>HG995135.1:6484820-12249729 GCA_905333015.3 Bombus campestris
CAGCGGCTCGCAAAACGCCGTTTTTTGTCGTGTTCGACGGTAATTTCTTTCCGCTGGAGATATTTCCACGTTTCTACGCTGATTTTACTCGTTTTCACACGCCGAATGTAACGCACACCACTTTTAGCATCGAAACAAGCGCAGCGGCTAGCAAAACGCCGTTTTTAGTCTTGTTCGACGGTAATTTCTGTCCCGCTGGAGATATTTCGACGTTTCTACGCTGATTTTACTCGTTTTCACACGCCGAATGTAACGCACACCACTTTTAGCATCGAAACAAGCGCAGCGGCTCGCAAAACGCCGTTTTTCGTCGTGTTCGACGGTAATTTCTTTCCCGCTGGAGATATTTCGACGTTTCTACGCTGATTTTACTCGTTTTCACACGCCGAATGTAACGCACACCACTTTTAGCATCGAAACAAGCGCAGCGGCTCGCAAAACGCTGCCTTTCATCGTTTTCGACGGTAATTTCGTTCTTGCTTGATATATTTCGACGTTTATACGCTGATTTTAGTCAATTTCACACGCCGCATATAACGCACGCCAGTTTTAGCATCGAAACAAGCGCTGCGGTACGCAAAACACAGCCTTTCGTAGATTTTGATAATAATTCCTTTACTGTTGGCGATATTTTGAAGATTAAATGCAGGTTTTACTCCTTTTCACACAATGAATGTAACGCAGCCCACTTTTAGTATCGAATCAAGCTCAGCGGCTCGAAAAACGCAGGCTTTCGTCGATTTTGACAGTAATCTCTTTCCTTTTGGAAATGATTCGACGTTTAAACGCTGTTCTTACTCCATTTTACACGCTGAATAATACGTACGCCACATTTAGCCTCGAAACGAGCTCAGCGGCTCACAAACCGCAGCCATTCGTTAATTTCGACAGTAACTTCTTTCCTGCAGCAGATATTTTGACGTTTATACGCTGATTTTACACGATTTTATACGCCGAATGTAACGCACGCCGCTTTTAGCATCGAAACAAGCACATTTGCTCGCAAAACGCAGTTTTTCGTCGATTTCGACAGCAATTTCTTTCCTGCAGCAGATATTTCGACATTTATACGCTGATTTTACTCTATTTCGCATGCTGAATGTAACGCACGCCACTTTTAGCTTCGAAACAAGCGCTGCGGCTCGCAAAATGCAGTTTTTCGTCGATTTCGACGGTAATTTCTTCCTTGTTTGAGATATTTCGACGTTTATACGCTGATTCTACTCGTTTTCACACGCCGAATGTAACGCACACCACTTTCAGCATCTAAACAGGCGCAGCGGCTCGCAAAACGCCGTTTTTTGTCGTGTTCGACGGTAATTTCTTTCTTGCTTGATATACTTCGACGTTTATACGCTGATTTTACTCAATTTCACATGCCGAATATAACGCACGCCACTTTTAGCATCGAAACAAGCGCTGCGGCTCGAAAAACGCAGCCTTTCATCGATTTCGAAGGCAATTTTTCTCCTGATTGAGATATTTTGACGTTTGTGCGCTGATTTTACTCGATTTCATACGCCGAATGTAACGCAAGCCACTTTTAGCATCGAAACAAGCCCGTTTTCACGCAAAACGCAGACATTCGTCGATTTCGACGGTGATTTCTTTCCTGTGTGAGATATTTCGACGTTTATACTCGGTTTCTACACCATTTCACACGCTGAAAGTAACGCACACCGCATTTAGCTTCGAAACAAGCCCAGAGGCTCGCAAAACACAGCCTTTCGTAGATTTTGATAATAATTCCTTTACTGTTGGCGATATTTTGAAGATTAAATGCAGGTTTTACTCCTTTTCACACAATGAATGTAACGCAGCCCACTTTTAGTATCGAATCAAGCTCAGCGGCTCGAAAAACGCAGGCTTTCGTCGATTTTGACAGTAATCTCTTTCCTTTTGGAAATGATTCGACGTTTAAACGCTGTTCTTACTCCATTTTACACGCTGAATAATACGTACGCCACATTTAGCCTCGAAACGAGACCAGCGGCTCACAAACCGCAGCGTTTCGTCAATTTCGACGGCAATTTCTTCTTCGCTTGAGATATTTCGACGTTTCTACGCCGATTTCACTCCATATTGCACGACGAATGTAACGCACGCCAGTTTTAGTATCGACACAAGCACATTTGCTCGCAAAACGCTGCCTTTCATCGTTTTCGACGGTAATTTCTTTCTCGTTTGAGATATTTCGGCGTTTATACGCTGATTTTAGTCAATTTCACACGCCGCATATAACGCACGCCAGTTTTAGCATCGAAACAAGCGCTGCGGCTCGCAACAGGCAGTTTTTCGTCGATTTCGACAGTAATTTCCTTCCTGCAGTAGATATTTCGACGTATATACGCTGGTTTCAATCCATTTGCACGCCGAATATAGCGCACGCCAGTTTTAGTATCGACACAAGCAGATTTGCTCGCAAAACGCTGCCTTTCATCGTTTTCGACGGTAATTTCTTTCTCGTTTGAGATATTTCGACGTTTCTACGCTGATTTTACTCGTTTTCACACGCCGAATGTAACGCACACCACTTTTAGCATCGAAACAAGCGCAGCGGCTCGCAAAACGCCGTTTTTCGTCGTGTTCGACGGTAATTTCTTTCCCGCTGGAGATATTTCGACGTTTCTACGCTGATTTTACTCATTTTCACACGCCGAATGTAACGCACACCACTTTTAGCATCGAAACAAGCGCAGCGGCTCGCAAAACGCTGCCTTTCATCGTTTTCGACGGTGATTTCTTTCTTGCTTGAGATATTTCGACGTTTATACGCTGATTTTAGTCAATTTCACACGCCGCATATAACGCACGCCAGTTTTAGCATCGAAACAAGCGCTGCGGCTCGCAACAGGCAGTTTTTCGTCGATTTCGACAGTAATTTCCTTCCTGCAGTAGATATTTCGACGTATATACGCTGGTTTCAATCCATTTGCACGCCGAATATAGCGC
Source organism: Bombus campestris (assembly GCA_905333015.3). Taxonomy (NCBI): domain Eukaryota; kingdom Metazoa; phylum Arthropoda; class Insecta; order Hymenoptera; family Apidae; genus Bombus; species Bombus campestris. The sequence goes on from HG995135.1 coordinate 6,487,773, forward strand.
ACGCCAGTTTTAGTATCGACACAAGCACATTTGCTCGCAAAACGCTGCCTTTCATCGTTTTCGACGGTAATTTCTTTCCCGCTTTAGATATTTCGACGTTTCTACGCTGATTTTACTCGTTTTCACACGCCGAATGTAACGCACACCACTTTTAGCATCGAAACAAGCGCAGCGGCTCGCAAAACGCCGTTTTTCGTCGTGTTCGACGGTAATTTCTTTCCCGCTGGAGATATTTCGACGTTTCTACGCTGATTTTACTCGTTTTTACACGCCGAATGTAACGCACACCACTTTTAGCATCGAAACAAGCGCAGCGGCTTGCAAAACGCTGCCTTTCATCGTTTTCGACGGTAATTTCTTTCTTGCTTGATATATTTCGACGTTTATACGCTGATTTTAGTCAATTTCACACGCCGCATGTAACGCACGCCAGTTTTAGCATCGAAACAAGCGCTGCGGTACGCAAAACGCTGTTTTTCGTCGATTTCGACGGCAATTTCTTTCCCGCTGGAGATATTTCCACGTTTCAACGCTGATTTTACTCGTTTTCACACGCCGAATGTAACGCACACCACTTTTATCATCGAAACAAGCGCAGCGGCTCACAAAACGCCGTTTTTCGTCGTGTTCGACGGTAATTTCTTTCCCGCTGGAGATATTTCGACGTTTCTACGCTGATTTTACTCGTTTTCACACGCCGAATGTAACGCACACCACTTTTAGCATCGAAACAAGCGCAGCGGCTCGCAAAACGCCGTTTTTCGTCGTGTTCGACGGTAATTTCTTTCCCGCTGGAGATATTTCGACGTTTCTACGCTGATTTTACTCATTTTCACACGCCGAATGTAACGCACACCACTTTTAGCATCGAAACAAGCGCAGCGGCTCGCAAAACGCTGCCTTTCATCGTTTTCGACGGTAATTTCTTTCTTGCTTGATATATTTCGACGTTTATACGCTGATTTTAGTCAATTTCACACGCCGCATATCACGCACGCCAGTTTTAGCATCGAAACAAGCGCTGCGGTACGCAAAACGCTGTTTTTCGTCGATTTCGACGGCAATTTTTTTCCTGTCTGAGATATTTCGACGTTTATACGCTGATTTTACTCAATTTCACACGCCGAATATAACGCACGTCACTTTTAGCATCGAAACAAGCGCTGCGGCTCGAAAAACGCAGCCTTTCATCGATTTCGAAGGCAATTTTTCTCCTGATTGAGATATTTTGACGTTTGTGCGCTGATTTTACTCGATTTCATACGCCGAATGTAACGCAAGCCACTTTTAGCATCGAAACAAGCCCGTTTTCACGCAAAACGCAGACATTCGTCGATTTCGACGGTGATTTCTTTCCTGTGTGAGATATTTCGACGTTTATACTCGGTTTCTACACCATTTCACACGCTGAAAGTAACGCACACCGCATTTAGCTTCGAAACAAGCCCAGAGGCTCGCAAAACACAGCCTTTCGTAGATTTTGATAATAATTCCTTTACTGTTGGCGATATTTTGAAGATTAAATGCAGGTTTTACTCCTTTTCACACAATGAATGTAACGCAGCCCACTTTTAGTATCGAATCAAGTTCAGCGGCTCGAAAAACGCAGGCTTTCGTCGATTTTGACAGTAATCTCTTTCCTTTTGGAAATGATTCGACGTTTAAACGCTGTTCTTACTCCATTTTACACGCTGAATAATACGTACGCCACATTTAGCCTCGAAACGAGCCCAGCGGCTCACAAACCGCAGCCTTTCGTCAATTTCGACGGCAATTTCTTCTTCGCTTGAGATATTTCGACGTTTCTACGCCGATTTCACTCCATATTGCACGACGAATGTAACGCACGCCACTATTAGTATCGACACAAGCCCATCTGCTCGCAAAAAGCAGCCATTCGTTAATTTCGACGGTAATTTCTTTCCTGTTTGAGATATTTCGACGTTTGTACGCAGATTTTACACGATTTTATACGCCGAATGTAACGCACGCCGCTTTTAGCATCGAAACAAGCACATTTGCTCGCAAAACGCTGCCTTTCATCGTTTTCGACGGTAATTTCTTTCTCGTTTGAGATATTTCGGCGTTTATACGCTGATTTTACTCAATTTTACACGCCGAAAGTAACGCACGCCACTTTTAGCATCGAAACAAGCACATTTGCTCGGAAAACGCTGCCTTTCATCGTTTTCGACGGTAATTTCTTTCTTGCTTGAGATATTTCGACGTTTATACGCTGATTTTAGTCAATTTCACACGCCGCATATAACGCACGCCAGTTTTAGCATCGAAACAAGCGCTGCGGCTCGCAAAATGCAGTTTTTCGTCGATTTCGACGGCAGTTTTTTTTCTGATTCAGATATTTCGACGTTTATACGCTGATTTTACTCAATTTCCGACGCCGAATGTAAGGTACGCCACTTTTAGCAACGAAACAAGCGCTGCGGCTCGCAACAGGCAGTTTTTCGTCGATTTCGACAGTAATTTCCTTCCTGCAGTAGATATTTCGACGTATATACGCTGGTTTCAATCCATTTGCACGCCGAATATAGCGCACGCCAGTTTTAGCATCGAAACAACCCCGTTTGCTCGCAAAACGCTGCCATTCATCGATTCCGACAGTAATTTCTTTCCTGCAGCAGATATTTTGACGTTTATACGCTGATTTTACTCAATTTCAGAAGCCAAATGTAACGCACGTCACTTTTAGCATCGAAACAAGCCCATTTGCTCGCAAAACGCTGCCTTTCATCGATTCCGACAGTAACTTCTTTCCTGCAGCAGATATTTTGACGTTTATACGCTGATTTTACTCAATTTCACACACCGAATATAACGCACGCCACTTTTAGCATCGAAACAAGCACATTTGCTCGCAAAACGCAGTTTTTCGTCGATTTCGACAGCAATTTCTTTCCTGCAGCAGATATTTCGACATTTATACGCTGATTATACTCTATTTCGCATGCTGAATGTAACGCACGCCACTTTTAGCTTCGAAACAAGCGCTGCGGCTCGCAAAATGCAGTTTTTCGTCGATTTCGACGGTAATTTCTTCCTTGTTTGAGATATTTCGACGTTTATACGCTGATTCTACTCGTTTTCACACGCCGAATGTAACGCACACCACTTTCAGCATCTAAACAGGCGCAGCGGCTCGCAAAACGCCGTTTTTTGTCGTGTTCGACGGTAATTTCTTTCCCGCTGGAGATATTTCCACGTTTCTACGCTGATTTTACTCGTTTTCACACGCCGAATGTAACGCACACCACTTTTATCATCGAAACAAGCGCAGCGGCTCACAAAACGCCGTTTTTCGTCGTGTTCGACGGTAATTTCTTTCCCGCTGGAGATATTTCGACGTTTCTACGCTGATTTTACTCGTTTTCACACGCCGAATGTAACGCACACCACTTTTAGCATCGAAACAAGCGCAGCGGCTCGCAAAACGCCGTTTTTAGTCTTGTTCGACGGTAATTTCTGTCCCGCTGGAGATATTTCGACGTTTCTACGCTGATTTTACTCGTTTTCACACGCCGAATGTAACATACACCACTTTTGGCATCGAAACAAGCGCAGCGGCTCGCAAAACGCCGTTTTTAGTCTTATTCGACGGTAATTTCTTTCCCGCTGGAGATATTTCGACGTTTCTACGCTGATTTTACTCGTTTTCACACGCCGAATGTAACGCACACCACTTTTAGCATCGAAACAAGCGCAGCGGCTCGCAAAACGCCGTTTTTCGTCGTGTTCGACGGTAATTTCTTTCCCGCTGGAGATATTTCGATGTTTCTACGCTGATTTTACTCGTTTTCACACGCCGAATGTAACGCACACCACTTTTAGCATCGAAACAAGCGCAGCGGCTCGCAAAACGCTGCCTTTCATCGTTTTCGACGGTAATTTCTTTCTTGCTTGATATATTTCGACGTTTATACGCTGATTTTAGTCAATTTCACACGCCGCATATAACGCACGCCAGTTTTAGCATCGAAACAAGCGCTGCGGTACGCAAAACGCTGTTTTTCGTCGATTTCGACGGCAATATTTTTCCTGTTTCAAATACTTCGACGTTTATACGCTGATTTTACTCAATTTCACATGCCGAATATAACGCACGCCACTTTTAGCATCGAAACAAGCGCTGCGGCTCGAAAAACGCAGCCTTTCATCGATTTCGAAGGCAATTTTTCTCCTGATTGAGATATTTTGGCGTTTGTGCGCTGATTTTACTCGATTTCATACGCCGAATGTAACGCAAGCCACTTTTAGCATCGAAACAAGCCCGTTTTCATGCAAAACGCAGACATTCGTCGATTTCGACGGTGATTTCTTTCCTGTGTGAGATATTTCGACGTTTATACGCTGATTTTAGTCAATTTTATACGCCGAATGTAACGCACGCCGCCTTCAGCATCGAAACAAGCACATTTGCTCGCAAAACGCTGCCTTTCTTCGATTTCGACGGTAATTTCTTTCCTGTCGGAGATATTTCGAAGTTTATACGCTGATTTTAGTCAATTTTACACGCCGAATGTAACGCACGCCGCCTTCAGCATCGTAACGAGCACATTTGTTCGCAAAACGCTGCCTTTCTTCGATTTCGACGGTAATTTCTTTCTTGCTTGAGATATTTCGACGTTTATACGCTGATTTTAATCAATTTCACACGCCGCATATAACGCACGCCAGTTTTAGCATCGAAACAAGCGCTGCGGCTCGCAAAATGCAGTTTTTCGTCGATTTCGACGGCAGTTTTTTTTCTGATTCAGATATTTCGACGTTTATACGCTGATTTTACTCAATTTCCGACGCCGAATGTAACGTACGCCACTTTTAGCAACGAAACAAGCGCTGCGGCTCGCAACAGGCAGTTTTTCGTCGATTTCGACAGTAATTTCCTTCCTGCAGTTGATATTTCGACGTATATACGCTGGTTTCAATCCATTTGCACGCCGAATACAGCGCACGCCAGTTTTAGCATCGAAACAACCCCGTTTGCTCGCAAAACGCTGCCATTCATCGATTCCGACAGTAATTTCTTTCCTGCAGCAGATATTTTGACGTTTATACGCTGATTTTACTCAATTTCAGAAGCCAAATGTAACGCACGTCACTTTTAGCATCGAAACAAGCCCATTTGCTCGCTCAACGCTGCCTTTCATCGATTCCGACAGTAACTTCTTTCCTGCAGCAGATATTTTGACGTTTATACGCTGATTTTACTCAATTTCACACACCGAATATAACGCACGCCACTTTTAGCATCGAAACAAGCACATTTGCTCGCAAAACGCAGTTTTTCGTCGATTTCGACAGCAATTTCTTTCCTGCAGCAGATATTTCGACATTTATACGCTGATTATACTCTATTTCGCATGCTGAATGTAACGCACGCCACTTTTAGCTTCGAAACAAGCGCTGCGGCTCGCAAAATGCAGTTTTTCGTCGATTTCGACGGTAATTTCTTCCTTGTTTGAGATATTTCGACGTTTATACGCTGATTCTACTCGTTTTCACACGCCGAATGTAACGCACACCACTTTCAGCATCTAAACAGGCGCAGCGGCTCGCAAAACGCCGTTTTTTGTCGTGTTCGACGGTAATTTCTTTCCCGCTGGAGATATTTCCACGTTTCTACGCTGATTTTACTCGTTTTCACACGCCGAATGTAACGCACACCACTTTTATCATCGAAACAAGCGCAGCGGCTCACAAAACGCCGTTTTTCGTCGTGTTCGACGGTAATTTCTTTCCCGCTGGAGATATTTCGACGTTTCTACGCTGATTTTACTCGTTTTCACACGCCGAATGTATCGCACACCACTTTTAGCATCGAAACAAGCGCAGCGGATCGCAAAACGCAGTTTTTCGTCGATTTCGACAGTAATTTCTTTCCCGCTGGAGATATTTCGACGTTTCTACGCTGATTTTACTCGTTTTCACACGCCGAATGTATCGCACACCACTTTTAGCATCGAAACAAGCGCAGCGGCTCGCAAAACGCCGTTTTTAGTCTTGTTCGACGGTAATTTCTGTCCCGCTGGAGATATTTCGACGTTTCTACGCTGATTTTACTCGTTTTCACACGCCGAATGTAACATACACCACTTTTGGCATCGAAACAAGCGCAGCGGCTCGCAAAACGCCGTTTTTAGTCTTATTCGACGGTAATTTCTTTCCCCGCTGGAGATATTTCGACGTTTCTACGCTGATTTTACTCGTTTTCACACGCCGATTGTAACGCACACCACTTTTAGCATCGAAACAAGCGCAGCGGCTCGCAAAACGCCGTTTTTCGTCGTGTTCGACGGTAATTTCTTTCCCGCTGGAGATATTTCGACGTTTCTACGCTGATTTTACTCGTTTTCACACGCCGAATGTATCGCACACCACTTTTGGCATCGAAACAAGCGCAGCGGATCGCAAAACGCAGTTTTTCGTCGATTTCGACAGTAATTTCTTTCCCGCTGGAGATATTTCGACGTTTCTACGCTGATTTTACTCGTTTTCACACGCCGAATGTATCGCACACCACTTTTGGCATCGAAACAAGCGCAGCGGCTCGCAAAACGCCGTTTTTAGTCTTGTTCGACGGTAATTTCTGTCCCGCTGGAGATATTTCGACGTTTCTACGCTGATTTTACTCGTTTTCACACGCCGAATGTAACGCACACCACTTTTGGCATCGAAACAAGCGCAGCGGCTCGCAAAACGCCGTTTTTAGTCTTATTCGACGGTAATTTCTTTCCCCGCTGGAGATATTTCGACGTTTCTACGCTGATTTTACTCGTTTTCACACGCCGATTGTAACGCACACCACTTTTAGCATCGAAACAAGCGCAGCGGCTCGCAAAACGCCGTTTTTCGTCGTGTTCGACGGTAATTTCTTTCCCGCTGGAGATATTTCGATGTTTCTACGCTGATTTTACTCATTTTCACACGCCGAATGTAACGCACACCACTTTTAGCATCGAAACAAGCGCAGCGGCTCGCAAAACGCTGCCTTTCATCGTTTTCGACGGTAATTTCTTTCTTGCTTGATATATTTCGACGTTTATACGCTGATTTTAGTCAATTTCACACGCCGCATATAACGCACGCCAGTTTTAGCATCGAAACAAGCGCTGCGGTACGCAAAACGCTGTTTTTCGTCGATTTCGACGGCAATATTTTTCCTGTTTCAAATACTTCGACGTTTATACGCTGATTTTACTCAATTTCACATGCCGAATATAACGCACGCCACTTTTAGCATCGAAACAAGCGCTGCGGCTCGAAAAACGCAGCCTTTCATCGATTTCGAAGGCAATTTTTCTCCTGATTGAGATATTTTGGCGTTTGTGCGCTGATTTTACTCGATTTCATACGCCGAATGTAACGCAAGCCACTTTTAGCATCGAAACAAGCCCGTTTTCATGCAAAACGCAGACATTCGTCGATTTCGACGGTGATTTCTTTCCTGTGTGAGATATTTCGACGTTTATACGCTGATTTTAAACGATTTTATACGCCGAATGTAACGCACGCCGCCTTCAGCATCGTAACGAGCACATTTGTTCGCAAAACGCTGCCTTTCTTCGATTTCGACGGTAATTTCTTTCCTGTCGGAGATATTTCGAAGTTTATACGCTGATTTTAGTCAATTTTACACGCCGAATGTAACGCACGCCGCCTTCAGCATCGTAACGAGCACATTTGTTCGCAAAACGCTGCCTTTCTTCGATTTCGACGGTAATTTCTTTCTTGCTTGAGATATTTCGACGTTTATACGCTGATTTTAATCAATTTCACACGCCGCATATAACGCACGCCAGTTTTAGCATCGAAACAAGCGCTGCGGCTCGCAAAATGCAGTTTTTCGTCGATTTCGACGGCAGTTTTTTTTCTGATTCAGATATTTCGACGTTTATACGCTGATTTTACTCAATTTCCGACGCCGAATGTAACGTACGCCACTTTTAGCAACGAAACAAGCGCTGCGGCTCGCAACAGGCAGTTTTTCGTCGATTTCGACAGTAATTTCCTTCCTGCAGTTGATATTTCGACGTATATACGCTGGTTTCAATCCATTTGCACGCCGAATACAGCGCACGCCAGTTTTAGCATCGAAACAACCCCGTTTGTTCGCAAAACGCTGCCATTCATCGATTCCGACAGTAATTTCTTTCCTGCAGCAGATATTTTGACGTTTATACGCTGATTTTACTCAATTTCAGAAGCCAAATGTAACGCACGTCACTTTTAGCATCGAAACAAGCCCATTTGCTCGCTCAACGCTGCCTTTCATCGATTCCGACAGTAACTTCTTTCCTGCAGCAGATATTTTGACGTTTATACGCTGATTTTACTCAATTTCACACACCGAATATAACGCACGCCACTTTTAGCATCGAAACAAGCACATTTGCTCGCAAAACGCAGTTTTTCGTCGATTTCGACAGCAATTTCTTTCCTGCAGCAGATATTTCGACATTTATACGCCGATTATACTCTATTTCGCATGCTGAATGTAACGCACGCCACTTTTAGCTTCGAAACAAGCGCTGCGGCTCGCAAAATGCAGTTTTTCGTCGATTTCGACGGTAATTTCTTCCTTGTTTGAGATATTTCGACGTTTATACGCTGATTCTACTCGTTTTCACACGCCGAATGTAACGCACACCACTTTCAGCATCTAAACAGGCGCAGCGGCTCGCAAAACGCCGTTTTTTGTCGTGTTCGACGGTAATTTCTTTCCCGCTGGAGATATTTCCACGTTTCTACGCTGATTTTACTCGTTTTCACACGCCGAATGTAACGCACACCACTTTTATCATCGAAACAAGCGCAGCGGCTCACAAAACGCCGTTTTTCGTCGTGTTCGACGGTAATTTCTTTCCCGCTGGAGATATTTCGACGTTTCTACGCTGATTTTACTCGTTTTCACACGCCGAATGTATCGCACACCACTTTTAGCATCGAAACAAGCGCAGCGGATCGCAAAACGCAGTTTTTCGTCGATTTCGACAGTAATTTCTTTCCCGCTGGAGATATTTCGACGTTTCTACGCTGATTTTACTCGTTTTCACACGCCGAATGTATCGCACACCACTTTTGGCATCGAAACAAGCGCAGCGGCTCGCAAAACGCCGTTTTTAGTCTTGTTCGACGGTAATTTCTGTCCCGCTGGAGATATTTCGACGTTTCTACGCTGATTTTACTCGTTTTCACACGCCGAATGTAACATACACCACTTTTGGCATCGAAACAAGCGCAGCGGCTCGCAAAACGCCGTTTTTAGTCTTATTCGACGGTAATTTCTTTCCCCGCTGGAGATATTTCGACGTTTCTACGCTGATTTTACTCGTTTTCACACGCCGATTGTAACGCACACCACTTTTAGCATCGAAACAAGCGCAGCGGCTCGCAAAACGCCGTTTTTCGTCGTGTTCGACGGTAATTTCTTTCCCGCTGGAGATATTTCGACGTTTCTACGCTGATTTTACTCATTTTTACACGCCGAATGTAACGCACACCACTTTTAGCATCGAAACAAGCGCAGCGGCTCGCAAAACGCTGCCTTTCATCGTTTTCGACGGTAATTTCTTTCTTGCTTGATATATTTCGACGTTTATACGCTGATTTTAGTCAATTTCACACGCCGCATATAACGCACGCCAGTTTTAGCATCGAAACAAGTGCTGCGGTACGCAAAACGCTGTTTTTCGTCGATTTCGACGGCAATTTTTTTCCTGTCTGAGATATTTCGACGTTTATACGCTGATTTTACTCGATTTCACACGCCGAATATAACGCACGTCACTTTTAGCATCGAAACAAACGGTGCGGCTAGCAAAACGCAGCCTTTCATCGATTTCGACGGCAATATTTTTCCTGTTTCAAATACTTCGACGTTTATACGCTGATTTTACTCAATTTCACATGCCGAATATAACGCACGCCACTTTTAGCATCGAAACAAGCGCTGCGGCTCGAAAAACGCAGCCTTTCATCGATTTCGAAGGCAATTTTTCTCCTGATTGAGATATTTTGACGTTTGTGCGCTGATTTTACTCGATTTCATACGCCGAATGTAACGCAAGCCACTTTTAGCATCGAAACAAGCCCGTTTTCACGCAAAACGCAGACATTCGTCGATTTCGACGGTGATTTCTTTCCTGTGTGAGATATTTCGACGTTTATACTCGGTTTCTACACCATTTCACACGCTGAAAGTAACGCACACCGCATTTAGCTTCGAAACAAGCCCAGAGGCTCGCAAAACACAGCCTTTCGTAGATTTTGATAATAATTCCTTTACTGTTGGCGATATTTTGAAGATTAAATGCAGGTTTTACTCCTTTTCATACAATGAATGTAACGCAGCCCACTTTTACTATCGAATCAAGCTCAGCGGCTCGAAAAACGCAGGCTTTCGTCGATTTTGACTGTAATTTCTTCCCTGTTGGCGATATGTCGACGTTTAAACGCTGTTGTCACTCCATTTCACACGTTGAATGCAACGCACGCTGCTTTTAGTTTCGAAACAATCCCAGCAACTCACAAAACGCATCTCCTCTGTTATGATTTCGCTTATATGTTTTTTTATTATTATTACTATTATTATTATTATTATTATTATTATTATTATTATTATTATTATTATTATTTATTAATTGTGTTTGCCGCTAGTTTAATCGAAACGGAAAAAGGGAATGATTGTGTTTGAAATATGAATTAAAATTTCTTATCAATACGGTAGTTGCTGCCACTAGAAATAGTCTAAGGACTATTTCAAAAAAATTTTGCTATTATTATTGTTATTATTTTTTTCTCTTCCACTAAGTGTATTAGTGTGTGATGGGTATTGTTCGTCTATGGTTTCTTTGGTAACTACTAGATTGAGTTCCAAGTCTGGAAGTGCATCTGTAGCACCTTCTTGGCTGTAGGAAAACAAATCTTTGTACCTTCGTCTGTCGTTGATTTTCCTGAACTTCGTAAAAGTGTTATCCGCTAATTTACGTTTAATGGTTGGCGATAACTAACGTTTAATGCAACTGGCAAATGAATTCCATTTTTCGGCTAAGCTGCTATGCGCAGTGTACTGGCACGGGAGAGGATTAATGTTGGTCGGAATAAATACTCGATTTTGATATATAAGATTTACTTAGGTTTGAATATCGACAAATAACGTTTTCATTCAAGTATACTGTATTATAATGGTTGTTATATGTTTATATATGCATAATCGTTTTACAAGTTTCTATTCGCTTTGATCTTGTTATATTACCAGATGAGTATTTTCTACGTCAAAAGTTTATTTTAATTCGATTGGTTATTGACAGAATTTATCTTTCGGAATTTCGAATGTTCAGAGTCACAATGGTTTGTAATGGTTGCTATCGCACGATATACATATATAATAATGTTAGGGACAATAGAGCATACAATTTTTCGCATTGATGAAGCCAATAGATTTTGAACTTTCGCCATTAAATACAAATTTATCTCTACGCTTCTTTTCTTCTCTTTTGATTTCGGCCGCTAACAGTCGTTTGTACCAACGTTCTGCTCGCTTTTTATTGAGGTGACTCTTACCTCGACAATTCCTTCTTGCTTTTGCATCTAATAATGGAAAAATTGAATTTAATGATCCCCTCTGTGAGACCTGCGTGACTTCGCATACCTTGCCTAGAGATGAGCTGTGAATCGCTAGCAATGGGAGGAGGAATGCGAAAATCCGTAAATGTCTTCAATGATTGAAGACACCGTAATCCTGCGCAACGTCTTCGGCTACGTCGTAATCACAGGTTAACACAGCGAATAATCGCTTTGATTATCAGTAATTAGGAAATCGGGTAACGATTGTTTGATTTGAAATTACTTAATGAAATCATAAGCAAGAAAGAATATGTCGATCGACGACGGTGTTCTCTGTGGATAACTAGCGTGGTTTCGTAGATCTCGCCCAAAGATGAGCAATACTTGCTAGCAGTGGGAAGAGAAGAACGAAAACCCGTAAGTGCTTTCAATGATTGAAAACAACCGTAACCAGCGTAACGCCTGCGGCTGCGTCAGATCACTAGTTAATACAGCGAACGGTCGTTGTAAATTCAAAGTCTTGGGTGTCTTCCGTATTAATTATATATTTAGTAATTTCAATCGTCAATTGTGACTGACGAAGAATAATTTTATTTCGATGCCGAGTATCGTACAGCCCCGAAATTAACAGAGAAGAAAGTGTACAAAATTGAAATTCTCACCTGAGGTGTGCGTATGAGGTCAATCGCTTCCCGATGTACAGCTTGTCGGTCGGTCGCACTTTACAACTCGTATTTATTTAACTAATAGTGCAATGAGATTTATAACTTCGTAACAAATTCGATTTTAGTTATGACTACTAGTTGATAGATACTTAACGATTGGTTAACGGACTGAAGTGTGGAAACTTTCGGATAACAAATTATAACTTTAGGAGTTAGACTCTTGTTGACTTTTTCGCAATGTTAGAAACTATACAATAGTCCGACGGCGCAGTGACGAATGACTTATTGACAACTGGATAATACTGAAACTTGGTTTAGGATGCTATGCATATTTATATCTAAGTCTACCATGGAGTGAGTGTCACGTAATGGGTTGCTCCCGTGGGAATCGCAATGTTTCTGTCCAAGTTTCCTATCGGTCGAACGTGACAGAATGTGGATACTGTAATCGTTTGTCTTTTGCTGAAGTTTCGTCTGCGATGTTTCTGGAGTCTCCCGTGCTGATGCTAGTGGGAACGCTCGAGATACCTCAGGTATGCGTATTCTTGCTGAAGTTTCATATGAAATGTTTTTGGAACCTTCCATGCTGATGCTAGTGGGAACGCTCAAGGTACCGCTGGTATGTGTATTCTTGCTGAAGTTTTGTCTGTGATGTTTCCGGAGCCTTCCATGCTGATGCTAGTGGGAACGTTCGGGATACCTCGGGTATGCGTCCTTAATTTCTTAGTTTTCTCACTGACACTGCGTGAGAAGACGTCGCCTGGGTCGCCACCCTGGTTATCAGGGTGAGAAGGTATGTCCAGTGGATATCTTAGAGGTGGTCGGCTAAGGTGACGTAAAACAATTCGGGGTTATACTTCTTGGAAGTTCCTTATCAGGGTGGGAAGGTATCCTATGTCCAGTGGATGTCTTAGAGGTGGCCGGTTAAGGTGACGTAAAAGAATTTGGGAGCATCATTTGGAACGCATCATTCCTAACGGATCCACTTTGCCAAGACAAAGGAGCAAGAATCAAACCAAAATTTCTATTTTTCGATATCAAAAGAATATCTTTAGAAAAGATATAAGTGCGTCATTTTTCCCTTTTCCGTTCGGAGCAAAGTGTTAGGATTTATTTAATTAGAGTTTAACAATTAAAAGTAATAACGATTGTCTTGACACGGGAAATCAAGTTAACATTATATCGCAGCACAAATTAGAGGAAGATCAGTATTTCCCTAAACGTTTTCGTAAATCATAGACAATATACCAAGTATTATAATTTACTACCAAATGTTAAATCGTAAGTTAGGAATTTTGCTAAGAATCAATTCCAGAATTAATGATAGATACACATTCTTAAATGAAGGTCGATATGGCTATTAACATCATTTTTCTATATTTTATGTACAATCGTATGTAGCTATATTTTGTTAGTTTATTAAAAATTTTATTTTATTTTGGTTATACCGTATGTGCGCTATTCGCATGCTATAGCTTTCGCTTGTTTCCGTTACGGGACGTGTGGAGCGCGGGTCGCGACACCCCCCCTCTTGGGGTTCAAATTTCCAGAGGAAATTTGACTGAGCGCGTCTCTGACTTCGTTTAGAGCGGATCTTTATTAAATTTTAATATTCTCGTTTCTATATGATAATGATGTATTGCATTAACAAAATTTTGATTTATTTTCATTTCGTGACTGATCCTAATTTTTAATATTCTTGTTTCTATATAATAATGATGTATTGTATTATTTATTTTCTGTTGCGATCTTCCATCTGTTTTATTACTATTTTATTAAATAACTTCCTTCATTGAAAATATAATTTGTTTTGCAACATAAAAGTTACTACATGCACGCGTTGATCAGTGTCAACTTCCAAAATGGCCGCTTGTATTCACAGTCCCTAGTATACAGTGACTTCTATTAATATCAAACTAATTCTTTATCTGTTAATTATTTGTAACATTATTTTGGTAGATAACGTGTAATCGAAATGCGAATAATATTATTTTGTGTTCATTATAGTGTATATAATTATTGTATGTATTTCATTGCGCACGCGTAGAAGCTACTTCATGCTCGCAACGAACAGTGTTATTTCCAAAATGGCCGCTTGTGAACGTTTACAGTAAGAGTATGGTGATGTGTTTTATAACTTTTATTTAATACCGAAATAATTATTTGTTTGTTACTTATTTTTAACTCTATTTTAGTGCCATTGAAAATTGAAATGACAATAATATTGTTTTTCTGTTTGTTATGATGTGTATATATACTGTGTGTTATTTAATAGCATGTGGATAGTATTGCTGTTGAAAGCTATAAATTATTAATAACACTGTTTAACTGCTTGGTTATGAGTGGTTTATATTCGTATAGCTTTGTTTCATTGACTTAATTTAATATATGCATAGTGTCTTGTATCATCGGTCGCTATTATGTAGTATAAACTTATTTTTTTATACCAGGTTTAATATAATAATACTATAATAGTTCAATACCATATAATAATTTCTTATTTTAATCATGTTTGTCGTTGATACTTAGTTAACCTATCTTGATTGATTTCTAACCTATTTCTATATTTATTAGGTGTTTCTATTTCCTTCATATTAATTTATCGTTGCTTCGTACTTGTGATTTGCTGTTGTTTCATATTTGTATAGTATAATTTTTGGAGTTAATCTATATATTATTAGTTAAACCTTTTTTATTGTATTATTATTGTTTGTAGTTTCTCCAATTCTATTTCTCCAATGGTGCATCGCTTGCTTGAAACATTTATACGGTGCATGTTTGGCATTGTCTGGTTCTTCGTTACATTCTCAGCATCTATTATGAGTATTTAGTTTATCCTACATCCGTAAGTATTAAAAATGCCATTTAATTTATTTAATTCAATATGTTTATAGTGTATCGTATCAATGACTATTATTGTGTATTATAATACTAATTTTTATATATTAAATTTAGTATAATAATATTATATAGGTTAATGTAAAATATCTTATCCCCTTATTCCAGTCGTTCATGTTGTTGGTATTTGGTTAACTTATCTTAATTGATTTCTAACCTCTTCTTACATTCTTTAGCTATTTTATTTTCTTATTAATTGGTTGTTACTTCATAATTGTACAACACGGTTTGAAGCTAGTCCATATTTCATTAGTTAAAACATTGTTCACTATATTATTATTGCTTACAGCTTCTCCGACTTTATTCTCCGAGTCTATATGCTGCGTCGCATACATAGGAATCATGTGGTTCTTCGTTACATTGTCAACACTTATTATGACTACCTTTATTTATTCCAGATCTGTAAGTATATAAAAAAATTGCTATATTTTGTAAGTATTTGCATATTAAAATAGTCTGTCCTTTTTCTTGTTTGCGAAGATCGCTGCATCAACGTTGAGTTATTTTGTTATAATGTCACTAATTGTTCCTTGGTTTTCCAGCTTCCTGTTGCCTTCTTAACCATTCCAGTAGTATCTGCTTCAGTACTCCGTACGTATTCACCTAAATTTAGTAGTAAGCTTCTCGTAAGTGCGTTGGCTGTTGTATATACCCTTTCGATGTGAGTAGTGAATTTCCTACTATTATCAATTTCTATTCCAAGGCGTTTTATTAACATTTCTGCCTTTTTTCAGGTTATAATTGTCAATCTTAATATTTATTACTTTCGATATCCTCCTATCTCTAAGTAAAATGGTCTCAGCTTTTTTTTTTCATTGGCCAACTGTAAGTCTGTTGTTGAACATCAATTATTCACTGTTATCATTGCTTCCTTTAGTTTAACTTTAATATTGTTAGCTATTGAGGTTAATTCATCCATTTGTTTCAGCTAACCGTCGTATACTATGTTCATGTGGAGTTCCTGCATATACACTT
Source organism: Bombus campestris (assembly GCA_905333015.3). Classification (NCBI taxonomy): domain Eukaryota; kingdom Metazoa; phylum Arthropoda; class Insecta; order Hymenoptera; family Apidae; genus Bombus; species Bombus campestris. The sequence continues at coordinate 6,503,894 of HG995135.1, forward strand.
CTTTCTGCGATAATTAATTGTGTACAAGCCTTATCGATTTATAAGGTACTTTTCTCTTTTTAATCTCTTCCAATATCTTATTTTATTGAATTAACGCATTTTATATTTAAATAGTAGTTAGAACACATAGTGACTTCTTTTTTTTTTTTTTTTTTTTTTTTAGGTTTTCACTATCTTCATTATTCGACAAGCAGTGTCATACCACATACTACCATACTACAGTCTGTCACACAAGAGCGTGTCTGCGATATTTCTGTAAATATTTATATATTTGTAAAAAAATTTATATGAATTGAATCTACATCTAAAACACTAATACGCTATTACAGTAGGGTGTCTAATCTCCTCCATTAGCGATTATAGCTTGACATCGTTTCGGCATACTCTCGACTAATTTTTGAGCGTAGGATTCTGGTAACGACCTCCATATCTTTCGAATGTGGTGTACAAGTGTTCTTATTTTTGTGATACGTCTTCCTCTCAGCTTGCCTAATAGGACACCATGCCCAAAACGAAGATTCATCAGTGAATATTATATTACTCCAATCACGATCTCTGTTTTCATTCGCCCATGCCAGACAATTTTCGACGTTTCGCGTACGCGGCACTCATATTAAAAAGCTCTGTTCCTTTCACTGTTTCAAATGAAACTGAAAGGTATTCAGCAACGCGTATTAGAGAAGTTTTCGTTTGTTTACATTCTTTTTATCTCATTCTGATTAGGTGTCAGGTTTCGCAGATATCGCAGACACGCTCTTGTGTGACAGACTGTACGTTGCCTCTTGAAATCGCTTTGACTATTGCCTATTTCGGTTGTGTGCTAGTTTTAGCTTGTTCAAGTGTACTGTTCGTGGAATCCCTTTCATTTTAATCTTGACGTTTTGATTCTGCAAAATTTCTAATACTCTATGTGGTCCTGTATATTGATCAGAATTCCTTTGCTAGGTTCCTTTAGTAGATATACTAGGTCTCCTATTTTAAAATTTTGAGGGTTGATTCGTCTGTCGTAATATTCCTTTGACCCTAACTTGGATTTCATCAAATTTTCTCTTGCCAGTTGCTGCACGGTGTTAATTTTATCGAACAGGTCTCTGAGGTATTCCGCATATGTTGGTTCCATGTTTTCTTTGATTAACATTTCATCAGTGGGTTCTCTGGCCAAGTGCCCAAAGACCAATTCGTGTGGAGAGAATTTCGTTCCTTCGTGTACGGAGGTATTATAAGAAAACTTAGCTATTTCTACCCATTCGTCCCAATTTCTGGAATTTTCGATATATAACTTAAGATATTCCGTTAACACGTGGTGTGACCTTTCGATGAAACCGTTGCTTTGTGGGTGATATGTTGTCGTGGTGTATCTTTTTATCCGCAATCTCTTTGCTACCTTTTTTATTAAGGAAGATGTAAAGCTCGCTCCCTGATCGGTCAAGATCGCTCTTGGTAAACCGAATCGACAAATAAATTGCTTAATAAAAACGTCTGCTATTTGGGCCGAAGAAATTCCTTTCGATCGGAATCCCGAGAGAGTAACTTCGTTAATAAATCTTGTATCATTAATATATATTCGTTTTCCCTTTGTGTTTTTGGTAATGGGCCGACGATATCCATGGTGATTTTATCAAAAGCTTTGCCCGGTGTGCCAGTGAGTACCATTGATTGCTTCGTTTTTATTCTAGTTAACTTCTTCAATTGACATTCTTTGCATGTTTTTACGTACTCCTGGATTTCTTTCTTCATGCTTTCCCAATAATAATGTTGTCGTATTCTTTGGTAGGTTTTCGTTACTCCTTTGTGTCCTGCTACGGACGATTCGTGTTTTTCCTGTATTATATCATTTCGCATTTCAACTGGTGGTGTGATTACTTCTTCAGTGCAGACCGTGATTGTTATGGTTCTTCCCATAAATACTTCCTTCAATTTCCTGATTGTATGTCGCCAGGATATTTCTTCCAAATTTCCCTTGCTAATGCTAAAGGACGTTAATTGTTTTTCATTTACTACGTCCAGTAAGGATCTCAGTGAGTTTAATAAATTCTCCGGTGTTATTGGAATGTTTCGGTTTTTCTTGACGGGTAGAGATATTATCTGCCTTCCCGAATCCCGACACAATCTTGCTCTTTCAAACATTAAGTCTTCATAATGCGGTAATTTCCCTGCTTCCTTCATTTCAAAAGCTCCCCTGTCCACCGAATTTCCTTTTGTATCTACAAAAATCACTTTGTGATCGTTCAATTTTGTTATTGAATCTCTTGTCTCTGAGATCTTTAATTCTGTAAGTACTGTGGGTTTGGCCCTTTCTTCCCGTTGTCGTGACAACTCGGAGCTGAATGTGGAAAACTCCTCTTCTCTTTTCTTCTCTTGATATTTCGACATCGCTTATTTCATGACCAGATGCTTCTTCACCGGTGTTTTCGTCGGTGTCTTCCGCAGCCTAATCGAAATATTTTACGGGTGTTTCTTGTGTAGTAAGGTATTCTCGAATGACTGCTCTTCTCTGATTTCCTGAATCACGGGATTAAGGGAGGCGAGGCTTAGCTTCAAATAAGGGAGCGTCCTCGGTTGACGTGTCTAATTTAAATCTCTTTAGGGATGGATAACGATCTGGCGAATCTTCTTCTCGCTTCCTGATAGGCAGGCACACCTCTGGCGGGTTTCGAGATAATGCATCTGCGTTTGCATTTGTTCGTCCTTCCTTGTATTGAATATCAAATTTAAAGCCCGACAATTTCAGTTTCCATTTTCAAATTCTCGACGTGCGATCCTTAATGGAATTTATCCATACTAACGGTTTGTGATCAGTTACTATAGTAAATTTTCTACCATACAGATATGGTCTGAATGAAATGCATCGCGCGGTAGACGATTGCCAGACATTCCTTTTCTATGGTAGAATAGTTTTGTTCCGCGGGGTTTAGTAGTCTAGAAGCATACGCGATTGGCAAATCTTTCCCAATCGGTCCTTGACTCAATACTTCGCCTATTGCGTATCCTGATGCGTCTGTCGTGAGGTTGAAGGGTTTGGAAAAATCTGGATATTGCAGAATAGGTTTTGTCGTTAATGCTGTTTTTAAATTGTTGAATGTAATTTCTTGATCTTCCGACCATTTAAATGTGCTGTCTTTCTTCAATAGTTGTGTTAATGGTTTTGCAATTTTGGAGAAATTAGGTATAAATCTTCTGTAATATCCAGCTAGTCCCAGAAATTGTTTAATATTCTTCAGTTTCTTTGGCCGTGGAAGATTTGAAACTGCCTCAATTTTCTTCGGGTCTGGTTTAACTCCATTTTCACTGATCATATGTCTCAAATATTTTATTTCATGTCGCAAGAATTCACACTTGTCTGGTTGCAATTGCAATTTGGCTTTCCTTAATCTGTCCATGAGTTGATTGAATTTGACTTCATGTTCGCGGAGGGACCTGGAATAAATCACTATATCGTCTAGGTAGACAAACAGCTCTATTTCTTGCAATCCTGATAACACTGAATTCATCAAGCGTTGAAATGTTGCTGGGGCATTTTTTAATTTAATTGGCATTCTTTTGAATTGAAAGTGTCTGTACGGTGTTGAAAATGCAGTCTTGTGGGCATAATCCTGTGCCATTCGGATCTGGTGGAAGCCTTATGCCAAGTCAAACGTGGAAAAATATTTTGCTCTTCCTAATTGATCCAGTATTTCCGTAATGTTGGGGAGCGGATAAACATCGCCGATCGTTTTGTCATTAAGCTTCCTATAATCAATAACTAATCTTCAGCGTTTGTTTCCTTGCGAGTCTGGTTTCTTTGGCACAATCCACAACGGAGAATTGTACGGAGACGTCGATGGTTCCACAACGTCCGTTTCTAGTAATTTTTGGATTTGACGATTTATTTCTTCTCGATGTACGGGCGGGTACCGGTACTGTTTAACATTAATCGGTATCTCGTCTGTAGTAATAATTTCATGCTGTAAGATATCTGTTCCTTCCAACGCCTCGCCTGGAAGATGAAATCTGTCTTGATTCTTCCGGATTAATTTTTCGACGTTTTTCCTTTCCTCTTTATTCAAATGTTCGAGCCGTAATAATTCGATTATTTTACCGAATCTGCTTTCTTTTGATTTTAAAATCGTTTTGCACGTCATGCTAGGGAGCGAGGTGAGATTTTCAAATTCTTTGATTATCATTGTAGGTGTGGTAAATTCGTAGTCTCTCGATGTGGTATTAATTACTCTTATATAACCCCGTCCCTTATGGTTTTTCACAACCGCGTTTCCGAAATAGACTTCCTTAATCGGTTTGATTTTTGGAATAAATCCCTCGTTTGCCTCCGGATTTGCAATGTTGATTGAACATGGTACCAAACTCCGTTTCGACACGATTATCTTTTCTCTCGTATCGAAGGGAATATAAATGTTTCCCCACTTAATGTGCTTTCGCTCATAATCCAGACGAGCTTTACATCCTGCGAAAAATTCGGATTCTAAGATTCCGTCTTGATCGATTAGCAGTGAATCATCAACTACGTGAAAAGTAACTTTTTTTTTTTTTTTTTATACGTGGGGAAATCCTCATGGACACCCGGCCGCCCTCTGGGAGGCGGCGGCGGGTAGTGTCGGACTCTTACCGACTAAAACCCCACGATGGTCGCCGTGACGGTTCTCGGGAGCGTACCGTTTCCTGTCTCGAAGCTCTTGGTCCAGGGCGCTCCCTCGTCGCTCCCCCGCGAGATTTTTCGCAGGGGACATCCTCTTCTTCTTGTTGGCAACCGGGGGGTGACCACCAGCCCCCGGCGCCGGCGTTCCGTGGGCCGTCGTGCAATTCCGGGGAGGGACCCAGACCCTCCCCGGCTTGACGGCCTGTTTTTTCCTTCGGACGCACGCGCGCGCGCTCTTCTACGACGGCGGCGTCGGTGGTGGTGCCGCGGTCGCGCGGCGTCGCGTCGTCGACGTTGCTCCTCGTGTTCTTCTTCGTCCGCGCACGACCCGGCAGGGGTCGCGGTTCTTCTCCCTGCTCCGCTCCGGCCGCTCCTTCGCCAGCATGACCTGCTCGCAGAAGGCGCGGACGGCTGCGTACTCCTGTGGACTCCTCATCGTCGCCTCCACGAGCGCCTCAGGGGCCAACCTGTCGCCTATGGCGAGACGTAGCACGCGGCGCGGCACCTCCCACGCCGGACAACGCTCCAGCGTGTGCTGCGCCGTGTCTTCTTCCTCCTGGCAGTGGTGACAGATGGACGTCACCTCACGCTGGATTCTTCTCAGGAACTCACCGAACACGCCGTGGCCGATGAGCACCTGCGTCATCCTAAACGTCAAAGGGACCCCGCCGCGGTCCCGCCACGCCTCCCAGTTGGGGAGGACGGCGCGCACGGCCCGGTGTGGCCGCGAGATGTCCTCCTCGGTTAGTTGGGCGCGCCATCTCTCCCAGACCCTGTGCCGCGTCTCCCTCCACACGTCCTGGAACGGACGATCGCCGCCGCCGTCGCCGTCCGAGCCCAGGGCCCTACGGTGGTTGTACAACCGTTGGAGCGCAAGGGCCTGCAGCTCGAACGGGGGTGACGCGGCCAGCACGGACGCCGACGCGTGCGATACCGTCCGGTATGCACGCGCGATCCTGATGGCGGTCGTCCTGTGCAGCCTCCGTAGCAGGGTCAGGCTGCGACGGTTGGCCAGCAGTTCTTCGGCCCATACGGGGGCCCCGTAGAGGACCCTCGATCTCACCACTCCCTCGTAGAGGCGGCGCACTCTTGTTCCCGCTCCTCCGATGTTGGGCAGCAAGCCGCACAGGGCGTTGGCTGCGGCTGCCACCTTCGGCACCAGTTCCTCGAAGTGGGGCTCGAACGTCCATCCGCTGTCGATGGTGAGGCCCAGGTACCTCATCTGGGCTCTCACCGGTATATCCTCGCCGTCGCACCTGACGCACAGTCCGGACGGTGGGGCTCCTCTGCGATGACGGTCGAAGAACCCCAGGGCCTCCGTCTTGGCCGGCGACACGTTCAGCCCCAGTCTTCTAATCTCCCTCACCGCGCACGCCACCGCTGTGTCCGCGATCGCCCGCGCCTCGTACCATCCCCCGCCACCGGTCACGACCAAGGTGTCGTCGGCGTAGCACACCAAGGCCGTGCCCGGCGGCATGGGGCAACGGAGAACCGAGTCGTACGCGGTGATCCACAGTATGGGTCCCAGGACCGACCCCTGCGGGACACCGCACTCCACCGGCCTCCTCTCCTCCTCGCCGTTTCGGCCCGCGTACCCGATCCAACGGTCGCTGAGGTACGACCGTATCAGGCGAACCAGGTACGCGGGCACCTCCAGCCTCTCCAGTGCCTCCACGATCCTGGCCCAGGGGATCGTGTTGAACGCGTTGGTCACGTCCAATGAGACCGCGATGGCCACTCCTCCCCGCGCTACCATGTCGTCCGCGGTCGTCCGCACCATCTTCACGGCGTCCACGGTGGATCTTCCTTTCCTGAATCCGAACTGGCTATCGTGCCAGCCGGATCCACGCTCCGTGATATGCGCCTCCAGACGGGCGGCGATTATCCTTTCCAGGAGCTTGCCCGCCTCGTCCAGAAGGCATATCGGTCTGTACGCGGACGGCGAGTCCGACGGGCGGCCCTCCTTGCGTAGCAGCACCAGCCTCGCCGTCCTCCACGCCCGTGGGTACGCGCCTTCCCTCATACACCGCGTGAAGATGTGCTGCAGACGGGGAGCCAGGGTCTCCATCGACTCTGCCCAGACACGGCCCGGTATTCCGTCCGGACCCGGTGCCACATCGCCGCGGGACGCCATCCTCTTCGTTGCCGCGAGTAACTCTTCCTTCGTCACTCGCAGCTCTTCTCTCCACTCCGCGACGGTATTGTTGGGGCGGAGCGGCGGCGTCCTCCTCCTCGTCGCGTCGACGCTGTCCGTGCGGTCCTGTTGCCGTCGCGGGAACAGAGCGCTCAGAACCATGTCGAGCAACCCCGGCTCCATACTCGCGGTCAATGGGGGTGCCGGTGGTCTTAGCCTCCTCGTGACCAACCGGTAGGGCCTCCCCCATGGATCGGCCTCGACCGATTCGACGAGCTCGTCCCAGGCCCGGGCTTTCGCCATCCGGATCTCCCGCTGGAGTATCCTCCTCTTCTCCCTGTACGCGTCATAACAGCGGGAGATCCTCTCCTCGTCGCGTGTTCGCCTGCGCCGGGCCCTCTGCAGCGTTGTCCGTGCCAGTGCGCATACTCTTCTGAGGGCGGCTATCTCCTCCGTCCACCAGTAGACGCCCGGGGTTCGCGCTCCGTGGCTGGTACTGGAGCGCGGCATTGAGGCGTCACAGGCCGCGGCCATGTCCCTCCGCAGATCCTCCGCCTCCTCGTCGATGCTGCCGCCGCCGTCGTCCCGCGTTGTCCGCGCGTCCCAACTCCATGCGGACACGGAGACAGCAGCTTGCAGAAGATCCAGGTTCCTGTCTTTCGCCCGCCATCTTCTCGGTGATGGCGGATGGCGGGAACGGTTCGGTCCTCCGGTGTCGTTGCTGCCGACGGCCCGTCCGGTGGACGTGGCTTCCGGGGCGAGCTCCATCATCACGTAGAGGTGGTCTGACAGAGTCTCGACCCCGTCCAGCACCCTCCAGTCGCGCACTCTTCGTTGTAGGTTGGAGGTGGCCCAGGTCAGATCGATGACGGAGGACCCCCTCCAGGCCTGGCACGTGCTCGTCGATCCTCTGTTGGACAGCAGCAGTCCGAGTCCCGCGGCCCAGTCGGCCACCATTCTTCCTCTTGTGGTGGTTCGCGTGTCGTTCCACTGCGTGGAGCGGGCGTTGAAGTCCCCGAGCACGAGTACTTGTCGGGGACGGCATATCCTCCTGATGCAGTCGCCCTCTCCGTCGAGGAACGCTCCGAACGCGACCAGGCCGCTGTTGGGAGATACGTATACCCCCACCACGGCAATCCCTGCCCACTCGACCGCGACGTAGCCGTTGCCGCGTTCCAGCAGGACGCCGGGAGTGCCGGGCGTCGTTGTCGTTGTCGCTGTCATCCATCCGACTGCCGCTGTCCCGTCCAAGTCCCCGACCCAGTTGGGAGAGTCGGGAACGCGATGCGGTTCCGCCACCACAGCGAGGGCGACTCTGCTCTCCCGGATGGTCTGAAAGAGCAGATCTTGAGCGCGCCTCGATCTACCTACGTTACACTGGAGGATTCGTAGGAATTTATTGGCCCAACTCCATGGCCTCCTCCAGGCCATCCACCGCCGCCGCCGTTGCTGTTGTCGTCGTCGTCGTCGTCGTCGTCGTCGCTGCTGCTGCTGCTTCTTTGGCGGCGACGGTGGTGGTGGCGTCGGTGCTTCCAGGTGTCCCTCCGGCGGTGGCTAGTTCGCGGATGGGTCCTCTCCTCCTGCTGGTAGTGGTTGCGTTCGGCGGCGTGCATGCCGCCCCTCCCATCCTATGATTGGCCGGGACCCCGAGCGAATCGCACAGGGGGCATTTGGGCACGGAGGCGGGACAGCCTCTCGCGCGATGTCCGCTTCCGCCGCACCTGTAACAAATTTGCCCGCGATCCACGGCGGACACGCAAGTGGCCCTCACGTGTCCGAGTTCCAGGCACCTGTAGCACTGCAAGGGCCGCTTCGGTATGGCGACGACCCTCGCAGTGGACCAACCCAGGGCGATACTCCCAGCCCGGGCTATCTTACGGGCCCCGGCCACCGGGCACTTGACGTACACCGAGCCAAGACCGTCCCTGGATGCTCCAATCTCGCCGACTTGCACCTCCGAGACCCCGCAGCCCGCTGCCAAAGCCAGCGCTTGCCGCAGCTCTTCCCTCTGAAGCGAGATGTCGATCCCGATGACCCGCAGCTCCGCCGTCCTCACTGGAGCTGCCACCCTGACGGTGGCCGGATCCAGCACCCTGGTCAGATGCGACGCCAGCCGGGACGCTTTCTCCCTTTCTTTGTCGCCGGGCACCTTGATAATGATGGCGCCCGACATCGCCTTCTTCATCCCGACCGACTGTACTCCGATCTCCGTCAGCGGGATGCTCCTCCTGGCCGTGGCGATGACCTCGGCGTACGTCATCTTCGCTCCCTCGTTGAGCGTCAATGTCACCGCGGATGTTCGCGGTGCGCGAGGGAGCGAGGCCGTTCTCGCCGCCGCCGTCGTTAGCTTCTTGGGCGTGGCAACGCCCGGTTTGGGCGCCCGCGCCGTTCTTCCCTGAGGCTGCTGCTGCTGCTGTCGTTGCCGCAGCAGCCTTTCCGCCGGCGGCGGTGCTGCTGCCCTCGTCGGGGGTGCGGCCCTTCCTCCTGTTGCTCTCGCCGTCTCCCTGGCGGCGAAAGCCACTCTCCTCCTTCTCCTGCGCCTCCTGCGCGCTGTTTTGGAGACCACTGTTCTCCATTCGTCCTCCTCCCGCGCCTTCGCTGGAGGCTTCGGGGTGCTCCCGGTGGTGATGGCGGCAGTGGGGGCGGCGACGGAGGGAGCCGTGATACCGCGCTCGGTGGCTCCCTTCCGCGTTTCGGCGCCGCTTGCGCGGTCCCTCTCGAAACGCTCGTCGATCCGCCGCATTATCGACGCCGCAATCTCTTCCATCCTCTTCTCCATCCTCTTCTCCATGGCAGCGAGGCTCCCACTCTCGCCGTTGTTCTCGCGAGGAGAATCGCCGGGATCAGAGGTGATGCGTCCCTGCACGTTGGCGTCCCTTCTCGCCAGTTCGTTGCTAAGGGACGCAACCTGGCTACGAAGGAACGCGATCTCTTCCTCCAGCAGGGCGCTCCTCGCGTCAGCCAGCCTTGCGGCCCCAGACTCGCTGTCGGGATCCAGTCCGAACTTCTTCATCATCTCATACCTCCATGCGGCGGAGAAGTAGTTCGCTGACTCCCTAAGTAGCTTTACGTAAGTCCCCTTCATATTGGACGACTTCGTTGCTACCATGCTGACGTTCCCCAGACGCCTCACCACCTCGGCGCAGACGTCTTCCGGCGAGGTCCTCCTCACCTCCTGCATCAGCTCCTGGGACACCTCCGGTAATATGCAGGCAAGCTTCCGCTTCTTGCCCCTGCACGCCGACGAGGCGGCCGACGAGCGTGACGCGTACGAGGCGACCGACTCTTCGTCGTCGGACCTCGCTGGCGTCCTTGATCCTCCTGGTGCCACTGTCGGTGTGGCGTCGCCTACTGGGGCCGGGACGGCAAAGACGCTCCCCGTCCCTCCTGAAGCCCTCCTAAGGGAGCTCCTCCTCCTGGTAAGTGGTGGCCCGTTGTCCTCTTGGGTCACCTCCATCCTTCTATCTTCGCTGCCTTGGCCAGTCGCAGAAACACAAACGGGGGCCTGGCTATCCAACCCCGAGCGGCCGTGGTCGTTAGATGACGACGCAGTGAGGCCCACTTGACCACCCACACCTGCGCCGGTACTGGAGTATCCCTCCCCTGCACCGTAAACTTGTTCCATCCTTGTCGTGTCCATCATGAATGTTTATAATTTCGCCGTAGTTGTCAACGGTATTCCATCCTGGCGCCACTCACTCTTTCGCACCCTGTCTCGGTTAAAGCCGATGCAGGGTGACGGGGAGCCCCACGGGAGGGTGAGGTGAGTGGTCTTGGCAGATATGGGCCCACCAACTTCTCCGAAATTCCCCCGCACCGGATCAGCGAACTGGCCAGTCCCGAAGGATCCACCAGCCGCCACCCGACTATAGGGGAATATCAGATCCATCGGGGTTTCCCAGAGCGTGGTACTACGCCCTGAGAACCCATACCCACCTCGTGCTCCCCACGTGAAAAGTAACTGGATGGCCCGCAACCTGTATTATTGTCTGCCCTAGGATGACCAGGCTCGTTGCCGTAATTCCTCGAACTTCTATTGATTCTTGCTCGTTGATGATTGCTGAATCTGGTAAGGCAAGTTTCTTGATGATATTGATTTCTGATCCGGAGTCTAGTAGTAAATTTGTCTTAGTTTTTAAATCTGGGGAGGCTATTCGTGCAGTTGGAGTATTTGGAGGATCGTTTAAGTTTATTGAAATAATCCGGAGAGGTTGTCGTCCGAATCTAAGTCCTAATCTTGGTGATTTTTCTCTGTTTTTCCGTGGGTTTCCTTCCCCATCGGTTGTCGATTCTCCAGATTTCTTGATTGTTCTTGAGCATGACTGGACGATAATTTTACCGGAGTGTTCGTCGGTCTTGCGGGGGTCGTTTGTTGCGTTCGGTTGGTTGCCGTCGGTGCCGGTCTTCTCGTTGTAGTTTGTACCATTGAGCGATTTATAGCGTTGCTACTTTGAGGTTCGCCCCTTCCCCTCGAAGGATTCGTCTGGTTTCCCGACTGCCCCGACGCGTAAGGCACAATTATCGCAGCGTCTACTCCCGCTTTAAATTTATAACAGTCTCTTACTAAATGCCCAGTCTTTTTGCAGTAGTTACATGTTACAGAGTTTTGTCTTGGAACGTTTGGACGATTTTGTGTCGGCGGTACGGATCTTCGATCCTGGCGATTATATCCGTCGATATTGCGGTTGTTATAGTTGTCGTTGTTGTTAGGGCGAATGCCGTTCCGGTTATAATTACTTGGGAATCCTGGTCGTTGAAATCACGATGTATTATTTGCTTGTTTCAAATCTTTTGTCGCTCTCACGGCTTGACAGAACGCGTCATCAAAAGATTGATATCCGACTAGTTTTACTCGCACAAATACCTCGATCGGAAGTCCTTTAATGAAGGCTTCTCTCGTGTCCCGATCTATAGTATCTTGAACATCTGCTGATACGGTACCGAATTCACATCTTTCCCCATCCATTATCGTAAGCCTGAGATTTGTAACACGGCCTACGTAGTCTAATATATCTTCTCCCGGTCGTTGAAATACCGTTGCTAATTCTCCGTCATATTCATTAACTGTTTTTCCCGATCCGAACATATTTTTTAATTTATTTCCGAAGTCGTTCAGAGTCAACACTACACTGTCTTCTACGGCGAGAAACGCATGTCCGCGAAGTTTATTCATCAATAAATTCACTAAATTTCGGGCTCGTTCGAATGCCCTTAAAAATTGCAATATCGACGGTCGATGGCCGCCGAACACTGGCACTGTCTCGATCGCGTCTTTTAGCTTAATCGATTGCAAATTAGTATCTACTCGTCTCATGTCTCGCGGAATTATTAGCGTCGATGTTGGAATTTCGTTTTCTCTCGATTCCCCACGTATACGCAGGCCTTCTTCCACTCTACTTACACTAATGTCGGTTAGTACGCGAAAATTTTCATCCCACGTTTTCAATTTTTCTGACAACACTAAGATCACGTCCTCATTCAGCGGGTCTCGTGCGACAGCCATGTTTTTTCGAATTTATGTATGTATATATATATATAATCTTATACGTTGTACGCTATAAGGTAATACTATATAACGTTACACATTATACCGTAATAGTATATGACGCTTTACGTCATACTATTATGCTATATAACGTTATACGTTATAGTGCTATGCTATATAACAGTATTTGTTATACTGTTATGCTCTATAACGTTATACGTTATACTGTTATGATATATAACGTTATAAGTTATAACGTAATACTACTTAACGTTGCACGTTAGATCGTAATAGGATATAACGCTAGACAATATACTGTTACGCTAATTAACGTTATACGATATACAGTTATGCTACATAACGTTATACGTTATACTGTTATGTTATATAACACTATACGTTATACTGCTATGCTATATAACGTTATACCTTATAACGTAGTACTATACAACGTTATACGCCATAACGTAATACTATACAACGTTATGCGATGTACCGCAATACTATACAACGTTATGCCGAAATAGTATATAACGTCATACGTGTAGTATCGGGAAAAGGGACGTGCCTGACAATGGGCCATACCTGGGGCCCATTACAACATCGGGGTAATTAAAGGGGATCTACCTGACAATGGGCCATACCTGAGGCCCTTTACAACATCGTTGTAATTAAAGGGGATCTACCTGAAAATGGGTCAGGCACATCTGGGGGTAAAAGGAGAGTACATTAAGAAGTCGAGGGAGTTGCAGTTGGGGAGTTGCAGAGGAGATGTGAAGACGTGAAAACGTGGAGTTGGAGAGAAGACGTGAAGACGTGAAGACGTGAAGACGTGAAGTTGAAGCTGGAAGCCGAGTAGATGACGCACGACGATCATAGTCAGCTATATGTTGAGCATTGCTCATACGAATAAACGAACTTAACGCTCAATAACCATCATTCCTTGTCCTTGCTCTAGAAACTAACAACAAACACACATCACCTACGATACTACATACGTTTTACTGTTTTGCTTCATAGCATCATATGTTACGCTGCTGTGTATATGTAACGTCATACGTTGTAGCGTAATACTATATGATGCTAAACGTTATAACGTAATACTATATAACGTTATACGTTACAACGTAATACTATATAACGTTATACGTTCTAACGTAATACTATAGACCTTTAAACATTATACTGCTGTACTAAATAACGTTATACGCTATAACGTAATACTATATAACTTTATACATTATACGGCTATTCTAAATAACGATATACGTTATAACGTAATACTATATAACGTTATGCGTTATAACGTAATTCTTTATAACGACAAACGTGACAACGTAGTACCATATAACGTTATACATTATACTGCTGTACTAAATAACGATATACGTTATGACCCAATACTATATAACGTTATACGCTATCACGTAATACTATGTAACGTTATATATTATACTGCTGTACTGAATAACGGAATACGTTGTGACCTGATACTATATAACGTTATATGTTATAACGTCATACTATATAACGTTATACGTTACGACGTAATACTATACAACGTTAAACGTTAATAAGGTAATACTATAAAACGTTATACGTTAAAACATAAGACTATATAACGTTATACGTTATAACGTAATACTAAGTAACGTAATTCGTTTTAACGTAATACTATATAACGTTACACGTTATAACGTTATACGTTACAATGTAATACTATATATCTGTACACTTTGTAACGTAATACTATATAACATTATACGTTACGACGTAATACTATATAACGTTAAACGTTATAACGTAATACTAAGTAACGTAAATCGTTTTAACGTAATACTACATAACGTTATACGTCACAATGTAATACTATATAACGTTATACGTTAAAACTTAATACTATATAATTTTATCCGTTACATCGTAATACTATATAACAATAAACGTTATACTGATATTGTACATAACGTTATACGTCATAACGTAGTACCATATAACGTTATACGTTATAACGTAATACTATATAACGTTATAGGTTACGACGTAATACTATATAACGTTATACGTTAATAACGTAATACTATAAAACGTTATACGTTAAAACATAAGACTATATAACGTTATACGTTATAACGTAATACTATATAACGTTATAGGTTACGACGTAATACTATATAACGTTATACGTTATAACGTATTACTAAGTAACGTAATTCGTTTTAACGTAATTCTATATAACGTTATACGTTACAACGTAATACTATATAACGATATACGTTATAACGTCATACTATATAACGTTATACGTTACGACGTAATACTATATAACTTTATACGTTAAAACTTAAGACTATATAACGTTTTACGTTACAATGTAATACTATATATCTGTAAACTTTGTAACGTAATACTATATAACCTTATACGTTACGACGTAATACTATATAACGTTAAACGTTACGACGTAATACTATAGAACGTTATACGTTAAAACTTAAGACTATATAACGTTATACGTTATAACGTAATACCATATAACGTTATACGTTGATACGTAACACTATATAACGTTAAACGTTAATAACGTAATACTATAAAACGTTATACGTTAAAACATAAGACTATATAACGTAATACTAAGTAACGTAATTCGTTTTAACGTAATACTATATAACGTTATACGTTATAACGTAATACTATATGACGTTATACATTATAACGTAATACTATGTAACATTATACGTTACGACGTAATACTATATAACGTTATACGTTAAAACTTAAGACTATATAACGTTATACGTTATAACGTAATACCATATAACGTTACACGTTAAAACGTAATAATATATAACGTAAAACGTTATACTGATATTGTACACAACATTGTACGTTATAACGTAATACCATGTAACGTTATATTTATAACGCAATACAACATAATGTTATACGTTTTAACGTAGTACTACATAATGTTATACGTTAATAACGTAATACTATAAAACGTTATACGTTAAAACATAAGACTATATAACGTAATACTAAGTAACGTAATTCGTTTTAACGTAATACTATATAACGTTATACGTTATAACGTAATACCATATAACGTTATACGTTGATACGTAACACTATATAACGTTAAACGTTAATAACGTAATACTATAAAACGTTATACGTTAAAACATAAGACTATATAACGTAATACTAAGTAACGTAATTCGTTTTAACTTAATACTATATAACGTTAAACGTTATAAGGTAATACTATATAACGGTATATGTTATAACGTAATACTATATATAACGTTATACGATAAAACTTAAGACTATATAATGTTATACGTTATAACGTAATACTACATAACGTTTCACGCTGTAACGTAATACTATATCACGTTATACGTTATAACGTAATACTATATAACGTTATACGTTACGACGTAATACTATATAACGTTATACGTTATAACGTAATACCATATAACGTTACACGTTAAAACGTAATACTATATAACGTTATTCGATACAACGTAATACTATATAACGTCAAACGTTAATAACGTAAGACTATAAAACGTTATACGTTAAAACATAAGACTATATAACGTTACACGTTAAAACGTAATACTATATAACGTTATACGTTATAACATGACACGATATAACTTTATACGTTAAAACTTAAGACTATATAACGTTTTACGTTACAATGTAATACTATATATCTGTAAACTTTGTAACGTAATACTATATACCGTTATACGTCATAACGTAGTACCATATAACGTTATACATTATAACGTAATACTATGTAACATTATACGTTACGACGTAATACTATATAACGTTATACGTTAAAACTTAAGACTATATAACGTTATACGTTGATATGTAGTACTATATAACGTTATTCGTTACAACGTAATACTATATAACGTTAAACGTTAATAACGTAATACTATAAAACGTTATACGTTAAAACATAAGACTATATCACGTTATACGTTATAACGTAATACTAAGTAACGTAATTCGTTTTAACGTAATACTATATAACGCTATACGTTATAACATGACACGATATAACTTTATACGTTAAAACTTAAGACTATATAACGTTTTACGTTACAATGTAATACTATATATCTGTAAACTTTGTAACGTAATACTATATACCGTTATACGTTACGACGTAATACTATACAACGTTAAACGTTAATAAGGTAATACTATAAAACGTTATACGTTAAAACATAAGACTATATAACGTTATACGTTATAACGTAATACTAAGTAACGTAATTCGTTTTAAAGTAATACTATATAACGTTACACGTTATAACGTAATACTATATAACGTTATACGTTACAATGTATTACTATATATCTGTACACTTTGTAACGTAATACTATATAACATTATACGTTACGACGTAATACTATATAACGTTAAACGTTATAACGTAATACTAAGTAACGTAAATCGTTTTAACGTAATACTACATAACGTTATACGTCACAATGTAATACTATATAACGTTATACGTTAAAACTTAATACTATATAATTTTATCCGTTACATCGTAATACTATATAACAATAAACGTTATACTGATATTGTACATAACGTTATACGTCATAACGTAGTACCATATAACGTTATACGTTATAACGTAATACTATATAACGTTATAGGTTACGACGTAATACTATATAACGTTATACGTTATAACGTATTACTAAGTAACGTAATTCGTTTTATCGTAATTCTATATAACGTTATACGTTATAACGTAATACTATATAACGTTATTCGATACAACGTAATACTATATAACGTAAACGTTAATAACGTAATACTATAAAACGTTATACGTTACGACGTAATACTATATAACGTTATACGTTACGACGTAATACTATATAACGTTATACGTTATAACGTAATACTACATAACGTTTTACGTTACAACGTAATACTATATACCGTTATACGTTACGACGTAATACTATATAACGTTATACGTTAAAACTTAAGACTATATAACGTTATACGTTATAACGTAATACCATATAACGTTATACGTTGATACGTAGTACTATATGACGTTATTCGTTACAACGTAATACTATATAACGTTAAATGTTAATAAGGTAATACTATAAAACGTTATACGTTAAAACATAAGACTATATAACGTTATACGCTATAACGTAATACTAAGTAACGTAATTCGTTTTAACGTAATTCTATATAACGTTATACGTTATAACGTAATACTATATAACGTTATACGTTATAACGTAATACTATATAACGTTATACGTTATAACGTAATACTATATATCGTCATACGTTATAAAGTAATACTATTTAACGTTAAACGTTATAACGTAATACTATATAACGTTATACGTTACGACGTAATACTATATAACGTTATACGTTACGACGTAATACTATATAACGTTATACGTTATAACGTAATACTACATAACGTTTTACGTTACAACGTAATACTATATACCGTTATACGTTACGACGTAATACTATTTAACGTTAAACGTTATAACGTAATACTATATAGCGTTATACGTTATAACGTAATACTATATAACGTTAAACGTTGATAAGGTAATACTATAAAACGTTATACGTTAAAACATAAGACTATATAACGTTATACGTTATAACGTAATACTAAGTAACGTAATTCGTTTTAACGTAATACTATATAACGTTATACGTTATAACGTAATACTATATAACGTTATACGTTATAACGTAATACTATATATCGTCATACGTTATAAAGTAATACTATTTAACGTTAAGCGTTATAACGTAATACTATATAACGTTATACGTTATAACGTAATACTATATATCGTCATACGTTATAAAGTAATACTATTTAACGTTAAGCGTTATAACGTAATACTATATAACGTTATACGTTAAAACTTAAGACTATATAACGTTATACTTTATAACGTAATACCATATAACGTTACACGTTAAAACGTAATACTATATAACGTTATTCGATACAACGTAATACTATATAACGTTAAACGTTAATAACGTAATACTATAAAACGTTATACGTTAAAACATAAGACTATATAACGTTATACGTTAAAACGTAATACTATATAACGTTATACGTTATAACATGACACGATATAACTTTATACGTTAAAACTTAAGACTATATAACGTTTTACGTTACAATGTAATACTATATATCTGTAAACTTTGTAACGTAATACTATATAACATTATACGTTACGCCGTAATACTATATAACGTTATACGTTACGACGTAATACTATATAACGTTATACGTTATAACGTAATACTAAGTAACGTAATTCGTTTTAACGTAATACTATATAACGCTATACGTTATAACGTAATACTACATAACGTTTTACGTTACAACGTAATACTATATATCTGTAAACTTTGTAACGTAATACTATATAACATTATACGTTACGCCGTAATACTATATAACGTTATACGTTACGACGTAATACTATATAACGTTATACGTTATAACGTCATACTATATATCTGTAAACTTTGTAACGTTATACTATATAACATTATACGTTACGACGAGATGCTATATAACGTTATACGTTAAAACTTAAGACTATATAACGTTATACTTTATAACGTAATACCATATAACGTTACACGTTAAAACGTAATACTAAATAACGTTATTCGATACAACGTAATACTATATAACGTTATACGTTATAACATGACACGATATAACTTTATACGTTAAAACTTAAGACTATATAACGTTTTACGTTACAATGTAATACTATATATCTGTGAACTTTGTAACGTAATACTATATAACCTTATACGTTACGACGTAATACTATATAACGTTAAACGTTATAACGTAATACTAAGTAACGTAATTCGTTTTAACGTAATACTACATAACGTTATACGTTATAATGTAATACTATATAGCGTTATATGATATAACGTAATACTATATAACGTTTAACGACGTAACGTAATACTATATAACGTTTTACGGTAAAACATAAGACTATATAACGTTACACGTTATAGCGTAATACTATATAACGTTATACGTTAAAACTTAAGACTATATAACTTTATCCGTTATATCGTAATACTATATAACAATAAACGTTATACTGATATTGAACATAATGTTATACGTTTTAACGTAGTACCATATAACGTTATACGTTATAACGTAATACTATATAACGTTAAACGTTAATAACGTAATACTACATAACGTTTTACGTTACAACGTAATACTATATACCGTTATACGTTACGACGTAATACTATATAACGTTATACGTTACGACGTAATACTATATAACGTTATACGTTATAACGTAATACTACATAACGTTTTACGTTACAACGTAATACTATATATCTGTAAACTTTGTAACGTAATACTATATAACATTATACGTTACGACGTAATGCTATATAACGTTATACGTTACGACGTAATACTATATAACGTTATAGGTTATAACGTAATGCTATATAACGTTATACGTTACGACGTAATACTATATAACGTTATACGTTACGACGTAATACTATATAACGTTATACGTTATAACGTAATACTACATAACGTTTTACGTTATAACGTCATACTACATAACGTTTTACGTTACAACGTAATACTATATATCTGTAAACTTTGTAACGTAATACTATATAACATTATACGTTACGACGTAATACTATATAACGTTATACGTTACGACGTAATACTATATAACGTTATACGTTATAACGTCATACTACATAACGTTTTACGTTACAACGTAATACTATATATCTGTAAACTTTGTAACGTAATACTATATAACATTATACGTTACGACGTAATGCTATATAACGTTATACGTTACGACGTAATACTATATAACGTTATACGTTAAAACTTAAGACTATATAACTTTATCCGTTATATCGTAATACTATATAACAATAAACGTTATACTGATATTGAACATAATGTTATACGTTTTAACGTAGTACCATATAACGTTATACGTTATAACGTAATACTATATAACGTTAAACATTAATAACGTAATACTACATAACGTTTTACGTTACAACGTAATACTATATACCGTTATACGTTACGACGTAATACTATATAACGTTATACGTTACGACGTAATACTATATAACGTTATACGTTATAACGTAATAGTATATAACGTCATACGTTATAAAGTAATACTATTTAACGTTAAACGTTATAACGTAATACTATATAACGTTAAACGTTAATAACGTAATACTACATAACGTTTTACGTTACAACGTAATACTATATACCGTTATACGTTACGACGTAATACTATATAACGTTATACGTTACGACGTAATACTATATAACGTTATACGTTATAACGTAATACTCCATAACGTTTTACGTTACAACGTAATACTATATACCGTTATACGTTACGACGTAATACTATATAACGTTATACGTTAAAACTTAAGACTATATAACGTTATACGTTATAACGTAATACCATATAACGTTATACGTTGATACGTAGTACTATATGACGTTATTCGTTACAACGTAAAACTATATAACGTTAAACGTTAATAAGGTAATACTATAAAACGTTATACGTTAAAACATAAGACTATATAACGTTATACGTTATAACGTAATACTAAGTAACGTAATTCGTTTTAACGTAATTCTATATAACGTTATACGTTATAACGTAATACTATATAACGTTATACGTTATAACGTAATACTATATAACGTTATACGTTAAAACGTAATACTATATAACGTTATACGTTATAACATGACACGATATAACTTTATACGTTAAAACTTAAGACTATATAACGTTTTACGTTACAATGTAATACTATATATCTGTGAACTTTGTAACGTAATACTATATAACCTTATACGTTACGACGTAATACTATATAACGTTAAACGTTATAACGTAATACTAAGTAACGTAATTCGTTTTAACGTAATACTACATAACGTTATACGTCACAATGTAATACTATATAACGTTATACGTTAAAACTTAATACTATATAATTTTATCCGTTACATCGTAATACTATATAACAATAAACGTTATACTGATATTGTACATAACGTTATACGTCATAACGTAGTACCATATAACGTTATACGTTATAACGTAATACTATATAACGTTATAGGTTACGACGTAATACTATATAACGTTATACGTTATAACGTATTACTAAGTAACGTAATTCGTTTTATCGTAATTCTATATAACGTTATACGTTATAACGTAATACTATATAACGTTATTCGATACAACGTAATACTATATAACGTAAACGTTAATAACGTAATACTATAAAACGTTATACGTTACGACGTAATACTATATAACGTTATACGTTACGACGTAATACTATATAACGTTATACGTTATAACGTAATACTACATAACGTTTTACGTTACAACGTAATACTATATACCGTTATACGTTACGACGTAATACTATATAACGTTATACGTTAAAACTTAAGACTATATAACGTTATACGTTATAACGTAATACCATATAACGTTATACGTTGATACGTAGTACTATATGACGTTATTCGTTACAACGTAATACTATATAACGTTAAACGTTAATAAGGTAATACTATAAAACGTTATACGTTAAAACATAAGACTATATAACGTTATACGCTATAACGTAATACTAAGTAACGTAATTCGTTTTAACGTAATTCTATATAACGTTATACGTTATAACGTAATACTATATAACGTTATACGTTATAACGTAATACTATATAACGTTATACGTTATAACGTAATACTATATATCGTCATACGTTATAAAGTAATACTATTTAACGTTAAACGTTATAACGTAATACTATATAACGTTATACGTTACGACGTAATACTATATAACGTTATACGTTACGACGTAATACTATATAACGTTATACGTTATAACGTAATACTACATAACGTTTTACGTTACAACGTAATACTATATACCGTTATACGTTACGACGTAATACTATATAACGTTATACGTTAAAACTTAAGACTATATAACGTTATACGTTATAACGTAATACCATATAACGTTATACGTTGATACGTAGTACTATATGACGTTATTCGTTACAACGTAATACTATATAACGTTAAACGTTAATAAGGTAATACTATAAAACGTTATACGTTAAAACATAAGACTATATAACGTTATACGTTATAACGTAATACTAAGTAACGTAATTCGTTTTAACGTAATTCTATATAACGTTATACGTTATAACGTAATACTATATAACGTTATACGTTATAACGTAATACTATATAACGTTCTACGTTATAACGTAATACTATATAACGTTATACGTTATAACGTAATACTATATAACGTTATACGTTATAACGTAATACTATATATCGTCATACGTTATAAAGTAATACTATTTAACGTTAAACGTTATAACGTAATACTATTTAACGTTAAACGTTATAACGTAATACTATATAGCGTTATACAGTCTGTCACACAAGAGCGTGTCTGCGATATTTCTGTAAATATTTATATATTTGTAAAAAAATTTATATGAATTGAATCTACATCTAAAACACTAATACGCTATTACTTAGTAGGGTGTCCAATCTCCTCCATTAGCGATTATAGCTTGACATCGTTTCGGCATACTCTCGACTAATTTTTGAGCGTAGGATTCTGGTAACGACCTCCATATCTTTCGAATGTGATGTACAAGTGTTCTTATTTTTGTGACACGTCTTCCTCTCAGCTTGCCTAATAGGACACCATGCCCAAAACGAAGATTCATCAGTGAATATTATATTACTCCAATCACGATCTCTGTTTTCATTCGCCCATGCCAGACGATTTTCGACGTTTCGCGTACGCGGCACTCATATTAAAAAGCTCTGTTCCTTTCACTGTTTCAAATGAAACTGAAAGGTATTCAGCAACGCGTATTAGAGAAGTTTTCGTTTGTTTACATTCTTTTTATCTCATTCTGATTAGGTGTCAGGTTTCGCAGATATCGCAGACACGCTCTTGTGTGACAGACTGTACGTTATAACGTTATACTATATAACGTTAAACGTTGATAAGGTAATACTATAAAACGTTATACGTTAAAACATAAGACTATATAACGTTATACGTTATAACGTAATACTAAGTAACGTAATTCGTTTTAACGTAATACTATATAACGTTATACGTTATAACGTAATACTATATAACGTTATACGTTATAACGTAATACTATATATCGTCATACGTTATAAAGTAATACTATTTAACGTTAAGCGTTATAACGTAATACTATATAACGTTATACGTTATAACGTAATACTATATATCGTCATACGTTATAAAGTAATACTATTTAACGTTAAGCGTTATAACGTAATACTATATAACGTTATACGTTAAAACTTAAGACTATATAACGTTATACTTTATAACGTAATACCATATAACGTTACACGTTAAAACGTAATACTATATAACGTTATTCGATACAACGTAATACTATATAACGTTAAACGTTAATAACGTAATACTATAAAACGTTATACGTTAAAACATAAGACTATATAACGTTATACGTTAAAACGTAATACTATATAACGTTATACGTTATAACATGACACGATATAACTTTATACGTTAAAACTTAAGACTATATAACGTTTTACGTTACAATGTAATACTATATATCTGTAAACTTTGTAACGTAATACTATATAACATTATACGTTACGCCGTAATACTATATAACGTTATACGTTACGACGTAATACTATATAACGTTATACGTTATAACGTAATACTAAGTAACGTAATTCGTTTTAACGTAATACTATATAACGCTATACGTTATAACGTAATACTACATAACGTTTTACGTTACAACGTAATACTATATATCTGTAAACTTTGTAACGTAATACTATATAACATTATACGTTACGCCGTAATACTATATAACGTTATACGTTACGACGTAATACTATATAACGTTATACGTTATAACGTCATACTATATATCTGTAAACTTTGTAACGTTATACTATATAACATTATACGTTACGACGAGATGCTATATAACGTTATACGTTAAAACTTAAGACTATATAACGTTATACTTTATAACGTAATACCATATAACGTTACACGTTAAAACGTAATACTAAATAACGTTATTCGATACAACGTAATACTATATAACGTTATACGTTATAACATGACACGATATAACTTTATACGTTAAAACTTAAGACTATATAACGTTTTACGTTACAATGTAATACTATATATCTGTGAACTTTGTAACGTAATACTATATAACCTTATACGTTACGACGTAATACTATATAACGTTAAACGTTATAACGTAATACTAAGTAACGTAATTCGTTTTAACGTAATACTACATAACGTTATACGTTATAATGTAATACTATATAGCGTTATATGATATAACGTAATACTATATAACGTTTAACGACGTAACGTAATACTATATAACGTTTTACGGTAAAACATAAGACTATATAACGTTACACGTTATAGCGTAATACTATATAACGTTATACGTTAAAACTTAAGACTATATAACTTTATCCGTTATATCGTAATACTATATAACAATAAACGTTATACTGATATTGAACATAATGTTATACGTTTTAACGTAGTACCATATAACGTTATACGTTATAACGTAATACTATATAACGTTAAACGTTAATAACGTAATACTACATAACGTTTTACGTTACAACGTAATTCTATATACCGTTATACGTTACGACGTAATACTATATAACGTTATACGTTACGACGTAATACTATATAACGTTATACGTTATAACGTAATACTACATAACGTTTTACGTTACAACGTAATACTATATATCTGTAAACTTTGTAACGTAATACTATATAACATTATACGTTACGACGTAATGCTATATAACGTTATACGTTACGACGTAATACTATATAACGTTATAGGTTATAACGTAATGCTATATAACGTTATACGTTACGACGTAATACTATATAACGTTATACGTTACGACGTAATACTATATAACGTTATACGTTATAACGTAATACTACATAACGTTTTACGTTATAACGTCATACTACATAACGTTTTACGTTACAACGTAATACTATATATCTGTAAACTTTGTAACGTAATACTATATAACATTATACGTTACGACGTAATACTATATAACGTTATACGTTACGACGTAATACTATATAACGTTATACGTTATAACGTCATACTACATAACGTTTTACGTTACAACGTAATACTATATATCTGTAAACTTTGTAACGTAATACTATATAACATTATACGTTACGACGTAATGCTATATAACGTTATACGTTACGACGTAATACTATATAACGTTATACGTTAAAACTTAAGACTATATAACTTTATCCGTTATATCGTAATACTATATAACAATAAACGTTATACTGATATTGAACATAATGTTATACGTTTTAACGTAGTACCATATAACGTTATACGTTATAACGTAATACTATATAACGTTAAACATTAATAACGTAATACTACATAACGTTTTACGTTACAACGTAATACTATATACCGTTATACGTTACGACGTAATACTATATAACGTTATACGTTACGACGTAATACTATATAACGTTATACGTTATAACGTAATAGTATATAACGTCATACGTTATAAAGTAATACTATTTAACGTTAAACGTTATAACGTAATACTATATAACGTTAAACGTTAATAACGTAATACTACATAACGTTTTACGTTACAACGTAATACTATATACCGTTATACGTTACGACGTAATACTATATAACGTTATACGTTACGACGTAATACTATATAACGTTATACGTTATAACGTAATACTCCATAACGTTTTACGTTACAACGTAATACTATATACCGTTATACGTTACGACGTAATACTATATAACGTTATACGTTAAAACTTAAGACTATATAACGTTATACGTTATAACGTAATACCATATAACGTTATACGTTGATACGTAGTACTATATGACGTTATTCGTTACAACGTAAAACTATATAACGTTAAACGTTAATAAGGTAATACTATAAAACGTTATACGTTAAAACATAAGACTATATAACGTTATACGTTATAACGTAATACTAAGTAACGTAATTCGTTTTAACGTAATTCTATATAACGTTATACGTTATAACGTAATACTATATAACGTTATACGTTATAACGTAATACTATATAACGTTATACGTTATAACGTAATACTATATAACGTTATACGTTACGACGTAATACTGTATAACGTTATACGTTAAAACTTAAGACTATATAACGTTATACTTTATAACGTAATACCATATAACGTTACACGTTAAAACGTAAAACTATATAACGTTATTCGATACAACGTAATACTATATAACGTTAAACGTTAATAACGTAATACTATAAAACGTTATACGTTAAAACATAAGACTATATAACGTTATACGTTAAAACGTAATACTATATAACGTTATACGTTATAACATGACACGATATAACTTTATACGTTAAAACTTAAGACTATATAACGTTTTACGTTACAATGTAATACTATATATCTGTGAACTTTGTAACGTAATACTATATAACCTTATACGTTACGACGTAATACTATATAACGTTAAACGTTATAACGTAATACTAAGTAACGTAATTCGTTTTAACGTAATACTACATAACGTTATACGTTATAATGTAATACTATATAGCGGTATATGATATAACGTAATACTATATAACGTTTAACGACATAACGTAATACTATATAACGTTTTACGGTAAAACATAAGACTATATAACGTTACACGTTATAGCCTTATACTATATAACTTTATACGTTAAAACTTAAGACTATATAACTTTATCCGTTATATCGTAATACTATATAACAATAAACGTTATACTGATATTGAACATAATGTTATACGGTTTAACGTAGTACCATATAACGTTATACGTTATAACGTAATACTATATAACGTTAAACGTTAATAACGTAATAGTACATAACGTTTTACGTTACAAAGTAATACTATATACCGTTATACGTTACGACGTAATACTATATAACGTTATACGTTACGACGTAATACTATATAACGTTATACGTTATAACGTAATACTACATAACGTTTTACGTTACAACGTAATACTATATATCTGTAAAGTTTGTAACGTAATACTATAAAACAATATACGTTACGACGTAATGCTATATAACGTTATACGTTACGACGTAATACTATATAACGTTATACGTTATAACGTAATACTACATAACGTTTTACGTTACAACGTAATACTATATAACGTTAAACGTTAATAACGTAATACTATAAAACGTTATACGTTAAAACATAAGACTATATAACGTTATACGTTAAAACATAAGACTATATAACGTTATACGTTAAAACATAAGACTATATAACGTTATACGTTATAACGTAATACTAAGTAACGTAATTCGTTTTAACGTAATACTATATAACGTTATACGTTATAACGTAATACTATATAACGTTTTACGGTAAAACATAAGACTATATAACGTTACACGTTATAGCGTAATACTATATAACGTTATACGTTAAAACTTAAGACTATATAACTTTATCCGTTATATCGTAATACTATATAACAATAAACGTTATACTGATATTGAACATAATGTTATACGTTTTAACGTAGTACCATATAACGTTATACGTTATAACGTAATACTATATAACGTTAAACGTTAATAACGTAATACTACATAACGTTTTACGTTACAACGTAATACTATATACCGTTATACGTTACGACGTAATACTATATAACGTTATACGTTACGACGTAATACTATATAACGTTATACGTTATAACGTAATACTTTTTTTTTTTTTTTTTTTTTTTTTTATACGTGGGGAAATCCTCATGGACACCCGGCCGCCCTCTGGGAGGCGGCGGCGGGTAGTGTCGGACTCTTACCGACTAAAACCCCACGATGGTCGCCGTGACGGTTCTCGGGAGCGTCCCGTTTCCTGTCTCGAAGCTCTCGGTCCAGGGCGCTCCCTCGTCGCTCCCCCGCGAGATTTTTCGCAGGGGACATCCTCTTCTTTCTCTTCTTGGCAGCCGGGGGGTGACCACCGGCCCCCGCGGCGCCGGCGTTCCGTGGGGCCGTCGTGCAATTCCGGGCAGGGACCCAGACCCTCCCCGGCTTGACGGCCTGTTTTTTCCCCTTCGGACGAACGCGCGCGCGCGCTCTTCTACGACGGCGGCGTCGGTGGTGGCGCCGCGGTCGCGCGGCGTCGCGTCGTCGACGTTGCTCCTCCTCGCGCTCCTCTTCGTCCGCGCACGACCCGGCAGGGGTCGCGGTTCTTCACCCTGCTCCGCTCCGCCCGCTCCTTCGCCAGCATGACCTGCTCGCAGAAGGTGCGGACGGCCGCGTACTCCTGTGGACTCCTCAGCGTCGCCTCCACGAGCGCCTCGGGGGCCAACCCGTCGCCTATGGCGAGACGTAGCACGCGGCGCGGCACCTCCCACGCCGGACAACGCTCCAGCGTGTGCTGCGCCGTGTCCTCTTCCTCCTGGCAGTGGTGACAGATTGACGTCACCTCACGCTGGATTCTTCTCAGGAACTCACCGAACACACCGTGGCCGGTGAGCACCTGCGTCATCCTGTACGTCAGAGGGACCCCGCCGCGGTCCCGCCACGCCTCCCAGTTGGGGAGGACGGCGCGCACGGCCCGGTGTGGCCGTGACATGTCCTCCTCGGTTAGTTGGGCGCGCCATCTCTCCCAGACCCTGTGCCGCGTCTCCCTCCACACGTCCTGGAACGGACGTTCGCCGCCTCCACCGCCACCGTCCGAGCCCAGGGCCCTACGGTGGTTGTACAACCGTTGGAGCGCAAGGGCCTGCAGCTCGAACGGTGGGGACGCGGCCAGCACGGACGCCGACGCGTGCGACACCGTTCGGTATGCACGCGCGATCCTGATGGCGGTCGTCCTGTGCAGCCTCCGTAGCAGGGTCAGGCTGCGACGGTTGGCCAGCAGTTCTTCGGCCCATACGGGGGCCCCGTAGAGGACCCTCGATCTCACCACTCCCTCGTAGAGGCGGCGCACTCTCGTTCCCGCTCCACCGATGTTGGGCAGCAAGCCGCACAGGGCGTTGGCTGCGGCTGCCACCTTCGGAACCAGTTCCTCGAAGTGGGGCTCGAACGTCCATCCGCTGTCGATGGTGAGGCCCAGGTACCTCATCTGGGCTCTCACCGGTACGTCCTCGCCGTCGCACCTGACGCACAGTCCGGACGGTGGGGCTCCTCTGCGACGACGGTCGAAGAACCCCACGGCCTCCGTCTTGGCCGGCGACACGTTCAGCCCCAGTCTTCCTATCGCCCTCACCGCGCGCGCCACCGCCAAGTCCGCGATCGCCTGCGCCTCGTACCATCCCCCGCCGCCGGCCATGACCAAGGTGTCGTCGGCGTAGCACACCAAGGCCGTGCCCGGCGGCATGGGGCAACGGAGGACCGAGTCGTACGCGGTGATCCACAGTATGGGTCCCAGGACCGACCCCTGCGGGACACCGCGCTCCACCGGCCTCCTCTCCTCCGCGCCGTTTCGGCCCGCGTACCCGATCCAACGGTCGCTGAGGTACGACCGTATCAGGCGAACAAGGTACGCGGGCACCTCCAGCCTCTCCAGCGCCTCCACGATCCTGGCCCAGGGGATCGTGTTGAACGCGTTGGTCACGTCCAATGAGACCGCGATGGCCACTCCTCCCCGCGCTACCATGTCGTCGGCGGTCGTCCGCACCATCCTCACGGCGTCCACGGTGGATCTTCCTTTTCTGAATCCGAACTGGCTATCGTGCCAGCCGGATCCGCGCTCCGTGATATGCGCCTCCAGACGGGCGGCGATTATCCTTTCCAGGAGCTTGCCAGCCTCGTCCAGAAGGCATATCGGTCTGTACGCGGACGGCGAGTCCGGCGGGCGGCCCTCCTTGCGCAGCAGCACCAGCCTCGCCGTCCTCCACGCCCGTGGGTACGCGCCTTCCCTCATGCACCGCGTGAAGACGTGCTGCAGACGGGGAGCCAGGGTCTCCATCGACTCTGCCCAGACACGGCCCGGTATTCCGTCCGGACCGGGTGCCACGTCGCCGCGGGACGCCATCCTCTTCGTTGCCGCGAGTAACTCTTCCTTCGTCACTCGCAGCTCTTCCCTCCACTCCGCGACGGTGTTGTTGGAGCGGAGCGGCGGCGTCCTCCTCCTCGTCGCGTCGACGTTGTCCGTGCTGTCCTGTTGCTGTCGCGGGAACAGAGCGCTCAGAACCGTGTCGAGCAACCCCGGCTCCATACTCGCGGTTAATGGGGGTGCCGGTGGTCGTAGCCTCCTCGTGACCAACCGGTAGGGCCTCCCCCATGGATCGGCCTCGACCGATTCGACGAGCTCGTCCCAGGCCCGGGCTTTCGCCGTCCGGATCTCCCACTGGAGTATCCTCCTCTTCTCCCTGTACGCGTCGTAACAGCGGGAGATCCTCTCCTCGTCGCGCGTTCGCCTGCGCCGGGCCCTCTGCAGCGCTGTACGTGCCAGTGCGCATCCTCTTCTGAGGGCGGCTATCTCCTCCGTCCACCAGTAGACGCCCGGGGCTCGCGCTCCGTGGCTGGCACTGGAGCGCGGCATTGAGGCGTCACAGGCCGCGGCCATGTCTCTCCGCAGATCCTCCGCCTCCTCGTCTATGCTGCTGCCGCCGTCGTCCCGCGTTGTCCGCGCGTCCCAACTCCATGCGGACACGGAGACAGCGGCTTGCAGAAGATCCCGGTTCCTGTCTTTCGCCCGCCATCTTCTTCTCGGTGTTGGCGGATGGCGGGAACGGTTCGGCCCTCCGGTGTCGTTGCTGCCGACGGCCCGTCCGGTGGACGTGGTTTCCGGGGCGAGCTCCATCATCACGTAGAGATGGTCGGACAGAGTCTCGACCCCGTCCAGCACCCTCCAGTCGCGCACTCTCCGGTGTAGGTTGGCGGTGGCCCAGGTCAGGTCGATGACGGAGGACCCCCTCCAGGCCTGGCACGTGCTCGTCGATCCTCTGTTGGACAGCAGCAGTCCAAGTCCCGCGGCCCAGTCGGCCACCATTCTTCCCCTTGTGGTGGTTCGCGTGTCGTTCCACTGCGTGGAGCGGGCGTTGAAGTCCCCGAGCACGAGTAGCTGTCGGGGACGGCATATCCTCCTGATGCAGTCGCCCACTCCGTCGAGGAACGCCCCGAACGCGACCAGGCCGCTGTTGGGAGATACGTATACCCCCACCACGGCAATCCCTGCCCACTCGACCGCGACGTAGCCGTTGCCGCGTTCCAGCAGGACGCCGGGAATGCCGGGCGTCGTTGTCGTTGTCTCTGTCGTCCATCCGACTGCCGCTGTCCCGTCCAAGTCCCCGACCCAGTTGGGAGAGTCGGGAACGCGATGCGGTTCCGCCACCACAGCGAGGGCGACTCTGCTCTCCCGGATGGTCTGGAAGAGCAGATCTTGAGCTCGCCTCGATCTACCTACGTTGCACTGGAGGATTCGTTGGAATCTATTGGCCCAACTCCATGGCCTCCTCCAGGCCATCTACCGCCGCCGCCGTTGCTGTTGTCGTCGTCGTCGTCGTTGTCGCCGCTGCTGCTGCCAATTCTTTGGCGGCGACGGCGGCGGCGACGGCGGTGGCGGTGGCGTCGGTGCTTCCAGATGTCCCTCCGGCGGTGGCTAGTCCGCGGGTGGGTCCTCTCCTCCTGCTTGTTGTTGTTGTCTTCGGCGGCGTGCATGCCACCCCTCCCATCCTGTGATTGGCCGGGACCCCGAGCGAATCGCACAGGGGGCATTTGGGCACGGAGGCGGGACAGCCTCTCGCGCGATGTCCGCTTCCGCCGCACCTGTAACAGATCTGCCCGCGATCCACGGCGGACACGCAAGTGGCTCTCACGTGTCCGAGTTCCAGGCACCTGTAGCACTGCAAGGGCCGTCTTGGTATGGCGACGACCCTCGCAGTGGACCAACCCAGGGCGATACTCCCAGCCCGGGCTATCTTACGGGCCCCGGCCACCGGGCACTTGACGTACACCGAGCCAAGACCGTCCCTGGATGCTCCAATCTCGCCGACCTGCACCTCCGGGACCGCGCAGCCCGCCGCCAAAGCCAGCGCCTGCCGCAGCTCTTCCCTCTGTAGCGAGATGTCGATCCCGACGACCCGCAGCTCCGCCGTCTTCACTGGAGCCGCCACCCTGACGGTTGCCGGATCCAGCACCCTGGTCAGATGTGACGCCAGCCGGGACGCTTTCTCCCTTTCTTTGTCGCCGGGCACCTTGATTATGATGGCGCCCGACATCGCCTTCTTCATCCCGACCGACTGTACTCCGATATCAGTCAGCGGGATGCTCCTCCTGGCCGTGGCGATGACCTCGGCGTACGTCATCTTCGCTCCCTCGTTGAGCGTCAATGTCACCGCGGATGTTCGCGGTGCGCGAGGGAGCGAGGCCGTTCTCGCCGTCGCCGTCGTTGGCTTCTTGGACGTGGAGACGCCCGGTTTGGGCGCCCGCGCCGTTCTTCCCTGGGGCTGCTGCTGCTGCCGTTGCCGCAGCAGCCTTTCCGCCGGCAGCGGTGCCGCTGCCCTCGTCGGGGGTGCGGCCCTTCCTCCTGTTGCTCTCGCCGTCTCCTCGGCGGCGAAAGCCACTCCCCTCCTCCTCCTGCGCCTCCTGCGCGCTGTTTTGGAGACCACTGGTCTCCATTCGTCCTCCTCCCGCGCCTTCGCTGGAGGCTTCGGGATGCTCCCGGTGGTGATGGCGGCAGTGGGGGCGGCGACGGAGGGAGCCGTGATACCGCGCTCGGTGGCTCCCTTCCGCGTTTCGGCGCCGCTTGCGCGGCCCCTCTCGAAACGCTCGTCGATCCGCCGCATTATCGACGCCGCAATCTCTTCCATCCTCTTCTCCATCCTCTTCTCCACGGCAGCGAGGCTCCCGCTCTCGTCGTTGTTCTCGCGAGGAGAATCGCTGGGACCAGAGGTGATACGTCCCTGCGCGTTGGCGTCCCTTCTCGCCAGTTCGTTGCTAAGGGACGCAACTTGGCTACGAAGGAACGCGATCTCTTCCTCCAGCAGGGCGTTTCTCGCGTCAGCCAGCCTTGCGGACCCAGACCCGCTGCCGGGCTCCAGTCCGTACCTCCTCATCATCTCAAGCGCCCACGCGGCGGTGAGGTAGTTCACTGACTCCCTCAGCAGCTTGACGTATGTCCCCTTCAAATTCGACGACCTCGCCGCCACCATGCTGACGTTTCCCAGACACCTCACCACCTCGGCGCAAACGTCTTCCGGCGAGGTCCTCCTCACCACCTGCATCATCTCATCGGGCACCTCCGGTATCATGCAGGCAAGCTTCCGTTTCTTGCCCCTGCACGTCGACGAGGCGGCCGACGAATGTGACGTGTACGAGGCGACCGACTCTTCGTCGTCGGACCTCGCTGGCGTCCTTGATCCTCCTGGTGCCACTGGCGGTGTGGCGTCGCCTACTGGGGCCGGGACGGCAAAGACGCTCCCCGTCCCTCCTGAAGCTCTCCTAAGGGAGCTCCTACTCCTGGTAAGTGGTGGCCCGTTGTCCTCCTGGGTCACCTCCATCCTTCCTTCTTCACTACCTTTGCCAGTCGCAGTAACACAAACGAGGGCCTGGCTATCCACCCCCGAGCGGCCGTGGTCGTTAGATGACGACGCAGTGGGGCCCACTTGACCACCCACGCCTGCGCCGGTACTGGGGTATCCCTCCCCTGCACCGTAAACCTTTTCACTCCTTATTTTGTCCATCATATTTTGTTTAATTTTTGCCGTAGTTGTCAACGGTATTCCATCCTGGCGCCACTCACTCTTTCGCACCCTGTCTCGGTTAAAGCCGATGCAGGGTGACGGGGAGCCCCACGGGAGGGTGAGGTGAGTGGTCTTGGCAGATATGGGCCCACCAACTTCTCCGAAATTCCCCCGCACCGGATCAGCGAACTGGCCAGTCCCGAAGGATCCACCAGCCGCCACCCGACTATAGGGGAATATCAGATCCATCGGGGTTTCCCAGAGCGTGGTACTACGCCCTGAGAACCCATACCCACCTCGTGCTCCCCACGTGAAAAGTAACTGGATGGCCCGCAACCTGTATTATTGTCTGCCCTAGGATGACCAGGCTCGTTGCCGTAATTCCTCGAACTTCTATTGATTCTTGCTCGTTGATGATTGCTGAATCTGGTAAGGCAAGTTTCTTGATGATATTGATTTCTGATCCGGAGTCTAGTAGTAAATTTGTCTTAGTTTTTAAATCTGGGGAGGCTATTCGTGCAGTTGGAGTATTTGGAGGATCGTTTAAGTTTATTGAAATAATCCGGAGAGGTTGTCGTCCGAATCTAAGTCCTAATCTTGGTGATTTTTCTCTGTTTTTCCGTGGGTTTCCTTCCCCATCGGTTGTCGATTCTCCAGATTTCTTGATTGTTCTTGAGCATGACTGGACGATAATTTTACCGGAGTGTTCGTCGGTCTTGCGGGGGTCGTTTGTTGCGTTCGGTTGGTTGCCGTCGGTGCCGGTCTTCTCGTTGTAGTTTGTACCATTGAGCGATTTATAGCGTTGCTACTTTGAGGTTCGCCCCTTCCCCTCGAAGGATTCGTCTGGTTTCCCGACTGCCCCGACGCGTAAGGCACAATTATCGCAGCGTCTACTCCCGCTTTAAATTTATAACAGTCTCTTACTAAATGCCCAGTCTTTTTGCAGTAGTTACATGTTACAGAGTTTTGTCTTGGAACGTTTGGACGATTTTGTGTCGGCGGTACGGATCTTCGATCCTGGCGATTATATCCGTCGATATTGCGGTTGTTATAGTTGTCGTTGTTGTTAGGGCGAATGCCGTTCCGGTTATAATTACTTGGGAATCCTGGTCGTTGAAATCACGATGTATTATTTGCTTGTTTCAAATCTTTTGTCGCTCTCACGGCTTGACAGAACGCGTCATCAAAAGATTGATATCCGACTAGTTTTACTCGCACAAATACCTCGATCGGAAGTCCTTTAATGAAGGCTTCTCTCGTGTCCCGATCTATAGTATCTTGAACATCTGCTGATACGGTACCGAATTCACATCTTTCCCCATCCATTATCGTAAGCCTGAGATTTGTAACACGGCCTACGTAGTCTAATATATCTTCTCCCGGTCGTTGAAATACCGTTGCTAATTCTCCGTCATATTCATTAACTGTTTTTCCCGATCCGAACATATTTTTTAATTTATTTCCGAAGTCGTTCAGAGTCAACACTACACTGTCTTCTACGGCGAGAAACGCATGTCCGCGAAGTTTATTCATCAATAAATTCACTAAATTTCGGGCTCGTTCGAATGCCCTTAAAAATTGCAATATCGACGGTCGATGGCCGCCGAACACTGGCACTGTCTCGATCGCGTCTTTTAGCTTAATCGATTGCAAATTAGTATCTACTCGTCTCATGTCTCGCGGAATTATTAGCGTCGATGTTGGAATTTCGTTTTCTCTCGATTCCCCACGTATACGCAGGCCTTCTTCCACTCTACTTACACTAATGTCGGTTAGTACGCGAAAATTTTCATCCCACGTTTTCAATTTTTCTGACAACACTAAGATCACGTCCTCATTCAGCGGGTCTCGTGCGACAGCCATGTTTTTTCGAATTTATGTATGTATATATATATATAATCTTATACGTTGTACGCTATAAGGTAATACTATATAACGTTACACATTATACCGTAATAGTATATGACGCTTTACGTCATACTATTATGCTATATAACGTTATACGTTATAGTGCTATGCTATATAACAGTATTTGTTATACTGTTATGCTCTATAACGTTATACGTTATACTGTTATGATATATAACGTTATAAGTTATAACGTAATACTACTTAACGTTGCACGTTAGATCGTAATAGGATATAACGCTAGACAATATACTGTTACGCTAATTAACGTTATACGATATACAGTTATGCTACATAACGTTATACGTTATACTGTTATGTTATATAACACTATACGTTATACTGCTATGCTATATAACGTTATACCTTATAACGTAGTACTATACAACGTTATACGCCATAACGTAATACTATACAACGTTATGCGATGTACCGCAATACTATACAACGTTATGCCGAAATAGTATATAACGTCATACGTGTAGTATCGGGAAAAGGGACGTGCCTGACAATGGGCCATACCTGGGGCCCATTACAACATCGGGGTAATTAAAGGGGATCTACCTGACAATGGGCCATACCTGAGGCCCTTTACAACATCGTTGTAATTAAAGGGGATCTACCTGAAAATGGGTCAGGCACATCTGGGGGTAAAAGGAGAGTACATTAAGAAGTCGAGGGAGTTGCAGTTGGGGAGTTGCAGAGGAGATGTGAAGACGTGAAAACGTGGAGTTGGAGAGAAGACGTGAAGACGTGAAGACGTGAAGACGTGAAGTTGAAGCTGGAAGCCGAGTAGATGACGCACGACGATCATAGTCAGCTATATGTTGAGCATTGCTCATACGAATAAACGAACTTAACGCTCAATAACCATCATTCCTTGTCCTTGCTCTAGAAACTAACAACAAACACACATCACCTACGATACTACATACGTTTTACTGTTTTGCTTCATAGCATCATATGTTACGCTGCTGTGTATATGTAACGTCATACGTTGTAGCGTAATACTATATGATGCTAAACGTTATAACGTAATACTATATAACGTTATACGTTACAACGTAATACTATATAACGTTATACGTTCTAACGTAATACTATAGACCTTTAAACATTATACTGCTGTACTAAATAACGTTATACGCTATAACGTAATACTATATAACTTTATACATTATACGGCTATTCTAAATAACGATATACGTTATAACGTAATACTAT
This sequence comes from Bombus campestris, assembly GCA_905333015.3. Lineage (NCBI taxonomy): Eukaryota > Metazoa > Arthropoda > Insecta > Hymenoptera > Apidae > Bombus > Bombus campestris. Next base: position 6,541,296 of record HG995135.1, read on the forward strand.
ATAACGTTATGCGTTATAACGTAATTCTTTATAACGACAAACGTGACAACGTAGTACCATATAACGTTATACATTATACTGCTGTACTAAATAACGATATACGTTATGACCCAATACTATATAACGTTATACGCTATCACGTAATACTATGTAACGTTATATATTATACTGCTGTACTGAATAACGGAATACGTTGTGACCTGATACTATATAACGTTATATGTTATAACGTCATACTATATAACGTTATACGTTACGACGTAATACTATACAACGTTAAACGTTAATAAGGTAATACTATAAAACGTTATACGTTAAAACATAAGACTATATAACGTTATACGTTATAACGTAATACTAAGTAACGTAATTCGTTTTAACGTAATACTATATAACGTTACACGTTATAACGTTATACGTTACAATGTAATACTATATATCTGTACACTTTGTAACGTAATACTATATAACATTATACGTTACGACGTAATACTATATAACGTTAAACGTTATAACGTAATACTAAGTAACGTAAATCGTTTTAACGTAATACTACATAACGTTATACGTCACAATGTAATACTATATAACGTTATACGTTAAAACTTAATACTATATAATTTTATCCGTTACATCGTAATACTATATAACAATAAACGTTATACTGATATTGTACATAACGTTATACGTCATAACGTAGTACCATATAACGTTATACGTTATAACGTAATACTATATAACGTTATAGGTTACGACGTAATACTATATAACGTTATACGTTAATAACGTAATACTATAAAACGTTATACGTTAAAACATAAGACTATATAACGTTATACGTTATAACGTAATACTATATAACGTTATAGGTTACGACGTAATACTATATAACGTTATACGTTATAACGTATTACTAAGTAACGTAATTCGTTTTAACGTAATTCTATATAACGTTATACGTTACAACGTAATACTATATAACGATATACGTTATAACGTCATACTATATAACGTTATACGTTACGACGTAATACTATATAACTTTATACGTTAAAACTTAAGACTATATAACGTTTTACGTTACAATGTAATACTATATATCTGTAAACTTTGTAACGTAATACTATATAACCTTATACGTTACGACGTAATACTATATAACGTTAAACGTTACGACGTAATACTATAGAACGTTATACGTTAAAACTTAAGACTATATAACGTTATACGTTATAACGTAATACCATATAACGTTATACGTTGATACGTAACACTATATAACGTTAAACGTTAATAACGTAATACTATAAAACGTTATACGTTAAAACATAAGACTATATAACGTAATACTAAGTAACGTAATTCGTTTTAACGTAATACTATATAACGTTATACGTTATAACGTAATACTATATGACGTTATACATTATAACGTAATACTATGTAACATTATACGTTACGACGTAATACTATATAACGTTATACGTTAAAACTTAAGACTATATAACGTTATACGTTATAACGTAATACCATATAACGTTACACGTTAAAACGTAATAATATATAACGTAAAACGTTATACTGATATTGTACACAACATTGTACGTTATAACGTAATACCATGTAACGTTATATTTATAACGCAATACAACATAATGTTATACGTTTTAACGTAGTACTACATAATGTTATACGTTAATAACGTAATACTATAAAACGTTATACGTTAAAACATAAGACTATATAACGTAATACTAAGTAACGTAATTCGTTTTAACGTAATACTATATAACGTTATACGTTATAACGTAATACCATATAACGTTATACGTTGATACGTAACACTATATAACGTTAAACGTTAATAACGTAATACTATAAAACGTTATACGTTAAAACATAAGACTATATAACGTAATACTAAGTAACGTAATTCGTTTTAACTTAATACTATATAACGTTAAACGTTATAAGGTAATACTATATAACGGTATATGTTATAACGTAATACTATATATAACGTTATACGATAAAACTTAAGACTATATAATGTTATACGTTATAACGTAATACTACATAACGTTTCACGCTGTAACGTAATACTATATCACGTTATACGTTATAACGTAATACTATATAACGTTATACGTTACGACGTAATACTATATAACGTTATACGTTATAACGTAATACCATATAACGTTACACGTTAAAACGTAATACTATATAACGTTATTCGATACAACGTAATACTATATAACGTCAAACGTTAATAACGTAAGACTATAAAACGTTATACGTTAAAACATAAGACTATATAACGTTACACGTTAAAACGTAATACTATATAACGTTATACGTTATAACATGACACGATATAACTTTATACGTTAAAACTTAAGACTATATAACGTTTTACGTTACAATGTAATACTATATATCTGTAAACTTTGTAACGTAATACTATATACCGTTATACGTCATAACGTAGTACCATATAACGTTATACATTATAACGTAATACTATGTAACATTATACGTTACGACGTAATACTATATAACGTTATACGTTAAAACTTAAGACTATATAACGTTATACGTTGATATGTAGTACTATATAACGTTATTCGTTACAACGTAATACTATATAACGTTAAACGTTAATAACGTAATACTATAAAACGTTATACGTTAAAACATAAGACTATATCACGTTATACGTTATAACGTAATACTAAGTAACGTAATTCGTTTTAACGTAATACTATATAACGCTATACGTTATAACATGACACGATATAACTTTATACGTTAAAACTTAAGACTATATAACGTTTTACGTTACAATGTAATACTATATATCTGTAAACTTTGTAACGTAATACTATATACCGTTATACGTTACGACGTAATACTATACAACGTTAAACGTTAATAAGGTAATACTATAAAACGTTATACGTTAAAACATAAGACTATATAACGTTATACGTTATAACGTAATACTAAGTAACGTAATTCGTTTTAAAGTAATACTATATAACGTTACACGTTATAACGTAATACTATATAACGTTATACGTTACAATGTATTACTATATATCTGTACACTTTGTAACGTAATACTATATAACATTATACGTTACGACGTAATACTATATAACGTTAAACGTTATAACGTAATACTAAGTAACGTAAATCGTTTTAACGTAATACTACATAACGTTATACGTCACAATGTAATACTATATAACGTTATACGTTAAAACTTAATACTATATAATTTTATCCGTTACATCGTAATACTATATAACAATAAACGTTATACTGATATTGTACATAACGTTATACGTCATAACGTAGTACCATATAACGTTATACGTTATAACGTAATACTATATAACGTTATAGGTTACGACGTAATACTATATAACGTTATACGTTATAACGTATTACTAAGTAACGTAATTCGTTTTATCGTAATTCTATATAACGTTATACGTTATAACGTAATACTATATAACGTTATTCGATACAACGTAATACTATATAACGTAAACGTTAATAACGTAATACTATAAAACGTTATACGTTACGACGTAATACTATATAACGTTATACGTTACGACGTAATACTATATAACGTTATACGTTATAACGTAATACTACATAACGTTTTACGTTACAACGTAATACTATATACCGTTATACGTTACGACGTAATACTATATAACGTTATACGTTAAAACTTAAGACTATATAACGTTATACGTTATAACGTAATACCATATAACGTTATACGTTGATACGTAGTACTATATGACGTTATTCGTTACAACGTAATACTATATAACGTTAAATGTTAATAAGGTAATACTATAAAACGTTATACGTTAAAACATAAGACTATATAACGTTATACGCTATAACGTAATACTAAGTAACGTAATTCGTTTTAACGTAATTCTATATAACGTTATACGTTATAACGTAATACTATATAACGTTATACGTTATAACGTAATACTATATAACGTTATACGTTATAACGTAATACTATATATCGTCATACGTTATAAAGTAATACTATTTAACGTTAAACGTTATAACGTAATACTATATAACGTTATACGTTACGACGTAATACTATATAACGTTATACGTTACGACGTAATACTATATAACGTTATACGTTATAACGTAATACTACATAACGTTTTACGTTACAACGTAATACTATATACCGTTATACGTTACGACGTAATACTATATAACGTTATACGTTAAAACTTAAGACTATATAACGTTATACGTTATAACGTAATACCATATAACGTTATACGTTGATACGTAGTACTATATGACGTTATTCGTTACAACGTAATACTATATAACGTTAAACGTTAATAAGGTAATACTATAAAACGTTATACGTTAAAACATAAGACTATATAACGTTATACGTTATAACGTAATACTAAGTAACGTAATTCGTTTTAACGTAATTCTATATAACGTTATACGTTATAACGTAATACTATATAACGTTATACGTTATAACGTAATACTATATAACGTTCTACGTTATAACGTAATACTATATAACGTTATACGTTATAACGTAATACTATATAACGTTATACGTTATAACGTAATACTATATATCGTCATACGTTATAAAGTAATACTATTTAACGTTAAACGTTATAACGTAATACTATTTAACGTTAAACGTTATAACGTAATACTATATAGCGTTATACGTTATAACGTAATACTATATAACGTTAAACGTTGATAAGGTAATACTATAAAACGTTATACGTTAAAACATAAGACTATATAACGTTATACGTTATAACGTAATACTAAGTAACGTAATTCGTTTTAACGTAATACTATATAACGTTATACGTTATAACGTAATACTATATAACGTTATACGTTATAACGTAATACTATATATCGTCATACGTTATAAAGTAATACTATTTAACGTTAAGCGTTATAACGTAATACTATATAACGTTATACGTTATAACGTAATACTATATATCGTCATACGTTATAAAGTAATACTATTTAACGTTAAGCGTTATAACGTAATACTATATAACGTTATACGTTAAAACTTAAGACTATATAACGTTATACTTTATAACGTAATACCATATAACGTTACACGTTAAAACGTAATACTATATAACGTTATTCGATACAACGTAATACTATATAACGTTAAACGTTAATAACGTAATACTATAAAACGTTATACGTTAAAACATAAGACTATATAACGTTATACGTTAAAACGTAATACTATATAACGTTATACGTTATAACATGACACGATATAACTTTATACGTTAAAACTTAAGACTATATAACGTTTTACGTTACAATGTAATACTATATATCTGTAAACTTTGTAACGTAATACTATATAACATTATACGTTACGCCGTAATACTATATAACGTTATACGTTACGACGTAATACTATATAACGTTATACGTTATAACGTAATACTAAGTAACGTAATTCGTTTTAACGTAATACTATATAACGCTATACGTTATAACGTAATACTACATAACGTTTTACGTTACAACGTAATACTATATATCTGTAAACTTTGTAACGTAATACTATATAACATTATACGTTACGCCGTAATACTATATAACGTTATACGTTACGACGTAATACTATATAACGTTATACGTTATAACGTCATACTATATATCTGTAAACTTTGTAACGTTATACTATATAACATTATACGTTACGACGAGATGCTATATAACGTTATACGTTAAAACTTAAGACTATATAACGTTATACTTTATAACGTAATACCATATAACGTTACACGTTAAAACGTAATACTAAATAACGTTATTCGATACAACGTAATACTATATAACGTTATACGTTATAACATGACACGATATAACTTTATACGTTAAAACTTAAGACTATATAACGTTTTACGTTACAATGTAATACTATATATCTGTGAACTTTGTAACGTAATACTATATAACCTTATACGTTACGACGTAATACTATATAACGTTAAACGTTATAACGTAATACTAAGTAACGTAATTCGTTTTAACGTAATACTACATAACGTTATACGTTATAATGTAATACTATATAGCGTTATATGATATAACGTAATACTATATAACGTTTAACGACGTAACGTAATACTATATAACGTTTTACGGTAAAACATAAGACTATATAACGTTACACGTTATAGCGTAATACTATATAACGTTATACGTTAAAACTTAAGACTATATAACTTTATCCGTTATATCGTAATACTATATAACAATAAACGTTATACTGATATTGAACATAATGTTATACGTTTTAACGTAGTACCATATAACGTTATACGTTATAACGTAATACTATATAACGTTAAACGTTAATAACGTAATACTACATAACGTTTTACGTTACAACGTAATACTATATACCGTTATACGTTACGACGTAATACTATATAACGTTATACGTTACGACGTAATACTATATAACGTTATACGTTATAACGTAATACTACATAACGTTTTACGTTACAACGTAATACTATATATCTGTAAACTTTGTAACGTAATACTATATAACATTATACGTTACGACGTAATGCTATATAACGTTATACGTTACGACGTAATACTATATAACGTTATAGGTTATAACGTAATGCTATATAACGTTATACGTTACGACGTAATACTATATAACGTTATACGTTACGACGTAATACTATATAACGTTATACGTTATAACGTAATACTACATAACGTTTTACGTTATAACGTCATACTACATAACGTTTTACGTTACAACGTAATACTATATATCTGTAAACTTTGTAACGTAATACTATATAACATTATACGTTACGACGTAATACTATATAACGTTATACGTTACGACGTAATACTATATAACGTTATACGTTATAACGTCATACTACATAACGTTTTACGTTACAACGTAATACTATATATCTGTAAACTTTGTAACGTAATACTATATAACATTATACGTTACGACGTAATGCTATATAACGTTATACGTTACGACGTAATACTATATAACGTTATACGTTAAAACTTAAGACTATATAACTTTATCCGTTATATCGTAATACTATATAACAATAAACGTTATACTGATATTGAACATAATGTTATACGTTTTAACGTAGTACCATATAACGTTATACGTTATAACGTAATACTATATAACGTTAAACATTAATAACGTAATACTACATAACGTTTTACGTTACAACGTAATACTATATACCGTTATACGTTACGACGTAATACTATATAACGTTATACGTTACGACGTAATACTATATAACGTTATACGTTATAACGTAATAGTATATAACGTCATACGTTATAAAGTAATACTATTTAACGTTAAACGTTATAACGTAATACTATATAACGTTAAACGTTAATAACGTAATACTACATAACGTTTTACGTTACAACGTAATACTATATACCGTTATACGTTACGACGTAATACTATATAACGTTATACGTTACGACGTAATACTATATAACGTTATACGTTATAACGTAATACTCCATAACGTTTTACGTTACAACGTAATACTATATACCGTTATACGTTACGACGTAATACTATATAACGTTATACGTTAAAACTTAAGACTATATAACGTTATACGTTATAACGTAATACCATATAACGTTATACGTTGATACGTAGTACTATATGACGTTATTCGTTACAACGTAAAACTATATAACGTTAAACGTTAATAAGGTAATACTATAAAACGTTATACGTTAAAACATAAGACTATATAACGTTATACGTTATAACGTAATACTAAGTAACGTAATTCGTTTTAACGTAATTCTATATAACGTTATACGTTATAACGTAATACTATATAACGTTATACGTTATAACGTAATACTATATAACGTTATACGTTGATACGTAGTACTATATGACGTTATTCGTTACAACGTAAAACTATATAACGTTAAACGTTAATAAGGTAATACTATAAAACGTTATACGTTAAAACATAAGACTATATAACGTTATACGTTATAACGTAATACTAAGTAACGTAATTCGTTTTAACGTAATTCTATATAACGTTATACGTTATAACGTAATACTATATAACGTTATACGTTATAACGTAATACTATATAACGTTATACGTTATAACGTAATACTATATAACGTTATACGTTACGACGTAATACTGTATAACGTTATACGTTAAAACTTAAGACTATATAACTTTATCCGTTATATCGTAATACTATATAACAATAAACGTTATACTGATATTGAACATAATGTTATACGTTTTAACGTAGTACCATATAACGTTATACGTTATAACGTAATACTATATAACGTTAAACATTAATAACGTAATACTACATAACGTTTTACGTTACAACGTAATACTATATATCTGTAAACTTTGTAACGTAATACTATATAACATTATACGTTACGACGTAATGCTATATAACGTTATACGTTACGACGTAATACTATATAACGTTATACGTTATAACGTAATACTAAGTAACGTAATTCGTTTTAACGTAATACTATATAACGTTATACGTTATAACGTAATACTACATAACGTTTTACGTTACAACGTAATACTATATATCTGTAAACTTTGTAACGTAATACTATATAACATTATACGTTACGACGTAATGCTATATAACGTTATACGTTACGACGTAATACTATATAACGTTATACGTTATAACGTAATACTAAGTAACGTAATTCGTTTTAACGTAATACTATATAACGTTATACGTTATATCGTAATACTATATAACAATAAACGTTATACTGATATTGTACATAACGTTATACGTTTTAACGTAGTACCATATAACGTTATACGTTATAACGTAATAGTATATAACGTTATACGTTTTAACGTAGTACCATATAACGTTATACGTTATAACGTAATAGTATATAACGTCATACGTTATAAAGTAATACTATTTAACGTTAAACGTTATAACGTAATACTATATAACGTTATACGTTATAACGTAATACCATATAACGTTATACGTTGATATGTAGTACTATATAACGTTATTCGTTACAACGTAATACTATATAACGTTAAACGTTAATAACGTAATACTATAAAACGTTATACGTTAAAACATAAGACTATATAACGTTATACGTTAAAACATAAGACTATATAACGTTATACGTTAAAACATAAGACTATATAACGTTATACGTTATAACGTAATACTAAGTAACGTAATTCGTTTTAACGTAATACTATATAACGTTATACGTTATAACGTAATACTATATAACGTTTTACGGTAAAACATAAGACTATATAACGTTACACGTTATAGCGTAATACTATATAACGTTATACGTTAAAACTTAAGACTATATAACTTTATCCGTTATATCGTAATACTATATAACAATAAACGTTATACTGATATTGAACATAATGTTATACGTTTTAACGTAGTACCATATAACGTTATACGTTATAACGTAATACTATATAACGTTAAACGTTAATAACGTAATACTACATAACGTTTTACGTTACAACGTAATACTATATACCGTTATACGTTACGACGTAATACTATATAACGTTATTCGTTACGACGTAATACTATATAACGTTATACGTTATAACGTAATACTACATAACGTTTTACGTTACAACGTAATACTATATATCTGTAAACTTTGTAATGTAATACTATATAACATTATACGTTACGACGTAATGCTATATAACGTTATACGTTACGACGTAATACTATATAACGTTATACGTTATAACGTAATACTAAGTAACGTAATTCGTTTTAACGTAATACTATATAACGTTATACGTTATAACGTAATACTACATAACGTTTTACGTTACAACGTAATACTATATATCTGTAAACTTTGTAACGTAATACTATATAACATTATACGTTACGACGTAATGCTATATAACGTTATACGTTACGACGTAATACTATATATCGTTATACGTTATAACGTAATACTAAGTAACGTAATTCGTTTTAACGTAATTCTGTATAACGTTATACGTTATAACGTAATACTAAGTAACGTAATTCGTTTTAACGTAATACTATATAACGTTATACGTTATATCGTAATACTATATAACAATAAACGTTATACTGATATTGTACATAACGTTATACGTTTTAACGTAGTACCATATAACGTTATACGTTATAACGTAATAGTATATAACGTCATACGTTATAAAGTAATACTATTTAACGTTAAACGTTATAACATAATACTATATAACGTTATACGTTATAACGTAATACTATATAACGTTATACGTTATAACGTAATACTATATATCGTTATACGTTATAACGTAATACTAAGTAACGTAATTCGTTTTAACGTAATTCTGTATAACGTTATACGTTATAACGTAATACTATATAACGTTATACGTTATATCGTAATACTACATAACGTTTTACGTTGTAACGTAATACTATATAACGGTATATGTTTTAACGTTATACTATATATCGTTTAACGTTATAACATAATACTATATAACGTTATACGTTAAAACTTAAGACTATATAACTTTATCCGTTATATCGTAATACTATATAACAATAAACGTTATACTGATATTGTACAAAACGTTATACGTTTTAACGTAGTACCATATAACGTTATACGTTATAACGTAATAGTATATAACGTCATACGTTATAAAGTAATACTATTTAACGTTAAACGTTATAACGTAATACTATATAACGTTATACGTTATAACGTAATACTACATAACGTTTTACGTTACAACGTAATACTATATATCTGTAAAGTTTGTAACGTAATACTATAAAACAATATACGTTACGACGTAATGCTATATAACGTTATACGTTACGACGTAATACTATATAACGTTATACGTTATAACGTAATACTACATAACGTTTTACGTTACAACGTAATACTATATAACGTTAAACGTTAATAACGTAATACTATAAAACGTTATACGTTAAAACATAAGACTATATAACGTTATACGTTAAAACATAAGACTATATAACGTTATACGTTAAAACATAAGACTATATAACGTTATACGTTATAACGTAATACTAAGTAACGTAATTCGTTTTAACGTAATACTATATAACGTTATACGTTATAACGTAATACTATATAACGTTTTACGGTAAAACATAAGACTATATAACGTTACACGTTATAGCGTAATACTATATAACGTTATACGTTAAAACTTAAGACTATATAACTTTATCCGTTATATCGTAATACTATATAACAATAAACGTTATACTGATATTGAACATAATGTTATACGTTTTAACGTAGTACCATATAACGTTATACGTTATAACGTAATACTATATAACGTTAAACGTTAATAACGTAATACTACATAACGTTTTACGTTACAACGTAATACTATATACCGTTATACGTTACGACGTAATACTATATAACGTTATACGTTACGACGTAATACTATATAACGTTATACGTTATAACGTAATACTACATAACGTTTTACGTTACAACGTAATACTATATATCTGTAAACTTTGTAACGTAATACTATATAACATTATACGTTACGACGTAATGCTATATAACGTTATACGTTACGACGTAATACTATATAACGTTATACGTTATAACGTAATACTAAGTAACGTAATTCGTTTTAACGTAATACTATATAACGTTATACGTTATAACGTAATACTACATAACGTTTTACGTTACAACGTAATACTATATATCTGTAAACTTTGTAACGTAATACTATATAACATTATACGTTACGACGTAATGCTATATAACGTTATACGTTACGACGTAATACTATATAACGTTATACGTTATAACGTAATACTAAGTAACGTAATTCGTTTTAACGTAATACTATATAACGTTATACGTTATATCGTAATACTATATAACAATAAACGTTATACTGATATTGTACATAACGTTATACGTTTTAACGTAGTACCATATAACGTTATACGTTATAACGTAATAGTATATAACGTTATACGTTTTAACGTAGTACCATATAACGTTATACGTTATAACGTAATAGTATATAACGTCATACGTTATAAAGTAATACTATTTAACGTTAAACGTTATAACGTAATACTATATAACGTTATACGTTATAACGTAATACCATATAACGTTATACGTTGATATGTAGTACTATATAACGTTATTCGTTACAACGTAATACTATATAACGTTAAACGTTAATAACGTAATACTATAAAACGTTATACGTTAAAACATAAGACTATATAACGTTATACGTTAAAACATAAGACTATATAACGTTATACGTTAAAACATAAGACTATATAACGTTATACGTTATAACGTAATACTAAGTAACGTAATTCGTTTTAACGTAATACTATATAACGTTATACGTTATAACGTAATACTATATAACGTTTTACGGTAAAACATAAGACTATATAACGTTACACGTTATAGCGTAATACTATATAACGTTATACGTTAAAACTTAAGACTATATAACTTTATCCGTTATATCGTAATACTATATAACAATAAACGTTATACTGATATTGAACATAATGTTATACGTTTTAACGTAGTACCATATAACGTTATACGTTATAACGTAATACTATATAACGTTAAACGTTAATAACGTAATACTACATAACGTTTTACGTTACAACGTAATACTATATACCGTTATACGTTACGACGTAATACTATATAACGTTATTCGTTACGACGTAATACTATATAACGTTATACGTTATAACGTAATACTATATAACGTTTTACGTTATAACGTAATACTATATAACGTTATACGTTATAACGTAATACTACATAACGTTTTACGTTACAACGTAATACTATATAACGTTATACGTTACGACGTAATACTATAAAACGTTATCCGTTAAAACATAAGACTATATAACGTTATACGTTATAACGTAATACTATATAACGTTATACGTTATAACGTAATACCATATAACGTTATACGTTGATATGTAGTACTATATAACGTTATTCGTTACAACGTAATACTATATAACGTTAAACGTTAATAACGTAATACTATAAAACGTTATACGTTAAAACATAAGACTATATAACGTTATACGTTAAAACATAAGACTATATAACGTTATACGTTAAAACATAGACTATATAACGTTATACGTTATAACGTAATACTAAGTAACGTAATTCGTTTTAACGTAATACTATATAACGTTATACGTTATAACGTAATACTAAGTAACGTAATTCGTTTTAACGTAATACTATATAACGTTATTCGTTATAACGTAATACTATATAACGTTATACGTTATAACGTAATACTAAGTAACGTAATTCGTTTTAACGTAATACTATATAACGTTATACGTTATAACATAATACTATATAACGTTATACGTTATAACATGACACGATATAACGTTATACGTTAAAACTTAAGACAATATAACGTTATACGATACAATGTAATACTATGTAACTGTAAACTTTGTAACGTAATACTATATAACGTTTTACGTTATAACGTAATACTATATAAAGCTATACGTTACGACGTAATACTATATAACGTTGAACGTTATAACGTAATACTAAGTAACGTACTTCGCTTTAACGTAATACTGCATGACGTTATACGTTATAATGTAATACAATATAGCGGTATATGATATAACGTAATACTATACAACGTTTAACGACATAACGTAATACTATATAACGTTAAACGTTATAAAGTTATACTATTTAACGTTAAACGTTATAACGTAATACTATATAACGTTTTACGTTATAACGTAATACTATATAACGTTTTACGTTATAACGTAATACTATATAACGTTATACGTTATAACGTAATACTAAGTAACGTAATTCGCTTTAACGTAATACTATATAACGTTATACGTTATAACGTAATACTATATAACGTTATACGTTACGACGTAATACTACATAACGTTTTACGTTACAACGTAATACTATATAACGTTATACGTTACGACGTAATACTATAAAACGTTATCCGTTAAAACATAAGACTATATAACGTTATACGTTATAACGTAATACTATATAACGTTATACGTTATAACGTAATACCATATAACGTTATACGTTGATATGTAGTACTATATAACGTTATTCGTTACAACGTAATACTATATAACGTTAAACGTTAATAACGTAATACTATAAAACGTTATACGTTAAAACATAAGACTATATAACGTTATACGTTAAAACATAAGACTATATAACGTTATACGTTAAAACATAGACTATATAACGTTATACGTTATAATGTAATACTAAGTAACGTAATTCGTTTTAACGTAATACTATATAACGTTATACGTTATAACGTAATACTAAGTAACGTAATTCGTTTTAACGTAATACTATATAACGTTATTCGTTATAACGTAATACTATATAACGTTATACGTTATAACGTAATAGTATATAACGTCATACGTTATAAAGTAATACTATTTAACGTTAAACGTTATAACGTAATACTATATAACGTTATACGTTAGAACGTAATACTATATAACGTTATACGTTATAACGTAATACTATATATCGTTATACGTTATAACGTAATACTAAGTAACGTAATTCGTTTTAACGTAATTCTGTATAACGTTATACGTTATAACGTAATACTATATAACGTTATACGTTATAACATAATACTATATAACGTTATACGTTATAACATGACACGATATAACGTTATACGTTAAAACTTAAGACAATATAACGTTATACGATACAATGTAATACTATATAACTGTAAACTTTGTAACGTAATACTATATAACGTTTTACGTTATAACGTAATACTATATAACGCTATACGTTACGACGTAATACTATATAACGTTGAACGTTATAACGTAATACTAAGTAACGTACTTCGCTTTAACGTAATACTGCATGACGTTATACGTTATAATGTAATACAATATAGCGGTATATGATATAACGTAATACTATACAACGTTTAACGACATAACGTAATACTATATAACGTTAAACGTTATAAAGTTATACTATTTAACGTTAAACGTTATAACGTAATACTATATAACGTTTTACGTTATAACGTAATACTATATAACGTTTTACGTTATAACGTAATACTATATAACGTTATACGTTATAACGTAATACTAAGTAACGTAATTCGCTTTAACGTAATACTATATAACGTTATACGTTATAACGTAATACTATATAACGTTATACGTTACGACGTAATACTACATAACGTTTTACGTTACAACGTAATACTATATAACGTTATACGTTACGACGTAATACTATAAAACGTTATCCGTTATAACGTAATACCATATAACGTTATACGTTGATATGTAGTACTATATAACGTTATTCGTTACAACGTAATACTATATAACGTTAAACGTTAATAACGTAATACTATAAAACGTTATACGTTAAAACATAAGACTATATAACGTTATACGTTAAAACATAAGACTATATAACGTTATACGTTAAAACATAGACTATATAACGTTATACGTTATAACGTAATACTAAGTAACGTAATTCGTTTTAACGTAATACTATATAACGTTATACGTTATAACGTAATACTAAGTAACGTAATTCGTTTTAACGTAATACTATATAACGTTATTCGTTATAACGTAATACTATATAACGTTATACGTTATAACGTAATACTAAGTAACGTAATTCGTTTTAACGTAATACTATATAACGTTATACGTTATAACGTAATACTATATAACGTTATACGTTATAACGTAATACTATAAAACGTTATACGTTAAAACATAAGACTATATAACGTTATACGTTATAACATAATACTAAGTAACGTAATTCGTTTTAACGTAATACTATATAACGTTATACGTTATAACGTAATACTATATAACGTTATACGCTACAACGTAATACTATATAATGTTATACGTTATGACGTAATACTATATAACGTTATACGTTAAAGCTTAAGACTATATGACGTTATACGTTATAGCGTAATACCATATAACGTTATACGTTGATACGTAATACTATATAACGTTATTCGTTACAACGTAATACTGTATAACGTTAAACGTTAAAAACGTAATACTATAAAATGTTATACGTTAAAACATAAGACTATATAACGTTATACGTTATAACGTTATACTAAGTAACGTATTTCGTTTTAACGTAATACTATATAACGTAATTCGTTTTAACGTAATACTATATAAAGTTATACGTTATAACGTAATAATATATAACGTTATACGTTACAAGGTAATACTATATAACTGTAAACTTTGTAACGTAATACTATATAACATTATACGTTACGACGTAATACTATATAACGTTAAACGATATAACGTAATACTAAGTAACGTAATTCGTTTTAACGTAATACTACATAACGTTATACGTTATAATGTAATACTATAATAGCGGTATATGATATAACGTAATACTATATAACGTTATACGTTATAGCGTAATACCATATAACGTTATACGTTAAAACTTTAGACTATATGACTTTATACGTTATATCGTAATACTATATAACAATAATCGTTATACTGATATTGTACATAACGTTATACGTTATAACGTAGTACCATATAACGTTATACGTTATAACATAATACTACATAACGTTTTACGTTACAACGTAATACTATATAACGTTATATGTTACGACGTAATACTATATAACGTTATACGTTAAAACTTAAGACTATATAACGTTATACGTTATAACGTAATACCATACAACGTTATAAGTGGATACGTAATACTATATAAGGTTATTCGTTACAACGTAATACTATATAACGTTAAACGTTAATAACGTAATACTATAAAACGTTATACGTTAAAACATAAGACTATATAACGTTATACGTTCTAACGTTATACTAAGTAACGTAATTCGTTTTAACGTAATACTATATAACGTTATACGTTATAACGTAATACTATATAACGTTATACGTTATAACGTAATACTATATAACGTTATACGTTATAACGTAATACTATATAACGTTATACGTTACGACATAATACTATATAACGTTATACGTTATAGCGTAATACTAAGTAACGTAATTCGTTTTAACGTAATAATATATAACGTTATACGCTATAACGTAATACTATATAACGTTATACGTTAAAACATAAGACTATATAACGTTATACGTTATAACGTAATACTATGTAACGTTATACGTTACGACGTAATACTATATAACGTAAAACGTTAATAACGTAATACTATTAAACGTTATACGTTAAAACATAAGACTATATAACGTTATACGTTATAACGTAATACTAAGTAACGTAATTCGTTTTAACGTAATAATATATAACGTTATACGCTATAACGTAATACTATATTACGTTATACGTTAAAACATAAGACTATATAACGTTATACGTTATAACGTAATACTATGTAACGTTATACGTTACAACGTAATACTATATAACGTTAAACGTTAATAACGTAATACTATAAAACGTTATACGTTAAAACATAAGACTATATAACGTTATACGTTATAACGTTATACTAAGTAACGTAATTCCTTTTAACGTAATACTATATAACGTAATTCCTTTTAACGCAATACTATATAACGTTATACGTTATAGCGTAGTACTATATAACGTTATACGTTATAACGCAATACTATATAACGTTATACGTTACAATGTAATACTATATAACTGTAAACTTTGTAACGTAATACTATATAACATTATACGTTACGACGTAATACTCTATAGCGTTAAAAGTTATAACGTAATACTAAGTAACGTAATTCGTTTTAACGTAATACTATATAACGTTATACGTTATAACGTAATACTATATAGCGTTATACGTTACGACGTAATACTATATAACGTTATACGTTAAAACTTAAGACTATATAACGTTATACGTTATAACGTAATACTATGTAACGTTATACGTTACGACGTAATACTATATAGCGTAAAACGTTAATAACGTAATACTATAAAACGTTATACGTTAAAACATAAGACTATATAACGTTATACGTTATAACGTAATACTAAGTAACGTAATTCGTTTTAACGTAATACTATATAACGTTATACGTTATAACGAAATACTATATAACGTTATACGTTACGACGAAATACTATATATCGTTATACGTTAAAACTTAAGACTATATAACGTTATACGTTCTAACGTAATACTATGTAACGTTATACGTTACGACGTAATACTATATAACGTAAAACGTTAATAACGTAATACCATAAAACGTTATACGTTAAAACATAAGACTATATAACGTTATACGTTATAACGTAATACTATATAACGTTATACGTCATAACGTAATACCACATAGCGTTATACGTTACGACGTAATACTATATAACGTTATACGTTACGACGTAATACTATATAACGTTATACGTTACAACGTAATACTATATAACGTTATACGATAAAACTTAAGACTGTATAACGTTATACGTTGATACGTAATACTATATAACGTTATTCGTTACAACGTAATACTATATAACGTTAAACGTTAATAACGTAATACTATAAAACGTTATACGTTAAAACATAAGACTATATAACGTTATACGTTATAACGTTATACTAAGTAACGTAATTCGTTTTAACGTAATACTATATAACGTTATACGTCATAACGTAATACTACATAACGTTATACGTTACGACGTAATACTATATAACGTTAAACGTTAATAACGTAATACTATAAAACGTTATACGTAACAATGTAATGCTATATAAGTATAAACTTTGTAACGTAATACTATATAACATTATACGTTACGACGTAATACTATATAACGTTAGACGTTATAACGTAATACTAAGTAACGTAATTCGTTTTAACGTAATACTACATAACGTTATACGTTATAATGTAATACTATATAGCGGTATATGATGTAATGTAGTACTATATAACGTTTAACGACATAACGTAATACTATATAACGTTATACGATAGAACTTAAGTCTATATAACGTTATACGTTATAACGTAATACCATATAACGTTATACGTTGATAACGTAATACTATAAAACGTTATACGTTAAAACATAAGACTATATAACGTTATACGTTATAACGTAATACTAAGTAACGTAATTCGTTTTAACGTAATACTATATAACGTTATACGTTATAATGTAATACTATATAACGTTATACGTCATAACGTAATACCACATAGCGTTATACGTTACGACGTAATACTATATAACGTTATACGTTACGACGTAATACTATATAACGTTATACGTTACAACGTAATACTATATAACGTTATACGATAAAACTTAAGACTGTATAACGTTATACGTTGATACGTAATACTATATAACGTTATTCGTTACAACGTAATACTATATAACGTTAAACGTTAATAACGTAATACTATAAAACGTTATACGTTAAAACACAAGACTATATAACGTTATACGTTATAACGTTATACTAAGTAACGTAATTCCTTTTAACGTAATACTATATAACGTAATTCGTTTTAACGTAATACTATATAACGTTATACGTTACGACGTAATACTATATAGCGTTAAACGTTATAACGTAATACTAAGTAACGTAATTCGTCTTAACGTAATACTACATAACGTTACACGTTATAATGTAATACTATATAGCGGTATATGATATAACGTAATACTATATAACGTTTAACGACATAACGTAATACTATATATCGTTATACGATAAAACTTAAGACTATATACCGTTATACGTTATAACGTAATACTACATAACGTTTTACGTTGTAACGTAATACTATATAACGTTATACGATAAAACTTAAGACTGTATAACGTTATACGTTGATACGTAATACTATATAACGTTATTCGTTACAACGTAATACTATATAACGTTAAACGTTAATAACGTAATACTATAAAACGTTATACGTTAAAACATAAGACTATATAACGTTATACGTTATAACGTTATACTAAGTAACGTAATTCCTTTTAACGTAATACTATATAACGTAATTCGTTTTAACGTAATACTATATAACGTTATACGTTACGACGTAATACTATATAGCGTTAAACGTTATAACGTATTACTAAGTAACGTAATTCGTTTTAACGTAATACTACATAACGTTACACGTTATAATGTAATACTATATAACGTTATTCGTTACAACGTAATACTATATAACGTTAAACGTTAATAACGTAATACTATAAAACGTTATACGTTAAAACATAAGACTATATAACGTTATACGTTATAACGTTATACTAAGTAACGTAATTCGTTTTAACGTAATACTATATAACGTAATTCGTTTTAACGTAATACTATATAACGTTATACGTTACGACGTAATACTATATAGCGTTAAACGACATAACGTAATACTATATAACGATATACGATAAAACTTAAGACTATATAACGTTATACGTTATAACGTAATACTACATAACGTTTTACGCTGTAACGTAATACTATGTAACGTTATACGTTATAACGTAATACTATATAACGTTATAGGTTACGACGTAATACTATATAACGTTATACGATAAAACTTAAGACTATATAACGTTATACGTTATAACGTAATACCATATAACGTTATACGTTGATACGTAATACTATATAACGTTATACGTTGCGACGTAATACTATATAACGTTATACGTTAAAACTTAAGACTATATAACGTTATACGTTGATACGTAATACTATATAACGTTAAACGTTAATAACGTAATACAATAAAACGTTATACGTTAAAACATAAGACTATATAACGTTATACGTTATAACGTAATACTAAGTAACGTAATTCGTTTTAGCGTAATACTATATAACGTTATACGTTATGACGTAATACTATATAACGTTATACGTTATAACGTAATACTATATAGCGTTATACGTTGATACGTAATACTATATAACGTTGTTCGTTACAACGTAATACTATATAACGTTAAACGTTAATAACGTAATACTATAAAACGTTATACGTTAAAACATAAGACCTTATAACGTAATACTAAGTAACGTAATTCGTTTTAACGTAATACTATATAATGTTATACGTTATAACGTAATACTATATAACGTTATACGTTATAACGTAATACTATATAACGTTACACGTTACGACGTATTACTATATAACGTTACACGGTACGACGTAATACTATATAACGTTATAGGTTACGACGTAATACTATATAACGTTATTCGTTACAACGTAATACTATATAACGTTAAGCGTTAATAACGTAATACTATAAAACGCTATACGTTAAAACATAAGACTATATAACGTTATACGTTATAACGTAATACTAAGTAACGTAATTCGTTTTAACGTAATACTATATAACGTTATACGTTATAACGTAATACTACATAGCGTTATACGTTACGACGTAATACTATATAACGTTATACGTTAAAACTTAAGACTATATAACGTTATACGTTATAACGTAATACTATGTAACGTTATACGTTACGACGTAATACTATATAACGTAAAACGTTAATAACGTGATACTATAAAACGTTATACGTTAAAACATAAGACTATATAACGTTATACGTTATAACGTAATACTAAGTAACGTAATTCGTTTTAACGTAATACTATATAACGTTATACGTTATAACGTAATACTATATAACGTTATACGTTATAACGTGATACTATATAACGTTATACGTTACGACGAAATACTATATATCGGTATACGTTAAAACTTAAGACTATATAACGTTATACGTTATAACGTAATACTATGTAACGTTATACGTTACGACGTAATACTATATAACGTAAAACGTTAATAACGTAATACCATAAAACGTTATACGTTAAAACATAAGACTATATAACGTTATACGTTATAACGTAATACTAAGTAACGTAATTCGTTTTAACGTAATACTATATAACGTTATACGTTATAACGTAATACTATATAACGTTATACGTTATAACGTAATACTACATAGCGTTATACGTTACGACGTAATACTATATAACGTTATACGTTACGACGTAATACTATATAACGTTATACGTTACAACGTAATACTATATAACGTTATACGATAAAACTTAAGACTGTATAACGTTATACGTTGATACGTAATACTATATAACGTTATTCGTTACAACGTAATACTATATAACGTTAAACGTTAATAACGTAATACTATAAAACGTTATACGTTAAAACATAAGACTATATATCGTTATACGTTATAACGTTATACTAAGTAACGTAATTCCTTTTAACGTAATACTATATAACGTAATTCGTTTTAACGTAATACTATATAACGTTATACGTTACGACGTAATACTATATAGCGTTAAACGTTACAACGTAATACTAAGTAACGTAATTCGTTTTAACGTAATACTACATAACGTTACACGTTATAATGTAATACTATATAGCGGTATATGATATAACGTAATACTATATAACGTTTAACGACATAACGTAATACTATATATCGTTATACGATAAAACTTAAGACTATATAACGTTATACGTTATAACGTAATACTACATAACGTTTTACGTTGTAACGTAATACTATATAACGTTATACGATAAAACTTAAGACTGTATAACGTTATACGTTGATACGTAATACTATATAACGTTATTCGTTACAACGTAATACTATATAACGTTAAACGTTAATAACGTAATACTATAAAACGTTATACGTTAAAACATAAGACTATATAACGTTATACGTTATAACGTTATACTAAGTAAGGTAATTCCTTTTAACGTAATACTATATAACGTAATTCGTTTTAACGTAATACTATATAACGTTATACGTTACGACGTAATACTATATAGCGTTAAACGTTATAACGTAATACTAAGTAACGTAATTCGTTTTAACGTAATACTACATAACGTTACACGTTATAATGTAATACTATATAGCGGTATATGATATAACGTAATACTATATAACGTTTAACGACATAACGTAATACTATATAACGTTATACGATAAAACTTAAGACTATATAACGTTATACGTTATAACGTAATACTGCATAACGTTTTACGCTGTAACGTAATACTATATAACGTTATACGTTATATCGTAATACTATATAACGTTATACGTTACGACGTATTACTATATAACGTTATACGTTACGACGTAATACTATATAACGTTATAGGTTACGACGTAATACTATATAACGTTATACGATAAAACTTAAGACTATATAACGTTATACGTTATAAGGTAATACTACATAACGTTTTACGCTGTAACGTAATACTATATAACGTTATACGTTATAACGTAATACTATATAGCGTTATACGTTACGACGTAATGCTATATAACGTTATACGTTAAATCTTAAGACTATATAACGTTATACGTTATAACGTAGTACTATGTAACGTTATTCGTTACAACGTAATACTATATAACGTTAAACGTTAATAACGTAATACTATAAAACGTTATACGTTAAAACATAAGACTATATAACGTTATACGTTATAACGTAATACTACATATCATTTTACGTTACAACGTAATACTATATAATGTTATACGTTACGACGTAATACTATATAACGTTATACGTTGATACGTAATACTATATAACGTTATACGTTGCGACGTAATACTATATAACGTTATACGTTAAAACTTAAGACTATATAACGTTATACGTTGATACGTAATACTATATAACGTTAAACGTTAATAACGTAATACAATAAAACGTTATACGTTAAAACATAAGACTATATAACGTTATACGTTATAACGTAATACTAAGTAACGTTATACGTTATAACGTAATACCATACAACGTTATACGTTGATACGTAATACTATATAACGTTATACGTTACGACGTAATACTATATAACGTTATACGTTAAAACTTAAGACTATATAACGTTATACGTTGCGACGTAGTACCATATAACGTTATACGTTATAACGTAATACTACGTAACGTTATACGTTATAATGTAATACTATATAGCGGTATATGATGTAATGTAATACTATATAACGTTTAACGACATAACGTAATACTATATAACGTTATACGATAGAACTTAAGACTATATAACGTTATACGTTATAACGTAGTACCATATAACGTTATACGTTATAACATAATACTACATAACGTTTTACGTTACAACGTAATACTATATAACGTTATGCGTTACGACGTAATACTATATAACGTTATACGTTAAAACTTAAGACTATATAACGTTATACGTTATAACGTAATACCATATAACGTTATACGTTGATACGTAATACTATAAAACGTTATTCGTTACAACGTAATACTATATAACGTTAAACGTTAATAACGTAATACTATAAAACGTTATACGTTAAAGCATAAGAATATATAACATAATACTAAGTAACGTAATTCGTTTTAACGTAATACTATATAACGTTATACGTTATAACGTAATACTATATAACGTTATACGTTACGACGTAATACTATATAACGTTAAACGTTATAACGTAATTCTAAGTAACGTAATTCGTTTTAACGTAATACTACATAACGTTATACGTTATAATGTAATACTATATAGCGGTATATGATGTAATGTAATACTATATAACGTTTAACGACATAACGTAATACTATATAACGTTATACGTTATAACGTAGTACCATATAACGTTATACGTTATAACATAATACTACATAACGTTTTACGTTACAATGTAATACTATATAACGTTATGCGTTACGACGTAATACTATATAACGTTATACGTTACGACGTAATACTATATAACGTTATACGTTAAAACTTAAGACTATATGACGTTATACGTTATAACGTAATACCATACAACGTTATACGTTGATACGTAATACTATATAAGGTTATTTGTTACAACGTAATACTATATTACGTTAAACGTTAATAACGTAATACTATAAAACGTTATACGTTAAAACATAAGACTATATAACGTTATACGTTATAACGTTATACTAAGTAACGTAATTCGTTTTAACGTAATACTATATAAGGTTATTCGTTACAACGTAATACTATATTACGTTAAACGTTAATAACGTAATACTATAAAACGTTATACGTTAAAACATAAGACTATATAACGTTATACGTTGATACGTAATACTATATAACGTTATACGTTGCGACGTAGTACCATATAACGTTAAACGTTATAACGTAATACTAAGTAACGTAATTCGTTTTAACGTAATACTACATAACGTGTCACGTTGTAGCGTAATACTATATAACGGTATAAGTTATAACGTAATACTATATAACGTTATACGTTAAATCTTAAGACTATATAACGTTATACGTTATAACGTAATACTACATAACGTGTCACGTTGTAGCGTAATACTATATAACGGTATAAGTTATAACGTAATACTATATAACTTTATACGTTATAACGTAATACTATATATAACGTTATACGTTACAATGTAATACTATATAAGTGTAAACTTTGTAACGTAATACTATATAACATTATACGTTACGACGTAATACTATATAACGTTAAACGTTATAACGTAATACTAAGTAACGTAATTCGTTTTAACGTAATACTACATAACGTTATACGTTATAATGTAATACTATATAGCGGTATATGATGTAATGTAATACTATATCACGTTTAACGACATAACGTAATACTATATAACGTTATACGATAAAACTTAAGACTATATAACGTTATACGTTGATACGTAATACTAAGTAACGTAATTCGTTTTAACGTAATACTATATAACGTTATACGTTATAACGTAATACTATATAACGTTATACGTTATAACGTAATACTACATAGCGTTATACGTTACGACGTAATACTATATAACGTTATACGTTACGACGTAATACTATATAACGTTATACGTTACAACGTAATACTATATAACGTTATACGATAAAACTTAAGACTGTATAACGTTATACGTTGATACGTAATACTATATAACGTTATTCGTTACAACGTAATACTATATAACGTTAAACGTTAATAACGTAATACTATAAAACGTTATACGTTAAAACATAAGACTATATATCGTTATACGTTATAACGTTATACTAAGTAACGTAATTCCTTTTAACGTAATACTATATAACGTAATTCGTTTTAACGTAATACTATATAACGTTATACGTTACGACGTAATACTATATAGCGTTAAACGTTACAACGTAATACTAAGTAACGTAATTCGTTTTAACGTAATACTACATAACGTTACACGTTATAATGTAATACTATATAGCGGTATATGATATAACGTAATACTATATAACGTTTAACGACATAACGTAATACTATATATCGTTATACGATAAAACTTAAGACTATATAACGTTATACGTTATAACGTAATACTACATAACGTTTTACGTTGTAACGTAATACTATATAACGTTATACGATAAAACTTAAGACTGTATAACGTTATACGTTGATACGTAATACTATATAACGTTATTCGTTACAACGTAATACTATATAACGTTAAACGTTAATAACGTAATACTATAAAACGTTATACGTTAAAACATAAGACTATATAACGTTATACGTTATAACGTTATACTAAGTAAGGTAATTCCTTTTAACGTAATACTATATAACGTAATTCGTTTTAACGTAATACTATATAACGTTATACGTTACGACGTAATACTATATAGCGTTAAACGTTATAACGTAATACTAAGTAACGTAATTCGTTTTAACGTAATACTACATAACGTTACACGTTATAATGTAATACTATATAGCGGTATATGATATAACGTAATACTATATAACGTTTAACGACATAACGTAATACTATATAACGTTATACGATAAAACTTAAGACTATATAACGTTATACGTTATAACGTAATACTGCATAACGTTTTACGCTGTAACGTAATACTATATAACGTTATACGTTATATCGTAATACTATATAACGTTATACGTTACGACGTATTACTATATAACGTTATACGTTACGACGTAATACTATATAACGTTATAGGTTACGACGTAATACTATATAACGTTATACGATAAAACTTAAGACTATATAACGTTATACGTTATAAGGTAATACTACATAACGTTTTACGCTGTAACGTAATACTATATAACGTTATACGTTATAACGTAATACTATATAGCGTTATACGTTACGACGTAATGCTATATAACGTTATACGTTAAATCTTAAGACTATATAACGTTATACGTTATAACGTAGTACTATGTAACGTTATTCGTTACAACGTAATACTATATAACGTTAAACGTTAATAACGTAATACTATAAAACGTTATACGTTAAAACATAAGACTATATAACGTTATACGTTATAACGTAATACTACATATCATTTTACGTTACAACGTAATACTATATAATGTTATACGTTACGACGTAATACTATATAACGTTATACGTTGATACGTAATACTATATAACGTTATACGTTGCGACGTAATACTATATAACGTTATACGTTAAAACTTAAGACTATATAACGTTATACGTTGATACGTAATACTATATAACGTTAAACGTTAATAACGTAATACAATAAAACGTTATACGTTAAAACATAAGACTATATAACGTTATACGTTATAACGTAATACTAAGTAACGTTATACGTTATAACGTAATACCATACAACGTTATACGTTGATACGTAATACTATATAACGTTATACGTTACGACGTAATACTATATAACGTTATACGTTAAAACTTAAGACTATATAACGTTATACGTTGCGACGTAGTACCATATAACGTTATACGTTATAACGTAATACTACGTAACGTTATACGTTATAATGTAATACTATATAGCGGTATATGATGTAATGTAATACTATATAACGTTTAACGACATAACGTAATACTATATAACGTTATACGATAGAACTTAAGACTATATAACGTTATACGTTATAACGTAGTACCATATAACGTTATACGTTATAACATAATACTACATAACGTTTTACGTTACAACGTAATACTATATAACGTTATGCGTTACGACGTAATACTATATAACGTTATACGTTAAAACTTAAGACTATATAACGTTATACGTTATAACGTAATACCATATAACGTTATACGTTGATACGTAATACTATAAAACGTTATTCGTTACAACGTAATACTATATAACGTTAAACGTTAATAACGTAATACTATAAAACGTTATACGTTAAAGCATAAGAATATATAACGTAATACTAAGTAACGTAATTCGTTTTAACGTAATACTATATAACGTTATACGTTATAACGTAATACTATATAACGTTATACGTTACGACGTAATACTATATAACGTTAAACGTTATAACGTAATTCTAAGTAACGTAATTCGTTTTAACGTAATACTACATAACGTTATACGTTATAATGTAATACTATATAGCGGTATATGATGTAATGTAATACTATATAACGTTTAACGACATAACGTAATACTATATAACGTTATACGTTATAACGTAGTACCATATAACGTTATACGTTATAACATAATACTACATAACGTTTTACGTTACAATGTAATACTATATAACGTTATGCGTTACGACGTAATACTATATAACGTTATACGTTACGACGTAATACTATATAACGTTATACGTTAAAACTTAAGACTATATGACGTTATACGTTATAACGTAATACCATACAACGTTATACGTTGATACGTAATACTATATAAGGTTATTTGTTACAACGTAATACTATATTACGTTAAACGTTAATAACGTAATACTATAAAACGTTATACGTTAAAACATAAGACTATATAACGTTATACGTTATAACGTTATACTAAGTAACGTAATTCGTTTTAACGTAATACTATATAAGGTTATTCGTTACAACGTAATACTATATTACGTTAAACGTTAATAACGTAATACTATAAAACGTTATACGTTAAAACATAAGACTATATAACGTTATACGTTGATACGTAATACTATATAACGTTATACGTTGCGACGTAGTACCATATAACGTTAAACGTTATAACGTAATACTAAGTAACGTAATTCGTTTTAACGTAATACTACATAACGTGTCACGTTGTAGCGTAATACTATATAACGGTATAAGTTATAACGTAATACTATATAACGTTATACGTTAAATCTTAAGACTATATAACGTTATACGTTATAACGTAATACTACATAACGTGTCACGTTGTAGCGTAATACTATATAACGGTATAAGTTATAACGTAATACTATATAACTTTATACGTTATAACGTAATACTATATATAACGTTATACGTTACAATGTAATACTATATAAGTGTAAACTTTGTAACGTAATACTATATAACATTATACGTTACGACGTAATACTATATAACGTTAAACGTTATAACGTAATACTAAGTAACGTAATTCGTTTTAACGTAATACTACATAACGTTATACGTTATAATGTAATACTATATAGCGGTATATGATGTAATGTAATACTATATCACGTTTAACGACATAACGTAATACTATATAACGTTATACGATAAAACTTAAGACTATATAACGTTATACGTTGATACGTAATACTATATAACGTTAAACGTTAATAACGTAATACTAAGTAACGTAATTCGTTTTAGCGTAATACTATATAACGTTATACGTTATGACGTAATACTATATAACGTTATACGTTAAAACTGAAGACTATATAAGGTTATACGTTATAACGTAATACCATATAACGTTACACGTTAAAACGTAATACTATATAACGTTATACGTTACGACGTAATACTATATAACGTTATACGTTAAAACGTAATACTACATAACGTGTCACGTTGTAGCGTAACACTATATAGCGGTATATGATATAACGTAATACTATATAACGTTTAACGACATAACGTAATACTATATAACGTTATACGATAAAACTTAAGACTATATAACGTTATACGTTATAACGTAATACTACATAACGTTTTACGCTGTAACGTAATACTATATAACGTTATACGTTATAACGTAATACTATATAACGTTACACGTTACGACGTATTACTATATAACGTTATACGTTACGACGTAATACTATATAACGTTATAGGTTACGACGTAATACTATATAACGTTATACGATAAAACTTAAGACTATATAACGTTATACGTTATAAGGTAATACTACATAACGTTTTACGCTGTAACGTAATACTATATAACGTTATACGTTATAACGTAATACTATATAGCGTTATACGTTACGACGTAATACTATATAACGTTATACGTTAAATCTTAAGACTATATAACGTTATACGTTATAACGTAGTACTATGTAACGTTATTCGTTACAACGTAATACTATATAACGTTGTACGTTACGACGTAATACTATATAACGTTATACGTTATAACGTAATACTACATATCATTTTACGTTACAACGTAATACTATATAATGTTATACGTTACGACGTAATAATATATAACGTTATACGTTAAAACTTAAGACTATATAACGTTATACGTTATAACGTAATACCGTATAACGTTTTACGTTGTAACGTCATATTATATAACGGTATATGTTATAACGTAATACTATATAACGTTATACGTTATAACGTGATGCCATATATCGTTATACGTTAAAACGTAATACTATATAACGTTATACGATATAACGTAATACTATATAACGTTATACGTTAAAACTTAAGACTATATAACTTTATACGTTATATCGTAATACTATATAACATTAAACGTTATACTGATACTGTACATAACGTAATACCATATAACGTTATACGTTAAAACTTAAGACTATATAACGTTATACGTTATAACGTTATACTAAGTAACGTAATTCGTTTTAGCGTAATACTATATAACGTTATAAGTTATAACGTAATACCATATAACGTTATACGTTGATACGTAATACTATATAACGTTATACATTGCGACGTAATACTACATAACGTTATACGTTAAAACTTAAGACTATATAACGTCATACGTTAAAACTTAAGACTATATAACGTTATACGTTACAATGGAATACTATAAAACGGTAAACTTTGTAACGTAATACTATATTACATTATACGCTATAACGTAATACTTTATAACGTTATACGTTACGACGTAATACTATATAACGTTCTACGTTAAAACTTAAGACTATATAACGTCATACGTTATAAAGTAATACCATATAACGTTACACGTTAAAACGTAATGCTATATAACGTTAAACGTTATAACGTAATACTAAGTAACGTAATTCGTTTTAACGTAATACTACATAACGTTATACGTTATAATGTAATACTATATAGCGGTATATGATATAATGTAATACTATATAACGTTTAACGACATAACGTAATACTATATAACGTTATACGTTATGACGTAATACTATATAACGTTATACGTTATAACGTAATACTATATAACGTTATACTTTATAACGTAATACTGTATAACGTTATACGTTACGACGTAATACTATATAACGTTATACGTTAAAACTTAAGACTATATAACGTCATACGTTATAACGTAATACCATATAACGTTACACGTTAAAACGTAATACTATATAACGTAAAACGTTATACTGATATTGTACACAACGTTTTACGTCATAACGTAATGCTATATAACGTTATACGTTATAACCTAGTACCATATATCGTTATATTTATAACGTAATACTACATAACGTTATACGTTAAAACTTAAGACTATATAACGTCATACGTTAAAACTTAAGACTATATAACGTTATACGTTACAATGGAATACTATAAAACGGTAAACTTTGTAACGTAATACTATATAACATTATACGCTATAACGTAATACTTTATAACGTTATACGTTACGACGTAATACTATATAACTTTATACGTTAAAACATAAAACTATATAACGTTATACGTTATAACGTAATACTAAGTAACGTAATTCGTTTTAGCGTAATACTATATAACGTTATACGTTATGACGTAATACTATATAACGTTATACGTTATAACGTAATACTATATAACGTTATACTTTATAACGTAATACTGTATAACGTTATACGTTACGACGTAATACTATATAACGTTATACGTTAAAACTTAAGACTATATAACGTCATACGTTATAACGTAATACCATATAACGTTACACGTTAAAACGTAATACTATATAACGTAAAACGTTATACTTATATTGTACACAACGTTGTACGTTATAACGTAATACCATGTAACGTTATATTTACAACGCAATACTACGTAATGTTATACGTTTTAACGTAATACTACATAACGTTATACGTTATAATGTAATACTATATAGCGGTATATGATATAATGTAATACTATATAACGTTTAACGACATAACGTAATACTATATAACGTTATACGATAAAACTTAAGACTATATAACGTTATACGTTATGACGTAATACTATATAACGTTATACGTTACGACGTAATACTATATAACGTTATACGTTACGACGTAATACTATATAACGTCATACGTTAAAACTTAAGACTATATAACGTTATACGTTACAATGGAATACTATAAAACGGTAAACATTGTAACGTAATACTATATAACATTATACGCTATAACGTAATACTTTATAACGTTATACGTTACGACGTAATACTATATAACTTTACACGTTAAAACATAAGACTATATAACGTTATACGTTATAACGTAATACTAAGTAACGTAATTCGTTTTAGCGTAATACTATATAACGTTATACGTTATGACGTAATACTATATAACGTTATACGTTATAACGTAATACTATATAACGTTATACGTTACGACGTAATACTATATAAAGTTATACATTATAACGTAATACTATATAAGGTTATACGTTATAACGTAATACTATATAACGTCATTCGTTATAATGTAATACTATATAACGTTATACGTTATAACGTAATACTATATAACGCTATACGTTACGACGTAATACTATATAACATTATACGTTATAACGTAATAGTATGTAACGTTATACGTTATAACGTAGTACTATATAACGTTATACGTTACGACGTAATACTATACAACGTTATACGTTACGACGTAATACTAAGTAACGTAATTCGTTTTAACGTAATACTACATAACGTTATACGTTATAATGTAATACTATATAGCGGTATATGATATAATGTAATACTATATAACGTTTAACGACATAACGTAATACTATATAACGTTATACGATAAAACTTAAGACTATATAACGTTATACGTTATGACGTAATACTATATAACGTTATACGTTACGACGTAATACTATATAACGTTATACGTTACGACGTAATACTATATAACGTTATACGTTATAACGTAATACTACGTAACGGTTTACGTTAAAACTTAAGACTATATAACGTCATACGTTAGAACGTAATACCATATAACGTTACACGATAAAACGTAATACTATATAACGTAAAACGTTATACTGATATTGTACACAACGTTTTACGTCATAACGTAATGCTATATAACGTTATACGTTATAACCTAGTACCATATATCGTTATATTTATAACGTAATACTACATAACGTTATACGTTAAAACTTAAGACTATATAACGTCATACGTTAAAACTTAAGACTATATAACGTTATACGTTACAATGGAATACTATAAAACGGTAAACTTTGTAACGTAATACTATATAACATTATACGCTATAACGTAATACTTTATAACGTTATACGTTACGACGTAATACTATATAACTTTATACGTTAAAACATAAGACTATATAACGTTATACGTTATAACGTAATACTAAGTAACGTAATTCGTTTTAGCGTAATACTATATAACGTTATACGTTATGACGTAATACTATATAACGTTATACGTTATAACGTAATACTATATAACGTTATACTTTATAACGTAATACTGTATAACGTTATACGTTACGACGTAATACTATATAACGTTATACGTTAAAACTTAAGACTATATAACGTCATACGTTATAACGTAATACCATATA
Source organism: Bombus campestris (assembly GCA_905333015.3). Lineage (NCBI taxonomy): Eukaryota > Metazoa > Arthropoda > Insecta > Hymenoptera > Apidae > Bombus > Bombus campestris. Next base: position 6,575,798 of record HG995135.1, read on the forward strand.
ACGTTACACGTTTAAACGTAATACTATATAACGTAAAACGTTATACTTATATTGTACACAACGTTGTACGTTATAACGTAATACCATGTAACGTTATATTTACAACGCAATACTACGTAATGTTATACGTTTTAACGTAATACTACATAACGTTATACGTTATAATGTAATACTATATAGCGGTATATGATATAATGTAATACTATATAACGTTTAACGACATAACGTAATACTATATAACGTTATACGATAAAACTTAAGACTATATAACGTTATACGTTATGACGTAATACTATATAACGTTATACGTTACGACGTAATACTATATAACGTTATACGTTACGACGTAATACTATATAACGTCATACGTTAAAACTTAAGACTATATAACGTTATACGTTACAATGGAATACTATAAAACGGTAAACTTTGTAACGTAATACTATATAATATTATACGCTATAACGTAATACTTTATAACGTTATACGTTACGACGTAATACTATATAACTTTATACGTTAAAACATAAGACTATATAACGTTATACGTTATAACGTAATACTAAGTAACGTAATTCGTTTTAGCGTAATACTATATAACGTTATACGTTATGACGTAATACTATATAACGTTATACGTTATAACGTAATACTATATAACGTTATACTTTATAACGTAATACTGTATAACGTTATACGTTAAAACTTAAGACTATATAACGTCATACGTTATAACGTAATACCATATAACGTTACACGTTAAAACGTAATACTATATAACGTAAAACGTTATACTTATATTGTACACAACGTTGTACGTTATAACGTAATACCATGTAACGTTATATTTACAACGCAATACTACGTAATGTTATACGTTTTAACGTAATACTACATAATGTTATACGTTAGACTGATATTGTACATAACGTTATACGCTATAACGTGATACTATACAACGTTATACGTTATAACGCAATACTGTGTAACGTTATACGTTATAACGTAATACTATATAACGTTATACGTTAAAACTTAAGACTATATAACTTTATACGTTATATCGTAATACTATATAACATTAAACGTTATACTGATATTGTACATAACGTAATACCATATAACGTTTGACGTTAAAACTTAAGACTATATAACGTTATACGTTATAACGTAATACCATACAACGTTATACGTTGATACGTAATACTATATAAGGTTATTCGTTACAACGTAATACTATATAACGTTATACGTTATGACCTAATACTATATAACGTTATACGTTAAAACTGAAGACTATATAAGGTTATACGTTATAACGTAATACCATATAACGTTACACGTTAAAACGTAATACTATATAACTTAAAACGTTATACTGATATTGTACACAACGTTGTACGTTATAACGTAATACCATGTAACGTTATATTTATAACGCAATACTACGTAATGTTATACGTTTTAACGTAATACTACATAATGTTATACGTTATACCGATATTGTACATAACGTTATACGCTATAACGTGATACTATACAACGTTATACGTTATAACGCAATACTGTGTAACGTTATACGTTATAACGTAATACTATGTAACGTTATACGTTATAACGTAATACTACACAACGTTTCACGTTGTAACGTAATACTATATAACGGTGTAAGTTATAACGTAATACTATATATTGATTAACGTTATAACATAATACTATATAACGTTTAACGTCAGAACGTAATACTATATAACGTTTAATGTTATAACGTAATTTTACGTAACGTTATACGTTATAACGTAATACTATATAACGTTATACGTTAAAACTTAAGACTATATAACTTTATACGTTATATCGTAATACTATATAACATTAAACGTTATACTGATATTGTACATAACGTAATACCATATAACGTCATACGTTAAAACGCAATACTATATAACGTTATCCGTTACATCGTAATACTATATAACGTTATACGTTATGACGTAATACTATATAACGTTATACGTTAAAACTGAAGACTATATAAGGTCATACGTTATAACGTAATACCATATAACGTTACACGTTAAAACGTAATACTATATAACGTTATACGTTACGACGTAATACTATATAGCGTTATGCGTTAAAACTTAAGACTATATAACGTTATACGTTATAACGTAATACCATACAACGTTATACGTTGATACGTAATACTATATAAGGTTATTCGTTACAACGTAATACTATATAACGTTAAACGTTAATAACGTAATACTATAAAACGTTATACGTTAAAACATAAGACTATATAACGTTATACGTTATAACGTAATACTATATAACGATATACGTTATAACGTAATACTATATAACGTTATACGTTATAACGTAATACTATATAACGTTATACGTTACGACGTAATACTATATAACGTTATACGTTAAAACTTAAGACTATATAACGTTATAAGTAATAACGTAATACTAAGTAACGTAATTCGTTTTAACGTAATACTATATAACGTTATACGTTATAACGTAATACTATATAACGTTATACGTTATAACGTAATGCTATATAACGTTATACGTTATAACCTAGTACCATATATCGTTATATTTATAACGTAATACTACATAACGTTATACGTTAAAACTTAAGACTATATAACGTTATACGTTAAACCTTAAGAATATATAACGTTATACGTTACGACGTAATACTATATAACGTTATACGTCATAACGTAATACTATATAACGTTAAACGTTATAACGTAATACTAAGTAACGTACTTCGTTTTAACGTAATACTACATGACGTTATACGTTATAATGTAATACAATATAGCGGTATATGATGTAACGTAATACTATACAACGTTTAACGACATAACGTAATACTATATAACGTTATACGATGAACCTTAAGACTATATAACGTTATACGTTATAACGTAATACTATATAGCGTTATACGTTATAAAGTAATACTATTTAACGTTAAACGTTATAGCGTAATACTATATAACGTTTTACGTTATAACGTAATACTATATAACGTTATACGTTACGACGTAATACTATATAACTTTATACGTTAAAACGTAAGACTATATAACGTTATACGTTATAACTTAATACTGAGTAACGTAATTCGTTTTAACGTAATACTATGTAACGTCATACGTTATAACGTAATACCATGTAGCGTTATATTTATAACGCAATACTACATAATGTTATACGTTTTAACGTAATACTACATAATGTTATACGTTATACTGATATACTATGTAACGTTAAACGTTATAACGTAATACTATATAACGTTATACGTTATAACGTAATACTACATAACCTTACACGTTATAACGTAATACTATATAACGTTATACGTTCTAAAGTAATACTATGTAACGTTACACGTTATAACGTAATACTATGTAACGTTATACGTTATAACGTAATACTACACAACGTTTCACGTTGTAACGTAATACTATATAACGGTGTAAGTTATAACGTAATACTATATATTGATTAACGTTATAACATAATACTATATAACCTTTAACGTCATAACGTAATACTATATAACGTTTAATGTTATAACGTAATTTTATGTAACGTTATACGTTATAACGTAATACCATATAACGTTATACGTTAAAACTTAAGACTATATAACTTTATACGTTATATCGTAATACTATATAACATTAAACTTTATACTGATATTGTACATAACGTAATACCATATAACGTTATACGTTAAAACGTAATACTATATAACGTTATACGTTATAACATGACACGATATAACGTTATACGTTAAAAATTAAGACAATATAACGTTATACGTTACAATGTAATACTATATAACTGTAAACTTTGAAACGCAATACTATATAACATTATACGTTACGACGTAATACTATATAACGTTAAACGTTATAACGAAATACTAAGTAACGTACTTCGTTTTAACGTAATACTACATGACGTTATACGTTATAATGTAATACAATATAGCGGTATATGATATAACGTAATACTATACAACGTTTAACGACATAACGTAATACTATATAACGTTATACGATGAAACTTAAGACTATATAACGTTATACGTTATAACGTAATACTATATAACGTTATACGTTATAAAGTAATACTATTTAACGTTAAACGTTATAGCGTAATACTATATAACGTTTTACGTTATAACGTAATACTATATAACGTTATACGTTATAACGTAATACTATATAACGTTATACGTTATAACGTAATTCTATATAGCGTTATACATTATGACGTGATATTATATAACGTTATGCGTTATAACGTGAATCTGTATAGCGTTATACGTTATAACGTAATACTATATAACGATATACGTTACACCGTAGTACTATATAAGGTTATACGTTATAACGTAATACTATATTACGATTAACGTTATACTGATATGGTACATAACCTTAAACGTTATAACGTAATACTATATAACGATATGCGTTATATCGTTATACTATATAACGTTATACATTATAACATAGTACTATATAATGTTATACCTTTTGACGTAATACTATTTAACGTTATACGTTATACTGATATGCTATATAACGTTAAACGCTATAACGCAATACTATATAACGTTATACGCTATAACGTAATACTGTACAACGTTATACGTTATTACCTAATACCATATAACTTTGCACGTCATACCGTTACCATATGTGACGTAATACTGCATATCGTAATACAATATAACGTTATACATTGCATCGTAATAGTTTATAACGTTACACTTTATAACGAAGTTCTATATAACGTTATACATTGTAATGTACTAGTATATAACGTTACTCGTTATAGCGTAATATTATATAACGTTATACGTTACAACATAATACTGTATAACGTTATACGCTATAATGTAATACTATATATTTTTGTAAAATACAATTTCGGAAGACTCCGATCACGATCGCACCATTTGCTTGCGTTGAAAATAATCGATAGCAATTTAGACGTTTCAGTTCTTCCATTTTCAGTATAAGATAGAGTATATTCCTGCTATCAGATAATAGATCTTAGGTCGGTGCGCTTTCTTAGATTTCATTGCATCTCTTTTCTGATAGTTTCCGATGAATATCTTCTGTAAATGCATATCAATTTTCGAAGTGTGTGTAGAGTTTAATACCTGATTATGAAAATTGAATATTCTTCGAAAACACAACCTAATTTTTAGAACAAATGGCGCACGACTACAGAAACCATCATATAGAAGTGTGACAATAGAATGTTTATCTAATAAGTAACCAGTCCACTGGAATTTTGTTGGAAATATGCAGCAGACGTAGAAACGATAACTTAGTGGGCGATAGATAATTGAGCGATTATAGTTGAATAAGACATAAAACGAGAAATAAGAATACTCAATTTGTTACTATGTAGGAAGAAAGAAACGGAACGTGTTCATGATTACGTGAAATTGTTTATCTATATCTTGTGAGGATGATGGTATCGCACAATAAAGATTTTGCTTATGCGGTGACTCCGTTGAAGATCCTGTAGTGGCCCGTTGGTACCTGGCCTCTTCAAGATTACGATATCTTCTCTGCTACGCGTGCAATAATCGCAATTTCACTTTTGGTATAAAGCTTTTCTCATTCTGTTTCGAAATTAACATGTATGCTATATACTCGGGAACAAAAATAAGTTGTCAAATAAGTGGAACTAACTCCATTGTTATATATTTAAATTTTACGTGTTATATATCATTATAATACGTTAATTATTTAGTAAAATATTGAAATTGAGATTTACATTTTTGCATAAACGAGCCATAGTTAGCGAAAATACGTTGATACTAATATCCACCATTTATCTACATACTTTTGTCCAAACGTCTAAAACGATGCTTCTAGAAGTCACTTTTAGTTAATTTCGCAATTTTTTTATTACAGCACATTCAAAGATGTCGTCCTTTACTAGCTATTAATGTTAACCATCCTCCATATTGAAATGTATTTGGATAACAGCGATGCCGAGAAAAATCTAGACGGTCTAGCATTAATTACTTACGGTACTTTGACGCTATCAATGTTTTCGTATACGGCCGGGTGACCTCATCTCGAATTTTACCTCAGCGATTAAGGATTATGTCGAACTGAAAGATCAAGAGAAACGAGTGATAGTGCGAAAACACGCTTACATGGCCAGAGTGGCGTGTGCCAGTGTGATATCTTTCGCGTATTTCACCTCGGCCATTATGATGACTCTCCCTGTGCTGGTTGGGGAAGAAGAGGAAGATATTGTTAACGTGACAGAAGAAAGTACACCGGGTTACCTTATACCTTCCGAGTATGTAAGGGTAATTATACAATTGCCGGACAATTTGTATTTCATTGTTTTTATCGTCGAGTACTTGATGTTGATATTCCTGAGTACTGGAAATCTGGGTAATGAATCATCCTCTCATACGAATCAGTCACTACCAGAAGCCATGCTAATCAACTCCATAAATTGAAATGTAGAGATGAATGATAAGTACAAGCATAATTTGTCGAAGGATCATAATCAATTATTAAATTGTACTTGTAATTTGCAGTTACAATTCCTTTGCTTGTGGCAATAGAAAAAGAAATTATTAGGCGATGATTTCGAGGGACACATGGTCTGAAATAAATAATTTTTCTATAAGTGATTGTGTAACAAAAATAGAATGATCAACCCCATTTTTTGATGAAAATAGCTGATGGTATGCGATGTCTTTTTTTATTTATATTGATCCGTTACAATAACCTCTTAAAACTTGATATATGAACATTATGCTACTTCACTTATACATGTAGACATGGCACATTAGAGCAAATCAAAGTATACTGTGAAAAAGTTTTACTATTTGACTTGTACCTCATGTGTACGTAGTGCCTGTTTGGCATGTGATTAATATTAATTTAATGTACGTTCAAAATAGTGTTTAAAAGGATCAACTACGAAAGTAGTGTTTAAAAAAATGATTAAAATGATAACCGAATAACTCTAAAAACGATTGTTACTTTCCGCCCTGTAATTTTTGTAGTTAAAATGTAGAACATCAACTATTCGTTTTGAGTGATAATATTAAAAAATTTGAAACAGAATGGAATTGATTAGTGTGGGATCTGAATGACCCAAATACCAATACATGCTTATATTAACACAAAAAATTCATTTATTTATATTGAAATATGAATTAGGGAGCGATTCGTTGTTCTTCGGTATCATGTTTCACCTATGCGATCAGGTAGAAATTTTGAGGCTTGAATTCAATAGGTTGAACAACGAGAACGAAAAAGCAATGGAACATTTCATCTCATTAACCAAGAGACGTATTTACTTGTTGAAGTTAGAAAAAATGCTAAGCGAGACAATAAGTTCTATCTTGGCTATGCAACTATTTTCGAGTTGTATACTTATTTGTACAAACAGTGAATATTGTTACATCACTTAATCAAATAACGCGAAGCACAATGACATAATTTTATTTAAATACGATTAATGTATTATGATGATTTGCATCTGTTTTTAGGACTTCAATTTATTATCGCTCTTAGCGTTGGAGACATCGTCATGACGATAAAGTCATTTATAGTATCGAGCACGCTACTGCTGAAATTATTTGCATACAGCTACGTGGGCGAATATTTAATGCATCAAATGGAAGCCGTCGATAACTCGGTGTATTTCTGTAGTTGGTACGATATACCCAAATGTGTGGCAAAAGATATTATTTATATCATTATGAGAGCTCAAGATCCAGTTTTCTTGAAGGCTGGAAAATTCTTCGTAGTCAATACGGAAACATATATGAGTATTATAAAAACTTCTATGTCGTATCTTTCAGTTCTTCGAGTGATGGTAACTACCTGAAATCTTGTGTAATATATATGTAATTCTATGAAGCTATATTATTATAACAAAGCACAATAAAGTATTTAATATTATATTTTTGGTGATTCAATATTCATTTTAAATTCTCAAAATTAAATTGATGGAGTATGCGCTGTAAACTGTTTCAGTGGCTTTTTATAATCAATAATTCGTGCAGTCGCCGACAGATGGTTCTGCATAGTTTATATGTCATTCTGTGATCACGTGTTGAAAACATTTGAAATATACATATATTTAAATATAGAATGTGGTTTAATTATTAGATGGTTTTAAATGATTATATGGTTCAACGTGAGATAGCGTTACGATATCGTTTTATAATGGATTGACCGTATATTGATTAAATGGTCAGATAGTATTAACCTCAAAAGAAAGGTTAAATGTTTTTATACAACAAGAAGGTGTATTTATGTAAAAGAATTACTTCTATTATAAAATGTCACACCGCCTGAATAACAAACAAAAATTAAAATCACTTTTACAAGTGACTGCCACTGCCACTATGTTTTATGGTGGCTTTTGCATTTACCAGGGCGATGAGAAGTTTTATAACAGATTTATCATGCCGCTTGCAAAGTTTGTGAATCCTGAAGTAGCACACAATACAGCAGTGAAGATCTTGAAATGGGGTCTTTTATCCGCAAAAGATACAAATGATCCAGCTTCCTTAACTGTTGATGTTTGGGGCATGAAATTTAAGAATCCGTTAGGAATGGCAGCTGGTTTTGACAAACAAGGAGAAGCAATAGAGGGTTTGCACAAAATAGGATTTAGCTTTGTAGAAATAGGTAAATACTATTCATAAGTCATTAACAAATCATAATTAATCTATATTATACTGAAATTTGTATTAAAAGGATCAGTTACACCGAAACCTCAGGCTGGCAACTTAAGACCAAGAGTATTCAGGTTGTCAGAAGACAATGCAGTTGTTAACCGATATGGTTTCAATAGCGAAGGTCATGAAGTGGTTTGGGAACGCTTGGAAAGACTGAAGAAGAATCAGAACTTTGATGGTATTGTTGGAGTTAATTTAGGTAAAAATAAAACATCAAACAACGCTGCACAAGATTATATAGATGGAATAAAGAAATTCGCAGATGTAGCAGATTACTTTGTAATTAACATATCTAGTCCTAATACTCCTGGATTAAGAACATTGCAGAATAAAAAAGAGTTGGAAGACTTGTTAATAAAAATAAACAATGTCAGACAATCTATACAATGCAAACAACCATTGCTGTTGAAGCTGGCTCCAGATTTATCTGATTCTGAGAAACAGAATATTGCAGATGTTATACTTCAACAAACATCGAGTGTGGATGGCCTGATATTGTGTAATACTACAGTTACACGAAATAATTTAGTGAGTCCTCTTAAAGAGGAAACTGGAGGGCTTAGTGGAGCTCCTTTGGCTGACATGTCCACAGCAATGATTTCGGATATGTACAAACGAACGAAAGGTACCATTCCTATTATTGGTGTTGGTGGAATATTTACTGGAGAAGATGCTTATAACAAAATCAAAGCTGGCGCTTCTTTGGTACAAGTCTATACGTCGTTTACGTACCGAGGACCACCAATTATTGGAAAAATTAAACGAGAATTGTATGATATGCTCAAAAAAGACGGCCTACAGTCTATTAAAGATGCAATTGGAAAAGATGCGAATGTTAGATGAATAGATTAACTTTGTAACTTGTTAGTTTTGTAATGTTAAATTAGTATATTAAAAATATGTATATTTTATGCAAACAATATTATTTGTTTAATGTTTAATTGTTACAGTTCCTATTTTGAAAATCATGTATATCCTGATACATGATATTGACAATAAAATAACGTCTATGATACACGGCATGCAATCTTTTTGCATCGATTCTTTATATAACATTTATTTAAGTAACCGAGTTATACAAATATTTTCATTTTAATTTATGTTTTTTGTACAATTATTTAGTACATCTATTTAAAAGCATTAAAATACGTCTGTTGTACCTGATGCGTTACAACTAATATATTTTGTTTTGTGACCTATATTCGGGTCTTACATATGCTATGATTAATACTCACTGGTAATGTCTTCTTTGCATGACATATTTATGATTAAAAAATGTCGAGCTACTTGGAAATAGTTTTTCATTCGAACATTTTAATATTCGTATACTTTAAAATCGGAATAAATAATGATAAAATGATTAAATTATTACAGTAACTATGAATATTGTTCTAATATACATCTTTTTACTCATTGTTTCTAACGATTCGCTCTAGCTTTGCTACACGATCACAATTAATATAAACATAAGTCGTGTAGCTCTAAATCAATGACATCTACGCGAGCATAACCACTAAGCTAGAAGCAACGGAAGATCGATAAAGAATAGATCGTTGTCAGGTTGATCGGCAATCCTTATACGTATTACATTTTCAGGTACACAGTTAAGATAACATACGAGATGTCTCGTTATTAAACGTTAATGTAGACCAAGATTTCCTCCCAGGCCTTGTTCTTTCCTCCACTGAGCTAATCGGATAGCATACCAAGCCTAGAAGAAATATTAAATCTTTAGCCATGATTTTTCTTGTTTAACAACATTATCAAAACACAATAGAGCTTCTTATATCTGAATTAATAGAGAGAAAGATGTCCAAATGATAGAACTTTTCTATATTGAATTTTATTAATTAATTAATTAGAGACAAAGAAAATTATTTATCTGCTTTAATATTTAAGAATTATCGTAGAAAAAGCCCTGTTAGTAACAAATATTCTACATAGTAAGTTTCAATAATAGAAAGTTTCAATATGTATCAGAATACTCTATAAGGAGTTCTATTGTATTTTTCCTGTTTGATTTTAATGTTGCTTTAACATCAAAGATTATTAAACCTATTACTAGGAGATCACGGATTTTTATATAAATATATGCGTGTATGGATACAATTAAAGAAATAGAAATTAAATAGAAATTCTTTTTACTTATTAAAGATTACAGTAAGTTTTCTCCTATAGGTATATCTTATATTTTTGCATATTATATGCATTTTGCACATTTTGATATCTTCAAATTTTGTATAAATACGTAAAAATCCGCAGTCTAGTCATTAGCAACGTCGTACAATTGTTCGTTTATATATCACAATTTTTGGTACAGTTTGCATGTGAATAGAAATTGTGTGAGATTTATCAAGTTTTCCTCTGAATATCTATTGTATTTCTTATTTAGAAGGAATGAAGAACTGTAAGAACCTCAACGTCGGATTCTGAGAGTCCAGTTTCGGCTGCCAAAAGGACGATATCCGCCACATGAGGTGCCCTGGGCCATCTATTGAACTGTTCTTGGAGGACAGCTTCTTGATCCGCTGTCAGACGGATCACTCGAGGATCGGATGCTCTGCTGGGATATTGTGGCGAAGCTGATCTTAACATCTTGTCTGTAAAGAAAAAAAGTCGTCCATTCGCAAACGTTTAAACACAAGGCTGTCGAGGGAAGGCTGCTAAGAGAAAAATTGTGACAATTATCGCGACAAAAGACGCGTGAATCAGCGCGACGCATCGTGAATATATTGTAGGTCTTGAATATTCCCTTTTATGGTGAAGAGAACACACGCGCTGATATATACGCCTTAAACTATTAATCAAATAAAATAATTTCATCCGTGTTTTAATGAATTTGTATAAATATTCTCAATTCTTTCATTAACTGACCTTTCAATTAATAATATGATATATAAATTTGTTCCTTAGTTTAAAAGAGAACCGATCACTTGGTAAATCGATTTTCGTTACATAACTGCGTCTCGCATTATCACTAATTCGCAAGTTATATTACGAAGGCATGGTAATCGTAATAGTTGTATAATAACATTGGTATTACATAAACATGCGCCTGTTGTTTTGTATCTGTCACGCTATTATGGTGCAAAAACACGCTAATCGCTTAACGCGTATTAATTCCATATTAACCTATTTTAACAAGGCGAGCTTTAAACAGAAACTACTTTAATAAATGCTAAAACCAAAGTGGTGAAAATGACCAATTTCTGGCATATCCCATGTTATTTCTAATTATTACGTCTACGAAATTTGATAATTCATTTTTATATCTCTAAGATTTGAAATTGATTCGCCAGAAATTTAAGCACTTCTGCTTAAAGAATAGCACGACTTACGGGTTAAGAAAAATGTAACGACGCTTAAAAGGATAGAAAATCCACAAATAAAAGAACTACATACATATGTATTATGTCCAAGAACTTGACCAACTGGTGTGACAAGTTACAGTCTGTCACACAAGAGCGTGTCTGCGATATCTGCGAAACCGACACCTAATCAGAATGAGATAAAAAGAATGTAAACAAACGAAAACTTCTCTAATACGCGTTGCTGAATACCTTTCAGTTTCATTTGAAACAGTGAAAGGAACAGAGCTTTTTAATATGAGTGCCGCGTACGCGAAACGTCGAAAATTGTCTGGCATGGGCGAATGAAAACAGAGATCGTGATTGGAGTAATATAATATTCACTGATGAATCTTCGTTTTGGGCATGGTGTCCTATTAGGCAAGCTGAGAGGAAGACGTATCACAAAAATAAGAACACTTGTACATCACATTCGAAAGATATGGAGGTCGTTACCAGAATCCTACGCTCAAAAATTAGTCGAGAGTATGCCGAAACGATGTCAAGCTATAATCGCTAATGGAGGAGATTGGACACCCTACTGTAATAGCGTATTAGTGTTTTAGATGTAGATTCAATTCATATAAATTTTTTTACAAATATATAAATATTTACAGAAATATCGCAGACACGCTCTTGTGTGACAGACTGTAATTCTTTTTTAGTTAACAGACTAAAAGACTTAAAAAGTCGATGAAACAACATAGTCTCTGGCCAAATTCAGAGAAATCTTGTTACCACGAGATTTAACAGCTGCAAAGTCCACGTATTGAGGAGTAAAACGAGCAACGAGAATAGCGTGACATTGACACAACGTCAAGGACTCTGTGCTTTTGGATACATTTCAAAACCAGATTACATAGGAACAAGAATAACTACTGTTTCTTCTTTGATGACGTTTTAATCGCTTTTGTTGTATCTTTCCTCGTAATATTCCTTCTGGGAGACTTCGCGAATTCTTTGATGGTAAGTTCCACGTAAGCGAGCTATTTTTTACGCGCGTATCGTAGTATTAGCGAATAGAGGGTAACGCAAATGTAGCGAACAAAATAACGCTCGTCGCTAGATATGTGACAATCGTGTAAATATACGTAAATAAATAAATATATCTATATGTAATATATAAAAACATTATTCAACCGAAATTTTAATCATCTGCTGTTTAATAGGTCGCACAAACTTTACCCACGTCCATCTAAGTATGAAAGAAGCTTCAAAGAAATGTGATGTTTGACAACACAAGAATCGCTGTGAAACTGATCAATATTAATTGATTGTCGAAAGTCCCAAGCAACTTTATATTGACGATAAATAAGAAGGAAGTAATAAAGGAAACATGTCTTAAAGTTCCTAAATGACAGAAATTTTCTTCAACCAATCTATACGCAGCGAGGCAACAGTCTACGCGGTAATTGACATCTGCTACATATAATATACTCATTATAGCAATGTAAATATTATACGTATCTATGATTATCCAATTGAAGGCTACTCTAATATAGTATTTGACAAACCTATGTAATACAACTGTATACTGTGACAGTCGCTGATAAATATGTAATTCATCTATTTTGGGAATATACTTAAAAAGGTAGAACCTCGGTACTACCAGGTAAATACTCTTACCTATCAAGTATTACAGAAATTACAATGCGCATTCTTTGTAATTTTGCACTTTCCAATTTCCTATGAATGCATAAAAATTCGCAATCTACTAATAACTCTCAGAAGTGGCTGCGATTATAAATAAATAAGATAAAATGAAAAAAGAAGAACTCGTTTACATTGGACAAAAATGTTTGACCACTTACTGGGCTCGCTGAATCTCACTCTGTGCGTCGATTTCTTAGCATCGTCGTGGTCCGGATAAACCGTGTGTTTCTCGCACAAATAACACTTCCTTTCGTAAAAGTAAGACTGAAGCGACTTAGGTACGCTCATTTCCGCGAATGGATGTCGTCCTAACCGATAGAAGATCAAACGTTCCTGTGCACGGTTCACGCGCGACTGATTTCTACCTCCTTTTGCCGCAACTGATTTTGCTCGCGTAGCAATATAAAAATGTTAATTAATGCGTACACGTAGGAAAGGAATAGCCTTGATAGGATGCATGAACCTAACGGAAGCCTCAACGAAGTCCTTTGCCAAAATATTTAATTATACGATTTTGCTTCCGGTTCTGGTTCTGAATCACTGGTCCATTAAATTATAAAGCATTTGGCCGCTTGTCCGCGCCATGTAATTGATAAAACATCTCGTTATTCCATATTTAAATCGCCACTTTGCTACGGTAGCACAACAACTGCTCAAAATAGGTAGAGAATCATTTTCCATGTCAGACTTTGATTTTTATATACGTTACTTGAATGTGTACATTTTTCTAATGACTGTTTCAAGTTTTTACTTTCCAACTATGAAAAACATAAACCCGCTAAGAAAAGAAATTCTTCGTAAATCGATAAAAGCTTTTCTAGCTTCGGTATAATGGCAGTAAATATACAACTAATTTATCAACTTCTTTTACAGCATTTACTGTACAAAAGTTAAAATTTAATTTTTATATTAGCAATGCAAAAAATCTGGAGAATAAAGAGATAATTATTTCCTAAACCATTTGTTCGTAACTTATTCAGTGAAGTTTTGTGCTCATTCAATTTAAAATGCGAGTCATTATTTCGTAATACTCTACATAATACAATTTTATTTGGTGGATTCCAAATATTTCAACGTACCTATCTTGAAAAATGAAGAAATTCTTGGCAGAATATTTTAATTAAATATGACAGTATTGGATTCCTGCGTAATTCTGTTTGTTCGATTGACGCAATAAAATTGTTCATACTAGCAATTCACTAATTGTTTCGAACAGTGTACCTAGATACACAGAATATCTCACTATCGTTTGTCACGTGTAAGTGTTACAAGTCGAACGCTGCTAAAATCAGGCCTCAAACGTACTTTCTCTTTTAGATTAGGCGATCCTATTCTCCAAAGAGAGTAAGTCGAGGATCCACGATCCGCACAGGCTGATAAGCAACCGGAGAGACAATTTCGCGTTTAAAAGGCGTGCCATGACATTTCTGTAACGCGTATTTGTCATTTCATGGTGCGTAGGTGGAGAGTAAATGCCTTGAGCTGTATGTTTATGGAGCAGCTCTTTGGAATGTTAAACTTGACCCACAGATTGGATAGCATGCCAAGTAAACAGGCACGGACAAAGCAATCGAGGACAGTTTCCGATTGAAAAGGCGATCTTAAAATCACAAGCGTCTGTCTATTCATCGATCTGTAACGTGTTTGTAGTTTTGGCGGGCGTCACGCGTGATTCGAAAACGCGTTTTACGTGTCGAAGAAAAAGGCTGCAAGTTATTTTGTCATCGTTTATCTCGTGCCTGTTCGTTCGAGAAAGCGTGAAATGGAAGTTAGCTGTGACAGGATCACCCATTTACGGTGATACATGAAAGTATCTGAACGTTTGCCGTAGAATATTTTTATAAACGTGGTAAAACTTTGTTTATAGTGAATTCTTTTCTGTCGAACGAAATTTTAATCAACGAATCCACTTATAGTCGTCCATCTTATTTCAAACTTTACCAATACAATCACGACAATCGTGTCATTACATAGCATTAATAAAATATTTGAATGTTTTCTGCAATGCAGATAATATATTTATAGAAGGGTTATAGAACCCTTATATATATATATATAGATATAGATATAGATCTGCTTAAATATCTTTACGAGTCTCTTTAGTTACAAATCAGTGTACAGTGGACTGTTTTCAATGTCCGCGTATAATTCACGGAACTTTCCAGGAGTGCAGTAAACAGGCAAGTCTTCTTCGGAGAACTGTAGCAAATCTAGCAAATTTTCCTCTATTTCCTGTTGATACACTGAGCCAGCGAATCTCGATTGGATGGTCTGACGATCGTCGTCTTGTATCTAAGAAAGTTATGCGATATTTGATATGCTCCGAAACGAAAAATTAAACTTTTTATCTCATAAATAGACTACGAATACTCCTATCATTATGCGAAAAAAAGTATTGGGGGGGCGTGATGAAAAAAAAAAAATGATTAGTCTAAATGATACTTTCACTTTAACTTTCAATTTGCTAGAACTTACATAGTATGAAAGATAAGGAAAGACGTGACCTTCTACGTCGATATACAAATTATACAAAAATACTGATTTGCATAAAAATCCGCAGGCTGCTTATAAATTCTTGACTCACCGCATTCCAGTTAGATTGTACTAGTGCACGCACGCAATCGTCAACTAATGATTGTCCAGGAATTGCCTATCGCGAGAAAAATTTATTCGTCGTTCGTTTCTCGAGTGGATTATTTTCAATGTTCGTTTCTCTTACCGTTTTCGACAAGAGCGTAGCACGGTTCTCCACTCGAAGACACTCGAATCTATCGTAGAAGATCGCCATGGCCCATGGTTCCCGGAAGTACGCGTAAAAATCCGAGATCAATGACTTCTATATTTCGGTGACAGATATAATTATTTTCTAGATCTTTCATTCTCGGTTCTATGTCATAGAAAAGCGAAAAACAATTTACTTCGAAACGTGTTTTAAGCTCGTTCAGTAAACTCTCGTGCTTTCCGTATAACGCGACCATATGACGCACTTCAAAATCCTAAAAAATTGGTGGATTATTATGCATACTCCGAAATCATTGAAAAAGTAAAGTGACATGTCTCTCTACCTTCTTGTTGAAACACGTTACTGTTTCTATCATGTCAAACCGATTCAGTTGTATGCGGAAGTAGCCAATTTCTGATGTACACGAGCCTGTTATCAGCACTTGGCCCTAAATACGATCGCTTAAACGAATTTCCTCGCGAAACGTAGCGAAACCACAATGAAAACTCACGTAAACATTGTAATGAATCGTAGGTTTGCGTAACATGGATTTTCCAGACTTGCTGATGTGAAGATAGCGATAACCACCGGGTAGAGTACAGGCCACGATTTTCGGTGATCGAAAGACGACTATCGGCTGATCTTCCTTGCTTTTCAACTGTGCGACCGATCTCTCGCTGCCTCGATGTTCATTTTCGATGACCGATCGAAGAATCTTCGCCAGCTATCAGATATTATTGAACTTCGTGAAACTAAAAGACTCGCAGGTTTGAAAATTTCAGTCATCTTGTGGAATTGAATTAATATTGTGAGAAAAATTATACAAATCACAAGTTACAAGTTACCAGTGTTAAACATTTACACTCGGAAATATTTTAACGTTTCTATCCATCAATTTGGTTATTAAGAATTTACGAAGAAAAAGTTACAGTTACCTGTATATTTATCTGTTTTAAAATATTAACTTTCATTAAAACTCGTAAAATCATAAAAGAGAAGTTTATAGCCAATAAACCGCAATATTTATGAATCGTACAAGGACGTTTTGGTCTACTAACTTTCTCGCCGATCTCTATACTATTGAAGTATATATGCTGCCAGGCTTCAAAGTAGAATCTTCTACAATACTTAGTTATGCTACCAGCAGCAAAGATCGATGGATCGTTTGTCCTTAATTCTGTGTCTATGACCAGCTGGCCGTCGAACATGAGACCAGACCTACAGATCGCTGAAAAGGATCGAACGCATTGGTGAATCATAGTCAGCGGTCGTGGACAAAATTATGAACTTCGTTGACGTCGAAATTTGGCAATCACCCAAAAATATTCTCATGTTAATGGTCTTCTCGTGAAAATTTAGAAAGGCGTCGCAGTCCAACGTTCTGGTTTTACCTCTCAGGCGGATTACGATCGCTTCTATCATTCTTCCTCGTGGCAAGCTTTTTACGTGCCAATCAATCAATTCCCAACCCACGAGCACCTCGATATTATTCTTCGAAATCGACTTCATCACTTCTGCGTACACCTTCGGCAGCCATATATTTCTTTATATATTAAACAATGTTTTTCAAATTACTATATAAAAGAACAAAGGTACATCGAGATTCTAAAAATACTTAGTTTAAAAGATATTCTGATATTAATTGAAGATGAACATTCTTTTCGTAATAGAATAAGGCTGTTGGTATCAGTAAACGTATAAATATTGTATATCAGTAATAGAATAGTTGCTCAGTGTTGTACAGTGCAGTTGAAGAGTGTCGTTGAAACGATTAAAGAAAAACAAATCTAATTCGCGTGCTTTTTGTACTTCGCAATCGTTGAAGAAGATATTTTCGTAGGATGTACACTTTTGCAATGGCGGCTGGATCAGTGTGATCCAAGAACCTTTAACTCCAAATTCGAGCAATCCTTGAAGGGCGCAATAACAATCGATGTTGTGTCCGTAAAAAATAATCTTCGCTAGAAAAATGTCGTATATTAATGTTTGAGTTCTTCTTTCGTAAAATCTGATCGGACGACTAACTTTCTCGTTTCAGTTTATTCGTCAACTCTTCGATCTTCTTTAAACAGATAGCTGCTTCTGTATCGTCATTGAGCGTCAAACAGTTCCAAGGTGTTTCGTGCTGCAAAAATTCTCTGGGCGAGGGAAAAATAATTGTTGATATTCGTTCTAATTTCTAGAACTATCTTCTTGATTTACCCGTTTTTCTGTTCGTCTAATTCATCCTGAAATTGAGGACGCTGATACTGCATTCCACAGGTTAAGATGAGATAATCGTATGTAATGTTTCCTTGATGCATCACAGTTACGTATTTCTCTTTCCTGTTAGGCACAACACAATCGGCTACGAGAATGTTTGTGTCATAGAAAACATTTGAAGAAATTTCATTAACACTGTAATGTAGATCGTGAATGTTTATGAAAGCTCATATTTTCATGAAGATAATTAGAAAAATGGAATCTAGGTAGAAAACTTTTTTTACTCATTAGATACTATAACGAGTGTTATACTCGACATTTTATATACGTTTGCGTATTATAATAATGCATTCTGTACATATTTACACCTCCCAATTTCCCATAAACGCATCTCTACGACGTTTTTATTTCCTCTCTGTTTTTCCATACCTTTGAATCGACGTCACTGTTCCATATACAATACTAATTCGAGAACGTGCCCCAATCAGCCGACGATACTTCGGACAATATCGGCCTTTGAAGGGTAACAAACGCGTGCACATTTCGTCTTCGTCCTCGAAAGGTAAGCCGTGTGGTGATATTAGAGTGATATTCGCGAATCGTATGAAGCTTCGTCTAAATTTAAGAAAACAGAGTTTGTCGTTCACCTTTAGAATTCCTTCAGTTTTTAATTCAGTTTTACCCAAAAATAAGATGTTCTAAGAATGCAACGGCACAATCCGAGGCGCCTACCACAACCACCCTCGAATCGATGATCGGTTTTGGTATCAATGCGATCCTTGGTGACGTCATGAAAAGCGAAAAATATTCAGTTCGTTGCATAGGCTCGTCAGTTTCCACGAAACCATGATACTTGTATTCGATTCTTCGACGAGGCCTCACGGGAGCCATTGTGTTCAAGCATATTGTCAGAGGATGCGTACGAGTCTAAAATAGCAGTACATCTCAGGATGAACTACAGGGTAAGTCAGAAAAGTAGTTACACGTTTTATGTTATGGTGTGCTGACAGTTTTTGATTTACAGGGAACATGTGAATTGGAAGGAGGTGAAACAAAATGCCCTGCAAGATCTCCAGATTGTGTATCGATTGTGTATCAATCTTTGGCCTCTTTAAGTATCTACAGAACAAGGTCTAGCCTAGAAAGCCAGAAATTGCTAAGAAATATAATTTAGCAAGAATTTTTATAACTATGTTCCATAGTACAATGATGAATTTTTTAGGCTGATGTTAGTTATGTAAGGATCAACACCGAGAACAGTTTTAACCAACAAAATAAATGTGGCAAATACCTTCGTATATTTGCAATACTTAGGAAAGCAAATGATACTATTCTATTCCTGGTAAGTCAAATAATATCAACAAACCACGAAACTAAACGCATATCCTCTTTCTGACTCTGTATTTGTTGCCCACCCGAAAGTCTTAGAAAGGTTACTATATTTACTCTAAAATTGGACGAGATCATGGCTGAATAATGTTGTAATAATTTATCTAACTTGACACTCTGTCGATGCTATTAAAATATGAAATTAATATTAAGAAATACATGCAATTTAAAATTCATGAGCTATAATAAAAGTTTAACCAAAGTTTTATTAAAAGTAAGATGTGTCCTAAGACTTTCGAGAGGAATGCAATTTTATCGAATTTTACCAATGCACTCAACGCTGTTTCTGTAAGTCGATAATAAAGAACGATCATGCCACTAAAACGAGCCATCTCGCAGAAGAAGAAGGGCAGATGAATGGAGAAAATTGGCATCAGTATGAAATGTAGAATACGTCCATAAGCATCACCAGGTATATTTTTCTCTGAGATGTAATCTTCTATGTGATAACGTCGTCTAATATACATGACTTCTTTCTCGACACTAATGAAATTTATATCGTCGTTGATGTTCATCGAGATGTACAAAATTTTCTGAAAAGCAGTCAACATCCTTCTAAGCTCACCAAAGAATTGCTACACCGATTATCCTGTCCTTCCATTGACAGACATAACACTGCATCTCTGATGGTTTTTTGTCCATCACGATGTCAAAGTCTATTAAAACTTGCTCTGCTTTTGGAATATTCTGTAAAAGTTCTTGTATGCCGTCTCTATCGGAAGGCGTAGCTTCTCGAAGCTTTATGTGACCCAGAAGAGCAGTACGATGCATTACGTATAGCGTCATCGGATAATCCTTGTTGCACTTCAGTGGCACACGCTGGATCGTTTAAAAAAGCGTCAAGATATTGTTAATTTTTGTTAAGTTAATTCATTCGAGAACTGGCGTTGAGTCGCGAGATAAAATTTAACAATACGCTGAATTTTAGTAACTTTCGTACTAAAAAGAGTTCATCATATGATAACTATTATTTGGTTTTTATATCATTAGTGACAATAATATAGTTATTCTATATATATATATATATATATATATATATATATATATATATATATATATATATATATATATATATATATATATCCCATGACTTTTTTATATTTCTTTTGCCCTGATAACGTTAGGATAACTTCAAGAATAATTTCTTGAAATATGTTAGTATCGAATGTGTCAATAAGAAGTGTAATATACCACGAAATGTTGGAGAAGAGGAAAGTAAGGATGAGAGAAAGGTAGAAGGATCACGCAATAATCCAAGTCGGGAAAACACTCGAACGCAGCCTCCATGAAGTTCCTACTCCAGCGACGTTTTATTTGATCTTTCATCGCGAAAATTTCCAAAACGAATGCGTTAACATCGCCGTGATAAACAGGCTGCAAAGGGACATCGATCTTGTCAAATACTGGGTCTCCGAAAGATTCACCGAAGGTAACTATAGATCTTCCTTTGTTGCAAAAAAATGTCGCAATTGGTTTTGTTCCTCTTGAATAAAAATCGAACAGTAAGTCGAAATTCGTTGAGAACTCACGTGGTATAGTAAATAATGAGTCTGTGAACGCGTTGGTCATCAATTTTGATTGATAGTAAGTGTCGAAGTAATCGGCTATCGATTGCAGATCACTGGCAGAGGTCATTATCGATGGATCGATCAGTAGTTTTCTCGTAGGTGGTATCAGTTTCGTCGATTCATCGTTGGAAGCTACAGAAACTCTAGAGTCTGCGTCCTCGAAGCTTTCCATGCTCTCTTCCGGTGAAAGTTTCTCGGAGGATCTAATGCAATGTGAATATGTCTGACATAAATGCATCTGGCAGATAAATCTACTCAAGACAAATAGATTTCAACTTCTCATTTGGAGATGTTGGAAAGTTGTATTTCTTTTCTATTGCGTTTCTAAATTTCAAAATAACGATTGCTATATATATACGCTATTACGTTTACAAGCATACACAAGCCAAGTGAAAGTAATTACATTGAACTAAAGTACAAATTGATAAATTAATCGTTAGAATTAACAGCAGTATTTACTGCCTTGGTATGCAATTAAACTATAAATTTTAATTAAGTGGCAATAATATATTTTCTAATTCAGACGAAGCAATATCAGTGAGAAGAGCTTCTCAAAAATTATTATTCTCCAGAATTAGTCTTCAGAAAGAATAAGTCACAAATTCAATATGTCCCAAAACGAAGTACAATAAAAAATACTAACTCTTCCGTTGATTCCTCAAGAGACTTTCTCCAAAATATAGAGAAGAACGTCTTGCTGGCAGGCTGCATGCTTTGCCGGAGAAATTTGTCGTTTTCATGGATCTTTCTAAGACCATTGTACGGTCGCAGTTCGAAATTCTGATTCAGCGTATTTACATCTACGTTGCTATTGAGAAACATTACGCCAGTAGCAAAACCATCGTCATCCTCGGAAACGATCAGTCGTCGACAGTTGTCAGGATTGCGAATCATCTCGCTGACGTAAAATTCTCCATAAAATTCTTTTACGAGGCTTGACTCCGCGTCGATGATCGCTACTATGTCGTCGTTATCCTCTTCTCTATTACGTGGGAAACAAAATGTTTCTATTTAGTGCGTTATTACGATGAGTCAGGGGTTACAGTGCTCCTTGTACTCGTTCGTTTCTAATTGTTTGTCTACATGCCGTCGCAGAAATTCTATATAAACAAACTGATCAATATACAGGGTGATCCTAAACTTGTGGTACATTCAGGAAGGAAGCGATTTATTACACGAAAGTAAGTAAAAAATATAAAATAAAATTTGTTCACGTAATACTCCAATTTGGAAATTTGTTAACATTTCGTTGACGGAGCGCGTTTACTTGAAACAATATTTTTGTTCTGAATATTAGATTACGCGAATTCATTTATATTTTTCATTTTAATTGTATTATTCGGACTACAATTGTAACATGAATTTAAGACAGTGTATTTTCAACCTACTTTTTTACGAGGGATCAGCTCCTTCCTAACTATAGTACAATATCGAAATCACCATGTATAAATAGAAGAAACGATTCAGAAAGTCGCGTGAAACGCAACTCACACAGCACGTCGAATCTTGAGCCTGGGATTTTTTAGATGACGTTCGGTTATGTAGATTGACTGCACGGACGGCTTGTCGCCATAGTATTGCGGGATCCTGATCATCTGCTGTTCAAACACGTCCGCGGCAGCTGGAAAATTAAAACCACCGGTGATTTTGAGCCACGTCTACCGAAAGATCCATCTTTAGACTCACGTATAATAATCTGAGGAGGAATCACGAGAATCACGTGCTGCAAATACGATGTGATATCGAAGAGTCCTGTCAATAGGTCTGCGAAGAAGTTGCCAGTATATCGTTTGTCCCAGACGAGGATATGTATAAACATCGCGTTTCCTTCTGTCACATCTTCGATCCTTTATCAAACGAATCGTAGATAAGAGGAGCATTTCACCTTTCTCTTTTTAATATTCGCGTTAAACGAACACTAATCAGTGTTGCACTTAACGGGTTAATGAAATTTGTGTTCGACAGAAATAGTTTCCATTACTTGTACAATCTGTACAACCAAGTCAGCCAATCATCTGGAGTCACCGACGGCACGTTCGGATAATTGCAAAGGCATATGCCTGAAACGATTTCACACTTTTCGTTACACTGCACCATTGATAGACAACTCGCTTCGCTGCAAACGAACGTTTCCTGTTATCATGCTGCAAAATTGTCAGACGATTGTCTAGTTAATTTAATACAGGATGCGTTCGAGGTCCACGTCTCCAAAAATTTCATACGTCTCCGGACGTATGAGTTGCTCGAGATTAGGCAGATCGGCGTGCTCCATTAGTCTGACACCGAAAATCTTTGTCGCTGCATCCAGGCTTTTCCTTCCGCGGAAATATACCTCTGGATCGCCCAGCCATATACTCAACATTTTTCTTCTTTCATAACCGCGCTAGTCTCAGCGAACCGAAATTTATCGCTGAACGTTCAATTCCCGATCGAACTACAGAATATTATAGTAAATGTCGCGTGACTGATTTCAGAGTTGAAACGATCACTTGCACTTATATGAGTATGTACTAATCGCCGCTGGTGCAACTGCCAATAATTGAGAAAAAAGCCGATCGATTGAAATCATTGGATGACAGATAATCGTGGAAAAAGTGAAACTCTCTCTCTCTATATATATATATATATGCGCCCATCGAGATGACCGACTTTAATGCTGGCAAAAAGGTAATAACGAAACTCCTCGAACGATTTAAACGGTGGGGCAAAGTAATTGCTTTGCGTTCTCTTCGCTATTCCCTTCTTACTCCGCTTTCTTCTCGAGTATTAAGCTCCGTCCACAACAGCATCAGTCTGTTTCAAAGCGGAAATAACAAAGCGGAAGCGTTGCAAACCTCTAAAAGTATCGAAGAAACTTAGGAAAAAACATCGAAAGATTTGCGTGCTGTTAGTTGACAATTTCAATGATAGAATTTCTTTCTTCTTGCGGTCTGCCGCAAGACACATCGCGGAAGCTATTTACGTTGCACTTGGTGCTGACACGTGCGCGCTCCACGATGCAATCGACAATAACAGACACGATCGTTACGGTAAGTTGCATCGGTGCACTTTTTTTCGTTGGCCTTCACCGCCGTTCCGCCATATCAAAGTTTCCTTGCATCTTTCGGTTTTTAGGCTTCAAAGTAATCGTATCGAATCGATTTATTTTGCTACCGGCAATTTTTTTTTTTTTTTTTTTTTTTCTTATAGCTTTGATGGAAAGCAATCGATTTAAGACTTTACCAAGGATTTGCTGCATTTACGAATACCTGGCTAACGACGTGGTGTCATGCAACTTCGTGTCACGATACGCAGCGCGAAAATGCGCACCTGGCTCCAATGTTTTGGCAGTAAAGCTGTTCCTCTTTTAAAGAACCTACTTTCGATTCCGATGTCTATAATTCGTTCAGAGATACTCTGCATTCGAATTACGAGAATTCATCAAATATATCCTATGTTCGACTGTTCTACCTCTACTGACTGCGAACGTTCGTTCAAAGCAGTTAAGAGTAATTGCACCTAACTCGAACGGATGAAATTGTAGACGAAAAACACGAGCGTATGTGCGCATAACGATCTGTTATCGTTACCGGAGGAAAAGGCTTCTTCCGCTGGCTTAAGGAACGTTGCTGACAGAAACCTCTTCTCCGTAAGTTTCTAATTAGCTCTTGGAAGATCCGCCGACTGATTACAGGCCGTGAGATCGTCCCGTTGCCAAAGAAAAGGCGGCTCGCAGTCGCCCCATCGTGTACAGAGAACGAGCTTTTATTAATAACTGCAAGAAACGCGGAAGCACTAGCCATGGATCATGACTTTTTGTTCAACCATGCTGATGTCTTTCACGTTCCTATCAATCTCCACTTCCTCTAATATATAACGAAGAAACTCTTAGAAAGATATTTCGACGCATAGCTAAATCATCGGAGACGATGTTTATTCTGTTTGAGAAGTAACGCGCAATATGGACCATTGAACGCGCAACGGTTCGTAACGAGTTACGTCAGACCAACCACCGTACGAATTTCCGACTTGCGAAACGCGACTCGTAGCTGCTTTACTTTTACTTTGCTAACGTTCTCACAATTCTTCGCGGTTAGCCAGCAAACTCTCGAAGCGAAGCAAATGTTGCGTTTCCGCTGCGATAAAAATGAGATCGAAGTTGTTTCGCTGGTGTGACAGGTACGAGGATGTTTCGTGTCATTGTCGTTAGAATATCTCGCGAAATTTCATTCGGAAGATTTTGGGAATAACGTGACTAGTCGTTCTCTAACGATACCTTGCACAAACGCAGCACATGTTGCGTCATTAGTCGGCTTATCTATACTCAGGTATCATAAGTTAATTAACGCATTCGATAGAGCATACTAGAAGGTATTGGGTCGATGTGAATTTTATTTACGGAGTACGTTGAAAACTACGCTGTACTCTGATTCTCTTTCTAACAAGTTTTATAGCGATGTGGAATAAATTTTTCACTTTACATGCTAAAAACGATACCTAAAAGAATTTTGGCTAATATTAGATGTGAAAGCAAAATAGGACAGTAGATACAGTTATTTAAACACTGCTATACGATTATATACTAGTTAAAATCCTTCAACATATCTTACTAAAAATTCCTTAAATAAATTTTCGAATAACGGATGGTTTAGTGACGATTAGTAGCACAATATTTCTCGCCACAACATGTTGAAAAAAAGATATCACCAACGCTAAAGAACGCTAAATGTAGAACACGCTACATGATTTCGACATAAACCTTCATCAATTATATACACGCACCGATATGAATTTGTAAGCTTAAAGAGAAATTATTTTAACTTACCTGTTACTCGTCTACTGTTGATTCGTTGTATCACTTCAGAACATGTCAGGGAATGATTAACACCCTCACTCAGCGACGGTGCGCACCGGACTGAGATCAAGTAGCGTACTTTCGGAGATCAAGCAACGGTCTGCAACTGCAACGTAAAAAAGTTGAGGAGAAGAGTGGGGAACATAGGTTGGGAAAGTACGTAAATACTTGCCACTAACTCCAGTCGTAATCGAAAACAGGAAGTAAAGGAAAATTCTCTTCGACTTAACATCTTGCTTTCCTCTCCTGCCTTTATCTTACTTGTTTCATTTTTATCGTTCGTTTCTTCAAAATGTTCTTACACCTGATCGTCGATGTCATCGGTATCATCGCCATAAATTACAAAAATTATATATTCTGTATGCGAAATCTTTTGATGCTTGTTTCATCTGCGATTAAGCTAGGAGATTCAGCACAATCATAGGAAATCTAAAATTGGCAGGATCGGTAGCTACATATGATAACGCGACCTTCGCCTAGTTACATCATTCGCATTAGAATCGCTCTAATTTTACGAACGCATGGAGAATAATTTACAAAGTGAACCGTCGCAAAGCGACGATATAAACGATATACACATCAACGAGGCATTGAAGGGACGATGACGCTTTAAAAATATAACATTTATTAGACATATTCTGATCTTACAAACAAAACTTCATATGATCATTATTAAATCGTATAGTAAGTAAATAATGCTTTGTTGCAATAAATTAAAAAACAATTTTTTTCGCTGTTATCTAACTATCACAGAGGTTTGTGAATTTCAATCGAAACGACAGAGAAAATAATTGAAATGGAAAGAAAGAAATATTCCCTGCTTCATTCACCAAAGTGATTGTTCTTTTTCGGAAGAAGTAAAATGCGCCCGTTTGAAATAGAAAATCACATATTATATATAACTGTTACATGTAAATTTCATACCGATACTAATTTCTGTGACTAATACGGTTCTATAATGAATAGAGTTGTATTGTTTTCCTCTATCGACTTCGAAAAATGTTAAGAATCGTTAATCTCGTAATCCCATCATCGTGAAACCATAAGAAATGGGCTGAGTAGCGATTCTTGTACGTTTAACTTATATCTGGAATCTCGCGTACTTATATATCATTGTAGATATAGATACATATATATTTATTCAATGCACATGTGTACATATCAATGTATTTGTCAATATATATCAACATATGTATACATACGAATATATACATATTTGCGCGCGCGCGCGTGTGTGTATATGTATGTATATCTACAAGGATTTTCAATGATCGTGTTATCATCTCTCATTCGACAACAGAGCCTTGAAGTAAAGTATTTTGCATACTGAATAAAATACATGGTAATTCGGTTGGATCGTATCTAGGAACATTTATTCTAATGGACAAGCGATACGAGCTTTTTAATTTGAATCAACGGAATCTGTTGATAGTCATTGTAAAATAGTAGAATCTTATAAAATGGAAGAGTAAACAGAACAAGTATACGGAAGCTTGAACATAGCTTATGCTCAAAAAATATAAAAGCACGTTGCCTACGCGCGAATATTCGTCATTCTAAATCAGCAGGGTTTGGTATTGTAAGAAATATCTTTATAAGCTAAACGTAAATGATAATGAATCAGAGCTCGCAAAATAATATAGTTTGGAGCTCTTTTCGCGGTAAAATTTTTTATTATCTCCGGCAAATTGTATCTTTGTCGAGAAATGCTTAAAGTATCTCGTACGAGAGTTTTGCAATTTGAGCGACTTTCAAGAAACGAAATTTTTTTAGGCAAGAGATCGATATCTTACGATTTTAAATTTGAGATTCATAACAGTTTATCAGCATACGTTAGAACTATGCGTCTTTTCACCTGTCTTCGTTTACTTCGAAGACGTCTTCAGCGTTCACTTGCGCCCCTTGATCATCAGCGATTACCTCGTTACCTTTATCGTTCTGCGAGTTCTCGATTTTGTACAATACATCGTGGCAAAGTGGACAGCGGTCTTGGACGTACAGCCACTTTCGTAAACAAACACTGTGGAAGTAGTGATTGCAGCGCGTGATCTTGGCACTCTGCATTTCCTGATAGCAAATAGCACACACATCATCTAACACTCGAAGCTGTTCCGCCTTTGCTTCCGGAAGGGAATTAATCTTATTAACAGCTGATCGACGCTTCATGAACACGCTCCATCCGGCTTTCGCCTCACACCATATATTAAAGTAGGCATGAATGCATATCATGATGGCACGAATTGCTCCACCAGATTCAAACACTAAAATCCAAAAGCCGTTGAAGAATAGGATAATACCGAATGCAAATTCGATGGTGTTGCCGAAAGATCGTATTATATATACGCAGTCGTCGAGTTGCTCCCAGAACACACTACGGTAAGCATCGATCAGGAACAGGGAATAGATCGCAAGTGAAACCAACACTTTTACTATTACTTCGATACTAAACACCGATACTGCCAGTAACCAAGTGCTTACGGTATAGTGCGACCAAAGGAATATCAGCAACGATACTGGGAACAGTATTAAAAATACACAAACTGCCAGAGCGCGGATGTGTCGATGAAGCGCTGGATTATGCGAGGCGCTGAGCGACATCAACAACGGATTGACGATGTTGTGCACGAAATGTAGAACCGCCGTAAACAATAAACAAAAATTACGGCACAGTCTGACCAAACGTTTCTCTCTGTCCAAACTCGTCAGTCCAGTTTGCAGGGCCAGCACGTAAAATAAAATCGCGGATACAGTACCGATACTCTTCTCCTCTTCGTCTTCCGTAAGTAGCACCCATTGAAAGAAACAACCAATGTAATCACAAATAAACGAAATTATGCTAGTCATTCCTAAGACTGCCGTCAAAGTCTCGCAGCCATTGACTAATAAACTTCTAAGCATTATGTAGTAGGTGAACGTCTCTTCGCCATAATGATTTCCAAGGATTTGAAACACTTGTCCTCCCACGCGTAACATCCAAAACATGCGTAGCACACACGGAATGTTCAATCGAATCCATTCGGTTTCGGCGAGCGCGGACAGACCATAGTTGCTTATGAAATTACGCGCATATTGATAACCCATATAAATTATGTTCATCATGGTGACGCCGTTATACCAAATGACAAATTTACATACAGCTAACGGAAGAAGTGTTGCAAACACTGGTAGATGATGGAGCACTTGCGTCTGAAAAAACATGTACGTATAAATGTAAAAATGGAATATTTATGTTTTACGATATCTGAATATAAACTATGAGAAATATAATGTAACATATTATTACATAAATTATAAGAAATTTATTGTTAATCAAAGTGTACTCTGTACATAAGCATATGCAAAAAATTTATCTTCAAAATGTTAAAACATGCAATTGTTTTAAATCCAAATACGTCAAAATACATTAACGATTTAAATTAAACCGAAATACATTAAATTCAACTTACCGGGAGCGGACAAATGCCCAAAATCGACGGTGTCATAAAACTCAGTACAAGAAATTTTTGCAGAATCGGGTGTTTTGGTGCAAGATGAATATAACAAAAAATACTAGCTAATAAGCATTGTAATACATAATTCTGGATTATCAGGAAGCCTGGTCCTTCATTTAAAACGTATTTCAAGTTAAGATACAAAATATCATCAAGTATGCTAGTTGTTGATTCATGTGTGCTCACATATGTAATGATAGCTTTCATTGTACTAATATTTGACCAATAGGATATAAATATTGCTCCTACTGATATTAAGTATAGATATACAATGATAAGATGTTTTGTCCATAACATAAATATACATATTGCAGTAATATATCCTGAAAAATAAATATTTGACAGTCAACCATTGATTTTTATTTTATTTTGATTCTATTAAAGATGTAAATAATCATTAGTTCTGTTTGTATTGATTCATGAATACTTTATCAATTGTATAATGTTTGCTCTTTTTTACAAATGCAATGACCCACAAGAATTAACCTTGTTACTTTAAATATTGATATGTCATTTTAACACTTCTAATAATCTACATTGCTTTAAGTTTATCTACCAAAAACACTACTTTTCAACTATATTCTGACCAATAGACAACTGCAATAAATTTCTGACTAATAAGCAACTATAAAATCAGAAAATGTTACACAAATGAAATGCATAACATCGAAAAAACTCCATAATCTATATAACATAGTAAGTCTAATTTAACTAATTTTACAAATACTTTGCTTTCATCTTAAATACTTTGTTTTAACAAATACACATACAGAAAAATATATTAAAATTACTAATAATTAAATATAGAAATCATATGTAATGTAAATATCTTACCTAAGCAGCAGCATAGAAATTTTAGTATAATTATGAAATGCATTTTGTAAGCAAAGTATTCAAAACCAAATGAATCTAGAAATGAAGCAGATATTATCGAATCCACAATGCTGTCTGATACTTTTGATATTTTAAAATCACGTTCACTACTATGTAGTACAACATTGTCGCTAGATAATCCAAGTCCAATTCTAAGTAATTCATCTATGATAAATAAAGGTGGAACTCTAATTATAACATCCACAAAGGTGTGCAACTTCTCTCGCATAGATGTATCCATTGTTTCTCAGGTTTTTGCTTTTGTAATACAGATTTCAAAGATGATATTTTGTTCTTAGGAAGTGCAAGAACAATTTTCCCAATGCAATTCTATTTAATTTAGTTGGCTCAATACCTAAATTCAAAATGTCAAAATGTTAAAAATAAATTGATATGTTTTGGTGTGTTCAATAAGCAATTAACGCTAAATTACACATAAGCTTACCTCCAGAATTATGAAGTTTGTGGTTATCATATTCTCGAAACACACTTGTCTTAGCGAATAACTGGAATAATTTTTGTCATAAAAAATTGACGAAGCCGAGATGGTTCAAGTATTGTGAATTATAATTTGCCAGTAATCAACGAAGGAAAATAACGAAGGAATGATTTAGATACCGAAGATGTAGCAAAAATTCAAACTTTTATAGAATCAATGTATCGAACTCGATCCTGTTTTAATATCATATAACGAAGGTTAAATAATAAAAAACTTGTCAGCTACTCTTTCCCCAAAATTGTTGGTTATAAAATGAAACTAAATCGTTTTGCAGATATTACAAATAGGATTTTACCATCGTGCGAGAATATCGTAACAGCAGGCAAACATAAGCAAATTTTCGGTTTTCGAATTTTTGTCAAAGATGTTTTTCTTCCTACTCACTTCTACCCGTAATTCTTAATTTATGTTGCTCACCCGCGTCGACAACAACCAAAACACGCAAATCTGACAGCGATGGGATTTAGGCTAAACTACGTTTTTAAAATACGCGTAATTTTCCTCAACATAAAACGCTGTCGCATATACTTTAAAGGTTACAGAGAAACATGCACAAAGAATTTGAACGATTTGATCAGATGGCGCTATATTGCTTTTTCTATATACGTATGTACATGCTGTGTGTATGTTTACGTTTAATGTGGTCTGAAAATACGTTATAAATTTATTATTATCATATGTCATTAAATATACGTATCACGAATATTTGGCTTCAGTAATTAAAGACTCATCATACAGATATATGTTATACTGTCAACACCTTAAAATAATAAAAAGTATGATCATTTAAGTATTTACAAAATGAAGTCAACATTTCTTAGAAAATTATAATCATTTCAAGTTCATTATTACGCCTAATATTATATTATTTCCCAGATAGGCTATAAAGTAAAGTAAACGATACGTGCAAGACTATAACGTTCATTCAAAAGTTAATCTACCAAATCACGTGCTATATATCATCCAATAAATTGCGTCACTCTTTGGCACTTAAATGTCTATGCACAATGCTATGTTATTGCTACTGCTTAGTCTTTCTGTTATTTCTTCAACTGTTAAACAAAATTTTGTTCCAAGTAGAGTTTTTAATCCTTCGATATCAAACGTTAGTACTCAATCGAATCTTGATTTATCGGAAAGATCAAAAACTTCATTTTGAAATTTGGAAACCTAGATTAAAACATGTTCTCCGTATATGACAAAAATATCGTTAACGGCATCTTTAATTGTATTGCCTTTTTTAAATTCATACAGCATGCAATGCAAAAATAAAATTCGTTAACATTCATTATCTTTGATTTCTTTAAAAATAGAAACAAGATATGGACGTTATAAAGTTCAATAAAAAACGACATGATTTAGGGAACTTGGTGGAAACGACAGCGACTTAGTATACAACGTACATGCATTAGAAAAAAAGTATATATATATATATAAAATTGTAGATTCAATATTGATAATTTTATTATGCAAATTCATAATTTTATTGTTAATAGTATCATGTACTCTTTAGCATTCGCTCGTAAGAATAGAAGATACTAACTTTAATGATGCTTCACTGATAATGAAAGAAGGGGAGGAGCAGGAATGGAGAGATTAAAATCAAATTTCAATTGATTCTGGAAGCATACTGATCTCAGATGAAAATAATGGCAATACATTTCTAGCAACATCGAATATATTTCTCTCAGGTTTCACATGTAAAACTCATCTTCCTGAAAAAGAAAAAGAAGAAAGAATACAATAAAAACATCGCGAAAAAATACTAGTCTTTGAAGAAAGTCTAAAAATTTATACTATAACACTAAGAATAAAATTTTTAGTTTTGTATTTTTTCATGTACACACCCGATATATTCGATGTTTAAATGCATATATCATTTCTTCCCGAAATAAGATAAATAAATGATTATATCTTTGATCTCCTCTGTCTCTATACAGGCATGCAACGACACATACGTGCAAAGTACAGAATATTCATACTGTCATCCGTTCAAAACTAGCTACCATGTAACTTATCTATATCTCGGCGCAATGTTCATTCGTTTCTTTGAATTAGTCGAATCTTAATGCGCTTGCATATACTACCGTAATGCTACATTCTAAAACAAAATGTCTTTTTCCATTCGTGATCTCTTCTTGTAAATCCGCGTCTTCTTCGTCTCTTCTTTACTACGACACCGTTCTAATCACTTACGATAAATCTCATTGACAATGTTTGCGCTCGCAGCATTTAATTCAATTTTACTTCTTTTTATTGTTCCTTTCTCTTTCTTTTTCTGCAAACAAATCAATCGCTATCTCGAATTTGAACTGCCACTCACTTTTAGTAACGCTGGGCATTTTTTGAGGCACATTACACAGTACAAAATAAACTCGACGATCTCAAAGATATTTGAATATTGGTGATGGGTAATCAAACATTTTCGAGATCCGTCCGAGCATTTTTTTCAGAAGCAATTACGATCAGGTTGAATGGTATAGAGTCAAAATCAGGAGTGAAAATTATTGTTACTCGATTTCGACGTAGTTTTGCTCATTATTCTCATTAATGCTTTACATCATTCTTCTCAAGACTACCTAATATATATGCCTTACGCTTTCTTTCAATTACATCTTCATTCCATGATCTTTTACATTTTTTTCATAGCGTAAATTTCTCGTAAAAATCTGTACCGTGCAAACAGACGTTAAGTAATTTTGAATCGCGAAAAGAATTCGACTGTATTATCCGCAATTTCGTCCGCTGAAAGGATGATGAAGTGTACAATGTAAGATAAACAGTAAAAATGACATTCATGATTCTTTACGCATAACATTCTATGGCACGATTCTTCTTAACTCGAAAATGGATACCATAATCGTTCTTTTTACCTAATTGCGTGCATTAGCGAGAAGAAATAAATTATGTAATTAATAACCGTGGAAAGTATATTTTACGCGACAAGTTACATATAGTTGATCGACGTTACGAAAAATTTTATAGGAACCAACATTGAAACATTGTGAGTCCCGCTATTGTAGTTTCGCTTCATCGTACCTCACGCAAGACAGGTAAAAAGACTTTTACGTATTCGCTATAAAAACGCTAAGTATGGACTAATAATACATGGTACTTTAATAAAAATAGAGCTTCAACATTCGGCTAGTAATACAATGACGTTTATTATATCACAACGAGACAGGTCCTGCGTGCCAAAATTCTACTATGCTCAGCGTACTTCTTTTTAACTTCCTTTACGTCAATTCAGATTGTCCGATGCACGGATGCAGCGATGATACGACCAGTTGTAAGGCATGTTTTTAAATATTCAAAATGTCTTTCTCGAAGGGATCCATACATACGAGACCTCAATCTCATCTCCTCGCATCAAGCAAGCGGATACAAGTTGCATTTCCTTTTAAATTAATTTTATACCTAAGTTAGTTTCAATCAATGGGATCCATTGTTGTTTTTTCATAGTTTATTGTATTTCATTAGTCTCATATTCATTGATCCCGTTAGCAGTTGGATTTTACGAAGATTAAAAGATCTAACGGGAGCCCCGGGCTCTTCGTTGCATACTTCGAGTGTTTCGGAATATAACGGTTTTTCCGTAAAATTGTTTACTGCGAGAACAAGTATGGTTCTATTCCGGTATCTCAACACGATCATTTAATTCGCAATCAATTACATTATCATGCTATCTAGCTAACCGAACAGATCAAGTCGTCATCACCGTGACTAAACCTGCATAACAGTTAACAAAACAAACAAGTTACGCAGAGTCCCTATAATAATATCAATAATAATAATAATAATAATAATAATAATAATAATAACTATAATTATAATAATAATAGCAGTAATAATATTAATATTACTTAATTGTAAAAATACGTCTACATTTTGTTCGAGTATAGAACGAATTTCACGGTTTCATCGCGTATTACTTTTGAAAACAAATTATGATTACAACTTATCGATTATGATTTTGCATTTTTTTTATTCGTGCGTCTTTTCACCTCCTATCTCTGTGAGTACACAATTGCCTAAATATCGCGTTACAAAGATACTGAGTAATAATCCTGAATTGCTACACAGTTATTACGTTTCATGCATTGTATCTGCACGTGATTATTTGAAGATGGTTTTTCTTTTTTTCTTTCTTGTTAACATGGGAGTAACACAACTAAATTTCTTAAGCTATACCATATCAAATGCATTTTTTACCATCTTTTTATTTTTTAATAAGAAGTTGTATGAAAGCTATGTTGCAAGAAACGTAATAATATGTAATATTTCCTTTTTTAATTAAGTTGAACTTTGAAGTCTAACTCAGAAAATAGCTAATTAGGAATTTCCAGTACCTAAAACTTAATGCTTAAATATTACATCATTTGAATAAGAATGTGATTAGTTGAAACCTTTCAAAGCGCTTAATTTAAAATAGTTTTTTTATATCACGCGTGTCTATTTTTGGCCATATAGCAGATCTTTCGGAGAATTAAATAAAAATTAAGGATGATTCACGTGTTAAAGCGAATCTCCTGTAATCATCTCCGCACAGCGATCATATATTTGTTTTTTTTTTTTTTTTTTTATAAAACTATATGATTGCTTATATGGTTAGGAAACTTCGAAAGTCATTTATTTGCCTATGACTCAAGAATTGTTATTTATACACGTGAAAATTATTAGTTCTAATTCTCAATCATGTACAATTTAAGTCACCAGTGTAAGGTATGTCTCGTTAAAGACAATTTTCGCTATCGAATTTTTTCCATTGATAAAAAAGTTTCAATTTTATTCACCTTGATCGCAATCGATAATCCGCGCGTATGTTTCAATCACGCGTGGTTTCATTCGAATTTCGTCTATAAATTCCACAATGTTGACGTTAAATTCCGCTAATATATTTTACTCAGCACATATTTAATTTATACATATAAACTCTGCAAGCGCAGCTTACCATCGTCAAATGCACTTTAGTTTTATTTTAATTTGTGTACGAAATCGCTGCTTATATGTGTAAGAGTATAAGTGTTAATAAGTTGTCAATAAGAAATATTAGAAAATCTGTATTCCACTTACAGTTATCGTAAGTTCCTTATATTTCTTGACTGAGTCCTTTCTTTTTCTTATTATTAGAAAGCGGCAACTGACGAATGGTGCTTTACACTCGTACTCTTTACTGTTTAAAGTATGCAATGCATTGATGTTCATTTTTCTTTGAAGTTTCACTGAAAGGTGAATTTGTCTTGTCTTCTCATATTTTGACTCGTATCGGCGAATATTTGTTTTTTAACATATCATGATAAGGGTATTTGATAATATATTTTATTTAGGAAATAAAGACACGAGGATATAGGCCTATTATTTAATATTATCTTTTACTAAGTTATGTATGACAACAAACGACTAATTGAAATAATTGAAAGCTCGGCTTTCTTCTTAATGGTAACTGCTGGTATATTTTAAATGTAATTATTAATAGTTATCAAAATATTTTTACTCTAAAATCAGCAACGAATTTGATATATAAAGGATATAGTTTTCGACACAAAAAAATTTAATTTTGAAAATGAACTATCTACTGAAGACACAAAATTGTACTACGCGAGAAGTTATGAAAAACAATACTGGATTGAGAATAAAATAGTAACGAGCTACACATTAATCTCACATCTCTTGGCACATATAATCATCTCTACTTTTAATTTTGCATGTCTAGGCATTTTGGTTGGCAAATAATTTATTAAGCAAAGGTATTATATGCTACACACATGTATCGAGGACACAATTATCGCATCTAGCGACTTTTCATTCTATGCAGTTGATCCTACTAATGCAGTTTCTTTTACAGATACCATTCCATACGTAGAAAAATCACCTATATTAAAAAGCACTTTAAATTGTAAGGTATCAAAATTTCTATGATACAAGCGAACTGAATATATTAATCTTCTATTAAAATATTTAAATAATAACCGCCAACACGAGTCTCTTGATTGATTGAACTGTACATTTTTCTTTGTCAATGGGCAATGATTCCACGTGCATTTTATTTGAACTAGCGGAATTCAATAAATTGGAGAGCTATGCATACGTCTTTGCTTGCATGCATTTATATACATATATACGCGCGACAAGGTGTTACGTGCAATTCTGTATGTCTTTGTGTGTATACATAGTGTGTATGAATATGTGAGCTGTGTGGACGGCGCTACGTACACCACTTTTCGGTCAGTCAACCATTGACATATTAATAGTTGACTTTCGTCAGTATAATTCAGACATCCCTTGTTCCACTGGGATTTTTCAGTTGAACGTGCCTTGCTCACGTCAATATGTACCGCTGAATGATCTGAAAAAATGGAAAGCAATTTTTCTTATTATTGTAAATAAAATGTATATTCTTGTTTGTATTTATAATTTGATACAACGTTGAATAGACATACCTGCATACAGATGTGCTAGAGTTTGTCTTGAAATAGGAAGAGATTATTTGTAGCAGCAACAGCTACTACATTTTCAGATGGATGCCAAGCAGTATGTAGTATCTTTTTATTGAAATCAAGGCAGTCCACGCTAATTTCATCCTTTTTACGTTTACCACCAGTACAGACCTTTAAGTAAATAATATATATTATGGACAATACAATAGTATACAATACAATACAATAGTAATAGTTTATTAAATATTTTATATAGTTTCCGAAAATTTATACTTACTTTACGTGGTTTTAGAAGTGTTTTTGGTTTAGCAATGTCACGTGCTGCTTCCAATGTGAGATCACGTTTAGTTGTACGATCGAATACTCTGAAGAAATTATTGTACGAACCCGTCATAATAGCAGAATCATTACCACTCCAACAACACTCGAATTTGTCAAAGATACAATCATTCTCATATAATGAACATAACTTTGATCTTAGGTATTCATGTACCTATAATAATATAATCGATTAATATTTTGACCTAGATGTATGAAAATTGTATTATGACTTTTGTTACATACAGGGTAACATTCAATGGGTTTTGTTTCCATTTGCAAATCCCACACTTTCACACTGAGGTAGTCTCTACTGATCATATATCTTCCCGAATTACTAAGTTTCACATCACTTATACTCGAAATTATTTCGGAGAAGAAACTTCTGTTTGTTGGATCTTCTGGTTCTTCGAAGAGCTTACTATGTTGGTCACAAAGCGCAGCAGATCTCATGTCACAGAGTCTAATTGTTCCTTTGCTACTACTATATACCAAGACATTACATTCTGCCGGGTGAAATTCCGCGGCAGTTATTACTTCTGTTAGTTCCTCCATATTAGTTGGCTTAATGTCTACTATATCTGTGTATCATTGTTAAGAAAACGATATACTTCATTATGATAAATTTATATCCAAAATGTATAAATATAATTCAGAATTTATAAACCAAAAATAAAATAAATATTGAATGACATAGAAAAAAGGATACTAAAACTCTGGTCTGTGATTTCAAGGTGCCAAAGGTTAATTCTAAGATCGTCAGCACTGAGGTATGTTTCCTGATCACTGTTAACACTTATACTGTTTATATGATAGGTGTGCGCATTGGCAAATATTCTCCTTGGGGATGCTTCTACCATCAACTCCATTGGTTTTATAGTTGGTACCTAGGTCAAAATACATAAGTATTAATCAAAATGCACAAGCT
Source organism: Bombus campestris (assembly GCA_905333015.3). Taxonomy (NCBI): domain Eukaryota; kingdom Metazoa; phylum Arthropoda; class Insecta; order Hymenoptera; family Apidae; genus Bombus; species Bombus campestris. Next base: position 6,614,847 of record HG995135.1, read on the forward strand.
TCATAATGTTATGTGCATATTTGAACTCCTTGACCTTCCCTTGAAAATATTTTTGTTGGGAACACAATAGTCTAGGGAAAATTATATTTATATAGTTAGAAATTAGAAAGAGAAACTTAGAGAGTACTAGAATTTACCACATTATATGTATAACATCACAATAATCTTAATAAAACTTATCAATACTCACCCTCAAGGAAGTGATACAAGCAGGGTCACGAATTGTACCATTTTCTTCTTTTGTATTATAGCCTTCTACTCTTTTATCTCGTTCACTGACTTTCCACAATTTAATTGTTTTATCATTTGTGGAAAGTAGAAAATGTGCTGGATTTTTTCTTTTTAACCACCTAATTTTATTAATTTTTTCTTCTATCTCTAATGATTTCAGGTAATCGAATTCAGGTTCATGACTTTGAAAGGTGCTGTATACATTGTATTCACCTCTTCGGGGTATACTGTTTTTACTCTAAATAAAGATACAATGTTCTAATTATCTTACAGCCTTAAAAAATATTCTAAATATTTTTTATTTTTTTCTATCAATTTTCTAAATTTTTCTGCTTTCTACAGACAATGATACTATTTAAAAAATTTCATAAAACATAAATAAAGTATTCGAGATATTTATTCCTCTCAGTACGTTCAATGATTATCTTTAGAAATTTTCTAAAGATAGAAAAATGTAACATATTGTACAAAACAATCTGGCAATAATCCAATACTAACACATAAATATAATTTTTATTTAAAGGACAAATCTTTCTTTATTGAAAACTTAAAGATTTTATAGCACATAAGAATTCTATAAATATAAAAAATTCATATTATTACAAATATACTTCAACTTACAACAGGATCCCTCTGAAAAATAACCACCCGACCACCTTTATCTCCTGTTGCAAGAAGATCGCCATCATGGTTAAATTCAACACATGAGATTATATCAGCTAGAACAGAGCACAATACAAATAACTACAATAAAGTGTTCTGGAATATTTAGAAAATATTTATTTAGAAGTAATTTTAAAAAGAAAAGAAGAGATGGATGAAAGAAGAAAAAGAATACATTATAATACTTTATTACTGAATTAACATACTTGTGCAACCACTGAATGAAAATTGATGAGATAATATACACACATAATATATGTGCAACTTCTATTTAGAACTTACCTTCAGTGACATCGTCTTCTAATGTTCCTTTCACCTGTGAAAAACACCACTGTATGTCACCATTACCTAAAACAACATTAAAGAAGTTAAGTCGTTACACAAAAATTTACTTGAAACAGAAGTATAACAATAAAATTATCAAGTATACAATACAAAATTCCGATTTTCAATACAGCATAATGTATTCATTGTTGAACACGTAATACACATATAAAAAAATGTATTACAAAATAGATAAAAATCCCATAATGCTTATCGTTTGAATTACATCATGCGTTTCGAGTGTAGAACAGGTAGATGCACAGTGGTAAAAAGACGCGTAGAGATATATATTCTACAAACGTCCGCGGCTTTTTCTTTCACTTACAATACGCACGAGATTTGATCGAATTATCGAGTAAAAGCAAGAAAAGTGGAGCAAATCGATAAGGATACCGGGGATAAGGAAAGAGAAAGGAATCTAAGAAAAAATAATACCGAGAAAGTTGTGACTGTGAAACGTGATAAAATAAACGTGGAGGGACATGACTGAAACGATAGCGTGTGTAGGTAAGGTGAAAAAGGTAAGTTATAATGAAAAGAGGCGACAAATGAGAAAATATGGGTAAGTAAAGTGAATAAAGGAGAAGCAAGAAAGAAATGAAAGAAAAGTCGAGGGGAAAAAGGTAAAAGTGATCCTACTTGAAGTTTCGGCGCAATCCATCGTGCTTCTAGGCAGTCGCCACCGCCGCCGCCGCTGCCGTCGCCGGCGACGGGCGCATTTGGCCCCGCGCACAGCAAATATCCAGAGAGTGGGTACGGGTGATTATATTTGAGGATGCGGAATTGACGAAGAAGAACGTTGCGTGCACTGCGAGCGCTGCGGATATACCCGTGAACCCGTGATAGTATCTGGGTCAAGGTTCAGGTTGCCGCGGCGCGGCGAGGCGGCCAGCAGGAGCGACGCACTGTTCGGTTCACGACGTGTCGTAGAAATACAGAGCGACCACGCATAGTAAACCGGTGCTCACGACGCCTTACTTACCGGCCATCTCGCAATTAGAGACACTACGCGACCAGAGAGAGGTTCGCACGCGAGCTCACTCCCGGTGCGAGGTCCAATACCGCCTACTCGACCAGAGATACGCGCGCGCGGCGCGCCACGCCGGCGATCAGGAAACAGGAAACCTTCACGATTGTTTACCAAACTCTGCCCAACCTTTTTACCCTATCACATATTCGTCCTTACTAGTCCGTCACTAATATGAATCCAATCACTAGCTTTCAATGGCGGAATTCACGAACGCATAACCGCACAACACTACTATGGCGTGACGTCACACCACAGTCAGGTTTCGCTATTCCGACAGTAATCGCCATCTTGATTGCGAAAACCGATTGTACACGAACCACTACGAAAACCACCGAACGCCGCCGATATAACTGCGACATCTGTGTCGCGCAAAATTTAAATTGTTTTGAAAATTCCCTTAAAAATTCACTTTTCCAATAATAATCAAAGTTCACTTGGGAGTTACATGATACCAATCTTGATACCAATTGATCTTGATACCAATGTGTAGCTAAAATACTAAGCAATACTTTAATATTACATATTTGAAAAGGGAACAAATCATAAGTTTCTTAAAAATAGAAGATAAAACCAGGAAGCTTAACTAATTTTATGATAATCGATATTCTTTAAATAATCCGGGGGATGATAAAAATTTATGTTTAATCCCAAGATTAAAATGGGATTAATTGACAATGTATTTTAAATTTGAAAATTGTTGTCCTACAAAAGACAAAAGATCTTATCATGTTTTTCCCCTATGTTCTTTAATTTTGGGGGGGTTCATAACAAAAATGGTCCTTGTCCATGTTTATCTTTCTCTAGAAAATGAAGGAATGTTCTAATATCTTTGGATCAATACATTCAATTTTTGTTAACAAAATATTCATCGTATTATATAATTACTGTAAGGTTATCTGTAATTATATCGTAGAATTGCATCTAATTAAGGCATAAAATTGTGAAATTTTGATAAAGATTGTTTTTATAAAATCGTAAAAGTTTTATTCGAACATAAGACAGGACGTAGATCATTTCACATAGCGCAATAGAAAATGAAGTAGCTTTGATAAAAAGATTATACATAAAAGTATATCCGTAGATAATTAATTAAGATTGTCTAATTTAAGAGAAACTGCTAATCGATATCGACGATGACGTTAAGAAAAAATTAACTAGAAGTTTTGATAGTTTCTCATGCACCTCTTCCAAAGAGAAAAACATAGGTACAGCCCTGGATAAATGTGCAAAATTCCTGGCTGAGCGAATATCTGACATCGACCAGTCCATTTTTAGCAAAGCCAGAATAAGCTTCTACATAGAAAGATTTCCTTGCTACTTCTCGATTTCACTAATAAAAACTCGAAGAACTTGAAACACTCGGATCATATGCTTTCAAAGTCGAGGCGCGTCATACATTTTCAATGCGTTCCAAAGCGCAGAATCGATTATAATTTACTTTAGTAGATCTCTTCAATACATTCTCGATATGGGTCTAACATCCGTCCTGGTTTGAATATTAATACTCTTTTTCTCAGCAGTAGATCGTTCGTCAATCATTTCAAGTTTAATATTTCATATTGGAAGCACGATAAGTGTTTTCTTTCCTCTTGCTCGTTAATTTAAAATTAATCATTTCACTAAAAAGATATAAATAGTATTTGGCAAATATTAATCGCAGGGACAATGACATTAGTTTTCCCGCCATATTCTAAATTTACAAACTAAACTCGTATAAAGTACTATGTTTTTCACTTTACTCACATAAATTTGTAATTCAAAGTGAAGATTGTGGCAGCGCAGACGAGCAAGAGGAAACTTTGGGCGTAGTTTCGAACCGGTACTTCAAAGTAAAAAATTGAAATTGAAATCACAACGTATTTTCCACAAGAGAAGCTGTACGATGAATTTTTATTTAAAAAATTCAACTATACGATCAATAATCGAATGTGTAAAAACTAAGAGTACACGAGTTATTTTCTCATTCACTGTGTCAATAAACAACCGGATTTTTATATTACCCGTTGGTTCGAACAAATAACCGAGACTCGAATAGATTAAACAAATAAGCGTTTCGTAAGGCGCAAACGTTTGCAAATGAAACGACTGTCTCGAACTGGTACGAAAGTGCATAAGCTCGTACGACACACGAAACTCTCGTTGTCGAACGTGTTAAGGGGAGGATGTTAATGAATCTGTAATGAACTCTAACAAGCATGTAGAGCCGGTGCAACGTTTACCTGGATGCGATATTTGCTATGAATCAAGCGTAAGTGTGTTTCCGAAAAAGTAGACATCACGTGTTCACGTGAAACGAAACTTTTTTAATATCCCATAAAAGTATCGCTTTAATTAACGACTGAAACCGATGTGTAATAATGACAGTTGTATAATAATTCGACTCCAAACTATTCCATTTGAAAAAATTAACTGAAATTATCCAAAAATGATTAAATTTTAACACAAAATAACATTTTTTCTCTTTATTATTCCTAAAGTTAAAACAATATAGCGGTCGAAGTGATTCGTTATTTCTAATCGTTATTTTTTATCCTTGTTTGAAATAAAATTTGTTCAAGCCTGACAGACACTCATTGTTCTTACGAAATTTATAAGCTTCGATTGTGAGATAATCTTACGCTCGAATGCGTTGAAGATCCGCACGTATTCAGTATAAATCGTTGGACCTTTTATAGGGCGAATTATATATACGTATTTTTTCCATATCTATGGAAAATCGATCGAATCGTGTGTGTGGCTAACATCGTTCAAAATTCATTTACACTTTTGATTTTCCCCAAAACAGAGTGTTGCACCAACAACCAGGTCAACGTGCTGTTTTCAAAAACTGTAACTGTAGATATTAGTTACAAATATTCGTTCTACTCACTATCATAAACGGAATCGTCACACCTTAAGATGTTCTCAAGGCTTCGCATCGCTTCTTCGATCAAGTTTCTTTTAAAATCGATACTGCTCTGTCCGACGATGATACGATTTCGCAAATTCATTTTCGATGACGATCCTTGCAAACCGTTTTCTCGAACGATATTCATTACGATCAAGACAACATACTGTTATTATCAGGTGACATCGAGATTACTAACTGACCGCTAAATGTAAACTGTGCTCGAATCGGTTCACATCGATACACTTGTATACGGAAAACAATTATCGACGATTGAACACCCATAACAATCGTATTACCAAAGGTATTCGACGAGCTTTCTTGAAAAAGAGTTCGTAAGACAAACTTGCTGAAGTGAATAAACTGCGTGTTGGAAACTTCTTGGTTCTAATTTTTTCAATGTTAATCATCTGCTTGAATTTATAATTCAGACATTGAGAGTAAATGTGAACTCAGCAAAGTAACTGATTTAACTGAGTAACTGATTATCAAAAATAGGCATGAGCACAAGATATTCAGTGCAGCAACTGATTTCCCCGTGCTATCTGAATTTGATCTGGAAAATATGAATTTTACCATTTTCGTTTGATTAATAGAGCTTGTTGGAATATGTTAATCCAATAAACTCACGCGTAGGAAAAATGTGACTTACTCCACTTTTACTCTCAATGTTTTGATTATAACGAACCGTATAGAATTTTGTTCTTATCCATTCTACTTATCTCTATGAAAATTAACGAACTTTAAAATACTAAGCAACTCAATTACGATCGCAACTTATATGCAGCGCGTTTATGAAACACATTTATTTATTTCTAAATATTTCAATAAATTTCAAAATCCTATTTAAACATCGTGACGGGAAAATTTGTTTCTCCACTCTGCTCTACCCCTATCTCTGCTCGAACAAAAATTACTGTTCCCAGCCATCACACAAACATTTTAAGGCTCGGAGAGTTAATAATGCGTGGTATTGAAGAGAAGAAAAGGAAGAAGGGCGGATGAAGCGGGAGGAAAATAAAGAACGAAAAAAGATAGAACTCACCGACTCTCTTGTTCACAGCGGTATTGATCATGGAGCCAAGCTTGGTGAGGCTAGACTGCCTCATGATGTTGGAGGGGCTCTTCATCCGTTTTGACGGTGGTACCGGAAGCGAAGCGGTCTTGGACCTTGCCAGGATAGCACCGTTCCGACAGTTTCCGTTTGGACTGGAGCCGGGGGGCCGCTGGGGCGGTGCCCCCCATAGACCCACCACCCCTGCGTGACGCGTGGTGGTATTTCGCGAACGTCAACTCTTTTCCACCTGTTAACCACGCTATTATTTCTAATCTCAACCTCCACTTTGTCTCAGACGTCACTGGAACAATACAATGATCGCGCGAACGATTACTTTTTCATGTAAATTTATGTAACGTTATTTATTATATTAATCAGATTAGCGAATTTCAATCGCGAAGTTTCTATTTACGCTATTGGAAATTGTCGGATTTATTTTTATTGAATCTTCGTTATTTGTAAATTAGCAACACAGTAAGAAACGAATGAGCGCTGGTGGATGGGAAATAATGTGACGTATAATCCTAAAATGCGGTGTGCGCATTAAAAATTACTTCGTTTGTTTTGCTTAGGGCAGATTGTTTCGCTTCATCCTTAACATTACAAATCGCAGTTTGTTATTACGAATCACAAAAAATATAGAAAATGTATTCAAATAGTAGATACAATACAGAAGCTCGTTACACAAATCGAAGGTACAAAAACGATCTCTATGATCCGAGAATAGGAATGTAAAATACTTGACTTTCTTCAGATTTCATAAAATTGTACGACTTGGACGGAAGAAGAAATAGTACAGAAAAAGTATATCGATCCAATTCTCAACATTCGTTTACGCAAGTGCAATGTAGAACCAATAAATTTCAATAACGTAAATCCATTAAAAAAAAAAAGTTACGAGTGAGATGTAGCGTTAACTTCGTTCTCTAATGGGATTAATGAACTAACGAGCTGCACTTCGACTCTCTCGATGTATCTATCAACGTGTTTCAACAATGTTTACTATCACTGATGAAAATTTTCTTTACGGCGTCGTGTAATACCAAGTACCCGTAGTATCTGCAGAACCCAGAAGAAGTTTATGTGAGTGTTCACATGGAGGCCGGTCTTTGTACGCGTCGGCTTTTAATCTCGATTTAAGTGGGATATCACGTTAGCGCGAGGGGCGCAAAACGAGAATGGCAGCGGGGCCAATTGAAAGACGCGTGCGTGAATGCGTTTTTCTTCCGTGTAGGTACACCCTTGAGAGAGTGTCGTTTGACGCGCAAATGCGTAAATATTATCAGAGGACCGGTGAAAAGAAAGAAAAGAAGGCAACAGGTAGCCGAACGTTGGTAAACTCATTTGAGCAGTGGCACGAGGGAGGCGCAAACACGACTGCGCAAGGGTTGAAACGATTTTTTGGTATATCTCGTGGTTCGTGTTTCAGATTAAATTGAATTCTTCTTCTTCTTCTTCTTACATATCATGCTTGTGCACTTGAAATTTCATTTAATAATGATGTCATTTGCGACATTGACATCGACGCCAGATGTAGGCGCCAATAGAAGATGCAAAGAATGCGAATAAACAGGCACGTAATTTATGCGAAGATCTGAAACGCAAATGTGACCTTAACCGAAAGAACACGAGCGTAAGTACACCCTTGTTCGTATGTATTAAAACACATATAAAAACTTGTGTAAATTTAAATTATTAAGAAATTCCTGACATGTGCAAAAATTATTTCATTTGAAATGTTGGACTATGAAAAATCTATAGTTTGAAATAACAGAATGAAAAATAATTTTAAACAGTTGAACGTCCAAACACGTATTAGCACGTTTATAAAAATTTACGTAGACAGATTTGCCAAATCATTAAGAAGTAAGTTATGATTATCGGACTATGAAGCACCGATATTTTGAGATAGTAGAGTCAGAAATAATTTCAAATATAAAATACCAAATGATTTTACTCAGAGACGAATAATTTGCTTCTATAAATAAACCAATGCATAGATATTTCATAGTAACATCTTCTAACCTTCGTGTTGCGCCGGTTAGATTACTGCTACACCGATATCCTTCTCTATCAGTTTTCTACGTTACGCAGCCTATTAATTCGACGAAATCGACGAACGAACCTCTCACGCCGACCTGATGGCGGATGGAAATTGAGATTTGATTAACACCAGTGTCGCTTAACCTCGCGTGAAACTTGTACCGACCTCCGGACACTTCGATAACCGAGGATGCTACTGATCACTCGCTAATATCAATAAGAGAAATGTGACGAACAATACAAGTGTCTTTCATATAAATTACATCGTAATCCGATTATGTTCTACGAAGTTACTATACTTGACTATTGGTATCGGTTATACTTGCGTACATATTTACCGTGCCTTAAGTTTGTACCACGAGTTTATTCATGTGGTTGTAGTATTTGCCGTACGATAAAACTTTTAATTTGGAATGATGACGCGCGTGCACGCGTTTGTGTGTGTGTTTAAGCATATTCGAAGGTAATACCTTTGTTTTTCACGAATGAATTCTTCGGTAATGAGGCAACCAATTGCACGATGCAACTAAACACTCCAAATACCATTCCACCTTGGGCTATTGAGTTTTTTAGTTCTGACACAGAACTAAATTTTACACACGACGAGGATGACGTGTAAAAATAGAGCGAAGACACCTTTAATCCAGAAGTACTGTCTGTGTACTGGAACGAACGCGACAGAATTAATGTACCTGCCTTCAGGAATGGAGCAAGGTTAAATCTTTACCGCTAATCGCTACTGCCGGTTAATCTTGCAATTTAAACGCGTTTAAGGTCATCGAGCTAATCTGCCAGTGGATCAGATTTTCAAACTAAATGATCTGCCCCTCAGTTTTCTACAATATTCCCCGTGATAACGTTCGTTTCAATGAGAAACATAGAAAACTACCCCTAGCTTCATTGGGAACGGGTTGTCTAGCAGAGTACTGAATGAAAATTTAATAACTCGAAAGCGAAAAGAAAAATTTAACCCTCCAATTTCTCAAGCCCAGGCTATAAATTCCGTACAGAAAATTTAGTTAATTTATACCTTTATTGCGACGAAACAAGAGGGTTAGAAATACATGTGAAAGTTAAGGATTCAGCAAGGAGGTTGTCTTAAAGTATTATATATATACGATATCTTTTTTAGAATATTTCCTAAACATTCTTTACCATATTTCAATGCTATACCAAAAGAGTTCAAAACAATTGAATAATAAATAACCAAAGATCGTATCGGCACTATGATGATTTAACACGCTGAATAAAATTATCTATGCTATATGTATATTTAAAGTTGGTTTATACCTTTCAATTAAAAAGAAAAAAAGAAAGCAAACGACATTGGAAGTTACAAATAGTCCCAATTCGATGGCCAAGGACTGCATTTGATCTCGGTTCGACATTTTAAACAATTAAAATCAATTAGTGCTCGTTATTCCGTACACATTTAAAATGCAGAGAATAAAGAATAGAAGTCGTTGAATCCGCTCAATCCGATGCGATTTTTTTTTCGAACGCACGACAACTTTTTAACATGGCTGAAAAAATCGTTTCACGACTATGGATTGGGAATAGAATGAGCAAGAGGGATGATCACAGACGGGTGGTAGTTTGTTAAACCGGCGAAGTGTGCATGCCAGTGACAGAAGATCCCTGGCGTCTAGCCAGAGAATTTTCCAATTGCTTCTTAAGTTTGAAATTCATTCTTTTTGCGTAGGATGTTCGTACTATGAGCACGCAACATCCGAGTTCGAAATACTCGTTTATTGCGGTGATTTCTTGTAGATCCAACCCTGAGATCGTTATAACAACTTTTTAACAATATCACGACGTTCAAATTTTTAATTGAGTTTTCTTAAAGACGTTGAACTTATCCTTTATGGGCGAACTTTATCCCAAGAGGATATTATGTTTATATGCATACGATTCGAGGAAGAAATATTGTTGGAATTTTGTAAGTAGTTTCACTGGAAGAGCAACGCGATTTTATTGCGACGTGAAACACGAAATGAACGAATTTCTTGATAAAATTATTTAACGTTAAAGTAACAATGCTGATTCGTAATTCATTTAGGATCAAATTTTTTTTATCTACAAGAAATATTCTTTGTTGGCCATTGAAAACACGTTTCTGGGTAGTTTTAGGTATACTTTTTATTTGACAATTTACGTGTATTCTCTGAATCATTCTTTGATGTTGATGAAAATCCTAGCTGAACATTTTTCTCATTTTCAGACACGCATCATTCATCACGCAGCTTTATCACTCAGGTCACTCATCCCAGATAATGCAGACATTTCATAAAATCGCAGTGGCGATTTACGTAGATATGAAATTAAAAGTCACGATTGCTTTCGTCTCAACGCTGTAAAAAAGAGAAAATAGCTTTGTCTATACCACGCTTATGATACAACTGTTCTCTGATTTCATATTTCCCTGTTTTATTCAGCACTTTGTATTTACAAGTTAGCACAAGCTCGAAGGAAAGTTAAAAAGGATAGGTCAAGTTCTTTAAATAAGAGCACTAGATCAGCGACGATCTATTTTAGTATCCGAATTAAATGAATCGTTCAAAGAACACGCGAGAAAAGTCACTTTAATTAGACTCATTGCTCGCGCTGTGGAAATTGAAGGAACGATTCCCTCTTTATATCTGCTGTATTTGATGGGACTTAGTTTTCTTATACTATTCTATCGGAATATTGCACGATATTGCACGTGTGTTTAAAAAATGTTACAACTCAAAATAATTTAGTCCTTTGTTTAAAAAGGAAACACGAAAAGGAGATTTCGAGGGTTAAGCGTAGAAAATTACGAAAACAATATTTGCCCAGTTTCCTGATGCAATGCAAATTAAACGTATACATAACATTTTTGTAAGTTTCTAAATCTTTTAATATTTCTGCAAGCTAACTTTTCGTCCTTCTTGAAAAACTTGTCTGAGCTGTGACACTTTTGAAATACTCGTGCGATATGATACCGCTGAAATGATAAAATTCTAAGGATATCGCGTTTAACCTCTAAGTATTAAATCATCTTTAGTTTCTTGTTGCTTGAACTCTTGATTAAAAACCCTCGGCAAAAAGAACGATGACAATAATGACGGCGGTGCGACGGATGAAAAGGTGGAGACGGCCGACTATAAAGGTTTCCCTACTTTACTTCTCGATTCATGTCGGTTTGAGACGGGCAGAGATCATTTTCGGGGCTTTTTCACCTTTCAATTTTCCATTTTCTGATTGTCATTTCTATCGACTTGCTGATACCAGCTAATATTCCATAGATATTTATTAATGCCTCTGTTAATGGAACGGCAAATCCAATTACCATTCGTCATTTTTCGAAATCAAAGCAACGAGTACAAAAGATATTCGAAGAGCCTGCGCGGATCACTCGAGCATGACAAAACGAATTCCTCTTTTTCACTGCTGGAAAGCAGACACGATCGATAATCGTGCATGTGGAGAGTTTAACCTTTCACTTCGCACCTTTAATTATTACACTGCGACGAGAGGTAATCCAGCTATCGTTAAACGTCTACTCGAACTGATCGACACGTTGCCTCGTGCTTCTCAACTTCACAAACATCATCGTACGAGCATTGTTATTGCGTGTAATGGACACACAAAGTGGATTACTACATCTGCTCCTCATAGCTATAAGACATTCCAAAAAAAGCTGGAATTTTTATACATTGTGGTTAATATGACAATGAACGAGTTTGATAATGATAATTTGATATTACTCATCACGAAATTTCAGAGATAATGCTGTCTCTTTCAGACGCCACGTTAACTTTGGTTTATATCCTGGTTATTATACAATGATCTAAAGAAAAATAATTTGATATCGAAATTGATCAACGATTAGTAATGGACGAGTATCAAAAAACAACTTATTCCTATCTGTAGCAAAAAGGAACTAGGCTTGGGTTAGGTTTAAAAAATATCAACCTTTCGAGCAAATTACATAGGACCTTCCTGTACAATGATTTGCTGAGTAATAATATAGTTCGTGAATCGACAAATAAAATGGTAAGTTGTAAGTTGTCGATTTTTGCTACGTAAGTTTACTATTTCACTTTCACTGGCAATATTAATCCAGGTGTTCAAATACTTACTATATATGTATGATAATGTAGGAGACAATGGTAATACCTTTACTATCGTATAGTCTTTGTTTCCGAGAAAATCGCCATGCCTGTATCGACGAGGTTACCACATTGACATTATTATTCTTATCAGGCTGGTCATATACGTTCTCGCAGCCTTCAAAAGGGGTAAACTGAGAAAGCAAAGGTTACTAGTGGTATAATCTTTTCTCACGACCTACTGACTATCACGATAACTCATACTTATGTACCCGTGGCTCGCCAACAATTTTCACTTAGAAACCACATAGGAAGACCGCGATGAGTCACATTTCTTATTTTTTACAGGCAAGCAATTGCAAATTGCAACACGTCGTCAATTTTTGTCAAAATTTTCAAAATATTACTCGTCCGAATTTTAGTATGTCGAAGGTATTAAAGTATTGCTTGTCTTGATAACTATAACGTTAATTTATTGAAACCAAAAAGAAATACCCTGCTTCAACTAAACTTAATAGTTTTAAAATAAATAACGGATAGAAATTATGCCGATGGTCCAGGGACGTTACAGTATATTAGGCTTGTGTTTCACAGACGAATGAATATCCACGATATTTACCAGGATAATCTATATTCGGATAATCGATGTTCTACTGTACTTAGTAGTTCTCCGAGTTAATTTTCGTTCTTCTTCTTAAGTGGAACGATCCAACGGATGAATCGTTCATGTTTCATTTCATTTTCTATGACATTTAATATCAGGATCCATTCTATGGAGAATGCATTGGTTATATTGCAACGGGGTGGAACATGCACATATTAAAAGATAACGAGAATAAAGTAAGAACCCCGAGGCCAATAGACACGAACGTTCTGAAATAGTGGGTCAACGCTCAATGTTAAAGGGATCATAAAAGTGCACCAGTAGGCGATCCTGGTGAATCCTTACTACGGATCGTGTGAGTTTTTGTAGGTTTTCAACAGGCACATACGATTTTATGCGTATCGCGGAAGTCGGTTGTTGCAGCTTCGATCGAATTGCAAATTCGAATAACGACGAAACAATTAAAGAATACGTTTCCTCTTTCAAAGTATAAGTTGAAAAAAGATTGCAGCTACCAACGACTGAAGTATAGAAGTCGAAATCAAAGTGCAAAGTATATAGGAAAATATATAGAAAATAGGCAAGAAGAAAAATAAAGTTTTATCCATATATTGTATAAAAGTCGTTTAAACCGAAAAATACTGTTAATGTATAAAATAATATACAATTAGTATATTATACATTATTGTATTACTATACTCGTCATTATTAAGGTATCATAGTGAGGTGCAATGTATATCAAATTTAATCTTTTATAGTAAGACAGAATTATTTTCTAAAGTTTGATAGAACTTTGATATTTATAAAGTTATACTATAGGATTTTCCAGAAGCAACATTTTAAAAAAGTTAAAGTTTATAAAGACATTGGACGTGCGAGAAAGTATTATCACGGATCGTGAAAGCATGATATACAGCAGAGTGTATAATCGCAGTTTTCTCAAGTATCGAAACGGTATCAAACGTGTTTTCGCGCCGTTTCTGTTTGAAGTTTCACTGCTTCTCACTCGTTAGTTCGCCGGTTGTCGTAACAGTTCGTAACAACTTGTTACGCGACCATGTTAAATTGAGAACGGATAAGAGTATGCGAGCGACTAGGATGGAGCGGGTTATTCAATTGATGGAAATCCACAGCAGGATGCGAGTATACGCTTTGTGATCGAGATCATTTAAAATATGCGAGGGAAAGTCGTGCGGTACCTTCGAAGCTACTTCCATAAATAAATACCACGATTGTATTAAATTGTATTGGATCGTTCAATAAATTTTAATAATTCAAAGTGCTCTGTTAAATCGATACTTGAAAAAGATTTATCTTCGTATATGATACTTCAAATCACATTCATAAAATTTCACATAATTCCATCCGCTCCAGTCCAAATTACAAGAACATTACAACAGAAAAATTCAGGCTGGTTCAGCACAATTTTCCGCTATGACAGTGTTCCAAATACGCATTGATGTTTACCCATTAATAATCGCTTAAGCTAAGAAACAACCAAAAATCTACCCATCATCTTTATACGGTTACGTTGCGATAAGCAGATTACCGTTTCTAGCTTCATCTATTGGTGTCAATTTACGATGGTTTGTAAATTCGACGAACGAGTTTACCGATTAATAAGCACCCATCGAAAACCCAGCCCATCTTTGTATAACCCGATTTCAGCTGCGTCGAAGGAAAGGAAAAATGCCAGCAAAGAAAACTCGCGAGTTCGAGTTAGTAGCGAAACGACCAAGACGTTTGTGTGGGTGGCTTTTATTTTTCGGCTGACGCTTGTAAATGGTTATAGCAAGCTTTTATACGTGTAATGTATACACACGGGGATGAGCTTCAGCGCTGTCAGCGAAGTAAGAGGCTCGACGCTGCTGCCAGTTGCTCTACAAGGAGGTGGCCTAGATAATTCGAGTGGTAGGTCTTGTACTACTGTACTTGAGTACTGTCTGCTACCGTTTCTGTAACCATGGTATAAATATTCTGTAACCGGCCCCAAAACTTTCATTGCAACGCCTTATTAATTCACGACTCTTTTCTGTTTAAATTCGCTAAATTCACTATCTGCCAATTCATCGTTCGCTAAGAGAACGCAAGCTATAAGGGACGACGAATCTCTACCCCTATGATTTCATGAAGTTCAAAGAAACGTTTATAGGACTATAACAAGATTATACTCTTTTGAATTGGAGAAATTTTTGTAAAATATTGCGTTTGATTTGTATAGCGCACTACCGAAAAATTCAAATATTATTTCAGTACACCTTTTGTATCTTCAGAAAACAGTTACTTTACCTGTTATTAGCTTCTTATTGTTGAAGTTAATTTACTTGTGCTATTCAATAGTATCGCGTTTACGTAACTTCGATGCATTTACTTCGCTGTTTCATCCATAACTAGTTTAGATACAAATTCCTCTTCAAATTTTACCGATGCAAATGATTCAATTTATGTAGAATAGAAATAACTAATACTGAAAATGGGTAAATGAATGCATGATACATTCTTGATAACGATAATAGAAAAGCATTCTACGCGCATATATGCATGTGTGTCAAGCAATTAAAAGAGTTAAATACAAGTACTTCAATACAAGATTGGAATTCCTTCTTGTGCAAACCACTGTGAAAATACTGTGTACTTTGGAAACAGTAATAAAATAGTTACTACTATTGATATTCGCGATATTAAATATGCATAGGGATCACAAGTGAACTACATGCTATTTCAGTTGATTAAAAACTTGTCCGATTTATGTCTAAGGACAAGTTGATATTTTAAGCACCGATGGAGAGTACAGAACTGTGTACACACTCGACAAAGCTCTAGAAGATTATACGATGGAAAATTATGCGTAACAGAGCTAGTATTTAACTGAATACGTAATAATTATTTAACCAAATTCAATTCTATTGTACTTTAGATACTAAAACAGCATATACAGTCTGTCACACAAGAGCGTGTCTGCGATATCTGCGAAACCTGACACCTAATCAGAATGATATAAAAAGAATGTAAACAAACGAAAACTTCTCTAATACGCATTGCTGAATACCTTTCAGTTTCATTTGAAACAGTGAAAGGAACAGAGCTTTTTAATATGAGTGCCGCGTACGCGAAACGTCGAAAATTGTCTGGCATGGGCGAATGAAAACAGAGATCGTGATTGGAGTAATATAATATTCACTGATGAATCTTCGTTTTGGGCATGGTGTCCTATTAGGCAAGCTGAGAGGAAGACGTATCACAAAAATAAGAACACTTGTACATCACATTCGAAAGATATGGAGGTCGTTACCAGAATCCTACGCTCAAAAATTAGTCGAGAGTATGCCGAAACGATGTCAAGCTATAATCGCTAATGGAGGAGATTGGACACCCTACTGTAATAGCGTATTAGTGTTTTAGATGTAGATTCAATTCATATAAATTTTTTTACAAATATATAAATATTTACAGAAATATCGCAGACACGCTCTTGTGTGACAGACTGTAGAATAGAATACGTTTTTCGCGTAGCTCCGTAGATACTGTGCTGGATAATCCGCATGGTTTGTACAGCGTGATATTTTATGTATAGAATGTATGTGGTAATGGTCTTCAGTTGCTTGTAATTTGATACAATGGAAGTGGAAAAGTTGACGAAACTTTTAACGTAACAACGAAGTTGAACATACAGGTATCACTGTATGCCAGGCACTCTTTCACGCCGTCAACGAACTAATTGTAAGGAAATTAGTCTGCTGCCAATTACCGTACACGCTGCTGACCCAGTTACTTCAAGTGGTGTACGCAGGTACACAACTCACGTCGCACGACATGCATTAAATTAGCAAACAAAAAAAGACGACAAAAAAAGGATAAAGAGAGAAATCTTTTATCTTTCCGCTAAAGTAAGACTACTTGGTAATTTTGAAAAATTACAAGACTTCTTATTTGGAACCATAAAACTCTGTTATATCTTCCATTTTTCCTTCTTCTTTCTTCCTCTCCCTTACCCTGGCATTTTTTCTTTTTGCTTCTTTTTCTCTTTGTTTATTCATACTATGGAATAGAACAACAAAGTAAATAATTATCAATTAAATAAAACAATCTTTACGAGGCGATAGAATAATCCATATGAGAATCATCAGCTCCCTTTTCTTCCTTTCATTTTTACTCTTTCGTTTCCTCGTACGCTCTCCTATCTCTTCCCCTTTTCTCCTCTTCTTTCACAGAAAGATATTCCGATAGATATAAAAGATATAAGAAGATACAAAAATGAATGATAATATAATAAAACAATTGCTTGAACAATGGTCGGAGAAAATAAGATAATGAAATAATCTATCATAGATAATAATATGTAACATATCATTGTTCCACGACATAATAAAAAAGATATTCCCAGCCGTAACATTTCCCGCGTTAATCATGCGCATCGTATCGGGGATAATATTACAGAAAAGCGGAGAGTAGAAGAGCTAGGTTTGTGGTTGCCTCGGTGAATGCTGATCACCGAGGCATTTTCGTGCATACGGTGATCATTGGCCTGTTAATGGACTCGGAAAGGACAGAAATTTGCTACGGTTAGACGATTTTGGCGATAACTGTGCTCATACGAGTTTCCCGACAATCGTGATAAATCGTAAATAGCACATTAACAGTGATAAATATCGATAATGTTCAACCGATACCTCCAGCCACTGAATCGCTACGATCAAACATATATAATATATATACTTGTTCTATAGAACAGAAATTTGTAATAAAGTTTCTAGATCAACGATGTACAAATTTTTCTCTCCCTAATGTTCTTATGCAATGACTACATTATGTGCGCCGCATTATGCATAAGGTGCGTTTATCTTTCATTGACGACTATAAATGAAGGAAATTTTTGCTTACAAATGACCGAAACATCCAAGTATGCATCGATGTAAAACTTTAATCTGCGCCTGCTCTTTAAACTTTCTCACAGTGTCTTCGACGCTGTCCAAATTAGTACGCCAGAAGTCAGTGTATCTTTCAAATAGTTTAATCGTTGCTGAATTAGAAGAGGAGGGAAATCTCTTCGAACCGAGAAACTCGAGGAAACGTTTCGCGTCTCACGGACACCTTCGCAAACCCGTTCACGATTTTCCTTAAGCCTCGGCAATTTCCGGTTCTCCGACCCGAAGGCTCGAGATTTCCGTTTTAAATCCAAAGCCAACGTTCCCAAGATTGACGAAGCTACGGCTGTTGTGCTGTCATTCATACTCGGTATCCTTCTGAGAGATCAGTTAATGACATCGTTTCTCCGGAGAAACAATAACAAGTAATACAGTATGTACACGTAAGACGAGAAAAGCTGGAGAAAATTCTAACGACGCGGAAACGGGAAGATATATGTAAGAATAATTACTGTTCAAGTATTACAAGCGATTTCATTATAGGCAATTAGTGGCTAGAATTTTTGCCCGTTCAAAGAATTTTGTATAATTTTGATAAAGTAAAGTTTAAAATTAATACATTATGAGTTTCAGTAACTTTTGTATTAATAACTTTATAACATATTAGTAATAGTATATATTACATTTAGTATATATTACTATTCTGTGGTATATATTACATTTATTCGTTGCTCTTATCAGATAAAAATTCATCTTATAAAATTATGATGTCTTTTTATACTTTTCACTTTATAAAATTTCTTTTCCCCATTACCGTACACCATTGTAACCTTCCTATTTTAGAAAAAATTGTATTATATAGTACTTTATCTATGTTTGCTGACCGTTGTTTTTGAACTCCTCAATTCTGCAAGATAAAGTAAACACAGATACGACACAGAGCTGTGAAATTATTTGGAATTTCCGAGAAGCTTACAACTTACGACCAGCGTCGGTGATTATTTATGATTCAACCCTAATAAATATTAATAAGTGTGTTACGTAACATGACATTTAAAATATCATAGTTATGATTCTCCGTACATTATTTGAAATGTAAAAAAAGAACTACAAGTATTTGTTATTATGATTGAATGTTATGATAACTAAAAGATATATGTGTGTATATATATATATATATATTTGTATGAAATGGTAAGTTTCCTTATAAAAAGCAAAGGTAACCTTGCCAACGTCAAAAAAAGAACTGACAAAAAAGGACTGACAAAAAGTGTATGATCATCTGGAAATTCTCTTTAGAGTGCGTTGTATACACGTAGACACAAAAAAATGTATGATCGACCCACTAATGACAGAATAATCTAAGCTGATCACGTTGCGTGCCTAAGTCCAAACGAAAGTTGTGTTTTATGAACACAGAACATTATTTCGCTAAAATCATTTTATCAGAAACAGTTACGTGTGAACCATTTGAAACAGTTTATCTAAAAAAGCGCCTATTATTTTACCATCAGTTCAAAAGTTAATAAATTACTACTTACAACATAGGTATATGTATTCTTAATGTATATCTATAATACTTTTTGCAGCTACTATACGCACATCACTAATTTGCATATTGCATTCAAATTCAAGTTCTATCGTTATTTGATCGCTGATGTTTATATGAAATCACATTTTTCACAACTAAATTCACAACTAGAAAGATAGAGGTTAAACAGAGATCCGTATCTTTCACTGAGCATCACAACGACTGCTGTGCTTCTAGCTAACATCATACAATGTACACATCTTTATGTACGACGTACGTTCCGTACAGTTTTAAATTTCCCAGAAATGCATAGATATTCGCGATCTGGTTACTAGAAATTAGCTGAAACGTCCAAACATTTATCAACCTCTTAGATACGGCTGAATTTTGTGCGGAGCTGTTTCTTCGTACGACAGAGTTCGACGCGAATTACGTGTAAACGATGTAGCTTTGCAATGTGTGACGGATAATGCTGTTCCCTACACAAGTACATTAGAACGAAGTTTCTGATAGCTAAATTATAATTTTTCTTAAAGATATGATGCATATACTATAGCTTTAATAATTTACTTTAATAATTAATAATATAATTGAGTGTGATATATTTTAAAGCACAGTACGACACAATTTTCACACGTCACAATTTTCACACTCATAGCGCGATAGCGATTTTCAAATTGCTCTTCGTTTTCTATTTTGAGGCGACATTTCGTTGATTGAAGATTCTATCAGGAATGGTTTATTTATATTAGCGGAAAGCAACAATTGGTACCTGACACTGGCGTATCAAAAACAAAGACTATATATTCTGTCTGTATATAGTTAACAGTGTTATAAAACGTTGTGAGGGCAAAAGAAGTGTGAAGCAAGACAAATAAAAAGGATTTAGTTCAAACGGTGAGAGAATGAGTCAGAAGAATGAGCCACTATAGTGGCGCATCGTAATATAATATCGGCGAAAGCCACTATAGTGGCGCATCGTACCTAAGAGGTTAAACAGTAAACACAACGTAACAAAGGATCAACGATTCGAATTTCGTTTCGTTGAGGAACCATCGCGCCGTTGAAGGACCCTTTACAATCGTAACGCGAAAGTTGGAGAAAAAAGAGAGATGAGACGGACGAAATAACAGGTGGGTCGTAAGTAGAATTAAAGTGGTTAAAACATCTGACCGCTAGGTAACGAAGTGATTAGCGTGCAGCACGACGACCGCGGCAAAAGGACCGTTGTCAGCAGCTGACGTTACAGCGCAGGTAAGCAATAGCGAGGAGTATCGAGATCGAGGGTTGATAGAACTTTTGCGAGCTTTCCATGGATTTCTAGTGGCCACCCATCTGAAGGTGTGTCTATCTTCGGCCTACCGTAATACGCGCCAACTCGACTTCGACATCGAGATAGAACCAGCTTAGACAGAGAAGGAGAGAAAGAGAGAGAGACAGAGAGAGAGAGAGAGAGAGAGAGAGAGGACCTTTCGGATCAATAGGTCGTGGCTTTATTGACTCGCGAAACCGCGTGCCAAAGAAACGCAACGTCGCACCGCTTGCACCGTTAATGCACACTGCCTGCAATTATTTTGCACTTCGAACGAGCACCCTTGTCGCCGTTTATTTCCTTTTATTAACTCGTAACGAAGTTGCGAGACCAAACATCAGAACATCTCTTTACATTCTTTTACTGGCGCTTGTGATGAAATTATTTGAACAATTACCGTCGATTGATATATTATGCGTGCCATATGGAACTTTTTGAAATATCGTTAGCACCGTAATAAGCCTGTCAGGATTATGATCATTATGTGTAATTTGAAAGCAAATTAGAGATGCATATAAAAATTACAAAATTTTTATGAAAGTTTATTGCAAACATGCGCTTGATAAAAAATTAGTATATGGTATAAGTGATCGCCTTAAGCGCACGATCAGTGCGAAAGACGATCTCATTAAAAATATTGAGATTTTGTTAACATTGAAACAACCGTAGATAGAATATGGTAAGATAAAAAAAAATGGTAAAAATGTATTAGAAAAATAATGCGAAAGGAGAGCAACCTTTCGTCCAAATATATTGTCAAAAATCATTCAAGTTCTTGATAATTTCTATATAAAATAAGATTTCTGGATTGAAAAATGACGATTTGGTTATTTTAACTACTCTGATGGTCTTAGTACTAATACAGCGAATAATTGAATATTTTCTCAATTTTCTGATACGTGTGTTTGTCAGGAATGAATGTTGTCACTCCTATACACATTTTCATATTTCCTGCAAACTACGAATACGACCGTAATATGTAGTCGTATCATGTTGTATGTATGTAGGAAATCTTTCATGTATACAGAAATGTTTCTATGAGTGTTCAAATATTTTCATGAACCATTCTATATGGTTTTGTCACGCTATAAAACAAGTATGACAGAAGCGTGCAAAATTTTCCGCTTCGAATTTTTCATACGCAACCGAAATACGTAAGTCACGAGTTGGACAGCGCACGTTCATCAAGCACGTTCATCAAGCTCAACCCATAACTGGACTGTTAAGGGGTTAAGGTTAAGCCGATTGCTAGGCAATTTATGCAAGTAGACTATACAACAGGCGACAATAGAGAAGTTTTCGCAGATAATTGTCATACTTTAAAGCCCACATTACGCATTAGCGAGGATCTGTTTGATAAATCCGGTTTTGTTAAAAATCTATGGTTTAATTAAAATTTCGTATAAGCTTTTTTACTTTTAGTTTCGTCGGCCGTTCCATCCGCTTGCCAATAGGAGAAAACAATGGTTGGCTATTCGCGAAAAGAAGTACGACGGCAACAATGGCAATGTGTTAAATGGAAGAAAGATATTCCAATTTTTCCTCACATATTGAACTTGCCCAGCTGCAATAAACTCGCAGACTGCCGTTTCGTCCGTTTATTTTTATTTCCACGAACCGTGACGTGTTCTTGCTATCCACCGTCACGCGAGATTTTTAACAGAAAGCACTTTCACGCTTCGAGATCGGTATAAACATGTATAAATATGTATATTTGTATTATACAGGAGAATCGAAAAGATTGCCAGCTAAAAACAATAACCGAATAACAAACTTTGTTTATTTGTTTAAAAATTGACATTATCTTCGAATTTAACAGATAGACTCACGGATGTACTTAACTAACGGCCATTGATATTTGCTCAAATGTATTATACATAATTGATTATAATTGGAGCAATATGACAAAAATGAATTGGCATAGGTAACCGTATTTTTTAACAAACACTGATATTACCAACAAAACATATGTTTTTGATAATTGCGAACATTCGATTGCTTTTAAATTTTACCAGTGTAATGGTGCCAATTCTGCTACGTCATAATGCTAACGAAATTTCAAAAAGTTTCGTATATATTCATAAAAAAATCTCCTGATAAGTACTTGAATACTTCCGTAAACCATGATATATACATGTTATATATATAATACTTACGAGTGGCTGTAGACGTGGCGGTTAAAGATGTTACAACTACTCATCCAACATGCTCGTCACTCTATAAAGTGATTTAGTTGGGAAGAAACGTAGAAGCATCGCGCTCACAAAGAACGTTCGCCGTCTTCTGTCGATTTATCCCAGTCCTGTTCATCTTTGATAAGCGGTTGGAACTGGCTTTCAATGATTCCGCTAAAAGGCTGCGTAAATTGTGCAATTGCTCTATTATGAGGCACTCGAACGCTATGTGGAACTTAACGCGTACATGCTAAATATTAACAGGCATTAACCGAATGGACACTGACGAATATGCCAGCATCTTTCTCGAAGCACCGACCTATGGACGAAATAATGAAGTTTACCCGCGGCGAACGTTTTTGCGATTGTGAATTCATAAGCGAAAGCAGTCTAAAGTGGTCATATAGCTACAGTGATCATATTATAGCTGAATCCGCGTGTTACTAAATTTTGTAGAGTGGTTAAAGTAAGATAAATTTCGTGGACCAACGAATTTTCGACGATATCAACAACTCAGATAACATTGTCGAGAAAAAAGGTGCAAGTAGGTGCGATAGAATATTTTACAAAAATGAAATATTATGTCGTAGCATATTTCAATGCATTGCAACTTTGGGGGATAAACGATATGAATTCTTAACGAATTCGTATTAATTGAACCTTCTTTTAGAGATGTACTTTGACCGAAGCATCCCTTTATCTTTAACAGGAGTGCAAATTATCAGAAGATAATGAATCTAACCTATTTAGAGAGGAAGAAACTTCAGAAGTTCCAACGACTAATGCCCAGATGCAAGAAGCTCTACGAATTGTTCGTCGTAGCGTGCGATCTAGAACAACAAAGTTCGAGAAGCATTATGACTGTGAGAATTATATTCAGCAGCTAATAAACGCAAACAAACAACAGCCGGTGCTTGATAAGTTTTTCAAATAAGTTTTATATTGTTTTCGAGAAGAAATAAAGCTAAAAAATGTAGCACAAACGTGTATTAATTGTACAGTTTGTGATATACAGTCTGTCACACAAGAGCGTGTCTGCGATATCTGCGAAACCTGACACCTAATCAGAATGAGATAAAAAGAATGTAAACAAACGAAAACTTCTCTAATACGCGTTGCTGAATACCTTTCAGTTTCATTTGAAACAGTGAAAGGAACAGAGCTTTTTAATATGAGTGCCGCGTACGCGAAACGTCGAAAATCGTCTGGCATGGGCGAATGAAAACAGAGATCGTGATTGGAGTAATATAATATTCACTGATGAATCTTCGTTTTGGGCATGGTGTCCTATTAGGCAAGCTGAGAGGAAGACGTATCACAAAAATAAGAACACTTGTACATCACATTCGAAAGATATGGAGGTCGTTATCAGAATCCTACGCTCAAAAATTAGTCGAGAGTATGCCGAAACGATGTCAAGCTATAATCGCTAATGGAGGAGATTGGACACCCTACTGTAATAGCGTATTAGTGTTTTAGATGTAGATTCAATTCATATAAATTTTTTTACAAATATATAAATATTTACAGAAATATCGCAGACACGCTCTTGTGTGACAGACTGTATATAAGTCGTAAAAACGTTATAATCGTTTGTAATAAATTGAGTTCAATAACAAAAATTTGTTATCCTCTGTTTAATGTTGACAGCCGGTTATTCTTATCAAAAATTGCAAGTCCCAAGGTGATCATAATGAGCGGGTTCTAACTACATCTTGTACATAAGCGCGGCGGTTAATGTGTAATCACCCAGAGGAGGTTCGCGCTATCGATTTATGCTTTTGTGCGAGCAATTAGACGCAGCAACGTAAAAGCGAACAACAGATTTTCAATATTCTTTTTTCGTCATATAACGAATTATATTATGTAAATGGGGTGAAACAGGCATAGTATCACGAACGCTATCGTATTCATCGACATCATGTCGTTTCCATAGTAATATCACCGGGATCGTTGGCTCCTCCGTGTCGCAGCTATTGTAACCAGGTCGCCTTTGAGGCAAAGTATCACCTTCCCTATGGAAAGTGCGTTCGACGAGGGTAAACTATCTGAAAGCCTGCACTTATATCGAAATCAACCGCTGACTTGATCAGTGGGTCAAGGAGAGAATCATGGGTAAGTACATTTGCAATTCGATTTGGATTTACGAGCTAGCTGTCCACTGACGAGTAGAAACGCGTGAGCATCATAAAGAAAATAATTTTTAGCATCTCATAACAGAAACGAGCCTTATCAAATTATTAAGGTAATTGAAACAATTCAGTTAGTCTTTAAAAAACAAATTAAATGAAATTCGACTGCTAAAAATATTATATACAGTCTGTCACACAAGAGCGTGTCTGCGATATCTGCGAAACCTGACACCTAATCAGAATGAGATAAAAAGAATGTAAACAAACGAAAACTTCTCTAATACGCGTTGCTGAATACCTTTCAGTTTCATTTGAAACAGTGAAAGGAACAGAGCTTTTTAATATGAGTGCCGCGTACGCGAAACGTCGAAAATCGTCTGGCATGGGCGAATGAAAACAGAGATCGTGATTGGAGTAATATAATATTCACTGATGAATCTTCGTTTTGGGCATGGTGTCCTATTAGGCGTGCTTGGACTATCCATGGAAGAAGGATGATTCAAAGAAGTGTAAAACACCCTATAAAAGTGCATGTTTGGGGTTGCTTTAACGCACGCGGTTTTGGGACTTTGTGCGTCTTTACAGACAATCTGAATGCACAAAAGATGGTGAAATTGTACCAAAGGGGACTTCTCACATCCGTGAAACGTTGGTTCAACCAAACCGAGGACCAATGGATATTGCAAGAAGACAACGACCCTAAACATCGAAGTCGCATCTGCACCCAATGGAAAGCGAAAAACGCCATCACAGTACTTCCTTGGCCATCGCAGTCCCCTGATGCAAACCCTATCGAAAATGTGTGGTCCCTAATGAAATGCAAGCTGAGAGGAAGACGTATCACAAAAATAAGAACACTTGTACATCACATTCGAAAGATATGGAGGTCGTTACCAGAATCCTACGCTCAAAAATTAGTCGAGAGTATGCCGAAACGATGTCAAGCTATAATCGCTAATGGAGGAGATTGGACACCCTACTAAGTAATAGCGTATTAGTGTTTTAGATGTAGATTCAATTCATATAAATTTTTTTACAAATATATAAATATTTACAGAAATATCGCAGACACGCTCTTGTGTGACAGACTGTATGTATAATCATAGTCTCATGGTCAACCGATTCTAAGTTATAACTGCACCCTCCATTGAGATATATTTTCATAATCTTAAAGAGATACGCATATTGAACTCTTTATAATAACAAACACGAAATGTTACTTTACGAAGAATACCAACAAACCGACTGACACTATTATAATCCTCAACTCGTCAATGTAATTTTCATTAATAGAACAGCACGATACTATTAGTGCTTTATAGGCTTCCTACGTTTTCTAATTACAGTTAACTTTTGATTTGCCACGAAGAGCTTCCGAAATCGATGAGAGTTTTTACGTTTCGTTGGACAAGCGCGAGTTCGTAACCCAATTTGTACTAGGAAAATGAGCCGAAGAAATAACGGCACTGATAATATTTTCATTCGAAAAGAGTAGCTCGTAGAATACCGCGCGCGTGCTGTTGCATAAATTTTACGCCGATGATCACGTTCCTGCGTAGCGACGACCGTTTCGACAATTCACTTTTCCATTGTCGAGAAATTGTTTTTCAGGGCAAGTAAAAAGACTCGCCATTAGTGATAGGCACAAGTAGATCACAATAAGTTTATATTGTTTATCTTCCTGTTATTTCGACGAATCTTTCTGTTATTTAGAGTATTTAGAAGCTGTTAGCTTCGGTTCCATTTCCATCTTCTTTTTTTTTTTTTTTTTGTGGAACATCAATAGAAAACTGATTTTGCAATATTCAAGATTTTAAATACCTGTTGGAACAATAAACATTCTGTTTCATCTAACTGATCACTAACGTTGTCCATGAGAGTTCGATTGAGTTTGATTGGCTCGAAATTGTTCTACGGAACGTAGCTGATCTTCAGGATTAAAACTTTTTCTCGAAACTTACCAATTTTGTACGATGATGGAACCTGGCTCTCGCGATCCGATTAGTAAAGGGCTCGATTCGTTCAAATATCGGACTCGATATAAGTAGATCTTCGGAACAAGTTCATCATTCTGGTTTCTTCTTTCGAAAAGCAGCTTGTGAAAATCGAATATTTCGCAAGTATAAATATTTCACAAATAAACTACTATATGTTATGAAACGAAACATGGATATCGGATTTGATTCAGGATTACGAGAACTTACTCAACTCGATTCCATCGTTACTCGACGTATTTATTGAAACGAAAGGACACGGACTAAAAATTACACAAATAGCCTATGTGTATCGTATGTAGAGCTTATTACGAAACACTGTGTACAGTTTATCGGATAACAAGGACTCCACGCCCGTATTTATCGCGAATAGAACAGTTCATTTGCACCCTCGTTGCACAATCAACGGCAGGCATGTGCATGCAATGAAAACGGTAGATCGTGTTTGGATTATCAAAGCTCGAAATTAAAAACACGTGGCCTTAAACGTAAGGTAAACGCGTACGATGTTTAGCGAGGACAAGAGACTAAAAGACTTTGTCCTACCGATTCCTGCGATCGCAATTGCCAATAGCCAGCACGTGCTATGATTCTAGGGTTACGATTAACGAAGACATCGAAGAATGATCGCAAGGCCGCCTGCTATACGTAGATTTAGAAGTGACACAATCGGAATTCGTACGAAGTAATTGGAACCAAGGCCCTCTGCTTGCCCACCGAGACAGACTCAAATTATTTAGAAGCGTTCGTCGGCCACAGGATAGAATTGAAAAGTTTGTATTCCGTGGCACGAGCCACGATAATGTTCCGCGAACGCATGATATTTGCATGTAGCTCACAAAACGCATGCGAAATACGATCGAAAGAAGCAACATGCAGGAATAACAAGCAGATATACGGCACATCGCGGAACTTTAAAAACTGACTTCTCTTCTCGCAGTTTCTTTACTATGGAAATATTAAATTGTCCCTATTTACTCGCAGGACCTAGTCTTTCATTCTACACGCAATATCGCACGGAAATACGTGACACTACTGAAACGTTTGCGTTCATTTTTCACCGACCCGACGTTTCCAAGCTATGTAATATGTGCTTCGCTGACCGCTTGTTTGCGCTATTCGTCATTGCTTGGAACACATCAATTTAACGCAGTGCCTTTTCAAAATATTCAGACTTTACTCTTTACCAAGATAAACCTTCCGATTATTAGGAATTTCGGCAATGGTTGATATCTTTGTTAGGCGTTTCTGCAGGTACATCGAATCCCGGGAAATCAAAGGGCTATTTGACTATGGCTTACGATTTATTATTTGTGCCCTATCGAAGAATATTCTATGTCTTTTTCAAATTGTTTAATGATTACTTGTAAGAATTAATTTTCTGAGTAATACAACAATTAATATCCCAATATTAATACTCGTACTTGTGTAGATTAATTCAAACGTAATGTACATACAGTACATACCCTTATTTTCCACGTGTCATCATCATAGTATCGAATTTTTGTAATCTTACGAAAGTACTATTGAACGATATAGAATTCAATATACCTTAATCTATTTAATTAGTATGTAATCACTATAATGAATACAATAGCGTGCCAATATCTTTTTATAGTCACTATATGTCTATGCTATTCCCCTTGCGATATACCTTTTCCTGGCTCAGATTAGCTTAGAGGAGCTCATGCACGAAATACGAATATCTTTTCATTCATCGGTTCTCTTCTCTCACGACTTAAGGATCATCGATCTATTTCGAAGAGAGCGAACGAAACACGAGAGAGAGAGAGAGAGAGAGAGAGAGAGATCGTGCAAATGCAAGATGTATTGTCACGATTTCTGGGAGAAAAGGAATGGAAAGTAGAATGCAGAAAGGAAAAGGAGTATGAGAGAAAAGAGGAAAGAGAAACGAGGTATTAGGCGTAAAAGCCTTCATTTGTAGACTGCAACGAGAATGTGGGCAACGACGTTCTTTTCCCCTTTTTCGCGATACCTTAGTACAACAGTTGTACCTAAACGTAACGCGCGTCTGTATCGGTGCAAGCTCTGGTTTTCATCAGGTTCCTACGGAACATCGTTTTGTCTTTGGCTTTTGTATGATTTCGGTGTTCAACATGCCTTGTTTATGATCCCAGCATTTCGTTGGACGAAGAAGCATCACGAATAGTACCGTCGTGTATTCTGCATCGAATATATTATGCACGAATCTCTCGGTTTCTCCACGAATTTTCTGAGTAACTTCGATGGCTTTCGTAAAATGCAGCCTGCGCCATTATGTTGTCCAAATTTCTCTGTAGATCTCCCTCTCTGCCTCACTCTCTCTCTCTCTCTCTCTCTCTCTCTCTCTCTGTCTTTCATACTCGTCCCAAACGGACTGAATGTTAAATCTTCTTCAGAAGGGAAAAGGAAAATATTTTCTGGTTGAACGTTCTTTTCTGATGGACAGTTGCAATATGTTTCTTCTGTAAAATACTTTTAAATGTTACTTATATTACTCGCAAAGATATTCGAGCAGCTTCATGAATATATTATATGCGTTATATGAAACTTTTAAAAATTTCATTAACATCGTAATGAGATACTATTAACATGATTGGATTGGTAAACTTTGAAAACAATGGGAACATTTACGGGCTGCAGACATATTTAGTTAGTAATTGTTAGTTTAAATATATGATCAGTGGTGAAAATGATTTCATCTAGATATTATGCGCGCTTTATGCATTTTTGCATCGTTAAATTTTCCATAAACACATAAAAGTTCGCAGCGGGAAACTGCAGGCGTCAGGCAATATGGATAAATACAGCTTAGGTATAATTCATTTAATGACACTAATAAAGGGAAAACGAGCGTTATGAGCATTCAGTAAAATAATTATCTGTTAGTATTACACATTAGATTGAAAATTTCTTTTATGACACGGCAGAAATTATGTTTTGTTTCTCTTAGATTTTATATAGTTATATAGTTATATATATACTACTTAGGCTTTACTTGGCTGTCCAATAAATTCCATTTATTTCTCTGTTATTTAGAAACTTGTAGTTTTGTAACGAACTGTTTCGTAAGATAAAATTCCAATTATCTGCACTTTCTTACGTACACATTTTGGCTAAAGCTAATAATTTAGCCTCAGCTCACTTGATATTTCCGTTGGCAATAAAACAACGTTAAAAGAGCTGCAATGTAGCAATGGAAAGAAATACAAAATTTAAAGGAAAAACAAAGCTCATTGCTATTCATGACCACGTGCCTCGTAAATTCAACTGCTCTTGTAAATTTCGGTAAACCGACGAAACAACTTTAACCGTACCAGAAGCTAACCACGTTCATTGTCCTAATCAATCTTTTTTCCTTCGTTAAATTTATTCTCTTGATGCTATTTTCCGAGTAGACACTGAGACTTGGTCATTGCAGAGGAAAGAAGCTCGCTGATGATTCTTGCGTGGCATGAATCGTAACAAGATTCGAGGTTTAGTTACGTTCTCCGATAGAGAGATTCCGTCCTGAAACCTGTTTTCGGTCATCTTCGAGCCAATTCTATTTTTCTAACTTTAAAAACATCTCAAATTTGAACAGGATATGAAAATATTCTCACCGGCATGCGCGTGACTTCTCGTTCTAGTTTTATGTTAAACGTCTTCCCAAAACAGCATAGATGTTTTCTGTTTGCTAAAATGAGAGAAACGTTGGAATATAAAAGTTCGAAGATCGCAATAGGGTCGAAGGATGACCAGAAAAATAGAAAAAAGAAGCATCAGCGTATCCCTTACAGGGACTTCTACCTTGGTATAGTATCCGCTGAAACCACGACAAATTCTATTATCGAAAGATTTTCGCATTAGCGATAGTATCTCCGATATTCCTTTTACGAAAGACAACCCAGAATTTATTTCCTCTTTCTCGTTCCATCTCTGGTGGAAATGGATCGAAGGGTTCCTAGCGCCGTCGACCGGTGCCTCGTCATAGAGAAAAATGTCGTGAAAATTTCGCGCGCCTCCGAGTTCCAACGATCCGTAAATTCGTTTCATTGTAATAGTCCTTATCGTGGAAATTATACCGGTGGCGCACGCATTGTTCAGCCTCTCGGTCTCTGCTTTATATTCTTCGTTTTCGCCGTGATAATTACTATTCTGCTATGGCGATCTAGAAACTTTGCGACGCGATGAAATTTCAGTTGTCCATTTTCTTCATTGTATCGAAAATAATTATTCGGACTCGAGAAACCAACAATACTTCACGTATTGAATTCGAATAGCTTGACCAATCCGAGCGAAGCTTTACAGAGTGAGATAATCACGCGAAAGAGTAAAGACGTACAAAACAACCAAGATAGAGCACGCTCTATAACAAACACTAAAAACGATTTCCTATCTAGATTCTATATCTTCAATTGCATTACTGAGAATCACTGAACATGCGATACACGTTTTCGTAAAAGAACGATAGCTGAACTGAATAAAAAGCGTGGCTGACAATAACTCGGTGAATCCTTAGAACGAACAACAGAGAATCGCCGTTCCAAAGCCCAGTTCCTAAAGTCGTATCTATCGCATTTTGCAAATGACGTCCTCGAGCTTTTCCTTCGGATCTTAGTAAAACCATGAATTTGCATAAATATCCGCGCTCTAATCGCAACATTTATTCTTTGTAGTATCTCTCGTGTCAGCATAGTTCTCTTATATCATGGAAAGAAAGTTCAGCCTGTACGTGTCAAGAAGGTGAGTTTACATAAATGAAAAGAAGTTTTCCTGAAGTACACTCTCCCTCCATATTAGGTAGTACGTCAGGTTTCTCTAGCTTCTGGCGATGAAACGAGGGACGCGAAATTTTTCATACAAACGTTCGTGAAAAATTCGATCGAACGTGTAAATGTCACGAATGATAACATCGGCTGCGAGAGCAGATAAGCCGGGTAATAGACTCGTGAACGTGTCTCGTACCGTTTTGCATCGGAACGTGAGTAAGGACTCAACGATTTGCGTGGCGCTTATCGGTAAATAGGGGTTATTTATCACGACTTGGTATCTATGTGTGTACGCAGACGTCACGTAATTATGTGCATGTCAGCTAAGAGATGCGTTAGAGTGAAGCGTACTCGAGGGCCAGCCGAGATGTTGCCCGAAAATAGAGAATGCCCGGTTATTTCGGGATGTGTTGTTTCAAGGTGAAAGGCCGGCTTCGTGAGTATTCCTTATGCTCTCTTTCCTGGAGCATATACACTCTAGTTCGCCTTGTCCTCGCCCTCAACTCTCTCAGTCATTTGTCAACGAAAGAATAAACGAGAAGAGATACGTGTCTGGAGGAAGAGCGCTTATAGAAAATTCGATTAAATGTCACGATGGTTTCTGTATCGACAAACACTCTACTTTCACTCGAAACTTGCCCCGCGTCTTTCGAGATATTTTCCAGACTTTCAATCGCGTTACTAAATCCTCTGGTATCGTTAAAATCAGATAAATTTCATCGATTATCAACGTAAGAATGATTTATTTAATGGCTGATAAGAGCATTTCTACATAATCTTATTGTCTAACGAGGAGTATTTTTAATCAGATTCTACATCTCATTTCCATGGTTGTATTAGGCTGTCCGAAATGTTTCTTTCGTTTTATAAGGAAACAATAGACGCATAATGTTTTTTGTTTTATATTAGTTTATTGAATTATGCACGAATATAATAATAGAAATAGAACGAAATGGATCATACCTAATTCAATAAAATAATATAAAACAGAAATTGTTGCTCATCTGTTATCACTTTATGAAACGGAAGAAACATTTCGGACAACCTAATATATCTCGTTTTCAAGTATCTAAATATACATATATTTGTATAATCTTGAACTTAATTAATTAAATGCTACGATAAATGCAACAAGTATTTTTCGTAGCCATTACAGATAATATTGTTAGACGAAGGTGCGCAAATGTAACCATAATAATTTGTACAGATTAAATGTCACGATGCAATATATTTGAATCTACCGCGACAGCCAGAGCAAGATATATCAAATTCGTGTGGCAGTTAACGCGTTAAAGATCAACGTTACATCGATGCAACGTTTCATTTAGCATTTCTCCTCGATTACTTTACATTATCCATACGAGCAGACTGCAAAGCCAATTAGCGTAATTGCAACTTTTACCATCGCGTTACTGTTTGAACCGATGCGTTCATTGTTTCGTTCAACTTTTTTTCCCCATGTTTGCGATCGCGACTTCACTGTATTGTCCTGTAACGAGAGCTAATTTCACTGAGAGAAATCGATAGGCCGATTAGAACGATCGCTGATTGGAATAAACCGGTATTTCCCATCCCACAGGGAGGCGAAAGTCAACGTCGTGCAGATGCGATAAATTGCCACTACATGTAAATTAACGTCGTTATTGATAATAGAAAAACGACGTGGAATAAGAAATAACGACGGAAAATAAAAAAAGGATTACGAACAAAGGTTCTCGGCAACGAAGGACGCGATACTTTACTCGAGGGAAGGGACGCCATCGTCCGTAATCCGTTAACGTCACGTTGTCGCGTCGTCGCGTCGTCGCGTCGTCCAGTAACATTCTATGAATTTATGAAAGTTCGAATGCGCAGAGTTCACGGGAATTCGATTATATCCGCGTAAACTCTACAGCGGTGAACTTTCATCGAGTATATCGACATTATCTCGAATAGCTCGATCATCACGTTACCTGAGACCTTTCGCACAGCTGAATTAATCTTACATATTAACGAAACTTTACGAATCCGTGTCTGTCTATCAGATTACACCTTCGGACCGAAGAAAATAGAAATTTTTATCAGCATCTTTTTTTTCGTCCCACCTTTGTTTTCCTTCGTTCGATTTAAAATATGTATCGAGTCATTATAACAGCTTCTAGAAGATAACTTGGAAGGTACAAAATATAGGGAACTTCAAATAGACCAATACAGGTATCTATATGTATCGCAATGCACAGAATGCATGTAATCTGCAAAAATATGTATAACATCCAAAGTAGAGTCCTCGTTACGTCTACTATTTAACAGATGAAACAGACTTCTGTGTAAGCATCATTTCTTTAACACTAGAACTACTAATAGTTAACACGAAGCTATTTCTACTAAAACCAGTCAGAATGGCTGGTCTTTAAAAAATACCTAATAATAAAATATTTTTATGTTTATTGATTTATTACTTTCTTACAGAAGGAATTCCATGTTATGTAATATATTTTTGGTATTATTAATCCATCTGGGATCATGATCGATCTAAACATGGGTTGACACCTTTATAAAATTGTAGAAACGGTCATTTTGATTGGTGTGATATTTTTAGTGTTAGCATCTAGCAATCTAGCGATCGATCCGGAATTTCCTGATAACTGATATCGTCATATTGAATGATACGCAGTAAAAATTTTAAATACGCGTGGCAAGTTATAGAAAACTAGGAAATTGGTTAATTGGGGTTCGATAAACAGATTGCAAGACCCTTTCACACTAACAAATACCAGCTATTTTGACTGGTATTGGTACAAATAGCCTTGATATAAAGTTATTTTCAGTTTGAATACATAAAAAATAAAATAAAATTCGTTATATTGTTCTTCTAGTTATCGTTGCCAAAGTCATTATATCATTGTAGAAAAAATATAACATGAAATAGAAATTTTAAGATAAAATTGTAAAACCGTTCAATTTGACTGGTATGGTAGTTCTAGTGTTGGTTGTATACAAGGGAGCATCAGAAATATATATGGCTCTAAAGTCAATCAGTTTCCTGCTAGCAATAACTCTTAAGAACAAAGAAATAAGTAACTTAACGGGATTAAAAGACACAATGGAAGTAAAGTACACGTGGAAGCACACTTCCGTGCGGAACATTTGTACGAGAAACTGGCGCCTGTGTCACCAGCAGACGTTGAAGAGGCTCGTGTTAACGTTTACAGAAAGCGTCTTCCGTTTCCCAACTCACCACGTATCGATCCGCTTATCGTCAGCCGAATGGAGAATCGTTAGGAGGAATTCTGAATCGCAGGAAGGTGGACAACGAGCCGTGAAACCGCGGTACAATTAGCGAACTATTCGATTACCGAGAACTGTAGGCGTTCTATCGAGAAACGATACGCGTTCCAAGGGACTTTCGTCGGTTCAACCAAAATTCCGGCGTCGATATTTTCTCACTGTGTCACAGGGACAACGAACCGCAGGATGAGACGATTGTTCTCTCTGGTAGCCCGCGAAACAATCGGTGCAATTCCTCTAAAGAAAGGTTTCTCCGGATAAAATCTTTCGAGTTGAACAACGTTCCGTTGCGACTGTTCCATAGTGCCAGACGAAGCTCGTTGGGTTTATGCATAAAATTTGGAGCACATCGTGGTATATTGGAAAAAGTACAGCTCGAAGAAAAAGTTTCTGCCAGCAAGTTGGCCGACAGCCATTCCCATTTTGCTATAACGAGGCAATGTGTTAAGAAAGTGCAAAAGCGTAAATTGGCGATGTAAAATTCAAATGGATATCGTGTTGAAGTAGCGACGTGATAATGAAAGACGGGTTTAGGAGGGCAGGGCCGTACCTCTAAGCTCGTGAAAGAATGGAATTTTTTCAGCAATTTATTACGGAGCAACTATCGGATGATTACGGATTGATCTCATTCTTTTTTTATCGCAACAGGAATATGTCGTATATTATCTAAAAAAAAAGTGGCGAACTTATACGTAAGCGGATGAAAGAAGGGACTTTTTCGAGGAATTTATTCCGGAGGAATTACTCCGTGAATTGATTTCGTTCTTTTTTTATCGTAAAAGGGATACATCCTATGTCATTTTTTAAAGTTTGCAAGCTGGTACGTAAACGGATATTGCTAGGAAATTCTGAAATTAAAAGGATGATAGGTACTTTTAAACGTCGAAATACGTGACTAAATACGATCTACACTCCGCCATGGAATCCTTTTATACTTTTCTTGAACTTAAGACATCTGTCAACAGATTGCGGATTTTTATAAATTTATAGCAATGCGCGTAATATGCAAATTGTATTAAATATTCAAAATGAATATTCAAAATCTTTCACGATATTTAATAGATAAAACAATTTTCCACCCAAGTTCGTAAAACATTCCACCTATTTTAGTAAAATATATTTTTAAAAAATACGAATTTGCATAGATATCCATAGTCTACTTATTGAATGTAAAAAACACGATCGAGTCTGAAATGATTAAAAAGGAACGCAGCAGAGTTAAACACTGAAGACCATCTTTGAGATTCTCACGGTTGAGGATCGATCAAAATGCGATTCTCGATATCGTTTTATCGAAACACCGGAGAAATTGAAAAGCCCCCGAGCACCTGTCCTTGCCACAGCGAAAGCTTGGTTTTCGCGCGATTTCTAAATATTTCCAAGACACCTGTTTCCATCAGCCGTGCTTGCAAAGAGAGACGAGTTTGATCGACCGGTTGAAAACGCAGAGGCAAAGAACTGGCTATCTCTACG
Organism: Bombus campestris; assembly: GCA_905333015.3. NCBI lineage: Eukaryota > Metazoa > Arthropoda > Insecta > Hymenoptera > Apidae > Bombus > Bombus campestris. The sequence continues at coordinate 6,651,261 of HG995135.1, forward strand.
GAGAAGAACCTTACGGAGTAGGTCAACTACGAGGAAATACACCGGATGGATAACACGGGAAGATTTAACTAGACATCAGATAGGAATATCTTGTCTCGCTTTCGTACGATTCGCGAATTTTTCGTCTCGAGGAAACACACACGTGAAACATGGCCTCGTAGTTTCATATCTCGATAACGATCGCGACGACGGTGCGTCTACTTTCGTAACGTTCGTTTGGAACGTTGAGCGATCAGCAATCATCGTCGCAGCTGGAGCCCTGACAAAATAACGAACGACGTGGTTTCACTTACGAGCTCGATCCAGGATCGTGTACACGTTAATCGTAAGAATTGGCACATTGGTCGATTTGTAGCGACAGTGTTTAAATTTGATCAAAGTGTTACAAATTAATGTTGATTCACAACGGCGTAGAAAAGTTATCAGACGGATACTTTATAAATTATATTGTAAAAACTGGAAATGAAATTGAACTGATATTGGGTGGAAGATCATGGCGACTAAAGGAAAACAATGTAACAAACAATTTCTACTATGTCGTCGTACGATATTGGTTAAAATTGTTTAAAGTATCGCTTTCTAGATAAGAAATCTATATGGACAACATTCGCATACCACTGTATATGGCTATCACGTTATGCGTCTTTTATGAAAATTCTTGAATTTATCATTTGAAAGGTGGAACTTACAATTACTCAAACTTATTTAGATCAATAATATCGGTGCTAATAGTTGAGCGTTGAGATGTATTCGAGCGATACTATACTTCTCTTTTGTGAAGCACGTCTTGAACAGTTAAGCGGTTGACCGGCATGTGCCACCGATAACTTGTTCCGATTAACCTCCACCCCTGCTGCACCAGGATGTGTGCAACAGGATGCAAAAGGTGTTGAAACGGCCGAAAGAGATACCGTAGAGAAGGCTGGTTGTTGCAATTTATAGCGACCCACCGCCGGATTGTTTGTTTCCCAAACGTTGCAGAAAATTTCAAAGTGGCTGGGGAGGGGACTAAATATAAAACGCGTGCATGCAACAGTGCAAGTGCAACCTCGATGGCCTGCGAGCGGCATTATAATGTATATCGCCTTAACAATGTGTAATCGATGATACGCGTTCGCCTGGACGCGAGATCGCTCGGCGAACACTCGGAGAAAGGAACGGTTCAATGAACCATTCGATGCTTTGTTACGCGAAGAATTTTCTTTTCTCTCCCTTGGCAAAATCGATACAAATTATAGGTTGCGTAATGTCATTGAAATTAAAAATAACGTTTCCTTTGTGCATAGCTCTGCGAATCGACCGGTTGTCACGCTCAGGAAATGATGAAAAAGAAAAGATAGAAGGAAGAACAAAACCGTAGAGAAAATAATTGTGTACGACATTCGCACGCCCTCAATCTGTCGTATTCGTATTCAATGATAAATTGCACGACATAAATTGATACGTAAAAACATGACGAAAATCGTCGAATATTAGTGGCGGGTTCAGGTACGTCGCAAATAAAATCACATCGCAGTTTATTTTTAAAGATTAACGTGCAACGAACAGATTGGCGCCTGTAAGTATTATTCAGTATCGTAACAGCGTGTTTTCTTAATTAAATATAAACAAGATAAGGAAGGTTCCTCCAGACCGGATAAACCATCGTGATCAATTCCAGAAATAATATTAAAAAACCAATTAATACCGACCAATCGTGTATTTAATCTTAATATACCATTGATAAGGTTTTAATTAGAATTTCATATGAAAAATCTAAAAGAAAACAAGCATAACACTATGAACCACTAGTTTACCATTAGTTCAATCATTTACATACTTTGATAACATTCATACGTGATTAATGTGATTAATATATTAATATTAATAATATTAATACTAATATTAATATTAATATTAATAATATTAATATTATAATTAATATTAATATTAATGTATTAATATTAATATTAATAATATTAATATTAATAATATTAATATTAATAATATTAATATTAATAATATTAATATTAATACACGAAGCGTCCACTGCGTTCGATGATTCGTTATCATTACTCCGATAAGCGTTCGTTCAAAACAGTTACGAATAATTATTCGAACCCTATGAAGAGAACTTTAGATACTGAATTTGATCCGTATCTATGAAAGCTTATTCGATTTGATTTTATCACCGGCAAATACTATCCATGGGGACTTTGAATTAACGAGTCAGCAGATTTGACATTCAATAACAATACTAACTCGACGACTAAAATTCCGTTTAGTCAATTAAAGAAATTGTATCGTTCTATGTGACCGTGTATTCGCACGTGCGCACGAAGTATTACGATCGCGTGTTTCGGTTCGTTCCTATATCTATGTATCATAACCATGCGATATTCTCGAACAAAGATATATCTTTTCTGCGCTAGTCAGCGGAAGAAATGCATGGCTGCACTCTTAGAAAACATCGATGTATGGCATCAAATACAGTTTTCGCAATCTTGACCGATGTAGTAATCTTTCGCAGAAGAACATCCTCTTTAAGCCAAAATGTAATATCATGAAACGTAGGAAAGAGGGTAGAACACTTCAAGCGGCAGAATTAAAATTATTGCCACCATGGACCAAAGAACACTCGAGTTTGGTTTTGGACGAAAGCACCACCCTTTTGCACGATTTATCGTTTACGACCGTGGAGATGCGTTCACATTTGCCAAATATGAATGGCTCCTTATCTCGATAAATCCCGCTAAGAAGCAAATTACATGTTGATCTTATTTTAATAGAATGGAATAATTGGACAGCTCATTTACCAAATCGATGAACTCCACAATATACGATAAACTGATGAAATCATATACGATAAACAACAATCAAGCGCTTTAGTATTACAATTTGAAAAATTTCAAAAAGTGGGGTTAACCAATTTGGCCTGTAAGCATCTCGTTTGGTGGCCATAATAATTGAAATCGAAGATAATTCCTGGCCATATATTAGGTCCATCCGCGTGTCAGATAACTAAGATATAAGATGCGCAAGCGCATCTTCAACATTCGCGAATTTTTGTGCGTTAGCGTCGAAGTAATATTAAGAAATTACGTGAAATTTGTACAGTGGAATGAACTCTTGATACCGATAGACTCGAAGAAAGGAAGTTTGCCAATCGATCGAGCAAGAGCATATAGCGATGCCGAAATTAGCGTAAGTGCGACTGAAATCGAAAGAACTATAACATTGGCACGGCTCATCGATTTCATCACCGGAAAAAAAGGGACAATAATTATGCGACGAATATAACGATGCACTGTAAGCGGCGAACGCAATTGGAAGTCCGTTTCAAGCGATCGATGATCCGAGAAATTGAGATCGATTCATAGATGTCTTCTACCGATTGTTCATTAAAACCCAACTGCATGCAGCAGGTGTAGGAAGGAGCTTTCAATCGCAAATAATTCTCTTTCGATGCAATGCCAATTCGAAACCTTATTTGGCACTTATCAAAACAGTTGTATGCCATCGGGAAGATCGATGTATTTCACACGTACGAGTAGATTTGATTAAAAAGCTCTGAACCAACATCCCACATGCGTACGATAATATCATAAAACAAAATTGACAGTCCAAAATATAAATCACGAAATTTTGTCCAGTCGTTTGGATTTTCAATTGGTTACTAGGAAATTGAATGCTCACTTACGATAGACAGGAAGTGAGGACGGTGGGGCGACCAGACGCCTCGGTGAACGACACCAGGACTAAAGAAAACAGGTGCAACGTCGAGTTGAATCTGCAAACGTAACAACGGCGTGCACTTTCGATGAACGTAGTGGGCAATGCCACGATTGTAGCAACGCGTTGTCACGACCACTCTAAAACACGAGGGCGAATAGGTTTTTGTACGTACGCACGCACGCAAGCACGTTCGAATGCACGAACACTCGTGCGAACTGTTCCTTAAGAAACGAGCGTAGATACACACGCGGACAACGTACACACATCACCGCCTGATCGTACACACACTACGTACCGTAGTAGCGACCGCTGACCGATGACAGCCATCCGACACTGTCTTACGCCAACTGGTGTTTACTACTGAAACGCTCCTTCGTCCCTCGAGCCGTCGCGACGACTTGGGAACACACCGGGAACCAACGAGCCTCTGGGCGAGTGCAACAGTTGCTTGACCGGGGCGCCCCGCAATGTCGACTCCGATTATTAACGCGGCTCTACGTTCCTCGACACGGTCGATAAACAGAAAATCCAGATATTTTTAGGAACTGGAAAAAAGGTTCATAGTTAGTGATGGAATTTGGCACACTTTGAATAGCTTCGAATCTATATTATATACGATGACTCACAGAAATATTCGAACACTTACAACAGAATTTTTCTTTAAATATACATGTTATAAAATTTTTTAATTTTGTTAATACTGCAATAATAATAAACATGACTATCGTAATTATAAAAGCAAAATTAAAAACCAGTCCGAAAATGTGTATAGAAGCCACATGACATTTATTGCAAACGCAAATTTGGTGAAAGATTAGTAAAGAGCATACATAGTAGTCTTAGACTATACAGTAAGTGCTAACAATGGGTCCATTAAACATCCTGGCTAACTAATATAGCAAAAAATTTACTGTTTAAATATTTGGATGATATTTACAAAGTGTATGTTTCCACTGAATATCTTGTAACTCTCATATATATTCTCAGATTCGTTTCAAAAGTTAACAATACAACAGCGATGTTGTTATCTTTTTACGATGCTAATAAGATTTCAAAATATTTTGTATCATACATATATATAAAGTTTCTAAGAGTGTTCAAATACTTCCGTGAGCCATTGTAAACAATTTGAATCGCTTCGAACATAATTTGAAGCTTATAGCTCTCTCATCACTATCCATAGTGCCATAAAAATAAATAGGAAACAGCACAAAAATATTTTGCCGCGTAGATCTATTATAAAAGGATTTCATGGAGCTAGATCAAAGTATTAATATATTATTTCGACGTGAATAAATTACATTGTCAGTACAAAATTATAATTAATATATTACAATATAGCACACGACAATTCTTTACCATTTATTTAAAATAAAGTTCAATTGACTTTTAGATATTGGATCTATGTTGGTACGTTCATTACTGTCAAGGGTACTAGAATTCGAAATGTGTAAATGATAATTTTCTATTAAACAGACTTCTTCGTATAAATCTTCTGTAGACATTTCTACAATAAGTGCACATTCGTTTAGTAGCCAACGAAAAGTTCGTGGTAATGATTTTTCAAATATAGCGAAATTTGTTGATTTCACGCGGCTGAAAATGCAGTCATACATCCAATACTCTGTAAAGGGTCTAAAAAATATATCTTTCTCCTTGACTACAGTTTTTTCCTTACTTGATACAGGTGCAAGAGTGTCGATTTGACTAAAAAATGAAATGTCGCTGAAATTAAGATAGTCATTTATATCAAAATGATCAATATTTATATTTGTGTCATCAATATTAATGTCACTGATATTGATATCTTCAGGGAATAATAACTGATTTTTTTCGGTACTTTCAACCTCTATATGTTTATCATTTATGACACTTGTGTCGATATTATCGTAAATATTTTCATTCTCTGTTGCAGCAAAAAACTCGACGTCACTTTTTTCAATTTTTATAGGCGCAGCACTTCCCTTAATAAACTGACCCTTAGCATTTCGCTTAAGTTGAATTTTAGATTTTTTGGAATGTGTTTTTTTCATTCCATTCGACTTATGAATGGCTTCTCTTTCTGCTAGTGATAAATGTATGTTGTATTTATCACGTAGTTTATTTTCTAAAAGCGTCCGTGGATCCAAACCATTGCTCCCTAAATTTTCTTCGTTCTCACTATCGTTATCAACAGGTATTGCTAATTTCCCGTTTGGCAGAGTTTCGGTAAATGTGAAATCATTTCCTGCAAAGACATTTGCAGAATCTTTCATTGTACTTGCAGTACTATCGTAATATTGATTTTTAGTAGTGTCAAATTTAATGCTACATGGTGTTTTAGCATGTAAATAGTCATTCACACTTTCGCTTCTAGCTTCTTCGTCTTGTAAGTCATCTTGCACGTCGATAAACTGTTGTAGTTCATTTATACTTGGCATTCTAGGTTGTTCAAATGGAGGTACATTTTTTTCGAGAAAATGTACGTTTGAATCGACTATCTCTAACTCTATGCCACATTTCGCTGCTAATTCTACTAAACTAAAAAAGAGACCAATATAATTCAATTAAATGTGGTTAAAAGTAACATATTTCGAATTAATAATCTCAAATTACTTACGCATCAGATTTTGTCATGTACCCAACTTTTGTAAGAAAAAAATCACTTCGTGCTATATTAGGTATATCATAGAACGGATGATCTAGTAAATGTTGCAAGTACGAATGAAGAGGCGTTAGAGATGGTGGAAATATATCAATTGCCTTTGGCGATGAATCATTGATATTTAAGTTACTTGTGTGTTTTCCCATAGCACTAATAATTTCTTCTGGCAAATAATGTTTAGAATTTCTTATTTCTCGTTCATTCCTATTCGATTTAGAAGATATAAATTCTAAGAATTTTAAATATAAATCGTCGATTCCATCTGCATCGGGACAATATTTCATTTTGGTTGGATAATGTGCATGCATTAAAATCGTCTTTCTGCATTCAATATATCTTTGCCATTCTTGAAAACTAAAAAGTTTATCATTGAGTAAGTCGTGTTCAATAGCTGTGCTGAAATACAAAAGAGAAAAGTTTATATTAACAATAAAAAAATTTAATGTATTTAATGTACTAATTCTGGTTAAAAGTACGATTATAAAAGGACATTTGCACTCGCAATTTTTTTCGTCTTTGTCATACATTTCTCTTCTTTCTTCATATAATCTAGCCCCGTATGTAATTAGATTATTTTCGATTACAGCGTATGGCATTTTTTCGGAAGTAAAATATGTTGCCCAACGACCATCTGATTGAAGCACAATTCCGCCACCGACTTGTTCAAATTTTTTTAACATATAAGAAAAGTGCTTATGCAGAGCTTCCTCGCCCGAAATATGACATGTAACGTCTTCTACAATTGCACACGCTAGTCCCAGTTTCATTATAGATTCTCCATGTCCTGTTAAGGAGCATCCTACGTTTCTAATAGCATATGTACCACAACCCAATATTGGAGTATCTCCTACTCTCCCTACCAACTTTTTATTTAAACCTCCTGTCGTAGTTCCAGCAGCAACACTATATCCGTCATATGCTACACAACCAACAGTACCAAGACTATCTATAAATAATAATTTCACGAATAGATAAAAATCTACTTCTTTACCGTAGTCTTAAATGTAATCAATTTACTTGCTAATATATCGATATCCAATAAACTTTGATTATGAATATCCGCATTAAATTCTCCTGTTTTCCCTGAATGTAAAGCTATACGTGCTGCTGGTGAGACCATATTTCCTTCTGATATCCAATTTAAATCTACATGTTTTGCTAGATTTTTAGCTCCTTCACCCACGACAATAGAGTTTGGAAAATTGTTCATAACATATTTTGCGAGTGTTATAGGATGTTCTATGTCTGAGACTGCTGCTACTGATCCACATTTAAATGTGAAACCGTCCATTATGCTAGCATCCATTTGAACTTTTCCTAATAAGGAATATTAGTAATCTTCACTTACATAATCAAACTTTGCAAATATTAAAAAAAACACACACACACACACACATGTATATATTTGAAATGCACCTATTTCATTCAATACGGATCCGTAACTACAGTTAAAAAATTCATCACATTCAAGCCACCATAATGCAGCTTCTACAGCATCTACTGCAGTTTCACCATTTATTAATTTTTTATAACCATTGATGGCGGCTTTTTTACAAGCTGTCATTTTTTCTATAACTATAGAATCACTAAAATCCCCCGCACCGCCATGTACAATTATGCACGGAGTATTACTTTTGTCACATTTACATTCTCTGCCCCCAATTTGTTTTTGCGATTTATTTAATGCACTATCAGATAATGTAATATTTCCGTGTTGTATTTTTGTTCCAAATAAACTGACCATTTTTACTATTTATATTACAGATTTACAGACTTTGAGGTTCAAAACATAAAATAATATATATAATAGACATTCATTTTTTTCAAACATACCTGTTGATCTTCTCTGCAATTCTACTGATGCGATATTCAGTTACACCATCTAGAGCAAGTAAAGTTTTCAGCACTACTATAATAAATGCCATTGCGCGACCTTCGTAATTAGGAATGCATGACTTTTTTGCATCAAATATCATTTTAGGAGGTGATAAAGCTATTAATCTTTCTGTATATAATTGGATGCCCCCTAAAATCATATATGATATACATATATAAGATTCAGTTAATAGTAGCAATGTAAGCAAAGATATAAATAAACAAGCTGAAAATATAAATAAATAAACTGAAAATATAAAATATAATCATACTTGGTAATCCTAGTTCTTGACAATATCTGTTAACTAAAGACAGAAAATCAGGACAAACTATATTCCATACACCAAGTAATTTTGCCATACTTGCAATAATTCGTCTCATGCCCTTATGTGTAATTTCAACATTCTGTGTTAAAAAGCTTCTTTCATTTACTGTTAAATCCAGTTCTGATGGTAATAAATGATCCAATTTGTAGTAAGACAAGTGTCCTTCTCTTCCATATCTAAGAAAAGATTCTTTAATAAAGAAAATTTCAGTTTATATATTAATTATATATATATATATATATATATATATATATATATATATATATAAAATAAATATATATATATAATAAATATATATATATATATCGTTATATATTAATAATTATATATATCATGATAATAAGAAACAATATCTCTTACATGCCTTAACATATCTCCTAATTGTATAGGTTGTTTATGAATCCTTAAAGATAAATATATAATTGCCCATAGTCGCATTGGTGTAATTATATTAGGTCCCATTTTGTACTGAGTACTTATGTGTTTCATCTTGTATTTAACTCTTTTAAATCTGGGTATATTTTTTGATAATCTTTTAATTTTTCTTGCTTCTGCCTTGGCATGGGAACTAAATTGTAACCTAAATAAATCAAAAAGTATAAGAAGTATTTCAATACATGTGTATCAAATTTTTTAAATAAACTTACTTTCCCTCATTTTCTGATGATTTCACAGAACTAGATTGACCACTATATATACTTTGACTTTGACTAAACATACTAAGACCATCACCTTCAGAACTATTTTGAGATTGAAGGTATCTATCATAATCTGCCGCTATTAGAAGTCGCTGAAAAAATGTGGTTTGTGTGAAATATGAAATAAATTTGTTTTTATTAATAAACATTATAAAAATTACTTTATTTTTGTTCAATTCTCTCATAGAACTACCCTCACTAAGTCCAGTAATGCTAGTTCCACTAATAACAGAAGTATTTGTATTACTTGTAGATCTTTTGCGCTTCCTGGATGTTTTCTCCGATTGCACCTTGCCATAAATAATATCTGCATCCCTATTATAATAAACATTAATTTGTCTGAATATAAACATAAACATAATTCAAATTATTTACTCAAACATACCTTTTCTTATATCTTCTAGCTAATTTGGGCATAGATTTCCTTCTAGTTGAGATAAATGCTACTTCAAGTTTGCCTAAATATGTTGCCCATAATTGTAATACTGTCAATTTTATATCAGATGGAACTCCAAGTTCTATTAGCTCATTTGTTAAACCAATTAAAACAAAATTGTACAATTCCCATGAAGTCCATCCAACCTCATTACCTAATAATTGTAAGCAAAGATTGCATACCTAACATTTAAAGATATTAACAAGTTCTTAGAATAATATTTAAAATAATATTGATACAAACCTGATATATCAGATTTTAATCGCCTAATTCTTGTTTTTCGCAATCTAGTTGTACTATCTATACGTAATTCAAGAACTTCATCTCTGATATCCTACAGAAATAACGAAATTAATTATTATTAATTATGAATTGTATTTAAAAAGATAAGAATAAAATTACAGTATATTATTACCTCATTTTGCGTTTGACACGTTTGACAAAAGAAATATCCAGCTTCTTTGTAAAAATCTTTACTGCCACAAATTCTGCACTTTTGCATTTTCTTCGTGAACTCCTAACGGGAGTTCTGTATTCTGCTGTTTGTTGCGTTTAGGTGTACTATGAGGTTATACGGCACGAACACGTTTCACATCTCACCTAGTGGTTTTTCATTAACAGAGGAATTTAACCTTTCAGCGAGTACTCACGTGATCGGTCATAATCTTTCGGTCTGAATTCCGATTGGTATAGTTTGAACGAATGATACATCAAAGATACATGTGAATTGTACCCTGTAGCGGGAATACAATGCAGAATATTACCGCTAATTTACGGTTAAGTTTTCAGAGAAATGTAAACAATAATCGAAGTGTTTGTTATAAAACTTTGTTATCATTGAAAAATTACACACGGTAAATATAGCGTGACGATTATTGAAATAATCTTTTCTGACACGTCATAATTCTTGAATTGTGCTAGAAAGTTTTTCTATGATCAAGAGAACTAAATTTTGTCTCACAATTGAATTCGTTTACAATAGCGTCCTAACCTCTATCTTGCATCGTACTCTTGAAGGAGGTTGTGCTGCCATCATTGAAGAAGGATGGCTAATTTTCTGAATGTTTATAGACAACTTTCTTTAAGGGATCAGTTTATTATTAAAATGTGACACTGTGTTAAACTCTGAATAAAAGATGGCAAGGCACGTATAGTTCGTGATTATGGAGTATGACTCTGCATCGAACTGTGAAGGTCATCTGCAAGATTTCGAAGCTTCAGAAGATCTCCCGCGTTTAAGAGAAATACAAAAACTTGAATGTTCAACCTTTACTACAAGTTCTACACCATGGCATTCTCTGCAGGTTGTGGCACCGCAGCCAAAGATCAAACTGGGTCCAACAAGCAAAAGTCTTTCATCACAGGTAATGGAATATTACCACAAGTATTCTCAAAATACAAATTTGGATCAATATTTTTCATTACCTACGTCTAGTACATCACCAGAAACAATTAAATGTTACTATAATATATACGAAGTAAATCCTAAAGTAGAGGCTAACAGACAAGATTGTATAGGAGAGGAGTATAATTTAAAGACTTGTGTGCCCAGAGAGAGAAGAAGATGGGTGAGACCACCCCTTATTGGCCAATCCTCGAATGCAGAGTCATCATCTAGATATGCTCAACCATTGTCAAACCCTGAATCTCTATCGCCTGATTTAAAACATGTTACATCAGAGACAATTCTAGAAGAGAAAAATGAAAATCAGGAGATTTTAACAGAAAGCATAGAAAGGAAAATATCTTCTCCAACTTCTAGTATTGCTTCCCATAAGCCACTCGAGTGGGATAGCGGAGCAGATGTTGGTTATTTTAATCTAGTACCCAATAAACAAAATGATAAGAAATTAAGTACGATAGAACGCATGGCTTTAGCTAGAGGTTGTTCTGCTGCTTTAAGATTAGATCCAGAAGGTACTACGGAGTCAGGAATTTCTGGGAAGCTCGTGGGAGTTCAAAAAAATTCAACCATTTCTATGGTTCCTAATGCTAATTCCACACCATTAAATCTGGGAAATGCTTCAGGATCAGAAAGTGAGATTGAAATTACTCCGATTGTTAAGAATCACTTGCCAGGTATAATAACGGGAAACGATATAAAGTCCAATGAAAAATCTCTTCTTAAGGATCTCAAACAGCAAGATGCTTTTGTGCATTATTCAAAAAAGGAGCACAACAATGATACTCCAAAATCAATGTTTATATCCAAGGTCACTCTTGTAAAACCCACAGGTGAGATAAGAAAACTAACAAACAAACAAAATACGAACAAAGAAAATATATGCCCTCTCACGTCACCTTTAAAAAAGAGCACATCCATGAATACGTTAATTATACCAGCCTCTAAATTACCATTGAAACGAAGTCAAAGCGAGTTAAATTTGTACGCTAGGGATAAGAGTAGAGCCGCGTTGCCACTAATTTTTAACTCTTCATCCTCTATCGCCACTATTGTAAATAAACCTTCCACTTGTGATAAACTTATACAGACGAGTCTATGCACTTATACTCAAGAATCCGTTGGCGTGCAAGTCTCGGTTCTCGATGAAGAGAAGCCGCCGTTACCAAAGAGAGGAACTAGTTTGCAGAAGGGTTCGACATTAATGCTAAAGAATCCAAAGGGAACGTACAAAGTTCAGAATTCGAAGAAGAATGAAGCCAATGAAACACGAGATGTTGGAGTAAACGAGCATAATAAGAAAGTAAAACCGCGACACAGTAATTCGGAGCCATCTCAGAATGGTTCTGCGAGGCATACGCCTCAGCCTGACGATGTAGGGAATATAACTGGCAGAGCAAATAGTTTCGAGTATTTCCCTGGTCACGTATACGAGAACGTTCCTAATGGAAGCGGTAGCCATATCTCATCTTCGGAGACCGGAAGGTCTCATTCTACTCTACCTAATACCAGCTCCAGTATTAACGAGAAGCTATGGGGAGAGTCAGATAGCTTGGTGAAGGATCTAGAACGGAGCGTAAATATATTAAAAAGTCTCGTCGATGCGAATAAATGCGACAAGGAAGTTAAGAAAAGACTGATACATCATGTAGTCAAGAGATTGATCACTGCCAAATATACAGACGACAAAATCGAACATAATCTAGAAGACAATGTTCCATGGAATCCTGACGATGCTAGGAGCAGAGTGTACGGTAGGGAAATACTACAGGCTTTAACGAAAAAGCATAATACCAGCGATTCTTCAGGTAACTGGAATTTGCAGAAGGAAATAACGCAAGGAAAATCCATGAGGAATGGAAGAGGCATTACGAAAGATATTACGTTAGAAAGTAGCAGTGATAAAATAGATAAGAATACGGATAGAACAGAAACTGACGGACGTAAAGCGAGGATGGGTCTTAGATCTGACGATTGTCATAGGAGCAATAATACTATTACCGATCCAGACAAGAGCGAAAGCTCTGAATGCTTTTACCCTCAAAGAAATCGCAAAGGCAACAAAATGCAAGATATATTTTGTACAAAAGAAAGATGTAAAATTTCTCAGAGAAATTCGACGATGACGACAACGGCGACGACGACGACTACGACTACTCCTCCTGATCATAACCGAATGTTGTTAGACGCGGTTGTGAACAACAGAAGACCCATCGTTCGTTCAAGCAATGCAGGGGAACGTGACGATTGGAGATTGCTCACTACATTTTCAGAAAGACAATTCGAACTTAAAAAGTGCGGCAGTTCTGACTCTAGAGACTCGAAATTGGTTAGCTACGCCGAGATGGAGAAAAGAAATCAATTGATTTGGATCACGAATGAAATCAGTCATTTATGTAATTTGAAGAAATTGTTAGAAGAGTCGCGAAGGCCAGAAAGATCACGAACGTCTCCAAAGAAATCGAGGTCAGGAAACTGCAAAAGGAAACCGATGGAGTTGCTGACGCACGTACATGATTTATCTAATAGTAAGGTCGATTATTTGCAAAGGAACAGATCAGATTCAGTGGAAGAGCCATGGTCATCTCATTGCAATTTAGCAACGTGTCAACTTTCCAGTAGATCAAATAGTATTATCCAACGTATTAAAAAGCGAAACAGTTGCGCACAAACTGCAACTAACATTACCAGTGCCCTCTCAAAGACTGGCGGTGAGATCGTGTCTGCTTCTAACCTACACAATTCCAGAATTAAGTTAGTCAGTACTGGGATGCAAACTGTCCCTCAAGAAATATCTACAGCTTCTGCTATGGTGCAGTCAGAAATCGTGCATTATGTCCAGTGTTCGGCGCATAGTGCGCTGCACTTCCAAAACAATCACAAATGCAACGAACAAGCTAATCAATGTTTAAAGTATCACGCCATTCAAAATGTAGTTACCAGTTGCATGCAATGTTTACAGGAGCAGAAGGATCGATCGAGCAGCGTCCAAAAAGTGCATACGAATATAGAAAACTTTCAAGAGGAGAGTCCAATTGGTTCACAGGCATTGTCTGATCGAATGAATAGTAACTCCTTGTCTGAGGTAATGCATCATTGTGCGAACAAGGAAGTCCAGACGAGTTCACTTAAGCAAAAAGAAACAAAGAATCAAATAAACGCCTCGAGGTCAAAGTCGTGTGACTGCAAATGTGACACTAAAAAGGTAGTGTCCAAAGGATGTCAGTCGTGTGCATCGCCAATAATTGCGTTGGAAAGTAACAATGCTCCTAAGTGCGACGAATGTCAGAAGAAGATATTCCATGCACGTGACAGAGATGAAGGGAATTTGAAAGAATGTAGTTGCACAACGGTGTGCGAATGCGATAACGACCACTCGAAGAAAGGTCGGGCACCAATGAGATATAGTTCAAAGTATTATCAGGATAATAATGGATACGTTTCGAGTTTGAATCAAAATAACCGCATCAAGCTGTGCGGATGTTCGAGCGATTGTGTCTGCGAGAACAGTCGCGAACCGGAAATGCAGAGCGCGAAAGGATTCTGCAGTTGCCATTCAAATGGGAGAACTCAATACAATGGGTCTCGCTATTCCCGCGTGGAAGTGGAAGACTGTTCGACTCAACCGTGGCCTTATTGCGTTACTAATGGACAAGTTAACGAAACTGCACAGTACAAAGTACAAAGTAATGTAAAATGCAACTGCGAGAAAGATTGTTTTTGTAATGATCGAGCGAAAAATAGCGAAGAATTGTTACGTGGCAGAGCCTGCAACAACGGAAAACCAAATTACGTGGACGAAGCGAATCAAACTAGTGATTCCGATATAAATTGTAAATATTGTCGTTGCTGTGGCACAGCATATCAAAACGTCAAAAACTGTAGTTGTTATCAAACGTATCCAAAAGCCATTGCGTACGAATTGTCGTTCGCAAAAGAAAATGGCCAGAAAAATGATAATCTGGGTGCGTTATTAAAAGTGCCATTATCGAATTATACTGTTAACGAAGTGAAAACGGATGGCTGTGTTTGCAACATGATTAAAAAAGCTAGCACGAAGAAAATTTCTCCGCAAAATTGTACTTTACAAGTAAGTGGGCGCTATATACAGGGAGTCCTGCAGCATGTGGACAATATTTCAGTCAATTTAATGCAAATAATAAAATCGCGTAATTGTATATAACAATATTTTATTGATTTTAGGATTATTTGTGTAAGAATAAAGCGGATTTTGTAAATAATGCAGAAACGCGTCGGCAATACATGTCGGAAATATCTCATCTGCGACAATTAAGAAAGGAAAAACGAATACAGTTGTTGGCAATGGCGACTACGTCGAATGTTTTAAAATCACCGAGAGCTTCTTCTAAACCAACAGGTAAGGATATTCATTTTTTTTTTTTTTTTATTTCTTTGTCGTTTATATTTTTATTGCCCTTATAACCTTTATATTCAGTTTACGCACAGAAAAAGATGAGCACCGAGGAAATGAGAGAGAGGTTGCGTAAACGGTATCTTCGTTTGAACGAGGTGCGACAGAAGCGACGGCAACAGGAGAAGCAAGAAGAAGCGCGACGTAACAAACTTATGGCCAAAATCTTTTGTAAGAAATTACAGCAAAAAGTACTGAGGGGCCAAGTAGATCTGTCTCAAAGCGTTAGCGTTATATCCAACATGTAATGTTAAAGAAATGTTTGCGCGTGCATAGTTTAAATGTCAATTAGCAGTCTGACGATCGAACAGACGATAAAAGAACGTACAAACTATCTCGCATTTCAGGCTGAGAGGATCATTAAAGATATTTGTTTCTAGAATTCTCCATGGATCTTACTTTTATTTGCAATAATGCATAATATATATTAGCATTGTGTTAATGTTTACTTTATAAGATACACGTAAACGTCTAAGTTTATGGCATAAAGTTTATTTAGACATTTGTGTGTAACGAGGATTAGAGCGATAACGTAGTGACTTAGATGATCCAGGAGTTTTTGATATAGATCTAAGAATTAAGATATCATAATGCGTTGTTCTGCAAATTTGTGCCTACGATTTATATTTAACATTGAATTTAAGAAACTTTGTCTTGCCAATATATTTTCATATCAAAAATACGTAGTACTGCTTGTGTCAATACAGTCGTTCCATTAAAATTTAACTTTCTGTTACTCAATATTTTGAGCACAACGTTATCTAAATCTGTTGATAAATTAATACAGTGATCGCAAATAAGAAGTACTTTGTCATCCTTGATTGCTCTTGCTAAATTTATTACTGTTACCTTGTCAAGGTACTTGGAATATTTTTGAATTAAAATCGCTACCTGTTTTTCGCGAATTATAATGGAAATTTCCAAATGTACTGCGCTTTAAACGAGCGTCACTATATATATATATAGGAAACGTTGCACGTATGTTAAATCTCGTATGTTAAATATAATATAATAACGATAATTTTCATTTTCGTGGAACAATAGTAAATTCACAGCGTTAGAATCTCACATTTTACTGGTAAGATGTTTTGAAAACGAAAACTTGCTGCGTCGAGAAAGCGCACGATTGAAAGTGGATCACTTGATCGTGGCAAACTGAAATGCTTTAAGGTGATGAAAGTAGTTATTAGTACCTGAATTACAGTACACAACTTTTTACCACTCGTAAGACTTAGATAATATAGTCTCTTAAATTTTTATCTTCAATATTTTACCTTTTTGTATGATGATTATACTCATTTGGTTAATAAAAATAAAGAATCCATATAGGGACAGTTCTTCCGTTATTTTATCCTCGTATCTCACACATACTATGCTAAATTTAAGAAAAAAGATCAGCAACTTCTTATGCGAAACCTACGTGTGCAACGCGGCTGATTTCCCTTTCAACATTCTATTTTGTATCATTCATTCAATGTCCTTGGTCGCTAACTCGAAAGCGTGTAAAAGAACAAAACGTTGCTGGAAAATTATCTTGTTTCCCTCTATTCACCACGGTTTATATTCATATAATTTGTCTAATGAAACACGTTTTTTTGTGATCTGCAAAATTATCGACATTCCACGTCGGAGAACAAATGAACGCTCGAGAAGAGCTATCCTTGCAGAGCAAGGTAGAAAGAAAAAAGCCGTGCAAGATCGGCAATAACCTTGTTCTAGTAAAGTAATGCCGAAAGAAAAACCTCTCAACGATATTAACTCGTTTGTCCCAATTGCTGCTTAGTCGCTCTATATAAGAATATGCACGGATTTCGAAGTAGTCGATTTCTTCTTCAAACTGGGAACGTATCTTGTTCGATATTATTCGCGATAAGATAAGATATATTTAAATATCTATGTGATGCAATATTTTTCCACTTGATTCAATTTTTGGCTCGAATGCCAGGGCATTCGATAATTTTTGCAAAGTCGGTCCTTGCATCTTTGATCAACGATCATTACAAATAAAACATTCGAGTGAATTTTTATGTTCAATTCTTTTGAAAGAAAGCGCGTAAAACGAAAAGCAGCCGTGTTTATCGAATAAAATACAACTTTATAGGATATAGTGTTTTAAAATGACAACCTTTCAGACCGATGACTTGGACCAAATTCTACAAGACCAATTTACAAGTGAATTTCGTAATGGGTACATCAAAGTGCGTGGTTTTTGTTTACCAGCGAGATACGAAGTTTTCGCAGACGTGATTGAAAACTTCGAAGTCAAGGATGACGATATTTGGGTTTGCAGTTTTCCAAAGACTGGTACATCTTAGTCAATCTTATTAAGTCATAAGAGGGTATCAAAGGTTACATTTTAATTTGAACGACGTAACTATAGGGACAACATGGACTCAGGAAATGATCTGGAACGTTGCAAATAATTTAGACTTTGAAGGAGCCAAAGTTCACTTATCCGAAAGGTTCCCCTTTTTCGAGTAAGTTAACGAAGCGAAGTGACCGATATCTTTCAGAAATATTAAAAATAATACAAATTATGTGTTCTATCAGGTACTCCATACTTTTTGATTATTTACCTTACGCAAAACTTCATCCGAAAGTGCAGTTACCTCTGTCAACTTTGGATAGCGTGGAGTATACGAAAAATAAAGCTTCTCCAAGATTCATCAAAACTCACTTACCTTTTGATTTACTTCCACGCCAGATTCGAACAGGCGAGAAAAAGCCGAAGATTATTTACGTGGCGAGAAATCCAAAAGATACCTGTATCTCTTATTTTCATCATTGTCAAATAATAGAAGGTTATCGTGGCAATTTTTCCGACTTCTGTCGCCTTTTCCTAGCAGATAAACGTACGTGCATGCTATTACAATTGAAGATAAAAGATGACACATAAATAAAAGAGACACGATTAGCGATTTTAAAATTCGATATTCATCAATTCCATATTGATCAATTCTGTGCTACCAAAATTGACATTTTATTCGATCGTGAAATTAGATATGTATTTTTGCTCCTTGTATGAATTATATAATAACTTTATCATAGAATTATTATTTTTGTAGTGAGTTATACTTCATATTGGGACCACGTTCTCGATTTTTGGAAGAAGCAGACCACTCTCAATATGTTATTATTGAAATACGAATATATGATAGCTGTAAGTAAACTTAAAAAGTTGCAGTTGCTTCCAAGGTACGAATATCCTTTTTGTAAAATTTAGGACTTGCCTGGTGCGATAAGGAAGTCAGCTGCATTCCTTAATAGAACTCTGACTGACGCTCAAGTAAGAGTGTTAGAGGAACATTTGAAGTTTGCCAGTATGAAGAAAAATCCAGCTGTGAATCATGAGGATGTGGTCCGAATGAACAAGGAGCGGAAAAAAATCACCGTTGAAGGTTCGTTTATTCGAAATGGTAAAGTCGGCGAGTGGAAGGAGAGATTGCCCGACAATGTGATACAAGAATTTGACAGATTAACAAAAGAAAGATTTTCTCCGTACCATCTCAATTTCTGAACGACGTTGTACATATATTTATAAATCTTTAAAAATTGAAAAACAAAATGTATTATATCAATAATGGAAAAAGCTTTGTAATACGGGGGAAAACAATGTTATAATAAAAATATCAGTCAATGCTATAATATCTTTTTGGTTCGAGGCATCGAAGAATATTCGGCATACTGGTTCTACAAAGTTGTCCGATTGTGGCCTTGGTTGAAGGTGTAACAACGCTCATATCGCTTCCTCTCTCGATTAATATAATCGCTGCGTCCCTCTTTCTCCATAAAATTGCTATTTGAAGAGCGATGAAACCCATATTGTCCCGTATATTGACGTCAGCCCCGTGATCCAATAAAATCGAGAGAATGTCCACGTTCGAACTGTATACTGGACAAATGATTCTTAATAAATATTTAGTAGACTGCGATTTTTACATACTTGTGTGAAATTTAAGGATACGGAAAATCATAAAATGCATATAACATGCAAATATATATAAAATATCGAAAATAAAATCATTTTTACAATTTCATTATAATTTTTAATAGAATAAAAGAACGTCCATTTGAATCCTATTTTGTTAGTTGTGCTCATAAAAATTGACAGTCTAAATTAATCTTAATCAATCTTCACTTTGATTTCTTTCACCTGAGATCATAAGCGGTGTTCTTCCCTGTACGTCTTTTTGATTTATTGAAACGCCGTAATCTAAAAGAAATGTAACATTCTTCGATCGTTCTGCTACAATCGCATACTGAAGACAAGTCCAACCTCTTCTACAAGTGTACATTTATTAGAAATAAAAGCACAGATATTTATATTAATTGTACGACCTACATATCAACTTTTCCAGGATCTGCCCCCTTCTTCAAAAGAATCTGTAATATTTCTGGGTTTCTGGAAACGTAAGAGGCGTACATAAGAGCAGTCCTAGCCCAAGGTTGAGTAGTAGTATTGTCCAGATCAGTTGAATTTTTCTCTAACAAAAAGGATAAGATCTGCAGATCACCGCGATCGATAGCTGACGTGATAGGCGTTTTTAAATTTGGTGTAGGATAATGTAGATCTATCGATAGACTACAATTATAGCAATAGTTATTAACGACAGATATAATTGATTAAGAGATATACGTACATTCGTTTACTCACATTTTCGTTAAAAAATCTTTGATCTTTTTTACTGTAGCGAATCTGAGAAGCCATATGAATTGCTCCTCGACCGAATCTATGAATCATAAGATGTTATTTCGAGGAATTAAGAATCATATCAATATAATATTTTACCATTTGTCTGGCGATTAAATTCTGTGTTCAACATTATCGAGATAATGAAATGTTTGAGTTTTGTAAACGTACTGCTAAGTGTTATTTACTTCGTATTGCACTGGCTCTAAATCGATCAAACATCATGCATGTATGCATGTATGTACATGCTAACGTTGAATTTAAACGCGAAATACACGCCTTACAAATATTTGTCTCTCGAACTCATTAATAAGATAACACTAATGAGCAGACATTTCATTTACAATTCTTTTTTACTTAATTTACATTAACGAATTCCGAGTGAGAAGGAATTTTAAGGATTTGTATAATATCATTTCTTTAATTATTTAATTTTATTATAGAATCTTATGAACGAATTTTCTAGGATCTGAAGTACAATATATATTTTTCAATAAACGTAACATTGTAATAGCATTGCAATAATCTTTCTTTAATTATATAGAAATGTTGTATGACTTGGAATGCGTAAATGGCATTTCCGTCTCAGTAAAAGTCAACATTAATTGTGTTAAACAAATCCGAACTTTGATAGTTGAGATGTTAATAAGAATAATAAAGAAAGAAAGAATAATATTATAATCCTGAGCTCGCAAACGTACATTTAGAAATAAATAAGTAACCTCGGCATAGTGCGCTACAGCGGATGCTGTTTAGCCATTCAACTGACAACTTTATTTTTCCTTTCTGACTTGCATTCCATTTTAAAGTACCGGAAAGACAGGAGTCCAACGACACTGTCCCTCCAATTCGACAGGTTGAGAGAACCCGTGAGTCGTAGACATTGGAACGCGTTCGAGACACTTCCAGTACACGCACACTTTCTCTTCGAGACAGGAACACGTGCCAAGGTGGCTGGAGAGCGGTATAGTAAGCCGTTCGAACACTCAAAGTCTACTTTCTAAAGACGGTGGCCAGAGCAAGTCGGAACCGCGTCCATTGCAGTGACTGTGTGCCCTGTCGTTCTTTTCTCGAGGCTTCGTCGCCTGGCTTGCGATCGAGCTTTCGTTTTTCCATGAATCTTAGTGGTGACAGAACTAAAATCGAATCATTCAGGAACAAGACCTGAGGCATTTCCAGCAATCCAAGGAAGATGAAGTGATGGCAGATGTTACGAGGAGGTGGATAGCGCCCGTTCTTGCCACTGTTTTAACATGTGTACTGTTTCCTGTCTGTGGTATGTTTCTCAGAATGTTCGATTATACGAGGGAACCGTATGTTCTGACAGTGGATCGATGGATAATAATTCGAGTAGTGAACGTGGCGTCGAATGACGTTCCTTGACCGCGCGTTGAAATCTCCGCCTGTCAAACGCAGTTTGTGATGGTTTTAGGAAATTTTCGAGATATTCGAGTCAAATATAACAAGTATATCAGCTTCGATCAGTTGTTAATATCGATCGTTTATTCAGTCAAATAGCCATACGTCAAATATAACAGCAATATTTTTATATTCTCTAGATATTTAATATACAGCTAAATATTTAATGTATCGGTGTAAGAAATATTTAACAAGGTAATGCTATCAAGCGTCCGTGTTGCGCAAACACGATCATAATGAAAACAGTGATCTATATTGTAAAGTTTAATTTTCCTTACTTTCTCTCGTGACCGTGATTCGGAACAAAGAACTCCTAAGTGAGTAATCATTTTCTAACCATAGCGTGATTCACGATGAAACAAAATCAATAGGTCTCGACGAGTCAGATCACGAAGAATACAGAGGGAAATACCTTGGGAAGTTGAACGCATATCATCATCAAGTAGCTGGTGACGTTTACGTCGTTGACGAGTACACGTTGTTGCTAACTTCCTTTAGCTACGATGGCAATGGAGCTGACACCTTTTTCTGGGCTGGTGCGTCGAATCGACCTGGTCCACAAGGTTTCATCGTACCGGATGAATGGGGCAAGTCAGTTTGTTTCAGTGTAACAGGAACCTTGAGAAGAAAGTACGTGATTTAAAGATATCTTCTTGTTCCAGAACAAATGTCCTCGATCGGTACTTGAATAAGGATTTCACTCTTACTTTACCGGATAATAAAAGAATAACGGATATAAAATGGTTCGCTGTGTACGATTTGGGTAGCCAGGTATATCGTATAACAGTAATAAAAATTGTTTCAACGTTAGTATATCATTGAAATAACCGTAAAAAAAATATTTTTCTCAGAATACGTTTGGCGACGTGTACATTCCCGATGAATTCGATCCACCAGTACCGCAAAAGATTTCTCAATTAACAAAACGATCACACGGAGTATCTTCAGGGTCCATCGTAATTCTGGATTCGAAAACCATAAAAATACCAGAATTTACATACGATGGGCAGGGAACAGACACGTATTTTTGGGTTGGACTTGGTCCACAGCCTAACAGCAAAGGGACGAAAGTACCCGATGAGTATGGCTAGTAAGTAAACACTAGAAATTTTCAAACGAATAGATTTTTCAATTTTGGCTAATTCTATTCTTAACAAGTAGATTTTCTCAAATAATCTTTTTTTCTTGCGTTTCATCAGCCTGGAATCAATTCGCGTCTACAAGGAAGAAGATATAACGATTCAATTACCTGGAGACATGACAGTTTTCAATATCGATTGGTTAAGTATCTTCGATGTGAAAATTAAAACCAGCTACGGCTCTGTCATAGTTCCAGATGGATTAAACGTACCTCCTTCGTTAGTAAAAGTAATCAAATTTTTCAATTTTCGATAGTTTATTGAAATGAAATTTTGCGTACTAGTAATCAATCTATCAAAGTATAGGTGATCAAGCACACGCAGACTCTACCGAATTGCATTCAACTCCATAAACGATTTCAAATTGGCTGGGAAATTTTTGGTCCGCAGATCACTATCCAATTAGCAGGACAAGTTAGTAAGTATAGTTAAAAACATGTTCAGTTATCTTGTAGCAAACTTAATATTTAAACAGAAGTATTTGAAGAATAATTATTCGAATAGACGTATCATCTTGTTTGACCAAATGTTGAATTAATTACGCGTTAGTATAATACGACGTTAATTAACCTTAGGTGAAGATGAATACATGGCATTCGGTCTCTCTGGTTCCGAAACTTCTAGCCAAATGGAAGGCGCGGATGCTGTGATTGCTTATGTGGACGGTACTCGAGGTTACGCTGTGGATTATAACATCACAGCGAAGGCACCAGTACGTAAATACCAAAAACATTATCAACACTTATGAAGTTCAGTTTGTAATTATTACATCTATTTATGTCTAATTCCAATATTCTATACTATCCATGAGCAAGTGTCTTGAGTGACTTGTAGAATGTAGTATAAATAAACGTAAAGCAAAAAGAATAATCGTTTTCCTATTTCACCGACAGTGTGGAAAAGTTCTCGGTCAATATAGGGGAGTTTGCAGAGACGAACTATTCGGGGGTTTAGATAATAACCAGATGTATACTGCTGTTAGAGAAGATGGAATTAGTATCGTTACATATAGACGTACTCTCAATTCATGTAAGTTAGCACATAAAATAGAAGAGAAGTGCTGAAGTGGAATTATATGGGACACTTTATATCGTAGCTGATCCAGGAGACAAAGAGTATCCAACGAATAGACCAGTTTACGTGATATGGGCTTTAGGAAGATTGGATGAAAATAAAGAGCCGACATTCCACGATGTATATCCTAAGAGCGATCTGAAGTTAGAACTAGTTCCTGAAGAACCGGAGAACACGTGCATGGATTTTACGGAAACCAATGAGAAACTAATGTAAGTGACACGCTGATAATTTATATTTATACAGATTCTACTAATTGGAAACTTTATTTTGCCAGGGAACCTTGGGAAAAGACAGAGATATTTGATAGAAGTATTCGGTCGTTTAGAGCTACTATTGGCCCGTCTGGGGGCAAAAAGGGCTATCAAGGAATTACAGGTTTGATTTAGAGTTCGAAATATTTCGAATATTTTGATTATATTTATTAATGGAGAATGCGAATATTTCTTCATTTATGAGATACTTAAAGATGTACAAAATTTATAGAATTCATATTTAGGTAGCATAATACTTGTTATGATATTTAACAAATGAAACAGATATTTGCATAGGTTCTTCATTTTTAACTGTGTTCATATAGAAAAAGAAAAGAATTTACGTAAATATCCATAGTTCATTTATTAATGTTTAATATCAAGCAATATATTAGTTTGTTCAATTCGTAGGACAAACATCTACAGGTTTAGCATGGTACATCGAGGGTCAGTTGGTACCAAAACTATATCTGCGTCGGGGATTGACGTACAATTTCCGTGTTCACGGCGGAAATAATCCTCACAGTCCCAATTTGTACCACCCATTGATTATAACTAATGAACCACACGGTGGATATGATAAACTGAGTGATGCAGCGCAAAGTAAAATCAGAGTTTTGGCGGGTGTTGAGTTCACCAGAAGAGGACAACCGAGACCAACCGCAGGTTCGTAATAAAACATTTGTAGAGCCGGTCCTGTTTTTACACGATTAATTGACTCTCGAAAAAAGAAGAAAAAAACACATGATAAAAAGGATAGAAGAGATTGCAAGAGTGAGAACTTGGAACAAATTTTTATTTAATTTTATTTTTAATTCATTTTATTTAATACATTATTTTTGAGCAACTCCTGTAAAAATCTTTGATTGAATTTTTATTTAATTTTTAGTCACATTTGAACGTATTTCTTATTTTATAAACTTACAAAGACGATAATTTACGAAAGGAAGCTTCGAGTGTAAAGTGCCAAATGAATATTTTCTAAGGATGCGCCGTTCGAACTGCGTCAAATGAAATTATATCCTGTAAAAAGAGGATCGTGTGTTTTCCTCAATCTGTGTTAAATCAAAATCCATGTAAAAACAGAACCGGCTGTAATCGAAATTATTTCGAAAAGAGATACGTAATGCTGGAACAACTTATTTCTTTTAGTTGGGCCACTTTGCTTAAGCAAACACGGTGCCCGAGACAGAAGACTAGATGATGATTTTATGACGTTTAAACAATTTAATAGAACATTAGTGAGTACGTGTGAACCAGGTAAGAAAATATAAAGTTTCTAGTTCTTTTTTTTCTTTTATAAATAAATGTTTCTTCATTCACTGTCATTTCTTGTAGGTGAAGGTGGAGTATTAGAAATTACACCGAACTCTACCTGGCCAGATATCGTTTATTATAATTCATTTACCCATGCAAATATGGGCTGGAAGATATACATACTGGATGCTTATTCGAAAAGCATCGCTGTTACTCAACGATTATCGTTACTTGCAGGAATAACGGCTGTGTTTTTTCGTTTGTTATAAATATAGATATAGGTTACTAAGATTAGTTGTACCTTTTTATTATACAAGCGCGAATTGACTGATTTTAGTAAATAGAACGAAGAATTTCATCTTTCATCACACATGCAGGCGGAATGTTTCGTTCCTAAGCTAGAAATGAATCAAAATCGCAGAGAGATCAATGCATTCGAATGTGCGAATTTATTATAATTCTTTTATTAATAAATATCATTTTAGTAATACGATGAATTTCCAATTTTAATATTTAATGATAATAAATATATTATATACGAATTAATATCTACTTATTAAGAAACAAATTCTTAAAAAATATAATCTATTTTTAGTATTTTTAGAATATATATACAGAGTAAAATACATATTTAGAATATACATGCATATATGCAATCTTCACCTTCGCTTGCCTTTTAGTTTTGCGGTGGCCTCCAGTTTACATTGTGCAAACATGCACGCGAATAACAGTTGTAATCCAACATTAAGAAGAACTATGCTTAAAATCGAACAAGGAAACTATGGTGATTAAGTAACAAACTACATATCTAAATCTATCCTTGTAATCTAAATATGTACTTTGCATTGCCTTTTGTTTTCTTTGATTGTGCGTTTCTCCCTTTATTAGACGCAACAGCTCTTTTTATTAGCTCATTTCTATTTCTTTTGTCTGCTTCTTTTTTCTTTCCTTCAATTGCTTTGCCTATCCCTCATCTTCCAGCGACTCCTCCATACTTTCTGTCTAACTTGTCATCCCTTCAGCTTCTCCAGCTCTTTTCCACATAGCTCGCGTCACCTCTTATTTTTTTCTTTCCAGCATCTATTCTTTTTCTCCTTGTTTCCGGATCTCAATATATTTTCTTCCTTTCCTTATTCCTCTTCATGTAACCTGGTCAATCTAGTACTATTATTTTTCCATGTCTCTGGACGTATTTAGATTCTCAGATCTTATTCGCTCTCCTTTGTTCTTCCATTTACATCTATCTGTTACTTCCCAAATTTTCCACATCTCTTTCCCTTCACTTTCAAACCTCTCTACCTCTTTCTCCGAGTACCCACACCTTCTAAAATATTCTTCCTTTCCTTTTCCCCATCTCGTCCATCGGCATCTATCTTCCTCTTCTTTTCCTTCCTGCCAACATTCCTTTATCAACATACTCTATTCTTCCTCATTGATTCCTTTGACGTATTTTGTAGCTCTTTTTCCTAAACCTATCCTCGTCCTGTCTCTTTATTTCCTCTCTTATTGTACATATTGCATTAATGTATTTTTATCCACCTCCATAATCATTCTCAAGTATTCGTTGTAGATATAAATGTATCTAGATAATGGAATAAATAAAATCAGAAAAGTTTCATGAAGGTTTGTTAGCCAATAAAAAGAGCCATAGAATAACAATAGCAGTTCGCCCCTGAACATTGGCGAGTGATAATCGATTAAAGCCAAAAGCTGTAGTCGCAGCAATCGATCACGTGCATGTTTTCCTTATATCTACATAAATCCTGTATAAGAGTTCAAGAAACAGAATTCGTAAGATCGTTTATTGTTTGTCTACAACACGCGTCGAATATAGGGAGAGATAGCGAATAAGGAAGATAGAGGGATTGAGAGTCATAACAGTTGCAAAAGATTAAAAGCGATGAGACAATACTAATGCGACAAAAAGAATTCCTATATTCTTTGAGATTTAAGTACATCACTTAACATATATGTACGAGTATTGGTACATTTAGTTGGAAAGCGTAAACTTTCTCTAGAGAGAAATCTGTTACGAGAAAGTTAATAAATCGAAATCATCTTTGAATTATATCTTTTTAGCGTTCTATACTTTTATGAAAATAAAATGGTTTTAAATAAAACAAAATTTATATCAGTTTGTAATATACAAACATAACAGAACAAGAGACGCAGTTTCTTTCTAAGATTATTTCACAATATTGTCCAACGGCTGAACAATCAACCGAGCAACATACTTAATTTTCATTGATTTATCTATAATAATTATCTATTATTGCACTATATTATAGCCATCATTACCATATATGTATACTAAGAGGAAATGCCCAAGAATCGAAAGTTGTTTCCGTTGAAAAAAGAGAAAACTGGTCTGTCAGTGGGCCGAGAAGGTACCAATAAGTCCGTGAACCTCATTTCATTTCAGACTGCAAGACGATTAACATCCTTGTTCGTGTGCCAGTGTTCGAATTCTTTCTAACAAAATTGTATACCAAGTAAGTTGTGCAATTTACATAGATTTGGGCGAAAGATTGCATGATTCTGTTACGTTGAGTATAATCTTTGCAGTGGATAACAAATTTCTTAATTTCACCACGATCGAAGGAGATGTAGGACGAAGATTGGATAAGATGTTTGGCGTAAAACCTAGTTTCCTAAGAGTAGAACCAGGCCATTGTTTGCTACCACCCCAATTCGTTTTTCATGGGGTGAATATCAGGGATATGGAGATCTATGACGATGATGTGTGGATGATTTCATATCCGAGAACTGGTAAAATTCGTTCAAATCTATATTTTGTTTTATATTTATACAATGTGTCCAAGGGTTTAACGATGAAACTTTGCCAGTATATTACAACTAGGGGGAATAAATATTACATAAACATAGGTCGTTTAAAACTTTATTAAAAACTTAAAACAGAAGTACGAATTACAAAGGGAACAGTAACGGACTTGCGAATAGATGAGCAATATTCATCTTTGGCCTATTTGTACGAGCTGTGTTTACTATCTCAGATTGTTAAAAGGAACACAATATTCTTATAGCGCTCCCAGAATTAACAAACACTCCATCTGAAAATATCCATCATTCTTGATAACACAAGATTGACAGCGGTCGAAAGTGGAATTTCTTATTCTGTGAAGTTCATCTTTATTTTGCCTTAATTCTGTAAACGCATCATTAATTTTCTTTATCAATTGATCACGTGATCTCGTATTTGGTATCTTTGTCATAATTTTTTAATAAAGCTCTAAACGACATATGTTTATATAATATCTTTTTCTTTTTTTAATTCATAAAATATGTATAATGGTAAAATTTAGCCGCTAAAATCTACATCCTGTAGAATCACGTGAATTTCTATTAATTTTTTAATTCATTGTAGGTAGTCATTGGGCACAGGAAATGGTATGGTGTATCGCAAATAACTTCGATTACAAAAGTGCTGAAACTCTATTTCTTTTACGTAACCCATTGCTAGAGTACGTTTTATTTAAAAAAAAAGGAAACAATTTTCATATAAAGTTTTCGTGGATCATGCAAATGAATCTTATCTGTAGAGCTTCGTCATTGATGGTCACAGGGGACTCTGTGGAATGGTTTTCGAAGATGGGTGATTCGGTAAAATACGTTATGAAGATGCAACGACCCAGATACGTTAAATCTCACCTCCCTTTCGATTTATTGCCACAGCAAATCCATCAAAAGAAACCGAAAGTATTCAAACATTTTACAATATATTATACTATAATCAACGATCGTGATATGTTATATAAAGGAGCGAAAATATATGATAAATACATAAGAAACAAATTACGTTAATATTGTGAATTGTTTCAGGTCATCTACGTTGCTAGAAATCCAAAGGATACCTGCGTAAGCTTTTATCATTATTGTAAGAAATTTCATAATATAGTGGGGAGCTTCGAAGAATTTGCCGACTTGTTTTTAGATGACAATAGTACGTACCGAATATGCATATGTGTGTATATATATATGTGTTTATATATTTATTACTATAAAAATCTGTCTGTAATTATTATCTATTATTATTAGTATCATAATATCTATATAGCATATATGTTCATTAACAACTACTTTCAATTTAAGTACCATTGACTCCGTTTTGGAATCACGTTTTGAAATTCTGGGCTATAAGAGATCAAGAGAATGTATTATTTTTAACGTATGAAGGAATGAAGAAGGTAATATAGAAATATATTTAAAATCAGACGACTGGTATTCATTCGAATTCATATTTTTGTAAATACAAGTAAAAAAGTAAAATCTAGACATAAATTTGTTTCATCTATTAAATGTAATATCAAGTTTGGGTATTTTTTATATGTATGCACATTATCTATATCCTATGTGTCTTTAGATTTCTTATAAGCGCATAAAAATTCGCGATATATTTATAAAGTTAAAAGTAATATCACAAACAATGATGTTTCAGGATCAAAAGGAAACGATTAGGAGGACAGCAGAATTTCTGGGGAAAACTCCGACAGAGGAACAAATCGCTGATCTTTGTGAGCATTTAAAGTTCACAAAGATGGCAGTTAACCCGGCCATAAATATGGAACTAATTGTTCCACAGAAAGACGTGCCAGAGAATGACAAATTTATAAGAAAGGGCAGAGTCGGTGATTGGAAAAACTATATGTCCGAAGGACTGTCTCAAAGATTCGATGAATGGACTGAAAAGCACTCGGGCAGAAGTGGCCTCGACTTCGACAAACAAACGGTTCTTTATGATGAGGACTGAAAATTATCTACTGAAGTGTGTATATTCTAAGTTTAGGTTGTACAAGAACCGATATTTATATAAAATAATTATATTTGTTTTAACTGTTATTTTTATGTTAATGTACATATGCTTATATAGTTACATAAATTTGTACGTATCATTGTCGATAAAATATATTACAAAAATAGCAAACTATATGTGTGTGTGTAAACTGAAGTTCAGTATAAATTAATGTTATTTACTCATTAATTACGCGAAGCTCAATACCATATATACACTTGTTGTACGACCGGTTTTCTAATAATGGACAGCATTACAGCTTTTCACATTACATCTTTTCATCATTACAGCTAAACTACAGCTTTTCACATTTAAAAAGCTTCTAACTTCGTGAGGAAAACGGATTTTCGAGGAAATGAAGTACTTGTACGTTTAATTTATCTGAATCTGGAATGTAACGCACTATGGGAATCCTGTTCGAGACTCGCGCTCGAGTTTTCGTTTCGTCGATTCTCAGCGCACGACATTGTATGTCAAAGCAAAGATGGCGTTGATTTGTGTTGTGTCAGGTGTTTAAAATTTCATAAAATTATATGGAAGTAAGACATTGGACTGTAGTCGTGACACTTCAGTCAGATATTTAAATCGGTTTTAGTTTTGTGAAAGATCGTCAATTGAAGAAAACGTAAAGGCATCTGTCAAGAGTCACGTGTAATACTGCCCGATAGTGGTATTTTGCACTTAACCTTAGCCTTCACTCGGTATTGTACGATCGTCTTCAAATCTCGTAAAAATTATTTGAAAAAAAACGTCCATGGTGTATTTTTTATTAGAGAAAAAATCAAAACTTTTTATCAATCGTTTTCCTAGCGATACTAATGGTGTTCTTTTATATCGTATGATAAAAGAAAGGTTTAAAACGAATCCGTAAAGTTAAATTCGAATTATGCGCTTTTAAACTGTGTTTACGAAGTATTATATCTTTTCTGAGTTGCCAAAAATATTTAGTTGGATGCTGGTAAAATTTACACCTGGCTGAAATGCCCAGGATAAAAACCAAACAAGCAAGTAGCCTTTGGTTAAGGCAACGCGAATTGGGTGTAGAGTTCTCTTTGGGACATGCCGATCACTTTCATAAAACTCTTTACTCCTCTATACAACCAGTAACTTCTTGGGATCATGCGTTGTCTGCAGCCGCTGCCCATGGTGGAGTTTTTAATCTTGAATATTCCCCAGATGGGTAAATACACACATGCTTTTAGTTCTATGAAAAATATTATATACAATAATAACATAACACTTTTTCTTGTATGACAGCTCTCTTTTATTGGCGGCATGCGAGAAGAAAAGTATTTTAATGTTTGATCCTCTGAGGAGAAGCTTGATCCATGCGATTGATAATGCTCATAACGATTGTGTTAATTGTGTTAGGTATGTGTAGATCTTGTTTTCTTAATTAATGTAAATGAATTATTGTAACATTAAATATCTGATAAGAATAACCTTTTTTATAATAGGTTTTTGGACCAACGTATGTTTGCAACATGTTCAGATGATAGTACGGTAGCTCTTTGGGATGCTAGAAACTTAAAGAATAGAATAAGAACTCTTCAAGGTCATTCGAATTGGGTGAAGAATATAGAGTATAGTCCCAAAGATAATTTATTACTAACCAGTGGTTTTGATGGTAGTATATATACTTGGGACATTAATAGTTTCACAGAAAATAGTATTCTTTATACGCGTGTGTTCCATACAAATGGATTGATGCGAACTAGACTTAGTCCAGATGCCAATAAAATGTTAATAAGTACTACTTCTGGATACCTCATCATTATACACAACCTTAAGTTAAGCACTTTAACTCAGGACTTGGCAGGATTTAGAGTACGTTTCGTTTCTGGTATTACATCTTCATATCTTACTTAACACATTTTGTATACAAATTAATTTTTATTTTAGCCAAATATGTATCGGTTAATGCAATCATCTCAAACTACAATACCAAACGTGGCAAGTTTCACGCATCTCTTTTCCCATTCTCGTACACATAACCGAGTAGAATTTTTAACCGATTTCCCTGTTGGTGATGATGCTGAGATAATATCGAGTTTGCAAGTGCACCCTTATGGATGGTGTGCTTTGTCTAGGAATGTCAGTAATGGAGAAAAATCTGAGGTTGATATTAACAAGCTTACACAATCGACTTTGTTACATATATTTTTCTTACATTTCATTGATGTTTGTGTATTCCAGTGGACTTGTATTCATGACATACAAGAGCGTGATGTATCCAGCACAGCGGATCAGGCGAAAGAAGGAGAGGAGACAGCACCGCAGTTTAACGAAGTACCCGTAGAGGAGTTCGAGAATTTTCAACAACCTCAACCTTCTCGCTCGGGTATAACATCTTCCTTTTTAATAGAAAGTCCAAACAACCGCGTGAGAGTAGTTCATACTACGTCCGATACGAGATCGAACGCGGCTGGATTTTCAGATAACGCGCAATCAGCTAGGTCCCCGAGAAATAATTGGCAGTCAGTGTCTCGTAGAGCGTCACGGTCGCAATCGAGGAATTCGCGTTTGGACAGAAATGCGACAAGAGCGAATTTTGGCTCGATCGAAGTTAGTTCTAGTTCAAACTCGCCTGATTCTCGTGTAAACACAGATAGAGACAATAGACAGGGGGATAGGTACATATACGCCGCTGACATTTATGCGGCTGATGAGAGCATACTGGAAGAAGGTTCTGGCGATCAAGAAAGAGAATCAGGACAAGACTACAGGCCGAGACCAAATGTTCACCTTAACTACTTAAGACCACGCAATATAATCGAAAATTTTCCTACCGGTAATATAGAGTTACATGTAAGTACGACTGACGTGTGGGAAGCACACGTAGCAATTAGGGAAGCTAGGCTTAGAAGGGAGAGGGATTGGCTTTCTAGATCGAGTAACAATACTGTCGTTATTATCGGTGATAGAATTAGGGTTCAGAATCGAAATAGGCAAGGCCAGCAAACAATGTACGCTATTCCGAGAAATCGCATGATCCATCAAAATACACCTAGATTAACGCATTACATAGAGGAACCTAACGTTGGTTCCGGTTATATAAAAGAATTATGTTTCTCTGCCGATGGCCGACTAATATGTTCACCGTTTGGTTACGGAGTTCGTTTGCTAGGATTTTCTGAAAATTGTTCGGAATTATCTAACTGTGTTCCTCCCTACAACGAGTCTATACAGTTGAACGAAATAGCGATAAACTCTAGTCACTCTGGCATCGTAGTCTGTACAAAATTTTCTCCAAGGCATTGTTTGCTCGTGTCAGGTTGTCTTAGTGGAAGAATTGTTTGGCATCAACCTGTAGTTTAATAAAATTAATGTCAACTTTTCACTATAGTCTGCCTAGAGAACGTCTTGATGAGATATATTACTTGCCTATATTTTCTTCTTTTTATTTTTCACTTTTCGTTTTCTTTCTTTTTAATGAGGTGAATATCGGGAAATACGAAGATTTTTTTAAACATACAGTTTTTGATACATTTTATTTTTTAGCGTGTTTTGTTATAGATGTGATTGAGGTTAGGAAACCCTTTGTGGCCGAGGGATATTGGCGCGCGCAGTTGAGAAAATATACACGTTGAACATTTGCGTTATTCATGGTTGAGGCTTGTATTTTCTTTAATATACTATAATATAATATATAATATATCTAAACGTCTGAGCCATTTTCTTGTTGAACGTAGTTCGTTTCCATTGTCTAAAGCACTGTCGTCATCTTTTATCTTATCAGGTTTAAAATAATATTCATCATTACTACTATCACTATCGAACATGTCCTTTCTGGATCTTTTAGGCATCGTATATAAGATATTATAAACAATATATAAAATATAAAAAAAGCTAGCTGATTCGTCTGGTAATGCCATTGAAAGACTGAAACTCGTTTTGACTCGACCATCATCCTACATAGCAAGTTTACGTTAAACGGAAAATAGGATTTCTAAAGATCTATAATTTTCTTCCATCAAAAACATAATACTGTTTTGTCTGCAATACCCATACGTAAATACGCATAAGATTATCGCTCAGAAAAATAGATGTACGCCAGAAACCTCAAAATAAGTGTCCAGAACTGTGAACAAATTCGGGCGGCTATATGCCGACATGCGTCCACAACGGTAAAAAGACTTGGGTGACTATTTGCCGACACTCGTCCGCAAAGGGTTTTAAGCTAATTATTTGTACGTAGCGCTTTTTACTCGAAACGCGATAAACGTGGTGAAATATGATTTATTTTATATTGGAATTATATCTCGCTAGTGATTTAAAAAGAAAACAGTCATGACGTTATTTTAAGTACCGTTCAATGAAATCAATTAATTCATCTTGTATATTTAGAAACTGATTACTGAAACATAGTATTTTTACTAACAGACGTATATTTCTATTGAAAAATTTTAATATCTCAATAAGTCCACGGCAGAGTACTTTTCGTATCATATCGCCAGAGAAAACGTAGGAGCAAGAATGCAGGAAACATTCCATCAACTGATCTGTATATTACACACTTTCGTAGAATATTGGCGATTGCATTGCCATTTGCAACTGAATATACATTTTGCATTTGTACGTCTTGTTTGGCAATAATCGAAGGAGTGATTGCGGTTTGTGATCAATTTCTGAATCATTGATAATAGTGATCTAGGATCTAAGGACAGGAAAAGAGGTAATATGTACCATAGAATGAAATTATTATGCAAGAAAATCAACCTCGCTAAAATACGTAAATACAACGCTGAATATGTAATGTTGGCGTTACCGTTAGTATTAAATTATTTAGCCGCGTATTGCGTGACTATTAATAAGTACCCGAAATTTCAACTAATCATGAGATGATTATTAAAATTGGTGTTGCTGTTTACCGAGAGAAACGATGCCTTCTCGCGA
Organism: Bombus campestris; assembly: GCA_905333015.3. Taxonomy (NCBI): domain Eukaryota; kingdom Metazoa; phylum Arthropoda; class Insecta; order Hymenoptera; family Apidae; genus Bombus; species Bombus campestris. Next base: position 6,686,327 of record HG995135.1, read on the forward strand.
CTGTTGTCGAAACGAAAACCACGCCGTTAATCAACACGACTTTAATCCATAATGAACAACTCGATCAATTTTCAAATTGTATAATGTAGAAAAACAAAGAAAAGAAATGGCGTTGCTCACAACTTCAAAGCAAACGCGAATATACGGATTGTACTAATGAACAAATATTTGTAATCTATTTGAGCCATGTCTTTGACTATATATTCATATACGAAGTTTAAGCGTATTTAGATCGATTGTAGGATCGAAATGGATATCGCTTTTATCGTAAACTCTGTGTTCCATGGAACATCTTACGCTCGTACTATTAAGTAGAAAAGAAATCGTGTAACATATGTAAATACATTGTCAACTTAGGTATGTAATAACAATATAAATGTAATAACCAAATCCGATATGGTTTATGTTCGTAAGCGTCATATTACTTTTAAGGTTAGAGTGAATCAAACTAATCTTTGGAAGAAGCAGTCTGTAAATGCTCGAAATCGTGAAGTTCGTCAATTTTGGTAAGTTAGATATATCTGTAGTAACATTCATGTTTCTACGAGAAAATTTTCAATTCGTTTAACGAAAATTGGAACATATAGTATAAATTATAATATAAGTATAAATTGAAATATAATTCGACATAGAATCAAATGGATATATACATGAAATTAAGAATCATATTAATTTAAACAAAACAATGTTGGAAGTTATTCACTGGTTAGTTTCTTTTGAATTTTATGGAAATTATTCACTGGTTAATTTCTTTCGAGTTTTGCCCGCGAATTGTAAGATAAACGGGGCAAATTATTTCGCGTGCCGTTGATGGTTACTTAAATGTGGATTTTTGATGATATGCAGCCTGTGAATGCAAATGCAGGTTTGTTAACAATCTTCCCTTTCATCGGAAAAACGTGCGAATAACATTGTATTTTTGCTTATCGCGTATCCACTTGAAGATTATTTTCGACTAATCCGACTGATCGTGGCCTGCACGCTCTTTATACATATTATAACTATACGATCGTGTAGAATTGTTAATGTGCTCATTGTTTTGTAAGATTTGTTTGTTTTCTTTTTCTATATAATAAAATGTTGCTTAATGTTTTTCGTCGGTCTAGGTCGAGTCTCCCATCGTTAACGAAAAGTCCCTGTGAACGATACTGGTATTTCGATGAGAATGCGTTTGCTAGTTAGCGAAGGTCTTTTATGTCAATTCCTTATTATCCTTGAATCGAAAGGAATTCGATGATTAAAATCGATACAGAGGAAGAAAAATTTAATCCATTACACAATCTCTTTATTAACAATTAATTTAACTTATGTACAAATATATAATATATCTTAAGATACAACAAACCGCTGTCATAACACGCAGAATAATAAAATCTACTTATTATTCCTTCTTGCACCTTAACAGTTGGAAGTGTTAACTTCTGTCCCTTCAAATAATCAATTTATTAAGTTCTTGCTATGAAATTGGAGATCTAGCGAACAGTATTAACTAATAGCTAATTTATTTGATAACTGGTACAGATGGTTTGGTACTGTAATAATGGTTAGACGTTCTATCTCGTACGATAAGGGACAATAATTCGTTAATAAATAGCTGAATAAATAAAAAATCATTATCTCGTGGTTAGTTATATTCCTCTCCCGTGTTATCATGTCGATTACATCGTCAATATCAGCGAAGTCATGTACATTACGCGCATTCAGTATATTAGTCTTCCTGAATCATAAGAATGCGACAAAAGTAATGATGTGTCATCCATGATTCAGTCAAGTAACCATTTCAAGTAATTTACAAATATAATTAGCGCCTTCTATTCTATTTCCAATGTATTTCAAACGATTGAGTACCTGCAGAAGTATTATTCATTCGGGAAGCAACTTTATCAAATAACGTGATAAGCTATCACGCCCAAAAATATGTATCCTAAATTAGCAATGATCATTTGACCGGCGTTGACAAATTTAGACATCGAATTTCCATGACTATGATCGTGATGTTCACGGTGACTCGTTTCAGAGCTATTCATTTGAAAATCTGTAACATGTACATGTCCTTCGTGCGGAGATCTTTTTGATCTTTCGACGAGTGTTAGTTTCGTGTTCTTCGTTGTTCTTGCCTCGGGCAAATCTGCTGGAAGACGACGCTTTTCGAGTTGAGATTGATCCGATCGAACTTCTCCGGGAATTGGCGGAGGTAATTCCCCTTTAAATCTTCCAAATTGTGGCGTTCTGCTCAGAACGTCCGAGGATAGCTTACTTTTAGAATGTTCCCCGATTCCAGAAATGGATCTGACCAAACTGGGATCCTTCAGCATTTTACCATCAAACGTAATTAGCACTTCGGACGAAGGCGAGGGCGAAGATGGCGGGTTGTTCGGAAACTGTCCGGGAAGTGGCGGCAGATAATAAGCGTTCATTCTGTCAGCAGCCATTTCCATGTCATTCGTGTCACTAGGACGCGGTTTCGCGTTCGTAGATTTTTTCTTCGATTTTTTAACGGTTGCAACTGTTGGAACTGGTGGCGAAGGTATAAAAACTGGCTCAAAGTTATCGACTGCTTTATTGTTCAAAGTTTCCCGAAGACGGACGTCTTCTTGCTCCACTTTCTTGGAAACTCTCTTTTGAGCTATGTCTGTAGCTTTCTCGGTATTTCTTATGATCGGTTTGAAGCCACTTTCGATTACTATCGAGTCTGGATTAAACCCCGTGTTTCTCGCCGGCTTTATCGGAGTGACGAATATATTGGATATGTCCAAGCTGGATACTTTGGTCTCTAGTTTCGTTCGATGTTGCTTCGAATCGATTTTCTTGAGCTTCGCCATCTGTGTGTTATCGTTTCCTTGAGAGTGTCTTTCCGCTGTTCGTTTTCCGTAAGTGGACGAGGACGGTCTGTAAACGGCCTTTTTTCGTTCCATGAAGACCGATCTCGAGGTTAGAGGAATGGTGGGCTGGGGCATCGTCTGCAACATCGGTCGACGTGTCAACATCGGTCTCTTGACGAACATCAGTTGAGTCCTCTGGTCCGATTGGTGATGATGATAATGATCGGGGAGGGGCGGGTGATAAAGATGGTGGTAATTGGACGCGTAATGGTGAGACACCGGCCTGGAATATGGGATCTGCGGGCTGGCGGTAGCCGGATATGTGTATTTCATCCCATGGCTCAGTGGTCGTGGATTATCTGCAACGAGGTTAGACAATTGCTGGTTAGAGGGTTGCCGAAGGAGTTCCGGTTGGATCTCCATGATTTGCTGTCGGCCAGGGTAGGAGGAGGTCAGTCTGGTGACTCCCATCGATTGTTCGCGATAGATCGGTGCGAGCTGGCGGTGATGATTATAATGATGATTGTGATGCTGCTGCATGAGATCCCCGTCGAGGTGCACGTGATGCGTTTCCTTCACGCGTACCTCGTGACGATGCGGCACAGCATCGTGGCCCGGCGTGTTGTACGAAGGTCTCAAGGTGTATGGCTCCTCGTACGACGGCGATGATTTCAAGCGCACGTAATTGTTGTTGTTAGCGGTCGTTAGTAACTGCGTGTATGATGTGCTTAGCTTGTCAGGGTTAGTCGCTGGATGATAAGAATAACGAAGCCCGTGTTCGCTATGAGGGTGATGAGAATGTTGAGGCTGCCGGAGGAACTCCGCCGTTGGTGTTACCTTGCTCAACACGCGGATGCTGGGGTTGTTCTCAAGATCCTCGTTCGGTCGCTGATTCATCGAGTCCACGTAGACCTCGTGGTTTTCGCTGCCAGCGGCTTCTCCGGCGTCACAACTGTCATGAACGTTTATCTTCCATCCCAGATAGCGATGTGTGAAACACTGAATATTTGTTGATAATCGAGTGAGTGCATGATCTAATTTGTCCCTCGAATAAACTTACTTGGGTTCTCTTGCGCAATTGAATTAATATCATCAATGAAATTTTACGAATTAATAATTACAAATTATTAGTACCAATAGATTTTTCTGCATAATCATACCGAGCATGATAATAAAACAAACGAAAGAAGTAAATTTTAGAAATTGTTCTATTCGTTGTAAAATTGTAAAACTATAAAGGAGAAATCTATAACCTGCTGTATTTATCACTTGTCGATTTACTGATACCATTACAATATTATTGTGCAAGAAGTGAATTCGTCCAACTGTCTATGCGACAGTTTGCGTTCACTTACCTGATAGTACACAGTATCAGGCGTGTTCTTATCCGGCACCCATTCTACAAAACCTGGCTCACCATGATCGCATTCCAAAGTCAGCGTACGCTGATAAGCGCCGAACGAAGAGAATTCGTCCGCTAGGGGTTGATTCTGATCTGGCACCCAGTTGCATAGACGTCCGACACCCGTTGGTCGATATACTCCACGTTGACGTTGAGCACCGGCAAATATTTTCACTTTCTGTTTGCCAAGAAACAGCACTTTCATATTCAATTCGTCAACCGAGTTATCAATTTCATGAAAGAGAAAATAGAAAGTTAGCTTACGGCTTTCTCCTCGGGTGTCTTGTGTTGGTATCCACCAATGGGGTCATCGGTAATGTAAAAGGGATGATAACGAGCCGGAGTATCGGCATTTTCCCCACCTTCCACTACGAAAGTGTATTTTTTTCCACGAACCACGTTGATCTCCGGAATTAACAGGCCATTTATATACCATGAAATTCCCCAACCAACGTGACCTGAGACAAATGAGTAACATATACAGGTCTGTCAATTTGCGATTTCTAGTATTAACCTACTAACTCCGCAATGTTTTCTTCAGTCAATTTACATTATCGAATCCTGCTTTCTTAATGTTATGAAGAGAAGTTTCAAGGATTTGTTTAATACTTTCTACGTCACGCTATAAAATTCTTATAAAATTTGAAGGATTTAAAATATTATTTATAATACTAAGATAGGGTATTTCCTTTTGAATTCGTTGTATTGGGCTTATGTATATATGGGAAATTTGAGGATGCAAGGTGCACAGAGTACAGATAGTAGAGTTACGTTATATCGATTTCATCGGATCTGCTTATTACAAAATCAACTTTATCTTTTTGTATTGATGAAACTTTCACTAATGTTTTCGTTTTTTGATAACGATAAGTTCCGTTTCATACCAGTAATAGCAGGATAGCCTTGTTTTCCTCCAGTAGGTCCCATCTGGGCATACAATACTCCGTCTTCGGGTTCGTAACATTGAATGGCTGGAATTTCCCAAGCATCGTCTTTAGCCGCCGGTGCAGGGGTTGCTACACGTTGAGGTCTTCTCGTAGTTACAACTAGTTGCTATTTCGCAAAATCACATTCATCAGCCATTCGAATATTAGTAATCTTACGATATCTCATCTTCAATCAGACAAGTTTGAGTTATTAGAGTCTCGTTAATTATTTCATGCGAAGTTTAATGTTCAACTTCAACTCTGTTATTGTATTATTTTCGCCTGTTTTACGTCGCAATATTTTACTTTTTTATAATAATCATAAATATATTTAACATTTCAAGAAACGCTTTACTATATACTTAAGATCACAAATTCTGCATATCAGCAACGATTCTCTTACATTTTTCCTCAAGCTTAAGAAACTAGTGAACGATAAAAAAGAACACAAGTGGATTTAAAATGATTCAGAGAACGTAACAGGGCTGATATGTTGAAGTTTGGTTGACTCAAATAATCCTGGCTTGCCATAAATGGTAAAATACCTGATTGTCACTGTCCCTGGCATCGTTGCTATCCGCGAATACCTGAGAATGTTCGTGATCTGGAACGGGACAATTCCAAACCGGTGGTCTACCGAAATCGATGAAACGATCGGTTTTCAGATAGTCGGAGTGAAAGCTGACCTCTTGCCTCTCGTTTAGTGGGCCAATGGCCCAGATGATCGCTTGCGATCCGTTTGTCAGGATTTGATGGTCCAGTTCATCGTTCGTCTTCAGTGGTCTCTGATATGTGACAATACTATATCCGTCCACCAGTGCCGCGTTCAACAATCGAATAGAATTCGTGTTCTCCTGTAAAGCGCCGATTCGGCCGGGTAAATTCAATGTAAACCACACGACATTCGACCGTTCTAACTGCACGATGGCAACAGGATAGATGACTAGATGGGCGTAAAATTAGAAGTAGGTAACCTGTATGCGTGTGTCTGGACAGCTGCCTCGTCCTCCGGAACATTGAGATTTTGCATCCAAAAAGTAATCGACAGCGTAGCCTTGAAGGGTTTGCTTATCGACCCAAGCGACCACGACATCTCCGCCGACCATTAAGCTTCTTTCCGGATTCGCTGATAATCCGAACGCCATGTATTGTCCATCGTCTGAGGATAAGATACACCTTTACAATTGCAATAGAATCAAGTACGTTTATTTGCTCGTACGAGCAAATGAATGCCGAGCAGTTATTATCCAAACTACGATAATTTCAGTTATTATGAATTCCTGTAATGAGTATATCTATTGGAATTGGACTGTGAATTTTTATGCGTTTATCGGGAGAAATGTTCAGAAATGCGCAGAACGTGTACGTACAGTAGAATTCCGTTTCTCTGAATTTGTCGGTAGACAAATAATTCATATAATTAAAGTTGCGATAATAAGGGCGCTCAAGACCGTGGAACCGAACAGGAAAATTTCATCGTTCGTAATCTCGTAAAATCTATTTCCCGTAAAAATTAGGAGATCTAGTTCGGTAGGGTGGTTCCTAATTTACCAAACGGCCCGTTTAAACCGCGACCAGACGTTAATTAGAGTGTGAAACGCAATTTTTCGTGGTCACTTTTTCCGCAAGAGCGGTTAGATTTGATGAAGGGCGCAAATAGGGCGCACAGTCAAAGACAAAGTGTCATAGACAAAGAAGAAAATTATATTTTAACGACCTCGTTCGTTCGACATATGTACATACATATATCCGCTGACTGTGAATACATATGTACTGTGTTTTATCAACGACACGAATCGTGGCAAAATTGAAATAGTATATTATCTATTGAACGGAATCAGTGACGAGCTATGGCCGAGTGAGACGAGATAGGTGTGTGAAGTATTGTTAATTAAAAGTTGGGCCGGATCTTAGGCTGGTATGTAAATTCACGCTGCTTTCAATAAATGCGATAGAAGTTTTGTTCTTTTGTGAGACCTACGCGCGGACAGCTCGGGAATATATACTCACCAAGTTTTCCAACGAGTTGGGCGACTATGCTGTCTCCGGCCACGGCCCATCGCACCTCAAAAGCCAGCTTGTCCTCCAGCACTTCGCAGTTCAGTTTCGACTGAAATCAAACGACAAACCGTTTACCATCGTTTTACAACATCGATTCCCTTGCATCTCTCGCGATTCACCATAACCGGTCGATCGTGAATCTCGTTGTCGCAAACCCTTGAATCTCGAAGCCACTTTTTCTCTCGGCAAGACGTTAGAACTCGACAGACGACGTCGTCCAGTGATAAATGCGAAAGCGAAAGAAGAAATTTATCGATGTCGGACGAAGAGAGAAATTAAAAGTTCAAGTTAAAGACAACTCTTGAGGAGTAAGGCAAGGAACTGATTCGATTGTCAAGAAAGTAATACGTTTATTCGCATTAATCTCAAGTAAAAACGTACAAAAAAAGGTTGATAAAAAAGTAATATCATTCGGTGCGTGTAAATATAATCTATATCTGGTAAATAGGCATATGCGCGATATAAGCTTCTGTACTTATAAAGAAGAACTGGCCTAGGTAGGAAGGGGATTTCCTCAGCTTTATTTCCGAGCGATATGTCCTCCGTCTCTTGGAATAACGCGCGCCTCCTCTCGGACCGCGAAGATAAAAATAATTAACCCTTGTATCACAATCGAATAACCATCGTTCTCTGTCCTTACGCTCGACTTTTACAAAAATAATATCTCTTCTTCATAATACTTATACTCTAAATCAATGGTATTTAACCACAATGAACAAACTTATTGTACAATCCAAACATGTCATTCATTCGCAAACTTATATCTTAGCGCTAATATTTGTTATTAGAGATGGGCCGAAACCTGATTTCTAGATCCGCGTGATTCGGATCCGGAATTCTGCGAGGTCTCGAAACTCTCGAAACGCGAAACTCTTGTAACACGGAATATTTATCTTTTCTCATTTTTTCCTAAGAAATATCTATCTTGCCTATCTTACTTGCAGGAGATAAAAGTCTTAAAAAGTCTTCCCGAGAAATGCAAATTACCTTTTCCCGATATGAGTCCATGTATTTAGACACAAACTCAATCGAATTCAAATAATGCTTTCACAAGTTATTTAGGCGAATTATCGTTTACCTGGGTTTTGAGAGTTTCGAATCACGGAAAATGGCACATGGTTTCGAATTTCGAGGGGTTTTCAGGTTTCCAGTGACCCACCTCTATTTCTTATTCTTTCATCGTTCTTACGGTGTTACACATAACGCACGAAAGGGTTAAGGCTGTCGATAAGGATTCGTAGCCTTGAAGGTCTATTCCAAGTCTCGAATATAGTGAATCTTCTTCCGATGGTTTCCACGCTTCTACGCGATGTGTTCGTGTAGCGCACGCAGATGAGCCGAGAGACAAACCGATATCCAAGTGTCACTAATATCGACACATGTTTCATACGGACTCGGAAGGGAGACAGCAAAGCGTGAATTATGGCGACTTGTATTGTTCGACGAGAATGCGACGCATCCACTTCTACGGGAGCGAGATCGTACGTCTCTTAGAATAGAATTCTAAAGCGGATTCGAGAGATTAAAGCTGTGTCTCATAGGTATGTGTCCATGGGACATGGTTTGCGCCTACGTAGATGCTTCATCACGTTACTCCCACACAAGGTAAATTTATTTTTCATCAACGAGCGAGAAATTTAGAAAAGTTTTCTCTTTGTTCGTCTTATGAAACGATGTGTAACTTTGATAAATCTTATATTTTTCTCTTGGAACATAGTCTTTATGTAAAAATAATACTAAATTAACCCCTTAACAGCTTAGCCCGTGACAATCGAGCCGTTAATTAATTTAGCCGCTTTATACAAGGTGAGCTTCGATCAAGTGCCTTGACACGGATATTTAACAAATTTTAGAAAATGGTTCGATTATGGATAAGCCTGATGGACGCTAGCCATTCAAACCGTAAGTGTTACGAACTTACGTCTTTGTGTACAGGTATGTGACATGGAAAAGTTTGCACGCTTTTGTCATATTTGTTTACGAGATAAAAACTCGTGTCAGACTATCAGCTATTTTTCAGAAAATACATCTTTGTATCTAACAAACCTTTTTTGTTAAATACTTCTTGTTAGTTATATAGTGACGTTAAGATTTAAAAAATCGAGAGATGTACTTATCAGATATTTTCTTTATGATCTTTGATCAAGGTAAAAAATTTCTACTTCCACCTGACTTTTATTTTGTTTATCTTAAAATGACACGTCCAAGCAACTGATGAAACCAAAAACAAATAGGTACTTTGGAGGGATTTCGTTGATTTGCCGAACTGTTAAGGTATTATAAGCAAAAATACGCTAATAAAAATATGTCTAATTGCGCTTCGATACGATTCACTCTGTTTGAGCGTTTCGCTCGTATGCAAGATGTTTCTGTCTATGCAAGTGTCTGCGAATGTGTGTGATTTACAAGCGCGTGTATACGTTACTACAAGCGGCTGTACAAAGTGTAAACCGATGTTCAGAGATTCCTCGTCTAATACATTGCCGGCGCGTGTTGTTAAATAAATAAAGAAGCTAGAATCATCGTCCCGTGCCCCTCTTCTCCTGCTCTCTCGTGTGAAACTTCGCCAAAGTGGTTGTACGCGACTGTGAAACTTTACGAATGAGTCTCCGGCTAATATTATCCCAGCTGTGCCACCTGAGGTTTCCACGGTGAAACGAAACGAATGATCGTCGGTAAACGCTTGGTGGCCAGCTTACAGAACTTTCGCTAATTTGTCGAAACGCGAGTTTGACCGAGTTCTGTTAGGCAGTCTGATTTACGATTGGTTTACCGTTACCGCGATAAATCATTCGCTATCCTCTTGTCTTAGCTCTTACCAAGGTACGAGTTTACGATGCAAGCTGAACCAAGTGTATCTTGGATCGAATGCTGTTGATTGGAGCTTCTTCGAGTTGAACGACTAATCGACTAAGGAATCAAAGACAATTCGAGGATTTCTATTGCGAAGAAACTGATCTCCCTTCGATGGGAAACAAACATCCCCGCACAAGGAATCTTCGAGCTGTCCGAGAGCAGCGGATGTCACCAAACGAGTTAAACTGCGTCCTCGTTGAAGCAACAACTTTCGTTGCCCCTTCTTGTTGTTTGTTCCAAACAGTACTTAACACGTATCAACATTTTGTCTACATTGAAGCAACATAATCTGCGGAACATCTGCATTTTATCTCGATTGTGAAGCGATATTTCTTCCTTGCTATAAGTTATTCACGAGCAAATTTATTGCGAAACAATCGACAAACCGTGCACCGATGGAACCTTTGTTTCTGTCGCGACGTATTGCCGCGTTTCTCTTATTTTTCTTCCATCTTTAAACCTCGTTTACATGAAACAACTTTTAGTCGAACGGTTGAGTCGATGTAAACGCAATGCCGATCGAGTCGAAACGACCTGGTCATTTCAGTAGTTGTCTGATGTAAACGCGGCTTTAGCGTACAGACACAGATAAGACACAGACAGCAGCAGCATTCGTTAATGGCAACGAAAATGTGAAGAGTCACCGAGAGACAATAAACTTCAGCAACTTCTTCAAGAAACATGGATCATCAATAACATGTTCCTCGTTGTATCTCCAAGGAGAACGCAGTTTTATAATATCTTTAAATATCCATCAATAACGAACGAAAGAGTCTACCCTTCTGTCACCTTGGAACCGTAAAAATCTCGCGTAAGAATTTAGCTGGGGCTCGCTAGTTGGTTGGCTACGCGATCTTGATCGTATTACAGGCTGAGTTGCGACCGTTTTGACAGAAGGCTGACCGGATCTATACTGTTCCTGATACGTGGCATCGTCTAGATTTGTGACGTCGTCGCCGTACTGAATAATCGCGGTCGATCTTCCGACCAGTGTCGGATAAGAGGCGGATTGATGCCGGTGAAGCTGCTGCGCGAGTGGTTCTTGGATCTGCAAGCTCTTTGGTATTCGATAGTGGATCGCCTGGACCGCTTGGACCCGATCTTCTCGGCGGAGGATCGGCCGGTAGGTTGTCGGTTGTTGGTATTGCTGCTGAGTAAGCAACGCGCTCGCGAGGGAAGGAGAAAGAGACGGAGAAGCCGGCGACGACGATGACGCCGAAGTAGACAGCTCGTACAGATTTGTCAGACCGAGCGTCTGTCCCTGCCCTCCGCGATGCACGTTCTGCAACACAAGGACAGAGACAGGATGTTATGCATAGGTCTTGCGAGAGAACATATTTTCTTTCTAGGTCTATCGGCGTCTCAATGATTCGTTTCATATCGTTTCGTTTTGGATAAGAAGCAGCGGTGCTGAAACGTTTAACGTGTCCTCCGCACGATAAAAATTCTACGCCACTGAAAACCGAAATCATTGAAACACCAACTAAACGCTAGAAATTGTCTACGTTGGCGAAGACCACGGTTCCTTCTCTGCTTCTTCCGGAATAAAACAGCGTGGAAGCAGGGGACGAAGCGTAAGTCGTTGACGCAGGACTCGGATGTTTGGTCGGAAAATCCGTAAATCGGTGAACGTATTGTCGTTCGAGCGACGTCCGTTGACAAGCAGATATCCAGTCAAATATTGACAGAGACAAATTCACCATGGAACAATACCGAGTCTGTATTGATTGCTACCGTGAAAGGCACATTTGTTTCTGTACGTTCGACTGCGTTTACGCGACCGGCTATACGGAAACGCGGAACATTTGTTGTTTCTACGACGGACTACATCCATTGCCGAGCGAAAGAAAATATACACAGGGAGAAAGACGTGAGCAATTTTTACTTTCGACTGCCGATCAATTTTTCTTAAGCTATAGTCCGTTGAAAATTCAATTACAAACACAATCGGATCGCCCTTGAGGAAAGGCGGGCGCGAGATGACAGCAAAATGTGTTCGATTACGAAACATTTGGACGTAATCTGGTTGCGAAATGTCTATGGAATATGAAAGTACCTGGAAGTTTGGTTCAACCGAGGGAAACTTACAGGACGTGACGTAAAAGCATCGAATCGGTTAAAGACGATGTAGATCGATCGAGGACTGGTAAACGTCAGCTCGAATCCCTTTCCTCCTGCCAGTTCGAACGTGATTGGCATTTGCAGCTTGTACAATGAAGCCTCGTTCAAGAATTACCCTCCGGAATGACAGGTCGCGCGATGAAGGCCGAGTTACGAGCCAATGAAAAAGTCGACCTCGCCGCCTTTAAAGTTTCTGTACGTACGTTTTAATTAGCTCGTAACTCGATCCCGAAAAGTTGGTCGCAAGATTGGTCGGATTAGCAAAGGGGCGTCGCGTTTAAAAGATCCAAGCCGGCGTCTCTTCTTGCAGCGAGCCCCGCTGACTACAAGAAGCCTTTCCAGCTTACCTGCGGCGAAACTCCAAGCATCTTTAGGGACGGTGGCACGTTAAGACCTTGCGGAATTTGTATATGGCCGAAGTCCACGGTAAACGCCTCACACCAGACGCCGAAGTGGCCGATCTGGTGGATCGTTAGATCCCCGGGCAACGTCAGCACGATGGCTTTGCGATCGTATCGACGTAGTGGCTGCTCCTTTCCGTTCTCGTCTGGTACGCGTATACCTTGCGGCGACGGCGATGGTCCAGCTCCCACCCAAAATTTCGCATCTGCGAAAAGATTTCATCGTATGGAAAGTTGATTATCACGAACATAAGTTGGAGAAACCTGTGCAAGATCGTATATTATGATTATCTTTGTTGGTAATTCAAGAAAACTGACACTCATTTGGCAATTACTTTTCGCCACATTGAAGGGTTTGTCGATAGAAATTTCTCGAAAATAGGTATACTGCAGTGAATTATAATAATCCTCTTGTGTTTGCAAGCGTTCCGAACAGTTGAAAGATAAAATTCGACGAGCAAAACGGTTCAAGCAAACGAATGTAAGAAAAATAACGATGACAGTGTCTTTTTTGCGTGTATCGCCACTTGAACGAAGAATTTACACGGTGTATAGATATGGTGACTAGACATATGTTTCATGGTAATATCAATATTATTATTGTTACTTTAGATCAGGTATGCGAATCATTTATATTCAAATATAATTTTGATTATGTGATATATTTTGCGAGTTAAAAAGTTATAGAAACCTAGAACCTTGAGTATGGGTTTCCCGTATCGTGTTTCTTCTTAGGCTTTGGTTACAGCGTAACCATAACCTTAGTCAATAGAATAGCGTGAAACTTACCAGGTGCCTCGCCATCATAACTGAAGCTTGGTATCAAGAGGGTTTGTGCATCCACGACGACGATTGGTTCAGAGTTTACTCCGTGTACTCCGTTCAGAGCTGCCAATTTTTGAGGTTTTGGGTAATCGAATCCTCGTGGTATTCTGACGTCACCAAAGTTAACCTGCCAATTATACGTTTTAAAGAAATTTTAATCCGCTTCCACGTTCAATCTAATAGAAAAATAATTTAACCGATGGTAGATAGTTTAATGGAACGAGGATTTCTATCTGACTAGACACTTTTGTACACCATTGTATGATGGCATTACGTTTCCAATAAGTTTCAATTGCATTCGAAACATTTTTATGATCTAACAATTTTTCTAAATATCGAGTCAATATTTCTAAATTTTGGACGAGGACATACATATATATTTATTACGTCAAAGTGATAGTTTCGAAAGGATTACAACACGTTTAATATATACTACAACTACAATGACTACTCCATGCAATAGGTAGTTTGTGGGGAATGTAGAATTCATAAGCTTCAGAAATAATGCCGCAAACAGATTCCATTTTATCGTTTTCCAAGCCCGTCCACGTAATGGAAATTCGACCATTTCGCTGCCGTTCCGTCGTGATCGAGCTTTATCATTCTGGGGTTACATACACGGTATCTGCTGCCGCGTGTCGGACGCTGCGGCTCGGAATAAATTTTCGTTGCGCTGGCAATATCAAGGACGTAAATCGACGATCTGTGCGGACTGTCGGGGATAACCGGCCACATGGAACGAGTGCTTTTGGTTAAACTTCTCGTTCGACTTGAAATTCCGCTGGGAAAAAGTAAATCGAAACTTCGATGACGTCTCACCGACTTGTTCGATAAAGTCTGCGCGATAATTTAGTGAAGTTAGTAAGTCGATCTTCGTTACGAGTCAGGAATTACGTTCTCGTCTACATGTAACAGTACACTTCCTAGAATTAATGGTCGAAAGCTATTATCGAAGGAACTGCTTGCGAAATATAATTTGATAATATCGAACCATATTGAGAGATCTGTGCAATTTCATTAATGGTTAAACCATCGAGGATCAGGCAGTGAAATAATTGCTAAAAATTGTATAAACACAGCACTATAAAAAGAATCGACTGTTAAAGCTAACTATGAACTATTAAATCACTATTAAAGATTTAAATAAAGTACTTTATTGTTTTATCAAGATGATAAAAATATATTAAACCGACAGATAGTCCATTTCATAAATCAGGATCATAAAGAAAAAATTGCATAATTTAGGGAAAATTACTATAAACACTTCAATTTCTCCAAACTTTAAATTGTAGAAAATAGGCGAAAAAAATAGAAATTGAAAGAGATATTAAGCATATCCTTGGTACTAGCTTTCATAACCACAACGTTAAAATACCAAATTCGATAATGTAGATTAACTGAGAAGAATTGCAAATGAAATGTTGCGTTAATGCAACATTGATTTATAACGGGTCAAATAATATTCCTCGTGTCTTGTGATTTATAGACGATAATGTATAGCTTTTAATGCGTGATTCTTAAGATCGTAATCGGATTTCCAATTGCTCGTTTGCATTCGAAAACATTATTGTGGAACGATCGAGTGTAATTTGCTGAGAAGTTCGATGTTGTTCGTATGGCTCGAAGCCAACCGTAGGCAATTGCTTTCTATCTTATAGAGGCACGCGTGCCAACAAACTACGAGCGTGAAAGTTGCACGGCAAAGAAACGATACCGGTTTCTTGTGCTGTGCAAGTGGAATCGAAGCGACACCGAAGGTCACGAGCATGATACGTTTCTTACTCACGGAGAATTCGTCGCACCACACGGCGAACCACTTCACGTTGCTCAGCGTCTTGCCATCGGGTAATGTGAGCGTGATGTCCTTCCTACGATACCGCTTCAACGTGTTCGATCTATGGCAAACGAATGGATTACGGTTCTACAAAGATCAACCTTCATGATCTTTATTCGATTGCTCTACCAAGGCAACCGCGTCGGATGCATTGTGCATAGATTGTGATAAAACTTTCTGGATAAAGAATAGCGAGATGGAATGTAAACAAATCGACTATAGACAATAATTAAGAGCAAACAATTGGAAAACGAACAAACAAACCTAAATATCAAAGATGCATCTTATATGTATGTTGATCCTGCTACAATTATATTTTTCTAGGATTATGTTCCATTATAACGTAGTATGATAATCAGCTAATATCTAACTAGTTAAAAGTTACAAGTTAGTCTTCTCGTTTACAATCTCTTTACGATAATATTTCGTTAAATACTCGGACGTCAACTCGGACAACTTGAAACTTTAGATTACTTTTGATACGATTAGATTATCTATCTAGATTAAAAGATTTCTTAAGTTTAAGAACAGTTCTTTTCTTTGTTAAAATGAAAGTGAGATTGAGATATTAAAATCCAAGGATTGCAGTAAGATTAGAATATTCCGATTAGATTGTAAAATATAAGCTACACAGATATAAGAACAAGCTTTTAAAATATCGTGTGTCGTCCGAAGGCAAATTAAAAATATAAATCAAGGGATCTAAAACAAGAAGAAACCGACTATATTTGTCAGAAAGAGGGTTTGCCAGCTGCAATTTGACAGAATTGGTACAATTAAAGATTACAAAGAGCACTCACGATCCACGCTCGTCCCGGAGCCTGATTCCGTTTCCATTAGGACTCTTCGATGTACCGACGTAAAAGTAAGCGGCTGAAAAGAAGATAATTATAATTTCAGCTTTCGCTGATTGTAACGAGTTATTGCTAATTACTTAATTTCAGGCACTTGGCCGATCATCCGGCAGCAGTGAGTTTGCAGCAACGAAACAGTCACGAATTGCAACTCTGATAACGACCATGTTATTTCCTTCATTTTCTGGATCGTTGGCAACTTTACTTACTGGCGAATACACGTCGCAGAGCGGAGTGACCTTCGCCAGCGAACGCTTTCGATTTTATTGAGCCGTAGCATGTAGAAAAGTGAGAGTAGCGTACGAGTCGAAAGGGAGAAGTAGAAGTACCTTTTACAGCGGCGATTAATTTAACTTTAAGGCTAGTCTTACGTCGTTTCGCGTTTACCGATGTACTTCGCCACACGCGATTCAGAAAATTCATCGAATCGTTATAAATCTTTCTATCAATTTCCATTGTGACGCACGCTATCGACTACGCGGATTGGGACATTTGTTCGTTATATTTATTGAGAAATTATGACAGATTTGAAATTGATTAATAGTTTGAAAGATCAAGGAAGAAAATAACGTATATATAATTCGCCATTCTTCGATACATTTCAATTTACGAAGTTGATCAGCATAGCTTCTGAGCGATACGTTTGTCCGTCGAGTAAGTCTCTATCTACTTTGAATTGTCTAACTCGACCAAGCGTGCATTGTCTCTCTGATAGATATGATCGTAGAAGAAAAGATACCATGACGCGATACTACTACCTGTTTATAGAAGCAGCAACTATAGATGTAAATTAATTAAAAGACGTAACAATGATATATTTTATTATTTGCTGTATTCATGTCGTGCTTGTTGGAAAAGAGTTCCAAATATCAGCGCAATATCTTTTTCCTTCTTTCTTTCATCCTAAATCCTGCAAGCTTGTGAAATTTTCAGAAATCGAAGTAATTCTTCGTTCATAATTTTGCAATTAACGTACATGTGAAAAACAATCGAGTGTTCTAATAGCGATAGTAGCTGTCGAATCGATGGTGATTCGATGGGAATTCAATGGAACACGAATAGAGACGAAGTCGTAGAGCGATTGAAAGTAATAGAAACGTTCGTAAAAAGAACGAATGAATTGATAGAGCGATCACGTTTCGCCGCGTGGAAAGAAAACGAAGAACGATGGAATAGAACATAAAAGAGATCCGCGGAACATCGACTGTTCTTCTCGGCTGTCGAATTGTCGATGTAAAACCAGTGTCCTGCTCAAAACGTATCCACCGTCGACGGTCAGAAATGGAGACGTTTCTCTTTCTCGATAACAGTATGTGGTTTTACGTAGGAATCGTGAAATGTCAGGAGTCATTTCCTCCGACGCGTACGCTCACTCTTTTTCCCGTGGAAACCCCGGCGAGCCGGCATGATCGACGGTTGCACTGAAATGAGAAAGTTTCGCGCGAGCCATAGCCCCTCCTCGGTTACGAACTTGGTGCTTCGCCGTCGTACGTGAAGTCCTTGATGAACAGAGTTCGCCCGTCCACCGCGTAAACTTCACCGCTGACGCCGTGATGAAGTTCCGACAGCTTGCCAATAAGCTTTCCGTAATAAGCTGCGCTGCATATCTCTGTAAACAAAATCGAATTTAATTAATTAGCGCGGATTAATGGCCACGACAACCCACTGAAACGGCTAGCGCAGGTAGCCGCTTAATAGCGACGCGAATATTTATAACGGAAGCGCAGACATTTAAAAAATTCAAGACAGTGGCTCACGGGGAATAGCATGGATTTATCTCACGAATAACGAATAGACTACCGATTTTTTATGCACTTGTAAGAAACAATAAACTTAGAAATATAATGGAGAAGTTGATACATAGGAAATTGACAAAATTGACAAGTGGAATTTTGCTCGTTAAATAATGTTCGTACAGAATAAAATATCACAAAGTGATACCCGAGTGATCGGAACAGTTTTCTACCGAGTGTATATTTCTTTAATTATATTCTCAAAAATGTGAATTTGTGTAAAAATCAGCAGACTAATGACGGCACAACCTGTTTATCGAAAAAAAGATTCAGTACCAGCCGCATGCATAAATAATCGCAGCTCGAACTGCTTAGTCCGAGCTAAGAAATTCCGTTTATTCCTGGATCACTGATTCTTGGGATCGATGGACGTTTAACGGTAGTCGATGTCTCGCTCGAAGATCGATTCTACTGTATATATTGTGGGTTTAGCAGGGTAGATCTTTACGAATCACGAGGGTATGCAGAAGCGAGTTCCTCGGATGTTTGTTGAGCCCTGGCAGCAGTGCGGCATGTGGAGCAACATCGTGTCGCACGAGATCACGGAATGTTAGTCATCTGTTCGGATCTCGTGGTTCTAACTTGCTCCCGACAATTTGCTGGTTCAGGAGATTCTCTAAAATACCTCAACGCCGAAAGATCGATCATTTTCACGGCGAACGTTTTCTTGGTAAAAGGTCTTATATTTACGAAGACTTGTAATCATTCAATTATTCTCACATCACTTCTGTCAGCATCCAATCAGTCCTGCAATCATCCAATCATTCTTCATCATTTGTTGTTGCATTGTTTCAAGATCATTCCTCGTTACATACGGAACATCAACGCACTATTTGCTGATATTACAACTGCGTAAATCGAGTGGCTGTTCACACTGATCCTATCCTAAAATCTGTTTAATCTCTAGCATCTTTAAGGTAGAGCCGTGTTATTTGTTCTTAGCTTACGTTTAAACTTTTATGTATGTCTTAAGTTTTAAACGATCAAACTTTGTCAGTGGTCTATGAGCGGAAAGAGGAAACAAATGTTATATGAACATAGGTCTGCAAACGCTTTATCAAAAAGTTACACAAGAAATATGAAAAGTAATCAATTCGGCTTAGGTCCTTAAATTTCCATCTGAAAATACCATGCTCGATTCGAATTCTGAATATCTTTGCGCGATACATTATCGCTTCTATCGTTCCCCATAACTAAAAGTCTAACTGTGTAAAATCCGCGAACGGTCCATTTTTCACGATAATATTCGTCTATTGCCTCTAGGTTTCATATTTTTGTTTTGACTTTTCTATAAAGCGTTTACAAACCTACGTTTTTATAACGTTCTTTTCTTGTCCCTAGAATTTTTTGTTGAATTGTTCACAGAACAAATTGGCGAAGTTTGATCGTTTAAAACCGAGACTGCATACTACATTTTCTTTTTTTGTATCGTATTCTACGTTATATCTTTTCTGTACCAAAGGGTTTATCCCCTCTTCTATTTAAATAAACGGAATAAATAAATGGAAGACATCGATGGACAACCTTGCAACTCTATTTCGAATTCTATCGCTTCTAATTCGTTTGCCTATCTCGATTGACTGCGAATAGAGGAGCAAGACTGGTAAACTAGCGTGCGAAAACTTGGTCCGGCAGTTCTCCAGGAGAATGGTCCGAGAGAAAATCAGGGTTAACATTCGCATAAATATGCTATCGCGGCGTATCGAACGTCAAGGCCAATCCCAGTGGCGTGGACCGTTCGTTAGATGCTAACGAATCATGGAACCGGTCGACGATCGATCTCGCATCTAACCCTTTGATCGAGCGCGTACCGTTACCGCTCTCTCGGTCGAACAGGATATCGTCCATCCGATGAGATTGACGCATGCCTGGGTATAAATCCTGGATCGTTCACGGTCGCGTTTTAAACCGTGCGTACCACTGTTCCAACGTTCTACGACGAGTCGAAAACATTGGAAAAAATCGACGCGAACCCAGGAAAATTAGATACGTCTCGGGGAATGATCCGTGTACGACGTTCCGTTGTGCCGTTAACTGTCGCAGGTAATCGGTGATGTAACGTATGGCATGGAGAAACGATCGTACCATTTTGTTCCACCACCTGATGGTATTTAATAATTGAACAAAAATGCGTTGTTAACGCTAAGCCTTCACCAAAGCAACAGAAAGGAACTTCTTGTTGCCTGCTGTTGCAGAAGCAACAGTACTCAGCCTCCAATGCTGTAATAGCACTCGAGTAGTACTCGGATAGAACTCTAAATAATATTCAACAAATATCAACTCGCGGAAACACTTTGCAGTCTCAGTGAAGCAACTCGATCAGACGAATATTTGAATTTCGTGTCGATTTCAAAGCGACACTTCTTCTTAGCAATAATTAAGCTGCTCTTTACCGAAGCAATAACGAGGAACATTTTGCTTTTTCTCTGCTGTTGCTGCGTCTTCTAAATCGATTTTAAAGCGACATTTGCCCCCAGCGACAAATATATACAGAAGAAACATTTGTTTCTCCCGCCACGTGCTGTTACGTGTTTCATTTTCTCCTTTCATCGTTACCGCTTCCAACGAGAACAGGCAACAGGCAGCACTCTTTGTTACTGATAGAAACGCGAGAGAACATGCAGTGAGATGCTGTACAACAACCAGCAACATGTTCGAGGAACATGGATCACCAGTAGAATGTTTCTCATTGTTGCTTCAATGAAGACGCTTGTTTACGCTCATCGATCGCAATGGTTGTTTTATGCATCTGGCTAAGGTGGATGCATCGGTCACTGGTCTCTAAAGAATTTCCTATCGCCACTACACAGCTATCCAATGGATCAGAACGTAGCCAATGGATGGAACGTAACGACGATGATTTTGTTAGTACGTGAATGTCACATGAAGTAGCGGACGATGAAAATTCGCTTTCCATCGACGGACGAATGTAGCCGACCATTAAGCTGCGTTACGTGTAATCTTGAAGCGAAGTCTTGTCAGTGATCGAGCTGCTCGATCTGACATAAACTCGCGTAACGAGAGTTGCACGTAGACCCTGCTGATTCTCTCTGGAGAACGCGGCTATTGCCGCTCCTCTAATCAAGCTGCCGGTCGATCGAGCTGCGCTTTGCCCTTATTATTTGCATTCACGCACTCCAATGGATCAATCGATGCGCGTTTCCTCTGAAACTTAGAATTAATTCAATGCGTTCGTTCCGCCAGTTGGAATTTTAAACTGTTACACCGAAAGATTCCTAACGGGACGTCATACCATTTTAGAGTTTTGCACGTTCGCTTTACTCTCCAGAGTACTATCAAATTGCGTATCCATTTGAGAGTAGCTACGAGAATTTTTTATATTTTCTCGAGTAGACAATAAAAAATTTGCCTACTATCAGATAGAAACCTCAGAACTGCGTCCGCTTGAAATTCGTCTATGTCCACTCTCGATAAATTTGCGTTTGGAATTCACGTTTGGAGCTCGCGTTGTTTTTTATTCGCGATGGCCGTGTACGACGTTTTAATATTTTTATTATAAATCCCCCGAACGTGTTGGTTGATACGTGGCATGTTGTAAATTTCTTCCTCTTTAATGCATAACTGATGATTAATCGCAGGATAAAGTTTAATGCATAATATTAGCTCGTCAGTGTTGAAATTTTAGAGGACTGAAATTTAATATAAAAGGATCTAATATTGTACATGGATATGGTAATTATGAAGAAAATCATCCTAAAATTATAGCGTCAAAAGGAGGCGATCTCTCGCTCATTTTTCGTCCCATGATTTTGGAACTGAATTCTTTGGCGAACGGTACTTTATGGTCAGACATTGATCACAAAGCTTTCAGCAAGATCGGGCTTGAGCGAAATTTATCTTGAAGAGTCGACTTTGCAATAAAAATAACATTCTCGAAAATGTAGCGTGTCCTGAGCAGTCCGCCTATCTACGAGACTATATAAATATTTCACGTACTTTTATGCGCATATTTCGTGGTCTGAATCGCGAGTGTATTTCTACCGTCGCAATTTGCCGATTACGCGCAGACATCTTCTACCTGGCATCTTTGTTTTTCCCATCGTAAGACCGTTTTAGAAAAGATCAGATCGTATCGGATTCAAGGGTATCACGTAGAAACTAGTCGATGAATATAGGGCGTAGTCGCAGAGACTTTGGTATCAATCGCTAATGAGAAGCCGAAGCGTCAAAGCAGTGTCGCTTTCGAGCTTTGGAGAGGATGCATTACGTCGTTGCAGCCGCGAGCCATTAGTGCATAATTATTGTCGCGGTAACGACAGGTTGAAGCGTGATTAAATTATTATGAACGTGGTCCGTAATTCGCTGGAGCCCACGGGGGGCGATAAAAAGCGGGCTACGCGGCCAGATGCAATGGGACAGAAAAGAACGCTGAAAGAGAAAGATTACTTTAGACCGATCAAAGCGGGAAACACACGTGGCGTGTGTCTAATAGATGCGAGGATTGGAAATTTGGGTCAACGAGGTTGGTTTAAGATGTGAGAAAAAAGGGAAAAAGAGAGGGAACAGAACGGCAGATACATATCGGACCTTTGACATTTTCATACGAAAGAGAAAGCAGCAGGCGGACAAGCGTAATTGCCTGCCTCTGCATAATACGATTCTCGAGTTAATGTCGCAACACCAGTAGATGCCGGTAGATTCGCGGCAATAGAGAGAAAACAAGGTGTTTCGGAAACGCAACGAAACCCTCCTACCAGCTAAATTTCATCCGGATCGACTCGCGATTCACGCGGTATTTTCCTTCTTTCACTCGGCGTCGCGCCTTTCAATTGCAATATCGAATTTTCCATTTTCTTCCCATGTAATCTTATTTTAAGCCGGTACATCGGGATACGCCTGTTTCCGATAAATCCCATTTATCCGACTCCGTCGGACTTCCATTCGCTCTCTATAGATGAAATTATGCAGCCAATTTCCCTTCGTATGTTCCTCGAGCACGGTAAACTCCGTGGATTTCTTCTACTTTCGTCGAATTTCAAGTATAAACCACACTGGTACAATGTGAAACGTCGCGAGTCACGTCGTCACGATCAGTTTGCCAATTCGAATCAAAGTTGGAAACCGTTTCCGCTTGACTCTACGAACAAGTCTGGTTGTTCGAGTGATTCCGCCATCTGGAACTTGTAATCGAGAATCTTAAACGTCGAACGCGCTATACCGGTGGATTCACAGACGTAGCCGCGATGACAGAAAGAAATTTCATTTGACACATGTTCGAGAGGATCCGTTGAACAACTTTCCTTTTACGGAAGTTAGGTCGGTTATCGAAGCGTTCTTCGTAAATAGCGTGTTCCCTATTTACATAGCATCTCAATTAAGGTTCGCGAGTTGTACAATTCCGCGACGTCTCGCACGCGTGGCCACTGGACCGAAACGCGAACCAAAGGAGAAAGATTATTCCAGTGGCGGATTAACGCCACGTCCAGGCAGTGACCGATTAGACACGTATAAAGGATATTTGCGGAGAATCTGGAAAGGTATGCAACCGTGAAACACAGGTACGTTAGGTATCGTTTCGGTGTTTACGCTTTATGAATAAAAATAAGGTCCCTGGGCATCGAATTAGGAGCTTTTAAGTGTTTCAATATTTGACATCTCTTTTGGTAAAATCGACAGATGTGAGCGAGTTATATAATAGGAAAGATTATATTATTTACTAAGTCGATGTATAGGTATAGTGACTCGTAAAAGTATTTGAACTTTTTATGAACGTATTACGTGTGTAATAAAAAGAACATTGGGGAATCTCATTAGCACTGTAACGAGGTACGTAATTTATATTGGGGCAATCTGAAAATATACATAGGAGTTACAAGTTATTCATCGCAAAGATCATCAAAGTATTTGAGCGGACAATTATTCGTTGTAAATGTTAATAAGCATCGATGTTCAATAGGGTCATCTTTAAGATTTGTTTTATGTTTAAAATGGTTATTCACGCTGTATATTAATTTTATATTAAATATTCGTTTGCTTCAAACTCTTATAATTTCGAAGTTTCTTGAGAATTGAATATTAATCATATCTATCTAATAAAGAGATGAATGATACGTTAATGAATTTATCCGATGTGCTATCTACGTGTGTGTAAGACACGTTGTAGTTACAAATAGTAATCCAATGACCAGAGACTGTAGAATCATTGATAGATCTGACAAATCGATCGAGTTTGTCGAATCGAGCGTGCCTCGCCTGACAAGCAGAGAAATAAGATGGAAACAGGCTGAACTAAATTACCATATCCACAGACTAGCGTCTTTCCGCGTGTTCGTAGCACTTTCGTAAGCCGAGTATCGCGAGATCTCGAGCGGAAAACGGCCGGCAGTTTCTTCGCGAAATCGTAACGACCGCGATACCATACGCGTGTTTTTCTTCCTCTTTTTCCGAATCGCGAATCTCTTTCTCTCTTTCGGCCGGAGGAAAAGCGTGGAACGCGAAAGTCACGCAGACGCCGCGAAACAGACCGGCAAATCGAGACGCTAACGTCGAAACAAGCCCTGAGCAGAGTAACGCCGTCGTTAATTAGCTTCGATCATTGCCACGCCAGGTATCGTTCGATAATTTCCTCGACTTAAAAACTTTTCACGCATCAACGTTGTTTCTTTCCTTTCGAACGATCTCTACCTACGTTCCTGTTCAGGAGCCCCCCAATTCTTAATAAAACTGCTCACATTAGCATCAATTAGGTTTCTTCGTTATACGAAATATCAAACTAAACGATACTTCATCATATCGGTCTACTATCATCTACATCTGTCAAATTTTGAAACGAATATAATAACTGTCGCAAGACTTTTGAGTGGCAGTGTATATGTCCTGATTCGATTTGAATTTGGTTTACGATTATTCGGCCAGACATTTGATTTGGACTTCAACCGAAACCAAATGTCATCGGTTTTGTCGCGTGACCTGTAACTGTGTATTGTCAAGACTCTATTCGCTGTTAAATATCGCGAGAAGCGAAACTCTGTCGCGATACTATTGACGCGCGTGAACGGTGCAGGTTCGTTTGTCGCGCGCACGCAATCACCGACGACACTTGGCGAGTGATGTTTCGGTCGAATGGGTCTCGCCAACACCTTTACACCTTTACCCGATTCATGTCGACGTAGAAACAGGGTAGCACTAATGATTTCGTGACGGGTTGTGGATTCGGATGACGCGATTTTCAGTAGGTTTGAACTAGGCGTCTGCTACTACGCTGTAAGCCACCACCCCCTTCGTAAATAAGGCTCCTGCCGAACAATTCGAGCAGCGAACTTTGCTAATAATGGTATCATGCTGCAAGCGTGTTCGGAATACCGTGCAAAGTGGCGAAGCGAAAGGCTCCGCGCTCGTTGAGTTTCTGACTATGCTACCGGTCTATTTAGGGGCAACAATTCTCTTTTAAAATATAGAATTCTGTTGGCACTCGATGAAAATCACTTTGAGTGGAATAGGAGGAGCTTGAGAGAGCGTTGGATACCGTAGCTTGGAAATTTTCGTTTCGATTATAACCGAATAAACTCACGTGTCGCCAGAAGAAGATAAATCGCTACGACTAGACCAATAGAGGAGAGCCGAGTCGTGGACGATGTGGGTGATTGTGTCGTCATGGCGTCTTCGTGGTTACTGCCGTCGAAAGTGGCCGTCGTGGAACCAGGTAGCTTTGTTGATCCCACTACGATCACCGGCTCGCCTTGCCTCACCTCGCTCTCTCTCTCTTTCTCTTTCTCCATCTTGTTCTCGTTCTCTTCACCTCCTCTCTCTTCTGCTCTGCTTGCTCCTTTGAATCCGTCATTTCACCTCGCTTTTCCCTCTTTCGCCCATCCCTCGGTGTTTTCGTTCCCTCCTTTCTTAGATTACTCGTCGCTCCTCTGATCCTCTCTGGACCGAACGTGGAAGGGGGCACACGAAGAGACGACGAAGTTTGTTATTCCTAAACTCTGCTCCTCTTTGTCTTCCTTGTCGTATATTTTTCATTCTATCAACGATATCTGTGGCCACTCTAATATTGTAGTTGTCTTGTAATCGATAGTTGATCTTCTCAAGGCGAAGTTCTGTTTTGTTATTGTTCTTAATTATTCATAGTAAAAGCACGTTTTTACAAATGACTGTGTAGATGGGACGTAATTTATTGACGAATTTGATAGATTACTTTCAGTTAACTATTATGACAATTGATCAAATTTCAGATCAACTTTGTTAAGAAAAGAATACATGGTAGTTTTATGGATGAGGGTTCACCTTACCGATTTCATCGATTTTCAAATATACTGTCAAGTTCAATATCCTGAGTTCGGTTTTAGTTTTCAAGGTGTGTACATATATTCACAAAAATACTTCTTTTGCTACTTTTTATCTTGCTACAGATAAACGCGCATGGCTACAGTTCGTAACGAGTTAATTGATACAAGTTAATTACTAAATGTATATTTAAAAAGCACTGATTATTAGAATAAAAATATCGAGTATGCGCAACATCGAGCTTCGAGTGTACTTAAAGCAGGCGCCGAAGAAAAATGAGAAACGTAATTTCTCGTTAACGGAGTAGCAGTACAACTTTTTTATCTATGTTCTGTTCCCTTGGCTCTGGCTGTCCTCGGTCGAGATTGTGTTTTTCGGTGCTTTCGTGGCGCACCTCACGACGAATAGGAATGAGGCAGGTCAGGTTAGTAGTGGAGAAACACAGTTGAGTTGTACACCGCAAGATCTCGACAGGCCTGGATGCTGATTGGATAAACCGGGAACAGAATAATAGTTGACACTCAGGTGGGCTGTCTTTTTATGACAAGCAGCCAAGGACCCTTAACCCCTTTAACCCTTTCGATACGAAAGGAACTATAGTTAGTCA
Source organism: Bombus campestris (assembly GCA_905333015.3). NCBI lineage: Eukaryota > Metazoa > Arthropoda > Insecta > Hymenoptera > Apidae > Bombus > Bombus campestris. Next base: position 6,713,076 of record HG995135.1, read on the forward strand.
TCTATGGTCGTACGACTGCTGTGCGCTCTTACGGGTGTGAATATCAGTAAAAGAATAGAACAGATACTTTAAAAAATATTGTCTGCATCGTTTTTCATTTCATCTTCTTCTTCCGCTTTTTTCGTATTCTTGACGCTTCAGTTATAAAGAAAAGAGAAAAAGGCAAGCATTGCAGCAAACATGGAAATCCAAGGATGAACAGCAATTCATCGTCGTTGGAAGATAGTATTAATTTGATAGATGAGAATAATTTGTGTTAGAGGGAAGGCAAAAGAACGGCAAAGGTGTTTAGTATCTCTGAATTTGAAAGCAGAATCGATTATTCGAAAAACCTTAATCATGGAAATTTTCATTGGCCTTGAAAGAATGTTCAATCGTGGATTTATTAGTTTGATACTTCAAACTTTGGAATTAAAACACAAAACATAAATTCATCATTGGAAATGTTAGATAATTCCCACTTATTTTCTCCAACGGAATTTATTGACTTTATTATGGAAAAAACTATAATAATTATTGGATACAGGAAGTAAATCATAATACCTTTCGTAGTAAAGTTAGAACAAGAAGCACGTTCGCGTCTCGATCGCCCGTACGGTGGCAGAGTGTCCAAGCGAGCGAGACCGTATCGAAAGGGTTAAACAATGACACCATCGTGTTCTGCTTGATTTTCCTTCGTCCCTGTTGGCCATTGGAAACACGCGGTTATTCGCTTCCTAAAAATATGTAGAGTTATCGAAACGGGCGACAGGGTCGACGGGTTTCCTAAAATAAGCGTGACAAATCCAAAAGTATCGAACTTCGTTCCAACGCGTATGTCATTCTTCTCGCCATTCTTTTACATATTTTAGATCGCTATACTCGCCATGCAAGACCTACATTCTGGTTTACGAGTGTTACGACACCTGCTAGTTTAGTATGAAACGTGATAACCTGATTATTAGATCGTGAATGTTATGCAAATTTATATTTTTATGAACAACCGATCAAAGGAACGGTGTCCGTGTAAAAATTACATTACGGAGTAATCTTACCAATATAATACATTGACACGTTCTTTGTAATAAGAATCGACTTCAAGACAATCGTGTAAAAAAATTCGTATAAAAATGAAAATGATGGCGTGGAAGATCCTTCAATCGTTACGAACACCGTAGATGAAAAAGAAATTTAATTTAATTTTACTTAATTGACAAGATTATCGTAACGTTGAATATACGAGCTGTTTGTAGCGTGATACTTCGAATCACATAATTTTTTTCTTCAACGATTTCCAAATGATTATTCCGGTTAACCCAATTTCTTGTATGAATGTCCTAATACTTCTGGACGTAAGTGTACACGTCAAAGAGTAATTGGATATTCCCGACATCGCGTTTTAGCTTAAGTTAACAGGACAGGATGGGGATTAGGAGTGGGAAATAAAGTTGGCAGAGTAAAATGCTCGTCTCAGCATGCAGGATTCATGTCGGCGAGTGGATGTTTAAGACGGAGTGGTTGTTTAAGATGAGTGACAAAATCATCATTACGCTAAGATACAAGCTGTCGAGGTGAAGTCGTGTACATGCATCGAGGTGAGCTTGCCAGGTAAAACGAAGTGGCCTTTCTTCCCTGTTTACTGTTTCGTGTAAACAAGGAAAAGCGTTGAAAGAAGCGCGTCAGGAACTCAGAACTCCGCATGATCCGCGAATAATTTTGTTTCCCTCTCGTAATATAAATTTGCGTGAAAACTTTCACGGGTCGCGTCTTCGAGTCCAAGTCGCGCTTTCACGCGCCAGGAATTTTAATTCCCGTTGATATTGTTCACGCATCCATTCGAATTAAAATTCTTTCAAAATGAACAAAACGCAATTGAAACCTCTTTTTCTCAAACCACCGTACACGACAGTATTCATGGAACTACAGAGACGCAGGCTTCCGTGAATGTCCTGAGAGCCAGGAAATGGATCGTACGCGTGTCTTTCGTCGCGTGCTCTTGGCAAAGTAGAGATATCCTGTAAGCGTCAGACACGAGTCTCATACATGGTCATACATGTACAGTCGATCGAGAAAGTTGTTCGAACAGATAGAAAACTTTCATGTGCACATCATAGGCGTTATATAAAACATTTTGAAAGCGTGATTATGTTAGAAATTGGTCGGTATAGCATCCTGATCAATTTTAACAAGCTACGTTTCTATAGGAGTATTCTTCCTCTATAGGAGTAAGTTTCCTAAGGAGTATGAAATGTATAATTACTTATCTGGTTTATTTAATGGGAAAATAGAAAAATTATGTGTAGATTTAGAAACACTATCATCCATAATACTTATCCAATTAATTAATTGATCGTCGAAAATTATTTCTACATTTGTCTCCTTAGACGCGGTAATCTATGAGCAAAGTAAATAAAGTCTGTCACACAAGAGCGTGTCTGCGATATTTCTGTAAATATTTATATATTTGTAAAAAAATTTATATGAATTGAATCTACATCTAAAACACTAATACGCTATTACTTAGTAGGGTGTCCAATCTCCTCCATTAGCGATTATAGCTTGACATCGTTTCGGCATACTCTCGACTAATTTTTGAGCGTAGGATTCTGGTAACGACCTCCATATCTTTCGAATGTGATGTACAAGTGTTCTTATTTTTGTGATACGTCTTCCTCTCAGCTTGCATTTCATTAGGGACCACACATTTTCGATAGGGTTTGCATCAGGGGACTGCGATGGCCAAGGAAGTACTGTGATGGCGTTTTTCGCTTTCCATTGGGTGCAGATGCGACTTCGATGTTTAGGGTCGTTGTCTTCTTGCAATATCCATTGGTCCTCGGTTTGGTTGAACCAACGTTTCACGGATGTGAGAAGTCCCCTTTGGTACAATTTCACCATCTTTTGTGCATTCAGATTGTCTGTAAAGACGCACAAAGTCCCAAAACCGCGTGCGTTAAAGCAACCCCAAACATGCACTTTTATAGGGTGTTTTACACTTCTTTGAATCATCCTTCTTCCATGGATAGTCCAAGCACGCCTAATAGGACACCATGCCCAAAACGAAGATTCATCAGTGAATATTATATTACTCCAATCACGATCTCTGTTTTCATTCGCCCATGCCAGACGATTTTCGACGTGCTTTTTTGAAAGCATCGGTTTTAACAATGTACTTTGCCACTTAACACCAAATTCGTCTAAACGCCGTTTCAGTGTCATTATACTGATATTTATACCCTTTTTAGCCACAAATACTTGACCTTTCCGTAATGAGAGAGTCGGATTCTTCTCGAAAAGCCGGAGAATCATTTTGTCTCGTCGGATATCGGTCTTCCTCTTTAACCCCCGATTTTGGAAGTCGTCGACATTTTTTGTCTCCTTATATCGGTCTACCCACTTCTTAACAAACTGTACCGACTTGTGCATATATTTAGCAGCACTCGGGAAACTCAATTTTGGCCCTTTTGGGTGGCAACACAAGAATACTGCTTCAAATCGTTTCGCGTACGCGGCACTCATATTAAAAAGCTCTGTTCCTTTCACTGTTTCAAATGAAACTGAAAGGTATTCAGCAACGCGTATTAGAGAAGTTTTCGTTTGTTTACATTCTTTTTATCTCATTCTGATTAGGTGTCAGGTTTCGCAGATATCGCAGACACGCTCTTGTGTGACAGACTGTATTTCAAATAGCAATGGGCATGATAGAAACAGGTTTCTTTATAGACGGTGTTAAGTTTATTAGAAAAATTGTAAAATCCTTGTTGTGAATTTAATATTATTAACGTTTATACTTCAACGTTTGCGAGGAAAGGAAAATTGGTTGCTGTTTGAACTTGTAGATATTATATTGGAATGGCGATGGATGTAGACGTCGGAATGCCACGTTAACGCGAGGTAGAAGGCGCGAACAAAAACGCGCAGGCCGATTGTCGACCCTTGCCGCGATTCGAAGATATGCAGAAACGATTACACGCGTCACTTGGTCATTGTCTTTTGTAACAATGGCTGGTTACATTGGTTTAGAGTGTCTTGAGAGAGTGCGACGCGACGAGATAATAAGTTGCACGTGCCGTCCGCTGGAAGGATCTTTCTTCCTCGTCATAAGCACTCTCTCGTAGCCTGTGATTAAATTTAATCTCGTCTACATTACGAGTAATAATTACAGAATAATTACGAGAAGGATCCACGGAACCGCGGTGTCGGCGTCTTTCCAGTTTAGAAAAGAACGTTATTACAGAACCAACGCTAATTACGATGGCAATGCGTTTAATGTTATATCAGCGTATTTGTATTCGCAAGGTAACGTCGATTCGGCGAACAAAGACACGGTACGAGTGAGTCGAAACTACGAGTCAAGTTCATTTCGCCTTCACCGGCTCATGGTGACCAATTAATAGAACTTAGTATAGTAAGATCGATAATTATAAATCAAAATTTAGAATTTGGACAGATAACGGTTCGTTATTTCGCAAGTTTCTTACAGATATTCTCCAAGGAATTTTGATAATTTATAAAATTTACCATTTAAAATCGGACGTTTCAAAGTTTAGTTGTTCTATTTTTAGCAACTAAATATTTTTAGAAAATTATTGCTTCTCTCATCAGATACTAAAATTTATTCTAGGAAATTACGATTAAAATTATCTTCCACGTATCAAGGTTCTTTAATAGAAAGTCGTCAATTATTGTAGCTGTTATTAAAATATTATATAAATGCAAAAATTACTAAATTTAGATTCTGGCCCAATTTTCTGTGCAACTCCAATTGCACGCTTATTTTAAACGTCTTCCTTTTTGCATCGGGACTCCAACGAGAAACCATCGAGTATCGTCGACACACGCGTCAGTCCACAATATCGAATGTTTGAAACGTAGCACAGGCCTGATCCCTTGTTCCGTACAACCGAGGAAGCTCGTCCATAACAGAGCGTTTGTTGAATCGTAGGATTTCGTGGCATCGACTGCTCTCCATTCTTTCATGGCTGGACTGGCATGCGGGCCGGTTGTATTCCTACAGAAACTAAGAGGTTTCTGCTCAACCTAGAAACCGCCTTTTGCGACCCCTGGACGAGCAGAGAAAAGACTGGCTAGTAATTAAAAATGATTATTACTCACGTGAAGATCTTCATCATCGTCTTCTTTCTAGTTTGTTTGCATTTATCTTCAACGATCAAGATTTATCGATATGACCGTATAATGGCTTGATTCTAGCAACTAATTATTTTCTGAATGTCTTACGTGTTTAACCTGTCGAAAATTCATTTTCTTTTTTTTTTTTTCTTCCTTTTTCAAAACTTTTTTCACACACGCACGCACACACACACACACACACGATTTTACGACTTTCCTGAAATATTCTTTACACGGCAGAAAGAGAACTGTTGTCTGCGAGTCGATTGTATTCCTGTTGAACGAGCAACGAAACAGGAGAATCAGCGGCGTGTACGTCGAAAGTGAAATCAGCATTGCGGAATGTTGCGCATAACGCGTAATCGAAGACGCCAAGTGAGGATATGCTACTCTTTTCACGGTTGCACAGCAGACACGGTAAAACAAGTCTCTCGAACGTTCTAATACCATTTTCTTGGAATGATTCGAGCCGCGTACCTTACCAGATTGATCGATGTTTTCTGTGTTTCGTTTCTGTGCGCTTTCCGTTGAATCGACGCAACAGCGATTACTACTCGCGTCTGTGTTTCACTTGCACTTGGCCATGCTTATTAGCGAGAGTTAACGAGTCTAGCCGATGAGTTAACGAGAGAAAATTGTTTTGACGAGTGCGCCGCGTTTCCCACAGTCTCCTCGCCTCCTCGCCTCTCTTTTTCTCAGATGAAATTGATTTTCTAATTTAGTCACTGCATCGCGACCGAGAAAACGGAAAGAAAACAAGAACTGGTTGCGCGGCACACTTCTTCGTTGAATCGGAGCGCGGTGTTCAACGACGTCCGAAACACCGATCGAATATCACACGGTTGTGGTTCGCTTTCTTTCAGCCAAATCCTCGATCAATTGGCGCGGATTAATTATAAAATGACGAAAGTTTTCGCAACGTCGGCTTGCGTAATCATTTTTGGATAAGCGGAATCTCTGTTCGAAGAGAAAAGACGAGATCGAGAGAATTCGGGGCTGCGACGGTGTTATGAAACGAAGAAGAAACCACTCGCCGTTCCATTCATTCTCCTCTAAAAAGGGACTTGCCGGGCCTCTTCTGATTGCATAACGTCCGTCGCGCTTCAGTCCTGTGGTTAATCGCGGCCCGCTAACGTTATTACGCATTCCGCGTTCACAAGCTCCGAGACACATAATGGGAAAGTGGTGGAGATAATGGGACGAGCCCGTAAATGGATGACTTTCTCTGACGGAAGCATCGCGGCCGCGGCAGGGTCAAAGTCTACTTTGAATATACTATCTGCATAAGAGCTTTGACGCTCCAGAACATCTTTATTTCTTCGCCAAGTATCGTAGAACGTTATTCAGGTCAAAGGATCGATGTAAAGTAAATTTTGATTAGCTGAATGTCTGTAGAAGTGCGTCTTCGTTGAAGCAACGACGAGCAACTTTCTTCTTGTGTGTCGTTACTGCGTGCTCCAAACAATATTCAACAAATACCAATTTGTAGAGACGTTCCATCCAACATCGAAGTAACGTAACGAGAGGAGTGTTTGGGTTTTGTTTCGATTTCAAAACAACGTATGTTTCTGACAATTATACAGTAACATTTGTTTTTGCCGCTGCGTGTATTCTATTTTTCTTTGGTCTTTACGGCAGAAATATTGGACGACAACCAGCGACATTTGCGCGCGACACGGAACAATTAACAGAAAGTTCGTCGTTGTCGTTTGAGCGAGGACGCAGCTATATGGATTCACCGATGTATCAGCTGGTATCGTGCAGCCAATCGATAGCGCGTTAAAGTTGCTGAAATCAATGCTTTAATAACGTCGTTGTTCAGGGACATTGTCTCGTATTCCTTTTGTAATACTATCAGTGGATAAGAGAACGGCTGCCATTCACTTCGATGCGTAGTCTATTAGCGAAGACTTTCAAACAGCTCCGTAGGGATTCGAGTGTATCGATCGAACGCGGCCAAGTTTCTTTTGCTTCGCGAGATTGACAAAAGTTAAACGCATACGCGTGCCATAAATGGCCGTTCAACCAATGGATTATCTCGCTTTACGCGAGCCAGGCGTGCCTGTCCTGTTGCATAAAACACTCTTAAGTATGCATAGAATCAGCCATACGGAACGATAAGACGACGAAGCTGTGAAGTAATGGGAAAGATTATTTATGGATTACGATATCTCTATATCTCCAGCTGAATTACGACGATCTTGGAAAGTTCCCGTGGACGTGCCTTCCTGACACAGATTTCGCCTGGAAAATTCATGAATTTTAATTCTTCATAAATTACGAAAAACGCCGAGTCCCCTAAAACGGTGACGATCGCTTTCCAGTATTTTACCCGGCGGAATCTTCTCAGCTGCAATCTGCTTGTGGTGTGGCGCTACGCGTTTTTTCGAGCTAGGCATACCATCGCCGTACCATTTTATCTGCATGACAAATAGCTACGATAGATTAACCTGCTCATAAAGAACCGCAATTAAAAAGCTTCCAGCGATTTTGAATAGAATTTAAACGCAAATCTGCCTTGTCTCCCTTTTATTGTTATACTGAGCGTCCTGTTAATCACAATACAATGATTGGCAAAGCAAGTGATGTGGTTGTACGTGAAAAAGAAAGTTCATCGAGAATGCATGTAACTCTTGACCAGACACGATCGATTTCCAATTTCTCATTTTCTTCTTTAATACGAACGAACTTTCGTTTACATTTTCGATATTATTTTGACACGTGAAATAAAACCGGCCATAGATTGATTCGTTAGTATCCAGTTAGGAATTAGCCAAGTTCATGTATTTCTAACAAATTTTCAAAGTCGAGAATGAACTCTCGACGTGGACAAACTTTATTCTAAATTTTTTACTCATTTTTCATTGCTTTATTTATTACACTGATTGTACCATGACTATTAGACCTTGTAGATACACCTAATAAGGACCTACATCTTGTATATACAAAAACTTGGAAATGAGAAGGTTCGTGGCAAAGCTGCACGACGAATGTTGATTGTAATCGTGATGAATGGTAATCGAGTATCGATCATGGGATTGTTATTTAAACAGGAAGGAGATTTAAGACCACCCACGGAGGCAAACAAAGGATGTGAGTATGGTTTTAAAGATGCTCCACGTCGCGCCGAGTTTCATTTAGACGAAACAGAGTGGAAAATGTTGAGCAGGTTGTGTAGCCGTCTTTGTGTAACCGTTGCAAAAACAGCTCGTTCTTACGTAACAGATCCTCTTCCCTTGCCGAGATGAGAATGGACGGACGTGAGAACGAGGTACTGCAGGAAACACGATAGCCGAAATTTGTAAAATTTCCAGAGGAAATGACCACACCATCGATTAACTGAAAGGTTCATAACGCAAACGTTCCTCGTGCATGTTCGTTATTCTTCGAGAAGCTAAAAGAATAATCAAGCATCTTTATGTCTTGTTCGATACATTTCTACCCTTTCCGACAAAATATTCATCACGTTATGTAATTTCTATGAACGCTTGTTGCAATTGTATCTCAGAAGAATTATATCTAATTAAATCACCAAGTTGGTCGAAATAAAAGTTCTTACAGAACCGGTTGATTTTCATTGGACGATAAATCAAGACCTATAATACCGTTTCAAGATGTTGGAACATTTGCTCGTCTTCGACAGGATGTAATTTTATCACACGAAAAATATCGCTTGTTATGATATTAAAATATTAAGGATAATATTTATTCTATCTTGGTTTCTACAAAACTTCGTCAGCTGTATCTTCCTACCTGACAATTTATTTTCACTTCTCGCTGATTTCACATAGAAATATCGTTTCTTACATTCGTCAAGCGAATAAAAAGATCGATAAAATGTACCTGCGCTATGCTTTCCCTGTGTGGTCTTCGGTTATGAAAATAAACGAGCAGATAGGAAAAGAGAAATAATTAAAGGAAACAGATTTTCCAGGCAACATGTTATCGAAAAACGGAGAAATCAAAGCACTAATAATATGCTAACGAGATTCGACACGCGTTACCGTGGAACGACGCAACGCGACGCAGTACGCGCGAGAAAGAAACGCCCGTCGTGTGGAACATCTACTCGGTGGCCGCCGCTGATATTTAATACTTTCACTCGAACTCCTTGACCTGTGCACAATTGCACGTGGACTCGCGTGCAACGAAGCGACCGACGTACGCACCGTCACGACTGCATGCACGAGTTGCGTACAGGAAACGCGACTACCAATTAATATCAGCCACTTTCTGGTGTGCCGACGCTTTAAGGCTGATCCAGATCGATGTTAGCTTCTTCTTATACGGGGCTTTCTCGTCTCCTGCGAAATTTCACTCGATTTGCGTGGAATGGATTTGATCACGCGTCGAATAAATCATTCCTGGAAGTAGAACGATCACGCTTGTCATTAGGATAATTAAACACTTGTTTGCTCGGCAAACGAGGAACGATTATTCTCGAGCGTAAGCCAGGGAAGAATGCACGGGCACACGCGTGCATGTCGCAAGTTGATGCACTCGAAGATGATTGATACGGCGTTCGCTCACATTAGTTTACGCAACGAACTGTGAAATGAAGAAACGGATCTGTAGAAACGCAATGATCATTACCGATATCGTAGCCACCATCGATCAATATATTCCAGCAACGAATAAGCGAAGAATGGCATCTACACACTATCGTTCGTAAATGGTAGATTTTCACGCATTTGTGAAATGGAAATTTAACGCTGTAAAGATACACATAAAATGCAAGGATATATAAAATATTCAAAGTAAGGGTATACTCCGTGTAATATTTAATAGACGAAACAAATTTCTACTTGGCTATCGTTTCTTTAATACCGTTTATGGAAATATTAATTTAATTGGTTAGAGAAATATGGTTAGAGAACTGTTTAAAATTTATTATCTGGCTTGTTATTTATATAAGCCACATAGAAGCTACAGTATCTTAAAATAAATAAAAAGAATTCATACATTCGACGTAATGAAAATCTCATCTTTATATTTCGTTGGTTTAACCAATTTTTGCAATCGCGTTAGTCATTTTTCTACCGTGTTTGTTCTTAATCAACTTTGAATCGATTCAGATTTTACGTAAACTTCTCTGAGATTTGCATCTGTTTTGTGTAAGGCTTGTTCAATGAAATTTAGGTTAGTAGATTGTGGGAATCGATACGATGCTTGTAACTGGTAGAAACAGTTCTTGGAAATCTTTATCGTGTTAACAGGACCAATCATTTTCCTTATAATTTAAATTAATTGTCATATTTTATGCGAAGCAAGATGTTCTAATATCTACGAACAGCAGTGTAAAAGTATTCGATGCATCGTAAAGTATTTGAAGTGGTGCACGGAATGTTTTCTGTTTCGCGTTTTATTGTCCGATCTATTGTACAATACTGGGCGACCGTGCCCCGAAAACGTTGCTTGCAATATAATGTACAGCTAATGCACGGTTGGACTGTTCCGAGCATTACGTTATTAAAACGTTTTATTGCGCTCCGGAGTAATTCATTTTACGATTTGCCGCGCTTCTGCCGGCCTTCTTAATTACGCGCAAACGCGATTCTTCGCCAACGGAACGCTCGTAACTAAAGACAACCATAGTCCAGATACTTTGAATCAAGGTTATTCTTACGGCCGAGCCACCGTACCGTGCAATTTCGCGGCTATAATAGTAAAATTACGACTGTCTGATAGAATTTGCCGTTCCTCCTTCTCTTTTTCACCAATCGTCCATCCCTCTTGTTTCATTCATTTCGTGGAAGAAAAGAAATGACCACTACCTGGAAAAAACACAATAAGTTTCCTATCTTTTATAGGAAGACAATTTTTAAATTTCAAAATTCGCTTTTTATCCGCTTTCGAGACGAAATACATGTGTCTTTTCTCGCTCTCTTTATAATTGTACAATATTCAATATTGAAGATACTAGCAATTGTTTCTTGATAATTATATATACCTTTGCTATTTTTCTTTTGATAAAACTTCGTTAAGTAATTTCTAAATTTACATTATCGAACCATATAGATTCTTTCAATTTTCAACTACATTAAATTCCTTTTTATTAAAAGTAGGATAAAGGGATCAATACAAATTGTACGTATCGTTCTAAAACATAATTGGATTCTAATTCAAATATATATTAAAATCCTTTTACTCATTTATAAAATGATGTTCGAATCATAAAATCGCTAACGTGATACTTATCAGATTTCTTTCTTATCCTTTTGCTTGTTTTTTTTTTTTTTTTTTTTTTTTCATTATACGACATCGTTGTTTCGCATCTTCGCATCTTGGTCTTTCTCCACGATAAGAATCTCAAATTTCGACCCCTCCAACGTTCGAATATAAAAGAAGAAAGTACTTTTTGGCCTTTCTTCCTACAACGCGACACGGACATGGTCGATCGTTCCTTTAATTAACTGCTATTCGGATCAACGAGACACGGAAATTTCACCGGTTATATCAAATTACCGGTGGCACAAAGTGATTGAAATAACAGGAAATCACGGTAAATGGGGGCCACGTTACAGTTTTGTTTACGAATGCTTTACTAGGCAGGAAACGAGCGGCAATTCCGTGGAAAATATTAGTAATACTGTACGCGCGCCGCTTCCGTGAATAACTAAAGTCCTTTCCTTTTGAATGCCTGGTCGCGACCAAGCGTTCCTAACTTTTCAATACCAGGTTACCGACTTTTCGCTGAACGGCGCATTATTGTCCGTTGAAAGTGGAGCGTTAGTTAGCTTACAGGACCGTCGGATCGCCTCGTCTATTCAAAACAGCTAGTTAACGCGTCACGTTTAATTCAGAAATAAATGTACACGTTGATTCGATGTGTGGGCTAGAACTTCTCGTACTTACGCATCGAAACGAGTAACAAGGTCTTAACCCTCCGTCTGCAGCCTTGTTTTTCTACTGATATTGTCTGTATATGGAGTCGCTTAAGTCCACGCAGTTCTCGTTTCAGGCTTTTGCGTCTTAAAGTATCTCAAGAAATTCTTAAATACTCTTCCAAGTTTCTGGAATATCATTTTTATTGCTACATGTTACTCTAATCGTTTTAAGCAAAGCAAAATTTAGACAAAAGTACGGAGAAACTGAAAAATTGTTTGAAGTTACTGGTGGGAAATGACCCAGTATGCGGATGGAGGGTTAATAAACATGAGTCCAAATATCATTCGTTTCGAAGTCGCAAGGTGATGGTAGCAATGTTTGCATTTTATCGAAACGTACAAATTAATGGCAATTTAATAATTACGAGCAGCATTTACTGCATTTCTTATGGAGTCACAAATCCATACATCCAAAGTATTACTTCGTACTGTTTATTGTATGAACAGTTCAGAAGCTACGTCGTTCAATTTAATATATTAAAAGATATAAAAAAAGTGAGGACGTTAGAAACATTGTGTTTCTTTCGCTTAAGTTAATTCACTTTAGAATTTATTACTACTTACGTCATCTTCTTGTGAAACTGATGGATGAATAATCTTATGGAAGCGAGTCAATTGTTTCTTGAAAGTATAATAATCCTGTACTATGGAAATTCATATTTTCGTGAGTATGATTGAACAACTGGAACTTGGAAATAACAAATTCTTACGTGTATCTTAGGCAAATTATCGCGCAAATTACGTGCATAAAAATCCACAATCTACCTATTACAAAATTTATTATGCAAATATCGCTGTACCTTTACCAACAGACTTTTTATTTGCCTCGAGTGTTACATGTTTCTGAAGTTCTTCCTAAACATTTTGAAACACACCGTATATAGAGAAGAAGCTGAGTATGGTCGTGTGTGGCTAGCTCCAATCGTGAAACGTATCCTTGAATCGTCCTAGCAATGGTTCTATCCTGAGGCGATCGAAAGACCAGCTCGCCTTCGATTTGACTTCATCAGGAGCCCATTCGTATACGTTGTGGGAATTGAAAAAGGCCGACCAAGATGAATCTACACGGTTCGTTTTATCCGTGCTCTACTAAGTACACGGAATCCTCGCTACAACCATCGGAATCGCACGCTACGAGGGACCACACGGTCACGGCAACACAAAGAAAGTTGACACGAAAGCATCCTCGTTAAAGTTTCCGATTAACCGAAGAAACTACGCGCGCCACGATGAAACTGTTTCGAGTAGAGTTATCAGCCCTTAGACGCGGCAAAGTTCACGATTCTAGGATTTTCGTTGATCGACGTAGAAGCATTGGTAGAACGACGATAACCGATGTCGAGGTACGCAGTTGTTTCGTAACTGGAGAAATGCTCGAGCTAAAAAGCCTGTGACAGTCGCATTTAGAGGAGAGTATCATCCGCGATTGTGTTTCGCAGACGGGAGAATAGGGTTTGACGGCAATTTGAGTAATTACGTCGACCCAGTTAACAGCGAATTCTCCTAACCCAGTTCCTGTAAAACGTGGATTACAAAAGTGGCGAACCGTGGGCGCATATTCTCCGACCAACCCAATCTCTCAAGGGTTCGTGGCGTGAGAGAATAGCTACATTAGCGTGATAAATTGTAGGGATGAAAGTGACCTTTGTATAATTCGAAAAATTCGATCAAGTTCGTCGTTTTTCTTATCTAATTTCATTTATTTATTTCGTATACGGGGAAAGATTCCCATTAGAGTACAAATAGCGTAGGATACGTAAAGGACACGAGCGAAGTAATATGATAAAGGAAACGAAAAATGACAAAAATAAATATAAAGCTCCCAAGAAGTGAGATGATAGAAGAGGGAAAAAGAAGAAAAAGGAAGAAATACGTTCTTATAGGTTTTACAAGATCTCGTAAGTTTGCGATCTGCATTTACGAGTAGTTCGTGAATATTTTTGTAAATTCGTATTTCTATATAAAACCACACGGAAGAATAGAATCTCGGCAGAAATTCATTTCACCCGCTACATATTATAATAGATGCTAAATTTTGCACATTTTATGCACTTTTGCATATTGCACGCGCTCTTTTTATTTTGCACTTTAAAATTTTCCATGAATACATAAAAGTCAATTTAATGAAGTGCTCGTTAATTAGCCTTATATACATATATTCGAGTTTTAGATGTGATTAGCAGAAACGAAAAAATATGAACGTCACGTGATACGCGAGTCGTCCTATAAAAGTAGCGAAAAATGGGGAACGCGTATCGGGGATCGCGTTTGATCGGGAAAGAGACATCGCGACGACGATCATGATGTCGAGTTCGCTTATACATTGATTAAGCACCGCCGTAGCGATATTACGGCGCAATATTGCACGATGCAATCTACTGAACGATGCGCTGATAAGCCTGTGACGTCGAACGCACCAATTTATGAAAGGTTATAGCGATGGAGTTACATATTCGAACAGCCCCACAGCTGGAAATTTTTCAACCACGCAAAAACCATGAATCGTTGTGAATCGAGATTCGAACAAAGGAGAAAGTCACGATTGACTTTCTATTTTCTGACCACGCGGTGTGTGAATTATTGCGTTTTAAGATCTAAAATAATTCATAAATTGGATAATTATGCAGGAAAGGCGACCTCGACTTTAATATCGTCGAATTTCTTATATATCGTAGAGAGCTGGGTCCTGAGTAGCATGTGCTTTGTCAGAGGTGTGGGACAATGGTAGTTCAAAAGTTAGATTAGATTAGATTTTTGGGAGTTCGAACCTAACCTAACCTAACCTAACCATACCTTACTACTATTATGAGGTTGCTATTCTGTGCAAATACATATGCTATTTCATTTTCAACCATTTATATTGGAGTAAATGTAACGTGCCAAGTATTATTTTCTTTCTGTCGTAACATTCGAACTACGGTCGTCCTACGCCTCGGACGAAATGCATGTTACTCAGCACCCTCCCCTCTACAGTCTATTCGCAATTCAATAAAATTGGAGTTGAAGCCCCCCTTTTTGCATAATTATCATAAATTACGCGTGTTAAAGGAAACCGTTCCGTCTGACGTCTCGTGGGACGTGTAACACATGAATCAAGATTAGAAGTCGTAATCTTTGGAGAACCGAAGGTCTTCCGTATTCTTCCAAAGGGAATGATGGAATTTTTTTTCTGTTCACCCGTTTGGCATACAAAGCATACACAGATGCACGGCGACGTGCGTTCAATAACGATTCTAATGAGTGTCTCTGGCAGAATTGTAATTTAGCGTAGGGAGGCAGGGCGGTGCGCAATGTTCTGCGTAATCGGCAACATCCTTCGGAAGAATCGTTTTCTAGATACTTTTCAGAAAGCAAGTGGGTTAAATGAAAGTCGACAAAGACGAGTACACTGATTAACAAAATTTTTGTCACAGTGACTGTACGTGGTTTTCATGCGATTGCATCTTTCATTACGTAACTATTAAATTTGCGATATTTAATCAAACGCTTTGAAATCGTCAATTTATGTGCAGAATATATAAGCAAATTAAATATTGTAGAGAAACGTAAAAGTACAGTAAAGCACAATTTGAAAATACTTTAGTTATATGTATTTGGTAAATATGAAGGGACAATAATTACGAATATTGTTCAAATATTTTAGTTGTAAAGCAACAATAGGTACTAGTTTAATTTGTAATCCGCGTGCATTACGTCAATACTTTGCACAGACTGTTTAAAAAAATAATAAGACCACATAACATATGACACGGTAGTGCATAAGGAGCAAATCGGAAAGAATGTTAGCAGCGAAGAAGGCAAAGAGAAGAAACAAATTATTAACATATATGGTGGTACACGAAGGTACACGAAGGTGGTACAAACGCTTGTAGACATGTTCTATGAATATATTTGAAAGTTTGAACTTTCATTAGTACTACGATGAGATTTAACTAGCACATATCTATTAGTGAAGTTCTGAAACAAATCTGAAAATATACCTCTATACGAATTACGAAATATTCAGTACAAGTACAAAATGTATCAAACGATATGTTGAAAAAATACTAGATATTTTGCCGACCAGTGTTTACGGTTCCGGTTCTTTTCGAGACGAGAAAAGAAAAAAAAAAAAAGAAAAGAAAAGAAAAGAAATAGCAGAGGCTAAAGAAATTTCGTGCGACGGCGAAAGTTTCGCGTTCGGTCACTCGATCAAAATCAAAATCAGTGGTAGGGAAAGCGACAGGGGTCGACTTTCTCTCGAAGCGTGCTGGTCGGTTTCTCACTCGCAGACTCTCGATTTTCGATTGGTAATGACATCTGTCGATTCGAATTAATTAATACGCGCAATGACATGGCGAGATGTCGCGATTGACAATAATGACATTCGCATCGTGATATCAGCAATTTACCTCGTCGTCGCCGTGGAGATTCCATTCTCAGACGTTCTGGCATCGTCCCGAGAGAAGAGAGTACCGCGATGAAATAGCATGTCGTAATGCTCCAAGCGATCGCGCTAGTCTCCATGGCGAATCGCGATAATACCGTGGTTACGGTGTAACACGATGCATGATGATGATTATTTAACATATTTGGTATATTCGATAACACTCGTCATTCCTGCAGCACGATATACTCTACACTACCGATCCTGACCATGGCTCACTGCTTTTGACTAGAGTCATTTACATAAATCTACTTATCGAATATGCTTGTCGAATTTTATATATCTGACTTACCAAACAAGCTAAAAACGCACTTTGTGATAATATTATCCTACTTGTACTGAAATAGTACTTTTAATTTTATTATTAGTATTCTTACTTAGTAATTAGTATTTTTAAACAAGCAGAAAATGTTACACAGATAAAATGACATGAGAAACGACTGGAACGATTTTATTTTTTGTGATCTTTTATATAATAGAATATTGTGACTTGGTTAATTTTTAAAAGGTGATACCTTCTCATCTGAAAGTCAAATATATTTAGTATAATTAGATTTGGCAAAGGTATTTTAACTCAAAAATTGTAGATAACTGCAATGAATTTATTCCTTATAATCATAAATACTAAAAATGAACGAAACTTTAGATTTTATCAAGTACGTTGATAGTTAATGCAAATTGAATGTTTTTTACGGTCTTTGTTTTCTAGTTATATTATTATCGATTTTTATATGTGTATATCTTAAAACATAGAATATTAAAGAGAATAAAATTTTTTTACTAAATGTAACAAGTAGATATCTTAATACTTATGTCTGGTATATATGTGTACTTTGGTAGTTCGTACGTAACGAAAATCTTATCTTAGTTTGGAAATTGCTCGTTGAAACCGCTATTTCCAGTTGTCGAAACTTCGCTTCATAATTAGAATTAAGTCGAAGAAACGAACCCCGCTGTTTGCGGATCATTGAACAGTGAACGCGAATTTCTCATTCATTCGCGCCATTTCACAATCGATTCGTCAATTGCGCGGCCGTTTGCCATGGCTTTTCCGTCCTCGTCGTCGTAAAAATCGGGCACAAGGAATGAGGTGATTTACTACAAAGATGCGAAGATGATCGACCTTGGTGGATTCAAGAGTTTCCTCTCACTCGACGCAAATCGACGAGTCGAGGAAGTAACCAGTCAGCGATTATACTTGTGTCTCCTTAAAGCTGTGTCTTCGCTGAATCAACAACGAATCACTTTTCGTTGCCTGTTGTTGCGGCATGTTCCAAATAGTATCCAACAACTATCACCTCGCAGAAACATTTTCTCCGCCTCGAAGTGACCTAAACAAAGAAATATTTTAGTTTTGTTCCGATTTCAAAACGACATTTGTTCTTAGCAACAAGCATACATCGAAGATACGTTTGTTTCTCCCAGTATGTGTTGCTGCCATCTGCTCATATTTGTTTTTTGATCCAATGAAATCTATCAATAAGCAGCAAGTTACCAGTAACAGGAACCCGAAGGAACATGGAGAGGAACATTGGACAACAACCAGCAAAATTTTCAAGAAAAATGTAGAAAGTTGCTCGTTGTTGCTTCGATGAGGTAGCAGCTTTACATTTGCGTGTATACAGCAACAGCAACAATGTATGTATTTCTCCAAGTTGGCGAAAATGGTCGGGATTGACAAAAATAACACTGACCTTCCTGTCAATGTTGCGGATCGGTCGTTCTAACGTGATTCCGATTGGCATCACGACTTTGTAATTTTTCCACTTTTTAATTCGACCTGTATATTAATAGCTGTACGCGTAACAGATCACTCGAAGCGATACCGATCAACGCACAGGCTACGTCGCACGTTGAAACGCGAATTTTTTCGGCTACTTTCTCTAACTTATTTTGATGTCGATTCAAATCGTCGATTTTCGCTTGGGAGCATTAACCTTTCCTGCCAGTCACCGTTTCGTTTCGTCACGATCTTACGTCACCTTGTACATACGCGAGATATCGTATCTATCTACGATTTTGCGCTCCTAGTTTCATTTTGCGTTTACATTCTACCTGCCAACCTTGTAAAGTAAATGTCCACTTTATAACACGTCTCTTTTCGTTCGCTTCGTAGTCAATTTATTCGCTTTTCGGTAGGAGCGAGATCATTCTACGGAGAAGTGTAAATCAGGAGAAAATGACATACTGACGAACGAGCATCGTCTCGCAAGCGAGCATCGTAACCTTAGGAACAAATGATATCAGATGCTTACTCGTATAATAGATAGGTTCGCCTACACTTTTATTGCAATACGAAAAGCAATTACCACCATACTTTATCTCTCATCTATTCTCCGCTTCGCATCCTTGATGCGAGCATCGAGACAGCAATATCGTTTCTGTCGCGTTTGTTAATGAAAATTGAAACGGCGGGTATTTTGTAAAAGCGCAAATGAGTGCTGTAAATGAGCAACATTCTGCTCTTTCGCTTTTTATCTTCCATTTATGGCAATAATAACCTTGTGCCTCGAGACTGAAGTAAAGCGCATGTAACAAATGAAATGAAGATCGTGAAGCATGAGAACAAGATATTCTTGAATTCAAACGCAAAGAGAATGTGTGATATTTACCACGGAATTATCATTCGCATAAATAAACGGTATTTTTAATGGCACAGAAGCTTGCAAAGGCAAGTAGCGCGTGTAATAAAAGTCCTAAAATGCGAGACTAAGATATTTGTGAAATTGAAGGTAAAGAGAATATGATATTTGCCATAGGATTAATTAAAAATATTAAATTATTTGAAACGATACGGAAGCTTCAATGATTGAATTGTGATGGAAAAACGAAAACCCACGGCAGACTTACAGATTTCTCACTTATCAACTCCATACTCTTCAGTTATCCATTCATCTGACGGAGGTCGCCGTGACCACACTCACCGTGCTCTCGAATTATTATATTATAGCAATTAGATTTCGCGAATGGTTTGAATTGAAATTTTGAGCATTGGGGATTTTTTAAATTACCTTTGTAAAGCTTTTTCGTCGACGATGCGCTTATGAAAATACTAATTAAAAAGGCGCGAAGTTGAACGATAAAAAGAAGCGGGGGACAAGCGCAAGACTGAAACGTATTCCAAACACGTTTTGTGCTCTGTCTAAAATGAATATTTTCATAAGCTAAATAGGATTGGCCCGGGGGAATTTCTGATACTTTGCAACGAGGCTTACCCTCGTTGCAATTAAACTGTAATTAAAAATGTCGTCCGTCCCTCTAACCGGAACACTTTATGACGAACGACGGCGGTTCGAATTGCTTGAAAAGTCGTTGCGATCAACAAGTTTATTTCATAGCGATACGTCACAGTTCGCAGTTGAGAAATGCGATCGCAGATGCATTGAAGCAATTAAAGTTTAATTAAGCCACTCGCGCACACACTCGACGGCTACGACTGCCATTAATGTCCTCACCGTACCTGCGTAAACGCGAACACTGAAATCTAATATTCGCGGTCGATGCCTTTCGGTATAGTCTAACGTGCCTTTTATTAAACCACCACGCGGCAAGGAATGTGGTTATTGCTTTCATTCGAAGCAATTTTTCATCGAGGAAGTGTATTAGATCGGACCACATACCCGTCCGCATTTTTGACGAAACTTTGAAATTTCATCCTTCCGTCCACATTGCTCGTCTATCTTTTAATTCCCACCAGTGCTATTTAAGTAATATGCTGTCGGATATTAACGCGATCAACGTTGCAACTATACGTCGAATTTTGTTGTTTTCGTAACTATCGAAAACGAGCCGACGCTTTTAATAAAGTTAATGATGATATTAAAATGGGAATATCATTTCACATCCTTATTTAGATATTCAATTTTTCCATTAGATATATAAATTTATTTGCGATCATTTATGTATAACACGCAGAAAATAAGAGGACATTTTTGTTGGTCTTCTGATTTCGATATCACTCGGTGACAAGTAACTTTCTATTTTAATCAATTCAGCTCTTATTCCACGCAATAGGAAAGGAATATATTTTTGCATTGATTCTTATATACGTTTAATAAAAAGACACAAAAGAGATTATACTACTAAATCACGAAACAAAAGGAATTCATAAAGACAGTGTCTCGTAGTGCTAAATATTCTATTGCCAATTAAATCGCAAGAGAAACAAGATATTATTATACCAGTATAATGCTCATACGTATGTTTAGGTACACATTATTTACGTGTCGGTAGTTGCGGTGTTAAGTTAAAAGCTGTCCACCATTCAAAGAACTGTTTCTTTGTTTTTTTTTCTAACTTGATCTTCGTTTGCTCGGCAATATTTAAAGGACAAACACACTTGGACGCAGCACTTGTACGTTTTCTACTTCTCCCGAGCGGAGTGGAAGAAAATTCAGTGTGCTCGTTAGTTGAATGTAAAACAACGTAGCGGACAAATCGTTAATGAATTAAATGCAAGCGAAAGCCATGTAATTTTCCAGGTTTACGGGCATGCTTGCCCGACGCGTTGCGCCCACCTTACTAGCTCTTGCACAGTTAGATTCGACGAGGAGTTGAATTTCGTTCCTTACACTTGATAGTCAAAGGATGTTTACAATTTACTTACGTCCGTTTGCACACCGTCGTCGATGCTCGTAAGAACGTCGAAACTGCTTGACGTGTGTGCTCACAAGCGCTCACCCTATCACCAGGTGCGAAATTCCTAGTGCGCCGATTGTGTGTCCCTCTTGGCTGTCGATTTCTCAACCTTTCGCAAACGTCCAGCTAAAGAATAACAATGTTCCTGAGTACGGGAAACGTCGGCTACGGAATAACTAGAAAATAGGAAATTCAACATAAAGAGAACGCCGTTAACCTCTTTGTTACATGAACCTTTGCTTAATCTCTGAAAGCGGATTGAACACGACGCGTGGATCAATAAATTACCGCTCACTTTGAACTATGTTTAAAGGGGATATCTTTAGCACACACATGTACATCGAATTGCGTTCTGAAAATATATAATTTCGCTTGATCGCAGTTTTATTGCCGTAAATCTTCGAGTACTAATCAATTTGCTACGTTTAGACCTGCTCTTCAGTTTTATTTCCGTGTGAAATTCTAGTCTGACAGTTTAAACGCTAGATGTACATAATTCGATGGAGTAATAAAAGTATTATTTATTGAATCTATTTCGTCGATTTGCGTTATAAATATTAGGAAACGTGATAATTAACCCAGATTTCCCGGGAAGTGATTAATCGATTAGAAATACGTATCCATGCAAGGTAACGATTCAAACTTGAAAGCTATTTGCAGGAGTTGCGGAAAGTAATAGATTAACAATTATATATTGACGCCAATAATCCTGTTATTTAAACATTATCGCGGAAACTTTCGACAGGAAATTCCGAAATTTGCTTTATGGAATCATTAACGAAACGAATACACAAATAGAACAAATACGATGGATGATCTAATGATACGAATATCAAAATACGCGGGAAATGGAGGGAAAATATAGATGAAAGAAAAATTTCATTTTATCTCGTGACCCGCAGTATATGAATTGTTTAAATCATTGTTGATATCCGTAACATCAATTGCAAATAAAAACTAAAACTACCAAACAGAACGTCGGGTTCCAAGTATTTTGTTTTCACAATTTATTAGAAACCGGCAGAGGTTTTTGACAACATCAGCGTTGATTTTTATTCAAATTGAAATACGGTCATATGTTATAATCTACGATTAAATATGGTTATCATTAATTTATCGTTACCACGTCTATTCAATTCTAATCATTTATGAACAATATATGTATTTAGATGGATATCAGAGGAACGTAGTTGCAATGTTAATAACAAATTAGAAGAATATTTAGTGTACAGAGATTGTAAATTTTTTACCTAGCTTGTGTTTGTCACGCTTTATACCAAGTGCTAGTTGACAATACCGACTCTTATCTCCCGTTCTCTTATCTCTAGTGACAGTTCAATTCGGGTTTATTAGCAATAGTCGACATGAAAAGTATAAACACAATGACATAATCCAACGTTGAATGCCCGAAAGATAATCGTGTTTTCCCGCTTTTCGGCATGCTTATCACGGTTCACATAATTCCGAGACTTATAGTGGAGCATTATACCACTAACATGGATTTGCACTTCGCCAGTCTCAGGACGTGATTCCACAGTAGCATCTCCTGGAACCAAAGTCTGGCGGGCATCCGAGGAACACCGAGAATCCATACGCACATACCAACGTGATATTCACTTTATTCCTTTTTTATTTTCCTAGCTAGACGATGGACGATTCGTAGATCACATTTTTTAATTCACTTTGATGTTACAAGGAAATACAAAGGAAGAATGTGTAACACGGTTGCAAGTGATTAAAGGGAAAAATTCAAAGGAAACGTTGTTGCTTTAAAAGATAAGACTAAGAACGTCCGTTATATAAAAATATCGTATATAGTCAGTTTGTCGCGATATCATTCCATTTCTTACAGCTAACGGTTTCTTTTTTCCTTACAAAGGACAAAGCTTCGAAATGGAAAAGAGAGGAAAACGTTGTACGACGACGACGTTCAGAGAAGAAGCGTTTTCAGTGCTTTCCTCTACGCGATATTTCGTAATTATTGATTCGATTAGAAATTCGATATTCCAAAGCGTCGACGGCGTGTCTCGTATAAAGCGTTCAACTCTTGGCAGAATGTAAGGAAATTACGTAATTTCCGGCTTCCCTGTCACGAAGCGGTCCTCGTTTCATGGTCTCGCGTAAGGATTTCTGCCGCTTCCAAGATGCACCCGACGTTTGCCTATCCAGTTATTTACGCTGTTACTGACACGTTCAATTTTACTGCGGTCACTTCAGCTACGAGCGACTATTTGCCTCGGTGGACTAGCTCGCTGACCAATTTGCCCTGTCGCGATTATAATTAATACGGTGGAACGTATCACGCGAAGTAACCACCCCGTAATAATCTCAATCTGTTTAATACTTTTGACTTGTTGCACTGGCCATCTCGCGTGAATATCTTTTCCGTGCTTGTACTCGCTGATGAATTTCCATTTCCAAGTACCATGTTTGGCTCACCTTTGAAAGCCATCGATTTATCGTCGGATCACCCGTCGGATTCGTCCGACAACGAAGCGAGATAAAGCTGCACTATGTATGTCACGCCATTACCTCGATATATCCAATGCTTTCCATACTAAGCAGCTATTCTGCAATGTCGTAAAATTTTAACGATAATGTCGCGACGGTTTCCACTCGCCGATATATACGTACACAATACGCATCTGTTCGTTTTTATTAAGTCGGCGACTCACGTTATTCGTGTTAAAAATTATGCGATGATAATTATTCGCATGGTCTTTAAAGGGAGGTGAAAGGCGTTTGATGTTTTACGTATTCCGTTTCGTACATCGATATTGTCTATGCGTTTCTGTACGATAGAAACAACCAGACTCGAAAGCTAGTCTTGGAAAGATACCGCGTTCTATAAAGTTGACGGGCCACGCTATTCGCATTAAAAATTGTACTACGATAATTATTCGCATACCTTTTAAAAGAAGGCGGTGGAAGGTGCGGATGTGTGCGTATTTCATTTTGTACGTCGATATGATTCGCGTGTTTCTGTACGATGCAAACAACGAGCAAACTCGAAAGCTTACCTTAAAAAGATATTGCGCTAACTTCTATATATGTTTTCGTTTCTCTGTCAGTCTCCTATTCAGAATAACGTTGACCTGGATTTACATTTTTCCACAGAGCGCACTCAGCTAAAAATGTTTGCATGTATACGACAGCCCATAGAGAAGTTGCGTTTACTTAATGGATCCCAAGGCGATATATGTGAATATCTTTTATTGTCGCTGCTTACCACAAACTTCGATCGTGCGAACTGCAAACGAAGCATGTCTCCGCATTAGGTATCGAGCCAGATGAACGAAATAACCAGAGCCGGCGTGCTTCCTTTATCGATTCATAAGATACATGCGTATGTAACTGCGATATTTGGATGAACTTATAGCGGAAATGGCCGTCGCTATATTTTCGTCGAACGATTTATGTGCCGCTTTAAGAATAACACGTATACGATAACAGTGACAGAACAATTTCTCATCTTGACCGTGGTAAGGCAAGATGCAAAGAGCTGTCTAAATTCTCATCATTCCTCGACCTATATTTCTCCATTTTTGCAGTTTCGTACGAGCAAAGTTCTCTCTAGCGATAGTCTCGACGCTATGGTGCACTTGTTTGCGAAGAAATCGAAGAAGCTCCAAATAGCGATGAAGCGATCGTATCAAGATACGACGATCGAAAAGAGAAAAAAACGAATCTAACGGAAAATGGAGCAGAAACCAAGTGACAGAGGGTAAGATGCGATAACTTAAGTATAATTAAAGAATTCGACGACTAGAAAGGGAAATCTTGCCATTTTGACATATCACAAAAGCGTAGAAAAGAGTAAGAGATTAATCGATCAAGATCGATTAGAATCAATAAGAGAAAGATCCAAAATATAGAAAATTAATCATCCCATTCCCATGCATAGCTCTGCTAGGTGTTTTTCATTGCCATTATTTTCTAAATGTTTCCTTTTCATAAATAGTACAAACTTAAACAAGAACTGCAGACTTAAAGAATTTACCTCAATTTTGAATCGTCTGAATCAAAGTTTCAATAAAATTCTACTACCAGACATACAGTGACAGATAGAAGAAAGTTCAAAACTGATACGCTACATATAAATTGAATTTACTTTTGTATTAGCAATATTTCCCCACACTGGTAATAGTCCTCTATTTTGTGAAATTGTACGTATATTACATTTATTCATTGTCCTCATTAAATGTGAATTCATTTCGTAAAATTGCCATGTTTTTCTATTTCATAAACTTCCTTTCATCCGCCACTGTATATACACAGTGTATATAACGAAATCAGTATGCCAATGGGTTAGAGAATTCGATGAGAAGTAAAAAAAAAGGCACCGTAAGAAAGAGTAGGAAATTAATCGAACAGGCACACAAGAGATCCAAGGAGTACAGGAAGCAGATATTAAGGTGAAGGAGAATGTAGAGGTGCAGGAATACCGGGTGACACTCGCGTATAAAGCAAAAGAAGGGTGGTAAATAAGGGATAAGGAAAGAGTGCGGCGCGCAAGGGGTGAAAGGAGAAAGAAGGAAAACAAGGAGGAGAAAAGAAGGGAAAGGCAATAGATATAGAACATAGAGATGGAAACGTGTGGTACGCGTACGCCCCGCCCTCTTCTCGATTCGACTCGTCGCCTTCCTTCTCCCTTTTCCTCTCGAACTCTTGGCGATCGGGTTCCGTTGGCCGTGCACCCTCTTCAACCCTCTGTCGGTGTAGCTTTCTCTGTCTCTCGTCTTTTCTCTCCTTTTTGCGCCCATTCGCTAGCTTACCTCATACCATTTTCGATGGATCGATGGTAATTCGGGTAACCCTCCGCGGCGTGGCGCTACCGTCGCCGCCACAGCAACTCAGCCGCTCAGTCGGAACTCGGGTTCACTCAGTCTACGACCGTTTGCCACGAGACTTCGATCACATCGGTCTTTCCTCGTCTCTCTCTTCTTCTCCTCCCTTCTTTTTCCCGCTTGAAGGACAGAAAGCAACTACCACCACCACCGCTACTCGACGCCGTCGACGCCGACGCCGCCGCCGCCACTATCGCCACCACCACCGCCACTGTCACCGCCACCGACGACCGGAGAGACGCACGTAGTCTAAACGTGAGACTCGTACGGACGTTGTCGTCGTCCTCGCCGGTTGCCTCTTCGTACACTCTGTTTTTCCAGCCAGCCCTCCGGTTGTACATCGACTTCGTCCACCGTCAATCTTTGTCTCCGATCAACAACAAAAAGGTCAGTTACATTAATATCCCATTTTATCCGATGTAATTCACGCATCGTTGTATACACCGGTGATCACCGTAACTCTCACTTTTCCGTTATTTAATACGCGGTCTCTATATGCTACGTATTTTCTCGCTCCTCCCTCGTAGTCGTCGTTTTTCTACACGTTCCGTAGAAAGACGTGTTATTTATACGGTCTCCTTGTCCTTGTTGATACAACAATACACGCGAGGTTGTTTGACGTTATCGGAAATATGGCCATGTTTGTTCTTTATCGTGTCAGACGATCGAGCTGTGATATCTGTAAGAATTTCGACGGACGAAACCTGGTGGAAGAAATCCGCGGGAGGTATCGAAATATTTTGAACACGAAGCCGCGTCGAGTCGAGTTGCAGCTAAGTTCACGATGCATCACGCGTACCCAAGTACGTTGTCGTCTCTCGTCGGCGTATTTTCTTCTCTGCTTTGGTCTATCTGCCTCTCTTCTTCGTGGCCGCGAGAGACACCAGTTCCGGTGCTACAGCTCGATAAAACGCAAGGGTTAGGCCGCTGCAGGTCTCCTCCATTGATCTTGAACGCTAAGTCGCCGACGTTCGTGGCTTTCCACCTTCTCTGGTGGCCGTGTGCACGGTGCACCCGTCGTCAAAGTCTCCGCGCGATTTCCCCGCGGAAACCTCCGCCACGTCGTTATCGCTCCCTTCGTCGCATGTATCCTGCACCGTACTGCCTTTAACCTCCTGCCGTGTATTTCGTTTCGACGAATTTCGCGTTGCTAACGAACCATGGGAAATTCCGCACGCGCATCTCCGATCCGTAAACAAACTCCTAAATGAAATTGAACGTAAACAATTCGAGCAGTAACATTTTTTTCTCCCCTGCTCTTTCCGGCCTATATGTGGAAAGATACGCTCCGTTGGAATATTTGCGTACGAATTTTACCGTGATGTTTTCACAAGCGAAACGGTGGAAATTGCATTTCGGGCAACCGGAATGTTATGTTAACGTTATCATTCTCCGTATTGGGTAAACCGGGGTTCCATTAGGGAAATGTAGCTTCGGAGGGTCTTAAATTGAGTGGCAGTTAAAAGGGAACCATTTCTGTGATGTATGCGGCTTGATGGTACGTTGAAGGTGTATCGAGAGCGCATCGTTCGTTGCTCCGAAACGAGCATGTTCTCGAGGATAATCCATTTGGATCGATGTCTAATTCAGCAACCATCTGCTTTCGATATTTACGTCCCTTTCAGTAGCGCGAATGAACTTTCGCTATTCTTATTAGCTTTGAGAAATAGAAACGCAAATGAATGGGCGAAAAGATGCCAAGAGTTCGTTTTGGAACGTTAGAGAGATACAACGGTGAAGGAAAGAAAGTTGTAAGGATAAGCGGTACAAAAAAGTACTTCTGCCTTTGAAAACAGATTTATTTGACAAGAACGATTAAATTCTTCGGAATTAACGTAGTAAAAAACGTTCAGTACGAAGTTACTATTAATGTATTAATGTAATGTAAGTTACTAGTAATGTAATTAATGTAATGTATGTAGTAATGTAAATGTTGGGGTTAGGTTGTACTCGTGCACAAGTATGAATTTTAAACTTTCATGCTGCCCGTCACCGCAAGGAAACGACGAAGGAAAATCGGAGATCTTTTGTTCCTTTTTCTACAATTATACAAATGGGAGCATAAATGGACGCATAAGTGGAATGGTACAGGCAAAAAGTCTTCAAAACTAATTATTCGAGTTCTTTCGTTTATTCGTTTCGTCGTAGGATATTAAGCGGCATTGCGATTATCTCGTACCGCGTGAAATTCCTAAGAAAATATAATCTTCCGAAGGTACAGCAATCGAGGGAGATTTCCAGCGTCTCCACAAAAGTTTTCAATATGTAGATTCGAATTTACCAAGTTCAAGTGATATTTAAGGCTCGAAACTTACCGTGCGAATTATTCGCAAATCCATTTGTTAGTTGGCGATCGTCGAACGTCTCTCCTTCGTAACGTAACGTGAATTCTAAATTTCTTTAGCAGACATTTCTCAACTTCAAGAAGTTAGCTTACCTCGAAAATTAATTTCCTTTTGTCAAGCGGTGTTATTACCAACTTTACTTTATACTTGTTAGTTGGTCGGAAGGTTCGATTCGTCGTTGTCACAACCATTTGCCAACTCTGTGTCTGCCTACCCAATCTCTGCAGGTTCTCCAACCATTTAACTTGATAAATGTACGTTGCATGGCCTCGTAATTAATGATAGAGGTGATACGCTGCTGTCTGATTATGCGAATAGGCTTAACTCCGGTGCAATGAATCACAGACGTCTGTCGGTGGTGTGTCTGTTACCCCTGACGACCGTCGAACATATTCCAAAGCGTCAATGGTTGACTTGTTCTTAGCCGGCTGACCGTGGATTCATGAATCACGAGACGTCAGGTCCCGGACGAAGTGGTATATACTATCCCCGTGGTAGAAAATTCTCTCAAAAATCTCTCGACAGTTGCTCAAAGATTCCGGATTTACACAGATTCACGCGAGAAAATGATTTCTTATCTTCGGACGTTATTTATCCCGGCTCACGCGAAAAAATGATTTCTCACAATTTAAAATGTAAGAATAATTCGATATTGGAAAAAGGTCGAACGTATAATGAAACGTTCGCTTCTCGTCAATTTCTCAGATTCATTCTTTGAATTTCTATGAATTCATTCTTTGCGAGAGGATGAAACAAATAATAATAACTTGTGAGATAAAAAGGAACAGTTTTTGTAACGTCATCACGTTCTTATGTCTTTTTGTTTTTTATTCTTATTTATTTATAGACGCGAGAAACTCTAAACGAATAAAAAGAAAGAGGACATACAGAGTAACCTATAAATAGGACAGTGAGATAGGTCGGATAAAAATTTAAAACAAGGTAGGAGCTTGTATGTGTTGAAATAAATGAGGCAATTGATGAAAAAATATCAGTGGCTGCAGTGAGCATCGATCAGTGTGGCTTCTGAACGGTTCGTCCTTCAGATAAATTGCAAATTATTCTCCGGTTATTACCAGATGTATAATTATTTCATTTATTTCATTTATTACGACACGATAGCTTGTTTAGATCGCGTAAATATAGTTTGTCGAGGAAGAAAATACCCGAGAACGAGGAGTTAGATTTTCCCTCTATCAGGCAGGGATTTTCCCGTTCTTTTGACTGTGAAATTTAAGTTCACACGCGTCGGAGCTCTTTCTCACGGCCCTAAGAAAATTCTGTCTGTTCGCATAGAGTGGCCTCTTTCCGCATTCCTACGGCACGTAGCATCGAAATTGAGACGTCCTTCCTAGGGAGTAACGTCTCCTCGGCGTTCTGCCCGACCGCATTACCATTTTTCGGCAATCGAACCGAATCGATAGCTCGCTACTCTGGCGCCGTTGCTCCGCCGTCAAGGCGTCGTTAAATCGACCTCGATTCGACCCTATAAATCGCGTGTAAACTGACTTTCTTTCTATTTCACCGTTTCGTTCGAATGCTATCTTACCGGTCGTAATTTACATTTTGCGTCAAGGAGATGCTGATTTCAGATAGTCCAGTCTGAGACTTATTACGTTCTCCGGAGTGCTTTGGGATTTCAACGAATATCCGACTGGAATCTTGGCGTTGAACTGAAATAATGTCGCGATTAGCTCTCTCGATGGTGACTCGAACGTTTACGATTTATGTGTATCTTATCTGTATCGTCGAGAATATTGCTCGAGTTCTTTCAATATCTAAGGATTTTACTCTTTCAACGTGGATTAAAATCTCGGGGTGCTGCAATAAGTATATTTGAAAAGTAAAAAAGGAAGTCGATTCATGTAGATTTTGCATATAATTATTTACCTACTGGCTAATACGTACTCTTCACGTGGTAAATATTGAAATAGGAAATAATGATTTATTTATGTATCCTCGGTAAAATTATCAATTTTAACAATTCATAAATTTGCGAATAGCTTCAGCGAAAGAGTTAAAGAACGTTGGAAAATTTTCCTATTTACTTTTGAAATACTTGCATCCACTTCTATACGCACGTACGTATAGAACCTCGTGTCCTTTTCGTCTTTATCGATCCAATTGTATCTATCTAACATTAACGAATATTTCAAGCTAATGGAAATATGAAGAAATGGTTATTGGTATGCTGGACATTTTCTTCAAATATTTCAAATCTGTTTCGTTTGTTAAAATAGGAGCAAGATTTAATTCCAAAAACTCGAGAATCGCAGTAGGGTTTGCGTGAAATACGGTGACCCAATAATAGACACGGACAGTCAATCGCTTTAGTATTCGGAAGATCGTTCGAAATAGGAAGGCATTGTCATATTTTCTACAACGAATGATTATCCGATAGTCAAATTGCTTTGTCGATTGGATGATTCTTTAAACGACACGATGTCCTCTTAACCCGGTCACCGGGTAGCGTAATGGACGACCCACCCACTTTCTTGGCTGACCAAACACCGTCCGATACTACTAATCCCTGCGCCGAAAAGTCTAACCTGATCGACCGATAATCGAATATCGGATTGTACTGAATCATGTTCGGCAAAATGCTGAAATGTTGAAAATATACGAAGGAAATAACGTAAAATAAATTAACGAACGATCGAATAATGAAGTACGGGAAGCTCGTTAAACGGAACAATTCGTTTCTATTCGAGGCATAAAAACGATTATAATAACGTAGCGAGGGTTGGAGAGGCGATAGCGCATACAAAGATAAATTACAGGCCATTGGCTTGAATTATACTGTTTATCCACTCGCTAAAAGTGAACCCTCGAAGCGGTGTCTTACTGCTGAAAGAAGTACCAACCTCATTACTATTAAGAAAATTTAGCAGTGATATTTTTTTCTAAGTGAGGGCGATTTCGAGGGTGTAGAGGGATGAAGACAGACCGATGAATGAGAGAAAGTGGCGGTCTGAAGGACGAGTTG
This sequence comes from Bombus campestris, assembly GCA_905333015.3. Lineage (NCBI taxonomy): Eukaryota > Metazoa > Arthropoda > Insecta > Hymenoptera > Apidae > Bombus > Bombus campestris. Next base: position 6,744,314 of record HG995135.1, read on the forward strand.
TCGAGTAAGGCTAAAGAGGGGCGACAGTTCTCTCTTAACGAATTGGAAAGCGTACATACCTAATGGCAAAGAGCTTTCGTGGAAACTAATTTCGAGCAGTCTGGACTTACGGGCCCATGAGTTCGTAAGTAATTTTGGAAAGGCTTTGAGAGGTCGCGATGATAATTCGACCGGCGTCGGACTTAGGCGAACTAAGGATAGGTCGTGGTGCGCCGGCTTGGAGTGTTAGATGAAAAAAAAAGGGCGGAACCGAGCTGGAAACAAACGGAGGCTCCAAACGTATATTACAAGATTCGTAACTTACCTCAATATCGATCGAAGCCGATAGCAGTGGCGAATGTTCTGAACTTGAACGAATCGAAATCCTTTAATGATCAGACGTATAGGTAAGCTCATTTAACACAACATGCATAATGATACAAGCACATTGTGCTTTTCTCTGTATATTTTTATTAACTCATTTACTGTTTACTAGAATTACGACGATTATTGCATTAACTGTGTAGCAAAAATTAGAAGAAAATCGTTTGATTAATTATTTAATCCTTAAAATCTAGTGGATTTTATTTATAGTTATTTCATATTTGTTGGTCGATATATAAAAATCTTAGTGTAGTAGATTTTAGAATAGATTTTCGAAAAAAAAAAAAAAAAATACAAAGTATAGGGTATATAAAATTGCTAAAACAAACTTCTCGTTATGATATTTGGAGTGTGTAACAAATATCTGTATTTACACATATCTTTAGACGTGTTCATAAAAATTTGAATTTGCAAAAAAAATCCATTGTTTTAACAATTTCTATTTTCTGACGTGCTCATGCGCTATATCTCTTTATTTGTTCATCAAATACTATTCCGTAAATCTCTGCTCATACCATTCTTTTGGCCTTTTGATCGCGAAATACAATGAACAAATAGCTTAATCTATTTAATCAAACCACTTCGATTATGTTGTAACGTGTTTGCGTATTTTAAATCGATCTTTATCCTCCGAGCTTCAATTCCTATTTTAAGCCACCTTTGGTTCGTTACTCTGTGTATATGGTGTTATAATCACCTTGTTTTTCAACGGTTTAGTATCAATTACGTCACTTTGCTGTTAAACGCTTGATAGTATTGTTTACTCTGTAGCTTTTCGAAGACCTTTAATGTGTAGGATCTTGTTAGGAAACTATTACCTTTTACTTTATACACAGAACTTTGTAGTTAGAATTAGGATCTCGATAGATACATCTATTTAATCGAATGAACAGGATAAGAAAGACGACCGAGAACGTTTAACCGAATTCTCGTTAGCTCGTCCATTGTGGGAAACTCTAGAGCTGCTGTCAAATGTTAAGATATGGGCGTGAGGTCCTACAATCAGGGCAGTCTTCCAGACGATTCGAAATAAGCCTCGAGAAATAGGCAGGTACGAAGAAAAAAGACAAGAATTTTATTGCTATCGAATTGTTGAATAAATATTACTTATTGTAGTTTCAAGTTGTTCGTTTTGGAAGAATACAGAATTTCATCGTCGAACTGATAGATTGATCGAAAGATTCCAGTAAAGTAGATTCCTCGCTTTCTATTCCAAAAATAATCAAAAATATCCAAAAGGATTTTAACTAAACAATATTACAAAATAAACAGTTGTTACCTAATTATATAACATTACTTCAATTTTTTTAAATATTATAATATAAAGCGAAAAACCTATCACATACACATTACTGTATTTTATGTGAATCGCAATCTACTAATTATCACGAAAACTAAGAACAAAACCGCGGTGTCGCAGAAACCCGTAACCAGCGTACCCCTTCTACACGAAATGTATTTCGGCAAGGAATAGAATTAAATTTTTACTAGGCGTTCGTACACTTGGGATTGCCTGGAGCACAATAGTTCCGGCGGAACGCAAACAGAGGAACCAGTGCATCCGGTCGTCGATTTTAAGGTACAAACTCTACACACTGTTTTTCTTGTGCAGTTTCGACATTTGTTGCCGGCTGTTATCCTTGGCATCGTGCTCCTTTTGTTCCTCGCGTATGTCTCTTTCGGCCTTTCCTCGCGTTCGTTCTATATCTCGCCTCCCTTTTGAAATGACAACGCACCGAGAGAGGGCATCCGTCGTCCTAATTCCTGCTTTTTCTTCTTTTTTTCTTTTTTCTTTCGCGAAATTGTGTGCTTCTGCATCGCGGAGACGATACATTACGCACGTTCCGCCATTCTATAGATAATTTCGCAGACGATGCATAACGCGTGTCCCGTCATTCTAGATAATTTCGTTGTGTCGTCGCGATTGCACAGACACGATGAATCGTTTTCGAGCCAAGCCCTGATTATCGATCGGCTACGGCATATCGTCAACGATTATCAGTTTCGAATATAGCCTGTGCTACCCGTTGCCTCGTATATCGGCTATCGCCTCGTGTACACCGCCGTCAGCTCGATTATGCTTATATCTCGATAACGCGATTGGTCCCACGCGAAAGATTAAACCCCTTGTCGCCGTGCAATTCACGGAAAGTTTCGCGTACAATTTCACCGAATTCGGCTGTGTATCACCACCTCGTAATCGTCCCCGATCGGAATGATAAAATTTCTCTTCCCCAAAATGATAAGGTACGCTCCAATAAATATGAGAACACTCGCTGGCCTCGTATTGAGCACGGTAATCGATGCAGATTATTAGAGAAATTATTGTAATTTTGAAACGTAGAACGGGGAATTGTGAAAATTATTTGCAAGAATTTTGGAGAAAATTGACAAACTATATGTCACAACAGTACTGTGGTGTAAATGTCACTGGTAGCATTTGAAATGAATTACATTATTCAGAGTTGAAATCTGTGTTAAAAATGTAACTAAATCTGTTTTTCATATGACGTGGTGCAATCGCAAAATTTCAAATAGAATAATAAAATAATAATAGAATTATCGTTTAAAGAGACAAGCTCTTTATTTGTAAATATTTTCACTGCTAAATTACGGATGGAAGATTAATAGAAAGTTTCTCGAAATTAATAGAATTTGTAACGTTAATGCGAGCACTGATATTTAAGTATTTAAAGTTGGTGTGAAAATAATGGTTTCGTGGATGTAGAAATTAATTAATGGAATGTTCAATTATTGACAAGCCTCTTTAAGAACGACATGGTACACGTTTGATATCGTACCTATCGTAAAATATCTAGTTTATCCTTTGATTTACTTTCTCGATCTCTTTTTCTTTTTATATCAATCTAGATGATACGGCCAGAGTATATTTTATGAAGGGCTTCAAGCTTAAAAATAAAAAGCAGATTCGGGATGGCTGGAAGAGGCAGCCGGCGATCGATCTGTCCATATTTGTCTATTTGCTTTTAATCTCGTAAAGGAGCAAAGGTCGAACTCCGTCCGTAAGCCTATTAATCTTTAGAAATTAGGTCATCGTTGTTGTCTGATATTAACCGGCCAATCTTTTTGCTTCGTAGATGGAATATCTTGATGTTATTCCTATGGAAGGTATATCGATTTTGTGTCATATTCTCATATTTTAGTTACCAGTAGGTAAGCTTTATCGTGGAAAAAAAGCGATATTCCATATGGGTTCTTAAACACGTATTGTATTTGCCTTTAAACAATTCCCTCTGGGACACACGTGTGAAGGTGTAAGACATTGCTTAATGATAAACACGTGACAAGCGACACGCTAATCGTCAGTCGTGTAATTTCTTCTAGACACAAGTATTGCGAAAATCTTCAGGAAAGTGAGAACGTTTCGTTCCCGTTGTAAGTATTAAACTAGTTGAAGAACTTCTGAAAAATATTTTCCTCTCTTTTTCTCTGTGTCTACGTATCGTCCATTTAATTCTACGATTTTTCCCTGTCTATTTCTCAACTGATTAATGTCTCTTACAAAAGAGTATTGGCTGCGTAGAGTGTACGAAGTCAAAACTAAATTTGCAAAATAATTTTTCGTTTTCCCCGCTGACCTCTTTTAAACTGTACTACCTTTGAAATATACGTGCGATTTATCAAAGAAAAAGATAATATCACATTGACAGATAGTGTACGGAATATTTTTACCAACATACTATCTCGTGCAGTGAGGAAAGGTTTTCTTCTCTGGAAAGTCGCTCAATTATTTATCCTCTTTTGCCGGTATGGTTTGTCGGTCAGATATCCAGGAGAAAATACAATTCTAAAATTCGAACGAGCGTATCCGATAAGGCGTGCGAAATCTCGGGAGGCAACAACGGAGAAGTTCGGGCAGGATTCCAAGATGCATTTCGACTGGTCGAAACTCGGGTATATTCACGTGTCTACGCGGCAAACCCCGTGGTCGATACAATTCTCAGGAGCAACGCCAGTGGAAAGCTACAAATGCCTTCATAATGTACTTCGGTTGTCCTGCAAACCACCGAGATACCACTTCGAGTCCATCGGTGACGGTGCAAGGACGCCATTTGTCAAGAAAAGCCGTGACCTTTCACGATATCGCTCACCGATTGACCGTGTTCTTTCGCCCTTTTCTTCTTTCCCCAGTTCTACGAACCGTCTCGCTTTGTCGTCCGTTTTTAACAACCCCGTCTCGTTTAATCGTCGCCCGAAAGTTTTCAGACACCTGATCACTTCTGACGCGATGTAATTTAAGTAGAAAAATACGATCGAATCAAACTAGGACGATTTTATTCTTCGTAATTAGTACAGCTATTTATAATACATTTATGGCAATTGAATATATGGTATGGCGGTTGTAGACTGGTGCGTATTAAACGTCTATAATATCATTCATTAAATTTTGTCCTATGTTAATTATCAGTCGCATCAAAGAAGAAGAAATTTGTTATAAATTACGTATATCAAAGTTAGGAAGATTTATGATACAAAATATTAAAACACTATAGTGTCATCATAAATAATCGGAATATTCTTATGTGATGTATTTGTATGAGCTTAGAATCGCAAATGGAAGTTATGTCTCTCTTGTAATTCGTAAAAACAGTTCCTAGAAACTCTTGTATTGTTATTTTAAACGAACACAAAATCATGGCCGTCTAATTGTTCCTTTCATTACTTAAATGATTCGTCGTATTTTATATTATACCAGAAGATGCCCTAATCCTCATAGACAGGAATATAGGTAGTAGCACGAACAGTAAATAATAAAACGTTTCACTGTTACGTCTGTTAATAATTAATTTAAATTTGAAGTCTGCTGATCCCATAAACATAAATTAGTAATTAATAGCTAATTTGTAGCCTGTCGTAAAATTCGCGTAATGTTACTACAATTTCAAAGTATCCAAACGCTTATGAGGGATATAATCGCTGGAAGATTTGCGTATGGTACGGTAAAATAAAATAAAAATTCGTAATGGTAACAGTTTCGAAGATTAGTTCCATTCCTTGACCCGGTTAAATTTAGTCCGGTGTCTGTTTTTAACGGCTGTAAAAGGGATGCTGCCAGCATGACTGGAAAGATAGACTTTTGACAGAAATAACTGCTTAAACGAACGGATATAATTCACTCGACCTATATCGCTAATTCGGTAAATGTAATCTAGGTCGATCGAAAATGGCAACAAGATACCCGCAGAGGAGACGAAAACGTTAAGGCAATAGCTCCGCTGTAAATATCGCTGAATAGCAATATTCAGTCGTTGGAAAGTGGTTTTGCGTCTCTACATTGGCGAAACAATGTAACCGTATGAATTATGATTTAACATTCGCTGTTTCAATAACGGAAACAGCTAGCAAAATATTTCGGTTGACCTAGATCGAGACGTGATGTCCGTTATATGCGATGAACATTATTAACGTGTGTCTGTTATAATTGATAACGTTCGAAATCGTGTTAATTTATTTTTCGCGAGAACCTCTTGCTAAGCTAAAAAATACGCCGTGTCTCGTATAACGTTGGCGCATAAATGTTGGGGGAAAGATGAAATTCAGAATGTTCCAATTACGAGAAGCAACGAATCGGATGCTTTAATAAATACACCTCCCCCACCCTAAAAAAATAGGAGGGATCAACGAGCATAATAATAATAATTTATCGCACGATACACATTGGGGGATGCTGTCAGCTAGTTATCATCAATGTCATGCTAAATCTTCGGCTGCCAACCTACATTATAAATCAAGGATTAACATCGACCGCGATTCAAAATCCTATTACACGAGTAATTTATGTCTCATTCAGAGGGCGAGCAGGAATGAGAAAAAGAAAAACTTTTGTGCCGCATGGCGGTGGACCATTTGACTTCGTAATTTCTGCGGCCGGAAGCTACAGCCCCGCTAGATGGAACATTTTGGTAATAAGTCGACGAGGGGAGGTTTTATCCTTTTTGCAATAGTCCGGCGTGCGTTGAATTTCCCGTGAAACCGTGAACTAAAATTTTACAATGGTGCGTGGCTGTCATGCTAAAGTAATTAAATTACCAGTACTTTCTATATCCATTATGGCGGCGTAATGAGAGTAACAAAATTATATTACATTACCAACTTTAATATAATATATTGCACCGGGAATTTACATGCATTAACCGTATTGATACGTTACGTGTCATTAAATTACCGTGGTTATTGTTTCCGAATATTCAACAGCCCTTGTCCTCTTCAAAATGCAAATGTTCTTAGAATGGAAGATCCGCGGTGTTAACCACGAGAATCGTTCCTTCTTAAGTTTTATCCCCCCGTGTAGTTCCTGACCGATATATTACGCGAATGTTGAGCCACTTTAAAACTTTCCTTACCGCGACTCGAATAAATCATGATGCCGTACCTCGTATGGGTAACGGTGCGTGATGTACGGCTAGAAGATCCGTCCGAAACATCTTTGAGGTTGCAAATAGCGTTATTTTTCACCAGACCTTCTGCCTTTCTTTCTTTTTTTTTTTTTTTTTTTTTTTTTTGTCGTTGCAGGCGTTGTAGCTAGATCTGACCATACATATTCTAGTTGGCGGCTATTTTTCTTGGAACCCGAGCCCACCAGTATGTTTAAGTTCAGACGTTTATTTTACGATAAATTATTATACCGCATCGTTGTAAAGCCTGCGCGTACCAGGCAACTGATACGGTTAATATCGCAAGCTCTCCAGTTTAATGTTGTTATTTTGTATTATCCAACTATAGTCACTGTACAAACGAAAAAATTCTATCCGAAGAAACTTATTTTCGCACGTAGAATAACCCGCTGCCTATCGTCAATTGTTGTCTAATCGAGAATTAATTAAATACACGTATATTCGATGAATTTGCAAGCTGGATTTTCCTCGAACATGAAGCCTCTAACGCATTGACGTTATTCTCGATTTTCGACTTATTACGAGTCATGGAATCTGCCTGACTTCACATGTACCAGAATTTAGAATGAACGGTGCATGTTGTACGGCGAAATGCTCGTCTTGCAACTCCCGTCCTGTTCTCAGTTAAATCGTAAATACGGAGACGAACTTGTGTCTCGAAGTAGGAAATACATGCAGGTGTCTGTGCAGATGTAGCGTGTGCATCCGCCTGAGTTTCGGAGTCGAAGCTCATTCGCAGAACGACAAATTACCAGTTGGATTAATCCGCCGGATGCCTAGTTGCACATACTTAAGATGCATACTACCGGTGCATATAGATAGCTGCATATGTAGGAGGATGGATTGTCTTCGTTGCACAATGAATCTGCGCGCTGTCTGATGAAATCCTTATCTATTTTCCTTCCTACGACGCACAAACGTCTCCGTTTCCTTCCAATTAGAAAAATAGACGATACATATTTAGTAGTTTGTTTGTTTCTATTGTACTCTCACTGTTGGTTCTATTCTCGTACTACAGTTATTTCGCGCGTGTTAAATTTTTGCAGTGTATATTTCGATATTAATCATCGTCGAGCGGAGATTGGATTATTGTTGTTACGAAAGTTGAATATTTTACATTGCGTAACGATAAAGCGAAGAATCGAATAAGGTTGACATTTATCTGAATGCGATAAATTTGCATTTTGCGGAAAATAAAATCCTTTATACGTTAGCTTGTTGAATAATGAAACGAATAATTCTACGTATATGTAAAATTATTCAGGATTTATTAACGGCTAGAGGCGCTGTTGAATAGCGTTTATCAAACATATAACTAGCTAAACAGGTTCGATGTTTTGCCAATTGATTCGTCACAAAAGGATAGATTATGTGTCGAAGCTAACTACGAACCAACATTGAAACCAAGTATATCTCACGTACGACCGGACTGCAGGATCGTAGTTGTATTTTTTACACTTTGCAGGAAATTTACGTTGAAAAATCACGTATGCGGTTAAAAGACACGGGAAAGTGGTTGCAAGAAATATGGCCACGTCCGTGCAAGGATTAAATTGTAGCCTTAGCGGGATAAAGAGTCATTACAGTATCTCACGAGCATAGGAAAGTAAATCTAGACGTCACGAGTCGTTGGTAGCAAAGCAGAAAGCAGCTGACTGTGTTACACCTTGTCCCACTGTGCCTGGCCTAGAACAAAATACATCTTTCCACCGACTTGGACTAGGTTGTCGTTGCATAATATACTCGAACTCGTGGTCATCCTTTGAGAACCTCTTGGACGTGAAGCTGGCTACTTTCGAAGCGCTCGTTCTCACATCCTTTATCATTACATTTTTCTTTATCCTTTCTCACATTCATCCTCCCTTTCAATTGTCCTTATTTTCTCTTCTAGTTTAGTTTCCTCGATCCTCCTCTATCTCTGTTGTCTCTGCCTGCTTCGTTCCCAGTCTCTCGTAACACCATCTCTATTCAACCATCCAAAATATTTCCTCTGCTCTCTCGTCCTTTTCGACGGCAGCGCACGCTCGCGTTTTCTGACTGTCTGTATCTTCGTCCCGCACCCGCTCCAGCTTTGTCTTGATAGTTTGAGTGGCGGTAACCTACCGCCTCCTCGTATCAAAATATGGCATCGAACGATGCGGTATCTTCCTCGATGAATCACTAGCGTCGCGCGACCATATACCGCATAGCGATTTACTACGCTCCCCGGAATTATTCTGTTCGTGCAAGATAGTATGCAAATATAGCGATCCATGAAATTGATCAAACACTTTCCCAATATTGTCGTTGCGTATAAATTGAACGGTAAATCGTAGTCGAAAATAATCGTATCTTCGGTCGTGTTTTATTTTTTGATAGAGTTCCCTTAAATTGCGGTGCTATGTATATTCACAGAACATTGTACCTTTTTCGCAATGTCACCGCGCGAAGAAGCAGATTTCAGTAATCTCTTCCCATTTCCACGTGCTTACTTTTTGACGCGTCGATCTCGTAATTACAAATAATTACGTGTCTTTAGTCTTCCTTCGGAACGTTCCAAATTTATTTCAATATGCTTCGAACACGAGCTACCAAATACGAGAATATATGGTGTAACGAGACGAAAAAGTTATTAATTTGAATATTGGAAATATTTGACCAATTGCACGAACTGCGCTGTGTGCAGGATAGAACGTACAGTTTAGAAAATTAAGCGCAGAGATTGAATTTCACGGTCTGATTACACGTTGGCCTCCCTACGTGCGATGATTATTCACGACTGTTCAACTTGTTTGTTGCTTCCTCGTGTTTGTTGCCACCGCAATATTTCTCTTTCAGCCCGATTTGATATATTATATAGCATCGGACATTTCTGAAATTACTAACCAGACTTTGCTCGGCGGTCCTCGAAGATGTACGAACGTTTTATTCTTTTTTCTCTTTTACATGTTGAAAAATTTGGTTAATTAAATTTGGAATATAAATAAAGCAGTGGTTTTTACAGCGGTTCTTTTAGACAAAATAGCTCCGGTGTTATACAACTGCGGTGAGATATTTTTAATTACACGCGGAACCTACAGAATCGAGTAGAGTAAGAATTCGTTGCGGATCTCCCTCGGGTTGGGAGGATGAAACCCGATCTTTTCTCTTAAAAGGCAAATTATTCTTGGTGAAAATATTATTCGCTTCCCATTGGGAATTTTCACATTTTCGATTGAAAGCCGCTATCATTGCCTATTATTACAGAAGAATAAAAAAGTATGAGAAAGTGGGTCAATTATTTCGCGTCAAGTAGCCGGTAGCGAGCGAGCTGGTTTCTTTCTCTTAGACTTCGATTAAGAGTCTTCCTCAGGGAGTTTGAACGAAAACGGCCATGGGCTCTATCTATATTGTTCTTATTCCCAACTAATAAACTTTGCTTCTGATGAGCTCATCAACCGTCGAATGTTGTTACTACACGGAGCCTATTTTTTGCCAATATCTTGCGCGATAGTCGCCTCGATCGTTGTAGATTGCCGCGGAATTGCTCTTCCTGTATCAGAGTCTTTATCGATCGCAGCATTTCCTCTTTAACGAAGAACTCGTTTTTCCTTTCAGATTTTTCTTTCTACAAGTTTCGAGAAACAAATTTTTCATCCTTCATTTCTGTACTTTTCATATGAATGGTATTTTTTTTAATAATTTACAACATTTGATTTAAAAGCACAGACAACTTACACAGATTTACAACTTTGGACAATTTCTTCGTAAATAATTACAGAATAAAAAGTACAGATTTTTTCGAATGGTATTTATGCGACAGTTAGCTTTACTTTCCAATTTTTCTTTTTTTCTTTTAAGGAAAGATCTTGCAAAGTAGAGGAGCTATTCATTGTACATGGAACTTCTATTCTTGGATCATCAGTTGATAGCTGTCAGTCTCGGCAGGGGCTGGCATGTTTGAAATAAAATATTCTTTTGAAGGTTCAGTCTATTATCTGAAACGTAACGCAGGATTTCTGGAAAACTTTAATGATCGTACAGATGTCAGCAATGTGAAAAAGAGAAAGATTTTTTTTTTATGTCTTTAGAAACCTCTAACAAGCCTCTAAAAAGTGATAAAATTACGATACAAAGGATATTCGTTAAAAATATGAAGAAGATTGAATGTGTAGTCCTGAAAATTTCATGACAGCCAAGTCAGAAAACAGTTCCAAGAAATACGCAAGGGAATTTTTAAGATAACTTTTTCTCTCTGCGAGCTTCATCACTGTAACTTCGTCAGCAGTTTGAATTTTGATAAGCCGCGTTAACATCATTCTACGCATCTAACGTTTTAAGAAAATTATGAAAGAAAACTCGATTTTTCAACTCAATTTTTGCAAGAGAAGGAAGAAAGTTTCTCATTGAGATTTAATTGAAAAGATATTCCAAAGGTATCATGGAACCTTCGACTTTTGATTTTGTCCGACCCAATACTTGCAATTATCCGTGTACCACTCGTCTAGCGTTCCAAAGAGGCAGAGAGGAAGAGAGAGAGAGAGAGAGAGAGAGAGAGAGAGAGAGAGTTCAAAGCGGATCACGTGTCGTTATGATCGGTCGATACGAAGCGAATTCCTGAATTTCGAAGCACGATTTATGGAACAAATGGGAAATTTTTCACAGCGACAGGATCGAATCAAAGAAAATGGAAATTTCTTCGATCACGCGTGTCGGATCCGTGGCTCGATATTTACCTACCAATTTTCTACTCTTTGAAACTGTTACAATCCACAGAGGAAGCTTTACACGTTCAAAGTATTTCCTCTGCGTCGTATTTGTCGTATCCTTTCAAGCGTAGAGAGCGTCGATCATACGAAAAGATTATCTTAAAAAATACGTATTTAGTACAGTAATCTGGCGAAAAGCTAGGGAAAATCCGACATACTCGTATGTTTATTATTCTCGACCTGTGCTGTTCTACCCTTGTTTTTATGCTAAGCACGGTTTTTTATTGGATTGCCAGGGGTTACGTGTTTTCTAAATATATCCAAATTGAAACGAGCGGCACGCCAGCGTTCAAGGCACACCGGCTCGCCATTTCCAGAATTGTATTCTCCACGGGATTTCATCACGTTTCCCTTTTATACGCACCGATTTACCGACAAAATTGGCCCGACAACGATTCCTAACTCTCTTTTATTACGTTAAAATTGTGAAACTGTTAAATCTCTCGAAATCTTACCCTAAACTAAAATATCTGTCGTTGTCGGGACAATTCGAATGACAGGAGCTATTTTCACGAACATTGTCGAATCTCTAAAGCGATGAATAATAATCAGACCGTGGACGTTTATGTATTTATCGGGAATTTAAAGACACAGAAACATAACGAACACACCACAAATGCAAAGAAATATAAAATATGCAAAGTATGATACTCGTTATAATTTTTGATTGATGAACCAATCTTCTGTTTGCTTTCTTTCTATTTCTTTAATTGTATTCGTAAAAGCAGGAGTTTGAACGAATTCGAATAAAATTTACAACGATAAAAATTTCTGAAATGTTCACGAAAGTGTTGAAAATATCTATACATATACACTACTAAATTCAAATAGAAAAGCAAGAGATTGGCAATATAAAATTGATTGACGGCACATTGAACTTAAATTTTGTAAAACTGTTCCTCCATGAAACACGAAAAATGTGACTTGCGAGGGTCTACGATCTCCATGTGAGGTTACCTGATACAAAATCAAAAAAAAGCTTGACTTGAATCGCACGTTGTATACCTGCAATAATTGAAAATGTCTGAACACTTATGGTATGTAGTTCAGAGGGCATTTTCACGAATATTGACGAGTCCTCAATCACGTTGAAAATTCTAGACGATGAATAATAGGTTCGTCGAGTAACGTTAAAGATGGGATGAATATCTATCCAGCAGATTAACGATTGATCGCTTCCCTCTCGGATCAGACGATAAATTTTTGATTAAAACGCGAAACGCGCGGCCAAATAGCATCCGCATGTACCATCTCACAAGTTATTAGCCTCGCAACGATAAATGAGTACCCTTTAGATGATGCTCTCCTATTTTAATGGAATCTCGCAGCATTGATGAAGTCTCTCTTCCGGCTAGAATCTGCCTGGGCGAAGGATCACGTAACTATTAGTTAAATGCATTTAATGTCTATTAGTGGCGCGTTTCCGCGTCGTGCTATGGATGACTAACAATCTTTGACGGTGTTCACGCAAAAAGGGGCGATAGCCTGCGTCAAAAGGCGTGAAGCATCTCGTAAAAGCATGGAAAATTGCGTTATGAATGCACAGAGGGTTTTAATGGACATTTTGATGTCCAATTACCACGACCATTTCGCTTATAAATTAATTTCTCACGAAGCGCGCCAGCCTCTCGTGACTTCCTCTTCGCAGATGAATAGACACCTTTCGACTTCCATTTGGTCCGGCCAGTTGGACTGGATTGAATTATTTAAGAACGGCTCTTGTAAGGAGATACTTCGCTACCAGATGCTCTTAAATGGACTGCCAGTGAGCCGGCGTTTTTATCGTAAAATTGAAATTGCACCGTGATCCGAAGATAACTGAATATTCGGAAAACGCCACTTTGCTTCATTTTCTTGCATTATTCCGACCACTTTCCACTCGATCGTGCTTCTCTCGCGTTTAACAGTTTTTTTAAGTTTGAATATAAGACGCTAGAATATCGTTGCAAGAATCGGCAGAATAAATAGCAAGCGGACTGAGTTGCTGCGTAAATTCTGTCTGCCTCTTCGTTCATATAAACCGGCTATTAATCTTATAATAAATTGTGCTTTTAAAGCGTAGCGGGAGGAGAGTAATAACATGTTTTCGTTGTACGCGGATTTTCAGCTATGTGACTCTTTCGAACTGGCAGATTATTTAAGGATTCACTGTACTTTCTTCTGCACATTCTAAAATATTCATTTCTATAAAACCTTTTGCTCTATTCTGCAATGTTGTTTCGACTTTTTCCATAAAGAAAGTTGTTAAATTGTACACAAGCAGAAGAGATGAGAACAGTTTGAGAGTAGATCTTCTCACGTGATAACTTCGATACGGCAAATAGAAAGTCAGAAAATTGTGTAAGGCAGAATTCTAGTAAGTGAAAAATTGGCCGGAAATTCGACAGTCTCGGTGCTCTTCCCGCGAGACCATCCATCCTTTCTTCGCTTTTTTATGTTTGCTATTCCACTTCGTCCTTTCTTGTTAGCGTACACCCGCGAGTTTTCGAGAAGCTGAAAGACGCGAAAAACGTAAAAAAGGATTAGAAGAATCAGCTGTTCTCTCTCCTTCTGACCAGTCTCCGAGTCGTATTACTTGTTCTGCCGAGCTAGTTATACTACTTGTACCCGTAACAAGTATATAAATATTTGCGGTAACAGTATCATGAAATTTAATCGAATTTTCAAATTAATGACAAATTAATATTAATTAAGTTACAATGTTATTAATTCACAATTAAATAAAAATACATCAACGGACCCGTACGTTTGTACCTGCTTCAAATAACGTGGAAGAATTTTTTTTATCTGACTCATAGTCTAAAATATTAAAAAATTATATAGCTTTTAAAATAATAAAATAATTTTGCAACTTGTGGTAATTACGACTGCCAATTTTGACTCGTAATATTCTATTTTATATAATTGTAACGATAATGAAGGATCGCAAAACTTTTTCTTCTAAACTTGTTCTTTAATCTGCTTGAATGATCGTGTCAAAGAAAAACAAGTGTTTGGATATTTTCTAGCAACATTATATTTTTCCTTAGTCCATTGGAGATTTTCATAAAAATCGCAAAGCTATTATTTCTTTTTTTGTATTGTAGTACATATGTTAGGTCCATGGAGGATTTTATATTTCTGTCTGTTCGCCTTTTGGATAACCTGGTAATTGAATATGCAAGACAAGAATATAGTAAAATTGCTCGAGCCAAAAGGTACGTTTAATTAAATTGTTTTGCTTGACCCTGCGCGATAGCCCTTTGTACGTATGAAATTTAACATCTTCTCTCATCATACGATATCATGGCTCGCGATAATTTAGTTTTTATCCAGCAAGTTTTACTCTGGTAAAAATCTCTACGCGTTCAGCGAATAATCGTGTTCAGCGATTTGCATCGCGTTGCGCTTATACCAATTTATTAAATGTATGATGGATTTAGCGATTTCATCCTTCTTACTCCTTAACACGTTCACAGCCACGCGAGTTTTATATGTTTCGCTCTGAATGTTACAATATGTCGAAATATGCTGCACCGTAACGTCTAATTTTTGCAAAATATTATATTATATTTGGATATTTTTCTGAAAATATCGTATAAATCGTATTTATTTAAATCACTTGGAAATCACAATTTAATCATAATTTAAATCGCAATTTGGAAATCTATTATGGAAAATGAAATTTATCTTATTTTAATTGCTCTGAAAAATTTGGTGACATGGGTCACTGACGATCGCCATAACACTCAACGTGTTAACGATTTTCTCGTTGTTTCGCGAGCTTTCATCTCGTTTTCTGGTAATTTTACGGCTGCTTCTTTATGTTCCACGCTACCTGCCTTATATTTCGGGGTTATATGCACGCTGCTCGCCCCCGGAGAAACTTTTAATTAACAAAAAACACTTAACGTCATTGGCTCGCTGATATTTGCTAAATATTTTATGTGGCGGAAGAACACATGGAAATCTGTAAAATGGATGAAATTGGACGTCATTGGAACTCGTTGCTACCGAAATCTGGTCGTGTCGTTTTTACGGCGAAGAGTGCGACTACCTATTCGAGTTTCGCGTTTCTAACTCGCGACACCGACGTCGGTATGAGTGATTCGAAGCTTGGTCTCTACGTTTCATCCAATTTCTACGACCTTGCCGTACATATGCATTCTATCGCGTTCCTTTTGTATTTGGTTAAACGGCAACGACATATTTTCGATGGAAATAAAATGGTCTGAATATCCAGCTACACCTTTCCTGTGGAAACTGATATGCCAGGAATGCAGCTCCTGTTCCTGTCTTTATTCGCGATATTGTTGACGTTTGATAATCGAATAAAGAGAAAATTGCATTAAATGTTTTAGTTCTTGTTCTGTTTCACGTTAACCACGTTTGAATTGATTAAATTGAATTGATAAAGAACTATGTTCTTTTTATATATTTGCAAAATAAATAAAAATTTTCTAGAGAGAAAATACACTTGGCGCCTATGTATTTGACATATATTTGTATAATAATATTATATAATTCATTATTATTATTGTTAATGATTATGGATTTTTACCGCCGAAATAAAGGTATAGAAACACTAAATATTCATTTAATATTCACAATAAAATAATTATGCCTTTATTTAGTGAACGATTCCAACAATATTAAACGATACAATCTCGCACGTGTCTCAGCACTTCCTTCTCACACTACCTTCCATACCAGATGCCCTTCCACACACGACTGACTACGGAACAGTTTACATTCTTTTGTCTTCGAGACGCCACGCACACACATACCCATACTCACATACTACGCAGTCAATTTAGCATATAAAATTACACATATCTCAACAATTATAATAGGACTTTTTGTCAGGTTTCCCGATTTATAATTTTTCCTAGAAATATTATAAATTTATAACGGTGCATTTTTAAGCATCTCAATAATTTTCTGTGAAATACGTTGATAAAAGTTCTCTTGGTATATATATATATATATCGCTCGTAATATATATATTTTCATATGAATTTCATTTTGTTTTTATTCGGTATAATTTTTATACTTTGGTTATTGGTAGTTTTAGAATACCTCCATTTCTTCAGTGATATTCATAAATATTTAAGTTTGTATGAATATTCACATTAGTCTTCGTTTGAATTACGCGGAAGCGTAGATGCTGCTACGCATGCGCGCGACGATGACGCAGGCCGCGTGTTTTGATTTGAGAAATGTGTCAGACGTCGAGTGATTCGCAATTCGCAAACGACAGTAATAAATACAATTATTACTTAATAACAACTAGATTCGTATTTTTGATCTGTAATAAGTGTATAGATGAGTATAGTAGTATGATGTAATGTATTCGAAAGGTGCTATTCGATTTATTTCGTAATATTTCGTGTTTAGATTTCTATAATTTATATTTATTTCTATAACTTTTATATTTCTATAAGAGTGAACTTTCTGGACTACGATTGATAATATCGAGAGAGGATCTTGAAAACGAAAAGAAATGCGATGGAAAGAAAATCTTGGTTTAAAAGTTGCGTTACGTTTCTCCAAATCGTTGAAAATATTTGATATTACGGTATGATATATTCAAAGCCTTGATATTAGAGTCTTTTATGCATTTGGCGGTACTCAAGTGGTCATAAATTCGTAACCTATTTTGACTACTCTAAAGGTTTGCAAGCACACGTATACTTACGGTAATATACCGCAATTCACGAGTGTCCATGTATAAAATTATGCTGAAAATAATTAAAATCGTTGAATTTCCTCGTGTATGGTCGGATTTAATTGTTTAGTAGCGAACAATAGTGTTTCGAAAGAACAAAAGCGTGTTAGTAAGAACAAAAGATACATAATAGTAAAACGCGGATTACGAAAGACTGGAAATTAAGACATGCACTTGAATTCATTCGGAAATGGATATGCGCTATTCGCAACAATTAATAAATCGTTCTTCGTATCATTTTAATTTTTATATCCGTTCCTTATGCGTATAAATTCGTTCTGTATTTTACCTTATTAACATAATCTTTATTACAGTAGCGTACAAATACCATGTCAATTTCCATTCAAACTGTAGGATTTCACTTTTCCGCGTTTGATTGATACAATATAACCGTTGATAATTGCGATCCCTGAATTGTTTTGAACAACGTGGTACAAATAATTAACCGTAACGCAAAGCGCGATTAAATACTGTGTGATTAGATCGATTGACTAATTGTTCTGTATTAATCAGTTTCTGTATATAGACCATTCGTTGTTTGAAAATTGTACATTAATCGCGTATAGGGAAATTGCGAAATTGAAGAAAAATGGAATTCTGATAGCTCACAACAGTCGGCTCTCCATCAGCCGCGAAGATTTTACTTATCAACGCAAGGATTAAAAAGGTCTTCTTGATGTAAACGATATCGTCAGGATATTCATGACGTCTTCAAGATTAAAAAGATCTTCATAATGTTCTTCGTAAGCCACATTCCAACACCTTTTCTCAACGACATACAGTCTGTCACACAAGAGCGTGTCTGCGATATCTGCGAAACCTGACACCTAATCAGAATGAGATAAAAAGAATGTAAACAAACGAAAACTTCTCTAATACGCGTTGCTGAATACCTTTCAGTTTCATTTGAAACAGTGAAAGGAACAGAGCTTTTTAATATGAGTGCCGCGTACGCGAAACGTCGAAAATCGTCTGGCATGGGCGAATGAAAACAGAGATCGTGATTGGAGTAATATAATATTCACTGATGAATCTTCGTTTTGGGCATGGTGTCCTATTAGGCAAGCTGAGAGGAAGACGTATCACAAAAATAAGAACACTTGTACATCACATTCGAAAGATATGGAGGTCGTTACCAGAATCCTACGCTCAAAAATTAGTCGAGAGTATGCCGAAACGATGTCAAGCTATAATCGCTAATGGAGGAGATTGGACACCCTACTGTAATAGCGTATTAGTGTTTTAGATGTAGATTCAATTCATATAAATTTTTTTACAAATATATAAATATTTACAGAAATATCGCAGACACGCTCTTGTGTGACAGACTGTATGTTCACATATTCCAACTATGTTTCTCGATCGTTATTCCTTCGAAGAGATCGAAAAATCGTGCATCCTGTTCCTCGCGTTTTATCGCAACACTTTTTTGTCTGATGCACCCATTATCCTTCTTTCGTGTTCTGCTACCCCCTCCGTTGACATCACCCCGTCGTCGTCCTCTCACCCCGATGTCACTCGAACGTAGCAACTTCGTTATCTCCGGCTACGTCCGTCAACCCCGTCAAACGTTTCCGACGCTTTGTGCCGCGAGTTTCGCTCGCGTCAAGTTCGGCGTGATCGGCGACGCCGGCGTGGCGAGTCGACGTCGACGATGTCGTCCTCGTAGTCTCGACGGCTTATCCGTTTAATTAACGAGACAATGCCGAGGTTGGTGGAGATTGCACGCGGCAGGTCCGCAGGGATTCAAAGCGGACAATATCGTTATTGTTTACCCCGCTGGTATCCACGTCAGTCCTTCGCTCGACGCAGCCATCGCGAGTCGAGCTGAGCACAGCTGAAAAGTGCGGTAATCGAACTGCGAAATGTTTCGAATTTTTCGCAGCGCTCTGCGTAGCCGATCGTCGCGCGTTGCGCTACAAAATTTGAAATATTAAAAAGTTTTGAGCATGTTACTGAATAGGGAACGGTGCGCATGTAGTGGAAAAATAATCCTCCGGATTGCCGGATACGCGATAATAATTAGACTGCGGATTTTTACATGTTTATGGTAAATTTAAAGGCGCAAAAATAATATATAAAAATAATAATATCCAAGGTGGAATGTGCTAGTAATCATTTTTAATAGGATAAACAAATTACTATGTAGGTTTTATTCGTTTTGTTCTCTTCGTAGAAATATGAAATTACATGAAAAACGTATAGTCCAACGATAACCGTGTAGGTAATAGTCGTAGCTATTTTCTCAATGATATTGGTTGAAGGTAGTAGCAAGAGTACTAAATGTACTTGTGGGACTAAATGATAGAAGACTTTGGACGATTCTGTAAATTCATGTACATTCAACGGAATGAAATTGTACTTTGCCATGTTCTATGGACTCTTGAAATACGCGTACAATATTTTCGAATGACGAAGCTGATACGTCTTCTTCGCACGAATCCACTTCGATTTGTTCGCGTAACTGCAAATTCCAGACCAGATTATTTTTTGACATCGATTTGATAAGAAAGAATTAAAGGATTCCCTATACGCGTCGAGAAATAAATATTTCGGTAGCATGGCCCGTTACATGTTCGAGAACCACGAATACCCTATTCTTCAAAACGTGAGAATAATACGAAACACGAAATCAGAAGGTTTGATCCTCCATCCGGAATACGTATCCAGCGATCTCTGAACTTATGTAACGGATAGCAGATGGCTGAAGACATTTCGCGAAACCCTGGCCCTCCTCACCTTGAATAAACGAAACCCTTATTTCGTTGAATGCTTGTACGCGCATGTATTACAAATTTTGGGACTGTTCCGGATGCCGTTTCGGGAAATCTATTTCAGAATTCGCGGAACGATTGGTAGAGACGTAACTCAATTTATCTGATGCTACCTGATGGAACAGATGTAGCGATGTGGAACAGTGTTTCTCAATATTCTTCAATCACAACTCTCTCTTATGACAGTCAAATAACCGGTGAACGCCTTTTCACGTCACATATATGATATATTGTTCCGTAATATATTCTATTTAATATTCTTATTGTTGCGATAAAAAATTAGTTTCATTAATAATCCTCTTGGAAAGATAGTAGACATACCCAGTTTCAGATGAAAAAATCTTGGACTAAAAGTGACTGCCTGTAAAACACTTCGCAATCTCTTCAGTATGTTATCTAGCATCGTGATCATTGGAGACTCACGATACTAGATTTTGCAGGACAACTGAGATAAGATAGATTCATGGACCAAAAACTTTGAACGACGTGAATGATTTAGGTAGGTAACATCGTTAGAGAAAAGTGTGCAAACACAATTCAGTACAATACTTAATACAGTCTGTCACACAAGAGCGTGTCTGCGATATTTCTGTAAATATTTATATATTTGTAAAAAAATTTATATGAATTGAATCTACATCTAAAACACTAATACGCTATTACTTAGTAGGGTGTCCAATCTCCTCCATTAGCGATTATAGCTTGACATCGTTTCGGCATACTCTCGACTAATTTTTGAGCGTAGGATTCTGGTAACGACCTCCATATCTTTCGAATGTGATGTACAAGTGTTCTTATTTTTGTGATACGTCTTCCTCTCAGCTTGCATTTCATTAGGGACCACACATTTTCGATAGGGTTTGCATCAGGGGACTGCGATGGCCAAGGAAGTACTGTGATGGCGTTTTTCGCTTTCCATTGGGTGCAGATGCGACTTCGATGTTTAGGGTCGTTGTCTTCTTGCAATATCCATTGGTCCTCGGTTTGGTTGAACCAACGTTTCACGGATGTGAGAAGTCCCCTTTGGTACAATTTCACCATCTTTTGTGCATTCAGATTGTCTGTAAAGACGCACAAAGTCCCAAAACCGCGTGCGTTAAAGCAACCCCAAACATGCACTTTTATAGGGTGTTTTACACTTCTTTGAATCATCCTTCTTCCATGGATAGTCCAAGCACGCCTAATAGGACACCATGCCCAAAACGAAGATTCATCAGTGAATATTATATTACTCCAATCACGATCTCTGTTTTCATTCGCCCATGCCAGACGATTTTCGACGTGCTTTTTTGAAAGCATCGGTTTTAACAATGTACTTTGCCACTTAACACCAAATTCGTCTAAACGCCGTTTCAGTGTCATTATACTGATATTTATACCCTTTTTAGCCACAAATACTTGACCTTTCCGTAATGAGAGAGTCGGATTCTTCTCGAAAAGCCGGAGAATCATTTTGTCTCGTCGGATATCGGTCTTCCTCTTTAACCCCCGATTTTGGAAGTCGTCGACATTTTTTGTCTCCTTATATCGGTCTACCCACTTCTTAACAAACTGTACCGACTTGTGCATATATTTAGCAGCACTCGGGAAACTCAATTTTGGCCCTTTTGGGTGGCAACACAAGAATACTGCTTCAAATCGTTTCGCGTACGCGGCACTCATATTAAAAAGCTCTGTTCCTTTCACTGTTTCAAATGAAACTGAAAGGTATTCAGCAACGCGTATTAGAGAAGTTTTCGTTTGTTTACATTCTTTTTATCTCATTCTGATTAGGTGTCAGGTTTCGCAGATATCGCAGACACGCTCTTGTGTGACAGACTGTAAAATACAATAATAATAATTTGCAAAATATTTTGGCAACGTAATATTTCGTACAAATTAAACGCTACAGTGCAGTATATTTACAGTAAAGTGTCGCATATTATCGTATTGTATAGTGGCAGTCAACGTTTAAGAATCAGAGTTCATAAATTGGGTATCCAAACTGCAATGTCCAGACGAATCGCAATCGATGATGACTGAATTTTTAACGATACTACACCATCGATTTAACGATTTTATCGTATAGTAGCGTGGCACGCTCATGGTCGCTTTTTCGCGCTTAAGCGGGAGTATGTAGCTTCGAGACCGCATCCACTCCGTAATTTGCATTTTTACCAGCAAAAAGGGCTGGCTCGGGAGGGAAACACGGTTACGGTTTTGCGTAGATACTTTTACGATGGCCGCACGCGCGCGCCACGTTAATGTATGCCTCTGCATGGCGGGCATCTTTTTCACAAGCGCATTCACTATCATCGTTAATGTCGTGTAACAACATCGAGGCAGACGCGGACGCGGCATCAACGCTTGTAAATATGTGGCGGGGCAGTCTAACAGTCGGAACGGCATCTCGTGGCCAGGAAATTAGGATTAATTACTGGGAGAACTTGACCGTAAATACGCGGCCCGTCGAGCTTTTGTGCTAACGCCAACATGGCCAACTTCTTAACAGAATTACGCGTGGTATCAACTGAAACTTCTGAAAGGTGAAATGAATCGGATTAGCCTGAATGGCGAAGCAGCTGCGAGCAACTTGATGAAATTCTCGTACCGTTTTTCACCCCCGCGGGCTTATTTCGTCCGTTGTGTCGGAATGTGGCTCCACTTCCTCTTTCTCAATCGCATCACGCGCGTTTCGTTCCTAGTGTTTACCCTTAATCTTCTGTCACAAGCAAATTTCATTTACACGTCTGAGCTTTATTTAGATGTGGATGAGAAATCGGCTTTTAACATTCTCTTAATAATTAAGACGCGTCTTTCTTGATATTCTTGTAAGGGAGACTGACCGCATTAAAGTTGGAAGCCGAATACGTTCATCGTTAAATGAATAGATGAGATAGTTTGATAAGATCGACGAAGGTAACGAAAATTTTAACATAATCAAGTAACTTCCTATTCGTCTATAGAAGCAAAACATGTTCGTTTGGAGTGTGGTCTAAGACCTTTACACGATCACTGAAGACTAACCACGAGCTGTAACACGTAGTTCAATGCCAAATTGACTATAATTATCGCTGTGCTAAATAAAGTGAACGCTTTGCAAGTGAATAATGGTTAAATATATTAAATTGTAACGTAGGTTCATAGATATTTATATACATATATTCTAACAAATATAACAATAGGCCATATCATATGTACGATATATATTACATATTTTTGCATTATATTGCATTATGTTATATAATATAGGAAAATTAATATAATACGCTATATCATATACGAAATATAGAATTAGGACCAAGATCAAGTTACAATATCCGACGTTCGAAAATACTATTCCATTTGCATTAATCAATTGTTATCATACTTGATGGCTGGTAACGCAAATTTCCCAAATCATTTGCCTCATTATCGTGTACGATCGCGAATATAGTCCTTTTCATCCACGAGAGCGATTCACAATTCGCAAAATCCGTAAGATCCTCTTGTGGAACGTAATCGGGAGCCAGAAAGAATTTTAATTAACGGTAGTCCGATTACATTCTGTAGCGAAATCTACGTTATTACGCAATTGGCGTTCGATGAAGTAACATTGTGATCCAATTTATACACGAATTCTGCTCGTTAAAAAATGTTCATACCGTTGTACTTTTCTTGCAGAAATGCGGGATACCCTTCTCATTGAAATTTCTTTCAACGAATCGGTGAACAGAATAGTTTTTACGGATGTTGAAACAGTCCGTCCAATGTCCTATGGGCGAATTCGCTCGTTTGCATGGCAAACCTTGGAGATGGTATGATTTTTTAGAAATTTCCGCCCGAGCGAGATCTGGGATATACAGTCTGTCACACAAGAGCGTGTCTGCGATATTTCTGTAAATATTTATATATTTGTAAAAAAATTTATATGAATTGAATCTACATCTAAAACACTAATACGCTATTACAGTAGGGTGTCCAATCTCCTCCATTAGCGATTATAGCTTGACATCGTTTCGGCATACTCTCGACTAATTTTTGAGCGTAGGATTCTGGTAACGACCTTCATATCTTTCGAATGTGATGTACAAGTGTTCTTATTTTTGTGATACGTCTTCCTCTCAGCTTGCCTAATAGGACACCATGCCCAAAACGAAGATTCATCAGTGAATATTATATTACTCCAATCACGATCTCTGTTTTCATTCGCCCATGCCAGACGATTTTCGACGTTTCGCGTACGCGGCACTCATATTAAAAAGCTCTGTTCCTTTCACTGTTTCAAATGAAACTGAAAGGTATTCAGCAACGCGTATTAGAGAAGTTTTCGTTTGTTTACATTCTTTTTATCTCATTCTGATTAGGTGTCAGGTTTCGCAGATATCGCAGACACGCTCTTGTGTGACAGACTGTAATCTGTGAGATGGGTAACTGCAACTCCGTTTCCCGGATGGTCCACCGGTGGAAACTGTTTTTGTGGATTTTCCCAATATATCCGATTGGTCTTCTTTGGTTGCTATCCTCGGAAGAATCAACGGTCTGTTCGTCTATGTTCATGCAGTGCATAGGGATAGATAGAACTGTAGGAATAAAAAATCCTGAAATTTACAGTTATTATCATCGAGTTCGATCGATACAGGCAACGTGCTTTAAATCCATTTCCACTCGATACGCAATCGTTTAATATCAAATATAATTTCCCTTTTAACGAACAGCTTCTCCTTTTTCAGGATACAGCCAGAAATTGAAATTTTTCTTCTTTGAATTCAGCACGATGCTGATATATTTTTGCGGAAAATACTCCGTCAAAGGACTGTCGTTACACTATCTCCGATTTCAATTTAATTAACGATTCGTGGATTGACACACGGCGAATGGTTTTTCAGTTACTTTTATCCCGATGCTGGAAGATGCATTTTCAAATTATCGCGAGAACTACGTATTGCGTGTCTGTGAACATCGATAAACCATAACATTTAGAAATTGTACCATGTCATCGGGAAGACGTGTTTGTAGAGGTGTCTGAACTATTTCGTTCACGTCAGCTGACGTTACGTATTTTATCACACACAGCGAGTCTTTAGAACAGACCTGGATTGTTTGTTTTCTTTTTTTCTTTTCTTTTTCTCCATTCGCAACCGAAGCTTGCGATACAAGGATCAATATGCCAATAATTCAACGAATTCTCAGACATTTTTCTATTTGTTTCTAAAGGACATTCTTACAGGGCCACTCACGAGATGCTTGCTCATCCTCTTCAGATGCTTGTCGGCATTGTTGCTACTGTTCCGAGTCGAGGAGCCTTGTTACGAGTCGTCTCAACGCGCGTCCTCCCGCTTCGTCTCCTCGCTTCTTCGGTTTCTCTTGAATGACAAGCTTTTCGGTTTACAAGCCAACGGGTTTTAATTAATTTTTACGGCGCTCAAAGAATCCCTTTGCCGCGGTGTCACTTGCCAGCATATTTTCATCCTTCTCACGGACATATCGTTTAATATGACAGAGTATTTTTATGCCGCAGCGTAATTCTTTTGTTCGTTTTTCCAACAATCGATGCATGACTTTGGTATAGTTTCATCGTAGCCTCTGAATAATATTTAATATAGTTCGATGTAGTTTTTGATGTAAAACGTGAACAGTAATTTACAGTTAAAACACGAACGTATTACTCAACGTATTCGCATTTATCATATTCATTTATGATCTCAATTTTTGAATACATCATGCGTGTCACGCGGAAAATTCTATATGACGTACGACGTGATACGGCTGTCACGGTCGTAATGCTAAAGTCTGAAACGAATACATTTACAAATATACATTTCATAAAAGTTACAAAATTATTTAAATCGTTAATCATCCATCTTATCAATATCTATATTATATGTTAATTTTTTAACAAGTATATATTGTTGGTAAATGTCTCATTATTTTTATACATGTTTCCAGTGTAGTTACAAATTCTATAAGTATAATCACGATAGTTGTCTCTCATTATATTCAATTTTACCAATACTAACGAAATTCTAAGAAATTTTGCATAACATATCTATAAAAATCCTCTGCAACAAGTGATCAAATACTTCTTCGTGTCATTCCACGCGTAAATTCTTGCAGATTCGACAGATCATCGATTAATCTTCTTTAATTCTCCGTCTGTTCGCTCTCTTGTCCTTCGTTTAGTGAATAACTACGATTTGATAGCGAGTTGGCCGTGAGTCGACCAGCTTCCGTAGCTTCGCTGGTTTCAGCAACTTTTGTAACTTATAGTATCCTCTCTGCTGCTTCTGATTCGCTTATAATGATAAAAGCAAGTTTCCAAGCGAGTTTTTATTGATAGCACTTTAGCCCAACTTGGTGCTTTGTCATCGTTCAGTCTTCCCTACGAATTTGTTAATACTCTTACGTTTCTCCCGCCAGCGGAAAATAAATCCTTAACTTTTCCTGAATCGATGGAAATTTAAACAGTTCGCTAAGCATAGTGATATTTTCCATGCTTCCATTCGTGAAGTACGCAACTCGGTTCACTAGATCCACAGCGCTTTAATACTGTACACGATCGCTCGTAAGTATTTAGAACATAGCGTAGATAATAATAATACATAATAGTATGTATGTGTATATAGGTGTATGCAAAAGTTTTAATCTTTTCTTTTTTCAAGCGATATAATTTTTCATGAAATTGTTTGGTATTGGTCTACCTGGAACGCCAACTTCTTCATGATCGATTGATAGACGATAATTTTGCAAAATTTACGAGCACGATTCTCAACAGATTATGTTCCCTCTGTAATTCGTACAAACAATTCTATAAAATTCTTGCATCGTTATCTTGCACGAATGCAAGATTATGCTGGATTAATCCTTTGCTGGGCAATTTAAACCGATTATTGTCGGTTGCTTTATACGAACCAAGGAGTGGAACGCGTTTATATGAACTAAATTCTTACGAATGAGGTACATTTCCGTACCAATAATCAAGAAAAATCAACTTACGACGATCATACACGCGAGGAATTTACTGAAATTCGCGAATGGCAACACCCGAGTAAGGTATGTCGATACATAGTCATAGCGTGGATCGAGCGGCGCGCGTCCACTGGAAACGAATTTGCGCTTTTATCGCCGGCGCCTTTGTTCAGATTTCGCGCGAACGGAGACGAAATCGAAAACAGTATGCGCGCACTTTGCTCAACTGCACACAACGAAAACCGGTCTCATCCCTGCCAGCCCACGAATTTCTCTCGCTGGTTTCCTGGCGAGGCTTTAATTACGTCGATTCGTGAATCGTATCGTGTGTCATTGGCAAAACGGCCAGCATGTAAAGCACAGCCATTATCGGGTGGGCTAGCGTTGTAGCGTATTGAGCCTTGCTATATCTCATGTGTATACCCCACACAATGCGATAGGCCTCGTAGGGTGAAACGTGGCGGTTTGCAACTAACGGGGAATCGTGTGTACGTCGCTTTGTGAGAGGCTAAGCATCCAACATCGCGTCATTGCGAGCACGGAATTCCGTCGAAAACAAGGCGCTGGAATTCGTTTGTTGCCGTCGAAGAATGTAGGCGCGGCACTGAAGCCTGGATTTCCAGCCAACTAAAGTTGCTATGCGAAGTTTAATTTGTTCCTTCATTGGTGTATCGTGCTGTGCCATTTTCACGGACCTCCGGAACGTTTGAAAGATCGGGGCAATGTCTTGCATTTCTTTCCCCGGCCCAACCATTTCGTTCGTTGATATCTCGTTACGCGGCTTTCCAACTGCGCCGCTTAAATTCTGTTTCCTTCTCTTCAAGGCATATTCTATTACTTACACGGGTAAACACTTTACGTTATCTTGCCGGGGAAATGAATTTTTTATGACGTAAATTTGCTTCTCGCTCGTTGCCATTTTCGTTCTTACGTTCCAGCGGATGTTCAGCTTGGATATACTATATCGGATATACTCATGATCATGAACGTTAGCATGGATGCTAGTTTCGTGTAGGATTTGATAATCGGTGATTTTGTATTTATATAGCACGACATTCGTGAAAGTTATCTGTGAAAGTTACAAGAGAAATCGCACGTGTCGGCTGCCACGGTAATTTAAAATTCATTTTGCAGTCTTTTATGAATTAGATGTGAAATTTAAAGAAGCTTAGTTAATACGATAAAAACATAACGTAATAACTCCAGGGTTTAAATAAACTCCAAGGTAGAATTAAAGTTTCAGATGAAATAATATAACAAGTCCTTAAGGTTTTCACGATTTTCTAATGATTATTCGGGTTCATAATTTTCCGTAAGGAACATCAATGTCCGTTTAGAATTCAAATTAACGCGGGGCTAGCAGGACGTGGCTTTACGCATTGTGTTACGCCACGAGACTTAGTATAGACCGCATTTCTAACCGTCGCTCGCGGTCCTACAGCATCGCAGACAGATCGTCTTATCTGCCCGACGAAAAATATACAATGTATCGACGAGCGCATAGTTGTCACCAAGCAGAGAGTTCTAGAAACGTCAATTTTGGACCGTTATTTCATACACATAAAGAAGGTGGCATACGTGATCACAGGGTAAACAGTGGCGTGATCCGAGCGTAGTGGGGGTCGTCTCCTAGAGAAGACAAACAAATGATCTAAGAACGATCAGTCTCTTTTGAGAATTCTAACTGCATGTATTGAGAGGTCTAACGAATAAAGTCGCTAAGTCTAACGAATATAGAGATATATCAAAAAGTCGGGTCGAATTGTCTTTAACACGTTAATTGTATTCATCGTCAAATAATTTGTATCATTTTTATTATTTCATAATTTATTGTTAAATATATAACCTATATTAACCTGTTGACACAGTGTTAAATTCATTGAACCAGCTCTGTTATCTTAACCGAAACAGGGGAACGATTAATTCGCGGCGTTGATTATACTAATCGTAGCGAGAGTTTACGCCTCTCACTGATGCGTTTTCCTCGCGACCGCGTTTCTCCGCGAATGGTCGCAACATTTTGGTCCTTCGAGCCGGATTCAGTGGCAAGTGAAAAGTGCACACCAGTGACACCCACTACCATACAGTGCCACGTGAATCCAACATAATCAGCGGCAGAAGCGTTACCACTCCAGCGAAGTCAGTAACACCAGGGCCGTCAATTCGGAAGAGGCAAAAACCCAGTGGTTGAAGAACGCAATCACGGAACTTCACGTCAGCAACTAAAGAGCCAACTTCCGTAAGGAAACGTCTCACATGTCAAACCAGACACATACGGTGACGAGCAACAGTTAAACTCACAACTACAAGGTAAGCTCGTTCATTGTATTGTCTTTACAATCCGCGATAAAGATGGAAAACATAAACAAAATTACCTCCTTGCATCGAAGACGAGGTGTCCAAATCGGTCAATTTACTATCATATCCAAACGACTCGATGAATACGAACAATCCAGTCAACAGAAGAAGGCCTTTTTAACGGCCCACAAGCCGCTGCTCGACAACTCGTGGAAACAATACCGATTATTACAAGAAGAACTAGAAGATTTAGGCGAGGAGGAGGACGCGCGCGTTTTCGAAATCACAAACGTATATTACGATCTGGTAGTACGAATACACACTGTTATTTCGTCCAGTCGCGGGGAGACGCGATCGCGATGAAGCGCGTCAACGGGAGTCGTAAATTCCCGTTACGATTATAACAATCGACACCACGAACAGGTCGATCCCCTTATTTCTTGTGGGATAATAGGGATATTTGTTGGGGAATAAAACTGTAGTCTACAGTCTTATAATATTTATATTTTAACAACTTATTACACGGGAGGTTCCGTCGTATAGAAAGATATAATTGATAGAAGTGATAAATAATAATACACTTGCTAGATGAGTAATAATAATAAAGAATAGACTAAGTTAATATCACTTTGATCGAAATGAGGACTACGCGAAGCTGCTAGGAACAGTCGTGTTGACTGCACGACGTTTTGTCGTACAGTGCTGACCCGTCTCGTTCAATTACGGAGGAAAGCTCGGTATGGGTGTCCTTTTTAATGGGAAATACCTGTTATTTTTAATGGACAAACAACCGCTTTCTCCGTAAGTTATAAGAGCGTGTAATAAACCTAAGGACTGTCTTAAGGACCATCCATAAACCGAAAATACTTATGTGAATAGAAATTAAGCTAAAAAGATTCGGTTTATGGTGGTTCATTAGGTTTATTGAAGGTCAGTATAACGGTATGTCGGCCTCGGCGGTCAGACCATGAGGGCCGTCGCACGGACCGTCTTACGCGACGTAACACACACTCTCATGGATGATACACCAGTACCGTCGTCGAAACCGCCAAGCTGTGATTCATCCAATGTCGCCGAGCCGACTTCGATTAAATTGCCAGAAATCCATTTACCTACATTCAACGGTACCATTGAAAATTGGCATTCTTTTTATGACTCCTTCTCTTCCACAATAGATCGAAGTGAAAGACTGACACCCGTGCAAAAATTTCATTATCTTCGATCGTCCTTGACAGGAAGGGCCGCGCAAAGTATCCAATCGTTATTGACATTACTGAACTCAATTATTCGATCGCTATTGACGTTCTTCAAGAAAAATTTGTCTGCCACCGTCAAGTCTGCATGCGCCACTGGGACCTGATTTTCGACTATCCGAATATAACCAAAGAGACACCCGAAGCAGTAGATGATTTTCTCGAGACGGTTAAGGTTAATCTTCAAGTCTTAGAGAAATTAGGTGAACCAGTCACCTCAAACGTCGTTTTGATCAAATTATTCACCTCGAAGCTACCAGCAGCCACCATTCGTAAATGGCAACGCACCCTACTTAATAAAAAAATGCCGTCATACACGCACTTGGTAGACTTCCTAAAAACACGAAGGAACGACGATAGGACTAGCTCAACATCAATCGCGATAAAAGGGGCGTCCGACCAACATAACCGTCAGCGACAAACCGCGCCGCGAACCCACACATTTACCACTACCAATAGGATGTTGGTGTGTCGAACTTGCCAAGGACAACACGAAATTTGGAACTGCGTTGTCTTCAAGGCAAAGTCGGCCAAAAAGCGCTTTGAAATCGCCAAAAGGGCTTCGCTCTGCACCAATTGTTTAGGCAAAGGGCACTCTCTGGCTCAATGTTCCGCCGATTCATGTCGCATACGCAGACTACGACATAACACGTATCTGCATTAAAATCAAGGTCATATCAAAGCAGGAACATCTAGCGACCGATCATATAACGGACGATCACCACCAGGTTCACCGACACTTCGTTCGTCACATCGTTCGAGACGAACCTCCACGTCTCCCCGAAAGTCTCCTGAACGCGAGTCTCGGTCATCACGATCAAAGGTAACCGGATCAAATATATCGCCTAGCCCCCAACGACAAGGGAAACAATGACTGCCTCAGACGACTTTATTAGGGACCGAACCACAGAAAATGGATTCATTGACTTCGTTTCCTCCTAAACCATTGCATCACGATCTGTTAGTGACAGCGCAGGTTAACATCCTGAATAATAAAACTCAACTATTCCGTTGTAGAGTTCTGCTAGACACCGGTTCTAGCATGAACTTTATCACCAGAAAACTCGCCAAATCATTAAAACTCAACCAACGGAAATGTTCGGTCCCAATCGGAGCCCTCAACACGTTATCGACGACATCGAAACGTTATATCACGGCCACGATTACCTCAATTGATGGCACATACGAACGTACACTGACGTTCCTAATTATACCAACCATATCGACTTGGGTCTCAGATCAGCCCGTAGATCGCTCAATAATACAAATACCTAGGAATCTCCAATTAGCCGATCCAAGATTCCATAGACCTGCTCCGATCGATATCTTATTAAGCGCCGGACCAACACTAGCATCACTCTGTGTCGGTCAACTTGTCATCAGTCACTCAAACGGGCCTGACTTGCGTATGCAGAAAACTCGATTCGGATGGGTCATCGGGGGGAGCCCAACCTCGCAATCATCAGCACACACGTTTCACGCCTCCACGACGGCTTTACAGGAGGATCTCGCCCGTTTTTGGGAAATCGACGAAGGACCGCCCACTTCACACATTTCAGAGGCGGAACGATAATGCGAGGAACATTTCCGAAATCACGTCTAACGCACCAACGAAGGGCGATACATTGTCGCTCTCCCATTTAACGAAACAACTCCTTCGCTTGGATCTTCTAAAGCCATGGCGATAAAGCGACTCACATCTCTCTGCCGTCGGTTTCAACGAGACAAACAATTCGAAGCCGACTATCACGCCGTAATGCAAGAATACGTGGAATCAGGACACATGACGAAGATCACCACGGACCATTCCACTGACGACGGATATTTTCTGCCACATCACGGCGTGATCAAAGAGTCCAGCCAAACTACAAAACTCCGAATCGTGTTTGACGGATCTGCACCAACAACCACCGGAGTTTCATTAAACGACATACTTCATACGGGATCGAAACTACAAGAGGACTTATTTCTCATTCTCCTGAGATTCCGTTCTCATCAATTCGTCCTTACAGGCGATGTCGAAAAAATGTATTGACAATTTCTTGTGCGTCCAGAGGATCGAAAATTCCAACAGATTTTGTGGCGTAACTCTAAGGGAGAAGTTGACACCTATCAAATCAACACAGCGACGTTCGGACTATTAGCGGCCCCTTATCTGGCCATTCGGTGCCTCAAACAATTGGCGAACGACGAGGGACATCGATATCCGCAAGCGACGGTTAGAAATACGGTCTATACTAAGCCTCGTGGCGTAACACATTGGATTGAATACGAAGCGGAAACTGAACAATCTGCCCTTCCCTGCAGCATTATTTTATCGCGAATTTTTATTGAAATTTTCGCACAGTGGAACCAATTTTTAAAGAAATCCGATTTCACCGAATTAATCTTTCAAGCTTGGCCGCAAAAGCTTTACATGAAAAATCATTCGACTCTTGGCGATATTTTATATTTCTATTATACTCCGGACGGTCATCCATGTTTGTACTTGCTCGTGGGAATAAATACGCTTGGTCTGGAATCTGTGCTTGCCGCCGGCACGTTTTCATTGCGCTTCTTTCTGATTTTCTTTGAGTCGCGTATTTATTCTCGCATTTTAAATCGACTCATCCTCCCACCAGCCTTCTTTTTTTTATCTTTCCCTTTCTCCGTGTTCAAGTAGATGAGGAAAACGCCGTAGGGCAATGATAAATAATTTCCACGGTTTCCCAGAGCAATTTCCTTTTTCTCCGTCTCGTAAACTACACGCCGCGAAAAAAAACTTTGTAGAAAGGATATCTCTCCTCGCGTCCACTGACCCTTCCTTTAACCGGCCATTTATTACAGAATCAGTTTTTCCCCCTTTTCATTTTTAATTATTTCTTTATGCATCTGTTTATGGGATAAAGTTTCTCAGATTACCTGCAAGATAGTATTCAGGTGAAAGAAACACATTGTTATGTTTGGTTGCGTGGAAAGTTCAAAGCGGATTTTAAGAAATGTTTTAAAAACAATGTTGAATATTCACCATTTCACTTGATTACTTTTATGGCGCATAATAACATAACGGCATAAGATACTTTCACAAGATCTCTTTCGCGAGACTTTTCGTTTTTCCCAGTAATCTATTTCTTGATCTTATATCTCTTCAGGATATTCAATTTTCTACCGCTGAAAGAGTTTCATAACAATAAAAATAAATGATAAAGAGTTGTTATGTTATACCCAGCTTACTAAAAATTCATTGCGGAAACATCCTGCGAAATATATACCTGCAACATGTCAAAGGAATTTCAAGATATCTCGCATAACATATAACATTTCTGCGATTATTACTTGTACTTTAGTGAGTTATTCTGCGTAAGAATTTTTGTTCGACGCTTTGAATATCATTACTGCAAGATTTATAATACCGACACTATCTATCTATTGCATTATTTCTTTCTTGCTATCGTGTTTATGCATCGGATATCGTTGCGGTGTTTTACAGGTGCTTTTATTTTTCGCAGTTTCTTCGACGATATCGCAGCACGTATCGTGGCTACCGTTACGGCAAAACGTCGACAAACAATCTTAGTTGATCCCGCGCGTTAGCGAAGAAGAATCGAATGCAGCTGCTCCCTTTTCTACCTTATCTTCTTTTCTTCCCTATCTTCCGCGAGGTAGAGAGGCGCGACACGAAGTTGTAAACCGGTCACGTCCTGACTGGAAATTATGTTCGAAAGCGAACGGATTGGTAACCAGGATATCGGGTGAAATAAAAGCTGAACCTTCTTCGTGCCAACCAGCGTCGAGCTCATTTCGACCCGTGTTTCTTCCAGTCGTTTCTTCCCTCGTTTAACGAACACAGTCAGAGGCTTATTCGATTTTGTGAACTCACGATTCGACAATTCGTTCTGTTGAAATTATTTCGTTGACAGCCTAGAATTTATAGAACAGAATACGCATTCAAAGACTCGTAGAGGAGAAATAGTGAGAGTTGCAAACCGAAAGCTTGAAAGAGAAGGCTCTTCACCTCAAGTTTCCCGGACCTGTCATACGCTTCTTTTCGTAAATATCACGACACTCGTGTTAACACAAGTAAAGGCGCAAAAATTAGTTAAAATTATGTAGACATTAAACTAGAAAGGGGCCATGTATTCGATATCACAGTCAATTAATAAATTCACAATAATCTCATCAATCTGATATAACACAATTAATTGCCTTCTTCTCTTCGTATTACAATATATATGTGTCGTGTCTTTTGATCGCCATTTTCATCAATTTCGACATTCATATTATTACCATGTATCTTATCTGATTCCACGCATGCCATAGGTGATTTAATAATACACACTCAGATTTTGAGTAGATTCAGCTTCGATCTTTTCAATAGGATTTAAATTAAAAACCTGTCGAGGCTCAACACGCAACCGTATAATTTACGTACATTGGATCGTAATCTTGCGTGAATATAGAACTTTGATTAATTAATTAATCGTTTTCTTAATACTTAAAATTGATTGGTCGTGTCTCGTATGAAACCAGCAGATGTCCTACCATGAACGGAAGTGTAGATAACGACATGTGGTCGCCATCCTCGCTCCGATTCTGTTGAAAGCGAGAATAAAGGATCATAGACACGTTCACTGCGAACGATGAAATAGAAGCTGAAGTCTTGGCGGGACACCTTTTGTGAGGAGTTGAACTAACAAGGTCGTGTTAGTGGAAAATTCTAGAGGCTTTGCCTCGTAACGTTTGATGAAAAGCTTGTTTATATCCCTCGAGCGCCACCCGTGACGGTCGAAACATATTTCATAATGGCTGAGGGAAATTCCGTTGCTCTTCGCGGCTGTCCAACTTCAATAACTAAGGCTGGCCCCCCGTAAGGCTATTTATTTATTTATTTATTCATTTATTCATTGTTTGACGAACAGAGTCAACTCGACTAGCCCGCTAATACTAAAATATCGACTGCTTTTTGCCACTTTGGATACTTCACGTGTTCCATTATACATTTCTTTCTTTCTCGCTCTCTCTCTCTCTCTCTCTCTTTTTTCGAAACGAGCTTTCGATTTTTTCATCGGCGCTTCAATTTATCAACATTATCAACTTTTTATCGACAAAAAACAAACTGGCTGCCGACGTTAGTAAGATCGACGGTTCACAACGGTTGCTACGAATGTCCAAGTCGTTTAATTTGTTTCGCTAATAATCGGCATGCATATGAACGAGTTTATCTGTTCCGACGTTACACCCGTTACTTTCCCGTTGATATTTTACCGCGGCGTAAAATGCAGCGCGTTAATAAACTGCAAGTTACCGATTTAAATGGAGAATTTTTTAACATAGGAAAATAAATACGGTAAACGCGACGCTATCGTGAACAACGTGTGCATCACATACGTGAAAGTCGTTATCCATTTGCCTGATTTTTGAGAATAAGAGAGGATTTTCTGCTAACTATTTTATCATAGTACGGCATTCGCGTATGTTTGTTTTCTACGATTACAATATTACCGTGGATCTCTGTAAATTTGTTGCGGAGGTAGACGCTGATGGAAATTACACCTGGTAGTATTTCGTCGAGCGACAGTACACAGTAAACACTATCAATGTGTTTAGGGTAGAATACCGAATCCGTACTCTATTATCGATGATAATCGAACAAAGTAGATTACAACAATCCATGACGCTTATTAACTTCTCTAAACGTGATCTGCTTTCGAGATAGTTTGTTCGAATCGAATCCTTCCCTCTTGGCACGATCTTTGTTCTGTTTTCTTTTATTTCTATAATTTTCTATGCTGTACAAAAAATTTTCACTATTATACTACCGAGTAGAAACTAGGACATAAATTAAAGCATACAACCGCTGATATATCTTTATCCTGGATCGTATGCACTTAGTAAAATGAATTAAAATATTCCGTTTCTAATTTTTCAATAAACCTAAGTGCTTCTCATATTAAATTCCTGACAATGTTTCTTAGATGGTTATCAAGGAACGCACGAGCAAAACATGAGAAATTAATTTTTGTTGGTTCTTTTATGTTGATGTCACTTGATGGCATATGATAAGTAGCAAATAAATTGAACAATTTGTTAGATTTAAGGATATTACACTTAGCTTCTAGCCTTACTTTTATAGCAGAACAAGATATCCAACTAATTTATCAACAGAAACAGGTAGAAATTTTTTGAACGACTTTTGTCAAATTTGCTGAGCTGTTAAGGGATTAATGCTCAAGTACTGTAAACTCCGGGTTTCTTGTGAGTTTCTACCCGTAGTAATCTTTCTCCTTTCTTGAACACGAAACTTCCTTCTACTTCGCCAAAATGTATAACGCAGAAGTTGGTAACGGGTTCTCGAGGACGGCACTTTTAAATTAACTCGCATTTGGGTCACTGAATGGCGCAATACACAGCAACAAAGAAAGTGGACAAAGTATCGTGTATGCAGATATCAGATATGCGGCCTAGACAGGTTAGAAGCACGAAATCTGCCTTCGCTAATTAGAGAACGATCGGCCCAGTTCCATAGCGAATTTCAAGGGAAAAGGAGAACGCTTTGGCTGCTGCTCTGTCCGACGAATCGACTTTGATACAACCAACAAACGAAGGCCATCATGCATTAAACATCCGATCTGATCGAAGGGTTTTAATAATGCAGAAACGTCAGGAAAATCGATTATATGAATCTTTGCGATCGTAACCAGTGACCGAATCAACGTTTTGAATGTTTAATGGCCACGATGCCTGAGCATGTGATAATATATTTATATTTAATGCTTGATCTGTTCTTTGGGATATTCTCCATCGAATCGTATTCCTCTATCGTTCGACAATTCCTAGAAATTTCCTAGAAATTGTAGGAAAATACGGAGAATTCTTGTATATATCCTTCGCTTCTCGTTTAAATTGTACGCTAAAGATTTCCTTGAAACATTAGTCCTGCTACGTTCGTTCCTTAAGTTTTAGCTTATACTGTACTTTATTTAATATTGAAAAATACCTCGTTGTAAGAGCGAGAGAAGTAAAAAAAGTATCTCAAGTTGCGTAAAATATGAAATAATCGCTATTGATACACGTGATTCATTTTACATTGAACGTTTCGCTGATACGTTAAAATTCTTCTCGTTTGCATAAATAAGAGCAAGATTGTAATATAAAAGTTGAAGGGTCACAGCGGGGTTGAAAACCTTTTTCCCGGCTGAGGCTAAAACAAGATTGAAACATAAAGAATTTAAAAAACACCGCGATAGAGTAAACCCGTTAATCAGCGAAGGTGAATCAACTCGTCGGTCAGTTCGTAATTTTTTAAACGGAATTGTCTCCCTGTGTAATACGCACGCATTTCCTCGTAGTTCCCGGTAGTCTGCGGACAATATGGTGGCGCGAGAAACGAGGCAGGGAGAAGGGGAAGCGATAAAGGAGAACAAAAAAAAAAAATAAATAAATAAAATAGGGTCAGAAGAAAAGAAAAAAGTGGATGGACTTAAGCCTTCGTGTTACTGTTTCTCGTGTGACAAGGGGCGAAATAAGAGGATACGGCTAACCGTTACCAGGGGCGAACAGAGAAAGATAGAGCCTAAATCTGCGCGTCTGACACTGGAAGTCTTTCAGAAAGGGCCGTCAATATTTCAGAAAGTTTTTCAGCCGGCAGGCCATGTTCCGGGTTTGCGCGTCGACAAACGCTTAGATTCGCTTAGCCCCGCTTATACTTGCCCAACGTTTTATCGACGACCATGAAGACACAGGCTGTCCCTTTCGTGTTTTTCTCCTGCTTGAGAAATGGCGCCATTAGAATGTCCACGACACTTGCGTCCCCACGGTATTATCCCGTTATTATGCGATTCCCGCGTTGTTGCGCAATAACTCGGATGTAGGGTGCAGAATGTAGGGTGTTTCTCGAGTTTCTAGGGTGGCGAGAATGGGTCAACGATCGATACGTTGATTATGATACGTTGATTTAGCAAAAAGTTTGCAGATATAGTTACAGTTAATAGCAAAGCACCATTTATTGGAACGAAATTGTAGTTAGCGCTCTATTAAATGAAATTCTGTAAATCCAATCTATCTGAATGTGAAATCCTGTTTATTTCCCAATAGGTTCAGATAAATGGAGTTGCGCTGTATTTAGTTCACAATCTTTTGGCTTTTACGAAATTCTTTAATTCATTTTGGCATATTTTGTACCCGATTTTGGTAGTAATTAAATCAATACAGAAGTCAGTATTGGCTGGGCTTTATACGAACTTTGTACATTCCCGTTTTAAAACGCCC
Organism: Bombus campestris; assembly: GCA_905333015.3. Taxonomy (NCBI): domain Eukaryota; kingdom Metazoa; phylum Arthropoda; class Insecta; order Hymenoptera; family Apidae; genus Bombus; species Bombus campestris. The sequence goes on from HG995135.1 coordinate 6,783,026, forward strand.
TGTTCCGTTTTGTACTTCGAAACAAATTTGAAACTCGATGGAATTAAAATCGGCAATAAAATTTCCAGTAAAGAAACATTCAGCAATTTGAAAAATTATGCAGATTTGCTTCAACTTCACAGAATGTGTCTATCATTACGTATTTTCTAATTCTAAACGTTACGAATATTGGTCAGTTACGCTCTTCCCTGCGATTGGAAAAATTTATAATTCACAATGTATACTCTATTTTATCCGTAGAGGGAAGAGCAGAAAAATCGTTTCCATATCAATTTCCAATTCACTTGGAAAAAATGTTTCAGATTTATTAAATAGGGGAAGCTAGAAGAATAAGTTTATAAATCATAAGTGTGTCGAAAAAACTAGCGCGTTTAAGCGTTAAATCGATTCCTATCATCCTAAATATCGATTAGGTTCGACACCTACTTCTATAATACGATATCTCTGTAATATTATAATAACTTGTACTTACTAAAATGAAGTGAATATCGCTACTGGTTTGATTTATTGGTATTCTACGTGATATTTCACGTACCCTCGAAACAATAATACGAAAATTATCATATATTTTCATTGACACGTATTCCCAGCGGAGCAACTGGTTCTATTCGTAGTTAATATAATTTCAAGGCAGACCCTAAAAAGTTTAATTAATGCGACCGAGATGAACAGGTTGGATCTGCATCCCGTTCGTAAAATATACTGGCTATCATTTCTATCTGCACATGTTCACCACGAAGGCGGCGCGTTCTTTATTCGTCTGAGCTTCACTTGGGATTCCTCGGGTGGGACGTTGGAACTTTCCTTTGGAATCTTATCCTCTGTTTGCTGATAGGCCGAACGAAGATGTTCATGTCCTCCGTGCACAGAGAATTCTCATTACGAGGCGACTTTGCATTTAAATGAAAAAGTAGTTTTCGAGTGGGTGCATCCCCTTCTGCCGATAGAACGTATCTTGATCTCCGGTGCTCGAAGCACTTTAATTAAAATTACGAATTCCGTCGGTGAGTTTTCACGCTGTTTCTTCTAGATATTCCGCGCGTTCGACTCGGTTTATCGTTTCATTGAGTTCTTCCCGTCTAGAGCCCATTTTTCTCCGGCAAATTGAAAGAGAAGAAACTCCGCCGCGAGACTTCTTGTTCTAGAGAGGAATATCGTAAGGTAGCTTTACTGCAAATTGCACTGTAGACTTGTATAGGAAAACCTATAATTCTTTTTAGGTCGGAATGTGCATGCCCGTTCATAAGTACGAGGATATTTGGAGAAATGTAGGTAAACCTGACAAATCATTATGAAGTTATTGAAACGTCGAAGAATTATTATCGTTTCGGAAATGTATATTGCGAAGGACATGGAAAACTATCGTGAACTTTTTGGCATTTGTATTATTATTGCATTCGTTGTTATTCAGTTCAGCGTATGATTTTATACGATTTTGAACAGACTTCTTGAAGTTTCCTATCTGATTCACTTGATATTTTCTTACCAGACTTTAGCTTAGAAAACTGTGCAAGCCAACGCGTAATTATGGTTGCAACCTCTGCAAATATTATGTATGTTATACGAAATGTATCGAATACTTTTGTCAGCTTACGCATATTAAGCGATAGTCTTGCACAAATACGAAATTCAGATCAGTTAGTCGTTTTCTTAACATTTTAGATTGAATGTCACGTTTGATTTGAAACGAGCAGGTGTTTTAGTACTTATCACCCGGGGTATATACTTGATGCGTGCAGCATAGTAAAACCGTAAAAACGGCAACGTAAAATATTTTAGAGATCCTTAGAGAGGCGAATCTCGTTGACCAAAAACGTCGTTAAAGGGAACGGCCATGATTCTTATTCGGTAGCCGACATATAGGTCACGGTACTTAATTTACGTAGTTTGGTATTCTGGCGAGTTCCGTGCGAACTTTGTTCGGATTTATGACGGTAATGAGATTTACATATTAAATTATCTGCGCGAGATAGTCATGCCCAGCAGTTCTCATACGTACAATAAGTTTCCACGCACCTAATTAAAAGCCAGTTCCATGTCTCTTCATATCTGTTAAGCATACGCGTCACGTTGCTAAGCATCGAAGCGGGACGATAACCTACTGTCTATATATTAACATTATATATACGTAATATGTTTATAAGTATATATATACAGCTATATGCATATGTATGCAGTGGCTAAGGAAAGTATTTGGATGTTTCTAGAAATCTTCTATTTATATATCGTAGAAAACATTTTGAAATTTCATTAACATTAACGAGACTCGATTATCGTAATTATGTTGATAGAATTTGGAACGTATCTGAAGATGTACGTAGAAGTTACAAGGTATTTATTGGGAGCGGAAACTTCGCAGAGATCACCAAAGTATTTGAACAGTCTACTCCTTACTATATTAATTAGCCAGGATATTTAATGAGACCATTGTTAGCAGTAATGAGCATGTCTATAACTACTACGTTGTATATCTGTTTTTTATTAATTACATGTCTGCGATAAATGTCATTTAATTTCTATATACATTTCCGGATTGATTCCAAATTTTGCCATTGTGCTCACATGATACTCGTAGCTCATTAACACTGACAAAATTTCAATTTCAAACTTCGTATAATGTACATAATACAATCATAAAAAAATTCTGTGGAAAGTGTCCGAATAACTATCATTGTGTATTTGTAGCAACAGTACGTTGCTTTTGCCAAAGTATGGAAATTAACGATGAACTAGTAATTAGAAGCAACGCTCGCCAGATGATTATACAGAATAAAATCATTGCATAAAATCATTCACCTGTAATTTTATAATTAAGGTAGATTTTATAAAAAATAAACGAACATCCGGATACTTTCCGAGCACCAGCGAAAACCTCGCTAATATGCTTCACGATGATGAAAAAAATGCCTACAACTAATCGAATTTCCATCGCTAAGTTTATTAATTCAGGGAAGATTCTGACGCGCGATCAACCAATGGCCATTCCTTTGACAGTGCTCGAGTTTAAAGCCTCGCAAACTTCGCTACACAGATCGCCCCTATTGCCTTCAGTCTCGGTTTCACTGAGCCTGACATTCTATCAGTTTCTATAGAAATCGAAGTAGCAGTTCAGGCACCGCTAAGTCCTTGCGTACATTCTCAATAAGACTGACAGGACTTACGTCTATTCTGTCCGTCTTTTGTGGAGATCAGCTTTTGATTTATATGTCCTGATATTTTGCCAAGTTCCATCTACGTCGAAAGAAGTTGCTAGATCTGTGAGAGTATAGCATTCGCTACATCCACATTCTTGAGATACATACTCATGTAGAAAAAGTGGTTATGTGTGGTATGTAAATTTGGATTATTGGATATTACATATAACTGACGAATAGCAATAAATACAGCGATTATACAATTTTTCGATTGCTGCGTTAGAAACTCGGACTACTTATATTGATAACTTGCACTGACCATTTGATTCTCGCTATTCGACGATTCAATCAGAATCTGCTGCGTTTCTCTGATCGCATTTCTTTAACGTTAAAAAATAACTCAAGTGCGAACTTTGGTATATTTATATGATTTCTCGTTTCAATTTCACGTTTGACATTTTCCTAAAACAATACTACCAAGTCCTTGTTCTTTGCTGAAACGAGAGCAAGATTGGAACATAAAAATTGGAGAACTGCAGTAAATTTGGCGTGCACAATACATTCTTGTCACGCCCAGCCAAGTTTCCACGTACATTCTCCGTGTCGATAAATTACTCAGTTCGCTGTATCACCTCGCACGAATCTGTACGCAAATTCAGGGTCATTCGTGCGACGAAGTATGCTAATTTACGCGATTATCAATACAAGACCTTCGGTTTTCTCCATCTCGAGACATTATGCAAATTGCCGTGTCATCAAAGAGTACGAAGTTCGAAACATGTTTGCGAGTTACATCGTAGATGACCCAAAGGGCTCGGGCCTAATCTCTGTGTTCGTTACATGGCTTCGATTATTGTTAAATCCCCTGTCGCTGGCGATTTTCACATCTGCCATGCGTATCAGTAGATAGTAATTCGTCGAATAAAAAGAAGCAGAGTTCTACTGCGACGTGTTCTTGATGTCTAATTTCGTTCGTTCGATAAATTATATCGAAATACGTGATAAACCTGCTAAATAATATATTAAGTAAATATTAAATTTTAGTTTAAGATAAGATAAGTCCACTATAGAACGTACTTTAAGGCTTGTTTTATTGCTTAGATAAGGGGATGCATATAAAGTTGTTGGATATTTTCCCAAGATCCTTTTTGCTCACAGTTCTGTATTCCAACAAATTTACTGAAAAGATCTTTCTCTCTCGTTTATATCGCTATGAAACTGTGGGCTTTTATTTAATTTCATATCTTCATTGGCATAACTAAAAAAAATGCAACCTACGTAAAGATTTGTTTCACCCATTAGAGAAAATAACAGCTATAACCAGGACATGCACCCTTATTTTCTCACGAAACTTATTTCTTATCAGGTCTACATTTCATTTTTACAGTATTAGATTTTCGTAGTCACGTGGAAGCACTACTAAACGATAGGAAAAACGTACTTGGGTCTAATTAATTCGTATGCAAATGCTACGATAAATACAACAGTGTTACACTTTTTGTAGTCACTGTACTTCACTTTCAATATTTTTCCTCTTTTCACGCATTCTATATAATTTGTACACTTTTGTACGTTTAAATTTTCCATTAATGCATAAAAAAAAAAAAAAAAATACATGTCTAGTACATTGTACACTTCGACGATTCAGTTGTAGTTTTGGGGATGCTTAGTACGTAGATATCGGATACCGTGGGCAGAGGTATTCTTGGAGAATCCAGGATGCCATAAAGAGGACGACCTACATGCTAAAGCACATTTCCAACGACATCAAGGCGTGGTGAAAGCGCGTTTGTCGACACTGGATATCTTCTCCTGTAACCGGCAATTAAGTCTAATTTCCGTGAGACCGACCCAGAGGGCCCTTCTACGGCTAGCTCACGACACCGTGACTGGATTGCACCGTTTCGGACTCCTTCTCCTCGTCCTTTCTTCGTGCTCGCCTCTTATCTCTCTGCCTTTCGCCTTTCTCTCTCTCTCTCTAGTCTCCTGGGGTGTGGAACTGGAGAGTGTAACTTCTCACAATTACCATGATACACCCAGAGCTCAGTAATTCGATCAGAACTACGGGACAAGTTGCGCGCCACCACGGACCAGAAACTAGAGACTGCACCTGTGCAGTCGGCCCGGTCGAACTACTGATCTTTTCTACTCGGCAAGACGTAAAGAGATTTCTTACTGTTTGTCAGCCGTCTCAGTGAAATTGTAGAGGGTAGCAGTTGCTGATGGTCCTGGAGTTTCGAGATTACTTGTAGAATCGTAGCGTAACGAACAGGAAACAGGCGTTGGCGAGAAGTCGTGGATACGAAACAACGATATAGAGTACATAGATCGAGCTACTGCTTCCAACTTTTAATGCAATTTTCATGTTGTCAATTTTTGTATGCCGTATACTGAGGTACAGCGAGATTGTGAAATTGGTTAGAAGTTAAAGTAATTGTATCGCGAGTGTCAGAACGTTGGGACTACTAGTAGACTCGTAGCGCAACGAGCACGGAACAGGCCTTGATGAAGTGTGTGGATAGAGAACAACGAAGATTACTTAGACCTAATTGCTATTTTTTTATTTTTACTGCAATTTTCACGCTATCAAAATTTTCTGACAGTGACTGTACGAGCATAAACCCGTGAAACATAATAATCGAACATTACAAGGGAACAGAAGGAAGAAAACACGACTAGATGATGACGACTATCAATGCGACGGTTTCAAAGAGAGTAATTGAGTTTCTTCGAGTTCGAAAAGTTAATAAGGTTAGTCGCGGTCAGAATTTGATTTTTAAATAAATATTGGACCAACGCAACGTTAGAAACTAAAGAGTTAACCATCGTTGACGAACAGTTGGCGTGGAATCGCAATGAAGATAGCACACTTACTACTCTCCTCGTCGTGATTTATAAATGAACGCCCACTGTACTTATAACGTATTAAAAGAGACGTCGGGAGTTTCATCCCTGTCGATCAATTTCTGTGGTCCATACTCCCTGTGGTTAACGGAACCACCGCACCAGGGTAGATTATGAGCTGTCGCGTGCCATTAGACCGACCTTAGTGGGGATATGACACGAACATTTTCGAACACCCTCCATTGGCGACATTTGTCAGTTACAGCGCTCTCGGGGCACCGATCGTTCAGGCTTCTTATCGACTTTAGTAACACGTACTTGGTTTCTCTCGTTGCAGACAGCTTGATCCGATTTGCCTATCGATTTTCCAATTACGCCAGCTCTTCCCTATCAACACAGTCTGTGCTCTTTTCCTTCGTCTTTTCAACAGTCTTCGTGTGCAATATTGTAAATTGGAAAACTCATGGACCAAGCACCACCCTCGTGTTTGGCTTCGTGCAACACGCTTTTGTGTTTGTGCCGGTTATGAGATTGGCTCGAATTGTCTTCGATTTTCTATTTCTTCATCTTCGACGGTACGATCGCTCGGAGCGACCAATTTTTGAGATTCGATTCGTCGAGAGAGGGTGGAACCAAGCGGCTCAAGGTAAGGAATGAACAACAAAGGTTAAGACCTCGGTGGCTGGACCACGGGTCAGAAAGACAACAGGATGGATCCGTTATCTGCTTTTCTTTGGGAAACTCGCTTTACCAGAGAAATGCATTGACGAAAGAAATGGTGGAGAAGGATCAATCTCGGGTCGTAAATACACTGGAGAAGGGTCGACGCGGATAAAGATGGAATTTTCCAAAACTCTAGGATCTGTGAATCTCGTTACTTACAGTCTGTCACACAAGAGCGTGTCTGCGATATTTCTGTAAATATTTATATATTTGTAAAAAAATTTATATGAATTGAATCTACATCTAAAACACTAATACGCTATTACTTAGTAGGGTGTCCAATCTCCTCCATTAGCGATTATAGCTTGACATCGTTTCGGCATACTCTCGACTAATTTTTGAGCGTAGGATTCTGGTAACGACCTCCATATCTTTCGAATGTGATGTACAAGTGTTCTTATTTTTGTGATACGTCTTCCTCTCAGCTTGCATTTCATTAGGGACCACACATTTTCGATAGGGTTTGCATCAGGGGACTGCGATGGCCAAGGAAGTACTGTGATGGCGTTTTTCGCTTTCCATTGGGTGCAGATGCGACTTCGATGTTTAGGGTCGTTGTCTTCTTGCAATATCCATTGGTCCTCGGTTTGGTTGAACCAACGTTTCACGGATGTGAGAAGTCCCCTTTGGTACAATTTCACCATCTTTTGTGCATTCAGATTGTCTGTAAAGACGCACAAAGTCCCAAAACCGCGTGCGTTAAAGCAACCCCAAACATGCACTTTTATAGGGTGTTTTACACTTCTTTGAATCATCCTTCTTCCATGGATAGTCCAAGCACGCCTAATAGGACACCATGCCCAAAACGAAGATTCATCAGTGAATATTATATTACTCCAATCACGATCTCTGTTTTCATTCGCCCATGCCAGACGATTTTCGACGTTTCGCGTACGCGGCACTCATATTAAAAAGCTCTGTTCCTTTCACTGTTTCAAATGAAACTGAAAGGTATTCAGCAACGCGTATTAGAGAAGTTTTCGTTTGTTTACATTCTTTTTATCTCATTCTGATTAGGTGTCAGGTTTCGCAGATATCGCAGACACGCTCTTGTGTGACAGACTGTAAGCTGATATTAACGAAAGCCTGATATCCTTGGCTAGTCGTTTAAATATAACGACTTGATATACTGTCTAGCATGGAATACTAGCTGAATATTACTGGAGAATATACGGGGTGGTCCACGAACTGCTCGTCATTAGACTTTAAGTTCGTTTTCATGGATCAACTTGTTGACCAGGCAAGTCGAATTAAGACGTTATTTGCATTCCTAACTTTATGGCTACGACAATCTCTTTAGTTATAAGTCTTCTACCTTTTGATCGGAATTTATTTATCTTTAGTTCTACGATTATTAGAAAATTAGAAATTGTCAGGAAATAATTTGGCCATGTTAAAAAGCAACGTTTCAAACAAGAGTTCGTTGATCTCGAATAAGTGGACTACGAATGTTTATACGTAGGAATTTCAAACACGCAAACATCTCCATACTATTTGAAATATCACGATGACCAATTCGTAGTCTACCCGGTATACGAGCCCTAAATATTGCGGGTGGAAAGTAGATATTAAAGCAGGGTTGCTTCTAAGGTCGTAACGTTTCAGGCTAATGGTTTTAGTTTGGCGTGATTTGTGGATCATTTCCGGCAAATCGAGAACTTTCACTTCTGGTTAGTCATCGATGAAACTGCCGGTTGATAGACGATCGCGTCAATGTTTTCTCCCCTCGTATGTTTAAACATTTCCTTTAAAGAAAGTTTTAGGTTATTAAATCGATCTCGGGCTGCTCGGTTCGAGGATAAGGAAGTTGCCCGGAACTCCTTGCAGGCGGCAGACGGTGCTCGTTCGATGAAAGGTATAAGAAGCTTTAGCCGAAGAGAAATTTCCGGCTTTGAACAACCGGAAACTTGGACGGACTTGATAAATTTGAAGGGGTCGCGGGCACGCAGCCCTCGTTACCGAAATTCCTCTTCGTCCAGGGTTAATGAGGAAGGTCAAAGATGGCTTTCATTTCCTCCGTGAAGCGAGATGTCGCTCGTTAATGCGCCAAGGCGAAACTTGTAAGCATATCTTCCCAGCACGACGTTATTGTCTCCTAAAAGGAACGATCAGTCAGCCTCCGGGCTATTCCTCGTTCAGAACTTTCTTTTCTCTTCTTTTTCTTTATTCACGGCCGCTCTCTCGCATTTGCTTACATTTTTCGTCCCCGAGATACGACTGGCTTCTCGGCGTTGAACAAAAGTTTCGTCGACACCCCCGAGACGACTGCACGACTTTTCGGCTCTCGGGCAAAGAATGGGACTCGGAGTTGGAGTCAACTTCGATTCCATTACTGTGACAAGTTTTGTGTCGCGTGTATAGAGCCCTTTGTACTGAGAATGTAAATATACAGAGCAAAAGTGTAAACAAATAGGCGAGAGGTGTAAACAAGCGAATAACAAACAAATGAGGAATGCAAACAATGACGACGAACTTGTACAGTATCGTAGATAAATAATAGCACGTATGTTAAGTTCATACAAAATATAATAGTAATTAATTTGGATGATTGGTCGAGCAGAATTTTGTATTCCTATAAAAATATAATAAATATATTTATAAAGAAGATTTTTATAGTTTTTTGATCAAAATGCGACTCGAAAATTAACTTGTATGAAGAGAGAGATTCTGAGAACTTGAATCATAAAATCGCTGGAACAAAGACAAATGTAAACAAGCAGAGGAAGAATGTGAACAGAAATGTTGCACATGTATTTGCAATGAGGATAATCAGGCGCATTATCGTTCGTCTTAAGATAACCAGCACAAGGCAGCTCGTTTCGCAAATGAAAACGTTCCAGTCTACGGCTCGAATTGCAAGCTCTAGGACGGTGATTATTCCCGCTTCATCTGATAAATGTTACTGCCATACTTGTTCCCCCAATGTGTTGTGTATAATCCAGTTTAATCTGGGATTAGACGCATAAGCTATGGCTTAATCCAATGCACCAAGAACGTGTTGGTCATTTGCATACGCAGCCTCGTATTTGGCTTAACAATTCGCGAAGATGTTTGCCGGACTCTCAGTTAACCATCCAATTCTCCTATGTGCCTCTTTAAGCGACGTCGTCAAGTTAATTATCAACTCGAAAAATGAAAAACGTACGATCTAAAGGATCGATGTAGCTGCTAAATACGTCGCAGCACGAACAGGACACGAGGATCACTTTATGGTCGATGTAAGATCCATTTAACTTGCCTGAAAGCGTTATCGTAGGAACTCTGCAGGAACATTGTAACGGTTAACGAGGGAGACCAAAGCTTATGAACTGGATGATATAATTCGTAGTAGATTTACTTGTGAAACAGGAATATAGATATTTGTTCGTTTTTCATAGTTTTGTTAGATTATATTATAATTTAGGAAATTTCGTTACTTCGATAAATATTTTTACCTCTGCAAATGCGTTGTTGTGTATCGGGTTAAAAATGCGAATTTACTCTTTTACGTATAGTTTCAGTTCTTTTAACTTTCTTCAGTCAGAATTCCAGTTCTATTATGCAAAATTATTAAGGTCGAATTTTATGCTCAAAAAAATATCTTCTTTCCTGCCATGGATATCCTCGAATAATTGTGACTCGTGTAAATTGTTGGCCATTACATTTATAGAGGAACCAGGAAATTCGTAGATCATACTACGAAGAAATAATAACCGTTTCAGGCAATTGTTTCAGAAGAAAGCACAATTTAAAAGATTATAAAATTAGTAAATTAATAAATACGCTTTGATGATTCCATGTATAGTTAATAAAGGAAAATGTTTCTTAATTCTAACGGGCAAATGATCGTACATTTTTTCGCTGCGGCTAAGTTTTCAATTCTTGCAGAAGGTAGTGTTATAATATTCAATTTACAGTACGAAAATAAACAAATGAATTTTTTTATATTCAATAAAATATGAACACTTGAAAATTGAACCTTCCATATGTTATAACATGATACTTTTATAAATTAATTTTGTACAACTCCGAAACTCGCGTGCCGTAAAAATTGAAATTTCATCGAACGATCTTGACGAGAAATGCGTTAATTTAACGTAGAATGTGAAATATTCAGAGCATTTCAGGCGGTAGACGATGAAAAAGAACAAAATAGATGAAGAGTAATGGTTGCGCGTTACAGACGGAAGTGTAACGAAGATAAAATCCTTACAAAGCATTGCTCCTTCGTACATTCCGAGCAAATATAAAATGATAGCAATAGCCATCGCGCGTCTTTGATAATTCCTCCAGCAATGTGCTTTGCTCCAGGGACAATTTTATATTTCGATAGCTATTAAAGCGTGACGCAAGATAATGAGCACGTGGGTAATAAAGTCGGCGGTGATTACGAACGATGAATCGCCTCCAGGGACTTGGAAGAAGGATATCAAGAATTAAAGCACAGAAGCTTTCCAAAGACCAAGAATAACAACTAGATTGCTTGGGGACCAGTTATGACAGTTAACGCTTCAAACGAAACACTGAAATTATTTTTAATGTGCGAAGGAAGCTAAAAGTGTCTGTCCGATCGAAAAATGTCATATTCTCCTTAATACATCCGTTACGTAAGATTCAAATCCATAGCCTCGTTCATAAGTAACAGGGATGTTTCTAACGAAATAAGATAAACTTGACAAAGCGTTACGAAATTATAAAATTAAATTCTTAAGGATTTTATTAGGACTGGTTTGGTATTTTGGATTGTAAACTAGAATGTCGTAATAAAAATTATATGATACAAATTGTTCAGGAGACAATTAATTGATTAATACGCTTAATATGAAAATTTAGATGGTAGTTATTTTTGTTATTCTATGTTCATTATGAAGGCATCCAATGAATACAATTTTGATGATACAATTTGTTTCATAAACGAAAATATTATAGATGCAGAACCTTAAGTACTCGCTTTTGTACAGGTTTTCCATAATTGTTTCCTTAACAATGAAATATTATGTACTTAATAATTACATGTGTAACAATAAGATATTTCATAGCAGACTTGTAACTGTTTTAATATTTATGAACACTGGTGTACTTGTGGATTATACTTGCGGTACCGATTTGAATCTAGGACATGAACCAGAAAGCTCGAAATTGCGATAAAATATTTCACAGTAATTTGTATGAAACACACATTTTATGTTTTACGATATAAAAGCATCTAGCGTATGAGAATTATTCGTTAGCGTTCAACTAATGAAAATCAGAATCGCAGTAAACGTGTTAAGAAACAAGACGAATCGTTCAGAAACTCAACTCAACGCGTTTTCTTCCAGCAAAGCGGATTTTCAGTCGAACGTCGATATTTGTGACGTCCATTCAACGTTTGCCAAAAGTTCTTTCATGAATCTCGAATTTTATTCTGTGTACTTTGTAACAATAGAGTGTTCCAAGATATCCATTCGATGGGAATCGCAATTTGCCATTAAACTGGATATATTCCATGAAAATATCGTTCCTACGTCAGCTGTTGAGTGTCTGAATGTTTCAATACTCTCAGTTGAGAGATAGAAGGAGCGTGATGTCTTTCTGGGTCAGCTGGATGGGATGGTTTAAAAATCAGCAGAACTATTTCACGGCTGGCGGGGCCATTAGGTTGATAAACGTTTAATGAAGTTTTAGAGGTGATAGCCCAAGATTCGCGATGGAATTTTTAGTGGAAGCACCCGGGAAGAACGTGACTTTCGCCCGTAGCGATTTATCTCGACGGTGAATTGTTATGAATACGCGCATGGAAACACCAGTCGGTCCCATTTTTTAAATTTACATCGTATTTCGTTGCCACATCTCTCTATATATAATTTATCTGTTTTAACCGTGATTCGAGTTTCGCAGACCGATCGTGTAAATTGTTGTACGCAATTGTGCTTATTATCGACTTTATTCTTCCTTCTTTTATCAATGTTCGTATTTGCGAATGCTTCAATACACGCATTTGGATCTGTCTGATAGAAATGTAAAAATGAGGAACTTTTTGGATAATGAGACTAAGATGAGCCAAGATATATCGAACCGAGTCTTGGTTTCCGTTGAGGTTATTAGGTGTATATGAATGCAAAGAGACGCGTGGATAAATTATGAGATAGAAAATATATATTTTTTAAGCTGAAGTGTAAATACAAAGAAGGAATACAATATATGAGCTGGTCCAGATCCGCTTGCTAGCAGTGTTACTCTATAACTGAAAAACCATGAAGCCAACGTTGCATGTGTACCGTTTTTGGTTTGTCTTTGACAGTCTTTTGTCTATGCACTGTGCTTCAGTGCTTGAGAAAACTAAAACCAGATGTAGAGTTTTCTTAGAAGTTGTGACCACTCCAACAGTTTCGATTTCTTAATATTGGTAATAACGATTTTTAAACAATCTTTTCTCTTGTTATTCATTAATGAAGTAAGTAAACATTTGGTTCGCTGAAAATTTCGCTGAACGATACGTGTTTTACATCCGTGTAATCACACATAATTGATAACGATCCTTAAAGAATCCTTCTCTTATACATCGATGAAATGAATAAAAATTGATTTCTTTGGGAAGCTCACTTCATACGTGTTTTACATCCACGTGATCACGCGTACAATCACCAATGATTCTCTATATATTCTCGCCATTCGTCAGGATTCTGGAACGCCCTGGGGAAACATTTTCGTATTCATTCTCGTATTTAAGCTTGCCTGACATATTATTACGAGAGAAATTCCACGAAACCAGGCTTAGCCTTACTCAGAAGAATACGAAACTTGTCGTTACATTTCCAATAGCAACAAATTTCTCGTTTTACACTTGCCAGTTTATATAGTCCTTTACGATATCTATTCGCCTGAACCTTCTTTACGTTTGGTCACACATTTTCAGAGAAGTCTCATTGAACGTGTGAAAGTGCGGCACTTTCGAGATCGGTCTTCAGACGATGTTTCCCGATAAAGTTGCTTCGCAAATTTTACCGCTTCCTAAGTTTCCGCGAAGATAGCCCCGCTTATATAGAGACAATATAGAGGCGGTAAAATTGAAGACCTCTCTATACGTGGTACCTTCCACGTCGATAAGCTGAAGTAGCCGCGGGCTGAGTTCCGTAAGCCGATCAAACTGGAGTGAGTTTATATCGACGGCGAAGTGTTCGGGTTACTCGGGCTATCTTCCTTCAATCTCACTCTGATAACTTGTTAGCGGTGTTAACTGCTTTGTAAAATTGCTATAGGAAAGTACTTGCAGGCTACCGAAGCCCCGAAGATGTTAATGTCTACCGGTATGTTGTCTCTTCTAACACGATTTAATCGATACCGGCCATCGATCTGTTTGCCTTCGAAATCTAGTTGTTATTCGCGATTCGTTTGGTCTTGCTGAACGTGCATCCCCTTTGCATATATGTAGTTTTTCTTTAGATAAGAATATAAAATCTGTATAGGATCGTATATACATATGTACTTAACGCGTTCGTGAAATATACTGTGTGATCATGCGTTTGGAAGAGCGATACGTGTACTTTATCAAGTGAAACTGTTCGAAGCTCGTGGGAAAAGCGAAAAGGAAAGGAAACAATTTTCATATTGTTCGTGTAAATACGAATAAAAATTAAAATCAAGATAGCAGAAATAATTTCGTAATTATTTGATGGGTTCAAGTAACTTTTACAATTAATTAAAAGTACTTGTTATAAGAATGATAAATAATTATATAGTATATGTGTGTTTGTATGTGTGGGAGAGGGGTACGCATGAAAATTGGCAGAAACTCATCAAGTGACTCAATAGAATTCAAAATATAAATTTCTGTTTGTTGCAGGTACAGTGCAGTTATCACGATATTTTACAACGGTGAGTCACCAAACAATACGAAGTATGTTATATAACTTTCCAAGCAACTAATTTCTAGTTTCAAAGACTTGCAAGAAAAATCACTAAATATAAAAATCAATCCGATGATTTAGCCGCTATATGTTGGACGTATTTTTACGAAATCAAATAAAAAAAGAAAGCAACGTTTACAAAGTATTACTCGATTTCTTGCAACAGTAAAATTTGTTTCGCCAGTCCTGAAGCTTTTTAGAGAAATTTTATTATTTCAGTAGAGAGGACGGTACTATTTTTTTTATTTTCGTTCGAAGAGTTTTGTTGGAACAATGCACAGCCATTGTCCGGGCGTTATCGTTAATTTACGAGCTCTGGAATCGAATTCTGTCGTTCGCATGGTTTTCGATGTTGTTACATGCCCGATCCTATGAAATATTTACGATACTCGTAGATGTTGTGCGAAACGAGTTTTGAAATTTTTGTGGCCTGCACCAGACAAAATCGGAACCTTCCATGGCTTGGAAAATCCGGAAAATTCCCATTAAAACACGGTCAATTTGGCGCGAGGCAGGCTGTGTGGCCAAAAACTCAGCTGCTACTGGAAAAAGTAATGAGTTCGTTCCTTAGCGAGCTCGTATGATACACGTTGGAATGGAATATCAGTTGGCCACATCGTATCGACGCGACAGCACACGTTAGTTCTCCTTCGTTAACTCTTTCTAAAAACAACTTTTACTGTGTAACAAGACTTTGAACACATTTTCTTAAAACTATTGTTTTACGTGTTCTCATTTATCTATGTTTACAGTGTCGATTTCATAGTAGATCGTATAATCGATCTTAAAACAGATAATACATAATTGTTCGACATAGCAATTATAAGTTTCAGTAGTTTGTTTGTCGATCGTACGATGTACGGATTTAACAGTGAAGGGGTTAATGCATTCACCGTCACTGAGCTTTCTGTTTACGCCACGCCTTTCACCGGTCGCCAACAAGCGATAAATGTTCTAAAGTGTACCACGTAATTAGTTACACATAGCCGAGATCGTTATTATTTTTTAATGATACTGAGAAAGCGCAATAAACAAGTTGCATCGATAGACAATGTATCATTTTTATTTGTGAAAATTAAAAAAATATTATTAACATAGGCGTATCACGATAAACCGTATTAAATTATGACAAATAATGGTAAATTATGCAATGTTCACGGAATGTGGTTATCTTTTTTTGTAGGAGTTTTGGAAATTTTCGACCTAATTTTTGCACACACTTTTCGTAACGTCTTTTGCATAGTCGTCTGGTTTATCGTGCGTTCCTGTTTTTTGCTTTGTATTTCATAACGCTTGTAAAAAGTGGAGATATTAGAGGCGCGGGTGCAAGCTCTATGAAAGTACGCTCGCCGATGAATGTGTTAACGCGCGCGCGACTTTATACGACCGCGATACGCGACTGATAATGAATGAAAAAATTATGTAACGCACTCGCGAGACAATATGGTGTTGTGGGAGGGAAGAAACGATGTGTAGATTACCGAAGAATGTCTTTTTGCCTAGCTAAGATAAATGGACTGTCTCCTTTCTACGGGGCAAAGTCACGAATCTATGAAAAATGATGTCTCTTGCCTGGTGCCTTAAATGAATTAGGTTTGTACGTGGAGAATCCACGCGTGTACGCGGACGATGAATTGCGAAAATCGCGATCAAACATCCTCACGTAATTTATAACGTTACGAACTCTACGATGCGATGTTCAGTGGCAATTAATTGATCGAATTTGTGTCGTCAATAATCAGCCGGTTGAACCTATCGGGACTAAAAAAATGTTAATTCGACATAACAAACTCGTTAATCATTGCCTGGTTGATGGCTATCATATAAAGTAGGTCAAATTAAGATTTACTTCGTTTTGCTTGTTTTTCGCGGTATGATTCTCTTCAATCTATATTAATTGATGTTTATAGAAGTTTGATGAGAAAATCAATGGTTTGGTCTTTCTTGTATTATTGGATTAATGGCGTAACAATTTTATAAGCCAATCGTTAAACAGGCAAAGTTTTATAAAAAAGTTTCAGAAAATATTTGTCGTTTGATTATTCTGTTTGACTTTAAAGTATATAAGAAGCTTATAAAAGTCTATAATCTATAATACGTAACTTGAAAATTCATTAATATCATTACTTGGTAAACTAGTATGCAGAAGAGATTTAATCGCGTTTAGTCAGCTGTGTTCTTTCATAAATTTGGACAAAATTTTATTGACGCGATTGTATTCTATATTCAATGTTATTCAAATATGTTCTAAACATCTTTTTGTTGATAAAACAGAAGAGTCAGATTGGAAGAGAAAAATACAACGATCACGACAGGGTTAATTGTTTTCAAGGAGAAGCAAAATTTTTTCGCACTCGATCGTACTATAATCGCTGCTTTTCTTCCACATATTTTATGACCATTAGCTTATATTTAGGGAACACGTTGACAGCCACGAGACATCAGAATTACGCGCGAATGAAAATTACGAAATTCCCTCCTGCGAAAAATGTATATTCCTCATACTACCATAGGTTGTCGAATGTGTTTGATTAAGTTTGAGGATCGTTGTGTTCTCGTCACTCAGATTAACCTACAGTGAGTGTCAAAGAGGAGTCTTCGACGGTTTTCTATTTCTTAAAAATACATACTTAAAATTCTGTGATAACAGAATCCTAAAAGAAACCTGAAAAAGCTACGAATTATGATAATTATTTGCACACTTCTATATTATCAAATTATTGTTACGTTCTACAAGAGTTTCCATTTTAGTAAAATTAATATTTAATAAGATATCCTTTCTGTCAGATAACTCCGATATCCTGCATCGTTTAGAAAGGTAAAATCGTATAAATAATTGAGTCTATTGTGATTGTTTTATCAAAATTAAATCGATCAACGCTAGACGAGAAGCAACACTTATAAATAGCAATTTAGGGCAATCTCAGTAACTGAATTCTTAACCTGTACTGTTTATAATTAATTCGAAGAGACTTGGAGAAAACTGGGGAAGCTGGGATGTCGATATTCATTAAACGGTGCTCAAGTCCAATCGATATCTATGGCTGGTTGCACCCATCGAGTCACGGTTTAACTTTTTAACTTTTCCGAAGAAACGTAGAAGTACGCGAGACGTCACCGACACAACCAGAAACTTTCTTCCCGGTTAAAGTCATCTTCCATTGATCTTCTTTCTCTTCTCTTTATCTTTCCTTTCCCCCTCCCCTTTTTTTTATTAATTCGGGACTCAAGCCCGAAACGATTAAAAAGTAATCCCGTACTCTACGAGTTCATCTTAGTTTTTCTTATCGTCGAACTTTCTCGGACGACGTTTGTCAAAGCAAAGGAGCGCCGCGATTCGGTCGATAAGAGGTTCGCAAACTCGACTAGATAGGGAAGGGGAGGAGGGAAAAATTTTGAGCTCATTACAGAAACTTCAAGTTTCTTCGTTTTCTGGGGCCGAACTTCTTAAGATACTGCTCTCCTCTCTTCCTCTTTGTGAACGGCAGCCACTTAAGCATTTATGTAAATTCTTTCCCCTATAGTTGGCTCTTTGATCCATTTCGTCCTCTCTCATCTGTCTGAAAAGGTGACCCAGATATTCTTCAAATCCCGCGACACTTTTGCTGATTAATTTTTTCCACGGTGTAAGTGGTCTCTCCTCCTCTACGGAGCAAAATGGAGCTGAAAGAAATTTTTCGAGTAACCGATGCGTGCAATCGTATCCTCATCGGCAAAGTGCATTTGTCGAAAACGTTTGGCGAAATTCGAAAGGCAGAGGCCAACTGGCTTTTCGTTCTTCGTCGAGTTTTTAAGGTGGAACCATGTCCGTCTAGTTATTTCGTCTTCCATTTTCTCTAATGGCCCGAAACTCGTTACTCATTGTCAGCGGCTGAAGTGGGTAAAGGGACCGCGGGAACTTTTCAAGAGCTGACCATCGGCGTTCCTTTAATTACACAGAGTTTCGAGCACGCTCCTCGTGCTCCATCGTTCCCAACGATCCGAAATTTTGATCACCTTTCAAACGTACGCCACGCTATCCACCACTAATTTTCCGATCTGCCCACCGACGATTCTTCTCCGTGAATACCATCGTCTCAGCCAACTTGCAGCCTTGGTTGAAGATCAACCAAGTTTCGCAACCATCGAGCCTGGCAATTATTTCCCAGAAAATTCCTGGCGTGTTTGCCCAGCAATCGCGTTCTCCTCAACATCGCCGTGGAGCATTTCGCGTACATTGGCTGGCTTATTAAGTATTCGCCGGGTACATCGGATTCAGCATGTTCAACCAAACTTCTTTTTACCACAAAATCTACACATCTTTTTTACGTATCAATTGAGTGATAGCTATGGCTACTAGCCTTAGCCGCTTAACAATTTGTCATGGAGTAGTAGCGTAATTAACAGTTGTTTGTAACAATAAACTAGGATTAATATGATAATATAATAAACTAGCATAATAGTAATAATATAATAAACTAGTATTAACACAGTAAAAGAGAAGGGAAAGATTGCAAAATCCTCTTGGTTCACGATGAAATCTACAGATTTAATCTAATCGTACGACCAAGCGAATACTCGTTTTTCCCCGACGTTGGTAAAATTTAGCAAATCGAAACTGCAGACGTGCATTCTATCGCCGAATTTTTGCTAAGGCGGAGCAAGACAGTCTGAACGCACCGTAAAGATTTATCGAAGCGTTTTTGAAGTACATATTACGGAGAATCTGAGAACTTGGCTTATCAATATGGATGCGTTCAACTTCTTGCATAATGGAGAAACCATCCAACGTCTCTCTCAATGTGAACGATCATTAGAGTAGCAGACGTCCGAGAAGAGAGTCGATTAACTCGAATCTCAAGAGTCGACAAACTAATTGAAAGAATCCTTTCCGTTAGCCCTCTTCTGTCCTCTTTTTACAATTTTCCTCTCTGTCGCTCGAAGTCATTCTTTTTTATCGTTTTCGTTTTCTACCGTATCGTTGATTTTTCCTCGTTGCTCGATCGAAACCAAATAATCCCAGTGAATTACCTTCACTGTTTCGAATGTTAAAAATGGGAAGAGTTTCTCTGTCAATGTTGCTTCCGAGTAATTGTTTTACAAGATTTTCGACAGCCACTCTGATAGATTAATGATCTCCCTTGCGATGCACTGTTCTTTCGTGCCGAATGCACTGCAGAACTAAGCTGATTGTTCTCGTCGTTGTGTCAGACACGTGTCAAGCGGCTGAAGCTGAACGATTTGTACGGTTTTTCATTCGGGACGTTTAACGGGGTGGGGAAGTCGCGTTTCATTTAACAGACACACCCACGACCATAAGTATTAAAAGACTGAAAACAAAGTGTGAAATATTATTAAGAAATTATTAGAAGTTTTAAGAATCGTTATTTCGTCTCGATTAGATGCAACGTTGATTTTTTTACAATTATTTAAAAACAGCGTTATTTTAACGAGTAGCAACGAAAAAACTGAGACATTTCCGATCGTAATTAGCTGAGTCAACTGCATCTAAGTTCGTAGTTAGCATAAATAGCATGGTGCAGAAAATTCAGGTGTAGAAACTAAATCCCGTTATAACCTCTGTAACAGCACAAACTCGTGAAAGACCGAGTGGAATTAAGCTAATCATTATTGGCCGGCAAATATTTGGCAAACAGTCCATCTCGCTTCTATCCAGCATCTCTAATTTGCCTTCTACTCGAGCTTCTGTAATTGGGGTATAGTCTGACTAATTAGTAGCCAAGAGATGCTACCTGTGATCACTATTCTGGTGATCTTTCTCTCTCTCTCTCTCTCTCTCTCTCTCTCTTTTCCAACGAATCGCAAATATTATTTTAGAAACATCTTTTTCCATTGTTTGTCTGCCTTCAAGATGGATGTTGCCGTTTCTCAGGAATCGTTTTCGTGTACGAAGCCACGAATCGTACTTACATTGTGTGCAAACGTGTGCGTTTCGAGAAAACACAAAGCCACTTCTGAAAACTGTTCAAACATCGCACTTTACTCGGTCTGGGAAAACTCGGTTTTACTCTGATTTCTTTACATACGTGTAGCTGGATCCCGATCACAGTCGCAACTTTATATTCTGCATAAAGTCTTCGTCATCGGTTTCTCTTCCTTTTTTCCAAACTGTTTTGCTTTGTAACCTGTTTTCGTATTGGTGAGTAGAAAACAAACGCTCGGAGCAGACGCGAACTTCTGTGCGATTTCAAAGAGCAGATTTCCAAATTGTGCGAGACCAAAGGACGTTGTTATATGTTTTTGAATTTCATGATAGTAGATTATTTACT
This sequence comes from Bombus campestris, assembly GCA_905333015.3. Classification (NCBI taxonomy): domain Eukaryota; kingdom Metazoa; phylum Arthropoda; class Insecta; order Hymenoptera; family Apidae; genus Bombus; species Bombus campestris. Next base: position 6,803,864 of record HG995135.1, read on the forward strand.
TATAAGTATAAAACGCAAATATATATATCCACAAATCGTTTAACAATTTGTACTAGAGATAGAAATATGCAAAGCTAAACAGCTAGAATGGAAAATAGAGGGAGACTACATATCATGTTTTTTCAGCGAGCACTCAAAGATTTAACTTCGCTGTCTTCTCCATATCATTTTCACTGAATCGTATTTTTTAATATTCAAAAATATCTCGTCTGAGGAAAATACAAAGGAATCGTTATCAATATGCGTGACTCTCCGTTTCAATTTTATATATTATAATACTATTACTATATTAATATATTACTTGGAACGTTAAAAGCCCTTTTATGAGTTGAGCAAAATAGCAGTAGTATCTCCTTTCATGAATATAGATATTCAGAAAGTGCAGCGCGGTACTACTTGTCTATATATTCGTGAAACATCAAAAGTCTTTTTGCTAGTTGCTCGAAATAGTAATATATCTTCTTAAGAATATAAAAATTCAAGAACTATAAAAAGGTTAATGATTCCAGGGAGCTCGGTGAACCCTCTTTGTGTTGTTTTAAATACATATTTATTCCTATCTCTATACTGCCAATAATAATCAAAAAGAATAATCCTATACATTCTCTTTGCCTCTATGTTCATTTCGGTCTCCATTAAAGTACCAGATGGATACTTTGGAACGAGTGGTCGAGAACATCAGGTATTCCCACCATAAAGCGGCTTATCAGCCTGCTATTTATGCACCGTCCTTCTCGTTGAGATCATTCATTTATTGTAACTGTGTACACGCGTGCAGTAATATCGCTTCGTTACTCATCCTGTTCGAAACGTCGCATTCTGCTTACATCCCATGCAACAAAAGAAACGAGGAGGATCGCTTCCCGCGTCGTCAGCCTGCTAAAACCGACGTAAACATCCATCGATGTTTTTCCTCGTTTTCGCGTCGCATCCGTTTCCCGTTGCTTTTCTATCTTCTCTGCCGTACCCTGATCACCCATTCCTCGTCTCTGGTATTTTTGTTATCGTAAATTGCGAGTGTCTGGCGCGATGTTTGTTCCAGCATAAAGTGATATTTATGTATATATCCATTCTATCCGTCGTCGTTTCCGGTTCCTGTTGTAAACGCGATTATGGTGAGGTGTTAAGACGACCAACGGTCGGCTAAAGAAATTAGAAGCAGCTGGACGCTGCAGCATTTAGACTGCATTGTCCTGAGTCGTAAACGAGCACGTAAGTGTATTGCGCTCTGGCAGATCCTTCACATTGTCGTATTCAGCTTTGTTCGAGAACGTTGTGCTCACGGACAGTGTCATTTCTGCACATGGTTAAAACTCGCGTTAACATGCTGCTGGAAACTCGAGGCCCGAGACAAACCTGTCGCGACGAACGATGCGGAGGTTCATAAAACTTATTGAGATATGTGTAATTTTGTGTGCTACACTGGATTAGCCGCGTAGTAGTGACACACATATATGAGTATGTGCGTGCGCAATGCCTCGTAAAACAGAAGAATGCAACTGTTCCGTACGCATAGTAGAAAAGAAGATGGTGAGACAAAAAGAGAATTGAGACGCGTGCAATCTACTTATCTACGAATATCTTGTTAATCACATGTTACATAAATATAAAACTATTTTAATATCATTTCTACGTGTAATATGAGTGTTTCCATATATTTATTTCGGCTACTAAGATCCACAATTCTCAACAAAACTATTAAGTCGTCCGAAAAGTTTCTTTTGTTTTATGAGGAAATAATAAACGCACAACGTTTCTATTTTATATTATTTTGTCGAATTACGTACGATTTTGTTCTATTGAGATAGACACCGCGACATTTGACAGACTTGGTTTCACGTTTGTATGAAAATGCATTGTTGTAAAAAACGTTTGCGAAAGAAAGACACTTTCCGGACAACCTGATACTATTCGTTCTGTTTATGAGTAGGAGGTACCTGGTGATGTGTACGGGGAACGCGATAATTGGTTTAGATTGGCAAGGAAAGAGAAATTTGGATTAGAAAGAAATTAAAGGATTGGACACTGAAAATTACTGATTCAGGATAGCAAACATTTCCAGGAAGAATGAATAAACAATTATTCGTTGGCTGTTATGATATCTTGACAAATTCGTTGATGAAATTTGTATACATATCAAGGTAGATTAGAGTGAAATGGTAGGTATAATAAGGCATATTAAGTAGGAAACTGGGTGGAAGAAACTAGCAATACGAATGTCAAGATTGATTAAAGGATAAACGATATGTGTGTCTTTATTTTTGGTATTAAATTTTAACGTATAGTGTCCTCTTTACAAAATCAGCTGAACAAATATCTACTGTTAACTGCTATTCTTAACAAATTAATAAAAGGACAGTTCTTCTTATAAAATAAAAAGAAATTTGATCTTAAAAAGACTAAACTTTTTAGTAATTTTGTAATTTTTTACGTTTATTTTAATTCCTTTACGTTCGTAATGCTTAAAAGGATAACTTCCCTAACCAATCGTCGTTTCCCGGTCTCGAAATTTTAGAACTCGGTCTGTTTGCTTTTCGAATAATTTATCAGTTGCTCCGAGGCAAAGGGATAGTGTCAATGTAATAAATTTTATACAACTACGGTGCACTTTGTTGCAGGGGAAAGAGTTCCCGCATTCGATTGGAATGAAACATTTTTCGACCTAACTTGTCTCGTGATGACCCGTAGTCCGAAATAAATTCGAAAGAGGAAATCGATGGTCAAAACGGAGAGCGCGCTGTGGCCGCAGTAAATGTTGACCCTATGCCTCAACTTTTCTAATAATACAGCGTTTCATCAAGTTTTTCCACCTATTTTCTCTCTTTCTCTCTCTCTCTTTCTCTCTCTCTCTTTCTCTCTCTCTCTTTCTCTCTCTCTCTTTCTCTCTCTCTCTCTCTCTCTTTACCTCTTTTCCGAGCCAAATAACTTTCGATATTATTTTCGTTGAACTAATTTCAATGAGCTTCGTGATAGTTTGAAATGAGTCAGAATTCTCATTACACAGTGAGCTAATGCACAGAGTAATGGTAGCGATTAACAACTAACTACGGTTTTAAATCCTTATTTTATTAGATTACTAACTTTCCTTGGGCGTAGGAACACATAAATTTTGATATTCAACCATTTTATTAAACTGTTAGGTGCGTCGTCTTATTAATATATAATTTTAATGTGTCTGTTATATTTCTAAGGAAAGGAAAATTTTATTCTGTTTTGTGAGTTTTTAAACATTGTCCAATATTTGTTTAAATGGATGGTGAGTTTTTAAAAACCAGTTAATAGAAAAATTGAATTCTCCTTTTAATTCAAACTGCGCAGATGAGGGAAAAATTAAATTATTTCGGAAAACATCACAGAAAAATGTTAGCGTATCTGGGTTATCATTTAACTGCAAAATTAAAATTTAATAAATGCTTCACAATTCCAACTATGCTGATTTTAATCATTGCAAACATAGATATCATATAATTTTTAACAGAAATAAAATGAAACGTAAAACGATCGTTAAGTTCTAAATAAAAGAATTGTTATATTCAAGAAATTCAAGCGCCAAGTATACTTATCTTTCCCAGTTAATAGATTAATTATTTGTGACCCAGTAATAAAGAGGCGTAGCGTTAGGAATCTCGACAAGCGATCTCAGCATCTAAGTAAATTAATGCGAGTTTAACAAAAATAGGGAACAAGTCAAAAACAGCACTCTAATGATAAACAAAAAGCAAAATTTTATTATAACACAGGAAGAGCTACCAGCAATGGAAACAAGAGACAGTATCATAAAAAGTATACGAAATCTGTGGAAACGTAACTTTAGACGAAATGGAGTTGAACTACAAAGTTGACAATGTGAAACGCGATACATACGAACTGCGTGCGACTAACTGGACGCTTTTTAGGAGGTTACTATGTCATGGAAGCAACCATATCCGCAAGTTTCCTCGTCGTTGTCAATTTTTATCTTCCGTTGAAATAACTTTTGATCTTTATGACGCTTGCTCGTCGCCGCAACGCTTCCTCATCGCCGCAACGCTTGCCTCGGTTGATTTGTCTCTATCAACCGCGCAAATAATTGCGATGCTGCGCGTTAATTCTGCACGAGTGTTATTCGAGTGTTCGACTGAAAATAAAGGATGCGTTACGATCCGTATCGTATACCCGATAAACTCTAGCGTGTCGAGATACTCGCAACAGTAGCTGGACTTTATCAGAGTGACGGGGTCTAGAACAGTAGTCTTGTGTACATATAAATTAGCTCCATGTAAATTCGTTCGGGCGGCTTTTCATCGAGGGCGACAGTTATTTATCGGAGGCACCTATGCTACACTCTCTGGCCACCGAATTAGAACTACACGTAGAAATGTCTTGTCTAATGTAAGAAGAAGACCGAGTAAACGCATCGATTACGTCAGACGAATAGCAAACTGTTCTTGGTTGTTCGCGTTATTACTAAGTACCTTGACGATTATGTATCTGTAGCAATTATTTATTCAATTTATTACTAATGCATCGTATCAAAGAGAATCCAAGTTATTTCGCCTGCTAACTCATCATCGACTATACTATTCGATTCACAGACTCGAACACAGTATTCGAACACACAATATATGACACGGTAGTGCATATGAAGCAAATTGGAAAGAATGCGAGCTGTAATAAAGGAAAAAAGAAAGCAAAGTATTTAAACGCTTATCCTGTGAAATTTTTTTGAATATGTAGCATGTTTTTTATTATTATTTAATTTGTACTTTACGATTTGTCCAGCTGGACATTTGGTCAATTTTTCTAACTTAATTGCTAAATAACATGTGGATGGCTACCCCCAGAGGAATATCATCTTCGAGTTTGACTATTTTATTTCTTTAGTGGCGTGTGTTGCATGTGTAACACGAAACTTTTTAAAATTTCATTACTACTGTAACTGTAAGGGATCACCGTCGTTATTATGTTGCTGACATTCGCAACCAACTTGAAATCCTAATCCAATGGTCAGGGCGGCCGAAGCATCCAACACACGTACTGCTATCCGTGCGTTTCAATTTCATAGACGCGTCGGTGTCCTTTATGCCAGGCGAATTGCAGGCCTTACAAGTGCGTATCCGCTTTTAAGATACGCCGCGACTGCGTGGAAACGCAATTTCCCTGAAACTTCCTCCACCTCGATTGGTATAGATGCGTGAAACCCAGAGTTGTTTGTTTTCGGTCAGAATATGGCAAAGGAGAGCATGAGCTAGCTGTTTCTATGTGTTTATACGCTTGGAATACGAACGGTGGAGCGGGTTATCCTCGAAGAAGATCCTCGGGTTGCAGTCTCTTGTCTCTCCCAGCGCTTCTCGGTTTTAGATTACAGTCGTGAGCAAGCGTCTCGTCTCCCGCTTGCAGCAGGAACAACTGGCGTATCTCGTGTTGCCTCCCCGAACGGAACCGCCATTTGCCGAATTATAAACAATACGTTGCAGGCTGTGTTTGACAGCCGACAGACAAATAGCTGTGCCGCAGCATGTGGGCCCTGGAATTAGAAATGAAAGGCAGAATGAGCGAAACGTGCAGGCGCCTGCACCGCGTTCACGACGGACTCCACCATGGAGATGAAGTTTCTAATTACGGAATTACAGACTATATGACCACAGACCTTCCGAGGAGACTTATTACCTTGGAAAATTATTAGGAAACGAGTATATTTCGAGTTGCACCTATAAAAAGGACGGCATAGATCAAAAGGTATGCTGTGTTGAAAATTATTCGAAACGCAAATAGGAACCGGTGATTCATTTAATGTGTTTGTGCCTACTGTTTGCTGGAAATTTGGCAATGCTCGTTGCTAGAATTTGACTGTGGCTATCCTTACGACGAGTTAAATATTTTAAATTGCAGTTCTACACTGACGCAATCCTTAAAATCCTTCAAATTTAATTGTCAATTACGAAAATCATATTACTTCATATAAAATCATCTTTCTTTGTATTTCGTTCCACGCATGTTATAGACGATTTTATAAATCAGATATATATTTTGAGTAGATTTCTTGCAGTACACCGTCTAATTCAATTTTTTCAACAGGATTTACGTCGAAAATCTATCCAAGCGTCAACACACGATTATTATAATTTACTATATTACTGTCATTTTTTTTCAAATAGATTTAACAATATTCTTTTTTACACATATCGAATTACTGATTGATCGATCGTTTCTTCGATACCTCGGATTACTTTTCGCGTTTCATATGAAACCAGCCGGTGTCCTAATATTTACGAACGGAGATGTATATCGAGTTGTTGCAGTTTCGTTATTTTATGTAGGTTAACAGGGAGTTTGGAGAAGGAATGGCCGGAAATGGCCAGTTTTTCAGCGAGTCAAGCCAGCACTGTTTACGTCGAGAAACTCGAAAAGCTCTGGCGAGCGGGGAGGGTCGATGGGGGAAGAGGATTTAAAGGATCGCAGCTGGGTGGGTCGTGCAAAGGATTCGCGCGCTCGATTGAACTCGCAGTAGTCTCTTCATCTTTTCATACACGCCTGTCCATTTATCTATTTCTTGGCCTCCTTCTTTGCATTCGAAGACCTTGTTATTTCTTTGAATTGGCTTGATATATGGGACGACTTAATATCGCGCGTCAGTTCATTCAGAAACGAATGCCTCTTGTCTGACTAATGCTCGAGCTTTTCCCTTCGCGCGATGCGCGCACTTGCCATTGTTCAAAATATTTCCGTGTTGCCGTAACTTCATACCTTTCGAGCTCGAGAGATAAGCTGCAGAGAAATTCGTGTATTCGTATTAATGTTCGCGCTGTTCTATTTCTTTCGTTTGTCTCTTACGTCGCTTTTTCCTCGGAAAATTGCGTTCTCGTTGCCTCCGTATGTTCCAAAGTTTCGCGAGGTTTGTTTATATTTCCCTTTCGGTATTTTAACAGAATATTGTAATTAATACGAAGTGTTAGCTCAATGTTATATCTAATGAGTGAATATTTGTTCTTGTTTCGCAGTTTTGTTAAAATTTTTCATTCGCTACCATGAAGTGCCTGTTCTTTTCTTTTTCTCTCTCTTTTTTTTAAACAAAGAAGTTGATTTTAACGCAACGCTACAATATTGCCAATAAATAAGCGTTCTTGTCTTGTAGCTTTCATAGAATCTTCAATTTGCTACCTCGAAATGTCTGTCTCTTTTTTTAACTAATAAAATTGCAATGTCTTCGTGAGGGATACATATATTACTTGTTAGACGTTTATTATTTTACGATCGAGAAAACGTCAAACACTTGATTATTGATATGCAAACACGGTAGGCATATCTTCATTTTAATTCCTGGAACTAAGAATCAAACAAGGCTAGCGTTATGATGTATATACGAAAAAGTAGAGTGAATAAAAGTTGTACATTTTCTAAAGAGCTAACCGAGAAAATTTTGTTAATTATTTATTTGATCTACAAAGTGTATCAGTCTCTGAAGTTTCTCTATAAGGTCTACGTGCAAGTAGACATACATTAAACTTCCAATTTCTTATACACCATGAGATTATTGTCATTAATAAAGATCGTTAACGTATCTCTTTCCTCTTTATAATTAACTTTTCAAACTTTCTACAAGAGATAACAACCAGCAACCGGGCACTCGTATTTTTTCTTTGCGTTTTCCCTATCTCCTCGACTTCTTCGTTGATTTTTTCTTGTAATACGGGGCAATGAAGTTCCGGCAAGCGACAGAACGTGTCCGCTGGAAAAGTAAGTTCGCCAACGTCCGTTTTCCACTATTCAGATAGCGGGAAATTGAATTTTCGTCCTTGACGCGCTAGCGCACGCGACAGAAGGTGACTGTGCAGGTCCTCAAACGTTTCCGACCCTTATCGCAGAGATGGCTCTCGGTGTTCGTTTCGAATCCGACCGCGATCTCCATCGATGATCGAGATGAACGGATCCTTGATCTAAGATTTCCGTTTCCGGTTTGATTTCCGGCCGAGGACGCTCTGGATATTTGATTAGCGGATGCCGCGTATTTTACACTTGAACGTCAAGCCACCGAGATCGATTCTCATTTTCCAAGCGTGTCGAAGCCGAAGCTTTCTACGTTTTCGATATTCAAATGAGACCGCAATGGAGATTTCTTAATGCAGTGGAGGAAGATTGTCGACATCTTTCACGAGTTTAAAATACGAACATCCCGCGTATAATACGATACTTTCGCAACACGATTTCAACACAGCTACAGGATTGTGAAAAAAGCTTTTTTTGTAAATATATAAACATCTTTTAATATGTAAATATGTATATGGCAGTTTTAACAAATGTTACGCTGTTTGGAAAATTCGTAGCGAAAGTTAAGAAAGACTTAACTAGAAGTAGACCGTTTGTCATTTACAACTGCACAAGTCATCTTTTGGAAAAACTTTCATCCTTTCCGGTGGTGAACTTTTAGGTAGCTTTCTCAGTCTTCTATAGTGTTTCATTTCTTAACTATGTCTTTCAAGTGTGTTCCGTAAAGTCCATAATGTATAAGAATGAAGCTAAATTAGATAGAGATGAACAGCTCAGATAACGCGCAGCATTTCATGGATGTATAAGGCTTAACATTGTCTAACCATAAAAAAGAAACTCCTCTTATTAACAAATTTTCCATGCTTCTCCTTAATGCGTTTTATTATATGCATTTAAAAACAGTATTAGTTGAAACATTTCATAATAAGGACACTGCGATCTTTCCGAACAGATTAGAAAATGAAATTGAATTGAAGGTTCAATGTTAGGATACTAACCCTTTCACTGTGAATTAAAACGATATGCTGCAGTGAGTGACTATGTTTGAAAAAATATATATATAAAAAAAAAAGAATTTCATATGGATTTTGGATGTAATTATTCATCTATTGGTTAATACGTACTCTCTACATGATTGTAAAATAGGAAATACATAATGATTTATCTATCGTCGTGACAGTTACAAATCTTAACAATATGTGGCACTCGACGTATGAGCTTCGTGAAAGAGTTAATGATAAAAGAAGAGGCTTTCTCTCAAATTCCAATCTTCCAATCTTCTTTTACGCTCTATCACAAAAAGTCAAAGGTTTTTTTATTATTTAATTTATACTTTACAATTTATCCAGCTGGACATTTGGTAAATTTTTCTAGCTTAATTGCTAAATAACATGCTACCCCCAGGGGGATACCATTTTCTAGTTTGACTATTTTATTTCTTTAGTGAGGTCAGTGGGGTGTTTTCTTTTTAGTCTTCTTTTCTATGGGAGTTTTGCTCATTTCAGTAGCCAGCTGGTTTGGATGTGTTGCCGTTCTTCCCTTGTATTTTTCCGCGTACCTGCTGATTTCTTTTTTGACCATTGATATTTTTAAGTCTTTGCATTTATCCTCGTTTCTGACATACCATGGGGCGTTGACTATTATTCTCAGTGTTGTGGCACATGAGTTACAGTCAGTTGTCTATCAGTTATCAACCAGTTATTATCATCGAATTTTACCGAGTCATTATTTGCAAATTAACGGAGTATACGAGTCTTTGAGTTATCCGCGGGCATTTCGTTATCTATCTTAGCGATTACGATTGTACGTACGTCTATCGACGGTACTTATAACATTTATAATAATATCTATTCTAAATATACTTGACGGTTGCAATAGCAATGTTTTTTCGGTGCTATAATTTAAATTCAAACTCCTCACATCAGTATCTTCGATTGTAGTGACTCTAGTTTATTTATGCGTCTCATTACTATTGTCCCCCATAGTGGTATTCCTTACATCCAAATTGATTCTATTATCCTTTGGTAGACTTTTAGTTTATTTTCTATGCTGAGTTTAGAGTTTCGACTAGTTAGCCAGTACATCAGTCTTCTTTTTATCCGTATTTTATCTATATAATTGATTTAGTGAAGAGTCAAAGGTGAGCGCGCAATCGCGAAGCGAAGACGATGGCCTTTGCTGAGATAAAATATTTTGACGGCCTGGATGCATTTACGACAATTACATTTCTTCGGAGCGACGCGTAACATGGCCATGCTACCGCAAATACATATGTCGATCTTCAGTAGCGGCAAAACTCGTGGCACGTCCCGTTAAATTCTCGGTCAAATTTCTGCGAACCTTCTATCCGTGTCGGTTAGCCGAGGTACGCGTCCCTCGACGTGGCAACCGCACTTTACTTAATGCAATTAATGACTCACTTAAACGTCTTGCTACGTCGCAAGTCCGCCGTTTCCCTTTAAATTGTACATTTCGCCCTTCTCCGCCCTCGACCTCCGAATTTCCGTCTGAATCGATAAGTCCCGGCGGTCTTTTAGTTTCGTTGTTAACGAGAGCCTGCGGAGTAATTAGTGATTCATGAATTGCAAAACCGAGTGCTTGCCGCCTCGCACCTCTTCTTTCGTCCGCTCTGTTCCCCGCAGACGATTCGGCAATCCTGGAAATTGCACAACGATGAAAAATAATGCGAACGATTATTCGATTTGATTAAAGCAAGCGCAGTTAAACCATATAGCGTTCCCTCGCATTTTCAGAGGAACTAGCATTTTCGAATCGACTCTGGTTAGGATGCAAAGGTGGATTTGTATTAGGAATTCCGTTTTGGCGTGAAATTAATAGACATATACATTGTACGTACATACTGACGAGAATCACGAGTATATATATACTGTACGTGAAATGTGGTTTTCATAGTATTGGTTTATCTACGTACTTACCTATATGTTACGTCGGCTGACTTTCTACGTGGGCCAGGCTACATACGGCGGGCAGGATGGCAGCCACATGTCCGCACTTCCTTGTCGCGGGCCCTCAATAGCCTCAAGGACCCGTCATAAATCTCAGAAAAATCTGTCTAAGACCCTACGAGCCGGATATAGCATCTGCCTAACAAATGTTCACGTGTTTAGTACGGGAAAGTTATTTCGCACGTGCGATGCCTCCCAATAACAACTTTCCTCCTAGGGCAGCTAAGACCCTTCCTAGTCTACCGGTCATCTTATTAGCCAATAAGAAACAATGTTGACTACCCTCACTTTCCTAGCCAAAATTGCTATGAACAAATCACCTGATCCCATGCGCTAGACACACCCATCACTAGCTCTCCTCTGACACAGCATCGTCACTTTCGAGTTAGTCGTCGTCCGTCGTCAGGACAATACACTCCGTAACGAGTTCTACCCTTACGTCTCAGTCTTCATTCGTCGTCAGAACACTAAAGTCTGTAAAAATCGTCGCTCAGTATTAAATCGGTCAACACAAACGTGTTGAGTTTAAGGATAGAACCTTTTACACTCTTACTTCATTTGCATCGACGCATCAGAGTACTTCTGTATATTCAGTAAATTGTCATAATAAACTCAAGTTATACCTGTTAACTCAGTGTAACTTCAATCTAACCACCCCTATTATCGTAACTGAAATAAGGGGAGCGATTAGTTTCGCGGCGTCGATTGTTTAATCGTAACGGGAATTTACGACTCCCGTTGACGTGCTTCCTCGCGATCGCGTCTCTCCGCGAACGGTCGTAACACTATACATTTATTATTAATTTGTATTCATACGTATTTTGTATCATTTCAATCAATCTTCGATTTATGCAACACACGCGTAAGAGTTTCTGAATATATTTCGTTTAGGTGAGATGCGAATAAAATGCTTTTGATTGTCCGTGTAGATAGCGCGAGGCAGAGGCACGTTAAATTTGTTTCTTCATTAGAAGACTTAAAGAAAATTAGATAAACTTGAAGAACCATTAGTAGAGAGACAGATGTTCATGGAAATTCAAATTCTTATGAATGTATTCAGAGGAATAGAAGTGGTTCGTTTCGTCCGTTAAATATTGTAATAATTACTGTAGTTTGGATATTTTATATATTTTTCCATGTTATATGCAGTGTGTGTTTTCTTACGCCTTTAAATTTTCCATAAATGTATAGATACTGATAGTCTAGTGGTAACGCAGGCTAAAATTCGCGGTCAGAATGCAACGTAATACAGACTTGCTATAATACAGTCGCTTCAGGACAAATTCTCTTAGTCTGTAGGTTGTCGGAGTCAGTTTCGTGAATCACGAACGCTGCTGGTTCACTCGCGATGAATTTTCTTGCATCACTCCAAGAAAGGCGTCTTCGCGATATTGTCCTGACAAGAAGCTGCTTGTCAAGAACTTTGGCGAACTTCAAACAGTGGCAGAACTCCCTGGTGCCTACGCGTAATCCCTAATCCCGTTTTCTCAATGCTCCTCAATGTCATAAGCGCGATACTCTGTCGGTGAATCGTTTGACTCCTTAACTTGATTCCTGCAGCACTTACGTTGAACGTCTAATGATGAAGATTGCGCATGTTTCAGCATTATGTATAACAGTTACATTATCCCTTATGACAATGATCAGAACGAAAACCTGTTCAATGATATTTGATCTTTTGATATAGGAATTTTTGTTATCTAAAATTACGCAGAAATATACGCAATTCGTACAAATGGTATTTGTCGAAGATGAAACTTTGATGGAATATAGTTAAACAATTTATTAAAATAGATGCGTTAACTCGTCACTGGAATTGTTAATTTTTCTAGTAGTGTAGTATCGTGGACAAAGGGCCTAAAAATATTGGGTAAACCATAAACATTGTCACGAGCCGAGGTAACGACAAGCTCATCCATTTGTCAGTCCTGCTCGGGCAACCGAGGTGAACAGATGTGCGTAAGCAAACGTGTGCTCCAGCCAAGTGAAACGGTTTAGTGTTAAGAACAGTGAAAGTGCCAAACAATACAGCAGCAGATACCAACAATTAAGATTGCAACTAAAGGTGAAAAATACTATATCAATGGGTCGTTAGATTTACCAGGTGTGAAACAACAACAGCAAAATAGCAACAACCAAAACGACATGGAAACAGAAGAAACGGAAGAGCAATGGAGACAAGAGGAGTGCAGATATGACAACGAAAGGAGTTACCAGGACGAAACCTGGAAACTAGCAAAGACAAGCAAAAAACGAAAAATAATTCTAGGCGCAAGTTCTACAGCAAACCCAGACACAGAAAAGCAGCGATGGCTGCAAGAATTACCTCTAAGAAACTCCTTTAGCTCATTAACTGAAGAAATAGACAATGACCCGACAAGCAAAAACACAACCAAATCAACTTACATATCAAAACCACCACCAATATTTGTTGAGGCCCAAATAATAGATTCGCTTATAGAACTACTAAACAATACAGTCGGAAAGGAGAACTATACAATAAAACAAACAAAACTAGAACAAGTAAAAATCCAAACAAATACCCCCGAAGTATATAGGAAAGTGATAAAAGAACTAAAGGATAAAAATGCTATATACCACACATACCAGCTCAAAACGGAAAGGAGCTACAAAATAGTCATAAGAGGATTACATCCAAAAACCAACACAAAAAAACTAAGCGACGAATTAGCAAAAATTGGCCACCAAACAAGAACAATAAACAATATGACAAGATATGACACGAAACAACCCTTACCATTATTCTTAATAGAACTCGAACCCAGACCCAATAACAAAGAAATTTACGAAATAAAAAAGATACTAAATACAATTGTAACAGTAGAACCACCACGATACAAAAAAAGATATACCACAATGCATGCGGTGCCGACAATACGGCCACACAAAAAATTATTGTAACAGAAGCCCGGCATGTGTCAAATGTGCAAAAAATCACCTAACAATACACTGCCCACACACAGGAAAAATAGAAGAAGTTATATGCTATAATTGCAACGGAAACCACCCAGCCAGCTATAAAGGATGCGAAATCAGGAAACAACTACAACGTAAACTTTTTCCACCACTTCGCAACAGATCACTCAATAACTACCAACCACAACAAAGTACAACGGAAAACGAAACGACATTGAAAGCACAATATGAACCGAGCGCCATAATCAGAAACATGGACCCCCAAAGTAACCGAAGCTACGCACAAGTAACCAAAAACATTAGCCAAGCAACGCTTACAAGCAACCAGAACCAAAGCAATAACATCGAAGACGCTACAGAAATCAAAGAAATGCTCAAACAATCCACCAAAAGCATGGAAATGCTGGGAAAAATGATGAGCGAGCTAAACACAGTATTAAGACAACAAGTACAACAAACTACAATCATGTTACAACTACTCACAAACTTGCTAAGTAAAAAATAGAGATGGACAAGTTGAAAACAGCAGCCTGGAACTCCAATGGCTTGCAACAGCGAGTCCACGAAACTAAAACATTTTTGTATCAAAACAATATTGATATACTACTTGTCTCAGAAACACATTTCACTCTAAAAAGTTACATGAAAATTCCGTACTACACCATCTACGACACCAAACATCCCTCAGGTAAAGCACATGGAGGAACTGCAGTAATAATAAAAAATGATATCAAGCATCACCTACATAGTCAAACAAATCAAGAACACTTAGAAGCAACCACTGTCACAATACAAAACAATGACAATTACTTCCAGATATCAGCAGTATATGTACCTCCGAGACACAAAATGACACTAAAAAAATGGGAAGAGTACTTTCAATCCTTAGGCGACAAATACATAGCTGCGGGAGACTTTAACGCAAAGCACACATTATAGGGTTCGAGAATTAATACGCCGAGAGGGAGGACATTAGAAAAATATATCAGAAGCAACAACCTCAATGTACTATCTACAGGAAAACCAACGTACTGGCCGACAGACCTCAACAAAATACCTGACCTGTTGGATTTTGCAATAACAAAAGGACTAAATGCAAGCAAATTAAAAATAACAACCAGCCTTGAGCTTAACTCCGACCATACACCAATTATAATAGAATACGCAAGCAAACCACTACTTTATAGCAGGACAGATTCACTATGCAATAAGACCACCAATTGGCAATCTTTCAAAGAATTAATCGAAAACAAAATCAATTGCAATATCCCGTTGAAAACACCTGAACACATTGAACAGGCAGTATCAACTTTGACAGAAATAATACAGGAAGCAGCGCGGGCAACCACTACCCATGAATCAAATAGCAGGCAAACAAAAATTATTCCGCAGGACATCCTAGACAAAATCAGGGAAGAAAGAAAAGCGAAAGCAAAATGGCAAAAACAGAGAACACGAGAAAACAAGAAAAACCTAAATAAACTTGCAAAGGAATTAAAAAATAAAATATGGGAACATTATACTAACGGATTTACAAAATTCATCGAATCACTATCCACGCATGAGAACACCAACTACTCCCTATGGAAAGTCACTAACAAAGCGAAGAAAACAGTAAAATCAATCCCAGCAATCAGAAAAATAGACAACACATGGGCCAGATGCAACGAAGAGCAGGCAGAAGAATTCTCAAAGCACCTACAAAATATATTCTCGCCGTACGAAATTAATAACAGCATCCCCAGATGGCAAACAAATGAAGAAGTTGAAAATGCCAGCAACACAACCGATAAACGCTGCACCATACTCAGCACAACAGCGCAAGAAGTTACAAATTTAATTAAGGCAACAAATATAAGCAAAGCACCAGGATTTGACTTGATCAATGGAAAAATCTTAAAAAACCTTCCCCCAAAGGCAATAAGACTAACAACACTAATATTCAACGCAATTCTAAGAATACAGTACTTTCCTAAACTATGGAAAATAGCACTGATCGTAATGTTACCCAAACCAAACAAAAACCCACACCTAACTGCATCTTACAGGCCAATATCGTTACTACCTGCGTTCTCCAAACTGCTGGAAAAAGTAATATATAACCGCCTAAAGCCAATAATAGAAAAAGAAAAACTAATACCGGACCATGAATTTGGATTCAGAAATAAACACTCCACAATAGAACAAATGCACAGACTCGTGAATGAAATCTTACAGGCACTGGAAACAAAACAATATTGCACGGCACTTTTTATGGACATCGAAAAAGCATTCGACAAAGTTAACCACGAAAAACTCCTTCAAACAATCAAAAAGCAATTTCCAAAACAAATCTATAAATTACTCGGATCTTACTTAAATAATAGAACCTTTATAGTAAAAATAAAGGATACATATTCAGAAATCAGGAATATCAAGGCAGGAGTACCGCAGGGAAGCGTACTAGGACCAATACTGTACACATTATACACGGCAGACATACCAACAACTGTTAACAGCAAAATACTTACGTTCGCGGACGATACGGCCATACTAGTGAGACACACAAATCCAGAAACAGCAGCAGCATTACTACAAGAACACATTACAAAAATAGAAAAGTGGCTGCAAAGAAAACAAATAAAAGCGAACACCAGTAAGTGCAACCACATAACATTTGCACTTAGAAAAGGAACAACACCAGATATCCAACTGAACGGCGCCCACATAGCACATACAAAGCAAGTCAAATATCTAGGAATACATTTAGACACACACCTTACATGGAAGCATCACATAAAATCTATAATAAACAGAATACGTGAAATAAGGAAAAAGATGTACTGGTTAACCAATAAAAAATCTAAATTAAGCACAACGAATAAACTAAATATATACAAAACAATAATCAAACCAATCTGGACATACGGAGTCCCACTATGGGGGACGGCAGCAATGAGTCACATAAATAAAATATAGACAGAACAAGCAAAAATTTTAAGAACACTAGTTAACGCTCCATGGTACGTCAGAAATGAGGACATCCGAAGAGATCTAAAAATTCCAACAGTTAAAGAGGAATTCGCTAGATACGCAAAAAAGTACAAAGAAAGACTTGCAATACACCCAAACCAGCTAGTTGCAGAAACAAAAGAAACCGTAATAGAAAGAAGACTGAAGAAGAAGCATCCCGCAAACCTCGCAATAGAAAAACAATAAACAACCTGGAAGATGGAACCCCGCTGGGGGTAACCATCCACATGCTATATTTTTCAAGTTATAACATTTTACCAAATGTCCTTCTGGACAAATTGTAAAATTAAATAAATAAATAATTAAAAATGTGTCGTCGGTCCTTTAGCTGAAGAGTTTCGTGGAAAACAGGTCTACGTGACTCTGGCCACGAGCGGTTGCGTAACACGTGCGTGGTGAAACTAAGACAAAGGGACAAAAGGGATGCAAAGGCAGAGAGACAAATTCACAGTGAGTGTCAGTGGAGAAGTCAAAGAGAGTGATTCGAAAAGTCAGAGAGTGCAGGTTGCGTTGTCAAGGTAGTGTTGCTAGCGTTGTTGAGAAAGTATGGTCCACATGAGAGAGAGAGAGAGAGAGAGAGAGCGTTGGATCCGTTGTGACGAGAGTTGCAAATTAATTATCGAGTTGTCTAAAGTATAGCACGTTACTGCATTAGTTCATGTTAAATAACCATCGTTTCCTGTCTAATCAACATCTGTATCAATCCATATATTCTTAAATAAACCATCATTAATTATTAGTATATATTCCGATACTACAGTAGAAATAATACGTTTGTTACTTACGGTTCCTCTAATCTTTTTCACGTCCACTCATTTCTGTCACAGTTATATTTGCAATTCGACGAAAGATAAGTATAGTATGTAGGTAATTTGATGATTCGATAACAGTGCAAGGAAATATAAATGATTCAAAAAGATCTTGTCGACTATCATGCTTCATCTGTTCTGTTATTTCTCGTCCACGAGTACTTTACGATTCAAAATGATAGGATACAGTCTGTCACACAAGAGCGTGTCTGCGATATCTGCGAAACCTGACACCTAATCAGAATGAGATAAAAAGAATGTAAACAAACGAAAACTTCTCTAATACGCGTTGCTGAATACCTTTCAGTTTCATTTGAAACAGTGAAAGGAACAGAGCTTTTTAATATGAGTGCCGCGTACGCGAAACGTCGAAAATCGTCTGGCATGGGCGAATGAAAACAGAGATCGTGATTGGAGTAATATAATATTCACTGATGAATCTTCGTTTTGGGCATGGTGTCCTATTAGGCAAGCTGAGAGGAAGACGTATCACAAAAATAAGAACACTTGTACATCACATTCGAAAGATATGGAGGTCGTTACCAGAATCCTACGCTCAAAAATTAGTCGAGAGTATGCCGAAACGATGTCAAGCTATAATCGCTAATGGAGGAGATTGGACACCCTACTAAGTAATAGCGTATTAGTGTTTTAGATGTAGATTCAATTCATATAAATTTTTTTACAAATATATAAATATTTACAGAAATATCGCAGACACGCTCTTGTGTGACAGACTGTATATGACCTTAATGGCTAGCAATCGAGCAATTGTTCAAGGTGCTGGCATCCAATCGGTCGGAATATGGATTCGTCGATGCTATTAATCAAGTAGCCGTTCACTATCAATCATTCAACAAAATCAATTTGAATCACGCAAACGCAAAATTATTGCCGCGCTTGCAGCAATGTCTTCATCTATATTGCTTGATTAAGACTCATCGATTAGTTCAGTATAGTCTGATACTTGGGTACTCGATGTACATGGCGTACGTAGTGCGTTCTAGCTGATCGTCACAGTTATATTAAATATAATAGAATAATCGATTATTAAGTTCAAATATATTCTGAAATATCCATTTCTAACGTGTCTTCTTTCATTTATTAACATGTTCGTCGCAGAGACAATTTCGACTAACTTTCTATTCACGCGGATCGTATTATTAGGTCGTTCGAAAAATTTCTTTCCTTTTATAAGGAAATAATGGATGCACAACATTTTCCCTTTTATGTTATTTTATCGAATTACGTATGATCCATTTTGTTCTATCAAACTAAAGATCACAACAGATTCGACAGATTAGGTTTCATGTTTTTATAAAGACGCGTTGTTGTAAATAATATATTACTATATGTTATATTATATGTTGTTGTAAAAGACGTGTCTGTAAAAGAAAGACACTTTCCGGATAAACTAATATTTTAAATTAAAATGAACAAGAAAATATATAATTGATTTTATACTATTGCATTCCGCAAAATACAATATCGCAGACTTGCGTGAAAAATGACACAAGTCGAAGAATTACCAACCAAGTTTACCAACGAAAAATTAAAATCTAGTTTATGAAGAAGAAGCTGGCAAAATAGGTCCGAGCGATCTTTTTCTTTCATTTTCCTTAAAGCCTGGAAAACCACCCTTCTCGTCAAAGCGCGACTAATAACAAGACGCAGTTTTAATACACTGCACAGTGATAGAGAAGTCAGTAAAAGCGACATAGCTGCCCTGTACTAGCCAAATTACGAAGGTGGACGAGTAAGATTTTCATAATTAATCGAGGGGTGTCTGCAACATCTTCATAGTGATAATTGGAAAACCGCGTTTCTCGAGTTGTGTCACCCTTTACGTTAACCGCAAGGGTGCGATATGTATTAGGTTGTCCGAAAAGTGTCTTTCTTTCGCAAACGTGTTTTTTACAACAGTGCACCCTCATACAAACGTGAAACCAAGTCTGTGAAATGTCTTGGTGTTTATCTCAACAGAACAAAATGGATCGTACGTAATTCGACGAAATAATATAAAACAAAAAACGCTGAACATCTATTATTTCCTCATAAAACGAAAGAAGCTTTTCGAACAACCTAATATTATGCGTTGTGCATATTTTTACAAATTCGCCATACAAACAGTTTAAAAATATTTTCTATGCGTATAAAGGTGACGATAGTGAAAGGCCATTTAGTTGTTATAAAAAGGGTCTGCGATATAAAAAAGATTCGAAGACGCTAGTTTATCAGGACAGAGAATGAAGATGGCTCTTAAAGGACAAAGATGGGACGGTTGTAATGGCTGCCACAAGGTTACCACATCAGACAGCAGTTGAACCCACCTTTCTTCCTATTTCCATAGCTATTCCATTACCGAGCAGTTCTGAGCCGACTTTGTAATCTAATAACTAATCTTGCCAGGGCGCGCAGCCTCGGCTGTGCCACGTATTTCGGGACAGGTTGTGCAACGCCAGCTGAGCAAAAATGGGAGGATGAGGCTTGCGCACACGAGACCGACGGTGTCAAATAAGCAGACAGCATATAATTGACTGCATCTGCATAAACGAAATTCTCACCGTCTGTTTTCGTTTCCCGGCCGTCGCGTTTCTCTCGACCCACAGAGCCGCACCCTTTCCCCTTCCTAAGAACAACGATATGTTCAGAAGCGTATAAAAGGACAACAAGGAACATTTCTCTCGCGGTTCTTTCGTAACCTCGCTAAGCAATTTTCATAACTCACTGTCAGCGGCATTCTTGAAAGCGTGTACGCAGTAGCATTCGTTTCATGTGCTACCTCACAACGTGTGTGTCCGGCATTTCTCGTGGTCCTGCGGAAATTCTTTTCATTGCGTGAGATTAGCTCGATGCAAATTAGTTGCAGAGATTACCTACATAACTTTTGAAATACACGTCAGACATTGTGGTTATTTGCTAGTTAATTTTCATTCTACGCGTTGCACGTGTAAGTACGAGCTTTTCTTCTACTTCTGCTTCGTTCGCGTTCATCGGGCCATTCTAGACCGCATTGTATCCATCCAACGTTAAAAGATTTCTTCAGTGTGGACGAAATATGAAGAAAGGTCTATTGGTGTGCATGATATCAGGTTGTCCGAAAAGTGTCTTTCTTTACAGACACGTCTTTTACAACAGTCCTGCTCGGGCAACCGAGGAGAACAGATGTGCGTAAGCAAACGTGTGCTCCAGCCAAGTGAAACGGTTTAGTGTTAAGAACAGTGAAAGTGCCAAACAATACAGCAGCAGATACCAACAATTAAGATTGCAACTAAAGGTGAAAAATACTATATCAATGGGTCGTTAGATTTACCAGGTGTGAAACAACAACAGCAAAATAGCAACAACCAAAACGACATGGAAACAGAAGAAACGGAAGAGCAATGGAGACAAGAGGAGTGCAGATATGACAACGAAAGGAGTTACCAGGACGAAACCTGGAAACTAGCAAAGACAAGCAAAAAACGAAAAATAATTCTAGGCGCAAGTTCTACAGCAAACCCAGACACAGAAAAGCAGCGATGGCTGCAAGAATTACCTCTAAGAAACTCCTTTAGCTCATTAACTGAAGAAATAGACAATGACCCGACAAGCAAAAACACAACCAAATCAACTTACATATCAAAACCACCACCAATATTTGTTGAGGCCCAAATAATAGATTCGCTTATAGAACTACTAAACAATACAGTCGGAAAGGAGAACTATACAATAAAACAAACAAAACTAGAACAAGTAAAAATCCAAACAAATACCCCCGAAGTATATAGGAAAGTGATAAAAGAACTAAAGGATAAAAATGCTATATACCACACATACCAGCTCAAAACGGAAAGGAGCTACAAAATAGTCATAAGAGGATTACATCCAAAAACCAACACAAAAAAACTAAGCGACGAATTAGCAAAAATTGGCCACCAAACAAGAACAATAAACAATATGACAAGATATGACACGAAACAACCCTTACCATTATTCTTAATAGAACTCGAACCCAGACCCAATAACAAAGAAATTTACGAAATAAAAAAGATACTAAATACAATTGTAACAGTAGAACCACCACGATACAAAAAAAGATATACCACAATGCATGCGGTGCCGACAATACGGCCACACAAAAAATTATTGTAACAGAAGCCCGGCATGTGTCAAATGTGCAAAAAATCACCTAACAATACACTGCCCACACACAGGAAAAATAGAAGAAGTTATATGCTATAATTGCAACGGAAACCACCCAGCCAGCTATAAAGGATGCGAAATCAGGAAACAACTACAACGTAAACTTTTTCCACCACTTCGCAACAGATCACTCAATAACTACCAACCACAACAAAGTACAACGGAAAACGAAACGACATTGAAAGCACAATATGAACCGAGCGCCATAATCAGAAACATGGACCCCCAAAGTAACCGAAGCTACGCACAAGTAACCAAAAACATTAGCCAAGCAACGCTTACAAGCAACCAGAACCAAAGCAATAACATCGAAGACGCTACAGAAATCAAAGAAATGCTCAAACAATCCACCAAAAGCATGGAAATGCTGGGAAAAATGATGAGCGAGCTAAACACAGTATTAAGACAACAAGTACAACAAACTACAATCATGTTACAACTACTCACAAACTTGCTAAGTAAAAAATAGAGATGGACAAGTTGAAAACAGCAGCCTGGAACTCCAATGGCTTGCAACAGCGAGTCCACGAAACTAAAACATTTTTGTATCAAAACAATATTGATATACTACTTGTCTCAGAAACACATTTCACTCTAAAAAGTTACATGAAAATTCCGTACTACACCATCTACGACACCAAACATCCCTCAGGTAAAGCACATGGAGGAACTGCAGTAATAATAAAAAATGATATCAAGCATCACCTACATAGTCAAACAAATCAAGAACACTTAGAAGCAACCACTGTCACAATACAAAACAATGACAATTACTTCCAGATATCAGCAGTATATGTACCTCCGAGACACAAAATGACACTAAAAAAATGGGAAGAGTACTTTCAATCCTTAGGCGACAAATACATAGCTGCGGGAGACTTTAACGCAAAGCACACATTATAGGGTTCGAGAATTAATACGCCGAGAGGGAGGACATTAGAAAAATATATCAGAAGCAACAACCTCAATGTACTATCTACAGGAAAACCAACGTACTGGCCGACAGACCTCAACAAAATACCTGACCTGTTGGATTTTGCAATAACAAAAGGACTAAATGCAAGCAAATTAAAAATAACAACCAGCCTTGAGCTTAACTCCGACCATACACCAATTATAATAGAATACGCAAGCAAACCACTACTTTATAGCAGGACAGATTCACTATGCAATAAGACCACCAATTGGCAATCTTTCAAAGAATTAATCGAAAACAAAATCAATTGCAATATCCCGTTGAAAACACCTGAACACATTGAACAGGCAGTATCAACTTTGACAGAAATAATACAGGAAGCAGCGCGGGCAACCACTACCCATGAATCAAATAGCAGGCAAACAAAAATTATTCCGCAGGACATCCTAGACAAAATCAGGGAAGAAAGAAAAGCGAAAGCAAAATGGCAAAAACAGAGAACACGAGAAAACAAGAAAAACCTAAATAAACTTGCAAAGGAATTAAAAAATAAAATATGGGAACATTATACTAACGAATTTACAAAATTCATCGAATCACTATCCACGCATGAGAACACCAACTACTCCCTATGGAAAGTCACTAACAAAGCGAAGAAAACAGTAAAATCAATCCCAGCAATCAGAAAAATAGACAACACATGGGCCAGATGCAACGAAGAGCAGGCAGAAGAATTCTCAAAGCACCTACAAAATATATTCTCGCCGTACGAAATTAATAACAGCATCCCCAGATGGCAAACAAATGAAGAAGTTGAAAATGCCAGCAACACAACCGATAAACGCTGCACCATACTCAGCACAACAGCGCAAGAAGTTACAAATTTAATTAAGGCAACAAATATAAGCAAAGCACCAGGATTTGACTTGATCAATGGAAAAATCTTAAAAAACCTTCCCCCAAAGGCAATAAGACTAACAACACTAATATTCAACGCAATTCTAAGAATACAGTACTTTCCTAAACTATGGAAAATAGCACTGATCGTAATGTTACCCAAACCAAACAAAAACCCACACCTAACTGCATCTTACAGGCCAATATCGTTACTACCTGCGTTCTCCAAACTGCTGGAAAAAGTAATATATAACCGCCTAAAGCCAATAATAGAAAAAGAAAAACTAATACCGGACCATGAATTTGGATTCAGAAATAAACACTCCACAATAGAACAAATGCACAGACTCGTGAATGAAATCTTACAGGCACTGGAAACAAAACAATATTGCACGGCACTCTTTATGGACATCGAAAAAGCATTCGACAAAGTTAACCACGAAAAACTCCTTCAAACAATCAAAAAGCAATTTCCAAAACAAATCTATAAATTACTCGGATCTTACTTAAATAATAGAACCTTTATAGTAAAAATAAAGGATACATATTCAGAAATCAGGAATATCAAGGCAGGAGTACCGCAGGGAAGCGTACTAGGACCAATACTGTACACATTATACACGGCAGACATACCAACAACTGTTAACAGCAAAATACTTACGTTCGCGGACGATACGGCCATACTAGTGAGACACACAAATCCAGAAACAGCAGCAGCATTACTACAAGAACACATTACAAAAATAGAAAAGTGGCTGCAAAGAAAACAAATAAAAGCGAACACCAGTAAGTGCAACCACATAACATTTGCACTTAGAAAAGGAACAACACCAGATATCCAACTGAACGGCGCCCACATAGCACATACAAAGCAAGTCAAATATCTAGGAATACATTTAGACACACACCTTACATGGAAGCATCACATAAAATCTATATTAAACAGAATACGTGAAATAAGGAAAAAGATGTACTGGTTAACCAATAAAAAATCTAAATTAAGCACAACGAATAAACTAAATATATACAAAACAATAATCAAACCAATCTGGACATACGGAGTCCCACTATGGGGAACGGCAGCAATGAGTCACATAAATAAAATATAGACAGAACAAGCAAAAATTTTAAGAACACTAGTTAACGCTCCATGGTACGTCAGAAATGAGGACATCCGAAGAGATCTAAAAATTCCAACAGTTAAAGAGGAATTCGCTAGATACGCAAAAAAGTACAAAGAAAGACTTGCAATACACCCAAACCAGCTAGTTGCAGAAACAAAAGAAACCGTAATAGAAAGAAGACTGAAGAAGAAGCATCCCGCAAACCTCGCAATAGAAAAACAATAAACAACCTGGAAGATGGAACCCCGCTGGGGGTAACCATCCACATGCTATATTTTTCAAGTTATAACATTTTACCAAATGTCCTTCTGGACAAATTGTAAAATTAAATAAATAAATAAATAAAAAAAAAACGTCTTTTACAACGATGCATCTTTATACAAACATGAAACGTTGTGATCTTTATCTTGATAGAACAAAATGGATCATACGTAATTCGATAAAATAATATAAAACGAGAAAGGTTGTGCATCCATTATTTCCTTATAAACCAAAAGAAACTTTTCGGACGACCTAATACTTCGGTTCAATTTTGTGTATCGATTTAAATGCGTTACATAATTATTTTATGGTAATACGATCGTAATATATTACAATATTCCATTTGACTTTTTCAACAACAAGCGGTAGATAAGTATTTTTACGATAGATTGGGAACTTTTTTGCGGATGAATTGCGTCTTTATGAACT
Source organism: Bombus campestris (assembly GCA_905333015.3). Classification (NCBI taxonomy): domain Eukaryota; kingdom Metazoa; phylum Arthropoda; class Insecta; order Hymenoptera; family Apidae; genus Bombus; species Bombus campestris. The sequence goes on from HG995135.1 coordinate 6,829,146, forward strand.
TATGGCTTATGACATAAAATATTTGGAAGATTTCTACAGAAAATATACATTGTCTCAACTTTTTAACCAACTGTACACGTACCACAACTTTTTAAAATATTGCTCCATCTCCTGCAACTTATCGTACACGGGCTATGTAATAATTTAATTTTGCCCAGTTTGGAATGAAAAGTGAAAAGAAGAACTAAGTTGAAAGACGCATACTGTAGCAAAGGTGGATATTCATGGTTCTCATAGGCGAACAAGGTCTGGTCATAGAAAGTCGTAAGAAATGCGAGGATGTACAAGTTGTTGAAGTGGAACGCGGATGTTTGAGGTAACGACGGGAAGATTCGCGGAAGTAGGACCGGTACGCGTGGTGGTGACGGAACAGCAGGCAAAATAGTTAAAATTTATAGCGAGGCCGGAGCCGCAACCTCGACAATCCGAGCAATAAATTGTCGAAATAACGATTTATAACAATAGGAAGCAGGTAACCGAGTTTCTCGTTACAAAGCGAGCGTAAGAAATGTATATCGCGTTCGAAGATTTATCTCGTTTTATCGTTCGATATAAATTACCATATCGCCGATTTTTCGCGTATCAGAAGCGAATTTATGATATAAGAAAGTCATCGATATTGTTCCTAGTGTCCATCCAGGAAAAGGAAATGGAAAACAGGAAACACGCTTCGAAATATATTGGACGTGAAACAAACGCGGAAGATCGTCCAAAAGTTTAACTAACTTTTTAGATTCCCATGATAGAGCAATGCTTTCGTCGTACTCCCAGAAGCTTTTAAAACTGCTCGTCATTTCCTGCGACCGTCAACGGAGAGAACTTTCGCTAGCTCGATCGCTCCATTCGCGGAAATTTATATAACTATGATCGAAACACGAATACGCTAGTAAATTGCGCGTCTCTCTGAGATAGTAGATTGTGTAATATTTCATCCTGCTGTTTCTTTCATTCTCGAAGTAGCACGTTCGTGAAAAAGAACAAACACCATGGAATATCGTTATGGCAAGTGAGAGAAAACGTAGATTCAAGTAGTATGACTGGAGGATAAGTCAGACGACCGTTCCATATTAACGTAATTCGTAAATAAAATACGAAATTGATAAGAAACGCGGCCGGATACATTGAAATTAATCCATCAGAGGATCTAGACAGCGATGCAACGCCCGCGCACTCCAGTTGAGAGAGCTGAACTTTCACATTTGCCGGATATCGTGGACTGGATACGTCTTCCCTAAATAATTGCGAGCAGTTTCGTGGTTTGAATATCAGGGTCATTCTCCACGTTCCATATTCGTTCTGTTATTTTACCGGGTTTGTTTCGTACTCATAGAGGACAGAGAGATAAAAAATAAAGGGGAGAGACTTTGGTGGAGCGTCGAGAACGACGGAGGAGTAGGAAGAAGGAAGCGGGTCGTCGTAGACCTGCATACCGTCTATGTATTTTCCTGTGGCACGGATACCCAAAAAACTGGGTCGAATATCCGCGGCGTAGGTTTTCTAAAGCCGGTGTTCCGAGGCGTTTCGACCCAGGCCACTCGGCAGAAAAGAGCTTCGAGCACTAATTAAAGGGGCTGTCTTGCTACGAGGGTGAACATATCTCGCGTAATCTTTCGCTGTGACACGTCGTACGCCTTTGACCATCGTTTCGCCTCTTCGATACTATCGCGTTGATTGTAATTCCCCCAGTACATATGTATACGAACGATATACAAATGTATACAAGGTGTGTCAAAGAATCGCGGTCAAATCTTGAGAACATATAATTGTTATCGAAACAAACAAAAAGCTCTTAATAAATATCGATCTAAATAATATTAGTAAACTATGGACTTTTATGCATTTATGGGGAACTTTAATATGTAAAAATTCACAGAATGTATATATATATATATGTCGGATTAGCATTAAGATTAGGGCTAGGGGCGCGAAATGAATATTCTCTTGAATTAGCCACCGAGGTTACGTAATAGAGAAATTATATACCGGTACGGATATAATCAGTACAGAATTTGACAAGTAGCCGTGGTAACTAGATGCTCGAGATACTAATGACAATGATCCTAAGTTCAATAACGAATCCACGGTCAACGGGATAGTAGTCACGTCTCTCCAGAGTCAAAGTTAGACTAATCGTCAATTAAGGTATTCGCTGATCGCCAACGTTATACTCGCTTAATGACATCGCACAAGAATGTCTCTCCGTCATCGTGATGCTGCCGAAGAAAACTATAATGGGGTGTGTCCCAGGACACGAGATCATCGGATTCGTCGAGGACAATCCTCGTTCAAAAAGTGAGGGAAATGAACGTCGCCGTTAATTGGCTAATCTCTATGCTGGTGGTTAGAAAAGGATGCTAACCGCCCTTGAGAGAAAGTTGGTAACGGGGAGCGTCGTTCGTGAGGAAAAACAGATCTCCCATATCTTCCCGCAGCGGGTGATAGATTTGGGGACTGTTAGGATAAAGACTGTTTGTTCGTTTGGAGGACCTTAGTTAACTAAATGTCCTGTGAAGATGCATCGACATCTGGCAATCGTCTTGCCCGAAGAATAGGGTCTGCGTGTGGCAAGCCACGGGGCAGAGGCCGTTGGAATGCGCACTGTAGAGCAATGGTACTATTATCTTTTCTTAAGGAGGGCTAAGTAATTCTATACTTCTGCTAGACAAAATATCCATCCCGTGACCGCGGCTACGTTCGGCGACTAGTTGTCGCCTTGAACCCAAGCTCACTATCACAACTACAATCGGTTTAACTCAGAAAGATTTATAAGATTTATAAACGCTAAAAGTTTACACAGACAGTGCTTGACACTCTTCCAAGAATTCCAAAGGGGAGGCCCGATGTCCTTTCATCTCCGACACGGCCATCCTGACTATCACACGTCCTCGTGTGTATCTAAAATATTGGATTTTCCTAACATTAGACCCGATATTAACTGATGTTATTTGCAATTCAACTGAATGTTCAAATAGATCAAGAGTCCAGTTCAGCGGCAAAAATTTTGGTCGGATGTTTGACCACAAGCAGAAAAAGAAATAAAAGAAAGTAGAATTTAGTAGTATTACGGTTAGTGGTTGCATTCTGTGGGTTGTCGGTCTGATCGTGATGGCATGACAGATCATTTTTCGATTTCGTACATGAATGAATCTCACTTTTCTAGATCACATTGTCACGCTGTGTGTATGAGGACACACTGTGTGTATGAGGACACACTGAGCCAGATGTTATAGCTCTAATGCGGATGACACTTGAACTGAACTTGGTAACGGTGCGTTGATCTTGCACCCGATTACCTCGCTATACACATGTGAGAAGACACTATGCTAGGTGTTATGGCCATAGTGGTGATCACACAGAAATCCATCACATTGCCGCGCTGGGCGTATACAAAAGTATCGAGCTTCGTGACATTGCCACACTAGGCGAGTCGTGAAAACACAGATTGCCGCACGGGCGTATATAAAAAAATGTTGAATGTCATCGCATTGTTGTAATAGGCGTGTGTGTGAACACTATGTTTGATGTTAAGGTCATAGTGTTAGTGATCCTGTGAGACTGGTGTACTCACATCGTCATTTTCACTGCCATCGTCCTCACTGCAGACGTCTAACTCAGCGGGAACGCAGCCATCCGGCATTTTTCTCAATCTATCGTGGCTGTACTTGTACGATCGTTTGCCATCTAACGCTTGTAAAACATATCTGTCTCCTTCCAAAATTTTCGTTACTACGAACGGCCCCTTGAATTTTGGGTCTAGTTTAGTCTGATTCCTTTCTTCGTTTTTTTTCGTAATACAAAATCGCCGAGATTAAATCTAACCACTCTAGCTTTGACTTTGTCAAACCTGCATCCATCATACCCAGTGCCAGTCTCTACATTCTCTATTGTCTGCTGTCTTACATCGGAGATATCTACTTCCCGTTCTTCAATATTATCGAGTAGCAACAAAGCATACGGTTTTGCTGATCCTAAGTATAAGGCGTAACTCGGCTGGTGTTCTACCTGAACTCGACTTAGGAACCTGACAAGTATGACAGTTCATTACGAGTTTACGAACGTACAGTCTGTCACACAAGAGCGTGTCTGCGATATCTGCGAAACCTGACACCTAATCAGAATGAGATAAAAAGAATGTAAACAAACGAAAACTTCTCTAATACGCGTTGCTGAATACCTTTCAGTTTCATTTGAAACAGTGAAAGGAACAGAGCTTTTTAATATGAGTGCCGCGTACGCGAAACGTCGAAAATCGTCTGGCATGGGCGAATGAAAACAGAGATCGTGATTGGAGTAATATAATATTCACTGATGAATCTTCGTTTTGGGCATGGTGTCCTATTAGGCGTGCTTGGACTATCCATGGAAGAAGGATGATTCAAAGAAGTGTAAAACACCCTATAAAAGTGCATGTTTGGGGTTGCTTTAACGCACGCGGTTTTGGGACTTTGTGCGTCTTTACAGACAATCTGAATGCACAAAAGATGGTGAAATTGTACCAAAGGGGACTTCTCACATCCGTGAAACGTTGGTTCAACCAAACCGAGGACCAATGGATATTGCAAGAAGACAACGACCCTAAACATCGAAGTCGCATCTGCACCCAATGGAAAGCGAAAAACGCCATCACAGTACTTCCTTGGCCATCGCAGTCCCCTGATGCAAACCCTATCGAAAATGTGTGGTCCCTAATGAAATGCAAGCTGAGAGGAAGACGTATCACAAAAATAAGAACACTTGTACATCACATTCGAAAGATATGGAGGTCGTTACCAGAATCCTACGCTCAAAAATTAGTCGAGAGTATGCCGAAACGATGTCAAGCTATAATCGCTAATGGAGGAGATTGGACACCCTACTAAGTAATAGCGTATTAGTGTTTTAGATGTAGATTCAATTCATATAAATTTTTTTACAAATATATAAATATTTACAGAAATATCGCAGACACGCTCTTGTGTGACAGACTGTATATATATATATATATGTATATGTATATGTATAGTGTTTAATGTCTGTAACATTAAACGACTTAAAGTTTCATTATTTTCCTTGGTTTCAGTTGCGTTTATATAAATATGAATTTACATAAGATCTCGCTATCGATAAAGTATCGATAAAGATCTATCCATAGGTTGTAGTTTCTCATAAAAGTATGTATACGTTGAAGGATCTCCTATCTCTCTCTTATCGACAGTAGTCTTCGATTCGCTGTTTTAATTTACTCGATGAAGTATACTCTTTAAGTGTCCTCACAGACAAAAGCCTGTTAAATTTGTTTTTGATGAACGAGCTGATCGTGCCATCCGCAATCCATTTTTCATTTTATCGTAGGTATTCAAATATTCCATATTTCTATAAAAGTGAAAACGCTCTACAACTTGGAAACCAACGATATTTGGATTCACGTTCTCTTCAGTCCTGCTCGGGCAATCGAGGTGAACAGATGTGCGTAAGCAAACGTGTGCTCCAGCCAAGTGAAACGGTTTAGTGCTAAGAACAATGAAAGTGCCAAACAATGCAGCAGCAGATACCAACAATTAAGATTGCAACTAAAGGTGAAAAATACTATCTAAATGGGTCGTTAGATTTACCAGGCGTGAAACAACAACAGCAATATAACAACAACCAAAACGACATGGAAACAGAAGAAACGGAAGAGCAACGGAGACAAGAGGAGTGCAGACATGACAACGAAAGGAGTTACCAGGACGAAAACAACACACATATCAAAACCACCATCATAATTTGTTGAGGCCCAAATAATAGACCCGCTTATAGAACTACTAAACAATACAGTGGGAAAGGAAAACTACACAATAAAACAAACAAAACTAGGACAAGTAAAAATCCAAACAAACACCCCCGAAGTTTATAGGAAAGTGATAAAAGAACTAAAGGAAAAAAATGCTATATACCACACATACCAGCTCAAAACGGAAAGGAGCTACAAAATAGTCATAAGAGGATTACATCCAAAAACCAACACAAAAAAACTAAGCGACGAATTAGCAAAAATTGGCCACCAAACAAGAACAATAAACAATATGACAAGATATGACACGAAGCAACCATTACCACTATTCTTAATAGAACTCGAACCCAGATCCAATAACAAAGAAATTTACGAAATAAAAAAGATACTAAATACAACTGTAACAGTAGAACCACCACGATACAAAAAAGATATACCACAATGCATGCGGTGCCAACAATACGGCCACACAAAAAATTATTGTAACAGAAGCCCGGCATGTGTCAAATGTGCAAAAAACCACCTAACAATACACTGCCCACACACAGGAAAAATAGAAGAAGTTAGATGCTATAATTGTAACGGAAACCACCCAACCAGCTATAAAGGATGCGAAATCAGGAAACAATTACAACGTAAACTTTTTCCACCACTTCGCAACAGATCATTCAATAACTACCAACCACAACAAAGTACAACGGAAAATGAAACGACATTGAAAGCACAATATAAACCGAGCGCCATAATCAGAAACATGGACCCCCAAAGTAACCGAAGCTACGCACAAGTAACCAAAAACATTAGCCAAGCAACGCTTACAACCAATCAGAACCAAAGCAATAACATCGAAGACGCTACAGAAATCAAAGAAATGCTCAAACAATCCACCAAAGGTATGGAAATGCTGGGAAAAATGATAAGCGAGCTAAACACAGTATTAAGACAAGTACAACAAACAACAATCATGTTACCACTACTCACAAACTTGCTAAGTAAAAAATAGAGATGGACAAGTTGAAAATAGCAGCCTGGAACTCCAATGGCTTGCAACAGCGAGTCCACGAAACTAAAACATTTTTGTATCAAAACAATATTGATATACTACATGTCTCAGAAACACATTTCACTCTAAAAAGTTACATGAAAATTCCGTACTACACCATCTACGACACCAAACATCCCTCAGGTAAAGCACATGGAGGAACTGCAGTAATAATAAAAAATGATATCAAGCATCACCTACATAGTCAAACAAATCAAGAACACTTAGAAGCAACCACTGTCACAATACAAAACAATGACAATTACTTCCAGATATCAGCAGTATATGTACCTCCGAGACACAAAATGACACTAAAAAAATGGGAAGAGTACTTTCAATCCTTAGGCGACAAACACATAGCTGCGGGAGACTTTAACGCAAAGCACACATTATGGGGTTCGAGAATTAATACGCCGAGAGGGAGGACATTAGAAAAATATATCAGAAGCAACAACCTCAATGTACTATCTACAGGAAAACCAACGTACTGGCCGACAGACCTCAACAAAATACCTGACCTGTTGGATTTTGCAATAACAAAAGGACTAAATGCAAGCAAATTAAAAATAACAACCAGCCTTGAGCTTAACTCCGACCATACACCAATTATAATAGAATACGCAAGCAAACCACTACTTTATAACAGGACAGATTCACTATGCAATAAGACCACCAATTGGCAATCTTTCAAAGAATTAATCGAAAACAAAATCAATTGCAATATCCCGTTGAAAACACCTGAACACATTGAACAGGCAGTATCAACTTTGACAGAAATAATACAGGAAGCAGCGCGGGCAACCACTACCCATGAATCAAATAGCAGGCAAACAAAAATTATTCCGCAGGACATCCTAGACAAAATCAGGGAAAAAAGAAAAGCGAAAGCAAAATGGCAAAAACAGAGAACACGAGAAAACAAGAAAAACCTAAATAAACTTGCAAAGGAATTAAAAAATAAAATATGGGAACATTATAATAACGAATTTACAAAATTCATCGAATCACTATCCACGCATGAGAACACCAACTACTCCCTATGGAAAGTCACTAACAAAGCGAAGAAAACAATAAAATCAATCCCAGCAATCAGAAAAATAGACAACACATGGGCCATAAGCAACGAAGAGCAGGCAGAAGAATTCTCAAAGCACCTACAAAATATATTCTCGCCGTACGAAATTAATAATAGCATCCCCGGATGGCAAACAAATGAAGAAGTTGAAAATGCCAGCAACGCACCTGATAAACGCTGCACCATACTCAGCACAACAGCGCAAGAAATTACAAACTTAATTAAGGCAACAAAGACAAGTAAAGCACCAGGATTTGACTTGATGAATGGAAAAATCTTAAAATCCTTCCCCCAAAGGCAATAAGACTAACAACAATTATATTCAACGCAATTCTAAGAATACAGTACTTTCCTACACTATGGAAAATAGCACTGATCGTAATGTTACCCAAACCAAACAAAAACCGACACCTAACTGCATCTTACAGGCCAATATCGTTACTACCTGCGTTCTCCAAACTGCTGGAAAAAGTAATATATAACCGCCTAAAGCCAATAATAGAAAAAGAAAAACTAATACCGGACCATGAATTTGGATTCAAAAATAAACACTCCACAATAGAACAAATGCACAGACTCGTGAATGAAATCTTACAGGCACTGGAAACAAAACAATATTGCACGGCACTCTTTATGGACATCGAAAAAGCATTCGACAAAGTTAACCACGAAAAACTCCTACAAACTATCAAAAAGCAATTTCCAAAACAAATCTATAAATTTCTCGGATCTTACTTAAATAATAGAACCTTTATAGTAAAAATAAAGGATACATATTCAGAAATCAGGAATATCAAGGCAGGAGTACCGCAGGGAAGCGTACTAGGACCAATACTGTACACATTATACACGGCAGACATACCAACAACTGTTAACAGCAAAATACTTACGTTCGCGGACGATACGGCCATACTAGTGAGACACACAAATCCAGAAACAGCAGCAGCATTACTACAAGAACACATTACAAAAATAGAGAAGTGGCTGCAAAGAAAACAAATAAAAGCGAACACCAGTAAGTGCAACCACATAACATTTGCACTTAGAAAAGGAACAACACCAGATATCCAACTGAACGGCGCCCACATAGCACATACAAAGCAAGTCAAATATCTAGGAATACATTTAGACACACACCTTACATGGAAGCATCACATAAAATCTATAATAAACAGAATACGTGAAATAAGGAAAAAGATGTACTGGTTAACCAATAAAAAATCTAAATTAAGCACAACGAATAAACTAAATATATACAAAACAATAATCAAACCAATTTGGACATACGGAGTCCCACTATGGGGGACGGCAGCAATGAGTCACATAAATAAAATGGAGACAGAACAAGCAAAAATTTAAGAACAATAGTTAACGCTCCATGGTACGTCAGAAATGAGGACATCCGAAAAGATCTAAAAATTCCAACAGTTAAAGAGGAAATCGCTAGATACGCAAAAAAGTACAAAGAAAGACTTGCAATACACCCAAACCAGCTAGTTGCAGAAACAAAAGGAACCGTAAAAGAAAGAAGAATGAAGAAGAAGCATCCCGCAGACCTCGCAATAGAAAAACAATAAACAACCTGGAAGATGGAACCCCGCTAGGGGTAACCATCCACATGCTATATTTTTCAAGTTATAACATTTTACCAAATGTCCTTCTGGACAAATTGTAAAATTAAATAAATAAATAAATAAATAAAAAACCAGCTGATCCGCGGATGGTACGCGATTCGCCCAACAGAGTAATTAATAGCCGTGGACAAATTCTGGTAGAAACACCATACTCTTTTGAGTCAAAAAAGATATTCCAGATGATTATATAGAGAAAAGAATATTTTAGGGATTTAATTGTTCTTGGTATGTGTTGTCAGGACCAAAGCTCTGAGTAATTTCACTTATACATGTAGAAATTTTTTGCGGATATATTAGCTGTGTTATATAAAATATTTTGATATTTGAGTGATATTTGTGAACTCAATATTCACCATCATTCGGCCAAGATCATCATTCGATGTATATTAATTTGTTTACTAAATATATGTAGGTAACTTGCGTCTTCTACAGATGTATATATAGATTCTATACATTCCAATTAAATTTCGAAAAGTTTCGTGCAATACAGAGTGGCCATAAAAAGCATTTTTACGGTACTCCATTTATTTGTATATTACTTAATTAGGACCAAGTGTATTTTTTATACCATTTGGTAGTACTTTCATGCGAGGGTAAAAATTTGATGTTACAAAAATGAAATTCACGTACGATCTCATGAAAACAAAACGCCTTACAAAATAAAGGCATGCGTAAATACTTTTTATAGCTACTGTATAATATAGCGAGAGTCAAAAGTGTGCATACGCCCTGAGGGCACGAAATTTATTCAGAAGTTTTTGCACACATTAATGTAGGAATACAAATTATCACTATCAAACATAGGTAAGCTGTATGGCTTACCCTTAGCTTATAGGTTAATATTATACGATCCTCGTTCCTTTAAGGTGTACACTCGCTTTTGACTCTCGCTGTATGAGGATAAGAGTTTAAATATCATAATAAAAATGAAATATACATTGGCGAGAATTTTATATAGTAAGCGTTCAAATACTTTCGTGAGTCGTATCAACATTAGAATCAAAATTATTCAGAACGTCGGCCTTGATAATACACATCAAGAGCAATGAAATCGGCGAGGTGTGGCCCTTACTTCACAATTACCGACGTTTCACCCTTGTCTCCAAGGGTGGCTTTCAGATGGCTGCAAGTCGATTTAATAGGGTTGAACGAGCGCACAGAGTAAAAGGGACAATCCCGTTTGCGTCGACATCCTTCTCGCGTCTCCAAGAAACAAGATTTTTGCGCGTCTTGGTGCAATGCCATTACGTCTAAGTAAACGCGAGTTGTAGCGAGAGAAAACACATTTTCCAAAAACTAAGATATTGTTGGTCGCCGATGAGATAGAGAATAGGGCGAATATACGAGAAAAGGTTTCAAAAGAACAAGCACGTTTCATGCCACGCTACTTTTTCCACATAGTACGTGACGCATTTCGTGAGAACTTGACCCACGATTCGAGATAAGGCCATCAGAGAATCGAGTAACGCAGCAGGGAATCGACGATCGGTTCGAAGAAAGAAATAGACGAGGCGGAACGAAAGCACGCGGAGGTGTAAGAACAGCTGCTCTGGCTGTCTCTAGCTGTTTTTCATTTTTCATACAATCGAATCTCACGAACGCGTTTAATGGCTAAATGAAGACAGTTTCGCTGGAAACGAAGCAAATGGTTCGTGTATACGCAGTGTCTCGAAAGCTTGGTATCAAACTTAAGGAACATGTAGCAGTGAGAGAAGAGAGATCTGAAGAAAACGTTTTTTTTATTTATTTATTTATTTAATTTTACAATTTGTCCAGAAGGACATTTGGTAAAATGTTATAACTTGAAAAATATAGCATGTGGATGGTTACCCCTAGCGGGGTTCCATCTTCCAGGTTGTTTATTGTTTTTCTATTGCGAGGTCTGCGGGATGCTTCTTCTTCAGTCTTCTTTCTATTACGGTTTCTTTTGTTTCTGCAATTAGCTGGTTTGGGGGTATTGCAAGTCTTTCTTTGTACTTTTTTGCGTGTCTAGAGATTTCCTCTTTAACTGTTGGAATTTTTAGATCTTTTCGGATGTCCTCATTTCTGACGTACCATGGAGCGTTAACTAGTGTTCTTAAAATTTTTGCTCGTTCTGTCTCTATTTTATTTATGTGATTCATTGCTGCCGTCCCCCATAGTGGGACTCCGTATGTCCAGATTGGTTTGATTATTGTTTTGTATATATTTAGTTTATTCGTTGTGCTTAATTTAAATTTTTTATTGCTTAACCAGTACATTTTTTCCCTATTTCACGTATTCTGTTTATTATAGATTTTATGTGATGCTTCCATGTAAGGTGTGTGTCTAAATGTATTCCTAGATATTTGACTTGCTTTGTATGTGCTATGTGGGCGCCGTTCAGTTGGATATCTGGTGTTGTTCCTTTTCTAAGTGCAAATATTATGTGGTTGCACTTACTGGTGTTCGCTTTTATTTGTTTTCTTTGCAGCCACTTTTCTATTTTTGTAATGTGTTCTTGTAGTAGTGCTGCTGCTGTTTCTGGATTTGTGTGTCTCACTAGTATGGCCGTATCGTCCGCGAACGTAAGTATTTTGCTGTTAACAGTTGTTGGTATGTCTGCCGTGTATAATATGCACAGTATTGGTTCTAGTACACTCCCCTGCGGTACTCCTGCCTTGATATTCCTGATTTCTGAATATGCATCCTTTATTTTTACTATAAAGGCTCTATTGTTTAGGTAAGATCTGAGTAATTTGTAGATTTGTTTTGGAAATTGCTTTTTGATTGTTTGAAGGAGTTTTTCGTGGTTAACTTTGTCGAATGCTTTTTCGATGTCCATAAAGAGTGCCGTGCAATATTGTTTTGTTTCCAGTGCCTGTAAGATTTCATTCACGAGTCTGTGCATTTGTTCTATTGTGGAGTGTTTATTTCTGAATCCAAATTCATGGTCCGGTATTAGTTTTTCTTTTTCTATTATTGGCTTTAGGCGGTTATATATTACTTTTTCCAGCAGTTTGGAGAACGCAGGTAGTAACGATATTGGCCTGTAAGATGCAGTTAGGTGTCGGTTTTTGTTTGGTTTGGGTAACATTACGATCAGTGCTATTTTCCATAGTGTAGGAAAGTACTGTATTCTTAGAATTGCGTTGAATATAATTGTTGTTAGTCTTATTGCCTTTGGGGGAAGGATTTTAAGATTTTTCCATTCATCAAGTCAAATCCTGGTGCTTTACTTGTCTTTGTTGCCTTAATTAAGTTTGTAATTTCTTGCGCTGTTGTGCTGAGTATGGTGCAGCGTTTATCAGGTGCGTTGCTGGCATTTTCAACTTCTTCATTTGTTTGCCATCCGGGGATGCTGTTATTAATTTCGTATGGTGATAATATATTTTGTAGGTGCTTTGAGAATTCTTCTGCCTGCTCTTCGTTGCTTCTGGCCCATTTGTTGTCTATTTTTCTGATTGCTGGGATTGATTTTATTGTTTTCTTCTGTTTGTTAGTGACTTTCCATAGGGAGTAGTTGGTGCTCTCATGCGTGGATAGTGATTCGATGAATTTTGTAAATTCGTTATTATGATGTTCCCTTATTTTATTTTTTAATTCCTTTGCAAGGAACAGAGAGTGGCGAAGATAAATAAGCAGATACAGTGGCAAACGGTCGAGCGAACAGATAAATGTATAGGCAGTGTGTAAAGGGGCGAAGGAAGTCGTGGGTTGGAAGGAGGCGAAGGAGAAAATAGGCTGGGAAATAGGTCCGGTCGATTCCATCTGTAATTGGAAGAATCGATTTGTTGCGATGTCGAGTGTTGTTCTAGATTCTCGCGTGTCTTCTAATGAATTTTCAACTGAAACACTGGCCTGGCCCAGATCGCGTCGTTCGTATTTCATATAATAGGAACCTCGATGGCTATTCCTGGTCATTGATCGGAAATAGAAAAATTCCTACGATTTTTCCACGTGGATTCAACGAGATGGCTATTCGATCTTCAATCGTTTCTCTCAATCAAACACTTCTCATCATCTTTGCCACAGCAATTATTCTTCTCGATCTAATTAACTCCGTTACGTTCTTTGAGTCATTTTCGAATCGTATTTCTCTATCGTTAGACAATCTCTGAAATTTCAGCCAACTATGAAAGAGAATCGTTATTGGCACGCGACATTTTTCGTTTGAATTTTATATGGAAGATCCTTCTTTTATATTTGAAATCTTTTTTTTTTTTTTTTTTTGGAGCGTTGAAATTAAAACAAGATAAAAAGATGAAAGATTCGATCATTTTATGCGTTTAACAGTTTTTAAAACACGACCCCTCTTTTTCTATGAACACTCGATAAAAAGACTCGTTCGCGAACAGAGAATAGTGGTGCAATTTTCGTTTCAGCACGATATCGCATGAAACTGGGGAAATAAAAGTTGGAAACGTTGAAAGAGGCAAATATGTGGCAGCTGCGGCGTTCATTCGCCGAGGGTAATCGCGTTTTCTGTTTTGCTCATACGTTCCATCCTTGCAGACCATTCGAGGTCATCGTTCGAGGAGACGAAATCGGAATGCGACTGGGACAATGAACCCATCCCTTGAAAAAGTCGAATAAAACGACGGCTCGTAATCTTCCTGCGGCCGAGGATAAACCCAACCCCATCGTAAACGAGACTGTCCACTTACCCTATCAATGAACCGACGCGTGCACAGGTAATTCGTAATAAAACCTGTTCCCCGTGTCGCGTTTAATTAAACCCTGTCCCTGCTCGTACCCAAGTCGTGCGACTCTATCTAAACCTCCTACAGCGTTTTTTTTTTTCAAAAATTTTCTTTTTGATCTATGCGAGGAAATGGATATTTCACAATTTCTATGATGAGGCCGAAAAGACTTCTTCCAAATTCAAGTCGGTTTTTGGCAGGAATGGTCTGTCCTTTTGAGAAAATTTTTGAAAAATACGCTAGTCTATTATTCATTCGTTGCTTCTTCTTCTTTGTTTACGTTTAAGTCTTCGAATCGTGAAATTCCTGTCGTTCCATGTTACTGAACTTTGCTCCGTAACCGCCTGGTCTATTTCGCGACATGTCCAACTTTTATGGCGAGCCTGTGAAGACTCTTACTATGTTCGAATATGTTCCTGGTGGGAACAGTGTCTTTTCCACCAAATAAATTTGGAACTTGTTGGTGGAAAACCCAGTTTACGCAGCTGTAGTTCATATAATTGCAGTTTCTCTGTCTTAGCATTTTTTTAAATTAGCGGAATCGCTCAGTAGAAATCAGTTAATCAGGCATTAACTAAAATTTTGTTCCAATAAGGATGAATTCTACCGTAGCGTACCATTCGTTCTTTCTCGTCCACGTTAAAGTCTTCCAGCCAGTTTGAATACGAATACGATATTTTTGACATATATGTGCTCGTATTTTATCATGAAATTGCTGCTATATCACATTGACTAAATTCTCCTCTGTAACTGTGTTTCGTGACAACGTGACAAGACGAAACGATAGGCCGGCTATCGACGTGTCAGCGTTCGTGCCATTTGCGACAAAGTGATACCAGCTAAAGAGCTAAGGCAGCACAACGGGCTGTCAGCCACAATGGTTTCCGATCGGCTCGATAACCGGTGAATAGATCGTCGCTACGTTTAAGTGCGTCGAATCGAGTCGCGTAGTTGGGAACTCGATTAGCGACGCCAGGCCACGGCCCCGGAATAATTGCTAATTAACTGCGTGCCGCGACGAGCCGCGACGAACCTCGAACTTGGACATGGACAATCTCTCTCTCTCTCTCTCTCTCTCTCTCTCTCTCTTTGCGTTGGAACGGCTAGCCAGTTAGAGAATAGCCATTTGCAAGAGGAAACTTGAAGCACTTTGATCTCTCGAACGAATTCGAAGCGAGTGAAACTTCTGTTGCCCACGAGAATAATTCGAAAATAAACGGAGCTCTGATCTTCGAGTCTGATTATTGCGAGTCACAGTTAGTTACACTTAGACACGAGTACATCCTTTCGCCTCTCTCATTCGCAACTTCCATAACTTTAACTCCTTAAATTTGGACAGATCTCAATGAAAAATTTGACGTCTAGTCATGAAACAAGGAAAAATCTTCAAACAAGAACCATAAAAGAAAAAGAAATTATTGGTTGCACTGGTTAGTACACCACAGATTAGCTCATCATCCTCAGGAAAAATATTCCTCGAGGAACTTCCCCAACATTTACCTACGAGCTTATTTAATGGATTTTAATACGCTAAAACGAATGAAACGTGTTATGAGCCTAAGGACGAAATAAAATGTACGCTTGTTGATAGTCCTGACAGATGGCAACGAACGAAAATAATTTAAGAAGATCTTACATCTCGCAATTTAAAATTCATCGATCGTTCGCTATAAAACCTACTTCTGTCTGTCTGTCTGTGATCTTTCGGTAGAATGTTGGCAAGTTTTAGAATCTGGCGCAGTTAAGCAAACAGTTGGGTACCGAATCGAGTACAAGCGGCAGCAGGATTATTAAGCCGCTTTCCAAATATACAATTTAAAGGGAAGATGCCCTGGATAACTTGGAACAACCACGGTCCAACTGGAACCGGCGCAATAAATACAGGATATAATCCTAACTATCTGAAATGGAGCGGGCAGCTCGGGAACCAGAGCGTGGCCGATGTTGTCCACAAGCTCTTTAACGGGACCTGGTCTCTGGCTACGAAACAACGCAGCACCTGCCATGTACCGAATATTTGTTCTGGCAACCGCAGTACACTTGTACCCGAAACTTCGTTACATGCGCTGGATGTTGGCCGTGCAACTTTCCAACAATAAGGATGGCAGATAGGCAACCATACGCGAAGCCTGATACTTCAAAATTTGTCTTTCACAAGTTGTCAAGACCAGAAGCTTGGTCGTTTCGAATGATTTCAGCTGATTGCTTAGAATATATAGCATAATCGATTCTACGACGAAATTAGGATCGTGAATAATTACTTCGCTGCAGATATTTATGCGAATTTCTACTTTTATCGAGGTGATTAAAAACACAGGATTTAAATAGAGCAGCTAATCTGCCGAATTAGATTTCATAGATTTTATAGATCGATATTGGTTTCAGAATGTATTTGTACAATTTTAGTTTATTATTCTAAGATTGTTTTAACTCGCTGTAAGTTATTCAAACTTCAAACAGACAAGTTTTGTTCTACGTCCTTGATTTATTTTCGAGTATAGAACAAGCTTCTGCTGATTATCCATTTCAGCCTAGTCGACAATCAACCAAGTTCTCGTGTGCTTGACAAATTTTCAAACTTGATTTTCTCAATGACCGAGCGCCCAACACAATTTCATTCTCCCTCAGTTTCGTCTTACGTAGAGATATAGAATGAATCTTTGGTAAATCTCTGAATCATAAAACGTACCTGACGTCACTTGTCGCTTGCTATTCACGAAGATTCTCCATTTGAATGTTGGCAATCAATACACTTAGCGCGATTGAGTTCCAAGCTGTTTTCCATCTGCCAAATGTGATTTCATCTGCGAGTATCCAAAATGTTTGACCGTGTCTACTTGCGGTACAATGAAATTGTTTAGTATTATCGGAGAACGTGTGCTTTCCCTTTAGCGCGACGTGAAACTTTCCGATTGGAATACGAAACTCTTCCCGAAGGGACGAATCTTTTCTTGGAAACTCTCATCTTATTGCACGCCTTCGAATGTAAAGACCATAAAAAAAAAAAAAAAAAAAACAGATGGTTGGATGTTGTGGGCGGTTATTGCAGATTTCCCTGTGGGAGAGGAGGAAAATCGTTTCGAGGGATGATCGAGTGACCCGTTACGATTCAACGGTGTTTCCTGTTTGTTTGATGTAGTTTGGCGCGCGCTAGGTCCAATACGATTTCCGTATAGGTCGGACCCCGGGAGAGAGGAAGCGGACGGTCCTTATCTTTTGACGCAGCCACCACCGGCCTTAAATCCAATTAGAGTAAACGAATCGCCGCGTGCAGTCTACAGAGACAAGGAATTTTCGTCCCTCCCACTACGAAAGGAATTCAAAACGCCCCTAATTTCACCCAGTGCCCTCGTATCACTCCGATTTTTCATTCTTATTATACAGAATGTTCCTATATACATATTATTTCTTCATAAAACGAAAGAAACTTTTCGGACAATCTAACATTTGTTATTTTGTAATATTTGACTTTGTTTTTAGAGCTATTCGCATATTCACAGTCGCTGATAAATTGCGAAAGATATCGAAGATAAAAAGACATTGGTCTTTATAGCTATTTTTATCTTATATCTACATCCCTTCGAAACGTGCTTTCTTACGTACCTAGGTACTTAACTAATCGCTACACCCACTACTCTGGTGTATCCCGTTATTTACGGCAAGTCACGGAATCATTGAAACAATTATCCTCGTCCTTGATCGCTAACGGCGATATGAAACGCTGGTGAAAACGACCAAACTGTAGAAACATGTTATCAAGAGGAGGAATGGACGTATCACGTGGGCGTAAAAGGTTAATGGGCAATCTAGATTGATGTTTCGGCACGCATGTGTTAGCGTCATTGAAAAACAGGTAACCTTTGAACTCGAAACACGCAAAAGTGAGAAATTCCGTCCGTAAACGTCTATCATATGAGCGATTTTTATTCGACTGATTAATTCTTCTGTCTAGCAGGAGGATCGCTATATATGTGATAATTCAGCTGTGATATTTACGGAAGTGGGTGTACTCCTGCAGATTGGTTTCAACCTTTAATGAATACGATTATGATATTCGTGTCCATTTATCTTATTAATGAAAATTCGAAATCTTTTGTGTAATAGATATATGGTATGTGTATATCATATGTATTATTAATTATTATATATTATTATGTATGTATATTATCTGTATGTATAATTACACGCGTGTTTCTTTCTTTATGCTATTAATGAAAATTCAAAATGTTTTATGTAATATTCATATGTAAAAGTTGCATCTGTTATATAATTAATATGTTATTGAAATGGTAGTGGGAAATGTTAACGAATGTTAATGAAACTTCAAAACGTTTTACATAATATACGTGTCGGGTTAACATTAAGATTAGAGTTAGGGGCGTGTAATAAATATTCTCTGGAATTAGCCATCGGTGTTACGCAATAGAGAAGATATCTACTAGTACAAATATGATCATTACAGAATTTGACAAGTAACCGTGGTAACTAGATACTCTAGATACTAATGACAATGAGCCTAGGCTCAATAACGAATTTGCGGTCAACGGAACAAAGAATATACCCTCTTCAAAAGTCTAGGTCGGATTCTTTACTAAAATATGAAGTATCCACTGATCGCAAAGACGCCTTTCCACTCGCAGACGAGATCATACGAGAATGTGTCTCTCCATCGCAGCAATGCTGCCGAGGAAAACTATGATGGGGTGTGTCTCAGGGCACGAAATCATCGGATTCGTCAAGGACAACCCTTGTTCAGAAAGTGAGGGAAATGGACGTTGCTGTTAATTGGTTAATTTCTATGTTGGTGGTTAGAAAAGGATGCTAGCCGCCCTTGAGAGAAAGTTGATAGCGGGAAGCGTCGTACGTGAGGAAAACAGATCTTCCGTATCTTCCCGTATTAGATGACAGATCTACGGACTGTTAGGACAAAGACTGTTTGTAAATTTGGAGGACCTTAGTTAACTAAATCCTAAGATCTATGGCGGGACCCCCAGGCTAGCCGAACATATATTGTGAATAATGCATCGACATCTGGCAATCATCTTGCCAGAAGAATAGGGTCTGCGTGTGGCAAGCCACGTGGCAGAGACCGTTGGAATGTTTACTGTTGGGTATCGGTACCACAATCTCTTCTTAAGGAGAGCTATGTAATTCTATACTTCTGTTAGGCAAAACGTCCATCCCGTGACCGCGGCTACGTTCGGCGACTAGTTGTCGCCTTGAACCCAAGCTCATTATCGCAAATCTCGGACATCAATAATCGGTTTAACTCACAAGGATTTATAACGACTAAAGATTTACGGAGATCGCTTTAATTTATGAAGGTTTATAAACACTAAAAGTTTTCAAGGATCGATTTAGTTTACAAAGACAGTGTTGGGAAATTTTTTAAAGAAATCCAAGGGGAGGGCCCCGTGTCCTTTTGTCTCCGACATACGTATACGTTGTATCTGTTACATAAAACATTTTGAACTTCCACTAGCAACGTAATGAGATACGAATATCAGCATTATATTAATAAAATTCGAAACTGATCGGAAATGTAGATACATCTAAGTATATTTTCAAATAGCAAGTGTTGAAATACTTTTGCGAGCTACTGTATACCTGTCTTCTTGGAGCAGAGCTGAATCGTCTGGACGATTTTAAACACGCTTTTGGCATGTAATTTCCTCAAGGACCATCGACCAACTTGATGGATGATTTTATCGTGTTTTTCTTTTTTTGGCGACGCCCCTCGAGTCGTTTGGCAAATCAACGCGGTGCTTCCCTTTTCGTTTCAACTTTAACTCCCTTACCCCTGTCATTTACTCGAAACACCAACGTAACACTCATACCTCGAGTAATGGGGCGGAAAAGAATAATTTTAGGCAAATACAAATCCGCCGCGTATTTCCAAGGAAACACATGCCGTCGGCTTTAATGGCGATCCGAAGCAGGTTCGCCGTTTTGCAAGGGTTGTGAGAACGTTTTACCTTTACACGAAAATTCCGGGGAAGAAACGCGAGGAAATTGAATTTATTATCATAGAGAACGCGTTCAGAATCTTCTTTCCTCACCTTATGCGTGCGATCTTTTCCGTGTTACGTGCTTTCAAGATACGGAACGTATGGTTGTAATAATTCACGGTTGAAAGAGAATATCGCAGGGATGTCGAGTTATATGTACTCATTAGATATAAATAAATGCTATAAGTTGTATTTGATAAAGGATGAAAATAATATAACAATGTGCTTGGTTCTTTTTTTCAAATTCTGCCTCTCTGCGTTTAACTCTTCCATGATTCTTACAGAATTATCTCGATTTTGAATGCTACCGCATCTTAGCTGTCTCAGTAGTATTAGCCATAAGTGGTCGGACATGTCAGGGTAACTACAGAACGAATACACGCAAATGGCTATTTTCATTTTACATTTTCTCGCGTATCGGTCTGGAGAAGAAAACGCTACTTAGCAGAAATATTTCTCTCGAAACGTATCCATATAGCATTACATTAAAACTAGGAAGATCAAAAAGCCACGTGCATTATTTCCGCATGACGAAATCGATTCGTTATTACAAACATTGGCCTATTTCCCTATTACCTGCCCGCACAAATTCTTCTCGACTCTCGTTCCGCGATATACAGTGTGGGTCATCTAAAATAAAGCACTTGAATAACTCGCTTGCTTTTGACGACAGAAAAAATGCACGAGATCAAACTTGCCCAATTTCAAGGCAGACGTCATTTGGCGTTAATAGCTTTCTCCACAAGTGGAAGCGCGGAAGAGATAATTTCGGGGTCAATTTCATTTTTAAAATAGAACGATATCTTCCTTCTTTGTCTTTGCCTTCCGATAAGGTGTCCTAAGACGAACACAGCCGCCTATAGTTTCAGATCATTCGAGATCATTGAAGATCAATTAGGATGGAAAATACGAAGACAGATGGTCCCTTGCTAGGTTAGTGGCGTGTTTGAGGAATTAACTCGGCCGCCGCACAAGTCGATCCTGTTCCTCCTGTCCGACCGACTAGCTTATCATCGTCGTTTCTTGACCTCTATAATGGCATACATCAGCTGGTTGGGAATCCGCAATCTTGGCCGCGTAGCCGGGGACACACGAGCTTTGAGTGTGAATTCCCACCGCAGAGGCAGACCTGGTAGATTAGAAATCGATAGGCCGCACGAGGACGCGTCGAGTCCGGTTGCGAGTCGGAAACTTCGCCTCGTAAAAACCATGGATTTTACTGGTGCTCCTTTATCGTTTCCTTTCTCATCCTCGCGGCGCGATGGGAATATCAACGGAATTGTCGACGAAACAACGTTCCACGTTACTCTTGGGTCTGAGGCTCCCTTTTATGCGCTGTAAACAGTTACTAGCACGGTTTTAAATCGTTTTTCCTATCAGACCCTAAGAGCAATCGAAATTGCAGGTCGTATTAATCTGGCAAAAGGCCATGAATAGACGCTCGTATTTGCCTTGTAACGTTTATTGCAGATCTTAACCAATCCGTATTATCCATCCTTTTTCATTGACGATAATTCGTTCACTATCTTTCCTCTCTTTCGTCTGTAAGTTGATACGACGACTTATACGACGAAAAGAAAATAATTCAATGATAGAGAAAACGGTAAAATCGTTCAACGCTTTTAATGGTATTAAAAGACATACCGCGTCAGTGGATTTATTTAAGCGCCATTAAGCTTACATTTCTATCTCTCGCGCGTTTTATCATAACGATTTCGATCGTTAAGAAGGAATGGACAGTATGTTTGGGATAATCTTTATTACGTAAAATAGAAATATTTTCGAAGAAGGAGATTTATGGTTCTTTTTAATACACTCGCTGTTATTGACGCATACGATGTCTCGATCCAGCCATTTAATTATTTTACTTCGTATAACTATGTTTATGATTATATAAAGTAATTATAATCACTATATTTTACTTGTATAAGTATTTATTATAAGATACTGAATAATGTATATGAAATTTAGAAGAGATCGGTTGATCCAATATAGAGAAATCATGAGAGAACACAGTCCAGAAAAATGCGTTCAACCTTTCACGTACGGTTTCAACCTCCTATGTAGCAATCTCTACGATCTTTAATCATTTTGCGGAATTCAGGTGTATAGATTTTAAGAAAATGTAACAGGACCAATCGATTTTTCAATCGCTCTAAAGAGAAATTCCCATTTACTCGTTGATGCTCGAGTTCCGATCGAAACGCGGCGCGTTTAACGTAGGGTAGGTTGATTTTTTTATGAAATGTACTTTTATCTTCGATCTTTAGGCGAGCAAAGCTCTATCGCTGAAAGGGGCCACGACTCAAAGAGTCTCCTCTCGTATCGATCGCTGAGAAAGAATACACTGTGACCGTCTTTCGACGATCCAGTCTGTATTTGACTTGGATGCTTTGCCCAATTCTACTGTCAATTCCCGGCAACTATCTGTTTTTCGGATGGACCGAAGTTAGCCAACTTTCAGAACCCACAGCAGCTAACGAAAGTATTCCAAGTGTTTCGTTCATTCGCGGAGAGACGCGATCGCGAAGAAGCACGTCAACGGGAGTCGTAAATTCCCGTTACGATTAGACAATCGACGCCGCGAAATGACCGATCCCCTATTTCGGTTAGGATAATAGAGGTAGTTAAAATGAATATGACACTAGTTATAACAAAGTGTAAATTACAGTTTATTCCAACAATTTGCAATGAATATAGCTACGCTGGTGCGTATGTATAAGTTAAGTAGGTGACTGATCTAAAGGTAGAAACTCGGTCAAAGGTGTTGACCGTTCGAAAGATGGAAGATCAGTGGAGTTCGGCAATGATGCGGTGGTGGAGGAAAGCTAGTGATGGGTGGGTCCGAGGACATGAGATGAGCTGATTCGTTAAGGACAAGGTTTCGCTATGAGAGAGGGAAATAGGCTTCGTTGTTAATTGGTTATTTGCTGTGTTGGTAGGTGAGGAAGGGTACTAACCGCCCTCGAGATGAAATTACTAGTGAGAGGCCTCGTACGTGAGAAGAACCAAGTTTCCCGTGTCAACCCGTGGTGGACAATAAGCTTTAGAAAAATAATTCAGTGAAAGAATGTTTGTTCGGTCTGAAGGACCTTAACTAGAAAATGCCTGAGCTTTATTGAGGGTACTTGAGACTATTGATGGTACGCGGTAAGGATGTGAAGACATTTGGTTGCCATCCTGCCCGCGACGTGTGATCTGGTCTAGGTAGAGAGTCGGTCGACGTAACACCAAGTCTCGTAAAAACTTTTTACGTATACACAAAAAACTTGAAATCTCACTTGTACTTGCAACGAGACACGATTATCTTAGTTTGGTTTTTGTAAATTTTGTATGAATTTTGTAAAATTGTAAATTTGAAACGGATGTAGAGATGTGCGTAAAAGTTACAAAATATCTATTGGCATCGTACAGTTGATAAAGATGATCAAAGTATTTGAACAATGGGTTATTCACTATATCAATTAATCAGGACATGTAATGAAACCATCCTTAGTATTAATTGTACGTTTAAGATTACTATTAATGCTGCATACTAATTTTTCACTAAATGTATGTTCACAATGTGTCTTGTTACTTCTATATACATTTTCAGATTGGCTACTCTATTTATTTCCAGACTTGCTTTTATGCGAATGCATACTTTTATGAATACCATTGAATGATTAGAGCCTGAGGAAAGACTTGTTTCATCTACTAAATGTTATAACGAGTACTGTACCTTGGAAATTTTGCCTGTATTTGCATATTACATTTCTTATTTATGTCCCATGCATCTTTGCATAATTTAAATTCCCCATAACCGCATGGAAATCCGTAGTCTACTCGGTTATATATACGCGATAGTCGTCTCGTTATAATGCTACGGAAATTTCAAAAAGTTTCGTGTACATGATGCACGTGATACGTTCGTAAAGAGATTCTATAGTAAGCGTGAGAATACTTTCATAAGCCACCATAATCCAAACTCGAAACTCTACGTCTCAACCGATCGATGATCGATCCAATCTCTGCATAAAAACGCTAGAAAATTTCCATTCAATCAAACGAGAACCGTGATTGAATTCGTTCTTTATGATTTCGACTTTGGCTAGAACGAGGAGCGAATTCTTCAGAGTTTGAAAACGAACTTCCCTTTGCACTGCTTCACAGACGAAACTACCTTTAAAAGGTGAATATAGGTGGAAGATTCTGGGCTCTGTGGGAATTTAGCGCAGAAGTCATCGGTTTTTATCGGTCATCGAGAATATCCAGCAAACTGTGCGCAGAGGATATTAAAGGAAAACAAAGGGGTTTTGCGGAGCTTTTCGCTCCGTTTCCACGTCGTTGAGGGCTGGCCCCCAGGGTGGAACTATTCCAATTATTAAGAGCTATCCAGGCGCGCAAATGTCCCGGCAACTGTGATTGCCAATCTTGGCTCTCTCGGTTACCAAGCACGTGAAAAGTGCTACTCGAAACGTAGACGAAAATAGAAGGTTTGGTTTGGTCTGACAATGAGAGAAACTTTCGACCACGTCCACTCGCGGCTGGACCTGGCAGTTTTGAATCTGCACAGATATGGTGCAGTCATGTGGTTCACGAAAATATTCGAATACTTGCAGAAAGCTTTCGTGAATATATTATGTGCGTTGTATGAAACATTTCGCAATTTCATTGGCGCTATAATCAAATACCATTATCATAATGATATTGATAAATTTTTAAACGAATTGGAAAATGTATAGAAGCTACGATATATTTAATGCGAGTAGATATTTCGCGGAGATTATAGGAATATTTAAACAGTCAGTTATATATTGCCTGCGTTAATATGCTCCAGTATTCAATCGAACTATCTGGTAACGCTTATTACATGTTTAAGATGGCTATTCATTATTCAAATTAATCATAATTAATTTATTACCAAATGTATGTTACAAATTTTATATATTGTCAGACTAGTTCCAAAGCCCAATATAATCACGACAATCGTATCTCGTTACAGTATTAACGAAATTTCGAAATCTTTTATATAAAATATTATACATAGCATATTCATGAGAAATTTCCATAAAAATACTCGCAACTGAAAAAAATTACTTAGATTAGCATCAGCTATGCAAATGTTCATGTTACGTGTATCTCTTGCATATCTTTGCATCGGTTATAATAAAAAATGATTTATACAAAAGCAGCCGTTACACGTTCACTTATATTTTTCATTGTAGCGCAGAATCAAGGCTTTGCCAAATTTATCGAAAATCTATTTCGCGGAATATCTCCCTTCTTATCTATACCAGAGGCGGGGAATTTAATCAGTGTTCAGGATCTCATCGTAATTCACCGCGCCTCCACAATTCGCTGTTTCAATAGTCGTCCCTCTGTGCTTTAAATTCGTGAAGGCTTGCATCTTCCTTAAGAGGAGCAGCCAGTCAAATATTTACCCATAGGCCGTGTGCTGTTCGTGTACTTTCACTGGCAAAAGTTACCGTTGCTAAAAAGAGGTCTAAGAGAAAGAGCCGCCCTCCGGGAACGTCTTATTTATCTCTGCGCTCCTGTTGACTGCAAGTCGGATACTGTTACTCTTGGCTGCCTGTGCTCCAGTTTTCGATTCACATACCGGTGTACCTTATGTCAGGACTTTCGAGCTACCTTGTATTTTTAAACTTTTACGTGTTTTTAAATATTCCACGCATTCTCTGCATTATACCACTTTCTCGTAATCGCGTAAATATCCATAGTCCGCATATTGCCTTACGTTTCTGTTTTTCTAACTCGACCGGAATTAGAACGCGTGGCTGTGAAATTTTCGTGCGCATAAATTTCTGGAAGGAAACAACGCGGAGAATACGGAGGAAATATCGGCCAAGGGTCGAATCGTGGAACACGATGACCGATTTCCACGAAGACGACTTTCTCGTGGAAGGAAAGAATCGCGAAATTTCCTTCGTCGTTGTCGAGAAGCACTCAGCCCAATGAAACTTCGACGGTCGTCATTACCAACGAGCCCGTCGCTTCCTCGCTTCCGAGACGTCACTTTCCGGTCTCGTAGATTTTTCAAGGATGGGAAACGTTCCTCTTATCGTCCTTCCACCGCGATAAAACGTGACGTTGAATTACACCGACGCATACGGTTTAGATACAGATGCTCGCTAGACAAAACTATTATTTTGTGTATGTTGAAGGAAACGGAGAATGTGAAACATACACACGGCAGTGAAAAGTTTATAAAATAAGAAATATAAACAGACGTCATAATTTTACAAAATGAATTTATTTAATAAGAGCGATGGATAAATATAATATATAGCATAAAATAGATGACCAATATGGTAAACAATACGTTAGTTTAGAAGTTGCTAAAATTCACAGTGTATCGATTTTGAACTTTCTTTAATCTGCCACTGTACCTGCACGGTAAATATTTTATCAAGTTATAGATACAGACACAATTATGTTTTTCGTAGAAAAACCATTTTTATTTTTTCAAGATTTACTAACTAACGTTGGTTTGCAAGAAAGACAAAATTCCACTAACCAATTTTTATTGGTTAGTTTATTGCTTGTCGCTGTTGGTACTAAGATATCGAAGAAGATCGTGTCGTTTAATTGTTTGTTATTTTTAAAAGGTACCGGTATTGGTGAAACTATAACGCTAGTTCTGTACAAATACAGAACGATAAAACAACTTCTCTGTTATAAAACTTGTTATTTATAAAATACATAGAGGCGGAAATGAACACGTATCTCGCTCATAATTTTTCAATACGTGCTTGAAAATAATTAATTTACTATCCACTAATTACTTTTACAAATAATATTACACATTCTCGTCACAAATTTCCATTATACGTTTTAAATTGAAAGTAAAACGCGCTGAATTCGAAAGTTCATTTAATAGCATTTGTTTGCAGTGGCGGAGTAAAAACTTACCCGAGGGACATTTAAATTAAAAACTATATTTTAAAGTTTCGTTTTATTTTTATGACGTATCATTTCATTAGTTAGATTTCCCTGTATTTAATGTTTCTCCGTTAATAACTGGGTACATATTTTAAAGGAAATGTACTTTTCAATTAATTTCCAATTTTACAATTGAGAAAAATAATTATAATTATATTCCGAGCGAAAATTCACCCATTTGTGTAACACTCTAATCCTATCATAGAAATCCTATCGGTTAAAGGTCAGACAAATGCTTCTGAAGCGAATATTCCATCTAACCTTTTAAAAAATTCCATTCTTCTGTAAAACCTTGGTTAGGTGTGTGAACTGATTACGACACGTGCTGTTCCAACAATCGAATAATTTCATTTTCACACGAGGGAAGATAATTTATTTCAAGCTACTTTGTAAATATTGATATTAAAGGGAACAAAATCTTTTTATCAAAATTTGGATAACCTGTTTCAATCTCTATCCTCTTTTTTTTTTACATTTAGGAATCATCCTAAAATTTTCCATTCGAGATTCTACTGTATTTCGTAATTATCTGTGAAACAAAAATCTTTAGTAGTAATATTCGTTATAAATGCTGATTACTAATTGTAATAACTCTTTTATTAATTAAACAAATATTAAACAATACATCACACATTTTTCTTTTATAATATAAAATCGGGATATGGGTCTGTACAACATTGCGACAGTCATCTCGTTTCCTCCAGGTAAAGTATGCTCATTTGCACTATTCACAAAATTACTGAAATTTAGAATTATATATATATATATAATTGGGATTGGAGAGTTACGATAATTTACTGTGCAAAATTCATTGGGTGTCTGTCGAGAGCTCGCGTAATACTTTATTCTCCATAATTCAATCAACGAGCGGGCGTCAACCTGGAGAGCATCACCAGGCGCTGCATCACTCAATTTGAATTTTATGCAGAGTCGCCTGATAAAATTGGGAAATAATGGCGATCGGTCGTTCGACGCGCGTAATTTATGTGCCGAGAATGTCGGGCGGCAATTAACCAGTTGTTAGCTGCCCCCTCCTGTTTTATTCGCCATCGTTCGATAATACGCTCGACCAAATATTTTCACGACTGTTCCGTTCTCATTCGTAGAGAATAATCGCGAGTACACTAAACAACCTAAGCAAGCATCATCGATTGACGGTTTGTATAATACTGTAGTTAATTACGTAGGATACAATTTGATACGCATGGAAGACAGAATACTTGATCGATAGATCGTATTTGTTCTCTTGAGTGATAGTTCTCGTTTTGTGATAGTGAAGTCGTTAACGATCGAAGAATGGTCAGATGTTTCTTTAGAACATTATTGCGATGAAATTTTAGTATTATTCTAGCGTTAATTAGCAGCGTTGAAGAGATTAATTATTTTTTCTGTAACAGTACACAGAAGTTTATTTGTTTTACATTTTGTTATTAAATGAGAAATAATGTACTAATATTATTTCTTTGAGCATCCTTATTAAAAGATATAAAAATAAAAATGTTATACATTTCTCCATAATCCCAAAGATATGTCGGTATTGCAACAGTGTTTGCAGTAGAGGCTGCATAGGAGATAGTGGAAAAGTAAGAGGATAATCCTTAAATTTAAAAAAATAGGAGATAATTCTTCCAATAGAAAACAGAGCATAATCTCCAAACTGAAAAATAATATTTCAACAAAAAACGCAACGTTTTGAGGAAATATCAAAAAAGTTTATCTTGAGATTTCCACAGAAATCCATCCAATAAAAAGCAAAATATAATCTTCGAACGAGATACCAATCTCCAAACAAAGAAGATAATCTTTCAAACAGAAACCAACATGTTTCATAAGAAAATTAGGAAATACGAAGAAAGTTTACCTCGAGGTCTTCTACGCGAATTGAATAAAAATTAAGTATGAAATTATAGCGGTTCGAAATTATGCAACTTGCATTATGCATTAACGAAGTTACAAATCAGATATGCTTCGCGAAGAACCGTTTACTTTTCGAATAATTGCAACGTCCCGTTCAATAAATGCCTCTTCCATTCTGCTTCTTTAAGCCACATTAACCCATTGGAATTACAATCTGGATCTTTTTCAATCGAACTTAATCTCCGACGGAGGAAAAACGTCTGACGGTAAGAATACCCTAAATAGGTTAACAGGAAGCTCGTCGGTCTTGGCGTTAGCCGATTCCGAGCGATCGTGCTAGGAGGATTAGAAAGTTTCGTGTAGCCAAGCCTGTTACATTCACGAGCGAATTCGGACCCGTTGATCCTATTACTGAACTGCACAACCTTGCAAATATAATACATCATCGGTCTGATCCTTTCGCCAGATCATTCACAAACTTTCTACGTATGCGCACGCGCCATGGTACAGTTGTCGACTCTGGTCGAGCAATTTGCATCCGGTGCCATCGCAGTTCCATCAAGCTAAAAGCGTAAAGAGATCGTCGTCGGATGGCCCACATAACCGTATCGGTGAAATAATCACCGTTTTGAGTACTATGCGCTGCATTTATTTGTAGAATAAAGCGCGTTCGATTCGCCCGCCAACCGGCTACTATTGACGCGGTTCACAAATACTCGCGCTTTTATTCGGGTTAGATAGTGGTTGCGAGGATCGTGAGGTAATTAAAACGCACGCCCGATAAAGGCCATTAATTTCCTCGGTTCGAAATTTTCGACCATTTCAGCCACTTTGAACGAAATGCTTTTGCACGATTGTAAACGCGAGAGAAGTATTGTATGAAAGGGAAGGGACGAGTAATTCGTTTGGATCGTACTGATCAGTAAAATCATTAAAGGTTAAATGTAGCAGGCCATGTTTTAGAGACAGAGGCAAGATAGATGTGTGTTTCCTGTGGGCGAGCTGCCTGTAACAAATCTGCGAAAGACTGAAACGAACAAAACGAAAATGTTTAGGGCAAATATAGGGCGGGGATGATCACACAGCAGAATTCTAGAAAATCTGAGAATTCCATCACTTGGATCGTCACTGTTTACACTGTTATATTTAGCACTGATATGTTTAACACTGATTCGTTCAACAGCGTTTAAGGTTTCCTGGAGAGAGTCGCACACAGAAGGGAAATAAAAATAAATCCGACGTTTCGCCAGTATTGCAGTTAGCTTCATTAAGGAGTCGCACGTATACTGCTGTATCTTTGAAAAGATACTCTTTTTCTCACTTTTGGACGAAGCAGTGTTTAACGTATCAGTGTTTTAAGTATAACAGTGTGAGTAGCTTTAAAAATACGGTCTAGGGGGAGCATAAAGATACAAGAGGTCATGTCAAAAGTCGTATTTATCGGGACTGATTAATTATGATTATCGTGACGACCGCCTGCGGAAAAGCGTCGGCATCGGTGGACCTTTAGCGATAAGCATGAGGAATGTTCGTACGCTTTCATCGCCGATACGCACAGACTTGTGGATATCTTGCTAGAAATTTCCGGCTAGTCTTAATGACTTGGTAACGAGGGGATCGCAGTATGTCGCCTTACAATTCGGGTCAATTCGTGCCCAGGGCAATATTAAACTGTGGTCGCTTAATTGAAAGGGGTCGTTCTTCGGCTGATATTAATACCACTGGCTTGGCAAAACTTTATACCGTAATCGTAAGTGATGATAACGCTGCTTTTAACGAGCCTCGTTACCAGGGAAAATTCGACCAAGACTCGTGCCAAAATGTATAATACGGCGAAGCTGTACACCATGCTCATTTCCATAATTAATTCAAAAGAACCACCAGCCATTCGCCAATTAATTTCTCTACTTTATCGAAGTGTTTACTGTCAAACTGAAATTCGAAATATCTGTCAAATTTCACGCGTTCGCCAATGTGCCTTTATCCTATTTTCCATCGTCTTCAAAATTGTATTATGGCATTTTGCTTAATCAGTGACCGAATTGTGAAACAATATTAACCACATCAAAATTTCTAAAATCGTTTTACGATAGAACTCCATTTATCTAGCGTTAGAGAACTCGTCAATTTTCTTCACTACCTATTCTTTTTCTCTCACATAATAGAAATACAAATTCGGACAAGCGAGTTGAACCAACAAACGTTCAGTTAATTGGGCATCAACTAAAATTTCGTTCCGATAAATGAAATTTCACGATTTGCATTATACAGCCATAATTGAAAATGCTGGCGAGATTTTGAATTTATAGCCAAAGTTTGTCGAGGAATTGAATTTACTCTACAGAAAAGATTGCTATGATAGGCATTATCCAGCTGAACGAAATACCGTAAAATACCGTAAACGCTCAATCTTACAGCGATTTCCGAGATTTGCTTTGGCCACTGTGACGATTCAACGACAAACCGCCGGAGTTACGTAAGTCGGGCGACTGTTCCGCGATCCAACGGCCGTCAAAGCGTCGCCCAACCTCGACTCGTTTCTCTTGTATCAAACAGCCAGTCTCGCCTTTCCGAGATGACTGCGTCATCGAGAGACGAGGATCCCTTTGGGACAGGATGAAAGACGAGACAGAAAGACAAGCTCCTGCTTGTTAAAGTTCAATTAGCCTGCGTCGAACGTAGCGTGAGAAGACTCGTGTCGTAGCTGATAACGAAGAGGATCCAGAGAATCAGAGATTCTTCTCTTGCAGCGGATGAGAGAAGACGCCCGCGGAGGATTAATCGTTCTCCGGTGGGAATGTAACGAGCGGAAGAAGAGTCGAAAAAAATTGCCGACGAGGATGATGAGGACTTTAGAGAATTAAAGTTCCGTTCGCAGCGGGAATCCCCGTGTTCCCTCGAATAGTGGCGATTAAAAACGCGGGGCTGCGCGCAGGAGGGGCGAGAGGAAAACTAGAGGAGGTGAGGGCCGGGGATAATGCCGGCGGATGAGACTGTGCTCGCGATTCTATCCCCTGCAAAGATGTCGAAAACGTGGAGAACCGGTAAAATGAATTGCGCCAGCGTACTTGGGGCCAGGCTAGTCTCTCGTGTAAAACTGGAGCAGAGAGGGGAATTCTCGCTGGTAAGAAGCGAGCGCAACGCTGCCTGTCCACGGCGATCGAACAATAAATTTTAGAAAAGAGAGAAAAGTGGCACGAAGTGAAAACGTTTGTACGTCGTCGAGCTCTATCCAGACATAATTCGTGCCTTGAAAGAGAAAGGTTTTGCGTTAACAATGAACCGTGAGCTCCAGCCGGACGTAACTAGCTGTTTTCTTTCTCTTCCCATAGAGAATTTCCAAGTTCACTGGACTCTGGTTGGAGGCAGAGAATTATCATTCTCAACGGAGCTTTAATCTACCGCGACGAGTCAGCTAACCCCTGTTTATGAATTACCTGCGGGATTTCTTTCGCGAACCGACGAAACCCTTTGCCGCAGCATGGCACGGGGGGAAGGGGGTGGCTCACGTGCCGCGAATTCAGAGTAACTCGGTGCAGAAACCTTGCTGAATAAATACACCATCGATCATGAGTGTTTGGTTATCTTGGTCGATTTGTATCTTTCCTGGCGATTTTCGAAATATTATTAACGAATTGCGGATCTTTATGCAACTTGATAATTTTAGTAAACGTGAATGAAGAAACGAAGCCTAAATAGAAATTTGTTTCGTCTACTAAAAACATTGTAATTCGTTACAATATCTCTTTGCTCTGCATAATTCATATGTTTTTGCATATTACGTGCATTTTTGTAGATTTTTGGTATCTTATTTTTTTCCAACATACACAAATATCTAGTCTAATAAATCAGTTTATCCACGCTGTGACAAAAATGACACTAGAGACAAAATATGGCTCTGTTTTATTTATAGAAAAATTCAACAGTTCCAAATATTTTTATTCAAAAGGTAAAAGGTCGAAGTAACAATATTCTCAATAAGAATGCATAGATAGATAAATGACTGTTCGATCAACAGTTCGAATCTCCCCTGCGAGATGATCTTCGCGTCCAACAACCTTCGCGGGTTTTCTCTGACGTTTCATTAAACCTTCGGTTAATTAGCGAACCGAGGCGATTTGCGAGTAAGTCGAACCGCGAAAATAATTTATCGTTACCTCGGTAGTTATCCCTATTAAGCGGCAGAGATTTAGTTGTCAGACAGCGCAGCAAGAGAAAAAGGGAGGAAGATGGAGGGAGAGAGAGAGAACAACGTGCACGTAGCTTCTTGGCCTGTTCCACGGTGAATAACGACGCCTCTGTTATATCTTCCATCTACCCCCTCCGCTTTTACGGTCCAATTTCAAGCTCCACCTTTAATGAAGACTAAGACTCTTCGGTTTTCTTCTACGCTTCGGAACCTCGCCAATCGACTTCCAGTCTTTCTCCACTGACTTTTGAAAGCTTTGGAGAACAGAGAATGCGAGACAGAGAGAAGCGGTAAAAAGACCGCCGGAACTTTCTAAATGGCCGCTCTGGTAACGAGGTCAATTATCCATTAGAAGTTGATGCTGATTTCAGTAATTCCTTCGTTACGCTAAATCTCTGTTTACTGCGACCACGTTAAATAATTCTCGGACAGCTCTCGTGAAGAGTAAGGGAGCGCTGTTGATTGAATAACTTGTGCGTCGTGCTGGTCTGATTGATTTTTTATATATTTTACTAACGTTCATGCGCTACAGTAGAACCTCGTTTATCCGAATAGGTCGGGAGACAAGGCAGTTTGAGTAACCGAGCGAAAGAGATTCACTAGATAACGAACTCTGCTCTTCAGCTCTTATTAGCTCCAATATTAAGCCGCGTCTGCGCCGAAGCAACAACGAGGAATTTTTTATTGTCTGTTATTACTGCACCTTCTAATCACTATGCAACAAATATCAGTTTGCAGATACATTTTGTTTGCACTGAAGTATCGTAATCAGAGGAATATTTGGTGTTACGTCGGCTGACTTTCTACCTGGGTCAGGCTACATACGGCGGGCAGGATGGCAGCCACATGTCCGCACTTCCGTGTCGCTGGCCCTCAATAGCCTCAAGGACCCGTCATAAAACTCAGAAAAATCTGTCTAAGATCCTACAAGCCGGATATAGCATCTGCCTAGCAAATGTTCACGTGTTTAGTACGGGAAAGTTATTTCGCACGTGCGATGCCTCCCAATAACAACTTTCCTCCTAGGGCAGCTAAGACCCTTCCTAGTCTACCGGTCATCTTATTAGCCAATAAGAAACAATGTTCACTACCCTCACTTTCCTAGCCAAAATTGCTATGAACAAATCACCTGATCCCATGCGCTAGACACACCCATCACTAGCTCTCCTCTGACACAGCATCGTCACTTTCGAGTTAGTCGTCGTCCGTCGTCAGGACAATACACTCCGTAAAGGGTTCTATCCTTACGTCTCAGTCTTCATTCGTCGTCAGAACACTAAAGTCTGTAAAGGGTTCTACCCTCAAGTAAAAATCGTCGCTCAGTATTAAATCGGTCAACACGTTTGTAAAAGGTTCTATCCTTAAACTCTTACTTCATTTGCATCGACGCATCAGAGTACCTCTGTATATTCAGTAAATTGTTATAATAAACTCAAGTTATACTTGTTAACTCAGTGTAACTTCAATTTAACCACCCCTATTATCGTAACTGAAATAAGGGGAGCGATTAGTTTCGCGGCGTCGATTGTTTAATCGTAACGGGAATTTACGACTCCCGTTGACGTGCTTCCTCGCGATCGCGTCTCTCCGCGAACGGTCGTAACATTTGGGTTTCCTCTCGATTTTCAAACGAACAGGCAATAGTCTACGACAAAAGATACTCGTTTCTAGGATTTAGGTGTTAGGATTTCAACTCTCCCTTCTTTCACATGCAACATTTTTCCGAACAAAAGCAAACGATCCAATGTATCAATATCCTGATTATAATAGTAAGTGTTTATAATAATACGTATTACGATAAATATTACGTTCAATCGTAGCTTGCACTGTACAAATCTGTCCAAGTGTCTTGATACTTCTTCCTAGCATCGGTAATACGATTGTAGTTTCCACTTTATTAGCAAGCGCCGCGGTAGATTCGAAGGGTCCTGGATCTTCCCAACAATTCGGAGCCTGAACACAGTCTCCTCGTTTCCTACTCGACGGGATACGGAGTCGAAGAAGTATCTTCGTGGTTTTCTCGACATAGGGCGCTTGAACGCGCGATAAAATTCTAGGAGATCGTGCCGGAAGGCGCCCGTTCTCGGCTACGATACGACGAGCCACTCTGTTTACTCACTGGAGGAGCGCGGAAACGCTTCGTTTCCCCGCGCGTCGTCTTGTCTCTTCCGATTGCGGAGCCGTTCCGTCGCGTTCCCTTTCACCGCGGCAAGTGGAATTCCGTCGCGGAATCGCTCCTTAGACAACTTTCCCTTCTCCTATCAGCACATCCCTCTACTCCCTCCAACTCTAACGAATTCATTTCGTGTAATGCGTTCGCTCGCACTCAGCCCGATGAGCCGTTGCGATTCGTCACGCGCGTTACGCGAATCCCTTCGCTAAGGGGTGAACTCCCTGAGCGGAGTTCCAGTAATTCTTCCAACAGACTCGGCCATCTACCAATATTTGTGCCTTTGGAAGCCGATAGCTATGGGCAAGGGTGGTATTTACGAGAGGAATTGGAAGAAGACGCGAATGTTCGTCTGACAAATGCGAGGATGAAATGTAACGTATGAAATTTTTATTCGTGTAGGGTCCAGCCGGTTGGAATATTAACCTGCGACGAAAGGTTTTAGAATATTAAGTCGGGACACTCTATGAAGGCTGGTTCGATTCTTTCCCTTTTCATTTACGGGACAGTATTTCCGCTGCTTGTCTCACCTTCGTCATCGCAAATCCTCGGTTCGTAGGGCTCGGATATAACCATCGATCCTTTTAAACGGATTGCCTCGCCTGACACCAAATGTTTTCAGTGTCAAAGGGGGCGTTCGATTTTCGGGCGTCGTTTTTAGGCGACTTACGGAATGAAAAATTGCCAGGTGATTATTAGATTGCGAATATTTATGCAAATTTATTCTTTTGCCGATGTAACTGAAAGATACGAACCCGAAGCAGAGATTTATTTCGCCTGTTACATTCTAAAGAATGGTTCACTTTGGATGTTTTCTATACTTTTGCATATTATCTGTAGTCGCTTAAGAATGCGGTCTGGTACTTATTAAAGTACGTGCTTTTAAGTTAAATATATATTTAGTATCGGGAAAAGGGACGTGCCTGACAATGGGCCATACCTGGGGCCCATTACAACATCGGGGTAATTAAAGGGGATCTACTTGACAATGGGCCATACCTGAGGCCCTTTACAACATCGTTGTAATTAAAGGGGATCTACCTGCAAATGGGTCAGGCACATCTGGGGGTAAGAGGAGAGTACATGAGGCAGTTGGGCAGTGGCAGTTGGGAGTTGCAGTTGGGCAGTTGCAGTTGGGCAGTTGTAGTTGGCAGTGGGAGTTGGAGAGTTGCAGAGGAGATGTGAAGACGTGAAGACGTGGAGTTGCAGAGAAGACGTGAAGACGTAAAGACGTGAAGTTGGAGTTGGGAGTCGATGGAAAGACGTGAAGACGTGAAGACGTGAAGTTGAAGCTGGAAGCCGAGTAGATGACGCACGACGATCATAGTCAGCTATATGTTGAGCATTGCTCATACGAATAAACGAACTTAACGCTCAATAACCATCATTCCTTGTCCTTGCTCTAGAAACTAACAACAAACACAACATCAATCTACGATACTACATATATACCGACTTAAACGCAGAACTGAAACTA
The DNA here is from genome assembly GCA_905333015.3 of Bombus campestris. NCBI lineage: Eukaryota > Metazoa > Arthropoda > Insecta > Hymenoptera > Apidae > Bombus > Bombus campestris. The sequence goes on from HG995135.1 coordinate 6,865,953, forward strand.
GAAATCATGAAGTTATGAAAAACTGTTTCAGAATAATTCATATCGATATGTAAAAAACATTTTACAATACGGCAACGAGTTTTGTACATAGAAATCATCTACGAACATGATGTAACGTTGCAGGAGACCAAAATAAAATGCACAACGAACATGTTGAGAGACAAACGAATATTCCTATCTACGAATAAAATATGTGAGGATACAACGTTACTTTATGAACATACAACGCTGTAAGAACTGGTATCGTTGAATTCTGTTGGACAAGTACTTCAAGTGCACAAGTAAATTCTACTGGAAACAAAAATCACATCCATAAGAAACTTCATAAACGACAAACGAATCTTCCTATCTACAGTCTGTCACACAAGAGCGTGTCTGCGATATTTCTGTAAATATTTATATATTTGTAAAAAAATTTATATGAATTGAATCTACATCTAAAACACTAATACGCTATTACAGTAGGGTGTCCAATCTCCTCCATTAGCGATTATAGCTTGACATCGTTTCGGCATACTCTCGACTAATTTTTGAGCGTAGGATTCTGGTAACGACCTCCATATCTTTCGAATGTGATGTACAAGTGTTCTTATTTTTGTGATACGTCTTCCTCTCAGCTTGCCTAATAGGACACCATGCCCAAAACGAAGATTCATCAGTGAATATTATATTACTCCAATCACGATCTCTGTTTTCATTCGCCCATGCCAGACGATTTTCGACGTTTCGCGTACGCGGCACTCATATTAAAAAGCTCTGTTCCTTTCACTGTTTCAAATGAAACTGAAAGGTATTCAGCAACGCGTATTAGAGAAGTTTTCGTTTGTTTACATTATTTTTATCTCATTCTGATTAGGTGTCAGGTTTCGCAGATATCGCAGACACGCTCTTGTGTGACAGACTGTACCATGTTATCTGCACGAATAAACCGAACGAAGATTTCTTCTTATCGCATTTACATATATAAAGGCAGTACCTAAAAATCACCACTGTGTACTTAAAACTCAGCAGCACATTCTCTGCTCGGGATTGAAACGACTTTGTTGTAGTCGTCGTTTTACGATTATAATACAGGGATTTGCATACATGGGACACGATCTACGGGTATGCGGTGCAACTATTATGGTAATGTTTCATCGGAGGAAAACCGTGACCGAGTTTCAATTTCCTTGGTACATTAGCGAAACGACGTTCTCGATGACTTCTGCAATTTGCGGATCGCTGGAAGGTAACTCGGCTGTCTGGCAAATTTCACTGGCAAAGTAAATATCCCGTCGTTATGAGAGGCTAAGGATTAGAGAAAATCAGGCAACCGCGAAAACAGGACGGTTCTAAAGTGAAAGCCGAAACGAAGGAAATATATAACTCGTTTAACTGCATCGCCTAAGCGTGTCATGCGTAGGAAATTCGCTAATGCGAACCGGGTATTAATAGTCCATTTGTTTAACTGGACGCGCGCGCCGTAGGTTAATTGTAATTCCGTGGCGTAATTGTAATTTCCTATCCGCCAGTGGCATAAGCCCTGATTACATAATTACACCGTTCTCTCTGATAGTAGACCGTGGGTGCTGAAACACGTGCGAGTTTCTTGCCTGAACGATCTTCGTGAAATGCTAATTATAATAAATTCTCTCGGTAATTAAAGAAATCGACCCAACCCCCGTTAATTTTATCCTTCTGTCGAGCCCATAATCCTTTAGGTGCTCGGAAAACTCCCCATCATTCTTTTTCTGATCTTAAACTTTCATGATGATCAACTGACATATACGTATATTTATGGTTCTTGGAAACTTGATGGTTCCCAAAGCAAGCCACATTGCTAACCCATTAGGGGACAAGTAAGAGTTTATCGCGACGTTATAAACACTTTGATACTTTAAAGTAATGACGGAGAAGATATTAAGGAAATCTTTGGAATTCCCTTTTATAACCACGATCTTAAGAAACAGAGATCCATAACTTAAATTGGATGGAAAAGATTGCAAATATAACGTTGCAATGTTTTCTAATGTGACGCAACATTGACTCTTAATGAATTAATTGGACAAAGACTTTTAATAAATTGGTTGAAACGCAATTAAACTTACTCGCCATTCGCGTAGAGGTCTTCGTCGTGAGTTTCGGCTTATTCCAAATGGCGCGACCGCGTCGTGCAAGCAAGTCGACCTCAGTTTCAGGATTTTACGATCGGAAGGCCGATCGAATTTATCAGCATAACCGAAGGCCACCTTATATGGACGCCATCTGCTTCGGCTGTAAAGCTTCCGCCACTATGCACTCTCGTTGCAACGTGTAGGTTACGAAAGCTGCGAGGAAAATTAATATAGCGGCCACCCCTTTGCGCCTGGATCGCTAATTGCTCGTTCGATAAATACGAGCCTCTTACGCGTAAGAGGAAAAACACTTTTCCAGGTGGATCGTTAATAACGCGCGATTAAATTCCCGGGAAATCGTATCTTAAACGCGTTTACCCTTTGGACGGCCTTTTTTCGAATAATTTATTAGTTTCATTACTCGAGATTTATAACAAACGGTTTTAGAAGTCCAAAATTTATAGAATGGCAGTGCTATTTGTATCTTTTATTTATTGTTTCTCTTAAAGCGATTTCCGCCTTAAAACAACAGCTCTATCATTCATACCTTTTCTCTCAAATGCATACATACAAAACTTATACATATAAAATTAAATATAAAATATCATATGAATATTCTGATTGTTCACGATGGCTAGTAATGAGATTTTAATTTTCATTACGATGGTTCTCAACATTCAATATACATTCTCACTGAGAAGCTTGATGTATCCTTTGCTTTTGAACGAAACAAATTTTTCACACACTTTTCTAAGAGATAATAATATTGTAATTATAAATGTTATTTTTAAATATAACTACTCGCAGTCTCAAAATACTATAAAATTTTTATTTACTTAACAAAGTCAGTATTTCTTGTCAATTTAATTTATAGCAAATTTCTTCTTCTTTAACGTGATTGGTAATTAACAAGGTGACACGATTTCATGCACGATATTGGTGAAATTCAACAAATTCTAACCTCAGAAGAAACAATATTTTATTCATATTTGCCCATCTAATATTAATCCTTACGATGTAAATGTTTTTACGATACCCTCAACCTGTAAACGTGGTTCTTTCATGTCGGATGCATTTTTTAGTAGGTAATACTTGTTAAAAAAGTCCGCCAACTTTCATATGAAATCTTCGAACGTTATAAATCAAGGTTATCATAAAACTTTTGCTAAATAATAACTTTTTATTTATTTTTCTGTTTTTATAGCCCGGGCATGAAATATCCACCTTTACATTCGACGCTTTAAATTGCCAAGCACCTGGTGAATCGTCAATCGCGATTACACGTGACCTATTAAATTACCAGCACAATTGCGAGACGCTCCTAGGACATTTTTTCATCTGTCGAGAATTAAAATTTTTTATTGCTCAGTTAGGATGCTTTTGTCACAATCGCACCAGAGCTGGCTGCCTCAGCGAGATTAATCGAAGATACGAGCCATAAAGTCGAACGAACGACTAGGCAAGAAAACTGTTCACGGAATTCTAACCGTTCTTCAGTTTTCCACCCGAAGAACCAAATTCCTCTATTTGCGTTCCTCCTTTCCACCCCTGTGAAAAGTATTCGCGAAGTCGCGTCATTTAGCCTCACGACTTGGCTCATTTATTACGATCGTCGGTGGCCTGAAATAGGTCGCTGTTGGAAACTTTCGAATTTACGCCCACTTTCGAAAATATTATTTACGTCGGTTCCCGACACCTAGGTTATCGTGTTTCCTATGTTTTACGGCGCGTCGACTGGAAATTCCGGCTCGCGCCACCAGAAACAAAAATTCCGCAGTTCTAACGACGTTAAGAAGTTTGCGATGATCCCATAAGACGTAAAGGCATTTACTGTCTCGCTCTACGCTCGACAATGTTACGCTATTATTCAACGATTAGTGTCGAGTACCGTTAAACAACTAGTTATAACCATTGCAATTGTTTCCTTTCAGTTGGCCTTCGGTTTAGTTGTAAATGATCGTTTTAAAGAAAAGGAGATTTTATCTCTCGATGAAACCTCGCGTTGTTTAAAATTATAAAACACGGTGTGTTGGTATGTTTTTGGTTTTACCTTAAGGAATTAAATGTCTGTAATGAATTGTGATGTATATATTGAAGTTTATTTTCGTTAAATACAATTATATTCCAGGACTACTGTATATGTTACATTTTTTTATCCGTATTTTTATCCGTATTTTTATCCGTATTTTTATATGCATATCATTATTATTATACGTAACGTAATTTGAGTACCCACATACTGCGGTAAAATCATTCACGTCATGAATAGTTCATTCTTTTATATAATTACTATCTACATATTTTTCGTAGGAAATAAAATTGTGGAAAGGATATTGAAACGTAATTTTCACGATTTTTTACTTGTCCAAACTTCGACGAATACAACAAGCATTCCTTTTTATAACATTAGGGTACGAGTTTCGTTTAGCTTACTTTATCAACCTTATGAAATTAACGATAACGCGCGTATAATTTGTTGTACATTATCAAACTAAAAAGGATGCTTATATTAATTAAAAACATCGTGATTGGTGTAATAGTAGTTGACATAAGTTAAACATTCTACTTACGTTGCTCTTGTTTATTCTGTCACGAGGATTAGTCTTTCCACGAACGTAGTCAAAGTGAAATTCTAAAACGTAGACGTAGACGAGCCTTCGATTGCCAATAATCGATCGTTAGAGCGGCGAAGATTTTCGATCGGCGTTGACCGATAGAAAGGTCGGCGTGTTAACTAGAATGATAGAGGAAGAGAAGAAGCTTTGCGGTTGGTTCGTGTTGAATATTTTAACGTCTCGTTCGCTTATTCGCGGAGCCTGCTAAAGGCCTGTTTCCATCTGCTTGTCGGAAGTTGGTCGCAGCAGTGACTGTCAACTTTTCTGACAGCTTCATGCACAAATTTGACGTTGTCCGTGACACGCGAGTGCTCGAAAACGCGAATAAAAGTCTACATTTTCGATCGATCCGATCTACAAGGTAGTTAAACGACGAATGAATCAAAAATTTATTCCGCAAGTAGAACTCGATGATATGTCAGGCTCTCAGTCGTTCTACGATTCAAACGATGTCTGTGCAATCGATAAAAAACGATTTTAAGTATTAGAACGTGCTAATAAGTTCGTGGCTATTTTCAGGTGGCCTACAACATCGTATTTTGGAAAGTAAAGTTATTTTCAACAGAATATTGTCAGTTTGACGTCCAATTACTTATTTGATCGTTTTTATTCCAAACCGAACTCAAATACTAGCACGTTCCGTAAGTTAATATCTATTTTAAGATATTTTACGACGAATGTAAGTCTCTTTTTCCAATAGAATATTGTCAGTTTAAATACTACTCTAATCCTTTCGTTAACAGTAATTAATGTAACATATAAGGAATATTTCTTGTACTAGAGATCTTCAAAATTCGAGGGCTGTTACCTGAACCGTAAAAGCAGGCAACTCCTGCGTTGCTTGTCACTAGTGATTTTCTACTTTGAAATTTCTGTTTCAAATTGATTTCAAGTACTAAGACCTGCATGCCTATCTTCAGATGTTTCGTAACAACTGCAAGTTCATTTTCAATAAAATATTGCTGGTCTAAGAACTCTTTCAATCCTTTCATTGATAGTTAGTATTTTGTAAATAGAATATATTTGTTACTGGAGAATATTCTATCCAACATTCAAAGACTATTACTTTAACCGTGTAAACAAGCAAATTTTGTCTTGCTTGTTATTATTAATTTCCTACTTTGATATTTCTATTTCGAACCGATTCTCAACAAATGTAGACGTTATAAGAATAACGTAGTACGATTTAGTACGAACTTAACGAAGAGTAGCCAATAATAGTCGATGTCGCATGGGTTATTCAGAGTAGATCGACGACTGGATCGAATCGGTTGGGGATCCCTGACTCGGAGCAAGACTACAGTCGTGCCAGTTAAACAGAGGCGTGCAGCCAAGCGTAGAGGGATGAAGGGGGATGCCGTGACTTGGGCTAGCACTGAGTATCGATCTCCTCTATTATTAGTTCATCGCCGACCCCCGTTAGAATCGTCAGAAACACCGCTCATAACTCTTTTCAGACTTCGTTATCGGTCGTTTCATAGCGGATAACGCGTTTGACGTGACTGTTGGCAATAGCCTGTCACCTATAGCTTCTGGGTTTCTTGTCTTCCGCGATTTCGCGACCGCCGCCTGCTTAGAAAGACGAAGACGACGCGATCACAAGGGGTTCGCGTGTTCAGGGCCACTGACTGCCTCCTGGATTACGTAAACAAACGCGACAACTCGATGTATCTAAGCTCGTTTGCAATCTTTTTTAGAGGCTATTCCTTAGAAATTGATAAAATAGCCACCACTTTACAGATATCACTGTTTTTAGGCTAATTCGTAGAGAAACGGCAATCGTTTGTGTTAATAGAATCTTATTAAATTTGGTCTGTAACAGAGTGGCTATAAAATGTATTTATTATAGCATTCGCGTACCAATTAATTACACCCAAGCATATTAAATTCCGCGCATTTTAATTTCATTAAATTTAGCGTATGAAAGGCAAGCAAAACAAAGATATCCCGCTCTTCGTTTTTTATTCTTTCTTGTGTGCAAAGTTTTGCAAAATTACGATTGAAGTATCTTTCAAACCAAGCATTTTTCGATCCAACCACCTTTAATATCTTTTCGTAGAGAGTCGAAAAATACATCGGACGGTTAATAAAAAATTCTGAAGTTCCATTTAGAAAAAGAGTCCAATGCATGCAGGAGTCGAAAAATGCATCGAATGGTTAATAAAAAATTCTGAAGTTCCATTTAAAAAAGGAGAGCAATAGCAGTTTCCTAGTGTATCGTTGCACACTATAAAAAAAATAAAAAAATAAAAAAATAAAAAAAAAGAAAAACTGAGTACCCGGAATCTTATCATGCCTTTCAATTTCTCTATCTCTTCAGTGAAATCGGAGCTACGGCGTGGCCCAGTTGCCTGGTTCGCTCTGTATATTTTGTAAATTGTATTTTTAAGAAGTTGTGCAATTTTTGCACCCCCTCTATTGCGCTCCTCCAACAACTTCTCCCCTAAAACTTTCCTGAAATAACAATAGAAATGGTTTCCAGCGATACGAAGCTAATTCGTTTATTTTAAGCAGATGTGCAGAGTATTTCTCTGATCGTGCTTCCCTCTCGTCAACGAACTATGTTTCCCTAAATATCGCCAATAATTGGATTTCGCGACGCATTCTTTATTCGGTACGGCGACGTCGCGTCGCGAAGAAAAATATTTGACGCGTTTACGTCCAAGCGGAAAAGAAAAGGCGCAACTCCGCGAGGCAGAGGCCGACTATTTAGCTGAAGCTTGCCAGGGACTTGTGCACTACTGGAAGCTTCATATAACCCTCTTGGAAACCGCAAGCGGTTCTGTCGAAAGGAACAAAGGGGAGGTGGGCGAACAATGCGGCTCTATAATACAGAGCAGTTCGAAGCGGTATTGATCGAGTCATAGCTACGTGTTTTCTTCTTTCTAAAGAATCATTCTTCGATGCATTTCGTGGTTAACGTGCTCCTGCTGCCGTTATCACGTCGATGGACCTCATTAATTCCAACGTCGTACTTGTACCCTATTACATGAATGTCGAGCTTTATCAGGGTAGCCGGCGAATTTCATAGTTCATCAAGCAATCCGTGTACTGTAGTAGTTGTGTATACGGAATATTAAAAACTACGGCTAATAATTGGATTCGTAGTCGTGACGCACGTGCGATTCTTCACGATAATTTCAATTCTCTGTTTCAGTCTGGTGTAGACTCTTGCACTTTAAAACGAAACAAATCCATCACCGCCGCGTTGCTAAACGCTAATCTGAATTGCATTTATGGAACATGGATTTTTCGACGTTATAATAAACAAACTGAGGATTTCTATGCGTTATACGAGAGATTTAAGGATATATGTAAGTAATTTAACGCGCGAAAATAAGCAGAATGCAGAAACATTTGAAGCATAGTATTTGTTATAATATTCAGTAGCTGAAACAGATTTCAGCTCAGCTTCCATTTCTTTAATTAAATGATGCCAGTAAAAATAAGAATTTGCATAAATATTCACGGTCTAACAAGGAAACAAATTTTTCATCGTCACCGCGTTCTCGTACGGGAACGAAAAACGTGTCTTATGGAATTTTGAACTCTTACGTCTGAAACTTGACATTCTACTTACAATTCGATCAATACCGGTCTTCGTAACAACGTTAAAGAAACTAAAGCGGTATCGACCGAATCGCGCGTGCTTCCGTGTTCGGCTTAGCTTCGTCGGAACGCTGAATCAGTGCATTCTGGTGCATCGTAGGCGATACGAGTGCATCGCAGCCTCGTGGGAACCAACAAAGTATACGACGAATCGATAATACCGCTTTTATATACTAACTCTTATGGTCGCCTGCTTCAGAAGATAATATCGCTAGTTCCAAATATTCGTTGTTATACCTTACTCTCTCACCCGTTCGAATACGTTGAAATGGGCGAAAGAATCGGCAAGGAAACTGCTCGTAGCTTGCGATAACGTTTATTCCTGTGAAGCATGCTGAACTTTCGAAGGCCAGACATTTTTTTTATAACGAAGGCAAATATTTTCGCGAAATATTTTCTATCGAGCCGGTGGAACGCGACGGTGGATGGCTCGCTTTGATGCAAATTTCACGTCGCTTCGTTGGCTTCGCCGTTAATGGAGAAGCTTTGTAAAAAATCAGGGCCGAGGACGCAATCAGGGACGCTTTTGAATTCAGCGATCCGGTGCAGCCGGCGCCACCGCGTAGATGTGTCGCGCGAGACGTTTCAGAGACGAGACGTCGCGACACAGACATTACGGGAAATGCGAGCCGCGATGGATGCGCCGAACGACCTCGAACTTTAAATAACGAGCAGCGCGGAAAAACCCAAGAATTGTTTCATTTTTGGGGAGGACGTCAAGATACTTGGAAACGAGACAATGCACTGTGTTTGAGAACGAGCCTGATCAAGGAAATATGGTGATTTTCATAAGTTTCGATCACCTAATTCCTATTTCTTTTTTATATTTTTGTATCCTCAAGATTCTTAATTAGAATGTTATTTATCTAGAAAATTTATTTAGTCATTTCCCCACGAACATATAACACGCTAAATAATAGATAATTTTCTACATACATTTTTTATAAAGTAGAAATAATTTTCATTCTATATCGTATGTATTATAGTGTAATTAATTTTAATTAATTATACTTGACGGTGTAAAATAATTAGACGTTCATATTTGGTATTTTTTGATGTCCTTGGTTCCGTATAAAATATTCCAACGAGGCTGATTGTAACAGGTTCCCTGTACACATTGTCCTATTAACAATATTTATTGCTAAATAACATTCTAATTAAGGATCTTCAAAGATTTGTAAATTCAAGCAAGAGCAGAAACTGGATTATGCGAATATGAGAATTCTCATGACTTTCTCCCAGTTCGTATTTTTCAAACACTGCGACGATATTTTATTTTCGAGAAAGTGACGGTACTCCGCAGCGACTCGTAATACGCCGAGTTGCTCGTCGCGATTTTCATCGCGTGGCGCACCCCTATGTGGACTTGGTTGCTCTTAGCCACGGAACCGGAAGTGCATTCTCCAGCTGTTGAGAGCAAGAGTTACCCACTGCGGGAATTTTTGCTTATGAACGCGGAGTCACGACACACGCCACGTCGAACAGGCGAGTGTCGAGTGAAAATCGCGGTGGGCTCGAAATTATACTCGCAGAACGTGGAAATCAACTTAGGGAAATTTTTGATTAAGCGAGCCATAGTCAGCCATGGTGCTAACGACTCTACGAAGAATGTTCATCTTTAAGTCATGTTAAAAAATTGATCTACACCCTTGGACAAAAAGATAGCACATGTGTGCTATCATTAATTTCTCATAGATAGAGTCCGAATTTCCCAAGTTTGACGAATGGCATATAAACAGTACCTTGTAGTAATAAGGTATATGAGCTTGAAACTGTATCTTCGCTATTCCTCTTGTATTTATCAACAATGATTGTGAAATCCGGTCGGCGAAATGATAGCACACCAAGCATTTTGTTTCCATTCCTTAGTATTTCTGTGTATTCTGAGTGGTGTAGACGTAGTGAAAAGTAGAAGAATTTCATTAGAAACCTTACAAATTTCGATTCAAACAATGGGACGTGGAAAACAGCTAAATAGTGAAGAGATTCAAACAGTTTTGAAATTAAAGAAAGAAAACTTTACTATTTCTAAAATTGCAAAAGTTCTCAGTAGAAGTCGGAAAGTCATTTATAATTTACTGAAAGATGTAAATAATTATGGAACAAAAAAAAGCAGTGGGAGACCTTCCGCGATTAGTACTCGTGAAAAACGTGCAATTTTACGTGCCGCGTCAAATTCGCTTCTCACGTCACGTGAAATTGCAGAAAAAGTTGGCGTAAAAACTAATCCTCGGAATGTCAGACGTGTACTACAACAATCCGCGCACATAAAGCGGATGAAATTAAAACGAAGACCAGCTCTAAAGCAGATTCACAAGGAGCATCGATTATATTTTGCAAAAGAACATATACGGTGGAACAAGAAGTGGAGGAAAGTTATATTTACAGATGAAAAAAGATTTAATTTAGATGGCCCAGATGGATTCAATTTTTACTATCATGATGTAAGAAAAAAAAAATTGTCACAAATACGGCGTCAAATGGGTGGAGGTAGCATTATGCTTTGGGCAGGTATTGGGTATAACGGAAAGACTGATTTAATATCAATTCGCAGCAAGATGAATGCTATAACCTATCGTAATTTGATACAAAATCAAATTGCAAAGTACGCAACACATATTGCGAGACAAGATTTTATTTTTCAGCAAGATAATGCTGCAGTTCACACCGCTAAGGTTGTGAAAGAATATTTTTCAACAGAAAATATTGCAGTTTTGGACTGGCCTGCATGCTCCCCCGATTTAAACATAATCGAAAACTGTTGGAGTAAATTAAGCAATGCCGTTTATAGAGAAAATAGGCAATTTGAAAGTATTAATCAGTTAAAAAAGTGCCTTGAAGAGGAATGGAGAAATATATCGCTGGATTATATTAGAAAACTATATCGTTCTTTGCCGAAACGAATGCTGGAGGTGGTGGAGAATAAGGGAGGATCCACACATTATTAAATTTTAAAAGGTTTTTTATTTTTGTACAATTTAGTAGATAATAAACACTACAACTTTTGAAAGTGTGCTATCATTTCGCCGACCGGATTTCACAATCATTGTTGATACACCCTTGGACAAAAAGATAGCACATGTGTGCTATCATTAATTTCTCATAGATAGAGTCCGAATTTCCCAAGTTTGACGAATGGCATATAAACAGTACCTTGTAGTAATAAGGTATATGAGCTTGAAACTGTATCTTCGCTATTCCTCTTGTATTTATCAACAATGATTGTGAAATCCGGTCGGCGAAATGATAGCACACTTTCAAAAGTTGTAGTGTTTATTATCTACTAAATTGTACAAAAATAAAAAACCTTTTAAAATTTAATAATGTGTGGATCCTCCCTTATTCTCCACCACCTCCAGCATTCGTTTCGGCAAAGAACGATATAGTTTTCTAATATAATCCAGCGATATATTTCTCCATTCCTCTTCAAGGCACTTTTTTAACTGATTAATACTTTCAAATTGCCTATTTTCTCTATAAACGGCATTGCTTAATTTACTCCAACAGTTTTCGATTATGTTTAAATCGGGGGAGCATGCAGGCCAGTCCAAAACTGCAATATTTTCTGTTGAAAATTATTCTTTCACAACCTTAGCGGTGTGAACTGCAGCATTATCTTGCTGAAAAATAAAATCTTGTCTCGCAATATGTGTTGCGTACTTTGCAATTTGATTTTGTATCAAATTACGATAGGTTATAGCATTCATCTTGCTGCGAATTGATATTAAATCAGTCTTTCCGTTATACCCAATACCTGCCCAAAGCATAATGCTACCTCCACCCATTTGACGCCGTATTTGTGACAATTTTTTTTTTCTTACATCATGATAGTAAAAATTGAATCCATCTGGGCCATCTAAATAAAATCTTTTTTCATCTGTAAATATAACTTTCCTCCACTTCTTGTTCCACCGTATATGTTCTTTTGCAAAATATAATCGATGCTCCTTGTGAATCTGCTTTAGAGCTGGTCTTCGTTTTAATTTCATCCGCTTTATGTGCGCGGATTGTTGTAGTACACGTCTGACATTCCGAGGATTAGTTTTTACGCCAACTTTTTCTGCAATTTCACGTGACGTGAGAAGCGAATTTGACGCGGCACGTAAAATTGCACGTTTTTCACGAGTACTAATCGCGGAAGGTCTCCCACTGCTTTTTTTTGTTCCATAATTATTTACATCTTTCAGTAAATTATAAATGACTTTCCGACTTCTACTGAGAACTTTTGCAATTTTAGAAATAGTAAAGTTTTCTTTCTTTAATTTCAAAACTGTTTGAATCTCTTCACTATTTAGCTGTTTTCCACGTCCCATTGTTTGAATCGAAATTTGTAAGGTTTCTAATGAAATTCTTCTACTTTTCACTACGTCTACACCACTCAGAATACACAGAAATACTAAGGAATGGAAACAAAATGCTTGGTGTGCTATCATTTCGCCGACCGGATTTCACAATCATTGTTGATAAATACAAGAGGAATAGCGAAGATACAGTTTCAAGCTCATATACCTTATTACTACAAGGTACTGTTTATATGCCATTCGTCAAACTTGGGAAATTCGGACTCTATCTATGAGAAATTAATGATAGCACACATGTGCTATCTTTTTGTCCAAGGGTGTAAATACAAGAGGAATAGCAAAGATACAGTTTCAAGCTCATATACCTTATTACTACAAGGTACTGTTTATATGCCATTCGTCAAACTTGGGAAATTCGGACTCTATCTATGAGAAATTAATGATAGCACACATGTGCTATCTTTTTGTCCAAGGGGTATCAAATTCAGATTTTAATAGCTTAAATATTAGGTTGTTCGAAAAGTTTCTTTCGTTTTATAAGGAAATAATAGACGCACAATGTTCTTTTGTTTTCTATTAGTTTATTGAATTATGCACGAACATAATAATCGAAATAGAACGAAATGGATCATACCTAATTCAATAAAATAATATAAAACAGAAATTGTTGTTCATCTATTATCACCCTATGAAACGAAAGAAACTTTTCAGACAACCTAATACTTCTATAGGAGTTGACTCTAGTTCACTGTAATAAGTAGACTACGAATATGTATACGAATTTATATTTTTCTGCAGGTAATTTAGAAAACATGACGTGGACAGAAATTTGTGTTACCTGCTGAATATTACAACACGTACTCCATTTAGGATATCTAACAGGAACGTTTATTGCAACTTTATCGTTCGATCAAATAATCAATAAACAAAAGTAGAATGTACTATATAAAAAGCAAACTAATAACAACCAGACATTTTACATTAAAGTTTCTACGTCGGCCGTGAATCTCTATTCCGTTACGATGATTCAATCAATACTGGTTCGACTTAACACGATCGATGTTCATCAGATGACTTTCAGGATTGTTGACCTCATTTCGTTGCTCATTAACGACAATCAATCATTCGTAGCACAAAAAACTCTGCTTCTATATTTCATTCCACTCTATTGTACACAGCCTTGATACGTATTATCGTCGCGAGTGTTACATAAAAATTCTGGCAAACGCAGGACGCTGAAGAAAAAGCATGTCAAGGAAAATAGATGTAACGATCTCGTTCTACAATCATAATACAGATATTGTATTTTCATTCGTGTCGTAGAAATTAAGACAGCAATGCGCTCCGAAACTCTGCACCGTAACGCAGCAATTTGTCGATCATTCTCCGGTTGCAATTAAAAACTTTGTTTCGTAATACTTTCGTACCGCGTGTTCGATGTTGGATAGAACGCATGAAAAGCGAAATTACGGCCGCTAGACGGTAGTTAAAAGGTGCAGTACAGCGCGATACGTAGAGTGGGAGAAGAAAAAAGCACGATACATCTTGCAACGCGAAAGTTTATTCCCATAACAAGCGTGGTGGATTTTCAATGGATTCGACCCCTTTTTTCTTCTTTCTCCTTTAGTTCCTTCGAGATGGTTGAGAGTTTTCGTTATCGAGCCACTTATTACGATATTGTTCCGTGATACAACAACCGCTTGGCTTCTCGTAAAGTACACACCGAACTGGCCCTTATAAAGCAACTCCTTTGTACGTACTCCTGTTACGAAGATACATAGTGGCAAAGTTAACTCTCGTGCTGGCAACCAAAATTTTCATGCTTCTGTGATAACCAAAGTATCTGACTACCGTCGGCGTCTTCTTTCTACCCGTCAAATGGAAAGGATATTCCAAGGAAACCTTATTTATTAAGGAATTTCGAAGGTTTCTCGTCAATTTTCTCTACCATCCAGCAATTAGTTTAAATAATAAGTTCATCTCCGTTTCCTTGAACAGTACCACAGACTTATTATATATGTACAAGATTTATCAAAAACTTATTTATCCTATTTCTTTATAAATATATACGTGGCATAAAAAAGTCCAAATACGTATGTTCTCACACGCTTCAAACGATTTTTAAAAAATTCTCTAAAACCTATACAGTAAAAATGGTATTAAGGAGAACGAACTTACTGCTGGTTCGCAATGAACGTACTACGAATTTACCGAACGTAACAATACTTGGAATCTTCTCCTCGTTTCAAAATATCTGGAAGATTTTATTTTGAAAATCCACGTAAAAATATACGGGATTCGAAGCGACGATACGATGACGATATTGGAGACAGCATAAAAATTGTCGAAGGAATATGAGAATCGGGTAATCGGGCGTCAACGTAAGGATTAATTCCCGGCGCTACGTGCTCTCTGACGCCACGGTTTTCGTTTTGCGTAACTGTTATACAACGAGGCAGTTCAATATCGCTGAAACAGATTAGGTTGCGTGTAGTAACAAGCTACGCCTCGAAGATTCTCCTGCACGAACGAGAATGCATTTCGTTCCGCTCGATTCTACCGCGAAATCGAGATCCACCCTAATGGTGCTTCTTTTCCTCTGCTCCTCCTTCTCTTCATTCGTCTATTTCATTCCTTCTTTCCTTTCTTTTTTCTCCGCGTCAAGAATTCGGAAAAGTGGTTCTCGCCCCGGAAAAGAGCGAGCGTACGACGGGCAAAGAGCCTTAGAATCGGAAGGAAAGGAAGGAAATCCCATGCGACAAGAGAAACGACCTGGTCGTTACAGGAAAATAGGGATACCGTTGGAGCTATTGGAAGAAGCGTTTGTCGGTACGTCTCATTGGAACAAATCGTTGCCGATCTCTCGCAGGATCTCTAATATCGGGAGTACAACCCTTAATATTTCTCCGTTTCGCGTGAAACGCGGGTCTCGACTCGCTTTGTTCCGCTTTGCTTCTGCCCCTTCGTCGTTCGATTTTCTCGCCTCCTCCTCGCGCCTTTTATATCCACTGCTGGAGAAACCGTCTGCAAGACGATGACCAAGATACGTCTTTGTCGCCTGCTTTCTTCCTCCTCGTCTTTGTTTTTCCATTCAGCTTTCGTTTCTTCCCGATTTTTTCTTCGAATAACATGGAACACTCTTCTTCGATTTCTCGACCTAATTCTGACGAGTCATGTACTTCATTTCTCGCGTAACGTCGCGCACAGATATCGTGGCTTCTGATAACGCGCGATTTCTTACGTTGGTTGCATTACGGTAAATAGAAAGTGGTAATCGCGTTTACCGGAGCCGTGCGATCATAGTAAAATGAAAATAGGAGGCGAAATGTTTATTGAAAATTTATTTTTACTTACGTAGCTTTGATTTGGTTCTAATGCAGTTTTAATTGCAGAGAAATGGTCCCGTTTATATTACCAGGTTTCTACCAGTTTAAGTCATTAGATTTTGGATACAACGCGAAAGTAGTTGTAGCTTCGTATTGGTTTGCTTGATGTAACATATAACGCGAACGACATTGCGTTGTCACGTAAAATATAACACGAACGCCATCAAAATGCAGAAGATGCTCGTTTTTGTAGGTTGCGTAGCAACGATTAGATGAAGATCATTCGAACATGCAGTGAATGGGACGAAAATAAAAAATGGCATAACAGAGGCACGAATGGTCACGCGTATCTACGTCTACCTATTAACACTTTGACTGCCACACCGAAATCACATGTTTCGCTCAGGACGCCACGGGAAAATTTTTATCATTCAAAGCATATAATGGCAAAATAAAAATAAATTGATGATATAAGACAACATTTTTCCCCAATGGACTGTTTATCTTATTGATGGTCACGGGTGACCACCGTGGCGCCTTGCTAACAGTTGATAGCGACATATTATAACAAGGCTTTGTTTATTTCAACAAACCATTCGCATTCGTTATTTCATCATAAGCAAAACGTGCAGAATATATTGTTGAAGCGTGTAGAAGATATTACTAAACGGTATTTGCTTATTCTATATATAATAGTAAGGTATGTGCATACTTCTAACTTCAATTACATGATTATAAAGCAGCATTTACGATCATTTTTCTAAGGTGTGTTTATAATAATATTCGTAGATTGTCTCTCAAAGATATGGGTGCAAACACAGTGCACCGTTAGATGCAGGATTTGTCCTCATTTTTTTTTTTATTGATGTTCTAATAAAAATGTTTAATTGTTCATTGGGGCAATTTTTATTTCAAAGTATCTTCTATTTATCGGTTATATTCAAAATGCCCCCCCCCCAACTATCAATTTTCATTCAATTTTTACAATTGTACGAAGTTCAAGCGCTTCGTTCACCAATGACCACCGTGGCAGTCAAAGTGTTAAATACAACTGGCAAAAACGCACGATTAAATCGAAGTAGTTAACCAGCGAGTTTACAAAGAAAATAAAATATCGTTTTTAAAAATACCCAAGCACCGAACTTCTGCTTCTCATGACAAATATTAGAAGGGATTGCTTCGATTCGTAGAGGTTCGTGTAACGGGGTTAGCAGGAGGAAATGGACGCTTTTAAAATCGAAAAGAATGGCTGGAAACGTGTGTCGATCGTTGCCTCTCGCATTCTTCCAAGAGAATTTATCGCGGGCCGAACGATTCTTCGTAGTGGGCAAACCCGACGAAGATATTACATTAGGAGAAGCGTGCAACCAGCGATAAACAACGGCGGATCGACGCTCGTGAGTAACGAGAACAGCAAGTTCTCCCCGGTCGCCGGGAATCTGTATCCGCCAGTGTATCTTGCCTCTCGCCTCCGTCTCCGTCTGCGCCGCCTCCCGTGGGCTTTGAGTTATTACATTTTCTAGCGAGGCCGTAGCCCCGGCTACAACGAACAAAAGGATGTGCAAGAGCAATACCAGGGAATATGGTGTACCGGCTGTGTATCGGGAAAATCGTAGCACGTGTCGCGACACGAATTTAACACGCTTTAAATAGAAACTCGATCGATATCGGAAGAAAATGATTCCACCGAGAATCCGCGAATTCTTCCAGATTCTTGCGAGGATATGACCATTTTTGGCATCGCCTGGAGTTGAAGAATTCAGGACGTTGAAGCATATCTTGCAAGGAATAGAAAATATTCTTGCAGCTTTTCCGAGAAACGATTGTTAAAAAAGAATCGAAGGGTGAGAATATGGCATTCGATCGAATTCACTTAAACGTTATATTTCATCTTCTTCAGAACGATTTTCAAAATAATTAATGAGAAAGTCAATCATATTTAGTCATAGATCGACTGAAGTTTGAATTCAAGGAAAAACAAGTGCTACGAAATCATTTAATGTAATTATCGATATGTAATTAGTGGAAGAAATTGAAGAAATGAGGTACTGTTATTGTAGTTTCACGATAGTCAAAACAATTGCAATTCTTTTCCATCGCAGCTGTGAGCTATGATGTTTGTCATCATAAGATTATATCTTCTTACAGTCGGAGAAATGCTTATGGTTAAGATGATGTTATGTTACGTTTGGTATCGAATCATGATAAGAGATTCTTCCTATTGCATTGATTATCGAAGATATCATATTTATGCAGAATAGAATAACAGCATTTTACAGAAAACAACATTTTATTCTCGTTATTTTGAATACATATTGATAGATAAATATTCTCAAAATATTTTGTGTACCTATTGATCGACAATAGAAAAATTGGATTGGAAGTTATTCTGACACACACATGTGGATGTAAAGTCGGTGTTCGCGTTGTTATTTCCTGCCATTAAAAATAACCATTTTTTAACATCCTCCTTTAGAATGGTCTGGATCGCTTGCGATCTACGATTGAGGTGTATAAGTAGTCTAATAGCTAGAAAAATTTACCCAATATCCAGCTGGACAAATTGTAAAGTACAAATTAAATAATAAAAAAAAGGAGTCTAATATCGTTTCGAATAAAAGTATGCTGCCCTGCTTACTTCTACCACGTTCTCTGGATCACTTCTGACCAAATCTTACTTTTCTATTATCAGAAAATTTCTAAAGTTCAAGGAAAATAGAAAAGAATCGTTATGAATGGTCTTTTGTCTAATTTTATACCAAGGATTTCCTTGAAACATTGAAAATCTTCTCTCTTTCGGTAGAAACAAAAACGAGAATCGCTTTCCACCAAAGTTTCAGAATAATATGGGCCATCTCTGATTTACTATAGAGATATTACAAGTAGCTTAACGTCGTTTCGAACAAGTATGCTGTTATGCCTTAATTACAATGTCCTACCCAGTATTTTAAGATATCTGAAAAAACTGAAGGTTTATAATCTTTTTTTACAACCTTCGAGTTCCTTCTTTCGATTAAAAATATTTAATAATTATTTCTGTGGGGGCACTCGACAGTCAAAACACCACCACTCGACACTAACAGTCCTGCTCGGGCAACCGAGGAGAACAGATGTGCGTAAGCAAACGTGTGCTCCAGTCAAGTGAAACGGTTTAGTGTTAAGAACAGTGAAAGTGCCAAACAATGCAGCAGCAGATACCAACAATTAAGATTGCAACTAAAGGTGAAAAATACTATATCAATGGGTCGTTAGATTTACCAGGTGTGAAACAACAACAGCAAAATAGCAACAACCAAAACGACATGGAAACAGAAGAAACGGAAGAGCAATGGAGACAAGAGGAGTGCAGATATGACAACGAAAGGAGTTACCAGGACGAAACCTGGAAACTAGCAAAGACAAGCAAAAAACGAAAAATAATTCTAGGCGCAAGTTCTACAGCAAACGCAGACACAGAAAAGCAGCGATGGCTGCAAGAATTACCCTTAAGAAACTCCTTTAGCTCATTAACTGAAGAAATAGACAATGACCCGACAAGCAAAAACACAACCAAATCAACTTACACATCAAAACCACCACCAATATTTGTTGAGGCCCAAATAATAGACCCGCTTATAGAACTACTAAACAATACAGTCGGAAAGGAGAACTATACAATAAAACAAACAAAACTAGAACAAGTAAAAATCCAAACAGATACCCCCGAAGTATATAGGAAAGTGATAAAAGAACTAAAGGATAAAAATGCTATATACCACACATACCAGCTCAAAACGGAAAGGAGCTACAAAATAGTCATAAGAGGATTACATCCAAAAACCAACACAAAAAAACTAAGCGACGAATTAGCAAAAATTGGCCACCAAACAAGAACAATAAACAATATGACAAGATATGACACGAAACAACCCTTACCATTATTCTTAATAGAACTCGAACCCAGACCCAATAACAAAGAAATTTATGAAATAAAAAAGATACTAAATACAATTGTAACAGTAGAACCACCACGATACAAAAAAGATATACCACAATGCATGCGGTGCCAACAATACGGCCACACAAAAAATTATTGTAACAGAAGCCCGGCATGTGTCAAATGTGCAAAAAATCACCTAACAATACACTGCCCACACACAGGAAAAATAGAAGAAGTTAGATGCTATAATTGCAACGGAAACCACCCAGCCAGCTATAAAGGATGTGAAATCAGGAAAGAACTACAACGTAAACTTTTTCCACCACTTCGCAACAGATCACTCAATAACTACCAACCACAACAAAGTACAACGGAAAACGAAACGACATTGAAAGCACAATATGAACCGAGCGCCATAATCGGAAACATAGATCCCCAAAGTAACCGAAGCTACGCACAAGTAACCAAAAACATTAGCCAAGCAACGCTTACAAGCAATCAGAACCAAAGCAATAACATCGAAGACGCTACAGAAATCAAAGAAATGCTCAAACAATCCACCAAAAGCATGGAAATGCTGGGAAAAATGATGAGCGAGCTAAACACAGTATTAAGACAACAAGTACAACAAACCACAATCATGCTACAACTACTCACAAACTTGCTAAGTAAAAAATAGAGATGGACAAGTTGAAAATAGCAGCCTGGAACTCCAATGGCTTGCAACAGCGAGTCCACGAAACAAAAACATTTTTGTATCAAAACAATATTGATATACTACTTGTCTCAGAAACACATTTCACTCTAAAAAGTTACATGAAAATTCCGTACTACACCATCTACGACACAAAACATCCCTCAGGTAAAGCACATGGAGGAACTGCAGTAATAATAAAAAATGATATCAAGCATCACCTACATAGTCAAACAAATCAAGAACACTTACAAGCAACCACTGTCACAATACCAACCAATGACAATTACTTCCAGATATCAGCAGTATATGTACCTCCGAGACACAAAATGACATTAAAAAAATGGGAAGATTACTTTCAATCCTTAGGCGACAAATACATAGCGGCGGGAGACTTTAACGCAAAGCACACATTATGGGGTTCGAGAATTAATACGCCGAGAGGGAGGACATTAGAAAAATACATCAGAAGCAACAACCTCAATGTACTATCTACAGGAAAACCAACGTACTGGCCGACAGACCTCAACAAAATACCTGACCTGTTGGATTTTGCAATAACAAAAGGACTAAATGCAAGCAAATTAAAAACAACAACCAGCCTTGAGCTTAACTCCGACCATACACCAATTATAATAGAATACGCAAGCAAACCACTACTTTACAGCAGGACAGATTCACTATGCAATAAGACCACCAATTGGCAATCTTTCAAAGAATTAATCGAAAACAAAATCAATTGCAATATCCCGTTGAAAACACCTGAACACATTGAACAGGCAGTATCAACTTTGACAGAAATAATACAGGAAGCAGCGCGGGCAACCACTACCCATGAATCAAATAGCAGGCAAACAAAAATTATTCCGCAGGACATCCTAGACAAAATCAGGGAAAAAAGAAAAGCGAAAGCAAAATGGCAAAAACAGAGAACACGAGAAAACAAGAAAAACCTAAATAAACTTGCAAAGGAATTAAAAAATAAAATATGGGAACATTATAATAACGAATTTACAAAATTCATCGAATCACTATCCACGCATGAGAACACCAACTACTCCCTATGGAAAGTCACTAACAAAGCGAAGAAAACAGTAAAATCAATCCCAGCAATCAGAAAAATAGACAACACATGGGCCAGAAGCAACGAAGAGCAGGCAGAAGAATTCTCAAAGCACCTACAAAATATATTCTCGCCGTACGAAATTAATAACAGCATCCCCGGATGGCAAACAAATGAAGAAGTTGAAAATGCCAGCAACACAACTGATAAACGCTGCACCATACTCAGCACAACAGCGCAAGAAGTTACAAATTTAATTAAGGCAACAAATACAAGCAAAGCACCAGGATTTGACTTGATCAATGGAAAAATCTTAAAAAACCTTCCCCCAAAGGCAATAAGACTAACAACACTAATATTCAACGCAATTCTAAGAATACAGTACTTTCCTAAACTATGGAAAATAGCACTGATCGTAATGTTACCCAAACCAAACAAAAACCCACACCTAACTGCATCTTACAGGCCAATATCGTTACTACCTGCGTTCTCCAAACTGCTGGAAAAAGTAATATATAACCGCCTAAAACCAATTATAGAAAAAGAAAAACTAATACCGGACCATCAATTTGGATTCAGAAATAAACACTCCACAATAGAACAAATGCACAGACTCGTGAATGAAATCTTACAGGCACTGGAAACAAAACAATATTGCACGGCACTCTTTATGGACATCGAAAAAGCATTCGACAAAGTTAACCACGAAAAACTCCTTCAAACAATCAAAAACCAATTTCCAAAACAAATCTATAAATTACTCGGATCCTACTTAAATAATAGAACCTTTATAGTAAAAATAAAGGATACATATTCAGAAATCAGGAATATCAAGGCAGGAGTACCGCAGGGAAGCGTACTAGGACCAATACTGTACACATTATACACGGCAGACATACCAACAACTGTTAACAGCAAAATACTTACGTTCGCGGACGATACGGCCATACTAGTGAGACACACAAATCCAGAAACAGCAGCAGCACTACTACAAGAACACATTACAAAAATAGAAAAGTGGCTGCAAAGAAAACAAATAAAAGCGAACACCAGTAAGTGCAACCACATAACATTTGCACTTAGAAAAGGAACAACACCAGATATCCAACTGAACGGCGCCCACATAGCACATACAAAGCAAGTCAAATATCTAGGAATACATTTAGACACACACCTTACATGGAAGCATCACATAAAATCTATAATAAACAGAATACGTGAAATAAGGAAAAAGATGTACTGGTTAACCAATAGAAAATCTAAATTAAGCACAACGAATAAACTAAATATATACAAAACAATAATCAAACCAATCTGGACGTACGGAGTCCCACTATGGGGGACGGCAGCGATGAGTCACATAAATAAAATAGAGACGGAACAAGCAAAAATTTTAAGAACAATAGTTAACGCTCCATGGTACGTCAGAAATGAGGACATCCGAAAAGATCTAAAAATTCCAACAGTTAAAGAGGAAATCGCTAGATACGCAAAAAAGTACAAAGAAAGACTTGCAATACACCCAAACCAGCTAGTTGCAGAAACAAATGAAACCGTAATAGAAAGAAGACTGAAGAAGAAGCATCCCGCAGACCTCGCAATAGAAAAACAATAAACAACCTGGAAGATGGAACCCCGCTGGGGGTAACCATCCACATGCTATATTTTTCAAGTTATAACATTTTACCAAATGTCCTTCTGGACAAATTGTAAAATTAAATAAATAAAAAAAAAAAAAAAAAAAAAAAAAAACTCGACACTAACTAGTGTCGGACGACGGCAGCGCAATGGTTAACGCCTTAGGTTACGAACGTTCGGAACTCGGGTTCAAATCCCGGCGACCGTAGTCCGATATTTTCTTCCGCGATATAAAAAGAAAAGAAACGCGGCACTACCCCCGCAGCGATCTCTAATACCAACAGCTACATCCTACACGGCCTAAATAAAAACACCACACACCTCTACATTTCGTTACAGTCACTACAACGTGTACCTTGGCTTAAAAAATTAAAAACACCAAGGGAATTTAAATATTTCAACATATTTTAAAAAATGATGTAATACTAGCCATTTTAATACTTTAACTAAGGCAATATAGTAAGTGGATCAAGTTAATTGAATGATCGATTTATGGAACAGGAAATTAAGTAAAGTGGTGTATAATTATTATATTTTTTTTCTACAAATATATCAGAAAAATTGTACTCTTCATTATCAATAATTGATAAGAAACAAATTCTTCAACAGTTTGAAATAACGTGCTCTGGGAAGTTCAAAGGCTGTACACGCACAACATCCCTGCATTCTCTGAATCGCTTTTCGCCCGCACCCATACACTCTACCATAAAGGTTCTCCGGCTCTTCTCTCACGTGTATCATTCGTAATTCTGTTACTCAGATCACTGGTCGCAGTGTGCGCACACAGAGATTCGTATTAGCCCGCGTAATTTAGCTTCGTTTTACGTTAATCTGTCTTCATCTTCTCGTGGTTGTGTGTTCATCAATGTTTTAACGCTGTGAATTGAAAAGGATTCGAGATTGGTGTGCGCCGGGAACGCGCCAGGCAAAACGTAATCTCGAAAATAGAGCCGCTTTGACATCAACGTGTGTGTTCCGAGAGAACAGTGGGGAAAAAAGGCCGGTCGAGCGATAAAACCGAAAAAAGTCCGCTCTGAAACGCCTTTGTGTTTTTCATCTATCCGCGATGACTTTGAAAATTCCACGTGTGCTTGAATTTCATGCGCGAATTTTTTTCTAAATTTCGAAATCCAGCTCCGTTGTGTACATTTTAGTTTATCGCTCAGTCTTTATGTCCTCCCCTTTCATATACTTTTTTCCACTTCTTTTATCTTTTTTCTTTTTACTTTTTAATGGAACATCGAAATGGAGAATATTTTGCGACGCTCGCCATCTCCGACGAGAGTCCTTTGACTCCGAAATAGCGATGTCTCTTAGTGTCGATTTTCAATTTAAATTTGGCGGAAAATTTCCGGAGATCTAGAAGCTCTAGGCGTTGAGTTCCATTAAAACGCTTGAAATCAACGAAGGAACGCCGTGAATTCGGAAGAACAATTCGTGCTGGAAACGTAGCGGCGGAGAGGCGGCCGTAACCGGGTTGCGTTTAGTGGCCTGAGCACAACAGAACTCGGTTAATTGGCCGTTTCCTAATTAACTTCGATACCGAATCGCAGTTCACTGGAAAAGTGCAGTTTATTTCTCAGCCGAGGAATAAATTATTTTACGAGTAACAGAGAAAAAGTTAGAACTCGCCGTTAATTCTAGAAAATTACGACCTCTTAATTACCACTGAGAACCAGATAAAACTTCGTATTCTCTTACTGCTAGTTCTACGAAGTTTTGAACTCTCTTACCAATAAATCCATAATAGATGAAATAACGAAGAACTCATATTGAATTATCGGCTTAAACTATAGCAGAAGAATTACGTTCGTATCATAAACCCGACGTAACTTAATTACTCTCAGAAAATTATTTTACACAGATACCTGAAAATAGCTAACCATAATTTCCACAACGTGACACACAAGTTATACAAGAGTTGTACGTAGTTTGTGACGCGTGATGCTCCACGAAGGTCAGTGCATATTATCGCTCACACGATGAAACCGCGGATAGGTTGACAGTCGAGCCATTAACCAACGCAACATAAAGTTTTATAAGATATACATATATGTCGGAGATGAAAGGGCATCCCCCCCCCCCCCCCGTTAGAATTCTTAGGAAAAATCGAGACAATGAGCTTGGGTTCGAGGCGCCAGATGGAAAACGCCGAGCGTAGCCGCGGTCACGGGATAAACACTTTGTCCAGACAGAGACTCTATCCTTCGGGCATGATGGTTACCAGATGTCAACGCATCTCTGCAGCTAGTTCGAGGACTCGCTATAAATCAGAGGATTTGGGTACCAAGGTCCTTAAGACGAACAAACAGTCTTTTCTGCCACTTTGGACGCGAGGATGCCGGAGATCGGGCTTCCACACGTGGGACGCATCCCGCCAGCAACTTTCTCTCAAGAACGGCCGGCATCTCTCTCGGACCACCAATACAGAAATTAGCCCATTAACGGCAACGTCTGTTTCCCTCACTTTCTGGACGAAGGTCGTCCTCGACGAATCCGATGATCTCGTGCCCTTAGACACACCCCATCATAGTTTTCCTCCGCGGCATCATCGCGACGGAAAACGCATTCTTTTCGAGAACTCTCCTTAGCGAGTTTTCCAGTCTCTACGACCCGTGTATAAAGAGTTAGTCGATTGTGATTCATACTTGTGAGAAAGTATAGCTGTTATCCCGTTGATCGCGGATTCGCTGCCGAATCTGAGATCATTGTCATCATTGCATAATTATCTCGATCGCTTGTTAATATTGTACCATCTTTGCTCGTGTCAATAAACGATACCTCGAATTGTGTCGCCACGATGAGTAATCCCGGCGAAGATTCGTTACGCGCCCCTAACCCTAATTCTACTGCTAATCCGACATATATATGTCGGAGATGAAAGGAAAGCCGAAGCCTATCCTTGGAAATTTTGGGAATGTCCTCTAGTACTCTAGCCTAGATTTTATCATAGCTGTAATTGTTCGAGATTTGTGATAGCGAGATTGGGTTCGAGATGACAATTGGTCGCCGAACGTAGCCACGGTCGCGGGATGGACGTTTTGCCTAACGGAGGTCTGGAGTGGTTGTATAGGTTTTCCGAGAAATGTAGTTGTGGCGGCATGCGGCCTCGAGAGCGGGCCTAGCCACGTGTGATGTTGCCTCGGAGGTGCCGATACATACATTGTATTAGGAATCAAACTCCAGGCAGACACTGCCTAGCAACGGCGTTTGGAACTTTCTCGATGCTTCCAAACGGGTACGGAAAACAAATGCGATCGTACAGGGAGAAAAATCTCCACGACGTGGGCATTCGTGCGATGGCCTTGGAGAGTGACGCATCGAGCATTTCGACAATCGTAATTGCGCTTAGTAAAGAGTTATCCCGTTGACCGTGGATTCGTTTGAACTCAAAAAGACATTATTAATAGTATTCATTAAACTTGTTATCTGTTAATCTTATTATTCGTACAATTTAGTATTCATTAACTTTATTATTAATCAAACTTATTATTTATTAGTCTTATTATTTGTTAAGCTTAGTGATAGTCTTGTATATACGTGTAAATATAATCTCGGCTTTGTGGAACAATGGCTAATCCACGCGAAGAGTTGTTACGCGCCCAAAATTCCAATCCTAACCCGACATACATATATATATGTCGGAGATGAAAGGACATCGAGCCTCCCCGTTGCAATTCTTAGAAAAGTGTCAAGCACTGTCTGTGTAAACTTTTAGCGTTTATAAATCTTTATAAATCTTTCTGAGTTAAACCGATTGTAGTTGTGATAGTGAGCTTGGGTTCAAGGCGACAACTAGTCGCCGAACGTAGCCGCGGTCACGGGACGGACGTTTTGCCTAACGGAAGTATAGAATTACATAGTTCTCCTTAAGAAGAGATATCGGTACCGACACCCAATAGTAAACAGTCCAACGGTTTCTGCCGCGTGGCTTGTCACACGCGCCGACCCTAGTCTTTGTCTGGCAAGACGATAACCAGATGCCGATGCATTATTCACAGTATATGTTCGGATAGCTTGGTGGTCCCGCCACAGATCTCAATACTTAGTCAAACAAGGTCCTTCAAATTTATAAACAGCCCTCGTCGGGAAGATACCGAAGGTGTCCTTGGCAAGCGCGATGCTTCCCGCTAGCGGCTTTCTGTCAAGGGCGGTTAGCATCCTTTTCTAACCACCAACATAGAGATTGGCCAATTAACGGCGACGTTCATTTCCCTCACTTTTTGAACGAGGATTGTCCTCGACGAATCCGATGATTTCGTGTCCTGGGATACACCCCATCATAGTTTTCTTCGGCAGCATCACGATGACGGAGAGACATTCTCGTGCGATATCATCAAGCGAGTATAACGTTTGCGATCAGCGAATACCTTAATTGACGAATAGTCTAACTTCGACTCTGGAGAGACGTGACTGCTATCCCGTTGACCGCGGATTCGTTATTGAATTTAGTATCATTGTCATCATTACATAATTATCTCTGTCGCTTGTTAGCATTGTAACATCTTTGCTCGTGTCAATAAACGATACCTCAAATTGTGTGGCCACGATGAGTAATTCCGGTGAAAATTCGTTATGCGCCCCTAACCCAGATCCTAATGCTAATCCGACATACATATATTGCGAAACATAACGTGCCAGTTTCGAAGAAACTGCTCTTATGTTTGGGAGATTTTTCCGAAACTCTTCAATTCTCGTAACTATAAACTACAGACTGGCAATTTTGGGTCAGCGCTAAGCTGCTCGAAACAACGAGAATGAAATGATTAATGAAATCAGTAGCTCGTATCGGGAAGCCTGATGTTCGTAGACAGCGGAGGACAATTCTGGATCGTTTTTGATGGATCGACTGATCGTGTTGATGGATCGCGGCATTACACGACTTGTTACTTACCTTTGCCGGTACAGATCGTAGCAACGATCCTTGAGTACCCTGCATCGCGAATTTATTCCATCTAATTTACTATTCTATTGGTAATTTTGTCCTAGAAATTTCATCAAGCAAACAATACGACAATAACGAGAGATTTTAAGCCTTCTCAGCGCGGTACCTTAGAATCTCTAGAACTGAGCTTCCCACGTATACGTTTCATCAGCGTTGCAGCAAAGATCAAACATTTTAAAAAATTACACGGTTGAATTTCTTCTTTAAAACACTTTGACTGTGACCGAAGCGCTTCAACTTCTTGAAATTGTAAAGATTGAATGAAAATTTACAGTTAGGGCATTTTGAATATAACCGATAAATAGAAGATATTTTGAAATAAAAAGTACCCCATTAAACAATTAAACATTTTTATTAGAACATCAATAAAAAATAAAATGAGAACAAATTTTGCATCTAACGGTGTACTGTGTTAAAACACTGTGACGTCCTGAGCGAAACATGTGATTTCGGCGTGGCAGTCAAAGTGTTAACACTTTACATTTGAATGATTTTTTTAAACCCCATAGTTTCTGAGATATTCTGTGAAATATATTTTCAGTCCTAATATCGAGGAATATTCTCATTCCTTTAACATGGATTGTGACACGTAAAAGGTACGTGTTAAATATTTTTCCCGCAGTTATATTGAACCAAATCAGAAAAAAGATTTTCTTCTATAAGAATAATCAGACGTACACATCGAGGGTGTAAAGTGAGAGATACGAAGTATACTGCTAAATTATATAAGAACTCGATAGGAATTAACTTTACAACTTTTACCTTACGTTTATGAAATATTGAAACGCGTCTTCCTCTCGCTCGAAAATCTTCAAGTGGTCGAATCAATCGTAAAAGTTCTCCAATCAGATGATCGTTGGCAATTTTCCACGACTGAGAACGCGACATTTATTCCTATTTCTATCGGAATATTGTTATATTTTGAAGAGTTTCGGTAAAGTGAAATGGTTGGAAATTGGAAATGCCATTGGATATTCATGATTTGGCTAACGATACCAGGAACAGAGCGTATCAAATGATGAATGCTCGGTAGTTAGTCCATATCTAGAATGGAGACTTCCGATGGTAGTCGATCAAGTAACGCGCTAATAAAATCAATTCATCAGAGAATATGTATTAGATACGTCACACGTGAAAGCACCCGAGCATGGTGGATGTTGACGTTTACAACCATAATCGTTTGGTGGAAACTGATAACGTTTCAACGCCTACGTAACGCCTACGTGCATACTTTTTAAATTTGATCAAAATAATTACGATAGTTATATCTTGTTAAATGCTAATGAGATTTCAAAACGTTTTGTGTATACATGAAAAGTTTCTACGGGTGTTCGAATACTTTTTGAGTGGGTGCGAATCTACATACGTAAGTTTTATAAAAGAATTAGTAATGGCAGGTAACTACAAGCCTGGATTCAAACTTTATCATTTAATTTTCATTCGGGAGAAGATTTCTTCAGAATGCATTAACTGCGTGAAACGCGAGGAATTCTCGCATAATTTTCCAAGGAAGAATCTCTCTTCATTTGTATTCCACGACGTCTCAACGAAAACAGGGAATTTCTCGAATCGTTCGTTTCGTCGCTGTTTTCCGATGGCTCAAAATAAACAGGCAATCGTCTGGAATTTTCAGCGAGAAAAATTCTCGTCTTTGGGACACAGCGCGGAAATTGCCTCGATATAACCTGGTAATTCAATTAAAACAAATGGCATGTTGCAATTGAAATAGTACGAAGCAATGTCGATTATTTGCTGTTATCATTACATAGATGCGCTTTTATAAAAAAGAAAATACATATTTTTGTGAAAAGCACACACTGAAGTGACAAATTAAAATATTAAATAGACGCAATAATTGGAACAAAGTGAAAGCTGTTCCAAGTCACAGGCATCTTCATCGGTTTCAATAGATTTTAGAATTCATGACACATCTTGAACTTTACATTGGAAAAATCATTTACGAATTGATATTTAAAATTCTGTTCTCAACATTTCAGCGAAATTGCGCTATATTATTCATAACTATCACAAGTATAAATTTATAATACCACATTTCACTCTATATTCGTTATTAGATGTATTGCTAAAAATGAATCTGTACAACTCACGAACACAAAACACTGACATTCGCGGACGACATGGCTGTACTAGTCAGGCACACTAACCCAGAAACAGTAGCCACATTACTACAAGAGCACATCAGAAAAATAGAAAAATGGCTACAAGATAAACAAATAAAAGCAAACCCCAGTAAATGCAACCATATTACATTTACATTAAGGGAAACGGAAACCATCAAATATCCAATTGAATGGCATGCATATAACACAAACAAGGCAAGTTAAATACTTAGGACTACACTTAGACACACACGTTACATGGAAGTAACATAATAAATCAATTATAGACAAAATACGGATAAAAAGAAGACAAATGTACTGGTCGAAGTTCTAAACTCGGCACAGAAAATAAATTAAAAATCTACAAAACGATAATAAAGCCAATTTGGACGTACGGAAAACCACTATAGGGGATAGCAGCAATGAGCCATATAAATAAACTAGAGTCGCTACAATCGAAGATACTGAGAACAATAGTCAACGCCCTATGGTATGCCAGAAACGGGGATATACGCAAAGACTTAAAAATGCCAATGATCAAAGAAGAAATCGGCAGGTTAGCAAAAAAATACAAGCGAAGAACGGCAACACATCCAAACCAGCCGGCTTCTGAAGCGAGAAAAACTCTCATAGAAAGAAGACTAAAAAAAAAAAAAAAAGAAAAAAAACACTCCACTGACCTCACTAAAGAATTAAAATAGTCAGACTTGAAGATGGTATCCCGCTAGGGGTAGCCATCCACATGTTATTTAGCAATTAAGTTAGAAAAATTTACCAAATGTCCAGCTGGACAAATTGTAAAGTACAAATTAAATAATAATAATAAAAAAAACTCACGAACAAGAGTTCTGAGTTCTGATTTCTTGTTCTGAGTCGTCGTTTTGCCTATTATATCGTCAGATCTCCTTGAATCTACGTTTAGCCGATTAAAGCTTGCGTTTAAAGCGGTAGTTTTTGAACCAATATTACTATCTCATTATATTCTTCCTGACGTGAATAACAACAAGACTCTGACACTGACCGTAGCATTGAACGAGTTAAATAACTATTACAGAATCATAAGGCAAAATGTGAAGCTGTGACTTGAAGGGCAATTGGGTTCGATATAACACGGTTAAGTTGGATTCAGCGAAACGCAAGAATGATCGAAGTGGGAGGAAATCTACACTGTAGTTCCTCTCGAGGCGTCGAACTTCTCCATTAGCGGTGTCTTTGTTTCCCAACAAATCTCGCGTTTCCGTCTACAAACTAGTAAAGGGAACCTTGGTAATCTCAAGTGGCGAAGGGGAAAGAAAATACAGGCAAGGGCGATCGTATCAGGAAACGTTACTCAGACGCTGTGTTCGCCGCGAGAAATCGCAAGCAACACACAGAAGCACTCGCCCAGTTGAATTTATGTCGAAGAAAGTGCAGCTCAGACGAGAACAACCCACGACGCACAGTGATTTAAGATGATTGTTTTATTGCGAGAAAGTCATCATTTTTCTCATTTCCTATTATTTGATGCTTTATTTCTGTACGTTTTAAGAATTATTGAGTCGTTTAAAGAATTCATAGAGGAATTTACAGAAGATTTAAAGAGCTTGTGTTTTTACGGGATTGGTATATCGTTGAACGATATACAAGCTGTTCGTACAATGTTATCCGCTCAAAAACGCTTCGTTGCTTCAAATACGAAATCACAATTTTTTATAAAATGCGTAGGATTGAAAAAAATACGATGGTATCGGTTTTTGCCGTGGATGAAAGCGTTACACTCTTGTTGAATTGAGATCAATTTTGTTGAAAATGACAACGTGAGTTCGTGCTCGCCATCCATATGCAGATGCGCTAGTTAGTTCTTTTGTTTTTATCCCTAGTCCATGTAAGAAAGTGCAATAAAGATTTTTCGGCTCAGAACGGTGTGATAGATTTATCCAAAGAATAAAATAACAGCTATTGTGATCCTACCTCTGAATACAGAAATGACAACAAATTTTGGATCTTCAAAATAGAATATCTAATTTTGTTATGTTAAAATTCGATAAAATCAAGAATCCTAAATTAAAACAGCTGCGGTTATACCAATACATAAATACGATATATTATTATAATACATTTATAAAAAATAAAGGCCGAACCTCAGTTAGAATGTTACTAATTTTAGAAGGAATTTTAGTTTTAAGACAATAATAATAAGCGGATAATCTATCGTTTAACGATATACATACTAATTCTATAAAGAAACAATATCATGAAACTTCTCTTGGATTTCCTTATGAATTTTTCAAACAACTCAATAGTTTTCAAAACTTCATGATTAAACTTCTAAGAATACTTGATTCTGGATGAGCTAACCGACAGACGATACCACTCAGCTAGATGTTTGCTGACTTTTTCGCGATCACGCAGCCGTTGTAAAAAAACGCTATATAATATTCGACAACTTTTTTTCGAAGAACCAACCAGACGAAACGTGGGAACGACGCGGACCATCTTAATTTCGCGAGCACCTCATCCGAGGAACGTCACGTTCGACCTCATTCCACAAGTCACTGCGATCACGTAGCAGAGGTTGCTATGAAGGTCTGCATTTCGCGGGTCTCCGAGAGGACAGGAAGCGAGGCGACGAGACGCGGCGGAAGCGTGCCGAGAATGCTCGCGATAATCGCGATTATTGCGTGCTTCGTGAATTTGTAGTTTCGTTAATTGAGTCGTGTTTCGATGCCTCGTCCACTAATGGAATTCTTTCCGCGGTTCTCTGCTAATTCCTTTCCCAAGAAAGGAACGTTTTTGCCATTCACCGACTCTCCTTTCTTATATATTTCTCTCGAGTAATGAATTCCTTTTCTTATATTTCTTCCAGAGGAGAGGTAAATTGGTACAAAGGAATTTTAGAATAAAAGCTGTGAGTTAATTCTTGCTTTCTACGGAACAGTTTTTGGAGACATAGGTAGTTGAGGAGTAGGGATTCTTCAATGAGATAAAATGTTTGAAGTAAGTTCTTATTTTGCATGATAACCGTAATAACATGAGAAAATTGCAAATTTCGTTTTCTTAGGTAAATAAATGGCTATCATACAGCATAAAAATATCATTATACCGCGCTCAATACACATTTGTTCTAAATGTATTCAGATTCAAATCGACTAATTTAAAAATAATTATTAGATTGTCCGAAAAGTTTCTATCGTTATATCAGGAAATAATAGACGTACAACGGTTTTTGTTTTATATTATTTTGTTGAATTACGTACGTTCCATTTTGTTCTGTTGAGACAAATACCGTGACATTTCACACACTTGGTTTCGCGTTTGTATAAAGGTGCACTGTTGTAAAAAAACACGTTTGCGAAAGAAAGACACTTTCCAGACAACCTAATATATAAAATATATGAATGAACGCGTAATACGAGGTTGTAAGATTCGTCGATTATAAAATATTAAGGATTAACGTCTTGAAAAAATAATAACAACACCAAGTAATTATTCATTATAGCTACCATGTGTGTCTAATTCCACTTCATTTCCATCGATATACTTCAGCTTCAAAACCATCGAATAAAACCTTCGAAATGCTTTAAATCGCAAACGAAGCCACCCTTGACGAACCCAGAAACATTGATCGGAAAGAAACTCGATTGAAGACCGAACGCTGAAAGAACAACGAAAATCAGTTTAAGCGAAAAAAGAAAGAAACAGCTCGTTAGGCGAGAGCAAATCAAGGGTAAGAGAAAACAGGGATAATTAACTTTTCTTAAACGGAGTGTCAGAAGTCATCGTTCCAATCCTTCCTTTCTGGGCACAGTTCGAGGATCCGTAGGCGAGATTTTCGCTGCAGTCGAACGCCGAATCCGCGTCTCGACAGTATTTAATTAGTGCAGAGTAATCGAGGAGCCAAGGATGCCCGGAGGTGGTCGGTGCTCTAACGAGGCGGTCGTTCTTTCTTCCGAAGTGTCCTTCAGCTTCTCCCTTGCTCTTTCTCTCTCGTCCCATACTCGACTGGCAGCTTTTCTTCGTCGCGTTGGAATTGCGCGACGTCGACGTTCTTGTCCGACTTTGCACCGGAAACGAATGACTTTTCCTCCGTCGTCGCTGACTCTCTCCTCGTATCGTTCTGTCACGGTGTTGGAATAATTTCTGGAATTCGTTAATTGTAGTGTCCCGAAAGTACCGGTTGCCAAGTGGAATCCACCATTGTCTCGAGTCTTTTTCTTTTCGATGGTGGAAATGTTAGAGAAGGAAATGCTTTCCCGGTCTACCGCCCGGAAACGTTCTTTCCCTCGATTGTCAATTAGTCGGCAGGCGATCTGTCTTCCGAGTTAAAAGGCGAATCGCGGTTAAACCTCCTCGCCAGGCTGTTGACCCTCCAAGCAGTGCTTTAAACGGTCTTGACAGCGAATCCTTCTAGCAACCTCCTCTTATCCAACGGCCAAATTGACGGCTGGGTGGACTTTTAAGAACGGCAAATATTTCCCGTGACTCGCGACCGCTTGTTTACCGAACGATAAAGGGCGATCGCGGTATCGCTGCGAGGCGTTCTCAGTTTGTTTCGCCCCAAGTTTTCGCCGTATTGTCCCGCGAGCTTCCTCTTCTCACGGATCGAGTTTCCACAATGTGAGTCCGCAACTCGAATTCACTGCAATTCGATAGCTTTCCTAGTTATTTTATCTCGGGTTCGTCTTGCACGATAACTAATAATATCAGCAAGCCGACCAATCACAAATTGCGTTAGAGGTTTGTTTAGAAACATCTCTTTTATAATTTTGCAATTTTACTTTTCGACAAAGTCAATTTCCCGATTCTTTGCTGCACCTTAAAAATTAGAACCAACAGTCTTCAGTCTCTAGCAATCAGCAAAAATAAAATACCTACAGATGTAAAAATGTTTTGAAAAAAAATTGGATCACAAGTTCAGGCACATTTTGTTAAATAAATTCTATCTATCTATCTATTCGACGTGGCAAAATTGATCTAACCGAGGGATAATTTGTTTCTCTATAAACAGGAAGGTATAATATTTTCTATCAAAAGATTGAGAACATAAGAATTCGTACTTTTACGCTCCTCAAATAATTTTTATAACGTATCTTGAAATCCATACGCTAGTAAAAGACGAACAATTTTATTACTCGACGCAATAAAAACGATATATAAAACGCTACATAAACTCTACGCGAAGATAGTTATTCTCAACACGTTAAACATTCTTGAAAAATATCATGCGATCTGTGCGAAACTAAAAGCCTGAAAAACTCCGAATGGATCTTCCACGAGTGCGATCCGATTTTCGATGCGCGAATGAAAAAACGTTCGAAAAGTTGGTCGGTCGTCTACTAGGAAGCGGAGATAGTCGGGAACCATTTAATCGTCGGCTGAGCAAACAAAAACATGGCCGCGCGATTCCGTATGGATGAGCGGCGGAGCGTTTAAGCCGTGTCGGATTAGGGGTGGCGATCGAAAAAGTGGAGGAACTTCCGGTGGTGCGGTGGATTCCACCGGTTGTGGGAAAAACACATAATATCTCAGCGAAGCGAACCTCATCTTGTCCATTGTCGCCGGGATAAAGTTGTCGCGCGTTGTTGGAAAATCACGGGGAAAGGGACACGGAAAGAGGAAGAGGCGCCGAGACGTCTCGACGCCGGTTTACCGCTGCTTTATCGGCCTTGTCTTCTCGCAACCGACCCGCTTCTCGTTACCAACCATTCTCATCTTCTCTCTTCTGCCATCGTGATTGTTTTCTCTCGATTTCCATAGGGTGTTTCAGAAATACGGTTAAAGTATTATTGTATATACAGCAGCATCTACAGTGGCTGTAAAAAGTATTTTTAAGATTTTTCATAAGATTTTTCGTTCCACTTTCGTAATATCAAATTTTTATACTGACTGTATTCTTATGTAAATAATACGCAATTGAATATACTTCTATCTAATTAATTAGTATATAGTACGTAGATACTGCAATAAATATAATGGTGTACAAATGCTTTCTGCAGCCGCTGTTCATACTAATTAATTACATTGACTCACGAAAGTAGCTGAACTCCTACCACGGAAAAATGTTATGTTTGTGTCGTATATGTGTGTTTTTTTTTTTAGCACTGAGTGAGTGTCATGAATATATTCGTCGAATTTGAAAATACATATGCAAGTTACGAGATATCTATTACAAATATATGTTTAGTAAAAAATTAGTACACGACATGAACATGTATCTACTGAATACTATCGTCCATTCACATAATCTCTAGAAAATATCTACTACCACCGAATATTTCATAACTCCTGCCTTCGATATATTTTCACCCCTGTAGAAACACACTGAAACACAGTATCAAATTTCGGTAGCCTGCTTTTTAAATACCCTGTGTATTCCCCTTCCACTCCACGATATTTCTCTTGTAAAGACTTCTTTTCTCTCATATTTCTCTCTATCGATCTTTTCTATTCCGTGTCTTCGGCTGACCGGCCACTTTGCTTCAACGATTTCTGTGCTAGACGCCAGATAAGCGACGCCGATGGATCCGGCGTCGGAACACAAACGACCGAGCCGAGTTTCCCTCGTGGAAATACAGTAGAGGAATTTCTTTAATGTCGTATGAGAAATGGAGTTTCTTTCGGAGAGGGTTTGCTTACGAGATGTTTGTTCGTGACGCGGCAATTCGCATGAATGAGTCGGCGAATATTTCGTGAATGTTGTAAATAGAAGGCTTGCCGTACGATTTGTAGCGAAACGCGACAGCCGTGATTCGTCTAAGAATTCTATTTCCTTGGCGCCAGACCGGAGATATTAACGCATTTCCCTCGCTAAGGGAATAGAATTCCTGTTGCACTCGTAACGTCTGTATGCGATAATCGCGCAACGATGTAACGCGAACAACCTATGGAACGCCTGATTTAATTACAACTCGCTCGTTATCGCTTGCTGTGATTTCTGTTAACGTTAATTCAATAGACTTGGCGCTAATATCCTCCTCTTGTTATCTCGGCCGACTACATGATCGTTATAGTTCTTCGTACAGAATGTCCCGGCGAACTGTGGTCCATTCGGCGACAGGTTGGTTCTGCGTGAGAAAACGAATCGAAGATATAGAATAGAATTTTTTCATGTGACACCTCATTTTGGAAAAGATGGAAAATTTGGAAAATTCAGGTATACTTAAAGTTAACTAATTACAAACTATGGTAATTACGGATGAGTAAACAATCAACAGGAGATTATTCGACATGTGAAAATAAGTCAAAAGTGTAAAGTACAATTTTTTCATTTAAAGCATCGTTTCCAAAAATATGGTTCCAACACGTTTAGTTAAGAATTAAGAAGAAAGAAGAAACTAAAGCAATCAAGCAATTGCTGGGACATCCTATTAGCAATTGACATCCTAATAGTTACCTTAAAAATTAAAAATTGTAGTTTCTTTCGAACGACTGTAATCTCGAAATTCTTTTGGTTCTTACGTTTGACATAGAAGCACACCATTCTTATTTCGTTCCCAAACACGTTGACAGTCCAAACATTTTTTTTTATTTATTTATTTATTTAATTTTACAATTTGTCCAGAAGGACATTTGGTGAAATGTTATAACTTGAAAAATATAGCATGTGGATGGTTACCCCCAGCGGGGTTCCATCTTCCAGGTTGTTTATTGTATTTCTATTGTGAGGTGTGCGGGATGCTTCTTCTTCAGTCTTCTTTCTATTACGGTTTCTTTTGTTTCTGCAACTAGCTGGTTTGGGTGTATTGCAAGTCTCTCTTTGTACATTTTTGCGTATCTAGCGATTTTCTCTTTAACTGTTGGAATTTTTAGATCTTTTCGGATGTCCTCAATTCTGACGTACCATGGAGCGTTAACTATTGTTCTTAAAATTTTTGCTTGTTCTGTCTCTATTTTATTTATGTGACTCATTGCTGCCGTCCCCCATAGTGGGACTCCGTATGTCCAGATTGGTTTGTTTATTGTTTTGTATATATTTAGTTTATTCGTTGTGCTTAATTTAGATTTCTTATTGGTTAACCAGTACATCTTTTTCCTTATTTCACGTATTCTGTTTATTATAGATTTTATGTGATGCTTCCATGTAAGGTGTGTGTCTAAATGTATTCCTAGATATTTGACTTGCTTTGTATGTGCTATGTGGGCGCCGTTCAGTTGGATATCTGGTGTTGTTCCTTTTCTAAGTGCAAATGTTATGTGGTTGCACTTACTGGTGTTCGCTTTTATTTGTTTTCTTTGCAGCCACTTTTCTATTTTCGTAATGTATTCTTGTAGTAGTGCTGCTGCTGTTTCTGGATTTGTGTGTCTCACTAGTATGGCCGTATCGTCCGCGAACGTAAGTATTTTGCTATTAACAGTTGTTGGTATGTCTGCCGTGTATAATGTGTACAGTATTGGTCCTAGTACGCTTCCCTGCGGTACTCCTGCCTTGATATTCCTGATTTCTGAATATGTATCCTTTATTTTTACTATAAAGGTTCTATTATTTAAGTAAGATCCGAGTAATTTATAGATTTGTTTTGGAAATTGGTTTTTGATTGTTTGAAGGAGTTTTTCGTGGTTAACTTTGTCGAATGCTTTTTCGATGTCCATAAAGAGTGCCGTGCAATATTGTTTTGTTTCCAGTGCCTGTAAGATTTCATTCACGAGTCTGTGCATTTGTTCTATTGTGGAGTGTTTATTTCTGAATCCAAATTCATGGTCCGGTATTAGTTTTTCTTTTTCTATAATTGGTTTTAGGCGGTTATATATTACTTTTTCCAGCAGTTTGGAGAACGCAGGTAGTAACGATATTGGCCTGTAAGATGCAGTTAGGTGTGGGTTTTTGTTTGGTTTGGGTAACATTACGATCAGTGCTATTTTCCATAGTTTAGGAAAGTACTGTATTCTTAGAATTGCGTTGAATATTAGTGTTGTTAGTCTTATTGCCTTTGGGGGAAGGTTTTTTAAGATTTTTCCATTGATCAAGTCAAATCCTGGTGCTTTGCTTGTATTTGTTGCCTTAATTAAATTTGTAACTTCTTGCGCTGTTGTGCTGAGTATGGTGCAGCGTTTATCAGTTGTGTTGCTGGCATTTTCAACTTCTTCATTGGTTTGCCATCCGGGGATGCTGTTATTAATTTCGTACGGCGAGAATATATTTTGTAGGTGCTTTGAGAATTCTTCTGCCTGCTCTTCGTTGCTTCTGGCCCATTTGTTGTCTATTTTTCTGATTGCTGGGATTGATTTTACTGTTTTCTTCGCTTTGTTAGTGACTTTCCATAGGGAGTAGTTGGTGTTCTCATGCGTGGATAGTGATTCGATGAATTTTGTAAATTCGTTATTATAATGTTCCCATATTTTATTTTTTAATTCCTTTGCAAGTTTATTTAGGTTTTTCTTGTTTTCTCGTGTTCTCTGTTTTTGCCATTTTGCTTTCGCTTTTCTTTTTTCCCTGATTTTGTCTAGGATGTCCTGCGGAATAATTTTTGTTTGCCTGCTATTTGATTCATGGGTAGTGGTTGCCCGCGCTGCTTCCTGTATTATTTCTGTCAAAGTTGATACTGCCTGTTCAATGTGTTCAGGTGTTTTCAACGGGATATTGCAATTGATTTTGTTTTCGATTAATTCTTTGAAAGATTGCCAATTGGTGGTCTTATTGCATAGTGAATCTGTCCTGCTATAAAGTAGTGGATTGCTTGCGTATTCTATTATAATTGGTGTATGGTCGGAGTTAAGCTCAAGGCTGGTTGTTATTTTTAATTTGCTTGCATTTAGTCCTTTTGTTATTGCAAAATCCAACAGGTCAGGTATTTTGTTGAGGTCTGTCGGCCAGTACGTTGGTTTTCCTGTAGATAGTACATTGAGGTTGTTGCTTCTGATATATTTTTCTAATGTCCTCCCTCTCGGCGTATTAATTCTCGAACCCCATAATGTGTGCTTTGCGTTAAAGTCTCCCGCAGCTATGTGTTTGTCGCCTAAGGATTGAAAGTACTCTTCCCATTTTTTTAGTGTCATTTTGTGTCTCGGAGGTACATATACTGCTGATATCTGGAAGTAATTGTCATTGTTTTGTATTGTGACAGTGGTTGCTTGTAAGTGTTCCTGATTTGTTTGACTATGTAGGTGATGCTTGATGTCATTTTTTATTATTACTGCAGTTCCTCCATGTGCTTTACCTGAGGGATGTTTGGTGTCGTAGATGGTGTAGTACGGAATTTTCATGTAACTTTTTAGAGTGAAATGTGTTTCTGAGACAAGTAGTATATCAATATTGTTTTGATACAAAAATGTTTTAGTTTCGTGGACTCGCTGTTGCAAGCCATTGGAGTTCCAGGCTGCTATTTTCAACTTGTCCATCTCTATTTTTTACTTAGCAAGTTTGTGAGTAGTTGTAACATGATTGTAGTTTGTTGTACTTGTTGTCTTAATACTGTGTTTAGCTCGCTCATCATTTTTCCCAGCATTTCCATGCTTTTGGTGGATTGTTTGAGCATTTCTTTGATTTCTGTAGCGTCTTCGATGTTATTGCTTTGGTTCTGGTTGCTTGTAAGCGTTGCTTGGCTAATGTTTTTGGTTACTTGTGCGTAGCTTCGGTTACTTTGGGGGTCCATGTTTCTGATTATGGCGCTCGGTTCATATTGTGCTTTCAATGTCGTTTCGTTTTCCGTTGTACTTTGTTGTGGTTGGTAGTTATTGAGTGATCTGTTGCGAAGTGGTGGAAAAAGTTTACGTTGTAGTTGTTTCCTGATTTCGCATCCTTTATAGCTGGCTGGGTGGTTTCCGTTGCAATTATAGCATATAACTTCTTCTATTTTTCCTGTGTGTGGGCAGTGTATTGTTAGGTGATTTTTTGCACATTTGACACATGCCGGGCTTCTGTTACAATAATTTTTTGTGTGGCCGTATTGTTGGCACCGCATGCATTGTGGTATATCTTTTTTGTATCGTGGTGGTTCTACTGTTACAATTGTATTTAGTATCTTTTTTATTTCGTAAATTTCTTTGTTATTGGATCTGGGTTCGAGTTGTATTAAGAATAATGGTAAGGGTTGTTTCGTGTCATATCTTGTCATATTGTTTATTGTTCTTGTTTGGTGGCCAATTTTTGCTAATTCGTCGCTTAGTTTTTTTGTGTTGGTTTTTGGATGTAATCCTCTTATGACTATTTTGTAGCTCCTTTCCGTTTTGAGCTGGTACGTGTGGTATATAGCATTTTTATCCTTTAGTTCTTTTATCACTTTCCTATATACTTCGGGGGTGTTTGTTTGGATTTTTACTTGTTCTAGTTTTGTTTGTTTTATTGTGTAGTTCTCCTTTCCGACTGTATTGTTTAGTAGATCTATAAGCGGGTCTATTATTTGGGCCTCAACAAATATTGGTGATGGTTTTGATATGTAAGTTGATTTGGTTGTGTTTTTGCTTGTCGGGTCATTGTCTATTTCTTAAAGGAATTTCTTAAAGGTAATTCTTGCAGCCATCGCTGCTTTTCTGTGTCTGGGTTTGCTGCAGGACTTGTGCCTAGAATTATTTTTCGTTTTTTGCTTGTCTTTGCTAGTTTCCAGGTTTCGTCCTGGTAACTCCTTTCGTTGTCATGTCTGCACTCCTCTTGTCTCCATTGCTCTTCCGTTTCTTCTGTTTCCATGTCGTTTT
Source organism: Bombus campestris (assembly GCA_905333015.3). Lineage (NCBI taxonomy): Eukaryota > Metazoa > Arthropoda > Insecta > Hymenoptera > Apidae > Bombus > Bombus campestris. The sequence continues at coordinate 6,907,883 of HG995135.1, forward strand.
GGTTGTTGCTATTTTGCTGTTGTTGTTTCACGCCTGGTAAATCTAACGACCCATTTATATAGTATTTTTCACCTTTAGTTGCAATCTTAATTGTTGGTATCTGCTGCTGTATTGTTTGGCACTTTCACTGTTCTTAACACTAAACCGTTTCACTTGGCTGGAGCACACGTTTGCTTACGCACATCTGTTCACCTCGGTTGCCCGAGCAAGACTGTCCAAACATTTAGCTCAGTTCCTATTCATACGTTTATTCTTCGTCGTTCCTATGTTTTCTTCATAGCATGTGTCCTCGTTTCTCCGTTATATTTGTCACTATCATATATATTATTCATAACTAACAATCAGCCGAGTAATTTATTTAACACTGTTGAGGTTATTAGATGTATGTGAACAAAGTAACACGTGGATAAATTGTAAGGTAGAAAATATATTTTAAATACTGAAGTGTAAATGCAAATCGGAATGTAATTGAGCTGATCCAGATCCGCACGCTAGCAGTGTTACCCTATGACTGAAAAAACCTAAAGCCAACGTTGCCTGTGTACTGTTTATGGTCCGCTTTCGACCCAGTCTTTTGTCTATACGCTGTCGATGACTTCAGTGCTTGAGAAAATTAAAAGACCAGATGTAGAGCTTTCTTAGAAGTGATGACCACTTCAACAAACACGTTGAACATCTAAAAGCATCATCAGTCAGAATCTATACTTTCGTTTAGTCCATACGTCTATAAAGAAATAGAATTTTTAACGCAGGTCTACACACGATCGTTGTTCCTTCACGCTAGAAGTTTCGTCTCGGCGCTGCGTGCAAGGTCAACCGAAAGTGCACAAGATACCGGCCCGGTGACCTAGAGCTTTCCGTTAAATTATTCAACGCGCTGACATGGCAGTTTTCGCGCTGATAAGGAACATCTCGTTACTGTTATGCTCTTAGATACGATGTACACGAGCAAGTTTTGTCGCGCACGTTTCAATAATATACGTTGCACTGTACGACGAAGTATATACGCATCATAGTGATTCTTCAAGTATTCAGAGTACCATGAAAATTGACTCACACGCGCGTTTAGATACGTAATTCGTGTATTAGTCATGTTCTCTTCCGCGGTTATGTTCCTTTTAAAAAGAAAACACCCCACTGACCTCGTCAAGGAAATAAAATAGTCAAACTCGAAGATGGTATCCCGCTAGGGGTAGCCATCCACATGTTAATTATCAATTAAGTTAGAACAATTTACCAAATGTCCAGGAAATGGACAAATTGTAAAGTACAAATTAAATAATAAAAAAATGTTCCATAATTTACGATATTGTTGCACGGGCGGTGAGCAATCTTCCTCCGCAATTATTATTTATTTAGAATAATTACGATCTGTGGTGATAGGTCGTTTGTATCGAGTGTTGCTCTTCATCTTTACATTTCTCGGGCGATATTCTTGAATTCGTGCCGCTTTCTTGCCAAATTGTGGCGACGCAAGATTAAAATACTTTTTATCGTGACCAGATCGAGGACGTCGACGTCTCGACATTGATATCGACATCGACATCGACATCGACATCGACGTCGACGTCGACATTCAACATCGACATTCGACATCGACGTGGCCGTCCCACGAGATGCGTATTTCATTTTCTTACCGAAAGAAACTAGAGAAGGTCGGAGGACGATGGAGAAGAGAAAATGAAAGGAAGTCCGAGGGGAGAGAAAACGACCGAACACGGGGTGATATTTCAAGCAAAGGTTGCCCCTCGACGACTATTAGTCGAATGATCGTCTCACTTTGCGTAAAAACGCTTGCATTACCAATCGAACGACTCTTATTTCAGTTGAACGATAACATTTCGGCGAAAAGCAGAAATTACAACCTGCAACTCAATACGAAGATGAAAATAACTCGGCGATAATTCGAACTTCCGAAATGTACTTTAAATATTATAGTTGCTGTTAATATATTTCCTCGTGTAACTTGCCTATTTATCGTCAAAACGTTATGGTACATTCTGGAAAACGATTGAAGATAAAATCGAAAACACACGAACATCTACAAGTCATTGGAAAGCGTACGTGTCTTGCAGTAAATTCGTGTTTAAACAGATGATTTCATGTAGCGGAATATAATTGTCAAATAGCCATTTGACATAGCAAGGTTTCTCAATTAATCGTAAAATAAATAACGCCACGTACTTACAGCTTTATCTTGCTATTTACACGAGTTTTTACAAATTTCTCCTACATGGCGGACGAACAAAAAATGACAAAAAGATAGCGTTGTTCTGTCCAACGCGAAGAGGAGATCTGTACTTGTTCCGCGACATTTATTTCCATACTTGTATCGAACGCCCGAAGGAACGAGAGAAATCCCATTGCTTTCTTATTTCCAAGCTACCGCTTGGAAATTATTCGCGGATTGCGGTGTCGTTTCTTTCTTGGTTTCAAGCGATAAAAGCAGCTTTCTATGGGCAAGTGGGCGGCATCTCTCGCTCTCGTTCGACTCAGAATATTTTTCGACGTTTTATTTGAATGTGTGGTAGAATTATTTTATCGAAAAACCGATTCCTTGACTATCGGCTCGTTCTCTTTAACAAACCGTGGCAAATTCTCGCGGACGCACGCGGCGGGTGTGCTATTTCTTCGAAAAAATCGTCTCTTCGTCGTTATATAACGCGGCCACTTGCTAGAACTTCAAATCGAATCGAACGCCGGTATTACTTCCCATGATGTCATAAAAAGGATTTACGAGCTGAAACCATATAATGTTATTACCCGAAATGGTTATCCCTTTGGCCAAAGAGATTTCACCATATATATATAAACGCCACCCCGAGCTATTATCTCTGCTGTATTTTAAAAGAGACGTTAGTGCAACAAATTTTTATCCTCACGTTTCTCCGATATTTTTCTCTTCGATGCAAAATATTAGGTTGAGCAATATAAGTCGTCTGCTTGAAGTTGTAAGTAATAAGTTGAAACTAATAAGTTGGTGTCTTCTTAGAAGATTACATACAGTGTTATTCTCACTTTCGCTATTCTTTTTACTTTCACGTAATATCTTTTTGTGTAATTACACTGCAGGTTTTTAAGCGAATTTCATACTTTCAGCAATATAAATAAAGAAATGGAACTTTGATACATACAAATTTATTTCGCCTGTTAAATCTTATAACAAATATTTCACTTTGAATATTTTTTATATTTTTGCATGTTTCGTACATTCCGCGTTTGTTGCTTGCCTGGCGGAATTGCAATTCCTTGTTCTGATTCCTTTTTCTCTTTCCCATTTCTCTTAAACGCGTAAAGATCTACAATCTATATACATACATATGTGTAATCAACTGCTAACTGACTTATCTCGCTTCCTCATAAATTTATATCTTTCATTAAAAAATTGAAAGGCGTGTATTTTTAAATTCTTTAAAATATTAGCGTACAAACTTATGATTCGATGCAAAGTGTTTTAAAACTCTCTGTGATTCTGTTCCCCCCCCCCCCCCAAAAAAAAACATAGAAAAATGAAAAACAATGAAAACTTCGAGCAATCCTATATATCCAAATTCCAATACTAAAAAAATCTTTTGTTGCAGATCTGGTTTTTGCCGAGTGTTGAACAACAAGAACCAAAATGGCAGCCTTCGTGGCGAAGCAGATGGTCGGCAACAAGCTGAACGCAGTTAAAGGTGAGTTTTTATACATCAGAAAATTCGTTTTCTTCTACAATCGCCTCGTTTTCTTCTGGTCTTCTAGAATTTCCTTAATATATAATTTTCTGGGGCAAGTAATTAACTACCAATCGCATAGCTCCTATAACACGAAACTCTTCAATCATCGCAACGCTTTTTACGGAATAAAAGAAACGGGCAAGCAGATCGGGGAATTGAGACGAGCAATTGCTACGTAAGACGACTGAATGCAATTACAATGGCCTGACTGACAGGCAATTTACTAATTCACGCGCAGAAATCGTTGATCTCCGTTTCACGCGACCAAGAAACCGAATTAACGAAGAACGCTTGATTCGGAAGCGATTGACCGCGAAACGAGAAGACATTTTGTTTCATTGAATCAAGTGTGGAAATATCTCGGGCAGAGATCTTTTAAAATATAACGCGATTCGTGAAAGATAGATAACATTTTGCTAATTGGTAATTATTATTAATTATTTACCAGGCAAAATATTTTATTTAAATATTTTAATAAACTATATGGGGTAAATAGGCAACAAAATTTGCATTCATGAATACATTCCAAACTAGAATGGATAATAAATGCATCAAAGTTGGCTAGTATCATTCTGAGAGTTATTAACTATTATTAATTGTTTATGAAACAAACTGTTTCATGTAACACACATAAAATACTACGTTCGTGAAGTTTTCATTACAAATTCTTATTAAATATCGAAATATTTCAATACCTACAGCTTTTGGGCGAACACCGAAGAGAAATAAAGGGAAACGTTCGAAATTGATTAATAAACCGGGTCTCTGTTCTTCAGCGAGGCAACATCGTATGTACATGAGAGAAATTTTGAATCGTAGCTGGCATATGTTCTCCTCCACCTGTCTCATTCATCAAATATGCCGTAGTCTTGTATTATTTATCCTGATCTTTGCAAGACTTATCTCAAAAGCATGGAAGACAAGAAATGGAATAATTTCATTCGCAACGAGAAAGGACGAAATATTTTCCAAAAAAGACTCGCGAAATTATAAATGACAGATTTTACTTCAATCTTTCTTAAAATTCCCTTTGAATTTTCCGAACAACCTGACATATTCATAGAAGGTTGAAATACTTTCATAATCCGCTTATGGGAAGAATTGGGAACGGAATTTGCAATTATGGGTACATTCCAAAGAGGGGTGGATGATAAATGCGATAAAGATGAACACGTACGAGGGTTCTATCGTATGTTCCTTCTACTGATGATCATCGTACTCGTATTACCGATCGACAGATCATTCCTTTTCCAAACGATATAAAACAGCAATAATAAGCGATGGTTGGCTTGGTTTCGCGATCGTGACGAATTAATGGTGCAAACGTGAGATCGGAAAGTGCCGTTTCATCGCTCGGCCACGCGAAAAGCACCGTTTCACCGCGTCTTAATATATTTCTTCGATAAGGAAACATCAGTCTTTCGGTCGGTAATTTAGCACGCGAATTAAGATTGATCGCTCGCACGAAGCAGGAAGGAAGAAAGCATTAGAGCAAATGACGAAGCACCGTTCGCCCCCTGTGGATCAGCGACTACGGGAAAAAGAAATGATTTGCTTACGCCTTCGTTTCCCTGATGTATATATAGTACGGCAAGGTTATTTGATTCACCTGAATTCCCACACCTTAAAATTCAATCTTCAACTCTGCACAGAATAACGAAACTTGTTACATGTCATGAAACGTCATTGATCTTTGGTGTAATAACGGAAGAACGAGGAAATATCGTCTGCTTTAGGCACAGTAAAAGAAAATATCAAAAAATATAGTAAGCTTTTGTTTAAGCTAACCGAAAGGTGCTATATAATAATTATATAGTTTTTACATACGTTATAGAATATACGTACGTTACATACATTCTATGATATATACTCTAAGGAAAATACTCTAAAGAAGAAGGCAATCTGCGAAGATAAATTAATATACACAGGCTACTAAATTCTAATAATTACAAACGATGATATTAACATTAGTTCAACATAAACTTTCCTTTTGACGAATAGAGGTGATATATTCTTAGAAAACTGTGTCTACCGAGTCGTCAATGTAAGTACGCGATATACTTCACGATTTATCAGGCTAGTAAAAACAAGTCGAGTAATAATCTGTTATCAAACGCAGATGGCATAGAAATTGTTCGCAATCGGATTCGACGATTACTTAGCTCGACTCAAATGTTCTTCCGACACAAATAACCCTACTTTACGGCGCGCACCATCAATCATGATGCAGTCAACAAAAAAACGATTCGATTCGATTTCTTCGAAAAAGAAGGACCACGCGAAAAGATTGTATTCCATATTTCCGATTCATATTTTCATTTAGAATCACCTGCTTACCAATTACGCTGCGATTAACAGGACACCTTGTATATAAATATTTTTAACTTTATCGATCCGAGTTAAAAGAATCGTTTCTTAACGCGTACTCAAGCGACTGATAATACTCGAAATAGAATCTTTACCCGGTTGCTTCGCTGGTTTAATGCTGTTCACGTAACTGTGTCAGCGACGTGTATAAAAAAGCTTGGCTGCGAAGCAAAGCGAGCCAGCGACGTTAATAAGCTCGACAAACGTGGCTCGACTCCCGACGCTTCCGATTATACGGAATAATGTACTGCATTAAAGTCGAGTTGGTCATAATTGACGACTCTAACACGATGCTTTTCCATCGGTGCTTCATCTCGAAAGACAGAAGCAGATGTGGCTAAATATCACACTATTAATCGTGCAATCGCGAAATTAAAGCGAATGACCAGAGCAGACATGCATTTGATTAAAACATCTGCAAGTGCCATCGAGTTCTCGAAAATTCCTATGCAGTGTTCCAACGTCGATCGATTATATCAGTCGCGACTAATTTTGTTATCCAGCTTAATGATAATCGGTAGCGGCAAATCTAATTTCAAAGCTAATAATTTCATCGGTTTGCGATTAATCGCCCGCATAGTTTCAATCTCTTCTCCTTCAATCCCTCTTACCTTCTAGGTCATACGAGCTCCTTTCACAAATTAAATTGAACGGCACATTTTACGATGAAATTTTTCAAGAAGTTGCTGATCATATTGAATGGAAAAATTTGGAGAAAGGTATCCGTGTATGCAGAAAGTATTAGGAAGATGTATACGCGCTTCAACGGAAGAAAAATATATAAAAATATAAAAATTGTAATAATAATTGTAGAATTTCGATTATACATATGTTTCACTCATTTCTACTCTACCAATCTTCCTGAACTATTAAATTGCGCATCCTTTTTAATGTTAGTAATTTCGTTCGAGTATATATATTCTTTACAATCGGATGAATTAAACGTAGATAATAATTAAACGTTAACTTTAGCTGAAACTAAAAAGAAATACATTATTTGAACCAAACTTTACGCTTCTGGAGAAAATAAAAAGCAGAGATTATAACGACGATCCGGGAACGTTGTAATATCCAAGCTTGTGTCTCACAGACGAATGAATATCCACGATATTTACCGGGCTAACCCATGTTTCGAATAACCAAGGTTCTACCACGCTAAATTTATACAGACATTAAGGAATGAATGAAAATCACCTCTGACTCCTACAATTATGATAGTTGCTCGAGGCAGTTACCATAAACGTTCAGACGCTTTTGATTATGACTATTGCTGGACGTTGGCGAGGTGTCCAGTGGGATTGCATGCCGTTCCAATTTCTTCTAGAAACGCTGCCAGTCATAACTGTAAGGAAGATGATACATTTACACTGTACATGTGAATGTGTGTGTAAGCGTCAGAGGGCGTCCAGGCCATAGCTGGGACAAAAGACGATTGGCAGTCGTTGAGAAGCATCTGGAAGAGTTGGTTGACAACAAGCGTGCATGCGAGTAGGTTTACGAGGTCTTCAGAGTATAAGATATGTGTGTAACTGTTGTGTGCTGAATAAAGTGAATTATTTGTATTTCCGAATCCCTCCTATATCTTTACAATAACATTCATTAAAATGTGTATGTTATGTATATTGTATTATGAGTAATTAATGTGCGTTACTTATCATCATCATCATTATCATCATGGATACTGAAAAAGGAAATCGGTTATTGTAATAAATTTTAGACTCGCCACGCTGGCGCACTTACTCATATGCCTATATAACAATCTCTTTTTAAATGTATTTATCGAATCATCACGCACGTGACCAAGCTTTAAATCCTGACAGCAGATGATAAAAGTTTCTTCCTCAAAAGGATGATCCTGGCACAGAGAACACCCATCTCGATCTTTTTCGCCGAAAGAACGCTGAATCCGTATTTCAGCGGGTCAGTTTAATTTTCCGCGGATTTTACCACGCGTATTTCGCGTGGCCAGGGGAAACGTCACTCTGCGAACGGGACACTCGATCGCTGTTATTCGAGTTACAATTACAAGTTGGCTAGTTAGAGCGGGAATTGAAGAGGAGCAGAGCGTAGGCCGGGAGGCGACGCGTCGCCAGCTGGCTTGTCGGCTTGCTGGCAGGTTGAACGATGGCCCGCAATAAAACTTGTGTCATTAAGGGAAAGTTTTAGCCTCCGCGTGCGCCACGGGAACGAACCGTATCACGGGGAATCCGTAATGGGAAAATGGGGACCTTCGTCAAACGAACCAGCCCCGACCTCGAATCTTTCTTCGGGTAAAGCTTAACTCACTTGGACGCGATCAATCCATCCTTCTTCCCATCTCGTGGCTTTTCCAACCTCCTACCATCTCGATACCGCGACTTCTTCCACTTATTTTTATTCACCCGCTCTCCCAATGTCCACCATTATACATAGAAGTAGATATATGGAATTTCTAGTCGGGTAATTCAACGTTTTCGTACGATCCTTCTACGTGGTCGGTTAAAACGCATCAGCAAATGTTTCTTGTAATAGTGGTCTCTTGTAGAAGTGTATAGAAAACAAACACAATTTCAAGAGTTCAGACTGGTAATCGCGTAGATTGCTCCTCTTGCAATCCCAGATTACAGATCGGAATCCCAATGGATCCTTTTCGATTCTTCTCGACTAAATTCTGGAAATTAATGTTGCTGGTTTTCGCGTACTCTTTTCGATCTTTTATCTCCAATAAATTCCCCAAACTAATATTCTCGATTTTCATCGTTTCCTTCTCTCTTATTTTTCGTTTGAAATAAATTCTCCAAATTAACATTCTCTTATCCCTTATCTCGAATGAATCCGCCAAATGAATATTCTTAATTTTTATTATCATTCCCTTTTTTATTTTCCATCTCAAATAAATTGTCCAGATTAATATTCTTTTATCTTCTATCTCAAATAAACCTGGCAATTTAATTTTCGTCGTTTTCACTGCCATTTCTTTTTTCATTTCTCAACACAAATATATTCTCCAAACGAATATTTTTTATTTTCACCTCTTTTGCTCTCGACTCGGTTAGTTTATACTTTGAGATATAAAATCCGACAACAAGAACCGTCGATGCCTTTCGACATTAAAAACTCTCTCAAGATAAAGCGATATTTAGAATACTTTTCAATTTCGATAAATAGCATTAATTCTTCAAAAGTATATAAATATTTTATCTCGATACCATTGACAGGTTCATTCTGAATGAATCACGGTTCTTAACCATGCAATTTCCCTAGCAATTATCACAGTTTGTCCGTCACGGTGTAAAGCAAAGCGGAGTGAAGAGGAACAGAGACGGAAGTTCCAAGTGCCGGAAACCCCCAGTGGTTTGTTCGGGGGTGCGACGGAGTTTAACGGGAAATGCGGTGGGAAACTTTCGCCAAGCTTCAAAGAGTGAATGAATCGAATGGCAATTAGTTTGGAGATGACCTGAATGCAGGATAGGACACTGGGGTGAGAACATATATAGGGTGAGCTAAGAAGGAAGAGGAGAAGAAATGATAGAAGAGTCAAATGGGGGAAAAAGTGTTAGAAGAAACGTTAGAATAAAGAATCTTTTCGAGGAAGAAGATCATCGACTGGATAAGGAGGGAAAAAATTGATAGAAGGGCGTTGAATAAAAAGCTGTTATACGATGTGTAACAAAAAGGGGTGATAGGAGAAAAGAGATTAAGCAAGGAGGGTGACAGAATGAGCAGGGGTGTACGAATTCGACTGAGTATCAGGGAAAGTGTGAACAATAACGACGAAGATCGGTACGTCGCAATTAGGTTCAAATATTAACCTTCTATAAGGTTTCAGATTTCATCAATATAATCGTAACAGTCGTGTCCTATTACGGTGCTAATGAGATTTCAAAATGTTTTATAGAACACATACGATATGCACATAAAAGTCTTCAGACTGATTTCGCAATTTCGTTAAATACAATTGTTATTCAATTTTCTAGAAACAGATACTTACAAAAGTTCACTCAACGCATAAAGAAGACATAAAAGTGGTGAATTCTAAGATAAATTGTGATAGAGAATGGAACAAATAAGAATAGTAAATTTTAAGGTAAATTGTAATACACAACGTAAAATTCTAGGCTAAATTATGGTAAAATGTCATATGATAAATAATGGTAAACCGCGAGATAAAATTAAAAACCAGTGTTTGTAACATCATCACTTTCCTGTACTTTCCAATTTGTGGAATTGATTAATGTGGCTTTTAACCGGCTCATATATAAATTCCTCTGCAGGCCTCCTTTCCCAGCACCCCTCCCCCTATGCTCCGGAGCATCCAAACTACTGCAGGTTTTTCCTCGGTCAGCCGGTTAATTGAAATCCCGTGGATCGATCGACTGCGACCTACGCTGCTGTGCGGTTGCTTGTTGGAAGTCGACCGAATGGCTTTGGTCTTCGACGTTCAGAGGTGATGTAGCTTCCCCTCAAATTCTCTATGCATTCCTCGAGATGCATTTTCTGTCTTGAAACACACAGGGCTGGGGTCAAAATGGCTTCGCATGATAAACAGATGTCACAGGGTGAAATGGGGCGAGATGATGAGTTTACTGAAAATATGGTAGATCGTGTTACTTTCTAGAATGCGCAGGATATCTGTCACCAGAAAATTCGGCGTTTCCTCAGGAAATCTTCCTATTTCACGGTACTCGTTGTCTTCATAGATTCGACCGGATTCGCGGTTCGAAGCAGCGCAATAATCCCATTCGCAGCGGATTTATCTGCGTGGAACGATTCCACTTGAAATCGTTGATATTCCCAACTGCGAACACCTATCGGCTTTTAACCTCGATTTATGTCGAATTACTGTGAAGAGAATAGATTGGCACGAAGAGCATCAAGATTTCCCTCTTGCACGATTCAATTAATAGCTACTCCTAACGCTGCACGCGAATTTCGTATATTTTGTCCTGAGAGCCGCAATAGATTGAAATATACTCCGCGTCATATCGTAACGTTTCATTTTTGCGAAATTAATTCGACTATAATAAATCTCGTAGTATTTACAGTATCTTCATGCGATTAGAAAAATTTGGTGCTATGGAAGTGAAATATAGAACTTGTCTTTTTTTTTTCATTAAGTTTCATTGGATAATAAAGATATACACGAATACCTTTTTGTAGCCACCGTAAATCGTTCATATTGTTGAAAATTTATCTTTCTTTACTGGTTCTGAAAAATTTCATGATATATGGCTCACCTATAACCACCGTGTGGCAGGCAACGTATTCATTTTAATTTTTGTTTGTACGGCAAGCGACACAAATGCATGGAAAGCTGAAAATTGTTAGTTTGATATTGCAATGCTAAGTGGACAACGGTTGTAAATATCTCGAATCTAGTTTAATGGTGTTTATACATTATACTGTTAGATAAGTAACAACCTTTACGCCGTTCTTTCGAGAAAACTTTCGGAATAGTCGAGCGCTCCAATTTTCGAATTTCCAGCGCGAATAGAAAGACTCATCGAAAGAAGTTTATGTTTGGGATTGAAGAAACTTCGCCATGATGCTCACCGTAATCCCCTCGCAAATCCTTTGAGCGCTATTAGCGACTTCGTTGCCGGACCTAACTTCCGCCGGGTTTTCTCCTATATACGAACGCAAATATTATTTAATCCTTTACGCTCGTCCTGTTCTTGAACCATGCTTACCGTATATTCCATGCTTGAGAAACCTCGCGACTTCTGCCTACGAAGGCGCACATATTATCGACCTAAACTACTGCTCAAACGTGTCTGGATACTTTGTTTATTTTTGGCAAGCAACATTCTAATTTCTAAATTACAAACGAATCAAACTATAACGATTTCATGTTACATTATCGATTACTGTCATAGTTACGTATAATAGAATATTATAACTCGATTAAATTGATTTTTAAATGTATGTAATGGAGAAATTGCCATTCGTAATTGACTAAATCTTATTGTGGAATTCTGTACCTTTAGGTTCTTTAATCTTTGAGTTATAAGTAGGACGTATTTTTATTAATAGGAATAAGGAAGTGGGACTTACATAAAGATTTATTTCTCCTATTGAACAAAGTAAAAATTACTTTGCTTTGAGTATTTTTTATATTTTTGCATATTCTACAAGTCCTTAAACCTTGCGTATGAGAATAAAAATCCGCAGTCTGATTATAAGACAAATTAAAAACAGCCTTCTAAATTGATAGAAATACTTTTGATGTTAATACGATCAGTTGATGGTTAAATAGCAAATGTATTAACATCATAGTCTGATGATTTCATAAAAACATAGTAAGTGTTGTATCCCATTACTAATTGTTACGTCTGGCGACACTCTATCTAGACTTTACAGCATACCCTCAATAGCCTTAAGGACCTACCATACATCTCAGGAATTTTCTAACTAAAGATCTAGAACAAAGATCTTTTTACTAAATCATTTTCTAAAGTTTATTGTTCACTACGAGAAGACACGGGAAAGTTAGTTTTTCTCATGTACGATGCTAATCCACCAACCTTCATATTATCCAATCAGAAGCAATGTCTACTGCCCTCACTTTCCTAACCAAAATTGTCATCAACAAATCCGATGGTCCCACCTATCACTAACTTTCCTCCGACACAGCATCGTCACGAAACTTCACTTATTCTTCATCGGTAGAATAGTCAACATATCTTTACTGGGTTTCTACCCTTAAATCAATCACTTACTTAACTTGTACATACGCAACGACGTAACTATCTTCTTTACAAAGTTGTTGGAATAAACATTAATTTATACGTGTTAATTCAGAGTATACTCAATTAAACCACCCTATTATCGTAACAGAGATAAGGGGATCGATCAGTTCGTGGCGTCGATTATCTAATCATAACGGAAATTAAACACTAATCTATCCTTAATTCGTATATGTAGTTTAATAAAATTTACATATCGTTATTATAGAACGACTAAAGTGTCCGTTTATAACCTATTTCACTTTTCAGTTGTAAGTTGTTGACGAAGCCACAAAGAAAACAGAGAGAATGAAATAAGCCTGGTAAACGCAGGCAGCCCATAAGCAGGAATAGAATATTAACGCAACCAATAAACCATCGATAATTATGACCGTTGCGCATATTCGTTTTGAATCGAAACAATTCACTGACATTTGCATACCATTTGCGTGGTTTATAATACTAGAGATAATTATCTTCGTATCCAGCCACCATAAATACCGCATATTGCCATTCCTCTTCTCTATGGCCTCTTATGCCAATCGTTCTGCTGTTTGTTCACAGTATCTCTTCGTTGGTTGTATTAATTTTCACTTTTCCATGTTTCATTACCTTGTAACTTTACTTTTTAAACATAACTTCTCCTCATGCCTTTGAATATTTCAAAAATATCTATCGTCCTGACATTATCGTTGTAATATTCAAGATGTTTCCTTAATATAAAGTTAAAGATTTGGCGTAGTTGATAAATACAAGGAACATCCACTATACACTGCAACAAAACACAGATCAAAATAATTAATATTTTGTTAATCATTATACAGTTAAATTCATGGAATATCGTTCATTGTCTAGTAGAATAAAATATCAACACTGAATTTTCTTAATAAAGCTATCTTGTGGCATTCTTTGTTCTCTTCCCATATTCTTCATATAAAACTGTATGTATAAAATATACAAAATAGTGTATTTCTTCAGTTCACCTCATGAAGATATAATCTTACCACAAAAGTTGGCAATTTAATTATAATGTAATGTATTTCAATTTATTGCGGTTCCAAAGGCAAAGTAAATAAAATTCACGTGTCAGCCGATATGTTAAGGGAGAGCGATGTTAGGATGTTAGGATGTTAAGATGAGCGACGATCTTAAGTCACCAATGATTCGATAGCAAGAAGAAGACTAATTAACGAGCCGATTGTCGCGCGTTCCACTTGGCTAGGCTGCACGTCGTTGCATCAATTATCTCGCCGTATCCGGGATCGCATCTGGGCCAATGGGCAGGGGTTGAACTATGGCGGCTCCAGGCTGCGGTTGGAACTAGCCAGAGCGTAGCTGCGATGCTGGTCGACCAATGTGTTCCGCGTGTTTCGTGGGAAACGCGGTAGAATGATGGTCGTGCGATTTAAACCAACTCCCACGTGAACTCTATTTACGATGCGACCAGTCCACCTTTTTTCCCAGAGTTTTCCTACGACCGAACAAAGGCCAGAAAACAAAAGACTACGAGCCGACCAACAAACTTTTCCGCGACTTATTCCGCCCCCATTCTAAACTATTTTCCAACGTTGTCGTTCTCTTCTGTGTCCCTCGGTTCTTCTTCGGCGATCGATGAAGAACAAGAGAATAGAAATGACTCGCAGTGAATTGAATTTTAATTGCTCGAGCGATTGTACGAAGATTGAGAATCGATGCAAACCTTTTAGGATGCACGTTAATTACTAAAAGCTTTATGTGTAGTGCAAATTCGTGCAATAAGTTCCATACATCGTTGTAGACTAGGTTCGTGTCTGTGTTTCTGTACTCTTCGAAAGTATTTTACGAACTCAGAACGATAAGCTCGCGAAATGACTCATTTTATATGATTCAGTTTAGTTTAGAGGGCAGGATGAAATTTAAAATCAACGAATGGCGAACATTTTGATTTCCACATGAAGTGATCCAACGCAGCCGTTAAAAAATGATAGACCGATTAAAAAATTATGAATCGAAAAAAAAAAAAAATAGATAAAAGATTTGTCGTAAAAAAATTCGACAAAGAATTGTCATATCTCTATCTTCTTTTTCTTGTAAATCTAATGATACACGCGCAATGTGCATTGTTTCCTTAAATGGAAGTGCATTTCTTTCTCCACAGATCGAATCCAACCTTGAAATCTCGTGTATGTAAAAAAGTATTGGGACAGAATGGTATAAACTGAATAGCACACCAGATATCGTAAATAAAATTCATCTTTAGGTATTTCGTTTTATATGCAAATTTTCTATAAAAGAAACACGTTTGTCCTTCATAGAAATCATTTCCTGCTGTCCTCACGCGAACCATAAAATCCTATCTTATATAAAGAACCGCAGCCTAATAATAATACTTGACGTGTTGAAAAATTGTGAATGAGTTTATTGCATAAACTGAAGCAAATAAAGGATGCTGCACGCGTTTAGTGTGTGCTGTACGTTCAGTATGATTCGCCGCTTCCACTTTTTGGTCACGGAATCGGCTGAACGGGACACGCGAGTGGACACGCGGGCTGCGGATATCGTACATCGTTTTCGAAAGTGCATTCGTGTCAGCGCCAGGGAGACAGCTGCGTCGTGATGGCTCGTTGAAATGACTAGACCGGCCCTCGAATAAATCACGAGGCGCATAATTAAGTGGGACGATTGTTTGTCGCGCGGTGATATCGATGAACAGGCTGAATCGTCGGCACGCGCTTAGTCTCGCGTCGATATCCCATTCTCGATATACGACCTTCGTTCTCACGCTCCAACGCATTTCCAATTTCTCGATTCACCGATAGAGGAACATACCCTTCCCCTATCTTCCTTGTAAACATTTTCTGGCCGAATCAAGCTGCCTTTTTACAGTAAAATCTCGTTTATCCGCGTTTCTCTACGAAGAGGCAAATTAGTCCTAAAGTAACTTGTCAGTGCAATTGAATTATGAATCTTCGCGCAATTTCATATTTCTATTAATATAACATATATTATACAATGAACTCCCACAAGGATTTATTTCACCCATTAAATATCGAAACGCGTAACTCACTTTGAATATTTTTCATAGTTTTGCGTTTTATAATTAGAATGTGCATTTCGTGTATTTTTAAATCTCAACATGTCCAACTTATCTTACTTTCAAATTTGTGCGAGTTACAGTCTGTGTATTGTTACGTACTTCAGAATTGAAACTGTCTGAACGTTTAAATCATTTGACGAAGCAGCGTCGCGTGACTTTCTGCGAAAAATTCGTCGAATCTCTTCGTCAAGAGTTTAAACGACAGAAATCACCGACGAAGCATGAGAGGGATTATGTTCATAAATATCGCTGTATGTATATATGTACGTAGGGTAGATCGACAGTTGCATCGCGGTTAAACAGTGGTCGGTTCGCGTACGCGTAACCAGCACTTCGGTTCCGTTTGTTTTATATTTGCTCGATGATTTACCGATGCCAGTGAGTGACGTTTAATTATTCCGGCTCGTTTTGCGCACCCGTCACAGGTTAATTTAATAACTTGCCTGCGGATCGTTCGCGCTCAGCGTCACGCGCCGCATCGAAACGCATCGACCAACCTCTCGAAACTAATTTTCGAATTGGCCTCGGTGCTCGGGACGATATGGTTTTTATTCGAGTAATTAAACGAGGCGCGGTTTCCATAAAAAGTAAACACAGTCACGGGAACCAGTCTTATTTGTGTGGAAACTAGGTATGATAGAAACTCGTTTGTCTGAATAGGGCGCAGTATAAGACAAGTACTCCACCTCTTCTTATTAGTCTAATTCTTATTAGTCTCGTTTGCTCAATTATTTACCAGCTAATGGATATTAGTAAATGAACAAGTTGCAGATTACGAATTATAAACTTGTCTTTTACAATTTCACGATTTTAAGTGCAACAGAATGATTAACGTTCTTGTGATTGATTTCTTTTGAAAGATAAAAAGGCAGATAAGATCTATACACTATGAATTTTACTTTTATTATTAACTCTTGTGTTGAGGTTATTAGATATATAATATATGAATATAAAGGAACGCGTGGATAAGTTGTAAGGTAGAAAATATATATTTTAAATACTGAAGTGTAAATACAAGTCGGAATATAATATGAGCTGATTCAGATCCGCATACTAGCAGTCTTACCCTATGACTGAAAACCCTGAAGCCATCGTCGCCTGTCTACTGTTTATGGTTTGCCTTCGACGCAGTCTTTTGTCTATACGCTGTCGATGGCTTCAGTGCTTGAGAAAAGTAAAAGACCAGATGTAGAGTTTTCTTAGAAGTGATGACCACTTCAACATCTTGTACTAAAACATTGTCATCATATTCGTAAGAGTTATCTACTCTGTAACAGTATAATTACATCATAGATATTTATTCATTGCTTCGAGTAAATATAATCTACTTTGTAAGATTGTGTCCTCCTTTCACGCTTCTTATTTTACAAACATTTTTTTATCACTTATCGTTGATCATATAATAAAATACTGAAAGATGCTTCTGATTTCTTCGCCATTAATTTGTATATTTTAACATTCGCGTATGTCTAATACAAAATGACTAAACATGTACATGAAGGACAGTGTACGTTCTCGCCAACAGGTACGTCCGTTGTTCCTCGAGCTTAGACTCTAACATGACTATTCGCTGCGAGGAGTTATTTTTCTCGCGCGAGGACCTTGCTACTACGAGAGCGTGCAAGAGACGACGAGAAGTTGGAGGCAGGGTGAAATAATTCTTGGGGTCGCGCATTGTGCACCCGTGACCCTTATCTCGAGATTGTGCCGCGTTAAATAAGAACAAAAGCTGTGCTTTTGTGTCTGGGCCGCTTTATGCCAGCACGCCGTTCTCCGAGAGTTCTGAATTAATCACGCGGATACTCCATTTACATGGTTCTTCGTCACCAAGAATTCCCAACGATGCTTCGATAGGACAGCGCCCCGATCCTTGTTTCTTTCTCTTACTCTCGTTTCTCTTTGGGTAATTAGAGGAGTTTGCGTTCAATTACGACTGTCGCGACAAAACGAACGCTGCCTTTACCCGCCCGACCGTTTGCTTGGCAATTAGACGCCGCTTGTTATCGCTCGCAACTTCTTAATTCGTTCCTCCGTTTGTTCAATGCGAGCTTCTCCTTTTGAATTTGTTGCGATCTATCAGATGGAACGTCATTGCGTAGTAATTTGTGAACGATAATTACCTTCACTTAATACGTATTACATTTATTTACGCAATTTTACTTCTTAAATTAAATATATCAAACGGAACATATGGAGATACGTCAACTCGAATATTTCGAAGATTCTTTCTGATAGGTTGCGCGTCACGGCATCCAACACGCATTCTAAAGAAACGAACCGACAAAATTTCGCCGGCAAAATAGGTGCGAAACGCGCTTTTATCTGTCTACCTTAAATAGGAGCACAGACACTTAAAGGTACACTAATATATCGGTACAATACGATATGGGATCTAAGTTGGGACGTATTTTCATGTTAAGACTTGTATGAAGTTGAAGCAAACCACGGAAGTTCGTGTGTAAAGCTTTACGCTATAAACTTCCAAATAACTTCACCGAAGAAGGACCATTTTATTTGATCAATTATCAATAGAGACGCGTTTTTTTATGTTTTTATAAAAAAACACACGATGCGCTGAAATTTGAGAAAAGTTGCACCGACAAATAAATGTAATACACCCGTCGTTTAGTTAGCTAATGACTTTGTCGAAAGATCAAGCGACTGATTCGCCTGTTGGTCGATGAGATCAAGCCTTGGACAGCCGAGGTCAGATTTTGGATAACACGGCGAATTTGCAGGACGTCTTGTTCAAACAACGAATCATCCATCTTTGCAGGACAAAGTTGTGCACGGAGACTAGCGGCCTTTTAGGCTGGCCTGATATTTCGAGGCCGAGTTTTCGCGGCTGGACGCACACGAACATATCGATCGTACTTTAGACGTGGCACGGATAAAATGTAGGGTCGTTGTAAGGTAGTGCACGGTCTAAAAATAAGTAACCAACCGTTGCCACCGTAGAGGCGGCGAACGAAAAACCGCGGCCGTTTTGCGTATTTCGCGCGAACAATTACGTGCCGCTGAATAAAAGCGCAGCTTTCTCGTAAAAATCCTCTTGTATAATTCTCTGGCACATTGTATAATTCTCGAATTCTTGCTTTTCACGCGGCAGAGTTACGTCTCTTTTCCTTTCTTTTACGGCTTTGTGTAAGATCCTCTCGTTGTTCCCCAGCCACGTTAAAAGTTATGCAATGCGACGATTCCATTCGGTTCGTGCGATAACTCACAGATAATCGTAAAAATTATGCTTGTCGCCGAAAAATACATTATCGCTCATAGGTATATATATATAAGTCGGAGATGAAAGAACATCGGTGTCTTTCCTTTGGAATTTTTGGGAAAATCCCCAATACTTTAGTCTAGACTTTTTATTATAACTGTACTTAAATAATAAAACTTAGTAGTAGCTGTTTATAATTTAATCCGATTATGTTTGCCCGAGATTTATGACAGTAGGCTTGGGCTCGAAGTGACACATCTGGTCGCTAAACGTAGCCACGGTCACGGGTGGAAGTTTTTACCTAACAGAGGTATAACATAGTTGTATAGCTCTCCTTAAAAATATAGTTGACCCAAGAGATACAGAGAGGTACATAGGAAAGTACATGAGTTCAGTTGCACTTGGACTTTTGAGAAGTAAGCGCATTTGCTATCCTGTTGACCGTGTATTCGTTATTGAACCTAAGATTATTGTCATTAGCATCTCGAGTATCTAATCATCACGATTAATTGTCAAATTCTGTATTAGTCATATAATCACCTTATGAATTATTGTGTAGTTAAATTGTTTATTGCTAGTGAATTTTATTCTGTAATAATCATATTTATACCATTGACTATCATTTATATTGTATAATGAAAAAATAGCTAATCCAACTCGACATTATATATATATATGCATCTCCTCATAAGTTTCATGGCGCGTGCAGAATTCTATAAGTATCAAGACACGGAGGCAATCAAGGCATTCTTGATGAATTGTTAGATTTATTAAACTTGTTAAGAATTGTTATTTCATCTGGAACCTTAAGCTGTAAAGAACTCATATGTTCAATATCGTAATAGGAAGCTCGCTAATTGTATGTAGTAAAATAAAATGTGTTCTTTGACTGTACACACCGTATCTCTCGATCATCGGTTTAGTTAATTTCTATTTCATATCTCTGTTTTCGATTATATCTACATCAGATATTCTATGGTATCTTTTGTATCGTATAATCTGGTACGTTTCATACATCATTATTTTATCAGCCGCAGAGTTATGAGTCATTCAATGCATCTTAAATTGTTCCAAAGGGAGATTTAGATCAGATAAAATTGTACACGAGCCAACAGATAATTGTTCATTCGCTATTTCCGATTAACACTCTTCCAAACAGTTTACACGATCTTTTACTATGTATTTCGATTCGTTATAGCTGTAACGATTATAAAGAAGGAAATAATTGGAAATTATTTGACTGTAAATTGGGCGAGTTGGTTAAACGAACAAATTTAGTTGATTTCCGTCAAAAATCGATAAATTAGAATCGGCACTGAATTGGACGCGCCGCTAAAATTGACGGCGGATTAGCATAATTTGAAATCGACAATGGCGGAAATTATTAATTAATAATATATATACCGACAGTGATCTGTCTTCGTAGCCGGTAATTTATCTGAAATTAATTGAACGCCGATAATTAACGGGACTACCGGTTCAAAGCTCGAAAATAATATCCGCGTTGCAACTCGTCAACTCGATAATAACACGTCTCGTTCGATTTCCTTTCTTTCGTTTCGATTTGTCCGTTTAATCGATAAGCATATTTTCAGTTTCGTCACTTTCTACTAAAAACACACGAATGTTACTTACTAGACCTCGAAAAAGCTTTCGACACAGTCTGGATCCCAGGTCTCATATACAAATTGATGAAGAAAAACTTTCCGCAATACCTAATTAAAATAGTCTGGGACATGATAACAAGCAGAACATTCATAATGACCGAAGGTTCACACTCATCAAGCAAAGAATTCCCCATAGAAAATGGTCTACAACAAGGAACAGTAAATTCACCGCTACTTTTCAGTATTTACAATAGCGACCTACTAAACCTCTTCAATCTGAATACATCCACCCACAAACGGTCCACAGCCTTCGCAGATGATTTAATCATCTACGTAACAGGCCGCAAAATCAAAATAATAAGAACAGAACTCGAAGAACTCTTTGACAAAATTCAAGATTACTACCATACATGGAAACTAAAAATGAATACAAATAAATGCGAAACCATACTGTTTAGACCCAAGTTAAGCGAATTCGGCCCGATAGAAAGAGAACACTGTAAAAAATTTCAGCTAAGAGAGAAAGCAAACGAAGGGGAGCTCATACCACACAAAAGTTGCGTAAAATATATAGGAGTAAATATAGACGACAAATTAAACTTCAAGTAGCACATCAAAATTCAACTCTCCAAGGCCAATAAAGCATTCTGGAAAACAAAAAGACTATTCTACTTCAAACATCTCAACAGTAAAGTAAAAGTACTATGTTACCAAGCACTAATCAGACCGATCATAATCCACGGCTGCCCAATTTGGTATAACATATCAACTTCCCTAATGGAAAAAACTCGCATATTCGAAAGAAAATGCATCAGAGTTTGCTTGAGTACTTACAGATCCGAACACAACGGATTCAAAAAATATGTAAAAAACAAAAGAATCTGCGATCTAGCCAACATTCACCGCATCGACTGTCACATCTTAAAACTAATAAGAAACCACTTCGCGCAAGCTGCAAAGATAAAAGAAAGCAGTTTAATCTTCAGTTGCTTATTTTCAAACGATTCATATTACAAAAATACACTGACAACAGGCTACATCCCCCCCCCGAAGAGTTTTTATACCTAGACGAAAAAAACTACCTCCAAGACCAAAATAATGCCCCAATAATCTATTACATAAAAAGAAAAGTAGGGATTAAAACAATACTCTACGAAGAAAACTTAAAAGGACAGACTGCAGACTCTAGGTGGAGATACAGCATGGCCCTCCCCCAAAAAGATACAGAAGACAATCACAGAAAAAACATACAAAAATATTGGTGGTTACCGAAACCATAATAAAAATAACAAGAAAAAGAACCACAAAGCGGCAATGCTCAAACCTCCCACCGTGTAAATAGTACATATATATACATTGTAAATACCGTAAAAAATTGTAAATAATTCCACAGGACACCCCCTCTCCTCTCCCCGTCCACCCTTTCACACCCCCTCACAAAATCCCACACACCCACCGAAACCAAAATCAGACTATCGAACTGCCCTGTTTTTGCGACCAGATTTTCAGGACAGAGTTAAGAAGAAAAAAAAGAACAATATCATATATAAGCATCGCCCTACGGCGACTTAAAACCAAATGATAAATCATAATGCCAAAAAAAAAAAAAAAAAAAAAAAAAAAAAAAAATGTAATTCAGACACAAATAACACTGTATGGCTATATCGTACTGTCACGTGTCGGTACTTTTGCCTAATCCAACCCACAACCGAAATTCAATGTTTATAGTGAATTCTATGCACATGTAAAAATTTTTCTGGGTCAATAAACGTTATGAAAAACACACGAATGTTTCTAAAATATATGAACTAATAGATAAACTAGTGATGCATAGCACTTTTTACAATTTTTTTGTACGATCAGCGAATAGTCACGTGAAGTATAAATGATTTACAGTCTGTCACACAAGAGCGTGTCTGCGATATCTGCGAAACCTGACACCTAATCAGAATGAGATAAAAAGAATGTAAACAAACGAAAACTTCTCTAATACGCGTTGCTGAATACCTTTCAGTTTCATTTGAAACAGTGAAAGGAACAGAGCTTTTTAATATGAGTGCCGCGTACGCGAAACGATTTGAAGCAGTATTCTTGTGTTGCCACCCAAAAGGGCCAAAATTGAGTTTCCCGAGTGCTGCTAAATATATGCACAAGTCGGTACAGTTTGTTAAGAAGTGGGTAGACCGATATAAGGAGACAAAAAATGTCGACGACTTCCAAAATCGGGGGTTAAAGAGGAAGACCGATATCCGACGAGACAAAATGATTCTCCGGCTTTTCGAGAAGAATCCGACTCTCTCATTACGGAAAGGTCAAGTATTTTTGGCTAAAAAGGGTATAAATATCAGTATAATGACACTGAAACGGCGTTTAGACGAATTTGGTGTTAAGTGGCAAAGTACATTGTTAAAACCGATGCTTTCAAAAAAGCACGTCGAAAATCGTCTGGCATGGGCGAATGAAAACAGAGATCGTGATTGGAGTAATATAATATTCACTGATGAATCTTCGTTTTGGGCATGGTGTCCTATTAGGCGTGCTTGGACTATCCATGGAAGAAGGATGATTCAAAGAAATGTAAAACACCCTATAAAAGTGCATGTTTGGGGTTGCTTTAACGCACGCGGTTTTGGGACTTTGTGCGTCTTTACAGACAATCTGAATGCACAAAAGATGGTGAAATTGTACCAAAGGGGACTTCTCACATCCGTGAAACGTTGGTTCAACCAAACCGAGGACCAATGGATATTGCAAGAAGACAACGACCCTAAACATCGAAGTCGCATCTGCACCCAATGGAAAGCGAAAAACGCCATCACAGTACTTCCTTGGCCATCGCAGTCTCCTGATGCAAACCCTATCGAAAATGTGTGGTCCCTAATGAAATGCAAGCTGAGAGGAAGACGTATCACAAAAATAAGAACACTTGTACATCACATTCGAAAGATATGGAGGTCGTTACCAGAATCCTACGCTCAAAAATTAGTCGAGAGTATGCCGAAACGATGTCAAGCTATAATCGCTAATGGAGGAGATTGGACACCCTACTAAGTAATAGCGTATTAGTGTTTTAGATGTAGATTCAATTCATATAAATTTTTTTACAAATATATAAATATTTACAGAAATATCGCAGACATTTGAAATCTTGTCAATGGTATAATACAAAAGTAAATACGCGATTAGTTAAAGCGCCAAAATTATTTCGAAATATTATTGGTGAAATCGATCACGATAATCTCTCTGTCAATTTGGAAGAACTCGATGCTGAACAACCAAATAATCCGACGATAATAAACTCAATAAATGATACCACTTGTACCAACTACCAACTTGTACTACTACTTGCAGTACTAAATTTTATCATGTCATAACATTCTATGACAGCTTTGATAATAGATAAAATTATCCTGAATCTTCCTATTTCAATTTTTTTCCTCACTAAATTACATTTTGTCAGATATAAACAAGTTTTAACAACACATACTTTTAAGCGTCACAGCGTACGTCACGTTTAGAGGGTGAAATTCCAATTGTCTCGAATTTGTCCCACCTCGCGACTTGATCAAACGCCATCGACGAAAGCTGCGGAGAGCCTCTTGAGTTTTCGGTCCTTCGTGGAATTCCTTCGAAAGGGAATTTCATCCGGGAATGGAGCTTAGAAATTGTCCTTTTTAAATCTACCTACCAACGAGAGACTCTCGAAAAGCATATCCCTTTACGTTCGCGGGGAATTTTTTCGCCGTTTCGTAAATGCGACTCGTTTATCTTGCGACTTTAATTTCGGCGAAACGCGACACAACCACCGCGGATATTGCTGCCGCCAAGACGAAAGGGGAGAATAAAACGGAACGGTTTCCATTTATAAAATCCGCGTGACGTTTTCGAGCGATCGGTCTCGCTGGGACCTGCACAAACTGAATTTCTCCTGATTCAGGAAACTTCAGCTCCCAGGAATTCGTTTTACCAAACGACGATACAAACAA
This sequence comes from Bombus campestris, assembly GCA_905333015.3. Taxonomy (NCBI): domain Eukaryota; kingdom Metazoa; phylum Arthropoda; class Insecta; order Hymenoptera; family Apidae; genus Bombus; species Bombus campestris. The sequence continues at coordinate 6,932,556 of HG995135.1, forward strand.
TGACTGAAAATCGCAGTAGTATAGGTCAAGATTTTTCCAACTTGAACTTAGTATTCATATCGAATGTATTTCTATTATTTATGATAGGACTATCAAATGATATTAAATAACATTTTTTTACTTTTTCATTCCTATCGATTGTATCATATTCGATGAGATAAATCGTTTCTCAGTTGGGAAATTGACAAAATTAAAAAAATATCGGAAAACCTGTCGTACGTTGAATGTAGTCACATTTTTCATACACCTAAAATTTTCTTCGTAGGAATTTCTTCATTCTTAGGAGTTGTATTATACTCCATAAAATAATTTTTTTCAGTTGATAAATTAACAATAGATTGTTATTAAAATAAATAATACATAATATTGAAGAAAATGGTTACAAACATCTAGTACAATTTTTAATCTTCTTTTTCTATATTAAATTAAGATATCAATTAAGTTTTAAATTCATAAAGTGAATGAAGTGTAGAGTCATACAACTTCATGATAGAATGATGAGGTAACTAGGTCGAGACGCTACAACTTTAAATGTTTTGCAAAATTATGTTTTAACATAACGCGTTACGACGCTTCGAGTATTTTCACCGGTGCTTTTATCGTCGCGGAACGGAATTGTTGGTTTCTAAACAATTAAAATTCGATAGTTACCGAGCAGATAAATTGAGAAGCTTTCGTAGAACAACTAAAATTTATTTCTACCTTAGAAAACAGCATCGTACACGATTTAACAAATAGATGAGTAGAGAGGCTTTGCGTTGCTTTTCTCTTAAACGAGTCGATCGAAAGGCACAATGGCGAGAGAAACGGCTGGATATTTCCGTACAACAGACGAGGTCGGGCCTTGCGTTATAGGGAAGCTGTGTTTCGCGATATTTAATTAAATCCCCGGATCGTGGGTAGAAAGTTCTGTCGATAGTTGGAAACAGTTAGCAACCGCGTTTACTGTTCGACCATCGGACATTTCGCGGACACGGACAATCCACGTGGCTGTTTCCCAGTGTCGGAAGGCCGCAATGTTCCGCGAACCAATTCCATTGGCCGATACTATTAACCGATTGATTTTCCTGGCCACGTTCGTGCCGATGGAAAATTGATGTTTCCTCGAGACCGCGACCTCTCGTCGCGACGTCTTCACGAGAATATGATCCGAAGAAAAGAGAAAACACGCTTTAGGCACGTTGCACAACAGTGGCACGCGACATTTTTCCAACCATTGTAATTGGATGCTACTTTGTAAAGCTTTTTATTCAAAATTCTACCTGTTATCGATAGACTACGAATGTTCGTTCCAATTCAGATTTCTTAGGTGCAGATAAAGCAATGGAATATTAATAGAGATTTGCTTCGTCTTCTAGATATTATATTATGACAAATACTACACTGGAGATATTTTATATATTTTTATTTAGGCGCATTTTATCCATTTTTGTGTATTTAACTTTCTCATTAATTTTTATTTACGAAATTTTAGAAGTTACACGCTACAAGTTGCTAAGTTTAATGAATTATAGTCACGTATTATAATTATTTTTTGTATTAGAATTAAAACAAAGATAAAACAGATGAATTTTAGAAATTACAAGCTAGTTGATGGTTCTATTTGACACGAGATTGTGGAATATATACGTTCACCAACAAAAGTATTGGCACACTCTTTGAAACAGAGATAATGTTCTTAAAATTAAGCCAAACGAATTGAACTTTTTTTAGAAATTGGGAGGATTGCTTAACTAGATGATGTGTGAAACGATTTTTTGGAAGAATTGCAGTTGGTAGAAAAGACGAATAAATTGTGAATTTATCTACTGAAACTTCACTCAGAGGCGTATATTCCCAAATTCGAGATCGAAAGCAGAAGCACGCCGACGTGTCCAGTTCGCGTTTGCAAACGATCGCAAAACCGAGTAAAGCCCGGAGGAATGCAGGTTGGTCAACTCCGTTATCCCAGCGTGGATATCTCCGGTTATATTTCAAGTCAGTTCCACGCTGACACTCTGTCGTGTCCTCGATTTCTCTTTCTCCCTCAATCTCTACAAATCCTTTTCTTCGGCACTGTCCGCAAAATCAACGAAATCGGAAAGCCCGGATCACCCCAAAAACGTATTCGTCGTGGTCGTTGCAGTTTCGCCTGAGTCGTTTTGCTACCAGTCGGAATCCGGTGGGTTTTCTTCTGTGTTCTCAGCATTTGGCGATGGGTCTTAAAAGAATTTTAATCGCCGGGGCAAGCGAAACGAAGGATCGTCAGTTTAGATGTTTCCGACGTTTCTTGGGCGAAATATTCGTTTAGTTTCCACTCAGCGTTTGTTTCCAAAACGGAAACGGAAACTGCGTCGCATAGTGAGGCACTTGAACGAGGATTCGGGACAAAGATAAAAAAATGCATATAACGCGCAGTTTTCCTGGAACACTTGATATCAGGCGATCCGACGCGAGTCTGTTCATCGAATCTTTGTTAATATTTTCCTTACGTCCTGGCTCAGTTGAAATATTTATTTCTTGAATATTTATTTCTTTGTTTAACCAAACACGACCACGTTTAAGTAAATGAGGCTCGAAACAATGTTTCCATTTCTTTGCAAGTGTCATATAGAAAACATTTATCCTCTTTTCCTATTATTTCGTTGGATATTGTACTGACATTTAGCAAAGAACAGAATTTTGCGTGCAACTTCCAAAATTTTCAGGAAAATTCGCAATTACGAATGAATTTCACTAAAAAAAAAATGAAGAACACGCGGTGTAGTAGTTTGCAGCAGAAAAAGATTATATGGCAATGTTATATAATATCTTCTTGACACAGAAGAATCAAAATTACAGGATTATTTGAATCGTTCTTTTTTAAATTGTTTTTTAAGGAAACAACGAATCCTTTTAATCGCTCTTTAAAGAAAAAACGAAACATTTTAATTGAAAATTAAAATTGTACTTACCTTTGTTCAAATTTACCATATTTAATGTGTAAGGTTAACACTGGTTGATGAGAATTGGTAAACAAGAACGTATAACGAAGAAACGAGCTAATTTTCAAGCGATTAGATTTCGATGTATATAAACGGTCTTTAATAATCCTCCATCGATTTTTGCGAAAATTATTGTTTACATTTATACCATCTAGTTATAGACTGATGGTATCCTCGAACGATGATTGTTTCGATTTTTGTCCACTGCATTGCCGTAGTGTGCGTCGGGTCGAATCGTTTTAAATCGAAGGAAGAATTAGAGCGAAGCATTGGTTCGATAGCTATATAAAGTTTAACGAAACGCGGACTGCGAATCGAGTTAGTAGTAACAAACGACGAGTTTTATCGAGGAATAGTTGTCTGTGAATGCGTCGCGTGATTCGTTTGCGAAATAAGTTGCACGTCGTCGACGGTGCGTGAAACTGGACGCGTTGGTCCACTTTTCACCACTTTGCTTCTCGTTCGACGATGCTTTCCTTTGGAAAAAGGAATTTCACGAACGACATTCTACTACCCGACACGTTAAACATGGACCTTAGAAACTCAAACGCATGCGACTGACGACCGATCAAAAGTGTCCGGGTAAATGAGCAAATGATTTTCATCTTTATATTAGGTCATCCGAAAAGTTTCTTTCATTTTATAAGGAAATAATGGATGCACAACATTTTTCGTTTTATATTATTTTATCGAATTACGTATGATACATTTTGTTCTATCAAGATAAAGATCACAACGTTTGACAGATTAGGTTCCATGTTTATATAATGATGCATCGTTGTAAAAGACGTGTCTGTAAAAGAGACATTTTTCGGACAACCTAAAATTCGTATTTACGAATACGTTTAATGGTAAATTATAAGTCGAAAACTAATTTTCGAAAGTCAGTATGCAATAATAAAGTAACGAATGTACGTTATGGTACATATAGTAAATAGTAAGATACGTTATTCCTGTGTTTTTTATTAAGTAACCCAACAGGATAATTTATTGAATCTATTGAGATATGTATATTTTGTGTGCTACACTATTCGACACACATATATGTAGTATCGGGAAAAAGGACGTACTTGATAATAGGCCATACCTGTGGCCCTTTACGACATTGGGGTAATTGAAGGGGATCTACCTGGGAATGAGTCAGGCACATCTGGAGGACAAACAGAAGACGTTAGGCAGTCGAGTAGGGTCAGTTGTGGAGAAGCAGTTGAGTAGTAGCAGTTGAGTGGAGTAGTTTGAGGTAGGCAGTTGAGAAGTTGGAAGCGGAGTGTTAAGACGTACGGCGATATTTGTAGTCAGTTTTATGTTGAGTATTGCTTGTACGAATAAACTTGAACTTAACTCTGAATAAACCATCCTTTCTTGTCCTTGCTCTAGATAAAAAACAAAACACATTTGTAGGTTACTACATATATAAGTATGAGTGTGTGGAAGTATGTGCGTGCACAGCGTCTCGTAAAACAGATGAATGCAACTGTTCTGTGAGTAATGTAGTATAGAAGATGGTGAGACAAAGGAAGCGCTGATACGCGTGTAAATGTGTATCGATAAAGATCTTGTAAATCACATATTAAATAAATCTGGAACTATTTTGATATCAATTCTAAGTGCAATCTAAGTGTTCCTGTATATTTGTTTTGGCGACAAAGATCCACAATTCTCAACAGAATCGATAAAAGGGAAGTAAATGTTCCAATTAATAATTCCATTAATCTGTGTATTTCAGTAAACCTGATATACTCCAAACCGACCAAAGTGCGGTTTTTGAAACTGTCCAGATACAAGTACGTCGTATGATCTTTAAAGGTACATGTAAAAAAATAAACACTGTAAATGAAATAACAATAACGAGAATAATAGTAACAAATGAATTTAACGGGAACGTCGTCTAGGAAATCCACTCTTAGCTCGTTAACTCTGACAGCAGAGACGGACACGCCCAGCTAGACAACTTTCCTGTCGGAGTCAAAGTTGGAACGAAAACCACAGAACCTCGAAGAGCAAGTTGAAAATGAGAGACTCGAAGTCGAAACCTCGTAGGCAACTAGAGTTTCTTCGTCTGCTCGGTTCCTACGAGAATCGAAACTTCCGTAGATCACACCGATCTCCTCTATTTTTCAAGACACTAGATTTTGTAGACTAGAAGATTTCAATTTTCCGGAAAGCGGCCGATTAAACTGCTTGCACGTGCCGTTAAGTGAAACTTTCCGCGGGTATTATCGCTATATCGAATCGGCGGCGAATCGAATTACAAGTTTGCAAATCGTCGCGACAATGTATTCCGTGGAAATTGCACTGGAAATCCTCGTTAACTAATGGCTGGATCGTTAAAATTCCTCATTGACGTCGGACTGTCGAACAGGTATCGGTGTAGCGCGATTTCGATCGAGCGAAAGTCGTAGAATCTGGATTAGCGTAGTGCATCGCCACGCTAATCCCATTAACGATCAACCGCGGACTCGACGTTGAATCCTGCTCGCATGCTCGGTTAATTATTATTCCTCGACGTTTTTCAATTGCCACCAGGATCAACGTATCGCGTTCGCGAATTCATTGATACGCGCTCGCTTGACGATCGTTAACATTGCAACCATAAACGCACACTGTCTGCTCGGTAATTATAGTAACTGTTGTTACTGCAGTTATTCAGTGTGTACACGCGGTGTCGGTGGCTGTGCGTAGTCGATACTCGGCTGCATCGAGAAGTTTGGTCCGGTTGCCAGCATAGTTCTGGCAAGATTCCCTCCAGTCAATAGAGGAAACGCGAGCAAGCTCGTTATGGTATTTAACGAACGAGATTCTCGATGAGCAAGTCACATTGTCGATGAGGAAAGGTTTCACGAATGAATACGCGAGGTATTCGAGCGATTTAATTAACAAGGAGGTCGCAATCAGATGAATAAATGTAGAAACGTTTAATCGTATGAGACACGTAATTAAAAAATGGTTAAGCTCCACTTAGCACGAATTACACGACCAGCGCGGTGGCTGGTTTGTATAAAATTTATAAAACTTCATGTACAGTATTTCGTGAAGGTACTGTTTCGCTCAGTCGCGGAGAGACGCGATCGCGAAGAAGCACGTCAACGGGAGTCGTAAATTCCCGTTACGATTTGATAATCGACGCCGCGAAATGACTGATCCCCTATTTCGTTTAGGATAACAGGGGTAGTTAATTGAATGCGACACGGATATGATAATGTATGATTCACAGTTTATTCCAACAACTTTGGTATGAATAGTTACGCTGTTGCGTGTGTACAAGTTGAGTATGTGACTGATCTAATGCTAGAAACTGGGTCAAAGGTGTTGACCGCTCGAAAGATGGTAAATCAGTGCTGTTTGGCAATGATGCGATGGCGGAGGAAAGCTAGTGATGGGTGGGTCCGAGGACATGAGATGAGCTGATTCGTTAAGGAATAGATTTCGTTATGAGAGAGGGAAATAGGCTTCGTTGTCAATTGGCTGATTGCTGGGTTCTTAGGTGAGGAAGGGTACTAGCCGCCCTCGAGATGAAGTTGCTAGTGGGAGGCTGCATACGTGAGAAGAACTTTCTCGTGTCAACCCGTGATGCACAATAAGTTTAGGAAATATAAATCAATGAAGGAATGTTTGCTCGGTATGAAGGACCTTTAGCTGGAAATTCTTTAGGTTTATGGAGGGTACTTGAGACTATTGAGGGTACGCGGTAAGGACGTGAAGACATCTGGCTGCTAGCTTGCCCACGGCGTATGGCCTGGTCTAGGAACAGAGTCGGCCGTCGTAACAGGTACACTTGTCCACAGCTTTTCATGAACATATTATGTACGTTCTATGAAAAATTGTGAAATTCTGTCAGTTATGTAAAATTACCCAACCATCACTATTATATTGGTAAAATTTTAAATGATTCTGGAAACGTATACAGAGATTACAAGATATTTGATACAAATATGTATTTTTCAAGGATCGCAAATGTATTTAAACAAACAATCATCCGCAATATTAATAAGTCTCAGTATTCAGTGGAACCACCTTTAATCCTTTTTATTTGCTTATGGTGATTATTTGTAATGTATACTAATTTTTTATTAAATATATGATAAGTTTGCAGTACATATCTTGTAATTTCTTCAAATTTTACTAATATAACTTTGGCAATCGTGTCTCGTTATGGTGCCAATAATAAAAATATCGAAATATATTATATGAGGCACAATATGCGCATAAAAATTTTCTACGTATCTACGTACGTCAACATGTTTTATTCAATCATAAAAGAGGATTATAATTCTGTTAAGATATGTATGAAAGTTGTTTTCTCATCGGGACCGCTATAATCGTGGTCTGGGTAATTAAATTTGTGCGACGCGCCTATGTGCTAGGTGTTAAATATAGGATGAAAAAGAAACGATGCTGGTGGCGGTTTAACGGGAAAGTGGATAGTGTGGTCGCATGCCACCAAATTGACCCGGGTTTTGTTCACGGTGAAAAAGGCGGACCACTTTTCTCCGAATTTTTCATGGTGGAACATCACATAGAAAATTACACCGAATTCATAAAAATAATAGGATATATCCTAACTTCGTGTTGGATGTTCATAATCAGACTGTCAATTTTTATGTAGGTACAAAAATGCACACAATGCACGTGGTATAGAGAATTACAGGGAGTCTAGAAATATCTTACGCAGTATCAGAGCATATAAGTCTGAATGACATTCTTCTTCCTCGGATGTAACTGATTTGAAGCACCTAATGTCAGGAACAAGAAGACTAAGCTTTGTACGAAAGAAATTTATCCTTAAGTGTTACTGGAATGATGGTTAAGCGTAAATGGAAGCGCAAAGATAGTTTAAGTTTAAACGACAACTTCAGATGCATCCACCGACGCGAATCACCAGCCATTCTGGTAATGTGAAAATTCTATTGCTTTTTTGTAGTGGAAATATATATTTAAAAATTTATAATCTTTCTCTTTTCGAAAAAAAACTTTAAAAAATGTTATTACAAAAATATACTGAGATTTCTGATAAATAATATTATGCAAATTTTCAATGTACAATGACAATTAAGTATTTATTGTTTAAAGAATACTCGTAATCAGAAATACAAGTTTGAAGCCATCCAACATACAATATTTGTTACGATATTTGATACTTACGTAAGACGATTTTTACCTAAGTCCTAAGCCCTTTTCAATTACCTTCATAAAAATCTAAATTTGCATAAACACCCGCAGTCTAACAATAATTAATTCAAATTACAAATGGAACGATTGATCGATCAGAATTTCCTATTCATCGGCGTGACGATCTAAGAGTTTGTAATACCTACATTACAAGGTATTTGTAAAATTAACGGGTATCAAACGCCTGAATACTTGTCACCGTAAAACCTGTCGCCGTAATCTTGACGAAATCAATTCATGGAAGTTACCAATCGATTAGATTACGTATCAACGATAAGCGACAGATCGATAGTAGCAGCTGATCGTGTCTCTTCCATCTTTAATTTATCCCAGCATTGACTTCTTTGTCTCGACACTATGACGCGTTCCATTGTCGATCTCTGATCGATGATCTCTGCGGCTTCGAGGTTAACGAGGATGCGGCTTTACGCAAACGAAAATGTCGATCATCCAACGTGTGTTCTCTCTTCTCTCTCGTTATATCCGTCGTACTTGCATTTCTCTCTCGCTCTCTCTGTCCCTTCGGCATGCACACGAGCTCTCCGTCACGATTATGCTAATTGCTGCAGCTGCAATCACTCTGCGTGACAGCACTCGGTTTCTCTCTCCTTCTCTCTCTCTCTCTCTCTCTCTCTCTCTTTCTCTCGGTGTGTTTGCCGATCGATCGACAAGGATCTGCAGATGCGACGCACGTTACCGGCAACGCTAATTAATCGGTCGCTGCTAATTCGGCCGGATCATTTGCATGGAGATATAATTGCAGACACGAGACCACGGGACCGCGAGGCCGCGGGACCATCCTAATAAAATATATTGCTGTTTCGAGCAAAATGTGTCCCGTACGTGCGGTATTCGCTATCGTTCGTCGATACTCCGGCGATTTTTCCTCGATATATTGTTGCGCGCTGCATCAACGATTCCTGATGGTGCGATAACGAGGTTCGCGCACGCGATTTCATCGAATGCGCGAGAATGTACCGTAGCCGTAGCAAAACGGCCGACTCGGGGGAACGTTGCATCGCGTTCAGCGCGAGTGTTCGAAACGAATTAAGGAAAGGCGAAAGCAATTTTCCGGCTAACAAAACGACGCGTAATCGCGCACGATTTCTCCTCCTTATATGATTCTCCGTGGAAATCACGTCGGCGTAGAAAGTGGATCGTTATTTCGTGCATTAATGCAATTGCCGCGATCGATGTAACTTTGCATTGTCTTGTCTAACGATTATCACGATCGAGTCGAGGTATTAGAGGGGTAAGGTGCTTGATTATTTCTAGAACGCGAGACATCAACACGTTTTATCGATCAAGTCGTTTACACATTACGCAGTAAATTAAAATTCACAGAAGAATGATAATTACAGGCAGTGTTTTAAAAAAGTTCCCTTGGAATTTATAATTACTTGCGCTATCTCGTTATGATAAATATATTTATGGGGATCAGATTTTTCTTCAGACACTGAGTGTTGATTGTATAAGACGTAACAAGATAATGTAGAATTGAAAACCGAAGCAATTAAAATTAATTCATAATACTGAAAACGACCCACTTCGTAAAAAGTAAGCAAAAGAAACGAGAATGTTCACAAAAGAGCATGATTTACCGTACCACCGGTCTACAATATAATTTCAACTAATTTTTCCCCGCGAACTGTTTAAAATGCCACCTGTGGATTTACAAACAGACTGAGGATATTCATACGTTTATGAACCTTTCAAAATGTACGGGGTGCATTTAACGCGTGGAAACATATAAAATATCTGAATATATAGTATTCGTTATAATATGCAATAGGTTGGAGTCGTATTATCCGTTCAAGAATACATAAAACATATTAAGGCGCCATGTAATATGTTTAATTAAGAACTGGTTTAGTCCACGTGCATGGTAAATTTTCAAACTAGATTTTCTCCTATTCTACATACATTTCCTTATCAAAGAAATCGTCTCGTTCCACGGCTTGTATCAGGTACTGTATAATTTATAAAAAGGACGAGGTATTCAAGGTACCAAATAGCCAAATCAGCAATGCCTGAATATTTCACGTGCCACCGTGAGGGTTAACCAGGGATTTGCTAAACGAGAACCCATTCATAATCGATGCAGCCCATCCTGCTACCTTCCATAGTATTCCCTAGCCCTTATTGCGGCCAGAAGTGTGTGCATTTGCTCGGTAAAGAAGTAGGAACCCACCTCTCCGACGATGTTCCATTCCCGATGCCTATTTACCCGGCCAAGGTATATCGCGCTCGGAACGTAATTTTCACGGTGGCGAGATATCATCCCCTTTCGCGTGCCATTCTCACCCTTCCTAGTCCCCGTCCGGCTTTCCCCTTTCGACGGACTATATTAAGGATTCCAGGAGGATGCTGCCGTATCCAGGACGACCCTCCAACCACCCTTCGTTCACCGCCGCTCATCTCATCCAACCACCACCATCGTTCTCTCGTTGTCAGATGGCTACGGTTTACTGGAGAACCGGAGGTACAGCGCGTCGCGATGCTAAACGACCATTCAGCGTATTCAATTCCTTCTTCGTCTTCGGAGGCAGTCAGAGAAAAATGCCAGCCGGTTGTGCATGACGCTTTATTAAGTTTGAAGCAGACAGACGTGAAATAGAATTGCGCGCGGACTGTGTGGCAAGGTCGTGGTTTCACGATGGAATTAAAAGGCCGTGAAACGATCCAAGAAATCCAAGGAGGCCATCACGTTTAAAGAAATAGAAGACGAGTTTCGAGGACCGACTCGATTCTATTCTGCTGCCGCGTTTCCGTAAATTGCCTCGCACCTGAAGATACCCGTAGCCATCTGGCGAATACGAGAACAATCTTCGCTTCTCGATCGAAAATAATTCCAATTGTTCACAGCTGTACTTTCGTATTTTACCTCTTTTTCGTTCTTTCGCCTCGTTAGTTTTCTGTATTGCTTTTAAGGTGCTGTATAAAAAGCAATTCGCTAACCATTTCTTTCATGTTTTTAACGGAAATTTCAAAAAATACCGAAAATAACTGCTTCAACGGGGCAGTTAATTTATTCGCAAAATAGTGTTTTCATTGGTAATGGTTGCCAGTAGATCGTCGATGCTTATGTATTCATGAGAAATCTTCATATGCGAGAATTACGAAGAATTTGCATTTCTACATGTTTTATCCTGACAATACTTGCGCTAAAGTTCCGTTTAAGTAAAGTTGCATGTAGTCCTTAACGAGTTAATCGTTTCATTGATACTTTAGATTAATTGCCACGTTTTATATCAAATTAATAGATATTCCAATACTTATAAATCAATATAAGAGTTCAACTCGACGATAAATTCTACATAACAAAATAAAAAGGGAACCTAAATTTGAACCTATCAGAATTACAGATAGCTACAGTAATTTATGTTGGATTAATTTTATTTCGTATTTTACATTATTATAATGATTTATGTCAGCTTATTAGAATTTGGAACGTTCAATTTTATTTTGTATTTTACATTCTCAATGTTACATATTAGTAATTAAATTAAATTAGGTAATTCAGCCCTAAACTATCACGGTAGCCCAATAATATCAAATAAGAATTTCCATATTTAATGAAAAATTACACGGACCGTTTGTTCAAACCCAAGATTCCTCATTGAAGAATCTTCGCAAGCTGCACAAAAGAACGGTGCAACAGAGTGAAAAGGTTCATCGACGACGACTGCCTCCGTCGCTTTTTGTTCTTCACGCGATGTTTGCGCTCTCGTAGGACCACATTAAAATAAACGGCAAACTCTCGACGTGGAAGCTTCACGCGTTTTAATTTTCCGGGTACGGTGACGAAAAGGAAAAAGAGGAAAGGGCAGGAAAGGATTCGCGGATTAGTCGCCGGTAGTTCTAATTAGAGTCGGCGGTAATGAGTTAAAAACGGACGCGAGAATCTCGAGAAAGCGGAAGAGTCGCAAGGGCCGTTGGACAAACGACAGTCTATTACGCCCGGCCGCCGGAAAGAATTACCATGTTGACGAATGGATTTCCATTTTCGAGGGCCACCCTGTGCACTTTTCCAGGGCGGCGCTTTCCACCCTTCTACGTGCTTGCGATCCTCACTGTCCGAATTGCTTTGATAATCCTCAAAAGAGAGACGTTTGTCATCTCTAGAGCTGCGATTTTCAAGCTTACTCAGCTCGTGGCGTGTATAATTGCTAAAATTTTGCGGCGAAAGATACATTGCGTTTGATTTAAGACGAAGCATTCACGCGGGACAACCATACGTCTCCCTGGTAGTTGCTAACTGTTTCAACTTCGTTCTTTAAAGAAAGATCGTAAAGTAATTGATTCTTCGGAAGTATTCTGAGTAATCGAATACCGTTTATGGTCATAAAAAATTCAACGACGCGGAATTTTTTGCAAGTAGCATACCTTTTTTTCTTTTCTTTAAACTCTACCCGCTTTATTATTTTATGGCTTCCGAACTGTGAATGCACGCGAGCGACATTTTACCGCGCGATCCCGCTGGATCATACGTGTGTCTTTGTTATTGTTAATAAAAAAACAAAGAAAGACTCATATGATCGCAGCGGGATCGCACGGTAAAATGTACAATAGCTCGTTTGTATTCAGAAATAGTCGGACACTCGAACATGGCGCGCGGTTTTCCACTGCTTCTTTCTTCCATCTCATCAGAAATACCAGGTTAGGAAATTCGAATGTCCATCTCCAACAACTTGCATAACTTCAGCCATATTTTTCCACGATGTTTCGTTGGTACAAAGGATAGAAATTCGTGATAATACGATGAAAATTCTGCTTAGAGAGCAGCGAACGTTCGGTTCTTTTAGTCTGAACTGCATCCAATAACGTTAAACTTCATGAACTTGAAACTCAGTTCACAAACAAGCGGAGGTAGGATAGTTAAGAACTAGAATGGCGTATTGTTGTTTGTATCTGACAATTTAAAGAAAAAAGAGAGCATTGACTAAATAATCGGGTACACCGGTTGAAAATCGCGGCTCTAAGGGACCTTAGTAGTTGACAAAAGTACTTGGAAAATACACGTTTCGCCGTACAATAGAACAAAAAAGACAATTTCGTTAACATGAGATTGTATAATGTGGAATAAGATATGGTTAAATTAATATCGAATGAAATGGATGGAATATTAAAAATGATTGCAAATGAAAAATGTTACCTCGTCGTTCTTCTTCTCTAATCTTCAATTCTCAGAAGATTAGATAATTTCTTAATAGCTTTCCTTAACTTTCCTTAAGCTTCCGTAAACGTCCTAATATTTATGAACTGATGCACCTCAAAACTCTGGCAGTTTAATAACCTTCTTCTAGAATCCTCTGCTTACAGGCGTCGTCCCATAAATTAATCTGGAAGTAAAAAAAATTTATGAATTATGATTTGGCCGTGAAGTACCATTCTCTGTTCCATTTGCAAGCGCGACGCGCAACATGGTGACTGCTTTCTGTTTCGCGACGTCATCGGAAGAAAACGCAAAGTTTTAAGCGGCCTGGCCGCGAGAGAAAAGAATAGCATTGTTTCTGGCCGCGGATTATGCGCCGACATTAGCATAAGACGAGACAGAATGGCGCGAACACTTAACGAGATTTTAACGACCATCCAACGCGTCGTTAATGCCTAGCTGAATCGCAATCGTCGCGGTCTCCAGCCTCGAATGTGCTGCGAAAAAATTTTTCCGGCTCTCAGTTTGCCGCGTTAACGATATTAATTATGCGTTGGACATCGTCGAACAGTCCAAGGAACGCATTAACGAAGAACTTTCCTACCGACTACCGCCGTGCTATGAAAATTAATTGACATTTTTACTCTGACTATTCTTTTCGATTTGCGTTCCGAATGCAGGAAACTTTCTGGTCACATCTTATAGTAGAGGAAAAGTAGACGGAGATTTTTTATTTTTCAATTTCCTGCAGATTCCAGAAACGATAATTGGAGGGCTCAGAAGGCAATCGGTATAAGCCAATCGTTTTCCCATGAAAAATAATTCACGTGGTGTAAATACGTTTTCTTCGTCGTTGGAATCTTCAATCAACCGAACAGTTTAATAATTATATTATAATAACTGAATTAGAGAACGTATTATAACGATTAAATTGTTTCGTCGGATGGAGGTTTTGATAACGAAAGAGTGTGAATAAATTGACTGATTCACACTGATTGACTTTTGAGCCCTCCAATTAGAAATTAATTTCAAGCGACGGTTACAAGAAAGTTTGAACAGTGAAATGGAAAAAAACGCGATAACTTTGCAAAACCCAATTATAATGGACGAGAGAAATGAATTTATAGTAAAATTGTATGTTCTATAATGGACAAATGTTTAGAACAGGAAAAGTGTTTATAGAAAACTTATCCTATATTTTTCTTTCCGTTATTGTACAAGGTGATCTAGCATTAATAATGAGAAGATTCTATCCTACATTTTTTACTTATTTTTTCACGTAGAATCTGTTCTTTGTCCACTATACTGCAATTACTCGAACTGCCTGTAATTTATCGGTAATCTATGAAACTAGAAACTAAGATGAATTGTTGAAATTGTTGAAATCTTGTACTTATAATAGTTTAACTTTCATCTGTTAATTCTGTGGTTGTTGGCGAATTTTTATTTTTCAACCTCTAAACTATCACGTAATTCCGACTTTCTAACATTATCCTCTCCTTTTCTTTATCTTGTTTTATTTTTCTTGAAAGAAGAGTGATACGCTACTTTTCGGTAGTTACAACTAACAAAGTTTCACCTGCGAATTCGTAAGATCGTGGTTCAGCTCTGTTCCCGAGCGAAGAAAAAAGTTTTTGTAAGTCTGTGTTATAAACGAGTGAGCAGCAAGTTCTCCTTCGTCTTTTTAATGTGCACGAAATCGTATTCCGATTGTTGGCTGTCGACGTGGTAGTTTGCGAAACGCGGAAACGAGATAAACCTCTTGCCTGGAATGTTTCGGTAAGAGAACCTGTCACGAATCGCGAGAAACGAACCTGATTAATCTATTATGACAAACGAATTTCCCAAAGTAGCCATAGGAAAAGAAAAATTTGTTCAACCACCTCGAACTCGACCTTTGGCCCATCGTTGCGTTATTAATGCATTCGACTCGGCGCCGGTGAGATACTTGTCAGCCATTCCTTGAATGTTTCAGCGTTTTGTAAAACTTTCTTAACAGGGAACAATGGCTACCGCACCATCCCTATTACCTTGTATTATAAATCGTGTCCCGAGCTTTCGATCTCGCGCAACTTTTCCAAGCTTCCCGCTTCTAGCCGACTCTCGTGATTTAATTTACATACGTCTACTTGAAACTATCGAATATCGAAATATCATACTTTTTTAATCTTCAAATATATGATTCTTGTAGATATAATGAATATAATATAATAAAATATCTTGAGACTCCCAATTTATGTGTCATTAAGTCCTGGAAAGATAATTAAATAAAAAATGCAACTATTCCGAGCATAATGTAATAGAAAAATGATTTAAAGGATTCATTAGTTTCATTTCATTTTTTGTACTCTTCTACTTGGAAAAATAATTTCTTCTTGTCAGCAAAAGTAAGTTACCTGTTAACTATACAATGCATACAAAATACATTGCGGTAAAAACGATTTAAATATAAAAGAACGTGGTAAGCAATGAATAACATTAACAGTAATGAAATAATGAAAGACGAAATCGTTTGTAACAAACTGGCGATTTATACTTTCGCAGTATAAGGTCGAACTTAATTTATCAATTCTGGGTAACATTGTTTCTCAATATAATTTTAAACACAGTCTGCTTCGTTCTTATCATATTAACCACAATACATAAGAATCGAAATTTTAAGGAAGTTTTATAATTATGAATTATAATTTATCAATTCTGAGAAACATTGTTCTCGAATATAATTTCAAACAGGTTAAGCTTCGTTTCTCGTCGTAATAAGCTCAACACATAAGCCTGTCGGTAATCATGTAAACGATATAAGTCAAGAAACCAAAGATTTCATTTCGTCGAGACTTTCAGTCGTTTTATGTTGCGTCGATTTGTATTTTTATTCTATGGAGTATGTATTCTAATGTATTCTAATGTAACGTAATGTATTCTATTGTATGGAAAAATGCTTGCCAAATATCTGTGAAATGAGCAGCGTCATGAGGATTTTACTTTGACATTTATCCGTGTTGGTGTCTCGTTTATTTCGACAGTGGTGTAAGTTATGTGTTTTATTTGCGTAAGTTGTGAAACTTATGAGGAAGAAGATACTTACATATTTTTGCATTACACCGTTAAATAAAGTCTGAGATATGGTGTATGATAAAGCTCCACATAAAATGTTTTATAAAATACCACAATGGATCCAGAAGCGGAATATCGTGTTTTAGACGTTTCATCGAAAAGGGGAAGGCCAAAGTTGTGTATGTCTATTATATGCAAGTGAGAGATCAGTAATAAAGGAAAAATATAAAGACATGGTCGATCTGCTACTCTACTTTCCATCGATTCATCATGAACACTTTAAAGTCCTTAAATTATTCGAAACAGAAAATTTTGTTATTAAAGCAGACAATGATTAATAATTAACTATGCACAGTCACGATATATAATACATAAATGAATAAATATGTTTGCCTTTAACTTGTTTTCTTAATAAAATTCATTATTTTTTACAATCATAAGTCACACCAACTAGGATGTATTATTAATTTTAAAAATGTCCAAGTCGATTAAACAGTCGAAAGACACTTTTTCGATCAGGTTACTCATAAAACTGTACGATGATATATCACGTAAAAAGATTATATATTTTACGAAACATTTTATTTCCACAAGAAATATCTTGTTAACACGGTCGAATGTAAAAGTCTAAATATCGAACAACGAAATATTTATATAACTCACAACGCTTTCACAATCACTGACACGGACATTAAAAATGTTATCTTGATTTTACAATTATAAGACACAGTAACCTTGTTTATCAGAAAACTAAAATTCGCGATTTAAACCGAAGAGAAACGATTTAAACAAACGAGTGTTTCGATCCGTACCGGTTTTCGAAGTAGACGTTCGTCCGTAGCTTCCATCCTGGATAATTATTTCGCTCGTTAGCGGGATCGGTTAATATTTCTCGATAAATGAAAGCGGCGGCTTGGCCGTCGAAGCGGCTAGACGATTGTATTCGCGGCTAGTGGTGTTATCGGAAAAATCGAGGGTGCAGCCTCTGCTTTATCGGACGAACTTCTCGGGAAAGCGATTTTCATGAAATTCCAGGCGTAACGTTCCGCGCGTGCATTTTTCGAATGCCGACGTTATTAAATGTCCGATATCGGGCCGCCACACCGGTGACATAGCGTCGAGGTGAAACGCGCGCGTGCGCTCCACGACCTCCGTTAAAAGTTCATGCAAGGAATTTTTTGGTAAATGTATTGGGCTCGCGTGTATGGGCTCGGTTAATGCCGAAGATACACGTGGCTTCACGCTGCGAATTCCCCTACGGTCGAATTCGTTTAATCCCCGCCAGTGAAACCGGTGGAAATCACGCGCGGAAAACTGACACGCCAGCCAGATTTATGCATTTACGCGGAAAATATGTCCACGCGCAACTTGATTCCCGTTAAATCCTTTGCCAATTTAATGCCTGAAAATCACCGGCGTTTATTTCGTTTTCTTCGTTTAACTGGTCTTTACTTTGTCGTTGCATTGCCCCGTGTTTGGGTCACTGGGTATCCAGGGTTCGGCAAATTTTATTTCGTTCGCTTATTAAAGCAACAAAGCTTGAAGATTTATTCGTGAATAAGGAATACCGATATTATTTCGCGAACTGTTATTCCTTAGTCGCGAATAAATCTGTATTTTCATTCTCTATTCGACAGTAAATCTTTCCTCCTTATTCGAAATAATCCGGCGACGAATGTATTCAAGGACGCTCTATATCTTTCTCGAACATAGTCAACAGAAATAAACGCGTCTCACTGTTCGAAATTCTCATTCTTTGCACATTTTCGTCCTCGGAATAACAATTAACGAATGCTCACGACGATCATGGAATAACAAATTTCAAATAAAATAATTAGACACTGGAAGTAGCGAAAAGAAATCTATTTACAATCACATGCCACCTATGAAGATTTTAATCTCATAATTCGCTAAAATGGAACTAATTGTGCCGCTTAATAAGTAAAACAAGCAGAATATTTCTCTGTCCCTGTACCATGCAACTAGTCTACTCCCTAGCTATGTTCGGTAGCTAGTGGGTCGCTTCCGTGCGAGAATCTCGACAATAAGGAGTGAAACAAAGACAGGTTTCAAGGACCGAGGAAGTCAGAACGCAGATACGGGCTTGCGAGAGTCAAAGGCGAGGAACACCAACTGGAGGGCAGATTCCGTAGCTGCCGGTAACGCAAAATGGTTGGCCTGTTGGCTAGCGTTTCTCAAACTTTGCTACACTTCAGCCGCTTGATACGTGACTTTCCTCCGCTTGGGTTTCGCTATCGTGCACTTTCAAATAAGCTCTTTCGAGCATTATCGCGCGAGACACGTGCACGCGAGGCAAAGCCTAACACACAGAGCCAGGGAAAGAAACGCCAAAGGAAGCGCACACGTGTGTACGAGCAAGTTACACACACGTTGGCAAACATGGTGGAACTGTATGAGCGGAAATCAACGTATGCTGGGAGGAGCAGGTTCTGAAGTATACACACAGGCAATTGAATTAACTAGGATGGGAATTACAGTTTGCACGCCGGTGTTATAACATTAGCTCGGTAGAGCTCACGAGATTCTCTGAATGCATCGATGAACACTCTTCGTGTGTTCGAGGATGGAAGGTTGGCGAGGGTTAGTTCGAGAAATGCTGTTCTAGCCAGGATGACCAGATCCAGGGGGTTGGTCCGCGTTATAATCTTCTCGACAAAAGCCACCAGCTCTAGCTGCAATCAGAAATCAATAGCCTGTGGTCTGTTGCCGCTATTTATTTCACTGACTCTACGTTCAGTATAAATAGATATATTCTTAACCGAGTATAATTTCCATTTTGACCGGTGTCGAAAGAATTCGCTGTTCGCCATAAGGACACTGGTGTTTGTTTGTCGAGCAATGTCCAGATCGATTGTACTGTTTAAATATGACAATCGATTTCAAACGTTTCGAATATACAACCACCTACAGACCTACAGCTATACTGCCTTTCTTAATTGAAACGTATCTATCCAGTAGTTTTCAGTGTACCTAGTACGTTTCCATCTTTCAGCGAGTGTTGAAATATACTTGAAGTTCACCGTGTTTTTTCTTTCTATCTTTTAAGTAGAGTTAGAACTAGCTGCGTGTTTTGTAGAGATATAGAAACGATATAATTGCAGTTATTATTTCTCAGATGGTTTTACTAGTTTATAATATTTTATGTACTAGTGTATAATATTTTATCTATTAAGTTCGTCGTTAGTTTAAACGCTGATAGGATATTTCATTTTAGTACATACGTTGCTGTGACGGCTATGTCGTTGTCACTATATCCTTGCCACTGTTTCATCCCATGTATTTAATTGATTGCCACGTTAATAACGCCAGTTATCTGCCTGTATACTTCCATCTATATATTTCTGCCCATTTCTTTGAACAGTTTAACTCAACCAACACGCTGACCTGTCATCTCTATACATCATTTATGATCGATCTATGTTTTTGTCATTGTTTCAGCTTTACCGACAGTCGTGTAACTAATCACGCTCGTTATTTCGCGTCAATGGAACTGTGGCACCAAATTGGAACGAAAATTTCGATACAAAACACGTCTTGAAAGAATCATTGATTTCGCTCGAATTGAAAAAGTTTCTCTTGTACAATCGAAATAAAACCTTACTCGAAGGTTCCATTACGGAGATTGCAAGATAAAAGAAGAGGGAATGTTATCAATGGAAAGTCCTTTAGATTAGATTATCAAGAGGAAACGTGTGATTTGATGGGAAACTGGGGCCAGCTGACACAGAATTTTCCGGCGATGGTTCCGTCTTCTTGAATTACCTTTTACGTAATTCCGTAGCAAAACGATCAGATTTTCGGGGTATTACATGGATTTCCTGGTACCGTTACAAGGTACAAGGACTTCGCTCCGCGAAATTTATGCCCCGAGACCGTTCCACTTCTATCCATTGTTCCTGCTGATTTTCCTACGGCGCGAGATAAAATCAACGCGATTACACGGTCGATTTTAATTTACATTTCAGCCTTACGGAAACCGAAATGATCAAATGTACTTTTTATCAGTTCCACGATTTCATTTGCCCGAGTACGTGATTAATGTTTAATTGTCCGAAAACAAATGATTTTCTTTCATAAATTCGTTTATCGTGGGAGGATGACATAAATGCTGATAGATTTCTATTTGCATTACCAATGAATTATTATTCTCCAACAAACGAAAGATATATCCATCGAAAGTTTAATTATTACGCTGCACACTATGAGTCAATAAAAAGCACTGTTTAAAATAACTCGTTATCTATTGGTTTTATCGTCTTGAATGAATTACTTTGCATGTTAAGAAATTCGTCCCACGAGTGAAATTTTATTTTTTAGTATCCTATATTTCGTGAGATATTAAGGTGACTCTCAGTTGTTTAACTTTTAACATTAATCGATTTAATTGGATATTCGTTTCAGGAACGTATTTCCTCGTCTTTCATACGTTAAACGCGACAAAGTAAAGTAAAATACCTGTTGAGCTAATGGTTTTTCGATATAAATAGGTTAATATTTTTCAGAGAATAGTAGAGAATGACCAACTGAAAACTAATGTTGTAAAAGGTATACGATGACTATTGAAAAACTAAACTTAATAGCTCAAAAGATATGAGATTTAAAAAATCAAAACATACTGCTCTAACCAAACCCCATAAAATACAATAAATTTCATTTGAAACATTTTTTTATAAAATCAATGGTTATTTCAGATGATAGTTTTATACCTGTATATTCTCACTGATATGTGAGCAGTTTAGAATATATGATGTTCACGAATATAAAACATATAAATTCAAATAATTAAACAATTGCAAGTATATGAATATATACCTTACTTCACCTAAATATGATTAACAATCCTTTCG
Organism: Bombus campestris; assembly: GCA_905333015.3. Lineage (NCBI taxonomy): Eukaryota > Metazoa > Arthropoda > Insecta > Hymenoptera > Apidae > Bombus > Bombus campestris. Next base: position 6,953,765 of record HG995135.1, read on the forward strand.
CCTCTGCCTCCTATTTCTGATCAGCGAGAATTCCCTTCGATCCGTTGCGGCCAGAAGCGATTCTCTTGAAATTCCAGAAATTCTAACCTCGTTTCCTTATTCTCCATTCACCCTTGTATCTTCAATTACCGCGTAGCCCGTACAGTTAAACTTATTCCATAGGATCCGTTTTCAATACAGCACAACGGTGCAGAACGCGACCCATTGTTCCTGCTTTCTCCATTGTGTCGCTCGCGAGAGTGTTACGTTCCTAACCTTGTATAAGCGCAACCCTCATTCATAGGTCGCATTCTGTCCCACTCGGCAGTCTAGCTTCCTGGTCATTACGGATTTCTTTCCCCCTTTTTTCGATCCGCTAGTCTCTTACCAAAGATAAAACAACTCGAGGTTTCGCGACTTTCCAATGTGTGCCTGCGATGTTGAAGAAAATGTCTACGAATGTTCGAATACTTTCGCGAGGTTGTATATATTTAGGTTGTGCCCTTCTTCAAATATTTCGTATCAATAGGATTGCTTTTGAGCCATCGAGCGATACAGAAATCAGTAAACCAATAAAAATGCGTTTATCAAGTGTCTGAGGCTACTATTCATGCTGTATGTTAATTGTTTACTAGGTACGTGTTTGCAACAAATGTCTTGTATCTTGATAATGATTATATTGATAATGTTTTACTATATTAATAAGCCTCGGTAGTTATAGCCTCTTCTGACAGTCTCAAAGCGAGACCACCTTTAACGTTTATTAATTTAAAATGTCTATTACGTGCTATATACTAATCTTCTCTGCTAAATATGTCTTGGTAGTAAATATTTTCTAACTTCTATATACGTTTCTAGGTTGCTCTCGGATTTTATTATTATAGTCACGATAATCTGATCTCGTAACAACGCTAAGGGAATTTCAAAAGTTTCGAGGAATGTTGGAATAAATTTGTATCCGATTAGATCGACGTATTGAATTCGACAGAACTTTGATTCGCCTGAATAACGTAACCATAGCCTTAGGCACAGCAGCGTTGAGTATAACAGTGCAAAGTCTGACAACGGTAAGTATGTTCGTCTTAAGATTTCCCTGAAACTCCGCTGTAATTTTCGCCGGAAGCCGAAAGCTTTCCCAAAGTATCACTTTGGGAGCTTCGACATTCTCTTCAACCCTGTCGAGGAATTTCGGGCTTCCCCATGAAAATTGATGCGTCGTTAACATCGCAGCACCGCTTCGAGACGCGTGACACGACATAAACGAAGGAATCACGCGCGCCCCGTGCCAGAGAACTCGACGTTCTCTTTTACGGTTGATCCTAAGGCGGTTTAACGATGCCACGTTACCGCGTTGCCCTGTTTTTCCGCTCGTACGTTGCGTCATAGAGAAACGGAACACGTTGGGCGTTTTATTCCACGGCTCTTTGCCACCAGCGGAATGTGACTGACTCTCTTAAGAGGACAGAGTATATTTGGCTAACCATTAGCGGATCTCCAACCAGGAACGAAAAAAACGAGCACCTTTCTCCCTGTGAGGTTGCGCTTCACTCCGCTAAGAGACAAAGGATATTACACGCAGCAACGAGCGCAAATCTCGAAAATACGGTTGCACGATCAAGGCCATGAACGAATTTTTAACGCCAGCTCGAAAACGTTTGACCACTCGTCAAACACGTTTGCACACGACCATAGTCCTTTCAACGTGTGTGAGCCAAGAGAAAAATACACACCCGCAGCTAGTAGCAAGAATTACAGCGACGTAATTGAACTATCGAAAATGTGGTTTGGTGATAGAGCCGAGTTTACAAGTATCGTATTAGGATAGCCACTGATATCATCTGAAACGTGATATATTCGATCTAGATTATATAGATATTGAAGATCGTCGATGGAAAATACGATAAGTGGAATTTCCTGTTCTTTTATAGATTTTTAAATTCAATATCATTGTTGTTAGTAAAATTCAATATATTCAGTGTACAACCAATTCCACATTGAAGGTATCTCGTCGTTTGATTTTCGAATTAGATAAGAATATATAGAAGATGTTTGGAAAAATTGATTACGCGAACTAATATCGATTAAATTAAGCTATTTAACATAACAGCTACAGTGATATTATTCGTTTCTTACAGAATTGTGTAGTTATCGTTTACTTTCTTCGAATTTATGAGGTGTATATTATTATTTCATATTAATGTACTTTGTTTTAGCTAGCACAGGCAATATCAAATCAGAAAATTATCAAAAATACCATTTAGTCTTTGAATTGTCGGTCAAAATTTTGTATTCTTGCAAGACAACGATCCCAGTTAATTAATATATAATAAATTATGTACGTAATTTATGTATTTTTACACTTACTTTTACGTACTTTCTTCATCATCTTCTTCTATGAAGATTCTTATTTTTATCTTAAAATAAAATATCCAATTTACAATGAAAAGAAAGGAACCAGTAGATATTTTCTGGGCTTTCTTTATCGGCTTTTATTGGACTGTTAAGGAGTTAAGGAAGTTTGTTACGGTTCATGTAGAAATAGAAAAACACGAAATAATCTCAATAATTCAAGGAAAAGCAAGCAATTCATATCTCGGACAATTGGTGGCCGATAAACCAGAAGCAGCAGAGCTGCCGCGAGTGAATCATCGGCCCAATGCATTTTACTGCGCGAATTCGATTTCTATCCATCAGACGTCGCGACGACTTTCGTTCCGATTCCTAGTGGAAAAGAGTAAGGGACAGAGTAGACGGGTGATTAATCGACGTGGTTTGTTCCAAAAGTAATGAGATTGCTTACTTTCTATCACGAATTGGCAAGTTGGATAAAAAGTAAATAAATTACTGTGATCTGTTAAACTTTTTATAGTATTCCCATTGTAGGTAGCATGTTTTTCTGAAAATCCATTTCACATCTTTTATTTATACATTTCAGATTTATTTCTATCTATAATGCTATGTATTCTTTCAATATCAACTATATTTATTTCATATCGTGTTACATCGATCCATCATGACCTTATCAATTTCCATCGTCTCTCGCGTTAAGTTTCTAGCTTCGTGCAAACGATAACGTGGTAAAAGATATCTGAAAAAATCGCTTTGATTTTTAGAAATATGGTCTATGAGAAGCTCTCGTGTAAACCTTATTATTTGCGAAACGAATCGCATACATCGTTCCAGAAAGATATTAAATAACATTGGCAAGTCGTCTTGTTTGCACGTTCAACTATAAGCAATATTGCTTCATTATCGACAGAGCTCACAATGTGAAAATATCGAAAGCGATTCCGCGAGGATGAAAGAATTTGGTAGACTGCCAAGAGAGGCCGAGACATCGCCTCGTCAGCTATCCGCGTTCGATAGTTTACCGATTTCCCATTAAACCTTTTAAAGCGAGGAATCGTCTCGAGGTCGTTCTTTGTTTCGAAGATTAATTAACGACGGGGAAACGACGCTGTCGTCGATGTAACGCGCGGGCAACGAAAAGTCAACCGCGGGGAACAGGAATTGGAGCGTGATTCGTCCCGATGCCGAAGCCGATAGGATTCCAGATTGTTCCTTTTTTTTTTTTTTTTTTTTTTTTTTGTCCCTGGCCAATCGTCCGAGATTCTCCATCGGAAGCCAAAAATCCAATTACTAGCGCGGCGGAAGTGGAATTTCATTTCCGTGGTCGCCGCGTATATCTTGTCGGGACGCGTGTATCGTAAATCGGCCGGCGACCAAGAATTTCTACTGGAAAAAATGCTCTGGCCGAAGTGAAAGCGACTGCAAACGTTTGCTGATCAATCTACTCGCGGCTCGTGTTATACAGTAGCGGCGAAAAGTATCGGCACGCTATTGTATTTATTATAGCGTTTACATACTAGTTTATCAACTTCCGTATCATTTAGTAGTATCTTGATGTGACGTTTATATTAGAACAACTGTTGGTTTCGCACGAAATGCGATAATTAATCTAAGGTATCACGAAAATGAATCGATCAGAAGATTGCATTCGTGTAATACATGTACAAAGAAAACATCTTTTAACACTTGAAAGAATCGCAGTGGTGAAGCGATATATATTTATATAGTTTCCATAAACCTAAATTCTCTTTGGAAGAATTCAAGGAATAAGTAAAATCATTTGTGTCGTGCATGAAATCGGATAAGAACACATAAAGTAACAACGTAAATGTTTCCATTGATCGAATATAGACATGGACAAGAAGAGAATAAATTTTGTAATATGAAATTACTATTCTGATACCGAATCCTTTAGTCTGGCATTACAAGTGAAATAATAATTCTTAAAGGTATTGATAATTTCTTAGTAACTTTTTGAGTTTACTTATGCCTTAGTAAGTATTTACAGTAATTTACACAGTAGCGAAGAAATACTATAATTTTACAGAATAGAATTATATCTGGCACGAGTAACGAATAAATGTTACCATATACCGCAAGTTGTTCGTGTTAGAAAATGTTTAGTACAAAAGTTATCGTACCAATTATAAACTCCCTTTTGTCTGTGTAGATTTCTGAAATTTCTCCGAAATTTTCTGCTGTAAAAATTTTCTGACACACAATTCTTCTGCCATACGAAGCACATAAGTGTAAAAACACGAAACGGAAACGTCGCGTCGCTTCTCCACGTCCAAAGTAAACGCATGCTGACGATTACTCTCTGACAGAGGATAGCACACAGAGGAATTCTCTTTATCGTCCCCGACGAATTTATCTCCTGGCAAGTTTTAATCGTGCACGTGTTTCTCCACCTTTGTCCTATCCGTTGTCGGGCTTTTTGTAATCGGATTTCATACTCGTGAAAGGACAAACGAAATCCCAGCGTCGATAAGCGGTCGTGAAACCTCATGGTGGACCTGCATGCGCTCTGAAACCAAATTAACCGTGTCTTATCTGGACTATACACGCGATATAGGCTCAAACATCTCGAACCTGTGTATATGTATGTCGTCTCCATTCACGCAACCCCTATACATCTATAACCGACGTCCCATTTGATACTGGAATTAGCACATTATACCAACCCGTTTCGACAAACAAGGCACCAACTATTTGCGTACACAGAAGACGCTTGTAATTATACGGATTCTGGGTCATTTGTCCTTATATCCTGGAGAAATGACAATTCCAATTCAAATAGTTGGCGTTGAATCCGAAAATTCTTTTGACGAGATTACTTGCATATTATATAATCCTTTTGAAAGAAATACGTCATATATATTATTATTGATATTATCGATGTAAATTATATTTTCAAAAAGGATACATCACGTGTTATTGAAAATAATTCTCCATTTATTATTTATAAATATTAGGACAAGTAGTAATCTCTATTGTTGACCATGAATGATAAAATTCTCTTTAAAAGAATACGTATCACGTTATTATTGATCCTTTTAAAAAGAACATATTTCATACTTTATTAAGAATATATCCCATTTATTATTATTACTCATTAGGTAAAGAATTATTAGGAAATTGCGAGAAACTTTAAAAATTATTAAAATGTTCGGTCTGTGCAAGACAGTAAATTCCACTGTATATGAAAGCTGGTCCCAAGAGATTAAAACTTCGCGTTCTCTCACGATGTATTCGATCACTTAATCAAACTTTCATCGATAGTATTCGGTAAATTAATAAAATTAAATGCTTTTCTCATTGCTAATTGTCACGTCTTTCTGCACAAAATTCTAATTTGATACCTAACGACTGTACTTTTTTGTCTAGCCTCAAGTTGTACTTTCGAAATTCTAACATTGTCAATCGCGCTTTTATTCCGGTTTCGGAATTTCTCCACTCTCAGAGATTAGTGAAAAACAAAATTCCTACAGTACGATGCTAAATTCCTGCGATAATTAGAAGTTAGAAATTCCTACAACACATATCGAGCAAAGGCGTACATTTTAATAACTGGAAAGCAATGTCTGCCAGTGCTCTATTCTCCACTCGTAGATACTACGTATACTAGGATGACCCCGTTGAAGGAACGCCGCTCTGCTCGCAACGAATGGACCCAGAAGGGAGGATTATCCGGATACAATCGCGAGCTGACCATTTTTTGAACACTTGGCGCAATGGGGTCCGAAAATTGCATCAACCTTTCTTATCGACAGGTTGCACCCGGACAATTTCAACGAGGTGAATAAATAGAAGGGGGCCAGGTAGAGCGATCTGTGTGTGGTCAATGACCGAGTTTCCCTCGAAATCTGGTTCTCTGCACCCTATTAACCCTATTAATCAACGCACTACCCTCCATCTACCGGCATTAACATTTACGTGGCCTCTCTAATCTGACCATAGATAGAATCAGAGTAATTAAAAATGTGACATTTTGAAACGATAAAATAGTGGAGGGCAAGTGACGAAAGACAAATAATTGTAATCTTTTATCTGCTTTTATCGACACCTACAACGAAAAACGTTTAAGTTATTTTAGAGGGACGATACGTGCATTGCAATATTATGTTCACTGTTAGTTACTGATATTCTGTTATTCCATTCTTGTTAAACCTACCCTAGGTAATGTGCTAAAAATGTAAAAAACTTGCATATATTGCGTAGTTCGAATATTCGTAAAATTCCTCAATATCGAATCACTTAGTCGATTTTGCTAAAAGTTCTTCGAATGAGGTATCAGATATGTGGAAATAATCGAAGAATTTCCTGCCATCATCTTAAAGTTCTTCAAATAATATACATCTAGAAACTCTGTCTTTTCGCTTGTGCTATTAATGCAACGAAAATTTCCTTACTCTTTCTCTTTTTAATGTCCCTTGTTTAATAGTCCAAGAGATAATCCTTCAATCTCGTTCGTTTTTCAATGTGTGTTTCATGCAAGGAGATGGAATAACACTCAGTTATTCTGTTATGTGAGAATGATTAAAATACAACATATTTCATGAACTAAACAATTTTCAATAACATGAATGACAGATAAATATTGCCAGAAAAAAAGATACGTGAATACGATATAACGTTTCGCAGAAATGAAATGTAACAATGTGGTACATACTAATTTGTTGCGGTTCCTAGGGCAAAATATACAGGCTGAGTCAGAATATGTGGAAAGCACGGCAGAAGCTAATTCAACATAGTAAAATAAGAAGAAAATCCATATTCAAATTCATATTCCCCATATGGTATCGTTTCCTGTTATAATATTCGCTTATCTACCTTCTAAGAAATTGCTCGAAATAACTAATCAGTTTCAATAGAAGCGTGAACGATCATGGATCGTCGAATTTATTCGAACAGCTTTTTACGCGGATTTGACGGTGACGTTTGGTCGTCACGTTGGCGAACAGTTTCGATGCTTCAACGAGAGATTTTAGATGCCCCATAATTAATAATTAAATGGATTCAGTCCCGGGAAATTCATCAGCAAATAAGGTAACCACGAATTATCCATTCGCCAGGAAATTGTTGATCCAAGCAATGTCTAGCATCATATTTATCTCCAGTCTAGTAGCAATGAGCTATTAGGTTGTGTGAAAAGTTTCTTTCGATTTATAAGGAAATAATAGATGCACAACATTTTCCCTTTATATTATTGTATCTAATTACGTATAATCCATTTATCTATCAAAATAAAGATCATAAAGGTTTCATGTTTGTATAAAAATGCATCGTTGTAAAAGACGTGTCTGTAAAAGAAAGACACTTTCCCAACAACCTAATACAACTCGAAAACAAGGATGCATTACACATATCTTTATACGAATCCTTCTGCCTATTTTCGTGTGCTGAATCATCCCCTGCCGTACCTCGCTTATGTTCTAACTCACCCTATATATGTTTGCGGCGCGTGGCAAGAAACGTGTTAAAGAGTGTAAATGAAAGTCGTGTCACAAGGAGCCGAACATGTTAATCAAACGTCTATTAACGTGTACCAGGACGCAGGCTGTGCACAGACATCCGGTGGTGGCGCAAAGAGAAAAATCTTTATGGCTGTCCCGGTCGGAAGCCGAGATTTATCGTTGGCCCTTGTATCTAGCCGTGGCTGCATGTGACAGGAACTCGATAAAATACTCGTGTAATAAACAGGGTAAACGCAAATTTATATGAAACAGGCTGGTTCCGGCCGCCGGCTCTGCACGCCGCATTAACCTCTGTCTGCTCGATCACTTATCGTTAGGGAAGGCAGATTCTCATCGAGTCGGCCAATCGGACTGAATCTCGATATTGTACCGGCACTAAACTATACTTCTGACATTTTATTTGAACCATTGTATAGAAACAGTAATACCAATTGATTCTTTTTATCGCCGTTTTTTCGCTATTGTTTCCCATCTCGATTTCAATTAACGAAACGAACTAGAGATATTCGAATTTTTCGGAACGAGTTCGTCCCAATTTCATGAACAATAATAATAGCATAACTACGGTACCGTGTACCAGTGTTATATGGAATTTTCTAATTATTGTAGATATGTAAACTATGCTACAGTTGCAACTCTTTAAATTAATTTTCGCTACCCGATCTTATCTCGGGCAATTATATACAGTTGGTGGTAATTGATACAAACAGTTGATATTAATTGGTACAAATAAGAGACAATAATTAAAAGTGAAATTTACTTCCACGGAAACACCTAAGTTAAGTTTCCAACCACATTATAGAAGTTTCTATAGATTCTATGAAGTATCAGCTGTTTATTGGAGATAAATATGGAACTCGATGGGTACAGGTATATTGCTTGTTTCAATTTAGCAGAATATTTGGTGCCATTTGTGGCGAGAAGCGAAGAATTAGCAGCTGAGAAACATTGTTCTATCATGATACTGAAAATATAATAGAAATTAAGAAATTCGGTGTTCTGATTGGATTACGTCAAGTGTTCGAATGCGTATAAACGGCAATGTAATTATACAGGTTGTCTCTGAGAATGTTTATTCAAATTCGTACTTTTACGAATACAATCGAATGCGTAGAAATGCAAAGTTTGATCGTAACAAAAGAAACTTAAGTAGAACGTAAAGCTGGCTGCAAGAAGTATTGCCACATACTTCTATTTTCCAATGAATCGCTTTTATGTACAATACTAAATTTCATTCTCATAATATAACAAATTCATATAACAATATAAAAGTACTATTAAACGGTACGAAATGTAACACATATAATGTGACGAATACAATAGCGTGTCAGTATTTTTCGTAGCCACTGTAAATAAACTCCGCTTTAAACAGAATGTAGTACCATCGCTTTCAGATCAAACGACGTATGTTCGTAATTCCCGTGGCGTTAATTTCCCACGACGAACGTTCTAGACGCGGCCTGTCTCGGCGAATGCTTTTTCAAACGCGTCTTTTCTGCGACGTTAGGGGATTTGCCAGTACATAGGGAGCCATGCGGGCTTCCGACGAGAAATCGGCTTAACGCCTTCCGCGATAAAGCCGCGCACGCCGTCACGTGGCGCCAAAAAAAAAAAAAAAAAAAAAAAAAAATAAGAAGGAAAGAACGACTCGCAATTGCACTTATTGCGTCGAAACGCGAGCGTCTCTGACACGAGAATACGCTCGCGAATCACGTTCCTTCGCGACAGCTTTGCCTTCGATCGCGTTATTTTTACGCGTAACTGCGATCTCGCGTTCGAAATACTTGCAAATATTGGCTTCGTCCTGCGAAAAATACGTCTCGAAAGCGTCTACGGCAATGTAGCGTTCTCGGAAAATTCTACGATTCAAACAAGTCCAAGATAAAGCAGGAATCGTTGACAAATGAAGAATAGTGGCAGAACATAGCGTTCGGCACGAGTCTTCCTTTAAGATAATGCTGGTCGTTCGAGGAAATCACGACGTGCGTAAATTCGAAACAGGGGAATTGAACAACCTTCTCTTTGCAATTTTGTCGGCAGCATCGGCGATTTATTGCTCGACAGAGACGTAGGTACATCGTTAAAGCTTCTTTATAAGGAATGCGAAGACAACGGGTCAGCCAGGAACTTTTAACGAGCTTTCGCTCATGTTACGATTTCTCTCGCATAATTTAAGAGATTCATCTTCTTCGAGCGATTGCGTTCAATCATGAGAATAGATGCAGACTGTTCGTTGTTGCAAATAAACGTTTCAAGCGAAATCACTTCGCTGGGAATATTTAGAAATTCGTTTAATTAATACAGTGTATTATTTGAAGTAAATTATCATACAGTTCTTGTAACGTATTCTTTGCAATTTCCTTTTCAATTCTTCGAAAACACAATGTAAATATATTTAATGTACGATACATTTACATCTTAGGTATAATGTGTCAAAGTATTATTTCGTTTGAAACAATTTTCCGAACGATTACTCGAAATGGTAATTATAAGGAGGAATTCATTCTTCGATTCTTACTACAGGTTCTAATTAAAACATTGATTAATTACTGTCGAGATTGAAATGTTCTATGAATTTCTTATTGAGAAAGATTTCTGATCATCGAAATCCTCCTTGCCATCCTTTCATTCATATATTTGATTTGTTCCTAAAGCTTAAAAAATGTACATGAATCGATCACGTAAAATTATCTTTGAGAAAATATTCTTAGTATATATCTGTTGTCTAATAATTTTGTAAATATATGTCGTTCGTAAGCCTGGTATTTATCACATTGAAGGAAAACTTGCCAACGCAATTAGAAACGTCAATGATCGTAAAATGATCTTCGCAAAATTTGTCGTATCAAAAAACCAAGGAAGCTCAGTCTGATATTTCGAAATTTAACATAGAGAAATCTGTATCTACATTTCCATTATTTTCACCTCACGTCACGTATATTAAATTCCTTATATTATTCCGTGATCTCGAAGTGGAAACGTTTCGCAGAAACTTTCCCTGTAAGTAAAAAACGATCTCTTACTTTTTGGTTAACGCGGATGGAGTTTCACGGAAATTCGAATTTCCCGTCGAATCGCTGCCAGAGAAGCTCCAGGCAGCCTATTCCGTCTGAGAAGTTTCTTGGCCGCGAGTTTTGATAACCGGCGGCCACTCGCCATGCCACTCCTCTCGGCAACTTTTCGTCGTACTACACCGTCGATCGTACACGTTTCTCTTTTAATCTACTCTCTGTCTTCCGAGTCTCTCGAGTCTCACTTACCTTCCTCGTACATCCTCACGGTCTCGTGATACCGTTTGAACACGTGTCAGGTGAAAGCTTTTATGAATACATTATGTGCATTATACGAAGCGTTTTGAAATTTCATTTATATTATAATGAGAATCGACTATCACGATCATGTTGATAAAGTTTTAAACAAATTCAAAAATGTATATAGACACTACAAGGTATTTAATACGAACATATATCTGTAGCAGCACCCGACAGTAAACTTTCCAACGATTTCCGTCTTGTGGCTCGCTACAAAAAGACCCTATTCTTCGGATAAGATGATTACTAGATGTCGATACATCTTCACAATATATTTTCAGCTAGCCTAAGGACCCGCTATAAATCTTAGAATTTATTTAGCTAAGGTTCTTCAAACGAACAAATAGTCTTTGTCTTAATACTCCCTAAATCTATCACCTACTACGGGAAGATACGAGAAATCTGCTTTTCTCACGTACGATGCTTCCCGCTAGCAAGTTTCTCTCAAGGGCGGTTAGCATCCTTCTTCAACCACCAACATTGAAATTGACCGATTAACAGCAACGTCCATTTCCCTCACTTTCCGAACGAAGGCTTTCCTCAACGAATCCGATGATCTCGTATCCTTAGACACACCCTACCACAGTTTTCCTCTGCAGCATCATCGTGACGGAAAGTCAGTCGTTAGACGTCAGTCCGAGTCGATGGCTGCTAGTTAACAGTAATAGTTGACCCGAATTCCGCTAGCATCTTAAGCAATCATCATTCGAACTTGTATCGTACATCGTAACGCATCGACTAGAGGTCGAACTCGTAATCGCGAATCGCGAACTGCTAATAGTAATCGTGAGTTCTATGCAAAGTGTACATATAGAGTATATGTTAATAAATATATATTGTTAACTGTTGAAGTGGTCACGACTTTTAAGAAAACTCTACATCTGGTCTTTTAGTTTTCTCAAGCACTGAAGCCATCGACAGCGTATAGACAAAAGACTAGGTCGAAGCCGAACCATAAACTGTAGACAGGCGACGATGGCTTCAGGGTTTTCAGTCATAGGTTAACACTGCTAGCATGCGGACCTGGATCAGCTCATATTATATTCCGACTTGTATTTACACTTCAGTATTCAAAAAATATATTTTCCACCTTATAATTTATCCACGTGTTCCTTTGTATTCACATACCCTCATAACCTCAACATTAACTATACTCAAGTGTTTCTTCAGCAGCTATCACGACCTATCCATCTCATATCTCGCAGAAATCACAGAGATATGTAACCAGTCAATCATCTATGATATCAATAAACCTTGATAGTAGTATAATAACATTAATAGTAGTACATTTATCGATACTCCAATGGGGTTACAAGTCTTCCGATTATGGTAACTTGGAACTAACCTACACCTACGCTATTTGCCTAAACACAGTTATATACAAACTATACCCAAACCGCTTCTTACGTACAACTACGCCCAATTTCGATCTATCTTCGCGTGCGTGTGTTTCCATAATAAATGTTAATATTTTTCCAGAGGCACCATATTTAGCTCATTATATGTTAAAGACGGCTATTCATGTGGTATACTAATCTTTTAGTCGATATACATTTCCAATAAATACCCTGTAATTTCTATATACATTTTTAGATTGCTTTCAAGATTTATTGATATAATTACGACGGTCGTGCATCAGTTAGAGTTATAATGTCTACAGAAATTTCGAAATGTTTCGTATAACACACGTTATACAGACATAAAGTTTGTATGCCAAGCGTTCAAATATACTTTCGCGAGCCAGTGTATAACGCAAAGGGAGATGTTTGAAGCGTTACGTGGTAAATTTCTGTTACTTCCCTGGAGCTACATTGCGTAATAGCCGGAAAGGAAAAGACCAATCCTTGAAAATCGTTCGACTTTCTCGAAATATTTCGGGTTGAGGGGGAGGAAAGGGTGAGCTTCGTCCTGGATTTTGAGAGCGTTCCCAACGGCATTGGCCAGACGCCAATCGTCTGTATACGCGATCAAACGGATCCATTGAATTCGGTCTTCCTGTGTAGAGCTCGTAAAGCGCGGATATTAAATTTACTAGCTATTTCGTTTAATCGCTCGTAGTCTCGTAGGTCTGTTCCATTTGCAGAATGTTGTCTCGAAGAGCCCTCGTTGTTCGATCTCGTCCGCGAAACCAGGCTACCATGCTGCGCCCTTAAATTTTGACATTACTTTCTCACTGTTATTTATTTTCACTCTGCTGGTACTCGCCAACTGTTACATCGCGATCTTGCTTTTATTTCTGCAGGTAAGGAAAATATTTAAGAGGTTGAAAAAAATGTTTAGCGAATGAAATTGTATTAAAACATCACGTAACAATAAGTAAAATATCGATGAAAGTTCCCTTCTTTATATCTCACACAAGTTCAAGATATGACTTAATGTTGGAAATGCACGATTGGCTCGAAAATGGCCTAAGAACGTAGATTAAATTATGTCATTTCGTGATTATATATTATTGGGCCATTTTTTTTTTTTTTTTTTTTTTTTTTTTTTGCCATAAGGAGAAGAAAAGGCCTCGTGAACGTCGTTGAGACTCTGTTATCGACGTTTCGAACACGTAAAAGGGTTATTACCTCGTAGAAGAGTCTTCTGGTTAGAAAATAAGAATAGGTGTAAAAATCTCGCTCTGCAGGCTGGCGCTTTACACGAGTTCCGTGTACCATTACGCGTGATATGGAAGTAGAGCAACTTGCACGCGAAATATACGACTCTCTGAATTCGTAGTTCCGATAAAATGTTTTAATAAAAATGTCGTAGTGACATGCAGCTGGATAAGACAGGCGATAGGCTCGAAGTTGTAAACATAACATATAAATAATCCAAGTAAGTATTAGGACTCTTGCAGAAAATGGGGGAAACTCGTAAAATTATTAGGGATACTAAAACGTTTATTGTCTAGTTTGGAAACGTAGATTGCGAACAATTCGTATATTCTTTTATTATAAAAAGAATCCCTTTTATCTACGAATCAATGATCTTTGGTTTCGTGTGATTCCACAGAAATTTTTATCGACTTCGAGTCTGATTTGTCGAAAATTTCCTTAACCAGCAATATAGAAATCTACCTAAACGTCTATGATATTGAGAATTTTATTGTTCAATCAAGATCATGACCTTTCTTAAACACATGATTCTAGTCGATTAATCGTTCCTTTGTATGAGACCGCCAAATATCCTAATATTCATAAACGTGGAATCGTTATCACGGGAAGATGCAGGATAGACACGCGAAGAATAATTCTGCTGTATGACCAATAAATGGAAACGATTGTGAGATCAAATCACGTTCCATAACATTTTTATTACTCCAAAGTCGTATTAAGATCATAACGAACCTGCAATGAACCGTCTTACGCTGAAAATCAACTCGCTGGTTAAAATTCTCACGTTCGATTCCGCGTCTATCCTCGACTCAGCTATATCGTTCGTTTTATAACACGATGCTACTAATTAACAATCGATGGAGTTCTTTCGGCGAGCCAGAAAAAATCCAAAGCTGTTGCGAAATGATAGTTTTATCGCGAGCCTGGATGTTCCAATTACTAGAGCAGAGCGTAAAATTTTAACGACTGGACGCTATTGCGACTGCATGACAGCTGATTATAAACGAAGCATCAACGCGACGCCACGTCGTAGGGCGGACCCTGTATACTCGTCTCGATGAATTTTCCCATAATCAAGTCGATTGTTCTTATAACACGAGCATTTTTGCCTCTACATATATTTCATCGTCCAATCGAAATTTACTCGACATTTCTCTTTCTCCTAACATTCTTCGATGAGCTTTATGCGCCATCAAAATCTACTATCTCTTACCTTTACTGCAATTTTTCTTTTCGTTACTCACGTTACCTCTGCTTTATGCTCCTTTTTTTGTGAGGATGTGCAATTTTGGCGAATTTCTTCGCCACTTTCGTTAACCCTTTACGGTTGTGGTATAAATGTTCTCAGTTATCAAAGCATTTTTACTGTTACGCCACCGGTTCAAAAGTCTTCGATCATCCGGTTTTAATACAACTTAAACAAAAATTTGCTTTTTTCATTTACTATTGGGACGACTCACACCTTCTGAATATTTTTAAAATATCGATTGTCCTAACATTAGTTAGATCCTTGATTTTTTTCAAAATACATTCAGTACCTATCTTTAACAGATGTATAATTTTAATCCTGGAAGTGTATTTCCTTCATCAATCGTAATATCAAAATGCTTCTTGGTGACCACGAATTACCAGCAAAATTACAAAATCAACGAACCATAAAATCATCACTTGACTGCGGATTTTTATAAGTAATCAAACAGAAATGTAAACAACGATTTGCCTCGTTTATTAAATACCACGATAAGTATTCTTCTTTGAACGCATATTTGCACCTTCGAATTTTCCGCGAGCCCATAAAAATTCGCGCTT
The DNA here is from genome assembly GCA_905333015.3 of Bombus campestris. Taxonomy (NCBI): domain Eukaryota; kingdom Metazoa; phylum Arthropoda; class Insecta; order Hymenoptera; family Apidae; genus Bombus; species Bombus campestris. Next base: position 6,969,290 of record HG995135.1, read on the forward strand.
TATTTATCGTATTATCCGTATGTGACCTGTAAATATTATTTTCGTCCGTATCATACATTTTTTAACGACTAGCCCTCGTTCGATGAAAATTCTCACTACGAATTATCCGTATCTGAACTCAGCGCAATTGCAACAAGGATTAAAAGTTGAAAACGCTCGTAAAAGATTCTCTTTGGCGTTTTGTTGTATTTAATGGAGATGGAAACTGGTACGGCGTTAGACTCTCCTAGGAGGATGCACGTCGTTGGCCCAATTACTGCGGTATCGAGTATTGCTCCTCCGTAATCGGCGACGTCGAATACACTAACAAACTCTGAATACGCCGATTCCCTTGTGGCCTAATAGAATTGACTATCGCACTTGTTACGACACCCCAGAATAGTCCACCTACCGAAAGCTCGCTCGATTCGGGTTAACTACTCGTGCAGAGGTTTGCGAGAAGTCATCTTACTGACGAGCCCACACGAGCGGAATCATCTCAAAGCCAAGCTTTTCATTTCGATTGTTTCGAAAAATACCATCCAATATGGATTCTTCTCTTTCTCGTTCGTAGCATTAGAATCCGTTGATATTGCTTTTTCAATGGTCCGGCCGACCCTTCCTTTTCCAACGGATAACGTTTAAACCAATCGTTATTGGTTGTTTCGTTACATGAAATCGTTGTTTACCGATACGGTAGAGACGTACATCGAAAACAATGAGAACTTTCTATCGCAGGCTTTCGTATGTTACGTTTATGGTGTATTCGATCGGTTTAACTTCGACTGATTTAATAACTACTTTTTGCTCTTATTTATTGCGTCAAACATCTTTGTTAACAAGGATTGTAGTTTGTAGGGGAATTTCTGAAAAAAATATGGCAATCTTCTAGGAGAATCGAACTGAGAAGGATCTTGGTGGTAAACGAGCACGCTACTTATTGAAGCAACGCGACTTGACTGTTCCATTTCCCTTGTTGTTCCAACCTACATCATTTTTGTAAGAAATACTCTTGTTATGATACAGTACGAGTATACGATTTACTATCATTATGACATACTGATGGAAGACTTACCGCGAAGACATCGAAGGTAAAAATCAGAGAAATTTTCATAGCCATCTGTAAGCTACGAATAACGAACCAAATAACCGAATATAATTGGATAGATGCAAAAATTCTGTCAATTTTAGTAACCTTGCTTTTCCGCTTAAATGGAAACTGTATACTTCATAATAAGTATACAGAATCTGCATTGTAAATATTTTATTCTAACAAAAGATTTGCATCCACTTAAGCCTCATAATTCCCATAGAATCTTTTTAAACTGATTTGTCTATCAGTTTGCTCGACTATTTACTAGAAATTAAGAAACAGACAAGAATAGACAAGATTGAAGAAAGAGACAAGAGTAGAGTAGACAAAAAGGTACTTGTTGTATTTTTATTACATAAAATCGACGGGATTCTTGCAAAGAAGACTGCACGAGTAACTTTCGTCACATTCTTTACTCAATAATTTACTGTTTGTTTCCATCCTATCTCTAATAGACTGTGCTTAATCCTACAACTTGGAGCGTACAGTTCCACGCGAGTTTTGCGACCATCTTACCTCCGTCCAAAGAGGAATTTCCAGAACAATAACCGAGCAACCGATCGTGCGACGGTTCCCTAATGAAACGTTGCACAAACGAAAAGTTTCCACGGCAATATAGCTCCTCCAACGTCCGAAACACAAGGCTCGCGGTGAACGAGAAACATATATCTGACCGCACACGATATACAGAAGCCACTGACGCGAATTTTGCCGTTCTATCGCAGTTCTGGGATGAAGCTGTTGCGAGAAGGAAGTTCGGTGCCAGGTGCTGTCTACGAGTAGCGATAAATCCAATACAAAGCTATTATTTTTCTTAACGTCGAACGACTCGTGCGAATCGAGAAAGGTGAACGTCGCAAGATGAGAAGCGACCCGTTTATCTCGAGGGGAACGTTACACTCGCAGTTTATTCCTTACACGAAACAATTTCCCTTCGACATCGATAATTTAATACTCTCGTTGTGTCTCTGGATTTCCAAGCGATCGTTATACGGCCCAGTTCCAGGCATGTTTAATATATTCGCCACCACGTGTATTTTCACAGATTTTCTGCTCATGCCTTTTAAAGGTGAAAAGAAGGTTTTAGAAGTGAAAAATGCTGTAAATTTTACAGAAATTCGATTGTAACCATACGAACAGCAATAAATATTACATATTACAGCGAATTAATTATGAATTATAATCGTAAGAATTATAAATTAAAATTATATAATTGTATGGACCATAAATAAATAATCGCGAAGCGAAACAAATATATGATACAATTATATGTCCTATCGCAGGAAAGTATTTAACACAGACAAAATATTTAATACAAATTTCACTCACACTCGTGTACGAAAGTATCAATTTCACACATTCTCCTGTCCACCACTGTATGTGCTGTCCGTGCTTAGCAACGTCACGAAATACAAAGCAAAGATGAAAACGCACCGTAAACTAGACGACGTTTGATGAAAATATGCTATGAAGAAAATGTGAAGAGATTTGTTCGAGAATTTTCAAAAAAATAAATAAATAAATAAATAAATAAATAAAAAAATCATACAGGAAAAATACAATTCTGTGAAGATTATGCCAGCAACTCTTCCTATTGATATGCTTTCATACGGCTCATCGCAATATACCAAGTAATCGTTTTCTAAATTTTCGTAAATAAAAATGTTACATTGTCCATCGATGTAGTTTGTTTTTTTCTTGATATTATTAAAAATTAATAATAATCTTGGAAATACTAAATTACCATTGTATCGGTGACCGCCACGATGTTGAATAAATTACGGAAATTTCATAAACATTACAGCTAGAGTTTTGGCGCGAAAGAGAAGACACCGATTCCGGAAACGCACGTACGCCGGATCAGGAAAGAGACACGAACCAATCTCATGAATAATGAATGGGACACGAAATCGCGACTCTCAACAGACCTCCAACGTTTTCCTTGATTTCCGTAACACCAGAGCTTGTTTTCGTCTTCTTTCGTTATAAAAAATCTAGTGCTATCTGGCAACCGAGGCGAATCGTATAAGATGCAATCGATTGGTAGAAACAATAACAGGGATCGTGAAATGATGTTAGGTTAATACATATTTTTTCTTATAAATGTTCTTATTATCTAAACAATTTACATCTCCGCTGCTTTAAAATATTGTCTAGATCGAATAGAGGATCTGTCTTTAATCTTTCTCAAATATGAAATTTATATTTTCCATCACCTTCGTGACAGTTTCTTCGATCTTCTTTATTCACGACAGCCAATATGAAGTTTCAATATTTTTATTACAAATCCTCTTGACATTCGATACATGTGAGTTACATATTTCTTCTTCTTTAACGTAATTGATAATCGATAATAAGATAAAATCTAACAGACGATATTTCCTCCCTTAGTTCAAACTTCAGAAAGTTTATACGCTTCTGTGTATATACTAATTTTCCAGCAAATATATATTCGCATTGTAATACGAAGAATAACGCAAATAAATATCTTGCAATTTTCATGTACATTTTCAGATTGCTTGAAATTTTACCAATACATTTAATCGTCACAGTGGCGTCTCAACACAGTTCCAACATTTCAAAGTGTTTTATATAACGCGCACAGTATATACAATACGATATATATCGGTAAAAGTTTGCTGTAGTAAGCGTTCAAGCTACTTCCGTGAGCCACTCTAATCGGAGCTTTCCTTTTGTCGAGTGTAAAGGTTAATAGAAGGAATTAAAAACAGTAACGAAATAAGAGAGAGGAAGAAAGGTTGGAAGACAGGAGAGCGGTTAGTCGAGTTTAACTTCGGTTGCACGAGGAAAAAGAAACCAATTAGTCGTTCGTTTCCGAACACGGACCTCCTTGTGGCCTCGGTGTCCCTCTTCCGTGCTATCGGAAAACACTCGACTCCTTTCTTTTCATTTCGCGCGCGTCAAGCAATCGGGAAACGCGCCGGTGTTTGCGTTACGCTCTTCGACGTCGGCTGCTCCTTCGCTAAACCGAGAACCGATTCGAAAACATTGTTCGAACTACCACTACACACGCGCACGTTCACGCAACGCTGTGAAGAGATTGTGATTTTTGTTGGTCGGTGATTAAATTTACCAAAGCACTTTCCATCGTGAAAGGGTCTTTATACCTCGACTCGATGATGAGATTCTTTTACCGTGGCTGGTGTTCCATCCTCGCTCTCCAATTTACTTCACAAAAAAATCTCAGAACATCGGCATCATATTTAGAAAAAAAAAAAAAGAAATGGAAGAAAAAAGAAAGAACTCGCGATCAGCCAACTCGGGTGCAATTTGCGAGAGCAATCCAAGCGTAAGAGAGCGCATCAAAAACAGAAATACAGAAATCAGAACCGGTGCTGTGACGCGTGTTCGATAATCGGTGACCTCGATCACTGAAACGACCAGGACGAAACGGGTCACGAGGGACGCGTGTAGGAGATGCTCGTTAGGTCGATTTGGTCGTCGATTAATTCTGTCGGTCGGACGGCGTGTGATGGAGCACCCTGGATTGAAATTTTCGCCGGCCCAAGCGTTCCTGTCGACGACAGCGGGTCGAAACGAACGGACATCATATAAGCAGGAAAGAGAGATGGAGAACGCGAGAGGAATGCGTAGGCGATCTTCGGTTTTACGAGAGCCATAGATATTATAGGGAAGAGCGTCCCGCATCTGCGCGACGTGCCGTCGTCCTCGAGAGACGTCGAGGGGCAGTGGTGAGCGCATAACCGGCGTTCTCGTAAATTTATCGAGTGTCATATCGAGTACTGTCACCCGTCGTAGATCGATCGTGTCCATCTCCTGGTTGTCCGTAAAGTGGGCCAAGATAATCGTTTAGATAAACCACTAGCGTCCCTGACACGCGTGCTAACCTACCTCTCTCTATACTTTCCTCTCTCTTACGCTTGTCAGTTTGAAAATCTGTCCCATTCTGGCCATTCATCCTTTCCTTTCATTCCTTTTTCCAATTCTCTCCTTTCTCCCATCTTTCTCTCGGTTGATATGTTTCCAACAACGGCGATCTGCCACGTCTTCGTAAATTCTCAAAGGGAGCACGTTTATTGCGAGCGACGAAATCGCTGGATGTGTACCGCCGGATGAACGATATCGTTGGAGCGGCTCGCGTTAAATCTGTCCCCCATTTCTTCTACAATTTCGTCTACCGCCTCCTTGCTCGTCGTTCAACCGCCGAGGAGATAGATTTCCTGCCTGGAAACGTAGAGATTATTTGTAAAGAGAAGAGCACCCCGTTGAATCTCTGTCGGCCACTCAGCGGAACGACTGTTTAATTTAACGCTACGCGTACGAAATGTCAACTATAGGATTCCGCTGGACTCATAAAACGTCGCAACTCGCCGATTCCATCTCCTCCATTTCTTCTCCGCGGTTTTACGTTTCCATCTTGACTTCAGCTAATCGAATCCCACGCCGAGTTTGATACTTTTATCTTTCACGGTTTTTTAGACGCGATAAAGAAGAATATTGTCCCAGCGTTGACTGACTGTGTTAGAACGAAAGATCGAGAGACGATTATTTTCGTTTCATTGATCTGTTTAATACGTCGATAAGATTGAAATCAAAGAATTCCATACGAGCCAGTATACAATCACTGTTCGTTCGTTATGTTTCCTTGCAATTCTTACGAAATAAATTCTACATTTTTGAAGATTCTCTTGAACGAGTTTAAACGAAATAATTATTAAATCATTATGCTTCTCTAAAATTCTTGCAAACATTTTTTACAATTTTCTATCACATATTTTGGATTATATTCCACGAATACAGTACTTTAGCTAATCAACTGTCTGCTCAACGATCCTCATTAAATGATGAATTCTATACAAGCCGAACGAGTGTTCTAATATTTAAGAAGAGTACTTGCAACCAGAGGAACAGAAAATGAAAGATGTTGGCAAGTTACAAGACTCATAGTTCCTTTTTGTTTCATTGCTCTTTACGTTAGATAGAAGAGAAGAGATTTCATTCTCTATCTCGCTACTTTCCACCAGTCAACCCTATAAATCTCTTAGCAAGTTTAACGAGCATATTGCGGGCCGAGCTAGCAGTTCGAGTTCTCGTGTAATTGTCAACTCATTACGTGGAGAACTGTACGAAATCGTTCCTTAAGGAACTTCTGGTATTCACCTTATTCAACTCTCTGTAGCCCTCGCTCTTATCTTGCGATAGCTCCTATCTGCAATAACTATACGGTGGGGGAAAACAGCGTTCACCAGATTCTCAACGAAAGAAAAATCCCTTATCGAGCGTTATTTTTCTCGTCAGTCTTGATATCTCGTTTCATTACGAACGAAATACGGAATTAATGGATACACTCGAGCGAAGGCTGGGATCACGAGAAATGGACGTTGACAAGGGACGACGGAGCGACAAGAAGATCCGCAATAAGAACCCTGGTATTATTTATCGTTGGCGCAGCCGCTCGTAATATTAATTATCTCATTTTATTTTTCACGACTATGTAATTAACATCGGCGGCTATTTACTCGAGAAGCTGATATCAAACGTTATTTCCTGGCGGAAGAAAAGATAGTTTCCGACAGGTAGTCGTTTATCTTGAACTTTATCCCTCTCCTTCTTTAATCGCATTTCTCTCCTTAAAAACATTTGAGAAAGAAACAAGAAAAAATGATATTAATATTAGAACCAGCAAGTTTGTCGAAACACGATGCAACTTCTCTTTTGTTCGCAACTTGAGATCACAAGAAGAAACATGATAGGTACAAGTGAAAGGAACTTGTTAGATCCAGCCAAAGTGACATTGAAACAGGCAATGTTTCAGTACTTTTAATATTACAATATCGTAATAAAGAATATTTCAATATTATTTCCGATGTCTTTAAAATCGTAAAGAAGATAGAAAAATATCCTAAAACGAAACGAAAGGACAATTTTGGTAACGCAAAGGAAATCGACTTTTATTAAATTCTAAATTCTAAAATTGTTGGCCTGTAAATGAATGTAAATGAAAATATGCTATAGCTATTATGCTTATTAAAACCACGTATGTATAAATTCATGATAGGACTAGGTATAATTATCAATACGCGAAAACTACACAGGAAAAAGATCATTTGGTTGATTTCCTGAAATCTGTTAGCTTATGGTACGAGGAACGAACGGTTAATTCGTAAAACGAGCGAGGGAAAGAAAATCGTGTACGTTTCACTAGTACCAAATAGCACAAATGCGTTTAGCGCAGCTAGTTTCCATTTCAGAGATATAATAGCGATGCTATTCGCCACAATAGATATCCGATGTGCCGTGTAACGGGGTAGTTCGTCGTGAAATTACATAAAATTTACGGCGTTTGCAGAACTGCGGCTCTCTGGCGCTTTTACAAACATGGATGGCCGCGTTTTCAGTCGCGTTTTCAGCCGGATTTCAGCGCAAACCGGATGAGAGAACGGCGAGATCTAATCTCGGAAATAATAACGGCAGATGCGGTAGTCGGATTGCAGCTAGCCGAAACGAAAAGTCGGAGAAAATTCACTGGGCGTCCTGAACATTTCGTTTCCCTTCCTCTTTCCTTCCATCGTTTTCTCTTTTCGGCCGCGTAACGAGGTAACCTAAAGCAAAGTTTATCGCGTTCTGGCCGCTATCGCGCCTGGCCGACTTAAAATTTCGAAGCCAGATAGGAAATTGCCGAGTCACGAGATAGCCAAGTGAAAACGGCTGAAACTCCAACCCCTAATTAACGTTGCCACGTCAAAATTTGGTTACTTCTTTTCTGCTTTCCAAACTTGATTAATGCTTCCTGGTTGTTGGCTATTGTACTAACGAACAAAAACGGTTCTTCAAGAGATTCGAACGCTAAATTAACTCTGTAGCCGTAGGCGATGCCGAAATCGTGCTCAACATACGCTGCTATCTCAGTGGGCCATGCAGTTTGCAAAGTTGTTACAGTTTCGGCTAAAAGAAAGGTTAGCATTGATACGCTATGGATTTCAGTAATATATATTATATTTATTCATTGCTCTTACTAAATATAAATCCATCTTGTAAAATTGTGGTGCTTCTTTTTATACATCTTATTTTATTAAACTTTCTTTTACACCGTCGTAATAAAGGAAGATGTTTTTCTTTCTCCCGTTTATTACGTTCTTTAAATAATAATAAATCTGTACAAGATATAAATTTCAACCGCGGTTTTCTGGAGAAAAATATGCAAGCCGCCCGTGGCTGAAGGATTAATCAATTGTTCTGTGTAAAGATATAACAGCTTTACTTGTTGTCAAGTAGCTTTGTATTCGAGGTTCGACACAGTTCTGTGTACTCGCATTTGAATCGACGTCACGCGGGGCAAACATCTGCCAATACGTGTCACGCGTGCACAGAGTAAAGGATAGAAGCTTTGCGTTTCCTGATGCACAGCTCATGCTTTCTCTAGAATCAGTTCGTAGAGTTTGAAGCGTTAACCTTGGTTCAAACTGTATGCAGTTGGCCGATTTCCAACTAACGATCAACATGGCGTCTCGGTTTAATGTTCTTCCTGATCGAAGCGACGATATCAGGGATAAGGTTGGTCGTAACGTCACGAACTATTCTAACTTGCGAAATCCTAGCTGAATTTTACGGTTTGGTCGTATTTGGTTTGTCATTGGAAAGGAAAAGCTCTTCGCGAGTGAGAAAACTCGTGCAATCTTTACATGACGCGTTCGGTACTTACGTCGGGAATCCAGTTTTCCTAAAAACAATCAACTGCGATTCGATTATAGAGCATCGTCTACTTACTGCATTTTTACCTTTGGGTAGTACGACAGCGAATTTTATATTATTTTAACGTTTAAGTAATACAAGTCAATGATAGCAAGATATTTTCAGGTTTAAGTAGTACGAATCAACGATACCGAGTTGTCTTTTCGTTGCATTTTTACGTCAAAGTAGTACGAATTAATGATACCAAGGCACCTTTACGTTTGTTTAAGCAATACGAATCGACGATACTGATTTATCTCTATGTTGCACTTTTATGCCTAAGTAGTACGAGTCGACGACAGCAAGAAATTTTTACGCTTAAGTAGTGCTAGTCAACGATACGGATCGTTTCTTTATTGCACTCCTATGCCTAGGTAGTACGAATCAACGATATGAAGACATTTTTACATTTAAACGATACTAGAAAAAGACAGTGAGGCATTCTCGTGTTTAAGTAGTACGAATCAGAACGAGGAAGAAACTGTGTTGGTCGAGTCTTCCTAGGTGAGATCCACGCAAAATTGTATGCAGAAAAACCGCACACCATGCGTATTTTTATATTTAATTCAAAGAAATTGGACGGTATAGCATCTTGTAAAATACGATATTGTAAAATCTTGTAAGAAAAATTATCTTTCCAATTTTATTTTTGTTATTTTATGTACGTTACGAATGCTTTTAGTTAATCCTTGTTTATTAAACTACGTGTTTCAAACCAAGGACAAAGTATAAAGTTTCTGACCTACATATAGAACCTTAAATATGTAATTTTTCTCATGTTTCTTTGCTGTAGAAAACAGTAAACCTACGAAACCTGTTTCAGATAACGTTAACATTTCCAAGACACTGACACGGAAGTCGCGCCCGGGTTTCGACAACGCACACTTTCCAAATGCAATATCGCATCTGCTGCACATTGCGAACATTTTTCCCGACAGCGGGTGTATCGCCGCAGCTTGATCTAAAAATGTATCGAAGAGTTCGTAACGGCTGAAATATCGTACAAAAATCGCTCGGATCGCCTCGCCGTGGTGAATTTTTTGCGACAAATGTTATTTCTCGAGCATTTCCTTTCTCCCTGTGTATTGAATCTCCCTCTCGGCAGATCGATTTTCTTATCCGTGAATTATGCACAACTTATTTCCTCGACGTTGATATCGTTACGCAAATCCGCGACGACAGAAGCGGTTGACTGTCAGGGAAATAGAATAACGAGTAAGAGAACGTTCCAAATCTGCCACAGTGTCAAGATTTCATCGGAATATCGCGTAAGAAAAGGAAGAGAAATTTGCGTGTCGCGTGTAATCGGTTGTTGCGAAAGTATTTCTTTGTAGAGTCGCAAACATTGCATTTTCTGCGTGAATTTCGTGGAATTATAGTTTATGACTATTGATTTAAAACCATTGAAAATTTGCAATATTTTTTATATAAGTAATATTCATTAATTTATAACAATCTCATACGTACCATAATAATTTTTATTCTACATATATGTACATATATGTCTTCTCTTTCTGCACGTTATAAATCATATTCTTTCCACCATATGCTTCATGTCTAACATGTAATATGTTCCGTGTCATACGTTTTATATTTTCCTTATTTTACCATATATCTTGAATTTTTGACAAGGTTAATAGATTTTTGACAGTAATAACGTTTTCGATGGTCATAACTTGCATCAATTCCTTGGCTATGACGATACGACGATGTTTTTCGATGAAAGGAATTCTCACGTGAATTCCATGTTATTATACAATATTATTATTAGTAATAAATTAATTGTATATTCACAAGTGTCTATGTATCAAATAATATATTAAGCAGCCAAGGACAATTTGCTATTTATAATATGATTTTCGGTAGTGATCGAATGGTCGTACATTATTCTGTCCATTAAATAAAACTAAAAACTCGCAGGTGTTTGTGACTATTTGCTGCATTCAATTCGCCGCACTGAATCTTCTCTCTGCCGGATAAAAGGATTCTGCATGAAATTCCGCGATAGAACGAGCACTCGAGATCTCCGTAGCCGATACCATCGCAGTGAATCATCGAACATTTTCATAAAATTGTGAAAACCCAGCGGTACAATGGAGAATCTTTAATGAAAAATGTGCAAGTCTCTCGAATCGAGAATGAAAAGAAACACGCAGCTTTGTTTTATCGTTAAACGCGAGAAACAATGGAACATTAAAGACAGTAACGTTTAACAATAAATAGCAACTTCGGATTGAAGACTGTGATATACTTGGAATGTAAATACAATTTACCCGATGATGCTGGTTCGAGACTTTTATAAATACCTCTGAAATATTTTCTATGATTTTAATCGAGTAATGTAGAGGAAAGCGTAACTGAGCGAAATTTTCACTGCTGAGCCGGTCATTTGAATTAATTGAATTGAGGACGAAATGAAATCCAGAAGAACATAGGGAAAACTATGACCAGTCTACATTTATTGCTTTTTCTCGTGCTTTTAATGAAAAACGATCTGCTGTGTGGAGAGAAAATAGACGATAAATACAAGAAGTTTGGATAATCACAATGTTACAATTCTTTGAAATTATTTTCTTAAATATTCGAAAATAAGTAGATATGAAAAGCATGTATTTAATTCCTAAAATACATAAAAATAGCTTAGATACCTAATATGGAATTATTTAGTTAACAACATATTGCATTTTAAAATTCACCTTCCAAATTCCTATACACAAACTGTTAAAATTTACAATTGTTACGAACGTCACACATAGACAGCGTAATCCTGTTTTAAAGTAGCATTACCTGTTTTAAAACCTACCATCGAAGTACATATTAACTAATATGTAGCTAAATTTATTACGCATAAAATCCACCTAAAACAACTCTCTTTCAAATTTCGCAACACTGTCCTGCCAATATATCATCATTTTAATCCACCGTGTTGCATCGGTAAAAATACAAAAAATATATCGCAAAGATAAAAAAAAAGCTACATGATACGATGTATCCATTCCACTTTATCCGGTATATCGATCGAAAAATGAAAATCGTGTCAGCGTATGCGACAAGATGTGTTCCCAGGTTGTATTTCCAGGATCCGTGCTTCTCGCAGTGGAAAAATCTACAATTTAGGTGACCAATGTTACCAGTCGGTGGATTAAATCTTGGTCCGTTATCGAGCGAATAGAACAGACAGTAAACCACAATGGACAGATTACGATAAGCTGGTTCGCTGGTACGTGGCAAAGTTTAGCCAATAAATGATATTTCAACGCAGCGGGCCGTATAGTTCAGGACTGTAGTTGTAACGCGTAACGAATTACGCTTTCGTCCAGCCGTGAAAAACGATTCGACGATGGCTTTTCATCCGCGGATCGAAACGCCTGCCCTCGACAGCGTGCTCCGTGGTAGAAGAAAAATGATTCGCCCCGTTCGAAGCAGTTTCGCAAAGGCAATGACGAAAACGTTAATTGAGCCCTTCAGACGCTAAATTAATCGATCTCGATTTTTGTACGTTTCTTAGTTCTGTTATCTGCATATGTGATTAATATCGAACTTCTTGAAGTGACAATTTATTTATTATAACTTCAATTAATTTATCACAATGTAACAAAATATTCATTTTTGTAGATATTCGTACGACTGATATATATATAAGAAAGGAAAAGATGATAGAAAAATACAAAGTAATCGGACAATGATAAAGAGAAGAGAAAAAGTAAAAAATGAAATAGTAGAAGTTAAAGTTTAACAGTTAAATTATTTAGTGTGAATGAATTCCAAGCAAATACTTTGAAAATGATAACACTCGATACACTGTTCTTTACTTTTCAATTTACGCATTTAATTAGTATGCCTTTTGAGCAGCTCAACTGACGAATGATTTAATCGATGAAGGAAATTTTTAATTATCATCAAGGGACGATCATTTCGAGGGAAACGGCGTTCGTCGTTTTCGCGACAGTAAGAAAAGAAAGAAAAGTAGGCTTTCTCTCGATCATTGTCGACGCGACAATTGTGCCCGCGGGAAGGATTCGAAGCTTCATTAAATTCGAGAGCACCTAAATATTCTAGAGTATATCGACGCGTCAACGAGATGGAGCTCTGCCAAGAGATTAACCCAGAATGGCGAGGTCGTAGTGGCCAGATCTGGAGCATCGATAGGCCGTCGACATTCCATTCTATCCGCTGTTTTTTGTTCTGCGACAGCACTCCAACGCGCGATTCCTAGTATCCGATGCATACGCGTCGATTTTCCGCCTCGATCGTGCGCTATATATACCGCTGCACTAGGATTTTTGATTAGTCTGAATACCTAATTTTCGCTGGAGGAGATAACTTTGTCCCATTTTTCTTATTGATTAAACCGAAAAACTGATTAGTATTAAATGACTGATTGGTATAAAACTTCTCAAATAAACAGATCGTTTATTTTCATAAGTTGATTTGTAATTTGCAAGGAAAGTGATTTGAAAGTGATTTGCAAGGAAATTACATAGATAAAAGTTCCAAGGAAATAGAAGATTGTAACATTCGACGTATTTTTCTTTGCTTTTTAATTTATACAATTGAATTGGATATGACGTGCAAGAAGCTTAATTATTCTAAACACCACCGTAAAAATAATACAATTCATCAAAGGATAACAAAGGATCTACGACGAAATACCGTCCCAAGCCACGAGCTGCCATTCCAACCGTAAATATTCCAAATTTATGAGAACGAACACGAGTATAGAGCAGACAGACGAGTGCAGCAATCGGCAACGATTCACGGAACTATACAAAGCGGAAATAAGTCTAATAGCGGCGCATTATAGGTCAGCATGGCCGGAGGAAAAATTTCGCAACAAACAACGCTAATAACTCGCAGTTTCCCATCTCGACGATACGCAGCCCGGTAGAAACACAATAAAACCGACCTATTCCATCCCATTGTTCTCTGGCGGGGAAAAAATGGCTCGGTAAAAGCCGAGTGAAATCCTGACGCGGCTCTGCGTCCCGCTGTTACGCGAACCGCGGACGTAAATCAGACTGGAAAGCGTGCAGGAGCCCGTGTATACCGCGTAGACCCAGTTAACTGAGAGCGGGTAAGGGATGTCTGAGGGTGGAAACGGATGTCGACGAGCATGCGAACAAAGAGGGAGGCACCTCGTTCTTCCAGACGCAGATATTTCTCCTTCTTCCGCGTGGATTTCATTTACATATCAGTTGGTTTGTAGTAAAATGTCGTCCCGCCTTGGGCGCTCCTTCCCCGCCTCTCTTTCTCTCTCGCGCTCTTTCTTCCTCCCTCTCTTCGTGACACCACAGGGTGCTGCCGCTTTAAAGACGACGGAGAAATTTCGTTCTGACGTTTTACAAGCTACGTACCGTTGCCAGGAAGGCGATATTTCGTCGTCGAAATACAATTTTGTAATTTTGATATTTAAAAACGTGTACGCGATGTATCTCTAGTAAATGGATATGTTACTTCTGGTAAAAAAAAAAGAGAAGGAGGCAATGTGCAAAAACGAGATTTCGTAGTAAACGTGTTTAAAGTTATTCACTTCGTAGCGGAGTCTATTTCGTTCTCACCCGTGTTACAGGTTTCATTGAATGTTACGCGTACTTCACAATATAGTCTGGTAGTGAAGCTTCTGTAAACGATTCTTCAACTGTGTTTTATAATCTTCACGGACAGAATATGCATATAATTGTCTACTTTCGTTAATACAAAATTTGAATCGTGAATTGCGAAGTCAATAATTATCCCCGAAGATTGGGATAAGTCTCGTTAAATAGCTTAGAAACAGTTCGCAATTTCGAAATCTACTCGTATTTTTCCTTTCGGATGATTCAATAAGACGAACTATTATTACGAAGACGAAATGGTAAAATTTTTAACGAAGTTAATCGTTTTGCGTTTCTCATTCTTTCTGTGAATAACTTCGCTTTCTGTAAGTGTCCTAACGATCGTAAACGAAGATATATTACGCGTTCCAACGTTCAACGATTCCACATTCGATTCGTTCCTTCTTATTCGGATATCTGAAAGAGGGAGCTCCATTCGTTGTCTGTTTATACAGCATTGAGTCGTATAAAAAGAACGTAAAACGAATGTAGAGGCGAGGAACGAAGGAGAGCATAATTTAACAAGCAAGGCAAGGAGATCGTTCTCGTCGACCGGTAATAAAACACCCCATCGCTCCCCTTGTTTCGTAGCTGCCGACAGCGTTTCCATCTCGCGAAACGTTCTCGATTTATCCACATCACGACCCGACATGGTTTAAGAGAAAGAGAATAGTTTAAGGAAATCACAGGATGGGACAGGAAAATGGTTGCATTCGGAGATTCGTGTTGCACTGGCGCTTCGACCAGAGAGACGAATGGGTTTAAAGCGTCGAAGGACTGGCTAATATCGAGTAGCTGGTTTATGTGCTACCTTGGTGGAAGGTCAGTGTGATTCGAGGTTATTCGATTGGTGCACAGTCGATGGAAATACCTAGAGCAAAGTGGAAATACGCTTCAGACAGTGGAACATCGAAACGATAAATCCTAAGCTTGCAGCGTCCGTGTTTTGCGCATTCGGTTGGCTAACAGCCATAAATTTCACTGCTATCCTATACTATAGCGCAGCCCCCAGGGAAACAGCAACGTTTTCCCGATCCTCCCTTTAGAAGAAAGCGTTACGGAAATAATTTTCGGAAAAAATTTCAGCGAGATCGTGGCGTGTTGTGCCCGACAAATATCTCTCGACCGAAAAACT
Source organism: Bombus campestris (assembly GCA_905333015.3). Classification (NCBI taxonomy): domain Eukaryota; kingdom Metazoa; phylum Arthropoda; class Insecta; order Hymenoptera; family Apidae; genus Bombus; species Bombus campestris. The sequence goes on from HG995135.1 coordinate 6,984,804, forward strand.
GTTAATCGTTTCGCGCAGTATCGTAGAGTCGATGATTGAACAGTTTATTTCAGCCAGTTTATTTTATCAGAATGTCTCTATAAGCAGATGAAACGATATCGCTTTACGCCAAAATCATACATGTGTAAATTTTCATTTTTTCATTAAAGAAATGGGTTCAATGTCTTCTTCTTCTTCTTAGCTATATATACAATAGAATATTAAAAAATGACAAACATAGTATAATAGCTTAATGATGGTACTCTGAGCTTGATCCATTATCTTTAGAATTGTCTAGTAATTTTTTACTCATTCGTGAATTTCTGTAATCTATCCATTCACATATTCATAATATGAGAAGTGCCTAATCGCCACAGAAATTTAAAATCTAAAACCTGTACACGCTTTAGAGTTTTAGTTTCTTTGCACCGACCAAAGACGTGTTATAAACTCATATTGCATTGTCTGCGACAATGCCATAAGTTCTTCGCATATTTAACGCACATAAGCTTTCTCACTCTACCCATATACATCGTGACTGAATAATACACGATTGTTCAGACACAACGAGCCGTGAGAAAGTCGAAGAATTAAGGCAAGGCAATATCGTAGTCGTCGTTACCTGCGTCGCGTTGTTAATTTCTTTCCATAGATTCACAATTTTTTTTTTTCTTTTTAGATTAACAATACGACGCGTCGAACACGGCCGAGCAGAAAGTCTGACGAGACGTTGCGATAACGAGGTGACGGATATAATCGTCGCAAGTTGCCTCGTGTTTTTAAGAAACGTATTACGGGTGTGTCGACACGCGATCTCCGCCAGCGTTTTTCTTTTTCGCGCGAGTACAAATCCACGAACACAGTTTAGAATGAGACAAAGGAGAGCGACAACGGTAGAGTTAAGGCGACGTTTTTACGTCCCTTTACAAGCGAGCGGAGCGAGAGGAACTCGGTAAACAGCGACAAATTATTAATCCGCCTCACAGACAAAGTCGCGCTTCCCCCTGCGACCACGCGTTCTTGTTACTCATGCGGAACGAACCTTAATGCTCCTCTTTCCTTGGGAAATGACGAATCTCGGGCAAATATATTTCCTGCCACGATTCGTGGTTGAGCTTTTGGAACGAACGCGACGTGGAAAAATTTACACGTCTTGCTCGTCGCGCTTGGATATAATATACAATATTACACTTTTTAACAAGTTTTTAACTAACCGAAGGATAAGAGAATTTATTTTGCATAAAAACTGGATATAATCACAAATAATGTATTTGTGATTCTTCTAGTTCCAATCTTTTTTCTTGGGCCTCTTTAGATCTGTCCTGAAAAATTGAACTGGAATGTACGCGAAACGTTGGAGCAAAGCTGGACGCGCCACTAAGACGATTGAAGCCGGAACAATCAGCAAAATGTCACTATTCTCTGTTTATCACTTGCCTAACGCGTTAAATGTTTAACTGAAAGACAGCCCTTCTTTGCAATCGCGCTAATTTACGATACTTGGCCGATAGACGCACGCTTTCTTTCGCGTTCCAGACAAAACAACGATAAAAACTTGTGATCCATGAAACGAGTAAAATCGCGCCGAAAAATACACGTTTGTTTCTTGTAACGAATGGAAGCGACGCCACTGTTCCAGAGACGCGACGGAGATTGTAATGGTTTATTGTTTTTACTCGTTTCCCTTCGTTCTCTCGATTTCTTGGCCGTTTTGTCGCAATTACGCAAAATTTCCGTTTCGAGCTCTGGCTCCAGCTTTATTAGATAAACCGTAATAAGAGATAGAGACAGAGAAACCGATAGACAGAGATAGAGCAATAGGAGGACCGAGAATTGTGAAAAGAAAACGATGAAAGAAAGGGGTCTAATAATGAAATGCATTCGAAGGTGCAGCGGACTCGCGTTAATTGTTTTCATCCAATTAAGGAACGCCGGCGGCCGCGAACGTTTCATTATTTTAAGAGCGACGTCGTTCTTCTCCCCGCGACTTATCGAACATTCGCTTCTCCATCGAATCGTTTATATCGGTGCCATTTTCCAAACCGTTTAATCCCGGTAATGTGAAACAGTAAGGTCGCAGGAAAAAGAAAGCACCGAACTGTTACTCGTAGTCGCGTTGTCGTTTTACGGTGTCGCCGTTTCGAGTTCGATAGGCTGAGTGGCCCGTCGAGGCCAGACGCCCAGCCCAACGAATTGCATTTGAAATTGTAATACTCGCTCCTTTGTCTCTCTCTTTTTCTCCCCCTCGTTCCTTTGCCCTTGTCCTTCTCCCCGTGTCTTTTTATGTATCCCCCGGGATACAAGATTTTTCCTTTCGTATCTGGCTTCCCACGTTTCTCAGTGAATTTTCTCCGGTTACGCGTTTCGCTTGCCGCGGTTTTCTTTCCGCATCCGTCTCGAGTAACAGCCAGCCACGCGATCCTCCTTTTCAGAGTTGCTTAACGCGAATAACTTCCCTGCGTATCAGATCTAATACGTTTCACACTGAGCCAGAGAACGTAACATTTCCAATCTTTGTATATACTCCAGTAATATGCAATAGAATTAGATTGCTGGTTTTTCTTTTATATTAAGCGTGGAAGATTTAAAGATACAAAAAAATAAAATTCATAAGATATCCATGGTACAGTACTATTAATGTACTCGTACAGTACGATGAACGAGACAGGTAGAGATGACAACTCCAGCTAAGATTCATTCAACACACTGATGTTATTTCGTATTGTGCATTACTTTACGTTAAAGAGATCAGATTTGTAAATGAACTAAAACTGAATTGAATGAAATGAAATTCAATGAATATCAACATGAATTTCAACATCGCCTCAATGAGAAAAATATAAATTATTAGGTTGCCCGAAAAGTGGCTTTCTTTTACAGACACGTTTTTTACAACAACGCATCTTAATACAAACATGAAGCCTAATTTGTCAAACATTGTAATCTTTATTTTGATAAAACAAAACGGATTATGCGTAATTTGATAAAATAATATAAAACAGAAAATTATGTGTATCCATTATTTCCTTACAAAACGAAAGAAACTTTTTGGACGACCTAATATAAATTTCTCGGTTTCGGAACTCGATTCCACAAAGATTCACTCGGTATCCTCCGTGCCTCCTTCTATCTCCTTCCTAATTCCTCCCTCTATTTCTCAATTTTCACAGCCGTTCTATCGATCATCGAGAATCTTTTAACTTTCGATGGTAATCCAAGCTGAACGAGAGAATTAGATTCGTTAGTCTTTCGTTGCCTCTTCTCCCGTGATTTCGTGTCTGGAAGACGCGAGAGCATCGACGAAGGCAATCGCCTTGCAGGAATATTCCAAGCCAAGTCAGAGTTCGAGTGGAGAGGTCTCGGATTTTAATGACGTCGGAATATTGCGTCGCGTGAAAAACGACCGTAGATGTTGAGTTAGACAGGCAAGGATCCACGGGAGCCTTCTAAATGCCTGGCTCGACTCTCCGAGAACCGTGGTTGATGTTATTTACGTGGAATAGGGATGGCCGGCTTGTCGCGTGGTCGTTGCTTAATCACCCTTCTAATCCATCGTGATCGTGGCTGCTAATCGGCGGCCGCCTTCTGGATTAAGCCGGAGAGATTAATCGATCGGTAGCACGCGACGCAACGCCATGCACTGTGACGAGATCATTTGCAACCTTAAGGAAATTTTCTCATCCGATATTTTGAAATCTTAAACCTGCTGACCTCCGCACTTTTATTATATCTCTTCGGATATCTTCCTTTTCTGAACTATTTTATTCATGAAAAATCACGAAACATACGAAAAATTACACTGAATAGGAAAATCAAGTATCTAAGAGCTACACATGTTTGAATAATATTTATTGAAATATAACACACATTTCGTGATCTTTTTTTACGAAACTCATTTGGAAAAAGCAGGCAAGAAATTAAATACTTTAGAGGCCCGTAAAAAATATTGGAAGGAATTCATTGCAGAAAAAGATAACAAGTTTCTCGAGAACAAACTCGTTATAGGTAACAGAAAGTCTAATTTCACTTAAATCTTCCTTAACTCTCGCCAAGAATTTTCCAAACAATCTAGCATCGTTATTATGTTAAAGTTTCGTCATTGTTTTAATATATTCACTAATGAATGGACGAATGAAAGATGGAAAAAGAATATCCGTGCAACCTAGATTCATCGTTAGTCGATTATTCCTTTTTAACGAGGAACTTTATCGGGCCGACTTTTCCTCCGCGCGACTTCGCCGGGCTATTAATATTCATTCCTTTAATCCGACTTAAAGGGCAGTTCTTTCTAAGTTCCGGTGCCAGGCCTGACTCATCGTCACGGTACAAACGTGGTCTCTATTCGTCTCATTGTCCCGCTGCGAAACGAGAACGCGGCTAAGTGATCGATCTCTCTGGTCGCGAAAAATGTCGACAAACCGGAGGGCAGGATTTTAATTTTTCAAAACTATGTATTCAACAGCTTTCTGTTGTGAGTGTGGTGCAAAATGAAAAATTCGAGGAAATAGCAGACTCGTATCATTGTCCTGTCGAATGTAGTCACGTGATTTGTTAAGAAAGACGAGATAAAAAATCATGTTGCTTTGGTAATACAGCTAGTGATAAAATTGAATTACATTGCGTCCAATTAAATTACGTTACGCGAAAAAACCCATCGACTCATTGTCGATCAATTTTGTGACACGATTTTGTAGCAAAGAAAGGAAATTTCTGAATTAGAATCTCGGAATACTGATGACAAAAAGGAGTGATAAACACGATGCTCTTTAGAATTATAATTTCTTACGTGCTCCATGAATGCTATTTAATCATTTAAAAACACATATACACGTTTCTGATCCGAGGCTTACGATGATCTTATACTTGCAACAAATATCTTGTAATTTCTACAATATTATCTATATACATGTTTCAGATACCACGTACATTTTTAGATTACTGTTAAATCTTATCAATAAAATCAGAATGATTGTGTCTCATTACGGTGCCAATGGAACTTCAAAATTTATTTGATATAACAGCGCACGTCACATAAACGTGAAAGTTTGCCGCTGCAAGTGTTTAAACACTAACCACAGCCGTTGTAGCTTGGAAACAGGTAGAACACGGTTTCGAATGTTGACGCTTCGTTCTGAAAACATCTGGTGTGTACAAAGTCTATCTGTGGAAGGTTTGCGACCAAAGAATGCCGAAGAATCCTTACGAATCGTTTGCCGTGTCCGCTTCTTCTCACGAAATCTCGTTCCCGAGATATGTTCGCGGCCTGAAAACTAAATTACTGCAATGCGGAGGATACGGTCCCTTTGTCCTCTTTACGATTCAAACGTGCTCCACATAATCTTCGTATTTGCCACCATGTCGCCATGGTATCTCACAATTAGGCGTGGCTCACTGTGCCGGGTTATCTGGACGTTTTGTTCGAACGGAGATTTAAACGTCCCTGTTGGCTCTTCCTTTGTAGAAGCAGGCCAGAAACGAGCCTGCCGGCTATTCTCTTTCGTGGAAAGAGTTAACAGCCGAAAGAAGATCACGTGCGACGTAAAAGAGAAACAAAGCTTGCTGGTCTCTTTTCTAATGAAACGAGGCGAGCGTGAGAACGCTCGCAGTTGCACAACAAATTTGCTGATTGGCTGAATATTTCAACTTGCATGGAATTAAATTGGAATGTTAATGACGTGCAAGATCTGACAATTATTATTATGTTTGAATAATCAATCATATTTATGGTCAAACATATTTATTGTGACCGAACAATACATTACAGATACAGATATTTAACAGATATTACACGATATATTTAACGAGTAGGAACGTTGAATAATTCGAATGCTCTAGTTTTGACAAGAACCGAATCGCTTTTGCGTTTGTACTATTAGTTCCATGTAAGTGAAGTAATCTTTCTTCTGCCAGCCACTTACGTTCCTTTTTCCCCTCCTTTCCCTTACAACTTCTTCGCTTGCTCATCCCAATTGCAAAGCACGCGACGCGGTTCCTTGATTTTACAGCAAGAAATGAAAGCTTATTGCCGCCACGAGTTTGGTTTCCAGAATTCTGGTGATTCAGAATAAACAACGAACCATTTGTCTTCTTCCTTCTCCTTTCTCTTCGACAATGAAAAGGTGTCCGCAAAAACTATCTCAACATCATTGTATTCGTTATGACGTTTATGTACTAATTAATTAAGTTCAACTATGTTAAGTTTCATATCATTTTATACGGCTATGGAACTTCAATGCTATGAAAATGAAAAATACGTGGAACTGGATGAAAAGACATTTCTCGTTGGGAACTAAGGGTACACAAATACTTTTTATAGTCATCCATGTAGATCCCCTATTTCTTCCAGCGAATATTTTATGTTTCCCAATATTGACGCGACTTTGATATCGTCGCGTATACTTTTATCATACAGTTGTTCGTTATTCGAAAGCCTTTCTACTCGATGTAACATGATTCTTCCCCATGTATGCCAATATATTCTTACTATATGTCTCAAGAATACACGTTCTCTATTGTAAGTCGCCGATTGTGCAAAATATCCTTTAAGCTGATTTCTGGCCATTCGTATGCGCGATTTAGGTGTCGTTAGCATATCGAAACACAGGAACGACATTACAGCAAAGTGTGGTTCGCTCGTGCGCGTAAACTACGTAAGTCCACGATGAAAAAAAATCGACAGAAACCAGGTTTTTCCACGCAATTCTCGTCCGTGACCGGAACACGACTGGCTTGTGATCGTTGCCAGAGTATTTCGGCTAATTTGAATATTCATTCACGGAGATGGCTCGATCGCGACCTCGATTACCTCGATCCGTGGAGAATTTCGTGGAGCCAGCTCGTAAAAAGCGTTCAGAGTAATAGCCACGACAGAAGGGACTGGAAATTCTAGATTAAAGTCGCCTGATCCCGAAAAATCCGGAAATGAAAAGAGACTCGTTAATTTTAAAGCGTTCGACGCTGTTTTACGAATAATCCAATACTTTGCCATAGTGGGGTCTCCGTTGTGAATGCGAAATTGGAAACGTTTGTGTACGAAATGTACGAACGTAAATCAGAAAAATTAGAATTTATACGACAATTTAACTACTGCTATTATCATTCAACTACATAGAATTAACTACAATCTATCATCGAAAAGCAAGTAATATAAAAATTCTACCACCCAAAAGATAGTCCAATCGTAGGATATTTTAACGACTTCGAACATTCCGATTTTATTCCGACTAAGCTGGTACTGAAATTTGTTCATTTTGATTTTACTGCTATGTATTTATTAAAAGATTGATTTCCTCGAGAAACGTATAATTTATCTTGAGATATTCATATAACATTACCTTGTAGATACATTATAGCTGCTTCTTTTTCAGAAAACTATACGATTGTCGTATATATTTAATATATTTTACGGAATCGTTTTACCTGAAATTCACATTTCTCCAAAAAATCCGCCGTAGCCTTGCCACGCTTCGATATCTCGTCCACGAGCAATCCTATTATTATTTCAAATAAGATGATTGATCCATTGATCCATCCGCTAGATTGAATGGAATGTCGCGCGATTAAATTCGAATGAGCGGAACATTTTATACGAATGACAGAAGATGTCCATTCGAGAGCTCGACAGTGAGACGTACATCTATATAATCGATTCGCCGGGTAATCCAGGTAAATCCCTTTGCTCGATATCTCGCGAGAAGGAGGGTTATCATTATTCGTGGAATAAAAAAAGGGCTTGCATGGGCGTTAGCGCGACCAATTCAACGTGAAATAATCTATTTCCTCGAGTTAAGTGGATTTAGCCCGTCGCTGAGCAAGCACGTATTCTCGACCACGGAAACAAACTTGCACAGGCATAATACAGTTGTAGAGTTTTTCTCGAATTTACGATAACTGGCATTCAGATAACCCAGAAACGTGCTTATCCTTCGGGAACAGCTGCTGTACGCCGCTTTGTAGCCAGCCAGGACGCGCGCAATCCAATAGGTTTAACTCATCTTTACGGCTGTAAAAGAACTCAAACGCGATCCCCTAAGTGGATGCGTGCTTCCGGTTTTACGTGAAAACTGTCGACTTTCCCCTATTTTACACGATTTAGGAATATCAAGTAACGATGCTTCGTTATTTTCCACATATTTCACAGCGATATAAGGATATTACCGAAATATCTTATATTACTGGAAGTATATTATTATGTACAAATTTTGTGAGCTTAAAATTTCTTGGAAAATGACAATACAGCAAGAAAGTGGCTATAAGTTGGGCGATGTGGCACACTTTCATCGTACAAGAAGTTAATTAGGTATCTTCAGCTCGTTTTCTTTCCATGCTATAGATAGAACGAAGAAGGTTCTCGCAAGTTAATAAAGGGAACTTTGATTAATTAATAATATACATATATAAAATAGCAATAATATTTTAACTAGGACTCGACATACTGCTCCATTCGATTCTCCTCAATTTTAATTTTATAGATTATAAAAATACGAAAATTCTTGGAAATTGCCAACAGCTTATTGAGTATGAACCAATTAGAACGAAGTATCAAATTCTGCTTTATAAGGAATATAACTTTTAAGAGATAAACCATTGATAAGATTTCAAATATACATTTTATGTTTTATATAAAATATGTATATCTGCTGTTTCCACAAGAAGATAGTGAGCGTTGCTTTTCGTCGTCGATTCATAAAATACTTTACTTAGTAATATTCTTATATAGAACGCAAGATTGATTCGACAGAAGTCGACCATAGTATTTGCACACTTATCAGCCGCGGTGAACGTTAAATCTATCGAGTGTTTTACGCTCGATTTGCGTTCAACGCTCAATCGTAGAATAATTATGAGTGAACGATGAATTAATCGATTAAATAAACGCTGCGGTGTAATCAGGAAAAGTTTCGCCGTGCAAATCATGAGTAATTTTCCCAGTGGCTTCCGCAGAGAGGATGCGTGCACGTGTCTACATATCGAATTACTATAATTTACACCTGCCCTGGAAAATTCTGCTCTTTTAACCGGCCCTCTCGAATTAGTCGTAAATTTATATTTCGAATCGATGGCCAACTAAATAGCACTATACGTACACATCGTAACGCAATGAAATCGTCGCGTGTAACTAGCGATATACTTTTTCAAAATTCACTCGTATTTTCCTATTTTACCTTTTCAGTCAGCTTATCATCACACATTATGGATCAGAAATATTTCGGTACTCCTAAATCAATGTAAATATCGTATAAAGTGTACTGCGAATAAAACTCTTTCATCTAATTTCGTGTGATACAGTTTTGACGTAGGTGTATAATACAAAACCATTTTGAAATTCAATTAACACTGCAATAAAACACGACTATGATGATTACATTTGAATTAAAATTTAAAATCAATCTAGAAATGTATATAGGAATTAAAAAATATACATTGTAAGCATACGATCGAACAGTTAGCTACAATAATTACTTAGTGATTCCTTCTTCGACATTAGTTCTATCATTAAAACTATTATTCTCGTGCAACAATTTTTTACGCACTTTTTGCAATAAATTATTGTAGTCTGTATATTCGAATAAATGGGAAATTTTACGAAATAGCGCGCCTTGTTCGTTCGACTCACAAAGACTATTATTTTGCCTAATCCAGTATTTCTCTTTGTGAACATCCGGAACAGAGTACGATGACAGAATAATAAATGCAACGATATCGACGGGAGAATTTGAGGCGGGCCGAGCCATTACGAATGTATTTAACGCTCGTTAATATGGCTAACTCCATCAACGTTTATTATTCATAGGTCATAACGCAACTAAAGAACAAATGTTCTAAAATAATTTAAAAATATATATCAACCTGTTACCATCGTTCCCTTCTACTTAATCTTTATTTTTCCGCTCAGAAATTTAAAAACAATTCAAGAAATCCACGAAGACTCGGCGCGTCCTCGACGATCATATACTAAAGAAATTTTATCCATTGCCATCGATTCTTCGTTTCCTCCGAAGCGAATTTTTCACCGCGAAAACTTCGTTGTTTAGACACGAATGCGAAAATTTCGAAAACTTTCGCGAAGAACAGTAATCTGGTACTGAGTGTGAGCTAAAAAATGACACTCACTGACCCGAATACTTGGCACGACGGCGAATCGATGGAGGAAGGCGTTGCTTCCTTCGTCAAGCTCCCCTCGCGATCCATCGCTCTTCCCTTTATCACTGGGCCGTAACAATGCTGGCAGTCGAGCGAGCAAGATTTTAACGGGATCTCCGAAAAAGCGAATTAATCACCCCTTTAGCTCTTCAGGCTCGACCTTCTTTTTTTTTCAAGGCTCTCTCATATGCAGGAAGCGGGTGGCGGCGTTTCGCTAGCTTTTCGACGAACGCGATCGCGCATTTATACGTCGTGGCTCGATGACAAATTACGAGCACAGGTCCGGTGAAATTACGAGCTCACGGTAACGAAGAGAATTTCTGCCTCGTAACTTTTTTCCCCGGCAGGAAAGCCACCCTCCTCCCTAATCGCTTCAATTTCCATCGGTCTAACCGACAGTAGCTCACGAAAATATTCCAACGCATTCCACGCAATTTTTGATGAATATATTATTCATATACATTATACGAAACATCCTGGAATTTTATTAACATTACGAGACACGATTGCCATAATTATAATAGTGAAAGTTGAAGCATTTTTTGTCGGCTTCTACGTTTCATCTTTATGATACCAAATTTTTGTAGCCATATAAAAATACTACGAAATGAGACGCGTAATTTGACATACCTGGACTCGATTAATTGCAACGTACAATAACATATACGATGATGTGTCAATATTTTTTTCAGCCACTGCATATACAGTAGATCTCTATCTGAATTTTATTTGTTGGAACGAAATTTTCGTCTAGTCGATTTAATCTGTTTATCTGATCTTTGGCTGCTATTATGCGAAAGAAAAATTATAAGTAGCGAGGAAGGTAAGCAAACTCCAATCGTAGTATCTGTTTGCCCTCTGACAAGTTCAGATAAATGAAGTTCGACCGTACACAAAAAGTCTCCAGCAGCGTTCCAATACTTTTTTGAACCACTGTGCTTCTTCATTTTCTTGTCGATGTATCCCTCTCGATCGAGCGGCAATTTTTCAACGCTCTGTTTTTCAAAGCCCGTTCAGCGATCAGTTGGAATAGCTGCGGATGATAAGATATAAATTCCTGGCGAATTCATTTTCATAGATGAATTTTCGCTGTCTAGAGCTCTTGAAATTAATAGAGCGTTTACGGAATCTCAATTAAATTGCCATGGTGATCGACGAACGTCATGGGGCAATTTTCCATAGAAATCAGCATCGAGCATGGCACCGGTCATCGATTCAAAAGGAAACCGCGATCGCGCTGTCGATCTTGACAGCTAATCCGTATATTCGCTAGGCGACAGGAACACGGCCGCACACGGCCGGTGTAGATCGTGTTCACGATTATGGAACACAGCGACGCAGGTGAAACGTGCGAAACTTCCGGTACGTGCGGTCGGAAATGGCCATCGAGCGTTCCGCGTCGACGTTTCGGCGGCCGAGCCGACGCTACGTTACGAGATCGCGAGCTTCATAGTTCGCTCGTTGCATCTCATGGCTGATAAACTACGTGTCCATTGCCGTTAATTAGAAATTACTGGCGGTATGCATGCGTGCTACATTTTAATTACACGAAACAGCCATATAGGCTTGATTGTTGACGATTATTCGCTGGTTAATCCTACTATGACTACAAACAATCGATTATCTTATCCGCGCTGTCGATGATTTATAACGTTTCAACACGCTACGGGCTCGTCTTTGAATTTGAACGTGGAGATTCCTATCGATAAGGAGAAACAGCATGACCAAACCATGTTTTACAATTCTACACTGCACTTCCTTATAAACGTTTCGTGAAAATTTCAATTTACTTTTTCAAAGCACAGGAAAAGATTTAGTTTGCGATATTCACGAAATGCCAATTGACATATTTATGATAAATTTATAATAACAACATGGCGCAGCTTTTCTCAAGCAATGGTACGAGACAGATAATTAGGCACATGGCTATTTTTTGCAATATACAATGTTACGACCGTTCGCGAAGAGACGCGATCACGAGGAAGCACGTCAACGGGAGTCGTAAATTCCCGTTACGATTAAACAATCGACGCCACGAACTGATCGATCCCCTTATTTCAATTACGATAATAGGGGTGGTTTGATTGAAGTTACACTGAATTAACAAGTATAACTTAGAGTTTATTATAACAGTTTACTAAATATACAGAGGTACACTGATGCGTCGATGCAAATTAAGTAAGTGTTTAAGAGTAGAACCTTTTACAAACTTGTTGACTGATTTAACGTTGAGTGACGATTTTGACTTGAGGGTAGAACCCTTTACAGACTTTACTGTTCTGACGACGAACAACGAACTGAGACGTAAGGGTAGAACCCTTTACAGAGTGGACTGTCCTGACGACGGACAACGACGGACTTAAGGGTAGAATCCTTTACAGAGTGGACTGTCCTGACGACGGACAACGACAGACCATGAAGTGACGATGCTGTGTCGGAGGAGAGCTAGTGATGGGTGTGTCTAGCGCATGGGATCAGCTGATTTGTTCATAACATTTTTGGTTAGGAAAGTGAGGGTAGTGGACATTGTTTCTCATTAGCTAATAAGATGACTGGTAGACTAGGAAGGGTCTTAACCGCCCTCGGAAGAAAGTTGATAGTGGGAGGCATCGTACGTGCGAAAACTAACTTTCCCGTAATAGACAATAAACCTGAGGACAGTTGTTAAACAGATGCTACATCCGGCTCGCAGGATCTCAGACAGATTTTTGTAAGATTTATGACGGGTCCTTGAGGCTATTGAGGGTACGCGACAAGGAAGTGCGGACATGTGGCTGCCATCCTGCCCGCCGTGTGTAGCCTGGCCCAGGTAGAAAGTCAGCCGACGTAACTACAATATATAAATGATTTTCAAAAATTGACATGTTATAAGTCAATTAATTATTGCTAATTAAATGAAACCATGTAGGTGCATTTAGAGAAACAGATCACTTTGAAATCTCGGAAACACTTCCATCATCCACCCAAAATCTGTGACAATCGTAAAATGTGAAGCTCGAAACGAAGCAAGTTTCGTTCGAATAGTTGCGAATCAACGTACATTTAAATTTGTTATAAAGAATTCTACTCATGTATATTTAAATGAAGTTTTGAAAAACGAGGTGAATTTGATCTTTATTAAATAACTGATAAAAGACGTGATACGATAACTACCAATAATCATTTTAACACAGTCTTTAAATTCACATAGAAGAGAACGTGATACCTTAATGGAAATGTATCGTAATGCACGATTTGATTTGGCAAATTGTAAAACCACGGTACTTTATTCTCTATCGATTTTCTTAATTGCGTAACGTGCAGTGTTAAAGCTGCAATGTATCGTTGCGCAGAACGACTTGAAAATATATTATCAAGTTTCGTTCTACCTTTTGCCATTTCAATGCAATTGAGCTATTTAACTACCGAATGTCGATAGTTAAAGCTCCGCTCGGCGCAAGCACGGAATAGACGCGCGACCACATACTCGCGTATTTTCATCGAGACTTTAATATTACGTGCGGTAGTGTTGTTAAACAAAATTCTTGCTGCGAGCAATTTCATCGGGTCTGGAAAACCAACGATTTTCCACGGTTTTTTATAGGTCGGCTTTTTATCAAACAAATTTAGCAAAGACACACCTGTAAACCGTTTCATTTTGAAACGCGACAGCCCACAGGGAATCGGCCAATTTTCCCTGGATATGTAATTTCGTCCACGTACTGCCCGACAATTGCAACTCTCCACCGTGAAATAAGGGTAGGGGGTAAATTCAAGAAGCAACAGTTCTAATTTCTCGGCGTATTCTATAACCTTGATCGTTGATAAATATCAGTATAGTGTATTCGATGTTACATCGAAAATTTCACATGTGATAGTTTTGCATATAATAAAGCTAGATCTTTTTTTCCTTTGTATTCACTACTATATATTTTTAAGACACGAAATTTTTAAAAAATTATGGCTGATCATCAGAGTTCGTTTGAAACATCACAACACAAAATTCTAAAATATATCAGTTTATAGTATTACCATCAATAATTAATCTATGCAACGACGATGCGAATGATCGAACTTTCGTCAGTTTCAAACAGAAGTGTGAGAAAAGCAACCTCCAGCAAAAACCAGCTAAATCAAGATATTCGAGAAACGAAGCAACTCTAAAATCCTGCAAATTACTTTTCCCGAAAATCGACTTTTTCGTTGTCCTCTCAGCAAATCACCCAAATTATACACCACATAATACCTGTCCATACGTGTTCTTGCTAAAATATTTGCCACTTCCTATAAATCTGCCTTCGAAGCTACGTGATCGATAGCGATCGATGCAGCGAATTCCCGACTCGGAAAGAACAGCCAGAGGGAGAACGAAGTCTTCCTGACCAGTTGATAGCGGCAACTTGATGGAGAAATGAGGCAGAAAAAGTCCCGATCCCGCAGACCTGTTCCGCGTTCCCGGCGATTGGGCAGTGGCCTGATTTTCATGGTCGACTAGCTGCAAGATAGATTAAGTATAACCCTTCGTACACCTTGCCATCGGTGTCCGTGGTGCGATGCGCCATATACGAGTTGCCTGTGACGCTGCGATACGTCCGGTGAATTTCACGTTCGCGTGATTTTACACTGCGATACGAGACTCGAAGGCTTGGCTGCTCGAACGAAAGAAATACTCGAAAAAAGAATACAGAGAATTAACCACGTGTACTTCGCGAAGCACGTTCGTTTACTAGTCGATCGTGAATCGACTTTCATCCCCTACGAAATTCCTGTTTTCTTTCTATTTGTATTTTCTTTATTTTATAGGAAAAAGTTGCCATCTTTCCAACGAAATACGTGAAAGACGAAATATAAGAAAAAATTAATCGTGCGTTTTTTTCAAAACTCTCGAATCGGCATTTTTCTGTTATCTGCATTTCCTTTCTCTTAAATATTACTATTTCTTAACGAAATATTGGAAAAAGGAATTAACAGAGACAGATTTACTAGTTAGATTTTGCTAACTAACGATATCCGTCTGTCGAAAAGGAAAGATACGCTTGAGACTTGATCTTTATATTTTATCACAGACAGTTTCACTTAAAGTCCTTTTGATCTGCTATCTATTGTACGCAACTGTATTTAGGATGATCTAAACAGGCGCAGTTATATCAGCAGCTATAATCCGGTATTCTCTTGATGGAGAATTATCTCTTCAAGGACAGAATTCTTTTAGTATTAAAAAAAAACTACTTTTTTAAATTAGTTGCTAATAGTATAAACACATTAATCAGTAATATTAGTTAATGATAACTAATATATAACACTATATATAATAACATTAACAATTGTATGTAATTACAATTATGTAATCAATATTATATTAATAATTATATATCATTATAATAGTTATTACTTTTACCATTATAATAGTTATCACATGTGTCGTTAAAGATTTCGACAATTTCCTAATCATTTCTAAATTTAATCTCGCTTCTTACAAGCAACTTAATACTTACAAACTGGGATCTATATCTCTTCTAAAGTCTTTTACAGTTCTCGTTCGTGTAATCGTATCATCAATATCGTTTCTTCTACCAGTTTCCAATACAAAACTACCAAACTGTACGATGAAGGAGTAAAAGCGAAACTCGCTAACATTTGGTCAGTAATTGCGCTCAATTGCGAACTATTCTAAGAGAAGATTGGCCAAAAGGGGAATTTAATCAGAGGACATGGTCAGTGTCGCAACAGGAAAAGTTGTCGGGACGAAAATTAATTTTCCATCCGTCGCGACGATCGTATCCCGGTCGACTCTGTTCGCCAGGTCACGGACTTAATAATATCATAATGGCGACCATAGCTCGCGGTGTATCATTAAAAGTACCGTCACGCCACACGAATGACCTATACACTATACGCTATCGGCGCCCGCTTTTCGCCAGATACTTCGCCGTACATGACTTACCGGCTCACCGAGCAATTTCCCGGAAATTAACGTGACGTAGAATTCGTAGACCGTCGGTCGTTCATCTTATCATCGATAAAGCCCTAGTAACATTTTGATCTCTCGGGATCGAGGCAGCCAACTTAGCAGATTCCCCTTTTTAATAGGAAATCATCCTCTTTGACGTCGTTGAACAAGGTTCCTCGAGAATTTATGTAATCATCGATGTGATTTAGGGGAAATTACTAGCGCAATTTCATGTTTCTTTTACCTATTACTAGAGTACGAATTTTTATAGGAATTGCCATTTTTCTAAATCGAATTAGAAAAATCCAAGTAGAAGTTCATATCATCCAACGAATATTATAACAAGTACCACACTTTGTATACTTTACGCATTTTTTCAATCAATTTTACCTAGTATTTTATATCAATTTGAAATAAACATCTACCTAAACGTTTACTTACTACGATAGACCTCTGGTTATTCGATTCTACTTCGTTACCAGAACCAACCAACAAAGCTGAAATCGTTGCAAACATATTTGATGTATCTTTTTTTAACTAAAAAAGAATGCTAGTTTGCAATTTTCCATCGAAATTACGCTCGTTGGCCGAGTGAGATTGCGTTCCTTTGAATTCGGCCGGCTGAAACAGCTGCCGCTTTCCCGGAATTTTCCATCGTAATTCCCGCACCTTTCCGAGGTTTTCGTTAATTTTCACCGCGTTTCACGAATTTTCAATGGCGTTTCACTGCCAAACAGAGTCCCGTGGCCGTTTCTACGCCGTTCTCGTATCGTAGTTATACGGTTAAATCGCGATCGCGTTTCTCCCTGATACCGGATTCTATTAAATTCCGATTTGCAAGTAGATTCCGCAGCGTTTCATCAAACGCGTAACAGGATACTCGAGCACAGCAGCTGACTGTAGTGTACTGTTCGTTCGAGCAACCGTCTGTCTATCTGGCCGTTCATCTGTCTGATTGAATCTTCCTTGAAAGGGCCAATGACCAAACGAACAGAACCAATCTGCCTGATACTGATCTCTCTTCCTCTCTGTACGAGACGTAACGTAAATTGACCAGTTTTCCCGGTACTTTCCATTATCGCGGGGATCCATGTGACTCGAGTGTATCGCAGCGAGATTATACCAGCTGTGTCTCGGACAGGTCACTCGAGCCACCAGGTTCTCCTTTCGACAATCTACCGTCTTTCTTTCCACGTCACTTTTTTTCCTATCTTCTCACCAGCGACGGATTGCGAGAAATCAACGGATTCGATTCCACAGAAAAGACGAGCCTTTCTTTTCTCCATTTATTCTCCATCTCGTTTCAAGGCCGAAGAGAACGAAGCGGTATCGAGATGCAGCTTCGTTAGTCGATCATGGGCGGAATAAACGCGTTCGCTGCCATGATTTTCATCGTTTTAAGAAATTTATTAAATTACCACGTACTAAGTTTACTTGTTCTTTTAGAATAGTTAAATTATTTCAAATTATTTGTATGACCACGAAGTATTCAATATAAATTTCGCGGGCTACGAAGTTTTCAACGAACACCAATGACAGATAACACTGCCGAGAGAAAAGTAGGTAAATATTAGATTTTTCAAAAATTAAACGCTTATGGTATCGCTGCTTTGCCTTGATAGTAGCACAACCTGACAGATTTTAAATTTGTTGTTACTCCATGTAATTATCACATCGTGTTTCTACTTTTGTCGTATAAAACCATAAATTTATAGTTCCATGAGTTTTGCGTCAGAAAGAAATGTATTACTTTTACCGCTCATCATCAGTGGTTTCGTGACGCTGATGAGTGCAAATGGGAATGTTGCACTGCTTAAGCGAATAGCGGCGTATCTTGTGTCAAGTTAGTCGTTACAAGGTCGTTGAAATAGCTCAGGATGTCTACAGCATTTCTTTGTCAATTTTAAATCGCCTCTCTTCTAAAGTTTACATTTTCTGAGTAGTGCCACGATTAAAGGAAAGCACCGACATATAAAATTCGCGCGACAGTTAACGCATTATTAAGGAAATGAAATCCTAACCATATTTCTCCGATGACGCTACCAACTAAACGAAAACCTGACAAATTTTGAATGCCGCCACAGTAGCGATCTCTGACCGTAAAAGGTTAAAGAAGACACGCACGTGCTTTCGTGGCGAAGATATGGAACATTTTTAGAGTATTCAGATGTTCGTTGTCCGACTCGACGAGCAATCGCCAAACGGCGAACGAACGAAGCAATTTCCTTTACATTTTCATTTCACGAAATTCTGCTGAATAACGTGCAACCAAGTCCGGATGATCGAACGCTTAAACAACGTTCAATCGAGCTTTAGTTGGAGAAATGGCTGTACACTTTCGTTGCCACAGACACGAACTCGAAATAATTCAAAGATACAAATTGCTCGCGACACGGGTTCCGCGCTGGTGAGATCGATACTCGTTGGCTGCGGCTTCCTGGTCCGATACATTGCGAATATATTTCCAGGTCTATGTACGTACCATTACGTGCATTTATTTTAGTCGATTTTAACCGATCGAATGGATGACTGAAAAATGTATATACTTGATCAATACGTGGGCGTTTTCGTTGATATTATAAGATGCTGGAATGCTGATATGTACGTTTCTACTTCAGATCTTTGGATATCATCACTCTTCTTCTTTTCTTCTTCTTCTTTTGAAACGAATCATAATAAAACACGTTGTTCAGTGAGTTTGAGAGTTACATGAGTTATGTTGCTTTTATGTTTCTCAATGGAAGTTGCTACTTTGTGCTTCTTTCGTGTTTTCTTTCGGTAGAGACAGAGTTATCTCGAGGACTTTAGCTCGTGTTCATAGTCGTAGGTTTAGTTTCTTTTAACTGTGGTAAATGCGCAATCGAGAGAATTGCTGTAGAATTCTGCGAGGTTTCAACGAGAATCTCTCGAGGATTTGGAATTCTTGCGTTCCACGCTCATGATACGAAGTTTTCACAGCCTCAAACATACATTCTGTTCGAGCGAGGGATTAAAAGTATCAAAAGACATGACTGTACACGAATGAAATGCAATGACTGGAGAAAATACGCTTGAACTTCTACACAAATTCTCAGATTGTTTTCAACTCGTTCGCGTGAAATTTGACAATGTTAACGTTCAATGTTATTAACACAGAGACGTGATTTTGATATATTCGATTATTTATGTATTACAAATAAAAAGATAATTATAAACTACGATCTACGTGAAATATATTTAAGTACAGGTTACAAGTAGCTTTAGTGTTAAATTATTGAAACCTCGATAGTCTTAAGAACAGAAACACCAAGTTTGCTAGACACAAGCTGAAACAACGAACGACCTACGAAACTTATAGTCTACGTGTAATTCAGACCCAGTGGCCACGCCACTGGGAAGAGAATAAGAATATAGTAGGTTCCTCGGTCGCGTCGTTCCT
The DNA here is from genome assembly GCA_905333015.3 of Bombus campestris. Taxonomy (NCBI): domain Eukaryota; kingdom Metazoa; phylum Arthropoda; class Insecta; order Hymenoptera; family Apidae; genus Bombus; species Bombus campestris. Next base: position 7,004,273 of record HG995135.1, read on the forward strand.
GGCGTAATAAAAATCAATTGAGCTCGACGAACAACATGTTACCCGTGGACTTATGAGCCTGCCAAAGTTTCTCGAGTTCTCGTGCATTTTTTCACCCCAAAAACCACCACCAACTTCCAAGATAAAGACAGATAGACTGGGTAGGTCTTCCTGTCAGAGATTATAGTCAGGTTACATCGTAAGACAATTACGCAGGGCTTCGCACGCTTTTGCTTACGTTTTTACCGCACGCGCTTGGAAAAACACCAGCCGTGAAATGTCGAATTATCGGGAATCATAGCTTGGGATTTTGAACGGTTTCAAAGCGGGGCAGGCGACGAGCTAATCAAATTCTATCGATTCGAATGGCCACGAGCCATCGTTCGAGGTTGGCTTTCTTCGTCGAATTTGCAGGTTGCAAAACCACGTTGGGCTTACAGCGACAAAAAGCTGGACGAATGAGTCGGAAAAGCCACCGAGGTCGTTCGAAATCCAATAGCCGGTACACTTGTAATGCCTATCGAATAGCCTCGTTGCCAACGATCGGTACTTCCGTGACTTCGGTATTGCTAAAAATTTCCAAGGCTCGTGGTAGACAGAATCGCGTAGACGAAATACGGTGGTTCATGAACACGTTTCAACAGTTACAAAAATCTTTTATAGATATATTGCGCGTGTTTTGCGATATTAATTTGACATTTCATCAATACTGGAACGAGACGCGACCATTGTGATTATTATGTTGCGAATTTTTACGCGATTTCGTATTTTTATAAATAGAAATAAAGAAATGGAAGCTACGTAGAAATTTGCTGCGTATAAAATTGTAAGATTTGTATTCCAGTTTGGATATTTCATTTATTTATGTGTATTGTATACACCACCATTCAGAAGTCTTCAGACACTCGTAATATTTGCTTCAAAACTAGAAGAGGTTAAGTGGTTATTAAAAAAACGCGAAAGAATACGATTTAACTTGATGTTTTATGTGACAATGAAAATATCTAACGCGGTAAATATCAATGTGCAAGTGGCTGGCACTAAAATTTATACTAAAAAACGTATATAATTTAAAATTCATAATATACATTAAACATCGAAACTTTATTCAAATTAGGACATATCCTAAGACTTTTGAACAGCAACGTACATTCTGTATATTTTCGCACCCTTGAAATCACAGGAACATAAAAATTCTCCCGTGGGTCATCGTGTACCACTGCATGTATGAGTGTATACGTATATATTTCTAATTTATCGGCCAGTTGCACGACATTAGTAGATCCGAGGTGTTGGTTTATTAATTCTCGTGATCTCATCCTTTGTTTCACGTCCAATTAATTCTCGCTGTTTGTCTGGGTGTCAGAGAGAAAATTGCGAACGAGGAGCGAAGCAACCGCGGCCGTTACGCGCCTCCCCGCGTCTTCCCCAATTAATCGATCGGTCTGCCGTTTAATTAGGCGGCTTGTTAACGAAAGTGTCTTCGTTAAAATATATTTACCAAAGAACGATAACGTCTGTTCGGTCGTGGTCGACCGCCAATGCGCCGCAAAATTAAAATATGTCAACACCGTTCTACCTGGATCCTGATCGAACAAAATACACGTTGTAGAAAACGTAACCATGTACTTTACGCTGTATAGTTTGTCTTTTATCGACACGATCATTATCAACTACGATATAGAAGAAGTCTTTCTCGCTCCTTTTCGATAAAAGATACGATCAGAGTCGTAAAACGTTGAATCGTCGAACGAACGCTCGTTGAGGAAAATGTTAGAACGAGACTGGTTCTTACGTATAGCATGTGGCTTCTTGATTAATCCAAAAGAATCGGTCTAACATATGAAAGTTTACACGTACGTGCCGACTAAAGCTATTCCGGAAAAACGAATGAAGACGATAGACGTTGAAACTATATGAATAACGAACGAAAACTGTAGAAGAGAAACACCTTGAATCACATTCCTATTTTGTAATAAAACGATTTTACAATTTGACAGAAAAATTATCATTGAATTATCGCCGATTCGGTATCAGAATTATCATTGTATTTGATACTCTGAACTATGAAGCTATACGAAGCTATTTGTGGACAGATTTGCGGTTGTATATGTCGTGAAATGCATAACGAAGCTATATTTGCGTTCTGACCGGAAACTATTTGAGACTGTGAAGAATATTGTATTTGCGTTTTGGAATGGAAAAGGTACGAAAAATATAACTTTTAAATTGGAGAAATACATACTACGTAAATGCATGATCTGAGTGCTGAAAATCAAAAATAGTAATTTAATTTTGATTGATTTCTTGATTATAGTAATTGTGCGAACACGGTCGAAAAAAATACAGTCGTATTAATAATAAAAATCCTGGGGACGAATAAGCACTGCAAATTTGTAGAAAGAGGGGAGAAGGAAAGAGGATAAGTTGACTTCGGTTAGAAAAGTTCGGCTACGGGACGGTATCAAAAACGTCGCACGTCAAACTCGACGGCGATTAATCTTAGTCTCGCGCAAACATCGATCTGACTTTGTAGAGGAATACGTAATGTCGAGTTGCCTGAGTGGTTGATGTCCTCGAAACTTTACGTCGAAAGCTCGCCAACTCTTTTAACAACCTGCTGACTCCACAGCAGATGCCTCATATTTTTCTAGCTTTTGCGTTTATTTACGTATACTATCGCTCATAACTATTCGAACACTTTAATCAATTTGTGATAACAATAGTGAAAAAATTAACGATGAATTAGTAATTAGAAGCAACGCTCTTACTACCTTTTTATGCAATTAACCGACTATACATTCAAATTACTTGTTAAAAGACGTAGCAACGACATATTTTATTTACAACACATATACAAATATTATTTTAAACAGTCCTTCTGAGTCCTTGTTATAATCCAGATATTTGAATATAATCAACAAAGTATAATATACAAAAATACAAAAAAATATCAAAAGGTTCGTACTTTCTATGCTTAAGCGCTTAAATAAATAGATCAAATGTTTCTTAAACCAAGATTCCGTCTTTTTAATTAGATTGGTAAAAGTATGAATTTGCATAAATATCCGCAGCCTGATTACAACTTGCTAATGATTCTTCCCTGTTTATACCCATAGAACGTATCATGCAAATTTTTTTTCTATGAAAACCTACCCTGAGAACATCCTCCACGAGCGACAATTTCATATTCTGTTTGCTTAATATTCAGAAAGACGTTGACTTAACGTTCACTTCGTAGAATTCAAATCGAATTCAGAGAGCCACGAGCGAACCCTCGGCTAAAGAAACGGCGAGTCCATAAATCCAAGAGGAAATATGACTCTTAATATGACTCGTGAAGCTTTATATACATAAGCAGTTGCGTTGGTGCGTACGCGCGAGTCGCATCGGCAAAAATGGCACAGAGTACACACGTGCTACTGGAAAAGTGCTTACACGCGCGCCAGTTCTTTCGCCGTTGCATTTCCCTTCCATACTCCAGAAAATAAATTTCATTCGGAATTGCACGAGCAGATAGAACACGAGTTCACGGCCATCAAAGGGATCTCGTTGCGCGTCCGAATACGTTTAGTATTCTCTTTGCATAAGTGACGCTTATCGCTCTTTTTCCTCGTCTCTGCCCACTCCCTGCTCCCCTTCATTTTCTCACCGCTATATTTCTAATTTCCTATTCTCTCGCGTTACCACCAGCTCTATCCATTCGCGTACCGATGTTTGCTCCCTTTTCCGCCTCTATCTCTGTTCCGATACGGTTTACCGTGTACATTATTAGCCAGCCCTTGTTGACCCTTGCCAACTACGCGTTTCATTTTTCTAATCTCAAGACACTTTTTACTAACACGCGAAAGGGTATCAAACGATTTCGTACACGCGAACAAAACGTTTAGTTGCTTGCAGTTGGAAATCTGTACATGAAATTTATTTGTTATGGCTGAAGTAGACGATTATGTGAGATCAAAGGTTACTAATATTAGGTGAATTTATGTAAATGAGGTATATTTTAAATTTTCGAATATGTTCCACTTTATTAGAATTTCACCTCGCTATATGTATCTTAGTTTAACGTGATAATAATATTAGTGAATTTTTATGGATATTAAACAAATAATATTAGTGGAATGGCAAGTTTCAAGTTTAAGGTCACAGGCTTCCCTTTTACAATTTCTTCAATAATAAATTATTGCTCCTCTTATTTATTATACATAATAAATGTTTTACAAACGCACATTTATCTTATTGGCAAGTTCGTCGCAAGACCGTTTCACATGAGAATTTATTAACATTGATAAGTTGTAACGGAACCTAAGTTCGCAAGGGTGTGCGAGAGAAAGCAAATGTTCGCGGATATTAATTAATAATAGTATAAATGCGTTTTATGATGATAGCTTTTAAGAGTTAGTACTCTGTTTTATACTCGCAACTGAAATGCTGGTTCAGCCGATTACCTGCAACTGCTTTTGTTCACCACGCCAGCTGCACGTACTGATTTAATATTCAGCAGTTTCTGTGTCTCTGAAATCCAAATAGAGTTACTCCGCGCGAAATTTTACGACCCTTTTACTGCCAGGTCCCTATTCTACTCGTCGGCTATGACACGCTTCGAACATAAAGAGGTTTCGCGATACGCACCAACGTTTCTTTTCTTGAGAATCTCTTCCAGACGAAAAATAGGTACTTTCATTTTCTATCGCGCTTTAAATCAAGTTTTCCGCCTTATCTTTGTCTAACAAACTTTCTGCTCGTGAATGAAGGAAACATTACGCGGCAACGATTACATTCAGCGAAAAGCTTTCTTTTTGTGGTGGCCATTGCAACGGGACGCATTTCGTTTGAGATAAGAGGGTTGGGGGAGAAAAAAGGAGAAAGTTTTGGAAAACGTATGACAACCGCGCACGAGTAGACTGCTCGAAATTAATCCGCCTTGCAAAGAGATGAAGCTTACGGTCGTGAGGACATGGCAAAGCGGATGAAACGGGCGGGAACCGCTTCATCTCCGGTGTAAAAGCAATTCACCTCGGTGCATGGAACGTATGTACACGATCGTGAGGAAGGAAAATGTTACCGTGCCACTCAGCTTTTCAAAGGCGTTTCGCTCTCGTTTTATGCGATGAAATCACGCAATGGAATGATACGATGCACTGGCTTTCGAACAATCGTCCTGTTCAAGAGATTTTTAATCAGCTGCGTTGGCTAATAATCGAGAAGTGCGTATAACGAACCTGGTATAAGCAAAGCATTACATATGCAAATTATTTTCTTAAATAAAGAATGCGATCTTTTTAGTTGTATACGCAATCGTTGCATTTTTCCGAATGAACATTTCTTTATATATTTTCAAAAATTGTCGACTCCAATATTTTCACTCTAATATGTTAAAGGCATTCAATTTTGGTAATTCCGTTTCTCAGTTAGCTCTTCACTCGTTAAACTCGAGTAATGATTCGGTAATTATCGAGTATAATTATCTTTGTACAGTATTTAAACAGGAAAACCTATCACTTTACGTTCAGTTAAGAGCCAATTTCGAACAGCAAAAAGTGGTTAATCAAAAACACCACGGTTCTCAAATCGCGGTATAGTTTCATAATCGCAGAATAAAAGATAAAACGAGTAAATAGTATCGACACGGTATAACAACTGGCAGCGGCCGAATATTTTCGTAGGATTTTTCACCGGCTGGGGAAAGTAAAACGAATAATGATTTAGAGAAGTAGGTCAGCCGAAAAAACGTCATCCACCCCGAAATCCGCAATATACGAGACGATGCACAATTTATTCCGCCTACCTGAAATACGAAGCAACGACCTCGCCGCCCCCGGCGAATTTATAATCGCACTATCTACCTCCGTATATTCTTATGCTTCTTAAAGAAATTGCACGTGGCACACGTTGTGCACTAACGTTTAGGGTTATATTCAAAATATCGTGTCGCGAAGCGTATCCTCACAAACATCTGTCCATTTGTAGAAACGCCGATTTTGCGTAAGATTTAAGACCAAAGCCTAGAAATTTGTTCTGCGCTATTTGTTCTTGCCTACTATCCGAACGTGGACATCGTACATCCAGAGATTCGTTAGTCACCGGCGATCGCTGTGTCTAAAATACTTTCTGCCACTGGTTGACTACGATGGACGTTTCCGATGTTCCCCTCCCGAATCCAACTACTTCCGTGAACAACATCCATCTCGGATCAGTGACGGGGGAAATAATCTATCATCCGACGGGCTTCCACTTGCTACACCTTCCTGTACACATAGACACGCCATTCGCCAACGTAATGAAATTGGAACTTGCGACGGTTTTTTGGTTGGGGAATTCTAACGAAACAACAGAATTCACTTTTCTCGATGAATGAAAAATTTCACCGATAAGAAAACCATCGTAGGAGGAAATAAAGAAAAGAGAAGAACTTAGTAGAGCGATAAAGAAAAGTAGCTTCTTAAACTATAAAAATAGAATTCCAGTAGAAAGAAGTATGATAAAAGCGGACCCTACTAAAAAAAAGAATGTGCTTCAATAAAAGAACAAGAATACTGGAAAGAAATAGCAACTGTAGGAATAATAAAAATGTGAATCGAGATTGAATAGCTGAGGTGTAGTTACGCAGTCTGTAAGTTTACAGTCTTCGAATGTCAAGATTCTTGTCTTCCCGTGTTCTAGCAATTTAGTTATTCAAACAGGCAAAATGTGCAAACTTTCGTCTCTTGACGTCAAACCGCTATATCGTAGAAGCTGGTACACGTGCACGGCCGTATCGGTGACACTGAACGCCATTATGCGGCTCGATCCCCTTTTAAACTTTGATGATTGCGTTATGTGTACAGCGCGGTGAAAAAGTTTAGAACCTGTTAGGATTCCAAAAAAATATCTCCCTTTATTATAAATAAATTTTTTGTAAGTGATATTAACATTTTATAATATAGCATTTTATATTTATAATATGTTCTAATTTTACTTTCCAACCGTAGTTAATTATATTTGGAAATTACGCTTCTGGTTATAATGTTCTTATTTCTGAGAAAAAATTTGTTACGTCTAAAAACGGAAGTTTGTTCATGAGTTGGCAGCGATAAAAAAGGAATGAGCTACGAATTTTGCGTGGAATCGCGCGAAAGGGGAATTGCAAACCGTTATTTTAACATAAAGATGATCGAAGCACAAAGCAGAACGCAACCGTGAAATGAAAAAGAAATTAATAATCTCGGAAAATCCGGAAGAGAAATCGAGGGGAACCGCGGAACGGGGCTAAAACTGAGGACGAGAAAGAGGGTGCAGAAGCGGATATTGCGCGAGATAAAGATCAAATTAACCTCGTGTTCCTGGCCACCAACAAGCCCTTCAGTATTCTGCAAGCTTTCTAACGGACAGCGTAACATTCTGTTAAAGGAAACCAATGATTTTACATCGAACTTCTGACCTGAACTCCTTCAATGAATCTCCTAACGGGCGTCAAAATCGCCGTTATCGATCGCCCTTTACATTTCCACGGTGGATTGCAAAATTAACATAATTATGTTAGTTTTAGGAGAACAAATTAACCTCGTCACATAGAGGAGACAATTGCAGAGAGACAACCAACGAATGCATAGCAGCAAAAAAAATATTAAGTGACTCGAGTGACAGATAGCTAATTAATTAGATTAATCAGATTATAATTAATTAGATTAAGAAACGGTGGAAAATGTTAACTATAATACATGTAGTATCGGGAAAAGGGACGTGCCTGACAATGGGCCATACCTGGGGCCCATTACAACATCGGGGTAATTAAAGGGGATCTACCTGACAATGGGCCATACCTGAGGCCCTTTACAACATCGGGATAATTAAAGGGGATCTACCTGGAAATGGGTCAGGCATATCTGGGGGTAAGAAGAGAAGACATTAAGGGGTCGAGCAGTTGCAGTTGGGAAGTCGAGGCGAAGACGTGAAGACGTGGAGTTGCAGTTGGGAAGCCGAGTAGAAGACGCACGACGATTATAGTCAGCTATATGTTGAGCATTGCTTACACGAATAAACGAACTTAACTCTCAATAACCATCATTCCTTGTCCTTGCTTTAGAAAGTAAAACAAACACCATCACCTAAGTTACTACATACATATAAGCGATCTGAATAGAGATACGCTTTCATAGTGTGAATGTAAGTCAAGTCCAATTTTAAAGCCAATCGACTAAACGTAATATAATACAGCCACTACTAAAAGTATTTACGTATATTCCTATTTCCTAATGAAGCAATTTTTCAACAATTTCTACATTTCATTCTCGTTTCATTCATAGTACCAAATGTCTCCTCTTTTCATACGAAACTACTACCAAATGATACAAAATTTGATATTCTTCTAATCAATTAACACGCAAATGCTATCGCGAGTACAATGTATCGCAAATGTCTTTCGTAGCCACTGTAAAATAATAATATGTCAGTCCTATGGCTAACCCGCTCATGAAGCGAAACTCGTTTATCCAAATATCACAGCAAACATTTTCAACCCTTCGCCATTCGTCACCGATCTCTTACCTCGTTTCTACACACGAGGATGTAGAATATTCTACGAAATCTCACGAACCCGCTATCTTTGGTCTGTTTCAGGTGAGAGATTTCGACAGGTGCATTATCATGGCCTGATGGCAGGCGAAGTAGCGTAAGTAGAAAACAGACTGTTCCACGGGGGTCAGAGAAAGGAAATAAATCCACGGTTTAGCGGTAGGGAGGAAAGTAGGCTAAGCCCTGGAATTTCAAATCGACGCTTAGAAAGAGCACTTTGCGGCCGGCCGTGGAATAATGCCGGCGTTAGCCTCCCGACACTGCGCGTTCGGGGATCGATGGAGCCTCCGAATGCAGATTAAGCAATCTACTAATGAAATCTCGGGTGCGACGTGCGCCCCAGTCACCCCTATGTTTATACGCCGCTCGCTTTCCGCCCTCCAGATTCTTTAATCATACGCGATTAATGGCTCCTATCGGACACCTCTCGCGAAGTTAAACAGATTTTCGACAACCCATGTTCCACGAGTGACTAACCGCCTCTTTTTGTCGATCGACAGTTTTGTCTATGTCAATTGAGAAAGAAGCTTAACGCTTCGAGCGTCGATTCTGATAATTTCCTCTTTACGTAACAGCGTGAGATAAAGCGATGGTTGTCCATGAATACACTGACTGTAAACAGTCTGTTAGTAATTTCTAGTGATAGACCGTGTAATTCAATATTTATTCTTTTTGATCGACGGATTGATCCATGACAATTAGGAAAGAGAGTTAACGTCGATTTTCGTGATTCTTTTCTTTACACCACGTAGTGTGATAGAGTGATAGTTGTCCATAAACACACCAAATATGAGCAGTCTGTTGTAAACTTGGAGTGACAGTTTGCGACAGTAAGCGTCTTCTTTTGTCGATGGATTACTTTGTTCCCGGTGGTTAAGAAAGAGCCTGAGGAGATTGAAGCTGTAAGATCTCCATGTGAATTATTCGAAGAAAGAGTTCGACGAATGAATTTACATTTGCGGAAATGTTATTAGAAAGAAGTCCAAGCCTGGTCACCTGAACAGCAAATTTATTTTCACGAATGATCGTCAGGACGTTCAACGGGTTAACGAAAAACGTTGCGAGGTTCTACCATTTACGATAATATCAGAAATGTCGCATGATATGGGTTCGTTTCGCAAGTTTCACGAGGGATTCGGGAAAAATCGAAATAGGATGCGTGGGAGGTAGCTGAGTTTTCCTGGTTGGTATAAAAAATGAAAAAGATCCGCATTCTCGAGAGCGACACGACGCTACAGGGGTTAGAGATCGCTTAGGTTAGACGAAACCCGTAAATGTCGCTTCAGGAATTTAGAATAGGCAGATATCGGGACAATTTAGAAGAACGGTATATATAAGATAAAGAAGATAAGACGGAACGTTTCGTAAATATTCCGCTTTCGTTCTTAAGAGGGGAACGAAGAGAAATCGGGTTAAGCTTTGCTTAACGTCTCGCCAAATAAAGTGGCCCTTTCTCGATCGTCCACCGTAACAAACAAGAGGGATGTTAGCCATCTTCTGGTAGTGTAAACTTCGCGAGATACGCGTTCCACTGTGAAAAATCGAACTACCATTCTTTGGCGAGATAAACAGTAACACAGGCGTACAGTTACAAGTCAGTCGAGACTGTTACAAATTTAACGCTGCTAATGTAGATAACGCTGTTATTAATATCACTAGATAATACTATGTATTATTCTAATGCAAAATACCGAGTGAAGCAATATTTGTCAAAGCTTTTTACTGAATATAATGGACGAGTATCCTAATATTGGGTTAGCAACTAAGTGATCGCGGATTTTGTCAATACCACCTAATGACAAAATCCGCAATCACTTAGTTATCAAGTCAATACTTACGACTGACAGCGTACTTCCGCAGCGCCTAAATAGTCGGATCTGGTAGAGTAACGGGAATAATCGCAATCCCAAACTAACCAAGCACGTGATAAATCACGCCAATACCGCTGTAATTAATGGCACCTTATGGCGTATATCTCGCGAGCCTCTGCCCTCTACCCTCTATATAGCTACATGTTACGTGAAGTAATTCTCGGCGACCATGTGCGAATGTAATCATTCCATTGGTATTTGTTACAGGCATACGTAATACAGACTTAATTATCGGCAAAGTAACAAGCGCTATTTCCATTGCCGATCGATCGCTACGTTTTTCACGCAACACCGATTCACTGGTTTCGAATGTACGGGGTGTTTCCTATTGTCCTCGTCAAACTGTAAGAGCGTAGTTTATGATGAAAATAAGAAAATAGCTTTATATAAAGTTCGGCTCTAGACGTTCTAAAATAACAGACAAATATCGAACGCGGCCTGAATATGTGCACAATAGCAGATTCTGGATCGGGTAGTGCAAAGGATGAATCGTGTTTACTTTATCTCCACTGCAAACAACCACGATTGCTTAAATGCTCAAATCCTCATTACCAGGCTGCGGATGCTTATGCAAATTTGTGTTTTTACAACAGGGGCGAATAGAGGACCTAAACAGTTTTACCTACTAAATATTATAATGAGTGCTAAACTTAGCATAGTTCGTTCACTTTTGCATATTATACACATTTCCTTGAGAATGATTAAGATCTACAGTCTATCCATTATGAAATGTCGTCATCGTAAAATCTCAACATCGATGTACCATGGAAGTTATTAAACGTTGCAAACATGAAAATTTTATTAAACATCAGGGACTACGTTATTAATCCACTGCGTTAATTCGCCTTAAGTACAGTCTGTCACACAAGAGCGTGTCTGCGATATCTGCGAAACCTGACACCTAATCAGAATGAGATAAAAAGAATGTAAACAAACGAAAACTTCTCTAATACGCGTTGCTGAATACCTTTCAGTTTCATTTGAAACAGTGAAAGGAACAGAGCTTTTTAATATGAGTGCCGCGTACGCGAAACGTCGAAAATCGTCTGGCATGGGCGAATGAAAACAGAGATCGTGATTGGAGTAATATAATATTCACTGATGAATCTTCGTTTTGGGCATGGTGTCCTATTAGGCAAGCTGAGAGGAAGACGTATCACAAAAATAAGAACACTTGTACATCACATTCGAAAGATATGGAGGTCGTTACCAGAATCCTACGCTCAAAAATTAGTCGAGAGTATGCCGAAACGATGTCAAGCTATAATCGCTAATGGAGGAGATTGGACACCCTACTAAGTAATAGCGTATTAGTGTTTTAGATGTAGATTCAATTCATATAAATTTTTTTACAAATATATAAATATTTACAGAAATATCGCAGACACGCTCTTGTGTGACAGACTGTAATTAATTCTGTACTATATTGCGATCTCTCGTAGTTCGTAATGACAAATTTCTTCTCATGTATATTATTTCACTCTACGCTGGGTACTTGATTGCAAGTTTGTAACAAATCGATCGAGACAAAACGTTAAACAACATTCTTTTTTGTTTTGTTTTTGCTTATACATTATGATTATATAGTTCAGCCGGAAAAATAAGAAACACACTGTGTATGCACAGTTTCACGAGAGAATGAAGGACACAAAGGGTATCGCACGAATTTAATTCCTGGAATGTCTGACCAACGACAGGCTATTCTACTGCGCGCACGTTACCAACACAAATCAGATCGTACAGCTGATTTATTTAACAGGGCGTTACTAGTCAACGGATCGTGTATTTTCAAACTATTTTATCGTTCCAAATGGTCACTATATAAAAACTACACGTTGCCATTATTGCATGCTATATCATAAAGCAAAGAATATATAGAAGAATTTCACTATTACGTAACTGAAAATGGAAATAACATATCGAGTCCAACGATATAGAACTTTTAAAAATATTCTATAAATTTATGAATTTTTACAAAAGGAACAAAGGTACGACTATGTTGAGAGAAGCAATATTTCGATATCTTTCAATCTTAAAATACCAAGAACGATTGTTTTTCGTAACTTTTGAAGGTAATGAAAAAACATACGTTTCGTTCTAATATATTACGACATACCCAATCAAATATAAAGACAATTTTTCTAATACGAGATTGATTAACAACGTAGCGAGTCTTAAAAATGTTTCCCTGTAGAAAATAGCAAATCTAACTTATCTCTTTCTCTGCAGTACTCATATAATTTTTGATTTCAAAAGTGGACGAGTAAATAAAGCAAGTGCTTTGTCATCTGGAGGATCAATTTACATTGACATCTACATCGTGCTGGAAAAGAAATGGAACTCGGTAGACGATAGCAAGCTGTGCACACCGACCGCAAGAGCGTCACGAAACACGCGATAAATCACTTGCAGAGTAACGTCGTAATTAACGATGACTTATGGACTGACTCTCACGTCGGCCATATATATAATATCCAGGCAATTATCGCTAGGTACACCGTACTTTTCATTCCCTACGTGCAGCGCTTTGGCTTAGAGAGGAGAGAGAGAGAGAGAGAGAGAGCCATTTAAGTCAACGCCGCGTCGTTTCGCGTTGTTCTCCACGACTGACAAAGTTTTCCGGTTTCGCTTAGCAGAAGCCGGGAAACTTTGTGCGATGTGTATCGTCGCGATTAGACGTATGGAACAAATTGAAGAGGGAGCCGTCTCTGATTTAATTTAAATATTAAAAACTTCGTCTCACGCGAATGCAACGTGAGTTACATCGATACGTTCGACTGCAACCATAAACTGTCTTACTTTCACGTCACCTTAATAATCGATCGTTTGTTTACGTGTTGTAATCTAGCAATTCTTGGAAACGAATACAAACTGCGAGATAGATTTATTTTGTGTAATTGGCGCCAGAAGAAATTACACCAATATCTTTATAATACGGCAAGAAACTTGACGTGTCACGCAACGGAAACATTACCAGTTTTCATGAAAGGCTTGTAATTTATCATGGAGATAAGGGCGAAAATTATCATGAAATTGCGCAATTATTGGCATTAGTTGCAGCAGATATCGCCTACAAGAGATAAAAAAAGAAGACCGCGTCGAACTTAAGAAACGAAAAGGACAACGTTTTTTTCGTTAAACATCTACCGTGCGATTAAACTTTATTCTCAGAAATAATTTATTTGCGCATTTTCGAGATACAGTGAATGCTTTATATTTCTGTACAATAAGAAATACGAGTATTTAAATCGACCCCTCCTACACAAGGCAACATATTCACAAGCAGTTGCTGCGTCCGAATATTAATGCGAGTATACCAGGCATAAGGGAGAATTTTCATTTGCCTGGCAGACGGAGAATATCGTATGCGCGAAGAAGTTGCATATATCATTCACCCGAGTTTTTCTTTCTCGTTTAGCTTTGTACACAATTCTTCCTTCGATGTATCTGCATAAAAAGAAGAAATGGGGGGAAAGGAAGGGGAATTTATTTGGTTTCAATTATCGGTTCATTTCTGTTATTCCGGTTGTTTCCACGTTTCCTTTTCTTCTCTTTCTCTGTTCTTTTTTTTATCTCTCTGGCGAGTCCATCAACGCAGCAATCCCATCGTCTCCCTTAACTCGACACCAAATTAATTATTAGCGGCAGTATGGCCGGTATTACGGTAATGGCTCTCGATAAAGCATCAAACACGGAAACGGGAGACGTAAAATGAATAATGAAAAACAGCCCTCCATTCCTCACTCCGACGGGCTCCCTTCGATTACCCGTTGAATTATTCAAACGCAGCCGAAGCCAGCAAGAAACGCTCACACGGAGGCGTCCCCAAGTCCTTGTTTCTTTTAACTTCCATCCGTTCGATTCGCGGTTTCCGCGATGCGACCTCGTACGTAATCAAATGTATTTTTATCATCCGAGTCTTCTTGCGCTAAAAGCTGCCAATTAATAATTAAACTGCGGACAGTTTGTGCAATTTTATATTCTTAAGAAGATGACTAAAGAAATACATTATAATGAGCATGTAAGTAATTTTTCTATTCAAGTGTCGTATAACTTTCTGTTTTGTAATTACGTATATTTGTATTATTTATATTTCTATTATTATCTTGTGCGAATATGAATATTTCTAAAATTTCTTTTTCACGTTTTCTACGTTTACCCGTTGGAAATTCGTAATGGAAAACTTCGCTGCGGAGTATCAAATTTGTTAATATAACGCCACGGTGTTTATTAACAGTAACTCGAGATAACTTGTAAAATACATATGACGAATAATATTACTTTAACCATGAGCAAGATGAGATATTGTTTCTATCTATATGTTGGTCGTAAATTGTGATTTGCACACGATTATGGTGCAAATTCGGAGTTAATTTCCTATAATGGGCTGTAGCCAGGATTAACTCGTTAAAATTACATCGTATTGTTGTTTAATCGAATTTAAAAAGAAATCTGTCGGGAAATTATAATGCGTGTAATAATTGCCACGTTGTATTTATAATATTAAGCAGAGATTGTTATTTTCAGAGGTATTTTTCACAGCACTTTAGCTTCCATTTTTAAAGGATTTACGTCCACCTAACAAATTATTTTCACTTTTAATTATGCCATATTGAAATCCTCCTATTTAATCACAGAGTAACGTGAAAATAAAAAAAATCAATGAAAATATATTTGCCATGTTTTTCTCTCGTGATCTTCACATAGAACGCTCATCTTTTTCAAAAGTTTCATCGAGGCCACGCTTCTCCACGCTGAAGTAAACTGGGCCAAATCGGAACTTTTCATCTTCCTTTCCTTTCCGCGGTAGTTTTCCAACGTGAAAACGAAGAAAGCAACTTGGGTCGGCGTATTTAAAGAGGAGATCTATAACTGGAAACGAGAGGGTTGTGTCGCTATCTGGCTCCGATCCAAAGATCCTTCACTAATTGGAAACTATATGTATACGATACCGCATCGTTGTTTTTCTCAAATATTTTACATTCGATCGAAGGAACAGAACGAATGGAAAAATGGTTGTATCGTAAAGTAAAAGCCAAAAGATGCTCTGGAAATATTAAATTGAGAAATAAATTCATACTCAAAGCGCTCTTGAAAGTTATCGCTTTCACATAAAATTTATCTGATTGACTTAATAATCGCATTTCTTTAAAAGTATACATTCTTCAGCGAAGAATTCAAATACGTGTATTTTTATATTCATTCGACGATTTTCATTAACATTCTAATTAATAAAACTGTACTAATAAAACAACATACTGTAGTATAGAATGGTGGAAAGCGAACGAACTTATTACTCGATCCAATGTGAAGGAAAGCGCACCGATGATTTTAATAGCAGCGTACGTGCAACCAGAGTGAGAAAAATATACGTACAAGTCGTGGGAAGAAGCGAAATCGAGGCCAGGAATTTTGCGAAAACGAAATGACAGAGTGTGCAGCAGCGTGAAGCTGTGGCTAAAAGTGAGAAGCGTTTGGCCCGCGTCCAGCAGCCGTTCGCAATAGGAAAATTACCCGGGATTACGTTGAAATTCATTTCTCGCAAGAAAAATCGCCGTGCGTTAAAAGCCTCGGACGATTATTAATTCGGGAGAAGTGTCGTGCTCGCGTGCCGACCCAAAAGATAAAAGAGGAAAAACGACGATATAGTACACGGTCTTTCGTCGTTTGAAAACATTGAGAAATGTCTAGGTGATAGATTTTTTTAATTTTTTCATATATATGTAACAACTCTTGAAATATATTAGCGCAAAAATATTTGAACATTTATCACGGAAAATTATTTAGGAATATATTATGTGCGGTATAAATTAGTATAATTTCATTAGCGGCGTAACGATACACGGTCACCGTGATTATATCGAGAAAATTTGCGACCAATCTGAAATAATATTTCAACACCACTGATAGATATAGAAATCAACAACAAAGCATCTATCGTATCGCTATTAAATATCATCATCATAGAAAATCACATCAAATTTGAGGAACTTTTAATTTCTGAAATTGTCACACAGTACGATATGCTGTCGTTTCGATGGACAGTGTATAATACAATAACTATTAAATACGATCGTATTAATTAAAGCGATTTATTAAATATAACGAATTGTACGCTTGCCATAAATATCTTGCAACTTCTACATATATACATTTTCATAGCCCAATGTTTCTTTTAACCAATATAATTATGACACTCGTGGCTCATTAGAATGCTAATGTAATCATAAAATGAATATTCATGGCTAGTTTTTATAAACGTTGAAACACATTCAAACCGATGTACGTGTTAAAGGGAATGTCGCCTCGCTACAACGACACAGTAAAACTTTTACGATAAACACGAGCGTACGATTATTTACAACATCGTAAAACGCTATCTAGGTCAATAGCGGATAATCCATCGGCATTGACGCGAGAGTGGATAGAATACAATTCTTTGACCGTTTCGTTGGTGACATTATTTTCGAATATTCGCCCAGTCTCACCTTCCATGACCAGGTACCATACACTTCACGCTCGTTCCAGCCGTTCGTTCTTCCCACGATATAGAGAATTATTAGTCGCGATAGCATCGTGTTTACTGGATGAAACGAGCTTCCGAAAATTCGTAGCTATAAAGTAACACTGGACGGCGCGAACGATGATGAAATAACGCATCGCAACGATAGCAATTAAGCGTATGACGTGTTTACCGTGCGATGAAATTTATAGCAATCCGTGTACAACAATTTACATACACGAGCCACGAGAACGATAAACGCGTTTATCAAGCCGACGACTCAAGAGATGTTCTCCGATCGTGCTTAAACATGCCAGCCTGTTATTAATTCGGATTACGCATTAGCGAGCTTGTACCGTTATTGGATCGTGTGCGCACGATCTCACGACCTAGACCTTAATCTGGTTTAAAGAGCGCGTCCCGTGCCGCGATTGACAACGTTTCTGTCCCCCTATCCTTGCTCGACATCGTGTTCGAACTTCTAGCTCGATATCGATTTTATTACGCCTCTTTCTCGTTGTTACGAGTCGTCGTTCAATCTCTAAGAATTGGTCTAACGTGTCACATTCTGCGCGTGTCTATCGATTCTTCGTGCTATTCTCGAAAAAGCATGGAACACGAGCGACTTAAAGCCTGTACATATATTAGGTCGTTCGAAATGTTTCTTTCGTTTTATAAGGAAATAATGGATGCACAACATTTCCCATCTAAAAAGACATTACCCTTTAGATTTAAACACTAGATTCAACTAGAATCAAACACACGATAAACATTTATTAAACACGACATTGTACCACGTCAGAAAAATTTACTTGTAATTCTCAATGAGAATTGATTGTAAAATTCATTCAAATAAAAAAAAAACATTTTCCGTTTTACATTATTTTATCGAATTACGTATGATCCATTTTGTTCTATCAAACTTGAGATCACAACGTTCGACAGATTAGGTTTCATGTTTGTATAAAGACGCGTTGTTGTAAAAGACGTGTCTGTAAAAGAAAAACACTTTTCGGATAACCTAATACATGGATAATAAATGAAGACTTCTTACCAAGAACATGACAAATGACACACACTTCCTGTCATTTATAGGAAAGCTTTCTAAAATGCAATATTCGTTTCAGTGAAGTTTTGCTAGTGTACGTTGAATATTTCGTTGAAGTTTTATTAGTATGTTGGTAATCACAGTATTTATTAATTTTGTATTAATTCATTGATTATGGAAGATTAATCATTCCATTGATTTTATATAAAACTCCTTCAACTTGTATTTTCCCTCGCAGCACGTTCTTCGCAACTAGTTCACGGTAGAATAATTTTTTCAGCTTAAATATGTCGAGCTACAATGTCAAGATCGTGACGTAAAACACGCAGTCGAGTTTCTTAACTGAGGACGAAATATAGTAAACTTTGAACTTGAAGCGTCGGAACACGTGTTCACGGGGATGGAAATCGCAAAACCGTGAGACATTCAGAGCGCAAGAACAGGGTCATTCCGGGTTACTCGAGCGGCGAATCTTCCGAGCAAAGCGGCAAAACGTAATGAGTTCGGCTTAATCTGTAGGACGGCCGCGTTTGAATAAAGCACGCACCCTTCCGGCGAGAAGCGAGAATTAATTTCCCGAATAATAATCGGATGAACTTGGCCCGTCTACGTCGTAGCTCCGCTGAACGTCGAAGAGAAGTTCGGGGTATAAAGGGAGAGAAGTTTCACGACGCCCGTCTCCTCCGAGGGAACCAATACCAGCGGTGCCTAACTGCAACGCTTCTCTGCCTAAACCTACCGCAACTTCGCTAATCCACGCGGATGCAATTTGAGGAGGTTCGCCTGCAACTTGCCACGCGCGACCACCGACTTGACCGAGGCGCAGGTTAAAGACGCTGTGTACTTTTCTCGGACTATCTATCTTTAATCGGAAATAATACAAATTTTGGACCTTTCAATTGTCGAAATTATTGCTATTTGTCATCGAAATACAAAGGATATTTATATGTCTCCATTTTAGTCTTAAGGATATTTTGAAGGTTTTTGTAAACGGACCTAATATCGAAGGTAAAATTCAGATTGGAAACCTATCAGGTATATATGAATGTATGAAATTCCAGATAGACAAGACGATCGACAGAAAATGTTGAATAAAAGATTCATCTTTAAAGCTTTTGAGACAATGAAATTCGAAAATTTCACAAGTACACGCGTTCAAACTTTTATTCTCTTCGAAACGAAACCATAAACCGAGAAACTTTATTCTACATTTTCTATGAAACATATTCCACACATTGAAAAGATCAAGATACACAGAGTTGCATTAAATAATATTTTAAACGCCTGCAGAAAGAAAATGTGTAGATTGAATGACGTTATTCTCCCATTCTTTGTAATTTCTCAGCTGTCAGATGGGCAATAGTCTGCAGAAGACGTTCGAGAGGCAGAGGACAAAGTGTAGGTCGGTATGGAACAGACAGCTGGTATTTTTTTTTTTTTTTTTTTTTTTTTCGTGAATGAACGAACGGGGATTACTTGGCGAATCAGCGTCGTTCAATGAACCAAGATTTAATTCCTTGACCAGCGAACCCGTAATCGGTGCGGTCTGGTTCGTCGGCCAAACTTTCCGACGCCGAAACGAACCGAAGTTGACCAAAAGGTTAGTGGGTTGCCGATATCCTGAGTGCGAGACAAACTGCAGTTTGGCTTTATCGCTTCGCCTAACTCGCGTTATACATAGCACCTCATTCGTCTTCCGTTCTCGGCTTCTTTATTCGTCGACTTTTGGCGAACGATCGATAAGCTCCTCGTGCGCTATCCCATCAACATACCTAACAGATGCTTTCCACTTTCCGCTAGTCTTTGAAAAAAGTATCGCGTTTCATCGAAAAGCGTTTATTAACGAAATCCATCAGGCGAGGTGTCCATTTTTATGTTTCGCTGCCTCACGACACTATTCCCACGTTTATCGTTAGCACGGAATTTTTTTACGAATATGTTACATGTGGTATATGAAATTCTAGAAATTTTGGCAAATTTAGTGAAACAGGATTCTCAGAGTTACAGTCTGTCACACAAGAGCGTGTCTGCGATATCTGCGAAATCTGACACCTAATCAGAATGAGATAAAAAGAATGTAAACAAACGAAAACTTCTCTAATACGCGTTGCTGAATACCTTTCAGTTTCATTTGAAAGAGTGAAAGGAACAGAGCTTTTTAATATGAGTGCCGCGTACGCGAAACGTCGAAAATCGTCTGGCATGGGCGAATGAAAACAGAGATCGTGATTGGAGTAATATAATATTCACTGATGAATCTTCGTTTTGGGCATGGTGTCCTATTAGGCGTGCTTGGACTATCCATGGAAGAAGGATGATTCAAAGAAGTGTAAAACACCCTATAAAAGTGCATGTTTGGGGTTGCTTTAACGCACGCGGTTTTGGGACTTTGTGCGTCTTTACAGACAATCTGAATGCACAAAAGATGGTGAAATTGTACCAAAGGGGACTTCTCACATCCGTGAAACGTTGGTTCAACCAAACCGAGGACCAATGGATATTGCAAGAAGACAACGACCCTAAACATCGAAGTCGCATCTGCACCCAATGGAAAGCGAAAAACGCCATCACAGTACTTCCTTGGCCATCGCAGTCCCCTGATGCAAACCCTATCGAAAATGTGTGGTCCCTAATGAAATGCAAGCTGAGAGGAAGACGTATCACAAAAATAAGAACACTTGTACATCACATTCGAAAGATATGGAGGTCGTTACCAGAATCCTACGCTCAAAAATTAGTCGAGAGTATGCCGAAACGATGTCAAGCTATAATCGCTAATGGAGGAGATTGGACACCCTACTAAGTAATAGCGTATTAGTGTTTTAGATGTAGATTCAATTCATATAAATTTTTTTACAAATATATAAATATTTACAGAAATATCGCAGACACGCTCTTGTGTGACAGACTGTACGATAGTAGAATTGGAAATATACGTAGAAATTACGAGATGTTTATCGCAAGCATACACTTGGAAAATTATTATACGGCAAGAATAGTGGTATTAAACACGCAATTCGCGTTGAAGGTGGTCTCACTGCATATCGTGTATTGTCGATGTAGCGAACAATTGACTGTTCAAGCACTGTGGCGATCTTCGCGAAGCGTGTGCTTCCCATAAATATCTTGTTATTTTTATACGTATTTTCTCTTCTATATATATCTCGAGCCACTGTCTATTTTTAACGATACTCTTCCACCTAATTAGTGCTTCTAATCTTATATCAGGAAACTTTGTAAATTGAAAAGAATCTTTCTCGTCCGAACAGTATCTTAAAGACTAGACAGATAACCGAGGATAACGAACTTTTCTAGAACGTTTCTTTCATAAATTTCACGGAAAACTCGTGGCCATAACTTACCTCATTCTCGAAGGTGCCAATATTTCACTGCACATCGATCAGTCTCTTAAAACCAATTTACGATATGATGATGATAGAAGAAGTGACCCAAGAGTATGCATACGTCTGTTCCATCGGCCTTTTACTCTTTGTTGCTTCGAAACACGCTCGGACAATTATAAAAGATTCGCCAGAAACCTCCCTATAAATATACAGGTTTCCGAATAAACGTATCGTAAATGGTAGTCTCCCGTTTCGCGTTTGGAAACCAGTTAAATTGAATGATAAGCGAGTATTGTGCGAGGGAATTGTGTATAAGCAAAAGAGATTTATGAGATCCGCTCTCGAATAAACACAGCTATATCTTACAGCCGTGGTGCGAAGCTACGCTCCAAGTGCATGCATCATGCGCTATCGATGGTTTCGCGACGCGTATAAATTGCGAATAGCTCGAAACGTTTGCGGGATCGCGGATCCGGATAATGAATTTATGTATTCTATCGATGATAGTACGTGTAACGGGAAACGAAGATTGCCTGGGGAATCAGCTAGTAGAAAAAGACGATATCTCGACGGCACGACGCAGTGTATTTTGAAACAGTTGCCTGATCTGGGAAAAAATCATGATCTTAATCAGATGCTATCTATTCTTTTTTTTTTTTTTTTTTTTTATTCATTTTCTCTTTGAATTTCTTCGAGTTTCTAGATAGTAGAGTATTCTTTTAAATCTTAAGAATCGGAGAAATATCGTTTACGAAAAGTGTTTAAATGGGGTGGATTTCTTCTTCTTTGAATAATACTTCTTCTATTCATAAAAGATGATTTTTAGTCATAAACTTTATAGGAGAAAATACCTAAATTTCGCGATTGAAACACTACAAGAACATAATAAAAATTACAAAATCCATAGAGCATGAGATAATTCACTATATTATTATTTATGAGCAGAAACATTCGCCTCTATTGTTCAAGACTCTTGTGTACATATTATTCCAGTTAAAAAAATGCTCATAAATAAATAACAGGTTGACGAAGAACCCATAATTATTCAGAAAGGAAAAATTAGGTATAAATAATTGATCAGAGCTATGATTTACCCGCGTCAGGCGACCGTTCTAAAACGCTGCACGACGCCGATGTTGCTCTTGTCTCATTCGAAACGGGATAACCTCGTTTCCAGCCGTGAAAAATAACGGGAAAAGCGATAACCGTTTCCTCCGTGAAAAAATTTCGAGCATTCTGCCATCGAATTTGCATCGTTCCGTCTGATTCCTCTCTAGAAAATTTCAACCTTCCAACTTTTCCGAACTGCTTCTGTTGATCGCAGCAGCATCTGGGCAAAGTTGACCGCGTTTTCGCATCCAGACGATTCGGGAAATTTTCCAGCTCGCGCATTAAGCGAACTGTACTGTTTCTGCGAGTCGAAGCTCGCTTAAATTTTATTAATTATGAGGCCAGGGTTCGGTTACTGTTCAACGAGGCATGTCACGGATTTGACGGAAAACGTCGGCCCATAAGATATCGTTAGGAAAGTTGGTAAATCCGTGTTCCCGGTGCTCCAAGCTGCGAGCCGCTAATTCATTGTAAATTTATACAATTAACTCGGCCAGCCTGGTTTCCTGATGTACGATACTACGCGGCAGTGCCTCTATGTTTTCACGGGCCTGTCAGCCCCGATTTACTCGCTCCTACTAGCTCTTTTCTCCGAGAGAGGAGGAGAGAGCGACTCTCGCGAACCAGCCCTGTCCCAAGTTTAATCCAACTCCTTGGATCGCTGATGAACAGACCGGGGATTTCGCTGCAGCATTTAGCTCTGGTGAGCAGTATGTCTCGCGAATTGAATTTACCATGGGCAATAAGTTAAATGACGCGTACACACAAGCTCGCCGAAGTACTCCAACACTTGTAAACAACTCTTACGTAGGTATTATTATGTTTTGTCTGAAACGTTTTGAAATTTTGGTAGATGCCCGACTACTCTGATTATATTGCTAACGTTTGAAATAAATCTGGAAATATGTATACGGATATCTAATGGGTATAATAATCTAACGATACGAATATGTAAATATCTAAAGTAACTAAAAATACGAAAGACATAAACAAAGATAGCGTTCAAAATTATTAATATAATTGGTGAGATTTTTATTGCGACGTTAAAACTATAAATTGTTTGTGGACCAAGATCCCAAACGACGATTGATTTCCTGGATTCTCAGGTTTATCTTCTTTTTCTTAAAGTGCTCTAAGTGCTCAAATATACATTTTCGGATTTGTTTGTAATTTGATCGATTTAATCGTGACAACAATACGTCTTGTTACGTCGCCAATGCGATTTTAAAACGTTTGATGTAATATGTACAATACGAATATAAGAGTTTTCTATGATAAATGTTTAAATATGTATTTTCGCGAGTTAGCGTATATCGCGTGAGAGAAGATCCAGGGAAATTGTTATTGGCCAAGATTACGTACGTAAACTAGCAAGGCGATATGAAAGTCGGTGAAAGCAATAAAATTTTGTATGCGCTATTACGAGTGAAACGGTAGAAATTATTATTTCGTTATTAAATCGTACTAAACGGACTCGGGATAGTGTTTGACACCTGGCGGGAAACAGCCAACGCAAATAATAATTCGCTGAATTCCGGGCGAGACATTTAAAGCTCGTATTGAGCGTGTACTGCGACAACTTGAAATTCAATTAGAAACTTACTTCGATGGTGAAACAATGTAGCTAGGTGTGTTATCCCCGGTTTCTGAACTTCGATCAATTGTAATTGAGAAATCTGAAATAGAAAATATTTTTATTATTAAAATATTTATTCTCTGGAATTTGAAGAAACTCGGATGCAGAATCTCATAAGATATTTCGTTTCAAGACAACATTTTCCCCTAGTGAATTTTCCAGATTGTATTTTAAAAGTATGCCTGTCATGATACCAAATTATCAAGACTATTAAGGTATTTTTCACATTTTTTCACAGTTTTTACAATTGTAGCTCTGATTTTTATAAAATTTCATCAACTTCAAAATTATTTTTGAGACACTTACATTTTCGTAACAAATTATCTCCGTTTTCAATCGTGTCGCATTAAAATACGATCCCTCAGTCAAAAAATAACTTAAAATCAGAAAATTGGTAAAAATACACCTTAGAGTACTACATGAAAATTATTCTCTAACACAGAGCACTCTGAATAATTCCAGTAAATAGGATCCACTGTAAAGGCAATAATTAATACACAACGAAGAACAGATCTGGTGATAAGACAGTAAATAGGAAGAGTGGAATAGGAAGGCAAGTAGAACAAGACGCGAATAGTCAGCCTCGGCTGCAACTTTCGCCGATTCAGCGTGGATCGAGCAACAACGTTTCACGAGAAGACAGAGGAGGTCGGTTGTAATTGGTAGCTGATGTCACGGCATCGAACGAAAACCGGAGACGTTTTGTCCGTGATTGAGCGAGAGTCGCGCCTTCGTGCTCGTTCATTGGGCATAATTTCTCGCGTATTGTCGCCCATCAGCTGCCATTGTCTCGTGGCCAACAACTAGAGCCGCCGATTGCTTTGTAGTCGAAGTGACAATCGAGAATACAGCTTGTTCTCCGTTTCTATCGTTCGGGTAAAATGGCGCGATTGTTGCTTTATGCGTCTCTGTTGATAATTGTCTCTCGTTTCATTTCCAGTTGATCCGCTCAAAGGATCTGCGACGCGGCGTGGCCAAATCTCGTGTAGGCAGAGTAAGAGTTCGACTGCAGAAGCGGCAGTTCAAGTTTCCTTTCTCTTCGCGCTTCTTCGCGTTATTAAATTAAAATCCGTTCTCTAGAAAGGTATCTGAAAAGATTCTCCATGGTTGCGATGTGGATTTGGCAAATGATGTCACGTGTGATCTCGTATCAGGGACCTGCCGTCGAAATCCAATTGAGAGGCGCGGGTAAAAGCAGGTCGATCGTTGATATCACGCTAGCTGGGAATTTCCTGAGAAAGATCGCGCTCTTCCACGGCGGAATTCGAACGAACGGGACGGTCGGTTGCGTGGATCTAACTACGTTTCCGGTTACCATTGAATTTCCTAGCCGTTGAATAGCTGCCACTGAATTTCCAAGCTCGTGGGCCGCAGCTAACAATGGGAATGCGGACACGGAGTTGCTTATCCGCCCCAGTGGGAGATCCATTTACTTGGACCTGACGGTCAGCTTCCATTCCTCGCTCAACTATTCAACACGGATTTCTCTACTAAGAAAACGGCCAGCGCGTTCGTTTTCGACTCTTAAACGAAAAATCACCGCCGTTTTCGCGCATACGGCCACGTGTAAGTTAAAGAATTACGAGGTTTTATCCGCTTTGCGGCGAGTTTGCATTGGAAACAGGACGAGCGGAAGGGAATAGCCGCAATCCTCAATTTTTTATTTCTATTCGCCTTTGTTTCGACACAGCGCAGTATATTTCGACAGCGATTAATCTACTCTTCGCTTGTTTCAATGTATGTAACTCTTGTTAATCTTGTTTAACGATCTCTCTGTATATCTACTCTAATTTGTTTTCGTTGGCGGTACAAAATGTCACACTCATTACGTTAATATGCCAGTTTGTTAGCCATCGCGGCGAAACAAATAGATCACTGCGCTTCGTATAATTCATCTTTCTAATGTCCTTAATGTTCTCAAACAATTAGCGATCGCGCAATTTCTCTACGCGGGTCTCTAGACTCGCTACGACCACGTATTTTCAGTTTACAGATCCAGCCATCAAATAATCCGTCCCCGACGTCTCAAGATCGAGTCTTGCAATTTCCATCAGAGCCTAAAGCCAACGACATCAAAGCCGATGCTTCGAACCCCAGATACAACGCGTTCGTCAATCTATCTGGTCTCATGGACAAAAACAATCTCCATCGAAGAATTTTTCGAGTGTTGGTTCGTTTCCATCGATCGACCAAGACACGAATGGAAAAAAGGGAGCACCTGGCCTCTCCGTCGTTACACGTTCCTCGGTCTATCGAAGAATTCGTTCCGCGATTCAATTTCTCTCCTCTGTTCGAGAGATGTTGGAAAAAGAAGTTCCCCCTGTTCGACTCCAATTTCTTCTCATCGATCGACGCCTCGCATTCACAGAATTATAGTCTAAAGAGACAACTTCACACAGAGCAGGGACGCCTGGACGCCGCGATTATCCAGCCAGAGGTAGAAACGAGCCATGAGTTCAAGGAAAACGAGATGGTCGAAGTAACGGGCGGAAACGTCAAGACTGATGTGGCAACGATTCACTCTACTTAGAGCAGAGAGACTCGCGATCCACGTTGTTCTCGCCACGTTGTCCCGGTTCGATCGAGCTTAAGAGCACTTGGCGACTTTCGATTCTCCGAGTCGACCGACCGCAACCCACGAAACACGTACGCAACTGCAGCTAATCCTGCCAATTTCTACCGAGTGATTCTTAATCGACTTTGCTATTTACTTTTCTCGTTTTGTCGACCTCTTCGAGTTTAATTATCCTCGACGATAGGAAAGGGAGAAAATACAGTCTGTCACACAAGAGCGTGTCTGCGATATTTCTGTAAATATTTATATATTTGTAAAAAAATTTATATGAATTGAATCTACATCTAAAACACTAATACGCTATTACAGTAGGGTGTCCAATCTCCTCCATTAGCGATTATAGCTTGACATCGTTTCGGCATACTCTCGACTAATTTTTGAGCGTAGGATTCTGGTAACGACCTCCATATCTTTCGAATGTAATGTACAAGTGTTCTTATTTTTGTGATACGTCTTCCTCTCAGCTTGCCTAATAGGACACCATGCCCAAAACGAAGATTCATCAGTGAATATTATATTACTCCAATCACGATCTCTGTTTTCATTCGCCCATGCCAGACAATTTTCGACGTTTCGCGTACGCGGCACTCATATTAAAAAGCTCTGTTACTTTCACTGTTTCAAATAAAACTGAAAGGTATTCAGCAACGCGTATTAGAGAAGTTTTCGTTTGTTTACATTCTTTTTATCTCATTCTGATTAGGTGTCAGGTTTCGCAGATATCGCAGACACGCTCTTGTGTGACAGACTGTAATTGGATCTTGAGGCTATTCTAAATCAGTTTACTATGTATGTGTCATTATTCTAGTTGATTCGTTTCTCTTCTTGTTCC
Source organism: Bombus campestris (assembly GCA_905333015.3). NCBI lineage: Eukaryota > Metazoa > Arthropoda > Insecta > Hymenoptera > Apidae > Bombus > Bombus campestris. Next base: position 7,031,723 of record HG995135.1, read on the forward strand.
ACTTACGAGTACCTTTGACAATTTCTCGATGGGGTACAATAACTAACTCAAACCCCACCGAGGCTGCAACAATTTTTCATCAAACACAACGTCACGGTGTTCCTTCATCCTCGTCTATCTAACCTTTTCTCGTTCTATCGTACAAATACATTCTGCGAGGGAAGTTTTACTGACATAGGCAAGATGAGACAGAAACAGCTTTAAACAGACTTTAAACAAAATCCAGTCCGACGCATTTTGAAGAAGTCTTCATTGCTTTCAGTAGCGTCAGAGGCGCGGAGTCAGGTACATGAATGAATTAACCTCACCGCGTTCCTCGGATTTTAAGCGAATCTTTAACATAATATAAATCCATCGTGTACTTAAGAAAACGTCTACCATAATAAAATCAAAATTCCATATACGAACAATTTGCCCACATTTTACATCAACTTGGCATACATTAACATTAGAGGAATACGCTCGAAAATAACGAAAAGAATGCAGTTGAGTCAACAACCGGGTTATTTCATAGACTAAAGCTCAAAATGCAGGAGATAGTAAATCGAACCTTCTACTGGACAAACTTCGATTCCTTTTGGTACTTCATCGTGTTACGCTCGTCCCGTTTGCTCTCCGAGCTACAGCCCGAGGCTTTAACAAGCCGCAACTCGTAAGAAGCAAAGTGGATGACGAAAAAGGAGTCTAGCGAGTTCCAGGCAGATAATATTTCACGGCCAGTCTGACTCTGACGGACGAGAGGGAAGATATGGAATTTTCGTTGAACAGCCAGTGATGCGTGCGAATGCTCTCCGTGCGGTTAGGTCTATGGCCTATCGCGTTTCCGCAGGAATGAACGAAACCGCCTTAACGCGACCATAACGAAATGTCGCACGCGCGAACACACCGCCAGATACGCCACGCCGGAGACATATTTACCCTAGCTACGGGGTAATACGTTAAGCGGCCTTCCACGCTAGTAAATGTAGCGACGTCGGGAGCGTCGCGACGATCCGTCCACGTTAAACGCTCTACCAGCGGATTGTATCGGTTCGAGTGTGAAGGATTCGTTATTGTGCTTGCGAGTCTGGCATCGAGAAGATAAGCGACACGCCCCGCAACGGACGCACTCTTCGGATAGTTGCTCGAAAAACGCACGCTTTTTCTCTTCTCCTCTTCCGTCGCAAGTGACGCGAAAGATTGGCGTCGAAAGCGTGCGGCATCTTCGAGTCTCGTCGAACGATGGACGAACATATGGAGGAAGCTTGAAGATGAACAAATGGAAACGTGGAGTTTGTACGCGAGTTAATCTCGGCTTCATGTCGTTATTAGACTGCGGAATTTTATGCAATTTCCTATTTTTCGTAATACAACCGAAGATAACGGAATTTACATAGAGATTTGTTTCAACCAGTAAATATTACTGCAAGCACTTCGCTCGGAATGTTTTGCGTGTCACGCGCACTTTCTGCTTTTTTGCGTCTTTAAATATGCCATACGTACGTATCTACCAAACATTTACCGTCTACTCATCATGTGGCTCGTTTCCTGTAGTATTAGTTTATTAAATCATCCACGAACATAATAATAGAAATAGAACGAAATGGATCACACCGCCGAATTCAATAAAATAATATAAAACAGAAATTATTGTTCATCTATTATCGCCTTATGAAACGAAAGAAACTTTTCGGACAAGCTACTAGATAAAACAGTAGAAGATAGAAGTATTTGTATTACTCTATTCTACGTGCAATTTTTTAATTTTGTTGATGGAGTTCAACTGGCATCTTCATTTATATGAAACAAGGAAGTGTTTAATGCTTAATACTTATGAAGGGGAGTATATGTGCGAGTATACAGTGGCTGCAAAAGGTATTTGTACGTGGCCTTACTTTCCAGTGAAGCGCTTTTTAGCCGACCCTATATTTCATTTTCACAGTATCAATATTTTGTAGTCATATGAAAGCACTAGCGAATGACATAAAATTTAATCTAACTTAATTAATTGAAGCTAATTAATTAATATATAGATGCTGCAACAACTACAACGGTGTATAAATACTTTTGTAGCCACTGTATCTTAACCATACGATTCAATCCTATTTTTATACGTAACGTTATCGTACGTGAAAATAAGATTTTTGTTATAACCAGACTTAGACGAACAGGCCGTTTGGTTCGCGATCTAATCGGATCGAAAGCTTGTATCCAGTTACTGTCGTCTATGCTGGCAGCTAGACCAAACATCGCAATCATCCCCCACGCTTAATCAACGCTGTCGTGCTCGAGTAACAGACACAGTGTTATATAGACGCAAGTGGCTTGTAATTCTAGACGCATCCTGGTGATAGAGAAATGGCGGTACACGTTCTTCGAAAAAATAGGTCGAATAAATAAGGAACATGTTTCCACGGAATTTCCATTGGCCGATTCGAACGCATCTTTACCTTCGTCGAATTTCCATCGCACAGATTTTGCACAGATTCTACGAGTATAAGTGATAGAATGCGGTAACAGGTCAGCCAGTTTGTCTGCGTTTCGAAAAAGGTCGAAAGCCAATCGCGAAGCGACTCGATTACGGCCGTTCACTTTGTAGCGCGACGAAACATGCAAATCAGCCCTTGTTATGGAAATTCTCGCGTTGCACAAGGCTCGCCCCTCTTCTACTCCCACGAAATCATTATTCCAGCCTTGGACTAGACAGTTTTTCACGTGAATCGCGGCGATCGATCAAACTCATGAAACCGTCTCGCTGCCAAGATGGAATAGCGTTCGAAAGGCATATTAATTCGTGAGTGGGACGCTTTCCCCGCTGATGGCTCGTGGATCATTCTCCTGGTACATCGTTACCATGTTTCCTCCGCTTTTTACTCGATGGGATCCACTCGACCATTTTTCACCGGATTCCGAATAGAGCTGATGCGGGACAGCTATGCTGACAGAACCAGCAACCAGGAGTAGGTCGGCTGAACGAGAAGAGGGGACCTGCCACGCTGAATCTTCCCCGAAGCAAACTATGGAAAGGGGGAACGCACATGTACGCTACGCTACAGAAAGAAAACCTACACGCTTATTTATCTTTCTACGAAATTTATTCGAATTCCTGAATTATGGAATGTAATTCCTAATAGAGATATTAATTCCCGAAGTTGGATACGTGTGTACAGAAAACGAACTGCAATGATTTTATTCGCTATAGTCATAGAATAGAGCATGAAGGCTGCCCACAGTGGAAGAACACGATACATAAATCATATTTTCCAGTTTTTCTAAGACTGCAGTTTTAATTATTTGCTATGAGGAAGATAATTACCATGTACTTCTTTCTGTGATCTTCACATTGTAAGGTATTCATGATAATTTTTATAAAAAAAGGTGCGATAATAATCTTTTATAATCGTCAAACATTGTAGGATTGTTTTGTCAATCGACAAGCTCTTTGTCTGCAAATATTTCATTTATGAATTACAAGTTTCATTAAGAAAATTCACTTAGACCGATAGGAAAGTTCGCGACTTTAATACAAACAATGATATTCTCTTAGCAAATATACATACTAGTATATGTAGTAAATGGTAGAGGAAATAATTGTTACGTCTTTTAACAATTTTCAATTGCATAAAAAGGTTGCAAAAGAGCCATCTCCCATTGTTAATTCATCACTAATTTCCACGCTCCTTTTCAAATTCAGACACTGTTGCTACATATCGTCCAACATGACTGGATACTTTAATTAACGGAAGTGTACACGGTGGAACGAACATTTCCGAATGAAGTTTTACGTTTCGTTCGTAATTCATCGGACAATGGAACTATTCGTTTTCGAATCTGGTTGTCGCACGTCGTTTTGAAATTCTAATTACACGGAGAACGCGCATTGGCCCGTATCTAACTACCTCGTGGAATTAAGCGTATCTTGTCGTGCGCTTACATTTGAGTAATTAGCGAGATTGCGGCGCAACTGCGCTACACGTAAGTATTCTTGGTCTGCGTACCTTTGGACGATGCAATCACGGCGTATCGTTTGTTAAGGGGAACTGCGGCTATGTTTGTGCACTGCTAGACGCTACATATATTCTCGTGCGTAAGCATTACAGCACATTTACCCACTCTATACAGAACGTGATAATTGGTTCAAATTATAATTTTACTTTTATACGTAACAATCTAAAAATGTCTAAAGGCTAAAAACAATTCGTTGTCACGCTGCTTCTAGAATTTCTACGATCGAATCTCACTGGTTTCGACGAGTAGAGAGACTTTTGATATTTCAAGAAAATCTATTAAACTTGAGAAAATTACGACGATAGAACAGTACGATTTCTTCTCCGTAAGTTTCCCAACATGTTACAATTTATGCAGACAAAATATGCAGATTTATGCGTTACACGTCAGGTCATCGATGTCCATTTTCAAAGTTGATTCTAATCCTATCATAGAGAAAGCTTTTTCGACAAATCTGCTGGGTGGGAAAATTTTCGAAATCGAAAATGAGCGAGAAAAGCGGTGTCAAGCTGGCAAACTATAGGATAGAAATTGTGATATCGCTGGAGCCAACTGGTGGCCCAGTGTTTCCAATGCATATGCAAAAGAACCGACTGTTTCCTTTTTTCCCCTCTTTCAATGCGCCGCCCGTGCATATTCATGAGCCGCATCCGTAAAAATCCTGTGTAATATCAAGCTTGCATCCGGGCATCACGCGACGAAATTTTGCGAATTTAATGACCGATGTAAATCCCTGAGAACTCCAGAAAATCTATGGGATCGTTATATTAGAAAATATAAAGGTTCAGAACGTGGCGTGGGTCTGAAACTCGCAATTTCCCTGTTTTCTAATATATTAACTCTTGTAATGGATTCAGAATGTTTAACCTTTGAAAGTTATCGCAGCTGAAATTTCATCCGGTGCGATGTTTTATTAGAACGATACCATCGCTCTATCACAATTATTTTTAATCCTTGCAGACAATAATTTCTCTGTTCTTTATCTGATACTGAATAATTACAAAACATCAAACTCCTCTTGTTTATAACTTCGTTAATTCTTTTACATAAATAGGATACACCACGAATTACCTTCGCCCCTTTCACGATTTTTAAACTTTTATCTTCTTCCCATGGAATTTATGTATACCTCCTTAACCAATTAGAATGCTTCAGTCTCCAATGTTAGAATGTGTGCCACTTCTTTCATTTATATTTCTTGCGTATCATATTATTTCTTCGACTGTGATTTTCGCAATATTCCTGGCTCGATCTAACCAGCCGTGACGTATCTGATAAATAGAGAAATAGGACCAACATACTCTAAATGGAGAAGGTAATCGAGAGAGGGAGAGTGCAATTACAGCAAGATAACGCGTGTACGAGACTTCACGTGGCATGTTAGCACGCTCCTGGAACCTTGCTCGCAATCACACACACACATATAGACACACAGACACATCCTTAGTCAGAATACCCACATGGCAATTCGATTTAATACAGGAAACGCCTGCGCCAAGCCAAAAGTAAATATTAGCATCGCGTACAATTTAATAAAGTATATCCACCACAAACGCGATTTGATTTGAAATATGAAATTCTGTTCAAATCTAGTGTTTGCATTGTTTCTAGGCCAATGAAACGATACCGCTGACGTAACTATAATTGTATGACTATAAACGCCACCAGGAAGAGCGCATCGATTACTCTCGCCAACTCAAGCAAATATTTTGCATAATAGCAATTAACATAATTCTGCTAACCGGAAGATCATGCTTCAAGACGAATCGCGAACCACTCGGCTACTTAATCCTCCCACAGATAAAAGCTCCAGTGTTTTATCCAGTATTCGCTCCGAAAATCGTCTCTCGTAACCGGTAGCCAACTGTTTCATTGTATTCGTTAATTTCACTGGTTGGACTTTTGAACGAATCTCTCCCTTTTTTATATATATTTATTTCTTTTTTTATTTTTATATTTTTGGGATAGTTTGTATGTTACATTTCATAGAAAAAGTGGAATAAAATATGAAAGATAGCTGTAGCTAAATGTGCGTGTCGCGTTAATAAGAAGAAATAGGAAGCGTTAAAACTGTTTTGACGAGCAATATTTTTCGTGGTGGATAAATGTCGAAAGGGATTCACAAGTGACTGTAATGACTTCTTTTCTAGAAGCACATTTCTGCGATGTTTTTATAGTAGAAGCGAAATTAAGTGTACAAAGCGTATCGTTCGATCGAAATCCGGGATCTGTGTCTCTTGGATTTTTTCACCCAAGCCTTCGTATTACTTTCTTCGCTTAACTATACACAGATACTATACATTTCTATAAGATTGTTAGACCGTGGACTTTTACGCGATTACGAGAAATTGAAAAATGGAAAAACATAGAAAATCAGCATAACGTGGAAATGTATATAAAGTAATCCAAAGATTACCATCTACTGTAACATTTAATAAATAAAATGAGTTTCTACTTAGATTCTATTCTATCCCATTGCTTGATTCGCATCTGCAAAGATACCAGTTTTCACGGATATCCGCGGTGTAAGGATTACCAAGAAGCAAACTCACATTACCCAATTCGCATTAGCCTCGCGCAACAAGAACTGAATAGATGCAGCAAACAGAGAATCCTTTAGGAAGCTGCGAAGCGCGTCCAGGTCCCCCAATTCCAGGGGTGCCGTGAAATGTCTCTGCAAGGAGGGTGAAAAGTTCAGTGGGTCAGAGAATGGGGAAACACGGTGGCCCCTCAACGAGCCGTGTAACGAAGCCAGAATCCACGAGCCCCTCGGTTTGCAAAATGCGTGATAAACACGAGGATTTTGGCGCACGAAAGCCGTGCGAGGCAGCGTAACGGCAATTAACGATCGCGTAGACTCGGTTGGACGCGTTTCTTGCTGGCCGTCGATCGAATTAAGAGCAAAGCATAGCTCCAAGTCTCGCTCAGAGAGCACCGATTCCAGAGAGAGAGCCATGAAAATGCGATAAAAAATACGACGGTCCCTGGACGCCGTATATTTCCCGTGGCAGGTCGTTTTTAGGCTGAGACACGCAGTCGCAGCGCGAACGATGACGTCGAATATGCAGAAAAGTTCGGTTACACAGTCGGTTCTAGCGGTAATTCTGTGGACAGGAAATTGAAAAAAGTGGTGTAAAGGTAGGCAGACCGCTGTGCTCTATATACGCGGCGAGAATTTAGGTCGCTGGGTAATTGTCTCGCGTCTATAAAAAAAGAAATATTGCTTTCACAGAGAGATCAAAATTACCGATAACGTTATCAGCCTGGATAAACTTTAGGGACGTTTCGTAATTCATCGAATACGATGAAAGCTAAATATCGTGATCTGGCTCGTTACATGTTTAACGAGTATATGTTGCCATGCCACAGTGGCAAGTAATAGATGATCGAACAAACGTTAACGCGGTTATCAAAAATGATTTAAACAACTGTTGGAACGTGCGACAGCCACGCCCAGAAATGGGTGGTTCTGCATGTAGAGCGCAACAATTCGCGAGATTTCGCAGCGGACATCAGAGTCCAGTTTCCGGGCGACGCGACGATCTTCCCGCAATTGGCGATCGATTTGGCAGCTGCTCGATGGCTGCTGCTCGATTTGCCGCATCTCAAATAAAATATAATCTTTGGCTAGGGCGGAGGGATGCCAGTGGAAAACGCGTGTTAAAGCATCGTCTCGATGAGTTTCGCGCGAGCTACTGGCTCGTTCGAGAGAACGAAGCCCCACCAAAGCCAGCCCGTGTCACCATCGACATCCGCAGTGCCGTAGCTGGCGTCCGGCCAAAATCCTGCACATGCAACCCCTCCGCGGCCTGGTCTGCTGCTTAGTAAATCGGGGTTACCCGGGATTCTAGCCGCGCGTCTTTATCGCGGGGATTTTCGACCGCTCGTCCATTGGGAAGCACGAAGCTCGATGATTATTAGACGGGGATTTCTCTTAAACCGGCAGTGATATCCAGGAAATTTTCCCAACGGCGGCTCGTAAAGACACGGAGAGGAGCGAGCAAGATATTTTTCCAGGCGAAATACCGACCTGTTTCACGCCTTTACGGTTGTTTCGCGCAATTGTCTGACAATTTATGGCTTAAGGATCTACGATTCCTCAGTAGGTTATTGCCGTAATTGAAATAAACGACGTCGAACGAAGATTCAGGAGTCGTTACATGAAATCAATGGTCATAAAAAGAAGCGACAGATGAAAGAAAATGATCGAGATTATACAGTCGCTTGTGAAAGTGTTTGAAGACGTACTGAGTATATACTATATATAACGTAATAGTATTTGGAAAGTATCGAATGTATTATACTATATGAAACGTTTCGTTAGTACTGTGATGAGACACGAATATCGTGGTTATATATTAGTATAATTCGAAACTTAACTGAAAATTTATAGGGCATTACATATAGAATTAAGATTTAGCTGTACATGTAAGCGTGCATATACATATTCGCTCATAACTATTAGAAAGTGAGATTAATTTCAGAAATGATTAGGAAATTACTTTCTCGTTTGAAATTTTATATAAAACTGTGTAGGAATCGTAGAATCTTAAAGCGAGTGAAGAATTTGTACATTCGATATTACAATAAAAATCTAATTTTCGCCAACAACATTAAACGTCCAACTTATATCCATTAACGTTTTTCAGTCATTATTTCAACTGTTTAACAGTGCAATAAAACGAAGAGTTTGTAATGAACAATTTAGAGAATAATTACTCGTACGTGTACGTGTGTGTAACAGGCGTGCTTACAATTAAATTAAATCCCACATAAAATCACACGTACCGAAGCTATCAAATTGCGATCGATACAGAAGGCAGAGCACGCGTGGATGTCTCGATCGCTGAAATTAGATTTTGAAAACGTTATCATTTTCATCTCAAACGAGATCAGTCTTAGATAGCTTGCGAATCTATTTCGTGCGCCCGCTAAAGTTTCTTCCACCGAGTTTTTGTGCTTAATTCCAAGGGATTCGATAGAATTAGGGATCCGATGGTTGCACCACAAACTCTCCTTCTTCAGGCGAAAGGATGTCCCCCAAGATTTACGATGCAGTCCGATGAAAACTATTTATCTTGTAATGGCCGATCACGATAACGTCCCGAAGAGCGGCGTTTATGTCCAGATGCCGGCCATCTCCTGTCAATTTTTATCTTTATCTTCGACACTTTTTTCTCATCCTTCTGCCGTGTCAATGGCGAAGAAAGATTACATTGTTTACCGTACGGAAAAATGGACACGCATCCACGCGTTGTCGATTTATCATTCGTCTTTTATCGATTTTAACTAGATTCCATGTAACAGTAACTACTAGAGAACACGTGTGTAAATAGGAAACTACCGTCACACCCAGTTTCCGGTGAATTCCATGTCTTCCATTTTGCGCATCAAAGTTTCACGTCGTTTAACCGGCGCCTCTTCTTTTAAACGCTTTCCAATTTCATTTCATGGATAGAACCACGTGAATCAAGTTTGCGAATATTTAACAAACCAATGTGGATGCTGGCCCAAAAAACTTGTAAGATCGTGATACTCGTTTAAAGTAAACTCGACGCGATCAGAGTTTATAAATTCGATGAATTTTAACCACTTTCGAACATTGGTTTATAAAAATTCTTGCAAGGTCGACGTGCATTTTTTTAAATGTTTATGCAACTTCAAATTTTTCAGAAGAAAACTGAAGAAATGGGATCCACATGGCGTGTAATTTATTTCGTCTACAAAAATTTAGGATCGATATATTCCATTTATATAACTATACTTTATACAACTTCGCACGTATTATTGCATTCTGTGGAATTTTTGTCATCTTTAGGTTTGTAAAAATATATAGATATTTATAAGATTCACTAGACGTACATCTTCGTTGTAAACTGTATAAAGAATACCCATTCGGTGCATTAATCTTTCTCATGTGTAATGTATCAGGTCGTCCGAAAAGTTTCTTTCGTTTTAGAGGGAAATAATGGATGCACAATGTTCCGTTTTATATTATTTTATCGAATTACGTATAATCAATTTTGTTCTATCAAGATGAAGATTATGTTGAAGTGGTCACCACTTCTAAGAAAACTCTACATCTGGTTTTTTTAATTTTCTCAAGCACTGAAGCCATCGACAGCGTATAGACAATAGACTGGGACGAAGGCAGACCATAAATAGCAGGCGACGATGGCTTCAGGGCTTTCGGATCTGGCTGCGGATCGGGACCAGCTCAAATTATATTCCTACTTTTACTTACACTTCTGTATTAAAATATATTTTCTACTTTGCAATTTATCCACGCGTTCCTTTATTCATACATCTAATAACCTCAACAGATTAGCTTTCATTTTTGTATAAAGATGCGTCGTTGTAAAAGACGTGTCTATAGAAGAAAGACACTTTCCGGACAACCTAATATCTTCGAAAAGCCTAAATTATGGCATCTCGAAATGCGTCGTTACATAAGTTTGAGAGAACAGGTCGATCGAACGAGAAGGCAGATCGCGAAACTGGACAAGGAAAATGCGCAAAAGGAAAACACGTTCGTCGACATTCCCGTTTCCTAGCTCCATAATTACTCCAGTAATTCGTGCCACGTGCACGCCGCTAGGTGAACGCAAAGCATTCGAGCAACGACAACGATTATACGAAAAAGAGGAAAAAGAGGAAAAAGAGCACGAGGTAAATTGAATATTTCTTGCAGCTTTGGCGAAACGACCTCGACTACCAACATTTTCCTAACGTAATTAGCGTACTGTGTTTTCTCGTTCACTCTTAGTTTCTATTTGCCAGCGAATTCGAAATCTATCGCAACCTGCTGACAACAAATAATGCACTGGTTCGTGAAATTTGAATATTTAATGTAAAAACCATTTATGAATATATTACGCATGTTATCCTGCGAATAATTCAAATTTTACCAATACCATTATGATACTCGTGTCTCATTACAATATTAATAAAATCCTAAAATGCTTCTATAACATAATAACAGTAATCGCATAATGTATCGATCACGTAATATATTATTTTCGCGAGTTACGATAGTAACAATAATCTCTTTTTGAAAAATATATTTCTACGGTATATACGTAAGAAAGGAGCGTGATATTTTTCGCTGAAATTCGAATACTACGAGCGAGAACACGCATCCTTTCTCACACTTCCTGTTGTTACTTCTTGTTGTCGCAGGACCAACAAGGCTGCAGGGCTTGGTACTGTTATCACGTCTGCCTAACGACTTTTTCTTGCGAATTTTCTTGCCTCGCTCGCCTTCCTCCCCCACGCTATTTCTGTATCTTCCGGTAGCATCTCTGGCATTCGCCTTGCCTTTTCTCGTCTATCCTCGCATGGACAATCGCAATATGTTCGATTGTCACGATATCCATACCTCGTGTCTATTACGTACATATTTCTACGTGATCTAAGTCTCATAAAAATATACGTTTGCATAAACTTCCGCAGTCTACCTTACAGTCTGTCACACAAGAGCGTGTCTGCGATATCTGCGAAACCTGACACCTAATCAGAATGAGATAAAAAGAATGTAAACAAACGAAAACTTCTCTAATACGCGTTGCTGAATACCTTTCAGTTTCATTTGAAACAGTGAAAGGAACAGAGCTTTTTAATATGAGTGCCGCGTACGCGAAACGTCGAAAATCGTCTGGCATGGGCGAATGAAAACAGAGATCGTGATTGGAGTAATATAATATTCACTGATGAATCTTCGTTTTGGGCATGGTGTCCTATTAGGCGTGCTTGGACTATCCATGGAAGAAGGATGATTCAAAGAAGTGTAAAACACCCTATAAAAGTGCATGTTTGGGGTTGCTTTAACGCACGCGGTTTTGGGACTTTGTGCGTCTTTACAGACAATCTGAATGCACAAAAGATGGTGAAATTGTACCAAAGGGGACTTCTCACATCCGTGAAACGTTGGTTCAACCAAACCGAGGACCAATGGATATTGCAAGAAGACAACGACCCTAAACATCGAAGTCGCATCTGCACCCAATGGAAAGCGAAAAACGCCATCACAGTACTTCCTTGGCCATCGCAGTCCCCTGATGCAAACCCTATCGAAAATGTGTGGTCCCTAATGAAATGCAAGCTGAGAGGAAGACGTATCACAAAAATAAGAACACTTGTACATCACATTCGAAAGATATGGAGGTCGTTACCAGAATCCTACGCTCAAAAATTAGTCGAGAGTATGCCGAAACGATGTCAAGCTATAATCGCTAATGGAGGAGATTGGACACCCTACTAAGTAATAGCGTATTAGTGTTTTAGATGTAGATTCAATTCATATAAATTTTTTTACAAATATATAAATATTTACAGAAATATCGCAGACACGCTCTTGTGTGACAGACTGTATCTTTATTATTATAAAGCTGAACTGACTGATGCTAGCTGTGCCAATGTTATTACTGCAAAGTCATTCTTTCAATCACGAGTCATCGATGGAACTTTTGTTTCCTTAATGTAGTTTACAATGGAAGGAAAATTAAACGTTGACTTCGAAAGTCCGTTTCATCGAGTTCTCGAAATAGCTGCAATTTTCGACGAGAGCCAATTAGACCTTCCTAATCTAGATCATCGCACCCTTTGCCGCATTTTGTCTAAGCTTGTACAGTCCTCGGAACGGTCCCTTCTGATCCCAGTTATCGTGTTAGAACGGTGAATCCTTCTGCGAGGAAGTCATATGGAAATTCACGATAACCTCGGGAAATTAATCTCGTTAAACTTGCATAACAATCATCCTCCAAATTTATTTGGCAATTGTAGCCGGATTCGATGACCCACGTGTCGTCTCACGAACCTTTACAATGTTCCATCTTCGCTTTTTTTATAACTATAAAACCATACCAAAATTTTTCATTTTCATCGAGGAGGATTCAAAAGAAGCCATGTTGGTCAAATGAACTTTGTCAATTGAAAGATAGAGAGACAAATACTTTTTATACATTTAATTTACGATTACACAATATGTCATGGAACCAAGCTAATTCTTTTAAGAGAATTTTATGCTTTTAGGAAATTGAAAATTGCACAGAATGCACATAATGCAAGAAAATAAATAAAATATCCAAAGCACTGTTTATAACACTTTGTAGGTAAAACAATCTTCCACCGAACTTCTACTTTTCAAATTACACTTTGAAATATGAATTTGCACAAAAATCCGCAACTTACTAACGATGCATGTAACAAATAAAATGAAAAATTTTGAAAAAGGTAGAGTCGATCGGTTCGACTAGAATTGATAATTATTGGGTGGTTTTAAAGATAATTCAAAAGTTAGTAACGAAAGAAAAGTAAGTTGCTTTGCCTTGCGTTCTTTCGAAACATATACGAGACATCCTGTGACTCGATTTCCGCGCGTTTAAAAAACGCAACCGCAAAAGTCGTGAACACCAGATTTCGGCCCCGCAAACGTAATTAGAAATTTGTGCCGTGGCTAATTCATTCCGGGATAATTACTCGCTGCCGGACGTGACGTGTCGTAATTTCTGCCACACAACGACGGTACACTTTTCCTCAGACATCGATCACCCGGGTCGCCAACGTCGCCACCGTAGCCACCGTTTCCTGAATATCACGGCCAACGTTCCACAGTAACATTTTTTATTCCTTCACCAGCCACTTACGGCTTATCGGAAAATCTAACGTTTTAACGTCATTGGCAAGGCAGTATGCAACAAATTGTAGCTAGAATATCTAGATCCAAACACGTATACTACTATTCATACTACTGTGTAGTTGGACAGCTTGCAAATTATTGCAAATATATGAAATACACTTCAAACGAGGCTCTTTAACCGAATAAATAACGAGGCTACGCTCTATAGTTGGAGAATGAGACAGATGAAAATAAAGCAGCTAAGAATCAAAATTTCTATATGAAATTCTACGCTGTATCGCTCAACGAGAATATATTCCATCAATGAATTCTGAATGTTTCTCTTTAACTCTTTTCAGTATCCAACTAAGACGTGATCTACCTTTAATAAATAAGGCAGATAGAAATAAACATTTCAGCTAAGATTCAACATTTCTTGGATCTACGAGATTCAACACTGTCCCACTTAAAAATGATCTATTTTACTAACGAATTTTTAATGTTTCCTTGAACACTTTTTAATATTCAACTAGGAAATGACACTATATTTTGCAGTCTTATCACAATCCTAGTCTAATAGGCGAGATAAATAAAAAGTTGCAGCTAATGCTCCAAGTTTCCTAGAAATATGAGATTTGACACTCTCTCGCTGAAAGAAATTTATTTTACTAACGAATTTTGGATGCTTCTCCTGAATTGTCTTTAGTATCCAACTAAGAGAAGTACTTGTTCCAACGTTTCATTACTTGACAGAAATTCATAATAAAAACCATTACAGAGTTTTCGAACAACGCGATATATCAATAAAGCGATGAAAAGCGTCGAAATTTTCCCTCTGCACTTGAGTCGAGGTCCGCGATGATCTAAAACACGATAACTTGGCGTTGAAAGTCCAGAAGAAATCTTATCGTAAGTCAAATATTACACCGTGTGCTAGCTTGTCAGGCTTTTCGACTATCATTTATTTCTCTACAACAACCAGCAGCTTTCTTGGCTTCTTAACGACGTCGCTATTCATCGTAAATCATCATCGGCGATTTTACAGTCTCTTCGTTGCAACGATTTCGACGAGTTACACGAGGCAGTTTACGCTGAGCGTAAATCAGCCACGCGTTTCGGCCGAATAAAAGCTGCTAACGGTCGATTATTCGCCGGCTTCCAGCCATAAACTTTCGCCGCTAATTTACGTATCCTAACGGGCATTTATTGACCATTCGCCTCTTTCCCTCTACCTGTTCAGGTACCGGCAGCTCGATTATACAGCGCGAATTATGATCGTATCTCGAGCATCAGACGGACTTGCGGCGAGTGGCTGGAAACGATAAAACCGAGCCGCCAGGTCTACCTCCACGCTATAAACTTTATCTCGCGCGTAATGCGAGAAAAACGTAAACGTAAAATCGGGGATCTGTGAAGGGATGAGCGAAAGAGTCAGACGTAAGACATAAATTTGTCCTGATTTTATACATACGTACATCGCATAAATGGCAAGAAATTTGGAAACAAGTCGAATTTACGTTGCAACCTAATCTATTACATAGAAAGCAGTTTAGGGGAATGAGCCTGTCAATCGCTTATCACATACCAACGACGATTCTTCCATATTTTTCTTGAACTTGAGAAACTTGTTAACAATAAAAAAATAACATTGCGTTTTAAATGATCGTTTTAAAGGAACGCAGCGAACTTAATCATTTGATATGTCCGTGATAATATGCAAATACTCGATAATTTGTCTATTTTAGCCAAAGTGATCTTTACGCGTTCTAAATACGATATTTTATAATAAAATGTACATTTTAGAGGTGGTACTTGGTTCATTTTATTTATCGTTGCTTGCATCAAACAAAAATTTCGTTTCAAGTTCTCTTTTAGTCGATTTTAGTAAAAAGGTATATTTCAAGAACTAACTTCTCCTTCCAGTTAATTTACAAGCAATCGAGAAACGATACTTCTACTTCGACGGTTCGGTCAGCCAACAATCGGAGAAAATCATCGTGATTCTTCTCGATCGTGGAGCAGGAACGTGCTCCTTACTCGTTTCATTGAAATAGTCCGCCATGATCCAGCAGACCAGCAACTTAAAATCGAGCACGAAGGGCGTTTTAGCGAGTTGTAACGTATAACGTCGATTTAAGGCCACTTTCATTGACTTGCCAGCGAACACCTTTTCGGCGACATATCGCAAAGAAAGGAGGTTCAGCAGGAAGTAGTAAAGTGATCGCGAAAGGAACGGGTAGAAAAACGCCGGAGGTGGACGCGCCTGGTTTATGATCACGGATATATTCCATTTTCGTCTTCTGGCCACTTTATCCGTCTCGTGGAAGGCCGGCCAAAGTACGTTTGATTGTAAGCTGCCCGCTGTGGTTTAAGACTGATTTACAGTAAAATGGTGGTGGCGTGGTTCGCGCGCACGTGAGTGGACTTCGAGTATTCCATTGCCAAGCGTTAAGCTGCTGTTAGTTCCACGACGGGCTTCCCTCGTTCCTCGTTCCAGCTCCTACAGTTTTGCTCTTGGTTTATCCATCTGCTTTCGGTATGGGAAGGCGGACACGGCGTCTTTCCAGCTTCTCTAAATATCCGCGAGCTTTATCTCTTCCACTCTCGTTGCTCGCTGCAGTCCAGCGATTCTTCTTTTTCGCCCATTCAGAGGCCGTTGCTTTGCTTACTTGTTCGCTTCACTCCTTGTGCTCATCTGCCTCAAAATTTCCCTCCTTCCATTCGCCGACCGTACGTACAATTTCTCCGCCAGCCGCCGACTTCCCCTTATTTACCGTTCCACCTTGATTCCTCCGTCTGTTGCTTTTCTCCTTTTGCCCACGTCTTTTAAACACTCCCTTTGTCCGTTGTTCCTTGCCGTCCGTGGCTCCTCCTTCGATTCCCCGATAAAAGAGTTCCCATCGGGTGTATGTAAGCGCCAGGAAACCAGCTTCTTTCTCCGCCGCTTTCACCCGTTCTTTTTTCTCCCCGCAGCTCCTCGCGCTCTGCTAGCTTGCTGCTTTCTCGTTTTTCTTCGCGTCCTCGATTCAACCGCACACCGCCACTAAATCGATCCGGCGGCAGCGAGAGAAATGACAAGCCGCGAGATGGAAAAACGCGAAAGCGGAGAAGTTAAAAGGAGGAAAGCACGTGCAAGAAGGAAAGCGGAATGGGAGTAGAAAGGGAGCATCGGTAGTGTGACTCAGACGAGAAAAAGAAAGACCGTGGCAATTAGCCGGACGATTCAGCCCTCCTTAAGGGGATCATCCCGGCACAATGTAGTCGGAGAACCGGTCGATCGGTGCCTCGGTGTGAAATTAAATGACCGCTGCTATTTAGACCCGGATAGAACAAATTGCTTCTACGGACACCCACGAACACACAGTCGACAGTCAATCGTACATCGGTGATTGGATTATTACATGGCGTTTGTTTCGCACTTGCGTATCCTGTAAGCGATTTACACAGCATTGTCTAGGGTCTTTTACTACGTAAATCGTATTTTTTCTTTTTATTTATTACGGTTTTCATGTTCCTACAAATATTTGCCATTTCTACATTCAGCACACTAATAACTAGTTTCGTGTTATTAAAACTATATTTTTACACGATTTAGGAACGAAATATGTGCTGTTGGTATTTGTCTATTCTTGAGCATTTCACAAAATGTTATATTGGTTTTAAAAATTTATATAAAACTTGTCACTCACTTTTCCCATATAATATATCGTTTTTCGTTTCAACTAATGATAAGCTATATTCAAATATCCTGATTTAAAGGGACAAGCGATATGAAACTCAGAAATTCAACGAATACAAACCTACCATATTTTTCCGCGTGATTTCCATTTTATAGATACGTATTTCACCCTGTTTTTCTCGTAACTACGTAAATATCTGCGATCCAGTTTTAAACATTGAGGCAATAAGAGACTTTAGTAGCCGCCTTTTATAACACAGCCTCGGAAACTAGTTTGTGCGGTTTCGATTCTGAAAATAATCGTAGTAAAAGTCCAACGACAGTAGAAGTTAGATCGAATTCTTTTGATGGAAGTCGCAAGAGACGTGAGGCGATCACAGGGAAACAGTGAGCCGCATCAGGACTCTATTTAACGGAAATGCAAACTAATGGGATTCTTTCGGCAAGACGCGTGTGTCTTTATAGGAGCGTTTCGTATCTGAGTAACTGAATTGTCACATATACGTTCTCATAGTAGTTACAGAGCTTCGCTGCACAATAGTAAACGCTAGACGCCTTATCTACTACCATGTGTTCCAGTTAAACTCTTCTCGTTCCAGTGTCGCGTAGATCGTCGTTTCCAGTTAATTCGCCGATATTAATGCCGCTGAACGCGCAACCTTACGTTTCATAAAAAAGTACAAAGACTATCAGAATACTTAAAAAGAGGCAAAAAGAATGGGAATACTTAGAACGAGACAAAGATTATTTGTACCCGCGCAGACTACTTGATTTCGTCTTTGTCGCCTAATCTTTATTACCATGATATTTTTTGTATGCTCCGTTGCCGGAAAATTCGAGCAGTAAATACAACCGCAAGGTTTCACCTGTACTTAGAAGGTTTAACGCGAATGGGGTTAGGTCTATTAACTTGACGTCCGTTTCTGCTTCAATTTAATTGCATCAAAGAGACGAGACAATCCCTTATTCGAGATTCAATGGCATTCAAAGTGATACCACGCATGTTACGTCGCTGAGCAACGTGATCCTTCGCTACTTTTAGTCGACTGTATGAGTTGTTAGATACATACGCTACTAGTTGCAGATACCCGGACACTTTCGTCGGCCCGTAACTACAGTACGTGAATCTTTCCAGGTAGATAAATTAATGATAAATCGGTAGTAAGAAGCTACATTTACTACCATCTTACGCAATCATCAAACTATAACTCGAAGATACTTACATACTGAAAATCGTAGCGATAGTATATTTTAATATGTACTTACGTATGCTACATATATTTACTATTCAAATATCACTACTTGCATTAACATTTGAGATCTTTCTATCCGTGCGGAAGAATCTTCTTAACTTGTATAACAGGTTGCTCTCAATTTCATTTTAAGACATATCTTTTTAACTACCGATTGACACAAGAATCAGAAAATCAAGAAAAACGGATGCGTCGTATCTTTCCCTTGTAGTCTCTAGTCGCGTCAAAGAGATACGAACGAACTAGTCTCCGTTTCAAGCTTAATATAACTCTCAATCCCATTCTATTCTGCTTACCATAATAAGCATTATCAAAAATTGTGACTACTACAAGATCAGTCGCATCACTGATACTTTTACCAAACTCCTCTACGATCTTCAACTTCGTATTAAGACACCTAACAGCAATTAACATAGAAATCAGGAAATCACTCATTTACATCGCGTTTTCCCTTGTAAATTCCCTACAATTGCACGAAACAGGCGCTCTTTCCCTTTCGAACTTAATACGACAGCTTTCTGACTGATTTTACTTGACGAATCAATTTCATGTTTTGTAAATCTATCCCTGTTAAACCCACCGGCCTCATCTGTCACCGAATGCTCTGTATATTGGTGTGGAGAATCAAGAATTCGTAAAAGCAGCTCGTAGGCGGAAGGTTGGAAGATTTTCCCGATCGGAAGGCAAAGTAAGTGAGAGGAGAAGAAACGATGGAGCCGGAAGCATGAGAAAAGAAAGGGGCATCCCGATCGTCTCAATTCAGTCGTGTCGGCGGCTATAAAGTTGTTCTTGAAGTATTCCCATATCACCGGCCGTTGGTATGCCAATATACCGGTGCCTGGGCTTTGTCGCCCCTTCTCATTCCCGGAGCCACGCAGTCCCTTCGCCAACGTATTCCCTCATCGACCCGCTCTCGTCGTAGACCGTCTCCCAGGAAGCCATCGCATACCCGGTTTCGCACGTGGTGGTATGTCTGCATACCATCGAGATAATGATTGGCAGCAGGACTGCCTGGAGTCCGACCAGGACGACGACAATCCTCGACAATTCGTGCCGGCCTAGCCAACCCTCTAGCCTCCAGACGATATTAAACCGAATTACTGAGGAGTCTTCGAATCTCCGTGATTCTCCGTGATCAGGCTGGTACTGCGAGAAGCAAAGCAAAAATGCGATCCGAAACGTGATCGAGTGTAACATCGTTTTTAGGTCAGGCGAGTAACACCGCAGGTTGTAGCGTCAAGCGTCAAATATACTCGTATTCTGTAAATTTCGTGTCTTAATACTGATTTGAAAGGTTTGTGTCGATCTTGTTATCGATTAACTACATAGAAAAGTACTTTTAACGTCGTAAGCACGTTCTTGAATATGGAGAAACTTTCCGACGACAAAAACGTACGATTAACTTGGACACTATGGGAAGGGTACAACAGGCTGAAATTTCATTGTACGTAACGTAATTGTTGGTATTTATCTGCTGTAGAAAAACTGGAAATACATAGTCTTTGTGTCTGATGGCAGAAAGGCGAGAAATCTTAACGATAAAGAAGCGATTAATTTAATTGTGTGTTAGATACTTCTCGCGGTATTGCTGACAGTTATCTGTTCAGGTGTCTGTATTATACCAATTCGCTGGTCTTGTCGAATACAATCTTTGGTTTTGTACAACTACGGTATTTTTCTTAGCACTTATGTTCCAACTTTCTCTCGCGCGTCTCTTTCTTGGCACGATTTTGCAATTCGCGTCGCGGTCTCAAGCGCAATGTCGTCACGTTAATGAGATAATTTCGCGTGGCCGGAGATATTAAACCGTTTCGATAATTGCGGACGTTAATAACGATAGACGTGTTGATGGAACACACGGACAATCCGTGTTTCGGCATACTAAACGGCGCAGACGTGATGAACTCGTCCACCACTGTAAATACTCGGACCTAATCAACGCAAGATGGCCGGATAGGAATTACAGACGAATTTCGTGGTAAATATTTGTCACAACCGACAAAAGTCCCGAAGGACGCTTGTTTCGAGATTTCAATCAGCCTGCATGCTATCATCCAAGAGTCTCTATTACCGGACTAATTATCACTAATTAACGTTGGTTTAACCGGTAAGACCCCCGTGACCTTACAAACACAAGCTCGTTATCAACTCGTCTCCTTGTCCACGATCGAACTTTGCGCGTATAATGCTCGTCGAAACATCTTCGAAGCTGCATTATTTTATTCGCGAAATTTCGGGGAAAATATCTTGATCGGTAGGTTTGCAATTATTCGACACCTTAAGGGAACGCAGTACGCTATCGTCCGAGATAAATACTAAATACCCCGAGAACATTGCGCGAGTTGTAGTATGAAGTAGATTCGGAACGGGTCTATGCCAGCCACGTGCAAGAAACTAACGCAAATTCTGTTAATGGCGAATAGTCAAACACTGATACGACGATTAACCCTCACGTTGGAAATATTATTCCTCATTTTTCAACCTTCCCTTTGGAGAATTATCATATGGAGAATTATTATAAATTTAACAGACGCAAGGAACTTAAGAAAACACAAACCGTAGCCACGACGTGGCATTTTTACGAACCAGATATTGCAGCGTATTCTCGCGTACTCGGTTTCCATAACATGTGCAATTTCCAAATTTGACGTTTCTGCGAATCGCGTTCAAAATCCGACGTACATCGGAAACTAACAAATTTATAATCTCGGAACTTAATGTACGAGTTGATGTATCTTTTCAGAAGGAGCTTTTCGAGGGCTTAAAAAAAGAACAGGTAAATTAGCAAAGTTTAAACTTTCTTCCTTCCGCTACTGCGCCTCATCCTGGCAATTTACAAAACGATTTTTTCCGAATGGAAGGGACGTAGTAAATGACACAGAACACGACCGATAATTCGACAGACAGATTCGAAGTCAAATCGCTCGATTTCGAGGATCCTTTGACAGCGTGGCCCAATCAGTCGAGGAAAATTGATCGCTTGAGCGCTGGGATGCGCTACCTGTGTAGTTTCAATTCACAAAACGCAATGGAAACCGATATGTTTCGAACTTGCAGTCGTAGCTGTGAGCTCGACTAACGAGCTGCCTCGCAACGAGCGGCTTGTGTGATCGCTGTCGTAAATTTGCGTGTAGATATGTGCGTAGGGAATTCTTCAAGCCAACGAAATTCCAAGACGCCAGCCAGTGAGGTCGTTTTACCTGCTTCATTTAGTCGCTTATACCTGCATATTTTACGCCATCGGAAGTACCAGGTGTTTTTGCTGAATATCAATCTCGTTGTCAGCGTTGCCTCGGAAGAGCAATATGAAGGCCAAAGACGATATCGATACCGTTGATCACAGTATCCGCAACCCTTTTCTCTGCACGGTTTCGATATCCAAATACTATTCGGTATCACGAGGAACAAATGGATTTCTAGAGTTTCTAACAAATATTTGAAAGACTGTATGTACGCTCATTTTTTCTTCTCTTTTTTTCCTTTTTTATCGATCCAAGGAAATTGGATCTTGCGATTGCTATCATTCCGAAAAGCTGCGCTTCATATTCGATTCAACGACCGGTCCGATGGCATTAATATTCATGACGAGCGTATATTTTTTTTAATCACTTTCGATATTCATTGCGCGCCCGCAGCTATCGCGTTTTTCAACGAAATTACCTTTTCTCCTTCCTTTCAATCGATAAATTTATTTTTACTCTACCCTCGCCACTTCTTTTTTTTTTTCTCCCCCTCAAACCAGTCCATTTTGCCGAGATTCGACACACATAGACAGATAGATAGATAGATAGATAGATAGATAGATAGATAAAGAGAGAAAGTAGGAGGAGGAGCAGCAGATTTTTTTTCAAATGTTCGATCCACTGGAAGCGGCAAGGATCGACCAGGGGCCATAGTGCAATTACGCGGTCGGTCAATCGAAAAATTCGTCGCGTTAAACGCACCTGGGCGAAAGGATCTCTCTAGAGAGGGCGTATCGATTTCGCGTCCGCCTTTAGCCAGCCAAGAATTTAACGTCGTTTTATTCATTAAATCAGTACCACGCCGCTGGCGAAACAACTACCGGTTCTTTTTCCAAACCAATGGGCAACGAATCTAAAGAGATTCGCCTCGCTTATATCGTGTTGAATTTACGAGGCAAAACGGTGTTCAACCTTGGGTATCGTGCCAATGAAATGTGCACAGGGGTCGCGAAAGTTGAGCGGCGACAAGTCAAGTCGAACGGACAGTGGCAGAGGATTTAGGCGAATCAGTATCCTGACGGTGCCGGACCCTGGTGTTAGGTTACTTGTTTACTCCCGAGTGCCGGAACGACCGATACATTATTCAACGACTGCTTGTATTTATCAAGCCGATAGCCAGCTCGAGACCCCGTGCATACACGAGGCGGAACACGCGCGAGCACGTCAGTACCAGGCGGTCGCGTAAACAGGTGAGAGATCGCCTTGAATTCTCTCTCTCTCTCTCTCTCTCTCCCTGTCTCTGATTCTCTCCCTCTCGAGATTCTCGTAGCTTCGTACAAGTGGATTGCCGATGTTTATGGATTGCGCCGCCTTCACGGTTTACCCTAGCCTTTCTAGTCTCTCGGCTTACGCGCCATAAGTTAGCAACGCTTCGCTGCTTTATCGCGAATAACCAGGACCGAGATTTTCTTTTCGTTAAGTGGTCAAGCTTGTTGAAGCGGCAATAGTCAACTTCCACCGAGTCATATCTTGTTGCTAGTCGTTGCATTGCGTTGTGTTGAGCGCGTTTAGAGGAGACCCGTGGAGATTTTAGGGGTTGCTTCATAGAGTATGTCGCTGGCGATTTATTTAGCAACATATTGGATACAACATTGAATGGAGAGGTAGAATCTGCGTAGCGATTTATTTCAGCTTCTATATCGTAATTTGTTTCACATTCTATATTATAACAAATGGTTTACCTTGGACATTTTGCAGAGTTTTATTTATTATACATATTCTGTAGGTTTTTGAATATCTTAAGTTTTCGTATGTGCACTTTGTTTTTTGGTACTACGTGACTGTGTTTTAATTAATAAATTTTTAATTAATTTAAATGTTTTAATAACAGAAGAACTGTGATTTAATTACGGATTTAATTACGGATTCTTTTGTCCTAGTTGCGCATGCATTTCAAACGTATTTTGTAACATACTGGATGCAGCGATTGAAGAAGTAGAATTTGAATACCAATTCGTTTCGTCTTCTATGCATTAGAAGTAGCTTATCTTAGTTTGCATATGTTTAAGTATTACGAATATTCTGTACATTTTGTAATATTTTGGGTTTTCAGAAATCTATGAATATCCGCAGTTGATTTATCAAGGATTTACCAACTTTCTGTTCTAATTAATATTTTATCCGTGACATAATTACAGACACGTTTACAACAATTCTGCCCTTCATGCTGATTGTTAGTAACATGTCCCATCCAGCGTTTCGAAGCTGAGAAAAGCTCGTTTTATTGTTTCCTTCGTAAAAGTTCATCCTCGTTTTCGACGCCTCGCTAATACGACTGATCTCGCGATTCTTTGTTAGAAAATAAGCAAAACCTCTGACCTTACCAGAAAATAATAGCATCGAGCAATTTTGAGGGATGAAAGGAAGGGTGAAGTTTCTGATATGTGCGTGAAAAGCCCGATAAATCTTCGAGAACCGAATGTCTGGAAGATGAAGGGTGCGTGTTTCTCTCGGTGTCTATCAAGTTCCTATTCTGCGCAGCATGGTAGATGGACGAAGAGGATGGAGACGTAGGAAACGAAGGAGAATTCGAATAGGCAGAGAGAAGAGATATACGAGTAGTACATGCAGCGATAGAGGCGGACAATGAACGAGAAGCCAGACAATGAGCGAGTGAATCGGGACGGAGAGACTCAAATGGGTTGGTAAAGGGTAGTAGCAAAGGGCAAGTTCGATGGTAGCGATCGCAAGCTTCGATAAAGCTAGTCGAAATAGGAGGAGAACCAGAGAATCTAGTCCTCGAACGTCCTCTTGGTCGAAGGTGGCGTCTTACCTTCCTACGTACTCGCGCCGTTAATGACACGAAGATCGTAGGTCCTATTAACTACAAACCGCAACTAGACCAGGTTCTAAGTAGTGGCAATAAATTATATCGCTCATTAAGCGAGGCTTGTACGCGGGAATATTCCTTAATGGGTTTCCGGTGGCGCGCGGAATGCGTGTGTTCCGAGAACCTTTCGCGTTTAATAATTGCAATTTCACTTGAGTGCAAGAATCGCGTCCTCTGTTCTACGTTGCCGTCTGTGTCCCTGCCGCTTCCCGCTTCTTCCACCAAAGCTTTTACGCGTGATTTTACGCCGGCGAAATTTCACCCAGACTTACGTTTCTATTTCACTTGCATGAGGGAAACAATAGCCGGAATTGAACTGGATAAAACTCTGCTCGAATTGTTATCATTGACCGGTCGGTTCTTCCGCCGCCTGGCCTTTTCAAACATTCGACCCGGCTAAATTGGATGGATTTTCCATAAAAGCGATCGGCGATAGAGGAACTTGCCAACGCTGCTTATCATTAACGTTCGTAACGTGAAGAAAAATCGGTGAAACCTGATCGGTATTCGACGTCCTAATGGAATTAAATCATTGAAAACAAAGGAAAAACGAGAACGGTGGAAGGCGGTGTTAGCCCAAATTACAAAACCGTTCTTTCCTGACCCAGTGTCGTCGATTTATCTCGAGGGTGAGCTGCGTCGCACTTCCCCTAACATCCCCTGCGACCTCGTCGATTGGAGCTCGCGCGCGCACAGAATCCTCGCCATCCACCCTGGATCGTACGGATGCGTGGACACTGGTTTTCTCGGAAAGAGAACCGATCGGCGTCGGCTCCACAGAGTCCCGTAGAAATATTAGGCGCAGGGTTACAGGCTGGCTCTCCTCACAGAGGCAAGGCTACGACGCGGCAAAGGGGTTAGAAGAGCGTTCCAGAGGGGGAGACCAACATTTTTCTACCCCTCTCTGTCCACCGTGTACCCCTTCCGACTATCGTGGAAGCACGCCCACTGGAGAATGCTGGTGGGGAACTCGGTTCTTGATAGGGGACGTCGACGATGCTAGCGGCGGCGGTGGTGGTGGTGGAAGTGGTGGTGGTCGTCGTCGGTACTGGCAACTGAAGTCTGACCGAAACGACGCCAGTACTACTGTCGCCAGCATCACGAGCGCAGCCACGAGGCCGAGTCATGGACATACTGGGTATGTCCGCTAGAAAGCCAAGCATGCACTACTTAGCCTCTTCACTTGCTCTTGTTGATTCCTCGCGGCCGCTACGTACGCTACCAACGCCACGTATCGTTGCAACAGTTGCGAACGAGACGAAACGCGCGAGTTATACGAGTTCTTCATTCCTCCCGTTGCCGATATCGATCCATCGATCATAGTAACGCGAGCAAAACAGAGCTGGAGCCTGTCCCTTCGCGTTCGTTTTCTACCACGCTATAAGTTCCATGGTTTAGTTTTGCCCCTTTTTTCGCTTCACCAGTCATTACGTGTCACCGCGACTGCAGCCAAGGGGACTGGCTCCAGAGTGGCGCGCCACCAAGCACCACGTTTTACCTGCCTGTAGCAGCGAACGGACTCAGGTATTGTTCACACCAAACATAATCTCTGTCTTTCTGTCTCTCCTATCTTCTGGCACGTTTAAAAAAAAATCCACCTCGAGTCAACTGCGCGAAACTTCCAGATCGTTTCCATCTATCTAAAGATTTTTCTTTCCGAGTTTTTATTACTTCGGGATTGAATTGACAATTTTTCGGGAGAGCCGTGTATTTTCCGGATGTGCTTGCATCGCTTCAGTGTTCGCTATGTTCCGAGCTTCGTTCCAGCATCTTGTAATTTGTCTACGATTATCGTTCTCGTTTTATCTGTATGTATATTTGTTACTACCCACAGGTACGCTAAACGTGTGTAGGTAAACGTGCGTTGCTCTACTTAAACGAGAAAACTTGACCCGACCTACGCAATGCAGCTTCGTGCGTGACGATCCTCCTTAAACGCCATGATCTACTTATATCATACTCTGTATATTTAAATTTTTAACGTGTCGTATTCTCAGACCGTAGAGAATAGATTGCGAAATTTTGATTAGACGAAACTTAGTTGCCCGCGGAATAAAAATTTATCTTTTATCTTTCTCTCGCAAAATTTTAAATCGATGTAATTTCGAGGCCCGCCTCACTCGCTCTAACCCTTAAATCCTCCTCCGTGAAACCAAATTTGAAACGATTGCAATGCTCGTTTAAGACGTGGAAAAACAAAAGAACGGAGTACATTTCGATGGAAAACAACCGCCCGGTGCAACACCCCAGTTACGAAACTTTGCTCGTTACCGCTTTTAGAATCGTCTCGAAATGCATTCAAATTCTATCGACTATATTTGAAGCTTGCGCACGGTGAAAAAAGTTAACGAAATGGTTCAGGAGGGTTCGGGAGAGTTTTCCTGACATAAATTCCAGCTACGCTAGGCGTTCTTTATCTCCACAGAATTAAAAAAGATCGGTACACCTCGATGTGTACTCTCGAGTGCGGTTTCCAGGGAAAAAAGGAGCTTTTAAGGTCAGCTTTTCCAACGAAAATCAAAGAAACGAATTCATAAGAGCCGATGTTCTAACGTAGCAAATACACGGACAAGACTCATGACCCAAAAATTCTTTCTAGCAATTCTTTCCAGAACATTTTATAAGTTCCAGCGAGTTTCGATTACGCGATGAATTGTGTATCATGATATATTGGGTTGGCAACTAAGTGATTGCGGATTTTGTCAATACCACCTAATAACAAAATCCGCAATCACATAGTTACCAACCCAATATATCCAAAGTCAATAAAATAATCTATATTCTCGCGGCCAATTGTCCGTAACAATTCGACATCGGAGCTGTGTTTTCATGCTCGGCGTTTCCTTTGCTTGAAAACCATCTCGGGCCACTCCCATTTCTGTGCTCGCCTTGTATTTCGTAAATACAAGTGCTCTCCAGCATGTCTGCCTGCATACGACGTTCCGATTCGACTCCGGTGCGCTCTCTCGTGTTTTTCTTTCGCGGATCGAAACTTCCGTTTGAATGGTTCCAACCTCGATAAGGTAGCTCTCTTGTAGCTAGGCTATGGTGTATGTGAAAATTCTTCGCGGAAAGATAAACGTCACAGATTATAGTATATTGTATATTACGTATTACAGGTTGGTAGTTTTGTACGATTCGATAATTCTGTCATAGTCGAAATCATTTACGCGACGTTCTGTGCTAGTACTGTTTTGTAATAAATAGTTTGTTTTCTAAAAAATAACAATGGTAACTTAAACGGTCGTACACTGTACAGTTTTTCAATCGCAAAAACGTGCCTACGTTCACCAGAATTGCAGTTGCCCGTTAAAACGTTTCATCCAGCATTTCTTTATTTTTCAGAATACGTTGAAATATTTAAAGAGATCGTTTCTGTATGATTCATTCTAATTATACAGTTTCAAAGACAGAGATAACGAAATTAAGAAATTCGCAAAAAGTGGAGTCTGTTGGGCTTCTGTGGGTCTCAAACAATGACCAAATATTTGAAATAAAAAGGATCGAGTTTTGGGATAACTAATGGTGTAGATTTTGTCAGAGAAGGGTAGAACGATGCCAGGAAATCCACCATTTATTTGGCTTCCCAGAGACACGAATAACGACTAAACATTTTCGATACAGAGAAAGACACGAGAAAGTACTAAAAGTTCAGATTTCTGGAATGTTTAATGGCAGATTTGATCTAAGAAGGGCGATCAATTTGCCTCCTTCTGAGGGACTCGAACAATGAGCAAATATTTTCAATCGTAGCAAGGAAAACAAAGACACGAGAAAGTAATAAAACTTCTGGCACGTTTCGTCGTAGATTTTAAAGTAAGGAGGACAGAAGGATCGCAGGAAATCCGTCATCTGTCTACGTCGTTCAACCGCGCGTATTTCACTTGGCAAGCCCGAAACACGGCTGGTTTCGTCGGTATCCTGACCCGCGCAAAATCAATACATTACAACGAGTCGTAAATAACGCGTTGACAAGCCGGCCCAATATCTATCCGTTTTTTCCTGGCCGCATTGAATCTGCTAACATGGCAGCCCGTTGACGCTCTAACTCCTTGTAAATTATTACGGGTTCGCGCTCGCTTTTCCAGCGGAATCGCGCTTTCGGGCGTATTCGCGCGATAAATATGCCAACGCGGAAAACGAGGGATAGAAGCAGGGGTATGTCGCGAGAGTGTGCAAAGAGACAGGGAAAGAGAAAGGAAGAGGGAGAGGGAAGAAAGAGGATGAAAGAAAGAGGAAAGAGGATATTTACAGTCGAAGCGAGAGGAAAATCGTCGATCGTTCGTACGACGAAAAATTGAACATTGCAAGAAGCGTGTTGGAACGAGAGAGTTTGAGGGTGGCAAAATTTTCGCTTATTCGACGAAGCTGGTCACGTAACGAGTGCGAATATATGCAGAGCGGAACGCGCGAAATCGATTGTCTGCGTGAAAGAGTCTGCGAAAAACGTGACCGCCGTAAACAAAGTCCGTTTGCCGGAGGGAAATTAATTTTAGAGGCAACGTGGCGCGAGTTGGAGGGTCGGAACGCCCTTCGAAAATCAGCTTCTCATTAGCCACAGTGCAGTAGTTTAGGTTTAGGTAACGATTTTCACCAGGCACGTGTGGTTCGCTGGTATCGAGCAAACGCGAGGGATAGCGTGCGGGTTAATTAGGGGAAAGTTTTTTCGTCACGCTGTCGACTGTGCTTCGAAAAAATGGCGACCTGTTTTCGGTAGCTGGGTGTTGGTGTAGAATGTGAACGTGACGGCTGCGAATGTGTACGTGCTCGTGGAAAATATGGACGAGTAAAAATGTACAGGATACGTATACAGTAGAATTTTAATTATTTTACCACCAATTAAGAGAACAATCGATTAATGGACAATTTTGAGGATGGAATATGAGAAACAAGAGTAAAAATTGAAAAAGGTTGTTACATTTTCATCTAAAAATTTTCCAATTTAATATCTATTTTTATAGAATAATTCGAAGATAATTAAACGAACGATCCTGTACGATGACGCGATTATTCTAACGGCGTTATGTTGTGCTCAGTTCAGATATATATAAACGAACTTTTACTTGTAATGTGCAAAAATATACATTACAGATAACCATAATAAAATGCTAAAATTATAGTATTTAGAAAATGAAAGAAACTATTGATATTCTACTCGTTTAATGATCTATTCATAAAAATCTAAAATTGCGTAATCATTCGCAATCTAACAATCACGTAGACTTCGTCAGGACTGATAAGCAAAACGTTTAAAATATATTGTTAAAGGCTACAGCAATTGAAAAAATGGAATTTGAAAATTCAAAAGTTTGCGCGAATAGAAACAAATCAATATCGGACACGTTTAATTGCCGGTGAACGCCAATTCTCGTTCCAACTATAACCACGTTTGGAGATCGAAATTCAAATTCGGTTCCCGGGACAGATTGCCCGATGGCCGCTACTCGTAGTTAGCACTGAGTTGGATACTCTTACCCGTTTCTATCCCATTCGCTGAACAATGTTATCCATTGTGGATTTAATTGGGATAGCACTGAAGACGAACAAATATAGCTACATTCTAGTTGTTACTACTTTAAACCGCTCTACACTCGCCGGTGTATTTCACCGGAATAACCACGAACACATTTGCTTTCGAGATCGCTCCATCCTACCAACAATAGCGTTTCTTTTTACGACTGTAATGAAACTTCCCTCGAATACAATGACCAGCGAATTTACACGCACTTTTCCCTTATTAGCTCGCTAATCCATCGCCGTGCAATTCGACCATTCACGTTAACGATATGAGAATAGTTAACCTCGTTCATCAGTTTGACGAGAAAGAAAAAGAAATAAAAAGGTGTTAGAAGAACGATCGTTATCGTTTACCGTGTCTCTACGTTAATAAACGAAAATATTCACACGTACGCTGTAATAGAGTACTGAAACGCGTTCTATATTTTATTGTCGAATCTATCGAGAATTTGTAGCTGGGATTTTGCAGCCGGCGTATCGGTAAATGACAGATGCAAAAATGTTCGTCCGACCGATCCGATCGTTTCGAGCGTCAATAATTTAATTGATTTAACGAATACCAATGCAATGGGACACGAAATATACAATTCAGTTTATTCGTTTCCCAATTCAATTACGAACAGCCCCGCGAATTACTGTTTCAAATTCCTTGGTATCTCGCGGCTGTTCTAGCCCATCGTTCCTACGATTCTTTAAAATTTCACGATCAACGGTGTTCAATCTCGTTTCGAAGCTGCTAGTTAAGATTTTCGCTTGTCTGAACGTCTTGCTATCGTTTCACGCGCACAAATAGAGAAAGATACAACTGTAAACAAGCGTTTTGTAAACTGTAACCATAAACGACGAAAAAGCTTCAAATTTGAATTTTATAAGTCTAACAAATATGTAGTGTTTTGCAAAAGATTATAGTACATATCATTAGCAATAAAAGAAAGTAGTTACTTACTCGTGCAGTGGTATTCTGTTAGACGGTTGAGGTATCTCACAAAACGTTCCACCTAGAATTAGAGACAATTAACATTTTCTATTATTTTCAGTCGTGTTTCTTTTTTTAAGAGACAGAAGCAATTGTTAAACGACAGATTTTTTTATTCGGCTTTAATTCTAAACTGTAGATAAACGATTATAATGAACGCCGTATATTACAAATAAAATTAATAGATATATTTGCAGTTGGAGTTTAATAAAAAGCAATATTAATTTTGCCTAAAGTACCTACACGGTTCTAATAATTGCAAGAGAAGGGAAACTGAGGCCGCGTCGCTCTAACGAATTTGCTGGTTCTAACGTTAAAAGTAGACCAAATTGTACAATTCTGTTCTAACAAAAAAAATCGATACTCTTTTGTTACTATCTCGTTTTAGCCATATATATGTATATGAAATTAAATATTATTCTATCGTGTAATTATACATTTCATAATTACATTTCACATGAAATATTATTCTATTTCATCGTATAATACTATGCTATGGTTACGTCTACGGTTGTAAACACTCTGATTCTCTAGTTCTCGATCGCCAAACATTTTCCAATTGGAGAATTCCATCGTTCGACGCATGGGACACGACGTCTGTGTTCTCAAAAAAATAATCCAGGTGCAAAAGGTGGATTGCTAATTAGCAGGTTTCAAGGAGACGTTGTCACGACACAGGCGGTCGATGAATTTCGAGATAATTAATAACCGGCCGGCGTGACGCGCAAAAAGACGACCGTTATCGACGACCAGTGAGTGCTTCGCCGACTCTGAATCGCAATTAATTTGATTTCACCGACAATAAGAGCTAATTACACGGGAAGAAGTCGACGTTAACCGTAACAGACCGCGATGGATCGTTGTAACCGCATAGTTCCAAAACGCGAAACTAAAGATTCACGCTAACAACAAATCACAAAACCGAAAACACTTGGCTAATTCCAAGCTATTGTATTTCTCACGCGTATCAAGTAGTCGTAACGATCGAGTTATTTAATTAGCGATTTGCATCAGAATCGGAAGAAACAAACCTTAATTCGCAAAACGGGACGAGGAAATTTCGCAAAGCGGATTTGGCATTTCGAATATCCCTACGGTTCATCGGGTTTGCCCGATTCGCAGAGGAATTCCGTTTGGTCACGTGCGTGCTAGAACGTGCAATTAGAATCGGTTAATCGTTAGATCGAAGCGACCCGATAGCGTTCACGCGAGAGAACTCGGAACTATACAATTAATCCTCGAACGTGAGGATTATCCTTATCCCAACGTAGCAATAATTCCTGCTGTATTTTGCTTGAAGCTAGTCGACCTTATCGCGCTTCGAGCGTTCAACTAGTCGAGAATAATTTAAAAACATTATCAGCTCGGCAACTGTTAGCTTCTTGCCTGGAATTTCGTTCGATGGGTAAGGCGGAGAAACAAGAAATGTCGCGAAACAACTTTATCGAGAAAATTCAGTTTCAGCGTTTCAGTCCACTGGAAACGCCACAACCTTCGTTCGATGAATTTAAACTGTGTTGTTCATCAAATGAAATTTATCACTTTACTTAGACACCATAAAAAGGATATTAGGTTGATCATTGTTTTACGGTAATCGTAAAAATTCTTGTCCAACCCCGTGTTGTATTCAAATTTGTTTCGAATCGGTACACCAAATCTTTCACACTATCCTTACACAGAACAATGTAAATATTGCGACTTAGGTTTTAGACATTAGACATAGACACCATAAGAAGGATATTAGATTGGTCATTGTTTTACGGTAATCGTAGCGATTTTTGTTCAACTCCGTGTTTTCTTCAAATTTGTTTCTAACCGGTATACTAAATCTTTTACGCGAACCTACACAGATATTTCTAACATTGCAATCATTGCGATTTGATAGTTTCACGATCACGGTTTTCGCAATCAAAATATTCTGTAAAACTGAAAATCGTTAAAAATGGATATTCCTCATGTGTTTTTTCTCTGTCTTTATCCTTCATTTATTCTTCAAACAAAAATACTCCCTCGTGGTCTCTGAATCTCTCCACAGATAATTTTGTCGACTTCGAACGCGATTCCTGGTTGGTTCGTGACTGAGAAAAGCCCAGAAGGGAGCTGGTTAATTCGTATTCAAGGATCGACGACCGATCGGTTGGCATGCGATCCCAGCGTCACGTGTCACATCTCGTTGAATTGCTGAGGTTTCCCTTTGACCGACCTCGACGGTTATGCGTCACAAAAAATAGAGTCTTTACGTGCACAAGCTGGCCTACTTCTCCCTCGAAACGGTCGGTGCTTCGAGCATTCTCCGTTGCTCGCAAAAGAGACCCTCCACGTCAGCGGTTCCCAAGTCGCGGTTCGGGCCACTGACAAAAAAAAAAAAAGGTGAATTACTTTTCCACGTTAGGAATCGAGCTGAGCGTGTCGCGCAGAAAAAAAAAAGTTTTCTTCTCAGAATTCAGGTGCTTGCCTTGGAATCTGAGAAGACGATTAGATGGGGATACTGCGAGTTTCCCACTTCTCTTGTTGATTTAACGAAATATTTTTTTCTGCGATAACGATGAATAATGGGAGTTGCGATAGGCTGAGTTGGAGCAAAGTTTCTTTTATATAAGCCGCTTCGACAAACATAATTCAGAGGAATCGAGAATAAGAGAAGAATTGTGGTGTCAAGTTTCGTTGTAGACGCTTCCTTACGAAGTTATTAGCAGAAGATTGTTCGTTTTTGGGAAACTTAAGAATGCCAAAGGTAATGCATGGAAAGCATGAAACATGCAGCAAGCAAGATTGCAAAGAGTGTGGAAAGATTGTTTAAAACAATGCTTTTGCAAATGAACTCGTACGTTATGCAAATGTCAGTATGCTTTTTTAGATATTTGTGGAAAATTGTAAGATGCAAAAATACATATAGAAGTATCTCTTATGATATTTACTATATGAAGCGAATTTTTGTCGAAGTCCCATTTGTTTATGTCCATAAAAATGTAAATTGTATAAACATTCATAAACGTTCTAATTAGAAGAAAATACTGAAGTTAGACCGAAATATGTGTGCTATAATGGTGTTTGCACTACACAATATCAAAAATGGATCGTATTTACCTCCTTTGTACTTACACAGTGTTTATTGAAATGATCTAATGTGACTGGCAGTAACTATCGTTATTGGCTATTGTTGAAACGCTTAAACTCTCATTTGAGAATGCAAAATCCGTTATTAAATTCGTATATCAAGCTGCGTTCAATATTTGTCCATAACTAGACTGCGGATATTTATGCAAATTCATATTTCCTCGATGAGGATAATTAAAAAAGTGGAATGTAGGTAAAAAATTGTTTTACCTACTAAGGTGTTAGGTGTAACGAGTACTATGCTTTGAATATTTTATATATTTTTGCATATTACGTGCATTCTGTGCAGTTTTAGACTTTCAAATTTCCCAAAAAATGCATAAACATTTATCATTTCAAACTTATCATTTCGTAATAAAGTGTTTACAGCGCAACTATATCCAACATTTTTTCCTTACTTCTCGTAGATTATGTTTTCGCAGTTTGTATGTTAAAAATTATAGTTTTACAAATTACAACCTAAGTAATTAACCAGTGATATTAGAAACTGACAAATTTTATGCTATACTTCTTCTCTTTTACAATTTGTTTCTTGCCAAATGTTAGTTTATTACTTATTTTATTACTAACACAGCAACATTCCTCGGAATTTATCAACATTAATAACTTGAAAAATTTTTATTAATTAATTAACAACAGTGCAACTACGCAAGAAGACTCAGAGAAGATTAAAGTTCCCGAAAAAGCGAGCTGGTAACCACTGGCCTGCCGTGTGACCCGTATTTTTTTAACGACGCTTGTGAACAAGCCCTTGGTATCGCGATAAGCGGCAGCTGCTTGAATACAGCTTGATCCCGGGTAGAAAAGCTCAGTGAAAATGAATCAATCCCCTTCCGCTACCACGCGACACGTATATCGCGAGAAACTGAAAGCGACTTTGGCCAATCTCCCATAAATACACCGCGTTACAACTTTTTTTCTGGTCGAACGTTTCTCTCCTATACTTGCTATTTATATCTTGAAGCAAGGCTAGGCCAAATCAATCTGAAAGATTCAACATGGGCTTAATAGACTGGTAATAGGTGGTAACGAACGAAATTTTTCATCGAAGATTCCCCATTTGAAGTTTGAATGCGCTTCAAGTTAACTTGGTAGCAAGCTACTTAACTTTAATAATTAATTGCTGGTAAAACATTCAACTGTTGGTTCGTGTTCGTGTATCTTACTGAATAAAAGAGCACAAGTTGTATCGTAATTACAGTTTGAACGGTTCATCGGTTGCTCGTTAATCGGAAGTGCAATAAATAAATTGAAGTAACAGCTGCAACGTCGACCTAAGACAAACGTCGCTATTAAATCGAACGCTTTTGAAGCTTTTCTAACTGCAGTCAGGGCAACGAGAACAAGATGTATCTTTGGCGAGGGCAACCTCTAAAGTTATATCTCTCGTAATATTTGTAATTTAAATGTAGAACGTGGGTAAATTTGCAGATTTCTTCTGAAAATCGCTTGGAAAATTTCGTTTCGCTTCGATGACACGGGAAATGTTTTGCGAATTCTTCTTTAATATTCGCTATCACGCTATTGAGACATAGCTACCTCGTTTTCCAAACTTAAGCCCCTTTTTCATCAGAAAGGTCTTTATTTTAGATAACGATGTTTGTTCAAACCGTACAAAACCGCGAGGAAAATTATTCAAATACAGATAAAGCGACGCAACGTACGCGTCGATAAGACTAAAAGTATTACAAACTTTTTCCTAAAGTAAAATACAAACCTACAAAATACGATTTTTCCTTTTAATTACAAATCCGAGCATCGTTCTCTTGTATCTTTATTCCGAATCGACCTAAAGAAAAGAATATTTTGCCCGACAAATTATGTGATATATTGCAGCTTCTTTTTTTTTTCTTCAAAGTTCTCTTTCAAAGTAAAATACCTTCTTCTTTAATAGCACTACCCTTATTGTAATTCTTTAATCTAAGCTGACCTAGTGAATCGAAGCGAACATTTCGAAATCGTTTAATCAAAGTATGATTGAGGAGACAAGGACGAACGATCGAAGAATACCTTTGGCTGGTGACCGTCGAGTGTAGGTTTCTTTGCACAGCACATCCTCCACGTTGGTCAGCGAGATGCTTGACCTACTCGTGACACACTCGAGTTTTATTGCTGACAAGGTCGTGTCAACTGTCGACGTCTCTTTCGCGATAGGTAGCTCGCTTGAAGCATTCCACAGTTCTCGTGTTTTGACTTTCCTTTGGCCACTCGCTGTGGCCTTACCGCGTATCGCGTGCAGCTCTTTCTTGCAGCCTTATCTCGCAGGTCCTATGAAAATGACGCGAAAGCCACACAAAAACGGTAACTAACGGTTCCCAGGGCGATATTTAAAACGTTGGATGCATAAGAGGCAAAAGTTCCTTTTTCTTATGTATCTGGGTTATTGCTCAACCTAGTTTCGTTAGCATTCGCCGAAAGTAATATTTCTTACAAAGAGAGAAGAGAAGGTTCTATTTCGAGGAAGCACGGAACTCGATCGACGATTGTTACGTCTTTAAGCAACGTTCGGTTGAGTGAGAGTACTTAGAGAGTTGTGTAATAAATTCTGTCGCTACGACCGAGTAAATTCTTTTCCAATAATTCGTACGAAGCACATGCATCCTATCTATTTGTTATACCAGGATTTTTCTTATAATTTCGTAATATACAGGATCGCGAGAAGATTCGAAAAGAGAAGAAATATCATGAATATACATATTGTATGTATAATATTATACGAAACGTTTTGAATTTTCATTGGGACTGTTACGAGAGCCTCGTAATTTTCATCGTGTTCGATTAACACAAAGTCATTCGAATTGTTTCCTCATTTTTCCTATCTTCTGTTTGCTGAACCTAAAGTACGCTATATCTTCTCGTCCCTTCGTTATTGTATCAAAGACGAATGGTATTTCATAATATACGAGAAATTTGATTATTCTGGTAGGAATTGAATTTTACGATATTAAAGCATCAGTGACGTAACTACAGCTTAATAATTAAATTGCCAAGATAACATTTCTGGAAATGCGTACTTCTCCATGCAACGGCAACTCTCCGAGCAATAGCGTCAGAAGAATCGGAAACACAGCGTTGGTTGGCCGATATTTACAGAACTCTCGAGACGGATCGTCCAATCGATGAAAGTGGCGTTGATTGGGATACGCTGCTGTTAATTAGCTCAAAACGGTCCTCTGTGTTGAACAAGATCAGCTGAAAAGCGGAGGCCACGCCGGCTGTGACTTGGCAATTTCGCAAAAGTACAACCAACTCGAAACAAGTTAGTCGACGACGACGACGCGGTCTCGCAACAGAGGAGCGGACGCGAAGAGGGAATCAGAAACGGAGGAAGAGAAATTACCCCTCTATTGTGGCAGGCAAAGCAAGGCTACACAACCGGTCCTGTCTACAGACGAAGATCATCTCGCATTTCCGTCTGAACGAAGTTATCGCCTCGCTGTCGGTCAGAGAGACAGTCGAATAGAAAGAGACAGAATGAAAGAGGAGAGCAGCAATCAATAGGACTAATTCTACGACGTGTTCTGAATACGGCCGAGACCAACTTCGCTACACTTCTATTTTCTACTCCGTTTCTACGGCTAATTACGAGGCGCCCACGGGATTTTCGCCACATCGGAATCTAGTAGACTTGTAATTGGACGAAGGTGCGTCGTGCAATAAACTTGCCTGATGCTCATAGCCACGATACAGTTGCTGCGATCGAAATACGACGACTCGGGCGTCTTGTTCTTAATGAGAATGGAAATGGCACGTGGAAGGGAATTTTACGTGAAAGTTCGCGACACCGAGAAATAACTACTGCGCTTCCACGTATATTCGCAGCGTCACGCGTTTCATCGACGCATCCCGCTGCATTTACATACTTGTGCAACCGCTTTGACAAGCGGTGAAAGCCATAGTAAATTCAAGGATGGAAGGAGAAGGCTGTGTTCCGGGACAAAGTAGCTTTGAGCGAGGATTGATTTCTAGCTTCTCAACGGGACATTTCTAGCTAACGAATGCTTTTAGTGGAGAAAGGAAATGTTATAGTGAAAATATGGGGTTGATGGGAGCGAAGTAGCGAGGGGCGACAATAACGAGCGATATGCTTCAAATGTGTTATAACCATTGACACAAGTATCGGTTATGCGATGAACAATTACATTCGAGGGTTCGTGGCAAAAGCTACCCTTGTCCATATTTCTTTCTTTCTCCGGAAAAAGGAAATAGTTTAGGATCGTTAATTTTCAAACAAATTCGAATCGTTTTTCTAAAAATATAGGAGGGATTCGGAAATACAAATAATTTACTCTATTCAGCACACAACAGTTATATACATATCTTATACTCTGAAGATCTCGTAAACCTACTCGCACGCACGCTTGTTGTCAACCGACTCTTCCAGATGCTTCTAAACGACTGCCAATCGTCTTTTGTCCCAACTATGGCCTGTACACCCTCTGACGCTTACACACACATTTACATGTACAGTGTAAACGTATCATCTTCCTAACAGTTTTTAACAAAATATTCGTCACATTGCAAAATTGTTCCGAATGTTATTAATCGTGTCATTGAGTTTAATTCTATCGTAGAAGAACTGTATCTGATTTGTACAGTTAATTAAATTCAGCCATATTTTCTTCAACTTACTTAGCCCTGTGTGATATGATGATCGTATAAGAAAATCGTGATATTTTTATCATAATTAATTTTTTGTATCATTCTTTGGAAGTCTAAAGTCATGTATGGTTTCGATAATACGAATTTACGATATGAATATTTTAGTGGTGGATGCAGCAATTTTTGACAAATCATGTTTCAAAATCAAATTATTATTTTGGATTCGTTCCACCTTACGATTGAATTTCTACTCGAATCATTGGATTTATTCCAACTGCATATCAGGTCTCCGTGCAACCGGAACTTGCGACGTTCTATGTAACCAGTGACATAGCTATGAATGAAAATTATGTCTTCGCCGGTTGGGAAAACTCGCGCGATCACGCAGAACCTTAACCATAAATAACGACGCTCTCTATGGGAATACTTCAATCCGTGAACTCGCAAAATCTCGATTCGCAACGAACGAGAACGATCGTTTTGCGTCGGAGTATCTATACGATGAAGGAGGAGGAAGAAGATGAAGAAGAAAAAGAAGAAGCAGAAGTTACCATGCGATGCTCGTGTTGCACGATTCGTGCTTCCTTGATATTTGTAGGAAATTCGTCTTTGAATCGACAATAAAGGTAACTCGGTAGAAACTTTGCTCGGTTTCTTTGAAATTTCTCACGTCGTTCGTGCTCCTCCTCCTCGCCCTCGTGAATCGATCATTTTTGTGGATTCCGACTGATCATATTCCGCTTTCCCATTTGTTAAAAAAAATATACGCTTCGTTGCTCGTAGATATGCTTGATCAATTTGCATAAATATGTACGAACAAGATATATTTCTATTTTCAATCATGGTATTAGTACACTTTGTGCATCTTGTTCCCACGTTTCATGAATATTTTAGCTGGTTTCTTCGGGAATCATAATGACTCGCCAAATGTACACCAACGATTTCCATAGAGAATTTCTCTCAATACAAATACGTCGTTCATCGTGAAAATTGAAAATCTAAAATATACGAATCGATGTTTACCTATGGAATTCGTGATTCCTAATCGAATCTGCGGATACGTTTATCAGCGGAAACAAGCTCAAGTGGTTGTATTATTCAAAGCCAAGTGTTTGCAAAGCTGTGTTTGCGGATACATTAATGACGAGAATATCGCGCGATTAAGAGTAACGATAACCACAGAGCAAATTTTTGTTTAATCTTGATGGAATCTGATATTGGAAAATTCTTAACTGGTGCGGCGTCAATCGTGCGGTTCTGCTTTAACGGAAGGAAATGATCGGTGATACGATAATCAGTCAAGGATTATCATTATCCTATTGTCTTAAATGACTGGATCGTAATCAGTAATCGATAACTGATCGAAGCGAATAATTTGACATTCACGTGACACGTTTGCACCGTTACGTCCTTGCAGCAAGCGTATGGCAGCCATAAGCTCGAGTCAAGTAGTCTTGATTAAGCCACTTTGACATAATTAACCGCATCTCTAGAATTTGCTCTCGAGCCGATCGATGTCGACCGCGTCCGATCCTGCTGTCGGTTCTCTACGGATAGAGAACAGATGGTTCGTTAATGTTCGCTTAATGGAATTCACGTTTCTGTTTGCACGTTACGTGATCAGTATATTCGCCTTGATCATTGACGTCCTCGCAAACATATAAATACAATGGACATTTCCACGAGGTGCCATCTATCTCCATGTCAGACTTGCTTGAATATCGTTTCTTAAATTTAAAAAGAAACTTGCTTAGCCGAGGAATTCAGAATTATCAGGAACAAATCGATTGCAGTTCGTCCGGTTTTGACGTTTGCGAATGTAAATATTACAATACGATTCATTTGTGACACAAAGAAGACGACACGCGAAGAGATAGGCCGACACGATTGTACTT
This sequence comes from Bombus campestris, assembly GCA_905333015.3. Taxonomy (NCBI): domain Eukaryota; kingdom Metazoa; phylum Arthropoda; class Insecta; order Hymenoptera; family Apidae; genus Bombus; species Bombus campestris. Next base: position 7,072,437 of record HG995135.1, read on the forward strand.
TCTTTAACATTAAAACATATCTCAAATTTGTGTCATATATTTTTTCAAGCCATTGCGTATCCTAAGTTTCAAGCTAAATAGATGGAAATATAAAAATTCTAAGATCGTAGAATTAATTATATTGCAGTATCGTGGACGAAAGGGCTAAGAGATATCGGGCCAACTATAAACAATGTCGCGAAAAAGCCGAAGTGCCGACAGGCCGAACAACGTATCCTCGGTCCTTCAATCGAATAGTTTCACGGAAAAGCCCTGCGTGACGACCAGCAGTTGCGGAACACGTGCGTGGTGGGGCTAAGACAAAAGACAAAGGGATGCTAAGAGAGAAAGACGAATTAACAGTCAGTGTGTGAGTTGAGAAGTCAGAAAGTGCGAATTGCATTGTCGAGATAATGTTGCTAGTGTCACGTAAAATAAAAAAAAAAGAAATCGAAGATAAAAATAAAAGATAAAAATAAAAAAAAATAAAAAAGAGAATTTATTTCTCAACACTAGTTATTTTTTCGTCCAGTCTCGGGGAGACGCGAACGCGTTGAAGCGCGTCAACGGGAGTCGTAAATTCCCGTTACGATTATAACAATCGACACCACGAACAGGTCGATCCCCTTATTTCTTGTGGGATAATAGGGGTATTTGTTGGGGAATAAAACTGTAATTTACAGTCTTATAATATTTATATTTTTAACAACTTGTTACACTTGAGGTTCCGTCGTGGCGGAAGAGATAATTGATACAGGTGATGAAGAATAATACACTTAATAGATGAGCAGTAGTAATAAAGAATAGATTAAGATAATATCACTTTGATCGAAGTGAGGACTATGTTTTAAGTTGACTACGTGAAGCTTATAGGAACAGTCGCGTTGACTGCACGATGTTTTGTAGAACAGTGATGACCCGTCTCGTACAATTACGGAGGAAAGCTCGGTATGGGTGTCCGTTTAATGGGAAATACCTGCTATTTTTAATAGACAAACAACCGCTTTCTCCGTAAGTTATAAGAGCGTGCAATAAACCTAAGGACTGTTTTAAGGACCATCCATAAACCGAAAATACTTATGTGAATAGAAATTAAACTGAGAAGATTCGGTTTATGGTGATTCCTTAGGTTTATTGAGGGTCAGTGTAACGGTGTGGAGGCCTCGGCGGTCAGACCATGAGGGACGTCGCACGGACCGTCTTACGCGACGTAACACTAGTTTTACGCTAACTACAATTTACTTCTGAACTCTAGCCGCGACTTTTCAAGACTGAAGCTCTTACAACTTGACTCTCGATGGGATCCGATTCCTTTTTTTTTGTCACCCTTCAATATACCCACTATCCATGCGTTTGTTAGGCGTCCGCGACCTTTTCCACGCACGCCTTCTTCGCGAAGATTCGGCGAAAGGACCATTGAGATATTGAAGGTTCATTAGGCACCTCGCTTCGGCGACATACATCGTCGTCGAGTGCCGCCACATCTTTATTGCCGTCATCAGCCCATCGGTTCCGAAGCGCGGCCTGGTCTCTGATGTGTTTGGCGCCACATTAGCGTTGTCGAAAGAGCGTTGAATCCGTAGTGACGAGAGTTGCAAATTAACTATCTAGTTGTCTTAATTGTAATACGTCCTTATAATTAGTTCACGTTAAACAACCATCGTTTTCTGTTTAACCAACATCTGTTTAATCCATTTATTGTAAATAAACTAATTGTAGTAAAGATCCTACAATGTAATCAGGGTTGACTCGAGCATCGCGTTAGATGTTGGCGACAAAAGTGAAAAGAACGAACGAAATTGTTTTTCTTATTTATGCGTCGACTTTTTATCGCCTATCTATCGAACGAGCAAGGTTAAAATAACGATCTCTCCGAATCCCTCGAGGCCGTACCCGGTTATTCATTTCCTGCAGAAAGATCGGGAGGATCCTGTCGGATCTTCTACTCGCGGAAGTGTTGGGAAGGCTATCGGGAACTAGTACTGGCGGAGCACGTTGATTGTTCCGGTCGCGCGATGTGTAAATTTCACTGATATCGAACGAGAGTTGTCTAATCTTCAAACTTGCAAACTCCATAGCTAATATCGAAGTTCTCTCGTAGGCGATCAGAAAATCGGGACGTATTTTTACGTGGAAGGGATTCGATTTTCGAATTAAACCACGAAATTATCCAGTGCGATATTTGACGGTTTACCTTTCTCTCTTGCTAAGACGCCATAGTCGGTTCGTGTTAACGATACGCGGATGTTAGTGAAATTTATAAATTAACGAGAAGCTGATAGCTAAAAACAATATTAATCGAATAACGAAGTTTGATTGTTTATGTAGAGACTGGACGAAAATGTATCAAAATTCAATATACGTATCCATTTTACTTAAACTTTTCACCGATAGACGTATGCACGTACTTATTTAATATGTTCACGTTAGATGTACGCATATTTAAATAAAATTGAAAATTGCATCTTCAGATAGGAAATTCTTTATCAGACATCTGCTTGCATTAGTGACAGACAACGTTCCACCATGTTTTATTCATAAGCGCAAAAATGTCTGGACAATATGTTGCTGCATCGCAGCAATAAAGGGAAGAGCTTGATCCTCTCGAAGCTTATTTTATCCCTCTGTCGTTTCACTTTTAAGACCACTTCTTACTTAAAATCGTCGAAAAAAATGAAAATAGAAGGGCATCGATGTCACGCGACGCGTCAAGACGGAGAACAAAAGTATTTCGGCGGCAAACGAAAATTCACGGGGTGGAAGTCCGATTTGGTTCGCCGCGAAATCCGATTTCGATGTAAATCTGCCACTTGCAGGCGGAGTTTTCGACGATCCTTCTCAGGATTATGCGAGAGCTCGCCACAAAGGATAAAAACCTGGCTGCACCTTCCGCTGATCGAAAATCGATCGTCACCGGGAAAAACATAATATCTGCATTTTGATCGCGTCATCGTGACGAAAAACAAGAACTAACGGTTCTGCGTTGGTAAAAACTGAATGCGATGAAACCGATGAAAAGGTTCTCGGGGTATTCCGATGCAGCTTTAAAATTGAAGGCAACTGCTGCAATAGAGTGTTAGGAATTTATCTGCGAATAAAAGGGTCATTTAATGGAAGGAATCGGTGGCTGTGGATATCCCGAACACGAGAAAGCTTCGTTAGGAACATCTGCACAGCTTCACGACGAACATTGGCTTTTACTGGAACGAGCGGTTTCGTCGTCGTCGTCGTCGTCGTCGTCGTCGTCGCAGGCTAATTGAATCTACGCTTAAAGAAAGTTTACAGCAAGTTGGTAGCGCGATCGGCATTGAATTAAAACGCTAATCCACAATGGACAAGGGAAACAACAAGTGGAAAATGTAGTAGAGTTGTTCGATACTCTATAGGATATTGTATTCTATTCGACTGTACTCGCTTTGAATTAATCGCCTGGCCGATTTTTCCGCTTTCTTCCCGAGATAAAACCCGTATATCCTGTATGAGAACCGAGTGACCCGAATGAGCGGTAAACCTAGGCCAGTTCATCGTTTGAACGCGTGTTAGTTTCGAGCGGAATCGGGCCGGTTCTCGATCGGAACACGCGAAAACGAGACGCGCATAAATCTGGTTGGGGTAGAAAAGCTCGTTTCGATTTCGACCGAGTGCACATCGTTACCGAATTCATTGATCGGATCTGCATTTTAACTGGATTTTACAAGACTTAACCGCGTCATTCCAATACAGGATTGGCTAACGAGTATAAAAAGAGACGCGAACACGCGAGCAGAGCGAGAAGGAACGAGCGGACACGAGTCTTCGTTTTCAACGGCGGACAATATGCTATCCAATCATCGGCCTGGAGATATTGCACCTGATGGCGAAACAAGTTTACGCTGATTTCAAAGGAGTCGCAGGCACCGGTGCAAGATAGCAATCGGTCCTTCTCCCCCCCCCCCTCTCTCTCACCCCCTTTTCCCGCGTTCCTGTTTCGTCTGGATTAAGGGTTAGTCTGGAAAACCAGTCGGACCGAGAAAACGAGAGGATTATTCGCTGGCAAGTGAATTTTCTAGCGAGTTCGAACAGCCAGTGAAGAGAAGAGACGAGAGGCGGAGAATGAACGGATAGAGGACGACTTAGAGCCCGGAATCGATGCGAAACTACGATCGCAAATTTGATTCTCGCCTGCATAGATCTGTCTTCTTTGCAATTCCAAGTGAGCTCGATAAATTGTCATCGAAGACGGAAACAAGTTTCTATTCCGTCGAGCAGACTACGCTTTCGAGCGTATTCCGCGCGCAAGAAGATTCAATCAATTTTGTTGCGTTAATTGAACTAGAATACGCCGTCGGCTGGCGACTCTGCAACACAAATGCGATTCTCATTTATTCATGGGGAAAAAGGTCTTGCATTCGCTCAATTTCCAATAAGGGCGCGTCACTGTCAATATAACTAAAGGAAAGAGAAAGAGAGATGAATTTGATTCGTGGATTTCATCATATTAGTCCATCCCGATGGAGTGATATATTCCGCTAGACTTAGTTGAGATCAATCGAAAGTCACAGACGACGAAGGAACGTTTAATATTATTTAAAAGAATAAGTTCTCTTATAAATGTCGAGAGGAACCACGCTCAGCTTTTCATCAAGGATAGATCTTTATTCTCTTATTGACACAGTAGAATTCTCTGTTACGTTTCAGCCAACGTTATCCGAATACGCTGATATCCTAACTTCTATTATAAGTGACATAATGGCCGCTTGTAACAGAGAAAGGTATTTGTTACCAACCTATTATTATATACAAGACATGTCCTTCATAATGGTAATAATAGCAAATATTGTTTCCTTGACAAGTTACGAAGCTTCACGTTCTTCTAATATCAAATTAATCTAATACAATATCGTATAAGCGTTATTTACTCCATATTATAAAAGATTACAAAAGCTTATTAATTATAGGATATCGCACATAGAACTATAATTATACTACAAATTCGTCTCTATTCGAACAAGTAAAACTTCGTATCGGAAAAGTGACTGTTCCATTGTTCGGATATCTTTGTCTCTCTATTAATTCAGATGTAAAATGTTTTTTACGTTTATTATATTTATTACATCGGCTAAATTGCAGCCATAGTTAACATCTTTTCCCGGTTCTTATTTCGAGACACGGCTAGAAATGGGGCAACGCGGCGCGTGGATTATTCTAGCATGGAAACAAAGGCGAGATATGGGTTAATGCTGGAGAGAATACTCGCATATATCCATTAAAGCAGTGATACTTGTTCGTAACTTACGTAATGTAATTTAGCACGTGCTGCTCCGAAGCTACCCAATATTCCTAGCCTCATTAGCATCTAGCTCTTATGTATTTACTAAAATGATTGGTAGCCGACGAAATTGGCTGCTAGTCGAAACCCAAACCTCCAACCTCACCCTATGTTTTCACTATACCTTTCTCACGATCGCAAGTTTCGTGACTGACGACGATGAATTGTTCCGTAAGCCAGTAATTTACTCTTACTGCTTTCCACCTGCGAGTTCTCTTCTTTCGCTCTGCGTTCAGATCGATAATTTTCCGCTCGTGTGTGTATCTTGACCCATATCGATATGTTCCTGCCCATTCCACGATCATGGTACAGTCGCTAACGAAGAATTATTAAAAGAAAGAACGCTGGAGATTTGATTTCAATTGCAATTTGATGCATTTACGGATGCAATCAAACGAATGAAACCTTAATATGTAGCGATTTTTTCCACTTATTAAATACGTACAACAATTACCAATAAAGATAAGAGCAAAAGTCGGGATTAGAAAATTTTTCGTTCAACTATCCCATCAATTTCAATGTACAAGTGCGTACGTTATCGGTCCCATCGAACAAACAAAATCCAATTTCGTTCTGCGTATCTAGCGATAATATTATTCAGCGTTGATTAGTCGGGCCCCGAAATTGACTGCACTTCAATCTGCGGAATTATAGCGAATATGATATTTAAAAGACAAACATGTGGAATCGAATGAACGAGATTTATTAATTATACGAGAGTACATTAATTGGATGAACGGAATTCCAGTGCAGCAAATTTTATATCCTTATTAACAAAATACACATGCGTTCTTTCTTTTCCGGCTGATGGTCGATATCGCGATTCACGTGGAATTAAAATTACTCTTGCCAAATAATTGGCTGTGTATTCTAGCGTTATTTTGTTTCTGGGGCATTCCGCGCGTTCGCAACGGTATTCGTTTCTCATTCAAACACCAAGATACCTTTTTCTCGCTCGTTTATGCTGCATGATCTTAGTGAAACGGCGCACATGCACCAAATATCTTACGCCCGACATTTTCGCCGATCCTACGATGCCCTTCCTTTTCCGTGGAGAACGATGAAATTCTCAGACGATTGCCAGAGAATTTCATTTTATCAGGCAAAAGTGTTCAAACCCGCATACCTGACCCGTCTCTACCATTTCTGCCGTCTCGTTGGACAGAAAGAATTCGCCTTTCCCGTGAGAAAAAGAGAAATTCAAAAACTCACGCCCACTTTTTCTTACGTCAGAATTCCCGTGAAAATATTTAATCGCGTCTCCTCGCATCTTACTCTTAGCATGCCATCGGTCTTCGACGAACAATGCTCGTTAGCTTCTTTGTCGGGAAATACGAGGATAGAATAGTCTAGAAGCGGCTTTAACGCGTTAACGTTGGAGAACCAGTTAACTTGTCCTTTGGATTCACGATCTTTTCGACGTGATCGTTCCCCTGTCTATGCAACCCTTCTAGCTCTTACGTTGGTTTGAGTTAGATTAACTTTAATTCCACATAGTTTATTCAAACTATTGTATGCTCGATCGAAGTTGTTCTCGTATCATTCGATACGAAGACCAGAAAAGAAAGACAGGTGAAAATAACCATTACAAAGTTTTGTAGTCACTGTGTAATGATGTGATACGTATTGGCCTGAATAATAGGTTGTAATGTTTCGAGAAATAGTATAAAAATTATTTAAAGAAAGTGGAAAAGACACGTGAGTTTAATTTTTTAACGAGAGATATACATTTGTGGAATAAATGGAGTAAATAAATTATCCTTTGATCACGCGTATACAAATACGTCTTATATGAAGGTAATAACAGTTGCTCTATTAAGAAAATCCAAATCAATTTGTTTACCTAATTATTAATTTAATATTTAAATTCGAAGGAATTAACATCGACCTATTTGAAACTGATGCGTTCCTATTAAAATTGAATTTCATGGTTACAGAAATTTTTAAAAGACAACTAACAAATTAACGTTCTCACGTCGACGAAAAGAAAACTCAATGGTTAAAAATAAAAAAAGAGAAGAGGCAAGAGAAGCTCGCATTAATTTCCGCAAAACGAGTTTTTGGTCGCCAATAACCGGCGCCGCAAACGACGCCTGGTTCGGAATAACTTTTTCAATCCGGCCAGAGTTTCGCAGTGCAACTGAATTTTTCACACTCGGTCAACTCCACGTCCGAGTTGCCAAAAAAAGTGACGTTTGAAAACGAAACGATTTGATCGCCTGCAGCGTTTGTTCCACTGACAAATACGCAGATATTAGAAAGAAATATTATACGCGTAGAAATCGAAACGTTGCTGTAAAGTTTCAACGAAACGATAACGTGGTCTGTTGTAAATTAGAAATGTTCACGGTACGAATATTCAAACGAGTGTACGGCCAGTGTTCCGAATAATGCAGCAGCGTCTTTCAAAAAAACCGACCCAGTTTTATCTAAGGAGACGTCGGTGTTCCAACCCCTGGTATCTAAACAAAAGATGAGAAGACGATTTCGAGAAGGAGGAACTTCAACGTGGAAAATAGAAAATACCGGCTACCGATTTTCTCTCTTCGGAGCTGTCATTGTTTTTTGTCTGCCATCCAAACGACAATATGGAAAGTCGGGACAAATTCACCGGTGTTTCCTCTGGTAACGGGTGAAACATGGAGAAAGGGTGGAGTATAAAGGGTGCAACGCAAAGGAAACAACGACGGCCTCGATAGTCATCGGTAATCACCCGCGTGCCGCGGTGGAATGGAAACCAACGAAAAGCAATCTCCAACGTACGCCGATTTTTTCTCCTGTTCCTTTTTTTTATCCGACGTTTTATACTCGATAAAAATTCCGTTTATCATCGATCCACGCGAGTCGCTGGGGTTATTAATCAGTGATTCGTTTTACGAGCCAGCTCCAACTTGTCGAATTTACGTTTCTCGACTTTTCGTCGAAATGGTTGTTTCCACACCGTTTTCGAATGAGCTATGAACGATAGGAAGTTACATTTTTATTAGATCGTTTAATAACGAACACAGCCACGAATGATTAAGATGATTAATCCTGCGCAATTTTACAAAGTTTTGATGAGATCGAAGTATCTATTAACATTACAATAAATTACTTTTTTTGGAGCAAAAAGGTCTTTTACATGTTTCTGATTTGTATAGTGAACTTTTCTGAAGTATCTGCTGTTCCAATACGATTTTTGTACCCCGATAAAACGATATATAAATTACTTTGCTACATTTCTCAATAATGTTGCTTTCACGTGATATATTTCATATAATGTTGCTCAGTTTAGTCCTTAACACGTTGACTGCTACGCGTATTTTATATACACAAATAAAACAATTCAATATTTATATGGTACACAGGACACACCATACTGGACAAAGGACTTTGGTAAACATAGGTCGAAAACAACACCGTTTCCGAAATACAAAACACTTTTTTATTTTAGCATCATAATGAATGACAGAAGAATTAAATTGCTGAAACCAGCAAATAATACGACAGAAATCTGGAATTTTCGAGGAAGTTTGCAGCTTTGTAAAAAGATGATGCTATACGTGTATGCAGATAAAAGGACACATGGGGCACTTTCTATAAGTATCGAGTAGTATGGTCAATCATGGTGCTAACATACAAAAATATTTATATCTGAAAAACGCTTGAGCTTTCAACATATATTGACTAAGGTTGTTTTACTCGGTATAGTGTATCCTGTGTACTATATAAATATTGAGTGGATTTTCTTAGCACTGTATATTGTGCCTTGGGAATCGCAATAGATCGAGATGCATGTATATTATACCATAAAATGTAATTCTTGCAAAATATTATATTTCAGTAATTTTCTCAACAACATTACCTAAATCATTCTCATTGTTGTAAATTTGTTAGTCCACAAAATTTATGTTATTCCGATCATTCTAAAAAAAAATGTAGTAACGCGTATATCACAAACGATTACCATGACGATCAAAGTGTTAATGGGTTGAACCCTTGCCTCCATTAGGGAAAATATTTTCTCCGACATAAGAACCTATCGTTTTTAAACTAATTTAAAATGACAAATTTTATATCTCGAGTCTTATTACCTCGACCTCAAAAACGCGGCCAGGTAATTCTGTAATAAATAAATAAGTGTTAATTGGAAGACACGCGAAGCGCGGGAAAACCTTAATTATCGCGTGGTGCGCGTGCACAGCAACGTTACCGACGACTTTAAAAAAAGCGTATAATCATTAAGTAGAGCTTGGGGGGGGAAGGAAAAAAATTTCTCGAAAGCCGGATTTAGCGACTGCATCGTTTCGCGTAATGATCCGCGCGGTGAATTCGCGGAAACAAAAAGCTAGCTGCTAGCTGCTAGTTCCAACGGACTCTTGGCCTACATGCGAAGATATAGGAAAAGTACGGTCGCCAGGAGTTGACTCGTTTCTTTCTCGTTAAAATATCGACCAGAAACCGTGAATGACTGCATCGTGCCGCTTTTAAATCATCGCCCCGGTATTGAAGCGCCGACGGAAACGTTAAAGAGAAAAACAAAATATTTCGTTGTCCGTTCCACCTGCTAATTCGCGTGGCGAAAATTGATGAAAAATTTTCAGCAAATGCACACGGTGAAAAATTGTAGAAATTAGTAGTGGAATCTTTATGGGCTTTGGTCAAATTGGTTTGATATTAACAGCATAAAAGTCGAAATTTCTTAATTTTCATCCAAATTTGTCGGTTTTCTTTTAAATCAATCTCGGGGTTGATCAACCTCGTCTTATTCATCTTGTGTAGTGCTCGAAAATTCATCCTACAGTGGTTCATAAAATAACAAGCATAAAAATACTCCAGCATTTGAGGAAGTTAAGAACACACGAATGTTTAATAAGAAAATATGGTAGAGAAATTTTTATTACAAAAGTACTCCAATCTTAATCATCTCTTTATCCGCAACTGTATGTCAAATTCATCTTATGTGTCTGAAATCGTAACACTCATGACCGGCAGTTTGTAACGTAGTATTATCCTTTGAATTTTGGCTGAATTTTGAGATTTTTAAACGCGATCAAGTCCTTAATAACTTTTGGAAAATTGGCAAGATTCGAATGATTCTTCCGCGAAGGAGCGAGTTTCTCGATCGATGAAACGGGAGAAATAGTGGATCGTTCTACACGTTGAAGCGGCGGTGATCTCTGTGCTGTAGCGCGAGACGAGAAACGACACGGATACGTGAAAATGTCGGTGCAAATGACAATGTTCCTCCTTCGTCGCTCCATTTGCACCGGGGACAATTGTCCTCGTTCGCTATTATGGCCGTTCTTGTTGTACAATTGCACCCAGGAGATGACGTTCCGACGCGTAGATGAGCGGCATCGTTCGTAAATCGAGCCAACAAAATGACGGCGCCAAAGAGCCTTCATTTTCATTCTATGGACGGGACATTTGTTGGAATAATTTATGTGAAAGAATATCTCGCGAAGAAATAAATATTAGGTCGTTCGAGAATAATAGATAAAAACGATCGACGACAGAAAAGACATTATTTGCAAGGCACAGGGAGAAAGAAAATTGATCGATAATCTCGATCCAAGTTACGCGCTAGAATAGAAGCTCAATTACGAGGCTCGCCGAATTTTTCTCATCTTCGTTTGATCCCCGAACCGTCGAACCGTGTGTTTGACAGGACGAACTAGGCCAGGTCGAATTCGAGATGGAAGGATCACAGAGAGTGTAGGATAGGATAGACAGAGATCAGTGTCACGTGAAATAAGTAAATTTAATTAAAGCCCGGTATGATGGATGACTGGGCGAACGGTACGGCCGAGTGGACAAAGAGATAAGTGGATTTTATTTTCATCCCGTGAAAACGAATTTTTGAAAAGACCGTGTCGGTCCCATCGGCCAACACCAGCAAGGGACGAGTCAAACAAACGATAAGAAGGAAGCATACGAGGCCGTGTAATAATGTAAATGCACCTTGCACGCTGTATAAACGATAAGATAAAGAATCTTAACATGCAGCAACTAAGCGGAGAGGAACGATTAAGTGGCGTAGCGTTAAAAACCAGCCAGCATAATTAATTAATCGAGCAAAGTACCGAGCACAGGACTTACATAAAAAAGGCAAAAGCGAAACGACCGAGCTTTTCCAACGACTGGATGATATGCGAGTTATTACCAGCCGTGCTCCGGCCAATTATGCAGCTACTCTTCGCTAACGAAATTTCCCTCTCAACGCGACGAAATTTTCTCCGATGAATAATCCGTGAAATAAGCTGATTTTTCATCGGTGGAATAATTAACGAGGTAAACGACATTATAATAATAATGATAATTTTCGAATTTGACTATTTGGCTCTCCGGCCTATCCGCAGAGAGGGGAGAATCAGGAAAGTACGGAGGTATCAGGCGAGAGAAGAGATGGAAGAATAAAAACAGAAGGAGAGAAGAAAAAAGGAACGTGGAGAATGAACGTCGTCTCTGGCTCGGACTTCAAAGTACCTTTCCACCTCGCGGAAACCAGTGCTGCGGGAAACAGTGCAAATAGAAGGGACGAGGTAGCACGCAAAGAAAAGGGAAAATGGTAGACGGCGCCGGGACAGAAGTAGTATTAATTTCCTCGAGCCCGGAGGTCCTGGCACATCATTCTCCGGCAGACAGCAGGAAAGACGAATCCCTTTCGTTTCCCTTCAACCGAGTCCGTCTGCCTTCCCGATATTACCAACATTATACACGCTGCAGTTCTCGTTTCGTTCAATCCAAAAGCGTATCGTTTCTACGTATCAACGATTCGTTGCGTGATATTTCTTGAAAATGTCCCTCCGATTGAGCAATTCCAGCTATTTTTTCGCCATCATCGGCTCCCAAAAGAAAGAAAACAAATCGATTCGACTGTCGTTCGTGAAAATCCTGTCACGCGAATCTCACCCTCGATGGAGACCTGTCAAGTCTCGTCTATAACGGCTCGATGCTAAGCATGACAGACGTGTGAACGAATAATAACATCGGGGCGGCGAGGTGCGGGAGGAATTTCTCTTGAAATCCGACTGGATTTTTCGAGATACGCTACCAGTCACAAGTATTTGGGTATTTGGACATTACAGTAGAATTCCATTTATTTGATCTCGTTCGGCCAACAGTTTATATAATTGGAGTTCGTTCAATTTTTTCCACTATATAGCATTTCTCGTTCACACAATAGGAGCCCGCTTCAGATTAGCAGATTCAGTCGGCAAGGATTCGGTCTAATCGGATATAACCTAAAATTTCGTTCCAATAAACGGAGTTTGGATACAATGGCACACAAAGTATTTGTACACAGTTGTATTTATTATAACATTTATATACTAGCTAATTAAGTCCAAGCATGTTAAATTTCGTATTATCTAGTAATATTTCTACGCGACTATAAAAATTCGAAACGTGGAACTACGAAAACGAAATATAGAACTCTATGAGAAGATCCTTCGTTGAAAAAATAATGACACGTTCAAATACCTTTTGCAACCACTGTGAATGCAATTCTGTCGTACTGCAAATATGCAAAGTGCACAGTGGCTGACGAAAGTGTTCGAATACTTACGCAAATTTTTTACGGATATACCAAATGTGTAATACGAAGATTTGCTACTATTGGCAATTTGTATTGCTTGTTGTTGTTGCTTGTGATCTATAAACTTTCACTAATAATACTCGTTCAATTTCCAGCTAGAAGGATATTCAAATACTTACGAACTTATATAACGCACGGTCGAATAAAGACGCGAATTTATTAAGAACTCACGTGCCTTCCGACGAATCGCAAGAAACTCGTTCGTCTTGCCGGTAGGGCGCTAATAAACGATTTGCGTTAACGATTGCATCGTGACAACCGGGCATTTTTTACGCTCGTAAACACTCGGCCGTTATTTGTGTAAGAAAAGAGCATTACGAAAGACAAATTTCCCTTTGTTTGCCATTAATTTCTCCGGGGATCGGGACGAGGATGAACGAGGGAAAAGTTAAGAGTAGCCGGCTAACAGATTCGCAAACAGCTTTCATATTTTTACGTACGCCGCTGCCGCCGGACAGGCCGAGGGTATCGCGTTCCGTTGGAAAAACGAATGGCCGGATGTGTTTCCGCTGTAAACACGATTTTTCCTCGAGAATGCCTCTCGTAGAAGGATTCCCCTTCCGTTGGTACTCGTCGGACGGAGTAATAGGCAAGGAACTCTCTGCGAATCCGCTTAATCTTTCGGTAAACTAATAAAACTTCGTTAAGGCCGTCGAAGCTTCACTGGTATTTCCATCACGGGCTTCGAATGAACGCGACCGATTTGTTCGTTCCTCTTCCTCCACTTCGGCTATGAAGTCGAAGGTGAATTCGATCATAAGTACTCTCTGGAATGAAGTTCGTTTTCGTTCCACGAGGGAGCAGAGAGAAATCGAATTAATGGACGAAAATTCCGAAATTTAAGAACGCTCCCTAAAGAGGCATCTTTAACTCGATATTGCTTCGATACAACGAAGAATCTTTGTATTAGATTGACGTTGACGAAATCATATTTTTATGATGGAACAAATCTCGATTATTATAGAACAACGACTGGTGGAATAACCGATTATCATCGGAACTCTCATTGATGGAATATTTGGATAAGTGGAAATTGAAAGAAACTTTTACATTTTTATTCGAGAGTTTTCGTTCCCGTTCGATATTACAGTCTGTCACACAAGAGCGTGTCTGCGATATCTGCGAAACCTGACACCTAATCAGAATGAGATAAAAAGAATGTAAACAAACGAAAACTTCTCTAATACGCGTTGCTGAATACCTTTCAGTTTCATTTGAAACAGTGAAAGGAACAGAGCTTTTTAATATGAGTGCCGCGTACGCGAAACGTCGAAAATCGTCTGGCATGGGCGAATGAAAACAGAGATCGTGATTGGAGTAATATAATATTCACTGATGAATCTTCGTTTTGGGCATGGTGTCCTATTAGGCAAGCTGAGAGGAAGACGTATCACAAAAATAAGAACACTTGTACATCACATTCGAAAGATATGGAGGTCGTTACCAGAATCCTACGCTCAAAAATTAGTCGAGAGTATGCCGAAACGATGTCAAGCTATAATCGCTAATGGAGGAGATTGGACACCCTACTGTAATAGCGTATTAGTGTTTTAGATGTAGATTCAATTCATATAAATTTTTTTACAAATATATAAATATTTACAGAAATATCGCAAACACGCTCTTGTGTGACAGACTGTAATATTTGAGTCGCCCAGGGGCTACGTCAAAGAACATTCGGAATAATACGGATTAATAGAACGATCGATTATTGGAACATCGATTAATGGAAATTTTGGAGATGAAGCCTTTTTATTACGGGAACATTGAAAAACAAGAATAGAAATTCGAAGAAATCTTTACATTTTTGTTCCAAAGTGTTTGATATTAATAATCGAGTCGCATAAAGATTGGCGGAATAACAATTAATGAAACGATCGATTATCGGAATTTGAATTAACGGAAATTTTTACCATTTCTGAAAAAATAAAATGAATTTGTACAACAATAAAAAAACGCTATTTTGTGAAAAGTAAAAATGCTTATTGATATTTAGAGTAACTTGCTCTTACACCATTATGATTCTCAGTCAATTTCGAAGAAACTTTCCTATCAGTTATGGCGATCGATTGGACGCGTTTCTATAGCGAAATAATTTTCGCTGGGAGCCTGAGGTACCACCGCAATGGTTTATAAACTCGAAGGGAATAGCGTCACAGCTATCAGGCTGATTTACAATGTTTGCTCCCAAGGGTAAACTGTTAGTTTCTCGTCCTCTATTATCCTGGTGGTTTGTACACCGAACATAATCTAGATGGAAGGAAGAAAACTAAACGCGAACAAAACACCGACAGCTTTTTAACGCGAAGATGAGTTTAATCATCCCGGAACTATCAATTATCGTTTAAGCAAATCAAACAGAGAAGAAAGGACGCTAAATATGGAATCACTTATTACATTACGTAACTGACGATAGTGTTATATTATATTAGATTGTCCGAAAAGTTTCTTTCTTTTTATAAGGAAATAATAGACGCACAATGTTTCTTGTTTTATATTAGTTTATTGAATTATGCACGAACTTAATAATAGAAATAGAACGAAATGGATCATACCTAATTCAATAAAATAATATAAAACAGAAATTGTCGTTCATCTATTATCATCTTATAAAACGAAAGAAACTTTTCAGACAACCTAACATATACGTTTTAATATCATTATGTATCCACAGTTGCGCACGAAAATATGTATTTGGACACTGGTAGAAACCTTTTACGAATATACGTAGTATATGTTATTGAAAACACTGAAATTTTATGAACATTACAATGAAATCCCGCTATCTTGATCATATTGCTAATATACAGTCTGTCACACAAGAGCGTGTCTGCGATATTTCTGTAAATATTTATATATTTGTAAAAAAATTTATATAAATTGAATCTACATCTAAAACACTAATACGCTATTACAGTAGGGTGTCCAATCTCCTCCATTAGCGATTATAGCTTGACATCGTTTCGGCATACTCTCGACTAATTTTTGAGCGTAGGATTCTGGTAACGACCTCCATATCTTTCGAATGTGATGTACAAGTGTTCTTATTTTTGTGATACGTCTTCCTCTCAGCTTGCCTAATAGGACACCATGCCCAAAACGAAGATTCATCAGTGAATATTATATTACTCCAATCACGATCTCTGTTTTCATTCGCCCATGCCAGACAATTTTCGACGTTTCGCGTACGCGGCACTCATATTAAAAAGCTCTGTTCCTTTCACTGTTTCAAATGAAACTGAAAGGTATTCAGCAACGCGTATTAGAGAAGTTTTCGTTTGTTTACATTCTTTTTATCTCATTCTGATTAGGTGTCAGGTTTCGCAGATATCGCAGACACGCTCTTGTGTGACAGACTGTATTAATTACTAAGACTCGATATTCGATATGTCTCATGTATTTAAGATGGTTATTCATACTGCATACTAATTTTTTAGCAAGTATATGTTTGCGATGAATATCTCGTAACTTCTACATGCGAATATACATTTTCAGATTGGTTTCAAAAAACCAACATGATTGTGACAGTCGTGTTTCAGTACGAGACTAATGAAATTTCTTAAACGTTTTCTATAATACATTTAATACGCACGTAGAATACTTCTATGACAAAAATTCAAATACTTTCAAGAGCCACTGAACGACGAAGAAAAAACAAAGGGCTGTTGTTGAACGTGTTGTTTCTTTCGATTTGCAGGAGCCGTTGGTGGCGAAGGCGGAGACGAAGATGACAAGGAGAAGGAAGAAGAGGCCGAAAGAGAAAGGCAAGAAGCCATCAGGGAGGCTGAGGAACGAAGGAAGGAGAAGCATCGCAAAATGGAAGAAGAACGAGAGAAGATGCGACAGGAAATCAGGGACAAGGTAAGGAATAACACCGTTTCCTCTTTCTGTCTTTTGCTTTCTCCTCGCCAAGAGAGGAAGGTTGCCGCAATAGAAAACGCGTAAACGGAAAATCAGCTTTCGAAGAATTATACATCGAGTCAGTGTTAACTTTATTTCCCTTTACGAATTCAAAGGCTCTCGTTAAATGGACCAGTCTTAGAGGAGAACTACGGTTCTTGGTTTTGCCGCGCGATATAACAAACAAGAGTTTCGTAAATGTTAGTTCGTTCTTCTGCGAAACTGCCGACTGTTCGGGCAACTTCGTTCTAACGACTTTTGAAAATGTGCTCGTTCGAACTTTCGCTTCGTTTCGATTATAGACCTAATCTTATTTGTTAAAGGAAATGAAATTTCTCTTTCAAAGTTCAACTTAGAATACCAGTATCATGTAAATTGATTAGAAGTAAATTGCGAATGAAGTGGCAGTTAACACAACTTTGCTTCCTAACGGTTTTCATTCCATGTTACCTATGAGGTGGATATTAAACGTGTTGGTTTGTTTATTAAAGGGACGAGTGATAAAATTGTAGTAGTCAATTATATTAAAATCACTTAAAGTACAAATACAGAGATAGTGTATGCCGGTCGTAATCATCGCTCGCTGAATGCTACTATTCAACTCTCTAACTGTTCAACTATTCGACTATATGAGTATCCTAGACTGTTCGTCTATTTGTATCGGCAAGTGTTATTATAAAAAGCTCAAATGTAACTCCGGTTGACGATTACAAATAACGGCGATAATATTTTGTCCGAAGTTCGTTTACCTTTGAACGTAGCAAACGAAAACAACGCTGGTATTCCAAGGCACAATATTATGAGTTAATAATTGACTCATACGCCGCTCGCATATATTTTATATATTCGCGACGATTTGAAGAAATGGCTAGAATTGCACGCATTTCTTAACAAAATTGTAAAAATACATTAGCAGCGTACGCATCCTTTAACGTACAAGGTAGCAAGCTATAAATGGACTGTTACAACGTAATTTACCCATAATTTTTGTCGATCTTGGAGAAGACATAACGAACTAAGATCTTTGAGCGAAGATGCGCTTACACGACGCGTTTGTCTGCTTGCGAATCGTGGCCGAAGAGCAACAAAAGCTGCTACTCGTATCAAAGGCAATTCATGTTTCTCTGTCCTTAACAGCCTCAGAGAGAGAGAGAGAGAGAGAGAGAGAGAGAGAGAGAGCTTGTTCGTAATACGCGTACTGAATGGGGGAGTACGTAACTGAAAAGCTGCATGAAAGATAAAATACTCCGGATCGAAAGTCTCGTGCTTATTTACAAATGTACGCGGGTGTGTCCCGCATTGGAGCGTGGAAAACCCCGAGGAACGTAAAATACACACGTATATGCTGTATGCTATAATACATGCTGTATACTGTATACATACAGTATACACACTCGTAGTGTGTATCGAGTGCTTTGTAGAGGCCGGTGAAACGGTCGAAAATTTCAAAGGTTCTCTCTGCGCCGCGCTGTCTAAAAAGATCACGTTAAAGAGCGAATATTTTTCTAGATTATCCCTGCGATCGTGGAAATAACTCGGCAAAAGATTTCAGTGTACGAGCCTTCCATTAACCTCGAGCCAGTTATTTCAAGGAGAGAAACCATTTCAGAGAAAGTTTGAGAAAATGACACTGCGTTTCCCGTCATATATTACCTCTCGCCTCGCAAACTGCAAATTTTCAATTACGAGTTTCATTTTCCTTCGATTTTCGCGGTGCTCTGCTCGCTGCTCACGAATCCTGCCTACCAAGGAACCGCGAGCATTCTTCGAGGACAAAGGATTCTCGCTTTTCGCCACGAGTTGCATGGAATATCTTTAAGGCGTCTTTTCATACTTGCCGGAATAGGAACACCTGGTTTCGTTTGCCGATGGATTCGCGCCAGTTGTCTGCATGATTCCGACGTCGCTGTTCAAACCTACCGCAACTTTCATTTATCGGGATGAATAATCCCTCTTTCTTCTTCTACGAGTATTAGTCCCTTACATACTTCGATTATCATTACGAGTATCGTTCATCGGTCGACGAATTCCTATAGATTCCTCGGTTATATCACGGACTTGGATAATATCATAATCGAGCAGACATTGACAGAATTAATTCCACCTGCGGCTCTTTATGCTCGTTCTCCAAGAAATCTAATATTTTATTATCACCTCCGATCTCCTTCCTCGAAAGTTCTCGCGTTACATCGACGGTACCAATCGAACCTCGAAAGATTATCGCGTAACCGTAATGTCCTCCGTCAGCTGCGGCAAATCTCACCACCCTTGCTTTCCTCCCATCTCCGTTTTAACACGTTCCTCTCCAACAGGGTGAAAAATGAGCTCTCCGTCTAGCGTTGCTCGCGCCGAGTTTATTATTACCGACGAGGATCGATTTTTTCTCCTCGAGTTTTAAGCAACCTCGTAAGGATACGTTTGAAGACCATTCGTTAACGGCGCGAGCCTCGTTCCATGCAGCGGCCCTGCATTTTAACACTAACATTTGCCCAGTCAAACGACTGGTTTCAAAATTTCATTTAATATTGTACATTCGTTGTTACTTCCTTTGCTCATCTAACTTTATGCAAATTTTTATATCAACAAAGACTAAGAAATTAATTAATCAGATAATGTAAGGATTTACATGAAGTTAGATGAACGAAAGAAACAACGAATGTACAATATCAAATTAAATGTTGAAATTAATTTCGCACGTGATATTCAACGTGCTATCGTTGCTAAAGTTTCGAGTTCGATAATTTTCCGTCATTTGTTAAGGAACATGCGAGGAATCAAATTTTCTCACGAGATATTGCCAGCGTTCTCTGGATGGTTTTAAAATTTATCGTGGAGCTATTAGTTAAGAAAATCCAGTATCGGAAAAGTCCGAGCAACGCCGGCCACATGCAACTATTTTCTCATTAAATGCATAAAAGTTGGCATTCTAGTTGCGTGTTGTTATCGCGTTATACGCGAACTATACACGAAACCACAGTGTCGCGTTGATCGACGAATTTAATGACCGTTCAGGAACGCATATGCTAATAAACGGACGCAGCCAGCAACGAAATTGAAACCGCAGTTTGATAAGGGAAAAGCTTCCAAGAATCGCGGCCAATTTATACCGCTACTCGCTCGATTAGTCATAATGCTCGAGCTAACGCTTCTAAATTGAACGCTGGACAAATCTCGGCTACTTGGCATACCTTGCTAATTTCCCGTGTCAATACAAAATAGAGCAATTATCTAACGAAGCTGATTTCATAATTCGAGCAGATCAGAACGATCACGCTCGTATTTTGTCGGCTGCAATCACGCTAATTAGTCGTGACTGTTCGATGATACGTAACCGTTTGATCAACGAGAACCATTGTTCCTGGCTCTCCGTGGTTTCGAAATTGTCCGCCGATAATGACACTAACGAATAATCCTCGACACACGATTATTTTCACGTCACAGTTTTGCAAACTTTTCCAAGTGCCCGGGACAATTTCGATCAGCGAACAATGCGCGATAATGGCGGCCCATTCCGTGCACCAGTGTCGCCAGCGCGAAAAACAGCGTTCATTTAACCGTTCAACCACGGCGTCACCCCGTTATCTCCAAAGCCGTTTCGCGATTAATGCGTTTATTTTACTAAATGCCACGCGAAGCGTTTTTCGCTCCCGTAAAAAATACAGATATTTGCAATCGACTGAAAATACTATGAAAGGCCGGATGAACGTTGTCGAGGGTTTCATAATGTTCGTACAGTGAAATATTTAGCGAGTAAATTAAAAATTTACCCCGGCACCTCTCGTAAATATTCGGTCAATTTGCTCGATTTGTAGCAACAACACGTGAATTTCACCAGAGTAATTACAAATTAGAGATTAACGACCAACTGGTAATTAGAAACAACATTTACTGTTTTTTCGTAAAATTAATAAGACATAAGAATAAACTCTCTATTTAGAAACATAGTAATGATATATATATATATATATATATATATATATATATATATATATATATATATATATATATATATGTCGGAGATGAAAGGACATCGGGCCTCCCCGTTGGAATTCTTGGAAGAGTGCCAAGCACTGTCTGTGTAAACTTTTAGCGTTTATAAATCTCATAAATCTTTCTGAGTTAAACCGATTGTAGTTGTGATAGTGAGCTTGAGTTCAAGGCGACAACTAGTCGCCGAACGTAGCCGCGGTCACGGGACGGACGTTTTGCTTAACGGAAGTATAGAATTACATACTTCTCCTTAAGAAGAGATATCGGTACCGACACCCAATAGTAAACAGTCCAACGGTCTCTGCCGCGTGGCTTGTCACACGCGCCGACCCTAGTCTTTGTCTGGCAAGACGATAACTAGATGCCGATGCATTATTCACAGTATATGTTCGGATGGCTTTGTGGTCCCGCCACAGATCTCAATACTTAGTCAAACAAGGTCCTCCAAATTTATAAACAGCCCTCGTCGGGAAGAATACCGAAGGTGTCCTTGGCACGCCCGATGCTTCCCGCTAGCGGCTTTCTCTCAAAGGCGGTTAGCATCCTTTTCTAACCACCAACATAGAGATTAGCCAATTAACGGCGACGTTCATTTCCCTCACTTTTTGAACGAGGATAGTCCTCGACGAATCCGATGATCTCGTGTCCTGGGATACACCCCATCATAGTTTTCTTCGGCAGCATCACGATGACGGAGAGACACACTCTCGTGCGATATCATCAAGCGAGTATAACGTTTGCGATCAGCGAATACCTTAATTGACGAATAGTCTAGCTTTGACTCTGGAGAGACGTGACTGCTATCCCGTTGACCGCGGATTCGTTATCGAACTTAGGATCATTGTCATTAGTATCTCGAGTGTCTAGTTATCACGGCTACTTGTCAAATTCTGTACTGGTCATATCCGTACCGGTATATACTTTCTCTATTATGTAACCTCGGTGGCTAATTCAAGAGAACATTTATTTCGCGCCCCTAACCCTAATCTTAACACTACTCCGACATCAGAAGTGGGATCAGTGCCGAATATAACAATGCAAAAAGCTTACCATCATCGTGCGCGAGTTGATTCAGTTGCTAGTGCAAGGTTCGAGTGCGGAACCTACAAATCTCTCGCTACCGTGTTTTTACCCTGGGACCGCGAGCTCCGATCCTGTTGCAAGATGCACGGCTGTCAATCTGATTCTGGAGGAAAACCCTTTACCAAGTAGTGTCCTGAAAGGAAACTATAATCTCAATAACGAACGTCTAGTCGACTTCTACGTAGTGGAAGCCCCAACCGATAGATCAAGTCATCTGGGTGAGTCGTTTCCATTTTATTCCGATTCTGGAGCCGAATGTTCACTAATTAGAGAATTCGTAGTCTTGAGATTTTCTGGCGAAAGAACGACTGATATGATAGTAACGCGATGAATAGAAAATATTTGTACATGTACATCTCAAATCTTGCCCATTGTATGCATCAATGGTTTTTTTTCCCCCTTTTCTTTACATTGGAAATAATTCTCCATGTCCTTGCCGATAGTTATTTAAAATATGATATCGTGAGTCGTTACCGTTTTGTTTCGATTTCGGTACTGAATGCTCAATGATTAAAGAGTCCGTAGCTTTGAAACTTTCCGGCGAGAGAATGATCGACGTGGTAGTAATGCGGGGAATAGGAAAACACCTGCGTTAAATGCACAACTCAAATTCTGTCGATAGTATGTATTAACGGTTTCACGTTAGAGATACTCTTCCATGTTCTTAGCGATAGCTACTTAAAGTACGATATCATGATTGACCGCGAAATTTTGAGCCAAAGCTTCGATGTAAATACTACACGAATTAGCCTCACTATTTGTAAGACAAAAGCGGTCGATGTCTGTAATAGAACCGACGGAAACGAGATCGATATTAACGAAGTCGACGCCGGAGTGCTCGGCAATGATAAAAGCCGACTAATTTCAATCCTCGAAGAAATTCAAGAATTCACTCATTACGGGTTTTCCACGTACGCGCGTAAATACGGGTCAACTAGAAATACGTTTAATTGATCCTAACGTACAAAGAAAGACCCTATAGACCTAGCGAGGGAGAACGAAGGATAGTGCGCGAATGAATAAACGAATTAATTAAGACAAAAATCATAAGACCTAGTAATTCACGTTCGCGAGCCCTATATTACTCGCGAAGGAGAAGGACGGCTCCGATAGATTGTGCGTAGATTTTCTAGAGTTAAAAAAAAAAATACGATCGCGGATCGGTACCCCCTACCCCTTATTGCGGATCAAATCGCGAGATTACGAAAGGCAAAGTACTTCATTAGCCTAGACGTGACCAGTGGATTCTATCAAATTCCCATTCGTTCGAACTCTACCGAATACACCGCGTTTGTCACCCCGACGGGTAATACGAGTATATGACGATGCCGTTTGGACGAAAAAAAATGCACCATTCGTTTTGTAAAGGGCCATTTTCAATGCCCTAGGCGACCTCGCGTATTCCTACATTGTTGTTGACATAGACGACGTTCTAATTATTGCCGACTCGTTAGATCAAACTGTGGGAAAATTGTACACTGTATTAAATACCCTTGGAAACGCCGGATTTTCTTTTCAATCTTTTCTTCCTAAATGTTCTTTTCTAAAGACGCCGATACTTTCTCGGATATTTAACTCACCATGGAGAAATTCGCCCCAACCCTGGTAAAAAGACGAGTCTTGAATTCTTTACTTGCGCCGAAGTCTGTCATACAGCTTAGACAGTTCATGGGTTTAGCTCCGTATTTTAGAAAATTTGTCCCTAAATTTTCATTTGTCATGAAATCGGTATACGCACTTACTTCCGGTAATAGAGACATAACCTGGACAGATAAGCTTGAACCCATAAGACAAGAGATAATTTCCGTCTTGACCGACGCGCCGGTGTTAATGACATTCGACCCGAATTACCCGATAGAATTACCTACTGACGTTAGTTCGGATGCATACGGTGCTATTTTTAATGCATAATGTTGACGATAAAAAACCGGGTAATCAAGTACTATAGTAAGAAAGCTAGTCCCGCGGAATCCAAATATCATTCGTGTGAATTAGAGATGTTGGCAGTGGTAAACGCCGTCAAACATTTTCGTCATTCTCTACACGGGCGGGAATTTCTTGTAGTCACTGATTGTAACCCGTTGAAGGCAACCCGTATTAGAGTAAATTTAAAGGACAGGGTTTATGGGCGGTGAGCTTACTTACAAACTTTTACTTTCGATATCATGTACCGAGAAGGTAAACGAATAACTCACGTGGATTTCTTTTCGCGAAACCCCGTAGACAGTGACCGTGCCACATCTAACAAAACCGAAGAAAAGGAAATTAATCTGGCCGAAAATCGGAAGATTGGCTATTCGCGGAGCAACGTCGCGGTCCTCAAATTGTAGAGATCACCAACAAATTGCAAAAGGACGAGCTCGCGAAAGATACAGCGAGTACATATGAATGGCGATCCGGTACCCTTTTCCTGTAAAATACGAAGGAGAGGTAGAACTCTCTGCTTACCCATCGTACCAAGGGATTTTAGGTGGTCCGTTATTAGTCATATACGCTAGTCAATTATGCACTTACAGTGCTGGACAAAAGTATTGGCACAGCATGATTGTTATGATAGAAATGCTTATAACTACTAAACAAATTGATTTAAACAAAAAACTTTTTGACGTATTTATTTATTATCTATTCTAGTTTATTACATAACAAGAGCAACAATATAAATAAAATAATACGCAAAATAATAACAAAAATATATTTTTTGAACATTTTATGGGTGGACAAAACTATTGGCACAGTAGAATATTTACGCTTATAACTAATTACATAATAAACTTCTAATATTTTGTTGGCAGTCCTTTTCTTTTAAGGACTTCCTTTAATCTTCTGGGCATCGAGTGGACTAATTTTTTAGTGAATTCAGGTACAATATTGCTCCATTCCTGCAGAAGAACTTTCTTCAGTTCAGACTTGCTTGTGATATTATGTTTGCTAATTCTTTTTTCCAATTCGTTCCACACGTGCTCAATGGGATTCATATCGGGACTTTGAGGTGGTGTGTTTAATGTGTGGGCAGTATTATATATTATCCACTGACGAACAATATACGCCATATGTTTAGGATCTCGATCCTGCTGAAAATAGAAATCCCTGGGGAGGTTTAATTTTTGAGTACTTTTCAAAAGATTTTGCTTGAGTATATTTAAATATACATATTTATCCATTATCTCATCAATGAATATAAGTTCTCCTACACCCGATGATGCCATACATCCCCACACCATTAAACCACCACCCCCATGTTTCATGGTGGCTTGCAGATTCAGTTCGTCCATCTCTGTGTTGGGTTTTCGCCATACTAATATTCTGCCGTCAGATTTAAAAATATTAAACTTACTTTCATCTGAAAACATGATCTTTTCCCAAAAATCAGTATCTTTCGTAACAAACTCTTTCGCGAATTCCACTCTTTTCTTTTGGTTTATTTTACTGATGTAGGGCTTTCTTCGTGCTGCACGGGCAGAATAACCGGCATCCTTCAATACCCTACGTACAGTTTTGGTACTTACTTCTTTTTCACACTCAGCTTTTAACATCGAAGCAATTTCAGTCGAATTAGTTTTTGGATCCTTCTTTACAATATTTACGATTTTCCTTTTTTCTCGAATTGTTACCTTAGAAGGGCGACCACTCCTAATTTGATTCTCTAGATTTTCTTCACTTTTAAAGCGTTTTATGACTGAACGCACAGTAAAACGACTTCTGTTTATGATTTGTGCAATTTCGTTGTAAGATTTATTCATCTTATATAAATTTAATATTATTTTTCTTTCTTCAATTGTGGTTTCTTTCGTTTTTCTTGAAGAAAGTTCTTCTGCAGGAATGGAGCAATATTGTACCTGAATTCACTAAAAAATTAGTCCACTCGATGCCCAGAAGATTAAAGGAAGTCCTTAAAAGAAAAGGACTGCCAACAAAATATTAGAAGTTTATTATGTAATTAGTTATAAGCGTAAATATTCTACTGTGCCAATACTTTTGTCCACCCATAAAATGTTCAAAAAATATATTTTTGTTATTATTTTGCGTATTATTTTATTTATATTGTTGCTCTTGTTATGTAATAAACTAGGATAGATAATAAATAAATACGTCAAAAAGTTTTTTGTTTAAATCAATTTGTTTAATAGTTATAAGCATTTGTATCATAACAATCTTGCTGTGCCAATACTTTTGTCCAGCACTGTAGATTGGGATAAAACGCTCGAAAAGCTAACCGAATATCGCTGGTTCGAAGGAATAGCAAAATACGTTCGTAAACTCGTAACGAACTGTCATACTTGTCAGGTTCCTAAGTCGAGTTCAGGTAGAACACCAGCCGAGTTACGCCTTATACTTAGGATCAGCAAAACCGTATGCCTTGTTGCTACTCGATAATATTGAAGAACGGGAAGTAGATATCTCCGATGTAAGACAGCAGACAATAGAGAGTGTGGAGACTGGCACTGGGTGTGATGGGTGCAGATTTGACAAAGTCAAAGCTAGTGTGGTTAGATTTAATCTCGGTGGTTTTGTATTACGTAAAAATGAGGAAAGAAATCAAACTAAATTATATCCAAAATTTAAGGTCCCATTTGTAGTGGCAGAAATTTTGAACGGAGACAGGTACATCAAAAAAAAAAAAAAAAAATTTTAGACAGCAAACGGTCATATAAGTACTGTTACGATAGGTTGCGGAAAATGCCGGGTAGTTGCTTTCCTGCTGAGTTGGACGTTTGTAGTGGTGGCAACAGTATTGACCATGACGAGATGAGTACCCTGACCTCGGGGGTCACTAGCGGCCGGTGGGGGGGGGGGGAGTTCGGGTACGCCCATGAGCAATTGTGATTACGCCACTTAATGCCTGTAAGGCCCACCATGATGCGTGTGTATTGTGTGTCTTGCCGCCCAACGTGTGTCTTGGCGGATATGTAATTGTGTCCCTTGCCGCCCAATGTGTGTCTTGGCGGATATGTAATTGTGTCCCTTGCCGCCCAATGTGTGTCTTGGCGGATATGTAATTGTGTCCCTTGCCGCCCAATGTGTGTCTTGGCGGATATGTAATTGTGTCCCTTGCCGCCCAATGTGTGTCTTGGCGGATATGTAATTGTGTCCCTTGCCGCCCAATGTGTGTCTTGGCGGATATGTAATTGTGTCCCTTGCCGCCCAATGTGTGTCTTGGCGGATATGTAATTGTGCCCCTTGCCGCCCAATGTGTGTCTTGGCGGATATGTAACTATACCACGTGGAGTCTGTAACGTACTTGTGGCAGAGGTAATCACGCTCGCAGGCCGCCGAACGAAGCCTCTGGTCGCGTGATCTAGAGAAACGAGACTCGTCTGGGTGCGAATTCGAGGATGGTCTATCATGTCACCGCGACCGGACAGATAATTCACAGGATGCAACTAACACGTCGAGTATTAGTTATAGTGTCACGAACCATTGTTGTTATTTTTGCCATTGAACATTCGATCAAGGTTCTGTTACTACACTGGACCCCTGGCTTATTTGAACGTTTAGTTGAAATTGTAAATAACGTCAGTCATATCGGGTCTAATGTTAGGAAAATCCAATATTTCAGATACACACGAGGACGTGTGATAGTCAGGATGGCCGTGTCGGAGATGAAAGGACATCGGGCCTCCCCGTTGGAATTCTTGGAAGAGTGCCAAGCACTGTCTGTGTAAACTTTTAGCGTTTATAAATCTCATAAATCTTTCTGAGTTAAACCGATTGTAGTTGTGATAGTGAGCTTGAGTTCAAGGCGACAACTAGTCGCCGAACGTAGCCGCGGTCACGGGACGGACGTTTTGCCTAGCGGAGGTATAGAATTACATACTTCTCCTTAAGAAGAGATATCGGTACCGACACCCAATAGTAAACAGTCCAACGGTCTCTGCCGCGTGGCTTGTCACACGCACCGACCCTAGTCTTTGTCTGGCAAGACGATAACTAGATGCCGATGCATTATTCACAGTATATGTTCGGATGGCTTTGTGTTCCCGCCACAGATCTCAATACTTAGTCAAACAGGGTCCTCCAAATTTATAAACAGCCCTCGTCGGGAAGATATCAAAGGTGTCCTTTGCACGCGCGATGCTTCCCGCTAGCGGCTTTCTCTCAAGGGCGGTTAGCATCCTTTTCTAACCACCAACATAGAGATTAGCCAATTAACGGCGACGTTCATTTCCCTCACTTTTGAACGAGGATTGTCCTCGACGAATCCGATGATCTCGTGTCCTGGGACACACCCCATCATAGTTTTCTTCGGCAGCATCACGATGACGGAGAGACACACTCTCGTGCGATATCATCAAGCGAGTATAACGTTTGCGATCAGCGAATACCTTAATTGACGAATAGTCTAGCTTTGACTCTGGAGAGACGTGACTGCTATCCCGTTGACCGCGGATTCGTTATCGAACTTAGGATCATTGTCATTAGTATCTCGAGTGTCTAGTTATCACGGCTACTTGTCAAATTCTGTACTGGTCATATCCGTACCGGTATATACTTTCTCTATTATGTAACCTCGGTGGCTAATTCAAGAGAACATTTATTTCGCGCCCCTAACCCTAATCTTAACACTACTCCGACATATATATATATATTACCATTTATATTACTACGTACTATGGCTCACGAAGATGTTCCAACGTTTATCACAGAATTTCTTTATTAATATACTACGTCCATTATACAATTTTTTTTAAATTTCGTTAGCACTGTGATGGTACACGACTATTCTGCTTATGATAGCCAAATTTGAAAATATATGTAGAAATTGCACAATATTTATGACAGACGCACGCTGAAAAAGAAATCGTTATACAGCGTGAATAGTAGTTTTAATTATTGTGGCTTATTAACATAACAAATAACCGACTGTTCAAATACTCTAGTGATCTTTGCCAAGTATATTCCCCCCAACAAACATCTTGTAACTTTTGCATACATATTCAAATCGTTTACCAACTTGACCAATATAATCACGATGATCATAGCATTACGTAAAAGTTTCTACCTAGTATTTAAATATCGCTGATTTTCTTAACATTTCGTATCTCAAGTTCGTGGTAAGGCGAGCAAATAACACGGCAGAAAGTGGTGGATAATTTATTAATTTCGAGGGGAGAGAATTCGAGCAAGCATTTCGCGATTACTATGTAAATAAGGTAAAATAGGCGGGACTGAAAAGAGAGGTATAATTATTCGTCCGACAAGAAGACGTTAATCCGGCAAACGTCACCGAAAAGATAAATCGTCCGAGATGGCTGAGTTTCATGGCGGACGCTTACTCGTTTGCACGTATGCAAGCCGTCTAACAAGAACGGTCCCCGACTTAAAATGCAAATTTGATTACGAAGCGGCACTGCGAATACGATGAACGGTCCGTCACGTTCGCAGCCTGTTCTTCCACACCTAAATATGGCCACGCGTAAGTGCACGTACGCGTACATCTCGAACACGCCGGGTTTCTCCAACACGAAAGTCACGCCGAGTTTCTCCAACGCGAAAGTCAAGCCGGTTGTTTATCACGAACCCGTATAAATCGAGCCAAGTGCAAGATAATTTCCGCTCGTGTTGCACGGAATTTCAGAGAATTCCGGAAACCGAAACGGGAATTCTCCGGTAGAAAAAGAAGTAACATTAATCAGAGATATGCTAATTTTTAATAATAATTACGTGGAAAAGGGCACAATTCATCCTTAACATTTTGATCCAACATTCCGAGTAATTTCATTTAACGTAGAATGGCTACAAATCGGCGTATCATTATATTTATCGTAGCATTTATATATAATAACAATTAACCAGATCTCGCATTATTTAGTAGTCTTCTTTTATGACTATAAGAGATTAATATCATGAGGATGAAATATGCAACTTGATAAAAATTGCTATTTCTAGCTGCATATAACCGCCGAGCATCTTCACTTTCTGAGATATACACGAAATTATGTTTACCTCTGTATGCTGTACTTTTTACAAGTAGATTTCAATTAAACCTTAGGACTGATGTAGTTTGCGCGTCAAAAAATTGTTCAGATGGAACAGAGGACGCTTTTAACCTTTCCAAAGAACGATGAATTTATATTTTCCATAACTTTCCTCATACTTTTCTTCGTGTAAGAAAATTAAACGAATATTCTGGTTATCCAGGATGGTCAGTAAGTAGTGAGATTTGAATATCCTTATTGCGAACGCTTCAAGTCGTAGGAGGATTTTAATTTCGAGAAGTTTCGTGGTCTTGAGGTTTGGCGAGTCCCGTTCCTAGAAATGATTTGCCTAAAACGTTCGTTAGAAATTCCTTTAACCGTGAAGGAGGAAGAGCCTTAAAGAAAGACCGGTATTTTTAGTGGATATTTTAGTTACCGCGGAAAAAACTCTTTGAAGTGTCCATAAACTCTTGGCGTATTCAATGACGAATGTTCCGGCAACTTTTCGTGGTCGGGGCCCCAGTTTGCCAGACTTTGTGAAACATTCACAAGCGCGCGCCGCTGAAACGGAATTGTTTATCGTGGAACGTGTAGCAAAGCTGACCGGTCATTGTTTGCGAGTTCCGTTCCATCAAAGCAAACTCAATCCTTTCTTGTTTTTTACGGGATGAAAAGTGAGCAAAGCTTTATGCAAAGAAGGAATAAATTTCAAAATTCTCATAAAACTTCATTGAAAGTTGTTTCTATACGGAGCGTGCAGAATAAAAGGAACAAAATTTCTGACGTTACTGAAAGATTGTAAAAAAGTGCGCAGAGACAGAGAGAGAGAGAGAGAGAGAGGAAAACGAGAGAACTATCGAAGAGAAAGATAATTTCTCAGCGTTTTTGACATTCGCTGGAAACCATCAGCACAATGCACTCAGTGTTCGGAAAGTTTTCCAACACGGCCGATTTACCGCGAAACAAACAACGAAATGAAAAAAAAAGAAGAGTTGAACAAAGAGCGAAGAGATAGAAAGGACAAACAGATGTCACGCGAAATCGTACTATTGTCAATCCTGATGTATTGTCCTGTCAGGATGTAGTCAGCGGCGCTGACATGACCCAGATGGAATCGAGGGCTCTCACAGAATAATCGAGAAAAATACGTCCCGGTATGCATTGTACGCATTAAATGAATAACTCTCGAATCATTGGCGTGACGTCGCGCAATTAAATCTTGTCGCGTTTGTTCGTCGAATGCTTGTAAAATTATTGTCGATAAACGCGTGTACGAAGATAGGACCACTTTGAAAATGACCGTTCGATCCGATACCCGATTGTCCCTAAACAATTGAAAGTTAATAGGGCATTGCTTTTGACGTAAAAAATTTCCAACCAATCTGTATGGAAGGCAACGAGTTCGAAATATTGGCCACTCTGACGAAATGCTGCAATTTCTATGAAAACAAAGATTTCAATACCCTCTCGACGATTTGGAATATTAACGAGGGCTACTTATTATCGAATATCAGAACAATAGAAGATTAAAGAGACACTTAAAGGGACACACGGTAGAAGAGCGATATATTTTCATTATTACGTGAAAAAATGATCAGACATTTAAACAAGCGTTTATAACGAGATATCTGGTACGGAGACATCATTATTTTTCTTGAACAAAACAATTTGCTGGCGATAGATCGAATAACCTTGAAACCCCAAAAAACGTAACAAATCCTCTTTCTAGTAATGTGCATAGATTGATATCGAATTCTTATAGAAATTCTTATAGAAATTCATATTTTTATAAGTCTAAGTAAAAAAGCTACAACCTCGATAAAGGTTTGTTCCATTTTCTTGGTACTATTTATATTTTTGGTACTTTGCTTCGAATATTCCGCACATTTCTGTCTGATTTCGTACATTTTTGCACATTTAAATTTTGCATAAATACCTAAAGTAGATATAAATACCTAGTCTAGATATAATAATATGACATAATCGCTCTTAAGGTTCCTTCTCCTCGTACGAACGCACGCGTTCGAACCAGGACCAAATGCACGAAACCGTTGATTTCGATGTTCGTGGAAATTCAGCGGAAAAATACGAGTTAGGAAAATTGAGACCGTTTTGCATGGGCATGTAGGAAGCATCGTGTCATTCCTGAAATATCAGTCCCTCGTTAAACGGAACCGAACCTCATCCGGCTATCTCGTTACCAGGGTTCAGCTCTCCCACTGCTTTCCAACGCACTTTCATACGCTCTTCAGCCTAGCTGTTTAGCCGGTATAAATTTAAATTTCGCCAGGACTTTGCAATCTTCACGACAAATAATCCGGATCGAGTTTTATCAAAGCCTCTGTGACGAGAAATAAAAAGTTGAGAACGTTATCCCCGGTCTTAGCTTGGCTGCGAGCGGTTCTGTATCGGCGTCGAGAATCGTTCAGTCAGAATTAATAAAGATTGATACTTCATTAGCCGAGACATCGAAATCCTCCGTGAAAGTCTTTTCGCGATATTTTCCCGGAGGATTCTTTATCCACCTTTTCCAGCAACAATGAACGGAAAACTCGAGATATAATAACACTGGTGATCCCCTTGAGAATAAAGATGTATTCTTAAGCGGACGCTATTCCGCAAGAAGATTTCCTTCGGTAATCGCGCTGGCACGACGGGGTCAAAGAAAATCCGATTACGGGCCTCGGCTAATGATCATCAAGAAGAGATTTCGTTATATGGCCCTTAAGAAATTCCGCTTAGGAATCGGCTCCTCCAGCTTCTAGAATATCCTACACAGTATAATTAAAAATACCACAACGTCTTTCCGTTTCAACTGTTGGACACTTAATGACTCGAATGCGATTCAGGTTTAATAGCGAGTGAAAGAAGATAGCGAGCAGAAAGAAACAGTGAAATAACAAGTCAAACTTACGTTAAAGAAGATAATGTATTTTCTATTTCCTCGCGTGCACTGGAAGAAATAAAGTCGTAAAGAAAAGCCATAAATCTAAGGAAATGTACGAGATACGAGTAGGTCGCGAGCGCAACGGCCAGGAAATCGAATATTAGAATCTACGATAATGATTTAAAAATGCAAAAATGGAGACACGGTCTAGTTTCTATCATAAAAGTCATATATATGTACATTTATTGAATCTTGTGTATTCGATATATTAAAAAAAATTAGTAAATATGCGCTTTCTTTTAGAATCGTTTAAATTTCTAGATCAACAAAGTAACTTTAAATTTACTCGGAACATTTTTCTTACAAGTATTAACAAATGATAAACGTTTAGTTGGAAAAGTACGAAGAAGGGACGAAGTTACACGTGTGGTTACGATGTTTTTAATTTTATCGCTACTAAGGAAATTACATTAACTATATCGATGGAGAATATACGAGATATCGATATAACATTAAGTATAGTTTGTTTTATAATATCATATAAATATAAAAGGTATATGCAAATTTCTGTAACATTGCATTTCGTATTTTATTTTTTCGTTTTTCTTATTAATAGAAGCGTAAGTAATAAATTACGTTGGTTGTCCAAGTACGCGTTTGTATTCGACCGATAAAAAAATTGAACATCAGGAAATTGCTGAACCTATAAGGTCTTTGCTGTAATATCTCGAATTTAAGAAGCATACGAAAACGCGTAATGAGAGTAAAAAGAAAAAAACAAGAAAATATCTTACGATCATATAACAGGGAGAAAAAAGAGATTTGAAATCTGAAGACGCAGTGGTGCATGGAATTTAAAAGTGGAATTTAAAACTTTATTTAAGTCTGTCGTTGCGGAAATTCCAAGTTATGAAAAGAACATTTCCTTTTCTTCCTTTTTAAAACTTTCTTCTCAATTAGGAACGGGCTTTTTAAAACATGGAAATAAATATTGAACAACCTTTCTTTCTATACTTCGAAACGTTCTTTGCTAATACATAGAATGTAAATCTCATTTATGCAAGTTTGCAAAACGAACTGTTTTTCCGCGATTCGAAGAAGGTCGTCTCGTTTTACGTCTCTCTTCTGTGTCTCTCAATTAACTCGAACAATTAATTAAAAATCCTCGAGACAGTGGCGACAGATCAACATCCACTCGTCTCGATGGCTCGATGAAACAATGGAAGCGACTTACGCAACTAAAGTAATGACATTCGATATGGTGAACTCTGATGGACTTTTTCTAATTAAAAATTTCTCTCGTGTCTTTGCTGATGTTTATTATTGAACGAATAATATATAACAGATATGAAATTAACCATTCTTGTATAATTTATATTTCCTTCGTTCCAATCGTTCTTTCTCACTCGTATTGATTAACGTTGCAATAATCAATTATTATCGTACGTTTAAATATATTTGAGAAACTTCTCAATCATCATATAAATTCAATAAAATCATTGTATAAATTTGAGAAACTTCTAGGGAAGAGGACTGATAAATAATATTGGAAGCTTTATTTCTAGCTTTGGAAAAATTATATTAAACTATTAATGATCATTCAGAACCGAGTATTATTATATTTGCATATTAGTATGGAAAATTCAGAAGAATGCTGTTTAATTTCTAGGAAAGGTAATTTGCTGCATTTTATAACAATGACGTAAGCAAAATTATAAAATAATTTCATTATTCAAAGGTAGTTGCTGATGCCCATAAATTGCATCGCTATTATACAAACAATGTAGATATCCAGTCCAATTTGCTGCATTTGCATGACAATGATGAAATAATACTATGCAACATACGTATGTGTGCCTGTATAAATTCTCATTGACATTCAATATTTCACAACTAATGTTTATTCTCACTATTCCGTATAACTAATTTATTTTTACATCTCCATTACTAAGTTGAAGCATTAGGAAAACAAGATAAATTGAAACAGATCAGTTTATTAAAAAATGGAATTATTATATCTTTTGAAACTTTGAAATATGAACAATCTATATATTCCATGCAATAATAAAAATCTCGCTAGTTACAAACAATACAATTAAGTTGTTTCTTACCTATACTTTCCTCTCTTTGTCATTGATGAATCTGAACGTTCGTGCTATAAAATTTGGCTCTTGATTTCGTGCATTCCATAAATAATTTCGAAAGCCAGACTCGAATTTCATTAACAGGATACACTCTATTAAATTTTCTAAATCATTTATTTAAACCACATTCATTTTCACTTCACCGGGGTTTAAATCAAAAGATGATAAGAATCGATATATAATTTTCAATTATTTTCTCGAAACTCTTGCAGACAATTATTACAAATTTGTCTATCTATTCCGAATCATCGTCTTACACAAATATATAATTTTGACTCTTCGTAATCCAAGTCCAATTATCACGTTTTTCACAAGATCGGCAGATGTCCTAATATCTATGAACGAAGATGTACGCGTCGTTTTATGCGATACAAATCGATAAAAAATAGACAACCTTTTTGGTCGAAATCATTTTTAAATGTCGTGGGTATATAAGCGGAGATGGCGCGCAAGGTATGTTTCGGAAATGAAGCATCTCAACTTTGTCGAGGGTCTGACCGGACGAACATAAATTCAGCAAAAAAATGGACAGCGTGATATAGGAATATCCATATGGAACGAGTATTCTAATATGATACGTTAGGATTTATCGTCGTGGCGACCTGCCACTATATCACCATTTTTGGCAGTATTATCGTGGAAAAATGCTACTGTCGTTCTTCTGTTAAGCGATCGATAGGTTTTGATAGCGGAATATGGTCGGCGAATGGAAATCGAGGTTTCGACCAACCATCCATCTTTGATTCTCGTTAACACACCTTGCGATTTTCTAAACTTCCATTAGAATGACCCAATCGAAACAAAAGTTTGCATTCTTCCCTTTCTCTTTTTTTTTTTTTTTTTTTTTTCTCGATAATGCTCTAACGTCGTTCGCTTTTCGACTCGAAGAGAAAATGTTGCCGCGCCATCTCCGGCACTTTGTTCCATCGACGGCGGGCTTCCTGCTCTTTCCGAGAAATTGTCGAAGGAACGACATTATTGCACGTTGTCGTGACCAATCCCCATCGACGTCGTCGTTCCACCGCCGCTGTATTTTATTATGTACTTTATCGAATCTCTCGTAGCAGATGTATCTTCGAGGGATCGATGTTCCACCCAACGGCTCACTTCGTCCACACGACACGTTCAATTGCCTGTTTAACGTATGTTCTTATTCTATTACCCTTTTCCTTCGTAGCTTGCGTCAGTAACAATTAGCGAAGGAAAAGGGTAAAAGTAATTTAATCGATCGTCTTTAACTAACTGTATTATTTTCTTTTATATTTATACGTTTATCGATCTCGGTTGATGGTTCATTAACATCGTATAATATAATAACTAGAAGCAGGAGGTCGATTGATCTTTATTCAAATTTAATAACTCGTGAACGAAAAGGATCTTTAGTCTGGTGATTTGCAATTTATCTGTTTCGTATGCGAAATTTTAAAAAGTTGATCCAAATCTTTTGCTTACGTTGAAATCTTGTAAACTAATCTCAGCTGTTGCTCGTTTAAGATTTATAATAAATTCAATGTTGCGTGTGCATGTCAATATTCTACAAAGATACAGCGTGCGTTCATCATTTCCTCTTCTTAATAAATTTGAATATGAAATTGCAAAAATCGTAGCTATCTGTTTTCTCGTTTCTAAAGAAACCACTGTTTATGTTTGCTCGATTTCTTAAAAGAGAAATATACAATCGAAACTATGCCACACTCAGACGTAATTCACCGATGTAAATGACTTCGCTATTAAAAAATGAATTTTATCTTTCTACTGTACGAGCCTTGCGTTAATGTCGTACAAGTTTATTAGGATTTAGATTAGAGAAATTAGGCTACGAACAAGACCAACCGAATATAGTAACAGATTTCGTAATTCGTGTCACGAACGATGTTGTTACGTTAGTTAAAGTCTAACCAAGAATAGAACGATTCTGAATCGCGAGCCAAGGAGATACGAGCCTTTTTTACGTTTCGATAGGACCGTAATCGGTGAAACTACTTTAATGTTTATAACACGCGAGCACGCGATTCCCGTGCAGTCACGAGCAAAGCGCACCATTGTATTTGAAATTGTTCGTCGCAATTGCAGAAATCGCGAAACTCGCTTTTACGTTATTTTCTTCTCTTTTATTTTATTTCATTTTACTTCGTTGTAAATTTTAAACATTAAACAAATTTCATCACCATGTATTACCATTCAAACTCACAAATAGTAATAACGACGAATACCGACATACTCAGAAATCTTGCCTCTATCCTTTAAAATTTATCAAATTTATAAAGTATCTAATGTTGATAAGCACGTAACACTTTTAATTCTCACGTGATACCGATTGGTAGACTCCAATTAATCAATTGATAAATATTCTTAAAAAATGTAACCAGTGTGTTATCGACAAAGTCGAACGAATAATTTCCGATTATCTGAATCTTTATCGTCGTATCATTTTCATATTTGATGTTCTATTTCAGTATTTACATAAATTGATTACGCGGAAATATTTCTGAATACAAAAATTCCTGCCTAATCGTGCACATCAGCTACGTTCGTAACATTCGTGCTCGCGTTCCGATAATCGTGCCTCTACCGTATTTCGATTCGTGCTTCCATGAATATTCAAAAATTCAACTAGCGATAGCGAAGCGACTTTGAGAATATAAATCGATGATTAATCGTAAGACTTGCAACGAAAAACAAACACGTCCGATAATGCGGGTCGCGTGCCAGGCAAGTATAAAAAATGGATTACAAGCTCGGGCAGCTGAAGCCGAAGCTGCGATGAAATAAAAGAGCTGAATTATGGATGCATAAATATATCCAACAGGTGCAGAGGAACAATGTTATCTATGTAGATTCGCGACAGGTAGCTCACCCCTTTTGCCTTCTAAATTTCGCTGAATTTCATAACAACGAAAGTATTGCCATATATACAGTGCTGGACAAAAGTATTGGCACAGCAAGATTGTTATGATACAAATGCTTATAACTATTAAACAAATTGATTTAAACAAAAAACTTTTTGACGTATTTATTTATTATCTATCCTAGTTTATTACATAACAAGAGCAACAATATAAATAAAATAATACGCAAAATAATAACAAAAATATATTTTTTGAACATTTTATGGGTGGACAAAAGTATTGGCACAGCATGGAACAAACAATGTATCGTCGCCGTTTTCAACGATTTCCGATCGTCATTTGGAAGTAGCGAAGGGAAATCCCCCGTTAGTCTTTTATTATAACACTCGATCAGTGAAACTGGAGACTTCAGTTATTAAACAACAAAAAACCAAGAAAGAGTAATAATGTCTAGAAAAACGAAAGAAACCACAATTGAAGAAAGAAAAATAATATTAAATTTATATAAGATGAATAAATCTTACAACGAAATTGCACAAATCATAAACAGAAGTCGTTTTACTGTGCGTTCAGTCATAAAACGCTTTAAAAGTGAAGAAAATCTAGAGAATCAAATTAGGAGTGGTCGCCCTTCTAAGGTAACAATTCGAGAAAAAAGGAAAATCGTAAATATTGTAAAGAAGGATCCAAAAACTAATTCGACTGAAATTGCTTCGATGTTAAAAGCTGAGTGTGAAAAAGAAGTAAGTACCAAAACTGTACGTAGGGTATTGAAGGATGCCGGTTATTCTGCCCGTGCAGCACGAAGAAAGCCCTACATCAGTAAAATAAACCAAAAGAAAAGAGTGGAATTCGCGAAAGAGTTTGTTACGAAAGATACTGATTTTTGGGAAAAGATCATGTTTTCAGATGAAAGTAAGTTTAATATTTTTAAATCTGACGGCAGAATATTAGTATGGCGAAAACCCAACACAGAGATGGACGAACTGAATCTGCAAGCCACCATGAAACATGGGGGTGGTGGTTTAATGGTGTGGGGATGTATGGCATCATCGGGTGTAGGAGAACTTATATTCATTGATGAGATAATGGATAAATATGTATATTTAAATATACTCAAGCAAAATCTTTTGAAAAGTACTCAAAAATTAAACCTCCCCAGGGATTTCTATTTTCAGCAGGATCGAGATCCTAAACATATGGCGTATAT
The DNA here is from genome assembly GCA_905333015.3 of Bombus campestris. Classification (NCBI taxonomy): domain Eukaryota; kingdom Metazoa; phylum Arthropoda; class Insecta; order Hymenoptera; family Apidae; genus Bombus; species Bombus campestris. The sequence continues at coordinate 7,111,282 of HG995135.1, forward strand.
TGTTCGTCAGTGGATAATATATAATACTGCCCACACATTAAACACACCACCTCAAAGTCCCGATATGAATCCCATTGAGCACGTGTGGAACGAATTGGAAAAAAGAATTAGGAAACATAATATCACAAGCAAGTCTGAACTGAAGAAAGTTCTTCTGCAGGAATGGAGCAATATTGTACCTGAATTCACTAAAAAATTAGTCCACTCGATGCCCAGAAGATTAAAGGAAGTCCTTAAAAGAAAAGGACTGCCAACAAAATATTAGAAGTTTATTATGTAATTAGTTATAAGCGTAAATATTCTACTGTGCCAATAGTTTTGTCCACCCATAAAATGTTCAAAAAATATATTTTTGTTATTATTTTGCGTATTATTTTATTTATATTGTTGCTCTTGTTATGTAATAAACTAGAATAGATAATAAATAAATACGTCAAAAAGTTTTTTGTTTAAATCAATTTGTTTAGTAGTTATAAGCATTTCTATCATAACAATCATGCTGTGCCAATACTTTTGTCCAGCACTGTATACAGCATATCATGATCGCGATGTATTGCCAACGAATTTACGATATCGTAACTGCCGGTTAATAGCAAGCGCAATACGATCGGGGTGAAATGTAGTCGCTGAGACCTTGGGCAGAGAATAGTTGGCTAATCCTGTTGTGTTAAAGAAATGTAGACATATTAGCAGATCAAAGACAAAGATAATCGCTAGAGGAAGATGCTAACGAACTTAATGAATACCAATGAGGATCTTGGTTAACGCGTTTCCTGTCCTATTTACTGTTCCTTCTTTGTTGTTCCTCTAGTAATATTGGATTTATGCAAAAGATTCCATTCGTTTCTTTTTTCTTCTACGAGAATGCAATTTATTTCTTTATTGAAATATTTTCTCTTACGTTCAAGTATATTTCACTGTTTCTTTGATAATTCGCTGATTTAATCACCAAAAAATGAAAACTTAATTTTCAAGTAATTAGTCGCGTAATTCCTATTGCGTCCGTTATTTAACTAAATAATTGTAATTGCATTTTCAACCTATCGTCTTCTATCTGCAGAGAAGAATTTTTCTTCTTATTAAAATTCATAGTACATATTTTAGTAAAATTTCTTAGTAAAGTTATTATCAAACTTTATCGAATTTGTTTTGGAACACACGTACAAGAAAATGACAGTAGCAAAGCTACACAGATTAATACCTAAACGCAAAATAAATCGCACATACATTCCAATACGTATAGTTTTAATCTCTGTGAATTTAATGTAGAAAAATATCCAATTTCATTAAAAAATTACACGAAACATTTCTCGGCTATTTCCAGCGATGAGAAACGATAGCGTGCATGCACTAGGAATCAAACGTACCGAGTAACAAAAATTATACGTAGCTCTGAAATTGTTCATATTCGCATGCAATAAATCGAAATTGTAAGACGACGGGCATTATTCGAAATTTTTTACCGGTGTCTCGACAATGGTCTCTATGAAATTCAAACAGGCTGCCCGGACGCGAAAGAAATAATACGCTGGGATATCGTCACGTAGCCCGTCAACGTTCTCGATATCCAAAAGCCGGTTGTCTTTCTCAACGGTGATCCACGAATCAGAGAATATGAGTACAGGTCTGAAACGGACCGGGGATAGAAAGAACGGACGAGGAAAGTGTAAAATGGAGAGAAGAGAAACAGACAGCTTTCCAATTTCGCAAATTCATGACCCACAGAAACTTCGCCGGTGTCTCTTCGCCAGACTGACTGGTGTCAATAAAATCGCATGGAAATACTGAGAAACGGGTGCAGAAGGCACATGGAGGGGTGAAAGGAGGTGGCTACGTATCAAATTGACGGAAAGTCAAAGTTTTAAATCAGCCACCTCTGCTACATTCTCGTTATTCGCTCTTTCCCACTTACTCTCCTCCGATAGTTACACGCGCTCCTCAACATTTCAATTTTCATTGATTACAAAATTTAAGGAGTAAAACCGTTCGAAAGATTTGAATTGATCGTACGACTGTTTATAACATTGACATTAGGAAAACAAGCTTATATTCGGTGTGTAAGTTAGTATCGTAAACTTGGATGGTTTACAACATCGTAGTTTGGAAAACAAGTTTGTATCGAATATGTAAGCTAGTATCGTAAAGTTAGGATAGATGTAAAACCAAAAGCAAATTTCTTAGCTGAAAGGTTGACATAAAGAATGTTCAATCGGCCACGAAAATAAACGGACAGGAATGGAAACAGATATTAACGAAGTTTCGTTACATACGGCATTGCTTATACAGAAATATAAATATCAATTTCAATCATTCACTAAATAATCCATTACAAGTGTGTGTAAACAGCATCGCTCAAAAATCTTAAGTTATATTCGTTTCAAAAATGGACAGGTGTAAATGGCAGGAAAACGATATGATGGAGTTTCATTTAACTTGGTATTTTATATAACCAAAAAAGCAGCTGACGTATAAAATGTTAAGGCGAGTAATGCAAGGTAATATAAAGTTCATAATGTACGTTAAATATTGAAGTTTTATTAAAGATAGAAAGTTGTCAAATCTTTGAACGTGAGTATATATGTATAACACTATCACCAGTTTAATTAAACTTCATCGATACCTACTTCCACTACTTATGCGTTTATTTTTGTCACCGACTACATTCACCTATATATTTATCTGTATGCAACGTGTATGCAACATCTTGCTCTCAAGATGTTCCAAATGAGATTTGTTCGCCTAACATACGTGTCCCACTACGTGTTCTTTGTAATAGGTGTGACACGACGCATCGATCACCACTGTCGTTAGATTCTAAGCCGAGTTACGCTTAAATATCGTTCTGGACAGGAGCTCGCTCAGGCGGGACACGAACTACCATACGTGTCAAGCTAATTAGCTTTCGACGCGATAATTAAAATCCGGCGTCTGATCGATATCGTGTTTATAGCACGAATATCCTGACGGGCGTCAAAGGTGATGCTGACGAAGAAGAACGAGAGGAACGGGTAGAAAAAAAGAAGAAGAGGGGAGAAAAAGAGCCGCAAAAGTAGAGAACCGAAGAACAAGACGGCTGACAACGTAAGAACAACGAGCTACAACCTGGACGAGGTCGACGTGAGAGAAAGGACGAAGAACGGCATACAACGACGACAGGAGAAGCGAAGAGAGAAGATTGAACTTAACTGGGGTCAAATTGACTCTAGTAGGGAGTCCCTGCATTCAATATGGCGACTTCCTAATAGAGTCAGGCTGACTCCTTTTAAGACGTTCAACGGACCATCGTGAAAGTACTTAAGGATGCGCACGTCGAAACAAGTTAAGGCTACTTGTACTACAAAGTGTCAGTTATAATGCGATAAAAGCATTGACGACAGAATCGGTATCGGTGCGTTATTCCTACAGTGTGTGTCAGCGTTACGCGAATGGAAAATGTAAGTATTAGGACACTCGCTGGTTTCACGCGAAATGTGACAATTAATCTAAATTATCGAGGAAACGATTGATCGACGAGTATTTCGTGAAAAATCGCGATTCGATATAACGAAATTTGTGCAAACTGTATATTTGCAGAAATTACAGAAATATAGTAAATTACAGTAACAATACTATATTGGTCTCTATAGTCTTTCAGCTTAAATTCTGTCGAAAAAAATGGCAGATGCACCAGATGAAAACTTGAAGAATTCTGTAGAAAATCTGAATCTTTTGTAGCATACATTATATGAAATATCAATAAATACAAAACAGATACTCTAATCTTATTACATGGCATTGATGAGATTACTATTATAATATTGAATATGGTTTCTACATAGTCTACCGTCCTGTAAAATGTGCTAATATTTATAAAGGGAGAAGTAAACGATACGCAGCTTTTAAATATACACGAGAGTTATTTGCACATTTGTACATTTATCGTACTGTGAGCTATTTAACAACGATATATCATACTACGACGTTACGTACTGATAATTTCGCGAACAAAGTGAAACGAGCATTCATAACATCTTTTCCCGATTTTGCATGCAGTGAACGTATCAGGCAATAAATTCTCGCTTTGTAGAAAGAGCACCGTGAAATTACAGATTTTAATGTAACTACAGTTGCAGTCACGTACGCCCAATTAGAAAATTAATTTACGTAATTGGTACATCAAATTTAATTAAACTCCTGTAATTACTACGTACTGATTAATAAAATATCATAAACGATCCGTATCGGTGGCACTTTCGAAATTGTTTATCGGCCGCAACAGATAAAAATTAAACAGTAAAATTCCCTTTCTCTCGAAATGAAACGAATGGTGACACAACAATAATGGTATGATATATCGGTAAACTGCGAATGCTTATGCATTTATGGGAAACCTCAAAGCAAAAAAATGCACAGAATGCGACAAACATATAAAAATTGTATAGAATATAAAATTTCTTTCAAAACCGAAACAACAAAAGTTCTTTTTCTTTTTGAGAACCAAACAAAATGCTAGATGGAAAATTTTATGCGATAAGAGCACAGTACTCGTTATAGTATTAGACGAGTGAAACAAATCTCTGTTTAGATCCCTTTGCTTTAGACGTGTTCGTGAGAATATCAGTTTGCATAAACATCCGCGATCTACTTATTGGTCGCCCTATTTTCTCCTTCTTTTTATTTTTTCAATTTTCACGGGAACAGCGACAGGAATAACGCGACAGAAATATTCGCTGATCGTGAAAAATAGTCATGATTCGGCAGAAATTGAAAATTGAACACGCACCGGCGATTCGCCAGTTACAAAAGTTGATGAGAATATCGCGATGTCATTGCGCGCCAAATTCCTTTAGAAATGAAATCACGGCGCGAGTGACACGCTTGTATAAAGAAATCGTAATTTCCAGCGATGTAATTAATGGAAACAGTTCTCGTTCAACGAAAAATCGATCTTTCGCCTCTGTCGTGCTCGAAATACACATGGAAACGTGGGTCAACTGTTACCCTCCCCCCGGGATTCAACAACGAACAATTTACAAATAGTTGCGTTTGCTTCGTAACCAGCGGTGCTTGTACCGCGCTCGCACCGTCACGTGACAATTAGGCTGATTGTGAGAGACAGAAACTGCGCGAACACTAATGCTGTAACAAGATAGCTAGACAACATTGCGAACTAGGGATTTGATAACGTTCGCAAAGTTTCCACTGTTACGAACATGTGTTACCATCGAACGATGTTGAGATACCATAAATATAACTGGTTTCGTGAATATCGATTATATACTTTACGTAAAACCAAGCTTTCTCGCGTTTTTCATAGTCATCGTCTTATTAAAAAATACTGATTCGTCACTGGTAGATATCGACGTTTATACCATTAGATGCGTCGTTATATTTATTATCCGTAAATTTTCAGCAAATTGTTATGAATCTCCTATTTAATTCGTTTGATTAATTACCAGATTAATTAGCACGTTCTGCATTAACAGATGTCGTAATACTTATAAACGAGTGTGTATGTCGCTATATTGATGGATATTCAATCGTTTCCCTTATAATCTCGGATAATTATCACATCTTCTGTGTGCACCTTTATACGTACACATATGGTACATACACATAACAACGGATCTGGCAATGTGCTGAACTTAGTATTTGTGCGCACTTCAAACTTCTAACTCCGTATCGTTAAGCTAGTACGTCATATTATAACCAAAACATACCATTAGACATACGGCGTAACGCTTCTTGAACTAGATTTTAACAAGGAAACTGGTTACTAAAAATGTGCTGGGTAAAAATGTCGCAATGCGACGTGGCTTGCAGATGCGTCTAGGACACACATACAGATGCAGCCATCCAACACGAGCATACAAATCACAGAACGTAGCACCCGTGGCGAAAGAACGTTTGAAGACTTCCGGCCATGATACGCGCGAGTGCGTCGCAATTATGCAAAGTGTTACGAGTCCCTGGGATTGCTCAACTTTTAGGATTAAAAAAAGCCAGAGTGTCGAGAGGGAGGGGCCGATAATTAAAAGGCGTTCCTTGACGCAAACGCAACGTCACGAATTTGAAATTCCACGTGAGACGCTCTCGTAAACGTTGTATCGCAGAGGTGCGTGTCGAGAAGCATTAATTAACGTCAGGATCGGTGCATCACATTTGACATCGTTGGGAGACTGGACCGCCGTTTATACACGCGCTATCTGTCTCCTTTGCGCGGCTTCACGGTGTCTGGGACGCGCCACTGTACACCCATTACAAACGGTCGCGCTACTAATGGAACGGAACAGCAGAAAAACAAAGAGAGACGGATTTATCAGCAATACCCGTTAGCCCAGAGCAAACCGAATTTCTACTACGCTAATTAAATAAACCAAATCAACTTTTCCTATTTCTAAATATACTCGTCCCTCCGCCCTCGTGGTACAGTCAAACCACTGTCACTCTACTACAACTTCTGTTCGAAAATGTCGCGAAAATCTTTCTGTAAATCAACCTATAAACTTTCGTTGCTCGTGTTTAGGTGCATTAATTTAGTTCTGTGACTCGAGTACGAAGAAAGCTGCGTAAGTCGATACATATCATATTTATATGTACACTGTGTTCACCACTGTAAAACTACCTTACGAGATTTCTTCACGTACGAGACGCGAGATACAAAGCGACAAGATATGGTTAGAAGTATGGAGAGTGGAATTGTCGAACCGATTGAAAATAAGGGAGAAAGCCGTGCATTGTTCGTGGTTACAATTTCATTTTATTGTACTTTCGATAAAATAGAATAAACTATTCCGTTATATTGGATCTGCGGATATGAGGCAAGAAATAAACTAGCTTTTCCCAGCGAATATAATTCAGTGTTACCTGGAGACGTTGTTGGTCGATATGATTTCAAACACTTCGTTTCTTATCACATTTTCACATTTCTCTAGCCAATCACGTATTCACGTCGACGTGCTTCTATCGAATCACGCTATGATACAAAAGAAAAGGTTTTATATGTTGAAATCGAAGAAACCCAAGTGAAGCAGAATATCTAAGTAAGGCGAAACCTTTACAGTCCTCGAATTTCATCTCTTCCCGTAAGATTCCAATGATAAACGTTACACCAAAATAAATTCCAATTTGTTATTATTTCGTAGCAGAACAGCCAGAGAAATATGCGTCTGAATTTTGATTGGGCAAAGTTTTTCGCAGAAAATCCCTCGTGACAATGATATCGAATCGGACAGCGCGTCCAGTGAAAGACGCGTGTAGTCGCATGGCGCGGTAACAAAAGAGCGATACGAGACTCGGGACAAAACGCGAAAAGCCTTTGCAAAAAGAGAGACGAGAGGGCCGAACAACGGAGAACAACAACGAAACAGACGGAGAATTTATAGTGTTTGTAGATATAGCCGCAATACTCGTATTCCACGGTCGGTTACAATGCCACGATAGAGGCAACCGGCACCCGTACAGCCGATCACGTGTCTGGCTTGTACCGCAATCGGGCTCATTGTCTGCCGACAAGAGTGGCGTGGATACAAAGCGTCAGAGCTGAGTTACTTGCTGCATGTAGCTAGGTAGCGAGCGCACGCAGCCGTCATTGCGGTTCGATGCAACTAGACAATCTAGTGTAAATAGGGGTACGGCAGCGCGAGTATGTTGTTACGTGCCGATCTCCTGTTGCAGATCCTCGAAATCATGAGGCAGATTCGATGATACGAAGCCGAGATTGAAATTGTCCAGCTAATACGATTGGGGAACACTGCGTGAGGGCAGGCTAATAGCCGCGCGTCGATGCTCCGTGTGATGGACGCGATTGACTGTTTGAGTTTTAAGCCGATTGTCCGAAAACGATTCTTCCGTAATCTGACCATTCTGATTTCATGCTACCGTAACTGCGGAAATGGTAAAAGCAAAGGTCGTGAACAGCAACAAATGACAGTCACTAGAAAATGTCAGCAGAGAATGTTTTGGATTTATGATACTAGTGTCGCGACATGTGATATTCGCGGCGACAGAAATCACGACTAGACGGATATTTATGCTCTTATGGCAAGTTTAAAGTTACAGGAAAAGTTCCGTCTAAATAGAAGCCATCCAGGACCATTCGCGGTGTTTCCTTGTAAATTAATAGGAACAGCCAAAGGCCTCTCGATAGGATCGCACATAGATCGATATTTGGTCGTGAGATAACTTTTTACGTCGCGGATGTTTTTGTGGCTATCGTTGTTCATTAAATTCGAGGCACGAAGGGATGACACCTCCTTTAAAACGCTTTCGATGTTAAAGTCTGAAAGAAAGGTTGTCGCTCTCGGTTACTTCGTCGCGTTACAACTTTCTTGTTAGCGAAGTTTGGAAATATACTGTCGTCGAGTGTCTTCAACGTGGCCACGTAGCGGTGTACCAACTTCAATCGAGAAAACTTCGCGACTGAGCTTCTCGCACTTTGGTCAAAGGTATCTGTCTATCGCTTCAAAGAAAATCTGACCGGAATACTCGTTAACGGGTCCCGCGCTTTTCCTCTTCGCTTGCTTCACAGAAAGTCAATCGCGAAACAAAACACAGTCCGAACGTTCGTTTCGTTTGAAGATTATCCATCGTAAACGCTCGTGTAAGTACGTTTCGTTTAACTACACAAACGGACGTGGAACAGGATTAACGTAGAATAGGATTTAAACGACGATCCAACAGATATCAAGCGAAGAACATTTGTTACGTGACTCGTAAAACTTGTCGAATTCGTGCTCAGACTTGGTAAAACGTATATTGCTATTTCTATAGTCTATTGTTTAATTAATTAGGAGGCTACACCTTCAGACGTTTAAGCATAAATAAAATTTGGGAATTTTTCTTATAAATAGTTACAAGATCTCTACGTTGAACTGGACTTGACATTCTATTTTACTCGATTTTTCCAATTTCTTGGTTCGCAAGTAGAATTCCTTCTGAAAGCTTCAAGAAACTTAAAACGATAGATAAACGTACAAGACATGTATCTTGTTAATGAGAAAGTCTTCGTGAAATAATAAGATAAATGAAAAGGACTTTCGTACGATATTTCATACCTCTGGAATATTAAAGAGACTGTTTAAAAGATTTCGATTTTTCGGTGCCTCCTTAATTGAAAAGTCTTTGTCAGACGAAAAGATAAAAGGAAAGCTCACGTATATCGCGAGTTTTTTCGCCAAGTACAAACGCGTTCTTTTGTAACTGGTAATCCTCCTTTTGTTCACTCGCTTCTCGTTTTTCCGTTTCAGTATAACATAAAGAAGCGAGAAGAAGTACAAGAAATGACCCAAGAAGAGCCGAATCCTTTGATGCGCAAGAAGAAGACGCCAGAGGAATTGGCTGCGGAAGCCGAGGCGGAAGACGAGGACGAGATTACAAGTATGTACACGAGTCAATTGCATTCGCTCATCACACTCGGTACACACGACCCTTCGCGAAGAGGTTGGCCAGGGAAACCATGGCCATGGAACGGGGTTAAGAACGAGAAGCTACAAATTCACGGTACACGTTCACCGAGTGGAGCTGCCTGACGAATTAATGCAGTGGCGCTCAGACACGGCAAGGGATGATCGATGAAGGGTTAACGAGCCTTGGCTAGAAATCAAACAACTGCAATCCTCCACTCGGTTTCTGAGTAAATTCAACAGAAGCCGGTCGCATGCCACGATCCTCGTTCAGTTTCACGGCGAAATCGATGTTTCGTAATTGAGAGAGCTTGAAAAACTGCCAGCCAATTTTCAACCGTGTAGTCATTCATTTGCGTTTTTCCATTGTTTTATAACTAAACTGGGACACTATAGCGCACGCATACTCATTTATACACGAGGCTGAATAAAATACAGGGAATATCGGGAATCGTAGTACAATGCCAAGAGAATACCTCATGAAACTGTACACCCTTGCACTATCAAAAATCTTACGATAATTATTATATCTGTTTCGAGATTGGACAAATGTAAATGATAGTAAAACGATGCGATGGAATATCGTTTAACATGGTATTTCGTATAACGGAAGTAAGAAGTAACTGACGTACAGTTGCGGATGAAAGAAAGTTTAAAAACGATACACCGTGAATTGTAGAAACTTTTGTATTAAAGATTTTTTATCGTATTGGTAATAGTCATTTATTCTGTGATATATATATTGATCTTATTCGTTGTTCTTTTATAGTGTCGTTCCATATTTCTTATTTTATAAACTTTCCTCTATTCTCCGCTGTATGAAACGCAAAACTGCAAGCTAACGTAAAGTCTATAATTCATATGCAATACTCAAATTTTATTAACCATAAAATGTGTATCCAAGATTTATAAATGGAAACGTAAAGCGGCAGACTTTGAAATTCTACGCACGAAGTATGAATAAGATAGAGAGATTTGTCATCTGATTCAACGATATGAGTATACTTCTAGCGTAAAGTAAAATCGTTTACAACTTTGAAGACAAGCCTGGAACGACATCTTTGTGCATGAACTCTTTTCATCGCTTTCATTGATATCTAGAATGAATCCTACAAATATCCGCCGCGTATTTTGCGATACACTATATATACAATATAATACATGAACGTTCGTTTGTTCCAGAAATCAAGAACGCGTTAGACACGCATATACAAGAGATCAAAGCGCAAGTACTGGAAGGTAAATGCGACCTCCAATAAGCCTACCTACACCCTTGAAGCGGTCGGTAAGGAGGGTGGTGCATCATGTGCTACCAAAGCCGCATCCGCCTCTCAGCCCCTACGACATCACGAGGAAGAGAACGAGCGAGATCTGACGAGTTATTGGAGAAGCGAAAGGAAAGAGCGATACGGGAACTTACTACCAGCGTCGTCGTCGTTGCCGTCGTAATCGTCGTCGTCGTGTTGTTCGAGCGTAGATCGATTCGGAATTCGAATTGGCCAGTCGTCCTTTAGAGAGCGTCGAGAGAAGCGACAATCGCTCGAGATACCGCAACCAACACCCATCGCCCGTCCTCGATCCTTCAACGACCATCGAATTAGATTTTCTAGGAGGGTACGCGCGGAACGATCTTCAGAAACGAGCGCATCGACCAAACAAGAGAAGAGTTACGAGCTTCGATCAACATTGCCATCGTGTGAGAAGGACGTGTCATCCGTTGAGAACGAGTGGATGGAACAAGACGAATTCGATAGATTAAATTCAAGAGATCATCGTCGATAGCGTTGTTAATTGACTCGAGTGATCTTGGAATTTGGAGGCAGGAGAAGAAGAAAGTCGAGAAGATCTAGAGATTCGAAGCTCGGCGAGGATCTAGGATGTCGATGGCGGATCGACGAATTCAGAGCAATTTCAGGATCGATACAACCGAAGAAGATCTACTAGAGACATTATGCATGAAAATTCATAGGGAAAAGAACCGAGGAAGACGGGGACGATGTTAAACGAGGACGATGACAGGATAAAGAAAACTGCGGCAGACGTGAGAACGTAGAAAGTACGAGATCGGCGAGAGTTCGTTTACGCCTTACGATTCGAAGAAGGAAGAAGGACAGAGACGATCGAAGTTAAGAAAAGGAGAAAATTCAAAGTATAAGATCCGTGAGAATTCGTATATGCGTTACGACTGAAAGAAAGAAAATGAAATATCGGAAGGAAATCTCGGCAAGAAATAAGATAGGACATAAAAAACAAAGAGAGAGAGAGAGAGAGGGAGAGAAAGGAAAATGATTGGATCGATCAAAGTCTCTTCGGATATCGCACGAATATCATGGCGTAAATGAGACGTGAGCAGTCGAAGGGCGCGTGCATATAAATATACCTATATATATATATAAATATAAATAAAGAAATATATTATATATATATAAATAAGAAAAATGAAAGAAGTAAAAAAAGACGTAAAAACTTAGTACCTAAGTTTCTAGTGAATTTTTCGAATAGTGATAAAAAAAAAAGAGGAAACTACCGGTAGCAGAGTTACGTAGTCACTAGTTCGTTCGACGGCTGTTCAATAACAAGGAGATCAGAAAGGAGGGAGTCATTATTATTATTCGAGTTATTAATTATTCTCATAGTTTATTACCGCGGTCATTGTTCTTATTATTGTTGCCATTAAATGTTTATATTTAGAAACAAGTTAAGACAAGGATCGAGGGCCACGAGAAACTAGAGTCAAGAGACCAAGAGCTGAACGTAAGACGGAGATGGATTGCTGAGAAAGAGAAACGAAAAGAAAAAAAAAAAAAGAATGAACACAGGAAACGAGTAATGAGAAAAAACAAGAGTAACCGGCGGCCCTTGCTCTCCCTTCCGTCCAAATTCGAATTTTTTCCGATTACCTCTCGGCGATATAGCTCGATCGCGATCGATCCGTAGTGAAACGCGTAACACCTGAGCGATTCTTAGGGACACTTAGTTAGGAGACACATTGCCGACAAAAGTGACGAAAAAATATAAAGTGGTTATTAGACCCAAAAAAAGAAAAAAAAAAAGAAAAAACGGAAAAAATCGACAAAACGAGAAAACATTTTAAATGTGCGCTTCGTTAAGAATAGCTCGATGAATCGAGCAGCACTGACTCTCGCGTTTAAATGCAAACAAATAAGAAAAAAAGAAAAAAAAAGTACTAAAGAAATGCCTTTCTTTCACGTTTATACGGTACGTTTCTATCGAGTGTAATTATATAGTAGGTTAATTGTTAGAGAAAGGAAGAGAAAACTGATTTATATGTTCGCTCGTGAACGATCTTAGAACAGGATAGAGAAGTGTCGCGATTCGACGATCGAGACTGTTCTTAGCAAGGAGTTTTCAGGTGTTACCGCCGGAAACGTTCGAGCAAAGTAGCCATTGTTTCATCCTTTCTCGAAGCGGTTCACCGGTCTTTCATCGTGATTGTTCGTCCGCGACGAACACGTTATGCATGATGGACGACGCGTAAACGATGATGGACGGGATGGACAGAGCATCGACTGCCGGCAAGTAACGCGAGCCTTATACATATACAGAATTAACAAAAAACTAAAAAATGCTCACGCACGATACCATTGCGATATACTTAGAGACTAATTGTAAACAGGGGGAGGAAAAGTATAAAGGAAGCATTTCGTTGAGCAAGCAAACGATTCTTGTTCCTTCGATCGGAAGATCTACGTTTAATTAAGAGACTGAGAGGATAACTCTGTTTAAATTAAAATGTATCTTGTAACATAGATTCTTGCGTATATGTCGTAAAACGTTCTGAGTTGGTATATGTATAGGGCGGATAATGCCAGATGAAGCTGCGACGGAGAATGAAAGCACGAAGAGGAAGAACGTGCCATTTAACGCGTGGCATCGTTTTTTGTATGAGTGACGAGATGATACGAAAGTGTACTTTTTTTATGTTCGATATCGTTCCTCGTTCTGGTACCGATCTATATATTCTTATACATCTTCTTCTTATCTATCTTCTCAAAATCTCTCAATTGATTCTGACTCTGAAGCAACAGCTATCCTCTGATTTCTTTGAGAATTCGCGATATATTCTCCTAACACGCGCTCTATCATACTTGATCACTTGGATTAGGAAAACATTTCTCGACGATATGCCGCAATACACGCGAGGAAAGATCCTTCGAGTGTCGGGAAAAAAAAAAAAAAAGAATTCCAATTGCTGGAACGAAGAGAAATTAGAAAGAAGCAGATGAAGCAAGATCCGACGGGAGAAGAGAAAAGATTGGAAAAAGCTTTCCTTGTCTCAATCGAGATAAGTGTGTTACATTTAGGACCGCGTCCCAGTTGAAAAAGAAAAGGCAACTTAAACGTCAGTCGAAAATAAGAAGTCGGAAGGCCTTCTGTCCAAACGTTTTGCTATAGAAACGAACGCATGTCGGCTTTCTATGTGCACTCTGCTGTTTCTCGATGTATAAACGTAACGCGGCTCTTCTAGTCGACAGCGTCGACGATTATCAGTCGTTCCGCAAGCACGTTCACGGATCTTCCCCGTTTGCCAAACTCCGCGACGCAAATTCGACCATCGAAAAGGCTAGCACGCCAGCCTTAACTTTGCCAGAAACTTTCCTCGAAATTCGATAATATCGTCGATACTTTTTCGAACTTTGAATCTTGGGTGAATAGGAGCAAAAAATAATTTAAGATATTAAAAATTCCCAAACTTTTAACGGCTTGCTATTTTATCCGGCGGCATACTGCCTCGACAACTATATAATTATTTACAAATAACGACGCAAATCGGTAGCGTCGTTATCGATTTTCCTCGAACCAGGCGATTTCTTGATCGCTAAATTCTCCGAACGAGTACGAAAGAACTAAAGAAGAAATTCAACGAACAGCTTCCTTGCTCGCTGTCCGAACTTTTGGAAAACCGCCACGCGCTCCGCTACTTTCTCCTGTCTCAATGTCGTAAAATACCTCTTGGCAGCTGTTCGCCCGCGAAAAACAAACCGACAACTTTTCCAATGTTTTCAGTGTTCGGCTGTATATCCCTTCGACTAGAATTGCGAGAGAAGTTTCAGCGGAGACTTAAGGCTGGCGCGATCGAGCACACAGATTCGATTTTATGCCTTCCTTTGTTTTTCTTTTTTTCTTCTCTCTTTCCCTTTAGCTTAATCGTTTCCAATAAAAAGAATGACCGAAGAGACGTTATATCGATGGCGCCTTTTTACAAAGCCACGACGAATTTTAATCGTCGAACGCGGCGGAACGAGACAACTGAGAAAAAAACGCGAAGCGGACGGGACGTGCTTCGAATCTGAATCTACTTGACGTATAGTCTCTCTCGTGTCTCAACGTGCATGCTGCCTGCCTCTTTCTTGTCTGTCGATGTCAATGTCGATGTTGTTGGTTGGATCTTCTCTCATCACGTGTGAGATCTTCGAGGATCACTCGACCAAAGACAGAGTTCAAACTAGAACGTGTATTTTGCTACCTAAGCCGAACGTTGACGAAGAAAGTACAGAAAATTATAGTGCGACATATCGCGATGATTTTCGAAGATCCGCAGACTCGCATTCTTTCTCTCTGTAACCGATCGATCTACTTTCCACTAGATCGAAACGTTTTAAAAGTACCTATAACGATTTTACCCTAATTCTCCTTGTTCCCTTAAACTGCGCCCATTTCCTGCGCGTCCAGGCATCCTGAACCGACCGAATTCAACAGAAATAATAACCTGTCTCGCATATTCTAATCCTCCTGCGCGATCTACTTGATATACACTTGAAGTCAATTACTCAATTATTAACCCAAAGATGTATACATTATATTATCTATATTGATTCTAGAGAGTATATGCTCGTACGTTCTTTTCTTTTTTTTTTTTCTTTTTCTTTTGGCGAATTTTCGATACGAACGTGAAAACACCAAGTTAAATAACCAGGTGATGGAAAGCGCGATTTCGGTGTAGAAAAAGACAAGTTTAAGCATAGCTCGAAGCGAAATGCTTTTAGAGACAGACCGTTCTTATGATTACGATTAACAGGAGAAAAAATAATTAATTGGACATCAAGTTAGCCAGACAATTTCGAACGACAGCAGTGTATAGCTCATAAACTGTTTTCCTATTCCCCACGCCCTCTTTAACTATTTCTGTACCTCCCTCCCTCTCTCTTTCTCTCTTGCTCTTACTATTATGCTCTCATCTTTTGATCGTAACAAGTTTTCTCTCCGCCTGTCGTCTCATAGCCTCTTTGCTCGATGTATCTCCTACGCTACGCTCGATTGTTCTCTTTGAAGCCACGACTACTTAATGCATGTGTCACGTAAAAACGAACGAATAAAACGAATACAAAAAAAAAACATAATATCTTACTGTCGTAACCGTTACTGTTGATTAATGTCGTGTGTCGTTGTTGTTTCTCGATGTGAACAACATAAAACGTTGTTCGATGTACTGTCTAGTCAATGTTGACGCTCTAGTCTCAGTAGTTTGTCTTTTTTCCTTTCTTCTCTCTTACACATACATATTGCGTTACATGTTGTTCAAGCTTTCTGTGTAAGATTCAACGACGATTAAAAGCTTTCTGTGCCATTTAATTCGATATAGTTTAACTTAAGCGTAAGTAATGCTTAGCACAGTGTGTCAAAGATAATTTTTTGTTCGGTTGCCGTGCGTGAAATGGCTGATTTTATTAGTAGCGACTAAAAGTGTCGTTAAGTAATTTTGACGTTTATATATGATTCATATAATACGTTATATTTATATGATATATCATACGTGACATTTGTTATTCGATTTTAAATTTCAAACTATTAAAACGCAACATGATACTTTGTCAAAGACAGATCATGTGTCAAATCGAATCACGAAGTAACATCGAATTCGAGTGCATTCTTTGTAAACTTCTTAATTTGTGCGAAAAATTTAGATCGTTAAATACAAATATAAAAAATGAACCGAAATATTCTCAACGATGATCGGTTAATGATTTTAATTGCCATAATCATAGCTTCCTTTTACATTGAATACGTTTAATCGTAATATGATTAATATTATTTTCAACATTAAGAAATCGGCCATTTTACTTGAAACGACCTAGTGTAAGTTCCTATAAAACTTTCAATTTATATTTCAAACTTTCGTTTACGAAAGATCTTCGCGTATTCTTGTATTCGATAATCCGTGAAATTTGGTTCAGGCCATTTACCGACGATTTTTCACCAGCGTAAACGTTCATCCACCAGTTGTCGCGTGTATGCGTGCAAAACACGAACACAAGTTGTTGAGCGCGATAGATGAAAAAGTACAGTTCCCCTCGAAAGGCAAAATTCGACAGTGTTCGAAGCCAACGAAACAAAAGTAATCCGGAGATACGCTAAGACATAATCTACGCGTGACAATCTTCTGTGATTCTCGCTATATCGAAGGAAAAATAACGCGGTCCGAGAAATAAAAGGAAGTAAGAACAGAGAATGGATTTTCAGAGAAATAGAAAATGTATCAGTCGCGTGAATACTCTCCAGACTTTCTCTTGTTCTTTGATTCTTTTAATCTTTTCCATTGGTACGGAACTGTTGATCTTCGATCTCCTTAATTCCCTTTAACGAGTGTTTTTCCACTTCCACTTTGTACACGCACCTAACATCGCACGATTCTAGGCGATTTATCGCTCTATCCTTCACATCCTTTACCTGAAGCCACCCTAAGCCTGTGAATGGCACGTGGCAAGTGATATAAACGAATACTTAAATCTACTTAATTCGTGTTTCATAGACGATCGTAATCGTAAAGATTAAAAAAATGAACAAAGGATTGAATAAAAAAAGAAAAAAAAAAGAGAATCTTGCGACTCGTGTCTGTTTTCGACGTGACACCCTCGAACGCAGCGTTCTATCAAAGAGACGGATGAGCCAACGAAAGTTGCTGGTAATTGACGATCTCGGTAAATCTGACTGTAATTAGAAAGTATAATATCGTAGTACTCGCTAGCAAAGTACAATTGATCCGTCGAAACGAGACACGCGTGCAATTATTATGTAAAAGATAGTTGACGAACCTTTCTTAGGTACTTAATTATCGGGCGAGTGTTTCAAGGAGGACAAACCGAAGAGATCAGAAAAAATGTAACGCGTTAGGTACGATATGCGCCGAAACGTTTAAGATTATACGACAAAGGTAACGTTCTTTTCTTCATGTACATAGTCTCGCGTATAACCTAGACCTGCGTTTAGTATAACCGAGAAAGTTTTCGTGATGGTTTCGTTCTACGTAACCGCGTCAAGCGAAAAGGATGAACGGAAAACGAGATGTTCACCGTGTCTCCTGGAAGCTCGGGATACCGTTCGTGTCCCAATTTTCCAATTCGAGCGTCCGATTTTTGCTCGAGCCAGGGAAATCCGTAAGGAACTAAAAGGTGAGGACGGAAGGTGTCCCGAAGTTCGAGGACGGAGGAGATTAATACCGGCGTAACTCGCAAGGAAGGACCGACTTGACTTATTCAGAGACAACGACACAACGCATTATAAAGTAATAATGATAACTTATCGTTAAATCAACGTACTATTGTTATGATCTCTTACATTATGATGATGATCTCGACAACGAGACGATTGCATAATGTAAAACGCGTTCGCACGTGTGTTGTTTTCAATGCGTTCACAAAAAACAAAGTACGAACTAACGTTGTAAAACGGTAAATGTTTAGACGATAAGCGAGAGAAAATACCGTTCAAACACACGTAACACCTACACACGGAGAAACGTTCGAAAAGAAAAAAAGAGGTAAATAAATAAAGATAGAAGGTAAAACAGGAGAAAATCACGATGTTAAGTAAGTAGTCGTTAGCTTTGTATACAAGGGAGTGCAGAACAAAGACGAAGACGACGTTAAAGGGAAAGAGAAAGGGAGAGCTTCGATAATTGGAGAGTCCCAAGGCGAAAAGATACACACGAAAAACGGTACTTTTCAGCAGCTGACATTCGACGAGAGGTTCGTGTACCACCATCTTCGAGCGGACTTGTGCGATTTTTTGGATAAGGATTCCGTGAACACGGTACTGGCTGTCGCTCGATCCTGGAAAACTCGATTATGTTTCACGCTAATCGTAAAAGGATGGTTTCGTCGCACGGAAAGCAACATTCTCTCCGACGCTAAATCCAATTTACTTTACACAGATGTTATAAATTCCTGTTGGCAAAAAATTTCAAACCGTTTCCATGTTACCGACGACGAGCGTGTGAATAATTTAGACAAAGCGACTCCCGACTCAAATTGAATTTTGGTGTCGCTCGAGACCTAAGGACGTTTGAAATTTCCTTTAGAAAGAAAAATAAAAATGCGAATCGGCTAACTCGCTCCAGAAACGAGCGCACGACGCAAGAAAGGGGGCTGCAATAAGCGCGTATTCTATTTTTCGATCGTTATTCCCGGCGATTCGAGTAACAGCTTGTTTGACCGTGTTGCGACATCGCGACGTGTACGTAGATCACACCTGTACCGTGCCCGGTATCTTCGTAAATTCGTTGAATCGAGAAGCAATACTATAGATGCCTATAATTACTAATGTTATACATTTCTTATACAACAACAAAATAAAAAAAAGGAGGAAGTTGAAAAAGGATTAGAGAAAAACTCGCGTACACACGCACATCAGACACTGTATATGTATTTAAGAATCAGAGTTACACAAGCACACCGCGTGATAACGAAACGAAAGGGAAAAAACATCGATGTCCATCTCGTCGATGTTTCTTCTTACGATCGGCGCGAAAAAATAGAAAAAATGAAAAAAATACAAAAAAAAAAAAGTATGAAAATATGTTACTCTCAACCTCGAACTCGAAACTCTGTAATTGCGACGCGTACGTTCACACATCGATCTCTGTGTAATTTTATATTTCGACGTTCGAAGATGCGAAGCACTTTTAGCTGCATGCAACGACCAATAATTATCGTAATCGTTAATCGTGTAGAGTTGCACCGAAAGTAGAGGAACGATGTAAGAGGAACGGTTAAACGTGGAGGAAAGAAGGGAATAAAATAAAGAGAAAATTGAGAGGAAGGAGAAGGGCATATGGAGTCGTTTGAATGCCCAAAAATCGCACGAAGCTTGCTCGGCAGATAAGAAAAGCGGGTTTGCGGAGAACGTACGATGAAGAATAGCATCGAAGAGGGGAATAGTAAAAGATCTCTTGTATGAGTTATAGAACGCTTAGTGGCTGAATCACTGGAACACGAATGGGTTGATTGTTAAGAATGAAATATTAATGTAACATGCGAAGAAGAGAATAAGTAACGCCGGATGGTGGATGATGATGATAATATTATATATTGTTGTTAGATCATGTATAATATATATACACATAAACATTGATATAAAAATAAAGTAACCTAGATATTAAGCGACCACTTATTCACACGTTACATAAACACATACGTACACGTACCCTGTGCACATGAAAGTTAACCGTTTATTTAGCGAATTAAACGACTACGCAAAAAAAACGCAAGAAGATTCTTTTTACATCGTTTCTTTTACCATTTCGAAAAATCGTGTCGGCATTTTATTCTCTGTGTGATAATCGAAATCTTTCTTTCACCATGGAGATTTCTTTGAAGGCTAACGTACAGTACCACCGAATGATTATTTAAACGATACATCCTTCGTGTTTTGTTTAATTTCAATTACGAGCGCTAAATATAACGGGCGTTTATTGCTACGATTATTTATTGAAACGTTGAACACTATTCTATTATATTATTGACTAAAAATTGTGTGTTAAATTTATGTTGTTCAAGAAACTTTAAACTCCAAAAAGATTTAAATTGTTAAATTTCGACTTGAAATTGGAAACTTCAAAAGTAAATTAAAAGATTTTTATTCGGATTCTTAAATTAAAGAAAAATTAGAATTATTCCACTAACTAATAATTCGAATAATTATGACGGATAACGTACATACACGGAAAATCGATCTCGGAGATTGATGCGTAGGCGTGTGAAATTTTCAAATAGGTAAAACGTTTGCCCGTGCCAAATAAAAGGTTAATAGAGGTGTGAATACAGATCACAGGCACCGTTCACACACATGCAGGAACACGACACGATACGACACGACAGAACACACGATTTCGTAGCTGTACCCGTGAGCATCCCCCGTCAAACCAATCCCTGGGCATGGTCTCGGCTCCTGGTTACGCGTAAAAAATGCATAGAGTCCTATACTCTCTATTCGTCCCTCCTCTTGACCCTTGAAACGACGGCAGAAGAAAAGAAAACGAGTCGAGGCTTCTTTAGGTCGCGTCACTCGTCTTTCTTCTCGATAGAAAGGAAAGAAAATTTCAAGTATCAAATAGGAGGCGACAGCCACGAATCAGAGTCGAAAGCTTGTACGAAACGAGAAACGAAGCGGGGATAAAATCAAAAAGGAGAAAAGAGATGGATAATCGAGCTTTCCTCTTCCTACGTTGTACGAGAGATTCACGGCGTTTCTTTTGGCTTTCACGGCGGAAGAGATAAAACACAAATTGCGAGAAAAACAAATGAGGATTAACAAAAAGAAAAAAAAAGTAAAAAAAAAAAAATGATAAAGCATGGACGATTTTTAGGGGCGCGCCTCATCGTTATAGCTCTTAATACGATAGTAATATTACTAGTAATAAACAAAAGTGAATTAATCAGAATATGCGTTTATGTTATTTAGTTCTAAAAAAAATGAAAAAAAAATGTAATAAAAGTCAATCGTGTTACCAACCCGATCGTCCATTTATTTATTAATCTACCTTTATCAACAACACCTTTCCTTACAAAGCATCCTAATACTTGCAGAAATTTTTTAGAAACATATTATGTGTCTCACGTGAAACGTTTTTTTTTTTTTTTTTTAATTTTATCGTCATTATGCCCATCGTTAAGCATCGTTGAAGACTGTCGCGAATTACTTGCACAGAAATTACGATTCCTAATCATCGAATTAGCATTAACCCCAAATTTTTAACGTTCCTCGGTTTTTAATTAAATTAAGAGTATTTATGTTCATAAATATTTATATGGAGATCTATTCATGTACAGTGACAAAAACATTTCAATACTTAATACAGAACATTGTATAGAAACTGCAAGTTTATCCTGCCTATCAATTAGCAAAACGGTGATTAGAAAGCCGGTTGCGATGATTATTATCTTGTAACTTCTACGTACATTTTCGAATCGATTTCTTTCAAAAGTATAATCGCGGTAATCCTATTACGTATCTCACCACAGCAACAGTGAAGTTTCAAAATATGTTATACAATACACGTAAAAGTTTCCTACGAAGAGTGTTCAAACACTTTCATGAGCGTATATTACACTTTAAAACGCTAAGTTCCATTTATCACGATGACGTAGGAATTTCAACAATCAACCAGTGCATTCCGCTGTGCGTGCAGTTCGCGCTACTCCCAATTTCTTTTTACACAATTCGTAGCGATTTCGAAAGCGTTCAAACGTGCTACTTGTCAATCGATGTCATTTATTATTTTCCAAACAATCGTTCTTCAGTACGAATAAAAACCTTCCCGCGAAACGTTCCAAAAGAACCAAAACCTTGAACAGTTTTCCAAGTACGAAATGGAAAGTTTCCTGAATTGATTCGAGTGGCAATTAAATCAATAGACAAAATGAAATATTTCAAGCAGAGCTTCTTCTTCTTATTCGTTCTGTATGATCTCGTGACTGGTTCTCTAACCGAGGAGATAACGTTGAACGTCAACTTGAAAGAACTCATCGCTGTAACCGATGAGAAGTTTCTCAGTCTTACCATTGATCCAGTAACTCTATTAGCCGGGAATGCGCTAAGGTACGTACGTTGAATTTATAACGCTCTCATATCGGCTTTTTACGGTAGCTAACCTTGTTCCATGATACAGTCTGTCACACAAGAGCGTGTCTGCGATATTTCTGTAAATATTTATATATTTGTAAAAAAATTTATATGAATTGAATCTACATCTAAAACACTAATACGCTATTACAGTAGCGTGTCCAATCTCCTCCATTAGCGATTATAGCTTGACATCGTTTCGGCATACTCTCGACTAATTTTTGAGCGTAGGATTCTGGTAACGACCTCCATATCTTTCGAATGTGATGTACAAGTGTTCTTATTTTTGTGATACGTCTTCCTCTCAGCTTGCCTAATAGGACACCATGCCCAAAACGAAGATTCATCAGTGAATATTATATTACTCCAATCACGATCTCTGTTTTCATTCGCCCATGCCAGACGATTTTCGACGTTTCGCGTACGCGGCACTCATATTAAAAAGCTCTGTTCCTTTCACTGTTTCAAATGAAACTGAAAGGTATTCAGCAACGCGTATTAGAGAAGTTTTCGTTTGTTTACATTCTTTTTATCTCATTCTGATTAGGTGTCAGGTTTCGCAGATATCGCAGACACGCTCTTGTGTGACAGACTGTAAATGCGGTTATCCTGCTTCATGACTGAATTTAGAAGATTTTGAAAGTGACGTCGAATATAAATTCAAACTTAATGATGAATATTTTGCGCGCGATAACGACACAATCTCGCGAAGAAAAAAAAAGAAACGACCATGAAACAATTCGAGATCAATTTAAAACTAATCAATAGAATGCCAGGCACCGATAGCTCGTACAAAAAACTTTCGGAATAACTGTACACGTATAACCTTTGAACGAAACGCAAATCCAATCTAGCTTCGGCGAAATGAAGCGTGTACGTGTTTTAATTTAAATTTCAACCACCACCGTCTCTTGCCAGTACTGCTGTTATCGATCTTCGAAGAAATCAAAGTAGCGCAGAAACTACATGAAAATCTTATAAAATCTCCGATAAAATCTTGTATGATTGAGAGAAGACACGCTTATGCGTGCTGAGTTATTCACAAGTACATCCGAGGACTACAGAGGAAGAAGGTGATGAATCACATTTTTCACTTTTTACTGGACAGAAGCTTTAACATTCAATGCATTCAATCAAACTAATCTTGTATTACCGAAATTGTCTTTCCATTTGATCTTGAAAGTAGACGTGTATTTTTCTACTCTCTTGGTAATTTAAAAAATATTCCTTGTCATAATATGAAAATATTGAAAAATATTCAAATACTATTTGTTTTAAGAATTATGTCTCTGGTTGCACCTTTCTTCAATGGAAACTGGTTCTCTCCATTTCTAGCTATTTTATATAAAAATATTCCTTTCACGTGTCGTGCGTTTTTCTCTGTGACCCTCGTGTGGACACTTTTCTCGATTTATATCAACAATATACGAATGTTAATGAAATATACGGTTTAATGAGGTAAAGTAATGATCAAAAGGAATAATTATTATCTCTTTGTATAGAACTAACTGATATATGTCATGCAAAATTTAAATTGTTCATTTAAAACCTTACTACATACAGTAACTCAAATTACTACAGTACATTAAATACACGATTCTTCCAAGTTTCAACTCTTTGTGACAGTGTAATTAATTTATCAATAAAATGGCGTAATATTCAGAATGTATCATTTAAAAGACAGGTTTAATAAAAGACAAATAGTCCTGTGTTTGCCTATATATTTCTAATTTTACGACTAGATTAAATTCTGTCAAAGATAACCAAGCGTTCATATTCTCAAGTACGTAGTGTGTATATCTAAGACCAGATTGCCTAACATTATCGTATCTTTAACACGCGAATCGTGGTCGTTGCAATTTCAGCACGGATTTCGAGAGAAGCATAAACATGGCTAAAGCCTTAGGTCCTGCATATTTACGATTCGCCGGACCAAATTCTCTTCCCTACTTTGGCGATAAAAATTCTCAAGACAAAGAGGATAACAGAAAAACAATACTATCTGGTGAGCTTAATTGTCATCTCTTTAATTCTTTCAGCTTATTTAAATAAATCATATACTAACTAATTAAACCGTAAATGTATCTACTTTCGGTAACACCAATTTCAAATCTTCTTACACAAACATCAGAGAAAGCTCTATTTCTATTATTAATAATTAAGATATCAGAGACATTTTTTTGACAATTCGGAAGAAACTTGGTTAGCGAAGGAAATATTTATATCCTATATTATAAAATTAAGTAAAAGTAGACAAACGTTGGCTGACTTACGGACGGAAATGTACATAATCCACTCAGTTCGCCAGTTAGTAGATTCTCCTTCCATATACATTCTACTAACTTGACTACGATACAGCCGATATACGGACCATTATCATGGTTAATTTAGGCAGTAATGTAACGGACGACGGCCTACAAAGGATCCACATGCATCCGTTCACTCCAAAGTTACATTAACAACGAAACGCCTGTCACACATCTTCCTCGGCCAATTTCGCCGCCGATACAACACCGTGGTCAGCCAGTTGCAGAAACTGCCTGAATTAACCTAAACAATGCTTCGTGCACCAGTGCACATCCATACACGATACAGATGCGACGTGTTTTGCGAAGAGAAACGAGAAGGTTTACATACCATAGTTAGACACACATGCATACCATCAACATTCCATCTCGAACTGTAGACACCTGTTTCGTTCGCGGTTACCTTGCGTTACCTCAGCCACTCTCGTTGATTACGTGCAAACCTTACACGCCTGTACCAAGGTGCAAACGTTAGCCACCTAACGAGTTTAGTAATTTAACATTCACTGCGTGACTCTACGACGTAATCCGATCCGACGCGGTACCAAACTCCGTGTCTTCCACCTGATCCAAATTTCAACCTTTGTGTAGCCTATTTATCATACGTAGCGTACATTCGGTGGTGCAAATGAATAGGTCAATCGAAAGAGGGGTTGTAATTGGAAAAACGCAGAATTCTAAGAAACTTTAAACCTTCTTTAGTTAGGTTGTCTATTGATATAGCGGCTTATGCCGGGACCAATTAATTGTACTCTGTAATGTAAATATCATTTCGTTCTATAGTTTGTTCCAAATATATAATTTGTTCCAAGTCTACGCAAAATAAAAAATACAAGTGTAAAGATATAATATATAGAATTAATTTATTTAATTTTTACGCAATTATATTAATCAGTTTTTTCAGTGTATTTTGCTAGCTTGTGATTACGATAGTAAAGAAATTTTAAACAATACTTTTGCTCTTAGAGATAATTATAGGAACTGAACTTGTAACGAATAAGTAATTAATTGTACTGGACTAGAAATCAATCTTGCAAACGATAAGAAACACGATGTGGTGATCTCATTTGTTATAACATTCTGATTTTATTTCTAAGGACTGTTTGTTATAGTGTTCGTTCCTCGTAGAATCGTTCGCTGTGATATACTATACCATATTCTACGTAAAACCATCATCGTATTCTGATCTATCAATGATGTTTCGTGATCGTAGAGTCAGATTGGGTTGTAGCCCATCAGTGGGCAGGAAAGGCAGGATTGGATGTGATCGACTGCATTTCGCCAGACAATCGACAAAAGGAATCGGAGGAATCCGAAAATGTGGAAGAAATAATTTCTTTTAGCGACCATATGCATTTTAACGCGAGCTGGCAACTAGGATATGGTAAATTAATTCAGCCAGTTGAAACGTTCGAACCAGAATCAGAAGTTACATTCATCAATTCCAGAAGTTTCTACGTTAAAAATTAAACAAATCGCTTACGTAACAAATTTACAAAATTTACGAACGATGGAGTTGATCAGTTTAGCTTTTGACAGACTCGTTCGTTTAACCAAGGAAAGGAGGAGATCTACTTTAAACTCGATTTTCTAGAATGCCAAATTAGATGCGATCTATCAGCTGATGATTTAGGGAGACAGACGATGGCTTTGCGAAAAGTACTCAACGAATTTCCTAGATATTCGAACAGTATCGTTGCTGGCCCCGATGTCGTGGCTTATAACACCGATAAACAACGAAAATATCTTCGAGATTACTTCAGCATCGCCGCGCCTGCACTTTCGGCGATCACCTGGCATCCGTAAACTTCCTATTGTTATAGACGATAAAATTTCTTGCGCATCGTTTCACGTGGAAATATTAAATCGCCGATACTATTTTAAATTGATTGCAGCGTGTTTGCCAGCATCACTTTGGGAAATGGAGGAGCTTTCATACATCAGGATAATTTAGAACAGGATAAAGAAGAGATGTTCAGAGTTATAGGTCGTTTCATACAGAATAAACCATTATGGATTGGTAAGAAATTTCCGATAGATAGTTGCGTGTCAGAAATTTCTTATGGGCATATTAATTGAAAGGTTCATAACAAAATAAACACTTGTCCGTATTTGACTTTCGCCAGCAGAGCAGAGGAATACCCTGATATCTTTCATTCTCAAATGAATGAAAGTTTTCAAGCAAGTTATTTATCGCGTCACATAATCTTTCCAGTGTATCTGTAATTATACGATAGGAGACTTGTATCTAATTAAATCATAGGAATGCGGACCTCGTGACAGAGGTTTCCATAGAAGCAGTTCATTTATTTTCCAGAATATTGATTTTTGACAACGCTTAAAAATACATCGTCGATAACATACAATCGTTAATTGTTATTATTTCGTTGAAAGCTGAATCCAATCCAGAAGAATGCAAAAATTTATTCATCGGAGCGCTCGTTTTGGCAAGAAGACTAGGAAACGCGGCAAAGATAAATGTAAAGGTGATGATGAGGAAACCAACAAACCTGACACGACCGACACCAGTAAGTTTCTCAAAACATGAACGAATCCTCTCGTGAGAAATCGATAATGAACACGTCGATCTATACACAGGATTACTGGGTATCATTGCTTCACAAAACTCTCGTTGGACGAGAAGTATTCGATGCAAAGATTCAAACCAACAACGAGAATCACATCTACCTGTATTGCCAATGCGCGAAAGCTTCGAATAAATACGAGAAAGGATCTATCGTGATCTTTGGTGTGAATTTAAGTCCTAAAGATGCCACGATCAATTTCCAAGCAGCCAAAGTTACAACTGTTCACGAATACGTTCTTTCGCCTGGTTTCGATGCTGCTAACAGAATGTTTGCCAAGTGAGTATTGCGATCGCGTAAAGATATGAAATATTTTATTTTGCCATACACATATGCTCTGTCGCCGTTTAGAACTATTTTCTTAAACAATAAATTGCTGACTTTAACCAACGACACTGTTCCTGAGATATATCCAAAGGTTTTGAACGATACAAAAGGTGTGGATCTTTACCTGCAGTCGGGCGATATTGGTTTCTGGGTTGTTCCTGATTTACAGGTGATAATAAAACACATTTCTCTATTGTTTTATTTATGTACAGAGTGTCTCGTGAAAGTATTTGAACGTTTGTGAAATGTTATAATAATGTGATAATGTTATAAATTTCTACGTACCTCTGCAAATTAGTTTCGAATTTAGAACAATTTTGTTATATTACAAGGCTAATGAAATTGTGAAAACTGTTATAGCGAGCCACTTTATATTCCAGTCAAATGAATTGCCTGATTCTTCCAGGTAAAATCTTGCATGGAGAGTGACGTAACACAAAAGAAAGAAACTCTTATAGAAACAAAAATTCTACAAAACCTAGGAAAGGCGGAGGATGTAAGAATACACGTGACCAGATCTGTAAAAGATCAAGCAACCATAAAAAACGAAAAACGGAGACAGAGAAGTAACATCGCAATATGTAAGTCGAATATAAAAAGGGAACTCAAAAGATTGAGGAGATTCGTGAAAAAGAAATTGGACGATTACGAGAGTAGATCGCTACTGAATATCAGAGGATTATCTAACGAGGAAACTAGCGAAATCTCGAAACAACCTGAAGAAAGCGTACAAAATGGATTACAAGAATTCAAGGAACGTCTTTTGCGTTTCAAAAACCTAATGGATTCGAGCGATACGAGGATTGAACTGAAAAAACCGATAAGCGATCTCATCACAGACGCGATTTCTCTAATGTTGAAGATACAGAATACTCTAAGAACCATGAAGAGTGAAACTGGAAGTAACGAAAACCGAGTAAAATCATCTCGCAGCGTAAAAGAGTCTCTGAATACTTTATACGATCGTTTGACTCGCATTAACTTGGACGAGTCGATCGATCCTCAAGAGGACAAGATGGATCAAGGATCTAGAAGGACTAAGAGGGATCTACTCGCCGAGATTGGGGAATCTGTGGACAGTCTTTTACGAAAAGGACCCAGAGACGACAACGTCAAAGAACATAAATGTGATTCAAAGATTGGATGGTTGAAGAATATTAAAAAAAAAACACGACCGAGTCTCGTGCAATTTAAAAGCGACGACAGTGAAGAAAGCACTTTACGCAAGATTTTTTATACAAATCCGGTGGAAAATTTTTCAAACGACGATGTATTTTTTGAAGATTCCTCTCTAAACAGAGACTATGATTACGTCTTTGCTGGAAACTCTCCTTTGAATAAAGATTGCTCGAAGAACGATGAACAGAGAAATCAAAAGATCGAAGGAAATTCTCGAAAGAAACCTTCGAAAATGAATTACCTGAACGATCATCTGTGGACTGAAATTGATGACACTGATGATTATCCTTTTTACGATCCCATAGATTTCATCGAAGACTCGAGACCCTGGAATGATCCAATGGAAGTAGCTTTGGGAGACTCTACCGAACTGTCAGAAGAGCAAATATATGAATCTTTGAAAAATAATGAGTTTGACGATGAGAACGAATCTAGAATCATAGGAATTGAATCAGACGAAGATCACGAAGCTCAGGATGACTATTACGAATCCAATAATTTTCCAAGGAACCATAGACCCGTATATGGCCCTTTGATCGATCCTGATGCATTTATTATGAAAACCTATGGGTCTGGAAAAAATGACAGAGCTGATAATGAGAAGGAATTTAGGGTCATAGGAAGCCAATCAAACAGAGTTCAGAGAATACAAGGCGATAAAAGTAGATTAAAAGGAATGGATGATTACTATGAATATACTGATTTTCCTGAAAACCATAGATCCACATATGGCCCTTTAATCGTACCAGACGCAACCATTCTTCGATATACTTTAACTAGACAGCCATCCAATAAAAGGAAGAATTACGCAAATGAAAAAGCTTCTTCTGATTACTACTTAAGGTCTATTCTGAAAGGATTCGATTTCCCGATCGAAGCTGATTATCCTAGAAATAAAAAACTTAAAAGAGAAAGCAAAGATTTGCACGCTGTACTTGATCAAGAAATGATTAACGAAGACGACGCGAACTCGAAAAATTGCAACTGTAGAGTCATCAGACACTCGAAAGGTCGATCGAAGAGAGAAGCTATCGAGTCAATGGAATCTGAAATAGAACAAATCCCAAAGGAAGCAAGCATGGGTTTTAGAAAAGACATAGTTAAATCAGGTGTACGCGAGGATGCAGACGTAGAGGTGTTCTCAGAACTCAGAGAGGAACTTTTAGAGAAAATAAATTCGCAACCTGAACCTTCGAACCCGAAGATTAGTCGAGATGCAAAAACACCGTTACAAATTGAAGCTAGCATAAAGGATTTGAATGCAAATACAGCTTCATCGATCCTACACGATGATTCGGACAAAGAAAAATTTTCAGAATTCAAAGTCTCGCCTATAGAAAATGCAGAATCGTCAAATGAATCTGAAAGCAAGAAAATCGTACAAGATAGAGAAGAGGCGTTATCGGAAATTGAGAAAGAGAAAAATATTGGGGCAAAATTTGAGTCAAATATTCCCTCTCTGCAAAGCAGATCAAATCTTAAATTTTATTCTCAAATCCTACCTACTGATCAATCGACAATTTTAGATTCGAAAGAACAGACGAGCTCAGCTGGATCTTTCGAAACATTGAAACACGACGAAAAAGTGTTTTTTCATGGGCAATCCGATAAAAAGAATGAAAAGGACACATCGACTTATACTGCAAGGTATACTGCGGTTAATCAAAGATATTCTACGCCCGATCAAGGATATTCTACGCCCTTCGTCGTTGAAGAGTTTGCAAAGGAAAAGGGAGAAACTGAGGAGGCTGAAGAAGCTGAGACCCCGAAAGTAAGCAGTTTAAGCACGACAGGCAAAACGGCCACTTTATCAGAGGAAACTATCGAGGAAGAATCTCAAAACAATTACGATAACGGTAACGCTGTCGGAGCAAGCTCGAAACGAGAGGTTAAACTGGAGCAAGTTCCCCATGAAAAAGTGAGGCTCGCAAACCGGCCTCGCTTACCTAAACAAAGTAAGAAGCAGACGAAATTAAATGTTTCTAAGCCTCAAGAATCTAAACTATGGAAGAGAATAAGAACACTGAAGGCGATAAGGGATCTGTTTCGTAAATTGAAAGAGTCGGGCACTCTGTCTGCCCCAAGGTTGAGATCGCCCAAGTATGAGGAACAACGAAGAAATCGAACGGAACGGCTTAAACAATTACGGAAGAAATTAAGTGACAAAGAACAAGTGACGTTAAAGAAATACGATAAAGGTGACAACGATATGGTAGAGAAGGAAAAGGGCGAGCAGAAGAGAAGTCTGAAAAGAAGAGAGATTTGGGAGACGGTCAGAACCAGCGAAGATTTTTCAGATATGATCAATCGCGAGAGATTAGCGTATATATTAATGTACCCACCAATGAAGCACGATTTGAAAAGAGAAGTCAGTACGAGTGACGAGGTGGAAACGATAGAAGTACCAGTAACTGAGATCATCAGAGCCAAAAATGTCAGACAAAGAGTTTTTACTCCTGATAATCGAAAAAACTTTCGCGACACTACAATTATAGAACATCCTAATCCTGATAAATTAAAAGAGAAGATTATACAATTGACTAATTTATATCAGAGTAAAATATCAAGAGGAGGAAGATCAGATGAAAATAAGGGGAATGATAAGGTTTATTTTGCTTTAGTGGAAGACGTAGAAAGACCACGAATATTTTATTACGAGGAAGATCCAGAAAATGAAGGGAAGAGGAATATGCGGGTAATTCATTTGTTTCTTATTGTCTTTCATCAGGATCCTCCTTTATTTAATTAATTGTACACTTTTTCATTTAATTAACTTACTCAACAGGCACTGTCGTCGCGTCCCTTCTACAATAGCAAGTACAGGCACAATCGACTGCTACAGAAACCTTACCGGGAAAGTCTTAAAGCCGCTCAATATACTAAGGAAGAATCAGATGAGTTCCCCGGGGGCAAAGAAATATACATAATCGATCCCTCCGAGTACAAAGGAGGGCATCCTTCGTTGCAATTGTACAGTCCATCGACATCGAGAACCAATTCACGGGGAAAGATCGCTCCGAAAAATAAGTACGAAGTCAATTGGGATTCTATCTCGAGCTCCGAGCCTTACAGAATTCGTCAAACAACTGACAAACGCGAAGGAAGAATGCCAAGTGAAAATTCTCAAGAACCGTCGAGGAGCGGTGAAAAACTTTTACAAATTTTGATTGAAAATCTCGACTCTGAAACTACTGACAAACTTTTTAAGAAATTAACAGGACGCAGTGTAGCGGACGATAAAGGCGAACATTTCACCAATTCGATTTCAAAATCGAAAAAAAAAACCGGAAGAAAACAATCAGAGAAAGATGAGGAGCTCGACATAATTTTTGAAAGTAAAGAGAATTCTAAGGAAAGTGTGTCTTTGGATGATGATACACAAGGCAACAGGAGACGGAGGAAAAACTATCGAGGTGTTTCGGAAGAAAAACTATCGGAAGAAAGTGTGGAAGAAAATGAGAAGTTCGACAACATTTCTGAAAGTAGAGAGAATTCTAAGGAAAATGTGTCTTCGGATGATGATACTCAAGGCAGCAGGAGACAGAAGAAAAACTATCGAGATGTTTCGGAAGAAAAACTATCGGAAGAAAATGTCGATGAGGATAAAGTAGATGAAAAGTTCGAAAAAGTTTCTGAAAGTAAAGAGAATTCTAACCAAAGTATATCTTTGGATGATGATACACAAGGCAGCAACAGACAGAGGGCAAACTATCGAGATGTTTCGAAGGAAAAACTGTCGGAAGAAAATTTAGATAAAGATAAAGAAGATGAGGAGTTGGAGAACATTTCTGTAAGCAGAGAGAATTCTAAGGAAAGCGTGTCTTTGGATGATGATACACAAGGCAGCAGGAGGCAGAGGGAAAACTATCGAGATGTTTCGGAGGAAGAAATACAAACTGAAAGAGCGGATGTTTCTGAAACACTGATTCCTGAAGAAAATGCCACAAACGCTAATATTTCTGAAGGAGATTCAAAAGAAGAAGCAACGCACATACGAATGCGGAGAAATGCGAATACTAGATCAAAAGAAGAATATATGAAGTCTGTGCCTTCGATTTTAATGCGTAAAATATCGAAAACAAGCCAGAAGACTGAATTGGATAACTATTTACATATAAAACAGACCCCAGGAAATATCTCTGGTAAAAATCCATCTAAACTGAGAATTGAAAAAGCGAAAGAACATTTCAACGTAGTTCCTAATAAAAAATTCTACGGTAAAGCGGTAGCAAATATAAAGAAACAGATTTATTTAACGAAAAGAAGAAATAACGATGAATTTAAAAAATACCAATATTTTCCTAAAAATCTGAAAATTACAAGTATTTTACCATCGAGGTCATGTAATTCCTTTACTAAGAAAAACTCTGTTGATCCGTATAGAAAACTATTTGAAGACTACCAAAATGAGTCAGACTTCATAGAGAAAGGATCAGAATTGAGGAAAAGCAAGAAACGTTCAGACGATGCTTCGTATAAGGATGAAAATGTATCCAACATACAAGAACTTGGTAATGAAAAGAAAAATGAAAGGAATAAGGAAAGTAACAAGGAAATGGATTTAAAAGAGGAATCACTCTCTAATAAACGTGAAGTATTAATGGTGCTGCCGTGGGTAAAAAGGTCCAGCAGACCGCGGAGAGAAACGATAGATCAAGAGAAGATCGGCAAGAATAATAAAGCGGATAAGGTAAGACTTGACCCTTTATCTTTGTAATAAAATGACAAAGAACTCGGAATAAACGATTTTGAAACTAATTATCTCTAAATTTAAAAGTGTAAAAATCCATAGAATATCCGTAAGAATACGAATATAAAAAAATAAAAATATATAAAATATCGAAAGCAATAAAATAGTCGTAATAATATTTAGCGAATGAAGAGAATCTCTGCTTAGATTCTATTTCTTTAATTATATTCATAAAAATATGAACTTGCACTTCATTCTCAGCTTTATAATTACCTACCTATATAATAATATTCATGATAGTATTATATTCATCGATTCGTCCGAATCTCTCTCGAGCTATACTGTTAAAAGTTGAAAAACGAATAATAGCGATTTTCTTTTATCTTCTGTATTAAAATTTGCATAAAATTCAAATGGTTTTCTTTCAAGGTACAGCCATTTGTATTGCAACATCTAGACGGATCTTACAACCCAAAGAACCCGATATCCAGTCAGATCGATGACGTCGAAAAATCGCTGATTCAGAAGATACCACTTGAAAAATTTACAGCGAAAGGGAATATTAACAGGAGGAAAAATATAAAAAGAAATAAAAAAGACGATGATGGATTGTCATCGCTTCTACAGAAAAGCATACCAAAATTAGGGAACGTTGTGGTCAATGGGTTAAATAAAGCAGAGAATTTTACTGGATCGGTGGAACAATTAATTATGAATCTGGATGAGAAGTATAACAAGGCTCTGAAAGAGGAACCACGAGGCAATTCTACAATGTCAGTTGACCCTGGTCAGAGTATTTTTCACAATGCGATAGTGAACGTGAAGAAGTTTTTTATATTACTTAATGGTATCACTAACATTCTTCGAGATATCCATAATCCATAATAATATATTTTTTCATTATTAAACGCTACGTAATTTATAAGATATATATTCTGATTTTCTATCTACACTATTTTTGTAACTTAATTTTCTAATATTTTAAAATCTTTGATCAAATAAAGATTACTGTAAATTATATTTCGTTTCGATGAATGAAATTAATTCTACTCCCAGATACAAATAAAACACACATTGATGCAATGTGTAACCTATTCTTTTTAAAAACATTACTAAATACAGTCTACATAAAACGTATATGTAACATCGTTTACATCAGCGTCATTTATTGATGTTCCACATGTAGTAAGATACATAACAAGTTTACTCCTTTACATTGCAAAATGCAATTACCTGACACCATAAATTTTGCAATACAAACATATCAAAACACGTATGCAACTTTGAGGGATATATGCATCGGACGCCAAGTTCTGCAGTTGTCCATCGATTTCGTTACACATCACTTCGAGCTAAGAAGCAGCTTAATGTTAAACGCGCAACGACTCACCAATGATCAAGAGTGACATCCGCGATCATCATGCATCCTCCTATCTTTACATGGTTCTTGCTTCTTACGCTCATTGCAACATCATACTCGAAAAGCATCAACATTAACAACGAAGACATCGAAACTCTTACCACTGACAGGTAATTTTGCTTTTTCTATTCAACAAATCACGTACATTTACCGGTCATAAGTATTTGATTACGTTGAGCAATTTGGTCAAAAGACTCATTTTTCTGTTATATTTGAATAAATAAATGAATTTCTTTGTATTGTCAACATTCTTTACTTCATGAAACAACTGGGATCAAATTGTCACAACCGTTAAATGAAATACTAAGTTCATTGTGCAACAGGTACTTAGAGGATCTTGAATATTCCAAAATCAACTGTTCATTGATAGTTGAAAAAATAAAGCTGAAGCTGAACGTGAACAACACGAACCGAATGAACAACCTAGTACTAGCTATAGTACATGGTTACCAAAGTTAAATTAGATAAAAAGGTTTTACTTGAGAGAATTGTATTCTATGTATGTGCAGTAATGCGTTCAAATATTTATAGACGATAGTGTATGTAAAGTGAGTCCTCGCGGAAACATATTTCAAGTCTTATTCTTTAAGAATGCGGCAGTCTGTTATAGTAGTACCACATACATTCCTCGGTGAATGCGACTATCATATTTACGAAAGATAATTCAACAAATTTTCTCTAGAATATATTTCAGCACCCCATACTGCAGGATTTGCTGCTCCCTCATAAATTCTCTTTATCCTGTACCATTTATCTAGCTTCCCACCGAGTACATCGGAACATTCTTTCGATTTTTCAAACGACCTTCCTTCTTGGACGAATTCCGGATTAGGAACCAGTCTGCTGGGTTGCAAGCGCAAAAGTATGTTAGTCGCCCAAGAGCAACGCTGGCGCAACTGTTAGCGTCAGCGTCTCTTAAATTACACACCGTCGACTTGCTTGCCAAGATGATAAAATTTCGAATTCGAAAGAAAGCACCGAATCAACATAATTTATACTCATACATGTGTGTGTGTGTGTGCGTGCGTGTGCGTGCGTGTGTGTGTGTGCGCGCCTGCGTGCGTGCGTGCGTGCGTGCGTGCGTGCGTGCGTGCGTGCGTGCGTGTGTGTGTGTGTGTGTGTGTGTGTGTGTGTGTGTGTGTGAATCGCGGAATAAATCGGAAAATCTCGTAACATTTTCAATGAGTCTTGCAAGTATATTTATTCATCGACCCTTTTAGCTACGATGAATTTTCTTATGGGATCGTGAAGTGTTTTAATGAAAATTTGAATCACAACTTGTAATTTATAACTGTCAAGCTCAAAGTAATCAAAGATTAGCTAAACCTCGCGATATTTATATACATCTGAGATTCTCCAGGATCCCACGACAACAATTAGGATAAAATATTGAGTTGTTCGAAAAGTTCGTAGAAACAGAATACTTTAAAAACCTACGAAAAACTGTTTGAAAAAAGTAAAACTCGCCAGTTAAAAGAAACAGTGCATAGATTAGTTAATAAAATTCTAATTCTATAACAAAACTTTTCGAACGATCCAATATTTTTATAGGATATATTTCTGATCACTCACTTACCAAGAGGTAACTCGAACGATCCCTGTCACGACCTTGACTTCTCATATTCCACCGGAAGTACCGGACATCGTAGGAGATCGCGTTTGATTAAATAATACTCACTATTTCACTTTATAAAATTATACGCGTATAAAATCGTACCGATTTTACGCATGCTATCGCGATCACGGTCAAAGCTAGACTAATTCAAGGGCGCTCGAAACCCTCGTTCTATTCTCAAGACGACTTTGTGTTTACGACCTTCTAACAACATCGTCTCGCTGCGCATATTTTCCAAAGGTTGTTCTTCCTCTTTCCGAGAAGTATCGAGGCTTCACGACGAAAACAAAAATTACTGAAATTATGTATAATACAATATGATCAGCTCGTCGAAACTTAAACATTTCAAGTAAACGCTATAGAAAGAAATTTACGATTATTTTACTTATGATGTTTGTTATGATTAAGAAATATATATTAATTTATAGCAGCTATACATTAATGCATTAACGTGTATCTACATTTTATAATATTTTAATTAAATGATTGCTCGGAAGTGCAATTACAAAAAAATGCATTCTTCTTGTATTATAGTATAGTATATATAATCATACTAATGTATGTAATCATATTATTAGACTGTATAAGATCATTTTCAGATCATGCATTAATGTGTATCTACATTTTATAATATTTTAATTAAATAATTGCTCGAAAGAGCAATTACGAAAAGTTTCATCCTTCTTGTATTGTAGTATACTATATATAACCATATATACTAATATAATCATATTATTAGACTGTATAATAAGATCATTTTTAGATCATATCATTTTATATAAGATCTTTTTGTATCATTTTGTCCTATTATCTTCTGCAAGTAAAATATCAAACTATAACTATTATATCAAAGATTTTCGCCATTTTATTAAAAAATTCCGATACGTGTATTATTTATAAGTATTTTATAAATTATTTAAACATTTAATTTTATTTCAAATATTGAGACAATTAACATTTCGATATTAATAGTGCCATAGATATACATACACACACATGTGTTTAATATAAACGACCGAACTTTTTTTCCAGAGCTAGTACTACAATCTCAGATCCTTCACCAATGCAAGATGAACCTGACTTCAAAGATAGTAATAAAAGAAGTTTGCTAATTCTGGTGCCAACAACCAAGGGAAAAGAAAATACAGAGTGCCAAAACGAAAAAACGAAAAGATGTAAGACACCGTTCCGCAGGGAAAAGGTTTCCGCGCGAGTACCCAAGGAATACGCGTTGAAATCGAAGAATACCGAAAACTCTCCAAACAATGAAGGAGATCGTGAATATTTTGTTGGTCTAAAGCCAAACTTGCAACTGCTTTCTTCAAAGAGACCTCTGACAAGACCTAGACTACGCCCAATCACAATAAAAGAAGCAAAGAATCTAACTTTTCGTGACGAAAGTTTAATAGACTCGCTTCGAAAAGAGTTCGCACTCAAAGCTCCTACTGTGGGTGCTGCTCAAGAAAATATGACGTCAAAAACGAGTATATACGACGATGGTAAATTCATTTGCTACTGCAAAGAAAAAGATAATTCTTCTTCTGAAAAAGGTACGTCAGATGTTGCCCCAAAGCCACAAAGAACGAAGAAACCTACAATAACGAGGAAACCTAACAATGAAAATCCACTTATAGGTAGCGTGCAACGTTTAAAACCAGTTCACGCAAATGTTCCACATCGATCACCTTTATCCAAAAAATTGCCTGCGGCGTACCCTATCGTTTCTCGATATTCGCCTATTGGCTATATACCCAACAATGTGAACCCAATTTCTCCCCAGAAGGGACACGGAACAATACCGTACATTCCATACGTTTATCACCCAAATCCTCGACCTTCCATGACCGGGATCCCAAGTCAAGAAAGAACGCCAAATATTAATATTCCATTGAAAGCATTTGGCAGTAGACCCAATTCGATCGTTGAGCAACGAACACCGATTGGCCAACACGATTCAAATAAATATCAACCAACTGTTGGGCAAACTCAGCGTCCTCAAAATATGGTTGGCAATAGTCTGTCTCAAAATACGATTCCTGCAACATCTTCAAAAACATTTGCAGAAGAGGATACTTCGGGTAGTAACGAAGAAGATTGCAATGATTCTGATTACAATTCGCAATCAGTGCAACCAGAATCGAAAAACCACTTAACATCAATGGGAACGACTGAATCTTCCAAAAAAGACCCTAATCTACAGGCTGCTAATCCTAACACGATTGATGCAATATCTACGGGCTTTGGAGATGAATTCGCGGATGAATACGAAACAACGGACAGCGGAATCCTAGATTACTCCAATATTAAGGAAGTTACAGCGGTGTACTTCACGTCGAAAGCCTATGACAACGAAACTGGGGACGACGGATCCAGCGACTACGGTGATCATATAAGCAACACGGAAAGTGCTGTAAATCCAAGTTCGGGAGAGAATCGTTATTATGATGTCAATTTGCAGAGTAAGCATAATGATCCGACAGAAAATTGCAGAAAATCTGCAAGTGCCGGGATGAACTTGCATACGAAAAATCTAAATAACGCGGAGGATTCTGATCAAGGAAATGCTGAGGGAAATGTTGTGGGAAAAGATAATCCTCTTTGGAATCAAGATGAATCTGCAAACGATGATTCGAACGAGAATTTAGAATCCAATGTGGAGAATACACAAGAAGATACAAGAGACCCAAATGAAGCAAATAACGAAAGAAATCTTATGTCGGGAAAAAGTGATCCGTATTATAATGAAGAACCCCGTATCAATAGCAAGGAGGCTGTGAGTTCAAATTCGCAAGGAGATTATGATTCTAATGTCAATTTGCAGAGTAGACATAATGGTCCTACGGAAAATTCGGAAGAATCTGAAGAAGATGGACTGAACTTGGACACGAAATATTTAAATGACGCGAACGATCCTGATCAGGGAAATAATGAAAAGAACGTTGAGTTGGAGAGAAATAATCCTAATTGGAATGAAGAAGAATATGCAGGCGATGATCCAAACCAGAATTTAGAACCTACTTTGGAGAGTACAGAAGAAAATGAAGAGGATTCTGAGCCCAAAGATTCTTCTCTTACAGAGGAAACAAGGACGTTGAATTTTGGAGATTCGAAAAACCCAAATGAAGCCGATACGTCAGCAAGGATCGATGATAAAGACGATCCATTGAACCAGAAATTTTCCTCGGAAGATTCTGTGAGTGAATTGCCGGAAACGAACAATAATGCTGGCTCGTTAAGTAGCGATTACGAAATGGAAAACGTCGAACCTAATAAGTCTGAAGAAAGAGGCGAAGGAAGAAATCCAACCGAAGGTTTTATAAATACGGGCAATGAGAAGGTGGGGACAGAACGAGTGATGATCCAGAACAACAAAAATGAGGACGACCCTTCCCTGCAGTCGACTTTGGAATCAAGCAAAAATAACGATGATACTATAGGAATAAATGATCCATCGAAACAGCTGCCTTTCTGTGACAACACGTTGCTCCAAAAATCGATAAAAACGGTAATTAATAGCTTTGCCGCCGGTGACTCGTCTGAAATGGATGGCAACGAGAATGAAGAAACGGTGGGTTCAGCAAAGGGCGAAGATCTACTGCCGGAAATTGTACAAGTTCCGAACTTGAAAAGCATTTTGTCCATGCCGTCGATAGAGAGCACTGTTCTGGATAAAGTAAAAAATCTTCTGTCGAAAGTAACTGGAATGGATAGAAAGACCTTTGACAGTGACTGGGCCACCAACGTGATCAAAGATAATTTACGACACACGTTATCTGCTGCGCCTAGTTCCAAAGCAGTACTTCCACCGATGATTGTCGAAGAGCATCAATTCAAAAATGGCAAATGGGTGACGAATTTGGTTACATTGGAACCTTCGAACGAAGAAGATCATGCTCAGACAAATTTACAAAAACTGCAGGCTCGCGTTAAAAATCTTTTGCGTGACCCAGCTGTTGGTTTACAGGCAGCTAAGAATCCTGCTGTTCAGAACATGATCGTACAAAGTATTCGACATACCTTCAAACCGAAAAACGTAACAGGCGATAAAAATTTCGATTCGATTATTCAAAGCGCATTGAACAATGAAGTAAGCATAATGGAAATGGAAAATGAAGACACGCCCACGACAGAGGATATACCTGAATCTACTACTTTTGATATTTCGAATATCGATATAAATAAGCTTCTGGATATTGCCAAAAGTGAAGTAGATGTAGACGATAAGAAAGAAAGTGAATCCACTTTACAATCGTCTATATATGAAAAAGGTATAGAAAATCAGGAAACACTTTCTTCGATGGAATCTTCGGATAAAGAAATGATAGAAGAAGCAATGAATTTTGGAACAGAGGATGCTACCAGTTATCCAATCACTGAGATAGATCAGGGTACAGAAGAATCTTCTCAACAAAATGAAACACCGAATAATGCAGAAGAAACTGAGATCGAAGAATTTGAGACGACAACGTTGGAAGAAATTCCTGAAGTTGCAACATATAATTCGATTTCCACCGAAAATTGGAACGTTGCTGCTACCTTAGGTACTCAAGACAAATCTCTATCTACGGAAACAGAAGATTACACCCCCGTAGAATATGATTCTCCATCAATGAATCCAGCAGAAAATGCTGATGTTATGCATACAGAAGCGGCTGAAGGTACAGAAAGATCGATGAAATTGGAAAATAAGAGTTCGACAACGGCGCTTTATGATGATGATGCTACTTCCGCAAACGATTTTACTTATTATTTGGGGAAAATCGCGAAGAAAAATGAGAATAACGCGGACGACGTGCAAAGTCTTCAAAATTCCGAGTTGTTTTACATCGGTGACGGTGTCAAACTACCCTTGGAGATAAGAAAACTGCACGATGGTTCTTACGCTTTATCGATTTCCAGGAAGATCTGCGAACAACTATTAAACAAGGAGTGCCCTTGTTGCGTACCAAAGAAAGGTAACATTCTTCGAACTGTGAAACAAAATTTAGAAACGGGCAATGCTGATAAGACAGATGGAAGAATTTTCAAACGCGAATCGATGAAATCAGTTTCACTGAACGAACGAGGAAGATGTGATTCAGCTGACGACAGCTTACAGATTTTCTCGATGCCCGTGGAAACTTTCGCGAGAAGATACAATCTATCTCTGAACTCAGGGAAAATGCAAACTGCGTGGAATTTTGGCGCGGAAAAAAAGATTAGTGAGCAATCAAAAAATTATAAAACTAATGCTGATGCCAAAGAAAGCAGGATAAAAAATAATCCACGCGATGATGCAACAAGCTTTAATTTTGAGAAGTATCGATATCAACGTAACACCAATGAAGATGCGGACAAACGAGTAGAAA
Source organism: Bombus campestris (assembly GCA_905333015.3). Lineage (NCBI taxonomy): Eukaryota > Metazoa > Arthropoda > Insecta > Hymenoptera > Apidae > Bombus > Bombus campestris. The sequence goes on from HG995135.1 coordinate 7,152,996, forward strand.
TAGTGACAAAAGTATTAAATTGGTTAAAAGACATAGTATTAAATACAAATAATAGAATATAAACATATTTTTATTATTTTAAAATGCATAATGTAGTTAATTGATTACATTTTAATATCTTTTTATACTTCAGTATGTTATATTTGTTTTCTAATTTTCCTATATAGTGTAAAAAAAATAAATAAATAAAATATATGTTTCAAAGAATTTAAGGAAGATTAAATCCTTCTCAATTTTTTTTAAATAAATAATTTTAAAAATTTTGTTGAAGAATAGTAATATCAACATACATTTATCGCGTTAAATACTTCTTTTTTTTATCTTTTATATTTTCTAGTCTCTGTTTTTTATTACCGTGTAAAGATTGGTGATTCATGCAGCAATGACGTAATCCTAATAGTTACCTAGAATAATTTGTGATTCGACTGGAAGGTAGCTTGGTTATGTTTGGCAGACACGAACTTCTGTCAACATAGCAAAGAAATGGGTTTGTTTGGCAAATCTCAGGAAAAGAATCCGAAAGAAATGGTTAGAAATAAAATGAAAATCTAATATCTATTCAATTATTTACAAGAAATCGTATTTCAGGTTCAAGAATGGACACATAAATTAAGGAAAGAAGGTTATCAAATGGATAGACAGGTTAGAGGTAAGACGTTACTAGTAGTATTTTATAGAATATATTCTAACGCAAATAACATTCATATACAGCAATTCAGCGAGAAGAAGAAAAAGTAAAACGTTCTTTAAAAGAAGCAGCAAAAAAGGGTGACAAGGATGTCTGTAAAATTCTGGCAAAGGAAATAATACGTGCACGTAAAGCTTGCAACAAGCTTCACACATCAAAGGCACAAATGAATTCTGTTTCGTTGCAAATGAAGAATCAATTAGCAACGATTAGAGTCGCTGGTTCAGTCCAAAAATCTACAGAAGTGATGCAAGCAATGCAATCATTAGTAAGAGTACCAGAAGTAGCAGCGACAATGAGAGAATTGTCAAAGGAAATGATGAAAGCTGGTATTATTGAAGAAATGTTAGATGAAACTATGGAATCTGTGGAAGATTCTGAAGAAGTAGAAGATGAAGCAGATGAAGAAATTGATAAAGTAAGTCATCTGGATGTGTTTAAAGAACATAAACAACATTCTAATAAAATACATAATATATATTACAGATTTTATGGGAAGTAACTGCAGGTCAGTTAGGTACAGCTCCTGCAGTTGTTACAGAAACACCAGGATCTGTTGTAGCATCTACTTCTGCAGAAGAAGAAACTGAAAAAGTAGATGATAAAGAACTTGAAGAAATGAAAATGAGACTACAAAGTCTCCGTAGTTAGGTGTAATATATAAATAATTCATTTTCATTGACTTTAAAATCAGCTTGTACTTATTGGACATATACATATATAATGTACAAATACAGTGAAATGAATGCCTATCATATTTTAATAACATTTCTTAACAATATCTAATCAATGCTTTTATATTAAATAGCCAAAAGAAAATAATTATTATATGAATGAATGAAAACAAAAATTTTTATTTCATCTACACAGCTTTTATATCCAGCTTTTATAATCTGTGCGTGATTCATAGGCTGCCACTATATTTCAACTCCATGTGAAAATCATAAATACAGAGAAGCTGGCTTCTCGATTGTATTACATTGAAAGATATTCTTAATTTAATTACAATCACCAAAATCTTGTATTAATTTGTATTATATATACAATGGTTTTTATTGTTACTGATTTGTGCACTTTCTAATTACACCTCTTACATATACTAATACAATAAAAATAATGCAAAAGCAATATAATAGATCACTAGTGGATACATGTACATAAAAGGTCATTATATTATTTACACATGCATAATTTTAAAGTTGCTGCATTCAGACATTTTCAACTTCAGTATTTTGATATTAACTTATACTAAATCACAGAATTGTAGTATTTTATAGCAAACTATGTACCCCAAATTTGATATTTGTATAGAGCATCCTCTTGGCATATTGTGTAAATGTACAAACTATCAAGAAATAGTAAATAAATTCGGATCTTATGGCATTGGTACAGAACACTATTTACTACCTAAGGTGAATGTAGGTAAGTAAAAGTACAAATTCACTCAATATACAATAAAATTAAGTGATATCCTGATTTCAATCATTTATGCTAGAACCAATTGCTTCGGCAAAAGATTTGTGGATAAAAAACTCTATCAGATTAGGTGGAGATTTCTCTAAACCATTACTTCTTTACCCTCGAGAACAACCAAATATTAATACTTCTAATGTAGATAAAATGTGGATACCTATCATGCCAGACTTAATACCTTTGAAATTTATATTCCATAAACTTTAAATTTCTGAAACTACATTGTATATTTGAAGAAAATATCCAAATTGATTTAAAAAATACATCCTTAAATTGTTTTCATCTTATATTTCAATATTTTGTCAAAAAATTTTATTGCACTATAAATCTTTTTACATATTTTTTTTGCAACATAATATCACTATATATATATATACATGTACATATGTACATACATACAAATACGGACACATTCACATAAATTACAAACTGAAATTATACCTTGTTCCTATTATAAGAATTTAAGATACAACATCAATTACTTTTAATTGTAAAAAAATTCGTAAGTTCTTAAAAATCTTTATAACAGTACTATATCTTTGTTATTTAAAAATGTACATTTCAACAATAATAAAATCAAATGACATAAAAATGATTGAATAATTTGCTACACATATCATTTGTACTCTACAAAACTTTTTGTTACTTTAGATATATTATTATCATACCTATCACCATCATGTTATAAATATATAATAAAAATAATATATCTTAATTACCACTGTCTAAATGGTATATGTCTGATTTCTCTTAATATATAAGTAACTGTAATGTGTATAAGAGTTTAGAGTATATTTAATTATATAATCTTAAAAATATTATGATTTATTTATATCTTAGCAAATTTACAAATGATCAATTACCATATTAACAATTGCAAGTTTCATCTGTGCTCTAGCTCTCCTAGGTAATCTATGCATATGAGGTGCCAATTTGCGCAGAAAATATTTGACTTCACTTCTAATAGGAAAAATTGTTCTTCTCATTGTTCCTGAACCTTTTCTACGTCTCACAGGTTTTTGCTCTTTTGACGATAAGCATTCTACTTCTTCAAAATCTTCATAAAATTGCTCTTCTTTCACATTAGCCGCTTCATCATCTAACGCTTCCAATGTATGTGGTAGTACAACTTCTTCATGTACTTCTAATTCTTCAGTAATTACTTTACCTTCTGTTTCCTCTAGAGAGGTTGACAGAAATTCAACTAAATTTTTATCTGTCTCCTGTTTGCTCTGTTTTATAACTGGCAATGTGACTGAAGCTTCACCATTTTTCACCCACACTTGCTGTCTTGTATCAATTTCATTAGAAGCAATAGGAGTATGTGTTATTTTTGGTCTAGTTTGCTTTTTCATTGCTTTCATCTTTTGTTGCTCCTGTTCAGGAAGATCTATTTTAATTAATAAACCAGGGGGAATACTGGATAAACTATGCACTGGAATAGGAGCACCTAAGTTTGATATATCACCAGTAAATGGTAGGATTACTTTCTTTATGTTACCTTGTATATTATTTGAAATATTTGATGTAATATGATTTGCTATTGTTATGGGTTGAAATTGATCTGTGAATTGAATTTTCCAATTGGAAGTAGGAGGAAGTGGTAATTTTCTTATCACACGATTTTCAATATTATTAGGATCAGGCCTTGGAATGTTAATAAGAGTTGGCCTTTTAGATTTCCCACGTTTCTTTGCAAGAGGTGTGGGCTTATTATCTACCTTTGGTTTTTTACTAGATACTAAAGGTCTTGAAAAACCTTGCTTTTTAATTCCTTTAGTTGTATTATTACAATTAGCTTCTTCTAACATATCTTGGTCATCTTCTATCTTTTCTGTTGAATTGTCACAGTCTAATTGCGATATATCCTTTATAGTTGGAACTGCATCACATGGTCCAACTTTATGAAAACTTTGTCCTGTTTGAAAGTGTTTTGAACAAAGTACCAACTTCCTTATTTGATTTGGTGACATTTTTAATAAATCTTCTCTACCCAAAAATTGACACCATCTTAAGCACCTGCCAATTTCATAAGCAGGAAAAGGATGGAACTTGTATCTTTCTATTTTATTTCTTGGATCAGATCTTGATCTACCACAAGCAGCACATGCTTGACTTTCTAAGACAGCAGGTGGTAAAGGCTCTAATTTCTTAGATTTGTCTGAGGAACTATATTTTGATTCAAACACAAATTCCATAATATATTGTTCAGATCCATCCATCTGATCAGGGTTTCTGATATTGGGAACAGCATTGTCTATCAATCTGCTTTTATAACCAGGCATAAATTGAGAACGATCAAAATGTTTTGAACAAATGTAACAAAATAAAATTTCTTTTCTCGTCAATCTATAATATGAATCTACACCAACAAAATCAAGCCATTTTAAACATCGAAATTCCTCGCCAGGGAAATGATGAAATGTTACGCCGTCATAATCTAAATCTGATGGATCTCGACGAGATCGACCACATAATACGCAGGTTATGTTGTACAAACTTTGTTTAGGATCATAAATTGAAGGTACTGCCGTACAATTTAATCTATCAAGATACTCATTTAAAAAATCTTTCTGTTCGAAATGCTTAGAACATACCATTCGTTGAAGTAATTGTTTCTTTGTAAGTTTATACAAATCTTCACGACAGCAAAATTCCAACCACTTTCTGCATCGAGCTTCATCGTTAACGGGAAATCCAAAAAACATATATTCTTCTTCTTTATTGTTTGGATTCATACGCGAACGACCGCATACGACACACGGATGTGGCATCTTTTTAAATTATTCTCCGCCTCTATACATTCATCAAATAGACAATTCCATTTTGTCACAGTTTCATGAAAAATGTTAACTCTTAATCAAACGTTTTCTCAAACGTCGCAGTTAACACATTTTTCAAGAGATTTAAAATTAAATTATTTTTTTACAACCTTTTTGTATATGGTGTAGTTTTATGATATTCAAAGAATAAAATCCAGTAATAAAATGTAATAACAACTTCATTATTTTTCAATCCTAAACGTACCTTAAATTTCTAACATTTATATGAAATGCAGCAATATTCAAAAAGTTCGGAATATTACAATTTTTCGTAAGACACGTCTTCTTTAAAAAAGAATGTTAATAAATCGCTTTCTCTTCATGTTATTACACTTGTTGCGCTTTTCTTCAGCTACAAGAGGTTATGCTGCTTGTTAAAGCGTCTTCCACCTAACCTTCCGTAGAATTTAAATAATACAGCTGTAACCTGCCAATACAATAGCTAACCTGTCAAAGTTCTACTGTCAAAACTTTACTTTACCAATAATAAATTAGTCAAAATGGCAGAAAATTCGAACAATCCATATGATATTAATGGACAGCACTTTAACCCTGATATGTATTTCCAAAAATTATTAAAAGTAAGTACATTTCCTAATATTTATTATTTTCTATATTTGTTTAACAAAAGAAAATAATTTTTCTTCTGATGCAGGAGTGTACATTAAAACAAATTATGGATCACGAAGCAGAAATCATAAAAAATACTCAAATTTTACATTCTGATATGCAAACTCTAGTATATGAAAATTATAATAAATTTATATCTGCTACAGATACTATCAGAAAGGTAAATCTGCTCAGATTTTATATAAATATTATTTATTCAGTTTTTAATATTTATTCAATATTCATTATTTAGATGAAAACAGATTTTAAGAAAATGGAAGATAGTATGAATTTACTGGCGAAAAACATGGACAGTATCACTTCTTTTTCAGAACAGATTTCATCAACATTACAGGGTACTAGACAACAGATTGCCAAATTATCTTCAGTTCATGCACTGTTAAAAAAGTTGCAATTTCTCTTTAAATTGCCTGGCAATTTAAAAGATAAAATAAATGAAGAGAATTATGCACAGGTCTATGTCACGTTGTATATCATTATATTATATACACTTCCTTCCATTTTACATATATCTAATTGCATCTACATAAAAATATATTTGTAACTTTCAGGCAGTACAAGATTATATTCATGCACAACGTGTATTGAATCAGTATGGTAATATGCCTTCCTTTCAAGGAATACAAAAAGATTGTGAGGATATTGTAGAGGAACTCAAGTCAAGACTGAGAATGCAATTTCATAAAAGAGATGTATCAACTGTATCTTTAGCTGAAAATGTAGATCTTTTACTACAGCTAAAAGAACCAGCTGATTCTTTGTGTGCCGAATTTTTAACACATGCAGATGGAAGATTAGTTGAACAACTAGATGCTCTAAAAGATATGTATGAAAATGATATCATAGAATTTGTAGATATGACTAGTTCAGGATTTCTAAGTGACTTATGTTTGATCGTTGCATCCTATAATGACATGTTTATAAATCAGCCACCATCAGAAGATAATGAATTTACTGATGATTTTGATGCAAAAGCCATCACACGTTCAAATAACTTTATCATGAAAAATATGAAGAAATATTTTGATTTAATTGGTAAGAGAGTAGAAGGTGTAGCTGATACAGCTATTTTAGTAAAAGCATTAGATAAATTCCATAGAAGACTGCAAGCAATGAATATGTTGTGTAAAGATACAGACTTTGCAAGGTAATAAAACAATAGTCTTTATAAAAGAAATGTAAAGTAAAATCCAGATTAAAACATGTACTTTTTATTTACAGAACAGGTACCAATATTGTTATTAACGTGGGTAGAAAACAATGTCGCAATCATTTAGACAATTTAAAGTCTCATTTAAGTGAGACACTTGTTAAAGTGAGACAGATATTGACAACCAAAACTTCTCAGGATGGAGATAATAGTTTAGCAGAACTTCAGGCATTACTGATAATGCCTACTATAGAAAAAATTAAAGGAGTTTTGCAGGATTTATTGGTTTGTCTTTTATCTTTAGCATTTTTTAATTTATTTTGATTAACTAAAAATTATGTAATTTTAGGTATTTTTGCAACCAGATCTGTCCTTTAGTTTAAAAACGCAATTCCTACAAAATTTCTGTGTGGATGAAGTTAGGGAAGGCCTAGTAGTTGGATTTTTACATCATTTAGTGGTCACTGCAAGTGAATTTTTTACCGGCTCTGATATTCCAAAATTCCCACCCACTCTGTTACTTTTATTGAGCAAAATGTGCATCGAGTACAAAGAAAATAATGTCAAGTATTTGGTAGAGTGAATAATTTTAAAGTAGTTTTAAAAAGCAAATCTATAAGAAATCGTTCTGACATTTTTCCACAATTACAGCTTACTACTACTGATAATTTATTCAACATCGAACAGTACACATCATCTGGAAACGTTATTACAATTGAAGCAGAGATTTGCGACAAATTTCAAGAAGCAGCGCAAAATTTATTAAACCATTACGTTCGCATTCAAGGCTTAGCAGTATCACAAATGTTAAGAAAATCCGTCGAAACGAGAGATTGGTTGCATACGATCGAACCAAGAACCGTTAGAGCTGTAATGAAGAGGGTCGTAGAAGATGTGACGTTAATCGACACTCAAGTAGCTGCATTATACGACGATTCTGATGGTCAAGTCGACAGAAGTAGCGACAGCAGTAGAAAAACCCATAGGTACAATATAATCGTTTCTGAACGATTAATGACGTTTCATTAAATAACTTGCTTTGTTTCTAGCGTGAGTGTGTCGAGACATCACTATAGATCAAGCTGGTCGTCGTACACACCCAATCATATGGATTCGTCATTAGTGACGAATATTCATAAATTATTTTCGGAACGTATAGAAATATTTTCCTCGGTTCAATTCAATAAAGCCTCGATACTTACGGGGATTATCAAAATAAGTTTAAAGGTAAAATACTTTTAGCAGACACAGTACTGTAATAGAAACAGGTGCTGTCAGCCACTTACAATGATAAAATAGCACAGCCATTATCCACTTTGCATCACGAAGATACCTTATTCTCTCGCGTTGCGTATACTGTATACTACGCAACATATTTTCTACATTCGATACTATCAAGACTCAATATTCTATTCCAAACGAACGATAAGAATTATTCTTTATTTACAGACTTTCCTGGAATGCGTAAGATTACGAACGTTCAGTAAATATGGTTTGCAACAAATCCAAGTTGACACGCATTATCTACAACTGTATCTATGGAGATTTGTTTCGGATGAAAAGTAAGTCTAAAATATTATTGTTTTGTACAAGAATAATCTTACACGAAATATTTTTCCAGTGTTGTTCATTTCCTATTAGACGAGATACTTGGAAGTGCTGTACACAGATGTCTAGAACCAGTCTTAATGGAACCAAGCGTTGTAGATATTATTTGTGAAAGAGGATGAACAAATTATAGATAGAAGAGGAACTCTGATATTGTTATTTCGACTGGCATACTGTACAGTCTTTTCTAGCATTATGTATGTCTTGTATTATTGTTTGTAAAAATGAGTAAATATTATGATATAAATGATTCATAATATCGTGTATATTCTTATATATTTTATCATTAACACTGTACATTCCACGAATAAATTTGACGACGAACCGCAAAAAATGACCTGTCTCTTTTATCTAATTATCTCTCTATCCTTTTATTCGTTTCATATGACCGCCCACGCAGATCGAATACTACAGGGTCTGATCGTGTCAAAGTACTACAATTCAAGTAGTGCGATGTACGACATACTTTTATGTCTTTCCTTCTCTATCGATTCAACGATACGATCTCTCGTCTCCTTTCCTTTATGTCCCCCCACCTATCCGGTATAAAATAAACTCATTAAAGTCTTAATACTCTGTAAGAAGCAGGGTCAAATGATTCTAATAAGTCTTAATTCTCTGTTACATTCTACACTTTTGAACTTTAAATTTCATCGATCGTTTAATTTTTGTTTATACAAATTTGCCATCAATCAGATACAAAGAATAAATAGGACAAAAGTTAATAGTATGTGGTTCTATCGTATACCAGCGAAGTTTTAATTCTCTATTATATTTTCCATTTTTAAACTTTATAAGTACTATACCGTGGATGCGCATAATATGTACAAATATATAAAATATCGGAAATATAATATTTAGTTGACGAAACAAATTCTTATTTAACTTCCCTTCTTTTAGTTAAGTTAAAAATATGAATTTCCATAAACATCCGTAATCTACTGTAAATTTTATCGACGACTTTATCATTTTTACAATATACCAATTTAACATCGATTTAAAGTACTTGAAATTTGTTGTTATTGGAACGACATTTTTCCATCGACGACTGTCGTGTATGACGCATAAATGTGCAAAGAATAAATGGGACAAGAGCTTATAGTATATGGGGTTCTGCCGTACCCCCTTGGCAGTGGCTCGAGTTAATTCGAACTTCCTCTCGTTGGATGAGATTCATTCTCCGAGTATCCGGCGTAGGCCTACGCACAGCATTCTACCCAATTTAATAAACTCTTCTAAATTACTCAGCCGGGGCTATTCCCTCGTTCAATCATGAATTTCCATGGAAATTCAGGGAAAATTCACTAAATTTCACTCAGACGGTTGAAAAATTCAATCTCAAGTCGAAAGTCCGATATAATATTTCAAATTCAAAACTACTCTGTATGTTTGTTACTACTAAATGCTATGTTCCAAATGTTTACATTATAAGGCATTTAATTTAGAATTCTGTTAATAAATTGAGAGATTTGATTCCAAAAGTTTACGTTGTAATGCTTTTAATTTAGAGTTCTGTTAATAAACTGAGAGATTCGGAAGTTCTATTTTGCTCTAGGTTAAATAAAATATATTTTCTCTTGCGAGAAGTAGTACGGTATCATTTTAGAGTCATATGTGGCACACGTGATTTCAGGAAACACCTGTGCACGTGTGTCTTCTGTACGCTACGAAGTGTATTTTCGATAGCACGCTCATTCCACCTTAAATCGTTATACAGGCATTGATGAGCAACGAAATTGTGTATAATTGTGCTTCTGTATTAAAGAAACTTTTTGGAAGAATAAACTAAAACGAAGTGACATAAACCAAAAGTAAGTGTAACAATATTTACGGACATTATTTATACATTTTCAAATGGAAAATGTATAAACATATGTGATGACGAAACTGAATAAGGTGCCGTTTTTTCTTAAATTATCGAATAATAAAGCAACCGAATATACTAGTCGCATGTGATTTTATTATACTAGAGGTCTCTGATCGTGAATTTGAAGACGAACGAAGAATAGCCACTAAACCGATTCATGTTTTATTTAAATCTCACGGGACACGAGGCTGGTTTAATCGATGAACAATGGATCGGCATCGACGAAAGAAAAGACTACGTAACAGGGATTGTATACTAATAAAAGGTGCGTTACACGCTGCGTAAGTTGCTTTAAATCAGTAAAATGGACCCGCATGAGAAAATTGTGCGTGAAACTATCCAGGAAGAGACGACGATTATCACGAAATGACCAAACTATTCCCAAGTGCAAGCTGACGGTTGTACAGGAGCACATTCTGCGGCATAGGGGCACACCGCGTGCACACATTAATCAACAAGCTGTCCTTTTCTTCCATTAAACTCTATACGGCCATCGTCATTCTTCGTCAATTTGCACGGCTGGACTCACGGTCCTTCGATCAATTAGTAATTGCTCTACTAACGATACGATTTCCAAACCTTGATATTTGTATAGATATAAATAGCATCAGCAATGAAAACAACCGAAAATGTTGGTTACCGATGATTCACATTATGACCAACTATTTGAACTGATAAAAATATTTGAAGTTGTCTTCATACATACTTTGCATAAACGATAATATTTAAAGTAATGTCGTGAGAACGGCGCATGTATATGCAATTTACACAGCGTTGTCGCATATATGTATTTTAACCTTGCTGCATTTTTGGGTCAACGAATCGTATTTTTCTATTACTAGAATATTTCTTTAAAAAGGAGCTATATATAAAAATAATTGCTTCCAACGTGACCGCTTTAAAATAAACTCATAAAAGAAAATCACTACTGTCACGCATGATATCTCGTTTCAATTGTATACTAATAGCTTTCTTAAAGCATTAAAAATCCCTTCCTCTAAAGTGAAATTGGAAAATCAAAATTAAAGGTATAAGCAAAAATCAAAATTAAGTGAGGTTAAAAAGTAAAAAGCTCCAGAATCGCACCAGAGTTGAGTTAAAGAGTTTGAAATAAAAATATGATGATTCTTTCAGATAAGAATGATTAAGAGCGAAGATATTTCGACTTGTGACCGTAACAACGGGCGGGAAAAGAACACACTCGTTGTCATGTTCGCAAATTAAGCTATCTTCCCAACAGGTGCTTCAAAACGCGCGAAGTTGCATCTATATATGTATCGAATAGATGGTCTATTATATGTATGATTCTCTTTATAAAAAGCAGACGAGTTCCTTCAATTTGGAGGTAAACTCAAAATAAAATTTACACGTAACGAGATAAGACAAATCGTCTGAGTATGACCATGGAAAATTCGAACTTTAATCCCATTTAGACCTATATATTTGGGTCTGCATTTCGTCTAACGCAGTCAGCAGGCAATTGTCGAGGACACAAGAGCTAAAGAGAGGCTACCACGTTACCTTAATGTGCTGATCTGTCTGTTAAGTAGTAGTGCCGTAGATGATGATTTAGAAATTCACCTCGGCACGATTACTTTTCACACAGAAATGCCATAATTGCGATGGGTACATACATCGTATAATTGTGATTAAGTTCAATTTATTCGATATTTCAAAAATAATAGCAGTAAATTAATGTTGAATCTACTTACGAATTGTTTAAAAATGTTCTACCATCTTGTATATTTCGTTATGGTAGTCCTGGAAATTTTAAATATATTTCACTCCGCTTGTAATTCACGGTAAGTTTCTAAACGCGTCATAATCGTTAAATGAATTGTTATTACGATATTAAACGACTCATTTTATATATAAAACCATTTATTTCACTTATAAAATTAAAATATTTCCGGAAAACGACTAATCGTGGCGCGGGAAATCTCACTACCAAAAATATACTTACTAAACCGGAAGAGAGCCTCTCGACCAATCAACGTCGCGGACGCTTTAACACCCGTGCCCGCAATTCTCAACTGCCACCACGAGTCATACCAAAATTTATAAAAAAAAAATGTATATTCGTTTTACTTTATAAATGAATAAAAAATTATAAATTAATTATATTGCAAATTAATTTTTGCGTTCTCTAATGTATTTCTTAAATCCTTAGATTACTTTTATTGTATGATTAAACAGACTTTCCGCCGCGTCTTATGACTTACGTAGTTATTCAAAATATAGTCATCAAAAAATAAACTTATTCCATAAAAGAATAAAAGTTCTTAACATTATTTAATATTATTTTATATCTTAGATAATTCCCCATCCTCGCGGCGACTCTCGCTTTAAAGGTGTATATATATTCTTTTTGTCTAATTTATCGTTGAACGTATTTTTTATTCCATATGAAGAGTCTCATTTTACGTACTACATTTCCGCGGTAGATTTCAATTTCCGTTTACCGACAATTCCGTATCAAATGGTTTATATCTCTGACATGTGTGTAATTCGATCAGTAAGTAAAGGTTGAAAAGCACTGTTACAGAGAGGTTGTGTCATCAGCCGCGCGATTCAAATCGTGCGCCAAGGCAAGGCAATAAGGATTTGGTAAGCCGGTGAATGGTTTGATAAAACAAGCGGTGGAAGGCAGGCACAGGGGAGAACGCACATTGCCCGTCGGTTGGCGGACCATTCAGTGACGCGATTCTTCACTGTCCGGCACTGATTTCAATTGGTAAATTGATTTGGAACGATGGCGAGAGAGAAAAAAAAAGAGAAAACGACGGGGTTAGACGGGGAGACACTTCGGATGAGGCCATAACATATAGAAGATGATAAAGAAAGAACCATACACCACCACCGTGACTAGGTGTATCGTTACACAGTGCAGAAAACCATGGCGGTAGCAGTGGCAGTGCCTCTCTTGCGAACCGTTAATAGGTACTGAACGCTGGTTGAATGCTTAATGCACCGTGCTTCTAGGATTAAATTGACCAATCATTTCCCGCGCGGCAAGGAGCGGCCAATTACAGCGCTCGTCCGACTATATTAAGCCAATCAAGAACAGTTTATCGCTCAGTCGTCAGTCTGCAGTTGTGATGCATGTGTCGTGCGCGTGTTTTTTCGCCTCTTCCCAAACAACTCTTAATTCGTGAAACAAACGAATCGCGTGAGAAAAAGATGAACGTTTGTCTTGAATTACTAATTCGCCATTCTTTAACAATCGTTCAGTGATTTAGATCGCGATACTTCCATTTTTCCTTTTTGGCGCGGCGGATCTTTGCAAATGTTTGAAATCGCCAAACCAAATGAGGTCGAAGTCTCATTGTCAGTTTGTTCAATCGAATTTGGAATTTTTCATTATTTATAGTTATTCAACGAGCGTGCGGGAAGAAAACTGTGTACAAAACGCAAGAGAAGCACGTGACAAAGCTTGAAACGATATGAATTTTATCGTACACGTTCCATTTATGATAAAGCTTATTTATTTCTGGTGACGGTTCGTATTTCGATCCTTCAAGATCGTTTCTTGTGATTGCCGTGCATTTCTCTCCTCGTCGACTTTTCATTAATCGATTGAATTTGAGATAGTTCGATACCCTTCTCGGAATCCGTTCTAAACGACAGTGTAGTGTTACCGAAAGATTTCGGCAATATGAGATTAGAAGATTCTAACGAACATCGGATCATTTCGAAGAATTGACCACGCCAGGTTGTTGCATTAATAAGTGCAAAAGAACGCATCAATGAACACTAGTGTCAAATAGAAGTTAAGAGGTCATGAGATTTCCTCCAATTGTTCAGTCAAGTTAAACACAATTTCTTTGAACATCGCGTAGTCAAGTAATACATACGTATATATACTTTTTATATGAAGATTAAAATGTGTTTTACCATTAAACAGAATTAGGAATCACTGGTTTGCAATATAATATATTATATTTTACAGCTTTACATGGATTATCATTTTATCTCGTAAAAGTTTTCAAGTAACACCGATCACGTGCTTCACGCCGTAGGAAATTGATTGTCCAATGTAATGAGGGTCCGATTGTTTTAGATATATATGTACATAAGAGAAACATTATTCTTATTTTCCTCGCAAATACATTCACGATCTCACGCAAACAAGATTAACTCGTAACCGCTAAAACCACATCCGATAAGTATTCCTCTATTAATATATGGTTTTACTAGAAACGCTTTCTAATCTAATAAAAATTCACTACATAGTTGACCGATCGGCTTATCTTCTTTCGATTGTCCAATAAAACCTGGAAATCCTAACAGATGCGCGATCCCCTTAGGTCTTTTCTTTCTCTCTCTCTCTCTCTCTCTTCTTTATCCGCGAATTGGATAAACTTCTTCGGAACATATTTTTCGCGCTCAGCTTACAACATCCGAGAAACGAGATCACATGTGACCACACGCATAATAACGTCACAAAGTATCGTTTCAACCTGACACCCGGTGAAACCTCGAGAATAGAAGTCTCGAGAAGAAGTGAGGAGAAAAAGAAGACTGATGCGATATGCCCCGCGTAACAATCGCGGAAACGATAAAAGAGACGAAACGTCCTGCGAAAACAAGCGATTCTCTCGTATTACCGAGTGTGTGTTAGAGGCACGACGACTTTGGTGTCTAACAGATTGAGAAGAAATGTAATTGGAGACATTTTGTTATTCTGAAAATGTAATGGCACGCAGCGTGCGTGGTTAGGCTTTATCGTCGCGACTTCTTGACCCCTCTCGAACGATAGTATAGAACACGAGAACCGGGAGTCTCGAAGAAAATTATCGAATGCCTAGAATCCAAATATCAAGACTAAACTTTAAAACATAAGAGGTTCCTTTATAGGGGTTTAATAAAATATTTCTTAGCTTCCTTTACATTGTCATAGTTTCTTTGTCTCGTTTAAAAATGACGTAACTTCTATGCATCGAAAGTTGTAGCAGCACAACCTACGGAAAAATCGTAAAGTATCTCGATCTTAATTCGAAACGCGCCGCTCTTAAAATAGAACATTTTTGGTCGCAGAGCTGAGACAGAGGTTACGCTTTCCGAGACTCCGCGAATTTTTATAAAGAATCGTCTGTATTTCTTGAGTAATAGTCCATTTTTTTTCAAGTATCGTTTCTAAGACGAAAAAGGTATCGAGTTTTTGCCACTTGAAGAGTATTTCCCCTGTTCGTTTCTTAGAATTTCTTCTCTGTTCATCCACCCACAATTTGTGCATCGTAGCCTAATAAGTTGACGAGTTATTTCACGAATACCCAGAGGGAGCTGACATTAACAGAAATTAGCGTTAATTGGTGATATTCTCCTTTCCTCTTCGCTCCTCCCGTTTTTCTGTTATCCCCTCCATCCCAGTCGATCTCCATCGCGATCTCTTTCCCTTTTCTATGAATCTCACACCATTTCTGCATAGTTTTATTTATCTTTTATAAGTTTTTGTTCGTCTGCCTTTTCTCTTGTTCTAACCATCTTCTTTTCTTGTAGCATACTTTCTCATTTGGCGCGTCTGAGCTGACGAATATCGAAAAAACAATCCACTGAAACTACGCATGTTGCACACGCAACATGCGTTCGCGTCCAGCTGAATCTGCAACGGCCGCAACATCGAAATAATCCTCTTTGGCTTGTGGCCACTTTACATTTTTAACAGTCTGGAACAAACGTCCTGCATGTTCTTTTCGTTCTGCTTTTTCAAGTACTAAACTACTCGAAGAAAGACCGATCATTGTTCGAATCGTTTTTCTAAGCTTCGATAGTATATGAATATCTGCTCGAAGTTCCACAGAAGTTCCATGGAAAAAATCGTTCACCAACCTCGAATCATACCATGGAGGCGAACGATGAATACGGTGTTTGATGAAACGAGAAGCGTTAAGCAGGGTCGCGGGGCAGAGAAATCAAAGATTCGATTGTAGACTCCCTCTCTCTATCGTGCGTACACACATTTCCGCACGCGATATTACTTCCAATCCTCAAGTTCTTTGCTTCGTTTTGTTCCCGATCTCATTCTCGATTTTTTACATAGAAACAGAATTTTATTATATCTTGCATATGTTTTTGCCATTTCCAAGGTCTACAATGATCTTACCTTTCTATTTTGCAAAATAGGTTCACAGTAACCGATTTTCTATTTTGTAGCATAACTTATATTTCATACATTTTGAAAAAAGATATATTTTGCATAAGAATGTCCAATGTCCAGAGTGATCCGTCTATCTTCCTATTTTGCAGTATAATTTATGTGAAAAGATTAGTAAAATCTAATTTACTCTACGGTGTTTCAATCGTAACAAGGACACGTTAATTGAAACTGTCAATAGTGCGCTTGTGCAGTTCTAGGATATTCTTGGAAGCGATTTTGGTAATAAAATAAAGATAGAGTAGAATAAATTGTATATTGGAAGCATAAAAATTTTCGAGATAGAAACAACAGTTCTTAATGCAGAATCGACGTTACGACACGAAACTCGAAATTTTTTCGGAGACGAACAGAAGAAGAAAGAACAAAGAGGCTGAGATAGTGGGCGACTTTAATGACTACTCGAGGTCGCTTCAATGAGTACCACTGTGTGTCATCGCATCATTATAGTATATACGATATATAGTGTACGGTACCGCGTCCGGACTAATAATTATAACGTATATCTTATTACTATCCGTACTGCTTTGTAATGATTTTATCACTATCGGTTTCATTCGTATCGCTATACATTATATATACATTATACATTATATACTTTGAGATTTTTTCTTCCCTTTTTTTAAATTAAATTTTTCGGAATAAATGTAATATTAAGTAGATATAATAATAAAATAGATATTTATAACTGAAGCAAGAAAAAAACTTAATAACTAGATTGAATAAGTAGATATAGAAAATGTTGCAAACAAGGATGTATTTGTTTGTAAGATGTATTTCATAAATAGGCTAATTCAATTGACTTAAGATTTCTATCCGTTTCGTAAAATGATTGCAGTGTGCACGTAGTGAATGTGTCATGCAATATCTATGAGCTACCGTATTCTTCTGCCGATTATCTAATCTTGCGTTAAATTATAAGGAAACGTGGGCACGTTATATTAAGACCTGCTTCGGCCTGCTTAATTGTCTGTTAATCGACAATTTCAATTTTCTTTTAATCGCCTAATTATACATTTAAATTAACGTTTCCTTTAAAACAATTTGAAATTAAATAAATTAAATGATTAATTTTATATGATAATTTATAGGGATCATCATTGCTTCATCAAGAGGATCGCATAACTATCGTAACAATGGAAGGACTACGATACATCGGAAGTTAATCCTGTCTTGTTCATAAGTACTAGTGCCGCAGGAGTGACTAGGTTGGGTTAGAAATTACCATATCTCCTGCTGCTCAAGTGCTTATCAATGGGTCCGGACTCACATCTATCTTTCGAATCATGCATTGAATGACTTATTCAAAGTGAAATTTCGCAGGCGATATCTAAATGTATATAAAGCAGTTATTTGCGTATACAAGTGTAATAATACCGCAGTTTCTATTTTATATTTATAACAATTTTATGTAAACATATTTAAAAATTCTAAAATACTACACAAGTATATATTCAACAAATGATAAAATTTCGTTATTGAAAACGAAGAAAAAAAAAATATAATTTTCACTTGGAGGAGCTGGGATTTGAACCCAGGACTTTCAGCATGCGAAGCAGACACTCTACCACTGAGTTACACCCCCGGTTATGTACTAAACATTTTACATAAACTAAATGGTCTGATGTTATTATTTAAATGAGAAAAATTCAATTGCTTCTAATATTTATTACAAAGTAAGTTGTACATTCTGTGTTTCTGTAATTCTTAATATTTTATCCTCTTATTATAAAATTTTGAAATGTGAAATACTGTTTAATAAGAAATTATTCACTTTTATACTCATTCTGTATTAAAAATATAGCAAATAAAACGCATTGTTTTGATTATGTAATCAAGATAAAGTTAAATAAACATTCCAATGTATGTATTTATTTAACTAAGCATCAATAAATAAATATTTTATCAATATTTGTATCAATTATTGAAACCTTTATTTATAATTTACTAATGAAATCAGTTCATAGTTCTGTTAAGTCATAACAGAGGAAGAATGGAAATAAATTCGATCTCATACACCCCTTTAATTTTCGATCCGTATGAAACATATACTGTTATACAACCTTACGATTATTGTACGCTGTACGTCGTGTATTGTTTGAGGTAGTAAGTAGAAATCATAGATCAAACTTAAACGATAGCATATATAGGAATATTTAATATGTCTTACATAGAAAAAGAGAGATATATAAGACTGGATGCGAACGTTGAAAACTTGCACGTTAGTCTGGCGCTTTAGTCGCTTCGCCAATTGTGGATTTAGATACTAAAGATAAGTGCGGTTCTGCCAGGTTCTACTGATGTCGCAACAATTCAATCTAACCTCCGAAAAAAACTAGCAGCGTCCTACTCGAAGTAACTGTCAGTACACAGTACGTCATCGTAAAGCGATCCATTAAGGTTATTTCGTGTATTCCTTCCTTCTATTAACTCGCCAACCGATAAGGTTTGTTTTCTGGCTCTTAATATTTTGTAACTGATCACTTTCAACTTGTTTATCTATTTCCCACTTTCAGCGAATCCACATCTATGACACATGGCTAGTAGATCATTGCTAGATGGTCAATCATAAAAATTTGAACACGTCGGAGCTAAGATTAAGAGTAGTGTCTCAATCGAAGAATTGGAACGGTATTCGCCACGGCTTTCACAGACATGGTTGGATTGGCGGGCGGGGGAGGTCATCTGTATCCCTCGCCCCCAATGCAACCTAATCCAGAATGTAAGTTCTAACAATATAAATATCTTAGATTTTCATATTTCTTCGATATAGCGAATATTCATCTTTATTATTTAATATAAATGTTTTTATATAGTGAGAGAAATGACTGGAATTGCTCCTAGTGCACCGACAAGTGCGGATGCTTGTTTAAGTATTGTACATTCTCTCATGTGTCATCGTCAAGGAGGTGAAAGTGAAGGATTTAGTAAGAGAGCTATTGAATCATTGGTTAAAAAGCTTAAAGTATGTGTTATTCCCTAACTTAATTTATCATACATCCCAAAGAATTTGGTTAGTATTCATGATATAATTCCTATTTTTAGGAGAAACGAGATGAATTAGATAGCTTAATAACTGCTATTACTACAAATGGAGCTCATCCCAGTAAATGTGTTACGATACAAAGAACTCTGGATGGTAGGCTACAAGTTGCTGGTCGTAAGGGTTTCCCACATGTTATTTATGCTCGAATCTGGAGATGGCCGGATTTACACAAGAATGAATTGAAACATGTCAAGTACTGCCAATTTGCTTTTGACTTAAAATGTGATTCTGTGTGTGTAAATCCATATCACTATGAGAGAGTTGTATCTCCTGGCATAGGTATGTCATGAAATATATTTTTTTACTTGTTTTCATAGACAGATCACGTGCTTCAATCAATATTCTTTTCATTGCGTTGTTTCTTTGCAAAGCTTCTGTGAATTCATTTGTAGCACCATAAGTGTAAATGATTTATTGTTGTGGCCTTGGTGTATGATGGAATGGGTTGGTTTCCCCGCACAGACCCGTTCTTTACAGACCTATCTGGACTAACTCTGCAATCAGGAGTAGGCGTAGGACCAGGTGGTAGATTAGTCAAAGATGAATATTCAGTTGGTGGTGGAGGAAGTGCAGCAGCTGGAGCAGTAGGATCCGCAATGGATGTTGATGGAGAAATGAACCAAACTATTCAACATCATCCACCTGCTCAACCCACTTCGTCTAATAGCGCTCAGCCATCTCAACAGACTTTTATACCAGGTCTAGCACCGCCTAATCCAAGTAAGTAAAAATACTTTATTTATTTTTTGAGAAATATAATTGTTCCATATAAAAATATTATCTTTTAATGATTATGTACTGAAAATGTATGTGTTTGTAGTATTTATTAGTAAAATGATCAGATTTTTAAGCATATTAAAATATTTTTATAATTTAGTTTATAAATGTGTTTTCAAACATTGAGTGTGTTGATTTATTTAAAAAAAAAGCATGATCAAAACCTGTATAAGGCAGTTAATATAAATGCACTAAAATATATGAATAAGGAGCTTTATTATTGCAGTATTATATTGTTAGGTGGTTTTATTTTATTTCCTGCAAGTCTTTTATTAATATTGCTTTATTCAGAATTACTTTGCGTTGCTAGTTTGATTTCATTTTAGCTTTATTCTTTCTTTTTCCTTTTATTGTTTGGCACAGCTAGTGGTGAGGGTGTGTTTGGCAGTAATGGGGGAGGGAATAATGGTGGTAATCCACACAATAAATTGGATGACAATAATTGCCCCAGGCAAACCTGGATTCCTACACCTCATCATCCTACAACACGTAACATTCATCATCGTACGTATATAATAGAATGCTTTCTTATATTCTACAATATTTTCTGTCTACTTGCCAGTTAATTTTTGTTGCTTTGTGCTAATTTTATAAAAATTCGTAGTAATCTTACACAGTAATTAATTTCAGAAATTCTGGCCAAAGTTTGAATTAATTGATATTTTATGTTATGTTGCCTGTATTGTGTACGAGTTACATTTAATTTTGCAGCAGTAGTACATCCAATGAGTCACACCGTAGGTAGTCAACAGCAGTCATTGAGTACATCTAGTGGAGGCAGTGGGGCACAGATACTGAGTCCTTCACAAGGACAATCTACTGAAACATTTTATGGAACAACTACACCTCCTCAAGATCTTAATCAACCACCTACTGTTGATGCATTAGCAGCGTCTTTAGGTATGCAATCTCAATCAATTATCCTTTAATGTTTGTTAAATATAATTCGCTTTTTTAACAGGTGAAGGTCAAAATTCTCCTGTATCACCTGTACATCTTCATCATCCAAATGGATTTCCAGTAGGTACAGCTGCTTATAATTCAGGAGCACCACAATGGACTGGACCTAATACTCTTACATATACTCAAAGTATGCAGCCTCCAGATCATAGACATCTTCATCCTACCTCCTATTGTGAGTTAATGATAAACATTATATTACGGTATTCTAACAATATCATAACTGACATTTTTATTAGGGGGTGGCCACGGAGGTGAAGTAGGTGGAAACATTGGTGGTTTATTATCTACACAGCCAGCACCAGAATACTGGTGTTCAGTTGGTTACTTTGAATTAGATACTCAAGTAGGCGAAACGTTTAAAGTAAGCAGCGGTTGCCCTACCGTAACAGTCGATGGTTATGTCGATCCAAGCGGCGGTAATAGATTTTGCTTAGGAGCTTTGAGTAATGTACACAGAACAGAACAAAGCGAAAAAGCTCGTCTTCATATAGGTATAATAAATTACTTCTTCCTTAATTTTTAGTCTTCATAATTAATTACTGTATTGTTATGAACTTTTCAGGAAAAGGAGTTGTGTTAGATTTAAGGGGTGAAGGAGATGTTTGGTTAAGATGCCAAAGTGAACATAGTGTTTTTGTACAGTCTTATTATTTAGACAGGGAAGCAGGTCGTGCACCCGGTGATGCAGTGCATAAAATTTATCCCTCTGCATATATTAAAGTCTTTGATTTACGGCAATGTCATAAGCAAATGAGAGGACAAGCCGCTACTGCACAAGCCGCAGCTGCGGCACAAGCGGCAGCTGTAGCGGGACACTTAACGCACGGTGCACCAATTACAAAAAGTTAGTATACTAAAATAATATTAATGATGTTTTATATATTTATATATCTAATTATTTTAGTTAATATAATAAACTCTATAAAATAATACAGGTCTTAGTGCAGCAGCAGGAATAGGTGTAGATGATCTTCGACGACTTTGCATTTTGCGTTTAAGTTTCGTAAAGGGTTGGGGTCCTGATTATCCTCGACAAAGTATAAAAGAAACTCCATGCTGGATAGAGGTATACACAAATTTTAGATTTGTTTGATCCATATTAATCGTAAATTATTCTAAGAATTAAAAAGGAATAAAGTTGTGTATCTAATATAGGTGCACTTACATCGAGCCCTTCAATTACTGGACGAAGTCTTGCATACTATGCCAATAGATGGTCCACGGGGAATTGAATAATTTTATTTAATTTTTGATAATACATTTATTTCGAAAAAGACATCACATTACTACAAACTCTGCATCAGGTGTGCAAAATATATAAAATGCATATATATACAATATTGTGGTGTCGTTAAAGATTTTGAAAAAAGTCAACAAGATATAATATTGGTTCAAATGAAATAGTGTGAATTGTAAATCCAGATGAAAACATTACTCGAGATTTTTATTGACATCTTTTATATATTTTACACACATGATTTACCGCGTAGAATAAAATGTGTGCCACGGCCTTGCATTACCGTCAACGTACAAACGTTTTGCAAAGGAGATATTATTTTTCATTGTGAAAAATTATTTTTTAAGAAAAAAGGAGTGCATCTACATGAAGTATGTGGGTAGAATGAAAGACTTCTATTTTAATAGGTAGTCGTTATCTGATTTAAGGGGATAAATACATTTTCTACGGCATGGCCTGGTGAGCTCAGCAAAATGCGTGGGTAAAACGTGATACTTTTGGAAACATTAATAGTCATAATCTCGTTTTTTGAGATTAGCTTTGTAAGATAGCATAAGCATATTAAATACATCCTAATTAAAGAATGACGGTAAATTTTAAATTCACTGTTAATGTCAAATACAACAACAGTAAAAAAATGGATTATATATATACATATATATCAACAGTAGGAAGGTTTTCTAAGAATGCAATACGTTTCAAAGTACTGTCGGATAACAGCTTTAGTATATAGAAATACTGCGATAAATATTATATAAGCCATTCTATATATCTATGTCAATCTAGTGTCAAAGAAGCTGTAGGATGTAATCAGAAAGAAATTTAATGAAAGGAGTTTGCATAGTGAAATGTTAATGGGAGCAATTAAATATTGAAAAAATTGCATTAGAAAAGCATATTTTTATTATGTCAGTATCGGTTGTACTGACAGTAGTTTGATACTATGTTGTTAAAGCAACCTTCTATATTGTTATCTGTTTTATACTTTATAGCCAAAAAGTATCACTACGTAAATACCTGCAGTGTTTGATTTGTAATGATGTTTCGTGTCTGCCCTTTTTTATTATTATTTTTCCTGTAAGGATATGAATTAATCTGATAGTTAGTATTATTATAATTATTAGTATAGTTATTGGTGGTGTAAGAAGATGAAAATATTTAAAACATGGTACGATATAATTCTTCTAATCAACCACCAATGTTACTACTATTACCATGTAGTACTTGTTGAATAATTATACTTACTGTTTATCAACCATTTTATTATTCTATATTCGTACAAAATATTCTTATATATATGCTATATTTGATAATATTATCATACAGAGAAAACGTTGACCAAATTTTATACCTATCCATATATGTATATACATATTATATGTGTGTGTGTGTGTGTGTATATATATATATATACATATTATATGTGTGTGTGTATATATATATACACATGTACATATATATAATATGTATATATATATACACACACATGTAAGCGCATATGTACGCATATCGACATTTTATCTTTTCTTCACTTATTCTAGGTAAAGAGAAAAGTTTACTGCTTATTTTTATTAATTGGTGCACATTATAGTATTCTGAATTTTTGCTTCTTTGTTGTAATTGAGTAGAGATTATTTAGCTGTTTGTGTTCACGTTGTCCTCATATTTTTTATGTTATACTTAATCAAGATCATTCTCATTAATAAAAGAACGAGTAGAATTTTGTACATATAGGCACATGTATGTGCATCATATTGCAGGTAAAGAATGGATTATTCTTGATTAAGCAAACATTGAGTTATTGTGAGAAGTTTTATTCTTATTATGTGAAGTTACATGTTACCTTTTATAATGAAAACAAGGTTGAAAAGAAATAGTCTTTAACATCATTAAAAAACACATCTTAAAGAAATAAAAAAAAGGAGATTAAAAAATGAAAATGTTGTATAGTAGGAGTAACAAAAAGATGTGCATTTGTTAATGAAGATCGAAGTGAAGAATAATATTATTGACTAAATTTTTACAAAGGCTATATTTTAGCGATAAAATGCACGAAACATAAATTATATCGTCCTTTTTTTTCTCTAAATCAAAGGTATGAAGCTCAAATAAAACGGAAAAATCATGTTTAAACATACTTAACGCCAAGTTCGCTTTAGAAACACATGTGCCATCATTTTCATATATTACCATACACAGAATAACAAACAGGATTAAAAGTTTTTATAAATCCTATATTTTTACCAAACTCGTAAAATGCGAATGTAACACATCTTTAAATTGTGGTGCTTCAGTACGTCCTATAACCATAGATTTTACAAGATCCAGAATAAAAATTTGTACATCTAAATTAAGCTAAATTAAATCTATATAAGAACGTAAAAAGTGGATTATAAAAATTGATGCGTTTGAAACTAATTATAGTATTCTGAAATAGAATATGAGATAAGAAAAGAATTGATGTACAGGATACAATCTAAAATTTACAAACTTTACTATGGGAAATATTCTACAAACGTGTTCATATGATGTTTTAACGATGCCTCTGAACAATAGTTTCTTAGATATGTTGAAAGTGGTATCAAAGTGCAATAGCCCAGTCTCATGTCAAAGATACCATAACTAATAGTTGTAAAAGTAAATAAAATGCCTATGTAATTTATGTTTGCGATTGAAAAATGATAATGGTAATTTAATAACAGATACTATAATTATTATTGCTTTTTCTTTCACTTTTATCAGGGTAGTATATACAGTATATCTTGCTATTTAAGAATCTTAACAATTTGCTTCATATTGCAATCAATGTCGAAGCCTATACTTATATCGTTTTCTTTATATCTAATTTTGCCATTCAATGTCTTATAAATAACGTTTTAGTTAAATGAGGAGATTTGTTACATTTGTTCGATTGTTACTGATCATTTCCTGTGGTTATTTATTACTATTGATTTTACATCCATTTTAATAGAAGGCTTCATTATTAATTACAGAATTTGAAACTCAAAGACTTGTTCTCTTAAACTTTAGAAGCATATACATAAGCACGTACAATAAATATAGAATTATACGTTTATAATTGCTATTCATGATTCTAAAAAATTGTAAAATAATAGATTTATACACTTTTTTTACTAGGTTTTACAGTTGAATTTAGACGCGAATCGTTTTCATGATATACATATTATTCTTATATTTTCGATAATTCTTGGAAATTGGTTGCAAAGCGGCGATTTAACTGTCATTGTTTGTTTTTCAAACAAATTGTGTATATTTAAACCAAAGATATTTCGACGACACGATTACATCATGATATGTTACGAATATATATATATATATATATACGAAATGTAAAAGTAATTATTCTTAACAAGTACGTCGCAATACATAATGCAAGTAGAAACGCATATAAACATTTTAAACCGTATGTTGAAACACAGTCTCATTCAGGTATAGAATTTTCTGGTGTCGGAATTACGATATTTCAGTGAATATTAAAAATCTAAGCATCATATGAAAAATTGTATAATGATTTTTAGCCATAAAACATTTTTGTGTAAAACTATATAACGATAACACGTTATTAGATTGTTAAAAAAATTTGTGCACGTATGTGCTAAGTATAAGTTGCAACAGTATGGATAAACAGGAAATAAGCGATAGTTAATGCAATGCCTGTATACCATATTGTAAAGCACATATGCTTACAGAACTTGAATGGATGTGTTTACAAGCTTTTTGTTATTGTATATTATAAATACATTACATTATACATGATCATTTTCAATAAACATATTCTGTGAATTAGACAAAAATGTACTGAATTGAATATAGGAGAAAAGTAAATATACAAATGTAGCTACCAAACATTTCTGTTTATTAAGGGAAATTATTTATTACAGTACAAGTAATTGACAATATAACACCTATTTTAACTTAATGAACTCGATACAGTAGATGATTCACTTTCTTTAGGTTTGTCTTTATAAAAATTACCCTTGCAATCAATTGCCATATTATGGTCTATAACATTTTCTAGTGCATTGAGGATAGCTTCATCAATATTTTTAGATGTAATAAATGTTTGAGCTTCTTCTTTTGCTTTTCTGATTTTTTCATCTATTTTCATTTGTAATTTCAAATCTCTTTCATTCTTTGCTTGTAATCTACTGATAATTTCTTCTTGGCGAGCTTTCCTTTCTCGAGCTAATCTTTCCTCTCGTATCATAGCTACTTCTTTATTCCATTTATCATTTATAGAACAACATATTTCAAAATCTTGCTGTATATTTTTTTGTACAACATTTGTATCCAAAGAAAATTGTACTTCCTTTTGTTTCTCAATAAAGAAAGACCTAAAACAAAAGTATATTTCCTTATTTTATATATTGTAGTTGTTATATTATTATAAATAATATTACATATTACATATTATTTATAATAACTTGTCAACTATAATATATAAAATAAGGAAATTTTACATACATTACAGATTTCATTAATGTTTTGTAATTATTATGCAAACGTTTCAGTTCATTATATTCTTCTATAGGTATAACTGGTTTTTGTGGTATTCTAAACAACTTTGATTTTGCTGTTGGTAACCAAATTGGTTTTCTCTTCCACCTTACACATTGAATATGGGGTCCATTGGATATTATATGATCGTAAGCATTTAAATTTCTTACTGTCAGTGTATTGATGCTAAGTGCCACTGACGGTCGTATCATCATGTTAAATTAATTTTCTATTATAATGTAATTTCTTCTAAAAGAAACATATGATTGTAATATGTTATAAAACATATACTTAAACTTTAGTACTTATAATACTTAGTATTTATAAGTGTCTTACATTTTACTGTAACTAATAATGTATATCTTTATACTTATGGCATTAAAAAAATTTATGTTTTTTTAAAACATTCGTATCTACATAACATTATAATCGAACTAGGTTAGAAACATGTCATTGCGAGAAAATTTATCTCAACCTCTTTGTTATCTAGATGTCGTTTCTGTACCAAGCGACATCCAACCCATGAAACATCACGTATATGTACTAATTTCAATTTAATTAAGAAAAAAAAAAGAATTATATTTTGTGCATGAGCGCGCGCGTGTGTGTAAATTTAAAATATGTATATATACACATAATTTGTTGAATGTAATTAGAAAATTTATTATATGATATTAAATTATCTATTAAATCCAAATCGAATATATTATAATAGGGCATGATAAAAATATTTTAATTTTTCGATTAAAATTTAAAGTGATCATTTTTCTCGAATGGGAGGAAATATTTTTATATTATTTCATAAAATTGATGTTTAAGAGTATTATTAAACTTTTCTTGTTTACATATATGCAAAAAATGAAAGATGCGGTGAAGTAATTAGTCTTGCGTTTTGAGGACCTCATTAGATATATACAGAACGAATGCGCCGCAGCACTTACCTACATAGCTGTATTGCATTTTTTTAAAAGCAGTAGTGCCAGAGTTCTTGGTCTAGCGAGTACATACTATCTTTATTTCTTATTTTGAACTCGTTCGAATCATATACATTTTCCTTTACACTTCCAGATAAATTTGTAATAGAATATTACTCGCTTAAATCATAAAAACGACAAAGAAAATATAATGTTACTTTACCGAGCAAGTGCAAAATAACTGTTCTTCGCAATTATTTAAAAGGCGAATTAAATGGCATTAAATCATTCATTGGAATTAAATTGATAACGTGAAATTTAGAAAAAAATATGTATAGTGTTCATATGACACCGGGTAGATCTTCTGATAAACAAGGATCTTCGAAAAATGTGGATGATGAAGTGGGAGTATTTAAAAATCGAAGAAAAGAATCGATCCCAGTTAAGGTTTTCAATTATTTGAAAACACAAATGCAAACGGAAGGAATTTCAAGTAAGTGGAAATTTATTGATTATAACAAGTTTGTTAAATAGAATAACTCATAGTAATGATCACACATCAATCACGATTTGTTGCTATTTAATAAACGCGATATTATAAAATTTAGGAAATTTATAATGAATTATTTTCTTTTCCTTGTTATATGTTACTGTGGATGTAAGGCTTTAAAGCAAATATTTTATTAGACGTTCAAATTTGTGATGCTTGCTGTTTATTTTTTATTAAAATATATAATGATATACATATTAATCGAGGATAAAGAAAATAAACGAAAGAAAAATTGTTTATTTCACTCTTGCTTAATTTTCAAATAATCTTCTGAAGCTTCTTTAATGATTAACATCTTCCGCGTTCGTTTCTTTGTCCTCGTTGTATAAAAAAAATTGTGTTTTTTATGTATATTAGGTATATCTATTAATTCCTTTTTTTTGCCAAATTTGTATTTTTACAAACACTAACTTAAGAAAATCAGAATCCTACTTTTTTTCGAGCTTTTAACAGTAGTATATTTTTTTATAATTAACATTGCACTTTCGTTAAAGTGAAAAAATAGTTTTACATGATCGTTATAACATAATGAATTACTCTTTTTGAACTAGATTAAACAAGGCAATCTCCTACTAATCATGTTTGATTTAAATATATAAATAATGTATAATTACTTTTCTCTAAATTACTTAATATCATTATTTTTTTTATCCTTTTTCTTTTTCGATGATACATACAATTTTATGTACTACTAAGAGTGTACATTTTTTTTATTGAGTTTAATTTTTAGAAAGATCATCTACTTATCTAATGGCTCAGTATTCATCACTGAAAATAAACAATCTGAGACTTCAATCTTTAGATCTTCGCATATATTTACATCTTTTTCGGTTGTCGTTTCATAATTCGAATAATTGTTCGGCCACACTTCTGAAATTGAATCTTCACTTCCCGCAATTTCACTTTTCGCACCATCCGCAACTGACTCTCTTAAATCAGAATTGCTATTTGACATTGATGTATATAATATCCGGGATTCGTCCGTAGTTTCTCTAACTTTAGTTTGTAAACTAGCCATTCGCATTCCGGACGAAGTATCATTGTAGAGTAGCCAACATGGAGAAAAGGAATGTTGTCTGTATTCTGCAACAAATCTCTCTTTTTGGGAGCAAGTTACACTCGATGAGACTTGCGTATGTGTAACAATAGGGGCTATGTAACAATATACACAAGATGTCTGATCTAATTTCGATAAATCTATACGCTTGGTACTAATGATATTCAAAATATTTTCTAAAATAGAATGTGAAGACATCTTAGTGATTCTTTTTGGATAAAATGGATCTAATATTTCTAAAAATAGTAAAAATATAAAAATGTATTACTTTCTTTACATTTTTAAATATATTATTTAAAAGCAATAGTACATACCATTTGTTTGTAACTTTTCTGTCATATTAGATATATCCCTATGAACATCAGATTCTGTTTGTATTATAGAGTTACAATTTTGTTCAGGTTGTCCTACATTTTCATATAATGGGATAGTTCCTTCATTATTGCGCGAACAAGAGTATTCATATGGTAGATTAGAGTTATAGTGATTATTGTTAGAAAATGTCTGTGACGTAGTAGATGCATACGCTTCTTGATCTATATTTGCATTTGAAAAGGAATGTGTATACTGCAAATATTCTCCAGTAGTTTCTGTACTGCATTTAATCAAATTTTGTAAATAATATGTATTATTACAGTCAGATTGCACATGAGGAATGATGTTTGTGTCACAATACTGATTTTCTTCCAATGTATTCAAATTCAATAAATTTTGATTGGAATTGTATGGATGTACAGTTTCTGTCATTCGATATTGACACGTTAAATTTTCATCATTTATGGGCTTGTTTAAGGCATCAGATCCTATATTATCACAATACATAGTTTGAAATATTTTTGATGATTGGACATCTGATGTTGGACAGTTGTTATCTACTGTATCCATATCATTAGTAATAGTCCAGTTTTCATAATCTTGATGCATGACAATATTTGTACTGGGGTATTTATATTGATTAATATTTTCATTTGTTAAGACATTTGAAATTTGTTGACCAATTTCTTCAACACTTTTTACAAAAGTTGGTTCATTTAAAAAATATTCTCCCTTTATACCACTTAGAAGACCATAACACTCTGTATTGTTTTCCAAAATTTCTTCATTATCCTGATTATCTGATTCAGCAGTTAAAGTGTCAGAATTATCTAACAAGTTATTAGACTGGTACTGTTCCACTGATAAAAATCTGCCAAGTACAGGACTAGCTATTTCTCCCAAATTTGCACCAACTGGTGCTTGTAACATTTTTTTAAGAAGTATAGATCCTTGTACATTACTATTTGTGTCTTCTAATGTTTGATATTCTACATTATCATTTGGTTGATATATTGAATTTACATTGTTAACAGGAACTATATTAGATTTATTATAGTTACTAACATCTAAAGGAACCTTTTGCACATCAGTTGAAACTGTTGCTGTTCTTAGGTCTACTATAGTTGAATCCTGTATTTGATTATTATTTGTATCATATGTTTGAAATTCTCTTTGTATTCTTTTTATTAAGAACTGTTTGAACTCTTCATAATGAGGGATTCTGTTGTTATCATCTCTATTTGTGATCTCTTCTTCTGCCCCCACCTAATAACATAATATATATTTTATTTTAAAAACTTTCAAATATTCTGCATCTTTCTTTATTAAGAGCTTTTTTAAAAATTTACGAGAATATTAACATTACAAAAATACTGTAAATATAAAATTTCCAATAAGATTGATTAATGATCGATCTATAGAATTATTCATGTTCGATATAATTTTTTGTCTCAAGCGTTATTGATCAATGTTTGATACGAACGTGCGATTTTGCAATATAATATTTGAATTTATTCAAGTTCGCATACACATTACAGCGATAAAACTAAATGAAGATCAACTCACCCACTGATAAGGTGGTTGCTGTTGCGGACAATAGTAATCATCGGCCATACCGTAATCAGGACTATGTAATGGTGTGGAGGTTAACCCGAGTTTCCCGACTTTGACTTTTCTCATTTTCCTCTTACGATTCTGCTTAAGATCTTGCAAGAGCCTGCCAACTTCATTTTCATTTCCGCCTTTCGCGGCTTGTAACACTTTAATCAGTAATTTCTTCTACGGTCAAAAATCGTAATCGATCGTTCAAAAATCAATTTACTTGTCGTTTTAGGAAAAAGAACGAAGAAGTGGGAATAACTTTATTAACTTTTTCGTTAAAGTTTCTAATGGTAGATCAGTTACCTTTATGTTACCTGGTACCCGATATCGGAGAGCTAAGGCTTGTAATTCTTTGTACGATAAACTTGAAATGTCGTTTCCGTTCATTTTTAAATATCAAGCCATCCGGCCGAAATCCTTCCCTTAGTACTCACACATTTCTGATATGGCCGATAGAAAAATTCGTCTGCTAACCGAATTACCCTGAAATCTATTTAATTTAAAAAATTGATTTAACCGAAAATTAGTTCTGTATAAAAATTGTCCTTTGTTATTAAACTTTGAAAACAACCATTTTTGTCTTAATCGTGAAATTGTAAAAAATGATTTATATTTTAACATATTTCTATTTAGTATTAAATTAGTTTTTCAGAATCTATCTCAAACTTGTATTTTAGCATAGAAAGATTATTAAGAGGAAAGAAATAAAACTAGTGATGGTGTATATTATGTTTCCTTTATTTATCTGTGCATACACAATTACTTACATACTCCTTGACTCCTTTATCAGTAAAACGGTTCCTTTATCGATAACAAGTGCTATTATCCTGCCATCTGTAAATCACGAATTTGCAATTTTGTTTTATCGATCGATAACGTCGTCGATTTCGTTATTCGCTTGAATAATTCCATTAGTTGAGATAATTCCCTAAATTCTCACGAATCTGTAGCATATTTTAATTTGCGTGTTGACTGATAATATTTGACATAGTTTTCCGTCATGTTTATCGACGATCGACATAAACCAAGTAATTGGTCTGCATCTGCAATGATGTTTTTGGCTCGGTTTCAATCGGAACTGGATCTTCCCCTATTCCATAGCATATTTATAGTACTAAAGCTCATGATGCGTTAAATATTTTCTCGTTTACTCGCAATAACACATGATCTTGTTATATTTGTCATGAATAGGCTATGGATATTTATTTTAAATTTACATTTTTACAAACAGAGCTAAAAAGGGGTAATTCAAGCAGAAATTTGTTTTATCTATTAAATATTATAATAAGTATTGTGCTTTGAATATTTTATATGTTTTGATATCTTATGTGCATTTTTAAATCTTTAAATTTTCCATAGACACATAAAAATTTGCAGTCTAGTCATGGGAAGAGTACATTCTTATGATAGGGTATAGAAGTAAGCAAGTAGCATACTCGACGCATACAGCTGCGTTCAGTAGAAAGGTTGTTCATAGTCAGACGCGTCTGGTACACTGTTTTTTGTGAAGGTAAAAACTGAGTGCATCAGGCGCGTCTGATTATGGACAAGTTTTCTACTGAACGCAGATATACAAATTCAGTTTCCATCTCTGTAAAGGACAATTCAAATTAAATACATATTGTGCCATATATAAATCATAAAACATTATACTTTTATAGTTACAAATCTCTTTTAGAATTTTTATATATGCTATATACTGTAGTGGGATAAAGAAGTGCTACTAGGTACGCGTTTTTTGGCCTCCTTTTATCTCATTAATTATCGATAAAGTGGAGTGCTTTCGCTCATCTCTTGTTCCGAGTGAAATGGTATCTGCTTGAAGTCCTCTTATAAGATACATTAAAGTAACTTGATATTTTAACGCTTTTCATTGAGACAAGTTGTTTATTTAGCAAATTAATGAAGTACTTAAGTTCGCTAGAACAACATTAATTAACGAGTTTCGTCTCAAATTGGAATGTATGAAAATAACTGGAAAAAGGATGCACAGAATTGTATGTATTATTCTAGTTTGCAAGTAAAATCAATTCATTTGCGAATATGTAGGTATAACGATTCAATGAAGGAGAAAGCCGGATATAGAAATGATTCCGATAAAATAAGTAACAATAACGAGCCGAATATAGTCGTTTATTAAAATGATACCCATCAACTGAATAACATTAAACTGTATTAAGAATACGAAAATTGAGAGGCTTGTAGCAAAAACGAGCCTTGTCAAATTTTTCGCTGTTGTAAATAATAATACTTAGGCTTTTATCAAGCCTAAGTATTGTTTCATCAGAATAATCATTGTCAAGTTAATAAGATAATTATTTTAGGGTATCACAATTATTGCTTTCTTAAAATAATGCCTCACATACTAAAATGATTTAGTCTGATAATAATAACGCAGAAAAAGATTGATATTTTCAAATATTCCATTGTTTGTTGCTTTTATTGTATAAAGATTATTCAGTTTAGACGAGGATATATTATTCACTATATTTTAACTTAATTTAGAAATGCTTCGCTCTTAATTAAGGCATCCACAATCTAACTGAATACAGTTCTCGAATACATAATTTAACTGACTACGGTTTTTCCGCTATATAATTACAGATAATATCCACAGTAATTGCGTAACATTTCATTAAGACAAAATGAAGCCCACTGAACAAAAACTAAAGATTCTGAAATATGTTTGCACCCTCTTGAAGAAAGATGAAATTTAGCACAAATCCTTGATAATTTTTACCATGGACGCTTCAATTGTTGTCGGCTTTTATGTATGTGTAAACGAACGCAGTGTTTTACCGTATACAATGAAAAGTAAAATCTTCTAAAAGATTTTTATCAAAAGATCTTCAGATACAGAGTTTACGTGAATATGGTTGGAAAAAGAGCGTGGACTTGCGCGAAGGAGCGTATACCCCGTGCTTTTGCGTGGCAGCTGTTTCAGTGCATCATCGCGAGGGCCGCGCACATCGTTACCGAGTCCCGCCGTGTGAGTTACGTTAGTCGGTCGTGGAGCATCGATCGTTGAATTAGAAGTGCACGCGTCGATCGGATTCGAACGGCCGACCACGGAAACGAAGAAGAAATATCGTGGATAGGAGGCAAAGGAAGAAAAAAGAAGAAAAAGAGAGAAGGGAGTAAGGAAGGAAGAAAATTTCTTTCCGGTTTTTCAGGTTCGGTAACCGAGTTAGGAGGAAGTAACGGAAGAGATCGTTAGATCGATCATTTACTAGGCGACGAGGGAATCACAGTCGCGAAACCGGATCGCTGAGGGCGATCGTTCGCTTGTGAATCGGCAACGAATCGGTGTTTGCGGTCAATGAAGGCACGTAAGAGCCGCGAGAAAAGTAAGTCCATCAATCATACAAGCCGACTGTAGTGCCGCTCGAGTTTCCTCTCCAATAATCGGTGCAGGCCAGTCGATACGCCGTGGAAAGAGATCCTCCTTGAGACGAAGGGATTGACACAGCCCAGGCCCGAACGAATCTTCCCCCTTTATCGCGAAACCGTTCGTTGCGGTGTGTCAGTGCTAACAGCTGCCAAAGATGCAACGGCAAGGTGCGACACTCGCTCAGACAGAGAAAGAAAGAATAACAATTCTTCTCCTTGTTTTGCCCCGTTGACGACTCCTTCTTTGAGAGATACAGTCTGTCACACAAGAGCGTGTCTGCGATATTTCTGTAAATATTTATATATTTGTAAAAAAATTTATATGAATTGAATCTACATCTAAAACACTAATACGCTATTACAGTAGGGTGTCCAATCTCCTCCATTAGCGATTATAGCTTGACATCGTTTCGGCATACTCTCGACTAATTTTTGAGCGTAGGATTCTGGTAACGACCTCCATATCTTTCGAATGTGATGTACAAGTGTTCTTATTTTTGTGATACGTCTTCCTCTCAGCTTGCCTAATAGGACACCATGCCCAAAACGAAGATTCATCAGTGAATATTATATTACTCCAATCACGATCTCTGTTTTCATTCGCCCATGCCAGACAATTTTCGACGTTTCGCGTACGCGGCACTCATATTAAAAAGCTCTGTTCCTTTCACTGTTTCAAATGAAACTGAAAGGTATTCAGCAACGCGTATTAGAGAAGTTTTCGTTTGTTTACATTCTTTTTATCTCATTCTGATTAGGTGTCAGGTTTCGCAGATATCGCAGACACGCTCTTGTGTGACAGACTGTAGCACCTTGGAATATACTACTTATCATAGTTGGTCCGCTTAGGGAACCGACCGATGCGACCACGCTCTCTATTGCCTCTCTAGACCGTCGCGTCTCTTGCTCTCTTTTTCTACTATCTCTTTCTCGCCTTCTCTTTTTCTCTCTTTTTAATTGTGTACACGCACACGCAGATCTCCAGATCTCGCGCGTTTTTAATCGACAAATGCTCCGAAAGCGGAATCGCGAAGTGGGGTGGATACAGGGTAGGAGCTCTCCCGTTGCTATGGTGACCCCGGATGCCCGGGACCAGAGCTGCTAGTGGAATTACACAGTGCACAGGCATACGTCTATGATGTGTACACTATAAAAGCCAAGTTCGAAAGCACACGGCTGTGATTTAGACAAGTCTCGACCGACAACGGTGCGCCCGAGATGTTTTTCTTCCCCCTCCGAACTTCCCTTCCTCTTTTAACCCGTTTACTAACTACCCTGTTTTAGCAGCGTAGACGCAAGACGTAGAACGCAAACATTCCTTTTCTGTATTGATTCTTCGTCCTAGCTTTACAGCTTCTTCGGTTATTCCAGCATCTCTCTTTGACAGAATTAATATTCATTCGTACCTTACACAATTCCGTGATCGTAATTTTAGCAGCGATCAATGGGAAGCTTCTACCTTAGTCGCAAACAAGCCCGATGGTATTCAGCTTCTGAACACACGAATTGAGAACAAACGTTCTCTCTCTCTCTCTTTTAGCGACACATTAGTTTTAAAGACACGTAGAAACGACACGGGGAACAGCATGATAACACGAGATAAAAATTCCAAATCTTTAACGATATCTTTTAGCGATCCATTACGGTTTATTTGAAACTTTCCCCCCACGGAGCTTTATGTTCCCGCGATCGCGTGTGATCTCGAAAAAACGTCGTTTAAAACGGTTCGCTTGGTCGTTTTCAATCAGTGATCAGAAGCATGTGTAAAGGATAATTGCAGTAATTGCATGATAGGTGGACACGCGTGAATTCATCTATCGTTCACAAATATCCAATTTGCGTTGGACAAGGATTTGGTTGATTTTACTATGTGTCTTTCAATTGTGCGACCATCGACAAACTCTTTATCTTCAAATCCTTTCCGAATTATAAGTTACATTAAGAAAATTTGTCCAAACTAATACATAGAACGATTCTTTACGTAGCAATATGTGGTAAAGAGTAAAATAGATTATCGCCGTGTCATTTAATTAGTAATTTCATAAAAAGCCAATATAAGCGATGCTTATTAATTCGTCACATATTTATATACACATTGCATCTTATAACTATAAAATTATCCCAAAGTTTTCAATTTTTATACAAGCACCAGATATAAGATACAACGTGACAAAATTTGACTAGAAGTATACCAACTCGGACAGCGAAACTTGTAAAACTGGCGCAGTGTGTTTGGCTTAAAAAAAATTATTTCGACAAACAGATGAAAGTGTCCTGATACTCTCGAACGTGAACATTTTAATAACGAGATCGCTCAATGTTTTCCAACGCGTTGCAACGCTCCGAAAGAATGGAGCGGCGTGTTTGCAAACTTGCTGATCGATACAGAGATTGAAAGGCAACTTGTGGAATTCGTGTCCAACGATAGGTGAACGCGTGCCAATGTCGAGATCATCACCCTAGTTACGACATTTCCGTAAATCAAGTAGTAATGAGTATATTTATTATTGGTAGCAATGTACAGTCTCTTGTAGAGTATGTTGGTAGAATGTCGATTGTTAGGTACTTCTTTTTGATTAGGTGCATTTGTATAGAGATTGCAACTACTCTTTAGAGCTCGATCTCCCTCTCTATAGATTGTAGCGTTGGGTTACGCTTTCGTTTGATCTTGAATCTTATTTTCGACGGCAGTAATTATATTTATAGCGCTTCGCGTTAATGAATATCGATTTTAACGCCGCTTCGATGTGAAACGCGTCTAGACAGCCGTGTCGCGTGAAAATTGTCGCCCACGAAACAGCGTACGCTTAAATCGTGGCTTGATTCTTTTATCCCTGTAACGAAAGCGATTACTCGATGCTGCGTCAGTCGATCGACCTGTGAAATCTAAATCACTTTAGCTACTCGAATTTGAAGTATCGCGGATGTCTCGAATTACCTGGAACCTGTTGACTTTTAGCGATCTCTTTTCTATCTCTCTATTCACCCCGCGCATCTTTCCATCATCTATAAAACGACGAAATAGATGGAATCGTGCGGATAATTCTATTTACAACTGTCCCCAAGTAAAACACCATCTTCGATGAGACCTAGATGGCAAGGAAAACGCCAACTTGCAAACGTAGTTTCGATAAAATCTTTGTTCAAATAAACGGGGCAAGAGCCGATAACAATTGGAAAAATTCGGGCCAAAATGTTTTACCTGGGCAATTAATTCTTCCCATTATCTTTCGCTCACGAGTTCTCCGCCTGCAAGTCTATGCACCTGTACATCTCCAGGTATTTTCTCCGTCTTGGCAATGCGCGCACTGTCTCCCGTAGAATCCCCGTATTTCTCGATGGGAGTGTAGGCAGGTTGCCTGGTGAAGTCAGTCGCGCTATCTTCTCGGGCACCCGGCGTATCTTCTCCCGTAAAGTAATTGACGTTCTTGAGCTCGTTGTACCCTGTATCGTAAGTAGATACCGCGCCATCTCCTCTCCTGCCTGCTAGTGAGAGAGGAGAAACGGCGTTCCTGCCTTAGCCTGATGTAGAAGAAGAACGCACTTTGATCAAAGGTGAGAGGGGAGTATCTCGAACGCGTGGTACAGTCTTAGAAGTGAAGCGCCTATTGGCAAACTTACAGAGGGCGAACTTGAAGAACTCGGGGGCGTTTTAGGGGGTTCCACCGCCGGTGCCCTTGCCCTTGGCGGCAGGTACAAGCCGGAGGAGCTTTCCACATTGGCGGCCAACACCAGGTTCTCCAAGAAGGAGATACAGCTTATCTATCGCGGATTTAAGCAGGAATGTCCTACAGGTCTCGTCGACGAGGAAGCGTTCAAGCAGATCTTCTCACAGTTCTTCCCACAGGGAGGTGAGTTGATCCTTTTGTGATTGAATATTTCTCGAGCTGTGTAACTAAAAATCCCCCTTTGTCAATTATTAGAAATGAAAATGTTAGTTCATTTTATAGATAACGTCGTTCTTATCTGTATAACTTTTAAATGTACAAATTTGATTATACTTACCGATGAATACCGTTGCTCACTTATTCTGTAACCTTTGTAGTCCTCCCTTGAAAAATTGTTAAGATCTTAACGCACAATATTTGGCTACTGCTTTGAGCTTTTTCATCAATCTTATCCGTTATTTTCGCTTTGAAATATAAAAATTTATCTTTATTTATTAGTTAATAACGCTATGAAACGTGAAAGATTTAAGAGCTTCCGTTTCAACAGAAAACGATCAATGTCGAATCTTTCAGATGCCAGCCAGTACGCTCATTACGTCTTCAACACCATGAAGAGAAAACCGTCTGGGAAGATAAGCTTCGAAGTGAGATACTTTTACAGATATACGTACGCTTCGCTTGCGAAGCAACTGTTTATAGTTTCATAATTGCATTTCATCGTATCCAGGAATTCCTGACCATTTTGTCGAAAGTTTCGAGAGGATCAGTGGAGGAAAAGCTACAGTGGATATTTGGACTCTACGACCTGGACGGGGATGGATTGATCAGTAAAGAGGAAATGTTAGATGTGGTTGGTTCAATCTACGAGATGTTGGGTCGTTACACCCAGCCGCAAATAGTTGAGCCGCATTTGGCTGCCCGAGAACACGTCGATCGTATTTTCCACGTGAGTAAACGCGATCGATCTCGCTTCTGTCCCTTACATGTAAAAATATTTGCTGATTTATTTGAACCGTGATTGATCGATCGGAAGTTCTCTTCTAATTAGGGATTTAATACAGTTGAGCAATTTTTTATCCTCAGTTAATGGATGCAAACAAAGACGGCGTGGTGACAATCGAGGAATTGGTACAATGGTGTTCCAAGGATGAACAACTCTTGCGGAGTCTCGATACTCTCGACACTGTCTTATGAGATCTTTACGATTATTTTGTAACCTTCACTCAGCCCCCAAATGTCACAAATCCCCTGAAAATTATAATGCAACATTCGTACGAGTTCCGCGGGTTGTTTCTAAAATTTCGATTCCCGCGTTTAATATCTGACAATTCACGCGAGGAATTAAGCATCGGTCGGAAATACTAATTCGAACTCGCCGAACGTTGTCTGTAAATATGTACTTACCCTTCCTACCCAGTCTTTCAAGCGTGCTATCGAATCCACGATGAAATTAACAGTATTACTAGACCTCTATTATATATTTCCTTTTCGCATCGTATACATAATCCTTACGCGGTCAACAGATCATTGATTGTTATCGCGTGATTGTATAAAACTAAAAAGAAAAAAGTATTTCAGCTACGGGAATGAAGAAGATCTAATCCATTTCACCGTCGAAGAATATCGACACTCTCTCTCGAAGATCTAAAGTATCTTTTATTGGCGTTAAAATTCTAATGGCACGGACTTAATAATTCAGAGCGAGCTATCGGATCATAGGCATCGCAGAACTGTTAGCTAAGATCGATATGAAACGGGAACAAGTCAATCTCCAGATTTGCTAAAACGGAGACTGAATTCTACATAATATCCGAACATAATATCTGTACTTTCGTAAAGAATTTTAACAATTTTACCAAGCTGTGCTATTACATTTTTCCGTAAAATTCGCAGAGTCAAGTAATACGATCTAATATTTCTTAAACTTCTGTGTTTCTTCCAAATTCTACTTTCCCTGCATTCTACGAATTAAGAAAGAAAATTCGATGCTCGTTCTGTTAGGTGATTTTCGTACGATGCAGGTACGAAATAGTTTTACTTTTCGCGACTGTTGAATTATCTCTAATTAAAAGAATAAACTGTAAGTACGTACTTCGATACTGACCATCGTTGTGGCAATCAGCCACAATTTAATGGTGTTTTTCAAGGAGCTTCGACTATTGTCCATCGTTCGGGTCGTCTTCGTGTCTTGTTGTTGTTGGTCAAGTAAAAATTTATCCAAGACTTTTGCATTCCAAAGATTCAACGTTACATTTGTAGCTTACAGATAATAAGGAGTTCAAGACAAGGAATTGGGATAGGGAAGAGATTATTCAGAGTTTATTCAAAGTTTCATTGTTAGATTCAGGCATATGCGAATAACGTTTGACAATCGTTTTAATCTTAATTAAAATATAATCTCTGGTACGAACAAGTATAAAAGTTTTCTTCGATCTCGTTGTACGTTCTTGGATATTTCCAGATTGTATGCTTCGCACGCTTAGAAAGCGTGGCAAGAAACTGAAGTGTAAGTGTAAGAAATGTAAGTCGATACCTAAGTTACACAAACTTATAAAATATTCGCATATGTCTACTCTCTTCATAGATGGTAGATTTACCAATACCTCCAAAGGCCCTTGTACGATGGAAGATGTAGTTAGTAACCCAGTAATAATGTAGTATCCTCGACCAATTAAGAGAAACGTGGTCCTCTAAGATCAACGCCTCGTGTGATTCTCTCGTACCTTATTATATTTATTATTACTATCGCGTAAAAAGTATTGTTATTAATACAATTACTATCACTCTCATTACTTGTCTTCTATCCAATTGAAGCAAAGTATGTATTGCGTTCACACATGTGAGAAATCGCTGAGCGCACATTCGAGATATTCTAAATATTACGCGTACAAATATAATCGAATTTGTTGAATTTCTCAAGTTTATTAAAATACCTATATTATATTTGAGAAGACGTGATCCGAGAATGTTATCACGTGGATACAAAGAAATTGATTCGACGTTTATACCTTGGATCATTTTAATGGTGTGCGATTTAAATCAGCGCGTCCTATTACGAATGTTTGTTATATCAGTTTTAAATTAGGAATCAATTTTTTTACTAATTGGTAGATCGTGTATGCATAACTTATGTACTTACATTTATACGTGTATGTGTATGGCTGTTCGATCTGAAATACCTTCGTATTATTTCCTTAATGATTATGTTATCGAAACAATAATGATGATGTTTCAAGATTCAATGTACCTCGAAATCTACCTTCTTTAGTTGGAGGTATTGAACAATTTGTATTTAATAAAATTATATTTTAATTCATTTTCATTGTACATATTGAAGGTATGATAATTGCGCGTAAAAATAAGATTGGTACTAATCATTTCTCTTTTAATTAATGTTATAAAATTGTACAAAATAAAGATAATTATAATTACAAAATACAATATGTAATTCAAATCTTTTTTACAAAAACGAATTTTCGATATCTTCAAATATTCTTTCTTATATTCTCGCATTTTTAATTGTTTGTCTTGGAATATAATCCTATCATCCTGGAATAATATAATGTAATATAAATAAATTACGAAATTTATATAATTTTGTCCTGGGTGGCATGATATATGATTCTTGACTTCTCCGATTACAAGCACTCAATCTTTTATAGTATAGTAATCCTCTATCAGTGGCGCTGCAGTGTTATAACTTGTGTATAGGACATGTAATTCCGTTAATCATTAGTACAGTTTGTTTCTTGTATTTAAAGTTGAATTAGAATAATCGTTATCGATGCTTCAATTTGATAAGCGAAAAAGAATGTTCTGAACTGTGTGTTTTGCGAGAAATACATTTTCAACACTGTACAACGCACTCTAAAAAGATTTTCAGTGCAATATTGAACATGTTATATAGTATACTGTGTAATAATTATTCATTTTTCAATTGCAATGTTAGTAGTTGCAGTTATTTCGATTTCTAAAAATATATCTTCAATGAAATTTTAATTAATTTGTAAAACTGAAATTTATATAAGAAAAAAATGGTACGAATAAAGTGGTCTTTAACCAAAGCTCCTAATATTCTTAAGTGAGTAATAGAAAATAAAAAAGAGCAAACATTTTAGTTGCTTGAACATATTATAATAAATTTTGTTGCTTTTAGACTTAACTTAAAACAAAAATGGTGGCGTTTTCAAGTCATTATAAAATCTTTATTTTATAATGAATTTTTAAATTGGAGTTATGTTTGTGACATACTTCTAGAACCAATGTTCTGGTTTGTAGAAAATTTTACTGCTTGTTTAGGACCGGTGAGTACTTTTGTAAACTTTCCCAATTTCATGTATATTACTTTTTTTTTATTTATATCTTTATGTGATTCTTATAAAAAAAAATTACTATTGTTCACAATGTATTTACTAAGTTTGACAGTTTGCAGGTATTTGTAGTAATGGTAAGCCTTTTA
Source organism: Bombus campestris (assembly GCA_905333015.3). Lineage (NCBI taxonomy): Eukaryota > Metazoa > Arthropoda > Insecta > Hymenoptera > Apidae > Bombus > Bombus campestris. The sequence goes on from HG995135.1 coordinate 7,195,884, forward strand.
ACTGCAAGTATCGTGTATATTGCATATTACATTGGTCTACCATATTGGTGGGAAAAGAGTCCATTGATGACAATAATCCTCTTAGTGATTGGAAATTGGTTATTAGTAAATGTATGTTTTCATTATTATATGGGAGTAAATGTCCCAGCTGGTTATCCACCGGAAGGTGGTCTTATACCAGAGGCTGTGAGTATTTGTAAGAAATGTATTAAACCAAAACCACCCAGAACACATCATTGCTCTGTATGCAACAAATGTATTCTTAAGATGGATCATCACTGCCGTATCCTTTCGAATATATGATATATTATTTTAGTGTTGCCTAAAAATCCTATATATTTTCTAAACAAAGAAACAGCATGGTTAAACAATTGTGTTGGTCATCATAATCATAGATACTTTTTTCAATACATGGTTTTTACAGTACTTGGTATTTTATTCATAATGTTATTTGGTGTAGAAATAGCATATCAAGAATTCTTTCCAGCGCAAGAACCAGAATTAGATGGTCATCCAGTACGCATTAATAATTCTGAGATAATTCCTGTGGTAATTATTGTAGTTCTATTTGCAAAAAATGAATTTAATAATTAGATCGAATTTATGTAATTATTGGTTTGTATTTTAGTCTGAATCACTAGATCACCTAAGTGAAGAGGAATTAGCTGAAATAGCTAAACAAGCTGCAGATACAAGCATTAAAGAATGGAACCGTCGACTTATAGTTTTTGCAGCGTTAATTTGCGTGGCCACTTTTGCAGCATTAGGAGCTTTAACATGGTGGCACGCGGGTCTCATTACTAGAGGAGAAACAAGTATAGAAGCACGTATAAATAGCACAGAAACACAAAAGTATAAAGCACTTGGTAAAATATATCAAAATCCATATAATTTTGGACCAAGACAAAATTGGAAGCTGTTTCTAGGTATAATTGGAAGGTAATCTAAAACATTAAATATTTATTAATAAGTTTTTTACAATATAATAATAACTTTATATTCCATATCACAGAAGTTGGTGGCATATACTTTTTCCATCTAATCATGGACCATATGGAGATGGTCTGACATGGAAGACCATTCACGATACAAAAATATCTTGAGTATAATTTTCATGCCTAATAATGGCAGAAGTTACATTTATTATTTACAGTCACCCTGAAGTCATTCTTACAGATTAAAAAATCTTCTAGTCAATCTATATTACAACTATATAGAGTACTATGTGCACATGTTTTAAACAATATTAATATAATCTGAAAATATTAATGTTATCATAAAAATAACACTCACTTTGTGCATTAATAAGATTATTTGATATGTACATACATTGATAGATAACACTTTTATCAAACATTACTACACTTTTAAACATTATTATTAAATGTACTTTTAACTTTTAATCTATAAATCAGTCGAGATGTTGCTGGAAAAATAAACAATTTTTTATCTTTGCAAACTAAGGTGTACATTAATGATACAAAACAAAATTTATGGCCAAACAATATCTTCAATCCAGTTAAGATAGTGTGAAACTCTAGTATATACTCCAGGTGTATTAACAATTGCACAGCCTTGTCCAAAACTGGTAATACCTAATACTTGAAATAAGCATTCATTTCTTGGATGGGGTATTTGTAAGGGACCTCCCGAATCTCCTTGACAAGTATCTTTATTCCAACCACTGAGAGTATCTCCGGCACAAATCATACTTGGCATAATTCCATATGGTATTGTTATTGACATGGACTGATTGTATTTTATTGCACAATCTATGTTATCAACAATATTAAGAAGAGCCTTTTGCAGTTGATCACTCTCTTCTTCTGCATCTAAAGGTATTAATAATAACAGGTATACTTTTTTAAAGAAATTTTAGTCTCGTTTGTTCATGGATACTTTGATCTTACCAAATTCTGTAACTCCCCAACCACTGATCCATGCTTGCATAGGCACAGTATCATATCGTTGGTATAAACAAGCAGGTCTTATTTCATTGTTAAAGACAACAGCTGTACTTAGCTTTACAAGAGCTATGTCAGCATACATAGCAGGAGGTTTATAACTTGGATGTCGTACTATCCTGTTGATTGTAGTTGTGATACCTTGTTGATTATTTCTCAAGTTAGACATACCAATACGAGCATTTGTAGGGCTTCTATTTTGCAGAAGATGGTAGTATTTAAGTAATTTTTACATTAAAAGCTTAACATGATAAATAAGATGAAATAATACCTTGGCCCATAAGTACAGTGTGCAGCAGTAAGTACCCATTCTGGAGCAATAAGAGTGCCACCGCATAAAAAAATAAATGACCCATCTAAAGCTTTAATGCCTAAAGCAATCATGTGAGGAAATTCTCCAGGAGAAGCATCGATACCGCCAACAACAAGATGGTTTAAGGTTTTACATTTTTGATTAGTTATTGTAATCACCTCTGGATTTGTACCCACTAAAGACAATGCATTTTTTGTGCCTAAGATTTGTCTTCCATATTCCTCACATTCTAATACATAGAAATTATTAACAATTAACACTATAAACAACAAAGAAGGTTGTTTCACTTAGACATAAATACTTACTAAGTTCTGACTTTGACTTTGAATCTATGTATGGACTTGTTATACTTGGAATTTTATCCATTGATACCTTCTTATTCTGCATATTTGTGTTAAGATATGAATTATTTATAGGAAATACCTGGAATATTGGAATATATGGAATACTAGTTGTACTAGAATCATGTGGTGCGAAAGGGTTATTATTAAAAGTAGATATATTAACAATAGAGCTTCCTGATACCTTGAGTGGTTTGCTATTTGCAGGTGTTTTGTTCAATTCAGTACTATTCCCATTATATGAAACAGACAATGTTGAAATATTTGATAAGAAAGGATTCTTTTTATACATTTCACTGTTGCCTGAATTATGAAGAAATGGATTATTGTGGATGTTATCGCTTAATCTCCATGGCTCAAATTCTTTTTTATTTAAGTTTCCTAAAAATATATTCAACTATATTTATTTGTTATTTAAGGAAAAGAAAATAATTTATAGTCGGGAGTAAAAAAAATTATAAGCAACCTTTCACGAGATTATGTAAAATATTTCAAACAGAAAAATAGTATCAAAATATAGTTAACCTGCTGTTTTCGAGGACACAATTAACGCTATGTTAAATATTAAACATATAGTAAAAATGTTAAATTGGAGTGTCATTTCTGTAATGAGCACGTGATCTTTCCTGGTTCTTGAATCAAAATGGTGCTATGGAAGGAAAAAGATCATTTGTATCGCTAACAAAATATTCGATAAATAGGCACATGATTTTTCTACTGTTAACCTTAAGCTTCCATTTATTATTAAATTTCTATAATGGATCAACAGTAATTACAAAATGATGCATTTATTAAGAATAATATACGGATCCAACCACCAATGTACGGACGTACCATCAGTGTGTATAATTCAAAATAGCGTGTGATTGGCTAATTTGTGGATATCCGTAATGCGTTCCCGATATCACGTGACTCTGTTTTAAGTCACAAATATTAATACTTTCTTATCGTAAAGGAATTTTCCTAATAGTTACACTATTAATTTTTGTATTGTAAATACAATAATCGTGTTTGCTTCGATTCACATAATTCGAAAATCCAATAACTGGATAGAAATGAAATCGAAATAACTTAGGCATTTTTAAAAAAATGTTTATCTTTTTTGGTCTTTTAAAAATTCTTTATTTTAAGATCTCTTTAAGTCATATTTATTTAGCATGCTTTATAATATTACTGTTACAGCTGGCTTAAATAAAATGTTGAAAGTTTATAACTCTAAAATATCAAACCGAAGAGAATTACTCTCCAAGCAAAAGATCCATAGTCATTACATAATTTCTAGACGATAAAATGTATTTAAAAAACTATTAAAAGTTATAGGTTAAATTATGCAGTAATTTATGGAAAGAATAATTTCATTATCTCTCATTATTAACCGTTATCTAACCGATATTATTATTGCTAATTACATACTCCAGATACTATCACTATTGCTTAACAAAAGCAATTATATGAACAAGAGCGTACAGTATATATAAGGGTTATCACGTAAAACTAGATGTCCAATCTGTCAATTGATAAAAGTTTGTGCGTGCAGACTTCATTTTATTGTTGGAAATGCTCTATTACTTGATCTTTCTGTTTTGCCTGATCTCAGGCACAATTTCTGAAGATACTAAATCGCCGCGTATAGTGATCGTTGGTGCTGGAGCATCTGGTATCGCGGCTGCGTCGAAATTGATCGAGAATGGATTTGAAAATCTTATTATTTTGGAAGCCGAGAATCGAATCGGTGGACGGGTAAATACAGTAAAATTTGGTAAGTCTAGCTTTTACTAACGTAGCAATAAGGTATTCGCAATTACAAAATAAGATTGATAGACTGTTTACGTTTGTAGACGAGTATGTGATCGATTTAGGCGCGCAATGGGTTCATGGAGAGAAGGGAAATGTTGCGTACGAATTGGTAGCTCCTTTGAATATTACAGATCACTCGAAACCAATTAACGATGAAATATATACATCTACTGGTGAATTGCTCGATCCTAGAATCACAAAGAATATTACGGATACTTACCTATCTTTTGGACGCACTAGTCCGGAGATGTCGGATGATGAGTGTCAGCATTCCGTCGGCGAATGTCTCATATACAAGTACGAATTTTATACGTTTATATCGTCGCTTCATGAATGTACTCAGGATAAAAAGATTTAAAGGAATATATTGTAATTGTTTTATCAAAAATTTATCTTAAATGTAATTCATAACTGTACAAATCAGGTTATATAGTATTCAAAAGATCGCAAAGTTGAGAACAAGCAAAAAGCAAGAAGAAAATATTATTTAATAGTAATATTATGTTGGTGCGTGTAAAAATTGTTGTTATAGTATTATTTATATATATTATTTATAGTTTTATAATATAATTGAATAATGTATAATATCATAATAAGTATTTTTATATTAGTATGCAATATTAGGAATGTGATCTCGAATATTATTACTTCCGTATAATTGAATTCGTTTGTTCTTTAACATTATAGTTTAATATGATGAATCTGTTCGAGAATTTTAAATAGACGTTATTATGTGCCTGTCCTAAATCCATATCTGAAGTGACGGGGGTACCTTACCGTATACTTTATACATTGATCCAAAATGACTTTACATTAGGTTCAAAGACAATTTCGAGATGTTTCCGGAATTAAATGAAACGCTACAGGATCAATTACTGTGGCTGTTGAATTTAATGGAGACTAGTTTTGATCCTGCCGATGACTGGTTTGATATCGCAGCGAAAACGTATACCGATTATAGCGTGTGTGAGGGTGATCTGGCGATCAATTGGAGGAAACGAGGATATGGTACTATTCTCGATATATTAATGGTTGCTGTTTATTATCTTACGACAATATATTTTATTCGTTGAACATGCTTATTTACCGTAAATTTCTTAAATAGAAAAGATTTCCAAATCCAGAGGATGAGTTACCTGTGCTAAACAAAACGGTACTTAATGCTGAAGTAACGAAAGTTGATTACTCCAATGATGATAATACCGTGAAAATAACAACGCTTGATGGAAAAGAATATATAGCCGATCATGTCATCATGACACCTTCTTTAGGAGTGCTTAAAGCACAGCACGAAACTCTCTTTAATCCTTCATTGCCGGAATCAAAAATTAAGAGTATTAAGGTACATATATTTCCTTTTTTCCCAGAAAAAATTAAAGTTTAATTAACAATATTTAACTTTCATTTTAGGGACTGGGATTTGGAAATGCTTGTAAAATATTTTTAGCCTTCGATGATGTTTGGTTTACTCCCACAGAAACGAACAACGCAGGATATAGAATTTTGTGGAGTAAAGAAGAAAGGGAGAAGCTTGAGAGTGATGTAAGACTTTAAAGTTGCGCTAGAAACGAATATGTTAATTTAGTTGTATATAATATAAACATAAATTACATTTTTATTTTGTTTAGCCAAAAACGAGCTGGATACCTTACACAGCAGCCTTTAACTTTGTCGACCACAAGCCTCGTTTATTGCAAGCATGGGTATCTGGAAGAGGTGCACGGTTAATGGATGATCTTACTGATGACGAAGTTTTTGATCAAACAGTACAAATATTAAATAATATGTTATTGAAACATCATAATGTCACTAGGCCAATAGCGATGATAAGGTACCATTTTTCAGCTTCTATTTATTCTTATCTCTGTCTGACGACATCCATTTTGTTTGTAGGAGTAAATGGCATCAAAATAAACATTTCCGGGGTACATATAGTTATCAGAGCGTAGATTCTATAAGGATGAACTCTACCGCGAAGGAATTATCAGAGCCAATTATGAAAATGGGGAAACCCGTAAGTTTTATTTGAACGATTTTTTAAAAAAATGAATACCAGATTACATATTGTTTCATCTGTTTCTTTTAGGTAATTCTATTCGGAGGAGAAGCTACCAACAAAAACCACTACTCTACAGTACATGGAGCAATTGCCTCTGGGTGGAGAGAAGCTGAAAGATTAATAAATCTTTACGACAATTAATAGTATAATTGAAAATGCAATGATAAAATAATACATTTTATTTAGATAAAATAGTTCATAATTAACATGATTATAAACGTTATTAACATGATAATAAACATGATACGATAAAAATTATATACGTAACTGTACATATAAAACTGTACATATATAAAACAAAGTACTTTCATCCATATTTCTCAGAAATTTAAAATTATATATAATTAATTCTTAACGACGTGATGTCGTAAAAAAGTTTGTGCTTGTTTTACTCCAGTATCGTAAGCACCATGAGTCGTAGAGTAAAAATTCTCGTGCGTTGCTTCACCAGCAAACATAATGATAGGCACATCCTAAAAGAAATTAATTTTCGTTGCATCGAGTATTTCATAATCAAGTGTGTTGATTTTTCTTACCTTATTATCATATTCTTTTGCCTTGCCCCATATCGCCTTTGCTAAACTGTGTGGCGTAATGCCATTCGCGTCACATCTTGTTGTAATATGACTATAACTACCACGAACATACTTATTTGCATTCCACTGAGTCCTCAAACATTTTTTTACTGGTGATATTTTATCAGATTTTAAATAATGTTTAAGTAAATTTTCACAGTCTGTTGCGACCTGTTGTTCGCTTAAAGTTTCAATAATATAAGCTCCGCGTCCACCAACCCAACCAAGGAGTACACCCTCGTGATTTGGCAGAACATCGAAACCCGTCAGATCTCTAGTCCATATAGCCAGATTTTTATTACAAAATGCTCCTTCTTTCCAAAGTAATTGAAACCCTTTGGTACCAGGTTTCCACCAAGGAACACCAAAATCGAGGAAAACCTTATTTATTAAACCGAAACCTAAACATTCGATTGCCTGGCTGAAGAGATTCGGTAAGGGGGGAATGAACATCTTCTTATAATTCTCTTTTAAATAACCAAGAGAGCAGGTAATTATTACACAATCCGCAAGAATACGAGTATTGTTAGAAATATTTATAATAAGTGGGGAATTGAAATCATTATTTATTACTTGTTGCCACTCGATTGAATCAACAGAGGTATTTAGGAATAAATTTTCTTTACCCAAACTATCAGCGATAAGTTTGGGTAAAGCCGTATATCAGGATTTAAACGACACGTGTTCTGGGCCGCCGACAAACTATAAATGAAATAGTTAGCGTTATTAAATTTTCCCGTACAAGTTCAACATTACAACTGACCCGTATTTACCTTAAATTTCCCCCAATATTTGGTGGACAGTTCATCAAGTGTAAAACAAGCATTATCTATTACAAGAAATCTAACATTCCAATCAAAAATTTCCTTCTTTATGGTTCTTATTCCTAATGGGTCATTCCTTTTATGTAAATGTTTATTGAGACAATTTCTTAAAACCGCATCGATATTTTCAAAGCCTACTTCGATATCTTTGTTTTCACAATCTTCGCAATCTTCTAATGTAGTGCGAACAAGGTCATCTATCTCCTCTATCAAAGCTTCATCTACTTTACAACCATTATTGCGAATGAAAATTCCTTGACCATCTTGACATTGTATATCTGAGAGTAAATCATGTTCATAACATAATTGGGCTAACTGACTTTGATCACCGTGCACAAACTGCGCCCCACATTCTATCCAAGCTTTATTCCACGGAATAGATTGAATTCGACCACCGATTTCATTTTGCGCTGTGAGAAAATAAATAGTAAATATCATACTTACTGGATGCAATTCCGATACGACGTTTAATTACCTTCAATTAATAGATAATCTTTGAAATCTGCTTCGTCTAATGTCTTCGCAGCCGCTAATCCCGCAATGCCTGCACCTACTATTACAAGCTTCGTTCTTGTTACTTTTTGACTTGATGCATTCACTGTCCTTTCCAGTTTATCGAAGTTGTTTATGCAACCACGTGTTCTACGTGATTAGAATTGTAATTTTTCTTTTTTTATTCAATTTTGACTGTTTGTTTACAATTGTAATCAATTTTTATCGTGTATGTACGAATTTTTACTATATACAAATTTAAATAATTAACAAATATAACAATATCGTAATCTTCTATCAAGAAGGAAAATTACCTAATCAATAGAAAAATATATTAATTACTGCTTATAAATCGATAGTAGCAAAATCAATAATGCAGCAAGAATAGACATGCATGCATTTTATTTATTTATTGCTAAGTGTAGAATTTATATGTTAAGTTTCTTTTTGTTGGAAGAATAAAATAATAAAAATAAATTGTTGTTGATTAAATCAATACACTGGAAATATACATTTAATGTTTATATAAAGAATGTTTTTTAAAATGTAAATCATCAAGTAAGTCTATAATTTACCGTGGTCCCTTATGAAGAAATGTGGCTCTGGTTAGAGCTGAGGCTTTAACCGCCTAAGAAGCATGCTAATCAATAGAAATAGAATATATGATTCAATATAAACACTTTTAATATAAATTAGCTTTTTCATTCATACTACTTTTTCAGATTGAAGAACAAGTAAAAGAAATTAATGAAAAAAAGGACAAATATAATTGTCATAGATTGTGCACATTATCTTTGTATGTGTGTGCGCCTAGATATTATTTTTAAGATTAAAAAATAAAATAGATATGATTACATAAGACACGAATTACAATTACAAATTTAAAGATATAAATTATATTGGAAAATAAAAATCAAATCACACAAAATCTTTTAAGCCATGCGATGATCACAAAAGTAAGCTTATTTTAGAATCAGTTACTGTTTAATCATCTACAGAATTATTATGTATAAGTAATAACCTTTTATCTCAACTATAATGAGTAATCAGAAAGACTGTACTATTTTACACCGTAGTTACCCAAATATCCCAAATAAAATTGAAATACTAATTATATATGTAGAAGTTATAAAATTTACCTATAAAAATCTATTATTCTATCAGCTTCTCTGAAACCTGTTTCAACAGCACCATGCACAGTAGAATAATAATGTTCGTGTGTCGCCTCTCCAGCAAAGAGGATTATCTATTGAATAAAAATGATTAAAGATTCTGATACCCATTTTTCCTTAATTATTCAGTTAATGAAAATACATACAGGTTTCCCATCAGCTAATATAATAGGTTCAGCTAAATCTTTCGTTTTCGCGTTTAGCTTTTCAGTTGTTATACTTTTAAATGTGTATGATCCACGGAAACATTCATCAGTATACCATGATGATCTACAAATAATATAATATATATTAACATTAGAATATCAAAAAAGGGAATATTATAGATTATTACCTAATCATTTGATCAAATTTTGGAATATTATACGTTTTACTCAAAAACATTTCTAGTAATAAATATAGTCCATCAGACACATCATTATCAGACAGTAACTCCATTTGTTTTGCAAATTTACCAGAGATCCATGCACATAGTACTCTTGGTTGATAATCCACAGAAATAAATGCAAACACATCACATAGCCACTCATAATCCTACATCATATATGGTGAATATATTTAAGAACCAATACTGATAATGTTTATCAATATTAAAGAATATAATTGTATACTTGTCCATACTTGTCCATAAGATTTAATAAATTCTTCTTTATCTTCCTTAGACCATATTAAATTAAAACCTGCACACTCTTCTTGCCACCATCTATGTGGGAATTCCAAGAACACTTTATTTACAGTTCCAATATTTAAACCCTAAATAACATATTACAATTGCGTTTTAAATTAAGTGCATGCCAAAAAGTAGAGAAATTTTCACATTAACCATCGATATTAAACTTTTACCGTGCCTTTATTGCATGTTGCTTTGTTCCAGGTAAAAGTGGAGTGAACATTGTGTTGTGTTTCTCTTTCAGAACACCAAGAGATGCAGTAAATATAACATGAGATGCTTTATATGTTGAACCATCTTTTGTTTTTACAATTATATTGTTATCTGAAGTATAGTCAATATTATAAACATCTTTATTAAATTCTATTTTTTCCATTATAGGCAATTTATTTTTTGTATTTGATATTTTTTGCTGAAATAAAAGAAAAGTGAACTATTGCCACATATATGTATATAATGTAATTATTACTGATATAAAATATACATACAGATAATAAGGCAAATAATGTTCTATAGCCATGACTCTTCCAATTGAGTACAAGATCCCCATCACAAGTCCAATAATTTACAATTTCTTTTGCAGAAACATCAAACCATGAATCACTACATTGAATGGAATTATCAAATTTATGTATCCAATCTAGTAATTGCTCGGCTTTATTACGACTAGTAAACGGATTTTTGTCAAATGCTTTATAAAATCTGAAATATTTAATTTAATTTAATTCAATCCAGTTTCTTATTATAACGATCGGAAAAGATTTCGAATTTTAGCGGTAAAATCAAGCCGGACGTGAGTCATTAACCTTGAAATGAGAAAGGAAAAGAAAACCATAGTGCATTTATTAAAATTTGTATATTATTAAGTATAATTTCTCATATTGTGCGATTGTACTTTATAAAACTATTATATTACGTTACAAATTATGAATGATTTATATTTCTCTACAAAAAATGTGACACAGGAATATAAATTATATATACTTTATAAACATGTTTGCAAAAGGGTAAGAATTATTACTGAATTAGTTTTATAGAAAAAATATGTTTTCATTGATTATAAAACATTTTGTATTTTAGCAATGTTGACCCTGAATTGGAAAAGTTGAGAAGAGAGGTTGATGGTCCTCCAAATTTAGATACTGTAGCATTAAATATTCAAAGAGCTACAGCACAAATTCATGCTTCTTATCTATTCGAAGAGATTGGAAAAACCACATTGCAAAAATTATGTTTATTACTAAGTTCTACTGCAACAGGGAAAATTTATAATGGGTGGCAAGAATTTGCTGCACATATGGGCCTAACAATGGAACAAATACGTGTATGCATATAATATTTAATGATGGTTTTATTTAAAACTGTTTTGTTAGCTCTTTTTCTTACAGTGTATAGATTATGATTTTAAAGGCCTGCAAGATCCAACTTATTATGTATTACTAACGTATGTGCAACATGCTGAGGCAACTATAGATAAGATTTTGAGTATTTTACAAAGAATACATCGTTTTGATATAATTAATCAAATAAAGGATGATATTTCTGATCTAGTTAACAGAATTTCACAAAGTACTACGGCAAATGGTATTTTAATATTTATCATAGAAGCAGTAGGAACCTTCTCTTTCAATTTAACTTAGATGAATGGTTTTTATTTGTATAGAATCAATCATGAGACCAAATAATGTACCAAGAGCTCCATTAGTATTAACTCCAATTAATTTTATATATAATATACAAAGACATAAATCAGTCTCTGGACATGTTATACAAGATAATTTAAAAAAGGTATTATAGAATATTTGTGATGAATGCCTTTACATCAATATAAATTGACGTTTTTTGTTTATCTTCTATAGACTAAAAAACCATATGGCTGTAAAGTTATGTTAACATTTGCTGATGATGGTTCAGAAACTGCACAGCATATAGCAAAAATATTCAGGTCTAAGGAGCCCAAAATTGGAGTTCTCATACTTCAAGAGCAGGAAAATTATGTATATAGTAGAGCAGAAGAGTTTATAGATGATTGTTTTAAACAGGTAAAACAATTTAAATGTCTCTAGATTAAAAAATTTGATTCAATTTAAATACTAATTACTAACATTTAGGTGAACTTTATTATACCTATATTAACACAAGGATATATGGAAAGAATAAATAATTCTAAGAAAATCTATACTGAAGACCAAAATAGGTTAGATGCAAAGTATATAAAATATATATATTCTCTTTTAAGATATGAATATGTAAGAAGTCAATGCATTAATTCCCGTGTAAGGTAAGTTTATCAAAGATTACTGTTTATACTGATGTATTTACATAAGTATTTCTCTTTTTAGGTGTATAGTTCCTGATAAAGAAGTTTTTACAGTTGCAACAACAAATTTGCATCCAACTTTGCAAGCATGGTTTAGAGAGAATGATATTGATGCATTTGTTAAGAACATTCTTTTAAAGAAATGTTCAAAATAAACTTGTATAATTTAATAAACAATTTTAATTTTGTATATAATAAATAATATATTTTAAATCTATTTATATACTCACTGATTTATGAAATACTCCCCATATGACTCTGATTTATGTATATCATCCGATATATTTTCAGAAATATCATAGTATATTTTTAATGTTTCTATACTTTCTTCTTTTGAGAGAATTTCACTCTTTGCAGTAACGAATAAGTGTCTATCGAATTCATTGAAGCATTTTGACGAATCTAATAATTTGTGTGGATAAGCAAGACCAAAAACAACATTCCCCTGTTCACCATGAACCCATTGTGCACCTAATTCCACTACATTGTCCGCTGAAAATATAAAATTACAATTGCTTTAAAAATAAGTGCGTTTCTTTATCCTATGCAACAGAAATCGAACTTTTGTGTATGAATGTTTAATGAATGTACAATAGAAACAGAAATAATTTACTTACAAAATTCTACTGTATGTATTCTACCGCCGATCCGATCTTTTCCTTCGAGAATTGTAATATTTTTTAATCCTTTTTCTATTAATCTAGCTGCTGCAGCAATACCCGCTGCTCCAGCACCAATGATTATTATTTTTGGATCTTTAAACATTGTATTGTTTTAACAACGTTTTGAAGTAGTAGATTATAATTAGTATACTATGATATTGTTATCATATGTACATAATTTATTCAGTATTTAATCTTTTTATCTAGAATAACAGTAAATACGATTAATTTTCAAATAACCATATTAAAAACGTAGCTGACGTAACTATCAATTCGTATTATCTTGTATTGTCAGTATTATGCTCTGATCAGCTGATTTGATGTATTCCGGAAGTGCATGGTGCTAGAAATAGTGTAATACAAAATTTTCATTCTTATACAAAATGCTAATGAATTCGTAGGTCAGTTTTGGAAAAGTGATTCTAAACACCGAAATGAATATTAAATTTGATATGCAAAAAAATCGATTGAAATTTAATGTTCAAGTTATAAGTAATTGAATTTTGCACTAGAATTTCATTATTTCTCATTGGTAAACTGTAGATTTTTATACATTTATAGGAAACTAGTACATACAAAATTACATATAATGTAAGTAGTATGAAAAAATATGTAAAATATCCAAAGTATATTTAGTGCTTAGTGTACTTCACCTACATGGTACGATGTCTGATGATGAACTGTCCTAGTATGTTGCTGATTCTCTCCCTACCAACCGTTGGGTTTAATCTGTTCATTGTGCCTTTGTGGATGGACTTTACCCGAGGCTTTTACCTGACCTCGGGTCATTAGGTTTATAGCTCGGGGAGAACATGTAATTCGAAATTTCCTAAAGAAGGGAATGGGCCTGTCTGTGCCATAAATGGACGGCCAATCAAAATTCCGAACAGTTATAATTAGTAGATTTACAGTCTACTGATTAAATGTATAGTATTGATTTTTTAGCTATACCTTATTTCCTGGTTACAAAAATTCATTTTGTATCGGATTGAATTTGGTATATATTAAGTATAAATTAGATGTCGATAATATGATCATTTTAAATATTGATAAATCGATTCATTTTTCGATGTGAAGCAATCGAGTATTGAGTATCGAGTATCGAATCTGAATGTAATGTAAACAACTTCCAAAGTGTTTCTTTATTATTAATATTAATTTTTAATAAAATCATCAAGAACAAAATAATTGATATTATCGAAAAGTACTTTTGAAATATTGATAATGGTGGCATTACGAAATATTCACTGAATATATTATTTCGTTCTTTTAAAGTTTGGGAATGCAATTATATGGAATATAGGTTATATATGGATTCCTTAATAATACTAGAGAATAGAGATATGTCTGTGATCACATACATTATTCGTTTGAATCGTCTTTGAATCTTAAAATAATTAAAGTATTTAATTGTGTAAAAAATGGCACAAGAAAAAGGAGATCTTCCACGAAAGGTTATTTTACTATCTGATATTTTATCTTTTATTAATTATACATCTCTAGAATTTCTGTAACTAATAAATTAATAAATGTTTCTTAATATAGAGATACAGAAGAGAAAGAGACAAGGAAAGCAGTCCCCTGGAAACAGATGACGATTATGTTCCTTATGTGCCAGTTAAAGAACGTAAAAAATATCAATTAATTAAGCTTGGTAAGCTTGGACAACTTAAAGATGAAGCTGCTGCTGGTATTATTGGGAAAAGTAGCAGTGAGAATGAAAAGGATGATGCAGATGATGATGACGGGCAAGTATGGGGAAGAAAGTCGAACATTTCTTTGTTAGATCAACATACTGAATTAAAAAAATTAGCAGAAGGTAACTGTGTATGGCATACTTCACAAAATAAAAAATTTTCAATAACTTAAATTAACTGATTCATAAAATATTTTAGCTAAGAAGGAAAGTGCTATGGAAAAACAGTTGAAGGAAGAAGAAAAGATCCTAGAGAGTGTAGCAGAAAATAAAGCTTTAATGGGTGTAGCAGAATTAGCAAAGGGTATTCAATATGAGGACCCAATAAAGACCAGTTGGAGACCTCCAAGAGCAGTTCTTGCTGCAGGAGAAGCAAGACATGAAAGGATTAGGAGAAAACTTAGAATTTTAGTAGAGGGAGATGATGTACCACCACCATTGAAAAGCTTCAAAGAGATGAAATTTCATAGAGGTATACTGAATGGTTTGGAACAGAAAGGTATCGTTAAACCCACACCAATTCAAGTTCAAGGAATACCAACAGTGTTAGTATACATTTATTGCATATTTTTAGTCATGTTTCTGTAAAATATAAAATAATTATTTTTTTCCTTTTTGTAGATTATCAGGTCGCGATATGATTGGCATTGCTTTCACTGGAAGCGGTAAAACATTGGTATTTGTATTACCTATTATAATGTTTTGTCTAGAACAAGAAGTAGCTATGCCATTTGTAAGAAACGAGGGACCATATGGTAATACTATATTGTGATAATATAAAAATAAAATATTTAGAAAATTATATTAAATAATATAATGATATTAAATATGACGTTTATCTCCTTTCAGGTTTAATCATTTGTCCGTCTCGAGAATTAGCGAAACAAACTTACGATATTATTCGACATTATACGAATACTTTACGACAAGCAGGTTGTCCCGAAATACGCAGCTGTTTAGCAATTGGAGGTGTACCTGTATCAGAATCTTTAGAAGTTATTAACAAGCAAGTATTCTGCCAACATTTTGATTTTTCTTATTTCGATATTTCTATCGCATTATATAATCTTTGCCTTTATTATAGAGGTGTCCACATCATGGTGGCAACTCCTGGAAGACTAATGGATATGTTAGATAAAAAGATGGTAAAACTTAGCGTGTGTCGTTATCTGTGTATGGACGAAGCCGATCGTATGATCGACATGGGTTTTGAAGAAGATGTGCGAACAATTTTTTCGTTCTTCAGGGTAAACATACTTTGTTATATTTTTGTTGTATTAAAGATTGTTTGTACTACATTTGAGCATATATTTCATATAGGGTCAGAGACAAACGTTGCTGTTTTCCGCAACTATGCCAAAGAAAATTCAAAATTTTGCGCGTTCCGCTTTAGTAAAACCTGTAACGATTAATGTTGGTCGTGCAGGTGCAGCGTCTATGAATGTAATACAAGAAGTTGAATACGTCAAGCAAGAAGCTAAAATCGTGTATCTCCTGGAATGTTTACAAAAAACTCCCCCACCTGTACTTATATTTGCCGAGAAAAAGCAAGACGTTGATGCTATTCACGAATACCTATTGCTAAAGGGCGTTGAAGCAGTAGCAATACATGGTGGAAAAGGTATATTCAATTTTAATGCAATAAATATCATCAAATATATTTCTAGTGTTTAAATTGTGCAATTACTTTTTTATAGATCAGGAAGAAAGATCGCGTTCTGTAGAAGCTTTTCGTGAAGGCCGGAAGGATGTATTAGTTGCAACGGATGTTGCATCCAAAGGTCTCGATTTTGCTGATGTGCAACACGTTATAAATTACGATATGCCGGACGATGTTGAAAACTATGGTAATTTAGCATGTTTCTATTAAATTATTAAGCAATGATTATTTACTTAAATAATCAATTTTTATGTATAGTGCATAGGATCGGAAGAACTGGTCGTTCTGGACGAACTGGAATAGCAACAACATTTATTAACAAAGCAAATGACGAGTCTGTATTATTGGATCTTAAACACTTGCTTATGGAAGCAAAACAAAAGGTTCCACCATTCTTGTTGGAACTTTGTTCAGAGAATGAAAAATACCTCAATTTGGGAGGTAAAACGATTGCAGATAACATTTACATTTTCTTTTTTATTAAGAAGGAGGAAATAAACCGTGTCTTTTTATTACATTTCAGATGAACGTGGATGTAGTTATTGTGGTGGTCTTGGTCACAGAATCACAGAGTGTCCCAAACTGGAAGCTATCCAAAACAAACAAGCTTCGAATATCGGACGCCGTGATTACTTGGCCAGCAATGCAGCTGACTACTAAACGTGCATCTTCAAACTGGAATATTTTGTACATATCTTTTAAAAAATAGTGATTTCTTTGTGTAATATTGTATTTTGTATGACATTGATTTTGTAAATAGTCTTACAAAATTTGTATTCATAATTAAACATTAATATTATCTTACTCTTTTCTCGATACTGCATACTTCCTGCTAGCTCTAAACGCGATGCTTTTATGTTTTCTCTGTTCATCAATTTGGCACACGATACGCACAAAGATAGAAATTTTTCAACAAAAACTTCGTCTGAATTGACCTGAATAATGATTAGAGTGCAAAATGGGAAGGGGGATGACGATTTCACGAGGATCAAAAATCAGAAAGCCGATGAAATAGAGGCAAGGCGAAGGATAATAGAGAAAAGTGCCGAAAGGAAGCGAAGATTACGTCAACAGCACATTGAACGCAAAGAAGCATTAGAAGTGGAAAAACTACAATATGCCAAGGCGGCTGGTGATGTAAAAATACGGCAACTTAAACGCACGCAACGACTAGTCGAGGAGCTTGCACGTCGTAAACGTAAAAGCGCAATTTTCCTTTAATTCGTTGTTAGACTGCAGGTTTATATATGCATTCATGGAAAATTAGAAGCTGTAAAGATGAACACAATGCATATAATATACAAACATATACAAAACATGCAAAGTACAATACTCTCTATAATGTTTTATGTTTATATGTTTAATGATTATTATAACTATAACGTCTATATGTTTGTAATTATATCCATAAAAATATGAATTTGCATAAATAGCCGCAGTCTATTAATTATAAATTTTACTCACTGTGCACCTATTAATATAATACAGATATCGAACTGCAAGAGTCATTAAATAGTAGAAAGATAAAATCTGCTGTTCCATCTGTATGTAACGAAGCATTGGAGAAGAAACACGTAGAATTGATAGAAAAGAAGACTCAGGATGAAGAGATACAAACTTCTAACCTGTCCAGCCCATGGGATGTCGCAGAAGATTTTGAGATAAAGCAGCGGCAGAAGAAATTAAATTACAAAAGAGATCTCCAGAACCAACTCCTAGATAATCGACGGAGACTGCGTGAGAAAGAAGAGGAGAAGCATCGCGAGCGAAAAATAATGGAAGAAGTTGGCGAGACGATGCACCAAGAAAATTTGGAAGCGGAGAAGAGGAAGAAAGAAATAGCTGCTTTGATGGAAGCTGAGAAAGATGCTTTTTTAAAAGCTCGACGATTTTGGAAAGAGAAGAGGAGGGAGGTTCTGAAGCAGGAACACGACGAGATCTTGCGAAATATCGCTAAAAGGGAGGCTTTGCAAAAGAGGGAAGCTGAAGGAAAGGTTCTACGAAGACGTCCATTCATTGGCACTGAATTTTATCCTAACAACGCACCTGTCTTTTTTAGGCTGATACTCAGGCAGCTAAGGACGCTATGTTAGAAAAGATGATGAGTAAATTGATGGAAGAAGAGCATAAACGAATAGAACGAGAAGAAATTTCTAGGGAATTGTATTTGGTAGAGAAAGAACGTAGACTGGCGGGTGAAGCGATTAAACTGGCGATGAAAAAGAAACGTACTGTGAGACAACAACTAGAAGAGATGGTGAGATTATGGTTGCATTGTGGAATTTTTTTTTTCATTGCACATTATCTTTTTATACAATACGCGTAAGAAATGTAACTTTGTGTATAAAGATTGTTAGAGGCTGTAAAATGAATAGGTAAAAACTCAGAGAGCTGTGGCTGAAAGGAAAGCGAAAGAAAATGCGATCGACGCTGCTTTCGCTAAGTATTTGGCAGATGAACGAAAGAAACAGGAGGAAAAGGAAGGCCAGAAGGAGCAAGCACGACGTGAAAAAGGTATGTAAATTACCGTTGATATCAAAGATATAACATTTGACACGAAACGAACCAGCATGAATAAGCTTTGCCATATTTTATTTGTAGTCGTCCAATATGGAAATGAATTGCGTGAGGCTATAGAGCAAAATAAAATGCAACGTTCGAAGGATGCAGGAAAGATAAAGCGTGAAACTAATATTAACGAAACTAAGTGTCATTCGGAATCTAACTTGGAAGCAGTGAAATTCCAGGAGGCAAAGAACAATGTACTTTAAATAGAAACACTGAAGATGAAATTAAATTTTTAATTCTACAGCTATTTATTGGTATACAGATATATACAATGATGCGCGAAAACCATCGCTCTCGCGGTTCTTGCGGCTCTCGTCATTTATACAAAGTCCGTGTAAAAATACAGCAGCCCCATCTTATATTGGATATTAAGTACGTGATAAATTAACAGTCTCGCCTCGGGCGTGTCCAGTATCGAAAAATCGGACGGGAACAGCTAACTAACGAGTTTCGTTCTGCCGATCGGATTTTTCTTGGCAATCGAGGCAATTCTCGAGCGATTTCTTCTACCATTTTTACCCCTTCCATTTGCAATTTTTCACTTTCGATTTATAACAATTGTCATGTAATATCAAAACGATCGTTTCAATTTCTTTTTTCCTTCTTTCTCTGTTTCTCTCTCTCTCTCTCTCTCTCTCTCATTCTGTGTTAAAACATCTTCGGCTTAAGAAGGGGTTGAAGTAGCGAAACAAGTAGCACTCGAGCATTAAGAATAACTATAAGTACGAACGTTAGTTTTCTCGGTGACTGGCTAGTCGCCATAGTCGCTTACAAACTAAATTTGATCGGTCGATCGTTCTCATCTCTTCTTTAAATGACGAGCAAATCAATATATCTATCGTTAAAACATTATACACTTGAAAACGATACAGTAATATTCGGAAATGAACTCGTGAAACGCATTCCTGAGATCGTAGAGAAATTCTTTTCTCAGAAGATCGTCGTTCAATAGATGATCGTAATGATCGTAAACTTTAGAAACTGAATACTATTATAAGTTGTCTATTTGTATTCCTTATACGCTACGTGAAATCTGTATCTCCACGTATCGAAATTGCATCTCGACGAATGGTCCTGACCTACGGCTCTTTCTTCCAGCGAACTAAAGAACCTCTATGGAGAATTTCTTAAGTACGAAGCGATAACGAGGGAGCGAATTAGGCGACATGGCCACTGGCTCAGAACCGGTCAAGTTCACGAATTTAACACAGATTGGTCTTAAAAGTAAAATCACATTTCCTTTGATAACCCATTTGCCTACATCGACTTGCTACTTTTGTTTTCTCTTTCGACTGACGCGGTTTTCTATGCGTCGTTTCTTCTAACTTTTCTCTAAGAGAAACGAAGGAGGGAAGATGAATACAACAATTTCTTAGCCAGTCGGAAACTGCAGTAGCACTAGTTGATGTTTCTCTGTTTCGTTTAATAAATAGTACCGACTATTCGAGTAAACGTTTCTGACTAAATAATAATCGCTTACGATTTACGTAATATTAGGCCAATGGGTTAATTAAATATTAGTCGCGTAACACATATTGAACG
The DNA here is from genome assembly GCA_905333015.3 of Bombus campestris. Lineage (NCBI taxonomy): Eukaryota > Metazoa > Arthropoda > Insecta > Hymenoptera > Apidae > Bombus > Bombus campestris. The sequence goes on from HG995135.1 coordinate 7,216,539, forward strand.
ATCGACTCTCAAAGATTGCAGAGACTCGATCGCAATTCGCTTACGCCTGTTAAACGTGTATATAAATTCACGTAAAAGTAAAATCACATATTCTTACGATTTAAGTACACGTACGCACGTATGTATACACACAAGCAGATTTTTGTTCATTTATTCGCAGCAATCGGCAAAATACTCTACTGGTTTTAATCAGAGGTGGGCAAATGAAGCGTGTCTCGATGGTTCTTTCGCGTTAGAACGATATACACGTATCATTTTACGCGTAATTCCCTCTTGTACGATACGTTATGGCAGTATTTATCGCAGTGTGTTTTACATTAATGAACAACGAAAAATAGATTTGCCCACCTCCGTCCCTTAACGCTAATAATATCTCATCAACGGTGAACAAATCTGGTCAGAAATTTCCTGTTGCTCTTCGCCAACAAGATCAATCACGACGCTTTCTCTCGGCGTCTTAACGATGATACAAGCGTTTTTTTTTTTTTTTTTTAACACAACTCTCGCAAGTCTAGTACGTTTCGCGGAAGCTATTCTTCTTGTTTAACGAAACCATAAATGTTACCGGATATTTCAATAATGCTTGCGATCGATAATATCTTTATATGGTGGGTCAAAGTAATAGAAGCATCGGATAAATGTTAGAGTATTCTGAGAAAAACACCGTTTCTGTGGAGTGGAATGAATCGAAGCAAATAACAAATAACATTAACAAACGTTAGAATAAGAACAAGTAGTTTCAACGAGAGAAATAAGAGGAACATAGATCCGATTGGATGGAAAGAGATTTGGAGGAATCGTTGGAATGTTCGACGGGCACAGAATCGTTTTGTTAAGCGATATTGACTAATAGCACCGCAGAATAGTAATGGTAAATTATTTCAATACGATTAAGCTACGACCGTTTTCCCAGTACAATAGACAATCTCTGAATACATACTGGGAGGAATGAAACTCATGGAAATATAGCGGAGAACGCGTGTCGTTAATTCTCGTATCTTTTATACAGTCTCAAAAATATAAACAGCTCAACGAGAGTCTTGCCATCACTTATCCACTGGAAATGCAAATAATCCGGCAAGTTTTACACCGCGGTTAGGAATTGCCGGCGAATAGGAACCATGAGAATAGTACGTTGGATTAACAACAGCAAGTGCAGGCAAAAAGTATCAAGTTGACGATAGACGATCTTTAAAGAAAATCAAAAAGGATAGACTAGCTTCAACTATCAACCGCGATTTACGTTCTCAAAGATTCTTCTCTTTTTTTTCTAAGAGAAACTTCGATTCGTCGCTAGATCACGAATTCCTTAACAAATCGTGTGTCTGCTGACTTCCTGTTTGTCTCACCGAAAACCATCACCAAGGAAAAGCAAGAAGTTTTCTCTTTGATCGCGAGATTCTTTTCGCAAGTTTCGAACAGCGGTGTACGATAGGCACGATATAGTAATAGTTTTAAGTATTTTTCTTTCTCCCACTCTTTCTCTCCGTTATTTGTCTCCAAATGAGACGATACATCACTCTAGAAGTCGCATCTCACATCGATCGAACGCTGATCTCTGAACTGTTATTAAAGCTGCGATCGCAAACGAATCGTAATCTCGTGTTTCTGGAGAAAGAACAAATTTTTCTGCGCGCTTTTCGACAGGCGAAAATAGGTCTGTGATTTTGTTCCTTGTGCCATCGATACGTTGATGCGCACGGCTGCGGTTAGTCTTCTCTTTTTTTTTCTTTTTTTTTTAAGTGAAATTTGGCCCCTTTTCTTTGGAAGAAGAAAACTTGGCTTGGATCGTTCAACTAGCACTTCCATAGAACGCGGATCATTTCGGTGATCGATCGTTACATCGTAATACGAATTCGACGATTTACGAAGTGAATTATTCTGAACATACGACAGATATGTCGTCTTATTACTAGGAAGACGTGAAAAAGAGCGAAAGCGTACGCCATATGTGTATGCGTGCTCCTCGTTATTAGATACTGATAAAAAAATAAATTCCAGCACAGTAGAACGGAAGAAGCTCATTTGGGGTTGCGTCAACGTTTATGAAAACACGCCCAGCAGCCATTAGACTAATACGATAAAACGGTTTGGTTCTTCGAAGTTCGATTTCACTAATAATAAATACCTTCTTCTTTTGATTCTTTATTCTGTCAAGCGTTTTCTAACGATCGACCAGAGCGGTTAATTATATTTATCATTAGCGAAACTGAGGCTGAACCACGGGATAGCATGTAAAAGGTTTTCACATGTACCTATCCTTCGCGACTTCGGCGGACGGGATTCTTCGACGTATCGATTTCTTCGATACAGATCTTTTTTCTAAAAAGATTCCTCTAAATAATGAACAGATCTAAGCGTCTCTGATTCACCGTGGTCACGTGTCCGAGAAGAGGAACTCGCTCTCGGACAGTAACACTTCGAGATCGGAAGGAACGGTATGGAGATCAGAATTGGCTGGCTCAGGTAAATCACCCGCACTGTTTCCGATTCCTGTAGGCGCTATTTGTCTGGCCCTGCCGATTCTGACTCTGTCCTTCTTTTTCGCTGTCCTTAGAAGAACACCGGTTCGTGGAAGCTTCGGCCTGCCATTGACGTGTGTCGTGTTTGGCGCCAGGGCAGGAACCTGTGCTACCTTGTCCGATTTTCTCAGTTTCACGCTGAACCTGAAGGGGGGTTTATAAACTACTTGTAGCTTCGCCCTCTCTTTTCTTGCTCCAGAACTTGCTGGTGTTTTCGTTTCTTTAGATTCGGTTGGTCTCCTCGAAACCGCTTGCCTGGTCGCAGGCAGTCTGGTTCCTGCACCAGTCAGACCCACGGGAGTAGACTTGCTTTTTGGTAAACCAGTCGCGTTGCTTCTGCCAGTTTCCGGTCGACATTGAGAGGATGCCAATAACCAGGAACGTACTTTGCTTTTAGGATCGGCGTTTGGCTCGGTTTCTTTCTCAGCCTGGATAGCCGAATAATCGATCACTTCTTTCTTGTGTTGCTTCTTACGCTTTCTTTTCTCGTTGTCCGCGCTGCTTACGTTGCCATTCGAATTCTGCTTATCTCGACTTGGGAAGGTCTTCTTCCGTTTGTTCTCTTGTATCATCGCAGGCGTCACATCTGCTGATCTCTTTCTAGCAAAGTCCTCGGTCGCGTTCATCGATATCCTCTTCGTCTGCGATTGCGGCTGTTTCTTCTTCTTCGATGCATCCTTGCCAGATTTGTCCGCGTTTCCATGAGAATCCTTATGCTTCCGATGTCTCCTCTTCTCTCTGACTTTTCTGCTGAGTGGAAGCTTTGCACGTACAGCCGGAGGGTGCACTGTCACTCCCTCCGTTCCCTCCGGCGGAAGACGCACAGTTTCCGTCGTTGAACTGTGTATTATTGTAACTGACTTGAGTTTCAAGTCCGGCCGTTTGCCCAGTAATCGCATGCTCGCCACCTAAATTCAAAGAACGAGTCGTAAAGTATTAACGATGATATCAAGTGGTTGCGTGTTCTACCGTTACAGGTATTGATTTAGGCAGATGTTAGCGGTGAAATGTATGAGGAAAATCAACTATGATACTGCTGATAGTTGTACGATCGCGTGTTCGTTACACGAATAGTTATACGAATAGTTATACGAATGCTGGAGGATTTATAATGAATTAGATACAAAGGTACAACGACGTTTTCAACTAGCGTGTGTTACAGATGCTGCAGATACAAGACTCTACTTTCGTCTGTTCCTAGACTTACTCTCGACACGTTTTTTATCTGTGCGTTTCCTCGATAGTCTCTGGCGTAAAAATGATTGGTATCGTATTATATAGTAAACTGTATTTTTCTAAAGAACAATTCGAATGTGTATAGAAGAAATAACAAGAACAAAATGAAAATTAACGTTGAAGATTAAAGGAAGAATTAAAGTAACGCTTACCAATAGCGATACAGCAGCCACAATAATAAAAGCGGCTGCGTACCAGTGGTCAATTATCCAACGACGGAACGTGGCTAGACTTTCGTCGGATAAGAGAAGCTTCCTTAAGGTTGCTAGAGGACCACTTGGATCGACCTGTAGAACAGTTCGTAGATAAAAAGTCTGATAGATAAAGTCTGTATTTATCATGACGAAGCATCTAAATAGAGAAAGTCTAAATTCAATTTAATCTACTTTGGAATTATTGCTCAAAATGAAAACCTGGAATCCCTATAAATATAAGAAAGTATTGATACAATGAGAACATGAAATCTTCCGAAGATAGAACTTTAAAAATTTTCTATTTTCAGTTTGGTACCACAGCGTAGTAAACGTATTTTCTTATCCTATATCATAGAAAAAAGAGACAAGATTTGCCATAATATAAAGAGCGAGTATATACGAGTAAGCGTTTGCCTATTTATAGCTCGGCTACTATGATAAACTCGCCATATGATAAAATGTTATATGATCGCACCTCTCGACATTTTTGGAAGACGTCACAGTATCCGTTATAATCATTGCACGGTGTTCCAGGCTTCGAGAACATGTCCGGAATGTCGTAGGGTGGAGAGTTCCAATCAAAAGACGACCTACACGCGCAACATCGATCATCGATATACATTTATTTTTAACATTATACAAAAATATAAGCGTAGAGAAAAATGCGGTTCATAACGTACAAGCAAGGTTGATTTTCTCCGGGTAGACGACAACATAGTTCGCAGGCTTTCGTCGGCGGATCATTTGGCCCGGGAATGCACTGGCAAGATTCCAATCCGTATGCAAGGCATATACTACCGGTGCACTCCTACAAAACAAGGAAAAAGGTGAACGATGCATATGCGGAAAAATATTTCTCCGTCATTGTTTGGATTTCACGCTCACCCCCATAAAACACACAAATTCGCGATTGCAGATCGTCTTGTTGGGCTTGTTGATGGAAGGAGGACAATACGGTGATCGACCGTCACAGAAGCTTGCGTCTCGACATCCGTTATCGTCTCTGCACTTGTCTCCGAATCTTAAATTGCACTCTGCAGTGCAACATGGACCCTGAAAAATGATAACACGCTTTTAATTGCTGTAATTGGAGTTCTTTTGCTTTTAATTAATTATTAATTAATTAATTTGCTTCTAACGAACGAGAAGATCCTCGAGGTCATATGGAAAGAATATGACAAGTCTGAAACGTATGTTGTAATATATCGTATTCTGCGTTTACGTACTTGACTAGGACTACAAATGGAACCCGGTGTGAGTGTACAGGGTGTCTCGCCTGGTGGCGGATAACGACGTTGGGGAAAACAACACGAATCCCTGCAATCTTCTTCCCATCCGCAGTCGCACTCTTCACCCTCTTCGATGACACCATTGCCGCATAATGACACTTGCGGCTCTGGAAACACACACATAGTTTCCTTAGTTTCTCTCTAAATGTGTACATAAATGCGCATATTAGGTTCGGCAATAGATTCATTCGCTTTTGCTTGAAAGACTACAAAGCGTTATATTTACTTTGACGATTATTTGCATACAAAATTCTTCTAACTTGTTTATCTCGTTTCTCCGTAAATTTATATTATAAAAAATTCGACAACTCTCATCTCTACATTTTCTAAAAATATATATCTACATCGGTGAAAGGCGAACGAACTTATTGCTCAACCCAACATATGTACTGCCATAAGTATTAGGACTTATTCGTCGCATTTGTCAAAGAAAATCGAACAAATTTTATTCTATTTAATATTTTACTTTATAAGACACATAGGGCGTATTGGAAATCACAGCGATGCAAAAATCTTGTGAATTCGCAGCTATTAAAAGCATCGAAGTCCCAATAATTAATTAAGTTATAAATTTATTTTATAGGAAATTTTTAGCACGATAAACGCAAAATAACAGTTTTTTCGTTCAAATTATTAGTAGATTGATTCGATCGTCGATATGATACGAATGAAATAACAGATATATAATAAAATGATAGCAGTGAAAGGTATTCAATTTATATTAAATATCGTGTGTCCTAATATCTATGGCCGACCATTTATGCTCTAAGTTTCCAGTCCTTACGAAGGATATAGTGAAAGCGGGGATCCGCGGAACGACTTTATCGCTGGAGGAAACTGTACTTAAAAGTTTCGACTATTATTCAGGATAGATATATTGGGTGGAAATATTACTACGTTAAATAACTTTCGATTGGAGGAGCACGCAACTATAATGGACGGGTACATTCCGCGAATATTCGATATTCGACAGGGGACATAAAAGTAACGAGCCAGAGACTGACCAGTAAAGCAACCCTTCGGAGAACGAGCTTTGCTATTCAAAACTGGGTTTATGGCACTCAAGCTACATGGGCTGAAACGATTATTGTTTCGCTTGTCGCCGCTGGTAGCACGAGCGAACATAATGAAGTTTCCATCCTCTCCGCCGGGCGTGCATTGTTCCGGATCGTGCTGAAACAAAGTAAAGTGGCGCCTCGTGTTACGCGCGTATCGACATCGACAGTCCTAGAAAAACGAGCAGAATCGTCAAACTCGTCTCTCCTCTTTCTCTTTCTATGCGCCTTGCTTGGCACGAAAAACGTATTAACATTACGAAGCGGTCGTGATATCTCATCTAGAAACAAGAACGAGACCGTGTATGCGTACGTATATGTAGTAAGTAAATTCAAAGCAGCCTACCGGTGAGCCAAAGTTGTGACCGATCTCGTGGGCCAAAGTGACGTGAGAAACGGCGGGTGGTACGTGCTTGCCGTAATTCAGCAAAGTCACTATTCCGGTGTTCAGCGACTTCATACTGCCACGATAGTGCTGCAAAGTTTATAGTACATTTTGTAGATTTCAAGGTGCTCGATGTTCGTTTCGAAAGGAGGCGCGAATGAGTTTCGGATTTCCGAGTTTCAAGGTTTCCTCGATGAAAGAAACAAAAGGACGGAGAGTTGACCGATAGTCGATTTCTATTTCACCTTTCGTGTTTGGAATTGTATGATTTCTATTCTTTATTGTCATTTTTGCTTCGGATATTTTCGAAGAAAGTTTAAAATTCATACGAATTTTTGTAATTTTTACGAAATAGTTTACGGTATCGGTAACGATCTATGAACTCAACAACGTCCTCGCAATAGCCTCTGGGCCTAAAGTACAAATAAAACGATAATAAAAATTCTAATAACCTGGTAATATGGTGTCTCCTCCTTACTGTCTATTTTATAAATTTTCCAGTCTATACAACGAGTATAATATTTTTTGGAATAATTTGTAGTTACATTATATTACGATATATCATTACAATTACATATATTACAATATTTTTGTAATTCACTGCAACAACAAGCTTACCCCGTTCTTTTCGCAGACTCCACCAGCGTTTTTCAGATCACCGGTCCAAGCTAGTCCAAGCGTTCCCATCTCGAAATCCCGATACGTGAACATGTAAGCTAAGCAGAACGCGTCGTAATCCTCTTCTGCAATGAACAAGACGAACAAGGGGATTTACAATCGTTCGGGTGATCGATCGGATGTTTCTTTCGCCGCAAACAACAATTGGCTGGCGTTATGCGAAGTATCGTTAGAAGGAAGATTTATTTACCGGAGAAGAGCTCCAGATACTTTTCCACGCCGTAGTTGCCTGGGAATCGATAATTGGGATCTCTCAACGCGTCCTCACTGTGAACTTTCACACGTTTTATCATGAAGCTGATGTTGTCAGGTCTGCCGTCCTGGTTGAAATCTAGCAACAGCAACGTATTCTCCTAGGATGTCTGGAGTCGGGACGAGGTACATACGTATATTGTTCGCGGACAGTGCATACACAACGTTGGCGAATATTTTATGATCGTAGTTTCTTATTAAACTGGCTAGCAACAAACTTACGCTCGGTACTTAATTGCGAAATTGAATTACTATTGTTAACGAAATTTTACAAGTCACGCGCCTTAATAAATTCCATTGCATAACGCTAACAAGTTTGATATTGAAGCAGAGAACTACGGGTTAGGGTTACAAGAGTTACAGTTGATAGTTCTGTTCAACATAAAATCGTAAATTACGCTTGTCACCTGTTAATCGACCGATATTACCGGTTAGTAAACAACTATCGCATAAAAGAGACCAGTTTGGAAAATGCGCCTATGTACCGATTACGTATAACTCATTATGTATAATAGGCGAGATTTTTATCACGATAACAAACATTCGAGTTCTCCAAAAGGTCCGAGGTTTCCACCAATAATTCTTCAAGATCTTAATCATTTTGAAATTACAATAGAAGTTTGTTAGGCTCTTCATGTTCTTTCGTAAGTGTGCTAATTCTTATAAATGTTCTAAGAGAATATCGGTTCCAGACACTGATACTATGAAAATCGTCGAACTTCCATCGCACTATAAAGAGTGCGAGAAACGAGTAAGAAATTTACCAGTGTGCTTATAAATGGAGTTGACCCTTTGCACGTGTCTCGTCATCACCTCGATGCAAGCCTCCTCCGTGCCGTATCTCGCGAAAAACTGATGGTCCGCTTGCAGGTACAGCATGCAGGTAGTTTTTCGTGGATCCACAGTGGCACGTTTGTGCAAATGCCTAGCGATACGATCACCGTCGCTGCTTCTAAAAAGGAGAAAAGCGGCCAGTCGCGAATTTCTTACGAGACCCGGATAAGCGCGGCTTATCCTTTTTTCGTAGCGGTTCGCCCGAGACCGACTTCCGTTTCGTGATTTTTATGATTTTACTCAAAACGAAACGTTACACGATACGAAACGAAATGGACCGTGTTACGAGAAGGGACGAGCCGTGCTCAAACAATTTTCTCCGACCATTTTCTCTCTTGCATCCGACACTCACGTTTCCATACGTGCCATGCTCTTATCTCTGTCCAAGGTCAAAACTCGTGCACCGTTTTCCTTCGAGTAGAGAGCTTGCCTCTCGCCGAGCAGAGGTTCGTAAAGCGTCCGAGAGTCATTACCATAATCATGTTCGCCCCTGAAAAAGTAAAGATATGGTATAACGATATGTGCATGGCGTGCGGACGTGATCATTGCTTTCGTTGCACGCGGAAGCTGCTGGTACAAGGAGCAAGGAAATTATGGTAATTATTCGGAACAGCGTACACCTCACTGATTTCGGTGAAGTATGTTGTCAAGCTTGATACTCTGAGTAAACTTCTTTCTACGTAGAGAAACCTGTACGAAATCATATGCTTAAGATTCCAGGGTTCTATAACTTCTTAATTTATGAAACACAAGTTGTGTAATCAATATCGTATTTATTAAATACCTTCATAATAAATATAAAATAACTGGAATGATACGAGATGTAAGGAAATTATGGTAATTATTCAAGATAGCGCGCACCTCACTGATTTCGATGAAATACGTTGTCACTATTGTGAGTAACTTTCTCCTATGTAAAAAGAAAACCTGTACGAAATCGTATACTCGAGGTTCTAGATTTCTATAAATCTTCTGAATTTACGAAGCAAATTGTGCAATTAAAAGTGTATTTATTAAATGCCTTCGTGATGAATCAGATAATTGAAATGGAATTCAAGAGTTGAAATATAATATTCAAATTAACGATAGAACAAAATCCTCTCGTTTTTGGTCTATGGATTTCTTTTTTTATCTATCGTAATTTTATTGTATGGTATCGTTGAAAACCATTTACACCCAGTACAGTTGTCATATGTCCATCAATCGCGTCTTTACTCAAGTGATTTTTATTATTATCATTTCTTCTAGACGCTTCATCCGTTTTATTTTCATTGTATGTTAATTTTTAATTGCTTCTAAGTTTACGAACAGTGGCGCTTAGTAGAAAATGTTGTTCTATACTTTCGACTCGCCTTTTTCACGTAGAATCGTCGTCTTGCCGATTTTGCCATGTTTGCTGGCCCTGTAATTTCCTTACACGTTTGTACACAAGATAGTTGGCAAGGACCGCGATTTAGCTCGCGCTTAATTACCAACGATTCGTCCGGGAATGTTTGAAGATCCGCGGTTTAAAGCTCGTTACATCTACGTGGTGAGGCCCTGCACGTATGCCGGCGAATAATGCGTCGGAGAAATTGGTAACGAAATTAACGCGAGGAAGGTGCAGCCCGTGTTCCGAGTTGATAAACCTCAGACGGCGCAGACGTTCGAGCAACGGAGCTGTCTCTCGTTAGATCCATTTTCATCCTCGGTTAACGTAACGCGATTTGCCCGGGCTGTTTTAGAGGCGTTATCCTGTTACATTAACGAGCGAACGCCTATGTAGCGACGAGGCCTGGCAATCTGCTCGTCCTTCCATGGCTACGCGTTACTACGATTCCTTCAAAGTCTAAGATTACAGTTACAGGTTTCAATTCTTCGAAGCAATTCGTAAATTTGTTTCTCGTTATGCTAGAAACGCTTACAGATGTTGAATATAATAAATGTAAATTAAAAAAAAGGAAGGAGGAAGAAAGAAGGACACGTGTCTTCTCTTCGTTCTTATTTTTCTTTTTTTTCAGTAAGAGAGAATAATTTATTTGTTAAGTATCTGAATTACGTTCTTCTTTTGGCCGTTATCGACACAATCGTAATTTCTCAATCATTAAAACGCATCTCGAGTTTGTCATTCGTATACGTATCTTCTCGTTCCATTTCCACGTTAAACATATACGTAAAATATTAAAAGTTTTTCGCACTCATATAGAAGACTCCGTTACACTTTATTATGTTGCTTAAGCTTTTGCATGAACTGCGAATGTTTTACGTTGCAAAGTCAAGTTTATACAAAGCGTACGTTCTTCTTGCTCCCTGTGTAAGCTGTAAAGATATATGCTTGTAAGGCGTAATTCTTTTACACGGAGTTGCGTTTTAAAACGTGATTCAGGCTGAAACAGTAAAGAGGAAGTCTTGTAACCCTATAGGGGTGGCAATAAACTACCACTACTACGTTCAAAGTTTTCTCTGCTTATTAAAATAAGTGTAAGATTGGAGTATAAAAATTCAAGGATCGTAACAGGATTAATTGATCTACAACGTCTACAAAAAGTATCTTCGCGCTATTACATACTAATTAATTAGTTTCAGGTACATTGAATTTCGTATCATTTAATAGTACTCTCGTATGACTGCGAACACTCGATACCGTGAAAATGAAATCTATAAAAGTTGATAGAAAGAACGCTTCTAATATCACCTAAGATCGTACATGGATGATTCGTTTTCTAACACACAGTGGAAATTATCAGAATGCGTTGGAAGACACTCACCTTTCTGTGGAATCGTGAATAGCAGATTGATGCAACTGATGACTGGCGCAGGATAACAATCTACGTGGCGTTAATACATCCGAGGCGCGATAAGCTATACTGTGATACGTCGGAGATGTGTCTTCTTCCTTGTTCAAGTATCTATTTGTTGGCTCGATATAGTATTCCTCGAATCCAGTAACGACTGTGCCATCGAAAAGGCCATCCTCTGTCACGATGCCTTGTACCATAGCATTGTCGTCCTCTGCAAATTATCATTTTCAAATGAGAAACTGCGTTGTAACGCAAATACGTATACGGTCGAGTACATCAAAAGGAATATTGGTACAGACAGAATTTTCCTAAGTATCTATAATATATATATATATATATATATATATATATATATATATATATATTATATATTATATATATCCTATAAAACGTAAAATCAATCGATAAATTGTCAAAAAGCTCGTATTACGGGTTACCTTGTATATTCGTAAAAGAATCTTTCTGTATATTTCTGGAGAGGATTTTTAAAAGTAGAGCTTGAAAAATATCGACGAGTAAAATGACTTGACGATCGCCAGCTGAAATATTCGTATTCATCGACTTGATTGAAACTGATTGAGGTACATGGTCTAATAATGTTCTAATGACCATTTAGATATATAGTACATGTAGATATATGGTTGCAACAAATATCTTGTAATTTTTACATATACATATACATTTTTATATATGCTGTAACTTTTCATCTACACATTTTTCCCAAATGTGATCAATATAGTCGCCACAGTCGTGTCTCATCAGCGGCAATGAAATTTCAAAATGTTTCATATACTGCATAGAATATGAACATAAAATTTGTCCATGACGAGTGTCGGAATGGTCTCGCGAGCCAGTGTACGTTCATAAAGATACGAATTTGCATAAATATCCGCATATAGCGCGTCCCATTAATATTATGATTTACAAGTGGCAATTCTCTTGCAATTTCGAAACGGCCTATACCAGGTGAACGATCCGCCTTTGGAGGTGGCGATCGAGAGAATTTATCGAGAGATAGATCGACGTTTTTACCGTTCCACTGCAACGAACTGACTGCGGTGACTCGCGTTATTGACGTAATATCGTTTCTTTCCCGACAAAATATCGCGACGTTTTGGCAAAAATAAGCAGCACACTGGGGAATTTGTTGCCCGTGAGAGCAAAAATATTTTTTACCTCGTCATTTCCCGGCTCCCCACGCGTGCGCAGACAAAATACTTCTGAGCTACCCTCGCAAATCGGATCGTACGAGAATAGAAAAACCAAAAATTTATTACGACTCCATTGCTAGGAAAATTCGCAACGAATTAATTGAATACCGGTACCCGTAGCAGGAAGAGAGATCGCTTTATTCCCTTAATTCGATCCCAGATTGCAATAATATTTACGATGTAATAACTCTTGGTAGAACCGTGAAAGAAGCAATTGCTTGAGAATGAGTCAAAATTGTGAAAAGCTTTTCCTTTGTACAAAGCTTTCGTTTTGTGAAAATCGACTTTGAAGCTGTGAGCGGTATGCGCGCACTCGTCACGGCTTGCTTTATCAATGAAGCGTACACTCGACGATTTTCAGAGTAATCTTCTCGAGAACATGCTGTATTTTTCTCCGAATATTTTTGTGTATTTCTTTTATTACTTTCGTTCAAAGTGGCTGACTGATATCGTTTTTTCTTTGCCAAACCCTTTCTACGATTCTCTACTAACCCTTGAACAAGGCTGCACGATGGATCTGTTCTGATTTACGTAGATATATCATATTTTTATTATTATTAATATCGTTCGCAAGTTTTAATATTTATTGTCATTGTTACTATTATTACTCTTAAATCATTATCGATTTATCATCGCATAAATTTCATACTATTATCGTTCTATCAAATTATTATTAGTCCATTCACGTTTTCGTAAAAGAGCACATAAAATATTATTATAGCAAAAGTCCATTTTCATACAAAGTCCATTTATATAATCAACTAATGACTTCCTTATCTGATTTCTCTATAAATGTATCTCGTCCATAAGTAAATTTGGATACACAAATCTTTATACTCTTTATACAAATTTTATAGTGTTTTTCCTTTATAATATCTTCATAATATTCGTAGACTAGCGAAACTGCGAACATTCACAAGTCTGTTACGCAACCTAATAAATTGAAAAGTTTATTTTTACAGTTTCAATAATCACACAAAGGTAAAAAGTCTCTTTAGTTGACTAAGAGACTTTGTTTTATCGCTATAAAATACAGTATTCGGTTCTCGTGACAATAATAATCCAACCACCTTTGGGTGAGGGTTGATAGTTTTGCCTGTGACAGTTAGGGATTGGTCTAATGCACGCACATTGACCAGCCCCAGACTATTACGGGCTTACGTATTTCGTTAATAAATGCATCGTAAAAAATATCTATACGTAAGGAAGAAATTGTAACACATTTTAAAATATATCAAATAATTTTTGGCCATATTGCGGCAGAGGACATTAAGATGAAAACGACTCTCGTCAAATTCTCCAACTTTTTAGATAATAATGCATTCTAACACTAGTCAGCAGCTGGCTTCACAGCATGATGGAATCGGTAGCATAAAAAATGATTTACTTATATCTGGATTTATTATCAAGCAAAGAAACCTTTTTTTTTTTTACGAGAACTTTTGTCATGTGATTCACAACTTCACGATTTAATTAAATATACGTAGTTCTTCCGCAGTATAATTACACACACACTTATAAAAATTAAATAAAATAAATATTTTGTTTGAGAAAAACGAAATAAATGGGACAGAAATAGAAAACGATAGAATATCCTTTAATCTAGAGAAAGATATCTAGAGAAAATGATTGTCTCTACTATCAGTCCTTCAACTGATGAATTCTAAAATATCTACATTTGTATCTTATTTTTACTTTTTTTTTAACCTTAGGACAATATATGTAGAGAATGAATTTACGAGAAAGATACAAGTAGGCATTTTCCGGAAGGATTTCGTCAAGTTTGTTGGACTGTTAGGTTAATATGGAAAGACAACATACTTGAACAACTATACATACATATGTATACGTTCGCACGCGTAATCGCACGTAATCAGCTCGCACGGAAATCGAGCGAATCGCCTTCTATTTAGATTCAGGCAACTCGGGATAACTTCGTTTCGTGTCTCGAGTCTCGAGGTTCGTCGACGGCCCTGCTGCTTCCGGGTGGAACGATAGATTTCCGCGACAAACTCTCGAATCGAAAATTGTCTCGCTGCGAGCGGAGACGACGAGACAAAACGAGCGAGAGCCACCGACGAGGAAGGAAGAAAGTAGGGTAGAGCTATCTATTTCCGTCATAGCCGTCGTCTTCGTCGAGAATTACACCGTTTCGACGATTTCATAATTTCCGGACGCGCGAGCTTCCAACCCTCCCCGGTTTCTGTAAGAAGGAAAAACTGGGTCGACGAACTTTTACCGCCGCCGACAGAAACGCTGCCGATCTCGTTGGCCGGGATTTTCAATCGCCTGGTAATCTTTAATCGCGTAAAGGACGGATAAAAAATGAAAGTCCAAGGAGAAAGAGGGGCGAGATTTTGAAAAAAAAAAGAAAGAAAAAACAGAAGTCGAAATGGAAGCGGCAAGGAGCGCGCAGTGCACCGTACACTTGACATAATTCACCGTAATTGGTTGCCGCTCGTTTCTTCTTCTTCTATTTTTTACCGCCGACCTTCTCTCCGCGTTTTCTCGCTGCGAAGCAATTACGCGGGCGTTCTTCATAATTAATCGAATGATACACGGCCGCGGTACCGTTTAATTTAGCATTTTTCACCGGACGGGTAACCCCTGTGAAACTACGAAAAGAGAACGAAAGCAAGAGAGTTCTATCGCCGGAAGTTGAGTTGGTTAATTGTCGATTACACAAAAGCCCCGAATTTCATAGCCCTTCCTTTTTCCACTCTCTTTCCTCGTTCAACTTCCTCTGCGGGATCGAGGGGACGATGGAAAGAACGAACGAATCATTCAAAGGTTTTTCCTTGCAATTAAGTGTTTTAAATCCCTCGACGGGAATCCGGGATAGGTAAATTCACCCCTCATGTTAATCGATACCCCTCGAACAAAGGAAACGATTGAACAAAGGGTTCTCCGGCTCAAACGATCTAGCTCCTGATGCGGAACTACGACCGGATGAAATTACCATTTAAGCGAGAATCGAAAATTTCCCCTTGAATGTCGGCAATTGAGCGAGAAAAGAGGTAAAAGGGGAGGAAAGGGGATGCTCATTAGCTCCCGATACATCCGGAAAAATTCCCCTCCGAGCCTCGAGTGCAATCACGCGCTCTCTAACGCAGTCCCACTTTATTTTTGTTTTCCGACTAATAGAGCTTCACCTGGTATTTAATATTTAATTCTAATTAACCAATCATTGTATAGTTTGCTTTCACTATAGAATTTGGTCGACAATGTTATCGGGATATCAATCTCTGCTGCGCGTCCGGTCTTTTGCAGGATGCCGATTTGTTTGTATATTCAATACATGGACAATACGTGGTTTAATAATGTTAATTAAACCTAAATCAAACCAATTCTAATAACCAGACTGATAAACCGCGTAATCTATCGCCTGCAAGTATCAGCGATTTTAATAATTTTTTTGATGATCATTCGAAAGGGTCAGCCTAACTTGTTGAAAGTGTTAACCGCAGTATATGTTCAAGTAAATACGGTATATATAAACTTTAATTAATCATATTATTGTACACCTGGTTTAAATGATCCTCGCACAGCGTCTCTTATCTTTTATCTCTTACACAAGATAATCAATCAGCTGATTGCTTCTCTGTATATTCTCCAGATGCTCAATTTTCATATTCCTGCGCGTTTCCTTAGAAGTCATAATTTTTTCAGATTGAAAACACACCGAACTTTCGTGAGATGAAAATGTGTTTCAATCGGATTTGCAAACCATTTTCACAATGTACTCGGCTTCTTTAATAACCCCCTTTCATCGTTCAGACGATCTTTTACCTCTGCGTTATTTAACTTGTAACATAAGCTTGATATATGCTCAACTTTACTTTACGTTATATATTTATACGATGCTTAACGTTGAGTTACAGGTAAATCGTATTATAAGCTTAACCTTACTCCCTATTTTATCGTAATTGTTAACGCTTTTCTCTTTAATTGCCAATTGTCATTTCCTACTCTGTAACAACCATATCGATCCGCTGATATTATAATAAACATTTTATTATTATTGTTATATGCATAAGTGGAAAAATAATGATCGCCGCAGCTTAAAGCTAGTATTTTCCGATTTCATTCGAAACTACCGTACGTTATGAGAGAAGTCACAAATTCGGTGTATCCCGAAACGAAGCTCAGCGTAAAAAGCGACACGGCGATGGAACCTGTGTGCCTGGCTCCGTTTTTCCCTGCTTTATATCGAACTTTGGCAAACGCGCGCGCGATTCCATCGGCGAAATCCATTTAAAACGAACGTGCCGCCCACGAAATGGTTTATGAAACGATACCGTTAAGTTTTGCAAGTTTTCCAGTCTCCTGTAGTTGGACTGATCGTCGGTTTACGCACAGTCGATACCACTGTTCCCACGGAAAATAACAGACCGTGGCCGTGGACACGCGATCTAAAAGCGTGGCGGCAGGGGAAAAGATAACGAGAGATAGAGACAGAGGGAAGGGCGCTTAAAAGGGAGGTCGATATCGAGCTTAACAAAGAATACGGTTCGCCGTTTAATTTGCTTTGTATCGCGGTACCTGGTCGATATGCGTGTGGACACTGCGGACTGGTAACGATATCGCTGATGGGATGTCCTGTTCTTTGTTACGTACAGCAAGTCACGAAAGTATTTGAACACTTGCTATCCGTAGGAAACTTTCGAAATTGTAGAAATGTCGCAATGTGACACGTGACTGTCATGCTTATCCTGTTAAATTTTAGATTTTGAACTTTCACGACGATTAGATGGCACATCTGCGATTCTTCGAATTTCAGTTGCGTTCGTGGTAGCAGTAGTTTCTCATTGTTCCGACGTTTCGTGAACATCCGAGGTCGCTTCTTCGGAAGCTTGCCGAAAATTTGTACTCTGACGACGACGCGCACACGTTAAAAAATTGAAACGCTACACGAAAGAGAAGATTCTTTAAAATTGCGTGCAATGTATTTACGAAAACGAAGATATTTATTAGGAAAAGAAAAGATTTAGAAAATTAGTACGACGATATTGGACGTTTCATATGTTCTATAATCTAATAAAAAAGGGAATATGCATATCTATTATTAATAAGCTTTATTAGTAAGTAATTCGAATTTATAATGCGTTTATGACTCTGTAATCACGTAAGAGTTACTTATTAACGATATTTACCATCAGTTGTTCATTTATCATTAATATGTAAATTCTAATGAAATTACGGCAAATCTATCGGTAGAGATATAAAAGTATTTAATAGAATATAATCAACACGAAACAGCATAAATAATCTTCTCTGTGAATACATTAATATCACCAATAAAGTAAATCGTCGGCTATCTCAATAAATACTTTTATAATGTTCACTAGAGATGTATGTTTGCAAACAAAAATCCTGCAATTCCTATATAAATTTCTCGAATCGTCTAGAAGTTGGCTACTAAAACCGCAATACCGGTGTCTCATTATGGTTCTAATAAAACCTCGAAACGTATTTACCAAAGTTTTTACAATAAGGGTCCAAACATTATCCCGTTTCGCAGTGAGCTAAAAACTTGTCGAGAAAGGTCTCGAATAAAAAAGCACGAGTTACCAAGTGTCAGCGAGTATGAAAGTCAAATAAATTCACCTTCGACGGACTTAGACGACGCGTGAGAAGTCTTAAAATCCCGAGCGTAAGTCTTCGCAATTCAATTACATCGGCTTACGTTACGCAAAAACTTCTTCAAGACTCGCGGCTTACAATAGCGAGCTAAACGAAGGAATCAACAGAGGTACTGTGTAAGCTTTTCATCCTTGATCTTACGTCGGTGGGTCACGATCAGAGGACACGTTCGTGCATTTATTCCTGGGAAGAACGACACATGAGCGCGTTCGAATCGACGGTGGATCGTATCTAGGACCTTCTTTTTACCGCAGCTTCGAGAATGACGGAAGAAGGGTGGCGAATGGTCTCCGGAGACAAGAAGGAAATCAAAGAGTCCCACGTCGTCCAATTCCCTTCCTTCGTTCGATTTTTGTTTCAAACGAGCGGACGAAGGCTGGCTAATTCGATCCAATTTCGCGCGGCTGCTTAACCGTCAACGTGGATTCCCCTCGGACGAGTTTCAACGTAATCGACGCGCGATTCGATGACGTAGCCGATGCAAGATGTACCTTCGGTGCTCCCATGCTCGACGAAATGGGAAAACGGTGGTTGGTTAGACTGGACGATTCGAGGGAAAGAAGTAAACGACGAAACAAACGAGTTCTTACGGGCGTAGTTATGAGCACAGTGGGTGTAGAAAGCATTCGTGCGCTCGTTTAAAGCGGAATAATAAAAACGGATAAAGAAGTTGTAGAAAATTGTCTTCACGTTCTTTTCTTAGCGGTTCCGACCGATTATGTTTTATTCTTTTTTTCTTTTTGAAATTCTTTCCATGCATCATTCGGTAAACTGATCCTTCTGATTTTTCGAGGAAGTCGTTTGGTTCAATTTTGAAAAAAGTTGTTTTGTTCCAAAAGAACGTACGATAATACCTTCTACACTCGCTGTACTATGGTTCGTGCAAAGTATCTGATAGATATTATCCGCGTACAGGGCAGACAGAAAAATTAATATACTACGCTTTAGTAGATGTTATCGTAATTTACATTAATGCATGTTAATATGCACTAGGAGAAGGAGAATGAGGAAAGTAGAGGAAGGAAGATGAGAAATAATAAGATCAAAGAGAGCACTGTGCGTAATACAGATCAGAGGGCGGCATGAGTAAGGTACGAAGGGATGAGTGTTTATAAGGAATATTGCAAACCAAGTTCATTCTATGGCTCTCTGGAATTACAATATCTACATCCATTTAACACTTTGACTGCCACGCCGAAATCACATGTTTCGTTCAGAACGCCACGGGAGTGTTTTTATTATTCAAAGCATATAATGGAAAAATAATAATAAATTGATGATGTAAGACAACATCAATTGCCGATGCCAAAATGTCACGTAAAATAAAAAAAGGAAATCGAAGATGTAAATAAAAGATAAAAATAATATAAAAATAAAAAAGAAAATTTATTTCTTAACACTTGTTTTACTCTAGCTACAATTTACTTCTGAACTCTAGACGTGACTTCTCAAGACTGAAGTTCTTACAGTTTGACGTTAGAAAGAGATCTGTTTCTTTTCTTTGTCATCCCTCAATATCCCCACTATATACGCGTTTATTAGATGTTCTTGAATATTCGGCGAAAGGACCGTTGGGATATTGAGGGTTCATTAGGCACCTCACTTCGCCGACATACATTGTCGCCGAGTGCCGCCACATCTTTATTTCTGTCATCAGCCCATCGGTTCCGAAGCGCAGCCTGGTCTCTGATGTAGATTGAGATGTGTTTGATGTTATATATCCCCCTCCTTAGATTGGTCCTCCAAAATCTTAGTGTTTCTTGAAGATTGTTTTATGAACGCTAATTGGTTAAAAGTGTACTTTTCATCTTTGTCTTGATCCTTAATGAAAAAAAAAAAAAAAAAAAAAAATACCGTGGCGCCTTGATAACAGTTGATAGCGACGTATTATAACAAGGCTTCGTTTATTTCAACAAACCAATCGCATTCGTTATTTCGTCGTATGCAAAATGTGCATAATATATTGTTGAAACGTGTAGAAGATATTAGTAAACAGTATTTGTTCATTCTATATACAATAGTAAGGTATGTGCACACTTCTAACTTCAATTATATGATTATAAAGCAGCATTTACGATTATTTTCTAAGGTGTGTTTATAATAATATTCGTAGATTATTCCTCAAAGATATGGATGCAAACACAGTGCACCGTTAGATGCAAGATTTGTTCTCATTTTTTTTTTTTTTTTTTATTGATGTTCTAATAAAAATGTTTAATTGTTCAATAGGGCACTTTTTATTCCAAAGTATCTTCTATTTATCGGTTATATTCAAAATGCCCTAACTGTCACTTTTCATTCAATTTTTACAATTGTAAGAAGTTCAAGTGCTCCGGTCAGCAATGACCACTGTGGGAGTCAAAGTGAATATATCTTATCCATGGACTTTTTCGATATTGAATCGATAAACACATTTTTCTGTTGTCGAAACTCGTATATCATTCTCTTGGCTCTTCTCTATATAATTTTGACATCGAATTGATTGACGCATCTGTCGAATTGATACTGAATGTGATACAACGCAGAACTGATCATGGATGAGTCTATCGAACTTAAAAATCGGTCACAAAATTCTATAAGGAACGAGAAATACAGTAAGAAATAGGTTGTCTATCTGTGGTGTTATCAGAAATCTGCTTTTCATTTGTGCGACGCAACGTATTGAATTTGAAAATTGCTGTTCCATGAAAGACGAAATATATGACTTATCAGAAGCGTGTTTTCCATCTGTGATCTCTGAATGTCCGATTTTCCTTGCGTATACGCGTTTCCATTGACATTGAAACGATAGCTTCTTTTCCAAGAAGCAGACTGTTTCTATCCACGCGAATTCTCGTCCGTTGTAACCTAAAGAAGCACAGGGGCGAAAGAGAACGAGAAATCAACGTTGAAAGCGTAGAATATTAGATTAAAATCGCGCCACTCCCTAGCGTTCTCTCCTTCGAATTCTCTGAAAGAATTCAGTCTCTCGTGGGACGCGTTAAGAGTTCTGTCTCGCGTGAAATTATTTTCAAGCGTAGCCAGAGAGTGAGTGCAGAGCAAATGATCCGGAAAAATGCCTAGCTAAATATTAAGTTTGCATCGAGTTAAAAAGAAATCGGTAAGAGTAACAAGAGGCGGATGACGATGGAGTCTCTATCCTCGCGTTTAAAAGAAACGAGCGAAATTTGCTCGCAGATCTAATACGTAATACAAACAATAAGGTATCTGCTTGTCTCTGGCGCGAGAAGCGAATTCGAGAGCGCTTGGCTGGCGTTGTTTCACCGCTGAAAGTGCAAGATAAACGATAATATTGTGCAACGGCGCATAATCAGTGAGAGAACAGGGACGAAAAGAATAGAGAGAGAGAGAGAGAGAGAGAGAGTCTTGCAGGATGCAGCGGGTGAACAACGAGGGAACAAACCGAGGGAACTGTTTCAAGGATGACTAGTCGAATCGGACATCCTTAGAAAAGTTTTATCATAGTCTACGTCGGCGTCGGTCGTCGACGATACGAACGTGATAAGTTGTTGTTTCGTGTACACAGAAACGAATATCCTTTCTCTTTTTCTCACTCTGTGTACGGTGTCTGTGAAGTCATGGGTATTTGTAGTCTCTGGTCATCGGATTGAGATCATAGTTTCACTTTCTCACTACGATGTGTCACATGCATGTACAATGTCAGATCGATATAAAAATTGTCTTTGCCCGTTGTACACAGTGACTCGAGAAAGTATTCGAACGTTTACCGCAGAAAATTGTTCTCAATATATTCTGTGTATCGTACCAAGCTTTCTGAAATTTCGTTCACGCACAGTAACGACTATCGTGATTGTACTAATAAAATTTGAAACCAATTCGAAAATTTATACAAGAAATTTATCGGAAACATACACTCAGTGAAAAATGATTACACAACACAAACACTAGTCTTAAACGTGCAATTAGCGTTAAAGACGCGTTCCATTAAATATCGTGGCTTACTGATATAACGATCCATTGATTATTAAAATATTTCAGCAATCCTTAGCTTGTACAACAAATATCTTGCAACTGTCACATACATTTCCAGATCTGATTCCAATTTTACCAATATGATCACGATAGCCGTATCTCGTTATAGTAGCAATGAAATATCAAAATTTTCCGTACGATTATACGATACGTAAAAGTTTTGTGAGAGCATAAAATTTGAGTTGTGTAAAAAGTCGCTTTTTATTTTACATTTTCCACCTATCTTTTCACCAAGAGGCAGCTCTTGCTCGCTTACGCGACTGCAGAGACACACTGTATATCTTCCTTTTCCTCTCTTCCCTCCGTCGAGTGTCTGCAATTCCACACCATATCGCCTGGCTACGTTTGCTCGCGTTAAAATCAGCTGCAAACTCTTCCCGTCTCATAATTGACCTATTTCTCGCGGACGAGGCCTCGGTGCAATATTCCACTTCGTGGCGGCCAAGTAACTCCGACGTCGACGCGAATGTAATTCGCTCCGATTCGAAGATAAAGAAGGTGGCGGAAAGAATCAGCGAGGATCGTTTTTCTTCCTCGCTGGTCGGTGTTCTGTGTCGCAGATCGACTAAATCCCAATGAGGATCCATCTAGTTTAGATTAATTCGAATAGAGTGAAGGAACGAAAAATGGAAGGATTTTGCGTTCGATCGGAGAAGTAACGCAAGGGTTCTGTATATTTGCTGGAAAATAAATAATTAGAGCCACAAATTCGTCGTCGTCGGATTAATTTATATACATTTAATTAAATAGCACATGTTCACGCACATATGAGAAACTTGAATGTTTAGGAATGTGTAGAACACTCATGGGAACACAGCGATTAAGTTTAACAAACAATTTTTTTCGTTAAATATATATCGTCGCTTGGATGAATTGACTAAAAATGTCATGGCAAATTACTCGATGATTTGCAAATCACCACAGGTTCACGATTTTATAAACAAGAAAGCTACTCCTTCCAAGAAAAGCGATTATCTAATAATTTAACAAAAAACCACGTTTACAAGAAAAATCAACAACATCGATAACGAATTGAAAAAGATAAGAAATCTTATTTTCTCGAAATATTGGTTGCCGAGCTTGTGCAGTTACAGAATTCACGGCTTCGATTATTTAATATAACGAACGTTTTGTTACGAAAAATTGAAATGTTGTTGTCGAGATTATTATTGAACGGCAATTGCAAATTCTAGTGTAACTCTCTCATTTTTCCAGAAAAGGACAAACACAAGAAAGGATCGTTTTCGTTATAAACCCTTCAATCGTTCGCCATTTTTAAACGAATTCTCTGTTTCATATTTATCGTATTTGTAACTACTAATTAATTTTTTCAAAATAATTTAATTTATCATATTTTCATTTTTATATCGTATTGTATTTTACAACGACTCTCGCTGTTTTAAATTCAACTTTTAAAGAACCGTATTACCTGA
The DNA here is from genome assembly GCA_905333015.3 of Bombus campestris. NCBI lineage: Eukaryota > Metazoa > Arthropoda > Insecta > Hymenoptera > Apidae > Bombus > Bombus campestris. Next base: position 7,240,044 of record HG995135.1, read on the forward strand.
CGGATAATTCGACATTTTATTTATAAACAGATAATTTATATAATTGCCTTGATTGGCGTATAACGAGACGCAAATTTCATAGACATTTCGATAACCCTGATCGACAGTGAATTACAATTCCGGCACGACTTTATATTTAATTCGTAATTACTCGTCAAACGAAAATCGAGGACTTTGAAAAGACACGGATTTATCCTAAATAAGGGTTTGGTGTTGATTCGGAAAGCTTGCCTCGGAACAGCTGTAAGGAATTCAAGCGTCGAAGGAATAATCGATCCTCCCTTTTGATTAAATTCGACAGAAATTCGTTATTACAGTTCCGGTTCGAGCGCGAGCCCCGAAGAACAGCAGGCCTTTAATTAAATCGTCCTAGACGTCGGTGTTCCCTGCCAGCAGGTCGTCCGTAAACTCCGCGGAAAAAGAATAATCATCCTCCTTTCTTCTTCAATTAAGAGCCTCTTGGAAGAAATATTCTACTTCTAGGGGCTAAATACGAATTATTGGAATCCGGTGTAATTTCATTTCATTCAACCTCGAAGAAGACGCGACTCGGTAAAACCTTCGCAGTCTGGTCGAGGAACAGAACGAAGCGAGGTACAGAGCAAAGAAAAAGTAAAAACAGAGAAGCAGAAAAAAAGATCAAAAAATGAAGAGATGAAGATAGAAAGAAAAAGAGGCTAAATAGTATAATAGGCGCGGAATGGAGAAAGTAGAAATTCTGATTATGGCAATGGAGAAGCGAAAGAAGTGAGCAACGCGCGACGAAAAGGAAACCGAAGAATGAAAGAGGATGAGCGAGGAAGGGACGCGTAACCAAAGAAGCTTTCATGGGGGCAACCGGCCGCTTTCACAGAGAAAAGCTCTGGCGCTCGTTAGTGGGAAAATCCAATTTAGTCGGGGAACTGTTAGCGGGAGCGATCCGCACGCGGAATCGCGAAAACTCGAACAATACGCATCGCGCGACCTCCTGCACCCCCGCGTTTGACAAACACCTGACGTCCGCCTGTTGCCAGACACACAGCGAGAATATGCTCAACGAACTTGTTTTATTGATTAACAATCGAATTACGCCCAATCGTCCGGTGCATTGATTTGATTCATCGTCCTATACCGTTTTCACGCGCCCCTCGTCTATCTTTTGAAATCGTCCGTCTCCCGTTTCGCTCTTTTCATATATGTCCTATCTTTTCCTGTGTTTCACGCTCGCGATTCTTTTTAATTAGTCATAACCCACGGGATGGGCTTTAATTAATTTGATCGTGCCGCGTATCGCCGATACGGGCCACGCTCCTATCCTTTGTTCCGTGTAATTAACGAGCCTGGAAAAAAGTAATCGTCGCGCGAGTTCCGCTTCCGTGCGTCTTAGCAACAAGACGGATAATTTTATTTCTCAGGCAATCTGAGAAGAGACACGTTCTCGTATTCGACATCGTAAGAATTTTCGTAAGACCGGATGTGAAGTCCGCGTGCGCAGCGGATTATTCAATTTGAACGTGAATCGCGTTAACGGCGTAACGCCAATTATTTATCACCGCCGTGATAATTAATGCATAGCCGTTAATGAAAGCTCATGGCCAGCGTGCAAGGCACAGACCTCTGACAACGTTTCCAACCTCGACCGCTCACAACAAATCGAAAATTCGTAATCGAGAGTCAGTCCCTGCAATGTTGTTCTCGTTTGTTGATTAACTATTCGATTGCGTTGAGCGTTACGTTGCTTTAAATTACAATATATCGTGGTCGCTTCTGATACTCTGTTTTATGGATCGTTGATCATTTTGCTAGAATTGCGTCAGCATATTATGTGCTTGCGGAGTTAAACAAATTTGTTCTCGCTGCACGAAGATTTTTCACTTGACTCTTTTCACTTTTAGATATTATTATAGTATGTACATGTACGGAGTGTTTTGCTACTGAGCTTAAAAAATAGAAATAAGGAAAATGTCGCTCATACAGACGTTGGTTCGTTAATGGATTATTAAATAAAGAAATTATTGTAATAAAAATACAAAAAGCTAATTCTTCGCACGATAAGGAATAGAGCCAGATTGGTGATGTAAGTTGAAAACTACAGGAATGCGGTGATGTTGCGACCACTGTTTTCTAAATTTACTTTAGAATTTACTATTATTTGTGTCACTTGCTTACGACAAGCGAACTTATGGGGATAAAACATTCGTCCTTTGAGAGTTGAAATAATTCCTGTCACTGATGTGATAGAATTAAGAAATTAAGAAAAATGGGCCTGTTTAGGTTGGTTTTCAAGAGGTTCGTATCTCAGATGTATACATATAAATTAATAAGGATTTTCTATAAAGTCATTTCTCAATTAATGATCGCTTCCCTTCTCTGGAGACCAGCCAGGGATCGAACGAACGAGATAATGAACAAAAAATCAATGCGAATGGAAACGAGCAGTCGTAACGACATGTTTCAGAACGACGAATGCCATCCTTAAATCCTGGCTTAATTAGCCAAAGTACCGACGCGTTAAGTACACATTTTATCTCTGCCATTTTGTTCCTGTAATTTGTAATCCTCGAGTGTGAAAATCTGCGAAGCGAGAAGCATCGCGTCGGTTATGAATACGTCGAGCAGTATACTGGCTAGCAGCCAGGAGACCTCGCCCGCAAACTCCATCGAACTCATCCTTCGTCGATGAGATGATGGCTGATTTAGGCGTTTCGGGATTAATCGACTAATCGAAAATAAAAAGTAAATTGCTCGTGCATGAAATCTTATTATCGTCGTTTAAGAAACAAGAATATCAGCGGTGTTTTAGAAGAGGATAATTATCCTTAGATTATAGTAAATAATAAATCACATAAACTCGTGTAAATTGTAAATGGTAATAGCTGGCTAATTGTAACTATTCAAATATGATTATATTTTAATTTGAATTTAAATCTTTTAAGAAGAGTATATTTCGCTAGGAAATCAATTTGAAATAGAAAATTATTAATAATTTGACTATTTGGGGAATGTGGCTAACAGTTTCTGGCTTTTAAAGATTTCTAATGAAATATTTTTATACAGAGGATACAGAAACTGATTAATGTGAATCAGTATTTTACTGACTCGGTTGCGACCCGCTTTAGTTTTCAATTTTGCTCATTTTAACGGATAAAACAGATTTGTAATAAATATAAAATTACATCACGAATAATCACGCACTTTTTCATATTTTCTTTATGGCTGAGATATTTTTTAACACGAAAGAAATGGAATTAGGTGGGAAGTGACTCGGTGCAGTAGAGTTAATAAACTTGCAAATTTTTACGTGAATTAATACGTTTCTAAATACACCTAAGGAAATGGAACCTAAGTAGAGATTTATTTCAATCTCTAAATATCATAACGATCTTGTTAGTTTTTCAGCAGATTGATGGTATACGAAGAACATGACAAATCCATTTCTATTGATTTTCTTACTTTGGTACCATTTGATGGCTAAAATAATATAATATAATAATTTAATTTCTTAATTATAATAATATAATAGAGAAGAACATGTTAGGTTCGAAGCTACGAGGCATGAATTTCTGCAAATAATCAAGAATATATTCGATATTATAACATATATTCTTGAGATCAGAGAGCAATGGTTACGTACTCGCCAAATGTCACGAATAAAGCGACAGTTTTAGTAACGCTGTTCTGATTATTGAGTTTTCTAATTACTTGTATCCTATTCTCTTTCTCTGCGGTTTTTGTATTTAACCAGTTAACTACGTTTGACGTGTATCTCGTCGTCGCTTGTATTTATTTACGCACTCCATGAGCTAATCCCATGAGATATTTCTGGAGCTAAGTTCCACGGTTAACTAGTTAAGCAGACAAAATTGATATTTCTAAATGATAATCTATTTTACTCAGCCCATTTACGACACTCGAAAATAGACTGTTTGCGGGTTGATGACCGAAGTGAGACGAGTCGTTGATTAAAATGTCGTCGTTCGATAAATCTAAGGACACAGAAGCGAACATTTCCGGTAGGAAAGTGCGCGTTGCTCTGGAAGATTGGCTCGGCTGAAATTTTCTAAGTGACTTGCCACGCATCATCCGACGTTCTCCATTATCGTAGCACGCCAATCGGCCGTTTCCGGCCGGCGCAATTACACACGGGTACACCGTCAATTAGGCAAGTTTAATCGGTAATCGGATTATCAGTGATACGGGTTATCCTGCGCCGTTGCACCAGCCGGTGTGTCCCGTGCCCCATTCTAACACACGACCACCCAAACACACCTATGTACACGTACATAGCCGAATCGAAAAGTCAAGTTAATTTAATCATTGTATCGTTGGAACAATTACCGCGCGTCTGAATCGTTTTCGCAGCGTAACAAACGCGCATTGTAACGGTTATTATGCTTGCAATCGTTTCATCTCTTCCGTAGCTTCCAATTACGAAGATATCGATACGATTATCTGCATCGTTCTATGGGTCGAGGTCGATTATAATTTCGTACACGCGACCTCTCCTCTCGGCTTCTACGGTCTGTCATTATTTATTTGTCATTGTACGCCTCCTTATTACATCGATCGTTGGACGAGCAGTGAATGAAACGCACGGTCAGTGTTAATTCACTTGGATCACGAAAGTAAATCGAACGCTTACCGTAGAAAGTTTTTGCGAATATATTAGGTGCGTTAGAAGAAAGGAAATTTGATTGATATACTAACGAGTAAATTGCAATGAATTTTTATAGACATAGTATGAATGTAATTAAAGAAGTTAAAGCTAAATAACAATCTAGTTCATCCATTAAATAATATAATGAATATTATAAGTATTCTATTTTGCATATTTCGTACAATTTTTCATATTACACGCATTCTGTGGACTTTTTCATTCTGGTATTTCGCCTGTACGAAAACTGCATACATTCGTAGTCTGAATTAAACAGAGATCGTTGCATATCAACTCGTTCCGTGCCCGATCGTGCCACGGTTGTAAGGATACTCTACTTCTTCGATAATAGATTGTTAAGTAAGAACAAGGAAGAGAGTCTGTAGGCAATCACGGAGCAATTCTTCCACGTAAGCGATACGTAAAATCGATGCGTTCAAGCTGTTTAACGAGCACCATTAGCATCGAGCCAGCGCGACCGGAGGAACAATGCCAGGTGAATTATTTCGCCGGAGCAACTCGCAAGTTCCGTAGTCGAAAGAGTATGCGTCTCATAATTCCGCTTGCTACACGGATACGCAAAGTTTTCATCGTAATCACGTCGCGAGTGTTCCCCGCGCGCAATTGTTAGTTGAAGTATGCCGGCACATCGAGGTAGAGCCTTAAGCTTGGCCCGGACCCCAGTCACGGAAATTTATTCCATTGTCGTATAACGCTGCGGAAGAACCCGGAGGAAGCTAGTAGAACCCGGAGGAAGGAACTCTTTTTCGAGTTCGCGTACGCGAGTTTGTACCGCGCGACTGATAAGGAATGAAAGTAATTGGAAACCGTCGAGTTTGCGAAATACAGTCGACGACAAAAATAAGTTATGCAACAATGGGCTTACGAATTACGAAGTTTCGTTAAATACAGCTTGTTTACACAACGATACAAATTTGTTTCAATAAAGTTTCAATTACCCATTTATTGCATGATCTACGATACGTGCTTCAATGACGCATGGTGGTGGACAAGAGATCTTAAAATTCCTTTAAAATTCGCACTTTTGTATAACGACTACGTTACATTAGCATTAACATTTTTGTACTAGACATGTTTTACCATGTTCGTAATATAATTATCTGTTTTACATCTATTCGTAATTAAATCGTTCTTGTTGATCATATCGATTCTTTAAACTTTCTTTTGTCTTTCATTGTACTCGTATGAAACAGGTATTCGTACACTTATCGCAGAAAGCTTTTACGTTTGTTATCGTGCACATTACATAAAACATTCAGAAATTATTCATCAACGCTGTTACGAGATCCGACTGTCACGGTTGTATCGGTAAAATTTGAAAGCAATTTGAAAATGTATATAAAAATTTATAAAATATGTTCTCAGGAAGTGTCGATAAGGATACGAATACTTTCGTGAACCCGTGTATATGACATTAGTATACTAGTTCGAGTAAACTTTATCGATACAGACTTCCGCTATCTGTTCGCTTCTTTTTGTTCCCGACTGTAAAACGGAATAAGTTAGATTTTGTAGAAACTTGCGTGTACGAAGGAGACTAACGGTATAGAAGTTGGAAATTTGGTTAACTTGGCTAGTGGACGAGCACGGTGCGCGATGAAGTTTCGCATACACAGGAATATGAGAATATCGGATAGCTATCTGATTCCAGGGAACGTTCCAGTAGCGAGAGGAACTCGAGTAAGTAGATACGTGTACCGACGAAAAGCGTACGAAGCCCGCAATATAATTTCGTGCACCGAATGAGTTCGAACTGGTCTAACCGCAACCTCGCCACCGCTTGAAACTTGATCGCGCACAAGGCCGTTGATGTCGATGCAGCCATGTCGCGATCAACGTTTCTCTTCGAGCTGCTCTAACTTCAACCTACAGCCATCGTAATTCCTTCAATAATGGCTTCGTTGAGTGATCGTGCGAGCTGCGGAAAATTTTCCATGCGTAACTTGTTGAATCTATACAGCTGTTCATCGACCTACGAAAACGCAAAACATACCGCGCGAACCTCTCGCGTTTCAAACTTTTAATCGACTGCAGAGCTTTTAAATCATAATACATAGTGTTTTACAACGCGTGGGGCCCATTTCAGCGGCGAACAGGGGACACAAAAGCGGTGGAAAATGTTCGCGTAAACACGTGTCCTATTTGATCTTGTTTCAAAGCTATAGACACTTTTGTGTTTTAGTAGCCTGCAACTGTTTACCTACGCATGTAAAAGGCATGCTGCCTTTTGCAGCCGCCTTGTCAAAGAGCTTCGCAATCTTTCACAAATTCCATGCGTATGTCGAATAATACAGAGGGTAGCCATTTCGAGCACCTCCTACGAAGGTAAGCTGTTACGGATTACTGGAACACAGAGGTGACTCCAACTTTGAAACAAGATCAAATGTGACACATGTTTATACGAACTTCTTTCATTGTTTTCGCGTTCCCTGTTCATTGCTGAAGTGAGTATCGCGTATGATGAAACAGCCTGTATAATGTGCTAAATATCCCGCGAATATTCATGCAACTTTACATTTTTACGAATATAATTAAAAACATTATAATTAAGTTATAATTAAAATTATGATTAAGAAATGAGAATTAATAAAAAGAACACATTATATGCATTGTCTGCACTTTTGCAGATCCAAATTTTCCATGAATGTATGAAAATTCGTAGTCTAATGGTTACGTCATTTTTTTTTTTTTTTTGCTTTGTTTGTTAACCAACGCGGGCTTCTTTGTGTGAGTATGTAACGCAGGATTCGCAATAAAGCTCTGCCGGATTTAAAAGGCAACAGTTACGCCTCCCGATGCTCGAGCGTAAAAATGCAGGCCCTAGCATGGCATTTTCCGTTTCCAGGAGTAAGGCAACTCAATTACGGCGATTCTTCGCGCGGTCTTATCCAACGCGTACGCAACAACTATAATTATACGATGGCCAGATCCGCGTCGAGTTAGCGAATAATATCGCGGAGGAAACGCGCGCGTTGCGCCGTTCCGCTTCGAACGATCGCAATCGCAACGTTCGAGATAAATGGCGAGAACGTGTCGTAGATGAGAAAAGAAGACTGTTGAAACATACGTAAATGATTCGTGGAAAATTGACACGACATCAATCAGTGAACAATTAGAAAAGGTGTCTCAAACTTTACCGATGTAATCACCATAGTCATATCTTATCACTGGACTGCGTATGTTTATGTATTTTAGGGACGTTCAGGAATGCAAAAATTCACAATTTGCATATAGTATCCGATGTATCTAAAATAGAGTACAGTGAAGTCCCAGTTATCGAAATTTGGTTCGAGGTGCTTCGAACTTCGTTATAACTTAATTTTTTATCGAAATTTTAGCACGAGAAGTACGAAAGTGTGAATAGTCAGATATTCTGAAAGCGGTTAATCAAATCGATTGAACGATGAATTAAACCTAAATATATGTACAATATTACATTATTAAAAATTACCTATAATTCTATTATAGAATTTATGAACAGGAATAAATCTTTTCGTATTATCCGAGGTAGATCACATCATCTCAGATACTAAAAAAGAGGTTCTACCGTGATTATTATAATATTTAGTGGATAAACTAAATAGTCATCCACATTGAATTTCTTTAGTTATATCCATAGAAATATAAAACAGGTGCAGTCTATTTATTATTAGACCGAGGAGTTTTACGCATTTATGAAGAATTTGAAGATGCAAGCGTGCACAGAATGCGCACAGCATTGTAGAAATATATAGAACATCGAAAATATACTCCTTAAAATATTATCCTTTTTGTACCAAAGGATGGTTTACTTCTTGAATAAAGAAATAAGTAAATTTTTTCACGAGAGCATCTCGTGTTCAGTCGCATCACGATTGCGAAAACACCCTATATAAATGGAAAAGCAAGGACTTGGAAAGGCAGCTGCATTTGAAATTCGACGTCGGAACGAAGAAGATCGTGCGATATCGAATTCGCGATTTCGTTTCTAAAAGTTGAAAGTGAAGGAAGGGCCCGGTGGACTGGAATTCGACGAACTCACGATACGTATGTATATCGATGGTGAACATCGTTCGTTCATGGGAGACTTCTTGCTCGTACACTTTCAATAGGGTGGCTGGCTTGGTTCCAAACGACCGCTACTGCGAGGATGACGATCAAAATGAGATTCTCGGTTCAATGCCGAGAATCGAGCAAGGATTATGTGTCTTCTGTCGGAGGACGTCGACTGGCGAATAAACTGGCGTCGCGTTGCTGGCCAGCCAAGAAACTTTCCCGTTAGCGGTTTCGTTCGAATTACACGTACATAATCCTCGGTTCTTTGACGAATCACGCGACGCGACAAGGAAGCAGTGAAATTAATAAAAATTAGATTACAGGCGTACAAGAGGAAAGTCTTTTTATTTATTACCGAGTTTTATATTTCCACTTTGATATCTAACAAGCTCTGTTATTTGGAATGGATTTAATCAGGTACACTCTATAGTTATCACGACTTAGCACTTTAATCATTTTGAATTAATTTCAATGGAAAAATGTTCTTTTCCCGAAGATTTTGATAAAGAATTAAATAAATTGAAATATCTTTTTTTATTATATATCAAAACTTTTCAATATTTCAATATTAAAGCTCCAATATTACGAAGCTCTTCCTATATTCGTTTCTCGTAAAATAATCTTTAAACGAGTCGATAAATATTTATGGCATTCGCGTAATCCTTCAAAAGACGCAAAATTCATTAAACTTAATTATGTTATTACGACAGATTCTTACCAACGAATAAATTAAAATCTCATCTCAAAAGCTAAGATCTCTCCGTTAAGAGAATATAAAATATAACTGATGATAATTAAGTATACAAACAGAAATTCTCATCGCGGTTTTATCTTCTATTTGCAAAAACCAGTCGAAAACTAAATCTAAATTATCTCGCGCAGCCAACACGATTTATAGCGCTTTTGAGCGTGAATTTGGCCTTTTTTTTTTTGTTTAGAAAATGCTTTGTCCCCATCAGTTTCGACAGGGGTGAAATCCCAGAGAGCAAAAGGTAGCAAAACGAGAGAGGTATATTCGCGCTGATCCGATCGGGTTGTCGAAAACGCGGCATCGTTTGAAGCTGGATACTCTGAAAGAAATATCACCCTGTGTGCACTCGTGTACACTAGAGAGTTTGCAATGGACAGCTTTCTCGCCCTTGCGCAGTTATTGCATATTAAAATTAAAAGGTCAGCTTTTAAAATCAATCTACAATTTTTGCGTGATCTGCAAAACCCTATGGCGGTGTTTTATCCATTTTGGCTATACACGCGAATCTTCCTTTTCTCCTAGTTCGCTCTTTACCCCGTATCGATGCATTGGGGTTGGGCTTTATACCTGCTGCGAGCAACAGAAAGCGTGAATGGCGTTGGAAAACTTCAAAGGTAGGGGAGAAACCTCGCTTCACGGTGGCATGCAATTTCACCAGAATCCAAATCGCTTTCGTATATCATCGAAGGGTCGAAGCAAAATGGTCTGACAAAACTCACCCAACACGGTGCCCACGTATGAGTGCGACGTGTCGAAGTCAATGGGGCCATTCGTGCTCTCGAATGTCGCATCCTTGCTGAATAGAGCCTTGTCTTGTATCAAGCGTAACGTCCACTGTCTGGAACAGTAACGAAACTCGTTATTAATATCAAGCAATTAAAAGTTTTACGTCTCATAAACATGTACATGTAGCTGTTACTATCGTATGAAATATGTAGCGTACGAAATATCCGATATCGTTGTACCTACGAGGCTCAAGACAATTCAACGGATATCATTTCTCGTGTCAGTTTGATCCTGTGCATTCATTACTTGTGTCTGCTAGTATTTTTTCAATGATCGTCTCGAAGTCAACCAAATCGATTAATCTTTCGAGTGTGTAATAAAATAACGAAACACGACCGGAAAAGATATTCATCTTTCGTCTACGAGTCGAGTGTACGTATCTTACGTATTACTTAATTCTTCTTGTTACTTCCTTATTAATTATAACATTTTTTACAATTTTTAATTTAAGTTCCTTTTATAATATATCTTGCAATTACATACATGGCACAACAAATGAATCATCGTCTTTATTCGCCATTACTTTTAAACGTCTTCCCATTAAACGCAGAATCCAACCAAGGATTAATTATTTATTTAATGCATTGTCCTTACTGTGTACTTGATATGCAAATGGTTAAAAAACCGGGAGCAGTGTTTTTTAAATTAGCAACAGCTCTACGAACATAAAAGAGAACAGGATCAAAACGAGATAGACAAAGTATCGGTGATTTACACATTGTTCCTAAGAAAATGACATTGCCCCTAAGAACTCGTCGACTAATCCTTTCGCCGATCAACATAATCAGGTTTTTACGCTCGAACGGTTCTCGCCTCCACCAGGTCCATCATAGAAAAACATTGTACAAGAATGAATCATAATCGAAGAAATCTTGAAAATACCAGTAGTCGCCGGTTAACCTTGCGACTGTCCGTTGCGTTTGACTGCTCAGGATTGTTGGATCGAATGTTTGTCACGACGTAGGGTCAATGGTGACGAGTAGTCTCACGGTCGACGACTGGACATCGGGAAACGTGCAAGAAGCGCGATGTCGTTGCACGAGTGTCGAGGAACGTTAGATCCAAAACCCGTTGCGCTCTCGTGATTCAGCGATTCTTGGACGATGACGCGATCAGGCCTTCCCCGGTACTCGACTCTTCCGAGTGGAAAACTTGTAGTCGAAGGACGAAGCGAAGCATACTACGAAAGCGGTTAACAACTAACAATAAGGCTACGATAACATGGAATTGATCGACAACTTAGTAGCGCTTTAAGGCACGTTTCATTTGTGTCAAGCAATCAGATAACACTAATTAATTGATAACTAATTCCATGTCTAATTTTATTCTCGTGGTATACTACACTTGTAACCTTTCTTCGGCCACGCGATTTCTACGCTGTTACCTACGCATACTTATGCACACCTGCTTGTCAGTTAGTCACGTACCATTTGTTAGCTAGGTAAAGCACTGATTGGCTTTTGCTGCCCACTTCTGGCTTCTAAAGATAGTACGAAAGAGGCCAGGCATGGTAACCACATCAGTTCTCTTACATCAAGTTTTTGAATAGTTTTCGTAGCATGACTTCTGGTCTACAAGATATCCTATGGCCCTATACCGATAGTATGCTTAACAGTATCATTCGTTTCAGATAATCCGTCACAGGTGCCTTTCCTTGACAAAAAGGAAGAATCATCCTGATCCAAAAATGTATACGATAAACGTACTGCAATAGAAAAAAAAAAAAAAAAAAAAAAATCGCGGATAGAAAAAGCACACGGAGTACCGTGCCGTGTTTAACTAAAGGAAATATGTAAAGGCATATTAAACTCTGCATCTTGAAAAATCTCGAATCGATTAAATATATTAAAATCAAATCTCAACGCGTGACGACATTGCGTTGATACCACCGTGAATTCGACACTAATCAAGGAATACATAGCTCGGAACTGTGACTTCTAAGAACAAGGGATCGACGTTGCTGTAAGATGGACGAGCGAAGCGCGACGACTTTCAGACTTGGAATATTAAATTTAGAAACGCGAAAGGATCAAAGACTGGCGCGTGGCATTGAAACGCGGATTGACCAGGGATTGCGTATGGAATGCAGCGAGTGCACGCTGCTATAATCCCGGATTCGAGGGTAAATGGATTAGGTTTAATTAAATTCGCAACGAGCCTGGATTATTCGCGAACACGCGTAGACCGAAAAATATTCGATTATCTCGTCAGTGTTAGAGGGAAAAACAGAAAAACAAAGGGAAACGAAAGGTAACGCTGATGTTAAGAGACAAAGAGAATTTCGAGGCCGATCATCGAAACCGTATCGAACAGAATATGTTCGGATGGTTAAAAGAATGGTCCTACGAAATTTTTCCCAGAATATTAGGATGTTAAATGCACAGACGTGGTCGTAAATCTGAGCTTATATTTCCTTCTTTGAATACGAAGATTGTAGGAGAAAAATGTCGCAAGTATAATTTTGTAGTTTCCAATCCTGATGTTTTTTCGTAATTATTTAGTGATCGATGGTGTATTTCGGTATAGCATAGTTGAAAAAAGAAACAAGGATATAGTTCTTTTAACAGTGTATGCCTAATATCTACGATAAGACAATCAATGCTTTCGAAATCAGTATTTTTCCAAAGAATCGGGAGAAATTAATATTTTTCGTGTAAATATTTTTCGAAAGAACCTCGTAATAAAGTTTAATAGAAAGACGGTTTTGATAGCGTATGCTTGGAAAAGAATGAAAGATTCCTCGACAGAGATCCACTGAAAGAAACAATACATGTAATATTTAATAGAATGTTCAACTTTTATTGAATTTCACTACGCATCTCCCGAACAACCTAGTGCTTTAATTAAGTACGCGATATTTTGGAGAAACCAGCCGCGGTTAAGGTTTCATTTGTATTTAAAGAATATACTGAATAGAGGTCGTTTAGAATAAATAATGAGTGGGAAATAAACCGCGAATAACGGGGAGAAACGCGAGAATTCCAGAATATTCGCGAACAGCCGTAACAGTTTCAGGTCCCGGTAATTTCTATCATCGCGAAACAGATTTCGTTTGATATTCACGCTGGTATTTTACAAGATGCCGCAAGGAAAAGGAGACACGGAGGGCTTCCTCCTCTCTGCTCCTTTGCCTCGCGGAAAGAATTTAATACGGAGCATTACCATAAAGAAACGAGGCACAAGACGAGCCGGCATTACGTAAGGTATCAACGGAAGAGCAACAATTAGTCGCGGATCCTCGTACCTTTCTCGCCGCATCTGCTGCAATTATTTTCCTAACTCGATAGCAAGCTGTTGGCGATAACGGTGAACCTTGTTTCCTTCCTTATTCCACGAGATCGTTCTATTGTTTCCATGAAATTGGTCCCGTTAAGAAATTCATAAAGCTGTCCGTAAAGTGCGTGACTCGCGAAAAAAAGGCGACGAAGTCGCTCGAACGATTTATCTCGTAATCCTTCGGATTTTCACCGCTGTATTCAAGATTGCTGGATTCTTTCTATTTATTCATACACTGGTTCGCTTGCTCGAGATACTTGTACGCTTTTAGCATGGAAAATTTATATGCGTGCCTTGTGTGTGTTACGTATAAAACGCGTTGAAGTTTCATTAGAACAACGATGAGACACGATTGTGACAACTGTATTGTACGATTTGAAACCAATCGGACGTGTTATCGTTTGGATGATATATCTGAAATCCTACATCCATATACCACGTCCATATGAAAGCTACATACGAACAAATTTTATTGTATATTTTCGATTTATCTTTATATGGAGAATTACGTTGGTAAAATTTGTAACCAATCTAAAGATATATACGTATGTGGTGATTTACATCATACACCTCAAACCTTGTATCCTATTCCGTCTTCTATATCTTGTATCCTACATCCATACAAATAAATTCTATTCTATATTTTCAATTTACTTTTACACAATTACCTGCTTCTCGGTTGTACTCCAATTTCGAAAACATGCTATGATTGTATGAGAAATTATAGGATTTTTACTGCAAATATATACTTAATAAAAAGTAAGTAGACAGCATGAGTAACCATCTTAGAAATATAATAAATGTTAAAGATATTAACTCATCGCTCCAACTAATAACGAGAAGTAAATTGTAAATGTCCAATAGATAAAAATGTTAAAGATGTTCCCATGGAATATTAAGACTTCATGAATATGTAATTAATATTTATTCGCGCATTGTTGAAGGTATATCGTGGAATAAATTTTACCCCACTTTCCGCAGATTTTTGCGAAATATGTCAAGTCAAGTAAAATGTGAAACGTTCGTTCACGTCTGCTGTTTTTAGCGTTTAAAAAATTGAAAACGTTGATTTATGTTTCGCGTTAACAATGTGTTAATATCAATATCATTCACCGTTCAAATATCTTTGCAACCTTTGAGAAGTATTCGTACGTACTGAATACGTCGTCATTTCAACGTATATTTGCAGATTTGTTTCAAAATTTCCCAATATGATTATGGTAGTCGAGTCTCGTGAATGCTAATGAAATTTCCAAATGTTTCCTATGACGCATAATATATTCAACAAAAGGTATTCGCAAGTATTCCAATATTTTCGTGAGCCTGTGCACATCGAACATATATAAAAGAGGGACAAAAGCCGATATCACCGATTTATAACGTCAACTTATCCACATTCTGGCTTCAACATCTCTCTCGCTTATCTACGCTTGAACACTTTCTGAAAAGTGACTTTTTGCGGGACCATCGCCTCTGGTAATCCCGGAAAAGCAACACGCTGGATTTCTCATAAACTTTTTAGAACGTTGCACGACGCTCTCCTGAATCCCGTGTAACGAATCCAATAACACGGTCGTCCACGAATCCGATTTTCTCCTGACGAAACGAGGAATCTAATAACGCCGCTTTATTTATCCGTTCTATACTAATAAGCACTGAATCCTGAAAGATGAATTTCCTCTTGATCCCTTTGCTGTCTATTACGCGCATATTCCTTGTATTTTCACGGACGTTTTACAAGAGAATCGACAAAAGCTCAAGAAAGGAAAAATCAAGTTATTTAAATCAAATTATTTCGCGGGATATTTACTGTGGCTACAAAAGCTACTTGTACAGCATTGTACTTGTTATAGCATCTACGCATTAATTAATTGGCAGACTGCAAATTTTTATGTAATTTCATATTTTTACGAAGAAAATTAAGGATATGAAACTCGCATAGAAAATTGTTTCGTCCATTAAAAATAATATATATATATATAGAGAGAGAGAGAGATAAAGAGCACTCCATTTTGAATATTTTATATATTTCTGTATATTTAAATTTATTATAAATGCATTATAAAACCGTCGGTCTATTAATTAGATTCAAGTATATTAAATTTCGTATGATTTATTAATAAATATGTTCAAATGATAATAAAAATTTGCTACTATGCAAACGAAATATAGAACCTCGTGAAAAGATGCTTATTATTGTGCATTGTTGTAGCGTTACTAGAAACTTCAATATTTAGATTAGTTTGCTTTTTCTTTACCATAACGTGTCTAATCTCTATAAAAGCAGCAGATCATAGCAGAAATGAGGGGGTGGAGCAAGACACATTGAAGGTAATCCATCTTGTAAAGCTGAAAGTACGGCAAATAATAATTTCTAGTTTTACAAGAAGATATCAAAGAACAAGAGAAATAGATAACAATCTGAAGATTCGATTAATAACAAACATATGTTTGGCAAATATAATACCAAAGAGAATTTAAGAGATACATAAAAATTATCCAAAGTACTAAATTTTTTGTTTGTTAATAACAAGTTTGGCATCGTGAAGTATAAGTATGTTGGACCAAGATGGACAGAAAGAATTTCAAGACTCGGTTATCTCAAATATTTTACTTTATTTTTTATCTATAATTCAAGGATATTCCAAGAATGCCTCTTGACTTTCTACATTGCAAAAATGGAAGATTAATTAAGATATATCAATGGAAACTTAAAACAGAGAAACTACGTAAATATGTACACTGCATTGATTCATTCTATTTGCTATTGTGAAGTATAGCTATTGGAGCATGAGAGACAAAAGGACATCGAAATTTAATTGTTTCGACTATTTTCATTTTACCATATTTTCTGTTTATAATTCAAAAATATTCGAAGGATGCCCTTTGACTTTCATAACTCTCTGCATTGCAAATGGAGAATTAATTAAGACATATCAAAAAAAGCTTAAAACCGTGCTAGGTTTGTTCTGTTTGGGATTATGAAGTATAGGTTGGGCCAAAACAGACGCGAAGGACATCGAAACATAGTTGACTCGAATAACTTCATTTTGCCCTATTTTCTATTTATAATTTCAGAATATTCTAGTAGAATGCCTTTTGACATTCTGCATTGCAAAGAGGAACAGCGACGAAGCTGCAACATCTACGTGGCGTTGCTTTTTAAAGGTTGCGCACCTTCCTTTCTTTCGTTCCCTTTCGCATCCGTCGGTCATTAGACGCCTCCGTGTGCGCGACACGCGTTGCGTTCGTTGAATTCAACCTGTGCCCACGTGCGGGAAAACTGGATCTCAGCTCAGCCATCCAGTCTGTTCGTGGCGACTATATTCGGAAGGCTCGTGCGTAAGGAATGCGATTATACAGGGTGATTCTTGGAGAATCGTGCGCGGATGTCGTGAAAATTTTCTGTCGTAAAAAGAATTTCCTGGGTCTATCAAAAACACGTATCAAATGAAAAATTTCGTGAATTCTCAACGCGTTTCCAAGAACGCGAACAAACATCCGCGATAAAATACAGTTTCTGATAAAATATTTCACTAGCACGCGTAATCAATGCACTGGCATACTATCGATGATATACACGTGATCTATCAAATGAAAAATTGCTCGAATTTTTTAAATGCCTAGATTCTCCAGGAAATTTCTACACTGTCGTTTATAAATGTTAGGATAGGCTACTATCATGTTTCAAGTCGCTAGGCCAGACGAATGATTAATAGGTAAGGACTTTAATCGATGATAATGATCCAAAATATATATCGTTGCATACACAAGAATCTTCGTATAAAAAAAAAAAAACAGATTTTCGTTCAAACGATTAAATACGTGTAGTCCCAATCTCATCGAACTGATATTGTTATTTTATGTAATTCGTTACGTGGCAAGAGGATTGTTATTTGAGAATATCGTAGGTAGCATGTGGGTGGTTTGACTTTTTACAATTTATGTAACAAGCGATTTAAAAAGCTTGCAACTGGACGACAATTTTAATAAAAATGTGGATAATCGAAACGCTCGTCGAAGTTGTTCCTAAATCCTCGCATCGTGGCCGCGTTTCCCGCTAAACCAGCTTAACCAGTTTTCGTTGAATAATTTCTTACCCTGCGGCCGAAAAGAGCAATTACCGGCTCGTCGATCGCTTAATAGCAATTACTGGAATCTATTTACGTCGGCGGAGACGGTCGGTTGAAAAAGAGAGAGCCAACCTCGAGAGCTTTGATCTTCGCTCGATTCCAGCTAAAATCGCCCGGTTGTCCGACGGTTAATTAAATTTCAGTCGCGAAGGACGCCAGAAACGAAATTGCCTTTCGTCATGAATTCGATCTGTTTTCAGGCCCCACCCACGCCTCTCCCATTCTATCGGCCGTGACGTTCAAGTTTCGCATAGTCCGCGTGCCGGAGATTCGTCGCTTTGTCCATGATACCAGACAAACTGCCTCTGCTCTGCTAGCTTCGCTGGCGGGCGAAAATTCGCGCGACCTACGGAGAGGTTCGGCGAGTCGTTCGAGTTGAAAGGCACCCGAGATCCTCTCTGTGTGTCTGGTCTCGCGACTCTGCTGGCAGCGAGTGAATAACCGAACGACCGACAGGGCGTTCGTCTCTTTATGTAAATCGGTCGAATTCACGGCAAGCAATAAAATGTAAAGCAGAGTGTAGGTGGGTTCCGGGCGTCCTAAATGTCGTACCAAGCGTACCTCCTCTTTTTCTTTCGCCAACTCCTCGCGTCCCTTCGTATTTCCACC
Source organism: Bombus campestris (assembly GCA_905333015.3). Lineage (NCBI taxonomy): Eukaryota > Metazoa > Arthropoda > Insecta > Hymenoptera > Apidae > Bombus > Bombus campestris. Next base: position 7,258,288 of record HG995135.1, read on the forward strand.
CTGCTGCACCTGGTACAAACTGGCAAGATAATGCGGTGGAGGGTGGCAAAGGAAACGTGTGTACAAGAGTGTAGCTCTTGTTTCTCAGGCGCCACGCGTCTTTTATACATATCGACGATTTAAAACTTACCGCAATACACAACGATCTGCCAATTTAGTGCCGCCTCCTCTCCTTTTGTCATGACAGAATCGGGTTCCCGTTTTGCGTGTATACGTGTTTTCCGGAGTTTTTGTAAGTTTATAGTGAAATTTTGTAACAGAATAACAGACAGGAAAAATCGAGAATAGAAGCGTTTTGAAGAAACAACGTAACTTTATAAAACGAAACTAATTGGACAAGAGCAACGTATAGACAAAGTATAGACGTAGTAAAATACAATAAGATGTAGGATAGATGACAATCGGCAATATATTAAGAAACATAAGTTAAGAAATGTCTAATAGAAAAAGGAATACGTACTTGTATATACAAATATGTACAAATGCTGGGCTTTCTTTTATCCGCTACTGTATATATTCGTTTCAATTGACAAGAAATTCCATCGTTGGAGAAATTCAATTTGAGTTTTAATTTGTAAAGCAATGAACTACAAAAATATGTAAATGTAATAGCGCGGCGGGGTTTTAACATAATCGGAAGCATTGATAATATGATTACGTGTTAATGACTTTTTAATTGTCAGCTGGAAAATTTGCGAACCATTTTCCGACGTTGGACAAAAGAAGCGATTATAAATTGTTCCGAAGCACCTGTCCTCGCAACGCTTACGCGGCCGAAATTTATATTGTTGTCCGGTCGCGTAATTAATTTCATTTAAGGGAAATTCAGGAAAGCAAATGTAACGTAATTTTGTGGAAACAAAAGAGATTCTATTACATCCACGGTGTATCGCTTCCAAATGTCAGGGAAGCTTTGTTTACCGGTTTGATATAGTACCAAGTATCCTGTAACTCTGCTAATCTATCCCTTCGCGCTTACGACATTCGCACGTGCACGCACTAATTCGTGTAACACGTATAGCTTCTACGTGATCTTGACCTTAATTAACTTCAGCTCTATCGACCTAATCGTATGATAATCTTAGAACACCGGTGCCATTAGATATACCTTGATACGCGATTGGAATATATCGTTTCTATGAAAAACATATACTACCATGCCTAAATATTTGAACACCCGGAATAGCACGACTAAAATATTACTATTCTTGTTCTATTTTTAATGTTATAATTTATAAGTATAAAGAACGTTTTCCTGCTGTGAATTAAATGCTTCATTAACATTGATGCCATCAAACGTGCTACCATATGCGACTGGAATTTCGCTTTTACCAATACCGTATACTACATATCACACCTGAGTATTTGGATACGTTCGATTACGATATTAACATTATTGTTATCCTCAATGTTGTAATGGAAAAATGTTTCTCTACCGTTGACTGTTATAATTTTCAGTGGACGAAACAAATTACTGTGTAGGTTGCACGACCAAAACATTATTAACTACCATACATTGTTAGATTTGTAGACAAAGTTCAGAATATTTAACAAAATAACGGAGCCATGAAATATACGACATGGCAGTGGATGCAGAGCACGCTAAAATGAATATGAGCTGTAATGAAGTCAAATTAATAACATGTACATATACGTGACATCTTTTTACGAAATAAACTTTGCTATCAAAATTTGCTCATCTCTCTCAATTATACAAAAAAAAAAAAAAAAAAGGAATAAAAAGAACATTGAAACTCCTGAGTGATCCTAGTTCAAAGTCCACAGACTGTACCTTGCAACCGTTAGTTTCCAGGCAAGTTATCTCGCGAAGAAGCAAGAAACATCACGTGGTTGTAACGAAGTAATCTCGCTTTAAGTGGCAAAAAAATTCGTAACGAGATGAAATTCATGTTGGCAAACCGGGATGTTTAAACGTAGGCAGCGTAAGCAAAAATCACGGAACAGCAGAGCTCGGTTCTCTTTTGATACGTCGGTGAAAGAAAGGAGAGTGGTCGCGGCTGGCACGGTAATTCGTTAAAGAATCCTTTAATGTCGTGTTCATTTCGCGTTTGTAATTTCCTCGAGAAAAATATGTCGTGACCCAGCGCGCTAGTTAGCGAAGGAACGTACTTACTTTTACTTCGAGAAGTAAAGAGAGAGGGGAGGGAAGACTCACTTGTCGAGCGCTTTCAGTTGCAACAGCAAAGGTTGATTGTCGACCGCGTCGGAGACATCGCGACGCATCCGGTTACTATGTTGTCTCAAGGCCGCGGTATCATAGGAGGCCACCTCGTAATAGCCGATGTAAGAACTGAGCGTGATACCTGAAACAGATGGGAATCGAACATCCTTCCATTAACTGCTTTACAACTGTGAAAAAAAAAGAAAAAAAAAAAAGTGAGTATGAGAAAAGCTTCAGAAGGTTGAAGCTTAATTATAGCGAATTACGAGTATAAAAAAGACTTAACATATAATAGGAATTTGGCATTTTGATTTATTTGATTCTTTGTTAAAATCAACGCTAAAAAATAAAACACTGTTTTATTCTAGCGGTTCGAAATGATATTTGAAGTATATTTAGCTGACTGAAGAGTGTATCTGATGGAGACCATTACGAACTATATCAAAGATAATAGAGAACAATATAAAAACACGAAACAGGGAAAACAATAGCTCATAATTTGCTAATGAAAAGAAAAGGAGAAACAAGAAGCGGTGAAGTTTTGCATCGCGCAAAAATTGCTAGAATGAACATGAACGTGGCGATTAGTCATAAAGTCCTTTATAATTAGACTGTACATCTTTCTTGAGCTGTGGGAAATTTTTTTATATCAAAGTATAATACATACTCTCTAGAATACACTGATACACGATATATTTTTGAACTTGGTAGGACAATAAAATTATATCATCGAGATGCCACTTTCTCGGTCATATTCGACAAAATATGAATATTCATAAATATTCGCAGTCTATTTACAAGTGTCGAAAAAGAGAAAAAAAAAACAATGAAAAATGAAGAGAAAAGAAGAGACGAGGGACGGTGAAATTTTGTATTGTAAAAAAATTACCGGAATTACAAGATAGTAATTAGTTTCTGAAATTAACTATCGTGTTCTATAATTGCATTGTAAAATATTGGATTGCGTGGAATGTCCCATTAACTGATCTCTTGCTTCCCGGACTTTTAACAGAACCGACAAAGAGAAACCACTTAGGATCTTGCAAAATCCGAAACTTCAGAACCTGGACATTCGCTATCGGGGGGGGGGGGGGGGGAACGGTGGGAATTGCGCCAGAGTCGTTTGCACGAACAAGACACTTTGGTACGTGGAAGGAACAGAGTTCGCGGTTCTTTCTTGTCCAAGTTAATCTCGAAAATTAGCTCGTAGTCTAATAAAAGATAAATCATTCGGTTAGATTATCCCTTTCTTTGATTCTAGAAAATGAGAGAATCTTGCAATCGAGGGTACGAGAAACAGCGGAAGAAAATAAGTCACGTTCTTCGTCTTCTTACACCTGAATAGCTTTATACTTTGATCTCTTGTCTCTTGAATATTTGAACAAATATTTTTGCTAATAAAACATAATATAATATGATGAATAGTTAAGATATCGCAGTTGAAGATAGTTGGAAATGGAACAGCCTGTTACATTCACGAATATAAGCTTCTTGAAAATACGTGGTCAATCTAGCAGATTTCATAAACGATTAAACAGTCGTTTTTAGTATATTCAATAATAAAAATAGGTATTTAATCCCACAAGAAAATTTGATATGGAATCGATTATTGAATTTCAAATATTCGCGTTATTCCCCCGTCATCTTCAATACAGTTGGATAAATCCAATTCTTTGTATTTTCATATTTAAACATGTAAATGTTAAATACATTCTACAATCCAATTTCCATTAACATGTTTCTTGAAATATTAAATATACTTTATAATTTATTGCACATTAAAACGTTCACCGTCCTAGTCGTAGAAATATTGAAATGGGAAAACCACCGAAAGTACACTAGTCATATTTTCCCCTGAGATCTTCATTTCAGAGAAGGCATCTCTGGAAAACTCGACAGAAAATCCTCTTAAAGGATTTTACAGACACGCTAACTCGGATTCTCAACAACAAGTGCAACAAACGAAAAAACGTTTCTTTTCCACATTTTATCCGAAACCTACATTAGGATCGCGTCATCGGGCGAGATAGAATCGAGAAAGAAATAGGGGAGTGCACTCGCGATCAGAGTGGCATTCGTCTTGGTGTTTCCATTGTTTGGTCGGTAAGTACCGGTCAAGAACAAAGGTAACAACGCGATGGTAAAGTGTTTGTTTCGTTGCCTATTAAAACGTTGCTCGCGCGGAGTCGCGCAACGAGTGTAGTTTAACAGCACCTCGTGGCGTTGTCCAAGCCGCATCGTACGGCTTACAGTTTACGCAACACCCGCCAATAATCTAATTACCGTGGCTCGCTATCGATGCGTTGGCCAACGGCGAGTTAGAATGCGATCACCCTACACCGAACAGTTTGTATCGGATTTTCCATCGACAATAAGTATCTTCATAGCCCGCAGCCAAACCTCCGCTATGCCTCTATCCTCGTTACGTTATCCGGCAAGATAGCGATTTCAGATAGAAGAAACCGAACGTGACTCTGCCTCTTTGCTATCTATTATCTCTATCGGTGGCGGTTCTGTGTAGTTACGCGAGTTGCGGACACTAGTTACGCAAAGTGTGCGAAATCCTTGCTAATAGCCTAACAGTTTGGTCCTTAGAGTGATAGCGTTAATTACGATCCAGCTGTTTAGAGGTTAATTATACGCGTTACTTATACCCGATAAACAGCCGTGAAAACAGGCAAAGGGACGTGGCTGGTCATTCGATTGTATGTCGTACACGATACTAGTGATGGGCTTAAGTACGGCGCAAGTAGGTTCGAAAATTCACCAACTAGATTCAAACTCTTCATATGGTGGCGGATGAAAGAAATAATTTTACGAAACATTTTTCCTTTCTATAGAAACGGCCGAGTTAGGTGGCTTTGTTAAGTATATTTGTCCGATGTTCTTAGGATGATTGGAATTATGCGTTTCCAACCATATTCGAAAAGTTTCTATAGATTTTACGAACCGTCGACTATGTGTTAGAGATAAATATGAAACTTGATTGACGCAGGTATATTCCTTGTTTCAGTTTCGATTTACCAGAATGTTTGACCGCAGTTATAGCAAATAGCAAAGAGTTAACGGCAGAGAAACGTTCTTTCATCGTAATGTTGAAGAAATTATAAAAACATCGATGTTTGATTTGCATTGCACCAGGTGTACAAATATTTGTACAGGGTAGTGTACACATTGAACTTGATCCCATCGCTGCACGCTACCGCTGTTCGTCACAGAGCGTTAATGAACTGGGAAATTAACAGATAGACCCTATGAATAAACGGAGAGTTCGATGGAAGGCACTAGCCGGAGTCGAACGTGACTCACCTCTGTGTGGTGGCACAGGATGAAGAGGCGAGGCAACGGCGATGATTAGAAGGCAACCGAACACCAAGAAGAAAATCAAGGGCGTCCCGATTCCAGGATGACGACGACGTTCCTTCGACCCAAAGGGATACATCGTGGCCCTCTGGGCCCCGTTGTGCCCTCCTCTAACCTCGTCCTCCTCTTCTTCTTCCTCCTCTTCCCCTTCTTCGTCAACGGCCAGGGCCGTAGCGCGCATCGGCTCGACGTTCTTCGGCCCAGCAATAACTAATGGCGCTATCTGCCTTTCGTCGAACAACCGACCACCGCACTTTGCGAGTCACCCACCAGACTCATCTCTCTTCCTCTCTCGACCTCTGTCTCCCTCCTACTTTCGATTTTCCTTCTCCTCCTCCTCTTCCTCCTCTTCCACCGAACGTGCTTCCGCCACGTCCTCTTTCTCTTCTTTCTCCTCCGCGGGTCGCTCAACCTTTCGATCCTCCTCCCACGCTTTCAGCCTTTTTCCCCCGACTCCTGCTACCTTCGTCGATCGGCAGTTCTTCTTCGTCCTTACAGCCGATCGATCCTACTCCTGAAAAAGAAAGAAAAAAGAAAATGATTCAGCCAGGGAACGGGATTAATTTTTCGAACAGGCTTCGCCAGTCAACGTTTGATCCTTCGCGAATCTCGCGTTGTTCAGATTTTTCTATCACGGTTACGTCATTGGTTCAAAGGACAGAGAATAGGATCGTCTTCCATACCTTTGTTCGGAATCTTTATACGATGAGACATGTGCGTATGGATCGAAAGACCGTGACGCGTGGGTCTTCGTCGGATACAGCGATTTCCAACCTTTTTCGCCTAGTTACTAAAATTCTATGACGTGCCAGAAGATATATTTGGTTCAAGACAAGTCATTCACACTGCACGGTTATTACTCATTTTGTTTGACAATCTAAGGGGAACAACGTCGGTATCTCCGACTAAATAATCGGGTTATTGCATGCTTTAATCCTTTGTGGTCGGCATATTTTTTCAATGGGAATAGCAATTGGTCGAAGCAAGTTATATTTCAGATAAATTAAATATTCAGAAATATTTATAGTGCCATTCGATTTTGAAACCAAATTTTAGATCCGGTCACCGTGGTGACATGCGACTGCGAAGGTCGATGAATGAACATTTTTGCGGCACACCAACGCGCCGCGCAACACAGTCGAAAATAGTCGATTTAATAAAATTCAATTATTGAATTACCGAGTTAAAGTCAATTTCAGCGACGTTTTGGATTGAAATAGATTAAGCGATGAAATGTCATAGACGAGTGATTTTACAAGCTACCGCTAATCGAGGGAACGTCGAGGGGACCATAGAAATCGACCATGTTTTACGCAAGACGTGACCGAACGCGAAAACACCGGTGAAAAGCGGATAAGGAAGGCGATTCTTTAAACGTCTCCTTAAGAAGTTGTTGCTGAAAAATTTCCTCGAGGAGAGCGCGTGTGTAGTGGAAGTCGGAAGATGCGATGGCCAACTCGCGCGATAAATCATCGTCAATGTTCGCCAGGCTCGTTCGCTACAGCGTTCTTAGATCTTGTATCTCCATCAGTTTCGTGAAAAACTCAGTCAATGAATACGAATACTTCACTTGACGATCATCAAGCCTTTTTCACCGATACTTTTCAAAAAGAAATTCCCTTTAGAAACATACAGCGTCTCGCAATATTAGCAATTTAAAAATGAATCATATCGATCCAGTCGAGTTTCTGACAGATTAACAGTTTTATAACATAAGCGATTCTATAAAACCTATAATTTCTACCTATGATTCTATGATTCTACCTATGATTTCTATAAAACCTATTTATTGATAGAATATGAGGAGCTGATGAAGATCAATTTAAAAAATAGCGTCTGTGACATCACCAGGGCTCTCTACTTTTCAATTTATCGAGCTGAATGTAGCTTCATACAGCGGGTGAAAAGCGTACTTGCACATATTCTTATCTTCTAATGAAGCGTTTTCTTATCAGGTTCTGAATTTCATCTTCATACCGCCACACTTTCGTGATCACGTAAAAATACTTGGAATTAAATAACTGGTATTGGTGATACTATATCGAGTACAGAAACGCTTCCTTAATAAAATAACGGAAAGTAAGCGTTTTCCTTCCGATTGATTTCTTATTGTAACGGTAAAACAGAAATTTTCGAAAGAAAATTATAATCAAATATTCGGAATTAGGGAAGTCACTAAATTGCGTAATTACTGTTTGCAAAAAATGTACTTTCTTTCGTATTTTTCATTATTATAATTGGAATTCATAACTTGGGAGTACAATCGATTCTAAAAGCGAGTCCAACATATTACAGCGCGCTTTATATATTCCGTGAGTAATTGCATTTTTCTAGTTTCATGACGCACTGTACTAGAGCCTTTTCTGCAAAGCAACCGAGTCATAACGATAAGAACATGGGGTAGTTATTTACTCAAAGGAGCTCTCTATCCTTCTGCCATGGACACAGACGGTCCGGTCAAAAAGCGAGATGTTTTCGACGATTGGGAATGGTACACGTTATTTGCGAAAGCTCTCTGTGTGAGGTATTAACGTTACGCGAGACGTTTGCAGTCGCCCAGCAACCAGCAGAACCGATTCTGTCCACCGGTTATCACGGTAAACTTCCACGCGAGCTATGGGAAAACGATACCCAACCGAGTACAGACACAGTCATGGTTCACCCGTTCACGTGTGACGTGTTGATTTTTGCATTTTTTTCTACGTTTCCAGTGTCATGACGGCTATTGAATGACATATAACCGTATAACCAAAACGAACAATTTGCAACCGTTCCCTTATACATACTTTTGCCAAAGCTTTTTCTTTTCGTTCTATTAACATTGGAACAAATAATACGTACCTAATCATAGTGTGTTATAAATGACTATTTTATTAAAATATGACGAAAATATAATAGAAACGTATAATTATTAAGACGACTGAAGTTCATATCAAAATGATAGACACCAGAACTACAGACGACTGATAAAATTTGTATCGAATAAATAAAACTGATACGAAGAATATAGAATGTAAGAAAAATAAACCTATCCATTTAATACTAGTTATTTCATAAAACAAAAGTATTCAGATGAAAAATACACAAAATTTATGAAATTCACAAATAAAAATTACAAATTGATCGTCTTAATTATCCTTGTATGTACTTGTAGCGTTAAGAATGCGAAACATAAGTACAGATTTCTTCGTCTATATACATAATGCATGCTTCGCTTTGGATATTTTATACGCTTCTTCATGCCACGTGCACTCTGCGAATTCTTGCATCCTAAAATTTTCTATCAATTCATAAGCATTCGCTGTCTGCTAATCGTGTTATCGGAGTCTTCATATACGGTAACATTAGTTCTTCCAAAATTCTGTCCCTAATAACAGCCAAGAAAAAAAGAACAAGAGAAAGACCGTTTGATTTGAATTTTCACAGTTTCACTTAACGCCCACGAGCCTTTCTCTCTATTTCGTATCTTCCTCGCAGGCAAAAGTTGTTACTCTGCTACTCTGTGAATCTTTAAGGCGCAACTAGGCTGAGATGCGTGGAAAGATAGAACGGAGAAACTAGATAACCGTATAACTCTCTCGAATCGGCTTTCCGTTTCGACGTGCGCGAATCAACGATCGTAGGTAACCAAGCAGACCAGTCTACCGTGCAATCTATCTCTCGTAATATTTGCAAACATCCGCATTTTTTTCGCGCTATGTAGGTATGCTGCACGTTGAAAGAACACGCTTTATCGGCGTTCTCCAGCGGCCGCTGGATGAAACAAATTCTCGCGTGGGAGGAAAAACGAGGAAAAAGTGGAGATACGCGCAGCGAGAGGTGCAGAGAGAAAATGGCGAAGAGGAATATGGTGGGGAATACGACTGGAGAACATGGTCGCGAGAGAGAATTCGACCCGCGTCTCCCTGGCGACAATTTGCAAAATTGTCTCGCGCGTACCGCTCGGTTCCGCGCTACGAACGCGTCGTTCTCGGCCGACGATCCGCGAATGATAATCGTCCCACGTAGATACGTACTACAGCTTTGTCCTCTTTCCATGGCGCGAAACCGCGATACACCGACTTTGCCAGAAGAAACAATGAAACGACGAGAGTCACGCGGATTTCTCGACAACGCTCCACCTATCACCGCACCAAATATTTAATACCAGGCTCTGCATTCGTATGCAACCAGTCGTGATAACGTATCAATTGGCCATTATTAGCGGGAACATGCGACCAACGCGCTCCAATTGGGCGGAACGAGTATGTGTGTCGGGTGTAGCGGTAAACCGGCTACGGTTTCACCGTACAGAGCCGCATCTAGCAATGGGCATTCCGATTTTGGAGTGGTTCAGAGATCTTCGAGACTGTGGAGATTTGAATCGCTTCCAACACGAATCGAAGCTTGTAATTTTTGACAGTTTTGATATACCTTCGTGTAAACGTCTTAGAACGATTAGATACTACGTTAGTTTCAAAATTGTAAAAAATCAAGATGAAGGAAGTACCTGTGCAAAGTGCTGATTCATTAAAATTTCTCTTATAAATTGTATATAATTTAACGTTCGCAATCTGCCGGGATAGAGAAGGTTTATTAAAAACGAAACGTCTTCCAAGGTCTTTGAGTGTAAATTTGGAATTTTCGGTTTTGAGTATTTAAAATTTCGACATACGTATATCTTGAAAGTCCTGCAATCCTGAATTGAATGCCATAATCGGTTAATTCTGACGCGCTTTTAGTCTTTCTTTCGAAACACGTGTAACATCGATGCGTAATCGAAGAAAAATACAAAGACTATCAAAGACTATACAAATACTTCAAGACACGCGAGAGTTACAAAACTTTCAACAGTTTCGTAGCTTTAAATTATATTCGAGGAAATTCAAATGTATACAAATTCAAAGTGATTTTAAGTGCTTTAAATGCAGTTGATTGTAAATGCGATTTTCTTCTGGATACTTCGCGTTCTTTCTATTTTTTTGTCCCCTTCTCTTTTATTTTCTTTTTTCTTTCTTTGCCCTTCGTCCCACTCTTCTCCGTGTTTCCGAAGAGCGCAGTTAATTTTCTTGGAGCAGAATTAAACCGACCAAGGGAACGTTTCTCATTATTCGAAACACTCGTCCGGCGTCCAGATGAAATTTCTACCGGGCGAACTTTTAAATTAACGCGTCGGATTTATCCGCGGAAAAACCAGGTCGGAACGTAAGCCTATTCGCTATTTCTGCGTTTGGGCCGAATCCGACTAACGGGACCGATGATGTCACCGGATTTGGGAAGATTAACTCGTCGATGCATCTGCGCACGAAATTCTTCTTATCGTGACTCTTATGGTTTTAGAATCGTTCAAAATATCGTGATATATTATTTCCGTGCCACTATGTATATTACCGACTATGCATATTAGAGTACAAGACGTCGTCTTGTACAATTAAACTGACATTACCAATAAAATTATACCGCAAGTTAGAGATTACTCGGTGTTCATAAATATTGCGATACAGCGGAATTTTATGTCAATCTATGTTTTTCCGCACACAATTAGACAAATAAAAGTCAAATAGACATTCGTTTACCCATCGTATATTATATTAATTCTGTTCATTTTTGCGTTTTCAAACTTCACATTAAAGTCACGGTCTAATAACAGATGAAATCAAACGTAAAATTGATCTCTTATGAAACGATCGGAAATATCACATATCTATTCCTATCTCTGCTATGATCTTCGTTTGGTAGATGATCCAAGACTGACACATACATAGATCGACAAACATTAAACGAAAAATTAAATTATTCTCGAAAGGTCTGCCTAAAATAGAATGCACGAACCGTGACTAAAATCAGCGAGAGATTAACCGAAATTCCTGTTCATTTCCGGTATTACAGACCTGATGAAGATATCAAACAATGGTATATGGTGTGTATGGTAGTTTCGGGCGAGCGTGAACCAACGTAAAACAGTCTGAAGTGGCTAAAAACGCGTAAAAAGTTCGGTGCGGGCGTCGAAAATCGCGTATGCCGATCGTAAAACCCAACGTCAGCCAGCATCGGACAATTTTCCATCGAGCACGCCTCGCTGAACCGTTACCTCGTAACGCACACCAACAAAACACCTTTTGCGTAATGTCCTAAGCGTTCGTCGGCGGAACTCAGCGGACATCGGCACGGAGAGGAGGCGTAACTCCTTTAAAGCAATTACCAAGAGACGGCTCGCGATCGCTCCGAGGTCACCAGAGTCCAAAACTTTCGCGAGACCCGGTCGAAACTCAGAAAATTTCGGATGTGACGCCCTGCTGAAATCGAGGAGGCGAGTCGCGAACGTGCGAGGATTATTAATACCCGGCTTAAGGCGATTAGCGTAGTCCATGGTTACGTTCATCTGCGAAATTGCGTCGATGGGAGACAAGCCGAAGGAGTTTCGAGATTATTAATTTCAAGTTTCTATTGTTAGTTAGCGTCGGGTATCGTTGGAACGATGGAGGAACTGCGAACGAGCAAGGGATGATATTAAAATACAAAGATTCGTAGTTCGTAATTAACTCATTAAGGATTATACAATGAGGTAATGAGTAACAATAACGTAAACGTAATATTCTTAGGAGTTATAACTAAAGTAATAGCTTTGTCAACGTAACAGAAGAGTATAGATGCTACACGATGTGAAGATAGAAGAAAATGTTTTACAATTTAGAAAATGATATAGTTTATCATAGAAATAGTGTATTGTTACTATTTCTAGGAATGATAGGAATATCATGTTTTCTTTGAGGATTTTTTAGTTTCATAAATTTGTAAAATATAGATGGAGATGAAACCAAATAAAAAAGGATTTCAAAGTATGAAGATTTATGCTTTACGATTACTCATTGCGTCATTAATGTTACACGTTTTATTTGTAGCCTCTTCCATCTACGTTTACATTACCAAATTCTGATTTTTAATCGTCGTTGTGAAAGGAAGCTTCAGACTTTTAATGTTTTTTTGTTACTATCTCTTCTATCTGGATTTAACAATTTTATGAGATTTAAAGAAATTGAAATATCATAGCATTTTGTAAAATTGCGTGTATAGGATACGGATGAAAAATACGTACTAGCGGAAAGGGTATTAAATAAATACTTCGAATACTTTTTTACAACAGCGATATTAAAAAATAAAAATAACGTAGATTGATTGAAAGAAGAAATTACAAACGAAAGGTCACGGTGACCAACGTTGGCCTTTAGTGGCTTAACAAGAATCGATGCGTGGATGTTGATGGATTAACCGTTATGTTTAATATAGTGTGTTGTTTAAACGGCGTGTCAAATTAACTGAATCGAAACGAGGCAAGTTGTTGTGTAATATCGATGAGATGATATTGGCTCTACATAGTCTGCAATTACACGGAGTTAGGCGATTTCGCGGGAAGCTTCGTTGGCTGATAACATTAATTAGTCTTAACGCATGCTTTTGTATTCCCCGAGCAAGTTTCTTAAGAGCATCGTACGGTGAACAATGGTTCTGACTTCCTAACAGACTCTCCGAGTTATTTTTTAATATAACTTTCACGTAGATAAGCGCCCTTATGCAATGCTCGTTACATGCTCCAACTCGATATCCGGTACCGTCGGTACTTGCGTCTAACGCTTGCTTTTCCCATTAAACGACAATTAAAGTCTGACTGTAACTTTTGTAATTTCTCGCAAAGATAGCCACTATTCCTTCGACTATCCCTCCCTTAGCCTTTTTCTCCTCCACTCATATCTCGTTCGTTTCATAAGTTCATAACCCTTTCGCGATTGCATCGAAAAAAAAATGAAGCGCATTGTATCTATGATAAAAACGTATATAGCTATATAACCTATAAGTCGAGCGCGTTCGTTGATTCGCGTGTGTTCCCTCGAAAAGTCAGTATCCGGCGAAGCCACTTCCGTCAGACGACCTGGTGGCGCTGGGGACGCGTTTTACGTGACATTTAAATCTCCCATCGTGCGCGTGCAATCCGACGTAAACACACTAGTATACAAAACAGCGAGGTAGAAAATGTACGTGCGACGTATTCTCGACGGTTATTAGAAACGCGAGTTTCATCGGATTATATGACAAAACGAGACGTCGCGTAACTCCGTTGACTTCGATGATCGCGAGGGAAATGCGGCATCGTTCACCGAACCAACGACTCGCGTTGCCTTCGACAGGTTACGATTTGTGTATGCATATATGTATATATGTACAAACGTACACACCGATGAGCGACGCTGGAGTAGACAGACGTGCACGACGAAAAAAAAGCTACGGTGCTTAACCGCGCGAACCGAGGTACGGAGAGATAGATCGAGAGATGGGGGGAGAAAAAGAAAGGAAGATGCCGAAAGGGATGGAAAAGGAGAGACTCGCACGTAGAATATTGCGCGTGCTCGCTGCTCTTGCATACTATCTGACACCTACCTATGCACAGAGGTTGGAGTCCTGCCACGGGCGTCCTTTCCGTCGTGATCCTCGTCCTTCCAACCGGTTCTCGCCGGGACGTCGATTACTCATTTACGGTCATTGTACCGCATCCTGTCGCACCACACCAACTACTCACAATATCACACGTGTGTCACACGGCAGCGTGCAGTCGTGTTGTTCTCTTTCTCTGCTTGGTGGACAATAATGAACAAAGAAATGCGTAGTCTGACAGAGAAAGAGGGAGAGAAGCTGAATAACTGGCACGCACGACACCAACTCTATACAACGAGACAAACAGGAACGCGTTCCGCGCCGTACTGACGGACGGCAACGCTCGTGACTCGTGTGAACGAGGACTCCGAGGACACCGACTTCCCCTACCATGATCGCGTTCGACCCAGCTGTGCTGCGCCCTCTCTCCTTCTGCCTTACGAACTCTCCTCTACCCTTTCTTATTCCCCTAATGTTGCGATCTCTTTCTTTTTCAGAGATCCCTTCCATGGCTGGACGCGGACCAACGCTTTCCAATAGTGGTACGCTGTACCATCAACCCCTCTATCGGTACCCCACTCTAGCTACCATGGTTCGACTCCCACCTCCGTGTAACTTGACCTTAGTCGCCGGTCAAAGGAAAGGAGTGTTTCTGAAATAGAAGGGCGATTGAAGGGTTTACGATCATCATCCTATATCGTTATTACTGATGGAAAACAAGTGATACATGGATATAATATTTTTACCAATTTTTGTTACATTTATTCTTGTCACTACTAACCTTATTCTCATTTTAAACTATTCCCTTGGTAGTTGTTAAACATGACTGTAATCGTCTGTTTTAATCTATTTTATCAGGAAATAGTAATTTATTTGTAAAAAAAATGTTTGTCATCTTCTCACACAAAAATATGAATGAAAACTATTTACTGTATCATGGAATTCTTGTTCACGTACCTACGATGTTTAGCGCCAACCATACGTGTCAGTAAATGGAAGAAGACGAGAGCGTGATACCGCTGAAGTGGGGTTATTCAGCACGTAAGGGGAAAACCCCTGCAGCGGGCTTACTTAACCCCTATTCGCCCGATCGAGCCACCCCCGCTATAACCGAGCGACGTTTGCCTCGCAGACCACTATATCTTGTTCATTTTCCCTTCCTGCTAGTGGCCACGCCGCTCTGGATGACCCCTATTGATAGACCGAGCTACTTTCGTCCTTTTCATCCTCCCAAATTTCCATCGTTCTGTTTCGAATGTAACTCAAAATCCCAGCTACGAGAGGCGCGTATATTTGTTCAATTTGAAATTAAAATTCTGATTTATGATTATAAATTGTTTTAGAAATACTTTGGCAAATTTATTAGACTAGTAAAAGGATTATGTAAATAAAATTTGTTACTTCAATTATTATCAATATTTAGTGAATACTTATATCAAAGACAGATGAAATTTCTATCTCTAAAAGATGAAATTTAAATGAAGATCGATCGATCGCAAGTGGTGACTGATTGTGATTAGTGCACGTTGCACACGACGGTGTCGCCTCTGTACAATGAAAGAGTAAGGTTATGTGATTATTTGTCAAATAACCTAGTCTTACCTTAGATAACATTATTTGACACGTAAACGAAGAATAAAGTGAAATTACGCTATTTTGTCAAGTGTCTTGTATAATATTTTACACTATGGTAATGTTATTTACTATAGAGTTGTCTAAATGATAAATTTATAATCATGTTTTTAATTGGATGTTTTGGTTTCTAGGCTCGTTATTTTCGAGAAGAAGATATAGATGGTACAGTGGTAAATTCTTTAAATTGGTTAAGATTGCTCTTTACAGAGTTATAAATTCTTTTTTGCAGAATTTAGAGAATGCTTTTATCTATTTGCAAGGAATGGTCAAATACGTACTCTGGATGAACTTACAATCATCATGAGATCATTAGGATTAAGTCCCACTATCGCAGAATTAAATAAATATTTAAAGGATAAAGGTACAAATAGGGTGAAATGATTTATAATATTATGTATGGTTTTAAACTCACAAATGTTTAACCACAGGAGGGAGGATGTCTTTTGCTGATTTTTTGGAAGTTATGCATTTACAAACAAGAGCTGAGGATCTGCCGAAGGAAGTGATAGATGCTTTTCAAGCTGCAGACAAATTTAGAACTGGTACTATACCTGCTAGACAATTAGCACACATGTTGCTTCATTGGGGTGAGCAATTAAGTAACAAAGAAGGTTGGTTTTCTTACTTACTCTAGATATTGATTCCAACAAGTGTTCTTAATTACTTCATTTATCTCTAACTTTCAGTGGAGCAAATTTTTAGGGAAGCAAACGTATCTCCAAATGGACAAGTCAAATACGAAGACTTTGTAAAAATAGCCTGTGCACCTGTACCTGATTATTATTAATATCTTTTTATTAATGTCTTTAGTATTGTTATTATTATCATTATCACTAATATCTTTTACATTCTTGAAAGGTCTCTTTTGATATTTGAACATATTCGAATATTTGATATTTATGTAATTTTGTTATACAATACATTTTTTAAATTAATAAAAGAATATTCTCATAAAACAAAAAGAATTTATTTTCACAGCAGTTTATCTCCGATAGACGAACATTATACATCTTATCCTTAAGATTGCTTATAATTACCAGTGCTTAATACTTAATCCATCGATCTTATTCGAAACAAAGTTAGTCGAATCCGCTGCCCGGTTAATACAATTTTCCTATCAGCGTCCTCAAATCTATCCCTCTTTGGCGATATTCGTATTTGGTGGAGAGCCACAGAGGATAACGGTGGTGCTGACGACCGTCGTCAAGAAGAAAACGCAAAGTAACGCTCGATCACTGACTAATGCGACTTGTTTCCAATCTAATTCCATTCGTTCGCGACGGTCTTGTTCCGCCAGACGTTTCTCATTCCTGTCGATCGTCGCGTGCACTCTTCCCAGTACACGCAACCATTGCGCTTCAAGGCTCTCTTTACCAAGATCTGCATCAGATTTCTTTTTAAGTTATAGAGATTAACCTGGCAGAATTCGATATATCTTTACAAATAAGACTCACCTAAACTTGAACTGCTGCTGTTACTTTCCTCTCTTCTGGTTACGAACTTGGGCGACGATTGCGACTGGGCCAGTTCCGGTTTGCAGTGCAATGGACAATTGTTTTTTCTTCTGGGAGGCTCGACAGGGTCCTGATGCAAATTGTGTACAGGAGAATGTTATCTGAATCCATCGAAGGATGAAGATCAACTACATAAAGTTCATATAGTAGCGTTTTTTTTTATTCTTTCTACTGGTTGTGATTTTTCCTATACATATACACTGTATCCTTTGAGCCATTTTTAATCGAATTGTGTTCTTCTATCGTCAGAAGATTTAGGAAATTTAAAGAAAATGTGAAAAAATCAGTATTACATAATATGGGTGATTCCTCGGCCAAATATGAAAACAATTTTCTTTTCTCTGTTATCCTGTACATTGTATTGTATTAATAAAATATTTGGCGAGTAAATAAATAAATTTAGGAATAATTTATTCTTCAAATAGGATTTTAGAATTTTGTTAAAATTGTTTAGCAAATAACATTACCTCCGTATAAATTTATTTATTATTTTATTTAGCGTGCCCAATCCTGACTCAGATAAACCAAATTCTGCTATATCGTTCACAAAAACGTCGAAGAAAAGCAATATCTAAATATTTTCACTATGAGTACATCTTACCGATCTCTTTTCCTCCTGGAAATTAAGAAACACTATCCTGGCGAGCTTGTCCAAGACCAACGATCGAACGATACCAGGCACTCTGGTACCTTGAACGCCACGATGATGAAGATTCAAGGTAACTACCGCTAATCCCGACGCGAAGGATACCAGGCATATGCTGACTCCGTAATAAAGACCTAAATATGATAATATAATTAATGACTGGGCGGATATAATAAATTCACCATTAAACCAAACTAGTTGTCGCTCCATGGGGCGTCACGTGTTTCTGTATAAATTAATTCTCACAAGCTTCCAATTACGGAGTTACGTGTTGTACGTATTCGACTCTTTCATACTATGCTTTTGCAACGGGGTAAACGTGATTCTATTGCGTTTCACATTGGCACCGCAGGACTTTCAAAGGGGACGCCTGGGAGTTTTTAATCAAACTCGGTTACACTGACAATGCTGATAGCATTAACGATCATTGTCCAATGTTTACGCAAATTCTACGGAGACAGGCTGAATATCAGTCAGGGTGAAAATATGAAGATTGAAAGTTACTTTTTCTACGGCATTTAGAAAAATAATGTTCTGTAACGAAATCAAATCACAAAAATGTCAGCCTCTGGTATCGTCGTTATTAAACACATACGTGTATCTGTTATTTCAAATAGTAATTTTTATTTTCAATTCAAATACATTTGCTCAAGACAAATTTAACCCTGCTTCGATCCTTGAAGTTTTATATTCCAATTTTCTTTCATTATCGCCTTTTATATTAGCAAACTAAAAATATTTGTAATATTTCAAGAAGGTGTTCGATATAAAATTAAAGCGTGGAATTACGCATACCAATGGGATTTTTCATATTTTGTTTAAACTGAAGATATATTATGTTATATTTTAATGATAAAAAGATACAAGTGGCTTGAAAATGACCGAAAGGATGCAGCAGGGTTAAACGATCTATGCTCAACAGCTTCGTTTTCATTTACCACAAGATAATTATCGTTCATTAAAGGTACTCACTTATCAACGGTGTTTTCTCCGTGGGCGGCAGTGTCTCGCGAATAGTCATTAGGAAGACTGTCATGGAGAGAAGCGCCGAAATCCCGAGGGTGACCTTTTCCCCCGATTCAGACGGCACGTAGAATACCAACAGGGCTGGACAAGCGGGAAACGGAATTAAAAAAGAAGTTAGAGTTCCGCCAGTGGTATTTTTCGTCATAGAATATCGAACAGAGGCCATTCTTAAGATCACTACGGGTGCCAAACTTTTTCCACCATTGTCAAGGGAGAAAATAAAAAAAGAGAGGGTCGAGGAAAAGTTCCGCATAAATTTCTCCCATCGAGTAGTGGACGACTCGAGATCCATTGTTAACCGGCTGTAATCGTGTTCGTTTCCTTACAAAGATTCAAATACCTTTGCCATGGGGAAGAATAATTTTTCCATAGATTAAAAAAATTGTGACTTGGAATGTCAACCTATCGTACGGTGGCTTTACGATTCGAGCATTTTAATGAAATTTCCTCTCCAGATTCGATAAGGACGCTTGACCCTCTTACAGATAGGAGCTGCATTCTGCCTGAATAATATGTATCGTCGTGATATTGCAAATTACTCTCATCCTCTGAAAGAGATTGTCACTAGAACAATCAGTTTTTATTACATACCTGTAAACAATTAAAACACAGTCGCGTCTCGTTACAGTGCTAATGAATTTTCAAAATCGTCTATATCATATAATACAATATATTATTAATTATATTATACAATATATTAAGTAGATGTTCAAGTTTCCAATTAGCCAATCAAAATGAACTTCTCAATAAACTCATTCGATCTTATGAATGATACTCCACATAGCTGCAGATGCGGATGCCAATTTTTTTCCTTTAAACATCCAATAGTAAATTTTACATACGTTCTTACCATGTAGTTGCAAGAAAAAGAGGATTGTAATGATTTCGACAGTTTCAGTGTCAATTAATCTTAATAATTGTAGGATGAAACGTGAAACATAAAGCAGATGAAGGATGCTCACCGACACTGTTGATGAGTATGCACGGAAGGATCAAGTTGAAGACGTAAAATGTCGGTCGTCGTCGCAGTCGTATCTCGTAAGTAATATCTGGATACGGTTCCAGGCAACAGGAGTAGTATTCGGTGTTTTTTCTCGCGGAGAACTCAAGCAGGTCGAATTCACCGTTTGCTTGGTAATTGCTCACGTCTCCCTCTTCGCTTTGCCTCTCCAGCTCCAGCTGCATAAACAACATTCTACGTTTTAGTTCTCCAACATCAACAACAACACGATCCAAGTGCACACACCATGCACAAGCACAAGAAACTGTATTTTACTCTTGGAATCTTGGCAACGAACAATTATCTCCCTCGAGGGTGCGAATAGGTCCGAGAAGCTAGGTTAGAAGCGTTAAAGTGTCAACTCGAATTAAGTCCAACGGAACAGAACGGAGCTTCTGCGATTACGTGTCAGTATATTTCGGACAATCGGTAGACAGGTGCTGGATAAGGCAAAAATGAACCGACGCGACGCGACGCAGTGAAATTATATTCGACGCTATGGGGATGGTTCTATTGCGAAGTGGAACTATAAATTTGCAAAAGAGAAATTTCAAAGCGAAAGGATCAAATTTTTTGTACCATTCCCTCTATTCCTGTTCACTGTGCTTCTGCGAATAAAAAGAGAAATTATACGAGGTGTTTGAGGGTTAAACAACCGAACATTGCCAGTATATTCTATTGGCTTGGCCAAGCAACAAACGTTATATAAACGCGAGTCGTTAATGCTTTAACAAAATGTTAAAAGTAAGAATTAAACCGACTTAACAAAAAGCGATGTGCCATCGTTAACTTTTAACCCTTTAAAGACTGTCACAGGTGAAAATTCACAACAGCATTTTCGATATTATCATTGACATTATTGCATAATGATATAGCGAGTGTGTCGTTACAGGATAATAGTTTTCGATTAGGAGACCTTTCAGTTAACAGGTTGATGACCAATTTAAATGGTTTTATCCGGATAATGGGGAAAAAGCCTAAGAAGGAACGTATTTCCAGCGTTTTAGATTGCAAAAACGAAGCGACACGCAAAATGTATTCAATGACGGGGGTGAGGGGGCAGATAGGAAATGGGAAAACTCTGTGAAAGGATGAGTTCGGGCGTCGAGGTTCGCCGATACGGAGAAGCGGCTCGCATTGAATTCTTCTCGCATTTGGGATTAAGCTGTTCGATTTGCCCGAGCCATTTTTGCGACATCCCGAACCGGCATTTTCGATTTGTCGCTGTTAAGCGCCTCTGGACTTTTGAAAAGATTGAACCTATTCTGATCGTGTTGGAAAATCTGTCAAATTTCCCAACGTTGCCTTTGTTCCACCATTTTCCTACAAATAAACCAGAAAAATGTTTATCATTTTATTCTTTTCTCTTCCCGCCTCTTCCTTGCTTTCTTCTTCTTCTGTTCACCTTCTTGTCCTTTTGTCTTCGTCCTCTTCTTTCTATTCTTTTCTTTCCACCCTCTTCCGTTCTTCCCTTTTCCTCCTTTTTCTTTCAATTTCTTTCTCTTTTAATCCCATCTTATCCTTATCTCTCATTCGCTCCCTAGTCTTCTCTTCGTTCTTCCCTTTTACTTTCTCCCTTACCTTCTTTTTCAATCCTTTCCTTCCTTCCTCCTACTTTTCAGCAGTAACTCATCTATATGCAAGCTCGATTAACGCCTTTGCAGTTACTTTGAGCTTTTAATCCGGTAGGAAGCCACAAAATATTCAGATCTTTAGGACGAGACGCGTATAAAGGGAAAAGGGATTAGATGACATGGCAAATTAAATCTGATTCTTTTTTTTAAAGAGGAAAACCTGAAACGCGGCTCCCTCAAATTGATAATCACGAAAGATTTTTAGAACAGAGATGTTGGACATCAATGTCAAGTGTCAAGGTTTCGGTCAAACTGATTGCCTGCGCCACCTCTCTAACACAGCGTGGATATTTTTATCGTCCAACGGATGGTCCTCCGGACGATATATCACTTTCTCATCTGCATACCGTCCCAAGAGAGGAACTGCGTGAAATTGAGGGCAATACAGTCGAGAATCTGGCCGATGCAGATCGCACACGTTGTCGGATTAAATCCCTGACCGGTATTTCTTAAATGCTCCACCAGGTATACACATTTTACGGGTGAATTTACATATAAAAGTGTTTTAAGGAAGAAGAGTCTTCAATTGCAGAAAAGTGCGAAATGATGAAAAATTTACTACCACACCAGTGACAAGTGTTTCATCCTCATTAAAACAGGGAAATGATCTCGAAGAATACAATAGAGTAATTTTAGAATCGACAAAGATTCGAGTGCAATGTACGAGGATAAATACGTTCAAAGAAACAAGAATCTCGATTATAGAACATACTAAAGTGATTGAATAATTAATGTGCCCGCAACACGTGTTTTATTCCCGTTTAAAAGGAAGAATTCATACAGAGTAAGAGAAAAGCGCGGAGATCACAGTAGAGGAATTTTACAAGACTTGAATACAATGTACATGAATAAACGCGTACAAAAAGAAAGAATCTCGATCAGAGAACATTCGAAAATGATCAAAAAATGTACAAGCCTGTCCGTGACACGTGTTTCGTTCCCGCTAAAAGAAAAAAAAAAAGAATCTACACAAAGTAAGAAAAAAGTGTGGAGAACACAGTAGGGTAATTTTAGAATCGATGAAGATTTGAATAAAATATACGAGGACGAACGTGTTGGTTGCTCGTGGGTGTCAGCACGCGCTCATAGCCCCGCGCAGCTTTTGCTCGAGTTAATTGCATGGAAAACTGCATTCCGCCTTCTATCGGCTGAATTCGCGACCTCGAGACTGCCCAATGCCTTCAATATCGCCATTTCTAATTTTTGGCCAGCTATCGCCTGAAATTCCTTCGTTTCTTTCAAGCTTCCGTGAAAGGCAAAAGTTTAATATTATAAAGTAATGCAAAAGCAGAGGGATTTCCAGGTAGATGATAAATAAACGAAAGGAGCTATAGAAATTTGATCTTACTTGGTATCCATCGTACGTCCAGGAGGCCCATTTCAGGACGCATCGTTGCTCGTCGAAAGGGAAGAATTCTACGTTGATGTCGCAGCTGCTGCGAAATATTCCATGGCTTAACCACACCACTTGCCCTGTGTGGCTGACTATCACGTTCGTATTGATGACTGCCGAGCTGTATTGTGGATCGGCGCTATAAACAAAACCAAAGGATATAGGCTAGTGACTGATGGAAGAAATCAGAGCGCCCCTGCTGCTGTCAATCAATACCAAAACTTCTATTTTGTAATATAACGCTTGACTGGCCAGAGAAAATTGTACCGGTAGGAGCCCATTTATTCAAACTTATTGGGAGATAAACAATATTGATGTAACTAGAGCTCATATAATAGCAAGTCATTGATTCTTCCTACTATTTCTGATTCTTTGTTCCTATATATGACAACGGTTTACGGTTAGATAAATGCAGTCAATGGCAAAACTTCATTTAATTTTAATCTAATAAATCAAATAATTTAATTTAACAGGTCTTTTGACCATTTAAGGATACTCATCTCTAGTACGAAATTTAAAGGAGAGAAGGATAACGATAGAAAAACATGACTTTAAGAAACAAACGCAAGAGTACCAAGCAATGATATCAGATATAGAAATTACGTTAATGCAACATTATTGAGAAACGTACATAAAGCAACATATACATTAATTGTGATGTTTCCATGTCTTGTTAAGATATAAAGCATGTATTAAAACGATGGATACTTTCTAGATACTCGTTATATCAATCAAAGACTTAAAAAGATATTTTTATGATACAAAAGAAGATTAGATTTTATCATAGTGTTGTAGATGCTTAGAATTTCTTTGAACTTCGATTCTACGATGCAACTCAAAATTGTACGATCTACGTGAAGGAATAAATAGCGTGAAGAAGAATATTAAACAAATTCTTAGCAGCAATGGCCTCTTTGTAAGCTGTACAAATATTTTTGTAGGTAACTGTGTATGGTACACGTGTTCGTCTGCCACCGAGATTCCAACATTCATAATTTTCTTAAATCGAGTACCATCGTAACTATTGCAAAAATGAACTGTATCTTACATGACATTCTGCGAGAGAAATCGCTTACTTGTTGTACAGAATCGTGTCCGGTCTCCAGACACGGTTGTAAGGAACGCGGATCACTTGAATTCCAGCAAATTCCGAGGCGTTCCATTTCAGGTGATGGTCCGTCCAGGTTTGTGTCAACCAACAGTTGGTCGTCAGTATCTGGTTCTTCTCGTCCTGTGACAAAAATCACCGAAAGAAAAAAAAGAGATAACCACGATGTAAAAGCAAAATTGGTCGTCATATGCGAAAAGAAAGAATCTGTTGCTAACTAGCCAAAAAGATACGGCGGGTGAAAGATGTCTCTCGCTAGATGTAAGAGAGACAAATCTTTGAAAGTTTCCATCCAGCTCTGGCGCGTTCTTCGAGTAATTTGTCTTGGGTATTTCCGACTGCCCAGCCTTGACTATCTCCCACGAGATTTCCAAACTTCTTCCTCGAATTCGAAGTCTGCAGCATTGTCATTACGAATAGGGAAAGAAATATATGCATGATAATGATTATAAATTCATACAAAGATTCATAATCAAACGTCGTTTCAATATATGAATATTTTTGTAATAATAACAAAGAAGTTGAGATTAGTCTCATCTAAAATTAACGATGAAGTAAAATCTCTTTTGTGCCGTTTCTGACCCGTGACGAATAAATTTCTATCGAGAAACGCTTTGATCTACTGAAAAGTAACTGACAAATGGCCATCAATTTTTTTTTTTTTTTATTTTAATTAATCATGGAAACAAATACGATATATGATTTTTGTACGATTTTTCATGGATTTCTGCTATCTGGTGCAGATAAAAGAAACAGGTCGCTGCGCCTCGTTATTGATTTGAATATTCGAAATATTTGATCAATTTGTGCGAATCGCTGTATTTCCCGGTCTAAATGGCCGCGCACCGCCGGAATGCCGATACTCCTGCCGAAGTCGAAGTTAATACGGGTTTCAGCCCGACCTGAATTTCCCATTTTTCAACATGTCGAAGGAACAAGCAACGTCCATGCACGAATCGCTTGGCAATTGCCCGCTTTGTACACGTTTTTACGATTTCCAGATTATCTCGGTTTTCACGCGACTGCATAATATTTCCGCCGCCTTCAAAACCAGAGTACGAATTTTCTTCGCGTTTAGCATGCTCGAGAAGTCGCGGCCGAAAATTCTCGTTAAGCGCGAGAACATTGAATTTCTTGAGAAATTGGAAAAATTGACTACCTCGAAGAGAAAGCTCATGGAACAGCGTATCGTTTGAAAAATCACTTTTATATCGAGTTCTGGAAATTTATCATCGAGAATAAATATGGTACTGTGCAAAAGTCACATTAATGACGACAATTAATCACGCTTCTAACCCTGCTGCGATTCTCAATTTTTTAATCTAGCAATCTTTCGATCGAAAACAGTTTTATTCGCGCGCTCAGTGCGGATGACTTCAGACGATGATCTGGTCGCTCAACGTATCAACAAAAAAAAAATTTTTTTTGTTAACAGCCCTCGACTTGGATTCTGTGTTAACGTGTTAATGTTTCAAGAAAATCTGATCAGCGTGTTAAATCGGTGTTCGGTACTCACCACGTCGATTATGTGATGAAGAGAAAGGCCAAAGACAACCGACAGGGGCTGGGAGAAATTTTTAGCTGGTCGTACACCGGCGTCGTACCCATCGAGCAAATACTTTGTCAGTCTGTATTCGTGTTCATCCCCAAAACCTGTAAAATCAAGCATGCACGGAATTCGTCCAATATTCATGGGAATTAAATTTCGTATATCGTAATATACATTACACCGTCCTCCTAGTAATGGATTTTCTTTATCGGCATAGATTTTCTATGAATTCGTTTTCGTTACTCTTGTTTCTTTCTGGTTTTATGCACGCTACCGCTATTCCTAAGTATTTTAATCCAGTCGTTATTGCAAATATATAAAATATACTTCAAATAAAATTCTTTAATCCCAGTTTCACTCTTGATCTTATTTCAGGCAAATATAGTTAACAAATTATCGATGAAAGAATAAATTGTAATTTCATTGTAAGTCGTAAATTGAAATATTAAATTTATTGTAAATTATACCTTGTCGAACAATCGAAAGATAGGGGAACATTTAACCGATTTTGTCTACGGATGAACAGTTTATATTATAATTGGAGTTCATGGCGAGTATCATTTCACAAACTCTATCTCTTCTCTAATCACGAATCGAATTCCTTTCTTTACATCAAGGATGTCCATTATAGCGTTTCCCATCCGTAGGTGGAAGCGTTCGTTTCATCAAGGTGGCCATTGTGTCTTGAAACGCGGGAAGCCTTCTCGTAGATCAGCTAAGGTAGCTAATCTACCGTTCATTTCATCTTTTCTCAATGCTCAGCAGGCGTTGCCTTCAAAACTCAATTAGATAAGAGATGTCTCACTGAAGACAATAGTATACTAACCAAACAGAATTCGCTAATAGTCGTCAGTTTAATTAACAAGGAATATAATCCTCCAAATCTTCTACGATCTTCCAAAGATTTACTAAATCTGAGAAAGACGAGTTAATTCGTCACTCGAATTCCTAATCTCATGGATATAATCAATCTTTTTATTTATAGATCTGCTATTCTTCAATGGGTCGCACTATTAATTTTGCTACAAATAAATTATATCGTATTTATATTTGAAGAACATAAAGGAGAAAAAGGTAACAAGTCATGTTTCGTGTCTCTTACAGAAAATAAAAAAATTTCAAATACATCGTCGTCCTACAAACGAAATTCTTTTTTTTTCTTTTCCTTTTTTTTTTTTTTTTATCTTGAAATTAAACATTAGATTTTCTCATTTTTTGAATAATTAAAAATCGATTGTCATAACGTTAGTCAGGACTTAAAAAGATTTTGTAGTTTTATCACCCATTATGAAAGAACTCGATCTTTCAATGAACTTCTCTACTTTCACGAAAAAAAAAAAAAAAGGAAGAGCAAATTTTTAACAAATGAGTTGGTTAACAGGTTGAAACTACAGCATCCTCTTCCTCTCGCGTAACATTAAAAAGTTTGCGCTTTAACGTTTCGCTCTCCGCAAATTTTCGATTCCAATCGAGAACTCTTGGGCAAGAGTAGCTGTCCGAGTCTTTGAGAGGTGTAAGGTCACGCGAGTAACACACGGTTCAGGGAATTTCCTCCCCAACCCTCTTATTTCCGATCGTTAAATGGACGTCACATATCGCGGTATAGCCTCCCCGCGATGTGGAGGCGTTTCTCTTTCCAGAATCATTTAACGGTCCACCTTACGACCGTTTTCAACAGACTATTGTATTTGCCAAAAAACCTATTCATTAGAAAAATCTCTCTTCGATAGTTTTTCATATGGATTTCTTTGCCTCTTAACTCGTACATCTTATTAATTCATTAAAAGACACAAGTTCATTACAGAGCTGATCGAGTGAAAAGTAAAGGGATCTAATTTTAACGTGGCCAAGTTTTGCCTGCGCTATAATTGAAGCGCGCGTAACGAAAATGACCTTTGTTTATTTTACGAACTCCCTGGTTCTTTTTACGCTCCTGCCATGAATCTTGAACAACTAATTTACCAACTAATAGTATCATTAAACTGATAAGTTACAAGTTATAAATTATATAGACTTTTTACGATGTTACATTATAGTTTTTATAGTAATTGGATAATCATATAGTTTAGAATTTTCTTGTAATATTTCGCTTGTTCCATTGTCAAACTTGTTAGTGTTACAAATAGACCGCGGATTTTTATGAAGATTTATATTTTCATGATCGCGATCGAAAAAATGAAACCTAAAAAGCAGAGATTTCGTTTATTCCATAAAATATTATAACTTTGGATACTTCACATTATTATATTCTTGAGTATTATATGTATTCTATATATATTGTATATTTAATAATAATACAGTAATTGCAATTATAAATATAATTATAAATATAATTATAATTAAAATATAGTAATATTTCTGTACTTTTGAATTTCCCACGTATAGAAATACATGAAAATCCGCAATCTAATTATAAGGTTTTCCAATACGGGTAACTCTCATTAGTAATATTTAATTGGGTTGTGCAAGATAAACAGCCTTCGTTTTTTACACATTTTGCGAATATCCGTAATTTCCAAGAGAAATTGAGCGTATCGAAGCGTCGTGCCGCAAAAGAACATCGAGTGCTCTCCAACACGCGTTTCAACATTTAAAGACGACATTTAGGAAGAAGAGGGAAAAAGGATCGTGAGAATCCGCTTTTTCCTTCACAACGAAAATTCTATTCAGCATCACGTTGGTCTCCGGCGGTGCGGTGGTAAATCCGCACATTCGGAACAATCAGCGCGCAAATTTTTCCAAGCCCGGAAAATTCGACTTGCTGTGCGAACCGAGCACTCTTTTTTCCTTCTACATACTCTACAATATATTTCGTTTTCTATGTCGTAATTCACTAAAAAATTTCTGTTTGATGCACTGATGATTTTTGCTCGATTCTACTCGTTTCATTTGTGCGCCTTTAATTTAAAAATTTCTTTTTCCTTTTTATATATATCAACTCAACTGCGTTTGAGCACAATACAGCGATCTACGTTAATATTTGAGCACTATGGCATTGGGAGATAACAGGAAACACAAAGTTTATTTATTTAACACTATCCTGACAAGGCCCAGTTTCAAAATTTAATTTGAAGCTGTACATTCATTGTTATTTCTTTTGTTCATCTAACTTTATGTAAATTCTTATGTTATCTGATTAATCAATTTCTCACTTTTTGATTGATATAAAAATTTACATAAAGTTAGATGAACAAAAGAAATAACAATAAATGCACGCTTTTAAACTAAATTTTGAAACTGGTCGTTTAACCGGGCCTGGTAAGGTTAGTGTTAATGGATATAGGATTTTAGCGTAATTGAACATCGCTATTTGCGTAATGAGTAAGTTACATTATATATATGCAATATATATGAAATATATTTCATATATAAATATATATATTTATTCATTATACATTCTATTTATATGTATCATACATTCTACATTACATATACATATGTATATATTTTACACAAAATTAATACAATTTACTTATTGTCCAAATAGTTTTGCATGTCAAACTTTGCCATTACTTCATCTATTAACTTGTCAAGCACAAAACTACGTTGATTAAATAAATAAAGTTTATGTTTCTATTAACCATAGAATACACATTTTAATATATGTATTAAAATACAGTTCATTCGGTAACACTATATACTTAAACACCATGGTGTTCAAATATTAGCTAACATTAGGTAAGTCACTTTGATTAGTAAATTGATCAAAACGTGTTGTGCAAGTATAATGGGCAGGAAGTACAAAGTATATGATAATATAGCATAGTTTCAGAATATATACGTTGTAATTGATACTTTACATATATTTTGGATAGATTTCGTCATGTTTGTTGAACGTTTAAGAGGTTGATTGAACCCTAACGATACTTGTGCCAATAATAAAAGTTTATATAAGAAATAAAGGGACTGGAGTACGCTTGTATTCATATTTAAAGCAGTGATACGAAACGAGCGAAGAGAGGAGGAGAAGAAGAGCAAAGGGAATATTGAAAGAAGGTTTCCCGATAAAGCCGGACGCTCGAGGATTCAATTTGATACCGTCGAGTGTCCGCGAATTATCGTGCAATCCAGGATACGCCGGTGGAAAAACTCGGAATCGAGCATCGATACACGATCGATGCCGGAAAATGCGCGACATGCTCTTCATTCTCGCGTAGCATGCGAGCCGCGATTCTTTCATACGAACGAGACGAGGGCGACGAGAGCCCTCGAAAGACTCTACGACTACAAAATGAGAAAAATCCTTCGCACTTTTAACAAAATAGCCGTGCGACGACGTCGAAGATCCTTCGATATTCCCGAACAAATATAATTTCTATCGGCATTCCCTCTTCCTTGCTTTTACCGTAGGGAAATTTCGATGGAAAAATATTTTATTTTCTTGTACAGTAAGTGGAAACGATATTGCGCGATTGTATCAGCGGGGAGTTAAAATTTTTGATCGTTTCGAATATTGAAACTTAGACAATGCAATTTGAAATATTTTTAGGAAAGTAAAGAGTAAATGCATATAATAAATATTCTAATATTGAATACATACGTGAATCCTTTATAATCTATGTAACCTATAAGTAAAATCATTCTTGAAGTAGTTCGATGATTCGCTCAAGACTTTTCAATTTTGTCTCCTTTTCCCATAAGCACCTTAATATGGGGATTGGACAAAGTAATAGATATACCTCCTATATGTTATGTATATATATATCATACAAGGGGTATGTCCACTATTTTTTCCACTCCCAGTACTTACATAATATATCTCTATCTGTTCCTAATTATCTCACCTTTCATATACATATATTTGTAATATCGTTTTTCTTGAGATAATTCAGGAGATCGATTCTGAAGTCTGAAAATCGAGTTTATTGTGAAAATACTTAAATAAAATATAGAAGTAAACAACAATTAATATCAATCTATAACAATAAATAACAATAAATTACATAAACAATGAATAACAAGTTTTGTGTAATGTCTACCTGAAAATCGAAAATCGATTTTCAACGTCCTGAGCTACCGATCTTTCTCCGTTAATCTTCAATATTTCAAATAATTATTCTGCGACATTGTCTATTTCTTATGTTGTTCTCTGTCCGTCCGTTTGGGAAATGAGTGTCTCTCAAAACAAAAGAAGGTCCGTGAAACAAAGAAAGTCGTGCTATCCGTAAACAGAGAGAGTCCCTATCACACGTGAACTCTAGAGAGTTTACATATTTGTATACAGCATTGTCTTCGCTATTATACCTTTCTATACTGGAGGACCTTTCATACCGAAGGATTTATCCTGTAAAGAAGTAAACAAACCAGTAAGTATGCTGCGTACAAATACCCTAAGGTACGTACAAAAACCCGAAACAGCCTCATCGTAGAGACCATCTTATTTCCCTTTCCGTAAGACAAAACTTTCTCAGCTCTCGCGTTATCAAAAATTCATGCCAACTTCTCCTAAGGAAGTAAAATCGGAAAGTGCAAACTTACCGCGGAGTCGTTAGCGAGCAATTACCTTGATCCTTGATACGTACTTCTCGTCGTTTCGGTTCCACTTCCGGTCGCAACTAATAGAGATAGCGTGGTAAACAAACAGATCGATCTGCTTGGTGGGAACGTTACGAAGGAGTCGGATTTCCAGGGGGTGGCGATATGCAAATCTCGATGTTCCGATTAGGAATTAGCAACGGCGGAGACGTAACGATTACAAGTGTTTACACGGATGGCTAACGCAAACTTTTGATAACGAAGTTCAGCTTAGCATTACCGAATGCTTAAAGATTGTCTGGCAACTTAGCTAAGCTTGCTCCCTGTTCTTACACTTCTTTATGCGTTTAATGGGTCGTCTTCACCCCGTGGCGCAAGCTACACGTATGCAAATCGTAGATTTATTCCGACCGTGGTTTCACACACAAAAGTTATGTTAGCCCGCCAACACATTTGCATCGTACACAGAGTTTTGCATTCGCCCTTTCAACGATATGCCTTAATCTGACGCTTTGGTTTACCGCCATAATATCAAGAATACCTCGAGTATATTGTTCGCTATCAGGCAACAACGAATAATTCGTGATACCTACATAAACTATATCTATACCAGAGGCACTTGTGGTACTAAACGACACCATTGACCTTAGAATTCTTCGGTGGTTGAACGTAGGCCAGCTCCAGATCGTTTATTCTTGTGAAAAGAAATCAAAGCGTTCCTCCAGATATCTGCAACTCGCAGGAAGTTACGAGACCATTTGTTATTTGCATCCTAACGAGAAAACGCTTCGCTCGTCCCACGCGACAACAAAACAAACATCTTGAATTGAATAGCGACATTGCGTTTTCCTTAAGTTTCCCTACGTCACGAAAGAAAAATCTAGTAGTAGTGGATAGAATACTTTTCGAGGGAATGCTTCGGTATCCAAAGTTTGGCGCAGCTGTCTTGAGCATCCAATGAAATATTCACGAACTCGAGTCTATTTTCCGTAGATAGAACACCGTGTATTCGCAACAAGATGAGATAGAAAAAATTTCAGAGTGATCGAACGAGTCCGAACGACGAGGCAAGACACGGCCGAGAAGATGGAAATTGGCAGGTGAAATCGAATTCGAGCGACGATAAACATTTTGGTGAGCTCCGTTTAGAGGCGAGCGGGAAAATTTCCGAAAACAGGAACTCGTTTATAAATCAATCGACGCTTGGAAAATTTGTACTCGGGAAATCTTATAGGCGGAGGCAATTCGGTTATCGGTACAGATAGAAGGAATTGGCCTTAATAACAAGGCCGGTGTCCTTAATCGGTGTTTTCCTTTCGACGTTAACTACGCATCGAAATTGAATCTCGTATGCAAACGAGATTATGGACTTTCCATTCGGATCTATTTGTTCTCTCTAAGATAATCTTGTCTGGTAATCTATTTTCATATTTGATTGAGAAAAAAATTGAAAAGATTATAAAGAAGTAATAAAAAGAATCGATCTTTTTTTATCATATGCAACATAAATGTTCGAAACTTAAGAGAAAGTTCAACTTTGAAGAAAGTTCTATAAAAACGATATCTACACAAAATAGATCGTGCCATTCGAAAAGGCTATATCAATGTTTGATTAACGATAACTTAATTCCTTTGTGTCACCTTTAAAACTTTTAGAAACACTCGACGAAAATAAGAGACACCTACGTTAAATACTCAAAGACACATGAACATTTAATTCATAATAATGCAATTCCTTTTTTCTTTTTTTTAGAACTCGATTAAGTCAACAAACGAATAAGATCTAGGTGAAATTTTAGTTAGATATTTGTAAAATTTCGGTTAAATTCTTGTGAAATTTCAAAAGAAAACAAGCGTGAAAATTGAATGTACAGAAAGAAAGAAAAGAGGAACGACTTACCGTTCCCGAAAATGATGGCCAGAACTCCGTAATGAAAGAACAGGACCAAAGGCGACATGGAATTGATAGACCACTTAAACGCGAGACCGCCTGTCCTCGACTGATGTCCGATGCTTTTCAACTACCGTGCAATTTCGACCCTGAATCCCGCGCTACCCCTACCACCGCCACGTCCATTCCCAAGGAAATTCGCGCAGGCGTTTCAAACAATGCAGACACGAATGTTAAACAAACTGACTGCTTGTACAAGGTTGGAACCATTCTGGTGTTTCATGCGTTCGCGGTCGATCCTCCAAAGAGCAGCTCCACTTCCGTCGATTACAAATTTCGTTCGATTAGTAGACCGCAATTAACCGCTATGATGAAATTAAGCGGAGCTTTCGTTGCTCCAAATTGCACAGACACTCTCTTCCTTGTTATCTATGACCAATTCAAGCTCGAGATTAGTTCTGTGGTATTGTTGCAAGAATTAGAATAAAATGGAATTTTTCTTCAAGTTTATATTAACCCTACTGCGTTCTTTGGAATTTTAAAGATAATCATGTATTTTTATAGTTAACACACTTTTTAACTGTTACAAGATATTATTACAAGACAATCACATTTATGCTATCACAGGTGAAACTTCATTTCCAACACATCTTTTTTGATTTAGTTTAGATATTAACAATATCGAAGGAAGCAATAAGACGTTCTATTACATATTATTCAATATTAGATGAATAGAATAAACAAATTATTGCCCGCCTTTGTTCAGTACTGTGCGTTAAAGTTCTTCTTAAAACATTAACAATCCTTTTACTTATTAGGACAAAAATGAATACAAAAATGGATACATTGGGATATAAAAATTCGAGGACCGCAGTAGGATTAAAGTATTGAAAATTAAAATACCTTTCTTTTTTACTTCGATAATCTATAGATGATAGTTTGAGGAAAGAATATTGTTGGAACCTGGCAATTTAAAACGAGATGTCCACGCTCTTTTGTTATTCACTGATTCTCACATGTCACTTTGGCACGCTTTCCAAATTGACAAGTAAACCTATCGTTTCAGGACATATCGCATTTTAATCTGTGAATTTGATCGGTGCAACGATATCGAGAAAAATTTCTTATTGCACTCTTTCGACGCGTCGCTCCAGCTGTCTTTCGTAAGCGAGAGTTTGATGCGATGACAAGGTGTCCTCTTAGTGTCTGAAAGATGGATATAAAGAGAAGTCAATGTTCGAAGTGTGACGGAGATGTAATAGTTGATACTGGACGCTATCCCAAGTGTTCCTCAAAAGGTCCCAAAATCCTCAAAATGTCGAATAGTTCCGGAAGCAAAACTAAGCAAGAACCGACTGAGGTTTCCGTCAAATCAGTGGAAACCAACTATGTAACGCAAATTGTGTCCAGTGGTATTCGACCAGACAGCGTTTACGAGGTTTAAATAATTAAGATTAAAATTAAATTAAATCAATAATACATTTTTAACACAACTGCTATCAATCCATTAAGGACCAATGTTATATTAACATAATATTTTACTTATATTTTTTTGATTCATTGATGGATAGGAAAAATATTTACACATATTAATAAAGTAATATGTGAATTATTTACGTTTTCCAATGATGTAACTTTATACATCATTCTACTATGGGTTCCTTAATGGATTAATGAAATTAAATCAATGATGCGTTTATTTATCATTATCCTTATATATATGATATAGACGAAAATACTATTGGGACCAGAGGTAGATCTGTCTTCTATTAAAATAACCGTAAAAGGGAACAATCTCCGTATAAACATGATCAAGCCTTTGGAAGAACAATTAACAAAACAGTTACCAGATATCAGCGAAAGATCAATTTTTGGCAACTTAATCAAGAGAATGATGAAGCATTGCGAGAATTTACTAATACCGGAAGGTATCGATAACGCAAAAGTTCGAGCCGTTGTGGACAACGTAAACGGGATGCTCATTCTCACGGCTCCTCCTGCGATAAAACCGAGCAAATAGATTGAGCAAGATTGAGGAGCAGATTTAAATATTTTAGCTTTCCCTTATGAAGCTATTAGCAATCAAAGTGACAAGTTCGATAAGATAAAAGACGAGCGTACGATGTCAAGACTCTTATCAACTTCATCCAATTGACCCGTGAAAATGATTTGGATCAAATCACAAATTTCGTAATTTTTTTTGTTATATAAGTTTGGATAATTATTATGGATAAACTAACGCACCATTATCAAGAAAACGCAGTTACCTTAAGGCAAAATGATTATATGAATTTTGAAATGATGATGAATGGACGTAAAATGAGCTTTACCTTTGAGAAAATTCCGAATTTTTATGTCATTGATCATAAAGAATATTATGCTGTACATTAATTTTAAATTAAATAGTTCGTCTGAAGGAATTGGTTAATATGGCGTTGCGTATTTACAGGCAGAAATGAAGACGGAGGGATTAAAAATAGGAACAGCTACTTTGGCGACTGAGAATATGTTAAACATAAAATTGCATAGTTCAGAAGAACTATCGAATGTTAGGAATATAAACTTCTTAATACCGCCTGAAGCAAATGCGAAGGAAGTGTCGATCGAAATATGTAACAACACGATTTTTATGCGAGCTCCTGTTAAAAAGAAACATATATAATAATATCGTGTACTTATATGTTTTATAATATATTACTTGTATGCTTTTACTTAAACAAATAAAACTGCGTCAAAGGTAGGAAATATAGTTACATCAATTACAAAGCTGATTTTCCTGTAGTTGTTTCCCACATTTTATTCAAAGCAAACGAAGTTCATGGGTCAACAACAAACGTTGATAAAAATTTATTTCGTTTTAAAAAGTGTGTCTTTCTTTTCGGGGTGAGTTTTGTCAATGGCCCTTTGAATTCGCTTTGAAATCTTCCTAGGTCTCGGCTTGACAATAGCAGACGCTTTAACGCCTGAGGGCTTGCTATTTTCCATTCCCTTCCATTTCAAAAGTTGTTTCGCGCGTCTTTCCCGGAGTAATTTACTCTTTACGGCAGGTGCAGTCTTTGGCAGCTTAACCTGTAAATGTGAATATATATATTTTCGTTAGAATCTGTATGCATTAAACGAATATTATACAATTTAACATTAAACTTACTCCACGCTTCTCTGCTACAGCAAGATCTCTCTCTTGCTGACGTTTCTTTGCTGTCAAAATTGCTGCACGTTTCAGAACAGCTGCATATGGATTGAGACGTAACATAGCACGCGTGTTGGTCAATGGGTTCAATTTCTTGACACTACGGACCACCTTCTTCCTACAAGTTCAAGATTTATCTTGAGCAAATACATAGTAAGTGACATAATTATAAAATATTTATAAGCACTAAACATCAGAATTGGTTAAAAATTATAATCACTGTCGATCAGTAACACGGACCATAAAATTCATCATGAATAAGATATATATTCGTTGAAAATGTATAATAAAACGTAAATCTACATGCCTTGGTGCCCTCAGAACTTTACGAATTTCTTGCGATTTCAGGAGTCTCGACAAATCCGTGTTCGCCATTTTCGGGTAGGGTAAGTTATAATCGGCCTTAAGTTGGGATTCTTTGCGCCAAGTTCCGTAAAGAGCATCTAACTTCTCAAAGGCAGATTTTGTCCAAATTACAAAACGTCCAACGTGGCCACCAGGTGCCAATTTAAGCAAGTTCATTTTGTTAATATTCATAAGATCAATACCAGGAATGTTACGGAATGCCTTACGAATACCCTAAAAATATATAATGAAGACGAATATTAGCATTTTAATCTTGAAAAAATAATTAACTATCATTTTTTAGTTATTTGTATACCTGATCTTGACCGTATACAATCAGAGGTCCACGTCGTTGAATGCGTCTGCGGTTACGCATTTTACCTTTGCCAGCACGGAAACGTTGAGACTTGTAAACCTAATAATAAAACGAAAGTATATTAGTTTCTTCTAAATCAACGTATTTTAATGGAATCTGTTCGATTAAAAACACCCCATCCTAGCAATTAATTCAGCTAGTCTAGAACGCCTATAATAACCGTATTTATTTAGCACCTGATAGGAGCACCTAAATTAAAATTGTTTTAATGAAGATGCGGACATTCTACGGTGCAAAGATACAATTTTTTAAAGTATACATACTTTTTGAATATCATTCCATGCCTTGATACGTCTCAGGAAGATAACAGCTTGTTTAGTCTTGTTATATTCCTGAATTTTGTCGGATACTACTAATGGAAATTCTGGAACTTCCTGAATCATATGACCTAAACATAAAAAAGAAATAGTATATATATTATCCTTTTCAAAGCAAACTGCATATATTAGAACATTTACATAAATCAGCATAAAGCTATTAAAATAATCAACATCATTTCAGCAACACGGACCACAGCTATTCATCATTAAAAATATTACATATAAAGTAGGATTTATTACTTTATCTCAGAGAATGCTATTTACCCTTAGATTGTACAAGGGCTGGGACACCAGATGCAGCAATAGCAGAAACTATAGCGTATCTTTTCTGGTTAACATTAATTCGACGATGCCAGCGTCTCCATGACTTTGTTGGAGCAAACATGCGTCCACCTCTACACATGTTACCAAAAGCACCCTGGCCAGAGCGGTGAGTACCACCACCACGTACACGAGGTATACGTGCTACAGCACGTCCAGTACCCCATGACTCAGCAGAGGTTTGATGACCTAACAAAACAAACCTACACTTAATAATTGCAAATTAGTTCTTCAAAAGATAAACAAATGCGAGCATAAAACAGTGTATACTCACCAGCTTCCTTGGATACACAATATGGCTGTCTACTATTCTTAGATACTTGCTGGTGAACAAAATTCACGATATCAGGCCGAATAGGTGCTTTAAAAACAGCCGGTAGGGCAATCGTATCGCCTGACGATTCACTTTTATCGGTGTATACCGTAACAAGCGGTCGCGCCGTTGATAACGACTAAAAAATAAAAACAGAAATCAGAATGAGATACAAATCTACATACAACTATCGATAAACTTAAGATTAATTCTGAAAAAAAAAAAAGAGAAAAGTAAAGTAAAAAATTTCATGTTCTGATAGAATTATAAACGATTTCTATTGACGGCACATGGCGGACTAAAAGATGGGAATCACGCATATTTAATGTAAACATATCTATATGTCGTAAAACTGCTTTATTCTACTGAATAGAATATTGCAAAAGAAAATATACGAAGTCAGTAAAGTTACATTTAAACATATATCAAAATCAAGCTATGCAAATTTGTATGTTACAAATCATTACACGTGGTCAATTATGGACTGTGTACAAGCTTTGATTCAAGACCAAATTTTGGGAAATTATTGCAAAATATGACAATAAAATTATATAAAATATTAACCTTTAATGAATTCCAAATAAAATGCAGGATTTCTTACCATTTCGCGTTTTTTTTATAACTTTCCACGCATCAGACAAACTAACCAAGCAGCTTGTACGCCTTACCTGGTCGTAAAGGAAGAAGGACGCGAGTGGAAATTACGTATCAAAAGTCGCGCATGCTCAGAATTCAACAATTCTTAAGTCATATTTACAATTGTCTACATTATTTCATCCAAATATCTATATATAACAAATCTAACATACTCGAATAACAAAGAATTTAGTTTTTTATTTGTAATATTTCCATTTAATCGAATTTTTTATAGTATAAATTATATTTTATTATTTGTGTATCCATAGTCATCTATCAATAGTATTACAGTATGACGGGAAACGTTGAACTGTGATTGGTACAGATACGTCCTTAAGTGAAGTTTGTTTAGTCGGAAATACGTCGCACAAAATTTAAACTTTATCAGAGAATTACAATCGTACATTGACATTCAAAAGTGTTTATTTGTGCAATTTCTTTAAATGGCGGGAGAAGTTATAGTTGATGCATTACCATATATTGACCAAGGATACGATGAACCTGGAGTTAGAGAAGCAGTAAGTAATAGTTTTCTGTTATTTATAATAATTCTTTTGTTATAAATAATTATTAAATTGATTTTGAGGTTATATTGTTTATATGAGCATATTAAATAAATTGCGAATTCATACGTAGTTATTAAATATTTTAGGCTTTGGCCATGGTTGAAGAAGAAACTCGTCGTTATAGACCGACAAAAAACTATTTAGAACATTTGCCATCATTAAATATTACTGCTTTTGAGACAGAGGTGATGAAACATGAATTTGAGCGAATGCAAAACCGTTTACCTATGGAAGTACTCAGTATGAAGCGCTATGAGTTACCTCCACCTCCACCAGGTAAAATGAATGATCTTGCAGCGTGGAATGAAAGCGTAAAAAATAGCAGTGCACAATTGGAACATCAGGCTACCAGGTAAATACTATGATTACTATTATATTTTTTTTATATTTTTGTTTAATATTTAAGTAATTACAAGACTGTGATGAGGATATAATGTTAAATTGATATATTATTGTAATATTTAATAATAATGCAGAATCTGTAATCTTGAGTTAATGATGGAATATGGATGCGAAGCATGGAAATCTTATTTGGAAGTATTAGTACAACTAGTGAGTCAAGCCCAAAAACAGCTACAAGCATTAAGGAAAAGAATTCAAGAGGTTAATTGGCAAAGAAAATCTATGCAAACTCAAGGTGGAGAAAAGTTAAGGGCATTAGAAGCACAATGGGTAGGACTGGTGTCAAAAAATTATGAGATTGAACAAGCATGTGTTCACTTAGAAGAAGAAATACAGAAATCTATGATGAATAAGGGTGAGGGTGTAGAAATCAATGATGTGCCTGGTGAGGAAGAACCCGACATTCCAGAGAAAAGTGCAACTGAGGTTATGGCAACAAAAATGGATCAGCAAGAACAACAAAATCAAGAACCTTAAAATGTATATAAAATTGTGACTAATTATGTTTCGTATTTTATTATGTCGATATTATTTAAATACATTGATTATATTTAAAATTGACAGCGAACTATCGATCCTATTCGTCATTTCCGAAATAGGTTATATTATATAAAGTTATATACGATATCGTAAGAAACACGAGGTATTATTTTACAAAATTATTGTTGGATAAATACATTAACCTATGTTATTAAGTTAATGCAAACAAGGAATAAGTGCTGCAGAAGCTTATTTATTAAAAATATTATTAATCTTTCGTTATTGGTATTGAAATATCGTCGAAGTGGTGTGAAAGAGGTTAATATTACGGTATAATATACGAAAAAGATAAAATACTGTAAATTTCTAAAAGATTTTAATTATATTTGCTCTTTACAGGTAGCTCGCACAATGCCGTATGGTATGTCATGGTCTCGATTTATTTCCTTTAGTTCATTGACAGTTCTTATGGCTGCGTCTGGTTCGCAAGCTGTGCATCTTATATACAGGCCTCTTGACGATTTAGATGATTTGATAGAAGAGGCATTTCAGAAAAGACTATCAGAACTACAAGATCATAAATAATATGTAATTAAATAAATTGATTCGGTTACTGCTATTAATTTTTCAATTGTTTTAATAATCTATTAAACAATAAGATCTTTTGTAAGGAGAAGTGGGGTTAAATTGATAGGGAAGGAATAATAACGAAAACTAAAAAATGAATCAGCAACTTGAAGTTACACTCAAATTTTAATCACAATACGAGATTTAATAAAGCACAATTTATTTCATTATAGTTTACACATATCACGCTTTTCTTTAATGCTTGAAATATACATATTTACAAGATGAATATCATCGTCTATAAATGACATATAGTATCATGTAACAATTATTTATAATTCACAGTATACCTGGAGGACTTTCTTAAATAGTTTGCTTGCATTGATGTGTCAGCAGCGCATTTTTGTGTAAGCCTAGCTTGTAATTTCATTTGTTAGAATAGCTACTAACTCGTACTTGTTTTCTTTTATATATAATTACAAAAGCGAATAATCAAGCATTATTCTTGGGCAACTATTCGTGTAGAAAAATACGTAAATTTTTATCTCCGTTTCGATCGTTTTATAACGAAGGGAAGGATAGTTTAAAAACACTCGTAGAGCCCGTATTGATCGATTTCGATTAATCACTAAATTGTCATAATGATGTCTCGCTGGCGCCAGAACTCTGTGATTGGAGTGGTAAATTTGTTTTATATCCTGTAGATTCCTCCTCTAGCAATGCTATCCGTTGTTTTAGAGATTTTACCTATAAATTAATCATACGTGTAAAAAAAAGAAAAAATTGAAAGTTGTAACTAAGTAGTTTAGTTACATGTT
This sequence comes from Bombus campestris, assembly GCA_905333015.3. NCBI lineage: Eukaryota > Metazoa > Arthropoda > Insecta > Hymenoptera > Apidae > Bombus > Bombus campestris. The sequence goes on from HG995135.1 coordinate 7,299,444, forward strand.
ACATCACTAATTTTGATTAGGATGATAAAATGCAACTGCGCAGAATCAGACAGCTCGATACTGAAAGTACAAGATGGCGACAGTCATATGGCAGATGCGGCAGCGTGCGGTATACTGTAAAAATGCCGATCTTACCAAAATTCAACATAAAGAGAACGATAAGGAGAACTTTAAATAAAGTGCCTGGAAAATCTTTAGGGGAATTTCGATTTTTACCCATAATGTTTTTAATGGGTGGTTTGTTAGAGTTCGTTATGATACACTGGCATGTCGGAGAGGTTAACTTCTATAAAACATATAAAAGAAGAAGAATAGAAGAAGCAGTTGAACAAAGATTAGCAGAAATGAATGCACAAGTGAATAGATAAATGTGTATCGTAGCAAATAGTAATAACAAAGTAATGAACGAAGATGGAGCATGTGAGCATTTGCAATAGCAAATTTTTGAATATAACATTTAACGTTAATATCTCACTTTCACAGCGATGAAGCTTTTAATAATGCATTATACTTTTATAGGTCTTTTGAAGACTAATATTACGAAGATGCAAAGAATGTAATTTATGCAAAAACATGTACAAAATGTAATAAATTGTTTTACAGATGTATAAACACAATATCTAGCAGTTCTTGTTAACTTCCTTCATATTATACACCACATTTATGCTTGTTCATACCTGAGCAGCATGTCTTTCCACCATGCCCAACATTTGTTGCTCCAGCTTTTTTAATCTGGATTGATATTTTTTCTTAGACTTCTCTAAAGTTTGTACCAGAGCTCTAAAAACAAAGTTAAAAAATAAGATTTCTCGATCGATTGTAAATCTACCGTTATACGTAATTCAATTACCCATTAGCTCTTTTCAAATCGTTAACTAGCTCAGCAGACTGTTGATGCCTTAGTTCAGAGTTTTTATTAACTTTGTCTAAAGTGGATACTAATTCCTGTAGACGTTCCTTTAGCCTAGCTTCTCGACCTAGTGTCTCTATCAGCTCAGATTCTATGCCTTCGCTCTCGTTATCGCTTAAACCTCGATCCTATACGTAATTTATATCGTATACATCATTAATTCAAGAAAGAGATTTTTGTTTTAAATAGCCATTATGTACTTACTTTATTCGTAGCCATAGCCAGCATGGCCTCTGTATCGCTGAGCTGACCCTGAAGATGTTCGATAGCAGCATGCTGAGCTGCGATTTGCGTATCACGTGCGTTTAATTTCAATTCTATGGTAGCTCGTTCCTTTTCCAGTAGGAAGACTCGTGCCCGTAGTTCCGCTTTGTCCTCTCTCATAGCCATCAATTCCTGCACGAAATTGACTACATTTATTTTTGGAATTTCCAAGAATTTGAAGCTAATCGTCGTCTCGGACGGACCTGCATAAGTACAGCTGTTTCTAAATCTAATTTTCGGGCTTCGGCGAGGGAAATTGTATTCTTTGAATTCAATGGTTCAGCGTGAACACTTTCTAACTCCACCACAGTCGATCTGACCATGGCTCGTTCTCCTTTAAGTCTACTAATGTGCCTTCTGAGTCTTTGCTCGTCTTCCACGGACCAAGCCACCTCAGACCTGAAGATACCACATTATTAAGAAAAATTACAAGCTCATCGAGATTTGGCAATGTACTCACTCGTCTGATAAAACTATACTATCTTCCCACGGCGCGTTTAGAGTATTCATACATTCGTTCTCCAATTTATTCAACACATGATAGGCTACGTGTTCAGCCGCTCTTCTGTTATCAATCGTGATGCCGTTCCTTTCTGTCGACAGAGCGATCTCGCTTTCTAGTAACGCTACCAGGACGTCGTAAGCCTCTATCGCGCGATCACTATAGGAGAGTGCTAATCGCAACGCGGTTGCATTCGACTCGTACTTTCCAACTAGGAGACTCAATCTGGAATAGAGAAACACTTATACATATTTTTTACATACTTGTATAGTAAATAGCACATGGTAAAGTTGTAAAATCAATTGGTATTCAAAATATTTACAGTGCAAAAATGTACAGAATGCATGTAATGTGCAAAAATGTATTAAATATACAAAGTAAGATACATATTATAATATTTAATAAGTAAAATTTTTATCCAGGTTTCATTTTTTTTATCATTATGATAAAAATACAAATATGATTATAATTTTAAACGATAACTGACACATAGGTATCTGGATTTTAGCCCTAGCTACAGCTAAATTAATAGCTGATCCTACTTAATGTTTCAGTTTATGGCTTCACCACGTTACTAACGATACTTCGTATTTCACAATTGGAACACAAAAATACCTGTCACATTGCGCCTTACTCTCGTGCAAAGTCAACGCAAGGACAGCGTTATTTGCTCGCGCGTGTTCCAACCTGCTATTTAACCTTTCCGTCTCCACTTCGAACTGTTTCTCGGATCCATTCAATTCCTGAAGATTCGAGTGCTCCAAAAGGTCCGAGACCAGATGTTCAGCCACCATCGTGGAACATACCTATTTAAATTACCAAAAAGTTATTAAATGGAAACAGACACAAATTCATTATTTTTCTATAATTCTTGCAAACAGTTTCTGTCAATTTTTATCGTGTATTTTAAATCACGAATTTTGATGGGTCAATTCATTTCCTGCTAATTCAGATCGATTATCGCGCTTCGTATGATATTATCAGGTGTCCTGATATTTATAAACGGGGCTACATCTGATTGTCCTGGCTGTATTCGTCAAAGAACGAGACCATTGTAACTACAAGCTAAGAGTGAAAAGCACGAACAACCAGAGACGATAACGTACCCCCAAGTTGGTAATATCAGGTCCTGTGATGTGCCTCTCGTCGGTCCTCCTGAGTCTTACCCTCTCGGCTATTTTAAGAACCGGAGCTTCCTCCCTCGTTACGCTCTTTGTCGGCGGTGTCTGCAGGGGTGGCAAGAGTGGCGAGCAAGGTGCACTCAAAGGTTCCGGCGAACTGGTGTTGCCTCTTGTCTGCGGAAATCAAAGGAGCACGAGGAGAACATTACAGTCGGAAGGGTTGATAAATATTTTTGTGAAAGTGTTGGGCTGATCAAAGGCTGGCCAAAGCACGGGGGTAACTGTGCAAAAAATTCGTTCGGCATTCAACGATTCGTTCCAAAGGGGGAGAAGGAAAATGCATTTCGGGTGCATCGAGATGAAAAGAACGATCTTCTTTTCATCGCGGACGAGAACTCAGTTCAGCTCGTTGCAAAACTGTAACATCATATAATGTCTCTATATGTCGAGACCATGCAGAGGGTGCGCGTATTTTGCAGTACGTTACAATAGGTCGGATTGTGCTACCCACTCGTATTTCTCTGCGGGGCGACTCGCTGCCAGCCTGTTGCCTCTGATTGCTAGCCTGATTCTTGAAATTAGCCAGCTGAGCCTGTAAGCTCGCGATCTCCGCTCGAAGGGCTGTGACCTCTTCTTGTAACGCTGCCACGGCTACGCTTTGGCACGAGGCCGCCTGTTGTGTTGGCTCCGGTGTTGGTAACGCCGCCGGACTGTCTATCTGTTCTCTTCCATTCTGTCGATGCAACGTTTAATGATCGTTTAATCGCAACTATATTACGCGCAAGATCTAGCAACTCGTCCGAGTTAAGGAACTTCTTCGGATTCGATTTCGAGTCTATTTTGCATAGTTTGAAAGTTCTACGTCTGCTACGAACATTTTACAGTTTGCAAAATCTTAAACGCGTTTCCCAGACTTTCCAGGCAATTACGCTACTGCCTTCTAAGTTTCACCGAACAAGTTTGTAATCCTTTGATAGATATACCTCGACGGTACGTGGCTCGATGTCCTCGCAGCAGCTGGAATCGGCATCTCCCAATGTACGATCTCCATCACCCTGAATGTCACCTCCACCTTCGCTCTCTTCCACCGGGTTAGTGATCGATCCCTCCGCGTCTCTGCTTGTCTCTATTTCTAAATTGATAGGAAAGGGTTAAACGATACAGAACAAAGTCTTCGAACGAAGTGTTTAAGAGCTGCTATAATCATCAATGGGAACGGCGAATTGAAACTACAATCTATTCAATTGGTCGTTTTACGAAGAAATCTGCTCGAATTATTTTGCTAATTTGTCTCTCTACGACTCATCATAAAACACACACCATGCAAGGCGTATAAATGCCATCGTGTTTTCCAACTTACTCAACAACCTAATAATTCACAAGAAAAAAATATTCAATTGGCCAAAGTTATCCAGAACCAACAAGTTACTGTAAAATACAATATAAAAACGGACACACCATGATCGGGAGAAATATAAATTTCTGCACGAAGGATCTCGAATTTTGGCGACGTCTTTGGACACCGTGAAACGAACGGCGAAGCGGCTTCCCAGCGGGGAACGCGTTAAAACATCAAACGGCTTCGGTCCATAAATCTCTGTCGGAGGGAGGCAGAGACCGAGCACAGTGCACAGATTTACGGAATCGGTCGTTTCGTTCTCTCCCTTACCGGATTCATCCTCCTCGGCAATTACGGTAGCGCGATGCCTCTCGAGCTGCCTGCCGAGCTCAGCGATCACGGAATGCAACTCGGTCAGCCTCTCCTCGTGCCTCGCCGCTTGCTGCTCTGCCCTCTGCTCCGCTCGCGCGGCTTGCACCTCCGCGCGGACCAGTGCCGCCTCGGTCGCCTCCCTGGCTCGTGTCGCCGCCACCAGCCTTGAATTCAGCTCGGCTACCTCGGACCGCAGCGATGATAACGCGGCCGCATGCAGCTGCAACAGAACCGACCACCCTCGGATCAATTATCGACCATATTTCATCGCTGATGAAATTTCTTCGTTGTTTTGGTTTTGTTCGACAGAAAGCTTTCAGGGTGTTAGAGGGATGTTGGAACTTTGTATTCGGAATTGGACTTCTGTATTCGAAAAGAGGCTTGTTCTTCGAGACGAAATTTGATGTAAATTCGCGGGACGAGACGGTAGATTTGAAATATGAAATCTTTTAGCTTGAGGAAATCATGCTGTTGGAAGATACAGATCCTGGTACATAGGAGATCTTCGCTGCCAATAGACGTGATGTTCGGCGATTAGTATAACAACGTGAGTGTGAATTAGGTCGAGGAATAAATGTATATTGAACTGAAAAAACCCTCAATGACCGAAAGAAACGAACAGCTTCTTTCGAAGAGGAGTGTCAGCTCACTTTCCTAGAAGATTCTTCGCTTGAAGGGCTCGATGCCAGTCAGTTGATAAAAGTTTCAAGATTCGATCAGGATCGATAATTAAGAAGATCCTGTGATGTTACAATCCGAAGATTTCCATGAGTTTGTTTCGTCTCGTGACGCAACCTGTCTTGGCCGAGATAGATCGTTCTGTTCGCAAGACAAACGCGTAAGAATCTTCCTGATTGCAAACTACGTTTTGGAAGAATACCGTACGGTAGTCATTTTGATCAATTTTCTGTCTCGATCAACCTTGACTGTCGGATAAATTCCTACTTACGATGAATTGCGATATATTATGCGGAAATCTCAGTCAAGGAAAGAATAATTGAATAATTTTACGTCTTGTCGAGGTTAACCTCGAACACGGTCGTCCACTCACTTTGCCATTAGCTGATCAATTTTAAATAAACATTGTCTCGTTTCGAAGCGAGAAATGCATCTTTGCTAGTTTTACAAAATTTCTAGAAATATTAAGAATTGGTTATTTAGACTACCATTTTCTTTCCAAGTATCAAATATCGTTAATTATCGATCATCATTATTACGACTCATTGAAGCAAAAAATTACGAATTTGTGATTTTAATAAGAAGTCCGATACCATCGACGGTAATTTCAAATATAATTCCTCACATTTACGAAGAAACGTCTATTTTGTCAGGGAATTTGTTAAAGAGCAAAAGCAGCTGGTAGTAGCGGATCGTAGCGCTGTTTCCGCAAATAGATGTCCCAGACGCGATTCTTCTTATTACCGGTGGTCCTCATTAATTTCGTCGCATTCGCGGTATTCCGAACACAAACACAGAAAACAGGGAAAAAGAAGAAAAGTGGAAAAATGCGTAGGAACTGGCGGATACCTGTTTGCGAGGCATCGTTCCTCGCGGAGTGCCCTTCGCGAGGGCAACCGTGCATGACGAACATTACAAGACGACGAGCCGCTAATGATTCCTGGCCATGTGATAACATACACCGATCAAGAGGGGAAGAGAAAAATACCGAGAGATCCGTATAAGAATCACGACCCGTAATTACGAAGTATCATTCAAGAGTCGTCCTCTTATCGAGAAAGAGGAGAAGGATCGTGTGCGTACCTCACGTGTACTCTCGACGACAGGTAAACTAGTTTTGTCACCAGGCTTGCTCACGACACGTACCAGACATTTATTTCTTTTTTTTTTTTTTGTCTATTTAGCTTCTTTTTCCCTTGTACTTCGAGATCTCAATGCGTTACTTTATGGTAGACGAGATCAACGATTTACGTTTTACTCGGAAAATCGATTTGATTGCTCTCAATTTCATATTACGTCGAAAGCGTAGATTTGCTGGCTTTTGTTCGAACCAAACATCTTCAAATACCATATTCTTTGATGAGATATCATTAAGTGCGCGCCAAGTGGTTTTACGATTTGCTGTAAAAGCCACAGTTTTTATCTGGAACTTTATTTTTAACAATAAGTGTCACGTTTCGGTAAATTTGTGGTAAAGGTATGAAAATGTTACTGAATTTTCGAACTAATAGTGAACTATCGATTAGAGGCAATGCTTAATATGCTCTAGCTCGATTTATATTTACTTGTAATTAATATTCAGTATACTTGACGTAGATCACGAATTTCAAACTGCGTGTATTTTAATTATTTTAATACCTTCAACGTCCGTTGCTTAACCTTTTCATCTTTGAAGCAAATATAAAAATTGTCCTAAGACTCTTGACCGCAGATGTACGTAACTTCTTACGTAAGTAATTAATTATAAATCCAATTTCTGTTTAAAAAATTAACTATAATATACACGTTCTTTTATATTACATTGGAATTAAATTTTCTGATTTATAGTTCAATCGAAATTGAGCAATTTGAAGATTAAGAACTTTTCAAACAAAACAGATCCACAAGCTTTCACAATTACGAATATGCCAACTCTGTTATTGCAAAGCATATTTAGCTTAGAACATTTGAGTGAAAATACCTTGATACCTTGAGGTACCACGAGAATATAAAGAATTAATACACTTTCAAAACACTCTACAGGACGTAATAGAGGAAGATGAGATTTCCCATGATCTTGGCGTTCATCCTGGCAATATTCTGTGCAATAGTCATGGCGCAAAACGACGATGAAATCGTTCGATTGCCAGGCAAGAGCTGCAAAGACGCTCCACCTTGTCCGAATGGCCGATCCTGCATGATGGTTGCTCCTCCTTGTAATTCGGACAACTGCGACAAGAATCCAGTGCCTTCGTGTGGCCGGAAGTTGTGAATGTCCCAGTACCGTAAAAGATACAAGTGGTCCTCGACTAAGCCATTGGTCATCTTGCTTGTTCATCGATTCACACGTATGTTAATGGAAGTTGCAATAAACGTATGACGTAACCGTAGTACCGTTGCAAAATTAAGTAATTTCACGCTCTATTCCTGCTTACTTTCTTTCGTCAATTAGACGCGAAATTCCGTACTCGAGCGGAAAGAAAACTTATGAATAGCTGACAATTCAAATACTTGTGACTCTTTGGATTTTGATCTGATTTTTAAGATCGAAACCCGAAGAATCACAAATACGCGCACGTCACGTGAAAGTTTAAAATTGATAACTGACGCAGAGTTAATCCATTTGTGTAGAACGACGAGTCAGACTTACCGCGAACAATTTTCAATTTCTCATACAAAATCCATCCGATTATCCTATTTGACGCGTAATGATGAAATTCTAAAAACGAAGCCTACAACCCACATCTCGTCGCTCGTTAACAATCTAATGTTAGCAAATTATTGTGCAAGAGAGTGCACAGGTGTGAGGCGAGCATTTCTGCAGTTCTATTTAGCGCTATTGGCTCGGTTAAAGCGCATACGCGCGAGAAGCCAATGATTGCGTTAGAGCAAAATGTTTAAATAACTGGATATAAGTAATAAACTAAATGTTCGAATAAGAGGACGCAACACGTGCGTCGATAGGAGCAAATGATCGCGTCGATAGGAGCAAATGATCGCGTCGATGTTCATGTAATCACGTGAACGCCAAGTTATTCGTTTAGTCTGACAAGAATCGAGTGGAGTTCGTTGCACAACGAGTCGTCGGTCGTGTCATGTCGACAAAACGAGCCTGGTCACCAAGTGAATTCTTCGCAATGACTCACCAGGCGTTTACCAAAGAAGACAGCTTGCACGGGCTTCTACCTTCTCGTGTTCTTCTTGCCATGCGTGTTTCAAGTTGGCTAGGCAGGTGTCTTCATCACCGATTCCACCGAATTTCTCTCTTGCGAGACGTACCACGTAAAATGATACCGGAAATTGCGGTAAAGTGGTGCAAAGCCAGCGACAAGGGTGACCGAGAGGGGCATCGACTTTCTCGACAGTCGAATACCCGATATCCTACCTTGGATAGATGGAAGTCCGAGGTCGTTCTCGTCTTTGATACACGAAATTACTTGGAAACTGGAGCTTGGGTAAATCCGCTGGCGACGAGTTTAGTCGACGTGTTATAGAGGACTTACTAAAGGCAAACTTTGTCTTCTCGATGCCACGGAAAGTTGTCAACCTGTTCACGACGATTATAGACGGTACGGACAATATACGAGCGATCAGAGAGCACGTGGTTATACGTATGAAATCAGGGAAAACTTATGAAAGTGATAAAGATAATTTATGAGTGGTTGTGCCAACGCAACAAATTTATTGATCAAATTTGAATTTTATAGCTGCCATGGTCGACTGCCACGCGAATATCGATATATTTGTTTTGCCATGAAATATGCTAAACAGTAATATTTAATTTTTGCAAAATATTATATTATGTTTGATCGTTATATATTGTATTACGTTATATCGTATTTGTGCAATGTTATATAAATCATTGACATCGTTGAAAATTTGTTAGCCCGTGAAATTTCTCTCATTCCTGATCGATCTAAAAAATTTAGTGAAATCTGGTTGTTCATCGATAACCATAGTGCCAGTCGACGTACTGTGCGTCGGTGGAAAAATTATTGCGATTTTGGATCCTAGACCGTGGTATGTTCTTTTTTACAGTCAACCCGCGTCGCGCAGCTTTATACGCAGAAAATTCGATTATTCGCCTCTGCAGTACGCAACAACGTTGAACGCGCTGAAATACTATCGATCGTATTGGCGAAGAAACGCGAGTTTTTCTATGAAAAGACTGGTTTTTTGCCAGGAAAATGCAGCGGCTATCCGGTTTCGCGCGATTGACTTTCATGCTGCGCTTTTCAATGAAATTTTTCCTTCGGGACCTGTTCAATCGATAAAAATAGAAAAAAACAGTTGCTTTTGCAACTTGGACGATCCATCGTACGTTTGACATTTTGCTAATCATTCGTATCATATATTATTTTACTCCAATTGGATATTGTGCTTTAGAAAAAATAGTTTGTATTGGAGAAAGAACAGTGCTCGTTTCTGTTTGGATTTGGTTGTATAACGATGTATCGTGGGGTGCTCGTGGAAAGAAAAATGGGGCGAGTGCGTGGCCAACAGGTGCTTCCCTTCAGGAGGATTTGGCTTTTGAAAGCAAACAGACGATAAATTTCAAGGCAAACACGCCGAGAGAAAGGCGAACGTTTCGAGTGAAACTCTGAAGATTTCCAGAGGAAAAGGCGAGCCAGGATCCTGTCGGTGGTGTAGGATGAGCCACAACTTTATCGAGCTGAATAGGTCTATCGACGTCTCGTTTGCATAAACGTGTGTTCAAAACGCTTATTAATGACTTGTATAGATTTTTAGTCTATTACCTCGCAAGAATGGAAAATCGTTTCCTTTCTAATTTCAGCTGATCATCTGTATAAATATCAGGAACATTTTGTAGTTTTGTAAAATCGTCGTAATACGTACAATACTTATAAACGAGGGAGTACATTAGAACAGGAGGAGTACATTAGCAGAGCGAAATAGAATTTTAAATACTTCGTAGATTCAGTTGCAATTTGCAGTGAAACTCCATTTATCGCAATAAAATTGTATTTAGTACTCTATTAAATGGAATTCCGCGTATTAAATCTATTTATCTGAATGTAAAATTTTGTTATACGAATGAAAAGTTATAAAAGTATAAAGCAGAGAGAAGCATTAAATTCCTATTATATGAACTGTTTATTCCTTGATATGTTCAGATAAACAGAGATCTACTGCATCAATATTTAGTTCGCGAGCATTTGGTTTTTACAAATACTTTAATCCCTTTTCGCACACTCTGTATTGGTGTTTCGCAATAATCAAGTCAATTCAAAACATTTTTTTATCCATAATAATTGTATATAATGTACATATAAAGTCACAAATAGCATAACAAAATTTTACCATATGTTATGCATAACATATTCGTTGCTTCTAATACCGAACAAAAGTTTGTTCTTCTACACTGATACTTGACACATTGCATCGTGCACAGACAGCTTTGGAAACAATGTTTGTCATTTTGTGCATTGAAGCTCGATTCAGCGAGCTCGTAACGAGATCACCGAGCACCGATTGCTCGTAACAAGATTTTTCCAACGAATCCAGCCGTTAATCCGCTAAAGAGGTCAAGTAGGTGTCCCCTTTCGAGATGGTAAATTCCTTGACCAAGCCCCCGTGATCCTTTTTCTTCTCTTTGTTCGATCGTCAAAAGGGACGAGCAACGTTATTCGTTTTTGATCCACCGGGGGAGTTCGTTGGACGAAGACGAACCGGCTTTAAGGGGTGAGCACACCGTTTTAAACGGTCCTTTTGTGACCGCTGGGACAAAAGAGGTAACCCACAGACACGTCTATTCTACCTCGATGCAAGGACGTTGCCTGCAAAATGACATCTCCGTCTTCTTTGCACGCGTGGAGTGGACTGCTTTCAACGATATGCTTCCATATAGTGTAACTAATCCGTTCGTCACGATACAATTTTTGAAAACATGTTGCGTAGAAGGGTAACAGGAAACATATTTTCGAGTTTATTAATGGATTAGATTAGTTTCACTGTTATGGTTCGGTTGAATAACGTTGAAAGCGAGATCGATATGACGCGATCAAAATCGTTCTGTGTATTTTAGATATTGCATTTAACATGAATACCTATCGTATCTATAGATAACACCTATGAAGCACACGTATACGGATTATAAATAACTTTGCAACAGAGAGTATTCTTTGGATAGACAGATGAGGAGCTGTCGAATTTTACAAAACGTTTCTAGACACTGAGTTACAATAACGAATCATATCATATTAAAAGATCGTATCGTATTAAAGACTAGTCGCATAGAGATTTTGGTTAAAGCAACTGGCTCTTTTTCTTTACAAACGACAGAATCTTCCGATTAATATGATACGAATAATACGCGCCATTATTTATGACACGTAATATGCACGTGTTTAATGTATTTATAAGAAATTGAAAATCGTAAAAACGCAGATAGTATGCAAGAACGTATGAAATATCAAATGTGTACCCATTTACATACCCGTTTCTTTAATTACGTTTATAAAAACGTGAATTTACATAAGCACCAGCAACTTAGTAATATATTATCATACAAATTATATCTTTCTCTGCGATTAAATGTCTCCTATGCGTTCTTATCTCTCGTATTAAATGTAAATTTCCAGTGTAACGATGAATTACGCAAATACGAGAGAAAATTTTTGATTTACGAAGCCCAAAACCTTTTACGAAGCTCCGATAGGTCGTACGTTTTCAAGCAAACAAGTCCAGCACGAAAGCGCTGAGGTTACATGCGAAGAAAGTGAGAAAGCACTGGCGCAGAAGAACCGATCGACCCGTTCTACCAAGTAAGCGTTCGCCCAAACATGGCGAACGAGGAAGAGGGAAATCAGCAACGACAGACAGACGGCGTAGTCTGGACCGGTGATTTGACGGAAAATATGGTATCGGACAGAGCGTCGGGGGCCTGGGCGAAGGCGTCAGAGCGGGGCAAATGAAATTATGGGATCGAAAGTTTATTTGAAATTCCTCTGTGAAATCGATCGTCCGGTTGGTTAGCTGTGGCTCGTCGTCCGCCGCTCTATTCCTGCCGGATTAAAGTTTAAAGGGTAGTACTCGATTCTGCATAAGCTTACGGAGAGACAGACGGAGGGATGAGACGGGCAAAGACAACGCCAGACGAACGGATTCAGATAAATAGATGGGGTTGACTGTTCGGATAAAGAGAGGGAAGACGAGAGGAAGAGACAATCTAAACGTGACACGTGGAGAACGAGAGAAGACGAGAGAGGGATAAAAAATGAACGAGTCGTTTCGCGGTGAATATAGAGAGAAAAAGGGGGCATAAGGGGGGAAAAGTGGTAGGAAGGGAACCGGAAGGACAGAAACATCGTCCTGTTCCTGAGAGGCGGATTCGATCCCATTCCCGGCGTGTACTCGGCTTTTGAATCGAATACGACACCGGCAAAAATTACGGAACTCCATTATCGGATGTCGGAATGCTCTTCGCCTCTGGCGGTAAGCTTGTTCCGCGTTTCGTTAGTGGCTTCGATGACACGCCATCGAGTTTCGCCACCTCTTCTTCACGCTCTCCTGCCATTCATTTCTTCCAGTTCTTTAATCGATACCGGGATAAACTTGAGAATGTATTCCATGATCGGTTAATCTCGAATTCCAATGTACAGCGTGTCGTAGAAGTTGGGAACCATGATCAATTTTCTCAATTCGTATACTTTCCACGTAGGTAAAGATGACTCTGGTTAAGAAGGAACGTATCGAGATCATTCCGAGGGTTATGGCTGGGACTCGATCGATTTAAAAGGAACGGCAACGGTTGGACGACGGAGAAGAATCGTGTCTGGTGGACTTTAACACGAGAGAAGATCGAGTAGGTCATGAATTATTGTTCGAACAGCTGTCATCGTGAACTGGCGCGAATTTGCTACGTGCTTTATTGCTTGTTCATTGAGTTTGATTGAAGATTCGAGCGAACGCGAATAACGCTTCTTATATGTACACAAGTTACGCTTAATGATAACACTTCTATATAGATTGAACCTTAACCTTTTCACTCTTTTGAAGCAACATATATATATAAACTTTCGCAAGTCTTTGACATAGACACAAACGATACATACATAATCCTCCTCGACAAAACTCGACCTAATTTCATTGTAGTATGTTTTTCTTTATAAAAACCTTGTTTATAAGAAGTACGTTTCTGTTCGCAAAGTTTTATCAAATGTCTATAGAGTTTGAAAAAGTTAAAGCGTTAAAAAGTTATAAATTCGTTCGCTATTCCAACTTACTGACTCCTGCTGTTTCTCCCTGTGACTAGCTTCGACCTGTATCGGGACGGTTCTATCGTTGCTACGATCACCAGGGCAGCAGAGCCACGACCTAGACCTGGTTAATCCTTTCGGTTCCTCTTCCTCTTCCTCGGCATCCTCGTCCTCGGTGGTAGCGCAATGAACGTAAACCAGATCCCTTCGCGGTGTTTCAAGGATTTCTTTGCTCGGGGCAGAGACGTGACTCGGCTGTACGCTATACCTTGTCGTCTGTTGATAATGTTGCTGTTGTACTTGCACTCTTTGTTGGTGCAATCGGTCCACGTAGTAAGCCGGCTCCGCGGAGCCATTGTTCACGGCCACGGCGAAACCCGCCACGATGTCTCTCGATGCTTTCACTTAATTTTTCCTCACTGTAGCATCTTCCATTCGGTCCACGAACAAATCACCTGAACCTTTTTCACGTTTCTCGCTGCTTGTGAAGCCAGTATAGCGATTATTACCAATGATATCGTTCGTCGGTGATATTTCTTCTCTGCACTTCCGCTTGAGTCGTTCACGTTCACGCTGAAAGCACTGCACGGGTTATTCACGCGACAGTCTCTTCGTCACGCTCGATTACGCGAAGCAGTGCGACGATGGAGTGACCAGCGGCGCGATATTGCGACATCGTAGCGATCGGTAATGGAATCGGGCTGGATTTTTCCGCGTTGTAATTAGATTATCAGACATGGAGTCCTTAGCAAGCAGCAACCATGTATTTCATTCCTGTCTATGATTAATTCTCCTTGTCCGAAGACAAAGCAATCGAGGAGCGAAAGTATTGCTTCCATCCGAGTGAAAGAAGCTGGGGAGGTCGGATAAGAGCAACGATACAAAGGAACGATCGATCATGTTAGATTGTTGCATAAAAATAAGAATCTGTTAAGCATCGCTTCTAATTTATTTCAGTTATCTCATCGGTAATTTGTATAATTTTGCCAAATTCAAAACAGTATTATTAGAAATAAACCAAAGTGATCGAACTTGTACGAACGATAACGTAAATGAATTTCGCGTCACAATCCGATAATTCGTCGACAAATGACGTGAACGACGTCTCTCTGTAATAGTCGCAGGTATTTCTACCGAATTCCTACTTGTACTTTTGTCGTTCAAGGTTCGGTAAGGAACCACCAACTGTTTCACTCTGCTGCTCGCAACAATCACTCGATCGAGGCTTTCGGAATAAAAATAGATTAACCCAACGAACTAATGCGCAACAAATTGTTGATTAATTGCTGTCCAGGATACTATTCCTCCTACTAAAAATATCCTATTTAGCATTCTTTTGATTTCTTAAGATATCAGAATTTGTTCAATAGTCGCACCATTGGATTTGTACAAAGAAACCTTTGTCCACAAAAAACAGAAAGATCTTTTTGCCGATGTAAATATACTATCTTCTGGAGAAAACTAGTTTTTAGACGTTTCGCGGCTCGACATGGTCGACGAAACACGTCAGAGGCCAGAGCAGCGGTGCATTTGAGAAAAGGGGGAAAGCATAGTCTGAACGCGATTCCAATTTAGAGCGTGAAACGCAAAAATCCTAGTCACTAATTATAATTCGTTCTGAGATTTTTCCGCTTTGGCACGTGCCGCGCTCATTGCTGCGGCCCGTGTGCAGAGTGTTCACCCGATACATGTTGATTTAGCCATCGAAATCGCGGAAAAGCTTGAGCACCGCCGCTGAACGTTTAATGGCGTGAGATTTACCGGCTCAAGTTTTTACATTTTCAACGTGTTTAACGAGCATGCCATTCCGGCTGCTCGTTAACTTATCATTAGTGGCCTGGTCAACGTTGGCCTTCGATGCACTCTACCACAGGCAGTTCGTTACGTTTTCAACGATGCGTTTCGACATTTGCCCGCCGTAGTCGACCGCTGGTTCGTCAGTAAAACGACGCCTCTGTAATAATCGCTGCTATTATTACCGAATTACTATTTCTGCATTTGTCGCTGCAGGTTTGAACTATTTTGAACTGTTTGGTCGCTTAGTTACTTACAGAATTGAGGCTTTGAGAACAAAAGTTGATTAACCCAAATGCTTAACGAAGTAATTGTTGTTTAAAATACCGTTCCTCTTAGCTGGAATGCCCTACATAGCATTTCTTCTTTCCTCGAGATAACAACGATCGACTAACAGTGAATTTGCTGATATCATACCGTTGGCCTTCACAAATAATTAAATGCCTAATAATAGCAATATTGACAATGTTGACGATATCTTTGACACATTCATTGTGTACGAGTCACGCATTCGAGCCAATACATACCTTTAAGTTATACATAATTTACGTAGCATACATGCTGTTGATTAGAATGTTGCAACATGAATGGAAAATCCCGAAATTGTGAAAAAGTATCTTTTGACAATCCATATGTAAAAATGTAAAAATTTAGATACGAACGTAGCAATTTAACACGTTCGCTGCGGATCCCACTTTCATTCTCTGTGATAATCTATGCTAACGAACAATTTTCATACGATACCGATCTCTATATCGTGAAACTTCACATATTGTTCGTTAGCATAGATTATCACAGAGAATGAAAGTGGAATCCGCAGCGAACGTGTTAAATTGCTACGTTCGTATCTAAATTACCAAATTAATATATATTTAAGTCTCATTATGTCTGTGTATAACTTAATCCTATGTTTATTTATGTATTTATTTACGATGAATACGAATTTAAACAGGCTACGTAATTCATAATAGCCGGCCAAATTGAATATGTATTTCGAATTGAATAAGAATCTTATCATTAACCTAGTTAAAACGGTTCTGTTTGTTCAACACCGAACGTATGTATCACTGCATTTTTATCGCCACTTTAACGAAAAAGAGAAAGCTAACTGGTCTACTTGCATACGGACAATACAAATTGAATAGCGTCGAAAAAACGAGTAGTGACACGAAAGCCAATTATATTCAGAGGAATTTTCTGCATTTGGAATTTACCTAGATTTTTATCATATCGATCGCTCTCATTTTACATGACCGACAAGGTTGACTATTCAATGGCCAGTTTGCAAAGGTCCGCGTATATCGCTGGTTAGCGCGCACCCATCGATTTAGAAAGCTTAATTGCTCCGCTAGTGTCTATCGATTCTCGACGAGATCGCGTCGCGAAACGGCCATAGCGGCGAAATAAATTAATTGCTCGACTGGCAATTATGAGACGCGAGGAAGGGGGCGGGGATTTCTGTCTCGGGCCTAACGAGACCCTTATTGCCGCCAGCAATTAGTTTTTACGCCGAGCCAATGCGATCAACGCGGCTGCGATTACAGAATTCTACTCTGATCCGCGATTAATCCTTATCAACGTTGTTATCTTGTATGATCCTTATCGATGTTGTCTCATAGCCGAATTCAGAAAGATTCTAATGACTCGAAATAAAATGGAAACGAAAAACAATGAAATCACGATGCAGTCTTTGTTTTTGGGAATAAATTTAAAAATTTGTCGCGATACGTAAGTACTGGATTAATTTTTTATTGAATGTGCCGTGCCGCCTCGCGGAAACCAAACTGATCAGGTTCATTCTTTGTTAATTTCTTAACTTCCTCGCGCAAGTATGCAGTTGATGTTTCATTTTTCAAGAAACAAACGATTTACTACAAAAACTTCACTTGTCAGGAGAAGATGATATAAATGATTAATTATATATATAATTATATATTAATTATATATTATTATGATGATATAAATGATTATAAATGATAAATTAAAAAAACACTCGCTGTATGTTTGAAGTAAATTTAAAATACAGTGAACGTAGGTAAATGTAGTAAATATATTTAATTATTCTGTATTTAATACCGTCTGAGACCTAACATTCTTAAAACATCTTTTTTCATTTACGTACGTCTAAAATCAATGCTTCATCCAATTAACTTTCTCGTAATCCTATAGTAGGATTATTTCTCATATTTCCATTTCTCTTACTATTTTCTCTGGAACTTAAGGTATACAATTGTCCTCGTTCTTTTCTTATTAAATCAAAGACTCTACAAGACACCAATGTAACGTTATTGCATCAGATACTGTGAAACGTAATAACGTAAATTAAAGATCGATGTCCAATCCAATGTTCAAGATTGATTTTTAAACGGCTGAAGCTTAGCTGGCTCGAAAAATCCTACTTTAACTTGTAATTGTTTTACATTTGTAACTCTGATGTATATTCTAATAATCGGTAATTCATCGATAAGAAGCTACGATGACAAATATAATTCATAGGATTCATAAAAAACGTCGAAATTCCGCGTTGCTGGTCGGAGTATGGGGCAGGCAGGAGCGTTAATTAAACGAGTTAATTAGTCAAGGCGACGCGACCGCGCGGTATGCCGAGAAAACCGCGTTGCGAATTTAGTAGAGATGGTCAGGAGGAGTAGCGTCGGCGGATACCAATTATGGAAGCGCTCGCTTGTTGGTCGAGACTTTTTGCGGAAAAAGACCGATCCCGTGTGATTCTGCACTGTTGCGGTCAGTATCCGCGATCCGGTTGAAAATTAATGATACGCGAAATCGGCGGTAGATCGTGTTTATAATTTAGATTCAATTACACAGCCGCTCTACAAACTTCTGGCAGATACGGTACAAATAGAAAAAGTCTATTACAAAATCTGTTAAATACCAAGCGTTATAGTTTTCTATCGAGTATCGGCCGTAATGAGATCCGTGCACACGCTAAACGAATCTGAATCATCAACCTTTTTGCTTCACTTATTTTCATTTTGCTATGCTTCAACGATTCTTATTAACCCGTTGCGCTCAGGCAGCAGTTTAACGCTCCTCTTTATTAATTAATGATTAAAAAAACTAAATTCACGAGTGAAGAGTTAAAATAATTTTATTTCTGTCTGATACGATTAAGAAAATATGTTAAAGATATGGTATCTTTGAAACAGTTGCCTGGATGATCACTTATGGGAACGTTCCGCTGTAGAATCGTTAATATAGATAAACTTTTTTTCAAAATTAAATGTTCATATATGTATAAATTTAGCGTTTCACTTTTTTTCTTGAGAATCCAAATCTAAAGTTGTGATTCGAAGGAATAATCTATGTTGGTTTGTAACGTCATAAACAGAATACCGGACTAGACGAAGTATATCAAATGATAAGTTGTAGTTATGCGATCCTTTGATCCATTAACGCGCAACGTAACAGTTCAAATAACGTGAAAAAAGGCGGATGACGAGTGAAAAAAGCGAAAGTAGTGGAGGGAAAGGCGAGAGGCAGCGAGTTTTAACAGCTGCGCGTTACCTTGAATGGATTAGCTTATCGTCTATCGTCGCAGCGTATCCAGGGGACATTTACATTATGCTGACGCCAAACGAAGACCCTTCCCTTTTTAACGTCACCACCCTTTCCCCCTTTCTCTCAATCTTTCTTTACCAAATATGCCGCGCATGTTTATCGCAAATTTGTCTCGTTGACTCATTCGTACTCTTACAAGTCGCAATGAGATCCCTATCTTGATTATTAATTAACATCGAGTTCTTAAAAGGGAAGAATTGTCTTTCCAGTGGGGACTGTTATTTAGTTGTATCTGGATACTTCTATACGAAAACATATTATCAGCCATCGGTGGCATGACATTGACTCGTTTTGATTTTAGTTGTTGAGAAGCTTCAATAAACTTTACTTGAAGACCACAAGACAAAAACACGACAAAGTATCGATATTCGATAGAGTAGCTGATTGCTGATGATTTATTCGTTAGGCAGAGAAAAAGAGGCCGAGAGACAGAAGAAACAATCGAACATTGGCGAAAGACATAATCGAGCAGATTGAACGATGCATATTGCGTTCTTTTTGTAAATGGAACGACTTGTCGCAATAGGTAGAAATACGTTTCTAGTAAAATTAGTTTTTATCTCGCTTCTTGCTTTAACAACTCACTTTAGAACGGACAATAATTCGAAAATATAGCCGATTACGAAGAGATATGGATTTAACTGGATGGTCCCAGCTGTGGATAAAAATAATCGTGGCATGATTCACGTGAAAGGCTCCCGTAGGTCAGTATCACCCTGATGTTAGCGTGCAAAGGGTGAAGTAAGGTCTACGTGGGTATATACTGTATGAGTAATTAGCACGTGCAGACTGTTTCACTTAGGCAATCTGAATTCATTGGCACCAGTCGTTACACGATGATGCACGAGAATTATTTTCGCTAATTCAGAACTGCGTGAACGTCACGTACTTTCAATGCTAGGTGCTTATTGGCCTTTTTAAGAATCAGAGTTAAGCTATGCATCTGTTAAGGATAATGATTAAGAGTACAGATTATACGTGAAATTTTGTTAGAAAGAAATCACAGTAAGAGATATTCTTTGTGATAACTTTAGTTCGTGTTGAATCAAACGAGCTAAAGTAAACTTCAAACGACTTTAAAACATACATTCTTGGGAAATATTAATATAGCCTAGAATAATCCTAAGATACGCTTGAAATGACCTTGAACAAACTTCAAATACTCTGAAGATTTCATTGAGTGACTCTCGATCGTGCCTCGAGTGACTTAGGGCGGCTTTAACTTCAAACGTCTTGTACGCAACCTTGTGATGAGTTTCGAACGGCCTTAACACGACCTTCGAATGTCCTCGGTACAAGTTCCAACGACCATGAAAGAATTTTTGACTGAGAAACTTGTTCGAGGAATGACGTGATTCGCACGAGGATAAACATTGCGAAGTATAGCTCGAAGTTTGACATTCCAGATATGTTATCTCCGCGCTAACGTGTCCGTTAAGAGCGACATTTTTCTAGAGAATAGCGCATTTGCGAAACTATCGAAGATAACGTTGGCGTAGCTTGCTATGTAACGCGAAAGTATTCCCGTCGCCGGTGTCTGTTGACTTTGTCGCGGTCGAGCAATTCAGGTTACGATCCCGTGCAATAAAGTTCGGACAGAGTACAGAAACGCGTTGCTCGCGCCCCGTGTCGATACGATCCTCTTATCCTCAATGGTTTACCACCGCTTTTACGGCCACGTTTTTCCACCGCGAAGCGTATAAATGCCGCGGTTACATACCGCTTGACGCTTTGTAATACCATTAAACGTCTGTTCACGATCATTATTAAGGCGCGCGTGCTCGCGCTAGCGAAACGCGGCCAATTGCGACCGTTAATTTACGAGTTAATCGCCGGGCAGATTTACGAAATGTCGTTAAAACGTAAATGTCACTCGACATTACTGCTCTCTGTACTCGCGTCGAGCCGCGTTTCAAGAAACGTTTCCAGCTATCGAGCACGACAGCCTACGCCAGCTACACGCCGAGACAGCTTTTTAAACGCGTGATTAACTATCGTGAATTACGTTCTGGTAATCGGGTACGGCGTACCTGAGATCCAGAGTTTTTCACATTCACTGGACGATAACACGAAGAAGATCATATCGGAAAGCGCATCGTTAGCAGAGTAATGGCAATTACATGTATCTGTGCTTCTAATGATGATATTGGAAAATTTCAAACAGGATTGCATTAGGCTGTAACATATATCAGTCAGGTTTTCTTTTTCCATTTTATGCCTTTCAGCACTGTACGCTACGACTCGAATGTCTTAGGAAATCTATTTTTAATCAAATTTCCGCATTGGGTGTAGATTACAAATTTTTAAATCCACGCATGTTTCAATCATAAATTCGTTAATATGTCAGTAATATATATCTTGTTCATCATACAGATGCTACTTCTTGGTGTTTTTAAAATACACGTAATTTTCTCCAATTTCTAAGCTGGTATAATAATTGTCCTAGACATTTGAGCGACAAGCATTAGGACCCAATACTTCATTTTAAATTATAAATACAGTGCAAGATAGGACATGGCATGCACCGTTATATTCTTCAAATCGAAAAAGAAAAAGAAGAAAATAAGAAATATCGTTCACCAAAGGTCGAGGTATAAAACTCGCTCGTCAGCGACATAAAAAGGTGTCGTTACAGCGGATCGCTTAATTCCGTGGGCATGATGAGCGTCTCAGTAGGACTTGGCCGGTGTTTTTCTTGACGAACCAAGCGGTAAGGGTAGCGTGTGTACGACGGGAGAGAATCGCCGGTCGGTGGAACAGCAGGAACGCGGAAGGGATGCCTCGCGAGGAAGCCAGTTCGTTAAACTCGTTACCGATCCCTGAAATCGTTGCCCCGGAATGCAGCGAGCAATGTTTCTTTTTCTTTCCTTTCGTCTGTTTTCTTTGCCAGGACGGAGAGAAACAAAGGCGCGAAATTCGCAGCGGCGCGACGCAAGAAAAGAAATGAAAACGCGCGCGCGGCGACGCGATGTAAAAATTGAAAGGTGGAGGCGGGAATGATGAATGAAAGAGCTCGGTGATTACGCTAATACTGTGAACGAAGCCGCAGGGGAACGAAGAATGGAGCAAGGAAGATAACGTCTCGCGATGCTCTGAATATTCAAACTTCGCTAAACACCTGCGAGGAAACATGGATGTACGTGTACCACTGTAACGATATCGTAAAGGTATGTTACACTCGTGGCAATGGCTGAGAGAACGTCCACGTACCCCATAATCGCGAGCTATGTCCTACGGCTAAGCGAAGGTTAAATTAGAATAAGTACTATTAAGCTTACTTAATAGTACTAGACTAAAGTAGAATAAATGGATATCCGGAAAGAATTGGACCGAATAGAGTCAACTTGTACAGTTCTTTGCCGTCGAATTAGGCCACGTGCAGAAACTTTACTCTTCCAACTACAATGTGTCTTATGTACAGTAGCTTGCGAAAATATATGAACACTTAACGCGGAAAACTTTTATGTATATCTGTATGTGTTATATAAATCATTTGAAATTCCATTAGAAACATAATTGTAAAACAAAAATTATAAGAATATACAAATAACGTCATAGCGATTAATAAATAAAGTTTGCTGTCATATTGGATTGAGTAATAAATTCGTTCAGCTCTTACGCTTGTCCGAATGTTTTCATATGTTGCGAGATGACATTATGAAATGTATATACGAGACACATTTTGTCACATTCACTTAACAAAATGAGCAAATGTAAACGAGTAAATGTAAATGAGTAAATGTAAATTCCCAATACATTTTAAATTACTTGTCACCAAAAGTTATAAATTTTAATCACTAACAAATTTTATGATCTCGTTGTGTCACTTCCACCTATTCCACACGGAAAATAAAAAGCACTGAAGCGAGGAAAAAGTTGTCTGAAAGAGAAACCAAATGTTCGTGCCTCGTCACGTGAAGTGACCCAATTTTCGATGATGCTTGCTCTGTATCGAAAAAATGCCGTCAATGAATTATTGAAAACATAAACTCGGTAAAATCATGGTTTTGATGAGCATACACGCAATACGGACGACAAAGAAAAGCGCAACTGTTTGATTTATGAGAGTCAACGATGGATTGACACGCAAACGTTTAGATAAATATGTGCATCGTTCGTTCAGGCTTCATGCAAATGTTCATGCATCACTCGGCAACACGTGGTAAACATTAAGCAGGCAGCGTGCATCGTCGAATAAACAGAGAAGAACTTGGGTGATCTGCAAACCAAACGGGACACGAGGATGGCGCCAGTCGTTTTTTGTGTGTTACTCAACAGGCCGTTTAACGATTGCGACTCTATCTGCGACCACGTATACGGTTCAGGAGAAAGAAACAATGGTATATTGAAAAGGGGATAAAATAAGGGGAGTACGACAGAAAATTAGAGACATTTGGTACATAATTGATAGGCCGATTACAGAGAAACACACGGGTATACACATGAACGATGCTATCGCGACACGCTTACACTATCGTTTTAAGTAGATTAATAATCTACTCCAAAACTCAATATACAATATATTATAATATAGTATATAATATACTCAATATATACAAAATGAGAAATTTCGCATTCTTATAATACAATATTGACAAATAACGATGATATAGTAATACGCGTTGAAACGTGGCACGTGAAACATCGACTAGCTGTTTAAAAATAAATGATTCTTCATTTAAAGATTGCCTAACTATTTCGTAAACGTACGTTCTGAGAACGTCCGGTGATAGAAGCTGCTGACGTTTGTCTAGTTAAATTAAAAAACCGACGACGTATCCGAGTAATATCCCTGACAAAGTTCTAAAGCGGTCTGTTAAAAACTTGCTTCATCCAACTCGATCTGCGGCATCAAAAACGGATAAAGTATCGTACGTGCGGCGATATCAACGAGTCCGAGCTCGTGGTCGTGTTCTTGGATCAAGTGCAATTTGTTAGACGACCGGAGAGCGTGGCTTGACGGCACGAGGAATGACACGTACAAGTTCTATTCAAAAAAATAACGACTCAAGACCGGTGCATCCCACACGCGTGTATCGTTACGTTCTTTGTCCCACCTGTCTCTTTTCTCGCGTTTCGCCATACGAACTTCGTTGGCAACGCTCCAAAAACCTGGGTGCACCATGGCCTACCGTACTTTGGAAAACAATACGATTCATTTAATTTCTATTAAGCTCGTGTCTCGCATTTTGTCGGCTTCCTGGCGCCAGCCATTCTCTGTCTGGCTAGAGCGGCACCTATACTACTTACTATGCGTTAGCAACCGAAAGTCGGAAAAATATCGACTCGAATCGGTTCGACAACTCTGTTGCTTCTCTAACGGGTTATTAATTTCACTGCTAGACAATCTTTAAACGAAAAGTCGCTGATCTTCAAACGCAACTACGCGAACACCGTAAGTTTTTATCTCAAGATGTTCGGCTACTAAATAGCTAGACAATCTCTAAAGGACAAGTTTCCAAGTAAATAAACCCGAAGCAAAGATTCCATTGCGGCTTGTCCGTTTTCTGCATTCGAATCCATTGGAATTTTACTTGTATGGACATTTAATCATTAAAGTTTGTTGTACAAAACGTGTATAGTCGAAGTAATTTGTTATAAAATGGAACAAGGTTTTCAACACCTTTTGGAAACATCAGGTATCATTGAGAGAATGTGCTGTCTATAAAAAGTATTTGCACACTGAGTCGTATCGGAATGCCATTATTCTGAATTACGAGCCGTTCGGTCGATCGACGAGAGGCGGGACAGGGGTAAAGGCCAGTTACCCTTTCCACGATCACACGAGAAGACAGGTTTTTTCGCCGTTCGTGGATCTCGTTAGCGGATGATGTACCGTCCGGACCCACGTTCGTTCCCAACCAATCGATATCAACTACGACACGTCCTCGAAATTTACGCGATTCCCTTCGATTTTGCGATGCGGATTGCGCGTCGATACGTCACGGGGCTGACCGTAAATCGGTCCATTAGCTAATGTAAATTGTCACCCGTTAAGGTAAACCGGTGATCGGTGAATAATGACCCGGTTTTCATTAGCCAAGTACACCGTTAACGGTTCGCTGCCGTATCGTCTTATTAAATCGATCAACTGGCCACGTGACGAATCTACATGGTATGGGACAGCTTAAAAAAAAGCTAGCTTGGGTACCATTACTGATCGTAAATAATCCTTTGTACTACGGAAGAAAACGTATTTCTGATACTTCGGGTTTCAATCGTATTCTTATTAATACGTTGCGCTTTGTTTCGTTCTCTTTTCAGGTTTGCCCTGAAGACGTGAACTGGAATATTTACGAGACGTTGAAACAGAGCGCAATGTATTATTAAAAATACGATGGAGACCCGAGGGATCACAAATATGTCGCCTAAGCTATAGCGAAAGTCTAAAATCTAGAATATGGAAGGAAACGTTTGTTTGTGCATTAACTACACAGACCGTCCTAGTAATAATCAGCCGTGGGTGGTGATTTTTTATGCGAAAAAATACGAGCAACATAAAATAAGGTTTTTAAGAGGAAATTTTATTCTATATTTTCTATTTAAATTGTCACGTAGAATTACTCTTGCCGATTATTCATTCTATGATTATACGGAACATCCTGTATAGATTCTCCTTAGAGGCTCGCGAGGGAAACAGCATTGCTGAAATAAAGAAGACCGCTTGTTACGATAAACTCGAGTCCCTGACGCGACTTGATTACTTTCAATTCCCGTCTTCGTCTTTCGCTCATCCTTCATCCTAATTACAATCCGCTAAGGAAACCTAGAAGAGTGACCAACCCGTTTTCTACACTCACTGGCGTGACCATACTAATAGCTTGAGACACGATGTAACAAACCAACGATAAGAAGCATCGATCACTCGTTGTCCTGATAGATAACATCAAACTGCATCGAGTTCAAACCACAGTGGAATATAAACGATACGCGTAAATCGCACGTAACCCAGAAAAAGTAGAAATGAAACCAATTGTGGTTGAATCGATAGGCAGTTCTGTATCGATAAACAGTTTTAGTTTCCTATTATGCGGTGTATTGAAGAAAGAATTTCGTACATGTATATGTATATATTGGTGTATCGCTGGGGGAGGTGAACAAGGATGAAGAGGATCACTCCGATACAGAATATACGGTGCATGGAAGATAACGCGAAGTATACCGCAGTACAATTCACGTTAGCGGCGTAATTGCTTTTGCATCGATTGTCCTCACGAGGTCGGCCGTCTTCGCTGCGCTCTACATAAACGAAGACTTAGCCTGCGCCAGCCTCATCAATCGCGGCTACGATCGTCATCGATCTTTGCGCAAAATAGCAACAAAATACAGCAGCATATTTGCAACATCTAATTATTAACACCTATTGACCAATTATGACCTATTAAATCTATCTTTAAAGACGGATAATTTAAGTAATTTAATTGTTGCAACTAGAGCAAAGTAGTATTTAAATGTACGGTAGATACTACAGTATGCAACAATAGTAGCTTAGCAAAAAGATGCTACAATATTAGGTACATCTGCAGTATCTAGATTTATATTAAAAACAGATAATTTTGATAATTTGGGACAATCAGACTGTTACATTGAATCGTTACATCATTATAACTCAACCAGGTAATTACCCAAACTATATGTCTCTAGTATAAAACTAGATACAATGTAGATCCGATATCTTGCTACTATTTTTCGCATAGATCGGCGTCAACGGCAACGGGCAGTTGCCGCAGACTATTTACCTTTGCCGATCTACTCGATCCTAACAATTCTACGTTAACGACCGAGCTAAACTCAACCAGATACCTTAACACTATATAGTCGAATATTAACAGGGGAAAACGAGGGGTGATACAAATCCGTATTTGTAAACGAAAAACGTATTTCTACGTTGCCCGGCAACAAAGTGTTAATACCAAACCGTAAATCATGATCCTATCTCCAAATGTTCGTAAACATTTTTCATAAATTATTCCTATCGTGCAAGTGGGTAAAGAGAATATTCCTCGAGTACAATTCTCATTTACCCGTAAATACAATCCTACCGATCGCTACTTGTACGGTTCTCCAATGCAGCTGCGAAAGAATCGGAAATAGGTCACTGCACCAGTATCACACGAGAACGAACATGATCGACGAAGGCACGCGCGTCGATGAAGAAAACGAAGGGGATCGGTAGCGCACGTAAAATCGGTTGTTCGGAGCGGCGACCGGCCACTACGCTAGACGGAACGCACGGTGACGGACTGAGCCACCGATTCTCCCACACCCTTGGCGCATTTCACCAAGCCACAGCCGAGGGCGTCCGAGCGACTCCGAGCCTCGCCGATCTTACGGCTCGTTGCACCGAAAGCTCCGATTCTGGTCGTCTCGCTTGCTCCAATTGTCGCGTTACACAGCCCGATACTTCACGCCGCGGTTATTGCAGCCGATAAAAAGTAAGTAGCCTGTGCTCGCCACCTCCTTGTCGAGTACAATCGAAGCAGAGCGCACGAGAAGAGCCGGATATCGCCCGCCACGATCTGTTCCATCCCATTCCGATCTGTCTATAAGTGTGACAGCGTGCTTTGTTCAAGGCCGAGGGACGAAGCTTTCTTGCTGTGTCTTATCTCGTGGTGCATGGTTTACGGGCTACATCGATCGAGCATAATCGATGAAATGGTCGTGCAGATATAGGGAGGTGGGAAGGAAATGGAAGGCTAGAGTTTCCTTGAACCAAATACTAAGAAGTATTAGGTCGTACAACAAGTTCGTGACGGGATGTTTGTAGGCTCTCCTTTATGTGTTTCAGCAACGCAGAGGATAAACGACTAAAACGATGAATTTTATACGGTCGAGTTTAGCCATAAATACGGTGACTACGAAGAAACGCTCCTTTTATCAGACTCTATATTTCATTTTCATAGTAGTAAATTTTTGTAGTTGTATGAAATTACTAACAAATGATACGAAAATTAATATACTCGGACTTAACTTATTAACATATAAATGCTATAATAAATACAACGGTGTCAAATACTTTTCGTGACCACTGTAGATCGAATATGTTCATAGGTTTATGGAAAACGTAGATGTGGAAAAATGTAATAATCGACATAGTCGAGTTTCATGTGAAGCAATGATGAAATACGTAATACACAGAAATTATTCATAAGGGCTTTCTACAAGTGTTCGAACACGTTCGCGAGCAACTGTATTGCTTGAAGCAAGTCGTCGTGTAAATTACTCGACCCAGAGGGGACGAACGAGGGATAAATGACTAAAACGTCTAATCTTATGCAGTCGAGTTCAGTCCTGAATAAATTGACGATGATTATCCGTTTATGGGGAGCATAAACGTACAAAAATATAATAACAACGATGGTCGAGTCTCGTTACGGTGCTAATGAAATTCCAAAATGTTTCGCGTAACACAAACAGAATATTCATAAAAGGTTTGCACGAGTGTTCGAATATCTTTGTACTGCGTGTTTGAGGCAAGTCGCCGCGTGGGTTATTACGTCCCACGTGAGAGCGTGCCTTTCCATTTGTCTTATCGGCATTCCGGGTGGCGAAGTCAATTCCCGGCGTATCGAAACGGACGCGATCCATCGTCAACATGAGCAGCAGTTTTAATTGCACGAAACATCGTAACACCATCGGTGGATCGCGTATTCGAAACGCTTTATAATGCAAGTGCCGCGTGATTTATACGCCTTATGGAGCTTTACGATTCATGGGCGGGACAATTTACGACTGTTCGAAGACCTTTACGGACCTTCTTATCGATAGCGAAACCGCGATCGTTTATTGTACGACACTCCGCGCCATTGACGCCGGATTATTTATTGCCAGGAAGTGTGAAAATCACCGGCGTGTCTGTCGACTAATGACTCTGCCCGATTAATAGAAACAGGGACGGGATCGGGTCCAAACGATTCCATTAAGAGTGATCCTCTGGTTGCGAACGATCGCCGTTTAAAGGCAAACGATGTGGAACTTGTATCTGACATGATTACGAAGGAACGCGACGTGATATTGCAGCGATTACGGAAGACAGGTAAGATCACGAGAATTTCGCTGGACTCTCTAATTGCGAGAGACGTCGAGATCCACGTGATAAACGACCCCTGCAATTTCAAACTGTGATACAGTAGACGACAAACGGAAGTGTAAATATAAAGTACGCGACAAAAGAAAGTTTATAAAATAAGAAATATAAAAATGTTAGAATGTCGCAAAATGGATTTACATTTGATAAGAGCAACGAAGAAATATAATATATACGATAGATAAGATGACTGTTACCAATACGGTATATAATATTAGTATAGTACGAAAAATACTAAAATTCATAGTGCAACAATTTTTAAACTTACATTTGTCCACCGCTGTGGATACGGAAAGTGGTATAAAAATACCAGAATTTTATAAAACGGAATTGTACGTGACAAGAGTAGCGGATAGATATAGCATATAGGCTGCGAACTTTTGCATTTATCAGATTCCAAAATACAAAAATACATAGATTAAACACAGAAAAAAGAAATATATATATACTATACGAAATTTACGATATTTAACAGATAAAACAATTTTCTGCTCAGGTTCCATCTTATAAATAATACATATTCACAGAAATATGAATTCGCAGAAATATCCACAGTCTAGTAATATATGTATGTATATTCCAGAATAGATGACTGTCAGCAACATGATGGAAGAAATTTGTACAAAAACTGCCAGTGTCATGTGTCAGAATGTACACGAACAAATAACTCAGCAACTTTAAACTTCCCTCTACCCGCTATCGCATGACCATTTTGAAATTGACTTTCTTAGTATTTATTAAAAGCTAATATTAACTTTCCCACCAGTAATCCAAAATTTCCTAAACTTTCCTCGATTTTGTAAATATCTTGTCGTGAGTATTTGTGCACGACAACTGTCCTTTAATGGCGTACGCCACACCTGTTTGCCGGTTCGTAATATTTGTCCACCTATCGGGTCTGCTAAACAATCCGAGTAACGGTTCATCGTTCCATTGGGAAATGAATCGTCCTTGCTCGTTGGGAAGATTGGGATTTTAGTCGTGAAGTTTCAGCAGACCGATAAAATAGAATGGGAACGAGCAAGAACGAACATCGATTCAGATTTCTAGAACAGAAAACTACGCAAAGATATGCAAATCGCGGGCGGAGGTTCGCGAGATTGCGGAAATTCTCGGCGGGGAATGATTCGAATTAAGGAAAAAAGGGGCTAGCTGTCTGGGTTAGGATAGGTATAGTATTAGTGCAATTAGGATAGACCGGGTGTAGCTTCTTAATTAACTTCGCTAATTTCTCAATTAACGCTGTCCTCTGCCAGTTGCAGGGAGACAGAAAAGAAACGTTTACTTTCCGCTTGATCCAAACTGCTCGTGAGAATAATAGATTTAAATTCCATTTCCTATGGCTCGATATTGATAGGCGTTTAAGGAAATACGTTTCAACAATTTCGCAAAATCAAATCTTTGTTTCGTAATTTTCTGAAAATTGTATCGCTGTACGATAAATTCGATTTAATTGCAGATTAGTCATGGAGATTAGTCATGAGTTATTTTAATGTAAAATTATAATGATATTTATAACGTTAGAGTACACTAAATTCTAAATAAAACTCCATAGTAATCAAATAAATAAACAGAGCGTTCCAGGAAGAAACCGAATAACTTTACCAGTATGTTTGATAAGTTGTTCTGAAGAAAAAACTCATATACACTATGGGTCTTGTTTGATTCGTTTTCGAGGTAATTGTTGTTTACCTTGCTCAAGCGTGGTACAAAACATAAGGCAAGGGGACGCAGCAGAATGTTTACAACACTTACACGAGTCCGACGTCCGACTCTTGGTTTCAAGCTGTCAATTTCAGTTCAGTGATTCAGTTTCTATTCACGACGCCATATAAATTTTCTACCGTAGAATACGCCGATATGGCATTACAAGCAATACAAACACAATGCAAGTGACAGTATCAGAAATGAAACTACAAGAACGAACTGGCAACGATCCTGAAAACTTCGAATAGAATCGATTCGTGTTTACGGGAGGACGGTCGTCGTATTGAACACACCTCCTGTAGCCTGTACGAGTAAAAGAAAGATAAGAGATATATGAAAAATAAAAAATTATCACTCTACGCCAATTATGACAATGTATCATCTATCTTGTTAAAATAAATAAAGAAAACAGGTAAACCAAAACCCACAGTGTATATGATATTTTTCATTCAGAATGACCAGTTTTTTTGGAACTCAACAAGTCGGATCCTGCATAACGTTACTTCGCAACATTGATTCAAGTAATATTTACAAATAGTAATCGCAAGTTTAGTTCTTGTAAAATATTGTATTGTATTCGCGCGTTTCTTTCTGACGATGTTATCTAAATCATTCACATTGCTGAGTGTCAATTTATTTAGTTTAAAAACAACGTAACGAAACGTGGGTTACAGATCAATATGCCAGTCGACGTAAATCAAAAGATCACTGCGTCAAATTCCTCTGTCCGTTCGCTGAAACCAAGGAACGTCCTTGGGAAAAGTGAATTTACGAGGTAAACCGGCGCGGTATAGGTGTAGAGGCGCGCCTATAAAAGCGGAACGCCAGTAAACAACAGAGTATACGACGCGTTAATAAAGAAATAAGATTCCCGTTAATTGTGAGGACGGCCGGGGTAGTTTCGCGCGTGCGTCGATATATCGTCGTCTGCGTGGCAAGATGCCTTCCAGCGTTTATTGCGTCGCGATGCCTTCCCGAAGAATTTGTCTCGAGCCTTTAACACACACTGGCTGGCTTGCTGGGATGAAATTCTCGAGACAGAAGATAGGCCGGAAGTAAATATCCGGGGAAGGAAACCGGCCTGGGCGATGGAAAGTAACGATCTTTCTGACTTTCCTGGAAGAACCTAAGCAAGAAAGAACTGGAGAACACCTAAAGCTTCGTTACGCGTGCTCCACCCACGAACCAAACAGGAAAGCTCGTACACGACATTGAGTATCTCTAGCTCGATGAAATCAGACGGATTTTTATTGGCGATTGCATGCTGCCTGCCGTGATGGCGACCTATAGCGGCAGAGAAGGGAAACGGGTTGCCCTTCTGCAATCTGACTGAGCCATTTGACCGATCGATACCGTTTAGGTCGTGTAAATATTGCAAATTGATTTGCGCGTGACGTGGAAGATCGCGTGCGGATGAATTGGAAAAATTGCTGGGTTCACGTGCAGTTTTGCGTATTCGAACGGCAAGTGCAGTCGAAGTTCGTTTAGTGGAACGAAATTTTAATTAATGTCCGATTAACTGAAATTTAATGGTTGAATTCACTCATGTGAACGTGAGCTCCTATTATACGAACGAAAAATAGTAGGTAGCAGGAAAATTTGCAGATATCCAATTATGTATATAAAGCGCTTGTCTCCTGATAAGTTCAGATAAATGGAGTTTCATTGGATTTTCTGATAAATGTGACTGTACCACGAACATATTTGCCAACAGTACGCAAAGAGGTTACGAGCAAACGGCCAACTGCTTGCGAATATCAATAAGGTTGCGCCTTTATGTTAAATTGTATTTTGTACGAATATTTAATTGTTGAAACAAATCTGATTGTCGGTCGAGCTCGAAATGTCTGAGCTTGCCTCGGTTTGTTTAGGATCTACATTGATTAGTCGCGATTGAAAATGTTCATTTCCGCAACAACGTTGTTCTAAGCGTCACGACTATCTCTCAAACTGTTCGCGATCCTTAAATCTTTATATTTCAATCTCTCTCTCACTTCAGCGGACAGAATATACTTAATATTGTCAAGAAATATTTGAAATAAAAGATTATGTACACCAATAAGTTTAAGATACTTTCTAAGTTTATTTTTAAGTCAGAAAAAAGCAATTGAGCGGAAAGTGACGCAGGAAGAATACAACACGGTTAAGGGTGAATATCGCCATTGTTTTAGAACTTAGAATTTAGAAGAGTGGTTTAAAACAGAAAATGCAAAGTAGCACTTCAAAATTCATGGAGATTTCTGAGAAATCGGTGGACGGATCGGAGGAATTTCAATGTGGAGTTTGGCCATGAGAACAAAACAATTGCTCGCGGTAAGAGGCATGAACGACATCGAGGTTCCTCCCTATGGAAAGACAACAGGGGACACTCCTGGGAAGAGTTATCGATCAATGACCCCAATAGCGTTTCATGAAAGTTATCAGCTTTGCCGAGACGATACCCGTACGATATAAGATTACACGTTTGATAAGCTATTGTTCCTGGTCAAATCCTTGTCCTGTTCTATGTATCGTGGACCAGCGATACCGGATACAAAGCATACCATAATCGTGCTGCTTAATTCAATCTGTCGTATCTGTAATAAGCCATGTTCGGCTTATCTGGAATCATACGGGGCCGCATAGTTCACATACTGTAACTGCACCGGCGACCATGCTAAACGAGAACACGAAAAATGTTGCAAAGTTCCTTCCTCGGGATCCAGCTACCGTACAGTAGTTTTATACAGTCTGCTTAATAAGGACGTGTACGGAAGATTTTCTTATCTAGATGAGGACATAATGAAAAAATTCTGAGAAAAAATCAGCGTGGTAAACTTCTTTTACGATGTATTAAAAGAAAATTTTATGTGACTGTCTGGTTTTTCCAGTGGAACGATGTTTTTAAGCGCGAGTATTATATGTGTAGAAAACATTTCGAAGCTACATTCTCGTGTAGAGGAAAAGAACGCAGGTACATGGTAACATCTATTGCAATTCTAGCAATGCAATCTTTTTCCCAATGACAGAAAGTTCAGAAAATCTAATCTTTTAGCTGGAGAAATAGAACGTGTAATATAACGTACATAATACAAATGGACCGTAATAAATAATTTTTATCTTTACCACGGAATACAAGATAAAATGAAATACCCTAAATTTTCGTAATCCGACATAAATTACTGCACTCATCTATAATCCAACGCGATATCATTCAAGCGTTAACTGCTAAACGGAGCATTCAGCAACAGCGAAAATCTATATGTTCCAAACACCTGAATTTTAAGCTGAGATTTCGTACTTTAAATTCACTTCTCTCCGCAATGCATCAAGTTTCACGTTGCTTAGCCACGCAGTGTCATTCGGAAATACAAGTTGAAAATCATAGAAACGACGAACAAAGAGTTGCAAGTTCTTCTGGAAGAGGAATCGGTAAAACGTTGCAGAAGTAGGTCAGTCCGGATGGTTTCCCATAAGTCAAGGAAAATTCCTGAATAATTAAGCGGAAAGTTCGCGGCACGCGCTGCCAAGCGCGACAAAGTGTCCTCGAAGATAAGATTTTGAGGAGTTCTTGAGATCGATTCCGCACAGTGGCTTTCTACTGGTGCGAACTTTGGTGTACGCCGCGGGTAGAATACGTCAGAAGGAAAAGAGCAGCAGGAGATTCAGTCGGGAGTTAAAGCTTGACGGAAACTGCGGACTTCCATGTCGTTTGTTAGCGCCAAGACGGCAAAGTGCATTTCGTAGTTTACCGCAAGTTTCGTTGTGGGCGAGGTTTGTCTGTCTGGCAAACCAAGTTTGTGGAATATTGCTACGTGAATGAAGCCCGTGACGAACATTCGGTGCCACGCAGAGCAGAATCCAAAAAGAGAGAAGTCTAGAAATCGTTGTGTCACTTTGCTTTTAGCATTTCGATTTCTCAAGTAATTCTAACGATATCCCATTAAGGGTAGCCGGCAACGTTATATCACTGATTTACGTAAAATCGATACGCGTCCCATAATGTGCTATCGGCAGGTTCAGGATAAACGTTGGCGAACTCCGGTTGAACGACCTCCTGGCAAATATATCTTCAGCACGCATTGCAGATTCTTTGGATAGTTCCCGCTACCATACGTAGCCGCGTCTTATAAGCAGTCTACACATGCTATAACGCGTTCCACAATGCAGATTTCAACGTGTAAAGCATCAGTGCCGAATCTTCGGTTTCTTCGGATTGAATGTCATTATCATCGTATGACCGCGGATGTTTATACATTTATGAACAATTTTAGGAAAAAATCCACAAAATACAAATTACAAATATGTATATATAAAATATTTAAAATATAGTATAATAAATTATACAAATATGCAGATACATATAATATCCAAAGTAAAATAAATCGTCTAATAGATTTAGTGAAACTTCCAGTTTCGTCATCATAAAAGGCTTGCTGTATTCATTGAGCAAATATACACACACTTAGCAAGTTATTGACACGATTCATGATCGACGTCGGTCGACGAAGTAAAATTTATTCACCAGTTGAAACGATGCGTATGAAATTCTCTGCAGCGCAAACTCTTCACTATGGTTCCCATATCTCGATTCAAATAACTCGAATTAGTATGTTCGCGGCGAAATCGCCTGAAGGACGAGTACGCGAATTAATTTCCGCCAGGACTGCGATCGCGTTGTTACATGTTTCCACGCGAATCGTACGATCTCCGTCAGATAGGGGACGGAATTAACGACAACATTACGTTTATCCGACAACATTGACACCTCTGCGACCAGTGTTCTATTTCCATGGAAATTCTGGCTCGGTAACAGGCTAACAGCTAACGAGATCATTGCCCATAGGCGAGCCACGCGCGCGAATAGTCGACGAAAATTCGAGTTCCTTGTGGCAAAAGAAGACAGACTTTTACGACCGGGACGAACTTGACTCTTATTCGCGTAATCATGCAAATTCCTGGCAAGAGAAGATAATATTCAGCCGCAGAAATAATCCAAACTACCCGTACGAACGTCTACTTTCGATGGCCAGACCGTACTTCCGGGGACCTTGCAGGAACAGCGATCCTGCGGGTGTTTCAAACCATTCGCCTGCCAGCTGTTCAAGATTTGCTTATCTCCTAATTAAATTGTTCTTACCATCGAAGAAGGTTAATTAGCTCTTGCTGTTCTGGAGACGAGATATTGCAAAACTAATTTTACGAATACTTTTGTCCTTCGCTGTAAATGATATTCAAAAGCTATTCAAACTGCTGGCATGATCATGAGATATCAAAGACAAACGAAGTTGTTGTAGAATTAATTACACGAATACTTTTTATATTTCATTACGAATAGCACTAAAAAAGTATTCGATCTGAATGCTCTTGTTGTGATTACGAAATATCAAAGACGAATACGATACAACGAGTGTTGTAGAAAGTCAAAATTTCTGAAAGCGGCCTGGTTGGACTTGGTTTCGAGGTAGTTTGAAAGCACGAACGGTCGTTAGAACCACATCTCGCGGCCGCTGGCTGGCTGACTGCATTTTAACCTTATTCCATTGGTTCGCCCAGTCGAAAGAGATCCCTTTCTTCGCCCGGCAAAGTACGCACTTCAGGTTGCTTTGCCTCAGGTCTCGCGGTCTCACCTCCGCAAGCGCAGCTGGCTAAACGTTTGCTCTTGCTTTCTCGCATTTTCGGTGTGGTAATGTACTATGTAATAACGGTTATTTATAGGCAGTAAATGCCGTATGCCATTCTTCGCGCTTTCCTTCTCCCCCGTTCATCGTTTCCTTCCTACGACCGCGACGGTCCGCGATAATTCTTCACCGCTTTGGAATTCGATCGATTTTTATTCGCCTTTTATCCTAAGACGCGATCCTTTACCCTCTTTACCGGAATTCTTTTCGAGCCTAGTTTCCAAGTAACATGCGCGAGTTTAGAAAAATCCATAATTCAGGTACAAACATTCTAAATATTAGATTGTTCTAATCGATTCTAATTTATTTATTATTTGTTTAATTCTTTACTCTCGGCTTTGGGTGGCTTCCAGTGTCCGCTTTACCACCGTACATCATCTCTACGATATAAACCAATACTATTTTCCTTCTATATTTTTACCACATTTACACTATAACACTTATTTCTCTATTTAATCAGTTGTAATTAAAGTTAAGAAAAATTTAAGGGCAATGTATCTGCATAAAAGTAGCATCTTGCCGAATACCAAGTTGGTGCATATGATATGTCGTTTTAAAATTAACATTTTAAGCACACGTGATTTCATGAAGATATTAGGTTGTCCTAAAAGTTTCTTTCGTTTTATAAGAAATAGTAGATGCACAACATTTTTTGCTTTATATTATTATATTTTATCCACTTACGTATGATCCATTTTACAATGATAGAACAATATAAAATAATATAAAACGAAAAATGTAATGCATCTATTATTTCCTCATAAAACAAAAGAAACTTTTAGGACAACCTAATATCATAGACCATAATATTTCACGTAATTCTATATATTTGACCAGCCATTAATTAGCCCCGTTATGTATAAGACTTATAAGAATCATCACTTTTGGAATTAACAAATCCAGCATTGGTTTCTTTATTTACGTATAAGTAAAAAACAATGATGAGGCTAGAATCACGTGATATTAAACGAACGACTGCGCTATAGCGTCCAAGTTATCGATTCTCTGGAAACTGGAACAATTTTAACGAGTCGAGATATTCGCCAAACTTATCCCAGGAGGATAAGGGGACAGGCGACGAGGATCGTGCAATCTGTCGTTATATAATGGCGGATCACGTTCGAGTGGCATTTGAAACGTCGTTAATTGCACCTGGTGAGGAAATTCCCGTGGTTCGTGGGATCGAGATAAAGACGTACCAACGTGGCCGGTTAAGAACAAGAGGATCCATAGACGGGCGAGGGAAGAAGCTGAAAGCAGCAGCGTTTTTCTGGCGAGAAAACTTATTTGCCGGTCTACAAGGGTAATTCGCACTTGGCAATTTCGCGCTACGGTTCTATAAAGCTGCAGTTCCTTTGAAATCTTTCCTTTCCTTTCGCACGTTTCAGTCTCCACGGCTGAGTAATGGCGATGGAGAGAACCAGACATATCAGACAACATCAACATTAGGCTATGGTTACAGTGGATTTTCGAACGAAATAGAAATAATGCTCTGACGAATACATCAGAGTAATCAAATATTGCACGCTGTATTTTTTTGCAAGTAGACGCAAGGTGTTATTTTCATATAAAATCTATCTAATCAAGAGCTACTTCTTTATGAATTCTCATCTTTACTTTTTTCGAACAATTATTCTCATAACATTTTTGCCAATCTATAGGTACATCAATGAAAAATAGAGAAATTTATTGCTCGATATATACAATTGCTCAAGAAAATATTCAAATACTTATAGAAATGTTTAACGCGCGTAAGGAACCTGTGTAAAACTATGTATCGTGTACCAAGGTAAAATTCTCTATTGTTTCCATCTTCGTAATTAATTCAAGAAAATCAATTACCGTTTAACAACTGGCAAACAGCAAATAGAAATTACTTTTCACTATATTACGGTGTTTGCGGTAATTTAATAGAAATTCGTTACAAAATACTTAAGTACACTGCGAGAACACTGAATTATTCAGTCCATTATATTTTTCTAGTTTGGTTACTTTTTTGTAATTGTACTTTAAACGTAGATTAAGCCGTAGCGCCGATAAGTGAATTTTGAACTCGATAAAATAATTTCAAACGTTCGCATTTGGTAAGACAAAGTAGATAAGAGTGCGTTTTAATCGTACGAGCTCACCTTGTTTGCCAAGTCTAGCATGTTTCCAGTCCCCCCTGCGGCAGCTTCCACTAGTTTCTGTAGAGTATGGGGTTCCGGCGAGAGATCGCGTGCTCCGCTATCGAATTCCCAGCGTTCATGCCGTCCAGATACGGTACCTGAATATAAGTGAAATAGCGTATCATCTGTGCTGAACTGCGTTTAACGTCGTAAAATCAAAATCACGGCTGAAAATAAGAAATTTAGTAGACCAAAATTGGATGTTCTATTGGAAGAACATGGATGGAACCGGTGTCCAAATTGATTTAGATTTGTGTTTATCCGAGATTGACGAGGCGAATGTGCGAAAGATGCCGACAGGTTTTCAAATATTACATATATATAGGATGTTTTAAAAATCCTGGTGTAACCGGCCGAGCGATGTTTCATATGAAAAATTAAGTCGAAGAAGATGAGTCTGAAAACTCGTTAGTTACGCGTGTACTAATACTGAAAGTTTCAATTTATGAAACTTCTGTTTCTGTGGGTGCCTGCACTTTAAAAATGGAGAATGTTAAGCTTTGCTTTGTGATTACTGAAGTGATTCTTAAGAAGTACTAATTTTATCCTTATTTATAAAACTGACCAAATTAAATACAGAAGAAAGGAAAGTAGAAAGAAATCGCGACACTGTCCACGTTTAATTGTCAGACTCACCTTTTTCGAAATCGAAACTTCAAATGAAAAAATGTTCTTATTCTTCGACTTATTTTTGCACGCAGGATTACCACCTGTCCGCTTGTGCTACGATTCTTGGGACACTCCGTATGATGCAATATTGCAGGTAAAACGAGATATAAATTCACATCAAAAAATTGCAGAATCCACGAAAATAACAAAAGAATTCGTTGCCCGATTAACGCTAAACGCATAAAACGATATAACAAGTAATTATCTTTCTTTTATCTTTGAAATACCAACAACGAATATCTCTCAAATTTACTTTCTGTGAAAATGCCTGCCACTTACGAACAGAACGAAAAAGGAAAAAGCTTACCGAGACTGTTGTCGCTGCTAGTCGGTAAGTATTCCGGCGTGTGCGTATGATGAGGACTAGTTCTGTGCTTGCCAGACCTGAGAGCCTCGATCTCCGGTCGAAGAGCCAAGCGACACCTGAGGAACTCTTGATAG
Organism: Bombus campestris; assembly: GCA_905333015.3. NCBI lineage: Eukaryota > Metazoa > Arthropoda > Insecta > Hymenoptera > Apidae > Bombus > Bombus campestris. The sequence continues at coordinate 7,338,933 of HG995135.1, forward strand.
GAAATGCGACCGTGCTCGTCCGCCCCCAATTCTCTCATTAACTCCTCCACCGAATTCTCCAGATTCAGTTCTCTGCATACCGTCAGCAGATCCTGACTGCAATTTCAAACAGAAAAGAATAGCCTTCGTTCGAACTGTTCCAGACAATCGCAGAATTACATAATCGTCGCGTTTGCCAACTTTTCACGATCCCCCGCAGTTTAAGTATAAAATACATTCTACTTCATAAATCACTTGCTAATTTGTAACTGATTTTCTGACATTTGCCAATTTCAAAGAAAGAGTTAAATTCTTAGGTCGTGGAGGCATTGTCTCATTGAAGTTTTCAAGTATCGGTGGTTTAACACTAACCTTACCAGACCCGGTCAAACGACCGCTTTCAAAATTTCATCTAAAATCGTACATTCAGTCTTACTTCTTCTGTTCGTCTAACTCTATGAAAATTCTTATAATTAACAAAAATCGAGAAATTGATTAATCAGATAGTATGAGAATTTACATCAGGGTAAAGTCCTGCTAAGGTCAATGTTAACAAACGGGAGTGATTTAAAAAGGATCTGTACAAGATCTACAATTTTTCGAATCGCAGAGCTTCGAGGAAAGACAAATTCAACATTTAGAGATCAATTGTTCAATTACAAAAATAAATGATTATTTGTGTTATACGTATATACGTGTTATACGTTGTGTGAGAGGACTAGAAGTATAACGAGTATACGTAGGTTGACTGTGGTAGGTCAGATGGCAAGTTAAGATACGATTTATCATTTATCATTATTATTTCAAGCTATAGAGACAACGATGTAGAGATAAAGTTCGATCTGCAAAGGTTGGGCTTGTTCGAATTTCACTTACGGAGGCGATTTTGTAAAGATTTTCACAACGGAGTATAAAGAGAAGGAACAAAATTGCAGTATTATTTCAAACGAAGGATTCGTATTGTAATATTGTTACTAATCGATATTAAAATATTATTTCAAATTACAGAGACTCGAATTACCAAGGTTCGACTGTAATAGTATGATTACCAGATATCAACTTCATTCTATAATTACAATATTCATTGATGCCTGCTCTAAGTATACCAAGCGTCCGGAGACTTATGGACGACAGCATAAATCAGAGTAACTGTAAAAAATTCAAACGTCCCTGCGGCAATTCAAATTCCCTTCGATGCTCCCTTCTACTCGAGCAGTTTGTCATCCGCGGTTCTCATTAACGTCAAACCATTGACCCGACGGGGACGTGGTCTGAAGTCACCTGTTTTTCCAGGCGATCACACGTCTGGCGAAACGCGGCCACATAACTACGTTCCTACGGCCATGAATAATTTATTCCCTGAATAATTCATAGATCGAAGATGGTACTTTCCCGTAGTACTCGCTGGACGTTCGCGAGATTAAAGAAGCGTCGTGGCCGACGACGCAGAAACAACGGAGAAGGCAGCAGGCTCGTGCCGCTAAGCTACTTAATTAAAATCGCCATGCTCATAAACCGTATTCAACGCCGCGTTCGCGGTGTCCGGATGTCTCTGCAATGGCGGGTCCATCTTAATTTTCCTCGACAGCAGGATGGAGTATCATCGGTGAGGCTCGATTAAAACGTCACCGCGCTCGGCGAACGCTGGGGAATCACGCGGAAGACGGACATACAGGGGCGATCGATAACGGGGAATTAAAGATTCATCGGATACACGGAGCAGACACGGACATTCGGAGAAAATCGTTAAAACCGACTCTCTGTCTCCTTTCTCCGTGAATGCTGACGTCTTTTGTTGCGATGCGAGGGAAAAGGCGTGGTCCGGATGCGATTTAACACTAGAGTTACTAACGCCCGAAGTATAAAACTTGCTTCAAAGGAATTAAAGTGCTGGGAATAGGACGAAGCTTAGAACGTAATAAGAAATATAAGCTTTCGTTTGTACATTTGAAAAAGACGAAGAATCATAAAAATCTATAAAATTTCTATGAAAATACGACTTGATCGGTTCATCGGCACGCTGGTAGTTCTGGTATTAACGTGGAAGTGTTAAACACAGATGGAAACTGAATTATTGGTCGTCGCTAATAAACGAATTTTTAATGCGATTCCCTCGTACCTATAAATTTAAATGTGGGAAAATTACAATGAAAGTCGCTGTGCAATTTAAACTATATAATTATTTGGGAAAGATCAACTACACCCTCTGTTCCATTTAGATAATTTTATAATTTGTACGTTATTTTGGGAGCAACTGTAAATAAAAAAGTTGTTGGTTGCAAATCTTGAATAATAAAATTAATTACTCGTTCGATAAAATACGCGGAATTGCGCGAAAAGTTACAGTTTTCACACTAATAAATGAAAATTCTTCAGCGAAAAAGATACTTTTACTTTGTTGTTCGCCCTCGCTGCCTAATGTAATAAATTCGAACAGCAATATGGATATCACAATGCAAATGTACTAGTTCTCGACAGATCTTCGATATCAGTTTATCCGAAAATAGGATTTCATATGATAGAATGTCACTCTTCATATTCAGATTATTTTGCATGTAGATCCATCCCTTTTCATGTTCTAGTAATAATTCCAAAACTTCTTATATTCTGTCGTTTTGAAGCATAGTATGAGATAACTTCACCGTTAAAGTATCCACTGAGATATGACTTTCCCCAATAATATCTTGTAAATTATTTCTCTCTTCCAGATCTACTTCAAAAATACCATAGTATTCATGATTCGCAGAAAGAAGGGAACTCGATGGGACGAACAAGAGGTGGCGACGAAAACTTTCCCGCAGAAACTTTTTCCTCGTCCCGCCACGGAACTTTTCGCTATTTTTTTCTTTTTTGGGACGTACGGCGGGTACGAAAAGCGCCGTGAAATAAGATACCGATCGAATAACGCGAGTTCATCTAATTCCACGTGCCTCTATGTTTACCCAAGCACGTGTAAAACGCGAACACGTGCATCGTGGAAGGAATCGCATCTGTCTGCAAACTGCAGAAGCGTTATTATTTCCGTGACAGCCACACCTTGCACTCTCCTATTCAGCACGTAGCGTATAGCACACAATTTTAATCAACTTTCGTTCAATGGAAAGTCTTGCGGAAAAAGGAAGAAAAGAATCTGCAGAAGGTTTCACACTCGATCGTATTCATGGACGTTGAAGCCAGAGACGAGCGAAATTGCGATCAAAAGGATGACGAAACAAAAAAGGGAAAGAGCGTCGACACGGAGATCCGGTCGTGATTAACGGGACGCAATCAATGCGTAAGCATTATATAATTCACGTGAAGCCAGGCGAACGTTTGAGTGCCATTCAGTACCTTGCCGCCTCTTCAAACCATTGAACCGATTTTCTCGAGGTACCCGCGAGACGCTACTCAAGTCGGAGACACCGTGAAAAAGAAGCGAGAGAGCGCGTAGACGCAAGTAGCACACTCGAGATCTTCCGAGCCAACAAGCATCCGCGTGTACAGTAGTGTACACTGTATACATTGTACGATGTACAGTCAGAATGGAGACGGTTCAAGACCCCTCGTTCTTACAACTTCGTAAGAACGGATTTGGGTTAACAGCGAAAACCTGTTACGTGTTTGGCTTAATAGCTTAACTGGCCAAACTCGAATACAATCGTAAAATCGTTCTAAGTGAAAGCAGTGAACCCTGGGATTTTACGTTTCTGAGACATCTATGATCTCTTTACGACCCACCTACTCGTACTAGTTTCTCCGAATATTTTAAGCATCGTTTCCAAGTGTTCGATCCATAGTTGAAAACTCTCGTTCGATTCTAGAGCTTAATGGCTCGTCAGCCATTCCATACTATTTGGGTTCGTCCTGTTGCATCCTTAACTTTTAATCCCCGCCTACGACGTAATTTCGTGAAAGGGAATTGATCTGTGGCTAATTTCAGGAACAGTAGGCGTTATTGTTTGTAATTGAAATTAGCCAAATGGGAAACTGATAATCGACATGGTCAGTGTCTGTGGTACTCTTGTTTCGCAAGCGTCAGATGATCTCCAACCTTGCACGAACGGAGTTCAACTTTTTATCGCGAAAGGGCAGCGACTGTCGATACTTGCGAGGCTATCTTCGCTGCAAGTTTAATTATATGTATAAAATAACTGCAAGTAACGTCGATCGAAGCAGACGTCTCTGAATTCTCTGAAATACATGTACAGTCTGTCACACAAGAGCGTGTCTGCGATATTTCTGTAAATATTTATATATTTGTAAAAAAATTTATATGAATTGAATCTACATCTAAAACACTAATACGCTATTACTTAGTAGGGTGTCCAATCTCCTCCATTAGCGATTATAGCTTGACATCGTTTCGGCATACTCTCGACTAATTTTTGAGCGTAGGATTCTGGTAACGACCTCCATATCTTTCGAATGTGATGTACAAGTGTTCTTATTTTTGTGATACGTCTTCCTCTCAGCTTGCATTTCATTAGGGACCACACATTTTCGATAGGGTTTGCATCAGGGGACTGCGATGGCCAAGGAAGTACTGTGATGGCGTTTTTCGCTTTCCATTGGGTGCAGATGCGACTTCGATGTTTAGGGTCGTTGTCTTCTTGCAATATCCATTGGTCCTCGGTTTGGTTGAACCAACGTTTCACGGATGTGAGAAGTCCCCTTTGGTACAATTTCACCATCTTTTGTGCATTCAGATTGTCTGTAAAGACGCACAAAGTCCCAAAACCGCGTGCGTTAAAGCAACCCCAAACATGCACTTTTATAGGGTGTTTTACACTTCTTTGAATCATCCTTCTTCCATGGATAGTCCAAGCACGCCTAATAGGACACCATGCCCAAAACGAAGATTCATCAGTGAATATTATATTACTCCAATCACGATCTCTGTTTTCATTCGCCCATGCCAGACGATTTTCGACGTTTCGCGTACGCGGCACTCATATTAAAAAGCTCTGTTCCTTTCACTGTTTCAAATGAAACTGAAAGGTATTCAGCAACGCGTATTAGAGAAGTTTTCGTTTGTTTACATTCTTTTTATCTCATTCTGATTAGGTGTCAGGTTTCGCAGATATCGCAGACACGCTCTTGTGTGACAGACTGTAGATCATGAGATGCGTACGAGATACACGTTCAGGACTGAAATAGGGCCACATACGCAATATGGTATCCATTTATACAATAAAGTAGTTGGATGTCGATCATTTGTTCCGTAGTTAAAAAATAGAGAAAGAGAGAGGCTGACAGGCTAACACAAGAGACTGATAATGAGCGATACTGTATCTTTTGTATTCGTCGCTATGTTTTGTCCGTTGCATCACACGCAATACACGTATCTTCGTATACCATTCTCATTTCTACGTATTGTAAAATGATGATTGAGATGCGTATTCATTCGTGGTAGTTCGCGTTGAATGGATTTCGTAAAGCAAATGTTGCAAATGATATTTGTACTATTTACAAAGAAGGTATTTTATCCTGTCGAATGTACACAAAATGGGTTACTCTTACTTTCGATTCTAGACGTTTATTTGAAGTAGACAAAAATGGCATTCTTCAAAGACTAGCCTAGATGGAGCTAAGTATGTGGAAGTGTTCGTTGACATTAAATGAAAACGTGCATTCGTTATACGAATATTGCGATACGCATATCGCCATGAGAAACAACCAAACTATTTTCCCATCTTCTCTTATCCTTTCGTTTATTAACATTATGATTATAAGAGAGAATTCCAAGGACCTGTTTAATATCTTGTTTGGATGCTACTTCCTCTTATACTCGCTTCTACGTACAATCTTACAAGTTTCAAGATTCAAGTATTTATAGCGTTATGATAGAATATCTTTCTCTTTCAACATGAAAACCTTCTTATTTCTAACACACGTATAATCTTCTGTAAAGTACGTAAGTTGCTATATTTACGTTTACACAACTTTTACCCATTATTCTACTGTTTACCTTTGCTAGGTAAAACAATTTATTCAGATTACTCGTACTACGCATATGTTTCTTCAACACGAGAGCGAAATTTGCACGTAATTCGAGTAATTCGTTCGGCAAAGTGAGATACGTACCACCTCGACATCTTCCTTTTGAGTTTCCTAAGGGACAGCCTCTCCAACGTTCTAGATTCCCAGGTCTTCAACGACTCCATCATCCCCGTGATCGGGCGTGGGCCGCGATTTCGACCGATGACACGCGCAATCGGACACGGTTTGAAGGTCTGGTCGAAGCGATGCAACGAGTGCCACTGCACGCGGGTCGTGCTGCATCGCGGTTCCACCAGCAAAGAGGAGGGAAAAAAAGAGCCGGAGAAAGAGAGACGCGATTGCTCGCGAGCGTGAAACGAACGCGACTTAATCCACCGCGATGCGTGTCACTCGATGTCCCGTGTGCGGTTTTACGGCTGACACGCGGCTTTATTTTAAACACACTCTCGCATACCTCGTTTCACCTGCCCGCCTGGCTCGTAGTCAACTGCTCGACGCTTCATTAGCAAAACTGTGGCTGGTGTCGATCGAGAGATCATCCAGATACGTATATCGTAACAAATAGCGATCTTACGATGTTGTTAGTTTGTGAAGAGAGTCGTTCAGAAGTCGGAAGCTACGTACATCGATGATGAAGAGTGGTAGAAAAGTAGAGTTGCTGATTTTAACAGGGAATTTCGAGATTTTTCTCTTTAGTCACAGACCATAGTAGCGTGATAACAAGGAGAATATTTCACTGAGATATGAGAAGAAAAATAGGTTAAGTATAATTTTTGAAACAGAATATGTTGTTACACTGAGTAACATACCACCATTGTATTTATTACGATATAGAAGCGTATTTTATTCGAATTAGGTCAAACGTAATATTTGAAATACGATATGTTACAGCGGCTACAAAAGGTATTAATTATAGGATTTATAATATAGAATTTATTGTTAATTAACAGCGAGATTCACGTATAAATAAATACTTTCAAGTGTATGAATAATTTCGCACGACTACGAGAACCGAGCCTATAAATATGAAATATAAAAGCTGATGTAAAGAATGATCTCAGCGATATCAGATAAATTATAAAATCCTAGCAGTTTTCCTAAAAGTTACCTTGAGCCGTGTTATTCCACTAGTTCTAAAAGGGTCAAGGAAACAGATGAGATGGCCGTTAGAGAAGACAAAGAGTCAGGTTAGAAAAGCAAACAGTGTTCGATGCATGGCGGAGTGCAACGAACGAGGCTGCACAGTAGGAGCGTCTTGAGTCATTGACACCGCGTGCGTTTTCTCTCCATGCATTGTCTTCAAAACTGGAAACGAATCTACCAAACAGCCCGCGTAATTTTCAGTTCGCACCATTGTGCATCCGGCGCAGTGACTGGACGAAGAAAGTAGTCGTAACTCGTAATCAGGAAATGCGGTTATTGTGAAACAATCGGATGTACGGAGAGAGAGAGAGAGAGAGAGAGAGAGAGAGACAGAGAGAAGCGCGGATTCACTCTTTATACGCGATGTCGTTTTCATTGCACAACAGCCGGGCATCCACCATAGCAGATGAAAGTTACATGTTTGATTTTTATTCTGATAAGGCTTATGTATATCAGCGCAGCTTATGTATATCAGGCTATAGCAACCACGAATAATATAGCGATGTTCTTAATCGAAACATCGAGTATTCAAAACTGTATGCGAGTGCTACTTTTTTCGATAATGTACGATACGTAGATTAGACGTCGATGGTCAATTAGGTCTACCGAAAAATTCAGACTAACATCTAAATCAAAGTAAAATTCATCGTAAAAGATCATTGGCGTCTATTTTTATACTGTGGTTGTAAACGTGGTTAGAATCCATTGCTACTTTTTTCGTAATTTTATATCGTATCTATAAAATTGTTCGTTCTCCTGTTGCAATAAATTCATGCCGATACAAGGTTCATTGTCGTTTTTTAATAGACAAACATGTAATGGTATTGTATATAATGTATACAACGACGAGCTAATCTCAACTAATCGTACATCAAGAAGATAATACGGTTTACGATGATTAAATTTTCTTTGTTTAAAAACGTAACGCAACTAGACTCTTATTACCTTAATAAACTAAAGATAAAGGAACAATACTTTATATATATGTAGTTGAATTTGAAAAAAGAAACTGTTATCAAGTCAGATCGTCAAATAGACGTGAACTGCGCACGACAGATAGCGTGTAGATATATCATAAGCAACGGATTAACATCAAGCCGTATTATTCCGAGTCATCGATTTTTGTTTCTCGAGTCAGCTCACTCCGGGACTGGCTTGATAGGGAAAAAATTTCCGTAAGCAAAAGAGACGAGATAGTCGGTTCGGTTATGAAGCTCACCGGATGACCAAACGAAAAACGAGTCTCTGGACAGGGTACACGGCGTGATTGGCCGAAAATCCAATTTTCAGCTTCGTCCCAGGGCACGTGTGATGTCGTTAAGAGCTCGTCGACCCTGTTACCGTCTCATCCCGTGACTGCCGAATCACTATTTTTATTTCGAAGGTTTAACAGCCATCAGGAGGCTGTTACACCGCAAGGTGGACAAAAAAGATGCTAAATTAAATCTTCCCACCTAGACTGGCTATATGGATTTCCTTATTTTATCAACCGGGGATGGTGAAACACGGAAAGAAGGAAAGAAAAAAAAATGCAAGAAAAAGTGAGAAGAGTACGACGAGGGAAACAACCTGGAGGTTGCGAGTAAAAAGGGATTGAAGAGCGGCGAACGGGAGAATGTTTTGCCTTTGCAGAGCGTTTCCACGGGTGAAATGATTTCCATAATGCGGCGCACTCACGATGAACAACGAACGAACCCCATCTCACCAGGCAAAAGTGGACGTCTCGGAGCCGACGTTACACCGTTCGCCAACGCGACGAGCAACTCGTTACAAGCTTGTAGTTTCGCGTGCACGCAGAGTCCCCTTTGTATCGGAAAGCTCTCCTCCGTCGGGTGAATGTCATCGTGGGCTGGGGCTTACAAAAGCAACGCAGAATGCAGCTACCGGCCCAATAAGTGTCGTCTCATTGTTGAACCGCGCGAAACCGATGCCGAGCCCTTTCCAGAGAATCGTTCTGCCGGGAATGCGGTACTGCGAATGATCTCTTTTACCAGATGTTAGGTGATTAAGGGTTTTGTAGTGCTTCTACGACATCCTAATTTTATAAATGTTGGATCAAGAGTGGGTTGAATTTAAATTGGAATTTGTAACAGGGTGATACATATAACGTAAAGTATTAGAATAAAGTTAAGTTATCTTTGGTTATTATCATTGCGGATATTTATGCAAATTCACGTTTCTACGAATATAATTAGAAAGATGCGACATAGGTAGAAAATTGTGTCATGTATTACATATTGTACTAGAACTGGGATATTTTATATATTACGCGTACTCTGTATACTTATTCACCTTCAAATTTCTCATAAATGCTGAAAACGCGCAGTTGATTAACCATCTCTGTGATAAAGATAACAATATGAATATCACAGGGGAAAATCTTCAAGTAGAAGAAGGATGATAATTATGACCTCTAACAAAATCTTGGAAAGTAAATATTCTTTGATAATGATCATCGTGAAAGAAGAAAGATCTTCGATAAAGATATAAGCAGAAAGAGAGTAAGAAGAAGAGAAGAAGAATTCTTTCCAGTTCAAAAGTTCACTTTCCATCGATTTTACATATCTCTGCATAAAAACGAGGGACCAATCAGTCGGATGGCGAGAGCCACACGCTCATCCATATTCCAGATAGGAGTTTCAAGAACAGAGTTTATTCTCAACTATCGAACGTGCTTCCCTTGACCTCGCTGAGTCGAGGCCGCACTGGCAGGTCGAAGTTACACGCGCCCAGAGGGGAAGAGGCTAGAATGAGCCGCGGAAATGCCGAAAAACTGAGCAAATAACGAGGAAAGGGTTGCTGCCAGTCGATGAAAAGCGACACGGGTATTCCATGTTAAGCGCGTTCCGCTCTATTTCGTCCGTACACGCCCTTGAAGAGGGCACGCCGTGCATAAAAGGGCTCGCGTCTCCTTCAGGCAATCCCTTTTCAGTTGCTCCGCTATTCCCGCTGGATACGCTGGAATAGGTCCACCATTAAAAACAAAAAAGGCCCAAGGCGGAAGAGGGAGAAGGTGAGCGAGAGGTGGCGTAGCTTCCGCCACGTGAAAGGGAGGAATGTGGAGAAACGAAACATTACCTAATGCCGTGTTTTCACTGCGAGAACATCGCGCGTTTCGCGCACCCCAACGCCAGCAGCCAGCGTACCCGTCCGTCTGTCCTTTGTCGCCCGTTATCCATTGCGTTATCTCCTTCCCTTTCCAGTCTCTCTTTTTATTCGCCAACCTTTCGAGGGGTTTCGATTTCCGTGTAATCAACGACGAATCGAGAGATAGACAGATAGAGAAACAAAGAAAGAAAGAGAGAGACGGAGTAGTTACGCGTTCGATGAAGAGCTTCAGACATGGGAGTCGGGGTTAATTGTTAGCTCGTCGGCCAATGTTGCGTACGTTCCCGATCGTTAACGGCGTGAAACGCTCCACTTCGACACTCGACTCTGCTGTAACGACTCGACGATCGTCGAAACCCGTTCGATGGACTTTTAACTCGGCGATGAATACTTTACCGCGAGCTCAAAAGAGTTCGCTTCGACGCCTACAGCCGTGCAGTGAAACTTCATTGGATCACACGAAGCTTCGATAGGTCCTCTTATCGATTCATTCTCGTCGCGAATAACTTTTCGAATTAAAAATCCAACACTTCGAACTTGAACCACGCGACAAAGAAACCTTTAAACACGAATGCTTGGTCTAATCAATGACTGTGCCAATTTCCGCAAGGTTCGTTGGTCTCTCTGGCCAACATCGATCATCGTTAACAGTCTCACCCGGATGAGAAACAGCGTGCGGACAGCCCGGCCAATTTTCGTTTCATTTTTTTCTCCGGTCGTTCGTCATGGAACAGGCAATCTTTTTCCGCGTGGAAAACTACAATACGTTTATCGTGAAGCCGCGAAGCTGTACACGAGACGCACGTGGCACCAGTTGGTATGTGAAGTGGTGCACGAGGGAGAAATGTAAATAACGATAACTAGATGGCGTGGGCTTTTGGAATTTATCGCGAGAAAATCGAACCCGGTAACAAAATTACGAGAACTTACCATAAGACAGGGGAAAAATGGAGAATGAACCGAGAGTGCGACACGTAATTAAGCAAACGGGGAAAGGCTGGCCATGCGGGAATTCGATAATTATCAAATGGCCAATTAAAATACGGAATTTTCGAGCTTTTTGGTGACCCACCGGGAGGGTAGCGTATAAAGAATTTTAGTGAATGTCATGAGCAATTTCAACCCTTTTATGAAATTTCTATGAAACGATAGAAAGTATCCAGTTACATTTACAGTCTGTCACACAAGAGCGTGTCTGCGATATTTCTGTAAATATTTATATATTTGTAAAAAAATTTATATGAATTGAATCTACATCTAAAACACTAATACGCTATTACTTAGTAGGGTGTCCAATCTCCTCCATTAGCGATTATAGCTTGACATCGTTTCGGCATACTCTCGACTAATTTTTGAGCGTAGGATTCTGGTAACGACCTCCATATCTTTCGAATGTGATGTACAAGTGTTCTTATTTTTGTGATACGTCTTCCTCTCAGCTTGCCTAATAGGACACCATGCCCAAAACGAAGATTCATCAGTGAATATTATATTACTCCAATCACGATCTCTGTTTTCATTCGCCCATGCCAGACAATTTTCGACGTTTCGCGTACGCGGCATTCATATTAAAAAGCTCTGTTCCTTTCACTGTTTCAAATGAAACTGAAAGGTATTCAGCAACGCGTATTAGAGAAGTTTTCGTTTGTTTACATTCTTTTTATCTCATTCTGATTAGGTGTCAGGTTTCGCAGATATCGCAGACACGCTCTTGTGTGACAGACTGTAATTTATCTTCTTTAATATTTGGGCTGTTCTAGATCTTTGCGATATTTTTTGTCAATATATTTCATGAGTATAAATAAAAGAAAGATGTTATATAAACATAGCTGTGATTTTTCGCAACACGCATTCCTAAGGAAAAGAAGAATAAAAATATATTTTTCTTCTAAAATAAACGGATTGATGAAGTTGCTTAACATCTGTTTTTGTACGAAATTCATTGTGATTTGTGTTTCTTCTAACAAAATCAATCGATTTTTCGTATCGATATTTGTTTGGTATACCTTTTTTCGAAATAAAATACGAGTATACGTGAGAATTTAGTAATATGAAACCGGACGATATTGCAGATTGAACTCAATAAATATAACAGTATTAAAAAATATCTATTATTATTCGTTAACGCATAATATATATTTTATAACAGCCCGCTACACAAATAAAAAAGCTATTACGCAAATTGTTGATATTTTATTTCATAACTGCAATATCAAAAAATAAAATAACGTAGATTAATTGAAAGAAAATTACAATGAAATGTTACATATTATTCCCTTGATGTTTTATATTTTTGTTATAATACTTTAATAAAGCTTCAATGTTTGTACAACATACGTTTCGCTCATTAAATATATTAACACGAAGCTTGGTTGATTAAGTCCGGTACATCTTATATAGCGAACAATTTGAATGAAAAATATTTTTATATGAAAAAATGTTTGTTAAAATTAATAATTCTGCGCCATTAGCTGATCTACTTTTTGCGGATGGAAATCACTGGTCTTGGTATTGGTATCCAATGCATGGAATTCCTACGGAACGGATTTCTCGATGGATTTACATGGCATGTTGCGTGCAGAGGTTCGGGCAGGTCAAGAATATCCCTACAGGTGAAGAACGGATGAATAGTCGAAGCCAACCGCAAGGATCCACACGCGCGTACTGCGTGCTTAATCGAGTGTCAAGGGTCGAGAGGATCTTTAAATTATAGTAACGAAAGGGCCAGTCATTTTTGTTCATCCGTCTTGGACGTTTACGAGCGTTGCACGATACGCTAGAAAGCGGAAGAAGATGCTTGTGGAAGAGGAATCTACTAGTGATTTCCAACTTCGTAAATCAACCACGAAGATACCATCTAGTGCTTAATTATCGCCTTGAAAGCGTCGAGCAAAGTTTTCCACTTGGATTAAAATTCCAATGAAACAGGGATAGGGTTCTTGTATTGTTGATTGATATATGCAGTTTCATTGTATTTTCAAATATTCTAATACAAGAACTGCACCAAGATGGACCTCTATTTCTCATCGAATACTTAAATCAAATAAAGGGAGAATTCTAATCAAAATGCAAACATTATTCTTCTTGTTACAGTTTCAGTCATTTGAGACATCGTTAAAATAAATAGAATTTATTCCTTTTATACGTTTATTCGAACAATGGAAATAAGAAATAATAGAAAAAATTATGAAAAATATGTTTCCACATTAAGAAACTTATTTTATCTTTAATATTAAGAAAGTGATACGTAAGAAACGAGTTTGGCATTCGATTCTGATACCTTTCCTCTATTCGTTTGTCAGGATGCGATAGATAGAAAATGCAAAACAAACTCAGGTTAGAGCTACCTTCTTCGAGAGTGATATTTTCAAAAGGAGATGTGCAAACGTAGCCGAATTCACGAAGCAAGGCCAAAATAATCGAGACAGTGAAATGAAAGGAGGGTCTGAGACGAAGTGAGTCACTTGCCATAAAACACGATCACCCTTCGCGTAACCCTAGGGTACCGTAGATGTTTCGACAATATCCTAGGGCCTAGGGTAGCGTATACCAACCGCGACCCGTAAACATTTTATCCTGTATCGTTCGAAACTCTTTGAAGGGAGTGGCTTCCTTCGCTGTGCTTTACGAGAGTTCGAGGATGGAAAATTATCGAAAGTTTGCATCGCAGTAAACTCGAAGGCGATCGATAGATTCTATATATCATACACTCCACGTACAGTGGCTCACGAAAATACAAAACTTTTTGAAATTTTCTTAGAACTATAAAGTGATCGTAACAGTAAAATGTTTAAAACCGAATTTAGTAATGTATTTACATAGAAATTACAAGACATTTATAGCACACGTATATTTAGCGAAAAATTAGTATTAATGCTATCTACAGATGGTCTCGCTACGTATTGTAGCTTATTAATATAGCGAATAGTTGACTGTTGAAATACTTTGGTGTTCTTTACGAAATGTACGCTTCCAACAAATATCTTGCAACTTCTATATACATTTTCAGATCGGTTTCAAATTCTATCGACACAATCGCGATAGTCGTGTCTCTACAATACCAACAGATTTCAAAATGTTTTATACGACATATCCATAAAAAGTTTTCATGAATATTTGGATACTTTCGTAAACCATTCTATACGTACACAGAAATTTCTGCAAGGAAGAAATGTACTGCTCGACTTCTGCATGAACTACATGGATACATAGAGCAGTTTGATAAATATCCACTATCTTTCACTGATCGACAGTGTAAATTCCGAACTACTTCGAGAAATTGGAATGTCTTGGATTGAGAAACGAACGTTGTAGAATTCGGAAACTTTGATGGAAACGTGGCTCGATAACTGAGCAACAGGGCAAGACTCGAGCGTTTGATGGCGAAGTACGTAATTGGTCCTTCGACAGTAAGAACGTCTAACACTGAAATCAATAAGGTCTTGGTATTTGAACTTTCGCAAAAGCAACCGCGTTCAAACTGTGATAGACTATGGTAAAAGCGAGTCATGATTATAGCAACGAAACCGAGTAATGTTCGAGTGCTTTGAAAAGCAAAAAGAAAAAGAAAAGAGACCAATTTCATCTAATGGTTCTCGGCCGATTACTGCATAAACGACGTCTGACGTGACTCAGTGATTATTCGATTTAAAATCCGTTGTAAACAATGGCTGCCATAAACCGACTAGTCACGCGAGCAAATATCGCGATCTCCCGTTACGTACCGCCTTTCATTACTTAATCGCTCGTTTGCCTCTCCATCTCGCAGACTTCGAGCAGACTTCGTTTTTCGATAACGAGATTCACCCCTCTTTATTCAGACGGTCCTCTTCTTCTAAGCCGATTTCGCCCCGGATCGTTTGATCTTGGACTTGACTATGGCATACTCGTGAACCAAACAAGGCACATTTACGCGAAACTACTTTCCTACCAGACGTCCAAAGGAACTGCGTAAGGTACAGAATGAAGGTAGGGTTAATCCTAGAAAGACGGAGCTTTCAAGCATTATGTGAACGACGAAGGGAGAGCTGATTTCGGTCAAAAATATCCTTTAAAAGCAAGCGTTTTAACGAACAGACGTTAAACCTGCTTCGATTTGTCAACTTTTATGTTTCAATTTTGCTCTCATTTTAGCAAACAAAACGGATTTCTAACATTCGAAGAGAATGTTTAACATAAAGGTAAAAGCAGGAAACGTGCATATAAATAACAGTTTTTTCATATCTTGCTCAGAGTCGATATATTTCTTAATATTAGGAAAATGCACTGGCAATACTTTGCGATATCTGTCCAATCAGGACTCGTAATAAAAACGATCCTTTCCTGTGTTCGCCTTTTTCCAGCAAAGCAAAGAATTCCTTCCCTTTAATCATTCCAGGATTCAAGTTCGACGTAAGAGGAAGAGAAGAGACGATTGCGAGCTACATAGGAACGAAGCAGGAAAATAAAGATAAGGGAGGAAAGGGTGGATTTATTGGGCCGAGAGGACGAGCCCTAAGAATATAAAGTAATGACAACTGTAAAAGACAATTATGTCGGAGTAACGATAGACGTTCCAAGTAACAGAGAGGAGGCGGAAACAGAGTGAAGTTAAGAGAGAAGAAAACGAGAGACGAGCTAATAGAGAAGACAGGAGTAGAACACAGAGAAAAGAAAAAGGAGACGACGAGGGAAAAACTGTAGAAAATGGGTGGAAGAAAGGAAAGAAGAAAATGGAAAGAGAGTCGAGTAAGGATAAAGTGCGAGAGAAAGGGGTGAAAAAGGAAGTCGAAGGTGGAAGGGAGAAGGGGCAAGACGCACAGGCAAGTCACGCAAGTATGCACTTGAGCGTTCGGTTTCGTTCGCAATCTCGTGGGCATGCATCCGGCTGGATGCACATCAAGTAGTGCACGAGTTTCGAAAGGGGAGTCCGGTGCTCGGAGATACGGAAGCTTACAAAGCCAACGAGACGTAGCAGGGTGCCTGGGACACACGAATCTCGCCAGGCTAGGGTTAACGAGGCTGTGGAGAACGGACAATAATGAATCTCGAAAAGCAAAGGAAATATTGCTCTCTTGAATTTCGACTAATGGTGGCAGTCGTGTCTCTCCCTCTCTTCAATTTCATTCCTGTTTAAGTAGAGTTTAGTATTGTTGCGGCGCATTAAAGAAACAGTCCTTCGGACCGTGTGCAAGGTACGTACGAAGCAAAGAATGTTTAGTGTGTTCCGTGCCATAGAAACGAATTTAACCTGAAGCACCCTTCAGTCTGGAGAGTCCGCGGGCTTAATTAAGTCACGTGTGCTTGCGTGGGATGAGTGAGAATCAGAGAAAATTGAGCTACAAAGGGCACCCGAGAGCTTCCTCAATTTAAGGAAAAACCTTTGATGATTCGGTAAATCGACTATGCTCTATAACGTTTTCTTCTGCTCCGCTAGTAACGGCTAACTTTCCAATTTTCCTTGGCTATTTTCGTTCTTTCTTCCAGGCGGACAGACGTCGAGTTCCTGATTATGTTTCAAGAGCTATGGCAATACTATATCGTCGATAAGAATAAATTGCTTGAGCTGTTTTTGAAAATACAAGAAATTTTACTTTTACACGACTACATTGTGCTGAATTGAGTTTCATGTGAATTTTCATTAATTTCAATTACGACGCCTCGAATTAATTTTGCGTGGAAAGTATTCAGTTAGTTCGCTAAGCTGTCAGTCTACCTGCTTATGCTTTTACGCCACAAGTAACACGAAGGTACGGAATACATTAACAGCAGATTACGTTCCACCAAGATACCACGAAGAATTGAAAGTAGTGGAGAATATTGATTCCACCTCTCCGACGTACGCTCATTTTCACTTGCAATCTCGTGGCGCGGAATTTTCTGCAACTCGACGCGCGGAATAATCTCGCGAGTTATCGATCCGTGAAACTGATTCGCCGAAATAAAAAGAAAAGGGAGAAGAGAAAGCGAAGAAGAAAATCGTGAAGGCGGGAAAAGGACGAAAGCTCAGGAAATTCGTATTCCTATTGCCTATTTCTACGATATATCAACGCAGAAAGGGGAAGCGGTAATCGCGAGGTAAGACAAGGGGGAAACGTTCCGGGGGAGCATTTAGAAGTAGTACAAGTCGAAGGGTGAGAAGCTCTTCGAGAACGAGAGAGCGATCTCTCCGAGGGTAGAGCACGGGAATGGCGAGTTTTACACACAGAGAAACGCGAAAACGTTCCACTCTTTCTACCTTCCTTCTTCGTCTTCTCTTTTTTCTTTCCTTTTCCTCTTCTTCTATTTCCATCTCGGTTCCACCAGGTCGGCTCTCGGTCCCGAGCCCCTCGAATTACAGAAAGCCTTTATTATCGACGCATAGAACGCTCGCTCTGTCTGTGCATACAACGGAAATTGCCTGAGAACGCTCGAATATCATCTTCGCGACGGAGAGTTTAATTGGCTAAAGTCACTTCTGCCCCTCGACGACAGCTGACACGGCAAAGATATGAAAATCGAACGCTCGAAAATAAATGCTTTTTATATTTCATCTTCTCTTTGTTATTTGGTCTTCTTGCACGCTGATTTTTGAGGCTATTATCAAGATGTGGCGATGCACGAAGCGCAGTCGCGATAACGATCGGACACGGTCCGATGAATTATAGTTGTTTAACGAATTAATTCCGCTGGTAATAATTATTGATAGCAAAGAAACCGATGGAGAAGAGGAGGAGATTCTTAACTGCAGGAGATACAGGTGTACAGTTAAAAACAATAGAGGAACTTGTTGCGAACGCATATCGAGGATCATACATATCTGCGAGATACCATCAACCGATCGAGCTCGGTAAATCTTTCGCGACGCCAATGTACGCTGCTACAAAGCAACGATGCTAACGAGAAGTTGCAATTCGTTCAAAACGTAACAAGTAATTGTCAACTTTATCCATGAGCATTTGTGCTTATACCTATATGGTAAATTCTTTTAATAGTAGCAAATAAAAACTCACATTTTAGTACTTCCCGCCAGAATGCATCATGACGCGGATCTACTTGCAATTAGTTACGACGACAATGGTCTTTTGTTCGGTTGCACGATGCGTGTTACTTTCTTTCCGTACTTCACACGATTTTTACGAAGATATTTGTGCTTATCTACTTTTTTAGCAACTCTATTCTGAGGTGTGAATAGTTACACGATCATTTGATTTATGACAATAAAAAAGGACGTGGCAAAAATGGAAACGTGGAAGACGAGAATAAGAGAGCACTTCCGGTGGCGCAAGAAATATCAATAGTCTTGAAACGTGGATGTTTTTGTAAGAGCCTATACAAACGCGTCTGCCACGCCACGCATCGCTTGCGTCGAGATAATAAACTAATCGTTCTATTTATTTTATTTTTAAACTCACGATGGAATTATTGCTACTTGCAACATGAGATTATCTTTAGCATACAATAAGTATTAAACGATGGTTCCACTGAATACTGAAGCTTATTAATAGAATAGCTTTGTGATCTCCGCGAAGTGGTACAAGAAACGAAAGTATTCATACAGTACAGAAATATAGAAATATAAATCATTTTCTACATTATTTGACATATTCAAATATACCTATGTAATTATATACTATATATAGTACTACAGGAATAAATATATACAAGTTAAACAAAAGTTAATTACATCTATAACTGCTGCAATCTGTATATTATATACACTTACATACGTTTGAATATAAAATATTTAATGATACAAAAAATATTCTAACTGTTCGAATACTTTGTGTCTTACTGTATGCACTTGCACTAAATATCTTACAATTTCTATATACCAAGTCTAATGAAATTTCAAAATGTTTCGTGCAACACACATAATATATTAATAAAAGGTATCTACAAGTGTTCGAGTACTTTCGTCAATGATTGTACATAACCACGAACGTATACATAGTATCGTACAATTGTATCGCGAACGAAACGAAACTTCTGGAACGAAGTTTCTAACCAGACCAGGGTTTGGCTTTTGTCGCGAACGCGAACGGATCCGTGCTTTGACGGAGAAACTCGCTCGCTTTGGCTGGAAAAGAATGCGAATCGCAGGGGTGGTAGTCGGGATCTGAGCGAGGAATTGACGGCTAATTTTCGCTAAAAAGCGTTGAATAGTGGTAGGTCGCAGCGGGAGCAGGGCTTCGAAGAATGGAGGAACACCGGAATGGGGAGAAGCGGAAGGAACAGAGGGAAATAGGGAAACGGTTGAATATCGGGGAAACGGTTATGCGTTTAATGAAAAACCGTGTGGCTGCATCGCGTGTACGTTCCCCTGTACTCGCATTATCTTACAAGTTTATTCATCCGGCGGTAGCGAAGAAAACAGTACGCGTTCCCGGTTTAATTCGCAGTATCGCGGCCGCGCTGCATTCAAATTGGCTAATTAATCAAGCTAATAATTAAAAACGTGTGCGTGCCGCGCGCGCCCAAGTCACCCGCCAACTTTTCTATTCGTGTTTGCCAACGAATTGTTTCACGCGGTCTCATAATTCCTACAGTGGTCATTTTGTTCTGAAAACTATTATACTTAAATGCTATTCTTATTGAATAACTTTATTTCAGAACTATACTGTATGTAGCTTTAAATATGTCTCCAAAGTATCGGTCTATGATAAAGTTTAGGAATGTTTAGATTATTTCATATTCCGCCGTTCTATGATTTAAAAGACAGAGTATTGTAATTTATGCAAATTGTTTCGGCTCACCTATCGATAAAACCATCTCCGTCGCCGTCGCATGCTTGGAACAGCTTCCTGACGCGTTCCTCGTCGCAGATGGAGCCTGCTTCACTTTCAGCATCCGCGGTTTGTGACATCTTCACTTTACCTCTTGTTTATCCATTGTAACTACATAACTATTGGCGCACTATCCAGCTGCTTCGTGTCCATCTTTCTTCAACTGCTCTTCCCTGTCACATTCAAAAGGTGATGGTCACCTCTATACCGCTGTTCAATTTTCCTTCTAGCTGCCCCGTTACATACTTCAGAACTCGATTCACGCATCGATTACGCACCGATGGTCCGAAGTTTTCAATAACGTTCTTAGGTTCCTGAACTTGCGTCAAATACGTAGGACCAACACGGTGGATCGTTAAGTCACGTGTTGCATCGCGATCTTTCGTTAATCGATCCCGAGATGTAAACTCGAACTGTTGACCGCCTCCGCGATTACGTTCGGGGAAAAGGTCTACGAACCTCGGTGGAAGCAACAGCTATTTTTAGACCGCTTAAAAGACGTAGATTCCCTTGTTCCACAAGATTTTGTTGATACATAGTGCATAAACAGATCGACTAGATAAGCCATTCTCTCGCGAACGTATTTTCAGCGCACGAATTTTACTGAGATTTTAAAATGCGAAGTCGTGGGCGTTCGTCTTGTTACTAGATCGTCAAAAAGGGTGAGACAGTTGCGTTTTTTCCGGTGTGGCTGTGCACGCACGAGAACCTGTGTCCGCCGTTTCCAGTGTCACCGAGTCACTAACCCTAACCTCAAAACCGGACCCGAGACTCACCCACCCTCGCGAGCCGTACAGCGGCAATAAAAACTATCGATTGAGCGTTCCGCGGTCAAAAAACTTTGACATCTCGCGCCATCTTGAAATTTTCGAGCACGACGAAAACAAAGATGGCGGTCGCCGAACCGCGAGCCGGCAAGCGGAATATTCGAGTTCCATCGTCAGATGTCGCCACTAGAGGGGCTAAATTTATCGCTCCTAAATATAATACGTAAGTCGTATGAAATATTGAAAATAAATTATTTTTATTATCAGTATTGTTGAACAAAAATACAACTAAAATGTTTTGTACATATAATGGTAACTTAAGTATATAAGTTGTGGATATTAATACGTATTGGTACGATAATTTTGTTTAGGATTTTAGCTTCTCAGCCAGGGTAGGCACAAGTTTTTTCAGTTTGCCAGCGTCGTGACTGAATGCCCACATTATACATCGAGTATGTTCTTCGCTTGGAAGACCACGAAGTTCTTCGTCTGTTTCGAACCATTGGATATTCTTTTCTTTGATTCGGTCTACTAGACTTCGTAAATTCTTATTCCTCTCTATGTCCCAAGTAACACTCGAGTCTGGAACTTGAACGTTCCTCAACTTCTTGTAATCTCCCTCCACTTCCTCATACGCTCTGTACGATACATCGAAGAATGTTACAATATATATTTTTACCATAAATAATATTCTATTCCCTAATAATAACGATATAGTAGCATATATTAATAATAATTAGATTACGGATATTTACGTATATTCATATTTTTATGAATATAATGTAATTTGGAATTATTTTATCTATTAAATATCGTAAAAAGTACTATACCCTTTATACTTTTTATACATTTCTTTATATTTTATGCATTTTGTGTATTTTTGCACCTTTTTCCATAAACGCGTACAAATCCGTAGTCTAACAATAATTATACATGTATATATACATAATAAGAAATATACTTACTTAAGAAATCCATTGTCTTCGATTTTGTATCTGTCGGCCAACGGCTTGAAGGCTTGCACCAAGTCAATGGGTAAATAATTGAAGTTCTCCTTAGCTCGGCCATTCACGTTATAATCCGTGATCCAATTCTCGAACACTTCCACGGCTTCCTTCATGTTCTTGATCTTTTGCTCGTCCTTTGTGCACGATATCACCCGCTCAGCCCTTTTCACCAGGCCAGTGATCGCATGATACTGATAACTTACATCCCTGCCCTCTAACGATTCTATACTCAGCAAAGCTTTCTCCTTATCTTTGAAACTGAGTCCGCTTTCCTCCTTTTCAGTCTTCTCTTCTTCAGATGAATGTTTCGCTACCTTTTTTTTCGGTTCGTTGTCCTCCTCCTCTTCATTGCTGGACGAACTGCTGTATCTTCTTTTCACGCTTTTACCTTTGTCATTTTTATCAACCTCCATGTCTTCGTTATTCTCAGATGGAAACTTTTCTTCCACCTGGGTCATGAGTTTCTTCAACTTGGTCGGTTCTGGACTATAGCCCAGCAGGATGCACTGAACGTGTTCCTTGGTTGGGAGTCCCCGGAAGAGACCCACATCGGTCTCGTACCATTGCATGTGCTTCTGTTTGATTTTATCGATGATCTCCTTCAACCTTCGATTCCTTTCGATGTCCCAAGTGGTCTCTCCGCTTGGAATTTTAACAGCACGCAGACCTTTGTAATCGCCTTTCTCTTTCTTGTACGCGCTGAAAAATCAGAAACGCGTGAAATACTTACAGGAATAGATCTCTACTGAATACCTAGGTATTGGATGAATCAGAAAAATATTTAAGTAAACGCGAGTAAATGGTCACGTGTAACGTTGGCATTAAACTAAGGAAACACACCAATGACCTCTTTCTTGGATCATACTTGGTCACAATAATTTACTTTACAATACATAATGTTGAAACATACACATATTTTATTTTTGTTAATATTGCATGGTTTACGCGATAAAATTAATCATTAATTATTTTCATCGCATTAAATGTAAAATACTAAACAAACTAAAAGATACTTTAAAAATAAGTATTCTATTGCAACGGTGCCAGTAGTAAACAAGGAGGTAGTAAACAACGCAATAAAACTGAAAACTGCTAATATTCGGTACCTTGAACTACACCTAGATTCTGGTGTAATTGGATTGGTGTAAAATCAATTGGAACCACGTTGAAACAAAGCTACACCGAATCAAATTAACTTTCGAGAACTAATTTGTATTGCGCTAAGTGAAAAAATAATCGGTCATTCAATTTGAAAGGACTCGCTGAAAGAACTATACTTGCGGAGAAAATGTTGATATTTACTTGTAGAATTCCTCCTCCAGAACATCGTACTCTTTGGCAAGATTCCTGAAACCTTTTATAGTCTCGATTGGCAAATAAGCAAGATTTTCTTTGCTGCGATTGTTCTCCTTGTAATCAGTCAACCAATCCTCGAACACCTTCAAAGCCTCACGAAGATTGGCCAGCTTCTCCTCGTCTCTGGTAATCTGCAGCGTCCGTTTCGAGCGACTCACGAAACTAGAGATCACGTGGTACTGATAACTGATATCACGACCTTCCAAAGCCTTCAGCGTGTCCAAGGCCTTCTGCTTGTCCTTGAAGCCCATCGCAGACTCTTCTGGTTCTGTGGATTTGCTTCGGCCCATTGCTGAAAATCGACACGTTCATCGTCCTCTATATACGTACGTATAATCGAGCGAGATCGCGTGCAACGCGTGGCAAGCACGTGAGACGCGACGTAAATTCACGCGATCGATTGAAGGGTATGGCCAATCATTAGGTATGGCAAACAGAGGCGGAGAAACACTCGACGAGAGTCTGACGCCAGCATGTCAGTTTTATCGTTGACGTAATTACTGGTTTATGGGAGGATCAATACAAGCCGGACGATGGTCAAAATTGTATATTTGTGCAAACTGCAATTTGAACGCCGCGATTTTTTGTCGATCCAAATAGCAGCGTCGAAATAGCACCGCTTAGAAAATAGCTGGTATATCGTCAAGACTGTTCGATAAAAAACAACGCGATGAGAAAACCGCGGTTTTCGTCGATCCAAATAACAAGGTGGAAACAGCAACGGTTAGAGAATAGATCACGTATGATCGATAGTATCAGATAAAAGATAACGAGATAAGAAAACTTCGACAGACACTTACCAAAACTATGCAGGCAATATCAATTTCCTTTAATGTGCAATTAATCTGATCGGATCACTGACACTGGTCCTAACACGAAGATAGATCGTATCACGTAGTAGTTGCAAGAAACCGAATAGACTTTTAGATTCTAACGTTGAAACTGCGCGACTGACAGTGGCAGACAGATTTACCGGGACCCGGCTTCGGTCGGCGATGTTCACCAACGATACAACTGCTCACGGATGAAGAAGGATAGACGATTTGCGAGTCGGCGGAAAAGAGAGGGGCCGATATAAACATATCTACTATGTGTCACAGCCCGAAATACGCAGTCGACCTCAGCCGTAGTCTTTGGTTTGCGTCACTAACTGCTAATACGACGGCGAAAAGAAGAATCGACATGGAAAGTCTCTGCGCACGATCACGTACGATTCGTCTGTGTGTAACTCACGCTCGCATAACCGTTTACACTCGTACTAATTCGCATATCGAGCATTCCACCGTATTTACTTTCAGTAAGACGACGGTGATTTCTTGCGCATCTTTCTCGATGACACAAGAAGATAAACTTGTTAATGACGCTGTTTAGGAACGTTGGGTACACAGACTGCGTTTTTACGTTTCGATAGATTTATTTGGTATTTACAGAAGTTACAGTATCCTGGTGAACTACTCGGACACGCGCAATATAACAACGATCACAAGCGATTGGATCTGCCGAGCTAAAGGGTTCTTAGTCGACCTGAACCATCATACATACGCCTTCGAATTTCGCTATTTACAAGATTCGTGGTACGCGCGATTCGAGTCTCGATTCTGAAATACGTTTGTCAATGGTCGCGTAATGAGTCGATATTGAGCGTCTATTTTTAGGAAAATCAGTTCTATTTTTCTCCGATATTGCTATTAATTCTTGGTTAATTTAAGACATCGTAGCATATTGTTACCAAGTTTTGTTTGACCATATAACACGTACATCGATAGATCGTTTTAGGCATTGATTTTTATAAATTCAAATTACAGTGTCTTATACCGAAATATTCATATGTATACCTTAAGAAAGATGTATCGTACACTCAGCTTTATTTTCACCTTTCCTTTAACAAGAAATTTTTTGTTAATCAACCGATGGAAAATTTGTGCTTTAAGAGGCTGAACTAAGATATAGTATCAGTTATTGCGTATATACGTATATACGTATTAGCGTAACTATTGCTACTAATTGTTGTTTAAATTAAGACATTTAGCGATATTGTAAGTAATTCTTGTTTAAATTAAGACATCGTGCGTTATTGCTACCTATCCTTGTTTAAATTAACATCGTACAACATTATTATTCGTTTAAGTCAAGTTACCGTGCGATGTTGCAACTAATTTCTGTATAAATTAAGACACTGTACGACCATGGACGAACGCTGCTTGACATTCAAACCGTGCGTTCCATTAACACCTACACGTTATACTTAAGCCACCTATACAATCGTATAACGTGTAAGCACGTAGTACGGGATAATCAATGACTAGAGATTTTCTCGAGAGTCAATTCTCGATGCGTATGACTTTCCGTCTTCCGATAAAGTTGAGACTGTTGAGAGAGATTCAGCAGACGCAGCTCCCTACGCCGAGGCAGGCGTACGAAGTTTGCTCGATCTTCGAACTGGTGGTGGTAGCGTCTAGCAAGGTTGGTTGGGAAAGCGTTGGAGCAGCCGGTAATTGCGTTCTCTGCACACCATCGTACAGAATCGATGACGCCTCTCGTTCTCTGCTGATACCTTCTGTTTCCTGTGCGTACGGAATTCTCGCGAGCTCTTGGCTCCTCGATTCTGTCGGAGCATCGTGGGACGACAAGCGACCGTAGTTTAGGAAGGTCTCTGTGTAGCTCGAGGGCGGATGGTGGTGACTTCCGTTGTACTCATGCGAGTAATGGGGATGGTATCTGTTCGATGGTGCCTTGAAACCCTCGTTGCCACCGAGGTACTGGTGCAGGTGATGCAAACTGGATGGCCCATACACTGTTGATCGCAAATCGAGTTTTATAGATTGATCGTTGTTTGCAATTTTTGCGACTACAATGGTGTTTGTTTAAATTTCAGTAGAGACTTTTTTCTTGTTCATTAATCGCTAGACGACATTCTAAAATATTATCGCGTATAACATACATTGCTATTTCATGTAATGTCTTGTACAATTAGGAAACTGTGTATAGTATGATAGTGCGTCACGCTTTATCCGTAGGTGAATGGATTAAGAATTGTTTAATTAACTACTTGGTGTCTAGAGCTCGGTAATTGAATCAACGTAATATGTGCGTCAGTTCCAACGAAAGTGATATGCCTTTTGGTATACTATCTTTTGAATGAATTGTGTTGTGTATCTACGTGTTGCTTGTTGCTTGCAAAAAGAAGACCACATCATTGACAGATATAATTTAAAGCGTATATTAGATGGCGATCTGCTTGCAAACTGTTTGTGAACAGTAGTGTAAACCTGATATTAATTACGATGTATATGTATAAACTACTGACCTGCTGCGGTATTCGAGTACATGGCAAGAACTGCATCACCGTAGCCACTGGTGGGATGTTTTGCTAAATCAGAAACGTCGTTCGTAGATGATATCTTGCTAGATATCGATTGGCTTCGAACGCCGTTTTGTACTTCGCTGGGGAGTCCAGCCGATCCTGCGGAGCCGTAGGCCATGTTGAACAGTGCTTCCGGGTCGCATACGAACTTATACACGTATCTCTCTCCAGCCACCTTTTGCATTATCCCTTTCTCGTAATAATACCTCAATGATCTGCTTAATTTATCATAATTCATTGCCGGTCGATTCTTTTGAACTCCCCATCTTCGAGCTACCTGAAGAAAATTAAATATATCACTTTACCGTTTGATACTTAAGTGGGACGCCCTTTGTGATTGGACTGTTGATATTTTTACTTCAAAAAATTGATAAGAAACTGAATGATATAAAATTGTGCAGAATTCACACATAGAAAATACTAAAGAAAGAAGAAAGTGAATATCGAATACTGAGGAAAATATTCGAAAGAATATATTTTTTGGGCAATGATCGTAAAAATATAAATTGAGGAGCATTACATTTATAATAGCAATGCAATCTACCTCTTCCGGTTCGATTAGCTTGAATTCCATTCCGCGACCAGTCCACGCAATGCAAGGTGCGTTCGCAGGATCATCTAACAAGGTAACTAAAAACTGCCATAATTGAAGAGAACCTCTTCTTTGCTGTTGGTAGCCAATAGACATTTCGCTCCAAGGTGACACTCCCGTCGCCGAAGATGGCCTCTTGCTAGTATACTCTGTGTTCCACGAGCTAGGAGATCCTTTCTTTTGATAACAATTACTCTGTCTCTCCCACGATGGATTCCTGCCTTCTAATTGAACTCCCAGCTCGGTCCACGTGGGCGTAACGCTTCTCTTACCATACACTTCCGAACTCCAATTCTCCTGTCGCGGAAAGAAAGTTTCGCCAGGAGCTGGAATCGTCGATTGCCATTGGGAAGCTGCGGAGGAAGTGCTGGCTGGCCGACTAGGCGACGGCGAACCTCTGGCGTTTCTCGTTCCGCTTCCGTATTGCTGCTGTTGCTGGTAGACCAAGCTGTTGCCTGTGTGAATTTACATCATCGAGTTGAAGAGATTTTTTGGTTTCTGTATTCCAAAATTTCTGATTCTCGTTTTGGAAAACAAAAAACAAGTTTTTTCATGTTTCAGGAAAATGTTTAACATTTAACTTGTTAAGTTGAAAGAGAAATATATTATTATAATTTATATCGATATATGTTTATACGGAAATATATAAATTTATATGTTAACTGATGGGATTTTAAGGTACTCTAATGAAAATTTGAATTTTAATTTGTAGTTTATAATGATAAGGCTTAACCTGATCAAAGATTAATGAAATTCTGTAGTATGTATACGTTTCTGTATGTGAGGTATTCCAGTTCATATGGTATCGCAACGAGTAATCGTATATACCAGTAACAATTTTTTCATATTTTCATCTTCAATATATCCTTTAACGTTAGAAAAATGCAATTATTATATCGAGAATGAATGAAAAAACGAAACAGTTTCTAATTTCGTTTCGTAAAAATTCGTTTCATACCACAGTCGAGGTTTCGTATGCATTTCGATCTTCGGACGTTTCGTTCGTCGGAACGATATTTCATCGAAGCACGCTGACAATATCCAACGTAAACATAGTCTACGATAGAAGAAGAATGGATAAGGACAAAATGGACAAGAGAAGATTCTCGGATGCACGAGAAAGAAGGAAACGCAAGCAACGTATTAGCGATTGCACTCACGCGCGGTTGCCGGTGAAGTGCTCGTCACACAAATATCGGCAGGAAATTGGTTGATATTCAAAGCCCACGGGGTTGTCGGGATGGCGGAGCTCGCGGATAGCGGCACCGCCTGAAATACCGCGTAGAGCTCGCGCGATATGTATATTAATCGGGTGCTCTCCTCACAGGGAGCATCCACCACCGCCGGCATCCCGCTGATGCCATGGTCCCTCGAGCCGAAAAAGCTATTCTCGAACCGTAATCCGGTTACGTTCCAAGTCGTGTACCGGGAATATTGAAAAATTGAGAACCCTCTTGCCGATACCGAGCCGGAACGCGACGCTGTCAGCCGTGATGCAGTCCATCTTTTTGCTCGTCAATTAAAAAACCTCTACCTTCGTTCGTTCGTGGAAAAAGAAACGTACTAACTTGGCAGGATGTGCAACGTATGTACATGGAATATTCTATTCGATAGGGCTTGCGGTTGAAATTCAAGGTATACACCGTGTACCTGATATTAATGGGAAATCTCAGTCATCGAGATGAAATTAAGAGGAGGAAGGGCCGGGAAAGTTAATCGTGTCGGCAAGTTAGCTTTAGCTTCCTAGCTGGCAAACGTCGGTCGGATCCCAATCTCGTGTAGACGAGACAGACAGGAATCGCGGGGAGGAGAGTTGAAAGCTACGGGCCAATCTGGCACTCTCTCTCTCCGAAGAGGGGCGAAAGGGGTTGACCTCAACGTGCAAGCGAGGGCAGAGGCTTTGCGGGTAGTTTTAGATTAAAATTAATCGCGAGCTGATGAAACCGGTGGTGATGTACCAAACAGGAAAAGGGTTGAAGTCGGGACTGGTCAGGGGCGGTGCGCAGAAGGGTTGCACGGAAAAGAGGACGGCCTCCACTCGTCCACTCTCAGACGAGGAGCTTCGGTTCTTTCCTCTCTTTCCCTTCTTCCCTCTCTCATTTACTCTCGCCATCTCTTGTTACCCTTCCACTCTCTCGCTCATCCTCCCTCTTCTCTTCTCATTTTCTTCTCCATCCCTGTCTTTATCCTGCTATCTCTGTCTCTCTGAATCCCGAATTCCGGAGTAGAGGCTGGTTAATAATGCAAGGTCCATTTTCCACCCACCTGACGCGCTGAAATGACCTTCTTTGCTTTCTGCTCATTCACAGGAGGCAGATCCAGCATAGGATCGAATCAATTCGCAACGGCTATTTATTCATGCATATCGTTTACGTTTAACTCTAAGTTGTTGGATAGAGGAGTATAGAATATAGGAGGACCGACTATAATCCTCGTGAGCCAGGTACTAGCATTAATTAGCGAAATGGTGACCAATCTGCCTCACCCATTAACAGGTTATTACTATTCCACCCGCTATATTGGTCAACGACTGGTCGATTTAGTGGACTAGGGAGACAGAAACGTTTAACATGCTCCCTTGACAGTGTGCATAAACGATCATCGGTCGTTTCGTTGAAATTTTCAAAAAATAGTATTTTTTTCAAAGATTAAATTTAATTAAAATGGACAAGCGACGATTGTGAAACGAGTTTCATCAATGGCAACTGATCATTTTATTATCAGATTTCCGAAGTACATAATACTGTTTCAGGAATTAAATTCATTGAAGAAGAGGAGCATGCATTTGAGATCGTTTCACGAGTGAGAACGCACTGAAACTATACGTGTCAGGCTGTATCAATATCGATAGGTATGGCCTTATTATTAACCTAAACTGCGTGTAAATAATTGAAACGGCTTAATGGGAGGGAGAATTACGTGAAGAGACGTAGTAGAAGCATAATTCCCGGGTGACTTGGAAGTAAATGGGTATACGCGCACGGTGTCGGCCAACGAATATAGCAGCGAAGTTCCTAAAGGATTTGTTTGGTGTACGTGCGTGAATAAAGGAAGACTAATCGGTCTGATTACAAAGCATGAGCTTGCAAACCCTTCGTCGGCTCTACCTTTTACGTTATACGTAGATTGCACAGCCTCGAAGACTATTAAGCAATGGTTTATAAATCTAACGTGAAACTTCCCTTTGAAAGCTTCGAGAATTTTATCAAGCTGATCACTGAGCCTTGAAAAGTATTCTTCATTGAAAACTCTGCAATATCAACCGTATCCTGAATGCAAGAGAAAGCTTTCGCGACTTGCAATCTCCCTCGGGAGAGAATTCTATGCTCTTTCCTTCGTTTAGCAGCTTTCGCTGGATTCTACGAAGCGCTTCTCCGTAGCTTTCGAGTTGAAAGCATTCTTCAATTATTCACTTACGTATACTTAGTCACGCGTGAGCGAGTCCAGTGTACCAGCGACGAAATTCGTCAGGGATTATTAAGGAATTTCGCATTAAAACGTCGCTGAAAATTTATTAGCCGACTTCCGTACGAATCGTTTGACCCAGAATCAAAATCGTTCCCTCTAGACTCTAGACGATATCAATCCGTCGTGACTCTCAAATTAAATATAACAACAAAGTATGACGAGGTACGATCGATATGATCATGCTAATGCAATTTCAAAATGATTCGCATAACACAGATAATAGAATCACGAAAGACGTCTACATACAAGTGATCGAGTACTTTTGCATTGCGTTAAATAAATTAAATCATTGTTATACATACACGATCGTTTATATGTATATCGAGTGACAACTAATTTATTACTACACCGTATGAAAGAATATCTTTGTATTCGTGATAAGGCAAAACGTTTGGAATCTGCTTAAATCACTTGTCTGCTCATCATTTGTAATTTAAGGAAAAAATTCAAGCTGTTTGTTAAAATAATGAAGACGTTAAAGCAGTGCATGCATGTTGGAGAAAATATGAGCTGTAATGAAGACAAAGGCCGTAATCGTAAGTTATTAACACGTTTGTCTGTAAAACGTTAATAACTTTTGTTCTAACAATTTGCTATTTGATAGAAACTTACGGGCTTTTCGAACCTAATAGAACTTTCTTACGTCTTTCGATTTTTCTAAAAAACCAAGAAATATCGGAAGTTTTGAATGATCCTAATTTGATGAACAGGGATTGTAATGATAATGAAGAGGGAGATAAAATATGAGACGATGAATTTCGGGTCGTCAAGGCGCTCTAAAAACAGAGACCGGAAGAGCAACTCGAGCTAGAGCTCGATTAATGGATGGAACACCGAGTACTTCCCTCGTGATCCAGTTATTTATGGGATCTATAGGGTAGTAAAGCGCCACGTGGATCTATTGTCAAGAGATTTGTCACGGTGCACGTTCGAAAAGAGGGTATCATCGGTTCGGAAATCTCGTTGTTCCAAACAGCTCCTGAGAGCCAGCTAAGAATATTATCTATCGAATTGTACGCGTCTATTGTACGTTCCATTTGTACAACAAATCATAGATTTCTTACTATTTCGAGTGTCCTGAGCTGTTGATGTGGGGATGCTCGTCACGGAAATCGGCTCCCCATATCCTCTGTCCGCTGGTTCTTCCTTCACCGCTACGTTCTTCGTGGCCTCGCTTGTCCTCGAGCTCATCTTAGTATTTCTATACACGAACAAATACAAACGACTCTAGATTTTCAATTCATAAACAATTTACGCATCAATTTCTTAATTTTTGTAAATAGAAATATTGCGAATATCTATGCGAGTGCATATCTTCATAGATGATTAAAAAACAATTATAGATAACTAGAGATAAGAAAAGAAATGTAATGCAAGTGGAAAATTGTTTTATGCGTTGAATATCATAGTGTATTTTGTGTATTTTATATAGATACATTAAGCTAGGCCAGCTATTAGAATATCTTTCGTATAAGAATAACACGTGTATTTGGTGCAAGCTTTTTACTTTCGTTACTTTTATTACGCATCTATTCGCTTGTTTTATACATTGTATGTACAACGTAAAGTCGTAAACAATTAAAAATTTCTCAATTTCATGAGAAACGTGCAGCGAATAGATGTTTTAATATTTACGAATGGCAATGTAACTTTGCATACTACGTATACACGCTCCATGCATTTCCGTGCTTTCAGATTGCCCATAGATGCATAAGAAACAGCAGGTTATTTGAAATTTCCATTGTTTTATATATTTGTCCTCCTTACCCGAAACAATTACTGCGATTCCCCGGATCGAGATCGAGGAACGTGTTACCTTGCGAATGTGCATGGTTCATTGGCGTTTGATACTGTGAATAATTAGTATCACCGATTCTTCTGCAATTCGCTGATTCCTGTTTGACATTGGCGTCTGTAAAAACCAATGTACCGTATACTGTAACATTTTAGCGATCGAACGCTGAACATTAGTCAAAAACGATCGATATCATCATTTCTTAAAATTATCCTTTACATTGCTTGTTGCTCTATCTTTAAACAAAACAAACAATCAGCGCTATATAATGCGGTATAACGTGTTAAAATTCTAGTTACACTTCGAAAGTGAAAGTTAAATTACATTAAATTACATTGAATTTTTATATGCCTCGATTGTTATCAACGTTAAATTTTATCCTACGAAATTGCAAGAATGTAAAACTGTACGTTAACCAAAAGCAGCGAGGGTGAATAGACATTTAGATGCAAAAAATGTCTTTGGGGAGGGATAGAGTCGCGGATGTACAGACGAACGGTCAATGATTTTAACGATCGAACGAGGATCGTTTCTTGGGACGAAGATCGGCAGGGCGAGGATATAAAGGCGCGTGTCGTTGCGGAAGCAAAGGCGCATCGTTGCAACGGCACGTGGGGATAGGTTCGCTTCCTAATGGGGCTGCCGACGATTTTACGCGGCCGGGGGTGCGCCCTCGATAAATCAAACAGGCTCTGGCCGTGGGAAGCATAAGTCAGAGGCCTCGGGCAATCATTGTATTTGCAAACATCGGAAGTTTACTCGCTGAGAGAACAGCCGCGCCGACCCTACGGTACGAAAAAATCGTACGGATTCACGTGGAACTTATGAACATCTCGTTTCGCGGCGGAAAACAATGTTTACACGACGAGAAATGATGTTGGATAACAGTCAATTGCAATCCAAGAATATAAAGATGCAAAACACATGAAAAGATGATTTTTGTCAATTTTCTCACATTTATGTCATTCGATAGCTGAAAGAAATTAGTGGTATTTTAATGTGGAATGTTTGAAGAAGGGAAAATAGCATGACAGATTCGAAAATATCTCTTGAAAATACAGAGATTCGCGAAAGTATCGCAATACTAGTTGACACTTTTATGAGCATATTATACGTGCTGTACAAATTTCTTCATTTTGAAGTCTTATCGGTACTATCACGAGACTCGATTAGCATAATCGTATTGATAATGTCTAAAACAAATTCGAGAATATACATAGGAGTTACAAGATGACACAAGAATATATTTAACCACAGGTTACGTGCAACTGGTTGGTAACATATCGAATTTAAAAACTGCTCTACAAAAGAGTTTTTACAATCGTATTTTTCACCTGTAATCTTCGACCGGATAACTACAAAACAATTGTATTTTTCAGCCTAACCTTTTTTTTCATAAAGTAACCAACTTTCCATGTATCCCGGTTCATGACGATGTTATCCTGGTTTATTCACTCCGTTCCAAATGAAGCTAAATCTATCATTTAACGATAACAACGTGAACAACCTCATCTCATTTAACGATGAATATTGACCCAGAGAGGGAGGGAGAGAGAGAGAGAGAGAGAGAGAGAGAGAGAGAGAAACATGGACAGTCTTTTTTCCAACTTTACACTGATATGACGGGCGTAACAACATCTGGTAAACAAAGCCTGGAATAAAAGTTTATTGGCAAATCTGAGCCCGCCCATCAGCCTGTGTACCTCGAACAGGGTTTCCTCTGATTGTTTGCATACGTATTACGTGTGCAAATGAACGAGCTGAATCTCGCACGAGTCCAGCAACGGATAAAATTAACAGGTGAAGAGCAAATTTGATGTACGGCATCGTACGGGAGGCTGCCAGGTTGCAATTGTGCAAATTACGGTGGAAATTGAACGAGTCAAGTTGCCAAGTGTATCGAGCACGATGTAGAGAACGATATAGCGATCGTGTGCAATACGAAATTTTCTTTATCGAGTTAACACACGCACGATAGGAGAACACGTGTATGCATGCAAGTATATAGACATTATCCGCCATTCCCTCTGGCCGTTTGCTCGCCGATTCGACGCGTCTCGAAATATTTGCCAGATTTTCCAACGCGTACACATACGGATAGAGCCTGGGGATTTTCTTAAGAATTTCGCGATAACCGAACGAATCGGATGATTCTGAGAAACTTAACGAAAATTTCGAAGTGATATATTTTTATTAGAAATTTATGAAACTAAAACTATGTGGCTTCGCGGTAGCTGTTCCAAAAGTTATTTTCCACCACGAATTATTTAAGGTAGTTTCCACAGATGCCTAGGTTATTGAATTTTCTATCATTGGACCGCGGATTTTTATGAAAAAATGCATAGAATATTCAAAATAGAATACTTGTAGTAGTAATTAATAAACAAAACATGTGCCTATTTCAGTTCCATTCTTTTTTCGTTATGTTCGTAAAAATGTGAAATTGCTTAAAAATCCAAAGTACATTTTTCGCGAAAAAATTTCATAAAGACCAAAAACGCAACAAAACTTCCGAGCAACCCAATGAGATGAAGAGGAAGCTCCTGTTTTTACGTACGATATTAAAACAGCTTTGATAAACGGCGCGGTTGTGTAGAGAGACGCTAATCAGCCAGAGGTTGAAGAAAGGGGAGAAAAGAAGCCTTTAAGACTTAATATAAAGTGCTTCCTCGTGTAATGCGATATCGATAATCGACGGCAGTTTTCTGCTCACTCTATCTTGTTGCTTTAAAAACACTGGCCTCGGGCGATTTATCGGCTTTTTTAATATCCTCGTCAATATTTCCCCTCCGGAAAAATTTCATTGTCAACGAACGAAAATTGCAAGGTCCTCAATATGATCTTCAAGATATTTTGTAATAGTTAGATTGCGAATTTTTATGCATTTACCGCAACTAATTAAGCATTATATATTTGGACATCTTCCTATAGAAACTTATACACGTATAGGTAAGAGTGAAACAAATAATGGCACAATTTTTCAACAAAATGTATAATAAAATATTATACACCATTGGAAAGTTATTTATTTCCAGACTGGCTACATAGTCTCCGAGATACAGGTGAGATAAGGAAAACTCTTCCAAGCTTATATTGTGATTAATTCAAGCAATAATCATTAATTGAAATTACTGGAAACATCAGTTAATCGAGTTTCAAAAAATTTATTCTATAAGAAGATGATAAGTATGATGCGTTACTTTTGATCATTCGTTTCTCATCGATTTATATATTTTATTAACATTCGCGTACCCTTTCTACAAATCGGTTAAAATATTCAGATTCTTAGCGGGGGCAGTATGGAAAAAATATAAAATATGCAGATTAGGGTATTCGTTATAATATTCAATGGGTGATCAAATTTCTGCTTATGTTGCATTTCTACGGTTACATTCACAAACATTTGTCTCTGCATAAATATCCGCAGTCTAATAATATTGTTTCGATACTGTATGATTAGAGGTTTGCCATAAACGCGAGTCGCGAAATTGCAAGAGTCGTGAATTTGTAGTTTCCTATTCGCGTAAATTGTATCGGACTACTTTCTAAATTGACACTTGAATTACATATGCGATACATTTCCGAGCAGTTTCCGTTTCGATCGAGATTGACTTCCTTCGTGTTACGCAGTTCGTCAACCATTTAACACGATTGGAACATAGCACGTAATTAGGTGAATCTCGGGAAATCGCGAGTTGCCTCGGCTGATCGAAAATGTTAGAGAAATAAAGTTCTGTCACACTAACTTGTCATCCGATGGAACTCTGGCACGTACTGCTCGCTATCCTCCGTTTCGCAGCTGCTGCCTGTAACATAATAATTTGCAAATTTATCATCAAGAAACGATCGTTCGCGTGAGAAAATCGCAAACTGCAACTGAAATAGCGTTATTCGATACTAAATTGCTGCATAAATTCTATCAGTCTGTTCGTTTGTACGGAACAGTTCCCCGAGTCAAACACTTCGACTGCACGTCGTTTCTTTGAAAAGTAATTTCCAAATTATCCGAAATACTTTCTCAGCAAATATTTATTATAGGAATTATCAGTTTAAAATTCAAGAATTCTTAGAATGGAGACATTAATAGCTTATTTACAGATTTTACAGATTATTTTATTTACAGATTTTTAAAAATAATTTATGTATTAAAAAATTGACTGAGTCATTGACAAATAATAAAATATAGCGTGAATATATCTCTTGAACAGTTTTTCCTCGAATAATATAACGGAATCAATAAGAGATAATACTTAATACTCTGGCGGATAAAACTTGAATCCAAGCTAATATTAATAGAAGAGAAAGATCATCGTAAGATGTAAAATAATGGTTTGCTAGGATCGCCTGGTGGGTAGCTAGTCGCTCCACTGACAGTGGCAGAAGGTCCCCTCGTTATTGTGATTATTACACTGCACCCATCGTGCATTACATTACAGTTTGTCAAAGTAATCAAAATTAATGTTCCGAATAGTCAGGCCACTGCGTCTAATCATCTTCGTGGAAGATTTACGAACTGTTCGATAAATGGATAGTTTCCCCGTTCATTTTGCAAGGAATAACGTTTATAAGAATTTTACCGTGGGTTTTTAGTTTGCAGAAACTCTGGGCTGTTCTACTGAAAGGAAAGTGGAACGGAAGCCAAGCATTTCAAAGCGGCTGTACTCGTCTTTGCCCTTATAATTCAATCAACTTAATGGAACCTATTATAACGATTTCATTGTGAATGAAACGATATAATAATTTTTATATTTTTAGGGCAATGCTGGATAATATTGATTGATTTGATAGTAAAATAAAAAATGAATCCGCCCGAACAGGGACTCGAACCCTGGACCCTCAGATTAAAAGTCTGATGCTCTACCGACTGAGCTATCCAGGCAGTTGATACTTCATCCCTTAATAATTTTAGAAAACTTCATTTATTTATAGTAGGATTTTTCATTTTTTATATTTCTAATAGAAGTTATTTATAACAAAACTTACCATCTTGAAGCCATGGCTCTTGTCTATATTCCTGTGTGGGGTATA
This sequence comes from Bombus campestris, assembly GCA_905333015.3. NCBI lineage: Eukaryota > Metazoa > Arthropoda > Insecta > Hymenoptera > Apidae > Bombus > Bombus campestris. Next base: position 7,376,262 of record HG995135.1, read on the forward strand.
TTTCATTCTCTGAAATCAAGTTTTACATTGATTTTTTAAATGACTGTTTTTTCAAAACGTAACAGTATTATTGCAAATTCTTCATTTTCTAAAAGCAACAAGATTTTGATTTTATAAATTAATATTTTACTTGAATATATAGAATATTTAAAATATTCTACTAATTTCTTATCTACAGCGTTACATAGATAACCTACGTTTATATAGGTCAATCGATAAGAAATTACGAAAAGAATGCTATATTGTTATTCTATACTGACAGAGATGCGACAAGATCTAAACGTTATTTTTCTTATTTCATACATTTACTTTACGAGTCAAGCGAGGAATTACTTGGTGGTATAATGATTTATGGTTACTCGGGGATAATTATCCCAACCTGAAATTAATGAGTCATATATTCTACCGTATTACTTCGTCAAATCCAATAAACGTCCATTATCGTCAAAGATAATACGAGCATTTTAGATGATAATTATTCGAATAATGTACAATGCTCGAAACTACTACAGAATTGCTTTCCGTGTCACTTTGATTTTTATGCTCGGTACTTATATTTGTATTTTTTTTTACAATTGTGTAAAAGCATATTTTTATTACAGTATGGTACGAACACCATATCCAGTAAGCCTATAAAATTTCTTTATTTCTATTTATTTTTGACTCACAAGAAAAGGTCACGAATGATTCCGCTCCGATTTGGATGGAACTTTATAGGTTTAAAGAACCGCCAAAAATAATAGATACTTTTTTTTTAATTGCAGTAACACAGGTTCGAAGAGTGTGAAATTACCCATCGAAATTCGACCCCTGAAGAGCTAACTCAGAAACCATTACAGATAAAAGAAAATCTATCTTTCGAATCTCCACCGAGACTTTCACCCAAACCCTTGACCAGCCTTTCTTCGTCGGATATTTCCGAATTTGTTGTTGTGTTTTCTAAGATACATACATTATACCTTTATTGAAGATTTAAATTTTTGTATTGCTGCTAGTTGATGTCAGAAAGATGGATTATTCCAGAGGATACTGGATAATATAGGAATTGCAAAATATAAAATTACCTTTTAGTCATCCTTCCGGAAGGGTAATCAAACGAGTTAAGCGTATATTCTTTGGGGTGTAAAACGATTTCTGGATAATTATGTCATGATGAAACACGATGTCTGAGCTGTAATAAGATTCGGCGAAAGAGCCATAAGACGGAACAAAGACTGAATGTTGGGGGATGAATCAGTAGCAAAAACAACCCCTTTCAATGCAGGCATGTACATAAGAATGCGGCAAAGATGTATGTTACGTGGGGTCTGTTTAATGGGCCTCTAGGATTCTCCACGGGTAGCCACTTGTCAGTAACCTTGTTTTGTTCATAGTCACAATCCCGTCTGACGAATCGAATTTACTTGGCTTCATAGCTCATGGGTAATAACGCATTTTGTCGCAAGTTGTAATACGTACGATCCAAAATTTGAGTGAACCCATCGAGAAATGGTAGACTCGAGATTGGATACTTATAGACGAAAGATAATATCGTTAAGATATATTCTGCCACTTGGAAATTTTAAGACATCTATCTTTAATAAATCTTTGTTATTTTTGTCCCAGATTGTGAACTTTAAATTGCGATATATTATATATAGTATATTTTCTTTGTTATAAAAAATATCCTTCTCTGTCTCCCTCTTTATTACGTTTGAGACAAGGATGGTTTCGTAGATGACGCAAATTTTTATTCATATCGACTGCCTTATTTACAGTCTGTCACACAAGAGCGTGTCTGCGATATTTCTGTAAATATTTATATATTTGTAAAAAAATTTATATGAATTGAATCTACATCTAAAACACTAATACGCTATTACTTAGTAGGGTGTCCAATCTCCTCCATTAGCGATTATAGCTTGACATCGTTTCGGCATACTCTCGACTAATTTTTGAGCGTAGGATTCTGGTAACGACCTCCATATCTTTCGAATGTGATGTACAAGTGTTCTTATTTTTGTGATACGTCTTCCTCTCAGCTTGCATTTCATTAGGGACCACACATTTTCGATAGGGTTTGCATCAGGGGACTGCGATGGCCAAGGAAGTACTGTGATGGCGTTTTTCGCTTTCCATTGGGTGCAGATGCGACTTCGATGTTTAGGGTCGTTGTCTTCTTGCAATATCCATTGGTCCTCGGTTTGGTTGAACCAACGTTTCACGGATGTGAGAAGTCCCCTTTGGTACAATTTCACCATCTTTTGTGCATTCAGATTGTCTGTAAAGACGCACAAAGTCCCAAAACCGCATGCGTTAAAGCAACCCCAAACATGCACTTTTATAGGGTGTTTTACACTTCTTTGAATCATCCTTCTTCCATGGATAGTCCAAGCACGCCTAATAGGACACCATGCCCAAAACGAAGATTCATCAGTGAATATTATATTACTCCAATCACGATCTCTGTTTTCATTCGCCCATGCCAGACGATTTTCGACGTTTCGCGTACGCGGCACTCATATTAAAAAGCTCTGTTCCTTTCACTGTTTCAAATGAAACTGAAAGGTATTCAGCAACACGTATTAGAGAAGTTTTCGTTTGTTTACATTCTTTTTATCTCATACTGATTAGGTGTCAGGTTTCGCAGATATCGCAGACACGCTCTTGTGTGACAGACTGTAGATACGGACTATTGACGACACCGGCAAGTTAATTGCGCATTCTCTTTCTTTTATTTGTTGATTTCGTTTGTCGATATCCATAAGAAGAAATAAAATAAATTTTATAAGTTTGCGTCGTATTTTAAGTCACTCTAATAGTCACGCTATCGTCAGCGGAATATTCCTGTCGCAATTTTGCTTTCATTTCTCGCTTGGAGAAGAATCGTTCGAGTCTCGAAAACGAGAGGAGAAAGCTAGAAGGTTCGTTCTTTCGTGTCGACATTTCAATATATTTCTTCGCGATGAATCGTCGCCGAAAAGTGGATGGGGAGGCTGGGTAGGGCGTAACGTGATTACGATAGAGAAATTGCAGCATTATAGGCAGTGATTGAGTTAGGTGGAGGCGGACCATCCTGACTGGTGGTTCACACCATGGCATGCCAATGTTAGATATAAAGTGTCAATCACTGTGCCCAGACGCTGCTAGGGTGGTTACGAATCCTATGGGGGTACGACTGGCTTCAACTACCCCATGGGGCTCTTTGCGGCGATAACACGTTGCTTATTGAATTCGTCCTGAGGCTTCCCGTCATGGTGTCACGTTTCTAGGTCAAGGCTGCAAGTAAAACTACCGACACCGGAGGTATTAGTTGACCGTTGGCCCAAATTTCACTCGTCCTCTTCATTAGGTCATTGAACAAATTGATATGACTCTGTAGTCATACGTTTCTATTAATTTCAAATCTTAATTTACATTTTCGCGATCACTTAGAAATTTGAAGAAGCGTATACCAAGTGTGTGTAATTATTATGTAACGGTGTAGATATTTATGTTATCGCACAACGAAGTAATTTTTTGTATTTGTTAAGAGAACAAGATCAACCTTATGGCCACGGCTTTTTTCTTTCTGCCCCAACGTAGGTATGAAAAAATTAATGATAACTAGAATGAAGATTTTTTCCATATATTTATACGAAATTTAAAGGTCCACAAAATGCGTATTATACAGAAATACTATATATAAAGCATCGAAAATAGAGTGCCCGCTATAGTTTCTAATACATAAAACAAATTTCTATTTAAATCGCAACTATAAAAATGTAAATTTGTATAAAAATCGGCATTTCGGTCGTAACTGTATTTTCCTCCAAAACGTTAAGTCGTATGTAACACAGAACAAAGAACTTAGATTCATTACAATTCCTATGTTAATCGATCTGTATTGCCCTAACAAACAAAGTCTAGAAATCGTCTGCCCCTTGAAATACTTTCTACCGTTTCGTGCGGCCTTAAAACGTAATTGCACCGTAGAAAATAATATCATCCCTGATCCGACTATATAAAGATATTGACTCGACTGCCTGTCGGTGACAGGCTCTCTTCAGGGGGTGGTTCCCCCTTCGCCCCGTTGTACACAGTTCGCGAGCATCCTGCACGTGCTTCAGGCCGCGCTACGCTTTCTTGCTTGCGTGGTTCTCCTTCGTGTACAATGTACGTGTACGTGTTTGCACAAAGACGCAGTCGAGACTCCATGTCAAGACGGAGGTCCCGTGTTCCCGAGCAACATCGTATCAAAGAGCTTCAAAATCGTCGAGGGGGGATGGTGACCCGTATGGACCGCCTTCGACTTTCTCGTCTCTCGATTTCGTTCAGGAAAAATCTCATTGAATAATTCGAAACTGATCGAAATATCGAACGACTTCTATTCGCTATAGCGTTTGATGTCTTCTCTATGTTTCATGCGTTTTGATATAGTAGGTGGAAACGATATATAGTAAGATAGTAAAATCCGTCAGGAATAAAAGTTTACAAGTTTTGATAATCAAGACAAGATAAATAAGACAGATAGACAGAAGATACATTCATTAGAACACATATTCACTACATTGGGTAAGTTATATTTGGTATTTTACGTTATAAACCATGTATGATGCGAATGAAATAACAGATTTATAATAAAGTAACTAGGAAATATAAAAACAGTGAATTCGTATTAAATATCGTACTTGTGACCCGCAAGTATAATGTTAACTCAATTCTTCGTTTGTAGTATATCTAATGAAAGTCTTCTTAAAAGAGGAGGATGGTTTTCTATCTGATTTATACATGGAATATGAATTGATATCTTCTCGTTTCTAACTTTTAAAAATTCGATGTAGTTTCCCGCAGTCGTACAAAATACGTACGGCTCTGGGTACGGTTAGATCAATTAGTGACCCTACTTAGTGCTTCACTTTACGACCTTGCTATATCGCTCCCACTTAAAATACATGTTCTACTTACCAGGGTGCAGCTTCTCCTCGGTATTTGGTTGTGTCACGGAGTAGTTACTGGGACAGTATCCTGTGGTAACTGTTTGAAGTGGCTCGTTCAGCCTGTTGAATTCTTCGTTTGGCTGGAAAGATAATATCTGTGTTAAAATAGCGCTATGTAGTAGCGAACGTTCGTTTTTATGCGAAGTATTAATTGGGTATTTCTCCTGCGATCCTTAAATATTCTCTTCGTTCAATTTTCAGTAGCTATTATTTCATTCTTTGTTAAATTGTAAAACGAAGACAGCGATCTTTATGTACGTACGTACTTGGTTTCAATCGTAGTTTCATATTTCCACATTTTATCGTAGAAAGCCAGCGTTCTGCATTTTAATTTCATCATTTCAAATATCGTCGGGAGTGAAAAGTTTTTCTCGGTTGCGAGCGTTCTATCGGACGAGGAAAAAAGACGAAGACAATCAACGCAGAACTGATGTAAAATTACAAGAAGAAAGGAAAGAGAACGAAGCGATTTGGAGCAGAAAGGAATAGCGAGGAACGAGATTTTAAGTAAAGTAGTGTATAGCGGGCACAATGAGAAAGAGGAAGAGAGAGTGAGAATGTGCGAGAGAAGAGGCAAGGAGGACATCCGGTGAACGATTGGATGGTTTCCTCCTTGCGGAGCAATCTAGTGGTAAAGCCGGTTACCGGTTTTGGAAATTCCAATAACGCCGTGTCGCCGTCTGCTTTTCCTTTATAAAGTTTCACTACGGTCTCTCAGCCGATCACTTACACTTTAAAATCGAAAGACATCGTACTTGGTTTTAAGAAAACTTCAAACATGCTCAGTATTTTCTTCAATCTTTTTATTAACTTTGTTGCAGCCCTCGGATTTTTCTGTCTCAATCTTACTCTTGTTTCAATAAATAAAGGGTCTTTCAACATTTTAAGACAATTTTTAATATAAGATTAAAATAAGAAATCATGTACATCGATTCTTTCATATTTTAACCAAATTTAGAAGATACAAATTTAAGAACGAAAAACTTAATTGAATGGGAAATGATTTAAAGAACGTAATAGAGTTAACAGGATACCTTTTTAGGTACCTTTCTGTTAATTTTTGAAATATATCTAATCGCATAAATTCACGATAAAAATATATCGTTGATGATAAACGTAATAATAAAATAATCGCTTTATCGCTAAATTATCCATCGTTTTTCTTTTATAGTTAATTCGACAGGATATTATCATTTATAGAGACATAATCAACTTCCTCTTTCACAGTTTCATAGGTTAGTCTTACGTTCATTGCCTCGTCCCTTGGATTTTCCTCTGATTGCAATTAATAGTCATTTATAATTAGTCGCCGTGATGGTTCAGCACTTGTAATCCACAAGCTGTGCCCTCTAATATAAATTTTAATTACATTCCCCGATATTACGTTCAATCTTTAATCCCACCAACCCGATATCAAATGGTATTTAGCGGCACGACAGCGTTAAATAAGGGATAAAGAATGTATCGTGCGGTTTTATGCGTAGCCCACCCTTTCTTATCAAATTTGACCAAATTTTCTTATTCGAAAAGTTCGGAACATATTTGACAGTGAATTGTATTCTGCATTGAATTTAATTGTATCAGAAAAGGAATATTTACTAGAAATTTTTGCCAAGTACATATATGGATATGATGTAATTATTTGGACTCTAATTGGAATATTACACTACAGTATAATACCGTAATTATTTAATTCGTGTTCCTGCAAAATTTTTTCTGTTATCTATTTGAAGAAGCCTACTTGATCTATAACATCTAAAAAAACAGGTCATATATTATTCCATAAAATGTTACTTCTATTTTTCTTTATGTAAAACCTACGTTTATTAATAATAATTAATAAAAAAATTTCTCCACAGCAAGACACTCAATCCTGAAAAAATTGAATCCTTTTTATTTTATAATCTTTCCGAACAACCCAATATATTTGCATATTCTCGATCTTTGTCTTATTTTGAGTCATAAAATTTCCCTATCTTGACAATATACGCGTTTTACAGATCCTCCAATGCTACGTTAGCCGATCAGGGGTTAATTGAGTGCATTCACGATGCAATGACTCGTAAGGATAACGCGCAAACACGGTCGCGTGTCGTTTAACTTTTTCCGTAGGTTCACCTTTCTTCACCATTCCTCTCCCTAACCTTTCCCATCGGAAACGCGTCTCCGTGTAAAAGACGCGATTGTAAGTGGATCGTTTGGGGTACGTGTGTCATGTACGAACAAACGCACTCGTACGTTTGTATCTAGTGAAAACGAGATACCCATGAATCGTGGGGAACGCCCCATCGTTCCTGATGATGCTGCGAGGGGTCGTCACCCCAATTCCCTTCGTACACCACCCTCGTAATTGCGCACTTCGGTTCGGTTTATAATAAAGTCATCGAGCAGACAACACGTTCCAAACGGACTCCCCTTTCTATCAGCGGATCTTGTCGATTTCGTTCATCGATTTGTGTAAAAACCGAAAAGGCTCTTATGAGATTTGATACACTGGTTTGGGCGAGGATTGTTAGATTAAGGCGTGAAACTTTGATTTGATGAAGTACAGAGTGTATTCTTTGGACGTAGCAAGGATGAAAGTAAGATTTTCACTTCATTAAAGAACGTCCAATTTCAACAAAGAGTCGTCGTCCAATTTGATCAATTAGGAGAAGCAAAAGGCGTTGCCACTTTGACGAGAAAACCTCGCCCTTTTTTCTTTCCGTCGCTTTCTTCGAAGAGGGTGCGAAGACAATGATGGTTTCGAAGGACAGAATACGAACAATACCGCGGATGACAGCGGGACTCGCAATTACAATGTGTCGCCGACGGAGTCTATCTACTAATTGCTCTGTCGATATACGCATTGACCTTCCGTTTTTCCTAAGAAGAAAACAATTCATCTATGTATCTTTGTACTTCTCAATGCAATCCGCGAATATTATCCATAATATTATACAATCCCGTGGTTTATGTTTGTAATGTTAGGTTATGGTTACACTGCATATGTGTCCTGACGAACTATCGTTCCGGCAAATGAAACATCTGACATTTAATTGCTTTAACGTAATCACCCGAATAACAGTTCGGCAGAATACTATCTTCGTATTCTTTGAAAGAACAAAAGTATCTCGTATCATCGTTAAACCGCGGATTTATAGGAAATTAGAAAATGCAAAATTACACAGAACACATGTATAATAATACGGAAAAAAATATCCAAAGAGTAGTACCGTCTATAATATTTGGTAGATAAACCAATTTTCTACCAAGATCCTACTTTTCAACTGATATTCTCAAAAATATGAATTTACATTAGATTCCGCAATCTAATCATCGTCGAAACGTCCCAGGTAAATTCACATGGTGGTAAATGCGCTCCGTTGAAGAAGAGGCTTTTAATCATGGGAAACTCGAGTGTCAGCATATGTTGCTTATACAGAGGAGTAAATTAACCGGCGGATCCGTGCACCGAGGCTGGTGTGTGGGAATCGAGTGATTTTTAGAATCAACAAACATAAATCAAGTGTTTCCGCGAGCGAGTCACGTCGTCTCTCCCTTCGTTCTTACGAAGGGTGTCCGACGACCACCCACGGCTCACCGGTGTCATAGTCACGGTGGTAGCCCCGTACACGGGGGTATCCCGCACCAGAGAGACCAGGAGGGATGAATGGTGGCGACAATTACGTGTTTAGGGGGCACAAAGGGGTCGCACCCGTGGGACGATCCATCGGAGCGTGGTGGCGCGTGCCAAGGCAATTCGACACTCGAAGATCATCGCGCGAGTACGATGCATTATGCGTTCATTGACTTTGACTATGCTCACTGTCCACGCTTATGACTCCATTGTATCGCCATGGGGAGAAAACCGGAAATGGGAATCACGTTGATCAAGTTGTTGTCTATCTGGTCGACTTTTTAACTTTTATGATGGACAAACACTAACTGTATCTCGTAATTATTGAGTTGTTTATGGTATTGTTTGAATATGTAATGATGGATACAACAGAGCGATGAAACGTTGATGGGCTTGAAGTATACTTCGGTAACAGAAGAGTTTCACGTATAAAGTAGATTGTTAATAATTATCATTATTCTTACACTTGGCAAGTAAAGTATTGATTCTTCTTAGACATAGAAGAGCAATTATTGCATTGTTTGATTGAAATAGCACCTGCCTGTGTATATCTGCTAGTCAGACACGCGGGTCTTGGGATTACCAGTGTAATTATTGTATTGTATGATATAAATAGTATTCGTCCGTGTGGTTCAGATGCGCTCATATCTTAAAGTTATCAATACGATTATTGCACTGACTAATCGAAGTTGTATTTGCCTGTGTAGGTTAAATACGCTTATTTATTATTATCTAATGAACGTATCAAAATTCTTATGTATAGTAAAACTACGGAACAATAAGATAGTACCATTCTATATTTTTTATCTTACCAGCCTAGCCAAATCTGTAGTCGTGGCTGGTACTTCTTGGTCCTGATTCATACTTGTTACCCAACTCCTCTTCTGATTCCTTTTTGTTGAAGAAAAACGTTCGTCACCAGATTCCACGAAAATGACACGGGTAAAGGTATTGATAAACGAACAGATCACACGAACTGTCGCGTAATTTTAGCCACGTTGCTGCACCGTCAAGATCAAAGATAGGACTGAGACGAGTGATTTGATCTCGCTGAACAGTGAAAAGACAGGGTGTATGCATCGGGGGTTGTGTCTACGGTACGTCTACGCCCACAACGTGGTATAGAAATCAGCCCTGCGCGAGCTACTCTGACTAGGGGTTGCTTCCAACCTCTGCTTGGTAGGCGGAGCCTCGAAATCATTGGTAACCTTCTCTTATACTAGGAAGCTTTGTACTTCGATAACACCTACGAGTACACCTCTCTTCGTTGAGATTCTTTGCTTTCGTAACTCCGTGATGTTGCATATTCTGAATGACATTTCTGTGGGTACCGACTTTTACAAAAGGATTTGAATTTCTTTTTAATAAGTGAATTCTTAGTTGAAATTAAGTTATCTGGTTTTCAGATATTTCAGAAATGTATAATATATTAAAAGTTTCTATGAGAGGGATGATTTTGATGAGTGTTGAATTGAATATGTTAGAATGTTATGTGGGAAAGTAATGACAAATTTAATTTTTTCAGATTTTGCAATACTTTATTGCACCATTGCCAGAACCTGTACATATTGTATGATAATTTAGGAATCCTTCTGAATATTTTCCTTTAGCTGATAAGCCTTCATTGGAAAATTCATTCTTAATTGATTAGTTTTAATCAAATGATTTTGTGTGAATAATGTACATATTAGAACGTAATGTCAATAGATAAGAAAATATAAATAGAAAAGAAAGATAAAGGATTATCACATGATATACATACATACTAAAAATTCTGTATCCTAGATATCCTAGTTTATATTAAAACCATTATATGGGATTTTGTCTCTCTCGTTCTGAAATACCGACCCTGAAAAGAATCAGTATATTTCTTACGCTCTCTGCGATTTGCCATGGCCTCCTACGACGAATATAGGAATTACATAATATGCATTTACTAAATACAGGATAGGCCAGAAATTATGTATATTTATATATCATTGCAGGACACGAAAAATAATTACATGTCACGTCGATTCTGTACCTCGTTTGTGTCGTACACATGTTCTGCAATACCGACCATTCAGAGGTTTTATTACGCCCTCTACGATCTATAACGTTGTATCGAATGTAATTAATCCATTTGAACAAGCTCCATTTATTTAAACAAAATTTTAATTAGTGCCTCGTTAAGAAAACTTTTGATTATTGAATTCATTTACCCATGAACTATTATTGTATGAGCGAAAACTCGTATATAGTAAGAAGAATTAGTTTAATTTTATTGTATGAATTATTTGCCCCGCGTCCAATGTTTCAATTTCTCGTGCCAATTTCGATTGAAAAGAAACTGCGTCGTCTCGGCCAATCAGAAGTTAGTTGGCCGAATATTTGGCGGGATAAAGCATCAGTTTAGTGTCGGAAAGCATGACGTTTGCATGTATTATCCCGTTCCAAGTACGATATTCTTCACATAGTAATTCTTCATTTTTTATAAACTACTATCAGGTTTGTTTAATTAATATACGTTTATTTAATAATTTGTCGTCAGACAGTATTATATCGAAATTAAGTAGTTTGTCAAATTCGTCTTATTCGTGTTTCGGTTTCCTATTTGACTGTCGATATCACCAATAGCTAGCATTATAACCTTTAGCAGCAATATAATTTGAGTTTAGATATTGCTTCATATTAACATGTGATTGTTTTTTTTTGTACAGATCATTCATTAATTGTGAATGATAGTTCATAAATTGTCTGTTGAAAATCGCTTTATTTATAGCGGTCTTGCTCTTCTTTCATAATCTTTTCTCTTTTCTCTCATCCCTCTTCTCGTTTCCCTTTTTCCTTTCTCTTTCCCTTTACTCCTTATTCTTGACATTTCTTCTTCCTGACTTTTCCCTGCCATAATATACTTACAATTTTTCGATAAAAATATTATTTTATTTCGATCTAAAATTTATCATCCTTAAGCTTTCTATATATTAATTCATTTTTACATATTATATTAAATTTCTAAGTGCAGGTATCTCTACGTTTTAAATTTATACATTTAGTTCGTTAAAATTATGTTAGGTCATAGGTGTTTAATAGAAAGTAAACATACGCATCTGATCTTACAGTTTGTTTTTCTTTCTAATTATGCTACCGAATTGCTACCGAAAACATATCTCTCCAGAAATTGGACGTGCTCGCTCTCGATTTACCGGTGAGCTTCCCTCCCTCCCCACTCCTCGTCACCGAAATTCGTTAGGCAAACTGCGGTGCGGGGAGTCAGTTTAATGTTGAAAATCGGAGTGGTTAGATGTGTGTACATCACTCCGCGACAGATGTCAACATCCTTATTGCGTAATAATTTCGTTCATTTTTTATATCGTATAATTATCGTACGTTTTTATTTAATAACTCATTACAATCTAGTATTTAATTATCTTTTTTCTTTGATTACTTTCTGCTTGCCCTCTTTGTTAGTAAATCATATAATAAACTTTCGAGATGTAATTTGATCTTGATTATTGTTTTATTTTCATATAATTTATTCGTTTTATACAGTTATTTTAATGTTATGGTCTCCTTTGTGCAGATTATTACTTGATTGTAAGGAAGACTGAAGTATTAGGGAGACGTTACGAAATTCGAAAGGATAAGATGACATTCAAAAGGACGCCATGGTGATTAGTAATGAATCCGGTAACTTTTCATTGAAATATGGTAAAATTTGATTTATTCCATTGAAAGCAAACTAATTTATACGTTTGTGTATTCAGTTGTATTCATTTTTTATTGGAAAAATAATAATATTTATTAAATATTCAATTGATTTCGTCTTCTACAAAAATTTCACGATATAACATAATTAGTGCGTAACATAACACAATTTTAAATGAGTTCACGGTTTGTTAAGAAAACTAAGATGAAAATAGGCCATATTAAAAAAACTGCTTTTATTTCGAATACGTCAAATTATTTTTCGATTTAAAAAAAATTTCGCATATTATTTAACATTTATTCGACGTAGAGTTCGTAGATTGTGTTTCATTTGAATAAGAAATTGAAATAATTTTTATGTTTTGTTAAATTTTCGTGGATTCTCTGTGATAAGATTGTCATTTTGTCTTTTTTAAATAATTTTTATACATTCTAGAAAGAACGTTAGCATAGATAGGTTTGAGCGTGTTCTGCGCATCGAATATCTTTCGTATTGCGCAGCTTTGTTTAACGTCATGAAAAGTGCGCCATGTTTTGTTATTACAAAGTCACGTACGAAGCATGTCGAATAAGTGTATATATGTATTTCAAATAGTAATGGCGGACATTCAGTTTGGCGGGCAATTTTTATAAATCAGTCGTGAAATATTTATAAATATGTAACAGTGTAGTAGGAAATACTTTGTAATGCTCAACAATATTTGAAATATATTAAATATATATTTTTTGTTATATTCTTAATATAATATGTTTTTATCTGTGGTCAATGAATAATAATTAGTTTTTAATTTTTGAAAAGCAGTATTTTCATGAAGAATCGATAGAAGAAAGGAGAGAAATATGTAAAATAGCCCTAAAATACAACCCCTATCCTTTAATAAAGTTCTTTCCCAGAAAATTTTTGTGATTGCGCGCAATGCGATCGGTAGAATCAGTGTTCGATGCGTTATATGTATAATTTTTAATATTTTTTAGAGCATAATGGCTCTCATTAAAGTTAACGATAATACTCAGGCGCGAAAATAGAGTTAGTGTGTTCGCCGATTGTTATTTAAACGAACGCGTTGATAGTCTTTTTTTTTTTTTTTTTTTTTTTTTTCTTTTGTACATTTCTTTTTTTTCGCTTTCGATGCTAGAGTCGCAGGTCTCGCAAGAAGATAAAGTCTCTCCTGGTGCTCAAGAATGTAAGTACTCTTTTACATTGTACTCTATTTCAATATTCGTATTTTATTTAAACTGTTATTAATTCCTACTGAAATAAAATAACAAACTTTTAATATTGAAATACGCAACATTTAACAGATATTTAACAGTGTTCAGAAATCATTAGATTTTCAATTTCTGAATTTTAAATTTTTATTCTAGATTTCCAATTTTTATAGTAATTACACTTTATTACAGAATTTAAATTCTTGTTATTATTAAAATTTCAACTTTAAATAAACTCTTATTTTTCACTATCCTAAACTTTGTAAGCAAAAATTACTTTATTTTCAAGAACAAATTATAATATTTCACATGTTTTGTTTCAGGTTTTTTAACTTCCACTTTTATCAGTTTTTTGGGAAAGATGTAGTGGTGCTTCAAAACTAAGCATGTAAGAATTTTTACATATTTTATTATTGTTATATCGGCCGACTTTCTACCTGGGCCAGGCTATACACTGCGGGCAAGATGACAGCCAGATGTCCGCACATCCTTGTCGCGTACCTTCAATAGCCTCAAGGACCCGTCATAGACCTTACGAAATTCTGTCTAAGATCTTGCAAGCCAGATGCAGTATCTATTTAACAACTGTCCTACGGTTTATTGTCTATTACGGGAAAGTTAGTTTTTCGCACGTACGATGCCTCCTACTATCAACTTTCTCTCGAGGGCGGCTAAGACCCTTCCTAGTCCTCCAGTTGTCTTATTAACCAATGAGAAACAATGTCTACTACCCTCACTTTCCTAACTAAAAATGTCATGAACAAATCCGCTGATCCCATGCGCTAGACACACCCATCACTAGCTCTCCACCGACACAGCATCGTCACTTAAGAATCAATCGTTGTTCGTCGTAAAAACAGTCAAGTCTGCAACGAGTTCTACCCTTAAACACTTACTTAACTCGCACCGACGCATCAGTGTAATTCTGTATATTTAGTAAGCTGTTATAATAAACTCTAAGTTATATTTATTAAATCAGTGTAAATTCAATCCAACCCCTATTATCGTAATAGAAATAAGGGGATCGAGCAGTTCGTGGCGTCGATTGCTTAATCGTAACGGGAATTTACGATTCCCGTTGACGTGCTTCTTCGCGATCGCGTCTCTCCGCGAACGGTCATAACAATTATTAAATATTATTATTTAATTATAATATTACGTTAACTATTATTAATTAAAGAATAAGATCTAATTTTCAATTTTATATTAGAATTCCTAGCTTTCATAGAGTTTTATATTTTATTATTTGAAATGTTTTGAACAATAAGCATTGTTTTTTAAAAAAAATTATAATAATCCATATCTTGTTAAAGGTTTTTCACTCCTTCCTCTTCTTTCTGTTGCCTGGAAAGGATGTTGTGGTGCTTTAAAAGCCAAAAATGTAAGTAACCTTGTATTGTATTTCATTTAATTTTATTCCTCTATTATGGATTAAAAAACATGATTTGAAAATTTGACAAGTCTAAACTTTTCATTCTTGAATTGAATATTTCCATTAAAATTTTATTTAATAAAAATTAATATTTTATTATTTAAAACTTTCCAAATAAGAAACACTGTCTTTGAAAATTAATTGTAATATTCTCCGCTTTGTTACAGGTTTCGTCCAACCATCGCTTTTTTTATGGGATTCCACAATTCCTATCTGATGACAGTTTCATGGTGACTTCTCAATTAGGATTGCGGTTATAACAATATCGACGATAACGTTCTTCGCATCTAATCGTGAGTTGCATGCATTTTTGTTCCTCTGGTCACTCAATCATGTCGTAGGATGAAAGATCCGAATCGACACGGGTGACTGGTCGTATTACGTAGATTTTTTAACGAGCACAGTGACCGCGGGTATTCATTATAATCGCGAGTAGTAACATTTTCTTTTCTGTGTTTTATTTATTAGCTCAGAATAGGTCTTCTTGCATATCGCGTTTTTTAATATTAGTAATGATGCATTAATCATTGAAACGAGTGTAGTATTAATCTTGATAACTCGATTATGTATATATGAGTGAAAATGACAACTTGCATTTATTATACATATTTGCTTGTAAAATTAGAGTACACATACACAATGTAAAGATCAAATATGCATATGAGTGTACGTATGTAATGGATAAATAATGTATGAATATTTAAATACATAACGAATATCAGAATGACTTAAGTATTTTGTAGTGAAGAAGTCTGACACCATCAGACTTTTTATTATGAGAAATTGCAATCATGATAGAAATTATCATTATTATTATTAATTACTATACTTGCTATATATTTAATTTTATTTTATTTCCTCATATACGATAGTATGGATCAATTTGTTATTCGTGTTCATACAGAGTATAATTTTAGTAAAATTAGAAATGTGCAATATAAAAATATTAAAGAGTAACTTCATTCGTCCAAGGATGTATCAAATTTCATGTGCAAGAAGACACTTCGCGACAGGCAGATTTCAGAATCAAAGCAAATTTTGAACGCTTTTTTGTTTTCAAAGATACGTTTTGATGAAGGAATCGCCTGAGGTTATTTATATTAATATTTTATTGAGATTATGTTTATTATTATACATTGAATTTATTACTATTTATAATTACTGAATCTTAGTCTGGTTTGTTTTTTTATAAATATATTCTTTATTCTTTTTCCTCTCATTCAAGTGTAGCTTTTTAGTAATTTATTAAATTAGTAAATTAAAGTATGCATAAATAGAGTTATTAAAATTTGAAATGAAATAAGATTACAAAATGAAAGAATATTAGCCCGCAAGATATAAAATTTAATAGATATGCTAATCATATTTTTAGCATGGGATTTTCAGATTTAACCCCTCCCATGTTCGTTGCCAGGATCCCACTCACGTGCCCAAGTACTACTTGGGTGGAAGAAAGTCAATGGGCATGATGACTAGTTTATAAGTTTAATAATTTTTCAGCGACTGACGTTGAGTTAGTGTATCGTGCGCGACGTATTTTCCACATTGTGTGTGTGTGTGTGGTTAGGCTGTGGAATTGTCGTTTTTGCTATTCATTATAACTTTAAAGTAGATACATACTTATAAATTTCAATGTACAATAGCGATGCTATTAAATATATATAGGAGATTATAAATAGTATTGTATGATATTATTAATATCAACTATTAGATTACCTATAATAATATTGAAATACGTATCGTATATCCTAATAATATTATCTATTTAGATATATTATGATTATACTTTATACAGTATGTTGACGAATTTTTAATTAGATCTAAAATTCTGATGTACATAATTAAAATCAAAATATAAATATCTTTACCATACTTTACTTACGCAATGGTCGCTAGCCATTGTCAATCGATTTCAGGAAAATGGTACGTACTTTAGAGCGTGAAAGTTGTATGCTAAACTCGGATGTCGGAGGCGTCCCGGGACGTCTCTCTAGTGTAGGCCTTTGCGTCCGGGTTATGTGTGAGAAACCTGGAGTGAATGTGTTGGCGTGCTTGTTTTGCCATTTTTTAAATTTTAAATAAAGGTTTCCGAGTGGGATAGGTAGTATATTTTCTGGCATGAATGTTAACTACAGTCTGTCACACAAGAGCGTGTCTGCGATATCTGCGAAACCTGACACCTAATCAGAATGAGATAAAAAGAATGTAAACAAACGAAAACTTCTCTAATACGCGTTGCTGAATACCTTTCAGTTTCATTTGAAACAGTGAAAGGAACAGAGCTTTTTAATATGAGTGCCGCGTACGCGAAACGTCGAAAATCGTCTGGCATGGGCGAATGAAAACAGAGATCGTGATTGGAGTAATATAATATTCACTGATGAATCTTCGTTTTGGGCATGGTGTCCTATTAGGCAAGCTGAGAGGAAGACGTATCACAAAAATAAGAACACTTGTACATCACATTCGAAAGATATGGAGGTCGTTACCAGAATCCTACGCTCAAAAATTAGTCGAGAGTATGCCGAAACGATGTCAAGCTATAATCGCTAATGGAGGAGATTGGACACCCTACTGTAATAGCGTATTAGTGTTTTAGATGTAGATTCAATTCATATAAATTTTTTTACAAATATATAAATATTTACAGAAATATCGCAGACACGCTCTTGTGTGACAGACTGTATAAGTAGGTAGGACCGGGCAGGTTGGTACAGTCTCTCGTCGGGTAGGTGCGTTTTCGCATGTCCAACCTGTTTCAGGATATTTGATTTGAAAAATTGACGGCAAATCTGGCATCACGAATGGGGCATACCATTTGTCTTGAGTCTTGTCTATCGATTTTTCGAATATCGCGGTCGTGGTCGCGAGTAAGAGTAGGTTTCGAAACGAATGTTTATTGCTCGAGCACGCATTTTCGAACGGACAGCGGTCGGTATGATCGTTGGTCGTCCATGTGCACTGGGAATAGCATTCGCGATTTATCTTCTTATTTTACTTTTATACGTTATTTTTTATTTTGCGATTAGAAAGACTCGAGCCTAGATTTAAGTTTCAGCGGGCATTGCGCCCGAAGAAAGAAGAGGCTATGAGCCGAAGAGGCCCGGCAAACTGCCGTTTAAGAAGGCAACTACCAACGGTTCTCCATCCTCTGGGTTATCCACAGCATGGAAAGTCATTCTCGTTACTACTTTGTCACTATGCTCGCTTTTAGTATTTGTAGTAGTAGTAGTAGTACTAGCTATTTTTTTTTTTTTTTTTCTTTTGGTCGATGTATATATCGGTCTATCATCACATTGGGCAAATCGCGGTTTTTCTTATTAGTGTCGCGGCAAATTAATTACGGGTTAAATTAGAGTTACGAAATAATATCGAGGCTTTTTATTAGTGTCACGAGAGAATGATTACGGTTTGAATTAGAGTTGCAATAAAATGACAATCGTGTTTGCTTTAGAGTTTTGAATTATGGTATCGCGATTTTCTTTTGCAATTTCGATTATGAATTTTCAGAATTTTTAAGAGAGTAATACATTTTAGACTTTTCTTACTTCCGTTAAAATTTTTTCTTCATTTAAAGTTAGATTTAAAAGTATTAACGTTTCATTAATTTTATAATATTACAGTTTGTACTAGTATAGCATAATGTTTGTACTAACTTTTTCTTCATATATGGATATTAGTTTTATTTTTGTTTTAAGTATTAGTGTTGCGACTTTCCATCGTGATTGTTTTAATTAGTTTACTAGTTAGAGTTGCGTCGATGAATGATCGCGTTTTTTAAAGTAGTGTTGCGCTTATATTATGTCCAATCTTCTTCCACTGAACTATGGAAGTACGTTCCTGCTCCTGGATCATCAGTTTCACCAGTAGCCACTTACCATATATGGCTACGCTGGACCGTTATTAGTGTTGCGAACCTTTAAATCTGAATGCATAGATTAATAGATATTAGTGTTGCGCAAATAATTCACACGGAAATATTCTTTCTTTTATTTCTTTTCCTTTTTTTTTTTTAATAGTGAATTAATTAATATTGCAAATATGATGAAGCACTCACCGCGATTTGATTTTGAAAATTTTCTATTTTATGACTACATATTATAAATTAAAATTTGCGGAATAGAATGAATGTTCCACTCATAGATTGTTGCCGGTGATTATATTGAGTGGATACTTTGATGGCCCTTCTGGCTTTTAGAGTCATTTCTTTTTCAGCGCCTTTTATTACTGGAGTGTTCGTGATTGAAAATACTTTATATGTTTAAATATTTATGTAGTTAGGACTCGTGAGCTTTTGATTTTTATTAGACAAATTAAATTAGATTGTCAATTAAGTAAAACATTTTTTTAAATTAGTAGATGGGATGCTTCCAAGTTACTTTCAATGCTTTCAATGTTTTTATTTTAGTTTAGTTTTCTCAGTGCTATTAGTTCTGGGTTAAGTGCACGCATAATTTTACTTTCATATTCAGATATATCGCAGTAACCTTCACGCGATGAGATCTGGTTAATCACGATTATTTCATATACAATTATAAGTTGTATTATAAATAATATGAGCCGATTGGCTGCGATTCGCGACTGTATTATGTAAGTAAAAAATTTATCAAGTAGTTTCATCGATCTTTGTATAAGCATAATTGTTTTCTTTGTAAACATAGAAGTTGTTTGAATGAAATACATATCACGCTCAAAAATTTAAAAAGTTTTTTGAACAAGTATAAGTTTATTTAAGTATCAAATTGTAGACGTCATTCGTGTAGCAATTTTAAGATATTATCGCCTCTATATTCTTCATCATTTGATGGTAAAATTTAATTTTAATTCCAACTATAGCTAATGTAATTTTCTTTAATGAGTTACTAGAGAATCCATTTGGTATCTCTCTTGAGCTTATATGTTTAATCAGTGAAAAGCTTTTCATAGAAGACTGTGTTTGATAGTTACTGGTTTCATTGCGTTCGATGATTGAGTTAAATATAATTTTTATGTTTGTTGTAGCAAATTCGGGTACGTATCTCAGAAAGTGAGACGCGAAGTCTACATAGTATGTAGTACATATATTTGTATAATGTCGAACCTATCTTTTGCTTTAATACCTCTATATGTATTTTAGTCAATGCTGCAATTTAAAGTTACCACGAGCGGCATCTCCCGGTGTTTTTTGGCCTTGATACGATAATGTTTCACAAGTTCACTCATGGATTCCGCTACTTGCTATCTGAATATTTTTACACATGCGCAGAATCATGAATCATAAGAAAATTTAGATCAGACTATCAGATTTTCATAAACTCTTCTTTATCTCGTACGTTTAACTTTTTACTTAAACTAATGATTATAAGTTACTGATTGGAAGTGAAATAGTTCTACGCATTGCGTAATATAAGAATGTATTTGGTTAAGATAAATTCATGATACTGTAGAAGATTGTTATTTCTATTGTAATACAGCTATTAATGATGTTATGATCACTGGAAGAGTTCCATTATTATAACAAGTATTGCATGCCTGTAAGTTATAACAGTGTATGATTTTCTAAACCTTCGTCGATTGATAATTTTTATACTTATTTTTGTTGGCAATGACTTTTGACTTGTGACTATGCTAGCGAAGTATTTATTCAAATATATTCATAATGTTATTGTTGCATTGTGGTTGTAATTCATTATAAAATTAACTAGAGACTTTATTTAAATGAATTATTTCTGTTCTCTATATAGTATGACGAATTGGATGTATGATAAATATATGATAGTATATGAAATAGTTCTGACAAATTTGAAGTGCGTTTGTTCTATTACTACCTCGTGTGACAAACTTTCTTGAGAGGTTACTTTTTTGTACTGCTAAATAATTTTAAAAGTATGAAGTAGAAAAAATATACTTACATAAACATTTTTCTCTTATCAGTTTTGTAAATGATTTGGGTATTAATTCCCAAAAAATATCAATGAGATATGCAGAATCAAATTAAACAGAGGCTCCCACAATCCTTACTGCATAAGTGTTATAATTATAGTGGATTTAATAGTGCCATAAAATTACAAGATGTCTGCAGTAGAAACGCCACATTTCATACGTACCATCGAATGGGATATGATGGATAAGACCAAATTTTTCCCATTGAGTATGCTCTCATCATTTTCTGTGCGCTGCTGTCTATATCCCTTAACAGTAATTAAAACCCGCTTACAAGTTCAGAAACATAACAACATGTACAATGGTAAATTTTTAAATAAAATTTAATCAAAATGTTAAAGTATTAAATATCAACATCTTCCAGGAATGCTAGATGCTTGTAGAAAGATTTACAAGGTGGAAGGTATAGGTGGTCTGTATAGAGGATTTTGGATAAGTTCTATACAAACTGTATCTGGTGTATTTTATGTATCTACTTACGAAGGAATGCGTCATATACTTGGACAGAATGATGTTATAGGTAATATAGACTCACGAGTAAAAGCATTAATTGCTGGTGGAGCTGCTAGTTTGGTAGGACAAACAATAGTAGTTCCCTTTGATGTTCTAAGTCAACACTTAATGGTTCTGGGGATCAATTATAATAAACACGGAAGATACATAGATCAGGTAAATGTGAGGATAAAAATATTAATATTCAATTATTTTATTTTTTATCTTTCTCATGTCATTTACAGATGGGTATAAATCCATTGGGTTTAATTCTTGAGCCAGGAAAAACCCGGGCTCAAATTTCGGCAGATATTATCAGGTTAATTTATCAGAGAGATGGCTATAGAGGTTTTTATAGAGGATATGTTGCATCCTTGTGCGCTTATGTTCCCAATAGTGCTCTTTGGTGGGGATTATATACATCATACCAGGGTAATTGCTTTAAAATGATAGCATGAAAATTAATTTGAATTTAGATAATAACTTTTTTCATTTTTGTTAATAGATGAGCTTATAAGATTCTTCCCAGAGTGGGTCTCTCACTTGTTTATTCAAGCTCTTGCTGGTACATTAGGAGGATTTACCACAACAATTATTACAAATCCTTTAGATGTTGTACGGGCAAGGTTACAAGTACAAAGATTAGATAGTATGTTTAATACATTTAAAGTTCTATGGGTGGAAGAAAGATTGCAAATGTTCACGAAGGGACTTTCCGCGCGCCTTGTACAGTCTGCATGTTTTAGTTTTTCAATAATTCTAGGATATGAAACTATTAAAAGATTCAGCATAATTGAAGAGTACAAAGGTTACATTAGATGGTGAATTTATTCTCTAAAACTTGCAATAGTTGTTTTCTTGTCATGCATTTTTCGATAAATTCTGTTGTATTTTAAGCAAAAGCAACGCACCAAAGAGAAAAGAATAAGATCATTAATGATCTTAGTGATTTATAAATTATATTCATAATAGTACATTTTAATGCAATGTAATTGCAATCATGGTTAATAAGTATGATGAAAACATGACGAAATGTTTATTTTAAATAATAAAAGTAATTATAAATTTTAACGAGAATATAATTACGTTTTAATCGTATTTGCAATATCTTTCCTAGTGTTTATATATTATCCAGAGCTTCCCAATATCTTTAAAAGAATAGGAATGCATTTTATATATATATATATTTTTTTTTTCTCATGCATCATACAACATATGGAATTTTGTAGTTTAGTAAATGTCAGACATATTGTTGTGATAAAATATAAAGGGAGTATGTTTCTATAACATAAAATTAAATATATGAAATAAATAAATTTGTTAGCTACGTTGAATTGTACATGTATCCTGTTGTTCGTCATTTATTTTATTAATTCATGATAAAGGATAGGTAAAAAGAGAATAATATTTTTCTCATGTTCATTTTATTATAAAGGACAGCATATTGATAGACACATTTTTTTCGAAGGTACTTAAGTGGTCTTGATAATGTGACTCTTGTATATGAACTGATACTTTTCGAGTATGCTCGTTATCTATCTCTTAAAAATTAAATATGACGACGATTCATCACATTCTCTATATTATGTGTACAGGCCAGGGAATTCTTAGTCTATACAATATAATGCGTAATGCATACGCATTCACATTCGTTCAATCTCTTCGTTCATGCGTATATGTATGATGATTTGGTAACAGTTTGTGAAATGCAAATTTGTATAGCGTACTATTAAACGTAGCATCCAGTTTCTGAATAACAAAAGTTGCATATACATATAGAAATACTTTGTGAAAACAATGTTTTCCAATGAAAGTATTACGGATTAATTAAGAATTTGCTATTATTTCATGCGCTTTTAACACAGCAAGAATATGCATATGCTTGAATCAATGACGTGAGTTTTACTAGTAGAAAGTTACGAATAACGTTTGAATTTGACGCTCAAATTTCTAATATATACAAAGCGCCCTCTATTCAAGGCTGTGAAAAACACTTTTAGAGCGGGATTTACGATTTTCTTTTCTGATTATTTGTTCCATCTTTTTTTTTTTTTTTTTTTATTAAATTTTCGAGTTTCAACGAACTTACAGTACAGTATGTACAATGACTAGACTTGTTAAGACGCCAACCAATTACGCGCTATTTTCTTCGTGCGAACGAATTTTCTAAAATAAAAGGCATTATGTTAGCAGATGTTCTTATACCATGATTTTGAACGTTTATAAATGAAAATTAGTATAATATAAAATGTTGCCTCGAAAACAGAACTTAATGGATTTACAAAACAGCATAATCACTATTGGATGGTACAAGACTAGATTAGTTTTCGTTGGTTTGAAATCCGAGGTAAAACATTTGTTTATTTTAACATTAACACTTTTTTAATCTTTTCTTTTTTCTATTGTATCGTACAATATTCAGATTTTTAGTTTTACATGCAAAGAGTTAATATGTCACAGCTAAAACAAGCAGATGACATAACTTTTCATGAATAGCGAATGTTCGATCTGATTTTTTTCATAATTTTTTTTCTTTAGTGAGATAGGATTATTGAATTAATATTGAATATATTTTTTACCCGAGAAAACGTTTGTATATATTCCTACTGATACACGCATTGTTACAGTTTCTCATACATTATATACGTTTCATATAAGTTGATTTGACGGTGTTCTAATATTTACAACTGCACGATAATTGTTTTATGTACAACAACGAATGCCTATGTTAAGATAATCTTTGTAAAATAAATAATCGCTCTGCAAAAATATCCGCCAGTGAAAGTAGAGGTATCTGTCTATCGAATAAAGATTGTCCGATACGATGTATTACGTTGAATAGGTTTCATGAATGGAGGAAACGACTTCCGAGTATTTAAATTAACAATATGTATACAGAGCTTAATTCGATTAATTAATCTCCAATTGAACCAAATTATTTAACATTTATTTTTACTTTTTGAAATTAGCGATCAACATTTGTGAATTTGAAATCGTGCTTTTTTAAAACATTAACCAGACTATAACTTTGTTATTTTATTCATCGATTAAGTTACATTGGCCTTGGTATCAGTTTAGTTTCGCAAAATCTTGATCGTCAATTCGATGAAAATATTTTTCGATTTTGCCAGTCTTGTGTCGGTCGAGGAAACTTCAAATTAACTTTCGTTTAATCTAGACAGTGCTTACCACACCAAATCCATTCGAGTATGTGTATTCAGCGATCAACGTGACTGGAACAGCGGTACAGTAGGTACGCGCATATTGAATTTTCGCAGGAAAATATAATTTTTTTCGAGGGAACGCTGTTAATTTTTCGCAAGTATTCTGTTTTTTTTTTTTTTTCACGTGTTCCCTTTGTTTTCTCTTTGTTGATCGACAGGCAGCTTCGAGCGGTAATATTCGTTCCTCGTTATTTTAACTTTGTGCATACTTTTTGTTCATACAGTCGCCTGTCAATGCATCGACACGAGAGATTGCCGGTCCCTGGAAATTCAAAGTATATCAATCCCATATTGCGTTAAACGTTTCCAAACGTTCAATCGTCAGTCTTCTAAACGCGCAACGCACACAGGAACAAAGTGTATTATCGTGTATTTTCTTTCTCGAAATTCGGCTCACGGTCTCCAGGGAACGGTAACGGATTTAATTGTATCGAAAGAAAACGGTATACGATTTGCTTGGTGCATTGAGATGGAGGAATCGAGGAAAGATACGCTAAACTCGCCGGGTAACCAATAGCGCATCGCCGTTGCTCGATTTACGATTCCGTGTACGGAGGTTTGTTAAAAGACTACAAAGTATCGAAGGTATCCGAACGTAAAAACGGTAACGAGCCATCTGACTCGATGTATGATACTGTCCTTCCCCGCAATTCAATTTTCACCAGATCTTTCGCCGGAGGGGTACAAAACGCGAGATTACTGTTGCTTTTTCTATACAGGAAATTGTTGCAGGTCGCGCGTCACGCTTCTTCGTGGTCCACTTTTCGTCACCGATAAAGCTCGACGATAAGGAGGAACGGAAACACGTCGCTTATCCTTATATCCTTATCCACGATGAGATCCATGGTTTGTCCTATCGGAAGCACACACGGGGGCCGGTGAACGGTCGTCATGGTTTTCCTCGTCTCTTGGCTTGATTCTACTTTTGAAACGAGTACTTCCGAGACAGAATGATGAAAAGATCTATCTATAAGCGAACCTACAATCACGTGTCCCGGAAACGGATGGCGCGTTCTCGTCGAGGCCCAGACCGGGCCCCCGTGTGTCGTCACATCCCGCCGCTGGGTAGCATAGTTCCAGCACCACCATCGCTGCTTTGACTAACGCTACTGTAGCTGACGCGGCTCGCCTCGCCGCTGGTATTCGCTCCGGAAACGTACTGTAATCAGAAAAATTATATTTTCAAAAAATATATGTCGTTGCTGAGATATATGTTCACCGTGTGCTCGGTGCGCGTATGTACAATTGAGAGGTAGAATTGGATCGTGATCGAGTTAGCCTTAATCCGGTGTTAAATTAGAAAAGGTGCCGTATTTTCTCTGCCCTCTAAAGCCTGGGAAATATCCAGTTCCTTTCCCTTTAAATCCGATCTTTACAATACGCTAGCCCGTAAAGTATGTTTGTAGTGGTTGAGAGTACCTACGAGACTTACATAGAAATCATGAAGAATATTGTTTATACCACACAGAGCTTGTAAATTAGCTGGTTTAGGAATGGAGGATGTAGGTCAATCGGTTTCGGATGCGCGTTTCCGTCGCTTGGATGTTTCAGTTGGAGGAAACAGAGGAAAATGCACTCTAGAAGAGAGTAAAACATGAAATCGAACAATGGCGCAACGAATGTGCCGGTTAATGCTTCTCGTGCATTAGGACGAATTATCTTGCATCGTTCGTGTAACTCGCGAACGCTATTGATGCATACAAGCCCGCATTGCCTGCTTTCCGTAATCCGTTGTGTTTGTTTTATCGGCGAGTTATACGCTCTATCTCTTCATCGGTTTTTATATGCTCCGTATCATAGATGGCCTTTCCTTTACGTTGGAATTAGAAAAGTGTTCGTTTCCTATGCTGGAGAAAGGGCAGATCGAATTTTCTTCTTGTTGTTTGCTCAAAAGAGCGTTGAGAACTACTTTATCCGGTATTTTTATGAAACTCGAACTCCCACCTTTCTCAGCGTTTACGCATCGATCGTTTTCCTCTTCACTTTTCCTCTTGGAATGCATCCAATTCTCGTAAGAACGAAACGTTATCTACAGAACGTATTTATCACTGCCAAGTTCCTCTTTGATATTCGAAAAGAATCGTTCTCCTTAAAACAGATTATTCTTTTGTCGCTCGACGCTTCAGGACAGAGTTCTGTTTTAATCTCGAAGAGAAACTCGCGATCGTCGTCGAATCGATAGATTTCCATGGAGGATGTAGCAACCTTCGTTTCTTTTTTAAAGGTCACAACGGATCAACGGAGAAAGGTTTCCGGTTCACGCTCACGCTCAATGTAGTCGCGCCTTTGCGTCGAATCCGGAGAGGAGAGAATCCGGATGAATCGCGAATAGGCGGTTCGATAGGGCAGCACATGACAATGAAACGATTTTCGATGGCTCTGGTGCCCATAAACCAAATAACTCAATACCCGAGCCGAAGCGGTGGGCCATGGAAAAATTGTCACCGCAAATACCGTATCGACTAGCAGGCAGATTTCGCGGATGAAACATTGCGCTGAATTTACCGCTGGTTTTGTCCCAATAGGGGTGTCTTTAAGTGAATTAATCGCTCAATTTTCCACAAATTCAGTTAGCTTTAACGCCTCGCTTATACATATACACTATTGTCCATGGGTATTAAATTCTTGGCCAAATTCATAGCTGTGTAATAAATTCGTTCGCCTCTCAATATTTCCTTTTGATGAATATTATAAAAATGTTGCGTACGCTAGTTACAATGAACAACATAGGACAAATATAATGAATTGCTTGTAATTGCGTCATTTAGTAAGAACAATGAAAAACGAACGTTATGAGTATTTGCTGCTATAAAACAGATTTTATTCATGACACAGCAGAAATATCGGATTTACGAGATGTATTTCAGATTATTGGGGAACATTTGTTGTATTGATAATATCGGAATATATTCATTATTCCAATATTTGTAGGACATTTTTACGACTAGTCATCACATAATGTAAAAGTGTAAAAATACACATGTTGGAATCTTTTAATAAAGGAACAAAAGTTTTGGAGTAATTCAACAAGGGAGTTATTTAACCTGCTTGTAAATAAAAAAGAAAATTCCTTGTTTCAGTCTAAATTTAACACGTTTGATCATCCCAGTTATAGCAGGAACTAAGAATTTGACAGCGAAGAGAGAAACGTTCTTCTCTCGTAGAATTGAAAATATAATAAAAATATCAACTTTTTGATTGAATTGTACATGGTGTACAAATACTCATAAGGTTCATACTTGTCTTTAATTCTAATTTGTTATTCATTTGAGTTTATTGTATGAAAAACACGATAAGTCACGTTTTCTATTGTCTTTTCTTTTTCTACTATTTATAAAGCGAGTTTTAAAATCCATTATGCTCTCAATCAATCCTACGTTATCAAAATTGTCTTTTCTGGGTTTAGAAGTAATCACATATTTTTCCATCCTCTTCAAAAATGTCAACCATCAAAATCTTAATCAAAATCAACAAAGATGTACATATTATGTTTTCATCCTGTTATTTTCACATGTAATATTGTGTTTTCTAGTTATAGTATCTTGATCTTGAAGATTTTGAGGGAAATCTGTGCGAATTTATAAATCTTGAGAAAAATTTGAAGATCTTGAGGAAGATTTATATGAATTTGAAGATCCTCATGACTTGTTAATAGTTTCTTTGATACTCATTTTACGAGGTGCACTGTTGCTTTTAGACTTTGCTTTTTGAGAACAGTCGAGCTGGCAATTGTCTACCGAAGAGAGGATAATTGGAATCTCAGCGCGACACAAGAAATTCATCTTCGCAATGATGTTTCATTCGTTTGATCTCGAGGGGTGACTAGTGTGTCAACGCAAAAGTTTCCTCGTTTATCTTATCAAACCTTGAAATCTCCGGAGGACTGGCCGAATCGGTTTCCTGTTTCTTCTCAGCTTTTTCTCTGGGTTTTATAGTTCCGTCTTTCGTCCCTTGGCGATTTAACGAAACTAAAAGTATCTAGGTCAACTTCTACCCAGATCTGGTTACAATCGGTCGCGGAATCGTTTCTGTGTTTTTTCACGATACTTTCCTCTGCTAAGGTACTTTATCGGTATAACTAGCAATAAAGCTCGACGTTTTTGTGCTTCTTTTTACGTTGGTCACGATCGATCGCGTTACTGAACTTGAGGAAGGCGTATGGATGGCATTGGTTTATTAAATCGTTTAGTTAACGAATATCGAATCTCAGGGTTTGTTGTGATTGTTCTTTCATTTTGAAAGGATAGTAACACGGAAAAAAAGGAGAAAAATTTACAAATATGAACACGAGCTGGGAATGTATAAAAAAAGCTATTTCAAATGGAGTGCTAACGGTATTACATGTTCCTATCCATTTCCCTTTCGCGCACACGAATAGAAATCGAGATTTCGCGTGATTGAATTTATAGTCGAAAGCGAGAGGGAGACAATCAAAAACCTGGCCTGTAGGTGTTAAATCGTACAAAATGCAACGTCACGAATTTTCGCCGCCTCTCGACGGTTCATTTTCGTGATTACAATGCCACGTCGAATCTCGACCGAGCCAAGTTGTCGTCGTTGACTTCGTGCTTATTTCCGGACAATGCAATTTGATTAAAAGCGCGTTTCGTGCCTACATCAGCTCGCGAGGAGTTCTCCGAGTTCTATCTCGTCAATGTACATATCTTGTCTTTATTCCTCTATCGTGTCGGTCTCAGAGAAATTAGTTAATTAACGGCAGACGGATCGATGATTCAAGCACGAGACCGTCGAAGCACGAAACGTTTGATCAAGAGTTTTCGAAAAAGTATGCAAGTCGATATTTAAACCAGTACAATAAAGGAATTTAATTAAAATTAAACGTCCTGGCCTCGGTAATTCTGCTCATATTCCGACGCCAGTTACGACACGCGTTACGGGAAAAATTTATCGTGAATAATGGGGAAACGTAATTAAAATGCGGGAAAGATGTGTTTTAATTAGCCAATCGAAGCAACATGATCGAAATTTGATCTTTGTGCGAAATGTTCCGATCTAGACCGTGACTTTTGCGCCAGACTTCCATTCCTCGAGATTCAATAGATGGGAAAAGGAGAGGGATAAATACATCGATGTCGGAGAATTTCGTGAACGTTAATTAGAATAGCAGTAATAGTTAGAGTAGTTACGAGTAGCTAGGCTAGGATCGTTTAATTCTGAATGAGAGAGCCTCGAGATTTAAACTTTTCTCGATTTTCTATTTCTATTGAGTTCGCGTGAAATAATTTCAAGTCGTGGTTTCCTAGCCATCGTTGAATTTGTATTATCATAGACATACATACTTTGACTAATATAAAGTATAACTTTGACTAATTTTCAAATTAATTTCAAAGACCAATTTAATCGTGACACTCATGCCACATCACAATAATAATGTAATTTTTCATTTCTTGCAACACGATATGGACATAAGAATTTCCTAGGGTAAGGTGTTCAAATATTAATGTTACTATATACAATATACATATGTGTATGTACATATAACCGTACCGGATATACGCGCGAACGATTTACAATCGTGAATTCCGCTAGAAATATGTATATACATTTATATTGTATCACAGCATAGACACCGTGACTGACCAACGTTCAACACGATAAACCTCCTTCTGGCTATTGGAATAAATCATCCCCTTTCTACTTGAAAATCGAGCAAAGCGTTATTCTATTTTTCGTTTCCGTTAAATTACCATGTTTCGTATCGCAAGTTCCTTCGAGTGAACTTTGTTGACCGACGGCGATAATCCCAGTAGTGGCACCTCGTTTCCTTTTTTTCTTTCCGGGATGGCAATAAAAATCGCGAAAGGAAAGATATCGACGCGAAAATACGGCAGGCCGTAAAGTCGACGTTGAACAAGATGTCTAGGGCAATTGGGCGTCGAGCGATTGATGAGGATCCGTAGATCGCCTCGGTGATTTATTATTCTTTTTCTAAATTGTTATTTGGAAAATGGCGATCTCGAGGGTTATGGAGTGGGCCGGCAAGGGATGGACAGCTCCGCCCGTTTCCGACATTTATATCTCTTCCGGCGACAGACACTGCTCGTAATTCATGTCCCCTTGCTTTTCGGGACTTTCATGCCGACATTTGCAGTTTGTACCCGTTATACATTCCTTCAACCCTCGTTCATGAGAAACGGCACAGCCGTGTTACGTTTGCCTGACATATTGTAAAGTTTCCCAGGGAATTGGGCTAATTCACTGACCCGAGATGCGCCAATCTCGCGGTTAAACCGAACTAGATGACTATCGGTTTCGATGTTTTCGGAAACTAGTCAGCAGGATTAACTCGTTCGTTTAGATCGTGTTCCTCTCTGAAGGTAGTTTAACCTCTTCAGCACGTCGCTTGTTCGTAACGTACTATCACTTACTATCGACGGTAATCGCAATACGTATTTAAAGTGATTGGAGTAATAATAATTATTTAAATTAAGATATTGCGCAAGAAATGATAAACTAATGGAGACAAAGCTGGAAAGATGACTGGGGCCACTGGTCTCTATTGCTTATCGTCACGCGTTGCTGTACATATTGTTTTACTCGTATACGTGATATTTTCGGTCAATAATCATAATTATCTTTGCGAGTGTGTCGGATCTACCAGAAATAACCAATCAGATCCGCATTTCTTTGACTAGTCATCTTTTTAGCTCTCTCTATTATGTTTATAACGAAGTGCTCAGAGCGATTAAAGAGCACGTAAAACAGTTGAGAGATGTTAGAGAGATGTTGTGTGTATGTATGCTTTTGGTGATTATTGATTCTAATACAACAAAAAGAAGTGAAACTCGACTTTCGACTTTTGTTCTCAGCAGCTAATACAGGCTCAACCTGCAGCTATAAGTTTCCCAACTGGAAAGTTCGACGAGTCGCAGGAACACGCGGTGCCGCGTTTCGTCGACGTTTTATGGAGGTATGTAAAATCTGGAGAGAGAATGGGTGTATGCAAGCTGGTGTTCCGCGTCTAACAAAATAAGATAAGGGCGAATTTCACAAGGGTGGCTTGAAGCTCTGGGAACGTTCGCTCGCAAAATGAAGTAGCGGAGATGAATCGTAAACGCGATCGTGATTGCACCTAGAAAACAGGATTAATGCGGCGAATAGATGCATTCGAGTTTCAAAGTGGTTTGCAAGTGTAATGTATTGGCTGAGCTTGAAGGAACTGATCGTTTTCATTATAATAGCTGGCGCGAGGTAAAATTCATTTAAAAATATAAAAACGATTTTTTAAAATATTCCGTACGCTTCTTATTCAAATCGAGGATACCATCGATCGTACAGGCTGCTGCAGTTTTATCGTTTATTTATACATATTTTCATTTGTTTGCTTTCCTGGCTTATTTTGTTTATATTCCATTGCGTTTATTTATATATTTTCGTTGAATGGAGGTTTCAGCATATATCCGTTGAGTTTTCGTCGTTGAATTACTAAAATCATTGAATTTATTCGAAAATTCTAATTCTTGTTAATGCTATTTATTTCTCGGTGTAGTATGATACGAGCATTTCATTTGATCCGATTACAGGCTGTAAAGTAATTGCACGTTAATCGAACATGTGTGCCATATCGAGCTCGGAATTTTTATTTCGATCCATCATGGAAAAAACGTTCTATCCTACGGCAAACTCCAAGCCAGGAGGAGACGGTCCTTACTCTATTACTTCGGGCAGATCGATTACATTACATCGTGCAGGTAATTTAATTTAGCTGCATTGATAAATGAACGGCTGCGATCGCGAGACTTGAAGCGAATTAGGTGATTGATTTCGAATTGTTACGCGTTGTCTGCCAGCGAACAGTAATACGCTTGCTGCAAATTGGATGATAAATTAAATGAATCGCGCCATGCGCGAAGGATACGCCAGTCCTTTCAGATGGTCGCATTAATTATCAGCCATTTGGACCTTCTTTCGTCCGCGGCCAAGCATGTTCGGCGCATAGAAAATTTATGTACGCGTATTTTTGTGGCAGAGAAGTTGCGCAACATTCATTGCATCGATTGGAGAAACGCCACTCCATCATTGTTCACTAGCCAGATTATTCCC
Source organism: Bombus campestris (assembly GCA_905333015.3). NCBI lineage: Eukaryota > Metazoa > Arthropoda > Insecta > Hymenoptera > Apidae > Bombus > Bombus campestris. Next base: position 7,408,869 of record HG995135.1, read on the forward strand.
TTGCGAGCGATATTTCTTCTATTTTCTCTCCGCATCTTTTTTTTGCGTTTTTATTTTTTCATCCCATCACAATTTCCGCTTGAAACACAAAAACTCTAAATGATATCCCTGTATTTTTTTATCAATGTCCTCGTGCCAGTTGCGCTTTTCGACTCTCTTACTAAACATTTTTCAAATGTATGGCATGAATCTTCCGAGGAAAAGGGTTAAAACTTTGTGATGTCTTTCTATTCGGAATAATCGTAATCGGGGGTGCACAGATGTCTCGAAACGTACATAGGTTGGAGGTGCTACGTGTACCTAAGCATACCAAACACGTGCACTGTCGTCGCATACGGTGCTACTGGTGCAAGTGCTCGTATACGTGTAGCAGATGTGATGTATGCGCGCGCGCGCGTGTGTGTGTGTGTCAGTGATCGATAAATCCATTCACTAATCAACATACCGAGACTATGTTATATGGGATGGTGACAGAGTCCTTCGTCGATAATCTCTGTACCAAGTGTCTCCGGGCGATTACTGGGTTAGGATTTGTCTTAGGGAGGACGATGCTTCGATGGTAACGAACGGAAGGACAAGGAGGAAGCTAGAAAGGTTTCGAGGAGGTGTCCAACAATTGACGACAATCCACACCGCGGCGATATCCCATCGTTAAATGTAGGTTTGCTCGCACGAACTCTCTCGGCTGCTTCGCACGTGGTGGAGCGAATAAGCGGAGTAGTACCTTCCCGATGCGAATCTCTGAAAAAACATTAATACACTCGATTCGATGTCCATCCGTACCCTTTCATTTTGCAGCTTTCTCCTTGCCTCAGTAGCATACTCGTTCTGCGCTATACATTGAACAGGGTTAATTGATCGAATATCAGAGCCGATAAAGTTATATTCGATCTAAAATCCTAGGCTGTTGTATCTCAATATGCGCAGACTCTTTGTTTCGAATAAACGGTGCATATTTACGTAACAGAAAGGTACTATTAATAGGTTTTCTGTGAATTCGAAATTCATCTAACGCGATATAAAGGTAGACGATGTAGATAAAGTTTTCATGAACGCCTTTCGAGGAATCCACTATTCAGGAAACGGGTGTACACGAAGTAACTAGTAAAGGAATTGTATCAGGAATAGAACATTGTTGCGTATAGCTAATCGAAGCTAATTTCGACCTGATATCACGACCTGAACTCGAAAAACTACATATTTGTTCTTCCGTACTAGCGGAAGCGCCACACAAAATGCAGCATCATATTATATGGAAATCGAACGCAAACAGTAAATTTAACTGGTGCAAATTATCAAGTATGTAAGTATGAAACCGGAATTTGCCTATAGATGCCCCTAGCTGATAATGTAGTTACCACTAAACTGCGTCATTCATGCCAAAAGTCTTTGTTGACATCTCACAAACATTTTCGACTCACAACAATACAAGTTTCATACAACAACATAGTTTGTAATAGCGTTAAACATGTCGAATTTTGTGCCTGGAAACTACGATTTTGCAGACAGCATTGATTTTTTGTTACCATTTGAAAAAAACTGCTGCAGAATCGCATCGAATGCTTGTCGAAGCTTACGGTGAGCATGCTCTTGATAAATCACAGTGCTTTGAATGATTTAAAAAATTCAGAAGTGGCAATTTTGACGTGAGGAACGAAGAACGTGGAAGACCACCGAAAAAGTTTTAAGATAGCGAATTGCAAGCATCGTTGGACGAGGATGACGCTCAAACGCAACAACAACTCGCTGATCAATTAAACGTGACACGAGAAGCCGTCTCCATACGTTTGAGAGCCATGGGAAAGATCCAGAAGGTGGGAAAATGGGTTCCACATGAACTGAATGAAAGACAGCAGGAAAACCGAAAAACCACTTGCGAAATGCTGCTCGCTAGATACAAAAGAAAGTCATTTCTCCACCGAATTGTGACTGGCGATGAAAAGTGGATATATTTTGAAAATCCTAAGCGTAAAAGATCATGGGTAGCTTCAGGCGAACCACCGACATCGACTACAAGACCAAATCGCTATGAACGGAAGACAATGCTCTGTGTTTGGTGGGATCAGAAGGGTGTGATCTATTATGAGCTGTTAAAACCTGGCGAAACCGTTAATATTGAGCGCTACCGACAACAAATGATCGATTTGAATCAAGTTTTGCGTGAAAAACGACCAGAATATCAAAAAAGGCAACACAAAGTAATTTTGCTTTGTGATAATGCACCATCACATACAGCAAAACCGGTCAAGGAAACGGATTGAAGCGTTCAGTTGGGAAATACTTTCGCATGCGGCTTACTCACCAGACTTGGCTCCGTCCGATTACTATTTATTTGCATAGATGGGACACGCACTTTCTGACCAGCACTTCGCTTCTTACGAAAATGTACGAAAATGGCTCGATGACTGATTTGCCTCGAAAGAGCGACAGTTTTTTTGGCGTGGCATCCACCAATTGCCAGACAGGTGGGAAAAATGTATAGCTAGCGATGGGCAATACTTCGAATAAAATATTTTTAATCATTTTCATACAATAAACATGTATTTTCTATACAAAAATTCCGGTTTCATATTTACATACCTGGTACGTTTACCTGTTACGTGAACGAGCATGGGCATTTTTCCTTTCCTTTCTGCGCCGTCTGACTACTTGCAACTTTTTCCACTTAATAAACAGGAAAAGTTTCGCCCGCAGACTGTAAATACGATGCGTCGTGGGAATGGATGAAGTTTCGAGAAGTAAAGAGAACCAATATGTTTCGACGATAGTATCGAACAACTTCATCTTTTTCATCTTGTATTCGCATTTTTCCTACGCATCGGACTCGGCCAGCGAGCCTTCGATATTTCCCTTGACAGTTCGAAACGCATTTATATTCGGTGTTGGTAGATACGTTTACAGAGATATTCACTTGAATTCCGTTTCAAAAGCGAGGCCTGTCGTTCATATGGAAAATCCACGAAATAGCTCACATGATTTTCGAAAAGAAGAGGTGGCTACATCTAGTTCATTCAATAAGTTCGTGTTTCGATAAGTTCTTGCTATAATAATTCTTATGAATACAGAATGATGAACGATCAAGATGACTAACCTAAAGATTAGTGAATAAGCATTTCAAAGATTTAGCGAGCTGTATAAAGATTGCGAGTTAGAAACGTGATGAGTCTCATTTTCCGTTTTTTATAGAAAACTAATGTTGAAATTCGATAACATTGCCAATCAATTCCATGTCAAAATTATTTTCACATTTGATTTTGGAATTAGATACGTGTTACGTCACCTTAATATATTTGGAGTATATTACTAACGTATTATTATGTACGTAGATTTAATATTAATTAAGTGGAACTAACAACAATTAGACGTAATATTGTTTGCTCCTTACAAAACATTGTGAATTTATTATCTATTTCCAAAGGATTTATAACTGTTAATAAACAAATAAATAAATACTATTAAAATGAGAATGGTATCGAATTTAGAAGTTTTTAGGTAATGAAGAAAAGAAAAACGCGTAATTACTGGACGATCTAATAGAAAAAGAACCGTTTATATAAAGTAGGACGTAGACGTTCTTAAAATTGTTCGTAGGTTAAGCCGACGGCGTTATCAGAGAAGACCAGAAATCTTCTCGAGATGAAAACTTTAGCAATCGAAATAATAAATTTCTTCCTCTTGGCGAGCTTTCAAAACCGCGTTATACGATTATATAACTCGATACAGCCCTTTACCGCATTCCCTTGACCGCTTTATACTTGGCTTGAAACCATTCTCTCGCCTTGGGGTTGCTTATTATTCTAATAAATCCTGCGAATTGGTTTGCAACACAGTCTCGAAGGGTTCGACATTTGTCTTCGCCTGTTGCTCCCTCGAGCCTGAACGTGCTGGGAAAATGACACGAAAGCAAGCCTAATTTCTTCTGGAACTCGAAGCAAACTTATAGAGCTTGTTTCCATCTTTGGAAAAATCACGGTCTCCTTGTCTTTACAGAATGATTCATCACGATATGCTGTGATATTATGACATAGTCTAGAAGGTCTGAAATTAAGCATTCATAGAAAATTCATTGATATCGATCAGCGAGAAGGAAGCTCATATTACTCGACGATCTCTATCTTCGAAGTCAGTCCACCTAGCTTAATGGATCGTGCAGATGAGAGAGCTGGATGTTTTTGTCATGGTTCCGGAATAGCAGATGGAATGATAACGAAATTTTGCTCGTGGAAAGGATAGACTATCTTAGTCGAGCGTTATGTATCGACTTTGAGAAGAAATCTAATCGTTCCGACATTCTGTAACTTCGTACAAATTATAGGTGAAAACAACAGAGCGAATGACTATCTAGATTGTATGTACAAAATGTTTGCAGGCCTGGTGGAACTTTGAACAATGTTTTTCTTAATAAGTGAGAGAGTAATCGTGGCCATGTAATAGTTGGCTTTGGAATAACTGACTTCCTCTTTTTCTGCTCATGTCAAGAGGGAGAGCGCTTTCGCTGAGTCGAATACGAATACAACTGACCGGTCATTGCATTTTCCGAGATAAAACCGATGTGGGGGCACTCGACAGTCAAAACACCACCACTCGACACTAACTAGTGTCGGACGACGGCAGCGCAGTGGTTAGCGCCTTAGGTTACGAACGTTCGAAACTCGGGTTCAAATCCCGGTGACCGGAGTCCGATATTTTCTTCCGCGATACAAAACGAGAAGAAAAGCGGCCCTACCCCCCCCCCCCCCCCCGCAGCGAACTCTACTACCAGCAGCTACATCCTACCACGGCTCTACGCACAACACACACCTCTACACCGAGGAACGTGACTTGGTCGCAATTTATGGTATCCTCCAACAGGGTTGTTTCCCGTAGATAGGTTTTTCGGACCGGTAGAAAACGGGAACAACGAACTGACCGAACGGGCACATATTTCGTACGCGCAAATCGTACACGTGGCGCAATTTGTACGAGAGGTATGAATATTTCATACTCACTTGACTTGGTTTACATCTGAATGCCGGCTGATATCGCCGCCTTACTCGCCCCGGGCAGCAGGCACACAGGATCCTCACGAATGCTCTGCAAAGGAAAAGAAGTATATGGCTGAGTCAGATAGTCATTATTTTGAACGTTACAGTTTTGTCTTCCTCATTTTTGATCCACCATGATATTCTTTATAAGTATTTAAATGATTCCAAATTACTGGAAAGGAGGATAGTGTACAAGATGTTTTCTTTATCTCGCTATGCTGAATTATCTCGTGCGAGATTGAATTTATCAAGAAGGTGTTTTTTTGAAAAGTTGTTTGGTGCAAAGAGGGACATCATATGGTGCAAATTATTTTTTTACGAGTCGAGTGATGACGTGGAAATCTCAAAGTCGAATCATTTTTCAAATAGAACCATATGTGTTTGACTTGGATATCAAACTTCGATATAGAATAATCTCGGAGAAGATAGACTAGAAAATATTAGATTATCTTGAAATGTAATGGCTGAGAAGTTCAAAGTAGGCATCGTTGTTGATCCAAGGAAATACACGTCCAATAATACGACCTCGAAAGTTGATCACGTCATGGTGCGCGTTTTTAACGTTATGATTGCATGACTGAAATGTTGTTTCGAATATCGCTGGCGCGCTGCAAGTATTTGCATAGGCTCTATTGCATCGTGGACGCGACATGCGACTGCTACGCAAACAGAGGAATTTCATTTTCAACTTGGAAAATAGTCTTGCTCCAGGGACCGGTCCTCCGACTCGTTACATCCATATCGATGGGAGGTAAATTTTGTTTCGTGAACAAAATGAGCCTTCACCATGTATGTTGATCCAAGTTCGTTATCGTTTCACGGTGTATTGTGTAATAAGCTCACGGTCGCTTTGGCGATTGGTATCTGACAGAGAACATCGAGTCCTTGATTATCTTGCTTGCACACGAGTGAACCACTCACAAAGAGCAGTACAGCCTTTGTCCTCGTGGAAACTTCACAGGAATGTCGCCCTCTCGGTCGTGCCTTTACCGTTTCACCGTGCTTCTCTTCGTTTTTACTTTCTTACATCTTACACGAGCCATCGTCGTACCTCAAGTCTATTCCGACGTGTACGAAAAAGAAAATGAATCAGGTCATCGAGGATTGATCATTGAAAGTCTGTTAGACGAAGAGAATCAACGAGAAGAATTTTTAACGTCGATACCTTGCATCAACAGTTTCTTGGAAAAGTACATACACAGGCCAGATAGGATTTCTTTCGTAGCAATAGATAACGAAGAAAGTATCCAGAACATAGTTCACTCGTTCGTGAGAAGTCTTCGCAATTGTTTCGCATTCTTCAAACACACTGTAGACCTGGACTTCGAGACACACGAATCTGCCTTGAGCACGATCATCCTGATGCAGAACGCTAACAGTCTCGAGGACAGTCATTATATACTCGAACCTTGCGATCGCGCTTGTCCTTTCATTACGATATTAATAAGCTCGTTTCAAGACGAAGAAAGCTTCCTCGAGCACGCTGACATTGTAATGCAATCGATGTGGTCCCGAAGAATCTCTACTGTCGTCATCCTAGCAAAAGTTGGTGATTCTGTTCTCGCTGCTGGTAGCCTCACTTTTCAACCCGGTACAATATGCACCGTATCTCCTCCAGTTATCTTGGACGAATGTGAAGACAAATCTTGGAGTAAATTGGAAAACATTAGTGCGCCGAAAACGAACGGTTGTATTTTGAAGGTAGCCTACTTTGAACAGTCTCCATATGTGATAGTTGGAAATGATTCAACGCGTTTATCGGGGTTCGAGGGAGCATTGACAGAGGAAGCGTTAAGAGGCCAGGAAATCGAGCGAGAAAAAGTCGTGTGGAACGATAATACTAGCTATGCGGAACAGGTGCAAATGTACATCTATAACGATATGAACGCCGACTTCGTTATTGGTCGTATTCTACAGCAGTCTTACGAGGATATAGATTACTCGAGCTCGTATGACACGTCGAAAGTGGTGTGGCTAGTCCCAAAGGTTCCTAACGTTTCATTGAAAGGACTGGTTCAGCCATTTCAGCAGTACGTCTGGGCAGCAGTAGGAGGATCTATATTATTGGGTTGCGTCGTCAAAATCTTCTTATTCCGTGATCTCTCCTTTTTAGATATATTTGCTCTGATAATTGGAGTCTCCACTGCGCGTCAGCCCACCAAACTTTCAACTAGAATTCACTTCCTCGCGTGGTGCATCTTTGGTTTATTTCTCACACAACTTTACGTGGATTCTCTGGCCGATCAACTGATCAATATGTCCGACTTGAAGCTCGAAACGATGAAAGAGCTGATCTCATCGTCATTTCAAATCGGTGGGACAGCGGCATTCGCGAGATTGTTTGAAATATTTGACCAGGATGAAATTGTAGAAAGTGTACGAAAAAAATTTGTGATATTTGATCAAGATGAGTACCTAAAGCAATATTATGATCTTTTGGACGGAACGAATTCCTCTTTTGCGTTGGTCATAGTATTAAATTCTTCACGCAGTGATGCTATCGAGACGACACAGGCGTACACCATAACCACAGATGTGATATGCAGTTTTCCTTTGGCTTTGGCTACCTGGAAGGGATCCCCATATTTGCAACACCTCAACGAAGAGATTAACAAATACATCGATTTTGGAATATTAGATTTTCTGATCCAGATTGCTTTAGAAAAGAACTTGCGCGCTATGTTATCGCAAACTGCACAGGACGAAGAATACAAAACGGAACTTCACTTGCAGCAATTCGTTCCAGCATTTTTATTAGTCGCCATTGGGTTCTCCAGTGGTTTCTTGTTCATCATCCTCGAAGTCGTGCTCTATCCTTCTAAGCTCCTTCAGTAATCTTGCAAGATGCGAGAAAAGAAATTTCGACAGTTTGGAATCTCAATATTAAATTATATATTTATCGATAGATGTACACTTGAAATGGGAAATTATGAAATCGAGAAATCGAGCACCAGTCAAATTGTCATCGATCGTTAAAAGTGTCGACTTGGTGGTTGTCGTTCCAGCGTGGATTATCGGCTTTCGCTTTTTAAATTATAGATGCATATTGGGCTGCGGTTGGATGGGCGCGCAAATTAGATATAATCCTCTTGCTGAATCTATCAAAATAGACAATTTACGTCAAAGATTTATGTCTTAGCTTTAATCGTGCAATACGTAAACGTCATAAGCGATTAGTATTTTTCAATCCTTTTTGAGTTGCGATACCCTTTCATGATAATTAAATATCCTCTCTTTCCCCTATCTAAGAAAAGTATTTTTATGGTTAATTTTACATCTACAATATAGCCATATTATACGTTTGACAGTGTGGCCTAGTAATTGCACAAATAGTAATTGCTGAAAAAGATGTGTAACGCATTATTTTGTTAGATTTGATAGTTGTGGTGTTAAAATATACAATTTAATTTCAATCTTTTGTGTGTATATTTATATTCTGAAATAATCTTCGATAATAAAGGTTTGAAGTTTCCGTTTAATTCATACTTGCACGAAGTTTCAGTTTTCTTGTGATCTTTTCGAAGAATAGCAAAGGAAGTCGGAGATTTCCCGGAAGAATGTGTCAATACTAAACTTCATCCCTTATCCAACTCCGAAAATAATCCTCGTACAGTCATTTGGTTCATTCATGATCGACTCGAATCATTCTTTTCGTAATCAAAGGGGAGTTAATGGTCTTAACAGGAGACGAGCTGTCGCGTATCGTAAGGAGAATTTCTTCGATCGATTAGCTACAATCTATATGGATGAAGGCGGATCATAAAGATCTCAAATGACGATTGAACGCATTACGTTCTTAGTTGGTGGTATTTCAGGCAAAATCCGCGAGGGGGTAACGTAATTACCGTAATATTCTCAACGATTCACGCAGAATTTCAAGCTCTTAGTTTTAATTTTACAGGTTATAAAGTTTGGCTATTTCTTTGGATTATACCATCGATTGTATAATTTGTAGTTAAGGTTATATTGCATCATATTTTTATACCATCAACTTTGTGCATCAATTCCATTCCAGCTAATGTCATTCTCGAATTCTTATTACTAGTAGAATGTTGTGACAACCTAGAATTTAAAGCTGTTTTCATTTGAGAAATGTATTGGAATATTCGATCTGTTTTTATATCGCGTTTTATCGTGTATTGAAGATTTAAATGAACTAAAACGTACAGAATTTATATAATATGTCAGAATATAGGAAATACAAGTTATAATATTTAGAGAATGAAGGAAATTTTTTTAGTGATTATTCATAATAATCTAAATTTAAACGAGCATCCGCAATATATGAATAAATTAACACGATATCAGCATCGCAAATGTCTGATACTTTAAGATTAATTTATATGTAATTTTCAACTTTGAAATTACTTAATAAAATATATTATATTATTAATAGACTACGCATCTCTATGTAATTATAGGAAATTAAAAGATGCAAAAATGACTAAGCTGCGTATAATATACAAAAATACATGAAATATCCAAAATATAGTACTCTTTATAACGTCCAGTGAATAAAATAAATTTCTATTTAGGTTCCATTTCTACAGTCTATTATATATACTTTATTTAGTATAGTAATATATATATATATACATATGTGCATGAATATATAAACACACTTTATACAAGGAAGGAAACATGATCTTGATGGACGTTTTGCCCCAATTCGTTATTGTAACGAACGTGTTAACAAATCTTAATAAATCCGTTAAACATCACAGTGGATATAAATCATATGAATGCATGGTAGCAAATATTTGCATATCGTTCTTATATCACGATTATCAGCTTTTCGAGGGAATTTGTTTGTCGCGTCTGGCAGCGTCAAGCTCATCCTTGCGAAACTAAAAATCCGCTTACGTGACTCGTACGCTTATTTCAAACATGCAGTCGACGTAATATCGCGCCGCCCATTCTTGACGTTTCTTCTCCTGTTTTCACATCGCATTTGGATTTTCGGGATGATCGTCGTTCATGCTATTTAACCGTTTGGTACGCGTTTAAATCGTAATTTGTTGTTTCCTTGAAATTAGAAGAAGCTCTCGAATTTCTGAGACACACAAGTCGGGAAGACAACTGAATTAGGCGAAAAGTGAGTCGTCAGAATGGGAGTCTTAGCTTTTTGCAATTGATGCCTTCATGGATGAATGTTAGTATCGGCTTGTTTCTTGTCGTAGACACTAGAAATTGTTGACCCTTATTACTTGGAAGCACTAACGAGCCCCTCAATTACTGCCATTGAACGTCTAGCGCTTTTTTAGGCTTCCGCAATTTCGTTCAGTTTAATAAACCTCGTTAATTTTTTACGCAAAAATCCATGCAATGGGTACGTTTTCTTTTGGACGAATTTTTTGTTTCGTGAAACACGAATTTATTTTTCATTTATTTTTTATTCGACGATAAGTCAAGATACAAATTATTTCTTATAATGCAGTCTCTGGTCATCAAATTAGAACTGGCCAACTGCGATACTGTGCCATAAAAAGCAAACTGTCATTGCTTAAAATATTTGACAAGTAAAAAAAAAAAAGTAAAAAATTTGACATGCTACAAGACAAAGTTCGACCTTTCTTTGTTTTGAGTTTTCGTCGCAAATTTCTTTCGAAAGATAATCCGTCGATGTATTTACGATCGAGTCAAGGAACAGAATTTCGTACTCGATCCGGTTTGCTTTTATTCTCTTTTTATTTCTTGTCTAGAACGGCGAAGGGATAGATTATGTATTCGCGTGATCCCATTACTCTAGCCGCCTATAACCGAAAGGAAAACTGTTTTCGTGCTCGGAGGGAAATGCAATGAAACTTCATTTCGGTGCTAGATTATCGTGTTATCGTTGTTTGCTGAGAACTTGCTACGTGTTGCGAGAAAAAAGAACGATCCTCGGTTTTGGTTGGATTTTTGCTTCCAAACAACGAGTTTATAATAATTATCGACAACAATGTTTGGTGCACGATATTGATTCAGTAAATTTCTTCAATCTGCGGCTTTGCATTTATACGATTGGTCTGAACAGAATATGATATTTTCCGATTGACGTCTACTCCTATTGTTTGCAACTAGACTGCACATAATGAAACGATGCTGTCGTAAAAGCGACGCACGACAATTTGTCGGCTACGTATGCGCATAACAAACGACGAACATAAATGGTACAAGGTATTTGTTTCATTTCTCTATTTATGACGGGAATTGATTGTAAAGCGCGATCGTATAATATTGGATTGGCAACTAAGTGATTGCGGATTTTGTCATTACCACCTAATACCCAATACATAAAAATTAGAATTCAGAAGCTGTAGTATAGTATTATATATCAATACTTAATGTTGTGTGCGAAAATTTCGATGCGTTTTTAACAATATATTTATTCTATTAGTATATTTCGTGTATTGCAGATTTATTATTTGTTACGTACTTTCGCAAACTGCTGTTTGACGAATACCATTCTGAATTGGAAATCAATCAAAGGAAGGAATTTGACAGTGGTCAATAGGAGGAATGTCGTTTTTCGATAAAAGGGATAGAAAATTTGTATTCGACGAAATATCTATTGAAGCCAGAATTTATCGAATCGTCTGTGCAAGAAATTTATGTACTTTTTATTTGTGCAAATATCGTGCACTAGTGTGGTTACGTATTCCTTATTTATGCAAATATTTATGCTTTACTTCAGTCATGTGCTCTTTGTGTGTGGAAATATTATCGATGCTTGTGCAGCTAAAATGGAGCTTGCATGAGGTTTCAAGTGCTTAATAAATGAAAAAGCATATGCTGCGAAATAGCAATCATCGAAACGAAACAAAGAGCATTGGGATTCACCGCCCACGAACAACAAACGCGCAGAGAGCATTTGTTTATTCTTTAATTAAATTATCGTAAACGAGAGACTCGAAGGAAATGTAATTTGTAGACGCGGCTTCTTTATGCGATCGCTATTACGAGATTGCCAAGCGGCCATGAAAATTCATCTGGTCCGTGAAAATCTTGTTAAGGGCGAGCGACAAATTTGGATCGCGCCAGTCGATAACTTTATATTCTGGCTGCCAGCGTCCCCTCTGAATGCTTATGTCATCTCTCTTCCTATATATATATATTTCTGTATATATATTTTATGTATGTATATATACATAAAAGTACACATACGCGTATTCACACATGTATATGCACATAGACGTGTACATATAAGTAACCATATTTCTTTTCTTTTCACGGCATCATATTGAAATGCAGGGCAATACGGTGCATCGATTTTCGCGTCGTTGGTTGCATGTGGCCTACGAGAAACATATCCACTCACGATAGACCGTGTCTCAAAAGGACCCTTTAAATCGGTTCTCGCGGTGTTTCACCGAGAATCGTTTACCTCTTGACAGGCATGAAGCACAGAGAAGGCAGAAACAAGGGGATAGAAACGTGCCTTGAGTTTCACGAGTATCCACCGTCTTCCCTCGTTTCCCGCTTTGGACGGTTCGTTCGTCGTGATCCTGACTTCGTCTGCTAGAATCACCGACTTCAATCCACCATAATATCATTCGTGTAAAATTGAAAACTTTAGACGTGGTTTGAGATTTTGTGCGAACGAGGAAATCGCATCTGCTACTTGTGTCGTTTCTTGCACTGCAGCAAGCTCTTCAAGAAATAGTTGCGTAATTGGCGTCGAGGATAGCTACGTGGAATTATTTATGAGAGACTTTCTTTTTCTGGGATATACCTACATATATACTTATATTTCCGTTCATTATTATTATAATATTATAATAGTGGAACATTTGTTAGTCTCATATGAAACGTGATAATCGATCTAGATTGGTAGGGAAACAAGTAATTGGTTACAATTTTTCAATTTTCAGAATTGTCAAGGTGCCTGAATCTGCGTTATAAAGTCGCTAATGTATAGTATATGTGGAATCTAACAACGAGAAATGCGAATAATAATATGAATGTAAAAATTGGCTAGAATAGTTATCAAAAGATGCAATAAATGTACGCAAGAAAAGAGATAATTCTTGAAGGTTTCAATAATTTCTCAGATTTACTGAAATTTTCGCAAGTATTGCAGTACTTATGAATGGAGGTGAATATATTTTATGAACTACTTGGGTTACGCGGGAAACATGTTAATTCGATAGAAGAAAAAACGGCTGTAGACACAAGGTATAACGATGGGATTTTTGTACCGCATTATAAACGATAAGTAGAGTGCTCGTTAAATTCTATTTGTGTTCTCGACGATGCTCGAACCTATGGAGAAATTCTTGCAAAAACCGGAAAGCAGGTGCGACGACGCAAAAACTAAAGCAGAAGAAACATATTGATTTTATCGAGAAAACATGAGCAGAAAATTTTGTGCGACGACGTGTAAAGCATTCTCTCTTGTTCTGCATTTTTGCAAACATTTGACATTGGAAAACCATTATTAATTTCTCTTACACAGAGTTACACTTTAGTTTCTCAAGTTTAATCGAACTTTATTCATTATTTGTCATTTATTATTTATTCATTCTGGAACAATTTCTCAAAATCGTGAGCGTCATAAATAGACTGCGAATGTTTACCCATTTTTATGAACGTAACTAAAGAATTAGGAGTCGAATAGAAATTCGTTCTATAATAGGCAATATCCACTCTGCGAATGTTTGCACTTTGAAATTTCCCAAAGATGCAAAAATATCTGCGATTTCGTAAAACGAAATCTTTTAGAATGTAAAAGTCAGTTTTCGAGGATTTCCATTCTTCTTCTACAAAATCCGGCAGTTTAATAGAATTCAGCCTGGAAACTTTGCTAATTAACTCTTTAACGCTCGATCTCTTTTCACGATTGCACCGAGTCGTTGTGTTTGAGAGTTCTTTTCGAATCGCAATCGTTTGATTACGAATCGTCAAGAAGTTGCAGCTACGATTTATGGGCTCAGAACATCAGCTTCTTTCTTCCCTTCGAAGCACGAAACGAGAGAAATCTTTATAAAACAATTCAATGCTCTCTGTATTATTCATTCCGATTTGATTTTAATCGATAAGCTGTTGAGCTGCTACGTATCGGAAACTGATCTTAGCGGGGCAGCTTGCATTATTCAAGTACAGTTTTAATCTTTATTCGAGATCTTGAATTTGAAGGGGAACAGGAGGGAAAATATTTAACATTTACGATGAACGAACGTTTGTAAAGCAAATCCAATGAAAACGAACATTGACATTATATTACGGTTTAAGTAAATTATTCGTTGGATAATGGTCTCTTCAAACTGACACGGTGTAGTAATTCAATCTTTATTCTTCATCGAAGTTGCACATTGTTTCGAATAAACATTAGTCGATGCGTTATTTACTTTTAACATGCTGGTTATCAATGACGCTTCTTATGATTTCTGGGCTTTATATTTTGCAATATTATATCACAGTTTATTTGGAGATTTTCACAAATGAAATATACTTTAATCAGCAGAACACAAATAATAAAAATGTGATGTAGTACTATGAAAAAATTCAAAAGTAGTGAAATAAATTTGAATAAAAACAACTGAATCGGTGAGTTGAAATATATCACGTGTCCAAAAATGACACTTTGAAATGTTTGACAAAGTAGGTTTAGCTAAATTCGTTCTTAACTTTCTCTGAAATTAATTTCTATTTTCGCGTATTATCAACACATTTCGATGTAAATCTAGTAATGTCTACCCGTATAAATTTTCAAATATATCCAATTATAATTAAATCCTTTACATACATTTGCGATAATAGAAATAAAATTACATCGAAAACTTGATTTTACTGTTTCCTAATCAATTTCTCCAATTGATACTTTTCCTTTGAAAGAAGAAAAACGATAGAATTCCCTAGTGAATCTAATAGTTGTTCCAGACACGATCACGGGCTAGAAATTATAGGCTCGTACTTCCACTTAATTAAGCAAAAAATCTCTCGTGCATTTTATGAAGTAAAGCTGCTCAGATTGTTATTAATAAATTATTATTGTTATTATTAAGCAGAAGCAATTTGTAATGTGTCTCTGTTTTTAACGCGAAGCAAACGGGAGATTAATAAAACGAAGCGAGGTCGGGGACTATGGTAAAAGGGGATTTATCAATGCCTGGGTTTACGTGCTGTTGGCCAGGAAGTCGGACTATATAGAAGACGACGTCTTTAGGGGAAGTTTCTATGTTTCCGCTGCACTCTCTGAACTGTTGATGAATGTTACCCCTTGCACTTTCTCTTCCGATTCCTTTTTGTTTCCCTGTCCATGTATTCATTTGTTTCCACGAGCTCCAACTCGTAGTAATCCGTGACTACTCTACGAACAATTGTTGAAGTATGCCATTGACCTTCACCTCCACTAATCAACCAAGAACGCTGTCATCGAATTGCCAATTTAGTATAGCCATATCCCAGATAGAGAACTTATCCCTCCTTTATCATTCTATTTATATCTATGGAGCTCGCTGCACACGAGAATTAAGATCACTGACACTCTGTCATTTTTTTAATACCTTTACTTTATTGCCACGATTATTTTCAATGATGTATAGCTTGGGTCAAGACAGCGAGATCATAAATTAAAGAATCATTCTCAAGGATTGACATGGACTCACCGTAATTAAGACTCTCTTTACACTGCGTTGGTTTTTAGAGCTTCGCATAATAAACGAATGACGCCTATAAATGGAGTTGTGAAAGAGAAATAATGCACTGAGATTTCAAACCAGTTCTATCGAAAACAAATACATTTATGAGTTGATTCCTAGTTAATTACTAACTTAGTAAATAAATCTTTTGAGCAGTATTTTCAAAGATGGAAAGAGAATATATAGTGAAAATCCCATATATGCTATTGGATTTTTGTTATTAATTAAATTTATAAACATCTAATTATATTCAATTAACGAATTCAATTTTACGTACATTTCTGACCCATTTTACGATCTGGTTATATCTTGACTCGGACTATACAGATGCATACATACAAATACATCTGTGAAGAAAGATCGAATCCCGTTCAAGATGCCAACAAAGTTCCATCAAGGATGAAAGGCCTGGTCTGTTAACGAAACAGGAACCGAACGTGATTTCCGGTCATTCTTGTCGCTAGAGGGGGCGGCTGTAGCGAGGGTCGAAACGAACAAGCGGAAGATTCTCCTCTGATTGGGCTGACGCTCGTATATGAGCTATCGGAGTTTACGTTCTAATGACAGCGAAACGTGCACCGAATGCATTTCTGTTTGGCAATCGGGTCAGCGTGCGCGACGTGCCAAACCGGAAATCGATGGCCGTTCAACAACGGCGCGGCGTCGGGATGAATTTGCACGCGGGGAATCGGCGAAACGCCAATTGCCGAGGCAGATCCACGTTAAAAAGTTTATCGCGGCCTGCTACCGTCCGATACGCGACCGGAAATGCACTCATGACGCTCGTACTCGTTCAAACGAACGGCATTAAACGATCAATCGCGTTACCCACCGGCGCCCCAGATCAAATATGAAAGAAAACGTGCGCTTTTTCGATATCGTTTCGGAAACTGCATGATTCGAGCTTAGTGGTCGACAATTGATGGCTTTAGTTATAATGGAAGTCAAGATTTTCAGAATTTCTGTTTAGTCACACGTATTTCTACTTAAAGGTATCATCTATTTTGTCGAGTAATTAATTTTCCCATGATTTGGTAATAAATTTCTTATAATAATAAATTTAAGAATTTTATGAAAAGCAGCCATGAACTAACCTATATGATTATGATAGTGAGTCCTGCAATCGTGAGAAATTATCAGGAAAAATTTGATCTGGACGAAGTGGTATACAGAATAATATTTAGAAGCAGGTAAAGGGTGATCATTCGTGAAAAACTAAGAAAGAAACATAGAATAATAGAATAAAATTCTGTGAAAATCCACTGTGTGCATACACTGTTACCCATAAGTATTAGGATACTTCTTGTCACATATCTGATGTATTCAGCGGATGCTGTAAAAAGTGGTGAATCGATAAGTCAATAGAGAAACGAGCGAAAAATCGTGCACCGCAAGCGTGATCAAACAGAATCATCGGGTGGCTTTTTCAGAGCATCGCATTCGCAGGCACATCACGTTAAATTACTAAATGGGGGAAAAGGCTTGGAGCAACTAATACGCCTGATAAACTGTCGGGGCAATCTAGAAAGGGCAAGAAATCTCATTATTGTTGGAATCCTAAAACGTCATCGTAAGACAAGAAAAGCTTCGTTTGACGTCATTGGTGTTCCATAGGATGCCTATAAAGCTCGTCTTCTTCCATCGGTTTTCCTATCTTTGTAGTCTCTTTTTACGTGTGACGTAAAATGATAGATTTCTTTTTTCCTCCACTTGATCGGCGACGCTTGATAGCTTATAATTACGTGGTGCATAAACGTACCGCAAGGATTAACGCGACGTCTCTAATCCATCATCGTCGCAGTTGCAGCTACTGCATCGTGGTCGACGACGTCAGTATGTGACGTCAAAGACGGCAACACGTGGTAAACGCGAGGTAGCGTGTACGCGAATGCGGATGAATCAACGAGACTCAACGACGAAATGACAGAGAAAAGATAGGAACTCGTTGCAAAACAGTTGCGTGGCTTGTTCGATCTATATCTGGCTTTGGATACGAGGTGGAGAATTGTCTACGGAGAGCTTTCTCTCTGATGGTCTTTGGAGGTTCGCAGACGTCTCGACGCCAAACGTCTCGACGTCGGGGCAAGGCCTTGGCGACCGGTGACCGTGTCTTTTCTCAGCGAATTTACGCCACGCTCTAGTTTCTGTACGGTCAATGACGAATGAAAATACCAACGGGGTTGAATGGCTGGGGACAAGATTGCAGCTAACGCGTTCTCCTTCTATCTATTTTCCTCTATAAAACTATATCCGTAATTGTGAAATCGTTAAATGGAAGACTAGCTGCTGTTGCAGGTATGTACAGTGATGGAAAGAAGTAAATTTCAGTTTTGTACTCTCTGAATGCCGGCAACGGTAATCTATTCTAGAGTGTAATTCATTCATTATTCTTGTCGAATGTAATTCCACTTTGTAAAATTATGGTATTCTTTGGTACCATTTATCTCTTAAACTAGTTTGTCCCATCGCAAACTTCAACCTTTCCTTTTTCCTCCTATTCATCTTTTATCGTTTTTCTTTCCTTTTTATTGTTATTTGTTTATTCTGTGTCTTCTTACGACTTTGTATGCCATACTTTGTATACTAAAATGGGTATTTAACCCGCTTAATAAATTAAATTAAAACATGAAATTAAATTGAAAAATGAAATGAAATGAAATTTCCTTTTGTACGCTACTGTAAATGTCTAATTTTATAGCATTTGGTAAGGTTAACTTTCTTCGACTTTCTAGGAATCTCGACAGATAGTCATTTGCAACACTTTACTAACACATATTGCTCCGTCTGCATTTCTAGCGAGGGTAATTTATTGGTTATCACGCATGGTCGACTATAAATTGAATGTTTAATATGGTTACTCGGTGGACCAGAGATAGATTTCATCCTTTTCATGTCGGTCAAAGGTCCGAGGATCATCCACCACAGACAAATTCCTTTAGAATAACCGCGCGAGAAAGGAAGATATTGATAACGTGTCAGAGGCGGCCAGGGCAAAGTGCAAATTTGACTTTTCGCGCGATAACAAAGGGATCGTTAACAGAAAGCCGATCTACACTCGTTCCGTGCCTCTGCTCATCTTTTTTCCGTTCTTTCTTTTGCCTTTCTCGGATCATTTCCGACGCGGTGAATCGTAATTTACTTTAATGCACGGCTTTGAGTCGTAATTCACCCAGGGCCAAGAGTTTCTAACTCATTTTGCCACGTTACTCAAGTAAACTGTGGTTCGCGGATTGAATTTGCTCTCCATTCCCCGTCTGAATTTTGCTTCACGATCGATCAACTTTATACCGAGATCATTTGTTACACCATAGAATTATTATTTTCTTCCGCTTTCATAAGGCTACGGCTTATTTGACCAGATATCTAAAAGAGTAGATTTTGTTGCAATTCACGCCTTCGTATAAATTGATAAGCAGTTACGGTCTCTGGTGATCGAACGAGCATCATGCGAAACATTCGATGTTCTTTGTTTTCTTTTGAAAGTTGAAAAACGTGGACGAATTGTAAGAGCAATGTTTATTAACGTTAATTGAATGTTGAAGACTGGATCAATTCTCATGTATGCAGATGTATTGTATATTTATTACTTCCTCAATTCTGTTTGCGTATCGTTACTCTATTGATCTATGGTTAATTGCTAAAACGTCAATAATTTGTGCTTTCCTCTTGTCTTTATTATAGCTCATATTCATTCCAATAAACTTCGCGTATACTTGCGTTAGAAACTTTTATATTCTCATTACTTTGGGAAACATTTTAAGGTTTAACTGTACGTAATCCGATTCTATGTACATATATTTCCCAACCTTCCCTCAAGCGATCGTTAAAATGTTCCTTTGACGCCATATGACATTTGCATATCATATGTGCCGCTGATTATGAAAGTGGCCTAAGTCATACATTTTTCGTTTTGAGTTATTTATAGTTTTGTGTATGACGCAATTGAATTCTATTTAACGGCGCAACAAACAAGTCAGTCTAAAGGTTTAGTTTCTGCCACTTTACAATAATGGTTTCAGATAGATATTGCAATAGATGCAATGAAAAATACGTGATATACTTATTTTTCTTCGATTCTTGACTTTTAGGCCACTTTCATAATTATCAGTACATATATAACAATTACGTATTTAATATTTTTCTTTTTACGTCTACAATAAACTAGCTATACGAATACTTTTGTTTCCCGCTGTGTAATAATCATAAAGGACAAAATCATTGCAGTTTGATTTATCCGTAATTTTATATATGTATATATATATACATTTTAAAATGCATCTTATCTTGTCGGATACTTTCGAACGATATAGGTACATATGACAGACCATAATTCAAGAAGTGAAATTTCTGCATATGATCCTAATGGCCAGGAACTACGAGTTATTCAATAAAAAATTAACAGTAATATATAACGTCTTATTATGTTCTCGTAAAATATCGAAAATAAAAGCTTGCTTTCACATTGCGTTCGTCGTCATGAGATACTGCTTTGTGACTTCAAAGCGACAATTGCACAAACGCGTGCGTCGCTCTGACAAACAAACGCGCGCACGAGAATTTCATCGTACTAAAGGTGAAAATTTGCGTAGAATTGGACACGCGTTGGATTTATTTAATTTACAACAACGCAGAAACCACGGAATACGTTGAATTCCCCTGGAAATTGCTGCTCGACCGCTATAACGGAGCAGGGGTCGCGTTAAATGAAACCACCACTCTACTAAATATCGAATTGGCCGTATAAAAGCGAAACGTCTCGTTGATATGGTTTCTTTCTAGTTGATTCTCCACGAAAGAAGATATAGTTTTATTTCGAGTTGTTTCGTTATCTTTAAAACATGTTACGCGGTACGTGTCCGTTTGACAAGTTATTTGCTATGTTTCTTGGATGCAAGTTATCAAACTTTGCCCCCAAGGCGCAAGCGGTCTGAAATGCACTGTACCATGACCTAGTGCAAGAGATATTACTAGGAAGCAACAAGCATAAAACAACTTATGAAAGACTCTCCGGCTCGTTCTTGGAAGCGTACGCTTTACTAAAAGATTTACTCGATGGAGCAACTAATCAAAGTTTCTTCAATTTAAGTTGTTTTTACTTTCGACGCTTGGACCCGTTTGCCATAATTTATCAGCTAATAGAGTGTTATTAAGTTACAAGTAATAGGTTATACATATTTTTTATACGTTTTTGTAGCAACAGAAACAACCTATAGATGATGGCACGAAACGTAAAAGGAAAGTAATAATGCTACGGAATTACAAATTTTTAAAAAAATTTGTAACTTATCAATTGAGAAAGATTGGAAGGATAGATTAGAAATTAATTATTATTAAACTGATTATTAAAATTTATTATATTATTAAATTATAGTAAATTACGTATCTTTATATATAATACGCAGCAATAATTTTAGTCGTTCGATTATCGGAAAACATGGATTCTCCGATATACTCCAAAATTGATTAATATGGTTAATCGAGATCTTATTATATTTGTACAGTAGATATCTCGTGTTCATATAACAGAATATTCAAATACTAGAACGTTCGGATATTGGAACACTCAGATAATTGAGGTTCGGGTACTGTACAGATAACTTGTAAAATGTCAGTAATATCAATTCAATTGCAAGAGGACTTGGCCAGAGGAACAGCTATTATAAGTAAATTTTGACCTGTTACATCATGCAACGATTTAATCTTCGCAAATATTAAACCTTCTTGAATTCGCCAAATTTTGTGATGACAATATAACACGCTCATAAGGAAGATGCATCACTGATGAATTATTCATCTTGAAAGCTACATCTCCATCCCGCTTTTGAGAAGAGTGGTAAAGCGGAACACGGATGAAAAATTTTCAGATTTTCGGATGCGACCTCGCTTAGATTTTCGACCGGCCTCCCAACTCCTGCAGAATTAATCTCTGATCACTCTGTAATGCTCCCTTTGTGCAAGTAACCTTTAACTTTTGCGGTGGTCGTTTCTTACCATTAGATATAGCAACACATACGTGTAGTCACGAAACGTTCACAGAAGTTTACGGTAAATTTTCAGACCCTAGGGAACACGGAGAAATTTAAAATATCCTCGTGTATATTGCAAGAATTATTCACTCTGTTTGGGAGAAACTCGACCAGTGCAATTATTTTTAACTGTTTCTACACGTGTCTGATTCTGTCACTGATTCTTAAACTTTTAAACCGGCAGCATCTCGCTACTCCATTCAATATACCGGATCATTTCCACGATCTAATTTTGATTTCACAGCGTGACCTCTCTCTTAGATTTTACATTAAGCGCGTATTCTAATACAGAGTATCATTTTTCAGATCTACTTTACGATTTCTTTCTAAATAGATCTTAGAGGTTTTTGGTGCCAGATTTTGTACATGTATTTATCTATGGTATGGTTGAAGAATATTCACCATTTTCTTTAAATAGAAATAGTTAAGCGAATCTTGAGGCGTTTCTCGAGTTATAGTCGATATCATGTCTCATTCCATTCTTTTTATTTCGGTATATAAAATCGATTACTTTATACCCAGACTTAATTTGATTGAGACGCAACAAAGTAGAATTTAATTTAGTTTAATTTAACCGCCGGAGCATGATCCAATTGCGGTGAAATGTCCAATATAAATCGAATTGCAAAGGGTTAAAAGATTTTTGCTTGCCATCCTACTTATCTAAATTGAAAAAACCAAAAGAATTTTTAATTAGTATAAGTATAGTTATGTATTTCTGTTACATAGCTTCAAGTTGTGAACTAGAATATCCCCTTAAGAGGCTGTTTCCTTTAACTTCTATAGCTTCATTAACTTCAGTAATGTGAGGAAATCCCTTTAAAGACATGGTTTCGAAAATTTATGTTTTAGGAAAAGTATAAAAGGAAAAACAACGTTTTGAAAGTTCTACGCCAGAACAGTTCTTTAAAATTCCGTTTCATTCGGATGTTCTCGTCTTTCGTTTATTCGAATGCCCCCTTCTCGTCCTTCTGCATTCTCGTCTAAATACTCGCCATTCTCCAGCGTACCGTCAACATTTCTAATATCAGCAAATATGAAGAGTGTATGCGGATCATTCTCCTTAAATAAATGCTTGGCAAATTCACGGACCGTTCCTCTTAAAAACCAAAGAGGTGTCGAGATCCAAGACTCAACGATTAATTCGCGATTGGCTGGAATAGCGCGATTAACTCGCATAAGCGGAAGTTGGGAAACGGTAGTTCACCATCTGGTAATAAACCGCTTGGTAGCTGCTAGGAAACTCTCGATAGTTCGCGAAACTTCTGAATGATCTTCGATTATCCGTCGTTGCGTCTCCCAGGCGAGTCAGCTGGATGATGGTCGCGATGCCTGATCCCATAAATCAATCTGCAGTATCTCGAGAAAACGATTTCTCGCTCTTTTTCTCCATTACGGTACACTGAGATAGACCGAAGGGTCAAGTGGAAATAAGGTAGAACTGGATTGAGGTTGAGGAATAGAGGAAGAGGTATGCATAAGCAGAAACCGAGTGTAAAGTTTTCCTAAAGAAGTAGGAATAGTCTGGGCAAATGGAAAAGGGAAAGAACAGGGAATCTTTGTGAAGAACACCTACTTCTAGAAGCCCTAGCCGAATTGCTGCGAGGTATGTAGTTGTATTTTCTTAGCAAGGCATCCTGCAGTCCCACAGCAGTTAAACTTTTAATTGAACGCCGAAGGAAGCGTGTAATTTGGAAGCAGGCCGCCCTAGAGACCGCTCGGTCGATCGCGAACGAGCTGCTGTCTGTATAGATACCTGGACTAGTCAAACAAAACGATATCGGTGGAATTGATTTAACTGATGTCCCTGAATATGTATTGGATTTGATCCTGCCATTAAGCGTTTCGAGGACCTTTTCATGGCGGGGGGAGGGGGGCTGTAGGGATCAACGGTACGCCCGACATTCGCGTTAAATCCGACGTGTAATTCCTGCGTGCAGCCGCTAATGGATTCGAAGTAACCGTTTGGCCTAATTATCATTGATCGCAGTCACAGCCAGTCACCGATCTCCGATCCCCGAATTCTTGCACTCGAATGGGAACCAACTATTCATGATTTTCCTATTGATCAGCCTTGGTGACCGTATGCTACCATTCAGTCGACGATGTTTGCCACGATTATGTAAACTGGTTAACAACGAACAATTCGGGACATGGGTCAAACAGAGGGAAAATGGTCGCGAATAAGCGTAGACCGAGCCACAAATACGAATCCAAGAGGCACCCGGGACTTATTTACGGGAACGAATCGACCGTGATTCGAGTATCCTCAGAGCTTTTCAGCTTGTCTAACCCGCGATTAAAAGGCTCGAACAAGTTGCTGTCCCTTTTTAAAATGGCTTGGCTTTTCATCCAGCCCCGCGACTACTTTCGAGCACGATCGATTCGTTATTAATAACCATTTGCCACTGGTGACATCGAGGCTATTCAGTTTTCGACCTCGAGAAACCGATCCACCTTGCCCTGCACACCATGGAGAAACCCTGGAGACTATCGATTTTGCATTTACCCACCGACAAGCAGCCGTGAAGCGTGATAATCACACGTGCGATTGCTACACGTAGGATTGGCCGACGTTGCCCCTGTAATTGTTATTCTCTTTCTATCCCCCCTTCTCTCTCTCTCTCTCTCTCCCTCCCTCGTCCTTCGTTTCGTTACATTGCAACGTTTGTTCCGGGATACAACGATTTACGCTTTATCGTGTCACCGACTTCAAACTATGTTAGCGATTATTCGAGCATCTGTCGTCTTCGATGCGATTTCCATCGATTTTAACTGTTTCCGATTTTCTTTTGTTTTTTGGGGCACTGTCTTTTTACATGGCGATATTTTTAAGTGTTTTTGTTGGTGTTTGATAGATCAGGTACATCATCGTTTACATGGATCGAAGTATTCAAGTTTCAAATCTCTGCTCTCATCCTTATTAATCAAGACGCTTGTCTTCGAATAATTTGAAACATTTTATCAACATAAATTCATTGTTTTACTTCATCGGTAATGTGTTTGCAACTCTCATGAAAATTTAGGGTGCTTTTAAATATCCTTCGATTTAAAAGAAACAGCGGTTGCTATATTGTCCCTAGGCCCTGTCTCTAAACCAAGTTACAGTCTGTCACACAAGAGCGTGTCTGCGATATCTGCGAAACCTGACACCTAATCAGAATGAGATAAAAAGAATGTAAACAAACGAAAACTTCTCTAATACGCGTTGCTGAATACCTTTCAGTTTCATTTGAAACAGTGAAAGGAACAGAGCTTTTTAATATGAGTGCCGCGTACGCGAAACGTCGAAAATCGTCTGGCATGGGCGAATGAAAACAGAGATCGTGATTGGAGTAATATAATATTCACTGATGAATCTTCGTTTTGGGCATGGTGTCCTATTAGGCGTGCTTGGACTATCCATGGAAGAAGGATGATTCAAAGAAGTGTAAAACAC
Organism: Bombus campestris; assembly: GCA_905333015.3. Lineage (NCBI taxonomy): Eukaryota > Metazoa > Arthropoda > Insecta > Hymenoptera > Apidae > Bombus > Bombus campestris. The sequence goes on from HG995135.1 coordinate 7,433,980, forward strand.
CCTATAAAAGTGCATGTTTGGGGTTGCTTTAACGCACGCGGTTTTGGGACTTTGTGCGTCTTTACAGACAATCTGAATGCACAAAAGATGGTGAAATTGTACCAAAGGGGACTTCTCACATCCGTGAAACGTTGGTTCAACCAAACCGAGGACCAATGGATATTGCAAGAAGACAACGACCCTAAACATCGAAGTCGCATCTGCACCCAATGGAAAGCGAAAAACGCCATCACAGTACTTCCTTGGCCATCGCAGTCCCCTGATGCAAACCCTATCGAAAATGTGTGGTCCCTAATGAAATGCAAGCTGAGAGGAAGACGTATCACAAAAATAAGAACACTTGTACATCACATTCGAAAGATATGGAGGTCGTTACCAGAATCCTACGCTCAAAAATTAGTCGAGAGTATGCCGAAACGATGTCAAGCTATAATCGCTAATGGAGGAGATTGGACACCCTACTAAGTAATAGCGTATTAGTGTTTTAGATGTAGATTCAATTCATATAAATTTTTTTACAAATATATAAATATTTACAGAAATATCGCAGACACGCTCTTGTGTGACAGACTGTATCTTTCTCTGAACTTTGTATTCGTATTATAATTAACATTTTTCACATCAACATTATTTAATCATGTTTTGTATAAATTTCCCTTATAGCTTAACTCTCGTTAGGAGTTACAATACGAATACAAATTATTATAATGTTTTTTTATTGTGTTTATAATTATAATTCATATCATAATTCCATAGATGCCATTATTTCTCATTAACCGAGTTGTATGACTTTATACAACTTTATAGCTTTATACAGATTTATAGCTTAACCATCGTTCATTCTTATATATAAATTGTTGCAATAACAGTATGTCGGTGTCGTTATTCTTGAGGGCTATCCAATTTACGGTAGTTCCGCGGCTAGTACACCGCTCTTTCTGAATGCATATACGTTGGCGGCACGCATAGGAGAATGTATGCGTCCACTTTGTCAGGGAAGGCGTAATAAGTGGACTCGGGAGGACAAGTTACACACCTACGTATATCGCTAATTCTATTTACATAACGTCCCTTACGTAACACGAATTACTCGCGAAACGACGGCACTAATTCTCTACGCGTTTCTCGCGTGAATATGAGTCACGGCAAACTTCCCGATGTGTGCCCCGAAATTAAAATTAACCCGAGTTTGCTCGCTTCGAATTCACCGTTGACTGAGGTGACGTGGAAAAATCGTACATCACGAGAACAAGTTAAATATTGCGCCCTGGTTCGGTATAGAATGAGCGTACATGATTGAAATCTACCTTCGAGCGAGCTTGCTCGCTATCGGATGCATTATGTACGAGAACTCGTAGTGGATTCGTAACGAGAGCCGTGCGATCCATCAGCCACGTGTCACCGAGATTTCGCTTAACGTGTTATCGGAAAGTGAATTCTTCGATCGTAGCGTGTCGTGAAAATACAATAGGGTTATTCCGTTAATTGAAAGTTCTTGACGCGGAGAAATTGCAAATACTAAGTCGTTTTAGTCTTGTGCTTTTAAAGATAATAGTAATTAGATGGTGCAATATTTGTTTTTCGTTTTCAATCATAAAATACCTTGTTCAAAGTAATTAGAGAAACCCTAATATGAGAATGCATCACTTAGACAAGTCTATTAACAGTGGAACTACCAACGGCTAAAGTTTGAAAGTTTTGTCAAGAAAGTTATAATGCAAGGAATAAGACAAAATTTATAATACAGTAACAAATGTAAGCTTCGATTCACATATTTTACGAAAAACTATCTAAACCCTTAAAAATACACCGTTATAAATCTATACAATTTCTACGGAGAATTACGAATTGATCGGTTTGGTCACTTTCGTAGTTCTAGGCACAAGAAAAGAAAAAAGGATTAGGATAGATATTATTCATAGGGTGAAGATTTTCATTAAAACAACAATTTAAGTAATGTACGGACACTAAACATGAATATAAAAATGAAAGCGAAATTCATACGGTACTTACATATCCCCATTTTTTAAAATGATTATGAATTGTTGATTTTATGCATCTTTGAAATTGATAAATTTCGTGTTCTCTGTAGCAAAGTATTTTCTTCTCATTTGAGGGGGAACAGAACACTTTTCATCATCCACGTCAAATATTTCCTTCTTGAAAATGACCGAACTATTTTCTACACGTATGAAATGATTTAGAGTCTTTTCCGTAAACATACGATATTTGCTGTTATTATCGTTGTACTTCTTTTCTGAAGCTCATATAGTATGTATTTCCTAGTTGCTCATTTTTCCTCCGTCGCTGTTTTAAACTCATAATTCAGAGATCTCATGCATTGTCAGAACTTGTTTGCAGATAATTCTGAAACATGAAGCCCGACTAATCCCTCTATGTATCTTACTGTTTTTAGTTCAAATTTTCGTTAACATGACGTTTTAATCTGTATCTTTCATTATTGCCAGACATACGAATTTTTGCTTTTTTTTTTTTTTAAAGTTCCTTATTCTTTCTGCGGAATTCCGTTGCGTTTCCTTTAAATTTATACTTTTGGAACATTTTCGCACATCTTTATATTTTCTCAATGTTCCATCTGTTTTACTCCGCAACAATTTCCATACGACGTGTATCCTGTTATAAACAGAATCGAAATGACAGCATACGTGATACTCACCGTGAGTGTTAAAATATAACGCGAAGAATTTCTCGGTTAATCTAATCGGAGCAGAGAAAACTGAAGGAATTTAAAGAATGATCACGATAAAAAAGAAAATCGAATCCTTAAGTTGATATTTCCAAGTAAATATCTCTGACGATATGCGTACGGCGAACTCGCTCATTGTCAGTCGAGTTAGTTGCTTCTCGTTCATTGTCAGCCAAGTTAAACAGTTCCTTTTCTCTTGGATCGGGAGATTAGGAAAATCAGCTCATATGAAATTTCGTTCAACTCTGTGTGCCTGAGACTCTGATATGTTTAATCTAATTCTAGCAGAGAGAGAAAGAGAGAGAAAGAAAACGAAGATTAAATCAGTCCCGACCTCTTCTCCGTTTTCTCCAAAAGAACTTGTTCCCGATAGCGAAGCTTGAAATTGCGAGTAGTCGAGATAAGTGGATGTTAATTCGGTCCGAATTATTATTATTTATCCAATCGTGGTTTAATTTATTGGTGTCTGACACGAAAGGAGAAATCGCTCTGGGAAATCCGGGGTTTACAAAGTTGCTATTAAGTCAGCAACGCGTTTAAGACGACGAAATTTTTGTAAGTCTCCGAGAATCTTCATCGAGGGCAAAGGAACTACCGGAAGAGCTCTCTATACGGTTTCGAAGTCGCCTGGACTCATTTCACGGGAATGAATAAAAGTAATTTGCTAAAGAGCCTCGGTTCTATCCATCTGCAACCTTGGAGCCCACGGTTCTCTCCCCTTCTGTGCCTATCCTGTAAAAACATCATTTATGAGTCGTCCTGTATGCGGGGTGCTTCCGCAATCATGATATTTACAGTCTGTGACCACTGAATTAAGTCCACAATTTCATTTTTCCAGCTACAATGTGTAACATACACATGTACTATGTGAGATAAACGGCAAGAAGTGCTTGCTTGTCGGCTATAAATATTGGAACACATACTGATTACGTTTATTAGAAAACTCTAACAAATTTTATTTCTCTTAATATTTGAAATTATAAGACACATACGTTGCGAATGAAATAACTGATTTAGAGTAAAATAGCTAAAAAACAGCAGCGAATAGCATTTAATTTATTCGTCTATTTATTTATTTATCTAAATATCAATAAGTCTTCTAATACTCATATGGTCGGCAGTGCACGTAGCAATTACTTGTTCGTAAATTACCAAGTGCAAAAATTGGAAAATTTCGAAAGAAATTGGAAAGTAGCAGAATGATGACTTAATTGCTGCCTAATTTCATATGAACTACGCTACGTATTTCGTTAAGATATACTCATAATTTATTTAAAACGTCAGAAACAAAAATCCATAATTGGAAACTTACATCTAGTATACTGGCCAGATATGCAACATCATTTTCTTTGAAAATGAAACCTCACACGCTAAAACGTTTTATTCTAAATATTCACTTGTTTTTTCATGAGAAATCATCCCTTGTTTTACCGCGATTAGGGAAACAACCAGTACGTGTGTACGAGCAGAGAAACACTCGCGTAACATTTAGAAGTGCTTATCTTCGTATCTGTTTTCCAGAGAAAAGAATTCTTGAAGAATTCTAAATTCCCCTTTTTAAAGTCGAACCACAATCCCGATAGGTATCTTTTTCTTTCCCTCTCTCTTTATCTGTTCAAGAAATTATGCCCTCGCCGTGATCTCGTCCTCTACCGCCCACTGATTTCGCATCCGCCAATTGAAATTCTTCCTCGGACGTCCCCATTCACTTTGGATACGAAAAGAACGCGAACCCTTCGTACAAGAGTCGTTCGAGTTGATCGTAAAGTGCGACCTTTGGTACGGTAAATGAGAGAGATCGATAGCAGCGTGAAGCTAAACGTTCTTGTCGAGGTTATTTAATGCTAGCAAAATTAATCGAGTTGAGACAGGGCTTTAAGGAATTTGTGGTTTTGTTTAATTAACACAGTGGAAGCGTATTTTTACTATGATTATATAATCATTGGTAATACGATTTAGTGATAAAAAAGCAGTTTGTTCCTTGGGGATTACCTTTGCACTGAGAGACGTACATTATTGTTTGAAAATATACAGTAGAACTTCATTTACCTGAACTTATTGTGGAAGCAGTTTATGTAATAGAAATTTATCAAGTTTCTGTATTACGTATCTTATATTTTTCATTTATGCAATAGAAGTTCAAGTGCAAATAATTAAAATAGATTATAAATCAATAATTATAATTGATTAAAAAGCATTAAACATGAATGAAGCTCAGATAAACGGATTTCTTGAAGTCTGCCTAAATTAAAACTAATAATTCAAACTAACAAAAACAGTTTGAAACTAATTTAGCTATCGAATCGTGTGGAAGTTAAATTGATCGAATATATGAGATTTGAAAAAGTTTACGCGCAGTTAAAATTAATTAATATAACGAATAAAATATTAATGAATTTGATAAAACTAATTTCATACAAGATAATAATTTTAACATATCAGAGGTAAGTTTGTGAATAAACAATCTATATTTCATATGAAATATATTTCTTAATTCCACAAGAAGGTAAAAAAGACAGCAATTATTTCTTTCAATCGTGAGTTTTCCATTAATTCATAGTTGTCACTAAAAGCCATGTATTAATACAAATCGAGCGGTGTCGATATATTTATGGCCGATATTACTTTCCCCCCTTGATTAATTCTACCTCGTATGATCTCATTTACTCCATGATAGGGCAAAGTTACACGCACCCCTACGTTTTTCATTCCCTCGAGCTATTTCGAAGCGCTGCAGATAAATGAACTCAATTATTTTTCACTTCTTTTATTCACCAACGAATTTTCATGTAGGTTCACCGACAGTTCTGATAGCTTCGATTAATTCCAAAAGTTACAAAGGAAGATCCTCCCTGATCATGTCGTCCAATCTCGGAGACACCCCATACGTCATACTGGATGAACTCATAACGAATAGACGGATTATCGCTGGTCGATGTGAAAATGTAAACTATTTGAAAGGTGATGCTCGATGAAGACGCGTCGTTCCGCGTAACGACGAGTCCGTTAATTGGGCCTCTGCAAGAAAAACTAAGGAAAAGAGGAGAAGCTGTAGCTGCACCGTCGAGAAAATGATAATAATCTGCTACCCTTGTTACAGGATTCTCGAGATTTGCGTATTACGAATGCTGCAATTAAAAAAGTCCGGTATGTAGTTACCAGAGATAAACCGCTTACGACGAAGTTACCTTAATTACCAGGGAATCTCGTAAATTTTCGCCGCTCGAGTTATTTCTGCTGCTCTGATGAATTTTGTTATTCAAAATGGCGCGGTCTAGGGTAACTTTGACGCGCTTCTTACATTTGAATAATCATACAGAGGGAGAGAACGTGGTAGCCTGTTCCAACCGCTTATTTACCAAATCGACCCAACTCCACTAAAAAAAGATTCAATCAAGCACTCTGGCGCTAAAATTTGAAGAAGTGGAGTAATCATTTGTGTACGGTACATTTATCGAAAAGAGATACGGTGAACTAAATATAATCGGGGCCAAAAGTAAGTAGAAGTAGGGAAAGTATGTATATAGGTGTCGATGAAGTTTAATCGAACAGATGTAAATGTTACATACTGAAATTTTATTCATTATATATCCTTCTAGTAGGTAGATTATTCAATAAATAATTGAAATTAGTATCTACATTTTTGTGTAAATACGACATGTATAATGAAACTGCGTCGATGCCTATTTTCACTACCTATCCACGTACGTCCCGTCCACTTATCATATGTATGTATATTTGTCGATTATTGTAAGAGATGGCACGATTGTGAACTGTTTCGTTCATCTAGATATCGAAGGTACGAGATATAGGTTCTACATTATGGTAGTGTATTTGTTTTCGAATGGTCTATTAAATACGCTGGGGATGTTTATCGCTTTTCAGACATAGGATACATTGTATGTGTCTAACTTTGGGAATAATTTACCTCGCGAATATACGAGCGTATTGCAAAGGGGGGTTGGGGCTAACTTAGCGAACTATAGGCAATGTATCAGTTTTCCTGGCACCGATGAAATCAATAACGGCTCGCCTCTTCGATAAAATTTCAAACCGGCACGCGCTTTCTTCTCCATTAAGAAGCTTTTCAAAGGAATGGCGCAAGTTGCAGAGTTTTTCGAACAGTGACGTTCTCCTCGAAACGCGCTTTAATCCCTGTCAGTGAAATATCACTGAATAGATTCCTTTGTTATTAGTTTTATTCTTCTCGCTTCCTTGTCCGTACGCAGGCCGTACAGAGGTACGTTCTTAGTCAGGTTATTCTCGGATCCTCTCATGAAATATCTTTCCGGCAGTGCTTTTGTCCCCGCGAACGCGTTATTAAAAGTTTAACAAGTTCTTTGCACGTGGCGACGACTTGTTTTTCGTGAAATCACCGACATCCACCATTATGTCGAGCTCTTTGATCCTATCTTCCAGGGTGGCATCGAATTACATATAACGTACTGTTGCAGCGAATAAAATTAGGCTAATTGAAGCGTAACATTAGTTGGTCCACCTTATTTTCATTTGAGTGTATTTGTTCTATTGTTATAAATTTTGTTCCATTACTAGAAAATGGATCATACATAATTCAATAAAATGATATAAAACAAAAAATGTTGTGCATCCAATATTTTCTTATAAAACGAAAGAAACTTTTGGGACAATCTAATACATTCTTCTTTATTTTCATTTTTATTGTTTGTTTATTCACATCCTTTTGATTCGTTGATTTACATTTATTGGTTCGTTGGTTTACATTGTTTGATTCGTTTATTTATGTGTTACATTTTTTAAATCATTTTCAATTCGATCGTAGCTTTTCATCGTTAAAGAATATTTTAATTTTTTGGCGGTATAAAAAGATCGTTATTGATCTATATGATTTCTCGTTTCAATGTCACGTATAGAGATTTTGTAAAAATATTAAAGGTCACTTTGTTTGCTGAAATTTAACATAAAAATTCGAGTTTCTTTTAATTGGAAATGTTTTGTTATTGCTTGTTTGTGTATATTATTCGGTTCATTTATTTATTTGTCACGGCAAACATGGCTAATTTGAGTATAAAATTAATTAATCTTTTGTTTACGTATTTTTGTTTCGTTTAATCTCAGTTTTCGATTCATTAGCTTCTTTATTCGTTGGTTTTATATTTTTTGCTAGATTGCAGTAAGGCAAATACAGTTAAAATACAATTTAATTATGATATTTAGACAATACACCCTACTTATTCTCGGCACTATTATTTACATTTTACTATTTGTTCATATAGTTTTGATTCGTTCATTCGTTTACGTTCTTTGATTGATCGATTTACATTCTTTAATTGATCGATTTATATTTTTTGGTTGGTCGATTTACATTTTTTCGCTAATTTGTTTTACACCTTTCAATTATTTAACATTTCCTATTTGTTATGGTCCAAAATATAATAGAATATTCAATGCGTATCAAGATGCTTTAACGTGCTTTGCTTAATTAATACACGATTAATGCGAACTGCGTTTCGCGAGTACCGTTTCGTAGAATATCAAATGATATTCGAGTCTGAGGTACAGTCTGTCACACAAGAGCGTGTCTGCGATATTTCTGTAAATATTTATATATTTGTAAAAAAATTTATATGAATTGAATCTACATCTAAAACACTAATACGCTATTACAGTAGGGTGTCCAATCTCCTCCATTAGCGATTATAGCTTGACATCGTTTCGGCATACTCTCGACTAATTTTTGAGCGTAGGATTCTGGTAACGACCTCCATATCTTTCGAATGTGATGTACAAGTGTTCTTATTTTTGTGATACGTCTTCCTCTCAGCTTGCCTAATAGGACACCATGCCCAAAACGAAGATTCATCAGTGAATATTATATTACTCCAATCACGATCTCTGTTTTCATTCGCCCATGCCAGACGATTTTCGACGTTTCGCGTACGCGGCACTCATATTAAAAAGCTCTGTTCCTTTCACTGTTTCAAATGAAACTGAAAGGTATTCAGCAACGCGTATTAGAGAAGTTTTCGTTTGTTTACATTCTTTTTATCTCATTCTGATTAGGTGTCAGGTTTCGCAGATATCGCAGACACGCTCTTGTGTGACAGACTGTAACTAGTTATACCGACCGTTTTTGCTATATGAAATTTAACGAGAGTCAGTATTCGTGGGGAACAGTGGAAAGTTTCAGGTGAGCTAAAAAAATTTATACGGCTGCGGTCACCCTTCTTTGAACAACTTTCCGATTCGTATCTAACTCGTAAAGACTTGGCTGCTTCCAAGGTATTTTAGTTTTTGCGAAATTGGAATCAGTCACCAGGATATCTATTCGTTTGAAAGCAATGGACGGAAGCAAAGAAACCGACGATCCGTAGTGAAAGTTTTCGCGTTCATTGCGTTTTACGCGAATAACGCACTGTCGGTACGGTTATTTGAACTTTTTTTCTCAGCCCTTTTGTCGTCGTCGTCGTCGTCGTCGTCGTCGTCGTTTGTCGTTAAAGGAGAAAAAATATATAGTTACCGTGGACGTTTTGAGTCTCACGTTCTTCGTGAAAACAGAGAGAGTAGATGAAATCGTAAAAGTAGTTCGCCGTGGAAAAATGATTCTGTTCCTCGAGAGAAAGAGAAAGAAAAGGGAGACGGCGTTACACCGCACGACAGCTGTATCCTTAAACTATGGTGCGAGAAAAGTAATTTAATTTTCTATTTCGGCTTTTCTTTGACGCGATGTTCAAGCTCCGTCGTATTTTTCCTAGAACAGTGATTTACACGGTCCAGGCACGATGTATAATATGCGCAGAGATGCAAAATAGATGGAAATGCAGGTGTTTTTGCTCGCGAAGGATCCTGCTGTTTCAACCGTTTGTCCCTGCCAAGTTATGAGCCGTGTTTCGTTGAATCGGCTTGTTCATCCTTGAATAACATGCACATATTGTTCATCGATATTTTTCACCGTTGCAAACTACCCACATATCATCGTGGATTCCGTGAAAGATGCAGCGACGAGGAAAATTAGGTATCCTCGGCTTGACGGCCGCTGGATGTCGAAACCTTGACTTAATGCGGACTTGTTCGCGTGACTGAATTTATTACGCTTGCCTACAATTAGAGGCGTTATTCCGCCGGGGTACAAGCAAAGAATTCCGGCCTCTGTTGCGGAAGAAGAGAAAAGTTAGCGGAACGATGTGTCCGTGGAAGATTGCGGGGAAAGAACGAGGCATAAACTCCGTGAAATCGATACTCGCCGCATTGGAAGTTCATATCACCTGATCCGAGGCCAGGCAATATCAATTGCACGGATGGAAATTCTCGCGTAGACGCACGTGTTTACGGACGTAATTTAAGGGATGGTTGCATCGTTCGCCGTTTCATCCTAGATAAGTAGTGTTGGCCCGATAGTTTCTACCTCGACAGTATTGCTTCGCTATCGAGGATTATCGAAACGTGTTAAACGGATGGTCGGTTTATAAACTATGATCGACTCTTTTGCAATTTCTAATACACGGTAGATTTCCGTGTTTCCTAAACGATCCCATAGTGTGTTTCCTTCCTGGCATCTCGTAAAGTTTTTTGTTTTCCCACAACACACGCTCGAGAGCATAAAAGAGAGAAAAGAGAGCCTTAAGGATGTCTATTCTTTAACTTTAAGCGTGTGCGGTTCTTTGGGCGATTTTAATAGGAGAGCTTTTTTCAAGCTTGCAAGGACACGAGTGCTGGTGCCGTACAAAGGAGCACCTGGGCAAACGTCTCGTTGCTTCGTTTTCAGTTAGTCCTGCTGCCTTTCCACGATGCAAACTTGTTATTTCTGCAATTATCTACCCGACGCTTGATTGTCGTTTATTGCATTTGAGTAATTTTAGAAACAAGTACCACGAGGTTCGCGCGAGACCAAGACCGGGTTGTCCCTAAAATTCTCTCAGGAAATTGTATTAATCCCGCGGTGACCCACGAAATTTCATTTCGAATTAAATACATCTTTACGGGTTTGCTGAGATCCAGGCGTTACGAGCAACGCTTTACGTCACGTTAAATTTCTCATTGAGAGAGAAACATAATTTTCGAATGGTTAATATCACTATATTTTTAACATCCTTTTATCTTTCGTCGTTCGTTTTACTAGAGAAGAGCGCTAATTCATCTCGAAGCGGCGCGGCGCTCCGAGTGCTCTTAATTGTCTGTCAACTGTACTCATTAATCAACAATAACAGTCAAACGTGTATCGACTCGGTGTAATTCGTTTTTAAACAAGTCATCAATTTACGCTAACAAACCTGTTCAACGCTTTCTCTCCTTTTTATTCCCTAGTGTTTTTTTGCACAATAGCCTACAAATTTAAAGGTACGAGAGGCACCATGTGCTAGATCTGCTCCATCGATATTGAAAACAACTAAAAACATTTAAAGGTTGAACATATATTGTCGATCACTAGTATTAATTAATTAATTGATATTTAATATATTTAATTCATTGCTTTTATCTTGTATTCATTTTATTATAAATGAGTTATTTTATTCGAAACATATGTGGCTTGTAATATAAAATATTAAATAACATATAATTTCTTGGAGCTCTCCGATGAATGTAATCGGTAGGCGTATTAATATCTATAGATGGCATTGTGTATTTGAAGTTAAAAAGTATAGAGAAACATTGGCAAAAGCCTGTACAGCACCACATTTGCTTCTAATTTCCTGTAATTAGCAGATAGATTGCAAATAAACTTGGCAAAGGATGAAAAAGAATTCTTAAACGAATGAACTCTCATTACATTCGAACCTTTGGAATTTGGCGCCAAGTTAATTTCACGGGCGACCAATATTTGCATAGAATTTCTCACGCATTTCCTTTTTTCCGTTTATCTTCCCTCGTAAGGATATCTCGCGTTTTCATAATAGACGCTATCGAGTTTTTGTTTCCCTAGTGTCTCTCGATGTAACGAAAAGAATTGTGATTTGCTTGACGAGCAATTAAACGAGCTTCGTGATTCGTCTAATACCACCGGCTACGTTATCTCGTTCCACCGCCATGGAATTGATATTTCGCATAAATCACCCCTAAGACTTTACACTGCTGCTTCTGGTGGCTATAACATCTGGGTACACGATCTAGGGCCAGCGTACAAGTAGGGAAATATTCCCTCGTAAATTTTACTAATTGTATCATGAAGTGGTTTATGGTTATTTTTCTTCTATTATTTACGATTTGAAGAATACATCTGTTTCATTTTGGAGCATTATGAATATACGTATAATAGAGGACTTTGAAATTTTTATTTTAAGTAAATTTAAGTAATTGTATCATGAAGAGTTTTCTCTCAATTTTTTACGTCGTTCTTATTTTGAATAATACCAGTTAGATAAAAAGTTTTTCACATTTATACCGAGTCTCAAAATACAGTGGAAAACGTAAAAAAAAAAAACATTTTTGAAATAATTTCATTTAGAAATACATAATTATACATACAACATAATACCGAGGCAACAGAATAACAGAAATTTGAAGAATTATGATTTACAATTAGGAAAAATCCAGAATTTATGATAATTTTTTTCTTGTTTTCACAACTAATTACTACCACTTGTTTAGAAGAGGCTACAGAATTATTTAAATAAAAATAGTCCACGTGAATAACATCAAAAGTATTCTAAAAAGACTTCTTCACTACAAAACAAAGGTACTTTCGTGAAATTCCGCATTTAAAAATTACTAGAATGAAAGCCAGAAATAATAGAAAATGAGGGAAAATATATATAAAAGAGTAATGCCATTAATTATGTTCTTGTATTTCATGTTCCAAATATGGAAGGAAATTATGAGATGAGCAGAATGATAGCTTTTATCAAATATACCAATAATTTGGTGACGTACATACAGACAAGCAATTATCGTAACTTGTTTTCTCGTTGCAAGCCAGATATCTATCCTTTTTTAGAATTTCATTACCTTAGAATTTTAACTATATATTTCTAAGTAAAAAGATGCTAAGAAATCTTTTGTCGTGCTGTTATTTCGTACAGTTTTGTCCCGATATGCAAATAATTTTATTCTGTCATATAAAGCGTTTCACTTTCCCTGGATTCGCGAATATCTTATGGTTAGCTATACTTTTGGCGATATAAAAAATTGTGTCATGAGTTATGTCAAGGTTAGTTTTCATTCATAAGGGATAAACACAAGAAACAGTGTCTTGTATCGCTTGTCTCTTAGCGTTCCTTAATACATTTTTATGCAGGATAAGAACATGTATCGAGTGGTGTATAAAAAGATACGCAATTTTACTTAAAAGAATGTTAATGAGATTGAAAACTCATGGAAATGGCCTGAAAAAAATCGGGAATAATACTACCCGTCACTCTGGATCAGTTAACTTTATCCTGGCACAACTCCTGCATCGATAAAGCTGACCAATATTAAGAAATCTACAAACCACCTTGTATATTCGCTTTTGTCCCTCGGAAACTTACTCGCGCATCTCATCGAAGATAAATTCTTTGTTTTATACCGGATGACACTTGGATCGTGACTTTGCGTCTCTTCCTATTCGCCACTTCCGTCTTGGCGGTTCTCCTCCGATATAAATCTTTTTTACTACCTTCGTTCTGAATAGATATTCACGATGGTTTGCACGGAATAGCAAGCAGTTCCAGTCACATAAGAAAGGGGTTGATTCCGGAAGTTTGTTCAGTGAAACGAAAATTATGTCTCCGCAAGGGAAATGTCAGGATGACAGTGGACGGACTCGTTCGCATGTCGATGAACCGGCTAACAGTGAATACGCGTTATGCACCTAGAATACACTCGCAAGAACGCAGAGAACAGGCAGATCGCGGAGATAACAGTGTGACCCCGTTTAGATATAATGGCGGATCTCGTAAGTTAAACTGGTAGACATAGTGCTATATTTTCGTTATTACGTGCCACCAGGCGCACGAACCACGGTAAATTGTGATTGATTTGTCAGTGGATACCAGGAGTTTTGCACCAGCCTTCTAAATCGTCGATTGCACCGTCAGTTAATGGACGACAAAGTATCGTTATAGCTTCGTATTTTACAATAAATCGGCCAAATATGCATTGAGGTTGTTGTCCACCCGCCAAAACAACGTACAACATGTATGAACAACATCAGACAAATATTGGCACATTCATAACTACCTATCCATTCAACAGAACAGCGAAACAATAACGTTCAGCATTGCATCAATGTTTATTTACTGACCACTTGAATATTAAAAGGATAAATTCTGTATATTATATAATGGTGAACAAAAGAAAGTGTATAAAATAAGAAGTATAAGGGGATACCGTAATTTTATGAAACAGAGTTAGATATACTTAACAAGAGTAACGAATAAATGTAATATACACATAACATAAAATAGGGACGATCAATATTTACGCTACCAATATTGTAAAAAGTTTTTAGTACAAAAGTTACTAAAATTTCTAACGCATCGATGTTAAAGTTTCTTTTATCCATATGTATATCCGCAACTATACGTGTAGATAATTAAACTTTTAGCTACAGGCGAATATTTCAATTTCCCGAACAACGAGGCGATCCGTTTTCATTCGTTATTTTGATTCTATCAACCTGTTCTTTCTTCCATCTACGTCTTAACACGTGTAATTTATTCATGAATATGATAAAATATGCAAAGATAACGTCTTTTGAGGCTCTAATGCGAAAGAAACTCGACTTGATTAAGAAATATCGGTTTCTAATGCTTAGATATCCTGAAAAATAGATGTGTCATGATTTTAATTCATGACACATAAAAACTCCATTAATATTTTCGACAAATATTTTCTACTAATTTTTCGTTGTTTATATTTAATTACTGTCACGTCACCAACAATAAATCTCGTTGTGAATGTCTGGATAGCATGTAAATGGAATGCCACCGTAGCTTGATTGGTAAATCATTTATGCCGTTGCCGAGACGGTATATTCTATTAAAATACGTATGATAACATCAGCTTATTGACGATACAACGAGAGAAGTAAATTTTTCAGGATGTTCGAAGCAGAGAATTGTTAACTCGAACTATTTAGCGACGAACTGGGTTTCGAGGATCTCTAATCAAATATTGTTTACGCATATTTATTGCTATTAAAAAAAATGGTTAAAATATTTTTTGGATTGTAAAATGTATCTTGTATTGTACGTACAATAATTTCATTAAATGAAATAGGTGGTGATATTACTCGTCTTGGGATATAGTTCATATATAGAGTCAATTTGAGATGTTCAGGAATTTCATTGATTAGCTTCATAAACTGAAAAATATAGACATTTATATTTATTTATTTCATCAACTTCTTATGATAAACAGACTTCTGGAAGTAAATCATTTGTTTTTAAGAAATCTAATATTAATCATCTATTTATATGATTAATAAATTAATGAAATTAATAAATTAATAAAAGAGTGGAATTTGTTAGTTTGGTTTGTGAGAGACTTGTATATTTCGCTCATGCATTTTAGTGTTACATATACGACGGTCTTTACCTCGATCATCACTCTACAAGCATCGAAAGTAATTCTCTTAACTTTTACACGTGCAAAGCTGAAAATTAGCTAGAAAATTATTCGATACCTCGGATAGAGAAGAAAATCACGCTATACGCATGAGAATAGTATTTTTTCACGAAAATATCAGAAAGAAGCAAGAAGAAGCTCGAGATTGAGACAAATACAGGCCCGTACGCTCCATCGAGTTAATGTTCTTTCCGCGCCACCCTTTGCTACTTTTCTTCTCGCTCCGTTTCCAGTTGCTTTCATCTCACCTTTTTCACCCCTCTGTTTCACTTATACTCTCCGTTTTTCCCGTCACGCAGGTATCACCGTTATTTATCCTCCGAACGTTGTCATCATTTTTCACCGAGCATATTATACCAGCGTGTTACCTACCCTTACTATTCGTTCGTATTTTCGGGCAGAACGACTTTTTGAAAAATCAGTTGGAGGATGTCTCGTTTCCGCGCTCGAAACCGGAAAGAGATTGATGGGACCGAATTGCAGGGGATGGATCAATCTCGCGATACTCTGGTATATGTTTAGTTTCCCGGGGGGCAAGGCGGATGAAAAGCGAACATCCCGCTTTAACGATACGCCGCCTGTAAGTAGGATTTAATTAAAGGGACAACGACAGCCGTTAGAATGGTGTAGATTCTTTCGTGTTCACGCGATTCATTCCTGTCAGAGTTTCCGCGTTCCATTTTAAACCCCTGCTCCACCTCGCGAACGCGTGCGGCAACGCGTAATTAAATCGCGTTATTTGCATACCTTCCGTTTTCTCCTGAAACTTTGTCGCCAATTATTCAGCGTATTCATTTGCGAACTCAGGAACGACTGATATAGCGGA
The DNA here is from genome assembly GCA_905333015.3 of Bombus campestris. Taxonomy (NCBI): domain Eukaryota; kingdom Metazoa; phylum Arthropoda; class Insecta; order Hymenoptera; family Apidae; genus Bombus; species Bombus campestris. The sequence goes on from HG995135.1 coordinate 7,450,035, forward strand.
AGTTACGCTCGGTGATTTGTCACCGTACAGTTTAGATGTATTCAAACAAAATGTACATTTTCCCGTTCGCTAACAACTCTGTTGGCGGGATTGGTTTACGTGCCATTTTCAGCCGGTTAGAAAAGTAGAAAAGTATTTGCTGTTCGATCGTACAGAAACAGCGTTATCGAGAATCGATTTGTCAACGCCAATGGTCGAATTGAATCGACTGTATTATACTTGGAATAATTTTTAAAAGGATTTATACCCTTCGTAAGAAAATTTGTATCTTACGGCTGTTTCGGTAAAATTGATTATCGATACGGGCTCGTGTTCAACTCATGTCGTTCTAAGGTTGCTGTATTTTACCCGAGATGAATTTAATGGGTCCCAAGTGACCTCTGTTCCGACAATCATTAGCCACCGGACGGTTCCAACTCCCTCGCGTGCGTCTAGGATATTTTTCCGACTAAACCGTCACTTTCTGAGAAATATTTTATCTTTATTGTATTCTAAATAGGTTTTCCGATTCACTCGCAGTCTATATTTAAGCTTTTATTCGTAAAGCACGAATTTTGGAAATATAGTACACATCGCGTAATTTACTTAAAAGAGATAGGACACGACCATTCTTCCATTAAGTACCGGATTTCAAGTAAACATGCTGTCTGCGTGTCAACTCGTGTTGAAGAACATGACCTGTTGGCGCGTTGGCCAAACGAAATGCATTTACGTCCTATTTACGCCTTAGCGGTTCGTCTCTCTTTACTCATTAATTTACCGTCGCGATCTGTAACTGTCTGGCGTAGTTACAAGCCCATTAACGTTGGTTGTGGCATCGAGATGCGTTTACCGATGTCTCGCCAACCAAGTTAGCAGTGGGATACCACTTTACTGATAAGTAAACTTACTCTATTTCGAGGTCAGAACTTCCAAAATCAGAATCGATAATTCCTCATATTTCTACGAAAATGAGATTTCATGCAAGATCTTCAGTGGATAGAACAAATCTTAGGCAACAAGAAGCTTACCTTCGAAAGTCTCTGCTCCAGCAGGCGTATATCACCGGATTCATACCGCTGTTGATCCAACCCAACCATGTGACCGCGGCAAATACGATCTTCTCTTGCCATATACACTGCGAGCAAAAGCCTGACCAGAGATTCACGACGAAGAATGGCAGCCAACAGATGATGAAGACACCCATTACGATGCCCAAAGTCTTGGCTGCCTTTTTCTCCTTGGCGAACTTGGCCAGCTTGCGCGACAAGGAGAAATTGTTTCCCCGATGCTGCTTATTGATCCTTGTCGAGGGCACTCTGGTTAAACAGTTGTTGTGCATGGTTGTCAGAGGCTCTTCGAGATCCTGAAGATCTTCGGGCGTGCTCGAAGCGGTGCGAAACAGGTGCTTAGCGTCGGTATTTGTCCCGCCTCCTCGATGTATCCTCAGAGTGAGCTCCAATTCACCTGAGGCCATTATAACTTGTTTAGTGCCGAGCTTGAGGCTCTTGGTCTGGAACACGGCAGCCCGGTAGATCTTGTAATAGGTGAACACCATCACGAACAGGGGTAAGTAGAAACTGATGGTCGACGAGAAGATCAGATAACCCAGGTGCTCGGTGAACGGACACTTGTCCTCTGGCACTTCCTCCGTGCGGACAGCCCTCCACCACGCGATGGCTGGAAAGGAGATCGCGCTCGAGCAGATCCACACGATGGCTATCAGGATGGCGGCACGTTTCCTGCTCATTTTGCTCGGATAGGTGAACGGGTCGGTGATCGCCCAGTAACGATCCCAGCTGATAACGCAGAGATTTAAGATCGACGCGGTCGAAAAGAGGACGTCCAGCGAACGCCAGACGTCGCACCAGTCCGTGGTGAACAGCCAACGGTTCTCCAACACCTCGTAAATCGCGCTGAACGGCATTACCACTAGTCCAACCAAACAGTCCGCGAACGCCAATGACGTGATGAAATAATTGGTCGCCGTGTGGAGATACCTCTCCCTCACCACCGCCAGAATAACCAGCGTGTTACCGAACACGGTGGCGACCGAGAACAGGAACAGGAGTATCGCTAGACCGGCCCTATCGGTGGCAAGGTTCCAAAGATCTTCGTAGGTACGGTTCTGGGGTGGAAAACTCGCGTTGTAAAAACTTCGATTCAATTGATTACTCGATACGTTTGCCTCTTCTTCCGATCCGAGCAGGTAGACCGCGCTTTCGTTCATTTTTCGTGGCACGCGCAGCCAGCTTCGCGCGCTCTTTCAATCAGAGACCCGGTCCTATCAGGTCGTCGATCCGTCGACGCCGCGTTTCCTCCTACCTATTTTCGTCTTATCTCTCATTTTTTAAATTTAACAAGAGATCCGTTGATGTATACACGGATTTTTACGATATCTATCCTCCTTCAACTGTCTTCTTCGCGAGTTTCTTTGCGTTGATTATCTGTGTTTCCTTAGTTCGTTTCAGGAAAACGATTGTAGTTGTTGGGATTCGAACAATTGCGACGTGGAACTAGACGGCTTTAACGAGTCGTCGCATCTTTCAGAGGATCTGAAACAGGCGAAGGAAGATTGATAAGAAAGCTCGTGGTTGGTTAGTATGTAAGAGACTGAAGACATAAAGCTGCGTTTCTCCGGTATCATCGGAAAGCTGTCGGTTTTTATTGCAATTGCGTCGCGAAGCAAATGCTCCAGCATTTCCCTTCGCTTCTCGTATATCTTACGATTTTCTCGCTAGTTAAATCAAAGAAAATTCTGCAGCATTGATATTGTGTATCATATGAATAGTACGAGTATATGCGATTGCTCATTAGAGAAGTTAATATCGAAATCGTGTGTGGAGAAAGTATGGATATGTGTGTGCAGAAAGCAGGTTAAGTATGGTAATTAACCAATGCTTTATTGAATATTGTGATGATAATTAATGGCAAATACAGGGATTATACGATTTTACGATTATTGTACAACTTTAACGATTCAAGAGACTTAATGAGGCTCTATGAGAGTGTTTAAGCTATTAATTGATATAAACTGCATCGAGAAAAATAATTGTTAAAATACAAGTTTCAGAACAAGTTCCACAATTCATATCAAGGAGAATGTATATTGGAGCAACCAATTCCAATTGATATAGATATTCTACATATAAATTATGAATTTCTTGTTATAACAAGAATACTGAAGTCAACAGCAACAATATTAAAAATATTTCCGTAACGCGTTGTATATGCAAAACGAAAGCGAAAGTAATTCGTCGTACGATTAATTAATAATAATAACTCTCTTTGTGTCAATTAGCGAAAGGAAAAATCATCTTATGTTTCGACTTTTATTTTGCCAATTCCTATTTCCTTCAGGCTTGAAATACAAAAGTGCGGTCTACGTAATTGTCGATCATTTTGCGGCGATGTTCACAAGAACGTTTCGTTACTACGAACGATTTAACAATTTTTTGCCGACGTGCAGTATCCCGACTCTATATTTAGTTAGGGGAAAAGTGTCATAAAGAGGCATGCGAGAGAGAGAGAAAGAGGGAGAGAGCAGGTGGCGAACAGAGAGGTTTGTGATTTCGTGGCCAGACCGGAGGCTGGAAACAGGGCCAAGCTTTCATCCGTGACCTGGGAGAATGTTTACCGCTACTTGATCAAAGGGGTTTCGATCGTCCAACGATCGACGCTGGGATGTAGCGTGGCCTCCGGTCCGGAGCCTCGGATTTTGTCTCGTTCACACCCTTCCTACGTCATCGTAGCCGTCGAATCTGTAGTCGTAACACGTGTCAGGGCCGATAAACCTTGCAACGTCGTCGCATATCGAACACCGGCCGAGCTCTGCCCGTTTACACCGAAAACAAACCGACCTCGTTTATTCTTGACTTTCAACGTTCCCAGGGCTAGTCAAATGCCACTTTGTCAAATTAGTCGCTTAATTTTCGAAGCCCTTGAATTTTCACGTACAGGGTGATAGAAGAGTAAACGAATGTTAACATTTTGATAACCGAGATAGATCTTAAAAAGGACCACGAAATCGAACTGACCGGAAAAGTAATTTTGCGATACGCCAAAAGATACGAACAGAGACTGGTCAATCACGTTGACTCCTACTCAAAAGTTTTAATACACTTTTTATTTTTAATGGAATTTTTGTATGTGGTGTAGAATATGAATTATAAATTACACGCATACTCCAATAAAAGTATTGCTCGCATATTAGCAGAGTGTAATTTCTTTATCGTATAAATGTCATTTCTTCGTGTCTTTACTACGTACTTCATTTTTTACTGTAGTAACTGCTCTTTACACGAAAGCGTAGGTTTTATGTCACATAGTCTGTATAGTTAACTTTAACGTGTTGAGAAAATGGTATGGAAAATGGTTTAGTCTTTGGAGTACCTTCAGCTAGTTTCTTAAACAAAGAAACGTGAGTTACTGCGAACATAATACTTCAATAGTACATGAAATGTCCGTATGGCGATGAAGTTAGATGCAGCAGAAGCCACCGATGACAGCCATTTCTAATCTTTACGCGAGTGCAAAATATCGTTTCCACCAAATTTTTTGTAGACTTGTTAAAGTTTTAGTTTCGTTACTATTGATATCTATAATCATTTTACATATTTCGTCCGCGGACGAAACCGCGGACCACGGAACTAAATCTGGCACTTTGAATTCATCGTGAGTAGACGTACTAATTTTACACGAAGATTTGTTGGATACAGTTTGAGTTTGAAGGAAATACGATCGAGCTTATGATTTCTGACACGTGTATGCCCCCAATCGGACTACTTGGAGAGTACTTGGGGGAACTTTGCCTACCATTGGCGTCTACGAGATTAGGGTATTAAATCGACCGAGTGTGTGCTTGAATAGATGCCTTGCGGCTTGTTCCGGTACTGCACTATGAATCGATCAGATCTTCCACAGTTACTGTTCTTGTCTGTTCCCAGTTATGTTCGTTTAACTCTTCGCTAACTGTTCAATAATCCCGATAAAATTGCAATATTTAACGTTTTATGTGTTTCGGGTACCTATTCAGAGAACTGTATTCAGGGTAAGATGACGTTGCAAGGAAATAGATCGTTAGGTTTGAAATATAGGTTAATTGAAGAGTGTTTCGATGCTATGTTTAAGCAGTACTTTATCTTATTTATCGATGAGATCGTTTTACGATATTCGGTAGTTCTATGATTTTGATATCAAGGGTCTTGTCTTTATGCGCTTTAATAAGAAGATTTATTATAGAAAGACAAATAGGACGACAAGCAATTGAGTTAAAATAAAAGTAATCAGTGACTGTGAATACTTCGACATTTTAACCAAATTTTCCTTCGTATGTTTAAAAGTTTCAAAAGCGCATATTTTGGGGGAGAGCGCCTAGCAGTGGAGAAACTTCACCCTCCTTTATCTCATTCGCGCCGCACGTATCAAGCAAATTCGCGGAGAATTTAAATCGATCGATGCACGCGTCACTGCGAAATTCCTATCGTCGGCGGAGCTAACTAATTAAATAGCGATTAGAATGCCAGGGAAATTTGTTCGTCGTTCCATAAGCAATTCGGATCTATCGACCAGCGCTGCAACAATCGCGAAACATTTTCCTCAAAACATACGACGTCAGAGTAATTCTCATGGCGTGACATTACAATCAAAACAGTTCTACTCTGGAAGATAACTTCAGTTTCGAGTTGCTGACGCGTCTAGGTTTGCGAACGATATCCTATCCGGGGGATGAGAGGTTAGAGTCAACGCGGTGTCATCTCGCAGAACAAAGCGATGGCGCGCGAAAGGAATACGTTATTTCGTCGCAATTGTATGCCAGTCGGTCGGACAGTGTCTCGTGTTAGGGAATTCGGCCTTGTCTTTTGCAAAGGATATTCCCGATGCTTGGCAGAAGCCAGCGATGGCTTTGTTCGAATGTCAAAGATATTCCATTATCCTGGATGCGTGTGGACAGAGTGCATGGTTCGCGACGATATCGCACCCTGTTGTTGTCCATAGAGCCATTAACGTTCGAGTCGTTCGTGGTGTCTGGCCTGATTGATTCAAATTTATCGTTTAGTCGTGATAAATGGAAGCTCGATCAGGCATCAGTCAATTTTTACCAATCGTTGAACGAATGGGAATCGGTTTGACGTGAGAGAAAGGGGTTAGGTTGGAGGAAAGGGGTTGGGGGTAGGACGACGACAAGAGTATGGAGACAGAGATGTGTTTTGACTGGAACAAATTAGAAACCGTTATCTTCCAGCTCTTTCCATCAGTTTCATCTTCTTCCGATTCGAGATAGAGGAACTACGTCCGTAGCAAGATCGCAATTTATCAACCCAGAAACCTGTTTAACCGGCGAAATTGTAGCGAAGGTGCAGGTCTGACGTTCCACGATAAACGCGATCTTTTATCGCCTTTATAGATTTAAAGGATAAGCGTGATCGATTAGCCTTATAGCTGGAATAGAAGGCGCTTTCGTTAAGGGAGCTCGGCTCTCCTCCACTAGATGTAACCGCTGACGTCACTTCCGATCCATTAGAACGTTCTTCTCCTTTTTTCCTTTGATTCTGTTTGAAGTAACACGAACGCGTTTTTCCACAAGGAGCTCAAGCAAAATGAATAAGTGCCAGAATTGAAAATGCTAGAGTAACGTGGTAGCGCGAGAACAAACAGCCAGGCGAACAACTTTCAATTCCAGCTGCATTAGCGTTGTCGCTGACACGCTAATCGAGCTTTCCTTGCTCGATTCACGGTTCTAGTGGTAACCATTCTTACGACTTCGCTCGAATCTCGCCACTGATAAATCGCGATCCTAGTAGGATATCATTTCCGAGATATGAAACGTTAACTGCGTTATTAAGGCAACGCAGATGAAATTGTAGTTAAGCCGTAAAGTTTCAAATGCATACGATTATTACCTACTCATTGCATTTGTAACCCGTTAAGAGCTAATGTCGTGTTAACGTAAAGTTTTATTTGCAATTTTGTTTAACCAATTTAGATCATAATGGAGTCTCATTATTATTATTATATGGAGTCTTATTATTATTATTATTATTATTGTTATTGTTATTGTTATTGTTATTATTATTATTATTATTATAGAAATATTACCATTGTTTTATACATGTACATAATTCGTAGTATTTTCGTTATTATTCTTCCACTTAGGTTCTACCATTTTACGAAAAGTGAAGGAGTTGAAGCATTTACAACGTTATGATAAACTATATACATATATCGTTCGATCCTTAATAGATTAATAATGAGTACGAATATCAGGTTCCCCATTGTTTTACATTTTCGATTTCTAAGGTAAAATCAAATTCCAACTGAAATAGGAGACGTTTTCATTAAGAGAAGCTCAGCTTTCCTCCATTAGACGTAAAAGCTGACGTCGCTTTTGCTCTAACTATAATCTAGTCTAGAATCAGATAAGGAACAAAATTACAGTTAGCAATTACAGAAGAATTACAAATAACATTAATGCAAATATCAAAGTGTATAGAAGATAACAAGAACGAATTTTGTTATATATACGTTAGAAAAATATAGAAAAAAGGAATTGAATTTTTCTTTGGATTCGATTCATCATATCGAATACAGTGTAAGATACGGTGAGTCAAAATCGGTCCTATTGGCAATAACTGAGGAGACTTTATCATAAAGTAAATGTTACACCTGTAAATATTATCCGAAGTATATTTTTCACCTGTATGGAGTCAGTCTGTGTTGTACGAAACAGGTAGTGATTTTTGTTGCACCGAATGCAAACATTTTCCTGAGTGCAAATACAATCCGAACTCGCAACTATGTAGCGACAATCTGTAAACAGGCGTGGCGAACTTTAACGTTTACCGCTTGGATTTGCCTCTTGATTTTATCCATCCGGGGTAACGCGTGAAGAATGCAAGCAAATTAACAGGGAAAGTCCTATTGACCGTATCATTTGCAATTCATTTCGTCCAGCTGTACGAATTCCGATTGGTAATTTAGTTTAACGATTGATAGCGATTCGATTCAATTCGATTTGCAGTTCCGATAACCGAGCCCAAGACGCGGAAAATGAAGTTGGAGTCGCGAAACTTTTGCGACAAGCTGGTATTTTGCACGAATGAAAAGTCAGAAATGGGAATTTAATTTCGGGACGGTGACTGGGGAATCCTTTTCTCGATATCGAGAGATCGTCTGAGAAAAAGATAGTGGGAAACAGGGGGTAAGATTCGATCGGGCGAAAAAGAACAATCGACGTCTCAACGAGATCTTCGCTCAGTCTTGATATCAAACTGACTATTCCGTCGGATATTGTCGGATACGTAGGTGTCGAACGTGAAATCGAGCGTAACAGGGTCTGATCTCCCCATATAACTATCATTTTGCGTATGTGTCTTGGCGAATGTCTCGAAAGGAGGGAACACTATTTCACGCAAACGTGAAGTAAATGTTAAACTCGCGAGTAATGCTGGAAATTCAATTACATGGGATGTTCCGTTCAGATCGTATTGACTTTCCTTCGGTCACGCAACGACAATGTCGACGACGACGACACGGTTTCGCTTCAGTAGATGATTTAGGAACTCGAGGGATGAATTGACTCCAAGTATTTTTCTCATGTTCCATCGCGTTCGCTTCGATCGTGACGATTTCCTTTTCACAAAATTCCAGCATCGTCTGACTAACTGTTTTATTACTCTTGACCACTACATTCAGAAATTTAGTGATTCGCTGCAGTGTATTTTAGAATAAATTTCTATCGATGAACGTTTCAGTAACGCTTCAAATGATTGAAAAAAAAAAAAAAAAACGATATTCCTATTACATATGACCTTAATTCGATGTTCGATTTAAATTCATTTACTGATTGTCCTATCAGATACCGATACTGATTATCATATTAGGAATCTTAGTAATTCACTGAAAAATACGCATTTAGCAGTCAATTTGTACCCAAAAACACTTTAACACTAAACCTATCGACATTTCATGTATACCTAATCCTACCATGAGCGGTCAAATGACCGATTCAAAAAAACATATGTATCTTAATATAGAAAGAGATTTTAGCCAATTGGAATTGGATAGTAAACAAAAAATCTTTCCGGTGCTACGATAAAAACCCGCTCCCCGCTTTTCTATTTAGAAAGTTTTATTTACCTTTATGTATTTTCATCACATTTTTTACAAATTACAGCATTTTGTATCGCACATTTTCCACATACGTATTTTTTACATTTTGTACAAATTTTGTTAGTCTTATTGACTTTACAATATCTTATTTGACAAGATTTCCGTCCAGAAGAATCTGTAGCTGTGTTTATTATTGTTTTTGATGAACATTCTTTGCTTAGCTATCTCTCCTTCTGATATTCAGCAGCTTCAATATAGCAGTTTCAATCCCTTCCTCATTTTCACTTTCGGAACTAACTATAAATCTCTTTCTTTTTTGTCCTCTTCGTATATTCAAAATATTCTCTTCGTCCGTATCGCTGTCAAATAAGTCACAATTATTTTCTGCCGTATCATTATCAAAATCGGAAACTTCTTGGTCATCTTCCGAACAGTCCTCGTCGATATTATTTATTTTGTCTAATAAATTGATAGTCCTCGAATGTCTTGATATTTTTGGGAATGAATATACAAATGATAAAGTAAAAAGTAAAAACTAAAACATAAAAATATAAATCAAACGGGGCAAAAACATTGAGACCAGAAATTTAAAAAAATTGTAAATCATACCACAAAATATTGTTAGCTCTGTTGAATTTGTCGAAACTATTACTTATACCACGTAATAATTTCTACAATACACTGTGAAATTTTGATGCTCTCTGTTCGGATCGCAAGACCGTATTGTCGTATGAAGAACGCTATGCATTTGTTCCAATCGCGCGTTTGTCTACACCGTAGATCCACAATTACATCGTAGACTCGTAAAACAATTTCAGAAGTGCGCTTTCCGAAGAATATAGTCGTAAATAACATGAATTTTACTAATGGTCAAATGACCGTTCGTTGTAGACTAGACATGCTATAAATTTTTTTCGGAAAGTAAACAATAAAGAAAGTTGTGAATATTGAAAAATGGGTTGTATGTATATTATAGGAAAAGTCAATAAGTTACATGGTGATACAGTAACGTTGTATACGAGAAATTCTAAACGAAATTTCAAAAACGGTCATTTGACTGCGCCTGGTAGGTTTAGTGTTAATATGGTGAAAACTAATTATCAAATAGTCTTCGATTTAAATTTATTTAGCCGCTCCTTGGAACAGTGATTTTCGAATCTGAATAACGCGGTTCTTGCAGCGCAGTGACACTTTTGTCGCATGAAAATATCGATTCGTCCTAAACATTGTCGAAAAGTTGGCAAGAAACCTTTCCGACGAAACGTATTGTACCCGCGTCCGCGCGACCGATGACTTTTAATTTGCCGTGTAATTACGTAACCGCTTTTTGTCGAGTTCCCCGAACAATAGCGGAATGTTTTGCGTGGATATAAATCTAATTTCGCGCGAGAGGCTGCTGGTGTAACCCCTTTCCCGAACGTCCATAATTTTCGTGGAAGTTGCGCAGCAGTTCGCGATCACTTTTTTAGAGGAAAAACGATTGCAACCAGAAGACAATTGGTTACCGTTACATGGGCACCGTTACAGCGACGGTGGATCTCCCTTAAGGGCAAAGTGGTGTGCGTTCGATTCGATTTTCCACTCGGCACAAGGGTGGCTGTGCTTCTTCGAATGAGAGATAATTTCATTTTTAGCATCCGGCTAAAAAATAAGAAAAAGGAGAAATGAGAGGGAGAGCATGAACCGAGGGAACAATGTCGTTGTTGCAACACAAATGCAATTACGGGTTGCAACGAAACGAATTTATCGAGGACGCGGAGTGATCGGCGTCACGGTCTAATAAACTTCGACAGTGCAAATGATTTTCCAGCGAGCTCGTAACGTATTCGTCTTGCTGATACCTGTGGTTCAATTTTTACTCGGTATTTTTTACTTTGACTGTACTTGAAGGAAACGCTTTACGACGAATCACGAAGGTAGTCGAAAACTTACCATGGAAATTGCTCGTGAATATATTATGCGCTTAACACAAAATTTTTTGAAATTTCGTTAGCACTGCAATGAGACACGACTACCGTGATTATGAAAGTCAAATTTGAAACTGTTTATTAGTTAGAAGATATTTATTGGAATCACATACTTTGCAAAGATCATCGAAGTATTTGAACAGACAATTATTTACTATATCAATAAGACACAATATAGTAGACCATCATCTTTAACTGTATGGTTAAGACTACTATTCATGCTGTATAGTAATTTTTCATTAAAAGTATATAAAAATTATATAAAAGTATAAATATTTTGCAATTTTTATATCTATTTCAAATTTTATCAATTTCAGCCGTTCAATTTTGTCATATAATCAGTCATTAACTATATAAAAAAAAGAAATTTGTTGTTAAATAATACGTACTTATTAAGAGTATCTACAAGGAGGAAAGAAATTCGATGTATTTTATCAAATCATAAATCTGCTTTTACAGCAGAGAGAAAAATTATAATCTAATTAATTATGGAAATAGAGGGATGATACAAACATCAAGATTGAAATACGTTCTCAAAATCTTATCCTACGCAACCATGGTTTTCAGTCCGTCAATTGCTGACTCTACTTAACGTTTCACCTTAAAACGTTACTATATCGCTTCCTTCAAACATACCAACATCTTAACTTGCCTCTCTCGAAATATTTAACACGTCTTTTAACGTTCCGAACGTAAAAGCTACGATATTTGAAAGATGTAAAAAAGAAAATATAGTGGTAGTAAAATAACGAAATAAAAGAGTCAAAGAGAAACTACCCGATTTCTCTTGGCAGAAATTGGTTGTCTTTATGCTCGGTCACGTTTACCCTTTGAATCGTTCCACGTTATTTTTCGTTATTTTTATGTTAAATTACGCGTGAGCCAGAGAATACTGGTCGATGAGCGTGACATATCACCATTATTTTAATTGTGTCACATGCCTGAATGAGACACTGTCGAGGAATCTCTGCTTGCCGCGTTCTAAACGTTCAAAGTTTTTTGCCACGCTGATTTAAGGTCTCGATACATCGAATATCGTTACATGCGTGAGCGTAATTCAAGAAAGGAGGAGAAAAGTTCAAGCGACAATTGAAACATGTGATCTTAGTGAAAATCAATGGGATGACATTTTTTGAGAGAAGTGAGCGAAACGAAGATACTTGAAAATTAAGTTATATATTGAAGTTAGTCCTTTCTCAAGTCTTTGGCTCTTTACTTTCTCAACTTCCTGCAAAATTAATGAACCGAGCTTGGGGTAGACTTCCTTGGGGTAGACCTTGCATAAGAAATTACCCGATCATCGATACGCGTATTAACAGCCTGAAACTCTAGGACACTCTCAAAGCGCAGTCGTTTTTGTTCACGGAAAGAGAACGAAGTTTTAGGAATTCATGAACTATGAAAATTGGTCGATTTCGGATTACGTATTTGGAGTTGCATGTACATTACTATTCATAAGTATTCGGAGGCTTTAGTCGATTTGTAACAACAGTGCATGGGTGTGATAGTAAAGTATATGGGTTAATGAGAAAGTTACGATGAAAAATAATATGTAGCATCTTCTTTTGGATCGAAGAAATAATAAATTTCATGACTTTAGAAAAACCTAATTTATATTTTAGATATTGAATAGTCTGGAAATGAAGAACAGTTCGTAATTCATTTCATTCTTACACGTGTTAATATCTTATTGTACGTGTGTTGGTCTTTTAAAATCAAGTTTATCAGCTGGTAATAATAAAATAACAGTGCAGAACGTAATCAACATATTCCGGGCATTTGCGTAAAGTAACATCTTCATTAACATAATTAAAGAGGTGGAATCCAACCGGAGATTTGTTTCACTCATTAAATATTATGACACGTACTTTGCTTTCGAAACTTAATGTATTTTTACGTATTATGGACATTTTCGCATCTCCAAATTTTTCATAAATGCATCCTTTCGACGATTACCAATCATTAATTATCGACGGTATCTCTTGTCATTTTATAATTAAAACAGATCATCTTAGAAATAAGTAACCGTGCTTACTTATGAACGGGAGTGTACGTGTCGTTCGCGTTATAGTTTAGTCGCAAACGTAGTACGTTCAGTGGAATCGAAACACGAAGATCTATCTACTGATGGTGCCCGTACCAATTCTGTGAATCTTGATGTTGCATAGAATTCGCGGTATACGTCCTTCGTGGCGCACCACGTTCATCGATAGCATATGAAACATCGTTGTCTATCTAAACGACAGCCTTTTCGCATAATGCAAGCAAGAGATGTCTCCAGAGACTGTAGCACAAATACGATTAGATAACGAGGATAAAATCTGAAATTCGACTAGGAAAGGCCAAAAATATGGCACACAGAGAATCGTATACATTCAGGGAGGCAGTTGTACGAATTACGAAGGAATACGATCGTAAAATTCAGAATCATGCTGACGAACAGCGTTTCTTGCAGAGTATCGACAAAATACGCTAATTAAAATATTCATTACCGATTGGTTCTGGCATCTACAAAAATTCGAGACGAAATATTTCGAGTGATATTACTGGTGGAGCATCGTAGATGGATTGTGGAAAATATTCTCGCGAAATGGTACGAGTATGGTAAACGATAAACGATAGAACTATCTTCGTTCAACGACAGGAACAACTTATGTTTATTTAAAACTTTTGTTTATTTGTATATACTGGCTCACAAAACTACTAGAACACTTGTAAATACTTTTTATTAATTGTATTATCGATATTATAAGAAAGAGTTCGAAATTTCATTAGCAGTGTAGTGACACTTGACTATCATAATTACAGTGGCACATTTTACAATAAATCTGAATATATATAGAAATTACAAGGTATTTAGTACAAGTGTATATTTCGTGATATATTCTGTGAAAATTCCATTGGGAAATTCTGGAAATTGTCAATTACAGTCTAAATGCGCGATCAGTGTTTCGTTGAAACACATTTGCCTTTCCCATTTTTCTCGAAACTCAATTTTGAAGTCCATTGACCCGATAACTAACAATTTTCAATAATTTTTCAGTGGTATACGCGTAGCTCATAAAACTATCTTCGATAAGCTATTTTTTATCTTTTTATTTTCCACGTTTTTATTCACTAAAAAAAGGTGGTACTTTGCATGTAAAATGTCACTTTCTCGTTTCAGATAGCTTAATTCTGTCACTTTTTTTAAACATAAAAATACCCTCGACATGCATTGACGTATGCAATATTCTTCATTAATATTCCATCCCTTTTTTTAAATCGGACAGACAAAATCTGTGAACCAAAATCATGTCGATAGTGCAACTATACCTATAAGCATTGTATTGATCCGTGAAAATCAATTTATTTATTAATTTATGAATTCGACAATTTTTTTGATAGTGTAATATATTTTTTAAATAATATATTTAAATAGTATCCCTTTTGTGATAAAGAATGAAATCTATTCACTAAGTAGTTATTCCAAAATAAATTTCTAAAGAATATTCATATTTTCACGTGTTCAAAACACCCCTTTAAAAATACATAGTCTTCAACACACTCATTCAATTTTATAGATTTATCATAAAACGTGATCATAAGTGGGTGTAAATGCCTCAAAGTCAACTACATATGTATATTAAATCGACCTGTCGAAATTACTTAGAGTTGATTAAAACTCGTGTCCAGGACAACATGAGAAATTGGTGAAAACGTGAATCAATGGCTGTCGACCTTCTCTAATTGAACGACGTTGCTTGAAACAAGGTATTCCTGTCTCTCTCTCAATAGATCAAAGATAGTGGCACGGTCAAAAGAACGTTTCGCCTCGTCGAGATAAATTGGAACCTGGGAATAAGATCTCTCGTAATTTGTATCCAGAGAAGTATTGTTTCCCCGCGAGAGATTCATCGAAAGTATAAAAAAAGTTTACACTTCAAACTTACAATCCTATCGACTCTCTTTTATATCTGTTCTTTCTCTTTTCATCGCTGTTTATTTGTCCATCTGTTTTATACGAAACTTTTTCAGCCTGATAAGTTAGGGGACGCTGAGAACCAACATGTGTAATTGTTGATACGTTATGTTCATCTCGTAACTCGTGTGAATAGATGTTACGAATTCTTGCATTATTATCTTGTATGAACGTAAACTCGTTAATTGTTTCCTTGTTAGTTTATATCAATCGTTACATTTTATATAAAGATATCCTAATAATTATTGTACGTCTATATAATTGAGATGGGGAGTTTCTAGAAATTCTCGATCGAGAGAGGGTTGTCAAGTTTCAAAGTTCGAAGTTGGATCTTGCCTTAAGTTCTGTTTAAAAGTACGTCGAGGAAAACTCGAGAACGTCCCAAAAGGATTGGCCGCCTAGTGGCTCCTTCCACTGTATACCTATAGCTTGTATTTGTCTTCCACTTTGCTCGAGGATGAAGTTGCACGAAGAAGGAGAAGCATCTATGATGCCTATAGCGAAATCATGAAAATAGCGGGAAACGTCGTGCTGGCTATAGAAGCAAAAGGAGAATTGAATTGGAATACGTTCTCGAGAAATTCTCCGGGAAACGAAATCAGTCGGAGTAGGAACGCAATCGTCGCGCTGAGAAAGCGGATTCACGAGAGGGATGAAGTCGAATGCGCGGCCTGCGATGGTCGTTTAATCGATATGGAACCACACCAGTCGAAGAAGCTCGAATAAATTAAGGAAAGAAGCGTTGATCGTCGAAGCGTGAATCGGATAACTGGAATGGTAAAAGGCGCGGTCAAAGGCAGTTCCTTCAAGACCCCATTTCTCTTTTGCAAAAAGTGTCACGAATAATTTGTAACAATTACTGCGGCAACTATGAATCCAAACGCGTCGCTCCATTCCAGTTTTCGTGCGCTTTGAGCTGATTTTGGAAAGAAGCCAGCGTGTTCCCCAATGTCTTACTATGAATGTAACTAGCAGGGAGTTGAAATCTACTAGGAAAATCTTCCTTCTTCCTCGGCCAGCGTCTTACTCCGTCTAGTGATGACGGAGAATTAAACAGATAGCACGGCAGGAAGTGTTTAGTATTACATTCGTGCGCGTCCAAAATATCGATTCGGACGATTCTACCGATATTATTTTTGTCCGTTGTGCCACGCGAAATCGCGGATACGTTGATTCCTAATCTGAAATACGTTTCGATGAGTTAGGAAGAGATTTCGAACATGCGAGCAGAAATACTTCTCGCGGAATTTCGTGCAAGCTAAAATTTTATGCTGCCTCGTGATATTGCAGCGGTACTTTATATAGAACGTCGCTGTCAATCGTACACGATCCCTTTTGAAAGAGATTCGGTCGAAGAAATGTCTGAAGAGTGGCACGTTGTAAATGTACCAGAGTCCAGAGTAATAAAATAGGATGAAAGAAATAGGATCAATGAAGGAGTAACCCATAGAACTTGTCGAGATCTGAGACTTTTGTTCCTTTGTCGGATACCAAAGGCAAGTTCTATAAAAGGAATCGTCTTCGCTCGATGCGAAGCAAAGAGGAATCGATTGGCTCGTGAGATTCTAAGCAAACAATTACACGATCAGGTTGCTAACGAGTTTCTCAAAATATCACCTGTTGCGTTTCGCGGGTTCTCAAAGATAGCGGCTCGCGAAACGAAGAAAAATTTGCCGAGCTCGAGATTAGATAAAGCGCACGAGCAAAAAACCACGCGAAAATTTACGCTGGCGAATTTATCGATAATCGATATCGCCATAGATGCTACGAGAAACGAGAAAATTCGTGTCGTCTATTTTTATTTCCGGGCCTTTAATTGAATTGCCGCGCCGCACCCCGTGCATCCAAGCTTATTCCGGAATCGTAAATATCTCACGACCGTATCGTGACGCCTTCGTGAAAACACGGATGAACCACTGCTGTGAACTTTTAATAGGTAACATCTTTTTACAACGATGGTGGTATCTTTGAGTACCTGGAACGGGTCTAATCGTTTCGAAAATTGAACCGTATTTTGCTTCGGACAGCAGATAGAGGTGGAAGTTGATTAAAACTTGAGATATACAGTGCAATTCATAAGTGCACTACCGACCACGAGTATTTGGGCACTTGGAAATTATTTCAAGTAAGAGAGAGCCTCATCAACTCTGTCTGCTACTTTGAAATATCTTCGTAATTTCAAACACATGAACGTATTTCGTAATGAAAGTAAATAATAGGATGAACAAAGACAAATATCTGACGGATAGTAAGTTTTAAGGTAAGCGTATCATACTGTTTATTTTGAATAAAGCTTCGGTATTTCGTGTAAATTAAAAACTTTACATCAGCTTGTATTATTTCCATTAGTATTTTATGCGACACCTTTTTTTCTTTGTTATATAGAGTATTAAGTTAAATGATAATCATATCGTTTGGCTGTCACTTACATTTGTCCAATTTTGAAGCAAACGTAATAACTGTCTGAAAATTTTTGAGCAAGGATGTGGGTCATTGTTTTTATTCTTAAAATTCACAACTCTGCCGAGCAATCCCAACACAAAATATTGGGTACTCCATCTAAAAATACAAAATTGTCTTCTAAATCATATTTATACCGTCACTTGCAAAGAAATCATTTCTATTAGCTGAAGTCGTTCTAATTTTCTAACTATATCACGTTTTATCAAAAATGAACAAGAACCATATGCTTTCGAATAACAGCGTGGGTCATGTGTCGATAAGGCCGTATTGAAAATTGGCTTTTACCGCTGGAAAAATTAAAAGGTTCGAAAGGGTGGCTCGTAAACGTAGGTCACACGATGCCCACTCGAAAACACTGCTCGTTTAACCTTTTACAGAGTGAAAACCAGTATAATCAAGCGGAACGCTCACGTACGACGATATCTTCCACGATTATAAATCTCAATCGCCATTGCCTTCGAGAGATAATGTGGTCCAACCGCGGGGATTCTGGCGCCGCCGCGCCGGTACGAATGTTCATGCCTAACCAAACGTATGATGCAGCCACCCGATCAGATTTCGGGATAATTTTAATTAAAATGTAATTGTCTATGCGGAAGCTTAAACCTGAATGAGCCCAACACAACAATTATACACGGGCCAGCAACTATTTCCATTTACGAACATATCCCGCAATCCCTATGGAATATCGTGGCGAACGTGCAAAATCGTAGCCACGTTGTACCGCAATGTTTCTTCGATGCAAATATTATACGACGCCGCTCGACGCTATTGCAGTGACGGAAAGAATCGATCGATCGAAACCTGCCGATACGACATTTCCACCTTTGTCATGGCACTGTTGTCCGGATAATCCATATTCATTCGCGCTAACAAGCTGACAGGACGTTGTATATATCTAAAACATTCGCTTCGATAAAGTCTCGGTAGGTAGCAAAGTACGCTCGGTAGAAATAGATAAGTGTAAGAGGTAATATAGATAGCGTAGAAAATGGTAGCTGTCGTTGGATGAACGTCCCTCATCGATCAACCTCGGCCCTTTCTCCGATCTTGATACCAGTGACAAGTTAAAGAATCGACGGAGAAAAATCTGAACGCTTGAGAAAGAACTTTCCAAAAGCGGGTAGTCGTCCGGATCGTTATCGGTATAGTGACTACGAAAAGCGTTTATTTGTATAGCTTTTTATTTATTATAACACTTTACATTGGTATCATATTACACAGATTATAGGGATACATCAGCCTTCTTTTCGACAACTATAATTGAAATATTCCAAGTAGCACACTAATTAAGTATATTAAATTTCGTATCGTGTAGTAGTTGTTTTCCATGATTGAAAAAATATCTAGAATAAAGATGAGATGCAAAAGCTGATAAAGAAAAAACGTTTCATTGGAAAATAAGGATATGTACAGATATTCCTTGTATGTTTGTATATTTAGCCACAATATATGTAGTGAGTGATGCATTACACAGATGTAAAGTAGATACAAGATGACAGCTACATGGTTGCATGAACGTGGTTTTAATTAGGTCGTCCTTTAATCAGAAACTTGTGTAATCAAAAAATTAAAAATTAATAAATACAAATCGATATTAGTTAATTTTAATCCTTGTAAATGTAATTTCATTTATTGGAATATTTACAGAGAAATGAGGTACACCCCATAAGTCATTATGAAGTAATTAAATCTACCCTTAAACAATTACTATTATTTGGTTTGTAATCTTGGTTTGAAAGCTTCACTGTCGTAGTAAAATTTATAATATCCGCTGCCTTAATCAATTTTGATAGTAGTATTGGATTTTCAATTATACGCACTATATTTCTTCTGCTATAATCTATCATGTTTCATATGTGGTTATGTGGTTATTTTATCGAATCCTGTTAACGATTCCACAATGAATCGTTATCTTGTACGAATCTCATTGAATACCACATTCCACCCGATTAATTATTTCATTAACAATATTCACCATCTGTTACGTCGGCCGACTTTCTACCTGGGCCAGGCCACACACCGCGGGCAGGATAGCAACCAGATGTCCGCACATCCTTGCCGCGTACTCTCAATAGCCTCAAGGACCCATCATAAACCTTAGGAAATTCTGGCTAAGATCCTGCGAGCCAGATGTAGCATCTGTTTAACAACTGTCCTACGGTTTATTGTCTATTACGGGAAAGTTGGTTTTTCGCACGTACGATGCCTCCTACTATCAACTTTCTCACGAGGGCCGCTAAGACCCTTCCTAGTCCACTAGCCGTCTTAGCAACCAAGTCAGAAACAATATCTACTGCCTTCACATTCCTACCAAAATTGTCATGAACAAATCCGATGGTCCCGTGCGCTAAACACACCCATCACAAGCTCTCCTCCGACACAGCATCGTAAGTAAAAGTCAGTCGTTACTCAACGTTAAGTCAGTCAAAAAGTCTGTAAAGGGTTCTACCCTTAAGTCAAAGTCGTCATTCGTCGTCAGAACAGTCAAGTCTATAACGGGTTCTACCCTTAAACATTTACTTAACTCGCACCGATGCATCAGTGTAATTCTTTATATTTACTAAGCTGCTGGAACAAACTATAATTTATACTTGTTACATCAGTTATACTTGTGTAAATTCAGTAAAACCACCCCTATTATCGTAATAGAAATAAGGGGATCGTCGTCACTGTTCGTGGCGTCGATTGTTTAATCGTAACGGGAATTTACGACTCCCGTTGACGTGCTTCCTCGCGTTCTTATTGCCATACTTACTAAATTGTTATCGTTTATAATAAATTTCCACAAATTAGTAGTTTCTATCGACGTATCCATTGTAATCTACCAATTCTACCAATTTTTTGCTTCTTATAATATTCCGCACGGGTCGAAATGAAACGAACAAAAAGTGATCCGAGAAGTGACCCGAATCGGCGGCCACATCTGTTTCGTGCCCTGTGGGCGAATGAAACCTCGATGGAGGGGATTGAAAAGAATCGGGTTAACAACCAGACACACAATATCGTAGTTACTTTTCTTCCCCGACATGCACAAGTTGTTAACGTATGTGTTATTTACGGTCGGTCCTTTAGCGCGCAGCTAGCTGGCTATTTGCAGACGTTCATTGTTTAGTAGTGATTATCGTTGGCATCTACGGTCCGCTACCCTTGGACGCTCGATATCGTTGCTGCAAGCGACGAAGAAGGCCTTCGTTGAACTTGATCCTTACGGATGAACGAGATTCATCGTGATCGATACGCGGTAAATGGCCAGAAAAACTCGATACCTTAGCGCGACTAGCATTTTTCCACGCGTCGAAAAATTTCTCTTTCGTCCATCGTGCTAAAGGACGCTTCCTAACAGGAAATACGATTTGTTTGCATCGAATGTCCTCGGATAAGAGTCATTAATCTTCTAAGAATATCCAGTATTTGCGATCTCGCAGTATCTTGCTCGCATGATCTTTACTATTTTCTTACTTTTTTTCTGTTTCTCCCTTAGCACTCTGTGTTTTATACTTGGCACAAGGTTGAGTATGTTTTACATTAAATAGAGATTAAAAAATGATAAAATGTTACTTTAGAAATATTTTCGTTTTATTTTCATTATAGAAACAACGTAGCGAATGTTATAACTTTGTTTGTACTTTAGTTAACTCTTTCGAATAAAAAAAACAAATAATTTGGATTTTAATGTTCATTTGAATTTTAAATATCCTCTTTTGCATAAATTCACGCCGTGAACAATATGGACGCGAATTATTTTACAACATTTACTCCGAATTGCTCTAATTCCAATTAACCTTGAATAATGTGTCTGAGCTTGCGTGTATGACACTACGAAGAAATCGGTATTTCTGGCACGCGCTGGTATGATAGAGTCAGAAATTATTCGAGATATCATTTTGGTAAACATTTATGCAAATACAAAATACCACACAAAGTAAAAAATTCATTTACCTGATAACTAAACGATATAATAGAATAATTTTTACAAAATTCACTTGCTTGTTCAAGTAAAATAACGCGTAATCATCACAAAATAATATTTAATCAAATAATATCATACATTATTCAAATAATTATTTCTCAAATATTTTATTCAGATAATACCCAAACATGATATTTAAATATACCTTACGATACCATTTTCTTCTGATATTATTTCAAACAAAGATTTCGTATGTTTTACTTCCTCTCTGCAGAAAGTTTGAGCAGTAAATTTACTCGTACGTATAAAACTATATATTTTTCGTAATCCATGCTCGAATTTTTACGTCGAGAATTCTATTCGATCCATTCGCGACCATAGTGAAAACTATATTCGCGGAAATCGCCTAACTCCACTGATCTCTATGAAAATTACGAGCTTGGAGCTGAGGATAATTGAAAGATCCTGCTGGAATTACTCGCTTCGTAGTCAATACCGTTTTTGATCTACTGTTTCGGCTTAGTCCTCCACCGTGTAACTCGCGTATTTCCTTTTCTGCTTTCGGTCAAACCCGGCCATAAATCCTTCCTGCGCCAAACAAGAAGCTCTAGTCCACGATTTTGTCGCGTATGCGAACGATATACGAGCCCCGATAAATCCGTTTAGCCGTGTGCTCCAACCTATTATCGGCGCGTCGAAGAAATCCACATTGGTATCTCGAGGATTCTCCTATCACTTCAGCCGACGACATTGAAGCGTCACACCGTCAGCCAAATTATATAAATCAGGGTCTTTTAGATACTGTCATTGTCTGTCAGTCTTTGATACTTCAAACAATTAGGTCGTGGGATAAATAGAATACGGATTTTTATGCATTTAACGGAGATTTGAGGATGCAAAAATTCATAGAATGTATAAAATAGAATGTATAAGGACATATAACAACAATGATAATCTAGTTCTTAGCTGTCTTGGCATAGAGTACACTAATTTTATAGCGAAATCTTATAGGGTTTTTTATTGAGATAAAAGTGTCTTTTATATGGGGTGTACGAAGACTTTTGAATGTTTCTTAGACTCTTGAATAATTTTCTTTGGCAATTTTTTTACTATAGAAATACATTTTTTCTGGTCGTGTACGCTACGATTCTAAAATGCGATTTTTTACTTGTAGATATCGGATGCTCGGACATCGTTTCGTCTTTGTCTTCAATTAGACTTTAATCTACTATATCTTGGTGGTTATCCTTCGTCCGTTTGCGGTTGACAACGAGCATCCTGGAAGGCGTAGCTTGCCGTATGTCGCGAGTTAAAACTTTGGTTTACGACCGGCTCGCCCTCACCAAGTTACCAACACTCTAGCTATCCCTTTTCATTTCCTAAAGGGTAACAAACGGTCAGTGTTCAGCAATTGAAACGTTTTCGTTTGTCTTGAAAAATCCATGCCCTTCGATTCCTTAAATTTACATGAAAGGTAAGTTGAACCAATACGGTGGCGATGAAGTCTATCGACTACGAAGAAATATTGCGACTAAGTCTTAAAGCTCGGTTCGCTTCACAACGCAAGCCTCTTATGGGAATCTTTAGAGTCTGCTCGGAGAGAGTAAACTTTGAAACCTGTAGTCTAATATCAATAAAAAGATGGGAAGCTGCCCAACTCGAAGGCATATCGGCACGATTTATAGATCATAAAGTCAATGCAGACTCGCTCGGATATTATCCACGAAAAAAAAACCTCTGACAAGAACTACCCTTAATTGTTGTGGACATCCTCGAGAGATTGATAATCCGCTTATTGTAGCCGATGGAGGGAGACGACTCGTGTCGACGCTTTTTACTAACGGTGGCCTCCCGCCAGGGTGAACAACACATAGAATTATGCGTCGGAAATGGCGTAATCTCAACGGTAAAACAGGGGTGACACGGGCCATCGTAAAAATATATTAGAACAGCGATTATCCGTATTAATGGGAGAATAACTTAGTCTGGCAAATTGATAATGACGTTGGTGATGGGATGTTAGTGACGGGATCAAGTTCAATATGCACTTGTAAATCTGAATCGAATTCCAATGAACAAGCTTCATTTCATAGGGTTGGGATATTACTCGTAACGTGTAATGGTTCATTCGTTGCATCTAATTGAGAAATATTCTACAATCTTCACAGACTGTTTTTGAACCTAAGAATGAGGATCGACGCATTATCGAAGGGCGAACAGTTTATACATAATTGCAGTTCATATGATAGAAGTTCAATCTCTGCTACTTCCTATTATTTTTTCGTTCATCGTAAAAGGTGCTCGCATCCAAATAAGCGAATTCGACTCGTAAAAGCTCAATCAATCGAACATGAACTAAAGTTTCATTCCAATAAGTGAAGTTCGGGTAAATGGAGTTCGACTTACAAGTTTCGGAAATCTACTTACAAGTACTTCGACGTTGGAATAAATCAAAACTCTTATGAGTATGTACGCGTAATCGAGTCATAAGAACGATAAAGGCACCGTGTTTTATTTTATTTTATCGTTTGCATTTACAACTATTTAGAAACAACGTTTGACGTAGAATATTTTATACAAAATCACAATAGCGGTTTTCAATGATAACCAAGAAGAATGACCTTAAGAGAATGAAGAATTTCTGTTAAGATGCTCATAACGTCTCGAATCTATTCGACCAACATATTCGATTCTACTTGAGAGTTTTTTTTTTTTTTTTTTTGCAGTTTTCAAAATACTCATAAAAGCGACAGATTCGAAACACTTAGATCTTAGTACTGGTTCATTTTTTCGAAATACTCACAGAGTATTCTAACCCTAGTTCCAATCTAGTAGCTACTTGCCACGTATTTGAGCTCATCGCTAAATGACGCGTCTGATGGACTATTTGCTCGACGGACAAACGAAAGCCGGGGCCCTAAGATAAATCGGAACGCTACGTCTGACCAGTGCCGGCCTATTTCTACTGTGAATACTTGGCGTACCGCTGCTCGGTTCAGTTGAATAACTTATGGGCCTTTAGCGATTAGAGATGAAAAATTGTATCAGAGATGCTCCCGTGGAATTTGTAGTAATGGCAAACACATGGACGAGCTGGTATATATACATGTCGCAATGCAGCAACCATCAGTAATTACAGAATGTATTATTTAACAATGTAGACTTATTACGCGATCGATTCACTCTTGATTAAAAGCGTTTTGTTTATACTTTTAGCCATTTATTTTTAACATTTTGTGTTTAGTATTTAAAATAGCGTGATATAAACAGCGTGGAAAATATGTATACGGAGAAAAACCCGGGACATTGGTTTGTCGACGATCTTGCAGCACGTCAGGGCTGCGAGGCCAAGATCTCGGTGACCGAAGTAAACAGGTCTCCATTAGAGATGTAAGATCGCACGCACACCAATTGCTGGCGTTAACCGTGAAGCGTGTACGCAATTACTTACACGTTAGAAGCCGTGCTTTTTATAAACGACCTTTCTTCCCCTCGCTCGGCGCACAGAGGTCGTGTGGAAGCCGTGGCCGACGTTGGAAAAAATATTCGCCCAGGTAATGAAGTAGGTGTACGCTTGTCACGCAAGTCACGTACCTTCGCGCCAGCAAGCCGTGCCAAAATATCGGTTTATGAGAAGATTTATCGAGGCTTTTCTCACCACTCGCTGGTAACTTAACGAATTTACACGTTTTTTTCTCGAATTCGTCAAGCATCCCTAGCTCTTGCTACACTTGTTTACACATTTGTAAACTGTCGTGCGGATTTCTCCACGCGTAGGATTAAAATAATCGATCTGGATCTTTAACCCTTTAACGCCCTTAAGTCGTTATTTAAAAGTGTTCTATTTTGTTATTTTAAAGTCAACGATGCTGATATTAAACTGACCTATAACTTATTTGCCATTTCAACGTATGTTCTATGTTATTATTGGTTTTTATTAAAACAAAAAGCTAAATGCAGTCAATTTTTATAGTTGATTGACAGAAGTAATTAATGTCGTAGTGAATCGACAAGAGCATAAACCTGTAAAACATAATCGGACGTTGAATTTCAAGATAAAAAACAAGAAAAAAAAAAGGGAAAGACGCATGATGACGACATCGAATATTCGTTTTAGAGAGAATACTCGTTTAATTTAAACGTCTACTCGTTAGAATTGAAGCAGAAGAATGCCATTGAAAGAAGTTAGTTAAATTACATATTAATCAGATTTTGGTAGAGTTATGAGTTGATTCGCCATTGCAGTAACGGAAATTAAGTAAAATCATCGAAAGAAATGCTATTCTAAACACACTGACATTAAAGGCACCATGTTTCTATCTAAAGTTCTGGACAAATATT
Source organism: Bombus campestris (assembly GCA_905333015.3). NCBI lineage: Eukaryota > Metazoa > Arthropoda > Insecta > Hymenoptera > Apidae > Bombus > Bombus campestris. The sequence continues at coordinate 7,475,770 of HG995135.1, forward strand.
TAAAAGGGAATCTCAATCCGTGTATCGCCCTTTAGGAACGATAAAACGTACGTATCGGCGACGCATAGTCGAAGGGAGAAGAAAAAGGAAAAGGGAAAGTGTTCGGAAAATGTTGGTATAGAAACCTAATTCCTATTCTGGCTGCATGTCAACCAGAGAGATCTTATCGGAATTCTCCCATAGGATACGGATAAAGAAAATACAAGCGAAGAGAAAGTGAGATACCGAGTCAGAAATTCGACTGCATTTGCATGCAAAAGTTTCTCGTGAGCTGTCACGCGTTGTCATACGATGATATATATTTCCTCCCCTGTGTGTGTTATTCCGGATAAATTAGAAAAGGGTTGCTTCGTTTCTATCGTGTTACACGTTACGCGTTATTAATATGTTAATCGCGTGTAACACGTTCCAGGAAAAAATAGCAGCAGCCAGATAACTAGAAAATAAAAAGAAAAACAAAGTGTAGGAAGAATCAGTGGGTGGATGTCTACGAGGAGTAGTTCCGAATGTGTTTTATATGGTTTCGAACAATTTCTAGGGTAAAACGTGCGATAAAATTGGACGTATGCGTGCTTTTATCTGAATCGCAACGAGAAGGGGTTGAACTCAATGCATTTATTCATCGCGGCGAGATCAATACGCAAAATGGTTAAACGTGTGTTATCGATGCGTATGGGACACTATAAAACAGGCGCGGGGTCAGTGCCGCTTGTTTACCCTTAACCGTGCGTATAGCCAAGGAATTTATTGCGACGTTTATGTCTCCCCTCGTACATCAGATTTTAACTGCGTTTTCTTAGAAGCCTCAAGGGTTTCTGTCTGTCCCGTGTTTATCGGCTTATCTAGACATGTTTGCTCCCTCGCCATATTCCATATAACGTGCTTTTTGTTTTTCTCTTCTCTTTAATATTTCCCCGTACGATCACCTCTTCTTTAGCCGATTCTACGTTGTAACATTGAACCATCGATCGCTATCCGTTGAACAAATACGATTAATGGTCGATGCTGTTCTTGGCACGGCCAGATCGTTAATCTCAGATAGAATAGAGAGGCCAAAGCCCGCGATCTCATGCCGTCGAAAGACTTCCATAGTCGATTATGACGGCGTTGGAAACTGGTAAAGTTATTGCTTTCCCTCCACCGTTTCTTGAAAACGACGTTCGTCGACCATTCGTTGATCGTTTCTAAGTCTAGCGTAACCGATATCTCGAAGAGAAATAGCGAGAAAAGACACTGGGATCGTGCTGGAAGCAAGATAGTTCTGCTGCAAACGATAAAGGGTTTCAAAATGGTTTCGTTAAGAGCCACGTGTTTTCCTGTATCCGCGTTGATCTCTCGATGTACGCTCCCATGGAATTTTCATGAGGATCGAGAACGGATTCAATCAACTAAACGTGCTTCCTTGGAGCTCGATTCTATCCATAGAACATCTTTTCTCTGTCCGTTTCCTCTTCCCGTATTGCCACCAGACGGAATAATTTATTTGGCGAGTTTTCGGGCATCGAATCGATTCACGGTTCAGACGTAACTTGGAAAAGGCGCCATGCTATTCAATTGGCCAAAAGAATGGCCCAAAGAATGGCGCGGGTAAGCCGAAAGAAATCCCTCAGTTGTCGAGTTTTCCTCGAACGATACATAGAAAGGAATCCCGAGATTAATTTAGCCGAGAAAACTTATAAAACACATGGACTTATGAAACAGTTTTCGCTCAAAGCTTCCAACGTTTATACTTTGTCCCGTTGTTCCGTGATACGAGCCAGCTTGTGTAAGCCCTGTTTCACCGCTCATGTTAAAAGCTACCCGTTCTGCGAACACGATCCACGCGAACCCTCTTGCTTTCACATTGTCGAATTATTCGTCATAAACATTTTACGTGGAGCAAACTGGAACCAGAATTTTTCTCCCTGCAGTGCGCTATACAGTTAATACATACAGCAAAACATTTTTCAAAACATGTGAAAGGAGTAGCGATGGGACTAAGTTTCATATGTATTTATAAATCTGAACCAAATCGAAGGTTCATTTCATAGGGTTCGAACAATACTCACGACGTGTACCTAGTGGTTCATTCATTCGTTAAACTTGCAAAGTACATATTCGACATCCACAAGCTGTTTTTGAACCTGGGAATCAGTATAAGTATGTACTTTGATATTAGAATAAATCGAAATTCTTAGAAATACATATAGATATTAATGGAGTTATGAGAATCAGAAAAGTACTGTATGTCCTATAAATTATACAGTAGTTTATCGTTTGTACTTACAACTATATAATAAACAAAATTTTATTATTTTTTTAATGGATCTCGTAACCAAGTAAAACGATCTTAACAGAATGGAGAATTTTCGCTAAGATGCTCATCCAGTTTCAAATTTATTCGACCAATACTAGATTCTACGAAGTACTCACAGGAAACTCGTATCTTTCGCGTTTAAACGCGAATCTACTTGAAAGTTCTTTTTTCTCTTTTAATTTTTAAAATATTAATAGAGGATTCTAACGTAGTCGGCTAATGTTAAAATCTACCTGCGACGTATTTGGGCCTATCGCTAGTAACGACAGTTCTTTGCGTCTTTTCGTCAAAACGTCCGCGTAAATATTTCATAAAAACCCGCTTAGTAAATGCGTTTAGTAAAAATGTACGATAATGTAACTCTGAAGAGGAGAATTTTTGAACTCGCAACTAAAGAATACTTAAAACGTCTAACCCATGGAAAAAGCTACTTTGAAAAGTTTCAATGCGCTACAGAACTTGGCTTAAGCGTCTTTTCAAGGTAAGAGGAGATATTACAACGTTCTCTGCGTAATCCGACCGGCATAAAATTTCATGGTACCGCCATACGCGTTAGAAGAACCCGCGCTAAAACTGCGCGTTCATTACGATGAATCCGTGTTATCGTAACAGAGCTGGCTAAGAATCAACGATTACTGGCTGTTAAGGGAACTGTTGAGGACAACGAGGGATCTACGAGCTGCTCAATTACGGCCGGTGCCAATTGAAAGATTGCCGGCTGATTGGTCAGCCGTTCCGTGTAAACCGGAAGTCATCCAGTGTCAGTGGCCAGCCATCGGTTCGTCGTCGAGTGCCTTTTCTCTCGCCGCTGTACTGGTGGCTAGCTTCCGTTTCCGTTTCGATTTAGGCGAACGATTTAAAGTCGATCCCCACATTCTGCAACTGTTCGGAAACTGGTGAATGAAACACGCTTTGTTTTTCTCTCGACTAATGAAATACGATTCCCGATAAAGGGAATAACAGAATCGATCCAACGCAACGTTTGGTAACGTTGTAGGATACAGGGTGTCTGATAATCGTAGTACATAGAATCGACAAGATGAAAAAATAAATTGAAAAAATAAATCGAAAGTGTAGATAATGTAAGATGGCGGTGTTTTCACACGACGCTTGCTTTCCAAGAAAATTAGGTATTGTAAGTTTAGAAATTTATCAAGTAAACACGAACTCGCTAATTGCGGATTGAACAGGACTGAACAATGCGTAGTCGAAAGGTTATCGTACGTGTGAAATTTGTAACACGGTTTTTTTTTTTTTTTTTATTTTAAACCATGTTCGGGAACGTTGAATTTGAAAATTCGTCAAGAATGCATTCCATTTTCGTGAGAACGTGGCCCTGATCGAAAAAAATATTATTTTATATCTTTTACCTATTTTCACATACCGAATAACATCCTGCCAATTGTTCATTCGTATTCAATCAGGAATTAAGTTCATCTCTTTCATTTTTTTCAAACACGACTTTCTTAAAAACGAACCATCATATGGAAGCATTCTATTCTATATTTCCAATTCCCTCCTCTCCTCTTGCCGATCATAACATGATTATTGGGACACCCTGTAGCCCTCTGTTTATCATGTGTGCATTTTATCGAGTTCCCATACATTCTGCTTGTTTCTTCGATAACAAAACAACAGTGAAAGGAAGCATAGGAAAAACGAGAGAGTAAAAGCACAAGTGGCTGCAGTTCCCCTCGTGTCAGTGGAGATAGGAATTTCAAGTTCCGCACCGGAGAATCGTTCGTAAATCTGAACACGTTCCTGCGACCCGATTTTAAAGGGCGCTTATTCCAGAGATGATTATTGAAAGAACTCTCGAGGCAAAGTCAGTGAAACCTGGATTTTATTCAACTTTGCCCAAGCCTGATTTTGCGATGTTTCACGGAACGGAGGCAGATTGAATGTCGAATTTGTATATCTTTTCAATGCTTTTTATTACTCCAAATAGGAGAGTCTTTGATCGGTGTGAGTGTGATCGGTGAAAAAGCATGTATAGTACAGAGATAGGTTGGTACAGGGGCAAGGGAAATACTGCACTCTATAACTCACCGCCATTCGTTGCCATATGATCGTATTAGTACAGTAGGTTGCAAAAGTATTCCAACATTTACCATAGAATTCTTGCGGGAATGCACTATGTGCATCGCACAGTACTTTTTGAAATTTCTTTATCACTGTAAGGAGACAAGGCTGTTCGGGATTATGATAGTATAATTTGGAAGGAATCTGAAAATGTACATAAAAGTTACAAGACATTTATCGCGAACGTGTACATACTTGATGGAAAATTAGTATACAGCATGAACAGTAGTCTTGAACATACACCGAGTTCTAAAGATAGTTTCATTAATATGGTGGATAATTAGCTATTGAAATATTTGATCTTCTCAAAGTATGTTTCCAACAGATATCTTGTAACTTCTATATACATTTTCAAATTTGTTTCGAATTTTATCAATACAAATACCACAATCATGACTCGTGATGCAGTGTTTATGAGATTTCAAAATGTGTAGAATATACGCGTAAAAAATATAAATGAGCGCACGAATGCCTTCATTAGCCATAACATGCGCATCATATCTCAATTTTGGATAAGTACAACACTGTGATCGATTAAGTGTTTTGTTGATTACATTTCATATCAAACCAACAAGTATATACATTTTCAGATTTATTTCAAAATTATCTCGTGTAATACATATTCATGAAAGTATTCTCCGCTAGTGTTCGAATATTTTCGTACGACACTGTATATGTGACACTTCCAGCCAAAACGCGTACTTATTTTCATAATTGTATTAACTCTAATAGAAATAATCAATCAGACCCGCATTCCTTTGCCTAGCCATCTCATCATCTCTGCAAATACAGCCACGTAAGGGAAATCGTACCGTTTAGTATTAGACACGCCGTGCGCTCGATTCGGAACTTTAGTCCTCTGTAATTTTTCACGATGCTCGAAAAATTGTTTGGAACGGAAGTTGCACGGATTAACAGAAGCTCGGGAATTATATGGAAATATAACCGTAGTTTTAACTTTGGGAAGTTTGTAGCTGCAATTTCAGGGAAACGACACAAAAAGAACGAAGAGGGAATACGTGATTTATTTCGTTGGCGGGCGTTTCCAATTTCACGGCGAACGATGTATTCGCGCTTATCGTTTCCAAGGATGGTTCCAAAGTTAATTTAAAATTGTCTCTGCTTTCAATTTCGGTCTTGCGTTTCTCACGCTGCACGCACAAATTATCTCCCACTGTCTTATGCTAATGCAACCGAGGAATAAACTCTCGAAATGGGATCCTTAGGAATATTAAACGGAAGATTAGAACGATAAATCAGCCGAGTCATTGGGAAGTGAACGTTCTCCCATCTCGCGAGCGCAAACCAGAATGAATCATACGATTTCGTTAATTGACAGTCACGCCAAACTGGTAATTGACCGGAGAGCTGAAATTATTACGGCGCTACTCGTCGTCGGATTCGCGAGATGATCCTCGTTAATTCACCTGACACGAGATGAATTATTTGGACGAGAAGTCAGGATTTTTATCAGCGCTCCATTCCGCGCCGTCATATTTCATTGTTTCTTGGCATCCGTAGGAAGTAGAAGGGTGGCGAACCAAGTAACCCAAGAACACTGGTTACGCAGTCGCACCGGCATGTTTATTAACAGCAATTATCCTCAATTACGTGTAGTTAATTGAAAGTACCATTACGATCTGGTTGCTCCCAGCGAAATTGGTACGATGTATTAAAAACACTCTCTTAAATATTCCTCCGAGAAAGCAAGGGAAGAGTACAGGGTGAACCATAAATGCATGACTATATTTCAGGAGGTGAATTTACACGTTAAAATAAGTAAAAAGCGTCTTATGGACAAATGAATGGAATTGACATATTTGATGAAGAATTTCCGTCGCGAATATCTCATACGGATATATGAATCTCCATAAAGGTTGAAAAAAAACAGTGAAACGCGTCAATGTTGATTATTAACAGTTCGAAAAACGGCCGCCTGTATAGCATAAATCTATGGTGTCTCAAATTTCGGTTCTCCCTCGGTGGCGTGTTCGCTCCCTGCGACGAGCTGTGTGTATGTAGTACGCTTTATCAGGCGTCGAATGAGCCACAGGACCTTGTAAACTCGGGATCTTCGGTACTACAAGGCATCGGGACTGGCTAATCTCGCTGTTTGCCAGCCAGAAAATTTCACCATCCCAGAGACTACCGAAAATTTTGCTATGAATTTGCAGGTTCTACAGATGCATTTGCTCTGCGAGAACTGTTTCAACATTTACATTATATGAGTGAGTATATATAATATACAAGTAGAATCTCGATTATAAGCATCAGGACATTAAGCTTCATATGAGATATGATAATTATGATGTAGCATTAAAAATGTATAAAAATACGCTGCACAAAAGAAAGTATCGGTTACGAACGATTTTATGGCATCAGACGAACGAACCAAATTAAAGGATTCTATAGAGGATTTTATAATAAAAAGTGGCTTTGAAACTGTCGTTAAAAAAATCAAAATTGTATTAAAGAAATACATTTGCAAGGCTTGCGAGAGAAACACGGTAAATTAAGAATTATACGTGTTAGTTGCTACAGTCTCCTAATATTAACCTTGTTGAGAAAATTTTGTACAAATCAGATGCGACATTCGGAGAAGTTTAATAAACAAGAGTTAAATAAGAAGAGATACCATAGAAAGATTAATAATACGACTGCCAGAGTTGATTAACTGGATGTTTCACGAGAGAGGATCAACGAAAGGCAGCACACTGAAAATTTCACATATCGAACGTCGTCATATGTCACGAAATCATTAATATTTATTTCCTATAAAAAGTTGAGAGTATGTGTCTTCTCTGCTTGGTACTAAAAATGGTAGAAACCTTAACGACAAAGAAGTGATTAATCTTCAAATTGTTAATTCCAAATTCTTCGCCATTTTATTACACTGTCATTGATATAAAATAATGATCCAGAAACATAGTGGATATAAATGAGATGAAATTTTAACGTACTATAGATATGAGATTTTTATAACATCGAATATATGAATTCTTTATGCATCTTAAGATTCCATAATCTTTACCTATGTTTTCATAAGACTTCAAGCAAGATAAGGATTTTAAAAAATTTCAATAATTCCCAACTATTTCTCGGGTCGATCTTACATTTTGCAAGAGGTCTAACATTTAGAAACGTTGGTGAATATTTACAGCAAATTCCGTTGAAAAATTATTGTTGAATGAACGTTTGTGCACGAGATTCTCTTAACCCGATTGGCGCTATGCCCGCGATATTAGACTGATCCAAGCTAATGGAACCACGAAAACGATTTTCCCTATCGCTTCGTTATCAACGCTATCGTCGCAAAAAATCTGGAACGTCGCCCTCTAGAGCACACGTCGGTATGAAGCGTAAAAGATAGCATTCCTATCTTTGGAGCGGCGAGTTTCTCCTCTCTCACGTGATTCACAGGCTTCGCGTTTTCTATCGGTTCCCCAATTCCTGGATCCAGCCTCTGTATCCTTTGCATAATGCAGTACAGAACCGAGACCACCGATAAAGATAGAATTATGCAAAGAAATAAAGTTGTTTATCCAATATAATCTAGGCCAGAGATAATATATCGCGATCGAATAGAAAACACGTCATGTCGCTTTAAATCGTGTTTCGCTAATCAACACAGTGTGATCTACGTAGTTTAACTCCGTATGATTTTCTACTTTTTCAATGGCGTGGAATAGCTTGCGAATTCTCATTGAAATTCATCGGCAAGGGTTTCGCTTTTCGTTCAAAGCGAAACGAGCCGTCGTTGGTGAAAAATGTTGTCGCGCCGCAAAGGGTTAACGGCACGCGAATTATTCAAAAGCTCCCTTGAACGATTCGCGTGAAGCTCTAATCGAGGATAATCACGCAACGACAACGATCCGCGACGCACGAAAACATGGAATGAATGTTATCACAGAGTATCAGAAACCGAAAGTGAGAGAGCGTAAAAGAGAGAATTGACTGAGAAAAAAGATATTCTTACCTGACGTCAGAATCCCACGCACGCGTTTACAGCTTCGCTCAGCGTACAGAGCCTTCCGTGTGGTAGCTTGCAGCCGTTACTTCTGCCACACGGATTTATCGTTCCGTAGGGTCCAATTAAGAGACTCACAATTAAACCCGAAAATAATTCAGTCCGAGCTAATCGGTTCTCCCATCCGTAGATACGTTCAATTTGGAACAGTTTACTTAGCACAGAGAAAACGCTAACACTGCAGTCACCGTAAATGGATGATCCTTAATTAACACATGAAACCGGCTGCATACATCCGTGTTCCGGTTTACTCTTCTCCCATGGTCGATCATTCACCAGAATAACGCGATAAACGAGAAACTGAATCAGCGTCTTGATTCTGCGATTAAATACACCATGTATAAACCCGTATAAGTCCCGTAGGGGATCGTTCCTTAGAGAGACAAGCGGAAAGAGCTTCACCACGAAGAGAACGAAGCTTCTTTCTCTTCCGTGATATCGATCGTAGCCAATCGATGTCTCCACGTTCGAAACAGTTTCGTGCTTCTCCCTTGATATTTTCCTTGTTCAGCGTCTCGTGCGTTTTCCTATCCTCTTCCTGACCGGTTCGTTGAACGATGCGTCGCGAATGTTTGTCCCCCCTTTAACAAACGTCAAATATTATGGAACGTGCGTGTTCGATCGAACGAACAACGAAACGACGAGCAGAGGAAGAAAGGTGAAAAGGACGGTTCTCTTTCATGGGGGGGGGGGGGGAGAATAAGAATGCGTTCTCGATATAAAGACGCGCCAGGGTGTTGTTTCGAACGGAAACGAACGAGGGACGGAAGGAAATGTCCGGATTATCCGTCGACAAGATTCAGCTGAAAAATCCAGATCGCGCGCGTCTGTGTCGACTCTCGATCGTTCGTGCGCGCGACTCGCACGAGCAACGCTTCTACGCGTCGTTCCACGCCGGCAATCTTTGAAAGATAATTGACGTAAAGCTCGGGGAAAGGCAATTTTAGCCGCGTACCGGGGATTCCTTCGGGTAAATAGGATCCCACGAAAGGATGGCGGCGACGTTTACCCTTTTCAAGCTTAAGAAAGCTGATTCTCCGGGCGGTCGTTCCACAAAGCCCAGGTCCCGGCTTGGGAATCGAGGAAACAGAGTTTCTCGTTAACGAAGTTTAGCTATTTTGACGGCAAGCAGCGATACCGGTCGGTTTCGAATTGATCTGTTTTTTCTTTCTTTTAGTTTCTTTCGAACGCATCGTAGGCGGGTTAATTGGATAGCTAGCAAGAGTTTCCTCCTCCTCCCCCCCTCTCCTCGACGAATTTCCGAACGATTCGTTTTATCAACTTATACCAGATCTATGTTCAATTCGATCCGGCGTTTACCTCTTCGATAGAAACTTCACCGGAAGAATCTTCGATCCATTTATTGGCTTCGCCTCTGAACAAATCCTCCGACCCTCTTCGCAAGCGGAACGCCTCGTATAACGAGAAAACAACGGAATTTCGCGGGCAAGCGCAAAACTTTTAATTAATCGAGGTTCGATCGCTGTTTACCGATAGATCGACCGGAATGCAAGATACGTGTCCCTGTGTAAAACGAGCCTCGAGTTCTCGTTAAAATCGCTGGGTACAGCTATCAGACACCGTTGAACACCGACAGAAACTTTAATTCCTTCAAAGACCAAAGTATAAGTAGCTAACGAACAGCCAGCCGCTGGTGACTCGTTAACAATTAATACTTAATGAACAGCCGTGGTCGTGTCCTCGAATAACGTACCCTCGTCGACTCGAAACTTGCACGCGCGCGGGCTAATTTCCACCAATCTATCGGAAGAGTAAATTTACGTCTCGACAAGTCGACTAACTACAATTCCAACAGATCGTGGTATGCAATTTGCAAGACGATGTTGATAACGGTTTATTTGTTTGCAATGAACAAAGTGACACTAACATTCACAACGGGCTCGTAACGAAAAGGTCGATCCGTTGGATGGCTAATTAACCCCGAAGGTTGCTCACTTCGTATCGGAGAAGTTGCAAACCTGATAGCTTCCTTCCAGAAACACTTCTCCGGTAAGTCTTCCTACTTGCAACTTCCTCTGGAACAAAGGCATCTATTGTGCTTCAGCAGAAACGAGTGTCGCGGTATTCACGATCTTTCGAAATTTTCTTCTCCTCTTCGAGGGGAACACTGGATCGGGACGTCGAACGAAACACGAAAACATGTGTATAGATATTAGCACTTCGAAGACGCGTTAATTACCATATAACTGTGGCACACGGCGGTTCCGGTGACTCAAGGTTGTCTTCTTCTGTACGACACGCACTTACGGTGGCCCCACGCTTCGCTGAATCTCGTCGACGAACGGAACGTCAGGATCGTCGTGCTCGTCGTCGTGATTCTTTCGTTGCCATCGTCTTTGACGGGGGGGCCCGTACGAATGATAGAGGATCATGATACCGAGAGACAACTTCCGGAGATACGGATGAACGCGCGATACAAGAACTCCTTCGAGAATTACTCTTCACAGGTATACTTTCACGGTTAATTGTAGTAAGAAAAAAAAAAATGTAAAAGAATCAATGGAGAAACATAGAGACAGAGAGGGAGAGGGAAAGAAAGAGAGAGCTGGCCACTCGCGATTCTCGTCCTCGAGGGCGCCGGGACGTGTTTCGCGGTTTGAGAGGAGCGGACTGGTGCCGCCGCGTGGCCCCAAACCTCTGTTCCCGTAGCGCGTGCGCTCCGCATTCAACGGCACCCTCGCCGCGACGCCCTTCCGATGCTCACGCACTTCTACCTACGTCCAGCCACTGTGCACAATCGTTGTGCACTGTTCGCAAGTGCACGCATCCGCTTCACACACGCTCTTATGATTCGATCTAGCAACGACGTTTAAAATTCCGGATTCGGCGAGTCCAGGATGGTCAATGGATTTTTCTCGATTTCAAGGGAGAATTGTTTCAATATACGGAGAAGCATAGCAGTGGTTGCATAAAGCATAAAGCTTTGAAGCAAATTGAAGCTGTCGCGACAGTCTGTGGTGGGAATCAAGAGCGAAAGCTTTAAGTATGTCTGACAGAGATAGCGGGTATTTCGCCGGGAATGCCGGTCTTGCGGTCTTCCTCGAGCTCCACAGCGATCCAACGTGACGCGTGTTTCCCCGACTAGCAAATTAGAAAATCGAATGCAATGATACCGCATTCCCGACTACGAGGCGAAAGTGGGCAATGCATCGGAATATGGAAGAAGGTTGAAAGATCTAGCGAAAATGCGGTACGTATGACGTCTTGTTTCCAGGAGATATGTCTTGCGAGTTGCTATACGGTCGCCAGTCGGTACTTTGACCCAGTTTCCACTTATTTTGGAGTCGATAAGAGGGTCTTGTGCTTTGATGAATGGACGACGGATGAATTGGGGCATAGCTTTGAGTGAATCTCACCGAATGAGGAAGGTGACATCGCTTGATGATTAATTCTAGCTTCGTTAAAAATGAACACACGTCGACTTGCAGCCGAACAAAAACTTTCAGTTTACTTTAACTTTACTTTATATAGAAGGCAAGGAAGGAAGGCTATAAGAAAGGTGAATCATTTGCTTGGTTAACCTACGTTCGCGTTTATTACATTTAATTTCAGCTTCGTTAGGGAAAAACACGCGAAAGATTGTGGCGGAACGAAATTTTTCGTTTTTTGTTTGTCGTTTTCCTTTTTCATTTCATGTAGAAACCAAGAAATGAAAGCTATAAGAAAGGTGAATCATTTGTTCAGTTAACCCACGTTTGAGTTTATTACATTTAATTCTAGCTTCGTTAAGGAAAAACACGTGACAAATTCTTTTCACTCGTTTTATTTTATATAGAGGCCAAGGGAAACATAGGACTAAAATATGTGTATCACTTATTTAATTAGCCCACATATAATTCGCTATAATTGTTACATTATATTTAAGTCTAGCTTTATTAAGGATGTACACACGTCGATGGACGCACACAAATGTTAGTTTCTCTTTAGTTTTACACATGTAGATGAAAGGCCAAGAAAAGTATAGGCAAGACGGATCATTTGCTCAGTTAACCCATGTTCATGTTCGCTATACAATTATGAAGCGCCTACTGCTTTACGACAGCTATTACGATCATTTTACGTCATCGTTATCCTTTACGCAGCTATTTGCCTCGTTAGAAGATCCCAGACGAAAAAATTTATGGAGCGCGTCGAGGGATATCGAAAACGAAACGTTTCCTTGTTAGCGTTTCATCAGATCCTTTGTCACGACCGTTTCGCAGATCGTGCATAACAATATGGCCAATGCTAATATATTTTTAACTCTCTGCAGCCAGAATGCCAGCTAACGTGATTTATTTGATCCAAGAAACGTTGGTACAAATAAGCCGCTTATTTGCCAAATCGGTTAACTCCGTGAAACAAAATGTAAAGAAAGTCAGCAAAATTATACAAGATAAGCATCGATCAAAGTGTCTTGGCGTTAAAATATAAAAGATTTCCAAAAGTGGAGTTAGAATCAGCTTGATCTGTGAACAGTTTAGATATAGTTGATCATGAAAGTGTATGAATATGTATAAAAAGTTTTCATGCAAATGGTGGAATGCTAAATATGCTGGCACGATTATTTCGGTTATGAAGGTATCCAGTTTACGAGATTATTAAGCACGAACGTTGTATTCAAAAATATCTCCAAGATATTGTCGTGTGATCGATTCATGTAACTTTTTTGCGTTATATTCAGGAAGAAATCAAGCATGATATAGGAAGACGAGGCCAAGGATTCTGATAATCAACGACCTTTTTGATTCACCCCGCATTTAGAAACTCATAAAACAATTCATTCTAAGAAGAGATTTATCAATATCAACATCTACAGCGAAATTCAGAAGGTGATTTTCTTTTTGTAATTACTCTTTCAAGTAATCATACAGGCATAGATTGTTTCCGAAGATACCAGACTTTAGTGTTATATTTTAGAATTATGAAATGTAAACCTAACGTGATAACGTTTCTTGATCATAGAAAACAAATGATCGTAAATCTTTTATTCGTGAATTCATTTTGTAATTAGCAAGTTGATGAAAAGAAATGTTAAAATACCCCTAAATGGAAGGAGTTGAAACGTTGAACAAACGGCAAACGCTCGAACAAGAGGTCATAGAATAATTCAGCCCGCAGCGAAGTTAACAGCTACTACAAATATAATTATTCATTCCTTCTAATACATCCTTTGTTCTTTAACTTCCACGAAACAATTGCTTTTTACCTTGCAATAATCGTTTAACTTTATGCTCACGAAACAATGGAGAACGGAATCAATTTATTTTATTTTATCCTTAGGGAAATTTTATTTCGCCCCTCAAAGTATACATGCGAAGTAGGGAGCCAAAGAGGAAGTTTCGCGTTTCACAAAGAAATAATAATCGTTGTTGGGAATTTTTTGTTGGAATTTAACGACGTCACTTGTCATTTTGGAGGTTTTGTCTCGTCGAGGAACGGGGTCATGCTTTTTAATCAAGATTTTCAGTCGAGGATAATTTCTTATCGCTCCGATTGCCTCGGTGTCGACTCGTTTACGTCCGGTTGGCCTGTGCATTCGGAATCTTGGCAGTCGCCTCCGAAACACATAGGTAGCTTCTCCTTACGCGCAGGGCACGGCACTCTGTCTGGCATCATGGCGCCTGACAAGAAAAATTGTTTAGACTATCGTAGGAATGTTGGATTTTAAATTGACTTTTACACAATATATTATAGTATAGTATAGCGTATATAGAGCGTTATACATGGGAATAGATTGTTTATTTATATATCGTTACGCCACAAATCTGGCTATTTACGTGTATATCGAATTCATTAACTTTGATTATTTTAATTGGAACTATCTATGGGATCTTTTACCATTGACTATTTTAACCTCGGCTACTATACTTGTTTATTTATTTTGACGGCACATTTTCTATTACGGCGTTGAGCATATAAATTCTTTACAGTCCAACGTTCCAGACAAGGATTGATCATTTTCTAGTGGTGTGTCAGGTTTTATCCGATTCTTCTGTAAGTGCCCTTATGAACAGATGTCACTCGTTATTCGTACGAATTGCCACTTTCACTCTACATATATACAACTGCTACGTATAATGCAAAAAATTCTTTTCTAACTGATCGATCGCCATCGTCACTGATACGATTTGGTTAATACGATGAAAAAGGCGGACCGAGATTAATCGATTAGCGATTCGGCGAGGTTCCGATTAACTTGGTCGGTTCGATACTCTGCGTAAATCGATTCCGGTTCCTTCAAGTTTTTGTCCAATTGGCTCGGACCTCGTGATGATTCGCGTAACTCCATTATCCTGGTGGCTAACTCGCGAACAGCTTGTTCAAAAGCCCGTTTGAATTAACCTCTTGGCATCGGCGTCGACGAGCCTATCGGAGTTGCATAGCGCGCGAATTAATTCCTCCCTTTCCGGTGCTCCGATGTTATCGCTACGACGTTCCGTGGGCAACTTAAACAGCCTCGAGCTTTCTCCATAGGAATACAAAAGAAGCTGAGAAAACTGTCGACTCCGGCTGAGAGATTCCACAGTTGATTTTAATTGTAAAAAGGGATGGGGACGAAAATGTATGTTTGAAGTGGCAGACCGGCGACCTAGAAACTTCGTTTCTTCTCCAAGAAACCGAGTCAGAGTCCCTTGTACGTTCTCTGAGAATTGCAGATAATTTTTTATACTTAGTCTTTGATCCTTATAAAACCCGGTCCTTCGCAAAAAGACGGCGTGAACGTAAGGGAAAAGCTAATTTCCCCTTGGGTCCACCTGCGAACTATCCCTCTAGAAGGTCGTCTCCGAAAACGACGAAATGCTCAATTAGGAACACGATTTTGGCCGACGATTCCTCCGAATTTCGGCCAGAGAGACGGGTATTAATGGTGAATTTGTTGCAAATGTTACGGCACTTACCGGGCGTTCCGACGGGATAACTCGCTATTGCCGGCTGGCCATAATCGTAGCCATAAGTGGGCACAGGTTTTTCAACCGGTCGATACCGAGTTTCCGATTCAGGGGCGCAGCAGTTTCCAACGCGGTTGCAACATACTCCATCGCAGCAGGTCCGCCTCCATGAACAGCAACTTCTGCTGGTGACATTGGACGGCCTATCGTAAATAGCGAATGTTTCTATTATCTAGGAACCAGTTTTTCCACGTGGAAATGTCGCCCAGTATGAAAACATTCTACGTAAAATTCGTTTTACGAGGAAGCTTGGGAAGAATTGGCGCGCTTATAACGAAAACAACCCTTGTCAAAGTCGTGGATTTTTTAATGTAAATTATAATGCGTTATAGTAGAAAGAAACGAGAAGAACAACATGCGGAATCCGTGTTATGAAAAATGATCCATGACCTGAGTTATCGTAAGAATGAAAATTCTCGTGCGTTTCTTTGTGTGTTGGAACAATTAAAAGGGTAGGATCTAAATAGCGGTTTGTTTCATAGTTTGAACATTGTAAATACTTCGTTTTGGATATTTTATATATTTTTCTGTATTATGTTTATCCTATACATGTTTGAATATTTCAATTTTTCACGAACGTATAAGTATCCATATTCTATAATAAAAATTAGATCAAGGATCACTTTTGTTAGAAACCCTCCAATTGTAAGGAGAAGTAATCTCACAATCGAGGTGCCATGCTATTTCTTGGTGGCATCACGCTATTTCTTGGTGGTGTCACGCTGCTGATAGTTGGTCTGTCCCTTTCATAATATGTCGTGGTATCCGCCCCTTCCAGCAGCGGTTTGAAAGTTCTGAAAGTTTAAAAACGATTTACGATTTTCCAAGAGAATGACATCGTAAAAATCGTCGATTTTGAAACATTTATTAAAAATTAATTCTAAGTTTAACGTAACGGATAACTGGAAGCCACCCAAAAGTCCGAGAGCATAAGTAATAATGAAATAAATCAAATAAAATAATCGCATCGCTTCTCTACCAAATCGCCCATATAGTTTATAAAAGAAAAAAAGTATACCTGCAGTGGTCACACATTATACTCGAAGAATTTGGAGGTTCTCTAAAATCTCAATGACACGTGCTGCCGGATAATTTCGATAGTAGTAGACTGCGTATGTTTGTACAAATTCATATTTTTATTAACTATAACTATAGAATTTATATATATATCACTCCACTTTAGATACTTTTCCAACGGATAACTGGAAGCCACCCAAAAGTCCGAGAGCATAAGTAATAATGAAATAAATCAAATAAAATAATCGCATCGCTTCTCTACCAAATCGCCCATATAGTTTATAAAAGAAAAAAAGTATACCTGCAGTGGTCACACATTATACTCGAAGAATTTGGAGGTTCTCTAAAATCTCAATGACACGTGCTGCCGGATAATTTCGATAGTAGTAGACTGCGTATGTTTGTACAAATTCATATTTTTATTAACTATAACTATAGAATTTATATATATATATATCACTCCACTTTAGATACTTTTCCAATTTTCCACACATGCATAGAAATCCCCAGTCTACTCATAGGTATAAGGTTAAGTTTCAATAGTAACAGAGATGCACATAATCGTAAATACATATATCAAAACATCGTTTATTGTTGAAAAAGTAATATTACATTGGTCGGTATAGAAACTCAGAATTTTTTTATTTATCTACAGGGAGATATCATTTACGATCTGCGCAACATTTCGAGGGAGCTTCCGATTCCTTCTGCTTCGCTTTATCCTTGCAACAGCCGGACATGCAACACCCACCGGCTGCCTCTCTTGCTCTGAAAAACGACATGAATTTGCATCTTATTTCCCTAGGAATGGTAGAATTCTTACAGTCAAAAGATGTCCTAATTCCAATAAATTCGCAATAAACCTCCCCCGCTGTTTTTTATTTTTTATGCTACGGTTTCGCTTACCCGACATTTTCGAATTACGAAAGTATATTTATAGTTTGTTACGTGAAATACTTTCTGTCGGTTCGTGTATCCGGGTGGAAAAAATTTACGATGGTTCGTCGCGTAAATTCAATGATTCCCTTTGGAACTATTACCGTGTACCTATATGGCCGCCGAGCCCGTCGCTTAACGCTTATAATGTTTACCGGTTGGCTCTTCCTCTCTGAAGCCAGCTCTTTCTTAAAGGCTTCCTTAGGAAGAAAACTCGGTTAGTTTTCTTGGCCACAGCATAATTTCTCCTTCGGTGGTTGCGATATACCTCCGGTACAACACCCTCCTTCCTCCTGCGGTCCCGCGCAGCATTTAGCTCCGCAACATCCGCTGATTGTCTTTTTCTCTCTGCACATTCAGTCGGGTAATTCGATTAAATGCACGACTTAAGTGTCCGATTAAACCACCGCTCTGCTGCCCCAAACTTCATTCTGTTTTTTAACTTATTTCATTCTTAAGATTCTAGATCTTTTTTTTTTTTTTGTTCCTTCATCTTTAATTTTCTCATGCTGGCGGCCATACAGGAAGTATTCATATAATATCAGAAGTATGATAAAATGTTGAAAATACTAATGGCTGCAATAACGATTATTAATTGAGACTTTCAATAGCCGAACTAATCAATTTCGTTTTACACGAAGACCTTTATTTTAGTAATCAAGTACATAATTAATGTTCAACGTTTTAACGATTTAATCGAAGGACTTGTTTTCAATAATGTAAGTGATATAAATAATTGGAAATTTCAAGCCATATTTTGCAAGATAATGTTTGTAATTGTCATCTTTCTGTGCATTTCAATTTATGAAGTTAATCAGCGTGGTTCCTGAGCGTATAAAATACTAACAGACTGCGGATGTTTATGCAAATTCTTGTGGAGAATATGGGAATAGTAATGGAATAATAATAATTTTAAAAAATGGGACCTGAATAGAGGTTTCTTTCGTTTGATATTTCATACTACAAAAGTGTATATTTCAAAAATGTTACGATTCAATATAATTCAACCCTGTGCTAGAAAAACATCAAAACCATAATATCAGAAGGAAATTTCAAAAACTACGAAAATTACGAAAATCGAAATTACGAAAACGTTCGATCATTGGTTGCGACAGTGTATTCTTTTTGTGAACATCGTGAACATGAAAAAAAGTAATTTTTCATAAGCTTCTAAATAAATTTTCGTTTTTGTTGAAAAGCTTATTTGAGTTGTGTCACTTTTGAAATATAGTACACGCGAGATATATATTCGTATTATTTATATTCCGTACATTTCTACATCTCTAAATTTCCCATAAACACGCGCATTCTAGTAATAGCTACATTTTAAAAACTATTAAGGATATTAATAGAAAATATAGACATCGTACTTCTTCGAGCAACATCCACCAAAATCCTTTTCCTTCGCCTCGCCATTCTTCTTCTCACCGCTGTGAATGTAACACACGAAAGTTTGTTGCAACATAGAACTTTTGAACGATTGAAGAATCTTAGAAAGATATATATATATATATATATATACTCACTGGTCGCATTTGCACGTCACTTGTCCTGCGTACCCCTTCTGGCTCGTAACTTTTCTGTAGGACGAAAAGAGGCAGCTGAACTTTTTAGTTTTTATACATTAAGTGACTCTAAACAAATTCTGTCATTCATAGAAATTCAGAATGCAAGATAAGAGCCAACATTACTTATGAAATCATCCTAACAGGTTTACAATCATTTTTCGATTAATTTCGAAACTTACGCGCAATGATCGCACATGATGGATTCGTTTGGTTTTCAAGACAAACTAAAGAAGATGACGAATTTGTGGAATAAGCTGTGAATTTTGAAGATTTTGCGGGAAAAAGTCCAACCGGAGATCGTAACACGAACAAACGCACTGCCGACCGAGCCTCTTCATCTTTTTCTGTTGGCAATCTGCTCGCCAATTGGCAGCCGCTCGATTTCGTCCCGGGTCACGTGATCCACTCGAACGAACCTCCGCAATCAATTCAATTAAAATTGTCACACAGCGAAAAATTTGTATTGCTAAGCAAATACATCGTACGCGTTTCACGGAAATCAGTTACCTCGGGATAAGAAGCAATCACATTTACTATGTCATATTTTATCTTCGAATCGATATAAAAATCGATGATCTTTCTCGAGGTCTCAAAATATGTAAATGCTGAAAGAGAAGCATTGAATGGCAGTACGTGGAGTTGTCCTTGAACCATGCAACGGCGTACTTGGATCAATTTTCGGTGGATGTCGATGATATTTTCGGTATTATTGGGACGGTTCTGAGTATACACGAACCCGTTGGTAAAGTATAGTTCTCGAGGATCTTGCGGTAAATACGTATATTCCATGCCCTGTACTGGATGTCCGAATATTTAACAGTCAGACTTTGTCAATAAGGTAAATTACGGTTATTTGAGTCAAGCTAACAAGGAAAGCTTGGGATTAAAATTTGGCTGAGAATTTAGATGGAGGTTTTTGTATGGAAGATTTTGGATGGAGGTGTTGTATACATTTTCGAGAATCGTTTGTTCACTAGTATTTTCTCCTAACACGTTAAAAAACATTCTTTTATTTTTATTAATAAATATTTTCTCATCGGATTCCCATAAGGAATTAGATATTGGAGGATGGTTTCATCCCTTAAACTTGAGACGTCGCAAGTGATAAGAAGCCCGCTTTTGGCTGTTCTTTAAGCCTACAAAATTTCATCCAAATTGGAACAAAATTGCGGTTCTTACTTATAAATAAGTAACTTACCCTGTGATTCGCCAAATTCGGTTTAGAACAATCGTTAAGCGCTTTGAAAGCAATTTTCGCTCATTATTACTGACGTGATGAACGATGTTATCGTTATAATTATTTTATTACAGCCATAATTATTTACGAGGATATAATTCTTGCCGATCAAAAAAAAAAAAAAAGAAACTTGTTTAATGTTAATATCATCAATCGTAATTATCATACTTGAGCCTGCATATACATAGCGTGTGTATATTACTGTATTTTTGAAAGGTGAAGAATAGACGTACAAAGTTTGGCTGTTAAGACCTAGGACACCTTATGTAGCCCGATATGAACATTTTCGAACAGCTGCCTGCCGCGACTTTCATCCCTGAGAACCAGGTCACAAGGTTGAACCATTCGGTGTGAACCACTTGAGCGAATCTATTATTAAATTGCTTTTCACGGACCGATAAAATCTTTCGTAGCAAGAAAAGATACGTGTATGTTACGTGAACATCTTCTGGGAAACGTGACTTTTAAAAATCGATGGAAATTCGTAATTTACGAATCGTCGTTCGAACGCAATAAAATATTTTAATTACACGCAAATTGAAGATATACGTATGTATACACGTGTGTATATAAGTCTTTGTACGTGTATACATGTATATTATTTTCCAGTTGGAATATGGTTGGATGAGAGGTAGAATGTTACGATATCGGGAAAGTGCAGCGAAACGTTTATACCAGATGGAATGAAACACGCGAAATAGCCGGCATGAGTGGAACCAAGTGGAAATACGAGCTGGACAAAAAGAGGCAATTACATTTTCGATGGTTTGCAGAGGTTGAATGAACGAGAGGGCATGAGTTTATGGGCATCGTTCGACGAACTTGAGAATTTCGTCGTTAAGTTTATGGCCCTATTTTCAGGAGCCGGTATCAGGTAAAATTCGCCTTGAACAATTTATGAACATTCACCCTGTCGTAATCGCGGTTGATTTGACAGATTAAGTATATTTAGACACTTTGTACAGTTCGTCGACGTAGAGTAGCGAATGATGCTGTTAGTATACTAAATCTTTATGTATTCATCGCCTGAGATTGAAAACAGAAAAAAAAAATGGGAGAGAAGAGGAGTGGCAAGAAGGTGTGGGAAAGGTAGGAAAAAAAGGAGGGAAAGGAAAGGAAAAAAGATGGAAGGGTGAAGAGCAAAAGAAGGAAACAAGAGGAAAAATGATAAAGAGAGCTAGAGGAAAAAGGAAAGGATGGAAATGAGGTGTAACAAGGAATGGAAAAGGAAAGAAACTAATGGTAGGAGGGTCGAAAATAGAAATGAAAGACAGAAAAACAAAATGGGGCAAGGGACGAAAGGGAAGAGGTGGAAGAAAAAGGAAGGGTGGCAGCGACTAAGAGAAAGGAAGAATAGCGGAGACTAAGAAAAAGGAAAAAGGAGGAAGCGGCGGAGAAAATCCGCTAAAATAACAGTATATGTACATATGTTTGATCCTGCTTCTGTATGACAATGAATCGTTCCCCTTTATAACACACCTAAACAAAACCAACAAATGCGTCTCAAAAAATCCCTAAACGAAAATATCCATAAAGTTACTTCCAAATCTTGGTGGATTTTAAAACGCTAGAATCCTGTGAATAGGAACTTTAGATGGCGCAAAATTAATGTTCACGATTTCCGACATGAAAATGTATATAACACGGATATACAAGCCCGCGCACATAGCAGGGTTTCTTCTTTCCGTTTCTCCTGGTTGTAAATTGTACGAATTATTGTCGCTTCATCGGACAACTCGCGAATCCGAATATTTCAACAATTAGAAAACATTGGGTCGAACTTTGCTTTTACCATCGTCGTTGATCTTGAGTGGCGTACGGTTCGACTGTTTTCTCATAAATAAATTCACCGACCCCCTTTTCGGAGAATTTGTTTTAACAACGTTTTAAGAATACTCGTAAAATTTTCTTTAGAATTTAGAGGGAGGAATCGTGACTGTTCGACCCCTCGTTTTATCGATACCTGTATATAGTAGCCGGGTCATAACCGAGCGGTATAATAAGCGAAATATTCTGGAAATTTTGGAGCTCTCGTTCGGGAAATGAGGTAAACACGGTAATCGTGCTAGGATTAGATGGTCGTTCGTCATTAAGGGCGGCGGCTTAATGAGGCGTGGTCCCTTCATTAATAAAGTTTAAATTGAGCGTTGTAGTTGAGAAAAATTGTTAGGCAGTTAATTACAGGCGTGATAAAAGGACAGTCGCGTCCAGCGAGATTGAGAAACTTCCCGTACAATGGGGAGAATTTCATTTTCCCCTTCATTTTCCCCGACGATCTTCGACGACGATCTTCGGCGTGGTCTTCCGCTGAATTACCTTCGAAGACACGTCGAACCTCCTCGAACTAAAATAATCTAGCCGATCATAATTGAAGACAGAAACTTTACTTTTCTATTTTTTTTTCCAACGAATGCGCTTCGTTTCCGCAGGATCAAAGTGTCAACTAATCAGTTGCAACTAATCAGATTATTTTGCGCTCTGTTAAATATTTGTAGACAAATGTATCGATGGAAAATGTTTACAATTGGACGAATGACGCCTACGGGTGGTTTTGGTTTACGTCAAATGATTCGACTCCGGTTCAAACGTAACCGATAATCGAACGGATTCCCATCCAAGTGTGATTAAACACGTGTCATCGGTGTAGATACATCATGATGTACTTGCATCGCAGGCAATTGACAAATGCATAATATTCGCATGAATGAAAAATCGAAATTTATTACAAGAATCGGGGTCGCACATGCGATACTGCGTTTCGCTCATTAATTAATGAATCATGTTTTTATCCAATCAGAATTAAATTTTAGTAAGTTACAAAGTGAGAAAAAGAGAAAGAAATTTTAATGTATATTTATCATGGAAATATTTGAACATTTATGAAATCACATTATGAATATTATATGTTATACAAAATATATTAAAATTTCATTGGCGCTGTAATGAAACACGAGTGGCATGACTGTATTTGGTAAAGGTTAAAACAAAACTGAAAATGTACATAGATATAAATATGTCGGAGATGAAAGGACATCGGGCCTCCCCGTTGGAATTCTTGGAAGAGTGTCAAGCACTGTCTGTGTAAACTTTTAGCGTTTATAAATCTTATAAATCTTTCTGAGTTAAACCGATTGTAGTTGTGATAGTGAGCTTAGGTTCAAGGCGACAACTAGTCGCCGAACGTAGCCGCGGTCACGGGACGGACGTTTTGTCTAACGGAAGTATAGAATTACATAGTTCTCCTTAAGAAGAGATATCGGTACCGACACCCAATAGTAAACAGTCCAACGGTCTCTGCCGCGTAGCTTGTCACACGCGCCGACCCTAGTCTTTGTCTGGCAAGACGATAACCAAATGCCGATGCATTTTTCACAGTATATGTTCGGACGGCTTGGTGGTCCCGCCACAGATCTCAATACTTAGTCAAACAAGGTCCTCCAAATTTATAAACAGCCCTCGTCGGGAAGAATACCGAAGGTGTCCTTGGCACGCCCGATGCTTCCCGCTAGCGGCTTTCTCTCAAAGGCGGTTAGCATCCTTTTCTAACCACCAACATAGAGATTAGCCAATTAACGGCGACGTTCATTTCCCTCACTTTTTGAACGAGGATAGTCCTCGACGAATCCGATGATCTCGTGTCCTGGGATACACCCCATCATAGTTTTCTTCGGCAGCATCACGATGACGGAGAGACATTCTCGTGCGATATCATCAAGCGAGTATAACGTTTGCGATCAGCGAATACCTTAATTGACGAATAGTCTAACTTCGACTCTGGAGAGACGTGACTGCTATCCCGTTGACCGCGGATTCGTTATTGAATTTAGTATCATTGTCATCATTACATAATTATCTCTGTCGCTTGTTAGCATTGTAACATCTTTGCTCGTGTCAATAAACGATACTTCGAATTGTGTGGCCACGATGAGTAATTCCGGTGAAAATTCGTTACGCGCCCCTAACCCCGATCATAATGCTAATCCGACAAATATACAGTGCTGGACAAAAGTATTGGCACAGCAAGATTGTTATGATACAAATGCTTATAACTATTAAACAAATTGATTTAAACAAAAAACTTTTTGACGTATTTATTTATTATCTATCCTAGTTTATTACATAACAAGAGCAACAATATAAATAAAATAATACGCAAAATAATAACAAAAATATATTTTTTGAACATTTTATGGGTGGACAAAAGTATTGGCACAGTAGAATATTTACGCTTATAACTAATTACATAATAAACTTCTAATATTTTGTTGGCAGTCCTTTTCTTTTAAGGACTTCCTTTAATCTTCTGGGCATCGAGTGGACTAATTTTTTAGTGAATTCAGGTACAATATTGCTCCATTCCTGCAGAAGAACTTTCTTCAAGAAAAACGAAAGAAACCACAATTGAAGAAAGAAAAATAATATTAAATTTATATAAGATGAATAAATCTTACAACGAAATTGCACAAATCATAAACAGAAGTCGTTTTACTGTGCGTTCAGTCATAAAACGCTTTAAAAGTGAAGAAAATCTAGAGAATCAAATTAGGAGTGGTCGCCCTTCTAAGGTAACAATTCGAGAAAAAAGGAAAATCGTAAATATTGTAAAGAAGGATCCAAAAACTAATTCGACTGAAATTGCTTCGATGTTAAAAGCTGAGTGTGAAAAAGAAGTAAGTACCAAAACTGTACGTAGGGTATTGAAGGATGCCGGTTATTCTGCCCGTGCAGCACGAAGAAAGCCCTACATCAGTAAAATAAACCAAAAGAAAAGAGTGGAATTCGCGAAAGAGTTTGTTACGAAAGATACTGATTTTTGGGAAAAGATCATGTTTTCAGATGAAAGTAAGTTTAATATTTTTAAATCTGACGGCAGAATATTAGTATGGCGAAAACCCAACACAGAGATGGACGAACTGAATCTGCAAGCCACCATGAAACATGGGGGTGGTGGTTTAATGGTGTGGGGATGTATGGCATCATCGGGTGTAGGAGAACTTATATTCATTGATGAGATAATGGATGAATATGTATATTTAAATATACTCAAGCAAAATCTTTTGAAAAGTACTCAAAAATTAAACCTCCCCAGGGATTTCTATTTTCAGCAGGATCGAGATCCTAAACATATGGCGTATATTGTTCGTCAGTGGATAATATATAATACTGCCCACACATTAAACACACCACCTCAAAGTCCCGATATGAATCCCATTGAGCACGTGTGGAACGAATTGGAAAAAAGAATTAGGAAACATAATATCACAAGCAAGTCTGAACTGAAGAAAGTTCTTCTGCAGGAATGGAGCAATATTGTACCTGAATTCACTAAAAAATTAGTCCACTCGATGCCCAGAAGATTAAAGGAAGTCCTTAAAAGAAAAGGACTGCCAACAAAATATTAGAAGTTTATTATGTAATTAGTTATAAGCGTAAATATTCTACTGTGCCAATAGTTTTGTCCACCCATAAAATGTTCAAAAAATATATTTTTGTTATTATTTTGCGTATTATTTTATTTATATTGTTGCTCTTGTTATGTAATAAACTAGAATAGATAATAAATAAATACGTCAAAAAGTTTTTTGTTTAAATCAATTTGTTTAGTAGTTATAAGCATTTCTATCATAACAATCATGCTGTGCCAATACTTTTGTCCAGCACTGTATACAACCCTAACCAGCACCATTGACCAAGTCAAGAAAATCCCTGATTCATTCTTTCGCCACATTTTTACCTGCTGTCAGCTCCACGTCCCTTGCTTTTTCACCATAGTCGATTAGTCAACAGGAACCTTCTGTAATTAGCCAAGACCAAACAAAAACACGTTGATCCATTCGAATCATTTTTTATTTTCACTTCCCCAAAGATTCATACACACACACACACACATACACATACACAGTAATCGTTGTGTGAAATACAATAAATCTTCAAGATGTTGAGAAAATTACATTAGTATTTCTTATATTAGTATATCTTCCGTGACGTATATTTTCAGATTGATTTCAATACCAGCGCCATCATGATATTCGAATCTCATTACGGTGTTATTGAAATTTCAAAAGGTTTCATATAACACAAGCATAATATATTCATAAAAGCTGTCCATGGCAAGTATTCAAATACTTTCATGAGTCACCGTCTAGTGGCAAAACTAGATAACGATACGAATCTTGCTTGATTTTCCTACTCCATCTTCAACGTACATACATGTACACTTGTAGATACATTTGTACATACTCTCATTCCAATTCTGGAACAGGACTAAGGGCAGAGCAGAAGTCCGATATATGATCTCCCCGACCTTTACGGAAAATTTGAAACTCAGAAAATACACAAAATGTGCATAATATGTAGGAGTATATAAATTATGCCAAAAACAGAGTACATACTCTCGTTCTAATTCTAGAACAGTACTAGAAACATACAAAGTCCGATATATGATCTGCTCGACCTTTATAGGCAATTTCAAACTGAGAAAATACACAAAATGTGCATAATATGTAGGGATATATAGATTATGCAAAAAAAAAAAAAAAGGGTATTTATTATAATATTTAGTAAGCGAAGTAGATCTACCTCTAGATTCCATTTTTTTATCGTGATTATAAAAATATAATTTTGTATAAAT
Source organism: Bombus campestris (assembly GCA_905333015.3). NCBI lineage: Eukaryota > Metazoa > Arthropoda > Insecta > Hymenoptera > Apidae > Bombus > Bombus campestris. The sequence continues at coordinate 7,502,517 of HG995135.1, forward strand.
ATCTGCAATGTAGAGACATAGAAACAAATTGCAGAAACAAATTAAACCAAGTACGTCGTGAATGGTCTAAAAGTCGATGTAAACTTCACGTTAAAACAAATATGAAAAGATATTGAAAACGTTGACGCCTCGGCGATTGTGAGTTTTGAGCATGCGAACAGAATTTGAATATTTAATAAGAGAAAAACATTTGGACTTATTGAATTCTTTATTAAAATCATCAGAAGAAACACTTTGAGTTTATTCTATTGATACTGGATGATGCATGAAGTACTTCGTGATAACTAAAGAATGTAGCTTATAAAAGCCATCTCGAACTATCAGAAATAATAAAGGTCTTTTCAAAGAGCAATATAAAAATGGTAGAAAAGAGCGCCGCAATAAGATTAACGGCACAAAAAGGGACAATAAACTCATAATTTGCAAAGGACAAAAAAAGGAAGAAATTAGACGGTGGAAATTAATGACCAAAATTAAATGACCGCGATTAAACGATCAATTAGTCTTAACGAAATACACATGCACACATACATAGATAGACAGTGGGCCCGAACAGCGCTGAGAAAATGTTAGGCAATCGACGTAGTCGGGTGCGGCACATGAATTTATCGCGGAGTAAAAAGTGTGAACACATTGTTGGAAAGGCGCCAGGTAACGCCACCATCCCCGAATCACCGGCGAATCGAATACCATGCTCCATTCTGACCGGCCATAAATTCCTTTTTTTCTAATTCCGTTCTTCGCACAAAGCAGGTTTACGACCAGACGTGACGCGTTCACCGTGTCACGGCAAGTTTCGCTCGACTTTTTCGCGGCTAATTGCAGGCTAGCGATTTCTTGACCATCTGCGGGACACGTAGTACGACGTATACGTCTTTCTTATCGATAACCAACCAGCTATAAATCATTATCAGACCGATAATTCTACTTTTTCTTTCTGGTAATCAAGGGGAACTTGGGAGGTAATTCCAGATGACTATTTTTTCGAGTAGCTATTAGCTATCGTATGTTATATCGTTACTTCGCGAGTAGCGATAAACTATTCGAAAAAACAAAGATGATTGGAGAACATTCCAGCGAACTATAACCTATGGTGAATTGATTCCATTCTTTTCAAATTATAGCGAAGATACACTCACCAACTCGCAACAATCGATCCTTCGTGCGAAATGCTCGTAGTCCGAAACAAACGTTTTCTGACGTTCCCAGAAACGATTATAATTTTCAGCAGCCATCGTAGCTGTAGCAACCACATCTTGGACAGCTGCACAATTTCGCAGTTTGGAGATTCTCTCAGGACTCTCCGATACATGGTCTTTCAAATATTGAGAGTAATTCCCTTAGAATCGAGGATTATTTATCTCGATTCCGTAAACATTGATCCATCTTAATCGGCACGCCTGACCAAATCTTCGTCAACGTTTGCTATCAAGAGTCCCTTGGTGATGCATGGAAAGCTCTTTTAGAGAATCATGACGATCGGATTCTATCCTTTAATCGATCGTGTTTAACGACTGAGCTGGTTCTCGCGGGCGTCGAGAAGATGTTTTAAATAGCCGGTTACTGCGAAGTTTCTGCACTCTCACGGCCAACGACAGAGATAAACGGAACTTTAGTGCAACGTCATCGACTACCGACAAAAAACTCGGATATACTTGATGGGGGCGATGTGGCAAAGTTGATACAATTGGTCGATTGTTAAAGATTACAATCTTCGTCTAGTACACCGAGTAATTAGTTCTTAGATGTAATTAGGGCTTAGAAGAAGCAACCGTTCTTCCTTTGCAGAATTTCCAACTTATATTTTAAAAGTTTTGATTTTTTGACTCGTTGGTTGAACTTCACTGCCGACGATTATAGACATTGGTTTCAAAAGTTGATGCAGATTGCAAATGTACGCGTAGGGAATAATAATTCTAGCTGCAGCTATACAAAGTATTATTACATGCTCTTACTTTCTAACGAAAGACTTTTTTATTATGGGACTCTACGTTTCATTTTTGAAGTATCAGATATTTTTAAATCATACAATAGTACTATCAAATGATACAAAATTTAAGAAACGTAATTGATGAGGATTTTTCAGTATTTCACGTTTTATTTAAAAATCTTACTGTATCACTTCCACCAAATATACGTTTCTCTCCGGTCGCTCGAATTTTCGAGGAGAGTCGAACAAAATTTTTTTCGGGTTTATGCCACAGACATCTGGATAAAAGGATAACGGAACGGCGGGTATGAAGGGAAATGGCCGAACGCTCCTTTTCTCGACGACCGTGCACCGTCGAGCCGGAAAATTCGGTGAGCTCGGATTAATCCGGCCAACGAGGATTAGCGGCTAGATCCCTTAGATCACAGGGTTAGCTCGCCACCTAACTGTCTTTCTCGTACCGCCGCTTTAATAACGGTATTTTGTAAAGCAGACTCAATGTATCTGAAGCTGTAAATCTATCTGCAATCTTACATTCCGGACGCAACCCCTACAGGCTCCAGCTTGATTTTTCCGCAGTATTTTACATTCTACCCACGCAAAACTTGCAATTTTCTCAATATGACGCGCGAGAGACAATAAACAGCTCACGTTGAAAAATTCGCTTATTTTTCCGACGTTTATTAACATTGACTGGGAAAGTTATATATCGTCGTTCATGAAACGGATGATTAGCATTCCCTTGAACGATTCTCCTTTTTTGTAGTCGTTGTAAGTAGAATTTATCGTATTTATTGTATTATTTTCAAATTTTGAGACTTAAACTCTTAATCCATTAAAGACCAAGCACACGCACAAAATAGTTCGCAATGTAATAAATACTTCAATTTCTTTAAATTTGATAAAATCGTAGAATTGAAATGGAACAAATAGCGACGAAAGAAATATTTCGATAATTAAAATACTATAAAATAGATAGAAAAATTTACAAACGAAATTTTGCATTGACGCTTAATCCGTAAAAGAAAATGAGATTGGAACATAAAGATTCGAAATCCATAAAAGGATTAATTTAAGCACTTACGAAAAAATCGATATTTCTACCTTTTATAGCGACCGCTCTTCTCTTTTCCTCCATTAATTGCCGAAAAATAAATTGTTTTGTCAAAGTTAGAGACCTCAACTCGACGAAGAGTTAAAAATCACGACCTCACAATAAAGGAAAAATGATTCCGAGAACTGTTAAGGGGTGTGTCCTGTAACTACAAATACGCTGCATCCTCCGGAAAGGAACATTCAAATCGTCCCGTTGTAAAGCCCAATAAAAGAGAAGAAACAGGAAGACGCGTCGACTAGTGCATCATTATCTTTCGCCGTTAGCCTCGGGGTTGTTTAGTCTCTTCGCTTTTCGCAGTACTTTTGCCACTTATAACCTCCGTTCAGCAGCACCACCTTCTTTTTTCCCTACTAGAGTCACCCTTGCTCTTTCTCCTACGCGTGTTGTCCGCCTCCCTCGGTGTGTTATTTACCCCTTCCCATGGCTGACGCCCACCGTTCCACGCCACCCCTTGGCCCCCGCGCCTTTTCCGGCCGCGCGCACAGCTTAGGGATTGTTTTAATACCCCGATGAGGCAGAACTGTGTGACCTACTTCCACCACGGTGAATATAGACGCGACCTAAGCCACGTTTTCAGAAGTCGGTTAGAGGTACATTCACGTTGCTGGCCCGAACAAACTAGCCGTGTTTCTTTTGTCCGTCGACTACATTACCAAAAATCCTATTAACGATAATTTTCTCTTAGGGAGAAACGAGTTTCGATGATATTTTTCATCTGCTTGTTGAATGGCTTGGTCTATCGAAACTCGTTCAGATTAGTTGAGTTATCAATTTAGTGAATTATCAATTTAGTTGTCTTAGTTATATCACATTACTGTATTTAGTTCACTTTAAATAACCATCGTTTCCTGTTTAATTCACACTGTAAATAGATCCATCTGTCAATAAATTTATCGTATAGAGTAGAAATCATTGGAAATCCTAATTTCTAATATTTCTGAATAAATAATCCTATAATAGTTTATATCCCTTATCCTATAATAGTATATAAGCCCTTTAAGTATCGAACCCTTCCTTTTTTTAACATCCTGTATGTGTGAAATGTTAATTATGATGTTAACGTCATAATTGATGTAGACGAAGTACACTAACGATACACAGTCAAGTTTTGGCTTAGAGAATCAATATCAGACAAAGCTGGAAGTAATATTATCATAGACATAATTATTACCTAATCAACTGCTGTTTTGAGATTATTAAATAACCGCAACATTTTGGTTACTTACAAAAAGGTTAATACGGACCTGTAACAGACATCGACACGTAAACGAGATTGTAGAATTACAGAGGCAAAGGTAAGAAAAATAGCATTGTTAAGGGAAGTTAATTTCCGCCAGATGCCAATATCTCGGTGAATATGCTACATTGTCGGAAGTTTCGATCGTTCGCTGAATGATTTTCCTTCCGCGTTCCTGTAAAGAATAGACCTCATCCGCTAAGCCGGTGAATATCTTAAGGGACGAAACTTTCTCGAAGCTTTGAAAGTCTTGAAGAATTGAAGGAGTTGAATTCACGTACGTGATTAACCCCTTTACGGTCATGCACGTATATAGCAAAAGTAAATAACGTTTCCACCACAGCCAAGTTGGTACAGGCAATTCAAGGTCACACCCTAACATTAGCATTCGAGCATTAAAAATGTAAGATGTAGCGATAAAATTACAAAAGTATATATATCATTTGTATATAGTCAAAAAACAATTATGCTGAGAAAGATAGTGCAGCTTTAAACCGATTAGATTGAGAAAAATCATACGTTGAGGAATTAAGGCTATCGTTTTCTTCCCACCATTTATCCCGTGCTACATCTCCAATTTTATTTAACGTTGAACCATGCATACAGCACTATTTCTTTCTTTTGTCTCTCATCGCACAATGATTACACGAAAGCGGAGTAATATCGTCTTCTTTTCTTTAATACTCGAGTGTCTCCCTGCGGCTCTCCTGACGAGAGCTCTAGAGGAAAGGGACGCTCTGCAAAATCTGTAACGCGAATAGCGATGAATTCGTCTCTGTTAAACGAAGAAATTCTGAACAAATGAAAATGTATTTACCTCTGGGTGATGTTCTACGTAACATTTGATCATGTTGTAAGCCTTGTCGCAAGGATCGTCATTCTCTGAAAGTAGGTAGTTCAATGTTAGAATCATAATAATTGCGCACGAATGATCATGATCCGGTAGAACAAATTACACTTTCGCACATAGATCCTAGAACGTCTCCTATTTTGAATAAAACTTAAGAATTTTCAGCGATCGTGTATATGAATCATGTTTAGTGCAACGCTGTTAACCTAACAATCCTAAAAACTTAATATCCATCTACATAGCACAATTTACAGCGAGGACGAAACGCGTGAAATACTCACGGATAGATTTACACTTGTTAAACAATTTCTTGGACGAGTCTTGCATGCTTCGTGGTAGATGCCGAAGCGCCCTTTGCACATCTACCTCCGCGTTCTTATCTAAGATACCGTGCCTCATCATGAAGCACTTGAGGTAGCACTTTAAGTTTTGATCTTCCTGTTCCAAGTCTCCGGCTTTCATCCGTCTTAATGCGGCTGAAACGTTCAAAGAAAGATAGTAATATTTCATTACCAAAGCCTTTGGCTTCATAATTACAGATGCTATATAGCATACCCCATGAAACCTTCGATTCTCTGCGACAGTCCTTCCTAATATCTGTCTTGCCAAAATGCTAAAAAAGGATAGAAACAATTGACTGAAATTTTTGACAAAATGTTTATCATTGAATCTTCCTTTCCTAAAGTACAATCGCTTACCAACAAAATTAGGATCGTCGATAGAAGGAGAAAGAAATGACAATTTCTTAACATGTTTCTTCTAATGCTCTTGATTCGCAAGGAGCGATTTAAAACCACTTCGAACACCAACGCCTCAAATGGAACCTTATCAGCCTAATAGCCAGTTGTTACTCGACCATTCGTATAAACGTCAAGATTTACGTAGATCGAAATTATGTCGGGCAATTAATCAATAAATCGAACTCAAAGCAATTCGATAATCAATGGCAAACGTATCAATGAGTCTTACTAGCGCTGCATGCTAAAACAGATGTCAACTTGTCAAATTTACTTGTCCGTCCATCGTCGACATAATCGATCAGACATAGCAAATCGAGAGACGATAATTCAACTAAGGAAACGTTCGAGCAATGCATTAATCATAAGTTGTCGGAAACTAGCGTATTACGGGTCAATCGGAATGCACTAAATATTGGAAGTGGCGCGTGTCGTACTAGAAAGATTCTAACATAAAGAAGAATCCGATGATTCCCCTTTCCTTTTTTTCTTTCTGTCAAAAAGTCGGGGAAAGAAGAATTGAACGACAGCAAGTTTTTTTTCCAAGGAAACCTCCAATCCCATGAATATTTCGGTATTCTGTCTGTCGCGACGTCAATCAATTCGTCTCGGGAGCAAAAAACTCACGAACTTTTTCCTGGCGACCGGCGTTGAGATACGTTTTCGATCAACCTAGATATTCCGAACGACCGGGAATATTCTATTCCCTGAAGCATCCCGTTTCTGGTTCCTTTCGTTAAGAATTTCTTACCTTTTCCCTCACTTCGGAAACCGGCGAATCATCGTCAATTTCTTGACGATTGATCTTGTCCTGCCAGATGTTCCATAAATATTATACTCTGCTTGCTGAAAGATAGCAGCAATATTTAACCTTGCGACAATTTATCTTAAGTGGACATGTCACGTACTGAACAGTACCGAGCAAGTGTCGGAGAGATACTCGAATACGACACGATTACATATCGAAACTTACAATTAGTCTACTATAACGTATTTACGCTTACTATTGCATGAATAGTTAGCTCTTGTTCTCTTCGTCTCTATATAAAGTTGTATTTTGTCCAACATCTAAATTAGAAGAAATGTTGCATGCATAATTTCTCGTTTCTATTACGCTAGAGTTGTTGCTAATTATTTAGAAAGCTGCCGTCATCTTGAATTTCGATGATTCTACTAATATAATGTAGAAGTCAACATTTCGAGCAAAGTTTTCCTTTGCATGTTACAACCTCACGCCTAATCCAAATTCTATATAAACTATAAACAAAAGATAAAAATTATCTCCGGGTTAGGTGCTATTTTATCCAGCCACCGTGAGACAGTCGGCAACCCATCATACTAACGCATATTCTGTCACGGACACACAATACAGGTAGAATAATGTAATCTACAATGTTATAGTGTTACTGGCAGTCTTTTACAAATACTTCAGAAACTAAGAACATATAACAACATATAACATGCATGTAACTTGCATAGAGTGCTATGCAGACAAAAATACATAGTGCCATTTAAAAAGATCAAGGTATCCTTGGCTTGTCATCGAAGCGGAACCTTTTTTGAAATTCGTAATATTGCAATTTATAATCGACTGAAAGCCGATTAACTTTTGATTGTGGGTTGACCAGTGAGGATTGATTTTTAGACCACCCTGTATGTGTAAATCATCGGATTCCTTTCAAATTTTGTCAGTATAATCATGATAGTTGTATTTCGTGTTAATGCTAATGAGATTATAAAATTTTATATAGCATTGTGGCGGCACTCGATGACTTCGCGACACAAGCATAATGTCGTCAAAGCGTAAGGCCGACATGTCTAATGTGCCATCGATATCCCTACGGTCCTTCCGCCGAATATTCGGTAGAATGCGTACGCGGCAACGGTCGCAGACGTCTAAGGAACGCGTGCATAGTGGGAATATCGAAAGGAAACAAAAGAAAAGAATCTGTCCAAAGATTCATTCGGTTTTGAACAGCGAAGTGCAAAGGATCGAGTGTAACAGCGAAGTGCGAAGGTCAAGTGTAACAGCGAAGCGAACATAGTCAAAAAACGAGGTTTGTTGTTTGTTGATTGTTAAATAAATTATATTGTTGAATATCGAGAGTATTTCTTGGGCACCTTACATCTAACACCACCTCAGCATACATAAAAAGTTTTTAATCGTGTTCGAATACTTTCGTCAACTATCTTATTTCTAGTAGACTATCCAAGAGTGAAAAAGAGAAAGTTGCTCATTCGAACTCATCGGAATATGAACCAATCGTTCTTATAGAATGATCAAATTACAGCAACCGTTCTGCAAACTTATTGCGTCATCTATATCTTTCTCTTCGAATGAATAGGGCTCGGAATGGAAAAACTCTACTACAGATTGTGATCCATTATTTTTAAAAAAAAAAAAAAAAAGAGCGTATAAGTTGAAAAGTACGAGATTATTGTTTCTTTAACTCACGTATTTTTTCAGTATCCAGATATTGTATCCAGTCATCAATGATATCTCACACAGGGATTCCCTAGCGGTGAAGTTTGCTTTGGCACATATTTAAACCGTCGTGAGAGATCAGGAAGTTTAAAATACAAAGAGAATTACGATTAGCTACTTCTACTCCACTGAAGAAGCTTTGAAATTGTAGAAAACTGAAAATAATTACGTGATGGGCAAGAAAACGGGAAGAAAATTACCATTGATGACGAAAAGCAGTTTATGCGGAACACGAGATTTCACGAAAACAACGGTGAACATCTTTTTCTGTGGTTTTGCATGTCGCATGTGTGCTAATTTGTGTCTAATAACTGTGGTTTCATTTGTAGGAGCAGGAAAAAATGTTTCCAAAGTGGGTTAAAGTTTTCGTACGGCAAAACTACATTTTGATAAAAATACGTGAGTATCTCAGATTTATAATTTTATCGCAATCGTAATGTTCATTATTATTCGAAGATATCAATAAATTGGTGTTATAGTAGCACAATTAAGATGATACATGTTCTGAATGGTAAAAATTCTACACATTATTTTTTGCGCGCGCAATATTTATGTATGTAGGTTATAAAAATGTGAAAAGAAAAAAGAAACGGATTTTCTAAGTTTCTGTGATAATCGTGCAACGCTATTTTTAGTCATTCTTGGAACATAGAAACAGGTATCATATACATTATATATATCTTATGTATACATTCATGCATCTGTCTACGTTACACCTTAAACTTTTCGCGCATCGTTACGCTGATTCTAGCAAAAGAGTCCCGTCAACTCGCTTTTGAATCGACTCTGCGCGCGAGTTTTCTTTGTCGTGTGCGTACTGCTCTGTGTAATAAACAAGCTGCGCTACTTTGGACAAGAGGTGTGTTGTTACATCAGATTGATTAAAATCCGCATCCACGATTGCCCGCTTTTTTTTTCTTGTGTCCGTGTATCATTTTCTTAAAAATTTGCGATGCAAATACGCGCGATGAATTAGGTTATGTCGAGACTAGCAAAAAAACAGCAGTGGCGCTGCGGACATATCGTGACACAAGTATAATTAAAATCAATGTAACGTACAGTGCTTTAAGACAAAAATCTTTTCCAGTGCATTTTCCAACGCATTTGTTGGACAAGAAATGTCGAACGGATTAACAGTGTTGCATAATGACAAAGACACTAACGAAACAAGTATGAAATTCAAACATCGATCTTTTATTCATCCATCGCGTACACAATTTTCATATTCGTATTCTTTTCATTTCCGATCTCTAGACTGCAATGTATCTACAGTCGGTGCTAACACTGCTGTATCTCCTGCGGAAGGATTGCAGGAGACTCACTTGACAGGGGTGAGTTTCATTTAATTAGGGTCATTTTTGGAATAGATACCTGTTCCAAATCCATAGCACTGGCTTGTTGTTGTCCTCTTCACAGATGGAGCAGCCAAATATCTCAAGATCAATCTTGAAGAGACCTGCCGAATCAGAACCTGAAGGTCAGTGGCTGGTTGCACGATCTTATATCACGCTATTGAGCAGCACTTAGTTGTTACGCATGTGCATATTAAAGATGATTTGATAGAAACAAGCAGAACATGGATCATCTTATAAGTCTTTCAGGTTGAAGTTCTTTTGAGCAAAGGAAAACCAACGAGAATACACCAAATAAATTAATCTGTTTCTATTATTTTTGTCAGGTACAACCAATCCAAAGAAGCGTCACAAGAATCCACAGCCAAAAAATGCAGTGTGTGCCCTGAATGAATTGAAAACTGGTGCAGTATACAAGGTAGTTGACCAAACTGGTCCTACACATGCTCCAATATTTACGATAGCAGTACAAATAGATGGGCAAACTTACGAGGGCAAAGGACGTACCAAGAAAATGGCAAAACATGCTGCTGCTGAACTGGCTCTCAGAAACATCATTCAGTTTAGAAATACACCAGAAGTTCATCAAGCAATTAACACTTGTCAACCTTCTATTCCCCTTGAACCAGATTTTACAAGCGATGTTACGGAACGTGATAATCATCTAGTAAATGCTTTCAAAACTTTGACCCAAGAACCAAAGAGCACAAACAAATTTTTAGAGAAAGGGCCTGTAGCGCTTATTAATGAATTATATCCTGGCGTAGTGTATAATTGCGTATCAGACAATGGAGAAAGTTACGCAAAATTTACGATATCGATCACAGTCGATGGAGAAACATTTGAGGGAACTGGACCAAGTAAAAAGTTAGCGAAAGCTGCAGCTAGTAAAGCAGCGCTAGCTAAATTAAGGAACGTTCATAGTTCTTCGTTCTGTATACCTCTTCCGGTTCGTGTATTGCCAAACTTTTCCAGTAGCGGACATTGGCAAGATCAAATGACATTACCTCAAATGTTGGCTGATAAAATTGGCAAGATGGTAAATCAGAAATTTAGCGAATTAATTCAATCGAAGCCGCAACATGCCCGTCGTAAAGTTTTAGCCGGTATTGTTCAAACTAAAGGATCGGATGCAGAATTGATATGCGTAACAACTGGTGAGAAATAGCTTTTTTATATAATTTCTTGTATAAAAACTGAAAATGTATACAAAGAGATTATATTATTTTCTTTTTCTTTTTACATAAAAGGTACCAAATGTGTTTCGGGGGAGCACCTTAGTGTTAGTGGTGGTGCTTTGAATGATTGCCATGCAGAAGTAGTTGCAAGGAGATGTTTGTGCGAATATTTGTATAAACAATTGGAGCTTCATACAGAGGATCGTGGTGTGGAATCTATCTTAGAACCGGCAAAAAAGGGTTTCAAACTAAGACAAGGAATTCAATTTCATTTATACATAAACACTGCTCCTTGTGGAGATGCCAGAATTTTTTCACCTCACGAGGAAAATGAGTCTGTCGACAAGCATCCAAATCGAAGAGCAAGAGGTCAGTTGCGAACCAAAATAGAATCTGGAGAAGGTACCATTCCTGTAAAGAGCTGCGAAGGTATCCAAACATGGGATGGTGTACTTATGGTATGATGTATTCTATATCGAATACGATCAAGTAAATACTCTTCATTTCCGTGCAGACTTTAGTACAAATATTTATTTCAACTCATAGGGCCAAAGACTGCTGACGATGTCGTGTTCGGACAAAATAGCTCGGTGGAACGTACTTGGTGTGCAAGGTGCACTTCTAAGCCACTTCATCGAGCCAATTTACTTCCACAGCATCGTTCTTGGCAGTCTATTGAACCCAAGCCATATGTACAGAGCGGTCTGCGGACGTATCGAAAACACAATTCAAGGACTACCACCACCCTATAGACTCAGTAAACCGCTAATGAGTCTTATCACATCTTCCGAAGTTAGACAACCTGGAAAAGCACCTAATTACAGCGTTAATTGGACAATTGGTACGTAGAGGAAAGGAGGGTGATTTAAATACTTCATTATAATTTGTCGTATCTTATAGGTCAACCAGAAGCTGAGGTAATAAACTGTACCACTGGAAAAGACGAATCAGGTAAACCTTCTAGAATATCCAAGCAGGGGCTTTTCAGAAGATTCTACAATTTACTAGGTAAACTTGATACTATAGACGACGCGGATAAAAATCAGTGCCGCCATTACTTGGATGCGAAATCATCCGTACAGAATTACTCGGTAAGTCGAAATAATCTTATTAGACATCGGTACAAAAGCTGTGTTCATCATTATTTCGTTTAATTTTCCCCTGCGAACAGCTTGCCAAGCATCAATTGAAGGAAGCTTTCGTAAAGGCACATCTTGGGAGTTGGGTTAAAAAACCGATCGAACAAGATATGTTTGAAGTCGATATCTGACTAAATCAGGGTAATAATAAGATCTCAGCAGATGATACAGTGTTTCGGTTATCAAACTATGTAGTTCCTACTGCAAACTAGACCGCTCGTTCAGCGTGTTATGATATGGCAGAATGTGGCATCAGTAAAGCATAAATCCTAGGTTCTCATGCATGTCTCGGACTTTGGGTTGTACGATTTAATCGTATACAGAATCGTGTTCAGAATGTGAAGAAACACAAGCCCTTAGTGGCTTATCTAATCTTCGAGCCGTCGAAGGTTTTACGATTCGATAGTTGCTCAGTTTAGATATAGGGTTATCATAACTTTCGATACTTCGAATCTTAATCTTAATCGTTAGTATGATGTCAATTTCGACAATTTTTATAGACTGTTAGATGAGTAAAAAAAATTTCGTTTCGCAACACAAATCAAGTTGAAAAAAGTGAAAAGTTGCATAGATATTCATAACTCGACAAATTTCCACGTTTTGACACATATCTAAAAATTAGTTTAATGATTGGAAATTCTTATACTTATTCTATTTTAAAATGGGACAAGTAACAACCAACAGCTAGTTACTTTAAAACAATCGTATAGGGAGAAGGAAAAATCCAAATTGACAAATATCTCGGGATTTTATTCGTGCCTACAGTATTTACTAGGCTTTAGGAATAACAGTGATATAACATGCATCAAGTTACATCCCTAAAGGCTGTGACTACCGAGTATAGGATCTTCATGCAAATTAAGTACTCTGTTGCAAAGTTTTAACGAAATATGACAGGAATCGATTCCTTGTCGGCGTATTCAATTGGTTCGAGTTACAAATAATTATGTTTTTTTAATTATCAAGTTAAGTTACATTGCGTTAATATTTTATGATACTCGTCGACAAAGAATCGGCCCTCGACAGTTCGATGTTGTTATTATTGGTTTTCATAGGGAACAAATGGAAGAGGAAATGTGTGAGTAAGAATAATCAGCATGAAAGTATGGATGAATTATATGAGTCGGTAGGTGAATGAAGAAATATACATTATATTATTAACAGTTTTAGAGAATCCTAAGGTCATTGCCTCACTGTGCCAGTATTATACACTTACTGCTATTCTGCCGTAATGACACACTGCCCGGTGTCGGTCCAGTTTTGCGTGAGAAACTCGACAAATGTACAAACTAATCTCATTTCAAGTATTACATACTAGTATTAGAAGCAGCCATTACGCCAAAAGGACTATAGTTATGTATAGTACAACATCGGATGTTGTTAGTTTGATTGTTATCAATTAGATTGTTATCAAGTATTGTTTGTTATGTACTTTCTTTTTTTTCCTGTTGCGATTTTCTTTTCTTTTTTATGCAACAATTAAAAAAATGTGTACATATTTGTGCCAATAAGAACTGGAAACCAAATGCAATAATGCCAACGATAAGCTAATTTAACCGATGTTTGCTATGTTTTCCAAATTTTTCATGAACATTTATTTAATATAAAATAATACTTTGAGTTGAACTTCTCCAGTGTTATCAACGATTAATTCTTCTTCGCGCTTAAAGTTTCAAACAAACGAATTCTACTATAGCCGCCTTTTTCTGCTTGCTTCTTGCCATTTGCATAATACATATATTACACGTGGATTCAATCTTTACGAGCACACATCCAATTTACATATTTACAAGTGTGTATTGAACCTTTTGTGCATAATAACCAAACTAACTTATACAGATACTCACTTGATCTGGGTCGGCTATGTTGTTCTCCGTATTACGGAATTATTTTACGTGGCATACCAAGAGAAAGAAAGGAAAAAATACAGAGAGAAGAGGAGAGAGAAAACGCAGGCGTACACAAAATTCGTAGTATTATAAATGGCGAAGAGTCATAAGAGAAATAGATTGTCGGAAATGTGTGATACAGGTGGCGAACGTGAAGTCTACGTGTTTATCGTTCTTTCATATTACACGAAAAGTAGTAAGTTTTATGACGAACTAGTTTACATTCATAGGGTAGTGTTTTTATTAAGTAGAGACTAAAAGGGTGCGCATCGGTCTCTCTTGACTTTTCCGTATTTTCCTCGTATCTTTGCGAATTGCATCACGTATACACTTTACATATATACCCATATATATATATAATAATATATTATTATATTACATCACACACGCATATACACACACACAATCACATACCGATCGGTACCTATAGAGAGAAAAAGAAAAAAAGAAAAAAAAGACACCATTTAGTGGTCAGTGATCAAAACTCGGAGTGAGCATAATAGTTGTTAATTAATTTACTAGTCCTATCTAGTCAATCATTGATACAATTTTCGATTCTTCTCCGAATCATACTTGGGGGAACATAGTTTAGTATACCGATGATAATACGAACTCGTAGTCGGCTAGAATTTAAGCTTGACTAGTGCCTCTAGTTGTAACTTTGTCCAAAATAAGTAATATCGATATAGGCAAAAGAATATCGAATAAACCTTTATTTACCAAGTACTGGGTGTTATCTTGCGATCATTCCCACTAATTCTTACTGTATCTTGAATAAAAAGAAACAAAAACGTACAAAATGTTTGTTTATTACGTCAACTTCATATCGCATACCTGGAATTTCCAACTGATATTGCGTCATTTTATAGAACTTTTATAGAAGATTTTAAACAAATGGCTATATAAATATTGGACAGAAAAATTTAGCAAGTGTTCGTAATTAACAGAATATTAATTCATTCATCCGTTTTAAAAAACGCATGATATTCGCCTCTTGCTTTACGCCTTTGAATGCATCCTATTGCTTGCGCAGGTTAAGACCTCAATTGATTTTAATGTGAATAAAATATTATTTATGAATAGCTATAGTGGCTACAAAAAGTATTTGTACACTTTATTCTTCCAGTGAAGCATTTTCTATTAAGTGCTAAATTTCACTTTTACAATGTCAATTTTTTGCAGTCATATGAAATTACTTGGTATATAGAAATTAATTATATAATTAGCATATAAATGTAATGATAAATACAAACAACGGTGTACAAATACTTTTCGTAGCTACTGTATATGCATGTTAAGAAATTGCAAACGGGCAGGTTAGCTTAGTCATGGAAGGAAAGTGTAAAAAAGGCACGGTTCTCTTTTGTTGAAACTGTATATTAATTACATCGTTACTATATATTATATTTTTTCTCTGTTAATAATTTATTAATGACGCTGTACCTATCGTACAGCTATCGTTTATCGCGCTTCGCACATGAATCCCTCGACAGGCTTTTCTCAATACGAATTCAATGAACTCTTCAGCTCGTCGATGAACAGCTCGAATCGCGAAATGAACCGAATTCGAGCTACGTTACTTCAGTCATTTGAACGCGAGAACGTACTTAAAAAAAAAAAAAAAAAGCACAAGATGTATGTACGAATTGTGATCGTATGACATAACAGAAGATATGATCTCAGCCCGTTTGTTCGCGATCACGTCGTATTCCTTTATCGCGAATCGTTCTCTCTCGAGAAGTATTAGAAACGAAAGACGTGTTATCGGTCGTTCTACCGACGATATCAAGCGAGACGAAGTAATCACGTGCGAAGCGGCTGTTCCTCGAATGTTACATCGATTTTTCTTCAACTTAATCGCTATATGATATGTATCGAGTTCGCCAAATGTTCCCTGTTATGCACTTTTCCTATGTCCTCCACTTTGGTTACGGTGACTATCACGAGATACGCGTTGTTATGGGTGAAAAGTATGCTCGAGCAAAGTCGCTCAAAAAAGAAAAAGGTAAAAGATACGTCGTGTGAAATATTAATAGAAGGTGAAAGTAAAGTTAGAATCCACCTATGCATTGTTCGATCGCATGACGTTGGCTACATTATATTACGCAATACGTAGCCATTTCTCATACGTTCCTTGCTTTCCTGTTACTTTTTATTGCTGCTTTTAGAATTTTTCTATGACGGAAATTTCTGATCTCTTAATAGATCTACGTGATAGGAAGACTTGGAGTTAAATGTCATTAAAAAGTGTTCTGCACGGTTGGTAGCGACACGCAATATTGCTTGTTGCGAATCGTACGATTATTATTAGAGAGCTAGTTGTCGAAGAACGCGAAACAAATAATTGATAACTTCATTTATTTCGAGCACGCCTTTCACCGGATGCCGTGTAACAAATCTAGCAGGCTTGACAGCGATTTTTCTTAAATCTACGAAAGCAAACTATAAATGGGACGCCAGAAGCATTCGTTTACGCAATGTCCAACAAAGTATCATATTCAAATTATTAGAAAATCACATGCATCGGGAGTGTGGCCAACCAATTGTAAGCGCTAGATCTATCCAATCTACTATCATTCGATATTTGTCTTTCGATGATTAATTAGATAAGTGATCTCATTGTATATCATGCACGTGTGCATGTTAGTCGCGAGACAATGAGGTTCGATCCACGTTGTTCGCTGTCTTATTACATCCATCGGACATTCTGATGGAAACTGCGTTTACAACATCAGCTACTACATTATGATTATCCGTTTCGTGCTTACGGGCGCTGTTGGCCTAATTCTATTCGATTTCGGTGGAAGGTGTCCTCGAAAACCGGTGTTCATACAGGGAAACAATGAGAAAACGAAACACCCCTGTGACACGTGTTCATTCTGACGCACACACATACGATTAATAATAATGTAACCGTACCGACTACGTAACAATACTGAGCTAAAAAGCACTCTGATACGTACAACGCTATGCCTTAGTGTTTAAATTTCATTTAAGGTAATGTAGGTACAACATTACATCTAGGTTGTGCCTCGGGAAACGAGATTCCGCTTGGTTCAGGCTATTCGCACACTTAGCCGAATCAAATCGAACAAAAATACCCCATCGAGTGAAAAACATTTCGGGGTAAGTGCTCTTGGATCGCTTTATCTTCGATTCGAACGCCTTCGAATCGAGCTTTCACTTTCAACAAGATCGAATTGAGTGCGTTTAAAACGATACATTCTCTGACTGAAACAAAGTAGTAAGAAAATAGCGATGGTTCGAGAACTTCAACGTTGATTCGGGCAAACGCACGACGTTAATAGTTTTATTGAGATTCCGACTTTCCATCTTTATCATGAATCCGCTTAATTATCTCTCATTATTAACAATATCATACACCTATCGCGGAGAAACGTGGTTTCCTGTTCACATAAGAAAACAGTATTTGAATTAACAACTCGATAGTCTACAGTAATTACAGTACGTGTGAAACATTTTACAGATACAACACGCAACGAGCAACGTTCAGCCTAGAAACGGAAAACAACGGGCGAACGAGAGAATAGTCAAGGGTCATTCCTTAATATTCACACGCGAAGAGAAGCAGAGAGAGAGAGAGAGAGCGAGAGACAATAGTATTTACAATGATCTTTAGCGATTTACGACTTTCGTCAAAGAATGCTAGATACGCAATAGTGGAGAGAATCGTAACGAAACGAGAGAAGCGGAGGGAGTAATACGATTTTGCACATCAAGATACACGTAATAGTTACATCGAATTGCTTGCATTCGAGGGCGCGGCCGTGACTCGAGTTTCATCGAATTCTCAAATTCGTACGATGAGAAACTCGCAAATCGGTCTTCTTCGACCGATTCTGTTTCAAATCGCGTCTCAACTGACTGGTTAGAGAAGATGGAATCTTTGAAAATCTCGTTCTCGTCGATTCGTATTTGACAACCGATGAAAATGTACTCGAACGCTACCATGGAATGCAAGTCCTTGTATAGGATATGAGTTTTCGTTGAAGCGACCCCGCAGATCGTGTTGTGCCGTACTACACGTGTCAGGTATATTACGTACATAGATTTCAGTCACGAAAGACATTTGTTTTCTTTGCTGTACATCGTGGCCTTTTATGCATATACGCGAGATGATCCGTGTGATACGTGAAGATCTTGTCTTCACTTGCATCTCAAATTTGTCAAAATAACGTTAAAAGTGGATTCTACGAGACGATCACGTATCACGGGACCAGCACGTTTATATCCTAACAAAATATTTCTATCGGATGGCTTTCTTTCGATTCGCGCTTGGACTTTCGTTTCGTATATTTCGCGGACGTTCCTCTCATCCGATCGAAGCTGCCCTTCGGTGCCCCCAGCGAGCGATCCTCACCGATTAGGCATGTTTCTTCGAATGTTTTTCGTCGATCACGTTAGCGTTACGAAATTCGTAATCCCAGCAGTGTTCAATGGTAAACAACAGATCATAGTGAGCAGGCACTTTTAAATCATCGTTCTATCCATCAGTCTCATGGTCAGTTCTTTTTTATCCTTTTGAATGTTGCGCTTTATCCTTTCGATGCTTCTTCAAGCTTGATAATCGAATTGATAGCATCGGAAAGAATCCTCTCTGTTTGTTTGCTCTTTATACCGTGATTAATTTGTTACAATAGTTTGCATCGACGCTATCAGGCGTTTTTAATGCGAGTATAACGAACGGTGTTGCTCCAAGGAGGCACCAAGGGGCTTTCATCGAATTTTTTTAACCGTGTAAAAATTCCTTCTGCCTAGCACTCCGAAGCTGGTCCTTCGTTTTCGGTTCTCCAGAGAACATGCCGGTTATCGACCAGCGTTCCATGAGCATCCTGATCACCTCAAGTGGGATCGAACGTCCCGGACTGTTACCATTCGTAGTCGTGCTGATGGAAGGGGTTGGTGCATGGTTGTTGAGCGTGTAGATGGGTCACTATCGGCGGTGGTTTAACCAGGTCGAATTCCCTGCTAATCACCTCATTGTAAAGCTGTGAAACAGAAGAAAATGGAATATTAGGGGTAACCAGCGAGCACGACAACGATGTTAATGATTGTATAAAAATAAAAGCACGAAAAGAAATAAAGAAAAACGTGTTTTTCGTTCAGAGAGTATAGCCTTGCGTAGAAGTTTTCTCTCTTTTTATCATTTATTTTCCAACAAACGTCTTCTTTGTGGACGTTTTAGTTAGAATGATTTTACTAAACCTGGAAGCTCCTACGGATATACTCGTCCTCGCCATTGCCAGTCATACCGTAATTATATCCACCTCCGCCGCCGCCTCCAGTGTTCAGAAATGGATTCGTCGGGTTTACTGGGCCTGAAAATGTATTTCATCGTGTACACGTTCGAATGAACAATGCAAAAACTTTCTTTAAAAAAGCCCGTAATGATTATTGGCGATGAAAAGGTCTTCTCTCATCGACAATGGCTACCGGCAAGCATTTTAATCGTTTATAATGGTTATTCGTAACCAGAATACTTAAAAATTAATACTTTTTATCATTTGATTCATTGAAAGTTTGGTGACATATATACTGGCTATAAAACATATTTGCATATATCCTTATTTTCCAATGAAGCGTTTTTTTTATCATTTCTGCATTTCCTTTTTCATAGCATCAAATTTTTGTAGTCATATGAAAGTATATATTATTAAGTGATACGAAACTTGATGCGAACCTAATTAACTGATACATAAATTCTGTAATAAATACAATGGCGTGCAATTTGTAAATATATAAGAAGAACAAACTTCTTTAAGGCTCATATTGCAATTATTAATTGAAACGCAGCTAGTAGTATTAAAAGACTGGAATTAAAATCTCTGACTTATTATGAAATTCTTATTTATTTTGCAAATATAAGAGCCATTATATGTAGTTAATATTAATAAAAAGCTATAAGTAAATCTTTCGACGCAAATTTACTGAGTTTATCATCTATCTTGTGGATCCTTTTTCTAGAAAGCTCCTCAATTATGTATCTCAATTACGAATAGGGAAATCTCACCTCCATTCGCACCTGGCACGTTGAGAGTATCGCCAGATTGGTAAGTGGCACCGTAGCCCGTGTCTTGATTAGCCAACTCGTGCAGTCGAGTAGAGCTGAGAGCGCGAGGAATGGCGTTGCTAGGTACACCATGCGGTGCCAGATGAGTCGCTTCGGCTACTTGACGAGGATCCTCCGTCTGTGGCAGCTCGGAGACAAAGCCTGTATCCTTTCTGTAAAAGTTGATGAACACGAACGCGCCAAGAACGACGATGCAGATGAGACCGTAAGCTCGGAATGTCGCAGTTGTTCCTAGGAAATTGTACGAAGAAGAATCCCATTTAATGTAGAAGAAATACAAAATACATATACATGGAAAACATAACGTGCATAAAAAGATGTGTCACGTAAGATTTGCGAAAGTCTGTGAATGAAAATTCTGAACACGTTGATAGAATTGAAAGAAGAAAATTTAATGCGGTGCCAAATGTATTCGTAAGTTAACACGATCAATCGATGGAATCAGCGACAACGAAGTTTGAATTATAACGACAAAACGACAAAAATTATAAAGTCTTAAAACGCAAGTCAATCAATTCAGAAAGTTGCGAACTACAAGTAGTAAATAAAGTTTCATTAATCAGCTTCAACAGGAAAAGTATGTAAACATTTCTTCGATGTTTAAGAGATTTCATAATACATTTTGCACAATAATCTACCAATCAATGATGTTAATGTATTGATATGTTACGAGTCGTAGGTCATAGACCTTTCTCATAATCGAAACGACATTCGAATAATTAGGATTATCAACTGACTTGTAATTTAAAAACTTTGTTCGTAGAACTTGATTTGTTTCATTAGCAAACTTGTTGCTGTTACGTAAGAGAATTTATTAATTCTTATAACCTGTAACTCGTGACTTATAAAATTTCACTAATTAATATTCTTCCAACTTTGTAAGAGAATCCGGATTTGGCAAAGCGATGTTGCATAAATGTCGATGAGACACGAATATTTTTTAGTGAATTTAGCCTTGATCGATTTATTTAAGAAACGATGTAGGCAACGTTGGAAAGCTATTAATAACGTAATCTTGTGAATATTCCAAGTCGAATCAATATCGAATTACTTGCATTTCTCGACACGTGGTCAACGTGAATCGATAGGACATCACGCAACACAGGATACTAAGAACTCACCGTAAGCGTCGACAAACATGCCACCGATCACAGCTCCGCATCCCCTGCCAAGACCATGATGGATACCTTGAAGAACACCCTGCGCGCTTGTACGCAATTGTGGAGGCGTGTTATGAGAGATGTAGCTGCAACACGCGGCCCACACAGCCGCATGGGTTATTCCCTGGATGAACTCGAAAGGCAGCACCCACCATGGAATCGTCAGATAAGAAATATAAAGGAAGCGAAACACGTTTCCACCCAGTCCCATGCACAACACCTGAAATGGCGTGTGTGTATTTACTTTAAAAATAAGTTTCGTAATCACTGAGTGGCCTAAAGGTGGTGCACGCAATCCATGTTTATTATTATGAACGTATGTTGCAAATATGGTGGAAAATGAAGTTGAACACAAATATTCTACTGTATCCTATGTATTCTATTGTATAAGAAGTTACCTTCTGCATAAATTTACTATGAAAATTATTTTCATGTTATGTCTAACATAAATAGTTCTGTCATGGCATATGTTATCGCGTTAACCCTTTCGGGACGGATTTTTCTCAAAAACGAACATAAGAATACGATTGGTACAGATCATGATACGTCCAGATTTGAAAAAATGGAATAACGTAAGAGTAACTTTTGAAATAGCATACGTAGCATGTTCTAAAAGTTTTCAGTAGATTCGGCAACAGAGAACGGCGCGATAATTCGGCAATCTTCGTAAAAATTAATCTCGAAAGGATTAAATTTAAGAGTTCTTAATGAAAATTAAATGAACGAACTACCTTCACGTGCCCGATTTGACGGATCAGTTTAAAGCTGAAGAAGTAAGCAAATATCTCGGAAATGTGATTGATCACAGAGGCGACACCAAATAGAGTCGGTGTGCCATTGTAGTCCTGAAGATGCCAAAAGAGGAAGGTAAAAATCAGTCCGATACCGAATCCCATGAACCACGCGACGAAAAGAAAGGATGCGCACTTGAGGTCTTTGAATTGCTTCAATACAGTCACCCATTCCGGGATCTCTCGTGTCGTTTGAGCGAACATTTTCGTCTGGAACAATACGAAGCTCGTTTAGAATGCATAATAGTCTCACGGGATCGATATCATCAACCCTTTGCGCTCCAGAAGCATTTTAATATCTC
Source organism: Bombus campestris (assembly GCA_905333015.3). Lineage (NCBI taxonomy): Eukaryota > Metazoa > Arthropoda > Insecta > Hymenoptera > Apidae > Bombus > Bombus campestris. The sequence goes on from HG995135.1 coordinate 7,524,775, forward strand.
TTTCCATCAACCTGGTAATTAAAATGTAAATTCATGAGAAAATGTGTATATTTTAATGTATTAATGTAAGTACATTTATATTTTATAATGTCTCAAATATTATCTGAAATAATCGCACATATGATTTCCTGAAAGATAAGATTCAAAGGAATTCATCCCTTTCGAATTTTATTGTAGACTCTAATAAAAAATTGATAGACATTCTTCTGGAATGAAATTTTCTGTGAATTTTACCGAGAAATCGTGTCAGTACAATTTTGCAGTTCCGAGTAAACACTTCAAATCAAAAATATCAAATCAAGAATACATTACCTTGTCTTCAGGCGGTTGTTGTTTCGCGTTCAGATTTACCGCTGCAGACGAGTCCTGAAGACTGGGCAGATTCAACTGTTGAGACAGTTGACTCTGCAGTTGCTCCTCCCTTGTTGGTTCTGCAGGAGGCTTCTCCACTTCCTGCATAACGAGACGGTTTACTTCATTCGACATTTGCTCCGTGATATTGGTAATCATGATATTTGATCACTCACCAGTTCCGTGACCGGAAAATCGTATTTAAAGTTTATCTGCGTGGCAGTGATCAGAGCGGCACCCATGAGGACGCTGAAGATCGCAAAGCAGATCGTATAATTCTTCTCCATTGCATCTGGACCGCATGGATGCTCAGAGAACGCAGTGCTATGATCTAGAGCGATACCGACGAAGAACATAGCAAGACCCCAGCCTAAGCTACCGAACATTCGCTGGTGACCGTACCTGTTTCAGAAAAGAAGCTCGAAATGCAAAGAAATAATTAGAAGTTCGATGTGAAACAGGCAAAATTTACTTGTCCGCGTCTTCGCCTAATAAAGTAATGACGGCAGAATCAGCTAGAGTGATCGCAGGCGCCGAGAAGAATTCACCCACTATCACCAACAGTAACAGGAGGAAGAAAGTTTTTTGGATGTCCTAGAACAGTAATTGCTTGTTAAGCGATAACACGAAAGTGAAAGAAAACTAGCTGCAATTGTCAAATATGAAAGCGATATGTACCGGTAATCTGTAGACAATCGAACTGTAGAGAGGTTTCACCCATCCTTTGTTCTCCTCTTCGTTGTAATTCGCAGCATTCGAAACACTATGAGGACTCTTGCCGGAGTGAGGTACGTTGACGTAACGTTTGGTCCTAACCAACGGCATCTGGACATCTTCATCATTATTTTCGTCATTTTCGTTCGCTTCTTCTTCTTCTTCCTCTTCGTCCAACAAGGATACTTTACTTGGAGACTTCACGGTGACCGTTTGAAACTTGGATAGAGACTCCTTCTGCTCTGAAACTTCACCACTGGCGTCTCTTTTCACCATGACCTTCATTGGTGGTGGTTTCACTCTTGTCTTGGTATGCGTATATACTTTCTTTGGTGGTCTTCCATCGTCCAAAGGTTGGTTCTGGAATTGATGAAAATTAAACTTGATGACTTTGTGATTGAGCTAAATAGTAGTAATAATTAGATTGTGGATTTTTATGTATTTGTGGAAAGTTTAAAGGTCCAGAAATGCACAGAATGTATAGATTAGAGTCGTGCAGTACCGTGCAAAATTAGTTCTGGTTTTTTCCAACAGGTATTGGTACTTTTATTTGAATAAACAAATGAATATAATAATTCTGTGTAACATACTTCAGTGTCACGTTGTTTATTTCGTCATTTTCGCTGTTTTGTCACATTTTGATACATTTTTCTTAGTGGCATTGAAATTTCTCAATTTTGTTATGCACTTGTAGGTGCCTCTGAAACAGAGAACAAAACTTACATTTAGGAAACGTTTGTATTCGAGCACATCAGCTGGACGGTTTTTCCTTTGCAGAGTCTCAAAGTCGATAGTCTTAGCTTCAGGATCGTTTTCTTCGAACACCAGCTGTTTGTATTTCAAATCTTCGACAGGGCTCTCTTCTGTTGAAGTACTGGTTCCTTCTTGCGTTTCTCTTCGAACTCTATCGTTATTGAGATCGTAATTTTCTGGTACATCGTTCATCGTGCCCTTATTCATTTGTAAACTGAGAGCCGCCAATGGATTTAGCTTGCTGTCTTTACGCAGTCTCTCGAAAACTACGTTGTCCGCGATCTCTAAACATTCTTCGTCATTTCGATGATAAAAATCGTCAAGATTGGCGGACCGTTTAACTATTCTTAATTTAGGGTTCGGTGGTTCCAGATATGGCGTGTTGTTTCGTATAACCCAACACGACGTGGCCGGTGGTTGCATGAAGGCCAGAGGAAGAGTGAAAATGATCCAGCAAGAGAGAGAGGCTAAAAAAATCACCTTGCCCTTCTGCCATCTAAAAAATAAACAACCATTTCCTAAGTAAATTTGGAACTGTGTGATTTGGCTTAGTCAAATCGCGTTTCTTTCTGTCCTCGAGGCGGATAAATCGATAAGAGGTTGAAGCTTTCTCTCCCAGCTTTGCTAACCCACGCAATATTGGATTCTGGATAATATCCACTAATATTAACCGAGCAAACTGTTTATATATGCAATCCAAACATACGTGTATGTAATACCAGTTAAAAGGCCAAGTAAGCAGAGAGGAAAAGAATTCTATAGTCATGTCATTCGTTTAGCTTACATTTCTTTAAAACATATTCATTGATATTTGATCTTTACTACTAGCATTTTATTTTTCTTTTTAATAACATATATACATACACATAGTGGATCAAGAAGGTATTCGTACACTTGTCGACATTCTTTATGAACATATTGCGTGTGTTACATGAAACGTTTTGAAATTTCACTAGTATTATAGTAAAACACTAATATCATGGTTATATTTTTGGTAGAATTTGGAACAATTCTAAACATTATACAGAAGTTACAGGATATTTAGTACAAGCGTATATCCTGCAGAGATCACGAAAGTATTTAAGCAGATAGTCATCCGCAATATTAATAAGCCTCAGTATTCGGAGGGACAATTTGTAACGCTTACTATATGCTTAAAGTGGATTATGTAAGTACTTACGAGGTATCAGGATGTCACGTTATTTAAATGAAAAAGTAGGAGGATGAACCAAAGTGGAGATGTAGAAGAGAAGAACAGATATTAGAGGTGGGGACAGGAAAGAAGGTGTAATGTCTGTAAGAGGAATATTGAGACGTTAAAACGTTTGATAGAAGACTGCACACGAGTAGAAAGAATAAACACAGGTGTGAGCAAGATTTTGAGATATAAAAAATTGGAATAGATGAAGGAATGACTAAGGAAGATAGAAAGAACGAGGAGGGAAAAGATAAAGAATAGCAGTAGAAGTGACTGATGGAAATAATAGATCTAAAATAACAAAAACTTCTAATGTAGACCCTTAATATGCAGTAACTGGGTTAAAGATATTGAAGGATAAATGAGAAGATCGGAAGAGGAAGTGTGTGATTCGAAAAATTGTAACTAAATCGCATTTATTGACCGCAAGGTCGATATCAAATAAATCGTTACTATTATACTTAAAGTGGTTATTTATACTGAACTTTTACTAAATATACATTAGTAGCAAATATTTTGCAACCCCTGTATATATTTTCAAATTAAATACAAATTTTGCCAATATAGTCTTGCCAATCGCGGTCTCGTTATAATCCTAATGAAATATCAAAATGTTTCATATAATATGCACAACACGCACATACAAATTTTCTACGGTGGGTGTATAAATACTTTTGTGAACCATTGTATAAGCAACATGTGCAATTTACTACGAAAGCATTCGAAGTTTATATAGTTTAACTGAAAGATTTAAAGCTTGTCACGTTCGTTGATATTTGAACTTTGCCATTTTAGTATTCTTTTTTTTAATAACATATATATGCAACATGTACGATATGCCACGAGAGTATATAGTACATACAATTTAACGAAAAGACTTAAGATAATTGCCACAGAATTAACGGCAGGAGTAATTCTTTACTGACAGTTACTGTGTTTACCAGTCTAGTAGATCGAATCTCTCACCTGTCAGCCAACGAACCCCAGAAAGGCGCGCTAAGGAACTCAATGAAGGGTCTTAGCCCCATCAGGAGACCGCACTGGCCGGCGTTCATGCCCATCTGCTTGAAATAGACTCCCATCAGAGGAAAAAGGGAACCAAAGGCCGAATAGAAGAAGAAGTAGAACGTTTTCACGGTAAGCAATTCCTGATCTACGGAACCAAACAGGTACTCGATCACGTCGCTCTTGCCACGAATCTTGTGCGTCGCCTCCTTTGGTTGAGGATACAAGGTGGGATCGACCTCTCCTTGGGCTTGTGGGTCCACTATGGGCCTGGCACCTGGCACCTGTTGTATCGTTCTACCAGGACCCTCCTGCGATGTTCCATCGGCTGCCCCATAATCGTAATCCTCGTGTGCATAGTAATTCGGCATGACTGGAGCCCAGGACTGTGGCTATCCTATCCTCGGATCTACGTTCTTTTTCCTCCGAGACACTTAGATTGAATCGAATGGAGGAATCGATGACCACCGTGGTATCCAGAATTGAAGAAACGATATCCGACCGATTCTAAGAATCGGCCCCACCTTGAACTATTCACGAATGTAGTTCCTCGAGTAAGTTCTCCTTCGAGCGTCTGTCGTCTTTCGGGGATCACCAGCTACAATCCTTTTAGACGAGCGTCGAATCGATGGCCCAGCGTGTAGCACCTTCTGCTCGCGAAATCGATAGTCCTGGCAGTGCGCCCGCGCAACTTGCACCCCCTTGCGCACCCTACCGACGACTTGGCCGGTGACACATCGCTAGCGATAGACGCTCGATCCTATCACGTACTAGTTTTCGAACAAGTGGTCTAGGTGTTCTTGTCAATCGTGTTGTATTTCTTTCGAATTCGATATTTGACAAAAAACTGGAGATCTTTGATAAACGAAGGAGTATAGAAAGAGTATGTAGATCTTCGAGAATTATATCATTAGATAGTAGAAGAGTTTGGATATATGTAAAGGAATTTTTCATTAGTTGGAGAGAATCTCGTGGGCAGTAGGGATTTAATAGAACGTAGATTTTGGAATATTATGTAATTAGATAGCGGAAGACCTTTTAGAATACTATTGTAGAAATCCTTAAAACTTCAATTCGTATTTGAAAATCTTTCACAAGTTAGAAACCATCTCTTGTTGGATATAGAAATTGAATAGCGAGAATACATAGATCTTACGAAAGTATACGATTGAATAATGGAAGATAATAATAAATAAACAGAGAATGATGGAAGAATTCGAACACATGTTTAGAAATATATTATTTGTATTACATGAAATATTATTAGTATTATGAGTTTCAGAACTATCGTGATTAAAATAATAAAATTAATAGCCAGTGAGAAGGTATATAAAAAGTGCAAGATACTCATTGCGAACGTACACGTGATGGAAAATTAACACGCAGTATGAAGAGTATTGTATCGGAATTTTCTAAAAGTTATTCAAAGGCTAGACGCGTTTCAAACCCTTCGCTAGAGTTGGCACCAGTTTCTGACCAAATCTCGAAACCCTTGGCTTCTTCCACTTTCATCAACCCTCTTCTTCTGCGATTCTTGCGCAGTTGACAGTACGCCGGATATCCTGCTTTCAAGCGTAGCGGTCTGATACCGTTAATGATTTTATTCCTGCTTTTTCCTTTTCGCCATTATCTTCTTGCGTTTTCTTTTTATGATATATCGATTAATTGACCTGTTAATTGATCAAACGTAATAACCAAAAAAAGAAAGATCGTAATAATCTAAAGGAGTTTGTTTATATTTGTTTGGAAGAAAGAAGTTGTCTGGAGGTTATCAGTTGGATGTCAAGCGTGAAAAAGTTTCGCCTGGTGAGTACGGTAGTCTCCAGGCTGTTTAGGGAAACCTACTTCGTGCTGAACGAAGACCGTGCGTCGAATGTCGAAGACCTTGACCTGCAACTTATGTTCTTTCCTTTATCTTAGTAAAACCAAGCGTTCCGCTCGATTATTCTTATCGTGGGCGTCACAGAGGGTTGAAAGTTTGTCGTTGCATCCTTTTTCATTATTTACGTGCAATTTCTAAGGCATTCTATCATCTTGGACTGCATTTACATAGGTCAGAAATATTTATTAATTACCAATAATTATACAAATCTTTTATGAATCTATTATGTTTGTTAGAGGAAATATTTTGAAACTTCACGAGCTTTGCAATGAGAGCCAACTGCTATTTATGATTACATTGGCAAAGTTTAAAGCAAATCTTAAAATGTACAGTGGAAGCTACAAAATACACATTCGGTTGTTCCGAAAAATTTGTAGAGAGAGGTAAAAAGGATTTAGCTGGAGTTACACATTTTATCCTCACTATTCCTTATGTTTTCTCTTATATTTAGCATTCTTAGACCATATTTCTATCGCAATTCCTACAGTACATATTTCCTTTTCATATCTTACATTTAATATGTCCACGCCCTTCATTCTATCACACATCTTTTACATGCCTTTTTCCACATTCTGTGTCCAATGATTATTAAACCGTGCTCCATACCCCATTTATCCTTTTCTAAATTCCATATCCTATACTTTATTTCCTTTCCTCTGCATTCCAAATCGAACTACCAATTTCCTCAAACTTATGCCCCATATTCCATACATTCCCACGTATATGTCCAACATATATTCTCCATCGCGTATCTAATGTACACGATCCAATACTAACATCCCATATCCAATATTCTTTACCCCATAATGCTATTCCATTCCTTTCATTCGACATTTCTCCACGTCCCACATGCTGTTTCGTAGTTCATTAAATCCGCTATTCCAAGTCAGACGCAAGAGAACACCCAGAGAATGTACACAAAATGTAAAATTTACCTCGCAAATTGCCTACAAGAGATTTTCACTTCCCTCAAACGAAATTCGTTGCCCGCAAATTCCACAAGAAACCGACGCTTTCCACATCCAGAAGTCGCCATCAGACAAAATGAATTTCGTTGCCCACGAGTTTTAAAGTATGGGATACTGGGAAATGGATTTAGGAAAATTGGTCATTTGAATTGGGACGTAGAAAAGAGGAAATAGAGTGTTGGACATGGAATATAGAGAAGGAATGTATATGAATAAAAGATATATGAAATATGTAAGAAGATACACCCTTGGACAAAAAGATAGCACATGTGTGCTATCATTAATTTCTCATAGATAGAGTCCGAATTTCCCAAGTTTGACGAATGGCATATAAACAGTACCTTGTAGTAATAAGGTATATGAGCTTGAAACTGTATCTTCGCTATTCCTCTTGTATTTATCAACAATGATTGTGAAATCCGGTCGGCGAAATGATAGCACACTTTCAAAAGTTGTAGTGTTTATTATCTACTAAATTGTACAAAAATAAAAAACCTTTTAAAATTTAATAATGTGTGGATCCTCCCTTATTCTCCACCACCTCCAGCATTCGTTTCGGCAAAGAACGATATAGTTTTCTAATATAATCCAGCGATATATTTCTCCATTCCTCTTCAAGGCACTTTTTTAACTGATTAATACTTTCAAATTGCCTATTTTCTCTATAAACGGCATTGCTTAATTTACTCCAACAGTTTTCGATTATGTTTAAATCGGGGGAGCATGCAGGCCAGTCCAAAACTGCAATATTTTCTGTTGAAAAATATTCTTTCACAACCTTAGCGGTGTGAACTGCAGCATTATCTTGCTGAAAAATAAAATCTTGTCTCGCAATATGTGTTGCGTACTTTGCAATTTGATTTTGTATCAAATTACGATAGGTTATAGCATTCATCTTGCTGCGAATTGATATTAAATCAGTCTTTCCGTTATACCCAATACCTGCCCAAAGCATAATGCTACCTCCACCCATTTGACGCCGTATTTGTGACAATTTTTTTTTTCTTACATCATGATAGTAAAAATTGAATCCATCTGGGCCATCTAAATAAAATCTTTTTTCATCTGTAAATATAACTTTCCTCCACTTCTTGTTCCACCGTATATGTTCTTTTGCAAAATATAATCGATGCTCCTTGTGAATCTGCTTTAGAGCTGGTCTTCGTTTTAATTTCATCCGCTTTATGTGCGCGGATTGTTGTAGTACACGTCTGACATTCCGAGGATTAGTTTTTACGCCAACTTTTTCTGCAATTTCACGTGACGTGAGAAGCGAATTTGACGCGGCACGTAAAATTGCACGTTTTTCACGAGTACTAATCGCGGAAGGTCTCCCACTGCTTTTTTTTGTTCCATAATTATTTACATCTTTCAGTAAATTATAAATGACTTTCCGACTTCTACTGAGAACTTTTGCAATTTTAGAAATAGTAAAGTTTTCTTTCTTTAATTTCAAAACTGTTTGAATCTCTTCACTATTTAGCTGTTTTCCACGTCCCATTGTTTGAATCGAAATTTGTAAGGTTTCTAATGAAATTCTTCTACTTTTCACTACGTCTACACCACTCAGAATACACAGAAATACTAAGGAATGGAAACAAAATGCTTGGTGTGCTATCATTTCGCCGACCGGATTTCACAATCATTGTTGATAAATACAAGAGGAATAGCGAAGATACAGTTTCAAGCTCATATACCTTATTACTACAAGGTACTGTTTATATGCCATTCGTCAAACTTGGGAAATTCGGACTCTATCTATGAGAAATTAATGATAGCACACATGTGCTATCTTTTTGTCCAAGGGTGTATGTGATATGAGAATTAAAATGGAAGATATGGCTAGGCATACTAGATGTGGACTAGAGAATGTGAGAAACGGGGTATAAAATATTAATTATGACATGAAGAGATGAAATAAAGGTAAGTTATTGGACATAAGATATAAGATAAAATATATCATGCATAGAATGTGAGATGGAAATGTAACCTATGGAATGGGCTTGAACATGGAAATTGGTAATGGACATGGGATAGTGGATATAGCGATATGTCTCCGAAAACTTGATACAACCTGAAAGGAAGCGGTTCCTGGTGTAAAACTGTCAGAAATATAGACTAAAATTTTTTCACATGGAACTCCGTTCTCGAAAAAGTCAAGTTCGAATGTTCGTTAAGTACGCGTGCACTTAACTACCTACAATCTGCTCGGTTTACTCGATACTATCTTGTATTAGCCCGGAGAATTTACGTCAGCCTAATTCACATCGAAGTACGTAAGTTTCCACTTTATATTTAAGTCTCCACGAGTCGTAAATGGAGAAGAAAAAGCTCACTATTTGTAGTTTACATTTTCCATGCGAGATGTTCTACGGTTAAAGGATGACGTATCTGATATCGGTGAATCAGAACAGAGCACGATGCATGTGCATGATCGTAAAATTTTCTCTCTCGATAAAACCGGAACTGGGATCTAGCAAGAAGTTCATGCACGTAAAAAATTTCATAATCATTACGAAGAGATTGCTTTCAGTCAAGAAATTATTTTGACCCGTCTATAAACTGTGAAGGGAAAGTTTTACAAAAGTGTATACTAAGTATTTACTCTGCTCAAGTAAATTGAGTTCAATGAAATTGAAGTTTGAAACGCAAGATCGCAATATTGTTGGGAGATTTTTCTTGCTCCTTTTATAATCCAGCATCGATCGTACCGCTGTTTACGGATAAAGAAACCACGCTTGTTCACACGATTAATCGTTATCATCTGCAACAATTTACGATTGATATAAAAGGCTCCTATTCTCTACCTAAGAAGAATCAGTGACGCAGACCCGCATGGCCTTATTTCAAAGTTCAAGTATAAAAGCTCGCAGAGGGAGCATGCATGCTAGCTTCACCTAGACGCATGGCGATAATTCGCGTGCGTCATTATTTCGATGATACACTCATTGACTTCGAGATTCGATTGCTAATGGAGCTTTGCACAATGATGCGAGGAAGAAATTTATGAAGAACGCGTAAATATCGATAAACGAATATTCATCAGAGTATTGAGTTCACGAACTCGATGATTATAGACAGGAAACAAAACATGTAACTTACGAGATAGAAAATAAATATATTTTATGCTACAAATATATTATACAAAAGAAACTACGATTAACATATACAAATATTGTTTTAAATTACTAAAAACTATTTACAAAATGCAGTCGCCAACCCCGAAGATCTTTTTGTTCTTCCCCCCTTCCCCCAATCCCCGGTTATTTGATTCAGTGTCATGTTAATTGCCATCTAATTTCTGTAGTTGAAGATGTCTTTTGGTATAGGGTCCATATGGGATTGACCGTCGAACGCCGACTTAGCGGACGTCGAGGAGGGTGCTGGTTTTGGAGGACCTTGGAACATGCAGGTTTTCGCTGTCTTCAACAGGCGACCATCACTCGCCGTTCGCCAATAAATTGTGCGAACTGCTTGTTTACCAGCGACGTAGCTTACGGCTCCACCGATCAGCATCTGAAAGTGAAATAAAACGAAAGATTAATTTATGGATTTGAACGATCCAGTGGGAAAATATAATGATTCAGTATTGTAGATATTTATGGTCCACAATCTGAAGTTGGAAGTTACAGTTGGAAAAAGGAAGGAAATGAATAATTAAATATCATAGACATTTGTAATCTGAAATCGAAAGTTGAGAGGTCAAGAAGAGGAAAAGAATCGTCACCGAAGAAATACGAAGTGATACAAATTGAAAATCTTACAAAGCAAAGTCTTTTACGAGTGAATCATGTCGTATAAGTAACCACACATATATTTATATAGAGTAATTTAATTTTTGGAAATATACGTATACCACAACGAAGAGTGAAAGTCAAAGAATGAGAAAGATCAAAATAAATGGCACCAAATAGAAATGCTCACCTTCGTTTGCTTTGCTCTAGTCGATATATTGTGGAATAGATGTTGGAGATAGAACTGTAAAGTTCTATTTCGTAGCTGGTCGAAAACTGGTAGAAATAACGAGTGGAACTTGTCGTAAGTGTCTCTACCTCATGAGTACACGACTGTACGAGGAGGAAAGCTGAACTGGCGAACTGGTCTTCTCCGGTGGATAATTTATACGACAAAGACGACGTCACGGGATCTCGTGATAAGGGGAAGTTAGCGTCATTCACCGTGATCACCGAATCCTGAGAAGACAGCCACTGGTGGGATGTTTTTAAAAATGGCAGCGCAAGATTTAGATAAACACCGCCGCGTCGTTTCCATTTACCTATCGGTGCATCGTTATCGAAGCTTCTAGCGTGTAAAAGCAAAATTCGATAAACAGTCGACCACTGTGGCGCAATTGCGGAATGCTCGGTCGGTGGACCAAAATGTCGATTGGTCAAGTAAAGCATAACTAAGAGAAACTATAAACGCGTGGAGCGCGTTAATGCGGTCATCCATCGATATAGTAAATCGGATCGTGATAACGTGACCTTGTATCGTTACTTTTGAACAATCTTCTTCTCCTTTTTCATACGAAACACAGTAATTACGTATAGTGTATGAATACAGAGAAATGTTAGTAAATAACGGCGAAGTGAAGAATACGAGGTCCATAAATCATCTATACGATACCTTCTTCTAAATTATTAAACGATTTTTCCTCGATCGCTTGCCACACATGGAAATTTATATGTATGTGACGACACGCGGCTCGTATCGTTGAAAAAATAGTCCCCTGACAGAGGCGAGATAACATTTCGCATCATCTCGATGTACTTTGTTTCTGACGACAGTCGATGTACAGTTTCTCACGAGAGTACTCGAACACTTGTAGAAACCTCTCATGAATCTATTATGTGCATCACACGAGATATTTTGAAACTTCGTTAACGCCGTAATGAGATCCGACTAACGTGACTATATTGGTAACGTTTGGAACAAATTTGGAAATGTATACAGTTGCTAGTCTTATATGAAACGCGATATTAACGTAAATATTAACGACAATTGACGTGGATTATCAAGGAAACGATTAGTCGATCACAATGTTGCACTTATGAAACAACATATTTTAAAATATTAACACTGTAGCGAGATACGACTATCGTGACGATATTGACAAAATTTGAAACTGATGTGGAAACGCATGTGAAAGCTGCAAGATATTTATTGGAAGCATACGCTTCCCAAAAATCACCAAAATATTGGCTGTATTAATAGGCCACAATATTTAGCGAGACCATCTTTAGTACTTTTTGTGTGTTTAACACTGTATGCTCTACTATTCTATCTTGGAAATGTCTTCAAATGTCTTTCAACTTCTCTTTCGTACAATTAGAAAAGAATTATAAAAAATGAAATTATACGTGTCTCGTTATATCGCTAACGAAATTTCAAAAAAAGGTTTTTATGGTAAAGTGTTTGAATACTTTTGTGAGTTACTGTACGTACGATTTATTCATGTGTCGTACATTGTACGCGTCGGAATACGCAGCAGAGTGTTCTTCCTGGGTCTAGTACAAAGGAAAACGCGTGCTGCTCATCTGTCATTGTGTCTGGGAAAATCACAGATCATTCTCGTGCGCGAACACTACTTGTCAAACAGAGAAAGAGCGTTTCTAAAATTACACGGCTACATAAACATAGATAGGTTGGAAATACGTCCTCTTGTCGGAAATATGCGAATTCTAATCACTGTGTAAATGGGAATAGCTCATCTAGAATACCTCATACTTTTCAAACGAAAATTTTTTTTTTTTACAAAAGAAATCATTCCAGAGAATCTTCCCTTTTAAAATACAACAATTACGTGCATTGGGTTTAAACTACTTATTTAAAATCGCTATATGTATAAATTCAAAGTTTAAAATACGTTCCATCTTACAAACTATAGCTTTAGTAGAAAATATTGGCTTTCCTTGTGAATTACACATATAATTCCAAAACAACTCTCTTATTATCTAACAATTCTACGTAGCAAACTCTAATCGATACTCATTGACAAAAACTGACGCGGAAGGTTGCGTCTATTACATCTGCCGATCACATGATCGGAATGTACAAAAATCTATATCGATTCTTTTAATATTGTTGATCCATTAGACTGGAGAGTTATTTTTATCCTTATCACTAAAATCACCAAGTTATAATTTGTAACGAGCTTCGTCTCGATAATGTTCATTCGAGTATCGAGTGTGCTTTTATCGGTTAATTGTTGATATAACATATAACAGGGGCCTAATCTATTGTATATGATTTTCCTGAAAATTGTGCTTCATTTATTTTTACAAAGGTTGGAAAATTCTGCTAACAAACGTTGTTCTACACAATGAAAAGGTGCAATTGTATTATACTTTTCATTTTTATTAATTTATCAAAATTAATACTATACAATATAACTGCTCAAATATTAACTCTGCCAAAGTCCTCGAAGTTTTTTATCTGAATCGTACTCTCGTTTTAACAAACAAAAATAAGTTTACTGTTTCTGATGTTTGAAACTGAAACGTAAAAGTTACGCATATCAATGACGATTATTTAAATTTTTTCACGAATTGGAGAAATTCAAAGAACAATATGACTGGATTTTAATATCAGAATGACTCGAAGAATATAACAGGGTTAAACCCAAGGAAAAGACGAGAAATATTCTTGAATAATGTAGCCGACAATTCAAATTCCTCTTTCCTCTTTTCTCTTCATATTGCCATATACGCTATATGCGTTTCAGAGATGCTTCTGAAGAATCAGCCTCCTACGATCTTAAAACAATCAATACACGCGCTGAAATAAAATATTTACAAACGACCACTTAGATCATGATTTAATGGAATGTTAACCGTTTTTTAATTGCGATCTCCTCTTAACCGAGTAATCTACAACCTCCCCTCTCGTATATAAAAAAAAAGTGTCAGCATGTTTATACGATAAGTATGAGAAAATAAACGCGTAATACATATCACGTTTAGCGAAGCGTAATTCGATAGTATAATTTGAGTATAATTTGATATTTAATTATATCGATATATTCAATGTACATATTCCTATAATCATGAAATTAAAAGTTAAGCATGACCAATTTTAGATAGATTGACTTGAATTTTTCCAAATATAAACGTAACTTATTCTCGGAAGTGAAAAGCAAAAAAGAAGTAGTAGGAATAAAAAACTATGAGATGCATAAATAAAGAAAGTATTGTGCGTTTAAGGAATTAGAAATCCCAATAATCAACGACTTAGCTCGTCTTTCCCGATTATCAAGTTAATGAGATACTTCGCAACAAACTGTGCATGCGAGATGTAACGCACTTTCGAAAATGTTATGATCAAAACGATCGATGGAAAGTTTTCCCAGGGAGGCAAGAGGAAAAAAAATCGTGGAGTTCATCGCGTGCTGCGTAACCCGAAAACCACTTGAAACGGTGGAACGGATAAAACGATGCGTTCAACGCGCAAAAGCGCGAAAAAACGCGTGCATACGATCTTTTATGAGGAACAGAGAAGTCGTGTAATTCACGTGAAGCCTTCGTGGCGTCGCGGAGAGAAGCGGAGAGGGGACGACGTGATCGCGATAGACGATCGTCGATTTCGATAAGAGCGGCTCGTGTCTTGTCCTAACTGCCTGCGATTTCCATTTGCACATTCACCGATGTGAATGACAGTCACCGATTACTGTCACTGAGCCTTTGCGCTTACGCCTCTCGAGCCCCATCGGTGACTGACACGCGACAAATGTTTTAAAGTGTATGTATAACAGGTAATTAATTACACATTCCGAAGATTATTATTATCATTTCTTAATACGTTGAACGCGGAGCTAGTTTTGTTCTACTTTCTACTTAGACGGTACGTAAATGCAGGAAATAATAGAAAATCGAATACTTGTGGGGGATTTTTATTTGATTAATTTTTGTTTAAGATGTTTCGACGAAATCCATTAAAAAAGTGTAAACATATTTCTTAATATTACATGATTATAAGATATCTTTTTTAATTTGTTGTTGTTCGTTTCTAGAAACCTTTGCCTCCTAAACGGAAGATTTAGCGTTGGTCTCTAAAGATATAGCGTACATATGAATATAGCAAGGGAGATATAGCGTTTGGCATGTTAATAGTACTAACATCGTATAATAAACAAAATGCGTTGGTTGATAATATAGTTTTGTTTATGACAATTTTCAAAGTAATCGATCAGGCATATTGTGATAAGGGTTGTACTAGTACCATCTCTACAAAATGTGATTTTCTTTTTTTTTTTCTTTTATATGCTTTTTGCAAGTTTTTCGCATTTTTTTCATAGCATCTTTCGCATTGTCTAATTTACCACGTATTCCCATTTTTACTTTGTATTTCGTGACATTTGTAAAAAGTAAAAATATAAGAGACGTAAG
Source organism: Bombus campestris (assembly GCA_905333015.3). Lineage (NCBI taxonomy): Eukaryota > Metazoa > Arthropoda > Insecta > Hymenoptera > Apidae > Bombus > Bombus campestris. Next base: position 7,540,030 of record HG995135.1, read on the forward strand.
TGAAAAATTTGTAAAACACAATTGGCGGTGAATTTGTCAATGAGCAAGCAAGACTCCTTTCATCGCGTGCTTGCATCGTTCATGTGCAATACATATGTATATACGAGTACATATGTAAAGAATTCAATGTTGAACGATAACCGGAAAATGAGGAGAGCGAGTAATTGCTTTGGAAGAAAATTATATAATCGTAGACAGGCCATATAAACAAGTATACTATATTATATATGCATAATGATAAGGTTTCATTGGAGTGGACGTACATATCTTCGCTGGGGGCATGGTTCTATTCAGTTAATTATATATCAACCTTATCGAGCATTATCGTGTTCGTGTTATCGCGAGCACGAACCACTCGACCGAAATCAATTTTGGGTATCTCCAAATTGAATCGTGAAACTAAAATCCGGGAATTCTGAATGATCCACTAAACTGTGCATTTTATAGAATAAGTACATTTTTATCACTTTCAAATTTCTATGCCTGTTATATAATCTTGCGATATTTTCTTATCTTTTTAATGCTATTATATACTACACCATTTAATTTTCCTACTCGTATATAACTTACAAGAGCATAGAATATAGCCAATATCCACAAAGTATTCATTCTAATATCTATTTAAGTATTTGTATATTTTTTCTTATACAGAACATATGTTATATTTTAATACAATCTATAAATTAGATTGTTTTAATGTATCTTCTAATATATCAATAATCTATAATCTATAATCTATAAATTCTAGGTGAAATATCTACTTACATAGGTTCCCTTTCTTTGAATGTATCTATAAAGGCATAAAAGTAGATATATGTCCACAGTCTATAAATGATTATATATCATAGAATCATACACTGAGCAATTCGTGGAAAACCTATGAAAATAGATTAATTGAAGTATTAAAAATAAATGAGCTATTTATTGAGCTTAGTCTATTTGAACAAAAGAATATTGCTGTGATAACGAAAGATGGGAAAATTACTTTATTATCAAGCTTCGGAGCAATACATTTTATTTATTACAGGATACACTTGACGATCCCGGATTTATCTTCCTAGAATTTATTTCGATGGCTTCTCGGTAATAAAAGATAGGTGACCAATTATATCCAGAACAAAGCAGATGATGTTGATACCGACAGGAATTACCAATCACTTGATACCGCTTATCAGAAACACGTTGTTACATGAACGAGACCTAATGTTATTATACTGGTTTGGCAGCTCGTGGTTGTTTCTACGAGTTAGAATCGAGAGGAACGTGACTCCTTGTGGGCGTATGCTCGCGCCAAGTATAACAGTGGGAACAAATATGAACCGTTCAGAAACCATATCGATTAACTCCGCAAATTGGAAAGTGTAGAAAAGCTAAGATGTTATAATCACTATGGAATTTATCTTAGAATTTACCATGACTACACTGCGGATTTTTATTTAATATTTTATAATTTGATATTTCATACACTTTCGCAATTTCATATTCTTACGAAGAAAAAAAACTAAGGGAACAAAATCTACATAGTAATTTGTTTCACTTGAGATGCTTTACATATTTTTCTGTATTATCCACATTCTCTGGATCTTTGTACCTTAGTTAAGGGATTCATAAAAAGTGGACTTGATTAGTTCGGCTTATAAAAGGCTCATATTACACGTTCGCTTGTATCGTGCCAGTGGTGCCAGCGAGTCTACACTGTTCGCCTGCTTATCTTTGTGCGATTCTCCCTTATCTCGTGTAATCACGCAATTTGTTCTTTTCCTCTCGTATGAAAACAAACGACGGCTTCTTCGAGACAAGAGCAAATATGGAAATTCTTTGTTTCTAAATCATTTTTCACTTTGAAATCAGAGAAAGATAGAATTTAATCTATATACAGCGGCTGATGAAGTTATTTGAACACTTACCATAGAAAATTGTTATGTATAGTTGGAAATTTAGTTTGTACTATAACGAGACACGACCATCGTGATTATATTCGAAACAACCGGAAAATGTGTGTAAGTATGCGTATATAGAACTCACGATATATTTACTGCAAACGTTTAATTAAATATCGAGACTTATAGTTACGCTAACTATCTTGTGATTTTTACATGTATTTTCAAACTTGTTTTAAACTTTATCAACATAATCATGACAGTTGTGTATCATTACAAAGCCAATAAAATTTTTAAATATTTGATATAACACATATAGTGTATTCATAAAAGATGTCTACAAGAGTTCGAATACTTTCGCAAGTCACTGTATATTCATATAGTTTTCTTATCTTAAATTCTTCATGATTGTTGGAGAAAGGAAGTTTCAAGCTATAGAGCTTGCCAATTTAAAGATCACTTCTCGACCTCCTTATAATCATCAATCAGAGCTATGACGTTGTCGCGAGCTTCACCGAAGGAATCTTCCTCCATGCCTTCACCTACGTAATGGTGAACGAAAGCTCTTTTCTGGAACATCAAGTCGAATTTCCGAACAAGCATCGACCATCTATATCTGATAGCGGTATTGTTGCTGGCCATCATTACCGTCCTCCTCGACTTCGCCAGGTCACCTCCGGGAACTGTTGTAGTTGGCTGATAGTTAATTCCTACCTATGAAAGTAATCATTCGAATTTCAGAATTCTTAAAAAAATAAAATATCTTGTTCTTGCCGTCTCTATGTTTTAGAAACATGCTTTATATCAATTTACGTAGCGATATTATATCGTCTATTATACGGCGGTTGGAATGGAAATTATTCGAAGATCTTTCACCTTTTTATTTTTTAGAATCGAACTCGTAATCTAAAATACACAGTTACATCAGAGGATTTATGTGTATATACATATATAGTCTGAGAAGGGAATTTGGGAAGGGACTTTGATAGAAACTAATTAAACTATTAAACTATATATGGCATCCATTTTACCTTACTATGTAACTTACAAGCTATGGTTGGAGGAGGCTTATGATTAAAGCAGTTAAAGTTCGAAGGAAGATGGGAAGTTGGGTGAAAGTTTATGAAGATATGAATGATTCGATGATAAAGGTTCAGAAGGACGTTAGTAATTCAAGAAAGGTATTTTGCTCGACTACCATAGTGCATCTTTGAAAGCCTTTGACATTTTCCATTTGAGATCTGAATACTAAAGCTCCTCTCGGTAAAACTTCGTTTAGACTAGTCAGGTTGCTTGAATTCAGACGATTTGATGTCAAGCGAAATGAATGCAAATTTGAGAGAATATTTCAAGCGAAGCATGTAAATAATAACTTCACGCCAGAAAAATTTTCTGCCTGATTTAGGTAACCAAGCTAATCCGAAAGAGGTTTAAAGATTCAGAATGATAGAGATTTCTATTCTTATTTATAAAATAGTTGATGCAAATCGTCTATTTTATTTCGCCAGACTAAACAAGCTCATAACTGATTGTACAAAAAACGGAATTATCTATTTAGAGTTCAACGTACCAATTTTTGTCGCTATCAGACGTCAGCGTACGTTAAATAAGGAGCTAGAAATTCGCTGCATCATTTAACAACGATCCAGTTCCTTGTTGATCGCGAGTAATTGTTTGTTGTAAAATGAGAAAGGAAAAAAGCTGCGCAATTACCTTGAACCCAGTCGGACTCCAAGTGACGAAACGAATCGACTTCGCCCCTTTCAACGACGCGATCGTTCTATTGACATCATTTGGTGCCACGTCTCCACGATAGAGCAAACAGCAACTGGTGTAAGCTCCTACGCGTGGATCACATGATATCATCTGAAATTTATGAAACGAGATGATGAAACTTTAGAGGATGAATACAGTTATGATGAACGAATCGCGAGGATAAGTAAGAATAATAAAATTTGCCTGTACACCGTGAACTTAAATTCGTGGCACAGAAGAAGCCATGGAAGCTTCTGTTGCTCATAGTAAGACGAAAATTAAACATAAAAGAAAATTGTATCGCAAGCTCCATTCGCGAAGAAATCGTGTTTAGGAACTTCTCAAATATACGTGAATTTGCCTGAAGAAGATTAGGCAGAAGAAAATTCTATATACGAAAATAAGTCAGAAATGTAATATTTGAAGATCATTAATTTATTCCAAGTTACTTGACTGTTAGGATTCTTAAGGATCTTTTACAGAACATCGATTATCTTCGAGATGTTTCGATTTTTACTTCACCTGATTAGAAGGTTCAAAGCAACTGTAGGTGATCTGTTGGGTTGTAATTTCGGAATGCATGGCTTTTCTGGGAGAGATGAGCGGTGCGTACGTGGCCAAAGTGAAATGAATTCTATGATATGGCACCAAATTTGTTTGTAGTTCTTCGAGACTAAGATTTACGGCACCCTCGAACCTCATCGAAGCTGTGATGCTCGAAACAACTTGAGCCATCAGGCGATTTAAGTTGGTGTAAGTTGGACAATCAACATCCAAGTTCCTATGGGGAATAAACAACAGGGCGATGCAACAAGTTACTAATCTTTATTAGTTTAACGATTTCGCTGCTTCTGGCGTCTATTTTAGTCGAATAGACGAATCTTTTTAACACTAAATGCGTTAATTAATATACCTGGCGCAAATGTTGTATAAAGCTTCGTTGTCGACGAGGAAGGAACAATTCACGTGGTCCAATGCACCATGGGTAGTAAGGACTGCATTATAGGGTTCCACGATAACGGTGGCAATGTTAGGTGATGGAAAGACAACAAAGTCTAGAGTGATCGTCTTAGGATAATTCTGTGATAGATGTTCGAGTAACAGCGTGGCGAAACCACTTCCGGTACCACCGCTGATTGACCTTTACAAACGTTGAGTTTTAACCAAATTGAGCTAACATAATTTAACGAGTAATATATCTTTCATTGTGATTAGACTACGCATATTTGTTTATGTAAATTCATATTTTTTAAAATATAATTAAAACGTTAGAACCTACATGAAAAATTGTTTTACAAAGTAAACATTATAGAGGGTATTATACTTTAGATATCTATGTATGTATTTTCAAATTTTTCATAAATGCATAAACATTCGCATTTTAATTCCGACAAATCTTTGAGCTTTTATATAATTTTTATTCCTACTCTTTCGTAAAAAATTCAGTAACCTGAATATGATAAATCCAGCTGGCTTCGAGCATGTTTCCCATATTCTACGAACGCGATCCAACACAAGGGCGATCACCTCACTACCGATGGAATAATAACCCCTCGCGAAATTGTTCGACGCGTCTTCCTTCCCAGTGATCAATGACTCGGGATTGAAAAGATCTTTATAAACACCAGTCCTAATCTCGTCGATCACAGTGGGCTCTAAATCGATGATTAACGTGCGTGGAGTCAATTTTCTTGCCTAAAAATGAATTTCCATGTAGTCGGAGTGTTTGCATTCACTTCAGTGATATTTTTTTTTATCGAAATTTAATAATGCATAATGCACGTAATACGTGGCAGAAGTGAAAGATAACAAAATCACGTTGAAGGCTTTCAAGTAGTATTAAAATAAGAAAATCAATGAACATATATTTATTACATTTTTCTGCTGTGATTTTCAGATAGCAAGAAGTTATCTTACATTTTCGTCTTATTTTCGAACATAAGAACAGCTTGCCGTCAATTATCTGTATCTACTCGAGAATTAGCCAAGTTCACGTATACTTGACAAGTTTTGAAACTCAATTTTCTCAAGAGTAAAGCCTCCAGTGCAATTTTTACAGATTTTATGTTTTTGATTTTTATTTCATTTTCAATAGCTTTTTAATCTTATTTTCAGTAGACATAAAATCTTCTTTCAATTTCATTTCCAACATGAATTACAGTATGTAATGTATTTATATACGCCACAGTATATATTAATGTTTGAACGATCGCTTATTATATATTTCCTCACTTGTATCTCTGAAAAAAAAGCATGCATAGAAGGGTCCATTGGATAATAGCCCTGACGAAGAAAACCGTTTGGGGACACACCATGTTCCAGACAAAATAATTCCCAACAAGCATTTGCTATTTGCGTGCCAGCCTGTCCTATGAAAATCGTTATTATTTCACTTGGTCCTTCCATCCCTTAACCATACTCCAAATTATAAATTTCCGATGAATTTCCATTTGCGATGAATGAACGATGAACGTCTCATGTTTCAAGTAACATGAGATTACGCCAGAAATTTTGATCATTATCTTACATTTTCTTTTTTTTCTTACTTTTTAACGAAACATTTTTATTTATACATCTGTCAGAGTGACAAGTTCAAAAGACAGTGAACCTGTTCGTTTATGGAAGAACGTCAAATTTTTCGTCATATCCATAGCAATGTAAAAAATATTTGAACGAATCTGTAATGATAAATCAGAGATCAGTGTCTGATTTGGGAAATGTTTATTGCGCGACATTACATAATAAATAACAAAGTTTCTCAAACGTTACCTACATCTTCGACGATAATTTTTAAAAGTGCGCAATTGCAATAAGATTGCGGATTAACAATGGTTAGGTACATTTTTACATCGACTCTGTACAATCTCATGCAATATTCATTACTGTTTTACATATTTACTTCTAGTTGCGAACATCCAGCTGGCAGTACCTTAATCGATAAATCAACTACTTTATTATTCACATACATGGATGCATGGTCTTCGTAAATTCACTTTTGAACGAAAGACACGTTTAGTGTTTTATTGATATGTATTTTGATCCCTTTGAAGAATCCCAAATGAACAAAAATAAGTACTAATATACATTAAGTTTGGATACGTTACATCACTTCTCCTCATGTTACGAAATGTTAATTGTAATATATTTGAACTTTAAAATTCTATGGTAAGAAACTGAATACTGTAGCAATTTGTCATGTTGGTTTTTGTACTATTACAGACCTGACTTAATTTTGTATACAGTATCTGTATCTTATTTGGCGAAATATTTTAATAAAAGAATCACGTTTGTTGTACAACACTTTATGTTGACGTAAAGTCAAAAAGTGGCATCTCAAGAGGAGTTAAAGGTGGCAAAGGTGCAAGTCGTAAGGAATGTGCATTATCTAGTCTAGTTTCGTCATTAAGATTAGCAGACACTGCATGAAGTTGTTCGGTCAACTGTCTCACTTCTTCTTCCTTTGCCTCCAATTGACTTAGCAAGCTACCAATCAGACAACGTAATTGGCAATTAACAGTTTTGAGTTCCTCTATAACAGTGCCTGTATCCTTTGGATATTTGAAAGCTTTGTCCTCGCTGCCAGGTATTAAGATTAAACTTAAAAGACTATCCTGTTCTTCGATGGTTCTATATATAGCTTGTCGTAGAGATCCATCAAATTTATCATTCGCAAACTCAGATGTATCTTTTTCAACCTGTTTAGCTGCCTGTTTGCTAAGAATTTCCCTTTGTTGATTTTCCAGTGTAGTTTTGTATTCTTCATATTGTGCTTGTTTCATCCTAAAAAATAAATTTTCATAAGAACAAATATCCTTTGCATCGCATAGCAAGAAAAGAGATGATTATTACCTAACTACAGCAGCTTGTCTTTTATGGTAATCACATTGAAGGACCAGAGATTCTAAAGTAATGAATGAATGGAAAGACGAAATGACAATTGGCTGGGTCTGACTAGATAAATTAGAAGTCTTCAAATGAACAAATCTAGATTCCAGTTGTGCGTGTGCCTCTGCTAGAAGACTAGCTACTGTTTCATGACACTTGGCTGCCTCTTCGAAACGACCTTCTTGCAACAATGCCTCCGCTCTCCTTTGTCTTTCATGTGCCTTTGGTAGAAAAAATTTCATATCAATATTTATACAACACATTATTTAAAAAAGTCTAAACACTGACAGTATCAAACAAAATTAACATATGACATTCGACAACTCAATATCAAAATACGACATAGTTTGCACAGTCGTATGTTTTTGTAAAATTCAGTCAACTAACTGATACAAAAGTACATTGTATATAGCGATTAATATTTTAATAATGTATAAACTACGCACATACGACGGAGGTAAAATTATTAGTCACACATGATGATAAGATATTGAAGAAAATACAATGGCATTTACCGCGTTTAGGATTGATGTCTCCATGGTTGATCAGCTGATTGAATCACAGAATAAAAACAGAGAGGCAACATGTGGGTTATTTTCTGTTACGGTAGAAATGACGTACTTACCGACCGAGCATACAGTTCAACAAGTTCAAACGATACGGACAGTACTAGACAGAGAAAGCGCTAGTGTACCACAAGTATAGAAAAATTTTAGATGAAGCCTCCTGCATTATCTATACATTCAAGGCTAATACATTTAGTTTCCAAGTATTGCTCTTAATGCTATTATATCTATGTTATACTAAATGTAATTGTTTATACGTTAGTTGTGATATGAATGTAGAAAATGGAATGAGGTTGGAGGTCACTCTGGTGGAATGTACTTCATTCTGGTGGATCCATTCTCATCCTCGTGGATCGAAATAATTTATTAACATATAAGTATGTACTAGATAATTATAGGTGTAAATAGGTAAGTATACACATTCATTTCCGATCACGATCGATGAAATTATGTACGTCCTATATGCATCTGGATTTCCACGCAATAGATATTGAATTTCTATGCAATTACACTATAACTAAATATTATATTTCTTACAAAAATGTATTGCACAGAAAAGAAATAACATTGAACTTCAACTAAGGCATGCAGATGAAATGTCATACTTACCGTTAAAGAAATTCAGGAATTTTATATATATATTTTCTTTTATGAATATACGTATGTATCTATATATGTCTATACTTTTGTGAATAAATATTAAAAAATAAAGTAGTTTGCGATATTACCGATCGATGATAACGGTAATTTTGTACATTGCCTCTTTTGTTGTTAAGAGATGGCATTGTTATACATACGTGAATGTAAAATTGAACGATTTAAAAGTTTAAACTTAAATTGAGCTTCATATGTAGCAATATAAATGCAAAAGAACTGTATATTAATACTTTGATTAAATTTGATTATACAAGTAATTTCAAAGCATTACTCGGACTGTACGCAACATTTATCAAGGTAAAAAGCAAGCAAAGTTCATCACATCTGCTAAAACGGTCGTGCATAAATCAGCCAATAGGTGACCGAAATATAAAGTGCGAGGAAATGTGTCAAGTAGATAACGAGTTATCGTTTATTAGTAACGTAATAATCCTTGACGAGTATTACACGCGTAAATTGAGAAAACATCATTAAATTCTAAAACGGCTTTGCAATCACAGTCCTAGTCATACAAGAGTCGAAAAGGAATTGAGCGTAGGCGTGAACCCGATGCCTTTATAGGAATACGAGGATCAACGTGGAAACTTAATTATTCCAACTATCAGCGGTGTATGTGTGTGGTACCGTCGAGTGTTTCATCTATTAGAAAATAACGTTGACCTCATCTCTTCCGCTGGAACTCGAAAAATTTCTCGGCCTCTTTAAGGTACGACGTCGGTCTCGTAATCAATCCAACACATGATCAACGATCACCGATCTGGACGTGAGGTTGAGCCAATTAATATTATCGATCTATCGTAGGTATTAGTATATAAAAAAAAGGAGTTAAGAAAAAGATTAAAAATGAGAGAACTAGGGTAACTCGTGTCATTTAAATCCGAGTAGGTGTAACCTTACAAAACTGACAGTACTTAATCCTCGCTGAATCATTAGAAACGTATTATGAACCCGTGGCATTAAGTCGATTAGCATAAATTTTCATCGAGAACGCGAGCAAATTTGCCATGTAAATAACTGATCGCATTCTTCATTAAACGAGAACGCCGTATACGGCGATAGAAAGCCAGTATATTTTTACGGTCCACCGGCTCGAATTAGTAAGATCCTCCCGTCTGTTTCCTTATGGCATCAAGCGAATTAGCGCCCGATTAGTGAGCGCCCCTTGGGAGCCGAAAAAATTCTCACGGTCTTCGAGTGTATCGAAGGAGTCGGTGTGAGAAAGTAAAGAAAGAAACGTTCAAGGTACACTACAAGATACGTAGACAATTCTTACACATTTAAAAAAAAAGAGAGAGAAAAAGAAACTTGTTAGCGAAAGATTCACAAAAAAGCAGTACCTGCATTATCCGCGATTATTTACTGTACAAGCGTTTTGTAACAACCATAACATATTTACTCCTCTTTTGACAAATTTCAAATCTTAATGCCAAAGCATCTACACGACTGATTACTTATATCCTACAATTTAACCACTTTTTATTTTGCAAAAAATTAACCAACTTGGCAAATAGGTAAGCGGCTCGACTTATCCTCCGTGTGCAAATTTCTTTTTACTAACGCGGTGCGCAACGTGAGACGTTCAGAGCCGCCAGGTCGTGTTCTTAGCCTCCTTGGGGCGTTCAAAAAGTATTCGTAGCTACTTGTCAACACCTCTACCGCGATATCCAATGGCTTTCAAAGGCAGATATTTTAGAATTTGTTTCGAGAAAAAAGTCGAAGTTTAAGCAAAATTGTCCAAGGAAACACGCGAGCGAGAAATCGCTTGGGGCCGTTAGACCGTTTATTAACGTCTCGCATTGCGCGCCGAGGGTTAATAGCGTGCAGGCTTTTCGGAATCTCCTGCAACGCTGTCGTTTCCATTTCGTCGAAAGCTCGAACATTACGTAACACCGTACGGAGAATAGAAGGTATACGCGAACAGACTCACGTGTACACGCATAGAAACACAAGGAATATATCTAGCGTCAATGTTACGCAACCGTATAATCCTAGATTACGGCAATTACATTTTTGCCCGCAGTGCACTTCCATCCGAATCATATATGGAGGCGCTATCCTATCGGATAGCCATCGGGCGCGAGCGATCTGGCATGCGCGGCCGTTCTCGTGAATGGGCACGGCTCGTGGTCCAAGCAGCGGCCGTATGAATGAAATAGTAAATATAATTGACAGAAGGGCAGGCGTGGGCAGGCCAGTCAGAACAGGCAAGCAGAAACAGGCGGAACGAGGTGCAAGACGGGAACGGCGCGGCGTTTTATACGCGGCAGGCGTAGGATCGAGGTCATCACCTTTCTATCATCCGAAGAGCCTAGATAGCATTTTTTTTTTACCTCTCTTCCGTTTTTTTTTCCGTATCTCGCGCGTTTCGACATGTTTTTAGATACATCATTGATATTCTTTATCGGTTGGACGTTTCCATCAACCCTTCGTCACGGAAGAGCTTTTCGTGTGGCGGTATGATTTTTTAATTCCGTTCGTTGTACAGGGAAACAAGTAGGAGAAGAGGTGGAGAATGTTGAAGTTGAACTTAAGCGAATTATGAGAGCAGAAAGAAATTTTTATAAATAATAGGGGGAATAAGGAACATTTTCATTCAGCTCTTTATTAAAATCATTTTGAGAAATTGATTTATTTGACTCGCGATACTCGAAGCGTAATGTGATAATTGAAGATGATGGAAGCCATCAGAAATAACGGAAAGTTGTTCGAAAAGCAATATAAGTGCAGAACAAAACAGAGTGAGAGGTAACGAACTCGTAATACGCTGAAGGAATTGTTAGGTATCGAAATGAATCGGAATGATAAGAATATACTAGAATGCGTAACTAGACTGTGGATTTTTACTGCATTTGTGCGAGACTTAAAGATGCAAAAGCGCATAGAATGCATAGAGTGCGTATGACTTGATTGTGCGTATAAAAATACGCGTAAACTTGCTTAAAAATTTGCAGTCTTCGCGTAATATATAATTCCCGCTGAAAAGAAAAAAAAGAGAAACCTGCTCGTCTTAGGACGATTATGTTTGCCACGGAATTAAAAAAATATCAGATAATCGTTAAAACATACGAAGAAATAATTTAACATGTTACTTCATACAACAAAAGAGATAGTTTAAGTATAACGTGTATATTAACAAGTTAAATGTATTAATCTACACGAGTGTTAAAAGTGCATATAAAACATACTTTACGATCTACACGAAATACCGAAGATTTCTTAAAAATATTACGTTTCCTGAGACTTTCAAACGAGAGTGTACATGCAAATTTCATTACCAACGCGAAAACAATTTTTACGAAAGAGAGCCAGTGAAGAGAGTACTTTGGTCTCGAGCGTGTTATACCATAAACTCGTCATAAAGGTTTCATTGGTCCATCACTGTTAGATCGTTAATGTCGCAACATTAGAGCGTGGAATTAATTAATCGCCGTTGCGGAAACGGAAGAGTCGAGATCTTCATCTCTATCAGAGTGGTGGATCGGTAAGTAGGAATCCCTGTAGGGTCTCTTGGTACGTGAAAACGTTACGTGACGATGAGGACAGAGATCCGCCCTCGGCCGCGAGTAAGTACTGGCTGTTGTGGAGAACGTTGAAGGAGAGCTGCGCCAGTTCTTGGCCGGTCGGTCTGCCTTTTCTCTCTCCTCCCTTCTGCCCCGGGTGCCCCTTCCCCCTGTAGTCGTCGAGTGACGACCAAAGACGGTAGGAAGGTACGGTTTCCGGTCGCCCACGCGACAACCTAGCCGGAGCTCTCTCGCGTCAGCCAGCTCCGTTGTGAAAATCCTCTCGATTCAGGTGTCCGGATAGCGCTCACGGAGTGGTAAACCTGGCGCAACACCCTGCATCGTGGTGGGGACGCGATTCAGGCAAAATGGAGAACAATTTGTAGATTTCTATTCTGTTCGAATGCCGTTCCTCTAGCTCCCCTCGCGGTTCCACTGATGCTTGTATTTTATGGAGATACATCGGCCAATAACTTTGCATCAGTTGGAATGAAATTCCTCGATTATTTCAGACACCGATGCGGACATGGAATTTCAGAGTAGTCTTTGGTTTAACTGTAACTCGAAGTACACTGTCAGTTTTTCTATCTATTTAGTTGGGAAACTTGAGAGCGCAAAATATTTCTCGTGGTATTTAACAAATGAAAGAGGTCGCTATTTCAATGCCAGGTTTTTTTTAGTTAGGTTCATGACGATATGCATTTACAGCTGACCCGTCATTTGTACAGTTTGTACAATTTACTCAATGATCTTCGTTTATCTGATTATCGAACTTGGTGTGTAGTTACGCAAGAGAATTTGTTAGCGTCGATAACTTGTAACTTGCATCTTGCAAAATTTCACTGCATATAGTATCAGTTCAATTTCTTCTAATCGGAAACTTTTATAATCGTAGGATATGAAGTTGGTGAAACATTGCCAAGCTTCAAATAAGCTACAAGTAAGGTGTAGTTAATTTTTCAGAGTAAAGATGAATATGCGAGGGGAAATGCGAAAGAATCGTTATTGATACTCATATCTCTCGTTTCAATTCCATAGCAAAGATTTTCTTACGTCATTAAAAGTCGTATTCCCGGTCGGAACGAAAGCGAGATCGAAGCATAAAAGATTGGAGGATCGCAGCAGGGTCTTTTCCTTTTCCAACGACATTTTCCTTTTGCTCACTCCTTTGCTTGAATGGTAATTAGCTTTCCTTTCAACCGGTCGCTTTCCAATTCGATTACTCAACGACTAATTATTACGTTCCAGCGTTAGCCAAGTGGCCGAAGCATGAGAGAAAAAAAAAAAAAAGAAGATAGAGAGAGTAGGTAGACTAAGGGTTGATTCGAGTCATTGTGATCGAACGTGTGGCCGTTGTTGCGCGACTGGGCGCAGGATTAATGATACGTTTCATACTCATTTTCGTTCATTGTCGATACTAATCGATTACGGGCCGCGCACGAGTTCCAGCGCCATTAGTTAAGATCGGAATAAATTTCGGGTGAAAGTGGTCTAGGGCCTAAGGGACGATCGATCCTCCTGGTGATAAATTTACCTGTCAATTAAGTTTCATTTCAACTTTCGGCTGGTTCGAGAAAATAGTTCGATACACCGTGTTCATGTCCATCGGATCGTAATTAAACCGTACGCGCCCTGGTTCATTCGTAAGAAAAATCGATTGACGCAACGACACTTGGTCACACACGCCATAGGATAATATGTGTCCGCTTCGATCATCGAACATTCTCCTCGACTTTTGAAGAAATCCATCGTTTACGTAATTCCTGGCTGGCGTAAAGCACCGTCGAAGAAACCGGAGACATTGTCGCTTAATTAACAGACTTCGTCGTGTCCATGGGATCCGGAGACGGAGAGAAGTACTGTTGGTATCGATTGAGTCGCTCGCAATTAAAAATATTTTCTCTAAAATATTGGCGATGCTCGAGATACGTTACTATTCATGAGACACTTAATACACTTAGGATCAGTTTAAGTAAATGAAGATTACAATCACAAGATGAAATTGAAACGCCCAATGTCAAAAATACATATATCGTTTATTTCGAAATTAAATATTAATTAAAATATCGTAGAACATCGTTTAGTAATAAAATTTTAACGAATAGAAAATATGTATGTATTCTTATAAGTATTATATGTGGAATAAAAAAGAAATGAGAAAAATGTATACGTGATAAGTATTTGTAGAGTTACGGTTTATTGGGGAAAATTAATAAGAATTAAACCTAGTATTTAGTAGAGGAAATCACTAGATTGTTTAATTATTTTAATGCTTCGTGGTGCTTCTTTTTGATTCTATTATGGTTTAAAACTTTTGTGACATTGAATTTATCAAATCGGTGAGTACTCGACTTGGAATGTCTTTCCATTCTTTTAATAGAATTCTCCTTAAATCATTCTGTCCCATATATTTCCAATAATGTTTATATCTGAGGATTGTGGAGGTGTTTTCAAGTGTTTCCGAACATTACACAAGACCCACGCTTGCGTATTAGTAACATTATGCTTCCGATCGTTATCTTACATCAGGATGAAATTGTCTCTTTACCCATCTTTTCCTGCACTTTGATACAGAGTTTAGTTTTTAAGATATATTTTATCCTGCAAAGCTGCAACTGTGCGAGTACTTGTTACGCATATACTTTTCCCATTTTCTAAATGTTTATTAACATTTTCACAAGCGGAACAGGTGGCGCATTCTTGCTTTTCTTTTTAATTATTCCGCAGTCTTGTATGAATATGTACATATTATTTATTTGTTAAAATTTTGTCAAAGTTAAAGTAGGAACACTTTCTACGCTGACTGTACGTCGTAGGAGGAACTAAATTACACTATGTTTGGAAGATTTTATTACAGAACTATTTCATTAAAGGTCACGTATAAAATTAGCAAACTATGATTACAGAAAAAATGCAAGTATACTTTTGCCGATTTCACGACTTTAATGTCATTTTAATGTCACTGATTAAAGAGGAATATCTTTTAAAAATGGAAAATGTGATTTATGGTTTCGTAGTCTCGTAGTTTCCGATCGAAAGGTTCGTGTTTATCAGGAAAGCAAAGAGATTACTTTAGTATCTTTAATTTCTACTCGATAAATTTCAATATCTCGTAACAAAATCATAGCAATCAATAACAACATCGTAGCACGCAATTGCTACCAGCAGCTATACACATTTGTACTTACATCACAGAAGAACTGTATTTAAGAAAATCTGCTCATTTTTCTCACGATAAAAATTATTTTTCTAAACCTAGTCTACCTAATCCCCATTCGACGATAAATGAAGATATAGATCATTTCTTACAATGGTATTTGCTACGAGTTCGTCGAGTGTATCATGACTTATGGATGTTAGCGCAGTTAATCGACTGGACAGTATTGTACCGTGATAAAAATATTTCCGTAGAATTGTACGCGGTTTTTGAGGACTTGTTGTTGGATCGGAGGGACGCGGCAACACACGTCGTTCCCTCCTCCTTTCTCTTTTCCTCGCGTTCTATTTTCCTCTCTCTCTCTCTCTCTCTTTCTCTCGGTACTCCATCTCCGTTCTCTTTGGATGCTGTGTTCTTCTCTGAAAGTCCCTTCGAAGAGGTAGGGCACGCGAATGTGGGAGGGAGAGTTTCCGGTCGCCCACGCGCCTCCGTAACAACCACTTCGCCGAGGTATCAGGGACAAAACACGGGCCGGCGGATGTCTCTTCTCTTCAGCGCAAATGAAGAAGTCGCCTCGCATTCGGCAAATATAATGAAAGCCCCCCTTTTCCTTCGGCATGCATCGCGGAAGCGATCCTCTGTTAGCGTTTCGCTTCTTGCGCTCCCTGTTTCTGCCTTCCGCTCTTTTTTAATTCGCGGCCCTCGATGTCGCGCTTTTAAACGCGCTATATCAACGTGTTTGCGATTCCTCGGCTTTCAATTAGCACGTTGCGCTCTGTTTCGATGTTTCGCGAACATTCCGGTCCACCTCTTCCATTTAATCATCGTGAAGCTTTACAACGTAAAACGCGTTATATTCCTCGATGAAACATTTCTCGGTTGTCATAAATACGAAACGTCCTGAACACTGAAATAATCAGCCAAGATTTTCAAGCTTCACAAAAGTTGATTGATTCTAGAATATTAATCTTTTGAGGTTTGACAGCGAGTCGCATTTAAAACTTTATGGCGATTGCTTCGTATTTAATAGAATAAATTCGAAGGCTGTTTATAATTCGTGCGTATATAAAAATTTATAATATCATGACTAATAACTACATTGTGAATATTTATGTGTATATATATACGTAGAAAATTGTATAAAATGTATCATTAGTATAATATGCAAATCCTTATGTAGGTTACATCTCTTTTATCGTGCTTGGAAACACATGGATTTGTATAAACAACTGCAACCTACAAATCCAAGCATGTCTATATCGATATATTTTTATTCATTTAAATTCTGACTGAAGAAATCTATTTCGTACAAAGACCACAAGTAGAGACTCGACTGATTTTACCTCACTGTGTCGCTTCCGTCTACATGTCTTTATATCGAGAAACAGAAAGCACGATAAAACGATGTCCATCTTATCCGCGAAAGATCGCGTATAATCTCAATACATAGCCTTCGCAATCGAGACAAGGATCGAAAAATATCGGCTGCCACTTATACACTGTCCGCCGCGTACGGCTATCCACGAGCAAGTGAACTGGATTTCATTTCCATGTTTGTTAATTGCGCGTTATCTGTGCTCGAATCTTTGCGCGACGCAGAGAAAAAAAGGAGAGATTGTACGAATCGAACGTGATCGCTCAATCGAAGTACACGGTACTCGCAACAACCAACAAGAATACGTGCCGTGGTACCACTCGAATGGGTTGCGCGACACGGATTTGCGAGGGGTGGTTTACGAGCGTGTTCCCGCGGCGCCTTGACCTGCCTCTAGCAAAGCCTACGACAGTCGAGTCCAAACCGATATGAACCGATCGGTGTGCACGCGTGGACGGATCAGTCGTCATTGCTATTTTTAAGCTCCGCAATCGGCGCTAACTTTCTATTGCTTCATGCTGCTTCAACGTGAGTCCCTTCGTAGGACGTTTCCGTTTCCAGTCTAGTTCCTGTGATTCTTGTGAATTAATTTTTATCTTTTGTTAGTTCCTGTCCATCTTTTTTGTCCGAAAGATAAACACGGAGATATCATCGATATTCATACAAAGAGAACTATCGTTAATTCTTTGCGGTAATAAGTCAAACTGGACCTTCTTCCTTATTTTTCATCTTATTCGTTATTTTCTTCATTTCATTCGAAACATTTATTCGTTGTCTCGTAAAGACTTGAAAGAACCGCGTTAAAGAATAAGAATTACGTACCGTAGTTTGTAAGAAATACATGCAGCTATGTTACAGAGAAACCATTAATGGACACGAACGATCAGCCCTTACGAGCTTCTGCTCTAAGCTTACGATACGTGAAATACGAAACTTTGAGAAATTTTGCCCAACCAAGTACAATAGATATCGAATAGATGAAACAATTATCTACCTAAATTCCTTCTTTCTGGTAATATTCATAGAAATGCAAATTTACGTAAATATGTACGGTCTAACAAGTCGTATTCGTGTTATCGTAAGTGTATTTTCTTATGAAGATTCTTATGAACAAGAGTGTACTTACGCGTGCGTGCAAAATGCGGAATGCGTACGATCCAGCTAGATCAATCGGTGACTCTAGTTAACGTTTTATGTTACGACCTCGCTATATTGTTCCCACCTACTATACGGGCAGATGAATATTTTTCAACATAAGACTCTAGAGCGGGAAATTCTTTAGGCTCGCGGTTGCGACTGATTCCAACGGTACATCGGAACCACTCGAGAGAACGACCGCTCTGGCCGGTGTAGTACGCACCACCCACCACGAAGTACTCGAGGAACGAGGATTGTTCGTCCTTCGAGAAGAGAATTCGGCGTTAAAACCACCTCCTGCCCCTTCATCTCCTTTTCATCTCTCTTTTTTCACCTTTTTTCTTGACTCGGTTCGGAACCGTCTAGCTGGAAAAAGAAGATCACGAAGGGACTTTTAGGGGCGTTCAGACGACCGTGCGAAATCGACTTCACCGTGAAGATCATGGTAATATTGAATAATGATATGATATAATTTAATAACCGTGCCGCTGGATGATGCTTAATGACGATAATGCCGGAGTACCGTGGCCACCTAAGATCAGCAGGGAAGCAGGAATTTGCAAGTTGTTCCGTTTAATCGATACTTGTGTGTTTACGCGTACCATTACATTTTTCCGGATTAATCTTACGCTTTAATACTTTCGGTTTGGTTCATTAAAGGCCAAGCACTGAAATAATGGTTCAAAGTTGCGTAAATGCAACAGTATTGCAGAAGGTGAGTAAAGTAACTTACATCTCGCGGTTTGTACAGCTATGGAGAGTGGATTATTAACAGGTTTTCAGAAGTCGATTATAAGAATCAGCGATACGAAACATACTTCGAACGATATTCCGATTTCTTCGAATCGTCCCTGGCAGCATTAATTGACTACGCACTAGATGTTGAAATTCGTGATTTAAAGGATTAACAAGTCTGTCAGACGATGTTATAGATATTTAAATTTCTTGGAGTCTCATAAAATTGTTGGACCCAGTAGGGACCAAAGTTGCTTTAACTCAATATTTTATTTGAGATTACTCTTTAGCGAATTTGCATTATTAAATTCCGTCGAGTGTGAAAAAGGAATTTCCTCCTCTGTCTGTTTCATTCGGTTTGTATCACTGCGATAAATCATTTTCTTCAGATTATAGAAATTCTTGTTGTACCTCTGATTCGTGTAACGAAGTTCTGTGATATACTTGTTATTTGTAACACGACAAAGCGATAACTCACTTTGTTTACGCGCAACGAAGTTCCTCGGATCTCAATGATCAGGGGAAAGAACAAATTGTAACGAACTAAATATTGATTATATACATTTTTCGAATTTTCTCCCACAAGTACGATGTAAAAAGAACGAAACGTTTCGTCAACGCTCTTTTAATGGATTAATACGAATTATTTCGTTACATAACTTTCGTGGCTATCAATTGGAACCAAAATACTCGATAAAAGACAGTCCAATCGACTACGTCGCGGATTAATAATGGCCTTGGCGGGAGATAAAATTTAACTTGATATCGAGCTCGCTAAGGATACGCGTGCTGTTCCACGATTGTGAAGATAAACAATAGATCAGAGATTGGCTCACGGGCATCCAATGCGGTTATATTAAGTAACCGCAAGACTGGCTCGTAATCGCGATCGTATCTGGTCATAGGATGTCCCAACTTATAGGCGGGATATCCCAAGAATTTATGTCACGCGTTGCCTTCCGACAATCTACGCTCAACTCCACGAGACGACCAAATTAAAGAAACACACCTCGCTTGCAAATCTTTTAAAATTCTTGTGTAACCAAGGGATAATAACCAAGAAAAATCACATTAGGTATAAGGTGGTATTTAGGCCACGAAGGAAAGCGACGAAGTTCTAAGAAGAAAAGATTTATGCAAAATGGTGCGCTTAATTGCATTAAACGATACTTATCTCGACGACCGTCGTCAAAGTTACGTCAGAATCGCTTGTAATCCACGGTACTCGCGATTATACGGGGGCCATCGAACGAATATCAACGAGGATACCGAGCCAAAGGGACACCTGGACAAAGTTTGGATAAAAGCGCAAACTAGTCGCGTCGTTGTCCGGAAGATCGTCGCGCGATGGATTTATATTGGCAGTCGATTAAATTTCTCCGGCCAATTTACATCGACTGGTTTATCCATCGGATCGAGGCGGTCGTAAATAAGTGTACCGTGGTCCGTGCTGCGCCTCGAATATCACCGTTTACGACTGAATTGCCAGAAAAAAGAAAAGGGAAAGGGACGAAGAAGAGAACGGTTTAGGGACAGCCAAAGAGAGAGAGAGAGAGAGAGAGAGGAGGAGGAGGAGAAGGAGAAGGAGGAGGAGGAGGAGGAAGAGGAAGGTTAGAAAGAAAGGAGAAGAAACGAAGGAATCTGGAAAGCGACGGGGCTCTACGAGGAGTCGTAATTTCGGTGCAAATCGCGAGGGTGAGGATCCGCCGTGGAAACGGAGAGGAACGGTGGACAAACCGTCGCTGGACTTTGGATCGCGCTCGCGTGCACCCGCGACGACGCATCGCAAGCTGAACAAGGAGAGGGAACGCGCGGGGGAAAAAATATGAAAAAGAAAAACGACCGGGTAAATAAAGATCGACCCGTCTCCCACGCCCGTGACCATTGTTATTATATATCCCGTGGGGTATTGTTCCCATGGGAAAACTGGACAGGCCCGTTCTACCACCTATAAGACACGCCGGTGAGTGAGAGAATATGCACGCACACACGAGCTTTTACCTGAGGCCTCGCCAGACTTCAGGTAACACACACTTTCTCCTTCTCTCTCTCTTCTCTCTTCCCAACGACGTGTATGCTGCTCGCCTAATACACACACTCGCGGCACGGTTAGGTGGCGCGTGCGTGTAACCACACGCACGAGACAGGCCGCACACTCGAGCGCAGATTTGAGATATTGTGGGGGGCGTTCACCTCGCATCTCGGTCCTCGTGGTTCGTTCGTGTGAGTAACACTTATACACGGCAGACAAGCAGCGTTACACGTCCGCCAGGTATACGTCCGTGTATTTCGTCTCCTCTCTACGTTTCCGTGCAAGGCGTTGCAACGAGTATCCTCGTGGCTCTCTTCAATCGTATGCGAACGATCCGTATACGTACATGTATGTATACAGCCGTGTATACACACGACATCGTCTTATTCCACTGCGAATGTATACAGATACGCGAGGCTAGCCGCTTGTACGTATATGTAGCCGTGGTGGTACCTCGTGGTGGATGCTTGAGGAACAGGGTGCGGCTCAACCCACCTCGCTTGACTTACCTACCCGTATTACTGTCTAGATAGGTATATCCAGGCGCGAGCCACGCACGGCCCAGGATACTATGCCATATTTGCATCCATGATCCAGGACACGTGTGTATCCGCGGGAGCGCGTGTGCGTCCTTTTTTTCCTTTCTCCTTCTCCTTCTTCTTCTTCTTCTTCCTCTTGCTAGTTGTTTCTTTTTCTATCTACCTGGACCATTGCCTTCACCGATGCACCACCGTGTCGTGATCCTTGCTGTCTTTCTTCTCTCTTCTCTCTTCTATAACCCTCTCTCTCTCTCTTTCTCTCCATTTCTATCTCTGTCTCTCTTTCATTCTACCTCTCCCCTCCCTTCTATCTTTCCGTTTATTTTTTATCTGCTCGTTTTTATCTGCCTCCCTTTTTGCCGCGCTCTCTTCTCTTCCCTCTTTCACCCGGAGCCTCTCCTATCTTCCTCGACGTATCTCTCGCGAGTATGCGTGTCTCTCGCTCGGAGGGATGCGTACGCGAGTACTGTTCCTCCGGGCGCAACGTCGGTTCCGCAGGACGACGGAGGATTATAAATCCCGGAGGAAGAACAGGGATATCGATACTGCGTCGTATGATCGCTTACGGGCCGGATAGACACCTCCTTTACGCGCCTTTTTCTTCTTTTTTTAAGCGTCAGTTATGGTTAGATTGCAGATGTCTATGTAACTTCATATTTTTATGAGGACGATTAAAAGCGTAGAACCTACGTAGAGATTTGTTGCACTTTAGATATTTCACGGATTTTTCCATATTTTGCGTATTATCGATCGTGACGAGTTCCTTTTTGTTTCCACGAGCTTAAACCCAACCTTTCAGCAACCGCGTTATTTATGGGATGACTTAATATTTATAGTGACCCACACTTGGATACAATCCAATAGAGCACTATCTACGTGTTAAATAAAATCAGACATAAAAACAATTTTGTTAGAATAAACGCTCCGCGTGTTTATATTTCAATTTGAATGTCGAGTGTTAATCGTAGAACTGAAATTATTTAATTCTCGCTTCCTAAGAGAAATAACTCAAGGCGGACGCGTATCGATATAAATAAATTGCAGTAGAAAATCTGTCCAGGGCTATTTTTATTTTCAAAACAAGCATCCGAGCCTCGTCGAGTTGATGCCTTCGATTTCAAATTTACCAAATGCTTAAGCAGCCAGGTCGTAAATTCGGCACGAGATTCTGTACCTAAAAAAAAATGACTTGCTTTGCCTGTTACCGTCCCGTCAATCTACTTTTTGCCTCTACACAGTACATATAGTACACGGATGAAAATTTTCAAACTTCATTCGAATGAATTGCAAACTCTGACGAGATTGCTGTTCGAGTTTGTTGGAAAACCGAGAGTGTCACGGCCGCGTCAGTAATCAATAACGATAGGCTCCGAGAAAGCAGGTCCGGTAAACGAGCTGGATACGCAAAAAGAAGAGCGCGTGAAGGAACAGTCGGAGACGAGAAGCAGTGATTAACACGTGGTCGATCCTGGAACTGGCCGACGAAGATCGATGAGGATCGGAAAGGTGGCCAAACGGTGTATCACGGTAGCCGACTCGTTATTCGAATTCCTGGGATTCCTGGCGTCGCGTCTGGAGCGGCCGGCACGCAAAGTCTCACCCGATACGGCCGATCCCCGGTCTGGCCACTCTCCTTGTCTTTCTAGCTTCGGACTTACCGAACCGGATGGCACGATCACACGAGGTCCAGGGGACCGCGTAATTAATTGATATAATAATCGTGACGGCCAGTCTTAATTTCATCGAGACTCAGATGCCCGTGCACATCGCCATTCTCGTCCTGCTGTATCATCGTCTCAATTTTGTCATTCTTCTTTCCTTTCCACTCTTCTTTGTCCCTTTTCCCTTTCGCATCAACGACTCCGACGACGGCGACGATGGCGACGATGGCAACGACGACGAAGACGACGATAACGACGACGAAGACGACGACAATGACAAAGACAACGACGACAACGACAAAGACGGCGACGACAACGACAAAGACGACGACGACAACGACAAAGACGGCGACGACAACGACAAAGACGACGACGACGACGACAAAGACGACGACGACAACGACAAAGACGACGACGACGACGACAACGACAAAGACGACGACGACAACGACGACGACGAATCATCGACGTCCGCCGGCATGGTCTCACCAATAAGTCTCTTCAAGGTTGCCATCGTTGGACTACCATAATCCGCCTCGTAGATTATTATCGGCGAGAGAAGAAACTTGCGACACACACCGGTCGCGCTCGTTCTTTCCTCCTTTGTCCATCCTTCCCTGCCGTTCTGTTTCTCGATTTCTCTCTCTTGTGCTCTCCTGGTTGTCCGCTTCTTTTCCCCCTCCCTCCCCTTTTCTCTCTCTCGTCCACTCGGAGAGCACGGAATAATAAACCCGGCACGGTGATCATTAAGAAGAGGCTAGCTTATAGTCACAGCATATCTGTGTTTGATTTGCGTTTGGCAGGAGGACGTATAATTCCTTATCTTAATTGACCCGATTAGCATATTGTTAGAGGCTGCGAAGGAACGCTTTAAGACGCGCGTTGCACGCAATTCTGCGTGGCCGTGTACCGCCGGGTATCGCGTGCGTACGAGGCCGAAACACACGGCGCGGCGGCGACGTCCCGGCTACTGGAATTTCGTTTCACGAAGCTTCCTGTTTGGTCGATTAATCAAACGGGACGTAACGATCGATGAATATCCATTTGGAAATTAATTTTCGTTGGCTGGGACGGCCGATCGATTATATACGACGTGGAGATGTTGTCCCGTATGGTACTCGCGCGATTTCAAAATGCTAATAGATCGCCTCTATTCGTTTTAATTCGTCTCGTGCCTCTTGGGCTGGCTCGAGACTTGCTTGATCTTTCTCAGAACGATCGTGGCTCTCTGTCGGTCACACAGACCGAAGACTTTCACCGCGGCGCTCAGTTGTTCATTCATAAATTGATTATTAAAGGCTCGCCGGGCCCGTTCCAACGCGAAATATACGCGCGTACACGGTGGCACGAGCTACGCGAACCCTGTTGCTTTTTCATCGTCGATCTCTCTACCGGGAATAAAATGAAGAGAATGGTGGTACGGAGGAGGAATCGCGAAACAGGCTGAAAAACGAACGAAAAAAAAGATACTTCCGCGTTCAAGCAGCCGGCTATTAATTTGTCCGCTGTAAGGAGTACTTAGCCGCGCGAACAAGAAGCTTTCGTCCATTGGTTTTTCATCACGCGCGACCCGTCACCGTGTTCTCGGCTTCTCTCCACCGCCGGCGTCGCCATACTGTTATTAGCATTATCCACGTCCGAGAAACAGGCTTTTTAACGTAAAACTTACTATTACGCCAGTGGAAAACGAAGAAATGGAAATAAACGCTTGTCCGAACGAAGATCGAGTAAATACATAGTTACACAGTCTCTGTGCAACAAGTGGTTAAACCCGGCTTCACAATTTTTATGTCTCAATCTCCTGTTCCGACCAGACTTTTCACGCTTCCAGAGAAACTATATCGTAGAATTGAAACGAGATAGTATTCATATTAACGATGATTCTCTCGATTCGTGTATATTTTCATTGAATTCAAAAAAAATTGTTCAATGATGGAAACACGTCGCCAGGTTGAAAATGATTCAGCATCGTAATAGTGTTGAAAACGAATGTTCAGTTTCTGTAGAAAATCTCTGTCGTTTTCATTTCTGAGAATATTTATTCGATTGCGGAATGCCAGATAAAAAAAAGGAAGAGAAGAAGTAAAGTAATTCTTCCAATTATTTATCCATCGAACGAAATAACTCGACGAAAAATCACTTGCTTACTTAAATAAACTAACGCTTAACTATTTTTAAGATAACATCTGATCAAACGAAATAATGTATCGTTTAAATAATCAAATATTTTAGCTGAATAACATCCGAGTCTGACTTCTCCATAGTAAATCGTGTTGCCTTTTAAAAATATGAAAAATCGTGTTGCCTTTTAAAAATATGAAAAATCGTGTTATTCGTTGGTAACATCGAAACATCGGCTCGGTATCTGAAATTTCCAGCACAGATTTATGAACATATTACGTTTTATGGATGCTGCATTTCCGAGGAACGGTTCTTAAAACGGTTGCCAGCGTCTTAATTAAAGAATATATCGGCTATTAAGCGCGCCCATTGAGGAACGGAGACAGGAGATATCTGGTGGATCGGTCCCCGTGTTCTTTGGCGTGACAATTCGTACACAAGCACCAGACCGGACACGGCGCGGCATAGGCAGCGCGACGATCGTTTCTCGACTCGCCGGTTTGACCTGTGTCTAACGAGTTTGGCCGCGTGTGCACGCTCCGTCGTGCTAGTTTCCAGTGGCCAAAGATCGTTTCGATGCATTCTTATCGAATACTTGAGGGTTTCTTTTTAATCCTGCGACGACGAAGGTTGGGTTAGTTGAGACAAACGCGGATATTTTAATACTTGGTGTTTGTTATTTGCTAGATTACGTTTGCACAGTGGTTGGAAATAACGTTTGCACGTAGCCTTATTTTCCAACGAAGCGCTTTTTTTTTATCAGGCTCTGTACGTTACATTTTCATAGCGTCAAATAAAATCGTGGAAGTTGTACGATAGCACCGCTAAATGATATGGAATTTAATACGCTTAAACTTAATCGATTAATATCTCAATGCTGTATCACGTACAATAGTACAGCAACTGTACTACTATGCTTTTATCCTAGCAAGTTATTGTAGTTGGTTATTAGAGAAAATTGCGGATGAGAGATGAGATAAGAAAAATTGGAAAAGATCTATTTTCATCTCTTTTTAGTCACATTTTACTTTTACATTTCCCCTAATTTCATTTTAGATTCATACAAGTCCAAACTACTCGCACGATTGATCCAATATTTAAGTTCACCGGAAGATAAAAGAAGGTATAGATTTTGTATCTAAAAGTGGAAAATATTGATCGAAAATATTGATGAATCGATAGCACGTTTCAAAGAGTAATTTCATTTTGATTGATTTCAACGTGTTGATTGTTTACTTGGATTAACTAGAAACTACATAAATTGTCTACTTTTATTCCAAAAGATCATTTTAATGTCCACTTCACTGGTATCGTTTGAAATTATGATGTACAGCTTGCAATAAATATCGCGAGAAAAGGGTGAGGTTAGCACTGTCGAAGGGACGGGGAAGAGGCTGTTAATCTCGAGAAGGCGAGCGGATCTTGCGACTCCAATTAGTACTTTGTCATTACTTATCGGGAGGAACGCGTGTTAGGTGTTGGTCCCATCGCGGCGTGTTATCGTGGCCGAAAAAGTGCCGGGGCTGGTCTCCAATTTCGATCGACTTATCCACGGCCGTCGATCTCCCATATTTACGTGCGGCGATCTGTCCAAGATTCAGGATCCTCGGCGTCGGCTTATCACGAGACCGACGAAACTCCACGGCGAGTTGTTTGGCGAGAGGACGCGAGGGGAATACGCGAGTAAATCCAACGGAGGCGCATAAAGACGCGACGAAATACGAGCGAGAAGGCTTGGTGCCGATACCTCGTCGAAGCAGAAGGGATGTAAAGAAGGAAAAGAAGGTTGAGGGGAAACGAGAAAGACGAGAAACGAAGAGAAACAGAAGAGGAGGAGGAGGAGGAGGAAGAAGTAAGACGAAGCAAGAAGAAGAAAGGAATAAATAAAGTAAAGAACAGGTAGGAAGAAGAAGGAGGAGAAGGAAGAGGAAAAGGAAGAGACAACGCAGCGAGGGAGAGATCTACTGCAAGGGCGCGGCGAGGGTCCAAGATGGAAAAGAAGGAAGAAAAGAGGTGTGGCACGAACCTCTCTCCAGCATTGTCCGCTCGTACAGCTCGCGCACGCCGGGACTGGTCCACGCACCATCCGAATCTATCTACATACGGCATACCATACGCGCTCACGCATAGGAAAAGAAGTCTCTCCTCGGGCCTGTCGTGGTACTGGTACGCGCGTGCTCGTCTACCAATGTGTTGGTCCGTTAAATCGTACCTATGAGTACTGTTCCTATATCAGGAATACGTGAACGGATGTGTGCGAGTATAAACGCGTATGAGGAAACGTGCGTGTAAAAGGGAGGACGCGTGTGAGTACCGTGGTTAACTCGACGACCGCAACACAGCCGCACGACAGACCCGACCGGTATTCAAAGTCAGAGCTCGCGGGAGGGACAAGAGGGAGAAGAAAAGGCAAGGAGCAAGGAAGAAAGAGGATTGGTAAGAGAGGGAGTAGGCACGAGCCTAACTGCAACCAGCATCCCACGCGCTTGGACCAACATTTAGTAGGCTCTTTCTCTTTCCCTCTCTCTCCCTCTTCCTTGTAGGACTCTTTGCCTCGGTCGAGCTCTCCCGTTCGCCTCTCTTTCTTCATCTTACTCCTCGATCTGTCTCCGTTGGACGCGCGTACATGACGAGACATACGTACACGGTCGACCATTAGACGCGAGTACGCTGCTTAAGATCGGTCTCTTCTCTTCGTTGGACGCATCTTGGTCTATCTTTCTCTCTTTTTCTTCTTTCTTTTCCTTCGGCTCGTTTCTTCTCCACTCGATCTCTGTCGATGGTCAGAGCGCGACCACGAGAGAATGATTCTACTTGGTCGTAAAGAGAGGCAGCGTTTCCATACGGGACGAAAGGAAGGCAAGAAAGTCGAAAATTCGTGTCGAGATTACGTGTTTCGGACCGTTACGCGACCCCATGCACGTGGACGATCTATCCAAGCACGCGCTCCGTATGCGCGAACAGTGTGAAATTAGATACGAACTACGGCTATTAACTAAGTCGTATCGATGTCTTGAGGTTGGATCGCTTAATCGACGATCCCCGCCCGTGTCGTAATTATACTTTTCCGTGTTGACGGCTCGAATCCACGTTTCCCTTTTACGGATCCCAGTTTTATGATTCCAGCATGAATAAAACGTGTTCGCTTTTTGCCGAGAATAGACATTGCGTATCACACAGACACGCGTTCAAATAAAATTATACTTATCGTACGAGTCTCTTAGAAACTGCTTTTTGTCAATCTTTCAATTTCGTTACGCGTGCGCGCGATCATTAATTTTCAGTCCTCGACGAACACATATATACAATATATATGTATATATGACTTACTTCTATAAATTTATTCGCTGTAAAAGCATGACACGCAGTTGTGGTCAAAAGAAAGTTTAAAATTGGAACTTGCATATGAGTATTAATAACTTCGTGCTAGGTATTTTTCACCGTGCAGGTGACAATCGTCTATTTTGGGATATACGTTACGTCATTGCTCGTATAACATAGAGTTCCGCTTTCTAAAATTACAATAAAATTAAAATAAATTGATACCTTATAAACTTGCTTTCGTCACTGTAAGTAATAGTAATTCCTAAGATGGATTTGAAAAATGGAGTTTTTAATGTTACTACTTTCCTCGATTTATGGAGTTGATCAATGAGATCTCCGAACGGCTCGTATTTCTGCTGTGTAATTTGTAGACTACGAATGTTTATGTATCCTTGGGAAATTTAAGATTCCAAAAAATTTACAGAACGCGCCTAATATGCAAAAATGCATAAAATATGTAGGGTAAAGCCCTTATCATGATATTTATTATATATGAAATTGTATTATATCGTACGATTAATAATATTACAAGATAAATTTTTATTTAGATTCCATTTTTTTAATTATGTTCATAAAGATATAAAACTACACAGATATCCGCTGTTTTATACATAATTTTCATATGGACGTCGTGTGAATCGTCGTCCTGGAAAGATTCGGACATCGCTCGATCATGGTTGCATACGTTGTACGTGCGTAGAGGAACGCACGATCGGATCGGTCTCGTCACGCAGCGTTCCATTGACCCTGCTAATTGTTGCGGAGGTCGCGAGAGTCAAGAAAGTCGAAAATTTTGAGACAGTGTCCGCGAGCACTCGCCATTTGTAAAGCTAGCCGGTCGTACGAGGATGTCCGCTATATAACGTCGAGAAAATTAATGGTCGTCGTTATTCGACTCGTTCTCGGGCCCCGGCTAAGATACGAGGATCAATGGCGGAACAACGAAGCTGTAACGTATAGGCTTAGAGAGGTGAGCTCGTCGAATTTTATTTCTTTTCTCTTTTTTTTTTCAGAGTGATGTATTACGCGTGGCGCTAGTCAGCTCGCGTTGACGTATCGGTGACAAGATGTTGGAAGAACCACGGTTACTATCCTTCTCGTTCGTCGACCATGTACATTCTAGAACGTACAGAGGAAAAGAAGCTTCTTGTTTGTAAGGACACAGTTGTACGGTCATTCATTTGGCGAGTCGATTCACCAGTCGTATCTGTTCCGACCAATTGATACCAGTGAAACTGGTTTTCTAGAAAAACTATCCCATCGAAATTAATTCTTTGAAATGTCGTGTACAGCTTTGTGAATTTTATGACATCCGTCTTTTTTTATCGATTTGCGTAAATGTATGTGGTAAGAAGGGATATTCGACGAGAGTTTTATTCGAAGATTTTGAAAATTGATCAAGTTATCGACAGAGTGCGTACGCGAAGAGGAAAGAATTCAAACGTATCCTTCTTGAAACGCGTTCTTTCTTTTCTTCAAAACAAAAAGGAAATCAATTTATGGAACAATTTCTCGAAAATACATTTCTGAAAACGTTTATCCTTTCGTGATAAGGCTATACCTATTCCCTCGTAATACTTTCACTCATTTGATCGATTCAATTATTTTACTCGTATGACTCTAATTGTAAATAATACCGTTGAAATATGTAGCTATTACATTTGTGCGTTGAAGAAATTTAAGAAAAATGACGAAACAGTGAATAGCGTGTTACGCAAAGTCGTATTATTGGAAAAGATAATAAACGAATAGTGAAAGAGTAACGATATTTTAGCAGCAACGTATGTGCTAAACGGCGATACGAGTTCAGGTCGTGAGACCTCTGCATAGTATAAAATAATAATGTTGAAATAATACTGTTGATATACGCAACCATTAAGTGTGTACTTCTGAATTTGTCGCGTCGAGAAGGGACCCAACGAAAGAAACAAAACGCAAAGTATGATTATTTTAAAAAATACAACGAGATAGTAGCAATATTTATAGCACCGAAGAGTGAATATATTAAACGACGACAGGAGTTCAGACCTCCTTTATATATTATACTCCATATCTTTTTACATACAAGAAAAACCTGATTAAAAACTCAATCTTCCGATGACCGTCAAAACGTACGTCTCACTTTCCCACACGATCGCGCGGTAGAAGCGCAGTTTCGTGAAACAAGATCCGGAGTGTAAATCACGGTCGATCGTCTCCCTCTTACGAGATCGCTTTCCCGTATGCTCGAAACACGAGGAGGATTACGATTTCGATCGCCACGACGACGCGTCGACGACGACCAAACGAAAGGGTTACATCGACGAACTCCACGAGAATTTCGTGGCGACGGTGACGATCACGGGAACGACCCCGTTCTCGTGTTGTCTTCGAAAAAAGAGAGCTTGTCGTGGCCTGATGCGATAAGGAACCCAGAGGAACGAAGAGGTGGAGGAGGATATAATGGCCAGAACGAAATCGTATTAGGGCACGAGGGAACGTTCGCCCGGGTTTTTATCGTGCCGGATACACCTCGTTTTCTGTCTGTTGGTTACACCACTACAAGGCCGCGCGTACTTACGTGGATACCCAAGCGGGGAAATTAGGTAGACTCGATTTTTTTCTTCGGCCACCCTGCACGCCGAGGGTGATTTACAGGCGCCTCGGTAAACTTATTGTTGGAAGACCATCTAGTAGGTTGTTCTAAGCGGGAAGGGAGGGGGTCTTTCTGAATGGATACTTATGAAGTGCTTGCCTCTTTCTTAAACCGCCGTTTAGGTATTTCGAAGATTTATGGAAATTGTGGAGAATCTCGTATAATCCCTACATTTTGGAATTACATTATATTCGTGGACTGAGAATTGAATACTGTATATGGTAAAGCTGAGAAAGATTTAACTCTTTGACAATGTAATAAAACGAACAAGGAATTTAGGACGAATGATTTAAAGAATATCTAATTACGATATTTATTCATCTATGAGATTTCTCGCGTTTTTTGCTTCGATAATTTATAGGAAATTGATATTGGTAATTGAAGAGAGACCCTCTGTTGGAAAAAGGAGCGTGAGACAAAACGGTAGAAATGGATTTTACGAGAATTATTATTTGCTTATCATACGTATGGTAACGTTCAACATGTAAAGTCTATACTGCGATGCTACAGTATGAAAGTGTTAATGGCTTGTTAAAAAGGATCTCTGCTACGATCGTTAAGTTTTTCCACGCTTGTGTCGCGTGGAAAATCGATTAAAATGACGGACAACCCATGTGAAACAGCCGACACGTTTCGCGTTCCCAGAAGATACTAAAGAGAAGTCGATTATCATAGCACAAGGTCGATGTGGTTACATCAGATGAAAGATACCAATTAAGTAGTTTATCGTGCGTGTTCATCAGAAATCACGGTACCATGACTTTGATAATAACCCCGATGTCCGGATTTTAGATTAACCAAATCCATTGCTCGCTCGGTGGTTGCTCGATGTAAATTTAATATCTGCCTCCTTAAACCGATTACACCTGAACATAATTGAACTATGCGTCTTGTACAATCCCCGGCTATCGAATTAAGATTATTCAAAAATTTTTCAATATCTTTCCGCATTTTAGAGGAATAATTTGAATAATTTAAATAAATAAAAGAATTTAACAAGAATATTCGTACAATATTATTAGATTAACGTTTGTATTATAGTTCAGAATTGCGCCTTTCCATTTGTTATCTGTCGCGCATAAATAATATTAAATTTTTAACGAAATATATACTTATAGTTCTATATTTTCGCATTAAACAAAATTTATCAAAGTTTCTTTGACATATCTTTCTGACATTATATGGTATTCGAGGAGTACCATCTGTACATTTAATTTACTTTTATAAATTTATTATTCCGAATGTCTATTTATTATATGTATATATGGATACATTTAATAATTTACATACACCAACTATACGAATAGTCACTATTTGTAAGTATATTTATGATCGTACATATCGAATAATAAATTGGATAGCAAGGAATAATTTGCTATGTACGGTATCTATATTTAAATTTGTTCCAGTCAATAAGTCCTAGATTTTACGTTTATGATTTAAGACTAACTTAGATTTCATACAATTGATGGTACCCAAAAGCTGTAACGTACGCATGAAGAAATAAATGTACGCATGTATGTATGTCTAACATATACATACTTAAATTTGTATGGTCCTAATTCGATGGTCAAAAGCTGTACAGTAGCACGCATAGTCAAACTAAATAGATCTCGTAACGTAAGAATTAACTAGAAGTTGTTGTGACTTTTGACGAGGATCGATTTAACATTAACGCGGCGCGGACAAACTTAATTTTCCACTCAGACACGAAGTTGAAGGAAACGGACGCGTGGAAAACGAGACTAACCGGCAGAAAAACGAACCGGTGTGAAAAATCGACTAGGCCTCGTTTACCACTCCAGACGGGGAGACGACGACGCCGATAAAGGAAACCTGGGGACCATTAGCAGAATATGTTCAAACGGAATATGTAATTGTGTAATACGTTGTACATTAACTCGTGGCGGTATCCCGCAAGAGGTAGTTCAGTTGGATTCCATTGCGGTCGGTCAACGTGGTTTCAAGCGTCTCAATGAACCAGCAGTGAATTAAAACGTTGATTCGCCGTATGTACGGCTGGCCATGGAATTCGTCACCTCAAGAACGATTGCCCTCTCGATACGTACCATTCATGGACGCCTCGGTTCGAGCGCACGCATCAATACCTTTGAACTTGCACGTAACGTACTTATCGTTAGAACCGAATAAGAATTCCTCTTGTCATTCTATCGATCGTATCGCTTCGCAGCTCGGAGACCAGAATTAGCGTTGGGATCAAAATTCAATATGTACTTATAGATTCGAATCGAATGATCAAGACTCACGGCCGATTGCGGATCTTTATACATTCATGGAAAATTGATCTTTCTTACGGACATTTCCATTTTCATTTTCATCATATATAAATTGACGAACGAGTGAGAATATTTGAATGCTTTCTGCGGGAAATATTCTATTTTGAATTATAAGTCCGATTATCTCTCTTGTGGTCTTTGAATTTGTATATCCTAAACTCGCTTCTGTTTCGACAAGCGAAGACAAAGTTTTCATGCATTAAGAGACATTTGAATAAAATTGAAATAAGAAATTACGTGTATCATACTTTCCTATTCAGGAAACTTTTTATCAATGAGAAAGTATTAGATTGAAAGTGACTCGAAAAAAGCAGCAGAATTAACAATATCTACGACGTTAATACAAGTAATAGTACATTGTGTATAGCATATTATAGCAAATAATAAAGTATATTGTTGTTACATTTTTTAACATCCAACTTAAATTCATAGTCCGCCGGTTACATGACGAAACACTAAACGAGCTTCTCAAACTATTAATTCGTACACTTTGTTCAACTTCAACCATTGTTCCTACAGATTGACCAAACTGTCCAAATACGTAGGAATCTTTAGTAGACACGTCTCCAAACGTGTTGTCTTGATCTCTATCTCATAATATCATTCACCGATCCATGTGTAGTACTACACGTATACTCTTCAATCTCCTCACACAAGCTCGTAAAATCAACCTAAAAAAGTGTAAGCTTAATTGTACGAATCAACGGTTCTCTTCATGTACAAGAAAAAGATGAAGAAGAAATCAGGCTGTTGTACGGAAAGAGATGCGGAGGATGCTGGAAGGAACTGGGAAGGTCTGGAGGCACGCGTCTGGGCGTTCCGGACGGTAGCTACATCACTGGATGATCCAACGTGCACGGGAGCAGCAAAAGAACATCGCCGGTAGTAGCAGGCCGGTCTGAATTGAGCAATTTTCTCCAGGCGATATCCATCACAATATGCTTGATACGTGAATAGGATCCCGGTCCCGCGGCGCTCACAAATCAATCTTACCACCGTGAATGTTGCTCCGCTTTGTTGTCAATCGCGAAACGTTCAGAATGTCGCGTTCAGTACTGCCCAGACAGTGGTTGTGTTTGCTGCTTGTGGCTGGCTAGTTCGTTTCGCCCCGGTCGTTTTTACTCTGAACGCGCACGTGCGGGCCGAACAATAAATGATCGCCTTTCTAAGGTCGCGCGTTGCACTGTTAACCAGCGACTTTTCTGTCCTCGCCACAGATTTACATAAAACATAATAGGGGTGTAACGCTCGCGTTAAATCGAACTATTATCGAACCATGCTGCCGCGTTTCCAGACAGATCGTGAACACAAGAGCGACATTTGAAAGCTCACCTATGGCGATTATTAGGTGGACGGCCTCAGCTAACCGGGTATCCAAACTATGCTTTTATACCGTGATGCAATATCCGACAGATCAACGTTATCCTCTGAAACGTCAATGATCTTTTAGAGCATTCTCCTACTTGCCTCAATCCGATTTTGTTGAACCCTTTTGACGATCATGCACTCTTGCTGGCTTCTACAACCACAAAATTCATCTTCTCGCGCGAGAAATATACAGCGCCTCGTAAAGGTAAAAGTATTCTTACCGAAGAAAAATTTTATGTGCATACTGCGTGCGTTGCGTAAAGC
Organism: Bombus campestris; assembly: GCA_905333015.3. NCBI lineage: Eukaryota > Metazoa > Arthropoda > Insecta > Hymenoptera > Apidae > Bombus > Bombus campestris. The sequence continues at coordinate 7,574,918 of HG995135.1, forward strand.
ATTTTGAAATGTTATTAGAATAGGAATGAGGCACGATTGTCGTGATTATGTATATCGACCTTTTATACCAATCTGAAAATGTATGTAGGAATTACAAGGTATTTGTTGCAAATATATATTTGGTAAAAAATTAGAATAAAAGATGAATAATCATTTTAAGCATATAACAAGTGTTACAGATTGTCCCATTGAGTATTGAAATTTATTAAGACAGTAGATTATTGTTTAGATACTCTTTTGGTCTCTGTAAGATGTATAGTTGCACTATATCTGGTAATTTCTGCATACATTTTCAGAATCCTGAAAATTTTTATCAATATAATCGTGACAGTTGGGTGTCGTTACAGTAATAATGAAATTTCAAAATGTTTCAGGTAACACAAATGACATGTTCATAAAACATGTCGACAAGTGTACGAATGCTTTCGCGAACCACTGTATATAAATACATTAAAGACCACGTTGTACGATCTACTGTCTCGATTACTCGAATGCCTTTTAACCGAGTTTCTGTTCCGTATTATCCGAGGTGCTTTGAATTTTATTGTAACTTCAATTTTTTCGGAACTTCAACGCAAGAAGCGCAAAAGTGTAAATAGTCGGGTATCGTTAAGGCTGTTAATCATACTTCCAATCAATTAAACAGTCGATTAAACTTTTGAATACACGTACAATATTACGATATCGAAATGTCTTCATGATTGTATGATTCCATCTATAAATACACATTCCGTATTATCTGAGTTTTCGATCATTCGAGGTAGCCTGGGTACACGTCACCTCGTATAATCGAGACTCTCTCGAAACTGTAATAATCGAAACTGTATCTAAAAATAACGTCTAATTTTTCTGCCGATAACAAGTGTCTCTATATACGAAGCGTAATTTAAATTCTACTTTATCCACTATTTTTTCTTTATCGTTACTTATTTATTTTATATTTTTCTATCTTCTTCCTCGCTTCCTTACGTTTCTCAATTGTCCGACTATGTACGCGTTTGCTTCAACTATTCCAATGTACAAAAATGTGTAAGTAAACCTACGTAACAAAATTAAATTATAAGTTCATTTTCGAAATACGGTATAACACGATTATGCAGTCTTTATTGCGGCATTAAACTGAGTGATTCATAAAACCGATCACACAGACCGATCGGACAAGAGGACGAAATGGTAAAGTGGCGAGAGCTGTGGAATTTACGCGAAGGAAATGCCTTGTAATAAAACGCGATGTCACGTGACACGGTCTAAGTCCCGGAGAACGCTTCAGGAAATTCGCGCCGCTCGCCGAGCCGAGAGAAGAATAGAGCGAATAGCTGACGAACAGAGTAGAACGATATCTAACTAATCTTAAGACGAGTGTGGAATCCGCACTGAAGTTTCGGTGTACGAGTACGTTTATGGCATACTGCGTGATAGCAGAAAAGTAGCCGTTTCTGAGTTTCAGGATTTGTAAACGAGATTGCTAACCCTACGCTTCTCCGATCTTTTCCGATCTCGATCCCGTTTCAACGAGCAAGACGACTTGTAACATTCGAAGGAAATATTTGTGGATAAAATTACAATATGAAATAACACGTACTAACAGCTATCCCCTCAATTTGTAATTGTAACATCAGCATAACGGAATATTTCGATATACGAGAATCGAACTCAGGTTAATAAAAGAAAATCGTAGCAGCGATTCTTCACAGGCTAAACCATTCGAATTTGTACGCTTCTAACCAGATTTTCTCGTGCCCATTTAAGAACCCCAATCGTCTTACACAGATAGTTACATGTTTTCGCATTGTATTTTATTTTAGACCTTAAAAATCCTGCTGCTCGAAATAATCAGGTGATTAACGTCAGATAGCGAACGTGTAGAATTACCGAGCTACATATAAAACGACGAGACGAAGAAAGCAGACGAGACGAGCGCCGGGGTGCAACGGTTGTAATTGAGAAAACAGACGATTCCCATGGAGAGAAAGAGAGGAGCCCTCGGCAAAACGAACAGCGAGGCGATTAGAATTACAGGCTTAATCCTGAACGATCTGCAAGCCTGTCGCCGAATACGGTAGGAGGTGAATAAGACGGGTATACACATTCGTCACTCAGCAAGCGTCCCGCGGTATAAGTCGTAGGCCCGACCCTCTCGGTCCCTCCCAAGTCGCCGGTCTCCCTTCCCGGCTTCGGTTCGAGCACGGAAGCCCAAATAAGGGGAAATGTACGGCGAATTAAGGTTCCCCTCCTTTCCTCTTTCACCTCACTAGAGGCGCCGGCTTCAACCTCGGTCACGTGGCGGCCCGACACAATCGGCGCAGAAATTGATCTTCCCGATAGGAGTAAATTAAGAACGACAATTGGCCACCTCGTAATTATCCCCGTCGATATTACGACGAATACCCTCGAGAGGTATCCGGTGCTGGCATGTTCTTTTCAAAGATTACTCATGTAGTAAATGTAGTACCGAGCAATTTGTATGTATGTAAGTGCAGCATCGAGTAAGTATACAGGGTGTTTCAATATCGATGGCACAACCAAATAAAAGGAAAGCGATTCTACGTGATAAAAAAAAAAGATCGAATATTTGGAGTTAGATTTTATAGCAGACCACTTTGTTCTCGTGAAAGTCAAGTTTGGAAATTCGATATACTTGAGGTTGGCTAAGTCTGAACTGGACAGCAGCGAATAATCGATAGGAGGTTATCGTATGCGCGAAAATAAATGCAAAATTCGTTTTCGAGAAAATAGTGATTGAACTTATTCAGTTCAGAATTAGCCTGGTGCACGTGTACTTGATCAGTTCTCATATTTTATTTTCTTCCGAACTATTCTCTCCGGAGCGTCCTACGAAAAAACGCTATTCTACATTTTTTACTTAAAGAACAACCCGCTATCCATTATTCGCTCCTGCTCGAGATTAGCCAAGTTCGACTGTACTTGACTACTTTTCAAACTCCATTTCCTCGAGAACAAAGCGTCGTACAACAAAATTTTCTTCTACATTTTCAATTTGTTTTCTTACGTAGAATTAGCCTATGCTCGGTTATATCGTCAATACAGAGACACCTTGTATAAGTAAGTACATATATCGTGTGTACGATTTTAATGAAACAACGCATATACGTATCGAATGATTCAGAGTCAAATTGGCCGGTGGATCGATCGAATGATTGGTGGACGATGGAAGAAAAATCGATGGCGCGAGATCGAGGAGGAAAAAAGACGGCGCCCACGCTGGGTGCGATCGGTCGAAGATCTCTGGCGATCTCTGGAAACGGCGTCCTCTCGGACGCTGCTCAATGGGAGGAGCTGGTCGGTCGCGGATTTTAATGGCGGATTTTTGCGACTCGCCAATCGCACACTACACGAGACACCGTCCTCCGTTTCCCGCTCTGTGATTCAACGATTCGACGATTTCACCGCGAAGAGAGGAGAGATATACATCGTGGCGAGTTACGTGATTTGATTTGAGGAGAGCTCCTCGAAGCAAGCGCGCGTGGGACACGCGCTCTGCCTTGTCGCGTGCCTCGCCACGTTCACGCTGGTTCTCAACCTGCGCCTCGATACTCGATGCATTCGATTAATCGCCACCGTTGCGCGGGAAACTTTCGCGCCATTATCCTGTGGTCCTATTACCGCACATGTTTTTCCAAGTGAAGATTACGAGGAAAAATATCATGCATACGATTTTGTTGGTTGTCTGATGTTGATGTTATCTCATGGTTGAAAACGTGTACTGTACAAATCCTACGATCTTTCGGTCGCTTTCGATCCAATTACACTTCCTTTCGTGTTAAAGAATATCTTCAACTTAAACAGAATATGAAAAAAGTCTCATCGGTACGGGTATTCTTGTTTCAATTTTATGTTAATACATCGCGTTGAAACGTTGTAAATACTTTTTGTGCGCTGAGATAAAAGATGAAAATATTGGAACTTGTGTATCATTGTAGTATCGCCGATTGGGTATTATGAGATTATCGTAGTTGGATAGAGGAGCAACGTATTCAACCCAAAAACATAAGCTCGTTAGCGACAGACGATAAATATACGAAGTTTTGTGACAGAACTGAGGATGTATATAATAAGCAAACTAAGCAAAATAACCAGAAAAATCAACACTTTTAAAATCAATATTTCTCAAGAGAGAGTTCAGGTCAGTATTTTTTATGTAAATATTTTTTGAAAGAATCCCAATACGAAAAACTTACGAAAAGATAATTTTGGTAATATGTGCGATTGGTTGACAAGATATTGGATTTTAAGATCGTTGCCATATGAAAAATAAAATATCTGACGTATTTTATCTTTCTCCTGTTGTATAATACTGATAATGTTCGTATAAAGTATGGATTTTTCAGTGATTCTAATTTCATGGAGCTGCTAAATATGTATGAATAAATACAGAGAATTGATGGATACTTAAAACGATTCGATGCCTAATGGCGTTTCTGTTTTATAGTTTATGAGTTTACACGTTAAGAAAGCGCTACGTTCTAACGGAGCAAAAGCCCGCGAGAGGTCTTGCACGGGGTTTGGCACATAATACGAGAATCCTCATACCGTTTCGACATTCGAATGATATCATCGCCCGCAGGAGCGGATTCAGTCATTTGTGGCAAGTCGCGTTCATCTCCTCGTGACGCGGTAAGTGCTTCTGCGGCACAACTTGCAAATCATCTAATGTTATGACATTTGAAAGTAATCGAAGCATATTACTCCGTAACTTGGAGCGTATTTCTCCGCGTCACTTCCATAAAGTTGAGATTAAAAGAATGATTTCATAACGATACAATCGTTTACGTTTTCATTGAAACTGAACATTGCACGTGACTTTAAAAGAAACGTCGTTCAAATAGGAAATCCTTGAATTATAATAACAGTTGTATTCAACTGTTTAACCTTTAACCCTTTGCACTCGAAATGGCAAATGCGCTGATACGATTTCTCACTAGGTACGAGTGTATCCGCTTTAAGAAATTATTGAACGTGTCCTTCGTATTAAAAAACATATTCTTCTTTCTCAAAGCGCGATTCTACCCTCTACGCGATGAATTCGTGTAAATTTTGAATATCACAGTTAGAAAGAGATCAAGCATAATATACGAGACAATGACGAAGATTCAGCAGTTTTCCTGATTTGTTCGTGAGGAATTCGTGGAACATTTCGTTCTAAGAAAAAGTTTATCAGTTTCAATGAGTCTGCAGATTTTATAACTACTCTCTCAAATAATCATTCGTGCAAACATTTCGAAGATACCACGCTCTGAAACATTGTGTAATTATAAAATATAAATGTACAGTAACAGATTAATGTATAGATTAATACATCTTAATCATTGGAAACAGGTAGTCGTAAATCTTTCCTCGTAAGTCCGGTTTCTACTTACCAAGTTCATGGAAAGAAACTTTAAAACACTTTCGAACGGGATGGATTAAAACCTTGTGTCAGTCAATAATATCATTTCCAGTATTTTCGGCTACACCGGGCGAATTATCCAGCGAATATCCGTGTTACAAAGTTGCTCTGTGGAGCGTGTAGAAACTAATGGCGTAGGAATCGAGATAGCGTAGGTACTTACTCGGATGCCTACCGTCGGAGAACAAAGAGAAAGGTACGCGGATAAATTGCCTATGCCGTTTACAGGCGAGTCGGGCCTGAGAACAGCCTAATTACCGCGTTTACGCACTGCGTAACGTGCACGAAGTATCGCTCGATCGCTTGGACAAATTGGACACGCGTGATGTTTTCATTTTCACGGAGCAACGCAGAAACTGGAGGCGTACAATTCCTTGAAACGAAAGTCGCTCAGTTCGAATTTCAAGGAACTGAAAACTTGAATCGAAAGTTTAAAAATTCGAGTGTTCGAGAGCTTTCGCTCGAAGGTTCGAGACGAAAGTCGAGTCAGATCGAATTTCAAGGTACCTAGCGGAAACTTAAATCGAAAATTTAAGAACTCAAGAGTTTTCGTTATTTCGTTCGAAATATCGAAAGGAAAGTCGTTCAGTTTGAATTTCAAGATACGGAAAGCTTGAATCGAAAGTTTAAGAATTGGAAAGTTTGTTACATAGTTCCATTCGAGGCACGAGGAATACGGTTTTCACGACGATAGACGCACGGTAGTTTCATCAAAATCTCACTCCACGTCGCACCACGTTCCGAGTATTCTAAAAATGTAAATGCAACAATTGAGACACGGGTTAACAATTGAATCCAATTTGTACAAGTCGTTCGCTGATGATGTTGACCACGTGGACGCGTTGGACGCGCGTGGAATTTTGTAAGATCTTGAATTAATATAGGTTAGTGATGCGTAATTAGAGGCCGACCGATCGTTTGCGGTTATGGTGCGGTGTAATGCCGTAAATTATATTCAAGACCTAACCGGTACGTTAACTGATCGCGTAACGTTTCGGTTTACTTATCAGGAAGCGATTAACGACACCGTACGCAGGTTATAAATATTCACGATTGCGAAAGCATGCGTGTAAAAACACCACTGAAAGGAAAATCCGCTTGTAGAATGGCCACAGCTTTTTCTTACGTTCCTATATCCCCGGTTAATTTGCCGAGTGAATTGTTTTTCACGTTGTATCAATGACAACCATAAGTATTTTATGCTTTAAGATAAAAATATCATAGGGTCGTAAAAATTAAAGCTTGTCAGATAAGTATCACAAATTCAAGAGAAATACCTTTGAACACGTGAAAGAATGGACGTAGGAATTTTCTTTAGAAATTTATTCCGGTGGAACTAGTCGATGAATTAATTCACATTTAATTTGAAAAAGAAAAAGAAGATTAAATATCGTCACTAAAATATTATATTATTAATGGAATAGGATTATTTATATAATACGAACAGATAAAATAATATTAATAAAATAATAATTAACATTGTACGATGGTTGGACTGTGAATGTTTTTGCGTATATGAGAAATTCAAAAGTATAAAAAATATATAAAATAGGCCGCTCTTTATAATATCTAACTGGTGGAACAAACATCTATGCGGATTTTTTTTTTCTTTTTGTTTGCTAGATTCGTAAAAATATAAAATCGTTTAACCATCTGCGAACTAACGATAGTAGTAAAATCATACTACCAGAATATCATTAATCGTAAAATCTCACCATTAAAATATCGTTAAATATCACCTGTTCATTATTTTATATGGGAGCTGATTTTCAAATCATAAGTTTGTTATCGATGAGAATCGACAAGAAAATTTGTTGATGAGATTCGGGAAAGGAAATTTTCATCGCGTTTCACGCTAAATTTTTCCGATCCGATGAACCGCGTACCTAGATATCAAGTACGAAAGAACATAACAGCGCTCGGAATCCGGATGACGGGATGGGATTTCAAACGCTCGGCGCCAGATACATAGAACGAATTCGAAATGATTTCAAAACGTTTCGTCGTAAACGTCGCCTCGTCCACGCCACTACCGTTCGACACTCCCAGTTTCTAATCTCGTCTAATCTTCGAGGATCTACCTGTATGCATGCGCGTTCAATCGATCCGGGTGAAACGAATCGATTTGCCGTGTGTACCATTAGCTGTGGTGAACGCGACACGGGAACGCGATGAAGATGGGTTACGCGTTACACATAACTTTCTGCGTCAATTAAACGTTTTGCGCGTTTAACGTTACCACGATGAATGAAGAAATGGATTTATGCTTTTGTCATTAGTTCTTCCTGCATAAATGTAACCATCGCACATGCTATATACATGAGAATTATGTATATTTCTATACACTATCAGCCATAAGTGTTAGGCAGTATTTCCTGATATTCAGTTCAAATTGGATGCTTTTCGCTGCTTCTGTTCTCCAGCTATTTTATCGTAGACGCGTTATTTCATTCGCGTTGCACGTATTTCATAACGTCAAATATTAATTGAAATAAAATTTGCAAACGTAATAGGCAAACATAACGAGTAAGTATCGCGATACGTATGGCAAGCTTGTATATTTATATTTATACATCGATAGAAAACTTTCCTAAGAGATTATCGATAAAAAATGAAAATTTAGTGCCGTTCGTAACGGAAGCTTGCTTCTGTTGACACTGTCTAGTTCCCTCGTGTTTCCGGGGAAAGTATTAGATTGTTGTATATGAAGTGGCTGCGAAATCATTTAGAATTTATTGACTGGAAATGTTCAGTATATATATCAATCGAAGATTGCAGGAAAAATTCATGATTATCTACATATTTCATTGTCTATAGAAAGCTTGTATATTCAACACGCTGGCAACTGATTGCTAAAACATATTAATGGAACCTTCTACTTATTGGATTTTGTCATGATTTGTCATGATTTTGTCATTTCGTCGAACATTTTATAAGTATATAGACTGACTGTTATAATGTTATTAAATTTTTAAAAGATACTTGGTCATCGTTTATTTTAATTTATTATTATTTGTTTGATAATTTAAGAGTGCTAGTAGAGTAGTAACATCGTAAGCGCAAAGGAACGAGATTTTCGGGAGAAAAAGGAAATTTATTCATCAATGTAGTCGAAATTCATGAAAATGGAAAGTGTATCTGTAGAAAATCCTGTACGTATCACCTGTTAGTTGCAGAAAAAATTCAGTGTTCCATTGACTCGGATAAACAAAAGCCAAGAAACAATGATCTAATATTTATTGACATTATTAATAAGTATTTAAAAAGGGAAATCGCGCTTAAATTCTATACTGCAGTATTATCGTTGGTACGTAGAACACCATCCAAAAAAAAATCAATTTATTTTCCTAAGGTTCATACGTACGAAGCTAGCAAAACGTTCCTCCTTTCAAGCATAATATATTAACGATATGCAGTGCTCGCATCAGGATTAAGAACTTAGTCGTTTCATCCGCAATAATCCAATGATCGGTCTTCTTGGTTATTTCTGTGAATCAACTGATTGCGTTCGATACAGCAGAAATTCGCTTAAACCACGCGAACTGTGGGTGGTTTCGGGTGTTAGGGAAACAGCGAGCTGCTGCTAAAATACCGGTTTACCCTTATTGTCATCCCACCGTGGAATTATACCCCCACGTATACGATTCGTCTCACCGGTGGCCGTTTTACCATTAATTATTATTTTTTGCAAAACATCCGGTCATTATGGTTGTAAAGCGGATAGAAACGAAATAACAGATCGGACGCGTGCGACACGGGCCGCGTTAATGGTCGTGACCGGATTGCGTTAGTTGAAACCTGCGTTTAAATTCAATACGTACCTCGAGGTGTTGTGTTGTGTCGTTTCGAGGTTTCTACGCTTTTCAACGGACAGCCAAGAACAAAAGGAATTTCTAGTGAATCTGGCATAAGTGGCAGGTTAATTTTTCACCGAGCCTAACGATACCGAGAAACTGGCCGTACGGTCTCGCAGCCGAGCCGAAGATTTATCGTGCATTTTGCGTGTGCAACAGGCTACGAGTATTTTTAGGTGTAAACCCGGAACGCATAACGTTATTACAATCGGCTATCTCGGTGTGTGAGCGTACGTAGGGTACTTTATTCCGCATTATCCGAAGCCATTGTTCTTGAACGGCAATCGGGCATCGTGGGATCAGCGAATCATCCGTTCGCCGATGATTTCTATCCACGGAAGTACACGATCGACGTTGTACCAGTATTTTTGTTTTAAGGAGACCTCTTTATTCGACTAGTTCGGCCAGACGATTACGTGGCAAACGATATTGCTCGGCGTCGAAACTCGGGAAAAAGACAGGTTTCAAAAGAGTCAAGCATTGAAAAGTGAGTGGGGGGGTTGTCGGATCTGGTAACGAGCGTATTCGAGTCGCCTATTCCCGATGTAATTGGACATTAACGGCGACTCCTGATGTAATGCGTTTCGCTTCATTTCATTTCGCTAAATCGGCCGACGAGAGTGCCAGCTTCTTGATGATATCTGGATTATCCGTGTCGTGTATTCGTTCAAAGATTCCACTGCGATATACAACTCGTAACACGCAGGTATCTATACGGCCTGATAAAACGTACATCTTTGCGTGTATCGCTTATTGCAGTATGTGAACACTTTGGTCGGTTTGTAGCAATGGTGCGCAATTTTAGCAGAGTGTTGAAATTGTGATGAATTAGTAATTAGGAAGAGATTATTAATACCTTTTCATGGAATCGCCAAAGCATAAATTTAAGTTCGATATTTAGAAATCTAGCGGTAGTATATCTTACTGTCTGCTATTGTACATACTACTACGTGTATTTACTATATAAATATCGCTATGTACCTGTACTGATGACGTCAGATGTTTTCCTATTAGTTTAGGAGAACCTTCTTAACCCTTCTGCATTCTTCAGTCATTTTCGACCTAATATTTTGTTCCCAATGTGACCAACAGAAGAAAGATTTCTCCAGTTTCAGACAAATATGAGAGAATCGCTTCGTTCGCATACGTAGTTTCATACGCGATTTCTTATACGCGATCTCCAATTCCGAGTTTGCATGAAATATTTCCTCGGTATTTAGTTCGTACAAAATATTTTCAACGCGTATGATTCTTGATACGTTATCTTCCTCTGGTAGCTGATGGAAATAGTTGTTAGAAAAACTTGCATTGTATCTTGCACGAGCGCAAAATCATGGTCGCTTAATCGTTTCGTTAACGATTTAAATGAATCATCGCATCTTATACGAAGCCAGGAGGTGTCCTACTCTACCGCTGAACGAAGGATGCGAATATATTCGCAATACAAAAGGACGATCGACTTGGTACAATCCCAAAAGAGACAAAATAAAGGTCCAATAAGACTCCGGTAGGATGAACCACGAAGAAACGAAGCCAAAGGTTTAGAGACAAGCGTTAGGATCGAGCCACGGCCCATATTCAAAAGTCTCGGCTCCAGCCGAGTAGGTACTTCTCTTCTCCCTTCTTTCTGTCCGACGTTGCCGCGCTCGAGTCGCGCTTAACCGAAAACCAGGTGTCTTCCGTAGCCGGCGCGCGTACTGTAACTCGTTCTCCACCCACCGGCGGATGGGGCGAGGTAAGCAACGGTCCTGGAACCTGTTCCGAACCGTTTGAGAGTCTCTGCCCTACCTTGTCCCGTCGTCCATCCACCTTCGTCCCCTCTCGCCTCGACGACTCCCTTTCCCCCGTGCCACCGCCCCCGCCGCCGCCCCTTTTCATCTTACTTTTCTCTCTTTTCCCTACCAACCGTCTCTTTCTTACACCAATCTCCTTCTTCGTTGCACTTTCAGGGATTCACGTTCGCCAGCCGGCGTAATATCACGCACATCATCGTCACGGCGATGTGTACGCGTGCTCGGCTGAAATCGACGGGCCAACGAAGACGTTCGCGCGACGAGAAGGACGAAACTCGCGCATAGAACGTCCGCTGGTGCGACAGAGATGTATCTGGTGGAAAGCACCGGTGATAGTCGAACGAGGAACAGGGAAAGGCGAAAGAGGAACGAACACGATCGAGGGAAAAAGAGAAGATGGACGAGGAGAGAGGAGAGAGGAAGGAGAGAGAACAGGAGAGGAGACGATGTTCGAAGCGTGCAGGAGAGCAGCGAGGAGGGGAGAAGGCGCTGGCAATCAGGGCGAATGGGGTACGGCACACGCCACACGCCATCATAATGGAATAATGAGGCAAAGACGATAGCAATCGCGCAAAGGCTCCTTTTCCGCGCGACACGTCCGTGCCTTGGCGCGTTGATGCGCGCGACCGCGCACGAGCTCTCTGGAACGTCGTGGACGAATTGAGCGAATCAGAGCCACATCCGATGAGGTCACTTTGGCTCTCTCGGCTGCTGCAGGACCGCGTCAGACTTCTCTTGCCTTGTCCTGTTTCTTTCTTTCATTCTCTTTCTTCGTCGCCCTTCGTCGTCTTGTTAGATCTTACGAATTCCTCCTTCCTTTCCCTTTCTCCATCAGCTACGCGAGATATCCCTGATAGTACGGACGTTTAGAGCTGCTTTATTTCATCGAACCGTGTTCGTCGATAAGATCACCGACGGGAAATTGAGAACGAACGTGAAAAGTTCGGGAACAAGAAGATGGAGGATTTAGATACGAGTTCACGTGATTCGGCCGTTTCCCGCCCGATGAAGAGATTTTTAATGGTCGTGATAACGAGTTGAATGAGAGGTTACGAGCATCCAGGAGAGACCGATCCGATCGCACAGGGAGGTGGAATCTCGAAGACGACGCGAGGAGAGGCAACGTCAGAAGAAGTAAAGAAGCCGTGGCACGTGACCCCAGAGACCGGCAGAGTCAACTCGCTCAAGTAGCCGGGCTCTGCCCTTTGACCCAACCGACAATTTCGAATTATGTCTCTCCGAGAGAGCGGATATACTCTCGTCAGGGACATCTTGGCCGGGAGGTGGCTCGCTTTGCTCTTCTGAACGGTGCTCCATCCACCGAGGGAACATCGATCAACTGGCACACGAATTTCAAACACCTTTGTCTTCGCCAAATATCGATTCACGTCTATACGAACGAAGGCGAATGACACGAACGAGAATATCAAACGCAAGAGGATCGTTAATCACGTTTGAAATAAAAGATTTGCTTTCCGTCTATTAATTAGTCGTACTATCCCCGAAGAACAATCGCGGTAAATTTTATTCAAATTTCAAAACACACTGAGAGAGGCAAGCATCTCCGTGTAGAGAATGGCTCGTGCCAGCCGACGGAGAATCCCTGGAGTCCGCGATATGCGCAGTTGTTCTTCCCTGAGGAAGACAAATGATCCACTCGGACGCGAGACAGTTAGCGTATCCGCGGGGAGGCTTGAACGTCGTCGACGAAAGAGAAGAAGAAGAAGAAGAAGAAACAGAAGAAGAAGAAGAAGAAGTTGGAGAAGAAGAAGACGAAGAGGAGAGGAGGTTTGGTCTCTCCTTCTTCGTTCCTCCGTTGCAGAAGATGAGCGCGCGCCTTCGGGCAGGCGGACTCGTTCGCTTGATCCCGTGCCATTACGATATTAATGTAATGCCGCTAAAAAGGTGTGTTTGCTCGGTTAGGAGGAGAGGGAGAGGCAAGCCGAGGCGAGGATCGAGCCCACGTAGAATAGTCTCGCCAGATATGGCGTGTGCCTGTGCCGCGGCCACCACCACGGTTATCGTCGTCGCCACCATCGCCGTCACCGTCATCGTCCTCTTTGCTCGTTCTCCGTTGCGGCTCTACACCCGGCTGATCCCCTTGCCGGTTTAAGGAGAACGATTAGACCAGTCGCGAAACGGGACCTGGATCGACATTTTTTTCTTCGCCTCAATTTGGTCTTTGTTCCTCGCATACACGCGCGTATACACGTCTCGTTCAACGTTCTCGATCATCGAGAACGCGCCTCGTATCTTCGGACTATCTATTGTTCCCGCGGTATCGCTACAACGAACCTGTCGGGTCGAAATAACGCCACGAATCTTTTGTTCGTATAAAAATCGTACGAACGCCCGAAGGTACACCGGTTAATGGAGAACTTGGTCCGCGGCGAACGCGGAGAGGAGGAAAAAGGTTCTACTCGAGTAATCGAAGACCGAGAAATTATAGTGTCAGATATCCCTTGTTGCTCGCCACTCGTGGAAATCATTATCGTTGGATTTATGATTCTTTAAACGATCGATCAGGTGAGACGCGGCTGTACGTGTCGGTTCTTCGTTTCAGTTTCATCGTGCACACCGATACGATACCGCTGAATTTTCGTCCCGCCTCACGGTGACTGTTCTCTTCCCTCCGGTGTCCGCCGTTCTTTCCTTGTTTCGTTCAGTCACGGTCGCTCGCGACCTCGTATCTTTATTCGGTCATGGAGGCAACGAGAGCGGTTGCGCGTATATTCACGCCGGTGATCGGTACGACGACGCCGACGCTGGTCGTCGCTGAACGTTCCGGGGGGAAGTTGCAACCCTTTTTAGCTAGAGGGTATACACGTCGGAATAGTCGTTTTGACATAATTGCGAAAACTGGACTGACCTGTTTCGATACCTCTATGCTCGCTGGAGGACATCTTCTGCCGGTCTTATCTTTCGAGCATCGCATGCAATTCTGCTTCGACGTAATGATAAAATTGTCGCGGCGCAGAACGAGAGGGAAAAAGAGGAGAATAGAAAGAGTAGGAGAGATTAAGATCGAATCGTATCGAACGTTGTGTCTGCTAGCGCGAAGGACGTCGTTAGCTTTTACAGTTGCAGCTACCACGCTCGTAAACGCGGTCTCGTTACCGGCCACTGCGCTAGGATTCCATGTTTGAAATTTAATGGCTTCAATTAAAGAATAGGATCTTTGCTTTATGGAAACTCGCGAGGGACATCTCTCCGTCTTATCTCCATCTTAATTCACATCGAATGAGTTTATCTTTTGACAGATTCTCTTCGCCCGAGCTATTTCTAACTGAAAGTTTTCACAGACTATGGCAAGGAAACGGGTCTGTCCATGTGGCGAAGGAAGTCTCGATGATGTCGTTCAAATGGTATATTAGCGACCAGGCTAAAAACGCGTCTACAGTTTCCGAATGTGTCGCTTTTCGCTCGAGCATCGCTTTTTGCGGTTTCTCTTCCCTTCGTTTAGCCCGAAGACAGAGCATCGCGCTGCCTTTCAAACCGTAATACGCGTGACGCGCTTCTGGCACGCGTCGAAACCTGCACTTAACGAACCACTTGTGCCCCTAATATTACGTGCCAGCCAAGCGGATATTTATCCCTACGCGCGTAAAGATAATGCATGCGAGGCTCGTGCCGAAATACGCATCGCTCTCATTCGCGCTCTTTACCATCATTTCTCCGTTATTCCATGTACAAACGAATCTCTGTATCTGTAAACTGTTCAGAATTAAGTGGGTCGATTATATATTTGGAATTGTTACAACTTTAGTATCTATATTTTCACGTAGACAATCAATATGTATAAAGATAGACGCTGCATTAGGCTATGATCAAAGTGCGAATGCTCCTTCTTTCCTCGTTTTAACGCTTCTTTGCGAGAAGCAGTTCTTCCCATGTGAACGAATCATTTTCATTTGCATGTACATTGTACTTTTATTAGCAATCGGAATATGACGTATTCTGTGGTACAATGGTGGTATCTTAAAGAACTGCTGGTATCTAAAATCTGGTGACGAGGACTTCTACGACGAGTAGATCTTCTCGTAAATGAATATACGAACAGATCGCTCGATGGCCGTTTAAACTAAACGATAACGAGCGAACGGTCGCTCGCTTGTTCTAAACGCAGCTTTACGAATGAACCACCTGAGAATCGATATAAGAGTCTATGTATATACATATGCGATTGCTCTCGAAATGACAGTTCGTCAGAACACGCGCACACGCCGTAGCCTTGTCCGGATAGGACAGAACAAAGACGAAAGAAATTTAAATATTCAAGGACCTCTTTATTCCACGAGGATGCTTTTATCCGACGGAAGAGACGAAGGATCGACTAGTCGGAATCGAAGGGAGGAACGAAGCGTGGACGACGCGGGGGCAGCGTGTTTACGGTAAAAGTCATCCAACCCGGGAGAGTATCGACCTCAACCTTCTCCTCGCGCGGTCGTCCCTCTCTCTGGACGCTCCAATTTCAAGGTCGCGACGCGTGGCAGACCGGACCGAAAATTTCCGCGAGATTCCCGTACTTCCGGCGTCGAAATCTGCCGTGTCTGTAACGACGCGGGATCGGGTAGGTGGTTTCGAGGCGCGCGAGCGAGCAACGAAAGGAGATAAGTCGAAGCGAAGTTACCAGGACGAGCGCGAAGCCGAAGAGAAATGCGAAAAGAGAAGAAGACGAAGAAGAAGAAGAAGAAGAAGAAGTCGAAGAGGAGGGGGACAAGTATGAGGCAGAATGAGAAAGAGGAGGGAGGAAGAAAGAAGCAAAGAAAGACGCGCTCTCTCTGGCGTGGGGGTGCGCCCACGCCAGTGACGTCACCCGGCGAACGTTGGCAGTGTTACCGGCGATGAACGCGTTGGTGTTCAAACCTCCGCGAGAGGAAACAGGAGGGAAGAACAGAAGGGAGAGAAAGAGAGGCTTCGCAGCGCGCGCGTCGAGGAAGGGAATCATCGCACGAGAGGAGCAAGAGGAACACACAGGAGGAGACGATATACGAATAAGCGAGAAAAGGTTAGAGGCAAGATGAAAAGTAGGAGAAGGAAGGAAGAAGCACGCGAGGAGACAAGTCGAAGCGGGAGGATCACGAGTGGAAGAAGAACGGACGAAGAGAAGAGAGATGAAGGTTGGCGTGCTGTCGCGATGAAGAGGGGCGGCGGTGAGGCGGGACAAGGGCGGGGGAAAGGAATGAATGGAAATCGCGGAGAGACACGCGGGAGAGACGGATGATTCGAAAGGAGCGGAGGAGACGAAGACGGTGCGCGTTGCCGTGTGCGTTTTAAAGAGAGGAGTAAAAAAAGAAACGTCTCGGTCGAGGAGAGGAGGCGACGGACGAAGATCAGGGCGTCTCGAGGAAGAAGGAAAGGAGGGGAGGCCCGCGTATAGGTGAGGAGCGTGTACAGTATCGGGAGTATGCACGGGGTGATGTTGACGACACGTGACGCCAGCGAATCTCGTCTCGCCGGTCGCGAGGATCGCCGCCGCCGTCACCGCCACCGCCACCGTCACTGCCACCCGCAGCAACACCACCAGGAGCACCAGCAGCCGCGGCAGCAGCCTCCTCGCGCGCTCTCTCCGCGCGCGCGAGCGCTCTCTCGAGGCGACCGACCACTTCCCGCGCGAGCCGCTCTTTATTAGTCTACCGCGGACCATCGCGAACCCCTTTGGCTGCTTCGCCGGCTCCAGCATCCACGAACTGTTCCTCTACGTTGTACGAGTTCCTAAAGTCGTCGAGAGGAACTTCGCTGGTGGACCCCTTCGTCCAGGGAAAAAGAAGAGAAACGAACTCTCTCAGGGAGAGTCCGCCGGTAATCCAGACCGGAAAACGCTCGGTGAGCGACAGAGACGGGCGGGCGGCGGCAGGCTGGTCGTACGGGAGGAAGGGAGAACCGACTCGGTGTGGAAGAAGAGGAGGAGAAGAGGACGAACAGAGCGAGAAAGAGCAGGATCCACCAGTGATACGATACCGGGCAGCACGCGCGCCGGTACGTCGGTTTATCGGGCGCGAACTACGAGCGAACCTTCAACTTCCGACCGAAGCGCGGAATTGAGAACGCTCCAGTGTCAAAGTCGTCCTGTTACTCCATCGAGGCAATAGTTTCTATTGGATTTCTACGAAGACGTCGACGGATCGATTACGACAGTAGGTCGACTGGATCCACCGTAATACGTTGGACACTTACGAAGTTTTGCGAGTTTCGGATTAAGTTTTGGGCAACCAGCAACTCTGTCGCGGAAAGATTTCTCCGACGCTTTCTTCTCCTCCTGATTAACAGGGAGAAATTTGATCCATCAGTGCCGCGCTTTCTACCTGTCGTTCGAGTGGCCGAAGAAACAAAAAAAGAAAAAAGTATCTTTCGACGATTCTGTTGGAACACCGCCCGCGTGAAAATCTCTCTTTATCCGTTGTCCCCGAGAGTGGAAACGCAAACATCTTGAGCGGTGGCTGTCCGCTGGCCTGTCCAAACGCTTCCGCGAGTGTCCTGTTCGTCGAACGAGGAACTGATCGATCGCGACAGTGATTTCGTTGACGTTTCTCTAACAGCGACTTCCTGCGGCCGGTTGTCGCGTCGAATCGCTCCGTTGATCGTCCGTCGCGCGCACAGAGACCGAGCGGACACGACGGTGACGCTCGCGTCGTCGGTGACGTCGTGACATGTGCGATAGCCTGGCCTCCTCTTCGTTACCACGCTCGTGCTCTTTATCGCGGCTATCGTCCTCGTCCTCGTCGTGGTCATCGTCGACGAGAATAAAGGAGTACAGGGTGCCGTCGGTGGTTGGCGAGCAGCGGATAGAAGGCAAGAGGAGCGAGAGCACGTGGACGACTGGCACCGCGACGAGGGCCGGCGGCGCGACAGGTTGAAAAGATGCTGGCACTGGCGATGCGCCGCGAACACACGACCGGGCGCAGCAATTACGAGCCCGCGAATCCGCTCGCGGGTTTCGACCACTTGCAGCATAACAGCGGCAATCCGTTCGCGGTGGTGCCCTCGTCGGAGGGCCGGCTACGCGAAACCGGCCCGGAGCCCGACGGCGAGTTGCAAGAATTCGTAGACATCGCTCAGGTACAGCAGCTCCTGCAGCAGCAGCAGCAACAGCAACAACAACAACATCAACAGCAACAACAGCAGCAGCAACAGCAGCAACATCACCACCACCATCATCAGCAACAGGTGGCGGCCGCTGCGGCTGCGTCCTGTATCTGGGGAGCGGTTTATCCTCCGCCACCTCCTGCACTCGGATACCATCATCACCACCATCACCATCACCACCCACCGCCACCACCTTCAGGTAACGTTATCACTCGGTTTGACACCTTAGTAAGTCGAAGCCTTTTAGGATTCATTTCACGTAGACGATTCCAGGAGGTGTCTCCTCGAAGATAGAAATAGCGAGCAGATCACGGTGATTTGTCGCCACTAAATCTAGAGTGCAGAGTCTAGAACCTCGAGAGCGTCGAGTGGTCCACGATACGGCTACGTGCTTCTTATCGGGAATTTCTTTATGGATCGAATACAACGCGAGGATGGATACGCTCAGCGTAGGCATAGCTGCGCCTGAAGACAGTTTTTCGTAGGATTGGATCGCCTCTTGGTGCGCGGCAACACGTTGCTACCGGTATTGGCGCCGATCTAAACACTCGGTGATAATCGATCTTTACGAGCGACACGTCGAAACCTGTATTTCAAGACCGGCTATTAAGTTTCTTGTCACCACTCGAATGTGGCTCGAGGGCCTTCGGGTGTATCGCGCCAACGTCGACGGTGTTGGCCGCGAAACGTCGAACCGCGGGCCCCGTTAAGATTCTGTCGCGATTAACTTCGCCTCTGTTCTGAAATATACTATGAATTCTCGTTGGCACCGCGGATTTTCTCGTTCGCCGGACCGATACTCAGAGACAGAATGTTTCCTTTCCATTGTCTTATCGTGGACCGGTAGACGAAGTGTAAGAGATATTCTCTTTTAATTTAACGACAGCCTGGAATCTTCCGTGTGATCATATCGATGACAACGTCGATGGATCCGAAGACTCCAGCATGGACTAATGGCTTTTACCTATTTCTCACCTGACTGTATTTTACGACGAGGCATCGAGAGCAAAAGTGGACTAATAAACCGAGTAATTCTCTATCGCGGACATAATATTCAGTGTAACTAATTTCGTTATGTGGACTTGATTTGGAAGAAACGAGTTCCTCCACTTTTATGTGATTAACCTGTTTTCAACGAGAATAATTTTGATGTAACAACTTCTGTATTTACGAATCTTTTATTCCTTAATGTGTCACATCGTTTCTGGTAAAATTAAATTATATTTATACCTGCGAAGATTGGAATCCAATCGTAATCCGCCTTTATTTATTCTATAATTTCGGTTCGCTTCTATCAATTTTTAACTCTATAGTCACAAAAAAGTTTGATTCAGCAACTACTCGATTAATAGATTTAATACATTTGTATAAATAAACGCAAAGGAAACTCGTATTCAGAAAACTGTAACTTCAATTTTGCTCTCCGATGTCTCAAATAGTCGCTTGCACCTTGTTCCGCTTCGCTTGTCAAATGCAAAACGCTCTGCTTTTTTCGCGATCTTCGCTGGTGACGGGTATCTTTGATTGGCGTCTGAACAAACAACAAGAAAAAGAACGATATATCGGCGAATGAAAACGCGCGAACGCGAGCGAGAGATCAACGCGATGTTGCCGTCGGACCGCGACAACCGCTGGCCCGCCATCCATCGAGAAAGATTTCACTGACAACGAATAAAAGTCGTTTTAATCATCGACGATCAACGACAATGTTGATTGTTATTTTATCGAATAGACTGGAACACAAGGATGAATATTAAGATTATTGCTGACCGAACAGTACGCTGTTGGAGATAAGATTAACGATAACGTTGACCGGTGATTAATTACGCGATTAACCCTTCGGACGTAGCTGTCTATTGTTTGCGAAGTGTGAATATACGTGTTCTAATTTTACAAACGTCGACGACTGCATACCGTATAGGTACTATGAGAAATAAGCGCGTTTAATGTTGCCTGTTATATCTTTTTTATCGTCAAACGCATATAGACTATGCTGTGAAAAGGACAGCAGATTAATACGGCTATGGTCGAGGTGGTTGGTTAAATAAAGAAGTGGAACTGTAAAAGGAAAGTATCGATACTTGGTGCCCTGTGTACGACAACCTGATGAAGGATTTTCATTTATAAGCGGACGCGAAGGTCATTTACGTGTGAAGATAAAAGAGAATAGATTCTAAGATATAGAAACATGTTAAAGTTGAAGTACGAAAAAGTGACATTTTCGTAGGTTTCTGTCTATTTCTTCGTTGGACGTGTAAATTCGAACGTCTGATCGATCTATTAATTACTTAGCTTGCAGTCGCGAAGATTATACGATACAGCATTTACGATAACGTGTCCAATTTTTGTTAACGCTAATTTTTGTTAACGTGTCCAATGTCCAATTTTTATTCTACTGATTTTCGAAATATCCTCAATTGTTCTCTATTGTTATCTATGTTATAGATATGTACTTATTTTTAAAATTCGATGAACAATGAGTATAAATATAAAATTCAATATGAAAATCAGTATAAGTCCTTAGAAATCGAAGGTTTCGTATACCTACAACCTAATAGAAACAAAGATAATGGAAACATCGATGGTCAAGATCAAACGACATAAACGTGGAACAAGACCACACCAGAATACAAGTGAAAATACGGTAAACGTGTTTTAAGATGTTCGTGAAGCGCACATTTCTGACATTAAAAGGCACATAGGTTAGGAACTTGAGAATGACAGCTCTAGGTAGGGTGACACGATATACCCGATCTACATATATGACTGGTGCTATAGATATACGCGTGCAGACATTAGGGGTTGATGCGAAAGATAGGAGAAAAGAGGTCAGACAGCGCGGTCCTCGATCTTCCGACGCGCTGTAATGTCATTAAGGATGCCGACCGTGACGATTAATGAAAGAGGCTCGATCGTCAGTGGCGTAAAAAAGCTAGCGAAACGAGCTCGGGCGTGAGCGTGTCGTTTAAAGACAATGGCGAGAAACGTTGACTGTGACGAGAGGAAAGGAGACCTGCGAATCGCGATTTGCCTTTCAATTTAAAATTGAAATAAATCTTTCATGTACAGTACGGATGTTCGTTTATAAGTATCAGTTCAAGTTGAAAGCTTTGCGCTGTTTTCTTTTCTAATTATCTTATCGCAGGTTTGAAAAGCATAGGAAAAATACAGCGTGTTTAATTTTGTTCTTGGCTGGGAAGCAACTTTGAAATTTAGAATATCGTCGATCGATCTGTTTAAACAAGAATCTCCTTCTATTTGATTTTGAGATTAAATACAAATTGATCTAGTTCTCTAAATATCTTCAAAATATCGTTTATCGTAGCCATTGGTCTTTTTACAGAAGTTTCTTTTTCATCGACTTATCATTTGTTTTTAAAAAATGTACAATCTTAAATCTAGGAGTTTCTCCCCTTTCCAATTAAACGAGAAGTTCAAGAAACCATAGCTTGTGATCTTCACTTCCATTGTAATTCATTTCCATCGTAGCGTCTGTCTTGTAACGTAAAATATAAAATGTATTGTGGTAAAATTTATTGGAATTTTCCAATATGTAAATGCAACGAGTAGGTTTCCTAGTATTCATGAACAGCGATGCACTTTCGTCTATTCATATTTTCTTCTGTTTTCGAAACTTTCCTCGTCGACTTTGATCATTCGTGATTTACACTTTTGGAACGATTTTAAAGGAGAATCGGAAGGAAAAGTAAGGGTGCGATCGGTGATGTCTTTTAGGAGCAATTTGGGACACTCGAGCGTAGTTTATGTGTAGTGGCTTCGGTAAACCGAAGGGTCGACGCCGTCGGCCTGAATTCGTACGAAAAGAAAGATTAGAAACCCGAACGATCCCCCTCCGAGAGGAAACGATTAGAAGAGCTCTGGACGGTTGTTGCTGGACCACGCCTAACCTTTCCCTCGCACATAAATAGAATTATTCGTTCCTACATGGAGTTTTTGATATGTGTAACATAAACGGGAATCTTCGTTCGGAATCAATCTGAATCTTAAACTGGTCGAGCCTTAAAAATTCTTCCATGAGCTTGCCATCTTGATAGTATAATACTTACACTGGATCTCATAACTGCTCGTAAGTACAAAACCACCGAAGAACTTTCAACTTTTATACGTTTATATATAAATCTTATTTTATTTATTAATTTTGATAAAAAATCCAAGTATACCACGCTTGAAATCGTATTTGAGAACAATTTATCCTTCTCTTGCCCCCAAAGAAGTATCGAAAAGATTATCGGAAAGGAAGACAAACAGCAGGAAAGTCGTTCATACTTGTTTCGTTATAGATTGCGGATATTTATACGCATTTATATTTTTAAGGAGATAATTTAAAAAATGTAACCTACGCATAGGTGGAAAATTGTTTCGTGTACCAAATATTGTAACGAGTACACCATACTTTGGATATTTTCTGTGTTTCTACGTATCATGTGCACTCTGTACGTTTTTGCATCTTCCAATTTCCCAAAAACGCGTAAAAACCAGCAATCTATTCGTAGCTATAGAACCTGCGTAACAGAATATTTTACTACAGTAAGAAATTGAACTTTGAGCTCAAGATACTATAAAGTGAAATTTGTGACAGTAGCTTTCGTAACCATTCAGTTTTCCATATTTCTAATTATATCTTATCGTTGTTTCTAATTACATCTTGCACTTCGTGCTCGGGTAAGAAGCAACAATTTGTTTAACATTAGAACTACTACACCAGTCAAATTGTCTGCTTTTACAATTTTATTTTAAAATTCCTACTTCATGTTATATTTTTTTCCACAATGATGTAATGACTTTCACAACAATAACTAAAAGAATAATATAATGAATTTTATTTTGTATTTTAAATGACTGGTACTTGCCAAAGTGTAAAACGGTTCTGCAATCTGTTTATCGAATCCCAATTAAGCAGATTCCTCGTTTTATACAACTTTCCACTCGTTTTTTAAATTTTTACCGCGTATCATTCGATACGATGATATCAGTTATCAGGAAAATTCCGGATCGATCGTTAAATCGCTAGATGCTAACACTAATAATACCATATCAGTCAAAATGACTAGTTCTACAATTTTATAAATGTGTCAACCCTCGTTTAGGGAATTAATAATATCAAAAATATATCACATAACATGAGATTCTTTCTGTAAAAAAGTAATAAATCGATAAATATAAAAATATTCCATTATTACGTATTTTTTAAAGACCAGTCATTTCGACTGGTTTTGGTATAAATGGCTTCGTGTTAATTATCGGTAGTTCTAGTGTTAAATGATATTATAGTTGCGAGACGCAAACTCGTATGTTTCATTCTTTCTAGTCGTTCATCTCGTCATTTAATTCTTGCGGTTTGAAAAAGTTGCATTCAAGTTGGATGCGTTAACAAGTGGTTGGTTCGCGAAGGTTCGCCTCCCTCGATGCGTTTGAACCCTCGCTTAACCCCTTCGTTATGTAATCGGCGCATTGAGTGCGGCAGACCTTCCTGTCAAAACCAACCGACCTCGACATTTTCAGTTCGTTAAACTGTCACAGTTGTCTTCTTCGAGTTCCAATGCTACTATCTACCTACACAGTTTCAGCTACTTCATTGAACTTTTTCGAATACAATACGTACAATATGTTCATAGAACGAGCCATCATATCCTTATTACGAGAATAAATTCCTCGAGTTTGAGAACGGTCGACTCCATAGTGCCATTCACAATTTCCCAGTGAGTTCGCAGGTAGCCAATGGGAGACGAGATTTTTTTCTCATTCAGAATCAGTGACGGGGCGAGACGTGCAGGCAGCAGCTTTCATAGATCATTGTTTAAAGTGTCGTGGCTTTGTATGGTAACGCGAAGTAAATCGTACGTACACTCCTGACATTTCGTTATTATTGTACGACCCATAAGACAGGAAATCGTACATCATGCACGAACCTACGGTGGGCGGGTAAAAGGGAACGAGTCACCTTCTTCTCTCGGCTCATTGGCGTTCCCCGCGATGTTAAGTGTTTATACGCCCTCCGTCTTTCCCTCTTTCCCTCGTCTGGAAACTGTAAATTCTTCGCGAGCCAACATTTTTCACCGGTTCCTTCGTTCTCATTGAAAACCTTCGATTTTCATGTTACAACGTACCAACGTACGATCGATGTATACGTAACAAAGCCACGAATGTGAACAGATTTCAGACGTAATCTGCTGTGAATTTTGTAGAATATATTTTTCTGTCTTTGTATCTTTAGAAAACTATACGAACGTACAGTGATTCGCGAATATATTCGAACACTTGTTGGCAACTTTTTTCAATACATTTGAAATTTTGAAATTCTATTACATATACTGGAAAAGTTTGAAACAAACGTACATAGAAGTCGCGACATATTTAGCGCAAGTATATTTTTCGCAAAGATCGCAGAACTGTTTAAACGATCAATAATCCATCGTCAAGTTTCGTTATTATTATCGATTTAACCAATATAATCATGAAAATCGTTTAACGAAACTTGAAAATGTTTTACACGACACGTACAATATATAAACGTGAAAGTTTTCTATGGTAAATATCCAGATACTTTCCTGAGCCAATGTAATCATATTTCTACCTCAACAAAAGTAAATATCATCAAAAATATTCGTATGCTTTTAGTAACTGCAAGAGTAAAAAATCTGGCTACAGTCATTTTGCCTGGTTGCTGGAATCGACGTCTCGAATCTCTCCGCACATGAAAGGAAAACATGTAGTGGAGAGCATGGAAATCGCGAAGCGTTACGTAAAAGCCGCGAGTCAGAGATAACTAGGCTCCCGGGAAATTTGGCAAACTTGACGAGCCTCGGGCCAAGATCGACGAACTTACTCGAACGTGTTAACGCCATCCGGTCTGATAAAAACGAGTCGGCCGGTCTGGTAGGATCGTTCATCGATCTGTTTCCACTTGACAAGGAGAAAAATCTAGAGTATGCTTCTTGAGAGTTCATTGTCGTTCGTGGATATGGGTCACAGACGGAAAGTGGAATGCAGCTTGACAGACGGTTCGCTATTTCACGTACAGCGACGACTAGATGAGGGAAATGGGCTGTGGGAGGCGAGATGTCATTGTTTCTAGAGACTAGGGACGATCATTCCAATTGATTAACACGTTCGCTGCCACTAAAATACAGCTATTTCTCTCCAGAAATTGCTTATCCCCTCCTTATCAAAAATTGTTTTCGGTTTAACTTTAATTCAGATCTACTACGATCCTCGAATTTTTGTATTTCAATCTCGTTTTAATAATATTTTCAAAGAGAATGTTTAACGCATACCAGTAACAATTTTTTCACCTTTCACTCAAACTTGAGATGTCTTTTAACGCTAGAAAAGTACAATTATGCGAAAAATGATGGAGAGAAGGGAACAGGGTTAACTCTTTATCGACTCTACGCGACGCTAGATTTAGTTGATTTAGTGAAATTTTGCATACCGCGTGCAAACTTGGTGACACGATTAGGTAACAGAGAAAATTTCATCTGGAGAGTTTCGAAAATTTTCAACATTCCGCGAAACTGTAATACCTACGATGACGTTGATTGTTTGATCCGAAATGCGTTTGATGTACACGTCAAGAATTATTGAGATTAGTTTGATAAGAGAGTTGACACGTGCAACGACGTCATCGATGACGACAGCCATTAAACGTAAAGCCGTATTGGCCTGTTATCTGTA
The DNA here is from genome assembly GCA_905333015.3 of Bombus campestris. Lineage (NCBI taxonomy): Eukaryota > Metazoa > Arthropoda > Insecta > Hymenoptera > Apidae > Bombus > Bombus campestris. The sequence continues at coordinate 7,600,753 of HG995135.1, forward strand.
ATCAAACTTGCGTATGAGTCGTTCTAATTTTTTATCGGCTAATAAAATTGTTCGATCGATTTCGCACGCTTATGTTAACTGACGTGAGTCATCGTGAGAGATTTCGAGCCAAAAGCCTTTTTGCACGTTCCAGTTGGAGATGATTTTCCTTTTCTTCGCGCGATTTCCCTCGCACAATTTTGTTTTTAGTACTCAAAATGTGCCAAACAGGCGGTTAAGGAAGTAAGCACCGATTCCAAAACGTTTCATCGTATAATTCGTACACGTAATAACTCGAAACATACACGGCTCGTGGCTTGAGATTATAAACACCCATTCGTCATACTTGGCCGGCGATCCAACGATAGACCAGTCGGTTGCTATTGCCAAAACCACTGTGGTCGTCATCGATGATGCATACGTCACAAAGTTGGATCGCGCGTTGCTCGTACGTCGTCGAACAGTCTGAATCAGTGAACTGAAATAAACGTCGATTCTTTTCCGCTTTAATCATAATTTGGACTGTTGGAACTATTTCTGCAAATAATAACGGATGCCTTTCGGATGAGACTATGCTCTGCGTAGTAACTACGGTGAAAATTTCACTAGTTTGACCCGTGATATTTTAGTGTTGCAGCTTTCATGCTGAAAATGCAAATTTCGCTCGGATGAAAGAATTTTGTCCGGCGCATATTGCAGGTATCCTACGTTAAACTAGTACCATTTCGGTAAATGATCAAATACGTGTGTTGTATTGGATTGTTACATATGAAATTTCAAATTTTTAAAAAAACGATGCCTTACTGAACTTTGAGAAAGGCGTTTCCAAAAACCGTCACTTTTAATCTTGTAGGATAGAAAATTGTGTAAAATTCATAATAGTTGAAGATCCTTAATTTCTTAATTATATACTTAGTATTTTAAAAACATTTTTGTAATCCATAGACTATCAATATCCAGAGAAAACGAATTAAAAAGTCTACATATTTTGTAATAGTGATTTCAAGAAAGAAAATGTCATATCATAATTGAATATCAGGCTTTGATCTACTTCTTAGACAACACACATAAACAATATTCTATATGACAATCTAAGCATTTAAAAGCTATTAACAAATAATTTTCTACCTTAAACTTTCTTCTTCTAACCAATTTCCTGAAAAATTTTCTTTCCCTAGTTACATCGCTCTTTTCGCAAATACAATATGTAAAGTGAAGAAACATGACACAGAAAACTCCGAAATTTGAAACGATATATGAAATAATTTTTACACAAGAAAATAATAATGCTGTTTAAAGAAAAGAATTAAAAAATTTGATATTATTTAATAGAATAACGTTTAACTCGGTACGTAGAATTGAACAGTTAATTACGATATTTCAACGAGCGAACAAACGAAAGAAAAGATCATTGAATTGTAAGAACTGCGAAGGCAGTAAAACTCCTCTCGTGAGAGGAGTGCGAGACCATAAACACGATTCGTCATCCCCTAACGCATCACGTAGACCGTGAACATGGACTACCGTTTCTCAACCCTTGATTAAATTTTATCTCGCTAACGCAATAAACAACAATAAACAGCAAATGACGATTGAATCTTATCTTATTCGTACAATATGAATAAAAAGGAGCAGCGTTAATAATCTCAATTGAAACGACGAAACACGATTCTCCGCGCATAAACTCCAGGAGAAGGTTGTTCAGTGGTAAACGCGATTCGTCACTCTCGTCTACCGTCGAAGTCGTCGCTCGTCGCTCGTTACCGGATGTCTTAATAAACAATGCTAACGATTTCCCGCTGAATTACACGCCGTTGTCCGGTTGTCACGAACGTTGCGCGAATTTGCGCCAATTTAATGCGACGATCTTCAAATTTTTGTAAAAAATGTTGCAAACTTGTGTGAAAAGTATCGCACACGTAGGAGAAGCCGATAGAAAACCGATAGAAAACCTTACAGCAGAATAAATCCATATATCGTTCTTACATATTCTCGCAACTAATTCTGAAAGATCAATAGCCGTTTGGCAAGTACTTTTCGCTATAGTATAATTTTGACCAATAGAAATTTATTACGAAACGCGTGAATCATTGAGTTTCTCTTTATAGTCTTACGATCTTATTTTCGACGATTCTCAAAGGTATCACAGCGTTTCTCGTAATCGGTAGAGTTGTTGCAGGCTTTCATGCATTTATTGGAAATTTAATGTTACAATTACAAAATTACAATGTTCGTTACAGTGTTCACCGGTTATTCGTATTCATGAAAATACATCCAAAGTCTACTAATTGGTAGATAAGTTAAATGGCGAAATATATTAACAGTAACTATCTACATAATATTTTTTTAAATTGTCGTCTCAATATCTAGTTATATCTCCATCTCTAGATGCAAGAATTTAGCAGACAATGTTGGCATATCCCGGGGGAAACTGAGGTAAAATCGATATTTAAAAGATCATATTCGGAATGAAAGATTATTTCCTCGCTATTCGTAAATTATTAGCAACAGACTAATTATACACGGCATCGAACGAGATTAACCAGACGATAAAAATTTCATTAATTATTAAACACGGTTGTAACAATGAAAATCGCGAGGCATGCCAGAATCGACGACCAAACACGCGTGCTGGCCACCGTACTAATTAATAATTAAGCCATGCGCTGAGTCGACGTGCCCTGTTGTTCGTTGAGAACGTTTCGTGCGGCGTACTTGTGAAAAGCTCGCGAGTAAAAGTGAGTAACGTCTGCCGGGAGTTGTCGTTCGTGGAAATTGGTTTACCTGCGATGGAACTGGGAATAACGCGAGCCCCTTTGAATACCCACGGGTCATTACGTTACATGCGCAAACGACTCGAGTTTTATGGTTCATCGTCGGAACGACGCGCGTTGCGACGTTTGACGTTGACGTTGACGCGACTATATCTTGTGCAACGTTCATATTCGTCACGTTCGCGATAGCGTTCACATTCGTCAATTTCGTTTCGGACAAGGAAATATTGACGAGCATCGGAAAAGGAACAGGATTGTATCGATTGACGAAAGACAATAATTTAGATCTGACGAGGATAATGAACTGTATTCCATCGATCATCTTCGCTTCTTCTAGAAATCAATTTGATCACTCAGATACGTGTTCCGGTATTTTAGAAGTGAAACTGGTGAGAGATAATATCTAATGATCTTGTATTAGGTCATTTGGAAAATTTATAGCGAGTATTAAGAAAGATTCAAGTAGAATTCGACTTTTCGTTTTTCTCCGAATGATTTTTGCAGGCTTCTGAAGCGTTTCATTTCTTGCCTATGTTTTTCGGTAAAGTTTCGTAAAGATACGATAATATTGAGCAATAAACAATAACTAGAACAATGAGAATAATTTTAACGAGTAAGTGTTCATAGAAAACTGTAATTGTCAATGCATGTACATAATATACGAGTATGGAGGACGATTGAACATGTTGGTGTATCTATTTGTGAAACGAGTTGGTACTTGGTGTAGTCAAATATATTAAAAACTGTTTGTAGTACAGAGTTCGTCGTCATTCGCTAAGTGTTGTTCGTTATGTGTATACACGGTAATGAATAAGTTCGCTCGATAATAATCGCTTTAAAATTGCTCGATACTCACTAATTAACTGATTACTGATTATAAGAAGGCTCGATACTGACTGACTGATAACTGATAACTGACTGTGTTAATTATCGTGTTCGTATATCATAACGGTATTAATAATTCGGAGGCAAAACAACAATATGATTCGAATTGTCTTATGCCTCATGTGCCACTACAAATAGCCTGTTTCCAGACGTGGATCAGCTTAGAAAATTGTTCGTAATAGATTTTAATGAATTACAAGGTAAATTACTTAGCGTGACTGAAATATCCTTCGTTTTTAAATAAACCAACCTTGTCTGTTCTATCATCCAGACAGGACAATATTCATCCAGATCGCTCAAAAATCTTATTTGATTTTAACGAATTACAAGGCAAATTACTTAACTCGATTCAAATAATCTTACCGTATCTTACCTTCTTTCTTTCAGATAATATTCTTCTAGATGGGTAAAAAAATCGCTCATAACCGATTTTGCCGAATTACAAGGCAAATTACTTAACTTAACTGGAATAATCCTACTTTACCTTACCTTATTCTATTCAAGCACGACAATGCTCCTCTAGCAATTGGTCATAACCGATTTTGGCGAATTACAAGGCAAATTACTTAGTTTCAGTGAAATAACCCTACCTTAGCCTATTCTCTTCAGACAGGACAATATTCTTCTTATTTATATACCTTCCCTTTTTTTCTCTCTTGTCCTCCCTTTCGCCGTTAAGCGTACTTAACTTTCGATAATAACGGTAGTAAGGCTGAATGATCGACAGGGAGCCGTTGGATTACATAAATCAGCCTGTGTACACTGCGCGAGCCGCGTGTTTGCGCTTACTTCATCGCGTCGCCCGTGCATATTTCTTCGCTCGCCACGCGAAAATCTTTTCGCTCGTTCACCGGTTTGTCGTCGGTCAATGACACGGACGAGTTGCTCGGGGACGGCGTATCGGATACGTTCGCGAATCCGTGAAAACGTTTCGCACGGAATAAAACCAATCTCCGGAAATCGTCGATCGGCAACAGGCGTTGAACATCGCGAGGCTCCGGGATCGATGTTAACCGGGATCAATCGTCGTTCCGTGTGATTTTATACGAAACACATTGTTATGCAAAACGGAGGACGATCGCTGGGAATGATTCCCGGTCCCTTCTCCTTGAATCTCTCGCGCGAATGCATTCCTCGCTAGAGAAAGAAATAATTCCGATCTTCCTCGCGTCCCCCCGCTCTCTTCCACATACTCAGATCCTCTCAACGTGTTTCGTTTTCTACGGATTCTGTGGCGTTACAGGTATTGGTGAGGATAACATCGTCGAATTTGTATATTACGATCTGTACCTGTTTATCGAGTTTTTGTTTGTGGATTATTGATGATTATTGATAGTAGAGACACACTTTTTAATAGTTTCGTAATGAATATTTAAAGCAGAATTTTTTGGCTAGTTTTTCTGGAAGATGTACATTTATCATTTTACTGATATTACTTAACGATATTACTTAAATTTGGAATGTCGTGTGCGAAAGAATTACAGCGACGGCAAGAAGAATTTGTACAATATTGTATTTATTTTTGGAAAAGCATTTGCGTTAATTGATTATTTTCTGGATCACATAGAATGTAACGATCTTTATCTAACACATACTTCATCGCATAAAGTTCTCTAACTCAGATAATAATTATTATCATTAATGTAGATACCTTTGGTGTCACGCCTGCGTCTCTTATCATAACATAATCGTCTAATTGGTAATTAGTACCATTTACTACATTAATTAATATAACTGAATAGGTACAATTATATTAAATTTCATTACTTCTATCTCATGACTACAAATATTTCATGCTATGAAAATGAAATATGAAACCTGGTACAAAAAAAAACTCTTGTACTATATCCATCTTATACCTAGAATTGCTAAACCATTATGATCTATGCATCTTTTTATTATTGTAGTTGTATACAGTGGCTAGAAAAAGCGTTAGTACGTACCGTTATTTCCCAATGTCTTTTTATAGCTATTGTATATAACTAGAATTATAAAAAGATGCATAGATCATAATGGTTTAGTGATTCGAGGTATAAGAATAAAGCATTTTCATTACATTTGGAACAGAGCACGTGTGCGCTGATTTTTTTAAAACGTAGAATCGTTTCTTAACGTGTTCTCTTAATATCTGTGCACGAGATATCGAATCGAGCATTCTACCGCGAACAGGGTAGGTAGGGAGGAGGGTGAACAGGGTAATGCAGCGCGTAACGCGAAGAGCAAAAATAAGCCTGCACAATGCAAAGTCCAACGTTATCGGCTATGAATGGTTTATAGAGGCGCGAGCTGCTTCTACGTCAGCATCGACCGATAAGAGAGCAGCGCGTTACACACATCGTCGTTGACGTCCAAGTGCACGGGCGAGACGTGCCCACGCCGGGGAAAAGGGAGAAAGGGATGAATCGATAGCGGGACAGAAATAGATACCCTGTTCCGCGACGCTGCCCGGATACACCCCATCGATTCGGATCGGTGTTTCTCAAACCTTGAAGCGTCAAAGCGAAATCGATGGATTTTACGTAATTTTACGAAAATTAAAATATTTCCCGCAAGATTGCGTGAAACGATAGAACACTTAAAAAAGGATGAAATTTCAGCCCATGCGAATTTTGCTTTACCATCGTGATGTTATTTGCAACCATTGCAAATAGTCGCTTCTATATTCTTTTTTGTTTAATATCGTATAATATAACGAAAAATTCGAGCTTGTTTGACTTTAACGTTATCTAAGATGAACAAATCCGGTGATATCTTTGATCCATGATAGCATTGATGATAGCTTAGATTAATACTATAACAACACTATGTTAACGTCAAATGCATTAACTAAATATGTAAATGTAAAATACACGTATGTGCATATTATGCACTTTCGCGTACATATTTGGAGCACCTTTTGCTTTTTGGACGAAGCAAGTTTCTTCGATCGCGAAAATCATAATCATATTTTCTTTATGGAAACTATAAGCTGAAAACTAGTCGGTCGTTGTGCTATCAAGAATAAAATTAAATCAAGATAAGAATTCTGCATATTTGGTATACGCGACTGTTTTATCGTAAAACAATCGAAGATTTCTACCTTCTAACTCGATGAGAAGTGTTTAACAGTTTATTTCGCGATTTACAATAGTAAAGTATCAAGAGGACAGAGGGTCGCGGAAAGTATCGGGGATTGAACCGTGGTGCGTGTTCAGTATTCAATAGGAATCGGTTGAAAATAGTTGCAAGATTGACGTCCGCGGTTGAATGTCACGACGTGCTAACGAACCGCGCTCGAAACAACGAGCTTTCCAAGATAATCGTCGGTATACATACTCGGTGTGACGCGAAGCTGGATTTTATTAGCACTTTCGAAAGGCATCGGCAGTCGGCGTTTCCCGTTCGTTCGTTTACCGGCAGATTGAAAAAGGAACAAAGGAACTCGTTAGGTCAAGGATCAGAAATAATCCGAAGTACAACACGTACCGGTGTGGATCGTTAGTCGAATTCTTCCGGTAACTTGGAATATGCGGGTCCTTGCCTCTGTCTCTGCACCCTTTAACGCGAAAACCAAGCTTCCCTCTATCGAAAAATTCGCGATCTCTTGGTGTATTAACCCTTTAACTTCAACCATCGGAGCAAAGTGAGTGTCATACCAAGTGATTGTACGTCATCGTAAATGAGCACGCTTTAGGAATACAATAGAATTCTTAAAAGGACTTGAAGAGATAGCGCAATTAAGCGTTATTTTCCTAGAATGTTTGATCCACCAAGTAATAACGTTACATTTCATTCGCGATCTTTCCAGTTGATTTACGTGAACTTCTTGTCTTAATATCGTAACCACGAAAGGTGGTTTCTTAACTTAAGATTTGGAAAATTTGGTAGTTTGCTTCCACATCCATCGTCCCTTTAGTTTCATAATTATACATGTTTCCATGGCTTGAAAAACTATAATCAGTTTTCTATAACGATAAACACAGATTACTATTTTGTGAAAAGGAACAGTGGACTGTCTTGCGTCACGATTCCAAGTAGACTGATTTATACACACTTATAGAAAATGTACAGATGCCAAAATACACAAAACGCAATAATACAGAAACTATCCGAAATAGATCATTCGTTATAATGTTAACCAAGTAAAGAAAATTCCTATTTACCTTGCATTTCTTTAATTATATTGATAGCGATATGAATTTGCGTAAGAACATCCTCTTTGGGCTAGTGTTTCGATCTTTCATATCTGAGTTCAATACGATCGCATCAAAGGGTTAAAGAAGAAACGAAGCTTCTTCGTGGCAGCCACCGAGTCTCGAGTTCACGGTGGAAATCTATTCGTGGCAAAAAGAGGCCGCAATGTCGAGGTAAACGACGCGTTTCCCTGTTTTATTTCATTGCCGTTTATTAGGGAGAGACAAACCCGCTCACGTAGCGTTGCGAGGGAAACAGGCGTGCAGGCGAGTCAGAGCGAGAAAGATCGATAGGACTCGAGTCAGAAATAGTCTCTCGGGACGATTGTGTGTGCCGTTGGATCGTCAGTCGAATTCCACCGACGGTACGTGCCTCGTCGATTGATGCTGTGTCTTCGAAAACGCAAGCCCGACCCCGGCTATTTAAACGCGGATCCAAAGATCCTCGTGCCGTGTTTCGGTGAAACCAGTGCCTCCATGGAACTTCTTCACGAACGAACAAATGGGGTGAATCGTAGCAACTTGCGCCACGAGCCCCGAGAAACTTTATCGTGCCCACCGTCGCTCCGAGACGCTTAATTCTCAGGTAACTTTCGTTTCTCATCGATCGAAACGACGGTGACCAATATTTATTCGTAGACTGCGGATTTTTATGATTTTATTGGACATTCGAAGATGTTAGAATATATAAAATAATAGAAATAGAAATAAAGTATGCAAAAGCGAATACTCGTTATATTTAATAGAAGAAACAAGTTGCAATTTGTAATTCAATTCTTTATTTCAATTCAGAAGATAATTGAAAACATAAACATCCGCAGTCTGTTCATTAAGTCATTCTGCGGTTTTTGCTGCGTTTTACTTCAACACAGCATAAGTGTTGTAGATACTGTACAAATACAGCTGGTTGTATTCTACGTCTGATTATGTTTTATTTAAAATAGATAATTTCCAGCTGATTTAATGCTTTGAGAATTAAATATAAAACTTTAAAGGGGATAGAAAAACTTACAAAGACCGAATCAATGGGATATCGACGTTCTATCTCACCTTTCATATTTTTATTAATTAATTTATTTCCACCCGATTTTCATTTTTCCACACACGCTCGATAATTTCCTTACACAAGAACAATTTGGCAGACAAAATGGTATGCACACATGTTCTTGCAGTTTCTTTTCCTTCCAGATTAACATTATTACGTACATAAACGTATACGTATCGCCAGAGATATTGTTGAGCATAAATTGGACGTTTTAAATAAAAATGTACAATTCTAAAGAAACTATATTCTTTAAAAGTGACTGTGTTACAACTCCAGAAACTTTTTGGATGACTTAATGTGAATAGCCAGGGTGAATAGCTTGAGATAATTTGATGTGAATAACCGGGGTGAATAGCTTGGGATGACTGTGAAGTCTGTAAACGAACTAACTGTCGAAAGTAACGACGATTAGGTGAACGATAGACCCATTGGTCGCGACAAATATATCTCTGTCGCGGATAAAAGTAAACTGGAACAAATATAGGATATTTATTCTTGGAAGGTATTGTTTTAAAGCGACGAAACTTAACTTCGATCGAAGAAACATCGGATCGAATTAGGAAAACCTAGGTATTTCACGTTGCACTCTTTCGTGTTTGAATCTTCTCGCGTCGGCCCTATTCTCCCTCCAGTTTCATCGTTTCACGCAACACAGCTATTTTGAACGGCTTATTTTTAAACCGTATTTTACATAAAGTATTTTCATCCAATGTATCCTAGAGCCATTGTATTTTTAGTGAGTCCAATCTTTATTCCCTTTTTTTAACCTGACGTTGACGTTATCAGAGGTTTATTAATACATGATCGCTCTTTGCTTCATCTTATTTCGCGCACAGCCCGATTTGTTCTCCCGCTTTGTCGCATTTATTTATTAATAGTGGAGACGAACGGAAAAAAGGAAGATATCGCATAGGTTGTGGCATTATAACACCGTCGATAGAACGTGTAGTAAGTTTTACACGCACGTAATATCAAAAGTACACACTCTATCAGGAAAATATTTAACTTTACCGAACCTTTAACCCTGCTTCGTTTTCTCAGCCATTTTCCATCCAATCGTATTTTCCCAACGTTAAGATGTATCTAGAGTCTGAGTAAAATATCGTGAATAAACGAATCGTTATTGGTACGTGTGATTTCCTTCGCTGTTTCACGATTTCTCTCTGCTTCAACTTTACGTTATTTTCTTAAAGCGTTATATTTCATAAATAAACCTCCATGCTAATTTGGTATTACATCTTAGATATTAGATGCATCGTCGCGTAATGATATTCTATAAATAACTGTAATGACGATAAAGTAATCTCATGTTACTAAATCGCATATTATTGAATAAAAATAAGGGATACTTTTGAACCATCTCGTATCTCGCGTTTGCACAAGAACCGAAAATTTTAGGATATTTTTATAGTTATCAAATATATCGCGTATCATACCTTCCTGGTGCTCAAAAAAAACCACTCAAGAATAAAGGAAAAAAGCACGACTGATTCTACAGTCTGTCACACAAGAGCGTGTCTGCGATATTTCTGTAAATATTTATATATTTGTAAAAAAATTTATATGAATTGAATCTACATCTAAAACACTAATACGCTATTACTTAGTAGGGTGTCCAATCTCCTCCATTAGCGATTATAGCTTGACATCGTTTCGGCATACTCTCGACTAATTTTTGAGCGTAGGATTCTGGTAACGACCTCCATATCTTTCGAATGTGATGTACAAGTGTTCTTATTTTTGTGATACGTCTTCCTCTCAGCTTGCATTTCATTAGGGACCACACATTTTCGATAGGGTTTGCATCAGGGGACTGCGATGGCCAAGGAAGTACTGTGATGGCGTTTTTCGCTTTCCATTGGGTGCAGATGCGACTTCGATGTTTAGGGTCGTTGTCTTCTTGCAATATCCATTGGTCCTCGGTTTGGTTGAACCAACGTTTCACGGATGTGAGAAGTCCCCTTTGGTACAATTTCACCATCTTTTGTGCATTCAGATTGTCTGTAAAGACGCACAAAGTCCCAAAACCGCGTGCGTTAAAGCAACCCCAAACATGCACTTTTATAGGGTGTTTTACACTTCTTTGAATCATCCTTCTTCCATGGATAGTCCAAGCACGCCTAATAGGACACCATGCCCAAAACGAAGATTCATCAGTGAATATTATATTACTCCAATCACGATCTCTGTTTTCATTCGCCCATGCCAGACGATTTTCGACGTTTCGCGTACGCGGCACTCATATTAAAAAGCTCTGTTCCTTTCACTGTTTCAAATGAAACTGAAAGGTATTCAGCAACGCGTATTAGAGAAGTTTTCGTTTGTTTACATTCTTTTTATCTCATTCTGATTAGGTGTCAGGTTTCGCAGATATCGCAGACACGCTCTTGTGTGACAGACTGTAAAACTGATTAAAAAAACAAAGCAGCGCTGACGCTCTTAAACAAATCGCAGCGTGGTTACGGTAAAGAAAGACAAGCTAGCCATAGTGTTGGCGTTGGGTAGTGCCGGCGAAAGCTAAAAAATGAAAAGTAAAAAGCAGGAGAGCGCGATAACGAGCGCGTCGATTCACCGTGGTGGTTGTTTCCCTCTCGTCTCCGGCTCATTGTAACGAGATTACGCATTAAAAGGTCGAGAAACGAGGAAGTATGATGTAAATTACGGCTCTGGAAACGCGCGCGGTTCTCCGCTCGATAGTAAATTCACCTCTACGCCTCCGCGACAGTAAATTTACAGACTCCTTGGAAACATCAACTGTCACCGTTTTAAGAACGCGCCCCGTATCCGTGCCCGTAACGCTAATATCGCCCGTAAATATGTATTAAACGTATCCGTTGAAGTATTCGTTGTTATTAACGACTTGTTCCCTATTGGACAATTATGTTAATTGCACAGATTTTCTCGTGCAATTCTCTTTCCTGCTCGATTCACGGTCGCACAACCGCGCCTCGTATCCGCGGGCACTGTTCTTCCGCTTATTTTCCACGCGAACAACGCACGAACGAACGACTTTAAGCTTCTCTGCTCTGACTCGCGAACGACGTTGACCTATTTCCTGCAAATAGACGCGGCCGCGAACCGAACGCGTCTCCTCCCGTGCGCTCGCTACCGGAAAAAAAGAAGCTGTCGATTCCTCGATGAAGCTGACGCGTCCAGGTAGCCTTCTCTTTCTCTCTCTCTCTCTCTCTCTCTCTTCCTCTCTCTCTATCCTCGTTTGGTCGCGTGCAGCCCACGTAATTTCCTTAATGGGCCGGCGATTAAGACGAAAATCTTGATCCTCGCCGAAGCAAGCGCAGAGCGACGCTGATGGATAACGGAGGCAGCCGGCCGCGGGCAACGATTTTACGAGGGCCCTTGAATAGCCTGCGTTTTGTTTGATCGTCTAAAGTACTTCGTTCCTCTTCTTCTTCTTCTTTCACGCTGACGACGACCTTGTAACCACTACGCTACGTTACATCATCGAACTGTCGAAAAAGGAATCGCGCGAGGTTTGGGAAATCGATCGATATTTCTTTTTCTTACGAAGAAGTTCGTTCTCTCTTTCAGCAACGATTAAGTCGTCCGTCTTGCCGAGGATGAAGTCATCGGTATTGTTAGAGCGGTGCAACGAAGGAGTTTCAATGATCTTGGCCCTATTGATCCGACGAAAAAAAAAAAAAAAAATAATAAAAAAGAAAGGAAGGAAACGAATGTACGTGCTGGTCTGGAGTTGTCGGCGCTATAAATAAAGTGGAAAAATCGTGGAAGGAAAAGAGCAATCAAGACGATCGATGCAATAACGTCGCAGTAAGGACGCGAGTGCGCAACGCTCCGGAAGCGGGCGCGCGATCAGCTACGCGGAATCCTGAGCAAACGCGCGACTTGACCGGAAACGGTCGTTAATCGGCGATCACCGCGGCATCGTGCCGCGCAAAAACGTGCGAAAGAGGCTCGCGCGGACTCGTCGTCGTGACTCATTTCCAGATCGAGTAATGCCAACACTTGATGCCAGGAGCGGACTTAAAAGGACGTTGCACGCGGTGACCATTAACGCCACTATCGATCAGTCGGCCTGATCGATGCGAAAGTATTTCCCGCGATGACACGTCCAAATTTCGAATCGTCCCGTCGACTTCAATTTACGATACCGTATGTGTGTACGTTTGTACATGCAAGATTACTGCATAAAAACATGCAGCGATAATTCTTAATGAAGCCTTCATAAACACGACAAACACCATTCACCCTGCACCGGTGAAAAATTGATTCGTGACACGTAACGATCCGATCGGACGTTGCGCTCTTAACGGATCGTGCATCGTTTTACTCTGCTCGCGATTAATGCGCCCCTGAAACCGCGAGCGCACGTACACTCCCGAGCATAAGTATCAAGATACCTCCTGGTAAAATGTGACAATTGCTTTAAATTATCATGGAAACGATTAATTGATTGATTAATTGATTAATCAAGATAACGATGCAAGAACTCGTGAGAGCTGCAGCAACGGAAGATTGGGTTTCTACTGAGGCAACGACGAGGCATTTTTCGTCGCTTCTTGTTGCTGCATCTTCCAAAACGTTCACACCATCAAGTAACTTATGGAAACATTTTGTGCATACTGGCAACTTTCTCAAAAAAGAAAAAAAAACATGGAACAGCGACAAAAAGTTGCTCGTTAATGATTCACGATGAATCGCGAAGACTCGACCGGAATATTTTAATCTAAAGCTCATTAAATTCAAAGGAGTTTTGTATAAAATAGATGTGAAACTCAAAGAAGTTCGCCTAAGATCAATCGAAAATCCAAATGAATTAAGAGCAGATGCGATAGAAGAATGAATACCACGATTGTCAGAATTGGTCGAGGCAACAACCGAAAGACCATTAAACGCCACCATAGAAGACGTCTTCTGTTCGCTAATCGAAGTCATAAATAGCGCGACAAAATTTTGCCTCTTTATTTCGTACTATCGTATGCATATTCTTCGCGAAATTAATTTATCTTTACATAAGTTTCAAGCCAGCCAGATAATAATTCTTCGATAATTTCCTAATCATTTCTGTGGATAGCCCGGCTTTCCGTAACTGACCTAATACTTATGCGCGGGGGTGTACACGTACACACGAGGAGAAACGGTGTATCGCGTACGTGCATCACGCACGATGGGCTACAAACGAAAACACGCTCGTTCCTAATTGCGTTCGGATGTGGGTTACAAACACAAACCACGACTTCTTGTTCTCTGTTCTGGCGATTACTCCCGCTGGACGGGCATTGAGTAATCAATACGAGCGTCTCGAATCAGCCGCGAGAGAAAAGGTTCCTCGAGGCCTCGTTAACGCCAGGATTAAGCCTCTCTCTCTCTCTCTCTTTCTCTCTCTTTCTCTAATTTAGCGAAGATCCTTCGTTGAATGGTCGTGACCCCCAATCGAGACCGTTCTAAATGAAGAACGACTCTCATCGATCGGGGATAATCGATTTCCTCGAGGCGTTGCCCTTGACGCGACAATTTTTCCACGGTCGCGTTCTCAGAGGAACGAAACGTTCCGCTTTAACGAGCGCCAACTACGAGGGAAGTCGGTTCGATCGTTGATGTGCTTTATCGTTTCCGAAGAATTATTCCAATTGGCGATTTAATTGAGATCCAGGCTACCTGGCTCCGATAAAATATTCACGATGTGAATATTGCTATCTGCCTCTGTCTATGTCGCTGTTTTCGGTGGTGGAATTTATGCCGGCCACTGCCAAAAACACACCACAGCGATTCATGAAGCAGCGATTCGTGTATACTGGCTGTTACGAAATCTCGGTTGATTCGATGCTCGAAATACCTAGCTTCGCGCTGTTATAATGGCTAACAAGTTGTTAAGGAGCTTCGTTTAGTGTACCATCGTTATGCGGTTGCTCAAGACTGCTTGTAATCTTCAGACGAACCCAGAATTCTTGTTCATGAATATTATATATGATAAAGGTTAGAAGACTTTCATAATCACGCGTTGCTACAATTCTTCCACTATTTTCTTCGAGAATTCCTCACACAAATAGTATAGTACGTTTTAATTGTAGCTGATCACTATGTTAACATGATTACGAAATCTTCTTCCTTTACGCTAATGTTATTTATTTATAGTATCATTATATAGTATCTATATATAGATGTAAAAGGTCTATTGAAGATATTTACGAAGATATCTCTCGAAAGATAAAAATCCGATCGATTACATTCTTCCCAAATTTCTCAATTTCGTAATCTCGATGCGCGATTAACGTCCATCTTTAAAAAAAGATTGTTTTCGAAATTTTACAAGTCACATTCACCATCACGGTTCCACTCTCTGGCTATAAACCATCTGCTTGTGACGATATCGTCCGAAAATGATGTAATTTTGTTTCTCCGTTTATTTATTACTGGTATTCCATATAACCGTGTACCACACTGGTACCGAAACTCAAATTACCAACTTCCGTGAAGCTCCCAGAGGATATTAAAGAAATCGACAAAATTTGCAAAATAGTCCAGTAGATTGACTCTTTTATATCGAAATCATCGTATAATGTCCCATGCCATTTCTCCCTTCGAAAACCAAATATCAACAAGTGTCGAATTCAGTTTTCCGCCAGGCAAGAATCACCCACGGCCCATATGTTCGTCGTCAACACTGCGCTGCCTCGTTGATACCGGCCAATTGAACACTCCTTCGTCACGTAGGCGAAACAATCAGGATTAACAAAGTGTACCTATCAGAGCACTTTGAAAGCAAAGAATCTAGAAGGGATGCCAAAAATTGTCTACATTGGTTAACTGACTCATCGTGGCCGTGTACGAGAGTTCTTCTCGAAGAGCGCGGTGCTAGTCATCCCGGGTATTTGGGGATGCTGGGCGGCTCAGGTGGTTGCGTGGCGGCCCGAAATAGAGGCGGTCGCCCGCGCAAAATCGCTGCGAGTCGCGCCGCGAATAGTGCGCGCCCACCGCCTTCCCGAGAGCCGTCAGTAATTTTAGAACGTTTTGTTTTCGTGCCAGAATACCGTGGCGGCCGGCACGCTACACGCTACACGCACACGCGACCGCGTGCTGCCGCGCTCCTGCTGCCGCTTTCTTGCTCGTCCGCAGATTGCGCGACGATTACGTTCCGCGTGTCCGGTTTGGCCGCGTGCGCAAAGCATCGAGATCGATGCACGCGCGACACCCACGCGACGCAACTCGCTTCTAGGAAGTTGCAATTGGATGGGGTGTGTGTGTATGTGTGTGTCGCCTAATGGTGGAGCCGGAAGATTATGGTTTTTGTCGAGTGTTGTGATGAGATCTCGAACATTTCCGATCGATTTCAACTTGTGCGGGGTAAAGTAAGGTTGCTTGGGTCAGCTAAGATTCAGCATACTCCTCCTACTACGATTTTCACATTTTTATATCTTTATCTTGCTCTTACTTTAGTAACCAGAAAAGATTTGTTATGTTTGAGGAAAATGTTTAACGCAAGAGTGAACTTGTTTCATATTTTGTTCAAATCGAAGGTGTTTTTTAATGTTTCTTAACGAACGTGATTGTGTCGGATACGATCGAAAAGGAAAACAATAGAGTTCCTCGGGAAGAAATATCAAACCGAGGAAATGATTGAAGTATACTTACGGTTGGGCTATTCGAGTCAACGAGAAGATATTATGTTGTGGGGCTACTAAAATGAACGACGAAATAACTTCCAAAAATAAAGTAATATCTATACACGTGTTATTGAATTATAATGATTACACAACTGAGAGTATGAAGATCGAACCAACTCCTTTCTTTCCGATGAATAAACGTGTTACATCCTCGAAAGAAAACAATGTCGTCGAGATACCAGTGTATGTATACGATATACAGTATTTCGCTGCTTGTCGCGTGCCTGATAACAAGTCAAATATTCCGTTTTCAAATGTAGCTCGTTCAAAAATTGTTTATAAGCGACTTTCGTTGAATTGCAAGGCAAATTAGATAGTTTGACTGAAATGTTATGACTCGGACACTACTTTGAATTTTCAAAATGCCGTAATCTTTGAAATTTCTGTATTCTGGTTTCCACTAGCTAACATGTGCTCGTTCAAAGCTCAAGAGACATTGCGTCGTACAGAACAGCTTTCTTGGCTCGAGTTTCTGCCGAGTTAGATAAGCGACTTGGCTTTCGACGTGGTCGAAAATTCACTGGGAAACACATTGGTGCACGATCGCGAATCGGCCGCGTATCCGCTAACGTAACGCCTAAACGCGCTCGAAAGGCTTCTTATAAACTTATATATGGCACTGACTCATTATAATATCGCGCAACCTGTCACCGCGACTATTCAACCATTGATTTGAAACGCCTGCGTTTTCAAGAAAAGTGTCGCGATAACGTGCACAAAATTATTTCAATGTGATAAAATCGAAGCTAACCAAATAAAGCTTTAACGATCTTCCAATTTTCCGAACAACAACGAAAATAATATGTATTTATCAGTTTTCTGTTTCCTTCTCCCTCTGTTGAAAATTTACCGGGTTAAAGTGCCTTTATCTGAGAAGTCACTGACAGCTTCCATCACGAGTGAGTGCACGTTGCCCGATAAATGTTCTTCCGTTGTATGAAATCGCTTCCGTTTATGAGTCTCAATTTACGCGCGCGCGTGTCGCGAGTTTGCGTGGTAAAAAGAGCCAGGAATTAATACAGCATGGAAAAACAACAATGTAATGAATGGAAGACGAACACAACGTGTGGAAGAAAAATCAAAATAGTAGAAGAGAACGAAGTTTAAGCAACGGAATAGGCAAATCGAGAAACGCAAACACGCTCATTTTATACCGATCTCCTGTCTCCTACTGCTTTGTGTCTTTTACTACCTGGCACCTGGAGATCCACAATGGCAAATGCAGCTTTTTTTAGTCATCGTAATTTATTCGACTTTCCGAGCGTTCGAATGGCAAAAAAAAAAAAAAAAAAAATTGAAATGGTTGAAGCAGCTCCACTTTCCGGTAATTTGTGTAAATCAACAGAAGCAATCAGGATTGAATCACTTTCTTGAAAGGTGCTATAAACCGGGTCGCTCAAAGGCTAGTTGATTAACTCCATAAATTAAACTGTGAAAAAATATAACAGTAACGAACATTATGTTTGAGAATTTATCTTACAATTTACGATCATATATTCTGCTTCCTTGTGATAATCAAATTTGTGGAAATAGATCCCTCGTAGCTTAAGATAGACAACGCTAATTTAATAAAATTGAAAACTTCATAAAAGGTGGACTTTATCGCTTTGGTATTTGTCAACTAAAAGTTGTAGCAATAAAGCTTTTGAATATGAAACCTATACCTTTCTCTTCCCATAAATAGCTACAATTTGAATATTGTCTCTTTATTGTCGCAAACCCTTCAATTGAGAACAAGCCAAATAAAATACTTTAGATCGCAGCTAGAGAAAAGCTTTGAAAAGAGGAGAGGAGAGGAGAGGAGAGGAGAAGAGGAAAAGAGAGAGGGACAAACGGAGGCGTGCATGTGGAAAAGAAAAAGAGACAGAGAATGGTCGCGTGGCAGTGCGTGGCCCCAAATAGGGCATCAGGTGGTTACACGACGCCCGCGAGAAAAAGATCGTTTGCGCGTGCGCAGACGCGCGTGCGCCTCTCGTAACCGGACACACGCACGCATGTATAGAGGCGCGTATAGCTGAACGGCACGCGCGCTCTTACAGGTGGTGGCAACTGGCGCGGTGGCACAGGAAATTGCTCCTTTGCCGTAGCAAACCCAGTCCGGAACTTTGCGGGCCACCGTTCACCCGGTTTAGTTGCCGGAGCAATCGAACACCGCTTTCAAACAGATTCGACACGTGCGCGCGCCCGTGCAGAGAGAATAATCTCTCTCACCTGTTGCGCGTCTGTTTTCGCTTCCTTCGTTCGCTCTCTGCCCCAATATTAATCAAAAAATCGCATCACCGGAAAGATCATTTATAAACTGGTATCTCTGAGTCCATAGTATTGTTCAAAGTATTCAAAATATCACGATGTTTGATTATCATCGATGAATTGAATATAAATACTTTCGTTCGATGCTACAGAAATCACATTCCAGAGAGATAAGGAAAACAAAATAAAGTAAAGTAATGTTTTAGGGAAGTATTAAAGTATCTTACACATTCTTGAAAATATAATATGTTTGATCGTGCTTGATGAATCGAATATACATACGTCGTTCACTGCTACAAAAATCATATTCCAGACAGATAAGGAAAACAAAGTAAAATAACGTTTTCGCAAAGTACTAGGGTACTTTATATATTCTGGCAAACATCATTATGTTTGATTATTACTGATAGAATAGAAATAAGTAGTTTCGTGCAGTGATATGTCAGACAGCTACAGGAAAGACAATTTCACCGTAATTGATAGTAATCTGTGGCTCAAAATCTAAGATAACCTAATATCGAAACAGTATATAGTGCTATAGCGACTAAATAACTCTCACGTTCGAAAATAAACGAGAGGAACTAACGGGAAGTTTCGTCTCTAAGCGGACGCACTTCGATCGATACATGTTTCGCGAGAAGGGACACCGGTGGTGGCCGCAAACTCTCGAACTGACGATAAACCAACGTCTGTCACTGAGTGAACCGTCGGTACGCCGGCGCCATCAGCGTCAGCAGCTATGAGCTTACGCAGGCGGAAGAACGAGGGGTGGTGGACGTAGCGCCGCATTCGTGATATTATCTACCACAGATCGAATACATGACGGTATACAACGACGAGAGAAATTTCCCTCCCTTATCCCGGTTTATTTAAATATTTTTACATGTTCCCAAAATTCGCCGTATCTTTGTTCCATATTTTGTTTTTTTCCTTTTCCTCCGCGTGACTTCTTTCCTGAAAATCCTCAAACGCGGTCTTGAATGCTGTCGATCGCAAGGGAGACGAGCGCGCGCGCGCCGCGTCCTACGTCACGCCAGTCTACGTCACTGGAGAACCGAGAAACGCCGAGGAGGGGGCTGGCTGGGGGCAGCGGACTCGTGGGGGGGAGTTAGGGGAAGGTGGGAGCGCGCGAAGAGCTGCACGGTGGGGGCAGAGATGCCTGCGAGCAGTGGCGAGCAGTGACGACGTGCTGGTTGCGTGGTGGGAGTAGCGGCGCGTGTGTACGTAACACATACGCGGTTGCCTATATACGCGGCACGCAGACAGGCGCGCATTGATAGGGGACCGCAGAGCGGGGATTGGCTGGCAGTCGACTCGCCGCTTCCAAATATGGGACAGTCTCCGCGGTCCATTCATAAAACTACGGGGCGCGCCGTCGCTCGGCTCAGTTCGTGCGCGACCCCCACGCATCGCGCGTCCTCCGACGATTCGAGCGCGCGATCTGCTGCCTCCGACACGCACACCTAACCGCGGAGAGGTACATATCTACCGAGGCACACGATAAACCCGACGAAGGAGATAGAAAGAGACGAACGGAAAGAACGAGAGAGAGAGGAAGCGGTGAAGAAAGAAAGGGACGGAGGACACGGAACGACAAATAGGCGCGCGGTCGCGCGCGCGCCTGCACCTACAAGACACTCGCGCGCGCGCGCGCGAGCCAAATCATCGTCGCGTACAGGATTCATTTCGCAAGTGAAAGAATCATCATCTTGATATAATTGCGAATTCGTGAGCTTGGACTTGGACGACCAGCGTTTTGAACGAAAGATTCTAGAAGAAAAGGGAGACGAAAAGTGACAACCACTAACGTCTTGGAGGAAGAGTAATCGCGGTTCCGCGTTTCATCCCTTGACGCCGGCTCGAGCCGCGGATCCGCATAGTCGCGCATCTTCGTTCGTTCGTGGCGCGCGGGCGCGCTCGAGGGAAACGAACCGGCGGCAGTCCCTGGTGGCCAGACCGGCCGGCGTGGCGCGGCGCGGCAGCCGTTCCGGATCGGGACGAAGACCGAGACGAGGATCGGTCGCGATCCGGTGAGATTGGATTTTTCGAGAGTCTCCGTGCGTATAATTGGGTGGTGGTGGTAGTGGTTTGTGGTTGGTGGTGGTTGTGCGCTCGCGGTGGTGTATAGCTATCCCGCCGCCGCCGCGGCGACAGATCGCAGGCGCGCGCGCTCTCGCGAAAGAGAGTGGGATCTCGAAGGGAGAAGAGAGAGGGAAAGAAAAGGAAGGACAAAGAGGCGAGCGATCGCGAGACACGGTTTTTGCCGCCCGGCGTCCGCTCCCCTCGTGTGTGTATACCTCGCTGAGAAAGAGAGACTCGGCGCGTGCCGCGCGACGGATAAAAAAGGGGGAGCGCGTGCTACGTCCGCTTGACTACTAACCCAGTGACTGGAGCTATACGGAGGGAAAGAGGGACAGATACGACCGATCTCAACGGACTTGACGTTTAGATCTATCGTGTGTTCGTGTACGAACCGAGAGTTCGTACCACGCGACCCTCTTCTCAACCCTTTCGACGTCGCGTCGGTGTTGTTGCACAGAGGACGAAGGGAAACTGATTCTACTAGACTAAGACTGAAAAGACGGATAAGGGCTAACTCGCGTAGAGCTTTTATATCCGGTGGGAGAGAGAAAGAGGCTTAACTGTGTCGGGACGACCGAGGAAGGACAACATTTTAACCATAATAATAGCGTTGAACGATACAACCGCAGGCGAGGACACGCAGTGCGGTACCGAGGAGGTTGCCACCGCCAGCCAGGGAGGCGACCAACTCCAGAGGATGACGATGGACGGCATGGAAGTGGTGGGCTCGCAGCCCCACGCGGCCACCAGCCCGTTTTTGCTCTCACCGCCACCCCTCGGACATCATCATCATCATCCTCATGCTACCTTCAATCTTCAGACAGTGCAGCTTAGTTTCGACGCGTGTCTACCGTACAATGCGGCGACATCCTCGAATTCGATCGTCTGTGGTGTTGGCGGCACGTCAACGCCAGCCGCTACCACTTGCACCTCGTCCACGAGTTGCAACAAAACGATTCCAACCTTGTCGCTGGCAACTTGCGCGCCCTTGCAAGCCCAGCATCAAAATAATACCGATTCCTCGGATCTCCATGGCCGACAACATCATCATCACCATCATCATCCCCATCAACGACTCGACGACCATCAACATCACCGACACGTCGATGCCTCCTCGCCGTCCAATGACTCCACCGACGGGAAAAGGCATCTGCAGACTGTCAACACCGAGGACAAGGACTGTCCCAGAGAATGCAGAGACGATCTTCAGGAGCCTAACGAAAAGGATAAACCAGGTGACCTAAACACGCCGGTTACCACCAGCAGCGATTTACCGTCCTTCTTCGGCCCTTCCGCGCTCGTCGAGCCACCTCCTATTTCAGGTACCTACAATCAACAGTCCTTTAACAAAAAAAAAAAAAAAAAAAAAAAAAGGAACAAAAACAAATATTCGATCAGGCAGCGATAACTTCTTCTTTTCATCCTTCGTAGTCGTGACGTGGTAAAATAACTTTATCATCATCGAGTTTCCTATTAATCGAATCATTCTCGTATGACAGAGATCCTTTGCGTATGCACGCTTCGACGAGGTCAGATCGTTAAAACGTGTTCCACGATAATCGAATAGCGGAATTCGAAACTCGTCGGACGCGAGACACGTGAAAATAAACGCTTGTCGAACAACGCGCACCAAACCAGTAGTAATCGGCTGTTCGATTCGAACTTCAGCGGCCTTGCACTTGCTATGTTTCACGAACGTCCCAACTTTCGCTTTCTGCATATCTGCCAACTCCTGCTGCTGCTGTTACCCTCGTGGCTGCGTCAAGCACCCCTTCGAAAGTCCGGCTTTTCCGCATCAATTTTCGAAAGTGATCGCGTTGCGAGTCCTCGGTTGTCGCGGCCAAGTGCATGATGTGCCAGTGTGACGTATATCGGTTGGCTCTCGCGAAAACGGCTAATATCGAACCTGCCCGCCTGTCGCGGATCAATACTCAGCGACCCCGACATTCAGAAACCCTTCTCCGCCCGTCCCTGCATCGCCGCCGCCTCCACCTCCGCCTTCACCTCTGTCTCCCACCACCCCTTGCCAGTTCATTCATGCTTCTAAGAACCCCCACCTCGTTCATCCGGACCGATACAACCACCCTCCGTTACGCCGATAGTCGTCTTTTCCGTGACTTTCTCGCTAACGAAACGAAGCAAACCGTTCGTTCCCCTTTATCGTTCCGTACATTGTAGTCTCCTCTCTTCTCTCGTTTCCTTCCGCTGTCACGATCTTTTGCTAGTCGATAATCTATCCGGACAACAAATTTCGCGCGGTTATACATGGCTACGTAGAAATCGTTGATACATTCGTCGGAACAGATGGTTCGCCACGTTCGGCGCATGACACGATTCGGAGATACCTAATTCAAACTCACATCAATTCGTAGAACACAACCGGATGACCGCGCATTTTTCTCACTACTGGGAGTCTGCCGACTTGATTTTCGGTAGGTCGTAAACGATTGTGTATGTGCGTAGAAAGGAAGTAACGAGACGGCAGGATGCAGACGACAGATAGAGACAGCCGGTATAATCTCGCTTCGCAGATAAAGTCATCACCATATCGCGCGGTCCTTCCTGTTGATTTGCTTAGGCCGCGAGATGCACGCGCTAGCTCGTGCCCGGAGTTGTTCCTGAGCTTGTGATCACGCGCAACCGCGACCTGCTCCGCCCTCTTTATGTAAATTTTCGAGATTGATTGAAAATTTGATGGATGATTTGTAGGCAGCCTGGCGGGCGAAGATCTATCTCTCGAAGAGGCCACACCGGAGGACGATGAGACGGCTACCTCGACCGGCAGGGATCATCGGCACCACCATCACCAAGAGTCTCAGGAACAGGGCACGCCTGGAGCTCCACCCTCCACTAGTCCACCGCGTCATCATCAGGCTCAAGAGGACGCGGACCGTTGCAACGTGTTACAAGGCGGAGTAATACTCTACTCTTCCCCTCATTCCACGTCTTCGGTGTCTTCAGCACCAGCGTCGAGCGTTAACATCTGCAACGTACCAACGTTGACGTACCGTGGCGTCTTCACCACCACCTGTACCCAATCCTCGCCGCTGAACACTCTCCAGAATCAGCAGCAGCCACCCCAACAGCAACAGCAGCAGCAGCAACAACCAACCGGTCAGGAGCTCTGGGGTCCGTTAACCTCCCCGACCTTGACTTTGACAAATTCACCTTTCCTTCACTCTACCCTTCACCCAGCCCCGTACGGTGGAGAGACCGTCGAACTTTTACCGGTCGAATCGAAGCCACCCCCACCACCAGGCTACCACGATACGCCAACCACTACTCCCGCGGCATGGTTAACGACGCACGACGACCCTTACGACCCGAATCTCCTGTCCCATCATCATCCTCATCACCACCATCAAGAGACGACGCTGAAGCAAGAACCCCCCGGGACGGGCGGCTACGGACCAGCCGTCCAACAGCAACAACAGCAACAACCTCAACCCACTCAGCAGCAGCAGCAACAACCACCACCGTCGGCTGGTACAACGGGAGTCCAGCTAGCGGAATACAACCCCAGCACGTCGAAGGGACACGAAATTCTCTCGCAAGTTTACCAGCAGAGTGCTCTGCCGCTCAGGCTGGTCCCGGTGAAGCCGCGGAAGTATCCGAATCGACCGAGTAAAACGCCGGTGCACGAGCGACCGTACGCTTGCCCCGTGGACGGCTGCGATCGCAGGTTCTCTCGCAGCGACGAGCTCACCCGGCACATCCGCATCCACACCGGCCAGAAACCGTTCCAGTGTCGCATCTGTATGCGCTCCTTCTCGAGGAGCGATCACCTGACCACTCACGTGAGAACCCACACCGGCGAGAAGCCATTCTGCTGTGATCAATGCGGCCGAAAATTCGCGAGGAGCGACGAAAAGAAACGGCACGCGAAAGTTCACTTGAAACAGAGGCTGAAGCGCGAAGCCACCCATGCCACCGCTAGAAATCACCCTCAGAGCCACGCTTCTCCACCGTGCAATCAGTAAGAAGAGTTTGAATGAACTGTGTCGTAGAATCGATCCACATTTTTCATACGACGATCGATATTGATCGTCGACACCGTCGATCTCCACGCTCATTCCTTTAATCTTGTCAATCATGCTCGTGCACGACGCAACTTTTTCACCTTGCCAGGCGACGAGGAAACGACGGAGACCTTTAGGCGGAGCAGACTGCCGTCACCGACTGATCCGTCATCGATTCGTCGTCGGTACTGTCAGCGATCGACGAGTGGGGCTCGACTTTAAAGGATTGGCCTCGCGACCGAATCGACAAGTATTTTTGGCGGTATAACGAAGCGTGATACCGAGCCTCTCGGATAATAGTACGTAAGGAACAATCGCGGAGGATTTTCATAAAATCTTTGTAAATAATCGTGGATAATTTTTAATCGGGACTAGAATTTCAAAGCGGTATGTAAAATAAATGTCCAGTGTGATCGGTCCCGACGATGGGCTCGTCGCGTCTTACAGAACGGATCGATTCGAAGCTTTTCTCCTGATCTCGTTAAGCGAACGTTCAATGAGGAAACACGAACATTGCGGTAAATATATATATTAGACTCCGGCGGTTTTCCTTCGAGCTCTCATCTCAGTTTATTTCTTTCACTCCCGTCCCTTTTGCCTACGGTTAATACGTTGCATAAGGAAGAGAGGAAAATTGAAAGTTTACTACATCAAGTTGCATTTGAAAGGAGCAGGAACGAATACAAGTGAAAAATCTAGCTTTACCAAGAGGTACTGTTTCCTCGACAATTGTCGGTATCGGAATGCTCGTGCTTTTAGCGGTAAACGGGAAGAGCGGGAGAGAAAGAAAAAGAGAAGAAGAAAGTCAGGGAGGATATTCGAAGCGAGCGACGCGTCGAAGATCGTTATTTACGACGGTTGCGTTTTATACCCTTGTTTGCGATCGAGAACGAGATGCAGATGCGAAAATCGACGTTAACCGCGCGTAGATACGTACGCGAAATATTCCGGTGTCACGAAATATACTGCAGCCAGGTTCTCCGACGAATCGCGTAGAATCGATACCGCCCGCAGCTTCCGGGAATCAGGGAGGAATTTACCGAGGGAGAAGAGAAAAGAGAAAGAGACGGCGCACTCTCGATCGCATGCAAACGAGCGCGTGAAAAAAAAAATTGCCATGCGCGAGCGCGCTTCTTGAAACGATCAGGGGATCGCGTATCAACTTTTCCCAGCTCTCTCATGATCGGAACCGGTCGATGTTTTTCGATCCTTTTACCCGAGTGTTCGTTCCTTCGGCCAATAATCGTGCAATTTTCGAATCGTGCCCGATTCCACAAATGTTTTCAGGATATTTTCTAAGTATTTTTATAAATTACGACACTCGACGAATGAAAAAGAAGAAAGAGAATGAAAATGTAGTTCGATATCCATTACGATCGGTATCGCGATTCTATGAGAGGGCATAGACCCTGACACGTTTGCAAGATGCGACCGACACCGATGGACGATCGGTATTACATACACACACACTACTTTGCGTCCTCGAACCTCGTGTCTTTCAATCACACAATCGTAATAATCGCTTCTTACATATTTGTTATCGTCCTCTACCTCTGAAACTCGTTCACTCGTTCCTACGACACCCTTCGTGCCCCGGACACGCTAAATCTCGGACTTTTTCCGTGTCCCAGGGAACTCTCTTGCCACTCCTTGCTACCCGTTTTCCCCTTGAAACTTCCTTCCAGCGTTAGAAGTCACTTCGTAGAGTCCCTAAGCTTCTTGGAAGTTAAATACCAGACGCGTCACCCTTCCCCTTGTGAATTAACCCTCTTTTAACCGCCAACAAACCCCAAACGAGTAAACTGTAATTAATCGCGATCATCGTTGTTGAACGGGAGTTTTCCTTTGTAAATATGTATATAACGTGTTATACATATGTACACATAGGTTACATCTAATCGAATCGTGCCGACAAACAGAGAGAGAAACCCGTAAAATCTTTCACTTTCCTCCTTTTAATCTTGCCGCCCTACTTTCCCCTCTTTTCCTCTCGTCCTCTTCTCCCCCACCCCTTTCCATCGTGATCGTTTACGTGTATAAAATATGAGTTTTAGCGGCGATTAATATTATGTATATGTTGCTCTATTTATTAACAAAAAACAAAGTCTCTCTCCCTAGATACATGTATCTATATTATATATATATGATATATATAATATATATATGAACAGAGGAGATATATATATATTGTTAAAATTAAAGGATTATTTTTATTATGATTATTATATTAT
This sequence comes from Bombus campestris, assembly GCA_905333015.3. Taxonomy (NCBI): domain Eukaryota; kingdom Metazoa; phylum Arthropoda; class Insecta; order Hymenoptera; family Apidae; genus Bombus; species Bombus campestris. Next base: position 7,627,830 of record HG995135.1, read on the forward strand.
AATTATATTAAATAACAGTTATAATTAATAACGAAACGCGCGGCAACGCGTACAGCTTTTATGGATCCCAAGCGTTCTTACGCGCTCTCTACCTACTTCAACGATGGTTGCACCGACGCGTATGCGATATTATCCGCTATTGTTCTAGATAGATCGGAAAATATGTAGGCAGAGGAGCGTATAACGCGCACGCGCGTTCTCGTGAAATAAAAAAGCAGAAAGAGAGAGAGAGTGAGAGAGAGAGAGAGAGAGAGATTATGCCTGTGTCTGCCTGTATGTGTGTATGCGTGTATGTGTACGTGTGTGAAAGAGAACAAGAAAGAAAAACATTTAATGAAAGAAACGAAGATAATGAGAAAAGAGGAATAGAGAGGACAATTTTTTTACGAACGATAATTACACTATAATTGGATAAATTATGTGTAACTATTCCACAATATGGTGCTCTGAATGTGCAATGCACAGAAAAGAATCTCTCGACTACCTGTATATTTGTGTTGTAATCATCGTTGCCGTTTAATCTGGCCGGTTCCCCACGACGATTATTAACAAAAATACAAAGTTAACATTGAACAGCAACGCCTAGTTGTTCTTATTTCCCCGTGGTACAACACAAACTCCTTGAAACGATACGTCGACGCTCGTAATCGTCGACCGCAAGACCCGTTGAAAAGTTTCGCCTCTTCGTTTTATCACCTTTAAACGCGGATAGCGAGGAACAGAGTTTAAAGCTGAAAGCACGTTCCGTTTTCGATGCTCTCGATATACGTTCGACTCTTTCGAGGCTTTCGATATATTAGAGTTTATATTTCGAGTTTATCGGGGTTCGCGATCTGTGAAAGCTATAACGCTATAAATCGTTCGAAACGCATATTTATAATATGTTCATGAACATAATGGTATGCAATAGTGTCGTTTGTCACGTTGAACGATTTCTCGAGTGTCGTTACATCGCCAATTTATTTTTCCCTTTAGCGCGTTAGCGTCAGGCACATTCATCGACCGCAGACATCTTTATCGATCATCGACAATTACCGAATAGGGCATCGACGATCAAGGATGTCGATACAGCGAACCGCATCCTACGCGACCGAATTATTGTTCCTCCGAGGTGTGCGTTCAAAAGGCAGCCACCTAGAGATTAATAAGGGCCGGTCCCCGTTGCAACGAGACTAGTCGATCTCGATGAAACGCCGCTCCGTTGTGCCGTGTTTTCCATGCAACCTTTCACCGTAAACACGCGGTTGGCGCCTAAACCGATTGGACTTTCCGACTAACGCTTATCTCGATTTTTCGCTGCAGCGCGATACGAATCACGAACAACTGGCAATTAGTAGTGGTCGCGCGTGCCAATTTTTCTCTACCTCCATCGTCGATAGATTCTTTATCGATCGGCCATTGATCGAAGCCAGTTCAGCTCCGTCCGGTTCACTGCTGAAATTTCGTTCAGGATCGAGTTCCTTTTATGATTCCTTAAAGAGAGAATTATTATTGCTTGGTTTTCTAAACTCGAAAGGAACGACGAGGTGAAAACGCGTGATCGAAATCTGGTACATATGGTACAATATGTAATATGGTCTGCATGTAATACAACGTCGCGTGAAGTTGTAAGATAAAAATTTCCAGGAAGAGAGAAAAAACGGTTTCAAAGTATGGTATGCTAAAACACGTCGGAATAAAAAATTCGTCTCGTTTGTTGCCCGGGGCGACGTTGTCTCTTCCAAAAAAGGTAATCCATATGATTCAGAGGAGCCGAGAAAGACGACACGCCGGTTTGTGCTACCGGTCACGGCGAAACCGTTCCGTAATATCGTTTCCGTAATCGGCTAATTAACGGAAAACGATGATGTCTTCCAGAAGTGGATAGGTTTCTCTACCAGCGGTGGCAGCCAGCGTCTCGACGTTCAACAGGAGAGGGTCCACGTCATCGATTCTTCGCGCTCGGACGAACGAAGTTTTGGCCGGCTCGCTGGCTCTCGCGTGTAGAGAACGTGCAATGGCCACTACATAGGTGTATGCACACCTATATAGGAGAGACAGTGCAAGAAGTGGGCAGGAGTGAGGCTGTGAGAGCACGTCTATAAATAGGACCAAGATCGAGATGAGGCCTCCTCTGCACTTCGTGATACCTTCTATCCTTCTCCCACCATCATTCTCCATCTTGTTTCGATCCACTCTTCCTCTACCCAACGTTCTTTTTCATGACTCGTAACCATCCTTCTCCCACCAACAAACTCGTCGTATCTCCCTCTCGTTCTTCGCGATCTCTGTCTCCTTTTCGCTCCTTTGTTTTACTCTCTTTCTCGATGGCGCCGTCCTCGTCTCGACGCGAGCTGTTTCCCGCTTTCTCTTTCGATCTTTCCATTTCGCTTCTACACCGAGCCATCAGATGCGTACATCTCGTTCTCGTCCCGTCTGCGTCTCGCTCCATAACTCCTAAACCATTTCTCCTTCTCCTTCCCTTCCCTTCCCGGCACTAGACATCCCTCCCACTAACGACTGACAAGCACGACGATGCGCTCCTCGCACGACACATAAGGATCGCGTATACGCTGGCGCGCGTGCAGCCGAGCAAAAAAATTGTCGTAAAATATAGTTCCTCCGTGGATATGCAAGCTCCGGACCGGGCCCTCGAAGAAGAAAAATGCATGTTGGGTCGCGCGACCGGCCGGACGATCGAACGATGGGATGAGTCAGGTAACGTCGACTCGCAGCTCCGCGGTTCACCGTAGGTGTTGTTGAAATTTGATTCCCCGCCGCGACACTGCACCGACGCGACTTCCGATCATGCGCGCCAGCTTCATCCCCATAACCACTCATCGTGTCTTCCTACATCTATTCATATCTCGATAAACGTTCAAGCATTTTATATACTCGGATAATTTTTCTACGCTGTATTTCTTGATTTCTTTTCTCTTCATTTTTCTTATTATTTTCTTATTATTTTATGATTTATTTCGTTTAGGTTAGGAACGAGATAAAAGGAATGAGATATGAAATATGCGATAGGAGAGCAGACACAGGATACGTCGATTTTCCTTAGCCAAGCCAGAGAAAAAGACAGGCAAAACGCGATCACCGAGAAATCCAGCGTATTTATCTTCGTCCATCTTTTTCTTTCTTTTCTTTTTTTTCTAATTTCCAGGCCAGCGTCCAGGTTCTCCTCGGCGGACGAGTGGCGCATCGACGCGGCAAAACGAGCATTCCGCTTTCTTCGCGCCGCGCAACGATACCCAGTGTGTGTCGCATCGATCTTATAAACCAGCATCAAACGGAGGGCAGCCGAATGAGCGGAGCCGGCCAGCCAGTCAGCCACACCCCGACGCGATTAAACCTGTTGCTGCTTCGCTCGTGGCTTGACTCCATAGACGCGTACTTACACGTAGGTGTCTGGTTGCGAGTATATGCGGAGATCGGTGTGAAACTTTTCAAAATCGGTCACGGATGCTCTGTAAGTGAGTCGATATCTCGTGACGAGTTTGCAATCGACGAGTTTCAGGAGACAATTTCTCAATGGGCTCTCGAAGATCAATAACGACTGAGAAACAAAAATATGTACAACGCCTGAAATAATTGAGGGATCGATACCGGGAATGATTCTATCACGACCAAGTACATGGAAAGAAGATTTATAATGTTGATAGGTTGACACGTTCAGAAAAGCTTGATAAATTCATATGAAAAAGGCCAATTAACTGGCCGCTCAGGTTATCGGTTTTCTAGATGAAATAATTTATTTGAAGAAATATTTATGTGCTCCTGATCAACAAATCAGAGCAAATCTCTAATCTTTTACGTGTTTTCTATAAATTACATCATATCTACGGTTGTAAGGACAGAGAAATCTACGTAACTGAAATTGATTTAACTTAAAGAATATATTATCTTTCAATTGCACGATTATAAAAATTTCTAACTAAGGGATGATCCGATCAATAGGTTAATATAATAATTAAGATAAAAAAGATACAGACGCAAGAAAAGGTTGTAAAAATTGAAATTACATAGAGAACGTTCTTCTAATTGTTTCCAACAGCGTATATTTTGTTAAAGTATTAGTAGACGATGACTGAAGAAAATTAGCGATGACGTTAGATAGAGTTTTATTACAAACAATGAAAGAATAGCACCATCGATCGGACGAGACAAAAAGAAAAACAATGCACGTGTAAGAAAAATCGAAGATATAAAAAGCCCAAGGAGAGACTCCCTATTCCCCGCTGCATTTCTACCACCCCTGCGATCCATATCGCTTACCTTTGACTTACGCTTTTTGCCACTCTCGCGTTATCCGACGAGATCGATGCAAGAACAGCATATAACGAGCTGGTGAGGTCTCGAATTTCGCGTCTCTGGTAACAGTATGACGCAATTCGGTAAGCCGGCTGCGAGGGGTGAAACGGCTGTTAGGTGGGCTGGTCAGGGCAGAAATTAGGGTGTAAGTTTCTTGTAATAGAACACAACGACACTATCGGTACTTTTAACCTGTTAAACAAATCGTATCTGGAACAGAATCTTTTACAGCCACGGAATTAGAAATTGATTGATACGAATCAACCGATGTTTTTTATTTTCTAACGTGTGTTGATATTTAAATATTAAACTTCTTGTTACCTCTAATGAAAATATTCTACGAATCGTAACGTTTTTAAGTTCTCCATAAATACATAAACATCCGCAGTCCAGTTATGATTTCAGATCATCTTCAGAACAAAACCCAAACGAGTAAGCACCTATTTCTTTCATTAAAGAAACTTGTTCGGTCCGTCGTACTTTCACCAATTACATTTCTCGCGTATGCGCCTGCATACTGTGGCTACAAAAGCAATTCGTAGCACACAGTTGTATTTATTACAGCATTTACATACCAATCGATTAGGCCTAAGTACATGAAATTTCCTATCATTTACCAATACCTTGCACACAATCGAAACTAATCGACTCTATGAAAATGAAACGTATAACCTCGTCCTATGAAAGTACTATTAAATGATAGAAAATTTGATATACTCGGACTAATTAATTAACGTGTAAATGACGCAATAAGCTGTGCGGATACTTTTCAGATATCCGCTATACGTCTACATGTATCAACGTTCAACATTCTCCACTAGTAAAGAATGATCGAAATCAGAGAGAGGTGCAGGGTCGCGCGTACGGCCAGCATCCGGAGAAGTCCTCGCTGGGGGTTAGGGTCACGTCAACGTAAAAGCAAGGTAGAGAGCCCGTGGAAGCGGCGTATGCGATGCCGGCGGTGGGGAAGGGCAAAAAGGTGGAGTGAGAGAGCGAAGGGGGATTCATTGAGGAACGGCACGTGCAAAGGATGGAGCTCGCGACCGCGAGCTCGATGGAACGGTCACGGCAGGGGGTAGAGGCCGGCGGCTAGAGGGGCAACAACAGGGTTGCCTGGCGACCGTCAGCCAACGGGTTGCCCCTGGCGACTGATTGCGTCACTGCAGCGCCGTATGACGTCACGCGACGCCACTGCCCTTGACCGCTCGAGTCCGGGGAGAGCGTCCTGACGACCCTCTCTTCCCCTTTTGCCCCTCTGCCAGTCCCTTACCTCCCCGCCCCACTCACAGCCGTCATACTCCACCCGAGTCGAGGGAACGGAGGGGAAGTTCTGACGCCGTCGTAATCCGGAGGGATAGAGTTATCTGTGAAAGAAAGTAAACTCTGCACCACGTACATGCACGTCGCAAGTTGATCACGCTTCCTCTACCATCCACCACTACTTACCACGGAGGGTTGCAAAGGTGTTGTAAAAATAGTCGACTCGTACGTTCATCGTGGATATTTTAGGAATTACGTTGATCGCCGCTCCTTATTTTTATCGGCCACTTTCTGCGCCGTTGTAACGTTTGATTTGTGCATTAACCAGAGGCAGGAGATGGGGTGATAATGAATAGGTTTGAGCATATTTATGTAGAAACGTATTTTTATGAAGGATGATGCAAATCGATGAGCAATTAGCTTTAAGGTCAATCGATGGGGACGATCTTGGTTTAGAATATATATATATATGTAGTATGTAGTTACGTTTCTGGTAATATTAATGTTCTCTCGCTTAATTATTTTTGGCATATTCCTCTTAATACTGTTTAACCGTATGGAACGTATTTAGATGTAAGTATATTAGAGGTGAGTAAGTGTTACAAAGGTAAGTAAAGAGGAATAAGATCTATGCAGAGATTCGCTTCACTTAATAAATGCGATACTGTACTTTGAATATGTAGTATACACCCCCGCTCGATAATTTTAGGAGAGTTATATTTACTTCAAAAGTAGAAAATATCAAATGATCGTTAAAAGTTACGAAGAATATAAATAATCTAGCGTGCTGTTTTACACGACTGTGGAAACAGTTTATGTATAAAATATTAATGTATTAACGAGTTTTGAATATGTTTGTAAAAGAGAGTTTACAGTCTGTCACACAAGAGCGTGTCTGCGATATCTGCGAAACCTGACACCTAATCAGAATGAGATAAAAAGAATGTAAACAAACGAAAACTTCTCTAATACGCGTTGCTGAATACCTTTCGGTTTCATTTGAAACAGTGAAAGGAACAGAGCTTTTTAATATGAGTGCCGCGTACGCGAAACGTCGAAAATCGTCTGGCATGGGCGAATGAAAACAGAGATCGTGATTGGAGTAATATAATATTCACTGATGAATCTTCGTTTTGGGCATGGTGTCCTATTAGGCGTGCTTGGACTATCCATGGAAGAAGGATGATTCAAAGAAGTGTAAAACACCCTATAAAAGTGCATGTTTGGGGTTGCTTTAACGCACGCGGTTTTGGGACTTTGTGCGTCTTTACAGACAATCTGAATGCACAAAAGATGGTGAAATTGTACCAAAGGGGACTTCTCACATCCGTGAAACGTTGGTTCAACCAAACCGAGGACCAATGGATATTGCAAGAAGACAACGACCCTAAACATCGAAGTCGCATCTGCACCCAATGGAAAGCGAAAAACGCCATCACAGTACTTCCTTGGCCATCGCAGTCCCCTGATGCAAACCCTATCGAAAATGTGTGGTCCCTAATGAAATGCAAGCTGAGAGGAAGACGTATCACAAAAATAAGAACACTTGTACATCACATTCGAAAGATATGGAGGTCGTTACCAGAATCCTACGCTCAAAAATTAGTCGAGAGTATGCCGAAACGATGTCAAGCTATAATCGCTAATGGAGGAGATTGGACACCCTACTAAGTAATAGCGTATTAGTGTTTTAGATGTAGATTCAATTCATATAAATTTTTTTACAAATATATAAATATTTACAGAAATATCGCAGACACGCTCTTGTGTGACAGACTGTATAAGCTACATGAAATATCAAAATTTTATTAAGGATTTCCTATTGATTTTTTATAAACATGTCCTATAACTTGCAAGAGAAGTATATTTTTGTATATTATACGCATTCTATGTGATAAAATTTATTGTCTTGAAAGTTTCCGTAAATAATCATAAAAATCCTCGATTTAATAACGAGATTAGCCGTGTACTAACATGGCATCGATTAGAGTGATTACATCGTTCCAACGATGTCATCGGCTCTTTCCGTTCCCTAAGTACATTAACGTCAATGGGATTCCGTTCCTGCGAATCGATTTTACAATGAACTCGATGCAAATAACACCTGCCACGTGCGTGCATATTTGCTTTCCGCGAGGCGGAGGTAGAAATTGGAGAGATTGAAAATTTATGGCAAATGATTTTATCTCACAATTATTTACATCCGATAAAATCAAACCGTTCGAATCTCACCCTGGCGAATGATGGAGGCTGCGAGTCAACCACTCGATCTTCCTGTTTGCTGAATGCTGTAGCCCGTTTCGCTGACTCGATTGCGATAAATAATTTGAAAGAAAAAAAGTGTAACGCCGAACGAACGTTACGACTTAATATCGAATGCTTTATGCTTCATTAAAATATTTTTATGGCCCTGCAATGCAACTATTGGAACGGGATCGCGACTCGTGGGCGGGAAACGTACGCGTGTAACTTGCTGTTTCAAGCCCACTGCACAATGAAAAGCAGAAAAAAAGACGGTTACTATCCGACTTTCTACCATTTACGTCACAAGTGAATCTCGTGAAAGAAATCGAACGTGAGTATATATTTCGGTTCTTGTCCAAACCATACGATTCAGTCATATTGTTTCAAAATCGTGAAAAAATACAAATATTAATAAAACGTTTGGAAATACGAGCACGCAAATACTTTCTATCTTTTAGTCCAGTCGCGTTATGCAGTTTCATGTGCTTTATTATTATCAACCATTCCATGATGATATTTGACTTGCAATTGTTAAGAATATCATTTCGATATCCCAAAAAGTGACTCTTTCAACATACGCGAGAGAAAAAGTGATTCTAATATACCTTATATTTTACAGGTATTCAGAAGTTGTCAAGTATTTCTATGTGTGCGTACATGTTCGTGTGTTTACCGAACCTACCCAGCTGACGTCTGTTCATTCACTTTGCTCATCCATTCATAAAATGCAGTGGAGTATCGCGCATGCGCGCATTATCGCTCCTTTTTATCGTTGCAATTTTATACCTTATCAATAGCCGAAACGATTGTTTCGATTTTTCAACAACATCTTCTAACGTTTTACCGGAGAATTTCGAGGGAATATGTTTATCTAGAAAAATATCACTTCCTTTTCGATCAATCTCTAGTGAAAAGTTCATTTATACGCCATTAGATAGCAGAAGTAGTTTCGGTTCCATTTAACGCGAACCGTGTATAAATATATTTTAATTTTATTTTTCATATAAAAATACAATTGCTTATACTTTTTTCTCTTATTTTTATGAACAATCGTCTGAAATATATAGAATTATTATGAATTGTTATAGAATGACAAATAAAGTTATCTTAAATTATCAACAGTTGATAAAAACTTTTTTATAGAAATCAACAAATAATAAATTTATTTCGATCGTTAAGGATAATTCATCAAAAGCATAAGCGGCCAAAAATAATATACAAATCTGTTTTCCATATGTACATGTGTGTGAATTTTTAAATATTCGACACTTATAATGTTGTACTTTGTCATTAACTAGGGACAGGATATACGTGATATCAAACGGAACTTCGTGTGTCAGATTGTGAAATACCCACATGTCAGAAAATCAGAGTGTTTTTTACACCCTCCACGATTTCTTACGACGAACATCGAAATTATCACAGACAACTCATCAGTTATTACATCATCGACGAAATACAGAATAGTTTTAACATTTGTGACGGCGGCCTACCGATATCTTGCTGTTTTATCGATATAGTCACTAAGAATCCAGAATAGTATTTAGCAACCAATGTATACGAACTTAAGCCCTATTATCACCCCTGATATCAGCAACCATCAAAAGGAAAGTTGCTCCTCCACGTCGACCAACCTCTCCCCTAAAGTGAAGATAGCGTATAAAAAGGCTTTGTATCACTGAACCTCGCATCTTTAGTTTTTAATTACGAAATCTCGAATTTTCGCGATTCGAACAATATATAAATACCTTTCTTTTTGAGCTGATATCGACCTTGTAACTGAACATGTGAATTGGTTTTTTGATAGTATGCAATGAAATAATTCTTTTTAAAGTATTGTAGAAGTATAAAATTCTACTTCCGTCTACCGCTATATGTAAAATAACCTGTTTTATTATTTAAAATTTCATAGGAAAAATTAATTTTAATTTAAACCATTCTGATATTGAATCTGTAATGTCGCATGTGATACGAAACTGGTAAGGGGCTTAGGTGACTCCCAAAATGTGAAATAAGAGACACTAAATTGCCAGGTCTATCATATTGTGATCATATTGCAACTGCATGTATGTTCGATCGAATAGCGTCGTCGCGTATCACGGTGCACTATAGTACTATCGCATCGACAAGTGACGCGTGAAACGATTTGTCACTTGTCTGTAATGTTAATCGGATTAAGCTTCTTATGATATTCGTTGTAATGTCATTAACAACAATGTGAATGCACCATGTTAATGGAAGGAATAAAAGTGCTTTGTTTCTACCCAATTATTGTTCTCTTCAACATCGGGATATTGAATATCATTGGTGGAGGTTAGTAATTAGGTTATAAATAAAAACGTTACTTGATAACGATTTGTAATTAAACAATTTTTCCTATGGCATTCCCTTATGGCACCCCTACAGGTTCTTACATCGATACAACTAATGGTTCAGATGTGTTTTTTGAAATTATATATCCACCGGAATTGGAGTATACATATAAATTAAGGCCCGCAAAAGATTTTGGAGCACCATTTGTAAGTATTATATATATTTTAGAATTTATTGAAATATTACAAGGGCATTTTAATTTTATCTGTTATTTACAATATATATTTTCAGAATGCAAGTTTTTTGGAGGAAGGAATCCCTTTAGTTCCAACTGACCCTCCTCATGGCTGTCAAGTAGCAAAAAATGCCAAAGAATTAAAAGGTAGAATTGCGTTAATTGAGAGAGGAGACTGTAGTTTCTTTGCTAAAAGTATAATGGCTGAAGAAGCTGGGGCAAAAGCTGTAATCATAGCAGATTATCATTCATCCTCTATTGAAGAATCAATAACTAATTCTTTATGGGCTGACTATTATTATATAGACATGATACGTGACGATACTATTCCTTCAACAAAGACAGTAAACATTCCTGCTGGATTTTTGCTCGGTAAGAATGGCAAAATGATCCGGCAAACTCTAAAACGATTGAATCAACCATTTGCCTTAATTAATATTCCAGTAAACTTAACTTATACCTCTTTAGATAAATTGCACCAACGCCCTTGGTTGTTTTGGTGATTATCAATAGGATTTTTCATTGATTTTCATATAATGAAACAAACATATTGATTTACAAATAATTAAAGTTTCAAAATTACTAAAAAATATGGGATTACTTGTAATCAAAGTAATTATGTGAACAATTTATTGTGCATTGTACTTGTAGAAGATAAGAAATGCAATCTTATACAATTTATTAATTATTTTATGAGAGATTTAGTTTCTCTCTCTAGCCACTTTAGTGCTTGAGCATTTTCTGGCCCTTGTAATAGAGGTTTTAGAGTATTCAAACATTTTGTATGATAATTATTTAGATATTGAATCTGAAAAAAGATTTACAATCAATTATCTTAAGGCGATTAATATACAGAGAATAAATCGAATCTATACCTCATTATCTGTTAATAAAGATACATCAAGTAGCTTAGTCTGTATAGGCACCAGTGTAACAGTTTCAAATGTAAGAAAGCCACGATTCTTGTGATTGTAGGGTGTGTTTGCCTTTACTATCAATTCTATATTTTCTAACCTAATGCCAAATTTCTCATCCTCATAGTATCCTGGTTCTAATAATTTTACCACATGTAATGACATTATTAGAATATACATATGTACGTGTAATGACAAACAATACTTTAACTTTATACCATTTGATAGAAACATCCCAGGTTGTAAACCTGGATCATCAGGATATGGTTTCCAAGAAATACCAATTGGTCCTTCATGAACATTTAGATACGAACCTATTCCATGTCCGGTACCGTGAAGATAATTAAGACTGTAATTGTACATTTAGATATAAATAAATAATATTTTCCATTTTATAAGCAAAATAGGTATATTTACCCAACACTCCATAAATTTTCCCGAGCAAGTGTATCGAGATAATTTCCCTGTATCATTAAAGGAAAAATGGTCGATGAAAGACGACATTGTCCTTTAAATACTCTTGTAAAACATTCGCGCTCGAAATTCGTTGGATTACCAAAGTGCAATGTTCTTGTAACATCTGTGGTACCATCTCGATATTGTGCACCAGAATCGCAAAGATAAATTTCTTTGTCTGTAATTGGCACATTTGTTTTTGGTGTTGGTAGATAATGAATTATTGCTCCATGCGACCCAACTGAAGATATTGTAGGAAAACTGAGCCCAATGAAATGTTCCTGCTCCCTTACATAACATACATTATATATGTATAATAGAGAGAACTGTAATTTTTATTATATTAAAATTTTATAATGCTACATGCAAATTCTCTTACTGTCTAAATTTTTCAAGTTGAGTCGCTCCAGATATTTCTGTGATAGTATTTTCTTTATTTTTAACCTGATCTTCCAACCAAGCGAAGTATTTTATGAGTGCAACTGAATCTCGTACGTGCGCCGCTTTCATTCCTTCTATTTCAGTATTATTTTTTATTGCTTTCATAACATTTATCGGGGTAATTTTTGTATGCTTCTTGGCTTCTCCACAGTCAGCATGTAAAGCGTAACTAGAACCATTACTTATCCATATTTTGTCATCATTTGCATATGAACTTGCAATCTTTTTTAAAAAATCATGTATATCTCCATATGGATGATAAACTACATTTACTTCTTCACTAATTAATTGCTGCTGAGCTTCCTCTGCAAGTTTGTTTTTATCAATGAATAAATGTAAATTGTTTAATGTAAGAATGATATATGCAAAGAAAACAGGGTTGTAAGGTATATCAGATCCTCTTAAATTTAGAATGTATGCTATTTCGTCTAAAGCTGAGATTACAAGTGCTTTCACATTATTTTTGTTCATTACTTCTCTACACATTTTCACTTTTTTTCCTGCACTACATCCAGAAAATTGCAATGGCTGAGGTAAAACAACATTAGCTGTAGGTGCAGGTTGTTCATCACCCCAAACTTTGTCAATTAAATTTTCCTCAAGAGGCATCAAACAATGACCAGCAGCAGCTAGACTGGTATGTAATACTGCCCATTCTGTGTAACTTATTAAATTAGGATCAGCCCCAATGGTAGACTTGGGAGGTAGATTAGAAATTAACCATGCAGCTCTGGTTGGAGTATCTAATAAACCTTCTTTCATTAAAGTCCATGCCTCTGGTGGATCAAATTCTGCCAAAGCTTGCATATAGTATCTTCCATCAGTCCACAGTATAGCTTTATTTTGTGTAATAATTGCAGTTCCAAAAGAACCAGTGAAACCACTTATGAAACGAATCCTTTTATCATACTCTCTTAAATATTCTGATTGATGTGCATCATCTGAACTTACAACTAAGGCTTGAATACCTTTCCCTTTAAGACCACCTATTTGAACAGTTTCCATCAATTCTCGAAGCTTAGCTAATTTAGTAACACCACTTCTTTGTGCCATATTGATGTTTGTACTATAACAAGTTTTTATCAATATATGATATACTGAAACAAAACAATATTATTTAATTAATATAAATGTAAATCCCTTAAATTATTATGTGTGTATTTAAGCCAATATGATGCAATTAAAAATAAAATTTAATATACTTACGACTGATATATGTATTGTACACACGATGAATGTTACTTAATTTATCCCATGTATTTCGAATAATAACAATGTCACCTTGTCTTATCGTAACAAGATAATCTTATCAAACATTTTACAAAAATATCAAACAATTGTATTCTTATTCCTTATTATGAATATAAAATATAAATTGAATATTGCATATATCGATGTTTCAAGTTTGAAAGTATGACGTTTTAAGTATCGACTATTGTGTTTAGTACGAGGTTAGAAACGATATGATGCCCTTCAGGATTCAATAAAGTACAAAAATAAATATTTGTTAGTAAATCATACCGGTTTAATACATAATTCTTTTACTGCTATTTTTAGAATAAATTTAGCACTTGTTATTCTTATAATTTAAAATAAAACTGTATTAGATATTGTAAATTTTGCGGTGTTATCGTAGCAATAACTTACTTGATAATTCACAAAGTAAAATTTCCATTATTATCAACTTATCAGTATGTAGTCTACTGATGAAAAATTAAGAAGTCATTTTCTCCAATTTTTATAATTTCAGTAATAATTCATTGGAATACATATGCGTTAAGATGTTAAATTAAAAAATATATAGAAAACATATGACTACTTGTTTATATTAATTGAAAAAGTTGTTAGCTTATAAAAGAACAGTATTATATTTATATACAAAATATAACATCACAACAATGTAAGTATATTTGCATGTTCATGTGTTAATATTACAATTTACTACAAACTTGTGATCTTTTCTAGCATGTATGTAACAAGGTATTGCATATCAACAATAACAAGAAACGGTATAACAAAATTTCTACCAATTAAACAAAATCTATATACATATACTCCAAAATCAGCAGTTACAAATTCAACCCTTACTTTTATAAAAAGGAATGTTACTTTGCACAAGGTGCTACATATTAATTCTATAAATTTAACATACAAAATAATAATAATAATCATAGAACTTCAAGTAATTTTTATGCGATATTATCATAGGATTTACTTAAAAATGGTGGCATCATAGCAAAAGGTTTCTCAACAAAATCAGCTGAAAAATCAAATAAAACTGTAGGCAAATGGCTCTTAACTTGCAGTGGCATGGTTTTTGTAGCTGTTGTTCTAGGTATAATCTTTTACTGCCTTTTTTACTACTGTGCTTGTACTATTATAAAAGCAATTGTAGATAAGACCTATGGAAAATAGTTTTAATAATAGTTATAAAAAAAAGAAAATACTTTTGAAAGTATACTATTTATAGCAAATTAATATATATGTGTAATATACCAATATATGAATATATAAACCTTTATAAAGTATGATATGTAAATAAAGAAATTGAAAGAAAAAGCCATAATTACTTGTCCTTCCATACTTTTATGCAGGGGGTATAACAAGACTTACAGAGTCAGGTTTATCTATGGTTACTTGGAAATTACTTGGTGAAAAAATGCCTACTACTGAAATTCAATGGCATGCAGAATTTGAACGTTACAAACAATTTCCTGAATATAAAATGTAAGATCTTTATAGTATAAAATAATTGTATAATACATTAAACTATATTTTTATACAAATTTCTTTATAGCAATAATCAAAATATGACGTTGGAAGAATTTAAACGTATTTGGTGGATGGAGTATGTACACAGAATGTGGGGACGTTTGATAGGTGCTGTATTCATAGTTCCAGCAACTTATTTCTGGACGAAAGGTATGCTAACACCAGGCATGAAGATCAGGGTAGCTGTTTTGGGTTCATTAATTGGCTTACAAGGACTTATGGGTTGGTACATGGTTAAATCGGGTTTGGAAGATCGTTTCGTAGAACCATCAGACGTACCACGCGTCTCACAATATCGCTTGGCTACTCATTTAGGAATGGCATTTATTATATATACAGGATTTTTGTACAATGCTCTAGATTATTTAGTTCCTGCTCAGAAATTAAATCTTGATCATTCAAATGTTGATATTAGTAATCTGAAGTCGAAGCTAAAGAGATTCAGAATGTTAGTTCACTCAACAAAGGGACTGGTCTTTTTTACTGCTTTGTCGGGAGCTTTCGTTGCAGGGATGGATGCAGGTCTTATTTATAACACATTCCCGAAAATGGCAAATAAGTGGATACCGGATGATGTATTCACATTATCACCTCTACTAAAAAATTTTACGGAAAATCCAACTACTGTACAATTCGATCATAGAATATTGGTATGTTTTGAGCATAATAGCCAAATTAATATACGATACTATAAATTTTCTCTTTTTTTACAGGGTATTACAACTTTATCATTAATAACTTACATTGCAATTGCATCTCGTAAATATAAACTTCCTGGTAATGCAAAAAAAGCTATTGTAGCTGTGCTCTGTGCTGGCTATTTGCAAGTACTACTAGGAATTTCAACATTAGTACATCATGTACCCTTACCATTAGCTGCATCTCATCAATCTGGCAGTCTTATTGTTTTAAGTACAATGATATGGTTGACTCATGAATTGAAATATTTGAAATATGTCTTAAAATAAATTTATAATATTATACATTTTATTATTTTATACGGCTTGAAGATTAACAAAAAAATACTACAATAATTTCACAACATTATGCTTTATTTGACAATGCGTTAAGTTATAATCAATAATCAATATTCATGAAAATTAATTTACATGTGTTTGTTTTAAAGTAATGTATCTATTACGATGAAATTTTAAGCATTTTTATATTACTGAAAATATATTTTTAATTTTATGTTTAAAAAAACGAATAAATACCTATTTAAAAATAATATTAAACAAGTATCTGTAACAGTTTTTGGAACATAGTTGACAAATCTGACTACACTGGATTATATCTCTAACATGTAAATTAAAAAAATTCATTACTAACATCAACTGTCCTTCCTTATGCTTAGCATATATCAAATATTTAATGATGTTAGTACTGGCACTTAATTTCAAAAAACCAGCTTTGGTAAGTAATATTATTTTGTTTAATTAGTTTAAAAAATGTGTAAACCCTGCTTAATCAATAATTGCTATCTAATTATAATAATTTTCATTAACATTCCAAAGTTTCTTTTTTAAATGTTTTATAACTTCTGATTAGCAATACAGTGGATTCAGCTTTATTTTTATTGGCAGTTATTCTACCTCATCTCCAATCATTCTTTGATTTTTTGTATTTTTCATTTAAAACGTCTTATATTGGTCCAACATAGCATTATTAATATTAAGCAGTAGCAATATTTAATAGGCGTTCTGAATTGCACTTTCGTTATTATAACGCTTTTTATTTACACTCGTCATATTTTCACTTTATTATATGACAATTGCGCCGCATCACATATTTCTGTTTAATATTATACAGACTTGAGTATTAACGGAAAATGTATATTATCATTCATACAAATACAAATTATATCACTTAAAAAAATGCAACATTTATATTAAAATCTTTATATGAACATGTGAGAAAAATATAGTTTAATTGATACTATACAAAAAATAATCTTCCTGTATTATTTGAATATCAATCAAAATGAACTTAAAATGCAGTCTCTTGCAATATATTGCAAATAACTCAAATCCTAGATTGCAAAACTAATATCAGTCTGATAGAATTTATTGTTCCATTGAGAATCTTATGTCTTTAGTTCCTGGTAACGAATGTCTCTCTATAAATGCGATATTACCATTCCCATTTTCGTAGTTATGAACTAAAGCCTAATTGCACATAACCAATAGAACAAATGGAACACATTCCATTTTTGACTATTTCAATTATTATACATTGGAGATAGGGTTTTAATCAATCACATGAGCTAACCAGCCTATACTTTAGTCTATTGTTAACTATCGGTCATTTGTGCTTAGGCTAAAGATCATTCAAAATAATACTTTAGACAATGTTACTGCTTTATCAAAGAAATTACATGTTGGATCAAACAAGAATTCCTTCATTGCATCATTACAGATTATTTTACAAGTTTTATTTCTTCGTATAAAGAAGTGTTAGTCCTTGAACACAATTAATTAACATGTAAATAAAAGACTGATCTATCTGAAACTCTTAAATTTAAAACAAGTGCTCCCTTTATTTGCACTAATTTTTATAATATATCAAGGAAATGCATAGTTAACACAAGATTTCATTTTTTTTTATATGAACAGGGTTTTATACACTTATGTATGTTCATATCTTTTAATGGTTGCTTCCAGTCATTTTTTTGTCATAATAACTTGTATGCAATTACCCAATTTATAAATAAGTTACTTATAAGATTAAATATGTTTGCTTTGACACTCAAATTGAGAATAGTGGAACCAACATATGTACCTGTATACATACATATTTAATATATTACGTATTATACATACACGCACACGCAATACTATATATTATAATTTTATGATCAATGCATATGAAAAACAAACTTTATCACTGCTGTGTTAGTACAGTCAATAAATTCACACGCATAATATGTCATTTTTTATAATTATACTTTATATCATTTTTGCTTTCTGTGTAACATGTGGGGCAGAAGTAAGAATTAGGTGCTATTAAAATTGAACTAGCAATATTGATTTTACTGTGTTGATCATTTTATCATAAGCACATATAACACAGATGTGAAAGTGATTGTGCTGATAAAATTGTATAAAAATTATACGTTCTGCACCACATGTAATTTAATTATTAGTCTTACATCTTTTCTCGTGCATTATTCAGCTATGTAGACCTTATATAATATCTTATTAGTACTTATAGGAAGGAATCGAAGATTTTAGGCCACTAATAGGCCAAACATGTACTTTTGTGAAATAATTCAAACTTATGTCTTATAAACATTCAACATACAATTACAAAAATTTAATGAATTCGATCAAAAGAAAAACATCATTGAACTGTATATTTCACACATTATGCAACAAAAGGTTGCTAATAATCTTTTCTATTGATTTATCCTTAGAAAAATTATAGTTATTAATTATAAATCCAAAAAGCCTAGAAAATAAAATCTGTAAGAAATACAACAAAAGAATGCAATTTAATAATCAGCATATACCTTGTTCATTTTTTCACTATTGTCCATTGTATTTTTATATTCATCAATATTTCCGTAATTTTATTATTATTATTATTATTATTATTATTATTATTATAATCTTTTTTTTTTAAGTGTATGTTTTTATTCTTATATCATAATTATGCAACATGGTTTAATAAGCAGCATAGAATAATTTTCTACATGTATACTTAGTTTCCCACGTGTTACAGCACCAGCACCTTCGTTGGTAGTAACAAATTAGTATAATAACATTCCTGCTATGAGGTAAATGTTATTAATTACCAATCATGTTTATACTTCTTTTTGTATAAGTATGTAACTTTAAACCAATGTTAATAAGGACTCTTTAAGAGATTATTTCGGCATGTATTTAGCACTGTATTTTTCTTTTGAGCTGGTATATAAATTAATAAAAATTAAATAATCACAACCCACAATTTAAACGCAATATTATTTAATACTTATAACAATTATATATTACGAGAATTATGTTTTAAGTGCATTTTATTATAAAAAATCACTTCAAGAATTGCTGCTTTGCTCTTAATAATGACATAATATAAAATTAAAAAAGAAATATATTCTTACTTTGAATGTAGGTAAGAATGTGCTTATCAGAGAAAGATGGTTCAATATGACTTGTATATCTTGTATAATATTAGCTCAACTTGTTTTCACAGGACTGTCATCCAATTTTTCTGGATTTACAATTACTTGTATTACATAACCTGGTTGTATCTTTGCTTCTTCTATATGCATTTTATCACCTAATAACTTTCCACCAAAAAACCACCTTTGACGAGATGGTTCAAGACCTTCCTGACTCTATTTATATAAATTAAATCATAAATTAACGCAAAATAAAAAAAGGTATTAATTTATATTATTAATTCATACCTGCAATTTCTTTTTAGCAGTAGCTATAGTGTCCTTACTGTAAACAGGCAATTTAACTTCTCCTAATGTAGTTGATAATCTCAGCTTCAATGTTTGCTCAACTCCACTATCAATAGGTTCTATAATTAAGTAAGCAATGTTCAAAGTTAATTGCCTTTCTGAGAACATGCTTGAATTCCTTTACTATTCTTTTATTGAATTTAATTGCATTACCTGAACAGTCAGCAGGAGAATCTCTTCCACTATCTTCTTTTACAATATTAATAGGATATGATAAACAATAAATAGGGACTTGATATCTGGTTCCCAATTCATCATAACATTCTGTTAAAAAACCATTTGGCACAGAAATATTAGCTCCATCTAATATAGCCTGTGCTAATTGATAATCCTGGGCCTCTGCTGCCGTTGCCCCAGCTCTTAATGCATCCCATATTTCTTTACGTCCATCAAATGCAGGCGCAGTATCCCAAAATTCATCTCTTTTACTTCTTAGCTGTCCTTCTGTCAAAGGTACATCTGATTTCCATCTAATTGCCTCATGGCATAATGGATGATTCTTCCTTGCATTTCCTTTATAAACAAAACATCCTTTTATAACATAAGTAATACATTTGTTTTTTTATTCAAATTAAAGAATTGCACAAAAGGCATATTACAAAGCTAATAAAAAAATA
Source organism: Bombus campestris (assembly GCA_905333015.3). Classification (NCBI taxonomy): domain Eukaryota; kingdom Metazoa; phylum Arthropoda; class Insecta; order Hymenoptera; family Apidae; genus Bombus; species Bombus campestris. The sequence goes on from HG995135.1 coordinate 7,647,843, forward strand.
GAGATAGTTACATGAAAACTTTGCTTTGTGTTATACAATGTAATATGTATAATGATTCCAAAGTTTAACAAAGTGACAAGCAATTTTGAAATTCTTATGTTTTTAGTAATATAGTTGGAATGACAAATTTAATGATAGGGGTAATATGTATAACGATATTTTTGGTTAACTTGTTTGACATCGTGAATCATTATAGTACATACATATAACTGTTCGTCAGTCGTTTTGTGTAAGAAATAATATGCAAATTCCAATACATAATACGCAATAAACATTAGGTAGGAAGGTAAGGAAAAAACCAGAACTGTCTTCAAGGTTAGCTGTTGTTGATTGCAATTTTTACGCAGATAATTTCATTATAATTTTTACCTGAATTTACTCTTGTGGAATTTCCTGTAGTGTTGTCGACGGAGGTATTTCTTGCCCTCGTTATGCCTATGCAGCCTCCCATCCTAGATGGCTAGTGTAACCAAACATTTCACTGAAATTTAACAACACCTCACATGCCATTTTCGTCCATCTTATCCACTAAATTATAAATCAGTACCATTAGGGGCGCTATAATCGAATCTTCGGTAACCTAACCTGAAATGTTAACAGATATAAATGGGTTTCAAATCTAAATAAAACAAGTTTTGCAAACAATTTTTCAGTATATTTAATATTTCATTGACACGTATCCCAAGAACATAACAATTATTGTCGGACACTTTTTGATCAATTATCTTTTGTAATTTCAAGTGAAAAAATTAATTACGTTCGGCACTCAATAGAATTATATTTTATTAATATACTAAGGTTAAGTAATACACACAAAGTACTAAGGCATGTTTTGCAATGGCTTCACTTACTAGTACCTTTTCTAAAGAAAGATTTCTTACTGCTTTTGAAGACGACCAGACATTGGACACAACGTGCCAAGAGATCGTCTTAGGTATGTATTAATTACCATGATTGTTCTTCCTATGCATATTGATGAGATTGGCTTTTATGTTTTGAAGAAAAAATTAGACACACGCAGTAAAGAAGCCTATTTCTGATCTATTAAAATATTATCTATACTAATGCCAGTAAAACTGGTATATCTTCCCATAAAAATATAGCTACATATTTCTAAATATATAGAACAAAAAATAAGTACTTTGTTTAACATCTATATTTTTTGAAAATAATTATTCTTTTTAATTTAGAAATACAGTCTGGTCATACAAAACTTTATGCAATTATAGAAGAACTTAAACCTTTTGTAACTGAAAAAGATGTTACAATACGAAAAAACGGCATCTCTGCCCTTTCTACTATTTTATTTCATTTACCTAAGGATTTTTTAAATGAAGATGAATTGTGTTTTATAACATCATTTTATTGTGACAGATTAAAAGATCACCATAGGATTATACCAGCAGTAGTAAAAGGAATTTTGGCAATTGTAAGTTTTGGATTGTGTTTTACAATTATATTTAGATAATAGCCATATATATAAACTAACATAATTGTTCTAGGTTCAAATGGATCATTTACCTAAGGATTCACCTGAATGTTTACTTAGGAGTCTGTTTGAAAATGTACAGTGCCAATCTCAATTATCACTTGATCGCAGAAATATATATTTTATATTTACAACATTATTGGAAAATAGAATAGAAGATTTAAAAGCTATGGGGCCAGATTTTATTTATGGACTCATTACTAGTATAGAAACAGAAAGGGATCCTAACAATCTTATGATATTATTTGATGTACTTCCATATTTTATGAAAAAATTGTCATTAGGCCATTTAGCTGGAGAAATGTTTGAAGTCATTGCGTGTTACTTTCCAGTTGACTTCCATCCTGTAATTAGATCAACCAATCAAGATATTAATTGCTCATCATTTATGAATATAAATTGTAATTTGACTTGATATTTTTCAGCATAGAACAGAGGGAATAACGCGTGATGATTTGGCAGAGAAATTGGCACCTTGTCTTTGTGCCGTACCAGAATTTGCTGAATTTTGTATACCACTCATAATTGAAAAATTACTCTCTAATTTTAAGATTGCCAAATTGGACTCTTTGAGTCTATTATGTAAAAGTGCAAAGACATTTGGTGTGAATGGCTTGAAAATATATTTGACCGAATTATGGACTATCTTAAGAAAAGAAATTATACCAGGTGGAGATTTAGAATTAAAAAATGCAAGCTTGAAAGCAGTCACCACTATAATTGACACTATATCAAGTGATGTTGAAGTTTGTGAAAGTTTCATTCATGATATAATCACAGATCTAGACGCATCTTTGTATGATGTACAACTTAGTTTGTTTAGACCATCTGTAAAAATACTAGAATGTGTGGCAATGATCAATAAAGAATCATGTATACAAGTATTAAAAGCAATAGTACCAATATGTCTTGGCCAATATTCTACTAAGACTGTAATAGTTGATAAAGTAATTTTAATTGAAACATTAAACAATTTTATTAAAACTGCTTCTGATCATAAATTTACTATTAAGGGTAAATATATATTTTACATACTTTGAAATATGTATTTAAAAATGTTTTAAAATGCAACATAAAATCCTTTTTTAGATGTTCCAGAATTAGCATGGACAGATATACCAAACCTATATTTAGATGAATTATCAACAGAGAATATGGAATTACAATCAAAAATATTATTTGGTTTAACAATACAAAAAGTGTATTTAAATGAAGTACATCGTACTCTACTTTATGATAAAATTTGTAATCTAATTGAAACAAATTATAATGAAATAAAAATACTCTGTCATTCGGCTCTTTTAAGTTTTGCTACATTATATCCAAATGAGATATCAACTCTGATTAAAGAAAAGTTTCAGTTAAATACTGGTAAATACTTAATATTCGAATTTCGCGAGCCCGATTTTTTAAAAGTATTTATTATTTTGAATGTTTCAGATGAGGAGAAGATAGAAATACGAATCCGTAAATTAAAAGTACTAGCAACTGTTGCTAAAACATATAAATTAGGTATTGAAGTTCTTCCACAGATTGTATTGCAAACAAATGTTACGAATTTTGACATAAGCTTTACTGCTCTAACATGTCTTCATAGGCTAGTCGCTACAACAGCTATTGACTATAATATTCTACACTATCTATATGACGAATGTAATATTATTCAAAAATTGGCTGCCCTTAATATCAATCCCATGGATCAAAGATTAGATGTAGTTTTAAATATTTGTCGACTAATTGTACGAAATCTTATGATTGAAGAGCAACAAAATCTTGTCAACAAGTACATTTCAGTGTTAAGTGAACAAAGTTCAGAATCTGATGCTGCTTTAGTAATGAATATTTTCATCCCCTTACATCAAGATGTTGATTTAACAATAAATGTAAATTTATTACAAAATGTATATAATTTAGCACTTTACAGCCAACATTCAAATATAAGGCTAATAGCATGTAAATTTATTGCTGTAATATTAAACAAATTTGATGATAGCAATGAATACTTCCAACATGCTTTATCATATTTTAAAGAAGCAATAAATAATAATTTAAATTCAGATACTAATATTGAAATAATGCAAGCAAGTGTTTCTCTACAAATATGGTTAACAAAAGCTATAATTATAAAAGGTTCCCGTGATGTTGAAATATTTTTAGATGAGGTATGTAAGAATTTTCAGTCTTCTTCAATATTTCATATATAATATTTAATGTTCTTTAATATTGTATCCATAGCTTACCAATATTTTTAAACATGACCGAATAGGCCAGCATATAGTACAAGAATATAAGATCTTGACGAACAGACACGAAGATACTTTAGTAGTGGAAAATTTTTGTAATGTCAAAATTTTCTATAAACAAAGGGTATTTGAACACTTTATTAAGAAAGATTCTGAGTTTAAAAATATAGCAAGGCAGAATTATTTAAAGACACTAATACAATTATTAGAAGAAGTACCCTTGGAGCTCTTATTTATGTATTTAATTAAGGTATTCAGTACATGCTAACATAAATACATATAACACAACTTATATCAACAATAAATTTTTGTTTCAGTTGGTCCCCCTTTTAATAGAATCTTTATCTCTTGAAAATGAACAACTAATTTTTTTAACATTAACAACATTGAACCTCTTATTGGAGACTAAACACAGTATTTTTTCTGATAAGATACAAAGTTTTATTCCGAGGTTATTAAAGTTATCTACCTACAGAATAATGGTAATATTTTATAAAATTACTTAGTACCTTCAATATATAGCATTTTATAATTTTTATATCTTTATATATTGCAGAGGGTCAGAATAGCAGCTTTAGACTGTTTAACAAATTATTGTAATTATCCAACGATATTCATTAACACATACAAACAAGATGTATTAGAAAAATTAACAGTTCCAATTGACGATCGAAAACGCTTAGTTCGAAAAGCCGCAGTAAAAGCGAGATCACGATGGTTTTTAGTTGGTGCGCCAGGAGCAGTAAAAAGACAATGATCTGTTTATTTTTACATTAAATTTATCGCAATACATTTATAACTCATAGATAAATACATTTATATTTGTTTAATACAAATAGATGTAAATTTTATTATAATATTGTTTTGTATATTTTTAAAGTTGTACACACAAGTCTACTTTTATATATCCATTTATATACATACATGTTAAAGCAAATGATTTCTCTTGCTGTACTACTTTTTCTTGTAAGAGTAAAGAAACTGATTCATCATATTGTACTTATCCTATATGTTGTATATAATGTACATAATTGAATAAAGAATTGATTTCTGTAATGGGATTGAAACCTGAAAGTTACTCTTTAATGCATTTAGTATACTAGAAGCATGGGTGATGGTAAGACTTAACTTACTTTTCTCAAACTAAAAAATGTAAAAGTTGTGTAAAAAAGTTGTGTTACATCAAAGTTTATTTATAGGTGTAGTAAAGAATGGTGCATACAAATATGAAGATGGTACAAAATATATTGGGGACTGGAATTCAAAGGGGTTGAAACATGGTGCTGGTTCTTTACTCCTTCCTGATGGGACACGTTATGATGGTGGCTTTCAAAATGGATTGTGTTCTGGCTTAGGAGTCATAATATTCCCAGATGGAGCAAAGTAAATATCATAAGATATTACTTTTTATAATTATTAACTTTCTAATATATTTTATATATTAGATATGAAGGTGAGTTTATGCAAGGTTGGTTTCATGGTCATGGTGTATTTTGGAGGTCAGATGGAATGAAATTTGAGGGAGAATTTCGTGGTGGACGTGTATGGGGATTAGGTAAGTAAGATTTTAAATGTTAAATTTTTCATATTGAATTAATAAATTACTGTTTCATCCAACTCTAGGATTAATTACATATGCAGATGGATCACATGGTTTTCCTAGAAATGAAGGATTCTTTCAAGATTGTAAACTTGTACGTCGTAGACATTGTCCAGATATAGTACAGAAGGCACAGAAAATTTCTATGATGGCACGTGCCCAATGTAGTTAAATATTAAATATAAATATTAGTTAGTTATATTAAAACTTAATAAAGAGATATAATATGTCATACTATAATTTCCGTAATTATTGTGTTTATTACTTGTCATCAGATATATGTATATATATATCTTATATTACATAATACAAGTTTAATCTCTACTATGTAACTAAAATTATAATATTTATAATTTTATTTACATTTTAAATAAGTAGATTGCACGTAACCATGGATAGTAAAATAATACAAATATACGCGTACATTAGGTACAAAAAATAATAGATTCTCTCATTCAGAAGTTTCTAATGTAAGTATCTGAAATGATTTTATGTACAATAACAAATTATTATTTTATAAGAGAAAGAGAGAGAGATCTAAAAATTTTTAAATTAATTATAATGATAATAAAGTACTAGTGTAGTTTACAAGCTGGTGCGATGTACCGATGTGCGATATTTACTTACGATACAGATTTTAGTAACATGGACTTATGACGTCAGTAATCTGATGTTACACGTGGGCGTGGGGATAAAAGAAATTAATATTAAACAGTTTTACGGCTTCACGTCCGTGATATATCATACGTACATTGTACGTTATTCTGAAAATTTGAAAGGCAAATAGGGGTTAAAGGAAGGAGTATAAAAACTAGTTTTTAAGATAGTATTAACCAATAGCAATCACATGATATTGCTAAACCTACATAAACAGTGATTGTGATGCAAGTTTTATGAAATTCTATAAATTGAATAACATGTTTAGTAATTTAAATACTTTCAGTGAAACTACGACAAATTATAAATCAATATTATAACAGTGCTAGTTCATTAATGAAACAAAATTACTATTCGAAAATAAAATAATCAGGCGATCCTTTTAACCTAAAATTTAATCATTAAAAATTAGACAATTTCTTAACAAATTTCCCTAGTAAAAAATTAATTGTTCTTTGAAATGGCGTCTCCAGGTAGGTATTACTTATCTTCACGTCTTTGGCTTTTACTTAATGGTACTATGTATAATACCGTACGCGATACAGTTATAATTTTCTATCGCTTTGTGTATCGTTACCCGACAATGAGGTAGTGATTCTATTTTGTTCTCTTTCATCTCTAGTCTCTCGTGTTTTAATTAGCCAATGGTTAATATCTATTCAGTGTCAGTGTATTACTGCATTTTTTCTGGAATTTAATATAGACTCGTCCTTCATAATTTCGTAAATATACATTATCTTATATATGTATTTGCGTACATATTCCACAGCTTTTATAATTCGTGATGTAAGATCGTCAGAAGCATCAGTAACGTTACTTCGCTAGTACTATTAACAATTATTTATAATTCAAAATTAATTAATTAACTGTATAAATATTGATTTAATAGCAATAATACTGTACACATTAATCTATCATTTTAATAATATATGTGAATATAATTAATTTTTATTTGGCGTATTTGAAGCGGTTCTTTGTTAACCGAATGTATACAGTAATAAAGTCATAAAAAAATTTAATGTTTATGAATATAGTAGAGTTACAGTGTAATAAATTACATATAAATGTAAATCTAAACTGTTTAGAACAACTGTTGAAATGTATATTTTTGATATCATCAGTTTGAGTGCAGTATAAATCATTTTTAGATGTAATATATTCATGTTTTTAATTCATGTATAATTCGAGTAATATTTAATATTTGATACAACAGAGAATGTGAATAGATTTTATAATTTTTTTAATTTACTAATTCATGAGGAGTCTTTAATAGTTCAGAAAATAACTGTTTTATATTGTTGATATAATTTTTTTGTAATTTTCAGTCAAGGAATTAGATATTATATTAAAAAGAAATATAAATGACTCGAAGAACAGTAATGAGTCCTCAAACTTATAAAAATCATATTACAACAAAAGCTATGGCATCCAATGGTTATACTGATTCTGAGACTCCAGTCAAGGAGTCCAGAAACCATTCATCACCTTGTGAGTTATTCAAGTGTATGTGTGCTTAGAGTAGCCATTTTTATTCTTTTATTATTATTATTGTTATAATATTATTATGCATGAGGGTATCACTTTGAAATGATTGATTAATAATTATTATCGATTATATGAAAATATCTTAAATAATAATTGCAATTTAAAGTGATTCTCTTATATGCATATATTGCTTATGTATGCTATGATTTGATTTCCGTATTATTATATATTTATATTTTAATGTTTATGTTTTTGTAATTATATTTCTATTGTTTTAATTTATTTATGCCGTAATATTATAGAAGCTTATTTGCATTTGTAATCTGTTATTGTGTACATAAATATATGTATATATTGTGTGCTTTATATATTATTTACATTATATATTATATACAAATTAATCTATTCTTGCAATAGTTGCATTTCGTTTGATTATGCATTTTTTAAATATTTCTGAACTTTGTACTTTTTCAAATTAAGGGTATTTAAATAAAGGTTTTTATGTTTTTAGCAATGCCATGGTTTGGTATGGATATAGGAGGTACATTATCCAAATTGGTATATTTTGAGCCAAAAGATATTACAAGAGATGAAGCAGATGCAGAAGTTGAAACTTTAAAAAATATTCGACGATATCTAACTAGAAATTCAGCATATGGGAAAACAGGTCATAGAGACACACACTTGCAAGTATGTTTCATGTAATTATTTCTTAAATAATTTATTCAATACATTCTTATAAAAATATGTTATGTTATTCTATTACAGATGGATAATGTTTGCATCAGAGGTAGATGTGGTACATTACATTTTATTAGATTTCCTACAAGTAAGATGGGAAATTTTTTAGCATTAGCAAGGTCTAAAGGTATGGCAAATCTTGTCACAACAGTTTGTGCTACTGGTGGTGGAGCATATAAATTTGAAAAAAATTTTAAACAAGTGAGATATTTATTTCTTTATAACCTAATATAGTTTAATATATAATACATACACAGTATAAATCTGAATAATGTGTACATTGTCTCTGTAGGAAGTAAATATGAATTTAGCAAAATTTGATGAGCTAGATAGTTTAATACGTGGTATGCTCTACATAGAAACAACAAATCCACACGAATGTTATTACTGGTCACATCCTACAGATGATAGTAAATGTCAGAAGGTTCCTTATGACTTTTCTGAACCCTATCCGTTTTTGGTATGTTGGATTCTTTAGAATATTAAGCTGTACATTATTTACATATTATACATATATTTTATATATAAATAATTTTTATAGCTTGTAAATATAGGGTCAGGAGTAAGCATATTAGCAGTTTATGGGCCAGAGAATTATAAAAGAATATCTGGTACTAGGTATGTATCCCATTTATAATAGTATAAAAATATGTACTATTGCATTACATTTTAATTAAATTTGATTTCATATTTAGTCTAGGTGGTGGCACATTTTTAGGATTATGTTGTTTACTAACTGGATGCAACACTTTTGAAGAGGCAATAGAATTAGCAACTGGAGGTGATAATACTAGAGTAGACAAATTAGTTAAGGATATTTATGGCGGGGATTATGGTCCATTTGGTCTTCCTGGCGATCTTGTTGCAAGCAGGTAGTACTTTTTAATAACTAAATAAATGTTATTTTTGGTCTTGTGTTTTTATAGTTCACTTTGTATTTAATGCGTATTATTTTAATTATATGTACAGTTTTGGACAGATGAATTCTAAAGATCGACGGAATGCAGTTAGCAAACAAGATCTCGCACGCGCAACACTTGTTACCATTACAAACAATATTGGTTCTATTGCGCGTATGTGTGCCGTCAATGAAAAAATTGAAAGGGTAAAAATTATTCATAATTAATGTATCTATCATACTTAATTTTTAATAGTAATATTATCGTAATTTTAGGTAGTATTTGTAGGAAATTTTCTTAGAGTAAACCCTATATCAATGAAACTTCTGGCCTACGCTATGGATTATTGGTCTAAAGGAACGATGAAGGCTTTGTTTTTAGAGCATGAGGTTATATATGAAATAGTCTTATATAAGCTTGAAGAATTTAAAAGAATGTATTTATATCCTTTTTCTTTTCTAATTGTAGGGTTATTTTGGTGCAGTAGGATGCCTACTTCAATTTAAGGGTGAAGCAAATTAATATTATAAAAAGACGGATAATATATATAGCATTCCATCTGATATTTTAACTCAAATGAATCTTTTCATGAGGGTGGTTATTTAATTATTTAACATAATTATTTATTTTTGTTATGTAATATCAACATTCTCAGGTAGTATTGTATATGTTGTATATGCAATGTTACATCAAATTTTAATAATGGTATAAACTTAAGGTTAGGATTGTATTATCTTGAAATGTGACTATATTTATTAATGAATGAGTACAGTGTAATTATACACAATATAATCATTTTAAAACGCGTTACATGATTATTACATAAAGACCTAATGTGGGCACAAACCTTGCACGAGTTTGTATAAGAATTTTCAATGGACCAAAACGCATACAATTTACCACACAATATTCTTTGTATCAGTAAAATGAGTCTACCTCATATTTTACTTTCTAAATGTTTATGTAAATACATATATACCCAAATTCTTACAAACAAGGCATGATATTGATTATTATTGATATACAGTCTGTCACACAAGAGCGTGTCTGCGATATCTGCGAAACCTGACACCTTATCAGAATGAGATAAAAAGAATGTAAACAAACGAAAACTTCTCTAATACGCGTTGCTGAATACCTTTCAGTTTCATTTGAAACAGTGAAAGGAACAGAGCTTTTTAATATGAGTGCCGCGTACGCGAAACGTCGAAAATCGTCTGGCATGGGCGAATGAAAACAGAGATCGTGATTGGAGTAATATAATATTCACTGATGAATCTTCGTTTTGGGCATGGTGTCCTATTAGGCAAGCTGAGAGGAAGACGTATCACAAAAATAAGAACACTTGTACATCACATTCGAAAGATATGGAGGTCGTTACCAGAATCCTACGCTCAAAAATTAGTCGAGAGTATGCCGAAACGATGTCAAGCTATAATCGCTAATGGAGGAGATTGGACACCCTACTATAATAGCGTATTAGTGTTTTAGATGTAGATTCAATTCATATAAATTTTTTTACAAATATATAAATATTTACAGAAATATCGCAGACACGCTCTTGTGTGACAGACTGTACGATTTTTCAATTGTTCACAATTATGACAAAAAAAAATTGCAAGAAAGAAATTGCATTAATGAGTACTTAATATGTATTATTACTAATGACCTCATTATTCATACATTTTTATTTTTATCATTAAAAAAGTATAAAATTGTACGTGATCTATGACGATAATGATTAAAATTAATACAAAGTATATTGGTTAGTGGTGATATTTATAGGTTATTTACATGCATTTTTTAGTTATTTGAAAACTACATTGAGTAATGTGCATTCATTATTATTAAATATTAACGTGTTATACATACAGTGCTTCAAAATGTAGACACATAGTATATTGTTATACACTTTTTAACAGAATAATTTATAATGTGATAAGCAATAGAAAGATAAAATACCTATTATCACAATATTTGTACTATAGCACTATAAAAAAAAATGTTTTTCTAAACATATTTTATGATATGTTTAACGTTATAGCCAACATTTGTATGAATTTACAAATACAAAACAGAGAACAAATTTGTTTATAAGCTTATTTTTATGGAATAGAAACAAATGTAATTTTCTTATATCAATAAATAATTCCTTATTGAGCCCGATATATTAGAAGCTTTAAGCCATTATTGTAAAATATTGTTTCGATTATGTTAAATACATTTGCATGCATTTGATGTATTTTCATATTATTTCATTTATATACAATAAAATTATGTGATTAATGAGTAATAAAACAGTGTGTTCCTTCTTATTATATTGCAAAATCGTACATATTCTGCATGTATCATTGACGCTAAAAAATTTTGGTTACTTAGCAACTAATCTGACAAAACACTATAACTTCACATTGGAATTATGTAGTTGTCTTTACGTTTACTAATGAAATTATAAAATAAAAATATTGACATTTTAAAGTAATAATTGATATTGGTATACTTCATCACCTATTTTTATAAATTTTTATTGATAAATTGATGATAAAATAGATATCCATTTTCGTGATATCCAATTCTCGTGATACTCTATTCTTCTGATTTTAATTTTTGATAAAAATGGTGAGTCTTTAAATTTCCGATTGCAAACATTTAATCAACAAAATCTGAATTATGCATATATAAATTATTTTACTTTGTATTCAATTTTTATAGGGACCTAAGAAAGCAAAAGTACCTACTACTGTTGATGGTGTAGATACATCAAAAATGAATAGAGAACAATTAGAAGTTTATGCACACAAGATACTTGAAGAAATGGAGCGTGAACGAGAGGAAAGAAATTTTTTTCAACTTGAAAGAGATAAGATTAGAACTTTTTGGGAAATTACAAGACATCAATTAGATGAAGCGCAGGCAATTGTCAGGTATTTTTTTACATTTGATTGTAAATTTAATGTTAATGAAATTTAACTGATGTGTATATGTATTTTTAAAGAAATAAAGAACATGAAAAAGAAGAGTTATCAGAAAAACACGAAGCAGAGCTCAAATTATATAAACAGAAAGTAAAACATTTAATGTATGAACATCAAACTAATTTGTCAGAAACTAAAGCTGAACATATGGTTGCTCTTAAAATGGCACAAGATGATCATACTCTTCAAGAAAATGAATTGATTAAAGATAAGAGAGAATTAAAAAGATTGCAAAAAGAACAAGATTTGGCCCATATAAATGAAATAAAGGCATTAAAATTGGTACGAAAGAAATATCATATACCTTTTGTTACTATTAAGCATTTTGTAAATTGAAATTCACTATTTAGCAACATGCAGAAGAAACAGATAAGCTGATAAAACAGTTTGAAACTGAAGCTCAAGAATTGGAACAAAAATATGAACAGAAGTTGACAAGTCAATATGAATCCCTTACTTTAAAACATCGAATGGAAATAACTGAAGTAGAAGAAAGAAAAAATACACAAATTGCAAATTTGATAGAAAACCATGAAGTTGCATTTGCAGAAATGAAAACTTATTATAATGACATTACTCTTAACAATTTGTCTTTGATAAAGAGTATGAAGGTATAATTAATTAAAAAACAAGTTAGTCATATATATAATAATGTTATTGGATTTGTAGGACCAAATGGATGAAATGAGAAGTAATGAAGAGCGTATGAAAAAACAAGTACGAGAGTTAACTATAGAAAATAAAAAATATTCTACTGATATAAAGACATATGAAGAATCCTTAGCAAATTACACTCATCAACTTGAAAATTATGGTAAAGATAAACAAAGCTTAATTGTAAGTATTTAAAATTTTATCACATATATTATGTGGTTATTTTTTATCCAAGACCTTGATTCTTTTAGAGTACTAAAAAAAGATTAGTAATAGCTACAAAAGAGTTAGAGAACTTAAAATGGGAAAACGAAGTATTAGAAGTACGTTTTGAAAAGGTAAATAAAACATATATTCCTTTCTAAATAAAATTACACTCATTGTGAAGTCATTACAACTTAAATTGAAAATCCATGTTTTATTGTTTAGTGTCAGTCTGAAAGAAACGAATTACATTCAAGATTTGTCTCAGCAATACTTGAGCTCCAACAGAAGACAGGTTTAAAGAACATTCTTTTAGAAAAGAAACTTGAGAAATTATCGGATTTATTAGAACAGCGTGAAGCACAGATCAGTGAAGTACTTACTGCTGCTCAACTAGATCCAATGGCCGTTATTAACGCTAATAAAACATTAGAGGTATGTAATTTTCTTTCTTTTCCTTTTTATATAAATGTTCTTTTCTGCAGAATATTCTTTATGCCCCCTCTCCTTTTTTTTATATGCAAATGTCTTTTGTCTGCAGGGTATGCTCACTTTTCTTCTTTTTACGTAAATGTTTTTTCTTCTTTTTCAGAATCTGTTGAATAGAAAAAACAGTGCCATACAAGATCTACAATATGAATTAGCAAAAGTTTGCAAAGCGCATGACGATTTACTTCGAACGTATGAAACTAAATTACAAGAATATGGGATACCAAAGAGTGAACTTGGTTTTCAACCATTGAGAGTAAAAGGAATACCTACAAAGTTAGGACTGGGACCAGCTGGTCTTGTTACTTTAAATCACTAGTCTACTAAGATTTTAATTTTTTTATTTTTGACTGATCATACAGTACACTTTCACTAACAATTAGTGAAATGTAAAAATAATAAAATCAGATTAATGCAGAAAAATTCAAGCAATTTCTAATGCAGAATGTTTTTATTTTGCGAAACAAGTAAGTTTTAGAACGCATCTGCTTTATTTTTTTTATAAATTACATAAAATTATCACAGAATGTACAGAGTAGATCATATTGGTGCCTGATAGTTGTATACTTGTACAATTCCATCTGTTCTATCATTTATTTAATTTCATTATCATTTATTTCAATTGTAAATCATCATGCATCTCCATAGTACATTTTTTTATAATTATTTAACAACTAACAGGCACAATTATACTGAAGATGCTTTATATATATATATATATAGATTTTATATATAGATATTATAACATATATAGACATAGACACATTTACTATTCTAATTTACAAAATATTATAAATCGAATATATCAGGTCACGTGGTTAATAAGGTTCAAACATTTATATATGTGTATATATATATATATATATATATATATATATATATATATATATATATATATATTGGGTTTATGTAAAATACCTTTCCTTCAAATCTATCGATTTTTTCTGTTTCAAAAACATTTGACTATTAAGTGAAGAAATAAATAATTCATTGTTATTTTTTTTTATGTTTAGTATAGCTATAATCTTATTATGTATGTATATACGCATACACGTATAAGCGAATGCATATACTTTTTTGTACAGACATACAATTATATATGTATGTATACATATATATTTTTTATATATATGTATATTAAGAATTTGGCACAATAAGAAATAGAATCACAGTTGAAATCATTGTACATCATAAGAGCTATGGTTTGTTAATACATATTTCATTTTTTCTATATCTGCAAATCTGATTGTAACTTTCTTCACACTTGAAAGTCATCTTAAGTATAATATATATAATGCAATATAACCATATCTTATTTTCGGTTACTATGTTATATCACGAAATAAGTAATTAAGAGATCATGATTTCAGAAATAATAATATAAACACCCAATAATTTCATTGCTTAAATTCGACCACTGTAAAATCTTCTTGCAGATTTTTAGATTAGTCTCAGTTCATTGGTTCATTGTGTCAAAAGAATATTGAATCTATTTAATTTCTCAGAGCCGCATGAATCATAGATAGTAAAAAAAATAAGCATCTGTTTTAATTTTAGACATTAGTGGTCCATTGTTTCATTGTATGTATATATCCCTCTTCTATGTATATTGGATTCTTATATATTCTCCAAAGTATGCTACTATTAAAGGTGCATGGGTTGCTAACATTTTCATTTCATAGTGCCATAATTAAGTGGAAAACTATGCATACTGTTTCTAAATATGTAATTTGCCAGCGTTATACTTATACTATTTTGATAAAAATTTTGTAAAATATAACGCTACACTTTCATTTGGGTTTTTAGAAATTGTTGAAAAGATATGAGTATGCAATAAATCTTTCAATGACAAACTTTACCTTTCATGATAAATATCTATATGCTGTATTTTTATTATATTGGAATAATAAATAAAAATTTTGGATGTTGTATTTAAGAAAAACGTTCTTCTAAGAAATTGTAAGCAATAAGCAAAACGTTCGTGCTTAATAAAAAAATGTTATAAAAAATTTTGTAGCAATTTTAATTTTGAAAGAAATATAGATAATGTAATCTTCGCATTATAAAATTGAATGAAATAACTTTGTATAAAAAGTATTTTCAATAAAATATTTGTACACGATTACTTTTAATTTGAGATCCATAGAACAATTTTTGATTTTTGTTCAACTCATTATCTTCCAGTTTGGCAAAACTTCAGCAATTAATGTAGAAAAGTATGTCGTTACATTATATACAACAGTTTCACCAGCAGCTAGAATTGCGCCAAACGAACCATATGTACCATAATCTATAATACTGTGATTACATGCTGATAAAACTGCAAGATCTTTGCCTGGACCTCTTGCATTCATATCAGACACGAATTTGATTCTATGTCTTTTACTATTCAAATTATACTTGCACCAAACTATATTATCGCTAGTTACTACAAAAACTACATTACGATACTTGCCAATAAAGTAATCCATTGCCGCGAAATAATAGCTGACAGGTGCAGGTCTGATTTTTAATTTTTGCCATAAGTAATCCACATAATCTGTTCTTCGTATATGTATGCTTACAAATGTTGGTTCAGACAAATTAAATTCCTCTGCCACTTCTTTCAATACTTTTTCTGCATAAGCTCTTAAATTTGGCTTGAATGTAAATTCTCTTCGTACATCATCCAACCACACCAGAATAAGAGACCAATAGGCTGCATGTCTGTGGAGTAAAAATATTAAAAACATAAAATATCAGTTGTGACAAATGGAATAAAATAGCCTACCTTGGTATGATGATATTTTGTTCTGTACTGTTCCATTGTCCAAGAGAATTAACAACTTGACTAACATCTAAGTTACATCTTCCAATGTAACTGAGTGGTGGAATACTGAGATTTTCAAAGTATTCTTCAAGAGTTTTTAATATGCATCGTGGCATAAACGGTTCCAAGCCAGTCCTTCTTGCAGTAGCCCACACTGATACATATTCCCAGATCTGATTCCCAAGCCTACCACCTTGAACTGCAGAAACTATTCCATATTTGGGACAAGGATTTCTCCATTCTGGTGGTATTCTGATATTCTTTAAGGTAGTTCGACAAAGAGCTTGTTCATATGTTGAAATCTTTATATGGCGGGCTGGTGGGTTGGATGTGTACATAGGAAACAGGAAGACATGGATGCCAAAGACCACTATCAGAGCAAGAACTATTGCACTTGCAAGTACATGCTGCTGAGCGTGACTCATTATCCTTATATATTCCTGTATGATGTAGTCACTACGTATGGGTCAATTCTTTTTCTATCTTCTACTGCTTTCTGATTATTTATTTTCTACTCTTCAACTTCCACTAGTCCGGCATTTCGTATCTACAGGTGTGCCATGTCCTTTGCTTTTCGTCGTACATCTTTGCAATGATAATATTATTTTTATTGAACAGTACATGTTACTTAATTGTAGATGATTACAAGATATGGATTGTGTAATTAATGATGATAGTAGAACTAATTGAAAAAAATGTTTATTTAAAAACGTTATGTAATGTTTTTAATCCAATTAACAAAAATATTGTTAGTATCTCGATTAGGATGTCAATAATTTTTCGTTCGGCTAGAAAATGATAGGTAACGTTGTTAAGTAGTACACGTCGATGTTGGTCAGACAATGAAAAGGACATGGCCTAGCATATTTTGTTTAAAAGCTGCTAATTTAGCAAGGTTTTATTGTACAAAGCACGATACATATAAATCAAAATTGTTTATTAATATTTGTTTATTTTGAATCTAATGGAATTATATTACATGTTATATATGATACTATAAGGTAGTAACAGGTGGTGAGCTTCAGATATTACACAAACTTTGTTATATATCTATGTACAAGAGTAATATTTACTATTTATATAGCTACATACAGCATGTAAATGAAATTGTAACGAAAAAATATACTTACACTGAAGTGACAAAAAAATGGTTAAAACATGATATATATAATTAAGTGTTAGAAACAATCGAATTACGTTCGACACTTGAATTGAACCATCTTAAATATAAACGACATTTTAATATCTACTCACCTGTCGCATACAGTGATTGACATTCAATTCGAAATGCACTACCATCCATAAGATTTACATTCACCACTTTTTTATTTCTATCACTCATGTTTTCCCGGCAAAATCGATGCGTATCTCGTGCATCGACGCTTGTTGCGTATCTACACGGGATGTTTAATATTCGCTGAAGTGTTACTTTTTTCGACGCGAATAATCACAGTGCACACATTTTTAATATTACGATGTTATTCTCGATATTTTTCGTAACGAATTTGTTCGGACAATTTGCTGAGCGATCAACAATGTTTAGTTCAAGTAGAACTTGCATCCTTGGAACGAGGGATGTTGTCCCGATTGATGACGTCATGAGGAACTGTCACTGTCACCCCTGGATAGTACAGTCACAGACGAATGAAAGGGTAGACTTATCACTTTATTGAATTTTGCATTTCATGCTCTGAAGTACCGATTGCGTAAAACATTGAGAAATTTTGACCACTGGATTTTTGTTATAAGGTAATTTTTAATCTTTGTCATATTATATATTTTATTAAAATTTGTAAATTTTCTCAACTTAATTCTAAACATATATGGTTATTCATCAATTACTTCTTAAATATATAAATAGTTTATATAATTAGTTTCTAATATTATGCTATAATATTATCTTAATTCATTTATTATTTTATTACTTACATTATTCTATTTAATAAGAGAGAGATTATTATATTAACTATACATAATTATAGCAATAATAATAAAGGTTAATGATAAATTCGCGATATGTAAAAATATTTATTCCCAACTGATAAATAAAATACAGACAAAAAAATGCTACTATTCACAAGTATAATAAGTACCCGTGGTCACTACGCTTATTAAAAAGTCTGCTTAAGCGAAAGGGAAGCCGTATCGCACCAGCCAATCAGCAGTCAGCTAGACGAAGTTTTGGCGCGGAACGTCATTATACTATTGAAAAACGTGATATCAAGATGTACCATTCTTTGAAGTGTGTAATTTTGACTTGCATTGTTTTTGTTACTATTCTATTGATTTCTATCGACTATTATCAGGTTTGTTTAAGTAACACATCCTTACCTAATGCTTTGTTAGATACTGTTATAACGAATTTTTATAGCTTTTTGAATTTTCTCTATTCGTTTGTCGTCGATTATTTGTTTAAGTGTTATTGTTATTATTAATTTATATCATATGCTTCTGAGACAGAGTTTGAGTTTGATTGTTGCTTTATTCTGACATAATCCGTCCAGTTTTATACATTAATGCTAAATCTTTGATTATCTTTTGTGCAGATCATTGCCTGACCATGGAAAGGTCTTCGAAAAATAGTAACCTATAGATTTGATGACATTTGATACAAAACGTTTGGTAATGTTTGATTTATTTTAACAAAAATGGATGTACAGATACGTTTATATAATTTTTTGATTAATTCAAATTATAATATTCGACGCTTTGTTACAGATCTCTTTCTACCCTTTCCTTCTTCGAGGAGATTTGATGATTCTTATTTGATAACAAGCTTCGCAATAACTTTTCATGGATCAACGACACCAATTATAACGTTTTTCGCGCGAGTCACATGCATTTTTGTTCCTCTAATCGTTCAATTATGTCGTAAGAGAAAAGGTCCGAATTGGTACGGTGACTAGTTGTATATTGTATTAAAGTAGCGCGCAAAATTGAAATAGTGGAAATTTGTTTTGATCAACTAGCTGAATAGTTTTGAAGCAAATAGTTAATTAACAACTAACAAGAGCATAATGCTAACATAATATGGTATTATAATATAAGTAATTGATATATAATCTTGAGAATTAGTTTATGTATATATGTAGTTAGAACATCCGTTAATTTGATATAATAGTCTACAATACAGTATATTGTACGTATAATATGTTTAGTTTATAATATATTGTCCTATAATATGTTCGTAAAAAGTTCATAAATCGAAATTGTATTATGCGCCTGATTTCTATTTTAATAAAGACGAATTATGAATGGGATAAGTTGGAGATGGTCGATATAGTAGGGAAGCACGGCGCCGATACTATACCATACCTCGTCGTTATTATACGAAATACACGCTGGTTGTTGGTAGAACAGATCCCACTTAAATCTAATCAACTCTTAATTCTCATACTTCAGGTGGCGCTAGTAACTCAATTTGGAATTCAAGCTACCCCAATCAACCCTTAATTAGAATTTTTACATCATGATCCAATATTGAAAGCCAAAACTTGGGTCTCTAACAAGAAAAAGAAATCAACGAATCATCTAATTCATTTAATTAACTTCCCCACCCACGTAACAACTCAATTCAATCACACCCCCTTTAACAATACTCATAGAGCAATACCTACTCTAACTACTTCTTCCTCTTTATTTCCTATTTAAATTTCACATTAATTCTCTAAATCGTCGTCAATAAAGGACGAAACGAAATTTCTGTGAAATGCGGTTATAGCGAAAGAGCTGTTTAACACGAGTTCGATGCGAATCGTTTATTAATTTCATTTGATATTGTAATTAGTTTTGTCATATCTTTGGAGCATAAACGATGTTTTTTTCCATTTTCTATTAAAATTTCCAATTTAAATTCCCTATTTAAAAAACGATCAAGACAATCCTCTGAAATATCGACCATGAAACTGTGCAAGAACACCGTGGTACGTCCGCGATCCAAAGACGAATCCCACAAAGAGAGTCAGAGTCTCGTGCGTGAGACTTCATCAAAACGCAGTCAACGGAGCGCACAACTCGGCGCCCCCGGTTGTCGTCGACAATAGGTCGCTCAATGCTACCTAATTCGCAACAATGGCCCCCGCGGCCATATATTAATGGTCCGTGCCCGTATATATTTGCCGGCTGGCATTATATTGTCCTGGAGGAGAGCGAGCATGCTCGCGCGCGTGTTGCCCCTCGTAGGTGAGAGCGTGTGGCACGCACACTCCTACGGGTTCCGCTTTGTCAGCTCGGAAGCAGAACGGGCCGGACGTGTACGGGACCGGGGGCAGATGCGACTCAATTTCGTGGATGACAAATCGGGCCCGTAACGTTGTCAGGCGACGATTAAAGGGCGCGGCCCCCGGCCGATTTAATGGCGCCCGTGATTTCGATTAGCTTCACGAATAGACCGGTTTACGAATACTATTATCGATAGGATTCATCGGATTGTTATGGTTGTAGGTTTTTCGAAACGAAATAGATCGATTGGATGATTAGGGATTTTTCAGAGAGATTTTTTTATTAAAATTTTCAATACTATAACTTGCCAAGTTTTTACTTTTTCACGATATCAGAATATTCTAAGAGCTAAATGCAAAACTTCTAAATTCGAAGTCGATCCAATATTCCTACACAGTTTTTATAAAATTACCTCATTTTCATACGCAATGCGAGTAGTATCTTTTCGTAATAAACGTATCAAAAGTTTCCATGTGATTTTGCTGGGACGAATATCAGAAACGAATTTGATGGTGGAAAAATCGTAAGGTCAGCGGTTGATCGGAGCCGATGGAGCGGTTTATAAAGAGCAGCCAGGCGGCTCGTTGACGGAAGCTAATTCCATCGACGTGTAATTCGATTTCGAGACGAGGCGAGCCGCGCATTAATAAGCGAGCGGACACCGCGGGTGATCGTTCCGCGGCGGCGTGTGTGCGCGCGTACTCTCGTCCCGGGGAAATTAATGAATTTCGAATCGAACCACCGCGAGTAGTTAATTTTCGTGGAAGCCGCCGCGGAAGATGGCTACCTGCTTCGAGAACACGCTTGTTTAATGCCACCGGGTACTAATGGTGTTTCGATTGGCCTCCGACCAGTGGCGTAGCCACTTTCTCCCTTCTTTAACATAATAAAGTTGCTTCGCAATGAAATCTCTTCCAACAACCAAGATCTTCACACACATTTCCTTTTTTGTTCGACATTATTTTGGTTTCAATTGAAACTCCGTGCTGTGGCTACACTGGTTCTCTTTTATCCAGAGAAATTTTAACAATTAACTTTCACAAATAAACATTCCTCGTTTTTCTGTTTTATTTCATTTTCTGTCGAATTTTTGTTTTCAACATTTTCGTGAAAGTAAAGAATTTGGAAGACAACAGTTTTTTTTGTAACTCAAGAGAAATTCCAACACTTTTAAAGAAATCACGGATCGATTATTTATTTCCAATTTCTGCAAAACTTTACATTCGTTTGCTTCTTAGATTAGCTGTTGCAAATGTTGGTTCCAATTCTTCGTGATCTTTGATCTCGCGTAAGAACACGCGAGAACTCACGGTGGGAAGTTGCGTTTCTGTAACACACTGTACGCGCAGGACATTAATCACAGTAGTAATTGAGATTTCCTCGGCGATTTCTTTTTGAAAGATTACAAGATTACTTTACCCTTCTTAAATGGAACGGCGCTATATTTGTTCCTTTAATATCGCGCAAAGAATTAAAACAAGTTCAGCGATCAATCAAACGCAGCACGGTGTAATTTTTCTGTACATTTAATATTATGCGGTCTTCTTACTTTTTCTCCAATTTTTCAAGATGGAAATGACTCTCGTTATACCGAATTCATTTTAGATTTATCAGATATCGCAACTATACTCTTGTCACGATACTCTAAACTTTTAAGTTTATTAAATTTTCTTTAAACTTTAGCTATACGTTAATTAATCTATAAATCCCAAATTATTATGAAAATTTTCAATTACATTACGTTAAAATTATTTAACTCTCGTTCGCTCCTTGTGCCAATTTGACACATTTCTTCGGTAAAAGAATATATTATTCTACCATTCATAGAACGGTATTTTTGGAACTTTTTTAGTTTGACGCGCGAATGAAATCCTCTGCCTTTGAAGAAGAATTAGTATGAACGCCTGTCTACGACAAAGATCAAAACTAATTATTTATCCTTTCACTTCATCAATGTTTCACCATCGTGTCAATTTTTTTTTATTATTTAATTTGTACTTTACAATTTGTCCAGTTGGACATTCGGTAAATTCTTCTAGCTTCGTGTCAATTTGACACACGAAAGACACATCGAGTTGCGAAATTTTATTTCATGTTAAATACGAAGTATCTCTAAACTATTACAACTTTACATTTTACAAAAATCCACGATAGCTATCTTGAGCATATAAAAACATCGAATAAAATAAAAATTCCTAATTACTCGCAACCTGATAGAAATCAGCAAGTCTAAGTTCGAAATTGCCAGCGAGCATCCCAAGAATAGGCGAATTTCCAATAAAATAAAAAAACCTGCAATAATTTTCAACGTTGTATCATTTCCAAAAATAAGTAAACTCTCGTTCAACACCTTGTACGGTTCCTCTTTACCTAATTTCCAAAATAAACACGGTTCCTTCGTCTGATTCTTCACTGTAAAACGAACGAGCGCGCATTCTTTGAAGGTAGCTCGACTGGAAAAACCGAGCAGAGATCGGACATTTCCACAGAACTATCGGTGAACATACGGACGTGCTGGTTTCCCGTGGCGATACTTGACAAACGATGCCCCATAATGTCCCGGATAACAGGGCACCATTGACTCTGACCATTGTCGTATGGGACATCGTCGAGCACCGGCCACCAGGCGGTCCCTGGCCACGGCCACTTACTTATTTTCCCCCATTGTTCTCGATCCTCGAATCCGCCCTTGTCCCTCTTCCACGTCCAACAGTTTTCACGCTCGATGTTTATGGCGCTTCGTTGAAACGGTGTCACGTTCCTTTCCCTCTTTGCCAGCCTCGGCTCTATTAACCGGTCAGGGTAGCCGGTCCTTTCTCTGTAATGAGATTATCTGCTGGTTACGACCTTGTCCACGCGAAATCCGAGTAAAATCAGCCACGGCTAAACTGTGCAGGTTGCAGACCAGTCTTAAGGCGAAGTCCTGTTCGAAAATTTAGATGAGATCTTAGATACCGGTGATGCGGATGAGCTTCAGTGGTTTGATGTATAAGTTTAGGAATGATCGTGTACGAATCGAAAGTTTGCAATTTCATGTTCAAAGATTCTCACGAGTTTCGAATTTTTAAGCAACGAGCGTAGAGTTTATTAGCGTGGAAAGTTTCAGATGAGATCCTGGTTATCTTGGTCTTTGGTTATATCGGTTATGGGGTGAATGCAAGTTCGGGAAGTTGTGAATCGGAAGTTTAGAATTCCAAGTTCATAGACTTTGAAGTTTCCAATTTTTAAGCGAAAGTATATCGCAGTTAGAATTGTTTAAGGATTCAGGTAAGATCTTCATTGACACATTGCCGATGGTTATATTGGTTACAGGGGTGAGTTCCAGTGCTAGCTGTTAAGGGCTGTACATAGAAGAAAACTAATTGGAAATTACAATTTCCTTTGAACGTCTATTACTGCGTTTGAATTTTAGAACTAACGTTCGTTTGTTCTCAACGTAATGTCCACTTGACTATCTTTTTACAGATTATACATATTGTACAATTAATCTTCCACAGAAGTACTTTTAAAATTGCTATCCTTCCTTCGTTACAATCTATCACTAACTCAAATCTTTTTATGCTATTTCCCCCATCGTCGAATTTTCTAAATCTTTTACATTTCAAAGAGAGATCCCCAATAATCTCCTCTCTTTTTCTTTTCAAATTACACAACAACCAATATCAAGTCGAAGAATCTATAATCAAACAAAGGCTAAAGTTTACCTACAATTTCACTGTTCCGCTTTAACAACTAAAATGCAGTCTCCGAAAGCGATTCGTGAGTTTCGTCGAATTCCACGTTTGACGAGACAACGGACGAAGGAATTTTAACAGCCGCTGAAAACACGTTTAACGCGATTTTACGCCGTTCAACCTTCCAGTGCTCGGCTCATGGTCGAAACGTCCATCGCGTCGGAATGTTAACAATCTTCTAACTACCGCCGGTTTTATACAATTCCATTATTGTTGAAACGTAGCTGAGGGCCATTTTATCAGAGGATATTGCGCGATTTCGCGTGTTTCTCCCCGTTAACGGAACCTTTCCAGACATTATCCACTTTTGTATTCGTACGACGTGACGGCCATCAGGACCGTTTTACTGCTCGAAACGTACACGCTAAACGATCGTTTAGCTACGCGGCCTCCGCCAATTACATTATCTTCCTGTTATTAGAATATTCCACAGGGCCCGGGGTAATTTTAATGGCCACCTAATATCTGTGATCAACGAGGCTGTCGTTAGTCTGTTCGTTGGTCGTACGACGCTAGTTTTTCCATTCGATCGTTTTCAGCCGATAGTAATCGTTCCTCATTTCCAGCTCGTTCCCGCGTGTTTCTCGTTGTCATTACGTTTGTTGCCGCGAGACCTTCCCTGTATCTTAACTATTCTTAACCGATTACGAGAAAATAGCGGAAAACGTACGCGCGTATTCTACCGCAGCCACTTCCTGTTCTGAATTATCGAAGGATGAATGAAATAGCAGGGTCATTAATAGATATTTATCTGCGGATTTTTATGCATTTGCAGGAAATTTGAAGGTGGAAAAATGTGCACAATGCGTGTATAGATATATACTTTATTTTCTTGCCTCTTGGCCTTGAGAGGGTTGCGAACGAATCAACGTGTGCCTTTCTTGTGATATTTATGATATTTTTCAAGATGTCGAGCTGGGAAAATTCAGTAGGCATTTTTATGCCGGGATCTTTCAAGGCGGAAGCTCTCAGAATTGAAATTCTAAAAGTCGGAGCGTTTAACTTAGGATTCTGCTAGTTAGAAATTTTTAAGTTTGGGCGTTCTGTCACTCAGGATTCTCGCAGTTTCGCATCTTTCGACGTCCGAGCTTTTATAGTTCGCTATTTTTGCACAACTTGTATAGGAATCTCCGAAGTTTTCAGCTTTGGTAAGTAAACTTAAGGCAGAATCTTCGGAATCTGAGCTCACAAACTCGGGATATTTGTAGCTAGATTTTTCTAAAATCTAATTTTGAAATCAGAACATTTCCTGTTGAAGTAACTACTTCAAGAAAAACTCTACATCTTTATTTATCTATATCCGTGACCTGGAGAGTACTATTACGCAGAAATATTCTAAATAACGAGAGGTGCATATTATTGTACCCTTGAATATACATTATGTTTTGAGTTGCAAGGTCAAGGAACAAAGGAACTAATAAACAGATTTCAATTTATGTTCCCTGTAGCCTCCAGCCAAAGCTATAAGGTTAACTTCTTTGGTAATGTCCTTTTGCTATAAATATATGAACGTGCTCCCTATCGTTCCATTGTCTAGTAACACTAAGCGGGTAAGGATTTGAATCAGCACAAACTTATACATTATACTTATACTTATACCTGTAATTATTTCAATATACTTTTCTATTACAATTTCATCTACTCGGTCTTCCATCAGTCAACCTCAATCTCAACATTTGCAAAATTTTTATAAAAATTCTAAGGGCTCTGTACATCTTGCACCTGTAACGCGAACAAACTCTTCAAAATCCTATTCACTAAACACTCTTTTTAGAAAAAAGAGGACGAAAAGAAAAACATATTTTCCATGATAGGATCGACGTATATTCCGAAAAAGAAAACCATAGGTCGCCTAACAGAACTTTTCTAATTTCTCTCAGTTATCCGGTAAGAATCTTGGAAGGATCCCGTTTCCAGAGGCACGAAAAACTAACGGTTCCCGAAACGCGAAAAACCTGGACAGATTTACAACCGGCTACCGAACGCGTGGACCTAAGAAGAGTCAAGAGAGATCCAGCCAGATCTGACTACATCCCCAACTGTATTATAGATCTTGCAAGGGAACGGTGACTAACGACGATCTCGATCGAAACGATCTCGAAACGTATAATTCGTTTTCGTTTTTCCATTTCGTTGTTGCCCGTTGGTCCAAGCGGACACCTGCAGACCTAGCGAGACCCGTTATGCTCATCGGACAGAGATTCCGGCTAATAAAGACATAATTCTAGGAGATAGAATCTACAGGGTTCGCGCGAGACCGTGGTGGCCATCCTTACGAGTCGAGTCCGATTCGAGAACAGATCAAATGTCGGGTTTGCTGGTTTCATGCATCTCTTTTTCTTTTTCTTTCTTCTTTTTCTCCTTTTTTTCTTTCTCCCTGGAAAAAGCAACGCTTTCCTCGCGGGATTTATGGCCTCGTTAACGCGATCCCGCACTCGCGCGATGCTGTACAAGAAATTGATTATTAAACCGCGACCGCGTAGGTGAGTCTTTCTTGATCATTCTTTCCTTTCGTACAGGCTTCTCGTACAGTGTAATTCTATATCTACTGGAATGCAGACACGTTTCCTTGATTGTTCGATGGCCTGTGGCGGAAACGCGTTTAAGCGATTAAGGGCGTACCGTGTTTTTGCAGGGGATGTTGTCGAACTCAGACCGTCAAATTTCTTAATTTCTAAATTTCTTTATTCAGAGAATGTTTCTCGATTATACGTAGATAATTTTTCGGCCGTGTTTTCACAATGATTTATCGAATGTCGATATCAGTGAATTAGCAAGTTGTATTACGAGTTATAATGTCTTGTAATTTTTCATCGAATGGAATAATTAGTCGGATAATTCAATTTATATTTTATAGAAGGACTGTCAGAAAATTTGCTTGTAAAGTTTTCATTCGTTTTATATATTATCGAATTTATCGCTGCTATGAAAAGATATTTATTAACATCGATAGATAATAATTTTTGACTAGTATCATGTAAGATCTCACCAGCAAATTCTGTTCAGTTGTGCAAAGGAATCTTGATAATGAAATATTAAAAAAATGTAAGAGTTAGAAGGAAAGAGTGCATTAATAGTTGTACTCTGAAGATAATGTAATTTATTTTTTCAGAAATAAAATAATAATAACGATAAATATAGAAAAATATAGAAAATATAGAAAAAAGGTATTTGTCATGTAGATTGGAATAGATTGATCTTTTGGTTCATATCGTTGATGGTTTTGATGATAGGAGGATTGTTATTGAAGATCATCCATTTCTTTGGCTAAATAAAGAAATACGGAGGAATTTCGAAGAGAATTTTTTTTTTCTTTATTTATAAAATTTACAATCAATTCTCGCATTGAGAATTTTTAGTAATTTTTTTCTGGCATGGCGCTGTGATATGGCTAAATTATTTGTAATAAGTTAACTTATTATAAATATGCATAATTTAGAATAAAGAATAAAGACTAGTTGAATCTGGAGCTTACGTCTAATGGGTAGTGTCTCTTCAGCCTGCGGATTATTTCAAAGAGAATGATATGAGAATGATGTTGGAATGGATTAGGTTATATAACGGAAATGCAAGATGTGTCTGTGTAGTAGAGGAGATGTTTGAAATATATATGATTTATCTTGGTCTTCTTTTCAGAAGAGTTTAGTAGATTCAAACTATTTCTTTCATGATTTAGTGGTGTATTATGTATAAACCGATAGATATTCATATTTCTTTAGGATTGCGATCATCAATTTTTAGATATAAAGTGAAGCTTTATAAATGCCTACAAATAAAAAACGTTTTACTAGAATTAGATCTTACGAATGCCAGGAAACTTTTCGCTGTTGAAAAGATAAGACGAATCAGTTTTTAAATGAACCTTCTTACAAAGAGAATTTATGAAGCAACTTTCTAAATCATTTTACGAACTTCCTAAACTTTCTCATTCAGTTAACTATTTCTTAAAATCGTATCTTATGTATACAATCTTTGTTGACAAACGATATTCAAATCACGATACTCCCAACAAATCTTCGAATTATTCAAAAAATTCGGAAGTCTGCTTCGTTTTAACTCAAACCTATTTAAAGCCAAGAAAGTGTCTGCAGAGAAACAGATGAAAACTTTAGTCACTCGAAAGACAAGATTAAATATCTCAAATTTCAAACTACAATTTTTCCACTCCTTAAACCGCGATCCTTTCAACGCATTTATTGGAAATCTTTTCAAGCTTCAATTAAACAAAAAAAAAAAAAAAAACCAACAAAAAAAAAAAAAAAAAAAAAAAACCAAAAAAAAAAAACAAAAAAAAAAAACAAAAAAAAAAAAAAAAGGGAAAAAATGTCGTAACGCAAGTGTCAAATTCGAGCTCGTTTGCCGTGGCAATTCCGCGCAAATCGCCGCGAAAACCCGCCAGGGAGAAAACAACCACGGCCGATGGTCCGTGTCCAATCGCCCGCAAAATGGCCTCACATTCCGCACGCTAACAACAACTTGATGAAACGATTAAAAGCGTAACGAGGGCGTCGTCCCGCTCTTCCATCCCTTTTCATCTTTATATACCATTTCGCCGCTGATGGCTGTTGTTACGGTAGCGTGTGCATGGACCGCGCAAATTTCCACGCGAGAATTTTCCCGATTCGCATGTATGAACGGTCGCCGTCCCACAGGACGCGTCACCAGCCTCGTTGACAGAGCGTTCCTCTGGGAAGAGCCCTGATAAATCTGTCCAGCCGATGTTAACTGCAATTTCCGCGGACTGCCGCGCGAAAACCCTGTTCGATTATGCGAATTCAACCCTTAGTGGCTCTTTACGGAACTGTCGAGAATTTTAAGGAATTTTATGAAATTTTATGGAAATTTTGGATAAGGTGATTAAGTGATAAGAATCTTTAGAATTTGGGAAACTGCGCGGAAGACTTTTGTTGAACGAAATTACGTGCATTCATCCTTTACTGCTTCTTTTCTCATCTCTGTGTAACGTTGAAGAATTTTAGTGAATTTCATGAAATTCCCAGAGAACACTAAATCTTGGTACTCTTAATTGTTTCGCAAGTGAACATTCTTGAATATTGCTAATTCTCAACTACAGAAGTTTCATATTTTCTCTACCTTCCATCTTCTATTTCCTCTAATCTTTCTTCCTTCATTTCCTCCAATTCAGTGGTTTTGAATCCTTTGCTATTTTCTCAACCCATTAAAAACACAAAAATAACAAAAATTATCCAAGAATAAGGAAAAAAATGAAGGATTTAGATTCTGCGGGAAGGATAAATCCAAAGATATCGCGAAGAATTTCAAATCCAGCATCGAATCAACGCAATCACTGTGTCAATGAATCATTGCGGGGAGCCAAATTCCTGCACCAAGACCAAACGCGTTATTATTGTTACAAACAAGCCGGGGTTGCACGCAACCGAACCGCGAGTCATCAAAACCACCCATAACCGTATCCATCGCCACCGCCATTACGCGAAACGAGACGTGAGCGTCGCTCAAAACAGGATGTTAACCCGTCGACTTCCACCGAAAAGCTTTTCCCGTCGTGGCATTAAGATATCGACACGCTAATGTTCGTCCATTAAACGCTTACCAACCGGAAACGATTTAATCGTTCTCAGCCTTAGAAACAAGCTAAACGTGTTCCATCGTTCGTGTAATTCCATCATCTATGTGGTTATCATCGAGGTTACTCTATAGCATGGAAATCACTCGTCATCGTTGAAGAAAACAATTTTTCCCATCAGGTTCGTTTTCCATCAGGGAGGCAACGTCGATCTCGTCGCCAACCGTCCCGACCGTATTAACATGGCGAACCGTGTGCGGGGGAGACTAGGCGCGATAAATAAACCCCGAGCCCATTGAAGTAAGTGGTTATGTTTTTAACACGTGCTTCAGACTAACAGTTCACCACCCGCGCCCCTTCAGCCCGGTATAAACCACAGGAGAACGCGCTTCGCCATCTCCATAAGCCACATCTTTCCCAATGGCGTAGCCTGTCAAGATTTTGTATTCCATAATTCTTCACTATTTTTTTGGTCACATTCTCATGAATTTGTGAGTATTTCTTTGCAACATCTATTCTATATTTTAGGTTTTTTGGATTTTTGTCGATTTACTGGCTTTGCGAACAGCTTACGAAGCTTGTGTTTCATACTTTAGCCAATTTGGCAGTTTCTGTGTTACACGTACTTAGGTTTCTCAAGATTTTTGTTAATTCGTTAGGTTTGCGAACATTTCTGCAAGTTTGACTTTTATACTTGGCTTCTTTGGCCAATTTGGCAGTTTCTATATTATATTCAGATTTCTTAAGATTTTTGCCAATTTTTATCGAGTTCGCGATCACTTTGCGAGCTTATATCTTATAGGAACATTCGTAGGTTTTCTGCAATCTTAGTCGATTCGGTAGTTTGTACGCTGTATTTAACCTTCTTACGGGTTTTCTTAATTTATTGAGCTTTTAGACGTTTAACAAGTGTGTATTCTATGCTTAGATTTTCCAGGATGAAGATCCTGAGGAATTTGCATTTCAGATTCGTCGAT
Source organism: Bombus campestris (assembly GCA_905333015.3). Lineage (NCBI taxonomy): Eukaryota > Metazoa > Arthropoda > Insecta > Hymenoptera > Apidae > Bombus > Bombus campestris. Next base: position 7,678,568 of record HG995135.1, read on the forward strand.
GAGTTAGTTTTGATGTTAGATAGATTGTTTCCGATTTGTTGATTTTATGAAAATTCTCAAGAGTTCGCGACGAATTCGGGGTAGCTAGTACCTTTTGCAAAGACTCGATAATTACAGATTGGTGAAGCAGATGCCAGTGGATGTTTAAAATATTTTGCAATGAAGAAATTTCAGATCCATTGAAAAATCATGAAAATACGAAGAACGCCGCAAACAAAATTAATTTACAATTTTTACGACGACCAAGAGACCTTATAATCAATATCCATAGCCCATTCTCCTGAAGAATCCACCATCGCGTCATTTCCTGGATCACAGGAAGCACTTCTACGCTACTGGTGTCCAAGCAGGGCCACAGAAGTGCTACGCGCGCGAACATCGAGCTGACAACGAAGAGTAAAAGAGACGAGTCAAAGTAAGAACGAAGAAGAAACGCGTATGAAGCGAGAAGAAAATGGAAGAATGGTGAAGGAAGAGGAAGAAAGGGACAAAGAGAGAGGTTCTCTCTCATCGAGATGGGAGATGCGCCGACATAACCGATAAATAACAACGGCAACGAGCCTGTCAGACCCTTGTTAAACCATCGTGCACACGCTCGCTCAGCCTAGCACGCACGCATTCACGCATTAGAATACGTTTTAACACATCCCTTTCCTTCTTCGTCTTTCCTCCTCGTTTATTCGAGAGAGAAGGGCGTCTAGATGTTTGCCCCTCGGGGGTTGAGACGCCATTGACGAATATTATTACGGTCCTTGGACCGCGAGCAAATGCTAATTAATTCCACTTCTTCGCCGCAATTAGTATCCGTGCTTCGGGATGGGATTGATCGTTCAGCTGGTTGCAACTTTTTTTCAATTGGATTTTTTAAACGTGCGATTTATTTATGGCTCGTGGATATTGTTTTGGAAGAATCGGGCTAATTGTTCAATAATTTGGAGGCAACGCAGAGCACTCCGCGTGGTTGGGAAAATTGACCTGGTTTGTGGATAATGGAAGCGGATATCGTGGATTTTGGAAGAATCAGACTAGTTATGAAATAATTTGGAATTAATGGATGCTCTGTATGGTTGGGAAAATTGAAAATTTGAATTCTTTCCTTTTTATTAGGCTTTTCACATTTTTCCATATTTTTCAGTGGAGTCTTTGTATGGATTTTTGTTGCTAGATTGTATGGTTAACTGGTACCCCAAAAACACATAACTTAAAGTAAAAGAAAGAAAAATGTAAGACATGAGACGCACAACTAATACCATAAATAAAAAGCGTATAGTTTAAAATCGCCCAAAAATTTCAAACGCAAGAGAGAAACCATTTGCAATATGACGAAGCTTCTCGATCAGGGGAAGGACGTTTTTATGGTTTCCGAGCAGACACAGAACGGGTTCCCGTGGTCCCTGTCGATGACTTTGCCTCGAAGATAGGTTCAAGAGGAACAGAGGAGACAGGGATACACGGTATGACGTGCCAAGAGTTGCACTTACGTGGATGCATCTGCCTCCGTTCGCACGAGCCATCATTTTATCCGGTCGACTTAACGCAACGCCCGTTTACGCTGAAGTTACGAGCTCCCTCTCCCCGCCTTTTTCATTCCTCTCCCTCTCGCAACCTCAAGAGGGTTCCGTTTATCTTAAGGGTACGTTTTATGAACTGCACTTTATGAATTTGTCGAAGAGCCCCTCGAGATGGTATCGTTAACGCGCCTCCAGCGTTCCAGCGAACAACCAAATGGAAGAGAGAGAGAGAGAGAGAGAGAGAGTTAGTAGAGGAAGAGGTTCTTTCTTTCTTTTCGCAGAATGGTTCGATGGTAGCATCTACGGAGTACGAATCTTTGTTTTCTGGATAGAAATACGTGAAAAGGATGGAGGGAGAATTTTTTATAATTGGGCAGACGAAAATAGATCTTTTTAATGGGCAAGATGGCAGATTTTCGTACAGAATATGGCCGAAGTAGTTATAGATATGTTCAGAATAATTTACCATAGCTTTGCTTATGTATTTTTTTTTTTTAATTTGCGGGAAGAATAGTAGAAGATGGTTTTTAAATGTATCTTTTACGTGCCATTTGTTTGGAATTTATTTCTTTTTAGAAATGGTCAAGTTTCCCTAAAGAGTAGTTAAATAATAGAACGGAGACAAAAACAGGATAAGATAGATTAAACTAAGATAGCTAGAATAAGAACTAGATTAATAAGTGTCACAAATGTAAAAGAAAATTAGTATCGTTGTACTGTGTAGGGTTTGTGCACGGTTGTAAGTCTGACAGCTGGCAAAGGCACGAATTCAATGAAAGTGAATATAATAATAAAATAAATAACGGAACAGATCTTCGTCTTCTGGTCTAAAGATATGTAGAAAAGGTAGAGAAAGAATTATCGACAATTCAGGTATAAATAAACGAAAGATATTTTTAGTGGAAAGAATGCGAATTCCTAATGAATAATACGTTATTTTATCACACACGATATCATCTTGTGCAATTATAAAGACCTATTCTAAAAAAGCTTAGAACGTAATAAAAAGTTAAAAGTACCTAAACTTTTGAGGCACCAAAAAAAGAAGAGATTCGGAAGAAACTTTCTCTCTCAGCCACATGAGTACATATTTAAAAAAGAAAAAGAAAAGAAAATAGAGAACAAAATGTTGGGCACGCGCTTTCCTCCGAACTGGAATCAGCTTTCTTTCGGGGAGTATAAATTAGCGACACGACAACGTTGCTCTCACCCTTATCTGCCGGCTTATTTTCACTAGTGGAGAAAGAAGAGTCTGGCACGCTCTACTCGCGATCGACTTTCGCTGCGCATCTGTCGGTCGCGAGGAAGAGAGGACCGTGTAGCCCTTATCTCGAACACGCCCGTTGTCGAAACACTTAATGTTACCACTCGAACGATCGGGTCGCCTTTGATTCCGGTGGAAACACGGCCGAAGCGGAATCCACGCCGACGGAACATCGTGTTCCCGCCGGTTTGCCCGGCAATTAAATTTCCTCCGACAACGTGCGCCATTCTTTTTCGCGATACTTCGGCCCTTCGTGGAATTTCGCCGGTTCTCTTTGCATCTGACAGAATTTTAACTTTTTAGAAATCTTTCTCAGGGTTTCTTTTAAGTTTTTCTTTTAGGTTCGTTTGGCGGAATTTCAAGATTTTTGTAGGTTTTATGCGAGAAGCAGGAGATTTGGAAAGTTTGGAATTGAAATTGCGAAAGGGGTGGTAGTTTAGGGAGCTGACAAGAGAGACGATGCTGGCTGAGCTTTCTTGCATAGTCGAATTTATATCAGCAGTGAGATATTGGTTTGTAATATAAATTCGCCTTATTTTTATATTTGCTACAATATATTATGTAATATGCGTATAAAAACAGTACGAATTTATATTACAATTTGATATTTGATGGAAAATCACAAATGAGAAGCGTAAAGGTAACTTATGATTTTTGTAAACGTACTTAATATTTCGTTGAATCTTTCGACTGTCAAAATAATCAAACGTGATCAGGATAATATCCACTTTTTGTAATTCAAACTACTTCACTTATGTAATTTTATTTGTCATTCTAAATAATAATCGCACATCTATTTCGCATCGATCTAACAGCCCTTTAATCCCTCAAACTCTCAAACACAGAAAATTATTTAAATCGTGGTCCTTTAAACCATTCATTTACCAATTCGTTTATCTATCTTCTCATCTTCTGAAAAATTTTACTCCAAATACATACATACCAATCTTCGCTAACTAATAACACTACTATTCTTCTTCTTACATTAAACTATAATGTAACGTTACTCAGCTTTTAGTCCCCAAGATCGATTCGTTGTTATTTTTCCATTATTTCGCCATTATTACTCCCCATTACTCCAACTGTGCTCCCTCTTCGTCAGGTTCCTTCTACTTAGCCGACGATATTTTCTTTATTGGCTTTAATGTTATCTACAAGGCTCGCCACCTGGCGCCGATACAAAACGGTGTATCGCTTTCACCGGTCCTCTGAAGGGTTCTGACGGACCCTCCTTGGAATAATATTTTCCCAACACCGAGACCCTGTTTATAGTGTCAACGCAGCAGCGACGGATTATTCGACTGCCTTCCGGTTGATCTGCGAACGCGTCTATCATCGCGCAAAAATTTCTCTTGTATACGCTATTAGGAGGTTTCGATAGCATCATGAACTTTCGAAGAATTAGTTCTAATATTTTTTAAGCACCTTCTTTAAGTATATATTACTTTCGGCAATTATACAGAAGTATTGGCTCCTCACCGTTTCGATGATTTTTAAATATCTTGTAGAAATCTCAACATTTCGAACAACTTTTTCCTATACGTGCACCTCGTTGTAAGGTGGTTAGCAACCAATACTAACGCATACATTAGTGTAGGTTTTAATAGTTATTATTAGAAGGTTTATTAAGAAATAATCGAAATCGGTGAGCTCATAGTATTTTTAAATACATTTAAATAATTGTCAGCTATTTTTATATTCCAATATATATAATTTCATGCGAGATTTTTATATCAGCCTTTGCGCAGTATGCAAAAGCGCTAATAAAAATAGGGGAAAGGAGTGATTTATATAAGAAAAACGGATAAGAAAATTACATTCTATCGCTAGAAATCCTTCAACATAAAGAATTAAAAAAAAAAAGATTCTGTAACTGAAACGAGATTGTAAAATGCGAGGATATCGATATGCGTAAAAAATTCGAATCATTTCCCTGTTTATGAAACACTTTTAGCAATAACCGCGCTATTAATTAAAACACTATTACACGCATTCCGAATCTAGAAACTTGACAAAAACTCGCGTACTCAATCCAAAAACCACGTTTCCAAATATACCGGGGTTCATAAATCCTACCAGACGCGTCTCTAAATCATCCTCCTCCGAACGGTTCTCCTAACAAGCGATTCGATCGAGCTCGTTAATTAAACCTCGGCGAACCTGTCCTCGTTTTCCAAATTCCCTCTGCCATTCGTCACCTGGCACGAAAAGCCCGGCCTCTCGTTTTCTAAAGCTACAGTCCGAATCTTTCCGAAAACCACGCGGTTCGTGGAAAGATAAAAATAAACGAGAAAGTTTGAAAAGGGAGGAAAGAGGGAAATTGGTCGGAATAAGGGGTGGAAGTTTCCACGAACGAAGAAAGATGGCAGAAAGGGGAAAGGGAGAAGATCAATTCCAGGCAATATGTAGAACGATTTCTCTCCGTTTCTGGATACGAGTCGTAACGAGAATTCACGACGCCCCCGCGGTGTATCCTTTATTCCAGCCGACGATTTATCCTCTGTCGGGGGTGCGCGACAAAGGGAGCGAGGGGGTGGACAGAGGGGACAGGCCATCTTCTCGCTCGGAAGAAGGTTTTATTGGGCTTTTTATGGACCGAATAAACGGTCCCGTTACGCGGATTTGCATGGAACTTGTTCTGTGATTCACCACCAACCCCGTCTTCTTCCTTGTCATACAGTCGAGGGAAAGGGTGGATTATGGCAACACAACGCTTCTTCCATTGTTTGTTACCAAGTTTGTTTGGTGGTTTTAGAGAATCTAGGTATCTTTTTGAGGACGATTGAGAACGTTGGATTCTGTCGCATCGAATTTCTATTATTTTTTACGATAAATAATTGTTATGCATTTGACGAGAGGGGCGGTTCATGGCAATAGAACATTTCTTCTATTGTTTGTTACGGAATTTGCTGGTTTTAGAGAATTTAGTTATCTTCTTATAGTTGTCAGACTCTGTGGTATCGACTTTCTATTATCTTTTATAATAAATATATTTATCTTTGTGGATGTGTCATGACATATCATTTCAAAGCTGGGAATCATCTACTGCATGTATAATTTTAATCTTTTAACATCTTGTATCATAGCATTCACATCCTAATTAACATTTCAATGTGGTATCGATACATGTATTGAGGAGGTAGAAGACCTTCGCTGAGCAATATCGATATATCATACCGACACTAATTCTCTTTTAATATTTCTCTACAATACATAGTGTGTTCTAGACATCTTTTAATTAAAACGAAGTAGAAGGAAATTTTTCTCAATGTTTTTCATGGAAAGTAGCAATCGCAGAAACCGTCTGTGTTGAATGTATTAATTTACGTCCAAATAAATTTTTCTTATCATTTAATGATACTTTCATGTGACTATTAAAAGTGGATATTATGAAAATGAAACGTAGAACCTGAAAAAAAAGTCATCAAAAAACAAGGATATGTACTTTTTATAGCCACTCCGTGTCGTAATGTGAAATTTGTTTAGTAACTGAAGTTTCTATATCGATTAATTTCATTAAATTTTGCTAGAACGTCACCAATTTTGAAACCTTCTGTAGATATAAATATATACTGATAAAAACTGATAAAAGCCCCTCCTCCAAGAAAAAACGGACAAAATGAAGAAGAAAAATACGGACAAAGTATTAACCAAGAAACAAGACTAAAAAAAATTATCGCCTGGGTAGCTGATGTAATTATGATGAAACGTTCTGGAATGGTGTATTAGATTATCTATGGTTCCGGTTCACAGGCAGCAAGCTGTGATTCTTAATTAGTTTATTGACGCTTCGACCGCTTTAAATTACCTAATTAATATCAAGACTCACTCAGATTGTTTTTTCTGCTTGGAATTTCGCAATCGTGGGATGCAAATCAAAACGTACTTGTTTTTTGTTCGAGTTGCGTACAGAAATGATGTCAATGTCCCTCGATCGACGCCAGTTAGGCGATCGAATCTCGAGCACCGTTGATAAATTCTCACGATTCAATTTCCTGAGGTTTCTTTTATGAACCTGCAAAAATGGAGTACCTACATTAAAAAAAAAAAATGTTTAAAAAGGTTTTATAAGAAGCATAAAACGTATAGACGATAAGATTGAGAGTTGCAAATAGATTGGTAATTGATTGAAGTTGATTGGACTGGTCGGAAGATTATGTATATGGGTTATCAAATGATAGAAGCTTTCTTTTACAATGTCTGCCATCGCGGAATTTGTATAATAAAGTCTGAAAACGCGTATTACAATAAATGGACCGAGTGATTGAATTTGTTTGTAACGTTTGTTGTTAAGCAGGTATACGCTGGAAGCGAAGTTTTGCAAAATAGTTGCACGAGGAAGATCTCGCACGCCGTTTCACGTCGCGCGTTAAGCCCGGTGCACGCTTGCAATTTTCTGCCATAATGTAATCTGATCGTGTACGACGCGGGCCTGGCTGATTTAATATTACATCATGTCGTTTTACGCAAATTCGAACTTCGCGCGAAAATTGGCTAGTTTTGGAGCCACGAGTTAAGCCACGACCACACTTGCGTTATTTGACCATACAGAAATAGAATTATTCAATTTCAAGTTGCAATGGTATTTATATTTTTTGATACGAAATATTACGACTAGAAGAATGTATCTGATGTACTAATAAATTAGAACACGCTATACGCCATTTATTGTATGCGTGGTTTATATTAAAATAGATGTTTGCACTGTGTGAAATGTTTTTTTATTCTCCATATCTTTTTTATTCTTCCATTTTTATTTCAGACAATTTATTTAACAAGTGATTATAACAATACAGTAGAGATTCTCCTCGAACTGTTTAATTTCTCAAACACTAAAGAATTTAAAATCGCATATGAAATAATTTAAAAAGTATGTACTATCATAATATTCTATAGAAAGATCAATTAAGTAATTTAATAATGACAATGTTCTTTTTTGAGATTGAATTGTCGTAGTATGTAGAAGCGAAAAAATGTGCTAATGAATGTATTGGAGTACGGTTTCAAGGTTGCATTACGTATCAATTTTCAAGTGCGAATGAGACTTTAACCCGCAGCGAGGTCGTTACGATTTTTTCGATCGCGCGTATCGAGAACGTGTAATTTCGAGCGATTCTTCGAAGTTGCGAACACGATGGTGAGCAGTATCGACGTTAAATCGTATGATACTTAACTTTGAAGGTGCTGCAACATCCAGTGAAGTCACGTTCCATACCTAATCACACGTTAACTCAACGTAAAAGACACGAACATCGAACTATGCACCCTATTCCAATTTTATTCCACGACTTATCTGAATCTTACAAAAATTGCTTCCAACATTGAACGTTAAAATGACCGTTAAAATTCGTAGAAGGACGTTGAAGTTTTATGGTTTGCTCCTCGCAATCGATGATTCGTGACCGAAGTCTGAGAGATGATTAAAATCGACGATTCCTTCCATTTCCGAAAAGAGAATCGATTTCGAATATTCTGTAACAAGCTCGTTTCGTACGGTTCACTTCATAGAGCACAAAGAGGCGAAAGAAAGTAAAAGGGCGTCACGTGTCATTTGATTTCAATCCGCTAGCCTATGGGCTACGCAATAATCCCCATTAAACAAATAGACCCGGGGATGCCCCATTGCGTACCACCAAGAGCGCGCGTGTGCGCACACTTCGCGCCTCGTTGCGTTCGAAATTAACGCAATTTGAGTGGAGATCGATGAGAGCTGAGATTAATCAATTTTCGAAGCGAAAACGCCACTGTTTATATTAATTATAGATACAAAGGTTTAATTATAAATATTTTAGATTATTTTAGGTTATTTTAAAGAGGGAAATTCAGTTTAGAATGGAAGTTTATCATTTTACTTTCTAATGGATTAGAATCTCTGGATTTAGAACTTGTTCAATTAAATACAGAACAAGAATTAGCAATTAATCGTAGAGTAGAAGGCAATTAATAGGAATCGAAAATAAATTTAAAACGCACGTCACCCAACTTTGATTAAATTCATTTCAATCTTTACAAATGTAGATCGATTACTATTATATGTATAAGCAATGTTTCAACCTGACAATGTTACTTTCTCAGATTAAATTATTCTAGTAGAAGATTCATTGTTTAATTATTAAATATATTATTTTCACATCATCTATTGTATTAAAAGACGGATTAAAAATTAAAAATCTATTTGATATTTTCATAATCAATGCGTTATAAATCCTCTGAAGGAACAAAGTTATAACCAACGCAATGTAGCCAACAAATGAACTCATCTTTTACAATTAATAGATGAAACCCCGAGTAACCGTGGCAACGCAATTACAATTATTTCACCGATTATGCAAGCAAGCGGGAAAGAAATCACTTCTCCCTCGCGGACAACGCCATTATCATTTCCATGCGGAAAATTAGTTTCACAGCCGATGAGCCGCGTTATCACCCCCGTTATCACGATCGATAAGGACAGAGAACGCGTGCAAATACGGCTCGTTTGTAAAGTGCACAGCGTGTTACGAGGTCCCCGATGATTGTAGGAGGGTTGGGAAGCTTCAGCCCACCCCGCAATCGGCCCCAGAACGCGACCAGCCCTCCCATAATGCAATTTGAGTTAACTGCCGGGGGATAATCGCCGGCAGCCACCCTATAAACTGTAAGCACACAACGCGTAATATACTCGGCGCGTTGGGACTCTCTTTTCTTCCACGACGATGTTATTCTTGCCGCCCCTTTGTGCGACACACGGGGGTGAAACATCAAGGGACGCCTTTGTGGACTCTGGACAGACGTGTCCTTTTGATTTTTGACGAATCTTGCGGAATTGTTAGGGTCAAGGTGTAGGTCTGTGGAGGTTGGATGGAATTGGAATTTTCAGATTCGCATCGAAAAGTTGGGGAATTTAAGTTGGAGAGATTCATCATCTTCTGAATTGTTAAATTGGAAATTTTGCAGCCAGAATTTAAGTTGGAAATGTATGGAGATCGGAGATTCTAGTTCGACAGATTTTTATGATTTTACGAAGTTTTAAATTGCACATGACGCGATGGAATTTTTAATTGGAAGATACAAATTTTAAGTATTATCTAGAATTTTTAAATCTAAATATTCGCAATCGTGAAAGCTTTTAACGCTTGATAGAAAGCTTACAATATCAAGTTTCGAGGTTTTTAACTGATAGAGTTCCGAGTTCCGAAATTAAATCGATTCGAATTCTAAGCTCTAGAGACATTAAACAATTCCCAGAGTGAAAAGGGAAAAGGGAAACGAGTCAAAATACCTGTTATCTCTAAAATTTTGTTCATAACTGATCTCTGCGTAACTAACTTTGTTTACTCGAGATTACCTATCCGATAAACGCTACACAAGCGATAATCCTTGTTGCAATTACAGTAAATCAAATTAATTAAATTCACGGAAAAATGGCTCACTTCATTATCGACTAATAAAAGCCATTAAAAAAGAGAAATAAAATAAACCATAGAGATGATAAGGATTTTATGAACAGCGGCCACGACAACTTGTGTTTAAAACAAAATGGACGCGTACTACGAACTTTCTATCGAGTTTACAAGCACCTTGACACGACGCTATTCCGCGAACCTCGCTAATTGCCGTAATTGACGCTGTTTTCGCGTATCTCTGTAATTGTCGATGTTTTATAGCGACGTGACCCACGTTTTCGAGATCCGACGGACCGATCTCGTTGGTTAAATCGGTCTACGAAATTAGCAGGGACATCCGTGATTTCAGTTGGAATTTATCGTCGTTACGGAATCTCTATGGAGATTAAACTTCGCGGGATTTATCGTTGTGACGATGGAAATTTTCATGTAAATCAGGTCGACGTTTATTGGGAAATTTTAATGGGACGAGTAATAGTGGGAATTTTGAAATGATGCAGTTCTAATTGAAGAAATTTAAGGTTTTTAGCGTATTAGGATCGACGATTTTCGGGAGAATTTGGAATTTTTGAAATTTTGGATTTGAAACTTTGAAGCTTGAGGCTCGGAAAGTTGAACATTTTGAAGATTTAAAAAGATCCTGAGAATTCTAATAGTAAGAATTTATGAATTTTTAAACTAGTATAAATACGCAACCATTTCAGTTTAAATTTAAGCTTCAGAATTTCGAAAATAGAAACCTACAAGTTTTGTAGAGTTTTGTGGTTCAAAGTAGATGCTCGATGTTGCAATATTCACATGGTCCAAGATGTGAAGCTTTGCTCTCGCGAATACACAAATCTCCCAACGTAAAAATCTCCTAAATTTATGAAATTACAATTTGTTGAGAAGTAAAATTCTGCATCCTGTAAATTTACAAAGTTAAAATATCGCAGAATAAAACTTTATATTCCCTTTTATATTCCTATTTACGGAACAAAAGTTTTACAACATGGAATCCACGTCAAAATAACATTTCGACATCCCCCATCCTTTAAGCCTCCTACGAGTGGAAGAAACGTAATTACCATTTACCATTGTACCAGAGAACGATATTATCACGAGCGTACCGTGCGTGAAGTATCGCCACGGCACGACCCACATCACGATCCGAAAAATTAACAACGCCATTGATTTTTCTTGTTTTAATTAATGTTTACGGCTCGGCTGTAAAGCGGGTCGGACACGGGCATCGATTTTAATGGGAAGCCGGGTATTGTCGACTTTTATGCGCCAGCATAAATCGCTCGTAGAACCGGAGACCCAGCAATCGCCACGACTCCTTTTAATTCGACCTTTTACGCCGCTTATCGTTTTCAAATCGAGTCCCGCCGCCAGCCCGAGGATAATGGACAGAAATTGAATTACTTTGCCCATATGAACGACCGCTTTTGTACGCGTGTATGCAACACTGATAAAATAGTGATCGAACTCCGCTCTATAAATGGCTGGTTTACGAGTTATTCCTTTAATGTTTCTTTAAATCACTCGTGGAGTAAAGTATAATTTATAATTAGTATTCTGCATTCAGAGATTGTGATTGATAGACGAAAATAAAAATTTGGTTGGTTTTAAAGAGATTGTATTAAAAGATTGTTGCTAAAGGTTTTAGTATTGAAGATTATTGGTCTTTTGGATTGTTCCTTTTTTTAATAGGTGAAATGAATGGTTTGTGGATAATAATTTGTTGATATTAATTTTATATTAGCCTCCGTGATTATTTTATATGTACCGATTTTCATTAACTTTGTATTGAGTTAATGTATTGAGTATAATATTTATATGTGTATTTATATCTTCAGTAGGAGTCTATATTTGATTTAATTACTAGAAAATCCTCCTTATGCATTTCATACGAAACAAAACGTAAACCTATATTAAATATTGTACATAGATACACCTACATATAATAAGAAACAAGTGGATGAGAAAGATTATCAAGATTTTCAAGGATTAATATTCTTCTGTGTTGTACGTAATTGATCTAACTACCACAAAATTCTTCTCACATTTATATGATCAATAAGAAACAGAATATACGAACAAAAATTGCATTAGACTCTCTTGTTCTCTGTCTTCTACTTCGAAGAGGATCTTTCTAAATAAATCATATTCTAAAAGAAACTATGCTTGCGAATATATTCGCAAGCATTCGACATGAAAGAAGATAAAAACGATAAAAGATCAAACGACAGAAAATCCATCACAACGGTCATAAACTAGCGAATAACCTGAAATCCACGGGAGCGAGTCTCGTGCAGGCTTCTCACTCCACCAGGAGCGTCCCGGAAACCATCGAGGCTTCCTCCATTTTGGTGAACGTTACTCGGACCCGCGAAACCTCTCCGCGTGGCAGTAAACCGTGCTGCACGGAATTGCAACCACAATTTCAACTCGTTCTCCCGCAATCCGGTACTCTCGATCTTCGCTCTTCCTTGGAAACCAACAGAAACCAACGTAGCGACCGAGCCACGGTATCGCGAATTCTAACCAAAAGAATTGCCCTTACCTCTTCGAACTGAACTTAAAGCGAACGAAAATCGAAAAAGACGAAGAAAGACTAAAAAGAGAATGGCAGAAGAAAAAACGAGAAAATAGCAGGATCGCGCGTGAAAGGGAGTTGAAACGCGGCGGAAATTGCGAAAATCTTCGACAGAGTAGTTTCGTTGGGCAGAGTGGCCGGTTAAACAAACAGTAGTTGCCGAGCAATCACGTAGGAAGCGGAGGATCGTCGGAGAAGGCGGCCGTGTAACATTCTGAAGGGGATATGATCGTTGGTAGAAGAGAGAAGAAAGTGCAGGCTGCGTGGAAGGTGAAAATTGCCGGTTTACCGTGGCGGGACGCGTCCTCAGGATGGTAGCCACGGTCGGTTCGGTTTTATCGGCGCAAATTGGCCGGAAAGTCGGCGCTTCGCCGCGGCGCACGTGTGTATCCACGCGTTTTTACCTTCTACGGGCCGCTCTTACACCCTGCTAGCAGAAAATTGTTTGTTTGCACAGAGAAATCGGTATGAAAGATTACGCAGAGGGTTTTCGAGTCGAGAAACCGAATCGAATGTATCTGGTTATTGCTGGACGAGTCGTTGAGAAATTGTGGAGGATGAATAATGGTGATGGATACTGAAGCTGCAAACAGTGTGAGATTCAACTGACCTGGTTCTTGGAAATTTGAACTTTTTTGTTTCAATCTGAAGTAGTTATAGATACAGGTTCAATTTGTGAGTATCCTTTGGAAAGGGGTTTTTCGATGAGACGATAAGTAGATAATAAATCTTGTCTAAGTAGTTGATATATCTGTCAAGTTAATTCATATCGTTACACTAATCTTTGAATTATTCACTCTTCTCTGAAGCTTACCATTTATTTAGAGAATAACGGAATAATTCGTTGTAATAAAATAAAATATTATTGAAAATATATTTTGAAATTCTTAATATTTCTGTTAGAATTTTTATTATCCTTCTGTTCTTATACCTTTTCATATTTAATGGAATATTATTGTATTTAATCTTTTCAGATGTGTATTTTATAATCCTCCAAAGATCTACTATTACAAAAATCTACTACTACCAGACAGAAATACAAATATATATAAATCCCGAAACTTCAAACTCTATCAACAAACTTTAGACATCTCCAAAGATTTCCTTCTTCTCAAATAACTTCTTCTCTCACAATCAACGCCCCCTTCCAGGCAAAACCACAGACATAAGAGCGAAACAAATCACCATACCGTCACGAAAAAGTTGACCTTACAAAAAATTTTCTGATTTCAGGGACAGGAAGGAAAAATAGCTTCAATGTAACCAAAAGAAGTAAACGCCGCGTGCACCCTATAATTCTACTTTGAATGCACACGGCTCATTAGCGTCGAAAGTCGTTGGATATGGAAGAAAGTTTGAAAAGAGAGTAGTCGATAAGAGAAAAGTGTCGGCTGAAACTTTTACGATCGCGGCTCTTTTTTACGGCAACTTTCGTTGAAGGACGCGGCCGCAATAAAACGACCGCCATACGCGCCGCGGTATCTCGTTTTCATCCCTTTTCATCCTCTTTCATCCACTTTTCTTCCATTCGGTGCAACGCCCACCGTGTTTCGACCAGCCGGCCCCGATTACGTTTCGTTACATTTCCAGCTTTTACGATTTTCCAGCTGGTTTGCATTTCACGTTTTCCACCCTTTTCCTCGACACCATTTTTCCAACACGCTCGGCGATCCTTTGCTTTTAAGCGCCCTACACACGATAATATCTAGTCGCGTGATTTCAAATCAGGTCTTACGATTCAATTCATCAGAATTAAGTTTCAGAAATTATTCGATCAGTAGATCCATATAATGTGAAAATGAAAAAGTTGACTATTACGATTTTCAAGATTTCAAGTAATTTAAAGGGTTTTAGAAATTACAGATATTCTAAGGACTCGAAACTTAAGGACTCGATTCGAGATTTTGTCAAGGCTTGCCAAAATTTTGAAGACTTACGAAGAATTTCAAGATTCCCAACAATTCCAAGGTTTACTTTCGAGACTTTTAACAATTTCAAGATCATATACAAATTTTAAACACTCAAAACTGAAAATTTATTCGAGCTTATCAAGAATTTCAACACATCACGATATTTTTGAAACTTACACGAATTTTAAAACTTCTTCGAACTGTAAAGATTCCTGTCGATACCTAAGAAACCTCTCTCAGTAATCGAAACATATCGAAATTATTCAGAATTTAATACATATATTGAATTATGTTCCAAATGATTCAATTTTATTGCCAAATGTGTGCAAGGAACTTTATTCACTCCATTCTGGAACAAGGGGAACCTCCGTTTCTAACTGTCGGGGTGAGAGAATCGTGAGAGGTGGGGTTTTACAAAGGATTCCATTTTCTCAAATAATCCCGAAAACGCGATAGAAAGCTCGTAAAACGGGCAGGCAATCTTGCATTTACGAGCTCACACTCGTTTCCGCTGTCAACGCGAGGCCGTTGCTCCTTGAAATACGGAAACCGCCGCTACGGCGTTGCTTCCAGATCAAGATTATTTCTTTTGCGGATGAGGTAGGGTAGATGGAGGATCGAAGGTGGTTAGGTTTAGTTTGGGGGATATTGTTCTCGATTATTTCCATCGGTTTTGATGGTTCGAACAAAGTTATTGCACATACTTGTTTCTGGAACCAATGTGTTTGAAGCAAATAATATGAAGTTTGAGCAAGTTTTCTTGAAGATGCTATGTTTGTTGATACGCAGTTTGTTATATTGTTTGGAATTTAGTTTGAGAGACTTTGTTGGCTGGACATGGTCGGTGTAAATGGATTTGACGTTTAAAGAAGTTTTATAGTTTGTAACATCGTTTGAAGAAGTTTGAGCAAGTTTGAGCAAGTTTGCGCAAGTTTGAGTAAGTTTTGGTAAAAATAATATTCTTATTGAGAGAGATTTTCATGTTGTTGTTTGAGGTTGCATTAGAATCTTTGTGGATTGTGTGTGAATTCCAAATATAATTTCAGATTTCAGTTAATTACGTATTTCATAGATTCTTCTATTATTTCTTTCTTACTACGAATAAACAGAAAGTTTAAACTGCCAGAAACAATAGAAGGAATACAATTTCACCGTGAAGTATGGCCAAAGGTACTTATTTTCCGCATGACTGAAGAATTTGGGTGTGCCTGGCCACCAGGAACACGGTGCTCGGTCATTATGGGCCCATTAGTCGTGTCAAATGACGAGCCATGAATTCGTCTCGGATTTCATTCGGTAAACTGAAGAAGCGGCTTTAAAAAACACATCTCACCCTTTCTCTTTTCTAAAGAAAGTTAAAGGAGACCGTTGAAATCAATCTCGAATCTTTTATTTAATTTCATTTCTTCACCGAAGCTTGTCACGCCAATCATTATAAAAAATTCAACGTACAAAAAAAAGGAGACTCCAAAGAAGAAATTATTCTCTTTCATCGAAGACAAATATAACGTTAGACGAAAGAATTGGAGAACGAAGACGAAGATTCGTTTACAAATTTTTCTCGAATTTTTTTAGAATATCGTAGACTGATAGCGAGGTCGTTGAAAAATTTCATAGTAAATTGTGATAAATCGTTGGGACTAAACAGGATCCGAAAATCTGCAACGTAACGAGAGACCGCGCGCCTCTGTCTCTCGCTTTTTCAATGTTCTTTTCTTAGTGAACCACCCACGGTGAGCTTCCAACCTGGAACAAGAAGAAAAGCCGCCCGACCGCCCGATTTATGGTTTTTCAAAGGAATGGGAAACGAAATCGGAGTACGACGAATGTGTCGGCTCTAAACGGAGCCACATGTCAAGCCCAATGTTGTCGCTAATTTCGGCAATTAACTAAACGTCTGTCCAGCTCGAACCTCCAGCTTGTTTAATTATTATTAATTACACGCGCTGTTCGAGTGAATTCTTGGAAAAGACCAACGAAGTTTGAAACCGTGTTTTTTGGTATTTCCAAAGATTTTAGAGAAACTTGCATAATGATTATTAATTATATTCACTGTCGACATAGAAATTTTAGAAAAAATACATTTTGAGAAGAAGTGTTTTCGTAGTTTAACTAAGTTTATTCGTTTATTCAAGAAATAAAAAACTGACCTTTTGTACAGGCGAATCTTCCTATTCTCTTTACATAAATAACATATCTTTTTAAAAAATTAATTCGTCTAAATTGAACAGTATCTTATTTATCTACTATATAAATATAATTATACAAGTTGATTCATTCGTCCTATTATATACCTTATTTTTCGTTATTTAAATAACGATTAATAATAAATCCTCTTAGTCATTTGACCTTCAGTCTTCGATCCAATTACATTAATTCTTTTATTCTTAAATTATTTAACAGTCATAATTTGTGTATACTTTTTTCTCTCTGTTATACGACAAATAAACTTATAAATTATGATTTTTACAAGATCAGCTTCTGATCAAAGTAATAGCTTAAAATTCTACTATCTACTTCTTTTTTCTATTATTATACTATCTATTTCGTAGTTCCATTTTGACCGCGTCGACAGGAACGAAAGGGTTAAGATAATAACAGTAATAACGTATCTCTTTTCGTCGAAAATGTAGGGTGTTTTAGTGTCTCTGGAGTGCTCGGACTCTTCGTTGCATTAGAGTGTGTCGTCTCACATTGCCAATGTAACCGGAAATCATACTGCTGCGCAGTATGGCCGGTCGTCTTACTGGACGTTTGGCGTGCAGGTGATGTACCATTGGTTCTGGTGGTTTCTTCTTCGTCAATGGCGTTTCCCAGAAAGCCTGATCGATTCCAAATAACTCTCCGTCCTTTAACAATTAACTTTCAATATTGATAGAACCATCGTAAGAATAAGCTATTTACAGCGACTAGGGAAATTATATTATGCGAAATATATTAATATATTATGCATTCTATACGAAACATTTATGTTTCATCAAGTAGGGACTCTTATGAGTTGTAGCATATTCTAAGAAAGAAAAAAATATTTCAGAACGAAATTGAAAGGAAAACACCCGTATCAACGATAATTCTTCAAACTTAAGACATTTTTTAGCAATTATAGAAAAACACGATACAAATGAAATTGATTCGAAGCACGCATCAAGCTCGATCGTTACAGGGTAATCGCTAGATTGCGGAATTTTATGGAATTAAGCAGAGAGTGGAAAACTGCGTAAAATCCTTAAACAATATGAAAAAGATGTAGAATATCCAAAGTATAGTTAGCACCAAGGCTCTACTTTCTTAATTTTTAGACTGCAAATGTTTTCACGGTACCCTTAAACTGTAATCGCAAGCCTTTCATATCCGATACATTTCTCAATAGGTAACGCTTGTTAAAAAAGTCTCCTAAAAATTCATATAATATCTTTGAACGTACTAAATTATGGTCATGGTAAAACTTTTGCCAAATAACATTTTTAGACGCAAATAAAATAAAGGATTTTTACCCACTACCTTGCGAGAAATTTTCATCCCAGTCGAAATAACTCGGCCATGAAGCACCCACATTTACGGTTTAAGGACTAATTATATTGTGGAAAATAAATATTTGCATAAAGAAGCACAGTCGAGTAATTGGCATTACCATCATCGTTTGGGGTAGTTGTTCCATCAGTGTTTCAGGAAGGAAGAGACTGAGAGATCCAGCAAATATACAGCACGTGCCAAGGATGATCATCGGCAGATTGTACATCAGTGTGCTGGAGAAGGCGATGAAGGGGCTGCAGATGGAAGTAACGTACCCTGTCACGTGTATGAACGCCACACCCTCGCCTCGTATCACCGTCGGTAGTAATTCAGCCGCGTATTGCATCGCGATGTTCGAGGCGATATTGATAAAGAGTCTGCCACAAATCGCGAAAGAGACGAAGACGATCCCTATCGAGACGCTGGATGCGAGTAGGCTGAACAATCCGGAGAGTATCACCGCGACGAACAACGTCCATCTTCGACCAAACACGTCGAGAGTGTAGACGATTACCATTTCGGCTGGGAATTCGGTCGCGGATGCTATGGTAAATGTAGTGAATACATTCATGCCGAGGCGGTCCAAGCATCTTATGTGACCGTCGTAGGCCATTTGAATGACGCTCCATACCGCCGTTAATAGCAGCGTGATCCTTCTGTGGAGGGTTGCATCCGAATTGAAAGGAGAATGTTAACAATTGATCATTTTTGTACCTCCTTGCGAACGAAAAATTCTTGCAAGGTGCTTAAGCAAAGATCCAAAATAATAGTTATTTTTGACATTTTTTTGAGAGAGGTACTGAGTGAAAATTAATTTTTCTTTAAACAGAAGCTGGTTATCAGTGAATCACAGAGAAATTTCTCAAAATATGAATTTCTACCACCAGATTATTCCTATGTGAAAACAATAGGCAATAACGTTCTTGTGATGTTTCGGATTCATCCGATTCATCGTTACTACCTGCGTTCTCCAAACTGCTGGAAAAAGTAATATATAACCGCCTAAAACCAATTATAGAAAAAGAAAAACTAATACCGGACCATCAATTTGGATTCAGAAATAAACACTCCACAATAGAACAAATGCACAGACTCGTGAATGAAATCTTACAGGCACTGGAAACAAAACAATATTGCACGGCACTCTCTATGGACATCGAAAAAGCATTCGACAAAGTTAACCACGAAAAACTCCTTCAAACAATCAAAAACCAATTTCCAAAACAAATCTATAAATTACTCGGATCTTACTTAAATAATAGAACCTTTATAGTAAAAATAAAGGATACATATTCAGAAATCAGGAATATCAAGGCAGGAGTACCGCAGGGAAGCGTACTAGGACCAATACTGTACACATTATACACGGCAGACATACCAACAACTGTTAACAGCAAAATACTTACGTTCGCGGACGATACGGCCATACTAGTGAGACACACAAATCCAGAAACAGCAGCAGCACTACTACAAGAACACATTACAAAAATAGAAAAGTGGCTGCAAAGAAAACAAATAAAAGCGAACACCAGTAAGTGCAACCACATAACATTTGCACTTAGAAAAGGAACAACACCAGATATCCAACTGAACGGCGCCCACATAGCACATACAAAGCAAGTCAAATATCTAGGAATACATTTAGACACACACCTTACATGGAAGCATCACATAAAATCTATAATAAACAGAATACGTGAAATAAGGAAAAAGATGTACTGGTTAACCAATAAAAAATCTAAATTAAGCACAACGAATAAACTAAATATATACAAAACAATAATCAAACCAATCTGGACATACGGAGTCCCACTATGGGGGACGGCAGCAATGAGTCACATAAATAAAATAGAGACAGAACAAGCAAAAATTTTAAGAACAATAGTTAACGCTCCATGGTACGTCAGAAATGAGGACATCCGAAAAGATCTAAAAATTCCAACAGTTAAAGAGGAAATCGCTAGATACGCAAAAAAGTACAAAGAAAGACTTGCAACACACCCAAATCAGCTAGTTGCAGAAACAAAAGAAACCGTAATAGAAAGAAGACTGAAGAAGAAGCATCCCGCAGACCTCGCAATAGAAAAACAATAAACAACCTGGAAGATGGAACCCCGCTGGGGGTAACCATCCACATGCTATATTTTTCAAGTTATAACATTTTACCAAATGTCCTTCTGGACAAATTGTAAAATTAAATAAATAAATAAATAAAAAAAAAATCCGATTCGAAACTTCAATTGATTTACCACTAGGACTCTTAGGGGATTGTAAGTTTGATCATTTGCTCTCTTTTCATCTTTGCACTCATTTCTTTCCCATATTTTCAATAAATGCTAATAAATATTTTTTGTTAAGATAATATGTTTCTAATGTCCTGCAAGAATTTTTCGTTCGTTAAAAGGTCAAAAAATGGACACTTTTTAACATCCTCCTCTTCTCTATTTCTATTGAATTTCAAATCATATCAAATTTTAGATTTTACTGCTATTGTAGAATATCAGACGATTATAGCAGTTTACCATATATAACAGGAAGGAAATTTATGTTTTCTGGTTAACACAATAGCAGTCCATGTTTCGATAAGTTAATTCGAAGAAGAACTGATTCAGTTACTAATTGGCAATTTTTGTATATTGTGTAACGCTTGACGAATGAATTATATAATTTAATTAAGTGTAAGGTATAGTATGCAGCGCAGAAAGCATAGCGCAGTGCTCAAGATAAAGTATTATAAATACCTTAAACGTTTTGTTTTAAATAAATCGAAAATGGTGTGTTCCTCCCCAGCCAACGTTTCAGCAGTTCTCCCGCAATCTTCCAAAAATTCGTTATATACATCGTTAGGTATCTTGCGATTATTTACTTTCTCGATCTTTGAGATGATCCTCATAGCTTTCTCGATATGTCCCTTTCCAATTAACCACCTGTTTCATACGACTTTATTTGTTAACTCCCACGAAAATTATATTAAATTTTCTCTTACTTAACTGGTGTTAAAGAGGTTTTAGTTAGATTTACAGAACAACGTTATTCAATTTCACGTTATCTAAAAAATTGAATTCAAACGGAGATTTGTTTCGCCCAACCATGTATTATTATGAATAGTATATTTTGGATATTTGCACCTGCAAATTTCCTATAAACGCATACACAGCCACATTTATTAAAATTACCTGACGCTCTCAGGAACAACGAAAGGCGCGACTATAACAACACATATTGGAACGGTCGTGATCAGAGAAAAAGTTTGCCAATCGGCGACCCCATAAGCTATCCATGGTATAATCATCGTGCCAATACTATAGAATATTCCATAGGACATGTGACCAATAAAAGTTCTCCATTTGGGGCCCACGTATTCTAAAACTAGTATATAAGCCATCACGAAACTGTTGTCATAGGCCACACCGACGATGAATCTACAGATGCAGAATTCCCAGAATTTGGTTATGTATATGGTACAAATGCCACCGACAAGCGCAAAAACATTGGTTGCAATTAAGACCGGAACTCTTCCGTATTTGTCAGCCAGCCAACCAAATATTATGCCTCCAACAATCGAACCCACAAAAAAGGTACTCTGTGCTAGTGTTACTTTGTAGCTTTCGTCACATACCTGATTTGGTAGAAATTTGTGTTAGAAAATGAGAAACATTAAATTCAAGTTATATTAGTAGATAGTAATTTTGATGATATTTTAGATAATATTTGATAGAATAATATTTGCAAATTTTGACAATGTTTTGAATAATTTTTGATAAAATTTTGGATACTTCGTGACAGTGTTTCGATAATATTTTGAATAATTTTCGATAAAATTTCGACGATACTTCAAACATTTTGGATTATATCTCCGATAATATTTTAAATTATACTCGATAATATTTGAAATAATTTTCGACAAAATTTCAAGAAATCTTAATAATATTTCGAATACTCTACAATAAATTTTTGCTAATATTTCCAATAATATCCATAACAAAGTTTCGTATACTTTACAATAAACTTTAGACAGTACCTTGAACAATGATCGATAAAATTTCCATATATGGAATAATTTACGATAAAATATCGATAATTTTCAAATGACTATTTCAATAGAAACTAATAACGTTAATGAAAAACTGCTCGGTAATTTAATATTAATTTTATTATTACCCATTTCTGTTCTGCGGCTACGGATATGTAAGGCACATCAGAAGCGGACAATTTAAATTCCCATTCGTTACATTTCTTCACCGGCCAATTTGCATCCGGTTGACGTGCAGCGATCGCTTGTTCCACTGCTATATCGTATACCCAGCATCGGGAATACGCTAAATGATGGCCTTCGTAAGGGACCATTTTCGCGCTAGGTATCATGAAATCCCTTAATTGTTCAGCCGTAAGGTCTTTCACTTGCGGAAGTTTGCACCAATATTCTGTTGGTACCACGACGAGAAACGCTTGCGCGAGATAGATAAACGCGATAAAAAAGCAGGAGGACATTAGCATGATGATAAGGTAGTTTTGATAGATGCCAAATTCGCCTAATAACGGAACAATATTATAATCGAATATATTCAGAATCGAAACTGAAGAATCGTTTATAATTAGAAATGAAAAGTGTGCTTTAATCAATTAAATCTATCGATAATCAATAAGAATTTGTAGAATTATACGAAAAAGAGAAGAAGAAACAAGATTAGCGGTTTCGTGTGAAATATTATATTTTTTACACTTGCCTAGATAAATCAATATATCGTCGAGAGTTACCGCCTCGTTCGGCGGTAAAGCCCACAAAACCGAATGAGACGCAGTTCTCATCTGTGATGAAAAATATTTTACGATTCTTTCAGCGAGGAGTTTGACAGATCAACTATGTATATAACCTACTCATCGATGGACTGTGTAACTTAAAGTACACAACGAAAGAAATCGAAAAGTATCGGCACAAACATCGAAAAATATTCGGACGATTTTCCATCGGTGCAATACACAATATTCACGTTGGTATAATATGGGCTGACTGAAATGAATGAACGAACCAATTTTATTTAATATTTCAATGTTATTTCACTTATTCGTGGTTCCATCATTTTAAAGCACGAAAGAATCTTCGTTGAAACATATTCCTGAAATTTTATGCTTTGGAAGATGTATCTTTTTACCTACAGCGCTTTACGAAAATAAAAATGAAAATAGCGTACCAGATATTAATTTCTATATTTTGAAATGCTCAATTTTCCACAAAGGAGAAAGATATAGGAGTACGAACCATTGTCTTCCCTTCATCTTCCAATTTCCCCCATTAACCCTTTGCCTGTAAACGCAAGTGAATTCGAGATTACTCGATTACTAAACGAGACACGTTTCCATTGGCAAACTCAATACTCAATGAAACTCGCTCTTTACAACCTAAGGAGATAAGGAGATCGTTCTGAACTTTGCTCTACACTCCCAGTTCCACCCCAACTGTTTGACCTTAGAGGGTTGATGAAGGCGCAGCTCGTAGAAGGGAGCCAATCAGAACCGCCGTTTAGCTAATGCGTGTAACGCGACCCGTGGGACGATCCGACACGATTCTGCGCCTGTTTCACGCTCCTCGTTACGCTACGGACATGGTTCTATCTTACACTTAACACGCCCTATCTCGTTTCATCACCAGACGTTAAGGGTGGCGCACTCTTCTTAGCCATGGGTGCTAGGCATCGTCTGCTCTGAGATATCTTCGCATTCTCTATGTGGTTCGAATGGATTTGTGGGTTTTTTTTGAGTTTTGAAATGTTTGAAAGTGTTTTGGAATGTTTGAAAGTGTTTGCGTTTTATCAAGTTTGTATTTAGAATAGATATCGTGTGTTTTGAGATATTTTGACGTTTTCTGTATGATTAGAACGGGTTAAGCCTGATTCACACTAGCAGTCAAAGTTGTGGTCAGAGTAGGATCAATCAAAAGCTAGGATTTTGCCCTAAATATATTCACACTAAACGATCACAAACAGTCAAACCTCAGCGCAGTCTCATTTTTATTCCATTATTCTATCCCGATTCATAATTTCATAATTTCATCATTGAGATGTGTGACAGTAGTATTTGTGACTGAAATCATATAGTTCGTCGTAATTTCCTACAAATTCAATTAAACGCACGTTTTCCACGTTTCTTTTCGATTGTTGACCGGCGTCTTGATTAGCAAACCGATGTCACGGCCAATAGATTTTCATTTGACTTGCCGAGCCACCTACCGTGAATACTCTCGTTGGATCACGTCTAAGTGACCTTGACTTTATGTCTGATTTGATGTGATTGCTAGAGTGCATCAAGCTTTAGTAACTCTTTTGGAAAAGATTTCGAAGGTCTAGGAGCACTCGTATTTGCACTATTTTCGAGTACAGTAAGATTATAAGAAAACAGCAATTAATATTTAGGTATTGATGAAAATGTTGCAATAAATGAGGTTTTGCTAAATTATTAATTTAGTAAAATTCTTGCTCGTTACATAATATTAAAGAATAACGCGATGAAGAAAATATACTGTTTATAAATACAGAAGCTATTTTTACTTGTACTTTGTACAAATTTCTAATTTAGAAAGATGATTAGTGTTTTCTAAAATTCTTCAAGAACCAAGAAGTATCTTGAGTTTTCTTTACCGCGAATATTACCAAATTCGCATATAATTTGTAATTTTCTATGAAGTTCAACGAGACGCTCTTCCTGCAAATTTATTAGGACCACACTACCCTCAGCCATGTACTATTTCCAATTTTCAGGGACCTGTAATCCGACGATTTACATAACTTCATAGTAACGATAACGCGATTTTACTTGAGAAATCGAGACTCTGTCTTTTCAAGGGCCCACCAAGGGGTGGATTCCTCCGGAGAATATAAATGGCCGTAATTTAAGACTCTCCTCATTCAAGATTGCTCTTTTCTCCACGAAATTGGCGAAACCTAATTTACGGCTAATTTCACGATAATTTGTTCGTGACCTATGGCAGTGGAAGTGTTAATAGGGGTGATTTAGTTAATTTCACGCTGCACATATTAATTTGGCAAAATTAACTTAATTTAAGCTAAAGGATGTTTTTAGAAAATCTTTATTACGAATAATTGTTACGCAAAAATGTGTCACATATAATTTATTCTTTATGTTTTTTGTTGATAGGGGTAATTTTGTTCATTTTGTATGTATATCAGATAGTAGTTTAATAAAATAGGTTAATCAAGGGTGGAATATAGGTAGAATAATATACACCCTTTGCTTTTTTATAAAACTTTTATTACCAATAATAATTGCGCAAGATAAATTTCTTCATTTACGTCGTTTACGTTTTATTTTTTATATTTACGCCTGATGCGAGTGACTTTGTTAATTCTACGTGGTAAATAGTGATTTGAAAAAATTACCATTAAGGGTGGAATGTAAAACGCCTCTGATTTTTTTTTTACTTGTGATCTATGAGCTTGAGAGGGTTAATAAGGGTGATTTTGTTGATTTTATGAGTTTAACAATCTGCCTCTTATAAAATCTTTATTACGAATAATTGCGAATAATTGTTGCGGAAAAATATGCTAAATTCACCTACTTGCGATTTATAATTTACAGCTATTGTAATTTATTTTACGTAGTATGATACCACACATATAATATTCTCTCTCGTTTATTGTATGATAATTGTGTTCCAAAATGTAAAGAATGCAGAAATAAGCTCGTCAACCGTTTAAAATTTTACGATTTCAAAGTATAAACATTTTCGAGGTACTAAGATTCCGTCTTTTCCGGTTCCGAAGTTTTCAAATTCCAAAATTTTCAAAGCTTCAAATTTCCCAATTCTAACACTTCCAAACCTTCAGATCGTCAAATCTGTAATTATTCAGATTCTAAATTTCAAAATTTCCAAAGCTTCAAAGTTCTACAATTCTAAAACTATCAAGTCTATAAAAGAAATAAAAAATCAGAGATCCTGAATCTCCAAATTTCCAAATTCTAATTCTGTCCAAATCCTAAAATTCTGAAATTTGCGAATTTCTCGAACATTAATTACGGGTAACAAATCAAACAAACGTAAACGTACCTGTTTATAATTGCTAGCACGTAAATAAGAAATTACTGTGACTTCCACGTCCCTACAAAGCGATTCTCGTTAAAATCGCTGCCGTTTCCGCTTCGTTTTAGCCAGAATTAAGCGTCCTGTTGGTGACGTAATTCGCGTTAAGTTTCCTCGTTTTTCGGATCGATCCGACGACGAATCAGGGCGCAGTTAGCTAATGCGGGCTTGTGTTGGCACAGCCCCCGAGGGGGTGGCTCGCTGTTCCACTGGCGTAGTCAGGGGTGAGTCGTGGCCGTGGCAACGATCCACGGAAACGCGAGCCTGGATCAGACTTTTCTTACACTCATATGTATACACACGCGAAACTTCCAATTTTCCTTTGAAAATTGCTCCCTCGCTGCATGTTTGTTTCTTTATAAACAATTTTATTTTCTACCTCCTCCCTTTCTTTCTTCTACTATACTAATTTGTTCTTTGTCCATATAATTTGTTAATTTATTCTCTGTACACGTTACATAATATATTTCTTCTGTCTTTCTATTACAAATTACATTTTCTTATACGCGTGTTTCGTTTCTTTCGCGTGTTTTTTCTACGGGAATAGAATAATAATTAAGGGTAGAAACAATATAATAATCAAACGTAGATCAACAGTTCCCAAGGAGTTAGCGATTCGACAATTTTTAAAAATATTTTTTAACATAACAATGACACAATCGATTCTGAAAACCCACCCCTTTAACTTCGATAGACAAGAATTTTTTCTCCAGTGGAAAAAGCTTCCCGTTGAAGGTACTAAAACTCCGCGGCTCTAATTTCCAGCCGGGGGTGGCTTTTGCCGCAATTAATTTCTCGGGAATCCAATTAATTCCTCGCCGCCGGCCAATGAACTAACGTTGTTTGCCGAAGAAAACGTTGTCTCCGGGATCGTCGTGCTAAAACCACCAAGGGGGAGAAAGAGAAACTCGCGAAGGGGGGATGAAAACGATGGCGAGAGAATAGAGTCGCCTCTGAAAGATCGTTGAGGAGCATAAAGGAAGGGTGGTACAGGGGCGCAGATAAAATTACATTATCGCCTAAAGCGTCCTCGACGAAGGAGAAAGGGAGAAAGAGGGAGGAGAAAACCGGGGTGAAAATCACGTCCCGTAATTCCCGGGCATTAAGGTAAACGTTCAAGTCGCAGGGCGCAGGTTCGGTCGCCATGGAAACTGACACCCTCTTCCTACCACCCTGGCTCCCTTTCAATCGATAACTTATGAAACCATCCTCGCCAACCCTCCGCGACCCTCTCCGCATCCAACTGGTCCTCCTACCGGATGCTGGATACCGTTTCCCGCGATGGCGACCCCTCGCCACTACGATCGAACCGTTTTTCTACGCGTTTCCTTTCCAAGCTAAGGGGTTGTTTGTAGGACACACGATGTTTTCGCGATCGTTGTACCGATTTATTAATTCCGATTGGTTCGAATGAGTTTGATTTAAAAGCAGACTGTTAGGAAATATTAAATTAAAGCTTCTGAAGTTTTTCTGTTATGCAAGGTAGTAATTATTGATTATTTTTAATTCACGAAAGAGATGATGCTTGTTAATAACATAAAACTCTAAGGTGAAAACAGAGAGACAATTTTAAGCGCAAGCAAGAATTTGATTTCCATGGACAACTGTTATGAAATGTTAGATACATACGACTTCTTGGGCCTTATTCTTTATACCATTTGTTATTAGGATTGTAATTAGATACCTTTTTTAAATTCTTGAAACAAATAGATAACGTTTGTTAATAGCGTGAAGATCAGGGCAAATAAGAGACAGATAGCTTTAGGTGTAAGTAAGTAGAATGAGGCAATGGCTACGATCTTCCCTCGATGAAAGACTGTTGATAGATCTTTTTCGAGTATTCAAAAATTAGTAAGATGCAGATAATTGAATAATTTTTTAAGATCTGGTCTTGAGACAAATTGGAGAATGCAGAATTTGGATTTTTAAAAATTCATGATTTAAATAAAACACAAAAGAAGAACGTAGATATTCGAGAATTTTTATATTCAACCTAAGTTAAGATTCATTTAATTAAAATACTTTATTAGTGTAAGATTTCAAATATAATGACATGTTAAAGATCCAACAGAAAAGTTTTTTCCTATTTCCATTAAATTTAGCTTCACATTAGACTTTCAAAAATATAAAATGAAGAATAATCCTTAAAAAAACCTTATGCTCACTAGAATTTCTATACTATAAAATCTCAAACCCTAAACATCTTGAAAATTTAATAGAAAATTTCTTCTCTACTTTAATAAATTCTACACCGTGTTAAACTTCATTTTATATCATTTTATATCATCAAAATTCCAATTTCATCTCAACATTATTATAAAATTTCAGACAATTACACCAACGCTGAAAAATTCACCGAAAGAAAAAACAGATGCAAGAATCAACGAGTCTTCTTCCGAGGAAGAAAGGGAAACAGAGTTCCTTCCAATATTTTATTATAAATTATTAGAATTAGCTGCACGAAATAGTTTACGCGAAATTCTCGCGAGCGAATTTCGCGGTTGTAACGGGACAGAAGATCCATCTCCACGGCGGAACTTGTTTATTCTTCATGACGAATGATCGGCGACATTAACTGTGAACGATCTAACCGCCGGCCCACCATTTGTCGGCCGGTAATGCGTACGATCGATTAATTAAATCCGGCCAACCGGCGACCGTATCGCGCCTGGAATCATCCCCTAAACGCCGGGCCAATCAGAGCAAGGGCTCACCAGGGGTTAGCCACCCTCGCCACCAGAAAAACCAAAACCATTAACGTCCGACCAGATGATCGTCTTTAAATCGTTCATACCCTTCATCCCCCATTCGTTCGACACGTGTTCCTGTAATTCCTCTATGAGAAAATTGTAACTGGCTGACTTCATATCGACATTTGACTATTTTTCAAACATTGAGTTGAGATTAGAATTTTATAGAAATACCAAATACAAGTTTTTCATACTTGAAGGAAAAATCAATATTTAACGAAAATCACACGCATTCTTTAATCTTCAAATTCTTCATTCACAAATATTTCTTCAATTATTAAAGGTAGAAACTTTGTAGAATTTCTACGGATTGTTCGTCCACCATCATTTCTAAATTCCTTGGAACATCTTTCAACAAAATTTTATGTACTTTACAGTTACAATCCGACTTTGATTCTCAACAAAAATCCAGGTTACGAATGTTCTCCTACCTCCAACGAAATTTTTCGACTATCGCAAAGCTACTTTTTCCTTGGCTCTCAACAAAATAATCGAAAAACCTCACTTTTTCCTCAAAACCTCACTACCTCATTTTCCT
The DNA here is from genome assembly GCA_905333015.3 of Bombus campestris. NCBI lineage: Eukaryota > Metazoa > Arthropoda > Insecta > Hymenoptera > Apidae > Bombus > Bombus campestris. The sequence goes on from HG995135.1 coordinate 7,708,115, forward strand.
ACCCTACTGGGTACAAATGAATAATCCAAATTTTTTAACGAGAGTAAAAGTTTCTCTAAAAAGAAAAAAAATATCGCGTTGTTTGATCAAAGTATTTGTCGCTTTTTATAACAGTAAGCCATCTATTAAGCAACGAAAGAATTCCATTACGGAGGATGCAATCGTCACTGACAAAGGAGGACGTTCAGTGAGGTAGCTCCGTGACAACGTTAGGCTTCATACTACTTCTACGAAGGAAAAACGTCATAACGAGTCTGGTTTGAAGCGTCTTCCATCTTATTCATCTTATTCGCTAGAAATTACTCTCTTAAATTACTGCCTTCTTGGATCGATGTAACACGTCTTATCCGATCACCATTTGCAATTAATGAAAGCACAAAGATGACTTGACGATTGGATCTTGTCTAAAGACGCAGTATTTTTCCGTAATGGAATTCGTCGCTTATCCGATAAATGACAAAGTTATAAAAAGCAACGACAAACGATCCTAATTCAACAACTTGCTGTACTTTTTTTTTTTAAATACACTGTTTCACTGAAAAATTTGGATTACTCGTTTGTACACTCAATGCTTAATTCTTGAGAAAATTCCATTACGAATATTCTTCGATTCTCTGCAAAATCTTCGGTATATCTACGCGTAACAATTTCCAATCGCGTCTTTTTCCTCGGTTCCAACCATCTCCACCATTGTCTGCTGCAATTATCGTTACCAGCGCGATTCGCGAGCAACGTCTATCGCGAAATTGAGGCGTCAGCTTTATAGTCTTCGGCGGCAGAATAGTTGAGAGGCCCGCGAAATAAGACGCGAGAACCGGTGGAGCGATGGAGGAGGAAGGAAGATGGTGGCGGGTAAAGAGGAAGACGGGTTCCTGGTCCGGGTTATATGGAGTTCGGAGAATTTTAACAAGACGGCCTCGCGTCGCCCTGGGCGAGGAATCCCCTAACGAGAAAGGGCACTTCTCCCCTCAAAAATAATGAAGTCTTCAAGCCGCGTTCCCACAGCCTCCCCGAGGGTGTAATGTTGCGCTTTTATGCAACTCGTCTCCTAGTCGAATCGCTGGTGAACACATTCGGCTCAAACACTTTTGCCGCCTCAGCAAAAACTGGATACCTCTTAGACACTTTACTTTGTATTTTCGAGAAAATTGATACAGCCTGTAGTGGTGTAAATTCAAGGGGTGTTCTGTTGTGATTTCATTCTTAAACAGAGCCTCTCTTGTGTGGGAAATTATAATGTCTAGTCTGAAATTAGTCGTGTTCAATTATACTTGATAATTTTTCAAACTCGAGTTTCTCGTAATCTAAGTCTTAAATGAAAAAATTTTATCAAAAAAATTTTGTACATGTTATTCGGCCGCACCCTGTATATTCTTTATCTCTGCCTTCTTCTCGGATTTACGGCAATTTCCAGTTACACGTGCAAAATAAATCAGAGGAATAATCGTAAAACTTATCCGTAAACAAAAAATACATAATAACAATAATCGTAACTTAACTTAAATTCAATTAACTATAGAAACGGCTACCTACATTTATCCTTATAATCCATATTATTATCATAATCCTTATTATCCATATTAATATACCTATTTCCGTATAAATACTTTATGATGGCTATCGAGAGAGATTCAACAACCTGCTGTGCGATAGGGTTATTAACACCTTAGAAAGGTAGAAACGAAGGAAATAATTTGTAGCTGAACAGAGTGATTATCCTAACAGTCGTCACTATTTGTCAGATACTTAATATCACTGCGTCAACAAATCTTGTACTATTAAAAATACTTCACTAGATATCTCTTCAATATCAAATTTCCCAATTTTTACGATATTCAAACTTTAAGTCATCTCATTTGCGAAGTAATTCTTAAATAATTCTTCGATCCCTCCAATTTAACTTCTCTTCAAACTCACTTCGAACTCTCAGCTAACTCTACAGTTTCACGATTCTACACGTAACGTCATAATTCACGAATCACCCGAAGATAAAATCTTCGTAGTTCGTAGACATTAAAATAACATAAGTACACGCATTCCGAGTCTGCAAATCAAATCAAATCCAACTACCAAGATTCCACCCAATGTCCAAAATTACCTGAGCATTAAAGCATCACACGAACAACTACCTTTAAAACGGCGGTGATAAAGAAGAGCCGAGTAAATAACAGAGAGACTAGAGCGAGGCAACCGGACTTAATTCGACTTAATGCCGGGTTAATCCAGCTGACCTTTGGCGGACGAGTCGTGATTTAAGGCGACGATTGGCCGTCGGCTAATTGGCGGCCTTGTCTTCCATCAGGGCGAAACGCTGATAAATACAGCCAGTAATCCCATCGGGAAGAATGGATACGAGCATCGCGAAACAAGGTGAAAGGAACCGGTGTAAGAGAACGAAGAAAGACGAAAAAGGGACAAGGACGGCGCACAAGGCTCGTTTTCATTAAGCTCGCCTAAACTGCCATCAATTTCACCACGATGAAAGTCGGGCCCGTCCCTATTCGACACGCATTTTCGCGCCATTTGTATGGATATACAGACGATCCGCGCGATGCCTAATTAAATCAAGCAGGAATTCTTGGTATTTATTGGGATTTCATGTAAATCAGCCTGGTCAGCTATAGAGAGTCGTTTTTTCAATGGCAGCCTGGCGCGTGACTCTTTGATCTCTCTCTTTCTCGTTTTCACGGAGTCGGCTTCCTTTTTTCCTCGTTTCTGACTATAATGTCTCTTCTTCACGTTTTATTGCATCTCTTTCCTTTTTCTTTTTCTCCATGATTTTATTGAATATTTTTCTTCACTTTTTAAAGAAGTATACTTCTCCTTCTTGATATTGAGTGGTTCCTTTTTACTAGTTTTTTATAGACAGATTTCCTTTTATCGCTGGACACTAAATATATGTAACATTCAGGTTTATAAAAAGTTAGATAAATGCTAGCTAAGAGCTAATATGTAATATAGATACCTAGATGTGCGAAGAACCTTAATAGATGTTACTTCGTAAGAATCATTTTTCTATGAATCTTGGAATGGTAAATCTACAATTCTTTCGCCCTCCAAGAAGGGTTCAATAAAACCTCCACAATTTATCTTCAAAACAAAACCAAAAAAAAAAAAAAAAAAAAAAAAATAACAGCAAAAATAACATCCAATATGAAAAATGAAAAAAACCTTTGACAAACAATCTCCCAAAGCGCAGCAATTTAAACTACAGAAAAAAATCGCCCAATAAATACGTTTCCCCTTCAGGCGAATAAAAAATTAAACCAAAAAAAAACAATAATAATAATAATAAAAAAGAACGAGCCGGCGTGAAATCGTTCGACCAATTTATCACGTTTTTTTTTTTTTTCGTCCCGTCGGTGTATCGAGACTAGCGTTGAAAAACGAGGGGGCGAAAATGGAAAAACGAGAAAAATGTGACACGGATGGAGAGTGGTTGAAGGGGGTGGCAAAAACGTCGGGCTGGGCCCGGAATGAATTTTAATTCGGCACGCGCGAAATAACAAACAAAAGAGAGAAAGAATGGTAGCCGGGCGAAACTTAAACCAAACAGCCACGATTGGAAACACGATCGGAATCGATTCCAGTCGACGAAATCGAAATCGTCGCCTCGATTTCCGGCTGGGATTCGATCATTAAAACGAGACCGCTTATTTTTTCTTTCTGCTCGCGAATTTTTTCGGCGCAGCTTTGTTTTTACTTCGTCTCGTTCTCCTATCCCTTCTCTTTGCTCGACAATCGAAAACGATTGGATTTTTTGGCAGAGTTCGAACAGCAGGGGTTCGGTTTGTTCAATCGATCGGTCCAGTGGTTTGTAAGTTAATTAGAAGGTTTAAAAAAGGGATGGTGAATTTTTTTCGTCGTAGTGTCGCGTTTCTATTTTGTTTGATATTAAAGGGCTTACATTAATTACTCGCAATTAGTTGTATAATTCTATTTGACTTGTGTGTACGATATCTAATTTGTCAAATCAAATTTATATTTCAAATTTTTTTGAACACTGTTTTTCTAAACACTGTACGTAAATGTTAGAATATCAAAATTAATGATATACGATGGAGGAGAACACGCATAATACAGTCGATATATTATATATTTACCGAAAAATATAACAGAAGATCGATATGACGGAATCTGACGTTCTCAACCACTCTCAAGAAGATAACTAAATTCTCTAAAACCGCCCCTGGGAATCTCTGAAATTCATTCACTAAAATCCACTTACCCCCGCCATCTTCTCAAATCACTATTCCATCATACATCAAACCTCTCATCGCTTTCTCCTCCCGAGAAGATCGAAAAATCATCCCCATGCTCCGTAACCATCAAAAGACTCAGAACACCGGAAGAACCGTTTCCTCCCTTCGATTCAACTTCCCTCCCCTTACAGAAAAAAGAAAAATATTATCCGTAGTAGTCGACAGGTAGCATCTTCCTTACAAGAACACCAACACTCGTATAAAGGATGAAATCGAACGAGGAAGACGGGAGAACAGAAAGGGGGATGAAAGGGACAGACGTGAACATCGAGGGGACAACCAGCCTCTGGTTTCTTTACATATGGCGCTTAGCAGAGCGCTATAACCATCGATAATCGGCCAATAGGAACGAACCACGGGATCGTACGCTATCGTCGAAACCCCATAGATCCGTAGGCAGCATGACAAATAACTCTCACAATGGGCCATCGTTTCCAGTCGTGCACCCCCTCCGCGGTAGTCGAGCTTCCAGCCCTTCCTCGCGCTATCTCTCTCTCCCTCTCTCCCTCTCTCTTTCTCTTTATAGCTCCCCTCTGTTCGTGTTATACACGACCAGATCGGTTCCGGCAATTTTACATTCACGTCAGAGCCGGCGCTGATTTATTATAATGTTTGCTGCTCGCTTTGCCATCCTCCTCTTCCACTGGCTTCGAGCTCGTCCAGCTTTCTGGCCCGTTTCATCCCCTCTTTTTCTTCATTTTCTTCTATGTTTATCTACGTATTGTGAGTTAGGCGTGGTTGGTGAATGTTGGAATAACGTTGGTGTTGGTTGATTATTTGTTAGACTTTACAGAGGAAAAAGGAACGAGAGGGAGGAACAGGAAGGGTTGCTTGAATTAGGGACCTGTTCTCGGGGAAATTGCAATGTCGCGAAATTAGTTTTGGCGCGAGGAGCGAGCTCATTGTGCGTTGATTTTGGCACAGTGGATCTACTTTGATTTCTTTTGGCTCCCGTGAATATTTGTCATCGGATGTCTGGTGTTTGGAATGACAGTTTGTCTGGAAATTAGGGGATGTTCCTGATTTGAGATTTTTCGGATTTTTCTAATAATCGAGGGATTCTCGCGGTCGAGGAGTTTGATAAATACCGAAGAAAGTTCGTGTGTGAGGATTTTATCGTTGAAAGGATATTTGTGAATCTGGGCCATGCTTAGAATCGAAGAAAATTTTTTTCTTGCAAGAAGAGAGCCGAGGGTTTCCTGAGAGTGAAGGAATATTTTCTCAATATGTATGTGATTACATATATGTATATGTATATTCTGTTATGTTGGTATTAGCGATTTCATTAAGAATTGTCGATGACCTTCGTGGAAGATATTCCAATATTTAATTTTGAAACATCTCACTTTTGTTCCTCTTAAAAAATGTAGCGCGTGTTAAAATAATGGAACTTGTCGAAGGAAAATGCAATTTCTTCGACTCTTCGTATCATCGTCACTTGTTTAGCAACCAAACATTTGACAGTTCAAAATATTTGACTCTCTTGAAAACAACGAAATAGCTAGGAATAAGGAGCAAGGAAAGAGTAACGAATGGAACAAAGCTTCTTTCGGTCGAAAGTCTGAAAACAAGGGTTGAAAGGAGTAGGGTGAAACGTTGGTGAGCAGAAAAACGGTATACGGTGTAGGGGATTCCATTTTCCGGGGCTCGATTCGCCATAAAGATTTTTATCCCGCCACTGGAAAATAGAATTGTTATCGGTAAATCGGAGATTGCTGCGTGCCCCATGGCGCCTCTGCCATTCCCAAGGTCAAACGAGCACAGGCTCCTTTTAAGGCCGCCAGCCATCGGTTATTTAATTAGTATCATCACTGTGAAATGGCAAACTCGAGGTACGTTCTTGGAATTTATTCACCAGTTTTTATTTTCGACCGAGAATCGTTGCAGTTTATCACCATCCTTTCTTCCTCATCTTCTTGGGGGGTGAACGAGTTTTTGGCACTTCTTCGTCAAAAGTTTTGTGCTTGCTTGCTTACGACTGGCAAAAGTGACGATTGGATTCTTTATTTCTTTCGTTCTCGTTCTTGTTGTATCTGTAGATTAAAATTGGTATTTATGGGGGCAAGAATCATGGTTTAATTAAGCAGAATTTATATAAAATAATAGCGAGTAGTTATTTGTTTCAAGATATTGTCAGTTTGAAGAAAATTGAAGTCCATCGGATGAAGTTTCGATTTTATTACAGGAAGGTTTATAATATGTAAAGAATGTAAAATGAATGACAATTCGTAAAAATATCGTCATTTGGTAAAAATTCTAAAGATTTGTATAATGAAAAATATAAACGTTATGGATCTATTTATAAAAGGTTCACTTTCGTTAAAAATTCAGGAGCTATCATATTCTTCTTCTCAACAATTTGTTCTTCCTGGTCCTACAAAAATTCCTATCACCAAAGGTTTCCGATAAATATCTTTATGAGCGATATTCTACTCCTTATTTCCACTGCAATCCTTTCTAAAACATTAACAATCTTCATGTTCATCCACGAAGAAATTATCCATTATGAAAGAAGGATTAGTATATGAAAACCAAAGAATAATAGAAAATCAACTCAATATTAATCATAGAAACAATCTCAGCTGGAATGAACGACAGATTCGATATAAATAAAGTGAGTTTCAAGTCGTTCCAATTCTAGTAACTGGACTAATCCAAACGTAAGTTTCACGCCCACCCTCGACAATCGAAGGAAATCGTAACCGATTTCTGTTGCCGGCCCTGAAGGTTCCGTAACGGAGGCCGTCGATAAACAAGACAATTTCGCGGTAGGACGTCCCCAGGAATCTATAAATCTCTAGCTGGTCAGTCGCGATCTATCGATTAGAGAGGCCTGTGGCCGAGGTCTCGCCATCTTGAAAGCGTTTGCCGCCAAACGATTGAATGTGTCCCCAAGCGGACATCCTCTCGTTCTCGATTCTCTTCCAGCGAAAACCCCTCTCACACACAACACCTCGTTGCGTTTCTTCTCTTCTTCCCTTTCCCCTTTCGCACCCTTTCTCGTCCTGTTACTCGCGATCGTGTCGCGGGAATTGAAAGCATCGACAACCGAAACCCAACGACGATTCTATTTTCCCTTTGGCCAGCATCCCCGTTACGTTGCCGGTAAAAATCTTTATGGCGAATCGAGTCCGGGAAATGGGATGGCTTATTTCGCTTTTTTCCCTTCTTCTTTCTCCGTCTTTTTCTGTTACTTTTTCCATGTTGCTTCTGGTGATGGGAGGAAAAAATCAATTTACATGGATTTATAGAAGGAGGACCTGTACTGAGGCAAATTTGTCTCACTTTCTTTAGTTTCTTTTGGATCAGCTTCTTTACATTGTTCCGGTTACTATTAGTTTACCTACTTAGTTGCTTCTAGGAGGTTCTTGTCTAATTTATTGTATAATTTCCATGGATTTGTGGATGGCAGACTTGCGTTATCTGTATTCGTATCACTATCTTTAGCTTCTTCTAAATTGGGCCAAACTTCTCTCACTTTTTTTAGTTTCCTCTGAATTAACTTTACTAAATCGTCCTGTGTAGTGTTGGTTTGCTTTTAAAAGGGTCTTGCAAAATTTATTATTCAATTTATATAGCAGATGGTGGACTTGCCATCGGTTAAATCTTTCTTCTTCTTCTTCTTCTTTGGATTCTTCTGGGCAATGTTACTTCGTCTTTAGAATATCCTTGGCTAATTCATAGAAGATTGCTTAAAAATCCTTAGAACTCTTTATTATATCGTTCGTTTCCAAACTAAATGACATTGTGGAGAACTGGAAATTACCAGTCAACTACCATTATACATGTATGTCGCGTTATCATTAGAGTTAGGAGCGTGTAACGAATTTTTCTTTGGATTAGACATTGTTGTTATGCACGAGCGAAGATATTTACTAGTTCAATTATGATTGTGACGGAATCTGACAAGTAACCATGGTAATTAGATATTCGGAATGTGAATGGCAATGATCTTAGACTCAATAACGAATCCACGGTCAGCGGGATGACAAATGCGATAATGAACTTGACACGCGTGTTCCCTGTACTAGTCGAACTTATCGGATTCCATCTCAGTCCAAGTGGAACTGCCCTTATATACTCCTCTTCGTATCTCTCTGTATCCCTCAGGTCAATTCCTGTTTTTAATGAGAGTAATTTAATTACTTCATACCTCTGTTAGGTACACGTCCCTCCCGTGACCGTGGCTACGTTCAGTGATCCATTATGTCACTTCGAGCCCAAGCCCACTGTCATAAATCTCGGATAATCAAAACAGCTATTTCTCAGTTTTATTGTTTAAGTACGGCTATAATAAAAAGTCTGGACTAAAGTATTTGGGACTTTCTCAAACATTCCGAAAGAAAGGCTCCGATGTCCTTTCATCTCCGACATATATTATATATGAATTGCCCGCCCCTGAGAGGCTCCTTTAAATAGATTTCCTACACGAAGTTCTCTAGTTCTCGTTCTATATAGACTGCTAAATGAAGGGAAAATTTTATTGAAAATTTGCAGTAACGGTATTTATTAACACACACTAACATATACAAATATAATAAATTGCCAAAAATATATATAGAGTATTAGAAAAAGAAGAAACAGAGAGAAAAGGTAAAGTAAAATTCCATTTGTTTTAACATTAGCTCACTTGTTTCACAAGTTTCTAGCCATTGCTGTTTTAACTAGCAGGTTTAACGCATTCTTTTAACCGTTCTACTATTTTTCCAAAGAGATTAAAATTCAAATGGCATAAAAAAATGAGAGCAGAGCGAATAACGCAATAAATTTACATGTTAACCTCCGACGATCGTATTTTTCGTTCCCGATCGGCAATAAATACAGCGAACCGGACCATAAAGTTCTATTTGTCAACGCGATTTTCTCGATGCACTGGCCAGGTTGTCACTCGTAGTATACCTAGTATTCAGGATAGCGTTCTCCTGCTCAGAATCTAGAACACGTTGAGAAACTGCAATGAGGAATCGTGTCACGGTTGAAAGTATCCCGCACATTATTGTTCACGTCACTAACCGGAATATTCTATGATAATTTGCATTTGGGTCTTTGTTCGAAAAATCCATTGTTTCTCTTATTATTTCATTTCTTTTTAAAATCATTCGTTAGACTTCATTCATCGTTTTACTTCTTTATCGCAATTTAAATTTATATTCCAATGTTTTTTGTTGAAATTATTCGAACGAAAATGAAAGGACGTTGGACTAAAAAAGTGAAGAGAGGAGAGATCCAAGGTATTTCTTCGTCTTTTTTCATTTTTAATTTTTTAAGAAACATTGGAAGTAGAAGAATTTCTAAATAGAATACGCGATGCTAATAAAGATAAAAATTCATGAAGAGTTTTTACAATGATTAAATATTCAACTGCTTCTTAATACAGAATCTATCATTATCAAGATGAATAATATAGCATGTTCTCCTGTATTTATTTTTCTGTTTCTTCAGACTGTGACTTACGTGTCTACATAGGAGAATTTTATTATTGACAGAAACAAACAAGTTATTTCATATACAGTCTGTCACACAAGAGCGTGTCTGCGATATCTGCGAAACCTGACACCTAATCAGAATGAGATAAAAAGAATGTAAACAAACGAAAACTTCTCTAATACGCGTTGCTGAATACCTTTCAGTTTCATTTGAAACAGTGAAAGGAACAGAGCTTTTTAATATGAGTGCCGCGTACGCGAAACGTCAAAAATCGTCTGGCATGGGCGAATGAAAACAGAGATCGTGATTGGAGTAATATAATATTCACTGATGAATCTTCGTTTTGGGCATGGTGTCCTATTAGGCAAGCTGAGAGGAAGACGTATCACAAAAATAAGAACACTTGTACATCACATTCGAAAGATATGGAGGTCGTTACCAGAATCCTACGCTCAAAAATTAGTCGAGAGTATGCTGAAACGATGTCAAGCTATAATCGCTAATGGAGGAGATTGGACACCCTACTGTAATAGCGTATTAGTGTTTTAGATGTAGATTCAATTCATATAAATTTTTTTACAAATATATAAATATTTACAGAAATATCGCAGACACGCTCTTGTGTGACAGACTGTAATATACTTTATAACAATATAAATTACTTTATATATGTTCCATCATTTTTTCATTCACGTAAAAGAATTATGTGAAAGTTAGTAGTATATTTACGCTCTCATATACATGTAGCTGAAATACACCTCTATTCACGGTTCAAACGGAGAACAAAAATAAAAAATTTGCCACATTTGCGACTGTCGAATTATCGCTAAACACATTCTTTTAAATCGCCCTAAATACAATGTTTCTCGCAACAAATACCACGTTAAAGAATTTTTTAGCGAAGTATAACTAGCAAATCTTTCTTTGTTAAAATTACCATCGCTAATAGTACTAACCATAGTACTAACCATATACAGTTGATGAGATGTTAAAACTTATACATAATATATGAAAAAAGGAAAAATGAAATAAGAATCACTGGAATACCTGCTATAAATTCTCCAAAAAATTCTCGAGATACGACAATTACCGTAAATAACTTACAAAAATCTCATTTTTCTATTAAAACTAAGCGACATTTGTGAGAGAAAAAAAGAAGATGTAGAAAGCTTAGGAGGAAATTGGTGCGAACTCGGCGTGGAACGAGGGGTCCGCGATCGGCGATTCAGCGCGGTTTTTGCTCGGTCGGAGGTTCGCGTTGGCTGCATTATTTTATTAGAATGAATTATTCATGCGCGTCACTTACACGGTATGCGCAAGTCGCGCTCCTTCATCAATTCCTCCCCCTCTGGGCCCTGATTCGCAAACCTAGCCAACGGCCAGCTCCTTTTTCATCCTTCTCCTTCTTCTGATCCTTTCTTCGACATTCAGCGAGGAAAAAAGAAGACGTAGAAGAAGACGAAGAAGAAGAAAAAGAAGAAGAGGAAGAAAGGTTTAACTAGTTCACAATAATCCTCTCTTTTCCATTTTGTAGCAGCGCGCAAAAAAATTCTGCCCGAAAGAAACCTCGAGAACGATGGACCGACCACGAATTCGATTCCCCTTCGGTTTCTTTATGGGATTTTAAGCGGCCGCGGTTTTTGCTCGACGTCCGCCGCGGTGCGAGATTTTCGCGCCATTTTGAAACCTGTTGATTGATTCAAACGTTTTACGGTGCGTTCGGTTTCTTGTCACGGGATTGCGCCACGTTTTGTCGCATTTTTTCCCACGTTTTCTTTAAAGCTGAGGAACCCTTAATGGAAAGATGGTAGAGGCGAAGATTTTAGAATTTCTATGTTGTAAATGATACTACTCCTTTTTGATCTCTTCGTTTTAACGGTGGTCTTAAAGTCAATCTTCATGGGTGTCATATGAACCTTTGGCCAATTTAACTCCGCTAACCGCACAGTAATAAACGCCAATAAATCTTGCGATTCGATAGACTTTTTCTGTTCACAATTCAGTCAGCTGTAATGTTAATAGAATATTGTTACCCACGAACGATTTTTAACCGAATTGTATATTGAAGGGTTTTATACCCGTGAATAATAATAATAATAGTAGTAACAATAATAATAATAATAATGAGCAACATATTAAACTATCAAGCCCATAAGTGTTCGTCGTTGTTGTTCATTTGGTTGATGCAATAAATGTAATTATTTCCCGATTGTTTCAGTCAATAAATAAAACAGCAGGCAAGAGCAAGATATCGTTCAAAAGCGACATTACATAAATGAAAAGGTAGAGAAAATTGATGTTACAAATATTGCTCTTTTTTTAATTTGCTTCATTTGTGTTTTTTTCTTATGATAACTGAACTTATCGTTTTTCAAATAGGTTTGAACGTTTCCAGCTAAACAAGACGTACTTTACACGCAAATTTATTGATCGCAGTTAGTTTGAAATTTCCAATGGACGAGCAAACATTCGAGAGAATAAAAGAAGATAGTCGAAATGGTGGCACGAGCTGGATTTCGATGGAGAATTTAAGGGGGCAGAGAAAACGAATTGACCGGATCTCGCGAGAGTAATGGCGGACTAAACGGTGGCGGCGCCTTGATATGCAAAAGCCGGAATTTCCGCGCGGCCATACGGCGGAAAAGAAAACGAACAGGCTCGTTGGAATGCTATGCAACCGCTATTCCGGTAATAGCCTACGTTTACATCGCCTCTTTAGCGTCCGCGATTCGTACGGCATTTGTCTTCGATTTTCTTCGTTCGATGCAACGATCTGCACGATCCTTGAGAATCCTTTGATCCTCACCCGCGATCCTCCGCGACTCTTCCATTATTTTTCTCATCTCGCGTAGCCTCGCTTTGACGTTCCAGATGACACATCTGGGATTATTCTGCCGTGTTAATTTAAATAGCCTTATCTAGCCAAATTAATTTAAAAATCTTATCTGGTTTGAAAAAAATGACTTTTAACACGTTCGAGGTATAAATCGTTGTATCTTCAGTTTCAACGAAGATACGGCTTTCTTGCTTGATATACACATTTATAAACTATTTTTCGATTTAAATTGTTTCTGAATGTACAAATTTGTCAGAAAATTAAATTTTGGAATGTTTTAGTCAAACCTGTATCCTTTAAGTTCTACCGTATCTCTGTGTTATCTTGTTATTGCATTTTACAGTTGTAATATGCTAATGGAAAATTTGGCGATCGTTTTCTTCAAAAAATAATAAAAAAAAAAAAACAAGAATGAAGATAATTAATAATTATCTTCCCTGTTTAACAATGATATTTATAAAACAGTTGAGAACAAACGATCCTTAAGATCGTTTAAAGAAAAATTGAATTATCCAACCAAACTGTATATCACGATTAATTCGAATAACTATACTTCCACTGAAGATATTTATTTAACATCAATATGAAAAATTTCCAATAGCTTAACGATGTGTTAAATGGCTAATTCATATCATACACGTTAAAAAGGGAACGTCTTTGCAATTTTAACGTGTCGTCAAATAATCAATCGATAAAAATAAAAACATTCGCTTTTGTTGTAAGATTGAAATGGTCAACAAGAGCCAGCACTCGGACTTTAATCCTAATTATCTCGTTTCTCGCGAGTCGAAAAAACGACGTTCCTACAGGTGACACGTCATTGTACGATGCTTTCGTCTGACGATCGAGGAAGGGGATGAGACACGAGGACAAAACCAGCCAAGACTTTTCGGAATGCCGCGGTTGGGACGCATTCAAATCGTTTCGTCGCTTCGTTTTGCGTGCTCCGACGCGGACGATTGACGTTGAGGGATGACACGATCCTCTTCGACGTGGCCCTCACACTCTCGACTTTGGTTCCCTTAAATCGAGTTAAAGTAAACGAAGATAGCGTATCTGTCTCTCTAGCAGCAATAGTGGAGAAAGAGACAGAAACGAGACGTGGCGAAAATTTCGAATTTTCTAGAGAAATTGATAGTTTCGTGAAATATAATCGAAGCAATGTTGAAGGGACTGAATAAGATGGCAAGTTTCGCGACTTACGCTTCTTCTGCTTTCCTAATGTTAACTTATTGTCAGTAATACCAACCAATGACACTTATCTTAGTAATATTTGTAGATTCTAGAGATTGAAAAGGGCGGTAGATTTGAAAATTACTTTCATTCTTATTATTTATATTATTAGGCACAGCAAATAGATACCTGTATTGTATGTACGATATCAAGTTGTAGTATATCACGGCAAATTAATAAATAACAATTATATTAATAAATTTCGAGAGTTGTAACTACTAATGAATACGATCAGTTTCAAAATGGAAACTTTTTATCTAAATAAAAATCAACCGAGTCGATATATCTTCTTCTACAATTCAACAAGTTTCAATCGATTTCAACTTTGTGAAAACCTTGCAGCTTCACCGTCATAGCCATTTGTCAATAAACTTTCCACCTCGAATTAAGAAATACAAACACACAGATTTTTAAAATTATTTTTCTACGCTATCGCAACGCATCAATTTGTAATTTCGAAATAATAAAATATTTTGAAAAATCGTGCGTTTCAAGATTAATTTAATGTTTAATACTCCTGCGCTTAAAAGACCTTATATATCGCTGGAATATTTTCTCAACAACGAGTAACGAGGATATAATCAATCACGAAGGGGCCATCGGCGATATTAAAGTGTTATTTGAAATAGATTTCGAGGATAACGAGTTAGCTCGGTAATTCGATGAAAATTGAGGCGGAGGAAAGCTGTACTTAAATGTTATTTTTTTTTTCTTCAAGCAGAGAAAATTCGGGGTGTTGCGTGTAATGATGTAATAAAAAATGAAATAACGGGAGTAATGACAATGAGACAAAAAGTAAACGATTTAACGGACGAAGATCGAGTAATTTCGTTTCGAAGATAAATGTATTAAGACGAAGGAAATGGAAGCTCTTGGCGAAGTGCCTTTTTAATAACGCGCACGATTATTACGTCCAAGATTAATGGAACACCGAAAAGAGAGAAGAACGAGCGGGTAATTGTAGCGTGCGGTGATGCAGTTTCTCTGGAAGGAGCGTTCCCTGAATGCACTTAAACGAAGTTAAATATCACTCGGTGAAGACGTAAACCAATGGCGGCCGAAATGATCAACGGTAGAGGGAGACCGAAGAAACCTTCCTGCATAATAACTATGCTATCTTTAACAACTGGCTACTAAGGGATTGAATCAAGATAAAATGGCAACAAACACTTCTTATTACGAACTTTTATGACTTTTAGGTTAATGAGAAGGTGAAAATTGTGTACGAATTTTTGATGATTTTTACATCTTTTGGAATTTAATTCTCGTAGCAAATCTATTTTCTACTTAAAGGGAGAGAAGAGAAATAACAAAGATGAGGAAGCTGACGACATGAGAAAATATAATTAAAATGAAAATAAGTATTTGGTATTAGTGAATTTCTAGGACTTTCAGAGAATGACGAAATAAAAGTTGTGTATTGATATATTTGGAAGAACATAAAATTTGTAAGAAGAAGTAAAGAAGAACGAGGCTGAAAATTAATAACAAGGAAATAAAATGTATACATCGTGAGTTCGTACGATCGTGAACCTTGTAAGGAATTTGTTTCATAAGAAATGTACTTTCTACCAGAGAAAAGAAGAAAAATAAATAAATAAATTCAAAGGGTTAAGAGGAGGAAACATTGTATTGCAAATCTACAAGCTTTCAAAATGAATAAACAAATTTTTTAAAACTGTATATATCTTCGATTTGGAAGATCGTAAAATTTCTTTCAATTTTGCTTCGTTAGAAAGTCTGTTTTCTATTGGAGAACCGAGAAGGACAAAATTATAGCAAAAAGGGAAAAAGAGACGAGACAAAGCGAGACGGAGAAAGAGGACGAGAGTTGAGGCCGAAAGAGGGATTAGCAAAATAGAAAGAAAAATGTGAAGAGGCCGAAGGAAGCAACGAACGAAGAACAGCATCGTCGACATTTTTACCGGCTGTTTTCGTTGGTTTTGCGAATTCGTTCGCGCGATCGTGCCAGGAATGACATCACGGCCTCGTACGAGCTACACCTAAGAAACACTGGAATGCCCACGAACCTGCACAGGTGTTCCTCTTCTGAATGGTTCTCAGGTCGGAACGGAAAAACGAGACACGCAAGAAAAGTTCCCTCCGATTCTTCCCTCCTCTTACGATCCTTCTTTCAAGTAACACTGTGAATCGGTGAACGCCAATGACAACGTTGTTTACCAATTCTCATGACGATTTCAAGCTTCTGTTCGGAAAGTTATAGGATTCTTACGTAGTCAGGAAGATTTGGATATATTTATTTGGTAATTAAATTGATTTATCGCTTTGAAGAGGTAAAAGGTTTAAGCGTTCTGTAGATTTGAACGGATGTAACGTTTTAAAAGTTTTTTTAAGGGTGAAAATGATGAGACTACAGGATTGATGATTTAATTTCTTGTTGAGTTAGTTGTAAATTGTAGTTCTGTAACTATTTTTGATTTTTAATAGAAGGATTTAAATTCAGATTTAATACAAGGTTTCATTAGATACTTATTTATATTTGACTAAATATTTTGCATCGAATGATCTACAAGTGGGATCAGATTAAGAATAACATGTAATGTAGTCTTCCTTATAATTTAATACGAAAAATGTGCCTTATAATTTAATACGAAAAATCTAAACAGCTACTGAAAGCTCTTATGATCCTATTTATCATCAACTCGCCAATATGAACAGTATCCTATTTTCTATCTTCTGTTATCTGTATAGGAATAAATAATAACGAATCTGTAATGTCATCTCTTAGTGTATTTCTAAATTACAAAGAAGACAACTAACGAATAAATGACAAAAATAAGTCATTATTTTTACGGTTACATATAAGGAGAAACTTATTTGTTTTTCAAGAAGTTAACACTGTACAGACAATTGTACAGCTGACTAATAAAACTGTGAAACATAGAAAAAGTGGAATAGATCAATCATTAATTTGTAGTGACTATAGTATATCAAAGTATACCTGTTAATTATAAGTACATTAAATTTCGTATTATTTAGTAGTAATTTCACACGACTACAAAAATTTGATACTATGAAAATGAAACGTAGACAGTATATAAGATAAAAAAAGAGACCTAAGAAATCTGCATATTTTGTTTTACCCTCAAAGTACCATAAAAAGTCAGTTTTGATATTTTCTATATTTTTGTATATCTCATATACAATTTTACATATTTAAGTTTCTCATAATTACTATTATTATTTATTTATTTTCAATCCCTGCCTCCTTTTTACATCTTTTTTTTTTAGCATTACATCTCTATTTACAGTATCTTATGTTATGTGCTCCATTCTCACCATAAAACCACAATCTCGTTAAATTAGAATTAAAAACAAAGGCAAGCTTAATATGTAGCTCAATTCAATTTGAACTTAAACATAACATAATCATATCTTAGACCTATTCCTTTTGGTACAACATAATTCAATTCTAATTCTAATTCTATCCTTAAATATCCCATTAATACTCTTAACTCCTAGAATTTCCCTAATAATATTAATTCAATTGTATGAAAATTCCCACGAAACAAAAATATCGCCACTAAACTTCCCACTCTCTAATCAGCCCAACTTCCATCATCCCCGTACGAAAATCCAGGTGATCTAGGTACCTGTACCTAGATCTATAGATCTATATATATCTACGTCTCGCCGCTATCAAAATCTCCAGCACAAGATCAACGATCTCGCTAAATTCGACGCACGAAACGTCAAACCAACAAGCAGGATCCCCCAGAGGCTGCGTGGTCCGTTCCTTTCCGGTCCTCACAGAGCCTGAGCGTCGCAAGAGCGTCCTGGAGGAACGGTCGAAAGCGCGGCAACACGGTCCGAACACGAGCAAAAGACGAGCCACTCCAAAAGCAGCGAAAGCAGAAAGAGAAGAAACTCTCAGGGACTCGTCCCTGACGCACAAATACGGCAATAGAGGGACAGCAATTTGCTTGTAGCAGGCCCGAGATGTACGTTTCCGCCGCGGAGTTGGTCGGTTTCGCGCGTTTAACGTCCCAACGATCGCGAGATTAGACGGTGGGGATCGCTCGTTAGCCGAGCGAAAGAAAACAAGAAAGAGACCGAGAGAGAGGAGATCCCTCGTGAATATTCTTGGTGCTGTTCGAACGTGCTGCTAACGAGCGTGCGACACGCACCGGTCTTGTTCCGACGTTGGACGCGCGCGACCGATCCAATGGCGACCGAATGCATCGCGTTTGCCGCCCTTTGTGTCCCGATCCGCGATTACCTCGACTCTGTCCAACCTAATTTGCTGAATTTTAGATCGCAGGAAGATTGCGGAGTATTAAATTTTCTCCTTCTTTTTGTCCAGTTCTCGGAAGTTTGAGCATTGTAGGCTTCAGAGCTATCATGGATCGGTTATTTGTGCAAATCAGAGTGTTAAAAAATGGTTGGATTTCTTTAAAATTGAAAAATTCTAGCAAGATATTTAAAAGCATCTTTGAAGGAGCAAAATACGTCACCATTTGGTGGAAATGTGATGGCAAGTTAAAGATAACAAATGCAGAGATGAAAAAGTGGCGACAATCAAAGTTACCCATATGTGTTACATCAAACTATTTAAATCTGACATCAATCCTTTACAGAAATCTACTTAATGTAGCCTTAAATATCTTCAAATATGAACTAATCGCCTAAAATTATTCACAAAGAATTCACGTACATAACTAGGCTGTCTCCTAGAAGAGAGATCATCTTTGATAATCCACTGTGTCTTCTGTTCTTGAGTGGGCGCAGCCGGACCCATAAAAATGTTCAAAAGAACTGACTTGCCAGTTCCTATTAAATGAAAAACCATCAAATTTCGCATCAATCATTTTTAAACATCTTCCTTACAGTGTTCTAAATATCTTTAAACACAAACTCTATTCAACAATCAAAACCATCCAAAATCTTCTACCAGATAATTAGATGTCTTTTTAGCAGAGATCATCTGTTATAATTCACTGTATCTTCTGTTCTTGAGTGGGTGCAGCTGGTCCCATAAAAATGTTCAAAAGAATTGAATTACCAGCTTCTATTAAATAAAAAACCACCTCTAAAATTCGTATCAATCATTTTGAAACATCTTCCTTACAGTGCTCTAAATATCTTTAAACACAAACTCTCGTCAACAATCAAAACCATCTAAAATCTTTTACCAGGTGATTAGCTTTCCTCTTAGAAGAGAAATGATTTTCTGTAACTCACAGTATGTTCTCTTCTGGAGTGGGTGTACGGGTCAGTCATAATCATTAGCAAGAGAAGGAAGAGACTTAAAGGGGTGCGACGAGTGAACATAGCGATCCTCGTATCGGCTTGCAGGAGGAAGGTACGAAACGATAGAGAGATAGAAGAGTTGGCCGTCGGCGAAGGCGCGGAGAGGCTCGTAATCCCCCGTCCCCGGCCGTTTTGCACGGCTTTATGGTGTTTCTTGCGCCTGCTGGCATCGCCGCTAACAGGCGTCACTAATGCACGGAGGCAGCCTCGCTGTTTCCAACGCCGGTAACCCCGTGCCCGGCCACCTGTCTCCTCCGCGGTAATTCACTAAATCGCTTCATCTCCACGTTGAAGAACACAAGAACATGGCGCTGTTCACGTTTCCGTTCTGCATCCTTTTTGGCTATCGTTAAACAGAGATTCGTTAGGTGATTTCTAAAGATTAGGAAAATAATTTAATTTCTACGTGCTGAATTTGTTCAGAGATGGTTTCAGATGGTTATTGTTGAGTAGGTTTATCCAATTGTGCGTGGATGTTAAGTATTTATCGTGGAATATTTTTCGTATCAATCAATAAAATTTTCGTATTATTCAACATTTTCTATTAATACTGGTTATTGTTCAGCAAGGATTCGTTGGTTTGGTAATACAAGGAGATTGATAATTCCTAAATTTTAGGAAAATAATTTAATTTACAGGTGATAAATTCGTGAATGGTTTGCGGTTATCATTGAGCAGGTCCATCGAGTTGTGCGTAAATGTAAGATCTGGGTTGTGCAACATTTTTCATCTCAGTAAGTGAAATTTGCGTACTATTCGTGTGTCTAAAAGATTCCAATAAGGAAGCAAGCGAAGAATGCTGTACAGGATACTTTTAGAGTTGCAGTTGTATAGTTTGAGAGAGCAACGAAGAATAGGAACACGTAATTGTGTCGAAGATGGAGTTATAATTAGTTTCTGCATGGTTGTTCGCTAAAGTTGAGAAAGTTCAAAATGGAACAAGATATAAGCTCGTTGAATAGATGGTAAACAGGTTGTGGCTATGTTAATCATGTTTCCAGAAACTTATAGAATCCATATGACTTGGAAAACAGTTGAATTTACGCAAAGAAACTCTCTTTTAAACCAAACAGCAATTAAACAGTGATATGAAAAACGAGATACAATTGACGTACGATTACAAATGCAAAAGCAAGCACAGGTGCAGTTAAAGTACGATATTTTTCTGACAAGAATAAAATAAAGCAATTGATAGCGTAGATGCCATTAAAGTGCAGTTACAAGTGCAAATACATCAGTAGCTATATTATAAGTAGGTTGTAAGCAATAAATCTTCTGTCATGCATATATCTACACATAACGTATAAACACATGCAATTTCAAATGGAATTACTCAACCATATCTGCGCACGCAACTTCAAATGCAATTGCTTAACTATATCTACACACGCAACTTCAAACGCAATTACCGAAGCATCATATATTTGCACACGCAACTTTAAGTGCAATTACTGAAACATATTTACAAACGTAACATCATCTGCAATTATTCGAATGATGAACTTTCCCTACAATGGCTCAGCTATACCTACATATGCAGGAAACCTCAAATTTATACAGTCTGTCACACAAGAGCGTGTCTGCGATATTTCTGTAAATATTTATATATTTGTAAAAAAATTTATATGAATTGAATCTACATCTAAAACACTAATACGCTATTACAGTAGGGTGTCCAATCTCCTCCATTAGCGATTATAGCTTGACATCGTTTCGGCATACTCTCGACTAATTTTTGAGCGTAGGATTCTGGTAACGACCTCCATATCTTTCGAATGTGATGTACAAGTGTTCTTATTTTTGTGATACGTCTTCCTCTCAGCTTGCATTTCATTAGGGACCACACATTTTCGATAGGGTTTGCATCAGGGGACTGCGATGGCCAAGGAAGTACTGTGATGGCGTTTTTCGCTTTCCATTGGGTGCAGATGCGACTTCGATGTTTAGGGTCGTTGTCTTCTTGCAATATCCATTGGTCCTCGGTTTGGTTGAACCAACGTTTCACGGATGTGAGAAGTCCCCTTTGGTACAATTTCACCATCTTTTGTGCATTCAGATTGTCTGTAAAGACGCACAAAGTCCCAAAACCGCGTGCGTTAAAGCAACCCCAAACATGCACTTTTATAGGGTGTTTTACACTTCTTTGAATCATCCTTCTTCCATGGATAGTCCAAGCACGCCTAATAGGACACCATGCCCAAAACGAAGATTCATCAGTGAATATTATATTACTCCAATCACGATCTCTGTTTTCATTCGCCCATGCCAGACGATTTTCGACGTTTCGCGTACGCGGCACTCATATTAAAAAGCTCTGTTCCTTTCACTGTTTCAAATGAAACTGAAAGGTATTCAGCAACGCGTATTAGAGAAGTTTTCGTTTGTTTACATTCTTTTTATCTCATTCTGATTAGGTGTCAGGTTTCGCAGATATCGCAGACACGCTCTTGTGTGACAGACTGTAGATTGAAATGCAACTGCATTCAAAAACGCACACGCAAATTAGAGCGCAACCACATTTTAGAAACGTAAACGTGAGTTAGAACTCAACTCAAGAAGAATTTAGCAGAAACTAATTTTCTATTAAACGAATTAATCTTTAGTCAAAGTAACTTCGATTACGATAACTCAAGTCTACGAGGTAAAACGCAACTGCATCCAGAAATACGAAAACGTTTACTAAATCACAATCGCATTTAGAAACTCAATCGTAAGTCAGAATACAACTACGCTTTCAAATGCGATATCCACGTTGCGTCTTTTTTTCGACAGCCCCACGATTCGCTATACTTTCATCCAAATTTTCTATTTGTATCCAAAAGTCGGAGAATTTTATCCAAGAGTACGCCAGAGCAAAGAATCAGACGAACGCTGGCAAGAAAATCGCGAAACTGGTGCGAAGATACCTCGACAAGAAACGAAGAGAAACGGGGGTGGTGCAAGGTGGGTCCGGTTCATGGGGGCTGATGATAACATCAGTCTTTCCCCATTCCCTGCTCGATTTCTACGCGGAGATGCCACGGACCGTTCCGTGTCCCTCTTCATGTAATTTGTATCGAAACATCGCGGCGGGGAGAAGCTGTCGGCTTTCGGGCAAAGAGCGATCGCGACGCGACGTCGAAACCTGGGGAATCTGAAGAAACGTTGGAAGGAGGAAGTGGTTTCGTTCTGGAATTCTGAAAAGGGATGAGTGCGCAGGCGGAACCTTTTGTTCCAGCGGAACCGGCCCCCACCTCACTCCTATGGAAATTCCCTTGGGGTGGACCAAAACCACTTTCGTACTTCAAACGCACTTTGGGGGTGTGTGTACCGGTTCTCCACGAGCGGAGACCAGCGCAAGTTTTGTGACTTTACGAGCTGGATTCTTGGAAATATTCAGAGTTTTAAAATGGACAGCTGTGGGATTGGTGGAGAATTGTTGGGTCGAAAGTGCAGGTGTTCGTTTCTTTCCGGAGTTCGATATGATTTTTTGATGATTTAGGGGAAGCTTTAAATTTGTTATTAGGAATCCATTTGATGAAATTAGATTGAAATTCATGCTGTTTGTTTTTATGGGGTGTTTGGTAAGATTTGTTGACGTATGTAATGTAAGAGAATTTTTATATTTATTAATGGATTTTAGAATTTTCATCAAATTAGATATCTTTGAGCCTTATGTATATATAATGGAGAATGGTGAGATTGTCAGATTGAAATTACAGTTATTTATTTTCTTAAGAGGTTTGGTAGGACTTCTTCATAATATATAATTCTTGGATTTATTATTAGGATTCCATTTCGTCGAATTAGATATCTTTGTACGTACATGGCAAAATTTTTGGATTTACTACTAGTATTCATTTTGTTAAATTAGATACTTGTGTATTTTGTATACATTGGGTGACCAAATTTTTCAACAAACGTAGAACGCTACTGAAATCTAGTACAATATACTATAACCAAATGTAACTAAATGCAACCGAATACAACTTAAACAACCGCGTTCACCTACTCCACAATATTCAACAGACGCGATCTATTTTGAAAAGCGGGGGAAACGCGGCGTCTTTTGTTCCCGTAAGGGGCCATGCAGGGCCTACAAGGGCCCCATGGCCCCCCTCCACGCGGGAAAGACGCGTGCAGGGGGCCGTGGAAGGGACTTTTATTTGCTCGTCAAGGCTCGGGCTACCTTTTTTGCCGGCCGGGCACCGCTAACAAGCGCTCTTTTGCTCCTCGCGAATTGTGATGCCGCTGACACTTTAGTGATGTTCCTGCCTCTTTCAAACGGCCACTCCCTGAGTCCACCCTTCCCTGCCTCCGCCGCCAACCCTCCCTCCTCCTGCCAGCTGACCATATTCGGAATCACATGTGGCCAAACGTAAAATTCGACGGCGAATTTACTTTGCCTTACTCGCTGCTTCGTTCCTCGTAACCATGGAATTCGAGGGAACTGGTATACCGAACACCACCATCGCTGTTCCACCCTTCTTCTTTTCTTCAATCATGCGTAGGATTCGTGGAGAAACATGGTTTTCAAGATTTTGATGGTTTTTAATGGGTTTCGATGATTCTTAGGGGATATTTCAGAGAGCATTTATTTCAGGATGTAGATAAGATAGATTTATTAATATGGAAAAATATATAAAATGCTTAAGGTATATTATTATTCTGTGGTGAGTGAATTAAATCTGTGTTAGTGATATGAATTTGTATGAATATTCAGAGTATATTTATAAAACTTCAAGTTTCTCAACCACTAACACCTCATTTCACCCTCTTCATTCTTTAAAAAAATTCGCCAACTACCTGGGAACCTAAGAAACCTCGTCAAGTAATTATACGTAGAATTAAGCAAACTTCACCTTCCTCAATTTCTCTAAAAATCTCCAAGAGTTTAAATAATTTTCTATCCGATAATTTCCATACTTTCCACATCATATTCTTCAATTCTCCTACTTTTATGAATATAATGAAGAAAATAGAAAGTATTTTACCCAATAAATATCGCCACACTACTCTAGACATCTCGTGCATCGTATACATTTCTACACCTTCAATTTTCCCATAAATCTACGAAGATATTATTAGGTTGTTCCAAAATTTCTTTCGTTTCATAAGTGAAATAATAGATGCGCAATATCTTTTATTTTATATTATTTTATGGATACATATGATCCAATTGTTAGAATAAAATGGATCAAACATAATTCAATAAAATAATATAAAACAAAAAATGTTGTGCATCTACTACTTTCTTATAAAACGAAAGGATCTTTTGGGACAACCTTATATATATAATACACCCCATTCATAAGGTGTAATTCACACAAAAATTTGCGACCACATCAAACTTTTCACCCTCTCACCAAAAATTCTCACATTTTCTTCCCTCGTCCTCCCTTTCCCTGCCGCCGGTTGCACCAAACGAATCAATCGATCGAATTCCTCCGCTTCGTTGTAAATCAACTACCAACCAACTGGCGCGTTTTCATCGGTCGGAAAAAGACCCGATCCACGGAATTAGACCAGGGAATGTCGTCGACGTTATTCTTTACGACGCCTTTAACCGCGTTCCACGCCAGCCGGTGTCTACAAAACAGTTTCGTCCGCGAAACGCAGCTCAGCTTCCGAGATTGATACATTTTTAATGGGAGCAGTCGGACGAAACGGAGCTATGGAATCCTCTAAAAGGGAAAAAGGGGGAGAGGTCGGGTCTCTGTCGAGGGGACCAGTCGTTCTGTTTCGCGTGGAATTCCTCCGGGCAGCCAGAGTTTTTTGCGAATCCCGGGGGACGTGGTGAGAATCGTCGACACGGCCGATTCTTGTTCTGCTAAGCCGCGAAACTCCTCGAGTTTTAGGATCCTCTGAATCCATTTTTTCCTTTTCTTTTTTTTTTTTTTTACTGGTAACTGGATGACACGGGATCTCAATGTTGACTCGAGGGATTTGTAAACGTTCGTTTGTTCTCCAAACTTTCTTATGCTCCTTTTATCGCAGAAGTTGGCATTGTTGTAGAATTTTGGAAAATTGGTTTTGAAGGAATCTCGCGAAAACCACGACTGCTATGTTTTTAGGAAATATGCGACTTGTTAAGGGTATTTAATTCGCTGCTTTCCCTACATATTGGTGTTCTCCTCTTAACGTAATCTCACTTTATTTTAGCTCTGTTTAATTGTTTTCAGTTTTCGGATGTTGCTAAAAATATTCAACGATTGTATTATTTTGGTGAATTAATCTGATCTACGACTTGCAACTTATCAATCCATTAATGTATAGCTTTTGTAAGAGAGTCCTGATCAAAAATCTTTAGATAAATGTCACTGATGGTCCCACTGAATATCGAGGTTTATTAATGTAATGGATAATTAACTGTTTAAATATTTCTGTAACTTCAGTGAAGCCTATACTGGTACTAAATACCTTGTAATTTCTATGTACACTTTCAAATTGGTTTCAAATTTTCTCAATAAAGTTATGACAGCAGTGTCTCACTATAATGCTAATGGAACTTCAAAATGTAATTCCATGTAGCACACAAAAATATATTCATAAAGGGTGTCTATAAATATTCAAATATTAGGTTGTCCAAAAAATGTCTTTTTTACAACAATGCACCTTCATAGAAACGTGAAACCAAGTCTGTGAAATGCTATCTCAACAGAACAAAATGGATCGTACGTAATTCAACAAAATAATATAAAACAAAAAACGTTGTCTATTATTTCCTCATAAAACGAAAGAAACTTTTCGGACAACCTAATACTTGCATAATGCACTGTATATTTGATGACGTAACATTGTATCGGGAAGAAACGAAGTAAAACGAACAGGAAGAAAGAGGGTTGATGATGCGCAGTGGCGGATCAAGGTGTCTTTTTTGGAGGAGGGAGAAACGTGTAAAAGTATAATACTTGCATGCATTGTTATTCATAAGCATATGTATATTCTGATCAATATTTATTGAGAATAAAATAAACAATATTTAATAGCAAACTAATGATCAAAAGTATTCCTTTTATTATTTTCTTATACGACAAGCAAATATTATGTTATATAGAACGTTTACTTGAAATCTTATCAATGGAATAATAAAATTAAACGTACGATTGGTCAAGGTGTTAACTAATCTTAAATATTACTGCTATAATAAGACTAATCGTGATAATCTTTTTGTCAATTTACAAGGATCTTCTTCATCTTATCTAACCAAACAAGTTGCGGCTAATAAACTCGTTAATTAATAATAACACTTGCAGATGTGAATTCTTTGATCATATACTAACTCGTAAACCTAATTGTAAGCTTCATCGTGTCGTAATCAGATAATCTCGGCTGACAGCTCTGATAAAGTATAAAATCACCAGTCTCTCTATTTGTATCTCGTAATCGAATTGCACTTTGTCAAAGACGAACAAGCGTCCACACGCATTTTCAAGCCATGGTGTAGGTACATCTTTGAATCTTCTCTCGCAAGATTTCAAATTCCCTGGTAATTTATATTTTAGTACAGTTCATCTGACATTTATATGTCTTAAATAATAAAATTTACTTTATTTATAATACCTAACAAGTGTTTCAGAATGTGACACAGTATTTTTGTATTTTATAGAATATCGATCGTTCCTATCGCTGTGCTCTGGGTCGCCACTGGCGACTCGGTGGCAGAGGGTAAAAGAGGGTGACGAGTCAATTAAGAAGCTTTCGAGCGTACGTTGCCCTAATCGCGGACCCAGAAGGTGAGCAGAAGAAGAAGATGAAGGGACGAGGGGTGGGAGGCGTATGGGTTAAATTACGAGCAGCCAATTATATTGCGTTTAAAATTAATTACTAGATCGGCCGAAGATAAATCGATGGCCTGACGAGGACGCGGGCGACGAGCCACACTGTGCCAGAGAAAAAGACCGCCCCGTTTATCTTTTCCTAACTATCGGCGGGCCCCCGTCCTCTTCCAATGGATCTCTTCCATCCAGCCGGCAATTATTCCGTCCTCGTATTAATCATACTTCGCGACGACAGTGACTTGACGTCTGTATCTTCGACGCCCGTCCGGTCTCTACGAACGACGTTCCAATACATTCACAAGCTTTGGAAATCGATTAAGGACAGAGTATGAAAATCGAGCCGGTAGATCGAGGGAATAAGAAACGTTGTGGAGTAATTAAGCCTTCTTCTTCCTTTACTTATCTTTTTGGAAAGAGGATGGAATGTATGTCGATCGACATGTTCGATAAGATATTGAATTATCTCGAGAAAAGGATCTTTATAAGTAGGTATCCTTGTTGGTCCAAGGAATATTCATTTCTTTATTATTTCTCTAGCATGCGCTTTGAAATCTTCTTTTCGTGTTAGTGCAGACGAGGCTGGATTTTTTTCTATGTTAAAGTGATGAATTGAAAAAATAGAGGATATTCGAAGGGTAAGTAAAATTGAGTTTTTATTTGCTTTTTGGAAGCAGGTAAAACGTGGTGTCGATTGCCGTGTTGGATAACCTGTTAAATTCTTGACAAAAGGATCTTCGTGAATATCCTTGTTAGTTGAGAGTATATGTATTCCTTTCTGTAATCTGTATTTAAAAATTTTTTCTCTGTGTTAAAATAATAAATTGAAGAAATAAGGAAAAATTGGGTATTTGTTTGCTCTTTGGAGGGACGTGAAATGTGTGTTGATTGACGTGTTGTATAAGATATTGAGTTGTTCTGAGAAAAGGGATAGAAAATTCTCAGGTTTTTATTGGTTCAAATAACAAAAACTTTTTTAAAATACTTTCTAAACATCTAAATATCATCTGACATACGATTCATCTTAAATTAAGTACACTGGAGTTCTACTTATCCGAACTCGGCGGGGGACAAACAGTTTATATAATTGAAGTTCAGTTCATATAATAGAAGCTCACCAACAACTAATTATTTT
Source organism: Bombus campestris (assembly GCA_905333015.3). Classification (NCBI taxonomy): domain Eukaryota; kingdom Metazoa; phylum Arthropoda; class Insecta; order Hymenoptera; family Apidae; genus Bombus; species Bombus campestris. The sequence continues at coordinate 7,736,036 of HG995135.1, forward strand.
TCGTTTAGATAATAGGAACTCACGAGCGGATAAATGAATCCAACCAGCAAAAGTTCGATTAATCGAGTGTTAACTAAAACGGAGTTCTACAGTAAATTATGAAATTCCACCACGTTTCCAATTTACAATTTACAAAACGAATTAACCAAGAAAATATTCTGATGAGAAACTTGATCCAACTTGGCACCAACAGTTTACGCAATCTTAAATATGATCTCACTAAATTCTCACGAGAACACTATACAAATGTACACGAACTTTCGATCATAATCCACGTCTCGATCATAAAAGCATCGAACATCCGGTCTAATTAAAAAACAAAGGAACAACCTCTACTTATCAAGATAATTCCTTCCCTCAAATTTTCGCCTATCCTTAAAAACACCAACGACAACGAAAAGACGAAATTTCGAACATCGCGAAATTGAAGTTGTCGATCGGAATCATGCAACGAGCAAATACAGGTTGGTCCGGCTGGAGAAACCAGAAATTACTAGAAACTTATCGAAGCAATAATCCGGTATCGTAATCGTCGGGCATCGATCGATTCCATGATCGAGTCAGCGGAAAGGTGGCTATAATAAGACTCCATTAAAGCGATTTGGCGCACGAACAATGCGGCCATTCGTATTCAGGTGCGCGCGAGCGCGAGCCGATCCTCGAACCAGCTGCATGACCGCCATGTGAAGCCGATCGTGAATCGGGTTTTACTGCCGGTGAACAGTTAGTCGTCGGGATCGCACGTGTACGTGTCCAATGAGCCGCGATTCCCTCAAATATGAGCCAGCTCGTTTCGTGGCGGCGAATTAGCTTCTAACTTATAATGTCGATCTACCGTGTTACGACACAGCCTCGCGATAAATTCGTACTTAAGGCCCGATCTCGCCGTGTTCAGACCTCGATTCGATGCGAGAAAACGTGTTTAAAGGCTCGTTCCGCGATTTCTTTACCGCTAAGAATTAATTGGACGGTTAGGGAGGTCTTCGAGGGTAAGTCTTCGGCTCTAGGTGGTTTGGGCTTTACGATGTTTATTCGTCGTTAGGTTTCAACCGTGTCAATATGTATTTTCCATGATTTTACGGTCAATGGAATAGTTCTCACGTCGTAGAGGAAGATTTTTAGATTGATAAGATAAGATTGACGTCGTGTCGTGTTCTACGAATTCCGGATACGTGTAACGATGCAAACTGCCGTAAAAAAAAAAAAAACGTTCAGTACGTTTACCAACATCGTGTACCAGGTCTTCGTACAATAATAAAATGTATAAATTGAAAGAATATTAAAGAGATGGATTTTATTTAAAAAAGAGTAGTAAAAAGAAGAAAATAATTTCCTTCATCAAGAATCATTGAGTAATTGAGTTTAATAATAACACGCAGGAAAACCTGTACATGTCGAGCACACGCCATAATCACATCATCGCTCAATTTTCGAACTCATATAAAGAAAAACAAGTGAAGAATCTACTAATAATGACCGCTATAATATCCCATAGTTAACTACAACACTGATTCAATTATCTTAAAGCTTCTCAAACAAACAAACCCTAACACAAATCCAATCCATTGTATCAATAATCTGCTCGAGCCACAATAGACCACAAATTCTCCTAAACACCGAGCCAGAAAACAGCTTTGCCAGGTAATTGGCTATCCGCTGCAACGTCCGATCCCTCTCTCTGAAACATCCACGAAGATATTGAGAACACGATTCTCCGCCCTTGGTGAATTATGAAATCCAATCGAGTTATCGCGGTGACTTATGGCGTCTAAGTAGCGGAGAATCGGCAAGGTGCACGCGGATCGACCGCCTAATTCCAGGATTTATTCGCGGCCGGCCTACGGTGATTTATTCGCCGTTAATGCCAAAATATTTAGAGGTGGTGCACGTACACGCGCTAACTAATCCCCGACCGGTTCAATTAGCCGAGCTGCCACGCCGCGCCCGTTCGTACGCCAGCTGCTCTAAACCGGTTTAGGATCGGCCCGATCCTACCGCAGTTTAATACAATGAAATCGATGCGAAGTTAATCGTCTTTCGCGGTCGACGATCGCTCCACCAGCGACGTGCCACGACAGGGACCTTCGAGGATTGCCATTCGACTCTTTCGTGGGCGATCGTTCGATCGATCTTTCCATTTCACATTTCCAATTCTCCACATTTGCTTTTTCAATTCCAACGTTTCGTAATTCGTTTATTTACTTCGTTATTTGTGGCAGTGCTGCGTAAACCGTTGTTTCATGAGATTTCTTGCAGTTTAATATTATTTTTGTTGTTTCGGTTCTCGCTTGAATCTCAGCAATATCGTCGTCGAAAGTTGAAAGGCAGAGGGTATTCTGGATTTCTTAAATATTTATCAGACCTGGTTTATTATCCTGCTTTCGATCGTCGTGCTTTTAAAAACAAAGTTATCTTGCTTTCCGCTGTTTTTGGTTTTATGGTATATACAACTATGGTTGCGCATCTCTTTTTCTTAGCGGATTTGTCCCTTGGCGAACAGAAATAAATGGTCACATCTTATGCTGCAACTGATAGACTTCTGTAAAAATTGTTTTCAGTTTCGAAATTATCTCGCTACAAGAGCCGATGCAATTTTGATAATTGTATATTTGAATATTCAAGAATGAGGATGTTCTTTGAATTAGAACAAATATTTCGTACTTACGAATAGGATATTAGCACTTGCGTACTTGGATTTATATAAGTTTTAAACCAAATGTAAAAATTATTGGAACGTAATGCGCACTAAAATTCGATCGTTGAATTGATAAATGTCGACGAACGAATTATAAACAGGATTGTTATTTTTGCCACAGCCTGTACGGACATTTGGCACGTATACCTGCACATATAAATTTGTCCTTAAGAAGTAGCCGCGGGCCGGGCTTACTAGCCTACAATTAAGCCGCCATTATGTGCCGTAACCAATACGCGAAAAGGTATTACGTCGAGATTTATGGAATATCGCCAGATATTAACGAGAATGCGCTCCGTTGATCGCTGCGAGCGTCTCGATTTCTTCGAATGACTAATTTTTCATTTCAAACCACGTCGTCGGAAACTCCCCTCTTCGTGAATTAACTCGTGTTTTATTTTGAAACAGGGGCAACCAGATTCCTCTTACTCCTTTTTATATTTCCTACGTATGTTGCGATCATAAAATTTGTTATTAAACATTGAATTTATAAAGACATCAGCTTCTAGGAAATGCTATAAAATGGTATAAAACATAGTAAACGAAAAAAGAGGAAACTACTGTTCCTCTTTTCTCGACTTTTTCTTCCGCGTACGATCACCAACCTGTCGGTTATACCGCGATTTTTTGGGCACCCTGTATACAAGCCCATGCTTCGCAAGATTAATCGTTTGATTCTTGAAAAGTTAAACCCTAATCGTAGTGTTCCGTCATACTAAAATTAAGAAACTTTTAAAAGAAGGGAATTGACCAATTTACTTTTCGAGCAGCTCGTATATCGAAATAGCTTTTGTCGAAACGCGTAAGGGACACAGTATTGTCTACGATGTGACTGCATGGTGGTCACAAATTAAACCATAAGGCGATAGGGGTTAACAACGCTTGTGCATCGGAGAGACCTCGCTGTTCCGTCGGATAGTTGACGCGTCCGGCTCGTAAAGCGATGATCGATCGTTAACGAGCTCGATTCTCGTCACGTGGCAGCCGACAGACAAAACGGGCATCCGCCCCCATTGGACAGCTCGTAAATCGTCGTAAATCAATCTACGCCGGAGACAATGAGCCGAGATTATCGAGGAATAATCCAGCTGTTCGAGGCCTCGTGTGGACGCGGCTTAAAACGGTACCCGAAGGATCAGCCGCTAATTGTTGCTAAGAAATTGGATTGCAGGGCTTACGGTTTAAGCCAATTTTCCAGGAATTAGAAGTTTCGGTCCGAAGAAACGTCTGTCCTCTTAAATAGCATGAGGAAATGGCGTGCTCACAAGTCGAAGTCTCTCGAGAATCGATCTCGCAGGGAAAAAATGTTACAGGGATTTGCAGATCCTTTCAAAGCAGATTTTCGGGGATAGTTGGCATTCGTTATCCGTGTCGAATTGAAATCTTCTTCCTCTTGGTTGATTTTGGTAGAGTCTTTCTTTTTTCAATTTTAAACAATATTCCTTGTTCAGTGGAAGTTCTTGCAGGAATTTTAAGGAGCGAGTATGTAATATTAGTTGAAATTTATGTAACATTTATTATGTAACGATACACCTTCGTGCAGTATTAGTTGAAATTGTAAAACAGTACTATAGTGATATATGATATGATGTTTACAATACAAGATAGTGATCTGTTAAGTATTATTCCTATATCTATATTCTCTTTGTCTATAATTTATTTTTACCTATGTATATTGTCTGTATTAAAAATTAAACAGATATCCACTGGTTATAATGTCGAGTAGATGAAACAAATTTTAATCTAGGTTCTACTCTCCTTTACTCGCGTTCAAGAGATGAATTTGCATAAATATTCGTAGTCCAGTTATTACCAAGCAATTTGAGAAAAAAATTCTTCTTACCGAGAAGAGCAGATTATGTCTGCCATATGGTAAAAAAAGTTGCTTGCAATGAAGTATTGGGAAGAATAAGAAAAGAAAAAGAAAAAGTGAGAATTATGTAGACGCGAGGATATGCTGACAAAGTTTCTTTCGATGAAACAAGAATAATAAGAAAAACAAGAGAGACAAATATATATATATATATCGATGCAACCATATACTAAGAAAGTTCCTTCCAATGAAATACCAATAGAAGTAAAAAGAGACATGAAAAAGAATTATATGCTAACAAATTTGCTTACAACGGAATGTTAAGAAAAATAAAAAAAATAAAAAGGATAACGAAATATAGAAAGAGAATTATACGTATTTATGCAGCCGTATGTTAACAAAGCTTCTTACAATGAAATATCAGGAAGAAAAAAGAAGGGAAATGGAGTATAATTTATTAGAAAAGAGCCGCGAATTGACCACTACTGCGAACGTACGGTCCATCAGCCCACACGAAGGAGTCATGGAGGCACACGTGCAAACATCACGGAACCGATACCCAGCGGGTGCGACGTCGCAGCACACGCGCGGATACGCAAACGCATAAACATATCGACGCCCCACCCCCGGTTGCACGATGGCCCTGGAGAACTCGCCAGAGCTCAGATGCATGTCTTATGGTAATATTCCGTGGCGTTAGCAGGACCTTACAATATTATTTGTCCGCGTTAAATCGCTTACGCGGTATCCTTCGGTGCCTCGGTCACGTTTGGTTCTCAATCTGTTAATCTTTTCCGTCATTCATAATGCAGATTTAGTTGGAATTATTCATCCAGTAATCTGGTATATAAGTTAAACGATGTCGTTGCGTTCGATTTAGATGAGGATATAACGTTCGCGGAATAAATTGCTGATTAATATAATAGATAGTTTCAGCTGGCAAGCGCTGATATTCTTAGGTTCCTGGTTAAAGGTGAACATTCTTAAGACGCGGATAAAATACCTGTGTACGTAGAAAATTGATAGTAGAAAGTTTTACGGTTTCATTGTAGATAAAGAAAAACCGAAAAAAGTTAAAAAATTGTATTTACAACCGAAAGGAATTAAAAAATGACACTTTAGGTATAGAATACTGCGTTGTAAGGAAGCTAAGTTTTCAGTATTATTTTAATGACAATATCGTGTTTGTAATGCTATTGCTTCAGACCGTATATTCTGTAGATTTTAGTTTTTTCTACGTTATATTGAAAATAGCAGCGTGAAATTAATACAAATGGAGAGAGTTTCCTATTTCGATATTCTAATTTGAATAAACTTGGACGCAGATAAACTCGGGAAGGGTTAAGTAGAAAAGGTACTTAAAAGATATTAAAAATCCGCCCAATTCATACATATTAATACAAATGCCTCTTTATGCTAATGTTAGAAGGGTCGAAGAGTATTTGGCATTAGTCGTTTCTGTGTTCCCTAACATAAAAATTAACGAAGGTGAACTAATTTCAACTGCGTTGATTCTTACGTGCTTTACGACCTAAAAATACTAATAATAAGCAAGAAGTTCAATTTCAAAGGAATTAAGCTCAAGAGTTCCATTGAAAGAATATGTTAAATGAGAACCACTAAAGGCACCCTTTCTTCAACACAGCGAATGAACACAACAGTTCCTAATTAATTTGCAAATATATCTACAGATTAAAATCGAAGTAAATTAATTTCAATAATTTCCACATAAAGCTGAAAGAATGCGTGATATGAGAACCGCTGATTGTATACTTTCTTGAAGAGGGCGGATGAACACCAAGAGTTTGCGGTTAATTCAGGGCCGCGGTTGCGGTCAGCCGGTCGCGACGCACGATAATTACGGTTAATAGGGTCGTTGGTATTAATTACGTATTTATTGAAGCTGAAGCGAAGACCGGTTGTTTTCTTCGGAAGCGTGACACTTCAATTTGTGCAAATTAAGGGAGACGTGATTAAGAGGACGTTAATGAACTAACCGAACCTCGAGCAGGGGCAACGATGAAGGGGGAGGGAGAGACTTAAGTATGTAAATTTCGGGTAAATCGGTCGCGGGAAGTGTTTAAAGAAGCTCGCGGTAAAATTTAATTACCCTTCGAATTAAGGAGCCCGAGGCCTCGTTAACTTGCTCCGATGCTTTCGTTTCATCTGATAAACCGCATCGAACGGCCTCGCGAGCGCTAATGTACGTGCACACGTATGATTCCTCGAACGATTTTTATATTATTATACATATGTAATTATAATCGTATTTGAATAATCGATACCAGCACCACAACACCGACCTGCAGCGTGAGAGAAACGTCGTACAAAAAATTGTTACTTAAAAAGAAGCAAGAGGGATAATCGCATCATAAAAGCCTGTCAACGCAGCGATTCTCAATTCTGTCATCGTTAAATTTCTCTTATTCTTTTAAAGTGATGTTAGTTCGAATTTTTAATAAGACAGTCAACAAGTCGAATATTTTCAACCCTTTCACGATGAGAAAGAACAGTTTTTAATCGAAGGGCTGCTAACAATGACCTCCCTGATGGTGATAAACGAAGAAAAATTATTGAACTTTATTAGGTGACTATAAAGTAAGGGATCGTGAGTTTGACAGTTTAAAATCTCAAATATCGAAGTGAATCGTGATATACCAAAATTATGTGTGCCTATAGTTTGTATACCAAAGTGTACATCAAAATGTATATCAAGATGTATGTGCATGAAAAGGTACAACTCGGAATAATAGATAGAATAACAATTTACAACTGTTGATTGATACAAAATATTAAGAAAATGTTAAGTTTCCGAGTATTCAGATTAATAAATATAATGTATCTATCCTGAGTATGTAAATCAACTTTCTACCTAATTGATTAAGTCCATCTTAGAAATCTCAATTATTAAATAAAAGATGAAGAAAATACTACAAGAATATTATGAGAAAACCATTTTGGGAAAACATACATTTCCAAGAATTATAATTAAAGACAAATTGAAGCCTTATCATAAATATAACGCGTGTCTTTTAAAATATAATCAGAATTCATGCTACAAGAATGATTCAATATTACAAGAAACAAGCAGTAAATTCTTAAAATCAATTCCGTCTTTCTCAAGGAAGAAAATTACAAATTACGCATATCAACGCATAAAAAGCAATGCAATCGTAAATTCTTCTGAATCTTAAAGTCAGAGAAGCTTCGTCAACAAGATATCCTTTTCCCTCTCAAAATAAACTACAAATACAAGAAGAAATCAGAGAATTCTCATTAAATCCAAGCGGATGTTGTTGGAACGTAGCACTACATACTAATCGACTAAATAATAATTTCGTTTGCCTTGTATTAATGCATACATATCAAAGAGTATGATAAAAATTATCTAAAGAATGTCAAGTTAAATAAAATTTTAATTTAACAAATTATGTCAAAGTGACTGCACTTCGTGTATTTCCTTAAATAAACCTAGACAAACATATGACTGAACCTGATATATTGCAATTTTCACGTTCAAAATTTTTAAAATTCAACCGGAAGCGAGTGGAAACTAATAGAAGAGGGGAGGTGGCATTGAGAGTCACTGGCCAGAATTTGGTTCGACGTTAATCTAGACCCGAGCTGGTCCCGGATTGGACGGTGTCTGGCAGACAATTACTTCATGGACCCCCCGTGGCAACGATGGATGTCTCTCTTGCCACAAGCCAACAAATGCCAGCCAACAACCGCCAGTCCCTTTCCTCCTCCCCTTTCGCGCGTCTCTTCCCCTCTTTTCCTCTTCTAACCCCCTCTTTTGTAACGTCTCTCTCTCTCTCTCTCTTTCTCTTTCTTACTCTCTTCATCATCCACATCCCTGTAACTCTTCGTCCCTCTTTTCGAACACGAAGCTTCCTTCACCCCCTTTTGCCTCGTCCAGTCGGCATAAGCTGTTTGTTTAGGTGATGTATCGCAGTGATACTTATCACCTCGTACACGAGATATGAGAGAATCCGCGCAGCGGGCGATACCACGCGAGAGATTGTGTTCTAAGAGGATTCTAATGACGTCTCGCGTGGAAACTGAAGGGCAGTCAGCCTGCCACGCGCTCCGCGTTTCAGACTTTTGCTTCAACGATGGCTCATCTATCCTCGAACATCGTTACGACGTGAGAAGAAAAGAAGATATCGAAACTTATATTTATCGTTATTATGTATTTCCAATGCTAATCGTACTTGCTAAAAACTCTATAAATTTGCACAAGTGTCTACTATGTAATTATAATCATTTTGAAATAATATAAAATCGTGTGAAAATGTGAAACCTCTCAAGATGTTGCACTTACACTGAGTTTCACTAGTTTTATAGTTCTAACGTCGAAGAAATGGAAAGCAAGTATTTCTCTTAATAAATAGTACGAAGAGTATTCTACTTTGGATATTTTATGCATTATCGCACTTTGTAATACGTATTCTGTGCATTTGTGCCGCTTTAAATTTTCTGAGAATGCATAAAAATCCACAGGATACTTAAAACGATTCCGTAACGGAACACGCTTGTAATCTGGCTGACTCGAAATTTCTTTTCTACTGCGTGTCGCGTATACAGCACTGTCTGACAAATAACCATGCGCGAAAGACTGAAGATTCTTATTAACAGTTCTTTCTCCTCTGTTTCTCAGTAAGACGGTGCGAATTTAAATAATAGTCCAATGTAAAACAATAAAACACAAAACTTCTATTTCTTGAGATTCAATCATCGATAAAGTAATATTTCACGTTTTCTATTTATTGAATATTAGAGTCATACAAGTACTATAGGAAGGTAGAACTATAGAAGTATCTATGGGGATTGGAAATATACTGAAGTAGGTAATTTGACAAGGAAATTTCACATTTGAACGAATACAATTTTTGACAAGTAGAGGAGAACCATTGAAAAGTTCATAGAGACGGATCTAGAAACCAATAAAAGAAGAAAAACTTTTAAGAGAATACAGAATTATTCAACACAATATATCTCTATTATAGTACCTTCCACCTCTTGATTTAAAATTCTAAGGACAGTTCAAAATTGTAACAAAATTTCTTATAACAGAAATTGTACCACAAAAGTACAATTCTGTTGATAAAATTCGCCAATCACGCGATACATGACAATAATAATGCCAAGTTTCTCAACCAGAAATTCAAACGCCTACGATTCTTCGCTTCGAACATCTCCATACTAAAACCTCCCTGTTCCGAGTCGAATAAAGCGACATCTTAATTCTCCAATCTATTCAACCACACCTCCCAACATTCAATTACCCATTGAACTACCATTTAACAGTTCACGATAAGACGACTCAATTTCGATCATTTCCAACGAATTAAATCACATGACGCTTCATGCTCGCATCAACGGCGTAGAATTTTAAGCGCACGCGTATGCAAGATGCAGGAAGACAATAAGAAAACGAGGAAAAGAAAGGGGGGCCATTAACGATGTGCAGCACGTTGGCACGATACCGTGGACGTAAAATAGGGGTTCAAGTCGCCAGGGTGTTTCGCTCGGGGTATTTTAATGGTGTTATAATGTATGTATGCTTTACCACTAGCGACCAGTCGCTGCCCGATTATACGTGTAACCCACACTTTCGCTTATACGGGGCCCACGAACGCCTTGAACGAGTTCGACCCAGCATGTGGTCTCTTCGATATATTCAATCACGAAATTATCACTTCTGTACTGCCCGTGCTGTCCCCCACCATTGCTGTACCATTCGTACAGCGAACCATACCCATTGCGTGTTATGGCGAATTCGAACTTTGACGTAAATTAAATGTTCGCTATGGAAAAGCAAGGGGTGAGGAGCAGGTATTGTGAAATGCTTGGAATTTTTTAGTTTTAGAGGTTACGTGGATTACGCGAGATAGACAAGATAGGTGAGAGATTTCTTATGATTTTTATGGTGATTCTACGAAATGATGAATTTGAGCTTAGTGTATATTAGGCGATAAAAATACTTTGGAATTTTTGGTTTGTAGAAAGTTTGATAGATGATTCTTTTAATGACTTTCGAGGATTTTAATGGCTATTCCCATGGTATGGATCGAGCTCAATATTGAAAGCAGTTTTTTCCTCCATTAACCACTTGAAAGTTCGTTACATTTTTCAATATTATATCAGGATAAAGCTCCTTTCCTTTTTTCGTTACTACGGAAGAAACATTTATAAAATTGTACCAAAAATTACTTCTCATAAAAGAATCTTCCACCTGTGTACAATATAAAGTTCAACTATGTAATATTATGGTAAAATTATACAAATGAACTTTAACTTTCTAAGTATCAAATTTATTAAACCACACAGAAACAATCAATTTGCATTTTTCTGAGGAAATCAATCTACTCGTACGTGGACATTGAGCGTTAATTAAATTAATTGAAGTAGTTGCCCCTAAGATAGTTGTATTATCTTCACAAAAGAATTCGTTCTAAAAAGAAATTATCGCCAGTTATTTACTCGTAATAACGTTCGTTATCACCTCCGAGAAATCGTGCTCGAATTAAAGATAGACCAAATACACGCGCACGTACATATCATTGTTATCTAGGTCCCTCCAGAAGATCTCCAAAATTCTCAATCCCAAATCTCCACATGTATTCCATCTACTTACTCCCAACCCCTCCACTCAAAAGAAACTTGCTTTCACCATTCGCCATTCCATTCTCTCTGCTTCACAGTAAGAAGATGAAGCGAAAGTAATTAAGGCATCGAAACAGATCACGATCGTGTCGAAAGGCCACGACTCAACCAAACGACCAAATCTCTCCCACTCTCACTCTCTTTCTCTCTCTTTATCTATCTATTTCCAAACGAATAAGAATCAAACGAAAAGGTCGAACCTGGCGAAGACGTAGAATATCCTTAGCCGAGTCGGTCGAAAATCCATGGGGGGTTGGAGGATGAGGGTGGCGGAGCTTTCTTTGCATATCTGACACGGTAGGGGGGCAGCAGGTGGGAAAAAGGCCTTACACCTTTCTCTTCTCGGCTATCATTAGCATAAGTATGTGGATATATGCGCGCACATACACGGCCCCTGTCCGGCGTGGGCCCCGCGCCTCCTGGAATTTATGACGCCGCCTGGGCCAGGCCGGTTTATTAATACGTTATGCTTGCATTAGTATACTTAAGCATGACGAATGGTCGCGCCACGGGGATTTCGAGCGAACCACAGCGGGTACGTAACCGAGGAAATTTTACGGTCCCGTGGAACGAGCCTCCTTTCTGAAGATACTTCTGCGCTCCTTTTTTTCTCTCTTCGTCTATCTCGCTTCGATGGTAAACGTTCAACTTATTGGACCCTGTCTGGTATAATACAGAGGAGAGAAACAGAGGAAAGATAGATATATAGAAGGAGAGAGAGAGAGAGAGAGAGAGAGAGAGAGAGAAAGAGAAGTCGAAGATGATCGCGGTATACTCTCGAGGGTCAGTCGGATTATTACGTTGTCACGGGTAGCTCCGGGAGAAATTAAATGCCGTTAAATATTGCCGATTATTTCGGTGTTACCGCCGTTTAAGCGGCCCCGGGGGAGATTGAAATTTTCGATGTAGGAACCGTGCGTCGGTTCTTTCGCTACTGATGTTGCTCTTTCGTGTTCTCGTGTCACGGTAAAGTTGTTGCAAGTTTCTTGAGATCTTTTGCTTGGTTCTTGCCGATGCTTTAGGTTAGGCTGATAAATATGAGGAAGAAAAAATGACACAGAGTTAGTTTATTATTTTGGATATAGGAACTGCGGAAAAAGATTAAACTAGTCAATTTTATTGAGATTAATTACTGGATAGATTAAATGAAAATCACGTGAAAATTGAGAAATTACTAGAAAATAAAGTTAATCAGTTTTACACATTCAGAAAGTATTGGCTAATTGACTCCTATATATACTGTATTGTCTTTTGCAATTTTGTAATATTCATTCACGATTTATACGAATTTTACAGATTGTTACACATATCCTTCGTCATTTCAGATATCCACTTCTCAAACTGAAATTATAGGAATCGAAACAGCTTCGGTTCAATCAACTTCAAGTAACTCAGCCCTGAACAGAATCCTGAACTCGAGTAGTCTGATTAGGATCCCGAACGAGGCTCAATAAATCACGAAACAACCAAAATCTGTTCTAAGATTTCCTTTTGTCTCGACTATACAATTCAGTGGAATATTCTCCCACGAAAACTACAATACACGATCATAATTATCTGCAAGATGGCCGATTACACATCGTTTCGACACCTTCCTCTGTAAAGATCGCCTCAACAGGTGCGCGAAGAAATCAATTTAACCAGCCATCGCCTCCCGCTGAGTCGTCAGAGCCCAAAAGATAGAAAGAGAGAAAAAGAGCGAGTAATTGCGTAAACACCGATCGATTTTTACAGAATTCGCCACGTCCTAATTAGCCCGCGTTGCCGGGCAATCGAACTTTTTTCAACGATCACCAGCGGCTACCAATGCAAAACGAATTTCTCCGTTTCCACGAACTCGGTAATCGAATTAATTTCTCCGAACGTACCCACGAATCTCTTTCGTGCGATCTTCGCGTACAACGGACGTGGTCGCACGATCGCGACGATTAACTAAAAAAAATTACAACTCGAAAATTACGCCCGAAAATTGCGATTAACTTCGTGGAACGGGCGTAATTTTCGGACGATTAAATGTCGCCTCTGCTACAAAAATAATTCCATCGCGACTGTATAAATCACATCGAAAGGGACGATGCTTCTTTACTATAGACCAGTGTAGAGTATGGGGGTTGCACGTTAATGGTCTTATAATGACTCGAATTACTCGCGTGTTGCCATTTTTGACTGGATTCGCGGTCTCTTTGTTCGCGGCTTTTTGACAGCCTGGTTTTAGCAATGATTCATGGGATAATGTCGCGAGTAGCGATGACTATTTTTAGCGCGTATGGGTTCTGCAAGGGTGCATTGATAACGGTGGAGGAATTGCTGGTTCTGAAAGACGAATACACGTTTGTCGTAGTCGTTGGTCGCGTGATGTGAATGGTTTACGAAAGAATTAGAATAATAATAAATAACACAGAAATTTTTAACAACTGTCGACCCTGTTTTGAAATTTTCTCACTACTGGTTACTGCTGGCATAAAATGAGAACTTATCAAACTTAGTAGTTTCTTATCTCTTCTTCCAATAAATTCAAGAGTCTTATAAAGGCCTCCAACGAACATAACGTCAAAGTTTCCAAGAAGAAGATTCCAAACCTTTCAAATCACTTGAATATCCTGATCAATTCACCGGGATCTTTAAAATCAAACCTGTCGCAGTTCCACCAATAAATCTCCTAATCCCGCTACCTAAAACCGATCAAAGAAATCCTTCTCTCGTTGAAAAAATATCGTCACGGCTCGACACGAGGGTTATTAAAGCACGTCAAATATTTCCCATCTGTACGAGCGTTCACGAAATACCAAAAGAAAAATTAAAAAAGAGGCTCGAACAACGTTGCAACGAAACAGGTAACGAAGAGCTGTCAAACCCTCTCTCTGGCTAGTGGACGATCAATATCGCGGATAATAAAAGATCGCTAAATCAAATCGTCGTCCCGCTGGTCCCGATGGAGGGTTACTTTGTTACTTTACCGTGAAAACGCAGTAAATTTCGTGCCATAAAACCGCCGGTTTTAGTGGCTACAAATTTGACCAGTGGCCGTGTGCACCACAACCAGCCTCCTTACTCTCTCTCCCTTTTTCACTGTCTCTTCGTCCACTACTCTTTCTACTAACAGAGAGAAAGAGAGAGAGAGAGAGAGAGCCTTTAATCCTTCTGGTGCTAGCCTCCTCGAAAGCATATCCCTGTTCGCTACTTTAATGAGCTACGAACTTTTGAATTATGCACCTCCGCCCGTAGCCTCCGCATTCATAACGCGAGCATATCTGCTTTCTCGCGTGTGTACCTGGTCTCTTCTGGAACCCCGAAGAACCCTGTCTCTGCTTTACAGGAGAGAAAACGGCACAGAAGATAAAAGTGTACGCGCAGGAATCCGCGTCTCTGCTGCTTCTCTTTCGCCAGACGGTTATCGATCCTACTGATACCAAAGAATTCTCGGGAATTACAGGTTTACGACGTTAGTATAAAGTAGACGCTATAGAATGTACAATGGTTAGAACAAGTATTGCAGCACTCTTGTATTTATTATATTATTGTTAGAATTTAATCTTAAAATTAAGATTAATAATCTGTGGAAGACACAATGTTTATGTTAAAATAATATTGCGTGATATTTATTAAACAGAACTACAGAAACAAATGTATATACAGTCTGTCACACAAGAGCGTGTCTGCGATATCTGCGAAACCTGACACCTAATCAGAATGAGATAAAAAGAATGTAAACAAACGAAAACTTCTCTAATACGCGTTGCTGAATACCTTTCAGTTTCATTTGAAACAGTGAAAGGAACAGAGCTTTTTAATATGAGTGCCGCGTACGCGAAACGTCGAAAATCGTCTGGCATGGGCGAATGAAAACAGAGATCGTGATTGGAGTAATATAATATTCACTGATGAATCTTCGTTTTGGGCATGGTGTCCTATTAGGCGTGCTTGGACTATCCATGGAAGAAGGATGATTCAAAGAAGTGTAAAACACCCTATAAAAGTGCATGTTTGGGGTTGCTTTAACGCACGCGGTTTTGGGACTTTGTGCGTCTTTACAGACAATCTGAATGCACAAAAGATGGTGAAATTGTACCAAAGGGGACTTCTCACATCCGTGAAACGTTGGTTCAACCAAACCGAGGACCAATGGATATTGCAAGAAGACAACGACCCTAAACATCGAAGTCGCATCTGCACCCAATGGAAAGCGAAAAACGCCATCACAGTACTTCCTTGGCCATCGCAGTCCCCTGATGCAAACCCTATCGAAAATGTGTGGTCCCTAATGAAATGCAAGCTGAGAGGAAGACGTATCACAAAAATAAGAACACTTGTACATCACATTCGAAAGATATGGAGGTCGTTACCAGAATCCTACGCTCAAAAATTAGTCGAGAGTATGCCGAAACGATGTCAAGCTATAATCGCTAATGGAGGAGATTGGACACCCTACTGTAATAGCGTATTAGTGTTTTAGATGTAGATTCAATTCATATAAATTTTTTTACAAATATATAAATATTTACAGAAATATCGCAGACACGCTCTTGTGTGACAGACTGTAAGTGAACGATATGGTATAATTAACAAAGAATGCAGGTGAAGAATTTATGGATTGTAGATAATTGGCTAGTTACTTTCAGACTGACTCTAGGAAGTGACCCATGATTCCTTAAAGATTTTGAACCCCACTCTCTATACAGTAATAAGTATGACCTGTATAAGTGTCCTGTCCAAATGCCTGTGTAGATGTCTGCATAAGAGTATTTGTGTCTATGTACCTAATATCGTTGTATTCCAACAATTATTTACATACGTATTAATTAGTTAGTTCCTGGTATATTAAATTTCGTATCATTTAGTAGTACTTTCACGTGAAATTTATACTAACATTTAGATTGGTACTATGAAAATGAAACATAGGAACTGATGAAACGATACTTCCTTAGAAACTAAGAGTATTTTGTAATTTTATTGTCGATGTAATAATACATACAAAATGTACGTAATCGAACGTCTAACAGTGTGAGTGTGTAAAACATCGCCAGCTATAATAAATTTCAACGACGCTGTTACGAACAGTTAACGCGAGTCTACTATTGGGTGACAGATTTTGAAGGATGGTTTCAACCCTTAAACTTGAATTATTATATTCAAGAAAAGACACGTACCTAATGATAGGTTGTCCGAAAAGTGTCTTTCTTTTACAGACACATCTTTTACAACGATGTATCTTTACACAAACATTAAACCTAATCTATCGGACGTTGTAATTTTTATCTTGATAGAACAAAATGAATCATACGTAATTCGATAAAATAATATGTTGAGGTTGAAGTTGATTGATTGCAGAACGAGTGGATGAATTTGTAATAGAAAAGTACATATATCGAAATAATTGAAGGTATAAGTATAATGTATAAATTTATGCCGATTCAGATCCTTACTCTTTTAATGTTACTAGACAATGGAACGATAGGGAGCACGTTCATATATTTATAGCAAAAGGACATTACCAAGAATGTTATCCTTATAGCTTTGGCTAGAGGCTACAGGGAACATAAATAGAAATCTGTTTATTAGTTCCTTTGGCTCTAGACCTTGCAACCCAAAACTTAATGTGTATTCAAGGGTACAATAATATGCATCGCTCCTTATTTAGAATATTTCTACGTAATAGCAGTCTCCAGGTCACGGATATACATATGTCGGGGATGAAAGGACACCGGAGCCTTTCTTTCGGAATGTTTGGGAAAGTTCCCAATACTTTAGTCCAGACTTTTTATTATAGCCATACTTAAACAATAAAACTGAGAAATAGCTGTTTATGAGTTAAGTCAATTATGATTATTCGAGATTTATGACAGTGGGCTTGGGCTCGAAGTGATATAATGGGTCACTGAACGTAGCCACGGTCACGGGAGGGGCGTGTAGAGGTATAAAGTAATTAAATAACTCTTCTTAAAAACAGGGATTGACCTGAGGGATACAGAGAGATACGAAGAGGAGTATATAAGGGCAGTTCCACTTGGACTGTCGCTTAATCCGATAAGTTCGACTAGCCCAGTGAACACGTATATCGAGTTCTTAATCGCAATCGTTATCCCGTTGACCGTGTATTCGTTATCGAACCTAAACTCATCGTCACCGACATCTCAATTATTCACTTACCGATATCACTTTGTTAACCTTGGCAATACATTCGCTTCAATCAATATCATCTGGTATACAACAATGATGCACAACTTGCAGAAAGATTCATTACACGCTGTTTTCCAAAGACGACCCGACGCATAAATAAAGATGTAATTTTTCTTGAAGCAGTTATTTCAACATAATATAAAATGGAAAATGTTGTGCATAAATTATTTCCTTATAAAACGAAAGAAACTTTTGGGACGACCTAATATTTGTGGGCGTTCCTCGAGTCTGCAACGTATCGTTCAAATGGAAGTCGCGACGTTCACAATCTTTCGTCTTAAGTCTAAAACTTCATGTTATTAGCCGTGTAACGAGCGAAGATATCTTCTTGACCCTGACTTCTCCTGATAACCAACGAATTAAAGTAACCTCGGAGCACGATAAAGCGTGAAAGCATCGTAATGGCGGAAACCGAGATTTGATCCAGTCGTGACGAGAATCAATAACGAAGGGTTAAGACAATGGAGCAAAGGGGAAAAACACAATTGAGTTAATTGTTCGTGAGAAGAGAGAAGAAGAAAAAGAGTTAGAGGTGAAGTGATACGGAGAAATCAATTTTAGTTGTGCCGGTATTTTGAGCCGTTATTTACAATAGAAAGCAATTCCATGGGTTGGCCAGAGGGCACACGGCAATGGAGGCAGCCAGAACTAACAAGGTAACCTAACCCCAGGGACACCGAGGTGGAGGACGAAACGGCAACCAGGGACCACGAGGAAGAAGAAGCCAAAGGGGGAGAACCGAAATAACCGACGCATAACTCGCATCCATTTCAATATCATTAGCGCCTGTATTCTCTTTCTTCTTTTCTTTCTTTTCCTCTTTCTCTTCTCTCATTCGTTCTGTTTTGCTTTTGACCCCGAGCGGTTTGATCAGTCGCTTTTGTTTTCCATTCATTCTCCAAATTTTCATTATTTTATTGACGATAATAGAGTTCTTATAGAGAAATCACTGTATAAAAGTATTCGTTATACGGAAAAGTTAGGTTTTTAATTCGATATAAATGGTTTAAGTTGAATCGAAAGGAAGCTTCTAATGTCGGATTTTATATAATACAGTGGTTTGAAGTAGTTTGAAGGGGAACGTACATCGGGTGTCTAATTTTTATTGGTATTATTTGTAGAGGCGAGGTTTGTATTTTAGTAAAGCTGTAAAGTGACAGAATTTTTAACTGCAGGAATTATCTGCACAGTTACTAAAAAATACTCAACTGTTCTCTTCTAAACATTAACTAAATCAACGATTCTAAATCTATTAGAACTTTGTTGAAATTTAGCAATTTCCCTAACTATTCAATCATTTTACTCAAACAAATTCCACTCTATCAATCTCGAAACATGCAACCAAAGATTCAAAAAATTCGAAGCGAACAGGAACCCTGAAGAATAGATATATCTACCATCCAAATTCTTCGTCCTAATCTCGAAATCCTGGCAAATCAATAAACCATCGGGACTTAACGAACCGAGAACAAATTACACGCATACTGGAACAAGAAAACAAAATCCATGGAAAACCATCGGAAGAAAATAACGAATGAGTAGGCAAAGTAGAAAGAGGGATAAACAATAAGCCATTCTCTTTAACTGACCAAAGATAAAGAAGCAGATAAAGTTGAACAGGTCGGTTTGCAGGGGTGGCAAATTAATGAGTCGTTATTATTATCTTAATTAGAAGTGGAAGGAGCGATCCATAGGGATGCCAGCGGGCCCTTTCTCCTTGTTCCCCTTTCTTCGCGTGATTAAGGACGTAAGGATTGCGAAAGGTGGGCCCCAGTGTTGGCAGACGAGCCGGCTAATGTGTCGACCGAAATATTTATGATGATTGTTTATGGTCCGTACGTATATTAGCACGTTCGTTCTCTCGGCAGCTCTCTGCCTGGCCATCTCTTTCCTTCTTTTACAACCGTTCCAATCCCCTAATTCCAGTATACCAGACCCTTTCTTTTTCTCTTCTCGTCCAGCAAACGGCTCATCTGGGTCACGACTTTGACTAATTAACTCGCTGGTAATTAATAAATCACGCTCGATGTGGCTGTGTTTGACGAGGATGTCCGCGAACTCGAAAATTGGTTCGGTTGGCCAGTTTGTCTTCGCCTGCTAGTTTTGACAACCACCATTTCTTAGTTCAGTCTCTTTTTTTCTCCTTGTAATTTTTTAGAAACAGATAAAGAAAGAAACACAGAGAGAGAAAGACAGATTATTTGAAGAATATTTGAAATCATATTCTAAAGTACGAGTATTCCTTTTGAAACTACAAGTTTACATAGACACAGCTTTTACATAGACGATGAAACTGATATTATGTTACAGATTATGTTTGTCGAATTGGATAATTTTGTCTACAATACAATTTACCATACGTCTTTGCTATTTCGTGGTACATTTCTACAATAACAATACAAATTCAATCTTAAAATTTCCGATACACACATTCAAGTAAATAGAAGAAGAAAATAGAAGAAAAATAGAAAATAGAAGAAAAAAGTAAATAGAAGAAAGAATGGTTCTGGTCATTACCACAAATTTCGATGAGAAAGCAAGTTTCTGCATAGGTTTTGTTTCCTGGCTTGTCTCTGTAATAAGACGTGAATTTGCATAAATATCGGCAATGTAGCGATTTTGTTCATATACAGTCTGTCACACAAGAGCGTGTCTGCGATATTTCTGTAAATATTTATATATTTGTAAAAAAATTTATATGAATTGAATCTACATCTAAAACACTAATACGCTATTACAGTAGGGTGTCCAATCTCCTCCATTAGCGATTATAGCTTGACATCGTTTCGGCATACTCTCGACTAATTTTTGAGCGTAGGATTCTGGTAACGACCTCCATATCTTTCGAATGTGATGTACAAGTGTTCTTATTTTTGTGATACGTCTTCCTCTCAGCTTGCATTTCATTAGGGACCACACATTTTCGATAGGGTTTGCATCAGGGGACTGCGATGGCCAAGGAAGTACTGTGATGGCGTTTTTCGCTTTCCATTGGGTGCAGATGCGACTTCGATGTTTAGGGTCGTTGTCTTCTTGCAATATCCATTGGTCCTCGGTTTGGTTGAACCAACGTTTCACGGATGTGAGAAGTCCCCTTTGGTACAATTTCACCATCTTTTGTGCATTCAGATTGTCTGTAAAGACGCACAAAGTCCCAAAACCGCGTGCGTTAAAGCAACCCCAAACATGCACTTTTATAGGGTGTTTTACACTTCTTTGAATCATCCTTCTTCCATGGATAGTCCAAGCACGCCTAATAGGACACCATGCCCAAAACGAAGATTCATCAGTGAATATTATATTACTCCAATCACGATCTCTGTTTTCATTCGCCCATGCCAGACGATTTTCGACGTTTCGCGTACGCGGCACTCATATTAAAAAGCTCTGTTCCTTTCACTGTTTCAAATGAAACTGAAAGGTATTCAGCAACGCGTATTAGAGAAGTTTTCGTTTGTTTACATTCTTTTTATCTCATTCTGATTAGGTGTCAGGTTTCGCAGATATCGCAGACACGCTCTTGTGTGACAGACTGTATTGTACTCTGAGGCTCCAAATTCGAACTACATGTATGGTCGTTAAGAAAATAAAAAGCAGATGCACCAGGACAATTTCCATCGGCGGAGCTTATCTACGTTTTTACGCCGATTATAAATGCTCGCTGGCTCGTATATCACCGCGATGAACGCGATAAAAGCCGCGAATCGGTAATGTGTTCTCATTGCGAGCGAACTCGGTCGACGTAAACGTCCCTCCGGAGGATCGTTTCGAAACGTTTTCGCTCGTTATTCAAATCGAACGTGCAACGCTTTACGAGCCAGGTTTTTCGACTGCACCAGGTGGTTTCCAGCGAGCCGTTTTCACGTGGTCGATCGAATTTCGGACTGCTTGATAATTTTTTAACACGGCGCGGCCGTTAGATTATTTGGTATCTTGTCGATCATCTAATTAACCAGTGAGCCTTTTAACGGAACGTTTAACGTAAGGCAAATGTCCGGTGCAAAGTTTTTGTTAAACGTGTTCTGTGCTTGTTATCTACCGAAGATGTTAATTGTACATAGAAATTTCAAGGTAATTGAACCGGTACGATGTCAGTATGTAAAGGGAAGATAGATCTTGCCTGGTAATTATTTATCAGCAATTATAATAAGTTTATCTTGACAAGTGTTATTTTTTACTGGTTGTTTGTCAAAAATTAATGGTGACGAAGTACATAGTGCTTTCCGTCGTTTCGATGATATGGGAAATTATTCAATAAATAAAATATGATGGTAAACAATTATAGTATTGACAAAAATAATACTAAAACGTGGCGAAATTAAACCACGTAAAGTGCGTAAATTTTAATATTCAACTGTGTTCATTCAAACGATATCAAGCAACGTTCAACTGTACAAGAGAATCGTCGATGCCAAACAATTTCGGCTGACACCGAGATAAAACAATAGAAAACAAGCGAATACGAAATATAAAAATTTGTATGTATAAAATGATTATAATATCCTGAATTTTCGCCGACACTAACTCTTCAATTTCATTTGGATTTTAAAGAAGTTAGATTTTAAAACTCAAATTTTCTTAGATCGCAAATTCTGTCGGTAAATGTTCATCCTCAAATTCTAAATCTTCAATCTTAAATTCCAAATTTTACGTGTGAATTTTCACTGCTTAAACTCTAATCTCGAGTCTTGTTCCATTTAAAATTCTGAATTTTCATAAAACGCAACAAAATTTGCTTCAACAATGTGCGCGTAAGAATGTAAAAAAGATCAACTCAGTCTACCAAAAGAAGGAAAAAGTTTTCAGGATATTGGACAAAGAAACATCTAATTTCCTCGGTCACTGTCATGCTTCACACCTTTCTACGGAAGAAAAGGAACCACAGGGGAGGACTAGCAGGAAAATGGGCACACCCCATGGGATCTAGTCTGAAAACGTCCCAACATTGTCTCGACGTTAAACTGGCACTAATTCTGATGAGATTCGTGTGTCATGTTTCCAGAACTAAACGGATGACTGATGGCAAAATTACCTGGGACTAGGGCCTGCTAGAAGAAGAAGTCATCAATAATGGCGATAAATTTTCTCATTGTACGAGTTTCGGAATAGAAGAAACAAAGGAACAGATTTTTCCGCTCATCTTTAACGATGCACTGAATTAATTTTTCAATTGTCAAAAGTTTTGGTACTCTGTCATCTTTTTATTATTCACGAAGGAATCTTTCTTTGATGCAGTTTTTTGCGAGAAGATGAATCTGGCGAAAGTTAAACTGTTCGATATTATTAATACTAATTTCTTAATTTCATTACACAAGTACATACACGATTAGCGTTCGATTTAAAAAAAGACGAATTCTTCTTGGTTGAAGATATTCTTTCACCGAGCATATACTTTATGAATTTTGCATTATATTTTCGTTAATTTGTCCATGGTAAATATAATATAGATGTCTATTTACTTATGAGAAATCGAAATACGTATATAGAAAAATACAGTTATCAAAAGCAGAATATTACGAAATCTACAAGACGATATTTAAAGACTGAAACGAATATCGAAATTCCATTTGCTTCTTTGCGCTTAGGGAAAAATAGATTCTCACGAACATCCACGTTGTACCAATAATATGACTTCGATTGACGCAAGGGTGTCTACAAAACCATCCACCAGAAACCGATCATCGCTCTCCATTTTCTTCTTTCAAAGAACCACTCGTTGACACCGGAATCGCTCAACGAGATCGTGTGGCTCTTTCACCGAAAAGTCGTCTCGAATGCACTCCAAGTGCCACTAGAAAAGTGACTCCACTTTTCGGGGGCGGTGGTTTTCTCTTCAAAGGGAGAAAGAGAGAGAAAGAAAAGACGAAGAATAGGAAAAAAAGGAAAGAAGAAAAGAAAGTTGGTAGAGGGACCACGCGCGAGAAATAGAAAGCAGCCACTCGCCCTTTTGTCGAGGGCGTGTAAATAAGTGCGAAAATAAGCGCCTAACGAGGCAAAGATTGACTGGGACAA
The DNA here is from genome assembly GCA_905333015.3 of Bombus campestris. Lineage (NCBI taxonomy): Eukaryota > Metazoa > Arthropoda > Insecta > Hymenoptera > Apidae > Bombus > Bombus campestris. The sequence continues at coordinate 7,759,402 of HG995135.1, forward strand.
TAGTCCTCGGCAGCACGAGTCCTTCTCTCCTTTGGAACCTCGTAAAAGAGGCTGTTTAAATAGCCGACAATGGCCGCCCTGAAATCCACACTTTTCGACTCGAGACTAGTTTCTCTCTCTCTCTCCCTCTCTCTTTCCCTCTCTTTCTTCTCTATTTTCACCCTCTTCTATGTTCCCTAGGAATATAACCGTGGTTTATGAAAGAAGACGTGGAAATTTGCAGGTTGACCTTTGGCAGCGCATAAACGAGAAACGAGACGCCACCTGCGCACGTTGAATACAGGCAAATTTTCTATGGACCTTTCTATCTCTTTCTAATTCGTTTCTTCGAGTTAGAAGAGACTTTAATATCTTCTTTTCTCTGGTTAGATGCACAGAGAACGATTCTGCTTGTAGATTGAGACGTCGCGCGAAAGTAATTCATTTGGAAAATGTTCTGTGGGGATGTCAGCTTTGTAAGAGATCGGGGATATCGGTGATCCGTGTTGATCTTTATGGAGAATTGATTTTTGACAGACTGCGAGAAGTGCAGTTACTGCGTGTTGGGGAATTTGAATTTTTTGACCGAACGATTTTATATTCTGTTGAGAATATAGTAGAGAGAGGGAGAGTGATTCTTTTCTACTTCTAATTTTCTGCATCAACACTCCGTTCCAAATCTCAGTCTCTTCCATCGTAACTCAAAAATATAGGGAAAAGATCTAGAAAAAATAGTGTAATATAAAATCGACAAAAATGCCAAGTAAGAATTTGTAAGTTTCTTATCAATACAATTCAATGCTATAAATAATAATTAAATTTGAAAATCTATAAAACTTTCCATGATACTAACATTATCTTTACAAAGTTCGCACATTCTTCAACCACGATAAAAAAAAAACTTATAAAAAATATTCTAATACAAAAATGTAGCTTTTACAAAACGTAAAGGTTTTCATTTTTCTTAATATCGTCAGATATTGACAATTAGAGTTTCCATGAAAACTTCTCGTGACATTAACACTCTCTATTCTATAATTTTCCCAAGATCCAAAAAAATTCCATTTCAATTCTCAATTCGTTTAGAAAGTTCTTCGAAAAGGTTTGTAAAAAAATTCTAATACGGAAAGTTGCAAGTTTCTCGTCGAAAGCCATCCTTTTACCTTTTCTGCAACACTTCGCGATCGAATTTACCGATCGTTTCTGGCTCGTGCAAACCCATAAATCAAGCTGATGGCCGCGGAGAAACTCGAATTTAATAAAGTTCCCTCAGAATCCTCGAACGGTGTTCCTGGCAAAGAGCACAAAGGGACCAGGCCAGCCGTCCTTTATTGTAGAATTTTCTGGCCAATAAAGTACGTCGGGCGTGGAAGAACGCGTAACCGATGGCGGAACGACGCGATTGAGGATCGTTTTCACCCCCCGGAACGACCGGTGCTCCTTCTACTTCTACTGTGAAAGCGACGCCGATTTTTCTATGGATTTTACGACGTGCATCGTTTCATGGAACTTCCGTGATTCTTCTAGAATTCGCCTATGAACGAGCTAGATACAATGCGGATCACTTTTCTGCCGCTTCATCGACTTTTCAACCCCTACTTTGATATTCCTTTGCTCTTCTCATATGATGATTCTGATGGCAATACAGAACAGCCTGTAAAACACACAAAGCACCACAAAATCCACCATCTTCATCTTTGCATATTACGTGTATTTTATATATTTATATTTCCCATAAATGCGCAAACATTCGCAGTCTACCTCAAACTCGTAAAATTCCACTAATAACGTTAATTAAATTATACAAAAAATCCCGCGGAGTAGACGAACCACCGCAGAACCCAGTATCTTCATCTATGCATATTATGTGCATTTAATATATTTAAATTTCCCATAAATGCACAAACATTCGCAGTCTACCTCAAACTCCTAAAGTTCTGCTAGTAACGTTAATTCAATTATATGAAAAATCCCACATACCGAAAGAACCATCGGAACATTTCTCACCCTCTGATCAACCTAATCTCTTCTATCGAAAAAATCAAACCTACCTAAAAGAATTTTTCAAAAGGACGAAACAACAAGGGAAAAAGAAAGAAGAAGGACCGACGCTGGCGAAAGGAAACATGGTGGTCGATGAAAAATCCTAATAGTCCGCATTACTAATAACAGCTACATTGGAAGGGCGTGCCAACGAGGGGGGTAGTCAGAAGAGAGGAGGTGGTGGTGGAGGAGGAGGAGGAGGAGGAGGAGGAGGAGGAGGGAGCTCTAAAAGTCCGGGACAGGTAATAACTCTATCCTCTCGACTCGTTACGCCCCCCTCGCTCCCCACGCAGCCACGGTTCGAGGCGTTCTATTATATGGGGAGACTAACTGTGCCGACGTAACAGCGTGCAATTAAGTTAAACAATTGCCTAGGCGGCCATAAACAACCGTCGACGTGCTTACAAATCATTCGTTCATGTAAAAATTCTGCTCACTGCTCCGTTTCTTCCCAGCCGTGAAATTCTTCTTCTTATTATTCCTCTTCGTCGTCTCCTCTTCTTGGCCCTCGTTCGTTCATGCTTTTTCACCATTCGTTGATGATGGCGGTCGTTCTCCGGTTCGATCGGAAATTTCAGCGTCATTTTAAAGCAGATAAACCGTCGTTAATGATATCTTGCGTCATCGTGGTAACGACGTCTTTCGCAAACCGCGTATAAATCGTTGAATTAATGGGGCGACGTTGGCCAACGATCGTGGCTCACAGAGATAGAAAGAGAAGAGGCTTTTGAAAATGCCTATTCGTCCCATGCTGTTACGTTAATGGTTTTGTCGAGGGTGTTGTTTCTAAATCTTTTCTTTTTTTTTCTCAGCGAATGGAGTGTCTTCAGGTTCTTCTTTGAAGGGATGAATGGAAGAGAAGAGGTAAGTAGCGATAGGTTTGAAGAGAGACGAGGCTATTGCTTCATAATTGGCCTAAATTTGTCTCTCCATGGAGAATTAAGGGTAAGAATTAGTTTGTACGCGAATGAATCTTTTTTAGATACAGTAGTTCGGTTTAGGGTCGGGATAGTATCTTCGCGAAGCAATTGTTTAGTTATTTTTGCTTTTTATGGTATTATAGGAAGAAAGTGAAATAACATTTCTTAGAATTTTAGAAGGAAATTATCCCATAACTCGTTCATGTAACTTCTCCAATGGTTTCTTAACAATTATTCTTCTTTGAATGGAATGTGAGAAATTTCAGAATTTTTAAATTCAAACCATAGAGTATGTAAATAATTTGAGGTGGTTATGGGTGCAATAATAAATTACGCGGTTTTAAACTCAACAAGCTTTATTGTCTGTAGTCGCGCGTACAAGTGGTTCGTCGGACTGTTCGGTGTGACGGTCGGAAACATTCTGTGTTCTGTTACGATTGTCGAAGACGTCTCGGTGGGCCGCCCGCTAATCGTTGGATTCGGTCTCTTGTCTCAAGTGTTTATACTTCCCATCGCCTAGCTGTTACACAAGACGACGGTTTTGCAGAGTATCTATCGCCACAAATTTATATAATCGGGAACACGTTGGAAAAAATTACAAACTTTAAACACTAGAAAACTTGACGATATTCAAAGAATAAAAAATCTGGAAATTCAAATATATTAATTCTGAAATTAAAAATTCTTCGCTGTGGCAAATTTTCTATGAACATTGTTAGCTGTATAAACGTGTTATCAAAACGTTGCTCACCCTCTCACGAACAAGATCGGATAAATATCGATGAGCAGCATGTTTACGAACAAATTCACGTATGAAATCGGCCAGCGAGAAAATATCACTGAAAGTATCGTCCTAATGGGCAGAGCCATTATTCTTATTTATTGCTGCGGAGAGTTCCGCGCACCGGGCATAAATAATCTTAGGTAATTGCCGGAGAGGAGCCGCGGAGTTCCCTGAAACCCTTTCTCGCGGCTCGTTCGCTAATGAACGACGTCGAATAAAGTTATCTTCGTCGAGTGAGCTTCGAACCGTGGCAGCTAGCCGGCTGCAAATTCTATGTCCGTATTTATTAGCTTTTCGAATTCTCAAACGCTTAGGCATTTATAATATTCAATATATACTCCAACTGATACACACGCGAATTTTCACACCTCTTCACGACCCAACTTTCGAATTTTTAAATATCCTTCCTACAAGAACTCACGATTGAAAGTGTCTAAAATCATCTTTCAACTTTTCTGAAAATAGATCCCGTGCTCGAAAATAAATACCATTCTAAAACCCAACACACGTTTCCATTCTTAAACTTGCACTCTTCATTTTCAAAAGTGTCGCCGAAACTTCCAATTGCCATCGATCCCAGAAAGAAAATCTCTCCGTATCAAAGGAACATGTATCCCTTCCACCTGCGTCACTCGTACAACTACAAATACAAATTTCGTTTCTCGTAAACCACAGTTCCAAGAAAAACGCGAGTAATCGGAAGGCAGAGCAATCGTGCAGGGCGACGCGTCAAAAAGTACGCAAGTTCCTTATTCAATTATTCCGCTAACGACGTTTCTTCCGTGGCCGAGGATCGTCCGATCGTCCATCCAATGACCCGGTATTAACCGAAAATGGCTAGCCCGGTTGTCTTTCTTTGCGTCATAATTCGCGGTAACGTCGAACCGGAGGATCGCTTTCGTTCGCGCGATGCCACGTTTTTGCACGCGTCCGCCGGTCCACCGATGGAAGTGCGCCTCGTTTTTTGCTTTTTCTTCGGGAACTGCAAACGGACCACCCGATAGAGAAAGAAATAAGCTAACCCCATCGAGTGTGTTCGACGATTCCGATGACGATTCGCTGGCGTGTTAAGACGATGCCTCGTTACTCGTTGCGTATTACAGCGTTGTTTTCCGCTTGTTCTCGCGGTCCGTGTTCAAAGAACCTTCGTGTCATGTAATCGCGTGAAAAGGGCCGAAAATTACCGGCCCATCTCGCTTTAATGAAACGATCGCTTTGGCCGCGCTTTTGTGCTCCCTTCGCTCGCAGGGATACGATTATGCGTGTCGGGAAGAATAGGGAGAAGAAAGCAAAGTATTCAAAGGTACTTCATAAGAGATGAATGGAATATTTGTTGGAGCACGAGGCTTCGGATTTTTTTGCGGTTGAAGGGCGGTTTGAGGTTTTCAGGTGAGAATTTGCAGATAGGCTTGAGAATCGTGACTTGATAGGTTCGGCAGCGATTTTTTAGCAGTTTGGGGATTCTGCAAGCTTAGTTTTTCGATATTTGAATGATAGTGCGAAATCTTAGTAGAAGAGTCGTTTGGTAGATTTGAGAAACCTGGTAGTTTGCGTGTTTGTAGGCGCGGAAATTGGTTTAAACGTGACAAGTCTTACAAGTTGGATACTCGAAAATGAAATATTTGAATATTTGAAAATTGAAATACACAAATTGAATTGATTGAATTAAATATATAGATTGCAAAACTTCAAGTGGATTGTGTGGAAATTCGTTTGGAGACTCGAAGTTTCCAGTATTTGATTACTTGAAAGTTATGAATGTTCGACTGCTTGAAAATTATTGATTAAATCTTTGGAAATTTAAAAGTTTTAACATACCTACAAGTTTAACTATATTTAAAAGCTGCGACATTCGAACGTTTTCAGGTCTAAATATGCAAAAATTTGGAAATTTATTAAAATATTTAAAACGAAAATTAAAAGATACACTGGTTCGGACACCTTTATCCGAAATTTTACGAGCAGTAACACGGCTCGTTGCCTCTTCTTCTCTCGTGTTCGAAGAAAACAGCCGCGTTGCACACACAGCGTCGTCGAATCGATCGATTAACCAAGATACATACAGGTATCTCGATCTCTAAAGCAGCTCTATCCACGAAAGAATCGTTCGTTATGCAAATTTCAGCGAGACTGTCGAATTTTTGGGACGGTGTCAAGGCGATTTCTTTCGGTTGTTGCGAATATAACGAGGAGCTCGCGCGGCTGAACAGGAAAACCTACAAATCATCGGGTAATGTCACGCCAAAAATAGCCGTTTGGCTCATTCCTTTTCGTTTTCCGGAGCGGGCCATGCCTTTCCGGTCACTTTATTACCTAGCACCTGCTCCCAAACTTCTTCGCCGCATCGTGGACACCTTTCACGCTTGCAAATTTGTTTAGACTATCCAAACGTTTCCATCGATACGTCTCAAATTAATGACTCTTTTATCTACAACTTCCAAAACTTTTATTTGTTACAAACGAAAATTTTTATATCTTTTGTCTGTAATTTTTGTAGTTTACAATGATATAATGTTACTGAAAATTATTGAAAATATTTTTAACAATACAACTGCAATTATTTTTCAAGGGGAAAATTTGCTTAAGAAAGTTTATGGAAGTAAATGATTTGTCTGTTGAGAATCGAACATTATTTGCACACTTGTGTAGCGAAATTTATGAAATTGAGAACAAGTGGAATTGATCAATGCGACTCCCTTGAGCGACTCGATTATCGATCTTTGATTAAAGCTACGAGCGATAAATTAAAAGAAGGAAGTCGGTGCGTTATATTGTACGCGAGAACTGTGATAGAAAGGAGAACAAGAAAGTTAATAATTGAAATAATTAAACATTGTGTACAATGTTATTATCATTATTTGTATACGTATATTGTCATACACTGACTATTATAAGCAGACTTGTAGTTTGATGCCAATAAGTTGAGACCTAGCGAAAACAACTAAGAGTAAACAACTAAAGTAGTATGCCATACTATCAGGCTGATTATGACAATCGCAGGGATAATTCTACTCGAGCGAAACGTTGCTACAATCTCTTCACCTTTTCTACATCTGTAAAAAAATGTCCACAAAAATATGTCATGGAACTGGCGTAATTCCGCTGGGGAACGTCTATTCTTCGTGCGGAAAAGGAAGGACAACAGGGTACAACATAGAATGAAGGATCGACCAATCGCGAGGCCACGGTGAATGGAGTCTGTCGAAGCGTCGAAAGGGCCCGAAAGGGAGACGGGCGACCCAGGGCCCAAAGTGGAACCGGCCTCGTGATGCAACGGTGAAACAGGGACAGCTATACACGTGTAAAGCTCGCACAACAGCGAAAGAGAGGAGAACAGAGGAACAAATGAGTACGATGAGTTACGGCTCGGCGTAAATCTCAGGCTAATGGCTGCCTAAACGCGAAGCCTTGATCGCTTCGCCCTTCCACTTGGCCGGTCAAACCTCGTTCCCAGTCGTACCAACCCTCGCCACCAGCGAGAAATTTAATAATCCGACTAATGGCCTCGCGGTGGCTTATTATAGTTACACGCAAACGATCCTTATGGATCCGGCCAATTCTTCCTCAACGGGGTCACGATCGAGTTCCGACGTCCCCGTACCTCTGAGATTTATCGACCTTAGCTGATCCTCAAGGAATTTTTTATCCCACTTTTTCTTTCTCTTATTCTTCCTCATTTTTCTATTATCCTTCTTCTTCGGTGTTGTTTCCTTCGTTGATTTTTTGCTGGAGAATTTGAGGGATTGGCGTTCTTCTATGGTTCGTTGTGAGTAACTACTTCTTCCTTGTTGTGTGTAAGATGGTGAAAATAGAATAGGAATTGCAAGAAAATCAGGCAGCTCCTAGGGCGTCACAAAATCTTCTCTATAGTAATCGACAGAAAATTGTATATTGTATATTGGATGACCAGAATAAGTTCAATATCTCTTAATATAGTATAAAATTATACCCAATTATGCAAAACTGTTTATATACAATCTAGAATTAACTATAGCTCTCTGTAACCTAATCTAATCTCATCTGAAACCATCTGAAATCATCTCAAACCATTTCAAACTATATGAAACCATCTCAAACCATCTCAAACAATCTCAAACCATCTCAAACCATCTAAAACTATCTGAAACCATCTCAAGCCATTTAAAATCACAATAAAAACAACAATATGACACCTTAAACAATAATAATAATAATCTAGAAAAATTTAATAATTTCACCTTCAGTTATTAGAAAACAAATATCATATCTACATTATGAGTAATTGCTGATTCTCTAAAATACCTGTTGACCTAGTAAACTCATTCACAACTACCACAAACTAGCGCATCAAACTATAAATTAGCAATTCTCCAAAAATATATTACATTCCTAGGAACAATGAACATTTTCAAGGGAGAAAATCTAATCGACAGAAGAAACATGTCATAGGTAAAATGGGAAGGAATTTGCAGAGGGGTTGCGGGCTTGTCCGATTTCCTGAAGGTGAAACGCCTCCGCAGGTCGTGGCTGGTCCTTAAAAGATCCTGCGACCAGCAACCATCTTTCCCTCTGTTTTTTTTCTTTCTCGTTCTCTCGCAGTTCGTCGGCGAAGGAGGCAGTAAATCAGTTGGCCGAACGTTTACGGGGGTTTTTGGGGAATGTTGAACAAACAATTGACGGCTAATAAAGCCGCGTCCACACCGCGGGGCGCCACGTGGGAAGAGGCCAGATTATCCCGCGAATATCGATTCGTGTCGATAAAGAGGACCAATAACCAATCCATTTTGATGCTCTTCATTAGAATGTCATCAGCTCCATTGGTTGCTCGATGATGACGCGATACGTGCGAATCGATTAACGATAAATTTTATTGTTGTTATTAATGGCTACAATTTATTATTCTCGCTATTGTTGTCATCGTTATGTCTTTCTCGAAGGATATTGGAAATCAAATGGACGTTGTTTTAATTTTTGCGATCTTTGAGTAAAAAGTATATGCAACCAGAAAGAACGAAATTTGTTGTGTACATGGTTATTTAAAATTGCATAAATAAATCAGATGAAAAAATTGGACAGACGTTAAGTGAAAAGAATCGAATAGAAGAATTGCTTCCTGGTTCAGAAGGTAGTATAACTGTGAAATATTTTAGTAGAATTAAAAGTTGACATTCTTAGTGTTAAATTATTATTACGACTGGATCTGAATTATATTATTAACAATGATCAAATTATACGAATTATTAAATTAGTAACTTTATAATATCTCTCTAGAAGTAATATCTTTTTATTTCGATTGAAAAGAATCCAAAAACATCTTTGAATAAAAACATTCAGAACGAACATTCGCACAACGTTTCGCAGTGAACCAAAAATTGAACCAGTTTCTTTCGAGCCCTCAGGTGTCGTCGCCATATTAACAGCTCGCGTAAAACATCCGGTTCATTAAACGACAGATAAGACTGTCATAATTTATAATTTAATAACGGGCTAAAGAGGTTCATTAAATTGCGGACGGTTTCCAAAATGCCATCGTACTTATTACGAGCCAGACTCGCGTGGAACCTCTCACCTAAAAATGGAGAGAGAAGCCCACGTACCGACTGAAGAAGATCGCTTCGAGCGTCACTTTACGTGAAATTTTACGTTCTCCACGGCAAGGCAATTAGATCTGGCCCGGTATAAAACCTCTTTTGCTTTCTCGACGGCCAAAGTTGGCCCTCTTTTATTGTCCATGCCACTGAAACTCTTTTCCAACGTTAAATATATTTCTGAGAGTAAGGTTATCAGATATTTACCATCGTTGAACATGCCTATAGATGGGCTTTTCGTTCAAATGCTATTTTAATTTCCAGCTTGTTTAACAATCATTTTTCGAGATATTAAGAGGAGGAACAATTGTTCAAGAATTTAGAATTAGATCGAAAACATACCACTACTAAAATCAAAGCATTCAATCAATGATTCTAAAGTTTCACATAGACCATGGAATTGAAATTCTCTTTCGTTCGATACCAAAGAAGATGATTTTGAAAATAATCGAAGCATCAAAATCGTCATCCTTTTCCACAAAGCGTTTTCGTACAATTGAAATAACCTAAACGACAAATAATTCCGATCCTCCCTTTGGCTTGCGATTAAAAAATCCACGGTTAGGTACCTGTATTGAAGGTGGAAGCATCGAACACGCTATTATCGCTCATAAATAAAGATATCCTTATATCTGCCTCCTATGAAGCATAATTCCAAAACGTCATATAACGACCGTGGAATTGAAATAACCGAAATAACAAATAACTCTCTCCCTGCCTATTGTCCGAGACAACAAAAGCCACAAGCGAATCGTCGTTCGTCGCGGTCCACATTGTTGAACCTAATTAATTAAGCACGGTGCCGTGGCGGCGGTAGAATCGTAAACTTTAATAGTCGAGCTTCGTGGAAAGAAAGAAGAGAGCCCAAAGGGGGTTTATTTACATCGCTTCCGTGGCGAACTCGCTATAGCCCCGTGAAGGGGCGTCTCGCAGGGCGTGTTGGAGGGTGAAGGGGGGTAACACAAGGGGAGAACCATAAATGGCCGTTTATTACCGCGGTAATATTACCGTCCACTTAAGGGCCGCGCGTTTTATAGGTAATAACTCATTTGGGAATTAGTCTCTTTAACACAAAGCCCTCGCTTTTCGATAAGCATCTCTCCCTTTCTTTCTCTCTTTTGCTCTCCTTCCTATCCCCACTTGAACCCGCTCAGTCCTAATACGGGCAATATGACCTGTGTAATAATTTCTGAACTGTATTACAACTTCTACTTGATGTGTTCTTTACCGTGGTTAATAATTCCTTTGATTAATTATGTGATATAGATTTGTGTTGGTGAGCAGCGATGAAGGGATGAGGATTGAGTGTTAAGCAATTGGTGGCTAAAAGTAGGAAATTTCATGTAGATATGTTGGATCTTATTCTTGGATGGTTGTCAAGATTTCAGGAACTATGTTGCTTCTATTCTTTGCGCTCTTACCTGTGGTTCATAATTAGTTAACTTTTTCACCGAAATAGGTAACATAGATCTGTATCGGTGGGCGGTGATAAAGAAATTTGAGAGTCGGGTATTAAATATGAGGGTTAGAAGTAAGAATTTGGATGTTGAAATGTTGGATTCTCCTGTTGGATGGTTGTCAAGATTTCAAGAACAACGTTACTATTCTATTCTTTGTACTCTTCGTCGTGGTTAATAATTCCTTTGATTAATTATGTGATATAGATTTGTGTTAGTGAGCAGCGATGAAGGGATGGGGATTGAATGTTAAGCAATTGGTGGCTAAAAGTAGGAAATTTCATGTAGATATGTTGGATCTTATTCTTGGATGGTTGTCAAGATTTCAGGAACTATGTTACTTCTATTCTCTGTGCTCTTATCTGTGGTTCATAATTAGTTAACTTTTTCACCGAAATAGGTAACATAGATCTGTATCGGTGGGCGGTGATAAAGAAATTTGAGAGTCGGGTATTAAATATGAGGGTTAGAAGTAAGAATTTGGATGTTGAAATGTTGGATTCTCCTGTTGGATGGTTGTCAAGATTTCAAGAACTACGTTACTGTTCTACTCTTTGTACTCTTCGTCGTGGTTAACAATTTCTTTGGTTAATTAGGTGACATAGATTTGTGTTGGTGGTGATGAAGAAGAAAGCTTCAAAAATTCGAAGAGGAAAAGGAAGGAAGAAAGGAACGCGGAATTCAAAACGCACAACGTGTTGGAAGTTAGACTCAGGGGGTGGTTGAAAAATCTTTAAGGTTCGTTTTATCGCGAGATCGCGATTATCCTGGATACGGTGGTCTCGTGGAAAGCTTCGTGATCTACTCCAGGGACTTTTCAACCTCGACTTTCACGGGCTCGTGGACGCGCTTTAAAAATCGTTGGCCCATGTAACGGGGGCGTGCACCAACGAAACATTTTTAGAACCGACGATACGGTTTAGGAAGAAACGTAAGAGTCGAAATATTTTTATGGCGTCACCTTTTTATGGAAGGCCTCGATTCTGAGATCCCTGTTGTTCCCTTGAAGAGATCCTACGAAGGGTAGGATTGTTTGCGTGACTGGAAATCCGATTCTAAAACGCTGACCCTTGAAAATTAACCCTTTTCAGTGTGTTTTGTGGTAGATGACCGGGTGTTTGGAGTTTAAGAGTGTTTTTAGGCGAGTTTCGAGACTCATTGGTTTGAAGAAGAATGTTTTCGAGTGGGTAATAAAGATAGAGAGACGAGAAAGAAATTTTAATTAGTTTGTTATTCGTAGGATTTTTATTGCACTCTTAAACTTGTTTGTTGGTTTGCCGGAACACTTGTTCATAGGTTTCAAGGAAAATATTGTGTGTGAAGGTTTCACTATATATTAAATAACTCTGAGACAACAATAAACTGACTGTATAGTAAATTATTTAATGATTACTGGTTGCACGAAAGAGATCGCATTTTTTTAAGAAAATTCTCAAAAATAATTGTGACGTGAAATTTGAAGCAGCTTCCTGTATTCAAAGAAATATACTGATTGAATTTCATAAACTAATATAACGCTTATGGTCTATTTAAAGGACATTCAATAAAGAGAATTCCTAAACGATTGCAAGTTTCCCAGCTGAAATTCTACGAAGATTAATTAGAGTAAATTCTTGATACAAAAAATAAAAGGAAAGATAAAAAAACGCAAAGTTTATCAAAATCTGACTTTATTCTCTTGGCCAATATCGATAAAGAATATCCCGTGCCAAACTCCACCAACGTTACGTAAAGAGACAGTCCAACATCTGAATGAATAACTCCGCGACCCGTGACCTTTGACCCTGCACTTTCTCTGCAGCAATACACGAAAAATAAAGAAAAACGGTGGAGGAAAAATAGCGACGCGAAGATATTCCGAAACATTCTACAATTTCTCTTTTGGAAATATTAAACTGTCCCACGAAGGATCCATTGCTTCCTTTTAGAGATTTTATACGGACTCGTGGGTCAACGAACGCGTAAAATTACCGCGACACGAACAGAAGTCGCGGACGGTGGACGACGAATAAATAAAAAAGGAAAAAATACGATGATGAGAAGGACAGAGGATTAAAAAAGAGAACGAGCAAGACATCGCGGGGAGTCGCGCTAATCTTGCGATCAAGTCGTTGCTTATATTTTATCGTTCCGCGAAAGCGATTTCGCCTGGAAGGCAGATCGATCGATCGATCGATCGATCGATCGTTGATGGCGATCACGTTGGTCGGCTCTTGTTTACATACTACGAACGGTGACCACCTCTGAATATGAATTTCTCGCCTACTACCTTTAGGCACGTTCTCGAAAATCTTGTAAAAAGTTATCTATACGTTGATAGTTTCATATCTATGGTTTTATTATTTTTTCCAATAAATGTTTTCGTTTAATAATTACTTTATAGGGAAGTTTTTTCTCTATAGGAAGATCTATTTCGATAATTTAGATTGCTTTTAGAAATTCTGTTCTGCCCCATCGTAATCGATCGTCAGAAAATGAAACGAACGAGAATGAATGAAACGTGAAATGAAGAACGGTATTCCAATTGTAAGATCACGTAAAATTTTATTTCATAATGCAATTGTCTCATTTGATATTTCCTTCCTTTTCGTTATCCCATTATTTTATGGGGAATTTTCTTTAAACACGTTCCTTTCATTTATGCTTTTTTTGCCCTTGTTAAATTCTACGATTCAAAAATAATTTTACCATGAAATTTTCATTCTGAAAAGATTCTTTATAAAGTCATATTTTCTTTTACCAAATCAATAAATAATTTCAACTTATTGTATTTACATTATGCATATCGTACAATTATTTACGTCTATTTTAATTACGAAATACATAATTTATATAATTCTTCCCAAATAAACACTAGCTTTTCATAAAAATTCCTCCTAAACAGTCTTCAGCATTAACTTTCTCAACCCTCTATCATCGACCTAATCAATCATCTTCCTTCTACGACCATAAAAATTCTCAAAATCTCTCAGCTCCAAGAATCACCAAGAAACCGTGCCTCTTCCTCCCTTCGCTTGACTCAAAATCGTAAATTAAATAACACAAGAGTGTCGTAAGACGAAGAATCGAGTTGGCCGAGACTAATCTCCGGAACTTCGTGTAGCGGCTTGTAAGCGGGTTGGTAACCGAGCCATAGTTGTCACGAAGAAACACTGTTTCAGCTTACAAAGTCGTTCTTTTAGAAAGGTAGGAAGAGGAGCAGATAAGATATCCTGCGAGTTCGAGGATGTCACGAGGACCGAAATCGGTAGGCTAACCTGTACAAAACGCCGGTTAATCCGAAGGCCGTTGTATCGGTGACCTGTCGGATTAGATTAGAGCCATGGTGGCTATGGGGACCACCAGGTATGGAGCCATGGCCGAACGATCCCACGTCAAACCCTCAATCTCGTCCCTTCACGCGTACAATTCTTTTTTCTCCTTTTCTTTTTATATTTCCAGGGATTTCCAACGAAATTTTACTATGCTAGACAGACGAAGACCAAGTATTGACTTTTTGCTAAGCTAGAAATTGAGAATGCAAGCGGTGATTCTTCAAGAAGAATTGTTTTGCAAGTTCGGAGCTTTTTGGGTCAATTGCAATTTAATTACAAAAGAGGTTCTACCTTCTGTAAGTTGGCAAAAATTGTGCTGGGCGTGGAATTGAAAATGGCAAAGATATCATGTGCTAATTGGAACGGAAAGGGGAGAGAAAAATTACATAAAAATATGAGATCTTTCTGAACAAATTTTGATCAACGGTTATGATATATTTGATGACTGTAAGATCCCCGGAAATTCAAAAGTGAAAACATAATTCAAATATAGATAATTAAGAATTAGTGAATGTGAACCTATGATAATTAACGAAAGTAACACATGTAGGAAGGTATAAACATTTTTCCTATTTCTACGATTCGTAACCTAAATAATCCTCTGCAAATCCACCCTAATCTGCACCAAGTGCCTGAAACGATAACCATCATCAAATATCCTTCTCTCAAAACTCTGAAAAGCAAATCGACTTTTCTGAAAGCAAAATACGATTCAGCAAGGTGGTACGGGAAACGAAAAAGTTTTCAAGGCAATAGCCAGAAACCGTGGTATCCCGTTCGATCTAGAAATCTCGGCAAAGGAGCATCCTAAAAGATATACCACAATGCATGCGGTGCCAACAATACGGTCACACAAAAAATTATTGTAACAGAAGCCCGGCATGTGTCAAATGTGCAAAAAATCACCTAACAATACACTGCCCACACACAGGAAAAATAGAAGAAGTTAGATGCTATAATTGCAACGGAAACCACCCAGCCAGCTATAAAGGATGCGAAATCAGGAAACAACTACAACGTAAACTTTTCCCACCACTTCGCAACAGATCACTCAATAACTAC
This sequence comes from Bombus campestris, assembly GCA_905333015.3. Lineage (NCBI taxonomy): Eukaryota > Metazoa > Arthropoda > Insecta > Hymenoptera > Apidae > Bombus > Bombus campestris. The sequence goes on from HG995135.1 coordinate 7,774,528, forward strand.
CAACCACAACAAAGTACAACGGAAAACGAAACGACATTGAAAGCACAATATGAACCGAGCGCCATAATCGGAAACATAGATCCCCAAAGTAACCGAAGCTACGCACAAGTAACCAAAAACATTAGCCAAGCAACGCTTACAAGCAATCAGAACCAAAGCAATAACATCGAAGACGCTACAGAAATCAAAGAAATGCTCAAACAATCCACCAAAAGCATGGAAATGCTGGGAAAAATGATGAGCGAGCTAAACACAGTATTAAGACAACAAGTACAACAAACCACAATCATGCTACAACTACTCACAAACTTGCTAAGTAAAAAATAGAGATGGACAAGTTGAAAATAGCAGCCTGGAACTCCAATGGCTTGCAACAGCGAGTCCACGAAACAAAAACATTTTTGTATCAAAACAATATTGATATACTACTTGTCTCAGAAACACATTTCACTCTAAAAAGTTACATGAAAATTCCGTACTACACCATCTACGACACAAAACATCCCTCAGGTAAAGCACATGGAGGAACTGCAGTAATAATAAAAAATGATATCAAGCATCACCTACATAGTCAAACAAATCAAGAACACTTACAAGCAACCACTGTCACAATACCAACCAATGACAATTACTTCCAGATATCAGCAGTATATGTACCTCCGAGACACAAAATGACATTAAAAAAATGGGAAGATTACTTTCAATCCTTAGGCGACAAATACATAGCGGCGGGAGACTTTAACGCAAAGCACACATTATGGGGTTCGAGAATTAATACGCCGAGAGGGAGGACATTAGAAAAATATATCAGAAGCAACAACCTCAATGTACTATCTACAGGAAAACCAACGTACTGGCCGACAGACCTCAACAAAATACCTGACCTGTTGGATTTTGCAATAACAAAAGGACTAAATGCAAGCAAATTAAAAACAACAACCAGCCTTGAGCTTAACTCCGACCATACACCAATTATAATAGAATACGCAAGCAAACCACTACTTTACAGCAGGACAGATTCACTATGCAATAAGACCACCAATTGGCAATCTTTCAAAGAATTAATCGAAAACAAAATCAATTGCAATATCCCGTTGAAAACACCTGAACACATTGAACAGGCAGTATCAACTTTGACAGAAATAATACAGGAAGCAGCGCGGGCAACCACTACCCATGAATCAAATAGCAGGCAAACAAAAATTATTCCGCAGGACATCCTAGACAAAATCAGGGAAAAAAGAAAAGCGAAAGCAAAATGGCAAAAACAGAGAACACGAGAAAACAAGAAAAACCTAAATAAACTTGCAAAGGAATTAAAAAATAAAATATGGGAACATTATAATAACGAATTTACAAAATTCATCGAATCACTATCCACGCATGAGAACACCAACTACTCCCTATGGAAAGTCACTAACAAAGCGAAGAAAACAGTAAAATCAATCCCAGCAATCAGAAAAATAGACAACACATGGGCCAGAAGCAACGAAGAGCAGGCAGAAGAATTCTCAAAGCACCTACAAAATATATTCTCGCCGTACGAAATTAATAACAGCATCCCCGGATGGCAAACAAATGAAGAAGTTGAAAATGCCAGCAACACAACTGATAAACGCTGCACCATACTCAGCACAACAGCGCAAGAAGTTACAAATTTAATTAAGGCAACAAATACAAGCAAAGCACCAGGATTTGACTTGATCAATGGAAAAATCTTAAAAAACCTTCCCCCAAAGGCAATAAGACTAACAACACTAATATTCAACGCAATTCTAAGAATACAGTACTTTCCTAAACTATGGAAAATAGCACTGATCGTAATGTTACCCAAACCAAACAAAAACCCACACCTAACTGCATCTTACAGGCCAATATCGTTACTACCTGCGTTCTCCAAACTGCTGGAAAAAGTAATATATAACCGCCTAAAACCAATTATAGAAAAAGAAAAACTAATACCGGACCATCAATTTGGATTCAGAAATAAACACTCCACAATAGAACAAATGCACAGACTCGTGAATGAAATCTTACAGGCACTGGAAACAAAACAATATTGCACGGCACTCTTTATGGACATCGAAAAAGCATTCGACAAAGTTAACCACGAAAAACTCCTTCAAACAATCAAAAACCAATTTCCAAAACAAATCTATAAATTACTCGGATCCTACTTAAATAATAGAACCTTTATAGTAAAAATAAAGGATACATATTCAGAAATCAGGAATATCAAGGCAGGAGTACCGCAGGGAAGCGTACTAGGACCAATACTGTACACATTATACACGGCAGACATACCAACAACTGTTAACAGCAAAATACTTACGTTCGCGGACGATACGGCCATACTAGTGAGACACACAAATCCAGAAACAGCAGCAGCACTACTACAAGAACACATTACAAAAATAGAAAAGTGGCTGCAAAGAAAACAAATAAAAGCGAACACCAGTAAGTGCAACCACATAACATTTGCACTTAGAAAAGGAACAACACCAGATATCCAACTGAACGGCGCCCACATAGCACATACAAAGCAAGTCAAATATCTAGGAATACATTTAGACACACACCTTACATGGAAGCATCACATAAAATCTATAATAAACAGAATACGTGAAATAAGGAAAAAGATGTACTGGTTAACCAATAGAAAATCTAAATTAAGCACAACGAATAAACTAAATATATACAAAACAATAATCAAACCAATCTGGACGTACGGAGTCCCACTATGGGGGACGGCAGCGATGAGTCACATAAATAAAATAGAGACGGAACAAGCAAAAATTTTAAGAACAATAGTTAACGCTCCATGGTACGTCAGAAATGAGGACATCCGAAAAGATCTAAAAATTCCAACAGTTAAAGAGGAAATCGCTAGATACGCAAAAAAGTACAAAGAAAGACTTGCAATACACCCAAACCAGCTAGTTGCAGAAACAAATGAAACCGTAATAGAAAGAAGACTGAAGAAGAAGCATCCCGCAGACCTCGCAATAGAAAAACAATAAACAACCTGGAAGATGGAACCCCGCTGGGGGTAACCATCCACATGCTATATTTTTCAAGTTATAACATTTTACCAAATGTCCTTCTGGACAAATTGTAAAATTAAATAAATAAATAAATAAAAAAAAAAAAAAAAAAAAAAAAAGGAGCATCCTCTTAACTTTTTCCACGGAGTCAAGGTTTTTGTGGTCGGCTGTGGTTTTCGGTGGTATTGTGTCGGTTAACGAGATTATCGTCGGTATTCAGGCTGACCGTCCACACGAAAAAATAAATATTTGGAGGGGCCATTGTGTCGGCCTCGTGCGTCGTGCAGATGCGAAATAATCGCGGAGAAAACGCGAGGGAGGAGCGCTAGAGCGAGTCGATGGACAAAAGGGCAGAAAAGTGGTGTTTTCCTTCTTCTCGTAGGGGACGTTGGTTACCGCGGTTTTTCTTTCCGTTCTGAATGACCACGAGGAACAGATTGAAACGTCAACTGGCTATTGGTCGTCGGTTAATGTTGCTTTTACGATGCGGCGAAACTGACTTTGAAAACGAACCCCGGAAATGAACTAACGTGGAATGGAAGTTCGTAAAAGGACGAAATAAAATGAGACAGGCGTAAGGAGAATGAGCAGTGACTCGCGCAAGAATTCGAGGACTTGCGATAGAAAGAAGTTTTAAACGAGGACAATGTACTTTTCCCATGAAACGTGCAATGCAGCGCACAAAACCCACGAGAAGTCGTCATTTCCCACGAACGAAAATCCATGCCTCGCAAAATGAATCTCGTTTCCTAGAAAACATACGAGAATTCTCGACTTGTCACAAACGTAATTCGGCATCCCACGAACACTGACCTTCGTGGCAAACGAATTTCATTTTGTAGAGCACCGAAACGACGTGACCCGCACATTTATTATTAGAAATATTGGGATAAAGAATATGAAATGCAAGACGTGAGAGATATAAATATAAAAAAAAAACAAGTTGAGAAATTTTCTTCCTGTGAACTACAAGGGATAGTAGAAATTCATTGCAGAGCAAAGTATATTTTTTAAACCAGTAAATGGAGAAACTTTTTAACTCCGAGACTGGTGTGTTTCATGGTCGAAGGCTTCCCGTAATTTTTTCGTCATTATCTCCGGAGTATCTTGGCTGTTTGTACCGCGAATTCCCGAATGCGGATGCCAGCTCGTTCGCAGGACGTGCGAGGAATTCGTGCGAATTCGCGGAAAAGGATACGGGCGAGAAATGTGTCCTGCTTGGACGAGCATTTACATGCCCTCCTCCCGTTAGAATCGTCACGAAATTCCTTCCAGATGTTCACTTCTAAACAAAACTTCAACCTAACCATCTCACAGAATATCTCCTATTAAGTGTTTTTCATTTATAACCAACGATTGTCTATTTTACATTTTATAATTTTCAGATTTAATGATATTTCAAATATTATATTTTATTATATTACATTTTGGAAATTGTTGAGGTTGACTGATAGAGGAACGAGTGGATGAATTTATAATAGAAAAATATATGTTGACATAAGTATAAGTACAGGTACAGTGCATGCTAATCCAGATCCTCACTCTTTCAGTGTTACAATACAATAGAAGAATATGATTGGGAGCATGTTCATATATTTATAATAAAGGACATTACCAAAAAGTTAACCTTGGTGTATAGCTCTAGCTAAAGGCTACAAGAAACAGCAATAGAAATCTACTTATAGTTCTTTTCTTTCTAGACCTTGTAACTTAAAACAAAATTTATATTCAACGCACAATAATATGGACCTCTCTTTATTTTGAATTTTTTTCACTAAACTCTATTCTCTTCGTAACAGCGGTCTCCAGATCACGGATATACAAAGGAAAAGATTTAGAGTTTGTCTTGAAGTAATTCAACGGGAATAAAAATTAGATATCTTATACAAAAGTATTTCCTATATCGCGCGTAACTTTAATTACCATAAAAACTAGGCTGCAAGTGTTTACGCGTTTACGAATATCTAAACGTATAAAATTGCACACGATATATCGAAATATATAAACCATTCAAAATACAGTACACTGTAGTTACAATATTTATAATAATGACCGAAACAATCTCTGCCTAAATTCCATTTCTGAAGATGTATTCACAGACGTATGAATTTGTATAAACATCCACAATAAATTTAACAAGCATTTTTTTTATTACGAATTTATCTCTTTATCATTGTGTCTGCCCTGGCGTAAATGTCTGTGAAAAAACAAATTATTAAAAAATAGCCAGGAAGGAAGACAGGCGGCGACACAAGATGTACGACCGATGCTCGACTAGTAACGTGAAATTAATCCGAAAGGTTGGTCTGAAACGCAACGAGAATCAGCAAGGAGGTCTTGAGGGTGGTCGTTCGCATTTTTTGGCATCGTCATTAACGACTTCGCCCTGGCGGAGAAGACGTTCGAGGAATCGATTATGACGGCTTCGACGCGTGCTGGCATCCCTGAGGAGGGTCACACGCCTCTTTCACGTTTTCGACGCGATTCGAATCGCTGGGAGAGTGTTTATGACACAAAAAGAAATGATGATGACGCTCACGCGACGAACGACCAACCGTCGGAATTTCAAGCGTTCTGACTTTTAATTCCAATATATTTGCTACGTTCTTTCGCAAGTTCCAGAATCGGCCATAAAATTGCAACCGAGGTATGTTAATGAAAAAGAACAGTAATTCTTTTTGATAGTACGTATGTATGTACGATTACACAGCTCATGAAGAATGCTTTTTTTCTTTCCATGAACGTTGATGCTTTGAAATCACAACGTAGGAATTCGTTCGAGAAACTATCGATTATGTAAAATATAGGGTATTGTTAAATTACCATTGAATACGGTAAACACGTAGGCATATGCGATATAAAAACGATATAAATATACGAAGGATGTAATTATGATAGAAATCTGATTTGATCGTCATAGCGTTTTAAAGATTAATATTTTCAGTTGAAGAATTAGTTGCCAACTTGGGATAGTGGTTAATAATATGTATTACAAGTGGAATATTATTGTAATATTTCTTGCCGTTGGTTAAATGGAAATATGTAGTATTAACAGAGACACAAACGTTTCAAATCTAAACGAGATCATATCTATAGATCGTTGTTAGATTGCTTGCGAATAAATACATTTTGCATAAAGTTATTATCTATATCCATATTCAGAAGCAATTTAAATTGCACGTAATATATCCATATATTACCATTGAATAAGGTGAAGATCTAAGAGAAACAAATGAAAATTTCGTTTTCGCAGCGGATAGAATCTTGAATTGGAATTACGCGAACAACCGCATAAATGAATGTTAATTAGCCGTGAAACGAACACGATTCTCACGCTGTTATCTAATGAGCAATTAAGATACCGCCAATCTGAGGTGTGAAATAATTAATCTGTCTATTGAATTGAACTCTGGATCTACTGTTTGAGAAACTTTCGTTCGTTAAGTCTTTCACCACGATGAACACAAAGCTTGTACTTACTTTTCAATAACATAAAAAAGATTTACGAATTGTTATCTGGTAAAAAAATTTGTTACAAGAAGAAAAAGTATGAATAAAGATTTTCTACCGCTGTAGAAATTCGTTAAAGCTGAAACCGTATGAAAAAATTTTATCAGCAGATATTATTCGCATTTAATTGCACGTTCTCTGTTAAAATGATAAAATTTTGTTTATGGACGATGCAAAAGAGAAATAAAACATTTTAATCTTATTAAAAATAAAAAGACACTTTAGGTTGTATACCTAACTTGCTATAGGTTTACTACTAAATTACGATAAATAAATTCACGATGAGACATAATGGACACCGGACACTCATAATAAAAGGGCTGACGCTTGTAAAATATTCGAAGCGCGATAGCAGAGTGATACTACGCATATTCGCGCGAGGGTGCGCTACCATAATAACTCCCTCGCTTACAACATGGGTGGCGATGGAGCAATATTCCTGTCATGTTACCTAAGTCTGTAAAAGCTAAACGTACTTACGCAACAGCCGAAGGAACCTTACAAAATTCTTAATTACTTAATTTTATCTTCACCCCCTTTAGAAACTTTGCTTTTACATTGATATTTTTCTTATAGTAGCGTTCCACGTTCCGATAGACGCTGTAGGGAAAATTATTTATTAAATAAGTTTAATTATCGTAGAACTTCATTTGTATGAATCTGAATAGATGAGATCATACGATGTTCATACAAGTTCACATAATGGAACAAATGGTTAGTTTACATTTCACAAAAGGAAATATCCAATAATTATATTTTGTCAACGTATCATAAATTTGTGTAGAAAAAATATCAAAACTTCCCTATTCGTCTTGCACGTTTTACAGATGATAGATGAGACATTCTTAATTTCCACATGACAAAGAAAATACTACAAATCTTATTGATTATCACACTATATAAGCCTGTGAAACTATAAGATACACCGACAACATTTTACCATAAAGTATACTATATCTTCTTACACACCCTATATGTCTGCTTGAATAATACACCAGCAATTCTTAATTTCCAAACAGCCTATTCAACTTCCCATTACTCAATCCTATAAAACACGTTAACAAAATTTCACCACAAAAAAAAAAAAAAAAGAAAGAAATACCAAAACCTTCTTCCCCATGCTACGTATTTGTTCAAATAATAGGCCAGAAATTCCAAATCTCTATATCAGAAAAAGATGACCAAAAATGCTATTCATTTTCACATTATCCAGTCCCGGTGTTACGCGCTGATTAAAACCCGCTCCTCGTATCCGATCAGCATAAACTGTATATATAAAGGAATCTCGTTAGGCATTACCATAATGTCATCGAATTATCAACGCCGATGCTCTTAACCCCTTGAACAGGGTTCTGGGTCCATCCTCGGCCTGTCCTCTTTCTCTCTCTCTCTCTCACTTTCTTTCTCTCTCTCTTTCTCTCTCTCTCTCTCTCTTTCTCTCTTACTTTCGCGTTGTTCACGCGTGCACGTGTGTGCGTGTACGAGGCACGCGGCATCGGCCATAAATAATGCATGGGCATCGTCGTGTCCCGGTCTGTAATTTGATTGCGGAGGCGTCGATTTAAAAGTTTGGCGCCCACCTTCCTCACGGACGCGACCATAATGGCACCTACACGCGTCCCGGCGTCAGTGAACAGAGGTCCATGAAGAATCACCGAGGAGAAGGGAGGTGAAACTTGAAAGAGAGGATCAGAAGAGAGAAAAGCGAGAGAGGGAGAAAAGAAGGCGAGGGAAACGTTAGAGGTCAGTGGTTTGAAGGGGGATGGAAGAAGGGGGTGGGTCGTGTATCGGCCGAGACAATCACACCATTGTTGAGGCTACATGTAATTAACGATAGCATCGTTGGCGAATTATTCATTTATCATCGATCAGGCTCGTCCTCCTGTCCTTTAAACGACCACGGGGTGTGGACGAGCCTCTCTGAAACGCGATCGGTGAAATATTAAAATATTTTCGGCTCGTTCGACCTCGTGCTTCGCCTCCAGGCATCGAGAAGAGGTCGCTGATGAGTATTGTTTACGAGCGAAAGGTGAACGCCAGTGGTGATACGAGAATTTTTCACTTGGAACGTCGCTGTAACGTATCGTGCAAGGTTTCGAGAGTCGTTGAAATGACCAATTTCTTCGTATTCATTTGTAGTAGGAAATTAAATGTACTCCTATATGGATATAATATGTATAACGTACCATTATATTGTGATAAATTTATTATTGCTATAAATGTATGCAAAAAAACTGTTCGTCTATCAAACATTAAAATTGTAATCGAACATGGCAGAAAGTATCCATAATGATAAAATTGATTCTCCTTTCTACCTTCCTATCTCCTTTCTCCTTCTTCTAACACTAACAAAGTCCTTTCTCTATTAGAATTTCGGCTTTCGGCATTTTCTCATTCCAAACATCGAAATAGTTAAAAATAGTAGAAAACAAAGAGTATAAAAACAAATTCTACTCCTCTACTTTTCCTTTTTTAATACATCCTTCAACCCTGTCCGCCATTAAAACTCCATTGTTCAATGTATCAACAATTATCGATAAAAGAAATTCTCTAGCAAAATAAGAAAGAAACCTACTCTTCTGTATTCATTCGCCTAAGCCAAGACAACCCTTACAGTGATTACAGAACCATTGAAGAGATCGTAATAGAAATTACGGTTGGCTAGAGCAAAAGGCATCGATAGACTTCCTTCCTGAGCGGCGAGGTTCACGAATGTCAGTCACACACGGCTAATAATTCAGCCGTGGCCTCTGGTCGCTCGTCTATTGGCGCGTTTTGTTTATGGTGGTCCTAACTCGGTCCCCGAGTTAGGTACACACCAGGCGTGCACACGATGATCGTGATTAATTGGCAGGCTTCCAGGTAGACGAAGGCTCGCGGCGCCACCACCGACGCCGCCGTCGTAGAAGAGCGCGCGCGCGCGTTCGTCCGAAGGGGAAAAAACAGGCCGTCAAGCCGGGGAGGGTCTGGGTCCCTGCCCGGAATTGCACGACGGCCCCACGGAACGCCGGCGCCGCGGGGGCCGGTGGTCACCCCCCGGCTGCCAAGAAGAGAAAGAAGAGGATGTCCCCTGCGAAAAATCTCGCGGGGGAGCGACGAGGGAGCGCCCTGGACCGAGAGCTTCGAGACAGGAAACGGGACGCTCCCGAGAACCGTCACGGCGACCATCGTGGGGTTTTAGTCGGTAAGAGTCCGACACTACCCGCCGCCGCCTCCCAGAGGGCGGCCGGGTGTCCATGAGGATTTCCCCACGTATAAAAAAAAAAAAAAAAAAAAAAAAAAAAAAAAGGTAGACGAAGGCTGGCCGGTGGCGACTTCCAAGTGGCCATAGTCAGCCTTCCGTTCAAACCACCGGCCATTGTTCAATGATTAATCATCCATTGCTATAGTCACCGTTTCTTTCGTGGTAAAACCGTCGTTTCGATGTTTCCCGTGTTGTTACGACCCGGCTAGCCGGTCGATCGATCGTTCATCGGCACCGATTATACCGCGTTCAGCCGTGACCATCATCCAAGATGAGAAAAGGGTATGTTTCTCCTGCTATCGCGGCTTCCTCCGAATGGGATTGTTCAAGATTCCCTTAACGGACCGTCGTTCACGTTCGAGGGACTTATATCGATTCTTAGTTCTGTCGTTGGGTGATTTTAAAGGGAAATCGTGACTGTTTTTTTGTTTCTGTTTCGGCTGGAGATGTTACGTGCTGGTTGTGAGCATTTTTTACGAGATTGCAGGTGGTTGGACGTAAGTTTTGGGGTGTTAACGGGTTGTCTCATTGGCGTATTTATAATATGCTTGTAGGATATAATATATTTACACAGTGGAAGGTAAAAGAAATTTGAAGATTGCTACTTAATCATGTTAGCCACTGGCAACTTTTGTATTAAACATTTTTTGCCATGACAGCAACATTTCATCAATTTTCAGAGAATATACATCGTATTTATTCTTTACGTGTGTCAATTACGATTTCGTATCCCCATGTTCCTTTCTCCTTGACTTTCCAACTTTCTTTTGTCCACCACTACATGTACATTCGTATGAAACGACGCCCCCAGACTATTAATATACACTGTCAATATTGCAAGGTTCTCAACTAAAAGGCTCAACGTGTATCGTCGTTACGATGTGATATTTGGTTGAGGTCATTTTCCTTGGGATCCTTGAAATATTGATAATATTATCGATTGTCTGAAAGAGATCTGACATATTTGTAACGTGTATATCGGTTTGGATACATATAAATTTTTATTAAAATCCTCGCGGTAATTTATGCAGTGCACACAAATGGAATTTTGGAACATTAAAGTAGATTTTGTGTGAAAATTATCAAAAATTATCATTAATTTTAATTTTACGTTGTTAGAAAAGCGTTCTTGGAGGGCGAATAATTGTGTTTATCCAACGAACGAGTGAATGATGAAATTAAATGCAATTTACAACTTAGCAAAGAAACTGAGAATTTTGTTTGATCGCTGGACTAAAGGGGAAGAAGAAAAATGGATTCCTTTCTTTTCTGACAAGTCAGAGAATTTAATTTAGAGTTCGTCCATCCACGCAATTCTGATTCTGATTGTAGTTGTCTCCTAATTGATAGTCCATTAGCTGTCTGTTAAATATACAGGATGTAGAATCACATCATTATTAGGCATGGTTATCTAACACAGGAAACGAAGGGACGTTATTATATCTATAGAACGTGATACGTCTTCCGGACCTTCATTTCGTAGCTTTTACTATTTTTAGCATCACAGATTTACCTAAAAACTTCTCTCACATACCAGTTCTAATTAACAAGAGATTTATTCATAAGTGCTCATAATTGATTAAGCAATCAGTCTTAAACAAAGCATATTAAATGTGTGCGAAATTCTTTCAAATTGATGTGTTTCAAGAATCACTTTAATCACGATTACAAATTATATATATGAAAAACCACAGTACAAAAGCTATCTTGTTATATCATATTGTTCATGATGTTCGATGAAATCAAAGTATGTGAAGTAGAACAAACGTACTCACGTTTGAATAATATATATCTAAACCTATCAATCTACACGCCATTCGAATAAACTTCGAGTAAACTTCGTGTATTTTACTCTATCAAGACACGTAAAGTACAAATTTTAATTAGAATCTAGTATCAACTAAAACCCCTAACAAACGAAGATGGAAACATCGAAGAGCCACTACAAACTACAATGAAATATATCAGGAAGAATTGGTTTTGAGAGAGAACATCGAACAAACAGAAGCGTGTTTTCCCAAACACGAGCAAACGAAAAACCAAGTTCCAATCTCATTAACAACCACCATAGTCGATGCCCGAACAGGGAAGCGGAGGGGAACGATAAATCGTGGCGTAGAGGATGGATCGTGACCGGCCGGTTATCGAGTGTCGACATGCAGCGTTTCCGTGTAATGTGACATCATGGAAATCAACGATTCAAAGCGTCCCCGTCATAACCATTTACCGTTGACACTGTCTGCATCGTTCAACCGTTGTCAGAACGTTGCTTGCATCGACAATGTCGCCCATATACAAAGGACAAATGGCCGAAGAAAGATAGAGAGGCTCTTGAAAAGCCGGAAGCCACCACGGCGACATATTATAGCCTGGACGACGTTAATCGATCGAAAATTTTCGTTAGATTTCTTCGATAATTCGACGACGACTGGTCATGCTCGAAGGAAGTCGTTGTGAAACGTTTAAAATTTGTTTGCCAGCGATGGAATACTAATTGTAGGTTCATGGGGGTGGAATTGGGACTTGGCAGGCGTCTAACGATTTGTATGTTAGGGGCAATTGTACGTATGGTAGTGTAGAGACGGAGAATATTAATTTTTGATGTCCTCTTTAAATGTAAGTGGTGTTGCGTGCTATTGTTGTAACGTTGGCGCGTATTAGGTTGAAAAAGAATAAAAGGATGATTGACATATGACTTATACGCATTCGCCACGTATGTACGGTGACTGTCGTTAGTTTTAGTCTTAGGTATTCTTATGTCAGAAAAGTTGTACGTTACATTTTTAATTTCGTTGTACGATAAATATTATAAAACTCAGACACGCACAGATTACCTGGGTTGTAGAATGGAAAGTATGGAAATACAATTGTCGTACTATCGAAGTGAGCTGTATATCATACTAACGATAAATTCGTCACTGCTAGTACTTTTTGTAATTTGTTCAATTTCTTACGTTTTAAGATCCTTAATTGCTGATATATAATGATTATTATTAATCTCTAAGTAAACAGTAATGGAATAAGAGTATGTATGACGTGGAAAAAAGTTAAAAACTGAAATACGTTAAGAGAACACGCAATGAAAAGAAACGTAATAATTTTAGAATCTTTATATGAAAATTATATTTCGTACTTATATTTCCGTTTGCAAAAATAGTAAAGCTCGGTTTATGATAGATACGAGTACCGAAAATCTTTTGTAAAACGAAATAAAAATGTTTCTGCAGAAGATCTGGCTCACCAGATCGTGTTGTCGAGGAGGAGCAGCCGCAGATCGGCCAAGAAGATTCGAGCGGCTTGACCAGAGACATTTCTTGCATTTCGTGGCGAGTCCCGGACACGTGTAGCCGACACAGTTTTATTGAGATTCGCAAAATTTCTGCGATCAGTTTAACCAAAGAAGAATTTCCCCCTCGGGAAGATTGCTATTCTCGCGAGAAAATGTCATTCTTTTTACCGATGCTTTTGCGATTTTTTTCTCTGAAAATGAATAATTTGTTGGCACGAGAATAAATAATACATTTAGCAACTAAAAATAGCAATTTTTTTCTATCTTGAAATTTTTATCGATTAAAAAAAGCATTTTATTCGATACAATTTTAATTTTAGCGATCATTTACAATAAATACGACTAAAAATTTCATTGCAACTGTTAGGAAAATCTCCTTTCCCAAAATACCGAAATTTATAAATACGAAATTAAATGAATTACCCATAAAACACCATAAAATCGTCACAATCCAGTGAAATTTTATCGCCGATACTCTGAAAAAAGATGTCGATTGTAATCTCACGGCCAATTATTTGTAATTTCTATTCCAGGAAATAAATTTTCCAAGAACGTGTCCAAGTACCTTGAAAATGAATTTCGTGGGATTCCCTGAGTTTCTCGTGTCGTAACATGATATTCGTTGATATCGAACGATTACAGTGATTCCTCGTCAGTTGGGGAGAGAAATGGAGAAGGTGGTGGTGGGAAATAAGTCGTAACGGCACGTAATCGTCGCGATAAAGTGTTTTGATAATTTATTCACGGGTGCTGGGGGAACGAAGAAACGCGAAGGAAGGTATCGGGTGACTGGTTGGAATCTCATTATTTTTTACGGTGAAATAATGGGCGGCCTGGCCGTATTTCTCATTGGGCCGTGTCATTCTAAAATTACATTCCCCGTCGCGCGTAAAGTAAATGTAACAAAATAAAGGGGCGAATTTATTCGCATAGTCTAAACGCGCGCCAAAGATGTCCTTCCCCTTCTGATAAAGATCGGACGAAGCCCGCCGATTTTCGGTGTAAAAAGTATCCCGTTGCAGGCGGATTTTAAATCCCGAGATTTAGAAATGAAGGGAAGAATGGAAATATCGCGAAAACGAATGGAATTGCAAATGACATTTTGAATACAAATAATGATAAATAAATGAAATAACGATAAATTTCTGATAATCTCGCGTATATCGAATATCTACGAATCTTCTCCCAAAGTTATAAATAGTATCGTTAGTATAATTGTTAAAGTAGATTGTTCTTCTGTCGATAGCTGTAGTAGAGTTACAGGAGTTGTAAGAATTTTAATAGCTAAAGGTACTGTTAAGATTCGCAAAATTTATTTCAACTGCAAGAAGATCAAAACTAAAAATTATCGTGAATGACGATTAACGCTTTCAAAAATGAAGTCCGAATCTTAAACTAAATAATCTGCTATAAAATTATATTACGTAATATCTAATATTGAAATATATGACGTGTGAAATACTACAATTTTATAATCGATACTCATATACACATTTTTTATGAACCAATTTGAACGTGTAATACCATGAAACATTTGAAAAATATCCTCAATGGAGCTCGCACACGTCGAAACGTGCCGAACGTTTATGATTCTCATCGCTACAAAATTTTCACTATCTATATATCCTAGAAGTAGTCAATACGAATATCCTCAAAATACTTTAACGAATAAAAATATTCTAACGTAAGTTCTTAATAAAAAAAAGCTTTGTAAAAAGGACGAAAGCGCCAACAAAAAAAAAAAAAAAAAAAAAAATGCAACAAGAAAATGCAGAGAAGTCAAAAATTCTATCACAATGATCACGAAGCGTTACCAAAAAAGGTAATATTTTATATAATTCATCATAAAGAGTAATCCACTATTGCCAGACAAAGTAATCTTATCAAGGAGCAGCGTAATAGGCCTAGTCGCATAAAAATTCGTCTAAAGACAAGGATATTCAGATTGGAAGGGAGGAAGCCCAATCAAATTCCCATGATTCCGAATTAGCAGATGCTTTCGCCAGATCGAATGGGCGCCCCGTGGCGACCCTCGAACGAAGAAACACCATGGAATGCGCGGCCGACCTTAAGATATTCACGACAACTATATTAGCCGGTTCAGATAGGATCGGCATCATACTGCGCCAGCGACACGCTTAACCCTGACCAAGGTCCATCTCTCCGCCCCCTCCATGGAACCCTATGGTTCACTGGCATCATTTTGATTTATGCGAACAGTCGCCTTCTTTAACACTTTTACCTGAAAATACTCTATAGAAAATAATTCTAGCGTTTCGACCAAATTTTCTCCGCTGTTAGGATGTTCAAAGACCTTCTTTTTTATCTCTGTGTTACATTCTGGTGGAAATTTGATTTATCGGTCCTTTTCATTCGTTTCATTCATTTGGTTCATTCGATTAGAAATTTTTATTAGATGTTTTCCATTTGGAAATTGAAGATCTGTTTATCAGAATATAGGTTAATGCAATGGTTGTTCTAAAATTCTAATAAAAAATTCTAAAGATCTTATAAAAATCTTCGGTGTCAAATTGATTCTCTTCAAATTTCTGTTGGTTCTAGTTTCTTGGAAATATTTCTAGGGATATTTCTGATTAATTGTCACAGTAAGACAACCTTCTTCCTCTTCTTCCATTTTCTTACTCGATACTGATGAATACAAATCAGTTATTCTTACAAAATGTTAATTCCAAGGATTCAAACTGTAACACCTAACCTAACCCTTGCCATAACCTCCAAATTCTTCCAAGCACTTTCCAAACCGAACCGAAACCAACGGTCTAAGTGTCTGATCTATCGAAACGTATCTTAAGTTCGTTCAAACCGCAAGAAACTTAACACCCGTAACCTAACCTCAACCTATCAATTTTCTACAACAAGCATCGTTATGAAGCCAATCATACCACACCTCGAAAGGTTATGAAAGAAGGAAAGATAACCAACGACGATCAGGAAATAGCTGCCGATATTCCACGCCTAATTAACGTTCCTACTCTTAAACGATACCGATAAATTAACCTTGTGAAGGTATCGTGCACATGCGCAGATGTGACTCTCGCGACGAAAACTCGTCGGATTTAGTCGGAAGGCGAAGCTGGTAATTGAATAAAAGGCTTCCTCGACGTCCCACGGCGTCGAGGTGTGATCGAGCTCGCTCAGCATGACGCGCGGAGTCCTCTCCAAGCGGATTCCAACCGATCCTCGCGTGCACTCGCGCCTCGACTACCCTAATCGCGTTAATAATACGATGTCGCTTCGTGGTTCGGTTGTTCAACATTCACGGCGAGAAAATTGTAGATCGACTGGATAGATACCAGGCTTGATGCTTTCGGAGATGTTGCATGGAAATTGACGGTTTTCTGAAGGTTTATTATGGCGAGTCTAGGCTCGTTTAATTCCAACATCTCGGACGTGTGTGCAGGAAATGATGGTCGGTAATACTCGTTTTTCTCACTTGGATGGTAGTTTCTGCTTCTAGGTAGTTTTGGGTAATTTGTGGTTTGTGTAAGAATCGTTGCTTCCATGGTTTTTTTTTTTTTTTTTTTCTAGCTTTCTCGTTGGAGTTGTATTAATTTGTAGATTGCAAAGCTTGAGAAAAGAATTATTGCTCGGTTCTCTAACTACAGGGTTCATTTTAAATTCTCCAGCTTTCCGTTTAGGTTACTATCTGCATTTTTCAGATTGTAAAGTTTTAGGTAAAAATTATTATTCCTCCAACTGGAGGATAATTTGTGGTTTGCAAGGATCTTGAAAACGTTCAATGTTTGAGAAAAAAATTATTGTTCAATTTTCTAACTGGAGGCTTTATTTTTGAATATTATTTTCTACGAGTTATCTTCTACGTTATCTTCTATCTATTTTCTACGACATAGAAAAATTATTTCCCTGATTGTAGGATAGTTTGTGGAAGGGAATTTGTAGCTAGCAAGAATCCTTCTACGTATTTCGTCTTCAAGTTGTACGAGTCTGTATATTGCAACGTTTGAGAAAGGAATTATTTTTCATTTCTCTAACTGCAGGATAGTTCGTGGTTTTTTATAATCTTATTAAATAATTCGTGACTTGCCGGAATTTTTATTCTTGAATTTCATGTATCTTGAGCTTTCTCTTTGAATCATATATCGAGTAATCTGTAGATTTGCCAATCTAGAAGTTCTAAAAATGCAGACAAACTACTTATTTCAAATCTGATATTTATCTCCTATTTAATCATCCAGAACTTTACATTTCATCTTTCTTACTCTATTATAAGAATGAAAATAAAATGCAAGAAAAATCGAACAAACGACCAACTACAATAAATGCGTGCAGAAAAATTCACGGAAATTTATCAATGAAGGAAAATGTCGGAAAACAGACGCGAGGAAATTGTCCACTCGCTTTGGAAGCGAAGGTTATTGCGTCGTTCGGCGAATTAGCATGTAAATCCACGGTATTAAGACGTCGCTGGTAGCACGGGATGATGAAACGCTGCGTCCCGGCATTGTTAATCACGGAATTAGCATATGAAATCAGTATTATACACAGAGGCAACCGAGCTATCGACCAACAGCACTGGATGCACAGGAGTAACCCTGCGTGCAATATTACAACCAGTGTAGGATCTTTATCAACGAGGACTCTCGACATTTGCGAAGTGAGTAAAATCTTTAAGCTTTATACCAAATGAAAAATTTGGAATTTTATCTCTGCACTGTCTCTTCTTATTCCATACAAAAATTTGTCATTCGTTGTACCACATAAATATTTGCTTCACTTGGAATCTTTAGTTTTACATTTACGGTTTAAAAACATCAGAAAATTTCTAAGCTTTATTCAAAATTAAACATTTGGAATTCTATCTTTATAGTATCTGTTTTTACTGCTTAAACAATTTTTTGATCTGTTGGAAATTTGCTTTACTTGGAACTTTTAATCTGACCTTCAGGATGTAATATCTTAATAGTATTCTCTACTATATTTGGAATAACATCTTCGTATATTTGTTAAGAGTTTGGACACAGAAAAATTATCTAGATTACCTAGTAGTAAGTAATATTATCAAAGATAATAATCATCAACTTGTAATCTCTATATTCTATATTCGATGTGAAATTTCTCTCAATCAATCTATCAATCTTCAGAGTTTAGTAAGTGTTCTCTTAATCCTTTCAAATTCTATTCTCACTCGAAGAAATAGTTCTTCGCGAAATATAATTTCCTGCAAAGAGTAAATTGTTTAAGTAGTGATTAATGATGTCATAGTAAATATGTTTGTTCATGAACGTACCTGTGTCAACCGGGATCCGATAACCAAAAACGGAAGTCCCTCCATGAATTTCCCGTACTACGTACTAGCTGCCGCTCGGCATGTACATACTGTCACGGGGTGTACATAATAAATAAGAGGGATTTTATCAGATGCCATGGAGTCCCCTGGTGGCTAGCAGAGGCATCGTAATGACCGTAAGCTGATTAGCTCGTTGAATTTGTCCACGTTCTCATAATTGGCTCAATAAACAGGTTGCTCGATCAACAGGCTTGCTTTCCACGTTTTTCTCCCTTATTTACATCTTGTTCGTAACGTGGCCGACTTTCAGGATTTCGTCTTTAGAATTTTGATAAGACGAAGATTCCTCTTCATATTCGAATCTGTCAGAAATCTTATTAATACTATTCATATCCTAAATGCAATATTTTATTGCATATTAATAACACAATGATTATCACTTATTTTTCAGCCACAATCCGAAACTAAATCGACAAAGTCCATTTTCTAAAAATTGTACTATCAAGAATGTTAGCGTACAGTATTTAATCTTTCAAAAACCAAACATGATAATTCAGCTCGATAAAGTTGATAGTTCACACGATATTATCAGCACTTGGTAAAGTACCTTTATCTATTTCATTACTGTTCATATTATATCGTTAAATACAATCACAACTACCCTCCAATGTATTACTAATTCACAACTAGTATTTATCTAGCCCCTAAAACAAAAGACATACGGGAACATATTTACCTGTGCACCTTTTCAACAACCAACTAGCAGATTTTCACTGCAAATCCTAACGAAGAAAAAAAAAGAAGAGAAACATAAAAAGGTATGGTTGAGTTCCAAATTGAAAGGCAGTCAGAAGAAGTGGTGGATTGGTGTGCGTGCCCCCTAAGCCCGTATTTATTCAGCGGCCGCGGCCCGAAAAGCCCCGGGAGGGAACAAAACGTGCAACAAATAGGAGTTAATCGGCTGGCTACATCGATACTAAACGCGCGGTTCATTGTGTGGAGGCAAACGCCTGCTCGATATAATTGGCCTCTAATTAGAGTCCGGCAAAAAGTAAACTCATCTCTCGGTCAAGTCCACCCCCACTCCTTCGTCTTGATCCTCCTTCCACCAAAGCATTCTTCCTTCTTCGTTCGCGTTTCGTAAGGCTCAACCCTTCCTCAGCAACCATTGCTCCTTTCCTCTTTTTACTCACCGTGAGCACATCTTCCTGTCTCCGTTACTCGTCCTGATTCCAACGGCGTTTCACCTTCGCGTGTGCGCAATGGCGTAATCGATGGGTTTCCTAGGATCTGAAAATGATGGCCCGTGTAATTACTGTCGTAAGAATGATAGAGGCAAGAAGGAGTAGCGATCTTCTCTTTTGTTCGCAACGTTCCTTTTTTGCTAGATCAAGCGTTTCTTTGAAATCAATCCGGAAGTTGCAGGTTTCTCAAAGTAGAAGAGGATTTTCGATGTTGTTTCAATAATTGCGACGAAGATGAGATTATTAATAGCGACGCACGTACAAACTATCTACTAAACTTCCAAACTATCGGAAACCAAACTTTCCGGAAATATTCAACCGTATTCGATTTCAACATAAACTTTTCAATGCCTAATTACGAACAATGCTTGATACACGACTGGTTGATGCGCAAATCTAAAAAACTAATATTTATCGTTATTAATTATCCAGTTATTTAAATTGTTACAATAATTTCTTCTTATTTTATCAGTGATCCATGCTATCCACGCAAACTGTCATAACGATGGACTAGTCGGCGCTACGATTTAAAATTCTTTGCTGCCCCAACCGATTCTCCTATACAGAAATCCTTATCAGACAAAACATCTCCAATCAACATGCTCCTTTGAAAAGCCACCTCTCGATTCTAGACCACCACAAAACCCTATGGCGGATACCTGTAATCACAGCGCATTCATGCAACCGCGCGAGCTTCCCTTAATTCATCGATCCGCGAATAACCGTGGCGTTCGATGAAATTCCCTAGGGGCAGGTTACAAAGGTTGACAATGGCGTCTACGCCACTGTAGCTGTCAGCGTTCGCGCGCCGTTTTACGCTCGCCGCGTCTACTAGCGAAGCGACGACTCAACTAGAGCCTCGGATGGAGATTGATTTGCCTTTGTTGGCAATTAGCCCGCGTCCATTAGTCAGCCGGTGACTTTTCAATCGGCCGGCCGAAAACGAGGCGGATTGTAACGAGGCGCGCCAGCCTCGTCATCCAACGGACAAATGGATTTCCTTCGCGGCCTACCTTAATCCCCTAAGTGGCAAAACCTTTAAATAAATCCTATATACTCGGCCGACGCCGCGGTTTCAACCGGTCGAAACGATGATAACAAACCAGTCAATCGATTGATTTCTTCGTTTTCTTCTCTTTCTTCTTCTTTTTTTTTTTTTTTTTGCTTTTTGGTTCTTTTTCTTACGTTGATTGGGAATAATGATTGGTCGAGGCGCGGTTGCGGGGAAAATCGAGATTTATGTGGATGTGATATGATTCTCGAGGTTTGTGCAGTATGTCCATCTACAGTGGCTGCAAACAGTATTTGCATATCGTTTTATTTATCATGGCATTCGTGTACTAATTAATTAAATGTGAGTATTATTTCCTAGTACTTTCACACGATTATACTAATTTCATAGTACGAAGATGGAACGCAGATGAATGCAAAAATGTCTCAAAGGAGAATGAAGGAAATAAGTGTACGTGTCGATACTTTTTGTAGCAACTGTATCTTTGCACAGATAGAGGGAATTGATGTATCGGTATGATTTAAGATCGGCGAGGTATAATGTAAGATTCTGGATGTTACGTTTAGGGATACTATGAGATTTTCTGTTTCTAGATGCCAATATTTAGTTTAGACCGAAGGCAAGATAAGTATTGCAATAATCTTATGAAAATTGGTTCAAGTTTATAGAGAAAAGTAGCGCTACGTTTTCTAACTTAAAAATTAAAAATTATTATGCAGGAATATTTAGATTTGGTCTTACTTGAAATTCAATTCTAGATCAAATTCACCAACAAATTCCAAAAGAACTTCGGTCAGATCATAACAAGCATCCGCCAATGCGATCGTAAAAGCAACCAGATTCTGCAACATTAAAGTAACTGGCCAACCATTTTCTCCAAATTTGTCCCGTTTACTCGTATGATATCGCGTACAAACGAAAAAACACTCGCAGATACAATCGTAAACGGGATATAACACTTTAAAGGAGTCTTAAATAACATGTCAAACGAGATTTCTCGTTTTTATGAATGAATTTAAGGAGAGTCGATACGAAGAGAAGCATTTGGCCATTAATGTAAACCAATCTCTCAAGAATAACAGTTCTTTCGGAGATAGTATTCAATAATTTATTAACAAACACATTTCACAGTGTTTCAACGAATTGACTCTCATTTCCGTCTTTTTCACTTTCTTATCTGTCCCCAAATATCTCATAACGTGTATCTCTTAAGATTCCAGTCATTAAAGTATTTCAAAACAATCTACGAATCACGAAAACCCGAAAGATACACGAACAAGAGTAAAAAAATATCTTTTAACTTCCGCTTCTCTCTGTATCTCAAAATTCTATTCTTGTGAGAAAAACATATGAAAATTTCGCTTCTCTAAAAATATTGTCTCAAAATTCTAATCGAGTACGAGCAAGAGTACATCTCTTTGAACAATATCTTTGAACTTGTCCGAAAAGAATATCTCAAAATTCCATTCTCAAGAAACAGAGAGTTTGAAAATTTCTCTACGCAGAATATCTTCAAATTCTACTTCTGTAAAAGGAACGTCTTAAGATTCTATCTTTCATATTCTCTAAAATCACATTCCCATGTCTGCTGACGAAACTACCCGATACCTAACACAATTAGTCTTCGATTAAAGAGCTTCATTTGAATTTCCCATCATTGTTCACACCGTTGTATTATCGGTTCTGAATACATCTCGGTACTGTCTTTAACATCGTGTATGGGCTGAGAGAATGTTGGTTGGGGCCGGAATCGATTATCATAAATAGCGAGTCGCGAGCGTATATCTTTGTTCGCCAATGCGTACGTAGGTGCGTGACACGCGAGATCGAACAGTAATTTATGGAATCGAAATCGCTGACCCGCCGTGCGTACACCATGGCTCACCATGGTACGTTCATTCTAACCTGCATTTCTTTCATCCTTTCTCAACTGCGATTCTCGGTTGTTTTTATCCTGCCGGTCAATTAAACTATGATTTACAAGGAACGTTTAGTGGAACACTTAGCGCTCGTAAAAGTCCATCGCTACCGATAATTAGCGGGGCATTAAACTCATTAGGGCCGATGCAGCGCAATATGCTAATTAATTAACGACGAACCGGCTCGTCAAATGGATCGTTCGCCCGGAGCAACCGGCGTGGATACGCAAAACGAATAACGGAACCGTTTTGTTTTTACGAGCCACAGGGAATTTGGGCGATTCTACAGGCTCTCGTTTCGACGTTTGAAGTACTGCGAGAAAGTCAAGACTTCGGTAAAAGAAAACTTCTGCACGAGGACAGAGGATCTGAAGAGTCTACGTGTGTTTAAACTTCTAGCTTTTTCGACGAATATCCTCGCGTAACAGTAACAAGTCGTCTGACTATCATATACTTAATGAGAAACTATAAAATTGTGAAAGAGAAGTTTATAGTCTATAATTTGAAACTTTCAAATTTACCGATATTATTCGTAGAGTTCGTAAGTGGAATGTGGATTTTTATACGTTTACGATAAATCTGATACTACAAATATACATGAACGAATATAATATGCAAAAGTATAAGAAACAATCGAAATGAAGTACCACCTACTTGTTCAAACATTCTAACATTCGCGAAATTGTGTAAAAATCCTCTATTCGCAGATTATTACGCAACAAGGTCCACAATACAAGTCAATCGAACAGTACCGAAGTCTCAAACGAACGAGCGAAAAGCTCGCTACATGAAAAACTAAATGAACCACGACGCGTGTTTCCAATGTTCCTGTCCTTCGCAAATTTCCAAATCGTCGTCAATCCCAAATTCCCTCTTACCACGTTATTAATTAAAATAACATGATGTCGCAGGGTCGCGATCTCATGCAGTGTCGCGGCCAAGGCAAACATTCGCGTATAGAAGCCGCTGCTCGAAGAGGAGGTACGTTCGAATATGAGAAAACGACGAGTAGAAAGCGATGTGAGAGAAGACAGAGAAAGACGAGGAAAGAAGAAATGGGGTAAACGCGTATAAGAGAGAGAAATATGCACGGAGAGAGGCGTTTGGTCCGCGTTCGAAGGTGGCGGATGATAGGAAGAAAGAAGAGAGGATAAAGAGGAAGAGAAAGATGAAACGAGGGGTATAGGTTAACGAGGGTGTGATTCATGGGGCCCTGGCGGCGTGGTTCCCCCTCGTGCCTCGAAAGGTGCTCATATACCGAAATTATGTCCAGGCTGCACCTGCTGTATACAGTATTCCAGTTTCCACTGGCTTCTCGCTGTCCTCCGTAACGGTAGTCACCAGGTCGATCTTATGCTGGCGTCTTCTCAGACGAGGAGGAGAAGTTGATCGAGAACCTCGTTTTAACTCGTAAGACCGCACGCGATCCATCAGATCGTAATTAATACGGGATCGTTGTTCTCAAGTCAAGAAAATGTTTGGGGCGGAATCGAGGACTTTCGCAGGTGTCGAGGAAGGTTTAAGAAGAGTAGAGATTTTAGATTTGCGAGGATTTTGAGAACTTGTATGCATGTGGTGTGAAGATAGTTTATAAGGTTACGGATATTTTTGTAATAAGAGATATTTAGGTTAAGGCTTCGTTTGACTACAGCTATTCCGTGTATTTTGTCGTAGTTTGATGCCAAATACTGGAGCTTAATATTTTGTCACAGCATTCCAATTCTACTGTTCCTAATGGTCTAATATTCCACAGTTGTTCGTAGCTCTATCTTTCGTTATTCCAAGATTTCTAGAAGCTTTAACTTCAATGTTCCATTGTTCAAGCATCACTGATTCGAGGCCTGCCTTTTCCTGACCTTCAGTAAAGATTCTTTTTCACAACTACAAACTCCTTCAAACCACTTCCGAGTGTTTGAAACCTTCGATCTCGTCTCTTTCTAATTCTCAGTTACACCTGCATCGAATCCTACCTAAGTAGTCATCGTCTCCAATTTTTAATTGTAGTTGAAATCCAAAATAGCCAAGATACTCAAAGTCTGAAAGGCAGAGTTTCCAGGGAAGCTTGAGAACGTAAGAAAATTCCTCTGCGAAACGACAAGCTTTGGAACCGTTTCAAACTTCATCCAACCATTCCACCTCCGTTCCCCTTCAACTCTAAATTTCTCCCGAATAAAACGCAAAATCAACAACAAACACCTATCTTCGACCCCACCCAAGCTCCAGTACTCGATTTCCTAAAATTCTAAATGCAAAGTCCCGAGCAAAACCAGTCACGCCGACCGCCATGAGAACCACTGCCCGGCGCATTCAGGTATTATTTAACTTGGTTAGGGAGCGATGGTGCGTGCGACTGATGGGTATGAGGTTGTAAAGGATCCCTTCGAGACATTAATATTACCAACGTAAGCACCGACTCGCTTGTAATCATGGTGCATCGTTGCACCGACCCAGCGTATAGTGAGCGCGTACACGCGCGTATACACGAGCACAAACACAATCGTACACGGTGAAACGTACGCAGGCGTGCACGTATACGTAAAAATAGACAGAAAGAGAGAGAGTGAGAGAGACGGACAGAGTGTCTTGGTTTCACGTCGAACGTCGGAACATCGGTGTGTATAACCGATCAAAAGGATCGGGCATCGTTAACCGCGATAGCCGAAGCGCGCCTTAAACGACCGGTGTTTTCGCTTTAACGTCAGTTTATCCAATTTATTTCGAGGCAGCGTGGAATCGGCGCGCAACGCGATTGAGAAAACCCCTAGCCGCGACCAGGATGCTATCTTTTTCTATCTTTCGCGTTACGAGAAAACGAATGAGAAGACTTGGATTTTCTTCGCGATCCTTTTGCCTCACGATGTACCACGTCGATCACTCGACTAACGACAGCGATTGATAGATCCGTCGAGATGCTTAAACCTTCCTTCTTAACCCTCCACCCATTCACCTTCGCTATCTTTAACGAGAACTACTACCACGGATGATGCGGTCGTCGGTCATCGTTCGATGGATCTGCGAATCGTGTTCGAATAGACGTTCGTTTTATCGATTGAAAATTACAACCAGTATACTACTCTGCTTTGGAAATTATAGAATTATAATTATACGTTTACTGGGCATCTCAAATTCTTGTATCAAAAATTTGCTGTCTTCTCAGCAATCACAAGAGCTTCTATCGTTAATCCCAGATTGGTATTGTCGGGCTGCAGACGAACATGATTATTTAGTTTGAGTTTGTATTTGGTTATACGAGTAGTTTACAAACTAAAGCGATCAACTGCACTGTTTGAAATTTTTGAAATTTTATTGCTACGGTACTTGTGATTCGTATATAATTTCTTATATAATTTTATCAACTTCCTTCACTTTTTGGTTTACGGAGTTAACTGATTTGCCAAGTAACAAGTACAGTTTTGGAATATTTAATTGTTAAAATACTCAATAAATGTGGGTTTATGTAAAGCAGAGAATAAAAATTAAAGTGAAAGTACTGTAAAATTGGGTGACTCGTCCCCAAATCTTGCGACGTGTATCTATGATATAATAATAGCAATGGAAGATTGGCTTCACTGTCGATGACACCGAAAATAGGATGATAAAAGAACGAAAAACCTTGTGACCATCCTCTTTCCGGTGGAGAACGACGCGATTTTTATGGTTGAAGGTCTCGGCGAGATCGAAAGTGGCCGATCTTTCAGCCATGGTCCTGTTTGCTGCCAGGTTCGTAGTCGTTTCCATCGATTTATGGCCGCAGGATCTGCGCGACAAATTTTACTGCGAGCATTCGCGGATCAGGACCGCGTCTCGTGTTATCCGCCTCGATAATGCTGACCTCGCCGCTATGGTGGATCGACGATAAAGAATATTTATGGTGGGGAATAAGCCGCGCTTAACGGCGAATTTCGGTGGTCGTGAACGAGTCTCTCTGGAAAGTAGTTACGATTATGATTTTATAGATTATGATTTATGATTAGGACTCGGCTTCCGTTTCTTCTTTGCTCGTTGCTAGTTTTATATTAGCAAGATTAGTCTTTTAATTTGGCAGATGATGCTCTATTGGAAAACCACAGGAGAGAAATATGGTAGGTAAATTTCTGCGAATTTTTTCATTTTAATCTCATTTTATGGATATAAGCTAGTACTTCAATGCGACATTGTTGAAAATGAGAACAGTCTGTTGAAAGTTCAAGAAGATTTTTAACACCAACTTTATCAAATGACCTGTTTCAAAGTGTAATTTAAAATTGTACAGTTATTGCTGTTTCTTTTGTTCATCTAACTTTATGTATATTCTTATATTAATTTTGTTAATCAATTTCTCAACTTTTGTTAATAATTGTTTATCGATAAATTCTGGCATTGTATAAAAATGTTCGATTGCGAATTGCAGAAGAACGTAAAGGATTAAATGCGCAAAATAAAATTTGTCGGGAAGCGCGTATCGCGTTTCATCCCAACATCATAAAACATTTTGCAACGAGCAAGAACTTCCTCAAATTCTCCCCAACGTCTCTCCTATTCTCCGATCAGCTGTTTTCCTTCCACGCCTCCGTCCAGGGTACACAATTTCCCGGATTACCCTAACTCTATTAGACCTTAGCCGGGGATTATCCCTGCGAGGATTAACCGTCTGACTTCTTTACCAAGCAAAACTACGACTTCAACTTCGAAAGCCGAAAATCTGGTAGAAAAATAGCAGATAATCGGTAGACAGAGTTAAATGGATAATTTTAGGCTCTGTCCGAGTAAGGGAATGAGAACACGTTTACAAACTTGCGGATTTTGACCGTTTGCCATGGTTGGCTGTGCTTGTGACTAACGCACAGGCCATTGTGAGTTAACCAGAATGGTCAAAGGAAACGATTGTTGCGGTCACCTGCAGATCATCACTCGCCCGCCCACCGACCAACCCTTTGTCAAGGAACACATTCCCTGATTAACGTTGAATTTGCCCATTTTGCATTATCAAAAGGAATTATTTACCATTTTTAGGATTTTATTTTGTTATATGTCTAATAAAGATAAAGGATTCCCAATTAAAGTTTTAAGGGTTCTAAAGGTAAATACTTTTAGTAATGTATATAGTATACTTAAAAGAAATAGGTAAAGAGAAAATCTTCGCTCTTCTTTATTTTTGTATTTATGTGGTTCGTAATAAGAATCTTTTTTTTGTGGATAAAAATATTTGAAATATGAAAATAATTCGACGATTATGATATTTAGACAGGGAAGGTAAATTTCCAATTTTTAAATTTTATGCCATAAATATGTTTCATAAATGTGGAATATTTAAATAGTCATTTTTTTTTTAATCCTTTCGGCGATAAATTTTGATGTTACGTAAAAATGGTTGATTATAAAAATATGTTAGAAAGTATAACAATATAATTTAGAAATCAGAACCGTTAATGGACCATTATGGGCAGCATTCTAAATTAAGTAATTTAATTTAATTTTGTTCGGTATCAAATGCCTATTAGCACGAGCTTCCCTTGTTTCTTATTCCGCCCCTATTTCTCTCTTACGCAAAGACTGACAGAAATAATAAACTTTTGAAGAATTCATACATTCGATATTGTAATAAAAATTCCTCATCCCATTCTTTGTACATTTTCATTTCCTTCAGAATCAAATAAGTGTTTCCGCCACATATTAAAAAATATTATTAACATTAATTACACGGATCAATATTAATAAAATTAAAGTTAACGACTAAATTAATTCGTCTCTCGTAAGGTATTATGCATCTATCACCTAGTTTCAAAAATCTTCTATCCTTGAACCAATCAATTTATTCGCTTCTTTCACTGTTTCGTCTTCTTTTCAACCACCAAATATCGTAAAAGTTAAAAATCAACAAAGATACACCATATTTTTCATACTTAGAAAACCTACGAAATGAGAAGAAGAAAAAAGAAATGTCTCAAAGCTTATATACTCTCGTTGGAACAGCACACGTGATCACGACAGATTATTGACGAGGAAATTTCGTTCCCGGGGACGTCTAACCAGCAGGATCTGGCCAGTGGTTAAAGTAATTATGGGCCTATTTGCTTCACTGTCTCGTTGATTGACACTGGAACGGTGTAATGGATATGTTATTCGAAATATCTTGAGCAACTACAACCTCCTCTGGGCAGCTGACAAATGTAAAATGGTAATTGCCAAGGGGATGAGATTGCCGAGAGGGTTTATATAATCAGAGACAATGTAGAGTTTGGTGACGGGAATTTGCTGTTTGGTATTGGTGAGTTTCGAATGGAATCCGTATTTGAAACCTGTGGACGATGTAACTGGTATATCTGTATGTGGAATCTAAGGCGGGACTAATCGAAATTGATTTGGACAGAGGGAGAAGGTAAATTGGGAATTTGGCCGGCAAGTGTATGTCGAAGGGTGTAGGGGATGAAGGTTGATTGGAGATGGTGTACGTTAGGATTTGGCAAATTTTCGTTAGATTCTTGCAATTGAAATTGCAAGATTTTCTATTCTTTACGAAATCGAGATTTCACTATCCCTTAAGTTAAACAGCAAAATTCGCCATGTCGAACAAGACACGAAGCGATTTCAATTTGTTTTAGATTTCATTGGATGACAATTACACGGTATGCTCTGGCTAACTGTACGTTAAATTTCGATGGAATAAAATGAAATTACAAACTAATGTTTCTTAAGTACAAAGTGTAATTACTGCAGTTTTAAAATTGATCGATGTATCACAAGAAGAAATTATTACTTTCATATTGCCTTCCCATGTTTCTTTTACATTATTTGTTTAAAGAATAACTCGCAACTAACATTTCTCTAAAATTGTATCATGAAATCAACCTTCCAATTACTCGACAATTTTCACCTATTGGTACGAAACGATTTCCAATATCGCTTCAAGCTTCTTGCAATAATTTTGAAACATTCTGTAAGAGGAACCTATCAATCCACCTCCTTTTAAAATGCTCCGAAAATAAGTCAAAGAAGTCGAGTTAAAAACCTTGAAGCATCCTACCTACCACATAAATACCAGTTGGTAAATTACTCAATTACCGTAGAATCACTCTCATAAAATCATTTCATTGCAGAAGTAAATCAACTATCTTCCAATACCAATTAATTCCCTCTTCCAACGAGTTCTGACTAAGCATTCCATAATTTCAATAAATCACCTCGTCACTACAAAACAATCGAAGCTATCGGTCCACCTTTTCTCGCATTCGTCTCAACGCTTGCAAAATAACTGACGTAATTCTATCAAAAAATCCTTAGCTATTCCATTAGACAAAATCCTTTCCATCGCATCATATCGAAAGTAATTTCACTACCACAGCAAACTTTCCATTACATCAATTTACTTCACAGACATTTATAATAATGAGCGCTTAATTCTCCCTTCCCACGAGTTCCCCTAAGCATTCCACAGTTTCAACAAATCACCTAATCGATACAGAACAATTGAAGCTATCAATCCGCTTTCTTTCCTCGTATTTACCATCTGGAAAATCGCTGAAACAATTTGACCGAAACACTCTTAGCCACTCCAACTAGACAAAATGCTTTCCATTATAACATTTCAAAAGTAATCCTACCAATATACCAATTTACATCACAAGTATTATAACGAGCGCTTAATTCGCTCTTCCCACCAATGCGTTAACCGAAACTTCTCCACTGTTAAAGTTCCAAAAGCGGCGGATTCCACGAAGAGAACGTTCGGTATCGCGAAAAGGCCGGGGGATACCCGCGAATGGAGGCGTCGAGGGCCCCGTCGGAGGTGGTTCGCGTACAGTACGTACGTCTTGGAGGTGATTTAAAACGCTGAACGAGCACCACGCCCCGTACCCTTCACCGCGACCGCCCCAGGGCCGTGCAAAAAAGGCGCAAATGCCGGGGTGGGGTTGCTTTCATACCACGAAAAATCGTTGGCGCGAAAAGTCCACGATGCTAAGTGGAAGAAAGAAAGGAAAGGAAAAGGGTAGAGGGAGAAAAGAGAGGAGTGAAAGGGAAAGAGAGAGGGCCCCGGGTAAATGAAGACGCGAGGCGATCCAACGGCGCAAAAATAATTATCCGCTCTGGGCGCGGCGCTGTTTGTTAAAACGTCAGAAGGCTCTCGTGGGTGGAGCGTCGAGACGCTCGGGATCCTGTGGATCCTTCCATCCTCGCTCGTTTCACCACCACCCGCCGGATATTTGCTCCGTGGCGAGGTCTCGCTTGATTTATTCCGGTGCCCCGTCTTCTCTGCTCCATCCTTCGTTCCATTCACTGGTACTTGTTTCTAGAAATTGGTTACCGGGATTGTTCAGGGTTGGTGATAGAGTTGGACATTTACTTCGTTAATCTAACAGTCGATGCGAGCCTCTGTTGCAGGAATTTTTATGATCAGATCGGCTCCGTTGATTAGAAATTCTTTTTGGAAATTGGCTTTTGATATTGTTGAGGGTTAGCGATGATTGCTAAGAATTGGGAGCGGCAGTTCGAGGAATTTCCATGATCAGATTGAGTCTATCGGTTGGAACTTCATCTTGGAAATTGATTTCTGCGATTGTCAAGGATTAGAAGCTTTTGTGGTTAAGCTGAGAGTTAATGAAAGCCTTTGTTTAAAGAATTTCTATGATCAGTTGCTGATAGGATGACAAATTCTTGCGATAAAGTTAAAGATTTTAAGATTTAAAGACTGGAGCTTGTATTTGCAGAATTTTCACGACCAAGTTGAAACTCTCCATTAGAAATGAGTTTAAAGTTGAGGGATCGTGATAGTGGATCGGGTAGTTAGAAATTAATAAAAGAGATTTTTTGAAGAAGTTCTCCAAACGAGTAACCGCTGAGGATCGATAGAAGACTATATTCGAATAATTTTAGTGATTGTGTTAGGCCTATTGGTTGTGGAAACTTTTTGTTAAAATGGGCTTCAAAAGTGATCAGAGCTTAATGATAAAATTAAAAGTTGTTAGAAGGTATTTTAGAGGAATTTTGGCGGTTAGATTCAGCGTTAATAGAAAACGATGTTTGAAACTTTATGCAAATCTTATTCAGGCTCTTATAAATTTAAAGAAATATATCAATGTGCCTTAAAACATTTATCAATTAAATTACTTCATCAACTTTATTAACTTCAGCATATTGCTGAAAATAAGTATCAAGATCGTTGCTGCATAAATACAATAATTAAAATACAAGATAACGAAGGAGAGAAAATACCTACACGATACCATCAGACATCTCTTTCCAACCGATTTTCGGTTCAAGATACGAAAATTGCTCCTTTTCCAACACGATTAAATGCCCCCGATAATCATTTCCTCGAGTTCGACCAATATGCATATCAACTTTCGATTATCGATAACATAATGGCCCTATCACTCAATTTGGCAGGTGTCCTTCCCTGAAATTAAATTCTCTTTTGAAAAATCTCCGATGAAAATCAAGCATCGCCCTTCCTATCGTCAAGTTTGAATTTCTTTTAACAACTTAATGACGTAATAAGGCTTCTTCTTAGCATTTACAACTCAATAAATTTCACTGGCTATGGGAAACTATAATTATAATTCGTTGCGAATTCTTATTCAAATTTGGAAAATAGAAATAGTTTAATAAATCTTTCGAATAGGTTGATATTTTAAAAGAAAAAAAAAAATACAGAACGCAAACTGCAAAAATATAATACACATATGTGTGCGTGTGTTTAATTAAAAGACACGATGAACGATCTTCGTTTCCACCGATTCTCCTCGTTATTATAATCTCACAAACTTATATCAGCAAAATTATATCAGAGTAAGAGGATTAAGGAATATAATTAATATGATATTTAGATCTAGATAGCTGAGAATATCTTCTCAGCATGAAACTCGCAGGATCTATTAGAAGAAGTAGTTGTATGTTTAGTTGAAGTAAAGTTCATAAGAGAGGAAAAAGAAGTACGTACTATCAATTTCCTTAATGCGCAAAACGATTACGAGGATCGTTCTTAATAATCCGAGATCCGAAGAAAACTTACAAGAATCGAGTAGTTTCCATGCAGGGAACGCGATAAAAATTAATATACCGGATTGCAAATTATTCCACGTTTATTTTATCCGTTTGAACATTTTTCTATTTATTATGTTTCAACAATTTTAATAATCATTTTTAAGAAACCTAACGCTTAATGCTACCTAATAATTCGAAAAAAAAAACGACGCTTATTTCGCATATGCACAAATTATTTACCGATGATTATAGCTTTCAATGGTTGCAATTAATTTCAGAAATTGCACTTCTCGGTACATTTAAAGCGAAGATAATTTTTATAAATTCAATTTACACCGACGTAATCTATAAATTTCACAAAAACGAATTCAACTCCGTGAAAACGTTATTATCAAGCCATGAATATTTATGACACCACACCAAGTGTGTACATTGTATCAATTGACAGACGTGATGAAATCCTTCGTCTCGCAAATTTATCTAGTTAAATTACTAATCCGTCACTCGTTGAAAACGACACTATCCACAACGTCGTTCGACATTTGGATACGTGCACGATGCAACGTATAGCACAATTTTCTCTCGTTGGCTCGATCATTTCGCGAATCGTATCCTGCGCTCGGTCGGAGGAGCATTACCTCGTAACTGGTTTCGCGAGGCGAGCACGAGAAGAGGAAAAAAGAAGAAGAAAAGGATAAAAAAAGGTGGAAGAGGAACAACAAGTGGAGGAGGAGGTGGAGCAGAGAGAACCTTCCTCAGAAGAGGAAGAGGGTGGCGGAGGGATGAGAGGAGAGGCAGAAAACCAATATGAAATTACCCTCGCGCGAGCGAGCGCCAAATTGCAGGTAATAAAGAGGGCCGATAAACAAATGAAGCAACGAGAGGCGCGAGGTGCTGCTTCTCCCTCGAAGGGACGAAGAAAAAGAGGGAAGAACGAGGAGGAAAGAGGAGGAGGCGGATGAACTGGGGGAGGAAAAGAAGCCTTCGTGTCCGTGTGCCGCAAAACAAATACTCAACGATTGAACGAGCTAAGGGGAGAGAATGAAAAAGAAAGAACGAACTGCCGCCGAACGCGGCTTTCGTTCACCGCCATTTTCGTGTTCGATTCTCCGTTTAAACGACGACGTTTTAGAGATGGAAGAGTGGAGAGGCGAAAAATTTTGAATATTTGTGACAATGCTCGGGCAAAGAATGCAAAATTATCATCGAGCTTTCATATCTTCAGTTTAGATGGTTTTTATATAAAAATTAAGGTTTGCTGGATTTTAAGGGGTGAGTTGCATATTTTGAAGCGCAAATAGTTCTGTGTAAAGGGAAAATTTACGTAAAATAAATACGTAAATACGTAAAATTTTATTTCTTGGAATATATCGAAGTTTGAGTATTTTGGGAGAGGTGAGTAAGTAGAATAATTTGAAGTACGTAGAAGTCAGTAGATGAATTTACATCGTAGTAGGTCTATCAAGTAATACTAAATAGTCTTTTAGGGTAAATTAGACTTTAGAATATTCGACAAGGGTTAAATAGGAGAATTTTAATGAACGAAATTTACAAAGAGTTTCGAAAAGCAAAAGAAAGATATGTCAAATTATCGTGGGACTTTTGTAGATTTTCTATAGAACACGAGAATTCAGTACATCAAATTACAGAATTTAAATATTTATTGAAGAATTAAAATGTATAATATCGATAGTACCTTCGCATTTAGTAATATTTACATGTCTTGACTCTTGCATTTCGATTTTTAAAATTGAAAAAAAGAGGATAGAAAAGAGACGTTTCTAAGAAACATTGACTGTAAACATTCGTGGAGTGAACGCGCACGAAGAAGGGTGGTCTTCAACATATGTCACGCTAAACGAAGGGCTGTCTGTACAGACAGAAGTTGACGCATTATAATTTTACGCCGGCAGTGGGCACCGGCAAACTTTTCTTCTTTGTTGGGACTCCTTTCAAAATGGTCATAAAGTGAAAAATAAAGTATAGCTTGGTTAACGAGTAGCCAGCGGGTTTCACGGTTAAACGGACACTAACGATTCCAGCGAAACCAGCGACGACCTGTCGCCATTGCGGATACGCCATATTACTGTCAATCATCCGATAAAGAACATTCGACGTTAGCTGAAACTCGTTTTCTTTCCACGACGAAGATAATTCTTTGGGACGAACAATTAGCATTGACATTTAGTATCGAGAGATCCTCGAGTTATCAGAAAAATTCAGTATGTTTTACTAAGAAGGAGACTGGTAATAAATTAAATGTGAAATTTATTTGTAATTTATCATACTGCAGAATTGTTCGAATTAACAATGGAACGAGATAATCAGACTTCAAAGTTGTCATCAATCGAGGAGATGAGACACGTTTGAAGAATCGGTAGGATTTCTCGTTAAATCGTTAGAATTTGAGAAAATTCAAAACTCTGTGTGATTCTAAATATTAAGAGATATTAACGCTTGTACTCCTAAAGACTTCAAATTCTTGACATAATCCCCTACATATATAAATACGAATCTTACATATTACACTTATCTCGTTTTTGCGAAAACGCGCACTCGTACATTTCCATAGAGTCCTCCACCTTGTTCCAGAGGACTCGATAATTTACACAAAGATTGCACGGATCTATTTCGATTCTTAAAATGCAACAATCTAGCAATGCGAAACAATCTGCATGAACCACGTAACTATCTACAAAATGTGCGACCAATTAGTCAAACAATTTACTAACTCGTCGTTGATCTACCAAACTGTACGAACAACGTTATTGTGTAACAAAATCCAACTACCATATAGGGACAAAAATCTGTTTCACCTTGTAGCCTTATCTACAAAATAAACATTCATTTCTCGTGGAAAATGTAACGTAACCTTCGCCGGCTGAGGGTTAAAAGCAATTTACCAAACACCCCTGTTCAACCTCCCCAGAATCAACGATCGAATAGTTAGAAACGGGGCCAGCAGAGGGAAGGCCGTGCAGTGGATGGTAATTCCCCAATTAATTAACCGTTAGAATCGCGACGGGACGGCACGCGATCCTCGAGGACGGCGTCCTGCCGGGGCAAGTTGGTCAGCAGCGGCGTCGGAGGCTCGAGGGCCCGCGATCTCGAGCCAAGATGGCCGCCCGTACGGCCCTCCTGGCCTACCAGCTACACTGGTGGGGGTAATGACGCTCATCACCCGACAGTGTTTTGCTATACCAACATCGGGCCCCGGGAAGATCGGGCCCGTCTCCCTCAAGGAACGAAAGAGACGGAGAGAGATCTGATCTCATCCGCGATAGGGAGACTTGGTGTCCTCCCGCCTCCTCACGCTCCCAAGGAACCTTCCACCACTTTCAGATTCCACCTCCTTCACCTTCTTCTCCTTCTACCGAGCACACCGTACGCCTCCTCCTTCGTCCTGTCCTTTCTTCCTTTGGGAAGCTTTTCTTTCTGCTTCTTCTTCGTCATCATCTTCTCTTGCTTCTTCTTCTTCTTCTTCCCCTTTTTCTTCTCCTTCTTCTTTTCTCTTTCTTTTTTTCTGGGCTTTTCTTTCTCGTCTTTTTCTCAGTTGTTTTCGTTAGTTCTTTTTGGATTTGGTTGTTGCCGTTGTGTTGAGACCTTTGAGGTTAGGTGTGTACGTGTGCGTTGAAGGTTTTCGAGTCCAACGGTGAATTATGGCTGGGTCAGACAAGAGGGTTTGCTTTAAGGGTTTAAAGTAGAGTTGTTTGGGCGGAAGGTGTTGCTTTGGAGAGTCGATGGGTTAATCGAATGAAGTTCGACTGTGAACGGTAACGGACAACGCTAGCTTTGCTTCAGGTTTGGTCCCTTCGATATCACGCTTGCTTCTTGTTCTACCGTATGATATCCTTCTTCTGCAATTGTCCATGGTATTTGAATAGTGAAAAGAACCTTTGGTAGCTCTTGTTCAGTGTAAGTAATAAGACAGTGTTTAGGTTGGGATTAGGTTGAGGTTAGGGGATGTTGAATTTAAATGGCCCTGAAGAATGTTGAAGACAAAAGAAGATATTGGAGCGAGTAAAAAAGATGGAATATTTGAATAATTGACGCGTTAAGTACGATAGTAATTATTTTTTTTAAATAGGATGGAGTTTGAAGCGCAACAAGTTTCATAGAAAATACAAAACGTAAAGAAGAAGAATTGAGGAAGAAGAGGTTGGAAAATAAAGAATATATAAAATCTATCATGATAATAGTAGACGTAATAAGACGAGGATTTAGGAGACCACGAAAAATTTAACAAAAAAGGAAAGACACCGGAAGACAGAGGAACTGTAAGGATTTGCGTAATGAAGATATTCGGATTAATGTTTTAGTGGACTAGAAAGAAACGAACAGGAAATCTTCATAATCTTCCCAGCCAGCAATTTCAACTTCTCAGCCGGATTTCATACTTGTCCATCCCCCGCTCCGTGTTTTCTTCGCGCGTTTAATAAGATCTTCTCTTCAACTTCATCCTCTCGCGTAGACAGCGTATACCGGCTGATTCCCCTGTTTCACGCCAATAATAAGCTCCCCTTCCAGACGGAATCGAGACGCGGAAGATCGATCATAAGGCACTAATGGAGACTCCATGCGGAGGTGGCTCGTATAGGCTGGGCATATTTCACGCGTGAATTCTTAATTCTCCGTAGCAAGGAAGAAGAAGCGAAAGAGGGAACGCACGCGCTGCATTGCACGCGTTACATCGATATGATTTATCGAGGCTGGAACGGAGTTAATGAGGGAACCGTTTAAGAGGCGAGCAACTCTTTTAAAATAAGCACCGCCTGGACGGGCCAGAAATTAAAAAATAAATTCGTTAACTGGCGAGCGCGCGCGCGTTCTTACCACGAGGTACAACCAAGGAAACGATTTCTTCTTTTCCTTTTTGGACCTTTATTTTCTTCTTATTCGTTTTTATTTTTCTTGTTACTCAGAGTGGAAGTAAATTCAGTTTTAAAGAGAAGTACGTATATACATATATGTGTACGTATCGCAGCGGAATAAAATTTTTCTTTAGAATTGGTTACAAGGAATTTATGTTCTCTTTTAGTGGTTGAAGTTTTAAAGAAACGTAATTGATGAGTTCCTTCGACAGAATTTTGTTTATCGTGTTATTTTATCGGTGAAGATGCGATCTTGAAATTCGAGTTTTCGAGTTAATTAAGCGAAAGATGAAAGTTTCGACGAGGTTCTCTTCCGAGCGAATACTTCGTGCTTGTTCCTCGGCAGGAGTACATGGTTTATTTTGGTTATTAAAGAAGAGACCAGGTAAAGACATCCAGAGTAGGGTTGTTAAACGTCCTTCAAAGGAAGAAACCTAGAGAAAGTGTACATCATTCAAAAATATCACTACAAGGATACATGTGTCGTAATATTCATCACAAACACGTATTTCCTTCATCGGAATTGAAAAAGGAACAGCGAGATTACGAAGCTGATTTATACCTATTTATTTCGTAATCGTAAATATTCTTAGGTTAGAAGTGGAGCAATTAAGCGTAAAAGAGCGCCAGTAACTCAAAGACAAAAAGAAAGAAGGAACAAAAAGTATATGAGTCCAAAATCTGTGAAACTAAGCGAGAAAGGAGAAAAATTATAGAATCACAAAACTACGAAACCTTTCACCTTTACATAAAAATCAACCAAACTTCGACCCTAGTAAATCCGAGAAACGCGAAAGAAGGGACACGCGCGACTGGAACCGAAACGATGCGCCACAGCAAACAAAAAAGAAGAATTAAATGATTAGAAAACAACGAACCTTCGACTCGAGACAAGAAGCAACCAAATCTTGCCACAATTCGGAAAATGAATCAAGGACAAAAAAGAAGAAGAAAATAGAAGCAGAAGATTCTAAAGAAATAAGTAGAAACGCAAATAGGATGGAATTGGAAAGCAATGAAAGACTATAAAAGAGAGAAGGCGATCACCTCCGGAGCAACGGAGGAAGATCTTCCTGAGGATGAAGGTCGGTGAAGAAAACAAAGGAGCATCGGTGGAATGATGCACGAGGTGTGTTTAGGCGCGCGATAGTGACGTGCTGCACCTCGGTGCATCGCCACGGGAGCCGTTCGTAGCTCGTTCGTCTCTTTTCCACTATTGCAGGATGGAATTCTTGCTTCTTCGTTCGCTCCTAACAAGACCAGGATAGAGCCGTCAAAGCCGCAGGGGGGCCACGCTGGCTCACCGACCCCCTGCTGGCCGCCATCTTGCCTTTTATTAACGAGAAAGGAGTCCCTTAGCCGGTCCCTTAGCCCGAGGAAGGCCAACACTTCTTCCATGGGAGGGATTCACCATGGTGAGACGGAATTCATTAGAGCTACGTCTGGTTAATGACTCGTTCTGCTACCTTACCTTTGGACCAGGGCTTCTACTTCTATATGTATGTGTACCATGTTTTCCTCTTATTTTTCGTAATCGTTTTCCAATTGATATCGTCAAGTTTGGAACGCATTAGCTGGTTTACTCCTGTCTTGGTTGTTTTTAGGTTGCAACCTATCAAATGCGAAGCTTGATTTCATTGTATCAATCAGACATTCTTCTACTTCTACGTATGTACCAACTTCCTTCTTCTTCAAATTACGATCGTTAAGTTTAGAATGTACTGGGTGAAACAATTTACTCCATTTACGTAGAATTTAAAATATTGTAGACATTAGAAATTCGTGTTGCGTAGAATCTAAGAGATTGAAAACATTTGGCAAATTTTGATGCTTTTCAGTGAATAAAGTGTAGACTTTGTTACGTTCCATACTAATAAGGAAATAACGATTAGACTAGCGAGCACAGCAGTTTTAGTTACACCAATGGAAAGTAAGCCAGAACACAAAATAGCCCAAGGAAAGAATAAATAATAAAAGAAGAATACTGCATTGCCATTATGCAAATTAGCATAAACGATACACCATAATCAACCAGCTGAATAAAGAAGAACGCCTCAATTACGACTGAACATTATCCCAAAGCGTTTTACCGAGAGATTCGACTCCACATTGAATATCTTCCCATATGGACAATTTCTTTTCCTGAATTTACCATGGTCTCACGCGATTCGTTATTCCTACTTGAAAAGTACCTCATCCAACTGGCTCTTTTCAACCATTGTGCATTATGTAAAAGCGATCCTTGCCAGACACCCAGGTAGTTTCCGGGGGACGAAACAAAGTTGTGCAATTTTCTTATCAGCTGTCGCGTTGCACGCAAGCGTGGACATTGTTAAAAATATCGGGAGAGACAGAACAACGATGACACGTTTGCGATCGGCTCGCATTATAATATTCCGCTCGTTTCAAACACTTGGCTGCATGTGGTGTCGTGACGTATCCCGGGGACACGCTGTTGGCCTTCCGGTTCTCCGCCAGACTCGACCAATGGTCGACATGGAGCCACACGGTAATTGCGCGCGAAAGGAACCGCGCAATCGCTAATAAATAATCGAGAGCCCAAAACCGGCCTGGCCACAGGACCATCCAGCAATTTGTCTTCAATTTTCGTCGAAAGGGACTTGAGCACACGCGAATAATCGCACGGCGATTATTTGTAATTGCTTCAACGGGATACGCAGGG
Source organism: Bombus campestris (assembly GCA_905333015.3). Lineage (NCBI taxonomy): Eukaryota > Metazoa > Arthropoda > Insecta > Hymenoptera > Apidae > Bombus > Bombus campestris. Next base: position 7,814,573 of record HG995135.1, read on the forward strand.
TCAGGAGACGATTGGTTTAAAACAGTGGAACAGGGGATGAGTGTTTTAAGAGTGTTTTTAAGCAACGCTTCGAGTAAATTGAACCGGAGGAATTTCGTAGGGTGATAGGTTATTTGGATTATTTTCAGAATGGACGAGGTTTGGTAAGAACTTGAAAAAGGTCCAAATTGGAACAAAATAATAAGATTTCAAATTCTTAGACATTCTCCGCTGCAGTCTTTAATTTATGATTTAAGGCTAGCATTAAACGTGTTCCATCACACTGTCTTGTTCCGTGTAACTTTCCTGAATGTTTCGAACTAGATCAAACTTCTGACAGTCTGATATCTATGTTTGACGATTTAAATTCTTTACAAAATTATTCAGAGGCGTCTTCCTGATTCTCCTTCAATTTAGCCTGCAATTAGTCGAACCTCGGAGAAATCCAAGTACTCCATTCAAGCTCCACCAAGCAGTTAATTCTCACAATGCAAACCAAGTTTCTCCAAACGTTTCAGCTAATATCCTCAATTTCCTCAAACCCCTTCCAACTGTCTTCTCCGCTATTCACAACATCGTCAAACGATCAATGTCTAACATGGTCGTAAAGTAAAAACCACTACGTTAAATGAATCGCTCAAGCTAGGTAAATCTCTTGAATCTTCCGAAAGTAACCTCGTCTGCATTTCCCTATAAATGAAGAGAAGAAGAGCATAAAAATTATAAAGAAAATAAAAGAAAATTTCAGGTCATCTACATAACTGGTATATGAAAGAAAATGGAAAGGAACTCGGTGGAAAAATGGCACCGCCCCTCTTGTTCGTTTCACGAGGAATATCTAATCTGACCGTGGAAAGGAAGGTGGCCATTTCCGTGGTAATGACGAAGGATGGCTCGTAGGATCGCGATCCTTCCAGGACATCGTGGCCGTTAGTATCGTCGATGAAGCGTGGTGCTGGTAAATGGTCACTTACGTGGAAGCGTCCTGACGAGCGGCTGTCGCAACGAGTTTATTCTGTGCCGCGGTTATTGCTGTTCTTCCTGTTGCGCGGCGTGGCGTCGCGGTCGTTACGGAACGAAGAACGCCGCGAGAACGACGTGGGCGTCGAAGCGAGGCGTCTCTTTAACGCCGAGCATATATTTGCCTCTCTTGGCTCCTCAGGGCCGCACGACGATTGTTCTCTTCTCTTCGATTTCTTCCTGCTTCGCGTGCCCCGCGAGAAGCGACTGGAAGATAAAACGCATGCCACGAGATAGGATTATGGATCTCTTCAAGTTATTCCTGATTTCAGGACATTTTTCGCTTGTACGTTCTTTGTTGATATTTGAGAAGTATAAATAAGAATTACAATTGCAATTTGTACGTTTCGACCAAGATTTTAGCAGTCTTTCAGTTGTGAAACGCAGTGCATGGAGAATAGGATTGTGAACTTTTTCACTGATTCTTGGTCCGAGAGGATTTTTGTTTTGTACTGGTTTGTTAGTGTTTGAAAGGTATCCTTCTTCTTAGAAGGATTATTTGTCAGTGTTTGACAATCATTAAGAGGCAGTTTGCAAGTTTGAATTTGTGTTTTATGTTAATGTTCTCGGTAATTGTTTTCTTGATTGTCGCTGAGATTATGAAGTCTTTTTACATGTTGTTTGCCGATGTTTGAACATTCATAAAACGCAGCTAATTTTTCAACTACCAATTATAAACGAATTATTAATCTATCCGACTTGTACAAAATTTAGATCAGTCGATAATGCAAGTAAGATCTTCAACTATCTGAAATGCAATAGTCATTGTTACTCATATCGAACAACTTAGATGGTTGATTAGAGTAGGCTCGGTAACTCAGCACTTTTATCGATGTCGTTTAATCGGCGGCGTTTAAGCGCGTCGTGGTTAACCAGATAATCCGTTCGCCAGCTCGAGAGCCATGGAAATACAATCCTGTTCGCGGACGTGTCGCCTTTATTAAAAATAATGACTGGTACGGCTCGAGACACGAGGAATCTGGACGATCGACCGTCCTGACATCGAACCTGCCTCTTTACTTTCAAGGACAACGATCTATACCTCCGTTCGTGAATATTAGAATATTTAATAGAAAATGTGGCCAACCTGCTAGATCATTACGAAAGGGACGAGAAGTTTTACATGAAAAAATATGATATTCGAAACCTTCAGGTCTAGAATTATTATTTATAAAAACTTTTGCAAAACCAAGTTAATAAAAGAAAATTCTTGAAGAAATTTTCCTCGAAAGAAAATACCTTTCTGAGAGATTGTTCAATGATTTGAATTGATTGTAAGGAGAAAAAAACAACATTTTTAGAAGTCTCATGGTTAACCCAGAAAATCGATGAAGAAGAATCCTTCGATCCTGTAATCTGTAGTAATATTTCAAAAACCTGCGTCAGTCAAAGGAAAAATAAAGGACGATCGCAAGTGGTCATCAGAGAAATCGTTGTTGGTGTTTAGTGTTAAGCATGCAAATTGTTGGCGGATTAGTGGATTGACCTTTCGACGATTACGCAATCTGTGCACGAGAGTTCTGTTCCTCGGTATCGTTCTGTGTTTCCTCGTTGTCTGAATTCCAGCTTTTACATAACTAAAAATTGACATTCACAATACTTTCCTAAATCTCAAAAAGTTACATCCAAAAAGATATCTCTGTCAACTACATCACTGACGATTTGAAAAGAAGATTCTGTGTAATTTCTAACGTAACACATTTACTCTTTTCTATCGTTTTAATCGCATTTCTCAATATTTTTAAATCTTTGAAAATATAATTCTCGTTTTCTCAATTTTTCTTGCAATTTTTATCGAGTTTAAAATTGTTAAGAATTTTGAATCTTCTTTATCTGCTTTTTAAGAATTTTCTTTTTCTCTTAAGCTGACACTTTCTTCTACGATTGGCTTCTGACTCGTGATGTTTTCCTGTTACCAGAGAATTTAAAAAAAATAAATTGTAAAACACGATACAGCCACACGAACAATTGTCGAAATTTGGTCAATTTATTTAAGGCGCCCAAATTCATCACTGGAACCTTCTCTTGTCGTTGATCATCAATCACTCGCTCACATTTTCTCTTTCTCTCTCCCTCGCCTGAGTTCGTACGCTCGATACTACTGTTCCTTTCACTTCCTCGTACTTTCCTTTTCACTTGAATCCTTCGTATTGTGACTTCATTGTTACAACACACTGACTTAATACCCTTCATACTATACTTCGTCTAATTTCTAGCCTCATTAAGTCACTTCAATTCCTCCAGTAATTTTCCAGCTTCATTAAGTCACGCCAAATTCCTAATTATCCCTCAAATACGATGCAAATAAATCAAATCTCTTGAGTGGTATAATTTTAATAGCAGAATTATTGGAGTGGTCGAAATGACTAATACAAATTAATTTTTCCATAGTAATTTTATCGATTCACAACGGTGTATCGTTGGACATTTGTATCGTGTATTTTGTCACACGTCTTTCAGTTTATACTTGCTACTAGTGTTATACTTTAATCGTTCATAGTTCTATAATTCAACTTTGAATTGACAGTTTTACGATTCAACTCACGACTTGGCTATTTTTTATTTCAACGCTGCAGTTGCCTCTTCAAATCCTCATTACGCTATAGTACTACAGTGAATCGTAGTACGCTGTGCTGAATTATTACACTGCGATTTGATACTAATTGAAGCACTCACAGATTAATCTAATAAATTCCGCCTCTGAAAAATTTCTTTCGCTTTAACACCAAGCTTTCCTCGCTCGATAATTTTCCAATTAATAACATTAGTGAATCGACAAGATCCATCTTTTAGAATTCTACGAATGATCTATTTCGGTTTTAGTATTAATTCAAATATCCAAACTACAGTATTTATTGTAATATTTACTATATAAAATACATAAAACGATCTTCTACCCATCTTCCATTTCTTAAATTTACACCAGCATTTGCTAACTAACATTCACATAACACGCATTTACATTAACATTCACAAAAATCTAAATAAACATTCGCGGTCTACTTATTACGTTCCTGTCTCATAGTGTTCGCGTGAATTTTGGAACTGCTCAAAACTAGGTATCCTCCTACAAAGACGAAAATGTGAAGAACGGCATGGAACCGTTAAGTTTTCAAAACAAAAGGTAATTTGTTCACCGAACACGTCCCTAAAGAGACCATAGTCGCAACGGTACCAGGCGAACCAGAGATCTCCCAGTGGGATAGGATCGCATAACGCAGTCCGTCACAGTGGGTCTCTGGGTTCTTCTCTGGACCATCCGAAACTGCTTCGTGGAAACGTATCTCGGCGAAGACATCTAAATCCACCGGGGACCTAGTACCTGTTAAGAATCAACCTCTTCTGTCCGCCTTGCCCTTTTCTCATCCACCGTTTGGTACGTCTCCTCGTCCTCTATCGGGACACGTGAAGGTCCTCGACGTTCCGTTTGTCCTGCACTGTTTCGAACGTCTTCCTTCAACAAGGATCTACTTGTTACTTTGAAGATTTCTGGAAAGGAGGGACTTCTGCAGAATGATTGATGATACCGTGCCATTTCACTCTGTAAATTTGATGTCGAGGTGGAGAAAAGAGAATGGCTTTGGTTCTGCTTTCAAGTCACCATGTGATAACGTAATTCCAACATCTTTTAATTACTTTCCTGATAAGTTAAATTAGAAGTGCCAGATTATATCTTTTCATCTAAAAATTTTTGTTGTATTTTCAATGTTATAATTCATGAAAGTTCCTTTACTGTTAATTCTACACATCTTGCCACAATTTTTCCAATGAAAATTCTACATGTCCTGTCTTAAGGTTCTTTAGCGCTGTGTTACTGAAGCTAGTGAAACGCACGATGTAACTGCATCGCTCAAGCTTCACGTTTAACCATAAACGGCCGATACCTCAGAAAGCTGATACACACTTTGAAAATATGCTAGGAACCACATACTTTAACCGTCTCAACAAGAGCAAACGGATGCGCTTACGAATGAACGTAAGTGAAATCTATAAGCCTAATTTTCAGTCACTTTTTTATTTGCGCTGATTAATATTATCAATTCCTAAAGTACGACTGTTTTCCTCAACATTTAACTTTATACGATTACCTGATATACAAGATCAGACTTCAAAGTTGAACCAAGAAGTTCCACTTCAAGCATATGTTTATATATCCGCAGTAATTTAAAGTATCCAAATACTTATGGACTGTACCTTGTTCGTTACAACATACAATCCACTGTGTAGCCAGAATCTCGATCATTCCGACCAGTAACCCATAATCCCAAATCCTATCTGCACGCTGTCAACCGCAGCGAGTCCACTTCGAACCCGATGATCCGGTTCCAGGATGCTTAATTTCCCGGATATCGACGATCGTTCCCCATGGTGGGATCACATTCACAAATTAGACGTCTCTATCGAACCGCAGGAGGCGCAACGAGTGCTCGTAACCCGATCCAAGAAGGTTAGTATCGTGGACGGGGGTGATCAGACGAGACTGGATGTCCCGTGTTGCGCGGAGAATGTGTCCCATACGCTTCCACGGGCACATTACCAACTGGAGCTTCGTATAAATATATCCAGCGGCGGTGGACGATAGCGATCTGTTCGCGGAGGGACCATTTGTTGGCCGGATTCGCTCGTCCAGGCCTGCCAACCGGACCGCGGCCTTCTTCGATGGCCTCTTTGGATGGAACGGATCACCTGCGCGATCATCCTGCGTCGACAGTCTCGTTGCGTAGCCTGACGAGCGGAAAAATGCCCGGAACAAATGGTGTCCGATAAGCTGCACGTCGGTTGCACCGGCAATCGGTGGCCAAGCCACATTTTCTCTTCTTTTTCCCTTCCTCTTGACGAGGATGAAAAGCGTTGTATCGAGGACGAGGATGGCTTGAACCGTCGCTAGCGTTGTCGATGATGCTTTTTGTACTAATTTCTCGGATTCGCCAATTTTTTCCCCGCGAACAGTTTATTGTCGCGTCATCGCTAGACGCTTTAACGCTTCCAGCTGTAATGGACGCAAGAGATTGCCTGTATTTCTGGTACCGCATTTCTTTATTTTCAGATAACAAACTTTAGCCAAGTTCGATCGACTGACCAAGAAAGATAGTAATTTATGTCGGTTAGAAAGAAATTGAACTAAGCTTGCAGGGAATACGAAGGTTTCTTAAGAACTAAAGATACAGAAGTGAGAGTATTAGGATAGCGTAGATTTTGGAAGGACGATAGGTTGATCTAATGCATGTCTATGACGTAGAATTGGCTTGAGGATAAGTACACTACACACAGTGGTACAATTTTTATATAATTTCTATTCTACAATCGTTTCACGATAGTACAACAACTGTACTGTCGTTGAGACGTTATAGATTATAAGTATCCTCCATCGTCCTTGAAGTTCTTTCCATCATCACTTTCCATCTCAAGATCCTTGCAAATGCTGCAAGAACCGCGTAACGCGCCACATCGAACAAAGTATCGATAAAATCTGCCGTCAGATCCGCTAATTATTTATCCGCGTTCCGGGGCCTGGTGTACGGGTCATTGGATGGATCGGAAATTGAGCAAAAAGGGTGCTCACTGGAAACGTCTCACTCGCCGCGGGTCCGACGCTGCGACCAGCGTGGTCCAACGACGAGAGAACCAAGAGAAAGAACACGACAACACCGACGACGACGACGATGAAGAAGAAGAAGAAGAAGAAGAAGACAAAGTGGGGAGAGGAGGAGAAGGTAAGCGGAGGCTGAGAGGGAAAGGCACAAGTGGTATAATCGTGATAAGCAGGTGATAGATGCTCCTCAGGCTCTGCACTGCCGTGGCTCCGCACAGACAATGGCTATTTGTTTCTGCCTCGACGAAGAAACACGTCCTTCCCTTTCTCTCTTGCTCTACGAACCTCGTGTCTCCCTCTCCTTCTTCAAACCGCTCGACTCTCTGCCTCTTCTCTACCTCGTTCTTCTACGAGACTGCCGCGTCTCTTCTCGCGAGCAATCGTTCGTTTCGTGGCCCGTGGAACGATCCTTGGGACGACATCACACCGCAACGTCGACTAAATCGCATCGACAGATAATCACAACTTAATTTGCCCCCCGCGGGCACCTGGCCCTGGTAGCCACGAATCTGGTCGAGTCACTACAGGGTCAACGCTGGATTCTAACGCGATTGCGTTCCTGGAACGTGCGTGTTACTTCTTCATTGTATGCAGATGATAGTATTAACCGTGCACGTAGGATTTTAATAAAGGGCAGATTCTTTGGGCTGCACAGTCTTTTCACTGTATCAAAGATCGTATAGAGATTTAATACATAGTTGATAAGCAATACTCGTTGTAGCGGACTCTTTTCACTGGACCGAACAAAGATCACATACGACATTTTATAAACACCCGATCGATGGAGTAGGGATTTCCGGATTTATGGCTAGTAGAAAATTCTTGTTTCAAGCATGTATCTGTTCTTAGAACTGACGCAGTAGAGACTTCCGAGTGTATACCTGATAGTTGGGAGGTGTATAGTTGACATATAGTCTACAGAGATTTTGGAATTGGTGAAATGAACTTAACACATAGTTGGTCGAGTGTATTTCCTCTTGGGGTTGATGGAATATAGACTTCAATTTGCAAGGTGATTTTTAAACATGACCTGGCCCTAGGATCAACGAGATAGAGACTTCTCCGGAGGTTAGTTGACGCGTAGTTAAAACGTGTTCGTTTCAGGTTTAGATTTACAGGTTCTTCTTATGTAAATGAATTCGAAATAAGTTTACACCTACTGTTCCACGTAGACGATACAAAAACAGCCTCTAATCGTTGCAGACCCTAATACGAACAAGAGCATGAAGAACGAAAAATATAATACATTGATTCAGATCTAACATTTATTGCCAATTACCTTGGCTCCAATTTTTCACGAATAACATATTGTACCGTGCAGAATCAATTTCGTAATAAATATATAATTTCGCAATAAAACGTCTGTAAAATGCTTCATCGTTAAATTCTCAAAGGGGTTGGAATTGCAGCAAAGTATGGTATCGCGAGGACCACGAAAATCGTGGCTCCTTGGGGATGGTTAAGCAAAGTCGGCCGAGTCATCGCCTCATTAACGTTCCAAGATCGTCATTAATCATCCATGGAGCCCATTGTGCCACGAGGAGAGGCGCGAGCCTCGCCACTTTACAAGCAAGCGGCCCGCGTTCGCTCGCGCTCGCTCGACGATTAGCGGCCGGGGAAAAATCACGGCCGACTGAGAAAGAGGCAGCCGTGAATCGTCGACAAATGAATTTTAATGACGAACGGCCTCGATCGCGCCCATTCGAATCCACACCGATGATTGATATATTAAGTATGAGTAGCGCGCGAGGATCGGTCGATGCATTCCTTTGGTTCCTCTAATAAATTCGCAGTATTCAGCGTAGTAGTTTCGTTTGTTTTCGCCGTCGATCCGTGGTAATTGCCAAGACAATTCTAAAAAATTGGATCGATAATCAAGAAAGCTGAAATCCGATTTGATTCGTTGCAACTTTTTGGGGAAATTCGATAAAGCGATATGATACACAAATATATTACACATATACTGATGGATGTCTAACATGGAATTGCGTGATCGTTGCGAAACTACAAATTCTCTGGAAGTTTTATCAATTACACCTAAAGTAAAGCACATACTGTGTACTACTATGTTTCGAACGTAGAATTCATTTTTAAGCGTAACGTATTGTGATATTGATGTGGCCAATTTGAACAAACCTATCACTATTCTCGGAAGAAAAATCAATCCTTAATAACTTTGACAATTCCTTGTGGAAGAGTCGCTTACCGCTTATCTCTACCAGTGTTCACAAGATAGCAGCTCGCCCTGGTTCGACAAAACCAGTTCCCGCGTTTCTCATATTAAGCGACTTTAAACAAATTCAGATTATACGGTCGACAAACTTCCTTCTCTGAAATTACGTATACGTGAAAACAATTTTTCCGTGAACTCGTATCTCGAATTTCAGTAAGAAGAAATGCTACGATATTTTTCATTGCTGTTTCTTTCTTCCATCGCCTGGCCAAAGTGTCTCATTAATTTTAAACAATTTAATGGAGTTTGCTCTACAAGGAGAAACACACCCATTCGATGGCCAGTAGGAGGGGATGCTTAAATTACACGCGTTAAGCATTTAAATTACAAAATGTCGAATAAATTACAAGCTGATCGGATACCGCTCTCTTTTCTCCTTCTCTCTCTATCTCTCTCCTTCGCTCCTTTTCTTCCTTACGTCAAGAGAAAAAGAGAACTTTCGAGCAGGTACTGGCGATTTTCTCAAATAGACGGCGCGACGCTGTTCTCGGGATCGAGATCGATGTACGTGACGAGCTAAAGTCGAGCAAGGATATATCCACGGGTGTCCCGTATGAATAATTAAAATGTATCCCTGAGTAGGCTATCTTTTAAGCTTATCTACAGATACCATGGTAAAGACGTTTCGTTTACAAGATGAATCGCGGATAAAAGTACCGCTCCTCACGGGAAGAAACCGTATCCTACGATCCCGATTACTTCGGAATAATTCCCCCCGACTGTATCTCGAATCTATGCTTAACAGCAAATTAAACGCTTTTTTCAAATTGAGTCGTCGAGTAACTCTTGTACTACGGCTATACCTGATGATCGTTGAATGGCGACAGCGAGCATTCGGTACTGTACCGATTTATACAAACCAATCTGTATGGCAGAGTAAAATCCAACAGCGTTTTGTTAAACGAATGCCATTAATTTTATATTGAATTTGACTAACACGGATCTATTTCGTATAAGACAGAAGACGTTCATACTATAAACATCGAAGAATTATTATTCATACGAATTTATACTTTCAAACTTTCTCACAAACTTAGCACTCCTATCGAGCTACTGATATTAAAGAAACGAGTCTAACTCTGTACTTGATATCATAAAATCTCCTACCAGATTTAACATTCCAGCAAAGAATATAGCGACAGATTATCTTTACAAAGATCACTCCGACTCTTTAAATGTTAAATACATAAGTCAAACTTCTTACAAATTTATCCCACGAAACTCAGCTTTCCCATCGGCCAATATATCAAGCGCGGAATCTATGCAAAGAACTTATCAAACAGCACGAAGTTCGATCAAATCCCATATCTTTCCTCGAACAAGCCCCACAAAGCTAACCTCAATTTCTCGAGCAATTGCTCCCTATCCAAGCTCCCCAGGGAAACCGAATCGTTTATCAAGCAAGCGCGAGTATCGAATCATGACAAGCCTGTTCGAACGTTCCTCGCGATGCCGTTCCCCGTGGGTCACGTTCTACCAACGAAATTCCAACACATTCTTCTTCTCGTTCTCTCTGCTCCTTTACCAACCTCTCTCCATCTCTCGGCGTGTTCAGCGTGGAGAACTTTATTAAAGCTCGATGGGTCCCCGAGATATCGGATTCCATGAAGCGCCTATTCGGCCGGCTAATACCGTGAAGATGTAACGCGGATAACCCCGCTTTATTAATTAGCTGCTCTAATCTTCCTGGAACTCGTGTCGCGATAGCGGCAACACGATGCATCATACGGCCGCGGCGTATCGTCGTGATTATCGCGACTGCTACGCGGTTAAACTCGATTTTCGTTCGTAGAAACGCGTCGATAAAGCCAGATTACATGGGAAATTTATATAGTGTGATTGTAGGTGATTTAGGTCGTTTGAAGCGCATCCGAGAAAGCATTTTTTTTTTTTAAATTGATAGCAGATCGAAGGCAAGTTCTTATCAACAAGATTGAAGATCCGTCGAGTACACGAATCCTCGGTTCCTTCAGAAATCATTAAACCAGTCTACAAATATAACGTACGATCGCTAGTAAAAAGCGTTTCAGCCAAGAATTCAAGTCATTAACATTCATCGTCGATCGAATTTCTTCTACCGAAGCAAATGAAGTTCTTAAATTCGCGAATCTAAAAATTCTACAAAATTAACCAAAATCTCGACGTTCCTGAATTCTTAGATCTTTACCTTCTGAAACTCCTGCATTCGCAAAACTTCAGCAAGATTCCTAAATTTCTAAACCTAACAATTTTTTAAATTTCAAAGTTTCCGCATTCTTAAATCTTTATATACTAAAACTCCCACATTCCCAAAATTCCTAAATACCTATATTCATAAATTCTCAGATGCTTAAATTCTAATTAATTTTCAAAATTTCTCAAATCCTGGATCCTTTTTCGAATTCTCAAACGCCTAATTTCCGAGCGAAAGCTGCACGCCAGCTCAAACTTTAGCCATGCCTACTCAACCTGTTAACCATAAAAGTGCGTGAAAACCGGTCACCAGAGAAACCGAAGCAACTGCCGAAGAACAGTCTAAAAGTGGATACTATTACAGGGCATTGTCGGGCAGTAGATTTGTCAGGAAGTCTGATGGGGTCCAGAAATACAGGCGTACGTAGCTGAGAGCCCCTGATTACACGGAGGCACATGACGACTCTATCAGGCCTCCGGCATCGTATGGAATATCCGTACAACTCTTCGCACACTGGCGGCCGCTGCACGCTCGTCTCGGATGTTCCACGCGCGTACAAGCGTGTACAAGCGCAGCCTGAAAAATATACGCGCAGATACGAGGATGGTGTTGCCTACCACCTCGCGGAATATCACCCTTTCTGCCTCGGATGGCATTAGAGAACCGAGAACCCGTTTCATTAAACAATGCTAAGGGAAGCATATACAGCCGATCTTATCGTGATTCAATGCTCCTGCCAACTTGTCCACTTGTCGATACGCTATTTTTATTCTGTACGAGCGATTAAACGGAATTTAGAGGACGACTCAACACGACGCGAATATGCCAAGCGTTGGATGTGGAGATTCGATTTGAGGCTGGCAAGCCGTCTATCGATGAACGCTTTTAGGTTATGTTACGTATGATTCTTGAAATGTTTGTTCGTCGGTTTCGCGGTTTTAGATTAGTTTGAGAATTATTTGGTATTTGTGAAAGGGGGCCAATGTTTTTGAATTATTAAATTAAATTATGCTAGTTCAGAACGATTCTATCGGGAATTGTAGTCTATTTTTATCTGAACTTCACTCGTTCGACTTAAATTTATTTTAGGAATGATAATGAAACTTAAACTATTGGATGAAATTGTTGTTAAGGCTGGCAATGGGATTTGGTAATAGCCGCAGGTGTTAAGGAGCGGTTAAGATGAGAAACGGGCTAGCTTGTTTCCACGTAATTAGAATCGCGACTTAAGTTACTAGTAGTGAGATTGTGTATCAAGGAACACCGAGTAGTATGATCCTATCAGTAATCTGGATCGAGTGAGAGCGAGACTAAAGTTGAGGTTAAGTTACCCTGATTTACGACCTCATTATAGAATTCGAAATACAGGACGTACGAACGTCTACATGTTCATGAAACAAGAAGACGAGGGTCATAATTGCGTACTGTTTGAAACAACATGGCGAAAGATGAGCCTACTTCTCACTTATCTAAATCAATCAATTAATTCCAAATATAACTATATATATATATATACAACATATATACTACATATATATAATACACTACATATATAACATCGATCTAAATCATTTTAAATTTAGTATCGTTACTATATTAGTAATCACTATGTATCATTAACATATGAACCAACATTATGCCAACATATGACCATCAGCATCATCATCATTGATATAATCATCATTATATCAATAACATATCATTGTGATCATCACATAGCCATTTGATCATTGTCGTATTATCATCGTTAACGATTCTATCAACAAAGTACTCTTTCAATACAAAAATGGATACCAAAAGTGGCGCCTTATCAGACATTTCTGACTCTTTCCCCGATTTTCTTTAGTATCTTTTATCTCCAAAAATCTCGAAAATATTCTCGACTTGGAGGAGTCGATGTAAGTACACTGCCCTTCGAATGTATTATTTATGAGGTGCAATGGCAGGCTGCGCGTGGATGTTCCACGGTGCCATGGAGTTTGATTAATCTAATCGGCCTATTAATATTAAACAGTTGATTTTTGGCACCGGTTGTGATTATCGGCCGTGTAAAGATCACGTCCGGCGACCGGTGAAAATTAACGCGACTACCATGCGGCCTGAATCCTAATCGAACGATGCCTGTCGATTGGCCGGCCAGCAAATTGGTTCTTTACCTACTGATCGGATAGCCATAATTAGACTATCAATTTCCTCGTAACGTCGTGTAATTTACCGACGTCCTTGTCTCTCTCTCTCTCTCTCTCTCTCTCTCTTTCCTCTTCTTCTCTTCAGCGATTGGTTTTTTGCACATTCGATTGATTCATTTTTAATACCGTTAATACAGCCTTGATTTTAATTGACCTGATTTTTGCGAGAGTTTACGTTAAGTACTCTTTCTGATTACTTAACTGCGGATATTTAATTCGAAATGAAGGATGTTTCAGGTATAACGAAGTTACAGTAGGTTAACATTATGGAATTTGGTTTGAACTTTATACGAAAACAAAATTTCTCTTAAAATATTTTTCACATCCATAAGTTTCAAAGCAATGATTAATTTTCAGCGAATCTAATCCAAACATGAATTACTTCTATTAATTTCTATTAATTTAATTGAAAACCGAGTTCAGAATCTGATACAAAACAATAGACCGCTATTAATACTTTTTAAACTGAACTAAATCATCCAAATGCAAACCGCTGACTACTACCAATAATTTTTAAATCCAATTCAAACCAAATCCAACAGCTTCCAACGATCCCCAAAAGCTCCAGAAGTCGAAGTTAATGTAAATCAGGTCATCAATTACACTATGCAGTTTTAGAAATAATTCAATTCAAACCATCGACTAGTCAAACTATCTCTTCAATGTAACTCAACTCTCTAATCCAACCCATTGACTATACTTTCAAAAATTTGGTGCTCTAACCCAAAATTCCACTGAAATTTAATCCAAAGCGCAACTCAGATCTAATCCAAACCATCAACTGTACCCAGTATTACATTCAATTCAAACCATACGCCGACTAACCAAATTATCCTCTCAAACCCCGCGCAAACCTAATCCAACCCATCGATCGCTTCCGACAATTTCCCATCCAAATCCAAACCTAACTCGACCAATCTATCCCAAAGCCAATCGAACGCATCGACAACACCCGGTAGTTGCCAAAAACCAACGAACGAGTCATCGATCCCGCGATGGCGGCTGGTTGCCCCGTGCATTTTTCCCGCTATAACGTCATTCGATATCCCGTCATTAATCTAATAATGATAATAACGGTGTAACTCGAGTGAACGAGCCATACGCAAAGGATTCTAAAAACGGGACAGCCAGTTAAACACACATTTTAGGCGCGTCACTCCAGCTGCCCGTTTAACTATGCTTTAGCGCAAGTTAAACCCGATGATTATGTTGTCAGAGGCCACGGCGAGGGTGGACAGAGGGACAAGAGAGGAGGAAAAAGGGTGGTCAGTCAAGCGGGCGTACGCACACGCGCTCAACCTGCTTCCTCCTCTTCGAGGATCGCGTTTTTGCGCCTCGCGAGGCCCACGCTTCTCGCGGAGAGGAAATTACTCGATGTTCCCTCGTCTGCGACAAGGGAATTTCCATGATCGTAATCATCGATGGATGATGGATCGAGCGACGAGGAAACTAGTGGGAGAAAATTGACGAATAATCGTCGGTGATGCCTCTTCCAAGAGAAAGTCTCACGAATTTCTTCAACGAAAATCCCTTTTGATGCTGGTGTGGCAAGACATAATGACAGTCTCGAGCAATTTGCACCACCCGCGCGTGTTTGTATAAGACGCAGTGAATAATGACAGGGTATTGTGTCTCTTTTTCTTTTTTCTACTTTTGTCTTTTTTTTGGATTGAGAAGGTGATAGCATTAACGGAGAGAGTTTGTGGGAAATTCGTGAATAATCCTAGAGTTGATTCTGACGTAAATTTTTATGTCTTTCAGTGAGAGATGCCCTTTTTTCTTTGGACGTGTTTTAAGAATTTTATATAATTTATTAATTTTATAAAAAAAATCTGTAATCTTATTCTATTCGTAACATAATAATATCCTACGTACACCAAAGTATAGATAAAACAAAATAATCCAATATAGATGAACAAAAGCAGAAAATATATTTTCCATCGACCATGGCTGATCACAACATTTTAGATTAGGTACCTTAATTTTGAACATATAATTTGTTTTCACGAATGTATATTTTAATATACACAGCATATAGTATTAATAAGATTAAGTCGAACCATCGTAGCCTGCAAAGATACCAATAGCAGATCAAAATTAAATTAAATTACCAAATAAATAGAAAATAAACTTTTGAAGAAAAACTATTCACCTAAAAGTAGTAGCAACCAAAGAACTACTTCATAGAACCACAGAAATAATCAAAACAAACGCTAGAAACAAGTATCGTTTCTATAAAAAGCAATCACCTCGAGAATAGACGAAGATACTCGCCAGAACAATACAACATTTTAACAATATTGGAAAGTTCAAAGACACACTGAATCGCTGATTTTCCATCCGAGAACGAATGACAAACATCACGAACAAACCGTGCATTAATCTCGATAATGGTGTCATTTGCTTCGTTCTGCGTTCATAATTTATCTGAACCATCGCAATTGTAAATTAAGGTATATTAGTAACAAAAAAAAAAAAAAAAATTATACCAACGATGATCTACATACAACAGTAATTACCAACAGTATTTCGATTTTCTTTACTCATTGCTTACTTTATTTACTCGTTTATTCTTCCGTATTTTATCTCGTTTCTAATTTAATTTTTTTCCGCCATATAAACAGTTTCTCGACGATTTTTCCAGTTGTAACGTTAGAAGTTAAGGATCGGTTAAAAGAGAGTCAATTATGAGCCACAATTTATGTCACGTTTCTGTCCCCTTCGTTTCTCGATCAAGTTCCACTAATGAAATAACTACTCGCGGCCAATTACTCGTCGATGACGAGAGAACGACAGTTGAGTAACTGGAAAATGATCAGAAATGATAAGCTGCAGGATTTCTCGTCGTAGATAGCCGAGGACGATGGACGTGGCTGTGATTGATAGGCTTTCGGTTCCTGTTAACTGTTCGCTACTTCCACTTCGAGCATCAATTTTTTATTTCTTCTGTTGTTCTTAGACCGAAGCTTTTGCGAGAGAAAATAACTCTTTAAGATGGAATATGCGAATCTTGAGATTTAAAATTCTCTGATACAAAGTATAAATTTCCTACATCCTCTAGGTTTTTCTGGATTCCTCTGCCACGTTCTTCTACATTTTTTCGCTACAAGATTCTTTCAGATTCTCTCAGATTCTTCCTCTAGATTTTTCTTCAAGATTCTTCGAGTTCATTCTTCGAGTCTGCATTCGAGATATTGGAATCTAAAAAATTATTTTTCTTCTCATTACCACAACTAATATATCTCTTTCCTAAAATTTCCTGAAGATCAAACGTATACATACGCATAATTTATATTCTTCTCAAGATTGAAGAAACACGTAACGGTACAAAAAGAATGGAACACATCAGAATTTGCCCACCATTTTCTTTCCACCTTTTAATTCTCCAAACTATCCCGAAGTGACATTTATTTAGGTTCTGTCCTCGTTAAGAAATTCTATTCTAAGTCAAGTCATATATCTTAATGAGAAATCTGATATTTTGGAAACATTTATATTACGCAACAATCTGATGCACACGTACCTATGTACAACATATTGCACTGAAACAAACTACGATATTTCAACGTCATATACGTATTACTATAACAAATCTGCGGCATTCAATGCGTTGACCTAAATTACTCAATATTATCAGTATTTCCAATGTGTTTAACTGCGTTACTCCAACGTCATAGGTATATCGTAAAAATTTCCATTCAATAGACAACGAGTTAGCGTAAAAATTTCACAACCTTTCCAATAATTTCGATACTTTGTTGCGAAACAAGAGAAAGGAAACTAAAAAACAGATTGGAGCATCGACTGCCGTGGAAACCGGAGTCGTGCGTGCGGATGTTCACGCGCGTGACGGTGCCCCATTATTTTCACCCGATGAAACAATTAGTCAGCCGGCCAGCTGGTCGGTAATTAGACAAAGGACAATTACCGCGATTCACCTCGTTATCTCGCCAGACACGTGTAAGACAAGCTGTTATGAACGATCGTCTCCGCGCAGCAATGTATCGAACGATAATTATAATTGGCCGCGTCTCGTTATACGTAAGATCGTTTCCTTCCCGAAAACACGCTCGAATTCCATGCAAAACGGCCTTTATTATCCTTGCACGATTTATCGATCCCTCCGGTCAGATTCTTCCATGAATAGCTCGCCATACCGCGATGGAGTTTAGTTGAAAAAGAACAAAGCGTCCAGGTCGGTGGTAAAATGGTAATTGCGACGTTTAATGAAAATTGTCGGCTGATTGGCTCCTTGCTTGGCGATTGTAATTTTTCACGAGATCGTAGTTTGGCGTATAAAGAGCGGATAAGATTCTGACAAATTGTTGTTGGAGATATCCTATCACTGGTGATATATCATCTATATGGACGTTAATGGTAATCACCGAAGATACTTGTAATATTATACGTAGGTATATTAATTTGTAGAAATTGAAAGTTATTAGAATTTACGTGCAGTAGTTGTTTGAGGAAATTAGAAATAACTACGAGAAGATAGGATAATAAGATAGAATGGAGAATTATAGAATTATAAATTTGCGAGTGACGATTTGCCTAGAAGCTTGCTGTCGATAACTTGCTACTTTCATTTAATTCAGAATCGAGTTACGGGAATATACGTACACTATAAAACTTCAGGAAAGAATTTCTTCGATAGAGAATTTGTATTTTAAGATAAATGTATTTTCGTCCAGTCGCGGGGAGACGCGTCCGCGTTGAAGCGCGTCAACGGGAGTCGTAAATTCCCGTTACGATTATAACAATCGACACCACGAACAGATCGATCCCCTTATTTCTTGTGGGATAATAGGGGTATTTATTGTGGAATAAAACTGTAGTCTACAGTCTTATAATATTTGTATTTTTAACAACTTATTACACTTGAGGTTCCGTCGTGTCGGAAGATATAATTGATATAAATGATGAATAATAGTACACTTGATAGATGAGTTGTATTAATACAGAGTAGATTACTGTAATGTCACCTAGATAGTAGTGAGGACTAAGTTTGAAGTAATATTGGAAGATCCGGAGTTGACTCGATTCAAGAAAAGACTGACTGCTCCAAGAGTTACATACTTGAGTTGACTACACGAAGCTTGGAAGAACAGTAGTGACCCGTTTCGTACAATTACGGAGGAAAACTCGGTATGGGTGTCCTTTTTGAATTGGAAAAACCTGCTATTTTGATAGATAAACAACCGCTTTCTCCGTAAGTTATAAGAGCGTGCAATAAACCTAAGGACTGTTTTAAGGACCATCCATAAGCTGAAAAGATTCGGTTTATAGTGGTTCCTTAGGTTTATCGAGAGTCAGTGTAACGGTATGTGGGTCTCGGCGGCCAGACCATGAGGGACGTCGCACGGACCGTCTTACGCGATGTAAGGCCTAAGGCATTTATAAGCCTTGACATTTATAATTCCATAAATATGAATTCATAAAGATTTCATTAGTAAGATAATATGAAATAATAAAGATACCATAGCACAGAATGAGAGTAAAAAACTGCCACTTAAATTTCATTAAAATTAGCGAAATCTAATCAGCGATCTCTTACGTACTTCCTGAACCACGATAATACAATTAAACAGCGTTAACGTGGAAATAAATGATCGTGTAATAAACAGAGATCTCCCCTTACGTGTTCTTTCCGTCTGAATTTTATTGAAATCCGTAGAACCTAATCCGCAATTTATTCTGCGAAATTATCAGCCAATGAAAAGCTCCTACAGAAGTTGCACCCTTTAACGCGAATAGAGAAATCAACCCCTTTATATACGCTTCTTCCATTCGCGTTCTAGTAACATCTATAAAATCTCATCATCAATTATTTTCACGATTCACGTGTTCATCGTGATACCATCGGACAATTAAATACCACTAACGCGATAATGAGTGTTCTTTTAAGAGGGAACGAAGCCTGTCACGAAACACCCTCACGCATTCCCTGTAAAATTGTACTTATTGCTACTCTCACGGTTTTACGCTTAATGTACTCGGTATAAATACTTAATGTCGTTTGATAAAAACGTTATGAATACGTAATGGCATTTTTTTTATTGACAAGTGAAAAATGTAAACACTGAATTGCATTGATTAAGGGAAGAAGTAAAAGTATTTTACGTTTATACTTGAGTAGGAGATATTTAGCAAGTTTAAGAAATCTTTCTTCATAATTATGTTTTATAATTAGTTGAACAATTAGTTAAACAATTCATGTTTTTGTAAGTCGATTTAAAGAAATGGAACGCAGACGTTCGTTTCAAAAACGAATATCACGATGAATAATATACTTTGAATATTTTATAGAACATTTTTACAATTTTGTACAGTTTCTGTAACTTTTAAAAATCTTTTCCATTTTTTATTCAATTTATAGTGAAAATACTTAAAGAAAAAAAGAACGAAAGTAATTTTGTCGTAAAAAAAAAATGTCAAATAATGCTTCTGATTATCAGACGTTTTCAAAATCTAGATATTATTTTAAATCTGCCAAATGTACGATTATTCACACGACCCCCGTGACTCTCCTGATAGAATCTCGCTTCGTCTATTCGAGGAAACGATTCGCGTGCATTCTCGTAATTTTATCGGCGAAACAAAAAGTAAATATGGTCGAAATGGAAGAGGATTGTAATCATCTGGCAACGTGGAAAAGGCGTCGAAATGCGATACCGCTCGATATCAGATGAGCCGATAATCGATCCATTAATAACGTCTGGTTGAATCCATTATTAATGGTAATTAAGCCGATATAGAAATTGATTGCGCGACGCGACGCAGCTGGACGTTACAAAATAATATATATCGCGAGCTCGTGGTCAATGACGCGTGACAAACCCCCATTTACAATGCAATGTAACGGAGCACCCTGCTTTCGCCACTTTTATCATCCATACGTAGACTTTCATCGCGATAGACGAACATCGAATTTTTATTTTATTACTTTCTATAAAACTGGAATTACCTTTCATGTCTTTCTACCACATCAATTATTTTATTCATATAGTAAAAAAGAACATTGTAAAGATTTAAGAATTATTATGTGGTCGTCATATACATAGACGTAGATGGTTTAAAATTTTTCTGGTGATTTTACAATATCGATCGATCATTACAAATTCAGCCTACGATATTTTACGGTAAAATATGTATATTTCTTATAAAAGTGCATGTATCTATTTTTAGGATTAGTTATATCTTCATAAATCATATATATCATAGGAAGATTTAATCATCTTCTGCAATGAACTGATAAAACACTCGTCGAAATATCAAATCATTTCCTATCCCTAACTTATCGAATTTCTCTGACTTAGAATTAAAAACTGGTAAATATATGTTGACTGAAGCTTCTCTGACAGAACTTAAAAAAGCACGGTAGGCAATATAAATTCAGTCCAAAATGTATAAATAAAATACAAAATACCAAACATAAAGTACCAAAGTTCATGCGTGAACGAATAAAAAATCCTTTGTAAATCATTGTAATTTACGAATAATCACGTGAACCACCACAGTCATCTACAATTCTGATCACCGAGCAGCGTCCAATAAATTCGGGAATCGAACGAGCGCCAGGGAGCCGCGATAAAAAGCGGCGAAAAACAGGGAATCGATCAAGCCCCCCTCGATATTTTTCCCGGGCAGATAAAAACGACGGTATTTACCGAGCAGATTTATTCGAACCCTCCTCGTCCATATTTTTTTTCACCCGTGCATCGTTTCGTTCCTGTGTATGTAACTGTGTGTATATACATATGGATATATACAAGTACAAACACCCTCAACCACCCCCTGATCCCCTACCATACGAGAGCGTGTCAATTGCGTGGCAACCGGGTCCATGATTGGATAACGCCAGGTCGACTCGCTATATCGAGCTTCGATTATTGGTTCACCATGGGGTAGGTGGGCGAGGCATTTGCACACCGGTGTTTCCTCTTCTTCTCTGTCTACCCTGTTCTCGCAGTCTCCCCTTGCACCGGACCAGAGCTACAGGACCAAAACGAGCTCCCAATTAACCAACAATCCGAAACAATTTAGCCGGTCAGATCGTATCTGCGCTTTCAGCGCGCGCAACTTCGCGCCAGGATCCTTAAGCCGCGTTCATACGGGTTCGACTGGAAGCAGGTTATAAGAAATTGTTCGAACTCATCGAAGATCAAGAGTTAACGCGATATTTCCTT
This sequence comes from Bombus campestris, assembly GCA_905333015.3. NCBI lineage: Eukaryota > Metazoa > Arthropoda > Insecta > Hymenoptera > Apidae > Bombus > Bombus campestris. Next base: position 7,835,949 of record HG995135.1, read on the forward strand.
TGCAATCTCTTTGTCCATCGATCTACGTTATCTGGTTTGCTTTGTTGATATCATGGCGGCGAAAGGGAATTTCAGGTATTCGTTTAATATCTTTTTCGCCGACTTTATCAAAATTAAAGTAGATAGATATTGCGAATAATTGTGGAAGAATTTATAACGTTATATATGGTAGGCTACTGTTTGATCCTTATTGGCTGTTCTTTCAAGGTGGATGTAAGCATGAAGAAAGTATGTTGGATTGGATGGTAATAGGATGGTATACACAGGTAGGTGTTGGTTTGAAGATATCCTTGGATGAGTAGAGTAAAGGCTGATTCGCACTGATGGAAATGGTATGTAAGTAGATAAGCTTCTTACGATTATCAATTATGGATTATTCAAATCAATGAGATTTTGTAGTCAGCCATCGGTACGAAAGTATTCATAGATGCAGCGAATAAAGGCTGATTCACATTTATGGAAATGAAATTTAAATAACTAGAGCTTCTTATAATCATTAGCAATGGATTGATAGTTGGATATTAGATAGGTGTACAAAGGTATTCATAGATAAAATCAATTAAGGTTGATTCACATTGATAACAATGGAATAGGAATAAATAGTAAGTACATAGGGGGTTATTACAACCACTACATAAAAGTACCGAGAAGTTTTTTCGAAATATTTATAAATGAGTCAAGTAAAGACTGATCTACATCAATATAAGTAAAACGTAAGTAGACGAAACTTCTTACAACTATCAACGAAGGAACACACTGATAAACAAAATTCGTAATTAGATATTGCTTCAAAAATTTTTACAAACCAAGCGAATAAAGGCTGATTCACATCGATAAAAACGAAATATACCAGCATGGAACTTGCTTCGCACCTCGTGTAACAAAAATACCTAGTAAAAAATTCAATCCTCGACTACCATGTATTTTACATCGGTCTAAAAGATCTGCAAGCGCAACAGAAATCCAGAAGTTCACCAAAAAGGCAAACAACAACGTTCGTTTTCCTGCGTGTTCACCATCAGTTTGTACGCGAACCATAGGATTACCGGATAGGAGATCGTGAATCTCGCGTAACAAGGACGAACGAGGAAGAGATCTGTGGGTGGGTGGAGGCACGTACCTACTTCTGTGCCGGCTTAGACGCCGATAGGCCGACGGCGCTCTCTTTGCACGCTTATTACCCTAATGCCAGTACTTAACACACTGTTGCTCGAACGTATTCGTCGGGCTTATTTGCCGTGGCAACGACCGGCTGTCCCGGTTTACCCTGGGACCCCCCTCGAGCGTGCCGCCCCTTTTATCTGGCCATTTTGCATTTTTCCCTTGCCTCGAACAGAGATCATTCTGAGATTTCGTTCCATAGGTTTCCATGCAAACTTTAACACAGAGAGATCAGTATATTTTGACAAGGCTGTCTACCGTTGTAAACTACGTCCCTCTATTTAGCTGTAATTTGCTGTAATTTATATTGTAAAAAGGTGTGACCGCTTTGAGTTATTCATTTGTTTTAGTTAATGATTGGGTTAGAATTTATATACAAATCTAATTCTTTATTGTTCCAAGTCTTGAAAAAATTTATAAAAATTTTGCAACAGTTATCAATGTGTCTACCATATTATGTCATCGTTTCTTAAGTGAAATTTTTGAAATTTTCTTCGACAAATGTGAAAATGCTTTTTATATAAACTTGAATTTGAAAATCCTTCTATATTTATAGTACTCCAAAGTATACGTAAGAGAAGCGTATTTTAAAATTCTACATTATTGAGAAGAAATAGAAATAAGATTTCTAGTAATAGGCATAGATTTTTCAAGAACATAATTTACGAATAAACACTTTCTTATTTATATGTTCGTTTCACTTGCGTATTTTACTGTTCGCTTTCCTAAGGACCATTTTCGTGGCTGCAATCTGAGAACTGTCGTCATTATCGGCAACCCTCGTCATGAACCGTTCATACGAATGTACCTAATAAATGTCACTATAGATCCACAATTTACATAATATGTTATCGAGTATTAGAAAACTGATGCGTTTGTGTCATTAAAACCACGATTTATGGCGATTTCGTCGAGGTTAGGTCTTGAATCAACGGTAAATTTGTAACAATAGAAAATTAGTACAGTGACAAGCTGTCGATTTCGAATTTATGTAGTTACAAATTCTGTTCGATCGATAACCATAGAATCGAATATTGGAAAATAAGTAAGTAAACCGCATAATGCAAACGCCTGGGACACGGTAAACAACCAGCCCCGCAAATTACATGCTCCAACGTGATTATGTTCGAACACTGATTGCTATACCTGAGAGGTAAACAGTAATGACTTCGAGATTACATCTATTTAAAGGTTATAATAAAGTTCTAAGCGCTACACTGAGCGAGCCAGTTCGCACTTTTACTCGCAATGTCTGCTAAACTGCCAACATTAAAGTCTACAACGTTGTTTCATTCTTTTAAAAGTTCACCGCATATCCCAGCCATTATCCTGGTTTCAGTAAAGAAAGAAAAGCGAAGCTAAAAAATTGCTAGTTTGTTTAAGAAAATCTTCGACATTCTCCGCTTGTATTACAACCAACGATCATAATTTATCGATCGTATTTCTCGTAAGCGAGAATTCTCTCCGATACTATCCCTTTAGAGAAATTTATTCTTTCAAGCCGTTAACTGGCAGTTCCTTTTTCCTGCGATTTGTCCATATAAAATTCTGTAAATTTCTATCGCTTTCCAATAAATTTAATCTACAGTTCGATGTCTATATAAAATCTCATTAACATTATGTTAATGCTGAAACCAAGTAAACTGAGATACAATGACCATGAAATAACACGCCAGTATGAAAATATATGGGATTAGTAGTTCAAATGGATGGAAGAACATAATTTTATTAACTTAAAACACTAACGCTTCGATCAATCGCTGCTACTAAATAATCTTGATTCTTCTGTTGGTCACAAGATTACCAGAAATTATAAACAACGTCTCAAAAACCTTTCACATCATAGAAATCATCTTAGAAAGTATAAAGAGTATCATGGAAACAGCTGCATGAAGCAAAAATGAACGAGATATACTTTATTCCGCGATAACGTTGTATTCTCAAAAATACCAAATACAAATATCTTCCAATTAAAACAAATTACTATTTAAACATTACGGACACGACCATAAGATCTGAACAAATTCCTCTCAATCGTCACACGAAACGGAGAGAATAACCGCCGATGGGTTAAGAAACTCATTCGTCCGAGAGTTCCAAGGAACGATCTGGTTCTCCTCTCGTGACGAAAGAACAGGAATTATCATAATATCACTGTCAATTTCGAACAAGATAGAAATGCAGAACGCCGATAGAAAGACAGAGATACGGATAGAACGGTACAGTGACTCGATACAGAAAGAAGGGGGGACGCTTTCGCTCTAGGCACCCGGTATATAGATCGTTCGTACGCGATGCTGCCCCAATGGCGTGGCGTTCTCAGCAGATAATTATCACTAACCATCAGCTATTTGCAAGGAATGGCTGATAATTGCTATGTTGTTCGGCCTCTACCGACCGATAACCCGCCTAGGACTCCTTTTAGACGAGCTGCTCGCAGTCACTGCAACCTCCAGGGCCCCTCCGCTGAATCTTTCTAACGTTTTTATTCTTTCCTTTTTATACACTCCACGACCCTTCCACCGTCCCTTTTCCTTTAAGCTCGGTGCTCTTCGACTGTGGATCTGTAACGCAAGGAAAACCCTGCACCGCGTTTTCGATAATTGCATTTTCCACTGTTACATAGGAATTCTTATATTCTACAAATTTGGAATTTTTCTATTCCGTGTTATGCAGGTCAGCAGAAAGTTAGTTATACGTAGATTATTTTGGAACCAATGTCTTCTCACTGCACATGGTTTTTTATAGTTTTGTATATCTTCAACGAAGATTGTATTATTATATGTTGAATGCTAATTCGAATTTAAGAAGAATCTAACCCAATTTGAATGCAACGTGAAGTTAGAGTAAACCTAGTAGAAAAGAGTCTCCTAATTTAATCTAATTCAAGCTTAATAAAAATCTAATCCGACTTAATTTCAGTGAACCAAACTTAAACTTGAAAACGGAACATCCGACAAGAAAGAAACGAAACAATTGTCCACAATTTTAGCGTTAAATCTGATCCTAATTCTCGTTTTTGCTTTTCCTCCCTCGAAAACCTTCTGTCACAGATATACCAAAAATATTCACCATTGCCATTAACTCATACGCATTACCTGCTCGACATTCCCGCCTCTAGAATAATAATCACCAATGTTCGTGAAGAAACAACATTTCAACGATAGCAGCATCTTTCCTAGAAAGCACCCCTCTACCATCTCCTTCTCGAGACTGGCTATCATTAATCGCAATTAATTCGCAAATATCGTCTTACAGGGGGATTACCGGTCGCCATGATATCTCGTTACATTTTTCGACGCCCCCAACGACTGATACCCACGATTACTCGAGACGAGAGAAGAGGTTAGGGTAAAAGAAGTTTGAAGAGGCACCGCCATATACACCCTACAGCGGAAAGACACGCAACGTTAACGCGCGTGTACTCGCGAGCCACTGGTTGGATAACTCTCTTATTGCCCTGTAAATCGTAATGTTACACCAGCAATTTAATAAGCCGGCCGCGTTCACTTATCCCCACTGACGAGCGCTGGCTCACATAATAATGTTAATGGTAGCGAGTATATCTTCTAGGACAGCTCGGGGGAGCCGGCTAAAGCGGCTTATAAATGTGTCGGTTATATGTGTGTAAATAGCGTGAGAGTGGAACGGTCAGTGAGTGAATGGTAATACACTGAAGCACGCGTGGAGGAGGCTGGTGCAACTTTTGATCGGGAACAGATGGTAATTCAATGGTTTCTGTACGGTAACTGATGATGCATTTAGATTGCGGATTTTTATGCGTTTATGGGAAATTTAAAATGTAAAAGTCCGCAGAATGCGCATAATATACAGAAGTATACAAAATATACAAAGGGTGTAGCGTCTATTGCAATTTTCCATCGGCAAAATTGCTTAGATCGCGTTTCTTCCTATTTTTATATAAAAATATATTTTTACAAAGTAATACCATTACGAAGATATAAATTTGCAGAAATATCCGCAATTAATAAAAGTCTTAATAAAAGATCCGCCTCCTTTCAATTCTTAGAATATTGTACTTGATTCGAGTTAATGTTGTAGGTTTGGAAAATTTGAGATAGCGTCTCTTCCATAAAAGAATTTTGAAAAATTGAACGGGATTGTTGGATCCTTTAATTAGAAATAGACGGTAATTCTTGTAATTGAAACTTGGAGAATGGGTTTAGTAGCGATAAAGGAAATTTGGACTTTTAGATAGTATCGAATTACAATTAGTGTAATGGATTTGGAAACGTAAAATCTTGAAAGTGGGCATTGATTACCACAATAAAAGATGTAAAAGTGAAATACTCGAATCCAAATTACTTTCACGCAATAAAACTGATTCTTACGAGCAATTACAGATTCTTACACTATGTTTCTTTAACCTAACCAGACTTACCAAGCCAAGTCTAACATCGGCGCTGAAAGAAATTACAAACCACCTGGTAGAAACATCTCAACCACCATAAAACAGTACCACATTACTCGAAATTCTTTGACGAACTTCCTCCATCTTCTCTAAAACACGTTCGAACACGTTCAAATGCCCAAACTATCCGCTTCAATGACTTCTTCCAAACCAACCACTCATCAACGCTGAAGCCATACATTCATTTGCACGAGAAGCACTTCTACCGAAAGATCAAAATCGACGATCAGAGATAAAAGAAATGTAAGATTATCAGATAACACAGTCGAAGAATCCATCGGATCCCCTCCAATCACACGAAGAAGCTTCGTGAGGATCTCGATTCGCCTCGAAGGCAACCGTAATTACGCGTGGCGACTATTCATTAAGCTGATTGCACCTTCCTTCTTCTCCCTGTTCTCGTTTTCCATTCCAACTGGCCGGAACGTTATCGCGGTTGTTCGCGTAAAATCGAACGATCCCTCGCGACCGCTGCCCTCGGTTGCCGTGCGCACACGTTCAAATTGCGCCTCTATGCATCGATTTAACGAGAGTCGAATAATGCAGGCGGCATTTTTCTGGGACACCCGTTGATTCGCGGCCAGCGTTCATCTCGATGAGGGATCGCGGAACATCGTTTTATCGTTTGGGATATTATTACCGCGAGATGGAGGAAAAGGTGCTGCTTCTTTTCTTTTTTTTTTTTTTCCTCCTCTTTCCCTTTTTACTCTGCTGTTCATTTCTTTATTTGCGGACAGGATTGGGCTGGTCGAAACGATGAAAGGTTAGAGAGGTTTCGAAGAGGTTTTAAAATGATTTCGAAGTTAGCTGCAGTGTGTTACATCTAGCAGGTTCAAGTAGGCTAATAGCAAAGGAATAAGATTTTTGTAAAATACCGAACGAAGCCTGTAGACGATTTCGACTGGATTTTATCGGCTTTTAAACATTTGCTTGGAATAAAAATCGCCGAATTTTTAGCGAAGAATTGCTTTACCATTTATCAATTAACTAAGACTTTTACATCAGTTACAGTGTGTTACAGAAGATTGAATTAAAAAAAAAAAAAAATGACAAAGGGATGAGATTTTTATAGTATACCAAATAAAGAATGTAAATAGTGTTAATTAGATTTTATCAGGTTTTATGTTGGAATAATTATTGAATTATGACGTTGATTAAATCTTCCCATACACTTGTAACGCGTGCTTATCCAAAATTTTCACAGCCAACGATTGAATGCAATCGGAATCTTAGCGCTACCTGCAACCAAAAAAACATAAGGAAACTTCCACGACGTGATACACTTTGCAAAAGACCAAACCGCTCTAATCTGCATAATCATTCAATTTGCAGATCCGTCAATTACAGAGAAATAATTGATCGGACTTACTGATCCGTCAATTACAAGGAAACAATTTATCGGATTCAATTAATCTAGACAAAAATCCGAAAGCATGCGAGAAAATCAAACCGTGAATGTTTCAAAAAGTAAGAAAAAAAAGAAATTCGCGCGCACCATCGGTTACTTTCCCCGACGTCTCTATTACTCGAAAGCGGGCAGGTTAATTTCCCCTTTGGACGAGGAAGAAGGGAAGAAAAGAACAGGAGGTTATTAGAAGGGCTTATCACGATCAGCTTTCTCGCAATTACCGCTCACGAATAGAATCGGTGGACTTCTCGAGTGACTTCTGGCCGGATACTAAACTACCCGTGCGTCCGATCGATCGATAATGAACACGTGGAAGTATTCGAGGAGGATACGTGACCGTGCATACGCACGCATCCCGAGCGTGTTCGAACCGAGAATGCATCGGCCCGCCACGATACATCTCTTCTGATCGAATGCGTTATAATCATCGCGACGACATTGTAATATCGTTCCCCTTCGCCAATAGACGTCTGGTGATCGTAGAAGTATTCCTCGACGTGACTTCCTCCGGTGGATCGTCTATCGATCGATCGATCACTAACCATGGAAATATGAATTCACAGGAACTATTAATATTTTGTGATCGTGTGCATTCAAATGGCTATTCTTGACCAGCCATTGAAATTGTTTTAATCTATTAAGTGTATAGCGAAGATTAATACAAAGCTTTTATTGGAGATGGAAATTATGTGCGGAGATTTGTGTGAGAATTTACGTGAATTTGTGGAGGAAATTTGCAAGGACTTCGATTGAATTTCGATTGGGTTTGATTAGAAATACATTCAGAGGACTAGATATTTTTGTCATATAATTAAATTTTTGCTTTAATCTGCTTGGATGTAAGTGGTTCGATTTGAAAATTTCGAACAGCATTGAATTTAAGATAAGTTTCAATTGAAATGCATCGAGATGGCTATTTTTCGATATTGATGGAATTTGCATCAGTTTCTTTGAATGAGATTTGAATACATGTTGGACTAGGTTCCACTTGGAAATCTTGTGAACATTGAATTTCAAGAATTAAGAATCAAACGGCTACACTTGGATGATAATCCTTAGTTCATATTTGACTAAGTTGGCTTGATTTGTTTTAAAATCGTTTAAGCAAAGTTTAGGTACGAGTTGAATTTCTTATTAAATGCAGGAATGATATAAGTAAGTCCACATAAATTTGAATTAAATGCACTGAGTTTAAATAACTATAAGTTTGTAGGAAAAAGATTTAAATTTGGATCAACTTTCTGCTGATACATTTAAAATTCATACAATAGAGATAGGGTGGATGCAAATTAAAAGACATAAATCTGAACTAGCTTTAAGTTAGGTTTGGGTCACGTACAGTGATTTGAATCAGGTACGATATAATCTGGTGTAGGTATTTTACATATATTTATGTTAATCTTTGTTTGAGCATAAGCATAGTTTAGATAAAATATAAATTTCGATATCATGTAGACTATATTTAAAGATTAAACGGTATGGTAAATTAGGAACTTCATGGAGAACACGGAAATCTCTGTCAAAATTATCTCGTGAAAATCAGAATTAATTCTTGAAGTTTACATTGTATGTAAATGATTGGAATTTTTCAAAAGAGTGAAGTTGAAACAAGTATGCGGTCAAGTGGAATGGGTTCGAGTGGAATCCAGAGAAGTTCAACGTAAGAATGTGGAAATCGATGATCACTCTACTAGCTGGCAAAGGCATCTTATTAAACATGCTGATACCAGTGCGTGATTCGCCTCATTTACAATACACGAAGCACATCATCCTAACATTCTATGGAAAATTCCTCCTGGCGGATTTCAATCAACCAAATATTCTGCAATAAAATAAGAAGATCTGTATACTCAGCTCATTAACGATATTTCTAAGATAAAAAATTTAATTCGAATCAATTACAGTGTATTTGTAATGAACCTCTGATTCTTATATTAATCGATGCTTCAAAGAATGTATTTTAATATAAATTCACGAAGGTTTGCAAAAATAAAGAATATCTGTTTCAATTAATAAATATTTTAAAAGTTCTAAATTTCTGTAAAGTAAATGGTCTTCCCCTGGTCCGCAATTGTACATGTGTGTATTCTAAATACATTTTCTGTATTAAAATTATCTCATAATGAACTGAGATTTTGCAAATACATCTACAAACTGTTTTATTTCATTCTTAAATATTTAGAAGTAAAAGAATTTCTATTACCTTCCTCAACCAAGAGAATTTTATTCAAAAAGAATGTTGAATAATAAAAAATTTCTAATCTCCAAAAATTAATGACCCTGAAACATTACTTAAAGCAATTAAAAACTACAGAAAGTCCAAATTAGCATTCAAGTATGTTGAAGATATTCTTCATATAGCAATTAATTAAAACACATTTATTATGCCATCATTAGCAACGCTTCTGTAAATTACCTCTATATATCGAACCCAATAACTCACCCTCCTTATATGTACCAGTCCTATAAACGGACTTAACCGCAGCCGGATCGTCGTTCCAGCGAACTTTATGCAAATTTACGAGAACGTTCAACGCGTCAGCATAAAGTCCATCAGCTGCGACGTTGTTCGTTCAGCAGCCGGGTGCACGCATTTTTATCGCGTCGGTTCGAGAGCCAGCGAAACCGGTGTCGTAATATACAATTGAACGAAAGTCCGATCTCCTCGACTGCTGGAGAAACTCGTGAAATTCCTTCCGTGATTGTTCTCCAGCTATTCTCATTCTTTCGATGAATCGATTAAAAGGGGTGGGGTGAAAGGTGTTACACACCTGTTCGATGTGATTATTTTGAAATATTGTTATAGGTTATGAAAAGAATGGTGGTAGATCGAAAATCGAATATTTTAACAATATTTTCATTTAGTGCTTGTATTTAGGATATTGGTAGTATCTTTTGTAAAGTGAGATTAGATTCTGGTGGAGTAGATTTTAATTAGGTTTGACAGATTGAGAGTATGAGGAATTAAAAGATTAGTTTTGTAGTATTCAAATAATAGTTAGACTGAGAAATTAAAGTTAATTTTGAAGAATATTCGATGTGGTAGAATTAAAAATGTTTAGATGAGTTTGGTTCTTTGTAATGGGACTTTACGTATACTTTGAGCACTTACGTGCATCTTTTATCTTTTACAGGAAAATTATAAAAAGAGCTACTGTAGAAGATACTAACTATAAATTTTCTGAAGGACGTAACTAATTTTTAATGTACAAGCTTAAAAAGCGAGAAACAACAGTTTTAAATCAAGTACATTTGTATACATGTATTATATTATATGTATTATTATTAATTTCCTATATCTAATCTCTAATCTACTGATATTCTGGTACTAACTTTCTTATAGTTAATCAGTTTATTCTTCTAATAGCTCGATTCGTGTTTAATTTTTCTAGTAAAATCTACATAACCTAACCTCAATCTCGGTAACTCTACATCGAACCTATTAAAACAATCTTAGTCATAAAATAATAAACACTCTCTTCAGTACCACTAGAATCTTCTTTGCTCTAATCTACTTTGCGTAATTGATTAACAACTTACCAAAACGAGATCCAATCGAAGAATTCCACAAGGTGGTTTCTATCCGGGTCGCGAATCCGGAAAGGAAGGTGTCCCGCAATTTTCCCTGATTTTACGATTCCTCCTCCCGAATGGTAGAATCAAAACCGCTGAATTACACGCTGAAAACGATGCAAACTCGTATAAGATGAATCGTGTACGAGAAGTCCGTGTCGGTTGGCCGTATAGAAAGCGGTGGAAAAGGCTTCGAACAGCGTTACACGCCTAATAACCGAGTATCATCTCTCTGTCGAGAGTCGAGGAGCGGGGAATTTCTACGATTCGAGATCTCGATCCGTGGATCTGTCTAATGTGGCCCAACCACGCGAACCTATCATAACCTGGGCCAACCTCAGCCATCTAACCACATGTTTGCGAAGCTAACTTCTTACAGCCTCGATTTCCTTCGGATTTGCATTTCTACCAGTGCTAACGTTCCCGCGGGATCAACGTTCTTTACCATCTTTCCGTCTTTTCCGTCTTTTTATTCCCTAGAATCGTTTCGTATCGTTCCAAAAAGGGAATAACCACTAGGAGAAACGATATGATTGTTCGAATGGAGATCGACCGGCGCTATTAAGACCTTGTTAATGCAATTTCTGATCGATTTTTTTGCGAGAAGTGGGTAATCAGACTTGCCCAACGATTTACCTGTGAATGGAAGATTGTTCGGTGATTTAAAACGCAGTTTGAGCTTCTCTCTTGCATCTTCGACACGCTATTTGTGTTTACGAATCGCGTCAGATGCGTGGTCACGTGATGCGCAAACTACTAGCGCGCAATCATTCCCAATTTACGATTTTCATAATCATGAAGGATCACATTGTATTCATTGTATCATTGTAGAAATCATCTGCTAAACCTGTTAATTAAATAATAGATATGCTTGGTTAATCTAGCTTGACAGGTACACTGTCGGCCATAAGAATTAGTTGAATTGTTTTTCACTGCTTTTACTTTCTAGATGTTTTATTATAAATCTTATTTTATTCGCATCATTTATGCTTTAAAATGTGAACTCCTAAATAAAGTAAAGTTTATGAGTATTTTTCAATAAATGTAATCAGTAGATGTTTATTTATGATGATGTTTATAGTCTTTCCACCTAACCCTATCGAAACGGAGTTTTCTAATATAACAATGCAAACTATAATACACTTAAGTTTTATAAAAGTTACAGATTTTTAATTTCTGAAATGAAATACGTATCTCTATCCAATGATGCCAGAAAAATAATAATAATACAGCGATCTCTCGAAAAGCCACTTTACGACTTATAGTAACATTAATGTCGCAACGATTAAGATGTGAATGTTTATAAAAGTAGGTTTCTATATCAAGTTAAAAATGTGTATGTTCATAGACGTAGCTTTCTATTTCTAAATTAGGTTTTGATTTTCTTTAGATTTTGACCACATAGATTTATTTACCTTTGCTAACTCGTCTCGTTTGATAGAGCAAAGATGGGCCCAGAGAAAACAAGGTTAATTAACGTGTTGAAGACGGCGTCTCGTTTTATTTGATTGAATATAGAGCTTGAAATGGTAGATTACAAATAGAGCCAGTTTCTTTCGCGCAGGAAAAGCTACCTAGTTCATTATTGGAAAAAAAGTGGGAGAGCGTTGTTAGACTTAAAATTAAAAGGAAGTTTATGAGGTTAATTGTTAAGAACGAGGACTGTGTAAGAATTCTTACAATTGCGTCCAGTTTCCGTGATTGTATTTATGTTCGCAGAAACCAGTTTCCTTGACCAGAGTGAAATTTCACGTAGATCTGAACAACTGGAGTTAGACCGAGTAATTCTAGGTGATTCTTCAAGACCAGTTCCTCGAGATCAAAGTGAAACGCTTGGATCGGTTTCTGGCAACCGTATATAGACACCTTTGGAACCAGTCCCTATTATCAGAGCGAGATTCCTTGACATCGGTTTACTATGACTGCACCTGGGCTCGAAGATTTCTTGCGAATGGCGGTCGACACTTCGTGGTCGGGTTGTTAGAACTCAATTGAAGTCACGTGAAATACTAGATGACCGATATTCCGCTCCCTTTTCACTGGAAATAAGATTCGTTCGATCTAAAGCTAGTCTCGTTTTCAATACAGTATCTATGGAATTCGAAATTATTTTTGGAACGACATCTAAAATAAAAGAAACTCCTCTTGTATACCACTTTAGATATGCAAATAACGCACTATAATAAAAACCATCCTACTTTTATTGCATCATCGAACGAACATACGTTACAATTTAATATGTTTATTGGAATCGAGAAAAACATTTATTAAGCCACGTAGAGTCGTTCAATTTTGTGAAACATTCAAGATAGAATCTGTATTTATTTCCCAGCTTTATCTTTCGATTTAAGAACTCCTTCCAAGAGAATTTACTTGTTAAAATAAATACAGAGGCTTTCAAAATGAGTCCAGCCCAACTGCCATACGCTTATTCTCTCGTCTCGTCTTCTCCTCAACTACTATAACGACCAAGAATTGTTTAAAAAATCATCACTTTTCAAAGATCCACCACTAACGCTTCCTTGAAAATTTAACTATCGCTAAAATTCATAAAATCTATCTTCGACCAGCAGTCAATATTTACAATAGCAAAATGATCAACTTACCCCATATAAGACAGATGCTGGTTGCCAAAAACCGTTCACGTCGAGTCCAAGTGCGAAACGGCTAAAAAACTCCTACCTGAACCAAACAAGTCGGTCAAAGTATAAAAAGAAAGCAGCAGAAGATGAAGAAGAAGAAGGGGAGGAGTTGGAGAAAGGGGAAGAAGATACGAGGAGGCGGCGGAAGGCGATGCGTGTGGGTTCAACGAAGGGGGTGTCGGGTTACCAATGAAATACTGGTACCATTTTGTTTACAATATTGTCGGGGGTGTATCCACGGTGTGAGGAGGAGCGTGGGGCAGAAGGTCGGACACTTCCACGGCTCGTTGTCCAGTTCCTCCGAGTTGGAACACCTTGTGCCTGGTTGCGGCGAAAGAGAAGGAAACAAGGAGCAAGAAAAGCGAAAGACAGAGAAACGTATAAGACAGTATACACGCATACAACGTGGGCCCCCTTAAAGAATTATCTCTTTCTCGCGGCTCCGACCGCTGCCTCCACGGAGATCCCCTCGATTGGACTGATTCTTACACGCGCGGCCCGGCGACGAGCCTAAATTGCGAATTCCGCCGCGTTCCACACCGACAAAGCAGCGCGAGTCAAACGAGCTTGTTCCCCCGCCGCCGGATGACAGATTTATGGTATTAGATGGGACACGCGAATTTGTGTTCCCCGGTGACTTCGATCCCTCCGGATGGCCAGAGCTCGAGGGTAAGAGACTGCCACGATGGAGACTGGCTATGTTTGCCGAGAGTTTGTTGAACTGACTCTCCTCGAAAAGATTTTCGAACGATTTTGGCCAAGTCAGAGTGGACTTATAGGAAACGTAGAATTTCTCCTTTCTTCTCGTTTTTGGTGAGTCTGGTAATTACCTGTACGGGAGCGATTTGTCAATTTTTTGATTTAGCGAATTTTGCACGATGTTTGAAATACTTGTAGGAATTGTGAATTTTATGGAAGAGCCCGTGGACTGGTTGAATTTTTCTTTTTTGGTAGAACAGGTAGTTATTTTCAAAGTGTTCGTAAATTGTCGATGTAAAGGATTTTGAACGACGTTTGAAATAAATATAGAACTGAATTTCTTTAAAGAATTGTCCTTCTTTTTTCGTTTAGTTGTTGCAGCTGTATAAAATTCCTTCAGAGGGATTGAGAATTAAATTCCTAGAGGGTGATTGATCTTTGATAGAAGACACTGTAAATTCTTTCATCCTTTCATGGATTTTAATCGATATTCAATTTGTCTTTTATAATTTGTGTCTTTTAGAAAACGCCAATTTCATATATAGTATTTTAATTCACTTGTTTCTTCAAACTATTCTTCCTATAGCTGTATTTTTCCATATTTGATCACAAGATAAATCACAGGATAAACGTTTCAAGATTTTTGCCGTAGTAGTCAATCGGTCGATCTGCAAAGAATCGTCTGATCTTATCGAACGCGAAAGGATAAAAGAGAAAATGAAGTCGGGGAAGAAGAAGAGAAGCACAATCAATAAATATCGAATCGATCTCGATTTCATTGAGTAATCGACGCCAATGGGGGAATCTGCATCGCGGCGCTTCGATGCAGGAAGCGCGAAAGAAAATTGCAGATCGTCGCGATTTCCACGCCGTTAACGTTCCGCTATCGATCTAACCGCGAGTTCTCGCCTCTAATCATATCGCGAGCAACGTCTTCCTCGATGTTGCTCAACCTACCGTGAACAACCGCCATTCCACCGATTTGTGTCTCGAATCCAAGCGGATCGCTTGACCCCCGATATATCGTCGGATTTCTCAGCTTCCGGGAACGAGATCGACGCCCACAGAATAGTCGCGGCTTCCGCGAGTACGCCCGTTGACTTTGAAACCCAGTCATTTTGATAATTTTTATCGGTACATAGCTGGTAATGTTAGATTCATCAAACATCCGAGTAACTTGCTTTTGTGGTAATTTGAAAAGTATACGACGAGTTGTGTTTATCTTCTGGTAGAAAAGAACGATGAAGATAGTTGCTTCGAACGTTTCAAAAAAAGGAAAATTACTGTTACGTAGAAAAATATATTGGACGTGGAAGTAAATCGTATGAAAAGTTTGGATCATATGAAAAGTGTTCCGTAGAAGACAAAAATTAAAAAAGAGATCTACTTGGAATTTTGTTGGAAATAAAGAAAATCACCGTTGATAACTGCTGCATTAATTTCAAATTAACAACGAAATTAGTAGAAAATTCGATGGAGGTAGAGTTCAGAAAGTGATCCAAAATTTTTTGTAATATCGTATTCCTGTCCATTTTTACTTTTAATTCGACGAAGTTAAAAAATGAGACGAGTATAAGAAGATTTCTTTCTTCATCCAAATTTCTTCTGCTTATTATCTACAATTAAATATCCTCTTCGTCCTCATATTTTCTCAACAAAATTGTTTATTTGGCAGAAGCAATCAATCTCTCCGCGTCCTTTTGGTGATCAAAAAAGAAAGTAGGATTTTTGGCGGAGAAGACGAATCGATCGGTGAATCCAGTGTGTCCTCAAGTTTGCTTAGTCCAGCTTTAATTTCGACTTTACGAGCGTGCTTACCTGGTCTGCTCGGTGGTCTACGTCCCGGTCGTCCGTTTACTCCGTCGCGCAGTCGTGGAAAAAGCTCGTGTCGACCAACGTGTTATTCAAATGCAAACATCCACTGCGACTCGCGGCTGGTGACTTATTGACTGCACGGATCGGAAACACCGATCGTGGATGATGCTGTTCCACGTCGGAAGTTCTCCTTCGTTACTGCGAATATAATGGGAAAATGAAAGTTGAGCTTCGATGGTTATAGAATTTGGAATATTTTAACTTTGAGCTGGAAATTATGAGATTTCTGGAATTTGATAATGGGGATTTAAGGAGATTTGCGATACGATTATTTATAGATTTTTAGAAAGCTCAGAGATCTGAGAATTGGAAGATTGGAAGATTGGAAAATTCAAAGATTGGAAAGTTCGAAAATTCAAAGATTCATAGAAATCCGAAGACCAGACCAAACATTCGAAGGTTCAAAGATGCGAAAAATCAAAAGTTCAAAGATTCAAAAGGGTAGTGTAAAGATTGGAGGACCTAAGATTCACAAAGCCGCGAGAACTACGATAACAGAATCAATTTCCATTAAGTCGTACTATGTCTAAAACAATTCTCGAACTGCGAATCTCAAAATTCCAAAACACCGTCAACCAACGATAAAAACCCCTTAACCGATAAATCATTCGGCCCCACCTTCTCTCCTCCCTCCTTCCCTCGAATTCTCTATCCCATTCTCTAAAATCTTCAAATTCCAATCACGCCTCGAACTTCCTTCAATTCCATTCCCCGCGTCTCTCTCGAGAAACTTCGTCGAAAAACTTCAACGTGTCCAAAAATCCTCTAACGATTCCCATGTTTGTTCAACGCCAACCAAAATTTCCCTGTTTAAAAAATTCGCGATGCTGGAGAACGCGATGGGCAACACGCGCGGAACATTTGTCAGACACTTTAGGAGCTGTCGGCCCATTGTTTTCCCATCGATTCCCGCTCGGAAAGCACGCCTTTAACCGATGTTTTACACGCTCGATTCCTGGAACCGGATCCTCCATCTGGGATCGCAGACTTGTGGCATCCGAGTTGCACGTCCGTCGAGAAACAAGAGAAAGAGAAACGATCCAGAGGGACACGCATCGACCGCAACGAGCAAGAGTAAGAAAAAGGATAAGCAGACGAAGAGGACAAGGAAGAAAGAGAAGGAAAAGAGGAGTCAGGTATACGTGGCCCGGGACCGCGAGGCCCATTTCGCCTGTCAGGCCCAATTCTGTTCGGGACCAGAAACCTTGGCCTCTCTCTCTCTCTCTCTCTCTCTCTCTCTTTCTCTTTCTCTTTCACCGCGTTTCGTGCACCCTTCTGTGGCTGCAGTTTATGGCCGTCATTACCTCGATCGGGCCCTGGTTCGGATTAAACGATTTGTTCGTGTGCACGGTCCACTTTATCGGTCCTACGTTGCGCCTCGATAGGCCAATGAAATCTTTACGCCATTTGCCGATTTTTGTGAATTTCTCCGACAGTTTCTCCAAAAACGATTGCTTCATCTGTTGGTTGAGGATGTGTTTGACAATTTTGGACGACACACGGTTGGATTAATTCTCGAAGCTTCGAGAGGAATTGCAGGTTAATAAAGGCTATGAACCAATACGAGGATGGAGAGTTAGTTTAAAGGTAGTCGAATAAAAATCTCTACTCTCGTTAAGTTTCCTGGATTGGATTCAACTTGCATCTAAAAGGCAAAGAAATACGAGACGTCAAATATTCACACTGTCACGGCGAGGCGTTTTGAACGAGGCATTTTGATTTTATCAGTGGGCCCGCAATTTTTTACGAGAATGTTTCTTACTCTTTCCACGGCGTTCCGTTGCGTTTCCTTTTGAAGTGATATTTTTTAAACAATTTGATACGTCTCTGTTTTTCCTCGGTACTCTGCAATCGCCTGTTTCATTTAACGATAATTTTTGTACTATTCGTAATATTACAATCGCTGGCCGTCAAAGTCACGCATAGGTGGAACCTCCGGCGAAAGCGTAAAAATTCGAAGAATTAGGGCGTGATATCATTGTGTTCATCTTGAATCAAGGGGAATTAGAAATTAGAACTTATGGAATTAGAAGAAAGATGAATTAATAATTGCACTGTGCTATACCGTTTGGTAATAAGCGGAAGAACAACGTTTATGGGGCCACGAAACTCCTCCACGCCGGTACACAAGAGAGTGCGAGGATGCGCGTAAATTAGGGAGAATAAGTGGCTGAGACGGAGGATGAAGAAGTTCGGGCACGCAGCTCGTTCAGGAAGCGCTCCTCGAGTAATTGAGGATTTCGCGTCCCTCGCTGTTGCAGAGCCGGCTTAATGCCAGCG
Organism: Bombus campestris; assembly: GCA_905333015.3. Lineage (NCBI taxonomy): Eukaryota > Metazoa > Arthropoda > Insecta > Hymenoptera > Apidae > Bombus > Bombus campestris. The sequence goes on from HG995135.1 coordinate 7,854,019, forward strand.
TCCGCGTATCTCTCCGCGTGACGTGCGCGGGGCAATCGGAACAAAATCTTTCTCTTTTCCTCTTTTTTTTTCTTTCCCTCGTGTTAAACCTTAAAAGCGTTACGTGACGTTTTCACGTGCCGCACGAATGCGATTCCCATAATTAGAAGAGCAAGGACGAAACCGCAGGAACGATACGTTTAATGGCCCTGGTAACCGATGCGGTGGAGACACGCGTGTAATTTCGACCAACAAATTAACGTGTCAGCTGTTTTTGCTCAGGCTGATTTTCGCCAGATTCGTTCCATTTCTCAAGAAACTCCAGGATCCACCGATAAATACGCACCAAAATCTCTGCAATAAAAAGAAACTCGCAAAAGCAACAAACCTCCTTAAAATTCTTAAACCACTCCATTTCCTTCTCTTCTTTCTTACTCCTTCAGCAAACCTCAGCCACCAATATTCAACCAGGAACGAACGAATCAAATAAGAAAAATGCCCAACACAAGTCCATCTACTGACGATACGAGACACGTAAGATCTGTGCAAGAGCAAGCAAACAAGTTGGCAAACATCAAAACTCCCGAAGATTCTCAAACAACTCCACTGCCTTACCATCAGCTTCGCTCTCCCAGCGAACCCAATCCAGCCCAACCTCGAGCCGAGTTAAACAAACCTAAAAATCGTGGCGGAACCCTATCCTCCATCCATCACTTATCGTTAGATCCTGCGCAACACCCAATCATCGAGGCCGTCGGCCATCCAACACCCAATCGATCGGTGAATCGCTGGACGATTCTCTCACGGCTCTCGCCAGTGTCATCGCGGCAATGAAAATATCCATCAAGGCTTTACTTTTCATACGGAGCTAAACATTGTACGTTGTACCTGGCTAGTGGCGCGTCGTTGAGTACCGGTTATGACGAACGACCGGCGTTCCATGGGTACCAGAAGGATCTCGTTCCATCTCCAACATCCTCTCTTTCTTCTTCTTATTCTACCGCTCCTTCCTCTTCGCTCCGTCTGCCATAGAGAAGACTCTGTTTCTCGAAGGAAGTAACAGTATCCGAGTGGATGGATTCCGTGCGAGGTGTGCAGGGACCGTGTGGATTGTGTGCAGAATGAACGCAAACTGTGAGGGTAATTTGCAACACTGGCAATTTACATAATTAGCAGTTCTGAACTCGCGGCCCTCGACGACCCCCACCCTTTCTTCCACAACGCCGCTTCTCCGTCTCTTTCTTCCATTGCCTCCTCCTCGTCTTTCCTCGTCTTCTATCTTCCTTTCTCTAACGCTATTCGTCTTCGTCTGGTTTTCAGTTCTAGATCGTTGCAGCTCGTTGAGAAGATGTTGTTACGAGAGAGGGGGAGAAAAAGAAGATTCGATGCTACAGTATTGTTGTGTGAAGTGTTCTGATTCGAGGTGAAGGTAGTTTCGATACTTTCCAAGCTGCCACGGACCATAGTTTCGCAGTGATGTGATGATAATTGGTGTTCGAAGAATGTTTGGCGATACGCTCGTTTTATCAGCTGCGAAAGTTCGGATATCAGTAATGTGGATTTTTATCGAGTAACGAGCGTGATAATTTTCCTGCTGAATCAGATTTTTTATATAATTGGTAAGAAAATAAGAATCGAAATGAAATGACTTTTTAATATTCTTCTCGTACCAATCAAAAGGGACTGCAGTAGCTCCTCGATGCTTGGTTCTAGTCGATACTTTTGAAAAGAGAGACGAACGAACCCTGCGAAGTTACATAACAGAATTACATCTACTTGAATAAAAATCGTTTTTTTTTTTTAATTTACCGAACCGCAAACTAGAATGCCGATTCAGATAAATTTGAGTATTGGGATAAATAACATTTATGCTGGACGTAATCAGGAATTGATTATTTTCCACTTAAACCGTCTCGATAAATCATCAAAGATCTGCTTTACACATGAAACTAAAACACACAAAGAATTAATTATCTGAACCAATCGATCGCTTCGATATTCCGGGGTATCGTACCATTAAGCTAATATTATTAGTGCGATTTTACGAGTCTCGAATTACGAATATTAATAAATATCCTGGCACGATATTAACAAGTTTGATAACGAAAGGAACGAAATGTTAGAAAGTGTTGCGATTACCATTTACGACGAAAAATTATAAAATCGTGAAAGCGACACCTATAACTTGTACTTTATTTAAAATTGCTACAATTGTTCATTAAATTATCGAGTAAAGGACTAATTAAGAATCATCGATTTAAATCCACCTCCGCAAACATCAACTGTAAAACAAACCTACCACCATGGTGTCTATTATCTCTATACTTGATACAAAGTAAAAACCTGAGAATCTCGACGAGAGACAAGATTCCTGATGATAAAAAGAATCGATAAAAACTGAGTGACGCGCTAATTGCCAGATCACCGCGTAATCATCGATTAAGGACGAACCGCCTCGCACGAATATTAATGAGCCGTCGAGAGTGGCAACGCTTCACCCTGAAAACGAACTTACGAGCTGTCGACAAGCGGTAGACACCGATGAACTATGAGATCTATTAATTGGCGAGCGACGTCCTCTGTCCCCGCTGGACTTAATTATCGGCTCTTCGGCAATGTTCCAATTAACGCGGTTCATTATAGTTATAGTCCGTGTTACTCCCACCACTTCTCCCACGGTAATTCCCAATCAGAATAACGATTAATATTCAGTACTAATTCAGTGTTTAGCGACTCTGATTATTCGATTATCGCGCTGACAGTGAAACACGTTTCGTAAAATGGAACAATACGATCCGGAGATTAAAATTTCGTCATTCTTGTATTAGTCCTTGTGCTTTATCTGCTTTCGTCGCTGTATCTGTATACCATGTTTCTTTTTCTTTCCTTTCTGTTATTTAGGGCTGAGGATTATTTAGAATTTAAGCCGACTAAAAGAATCGCTTTTAAGAAAGCTTCGAAGGTTTCGAGGAAGACTTTCACACAAAAGAAACTTCTCTAAGGATAGAAAAACACGACCAGCTAAGGAAACTACCTAAACACCAAATACAATAACAGAATGACATGAAATTTTGCCAGAACCCATAAATACCTATTACTTTCTGATACGCGTTTAAAAATGTAAGAGAAGAAGCAGCGATAAAATTGCTAAAAATATTCTTGTCCCTCCCAAAAGTCGCGCAGCGAAAGGAATATTTAAAAATGTAAAAGAAATTATCTCCTAATGAGTACAAGTTTAAGAATCTGCAGGGTAAAAATCCATAAAACCACCAAAAATATCGTCATACAGTCCAAAATCGTACGAGAAGGAACACTGAAAAGTCTCAAAGATATTCTTCCACCCCAATAACGTGTGTGAACTCACCAAAAGAAGAAGAAGGGAGACGTGGCCGCCATTATATTGTCAACCGATAAGTGCAGGTTATAGAAGCTACTGGTGTAGTTCACGAAACTTGTGGCCCCATGAAGAGACGGCAATTCCCGCAAAAATAATGACTCTTTGTAATGGTTCGCCTCTGCATATCCGTTGTTTCGGGCAGACACGGCGTGGTTAATTACGGGGCAGCCGACCGCTCGCGTAATTATTCGTCCTCGAAGCGGCGATTATAAAGCGATTATCGACAAGGATCAGGCTGTTGGCTTGCGAAGGAAGCAGAAACGACGGTTCCGTGGAAACGGTGTCTCGAACATTGGTTGCATTTTCTTTTCAATCTTTTCGAGTTTGTCCGGCGAAGATTATCGAATTCTGATGGAGCATGGCGCAGATTTCTTTGGAGAAAGCGAATTATCCAGGAGCAGGAAGGTTTCGGATCTTGGCTTTTTAAATTTGTCTTTTGATGAGATCGTCGAAGAGATTGGATGGAAAGATTGGTGAAAAGTTGATGAAGCAGATTGGATTCTTCGATGGGATTCTTCGCAGTTAGGGTCCTTCGATGTAATGGAGTTTTTCGATGAAGGTGGATGGATAATTCGTTGGAAAGGTGAGTTATTCTTCGATGGAAGGTGGTGGAAAATTCTTCGGCAAGATGGATTATTCTTCGATGAAAGATGACGGTGAATTCTTGGAAAAGGTGAATTGTTCTTCGGTGAAAGGATATCTATGATTTGGGTTTGTGATTTTTTGGAAGTCGATGGGAAGCTTTTGCAAAATTCCTCGGAAAGGTGAGTCGTTCGGTGGAATGTGCTTAGAGTTTGATCGTTGTGTTCTCGTTAATCGAAAAGTGGATTCTTAAGTTGATGATTAAATTCGCTGAAGAACGATGGAGAATTGCAGTATATTTTCTTATTTCGTAGATTGTATTCTGATTTATTGCGGAAGGCTTCTAAATTTGCATAGTAGAGATTATCGAAACATCGATCGTAGAACTCTTCGACTTGGATTTTTATGTTCTTGTTAATTGAATTTCGAAAAGTTTCAAATAATCGAACATCATTGAACATTCAATGGAGAATGTAGGATTTCTTTCATTTGGCCTTCTTCTAACCGTTCTGTTTCAAGACTAGCTGGTGAATGAAACGCACACACGTGTTGTCGTGAAGAGATGATATAATTTATTTCGCTATATCGTTAGAACACGAACTGAATCATCCGTATGACCGTACAATCCTACGCTTTTTGCACGTCGAGTAAAATCACAATTCTTTTATGTACAACGTATTTACAAAAACGGACCGGTTAAGCGTGCAAGCCGATCGTTCGTCAAGAAATCACGATCCATCTCACGATCTAGACAAGATTTTCCAGTGATTCACTCGTTCATCTATTTGAATCTCGTCCAGATCGATTCTAGTCGCTTCAAATATCGGCTAAGCATCGATATCGACTAAAAGACATTTTTTTTATTTTTCATTGTAAAGGGAGAAAAAATAAAAAAGAAAAGGAAAAGAGACGAAGATTTCTCGTGAACGATCGTTTTTGGGCTGACGCGCTCAGCTGTCCCGTAAAATATAATCGATATAATAATTTAAATCGTCAGTACATCTCGGACATCGATTTGACAAAGGGAAATACTGGTCGCTCGTGGGACAACGACGTTAAATACAATTCGCAAGTTACAATTCGAGTTTACACTGGGATTCTTCATTCATCTAGAAAGGATACGAAGTTTGGCACTCTCATTTTCCCCTACGTTTCTTCCTTCGTTTCTTCTTTTGCGGCTTACACATATTCAGATACGTTATGATGCACGAATCGATATTAATAACGTGAAAATTGTTCCTCGTATTGTCTTTGTGGATAAAAAATGGAAAAGGGAACAAGGCTACTGTATAAATGTTACGAGTATCTATAACATTCTCACTTTTAAGACAAGATACTTATTTTCAACGAATTTCATTGTAAAAACGCGTGCTGAACGTATCATAATTATTTTCCAAGTGCATAGGATATGGACAAAGACCGATATAGTTTTACAAATGCAGGATAGAAGTCGATGAGTACATCGTAACACGTTTTATGTCAGTAGGCCGCGCGTGTTCACACATTGTTAACCCATTAAGCATGGAAACGGTATAAAATTAGCGCAAACGCAACATTATCATGTAACACGAATAAAATAACTTCCAAAAAAAAGAAAGGTTTCTATGATTCCATGAAGAAACTTTGACATACTTTTATCAACATCTCGACTCGTTTGAATTTCATAAAATTACAAAATTATAATAAAAAATAGTATCGGAAAAAGTATTAAGCAAAGGCTTGAAATCCCCTTTTGATTCAACTGTATAAATTAATTAAAAATATATTGCGAATAAGATGTTGCGTCAACGCGACAACGATCCTCGATGGATTAACAAGCACTCGTTCTCTTACTCGTTTTCTCTCCGTAACTCTATTTGCATCTCGACCATTGCGATCAGCTTCCTCGAAAAGCGATCAAACGCGCTTTTCATCGACGAATTATTTACAGACACGTACACACACTCGCGCATTCACTCACTCACGCATACACAGATACACGTCCTCCCGTCTCGAACAAAAGATCGATCCTTACGTCGTCTACTACGCGGAACGCAGGATCCGCCTGCCTGATCCACCACGGATCACAGTCTACGATTCTTCTCGATATTTATTTATGTACACGAGAGCTGACTGTCTCGCCATCGGACGATCTATGGCAAGATGCGTGTGAACGCGACGATCTATTTGTATGAGGATTAAAATTCGTGAAAATCCGATCCCTTCTCCCCGATCGAATATTCCAAAGGAACATCCTTTCAGCATTGGATAGTTCCCAAAGAATATTCATTCTCTCGCGCGCCTTTCCGCGAATCGATCGAGGAACTATGGTATAAGAAAACATCAGGGGGGAACGATGAAATTGATATCGCCGCTGGGAGAAAGGGGCGCAATTCCGCCGAGATAATAGGAGAAAGTTCGAAAGATCGAGCAAGTTCTTGTAAACGTTTCTGGTTTTTCCGACGTTTCCGCCGGAAATCGATCCATTTGGCTTCGTCCAAAGTTTCAAAGAAACAATACCTCCATTACCCAGCTTCCGTGGCGCTCCAAACCCCGCGCAATTCCATCGATCCTCCGGAAAGCAGTTTGCTTTGCAAACGAGTTTCTCATCGGAGTTCTTCGATCGTTTCCGACGCGAGAACACGGGAACGGATGCGAGGAGCTACGTCAGTCTTGCCAATAGGGAAATCCGCAGTCTTCCGGTGTCGTTCAACGACGACTACAGGAATCGTCTTTGCTATGACAATTCCACGAACGAACGATCACGATTTTTCTAGCGAGACGTAAATTTAATTGTCCTTACACGCGTTTTTCGTCTCGTTTGTGTTCCTTGTTGCGATCTTTGGAAATCCGTGGGACACGCAATTCCTTGACAATTCCATTGCCGTTGTTTCCGGGTTTCAGTGACTCCTAGCCTCTTCTATATGGCGCTCGCCTTTATTTTTATTTCCGTTGTATTCTGCTAGAGAACCTTCGGAATCTCGACAATTCCATTTCTCGAACTATCCGAGCAATCAGCGAGTATTGACTCGTGAATTCTTAAAAATTGCGATAGACGCGCAATTCCTTAAAATCTCTCGTCGAACGGCAACATATTTTTGGTTTTCACCGACAGTTCTGTCTTGCAAAGACTGGAACTCGTCTCGTGCTTTCACACACCATCTACTGTATTTGCAATTCCATCCAAGTTTCTCTTTTACATCCAACTGTATCCTCCTTGCAGTTTCTTCGAACTCGACGCTTCGCACTTTACGCGATCGTTAGATGTTCGCGATAAGAATAAAATTCTTGCCTCGGCAATTCCAACACTTTCTTCCGATTACTTGTGTTTCTTTCGGTGAAGCTTTTCAACGCATCAGCCCTTTTCACTTCAACGTCCGTCATTCCACAATTCTTGCAATACTCGTAATTCCGACAATTCCAACGAAATTCCAAGGTTTCACCTTCCATTTGCTCTCTCGCGCTTCAAAATTTGAACCTCGATTTTAGCTTATCGAATGGCACAGTTGAAGCTGTCGTTCTTCGTCGGTCAGACGCAATTCCCGGCACCTTAGTCCAGGCAAAGAACGTCTAGCTACGCCTCCGAACCGCTGGAACACTCCTCCGCTTCTGGATCGATGTGTTCCTCTTCCTCCTCTTCCTCGTGGTGATAATCACCGGTCTCCTGTTGCCATTTGCTCACGTGATGGGTGTTCTTATTGTTGGAATTGTTATTCGCGTTCCCGCCTCCACCGCCACCGCCACCACCACCACCTCCACCGCCCCCAGATTGCTGCTGTGCCTTTGCCTCCTCCTCCTGCTGCATTCGCTTATGCTTCGTCCGTCGGTTCTGGAACCAGACCTTCACCTGTAACAAACAACAGCAACTTTTCATTCATTTAATTCTATCATAGTTTCTATCATAGGATCGTAATGCGATGTTAATGAATTAGTAGATTAATTGCAGATTCTCCGTTTGTCTCTCTTTTATCTTCATTTTTTGTTAGAAGAAATAGATCAACTGTTTAAGATGAAATTTCTATCGTTGTTGGTTTTTGGCACAGTGTACCATAGAATCCCCGATTTCTATTATTAAAATATTAGTTCAGTATGACGAAGAATTTTATAAAAATCTAGTCGAGTTATCGATGTATCAAGGGAAGGCGTGTGCAAACTATTTCCATTGCAGACTTCTCTATCTGGCACTCGTACAAAATGCAATGACCGAAATACGCTCACAATGTATTTACCAATTTGTGAAAGTTCAGAAATAAAGTCGTAAATGTAAAAGAAACTTTGTGCATGTAATAGAATACCTCGTTAGATACTTTCCCATTAACCTAAAACGATATTCTATTACTAGAAAACAAGAATCAAAAGATCGTAATTTAAATGTCCTAGAAAATATAACTAGCCTCCTATACACTGAGAGTTATTGTACCATCATACACTGTAATACTACATATGGTAACACGACGACAATTAACCTACATACAATATCCAATTCCTATAATTAAGTACCGACCATTCCAATTTCCTTGTCTATTCTTATTTGATAATAACAATCGATTGCAGTTTTCATTGACCTGCAACCTAAATCGATTCAAACATCGGACAAACAACGTCTCATATGCCTCGATATACAAGAAGAAATAAAATTTCTTTTCGACAAAGAAGAACTAAAATTCCTCGTCGACAGACAAAAAATAAAATTCCAATCCAACCTTCACGCATTCTAACAAAAAAAGAGAGGGGGGAAGAGAGTGAAATTCCAATCCAACCATCCCTTTCATCTTCGCGCATCGCAAATTACACAACGATAAAGCATAAACGATTCGACGATCGTAGTTTCGTGATCTCCAATCATCGTTTTCAACATTCTCGGACCAACTGGAAATTCTGCAAGGGCTATCGACCCTCGAGCTTCGGCAAATTAAGTGGCAACTAGTTATAATCCACCCCAAGTGTATCAAGGAGCCACCCCTTAAACAGGGTGTATCCGGTTACAATGGGCCGTGTCGTTGACGCGGAACCCCTCTCGTCGAGGGTTGACGAGAAAAAAGGGAGGGATGAAACGAGTGGTGCGACGATCGCAGAAAACGTGCATTGTCCTCGAATTGACTGTTAGATACACATTGTCCTGTTTCAGCTTCCTGTTTGCCACAGAAGGGTTGAAAGGGGTTCCATTTTCGAATTATCTACGCGTGAAATCAGCATTGTCACATTGGCTGCTGCATGGACAGAAAAGGCAGGAGAGAAGGATGTTTGTCTAACTAACGTTACGATCCAACGTGTTTCTGACAAGACCCGGATTAGTCGCTGTTCACGATCCAACCGAGAGTATCGAAATGATCTGGCGAAGGGGTTAGGTTGGGGTGGATACGGTTTGACAAATGGAAAGCGTGATATCAATGGAATAGCGTTGCGTGGATAGTGTTTAGGTGGAGTTTAAGAGAACGAGGGTGAATGGACGTTGGGAATAATGGTTGTCTTTGGGAATTATTTAGGGTGGATTTAGAGTATGGGGAATTTTTCAGGCTGAGCTAAATTTTTGGCCGATTTATAATTTGTTCAAGGTTGAGATATTTCGTTCGGCTGATTTTGGTCCAAAGGACTTGATGCAAAAGTGATTTTTTTTTAAATAGAGATCGATATGTTTCGGTCTAAAATAATTCTACATTCAAATTTACTGGTCTCTTTTTAAATTAGGAGAAAAGGGCCTGTGTTCTCGTTGTTCGTTTTATGGTTATATACTTAAAATTTATATGATATTTTAGAAAATTACCAATTTGACATAAATGTTTTATTTAGGTAATTATAGGAAATCGAGATTGCTATAATACAAATATAAAATTTCCTTTCAATGAAGTGAAAATCCTACAAATAGTTTCACCCTTTCCAAGCATGTGACTCCAATTCATAGGTCTATTACGTTACCATCGACTAATTCAATTGTCCCTAATAAATCGAGTTTATTAAGCCAATCGAAAGACCGAAATACCCTGAGGGTGGATAGAACCTTACAAAGCCATCTACCGTGTAATGATATTGTTTCAAACAAATTGAAAAAAACGCCACGGCATTTAAAAAAATTACTTGGTCAATTTGATCAAGAAAAACAATTCATCTTATTCTAAAATTTTCACAACAATTACTCGATTAACTGGGTCGTTCTCCTAAGAATAGATCGTGAAATTGTTCCGCTAATTCTATTAAAATCTCACAAAATTATCCGCGAAAGACCCCATTCGCATAAATGTCCACTTACCCAAACCCAAAGAAAGAACTCGTTTAAACACCACCAAAATTATTATACCTCCAAAACTAAATGAAACCAAACAAACGAAGCAAGTGCTAAAATCATTCACCACCACCTCAATTTTCCAAAACCAATCTACAGCCTATCACAGCTCGACAATTCCACCCCCGAAGAATCCACTTCTGCCTGAAAATTCAAGGCGTAACAAACACCTCGGGCGCCATACTACGAATAGTAAAATCTTTGGAAATAAAATCACAAGGAAGAGAATCGCGCCGGTATAAATCGACCAAGCTGTTGGGAGCTTTTATGCGATTTTTACAACGCGCCTCCGTAAAATACTGGCGTCGATGGAGCGACTCAACGGGGGTGATTGGGGGAATATAACATAGACCATACATATATATATATATATATTCAGAGAGGGAGAGAGAGAGAGAAAGAGGGAGGGAGAGTCAGGTTAAACCGAGTGTAAATCCAGGCGGCATAAGGGGTTGGAGCAGAAGGGGGTTGGTTTCGAAAGCGTTCGAGCTTGATCCTGGGGAATAGGCCACGTATCTAGGGGTGAGAAGGGGGTGGCCGGGGTTTCCGCGTGCGTGAAGATCCGCCAATCGGCTTTCAGGACCGCCCGCGGTCGCCATGGCAACCCTCGGGGACGTAGGGTGATTACGAAATGGGGGTAACTCGATTAAACGTACGACACAGTCCTGCAGGGAGCGTTCAAACGTTAGGGGGATGAGACTACGTTAACCAACGGGGTTGCGATTCTCTATTTGCCCTCTTAATCATCCGTTAAGTGCCACAATCCTCGAAAAGTTCCCCTGGGTACACAGACGACCCTAGCTACCCTTCCCTCTTCCTCTATCTGTGTCTATCTAGTCACATCGTCTGAAATTTCCCTTCCCATCCGTTCTTTCTCATCGTACGTACTTTCGTTCGGCCATTAATTCCTCGGCTAATTGTTCGTGTTACGCGGGTTGAAGGGCGAGGAGAAGGGTGGAGGATAACACGGGGGAAAGAAATAGGTGGCTTAGAGGGGAGGATTGGAAGAGAAGTGGGGTGATTTGGATTGTATTTCAGCACGTGAAAGTGTGAATGGAGCATCTCGGTATAACTCGATAGATAGAACTCTGCCGATTGTCGATTAAACTAGATTCAAGAAGTAGAATGGTAGGTGGAATTGAAATTACATCCTAAAGATTTGCTGTATCCCCTAGATATTACGATGAGTACTTTGAAGATCCTGTACATCGTTGCATATTATCTATGTGTATTATGTATTCAAAAATTGAACTGTACCAAACATTTTCAATTACACCCTATCTCCTATCAATCTTATTGTCAAGTCGAAATTAATATTGTCGATATCTACACTGATTTCCTACGATACCACCAATCTGCAGAAAGAAATTCAAAACTAATTTCCTTTCTATAACACGTACGTAGGTGGTAATTTCAAACCTTTTTACCATTAAAATTTGTTATACAAGTTGCTCATTCCTCTAACTAAATACTCGGAACAAGCTCACCTTACTATCCTTAAAACGGACCAGACCATTCTCAACCAGACCAAACTATTTTCAATGCCCATAAAAGGCAACTACTTATACACGAACCGACATACCCGATGGAAACCTTGAAAGTACAAACTGCAAACATCCTTCAAATCCCTCCAACATCCGCCATTGAGATTGAGAAGCCTTCTGAAAGCCTCCAATTCCCACCAAACCCATCCAAGATGCACCGCTCAAGTTCCAACATTCCTCAAAGCCTTCCAAAAATAGCGTTGCAGAAGAAACGAATCGACATTCGATGTAAGCAGATAACCGATCGGTAACGTGGCCTTCCAACTGTTTCTGCGTATTTCTATCGATCGAATTACCACGTGGATTACGGCTAATATCAATCGAGCAGGATCGCGAAGGATCGCGCGAACCAGCGCGTCGTCGTAGCGTGATCTTCGACGCTGGATAACGAGGCTGTGCACACGTGTATAACCATGCGCAAAAGTGTAATTGAAGTTGCTCCTGGTACACGTTCTAAGTGACAGGTGGACACCTTATACGCGAATCGAGGCAGAGGTTCGATGCGACGGCGTCGGTCTTCGCTTTGGAAGAACGCTCTCGGCACAGGTGTGCGTGGACAAGTCACCGTGGCAGAAGTCGAAGCGGTTTAGGAGCGTCTTCTACTCGCCAGGAAAGGAGTCGCGGCCAGCACCGACTGTATGACCATATTTGCGTTTCGGAAATTTCACTGATTGATGGCGACAACCTGATGGGCGTAATTGGCGTCCTGAGGATCCTTGGGGGCGAGAGCACGACGATTGGGCGGTCACTTCGATTTAGAGCGAACGAGAGGTGGTTGGATCATGTTCCTTCTTTTTTCACACGTCACGAAACCTCGTGATGATGAATTTTGGGGGGACAGTGGTCTTTTTTCCTTTTTTTTTCTTTTTATTTTTCTTCTTTCTTGAAGATTCAAAGTCTGCTTTCTAGAGATTTAGGTTGAATCGCATCGAAGATTTGGAAAGAGAACCAGTATTTCAGTTGTACGTATTGAAGGAAGATTGAGATTCTTTCTGCTAAAAGAATAACATGTTCTAAGTTGATCGTCGATATGTCTGCATTCAATTTTTCTTACAATCTGCTCACCTTTTCAAATTGAAACCACGAAAGGCAAACTATCTGTGTTACGAAACGCGACAATCACGATTTCCCTCAAACCCATCTGATAATTGGTATTCTAATTATAATACGACCACGTTCGGTTGTTCTCGTTACGAAATCGTCAGATGGTCGTATAAAAAAGGAAGAAACCAAAAGCCTAATCTATCGAAGACCTTTACGTCCACTGTTAAATATAATTATCGGCTCTTTTTAATGTCCATCGTGGAAATTGGATGTTCCCTAATGGAAATTAATACCGTGATCGTCATTCGCCATTTTCTCCTTGCCAAGGCATAGAAACGCCAGCCCCTCTATCGTTTTATTATAATTAAAGTTTAACACCACTTTGTCGGGATTTGTAGAACAAAGCTCCGATAAAATCACAGAGATTTCTTCGACACTTTGGTGAAAGCTTCCCATATTTTGCTATTCTTTAATTAAAAAATCTTGCATATTGTCGAGGATCTTTAGGAAACTTTATCAAATTTTCATATTACTCGGTAGAGACTGGCTTGAAGATTTTTAAATCTGAAAATTTCCATCAAACGTAAAATGGACTTAAATCTGGTCGTACAATTTCTTCCTACAATCAATTTTAACAATTTCATATATCGAATTCAACTCACAAATCAATCAGAAACATGTTATTCCAAAGCTTTAAAACGAACCAACACATTATAAGAATATTCATATTTTATTATAATGTAGCAATAATTATATACTATCTTTAATTATTTATTTATATCAATTCCAATTTCCTTAAACATCTTCAGTCTATGAAATGCATAAAATAAGAGGCATAAAAGGACGCAATAATTACGTAAATTAATAATTTCACAGAATAAATTCATATTTAACAAAAGCAATGAATAAATATATACATTTGAGGTGGTTATGGGTGAAATAATAAATTAACCGTTTTAAACTCAACAAAGTTTATTATCTGAAGTCGCGCGTTCAAGCTGCTCGTTGGACTGTTCGGTGTGACGGTCGGAAAAATTCTGTCTCGTAAACGATTGTCGAAGACGTCTCGGTGGGCCGCCCGCTAATCGTTGGGTTCGGTCTCTTGTCTCAAGTGTTTATACTTCCCATCGCCTAGCTGTTACCCAAGACGACGGTTTTACAATGTATCGCCACACATTTGTTACCATTATCGTACAAAATTTATAGTACGAAAATTATTAAAACTCATAGTGTATCAATTTTAAACTTTCTTTCATCCACCACTGTACGTAGAGACGTTCAAACTACCAAACATCTCCATACGAACTTCCCAAAATCAATCGTTCTACCAAAACTCTCCGTCATCCACCGTCCTACCAACCAAATTCCACCCCAAATATTCAAAAGCTTGAAAAATTGGAAAAAAGGAGCATCTTGCTTGCTTCAAACCCTCAAACCAACGATCAAACGAGAGGAATTAAACGGACACGATCTCCCTCATAGACCATCCGTGTTGGAGATACGAAAGAAAAACAGGCGTATCGTTTTTCCCCCGAATGAAATCCGCGGGTCTGCGACGACTGGCCAATGGCGGGTGTCCATAGCGCCCCATAATCCCCCAGGGCCTGACCAGTCACGCTCGAAACATTATTTTTAATCCCGTGAACGCGTCGCGACGAATCCACGCCCCGCCGATCGTGCCACGGCTAAATAAACCCGACGATATTATTTTTCAATTGTCCATGGGCACACGCACACACGCACGCACACAGCGGAGCGCGCACGCGTGTTTTGTTAGGGCGAAATTGAGCGTGATCTGCGCGCCAAGGGGTGGCAATTTCGCCGGATGCGCCTTCATGTGCGTGCAACATTTTTTATTGTCGACAAACGAGATGGTTCCGCTCGCGGAGCTTTACGTGAAAAATCGATGGAAAACAGATATAGATATTATACATCGGTTCAAGTTTCCAGCATTTCGTATACATCGTATGATGATTTTTCTGCTTTTTTTTTTTGTTCACTGGCTTTTACGTCTATTTTGTACTTTTTCTCTTCTTTTTCTTTTTGAAAAGGATCGCAAAGGATTGTAAAGGATTGAAAAGCGTGGAATCGATGATGATGCTTTTAAGAAGAGGAAATGACGATACTTGGGACTTGAAAATGGTTGAGATCATACGTAGTAGGCAGAATCCTATAATGGAGTAATCACGTTAGATGTACGTAGAGGTGGAAATCGAGGGTTGAAGATTGGATTAATTCGTAGTCGGCTTAAATTAACGAAATTCTAGTACCAGTTTAAAAGTTACGATTCTTCGGTCAAAATAAAAAATCTAATGAAAGAATAGCGATATTTAAGACTTATTATTTTCACTGATTAAAAATCTGTAAAAATTTGTACTACACTCGTACCATCACCCATCTTAATCTTTTCAAAACTATCCTTATTCTGTAACATACGTCATTAAAATTTCCCATTCTCCATTAATATTAATATTATTCATTGGGGAATATAAGAGATACTATCGCCGATAAAATCTCAATATATTCACGACAGCCATATGCAACGATACCTTAAAACAAAATCTTGGATCGTACAACCCAAATCGTCCAATTACCTGCAACGAAACCAAACGAAGTTAGAAAATTAAAACACGCAACGTAGTTTTAAGAACTTGTGAACTTCGCGCCAGAATAACTCTTATTTCTTGCAACGGTAATCAAAGTCAAATATCACGACTAAGAAGAGACACACATGGTCCAGACAAAATCCAGCTAATCAATCGGAAAATATTGGCGAGGCAAGGCCACCAATTTCATCGAACACACACCGTTTCTGCCTGCTGACGTGTATTTACCAACGGTTGAGGATTTTTCCGGCGAATTTCCAGCAGAATTAAAAAAGGGAATGATATTTTGCTAACGGGATACCAAACGTCACGTTTTCAAAGAATGGTACGACACCTGCGTGGATTAACGACACCAGGTTGCGACGCGTGCAGGGTGGAGACATCGAATCAATACGACAAAGAGGGGAAAGATTGATCAAATACAGATCCTTCAAGTTTGGTCAATGGTAGATATCAAACAGCAATCATTGTTTCATCCCTTTGCGATTGATTTTTTGTTTGTCCTGAAACGTTGCTAAAAAAATTTCGGATGGAACGTGTGTACAGATATCGTAGGTTGTAAGTCAAGTTTGTTGCGACTTCTAATCTATTAGGTCGTCCGAAAAGTTTCTTTCGTTTTATAAGGAAATAATGGATGCACAACATTTTCCGTTTTATATTATTTTATTGAATTACGTACTATACATTTTGTTCTATCAAAATAAAAATCACAACGTTCGGCAGATTAGGTTTCATGTTTGTATAAAGATGCATCGTTGTAAAAGAAAGACATTTGTCGGACAAGCTAATACTTTGAAGCTGATATATGTACAGAATACAAGGTATTTTATAATTGTAAATTATAATTATAGAAGGAATTGTGAATGATTTACTGTGATAATGGAGGCTGATACAGTTTCTAACATTTTACAAGCAAAATGAATTTCAATTCGTCCTAATATTTAATGTGTAAATAAAAATCAAGCACAGTATTGCGTTCTTCGTAAAGATGACAATCATCTTCGAATTACACCTTTCTTCGAACACCTTTCGCGGATAGAAATCGATAAAATAACGCACAAAGATAATCAACCATAAACTTCAAGCTTCGAATAAAGAATGAGACAAGATATAATCTTCCAGTAGAAACGAACATATCACCACGCATTCTGCATAAATGTGACGATGATTTCCAAACAAAATGAATCTTACGCGTTTTCTCTAACAACCTTTACGAGATGAGCCGATGAAACGACGTGTAAGTACAGTCAATCGGAAAACTCGATCCTCAAACGGAGAATAATAACAGATATTTTATTCAAAATAAAAGAACGATATGAAACATTTTCAACAAGACTATCGACAACAAATTTCCAAACAAAGTGTTACTCAAGGAGCCTTGCAAAGATTCCAAAAGAAAGACTTCCATTCTCGTCTTGCAGAACAAGAAGCATAGTCTCGTCCCTAAAGTGTAACGATTTCTTCGAGCGATCTCGAATCGGCTTGAAGGAGAGCTTCCTCGCGAGTGGAGGCCGACAGTATGCACACGAAGTCGACGACACACGACAGTGACATGCCAGAATCGTGACGAGAAAACCAACGTCCTTTCCCCTCTGTTCCTTCCACGCAACCAAAAGGGATGAGGAGCGAGTTTGAAAGAGAGGAATCGTTTTACTTCGCCACTGCACCGCGCCTATCGTTTACGCCGATCGTTCGAATCGGGAATATCGTTCGCGTTTCGCTTCCTTTTCATCGGCCTTTGAGCTTCGCCGATCGTTTGGAGCCAACTTTCGCCAATTTTCTTCCCAAAGGAATTTTTTTTAAATCACACATATACTTACACATCGAAACGTTCTGCATGTATAAATGGACTCTGGCGAATTTTCTTCTTCAAGAAATTTTTCTTTTTTTCAAAATTGTATGCAATAGATAGATTGATAGATATATATTTGGAAGGTTTGGGATATATGAATGAACTTTGTAAATTTTCTTCCGAAAAGAATTTTCTTTTTTTTTTTAGTTATTAACACACCTCGACACGTTCATACGTGTGGCATTCGTAAATTTTTCTCTGGAAGAAAACATTTTTTATTAAATCGTAGGTGTATGGAATCCTTGCGACAAATACACGAAACATTAATCACAATTAAAGAAAAAATCTTGATTGATATAATTAAATTTTTATTTCGCGATTGCTAGTAAAAAAAAAATACCTAAATATCATTAAGATTAATTGAAGCATTTCTTCTTTCCCTATCGCGCATATCTTATACAAAGTATCAAAGGATATGTGTCAACAAGCACGCAATCTAGACAAAGAGAGAGAGAGAGAGAGCAGACTCTCCACGCAAATTTCGCCGCTTTAATTACCCATTGTTCACGTTCTCTCTCGAAGAGGCGTTACTCGCCAAGCGTAGAAACAAGACAGGCCTCCCTCATTGCCATCTACTTAGCATAATATCGTTTTTATGACGGAACGATAAGCGGCTCGTAAAACGACTGACGGGCCACGAGAAACCACGATATATAAGTATGTACTTACATACAGGTCTCGATAGCAACATAATAAATATACAAGTTCTAATCGTTTTCTACGCGTTTGTCATTGGAAAGATTAATTTTAAGGCTCAGAAAACAAATGGTATAAATGATAAAATACTTGATACTGTGAATTTATCGTGCGTAAAATTAAATTTTAGTATCGAGATGCGTATACTCTCAGACATTAAATCGTGTCACTATACAAATATATTCATAAAGTGGAAAATTTTAAATACATATTAAAATCAACATCGTCCAGATGAAAAATGAAGATTATGTAGCCTGTTCCAATTTTATCCCAATCGATTCTATCCCATTTTAGATCAACGTTTTTACCAACCAATCATACGCAATCTTACGCCAGAGCCAAATAAACGAAAATCAAAGTTTCAAAAAGAAATGTCATGCAAGCTGTATCGTTGCACGATCGTCTACGCCATATCCAAAATTTCTAATCTATGAGTTATTTAATGATACTTGTAAGAATATAAGTCCGCATAAACATCCACAGTTTAATTACAAATTTTTCTTTATCCTATTAAAAGTGAACCGTTGCAAGAGTTTAGAAGTCGTTAATTTCAGTCAGCCGATTAGCTCGACTCTTTTCCAAAATCTCCGCCAATGATCGATCTATATACCATCCTCATCCTAGATCCTAAATCTCTGCCAAGAATCAAGAGAACGAAGACTCGAGCAAGTTCGAGTCAATTCGTTCGCGGAAGACGTTCGCCGACACGGCTCGATGAATCACTCTTGTACCGTTCGATTCTCGAAATTCCGCGTTCCTGCTTGCCGGGAATGAAAATCACTAAACGGAAGGGGACGAAGAAGGAAAAGGAAAAGAAAAGAGATGAAAGGTCGGAGAACAGGATAGAGAGGAAAAAGGAAAGAACGGTGCAGCGGCTACCGATATAATATCAAGCGGCTATTATTCTTGGCGAATATGCGCGCGTACCCTTTTGCCAGCCGTGTGTTACGTTGCCTCGTGGACGGTAATGGAAGAAGTTTTGCATATTATGCAGGCCGCGTGCGGATTCTCTATGCATAATGAGGCGTGTCGTCGCTGGACTAAGAATAAAGCATTGCGAATGCGCTGTCATCCCGATATTGTATGTGAACGTGGCCTCCTCTTCCTGGCGCAATTATGCGACCGATTCGCCGCACTAACCCCCACCCATCTCCTTGCTAATTATATTTCAGATTAACGCCACTGAATGCCACCGGGGGTCGTCCATTTCCAACTTCATTTCGATGGAATTCATTAATGGACCGCTTCCAAACGATTGCAACAGACGATACGCTCGATAATATTAAACTCGTGAAAGTGCAAGCTTGCTTCTTGGAATTTTATTTTTATTTTGTACAAATACTTTTCTAATGTAGGAAAATGAGTCAGCGTTTGAATATTCTCAATCGAAAGTGTTATCTGAATACGTTAGGTATCGTGAAACTTTGAATTTTCGTTTAACGTTTATTGCTTGAATCTATTAATCCGGGCGATTGGAATGGAATGCATGAAAATAACGGAATGCTTGATGATAATATTATCTCTGAAAGTGGAAGCTTGCTTCTTGGAATTTTATTTTTGTTTCGTCAAAATACTTTTCTAATAAAGGAATCCTTGCTTGAATATTCCGAGTCGAGCTAAATTTCACACTAACGTGTATTTGCACCTCTTACATGATATCATGATACTTTGAATTTTGGTTTAATGTTTATTAGTGGGGTTTATTAATCCAAGCGACTGGCATGAAGGATATCTGATATCATTGAGACTGTGGAAGCTTGCTTCTTGGGATTTTCCTCCTGATTATTTAGGTATCTGGTTATCGCCAGAAGATTGATATAAATTGAGTTTAATTTCCAGCTAACGTGTATCTATCGTCAGGATATCTTATTACGTGATGTACTTTTGCTATTTGAGAAAAAAAAATATGTTAGAATGTTTGAAGCTAACATGTTAACATATTTAATATATATTAATATATTAATATATTAATATCTTAATATATTAGATATTCTAAAGTATTAGATATTCTAAAGTATTCAAAATCAAAACTAAACTCATTATAATACCCCACCTATAAATTGAAATCTCAATTACTGCGCATTCATTTTTCACTAGTACTCTAAATACGGGTGTCATCGGTGTCAACGACAAAAAGAAAATTTCGTAAAACATAGCTGTCGTCAATGATCGAGGTCATGCGTCGATAATTGCATTGCATTTAGCCTTGTCATCTTTTTATGTTTGTAAGGAAGGATTTATGGGAATGTACGAGTACATAAAAAGTTAATACTAAAATACTTGGATACACAAAACATTTAAAAATGCATCAGATTACGTACACCTTACAAAAAATCGCTCTGCCCCAATTTTAATTCAAATATTCGAAACGAATGTTGTATGAAAAACGTGTAATGATTTTCTCTAGGGACTTTTGTGCGTCGTTGGCTGCAATAGCGCCAAGGCCGCTTAAAACTGGGGGTACCTAACCTGACGCACGATAATTGGCGCAGAAATCGGGCTCGATAAGAATCCCATGATCTTAACTAAAACGATCGCTATTTACATTTTTATGGAACCGGTAATTTGAACTTGGAATTAATTTACCAAAGTATTTGTAAGATATTATAAGAACGAGGCAAAGCGAACTACGCGGCAAAGATTGAATTGCAAATGACCACGCAATTCAACACGGCAACAAGTGTGTACTTTCTTGGGTTACTGATGAACCCCCTGCGTGCGCTCGCGCGCGCGCACGCCTGATGGTTTGATCAATTAGATTCGTTTTTCTTTCAGTTTGATCCAGTACTCTCTACGTGACCGACCTGCGAAGTAATATCAATGTGCACACTGATATTTCATTGTTTCCCAGCTAACCGCTATTTTACATTCAACCAGTTCACTATACATCAGTTATCGTGACATTCTTTCTCAACTGGGTATCCCGCTTTACGCTTTGAACATTAGTCGACAATGTTTCACATATGGCAGAATTTCCTAGAATAATGGCAACGTAACCTACAAGGACGATGTTATCGTTCTTAGCAACTAAATGACGTCTAATTAGCAACATTGTGGAGATATTACACAGAATAATGACAAATGTATAGTCTGCTCAACGAATCGTGACATCGAATATAAAAAAAAAGCGTGGTAAGCATTTTGACGAAATGGAATTAGATTGACCAGGAAATATAATCGAAAGATACAATAAAAAAAATATAAAAGGAATGTTTTCGAGATATTACAATAGTCTATTTACTATATTAGAAGGTATTAAGTATTATCAAAAGGTATAAGATATTCTTCAATTTCTATACTCCAGTTAGATGAATACTTAGAGTACAAGCGTATCGTAGGTTGAAGGATTTACCAGCACAGCCGTCTTTTGAACCGTGGAAACTTTATCTTTTCTCATTTTCCTCGCTAAAATAAAAATCTAGAGAAACAGCTTCGAACGCAAATAACTAGAATAACTAGAATGCGAGTCAACAAAAAGCAGATGCTCAAAACTACGCACACTCCTAGGACACCGGCAGAGAATGCACAGAGAATCCACAGAACGATCAAAGAACCCTGAAACGAGTAACCTGCTATCATCTCCA
The DNA here is from genome assembly GCA_905333015.3 of Bombus campestris. Lineage (NCBI taxonomy): Eukaryota > Metazoa > Arthropoda > Insecta > Hymenoptera > Apidae > Bombus > Bombus campestris. Next base: position 7,875,562 of record HG995135.1, read on the forward strand.
ATTTGCACCACTGTTCAACAACAACCGAATTTGATTAGACATTGAGAGTCGTGGCCCGAGGTGTTGGCAACGGATCTGGAATCCCTTCGCGATGAACGTGTAGAGTATGACGACGAAAAACGCCTGCAGCGACCACCCGACAATGTTCTCGCGTCCATGCGGACCCGGCATTACGCCGGGTTAAGGCGAAGCGACGAAAAAATAGAGAGAACGGGGATGCGATGGTGTGCGCGCGAGATTATAAGGTTGTTAACGACGCGGGGCCGCATACCCGGCCAACTGAAACCCGATGCAAATTACGCGGTAATATACAGTCCAGCATGCTAATAACGTTGCAGTAAATATCACCGCGTATTTCGCGTCGAGAATATATGGCCGTGCCGCGTTTATTTTGCCCGCGAGACGATTTCGATGTACTGCGCAGGCGCAACAGGCCCCGTGGCGGCGCTCTCGTTCGTTAGGGCGCACCCACAACAAAAACGTATTTCTCAGAATTGAACGTTATTTAAATAAATTTTTATTTCTTAACATTTTATTCGTTATTCGTTTAGCTGCTATTCAATTTCGATCTTCTACTCGTTTATTCGTTATCCGTTGATTGGTTATGTGATTTTTACCTTTTAATTCCTTAACTCGTTAGTCCATTTCGATTCTTCGTTCGAGTATTCTCCATCGAAAAGAAACTCGTTTAACCGTTATATCCTTGTCCAAAGTATGTAATTATTTTTTACTTCTATCGAATGGAAACTGTATTCATCCTCTGGAATTACTTATTACTTATTAATATTCTTGCTACTTTTACGTGATCGTTTATACGTTATTTAATTCCAATTCGTTCCTTCAATTCCTAATTGATATCAATCTTTTATTCCTTGCGTAAAATGCGAACTATTACTTATCCATTATAATTTTATTCAAAACTATAATATCCCATCTATTATGACACTACATACATCTGTGTACTCCTCAAAGAATACTTCTTTCTGACAAACCAATTTCGTTTTATGGATGGAGATCAATAAGAGTCGATGGAAACAAACTATTAGCGTCTCGAATGGAACCAATATTTTATACAGTATATTAACCCGTCTCTCCTGTTTGAAAATTTCAAATAATAAATAAGAGACGTGGAATAAATTCGATCTAGAGCAACGTTTGTTCAACGCTGTACCATCCACAGACCCCTTTCATTGTCCTTCGTGTTCTCCGCCTCCCTTGGCCTTCCTACAGCCGCGAAAAGACGTTTCTGTCGTTACGCTGATAAGCAACAATTAACTGGATGATTTACGGGCCCGGCTTAAACCGGTGTTAACCATACTCGACCGATTACTTTGTAAGCTCTAGACAGGTACCTATATGCAAGAACGACCGCGACGACAAATGTCTGATTTACTGCTGACCTTCTTTTCTGCTTACCAACCAAATGTCTCGTTAATTATAACTGCTAATAAGTACCTACTTACAATCAACTATGAAAAACAGCAATTTCGTGCTTAGAATAATAGCAAAGACTCTCTCTCTCTCTCTCTCTCTCTCTCTCTCTCTCTCAGTCTTTAGTTTGGAGTGTCAGCACCGTTAGAGCCTTCTCTTATTCGAAGATTCTTATTTCTGCTGTTACTTACTGCTTTCCATTTTTATGAGGACAATATTATGATTTATTAACCCGTTAGGAATGTTAGATCTTTGCCTCGCTAGTTATAACTAAAGAAATGTTTGTATATCTGCAGAGAAAGAATTTGAAAATGCAAAAGTGCGAAAAGGTCTGAATTTGCATAATATATAAAAATATGTAGGATGAAATATTGAAAAACAAAGTATTTAATATTTGGTAGCTGAAACAGAAACCTCTACTTGGTTTTCATTTCTTCACTCATGGTCGCGAAAATACCAATCTACATACCATTCACGATCAATCCGTAACGATTTCATGCTGCGCGTAATGATCGGAGATCAACATTTTGAACTTTCTCTCTCAATCTGTTGTTTGAAATCTCACTCGTCTCTCGTTCAAAGTGTTTTTATTTCCGCAAATTACTTATTACTTTTATTCTTTCGAGACGACGATCCGCTCGATGATTTATTAACACGTTACCAGCTGTTGATCTCTTTGCCTCGCTAATTGTAGGTGTTAACCGCTGACGTGTTCGGTTGTTCTTCCTTTTGCAACTTTCCTCGGTTTTGTTTCTCTCGTCGATCGTTTCTTCTTCGTCCGCTAATAATCTGTCTCATACTTCATCTCTTGCCCGCACGCCACTATTAATCACAGACAATCGTGCTTAATGCTGTTTGAGTTCTTACGTCGAGACATCGATAATTCTTCAGTGACCAAGATACAAATCCATTGGGGCGTTCTCTTGTTAGTTTTTCCCTATGCTCGTTAATGCAACTTTGTAAAGCAACGGTCCATCTTCTGGTTTGCAAACAAGCGGCCGATCGCGATTGGTTTTGCGCTGTTAATTATCGGGCCAGGTTCGATCTTCCGTCTCTCGAGCTGGTTTCGAGGTTTACGAGCACGCGGCGATACCGATCGTTCCTCTACGGTAAGATCGTCCGTTCTGATGCATGGACTTGCAGATCTTATTGCCCGTGTACCGACGGTTTAATGACTCGAGATCGTAAGCCCGAGATGCGAGAGTCACGATGATTGGTACGAAACATCCGAGTCGCGTGGTATCCAGGCGAATGATGCTCGATTCAATACTTGGTTTACATTGCGATTAATGCAACGTTACAGGAATAGTCACATCGCAATTCGCATGGTACAATTTGCATCGTAAAGTTTCCGCCAAAATTTGGAACTCGCCTTTCTCCAAGTTTTCTTCGACGAAACTGTGTTTGCATTATAAACTAAGATTGGATTATACGAGAATAGTTACATTGCAATTCGCGCGTTACATTCGCAATTTGTATCGTAAACTTTCTGCTCGAACGTGGAGCTTGGCTGTCTAAAAGTTTTTTAACAGAGCTATCGATTGAGTTGAACAAAGTTAGATTATATGGAACGAAATATCGAAGCAAACGATAGTCGTTTCTCGAGTTAGTTGGATCCTTGTAAGATGTTCGTTAATGTAAGAGTTTGTATTCGTTTGTTTAAGCTTGTGAATTTTCAATTTCTTCCGACAGCGAAATCTTCGCTCGATCAATCGGTACATAGAACGTTCGATAGAAAAGTCATTTTGAACGATTCGCCTGCTCTATAAATCAATTTTCGAAACGATATCAATTTCACGTTTCAAATGCGACCAAATAGTCTACGAACTTCTAGCAACTATCGCAGAATACTCTGTGAAAGTATATTCACTTGGATACACTTCCATCATAAACATAAGCTACCGATTAAACGGTACGGCGAATAATTCGTATTTCTTCGTCTTCAAAAATTCGATGAAACATCATTACGTTATGGTGAATAATTGATCACACGCATCTCCTCTTCTTCCGTACTTTATCTTCGCTTCGTAAGAATCGTCTTCGCACTACGATGTTTATTCGACGTGTGTCGTTGTCGTGGATTTATTAGAGAAAGTTAACGCTGTTGCTCGGTGGATCGTTTCTAACGACACGCACACAAACACACGTGGCAACATGTATACGCACATCGAGTTTACAGCCCCGAGTCATCAACATTGTAGCGATATTGGCATTAATCATCGATGCGAAACGTTGATCAAAATCCGGAGAAGGGTTGGAGATTAATCGTCTTCCGGCGGCCTCGTAATCAATTAAAGTCGTCAGCGTGGTATCAATTTTAAAAGCTCCGATGGAAAATGATTCGCGTCATTAATCCTGCGACTATCCCTCCAACGCTTTTTCCATAGTTGAAGCACATGTTCGTGATTCCGTCCTTTCTTTATAGTTTGTTAAATAGTTCTTTATACTTTGGACGATTGATTGGTATTGATTTTGGAGCAATGTTTCATGTCAATTTTATATAACGTAACAAAATATACGTTTCGTCTTAATTATTAAGAAGCCTATAATCAAGAAAATTATTTCTTAGAGGGTTGTTACTTTTATTAATTTATCGTACATATACGTGGAACATGATTTCTATTCAACAAACTTCAAGAAAAGAAAGAAGATATAAAGAAGAATCGATCGTCTATCGTTTATGAAAAAAATCCAGCGATTTCCAAGGAATCTTGAAACCAAATTTTCAACGTAAACTTACTCCCAGACGCTGCTCTAACATTTTGCACCCTCGTTTTACCACGATCACATCCTTGAATATAAAACATCTCTGTCGCAAGATCTCTTCGTCCATCCCTTTGGCAACGTTCTAATAGTTTCATCTCGTCTTCTGCATACAGATAATTACAATGCATACTTGTCAATGGATAAAAAATCTGCAGAATCCCCACCTTAAGGCAACACACCTTTAATCATCCTGACAACTTTCCAACTCTTCCATCATATCTTCCACACACCTCTGCATAATTACATCCTCGCCAATTAACCTATTTGCAACAGATGATATATAGTAGAACTCCACTTACATAAAGTCGTTAAGAGACAAACAATTCGTATAATTAGATTTCATATACATAATAGTTTACATTCAGATACAGTCGTATATCAATGAAGTTTACTTTTACTTTACTTTTACCGACCCTTACACTACATACGTTATTTAACGAAGAACTTTAAATTATTATTCACATTTTCCTGCAAAAACAAATGATATATTTAACGAAACATTATTGATGCTTACTTTCGCTAGCTATACGTTTATTTTTATCGCCGACCGTAAGCGGATTCAATCTGCAGGATCATCTGGTCTAATTAAAAAAAAAATTCGTTTAATTAAGAATTTCATTAGCCAATTTCTCGATCGCACGCATCGACACGAAACGCGACGAATTTCACAACCGATGAATGACACGAGCCAAACATGGGCACGGAACAGTTGAAACAAGAGCGGCAACATATTCACCTGCTCGATGCTGTTCGCTATCTCTTCATCAATTCGGTTCTTCAGGTTCACGCGCCATCTACACAAACGTACTCGTTCGTCTTTAATTGCTTAACCGGAGCGTCGGCGCGCTAATTGCGACGTGAAAGCTCGTCAGCGGCAATAAAACCGAGCGATCCAGTAACCGACGCATTTGCATCCTCCAGGACGAACCTTTTCCGCATGCATGATCTCGCCAGGCCTAACAATTAGTTCTCTTTCTTTCTCCTTCTTCTGTTCTTTTTTTCGTTTCTTTTTCTTACATCGTTCGCGATTTCAACTGCAGCGATAACAAAGAAGAGAAGAAGGGCCTCAGTTTCATATTTCGCCGTGCAAAAACAGAATTACTAAGCGAGGATAATTGGACGGGCCGGAATCAGGCTTGCCTAGCGGTCTAGCCCATGTAAAAACGAAGCACGAAATACAAGAGAAAATTGCCTTCGCTTTGCTTCCATCCATTTTTTATATTACAGGGGGTCAACAAAATATTGTTACACCTTTTTCTCAAATATTTTTGCACGTTGAAGCGATAGGTTTAATGATATTAAGCAGCTACATCCTTTAGTGTCTCTTAATTAATTAAAAATCCAACCAGTAAAATGATAAAAGTTACATGGACGAAACGTTATTAAGAGATGCAAATGATCTAAGTTATCGTTCGGTACAACATACACTGCAGATGTCCATTAAATAAGCTGATTTTTATGATTCGAACAAACACGGAATAACTACTCGTAGTTCATTTTCTTCGGCTATTATAAAATTACATCTAGCGTTTAGGTGTAAGAAGAAACAGTAACGGGGAAAGATGTTGAGCAAATTCGTGGAATTGCCTTGTACAATCACAACGCGAATTCAATTCAGTTGGATGGGATTCCATGATACGAATTGACTGAGGGAAAATCACAAATGAAACGTTGAGTTAATGTAACGTCCCTGGCTAATTGGTTATAATATGGTTTGGCTAATAATATAGTTAATAATATAGTTGGGGAAATTGTGAAAATAGAATGAAAATCCCCTGGTCAAATGGGTAATGCTAAAGATCATAACAGAAATAATAAGAATCAATTAAGTCAGGGAAGTTTCTGGCTTCGTTAATTTCGAATCTATTGATCGTTAACTTTGTCTGAACTATTGGTAACCGTTTAACAAGAATTTAACGATGATCGAGATAACACGAAGCAATTAACTATCTCTCCTTCCATAACGCTCAGAATGCAAAACAGTTAAAAAAGTCCTCGATGTAAAAAAAAAGAAAATGCATGTTATGAAACTGCGAGGAAATAATAAATTCTCATTCAAATCTCGCAACGGCGGAAAGAAAAATCGCCGAAACGCAACGTTTTGTATCGACGGTAGAAAAGCCACTGTTACTGACCTCATTAACGTTTACTAATTATCTTTTATCTGTCTCTCGACGCTTGTTAACAAATCCTTACCTATTAACATGCAGCTAACTTAATGAAAATTTAACAACGTTAACGATAACAATCTCGCAAAATACGGTCATAGGGATAGTTATTAGCGTGACCATAACTTTATTATAATAACAGATCAACGTTGTAAAACCATCAACAGTAATCCTGAACAACACGTCTGGACGTTTCCACTGAAAACCTCGGATATATTTTAATTAAAGAATCGTGTGGAGGAGGCATCTTGATAATTAGAAGCCATCGAGCTTATCGTTTCATCATCGCATCTTTAATTTTGGATTTTAATAGTAATTGTCGGGACGACGTTCTGTGATATTTATCGATAATTTATAGTACGACCGTTTGAATTTATTGAAAAGATACGTGCGGTGAAAGTTTGTTGTTGGAAGATTAGAAAAACAGTTCGGATTTTACGCAATAGGAGATCGACAAAAAAGGACATTCAATTTTCAAAAGATTCCAACTTCGATAGGAAAGTAACGTTGATTTCTTATTGCCCTGAGATAACAAATTTCAGATAGTTAATAGGTATGATAAATTCGAATTACGTGTCTTCTTTTTCATTCTATAGTTTCTATAAAATCATAAAAGCAGAATGATATAGCCACGTTTATTGAAACGTAATTCAACATCTTTTTACTGTATTCTGTGAGTTCGACATATTGACCCAGAGTCATCGATCATGGAAAATTGCATTGATCTCTTTTCTAACTTAAGAAAGAGGTCAGCGTATATATTTCTGTTTCATAACGCTACTGTATAAGATTTACAAGCTTATAGCTATATTGCTACTTTATCTGTAATTTAAAAATCTCTATTTAAATCGAGTTTCTTTAACATCACTCGACAATCTGCCCATTAGTCACTAAAATCATGCCGTCATCACGCAATCGCTAAAGACCACTAAATCAAGCTCTTAATCGTTAACTCATTAGAGACTAAAGTTTCAAACAGCAAAAACTTGCCCGTAAAATGGCACCACGCACCTAACCATACACTTTATCAAACGTTTCCGCGTTTACTCTCTCTCTCTCTCTCTCTCTCTCTCTCTCTCTCTCTCTTCCTCTCTTGAAACGGATAAAATAATCTGGAATCGAGAAATTTTCAGACGTGACTGCTAAATCAAACACCATCGGTGGTTCACAAATAGCGATTACGTCTGTCAATTATCCACCAGCCATGGAAGCTGTCGTACATCTAAATTTAAAAGAAAATTTTCTCTTCGTGCCAAACGAGATTGCGATTTAAGTCGAATTGCGCGTAAGGTATTCGTTGGATAATTACGAGGCTAATCGCACGCAATTAGGGACCTAATGAGGGCCACAGGGTCGCGTGTAATTCATGCTCCGCTTTATGAATGTTAACAAGCGAGAACAAGCGGTTTGGTGCGCTTATGCGAGTATACACGCGATTCGCCTTTGGTGAATTTGTATAGTCGTTGTACGCCTGTCTTGTTTAACTATCAATTTTTTTTCTTCTTAATTCAGACTGTATCTTTTATTATTTCCTATAATTTGGGTCTTGTTATTTTAGACTGTAGATTTAAATCTATGAATAGGTTTGCATAATGTTCGAAGCGAATCGAATAAGATTGAAACAAGTTTTACTAAAAGTTTGTAGAACGCGAAAGCTTTCGCAATAAACGACGATATTGCTACGAAAGAACGATTTTTCGAGTGTTAATGATATTTCGCAGTATTCTGTACGTTGGACGTAATGTGACAGAAATATTCGGAAGAAAAGGACACGTGATACTTCATAATATAAAGCTATTTATAAAAACGGAAAATAAGCCAGTATGTTTTTTTATTTCAAAGAAATATAAAAAAGGAAAAGGTATTATAACGAAAAATTTAATCAACCTCTGATATTTTCGTTCCTTTCGTTCAAAGAAAAATAGAAGGTTGTCTAGAACGATATAAGTATATGTATATCTCCGACTTGAATAACAGATTTGCTCTTAAGTAGCGTTTGTAATCCTACAATCTGATTTTTCTATCTGATTGCCAGTTTTATTATTTTCCTCTTCGATGAATCAGATAATGAAGTACAACCAGTGATTAACATCCGACACTGTGTTGTGAATAAGTATTATGCAAAATACACATCAATTACCATCAATTGTTTCTCGTATCTTAAATTAAAATAATAAAGTAAATTTTCTAAGAAAGAAATTACCAGAGGTTCGATCGAAAATTATCGAAATTTTTTCCCCTTGAAAAGTTCATTCGTTCGGCCGTAATGACTAATAAACTGACTCAAATGTTTGCTTTAGTTATCTTGCATAAATAGCGAGTTCGCTTAATAAGTTTAATTAACGAGCACGAGTTAAGCACAGGCTTGTAAAACGCGCAACACGCAACCATCTATGCGCGGTGTTTAGAGGGTCACTAAGTGCCACTTGAACTTGTACCGTTCCACGTTAATTGCATCTCAAACATAACCTTAACGTCGCGATTATTCTTCCTCGCCCCTGCTTTACGCAATTACGCTCCCAGAAATTTTTATCTCACAAAATCTTATCGTATCTTGTAGATGCTAGAAAATTTTTATGGGGCAAGCAACAGGGAACACGGTCCAGTTTCAATCCGAAATTTATCATGCTGAAACCTACGTATTCATCGAAATTCATCGAAACTTTCATCGAAGAAAAAAAGTTCCAAAGTCATTAAAAAAAACTTCTACAGATCGAACTTTACAGTTTTATACAGTTTCGTAGATTTATATAACCGCGGAAGATTCAAATTTCTACAAATAAAACAGAATTTGGCCTAATTTCATTCGAGTCTAGAATCTACCGCGTCAAATTTTGGGCACCTGTACAATTCGCGAGAAATTGGAATTTCTACGAGTAAAACAGGCCCTCTAACTAACTCGATTTAATCCCAGTCCAAAATCTTATGCATTTATACATTGCAAATTGTGTTAGATGGAAATTTCTACAGGTCAGACACCATTTAAGGTTATAATACAACTCGATCCGCTGAAAATCTACATCGCCCAAACCCGATATAATCTTTAATCGCGAGAAGTCACAAATTTTCCCCGCGAGAAAGTTTCTATTTCCCATTAGCGGAAAATTGCGGGCGCGGAGAAAACGAGGGGCCAAAGTCGAGGACGCGGAAGAGCGAAAGCCTGTTTCCACCGTGACACCAAGATGGCGTCGAGTCGCTCTCCTCCATTCTCCCGGCTTAAATTCACAATACCACCCCGTTACGCTCCCCTTTACGCTTGCCCTCTCCCTTTTTTGAACCGTGTTACGCCCATGGAATACGTAACGCGACGCCTGTCCGTGATATATGCACGTAATGCATCTGGATCGTGCAGCAACACGCACCACTTTACACGAGCTTGTGCATGCACACAGAGAAACAGAAGCACAGCACGCACCACCCTAAAATTCGACACCCCTCGATCGGCTATTAGCATATGAAACCTCTCGTTACTCGCTCCTGTCCCTACTTTTTCGTACGTTTCGACCATTAAGGGAACGAATGAAGGCCACTGCGCGTTCCTCTGCATCCATGGAAACTGGCTTAAGGCCTGCTAAGGAGGTAGATGTAGAGATACTTTGGGAATTATGGGGTGTGATGGACGCTGATTTGCGAAACTAGTCTCGGAAACCGGTGTCAGATCGGTTTCGTTGCTGTATGAAGTTTCTATGGTAGGTTGCAAGGTGAAGATTGATTTAAGTAGAGAGGAGGTTAGGTGGCGAGATAGGATCGAAAGATGGTGGAAAAGGGAACTTAAGATTTATGGGCCCTTGTTAAGGCAGATTACGCCTCGAACGCTTCTGCGATATTATAGATGAAAAATTTTTGTGTTGGAGGACTGAGTTTAGAGCGATGCATTTTGGGTTAGCATCAAGGTAAAATTTTATTTCGCTTAGGTTAGACGTTAAATCCCTCCATCAAATTTGGTACCGTATCGGATTAATTGACGAACCATATAGAGTTATTTTTAAGAAAAACCTGCAAATTGTGTCACAATCATTTTCTTTTGATTCCTGACGTTAAACTTTACATACACCTCCCTTTAATCTACCACTTTATCGAATTAATCAACGACTGACATGATTGTTGAAAAAATCCTTCGGTATGATGTCAGAACGCGAAAGGGGAATCTTTACATTTTTCCGCGATACTCTGCACAAAATTCCAAATCTTGCTATTAAAACTCGCACAAACATGCCCTTAATTTCCCATTCAGTTATCGAAATAATCAAAGAATAATAGAATTGTTCAAGAAATTTCTCTCAATTGTAACAGAATTCGGAATGGAGACACGGATGAATCTTAAAAGACTTGGAGCATAATACAAAGGTGAAAATTGAAGAAACTCATTGACATTGTGCACGCGGCTTTAGATACAGTGCGTGAGATAGCCGCGGAATTTTGTCCACGTTCCCGATAATTGAATAGCCGTTCTCGTTAAACGGAGTAATTTGATGCCGGCTGAACTGCTTCGCGCCCTTGCATCCGACCGCGTTGTAATTACGGTTCTAATTGCCGGGTAATTAGCCACGACGCTTGGTTCGACCGTGCCTAGCGGATCCTCTACCTGACGCGAGTTTTCATTTTTTTCTCCGTTTTCTGTAAACCGTTTTGACGGAAATAATTGTTCTCCAACGGTGAGATGCCCATCACTTCGTCTTCTATTCCTACCCCTTTAACTTACTAATTGCTGATATTTAATTACACGACATTCAATCTGATCGCAGCCAGGCTCCGTGAAATTGCACGAAATCCATCAAATTTCGATTTTCTCTTCTTTTATGGCAGGATCCTAATTTTCCTAGTGAATTTGGAAAGATTTATATCGGGACGAGTGCCGCTTCTTCCTTAGAATTCACCTATCGTAAGCTAAGTATTGTAATCGTTAACGAAGTTATAAACAATATATGACGATTGTTATAAATTTTTGTTCTCCAGAATTTATATTCAATTTAACAGATCGTTATTAGAGTACGAATATTTATGCAAATTCATATATAACTTAATGGAACTTAAATACTTCACTCGAAAGTACTATGGTAACAGGATTGTGAGTAGGTGAACACTTTTCCAGCTGCTATACGCCAGTGAAACGAAAACTGTCGATCATCTGTCTTACAAAAATTATAAAGAATTCACCGAGCTACTACACGACATAGATATAGAACACAAGCTTTTTAATAAATCGTTTAGGTATTTGCTTGGAATTAGGATTACGATTTCTAAAATTACCTTAAACACACTTGTAATAACATTTTATCCTACACATTTATTACAACACAACGTCTCCATGATCGCCGATTGTAAAATATCAAAGTACCAATTAATTTTAAAAGGCGTTGAACGTATTCTGTTATATCAAAAATGCAGCCTAGATTTAATTCTTTACGCAAAAATGAACGCGCACGCTTATCTCGCCAGTATGTTTCGGATTAATTAAATAACAGAGAATCGTTAAAAATTAGAACTAAAATTACAATTGAAATTAAACTTCTTCGATTTATTACCGATCAATGTATACCTTTGTATATTTATGTAATATACCTTTTTACGTAAGTGGGGTCGCGTAAAGCTTTCCCGGACGAAATACGATGCAACGAATGGGAAAGGTTTAAGAAAGGCTGCAGCGAAGAATCGGATATTTTACTTTGAATATTTTATATACACTTGCAATCGTTGTGCATTTTCTACGTACTTCGAAATTTCCCATAAGTGCGTAAACATTTGCGGTCTAAAAGGTTCTACGTAACGCTTTGAATTACTATCGATTTAATATAGGATCAATACTAACACTGTGCGACAAAAATATGGAGCGGAAAGGGTTGATTCTATGGAACAGGCGGAGGATGTTACCTGCGTTTCCGTCAACGAGAGCGCCTGCGCCAGTTGCTTCCTCTCCGCACCGACGACGTAGTGATTTTTCTCGAACGCGTGCTCCAGCTTGAGCAACTGACTGGGGCTGAAGGCCGTCCTTATTCTCTTCGGCTTCCTGAATGGCTGCAGAAGAAAGCCTGGTATGTCGGGGCCTGGAACACGCGTAAGAAACCTATGAATTAGTCAGTGTCGCGATTCGACGTTTAACTGGAATTCTCTTTTCCTTCCTTTTTTAAAGGAGAAATTGATACTAGTTAACTTTAAATTACTCGGATCTCTCTGTGCTCAATTTTTATTGGAAAAAATTTCGACAATTATACGCCGCGGCAGAGACATTGATAAATATTCTACAACTTTCTCAGATGATTTGAAAGCCTAGGTCAGTAAAAAAAAAAAATTTGGCTCGAAGATAAACGATCCAGTTCTCTGGTGGAAGATTGAATTGCGTACAGACTGTATATTAACTTGTGCTACTTAAATTAAGCACGCTAATACGTTACTCAAGCTGTTATTTCTAACTTGGGTTCTTCTAACTTGAACAAAATTCCCATTTTTCGAAGGTACCCCCACTACAATTTCGATTCCATGTACGTAACTATCCAGGTATCTTAGAAATTCTACTTATATTCATAAAATTCAAAAAGTCGCAGAATGAAATGTAAAAAGATCGAACGTAACGAAAAACGGAGAGCAAAATACCAGGAACCTAAAGAAAATACAACGCACAAGGAATAGAAAGCTTGCAAGAATAAAGAAATTTTCGACGTAACGAAAGAAAATGTTATATTACATTAGATAATGCGATTCAGGGAAAATTCATTAGGTGACAATTAATTTTTAAACGACGTTCATCATCGACGTTGTCCACGCGTCGTCACGAACGAACGACACGCAAGCTTCATTCGCTCATAAAGAGTCAGTGAACAATGAGGGCGGGGAGGAAAGGAGAGAAGAAAAAGAAAATGAAAAGAGGAAAAAAGAGAAAAACGGACACGAACTGCACGAGCCGCTGGCTACCTAGAAGTCCGTTCGCTCGGTAATTGAGTATTCCACCTCGAAAGAGTCATGTCGATCGACCGATACCTACGTCTGCCGGAAGTCGGCCGGGGATACTTTGCCGGGAAAGCTCGGGACGATAAATCGCTCGATTCTCTCGACCAGCGGGTCCCAGCTATCCCGAGCTACTTTCCGACCTCGATCGAATTCGATTTCGCTCTTTTTATCCCTTTTCGTTTCGCCAGCTTCCATTCTCGATTATGTAACCGTGATTAATATCGTCGTACGATTCGATTATAATATGGTGACTTAACTTTCGGCCTTTAATATTGTAGAAATCTTTATTATGCGATAAATTAATCAAATCATTAAGGTGAATACGATTGTAGAGGGAAACTCTTTGAAAGTAATCATTTCTATTTGGAAAACGTAGAAGGGGCAAGTTTTCGCGTGTTGGATATTAATTCGAATTGAATTATTAGAGATTCGTGTGGAAGATTATGCGCTTGCAGCGAAATCCAATATCAATTCAAATAATACCTGGTAATCGTTAAAAGAGTAAATAAATGGAGAGGAACGATCAGTGTATTTAATATTTAAGATCAAAGGATATCTACGTGAATCATCCGGATAAAACTAGCATCTGTGTATAATTCAAATAGATTAAACATCACACTTGAGTGAACGCAAAACTCCTCGTTATTTCTAAACACGATTTAATCTAGATTTCGATATAATAAATATGGATTTCTAGAAATTCGCCAACGTCTAGAATCGAATCTAGAGCTTTATACGAAGAAAGAAATGGAGCATAAATAATTTGCAAATTTAAAACGATGAAAGAAAATTTTCACATTACCAACGCAGCATTTTGTACGATAAACGCGACAGAATATAGAGAATTAAATCTTTCAACGTATTACGTACAAATAAATAAATAAATGATTAAAAAAGGAGAAAATAAAAATAAAGTCTGCTATAACTTTCGAAGCACACGATCGATCATCGAGAACCTGTCGATGACTGACAATCGTTGTTTGATCATGCTGGTAGCATTGTTTACAAGCGGCCAAGGCAAGATCTATCAAGGATATGCGTTTAGACGGGAACCTGAGATCGTAAGGAACGTACGAAGCACGTGGAAAACGCGTCTTATTTAAGCCAGCGCGTGCATACGTGATGTGGCCATTAAAGCGGTCTCTTTTCTACCTCGACCTTCTCGATCGAGAAACGCGCACCATGCGTGCGACTTAAAGACCCAGTTAACATTTCATGCGTTTGCATGGCAATGTGACTCCTCGTTCGATCGATCGGCAGCCCGTGAATTGAATTAGCTCTTAGCTTCCTTTTGTTCCTGTGAATAGCGGCTGAACAACACGTGTCGCGATTATTACCATCAATTATTTCAATCAATTACTGAACTCGGAGATATTTTTTCTTGTCCTCGAGATTCTATGTCTTTTTATGAATTTACATTAATTTTCCCCTTATTCGTTTCTTTTCACTTTATATCGTATTTTTTGTAGGAAGCAACTGGGTTTACTAGTTCGAAATTCTTCTTTCGTTCTTTCTCCTGACAATTGAAATAGTGTTATGTTTACTCTAACGCTCGTTTAATATTCAACATTGACGTTCATTCAAAGTATAAAAGTTCAAAGTCTGAAAACTAGCGCTCAAATAAAACTGTTACTCGATTGTTTTCTCGAAATTCCCTTCGATGCAAAATCTAACGTTGATACAGCGATTAATACGAATGAAACGCGATAGATAAATGAAATGTGAGTAGAGGAAAATACATAAATGCATAAATATGTAGCTTTCGTGTGATCGATGTTTAGTGTTTTAGATACTGAATTTTTAATTCTTTGAAATTTTATTCACACGCCAGTTGCAAGATAATAGATACCCTTCCTTCCATGAAATTACGATTCTACACCATTCGATGCTTTTATCCGTTTTAAAGTTTCAAGAATCGCGAGGAACGATGAAAAATGTTCCCGGTATACTTAAGGCCACTATTACCAGCTCATTAATTATTCCTTGGTAAGAGACGATACAACCAGGCAACAACGAGCACGAAGGTCCCGTCGCATTAAACGCGTCGATTAATTCGAAATCCACGCGAGTCGCGGTTCGATAATCTATTAATAATTGCAGTTATTATTCGATAACATCTGACTGATCATTAACGTCGTTATTGCGTGAAAAGTTGTTGCACGGATGGATAGAAACGTTAATACCTTGGTCGTGACTCTATTTTCCAGAAACGTCACCTTCTGTCGATGCGAACGGACAACTTCTCGTAACCGTTCGATGATTAATCGACGATTAATTAAAAGAGAAGAAGACGATCGAAACTTAATATAAACTAATTACTTTCTCGATCGTCAGATCGTTAACCAACCATATGACGTCTAAATATATTTCACATAAATCGATTTCTTATTAATTTCAATTAATAAAATTATTCGAGTATTATATATATAACGTGTGAGATATTTGATAATTTTGAATATGTTTCCTTAGAGCCGAGTTATAATCAGAGCAATAAGGCAATGTAATTTATAATTTATCGAACGTAGAAAATGTTTTTGCGTTTTTAGTCTCATACTCTTCTCCGTTCGAATTCATATTTCTATAGATTCGTTTAATTTTGAAAATAGGCCTTCTCTTCGTATTTTAACTAAATAAAGCCGATAATGAAGTTGATGATATCGCTAAAACGATTTACTTTATTCTCAGTGACAATGCAGCGATACTGTCATGTGAAAAGCGATACACGTCACAGATGTTTGATATACCAGCACCTCTCGCTGAGTATATTTCGAAAGTTCGAGATACAGAGACAATAAAAATTACCTATCGAATCAAAACAATAAGAAAATGGTAAATCAGAAATTAATTGACAAAAATGACCAGAAATATTTTAATACTTAGAGATTTATGCGCACAAAATCACAGGAAATTTGAAACTAGAAACACAAACTATTTTTCCATATCTAATAATTTTCCTTGTATATGAACGGTTAATAAGTGTCAATCCTAATTTGCAATTATTTATATCGAATACAATACTCGTCTTAGTCGTTTAATATTGATTGTTATTATACTGACTCATAAACACTGCTAATATATATGTAGTATATGTTATAAACATATGTACGTAGTAAATGTACTATATGTAGTTAACTACATAATGATGACATTCACAATGCATAGTTTCTTGGTATCGCAGAGTTATAAGAAAATTATGGTTTAACCTCTTTCGATAGTCGCTATTTACGACGGATCTACGTGATTCTATCTGATAGCGATAGTCAAGTATCTTTGATCGGCAGCTTACGATTCAATTACAGAGTAGAAAGTTTTTTACGCAGATGTTTATTCATTTAAATATTATAGATAGAAGAGTCTATAGCCGAAACACGGTTACTCTACGAACTTTCTACGTATCGTCGTGTCTTCTTTTAGCTCGGCTCATAAAACTCGCAAACAATACCTTTCAAGGATAGATATTTTCTATTTTTCGTAATACTATCATTTTCAAAGAAAATTAAGAAATTAAATAAAGTGGCAATTAAATACGACCAAAGGAGAGTCCACACGATCGATGTTATCGTTGATATTCAGAGTTCTCGACATTATCGTACGCACGAGATCCTCGAGAGGATCAACATATATATCGTTGCTTGGCACTGATAGTGGCACGACTGAAAAGATGCAAATTTTATGAGAGTCTTTAAAATTTACAAATAAGTTTTCGCGAGACATTTTAACGGCATCGACACAGGGCATTCTGCATTATTCGTTAAAGCAGTACGACTTTGCACTTGTAGCGTCACAAAACAAATAAAGAGGAGCCGGTGTTGTAGAACTAAGGTCACGTTGATAGCGGCATGCATGAATAATAATTTTCCCCTCTGACGCAAAACTGGCGGAATTATAAATATGCCGTTTTACGTGATAAAAGTAGAAACATAATGCAGGCCTTCTATTCAATAAAAGCGAATTCGAAGTTTATTCCGTTGTACCACTATCAGTGCCAAGAACCGATATAATAACAATAGAATATTCAGAATCCTGAATATAGACTACGACATTGACGATAACAATCATCGTCCGAACGTACTTTTAAAGTTCCAAGCAAAGACCCATCCCCTTTCGCGCCATAAAATTCACAAAATTTAGCAACTACACTAGAAACTATTCTAAAAGAACTATATACTAAAATCTTCCATCCCCCGATAATTCACCCTCGAAACAAATAAACTATCCAAAGGGAAAGCACGTAGTAAATATAAAAATCGAGACTTCTAGACAAAGAATAAGAAAAATTCTCCATCGCCCTCTTTCCAACCGAAAATTTGTGAAATTTCACCAACCACCCGACCCAAATTCCTCTATTCCAGATACCCCGTACTCTCGTCAACCCTCAGATGCACGCTACACCTGCAGCCATATTAACAAATCCGCCACGAAACGAACTAGAACCCCGCCTTATCGAGTGAATCGCGGCGGAATTTGCATCGGGTCCGTTTACGGTCGCGTTAGCAACAATTAAAAACGCATTAGCGTCGGGGTCGACGTTTGCTTGGACGATTCACGTAGCTCGGCGAAACGTTTGAAACGCCGTTGGACGCCAGTTCTAGCGAAACCAAAGGGAAAAAACGACAAAAGAAGAAACGAAAGAGAGAGAGAGAAAAGAAAAACATAAAAGGAGGGGGTAGGGAATCGGGGTTATAATTTGATACGTTCGCGATTTAGTCTTATTTTTGAGTAATTTCGAGTCGCTCTGGGCGGCTCAGCTGCGCACAGCCAAGCTTCCCATAATTACAGGCCGTCTAGCTTCTCTTCGTCGTTTCCCTTCGCCCTCGTTCTCCAGAACCTTCGCTCCTCGTCCTTTCTTTCTTCCTCTTCTCCTGTTTGCAGAGAACCGGGAGAGGCTTGGGACGCCCGTAGGCGACGTCTAGGAAGCGCCTAGAGATTCGCTAACGACGCAACAGGAGAAAAGTGTAGGTCGAGGGAAACGGTGAACGAATGAAGTAACCAGGAATGGCAAAAGATTTTGAAGCCCTTGAAGACCATGTTGAACGAGCAAGACGTTTTGCGGAAAGGAGATGCTGCGAAGGAGAAATGTTAACGTTAAATAATGGGTAGGTGTTCTTGCGGAATGATCGCAGTGAAAAACACGTTCCATAGACGTTTCAATAGAGAAGAATAAAGGAAAAGTGAAAGCAGGGATGAAGTTAGTTTTTTGGTACAGTACAGGAAGCGTTGAAGGACGAGTTTTAGGATTCGCAGACGAGAGTGGAGTCTGGAAATGCGTGATGAAAGAGATGGTGTTGAGGAGGAGATTTTTACGTTGGAAAGCAACAATGTTAAAACGGAAAGAGAAATAGGTTCTTATGTATACAATTTTCTTGAGACGATAACAGAAATAGTAAGATATAAATTGGAACAAAGTTTTACGTTTGCTATCAGTGATAAGCGGACCAATATTGCTGCGATAAAACGGTAAAAGATCATATCGAAGAAGAAATCACATTGTAGATAAAGATGTTAAATCGTCAAACGTGTTTCACATGAAGATAAATAGTAAAGGAAAGAGAAGAATGAATGAAAATAACTACAGCCAATAACACAAAAAGGAATATAATACGGTGTTACGAAAGAAGGAATCTTCTAAACTTGTTAAACTTTTGACAGCTTCCATCCGTAATCCATAAATACGTAGATTTAATCTTCGTATCAAATATTCCAAGAATAAAAAATTATATGGATATAACAGTACAGAAGTATTTCTAAGAAACTTCACATAATCTCTACAATCGCGTATTTAACAACTTCCAAAAAAGCCTTCGTTAAACGGTGTGTATCATAAAAAAGAAAAGGAGGCCGTACGATCGATCCGAGATGAGCACAGGATATCTTTTCGAGGATAATCGCGTCACCATGGACCATTAACGTCACGGAAGACTCATTCTCTGACGAAATATGCTCCGCTAAATTACGCAGTTGGTTAAACAATTAAGAAGCGCCAATTACGGAATTAAGTATGCAAATCAGCAGTCGTATATATAACTATCCGCCTCCGTAATTATGTAAATTCACGAACGAACAATCGCAGCCACCGATATATAACCAAATACGTACACACCGGTTCTTGAAGATATTTGATTACTCACATAGACAACTTTAATGCCCATATCGCATGTTGCATAAAATATTTCGAGATTTTACGAATACTGTAATTGGACACGACTTTCGTGATTACATTGATCATGATTGAAAGCAATACGAAAACCTATAAGAATACGGGATATTTCTTGCAAGTGTAGAAGTATTTGTTATTTAGTAAAAAATAAAAATAAGTGACGAATAACCATCTTGGGCATGTAACAAGTGTTAAAGATTATCTCATTGAATATCAAAGTTCATTAATAACGAATAATTGACTGTTTAAATCTTGTAATTTCTATGTATATTTTTAAATGTGCTTTCAACTTTAGAATTATGAAACCAATACGATCATGATAGTCGAGCATCGTTAAAATATTGATGGTATTACAAAACGTAGTAAATCAAAGGTTTTTTTAACATGCAAGTAAAATACTGTGGAAATTCTTTACGAAATTTAATTCCACGATAATTCAATTATCATTATAATTCAATAACAAATAATTTATTTCGATAAGCTTCCAAACAACGGTAGTTATATTTTTCATACAAATGTAACGATACGTTGAGAGAACGGAGCTCCGAGTGATTAAATTATTACGTGTAAAATATTGGCAATCCGAACGAGACAGGTTAACGAGTTACGAGTTCTAAAACACACGCCTATATAGTTTCCTATGGCGATTAATCATCCGCAATTCTGCATTCCTGTTAAAATAAAATATCGTCGTTATACCCAAGCAAATGAGAATGATATTCTCGTTAAGTAAAATATTCAAAAAATCTCCTATAGGTTTTAAGTAATGGCGCTTCTAGTCTTTCATTATCCGCATATTAATTTCGATTCCATCGAAACCGGTTAGAAATATGTTGCATTATAGGTAAGTATAACTCGCGTGCATATACGCCAATATAACAAACGACGGAGCCACAGTAATGAGCGATTACTATTTAATTACACGATTCGTTGGCTGCTCGACACGAGCAGTCATCCACCGATACCGGATATCGGCAACGATTTTTCAACGTGCACGGAATTGAAGATGTCGCACCATTTGCATACACGAACGACACTCCTCGTAACGAACGTATCTAATTGCCGTACCAGCAATTAGCGGCATATTTTACATGTGGATAACCACTTTATTCGCGTCACGATTGCTTCTTTCGTTAATTCTTGCAAAAATTGCATATGCACGTACGCGCAAGTGAAACATAACTAATTATAGATACACACTCGTATGTCCTATTTACAATTTCATTGATTTTTTAAAATGTTGCAACTGTACATTGACAGAAGCGAGATATATCTTATCCATTAATTATTATTTCCTCTGTGGGTGTGTGTGTGTTGTAGCTATTTCTTTTACTTGGGAAAATTGTGAGTACACGTTGATAGAACTGAAACGCCGTCTACTGCCCTTTATTTAATTAAATGTCCTATTTACAACTTCGCTAACTCTTTTTAACTGTACGTTGACAGAAGTGAAAGATATCCCATCTACTGATTATGTATCCTATACATATTTTCGTTATTTCTTGTGCCTGGAAAAATTGCAAGTACACAGTGATGAAGAAACAAATCGGAATTGTAGAATAATATTTTTTCGTGCGAGACTTGCTAGTTAATAGACGCGTGTTATAAGATACGACATTTAATTTATTAGCTTCAAAAAAAAAAAAACAAAAATTCATAATACAATTTTCTAAATAAATTTAGATTTTATTCATCTTTTTCTGTACCTTTCTCAGAAAACCACCTCCGCACAAAACCTTCTCGATTTACGAAAATTTCAGTTCGACAAAGTTCATTTCTATCTTTCACCACCCAAGAAACGAACAGAACAATACGTACTTGCTCGACTCGAAAAAACGCTACTCTACTTCGTCGCTCTATAAAACGCAACCAGTAGTGACACTCGACTAGTCAGACAATGCCGATCAACGAGAAGGAAGAAGCGCTCGCACAGTCCAGCCTGCAAAAAAATCAGATCATTCGATTGTTCAATTTGCACGGTGGATCTCTGACTCGATCGCGATCACCGATCGACCGTGACGATTCGCTCAATGAAGACGTCAATCCGATTCACAAAGGAACGAATGAAGTAGAAGAGGGGAGAGAAATATCGCGTCATTGTCGATGGAACCTGAAAGATCAACGACAGAGGCGTTTTTCGATCGGTTCGAAACGATGGCTTGGTTGAAGAAAAAAAGCAAAAAGGAGATAAAAATGGTGGGGGCAAACACATGGAAACACGTGGAACACGCGTGAAATCAAGATTCGAAAAAATGGATGACGGGAAGGCTACCGAACGCCATTGTTGCCGATGGACACCCCATGGTGCGAACGTCACGAGGGTAAACGTCCCTTTAATAACGCTGATTAACACAGTATTGTATCCCAAAGCACTATACCAGGCCTCGATAACGACAAATGGAAACGTTCGCATGATTTCTATTATGAGTTTGAACATTCGCGTCACTCGATTGCTTTCTAACGCGAGTTTCACTGGGACCTCTTTTAAATTTTAATTCACTGCCTCCGTTGGGGGATGGAGATACATGGGTGAGTGATTTGAATGTCGTCGTTTTATACTGCGAAGATTAAAACGGCGAGAGAAGTGGACAAAATTGAACGCTATGTTAAATCTAACAATTCGATTAATTTCCTAAACAATAAGAAAACCATGATCTTTTTTCCAAATGTAATCCTTCTACCGTGTAAACTGTAATTAACATCTACAAAGCCATGTAGAAGCTGCTAGAGTCTATAACAAAATCGTAACAGCTTCAATTTTACAGTTCACTAAAGTTCAATTAAAGAATATATATTCCTTTATCATCTACCCTACAATTAATATTAATACCCTACAAAGTAGAGCTATTAGAACATTTCAGAAGCAATTTAAAAAATCCTCCAACGATCCTAATATTCCAGTCAAAGGACGCGATATGTCAAAAATAGCCGAAACTCGCCTGTTCCTAGAAAGAACGACAAAATTGCATAATCGATCCAAACACGCATAATCAACGACGATTCTAATAATTCTACTTTATTAGAAGCTTATTTACATTCGAATAGGTATTGCTGATTATTGCTGATCCGTCACCGTGGCTCGTTCGAGACCAATTTTCCAAGAAGCGTACTCTTCTTCGACGCTTGGCGTCGTAAAATTTGCATTTGTAAGCCCGGAACCGGTCGACGATTTTAACGTTTTAACGAAACCACAGTGGAATCGTGCCGTTCCGCGGGTCACATGTTTCACCTAACAAAAGGGTAATTACTCAGAACGGGCTTAATGGTAATTGCTCGTGACTTAACTGCAAAGGCAATTCCCTTTCGTAATATCAATTCTCCGTAAGCGGTGTCGACGGCAGACTAACAGGCGGGAATTCATTCCGCTATCACGTCCATTCCATTTGCGCAACCGCGTATTAGAGGTAATTAGTATTGCAACTGTTCGTTCGCCGTTGGCAGACGTCATTAAAAAATCGCGCCATGTCAGCTCATTGCGACCAGGCGAAGAATAGATACGTAACGAGATTTAACTTCTGTGTTTAGACGTTTTTAACGTGATTCTTCTGTTCTTCGCCAAATCGAGTGCCTCGTTACATGGATATTCTCTTAAGAAAGAAGAAGCCTTTTTTTTGCATGTATAATAGGTATTAATTATATATGGTGAGAGGAAGAAGAGGTACGTAAGAGATCTACGGTGTTCCATGAAACTGGGTCAAGATGTAGCTTCAACGCATTCACTGCTAATTGAATTTTCATTGCCTATCCTACAGTATGGCTATTAACTTCAAGTGTTTTTCTTGTAAGTGGTGGATTTAGATGAGGGAAATGGAAAAGAAGGTTTCATTATTCAAAAATTTTCCACGGTTTTCGTCATCTATGTAATAATGAGGTCACGAGTGCTTTGACACTGATATAACTACAATTCGCTTTTACATCATATGAAAGCTGTTGAGGTCAATTTAATAACCTCAATAATAATTGTAACACAATATTGCGTTAATTATCCGAATCAGTGTCGCATCGTCGCTATCGCCACTAGTTCTTGCAATCGGAAAGGAACTTAAATTTCTGCTTTAAAAAATAAACTTTCCTAACGTCCACTATATAAGAATTATTTATAATTACTATGTATCGTTACCTCGAAGCACTTTTTCAAAAATGAATGAATATTCTGCGTAATATACAGCTACGTTTCAAATTACAGCAATAATACTCTTGTATTCAATAAGCAATTTTAGGGATAATTCCTATGTCATGGAAACTACGTAAATATATGCTTGTTACTTTATCCGAACAGTTCGATTTTCCGAACCACCTCGATGTCCCAATTGCTTCGGATAATTAACGCTTTATTGTACAGAATTTAAAAACTCAAAATATCTCGACTGTCTACATCTGCATGTTTCATTCGCAGAATAACTTTACATAACGTTTACATAACGATTTTAATATTTTATTATCAAATTTTGTAGACAGAATTCTACGATAAAATTCAACTACAAAATTCCTCTTCTAGGATAAAGTCTAGTTACGATAGAACGCAATACTGTAATATGCTATTAGATTCGAAGAAATCCATTTATACGAGATGCCATGGAATTTCTGTTATCTGAACATTCTGTTATCGGTGCTCTTATTTTTCCTCCATAACGGAGCTTGATTATAGTATAGCAGCAGAGCAACGGGTTATAATAAATACTTAGGCCAATAGTCGTAGCACAGATTCGACAATGTTTGAGTTTTTATGCCCTCTTCGCATTCCTGATGCCCTGTGGTTAATGTGCAGAATCTAAACCCGAGGAGATGGAGGAAGTAGCGAGCAATAAAACTACGATTACATTAGCAGTGAATTATAGTATTTACGAATCGACAGCTACGAGCAGTAAAAAATGATCCAACGAACACGCCATTGGAAGTCATTTAAGACAGATACGTCCTAATGACAAAAAACGATCCATAAAACCCAACAAATTACGCTCCGATCACCGTATTTTTTCCCCCGAGAACTTCTAAAAGAAAAGATAATACGACGAATATAAGAAAAAGTAGCAGCGTCGTTAATATTAACGTTGACTTTTAATATCGTTAACAACGGTTACACCTGGTTCGTATTTTTCATTGGCGGGAGAAATCGTTCATAAATCTAAAAAAGAAAAAAAATGGAAAGAAGAAAAGAATTTAATCGCCGTTCCTTTCTAGGAATTTGTGAAACTTGGCTAAAAGGAATGAAAGATTAGCTAAGACTAGGATTGCTAATAGTCACGTGGATTACGTGTTTTATATTTGTAATAAATATTTGGATGTTGTTCTCCTTCGGTAGATCGTAAAATGTGATTTAAAAACGTAAAAGAATAATTTCATGAATGAGAAATAATTTAAACGCGATTCTTTCCGAATAATTCATAAAAATTAATTAAAAAAGATATCGCCGGCAGTCGTTCACGCTACTATTCATCAATGATAAAAAATCCAGGAAAATAAATTATGGGACACAATGGAGAGAAGGAAGAAAAGACTAAAAACTTTACTCTTAATCGTTAGTTGGTACACACAACAAATATATTTCCCAGCGATAAGACAGAGATGATTCGAACGCCGTTCGTTCAGAACTTACGGAACACGACACGAGAGAACTAAGAAAAAAAAGAAAGAAAAAAAAAACGAGAAGAACTTTAATATCATTAAAAATACATTTCCACCGGTTTCAAGAATTACACAAGCGTTATAAAGATCGAATCTCTGGCTCTTTCTACAAAGTACAGCCTGCATAAAACTAACTAACTCAGATCTAAGGAAAAAGAGTAGTGGAAGAGGAAAAAGAAGTCCTCCTGGCACCATTATGAGCCACGAAGAGTAGCGAAGTCGAGAGCCGGAATAGATTACAGAAAACGACTCGAGAATTCCTTATCGAAACAGTTCCACGACCTTCTTTCCCCTTTCACCCGCTGTAAACGCGTGCGGAAGACTGGATGCTAGGGCGGAGGATCCTCCGCGGTAATTACCGATACCGACTAATTGCCAGATAAGCGAGTGTCTACTGCACAAGCAGCGATTAGTTCAACTATGGTGTCAGAAATTTTTCTTCCGCTTAATTTTCACCTTCGTTTTGATATCTCTAGCTGTCTTCTTATGGACAACTTAATCCGCTAAAAGATAATTTTCAACGGTACATATCCTGACTGAAGGAACAATCGGAGAACGAAAGCGAGTGACAATTTTCGTGGTCAATAAACCGCGGATTTTTATGATGCATTTGTGAAAAACTTAAAAGTGTAAAAATGTACAAAATGCTGGTAATATACAAGAATATAAGAAAATATTGAAAGTAAAGCAGTTATTATAATTTTATTATAAGAGGTGAAATAAATCTTCACATAGGTTTCGTTACTTTAATTATGTTGATAGAAATATGAAATTGTATAAAAATCTGGAGTATACTGATCGGTATATGTCTATAATTATAAGTTCTACGATACACACAGGCTCGCCAGAGTATTGAAACACTTGTAAACCTCTTTTATGAATATACCACGTGTGTTAAAAATTCCGTTAGCACTGGTCGATTTGAACAAATCTCTTAGACCTATCCTTGTAATATCTACTCTAATTACGACCGAATGACGTTATTCGAAGAAAGTTTCGCCCAGTTAATGGCGTATTCCATTACCAAAAGTATCAATTAGAGTTATAATAGAATTCAATCAAATCTAACTCTATATCTGTGTCATTGTAATAACGTTTCTCTTCCTTTCTCGATTGCTATCCTCCGTTCTATCTTTGAAGCAAATTTTCGATACAAATGGTAAATAGCCTCACAATGAAATTTCTCTTTCTCATTACACGAACCAAGCAGGCGTGACTTCAACTTGAGCCGTACTTCATTTAACACGAACGATCGTGACAATTACTCGAGTCAACAATTCCAACCGCCATACATTGGCTAAGAAATGGCACTAACTTCAGTCGCTTTGGTCGTCCGTTTCAAAACGAAATTTCTCGCTGTCGTTCATAGTTATCGGTGGAAATGGACAAAGTTTCATTTTGAACGTGACTTGAAGCGAGCTTACAATTTTCGATCGTACTACAAATTCTATTTCTTCAACGAACTTCATTATAGTAAGATACACAAGTATAAATAAAAATTAAAGTGCTACAAATTTATACGCAGTACTTTATTATCACTTCAATTCAAAGGTTGGACTATTATATCAAAGTTAAATGTAAATTAGATGCAAAAATTCGCAGAATGCTCGTAAAATATAGAAATATACGAAAAATGTAAATTATAATGTTCGCTGTAACATTCACAACTTCTTCTAATTGCGTTCAGAAAAACACCAAGTTGCATAAATTTCCTCAGTCTAATTACAATCTATTACTACACTTTAATACATAATTTACATACAAATTAATATCACCGTAACCTATACCTAATTTCGTATTTCACATTTTCCGCTTGAATTCTCCTTCGCAAAATAATATCCCATTTACTACGACCGAATAATTATAAATGAAAATTAATCAAAGATTCTTGTAAACACAGAAGCAACAGAAGCAAAGAAATTCTGAGAAATTCTACACAACTTTCTATGTATGATACTCGGTATTCTAAAACGAGCTATTAGATAAGCGACTAGGGCCTCGTTCGAGTCCAAGTTACGTTGAAAATGGTAGCCTATCCAGCTGGCTCAAGTACTCGAGAAATAACAGTAATCGAATGGTAACGTGAGTCCTCGTCCTATTCCGAGAACACCGCCCGAAGTAACGCGCTGATGAAACAAAATTGACCAAAAAGTAGTAAACAACCCTAACCGAGTAACACACGGCATTGAAGCCACTTCATCATCGAATCATTGACTGGGACATCGCCTTAGGCGGGCCATTCGATGAGTGTCTGAATCCTAAGCGTTTTACTCCCAGCTACCTCTTCAAATTGCTACCCTAACAGGGTCTCGTTTACGAACCTTGGGAAACAATGAATGATGATAATCACGTTAATGCGGAGAAAAATCTTCCACCACTTAACGTCCTAGTTTCGAGGGTAACTTTCTCGTTAAGGATCGACGAATTTGATTATTTTATCCGAAGATCATTCGTTTTTTTGAACTATTTTTATTTGTACGATCTTCGAGTACACTATAGGTCACGATAGACTGCTGATAATTATAATTTACAAGATCAGGTTTCAATCGGAATACTAAAATATCTGAGAAGCACGCCAGAAAAGTCAACGTATTTCCATTTCGCCAATTAAGGGTGAAAAGCTACCCCAATTACGAGAGAACGTTAATATTCAGTCTCCATATCGAAACAGTATCCGATCCTTGCAGGGAAACTTAATTCCAAGTACTCGGGAACGCCACCATCGGTTTACCCGAGCAACTAGAAAAAGTCCCTAGGGGCGCTCGCACAACGCACCATAATGCTTACACGGTCACGATTTTTTCCGCGCGCGGAACTAGTTTCCTCTCTCTATCGAGGGACAAAATAACCGTATACGATCCCGGTAGATCGCGGTAAATTTATGGTAATCGTCGATAGTCCATTTCTATCGACGGGGACGTTTCGCCTTTTCCTAGCTTTTTCCCAGCCGACGGGCCTGACCTCGTATGCTACCTTCCAGGCCTGGTCTGATGTCGCCTGATTGCCGCCCGATTAGGTATAACCAACGAACTACACCCGTGCAGCTCGAAACGAAGCGGCGGCGTTGTCTCCATACACGTAGCGGTGGAGGAAGAAAAAGGAAAAAAAAAAGAAGAGAGGAAAAAAGTACAGTGGAAAAAGGGAGGAGGAGGAGGAGGAGGATTGATTTTCCAATGAAGTTTCGTTGCAAAAAGTGGATTTTTCGATTGAGCGATTAATCTTCGAGCGGAACGAACAGCCTCGACGTAAGAACCACGACAACCGCGGGAATATAATTAAAGAAAAAATGTCTGCTCACATGATTGGACGACACTGAACGATAATAAACCGCTAAGGAGAGGTAGGATGGTTTTCGCGTAATAACACGGCCGAGATTCGTGCTGCTAAATTATCGGTTGCGTAATACAGAAATCGTGGATTTCAGTTCGAGCGGCAGGGAAAATAAAGAAAATAAATATAAAAAGTAGGAGGATACAGGGGAATTCGGAAAGCTTCGAGCACCTGTCGCGGTTCTCGTTTCGCACGACGTCTGCCTGTTCATTAAGGAATGCGTAATTACTACTTCTGAGAAGACGTTTCGAATTTTTCTGATGTAGGGCTGCCTTTGGGTGGTATATACTTAATTAACTGGCGCGTTATTTATAAACGTGGATGGGAATGGATATATTTTCGTGGGCAACGTTCACAGCAACTTCGATTGAATGATATACAGTGGTTACGCAAAGCACATCGCATCAGCGATATATTTATTGTAGAATCTACTAACTAATTAGGTCCAGGTAATTAAATTTCGTATCATTTGGCAGAATTTTCAGATGAATACAGAGCTTCGATACTGCGAAAATG
The DNA here is from genome assembly GCA_905333015.3 of Bombus campestris. Lineage (NCBI taxonomy): Eukaryota > Metazoa > Arthropoda > Insecta > Hymenoptera > Apidae > Bombus > Bombus campestris. The sequence goes on from HG995135.1 coordinate 7,904,500, forward strand.
AAATGTATACAAACTGGTATGAAGACCTTCCACTGGAAAACAAAGAGTATGTGGCAATACCTTTTGTAACCGTTACGTATAGAATACTGCGAGGATCACGTAAACTGTTTGCATGATTTGCGTGGATATGTATAGAATTTTTTGAAGAATAGAGAAATAGAGAAATTGTGGTATACTGCCATGATGCCAGATTGAGTATCTGAGACTATTGGACAGTTTTGGTGAGAATAATAGGGCTGTAAGATATGTTAGAATGATTAGAGGGCGCAAAAGGTACTGACAAGTTGTCTCTTTTAACGTAAGATTGAGCATTTTGAACAATCGGGTATTACTTGGTAGCATTAAATTTCTTTTAATTATCGAGCCTGTCAACATTATATGCTGGAAGCGCGATCATTGTAGCAGATAAGAAATATTAAAATGTCACGAGTAATTTACGACGAAGAATCTTCAATCTCATAAATTAATACCAATCCTCATATTGGATACAATCTATGTTCTTCGTATTTAAATCACAACTCCTAATAAGGTCAACTTTTTTCCCAAAAGAAGTTACAGAAAATTAGCATTAAGAATCAATCTTACTCAACGTGTCATTCTGTCGCTCACCTATATCTAGATAGGAATCTAAGTAATTAACCTTTCCATTAAACCCCTAATCACACAACAAAAGCCTACTTCAAAGATCCTAGCCTATGGCAAATATTATATATCACATAGAAATTAATTTTTCACAGACAAATCCTCCGAATGTTAAAGAAAAAAAAATCTCAAGAAAGTTACGTTGATTTGAAGAATGTAACACAACAAAGCACTACTTCTACATTCATCACTGCTAACACGCTCCATAATAATCCTCCCCCATCAGTGGCGCGTTTCACGTCTTGTAAATCGCCTCGCGTATAAACGTCCACGCGTGTCCATAAAACGTCCATCGAGGTTTTCCACTTGACGCATTCGTTTTCAAACGATCATCCCCTCGTCCCTTTCGATTCGTCATCGTGGTCATTCGAAGAATCGAAGCTAGCGCATACGCGCGCTCGCAATGAGTAAATTATTATTAGTCGTGCCAAGCACACGACCGATTATTTCTTTTTCTCCATATAATAATTAATTCTATTCTTAACAGAAACTTGCAAACCAATCCTTTTCCTGGAAATTATTTCCTCGATTTTCCGCTTTTCATAATTACACAACAAAGCCAACCAGAGATACGTGTATCTTCCCAAACAAAAATAAATTTCAAAATTTCGGATAAAAATTAGCCCTTCGATAAACGAATATAAATACATATACAGAGTGGGGCGGTGATCGTGATAGAACTGGGTAAAGAACGATTTCACGTGAAAAGAGAATGAGAGAAGAATTTAAAATAATAAAATAAAAATCAACTTTCAAAATATGGCAAGCATACTTAAACTTGGCTAATTGCAAACTGAACAAGAGTAAATAATCGACAGAGGTTTTAACTACATTTGAAAACATGTAGAAACTGTAGAATAGAATTTTTTCACAAGATGCTTTGTTTTCGAGGAAATTAAATTTGAAAATGCATCATGCGCGTGTACCCGACCAGTTCGTAATTAAACGCGTTTAAACTTCATTTTCCTCAAGATGAAACCTTACACGGAAGAATTTTATTTCACATTGTTGACTTATCTTCACACATACAATAACCTTCTGTCGATCGTTCACTCATACGTAGTCGGTGCTTAGCCAAACTAAAGCAGACTCGACAAATTTCCAAACTGAATCTTCACAGAAACGAAGCGTCGTGCGAACAAATTTCATTCTGCAGTTTCCACTTATTTTTTCACGTAGAATCTATCCGATTCTATTAACTGTTACCGCCTCATCCTCTACAAATGTGAATGCTTCGTGATAAAACTCTCGTTTCTAACATACGTTGCGTCTTATACGAGTTACATACGATCGAATGATTTACAATCGACTAGCGATCGTAGATAAAATTAACTGTGGTACGAACAAACCGACGAATGGCGAGACATGAAACTCCGCGTGCTTCAACTTGAAATCGGTAATGTCTTCACACCTTCACAGGTGGAAGAAACTGACGCAGTTGTCGAACGGTATCGTTCGTCGTACAATGCACAGCTACCTGTTTTGCTTTGCCTTGGCTAATTAGATTCCAGTTACAGGTAGCCGGTAATCGCTTGGAGATAAATGAGCGAACTGTCGCGCAACATCTGTCTGAGTGGAAATATGCGCGTTGTAAAACGATAACGAGAATCATCAATTTTACGAGGAAAAATTTTTTTCAACTTTGCTATATTCCTGAGGAACCTTCCCTTTTTTTTTAATGAAAATTTGTTTTATGACAAGCTTCAGTTGCACAGTATGATATCGAAATGAATTAAAAAAATCTTATCCTTCGCCGAATGTCCTGATGTTCTTCCCAGAATTTATTTATCGGTATACAATAAATGTATTCTTATGTATCGATTCCTTCTATCTCCGACAAAGTTATTCCGTTAATGAATTACGAGTAAGTCTTCGAACATTTCGCATGAAACTTTGTATGATAATTTTTTGCGTGGATAAAATTGATTTAGATCATCTTCAAATTAATTACCTCCAACTATTGAGAATATTCAACACGATTCCTTCACTAAAAATTCTTCAAAAAAACGGATTCTTTTAATCCATTTATCACGCGTACATTAAATCTATCTATCTTTCTATCTCAATAGAAAGCTTCAAAATCTTTTAGCGAAAATTATTTCGACCACTTGCTCGATTCTCCACTTTTCACTCAATTTACCACAAAATCGCTCCTATATTTTCCTAATCTCGAATAAATATCCAAACAGTTTTTCTAACTCTACAATTAATCGTCTCGGGCAGAGCTATTTTAAAAAGTTCAATCACCACGCAACACTACCGACTGCAACCACTAAACAAACAACGCTATCGCTTCTCTTCTCCTCCATTCACTATCCGCTATCATGGATGACTGGATGGAACGCTATCTCGTCGTTACGATATGGCCAGTATCGTGGAATAATTCATAATTGGTCCAGGGGTCCGGTTATCATTCTCGAATGAATCAATTACGCGAACCCGCTTGTTTTGCTTCGTCGTTTATAGCTCGAGATAAGAATGATCGCGCCGCGGACACAACAACGTTACAAAATCTTCGTTACGAAATCTTTGCGTAACCTCTTCTTTCACGGAGTAAAGAAACGCGTACGTTCCTTCTTATTTACCAGCCCTACGGAATATACACGTAATTATCGTGTTCGTCGTTTAAGCGCGATCGACTCCGATATACGCTGTTTACATCGCGACCAAATCGATAATCTCTCGCGGAGCGAACCGGTCGACGAGGGAAAAGGAGGGAGAAGAGAAAAAAGCGAGAATATCGCGCCATGGGGTTTATTAACTTGGAATATGACGAGTTAACTCGTGGATCTTGGCTATCCGCACGTTCCATGCTTATAATTCATTCTTTATTCTTGTTTATTACTTTAAAGACATACACATACATATTTATATAGGAATTAAGAATATGCTGTTTGGGAAAATTGAGGATGTTGCACGTTAGCAGGCTCGCGCTTGTACCTTTGGAGAGGCCCTAGGTGCAGCATCATTATGAGACATGATTGAGCATTAAAGTTAGGTTTCAAAATGTGGCCCCATAGAGAGCGGGTGTAGTTGATGCACCTTGCGCACAGTAGGAAAAATAATAATTACACAGGTAAAAATAGGTGTTAATTCGATGTTCACTCTCGTAGAGAAAAGTAAAACTTTCTTTGGAAAGATCATTATTTTCCAAATATATTTTAACTTGCATCTAGAAACATAAAGACATCCGAAATCATGTAACAAAGGATTGAAACTCATGCAGTGCAAATTGCTCTCTATTGTAAATATAATTTACGATTCATTCCAGCGGTCCTGCAGGGACATTGCCTTTTGTCCGGGACTTCCCTCGAAGAGCCGTGAAAATCGTGTAAAGGAAGCGAAGTTACAGATGGTTTTTCGATCGGCAGAATTGCAAGAAGATCGCGTGCGAAAGAAGCACGTACAGAGAACCAACTGACAACGATCTAACCATGTAAACGAGCCTCCTGCCTCCTTTCTCCCTTTTTTCTTATCTTCAAAACCAATAAAAATACCATGTCATTCGCAGGAAATAATTTTACAACGAGCATATGATTTCGAAATCGTTCGATGGAATTCGTAACCAAGTGTTGCCCTTCCGTTTAGCGATTAACGAGAAAACCGAATAACAGCTTTTAGTATTGCTCGATGAATCGATAACACTTTGTCGGATAAATATGTTATTAAAAACGACGACTGATATATTATTGCGGAGTTAAAGGAATTAATGTAAGTATTCCGTGGAATAAACAAGCAAAAACATCTTAATATGAGATTGTTTTCTATTCATTAGATATTATTTGGACAAACTACTGTTGTATCATACAGTTGAAAGAATCGAAAACTAACGAACCGTTGAATAAACAGAGGAAAACGTTTTGACGATCAACAGCTTTCTATGCGTTCGGTCGGAAAGAAATAATTATATTTTTCGGGAAAGCAACTACGTATCTCGTTGAACCACTTACACATTCTACGAATTGACGGTAATGTCTTGATCAGTGAATCGGTCACTCGTTGATATTTCAATTAAAATTTATATATTAAATATTTCTTTGCCTAAGTACGTCTGTATAAGTAACGTGAGGATTGATTACTTTCTTATTCTCGTTAATGCGGTATCTGACGCAAAACATCGAACTATTAGGTATACGTAAACGTAAGTTATGTTCCATAATCTGCGATCTTGTAATTAAGAAACGATGTCGATTATAAAATTGGGCTTTGATGCAAAGGCAACCATTCTTGGAAATCTATGTGCTAAAGATATATAAACGTCTTACAATCGATCTATTAATTTGTCATATTATGAATATAAATAGTATCCCTGGATATCTAGTATTATAACAGTAAACAAGCCATACACCGTTGCAAGACTACATAATTTTATAATTATTTAACCATTTTTATTTATCGCCTTATCACACCTATCCTTTAGCGTGAAACTAATGGAACACAGAAGCAGAAATATGTCGTTTTATCTGACAAGCTTCGATAAGTTTAAGATAACTTTACTACGAAGCTTGATATTTGCAAGGAAGTCATATAAAACTTGATAACTTTACTATCAAGTTTATTTATGCAACAAAAACAACATTTATTTATTTCTCTACTTTTACCACTATCAATGATAAAAAGCGATATAGGTACACGTATACGTAAGCATTCTTGCAAGTATAAAAACATGAATCGCGTCTTTCGAGTCACGCGAACCAGAAACTGAAAGCTATCATTCCAGACACTGTGTTTTAATTTCCATCGTGTAGGCAAATTTCAATATCGAGTGTTCCATTTTTTCCACTTTCCTCTATTTCTATCTAATCAATTACGATGAAACTAACAGTCACAGAAATAAAATTAAATCGAGAGAGAGAGAGAGAGACTCTTCATTAACACTCAATTGATATCATTGGGTTACGTAGATGATCCACAATAGTTTCAATTAAATTACTTAATATTAGGATACTTTATTTCAACTTACATTATTTAGTTTATGCGATAAGGTGCAAGATATGCGATATAAATATGAAACTAAATCCACACGGATTAAATAATGTTATTCGAATCAAACTGCAATTGTTGCAATCACCTATGATCTAACGATGCCAGTTTCCTCTAACCATTTTCGGATACAATTTATTAAGGCCAGAAAGAAATAGATACGTGTTTCATCTTGGTCGGAAAAATAAGATAAGCACGCGTAATCTGACAATTGCGTGACAAGCCAATTATCCAAACATGTAAGTACACTGAATAATATGCAATCACAATAATATTTCTTGCAGCTTTTACAGTTACAGTTCAACAGCAGAAAAACTAAACGCACAAGAGACAAACAAATGAACATAGTCTTTTCTTTAAATTAAAACAAATTAATACGGTTCTCGATTGTAACCTAATAAATAACGAAATATATTCAACTATACTAAAAACTCTCAAAACTAAGGAAAAAGAAACATCTCTGCTGATTGTCTAAGAATAGCACGCTTACATATTTTCCAAGTCGAATCAGTCCTTTCGCCTGAACCTATCAAACCTAATGAACATAACGAAATACACTCAACTATTCCCAAAACGAAAAACACAAAGCTGGGAACTAAGAAGAACAAAGACAGCTGCGGGACGTACCTCCGGGAAATCTATGAGGGAAGATCCTTCCATGCCTGGACAGGAGCCAAGGATACAGCGGATAGCTGTCTCTAGGCGGTTGATGAGGATGCGGCGGTGGATGAGGTCCACCAGGCGCGCCACCATGGGGATAAGGTCCGTGTGGTGGTCCATGGGGCGACGCGCCGTGATGAGCCTGGAGGGCCACTGCGAGATTTGCCGCTTGGAAATGTTGCGCCGCGGCCAAATTCGCGGCTAGTGCTAACTGCTGTTGCGTATGATACTCGTTCTGTCCGGTTTGTGGTCCCGTTGGACCGTGTCCTGGTAGCCCGTAAAGAGATTTCAACTGTTCGGCCGCGACCGCTGCCGCGGTTGCCGCGCCAGGCGGCGGTGCGAGGTAATTGGGACTCGGTCTGACGACTCCTGGTGGCGGTTGAGGGTGTGTACCGACGGGAGAATCACCGTGGGATATCCTGTGAGGTGGACTGGGGCTGTTGTTCGGCGTAGATCCTCCACTGTGACTGTGAACCGTCGTTCTGCTAAAATCCAGGTGGGTCGCGGCGGATAAGTGATGATGATGGCCATGGTGGTTGCCGTGATGGTGATGATGGCTACCAGGATGTGACGGCGTTCTTCGTGAGTTAGGGTACGACTCCACGGAGGAACTTCGAGATACCGGCCGATCAGAGCCCTCGGAATGAGCGCCAGGGGATCGCGTGGTCACTCGACGAGTTCGAGGCGAGGATGAACCCTCGACCACGTCCATCGGGCTGCCATCTCTCTCGATTTCGACCCGTTCCAAACGGTCCAAGCGATCCTCGCGACCCTGTCCACCACCACCGACGATCGAGTCGATGCTGAAGCCGATCTTCGGCTTCGAGGGCACCGGTACAATTGGCGTCGGCGCGAGCGGCATCATCGTACGATTATCGTACGCCTGGCTGATGGACTGGCCACTTCTGCAACACGCGAGGGCTCCAGGTAACTCGGTCGAGTCAGGTCCGCCGCATGCCTGCACCCGCCCCGGTCCCGGTTCCTTCACCAGACCGAGAACGCTTGCCTGCCAGACGTCCAGCCACGGGTTACTCCTTGAGAACACTTTGGACGCAATTATCGACGCACTTATAACTCCTTATTTTGGGATACTATCCCAGTTGTAACTTAGTGTTGACAATGTTCTTGATGACAATTATCGTCCGTTTTCTTTCGTTAATGAGTGCATCGTCCATTTGTTGATCTCTTCACCACACCAACGTATAACATCCTCTTAGTTCACGTATTATTCTACGACTGTTTTCGAAATATGCGACACTGTAGTTTCCACCACCAAAATCACCACTGATTCATCGTTCGCGAGAGATTCGTGTAGCGTCACTGAAGGATCATCCAGTCCACGATGACCCCGTGCGAGACAAGGAGTAGTGTCACCACTGTAACGCAAGAGAGAGAGGCCGCAACACGAAGCGTTTCGCTCACACGGCCGACACACACTGCGATATCCCGGGACCGCGCCTCTCCATCGAGCTCCAGCCCCGCGGCACCAAATTTACTCCGGCCAAAGGAATCACTCGGACACAGTTGTCCCGAAAAAAGAGCAACTGTGGCCCCAACGAGCGTATCTCGAGACTCGAGCGGACCACGGGCTCTCTGACGGATGTTTCTGGCACGAGAGCTTGCTAGTGTTTGAGCAAATTACAGGCTAAACGAGGCGCTCTTGGGTGGTGGTGGGGGAACTGTTCCTCGACCACTTCCCAACCCCACCACCGTGCATCGCCACTTCACTAGCGGGGATAGAGAATCGACGAAAACTGGGCGGTTCTTCAAGGTATGAACAGCTATACTAGGCGTACACCACTTCAACAGGATTGGACGATTCTTCGAGGTAGAAACTCGCTGGTCGCCACCAGCCACGCTACCCCGATTCCACGAGCAGCGTACGAGCTGCAGTGGGGCGACGCATTAGTCGCCGATGGGCGTTAAACTCACGTTTTTGTCGTGCGATGAAAATGAGTCGTTTAATTAATACGTCTGGAGCCCCTACCCCCACGCTCTCTATCCCTCGCCTGCTCCCCACTCCTTGTCCATCAGCCGTTTCCCCTACCACCCTTTTCGTTCCGTTTCGTTCGACGAGGTTTTTTCTCTCCCTGTTCGTTCGTTCGTTCGTCTTAGAGGCGCTTTCTTTTTCATACGCGGTAGGCCCGAAGACGACGCCTAGGGAAATATCGTGAAGAACAGGGGAGAGAACATCTTTCGTACACTCTCGACGTAACCATGTACACTGCTCAGTCGGTATGCTGCGTACAAGGTAATAAGTCGAAGTGGAGGTTTAGGTGGGAGGAAGTTAAACGAGCTACCAGTAAGTAGGTTGAATCGAGCTTCTGCTTCGCGAGATTCTTCGCGCGAGATTGCACTTTCTGACATCCTCTTGGCCTGGGTCGAAATCTTCGTTATCGCAGTTTTTTACTCGTCGAAGAACAAAATGTTCGTACGTATGTCTTGTTTTATTTCAATGAGTATCTTTTAGCTCGTATAATTCCTCGCGAATGTCTTCATCCATGCAGTTGGTCTTCGAGTATTTAGTCTGTGACATTTTGCCCCGACCTCTTAATGCTTCAGTGTTCAGACTCCACGACTAAAAACGTACAACTTCTCTTTTCCACAGATTGATAGTCTGCGGGTTTTCCGCAGTTTCGTTTATGTTACCGAGTACGTATATATTTTCGTCAAAATTAAGAGATAGGCAGGATGCAATATAAACGTAAACTATTCACAAGATAACACGTTATGCGAGCCACATAGGTAAGTTAGCTGTAGCTGATGGCAAAAAGCGAAACGTTGCATCTTCCGTAACGTTAACCTGCCGTGCTTACGTAAACAACAACCCATCCGTTTCCAAAAACAAGCGAAAAGCTCGATCAAGCTAAACTCAAGCTCGTCTAATGAGTTATAAAAAATATCGAAGCTACGTACAATTCTGTACGAGTCCTTGTTATAGTTTCCAATTTCCTCCACGCGTATCCCCAATAAGATGCTACCAACGTCCACAAGGAAGAAGAATAAATACAAGAAATGAAAACGTCGAGTAAAAAGAACTAAGAGATGTGGTCGAGACGAGATGAAGTTGAATTAACATGGATTTCGAAACATCTCTTTTTAAGAAACACGAATGAGGATATTGATCGTTGGTTTGCTCGAGGTTCGGTTATTACCAGTCACATGGAACAAGATCGAGATATCCAACTTTCTAGATCGACTCTAATCGATTGGAAGGTGATTACTGGAACAGATCACGATATACAAGAGTCTTGGACGTAATCGCGCAATTAAGGTGTCAAAGCGTGTACGGTGACACTTTCTTCGACCCGAGCCCGCGAAACCCGAGAGGCCGAAGTGACGTGTCCTGGTTAATGTCTGTGTTTAGGCCTTGTTTCGTTCTGCCTAACGATCGACTCGACACGGCGGGACTGTGTCGAAACTGGCGGCGAGAAATCGGCCGGTCGAAACACGGGAACGCGATCGTTACGCGATTCTTTGCGCAATTTCGCCGATACAAGCGTCCAATTTGTAGTTCTTCGAAGAATTTCGGCCGTAAAAGTCATGCTAGCCTGTAAAAAAAAATTCTAACAAACCTACCGAGTCTGTTTCCTTCTATTTTATCACCGAGGGTCTTATTTCTTGAGAAATTTTCGGACATTTCATTCTTCGCGATCCTGTGGAATCGCAGACTCGATATTGGCAATAGAACGCGTGTGATTTGATTTTATTTTCGTCGGTGAAAGCTTGAAGTTGCACGCGTTTCAAGATCTATCTCTTACCAAAACTCGGTCCTTTCTTTCGCAATGCGTTAACTTTTTTAAACTTGAGAAATAAAAGTGGAAGTTACTCTGGCAACTTGCAAAGAACAATTGGCAAACAAAATTTCCGAACTTCATTTACTTTTAAACGCGTCCATTCATAATACGAATCTATAAATTGTCGATCAATTGTTTTTATTCGATATATTCTTGAACCCTGTTCTTCTATCTTATTTCTGAAAGAAAAACTTCTACAACTGTATTCTTAAAAGAACTGGTCGTTTTATTTTCTCGACTTTTATCTATATATCTAATTAGCGATAAGGAAATAATCTTCGGAATAGAAAATTGGCAACTAATGGAAGGAAGATGTAAATTCGATGATTGCTATCCCTTTTCCAAGTCGACAGTGAAATTACAGTACAAATAATATAGTCGTTTGATTAGCTTTTTTTAATACCGGAATACTGACTACTCGCGTCGCAACATCATCAGATGTAGTTAGACCCTTTCGATACTTTGTGTGTGTGTAATTCTCTACCTTAGATCGACTATAATCATTCAGTACCATCGTAAAGTAGTTTGATAAAAAAAGTAGCTCGGTACACTTCCTCGATATTCCACGAGCAATTCCACCGCTGCGAAATTATTACTTCTCGTTTCCTAACGCAAATACGTTCGATAAAATTTGTTAGACACGATTTAATTGGCCGTCAAATACAATTTACTTGTCCATCATCACTTGCAAGTCTGACACGCAGAATTCTAGAATACGTTATTTGTGCTTCTATATTTTCACGGAAGCGAGACTTTAATAAGATATGTTCTGACCAATGATGTGGAAACGTATGGTTGATAGTATAAATGTATCAAAGGGGTTCAATTCATTAAAATAATCAGATGTAAATGCTTCTTGTCGAACGTTTGAGAGTTCAAATAAAGGAATCAAATAAAATCGCGAAATAAGTTGGATCTGGAATTTATTTAAAATCGTGCAAAAGCGCATCCGAGTAACAAATGAGCCTCCCAGAAGCCGAACTGATCGACTCTACCTTTTGTCAATTTCTCAATTCCATTACGCGAGTACAGGATATTCAATCCCCAAAAAAATAAGAACAAATTATACTTCCCATGAGTTCGTTTGTTACAAGGTGACGTAAACGATAGGAAGTTGGAAAATAAATTTTAAAAATATTTAACACGTCATGGCGTTTCTCTACTTTTCCATTTATGGAGTCCGTCAATGTGGCTTAAATATCTCCCAATTCGATTAAAAACGAGCATATCTGAAAAGCCTCGCCTAAGAATCTTATATTCATGCAAGTACAGTTAAACTCGAAAAGATATCTGAAATCAGATAAATAACGAAGTCGTGCCAGTCAAACGGCTTCAAATTACTGTAATCAAAGCAGCAACTCAATTAATCGACACGAGACTTGATAAAAAGTAGAACGAATTCAAGTCGTTCGACCGAGTCACCTGGCTGTTCGATTTATTCATAGTTGTATGTATGTATTATGCTTGTTTCAACGCGTTCTCTGGCGGTTTAAAATCCACCTGAAACAGGTCTCACGTGTCTCCAACCGTTCCAAAAATCGTCACAACTCGCTCACTGCGTGTACGCACAAAATTAGTTAGACTACTAACGTCTAAGTGCTGAAAACAGAGATCTCTGCACCTTCCAGTTTATCAAACAGCCTTACATGTTCCAAGTAGTACTATGATGTTACATGCGCGTTGTTCGGCCTAAAGTAATCGCGAACTTGCAATTAAAACTAATTTAATTAAGCAATAAGACTCACGATGACCACAAGGTCGAGTGGTTCGAATTCGAACAACGTGAAAAACCCATAAACTCAGACTTAACTCGTTTTAGGACCTAACGTTTGTGGGCTATGGGGATTAGAGGGCGTCACTGCACCACCATGAAACGAATAGCTAGCCCCCATGGCGGTGGCCGATTTCTCGCCCCTACCGTGGACGATGATATTGCGACCGGTATCGCGTTCCCGGCACGTGTGTAGGTGTAGGACACGTGGAACGGAAGTGGGGATATTCAACATGGCGACTCTGCACACATCGTACACACCGGTGCACCAATGCGCGAGCAGCGTGCACGCCCGTTCCCAACAGTTCTCCTTTTCCTCTCCTCTTTCCGCCCGCGTTCACCGCCGCCGCCGCCGCCGCCGCCGCGTCTTCTTCTTCGCATCTCTTCTTCCACCTTCGCTGCTTTGGTCCTCCGCTGCCTCCGCAACTGTTCCCAAGTAATTTTTACCCGACCCTCTAACACCTCCATCTTTCTACCATCTTCGTGACCTTTGCATCCTTTCGGCATCTTTTTCTTCCCTTTGACATCTTCTTTCTCTTCTTTCTGCTGTTTTGAATGTGCCGATTGGCAGCGATGGCAATCCACTTGGTATGTTGACGTTGTTGATACGTTAATTTAAAAGATATCGTAAGATAAACGACGCAGGTGAATTATATTCGCACGTTTCTCAAATGTATTCTCTTCCCTGAAGTGATAGCTTTCAAGTTCATATTTATTTATAATTGGATATTGGCTTTTGCAGTTTGTTTAAGAAGAGCAAGCAACGGTAGCCAACTGTTCGTATTTAGATCTTACGTATATTTCTCACACTAGAAACGCCACGGTTTCGTTATTATGCTTTCGAGGAAGTTCCTTTGCATATTTCTTTAATTAAGTCGATGGATAATTTAGTGATAATTTAATCGTTTGCTATTCGTTCTGTACTCAATTCTGCGTGTTTATTCTATACGCTTTAGGAAGAGATCCTCGCGTATCTTCAAATTATTTCAATAAATTTCTTACCAAACTGCAATGAAAAATAATCTGTACTAAGCTTCAGCTGACAAGAGCACATGTTCACAAAATAAGAAAAGAAAGAAAAAGGAAATAATCCATAGATTTCCAAGCAGACTGAAGCTAAAATATATTACAGAAGCGTGCGAAGCGTCTCTCAGGGGAATTCTTAAACTCTAAAACCCTGCGACAGTCCATCGACCGATCTAATACGTTTCGAATGTGGTATCGTGCGTCCAAGCGTCAGAGAAGAAGCCGCGTGAATCGAACAGAGGCAAAAAATCGAGTCCAACAAACGAGTCGAAATAAAACGGGCGGGACCGTTCCCTTTAGAAAATTTGCATGCACTTTGTACGGGGCTGAAGTGGCGGAAACCGAATAAGCCTGCGAGTCCCTTCCTCGACTGGCTCACACCTGTAAATCCCTTTTAGGCTGTTCGGAGCTTTGGACGCCTGTGGAGATGATTTTTACGACTCTTGCGCGTTTCTCAAAGACCAACAACAAAAGAAAGGAATAAAAGAAATAGCAAAAATAGCTGTCGAAACGAGCTAGGAATGTCAACGATACCGTCGTGGTACTTTGTGAAAAGCTATCGCTAATTCTGATTTGTCGTCAGTTGTGTATACGTTGTGTATCGAATGTTTAGATTCTTTCAGTTCCCATTGTTCTCGAACATTTTTGGCAAACATACCCCGTTTTATTACGCGTACTTGTTTGAGAATTAGTTTCTTACGAGTATTTCGTTTATAGTGTCACGTTACGTATTGCGTTGTAAAGTATAATAAATAAAGAAGACTACGTAATAAGTGTTACAAGATGCCTTAAACAATGATATTTATACAACTGGTCGTTGAGTTTCATCCTATGGTACCTACACCTTCGATGCAGTGGAACTTTATTCGCGAATAATTAAAAAGATATTCAATATCAAGCTCTGTATGGAATATTTGTAGAATATTTTTGTATAAAAAGCGAGGAAATCTAGTTGTCAAAATTCCAACCAAATCGATGACTAGAACACAACGTAACATGACGTAAACCTAAATAATTAAAGGCTACATATTCATTTCCTACGTAAAGCATCGTTGAAAAGGACCATCACTCGATTTTCGAAACAGCAACTGAAGAGAAAGTAAAATAGAAGTTAACCCTGGTGAACTGATTTTTTTATCTGAAAAAAAAATCTACTGAATTTCTGAAGTAGCAAAGGTAAAGGAAAGAAGACAAAGAGAGAGATAGAGAGAGAGAGAGAGAGAGAGAGAAGTATACCTACTCTGGTGAACTGGAAAATAATATGAAAAATCGTTCTAGCGAAATGGCTCGTCGAAAAATCCGTTATTTCGTATATTAAAACGCAGGGCGATTCGTTAGAAAGCATTGTCGCCGTCGGAGAAAAGCATATAATGGAAGAAAGAAAAATAGCGGTGGAGCTGGCACAATCGACGATACTGTCGCCATTGTATGGGGCATTGTTTGAAACCCTCCGCAACAATGAACTCTTTTTCCGTCGCGAAAAAACCGACTAGCACCTGCAGTTTATCGGCAACTTCCCGATTTCACCGTCATCTCCCGATAGTTTCGTTCTTTTTAACGAGCTCCTTCGATTTCGATACCATTCCACGTTTTCTTCCTAATTTTTGTCTATTTTCTTTTCCTTCTCCTCGGCACGGTTCTTTGATTTGTCATTTTATTTTCCAGCGAGAGAAGAGAATTCCAAAGAAATTTCACGCTTTGTGAGGATACAATGGGAAATGTAATTGGTCAATGAGCGATTCACACATGGACAATCAGACTATTTCTCTTTTCAGTTTGCAAGAAATTGGAGTAAATTTGAAAATCGACAAGCAGAACGACGAAGTAGTGGAAGTCTATATATGGGAACTCAGGTCGTTTTTCTTCTGATTTAACCGCGAACGAAAATTACGCGAAAGTGTTAGAGGTTCGAGTAACTTTCAATGAAAAAAATTCAATCCTCTTGCGGTAGTATACATCGTAAGTACGTGATTATGTGAAGTGTGAACATGTGAATGTAAAATACTCAGATAATTCTGAGCTTGGCAGTTACATATATCTACCTATCGTCTTTACTTTTTGAATTTTACTCTGTTTGCTCATCGCTTTACTATTTTATTGCATCTACTGGTCGTATCTACGGCTACCATTAGATCGAGACTATCTTCATATCGATCTTTAATTCATGGCGATCGTTAATTCTCAGACTGTCGACTAAGACAAACTGCGATTACCATCATCGTCGTTTCTTCTCTCGCAAGTAACTAAAATTCTATTTACAAAAAAATGGAAACGTTAAACGATAAAAATATCATTAACGCGCACCTACGTCCTACGCATAAGCATAAACATGACCAATCAGCAGAAGTCACACCGTAAGAGAAGAGAAGAGATAAGCAAGGGAATAATATTATAATCTGGAGAAAAAGAACGACACGACTCCGATTCACAAGGAGCCGGAGCTCAACAAGTAGAATCAACGACGTCTTCTTCTACGATTCTGTTCCCTCTGAAACATGAATAATCGGCCGGACAAAGGGGCCGGGCATAATCCTTGGAAATGATCGACGAGACATCGCGTACCATCCGCACAATGCAAGCGAAAGAAGTCGACGCGCGCTTAAAGATTACATTACAGGCAAAATGGCGTGCTTAATCAGGCCATTTATTCGTCGAGCAACGGGCCCGTTCCACCATGTGAAAAGGGAAGATGGTTTTTGTGCGAATCCCCGTCGCCTCCCTACGGAGCAGAGTCGTATTTTCTCGCATTGTCCGCTCGTCGCCATTGTCAACCCGAGCCAGGGACCGTATCGATTACACGTTACAATTATAATAAGCTGGTAATGTCGGTATAATGTCGTTTCCGGGTCCATTTTCCACCCATGGATGCTCTTGGTGAAAATTTCTATCCATGTTTAGGGGACTATCTAAATTAGGTTTGAAAATTATTTAAAGCCAGAATCTTGTTATTCTATTTTTAGGAGATGCTTTGATTTTGTAAACGTCTGGCAAACGTACAAACGATATTGAGATTTTTGAAATCTTTAAGAAGTGATTGTAATTTCCGAATCGGAGGATGTTTGAAATACGTATTAGGTTGTCGGGAAAGTGTCTTTCTTTTACAGACACGTCTTTTACAAAAACGCATCTTTATACAAACATGAAACCTAATCTGTCGAACCTTGTGATCTTTAGTTTGATAGAACAAAATAGATCATACGTAATTCGATAAAATAATATAAAACAGAAAATGTTGTGCATCTATTATTTCCTTATAAAACGAAAAAAACTTTTCGGATGACCTAATATATACATATATTTCAAGACGATGATTTCATTCTTGAAGTGTTTTAAATTTAATCCATGATAGATATAATTGTCGAATTTTTTTGTAGAATTAAACTTCCTTTTAGGAGAATTTTTGTTTAATCACGGAAATTATACCACACACAGCCTGCATTAACTTCCAAAGAAAATGTCGTAAGAAAAATTGTGCTAATCCTGGTTGATGACCCAGGTGACCAGAAGATACTTCCGAAGATCCGAGCTGATAGCGGTATCACGGATGATGCATTTTCAGGCCTGGAATAGAAGTGCTGCCGTGGTATATACCAAGATCATGCTGACATTCAATTACGGTCCACTTCCATAGGCGAGGCTCGATGAATACGTGCATCTACTTGATCTACCTATTTTCGAGCTAATCGTTCCTAATAAGGAACCTTGAACGCCCTATCCAAGAGGTTTTCTATTCTCGATTAAGATCGACAACCATTCACGATATATGATAAAATATTTTAAATTACAATGTTACAGGTTACATTTAATTTTACTCCTCTTTCTCATTTTTTCCACACGCAATATGACAAAGTCTTCTATACGATAAAGTCTCGCAAGAACTTGCATCGTAGCACAATACGGAATTAGTGAAAATCAACTGCAAGATTGTTACGTTTCTAGATGTTATTGTTCGGTTTACTTTTACCGTTAATTTTAAATTCGGGTAAATAGTAGCTGCTGCCACCAGAAACAATCTAAGGATTGTTTCAATTAGAAATTTTTGTTGTCGTTATCTAGTTCAATGATCCCGAATTGTCGTATTCCTTTAGTAATTTTATCGACAATTAAATATCGATGAGTAGCGTCGACCGATGTTCAATGCGATTACCAACTAAACTCCACGTTTCTGCTAACCCGCTACGCGCAGGAGTACTGGCACGGGAGAGGATTAAAATTGACAAAAATGAATGCTCGTTTAATCTAACAAATATTTTCCACAACAAGAGTTTATTCTGATTTTGATTGGTTATTAACAGAATTATTTAGAATAATCGAATTTACAATCGTTCGTGATACACTTTATTAATTACAAGATTCGAATTTAAGTGATATTCGACGTTTTACAAATTGACAAATACAAGCACGTCGATTGACAAAAACTGACAAGAACTGAGAATTAAATGAAACAGAGAATTAAAACTAGAGAACTAAGGAATTAAGGAACTTAGGAACTAAGAACTAAGGAATTAAAGAACTAAAGAATTAAAGAACTTAGGAACTAAGAGCTAAGGAACTAAAGAACTAAAGAATTAAAATTTAAAGTTAATGAAATGTTAAGAATTGGGGAATTGAGATCTAATCGCTATAAACCAAGAAATTACTTGCCAAAAGTTGAGTAACTGATCACCAAGAACCCAGGAATCAATCAAGCACTGAGGAACTAATCACACAGAACTAAGGAATTATCTGAATAATGAACAATGAGTAATAATCTGAATCACAATCTAAATGATAACGAACTGAAGAACAATAATGATCGTACTTCCAACTTGCTACGTTTATTTATACTCCGATCCATCGCAGAAGAGGGGCAGGGGGCGTCATGTGGCGGTTTGCCGAAGCTAGAATTCGGTTTCTAACGAATTTGTTAAATTCATTCGAATTGAAACACCGTCTCGCGCTATTGGTGGGTTTTAGCCTTTGTTACGGCGTGTGCGTAGCGCGGGACGTGACAAGATATTTCTAGAAATGTTTTGAAATTACCGCGAACGGAAAAAATTGTGAGAATCTTTCGTATAAAAATTTACAAGATTACTTAAAATACCTTTACGAGAAAATTCGAAAAAGTATGTAAAATTCATTCGTACGAAAATTCGTAAAACGTGTCAGGCTCTTTCGTAAAAGGATTTCTAAAAATGTGTAGCTCTTTTTAAAAACGATTCCCGAGAGTATGTGAAATTTACTCGCATTTATAAATATTCCGACGAATGCATAAAATTCTTTCATAAGAAAAGAGATCATTAGAAACGTAAAAAAACGACGAAAAATATCAATGAATATCGCTTGGTTTGCACCGACTGAGAATCACTGACGATTCGCGGTCTCCGCATC
Organism: Bombus campestris; assembly: GCA_905333015.3. NCBI lineage: Eukaryota > Metazoa > Arthropoda > Insecta > Hymenoptera > Apidae > Bombus > Bombus campestris. The sequence continues at coordinate 7,922,749 of HG995135.1, forward strand.
TTAAATAACCGACCGGCACCTATGATTTTCTCGGAACAACCGACGGCCCGATTAAATTGATTCGCAAGCTCCAACGCCGGGGGAGAAGTAAGGGATGAGAGGGGTTGAAAGTGGTGCTAGTGGGGGCAGCCATAAACGAGGCTATAGGTACCGTTTTCCCCGGTAAGTAAATAAGTTTAAACGAGGCCACGACACGACGTTAGGTTCCGCGATCCTGGAAACAGGTTCCTATTCAAATCGTGCATTTGCAAAATTCCTAGAATTTTATACGATGTCTTCGAATACTCGTCCCTTCTGTACTCTTCGGAGATTTCAATTTGGGAAAGGTACAAGCATTTATTAATTATTAAAAAAAAATCTTGTTTGTGACCTTCCAACTTTTTACAAGAATCCCATATTCGCTAAATTGAAAATTTTACTTGGAAGATAACGAGGGGAACGTACAGTCTGTCACACAAGAGCGTGTCTGCGATATTTCTGTAAATATTTATATATTTGTAAAAAAATTTATATGAATTGAATCTACATCTAAAACACTAATACGCTATTACTTAGTAGGGTGTCCAATCTCCTCCATTAGCGATTATAGCTTGATATCGTTTCGGCATACTCTCGACTAATTTTTGAGCGTAGGATTCTGGTAACGACCTCCATATCTTTCGAACGTGATGTACAAGTGTTCTTATTTTTGTGATACGTCTTCCTCTCAGCTTGCATTTCATTAGGGACCACACATTTTCGATAGGGTTTGCATCAGGGGACTGCGATGGCCAAGGAAGTACTGTGATGGCGTTTTTCGCTTTCCATTGGGTGCAGATGCGACTTCGATGTTTAGGGTCGTTGTCTTCTTGCAATATCCATTGGTCCTCGGTTTGGTTGAACCAACGTTTCACGGATGTGAGAAGTCCCCTTTGGTACAATTTCACCATCTTTTGTGCATTCAGATTGTCTGTAAAGACGCACAAAGTCCCAAAACCGCGTGCGTTAAAGCAACCCCAAACATGCACTTTTATAGGGTGTTTTACACTTCTTTGAATCATCCTTCTTCCATGGATAGTCCAAGCACGCCTAATAGGACACCATGCCCAAAACGAAGATTCATCAGTGAATATTATATTACTCCAATCACGATCTCTGTTTTCATTCGCCCATGCCAGACGATTTTCGACGTTTCGCGTACGCGGCACTCATATTAAAAAGCTCTGTTCCTTTCACTGTTTCAAATGAAACTGAAAGGTATTCAGCAACGCGTATTAGAGAAGTTTTCGTTTGTTTACATTCTTTTTATCTCATTCTGATTAGGTGTCAGGTTTCGCAGATATCGCAGACACGCTCTTGTGTGACAGACTGTAAAATAGGAAAAAATTTGAAAATTTTAAGAAAGATGTAACGAAGAACTACCGAACGCAAAACAAGCTACTGTACATGTTAATGTTGCAACTGAATTTAAAGAGACGACAGTACTTTACCAACGTTGAGATGAAGAAAACAGTCGGAATGGCAGGAGTTGGCTTTGAAATTTCCTAGAAAATTTGAGAAATCTCAGCAAGAGTGGACATCATTGAATAAGCGAAATTAATTTAACAATAGGCATTACAAATATCATTTCCAAGCTCCATCCATCGAAACGAAGTCTCAGAAAAGTTAAAGTCGCAGTAAGAGTCAGGACGCGATAATCATCATTCGAAGATGACCAGATACACGGTAGGGAACGAGAAAAATCCCCAAATTCAGATAGCAGAGTCCGATACACGAACAGACGATTAACAACTATTCCGACGAGCTTTGCTCAATCTCTTCGCAAACTACAGGCAAGAAAGAAATAAAGAAAGTGGGAACAGCAGAATACAGGAAACAAAACGAAGAAGTCACAAAGATTTAAAAAAAGAGAACAAATAGAGGAAAAAGAGAACAGGCTGCACTTTCTTCTTCCTCCTCCGTTTCTCTCCTCCTTCTCATTTATAATCCGCGCGACATACCGCGACAATCTCCGTCGAATCCCATTGCAACGAGCAAATTATTGGCTCATGCATGTTATTACCGTACTGTTCTGTAATCATGCCCAATATCGTGGCCAAGTATCTGGCCCTCGGATGAATATAAAAGTAATCGCTGGAAATTAGGTGACACAGGGCCATTATCGCTGCCCTCGTACAATGTATGTACCTGTAAGTACGTAAACAAAAAGGCCGAGCAAGATGAAGGGGCGAAAGAGGAACAGAGCAAAACGAAGTGAAAAACGAAACAAACAAAATGAAGAAAAGGGAACAAAAATGGAAAATCTGCCCCGGTTATTGCCATATACGAATTCGAGGCAAAACAGATGACAAGGATAGCAAACAGGTAAAAGAAGGTAAAAGAAGGATGACAGAGCGAGACAGAAAGAAGGGGTGAAAAGGAGGGAAAAACGGGATGGAATCATGTTCGAGGCCATCATCGACGATTACGCATACTTGCTGGCCCATTATGGCTCATTAAAGGGGTCCGATCCGGCTTATTATGTGCTGCAGACCTCCTCCTGGCTTCTCCATCGAGCCCATCCTCCTCCTCTTCCTCCTCCTCCATCCATGGCGAAATATAATTTTCGACAAGCACGAAGATAGTAGGAGGGCATCGACCGAAAATTAACGACTCTTTAGGGCAAATTGATCGGCCGTGTTCGCACTCGATTTTTCTCCCGGCCGCGAAATGCCAGCAACAGAGACGAGCATAGGTGGGAAGGTAAGGAGAAAGGAACGAGGGAGAGAGGTGGATCGTCGTGATCGTGGACGAGATCGACCGAGGGAAGGCGGAAGCGCCGGGTCTACAGGACTCGATCGTGAGAAGAGACTGCCGATCTTGGGGGAAGATCGGTCAGAGACCCGCCGGAAGGTCGAATAGATCGACGTTTCCATGATGTTTCCTGACTTATCTCCATTTTTAGTCTTCGCTTTCGCCCCGATCCTTGTTCCAATTGTGTTTTAGAAATTGAAGTTGCACCCCAAGTGAGTTTCATCGATATATAGTTTCTTATGTTTGGAAAGTTTCTGTGTGAACTTTTGTCGCGGAGATTTTGATTTTGGAATTAAAAGTTACCAACGAAAGCTGTCATCTTCTGTTACTGTAACTGTTTAGTTTCGTCTCCAATTTTGTCTCAACTTCTATCTTACTCGTTGATTTCATCGGCAATTGCGCAATTGTGTGTCCTTATTGGTAGTTTCATAATTGAATTGTCCATAAACACGTAGTATATATACGGAAACTTCTACGATATCAAGATATTTTTGACTGTGGCGCGAAGAATATGATTTCAAGTAACTTTTATTAAAAGTAATTTGAATACACGTTTCAAGTAATGGAATGCAAAGAATGATCTTCGATTAAATTTATTGAAAACATTTCGAATACACGCTGCAAATAATATTTGATTCTACAACAACCTTGAAATATATTCAACAAAATTATACTTTTATCTTGTTCGATTAAATACGAACGAAGAGAAATGGAGGAAATTTTCTTTCCATTACCGATCTATTTTCCAAATACGTATGTACCTACATATTATAAAGTACAAATTTAATTAACAGTCAAGGAGGGTACAATTTCGAGAGGGAAACGTTTCAAGAGAATCGATTTCGTTTGAGAAAACATACAGTGACAAGCAAAAGTGTAAACACACTCCGCTGATTTTATGTAAAAGGCGATAACACGATTAATTTTTCAAGTGATCAGTAAAAATTAGGTAATAATAACTACAAGCTGCAGCTGATTAACGAAATGTAATAGTTCATTTTCATTAACATTAATAATGTACAGAATATTTTACAAAAATGGACATCTCAAACCATGTTTACAGTTTTGCACTTTAATTGTACTCGTCGAATTAAGGTTTCAACCTAGTATTTCGTCCACTTTCCTTTACTTTTTTTTTTTTTAATGCTTTTAATCTACGAGGCATACTGTCAGTTATTATTTAAATTTTTAATTATTCGTGGTTCAATATTGTACCATTCCTGTTGTGTTCTTTCCCATAATTCATGAACACCTGAAGGTGGATTATTATATTTTGCCAGCCATTCTTTTTAATATGGACCACAAATATTCGATGGGATTCATATCCCGACTTTGTGCTAGCCACTTCATCACAGAAAAATTTTGATTTTCTAGCCAGGTTTTAACTATTTTTGCAGTATGCTTAGGATCCCCGTCTTGTTGAAATACTACTTCACGTTCATTATATCCAACAGAATTAACTACAGAAGGTAAATTACTTTGTAGAATGGACAAATAATACTCTTTTCGCATTATACCTTCGATTCGAACTAAGGGACCAACACCTCTGTGAGTAAAGCAACCCCAACACATAATCGAGCCACCTCCAAACTTCATAGTTTGTTTTATACCACCTGATTGATCATTATTCTCGGATGAAGTCCAATACCAGGACCTTCCGTCGGATTCGAATCTGTTAATTTTTGTTTCGTCACTCCATGTAATTCTTTTCCAATCTTCGGTCGTCCATTCTTTGTAGGTGTCAACAAATTGTTTTCGTAATTTAATATTTTTGTTTAAAAGAGCTGGTTTACTTTTTTTTTCCTTCGCTCGTAAACCAATTCTCTTTAAAGAGCGACGAATGGTCCATTCGCTAGCACTTATTTCGATTTGCTGAGCAGCAATTTTTGGTGTTTTGTAACTATCCGACCGAATACAGTGTGCAATTTCACGTGCTGCTCTATCCGAAATAAGTCGCGGTCTACCGTTTTGCGAAGAAATTGGTGCACTAACATACTTTTTTCTTATTCTTGCAACTATCGTATGACTGACACCACATTTCTCTGCAATTTGCCGCAACGACAAACCTTTATCACGCAAACAAATAATACTGTTCTTTTTATCTTCGCTAAGTGGCTTCACCTTCGATTAAGCACATCAAACTGAAAAGTAATTTAACAATGGTGTGGAACGGTTGACTGCGAAACGGTGGACAATCAGTGCTTATTGACAGTTTCGTTTCCCTGACATTTTCATGCTATCATAAACGTTTCTGACGAAACGCGCAAAACTGTAAACATTGTTTCAAAACACAATTATTATAAAATATTCCGTACATTATTAATGTTAATGAAAATGAACTATTACATTTCGTTAATCAGACGTAGCTTGTAGTTACTGTTACCTAATCTTTACCGATCACTTGAAAAATTAGTCGTAGTATCGCCTTTTACATAAAATCAGCGGAGTGCGTTTACACTTTTGCTCGTCACTGTATCTGTATATCCAGAAACCAGATCTCTATACGCACTTTTCAAAGGTAACCAATTTGCAATGTAATGTGCATTTTCAAATGCAATTCCAGGTGGCAGAGTGTTTACTTACAAGAAATACAGCATTATGTATACGCTAACCCGTTGTTACACGCAAGATCTGCTAGAATACACGCAATGCATTTATTAGATGCACCGCTGTTTCCTGTTTGCATAACCCTCTTAAGATCCGGCCGCGTAAAAGTCCTCGCTGCAATTTATCCGATAAAATTACGCTAGGGAAAACTGCTGTTATTTATATGGAAATAATTACGTTGTTATCGGCTCGATATTTAACCATTTATTATGTAATCAAAGATCTGACCCAATAATACCTATTTATAGTGCAATAAAATGCAACTTGATAAATTGAAAAATATCGCCCAGAAAAATTCAATATTTGCAAAAATTCTGAATGTCAGAAGATTTATATATATAGGATAGTTGTATGAAACAAATATTCTTGTATTATACAATTAAATATTGAATATCAGCAAATAACTATATAAAAGAAATCAATTTAAATTTATCCTTCGATGTTTAAAATATATCATTAATCTTCTTCATAATTGAAATAATTCAAAAGAATAAATTCCTTACATCTCCCATGTTCCTCGAACCAACGGGCAAAGAAATTCGATATCCACCTTTTCCTGTATTTTGATATAAATTTTCTGGAGGAAATATTCAAGGGAATAATTAAAAAGATCCAAGAATATAAATAATAATAATAAACTACAATAACAATATGATATAATGATATCTAAAAAATAAATGTCTATTAATAATACATGGTAATGTATAATAATATAAATATCGTAATAATTAGTAACTCAATGCACGAGGTAAAATTCCTCGTACTATGAACAAAGAAATTCGATATCCACCGTACCGTTTACTTTGAATAAATGTAAATTTTCCAGAAAATCGCACAGGATAAAAAGTAATAAAATACTTCGTCGGCAAGTCTCAGTAAACATGCATGGCTAATTATCTACAGGCTCGATTTCAATTAGCTCCGCGATATCCAGACGTTGCAAGAGGCACGAAGAAACGACGTCGGTTGTTTACGAGCCATGAATAACCATAAGTGCTGGAACACGTTACATCACACCGGTGTGCGTTAATTATTGCGACAATTAGCCCCTCTTTTCAACGACAAAACCATCCTCCCCTTGTTTCCACCCCTCGTTCTTAATGGTTTGTACGCTTCCAGGATCGAGTAATATATAATCGTCTGTTTAATTATAATTTAAAGTCGCTCGTTAGTTCTGACGACGTCTGAACATTTATCAATTAAAAAATGGCCAATCATGGCAAATTGACGCTCGTCGAAAACGCGCCAGGGCGCAATTACGATTGGCCTTCTCCCATCCAGTCGCTTTAATGTCCACGTTCACGATCGACGTCGATGTTCAGCTCATAGCGACCGAATTTCTGTTATAATTTTTCGTGCTGGTAACTTCGACCAGTTTTTTAGACGATAGATAAGGTTTAGATAATAGAATTGTAAAGAGGAAGATTTTGGTAGTATCCTGAATGGAGAATTGGATTCTGAAATAGTTAAATACCTGATATGATCTAACATCTGTTGATTGAGACGCTTTTTAGCCAGAAATTGTTCTTCCAACAATGTTAATAGGACACTTTCGTTCTTCCAACATCAAAAAGCAAAGAAATACCAAAAATCGACCGTACACTATCCTATTAATACCAAAATCTCTCGTTTAACCATACCACCATGCTGCAAAAATTAATGAATTATAATCACTTTCGTTCTCCCCTAACGAAATGAAGAAAGAAAGAAGATACGAAAAATCTACCCTCTGATACAACCTGAAATTTTAAAACCCTTCTATTGATAACGATACCACGTATCAAAATTTCCGCGATAGTAATCAATTTTATCCTACCAATACTATAAAAAGAGGCAAAATACCAATCGCCCGGTACGCAATCCTTTCCATAAACAATACCATAAGCTCTCCTGGAAGATTATCGTTCGCGGCAAAACGATTGCCACCTCCAAAAAATCCCCCAAAAATCTTGCAAAAATGTTGAAAAAGAAGGCAAGGTGATTGGTCCGTATAAGGTAATTATAATCGATTATCATCCAAGTACCCGTGTCCTGGGGAGGATCCACGTCGTACGCGAAAGACGTTACTTACGGTCCATGAATATCCATAGGGCCCGGGGAGCAAATCGTGTGGCTGGCGTGCTCTGATGATAGGTAACCATGTGTAATGGAGTGCTAACTACCGGCCACCTCGCGAACCAACACACCTTCTTCTTCTTCTTCTTCTTCCTCTTCTTCCACTTCTTCTTCTTCCTCTTCTTCTTCTTCGTCCTCCGGCCAACGGGGAGGCAAAACGCCTGATGCAGAAGGGAGGAACGTTCGCAACGAACCTGCTGGCCGAACAGGAAGGGTGGGAAGAAGAACGAAGAAACCAGGAGGGGAATCGAACAAGAAGATATACGAAGAAGAAAAGGGCGAGAAAGAGATGGAAGAGAATGGATTCCGGTGGTGGAAGAAAGAGAAAGGGTGAAACAGAAGAGAAACCGTGCAGGCATGCCTGGTCCTCTTAGTTTCTCAAACAAGGGGGCGGTACCTTGCAGACCAGTGGCAGTCAACCGGTATCACTACTTGGTAGTAAGAGCAAAGACTATAAACCCCTTGGATTTTCTATAGGAAATTGGAATGAAAGAAATTTAGTACTGGCTTTGTGTTAGAATTTTGCATCCTCTGTTATATTTTCTTAGGATTTCCTTGACTTTTTGATCATTCTTAGATAAGTATCCTTCCATTCGAGTGTACTCTCGATAGTCTCTGTCGTTAGTTTTAGGAACATTTTTTAGCGAGGTACTGAATGTACCGTAACAGTGAAAGGAATGAATAATTCGTTGTAATGTAGAATCTTTAGAAGCTGAGATTATTAATGCGTTTTATATGTAAATGAAATTATTTTACACGTTTTGCGCGTACGTACACGATCACGTTATCACTTCTTAAGAAATGCGAATAAAACTGCGAAATCTCGTCGTTCTACGAACCAGTCTTCTGCTTATACACGTTTCGGTCGACGAGTTTAAGCGTCAACAGGGAGTGTTCCAACAAAACTATTAAATTGCGTTATCTGTTAATTAATTGCCAGATAAAGGATGAAAATGCACGTAGAAAAATACAAAAATATTGCAAAATACAAAAACACATCAGCCACTGTCAAACAAATTTTTCAAAAATTCCAGTGGTTTGTCTTAAAAATCTCAATTTCCAATTCAACGAGATACTTTTATCAGCGCAACAGTCAGGGAACTGGTCTCGCGCGACTTTGCCCGAGATTCAATTAAGATTTTATCTACCGCGGAGAACAAGCGATTCCAAGCAACGAAATATTATATTCAATAACATTCCCCGAATAAAACAGCCATATAATTCTTTTTCTTTTAGTCTCTCTATTCCTTTTCTTCTAAAACTAACATGCTTGATACTTGACGATTCAGAACACGAACAATTCGACTCGTTAAGAATTACACGCGTAAACCATGGTGAAACCGTCTAAAACGCATCCGATAGGCAATATTACACGGAGATTAATAGATCGGCATTACAAAGTAATTAGCCGGCAATTAAGGATGGCCGGGGCTCTCGAGCCGAGGGCATTAATTGCCCGGCGTAATGATACGTTCGCTCCAATAAACGAAGATGAACGAACGCGGCGACGAACGCGGCTGGAAATCAACCAACGGAGAAGAGAATTCCTGAATGCGCAACATGCTTTTACTCTCTTTATCCGTCGGCCACGAAAATTGCCAGGCACCGAGGCGAACAAGAAGCAGAAAGAAAAAGAAAACGAAAATGAAGCAAAGAGGAAAAAAGAAAATACTCGAAACCTTCGTACACGTTATATGTACACACTAATCGTCCATAAATCACGTAATATTTGCTGGTTTTGGAGAAAATGTTTATTGAGACGAGTCCTCGATAAGATCTCGTACGGGCACACTATGATTTATATAATTTCCTTTATAATACGAACATTGAGTTATTTTATAAATGATACGAGCGTAATATGGAATAATTCGTTAATAAAACACAGACGAAATGTTTTCTGGATAAATAAGATATTGTTACACGAATGAAAAAAGACAAATTATTGTGAAATATATTACACGAGCAATTGGTATTTCACCATTTTATAATACACAGCTGTGAATGTTTTAGAAAAGCGACCGTAAAATATGAATGTAATTTACTCAAACAGATATAGAAAATTTTAAGCAACTAAGACATTGTTCGATTCGATAAAATTCAGGAACTCATTTTCGCGAAATTATCGCAGAAAGTACAACTTTTCTAATCTTTCTCCAGATAACAAATTATTGATTTCTCCCTAGTTTATAGGAGCAATAAAATTCAATTCACGTTTAACTCACAAAGTGTCCGGAACAAACAGTTTACGTAATAAAGGTACGAAAGCATTTGTATTCTCTTGACTATTGACACGTAATGGTCTGTGCTACAAGAACATTTCACTTACTACACTGTATTATACGCTAGAGGGAAACCGTACAACACGATACAAGGCGGGTAGCTTGACGCAAGGCGCCTAAACTCGACATTTTTAAACCTTGTTAACCGAAAGACAACGCGATTTCGAGTATATATTTATTACACAAGAAATATTCCAAACATCGCCTTCTATTGCTAGAAATATCAAAGTTTCTTTTTCTGCTACTCGACTTAAGCGTATGTCTATACTTTCTACATTTTCCAAATAATCGTTAAAAAACAATCTGCCATTACTTTGAACGAAATACTCTAGAAAAGCATGTTTATCCGTTTTTAGACGTAAAAACCTACAAACGATTATATACAATAGCGAGAATAACCATTTTCACCAAATAAGTAAAAATAACTAATGGGCTAATCTACCCGGTGTTAACCCCGAGCATTCTACTATTACGAAACACCCAGTACGTAAAATAATACCTCGAGCAACTAATAAAAAGACGATGATGGAACCCGTATCCGTTAGTCGATGGAAATTAATCGATTAATCACCCGCTCGGTTGCCGATAAGAAGCGAAAAGAAAAAAGAAATGGAGGGAAAAGAGTGGTAGGAGAGTAAATCGCGGGTAAAGGTATTAATTCAATTAATATCTGCTCGATGAAACCCAATGGCCGGCGAGGAAACAAATATCCTAGGCCATGATATTTATGCACGTATACAACGTATAGGGGCGGTAATAATCGGCGTTGATGGAATTTTCATCGGCTCCCAAGCGATCTGTATAAATACGTATCGTAGCTGTGGTGTGTATATAGAACAGGCCGGGGTTCGCGGATTGCGTGAAGACCCTCATCATCGTCATCATCATTATCGTCATCATCATCATCATCATCATCATCTTCCACGCTGGCGTGTTTGCTCTGCAGCCCTACACGCGAACGCGTATAAAAAGCGAGCAAGTTCGAACGGAGCCCGTCATTACCGGGTTATTACCTAAGTATCGTGGGGTGGAAACTGGACCGTGCGTCGACGTGCTTCGCGAAGAAAAAGAATCTTTCTGCCTTTTATTTATTTATAGAGCACCGGTCAGACGTTTTTCCGTGGACTGGCGTTTTACGGCGAAATTTAGTCAAGAAATGACAGCAGAAGCCTGAGGAAGGGTACAGGATGAGTAAAAGACTTGAGAAATGAGACTAAGGTGGTGAGAATTTGTGTCTAAGGGACTGTCAATGGAAGATCGTTATGTGCAGAGTTTAGGAAGATTGAGTTAATCCTATATTTTAGACACTTTGCGGAAAAATATAGGTATTCTTCTCAGTTATTGACAACTTAAGAATTTGACAATCTTCTAACAGTCTTTATGACCAACAATTTCTCTGTTATTACATACAAAATTTTAATTCTTCCCATTCGGCATCTTATGATTCAACAGATTACCGTAAAACACACAACAATTGGCAATTATTTTACCATTTCACCCTTAACTCAGTCCTTCCGAGAAAGCTTCCAACCTTGCTCGATACAACCTTTCAACCTCTAATCCTTCGTTTTAAATCCTTCTAATCATTCATCAACGTCTTAAAAATTCACCAAACGAACCTTCCCATCCTTAAGAACTCCGTGAAGTATTCTGAAACACCCAACAATCAAGAATTCCTCTATCACTGTATCCTCGATTATGTCATTTCATATATTCAATTATTTTGTCAATTAGATACAAGAAACATTTATTTCTAAACTTCGATCCTTTTAATTTTCTCAATTCGTCTACATCTTAAGAATTTAATAAACAAATTCAAGAATCCTTAAAAATTCAGCAAACTTCGGAATCCGCGTTAATCAAAACTTTCCTTATTTCGTCCTTGTTTCGTCCTCGGTTATCAGAAACCATCACTTTCGCGCAACCACATACTTCTCGACTGGTTTGGCGATTCGAATACAAAGGCAATTGAATCGTAGCGAGGTCCGTGCAAAACGCACAGGTAGAGAGACGAAATCCCGATAAATCATAACCCAATTTCAGAAACGATATCAATCGCTCCTCTCCCCTCGTTCTCCCCGGTTCCTTCCGTTTTCTCCTGCGGTTCTGCTGGACCAGGCCACGATTTATAAAGCAAACACCGTGCAGCACCCTGCAATCAACCTACACAACGCGCCTTCTCGGTTTACCAGGCTGCACACCAAGCTCTCTCCTCGCCTCTTCTCTTCTTCTTGGCCAATGTGTATCGGATCGGACGATCGCCGCTTACAACGGCCAGGCCAACGCTTATATAGCTCCAAGCGCGTTTTACACACCGTACTTAGGCCGAACTCGCAGCGGAATAAATTAATAGTTTCTTGGGAATAACAGCTGGCAAGAAGTTTCGACGATTGGCAGGGACGCGTTACCCTTCGAGAATTATTCTTTCAAGCTTCGTTATTTTTTTGTGTGTTCACTAGTTTCATTTGGTTTCATTTCGTTTGATTTGGTTTAATTTTGTTTGATTTGGTTTGATTTGGTTTGATTCTGATGGCTGATTGGTGGATAGGGAGAGATCGGAATTGGACTGACCTGAAGAGAGAGTTTGTAAGGATTGTCGAGGATTGTGACAGTAAGTGTGAATTAGTTTGTGGTTGCAGACGAACGAGGAATTCTATTGCAAGGAGAATTTCTGTTTATTCCATTTGTGAGGATTGTAGAGTCTCGTATTGACATCTTTTAATAAATCCAGGCTCCATTTTTGCCTCCCTTCCCAGACAATCTTAAAGATCAGACTTAAATGATTTAATTATTGCCTCTAAATCGATCTGTACGGAATATTGTTGAAGTGGTCGCCACTTCTAAGAAAACTCTACATCTGGTCTTTAGTTTTCTCAAGCACTGAAGCCATCGACAGCACATAAACAAGGGACTGTCGAAGACAAACCAAAAATGGTACACGTGCAACATTGGCTTCAGGGTTTTTCAGTTATAGAGTAACACTGCTAGCGTGCGGATCTGGACCAGCTCGTATATTGTATTCCTTCATTGTATTTTTACACTTCAGCTTAAAAAATATATATTTTCTATCTTACAATTTATCCACGCGTCTCTTTGCATTCATATACACCTAATAACCTCAACAAATATGATCGCCGATTGCTGTATCGTATCAGTAGCAATATCTGTACATCATTTTCAACAATAATTAAACAAATTTTTGTATATTTACTGCGAATTTTCACTTTCTATATAATTATACGATAATATACTCAATGTATAATTTTTCCTTACATTTCTCCCATTAATAATTGATAATTAACCAGTTATCTTCCCACAGTTCGAAAAAGTACTTGATCTTGTTAAAAGGATCAAAAATTCAGTCCAATTTCCTTTTTCAAACAATCTCTGCTGTATTTCCTATATTTTCAATGTGCCTGGCTAATCGCCAAGTCCTCGTTAAACATTCCATCGATAAGAATATGGAGTCGAGATATCCCCTGCTAATATTTTCTAATGCTCGACAAATTATACACCGGCGTTGCAGCAGCGCTCACGAACATCTTCCAGCCTCGTTAGTACGTTCCAACCCTCAATTCGTTGTCGAATACTTGTTACCACGTAAGCTGCTAAACTACCGCGAAACCTTTCGGCCACAATTTGCTTTAATATTCCCTCATATCGAGCCAGTATTTCGCGAACCCTCATTTTCATCCACTTCTCCCTCCCCTCTCTCCATCTGTCTTACTGCAGCCTTCTATAAAACAAGCTTTCAATTTGCCCTCGTGCCCGAAACACACGCTCCGAAGCTTCCTTTTGCTGTCTGGTCGAGGAATCAATCGTGTTCTGAACGTTGGAAAGCGAAAGTCGATTGCTAACGATCGCATCGAACTGGACGTGTGGACGAGTATTTTTCATTTTTTTTTTTTTTCTTTTTCCAGAGTCGATAGTGGCGAACGTGAATGGAAGTCCAAGTGTAAAGAAGCGGTGGACGACGGTTTTCATGGCACGAACAGGAAGCGATAATCGATCCCTTCCGAGTCCGAGGCGGTTGGAGAATCGGCAGCCACACGATTCCGACTCGTCGCAAATTAACGGTTCTACCATCGACAAATGAATAGTTCGACGGACAGCTGGCATCGAGACTTGGCGAATTAGCATGTACATTGTCGGTGCAAAGTGTTACAGGTAGACTGGAGATGTTTATATGTTTAAAATACGTTGGACTGTGTCATAACGAACCAACGATCCCAAACTTTCCGGAAATGTATAACATGTACATTATTGTTACAACACTTAAGAATCTGCATGTATAATTGTTTCATTTATAAAACGATTCACGTAGTCGAGAACGTGTTTATAGAGTGCTTTGATAATCAAAATCAAATAACAAAAATAGAATTCTAGTTAGCCATTTTGCTTCAGTGTAGTGGATAAAACCATATATTGTACGACTGTGAAAATGATCGATAACAAGAGCTTCTTCATACCGTTGGATAGTCATAAACATTTTCAATTTTGATTCAATGCTCTGGTCAACAACCCTTTAATACACTTACTGTATTACTTAGGAAGAACATTGTGAATGCAGCAAACTACATGATTCCATATCAATTTGTTATACATTAGTTTCCTTGTTCCATGTTCCTAAATAGTAATCTAATAGCATCTCTTGCTTTCTTTTGCTAATCGGAGATCTCGATTGAAACCTTTTCTTCAGTATTTTGCTCTAGATCCTTTTTGTCATATGTGTAGTCTCGCTAATTCCTACGGGTTCAGAGTTATCCTTTCCTTGTATCAAAGAGCTATTTAACCGTTTAATAAATTAAACTAAAAATTTTCTATTAAACTTCATTTTACTATATGCACTTTTATTCAAATTCCATTCAAATATAAATGCAACTTCCTTCTCAACTCAAAATATGCTCTGACGTACCTACCATTAATCACTTCAATGAGCAAAATCCCTCGCTTTGGTATCAATTTTGGACACTTCTTTGCTCTGAAAGCCACAAACATTCTCCTAAATACCACATCGTCAATTTACTCAAACCCACAATGTCCGAAGAAACCACAAATTCGATATCAACGTGCCCTCGTTCAAACAACGGCCATCCACCTCAAGGCGACGCGAAAAAATCTTGTTGCTGTCGTTGCTGCAACAACGTTACGCATATTTTTCTCTTCATTGAAACGAAGAATAGGGATGAGGGAATAAGTCGAAACGATTCGTTTGCCCTGGAGGTAGACACGAAGTCACGAATGCTCAAAAGAAAAATGTAATTTCCAAGCAGAAATCGTAAAACGTTCCGAGGAAGAATCCAGCTAGGATTCGTGACTTTCGGAAGCCTTCGTTTGAACGTTGTAAATGTCAAGGCCCTAGAAAATTCAAGAAACACTTCTGGCCCTGACATTGTTAACGGTAGATGATAGCAATGATCGACTATTAACCCAACGAATGAAGGTAATACGGGAAAGTAATACATTAAAAAATGACGAATTAATTAGGGTATATACTCATACGTGATACACAGCAACAATTTGTTACTGAAGGAAACAGAGAATGAGTAGTGAGAGTATGGTTACCGTAAGCAATCGGGATTCTGGAAAACAGGGAAATTGGAAATGGTGAAAAGCAAATGATAAAATAACGAATACGTTGTGGTTTGTAGTAGAAATTATAAAAATAAAGAAAATGCCATAAATTAATCAACCAAAGTACTATTATGACTTGCAATCAAAATTAGGAAAACGGAAAAGAAAATTATTACAGAAATTAATATTAATTAATAATTACAGAAAAAAAATCCTAGATTTTTCTGAATATCTTTTTTTCGTCGTCATTTCATCTTCTCTTTGATCCTACAATTTCGTACAATTTGGAAAAATTAAATTATTCATAATACGATTTTTTAACCGTAAAGATTGTATAGTCTCTAATTTGTATAATGAATTTCTATGAAGTATACATTATTCTGATACCTTTTTTGTACCTCGATAAAAACATATATAATCTTATGTTACGTACGTTTTACGCGTGACTTTTTATACGCGACTTTCAATAATGTTGCGTTTAAGCAACTTTCACGTATCATTTCGCTACTTGGCTCTTAATGGGATAATGAATATCCCGTTCGTCTCGTGGCGTTCAGGTAGGCGGAAGCACAAAGTAGCCGAAAGTATCGAAGACGAAACCGAAATTCGAAATTATCCTTCCCCGCTCGAATTTTGTACGTTTCACGAGCGTTCCACGATTCGGAGAACGAAGATACCTTCGCCTAATACCCTTTTATTATCTTGTAAAGCTGATGGAAGAAGGAAATACGATCGATTTTTAACTCGAGTTTACGTGTATCTCTATGAACATTCTACCTGTGGTGAAATTCTTTTTCTTTTTCAGGCCATAGAAGGCGATGTCGCAAAAATATACGATTTTTTTAAAAAGAAGATTTACGATTAGTCTTCTGCGTAGGCAGTCGAAAAGATACAAATTTGAGAATGAATATGAGTAGGTGGAAGTGTTTGCAGACGATTTAATAAATTTCTCTTTCAAATTTTTTCGAAATCGAAAATTTGCGACATACAAATAGTATTACCAATAAAATAATGTAAATAAATTAGAAACAGACGTAATATTGATTACGTAAAATGTGAAGAAAGTAGGAATTGAAAATTTCAATGACTTGTACCATCGACTGAAGAAATTTTCAAGCCGTGTGGAAATAAGCAAAAGCTTTGTCTCTTGATTAAAGTTTTTGAAGCTTCCAGAAAGACTCTATTAGCGTGAGATCGGATATCCTCTATTAGCGTGAACTATGGTAAGTCGGTACGAAAAGGATGAAACTTTCGTAAAAAGTCGGTAGACGAAAAGAGTTAATAGAAATCTATTAATAAATAGCAGAGTCGTTTTGGTCGGAGCCAGACCTCCAAGAGGAAAACCACAAAGTAGCCGGGATGTATAATTCGTGCTATTCATAACGGCAAATTACTATCCTTCGTCTGGCCTCTTTTAGTCCTTCTTTTCGTTCTTTACCACTTTTTTATATTCTGCTCTTCCCTTCCGTTTCCTCTTCGTATTACTTCACCAGGCGACAATATGGAATTTAATTTCAAATTAATGGCATAATCAATGTTTAGAATAGAAAAAAATGTCTCCCTTTCGCAGTTCTTATTACCTTTTAAATAATTTTAATATTCTTATTATCTTTCGAATAATGTTTAAAGGAATTTCTATTAGGTATGCTATATAAATTTCTGCTATTATTTATTTATGCCTGACGACAAATAACTTTCACATAAAATTTATTTCTACATTATAAACTTCGGATATGTGTTTTATTCGTCAGTATGTTATATACAACTTTTATAATCAATAACCAATAATCACCATGGAGAACATTTCTTGTTTTTAATTTGAATTTTTAATTTGCATGCCATACCTGTCCGAGTCGGTATTACGTTCTTTGTGAAATCATACACAGACTTGGATCTGAAACGTACAAGGTGAACGTATTAACCGTAATACACACAGGAGGATTCGTTTCCCTTTTCTTTTTGCATCCGTCCATTCTCACGTTCGATGGATAACGGTACCGGTTAATAAAACGGCAAATTACGAACGTTTAACTCGGCTCATTCGGAAAAATTCACGCTCATCCATGCATAAACTAACAAATCTGACATAGTTATGGATACTTAATTCCTGGCTGCATTCCTCACGTACGATTCGACGTTACTAAATGGGTCCAACATTTACAGCAGAAGATTATTCGAACGAAAGAATTTAATTGAAAGATTAAATAATTCGAATGGTATATAGGGTTGTCAAATATATTTTCTTGCAATTTGGAATATCAAATATTCGATATATGAGTTAAGAAATTAAAAATTTTTAGCTCGATTCGTTTTACGATACATACCAAATATATTCTAATTCGCTAAGTACCATCTTTTACATTCTATATCAGATCATTTGGAACAAGAATCGTATTAACATACAATGCATATTAAATTACGATACGATTGTGAAACATAGTCGAAAAGTGTTGTCAAGTATTTATTATTAAGTATTTATACCGGTTTTAACATCTTATCTACAAAGGAAATTCTATCTTCATGAGTTATAAGTTTCATCCTGGACAAATGTAAAGTGATAAAGGTAGATTCAGAGCTACAACATTCCCAAGTAATGCCTAATTAATTTCCCAATGGTCACAAACGAGGGCCAATTAATCTCCCTAATATTTCTAGTCAACGTTCCAATATTTACGACTTACATAAGATTTCTTGTACCTAATCGATTCTCTAACGTTTCCTGCGCTAATATCTAATTAATTTCCTAATGCCAGCGGCCTCTGCTCCATCACATTTATCCGTTTCAAGGTTCCAGCTGTTCTTAAGTGTTTAAAGAACCACGCATAAATTATCCTACTTTAATGAGGACAGAATATGTAAGACGACTATGTAAAAAAAACAATGAATACTAATAGTATATATAAAATTCCATTGAACACTAAGAATATGTACAAATATATATAACGAATTAGTTTAACAATTTTTCAGCTACCGATAAAATCGAATTTCGCTTAAAAATTAATTTCTTATGCATTAAACTACTCTCTTTCTCACACCACGTATACCTCTTCCTATTACCGCTACTTATTTTTCTCATACTGTTTTCTTATGCTCGGGATATCTTAAACATTCTGTTACTTTTTCGCAAAATAAGTACATGTAAAATACTAATACTAATACTAATACTAATAAAAACTGATAATCTTCCTAGAATTAAAAAGGACAGAAAAAATACCGTTAGAATCCTCGAAATTTCATTTTCCATCCATCTTCTTCGTCCATATGAAAGCTATCGGAATTCCATTTAATCGTAGTTAATTAAGGAACCACGCAAAAACTTAAAAACAGCGAAGATGAGAGGGAGTAAAAAATGAGCCGATTTCCATTAGACAGGCGTTAAACCGCGATGTTGGCGCGCGATAAAGGCGCAGAAACTATTAGCCACGGGGCGAAAGGTATCGTGGATGGAACGCACAGCGTCCCTTGTCCGTCTGATTCCGTTTCGTTTGCCGTGATATATTCGATCCCACCCATTCGTTCCCGTCGATGATTACAGGTTTGCCCGCGCATTAGACCCGTGTCTAAAACAAACCGCTCCCACGTCTACCAACAGTTTAAAGCCGCGGGGCGTGACTGCCGCCGCGGCATCGGGGCTATACCTCGAAAACACTACGGTTCGCAGCGCTAACTTCTATTTGGATTTACTATTAATCGATCGAGTAGTATCGGTAACGAGTACAACGATCGCGTGTCGCGTCAACGCCTCAACGGGATACTAATTATCATTCCAATATCAAATACGATCGGACACTTTCTAACTTTCGTAACAGATGCAGTTTTAGGTTACAGGCCTATCACATAAAAGTCGAAATATTTTATAAATGAAAAAGAGCAATGGAACTTGAGATTTATCGTCTTGTTTGTACGTGTAATTTTTTATATGATCGCGTTCCTTCATCAGACATCGTTACCAATAATAATTTAAAGAAATATCGATCAATTTTGAGAAGTTGTCACGAAAGAATTATTATAGTTAATTCGAATGATTTTAGTCACAGTGGCGATTATGCGCATGAATTCCAATTATCGCGTTACAATAATTTATGGTTCTATAAAAGTGAAACCATGGTCGCACAGATTTCATCATGGTACCATGAGGTCATAATTCAAAATTATGAGATCCCGAAGGATCATGAATCCATAGGATTATAACTTTATGACATCTTTTCATGACAAATCACATATGCGAACGCGTATCTTCGAATCGGCTATATAGCAAAAGAATCAGTCTGTAGAAAATGTTTAAACTAAACTGCTATACCTGGTATACTTGATTAAATAACAACATATACATTTGCTCAATGTAATTCAACAAATATACCCAATTTTCCCACTGAAGAGTAATAGTCCAAAAATCCTCTATCTTCCTATTCCATAATACGTCAGAATCATGTATCCGACCCTCTTACCTTTGGATTTGATCGCCTGATATTATGAACCCTCATTACCCTGCTCATTCCTTGCTCTAAGCTCAATCTAAGTTACTCCATTTAATAGATGCACACACTGTGGTCCAGCCACACCTTGGACGCTTCAACTGCGTTCTCAGAAGTTGTACCTTCTCTCATAGTGTGCACGACAGAGAAGACCTTCGACCATAGTCGAAGGAATGACTTGCAATCGGGTCCAAGAAGCGAGTAGCCGCTGGAGATGCCATTGATAGCGCGGCGTGCTGCAGGCTTGCCAGCATTCATCACCATAGACCTATCTGTTCGAGTATCGCGATTCGCCTTCGTTATTGCGGCGCTGGGTTACATCTTCATGCCCACGCGGTCGGCAAAAAGGAGGCAGCAGCCCTGAGAAGCGAGCCTTCATTACCAGCAGACCATGGACCGAAGGATTACCGACGGAAATCCCCGATCAATGCGGCAAAAAATCAACCGCCATTATACTAGACCGACGTCGGCTCGAGCTGGCATCGCGTCACCTTTTGTACACTCCACCAACCATTGTAAATTGCGAGGGGAATGTTTGCTGCTGGCTCCAACACTTTACAGTTGGCTAAACTGTAAAATATCGAGCCGAATGGCCGGTATTTTTCATCGATTGCCTTTCGTTGTTGCATCGAATTGATCGCTGATGGCGATGGGTTTTTAGCTTAGCAACCCTCTTGGATATCCTATAATTGGCAATAGTCGACGAGGTGTTGTTAAGTCGAATCCGTTGTAGGTTATTCGGAATTAAATCGTCGTTTCAAGGTGTTTTTCTTGATTGAGTTGGCATGAACGTTCGTTTAAGTTATTCTAAAATGTCCTATCCATAAATTGTAGACTTGGGAATGAAGGTTATTGCACTCGACTGTGTCGAAGGATATTTGGGATTAAATCGTCGTTTGAGAATATTTTTGTATTGAATTGGTAGAAGCGTTTGCTTGATTAGTCGATAAAATCCCGTGTAGTACATTATAAACTTCGAAATAAGAATTATTGTGATATATATGGTATTGGCTTTCTCCCATATAGATTGGTTATTCTCTGAAAATTCTCTAACTCATTTCCATTAAGAAATTACTAGAATCCTAGTCACTTGTTACATAATACAGCGAAATAAACACTGAACATAATGTGAAAGATCTCAGTCTACTTTCTGAGGGACTTTAATGGAGAAATAGTAATGCTATTAATAATACTAATCTCCCATAAAGGATAAGCAGAGCCTAATATTCAAACATCAGTCGATGCATAGGCTCGAAAGAGAGTGAAAAATGAGCAGCTATAAACGAAGCTCTTTTTCCACGATCATATATTAAGCAGGTGTGGTACAAAGACCATTACGACGCGTTCCTCGTGGGAATTAAACGAGCCGAGGAAATCTCGTTTTTAGTTAGATTCTGAAGAAAGAGGGGTGGATACTACGCTGACGTATGATATAATTAACTCGTCACAACAACTAGACACATATTAAAAAAAAACTGGTTCACTATTCAAGAATCTTCGCTGTGTAGGAAGAAAATTCATCATTTGTATAACCTTATCTTTTGCATACAGATATCTAACATTAAGGCTGTCTAAAGAGATGTAGAAAAAGAAATTATATAGAATTAAATCGTCATTACGCGTAGAACTTTTAGCTAATTAATGAAAATTAAATTCAAAGAATGCTTTGAAATCCTATAGGTAAACCGGACATTTCCATATAGACAGTACTCTACTAAACATGTAGAACATTATTTAAAAAAAGAAAGAGAAAATTATATTTACTATTTAGAGGAAATTTAACATCCAAAAATCTAATCAGAGTATCAAAATATAACTATTTGACAAATTATTAAACAGTTATCAAAATATTTCTCGTCTATATCTGTTTTTGATCAAATTTTCATTTCATACTTCTTAACACCATTTTCATATATCGTTAATAATAACAGAATAAAAGACGTATATAACATTCTCAAAGCGCAAGCTTTGTTTTGTAAGAAATTTAAGAACTATGGTTGCGAAGGTGGTTAAAGTAAAAGAATTTCGACGCTGTTTAAACGAGGGGGCGTCAATCATGGTTCTCGACAGATTCCTTAGCCGTCGCCGTTAATTACGGTTAATTACGGTGAAAATTACCGGTTACTTTCCTAAACGTCGCTAACGCTCCTCATCCTCGACTATACCTCGACTTGAGGAAAGAAAAAAAAAAAGACAAAGAAGAGAAAAGAAAAAAGCCAGGAAATTACAGGGCGTCTGGGCCATCTCGGTGATAAATCTGCCGGCCGATCGGGCAGAAGATCGAATAATTCATTTAAGGAATAATAAGGCGTGTACGTAAATAATCGGACATAGTGATCGCTATCGGCCACGATATCGATGTATATTAATGCCTCGACTTTCGATTTTATTTACCTTCTGCCGACGAGACGTTTTTCGGGACGGTGGCTACCTCTCTCCCTCCTCTTTGGTAATACGAAATTTACAATTTACAATTTACAATTTCACAGGCGCGGCCCTTGAGAAGACATTTTTAGAAATAATTAGCTGGCAAGTTCGTATCTGTAAGATCGATGATGATACCGATTATCAGATATTAAGCACCGTTTGGAATATGTTGCTGGTAATTAGGTCGGTATGCTTCATGATTAATGGTACGTAACATGAATATTGATAACTTAAGAGGCCTATAATACTCTGATAAACTTCTGATCAATTTTTACTTACTTCTTATTTCTTTCCTTTTTTAATTTCCCAACTGATGGGAGTATTCAAAATTTCCTAGAGAAGTAAAAGATTGTTCGGACGATTTTCGAATATTACATTTCTGTTTTTATAAATTCTATCCATGACGAAACAACGATATTAAAGTAAGAATAAATTTTCCAAAAATCGCCAAGATACTCTTCCACGATATATCTTTACGAAACGAATATCATAATACATAATATACTAATATCAAGAAAACCAAGCAGCTTATGAAATTGATTTCCCTTCTACCTTCTACATAATCAGACCACCGCATTCAATTCTATATACCTACATAAATTAACACTCTAATCACTTCTCTCTCGCACATCGTATTTCTTCTCCTATTCTCCCATTAATTCACACCATATCCACTTTTCAAGTGTACAATGGATATCAACATATATTTTAATCTGTCTCTATAATATCCTCGAGTAATACAACCTCCAATTCCCTAAGGATAGAAATGAACGTTCTCAAGAGGCATCGACGTCTCATTTCGAGGAACGTCGCGCCGCACATCGACGCGATAATAACACGGAATAACGCTGGGAATAACAGGAACGATATCAGAGCGTAGATTGATTCCCGTGGCGATAGATCGAACGCGATACGAAGCGACTGTTGGTAGCGTTGGATGCATCGGGTTCCGGCCGTGGCGGCTCGTCCGCCGTCGTATGAATTATTCAAAGCGAAATAATAACGTGTGCACGTGCTGTAATCGCGTTACTGTCGAGTCAAATATAATTATATCACCGGGCCGTGGACCGAAGAAATATCAACGCGTCAAAGGGGGCCGCAGCTCGTTATTAACGCGTCTCTCGATTATGTCCACTAAATTACGAATTATACCTGTAATCATGCTCCATACTGGTCACAGTATACACTGAAACCGAGACCTTCTCTTTCTCTTCTCCTTCAAATTTTTTTAACCTTTCCACTATCGGAGCACATAGGATATAACGAATTTATGATTCCAATAAGATTGTTTAAGCAATTAAGAAAAATAACGACGTCATGAGTCTATGAAATCACTATAAGGAATCTATGATTCGAATATGATTGTTCGAGCAGCTGAGAAAAATAACGACACCATGAGTCTATGAAATCGGTATAACGAATCTTTGATGCTAATATAATTGTACAAGAAACTAAGAAAAATAACGATGAAGCCATGAGTCTATGAACTCGCCTAATGTTCTCAATTGAAATTATAGAAAACTTTCTTTATCAGAAGCAATATCAATGATTGTATTCTGATGATTATATTCTTATAGTTTCTTCAGCGATAATCTATTCTTATGTACAATTTCTAATACGAAATCCTCACTTTGTCCGTGAATCTACACGGAATCTTCAGTTACAAGAAACTGTTCTATCAAACATAATATTATCGATTACGAATCTAATCTTACGTACTTATGTACATAATTACATATTTCTATCGAGCAGAATAGAGTTTGCAGTGTAACTGTTAAAGTGTTATAAATAAGAACAAACACCTCTATATAGAACACAAATCTTACGTACAGCTCCATCAAGTAAGAGTGAAGCTTCTGACGTGAAATTTCAAGCAAATATAAGGAAAAATCTTCCATTACAAAAGATCATCTCTACCAAGAACAATACTAGTTGTTATATAAACTACAATTATTTTTACGTAGAATTCTACCTAACAACAGCGAAAGTTTCATCGTGAACGTTCAAGCAATGAAAAAAGATTGCATTCTTATCGATCTACATAATATCTCTGATTACAAAGAGGAATAAATAAAATTATAGCTATTAAGGATCAAGTCGGCGTACCACTTTTTCAATGCCTCGTCCGATGTTCAAAGAATTTTCCTGTGAAGCGAAAATATCTGATGCAGCCTGAATGTGTCACGAACGACGAAAATGCGTAATTGAAGGATGCGAAGGCGAGCAAAATTTCGTACGATGGCTCCAAGGGCTCTTGTAGATAGTCGATAAGATGATTATTAACGGCTGTCTGTCGTTGTCGAAAATTATCGAGGTAGCTCCCTTCGCAAGACCTCGAGCATCGTTCACATCGTTCTATACTTTATTAATTTTCTACTGATCGGTGGCCCCGGTAATTTGAAAGCGCTTAAAACGCGTGCATCTTAAATACAGAGCGTTTCACTGTGAATAAACTTTGAAATTATCGTTAAAATCGTATAAACAATGTATCTTATAAACCCGCACTATGATTATTTATGTACCTTAATGAACGCGGTGGAAGATCATTTATCTGTCTATAAATCTTCGTTTAATGTTCGAGGGTAACAATTTCTGTTCTTATCTTTTCAACATATTTTTGCTACAGAAGTGCTTTATAGAATTTCAAAGGATGGCAAGGAACTTACAGCGAAATATTCGAAAAAATGTATTTAGAAAAAGAAAAAAGAATGTTTGATACTTTCATTGAAAAGATGAGTCAATGAGTATTTTTCTTTAACGAAATTTGATTCGTACCAATTCATCAATTTTCCAAAAATATTCTAATTATCAGTATTTTCTGCTTCAAATGTACTTATACTTCATTAGTCGTTAGTTGTTAATGGAAAAGTGACTCAGCTAGGACTCAAACGTCATGATGACTTAAATGATGCAAATTAAATACTTCTATACATCTGTACACCTTCAAATTTCCCGTAACTACAATCTAACGATAATCATCCTATCTCAATAAAAATCAATATTAATCTCCTGAAAAGCACTTGCACATCTGTAACAATTATAAAAATAGGAGATCTGTAATCCATTATCTTTACACGTTTCTGCTGTTGAAAAGAATCTAACATATTATGAAACACCCTGTATATCGCGCACAAGCCAGATGCGCCCGATAAACCCACTACAAGGGTCTTTTATTAATTTTCCCTTGAAACTGGTTCTTTCCTCTACAACGCGGCCGAGTTCTCGCGGAATTACGCCCTCCTGTTACACGACCAGCTTTCGTATTACGTTTTCCCCTGATCGTAAGCATTCTTGGAACGAGGATTTCGCGCGAGTCGACGTTTTCGCGAAATTTTAGAGACAAAATTTCCAAGGCAAAATTTCCGAAGCAAAATTTCGAAGGTGAAATTTTACTCTTGCCAAGGTATAGAGAGCAATGGAAGATGGTCAAGCAGAGATACGGCCTTAAGCACGATTCGTTCCGGGGAATCGCTTTCACGAATTACACGAGGAGAGTTTGCGCGAGTTCCGGGGAAGGATGATGATAGCTTGTCGCGAAGGAAAGAGGAACATGCGAGAGCAAATTGGGGGATAATTTAATTTGCGGACCCGTTACGCCGAATCGAGACGTTTAAGGGAGGAGATTACTGAGACACTGGCAAGTCGGTGATCTAAATTTGAATTTAATCGAAGCTTGATCGTTTTTGATGCCGCGCGATGATGGGAAAATAGGAGACATTGGGAAAATTGTGGAGGGTCTTTGAATTTTCTTGAGAGAAGCAATTATTTAAAACGTATTAATTTAAAGTGCTTGAAAAAATCAGCTCCACCTGACAAAGCAATAAAGTTACATTTGTTTCAATACATTTGATGTGTTTATTAAAAGTTTTTGAAAATTTATTTAAGAACTCACGCGTAGGTCTTATTTTTATGATGCTACGAGAAAAACGATTTGAAACGATTGACGATATTCCTAAATATCGACACTGAATCTTTCCACTCTTAATATAAAGTGATCTTCGCAGTAACAATCTTTATTTTTATAGTACTACAATCAGTATACTTTTAAAACAGGGATAAATGAGCCTGAGTGAATTACATTAACAGATAATAAATGTTACTCTTGAAATACTACAATTAGGACTTTTAAAATTCTAAAATAAAATAAATTCTAAAATAAACAGCATTTCTAAAAATAACAATAATCTGTCACTTAGAAAACTATATTTGGTACTCTAATGACAGGCTCGTGACTCAAGAGGCGATATTATTAGGATGGAATAAATTGTGGGAAAGTAAAGACAATTTTGGTACTTTAATCCTAAATTATATGGTAAGAGGTTGGAATAAGAATGAAACCATGGTAAAGTTCTCTTCTTGGTACAAGTTGAGGAACTCGAGAACCTTGGACATGTGACGCGACGATAATGATCTGTATTTAAATTTCTTGCTTCGATATATTCTAATTAATCCTGACACAAGCAAATCTCATTTTATATTAAACCTGTTATTCTTATCTCGTGATCACTTTAATCTAGATTTACGATTTTATTAATTTAACAAAACAGTATAATACAGTGATAGCCTCGTAAAGTATCAAAATAAATGTTAAGAACTCGAAAGTAAATATTTAAAAAACAGTACGATTCGTTACGACATTTCGTTATATTCATATTCCAATATATTCATATCCATATCTGCTGGATACGTTTCATATACATATTTATGTTCAAAAGGAAGAAAATCAAGACTATTCCCTATATTTTGACATATTCCTACTTCAACATCTTCTATATCTACATCTCTTGGTCACCGCGATATATTCATATCAAATAAACGAGAAAAAACGTTCTAGTCGAACATTACAAAATTTCACGTTAAGAACATGTTGAAATTTCGAAAACAAAGCATTCTCGAAATTCAACCGAGCCACTAACAACCTCTTACGATGGTCCATACGACTATAAAAAATCAATTAAGAAAGAAGATATTCTTCACGGTATTCGAACAATGAAACACAACGATGAAAAAACAATAAACCCCAAGAGCTTCAACTTGCTTCAACGAAACAAAAACAAACTTCCAAGGAAGAAAAAAACGACTCCCAAAATTTCTGAGAATAAAAGGCGCCTTCTAACACATTTTCCTACGATTACCACGCGATGTTTCAAGCCCGTAAGGTAAGAAGAAAAGTAAAAGAAGAAAGGAATGGTCGTTCTAACGCCTCGATTTGACCCGTTTCGATTGCATCTAGCCTCGTGGAACCTCATACAAATTTATTAATCGTATTACAGGGTACGCGCGGATGCAATCGAACGTTACGATCTCGAAATGAATCAGCCCCTTCCCTCGGCTCGCTATAGTCAGAATTTCCTGCCACCAATAAAGATCCTTATAATCGTCCATAGGAAACACCGTCAGAGTAATGCTCGCCTTACAGATAGAGCCGAGCTACGCCCACGCGCACAGGTGTGAATCTATCCTGGGTCAGAAATGCCTTTAGCATCTTACACGATCCCGGTGGACGTTGGTGGATTCATTCTTCGATTGATTCATCGTCAGCCATTCGTGTTTCCGTGTCAACCGTCGTCCACCGGCAACGGAATCTCCAATCGGTTCGACGTGGAATCTCGATGAAACTACAGAATTCTAAACAAATTGTCCGGGAATCGGAATGGATCAAGTCGAGTTCCTTCTTCGAGAACTGTGGAGGAACATGGGCAAGTTATTTCGCTGGAATGATGTTTCGTAGATTGAAGTTTTAATGGAACAGAATCGAGCATCGAGTGGAACGAGATGAGTGATGCTATCGGTGATTTTATTATACGGCATAGATATTGTGGAGAATTATGTATAAAAAATAAATATAAAGTACGAGGAATTGTGTAGAAGAAACGGTATCTTTTTTATAAGGAATTTGTATAGAATAGATAAACGGTGTTATGGTAGCGAAATTTTGGATGGTTGTGATTTTATCATGCAAAAATAAGTATACTGTAACAAATGAAATCGTTTTACAATTTTCTATATTTTTATAGAATTTGGTCGAGAATCGTAGGGGAACATTGCATTGGATTAGCGTTTCGTAGATTGAAGTTTAAGTAGAATAGAATTGAGGATTGAGTTGAATTATAGATGAGCAGTTGACGATATCTTCATGAACAAATTGAAACTTGCAGAAATTTATATTCAGAAAAACAATCTTACAAAGTAGACTTCAGAGAAAATTCCTGGTAAGAAACAAGCGTAACTTTTTGAGGGAAAATTCTGCTGTAGCAGCACCAGGGGATTCTTACAACTAAAAAGGCAAAGAGACGCTAGAAAAATCACTCCAAGAATAAAATACAGTAACGTGAAAAAGAAAACGAGGAGAAGAATTCCAGCAGTGTGGAAAACAGCTTAAAGATGTCCACAAAGAAAAAACCTAAGGAAGTTTCTGTAATAAAGAAACAGAAATATAGGTTCTTATAAAATATCATCTACTAAATTCTTCGTAAGGTATCATTAATAACTTTTCAAACAATAAACCTCTTTTATTCCTTGCACATATAATTCTTAGCTAGAACAATGAACGCTGTTTTAATTTTATTATTAATAAAAGATTGTATGTATCGTAAATGTAAATTATTCATGCAATTTTGATTAAATTATGAAGGTGTTCGAATAACGATGAACGGTAATTTTTTCTACCTCGTAACCGGAAGTCTCGAATCGTGTCAAAAACAATCTCACCAATCCATCTACGTCACCTATCCTATCCATTCAATCTCGCATCAATGCTGTTACAATCTCACATTCTATGAATGCCACGATCATTAAATGTACCTAAATATAAATTCAAATCAATATAACAGGATTCTTTCAACTTGTTTGAAATCCTGGCGAATCGAGGGCCAAGAGCAACACAGGAAGCCATATCCCAGCCTGATTAAACGTCATCATCATGCACGAATAGTCGTAATGACCTGCCAACAGGCGTATCGTGCTCAAAAAAGGAGAAAAGCAAAAGAATAAATAAATAAATAAGTAAAAATAAAAGAGCAGAGGGGGAAACACGAGAAGGAAGAGGGAGAAGGGAAAAGAATAAAAAGAGAAGGAGAGTCGACACCTGCACGAGCCGTGTACACGCTTCTATACATACACACGAGCGTATCTACCTCGTGTTACGACCACGAAAGCTCGCCCACGTACTTTTCACGTCGTCGCGCTTAATTCTCCCGCTGTTTTCTGTCGCACTTGTCACGCTTAATTGACACGCGATATCGATAGCAGTATCTCGATTGAGCCACGGCCGAATGAGTTTCGCAAAGACACGATCTCTTTCTTTCCGCTATTCCTTGTTCTGCCTTTAGATTTCAATAGCAATTCCATGGGAATTTCCATTCGAACTCTACACGTAACATATGTATGTTAATCTTTGATATTCGATATAATTAGACTGCGAAAATTTGAAGGTGCAAAAGAGTCTACTATAACAGTATAAAATATCGAAAGTATAGCAACGATATAGTAGTTAGTAGATAATACATACTTCTATTTTTGTAATTGTCTTTATAAAAATATGAATTCGCAGAAATATTCGCAGTCTGTGAAGAATTGCTAATAGATGAAAAACATTTGACGGTTCTCGCTTTCGTCGAAACGATAAAACGTTTAAATGATAGAACGCTTATAAGATCATATTGATTTTTTCGATAGAGACTGTTGATGGGAGTTACAAACTACGTTTGAAAAAATTGCTGACGTTAGAAATCTTTGTACCATTTATTCGTATTATTTATTCAATATCCGTCGGAATGAAAAAGTAGCTAATAATTGTACAAAAATTTAATCAACGCGTTCAATTTAGATTCTAAGTAGATAGTCATTTATTCGCGTGTAATGGATTATCTGTAAACTAATCTATAAATAACGTGCAAATGAAAAATAAATAAAATAAAACAGAAATATATTACAGATTTATTGCCACATGGTACATGATCACGGTAAATAGGAATAAAGCGTGGAAAACCGTGTGGATACAATCGTAATATTCTCGAATCGTAGCGCGCTATACGTCGTGGGTGTAATTTATGGCGAAAATCCGTGTAACTTACTTGCACGTTATGATTAGGAGTGCCATAACAACGCGTAAGAGTTTCCTGGTAATTAGTTACAAAAGTGGCACAGGGAAACATGGAATCGAGTTTAAGCACGAGAAAATTGACAGGAGTATCAAGTATGAAATAAACGACGCGGTCGAAGAAGGTAATTTGTCCTAATTGCAACGCCTTATTGGAATAACCGATAAAATTTCAGCTTGTACTTGCTTTTTTCTTTTAGCCTTTTAATTTCAACAGAGTCGTGTTAGAGAAAACCGTGAAACTGGATACAAGTAACTGCTTGAAACTCAACTTGAATTTAATTTTCATTGAAAAAGAGAAAATATCGGAAATTACGAAATGTTATCACGATACTGTACCTCTTGTTTCGATATTGTAATTTGGTTCATTCTTTCGAGAAAATGTTTTATAATAATAGCAGAAATAATTTACATAATGTCTGAAGTATGAATCTTAAAATAAAAATACAAACAATTCTTAAAGATAAATCGTAAGATGTCGAATAGATGTTTTTAATGTTTCTTTTCCTTTCTCTTCTTCTTTTTTTTTTCTTTTTTTTTTTTTTTTTTTTTTTGTAATCGAGTCTTAAGGATCTAGGACCACGGCCGTAAGAGAATAAAATGGCGGATTAATTTGCTCCAGGGACCCCTTTATCTCGCGCTTAAATGCAAATCGGCAGCAATTCGTCTTGCTCATTGGACCGCCGCGAGCGGTAAAGCGTTTCACGAATTAAGACGTTAAATCGGCCGATCTCTCCTCCTTTCTTTCATCTTCAGTTTCATAAATCTAATCTTTCATAAAAGAAATTTCACGCGGTCTTTAACTTTTTTTTTCAAAGTAAATCATACAGAATAGGCTTAAACTCCAAGTTCCATTTGCATATCGCATTACCCGCTACAAAGCTAAAATAAAACCGGACATAAAACCCAATTCTTCTAAAAGGTTGACTTTCAGATCCCATTTCCATAAAACTGCAATACGTGTATTTTGTTTCTCGAAACAAAGTAATTCAGACATACGGAATTCCCTACTTTCATTGCGAAACCAGCAAAAATTGATCAATTAAATTTATCATACCGTGATAAACAATCTTAGAAAACTTCTCCACATTTTGTTTCGGAACATACAAATTTCTCTACCTTCGATACGAAACAGTTACAAATCCCTGAAACTTTCCTAAATCAACTAAATTATAACAGTACCAAAAGTTTAAAAAATATTCAAACTTTTCTACATCCTAGTAAGTAAGATACTTAGAAAGCTATTTCTCAAATTTCGAAATGGAAAACGCTAAAAACATACAAAGTAAATTCGAGTGATTCGACTCACAGTCGAACGAACAGTCAAAACAATGCTACCAGAGTAGCACGTGGTGGCTAACAATGATTCGGAAGATTTTTCCTAGCGCATCGCGGCGGAATTCGTCATGTCACATACGATGACAATCGTTTTACGGTGCATTCCGTGGCACGAGGACCGCTTCGTCGCGATACCGTCTTATTAATACACGAAACGTGATGTGGTTCTTTCGTGGACAGCCAGCCGGAGAGCAGGTGAAAAAAATGCGGCCGTGCTTCCCTCTAATTTATGATCTTCCTCCTTGTCGATGCTCGACTGGTCCACATAGTGTCTCTTACTCGTCCTCTTTCTTTTTCCTTTCTTCTCTCCGGGATAACACACGATATAATTCAAGAAAATTTAACCAAAGTCTTTTCACAATAATCTACCAACTGATAATATTAGTAAATTGATAAATTATAAGCTGTAGATTATACGCCTCTCTCTTACAATATTCGTATCTTTAAAATGATTAATCTGATGACTCGCAATTTATAGAATTCTTTTCTAAAGGTGTTATACAGGAAAATTGATATTATTGACTTGTATCTTGTGATTTATAAAATTTCGTTGGATAATAATATCAGTTGAATTGTTTAAAAGAAATCAAGTGATTGGAAGTTTATATACGATTTTTAATCAATGGCTACAGCCAAAGGGAAGAAAATTTAACCAAGTGATTCGCGAGAATTTGAATAGAAAGAGAATATTGAACTATAAAGTCAATACTTAAATAATTCATAGTCATCTCGGAACTTTCAATGTAATATTTGTGGTATTCAAAGAATGGGCTAACGTTAAATTAAAAGATCTATCTTTATTAAACTTATCTTCCAATACATCAAATCTATTAAAGAGCCGCATAAATAATCTGGAAAAAAGAGAAGTCAACCTTACGGAACTGTAAAAATCCTTCTCTTCAAAAGTCAAAATATCTTTGTGGACACCGAACGTAGCATATTCCTGGTCATGAAAATTTTTTTTAAATCGGTCGTAAATATAATCTGACCGAAATCGTTTTCAAGAAATTGAACCGTATTGTACAAGAAAATGAAGAGTCGGTAGCATTTTGAAGGGAACAAAGGCGGAGACGCTCGTAAACGCGATTAAATCGTTCCAGGTAAAGCCGAAACTGTCCATAAGGGACCGTTTAAACCCGACCATTGCGTTACTCCGCGTGTGCCATGAATGAATTATGCTCTCAACAAACATCATAGAAATGGGCAGAAGAAGGAGGGAATCGTGGATTTGTTCAACTATAAAATAGGATTTATTTCGTTGTTATCCGTGTACCACATCTATCGCTTCGAGATATAACGATAGGAGGCAGTGTCTAGCCCGGAGTAAATTTCTCTCGCTTTTTCCCTCCTTCTACTCTATCTTTATTTCCTTTTTGTTCGTGGGACGTGATCAAAATTGTAAACCAGTTTTTCATCTAAACGTGGCCTTTGACTCTCTTCTCGGTAAAACTGGCTCCGACTTGCGTTACATTTTGTTTTTTTTTGGATCAGAAGCAAAAAACTATACGTATACCGCCTGTTAATTTCGAAGCTTTTGTCTGCTTTTTCGGAACGTACCATCGAATATTTAACAGCTCATTTCGCGTTTACCATTGTTGATTAATTATTTCAATTTCCTTGTATTACTATTTTTCTTTCTTTTTATGTTTCACTTTAAATGTCCCTCCTCCTTCTTATTTTGCATTTTAAGCGATCCCATACGTATACTCTATAGCGTTCAAGTTAAGATCCCATTTACCATTAAAGTTTACGTGATTCTTTCTTCTCTTCCAAAGTCTACGTTCGAATTGTAAGTCAGATACAAAAAAACATTCTCCCCAATTAACAGATAAACGTTATCTGGAACAGTGACGTTTAAAATTAAAACTTTGCGTATAGATCGACAAATTGCCTATTCCATCGAAAAGAAAAAAAAAGAAAAATACAGTAGGTATCCCATTATAATTTACCGAGCTCATAGAAAAGTAGTTGTTAATTTACCATTAATCAATACCTACATGTTATTAAAATCCCCATAATATTACCTAGCATTTATGTATCTACATGAAATAACATCGATAATCAATGACAGTTCTTCAGAGTTTCGCAAATTCGCTAGTCATCCTATATTCATAATCATGGCCCCAAATTATACCTGACAATTTTCAGAAGTCGCCGGGTGGCTTAGCAATTTTTGGACGGTGGCCTCTTCTGCGCGTACGCAACGCGCATGCGCCATAGATCTGATATACAGGTAACAAATGACATCGTCGAACTGGCATAGTCGCTATCTCTTCATCTCCATTCGATCGTCAACGAGCAATTATTGTCCGCTTTACTGCTATTCACTTCCACGCGGACAAACGACAAAACTTATGCCGCGTGAAATTAACCAAGCAGCAATACTATGGTCCATATGCCGCGTTTAAAATCAAAGCAACAAATGGACAATATTTCTGCCGATCTTAAGGGTAGCTTAAGCGAGCCTAGTTAGAAGACATGACGCCGGGTTATGAGTCCGAAGTAGAGATACGGGAAGGGCTTTGGTTGTAACACGTGTTGTTAACCGGTTCTACCTTAATTGTCTTAAACGGAGACCATCATAATTCTGGCTTTATCTTCGCCACGAACCGGCGACGTATACCGACATCGCGACATAGGAAACTGCCCTCACGGTATAATCTCATGGAACGACGTTTTCCCTATCCGTGATAATCTTCTTTTCTCTCGTCTTTCAACGGAGATAATTGACGACACGCGACGATCACCAGATCAGTTTTTAAACGCGAGTGAATGAGCGATTTCAAATCACTTACAGCGATTTTGTGATTATCATCTGAATTTCAAGGAGAGTAATTAAAATCTTCCTCGAGGAAGAGTTTTCGAGATCTTTTTCTATCAGGGAATTGCAGGTTACGGTTTAAATTTTACGACGACTTTTATCGCCAATAATTTTAATGCTCAAATCAATGGTTCAGATTTTTCGATGCATATCTTTCCGAGAAAAAATTCTAATTCAGAGTCCTCGACCAATGATGAATTCCAAAATATTTCCTTTCAAGAGGATACTAATTTAAATGATCACGTTAAAAACACTATAACTTGAAAAATTCAGACAGAAAAATTATGTATCAATAACTCTTCTTAAAATTACATCAGGCAAAAAGATACACTTCAAAGACTTACACACGAAAATTGTAAATCGCTTTCTCTATAATATTTAATAATATTTTTCTTAACAATTTTATACCTCGGATAACATCGTTTCTCAACAACAAGAGGAAAAAGAAAGGATCAGGAGCGGAGGTGGATACGAACAAGAAGGTAGTTGAAGAACGAAATTAAGGTTACAGAGCACGTTTCTAGGAGCGGGAGGTGGACGGTTTTCGTTTCGGTCGAATGTGCGACAGTGTCAGGACGTTAACCGTGAAATATCCATCACTGCCGTACCGAGAAACCAACGACGGTGTTCCGACTTCGGTGGATCGAGTTAGATAAATGTAATAGTCCATAGTTCAGCTTGCTAACAAGGCTAGCCCCCAAGATCCGAGATAAAACTACGGTCCAGCTGACTCTGCCTGTTTATAATGAGGCGTAGTAGGACCCGATCACCGATTAGGACATTCTTCAGCGATACTTCATCAATCACCGAAAATCGCGGCCAAGTTTTATGATGCAAAACAATCCACAGTCCTGCCAAACACTTTGTATTCTTCTGAATTAACGAGCCTTAATTCCGTTTGGACTTCGATGGGAAATTATTTCGAAAGAGTTCTAAGAAAATAATGAATTAATAATTAGCCATGCGTTGATTGATTAATTAAACTATGTTGAAACTATTTGTATTAGAAAACAATTTTTCAGAAGTTTTCTCCAAATCTGAATCTGATTTATGAAATCAAGTAATAATAAATATAATAACAAAACAGGTAACCCAATTATAATAGTAATAAATAACAATGATATAATAACGTATACGAAAATCTAATAATATGAATGCTAAAATTGTAAGAATTTTAAAATACTGATCGAGAGAAAGGAAAAAGACTATTCTCTATAAGTAAAACAGACGGTTGGAAATAAACTGTAGATATTTATGTAAATTCATATTTTCATGAATACAATGTTTTACAAAACAATTTATGATTTGTAGAAGGAATGGTAAAAATTACCTACGTTATCATAAAATGTTACTTTAAGAAAAAGTTTCCTATTATACCATGAAATCATAAAGCGTATCTACTTTATCGACCATCGCAAACAGAGTACCGGGACTTATTAAAGACAGGATAGGCAGGATAGACATGACATTAAATGAGACCATTGACTAAAGACAGGAATCGTAGGTAATGGAACTCCGCGTCTCACGTTTTAAAAAATACTAACCTCGAAAAAGATCACAGTGTTTTTCATGTCGTCTACAATCTGTAACGTCACATTACGACGATTGTAATTATAAATCCGTTTGACCCATAGGTTTGAACACACTCCGTTTATTCAAACAAAACTTTACTTAGTGCTCGATTAAATAAACTTCTGATTATTGAATTCTTTTATCTAAACGTAAAATTTATTGTATGAACGAGAAATCGTAGATACATTAGGTATTGGATTGCATGGAATGTTCGTTCCGATTTACATTTCTATTCGATATACATTTATTGAATTATATAGGTGTTATTTTGTTCGACAATCTTTTTCTATCTTTCACGCAACTTGAATATTCCATCCTTCGTTTTCTCAGCGAAAAACTTTTCAATATGATCTTTCGTATGGACCACATTTCTAAAAATCGGAACGAACTTTCTGGGAACCCCAATATTTACATAAACGTTAGTTGCATGACAAGTTCAAATAAACAAAATCTCAAAGTATATTAAATACAAATTACAGACATTATTAAATAAAATACCGTAAGTAATTAAATTGATAATTGAATTAAAACAATATTTTAACATAATCATATATTAGAAAGTAAAACAGAGTTGTGTGTGTGAAAATATATTAGCTTCATATATTTAATAATTAATTGTTGAACAACGATATAAGCTTAGAAAGTTAGTAAGTTAAGAAAATTTATAAGTTATTATAGAATATTATGATGGATTATAAAAATCATAAATCTAATTGAAATATATAAATTCTTTTCCCTTTGGAATGAGTGATCATTTTTTACTACTGATCAATTTCAAGTTTGACTATAATAATGCACTTATTTTTGTTATACACTGGCATTTAACATAAATTATCATAGTTATAAATCAAAAACTAGTACCACAGAAGTGCGAATTTAGTTTTAGCTTGTAAAAGCTACAAAAATTAAAAAAATAGTTAATTGTAATAAATTGTTGAAGGCGCCAATCTACGATAAAAATTAGAAAATTTTTAAATTTGATTGTGTTAGAATAGAAAAACCACTTTCTGTGATATTGACAAACTGTTACAGTTCGTTTGATTTTCCGGCACCTTGTTAAATGTATGCTGTCAGGTATAAAAGGAACATGCAAGTCGCGCGCGAGCTCTTTTGTGTTTGAACTCCCGAAGAGTGAACATCGAAGAAGAACTTAAATGTAAAGTAAGTAAAAAAAAAATTACCAAACAATAACATTGAAACTAATAGTTTATAACGTCTAAACCATTAATTTACAGCATCTAACCCATTAATTTACAACATTTAAACTATTACTTTATACATATAAACTATTAATTTCTAACATTCAAACTATTAATTTATAACACAAACTATTAATTTATAACATTTAAGCCCTTAATTTACAACATTTAAACTGTTATTTTATACATTTAAACCATTAACTTCTAAGATTTAAACTACTAATTTCTAACATTTAAACCATTAATTTATAACATTTAAGCTATTAATTTATAACATTTAAGCCATTAACTTATAACATTTAAGCTATTAATTTGTAACATTTAAGCCGTTATTGTATACATTTAATCCATTAACTTCTAACATTTAAACTACTAATTTATAACATTTAAGCCATTAATTTATAACATGTAAGCTATTAATTTATAACATTTAAGCCATTAATTCTTAACAATTATACCAATAATTTATAACCATATCCTCCCATTAATTCAAAGTAATTATGCTCTTAATTTATAACAATTGTACCACTAATCGGAAGCAACTCTACATTCATTGATTTAAATCAATACCATCAATTCGTAGTGAGTAAATTAATGATTTATTTTGCTGTATTTAATATTAACTAAATCTTTCAAGTCCCTGAAGTGCTATTCTATTGCTATATAGCATTATTTTTTAATTTTAAATACAGTATTTAATTTCTCATTTCACTATTTCATATAAAATCAGTGGTAACGCAGAGTGTACCTATTGAGTGTCTATGGATGGGATGTAATTTTCCGTGTCTGCTCAAAACCAAGGAAATAACACCGTATTCATGGAATCAAGAAAGCAAGTGCAATTTAATCGAAGGCAACGACATCTCAGCATTCATCCATACGCGCTACAATTGGTATCTTGTATGGTTTCGTTTCTTTCATAGTAGCCTCATTTAATTTCTTTCGTTCCAAGTTAGACAAATGTATCTTTGATACGGAATGTTGCCGATAGGGTTGCGAATTATTGTACGATGTTTGTACTAATCGATGTAATTGTTGTGCGTGAGATATATGTTGCGTTGTGTGGGGAAATAGATATTGCGTTGTGTAAGCTTTGTTTTACGTTTGTAAAGATTCGTGTAACTGCTGCGTAGGAGATAGGTAACAGGTGTTTCGCGGTTAGACTACGAAATAACTATCTCTTTACGCAGGCCTATGATCAAGCAGAGTCAGAACTCGACATTTTTGCCAATAGGTTGAATGTCGAGATCAGTGTGTAATGTTAAATAACCCATGGGCGTGTTATTTACTAACTCTACTACTGACTACTAACTCTCGTGCGTAGACATCTTCTCGTGGTGAGACCTGGTAATTGGCATCGTTTTCTAAAAATTAATCAGTTGATTAATCTTTGGAAAACGATACCAAGCTAAGAACTACGCACTAGTCCAGTTTGGGTCACCAAAAGCCGCGAACAGAATTCTGGATAATCTAGATTGGACAGCAACGTGGGGCGCCATTAGACACCGTAGGACACCGTTGGATATCGTGGGATGCCGTTGGACATCGTGTGGCGCCGTTGGATATCGTGGGACGTCATTGGATATCGTGGGACGTTGTTGGGCATCGTGGAACGCCGTTGGACACCGTGGGACACCGGTGAACACCGTGGAACACCGTGGGACACCGTTGGTCCAGTTTGGATCACCAAAAACCTCCAAAAGAATTTTGGATGATCTAGACTGGACCGCAACGTGGGACGCCATTAGACACCGTAGGACACCGTTGGATATCGTGGGATGCCGTTGGACATCGTGGGGCGCCGTTGAACATCGTAAGACGCCGTTGGACATCGTGAGGCGCCGTTGGACATCGTGAGGCGCCGTTGGACATCGTGGGACGTCGTGGGACGTCGTTGGACATCGTGGAACGCCGTTGGACATCGTGGGACACCGATGGACACCGTGGGACTCCGTTGGTCCAGTGTGGATCACCAAAAGCCCCGAAAAGAATTTTGGATGATCTATACTGGGCTGCAACGTGGGAAATCGTTGATCCAGTGTGGATCACCAAAAACCCCGAAAAGAGTTTTGGATGATCTATACTGTACTGCAACGTGGGACACCGTTGGTCCAGTGTGGATCACCAAAAGCCATGAGGAGAATTTTGGGTGATCTAGACTGGACTGCAACGTTGGACACCGTGGGACACCGGGGGACACCGGAGGACACCGTGGGATGCGTGCGTTTTAGCCTTAATTAATCGTAAGCTAGATACCTACGTTAAGTGCATTGTTAGCCCATTCTGTACAACGATACTTATCCATCTTGGAACGAAAAAAGAGAAATATCGTCTGTCTCCCCTCGCTTACCACACTGGAGAAATTATACTCGCGATTTATCGGTTCACGATCACTCAGTTCTTTCGAACTTTCGTGTAGCGTACTCGCTCGCGCATATTCCGAGTGCGTGCGAGTCAACGTGCACTAGACAACTCTTCGGATTCGTAAGTCGCCCCAAGGACACCTTTGTCTTGGTGACTGCTCGATGACTGCTCGATGTTTGCGTCGGATCACGGGAGCTGTTGTCGCGCCGGTGATGCTTACGAATCTTTTGAAAATTCAGTCATAGCTCTGCAGTCCTGTCCGATTGGTACTTCGGTACTCGGTCAGGGACCTGCAATTTCACGTCCTCCGTAATCCTATTCGACCCCGCGGGGGTGGACCCCACTGTTCAGTTGGGGTTTTGCCTTCGTAATTCTGTTCAGCGGTCCCTCCCCAGGTTCAACTTGTTCAGTTGGAGTGTGTTAAGTTGCCGACCTATGTGCTGGATCCACAACTGGATCACCAATGGATCACTGTCATCATCGGTCGGTGCCATCGACCGCGACTCGTGTAAGTTTCGAACGGCGAAACGGGAATCGAGTTACAGTCAATTCTCAGGCTTTCCGCTGAACCTTGGGGTTATCTCGTGTACGGGGGTACGTCGCGTAGGTTTGTTAGTTCTTTCGAGAGATCACGATCTCGTTCGTTCCGGGCGTGCCGCGATTCTTCTTTTATCGTTTGATTGTTCGGGCTTCTTGTTTTCCCATTTTTCCTTCAAAATACCTTCAAAATGCCTTCAAAAGTTTAGTGTCGCGAAAATAGAATATTAAACAGTTTAATACAGCGACTCGTATGTCCCTTTTGCAAGACACGAAATGGTATATATAGTGTCAGTAGCTTCATTTTCTTTTTCTTGTTCCAAATTAGACGAATGTGTCTGTGATACCGAATTCTGGCAGTAGTTTTACGTTTGTAAAGATTCATGTAAGCGCTGCGTGAGAGATAGGTGGTTCACAGTTACGCTACGAAACAACCTTGTCTTTACGCAGGCTCATGATCAAATAAAGTAAGTACTCGACATTCTTGTTAATAGCTTGAATGTCGAGATTTATGCGTAATGTTAAATAACTCGTGGGCGGATCTCGTGCGTAGTCACCTCCTCGTGGTGAGATCTGGTAATTGGCATCGTTTTCCAAAGATTAATCAACTGATTAATAATTTTTTTTTTTTTTAACGATACCAAGTTAAGAACTACGCTAATACTTAGTTATTGGATGACGAGGGACTGCGAGACAACGCGAGGAACTTATTCTTTTTTTAAAGCCTAATTGTTAATTTTAAATCTTACATAGTTTAAAACCTTAATTTCGAATCTTAGTTTTATGTTGGACTGTTAATTTGAAACATTATAGTTAAGCTTTAATTCTAAGTCGTGTCATTTGTTTGAACCCTTAGTTTTAGTATATTTATGAAGATCGAGTACGAAATACTATACTTCGTTACGACTATAAGATATATCTTGTCTTATATTTTATTTATAATTTTATACAAGACTTCAATTTCAATTCAAATCAGTACTATACTTTATCGATAACATCGCATGTAACATGAAAATGGTTTGGGGGATCAAGTGACAACCAAATGGTGGAACTCGGAAAATCATTGAATGTCACACATACTCCTGTACCTCGTCCAAGTTACCGGAACGCTTTCTATACTGTGTCAACCATCTCCAACTTATCCCATTCTTAATCGCCCTTTATTAAATCGGAAATCAGACGCATAATATGTGTTACGTCGCGTAAGACGGTCCGTGCGACGGCCCTCATGGTCTGACTGCCGAGGCCGACATACCGTTATACTGATCTTCAATAAACCTAAGGAACCACCATAAACCGAATCTTTTTAGCTTAATTTCTATTCACATAAGTATTTTCGGTTTATGGATGGTCCTTAAAACAGTCCTTAGGTTTATTACACGCTCTTATAACTTACAGAGAAAGCGGTTGTTTGTCCATTAAAAACAGCAGGTATTTCCCATTAAAAAGGACACTCATACCGAGCTTTCCTCCGTAATTGAACGAGACGGGTCATCACTGTTCTACTAAACGTCGTGCAGTCAACACGACTGTTCCTATAAGCTTCGCGTAGTCCTCACTTCGATCAAAGTGATATTATCTTAGTCTATTCTTTATTATTACTACTCATCTATCAAGTGTGTTATTCTT
The DNA here is from genome assembly GCA_905333015.3 of Bombus campestris. Taxonomy (NCBI): domain Eukaryota; kingdom Metazoa; phylum Arthropoda; class Insecta; order Hymenoptera; family Apidae; genus Bombus; species Bombus campestris. The sequence goes on from HG995135.1 coordinate 7,964,559, forward strand.
CATCATCTGTATCAATTATCTCTTCCGCCACGACGGAACCTCAAGTGTAACAAGTTGTTAAAATATAAATATTATAAAACTGTAGACTACAGTTTTATTCCCCAACAAATACCCCTATTATCCCACAAGAAATAAGGGGATCGACCTGTTCGTGGTGTCGATTGTTATAATCGTAACTCCTGTTGACGCGCTTCAACGCGATCGCGTCTCCCCGCGACTGGACGATAGAACAATATGTATAATTTCGATTCGTGAACGTTTTACAAACAGGTAATGAGACAACATATTGTAGAAAAATATACTATACATACAACACATATTATGACATAAACTTGAAAGAACTAAATCACAATATCACATAATGTTTTATCGAATGAACGACAAAATAAAAATCTGTACCTGTAACAACCTAACGAATATTCTAACTAAGGGGTATCATCGAGGCCTTACCGAGTGCAGGTTCTTAGGAACAGATATACTACCCATTTAAACTTACCACTACATTTTAAACTATCGTACAACTCTCTATGAAACACTGTTTCGTATTTGCATCGTTATTTTACAATTCCATTGCAATGCAAATGTAAAGTAACTAATACTTCAAATATGGAACAAAAGTAGAATATGATTCATAAGGAATTATACTGCCTACCAAATTATCCACTTACTTTCTGTTTATCTACTTTACATTATTTTATTTTTTAAAATATCATGCTGAATTATCCACGCATTAATTCATAACATAAGTAAGTACTTACATAAACACAGATTAATATTACTAAGAGGCACTGCTTTCACTGGTTTCTAACAATGTCAAACCAATGTTTCCCTATTAGTACGTAGTTATGTGCTCAGATTGCAATTTATATAGTCTATGCATAAACTATCTAACCATATAAATCTTATTTTATTTATAAACCTTCTATCTAACCACGAGTTTAATTCAATTTAAGATATGTCCTAGCTGATTATAAGTCTAATTTAATATGTTAACCAGAAATCTAAAGATTTTTATATGTCTGACTTACATAAGCACCTAAATATAATAAAGGAAAAGAGAAATCGTATATTATGTGTATGTATAAAATGAATCATCTATATTTTAAAATCTTGTATACCTTGAATATAGCTTGAGATAGTCAATATCTGTCTCCATTGGTCGTACAGAGATTTCTGAAACTAAGAACTCAAATTCAAATTAGTTTTTTGATTTACCGAAAGATCTTCAAGTTGTATGAACCAACGATCATAGCGACCGCTGTCCGTTTGCATGTGCGTGCTCGAGCAATAAACGTTCGTTTCGGAACCTACTCGTACTCGCGACCACGACCGCGATATTCGAAAAATCAATAGGCAAGACTCAAGACAAATGGTATGCTCCATTTGTGATGCCAGCTTCCCCGTCAATTTTTCAAATCAAATATCCTGAAACAGGTTGGATACGCGAAAACGCGCCTACCCGACGAGAAACTGTGCCAACCTGCCCGGCCCTACTTATAGTTAACATTCATACCAAAAAATATGCTACCTATCCTACCCGGAAACCTATATTTAAAATTTAAAAAATGACAAAACAAGCACACCAACACATTCACTCCATGGTTCTCACACATAACCCGGGCGCAAAGGCCTACACTAGAGGCGTCCCGGGACGCCTCCGACACCCGAGTTTGATACACAACTTTCACACTCTAATTTACATACCATTTTCCTGAAATCGACTGGCGATGGCTAGCGACCATTGTGTAAAACGCAATAATAATACGTATATATCTCGATTTTAATTAAAAATAAATTTATGATTGAGAGAGTAAATGTATCTCTTTAAAAAAATTGGTACGAAATTTAATACCGTTATTATAATTTTAATATTATTGTGAGATTGGCAATATTATTATCTATACTTATATCTGTAAGTCTTTCGGATACTTGGAATTACAGTGAATAGAGTAACGGTTAAAACGACGCAATTCCACAACCTAACACACACATACAATGTGGAAAATACGTCGTGCACGATACACCAACACAACGCCAGTCGTTGAGAAATTGTTAAGCTTATAAGCTATGATCATCATGTCCATTGCCTTTCTCCCAACCAAGTAACATCTGAGCACGTGAGTGAGGTCCCGACAATGAACATGGAAGGGGTTAGACTTGAAAATCCTGAACTAAAAGGATTATTAACATATCTAATTTTATATGTATTTCATAACGGGCTAATATTAGTTTGTGTTTCCTGATTTCACTTCAAATTTCAATGACCTTACTTTATATTTTACTATGATTTAATGAAGTACTGAAATATTGAATCTAGATGAGTAAATAATGAATATATTTATTTAAAAATAAAGAACAGGAATCAATGCAAGTAATATCAAATTCGATGAACAATGATAGACTATAAGTAAATTAATCCTCAAGCGACTCTTTCATCAAAGCATATTTTCGAAACTGTACATACTGCGTTCACAACTTATTGCTTTGATTCTGAAATCTGCCTGTCGCGAAGTTTTTTCTTGCACATAAAATTTAATACATTTTCATGCGGGAATAATTCAACACTTTAATACTTTTATAGCTAAAATTATACTTAAGTTTATAATATGAATATCAAATAATTAAAATGTTTAAAATATTAGTATAAAATGAAATTGATGATGAAATGAAAATGAAATTGTAAATTATTCATATATATTGTTATCATCATTGTGGAATAAATGCATTTTTTATTGCAATCATTTCAATAATCATGTATTAGAAAATTTATATCTTATTTAGTGTATATATTTGTAAATATCCATTTTAATTATATTCTGATTTTAAAAGCAATTATGTATCGAATATATTTTCAACTATGCATATTCAAACGTATAATTCATATCATATAATATTATATTAATATTATATATTATAGAATGTTGTATTAATAATGTCAATATAAAATTAATCATCAACGTCATGTTATTAATATATATATATATAACGCGATATGTAAGAAAACCTATCCTAGCTAATAGATGAATAAAAACACAAAGATAATGTTACTACTCACGAGTAAAATAAATATCCGCGATCACTATGCTCGCAAAAATTCTACGTAATACAACCAGTCACCCGTGTCGATTCGGACCTTTCGCCCTACGACATGATTGAGTGACCGGAGGAACAAAAACGCATGCAACTCACAATAAAATACGAGGAACGTGGTCATCGATGCTGCGGTAGCCCAAGGAAAGTCATCGCGAGGGCTGTTATTAAAGAGGAGTCATACAACTCACAATTAGATGTACAGAACATTGCTACAGTAGTTCAGTAAAAGTCATTTTGAAGGCCATGATTGAAATCTAGACTGTAAAAAATCTGCAATAAAACGTAAAATATTAGAATTTGTTTTTAATACTGTAGAATTAATTGAAATACAATGTGTAAAGATACTTACATTCTTGACTTTTGTAGCATCATTACCTCCTTTTCAGGGAATAGGAGAAAGAGAGGACTGTGAAAAATCTGTAACAAAATATGGAATATCCTAATTTGTTAATAAAATTTAATATTCTGAAATGTAATATTCTAATAGAATTAGTTGAAATATAATATTCAAAAATACTTACAATTTTAGCTTTAGCTGTACTAGACTTTCACCAAAATGTAGGAAGAAGTAGGAACAGTAAAAAAATCTAAAGAAACAGGAAATATTATAATATATTCTTAAAAGTACAGTTTATTTAAAAAATTTGAGATAGTAAGAGATGGAATATTTTACTAAACTTGGAACTTCAATAGAACTAATCTCTAATAGCTATAAGAATCGAAACTCTAATGTAAAAGTTTCAAATATAGAGATTGGAAATCTAATCATTTTTTGAGCATGTTAGAGACATTTCTATTTTACAACTCAATTTTAACAGAAAAAGAAATTTCTAGACTTCTTAAATGATGTCTCTTTTAATTAGTAGGAATTCAAGCAAAATGCAGAGAATAAAATAAATTAAAATATACATAGATATTTACATTGTTGATATCCTGGAGAGATTACATACTCTTACGAAACCTCCAACTCTAATACCGAAAACGAATATTTAAAAAAAGTAAGATACATTAAAAAATAAAAAATAAATAAAAATTAAAAGTAAGTAAAAATTAAAAATAAATAAAAATAAAAAAGTAAAAATAAAAGTAAAAAATTACTAAAACGTGCATTTTGTTAAAAATCGACGAACAAACACTGAGTCTAATTTCACATAAAAATTCTAATTAAATTTACAATTATTTAAGAGCTACTGCGCTCTGAAAAATATCACTACTGTTATTACGGAACAAATACTGACTTTACTGATCGCATTGCACGCGACCACAAATATTCTCTGAAAATGAAGTTGTTAGTTGGGGATGGAAGCAGAGAAAAAAGTAAACTTTCCTTCTCCTCCCTATCGAGCGTTTGTTTACAAATGTACTGGTGTTCTTATAAAGCTATGAACATAAATGTTTATTATTCTTGTTTTTCGAAGGATCATAGCCAATATTGCCAGATTGGAATATGTATCTAAAATTGGTATCAATAAATATAAAATATTATATATGAATATTGTAAAATATTTCAAAATAACATTCAATTATCAAATATTAGAAAATACTATAAATCCAATATAATTGATTTAATGCTAAATTTAGCAAAATTTGGTGTATTTGGTTTAAAATACAAAATTTATTTAAAAAATCTAAGTTGTTTAAATACTTAGAGCGCTAATTTAGAATATATATTAAAAGAAAGAAATAATTCGATCAATTTATGTGAAATAAGAATGATATATTCAAATTAACAAAATAATTTCTCTAGTCTTTTCTAATTTGGTCTTAGTATTCTCAAGGAACAAAATTTTTTATTATATTATCTTATATTATCGTATATTATCGTATATCAAATATGTATATAATATTATATAATATTACCCAATATTTTACCAATTATCCAATAAAATAATATGAACGTATGTATAAGATTGCTTTTATCAAAATGAATGAAACATTACCAAATTTCTATTAGAAACCACCAAATCGACTGTCAATCATTATAGCGTCACTTTTTGAATTCTTACAGAATAGGAATCTTTCCCTCCATTAACCAATATCTGCACACAAGGAAATCGACGATTTCAAAGAAATATATAAAATCAGAATCAATTACGTATATTAAAATTAAACGATAACATATTTTAAAATCTGTCCTAAAAAAAAGCACATAATATAAGCTATCAGTAACTGTAATGATCAAATACATAATCAAAGGAAACGCAAAAGCAAAGTAATATTTAAGTTAATTAATTTTGTTATAATAATATTCAATAGATTAATAGATGAATTTGTATTATTGAAACAAACTTAATTAATATTAGGTTTTATTCACTACTGTGAATAAAGGCTACAGAATTGGAATACGGAAATATAACACCGTTATAACAGATAACACACCTCACACAAATTAATAAGTTTTGACACTCCAATTTTCGACAAGCAAATGGCTCCCCGCACCTCAATTCGACTACTCAATTTCGATGCGCGGAGAGAAAGTATCGCCCAGCGGCAAATTGAACGTGTTTGAATCAGTGAATTCCCATTGGTTCTACATTATGTATTGTTTGTAGGAAATACGGTTTCAGCGAATCAGACTCATTACAATTTAATTACATATAATTAGATATTTATAACATATAATTAAACTTAATTATGTTTCCTATTTAATATAATATAAAATAGGATTAACATAATATAAAAATAATAATTAATTTAAGCAAGAATTAAAAGTTTTATAATAAAATAAGTATTATAATAGGATTATAATTAAAATTAAAATTATAAATATAATATAATATAATTATAATCAAGTATAATAAAATTTCAAAAAATTTGTTATTATTTTATATGAAAATAATTTACAATTTTTCCCTCAAAACGAAATTAATGTTGTAATTTTTATTTTACACAATACAAAACATTCTTTGTCGTGATCATTCACTCGGTAAGCCACTACTAATCAGCTTAATCTCTATTATATAACTACTTATTTATAAATAAATATTTCGAATAAATTTAATATTAAGAATATATAAATGACATTTGTGTATATAAAATGATGCTTTATTTTATTTCTTTTGTATCTTTTTTAATAAACAAATATAATAAAGGTAAAAATGATTAATGTTAAATTGGTATTAAATTATTGCTCTGCAACAACATGTTCTGGCACAACTTTTGCTACTTTCCTGAATTCTTTTCGCAACGTTTTAGGACATTGCATTTGTGTCCAATTAATGGGTATCATAGCTACACCTGTAACACGAAGATTATTAAGAATAGGAAATAATTTTACCTTTGTTTACTTACCTTCCTCACTATGTGCTATCACTACACCCAATTCATTTTCTGTTGTACTTAATTGATAAGTATGTGCTTCTGTCATTGGCATCTAATTAATGCATAGGAAATTATTCAAAATTTTATCAACAATAACATATTTTTTTTCTTTTTGCAAACAAGCTCAAGGATACAACTCTTGCAAGAATAATATCTCCAGGTCTAAAGCACTTATACATTTGAATATTATCTTTATCTATTGCACGAACATCTTCTTTCCTTAAAATTCCTCTATAAGGTCTTGTCAATACAATGTCACCTATACATTTTATACTACATTTACAAAATCTTTGATTAACAATAGTAACCATAGCTGTTACAATATCACCAGGTGCAGGAACAATGCTTTGTTCTGTTATTCCATGGACTTCTATGGTACGAGTCTAAAATTTAATATATCATTATTATTATTATTATTATTAAAAATAATTATTTAATATATAATATATGAAATTTATATAATAAATCTCAATGTTGAATAATACTTAATGTAATTAATAATTAACAATAAATTACATAATTACAATAAAGATATTTCATAATGAAACACAGTTTGACTAATATCCAACAATGTCTAATCTGTATTGCTATTTAAATCATTTGAATTGCTTACTCACATTTTCTTTTTGTATTAATTTTACTACACCAACTAATTTCGAATAGATATAGCCTTGTTGCTCATAAGTTCCTGGTCCAGCAATATTAAATTTGTCAGAGACACATAACCTCTGTCCTATAGAAAAATATTCCATTTTTATTCTTTAACCATATAATTTTCTCACTCATGTTGGACATATAATTACCTGGCACGCATACGATAATGTCTTTATCTTTGTCCATATTGTTATAAGATTAAAACGAATTTATTTCGTGCATATAATGTGCCAATGAAGTAATAAACATAGCTTGTAAATAGTTTGGGTGTTATATACGATTTAATATAATTTAATGTAAAATATACTATTATTAGCTGGTAGTTACTAATAAATTATGATCTTTAAGGATAAATTTGCATTAAAAAAGTTTGATATATTTTAGTTTTCTACTTAAAAAGCTAATATTTCAAAAAGTAACCTTTTATGTTATCTTAAATTTGTGAATTCGATTCTGTTTCCCCTAGATTTTTGTCACGTGAATTTATTTACTTCTTCTAATTTGTTAGAACACTCGTTGACTCGTTGAACAAAGAATAAATTTAATAAACAGAAAAATATGATATTTCAAAAAATTGATATCTATAATCACAGATGAGGTTTTAATGACCAGAATTATAGGTGTATCTCGTTTGTGTAGTAACAAATAAATTTGTAAATTAATGTTAACATTTAAATTCAAGGAAGATGTGTGAAAATAATTTATAAAGCCTTTGTGTTTCCTAAGTATCAAATAATAGTATATCAATTCTGAAATTTATTAATTAAAAAATGGCTGATGAACGAAATTTTCGCTCGTCTTATTATGAAAAAGTATGCATTTTTACGTGAAATATTTGTATTAGTAACATTTCTTATCGCTTAGGTTATAAATAATAGAACACTAATTATGAATGTGATTAATCAAGTATATAATCAAAATATAGGTGGGATTTCGTAGTGTCGAAGAGAAAAGGTCTTTAGAAATATTACTTAAAGAGCGTCCTTTGGATAAAGCAAAACTGAAACAATTCTGCTTGCGATTTACAGTTCCTACTAAATATAGAAACTTTCTTTGGAAAGTGTTATTGGATGTGATACCAATTTATATAGATAGTCATAAATTTATAATAAGTCAAAGAAAAGCAGAATTTCAAGATCTACAAAAAGCTTTAAAGGTTACAAAGATTTTGGATGATTATACAAAACCTCATTTAATGCTCCTTACTATGTGGTTATTACGCACTAGAAGAGCAAAACTTGACATGAATACTCAATTAGAAGTTCCCTTACACAGGTATCAGCATTGGTCTCATATTTTATTAAATATAGCTATTAATTATAATCTATTAAATTATTGTCTCATTAATAATTATATTTTCTTTAGAGCTATGAACAGATTGGCTGAAACATTATGGCACATTGTTGATATAGATTCATATGAGGAAAAATTAGTAGACACATATTGGATATTATGTGGACTTTTAGATCAAGTACAAAAATTTCATAAAGAAATCAGTAGATTGCAAGAATGCACTTATACTTTGTTAGAGAGAGAAGATCCAGAATTGTACAAGCATCTTATTAAAATAGAAGCAATTTACAATATTCCATATGACATTTGGTTTTCTTCATGCTTTGCAGGAACAATATCTAATGGTTCTATAGCAAAGTATATATATTTAATATACTTTAAATAAAAAATAAGAAATATATAATTGAAAAAAATGATCTATTTATTACAGAATATGGGATAAAATAGCTGTAGGTGCATATAGAACTTTAATCTTTGTCACTGTAGTCACCCTAACAACTTTAAGAAGACTTTTATTGAGATGTGAAAATATAGATGGTATTTTGGATACTATTGCCAATGTATGGAAATATCTATATATGTTTATTTGTACGAGTATGAGTTATAACAATTGTTTATAAACAGATATTTCTATTCTAGATAACAGAAGAAACATCTGAAGTAATTGTTAACAAAGCAATTGAATCTTGGCAACAGAGTGGTTCAACACTGACAACTATTTCATAAACTATTTAAGAAATTAAAACCTTCCTTTTATGAACAAAATTATATCAAAACAATTATATTATAAATTACAAAGTATGAAGTAACTTTTAACTTTAACCATTAATTTTTTAAAATATAAATATTTGTATATCTATAGAACATGTTTCCTTATATTTTAAAAATAATTATTTTATTAATGCATCCATCATACATTGTACATATACAATTACTTACTTTATTGAGGTGTTAAGTCTTAAACTGGACTTTGTTTTTTATACTGTGACTCTTTTGTTTGTTTTGCAATGTTACATTACAACAGTGTTGATGTACTTCTGTGTGTAAGAGCAAACAAATAACTTTCAAATCAAGCAGAAATATAAAATTATTGCATGTTATACTTATATTCTCCAAGAAATTTAACACAAATAAGTTATCATATATTCTCAAAATTTGTTTTACATATTTTTTTTATCATCGGATATAATAATCTTGTCATATATATTTATGTTGTGCATTTGTAATGGAATTTTATTCCGCGTCTTACCTTAACAAAGAGATATAAAAAGATATGTATAGCACTTCCTCAATACCAAAGTAATTTCAAACAACAGAATAGTACTAATGGGATTAAGATATCATATGAATTGATTAGCCTCTCTTTCGAATTTTTATAAAAAAAATCATATATGATGATTTATTTACATCTTTTCTGATTTAAAAAATAGCATTCTTGGAGAAAAATGAGATCATACAAAATTTTATTTTTTGCTCACGCATTGCACCATAATTTCATGAGTTCCTATTGTTTTCTAATATTACAACTCTTGAATAGGATGTCTGCTACTAAGTCGTTCTTTGGTTTTTGATGGGATTTGAGCATCCTTTTTTATCGTGAATTATCTCGTAACAAATGACAGTTATAATTTCATGTATACTAAACAAAATGATGAACAATAAAGCTAATTTCATTTCGAATATGTCGAAGTAGTCTTACATTTGTTATAAAACATAGTATTATGCAAATTTTAACGCAACATCGAAATTTATTCTAAATAATGTTGATTTCAAATTCAGAGTCTTATGTGGGCTATGGCAATGCACATATAATTCCGCAGACACTAATTCTTTCAAAGTACAAGTAAAATGCACAAATACACTACACTATTGTATTTTGTTAACATCAATGACTCCAATTTATAACATGCACATTTTAACGTTTGAGTAACGCCGTCAGCATTCGACTAATAATGTTCATAACATTCTTGATCAAAATCTACCATTGCCTTCAAATGGCAAAGTATAATTTCATATAAATTGTTTTTTTTTTTTTTTCTTTCTGATTAAGGCCATTGAATTCATCCTGTTGCTGTCTAATTATTAAAATAAATATTTATGCAAAAAAGATAATTAATGTACTTTACAAACATCAGCTAACTCTTACTAGGTATTATATGCGATTGGAAACTTATTCTCTATTTCAACTACGTAAAGTTTCATTTACAACGTCTTTCCATTTTTTTCGCGACTATTGCACTCTTCTTTCTTCGTTAATTCAAAGGTATGCTTAAAACAAAGGAATGCATGAAAAATGAGACAAAGTACATCCGCAAATAAATAAGATTTTGTTTTCCAAAGACGATTTACAAAAATGTCAGAAAATATCCTAAACTGAAAATTTATAATGCTGGTGATCAAAGTAACAGGTGCTCTTGCCTAAATTATACAAAATTGTTGCCCCTTATGTGATTCTAATAAGCAATGAATAACATGCATCATAAAAAATGTTTTTACATAAAAAGTAATAGAGTTTTTACGTTATAAGTCTAGTAAAAATACTGGTTACAACTTTCATTCGTTTTACCGTTTTATGCATTGGCAAGCTACACAAACCAGGAGTCACTGATAAATGAATCAGAATGAATGAATGAATAAGGTGTCCGGTACTTGGTACAAGATAATATTACAATCTCCTTTTTTTTTAAATGTAAAATTTTAACTTTTTATATAACAAAATATACCTAAAACGATCGAACTTAATGCTGAGTTCAACCTAAATGTCATTAAAACAGCACTGCTTGTAAAATTTTTCATAACCTAAACATTAAGTGGATTGATAATCCTAAGATAACCTCAGTTATTGACTTAAAGATATAATATAATACAATATAGACAGCTTTTTTAAAGTCCTTGTGTAGTAGGTGCACTTGATAGTAACCGTTTCTCTAAAGATAGAGTTTTATCACAAAGGTACATGTCCCTCTTCTTTCTTGTAGCTCGTCTTAGTTTTTACAATAGCTATAGAGCAGCAGAGTTGCAATTGTCGACTAGAGGTGACAGCGGTCCTATTTTTCCTTTCCCGCTTCCCAATTTGTCTCCTTCATAATGTACATCCAAGGATAAACCTTAAATCATAGCAAAACTTAATATAACCATGTATATATAAACGTGTGCACACACGTGTGTATAACATACAAGACATTTTTTATGAGTTACATATATGTTATATAAAATATAGATGTATTTTAATTATATTAATAGCTAAGATAATAATTTCCGAATAAGCGATCACATTGCTTATACGTTAAGCCTGATGTTAGTGAAAGATTTAAGTCTTGTTGGTGAGAAACAGCTAGTAAAGAACAAAATCTTTTTAAGAGGAAATCCAATCTTAATAAATTAACTACGAGCAAATCCATTTTCCGATTACTTATCCGAATATTACTATGATATCCCTTTTTATAAAATTGATATACAATCTTCATATTTTACTGTACCATCGTTCGGCTACTATCGTTATCCAAATTGACTTACAATAAAATCCACCACCAAAAATACATCTGAATTTTAACATAACTGACAACCTTTAACGTACATTTCTGATATGCGTATTTACCGGAGAGCCTCCGGGAGGTGGATGGATGATGTAATGGACCAGTTGGCATTGTGTTTGATTCAGGTATAAATGCAGCTACTAGTAATGCACATATCACAAGTAATGCACCAAACACAAATGGTGGTCCTGGTACAAGCTGAAAATATAGATTTTGTTGCAATACTTATATCAATTTAACTATAATCATATCTTAGCTTTTAATCAAATCTACCTGGGTTACTATTTGTGGCATAATATCAAGATGTTGCGTGGCAGTTCCTGTTTTGTTATTTTCATCTAATGGAGATGGCCTTGCAGGAAGGGAAGGAGAATTGTCGTTGAGATCAACGCGAAAAAGATAAAAGATTACTCCAAACATTGCTGGCCCTAGACCATTACATAATCCACGCATTCCGGTTACCATGCCTTGTACCAAACCTTGTTTATCTGCATCAGAATGCATGGATATAAACGCAGAGATTGCAGGATATGTAATACTTGACACAGCAGCAAGCACTCCAGCTGCCCACATCATCCTTAAAATTACAGAAATATCTAATAGAATTCATAAAATTATATTTTTATTAAAACCAAGTTGTAGTAGAATATAAGTAATGTCTTACTGAAATTTTACTTCAGAAATTAAAAGTTTGTAAACATGAACAAGAAAAAATTACCATGTTTGTGAACCGAAGCCAAACCACATAAGTTGTAACATCTCAAATAGAAGGCCTAACATTATAGTATGTTTACTGCCAAGTGTCTTTATCAAAACGCCCAAGAGAGTTTGAGCGCCAACGCTTAAAATTCCAACCACAGCAATAAAAAATGCTACCATTAAAGCAGTAAATCCCATAACCTTAGTCAAGTAGACAAATATACAACTATACTGTCCTGCTTCAGGAAGATAGCTCAGGAACACAGTAATACACAACATTAAAATAGTGTGATCTTTGCCAACCTAAAATATCAAAATTATATTAATATTTTAATTTTAATTATTATGTCAAATAAAGATAAGTATCTTTAATTAATTTAAACATCCTATTTAAAATAGAATACAAAAACTTCTAAAATAGTGAAAATATCTATTTTTAAATATAAATTTAGTAATTTGGGTCGATTCCACTTTTATATATGATATTCCAAATTACCTTTCCAAGATAAGCAAAGGGGTCTGCCTGCTCCCAAGAAATAGGTGCTGGTGGACGAGCTTTTTCAGGCAAACTTTCAGGTACAGCCACTAATATAAAAAACACATCCAACACTGCAATAGCTGTTGCTAATGCAACTACAAGATTTTCTCCATACACTTTCATGACATAATCTCCCAATGCTGGGCTTATTACCATACTTGCAGCAAAAGTTGCAGATACCTAATAAAATAAATTTATCAAGAAAACGGTATAAAATACTATAAATTATATAATAAATTTTGTAATAAAATACTTACTAAACCATATGCTGGAGATCTTTGATGTTCCTCAGTAACATCAGCAACATATGCAAACACCACTGAAAATGTGCAAGCAAAGACACCACTGATGGAGATCATAGCAAAGAACCACCATGTATTAATGCTCATTAGAGGAATCGGTGCACATGTGAAGGCTACTGTGATGAGTAGAAAGAATTTTCGACCCCATACATCAGACAAGGCACCAATTAATGGTGCAGAAAGAAATGATAAGATTCCTTTAATGCCCATTATCAAACCATTCATCAGGAACGTATGATTTGGAAATGTAATATTTAATACAGAAATAACAGGCATGGTTAATAAACCCCATGCAAAAAATTCCAAAAATATTACAACCAGAGCATGGTACACACTTGCCTCTCCTATACCGGAACTCTGTAAAACAAAAATAATAAAATATATAAATACTCTTTGTATGCAAAATGTGTGTATACTACTAATGTATGTATACACAGTTCATAAGCAGCCATGATATCTATTTGCTATACCCAATAAATATGAAACAATAAAAAGATCATGTTTACAAAAGTACAATATCAAAAATTTCTTTGGATTTATCAAGAACTATAAGCACTTTGCAAATTGTGACAGCTGACCTTAAGATGTCTGTAGCATTGCTGAGCAAATGTAAGAGAAGGTGTGAGTTTAGCAATAGCATGTTCTTGGCTGTTGTGAATTTCAGAACAGGAGGGGCCCAGGCCCTCTGCTCCACCTTTTGCCCCAAGGGGCATGACCCCTAAGAAGTGTTACTATATATATTTCTTTCCATACTTATGATTCTATCAATATTTCATTATCAGTTGTTCAGATCCATATAATACTGTAATGAATAACTTTGACTTAGCATCATATCAATTTTTTATTTCCAAATATTCAACCTAATCTTCATGAATAGTTCATTGATTATTACTGAGTTCTTTCTTAATTACATTTATGTGTTAATTTTAATTGAAAGCTCTATTTTTATTGCATTTCCTTGTGAATATTTTTCTAATATATTTAGTTTTAAATTCTACATATATATATTTTTTGTTATATCACAAATATCATTTTTCCTATTAAGATACAATCTTTGCATGTTCCTATGGTTTGTATAGAGATTGTATTATCCTCAACTATATACATATAAAATAATTGAGTTATTAATTGCAACAAGCTTCTTTCTTATTTTCATTAATACTAATCTGTTATTATTATAATTTGTGCCATTAACAAAAAGTTAAGAACTATATTAGAAATACATAGTATGACCTATTCACTATTATAACTTGATCTTCATCATTTAAACAATTATACAAATATTCTTTAGTATCATTGCTTTTATTTTTGGTCAATTTTATGTATTTTTTCCCATCCACACAAAGTGTACTTTTCTTTGTTTCTCTTTTTACATTTCTCAGCAATATAAAGACACAAAATTCCTTATGTACATAAAATATTGTGCTAAAATCATTAACATTGAACAAAATAGCTGTGTATGACCATCTTAAAAATATACTCTTCTATCTGTATACAGGATTTTCAAAACATTCGGATTCTCTTATCACATATTGTAGTCTGTAGCTATTAAGGGCAGCTGGTTTAAAAAGCACTACATTGTTGACAGATTAAATTTTTTACAATTTCCAGGATTTCTTTCTTTTTATGTAGTATCATTTAAACATTTCTTCTTAAACTGTTCTCCTTTTTTAGGAAAAACTGTAATGTTTTCGTCAAACATGATTCGATTTGTTATCTGACAGTAGTGCGACGAAGTTTTTTATAATAAAACTATCATTCAGTATAATGTCATGCGATTTTTGTATCATCGAAAACTGTCACACGAAATATTTATCGGCATTCCAACTTTTCGTAAAACTAGTACAAGTCACAGTATTATATTAAAGTGCATTAAAAAATGGTATAATCGGTAATAAAGACTGACAGATCGAGGTGGAGTAATTCGTTCCGTATTTAATATTTCTTGGTACTATAAGTTATTGTCAACACCTCTTCACTTAAGATTCTTGAAACCACATATCTATTTAATAATTTCCTGATCTTTTTACTGTCCACTCTTATATTTTTCAATAGAATTATTAGAAACTTTTTTAAGAAAAACCTGAATCACTGCATTGCAACTCTTCCACCAAACCCCCCACTTTTTATCATAGTAGCTGTTCTTTCGTCATAGCTTTAGATTGAATCTAACCTAAAAATTTAGTAACGAACCTATAATTTGTTCGTCGTATGTTTATAATAATACACTTGGAAACGAAAAACAGTCCAACTTTGAAAAAGTTTACATAGTCTTTTTCTCATTATTCATTTCGTGTACGAAAAGCTTAGTTGTTCTTATCAACTACACATTACTGGCAGCTGATCAATATGCGCAAGTACGATATTATTCGAAGGACCTGTACATATATAATAATACTCTAATAAAAAGAAACTAACAATTTAATTCAATTCTAATAAAAGGCAGAAATATTGCAAACCAAAATAAAATACATTTATTTTCACAAACATTGTTTTCCTTGAAAAATCATGATTATAATGATATGTTGCATTTTAATAGTTTGGAGCGATTTATTATTTCAATAACTACAGTGTATTAAAAACATAAAACATTTTCCTATATTCATTTAAGATATATATTTCTAGTGTAAAGCATAAAGAATTTATAGGTTATTATATTGTTTGTACAAGTACATTTATTTTGAAATTAAATATTTAATCGTTTATTTCTTTGTACTGTGTACTTTATAAAATTGAAATATATTTTTGACTTAATACTTTATCACAAACAGTAACAACAATATATCGAATATAAAATAAAAGCATTATATTATAATAGTTTTTCATAAACTTTGCAGGATATAATTTATCCTTTTTGTATTATAAAAGATAGCAATGAAGCTTCTATTTTAGCTAATTCTAATTAGTCACAAAAAGAAATTAATCAAAAGCAATAAAAAGAAATAGAAAATTGGTATAATTTAAATAAAATTAATTTCACAATTATAAAATAATGTTGAATAATGTTCTAAATAAAATGTAGTATATTTGAAAGAATTGTAGTACTATTATATATTTCATACCAGAAAAATATTGTAAGCTACATTAGGAAATTAACAAATGAAACAAAGAAGCTGGTTGCAGGTTCTAAGTACCTCATTAATTATAAAGTACTAGAAATGAACAGAAGTTTAAATAGTTTAATATACATTATATTTAACTGTTAACAAGATTATTATTGATATTATCATATATTACAATTAGCATCTTCCTGACCAAGAAACAAAAATCATATGAGATACAGGATCGAAATAAAGGCATACAAAGTTTCATTGTACTTTGAAGAAAAATTCAAAACTATCTATGAAAAACGTGTCAATTGTATTTTATAACAATCCTCTACATGAAAATGAATTTTACTAATATGTAATGTATAAAGAATGAATAAAGATTCAGCCATGTGTCAGTGTTATAATTACAATGCAATTACGCTAAAATTCACATAACTTTTGTACCTATTGTTTCTGAGAATAAGTTGAATGAGTCGTCGCGCTTTGCGAAACATTTTAATCATTAAATCCACTATTATCGCACTACTTGGTAGAAGATAAACACAAAGTAAATTCGTCGTTAAGAGTTTGTCATGCACCGAAACGAAAACGTACTTACTTTCGATGTGAAATCATCGAAAACATATATAGAAAAAGATGGTGTAACTTAAAAATCTAATAGGTATTAAACTGAATGTGTTTCAGTACCGTAATGACCCCATCCTTAATAATGAATTTTCGGCTTCGTACGATCATGCCCACGACCTTCTTTGAGACCTTGGCGGGCATATTCACGCACTGCGCGCACAGACTCTTCCGTTTTTTTAATTTCATTAATTCCTAAAAATTCGATGACACTGTGCGAGTCATTTTTTCTGGTTAAAGCCTCACACGAACACAAACAAGCGTTATTAGCTTTTAAGTCGGCCTTTGTAATCGTATTCTACATAATGCTACAAACCACAGATAACCATGTCCGCAGACTACTACAGACTACATCAGGCAAATGCAATATGTTCCAGAATGAATATAGAATCGAAAGTGTAGCTTAGAAATTGTGCGCAACAATGGTGCTACCTAGCAGTGACACAAGAAAATCTTCTCAATACATTCCCATCTAAATAAATATCAAGTTTCGGGTTGCATATTAATGCATGGTCTCGTCTCGAGATTAATGTGTGTGAAAAAATAAAAGTTGCTCGATGCTCGACGAAAATGTTTTCATCAATTTTAACGTGTTTTTATGTCATACAAATTTCATAGAAGTCTGAATTGAAACAATTTTACCATCTGTGGCGGATTCGTTTTAAATATCATATATACAGTAGTAGTGTACTCTACTGCATGTGTGCATCACGCAATTCCTACACTAATTAGATACGTATTTTCCTGTACGTAAATTATACTTAATTCTTTAGTTATTTTAGTTTTTTTATGTGACGTTTTTATTGTGTAAAACATTTTAAGTATGTAAATGGATATATATATATATATATGTATATATATATATATATGTATATTATACAAACATTTAAAGTGATCAAAAAGTGTATAATATATGAAATGTCTATTATAAATTTGTTTTAATTACTTAAAAAGTTTTACAAGAACAAATAAATATATACAAAATTAATTAATAAAACATTCAATCGTAAGTAAACGCTATTAAAAAGAATAAAACCTATAAGAACAAATTTTCAATGATTAGTGTTACATACATAGAATAAATTATTGAATAAAACACTGAATCGTAGGTAGGAGAATGGTTATCAAGAAAATAAAACCTACAAAAACAATTCTCAATGATCATTCGGTGTTATATGATAACATAAACGTGATTGGTGTGTACGCGGCATAAATTTATAACTTGATCATTGTTGACGCATAGCACCGCGAGAGTGCGCATTACTCAGTGAAAGAAAATGGTGGTTATTTGGGTGTAGTCGGACGATTTTCTGCATCACAAATGTGAGTACCGGCTGACTAAGAAGTTACGAGTGCTGTTTGTCAGTGCGTCGCGAAGCTAGTATGATCGGGTCGATATCTGAGGTAATGAAACAATCATATAACTGAACAAATATTTTATATATCCGTAAGAAACCACTGATTCTAAGTAGATATTGTTGTTCACGCATCTCCGCATGACAAGTATACTTGCTTGTCTTCCCCATGTATTTTATCAGACAAAAATCATGGATAAATCGGTGACGTTCATAGAGAATGAAAAGATTCGAATTTATTCATAGGTCTCGAAGCTATTCGCCGCCAGACAATGTGTAAAATATGCACTGACGCGATATTTTTGGGATAGATGTCACATTATCTCTTTGGTGGTCTTGACTATATACGCGCGTACGAATGTGTGCATTTATTTGATTTGCGGTATACGTGTGTAGTACTTCCTCTTCACCCCTTAATACGCATGTGTTCGGCATGCATTGTAACGGTGTGTCCGTGAGATACGTATATCACAGTATATACGTAAGACCTACTACTTGCTATACACTGTCAACATTTTTCAAGTGACTGTTCCACGATGCTTGACAACATACTGTAATATTTAACGAAGTAAATTTTATTCCCCACCTGTTCACGTTCAATCTCTTTATTTCAAATTATTAATACTTCTCGCAGTTATTTCGTTGAGCAAGTTTACGAAATCCATAAGTAATAATAAATACATAAGTGTTCGATTTATTAATAAATAACGAAATATTGTCTAGACGATATATTTAGTATATCTAAAGCACTCATTCTGAGATCGGTTGTCCTCACATTTATTGGCAGTCGATATGATCAACATTAGACTATTGATGTTGTTAAATTTATATAATCCGTCCGGTATATAAAACTGTTTGCAAAGTAGGGATTATAGTGAAACCAGAAGGACTAATACACACATGCAATTCTGCCCTCTGTAAAATAGATTAATTCAAGCTTTATTGATAGAATTCTATTTCTATCACAAAATGTTCTTCTATATAGTTCTAATTTTGTTTTTCATTCCTTTTTTAAATAAACAATTTACTTCGCTTATAGCTTTTTGCATATTCGTTACTCGAATAATTTGTAAATTATTCCTACATTTAACATATGGTATGATGTACATATATAATATAAAATTATTTTAATAAAATTATTAGTTTGCATTTAATGCAAACACTGATAAATTATTAACATTATTTAAAATTACAATAAAATTATAATGATAAACATAATGAGATAAGCATACATATTTATTAATATTTAAAGTATGTTATATAAAATATTTAAATAGAGTGGCGTAAAAAAGATGTTTGTTATATATGATAAATATTAATTTTAAATTATTTTCTACACACAATACATGTGTATTATTACTTTGAACCATTAATAATAAACAATATTTATAACTTATAAACAAAGTAAGCATATAGCTTGCTTGAAATAGTAATTAATTTTTTAATATATATAATATTAAATCAAAATATACTTTAAAATCACCAATCTATTTTGAACACTTATGTTGATTTAAAAATTAAAGATGTTAAAAGATAAATTAAATATTTATATAATATTCAATCAGAACCTCAAAATTAAAAAATTTGTTTCATTTTATAAAAAATAGAAATTATAATAAAGATATTATCACAGTCAATTTTTCCTATAAAGAATGGATATTATTATAAACAAAATAAATTCTTCATTTATTTATGAGGTTTTTGTCATTAATATTTTATTATTATTAGTTACTATTATTAATATCAATATTTTTTCTGTTTCCAGAATCATTTAACTTCTTTGGTATTAAATATTTATTAAGAAATTCAAGTAGCAGAGTATATTTGGTAAAGAAAGGAGGAAAAGATCTGTGATGAATATAAGAACCACATACTCTGTGCACTTATATAAATGCATCCAGTATTTTATAATTTGAAAGATAAAGTTAATTAAAGATACTGTTTTTTTTTAAATCTTTATCTAAGTCGAACTGTGAGAGAAAATATATATATATATAAAAATTTATATATATATATATATATATATATATATGTACATATATATAAAATAGAAGACAAGGATTTTATAAAGTGAATTCTTTCATACGTTGGTTATGTGCAATGCCGAGATGCTGCAATGAAAACAAGGCAGTGAGTTCGGTTGGCACTAGTCGGGAACATAATACGGAAGATATTTTGTTAACACAGAGTCGTTCTTTTACAATTGGAAATCAGTTGGAATTAGAGGAAGATCCACCAATTGTTGAGAAATCACACAGAAGAGTAAGGTGTGATCTAAGTCCAGTTCCAACAAGCACAAGTACTAATTTGAATATAAAGCTTTTAAGTATTAAGGTAAACTTCTCATAAATTAGTTTTAGATTTATATTTTATCTTTTTATATTTATGTTGTTAATTTCGCAAATTTATTACTGAACATTGTTAATATCTCTGTGCACACTTATTTATTATTACATTGAGGATTATAATACTAGTGTATTGATTACAGGCAGATAGAAATAGTCGTCAAGATCAAGTGGAGACTGGATCTGGTGGGTACAGAGAACGGAAGAAAGAAATTAAAAAGAGAGCAGCTATAGGCAATACAGTGCGTGGATTCCTCTCATCTGGCCACAGCAGGCAGGACAGGTATAATGATGTCTGTATCAAAATCATGCTTCTTACATTGTCATTTTTTATCTTCTGTCATTTAATTTCTTTGCTGTAATTCATTCTTTGCTTTTCATTTAACTATACATGTTCAATATATATGTATAAGTTTAATTTGGAATGCACTTTATAAAGATTGTTCTTTAATATACTATTTTACAGATTCCGTTTTCTAAATAATTATTCTATTACAATATATAATCTGAAACATGTCTTTAAGGAACAGTGTTTGTGTACCTCTAACTTTGAATTTTTGAATTACTGAATATAACAAACTATAATAATATATTAAATACTAAAACTACACATGCACAGGAATCTTTTGTATATCTCATCTGTACTGTACATGTACATATTGAAATTATTACAATCTTTAAGAAACATTACTTTAGAAAAATATATTAATTAAAATATTTTATGTGCTAAAATTAGTTGAAAAATTAGTGAATGCTGAAGTACTATAAAATCTAATCAAGAAATTTTTTCCACGTAAAATTAGAAAATTTCATCAGGAAAAGTATAAATAAAGTATAAAAGTATAAATATTTTCAGAATTACTGACCCTGAACTTCAAGTATGAAATTTTATAGGTACTCGAAGGTTAGTAATTACATGATTTACATTATTGTCATACTGCAATATAGAATTATTCAATTATTATTTATTGTCATTTAAACGTTCAAGAAAAAATAATAATTTATCAACAGCTATTGATTCAGCTTTTTATGTTTTGGAATTTTTATCATTATTATAGATTATGTATATCTTAAATTTATTTTTCAAACATTTTTCATACTTTTGCTTTCTTTAAGATTAAGTAGTACTTCAAACCATTATTCATAGCATTTCAATATTACATAATATAACGGTTTCATGGCTGGCGTGTATGTACGAGTACATTTAGTACAGATGAGGCTAAACATTAATTTCTTAATTTAGATTTACTATTCTTCATAGCTATATGATAAAAGGTATTTGATTGCAAAATATATGTGTGTGTAACATTTTCCAATTTTTATCATATTCATAAAACACAATGTAATACATGGAACATTTCATGATGGCAAATATGACTTCAATTTGGTATAATTATACTTTCTGCTATAGTTTGTATTTATATTTTGTATTACAAAATAAAAGCTTTCAAAATAAAAGATACTTTGTATCTAAATTGAAATGTATATAATTATATGATTTAAACGTAAAATTTAAACTTTGTCTTTTTTTTATCAAAGAAAATAATATTTAAAAGAAGAATTTAATGAATAGAAAAGGAAATATGGTGTAATAATTATGTAGTATATTTAATAATGTTTTAGGTATGAGACAAATAGACAACAATCTTCAGGGGGAAGTGGCCTGTCAAGTTTATGTCCAAAGCTGGTGGCCAGTGGAGGTGGCGGTAATCAGAGTGGGATTAGCCTGGCAGTGGGCCACTTAGCCTCTCAAGAAGGAGTAGGTCCTTGCTCAGTTGTAACCACTCAAAGAATCCATAATCATACACATAATCACAAACGCCAAAGAAAATTATCTATTGTCTCACAAGCTGGCACTAGTGCTCATAGTTCTGGAGATAGAAAGGTATATTATAAAACAAAAGATATTTTATATCTAAGTAATATTTTCATATAACTATAAATTGTATGTTTTTACCTATTTTCTTAGACATCAAATCTAAGCCGTTCCTCTACACCAATTTGCAAAAAGCAAGTGCGGACACAAAGGGGTGATCATACGGATTCATTATCGATAACAAGTAACGGAGTCGCCAGTAGCTCACCTTCTTCTAAAAAGAAAGTTTTATCTGCGTTACGAATTTGTGAAAAATCATCTCGGAATCTCAATTCACCATCTTTAGATCATGAAAATGATCGCAGTTTTAGCGATGCAGAGGAAGCTATTACAGCAACAGAAAATGTGTTCAATGTGCCAGGTATTTTATACTTGCATTCAGCAACAATTTTTGTATACAGAACGTTTTACAGATTTTACTACAAAGTTCGCTTTTATGTACAGGATCCAGTTCCACACCTTCAACACCACTTAGTCGATTGAAATCAAAAAAATCGGACGAAGATGAAACGAGCGTGGAATACAATATTAATAAAGAAGGTGCTGATTCCTCACGGAACCTATCAGACAAAAAAGGATCACTAGATTCCAACGAAGAAAAGACGTCTACATTAGAATGTTGCGAATCTTCTAAAACTTCGAATATTATAAAAAAAATATCGACAAATAGTATCGACGAAGAAATAAGTACACAGAATAAGCAAAAAGTAATTTCTACTTCTTCTACAAGTACGAAATCCAGCAATATAAAATCTAGAAACAAATATGTTGCAGAAAAGATGATTGAGCAACACAATAGCAAAAATTTAAAAGGAATAAATATGGAAAAAAATATAAATACAAGTTTGTCCACAGAAACATCCATGAGTTCAGCAGCTAATAAAAATAACGAAAAAACCAAACGGAAAACGTCTAATGAAGAGCCGAAATCTACTAATATTGCAGAGAATGAAGACTTAGCTAAAAATTCTGAGAAAAATGTGATAGATGATAAAAATGACATGCAACAAAGTGAAGAAATGGTAAAAAGCTCGAGATTTGTAACATCAAAAGTATCAGAAGAAATTGTGGAAACTGAGATTAAGGATATAGATGCGCAAAGAGAAGTAGAAGAAGAAGTGACGATATATGATGAAGATGATAATGGCACCAGTATCAGTGATATTGTTGCTACTCAAGCACTTCATGAATCTCTGAGTAAATTAGGTAAAGTACCACCATTAGATACTGAGTTGAAGAATGTCAAGGATACGAACACCCAAGACGAAACCAAGATGGTAAAGGAAGAAAAAGAAAAGGAAGTCGTGCAAGAAGAAGCAGTGGAAGGATTTATTGGTCCTTTACTTGATGAAAATTTTAAAGCAGATGAAAAATTAACACAGAAAACAATGGCTATGGAGGAAGTACGAAATCTATTGATGAAAGTTAAAGTGCAAACTGTTGAAGATGATGATGATGAAGAAAAAGCTATAGGTATATCACCAGATGGTAGATTTTTAAAATTTGAAGAAGAAATTGGTAGAGGCAGCTTTAAGACTGTATATAGAGGTCTGGATACTCAAACTGGTGTAGCTGTTGCTTGGTGTGAATTGCAGGTCAGAGAAATGTAATTGAATGTTTGCATTACTTTTAAACAGATTTGTATATAACTATAACTTTTCTTTTAGGAAAAAAAATTAAATAAGACGGAAAGATTAAGATTTCGAGAGGAAGCAGAAATGTTGAAAGGTTTACAACACCCAAATATTGTCAGGTTTTATGACTATTGGGAAGTTACACTTACACGTAGAAAATATATTGTGCTAGTCACTGAACTTATGACTTCAGGAACCTTGAAAACGTACGTTTTTAAACTCATGAAAATATTTAAAAATTTCTAATATTATAATTACAATTCTAAATTATTATTCAATTCCATATAGGTATCTAAGACGATTTAAAAAAATTAATCCAAAAGTTGTAAAATCTTGGTGTCGACAAATTTTGAAAGGCCTTAGTTTCTTGCATTCGAGGTCACCACCAATTATTCATCGTGATTTAAAATGTGACAATATCTTTATTACTGGTACCACAGGAAGTGTAAAAATTGGCGATTTGGGACTTGCTACTCTTAAAAACAGGAGTTTTGCAAAAAGTGTTATCGGGACACCTGAATTTATGGCACCAGAAATGTATGAAGAACATTACGATGAATCCGTTGACGTTTATGCGTTTGGAATGTGTATGCTTGAAATGGCTACTAGTGAATATCCATATTCGGAATGTACTGGACCGGCACAAATATATAAACGCGTAGTATCGGTAAATTATTTAATGACGTAAACTCAGATTTTATTGCACTTTTTATTATTTATATAGTATTCATTTTTATTCAACGTGTCAAACAACATATTAAATAATGTTTGTATTATACGCAGGGTGTAAAGCCGCAAAGTTACGATAAAGTGGAAAATCCAGAAGTACGTGAGATTATAGAAATGTGCATTCGATTGAAGAAAGAAGAACGGCCTTTAGTTAAAGATCTTTTAAATCACGAATTTTTTGCGGACGATGTTGGCTTAAAATTAGAAATGGTTTCAAGAGATTCAGCCGTAGCGGATGCTGAATTATCGCGTGTTGAATTCCGACTTCGAGTGTTGGATCCTAAGAAACGTACTAACAAACATAAAGAGAACGAGGCGATACAGTTTGATTTTGACATTCAAACTGATAATGCAGAAGAAGTAGCCTCAGAAATGGCTAAATCTAGCCTTATACTTGAGGAAGATGTCAAGGCTGTAGCAAAAATGTTAAAATCGCAAATCAGCACTTTGTTACGAGAGAGAGAAGAACGTAAAGCCAAAGAAGAAAAGGAACGTTTAGATCGAGAAGCGGATAGTGCTAATACAACCAATGAAAATTTGTTACAACAACAATTATTACTTCAACAAATGCAATTGCAACAGCAACAACAACAGATGCAATCAAATATGAGCATCCAAATGCAAGGTCAAGTACAGATGCAGTTGCAACAGAATCAAATACCTTTGCAACAACAACAACAAATGCAAACTGCTGCACAACAACCTCAGCAACACAATTTACAACCACAACAAGTCCAATTGGTTCAACAGCAACCATTAATGCAGCAACAAACGTCTGTTGTTCAGCCACAGCAAGCACAACAAATGCAACAAGTGACTCAGGTTTCACAGCAGCAAGTGCAGTACCAACAACAGCAATATCAACAACAGTTACAACAACAATATCAACAGCAACAGCAGCCACAACAATTTCCTCAGCATGTTTCGCAAAATTTAACTGCTACTTCTTCACAATGCTCTACCCCTCAGACTGTACAGACTCAACCACAATTTCCTCAAGTATCTCAACAAATACAACAACAGCAACATTTGCATCAGCAACAACAGTACATACAACTGAATCAAATGAATGTACCGCAACAGATGGGTCATCAAATACAACAACCACAGATACAAATTTTATCACAACCCCAACATATGCATCAGCAAATATCGCAACCTCCACAAGTGCAATATTCTCAACCGCAAATACAACATGTTCAAAATCAGCAGTACTATCAGCAGAATACGACAGGAACCTCAGGATACAGTGCGCAACCCCTATATCAGCAAAATATATCTCAACAAGTGTATCATTCGTATGCCAGCTCAAGTTCCTCCGGCCATGTAGAGATTTTATCATCCAACCAGCCTACAGCACAAATTTATTCTCATCCAAGTATCCCTCAGAATACAGCACCTCCAACTTCACAGCCTTACATGCAACCACAGCCAGGACAAGTGCAAACATCTGTACCAACTGGTCTAAATCTTCAGAGCACGTCATCAGCAACTCATATACAAAATACAATAACATCAACAATTCCAAATATGCAAAGTGCACCTACTCTTATTTCGAACAGTGGACATCAATCTCAGCCTCAACAAAATGTCTTAGTTCAAATGAAATATTCGCAAAGTTCTAGTATCCCTACTTCTGTACCCATATCATCTGGGATTTCTGTGCCATCAACAACAGTGTCTCAGCAACAACAGCATTTCATTTCAAACACAGAACAGCTATGTTCTAACACAGAAAGATCTTCTTTATCTAAACAAGATACAATGGATTCTGTGCAATCTTTGCCAACGGACGTACCGCCTACTATACAGGATCAAGGAAATATCTCTAACGTGTCTAACATAAGCACATCTCAAGCAGCAATGCCAAATGAAGGGTAAATATATGAAATTTCAATAATTCTTTAAATGAATATTGTTTAAGAAACTGATCAATATTTTGTTTATATAGAATAAATCAAGAAAGTGTAGAGAATGTCACTTCATCCGAAAGATCTAGAGTAAAAAGATCCGGTACGAAACGTAAGAAGCCTGGTATCAAATTAACAGTTTTGTCTGTAAGTAGTAATGAGGGACAATCAATGATTGTTGAATGTCAGTTAGATACCAGCAAACAAAAAACTGTGACATTTAAATTCGATAGAGATGATATGGTACCCACTGACATTGCTAACAACCTGGTAAGTAAATAATAGAATTTTATATGTCGATATTTTTATCTTCAAAATTTTTATTATTATTCTATTCTTATTTTCTTCAGGTTGCTGAAAATTTATTGCCACAATCTCAATGTGAAACGTTCGTTGAATTGATAGAAGATATCGTTAAACAATTACGTTTGGATCCTACACGGGCTTTACCTTTAGTAGCACATGGTCCACCAGATCAATCTGCAGGTGGTAGTCCAGTTACGAGTCGTCGACCTAGAGATCGTGACCACAGTCTTGATACAGCTAAGGTAATGGTTTTCTTTCCGTTTTTTCAATTTGTTTTATAGATATTAATATACTACGAATATAATGAAATTTGTACAATTTATCTACAAAGGAAATTCGTTTTCTTTTTTTTCTTTTTTTCTGTTTTTTTATCAGAGAAACAAATAGAAATAAATTTTGAAATAGAAGTTTTCAACAAAGATCATTGTGATTAGTATTATTACTTAAGAACCTGATACACAAAAGTCCATAATGCATATCATAGGACTATTTTGCTTGTTGTAAGTTCTTTTCTTAAAATAATAGAACCATGTTTCTTATATATTTCATATTAAAATAACGTTGTGGTTACGCTCGAGATGTATATCTCGTGATCCCATAAAAAAAACACAAGGGTGTACTTCCAAGGTATAATTGGTGTGTATCGTTTTGGACGCAGCAGGTGAGACATGGCTCGCTAACTCGTCAAAGCAGCCACCGATCGTCGTACAAAATCCATCGTAGACACCGTTCGGTGAGTTCATCGTCCCCTCTATACCTTATCCTGTTTCCTATATTTCATCGTATAATCGTGGACGTTTGTGCATCCTTTTTGATTCATGATACATTGTGTTCGGACATTTGTGTATCTTTTGAAGTACAGCAATATTATATGACGACATTTCCTGCATATTAAATTTCTCCTATAGGCAATTCGTATAACATAATGGTTAGACTATGGCCAGGGCGTACTTTATACTTTAATTTTTATATATTTATTCTTAATTATATATTACATTTAATTTTTACTTGAAAATTTTTCAGGAAAATTCACTCTTTTATGAAGATTATAATTTCTATTAGCAGTATATTACAATACATTTATATATAAGAGAATCCTATATATATAAAATAATAAACAAAATTCATTCAGCATTCTTTAGAAATGAATGACATTGTACTTATTTAAATAGATTTTTTTTTTTAACATAATAGCATTGTAAGATATGCATTCATTATTAAAAATACCTATTTGTATTTCCCTTTTTTAATTTATTTTAAATATACTTAGTAATGTAACCAACTTATATAATTGTATTTTGCAATAATTATTTCATTTATGCCGCTATTTGGTTTTGTTTACGTGCATTGTAATTATTTTATTGGTAAAAGGTAAACTTTGATAGCTAGATAATTATTTTTTATATGATTCCAGAGAGACGAAACTTCCAATACTTCTACACCTACGAAATTATTACCGATTGACCAAATTCTTTCTCACATTACGGGCTCTACCTCCATGGATAAGCAACAAAATGTGCAAACGCCTGATAGCCAAATGGGTCCTGAAAATACATCAGCTGAAGCATCCAGAAGATCATCAACCTCTACACAAAATACGGATACATTAACACCGACTAATTTACCAAGCGATCCCACTGATCCAACTCAGGAAACCATAGTTTCTGCAACAGCAGACACAGTGTTAGACGCGCAAAGTATACTTAAAGATGAAACATCTAAATCAACTTATATCCAAAGTCAAATAACCGATTCGACTGTAAATCAAATAAATGAAAAATCTAAAGAATCTGTCGTTCAAGATGCAATGGAACAAGAGAAAGAAACGAATAAAGAGACACACTTTGATGCCACAGCTGCAGAAGTAGCTACATTAACTGCGCCACCTCCAGCACGAAAAATTTCTCGTTTTTTAGTTAGCCCTGTAGTTGAACAGAAGATTGTTACAAGTGAAGAGGAAGGATCTATTTCTGTAGAAAATACAGATAAATCTAACGTATTAACAGCTCAGCCTAGTTCATTATCGCAATCAAATACGATTGATGAGGGGCAAGTAAAACACGATGATCTAGAAGTGAATGTTTTAGAATCACAAGCTATGGTTCCTGAAAAATCTAATATCGAAATCGTTACGCAAACTCCGCAATGTATCGCAGAACAAGTAGACACTGTTCAAACAATTCAACAACCGGTACAACAATCAATTACTCTTCAAAGTACTGTACAAGGGCAAGCAATCCTACCCATATCACAAATGCAACAGAATGTTAGTGCTGTGCAATCTAGTCAACAAAATGTAATGGTTCCAGGATCAGTAATAATGCATCAATCGCCTCAACAGGTACAAGTTGTATCTCAAAACATAGCCATGCCACAAAAGGATCCACAAACTCAAGTTACATCGAGCGGAATCAATATATCAGGACAATATCAAAATCAATCTATGCCATGCAATATTCTATTACAGCAACAACAAATTCCTATACAACAAAGTATACCGCAAATGCACATCCAGCCTGAACATCAGCATCAGGGACAAATGCAAGCTCAACGACCATTGCAACAATTTCAACATCAACAAATACCGCAACAACATCAACAGTATGTGATACTTCCTAGACATATTCCACAATTACAACCAGCCACAATTATAGATGAAAGAAACCGCAGGATTTCTAATATTTCTACAACATCGAACATGTCTACGGATTCGCAAATTTCGGAAATTGCTAATATGACGGACGATAAGAAGCAAACAATGATCATGCCCAATTTATCCATACCCCAAACACAGCATATACAATTTATTTCTCAACCAGATGGATCAAATATCACTCCTTTACCACAGACTGTTTTGGAACCAATCCAACCGCTTCAAACAGCACCTCAAGCTACAGTGAATGTCCCAGCAAATGTATCTGTACCTGTTTCAGTTCCTGCCCATCAAACTGTCACTGTAGAGGTTGCTCCTAAAGTTACACTTAAAACTAAAGAAGTTTCATCAACGCTTCCAGATTTAGCACAAAATTTAGCAAATATACTTTCGAACCCGAAATCGAAATCTGTAACTCCTCATTCTTTAACTACCCACGAACCAAGCCAAGCTGTAAATATCCCAGGAACTACAATACTCGAATATAAACCTACTCTCCAGTCTGAACAGTATTTTCAACCTATTCAACCAGAAGCAAGTCAAATACAAATGCAACCGCAATTACAACATAATTATCAAGTGAACACAACACAGCAAGGAATTCCACAAACGTTTCAATTTAGTCAACAACCTCATCAAGCTCAAATACCTCCGCAGCAAACAATGCAACTGAATGCAACCCATCAGATCGACCCTCAGTTACAAATGGCACAACAAAATTTTCAACAGAGCAAATGGACTGCTTCTATGAATCAAAATATTATACAGCAATCTGTGTCAATCAGACATATTCAACAGATTCAACCACAATCGCAACAAACTATCCCACAACACGTTATACAAGAAATTCAAAATGTAGAAAGTTGCATTTCTTCCGATCAATCTCAGTTTCATTTAAAGCTCCCTGATCAACAACTCTTAGGAAAAGTATCCGAAACAGAAGTTCAAGAAGCTAATTCAGCTGGGTATGTATAGTATATATAATATTGCCAAATGTTTAATACAGATATGTTTATACATTAATTTGTTTTGTCTATATATTAGGCGTACAAGTTCTGAATGTCCTTTATTATCGGAGAACGAAAGCTCTAGCCATGATGTAACTCCTGAACATACGATCGTTGAATCTGTAGATTCGGTATTATTTACACAAAATCAAACATTGCAACAACAACAGCAGCAGCAGCAACACCAACAGCAGCAGCAGCAGCAACACCAACAGCAGCAGCAGCAACACCAACAGCAGCAACAACACCAACAGCAGCAACAACATCGAAAGCTTAGTCAGCAGAATTCGCTAGATAAAGTCTCAGATACGACTACTGGAACTAGCGTTCCTGGTGGAACAGGTCCACAAACAATAGCAGATCTCCATCAAAAGCTTGTTCAATTAACAAGTCAGCCGTCCGAAGCGCTTAATGTAGGCACACCTCCTATAAGTTATCCAGCTACTCCTCATAATCACCAGATAATAGGTGGATATGATGCTTACATGCATTCTTTACAACAGAAACTTGTTAATATTGGCATGCCAATTTCCACTACACATGGCATAGTAAGTAATTTAAAAAATATAAAGAATTAAATTTTTTTGTATTTTGTATTAATAATATGATAAATACATAGCAGGGTCCTCTATCACCTCAGACTACAATACAGTCAACTACAAACTTGACTGATTCAAATGTTCCAACAAGTGTGGAAAATTCTGTTTTAACTCAAGAAAGCTCAATTCAACAACTTACGCTTTCTCAAACTGTAAGTTTTATGTTAAGAACGTAATATACATTTGTCTTGAAAGATTCAAATTAATAAAATGAAAATATAAAATTTTCTTATGTTCAGCATGTAGATTGTTCTCTTGATAGTCCAACTCCAACACCTGGAGGGGCTCCTGTAGGGTCTGAAACTATGAGTCCGAGTAAAGAGAGTATAAAAGTTCGAACCCAAAGACCGGGATCTCGTCTCCAAGAATTAGAACAAGAATTAGCAAAAATTCACAGAGGATCGATTCCAGCAACAGCTTCTCCACAACCTTTAACACCGCCTGTATCCATCAGTTCTGTTCCGCCGTCGTCCGTTGGTTCTGTTCAGCTGCAACCATCGTTACAGTCTACTCAAAGTTTATTGACTACTGTTCCACCTGTAACTGCTGTACCTGTTGCTACCGTTACTCCCAGTGTCTTTACATCACGCTCTGATACGAACACTCCGGTGCAAATAGAATCTCAAGAAAATGTTTCCGAGGTACATATAGAGTATATTTAAGTATAGCAAATTTCGGCATTTTCAACGAGCGTTTTCGAAAAATAACTAACTAATTTTAATAGAAGGTTAGTACAACACAACCTGTTAGAAAAATATCAAGATTCGTGGTTTCCAAGGTCGCAGGTCCTCCTAGTAATGCTGCTACACCGATTCAACAACATACCGATATGTCAAAAAATCAAACAGAAGATTCGAAGGTTTATCATATAGATGATACACAGGGTAAGTATTTTAAAGATCAATGAAATAGATACATTTAGAAATGTTTAGAAATGTTTAAAAATTAAATATTTATGAATTACAGGTACACCAGTACAAATAACTCACAGCCGTGAGGGTTCTGTTCCACCTACGCAAATTACTCAGCCTATTAATGCTCCTGTTGTAGAAGTAAATACATAGCTTTCACTAAGTATATGTTTAATTAATTTATACGCCATTAACTCAACTGTTAATATTATTTATAGCAAACAGAAAAAGATGAGAGATTTTGGACATTAACACCAAGTGAAGAATATCAATTGCTTATAAAAAAGTAAGTTTACATCTATAAAAATTTCATCTTACAATTTTATAATAATTAAAAATTAACTTCTTTCACTTCTGTATATATATAGGCAAACTATGGAATTGGAATCCCTGCAAAGAAGACATAGGGAAGAATTAGAACGATTTCAGCAGCATCAATTACAGCTATTAATTCAACAGCAACAGCAAGCAAGTGCACTTCATCAACATCACCATCAACATCACCATCAACATCATCCAGTGCTTTATCATACTGTTACGACTAGTGTGCCAGGTTAGTAATCAATAGTAACTTTAAGTAACTTTAAACAACTATTTTATACATCCCATTTCAATTATTATATTTCATCGTCCCTTGTAATGACATAATTCTTTTCCTAACAGGACAAACTAGACTTCCAGGTACAGAAGACTATTTAATGTTTAACACAACGCCCCAAACTCCTTTGCAAAAAGCTCCGAGTAATTATCCAGATACCGATGAAACATTACGATTAGCTATGCAGAAATTGAAGCAAACTCCTTTGCAACTACAACCACAACAGGCGGCAACTGGAATACCACACGCTTATGTTATTCCAATTCCAGTAGTGCCTTCTGAAACTATGCAAAACGTGTCTACTCAACAACCTACCAGTTATACAAGTGAACTAACTGAATCTCTAGAGCCAGCACATAATCCGGCAATTATAAATTCAACGCAATATCAGTTCACGCCTATATTACCAGATGGAACAAATATCGCAGTATCCTCTACTGGATCATTAGTTACACCTATACCGATATCAAGTTCAACGGGAAGTGGAGGTTACATCCAGTATCATGATAATCAAACATTATCAAATTTTCAAACATTTAGTTGTACACCACATGGCGGTTTCTTTTTACCAGCTGGCTATCGGCTAATATACGCTCCTTCTGGTGGAACGTCTCAGTCGCAGCCAGCTACACCAGCTACCCCACATATAGGAAATTCTCATGACGGTACACCGCCTGCAGAACCCTTGCACGCCGCAAATGTTGACAATTCAACAGCTCCACCTTCCCATACCGATCAATAACGTAATCTTCAGCAGGTTATGATCTATATTTTTCGATTTACTCATTTTCGTAATACATTCTTTATTTAAACGTGTTGCCCTTATCCACTAGTATGAGAATCATGCATTATTACAATTGTTATTCTATTATAGTTTTGCTAATACGTATTGCTACCCTCGTCTTCGTGGATATGTATGCGAGGAGATGCGAATGAAAGTATTTAGGATGTATTTGATATTGTAACATCCGTGCGTATCGCTAAAATATTCTCGTTATCTGTGCATCAGCATATTAATTATTTGATATGTGCCTCGCAGAAAAATTAAAACTCTCAATTCGTACATGGAGAATATTTTGAATGAACGAATTAAGCTTCTGGACAAAAAAAAAAAAAAAAAAATATAGAAAAGAAAAAGAAATAAAATATTGAAATTGAGGATAGAGGCCTTTACATGTACTGTGCTTATATCTTATTGTAGTAAATATCCTTCTTTAGTGAAAATGCTTATTAAAAGACTTTTTCTGCTCTCAATTTATTGATAGCACAGTCCACATTAGTACAGGCCTCAGCTAGTCTTACAAATGATGGCATACAGCCATTCTGCTCGATATATATGTATAACTGTTAATGTATACTGAATGCTTTGGAGAGAGAATGTATGTTTACGTGTGCATGAATGTGATTGCAGGAGTCAGACAGAGAAGAAATATGATTAATATAGTCACTGTTATGCTTTAATGTATTTCTAGCGATTTTACCTATTTCAATTAAAAAAAAAGTCATGTGTTACTAGTTAGCAGTTTCATGTATCTTATCTAATATTATATCAACTATTATCTTTTTTAGACTTGATTGTGAATATTTTTATTATTGTATATTTAATTTATCGAAGTTTATTTCATTTGAATTGGCATTTCATTTACAATACGTTTTGAAATACATTTGCACAATCCATTCCTTTAAATATTTTAGGAATTTTTGTTATTTAGCACTTCAATTTCTAAAAATGGTGATGAAAATAATGGTAATCATCATAGATATTGAGAATCTAATTAAGAAAAAAAGCTCAATAGGGACATGACATATGTATGAAATTCATACATGTTTTAACAATATCAAAAATAAAATGATCTAGTGCTTGTGTTACATCCCAAAAAATATATTTTAAATTTTCATCTGTGCTATCACATATTGCATTTTGCAATATAGTTAAGAATAGCTTATTTGTATAACTACAAATATTACTGCTGTTTATTGATGATTATAATGTTATCTTTATTTCGTTCAAATAATTGCAATTCGCGTCGTTTTTAATGTTGCGATTTATTACTGCTTTAAGCATGAATTTATTATTATCAGTATTAGAATTTTGAAAACTATTTTAAAATTTTGAATATGAAGTTTTTTCTTGTAATTTTCAAGTTATTGATACTTGATCATGATATTATATTAAATTACACTCAATTGTTTTATATACACATGTTTTATTTCTAAGTTTTGCGTACCATAATTCCGTTATTTTGTTTTCCACTTTATTTGGGAGAAAATATAATTATACCTTTAAATCCAGTTAATCCACCTGGTAATAAATTCATGTGGCTGTTGAACGAAACATTATAATATAGGTAATTGTATGTATTTCTTATGGAAATGCATTGCAATTATTCTTATATAGTTACTTTTAAATAAATTTATTAGATAATACTCAAAGAAAATGCATAACATGTAATACTTAATGTACATATTATTCATTTACTGTTAGGTGGATTGGCTTTTGAAAAAGATGCAGCTTCTATGTTTATTAATAAAAGCTGAGTATATGAAGTTTCTAAAATAAACTATATTTAAATATAATAATTTACAGTGATATAGTTTGGTAAAAATTGATTTTTAATTTCTTAAACTTATTCATTGAATGTGATGAAATGCATGAAATAAGACAATAGAGATGAATATTATTTCATTAACAGCATTGCAACGGACTACTTCCTTCCAAATATATTTTACACAATGTGATTTTAGATATGCATAGATAGTATTATAGTGATAATGATGATGATATAATTGGAGTAAATTTTTGTAAAACGTTATTGTTGTTTTACCAAAGAATACCAAACCGCACTGTTACATACAAGAAAAAAATCACAATGTGAATTCATCATAATTCTCTTCTACTAATATGGCATCTAACTTGATGGAATTGAACAACTTAGTACATTCAGACATAGGTATTACAATATATTTTTCAGAAAATATGACAAAAAAACAAGTAAATCATATTTTGCTACATTTAAAAGATTCATACATAAAGTCTTAGTACATATTGATGGATCAGAATTTAATGAACTAATTTATTAAAGTTATTTAATTTATTTAACAGATTCATATAATTAATTGCAAGCATATATAGATAATTTGTTGATTTATATATATATAAGGACTTGTATAATCATACTATTCTAAACATATGAATATATCGTATGATATTTTAAAAATGCAATTGTGAAAAACACATGTTTCTTGTTACATTTTGCTTTTTCAAATTTCGAATGTAAAAAAAGACTAAAGCTTGACTTGAATAATAGAATGAATTAAATTTATCTATACATTATCCTTAAAATTACACTGTACAAAAATTTGAAGCTCACTAATTAGAGCATATAAAAAAAGCTTTTTTAAAGAATTGTATGTAACTATTACAGAAAGGTTTAATTATGTTCTAAAATATCTTGTACTAGTGTTTAACTACCTTGCTTGTAATAAAAATGAAAAATATGAAAAAGTTTAGACAAAAATAATCGAAGAGCTTTTTCTGTGCTAACTAGTGTATAAGTTCATACATGCTTTAAAACTTATGTAATCTATGTTGTGTGAAATTCTATAAGAAATTTTGTAAAGACTGATTAGATATGCATCAGCATTCAATAGATTGCAAAAAAAAGAAAAAAATTAATTTAAACCATTCATTGTATGGGGAAAAAGTTGTAACTAATAGAGATATATAGAAATTAATATGAAGAAACCTGAAATAATTTAGATTCAACTCAGAATAATATTATCTTCCATTCCTTACTTGAGGAGTAATTACATCAAAATGTAGTTTGTGATGTTAATTAATACATTGTATATTTGTGAAATTTATGAATATATTATGTAGACAACAACACAACTTTTTTAATTAGTATTGCATGTACTATATTTTTAAATAATATTTTTCTGTCACATAAAATTATAAATTTATTGAAATTC
Source organism: Bombus campestris (assembly GCA_905333015.3). Lineage (NCBI taxonomy): Eukaryota > Metazoa > Arthropoda > Insecta > Hymenoptera > Apidae > Bombus > Bombus campestris. The sequence continues at coordinate 8,001,564 of HG995135.1, forward strand.
TTTTACACGAGTTCTGTTAAATTTAAATCATCTATTGCGAAGATTATAAAGAAAATTAAAAAATAGTATATCTTTAACAAATGATTGTTTCAATAATGATATCTATATATCATTACCATCTTTATTTACATTTGTTTAATAATTATCTTACAATAATAGTATAGTAGATATAAAAATAGTTCGTAGCCACAAAGATGTTAACTTATATTTATATTGATTAAATTATAGAAATTTCATTATAAAAATGTTTTAATTTCTGTTAGTTTTAAAGCGATCTTTATATAAATTTTATATTATCAAACATATTCAAAACAGTCACTTCAGACATTTTCTTCATTAATTCTATATGTACTGAATAGCCTGCAATTTAAATGAAATAAGTTACTAATGAATCATGCAAAATCAATGAAATAAAACAATTCACTATATAAAGCACAAAAGAATTATTCATTATTTTATTAGAAGACAAGAAGATCATATTGAAATAAAAATTATTAAATGAATTAAATAAGTAAATTGACCAAAATAACCAATTGTGTGTATTATGAACAAACTATAGGTATTTACGAACCACAAAAATAGGACCTAAATAGAAACTTCTTTCATTTCTTAAATATTATAAGGAGTATATTATTTTGAATATCTTTTATATTTTTGTACAATATATAAAATAAAATTAATAAAAGCATAAAAATGTGCGGTATAGTTATGAATAATTACAGGATCAAACAACTTTTATTAAAATATCTTTTTAGTGGTTCATAGTTTATAATAAAGGATTAGAGAGACGATATACTTACAATTAATGGAGTTGTGAAGTGCTTATAATAATTATGCTATTGCTTCCATACGATTTCGATGCCGTGCGTAAGCACCCATACAGGCAAAAAATCCAATGATTCCAATAATCAATCCAATGATCAATGCTAAAGTATCTCCAAAATCAAAGCTGGACGAGGCCATCGCAAAATTAAATGTCGTAAAAATAGCAAGCAAGAGATAAAACCACATTTTTGCAATATAAAAAAAATTTGATTATTTGATATGATAAGTAACCTTCACGATGATGGGTTTTAATAATCACTACACTTGTACGATAAGATTCACATATCTTGCGCGTTTATTAAATCAACTTTCAATTCGCTGCAAAGTTACTATTATTTTTTTTACTTTGTTACATCATACACATAAAATGTACAAATCTTTATTTATCAGGTTTTCACTTGACGACAAACTAGTATTGTTTAGTCATTTCCTTGATTTTAAAACGTAATACAACGATTAATATTATGATCCAAATTTGACAATTACAAACTATACAGTTTCTATATTAAGTTTTCGTTTCTTTAACATTATCAAAGTTAATTATCTAAAATGTAAAGTCGATATATGTATATAATAAATGATACTTTGCGTTTAACAAAATTTTATTATAAATACAACATACGTATATGAGAATAAATAAAACGTCAATTTTAAAACGATATTGAATAAATATCATTAAAAAATATATTTTTATAAAATGCCTGTTTTCTGTACGTAGTTCCATATGTCTTATTTCAGAACATATGCATATATCAAATACATATAACTTTTATACCAAACATTTAGGTTTGCTTAATTAACATACAAAATTTCATATACCATTTTAAAAACTTTATCTAGTTTTTTGTGGTTCTTATAAAACAATTTAAATGTTTTCAGAGAAAGTAAATTTCTTTAAAAATTTTATATACATGTTCTCTTTTTTACAGGGGAAAGGCCTGCAAAAAATATATTACAAATGTGGGATAGAATATGCTATAATACATTTATATTTTATACTATAGTACAGTAGTATTAGATCACAGACATAAATGTCTATATATTAGATAATATTATATATGTAGTATAGTATAGTTAAATATTATAGTACAGTAAACTATATAATATACTTATAGTACACAATATACGCCCAAAAATATATACTATGCTATAAAATATAACTAGACATTTAAGAAATGACATATACTTTCCAATTATTCTTGAGGTTTTGAAAATTTTTGTAAATATTTCCCCAATAGTAGTTGCCCAATCAAAAGACATATTCTGCTCATAATGTTCAGATCAACCTATTTACGAATACAACGAAGGTAACCTATTTTGACAAAGATAAAGATGTATCTGTGCGATGTTTAAGGTGGCGTCACTTGCTTACTGGGGAAAGTATAGAGAGAAATATTACATTGGCGCGTATCGACCGAGCAAAAACAATTTTTCCCCTCATCGCTTACATATTTCAACTATTTGACACAGGTAGAGTGAATAAAACTATACGAATATTTGTTCGTTTCTTAAGTGAGATTTTTCACATTTTAATATATTAGCATATACCTTTTTCAAAGGGATAATCGTTGCCGTTTTGTAGCCATTTTGCTATCCGTTGATAAATACAAGACATATTCGTACCGACTGGTGAACCGCGTACCTCTTGTCACATATAAAATGCTAATGCTTATTTCAATGTTTTGACCGATCTTCGTCTATAAACCTTTTCTTTTTTTTTTTTTTAACACAATACTATATTAAGGAATGTATACGTGTAACAGGTACATGCACAATCATGTATGATACAAAATATCCAAATGCTGTGTAAATCAATTTAAAAGCGAATAGACGTGAAGGACACAATCGCATTTATATTTTTCCTTCGATATGATTCTTTAATATTGTTTGTACTTTATTTCACTATGTGATTGAAAAAGATGTACATAATATTACAGTTTTGATAGATGTTGTTTATATATACAGAAAACTTAAAGAATAATAAAGTATATATTTTTGCAATGTATAAGTCAACATATTTATGCACTCTATAAAAAAGGTATGTCCTAATTGTTAAAAATTGTAAATTAAGTGCTTTTTAGTATATGTGTCATATATATCGATTATATATATTATTGCATACATAATAAATATATGCTTGAAAAGTAAGAAGTATATATTTAAAGTATTATCGATTGTATTATTATTTTTACTTTAATAAACAGATCATTTATTAAATATAAAGCTTAATTTTTTATGTTTTATATTGTTACATTTTGATATAGTTTTAATAGTTATAAATACTTATGTTTGCTTTTAGATAAAAGTTAGTTTAGAGATAATTAAATAACATTTAGGTAGGTTGCTTTCTTTTTGAGATACTGTGAGTTGTAATATATGCATTAAATGTAAATGATATGTTTTTTTAAGCGCCACTTTTTGGACATCAGAATTTAGAACCAAATCTATTATGGAACTGTCACATGAAATATTGGATACTATAGATATTAACGATGACAAAGATGTGATAGAAGTATTGAAGCATGCGATCACAGAAGAAAACATTATAGTAGAATCAGAAACTACAGAAGATTCTGTAGAAACGGAAATAGAAGAAATTATAGAAATAATAGAAGAAATAGAAGAAGACAAAGAAGAATCACCACAGGATGACATTATTCTTATTGAAAATAATAATGGAAAAATTAAACCAGAGATGGAAGTCTATGCTTTTGACGAAGATAGTTCTATATTTAAGACACATATTGATAATGAACACGAAAAGAAGGAACAATATGATAAAAGTAATAATAAGCAAGTTATAGCATATGATGTAGATGAAGATTGGCAAGACGAAGATATGGAAGAAGAAGAATATGAACTGAAGTTTGGACAGAGTTCTAATGTATTAAATCACTGCACAGAGTCTTTGCAAAGTCAAAGAATACTAAGCAGTGATAAAAAATATGTAAATAATCAAGCAATTGCTTTACCACTACAAACAAATAAAACAGAATCCAGGGATAATGTAGAATCTTCAGACAAAATAGAGAAATCTAAATTAAGCGTAGAGTTTAAAAATAATGTGAATAGCGACGAAAATATTGATAATAATGTAAGTCATGAGATTGTAAAGAATGTTGAGAATAATCTATTATACACTGTTCTTGGTACAAAGAAGCAAAGTTCAGTAAAAACATTTCAGGCAGATAAACTGTCGGATACTCATTATATCAAGGTTTGTATTACCAAATTATTTCATTATACATAGTTGCTATTATTTGTCTGTATAAAAGTAATAGTTTTATTTTTAGATGGAACAACTTGACGAAAATACTATACCAGTTGGAGGAACAATTTATTATGAAGCAGATAATATAGAAACATTGTATGTTGCTCAAACAGTAGATGATAGTGAACAGTATTATGATACTGCAGCAATGGAAAATGAAGAACAAGTATGGGAAACAATTAATTCAGATACCAATCAAAACCAGGAGAAAGAAAATTCTCAGGTATTAATTTAAAAATTGAATGTTTAAATTTATTTCTTTGTTTTTCTTCATTTACTAAATAAATTTTCATCCATTTTAAATGTTAGGATCAAATATTTTTACATGAAGATGAGGATGGTCAATTATACTTCAAAGATGAAACTGGTACTTTACAGCCAGTGTATTTGACTGAAGATGGACATTATGCTATTGCAGAAAACAGTGATGGTTATGAAGGCAAAGAATCACAAATGAAATCTGACCAGAATGTTAGACAAGTAGATGAAGAATCTTACTCTATGCCAGATAGTGAACTCAAATCTACTCATAATAATAAACAGGTATTTGTAATAAATTCTAAAACGTGCAATATCAAAATCATTTTCCTATTTTCATCAGTGTTACTTTTCAGAACTCTATAATATCTGCTGCAGACCTAGATAACGAAGATAATACTGTGACTATATCTCTAATAATATCCGAGGATGAACATGGACAAAAAAGAACTCAAGTTATTATACCAACAACGGATAACTTAAAGTGTGATATTTGTAATAAAAGCTTTAAAACGTCGTTCCAATTACTTCGACACAATAGACTGAAACACGCTCGGGAAGAAGACATTACAACCAGAAATTTCCCGTGCGATTTATGTCCTAAAAGGTAATTTTTTTATATAAATTAAATTTGTTTTATTAGTTATAATAATAATAATCAATTTTTTATTCGCATTTCAGATATCCAGATCAAAATTCTTTAGCTCGACATAGAAAGACTCATACTGGTGACCGACCATTTCAGTGCCTCGAGTGTCATAAAAACTTTCCAACATCTACCGCTCTACGTCGTCACTTGACACTTCATAATTCACAATCTCGACCTCTTCCGTGCATTTACTGCGGTCGCCGCTTCGTAGATAAAGCTAGTCTGGTTAAACACGAGCAGTCGCATTTGGCTGGTGATCAGCGGACCCACACATGCGATGTATGTCATAAGTCATTCTTACATGCAACTGATCTGAGTCTACATAAAAAATATCATGATCCTGATAAGAAATTTGACTGTGAGGTTTGTGGTCGAGAGTTCAACAGATTGAACAATTTGCAGAGACATATGATGGTACATCAACAAGTACGTATGATCAATACGATCTTAGTGTTTAAATTGTTCGGGTCTCGTAAGAAAAAGAAATGTTTCCATATACTTTTTGCCATTTCTCTCATATTTTCTGCAACTTGTACGTACTACGTAAAATTAAGGAATTTATATAATATAATAGGAGTTGAAATATCTTAAATTACACAATTATAAGTGTTCTCAACTCTTTTAAAAGTAGTAATTTAATTATAATGTATGGTATTTCTTTTATTTCCACATTTTAGCAAGGGGCGAACGAGGAAATACTTTCTTGCGACGTATGTGGCATCACCTATAAATTCATGAGTTCATTGACGAGGCATATGGTGACGACACACATGAATCCAGAAAAATTAAGGCAACAAGCGGAAGAACAACGAAGGAAGCGTGAAAATAATTATCGTCGTTATCTAGAAAATCGAAAAATGTACGAAACTCAACATTCAGGAGGATACGGAACAAAACGGAATTATCACAACACACGTATACTTAGTGGAAGTAATGACGAAGCAGCTTGATTTGCATTTTCAAATCACTTGATGACTGCTGAGAAAAGTACCATAATAAAACCATAGTTTTTCAAAATAAAAAGAGACATAAATATGATAAATATTTGCATATAACTTAGGGATATTTCTCTATCATTTTCTTCGCTATAGATAATTGAATAGGTAAATATTAATTTAATAAATATATGAATTGTGTAATGTTTGAAATATTCATGTATCTTTATAAAAATTCAGGTATATGCTTTATGTATAGCATACATATGTGTGTTTAAAATAGAATATGTATATATAAATACACTTCATTTTTATTGCACACTAGGTATTTACATTGTAGATACAATTGTTATTAGTAACGTTTTAATATATACATATTTTATTGTAATTTTCATGTAATTATAGTCGTGTAATGTAGGTAAGTACAAAATACTGTAAGAGTAACAAAAGAGAAACTTTATAAATCAAATTTTTCGTACGAATGTCTCTTAATATGAGTCATTATTATTAATGCTAAAAGGTGGCTAAAAATAATTTTTTTAATTCGAATTTGTATAAAAATCATATTAAAATATGAGAAATAAGTAATGTTAATGTTTTGATATTCATATTATTTTGTAATTATTCTTCTTTTATTGTTTGTTCACAATTAAATTTAATTGTCGGTTCAAATTTGGATATATATATGAAAATTAAATGTTAAATTATAGTAAATAATATTCTTTCCCAACAATATAAAACTGCAAATATAAACTATCACTAACTGCTGTTAATGTACTTATTTCACCCCCACCATATTTACTTTGCTTAGTCACGTGATAAATATGATGTGATTCGATAAAAGTGTATTTATATGTTCGCGCAATACACATCAAGTTAATTTAGTTATAGATTTAGACCAGTGTCTTGAAACAAAATGAAGAAGGATAGTTTTTGTAACTATATTAAAATACAAATTTTATAATTTCTTTGCAATCAAATAACTTTACAAAGGAATACAACAACACGACAGGTAAACAAAAATATAAAATATTTGAAGTACTAATGAAATAAAATAATGATTAAAAATATATATTTTAAATTAATTTAAGGTTAATTAAAAAATTTGAGAATAAAAATTCAAGTAATTATGTTATGAACATTGAAAATATATGTTATATTCTATTCAATAATATAAGAAATTGGTTTTCTTAAATATTATTATATAATAAAAATTTTATATTTGTTTTATATAATAAATGAATTTGTTATTTTTTTTATAAGATAATGATAATAATAGTTAGTATCTTAATTTAGCAATGATCAAATTTTATTTGAGATATTGAAACACTAAGATTGTGTTATTTGTTACAGATCTACGTAGATATCAGTAAGGTAAAAAATAATAGATAACAAATCAAGTTTTGAGTAATTCCTCTTGGGCAAAGTTCATAAGCCTCTATATTAATTGTTATCAATATGGAGAAGCATGATGCATTCTTACAAGTTCATTTAGAAAGACCTGTATATGAACAAGAAAGTTTAAATGAAGATTGTCATTATGAAAAACCAAAAGGGCTTTGTGTGTAAACAATAAAATTTCATTATTTTATTATTAATATATAAATATCATATGTAAAATGGTAGTTTTCTTATAGGCTTCCAAGATGCAATAAGTGATTTAAAACATAGAAATTGGAGATCATGTTTTACGTCTGCAATTCCCTCAATACATTGGTTGAGAGATTACAATTGGAAAGAAAGTATAATGCCTGATATAATTTCTGGTTTGACTGTAGCAATCATGCATATTCCTCAAGGCATGGCTTATGCGCTTTTAGGGAATGTACCTCCTGTAGTTGGAATATATATGGCATTCTTTCCTGTCTTAGTGTATTTTTTCTTTGGCACGTCTAGACATGTGTCCATGGGTAAGAAAAAATGTATTTTAATTTTGATAGTTTAATAAATTTGAAACGATCATTAAATATTTCATTAAAGACAAGACCTCTTTAGTGTTTTACACTTGATGCATACAAGCTTTGTAAAATACTACTTCTATTACAGAAATGTTACAAATATCTCCTTTTAATAAGAACTTATTAGACAAGCTAGAACAATGAATCATTATTGGCACTCATCAGGAACATTCGCTGTGGTTTGCTTGATGACTGGGAAAACAGTGGCATCTTATTCGGTATCGCACAATGATATTACAAATCCAAATGCTACAACTACATTGCCCAATTTGCCTGGAGAATATTCCTATACACCAATGCAAGTTGCAACAGCAGTGACACTCATGGTTGGAATATTTCAGGTAATATTTTGTAGATTCATTTTATATTTTGCAACAATGAAATAATAATTACCTTTTTCAGATTATAATGTATATATTTCGTCTGGGTATTATAAGCACATTGCTTAGTGATCCATTAGTAAATAGTTTTACAACTGGTGCAGCAGTCTGTGTTTTAATATCTCAAATTAAAGACCTATTTGGTTTGAAAGTACCAAGACAAAAAGGATATTTCAAGTTCATTTTTGTATGTATAAAATATCAAACATTATCCAAAAAGAAACAAATTAATTAAAAATGTATAAATTAAATTATAAAATATTTCAGACATTGGTAGATATTTTTAGAGGAATACAAAATACAAATTTAGCTGCTTTACTTATATCAGCAATAACAATTGTTGGTCTTGTACTTAATAATGAATTTTTAAAGGTAATTTTTAATCATTAGAATATTTTTGTTTCAAGATCTATAAATAATAATTCTATTGTTATTTTAATATTAGCCATGGGCAAGCAAAAAGTGCAGCATTCCAATTCCAATCGAATTGATTGCAGTTGTGAGTGGAACTTTAATTTCAAAATATTTTTGTTTTCCTACCATGTATAATATTCAAGTTGTGGGTGATATTCCTACAGGGTATGTTTAATGTCCATTTTTAATTTGATTATTTTTCGTGAATATAATTAAGGTTTTTTAATCTTTTAAATTAATAGATTACCTCCACCAACAGTTCCAACATTTCAACTCTTACATCTAGTAGCAACAGACAGTATTGCTATAACTATGGTTTCTTATACTATTACCATATCAATGGCTTTGATATTTGCACAAAAATTGAATTATAAAATTAATTCAAATCAAGAACTTCTTGCTATGGTAAAAGAAAAAATCCTTTAATATTATTTTAAAATCATATGAATTAATATACTATGTATATTTTTAAAATATAATTTTAGGGTTTGAGTAACATAACAGGATCCTTTTTTTCATGTATGCCAGTGTCAGCATCTCTAAGTAGATCTTTAATTCAGCAAACTGTTGGTGGTCGGACACAAATAGCTAGTGTTGTATCATGTATAATATTGCTTACAATCCTTTTATGGATTGGCCCATTTTTCGAACCTTTACCAAGATGCGTTCTCGCATCAATTATTGTTGTAAGTATAAATGTTTTGAAAATCTACCTACAAAATCCACTTATAAAAAAATGCTCATATGAAATTTCGATATCATTAGCAGTTTCGTAATATTTAATTCTCTTCTTTAGGTAGCTTTAAAGGGAATGTTTCAACAAGCTAACCAGCTTATAAAATTCTGGAAATTAAATAAATGTGATGCACTAATTTGGATTGCAACATTCTTGACCGTCGTAATAGTAAACATTGATATTGGTTTGCTAGCTGGAATAATAATATCACTTGCAATTATTTTATTGCAAAGTCTTAGTCCTTATATTTGTTTATTGGGATACATACCAAATACAGATTTGTATTTGGATATCAGTAGATTCAAAGCGGTATATTATTTTTTATAACTAATAATATTTTTTAAATCAAAAGATGTATCTATACTTAGCATATTTGAATCATTTTTAGGCAATAGAAATTCCAGGAATTAAAATTGTTCATTATTGTGGAACTTTAAACTTTGCAAACACTAGTCATTTCAAGACAGAATTGTATAAATTAATTGGAGTGAATCCAACAAAAATTATAGAACATAAAACTAAGTTAAGGGAAAAGGGTATTTATATGGACACAGAAGATTCAGAAGATAAACAAGAATTACGATGTGTAATAATGGATACGAGCGCATTAAGTTATATTGATTCTAGCGGTGTAATTACGCTAAATTCAGTAATGAAAGAATTTCAACAAATTGATGTACATTTTTATCTTGTAAGTTGTAGAACTCCCATTTTTGAAACTATCAAAAAATGTGACTTGTATTTACATGGAACACTTACGTTTAAGATTTTTGCAACTATACAAGATGCCAGAACATACTTAGAAAAAGAAATGTATTCGAGATAATACATGTAATTTTACCAAGCAGTTATAAATTATATACGTTTATAAGCATATACATAGTATTAAATCAAATTCGAATTGGTTCTACAAAGTATACAATAACTAATTTGAAACTATTTGCTTCTATTATACTTATTTCATATTTTGTACTTATGCTATTTTAAAAAATTATTTTGAACAATATTTTTAATATCGATTACATATTTAAAACAGATCAGTTTTTATATACAAAATAAGTAAATTTCAAGACTTACTAAAGAATTAATACTTATTTGTTAACAACTCTCTCTGTCTATATATATATCTTTAATTTTGTATATGATGCTACTCAAGTTTTTACATAGTTATGCACATGTGAAAATAAAATTTATGTCTGGCTTTTCATACTTACATACTTAGATAGAAGATTAAGTTGAAACATTAAATGAATTTTATCGTTTTAGAAAAGTTTATTGAATTTTAATAGATTTAGTTTAAAGATAAACTTATTAAAGCAGAACAAAATGTTATGTTTCAGTCATAATCGAAAAAACTTATTTATAGAAAACAGATTAAAATGTATTTTTTACTTGATGTTCCATAATTGTAATTACATATTTCATTTATATGTACTATATATACGTATGTATATACAATTGCAAGTACAAATTGCATTAAATATATGTGCTATATTTTTTCTATAGATGTATTTATGTTTATACAAAACTTGTATATAATCGTAAAATATATAATTATATTTGAAAGATTTTAATAAAAGAAATAAGCATTTAATGTATATTTCTTAGTGCGATTTATACTGTATAAATCAAGGTATATGTACAAGGAAAAGGGCAAAATTATAGATTATTATTATTTATCAGATCACAGATTATTTATTTACGGTGATCACTCTATATACAAAGTAACAGTTTTTAGTTACAATAGGTAACTCACTGTCACTGTCAGAGTTTTATAAATGTGCTACCCTTTTTGTAATCACAAAACTGGTAGCAAATTACTATAATTTGTAGCACATTGTTATATCTAATTTAGGGGCAGTGATGACCTGCACTGATATCTGTATTACAGAATAAATACTTGAAATGTATGGCAAAACATTGTTCGACAATGTGTACTGCGAAGGAATAAGGTAATTTATCTATGCTCTTTTTCTTTAACTATAATTGATTCAATTAAAAATATTGTTGACGCCTGATAATTAAGCTAATCCATACTTCTTCTTGAGGGATTCTGGCATTTCTGGTGGTGGTGGGCGGGGCATTCGGAGCCATACTTTAACTGCATCATAAATGAACCATTGAGCTCCTGTTAATGTACCAATCATAACAATACGTGGACCAAGACCTTTCCATACTCCAGCGATGCCCATCTTTTTTAGAACATCGACAGCCGAAGCTCCTTTTTCTTGATTCAATTTTGATACAACCTGTGTTACAAATATATAAGTCGATTAAATTGTTAAATTAGATGCAGATAGAAATAAAAATGCATGCATATAAGAAGTATACTTACAGAATCAGCAGGATGAGATACAATCGCGCAAAATACACCAGCAATATATCCCGCAGCAAAAGTAACAACTAACTGTTCACCTTTTGTACATTCTTGCCTTGGTTTAGGAACTACATACTTGTACAGGAGCTCAAGAGTACGTTCAAAGCAAGCAAATTTCATCATCGTGTATGGAATCTGACGAAGCCACAAAGGTACCAACCCTTTATAGAAACCACTAAGACCTTCTTCACCATATATCTTTGGCATAGCTTCTCTTAAAGTATTTGCAAATCCTGGTGTAGTTTGAATCTTCACCTATAAACATAGCAAATATGTTTTGTGCATTATCATTCATGCTATGTTACAAATGTTTAAAGAAACTTACAATACATGATATAAGACACGACATATTCTTTTTTTAGGTGTTAAAACAGTTGCATATATCATAAATGCAAATATAATTTATACTTACTTTAGAAGCTTCAAAAGGAGCTAGACCGATATCAGCAAAAAATTCTGCAGATGCTGATGAAATTAGATACAAAGTTGTTCTATACTCATATGCCATTTCCTCTCCAGCAAGAGCTGAATAATATACTTTAAAAACTTCATAAAGTCCAAATTTGAACATTCCTTGGATGGAGTAACCAAAGAATGTTGGAGCCCATCCTTTAGCCAGACCTCGAGTTCCATCTTCAGCCATAGTTACCTGAATAATAAAATGTCCAAAATTAATCTCTTATTTATAAATAAACAAGAATAAGTATAACCATTTGAATCCCAGGAGTCATTGAAAAAACAGGGTCGAAAAATCCCGAACAGAGCAACAGCACTCATCATATTTGTCACATTATGAAATACATATATATTATTATATATGCATACTATTAGTTTATAAATATTTCAAGTTTTGTTCAATATGGATTGAGAAGATAACAATGGAAATATAAAAAACTGTCAGTCGACCATAGCGTTCAAATGTACTGGAACTGGAATGATAAAATCGAAACAGCGCGATCGCGCTGCTTGGGACTCAAATGGATAATGAAATAATATCAATGAGATAATTTGTTGCTTACTCTGAATCCATTGAAAACTGATTTGTACTTTGCAGGGTCTACTTGAATACGGCATTTTACCAAATCCAAGGGAGTAACCATAGTATGAGTGATACCACATGACAAAATACCACCCAAGCCACATAGCATAAAGTATTTATTTGACCCAAATTCACAACTATCTAAAACACAAAGAAATCTATTATAATCCAAATATGTTATATTAATTTTTATTTAATCGACAATTTAAAATACTATCATACGTCAACTGTTAGAAAGTGCGTGTGGAATTCGAATTTGGCAGTATTTCAGAATTGGTATGAACGATCTTGCTACCTTGATCTAATCCAATAATAAACTTTTCAAGTACAGTAGGATAATTACGTTCTCGGTCGCGGCCACCGTACTAATGTACACTATTATTTTTATTTGAATGTCAAGCAGGGCTATGAAGACGAGATTTATACGCATAATTTTCGACAAAATGGCTGCTCCTTATGCAACTCTTCGCATTACTAACAGCAATCGAATGTGAATAACTTTTTATTAAATCATTTTAAGTCAATATCTTGTGTTAAACAATATTCGAGAGTCTCAAAAATGCTAGTTTCACTAAAAAGAAAAACCTATAAAACAAAAAAAGAAAACAGAAATATGCATATGAACCGATAACGACATAACTCACCATGCGGCCAAATCCATATTCATTATATAATTTTTTTCATGATAACTGAATTAACAAATTTACCATAATTTGCAATAAAGTAACTGTTAACGCTGAGACATTAACTTAATTAATATCTAAAACTACTAGAAGGCAATTAACTTAGATGTGCAAATTTATCTTGAAAATTTATCTAAATCACAAGACACTAGTAACAATTCTATAGAATTATAGAATACTAGAAACAATATTTTAGATTACGTAATAACTATTACTGATTTTAAATTTCTTTGAAATATTGTCAATACTTTCTTCCATTATAAAGAAGAAAAATTAATTCTCAATAAATAGGGGTCAATAATCTATAATTATCGTTAAGGTAGAGTAGTTATGTATCTGTCCAAAGCCAAAAAATCTTGAATCAATGTTAATTAAATTATTCCAGCTATACATAAAAGTTACTTAACAAATTACTAACCGCCTGATGATACAGAGGCAGCTGCAATATGACGATTTCTAACGAGCGCTTGTGTAAGTTCATTCTGGCCCTGACATTTAGCTGTCACGAAAGGAGTTCCGAATGGATTCGTTTTGGCTATGTCCAATATTGAAGGCCACATCTTGCCTATTTCACTTCACCTGTATACACCACCAATTGACGTTAATTTCTATAAAATAATTATATTAGTCTAAATTACTGGCTACAAGACCTTGACAAGTAAGACTCTTGCCTCCACCGGCTTCGCCCGATAGGAAAAGAGTGGCAGAGACTTGGCTAACGGAATCCGTTTAGTAACATAGTCCACTATCATTCTATAGATAGGAAATCAAATATCTGTGCATAACAATGCTATCTGTCGAGTTCTATGAGAACTAAATTTTACTAAATGACTCTTTCACATTCACAATATATAGTCTGTCCAGCACATAGTGTATACGACCGTGAATACAAACAAAATTTGATTACTGCGATTGTAATTTCTTAATCTTTTACAAAATTAAAATATCTGATACCTTTTAACACTTTATGATTGATTCTATGCCATCGATATTTTGAAAATATGAGTGAGAAAATAAGTAAGATAGATTAATTTATGTAATTATGTATCTATAGAGCTACTATATTATTGAAAAAAATTAGATTTAAGTAGTAGAAAAAGAAATTGTTAAAAGATTTTTAAGAATACAAAAATATTTATCGAAAAATTTTTGAAGCAAACACATATACTTGTAATAGTACTATACGAGCAACAAAGGTTATAAAAAAAAAAAAAAAAAAATAATAAAAACGGAAATTCATAAAAATTAAGATAATCGTGTTTTCTAGGAAGCATATTAAACAAATATACAAAATTACTATACGACATAAACGTAATTATATATAATAAATATTACAATCGCAAAATGTAAATTTCCAAGACCCAAAGACAGTGTTTAGTGTTCAAGGATTCTTCAAAACGTCGATTCTATTTAAAATATATTCTTAATGACTGTTGTATTTTATTTATAATACTGTAAACAACATTCATTATAATCAAATATGATTCTTACATTTATTAGTGTGCAAGCTTTGAGACATGAAATAAAGAGAATTCCAACATTTTTATTTCGTAGCAAAACTAGTGAAGCGTGTACTCTTAATGAATTAGATAATTCGATAGACTCAGACAAGGTAACCTGTTCTTATATACTTATATGTTTGATGAAAATATAACAAAGTAACAAATATTTTACCTTATTTTTCTCTAACAGCCAATTGACATTAAAAATCCATATGAAAAAGAACGACGATTATGTATTTTATGTAAACTAAATATTAATCCAGATTATAAAAATGTACGTTTATTATCCCAATTTCAAAGTCGTCATACAGGTAGAATTTATGAAAAACATATAACTGGATTATGCGACCATAAACAGAAAAAAGTGGAACAGGAGATAAACAAAGCACAACAATGTGGTAATAATATATTTTCTTGTTTTAATGTTATTTTAAATATATTTTATAGTAATTTATGGTATCTTACTGTGTTTAATTATTTTTTTGTTTTAGGTTTAATGGGTTACATGACTAAGGACCCTAAATTTGCTAATGATCCAATGTTATTCGATCCTAACTTTCCATTTAAACCTCATAAATATTAAATGTTAAGTACAAAAATTATAGGCATTCACATTTGTACTAATCCATTTTTATTTAAGATATACATATGTATTATAAAAATATAATAATAAAATAGTTACAATACAAATTATTATAGGATATTTCTTTTTTAATATTTAATTAATAAAATACATCATCATTAATAGAGAAACGAACTATATCAGGATTAATGTTAAATGAAGACAAAATTTCAGACATTTTTACTATTTGACCACCTTCTCCTTGCAAATTTTTTTGATGGTCTATAAGAGCACTTTGACAACATTCTGTCCACTTTTTTATAGCATCTTCTAAATTTTCTGCTTTGTTCTTTAATCATAAATAATTCATTTATATTATAGTTATTTATAACACAATTTATAACTAATATATATTCTTACATATACCTTTTTTTTATATGACAACTCAGTTTTCAAAATTTTAATAATTTCTTCCTTTTCCTGTATGCTCTTTCTCAATGATTCTAAATCAGTTCGATATAATTTTTCTTTCACTTCAATGTCAATCTCCTTATTACAATTTTCTGTGTCTAAATATAATTTTTTGGGAGAAGGAGATTGTTGAAAAAGCAGTCTTTTCGCTACAGATACTTTTCTGTTTTATAACAAAATAATAAAAATTATGACTGAACATTAATTTGTTATCTTTTTTTATACTTACAATGGTGTTCTACATGTACTTGTTTCTGATGCACTTATGTTATCTTTTTTATTATTATTTTGAGGGGTACTAAATGGAGACCGAAAGGGTTTATTTACACCTTTACTATTTCTGAATGGTTTAGCACTCATATTTCTGAAAATAATACACAATTATTTGATATGTATTTGCAACAGATTTTATTATATCTACATTTTATGTGATTACGATATATCCAAATAATTCAATGAAATATTCTGTATTCAAACACTCACATCAATGTTACATAGATATATTGTCCATTATGATTATAAGCAATTAGATATAATAATATTTATCAAACAATTTCAATTTCATACCGGTATATTTCATATTATTTGTTTATTTCTGTATAGAAAATGTGCTTTTACGAGTGGTGAAGTATCCTAAATGTACTATAGTTAATTTATACACAATATATTTTCTTGAATGTAAATACAAAAATGATATTTTTAGGCAACAGTATCTATATATATAATTATTATAAATGTCTAAATATATGAAATATTTTCACAATAAATAATTAGAAATTTTGAATCGTAACTTAACATAAATTTAATATAAAATATTCTTAATATTAAGTTTCCACTCTACATTTACATAGCTCATTGTTGTACTTCATTATATGTACTCTAACCTCTATGAACTAGTGACGCCGACTAAGTACAAGTACATGAAAGTACTTTATTTAGTATATAAAAAGTATAGTTATTAAATATAATTATTATATTACATTTGTTCTTAAATATTATTTGAGTAAGTTAGATTAAAATTATGGTTGTACTTATTGTACATTGTGTTGAATTTATATGATTACAATTATCTCTGTCTTTCTCATCATGTTTTTATTGTCAATAAATATTGTTAATTCTGATTTCATTATAAAAATACTTTTGCATTTACAGTGGCAATGGATATTAGGCCGAATAATACAATTTATATTAATAATTTAAATGAGAAAATAAAGAAGGATGAATTAAAGAAATCCTTATATGCAATTTTTTCTCAGTTTGGTCAGATATTAGATATTGTAGCATTAAAGACATTAAAAATGCGTGGGCAAGCATTTGTTATTTTTAAAGAAATTGCTAGTGCTACAAATGCCTTAAGGTCAATGCAAGGATTCCCATTTTATGACAAACCAATGGTGAATGTTAATTATGTGTGAAAATAATTTCTTTATTAGTGAAGTATTAAAGTTATTAATAGTTACTAATTAATTTCGTTTTAGAGGATACAATATGCAAAGACTGACAGTGATATAATTGCAAAAATGAAAGGCACATATGCAGAAAGACCTAAAAAGCCAAAACGAGTTGTACCTGCAGCTGATGAAGAGGCTAAACGTGCTAAGAAACGTGCCAAAGAGCAAGCTAAACATTCACAGCAAATTGGTTATCATGCTGGTGTGCCTCAACACCCAGGTTTAGTTAATACAGCTGTACCAGAACAACCACCAAATCAAATATTGTTTCTTACAAATCTACCGGATGAAACTAGTGAAATGATGTTATCTATGCTTTTCAATCAATTCCCTGGTTTTAAAGAAGTACGTCTAGTACCAAATAGGCATGACATTGCATTTGTTGAATTTGAGAATGAAGTTCAGTCTGGAGCTGCAAAAGATGCTCTTCAGGGATTTAAAATCACTCCTTCTCATGCAATGAAAATTTCATTTGCAAAGAAATAAAGTATGTAATATTATTGTGTTTGTATGAACAAACATATTGTTAATGAATGGAAAACTGTGTGTGTGTTGTAATACATCTTATTTAGACATTTATGAAAATACATGCAAGTGTAATTAAAGATTTTTCGGACAAGGATTTATAAATGTGAGTTAACGACATGCTATGTAGATTCAAGAATCATCTGTGTACAAAATTTTATGTAATGTATACATATGAATCAAATTTTACACTGTAAATAGCAATTGAAAGGATATATTACACTTTTTCAGCAATATTTTGGTTATATAGAGAACTATTTTTCACTTAATGTTATAATGATTTGGAAGAAAAGTTATAAAACCTTTTAATATAAATTAATTTCAATTATAGCAGTTTACATATATATAATTCCTATTATTCTTAATTTTCATTTTATGTATTGAATATCAGTATATTTCAATTAACTTTTTTCTTATATATTATATTAAAATAAAGTAAAGATAGTAGAATATCTTAATTACTAGTTAGTATGGTTGAAATTTAAATTATATGAAAATACAAAAATTAAATATTTTTTGAAGAAATTATTTTACTCGCTAAATTAATATAATATAAACTAAAATTATAGAATTAATATGTTTCCGTTAATAACATATAATTATATTCCCACCAAATAACCAATCTTATAACTTTCTTAAGGGGGGGGCTAAGGTTAATTCGTACAAAAAAAGGCATGTTTTTGTGAATTTTTTGTGACGACACAGTTAAAATCTCTTTATTAAAACCAATAGTACATTAAAGTATGACATTCGAAGAATGTTGTATAAAATTTTCACGGAGGAATATTAAAAAATACGGCAATGGCAGCAATTATTCGGACGTGTCTCGGAAAAAAGTAGAATTGCGGTGCCCCTCATAACTTGGTGCTGGATCATCTGAAATCAAAAAATCAAAGTTTATTCGTTAGGTAACAGTTTTTCCCAGGTAACGTTGGGAGGGTTTTTCGAAATTTCAATTTTTCACTTTTTTGGAACACTTTGAAGGGAAAAATGCGATTTTTTGCGAAAAAAATCGGCTAATTTGTTATTGTAAAATAAAAATAATTAACAAATTTGAAAAAACTCTGCAGCGTTACCTCGTAAATTATGTACAGAAATAGTGTTCAAAATTTCAAAAGGATTGGTGCAGTAGTTTTGAAGTTATGAGGGGCACGGACTTTGAAAACGTGAGTTGTGGGGAAAACGCTTTAAAGTTTTGAACACTAAAAAATCTGGTATAAAACGTTCATAAGCGAATTTTATCGACTTACCTCACACTGAATCATCAATGCCAGGTCCATAAAGGATGTTGCTATCATCCATGATGTCTAAAGCATCTTTTTGCTCCTATCTACGACGAATCCTACCTTCTTTAGTTTATCTTTCAGCTTCCTGCTCTACTCGGCTTATACGTATGGAGTCAGTTAATCGCGCCCAGTCATGAGCACTTGATCCACTACTGATTCCCATGTCTTGCATGAAGGTTAGTAAAGCAAAAGAACCTTCATTGAAGACACTGACTGCCACATAAGCTGAAATTTCAACGATGACAGAGGTTCCACTCAAGTGCTTTGGTGAGATTTTCCAAATAAGTTGGTTCAAACTCTCATTGTTGTTCTGCGTGAAGCCTCCGACACATCGCTCCAGGAGAGCATCTTTGTTCAGATCTTCATAGATAGGCTTGATGGCATTCAAAACATCCTGGAGAAGAGTACTGTACGTGTGTTTGAACGAATCCAATGCATTAGCAGCTGCAGCTTTTTGCCATTCGCACCAGGAGTCCGCGCCGCTCGGGCATTTTTTATGCTGTGGATTCTCGTCCGTCGAACTGTAGTGAAAGAACGTTACCCAGATAGCATTCTTCATATTTTCCATGGAATCAGAGTAACATCTAATAGCCAAACCGTGGTATACCGTCAGTTTATCAATCATTTTAGCCGTAAGCTTCCCTTTAGCAGACAGACTCTTTCTTTTGATCTTCTTTCCAGCCTTAGTTTCAGTATCGACAACGGTATTTTTGACTATTTCACGTAGACGAGTGCCCATTCTTTTTTGAACATGTCCTACACATTCTTTTTTCACTATTAAAAAATCATCACCATAAGGTTTAGAATTCACTAACAGGTAACAATAGCACGCTCGGGTCAGGTAAGTATTAAAATCCGACATGTATAAAAATACTCATAACTTCGTCAATTTTGCTCCAATCGACTTGAAATTTTGACACAATATTCTTAAGATATTATGCATTCAATTAAAAAAAAAAATAAAAATAAAAAAAAAATTTTTTTTAAATGTTAATACCTTAACCCCCCCCCCCTCCCTTAAATACTGTATCACTCCTATTTCATTGCTCGTTGTTTATCAGAGTAATACAATTTTTACAATATAGTAGTAATATATATGTAGAATAATAAAGAAAAAAAATAATTAAAGTCCTAGGAAATATATAATTTTAAGTAATGTCATAACATTTTGGCGGGAATCAGTTGGTGTGATATGTAAAGAGTGGGGGTACGCTTCTTAGGACAGCGAACGAATCGGAGTACAGTCCATCATCTCGATCAGATCAGTCGCGTCTGGCTATTCGCGCAGTGTATTGTGAGTTGATGCGTTACGGCCCGTTTACGGAGCTTTTAGCTTTGTGTAGCGACGCGCACGCGTTAGTATTAAAAGGACGCTAAGAAGTGAAAATATTTGAGCAGCTTGCATTCATACTTCATACATAAGATAATTAAACATTTTCATATAGATTATACATAGGAAAAGACCATAATCCGGTTTTCTTACAGTACGACGCGCGCGCCGACTGAACGATTGCCTTTGTCTTCATATACACGAGATATTTCAGGTGAGTGCTTGTCAATGACTTTTTCTCCGGTAAATATTACATCCATTCAGACTGTATACGCATTCGTTTTTATGGAAGATTAAAAATCTTGTAAATGATTTCATTAACGATATTTTCGTCAATATTTCGCGAGGAATCGATTACTACTTACAGAGATATTTATTCATTTTCTTATAAAGAAATCGGTGTGGTGGACGCTACCACGACTCTGGTGTTGCCATGATTTGTCGATCATGGCGTCCCTAAAAGCCAAGTGATGCTATCGTATGTGCATTTAATAGCGATTCTTCGTACAATAATCATTATTTATTTACAAATAAACGGGAAAAATTGTTATCTTTCTGTATGATTACATATTTCCATAAAAGAATATATGGAAAAGGATACAATATATAGGACACATAACATTTTTGAAAATGGCGGGCGCGGACGTTTCAGAAAGTACTCCTTTATTGTTGTAAATGATTATTTTCTTCTGCAAATTGATAATAATATTTATTATAATTTTATTGTTTTGTAATAAAACAATATTTTATTTATATATTTACACTTACTAAGATTTTAGGTTATATAATTAATTTTGCATAATTATTTTATTCGGTCGCAATTAACCGGTTAGCAAACCGCTAGTAATGTTCGATATGAATGTACATTAGGCGCGTAATTTGTTGAACTTTAGGACACCAAATCCCAATTAGTATTGATAATTTTTGTTTTATCAATTTATAGAGGAGTATGCATATATGTTGATATAGTTATTAAATTGTTATTAAAAATTCGAATTAAGTAAGTTTTATGAGAAAGTTTGAAAATCGATAGCTTGGCAAAACTTTTCATATTTTCCTATGAGAATGTTTATATTTTCTATACTATTACAAAATGTTATAGTATTATTAAACGTTTTAACAAATTTCTTCGTGGTTTTTTAAAGAAATATATATATTTAGTTAATCTAAAAATATGAATTTTTTTTATTGTAGATTTACTTTCATTGAACAAATTTTTTTAGATCTTAAATTTAAAATAAATATTAGTAATTACAAAATTCTAATATAATTAAAATTTTTAAATAAATGTTTATATTGTAAGAAAAAGTTTTTGGTTATACAGTGATATATAAAGGATTAAAAATGTCAGACGACAATTCGCCTGTTGTTGAAGAACAAAAGAAAAAGCATGGTAGGCCAGCGAAAACAGATAAAAATACCGTTAAAGAACCCAAAAAGAGAGGCAGACCTTCTACACATAAAAATAATGCAGTACGAACTGCAAAGTCTGATAACGAAGATGATGCGTCGCCTGTACCTGTCAAAAAAGGTAGGGGGCGACCAAAAGGATCTCATAAAAAGAAGGTATGTGTCATTTTTTAACCAGCTGGACCAGAAAGAAATGTTTCTTATCTTTAAGTAACTTACTTATTATACAAAAAATTAATTACAGCAAGGTACAACTAAAGGAACTCCTTCAGGACGAGGTCGTGGTAGACCTAAAAAGAAAGAAGAAAAACCAGAAAGTACTGGAGAAGAAGAAGATGAACAAGAGGAAGAAGAAGAGGAGGAGGAGGATAATTGAATGTAAAAAAATAAATTCAATGTATGAGAACTATTCTTTGAAAGTTTTTAAATAACTGATAACAAATTTAAAACTTTTAAGTTTGCTTTTTATATGATAATCTGCAAATTGAAATAGTAAAGTGGTAACATTTTGCTTTTAAAAAAAGAAGAGGGAGAACAGAAACTGCTCAAGTTCCAAGGAAGTTGTATGAAAATATAATTTTTAGTAACTACAAAAAAAGAAATTGCACAGATACCTGGGTTGAAAATATGTAAAGCACTTTGTAGTATCTACCTTATGCATTTTTATTATAATTACTATTAATATAATGATAATTATTAGTATTACTTTTATTATTATTACTATCATAATCATTATGTTTTAAGTATCAAAATGAAAGATACAAGTATTTTAATGAAAGAAATTTTAAACTTATAATATTCAGATCTCATAAACTAACTTGGAATTAAGATAATGAAGACTTTGTCTAATTTTAAGATATGTGGTGCACAATTACATCATATATTTGTTACCTCCTTTGCTCCTGTGTATGTATATTTTAATTCTTAAAGTCGAAGACTTTAAATAAATTTAATACTGTAAGAAATACTTCTTGTGTGTACTATGTACAAGAAATATCTTTTTTTAATTACATTTGAACAAGTGAACATTAATGGCATTTTTCAAACAAACATATGTGTGAATGTCAAATTTGTATTAAAGTAAATAAACTTATAAAATGACTCTTATTAATCGCTACATTATACACATATACCTTTCATTAACAATATTAACAATGTACTTTATATTCTAGCTAAAATTATTGTACTGTTAAAATTTTGTTACTATATTACAATGTTAACAATACGTCTTCATGCATTCTCAATTGGTCATCTTAAAAATTATGTTTGAAACTATTTAATTTTTAATCTTTTAATACTATGTAATAAATACTTAGAGAAAAGAAATTTAACAACATCAGATAATATCTATTCATAACTACTTAGGAAGAAACTTTTGGTAATATTTGGAAGTATACTTGTAACTTTTTGTTGAACATTAAGTACTTAATTTTTTATTCTCTAGTACTAGAATTTTCTAATATTAAATATAAATAGAACAAAATTCGTATCTTCGAAGGAAAGGATATGAAAAAAAAATATACATAAGTGAAATTCAAGTACATAGCAAAAACTGTACTTTTATGAAAAACTGTTATAAACAGTATACAATAAATATTAATGATAAAATAAAGTCTTAGCCATTTTGGTCTCATTAATTCTCTATAATTCTTCAATAAATTAAGCATTATTCATTCTATGGATATTATCTTATTGAAACAAACAAAATAAATTCTATTGTATTTTCATATAATTTTTGTGATAGATTAAACTCTCTAATATTTAAATATACTCTGGAATACCTCTTCTCATATATAAAATTTATGAATTTAAATTTTATCCTTTGAATTGAAAGTTATATACAAACTATTTAAATGTTAAGTAAATATATAAATCTACTAAATAGTGTGATTTTTTAAATCTAAGACAATTGTAGATAATACAAAGGTTTTAAAAGACTATTATAAATATTTCGTCAATGATTTCCAAAGAGTTCTGCATTTTCTTCTGTATCCATAGATTGATACCCTTGCTGTAAGATAAAGTATTCTATACTAACAATATATATTTATCAATTTGAGTATATAGATTTTTATACATACACGTCTTTGATGATTATTGTAACATTCTTCTAATAATTCAGTTTCCCAGTCATCTTCCTCTTCTTCACCAGGATCAAAATTATACATTGGCATAAGTCTATGTCTTAAACGTTCCAATTTTCTTTTCCTTGAGATAATTATCACCTTTAAAAGTATTATACATTGTTAAAACATCTATATTTTGTCAAATATTATGCAATTATCTAACTTTGTTTTTAATAGTAAGAGAAGTTACTTTTAATAGGAGAAGCTACAAACAAATAAAATTTTAAATATAAATTACAACATTAACTGACCAACAAACTTAAACTATACTACAAAAAGGTAATAATACCTAATGTAGAAACATTTATCCAAGTATTATAATTTGCTGAATATTTTATATTTTTTTTTTTTTTTTGTTTCTGCAAATGAAAGTTAAAAGATTAAGATTTAAATACAAAAGTGATATCGCTACCCATACCACAGCTGATAATACAATAACAAAGACCACTACACCAAGTGGTACAAAAATGTATTCTATTCCATCTGGTGGGCCAAATTCATCAAAAATTTCTGTTGTTGTAGATACATATGTATTGGTACTTGAAGCTTCAAATGAAATTAGTGTATTATTAGGCAATGATGTTATAGGTTTAGAAACATTCCACAATCCATTTTCTTCTGTAGAATTCATATATGCTTCAGATATTTCACTGGATGTATTAATCGCCATGGTGGTAGTGTAATTTTTAATGCTGTCAAGTAGTATTCCGGATGTTATAGAATTTGTAACACTTGTTGAATTCATCTCATTCATTGCTGTTAATTACAAAATTGTATTCAATCTTTTGTGAGATATAACTTTAAATGTATTGGAAAAGAATTCGTTAATATCTACATTATTTATATTTTATCTTACAGAAATTGAAATTTTTCAAAGCATACACTTTCTATTGTCACTCGTTTTACTTTGTTGTATCAAATATAGTGAACATAATGTACAAGAAGCATAACAGTAAATATTATTTGTTATTAGTGTATCAATACATATATGTGTGTGTGTGTGTATATATATATATGTATAACATCGATATATCAGTATATCATTATATGAGACACTATAATTCTATGTGCTTTGAATAGACATAGTAGACAAGTATATCACTTTTTATTTCACGATATCCGCGATTATAAAATATAAACCGTTTGAAATGAAAATCACTTTCATCGGTTTAACTTCGTAAATGAATGAACAATTATTCATTTTGATCAATTTTCGTGTTATACTATCGGTAAAATGCAATAAGAATTTTGTTCCATCAATGATGACTTAATTTTTGTGCACTTTTTCCGACAAATTTTTTTTCTCTTAACAATTCGTTGATCACTCGTGATAAAAATATTAAAATATGTTTAAGATACAATTATGTGTTTTCATCTTTCTTTTGACTAATTTGTCGAAATAAATATTCTTTCCCTGATTCATTGATTCTACAAATAGACCATAGTTCTGTTTGGGACATGATATTCATCCTTTACACAAAAGCAAATATTTTTGTAATTGTGTTTTCTCTTTTAGTTTTAACATTTCATTTCAATATAGCAAATCGCAATGCAGTTTTTTTTCATAGATACACTATATGTATGTTGTATAACTTGTTATGAAAGCGAATGTGCCAAACTATAACGAAATGACCATACTATCTATCGATGTCTTATCGAGATATTTTTTCATATCGATTTTAGTATCTTTCGTAATATCGTGATGTATGAAATAGTTAAATAATTTGAATTTTTTATTTAAATTGGATATTTATATGTAGAAATACATAAATTTCAAGTGATTTGTTAAAATTATAAATGTCATATATATCATTGATAATTTGTATATTTATTTACACAATTCAGATTATTTATTTATTTTATAAACGCATAGTTACAATAAGCAGTAGCAATTTTTATTTTATAATTAAACATTTCTTTATTTAGTATTTTTAAATTAAAAATAAATTAATAATTATATATGTACAAATTCTTAATAAATAAGGTTTTATATAAGATGAACAATTATTTTTATTATAAAATTTTTAATATTTTTTTACATGTTTACAAATACTTTATATAAACTTATTTTATACACCAAAAACATAGAAGATCGTCAAAATTATTTCCTATTTTAATTTAGAAAAATGATAGAAATTACAAATCTAACAATTCTTATTAGAGCATAAATAAATAAATGAATCAACCACAATTTTTTTTCTGTTCACTGTAACTATTTAATGTAATAGTAAAATTAAATTACATATACAAGTATGCTGAAACATAAATTCAACTAGTAGCTTATTATTTTTAATGACAAGATTTAGATTTTGTTATATGTTACATAATTAATGAAACAGCTTCCTTTTCCGTTTAATATAAATTAATTGATTTTATAAACCTTATATTTTTTCATCTGAATATCTCGATTGTCACTTATTACAGTGGATAAAGATATTTCTAGTACAATTTAAATAGTTCACAAATGATACTACAATATTTATTTAGAAAAATATATTTTTGGGAAATTACATAAAGTAGGATAATTGTCTTTTTACATATGAAATTCATAACTTCCTCCTTTATTAATTTACCAATAGTAAGAATTATTTATGTAAAAAGTTCAACAATATCTCTTTATATTAGTACTAGATTCTACAATAATAACAAAAGTATTCAACACTTTTTATGCTAAAGAACAACAGATCTGCAATGAAATGTATATTTTACATAAACGTGGATTTACATAGAAAAGATAGATAAAAAGTTATGAATTGAAAAATTTAGCAAGAAAACGGGACAATAAAAGTTTTTACTAATATTAAAAAGTGGAAACCCTTCTTGTGATCAATATAGGGAATAGAAAGTCAAAACACAAATTATGATACATAATAAATTTTGAAGATATAAACACTGAAAGAAATTAATTTTTTACTTTTTATGTCCATATGTGACGCAAAAAAGTTGAATTTATATAATTTACACACAATCGTTACAATAAATAGTTTTCATTGCTTTAACAGTGTTCAAAATATATTATAACTTTTATAGTGCTTATACTATAAAATCATCTGTATTTGCAATTAGTTCCTAAATCTTAATTATATTAAGTTTTGTTCGTTGCCATATATCTGTACTCTGTTTCGTTTTCGTACAATTTTTTTCAACTTGTTTTCAATAAGAGAACTGCACGAAACAAGAGATCAGTCGTTATCAGTTATTAAAATTATGTTTATAAGTTTATATTCATTTTGTATATAGTGAAGTCATTGCACAAGGAAATTGCATTATTTAAATAAATTATTCACATAAAGGAAGAAACAACAAGTGTAAATAATTATTATTTGTTACTTTGTACTGCCGAAATTTTTGGTAAATATGATAAACGTTTTAAACGTTGAACTTGATACAAAGTTAACTATATTTTCCATAAATTCAGAATTACGAAAGTGCAAAAAGTTTCATTTAATTAAATGTTGTAAATTCACTATTAATAATCTTCATTATCACGTATTGTACTTCATTATTTAAATCTTTGTAAATTTTCTTGAAAAGTCTTTTTTAATTATGATGAACTAGAAGGAAAATCTTGTGTTATTCATTTTCATGATATTGTTTCCAGCAGTTCTTTTGTAGTACAGATCTACCAACATACAAAGATTTAGGAATCTTTTTTAAGTCTCGATAAAGGTACATAATGTGAAATCCAACAACACGATATTATATGCTCATTGCATAATTAAAAAGCCATCACCTGCGATGGATTTGTACAATCTCCTATTGTCATTCTATACATAGCCATCTCTGTTATTCCGTGGTAATGAACAAAAGCTGCTGCAATTACTAACACGTGGAAGATTTGATGACTCTGAAACTGGATGGTATGGTAATTTAGAAATTCGTAAAATTGATGACTAGCAAGTACACTTAAAAGTACAAAAATAAATATTTACCCAAATATCGAACTTGCCAGGGAAAAATCGTTCAGGTACTCTTAATGCATAAAACATTGCACCTAATATATACAAACATCCCATTAATATTAACCATCCAAGAGATGCCTGACTAATTGCTTTAAACCAACCCTCTGCAATAGCATAATGTACTGCTGGTATTACCTAAAGAGAAAAATGTAATATCTTAATTATGATGTATTATTTAATACAATTTATCATTTCTAACAAGTTGTTTGTCACAGGAATGTAATATAGCACACACTACTCACTCCACTAAGACCAAATCCCATAAAAACGCCTGCCCTTAATGGCCTGTAACTTGGTTCACCAAATCGTTCCCATAATGATACAACGATACTCGTTACACCAAGTATTACAACTACTGATAAATAAATAAGCTTAGGTTGGTAATCACAGTAAAAACCATAGTAAAGCCATGGTACAAAACTACCCATAATTAACATAGCTATTCCACAGTAATCTAATTTTGAAAACAACTTTCCAACACATTCACTGTGGCAGTGTACAGTATGAAAGGCAAATGACATTCCTAGACATATAATGGCACCGGCAAAAAAGGTACCAAATACCAATTTTTCTTCCAATTGTATTTCTATAGGAGGTTGTGTTATAAAGAAGATAGCTATGCCAATAAATGCCACACATCCTATGGAAAGAATGAAACATATTAATCTCCTAGAAAAGTCATTGAGGAAGCAAATTTAAATATCTTCAAGGATAAATATTAAATTTTACCAAGTAAATGAGTCCAAATATTTCCTGTCTCTGTATGAATTCGAAATATACTTTTAAAACAAGCATAAAAAGATGGTAAAGGTGGTCTGTGACCAGCATGTAAGAAATCATTATCCTGCAACCACTTTGGAAGATTTCTAAAATGACATTGCTTCCAGGATGCTTCCCAAACCTTTAAAAAGCAGACAGTTAATATTGTAAATAAAAAGTTATTTGCTAATTCGTAACATAAAGATATACTCATATAACTTCTAGATACCTTACGAACAAATTCTTCTGCTTGTTCTGCAGCATTATGTGCTAATGCACCAAGATCAATTTCATCACTTAACACACCAGCTTTTAACACTTCTGTCATCTGTAAAAGGAAGCAATAAAATCTATAATCTGATTCCTTTTCTAACTAATGCATGATATGGGATAACCCATTAACAAGTACTGCTACTAATTAGAATTATGATTATATACCTCACAGTCCAGAAGATGATCATCTTCAGGAGTTGAAGGTAATGGACAACCAACTCCATCTTCTTCTTCTGCTAAACAGCTTGCATCGTCATCTTCCAATAGCTCTTTAACTTCATGTAAGCCTGGTATTTCACTGTTTAATAACACGCGTTCACTCCATGGGATTCTATGCCGAATCTCTGATTCTGGTATCGCACTATCATCACTCCTTTTGTCTTCCACAATAACATCCTCATATTGTGACATGTTGTGGAATTTTAATTACTAATTTCTAAAACATATAAATGATCACAAAAATAAATGTTATGATTTAAATATTAATGTCAAATTTACATGTTTAGAATAATATAAAATCGAAAAATGATATTGAGTATTAATAAACGTTAATACACAATATTAAATAAAAAGCGATTTACCCTGTAATTACATGTATCAAGAAATTATAAATTTCCCGATAATAAATATATTTATTTCGAGATTATTTCAATTTAATTATAGGACACGATTAAAAAATAAAACATAATATAATAATTAAGTTCTTAAATTAATGGGTTCACGAGAATAGAAATCAATTAATTTATTCAGCTTTGCACTATTAACTAACTATAGTTCGATTTTTAAAAAAGCTAATAAGTAATTGCCAAGGTCATGACTTCTTATCAGAATGAATTACATAAATGTACACATATGATGATTATTTCGAAATGGCAATAAATAATAATTTAGTTAATATGTAAAAGTTAAATGACAACTATGTATACATATTTCCAAATAGAAACTGGAATTATATCGAAATGTCATAATCATTGTGCGTATGATCACTATATAATAAAAAACCATTTATATTCAATACATATTTGAAAACTGTAATTTTATAATAAACGAGAAACCACAACAGAAGAAATAAATTTCACAAGTACATAGTACGAAGTTCAATTAACAGATAGAAGACATTGCATTTGATATGCCAACATACCCGTTATATGACAATTCTTCAAAACTGTTACATCGACGCCATAGATATTTAAAGTTTTCCAATAGTAAATAAATTGAAATAATTCAAAACATGTTTCATGAGAGATATAGATGATTTTTACGCAAGTACTAATTTTGGTTGTTCATCGTTACGACAATAGACGGAAATATCCGAATACTACATAGATACCACGTGTCAACATTTACATATGTATAATTGTCAGTAGTCAGTAGCGATATCCACTTTGCGACTATGATTTACTATCTATTAAACATGTGCGTAAATTGTACAACTATATTATGTGTTAAGAAATTTATCACGGCGAAATAGATATTAATATATTTACATTCGTCTTCAATTAAATGAAATTTAATTGGATTAATTATTTTTAAAATATATTACTTTAATATGAAGATTTATTTTTAGTATAAAATTAATTAAAGAACTTAACAAGATAATGAAATTTCTTATTTAAGTAAATTTATATATCCTTAACCAAAAAATACATTAAGCCATGTCAGATAGGTACACAAAAGAATTACATATGACGCATATGAATTTATCGCTTGTTTTTATCTGTGATAATTATCCATAGGAATAATTAAAATAATAAATGTAAATATATATCTACTTACTATAAAAGTATGTTTTTAAAAAATATGTTAGCATCTTTATTTAAGAAGAACGTGTATTTATGAAAATAAGACATAAACATTTACGTATAAATATAATTATTAACTAAACTAAAAATATATACTGGATATATACTAGAATAGTGCATATACTGAAACATATATGTACATATGATTATTCTAGATTATAGAGTAATAATCGCAACCACGATTATATAAGCAGATCTCGACATTTACTAGGGACAAACCACCCGAAAATTGAGTCGTGTCTAGTCGTGAAAAATCAACATGGACAGTCAACAAAGTCCGCGTTCTTGCGAAACAGATAGAGATAAGTAGAGTGTCTCTATCTTTGTTTGAAATATTAATAACATGTTACGCATGCGCAGAAAGGGAACTTTCTTGTCTTCCATGTTGATTTTCCGCGAATCAATTTTCGGATTGCTTTTCCTAAACTTCCGTACATGAGTGTCAGGTATCAAGATCTGTTTATATGATTGTGAATATCGAGATCAAAAATCATAATTAATGTTAATGTCATAAATTAGTAGTGATCAATGGATTATGTGAAACATAACCTCAAAAAGATTATGCACTGATAACAGACTAAAAATGATAAAACATATGCTATTTCATAGCTATAGATTATTTAATAAAAATTTATATATTTAAAGTGCTTACATCAAAATGTTTAAATAGTATTATTTGTTACTTGTCATAAAAAATTATATTCATTAAAAACTAAATTAAAATTGTAAAATCACAGTACTATATTATTGTAATGATCTATTAAAAAGTTGATAAAGAATCAACAATTTTTTGATATTCAATACTTTAATAGTTTTAGTATAGTTTAATATTAAAGTATAGTAATTATTGTAATGTAATATTTAACTTATATAAATAAATATATTTAAAAAATGTTGTTAGAAACTGGATTATTGACAAAATTTATATATATTGCAATTGTGGTTACAAATTATTGGTAAGTTTACCTAAATTACTTTTTAGTAACAAATGAAGTTACTTAGTTTCTGTTACTTTGTACATATAATTGATTAAATACCTTTGCAGGATAATTTCTATATTGACTGTATTTATAAATAAAACTCTTTTATCCAGTAATACTATAAATTTGGATGCACCTCTTTTTATAACATGGTGCCAATGTATAGTATCTTTAGTTATGTGTGTAATTCTTAGTAATTTATCAAAATGGTTCCCAAAATATATTAAATTTCCAATTGGTAATCCATATACTAAAGAAACCCTTAGAAAGGTAAATTATAATTTTTCTGATAATAATTACATCTTTGTTATTCTCTATATATTTATAGGTATTACCATTGTCTCTCCTATTTACTGGAATGATTGCAACCAACAACTTATGTTTAAAATATGTTGACGTTTCATTTTATTACACAGGACGTTCGCTAACAACTGTATTTAATGTTATTTTCACATACCTTATGTTAGGTAAGAACCTCTGAAAATAAAACAATTTGGGCAAGTATAATGACTTATCAAAATTTTACAGGTCAAAAGACTTCCATAAATTGTATTGCATGTTGTGCATTTATTGTGATTGGATTCTGGCTTGGTGTGGATCAAGAACACATTGCTGGTTCTCTATCTGTTCTGGGAACAATTTTTGGTGTACTAGGATCGTTAACTCTTTCATTATATTCCATTCACATGAAACAAGTTCTTCCTACATTAAATCAAGATATTTGGTTACTCTCTTATTGTAACAATGCATATAGTGTCATTATATTTCTTCCATTAATGTTAGCGAATGGAGAACATATTACAGTGTACAATTATGATAAGATTGGATCTTCATATTTTTGGTTGGCTATGATTGTTGGTGGTATTTGTGGATTTGCTATTGGTTTTGCTACAGCACTTCAAATAAAAGTAACATCTCCTTTAACACACAATATTAGTGGAACTGCTAAAGCTTGTGCACAAACAGTTTTAGCAACTTATTGGTTTGATGAAAAGAAATCATTCATGTGGTGGATAAGTAACTTTGTTGTACTTAGTGCTAGTGCGATGTATGCTAGATTGAGACAACTTGATATAAGTAGAGAATACAAAGAAGAAAAGCAGCAATTGCAAGGTGACAAAATGTGAATGAATTTATAATTTAAACATTTCATATTCAGATCAAAGTATATATAACATAAATTACATCTTATTGTATAAGGTTTATATAAAAATAGTTAAGAAAATAAAATTAATTATTTTTATAAAACAGTATAAATTATTTTTCATTCCATTTATTTTATAAAGTTATCTAATCTTAATTAGCATTGGAATTTAAAACCATAAAAAATCTCACTTTATCATATATAAATGTACAAAATATATAAATATATTTAATAAAAAAAAAATATAGGTGAATAAATTATTAAAATCTTGATGCAAGGCCACCTCCACGACTATCTGAATGACTTGACATTAGATCTTTCCTTTTTATGATTGCATTCACGCTTTTTAATACTGAATCAGTCTTTAAATGTGGTGCTGGTACTATTAAGTTTAATTGATTTCGTATTAATGTATCTATGGAATGTTTTGGATCATTTTCTATCACAAATCCATCTGATGAAAAATAATACCTAAACAATAAGTTGTGGTTAAGAAATAACATTTCCACTTTTATATTATAAAAGATAAAATCTATTTTCTACCTTGGATATTCAATAGCTTCAGAAACATTTAATTGACGCACTATAATACTGTACAATAATTGTCCAATAATTAATGTATCATCAGTTCCAAACACTCCTCTTAATCCACATAATGCTTTTTCATTATGGAAGATTATGGGAACAAGCATAGATAAGGTATTATTGGTATCAGCTTTATCTAGCAGGAAGCCAACAGTTGACATATATCCAAGACCAAATGGTGCACCAAGTCCACTGTAAGAAGTGTACATTTATATCACTAAATTTATTGAACGAAATATATTAGATCAATATAATACTAACGTTATAATACAAACATAAGTATCTTCCCAATCCATCGCAACAACTCCAGTATATCTTTCTTCTTCAACTGAAATTATTATGGTATGAAATCAACATTGCTGTAAAACATTTATATATATATTTTAAAATGAAAACGGTGAAATATAACAAACCATGTTGTTTTAATTCTAATGGCATTGATACTGAATTTATTAATGTTTTAGCTATTTGTATATCTGCTCCTATTATGGATGCATTATCAGTAGATATGTTAAGATCTTCCAGTGCTGTAATCATTGATTTTAATAATGACATATGTGGAGGATAATATATTACATGTTTATAAAAGCTTGACTTTTTTGCTATATATACATCAGGTTTATAATTTACTAACTGTGGAAGTAGCTTTGATAGTTTAATTCTATCATGTAGAAGCTTTTGTGAAAAAGTTCCATTGTATAATACTAAAAAAGAAACAAGTAAGTAAATGTATTA
Source organism: Bombus campestris (assembly GCA_905333015.3). Classification (NCBI taxonomy): domain Eukaryota; kingdom Metazoa; phylum Arthropoda; class Insecta; order Hymenoptera; family Apidae; genus Bombus; species Bombus campestris. The sequence goes on from HG995135.1 coordinate 8,035,992, forward strand.
GAAGATATTAATACAAAAATTTTAATTTAGTTATAATAATGATAAAATTACTGTACCATTAGTTCCTTCCAGTCCTACAGCATTTAACAAATTGCTAAGATCGTGTAACTTTAGTATATCTCCTGCACTAATGTGACCATATAAAATTTCATAATCAATATTTTTTGATACTTCACTTGCTAGCTCCTTTGATACAACAAATCCTTCTTTGGCTAAAGATACAGAAGGTTTAACAATTTCACTCCATGGTAATTTACCTTTTAATGTATGTGCATATTCTAATCCTCTTAATACTGCTGGTATACGTATCCCATCTTGTAAAAAATTGTCTAACATACAATACAAATAATGTAAGATCTGAAATACTCCTTAAAATATTATTCAAATACATACCTTTAATTGTATTATTAGCAAAATCAATAATAATTGGTTCTGTCTGTTCTTTATGATTATATAACATCATATAGCCACCTCTAAAATAATAATTATAAATCATTATAATTATTAATAAAATTACATATATAACTTACCCACCCAGACCAGTCTTATGTGGAGCAACTACTGTCATACAAATAGTAGCTGCTACAGCTGCATCTATTGCATTACCACCTTTCCGTAATATTTTGGTTCCAATTTGTGAACAATTTGTATAATCTGTTGCAACAGCACCATGTACACCAGCAGTATTCTGAAATAACATAACATTACACATAACATCTATAGCTTGTTGTATGATATTTTTTTTATATTAATTTAAGTACCTGTGGGCTCCCATCAGCATATAATATTTGTAAAATTAATGTTGTTGTAATGGAAATTGTCAAAATGGTAAAACAGCTTATAATGAATTTTAAACCATCTCCACAATACATAGTTAACGTGTATTTGTAACTTCTACTTTTTGTTAAAGGACATTCTTCTCCAGAACCTTTAAAAATTAAAATAATATATGATAGGATTTTTTACAACATTCTGTGTTAAGTAACACAGTAATAATAATTAAAACAATGATAATAAGATACTTTTATAATGTGCTTCGAAATTTTTGTCTGTTTAAAGATACAAGAAAATTTTATACTTAATGAAATTATTGTGAGAAATAACAAATAAAGGTTAGGATAAATGTAGTTTAAAAGGTGGCTGCTAAGAATAATTACTATTTATAGTAAACATTAATTATTATTTAATATTAAACTGTGTAAGTACATGTAAAAAATGTAATAATCAAAGTAATAATCATCGTGTTTCACATTTCTTTCGAAAAATATCACATGCTTATAAATAAATGCTAATGAGCGTAATAAGGTTACGTATAAATAAAATTTTTCGAATGTTTATAATAACAATACGAAAACAAATGAAATAAATGGTACTTACAAGAATTATTATAGCGCATCCTAAATACATGAATTAATTCGAATACTGATTGAAAAGAATTAAATGTACGTGAAATTGTTTAATGCTATGCAGACAATGTATCTATATCATATTATAGACAGTGTATACTTCTCTCTAACTGTAAATTTAACTGGTTTTTTGTACTGTAAGATTAATGGAATTTTAAAACACTTATACATATTACTGCTACATTAAAAAGTTTGTTTAATTACTTGCTTATGTTATTCAACAAAAAATTGTGTCTACTGCTTTATTTGTAAATAAAGAAAAAAAAAAAAACAAAATTTATACAAAAAATAATTATTCTTATTTTTTTGCCAAAATATTCTACGCAGAAACAATTTGTTATATTATATACATATATATATGACATTTAATTTTTTTCTTTGAAACAGAATACAAAATATAAACAAAAATGTCCACTGATATAGCAGAAATGTTAAAAGAACCAAGGATGATAAAAGTATGTGCACCAATGGTTAGATATAGCAAGTAAGTGATACTAAACATTAATGTATTTGTAGTATTTTTTCAGTATATAAAAATAAAAAAATAATATAAATATTAACAGATTACAGTTTCGAACTTTAGTAAGACATTATGATTGTGATATATGTTTTACACCTATGATCTTAGCTGATTCATTTGTACAATCTGAAAAAGCTAGAGATAATGAGTTTTCAACTAATAATGGGGATAAGCCACTAGTTGTTCAATTTGCTGCTAAAAATGTATATGACTTTCTTAATGCAACAGAATTGGTTGCCCCGTAAGTTCATCCAAAATATTAAGACTAATATCTGATAATTAATATTGGTTTGTATGGCTAATGAATTATTTTTCTATAGATATTGTAATGGAGTTGACTTAAATTGTGGGTGTCCTCAGCGTTGGGCATTAAAAGATGGGTATGGAGCTGACTTACTTAAGAAACCAGATCTTGTAAAAGATTTAGTATATCAAGTGAGAAATCGTATTCCATATCCTTTCACTGTGTCTGTAAAGATTAGATTATTGAAGGATATTCAAAAAACCATTGATTTCTGTAGAATTCTTGAAAAAGCAGGTGCTTCATTTCTTACTGTTCATGCTAGAACTCCAGAAATGAGATGTGAACCAATTGATCTATATAATTTAAAATTAGTAAGAGACAGTGTGAAGTTACCTCTCATTGCTAATGGAGATGTAAAAAGTTTAGAAAGTGCAGAAAAGCTCTATAAAGAAAGTAATTGTGATGCAGTGATGTCTGCAAGAGGGATTTTAACAAATCCAGCTCTTTTTTCTGGACATTCAGTTACACCTCTTAATTGTGTACAAGATTGGCTTGATATTACATCAACTATACCAACTCAATTTATATCTTTTCATCATCATCTTGTGTTTATGTTAGAAAAAATGCTCCCAAAAAAAAGTAGGTTGTTTTTTAACAATCTACAAAATAAAGTAGCTGTTCTGGAATTTTTGGAAGATACTTATGGCATAAAACCCAACATCATACCCGAATTAATTGATCTTACTAAATGCACCTTTAACATTTCAAATAAAAAATGTAATGAAGACATTATAAAGGATGATGATGACTTTAATACGAATTTTTTAGGAAACATATTTGCAGAATTATAATTTTATTTATTTATATTCTTAAATACATAGAGAATATTTTTATAATTATACTGCTATGTAATTGCTGCAAAAATCCTTAAATGTCTCATAAGTGTATGTTTTTTGTATATAAAGAAATTAATGACGTAATCATGAAACAAAATAATTAATACTATCTTTTAAAAAATTTATATATAATATATGTGCTATCTATATGAATCAACAACAGATTTAATTCTGATAAATTTAATTTTAAACGTTTTTTCTTTAAACATTTCGTACTTGAAATGTAAATGCAGTGGTGCGGTACCAGTTTTCAATAATGGACGATAGGTGTGCTAGAATCTAAGGTAGAAAGTAGAATGAACTGTATCACTTGTATAACCGCGAAACTTGTAAAATTTGTTATTGTCATTGCTTATTAATTTAGTTCAAGAAATGAAATGTGGAAAGTAATTTTACAGAGTAATGATATTACGAAATAAAGTACACTGAAATTTGAGAATGACAAATCTTATTTCAAAATGGTAAGTTTTTATAAAATTGGTTAAAAATTCTTTTATTAAAATTACTTTAGTTTTTATTGAAAAATGATATATTAAAATTACAAAATTAGTAATAATTAATGTCCTAGTATAATTTTAATACTCTTTCTTTCAATTTTCAAAAACGTGTTCGTGCTTATTATTGTCATTGTTATTAGATTTAATTTTATTGTACCCTGTATAACAAATTTTTATTTTGTTTTTACTAATCTTATGTTTATTGTATATAAGAATCGATCTTTGGCACCCAGTAAAAATGGCAAACGCCCATTACTATTTGATATATCCAATAATGTGGCAATGCGTCAGGTTGTATCACCAGTTCAACAAACTAAAAAAAAGGTTTGCCGTAATGTTAAAAATGTACAAATACCAGAATACAAAGCAGTTGCTCTTTCAGCTAATGATGTGCAAGCTACCCAAGAAGTAATTTCTGAACATGTAAGTATTATATATTAAATAGTAATCATTAATAACAATCCTATAATAACATATCTACAGTAAAAAATTATAATTGTGCTTATAGGAAGAACGTATGAAAAAGATCTTTAGTAAACCATTTAAGATACCAATTCCTGGTTATCAATTATCTGGTCGTGCATTAGGAATACGTTTATCTGGTCCCCGTAGACCTTTACATGATCCTGAGGAAGCTAATGCGCTTGTTGTTTATTCACCTCCTGAATTATCTGAACATGAAAAATTGAAAATAGATCAGTAAGTATAAATATTTTGTTTATTTTATAATTACTAAACTTTATCAACAATTTTTTATAATAGTTCATTTATATTTCAGATCTAAACAACTTGTACATGTAGTAGTGGATCCTTTATTATGTAATATTTTAAGACCACATCAAAGAGAAGGTGTAAAGTTTATGTATGAATGTGTAACAGGAAAACGTATTGAAGGTGCCTATGGGTGTATCATGGCAGATGAAATGGGTCTTGGAAAAACTTTACAATGTATAACCCTGTTGTGGACTCTATTAAAACAAGGTAAAATAATATTATTTTATGCATTATGTACAATATGTAATTACGTTAATTGTTAATTACGTTAATTATGTAATTGTGTTTTGTAGGACCTGAAGCTAAACCACTTATAGAGAAAGCTATTATTGTCGCACCAAGTTCATTAGTTAAAAATTGGTATAATGAGATCTTTAAATGGTTAAAAAATAGAGTTCAACCACTAGCCATTGATGGTGGAAACAAAGCAGATATCGACACAAAACTTACTGGATTTATGAAAACTTACGGCCGCAGGTGTATAAATCCTATTCTGATAATCAGTTATGAAACTTTTCGCTTACACGCGCACGTTCTTCATCAAGATGAAGTTGGACTCGTATTATGTGATGAGGGACATCGTCTAAAAAATTCTGAAAATCAAACATATCAAGCGCTTATAAATTTAAAGGCTAAAAGAAGAGTACTACTCAGTGGAACACCTATCCAGAATGATCTTTTAGAATATTTCTCTCTTGTACATTTTGTTAATCAAGGATTATTGGGAACTGCACAAGTATGTTAATTGATATGTTTAGGAAATTAAAAAGATTTTTCAAATATTTGAACGAGAATATTAATGTAATATTAAAATTTCATTTGTTAGGAATTTCGAAAAAAATTCGAAATACCAATTTTACATGGTCAAGATGCAGCTGCAACAGATACTGAACGTAAACTCGCTCAGGAACGTTTAGCGGAATTAGTGAGCATTGTGAATAAATGTCTTATTAGACGCACTAGTACTTTACTTTCGAAATATTTACCTTTAAAATATGAATTAGTGGTGTGTATAAGAATGGGAAAACTACAAACTGACCTTTATAACAGTTTTATACAAAGCGATAGTGTTAGAAAATCAATGGAAGGTTTGTTGTTTATAAATTCGTTATTTAAAATACTTGAAATCTCTATATTTAATTAATGTCTATTTTTTTGTTATAGAAAATTCTGCCAATTCTAAAAAAGGAAAAAGTTTTTCAACGCTTGCAGCAATTACACTGTTGAAAAAATTATGTTGTCATCCCGATTTGATATATGATAAAATATTGGAAAAATCTGATGGATTTGAAAACGCTTCAAAATTATTGCCTCCAAATTACAGCACAAAGTACATAATATTAAAGTTATTTTATAATACTGACCTAAATTTACCACTATTTTATAATATTGATCTTTATAATTTTATTTCTAGAGAAATCATGCCAGAATTATCCGGAAAACTAATGGTATTAGATTGTCTCTTAGCTTCTATTAAAACAACGACGAATGATAAAATTGTATTGGTATCTAATTATACACAAACTCTCGATCTGTTCGAGAAACTGTGTCATAAACGTTGTTATAACTATGTTAGATTAGACGGCACTATGACTATTAAAAAAAGATCAAAAGTAGTAGAAAAATTTAATGATCCAAATAGCAATGACTTTATTTTTATGCTCAGCTCCAAAGCTGGGGGCTGTGGATTAAATCTTATTGGTGCAAATCGACTTGTCATGTTCGATCCTGACTGGAATCCTGCAAATGATGATCAAGCTATGGCAAGAGTTTGGAGGGATGGTCAGAAAAAACTTTGTTTCATATATCGTTTTCTTTGTGTACGTAAAAGAAAAATTTTACAACAATTTTTGATTTTTTAGAAATCAACATTTATATTATCATTTAAATATGTTATAGACTGGTACTATCGAGGAGAAAATTTTTCAAAGGCAAGCACATAAAAAAGCATTAAGTTCTACAGTCGTAGATCAGGAAGAAGACGTTGCAAGACATTTTACATTAAATGATTTACGAGATTTATTTAAATTAGAAGAAAATACTATATCAGATACTCACGCTAAGTAAGCTTAAGATTATGAAAAATTATGAATGTCTATATGAATAGTTAAGTATATTTATGGCATGTACTTTAGGTTCAAATGTAAAAGGTGCATCAATGGTATAGAAGTAAAAGGACCACCCGAACAATCTGACTGTAATTCAGATTTGTCAGATTGGAGGCACATCTATAATCCACGACCTTTACCAGATATACCATTACGACAATGCTGGTCATGTGGAATTTCTTTTGTTTTCTGTCATCGATCGCATGAACAAGTTAAATAGGATTACGATTTTTAACTATTTGGACATACCTTAATAATGGGCGCGATATTTTTTATATTATCAGGGTTTCATATGCTTCTGTACAAAAGTTGTTAGGACGAAGTTTATATAAACAAATTCATAACAAGCATTATGTATTTGTTTAATAATAGAAATTACATTGTATGTTGGGTATATTGAAGTTAGTTTGTACAGACAAATAATTAATATATTATTATAAATATTTTATAGAACAGGAAAAAAATGTAATTTAATTGTATAAATATTGCACAAATTGATTAATATGTAAAATAAATTTTTGTTTATGAAAGATTATTACAGTTATTAAACATTTTTAATAGTTCCAATGTTTGAATTTCTTTTTCCTTTTTAATTATTTTAATTAGTTTCATTAATTTAAAAAATTATTATATCTTTAAAACTTGATAATTCAAATTACAGTCAAAGTCAGAATTCAGCAAGTATACGATAATGAGTCTATATAAATATGTAAATTGAAGTCAAAAATATAATTTTTCAAAATAATTATCTAAAAAGCAGTTATATTGAAAAATAAGAAAACTTCCAAAACGTTTGAAAATAATATGAATATAAAGCGTGAAATTCGGGATACAATGTTTTTAATACGGTTAATATATCTACAAGCTCGCTTTCAGACGAATTGTGCGTAGAAAACCAAGGGTCAACGAAGGCTTGAGGAATTTGCTCTACATAAACAGAAGCAATAAAGAGAAGTGGGGAGGGAGAGGAAGTAAGAGAAAATCTTAGTGGGGGAATGCAGATAATGGAAACGTGAGCACGTGATCGTTGAATACGGTTTCTGATTGGTTAAACGGAATCAGTGCTGCTTTCCCTCCCAGCTCGGTACCCGTTCGCGTTGCCCTTCTTCCGAGGTTTCGTACAGCTGCCCGCTCAGAATAGTTCCAGATGTGGCCATGTTTAGTTTGATCTTTGAAGTTTTCGCTCATCGTCTCATAACTGATACATTTTTATACAATCTGCTGACATAGTAATACGCTCTGTCCGACCATCGTTCTTTTTTCGCCTGCCTGCGACTAGTCTCGTTCATAATAACATATGTTCTTCTTTTGCTGAGATAAATAATCTAAGTACGCGGAAGTACACGAGAGACGTAAAAAACGCTGTCAATCCATCCAGGATAGACACGAATCGCGTCGAGTCCGTGCATTAAAACATTTTATTTCTCGATCAAATTTCAATAACAGACGCGTGTCTGATTAAACTTGCAGTTGTTTTTATCGGCAAGGCGAGACGAACAAATTTATTCGTTGCTCCCTTTCTCTCTCTCTCTCTCTCTCCCAATATATTTTCAATCGAAAAAAGAGAGCGCTGTTATCAGATCACGGAACACACGGAATCGTCGAAGTGGAAGCTACGCCTTTACATTAACTCTACGAAGCTTCGAGTCGTATCTTTGGAGAAAAACGCTTTTTTCCTTTTCGTTTGATTATTACGAATTTTAAAAAAAGAGAAAAAAGTACGATATACATATTTCCTATCGAGTTTTGCTCTTATCTCCGTATTTCATTCGATACTTAAGAGCGTAAGGAAAAAGAAATAATTCTGAAACGCCTACGAGAGCTTATGGTCGGTCAGCCATATGCCACGTCATGCCCACGACGTTGCAGTGGTAAGATGACGCCATTTAACGAAATTTAATAGCCAAGGAGAGGAGAGACACACAGTGAAAATCCATCCATTTCTTCGCCGAATCGAGAAGTGCAAATAGTAATTTACGGATAAATCAGAGAAATAAAAAGACACTTTAGTTAAACGAGATATATTAGCCTGAATATTGTGCTCAGGCGAGAAGAATTAATTTGGGAGGATAAAAAAGAGGTCAGAGACATGTAACTGAGGCAACGATAGAAAAAAGACACAGAAAACGTTTTTAATAAAAACCTCTGGTACGTTCGGTTGTTGGGTGCGCGCACGCGCACGCAAGAGAGCAAGAGAAACGGAGAGACACACGAGAAACACGATTCTTTGTAGGCTAATTAGTGTCCTAGTAAACTGAGTATTTTTGAAAATTTTTTCAAATGCTAGAATTCAGGCACGCGATTATTTTCCAAGCAAAGAGCCATCGAGTGTGGTCGCGTCAATCGATCGAATGATCATCATCGGGCCACAGTGCTATATCATACGGTACAAAACACGATCGATCGGAACAAAACAATGGCATTAGAGAGTGTTTCCGCGGCTGAGACTCTAATCCAAAGGTTTGCCTCCAACATTTTTTATTCACCAGTCGAAAACAGTCGAAATTTTTAGGACTGTTTACCAATTCACGTTACACACATTTGAACCCCCTCTCCAGAAGCTCCGTGCTTGTCCCCCGCTTTCGTTTCGATATATACCATTGGCACTATGAGAAAAAAAAACGGAGTCATATTACACTGTTCGAATACGCGTAACTTACATCTTTTTGTTCTCTCGTGTCTCCTTTTATGGTTCTTCATTGCTCTGAAATTGTCAGCTCTACTCTAGAATTATAACATAAGATGGTTCAAACGTTGAGTACCTTGGCACGGTTCTTAAGGCCAAGGTTATCTTCGTGACAGAAATTCTCTGATATCCATATTCCAATATTAAATAGAAGAAAGTAAATTCAACTTTTTATGGAATTAAAAATGTTCCTTATGATAGACATTAATAAATTTACTTGAATAAATATTCAAGTAAAATTCCAAGTAAAAATGCTGTTAGCTTTGTGGTGATTCATAAGATATGTGTGCAAATGTTCGTGCCTATATCTTAATTCTTATATATTTATGACGATATTTATTACGGTAGGATATAACGGTATTTATAACGGTACGAATTTTAACGACATATTTTGACGAGCATTGAAGAACTACATAAATATCGGTATAAAATTATTTCAGAAACGGAAGTTTGTATTGAGTAAAAGAAATATGCACGAGATCTTCGGGGAGACGATATACATATACAGAAGATATATACATATATACATTTCCCGGTCGAGTACGACGTATTTATACATGTATCTAATACACATTCAGAGACTAAATTTATACACAACGCGAATGTAGATGTGCGTCATGTACATATGTACAACCTACCTTACATACACATATGTATATCTTACATACATGTGTAACACGTGAATGAACGAGACAAACGGGGTCTACACGCGAAGAAATTCTGACGCACGATTATCGAAAAATATTACATGCACTGTTGATAATGCTGTAACGATGACGATGAGATATGCTGTAGAAATAATGTGATATGTTATATATTCGTATTCATACTATTGCATTGATGATGAATTATGGTAGTTGATGATGAATCATGATGTTAATAATGAACACGATTTGTGGGTAAGGAAATTCCAATTTATTATTTTCCTTCGTGATATACAGATATCATGCGTTTTTCTACTGTGCTAATTTAACAATCTTTTAGCGCCTGAATTTACATATTACTTTTTCATTTTATATTCGTGTATTTTATTTTAAATATGTGGGAATGGTTATATGCTTCATTTAATAATATGGGTTTTCTTCCTCTACATTTGTAATTTTGTGCTTTTATACACTGTACGACTGAACGTACGTTTTTAAAGTATGCTATTTTCCGGATAAATCGGTGATAGCGGACATTCAGAAAACAGTTATTTCCTAAGCATATATTACGTTAATTAGGTATATATTTCAAAGTTGCATCGATCGATGCTTACTGTACTACAACGTGTCGTTAGTCACCTCCCAAAGCAGCCAATGTTTTCAGGTCAACTAGTAGCGGAAGCTTCTTTCAGCTATACTCTGCTCGACCAAAGTTCGATGTTCCTTTATTCAACGTACAACATGTGATGTATTTAATGATCATTGCTGTTAATGCTTTGACAGCTTTTATGAGCACAGTCCAATTTTGTTCTAGCAACTTTTTATCTCATTTTATCAAAGAAATGCATTTAGCGTTTCCTTAATGATTCTTAAATGACAATGATGATAATGAATAATGAGGATGATGATAATATTGATAATGATGATGATTATGATGATGATCATCATGATAATGATAAATGATTATGATTTTAATGAAATAAAATATTCGACTTTATCTCCATACATAAAAACATGCAGCTTTGAAAAATGCATAAAATGATAAATATTTGAGGATGTAATATTTTTGTATAATTTAATTTATTTTAATTTTTTAATTAATATCACAAATAAATTCTTTATTCATTAGCATAGAATTACTTATGATCAAAATTTATAGATCTTTTAAGTATCTCAAGAAAGAGACTTAAAATATATTCAAAATAATATTTTTAATAAAGCATATCGAGCAAAATCTGTCATCGATACAGACATTAAACATTTTTAATTATATGAAACAAACTATACATATACATATAATATATATAATATTGCCTATACAATATATAAAATTATTAATACTGTATAAAAATATTTTAAACTACTAAAGTTTATAAAATACTCAGTTCGAATTTATTATACATTTTTAGCTAACAATGTATTTTTAATATATGTACAGTAACGATGATAACGATTTGGAAGATGGGGAAATTCCTTCCGATGAAGATGATGAACCTCTGCCACCACCAGTAAATAATGATGCCAATAAAAGTGCATCAAAAGCAGATGTACCAAAAACTAAAGCTTTCGATGCTAAATTCAATAAAAATAAGAAATCAAATGTTCAAGGAAGTAGCAAACATGATAGATTTCCAAAATATAAAAATCCATCAGAAGATTGGGCAGGAGATGTGGAAAAAGCAATTAGGGCAGCGTTAGATGAAGATGGTACTAGAAATCAAGATTCCAAATCTAAGAGTAAAAATAATAGAAATAAGAGTAGAAAGAGGATAAGGGATGAAAGAGAGGAAGACCGTAATAAGGATCAAAAGGTTTCATAATATTTAATGTTATTAGTAGAATTAATTTAAACAATATTTTATATGGATTTATCATAAATATGTGATTTACAGAGAAGAAAAGTGAGCGACGACGAAAATGTCAATGAAGATGAAGATGAAATGTTATTTGTTAGGGGTGCTTCGCCTGTTAGGAAGGATTCACAAGAGAATAATTCTCCAAGACATACAAACGAACATGAGAATTTTGATAGTAATTCAGATTATGATGATAGGCCTAATGTAAATCGACATAGGGATAATGATAACAAGCGTAGTAATTCAAGAGGAGGTGGCGGTGGGGGAGGTATAGTAATATTATATAATATTATTTTACATGATTATTAACAAATATTACAATATTATTTATTACAATATTATTTACAAATGATATTTACATTTATAGGACGTAGAGGCGGTAAAAATGAACGCGGTGGTAAAAATAAAACCCGTGGGCAAATACGGAATGATAGAAATGGGCGGAGAAATCAAAATAATGACCACAATCAAGATCCAGATGCTATATGCGTTTATTACATGCAAGGAAAATGCCATAGAGGAGATGATTGCCCTTTTTCACACAATGCTTTACCACCTCGAAAGATGGAACTCTGTAAATTTTATCTTATGGACTGTTGTGCAAAGAGAGATAAATGCCTTTATATGCATCACGATTTTCCATGTAAATTTTTTCATACAGGATTAAAATGTAGTCAGGGAGAGAATTGTAAATTTTCACATCAACCTTTAAATGAGCAGGTACTTATTATATTTCAGCTTTTATATCTTCTTTAATTAATATAATTTAGAAAAGCATATATTAAATAAAGTACTATTATGCAGGTGAAAGGGATTTTGTTAAAACACTTAGAAACAGCACCAAAAGAAATTCTTGGAGATTTTCCACGTTTAAGTAGAGAAGGGGCATTGTTAATGATAAATAATACAGCTAGAGCATTAGCGCAAGGTCAAGAAACTACAAATCAAAAAATTCCCAGTCTTTTTGAACTAAATATATCAGCTCCAACTGGTACCACAGAAAAGAATAATGAAAGGGAAGAAAAAGGTATTTAATGATATTTTTATTTATATTTTTTATAGTATAGTTTGTATTAAAAGTAAAATTTATTGTATAGAAGAACAAGTACAACAGCAGAAAACTGTTAGAGAAAGGAAATCGTCAGGTAAGAAAACTCGATGGGGTTCAGATGAAGATAGGGTTCCATACGAACAAATCATGCTGTTACAATCATCAGCCAATGAACTTGGTCTGCAACTTCCTAATGCTGCATTGGGTCTAGCAAGCCAACAACACTTACAAAAACCATTAATACCCCAATCTATGCCAAATATGGATTTTTATACTGAAGCTAATAACCTTGAATTGAACAAAACAAATTTAAACAAAGCAAGAGACAGAGAAGATTTCACAAAAGACGTAGAAGAAGATGAAATACTAGAACAGGTATAGTGATTGATTATTTCATTTAATAAATTTTTATGAATAACTATAATATTATGTAATCTTTTTCACTTTCAGGCAAAAAAGAAAGACACAACACTACTTGAAGATTCAAAAGATATAGATTTAAGGCAATTGCTACCAACGAAAAAGCCGCCACCTGTTGTTAGTATAGCTGATGAAGTAGCAAATCTTACTAAGTCTAAGTTCGACGAAGAAAGTGATCAAGATGAAGAAACAGATCTTGTTATAGAAATGCCAATGGAAGATGACGATAAGCAGAAAGACAAAAATACAGATCAGGAAGGTAGGACCAGTTTTTATTATTGTATAAAGTAAAAACAAAAATAAAAAAGCAAAGCAAAAGATTACTTAATTGTTACAGAAACAAATATCGCAAACGAAGAAACTAATAATCACTGTGATACTTCTTCACCATGTACGGAAGAGCAAGAAATACCGGCTCATTTACCAAAAAAGGCACAGGAATTGTTCATGCGTATTCAGCAACAACAACGGGCAGCACAGGATAGTTTTAAAAACATAGAAAATGAGTTCTCTGCACTTTCGTGCAAACGTACGGATCAAATTCTAGAAGATTGGTATTCGGACGATGAGGATGACGATGACGATGATGAAAGTGGAAATCTTACGATAGTACTTTCCAATAAAGATACGTTGAAAGAAGAAAATGAATCTGCAGAAAAGTCACAGAGTATTGTGATTAAAGAAGAATTTCAAACTACACCTTCTGCTCCTACTATACCTCAGCCAGCAGCTATTGTGGACAAACTTGGAGACTTAAGTAAGATTGACATTAGTGCTGAGGTATCAAAGTTACTATCGTCACTAAAGGCGACGACTGGTAAATCTTTCCAACAAAATACCACACAAGATTATTCCTCAAAAGTTAAATCTTCACCTGACAGAATATCATTGGACGAATCAAACATTCACAGTAAAAGTATCAACACATTTAATACTTCAAATCAGTTATCAAAAAATGAAAATGAAACATCGAGTCCACGTTCCTCCCCTGGAACAAGTTCTGTACCTGTTTCCAGAGATCCCCGTATGTCACGAGATCCCAGACAACGTCGAGACGAACAGAAATTGAGCAGCCCTAGTAGAACAGATAGTAAAAAAGAATCTAAGCATCTTAGATTGGAAACGAGTATCTACAGTTCCGGCATTACTGCTGTTGATACTAACATGGACACAGATCTCCGAACTAAGACAGATCAGGATCTTCGAAGAAAGGATATGGATTTCAGACAACAATTCCAAACCGGTTTTGGAGATACTGATCTCCGAGTTGTCGGGGCAGGATTCACCGATGCGTCTACTAAATCTGATGTGGATTTGCGACAAATGTTGAGCTTGCCTTTTAAACCGGCACCATCGCACGTACCTTGTACGGAAATTGATGCAAGTATTTCTTCGCATCCTCCAATGACGTATAAAGTATATGTTGTTGACATACCAAGACCTGATTATACAGGTCTTAAACTTACTAAAAATGATGCACAGGTGAAATACGATCCACGATTACGTAAAATTTTTAGAATCGGTAAAATCGAATTAGCTGATTCTCCCATGTCTCCACCTCCAATTAAAATGGATACTCCAAAGTCACCCCCACAAGTCCGATCCGATCCACGTCGAAAAGCTCTCGAGGCTTCCAATTTATCTTCTCAAAATGTAAATGCTTCCATGATGAAGAATGTTCAGCAGTCGTCAATAGAAATGTCGAACATGGGAATGGGTCCTGGTGGTATGTCTGTTCCTCAGGGTATGCCTGGACCACAAGGTATGCAAGGAGGACAAGGCATGATGCCAATGGGTCCAAATCCAATGCTTGGAAATATGGGGCCTATAGGACCTATTATGAATACTCCCATGGGCCCTCAAAACATACCACCTATGGGTATGACGGGAATGTCCAACATGCCTCCGGGAATGACCATGAACGGACCAGTTGTGCCTCAGAATCAGATGAACTTTGATCCACGTTTTAATGTTCAACGCAACAATGGGGCTGGGTTGTTAGGCCCGGCACCTGGTGTAGGCTTTGGACCAGACGTTAATTCTTCGTACGATGGTGCGCCAACGTATCCTAGTGGTAATTTCAATAACTTTGGTCCCGGTCCTACTTCAGTGCCTCCAGATTCTGGTATGATGGGATTCAATCCGAATGGTCCGAATCCAAACTTCGGTATGGAGGGGCCTGAGTGGAATGGAACAAACCAAAATAGACGCGGTGGACGAATCAGGCGACGAAATCGAAATAGGACCAATATCGTGACTAATAATTAAGGCAATAAGCAATTTCAAGTAGGTACATAAGCGAAGTACCTGGTGATAATTCTCATTGTAATTTAAATTTGTACAGCATGCATTAATGATAATGCATTCATTTATGGCGGTCCAGATTAATGATCTTTTGATTGTGTCAATTGTACATGGTGTCAAATGCACGATAGTGGTTAAATAACAAAATATAAATTTAAACTATTGGAAGAAAAATATTAAAAATTGTACATGAATTACACACTTTGAAGCATTTCTTTGTATGAAGTATACATACCAATGAATGATATAAGTAATGCTCATAATTACGTGACACTCTATATTTTATTTAAAAAATATAAATCATATTATATACATGAGAAATATATCAAATATATCTATGAATAATAGCAAATGAAATTTTCAGCGGAAATGTATATGTATATATTGAACATCATCCATTTAAAAAGACATTTAATATATAAGATATGATGAATGAAAAATCTGATTATATAGATTGATTGATTTATATCTTTTTTTTATGTCTTCCATGTATGATATATAACGGAAATACATACATACATATATATGAATATACATATGAATATATGTATGTGTGTATAATTTATATGCAAATAGTTCTTGAATTCTAGAATGCATATAAGTTTTATTAAATTATGTTTAGACAGTATCAGAACGACATAAATTCATGAAATATAGAATGGTCTAAGGCCTATTGTTATAAGTCAAAACACCAATAAAATGACATAGTACATGATACAGTATGAAAATGCAATATTTTATAAAAAACTAATGTACTTATAAGAGTTTTGAAAATAATTGTACATGGACATACTTTTTTACTTACATTAGAAGAGATATAGATAGATATCAAAAGATATTTCATTTCAAATTTTGTAGGGACTGCAGATTAAAAATGTATTTAAATAAATGTGAACCTTATGATAATCTAGGTTTTACACTGCTAGCAGAATTTTTACTCTATTATTACATTTACCCGTTACGGCAGTCATATGTTCCATGTATTAATATTAAATACATCTCTGCTAAAACGCAGATTAAGAAATACTTTCTCTTTGAGAAATAATATTAGAAACAGAGTATATGTTTCAATTTAAAGAATTGTTCAGCCATTATTAAATGTTAACCTATTGGTATTTTTCTTTATTATTATACCTAGAAAGTTAAAAAATGAAAATTACATTTGTAAAAAATATAATTTACTATCATATAGTGAAACTCTTTTGTACAATTTAATTATTAATTCTAATACGTTTTTCTACTATTACTCGTAACGTTGTAAACAATGGTTGTATTTCCTAACTGCACTTTTTTTAAAACACAAATATTTTAAATATGGATATAAAAAGTGATAAAATTTATATAATGTACAACCCATGTAAGAGAAATTGTACTTTCATTTGACTATAATTCACTATTACAGATTCTTGTTTAATTATTATTATTGTTGTTATTGTTTACTTATACTATTATTTTCAAGCAATAATAATTATAATTGTAATCATTTTCCATCAATGTACAATAGAACTTAAAGGATCAGCTCTTATAGCTGATAGATCTAAACGTGCATCCATCTCGTCATCCAATTCTCCTACAATTGCCCTAAAAGAAAAAAGAAAATTCTATTAAAATTCTTTGTATTTTTTATAAATCAATTTTTTTAAATTTGATTATGAAACAGTTATATACTATAAAATGTACACTAATAATTTACTATTTATTTATTTATTGAACAGTATTTGTGTTGTCTGTTAAACTGTCAGAATAAAAATAAAATTAATATCATCTCCTGTTTCATATATTTATATATATTATATATAATATACTCTTAAATAATATTGAATGATTAATGAACATAGTTAAAATGAATAAAATAATACTATGGAAGGAACCTTTTGAACACACTGAAAGTGAATTAATTTAAATTACTTACACATTGTCACCTCTGATGATATGCAAACCTAATACTACTTGCTCTACACCTTGCGTTGTACTGTACACACGTTCATGAGATTCATCTAATATTATATTAATAGTTTGATCAAATCCCTTTAATGTTCCCTGAAAATATAAAGATCTTAGTATTTACAATTTCAGTATAGGAACAATTACAGTGCAGTTTAAATTGAGAAAAAGGACCTTAGTCATTTATTGGTATGAGATTAAACTGACTATTCAATTGGTTATAAATGATATATTTCTCTAGATAATAATGTATGCATAGGAATCTGTGATAATAATTATAAGATAATGTAATTCATCTAGAAATTATGTACACATTAAAAATAATTTACTTACGATGAAGTTTCTGCCATCAGAAGTAATAATAGAAACAGTGTCTATAAATTGTTAAGGACAAATATAAAAACTAAAAATAAGATAATAAATGAAAACACAATTAGATAAAGGATACGATTTACGTAGCTTTCTAAACCTGACGCCATAATCTTAGTTATTAATTATACATTAAAATAATTTTTCCATAAAAACCTACGATTTACGTGCGTGTATGTACTTAACGTTTGTTATGGTAACAAATGCGTATCAATTAAGTTCACTGTTCTACAATTACATACATTACTTTATTACGTTTTGCATAAAAATTTCCTTCTGCATTAGAAATTATTTCTTTTGAATTTATCAAATGTTCGGTCAACTGCACGATCGGAATATTAAACGAAAGCTCAACACATTCACTATTAAGTAATTATTGTTAAAGTTCCAACTGATTGGTAGCATGATCATGTAGTAAAAGAATGTAAATATTATTCTACAAAATTATTATTGCAAATTTAAGAGTAATGGATTAAAATACATCTAATATTTTAGTCTTAGCGGATGTTAAATATAAAATAAAAAGTTTAGAATATGCTGGAAAAATAAAATGACTTTTAGTTAAATTCTGATAGATTTAGGAATTCGTGATTACCATATATAGAATCATTGTTAAATAAATTATTCTCTTCTATTTGCTTGTATTTCATACAAAAAGTAAGTAATAATTTTTCTAAAAAGTTTTAACTAGTTTAAAAATGTTTTAAATGTTAAATATGTAATTATAGAATATATTAATTTATTATTAATATATTATATATATATTATTATAATATATTAATATATTAATTAAAAATAAATGTATTGAAATAGAAATAATGCATATAAAAAAAGCGTATTTATTAAATTTTTTAATTATGTTGTATTCCACATTATTTTGAAATAATTTCGAGTTTCTAGTGTATAGTGCTTATACATATATAGGTACATATGTAGTAGTTTGTAATCACCAAACATTTATTACTACTAAACAACATGGACATTCAAACAACAAATACGCGAAGGAAAATATTAAACCATGTAGTTTGTAGCATTTTAGTGGAATGTGGTTACGACACTTGTGAGAAGCAAGCATTAGAAATTCTCACAGAAATGTTACAGTCTTGTAAGAATTTCATTTAATTCTAGAGTCCCTAACCTCTTCTTATTCAAAATTTTTATTGTTTATATTTTCTTTGATATATTACTTTTTACTTTTTACCTTCTTCCTAAATAGATGTTTTGATTTCATTGATAGATGTGGTAAAGAAGATGAATATTTATTATTACTTTAATTTTACTTTATTGGTTTTATAAAAAAGATAACGTAATGAATAAACATTTGTGAAAATGAACAAACATTCAAAAGATCATTCTTATATTAATTTTATCATTTATAGAATATTATAGTTCATTTAAATCTTACTTGATAAATTTGTAATATTTGCATGAATTATTTATAGTTCTTATAGAGGTTGGAGAGTCTGCAAGAAATTACTGTGAACTGTCTGGTAGGACGGAACCACTCATTGCAGATGTTATAATAGCATTAATAAATATGGGTATAAAATTAGATAATCTGGAAAATTATGGCAAGAGGGCTAACAGAACAGTTTTGCCTCAGCTTCAGCAACAAACTCAATCAAAGCAGTTAAATATTTTGCAAGCTGGAGTGAAACAAAGTCATCCATCTCATATACCAAGTTATTTACCACCTTTTCCTGATCCGCATGCATACATTAGAACACCGGTAAAGAGCAGTTATGAAAATATTTTGCAATTTATATATTTATTAATATTTTTAGTTACTTTGAGATATTTATTGCGCACAAGTTTTTAATTATACAGTTTTTACTTACACTACTTACTTATAAACAGACACATAAACAGCCAGTAACAGAATATGAAGCAATAAGGGAAAAAGCAGCAACACAAAAACGTGATATTGAAAGAGCTTTGACAAGGTTCATTGCAAAAACTGGAGATACACATAGTCTATTTTTAACAGAAGATAATAGTATGTTTCCATGTAAGTAGAAATCTCATACAATTTTGATTCAGGTAAACTAATATGTTTCTATACAAGTAATGTACATGTAATTAAGAATTGAATCTTCAGTATTATTATTTTATCATTTCTATTTCCAGTAATATCATGTAAACCACAATTTCCTAGTTACCTTTCTGCACTCCTTCCACAAGATCAAGTTTTTGAAACCGATCAAGATTTTCAGTTTGAACCAAGTCCAATCAAAAAGAAAAAAGAGCAAGAAAGAGAAGAATCAGAAGAAGGTTTTATTTCGTTCTAAATAGCTATAAAAAAATTTACTTCTTTGTTAAAAACCAATTCATAATATTTTACATTTTTATAGGTATGAAAGGACAAAATGAAGATGTTGAACAAAATGGAGAAACTACAACTCAACAGGATGTTATAGATAATCCTTACTTAAGACCTGGAAAGATACCAAAAAATAAAATGCCAGGAGTCTCAGTTCCTGGATTACATTCGATAAAGAGGGATTCTCTTGAATGATCTTTTTAAATGGTGACGGTTTTTTTAATTTTATTATTTCTTAGGTTAATGTTGTGTACATAATAGTATAGTATAAAGTAATTTTTGTATTTGTATTGTATAATAAAAATTAATCTTTATTATAAGTAGCTGTATATAAAATTATTTTAAATCATATTACCAAAATGAATATTACATACTATAAATATTTCATGATTTCATTTTACAAATTATTTACGCTAATATTAAATTTACAATTTTCTTTAAAGTATATATTAAATTGATTCCACATACATATTTGGTTTTACATTATTTACTGTTACATTATGTCTCAGTACATCAGATTTACATTGCACGTATATAGCACCAGTTTGGAAAATGTAAGAATACAGAGACAGCTATATACATCCTCTAAAAAGGATGATTAGATAAAACTTACAAAAATAGATTTTCTTGTTATAGGTAGTATTGCATGTAAGATTTTCTACGTGTATATTGTGGTAAATAGCACCTATTAAAATTATATTCGCGCATCTTCACTTTGCAAAAATACATCATACTATCATCATACTAGAATTAATATGGCATTTCAATGAATGTAGACAAAAATTTGTTTTCTTATTAATTGTGCTGATTTTAGGCTGACAGATGTATGTATGTATAGGTGTGAGTGTGCGCGTATGAGCGCGTATGTGAAATACACTTATTGCTAGTATACATAAAAATATATAGCAAATTGATAATTTGTATAAGGCATAAGCTCTATCATCTCTATATTACTTTCCTATTTTCTGATTCTTAATGAAACTATATAAGAGAGATAGATTCTGAAAACCGTTAATTAAGCATTCCCTTCAATATATTATCTGAAAATACTTTTTGATTATATTTTTTAACGACTGAGATATGTTTCTCAATTCGAAAGAAATATTTTTTTAATATTAATCACTAGCTCGTTTGTTATGTTATAAACTATAACTTCTATATTATGAATACAGCATTTGTCAGTACATTTAGAAGTATAAATTATGTAATTATAGATCTATATTATTGAATATTTTGGGGAATATCATTCAAACATGTAAAATGGATTTAATTATATAAAACTGTAAAAATTTAAAGATTATATATATATATATATTTCTTACTCACAATTATTACACAAATTAACAATTACCTAACTTTTTAAAATATATGGTGCTTATTTCTGAAAATCCATCATGAATAAAAATACTCAGTACCTTTTGGATTCTATTATGTATAACACTGTTAACCAAATCAATTTTAAAAATTTGGATGTTATTCCTTGTTAGAACACTTTTTCATGACATATATTGTGGAATCAGTCAAAATGTATCTAATATTTAAGAAGTCTTACCCATCTGTTACATTTCATTTTCATTATAGCAATTTTTTTTTCTTAGTACTGATACCAAGGCTGTCGTCGCACCCAGCGTAATTTCATACCAGATGCAGTACGTATCTTTATACTGGCACATTCTGCAGCACGAACAGTTTCTTTTACGCTTTGCATAAGATTTTGAGCATTTCCAACTAACATGTCTGTTGCTTCCTGATCTTCTTCTGTACCTACAGTTTAGACATGAATTAGATATTAAATAAACTTAAAACATTGAAAATCAAAAGAAAAATAAAAATCAGCTTTTAACATGTTCCATTACCAGACAGAAGAAAGTAGCAAAAGTTAAAATAGAATAAAACATTTACACCAAAATATTTAATTAAAAAAGAGATAGTATTTGTGCTAATTTGGTCTAAGTTTGTTTCTCAAAAGTTTTAAAGGGAATGTGTTAAAAAATAAAAGTATTCACTTCTACTACATATTAAAATCTATAAAATATATACTACATTACTTAATTAATGTACATACAATACTGAAATAATAATTTATGAACAACTTTAATGTAATGAAAATTCAGTTCTTAACACATATGTGATGCGTGCTATAAAAAAATTTTTGTTTGCAATTGTAATAAGGAATGTGTGAGAATATAATAATTGAATAATATTGTACATAATGAATTTATCATTTATGTTGGAAAGTACATGCAAATATATGAATAATAAATGCTAATACTGGCATATAAAAATAGTGCATGTACGTGTTTATACACACACATGTAATACAAAAGAAACAAGAAAACGTGTAAAAACAAAAGAATATCATGCTAAAAGGATGAAGTATGTAAAATGTATATAACAATATTGATAAGATGAATGATACAAATAGAAAGTAGGAACTTTAGATTAATTTAAATTAATATTAACAGGTTACAACCATGAACTGTATTATATGTATATGAAGTATGTATATCTTTTAGAGAACAATGTTGCTTTTTAAATATACACAACGTTAATATTCACGTATTAACTTTTTTAACTATATTTTCTATGCTAACTTATACTTATTTTATCAACTTACTGCAGCCAATCAATTCGTCTACATCGTGATGAGTAGGGGCATATTAAACGCATTAATAATTAAATTGAAAATTAGAAAATTAAAAAATTAAATTATATACAGTGCTGGACAAAAGTATTGGCACAGCATGATTGTTATGATAGAAATGCTTATAACTACTAAACAAATTGATTTAAACAAAAAACTTTTTGACGTATTTATTTATTATCTATTCTAGTTTATTACATAACAAGAGCAACAATATAAATAAAATAATACGCAAAATAATAACAAAAATATATTTTTTGAACATTTTATGGGTGGACAAAACTATTGGCACAGTAGAATATTTACGCTTATAACTAATTACATAATAAACTTCTAATATTTTGTTGGCAGTCCTTTTCTTTTAAGGACTTCCTTTAATCTTCTGGGCATCGAGTGGACTAATTTTTTAGTGAATTCAGGTACAATATTGCTCCATTCCTGCAGAAGAACTTTCTTCAGTTCAGACTTGCTTGTGATATTATGTTTCCTAATTCTTTTTTCCAATTCGTTCCACACGTGCTCAATGGGATTCATATCGGGACTTTGAGGTGGTGTGTTTAATGTGTGGGCAGTATTATATATTATCCACTGACGAACAATATACGCCATATGTTTAGGATCTCGATCCTGCTGAAAATAGAAATCCCTGGGGAGGTTTAATTTTTGAGTACTTTTCAAAAGATTTTGCTTGAGTATATTTAAATATACATATTCATCCATTATCTCATCAATGAATATAAGTTCTCCTACACCCGATGATGCCATACATCCCCACACCATTAAACCACCACCCCCATGTTTCATGGTGGCTTGCAGATTCAGTTCGTCCATCTCTGTGTTGGGTTTTCGCCATACTAATATTCTGCCGTCAGATTTAAAAATATTAAACTTACTTTCATCTGAAAACATGATCTTTTCCCAAAAATCAGTATCTTTCGTAACAAACTCTTTCGCGAATTCCACTCTTTTCTTTTGGTTTATTTTACTGATGTAGGGCTTTCTTCGTGCTGCACGGGCAGAATAACCGGCATCCTTCAATACCCTACGTACAGTTTTGTTACTTACTTCTTTTTCACACTCAGCTTTTAACATCGAAGCAATTTCAGTCGAATTAGTTTTTGGATCCTTCTTTACAATATTTACGATTTTCCTTTTTTCTCGAATTGTTACCTTAGAAGGGCGACCACTCCTAATTTGATTCTCTAGATTTTCTTCACTTTTAAAGCGTTTTATGACTGAACGCACAGTAAAACGACTTCTGTTTATGATTTGTGCAATTTCGTTGTAAGATTTATTCATCTTATATAAATTTAATATTATTTTTCTTTCTTCAATTGTGGTTTCTTTCGTTTTTCTAGACATTATTACTCTTTCTTGGTTTTTTGTTGTTTAATAACTGAAGTCTCCAGTTTCACTGATCGAGTGTTATAATAAAAGACTAACGGGGGATTTCCCTTCGCTACTTCCAAATGACGATCGGAAATCGTTGAAAACGGCGACGATACATTGTTTGTTCCATGCTGTGCCAATACTTTTGTCCACCCATAAAATGTTCAAAAAATATATTTTTGTTATTATTTTGCGTATTATTTTATTTATATTGTTGCTCTTGTTATGTAATAAACTAGGATAGATAATAAATAAATACGTCAAAAAGTTTTTTGTTTAAATCAATTTGTTTAATAGTTATAAGCATTTGTATCATAACAATCTTGCTGTGCCAATACTTTTGTCCAGCACTGTATTTTATAATTTGTTGGGTAAGTACATTTCTTTTATACAGTGCTGGACAAAAGTATTGGCACAGCAAGATTGTTATGATACAAATGCTTATAACTATTAAACAAATTGATTTAAACAAAAAACTTTTTGACGTATTTATTTATTATCTATCCTAGTTTATTACATAACAAGAGCAACAATATAAATAAAATAATACGCAAAATAATAACAAAAATATATTTTTTGAACATTTTATGGGTGGACAAAAGTATTGGCACAGTAGAATATTTACGCTTATAACTAATTACATAATAAACTTCTAATATTTTGTTGGCAGTCCTTTTCTTTTAAGGACTTCCTTTAATCTTCTGGGCATCGAGTGGACTAATTTTTTAGTGAATTCAGGTACAATATTGCTCCATTCCTGCAGAAGAACTTTCTTCAAGAAAAACGAAAGAAACCACAATTGAAGAAAGAAAAATAATATTAAATTTATATAAGATGAATAAATCTTACAACGAAATTGCACAAATCATAAACAGAAGTCGTTTTACTGTGCGTTCAGTCATAAAACGCTTTAAAAGTGAAGAAAATCTAGAGAATCAAATTAGGAGTGGTCGCCCTTCTAAGGTAACAATTCGAGAAAAAAGGAAAATCGTAAATATTGTAAAGAAGGATCCAAAAACTAATTCGACTGAAATTGCTTCGATGTTAAAAGCTGAGTGTGAAAAAGAAGTAAGTACCAAAACTGTACGTAGGGTATTGAAGGATGCCGGTTATTCTGCCCGTGCAGCACGAAGAAAGCCCTACATCAGTAAAATAAACCAAAAGAAAAGAGTGGAATTCGCGAAAGAGTTTGTTACGAAAGATACTGATTTTTGGGAAAAGATCATGTTTTCAGATGAAAGTAAGTTTAATATTTTTAAATCTGACGGCAGAATATTAGTATGGCGAAAACCCAACACAGAGATGGACGAACTGAATCTGCAAGCCACCATGAAACATGGGGGTGGTGGTTTAATGGTGTGGGGATGTATGGCATCATCGGGTGTAGGAGAACTTATATTCATTGATGAGATAATGGATGAATATGTATATTTAAATATACTCAAGCAAAATCTTTTGAAAAGTACTCAAAAATTAAACCTCCCCAGGGATTTCTATTTTCAGCAGGATCGAGATCCTAAACATATGGCGTATATTGTTCGTCAGTGGATAATATATAATACTGCCCACACATTAAACACACCACCTCAAAGTCCCGATATGAATCCCATTGAGCACGTGTGGAACGAATTGGAAAAAAGAATTAGGAAACATAATATCACAAGCAAGTCTGAACTGAAGAAAGTTCTTCTGCAGGAATGGAGCAATATTGTACCTGAATTCACTAAAAAATTAGTCCACTCGATGCCCAGAAGATTAAAGGAAGTCCTTAAAAGAAAAGGACTGCCAACAAAATATTAGAAGTTTATTATGTAATTAGTTATAAGCGTAAATATTCTACTGTGCCAATAGTTTTGTCCACCCATAAAATGTTCAAAAAATATATTTTTGTTATTATTTTGCGTATTATTTTATTTATATTGTTGCTCTTGTTATGTAATAAACTAGAATAGATAATAAATAAATACGTCAAAAAGTTTTTTGTTTAAATCAATTTGTTTAGTAGTTATAAGCATTTCTATCATAACAATCATGCTGTGCCAATACTTTTGTCCAGCACTGTACGTCTTTTAACGTTCCTTAATTTTATGTAATAAATTCTTTTATACTATATTCTGGGGAAGACTAAAATATGCATGCATTGTAATGCAAATGCAAAACTGTGAAATATTCAAACAGTTAAATAAAAGAAACTCTAAAGAGAATGATAAAAACATCAAGCATAATTTATCAACATTTTTACCATAAAGCATCAACTCTTCCCAGGTAGGGAGCGTCTCTATGTATGAAAAATGTCATTAATAGCTGTTTTCATTAAGTGATTCTTTAAAATATAGAACTCCCCAAATTCTATGACATTTTATTAATATTCTATTCTCAGATAATTAAAATATGTTTTGTTATATATAGAAATTTAAACAATTTGTATACTGTACCTTGTGCACCTAGCATTGTAGCTTTCACTGTAGATAATATTTTTAATTGTGTACCTATAGTAGGTATTCGTTCACAAACTTGTAGAAGATTCTATAAAACAAATTTACAAAAAATATTAATTTTAGCTGTATAACATAATATAAATCGTAATAGATAAATCATATACATACAGTACGAATACGTTTGTCTGTACATTCTCTAGCTAATTCCTTAGCTAAACGAGTTACTTCCTGAGAAGCTTCTGCAATGGCCTTAGCACATGCGATCAGATCCCGTTTATTACCACCTTCTCCTCTAACTAAACCTGATAATCGACCCATTAAAATAGCCATCTTCTTCGCAGCAGCAATAATTTCATTGTCTTTGCTTGACCATTGTCGTACTTCTTGGTGCAAGCCATGAGCAGCCATCTGAAATTTTACTAAAATGATACGTCGATCTTGCATTTTTGAGAATAAAGAATTAAAACATAAATTGAATATACCATTATAGGCTGATTAGGCTGTGGTGCGTGCATAAACATTTCATCCTCATCATCCGTTTCCGGTGGTGGAGGTCGTGGAGGCGGAATATCTCCACCAGGTAGCGGTGGACGTGGTGGGACGACTTCTGCGTAAGTTATAATAATTTATGTAAGAATGATAAGTTTTCCCAAATAATAAATTCTTTGACAATACAACCATTGTACACTTAATATACATAAAAACAATGCACATTTCATAATTACCATCATTATTACCATAATCATAGTAGTAGCCTATTATTCCATGTAGCATTAAAGATATAAATACATATTAATTTAAAATTATATATTAATGTCATATGATCATAGTAAAACATGCACTAATAAACAAAACAATTATGCAATGCATTAAAAGAAAAATTAATACTCATATTAGCTATTTAAAACAATGAATGCAATTGTTAGCATAGAGAAATGAAAAGTAAATTTGTTAACTGAAGAAATATCATGTAAATTGTAAAAAGCAATAAACTATTTGATACAATGATTTTTTTTAGATATTAATAGTATACATATATTTATAAAATTCAACGAAAATAAGTTCAATGCGCTATTATTTTTTCAGTAAATTAAAGTTTTTTTCTATTTTTACTTAGAATTACGTATGTTTTATTTCTTTAAACCTTATTGTTAAAAAGATGCTATACGAAATAATATATATTCAATTTCATTATACACATGCTTTGCTCCCATGGGTAAACAGAATTTTGAGCACTAGACACTTGCAATTTCAGTCCTCAAAAATACTAATTTTAAATTACCTCCATCGTGAACTGATTTTTCTAACTCGTTGTCAGAAGCCAGTTCTTGATATAGGAGATCAGGGTTATCTCCTGATAAAAAAAAAGTAATTACTTCTATGTCTTGACTCTAAAGAACAAATGCTTTGGACATTCATATATCTATTTTCATTTTGAAGCAAGATATTTAAAAATATTAAATAAGAAGAAAAAAGAATTAAAAAATATATTCTTGTTTGATTTCTTTTCAAATAATGGTAAATACCTTCACGTGCCCACTTTGGTAATGGGCTGATAGAGCGATGTTGAGGTTTATTTGTGTTTAAATTGGAGCTGACGACACATAAATTGCTTGGCGACGGTTGATTTCTTAAAGGTTCACCAACTAGCATTTAAATAAATGTTTAAAAATATTCTCATTTTTTATTAAAATTATAAGATAAAATGTTATACTGAGATATCCTATTTCTCTTAAACAGATACCATGTGTCTTATTAAATATTAATATTAAGTTGTGAAATGAATGTAGTATTACACATGATATTCTCGATTTATTAATACTGTTCATTTGTGCGTATCTAACGAAGTCATAAAAGTAATATTTAATTAATATAATAATAATAATTTAATTTATATATAATAATATAATTAACATAATAAATATAATAATATAAATAACATAATAAATATAATAATATAATAAATAATATAAAAATAATTAACCATGCAATCTTTATGCAGGTATATAGTACCTTTGTCTATGAAGTAATTATATTGACGGCTTGGCAATTGTTTTTCTGGAAGAAATATGTTAAGAACTTTTGTGTTACGAAAAAAACAAATGTTTGAACTTTGCCTATGAAAATATGTTATAACAAGCGAATTTTATTTATCTCGTTGAATAATTAAATATAATTGATAATTATAAGTGGATAGAAAAATGAGATAAATGACAAGATAAATGTTTTAAATACTAACTTAAAGCATGAGTAAATATACTATGAAGATAAAACTATAAGAAAACATAAATTTGTTAAATGACTAAATTGAGTACCTATTTCCAAAGTCCCATTTTTACAAAACATGAAAGAATATGTACAAAGAAATTTTATACACTTACCATCATTAAGATGTAATTGCGATACCTCTGGTGGAAGTATTAGATCTGGTTGAATTATGATAGCTTTATGGACTTGTCCAACATTAGACAAAAGCTACAGTAGATAACAATAAATAAGTTAATTACAACAATAATTAAAACTTGATTCATGTTTTATACTACTCACTGCGCGGTTACTTTCTCTCCAACGGGAAACTGCATTACTATCGTTAATATTAATCGCAACTAACTTTGCATCTTGGACCATCGGAGCAACACCTAAATAGAAGAATTTTTTATTAAGTTTAGATAGTATTTAAATATATTTAAAAGAATTTAATTAAATAATTCATGTGATATTATTGTGTATCATTTACTATTTTGGAGAATATCTGTAGCTTGATTCACTCTTTGAATGAACGCAGGATCCTCGCTATTATCGCTTTCTTGTTTTGCCACAAGTATTACTCTGTTAGCCAATCTAGCAATGGCAGCTGTATTGTCAACCATTTTTTGTGGGTGACTTTTTGCTATAGCTTCCTCACATAGGAATGAATGCTTTTGCATTTGTTCTTCAGAAGTTCTAATGAAATCTCCACTATCAGTTGCTTCATCACATAATGCACGTGCTCTCTGCATTGTTTCTGCATATTGCTGTCGCAAATTTTCAAAATGTTCATCTGCAGCTTTGCTATCCGGATAAGTCATTCGAATTCGTCCAGCATTAATTAATTGTGGTATTAAAGATTCAACTTGCGAAGCACTTGCAGTTAACGCTTCCGCCAATTTTTTGTTACCTCCACTACCTAAGATTTAAATAAATTCTATTATATGAGTAAAATAATGATAGGACTATAGTAATAATATATTCACATACCACCAGCAGCCACCATTCTGGCTGTTTTTGCTGCCCTATTGGAAAATGTTTGAAGAGCATGCGTTTTATCATTGAAATTTTGATCGCGGCCTAAAGTGCCTTCCGGAGCTAATACAGCGTCCGTGAATTGTTTTAAAGGCGTCGTTATATCGATGAAATCTTCGACTACTCTCGACACAACGGCTTGTTGTATTCTATTTTTCAGTTCATACAGCTTATGCGACAATTGACGAGCGATTTCTTGGGCACGAGGTGTGTTCCCTTGACCATGAGCGCATAAATCTCCAAGTTGATGAGAGAGATTGTCAACTTCATCGCAAAGTTGTAGAATTTCTGCTTTATGTATTCCTGGTAGACCTTCGGCAACCTAGTGTTTAGAACATAAATCAACTAATAAACATGAAAAAGGTTAGAAGTTCGTCGCATATATAAATATTGTGATACCAACAGAATAATTAAATTAAGTTTTTATTATTAGCATTTAGAAGGAATACTCAAATTGCACACGTAACTTACGCTTGCTACGTGTTGCTGATTCTTCCCATTTGCGGCATTTAAATTATTAAAATTAAATGATAAACTTCTAGATTCATATAGTTATAACGCGCCCATACATTCGATAGCAAAGAGAAAGAAAAAAAAAAATAAATGTAATATTTTATTTACGTACCTTTTTTCCTTCATGTATAATTAAAGCTATAGCTCTCTGACCAAGTCCTTTATCATCATGTTGTGGATTAAGAAGCCATTTATTCGCTTGTTCTAGACGGCCTGCAACTGTGTGAGCAGTTTGCGTAGTACCAGATTTATCAGCAGCTTCTATAGCAGAGGCAATAGCATTGCGAAGTTCGTTTGTTTTTTCTTTTATACCACGTGCTAAAGCTTCCGCTTGCGGTGTAGTTCCTTTGAGAATAAGAATATCATAACAAATCAGTACAAAAAATTCACAAAACACATTTTATACCCAGATATAAGTATGTTTATATAAACCTTTTTCATTCTGTCTTAATTCACAAAGTGCATTGGTCATAGTAACAATTTGTGAAGTTAATTTTTGTAATGGTTCTGCCTGTGAAGGCGGGAGATATCTTTCTGCCAATCGTTGTGCTTGTTCAACTATTTGACGAAGACTTTTCTCTCCTACTCCACCGCGCAAAGCAAGTCCATCATCTAACCAATCATAAGCAGCTCTTATCCTAGATTCTATAGCACTTTGTGCTTTCTTTAATACCTTAAAAAGAGAAACAAAGATATCAAAATATATTCAAATTTTATATACCGCATTGAAGTGTTTAATAGTTGATACACACTGTTAGCTGGTCAGCATCCCATTCTTCTTCATCATATGTAGTAAGTTGCAATACCCTAATAATTTCATTTAATTCATCTGACATTCTGCCAGCTAAATAGTTACGATTTTCAGCTGCTTCTTCTGCTCCTTTACTTCCTTGAGAAATAATATGAATAAATATTTTCATAGAGCAGATGAGAATTGGTGCAAGCGTTTTTACCTATTACATATTTTAATTTATAATACTTGTTACTAACATCAATACAGTTTATATCATATATTAACATCTATTATCTCTGTACTTACTTGCTCTAAGCAGCGTACCAGAATTTCTCTATGTACTTGATGAGTTAGTTCTTTTTCACGAGCACTCACTTCTTTCGATACTTTGCTGAGACAAGGACTTAAATTTTTAAGGAAATGAACCAAATCTTCCATTGTTTCAATAACTTCTGTTACTGCCAAATAATCTAATACTCTTTTGCATTCCCTAATAATTTTACGTACTTCACTTTCATCAAAGCACAGAAGTAAGGAACTAGTTCCTTGAAGGATCCCACGTGAACCTTCTATTAGCTTTTTCCTAATAAACAGATTACGTTTTTACCTCAATATATTTTGTAAATATTTTTAACTTCATAAGATTATGTAACAGCAGCTTTATAACATGAATTTTGTCTTAGTTTCAATACCTAGCTGGTCCAGAATATGGGTCTTGCTTTAACATAGCTGATGCCTCTTCCAAGAGACGTGAAGCTCCTTCAACTCGTTGTAAAGCAGCAGGCATATCTTGTTTAAGCAAAGCATCATCAGAAGAATTAATTGTTTCTTTTCCTACCTATGTATCAATAAAAAATTTAAAGAAAACTGATGAAATTATTTTATTAAAGTAAATTTAGTTTCAAAGACTAACTTACCTTAACAAGATTCGCCACTGCCATACTAACTGCTTGCACAGGCCTTCCCAAATCAGGCATTGCATTTCCATCTTCAGCTTCTTCATGTAAGATGACAAGTCTCGAAACCTGCAATATACAAACATTAGTAACACAAAATTTTCTGGAAATAATTTTGAAAAATTTATCTAAGTTAATAATGTAACTTTTATAATCTTTTTATATTTACTTCATATATTTAGGAGATAAACAAACATTTGTCATATAAACATGTATTAAAAAGAGTATTTTATCAATCTCTGAACAACATATAAATAAAATTTAATTCTAAATGAAATTTCTAAATAATTATAAATATTTGTTATATATTTAAATACATCATATAATTTCAACATAAAACAATTAAATATTAAAAATTGACAATATACAATAATTCTAAAGAAAAATATATTTATTCTAAATAATTTTTGGGTACATTGGTATAATCAAAAGTATAATCTATATCGTATAATCTATATCTATAAGTATATCTATATCTATAATCGATTAGTATAATCTATAGATATAACTATATACATGTTTATCTTACATTAACATTGGAGTTATCTAAATTAGCATATTCAGAAAGACAATCAATTTAGAGGACATTAGTAATTTCATATGTATAATGTGTAGGATGGTTTAATGATTGGTAGACTGAAGCATGTCCTTTTTTAGAAATACAGAATGAGCTTAGTTTAGATAACATGATTTTTCATAATGTCTGTACTAGGATTGAATTTCATATAGCCAACCTTTCAGACCTAAAGATGAATTTAGTATCCCTGCCCTATATTTGTAGAATGATGTCATAGTTCTATATAAAGAAAGACAAATCACTTGGCAGGTTTACCATGATAATAACATCATTCATAATAATTAATGGCATAAAATCAAAATTATAAATTTCATAACATGTATTAAATATTATGTTTTTAACAAATAATTCTAGTTTGACAGATCTTAAATTATATAAATATATTTTACAAATAGATCAGATAAAATATATGAAAAACATTTGCAACATATCTTATATGATGACAAGTGAATTATTTTTAAAGATGAAATTAATTAATGAATTCCTTTTATCGAAAATCTGTCTCCTTTTATCTTCATCCTTCTCTCTCCATTCCAAGTAAGAAATATCCATGACATTTTTGGAAACAACGAAGTTAGTGATGATTCTATAAATATAACAATTAAAACATTGAAATATAAATATATTTACCTGCTGTGCGACAGGCTCGAGGATACTTTCTATGGTTTTTGTATGAAATACCGGCATCTTAGCTGCCTTTGTTACGAAAAAACGTAAAAATGCCGATAATTAGAACGTATAAAAACGAAACCAATTTGCTTGAAAATTTAATGAAATAATTACACGCGAAAACATTAACAATGCGTTGCACGAACCAAACAAAACTATTTCGAGAAATAACACGAAGCAACTTATCCGACGTACTAGTAGGATGAGAAAATACGTAAGTAATTATGCAGTGATGGATCACGAATCACGATTCATGATCAAGAATTACGATTCTGTATTCGAGAAAATTATATCGATACAAACATAGAAATCTAGGGAATATTGTGTATTCTTGCCTTACCTTGATCTTGATACATCACGAATTATGTTTGCAAATTGTGAATCAGTTTGAATATTTTTGGCATGAACTTTAAATGATATGAAATTCTGATGAAATCTGAGCAGTATAACATTTAATGATAATAAAGATTTTTCTTTTTATACCAAGATCTACATAAAAATCTTACGCATAAGCTATATTGGTATAAATTAAAACACTAGAATTTTATAACGTTTAACATTCGCGCCAAATATATTGATCTTGTTTCGTAACTATGTTCGTGATGTTTCAAGGTAGATACGCAATGTGTATGCAAACGTATTTTGAGGTTAGTATTTCAGAATGCTCGTGAGTTGTAACCTATGTATGCATGTTACAAAGATAAATAAGGAATTTTTATATTGCTGACAACTATACAAGTATACAAAATGTGTAAGATCCATGAATTACAAATCATAAAGTAAAATTTTAAGATTTGTAAATTTATTTCTAAATGTTATGTTACATTTGCAAATTGTAATTTAATGTCAATTTAATTAGCAGAGGTTAATGAAATAAATGACATAATTAATAATATCAATCCATCACAAAAAATACCGCAAAAGGCATCGAAACTTGGCTTGTATCTTATTGGAATAACAGGTAGTATAATAGAAAATATGTTATGAAATGTAATTATATTAACTTCTATAAATGTGATTCATTTATATTATCTTTTAGGAGGCATTGCGACAGCTATTAGTGTGGTATGTATTCCATTTGTGAGTCCTGCCTTTCGCAAAATATGTTTGCCTTATGTACCAGCTACGTCTCAGCAAATAAGAAATGTATTGCAAGCTTTAGAAGGACGTACTGGTTCTCTGATTGATCTTGGAAGTGGTGATGGGCGTATAGTAAATATTGTCTTCACATAGTGTAAATATTAAATTGTTAGTAAATACAAACACAGTAATATGATTTTATAAATAGGTTTTTGCGACAGCAAAAGCAGGATTTAAAGCCCATGGAATTGAGTTAAATCCTTGGTTAGTATGGTACTCTAGACTAAAAGCTTTAATCACAAGTTCATCTTTGCAGACAAAATTTATAAAACAGAATTTATGGAATCATAACTTAAGAAAATATGATAATATTGTGTTATTTGGTGTTGATCAAATGGTAAATTTTATATATTATTTTTTATATAGCTTCTCTTGCACAATGTAATTAATGTAGTATATATTTTTAGATGAAAGATGTTGAAATAAAGTTTATTAAAGAGCTACAAGAAGATTCTGTTATAATTGCTTGTAGGTTTCCACTTCCTACTATAAGTGAAATAAAAACAATTGGTGAAGGTGTTGATACGGTTTGGATATACAAGATTTCAAAAAGTTTAAAATAGTATAATTAGATATGAATTTTAAAATATTTATAAACACTGTAAATATGGCGTAATTATAAATAAATTACTCTGTATAAATCATGATACATATCATAAGTAGATAATGACAGACTAATGAATAAATAAGCTTTTTATTTTATAAAATTTATATGTTAATATCTATATGCATTCCTATTAATTAATTAGATATTTTACATTTATACAACAAGCATAATTATATTTATACGCATTTTCAACTTCGTAATTATTCATTTGTTTAACTGTATTGTAATACTAGGAACTTTTAAAATTTAAGTTTCAAAATTTTTAATATTCTGCAATGAAAAATTGAGCTAATAAATTTAAAAATCCAAATATTGGAATACTTGTATGTAAAAGTGTAGAAAATATTGTCAATCTTTTTTGTTGTTTCAAAATTGCCAAGTATAATAAACTTGGTAAAGTAAAAACATAAATAAAACCACTTAAGGCACCTGTATATCGTATTATTGTACCAATATATGGTACAAACACTGCAAATAAAATGCATATAGATACCAAAATAACGTTAACTAGAATAACACAGCCTGTATTAAATGTCTTACATGTTGATGTAAGTAATTGAACACGTAACATGTATGCAAGTAATGGGTAAACAGTTAATAATTGGAAAAGAAGAACAATTCGAGCACCTACTGTTAAGCCATTCCATTTTTGAAAATTATTCAACAAATTCTGTAAAAAAGATTCAATTTTACTTGTTATTTTCTTTCCTAAAAGTATTATACTTTGATGCTTAATTTAATATTTTACTTACATCTTCAATGCATGATTTGCTCAGTGGAAAACATACATAAAATACTACACCTACTATAATATAAGTTAGAGTAACCAATAGATAGGCTATTGAAAGATCTCTTCCCTGTAATTACAAGATAAAACTTTTTAGTAGTTTAATTATATTTATGCGAAAAAGGAAGTAAAATTATTTACATTTTTACTTTGGTCATGATTGTTCTGCATCACAGTAATTATAATGTTGTGAATGAAAAATGACAATGCTAACATTCCAGAAAGTGCAGGAAATGAAAATTTCAACGTCCAACTTGTGTTCCACTCTATTTCATTCATATTAATACCCCATGAATACGATTTAATCAAAACAAAGGTAATCAAATATATGATTGACATGGTTCCTATGACACATACAAAAAAATCATAATTTTGTAAATCAAATGTGACTTAAAAAAATATTAAATCTACAAATCATTTGCATACATACCAAGAGAATTAAATTTTGTAAAAAAGGTGGGACTATTAAAATTTAAAAACGGAAATATTAATAAACCAAGGAAAATAGGAACTGTTTTATACAGATCCCAAATTGGTCCCAAAGTATTATATGTAAAATCATGAATTATTAAATTTGTGCTATTATAGATTAATCTTTTTGGGCATAGTACTAGAATTAAAATAAATAATTTACATTAATCTTTCAATATGTATCATGAATAAAATATACTTACCTTCTGATGTGTATGAAATATTATCATTTGTATAGTACTGGGATACTCCGACTAAACTATCTATAAAAAAAAATACTCAATTTTTTTTAATGAACTTTACATGAAAAGCAAAGATTTAAGCACATTTACCATATATGAAATTTACAGAATTATATAAGAAATTAGACATTAGAACCCAGTAAGCTATAGTTGCACCTATTAAAACTGTAATGCTAAAAGCTTTGGCAACATATTCTACCCACTTGTTAAGATATATCCGACATAATTGAATTACTTCTATACCTTTTTGTCCACCTAAAACATTAAATTATTATAAACATATTGTTGTATTAGTTTCCCTAAACAAAAAGAATTAAATATTTTGTACCATAATATTTATGTACAAGTAGGAGACAATAAGCAGTATATAGACATAAACCACTCATCACAAGTATTAGAATAATACCGGGAAAGAAACCAGCCATTTGAATACCCCATGGTATCGTTAATATTGAGGAGCCTAATATTGTGTTCCATATTGAAAATCTATAAAGATATGAAATTATATAATTACAAATAAAAAATATTCTTTAAAGATTTCTATTAATTATTAACTTAATCTGTCATATAAAATATATAAGAAGAAAAAAACCAATATTTAAAAGTTAAAAAATGGAAAGTTGCAGTTACAAAAAAAAAAAAATTAAGAATATATGTAGGTTAATGATCTAAAATTTTGTTATGATAGTGTTGATTGTACTTATAAATAAATTGCATAACTTTTTATTCTTTATTTAGTTTATAGTTTAGTAAATATTATTTAGGGTAATACTAGAACTACCAATGGCTATAAAAATATATGTATATTGCCAGGAAATTTTACAGAAGATTATAAGAAAATTCCTTCTGTAAACTTATACAATTTTTGTAAAAAGTTATGAATTAGTTATTTTGAGAATTTTGATAATTTTAGTATTAATATTCATCAATATTCAATCATAGCATCTCATGTGGTTCCCTTGTTATACTTCTTAGGTACCAGCTACGGGCATTGACCTTTCGGGTGGCCGTCTGTTGCCCAGGCAACCGACGGAGCACTAACCCCTTCTAATGTGAATATACTGTGTAGTCGTCGTCGTCACAACCACCCGATGGTGATCGAAACGTGAGCGAGTGTTAACCATGTTCGTTTGATACTCTTTCGTTTTCATATCTTAAAACCATGCATTCGCTTTGATCTTTTACATTCTTCTTCCCTCTTTTTTGTTTATTTAAAATGGAAGAAAGGCAACATATCAATATGTATAATTTAAAGTTTCTTTGTTCTATTATGCTACTGCGTTAGGTGCGTGCTTTTAAGATGTGAGAACGAACGATGGTGTATACGATTTTAAACATTAATTGAAACATTATATAAATAGTAGTGGAAATTAATATTATGAAAGCAAGTTTTAATATCCTTTGAGATCTTATTTTGACGAAACTTAGCGAAAGGAATTTCGATTTATATAGGTAAGTTTTCTTAATATGATATATGTAATAATAGTTTACAACAATGAAATATCTAACTTGTCAAGAATTATTTATAGAACGAATGATGTTTAAATATATTATCTTAATTAAACATTCTTTTGTTTGCTTTCAAATTTTGAGTTCATAATTTTAATTTGCAGAACTATATTGAAGATTTAGTGAATGAAGAGAAAATATCACAAACAATATGTAATAAAAAAGCATAAAAATGTTATTGTAAATACAAGTTACTTTTTGTATGCATGTATCAAACGAGTGGTGAAAGATGATGGAAATTATATATTGCTTATAAGAAACAAGTTAGTCTTCCACGTTCAAAATGCATATAGGCATTTCTGATGCAAGATTTCATTTTTCTCTCATCATCAACCTACTAAAAATACGACTACAAAGAGATAACAAAAAATTTATGAATGTGATTAGATTTCTGAACACTGTACTAAGAGAATTGACCCAGAACCCTTTCTTGATGATAACATGATAGCTGATAATAATTTATAATTAATACTATATTATGCTATTGATGCTAAATTTATTAATGCAAGAACAACATTAACAAAAATTTTCTTTTGCTGATTGATAATCATGTGAAGCATGAGATTTTAGAAACATTTTCACATAATAGTATATCGAAAAAATATTATTGGATATTAAGAACTAGGTATTATATTGTTACTTACATTGTGACTAGAGAGCTTTGTTTTGATTTAATATCCTTGCATGTAGCTTCCTCAGCTTCCTATTAAGATAATTTAATAAAATTCAATAAAATTAAGATAACAATTCATTTATAATTTGTTTAACATAGCTGTTCATATTTATGTTACTATATATTTAACAAAATAAAAATAAAAAATGTTGCAATAAATTCTCAACTATTTCAGTGCCAGTAAAAATTTTAAGTGAGAATATGTTTGTACTAAGTAGAATTTCATGATTGTAATAGAATCTAACTAAAGATAATGAATATTATTTCTTTCTATATTATTCTATATTATTTCTTTTATTTCAATGTATCCAACCTTGATATAAATATTATATACTGAAACATGCAATTTTATATTGTTTGTGGTGTTCTCACCAGATCAGTATTATGGATTTCATAACATCTGTCTTGTCTTACGTTTAAGGAGGAGGAAGTGTTCAATACTAAAGGTGTAACTAAAGTATGATTTTCAGCAAGGGGTGGTGGTCTCTTTGGTACTACAGTAATGTTAGAATGGTTACTACAACTTTCTAAACTACCATACCTATGAAAAATTGACTATAATAAGCAATTATTATCAATAATAATATTAAAAATGATATTTAGCAGAAAAAGCAATATTATTTCATTTATAATGAAAAGAAGTATTGTTAAAGGATAGTAAGAAAAAATTGGTACTTGAAATAACTATTTGTAGGAGTGCAGTCTAAATCACTGGTTTCAGAATCTTGAAATATACTGGGTTCTATACTAGTATGAGATCCTGAAGAGAATAGAGGTGCACTTTCAGATCCACTATCATGCTGTATAATACAAGATTTCCAACCATTTTTACATCTATACATGTTATATTTAATTTATGCATATACATGCATGCCATATAAGTGGAACTATCAAAATAAAATATATGTGTTATTAACCATTTACCCTATAATTTTTAATTCTTTCTTTAATTTTTTTTTATTATTTATATTTTTTATTATCTTTAATTGATAATTTAAATACCATAAAAATTACTTACTTAATGTTAAATTTCACAATAAAACTTTTTGAAATTCAAATTTTGCGTATATTCGTTGTTTATAATATTATTATAATATTTATGAAAATTCGTATAGGCATATTAAAAGCGTTGATTAGAAATCGAAAGATGTGTTAATATTCAATTAAAAAATTTCACTTATTTTTGAGATACTATGTGATTACACTATCAATGATACAACCTATGATACAATTTATAATACAGCTTTCACGAGCGAAACTTAGGGATAACTGTTGTTTTAAACAACTATACGTCTGTTTTGTAAAATCGCGTGCTTATATCAGGCATTCTTGACATAATAAGCTCCCTCCTCCTTATTTTTGTTCGCTAATGCTGATCGTCATAATAAGTAAATCATCATCTACGCGTGCGTGTACTTTTTACTCGACTTTTTTCTCTACATTTTCGTATATTTTGAAAAAAAAATTGCCGAATAACAAGATACAACGAATTTAAATGTCGTAACGTATTTGGAAAAATAGTTCATTTCTTCTGTGATATAAAGAGCAGACTTCATTTTTGAGTTACGCAAACGTTATATATATATATATGTATGTGTGTATATATATATTCGCTTTCTATAATTTTAATACGTAAAAAATTAAGTTTTTAAATGTTGTCTAACAACCTATTATTATCGATAATATACTAAATAATTATTTAATAAATATAATTGTTAATTTATAGTATTCTTTGCAAGTCTATATATCCATAATTTTACGGAAATCCTAAAGCAAAAATCGCAAGATTCTAGAATTAAGATAAAAGTCGTCCAGTTTTAAATATTACGCATTTAATTAATTATTATTAACATGTTGATTACCGTGGTCATCAGTAACCCACGTTACTAAATCTTTTAGAATGATTAACATAAGAGAAATTTCATAGGCCAAAAAATTCTCAACAATGTAGCCTACTTGGATAATATTGCTAGAGACAAAGTACACAAATACAATATAATATTTTGTGCAAATTAAGTGTTATGGTGGTAGTATATTTTAATCTATTGTGGTTCCCAGGAAAAAATATAATATAAATACAAATATATTTAATTACAATAATAAAAATATGAATAAAATTCACGTGGATCAGAATTATTAAATGAATCATTCCTCATAAATGAGAATATTATTAAGAAAGTTTGTATGCGCTCAACTTAAACTTATTTGTTTAAGACAATCGAGAATGATAAGGCTCATTTAATTTAGCATTTTTACCCATTTTCCGGATTCACATTATCCGGAAGCTACTACTAGAATCAATAAAGACATCAATATAAATTATAATCTTTGAAATTATCAAATGTTTATGTTCTATTATCAATTTTATACCGTATAAAATAGTGTATCGCGTTTAGAAGAACTATGTTCTTCATAAAGACAATATTATTAGCGAGTGGTAAAGCGCGGGCGCAATGTTTCAAAGATGGTTGACCCGTGCCCTTGTGTGTCATTGGTAGGCAAAGTTCAGTCTGCTACCAAGCGTCGAGGACGTGTTATGAAATTCAGAAATCTGATTTTTCTCTACTGTTTGGGTTCAGATACGAATAATTCCATTTTATTTCAGTTGATATCACATTAAGTGTAATATTTGAAAGATGTCAAGCGCAGTGTCGAGCAAAATTGTAGAAACCCGAATATACGATGGTCAAAAGCCGGGTACATCCGGATTGCGAAAAGCGGTCCGGGTATTTATGCAAGAACATTATACAGAAAATTTCATTCAAGCAATATTGCAAGCTCTAGAAGAACAATTGCCTGGTAGTACGTTAGTTGTTGGTGGCGATGGAAGATATTATGGAAAAGATGTGGTTAGAAAGATCATCAGGATTGCTGCAGCAAATGGAGTAATTTATTTAAACTAGATTTACATTTCGTTTATTTATATATCATACTTCTTTGTATTTTATTTTATTAAAAAACTATTATCTCTTTAATTTTATTATTTTAATTTTATTATTATAAATGACTATTTGTTGCATTAGGTAAAAAGATTAATAATTGGGCAAAATGGGATACTTTCGACTCCAGCTGTGTCTACTATAATAAGAAAATACAAAACTCTAGGAGGAATTGTTCTAACAGCATCTCACAATCCTGGTGGACCCAATGCTGATTTTGGCATTAAGTTTAACTGCGAAAATGGTGGTCCTGCTCCAGATAATGTCACAAATAAGATTTATGAGATTACTCAAGTGCTCAAGAATTATAAAATTATACCTGATATAACCATAGATATAGACAAGATACAAAGTACTACAATTCAGGTGGATGGAAATCCATTTACAATAGACATAATAGATTCTGTGAATGATTATTTAGAACATATGAAAAATATCTTTGACTTTTCTAGTATTAAAACATTATTACAAGGAAGTAACAATCGTCCTCCTTTTAAAGTTCTTATCAATTCAATGAATGGAGGTATGTAAAAGTTATATTAATAAATTTAATTCTTTGATACATTTGTTAAATAATAGTTAATCATTTCTAGTTACTGGTCCATATGTAAAACGAATATTTAGTAATGAATTAGGTGTCAATGATTCAAGTACTGTTAATGCAATTCCATTAGAAGATTTTGGTGGACTTCATCCTGATCCAAATTTAACATATGCCAAAGATTTAGTAAATGCTATGAAAAATGGTCCATATGACTTTGGTGCTGCTTTTGATGGGGATGGAGACAGAAATATGGTAAATAAAATATTTATTTGGTATAGAAAATAATTATCATGAAAAATGCAAATTTATGCTCAATGTCTTTGCAGATACTAGGCAAAAATGCTTTTTTTGTTACACCTTCTGATTCATTAGCTGTATTAGCTGCTAACTTAAATTCAATACCATATTTTAAAAAGACTGGTATTAAAGGATATGCTAGATCTATGCCAACAGGTGCTGCTATAGATAGAGTTGCAGCAAAAACTGGTGTTAAACTTTATGAAGTACCCACAGGCTGGAAATATTTTGGTATATATTAATTTTTGCATATGTTTTTACAGTATATTTTAAACACATAAAATTATATTTTATCGATAATGTTATGTTATTAGGTAATTTAATGGATGCTGGTCATCTATCACTTTGTGGAGAGGAAAGTTTTGGCACAGGTTCGGATCATATTCGTGAAAAAGATGGAATATGGGCCTCTCTTGCATGGCTCAG
This sequence comes from Bombus campestris, assembly GCA_905333015.3. Lineage (NCBI taxonomy): Eukaryota > Metazoa > Arthropoda > Insecta > Hymenoptera > Apidae > Bombus > Bombus campestris. The sequence goes on from HG995135.1 coordinate 8,078,867, forward strand.
TGTAATTGCAAGTCTTGGGAAGTCTGTAGAAGATATATTATTAAATCACTGGCAGATATATGGCAGGAACTTCTTTACAAGGTATTATTTTTATTATATTGTATATGATTAATTGTTGTACTCTGTTTTGTAAATTATGTTCTAATTTTATAATTTTATATTATATAAACCAGATATGACTATGAAAATTGTGATTCTGAAGCAGCAAACAAAATGATGCAACACATTGAATCAGAAATGGAGAAACCCGGGTTTGTGGGTTCAAAATTAACATCTGAAGGGAAAACATATGTTGTAAAATTAGGTGACAATTATTCTTATATAGATCCTATTGATGGAAGCCAAGCTAATAAGCAGGTATTGTATTATGATTCTACAAATTCCACATAAAGTAACAATATATCATGACAGTATAGATTACTATGCAATTTTGTATAACAGGGATTAAGAATTTTATTCCAAGATGGTTCCCGTATAATTTACCGTTTATCTGGTACGGGAAGTTCTGGAGCTACTATTCGTGTGTATGTTGATAGCTATGAAGATGATCCAGCATCTTTAAACAAAGATGCTCAAGACATTCTTAAACCGTTGGTTACTATTGCGTTAGAGATAAGTAAATTACGAGAATTTACTGATCGTGATGTACCAACCGTAATTACATAATACTAATGATTCTTGATAGTTTATCGTTAACAAAGATATATAAAACAAAGAAAAAAGAGATTGTTTTACATTATAAGCAACTTAAATAAGTGAAATGTCATGCCTTGTATAATGACATTATGAGTTGCAATTATTACGCAAAAGATCATTGCATAAATACGTGAATCACAAGTTCGATAAAATTTTTCCTAAAATTGTATAATATATAGATAGAATTGAAATAATATTCAATAATATTTTTATGATTTCGATATGAAATATTCGAATATTCATCGTAGTAATAGAACTTGTTTTAATAATAAAATACTATAAAAAAAGTTTTAATGACATAATTCATAATGTCGCGCGTACAACTACTAGATATTAAATAGCTTAACAAAACACCCAATATTATAAAAATGAACGGCAGCGTATTTCATACTTTTTTACATAAAATTTTTCAAATTTTCATTTGATTATAAAAATCTTTGATATGGTTGTTATATTCAAAAATAGTTTACTAAAACGAAAATATACTTATGCGTAAAAAAAATCTAAAAGAATGTAAAGGCAGTAATAAATCTAAGATCACGCATATCTTTATACGTGGAACTGTTGTTTGCCAAAGGTGTTCAAGCATGCATAAAGATGGAAATAGTTTAACCCTTCGTTATTTGTATAATGTTGCATAAATTTATAAAAAATATTCACTTAATGATAATTTGTAGGTTACATTAAATATTAACTTTACAACAGAATTGTTTTATATTATAAAAAATATTAAATATATTTAGGATTGAATCTTTTTATGTGTAAAGTAATAAAGAATCTTGGTATATGACATTGTACAATTTTTATCGAAGGGTTAACAAAAAAATATAACTTCAATCGTAATTGAAAGTAGTATGTTATATTATTCATTTTTAACTATATATTAATTTGTTTTATGATTGTTTTCTTAATAGGATGGCGGTTGCTCGTTTTAATGAAGTAGGATTTGAAGTTTGTTATAAATTTCATAATATTGTTTTTGTAATAATATAAAATAGAAAAATGATTTCTATTATTTCAATCTAATTTATGTAAATGGAGGCACAGCATATAACAAAATTTATGTAAAATAATTTATTTAAAAACAGTTGTATCCAATATAAGTTACACGTGAAAGATGTAAATAATTGTAAAATGTTAATTTTTATAATCAAACAGAACATTTATTTTCAACAAAATATATTCAAAACATATGTAACTTATTTTTTATTATCTATAATTGATTTATCAAAATTCTATATTGTAAAATACTTTCTTGTAAAAATGCTTAAAAGATACAAACATTAAATCTCAAAAGTAAATATTTTTTAAATATTTAGTTTTGTATATAAATACCAATTTCGTTCAATGAAAAATGTTATTAGCTTTTTACGTTATTGCTGTATATTTTTACTAGCCATTCTTTATGTTGGTAATTATTTCAAATATCGTGTAATATAATCATTTAGTTCTATCTCTTACTTATTTATATAGCGTAAACAAAATAATTATGATATTCATTTTTTGTTCTATCTTTTAATTATAAAACGATATATAAATTGATAAATTAAACAAAAAGCAGGGATGCGTGTAGAAAGTGCTGTTTTAAATTTCAAATAATCATGAAAGAGATATTTTTCGATATCATGATTTAACGAAATTTGAAAGTATGAATATATTATTGTAGATTGAAAATTTCTGCCAATAAGGTATTCGGTACATTATAATAATATCATGTTAACGATGTGGAATAAATATAATTTTTAACAATATTTCATTAAATGGATATATAAATGATTTTTATATAAATTTGTTTTATTTTACAATTTTGTAAAATATGCCGAATATCTTATTAAAATTAATTGATAGAATAGGATATGCCTAAAAATTTGTAAAAGTAAAATCAATAATAAGATTGTGAAAGTATAAGTGGAAAATGCGAGGAAAGTATAAAAAAGTTAATTGGTATGTGTAGCCAAAATTTATAATTGATATGAAGCAACGATAATTCTGTATGCGTTACTTCTATTAATGTAATATTTTCAAGTGTTTTATTTTATTTTTCTGTTTTCAAATATTATATTCGCAATGGAAACAAAGTATGAAATCGAAAACATTGTTGAAATCTGATTCTGAAATTTTAATTTATGCAGATATCAAATATTCATGAAAAGTGTATCATTCATCTTACGTACATTTATTCACATTTGCATATAAAGTTTTAAGTAATGGCAGTATGCAGCAATACATATTTATGGAAATGGAATGTATCCATAAAATGAAATTATGATACTGTATTGATATATTGATGAAAATGTTGAACACATTGTAACTGCAGCACTTTTTGAGAAAATTTCAAAAAGAATTTTGTAAATAGTTGAAGGAAGAGGGAGGATACTTGGGGACCTGAGTCGACGCAACGCCCATTCTATTTCATAGTTACGTCACAGAAATATGTGAAAAGAAATGTAATTCATTTATACTCCACATCTTTGCCATTTCATTATTAATTTGCATAACATTGATTACTGATAATGAATAGTAATACATTAAAGCAAATAAGATAAAAGTCTAATACAACAAAATTGAAATATAATTAACATGTAACTGCCCTATCGAATATAACTGTGTTACTTTTTAGATAAAAAACTTCTCATATTTTATGACGTAACATGAATATGTAATATGGTAATGTGTCATAGAGACCAGCAATGACTGCCGATTTTAATGTAAATTAACATGTAACATGTATATCATATTGAAATACTAATTATTCATTGTAGGTATATGAATGAGTGGTTCTCCATAAACACGTGATCTTAGATTTTAAACAAGTAAAGCTATTAATTGTCAAATTATTGTATGGATTTTTTTCGTTTACTAACATCTCTTTTATTTGAAAAATTATGTAATTAATAACCATATTTTTACAAATAATACTTATTTGATCGATGATAAATAGCAAACACCAGTATAAGAGATATTTTTAAACGGTATCTATCACTTAAAACGCAGTATATCATTTCTGTAAGTTCTGTATAATGAAATACGTGCGTTGTTCGTTGTTAAAACAAAGTTTTTTTATGGCATACTAGAACATAAACACCGAACATGATTACTTGAATAAAATATGGATGTATTTGAAATCGAATAATTAAAAATTTCACAATTTATACCTTGTGATGCGATCAATATGATTTTTAATAAATCAATCTTTACTAAACGAATATATTATTATTACATAAAATTGCTTTTTTTTAATGTTTTCATTTCCGGTTCGATATGATTTGGGATCCAAAATGGAGAATTCTTTTAATATTATAGAAGACGAAAATGTTAACGAAGAATACTCTAGTTTTTGTTCTTCTTGCAATTCTCTCTTCCAATCTATATGTAGTATCGGAATACCATCTTTTCATGAATTAAATAATGAAAATAATATAATATCACAAATTGAAAAAGATGAGGACATTATAGAACATATCGATACGATAACTGAAGAAACTGGGAATGTAAATGAATATACGTCGGATATTAAAGAGAAAACTTTTATTAAAAATAATAACAATCCTACTAAAAATTCGGTGATACCAATGGAACTTCATATATATAAAAAACAAGAAACTAACAATAATAATGATAACAAAACCGACTACTCTGTAACTAAAAAGATAAAATATATCGAATTATTACGTAAAGTAAATATAAATATTTATTATAGTTATTTCTATTAAATGTTTAAAATTCAAAAATAATTTAAACAATAACAATTTCTAATAACGCAACGTGCATTAATTAGGATTCTAAAAGAAAAGAGAATTATATTACCTCATCTGATGATAAAAATAAACATTTCATATTGACGAAAAATAATTTGGATGATATATTTGATTGCGAAATGCCAAAAACAAAAATATTAAAACTTACAAAGAAAAATTCATTAATAAAATATGTATCATCTAATAATGATGATTATATTGTAGAAGATATTCTAAGTCATCGTAAAAAGATACTAAAAGCTATGAAATCAATATTATATCTTTGGTAAGTAATTAGTGTTATACGAATATTTTCAAAGTTTTTAATTTATTGTTTCTTTTTAGTAATTACATGGATACAATGCGTGAAGTTATATTTCAAGAAATTCATATGAAACAATCTCAAAAATGTCAGAAAGCTGTTCTTAAGGACAATTAAGTTCTATAGACATTAATTAAATGATTTATTGAACATATAATTATTTTTTGAGAATTTGAGAATTTTAATAGTAGTTATTAGAATTAAGAAATTTTGATTTTAATATCTTTACTAGATTCATGCCATATCAAAATCATCTCTCTGTAACAGAACAATACATAAAGTAAATGAATAAAGTTAAATCTAAGTAAATACAAAATACCATAGAATATGGATTTATTACTTACAGCATCATTGTATTCCAATACATGTTTCTTAATAGCAGACGTATCTACCCAAGTAACAAAATCTTCCAAATTCCTAGAAAATAACATTTACAAGAATTATTGTCACGTATGTTAATTATGGGCTGATTGTTTTATTTTGTTTATTTATATTATTAAAAAATATTTATATTTAATACCTTGTTACCAGAAATGCTGGATCTTTTACAACTTCTACGCCAACTCTAACATGACCCTGTTCTATTAATTGTGTTGCAATCTTTAAATTTTGACTCATTTTATTTCGTACCATAATAACTGGCAATCGTCTTCTGCAAAACGAACTTGCACTTACTTTTTGTGTTAGCGACAAATCCCATTTTGTATTTATAAGTCCCATTATATATAACTTTTCCAACAATAATGCACTCTGCTCTATTCGAAATGGATGATCTGCATCAATTTCTTTAATTTTTTCCCCTAATTCACGAATTTCCCGTGATAGCTTATTATATCTGGAATAATTAAAAATTTATTATTTGTTTAACGTAAAAATATAGTACAATCGTTATTTGGTTAGTAATGAAACAATGGACTTACTTCGTATAATCTTCCCTTTTTTGTATTCGATAACGTTTCAAAATTTTCACTTCGTGTAGATTATTATCTGCTTCCCATGATATAAAATCAACCTTTTTTAGCAACTTCTGTTCGTGATATTTTAATTTTCGTACCATGATTGTTGCGATCTAGCAATTGTTATAGCTATCACGTATAGGACATCACGAATACATTTTGTTTTTATAGAGAGGTTAGAAATTCATATAAAAGGAGGTCAGATCGTCATTTATTTATATAATATTAAAGATGATCAAATATATCATCTTATATTAATTTAAGTAGGTAGAGATCACTCTTTAAATATTTTTAAGAAGAAAGATATAATGATCACAAATTAAAACATTTATCATATATTCCCTTTTATTCAAAGATTAAGAAGGTTAGATGTAGTAATTAAGAATTAAAACTGATATTTAATTAATAATGGATAAGAAAAATCATAAAGCAGAGCCTGGAGATGGCTTACGCTCCTTAAAGAGTACAATGTTATTTCGTGCAATTAATTACGAATTATATATTAGACCGGTAAGATTACTCCAAAAATTAAAAATATTAATGGAGTTATAAAAACCAATATATCTAACTGAATATAAATATATATTGTAATAAAACTAGAATAATTAAATTTATTTTCCAGAATAAGGTAATAATGATTTTTGGAGCTATTGCAATGTTCAGTTGTATAGGATATATGGCTTATATGCGACATAATTCTGATAATACAAAATATTATCCTGCAGTTACATCTGATGGGTCAATTGATTTAAAAAAAAAAGCATCAAAGTGGACAATGTAATTTTCTACATTTTATATGAATTAATAACAATTATATGTTTAAGAATTTACATTACATAAAATACACAATTATTATTTATATATATTTTATTTCAATACTAATTGCTAATTAGTTATTACTCCGTTTCTGTGTACATTTCAGTAATATGTAGACAAATGTACTTAACAATTTAATGTTTCCTGTTAAACATAGTCTGCTGAAACATTCATATTTTTCAATTCTTATTATATTTAAAATTTAAAACTCATATAAATGTACATTAGTGTAATATTATTTGGTAGTATTTATAAGTTCAACAAAATTATATATTGTTTTATAAAATATGAGTTGCTTTCTGTATTACATTTATTTTATATAAATACATAGAAAATTAACTTTCTCATTGCATTATCAAGTTATTTTGGCAGTATATATAAGATAGTTCAAAATTTGAAATACAGTTAGGTATGCTACAATGAACAAGTTTTATACATGCAATTATGATGCTACAACGAATGCAGAAAAATATCATCTAGATATACATATTTCAAAATGCGCTAGAAAGAATAGATGCTATGGAACAAAATCCTAAAATTAATTATGTTCATTCTACCATACCCCATTATAGTTTGTACGAAAATTTAAGGATTCTGAATTTGGTCCAGATTTTTGAACAAGGTAAGTTCGAAGCTTAAATTACATAACAATGTGTACTAAAAATATATGTATATATTAACATTATTATTAATGTTTATGTGTATATATATATGTATATATTGATTTATATGTAAATATTACAAATGTATATAATTTTTTTTTATTTAATTTATAAATATTAAATGTGTTATATATAATACATAGAAATTTTAAAAAATTGATTACATGCACTGAATTTAAAAAATCAAAATTTTTTAAAAATTAATACTTGGAAGTGAAATACAGAAAATTATTATGATATACCAATTATATGCTTTATCGATTTTTGTTGAAACCTGTTTTTTTCAAGTTGTATAAGTTTCAGACTACTGGAAGCATTTAGTATACAAAAAATACATTCTACTTCTTATATAGCACAAGAGGTTATAGCATCTATATTAAACGAAAGTTATATACTTTTTCTACAGCATTTCTTTGTTTCTTATATTCATTTCTTATAGATATTAATTATAAGAATACAACTGATTTCAATTCTACATACAAAAAATAGTGTTTCAATTTCCTTTTATAGAGCGTGGAAAACCATAATAGAACAAGATAGTAAACAGGAACTAACTGTAATAATAGATTGCATTGAGTTTTAATAATTTCGGATATTAATTTCTGTAAATAAACCGCTTATTATTAAAATAATAGAAGCCCTATTGTTATCTTTAGATTTTAAGTTTTTATCAGTCATCAATATTTTCGTTAATAAATTGTATTTATATATATTAATTTATTGTTAAAGATATGGTATGTATTGAATATAAGATACTATATAAAGATAATATCTTATAATGCATACTCGTTGATAGAAAAATTATGTTTAAAAAATATCCTTGGAAATACGTAAAAAATATTTCCATTTTTATCTATAACAAGGATAATTACTTAGAATGTAAAGTAGTTTTAAAAATTTGGTCTCATTTACTAACAATATCAGTGATATGATGTGTATATGTATATATAGTTCTGAAATTATTTACAAGATTATTGTTACATATGATAATTTCAAACTTTAGTTTTTTATGTAGTGTATATGATTTATAACCATCTCTTTAACAAGGGTTTTAAAAAACTCTTGTTCATATTAGTTAAAGAATAACATTATTTAAAAGCAGAGCTTATTAATGAGCTTCTTAATTATATTAACATTGTAAAATGCATTAAAAAATCATTTATATCAAAATGAACTTCTAATGTAAATATTTCTTATTTCCCTACAAACTATTAAGCTTAATGAAAATTATTTTAATAATAAGCGATTGCACTAACACATGTATTAAAATTTGGCAATTCATAATACTTTGTTGATACTTTGTACTTTCATAGACAAGGCGATTTCTAACAAAATGGTTCAATTTTTGTATGAAATAAAATTTACAATTTATAAATGTATAAACAGTAAAATTTTTTAAAACAGAGAAATTTTTGACTAAATATTCGTTGTAATAAATCATATTAAGCGGTAAAATTATAATAAAAAAGTAAAAAAATATACCAATATAGTAGATTTTTATAATTCTAATATAACGTCAATGCATATAAAATATTGCCATATTTTAATGATCTTCTCAATACTCCAATAACAATTTATACTTATTATGATACAACATTTGATCATCCAACCTTCTACTTGCATGAACAGCTTTCCTTATTTTGTGGATACAGTAGAACAGTCTCATAAATCGCACTTGCGACATAATCTAAGTTAGATTCATTGAGTCCACATATATTTATTCTACCGCTTCGCAACATATAGATATGGTAATTATTAATTAAACACTCAACTTGTCTCTCTGAAATGATGATTAGTAAGAGTCATTAGTAAGATAATGATGAGATATAGAATAAATGTGAAAAAATGGTTTCATTGAGTACTTACCTGTAAGACCTGTATAAGAAAACATCCCAATTTGTTGAGTAATATGTTCCCAATTACCTGGAGTTCCTTTCTGAACCAATCTTTGATACAAACTCATTCGCATTTCCTTTATTCTTTTGGACATTGTGAGAATATGATCCTTCCTGAAATATTTTGATATTTCAACCTAGGAATTTTAAACATGTATTGTAAAACAAACTAAATTAATTTTATCCTTTACACCATACCATTGTTTATAGAGGTCTGGATTCTGCAACACAGTTGCAACTATTCTTGCTCCATGATTAGGTGGATTACTATACATTCCTCGAACAATCAAAGTTAACTGAGACTTAACTTGGGCTAATTCTTTTGTATTAGACATAACAACTACCATATTTCCAACTCTTTCATTGTACAAGCCAAAATTTTTGGCAAAGCTTTGTGAACACATGAATTCTATTCCACGTTCTGCAAATAATCTTACTGCATATGCATCTTTATCTAAATCACCAGTTGCAAAACCCTACAATAAAATCTTTTTTAAAATTATTTCTTTTATATTACTCTTAAAATTATTCTATTTTAAAAATAGAGAATAATATACATTATCTATAATACCTGATAAGCAGTATCAAAAATTGGGAAAAGTTTTTTCTCTTCTATTACATCTCCTATTTTGGCCCATTGCTCAGGAGTTGGATCACATCCGGTAGGATTATGTGCACATGTATGGAGAATAATTACAGCATTTTCTGGAGCATCTCTAAGGTCTTTAAGCATTCCTTCTATATCAACACTACGAGTTTCTGGATTCCAATAAGTATATTCACATGCTTTTTTAAACCCTCCATTTACGAACACAAGTTTATGATTCTCTATATATGTAATATATGTTAAATAGAGTGAATGTTTATTTTACTGTTTGAAAAATCTGTTGACACTTACCCCAAGTTGGTTTACTATAATAAAAGGTATCATAGTGTAGAACATGACTTAAAAATTCAGCTATAATACGTAATCCTCCAGTACCAGATAATGTTTGAATGCCAAAAGCACGACCTTGTGCAATAATAGGAGAATCCGCACCCAACAACATTCTTGTTGCTGCTTGGCTAAAAGCATCCAATCCCAAGACTGGAAGATATTCATGGTTTTGCAATTCATCTGCAGCTAATGATTTTTCCACTTTTCGAACAACTGGTAATACCCAAGGTTTCCCTTCAGATGTACGATAAGCTGTAAATATAAATTTATCATAATTTTCGAGAATTATTTCGAGTTATTTAATAATCTCGTATCATTGTTCATTACTTAAATAACGATTAAACTTTATTACAGCTATACATTCATATTTGTGAGATACGTTATGTAATCATCAGATATTCTGGAGGTCATCCAAAAGCAGATTCTTTACAATATGAAAGAAATACAAAAAAATTTCATCTCAAAGGTTGATATTTCATAGATATTTCAAATGTTTGTTTTCTAAATTATTAAAGAAAATTTGTGCTATATTTACGTTTGCTCTCTACGATACCAAATATGAAGTGGAATACGTGCAACATACCTCCTATAGATAAATTCACTTTTTTTTCGTAAGCATCTTCTATGAATGCTTTATGAAGTGCAAAAACTTCTATCGGAGGTCCTAGTTTTAATCCACTGAATCTCGTATTCATCTTCGGAACGTTTAAATATCGGATGATCAGTTGTCTATGCAACGATGTAAAATGAACGTTAATCTGACTATGTCAATTTATATGGAATAACAAACACATTTACAAATCTTTTGTAATCACTGTGTATGGGCAACGTTATTTGATTTTTAATTTTAGATACTACGAATAATAGTAAATTTCAAAGATCCACGTTTAATGTTATGAAAAACGACATAATACAATAACTGCGCGAATTTCTGGCGCTAATGAATTTAAATTGACTTTGTACGTGGTATTTAACAGATGTGATGTTTAACATGTATTCATACACGTCAATTATATTCTATGTACAAATTTTATTTTCGAAATATAAGATAAATATTTTAAAATATATAAATAAATTATATATAGTCGTAATTATAAACCGTAGATGTAAATAAAACAGAAAAAGTTTTTGATTATTCGTTGCTTAAAATATGCGAAACAACATTATGAATATTATGAATATTAAATTCTATATTTTTATATAAAAAAATATACATTATTTACAAAATATCAAAGAGTAAGGGTATATCTATTTTATAAAATAACTAAAATTGTATTCTAACAAGAAATTTTTTTACAAATTTCACTTAGATAAATGAAATTTTGGAATTTCTGTTTTATCGATTAATCATTTTTATCGTTACGAGTTTATTATTGCTGTAGAGGTCGCCAGTATAAGTGTACCACTATATGAACGTATAGATGTATGCATTTTGGTCGATGCACAAGTATGCAGTACAAGGCACAATTGGCAAGTAGCAGCGGCATACATTCTAACGTAGCTTAGTTTAGTCGAAAGCTGAAGAGTGAGGTATATACGTCGCGTGTTAGTCGCTGTGCTAGTTATTACGTTTTTTTCTATTGCATTTTTTGTGTTCATGGCTGCATATTATCAAGCTACAAAAAAACCATATCAGAGTAAGTAAAACGCGAATAAAAAACATTTATCTTATTACAGCTTATCTTTTCGATTATAATTAAACATTTTAAAGGGATGCTGTGCGTTATCGTGATAGCACCGTATATACGACGTTTTCATGAAAACTGTTCTTCGCACTGATCATAATTTAATTTTTTAAAGTAGATGATATTACTTCATTTAATCATAGTTCTCAATCATTTAGTCACCATCATAAAGATTGTTAATATATTGCATAGAAATAATGTGAGCTCTATATCGAACGATTAATACAGTTATTATTAACGAAGTAAATCTTGTAGTATCGTGATGTAACTGTATTTGTCAAAATGAACTCATAATCTGATTTTATTGTTAAATGGAACATTATATTTTTCTAATGTATGTATTATTTGTTAAAAAAATAGTTATTCTCTGTTATTCTCTTCTCCGATAATATTTAAGATAAACAAACAATAATGTTTAATATTTGACAAAATTTCTTGTTGTCAAATTCGGCTAAATTTGGAATATTGGATCAACAAGTTTTACTTATTCTCTTTCGTTGCTTCATCTCAACATAAGCAGGTCAAACATGAAATGAAGTGTGAAGCAGATGAGGCGCTGAAATGTATAACTTTTGATAAATTGATGACTATTTTAGAATTAGTATTTTGTGGTTTATATTTAACTTTTTCACGAATGTAGTTTTGAAATTTTTAAATATTTACGGGAAGACAGAAAAAACTATATGTTTCTACTGTCGTTTCACGCTCCATTATATATTTGACCTCCTTATGTTAAGATGAAACGAGAAAAGTTTATTTTAGTAAAATGAATTAATTTTTGTTTGTGTTATGTATTACAATAAATATTAAAATTAAGAATGATAGGTGCTGTTAACATATAATAAAATTTAATTGTTTTGTTCTTCACGATTATATATGTATATGTATGTATATAACAACACGCTCCACAAACAGGAATATATCTTCACATTTCATAAGCGTAATGTTCATTGGAGGGAAAAATAATTCCCATGAAAGTGTTAATGGCAACTTCGATGCTAAATGTCTTTAATATGTATTTGAATTATGATTCAATCTGTCCATAACGACTTGTATCGAACGTTTCATTGATATACGTCATTGATACATTGATTAGTTAGACATATTCATTAGCAGAATATTAAGCGATTATAATTAATTGAGCGATTATAATCAAATATATTTCGAAATTTCGAATTTAGGATATTGCACATTCTCTTGGCATCGTATTCTGGTAAACATGCGTTCGCGTTAAATCATCTTTAACTCTGGGGTTTTTTATATTAAAACCTACACAGCAGAATTTTGCTGTATATTTTCAATGAGTCAAAGGTAAGGGATTACTCTTGATAATATGTAATTGGAAATACATTGTAAAAAGTATATTGTAAATATTTTCTCATATGAAGTAAATAATTATCCTATGACATTGTTAAGTCATAAAATATAATAGAAGTATAGGAAAAGATTATATCATTAATAGTGCTTAGTACATTTATTACCAGATGGTAACACATTTCTCATAGCGTCTTTTCTAGCTTTTCATTTCCAAATATAAATCATTAGTTTATTTATGGTGAAGTACTATGTTTGGTAGAGTTAAAATACATTGCAACAGGAGCATTCTGTTTCTCGGAGAAAGAACAATGCTTTCGTTATTAGCAAAGCATAGTATTAGTTATATAAGACATACATATATGAGAATGTTCTTGACATACAGAATATGGTTTAGTATATGACCATATTCGGCACATGAATTGTACGCAAATTCTTGGAATTAAGATTAAAAAGGATCTTAGTTAATAGTCGAACAATTTATTTAACTATATATAACATTTATTTTAATAAGATGCAATTTAGTGTACTAATTGTTTTTCTGTATGTTATTCATAAATTATATATTTAACATATACATATACATTCAGTATAATTTTACTTTTATTAACTTCCATGTAGTCAAATATATGTATATAAATGTAATAAATGTATATATATATACACACAGCGTATTCCACTTTAGCATTTTAAATAGATCATTATATTTTTAAATGGAGGGGACCGTAACATAACAATAACATGTATTACTGTTACTGTCTTCTGAATTGATAGACCTAGAAATTAATTGGGGTAGTATACGTATTACTATAGTATCAAAGGAAAAGGAAAGATTTCATTTCCGGAAAATGGTGCGAGCCTTGATGACAGGAAACGTGAAGAGAGAAGAAACATTTTGTCCGTATGGTTATAGCTGAGAACATCGTGCAATGAAAGCAGCTTTCGTATTGGTGGTTGCTTACATGCGTACAATAAGGACCGGTCGCTACATAACATACTGTTGTATAGGTTGCTCCAAAATTATCGATGCGTGTGTTTCATTGTTTAGTATAGTTTAGGGAAGTCGAACAGAAGCAATTACGCTTAAAAAGTTGACCAATTTATAATTGAAAATTCCTGTGTGTACGGAAGCCCAGAAAGTTTGAATAGTGTGTTTCCAAATTTGCAATAATATAATATAGTATGGGGATTATAGTAACACATATAGGGTTCATAAGGAGCGCATAAAAGCATCTTAATAAATTAAATTAGCTAATTTATAATTGGAAAATTTCCTGTGACAGAAATAGAGTACATACATAGTATAGTGTTTCAAAGCTATAATATTATTTCATTAAAAGATATAATTTTTATGAAAATTATTTATATGTCATTACTAATATAAATCTTATTGATTCAAATAACTTTTTGTTGTGCCAACATATTTTGGGCCATCAGTGACATCTTTTTAACCTTGATGTATTCTTCGAATTTTTGTCCTAACTTCACCTTTGTTTTGACAAATAAAGAGACTTTTAATGTTTTAGGAAAATCTTTAACATGAAATTGAAAATTTCAATTGAAATTTTGTCATAGTTTCCTGAAAATTAAGATATTTTCTTATGATAGAGAAAATACAATTATATGGAGAATGATTGGATGAAAAAAAAAGAATAAAGAAGGAAACAATGTTTAAAAGTTATGCAATTAATTGGAATCAACATTTTCAGTATATATATAGCCTTCGTCAAATATTTGTAATCAGCATCAGCGTTCTAAATGTGTAATTTGATTCTACTGGCTTGCACCGATTTCTTTGAAACCTGTTGCACTAATGATCGCAGAGGAATTTTGTGAAACTTGTTAAGTCTTGCGTGAATGGAAGGACGCCATAGAACGTATTGAGAGATATGTGTGTGTGTGTGTGTGTGTGTGTGTATGTTTTCTACGGTTAGGCCGTAACTGAAAGTAGATAGAGATGTAAAAGATAAGTTATATTAGATTTGTTTTGTTTTAGAGCATTAAGAATCAATTTTTTGTTTAGTACATATTATATACTTTCAATTTGTTTTAGGTCAAACGAATTTTCCTTCAATATGTTTCTATTTGATTGAAATTAGAAAATTCTAAATGCAATTTAAGATGAGCGATAGACGATTAAACGGAGAATCAATTAATTTCATCTAGTGGATAATTTAATTTGTCGGATCGTTAATTCCTTTACTCGTGACTCGCTTTTTGTTAGTTGCAAAATTTATTGCAGTACCAGATACGATATGGAGTATTTGATAAACACATACTAGACTTTCTTGACTGTGCTTGAAATTCAAAGTAACAGGAAATTTTATATTCTGAAGATACTAACTGGGTTTAACTGATTCAGCGTAGATCGTGTAGTATCACGTTCCTATAATTTAGCAAATGAGATCACAATGTAAAATAAATGAAACAGAAGACATAAAGCTCGAGTATAGAGAAAAATTCTATTTTTAAATATTTTAAACGAAATCAAGATTATTTCGAATAATTTGTTTATCAGCCGATCTCTTTGTTTGGAAAACGATCCCTATCATTTTTTTAATACTTAAAAATAATTATCCTTCAAAAATTGATTAATTATGAATATCGTTAATATTTAATACAATGACTCGATTTTTTTTATCTTGAGAAAACAAAAGAAAGAAAGCGAAATGAATATTATTCTACAAAAATTATAAAATTGAATATATGATTTGCAAAGTGAATAACTTTTATTATTTGATAAAAACAATATCGAAATATAATACGATAAAAATTATTTCTTGTTCCGAGTTAAATTAATAGAAATAATTAATAGAAATCTCAAAATTACTTCCGTTTTATTTTATTTTAATTAGATGATAAATTTTGCGTCTCTTATTGTAGCAATGGTAGTTGAAACGGGTTTGATGAACGGTAGTGAAGGTTATTGAAGGCCAAAGAAGATCATAAAGCCTTCTGATAACAAAAAGTTACTTGATCAATGAAATTTATTAATTAAGACACATTAATTAGATTAAACATCAGAGGAATTAAATATTTACGTTATGATTATGCAGATAATATTGTTAATAGATAAAGTGATTAATACATACTATGTCTTAACCAAAAGTCAATTTGGTTAACCATTTTCTTATTTTTTTATGAAAGATATATAAAAATATCTGTTATCATATCACACAAGATATAATCTCACATCCTTTTTTGTGTATTATCATTGCTTTTTTGAATACATCTTTTATTAATTATTATCTATTAAAAAAATATTTTTACACTTTTAAAATCATGACGGAATTTATTGTGCTATTAATTAATTTATCAAATACATTTATATAAGTATTTTTAGTTATAGATATTTATATTGAAATCAATACTATTTTTTTCTGCTTCGTTTATAATTTGTAAGAATGATACTTCATGAAATTGTTCTATATTATTAAATTATGCAGTCTAGAACGTTATTTACAAAATTAATTAGTAATATAATAAATCCTGGCATAATTTTTGAACTTTAGGATTACCCCTTGAATGAATCAAATTTAAAAAGGGAAAAAGGGATCGTGGAAAATAAAATCGATTATTAATATATCTCGTACCGAAGAAAAAGAATACTATTTTCTTCATAATAGTATTCCAACAATAAATCTATTGATGCAATGTGACAGAAACATACGCATCAATTTATCAGAACTATATCTTTCTCTTCCTCGTCCTTTTTGCATATTAATCCCCCTTGAGTCATAAACAATTCCGCCTCTTTGTCCTGTTCAATTATTATTTGTTTTTCACGTTCGAGCCTCCTTCTAGTACGGTTCCTTGAACAATGAGTTTCTGTTCAGAGACACATTGTTGTGGTCATTGTTCGAGGATAATCGCAAAAGCAAAGGTGACTCTCCTTGTTTACCGATAAAAGAATGCATGAGAAAGAATAAAAGGTCCGAGGACAGACGGACGCGACGATTTTGATGGAATATCAAAATCCCAATTCAATTCTTTCTGTGATTGTTCCACTTGTGCTTTCGTCTACTTCCGTATTTTATTGCAAAATCAGCGTTCCTGTCGTTCAAACTTATTGTGGAACTTTATTGGTCTTTTAATAAGAATTTCGCAGATGAACGTACAGAAGATTGTTGGTATTTGAGATTTACAGTCTGTCACACAAGAGCGTGTCTGCGATATCTGCGAAACCTGACACCTAATCAGAATGAGATAAAAAGAATGTAAACAAACGAAAACTTCTCTAATACGCGTTGCTGAATACCTTTCAGTTTCATTTGAAACAGTGAAAGGAACAGAGCTTTTTAATATGAGTGCCGCGTACGCGAAACGTCGAAAATCGTCTGGCATGGGCGAATGAAAACAGAGATCGTGATTGGAGTAATATAATATTCACTGATGAATCTTCGTTTTGGGCATGGTGTCCTATTAGGCGTGCTTGGACTATCCATGGAAGAAGGATGATTCAAAGAAGTGTAAAACACCCTATAAAAGTGCATGTTTGGGGTTGCTTTAACGCACGCGGTTTTGGGACTTTGTGCGTCTTTACAGACAATCTGAATGCACAAAAGATGGTGAAATTGTACCAAAGGGGACTTCTCACATCCGTGAAACGTTGGTTCAACCAAACCGAGGACCAATGGATATTGCAAGAAGACAACGACCCTAAACATCGAAGTCGCATCTGCACCCAATGGAAAGCGAAAAACGCCATCACAGTACTTCCTTGGCCATCGCAGTCCCCTGATGCAAACCCTATCGAAAATGTGTGGTCCCTAATGAAATGCAAGCTGAGAGGAAGACGTATCACAAAAATAAGAACACTTGTACATCACATTCGAAAGATATGGAGGTCGTTACCAGAATCCTACGCTCAAAAATTAGTCGAGAGTATGCCGAAACGATGTCAAGCTATAATCGCTAATGAAGGAGATTGGACACCCTACTAAGTAATAGCGTATTAGTGTTTTAGATGTAGATTCAATTCATATAAATTTTTTTACAAATATATAAATATTTACAGAAATATCGCAGACACGCTCTTGTGTGACAGACTGTAAGATTAGAATCTTAGATTTGTAGAGGATGAATATTTGTTTCGAAGATTTATGTAGGTTTGTGATGATTTATAAAGATCGAAGTTACAAGAATATGGTCAAGATTACGTGGCAGAAGTTATATAAATCACGGATTCATAAAACTTGATGGATAGTATTGTAATAGATAATTGCGTATACCGTGGTTAGTGGAAATTAATACATAGATATAATATAGCTATCGGCTTTGGCGGCTTTCGTGATGATTGGAGTGTAATTAGTAACTTGGGTTTGTGGTTTAGCAAGTGCGTAAATATTTTTCTTTGAATCTTTTACTATGGCGATTTACTTTGTTTCTGTAGTAAAAATTATTAAGCTGTTTGTTCTTATTATAGTAATGTGTAAATTAAATTTAGAGTCCTAAGCTTCTTAAATTTTCAGTTTTAGGATCTAAGTCCTTAGGTACTTTGATTCTGAGATATTTTCTAGCCCTTAGATTTTCAGGTTTTAAGTTTCTTTTAGAGTGAGAGTTTTAGATCTCAGCTTTTAAATTTTTTATTCTAGCCTTTAGATTTTAAAGCCTTAGTTCTAGATTCTAGCTTTTCGGTTCCACATTTCACTGTTTCGACCCTATATCCTGAATATTAGGTTCCAAATCTTTAATTTTATCTTTAGGTTTCAAAATTTACGATTTTTAAATCGTAGATTCCACTTTTTAACATTCATTTCCTCTGCCTTACAAAGCAAACAACTAGGTTTCTTTATTAGGTCTACATCTGTAAATTGTAGTTCCCAAGCTTTAAATTCTAAATAAGCCGTAGCTTTTAAAAGTTCTATGTTCCAGATTCTCTGTTTTACATTTTGCTTTTCACATATTAGCTATCAGGTCCTAGGTTTTAGATTTTAGGACTTAAAACCTATAATTGTTGTGTCCCAGTTTTTAAATTTTAGATTTTACGTTTCCAGGCTTAAAATTTAGGTTCTGAGTTTTAAATTTCGAATTTTATATCTTCCGAGAGCCGTAGGTTTTTTATTCTAAATCGTTTTCAAAATCAAAATTTATGCAGATATAACACGCTACTACTAGTCACAAACACTTTTTATCCAGGGTTAATCAATGGGTATTATTAAACATATGTTCGTCCTATGCGCAAAGCGAATATCTGGGTCGTGTAGCGAACATTTTGCGTTCCATATACGCGGCATAGTTATAGCGAAAACATTTCTAAGTTCGTGCAATACAAGGTTCTTCTGTGTTCTTCAAGCATAACACTTAATAAAAATCCTCTATGACATTCTTTATTCTTCATTCCTTAAATAAATTTTCAACCTCTCTCCAATTCCAATAAACTCATCCTTTAAATAATCTGATGCTAAACTCCATTTACAATGTAATAGCACAAAATACCTTTATAATATTTGTTAATAAAATGGACAAAATTATTCATGAAAAACTTTTGGCAAGTTAAAAATTATTTCATACTTTTCACGGCAAATTTTTTTTATTCTTGTAAAAAAATATTCAAAATGTTTGTGACATCTTTTAACGAGATAAGAAATATCATGTAATGAAAAAAGCTGTAACAACTTAAAAGTTATTTCATAACATTTTTAGCGAATTATGTTTATGATAAGATCTTTAGTAAACAAATTTTTTCCAATTAACGCTATACATCTTCTAAATGAAGAATATTCGATCGTTTTCTTCGCTGCAAGAATTCGTATAAACAAGAATAAGATCGTTTTCTTTGGCAAGATGCAACATTTCTCGTGAGTTAGCAGTTACGTGAACTGTAAAGATATAGTGAATAAATCGATACAAAACTGCGGCTGGCTCTTGCCGCAATTGATATGCTCCATAAAACTCACACAGTCGCAGCACTCGGTGGTCAAGGAATTTTGCTGTAGCAGCATGAAAAAAATAAATTGTATCGGATATTGAGTAAGAAAATGGAGGAATAATTAAAATAATCTTGCACCAGTAACTTGTTCCTGCTATTATCAAATCCAACATACAAATTGAGAAAAAAATGTTTTCTTGTGTTTATTTTGTTTTCGTTGGATACATTAATTAATTTTTTTATGGAAATTAATTAATTGAGATAGAAGGAAAAGTTAAAGCGATAATAATTATCTGGATGATTAATGGTTTTCGCATTAATTTACTAATGAGGATGGGAGTATGGATAAATTTATCAATTAGAATTTTTTTTATGAATGGTATTAAATTCATTTTGTTCTCTGGTGATAATATTATCAGAAATATTTTTAATATAATAATAGACATTTATAGCAGGCATTCAAAACAGTGTTTCCTCCTACTATCTTCTATGTATTGCATTAAATTTATTTAAAAATATATCCTAATGCAACTGGGTTATTTTCACCTTTATTAATTACCAATGGGTATCATTGGCTTGTAGACAATCTACCATTTGGATTACGTTACTTTATCTTAATTTGTATTCTGCAGAATGCATTACACAAAATTAAAACACATTTCTACAGAATCCTAATATTCTAATCCTTTGGAGCATATTCAATTAGCAGAAGAATCCACATCCAAAGTTTGCATCTCACAATGGGTTCACCATTGAAAGATACAGAGTTCATAATCTTCACTATTCTTTTCCGCTTTCAAAACACGATTAATAGTTACGATAAATATAAAATCTACATTTGAAACTCTCATAAGCAATTGAGGAAAGAAAATACAAGAGTTTTATTAATTTACTATCCTTTAAAAACCTTACTACCATATCACTATCATTTAAAAACGTATTCGAGGTGCATGCCCATTTGAAATGGAAATCAAAACTCGCACACCGGATAATCACCGAGTGAGCTGCACGATTTTTCTTACATAATCGGACCACGAGGAGGTAGATAAAAGTGAAAGCCTACACTGACTATACAACTGGACAGGGCAGGTATATCATTTTTTCTCCATTTCGATAGTGTCGTTCCTTTGTTAGATAATCGGCGAACGAATTACGTGCACGCGAAAAGTAGCAGGTTTGTAAACGTTGCCTGTCGCAGTACTATGACACGCTTATGTCATGCAGAACTTCTGACCCCCTCGGCAATGTAAAATTATAAAATAGTTTGTAAGTGGAAGATTAAACGGCAAACTCTTGACTTATCGCTGGTCTTCTTTTGAAGATTACGGTACTCTGTTGTTTGAAAATGAGATTGGAATTCTGAAGACACTTTGTGTAATGTTTTTACATCTTTGGCGAGAAAGAATTATTGAAAAATTTCTTTGACTAGTAGATTGCGGGTTTTTATATATATTTAGCATTTATTATAATGTTTGGTAGGTAAAACAAATGACTGCTTAGATCCTATTCCTTTACATAAATTTCTTCCTTTCCCCTTAATTGTTTTATAAATGCTTAGCACTATATTTATTAATCTAGTCTAATATAATTAATCTAATATATTGATTAATATCATAAATTCCAAAAAATTTCTTTATAAAAGTATGAATTTGCGCAAATAATCGTAGTCTAAGTATTTGGAAACTTACCATGGGGAACTATTATGTTCGTATGTTATGTGTTATATGAAACATTTTGAAATTTTATTATATAACACTTATAATGTATTCGTAAATGGAGTCTACAAGTGTTCTAATATTTTCCTGAGCCTATGTACGCGTTGATAAAACATTTTATAAATCTGTCTGTTAACGTGTCGTAAATTCGTGACTAGCCAGAATGTTGTGCGGCTCGATTTTTATGAAGCATTTCCTGTCCTCTAATGAGCAGCGTCGAGAGCTGACTTCCTCGTTTTCAGTTGCCAAACTCTATCAAATGTTTACTTCTATATAATTCGAATAAAAAGAAAAGAGAGGAAAAAGAAAATATTGTATATAGTATTATATAAATATCACTAGTTACTATTATTAATTATAGTTAACCTCTTTTTCAGTTTTGTTATATATCAATTTTTTTTAGTCACTATTTCCATTGTTAGATTGTGAATGTTTATGTAAATTAAAAAAGTAACTCAACTCGTATCGTTGGATAGACAACCATATAGAAAATATAAATTAGTTTATGTTAGACTTTTGTTAGGTTACTTAATTGTGTGGAATTTTTATCTATACTCTGTATCTTATATGATAAATTTTATCGGTGAATGAGATACATAAAAGCGTTTATGGAATAATCGATAGAGGAAACTGAATTGAAAATAATTCTGTTGGGAAATATTAACAATGAATGTAGCAGTTATCTAATCTTTATTTTTATTTGTAGTAGACCTTAGTTATAAGCGGAGTGCTGCGATATTTTTGTTATATCTCACCTACAGATACGGACAACCGTGATTAGATTAAGGATCCTGTGGTGTAAAAATCATAGTTCATTGATCGAAGAAATACCTTTCTATTTTTGGACGTCGTAATTATTCATTTCTACATATTTTTTCTAATTTTTCCACATACGTACGTACAATAATAATACAAATTGTTTCCTTTTTTTTTTAGATGTAATTCTTATCTATTTGTTACTCATTAGAAGATAACATTGTACAAATATTTTTATTTCAATTGCAATCTACACACACACACATCTAAAATAAAAGATCGTCGATATTTTACTCCTTCTTAATCAGCAATGTAAGTGTTTATTTCTTTAGTCACTTATTTATTACATACGATTAATTTGTTTGCAGTAGAAAGCCTTGCACTCCTTGCAAGAATTGAATTAAACGCTGGTAATTTCCAAATCACCACTTTCTCTGTATCTTACGTAAAGTACAAGTTACCCATTTGATATGCAACTGATATTTAGTCAACAGATATAATAAAATTAGTCTTACTAAATAACATAATAAAACTTAGTGTAGTTTGATCTGTAACTTTATTTATTCTATAATGCATTACAACTAAACGAAAATTTAGAGAAAATTTATTATACAGTTTTTGTAGTGTATTATTCGTATTTTCTAATTCTTGCAAAACAACGAAACATGATTACTTTTTATTCTAAAATAATTATAAAATACATTTTGATTTAATCGAACATAAACAGAAGTTTGAAGTCTAAATTGTTAGAGCTAGTACACGTGTACTCAACAGATATTCAAAATCGAGAAAATGAATTTTAATTGCACCAAACCTACTGCAAGAAAAAATACATTGGATGGTTAACAAAAACTTACATTAAAAAGAAAGAGTGTAATTGCATCTTTTTGGTCCATCGTTGCATGATTATCATACCATTCAACTTTTTCTCCTACAGTTTTTTTTTCTATCTTTTATCGTCTTCGAGATATGACTCGGCCCAATTGCGTAACGTTCTCTGTATATCAAATTTACTCCATAATCATCAAGCCACGATGACAACATGCAAACTACTTCACAGAAACAATTAAGTTTTCGATGAAGACAGAACTCTACATTTCGTCTTTTGTTTTAAAATTGTGATCATTAGAAGAAACAATCGCGTTTATATGACGCTCGATGATGCACATCCCATGTAGACAAATGATAACTCTGACGCGTTTTATCTGGAGCTCGCCACACATCCTGTGACTCACAATTCGTACTTACACGTATGTACTAGCCGTTACGACCCTGAAACTCTTCTTTCGTTTCTTTTTTATTCCTTTTTCTCTTTCTTTTCGCTTTTTTTGTCCGCCCTATAAACGAATTAACTCCCTTTTATGGTAGAAGGGTCGAACCCTCTTTTTCATGCGTTCTGCCCGCAGTTTGCCTGTACTGTTAGACTCGTTACAGGTCCCGTTTCTGTACAAGCCGTGCTCGTTTTCATAGTTTAATGGGATTATTTGTACGTTCGATCGTGGGACGCGTCGGCGGACGCGACGACGTTCCTGGTAAATGATATTCAATTATCTTCTGCTGGTTGGTCCCCTTTTTTGGATTTTATTTGAAAGTCGAAGTTGTGAAAAGTATGTTTTACAATTTAAAAGAAATTATTTATCCTTTGGTAATTGTTTGAAATTCTCTTTTTCCCTTTTCTATCAGGACTTACTTTTTCATATAATAAAAAATATATATATATTTCTAGGTCGCTGTTAACTACACATTAACATATTTTATTGCATTGTAAAGGTATAAAGAAATTTTAGTTGCTTAAAGACAACGTGGAAAAGGTGTCAGATATGAGAATTATTATTAAAGGATATTGCTAATGATAAAAGATAAATTATACTGATAATCTTTGCACGTTATGATATTAGAGAAATTAATTACGAGTAATCGATTATAAAAAATTAGTTACAATTATTTATTTCGCTAATGTATTAATATTTCTTAAATTAATTACGCTCTACTTAAATAGGCATAAAAAAGAAATCTATGTCATAATTTAAAGAGTCACAATTAATTGTTCCTTTTCTCTCTAATATATTAAAAAGTACAGATTTTCTTTATGCAATATTAAGGTCTGGTTTAGTAGCTCAATGTTACAAAAGATTTACATAAAGTTTTGAATTAAATAATTTGATAACAGTAATTGGATTTGCTGTCGCGCAAGTTAATTATAAATACGACGTAATTGACGTGGAGAGTGTAACCATCACTCGGTGACCAACTTACTCTTAAATTGCAAAGTCTCTCCACTCACTGCTGAGAATTATACAATCTTCAGCTATGTTCCCGTGGATACAATGAATAATATCGTGTCAGTAAGTTCCTCGCTGTTCCTCGAAGCAAAAGTTTTCTCAGACTTCGTTAATACCAAGATTCCCTTAAAAAGATTTACAAGATCGTATTAACAGGCTGGAGTAATTAAAAGACTCGCGTTTCTAGACAGTTTAAGTGATGGACTACTTAAGCAAGGAAACACTGATTTCTAGAGTGCCTGATTTGCTAAACGATGTACCTTAATCTCAATCTAAATATTCTGAGTTATAACTGTTAAAAAAATTTCTATTTTCGCAATCCTGAAGCCATTAAGTTTATAACTTTTCAATTCTGGAGGCTTTAAATTTTCAATTTTCCAACGTTCAATTTTTCTTGCATATTTATTTTAATCTTATATAAATTACTATTTCTGTATCCACTTAGGAAGTAATTAAAAGAAAGTGAAACGTTGGCCCAGAAACGAATAAATATTTCTATACAATATCCTATCAATCTTAAATTAGCACTTTCATATATAAAAATGCGAAACTTTCATAACAGTTTCCCATCATAACGTTAAGAAACAGCGTATAGGCAAAAATGTGCTTTATTAAATAATTCATCTCCTGACCTTGCTTCAGGCTGACTGATTAATTAATTGATTACGCAAATAGACGAGTCACGTCTGACTCGTATCTGTTTCTAGCAAAATGACATTATCGTAACTTCTAACGAATCATTTCCATACATCGGTATTTGGAACATTTAAATCATATTAAAACTGTATTTAGAAAAATGTATTGATTATTCAAAGATATCGACATACAATAATACAATGAGATTCAAGATCCTTATTACATTGAAATGTAACCAGGCATAAAAATTAAACTTACTGTTTTACGAAGGATATCGTGTACGTGAGTGATTGAATACGTGACCAGGATAAAGTTCAATGTATGAATACCTTTGTGAGATATATACTGATTACTGTTGTACGTCAAACAAATACCGATTCAAGTTTAATTCAAGTATAATTTACAATTTGCTGAAACTTGCGTTATTTGCTGCAAAATAAGTTTCATTTTTTATACTATTAAACAAAAATCTTTAGAACCCTTTGCATTTAAAATGTTCATACTTTATCTCTTACGTCTTTAAAATTGTCGGATTTTCAATTTTCGAAATTTCCGACTTCGAATTTTGGAGGGTTCAGATTCTCGAAATTCCAAAATATCCAGTTTCCGAGTTTTGAAGCGTGCATATCTCTGAATTTTCAAAGTTTGAAATTTTTCCATTTTTAAGCCTTCCAATTTCCAATTTTTCAACTTTTAAGCTTTCGAGTATCAGAATTTTCAAAATTACAAATTGTTTCATTTACAAGCATTCAACTTTCGAATTTTCCAATTCCGAACCTACTACACAGTTTCGAATCTATTTTTCAGAAGATAACAGAGACATTGGGTAGATTACTTATCGATGCATACTACAGAATGATAGCTTCCAGGATCTGGCAGTGGAAAAGTTTGGAATGTAAGAGCTTGCTCAATGCATCGTTCACACATGCGTACGTATAAGCATTCATTCAGGTGTACTATGAACGCTCGTCGCATTCTATCAATCGGCCCTTTCGATCGAAGCTCCGGTATGCACTACGTTTCTACAGGTGCACGATGTGCATGTCAGGTTCCGGCGACCAATTAAGATACTTAAACGGCCTGTTCTGTTTTACTGCATAAATAAATGTGCCGTAGAGAAGCCGCTGAATTGATTCTTCCGGTGGTATCTATGTTCGTGCATAATATACGTTCGCAAGCGTTCATTGCGCCCATCCTTGACGTGTTTCGAACGTGTATGGACATTCAATGGATATACGAATTACATGGAATTTGCCTTTGGTAAAATGGTTCTATAAAAATCTGAATAGCAGTGAGTCAGAAAAGAACCTCTTCATTGTTTAAAAAATTGATTTATAAAATTGTTTCTGTGTAATCGTAATTATAATTGGTCGTTTGATGAATATTAAAACATATGGAAGTTATGTTGTGTGGAAAATGGTTCTATAAAAATTTTAATAGTAGTAGAACCGAAAAGAAGAAAAATGAAGCAAGCTAATAAAGTTTTAACTAAGCTATCGATGTTCTGCATTGTGAAAAAATTGAACAAGTTGTATTTATGAAATGTAATTTAATGGTGAGTTGTAAATGTAAAGAGAAGTCGCCAGTATCCGAGAAACTAGTATAAGTGAGAGGATAAGTTACATCAACCGACTATTTCTATTGCATTTCATATACTTGATACACGAGTAGTCAGCCTACGCATCAAACAGTCTGCATATGTTAAAAACAACAAGTTATTTTCTACTTGATACACATAAAAAGTGTAATTGATGAAAAATGCGGGCTTGTTTTTCGCTGCGAGAATTCTTGTGTTTGGCAGCCAAAGTTGAAGGATGATGGCTATTTCGGTTTCATTTCAGCCTCAGGGCTTTGTAAATTTAACTACGGTTCATTTTCAATGATTCTTGTTCTTACCATGAAAGAAAGTTTTATAGAATTTTTAGTGTTTAGTATATATCTTTTTTAGCAAACAATCTACAAATAATATTAGCCTAATTGCGCAGAAGGGCTCCGGAAACTCTTCTTTATATTCATATATTCATCAAATGTTCAGTCATTCATAAATTGTACTCTTCCTCGAACAGAAGCCTGTAACTAGTGAATGTGCTTACGTAGAAATTGTTCTCAACTTAATTTCCGGTAATAATTCCTGTTGCACTCATGATACCGTTGCATCGTGTGAACAGAAACGTAGGAAAACCCAACCAGTTTTCTTTCAGACGTGATATACCTGCTTCTGAAATATTTGGGCTCTTATCCTTCCCCAAGTTCCCTTCGAGGAAAAAGATTGCCTGCTATCCATGCGTCTGACTTTTTCAACCTTATACGAGTTAACAGTTGACTGCCTTCTCATTCTTTTCATTGACCAACAGGAGAGTTTCCCTTTTTTCGTAACTAAAATCATTCAAAAAAAAAAAAAAAAAAAGTACGAATAAAAATCGCAATCTAATTATAGCAATTATAATTCCTGATTTATATAGCAAATGCAGAATCACATGCGGTATTCTATATTTTCTAATAGAAACTGGACTAAAGCTAAGGAATACTTGATGTACACTCCCTTTACTGGAGGATGTTTATCTTCTCAGGTTTCCGTCAACTGGTTTGACCAGACCTTCGACATGTAAACTTTATGCTCGGTTTTGTGACCTCACTTGATCGCCGAGCCTACTACATATACGGAGCTTTACACCGTTAGTCGATCTACGCGTTAATTCGTGCGTGTATATACCGGCTCGTCTGGTTTTTATTCGACTTGCACCATTAGAATGGCCTCTGTAAGCACTGTTGGCTTGTTCCACGTTGCAGTACATGTTCGTTGTACGAGAGACTTGTCTGGTTCTGGATGAACATCACGCTTACCTCTAACTGGATCTTATGAAACGTTCCCATTGGCGTAGGCGTACAGAATTGCTGCGCCTTCCTAGAGTTAGAGAGGATCTGCGTTCAATATACACCCTTGGACAAAAAGATAGCACATGTGTGCTATCATTAATTTCTCATAGATAGAGTCCGAATTTCCCAAGTTTGACGAATGGCATATAAACAGTACCTTGTAGTAATAAGGTATATGAGCTTGAAACTGTATCTTCGCTATTCCTCTTGTATTTATCAACAATGATTGTGAAATCCGGTCGGCGAAATGATAGCACACTTTCAAAAGTTGTAGTGTTTATTATCTACTAAATTGTACAAAAATAAAAAACCTTTTAAAATTTAATAATGTGTGGATCCTCCCTTATTCTCCACCACCTCCAGCATTCGTTTCGGCAAAGAACGATATAGTTTTCTAATATAATCCAGCGATATATTTCTCCATTCCTCTTCAAGGCACTTTTTTAACTGATTAATACTTTCAAATTGCCTATTTTCTCTATAAACGGCATTGCTTAATTTACTCCAACAGTTTTCGATTATGTTTAAATCGGGGGAGCATGCAGGCCAGTCCAAAACTGCAATATTTTCTGTTGAAAAATATTCTTTCACAACCTTAGCGGTGTGAACTGCAGCATTATCTTGCTGAAAAATAAAATCTTGTCTCGCAATATGTGTTGCGTACTTTGCAATTTGATTTCGTATCAAATTACGATAGGTTATAGCATTCATCTTGCTGCGAATTGATATTAAATCAGTCTTTCCGTTATACCCAATACCTGCCCAAAGCATAATGCTACCTCCACCCATTTGACGCCGTATTTGTGACAATTTTTTTTTTCTTACATCATGATAGTAAAAATTGAATCCATCTGGGCCATCTAAATAAAATCTTTTTTCATCTGTAAATATAACTTTCCTCCACTTCTTGTTCCACCGTATATGTTCTTTTGCAAAATATAATCGATGCTCCTTGTGAATCTGCTTTAGAGCTGGTCTTCGTTTTAATTTCATCCGCTTTATGTGCGCGGATTGTTGTAGTACACGTCTGACATTCCGAGGATTAGTTTTTACGCCAACTTTTTCTGCAATTTCACGTGACGTGAGAAGCGAATTTGACGCGGCACGTAAAATTGCACGTTTTTCACGAGTACTAATCGCGGAAGGTCTCCCACTGCTTTTTTTTGTTCCATAATTATTTACATCTTTCAGTAAATTATAAATGACTTTCCGACTTCTACTGAGAACTTTTGCAATTTTAGAAATAGTAAAGTTTTCTTTCTTTAATTTCAAAACTGTTTGAATCTCTTCACTATTTAGCTGTTTTCCACGTCCCATTGTTTGAATCGAAATTTGTAAGGTTTCTAATGAAATTCTTCTACTTTTCACTACGTCTACACCACTCAGAATACACAGAAATACTAAGGAATGGAAACAAAATGCTTGGTGTGCTATCATTTCGCCGACCGGATTTCACAATCATTGTTGATAAATACAAGAGGAATAGCGAAGATACAGTTTCAAGCTCATATACCTTATTACTACAAGGTACTGTTTATATGCCATTCGTCAAACTTGGGAAATTCGGACTCTATCTATGAGAAATTAATGATAGCACACATGTGCTATCTTTTTGTCCAAGGGTGTATATGTACATATAATGGATCTACTTTGTAATATCTTGTATGTGGTATTATTTTAAGTACGAAATAATTTACTGAATTGTAAGCATAGAGTAATTTTTAATACGGAATAATTTACAAACTAATTCTTCGTGTAGAATTATTCTTAAAATTCAGAATAATTTACAGTGTATTTTTAGTATAGAATTATCTTTGATACATTTACAAAATAATTTTATACTAATTGTAAGAAGTTAATATTGTTATAATACAGAAAAATTTACAGAATAATTCGTAATGTAACAATAATTCTTAAATATAATTAAATAATTCTTTGATATTTAAAAAAAAAATCGTTTTAAGGAACGAGAGTTTTTTTGTATTATTTGTGGTATACTTTTAGCGACGCTTTTAAGTATGGTTTCCAAAGTAGGGGTTTGAAACATGAGGTTAATGTATTCGCTGGTTTTCTCGTAGAACTATTTTTCTTACATGGAAGAGTAAAGTTAGGTCTACATCGAAGAGCAAAACATGAAATTATTGAATGTTATACATTCACAGAAATGTAGAATCTTCCAATCACAAAGTTTTAATCGATAACTAAGATAAGAAGATAACCCTGAAGTTTTAATATCACAAATTAGATTGTCAAAGATACTTTACGACATATAAACATATGTATAAACGTATTCGATAATACATAATATTCGACGGCATATAAGCAAAGTATATAAGTATAAATAAAAGTGGAAATACAAGCTGGGGTTGAAGAACAAAAGAAATCAAATACTACTGTGAAAAGACAGAGAGAGTAAGAGTAAGTAAGATATACTTGATTATTCAATTATCGATGTGATACAACACTATACACAGCAGAGAAAAAAAATAAGATAAATATAGGAAGTAACGTGATCTCAGCTATGGTAATCACTATGGCACACACGTAATCGATTGTATCATTGAAATCTGTATATACTTAGAAATTTCACTTGAAAAAGTATCTTCCCTGAGAAAGCATTTATGTTATAACATTTTTAGTACGAGATAGTAAAGCATCTCAGAACTGACATGCTATTGTTAAATGAATTCCATAGCTTCCATTGAGTTGGTTAGCTGGAGTGACATTAATGGAACACTCGGAAAATCATGAGTGGAATACATGAAACTATATTGATAATGTTGACGATATAGTGGTATATAAAATTGAAATGAAAAACCACACGAATCAATAACGATTATTTCATACTTTTTTTCAAACAATAGAGATATTTTAACAATAAAAGGATACACGATATGATTCGGTCGAAAATGACTCAAATAACGTAAAAAATATAATTAATATAGCTGTTCTATTCAATGAAAATCAAATGATTAAATGTTTCGAATATTTTAATCGTCTAAAAATTTCTCGAAAAGAATTCTACTGTTTAAATTTAATCTTCCAGGCAAATTATAAACGCGTTAATAAAAACGACTACGATTAACGATCAACGTACAGCTACTGACAACGTAGAAAAAAACCGTTCGTTGCCATTCAGCAAAATCTTTGTGAATCACTTCTGCCACGTTTGGCTCACGTTTTTTCAGTGACTGCCGACTTTGTGATTCATGTGTAAGCATATGTAAACCGTGGATCGAATGATTCGCGACCGGAAGTGACAAAGTGTCAATCGACCGAGAAGATTGCGATGTGATACAGTCGAGACGCTTATTTCACGGTCATTTTGGTAAGCCTTCAGGGAACATAGATTTATATATATATTTTTTTATTTAATTAGATATATATATAATTATTCCTTACAATTTATCGATGTGGATATTATATAAATTGTTATATTTATAAATTTATCACGTTTATGTGTAATACATCCGAACGACTAAAAGGGTCAAATTATTGAGTCAGGAGTATAAAGATAAGTCTAAATATTTATAAACTTTCGTATTGCTTTGATATGTTCATCATTTGTGTACATAATTATACACATAAGTAAACAATTACGCCAAAGATTAGAGTAAATAAAGTGGGTTTGTTTTTAATATATATTATCGATTCGTCATCTCTTATAAATGTAGTCATAGTTTGGGAGATACGCAGCGATAGTAGTATTAATATTAAATACCTCATGAATTATTAATCATTGACTTCGAAGTTTCAGTTTCTCGAATTAAAGCATTATACAAATTTTTGTTAGATTTGTAAATCTGTTTAGAGTCATATATTATGTTCTTTTAGGGGTTCTATATTTAGAATAGAAATGGTACAAATACATTAATTACTAACGAGAGAGAGAGAGAGAGAGAGAGAGAGAGAGAGAGAATGAGAGAATGAGATAGAGAGAGAGAGAATGAGAGAATGAGATAGAGAGAGAGAGAATGAGAGAATGAGATAGAGAGAGAGAGAGAGAGAGAGAGAATGAGATAGAGAGAGAGAGAGAATGAGATATAGAGAGAGAGAGAGAGAGAATGAGAGAATGAGATAGAGAGAGAGAGAGAGAGAATGAGAGAGAGAGAGAATGAGAGAATGAGAGAGAGAGAGAGCTTTAATAATTGTTTGTTCTCATCTTCGCTCCATGGAAGGCGATTGTAATTAATATTGGAGAACCATATACAAACAATAGGCCCGGATGTCGAGATAAAGAACTTCTATTCCAATGTGTACTGTATATAAAGTACAATAACATTGACTTGCTATAAAAAATTCTTCATATAGTTCTGACTGAGATTTTAGATTTTTACATGCTCATCTTTCAGTCAATCCTTTTGTACTGTCACAAAGATTTTAAGAGACTGTCGCATCGTAATCAGTTTTGTACTATCGGAAATAGTAGATGGATCCAGTGACTCAGATATGATAATAAGTATGGTCACTATCATAAGTGAGATAAAAGCTTGTTTTTGTTAGTCTCACGATGATTGAATTTATCAAAATTGATGTTCGTTCTTAAGTGATAAAATTTGATTAGTTAACTTTTTTTTTACGACATACAATATGATAAAATATGCTATACAATTAATCTATTAAATTGCTCACTAATTGCCTTAATGTAACATTTTAATCAATTTACATTTTTTTTACTATTACGATCATAAAAGTAATTGCAGCATTCACGCAACGAAATACAACGCAATTGGCACAAACGTAATTCTCAAAGAAATATAAGGAAAATTTTCTTCCGTAATTACTTCCTACATCCGGTGTCTTGTTTCTTTACTCGCGTAATTCCTTTTATGCTATGCAAAATTCGATCGATGTGTGTGGAATGCAAATAGCTAAGAAGAAAAAACACATTGTTCTTCAGGAGCGATTCGAGGCTATTTGACTCTGATAAGAGCCTGGTACGATGTACGTAATTCGACTCATGCGTTGTTTATAGTTTCCTACAGCCTGTTCCTTTGACCCATCCAAAGCAGAAATATAAAATATGAACTCACCTTTTGTTAAAATTATTATTAAATAAAATAATTTCGTCTGCGTTTTATGATACCTCTATAGTATATCCTTAGTGTATAATTATTTGCCTCTGAATTTACCTCTATGTGGTTAGGTATTACTATTCTGCAAATGTCGACAAATAATAGATGACAGGCATTTCATACTCTACTGTATAATTTTTATTTTTCCAAATGTACGCTATTCCGAATGTACGTAAGTGTGGTTGGCGTTAAACTTTCTATTCGACAAATCGAAGACGACAATACGGAAGTTGTAATCAGTCTTCAAGCGGCCGTACGCAATTTTTTCCAAGCTCCGTGTGACTCAACGTGCAATACGAACAATAGGCTTGTCATCCATTCAACAGCATCCGTGTGGTACTCAATAATTGTACTACTTGACAATTTTTAGAAAGTTTCCGCGAAAAACTTATTAAATAAGCATTTCTCTTTCGGAAATCTTTAAATACAAGCTTCGGGCGATGTAGATACATGTTGATATTTCTTGTAGTATTTTCAGTATTCGATAGAGAATTATAAAAGAAATTTCTTCTATCATTAGTAGATTACGGATGTTTATACATTTTTAAGAAGTTTAAAAGTTTAGAAAATTAAAAAAAAAAAAAATGCACATAATACACATATCTAAAACATTTTAAATATAATATTTGTATATATACAAAAGATATGAATCTGCAATGGGCATCTTATTACTCTAATACTGTTATTATTTACATTGCATTAAAAACTGCAACTGAATTATAGACTCGTGTAAAATATATTTTTCGAGATCCATGTTATGTAAAACATAGATGATGACAAATACGTTAAGTGCCTCATAATTTAGTAACCAGGTTCAAGGTGGAGTGGCACGTACAGTCCTGCATGAATCTCTATCACTCACAAATGTAAGTTCCGTTATCGATTGATCTTTGGATCCTCCTAATAAGAGAAAGCGGAAGAAAATTCTTATTCGGCGAACAGATCCCTTTACGGAGTCATTTCTATAGGTGATAAATATGTAATTTGTCGCAAATCGTGACTGGTACGTGGAATTAATAAAATGAATAAATTGCGATATGTAACTCAGGGTACAGAGTCTAAAGTCGCCAAGAATTTCCCTGAATATTTACGTGACAAACGAGTCTTAAAACCATTTTTTATCTCTTGTCATTTTCAATGCTTTTTCACTTCTTCAAAGAATGAATAATGTTCGCAATCGATTAGTTTAATACCAGACAGCTGTAACGTTATTGCTGTCAGTACTTCTGGCAGAAATTTGATTACGTTCATTATTTTTCATTATTTATACTATACTTTTCATTACGTTTCATTATTTGTTTCTTTCTGTTTTATATGATTTGACAAAGTAGTATTTAATAGAATTTTTTATTAAATTTTTTTATTAATTTTTTATTATTTATTAAAAATGTGTTTTATTAAAAGTACGTTTGTATTTCCAGACTCAAAAACATGTTGACTATCTGGAATGCATGAAAATCGTCTGAAGGAAGGAAGGAATATAATACTCAAAAACATTGAGGGATATTGAAGCAATGTGATATACGCGCGAATCTGTTGACATAATTGTTTATTATATTAAAAATCATAAGTTAGGATGGCTTTATCCATCTATTTGTTAGCTGCTATTACAGTTTTGGGAACGGTGTACGGTTTGGAAGGGCCAAACATATGTACCAGGCAAGAAACGTAAGTGGATTAGATTTATTAAAGATTTATGAAAGTGCAATGGTTAGCAATATTACATAAAATGATAAACGATTATCTACTTAACTTATTTTCTCAAATCGTTATCAGAAGATGGTGCTCTTTATTCGAGAAGATATTTAGTAAAACAATGGATTTCTAATAAAAATTCAAGAAAGCAAGTTCACATATATTTAAAAAATTTCCGAATTCTAAGGAAGATGATATCTATAAAAGAATAATCGCTACATACTTTGTTTTCCTTCATAACTTGTTAAAACAATAATTATTATTATCGTTCATGATCTTTTAGTAAAAGTCCGTAAAAGTAAATTCCTACACATCTTTTTAAGTTTTCCAATTTCTAAAATAAACATAAATATAATTAATATTTTTTATCATTAGTTTATTAATTTATTAAGAAGTTTTCCTTTTAAATTAATTGAAAAGTCTAAATTAGTTTTTCAAAAACAAAATTATAATAGATTTAGAAGATCAGTTTTATTTTAATTGGCAACCTTCCGATGCTACCTATTCTGTTTTCACGACTCAGTGCTTGTTTTTAATACTTGGTTGATGCTAGGTATACGATAACAGTGAGGATATCGGAGGAGAAACCTTATACTGTACGAGAGAACACTTGGTGCTTAAGTTTCCCGCCAAGATGCTCCAAATATAAGGTGGTATTCAAGACGATATTCAAAGAACAGGTGAGTAGAGTAATATTAAATATGTAAAAGGTACTAATTAATTAAGAAAAAAGTTTTCGAAAAATTAACGTTTTAACGTTGTTCGATTAGGAAATAACAAAACAGAGACCAGTAGAAGAATGTTGCAAAGGCTACACAAAGACCAATGATGACAATCGTTGCATTCCAATCTGTTCCAAGGACTGTGTTCATGGCACTTGCATTGCACCAGACGTCTGCAAGTGTGAGTCAGGATATGGGGGTCCATTATGCGATTATAGTAAGCATTAGATTTTGTTATTTATCTAATATATTCCTTAAAATCATCGAAATACTCAAACCAGACATCTTCAGAAAATACTTTCACCTTATCTTTTATTCTTGGTGCAGTATTCAGTCTTCTGCGTAGAAATTAATTATAGAACTGTTTGTGAAAAAATAAAAATTCTCATTTCATTAATTAATTAATTATTTCTTCATTAATCTATTTTTGTTACTTTAAATACCGAGTACGATTCAAGATACTTTCTTAAAATCAATTAGTCAAATCAAAATCAACAAGATTTAAGTAATTAATTCTATTACTTACTCATATAATATAAGTATAGCATAAATATAATATAAGTATAATATAGTATAATATAGTATAAAGTACAAATATAAGTATATTTGTAACTTAACAGAGTGTCCATCTGGAAAATGGGGCAAGTCTTGCGAAATGGATTGCATGTGCCAGAACGGAGCCACTTGTGACCCATTCGACGGTAAATGCTTGTGTAACAGAGGCTGGACCGGTAAATACTGTAGCCAAGAATGTCCCCCTGATCGATATGGTCAAGATTGTGGTGAAGAGTGCCGTTGTAGAAACGGTGGAAGCTGTCACCACATTTCTGGCGAGTGCCACTGTGCTCCTGGTTACACAGGACCCCTGTTAGTTGATCTATCTATTTTATTATTGAAATTGTATAAAATATTAGAACACAATTTTTAAATAGCTTTAATAATTCTTTTTTAGTTGCGACGATTTGTGTCCGCCGGGAAAACACGGTGATGAATGCAAATCAGAATGCAAATGTCAGAATGGTGGTTCTTGCAATCCTACAACCGGCGAATGTTATTGTACACCTGGATGGACTGTAAATATTAATTGATATTTTACGATATTTTATTGTAATCGTGTCCACGCATGATCTAAAACAGATTTCATTTTAAAATAGGGTTCAGTCTGTGCGAACCGGTGTCCGGAAGGTTTCTGGGGTAAAAGCTGTTCTCAAGGGTGTGATTGTTACAATGGTGCTGGATGCCATCATATCACTGGGGAATGTGAATGTAAACCCGGTTATTATGAT
Organism: Bombus campestris; assembly: GCA_905333015.3. Lineage (NCBI taxonomy): Eukaryota > Metazoa > Arthropoda > Insecta > Hymenoptera > Apidae > Bombus > Bombus campestris. The sequence continues at coordinate 8,115,802 of HG995135.1, forward strand.
GAAAAGGTGACCATTCTTTCAGAAATAATTAATTATTCTTATTAATTATTGATATTTTAATATATATGTTAATTTGTTAAATATAAAAAACAAATAATTTTGAAGATAAAAATCTTTTGCAGTGTTTAAAAATTTGCAACGGAGGAACGTTCGGTTTAAATTGTACAAGCAATTGTAGCTGCGAAAATGGTGCAATTTGTTCACCGATTGATGGAACTTGTACTTGCAGTCCCGGTTGGATGGGTGAGAAATGCAATAAGCGTGTTTGTCAGAATGAATTCTGGGGACCCAACTGTACAAAAGTATGTAATAATATAGATAATGCGATATTCACTTTCCTACAATGTCTTTTTAATACTACAAAATAAATACTATATTTATAAACGTTGCTAGGTTTGCGAGTGTGAGAATGACAATACAGAAATGTGTCATCCTTGGACTGGAAAGTGTATTTGTAAACCAGGATGGGATGGCGATACTTGTACCAGACCTTGTCCGTTTTATATGTACGGGAAAGGCTGTCAAAATCGTTGTAATTGCAAGAACAACGCGCAGTGTTCACCCATAAATGGAACTTGCATTTGTGCGGCAGGATACAGAGGTGAGGACTGTAGTGAAGTATGTCCTGACAACACTTATGGCGAAAATTGTGCACAAAAATGTGTCTGCAAAAATGGTGCCACTTGTTTACCCGAGAATGGCCGATGCAACTGTACAGCAGGTAATAAGTTACACTATTACGAGCACAAAAGTTAATCAATTAATACGAGTTAATGTACAAAAATTGAATAATTCTTAATTAAAAGTAAAAGATGTAATTTATCATTTAATCATGCGTGAGTAATTAAAAATGAAAGGAAGTATCTTTAAAATGATAAGCATTTTGTAATTATATGATTTAGTATTTTTGTATCTTCATTTTATGTTGTTTGCTTCAAGTTAATTCATTCTTTAATTGTACGATCGTGTGAATTGCATGAGCAATTACTAACTGTAGTTTTTAATAGTATGCCATTTTCGCAAATTTGTGGATTTTTGTTTTAAATATATAGTTGTAGAGTTATTATTTGAAATTAATTTATCAAAATAATCGTAAGGTAAGTAGTTCGTATTTAGTGAGAATTATTCAGTTTAGATGTCTTTTTTAGAATGTTTTTTTTGTTTCTCATGTTACATTCAATTTTGTTCCTGCATGTATTGTTATTACATTTTGCTAGGATGGGTTGGTGTTTCGTGTGATCGTCCCTGCGACGACAAGTCTTTTGGCAAGGACTGCGAGGGCAAATGCAAATGCTTTAACAATGCTGCCTGCAATCCACAAAATGGTAAGGGGGCTGGTTGCAACGATTTCTTTTAGTTCTAGAGAAAGTTAATGCTTTAAATCATTAACAAAAAAGGCATTAATTTGTATAAATCTATGATTAGATGATTTCTTTTATTTCTCGATAATTGTATTTCCATATTTTTTTATTCTTATGTAATTTAGTTTCTTACATTTTGAGACTCACGTTTCTTAATTTTTTGTTTCCATTTTCATTTCGTTGCACCTGCACCAAAACACGTTACCTTTTTTAAACACCTGCAGGCACATGCACGTGTGCAGCTGGCTTCACCGGTGAATTTTGCCAAGATCATTGTGAAAAAGGATTTTTCGGGCTGGGATGTACTCAGGTCTGCGAATGTCACAAGGAAAATAGTCTAGGCTGTGATCCTGCCACTGGTCGCTGCATCTGTAAGCCAGAATGGCGAGGTTTGTTTCTTCTTTTCATTCGTTGATCAATCGCCATACATCTTAAAACTACAACAATTATCCTTTCCTTGTGGTATCATTTTAATATCTTCCTTACATCATTATTCATATTTACCATATAATATACAAAACAGAAATTTTGAATTACTAAGTAGATTTCCTGTCTATTCGTTTAATGTACCATGTATTTTAACGTAGAATTTTTTAAAAGAAATTGAAATTATTGAGAAAGACTGAAAAACTAGTTGTTTAATGGCGATTTGGTCTTCGATAAAATTTTCATTTTTAATGACATAAAACAGGAATCCATTGTGAAACCAAGTGTCCAGAAGGCCTTTATGGTGATGACTGTCATTCACAATGTGAGTGTATGAACAATAGTTCATGTGATCCAGAAACAGGCACTTGCATTTGTGCCAGAGGTTGGGAAGGAATTGATTGTTCTCAACCCTGTAAAGAAGGGTGGTATGGTGTACGTTGTAAGGAAAGGTGTCCAGAAAAAATACAAGGTAAAAATAACAATTTTAGGTGAAGATGGAATAAATCAAGCTTTCGTAGTTCTGCTAGAAAATAACTATCATTAACATTTGTAGTCAGTAGTTTCTAGTAGATTTTTATACTTTAGATTATATGGTATTGTATCATATGTATATAAAAATTCATTAATTCAAGTAGTACTTCAGCATGTTCATAATAAGCACAAAAACAACAAACTAATGCTTTGATCATTGATGTGAAAAATATAGTCATTTTTATTTTTATACCCTTACTCAAACACTTCAATAAAAGTGGTAAGTTGCCAATTCATTTAACTTTTACTGTAATACTCTCACACAAACTAAAGTAAGGTACTAATAAATAAAGCTAGAACTATTTATTCGAAATAATAATCGTATAATTTATCTTTTAGGAAACATGACATGTGATCATGTCTCTGGTGAATATGTTTGCCGACCTGGATACTTAGGGTTAACATGTGAGCATCCTTGTCCACCTAATCGTTATGGATTAAATTGTGCTAGTCATTGCCGCTGTAAAAATGGTGGCGAGTGTCATCATGTTACAGGTAAAATTTTACTTACCGCTTTCGCAATTCATTCGAGTCTAGAATTTTACTACAAAATAATATTTACAAATTCATAAGTCTTTTAGTCCTAATATCCATCATCAGTTATATTAAGTACATAATGTAGGGTTCATATTAGATGTTATATGAAACGAATTAATAGCTTCTTTTATATGTATACCATTTTAGGTGTGTGTCAATGTCGACCTGGTTGGCAAGGCGAATTCTGCCAAACGCCCTGTCCAGATGGGACATATGGCATGAACTGTAGTCAACATTGTACATGTCAGCACGGAGGAAAATGCAGATCTAATGATGGTCATTGCCGTTGTGCACCTGGTTGGACTGGCACCAAATGTACTGAGAGTACGTGAAAAAAAAATTATACAAATATTATCGAGAGAGGCTAACAAAATATATGTAATATAAATGTTTTTCGTATTCGTAAATCTAGTCTGCCCAGAAGGGTATTATGGCGATCACTGTATGGAACCGTGCGACTGTAAGAATGATTTCTATATTTGTCATCCTGTTGAAGGTTGTGTCTGCAGACATGGATACACAGGTATATTATTTCAAATCTGTCAGTATCAATATATCTTAACTAATACTGGAATATATTCTCTTTTAGGTCCAAATTGTGACGAAGAATTATTTTCACGTAACATTCAAGAGAGGCATGAAACTGGCTATGGCACTATAGTAGCAGGATTTCTATTTGCTGCAATTGTTGTTATTGCAATGACATTCGCAGGATGGTTATATCATCGGCGCAGAGTAGCAGATTTGAAGAACGAAATTGCGCAAGTGCAATATATCGCTGAACCTGCTTCTCCTCCAGGTATTTATTTCAAACAAATCTGTTATTTATAGTGGACTATAAAATACTTATAGTCAACAATGATATCTTTTGTATAGAGCAAACTCAGTTTGATAACCCCGTGTATGCCTATCAAGGCTCTTCAAAATTCGATGATGGAACAGCTACTTTATTGAATAACTTCCAATTCAGAAATAATCTTGGAACAAGCAAGAAGATAAATAATGAGAAAGCTAAACTTGGAATGAACAGTTGTACGGATGATGAGGATGATTGCAAAGGTATTGTTGGTAATAGCACAGTACACCAAATTGTAGTTTCTGGAAAATGATCTTATGTTTTCTTTGACTGCTTTTAGGATCACTTCGATATGATCTAAAAAACAGAGATGCAGATATGGGAAATCCAAACCTTAATGTGTACCATAGCATCGACGAAATGGATGGGAAAAAGATCGAACATGTTTACGATGAAATCAAGCAAAATAACGACGAATCCGAATACGATCAGTTAGATAATCCAAGACCAGTTAGCGGTTACAAACAGTACAGTCGAATGCCAAATGGTTTCTGCTCGAAATCGTCGGACAATGCAGGACCTAGTAGTTTGAAAGATAAGGATCCAGAACTTGGTGAAATGTAAATTTATCTTAGATCTCAAGCTGAATCATGCAGGTTTAAAATTTTAATATTATATGTCTTTGATGTAACTTAAAGAGGCAGATTTTAAGAATCTTATCATTTTGAATAATTAGTCTGCTGATACCTTTAAAATCTTCACATGTTATTAATCTGAGTCTTAAGAAAATCTTCAGAAAACCTTAAAAAACCTCATAGAAGCATAAGTATTTTCATTTAAAAAATACAAGTGTATTTTGATTGCTCAGTATATGCATGTACATAGTTTTATAATAATGCTGCGAATAGTCAAATGGATGTTTTATTTATAAAATCGTATATTCATAGTGATTGTTTATCCTGAACGTGTTAGGCTGTCTCTTTTCGTAATATGACGTTTACAGAAACTTATATGATAGAACATCTGAAGCAATATTACTAATATGAATAACAATTTGAAATGAGTAACTGTGTCGTAAAAAAAAATAATACAATCTAGATAGGAGTAGGGCGTATCAAAATTGTACAAAAGAATTTGTGATATTTACAAGAATTGTATAAAATTTATCACTTAAAATATCAAATTTTACTGGAAGAAATAAGATAATAGTTGATTACTTTTGCATACGAGAATGCCTTGTAGTGCCTTGAAAGAGGCATGCATTACAAAATTTAATAATATAGTTTATTTTCTTTTATCTTTATATACAAAAAATATTGGAACCTAGAGATGCAATAATGGAGTTAAAAATATCCAGTATGTCTAAGATATCTATCTTGTAAAATTAGATTACTTATAATGTAAATTGGCAAACAAGGTACAAAATCGTTGGGTAAGTCTGTTTAAGCAATGAGAAGCCGATTTCACGATCTCAAAACATGCATATGATATACATTCAAATGATCATTAATACTAAAAAATTTGTCTTTTTTGTTTCTTTGCATTTTGTGAAGAGACATACCTACGCGGTATTTATATATGTTCACCACACGTGTAATGATAGAATAGTTCTTATTTTAAGGACAATTTATTTCGTATATGTGCAAAGATATATTTGTAAGTAATTTAGAAACAAACGTAGCATACTTGTTTTATGATTAGTATAGAGTATCATCATACATTAAGATGCGTATTTTATTCGTGTATACGTATATGTTTATGTTACGTATATTTTACACATACATACACATATAAAGATACACTCATACAAATAACAACAGAAATCTATTTAAAAAATCATTCATGAGATATCGTCAAGTGAAATCGTATTTATATCTTTTATATTAGACAATATTCTACGCCTATTTTTTATTTTCTGAGAAATGTCTATTTTTACGATTTTATATATACACTATTTTTATTTTTAAATGAATTCAGAGAAAACAAATTGTTGTGATCAATATAAATACTTTTGTAAATATCGTTAAATTAGGATGTAACGTAAAATCAATAATTCCTAAATATATATGTATTAATTCCATAGAATGTTATTTTAATCACGTCTCGTCTCTGCTTTCTCTGTTCATCATGCGAGATCTGTAACGAGTGGCTTTAATTAAGTTCAGAGTAGGTGACGAGATCCAGTAAAGTCCACCAAGAAATTGTAAAAGCGCCGCGAAACTCAAACAGAGATTTGTATCTGTAATCAGAAGTTCATTTCTACATGATATGTTTTATTGATCACCCCTACATTTGTAACTTCTTTTACCGAAATAAAATTTTGTTACAAAAACTTACCGTGTATAAAATAAAAACCAAGAATGCATAAACCTACGATAGTTGAAAATACTTTATAAGTAGAATGAACCATTTCAGATCCAAGAACATCATACAACGCCAAGTCTTGACAACTTGATAAACTGCCAATACTGACACCACCCACGAAGGTAAAAATCATCATCCACAAGTAACTATTTACATAAGTTAAACCTAGAAATATCTTTTTTTCAGAACATAAATTCATTAAAACTCACTTTTCAATAATTACAAAAATACCTTACGGGAAGAAATTATTTACCTACTAAACTGATACCACAAAACCAAGATGCTATGCCAAAGTATAGTCTTCTATTCTGATTTGTAAATGTCAATACTTTGTAACTAACAAGATTTGGTGGGAGGGTATTGAAACCAGCCATGATGGATAGAAATATCCAGAAATGGGAACTATTTGTATTTTCATAAGACAAAATGGGTAACAGAAGCCAGAAAAGGAGAGTAGATACTTTCATCCCAACCCAGCCAATTGTTGCAGCCCAAAATCGGAAGTTCTTCAGAATTTGAAATTGATGCTGCCATTTCTTATCCAAATGAATCACTGGATTTACAAATAAGTCCACATCTTCATCCAAATCTTCATAAGCATAAATATTATTTCCTTCATTTAGTAACCCTCCTCCATGTGTCTTTTCACCAGGTTGATCATATTCAAAATTTTCTATGTCATCTTGACCATCTGGATGTTGTGAATTCTCATGAGCATTAAAGGAAATTTTTATAGGAAGTTCAGTGTCTTCTTCAGTTGATAAGAGTAGACTGCAACGAAATAATTTCTTGTATATTAAATATTGAAAGTTTTATTTCTTATTAATTATTATTTAAGATATTCTGAACAAGAACCTATAAGGAGAAATTTGCTGTGGAGGAGGAAACCGAAAAGTCAATATTCCAAATGCAGTAGGCAATAAAACCATGGTTATCAGTTGTAAACCAGTTTTCAATTTAGCTTCATGCAATAACAGATTTGTGATACTCGGGATAAACAGAAGACCAAAAGAAACTCCAACATTTCTTAACATCAGAGCTATAAGGAGCTTCTTTCTGAAATACTTCCTCAAAACATAGTCACTCAATAGCATGATAAAACTGGCGCCTATACCCATTACTGCACCAGCACTGGTGCTGGCCAAATAAGCGCCAACCCCGCCAGTTGCAAGATATCCAGATGCTATAATTCCAATCATCAGGAGAAGTACTCCTATTATGCCTACTAAACGGGGCATCGACGCCATACTCATGATCATTCTTGTCCAAGGATCTAAAAAAAGTTCAATGGATTAGTAATAATTGTATGAAAATTATAAGTCACTAAACTGTTTATATACCTGCTAGATTCCAAAAGGCAATAAATAGTATAGGCGTCAAAATAATTTTTTCATTCCATAAATCAAAATCAGTAGATTTAGTTTCATGAATATATGCCAGAACTACTCCATACATTGCTAGTATACTTGGAACAGTCATCTGTAAAGATAATAATACAATTTTGATCACAGAGTAAAGAACGAAAAGATTAAAGAGAAAAATGTATGAATTAATTTATTATACAGGGTGTTTAGAAAAAAGATCGATAACACAAAAGATTTTGTACTTACCTAATTTTTTAAAATGATAATATTTATAAATATTCATGATAGAACGATAGAGATTCATTTTAATCTTTTGAAAAATGTCGACTGATACTACGCCTCTTAAGATGATCATGTTATAATATGTACCTGTAAATAGATTATTTACATTTGATCGTTTTATGAATCTTGCGTATTTTCATAAACATTTCCGAGATTATTTTCCGTAAAATAATATATTTAATATCGTGAGCATAAATTACTGAATGTTTACTAGATGTTTACTGGATGAATTACTGGATGTTCTAAATACCCTGTATAAATAACATAGTATCGAGAACTATTCAATTTAAAAAAAAAAAAAAAAAAAAAACTGAGGAAATATATCGTTATAACCAGATTACTCACCTGGACTAAAAATACTCCACAGAGAACAATCCATGCGTAACCACCGTCTGGAACTGTGGGACCCAGCTCTGGAAATGACGTGAAGACTTCATCGAGACGAAGACGTTTAGCTGATGACATTATTTATCATATAAAAAACAAACAATTCAGTCAAACGGATAGAGTTGAAATGCAAGAGTAATTTTGACGCATACTATGAACATTCAGGCGTTTCTGAAATATTATCTAATCTTGCTTAAGATGTCAATGGTCTGATAGCCAACGATAAGGAATAGCAAACCTAAGAATATTATGTGTATGTATACATTTTTCATTGAAAGCATTCAATTGATTAATCCACAAATAAGGGGAAATTATATAAGGTCAGTGAATACACATTTAAATATAAATATATATAACATTTATTCGGTACTAGACATACTCGAGACAATAACAATATCAAAATTACATGTTCTTCGTTTATAGTTATTAAGTCAATAAATTCAACGTGTTAATGTCGTAACAAATACCTTGTAAGAATATTCAGTGATGTTTCTATCCTTTTTCTTTACTTCTAAATTAATCACCACATATTGCATTATAAATATTAATGCCTCATTATATTGTTAAACATACTTTATTATATTTTAAATTACTTATGACAAAAAAGAAATTATGTATTTGTGTTATATAATAAAAAAGAATGGAACCTCTCGAAAGTTTAAAAATGATTGACTATTTTAACGGAAGAGCGAATTTAATTAGCATTAAATTTCTTCTTTGTTAAATCTTAATCGAAAAACGTTTTCATTTCATTCATAAATCTTCTCGAGCATCACCAGTTGCTATCGAGGTGTATCGTACCCTCTTGTTCACCGAATCTAATATAGGCTCAATTTTCTTTTGTAATTTCGTGCGTTGTACATAAATTAAAGCGCACACCAGTCCTATTAACACTATACAGAGGAAAAAGAGCAGAACAGTTGCACCGCGTGGTGTTGATGAGAACAGTTTCGGCGTACAGTTCTTTGTTTCATGTATTTCATGATGTATTTCACCTATAAAAGTAAATTACGTTTAATTTCATATCGTGTTTGGCAAAAAGATCATTTTTATCTAATACAAGTACCTTCAAAACATTTCAAATTGTCTTTATTACGAACGAACACTTTCGTCTTCCTCATCCACTTTATAAAGGGATTTAATTTGCACGAACACGCAAATGGATTTCCAGTGAAATCTACAGCTATGCTTTGATTATGCTTGATAAGCGTGTCCATAGCATGCAGATCATGATCGACTACTTTTGTGAACTTATTTCGTTGAAGATCCAAGAAACGTAATTTGTGGAGACAGGATATATTAAAATGTAAAGCGGTAAGTGCATTATCGCCGAGATAAAGGTCCAAAAGATTCGGAAGATCGCAGAATACATTACTGTCCCGAAATTCTGATATTTCATTTTGTTCCAAGTGGAGCTTTATCAGTTGCGTTAAATTACTACAATAATTACAAAACATTATTAATAATTCATAAATTTGTCGATTAGGGAATTGAAATTAAAGAAACTGGAATTTATGAATCCGATACCTATTGACAAAAATATCATGTAGTGTTGCTGCAAGATCTCTCGGTGGACCATCCTCGAAGGCGTCAGTTAAATGGAGTTCCAAGAGGGAAACGAAATTAGAGAATACTCTGGGATGACTTCTTGCAGGATCTAACGATAATTCGTTGAAATCTAAAATAAGTCGTTCGACGTGTTGGACGTGATGGTATGCCTTCCCTCGAATTTCTCTTATTTTATTGTTAGACATATCTATCACTCTTAAGTGAGGTAAACTATCCAGAGTGCCGAATACGTTCCATGGAAGCTCTCCGAGATTGTTCCCGGTAAAAATAAGCACCTACAAATAGCACAAATATATCAATTGGTTTGTCAAATTTTATAACTAGACCGCGGATATTTATGCAAATTCATATCTTTATAAATATAATTAAAACAATGAGACCTAGCTATAAAACTATTTTGCGCTTTTAATTATGAAAAGTAATATACTTGAGATATCTTTTATATTTTTGCACACTATATGGATTCTGTGCATTATTGCAGTTTTAAATTTCTCATAAATACATAAAAATTCGTAGTTTATTTATAATTAATACAAATATTAATCTTTAGTACAATGATTTTACTTGTGTATCGTTCGGCAGATGCGATAACGGCGCCGCGTTATGAAATCCTGATTCAGTACAATTAACGACATACTGATGGTGATTCTCGTAGCATGTCCTCATGCAATAGCAACGATTTTCAAAAGATGGTCCACACTCCACTTTGGCGGTTTCTAACGTTTCCAACGAATGCCAATTGGGGTCGCAAACATTGGAAAAGTCAGCGGTGGATGTGCATATTAAAAAAAATATTGCATAAAATTTCTTCATTATGCATCTAAAATGAATAAATAAATCATAACTTCAATATACCGATAACAATCTTATTTAATTCCGGTCTTACATACGTATAGGTTCATTTGGTTCAATACAATAAAAATTGTTAAACTAAAGACATTATATCTTTTTCATTTATTATTCTTTTCAAATACTATAACTGTAGTCCATTTCATTTAATGTCTCAATATTTTGATACCTGTAATAAAAATTTTTATTTTAAATATTGCCGCGCAAAAGATATTTAAAATTGCATCTTCTGATTGGCCGAAGCAAAATGAATTTTAAATCTAACACTACACTCGACCAGTAAGGTTAGTTTCTTGTGATCAAGCGTACGAGATATGTTTTGAATGTTTTTACACATAATAGTTCTACGTAGGCAAAAATTGAATGTTATACTTTAATAAAACTTGTGCAAATGAGTAATTATGAAGGTCATGTAATGAGTGTTATGAAAAATGTTTTTGGCTACGAAAATTTTAAAAACAATATTCAAAGAAATGCCATTATTTCTATTTGTGAAGGTCAGTATTTTATAATATAAAAATTTATGTTATGCATTAATTGCCAAGTTTATTAAGAACTGTATTAAATGTATATAATGCTTTTAATACATATGAAAATATAGTGTAAAAACACAAAAATACAGTTCCACTATAATTATTAATATTGTAAAATTTGATTTAAAAAAAGAGATTAAAAAGTACAATGTAAATTTGTAGGTACAAAATATGTACTTATATCTATGCCTCCTGGGTTTGGTAGATCTCTTTGCTATCAATTACCAGCACTTATACAAAAAAAAGTTGGAATTATTTTTTCTCCCAAATTATCTTCTATGAAGGTAACGTTTCTTATACTTTAAAAATGTTAATTGAATAAACTACATTAATTAATTTTTCTAGTGTATACTAAATAATCAGGTATTTTCAGAAAGAAATAGATTTTTTAAGAAGCAAACACATTAATGTTGGTTTGCTATCTAGAAGCTCCAAAGAAAAAGAAAGGTCTAATATTTTAAAAGATTTGACATCAGTATCTCCAAAAATAGTATTATTATATGTAACTACTGAAATGAATACTTTAACCTATTTCAAGGTAAAGTATTTTGAAACTTTAACTTCACAATGTAAAATACCCTTAAGTTTTTTTAAACTTTCAATTAACTTAACAATTTATTAACAGAAACTTATCATTTTATTATATGAGCGTAACTTATTGTCTTATATTGTATTTAATGAAAGTCATTGTTTAAGTGAATGGGGATATGACTTTAAACCCGGTTACAAAGATATAAATGCATTTAATGAAAAACTGAAATTTGTTCCTAAAATTGCAGTAACTACAACTGTTACTGATAAGGTATTAAAGGAATAATTTGAATTATTTACAGCAAACATTTGGTTGTTCTTAATTAAATATTTCAACAGGTAACCAAAGATATTTGCAAATTTTTAACGTTAGAAGATCCAAAAGTTTTTAAAATACCTATACAACAAATTAATGTACACCTTGATGTGTGGTTTTTAGATTTACTTTCTGATCCCTTTGAACATCTTAAAACTTTTATTGTAGGAGTACTTGGTCTTTTTAATTCATCTGCTCATAAGGTAAATCTATTTGCCCTTTTATGAATCTATAATGTAAATATTTATCAAGATTATCTGTATTCAGATAGATGAAGGTTTTGGCATTATTTACTGTCGAGAAATAGCTACTGCAGAGTTGTTACAAAACAAATTAAATGCTTTAGGAATGTCTACGCTTGTCTGTCACCATGGTAAGAAAATTATGGATTAATTATTAATCTTTATATTTCTGAATCTCAGATTTCATGGTTACAATATATTTTAGGATTAAAAAAAAGTATCCGACATATTATTGAAAGTGAATGGGTATCTGAGAAAATTCATGTTATTATTACAACATATGATTATGGATTTATACATAAGAAATCAATCAGGTTTACATATATCACAATAAAAGAAATGATATTTATTATTAATATATAATTCCAAATAATTTATAAAATATTTAATCAGGTGCATAGTTCATTGGACAATACCTGAAAATATTGCCAAGTATTATAGAGAATGTACACAGATACATTCAGAGAATGATTATACATATTGTAGAATATATTTTAGTATGAAAGAACATTCTTCTGTGAAACACGTTATTGAAAATCGCAAAATAATGAACGATATAGAACATATTCGGAAACGATTAAGTGAATATGATAAATTTGTCTCTTACTGTCTTTTAATAATGTAAGAAGTTTAAATTCGTCTAAACATTTCTTTTCCATAATTTTACAAAATTAGATAATAAAATTTGACTTAGGTGTCGACATGTAGCTGTTAATCAATATTTCGGGCACATAATACCATCTTGTAAAACGAATTGTGACGTTTGTAAAAACGAAGAAATAGTAAAGATCAGGGTACATAAGTTTATTGCATATTCAGAAAACCTTGAAGGAATAAAATACGAAGTGTAAGTATCATTAATACTCAATCTTTAAATCTTATAATCACTTACGAATAGCTTTCAATTCTTAGCTGTGATATTAATGAGGATGTGAAGAAACAACAAACAATAGCCGAAAAGCAATCGGATACAGTTTCAAAAATTACAAAACAACCAGATGTAATTCCAAAAGTTAAGGAAAAACGAATAAATAGTTCAGAAATAAAACATAAGTTATTAAAATCCTTCAGTAAAAAAATTACTGTGAATACGGATAGTGATGTAGAGTGTATCAAGCAATGGGATGATAAGTTTTCGCTAAACAAGAAAGAACGCTTATTAGCAGACAAAATTTCTCTTAAAAAAATTCACCAGTCAGCAGAGAGCGGCATTCAAAGTAACGCAAAGAATACGGCGAAAACCGCGAAAGATAATTCACATATGATACAGTTAAGTCAACACGTGATAGCGCAGTCTTTGCTGGATAAATACAAGTTAGACAGTACAGTGATATCTTTGAAAATGATATCTTGTAGCTCACAAAATAATATTTATCAATCTACTAAACCAAAAATAATTAATATTAATGCCTGCAATAACAAACATAAAGATGAACAAAGGTGCATGTCTAGTTCTTCGAAAGTTTTAAAGAACGATGACGAAATAAAGGTGTGTAAAGAAAAGGATCGTGTTTCAAAACAAAATTCTAGCGGCTCCAGCACTATTGAAGATAAACAATTAGATAAAAACTTGAGGAAACGTTTCGCCAGCGCAGATACATGTCCTGAAGATTACAAATTGAAAAGAAGAAAATTAGAGCATGAAAATGAACCAACTACCGGGACAGGAATAAATAGGGATAGAGGAAATGCTTTTGATTCGTGTTTTGAATGGATCAAGGATGATTCAAATGAAAAGCCGACGCATGAGCATGTAACGATAGAACGTGTGATGAATACATTTTCATTGGATAGACATTCAATAACGATAATACCGCGAAAGAAGTGAAGTTAGAGCGAACTAACGCGTGCGCTTTGAAAAGTACTCGATGCACGCAATATTGTACATATTTATACTATATTTATCAATGTATTTATTAATCATGTAAGTTAATCAAAGGTGCAATTGTACTTCAAATAGGACACAAGTCATATGTCCTACAGAATGGAATTATGTAGATAGAATACAACTGTTACAAATAATATGATTAGTATTAATTGTTTATTAGTACTTATGAGTATGTTAAATGGTTGTCATGATAAAAGGCACATTGCAATAATTATTATAATTATCATGTTATTACGTAAAAGTGTATCTATTTTCACAATAGGTAATGAAAATATTTTTTAATACTACTAAAATAGTGGAAGAATATTAGAAGGAAGAATATTTGTAGGTTGATGATATCTCATGCAAGATAACTTTTATTTTATTACGATAGATCGAACTGTACCGCATCAAAGTTAGAAGCGAAGTAGGTCGTCGAGTCATACTCGTAAAACGTCAAACATGCTTACCCACGCAACAGGTGATACTGAGTACAAAATATTGTCATGCTAAAACTTCTCTAGTTTTACGTTGTTAAATGTTTGTTTTACACATCTGTATCTATTTGCAAGAGTAATTAAATTTCATTTTATTTTTATACTGATTATAATAATTAAGTTTCATTAATTAATTAAACTTTCAAATCACAGATTTTAATAAAAAAGTGAGTTATAACTTCTATATTATAATTTTAATTAATATCATTGAACAGAAGTTACCTACATACGATATAGTCACTTTCATTATCATTTCCTAATAAAAGACAAGAAAAAGAGGGAAAAAGAATTGTTAATTTCACTGTTTCGCAAGTGCAGGAATTAACGAAACAATTCAGGGACAATGTCTCGCCGGTCCAAAAATAAACAATTATTTAAGCATCATTGGTACTCACCGCTCGAAGCAACAGGAGGTAGAGGAAGATGAGAAAGAGGTGGAGGAGGAGGGATGAGATCGTGATTCACCCGAGTTCACCGGTGAATTCGTTTCAGAAATCACTAAAGGAATCTCTTTGTTTTCATCTTTTTCTGGTCCCCTTTTCAAACTTGAACTTCACCTTAATGGTTCCAACAAACTTTCAAAGTTACGTTAACATTAACAAATTTTTCAGTAAAAGAATATAAACTGTAACTGTATTAACAATTTAAACTGGATTGAAGTAGCGGGAAGTTCCGTTGGCCAGCAACGTGGAGAGACAACCTGTTGAAGGAACACGACACCAAAACGAGTCACTGGATGCTCGAAATATCATGGCAGGCTGGAACAAAATGGAAAAGAGGACTTCACCTCACTGCGCGACGGACAACATTACACTTAGAGGCGGTCCGGACGTAGCAGCCGCACCTGTGCTCCCTCCTTCCAACCCTTCCTATACTTTTTCTCACTTTCTCCTTGTATCTCCGTGTCCCTCCTTTTTCAACGAATGTCGAGCTCGTGCTTTTCTCTGGGCCGTTTTTTATCTTTCCTTTTTACCTTCTTTCCGGTCATTCGTCTTTTTTCATCTGAATGCGCGTTCTTTTTATAGAGCTTCGCTTTTCGACGACGATCAGGCTGGCCCAAATTTTAACTGCATGTGTTGCAGTTCCTTTAAGTGTATATACTGTTGACGGAGAATATAGATTTGTTAAAGATAAAGGAATTAGATTATATCCATAGCTTTTGATATGCAGAAATGCGGAGAATCTAGATTTGAAAAAAAAATTATTTACATTAATGGATAAATCATGTCATATAATATAAACGATAATAGAAAAATTAAGATTTTATTCTTGAAGAATATACATTAAGAAATGAGAAGAAAATTAGGATTTTCTAAAATATTAAAAAATTCAAAGGCTCAATAAATTAAAAGTTATGTTTAATTTTTTCTTGTAATGCAAAATCAGTTTCGCTATATCTTCAAACAACTAGTTTAACTTGAATGCCTTGCTTTACCTTGTACGCATGTGCCTTACATATATATGTATATGTACTTACACATTATGTATATACGACGTACCAGTTCAAGGAGATTAAAATTTAAACGCATGAGGTAAGCTTTAATGATTGTGAGTTACTCTTTTAGTTTATCACTTTGAAATGCTTTAGATTTATATTTGCATTATAAACAAATTTTGTTTCATATTGCCATTATACTAATAATTTAGTAACATGATACTATAAACCTAGAAAATATAATACGAGAAAGTTTTATCGATAAATACTCTTATTTTAATCGGTAGAAAGCAGTGACTGACAAAAGTTATTTATTTTAGCCGTTTTACTTAATAATTCCAAAATTTCTTTTAAAAGCTATTTAATTGAATCCTACGGTCTGCTTTAAGTAGAAAGTGAATAAACATTTACCGATCATTTTAACGCTAGAAAGCTTCTTGGGCACGTAGGGTACTGGATGAAAACCACTATAATACGCAAACATTTGAACAATATTGACATAAGTAAGATCATCAGTTAAAAAGGAGATTGTAATAATCACGGAAGTTGTAATTTTTAACCTTACGAAGTGATCTTTGATTACATATAAGCTTATTTTTCTAATCTTTCACCAAGGATAAAATACTTAGGTTCTTGTAGAATGAATATTTTTTTATCAAATATTTAATTTCGTCTTTTTTGTGTCTCAAATGTTTTGTAATATAGTATGAATATGCGAAATATATTTAGTAATGAAACTCTATTTTAAATTTAATAGTGGGGAAGAAAAATCCGAGAAACATTATGCTTAATTATGTTATGAGACTTCTTTTGGTTATGCCGTTGGCTTTATTTATCTTTAGCAAAGTGGCAAGTAATAAAGGAGCGCTATATACTGGATTGTCATTTGAAATTTTAGCTTAAATTCTTTTTAAATTATTACATTTAAAATACGTTTGAATTCAATTTCAAATATATATATATATATTTATATATATATATTATATATATTATTATATTATATATATTATATATTATATTATATATATTATATATTATATTATATATATTATTATATTATTATATATATATATTTATATATATATATTATATATATATATTATATATATATATATATATGTTTATATAATAATAAGTCATATCTATATTTCTGATAGACGTCTAAAATTTGAAACAACGGTAAATAGCAGAAAGGATGTATAGTACATTATGGCGGACGTTTTAGTGAGTACTAGGAATTTAAATGAATCTTCAGGCTATATAAATTTAATAAAAGTTACATGCCATGAAATATTAACGAATAACGAATTTGTATGCGTGAATGCGTTTCTGTGGTCGTGATTGTTATCTTAATTCTTCACAGTGCTTATAGAGCTCCATTTGTTAAAACCAACTCGTCAGCTTTATATTGGGACGTATTTTATATATGTAATTTCTTAACGAAAACTAGTTTAAATAATAAAAAAT
Organism: Bombus campestris; assembly: GCA_905333015.3. Taxonomy (NCBI): domain Eukaryota; kingdom Metazoa; phylum Arthropoda; class Insecta; order Hymenoptera; family Apidae; genus Bombus; species Bombus campestris. Next base: position 8,133,159 of record HG995135.1, read on the forward strand.
AAAAATAAATAATAAAATTTATAGAGACAATAATTAAAATTCAAAATAGTTATGATTAGAATAGGAAAATAATTTGTTGTCAGAATGGTTCCATTAAGTGTATATTGAACTTTTTGAACATCTTTTATAACATTTACTTGCGTAACATACATAAGTTTGCAAATGAACGCACACTTGGAAATCGCATATATGTCAAGATGCTAGCCTTGCTCGTTAATTCGTAAAGTATGGTAAAAGTAATACCATTCGTCGTTTTATATTCAAAAGTGCGCAGGAGAGACCTTTTCTATAGAAATACTTGCGAAAAATTCATTTTTTAATACACCATATCATCTTATTGTATAATCCTATATTACATAGAATTATGTTAAAGTTAAATTCGTGTGTCTCTCTTTTCTTTAAAGAAACATACAGTATACAATGTACAATCATTCTTAAAAAGAATAAATGATAAAATCAAGTGAGAATAAAAATATTTCGCTCAAAAACGAGTAAGAAAATATGTATATTCATGTATATATACGTTTATGCAAGTGTGTGTGTGTGTATATATAAATATATTAATATCAAAATCAAGAGCATTATATGAGTGATAATTTTTCATGTGTTGTATGAATATACCTCCTTTTTCCTTTTTGATTTCTCGAATATGGAATCTTTTTTTCTCTGTATGCTTTATAACATCAGTATACTCGATTTTATATTCATTTTCGAATATGTTATTTTCTTTTTTTGTACGTTTATTTCATTTTATGATTTCTTTCACTAAAATCGTATTTATTGCTCGTATGATGTCTTTCTTTTTTTATATGAAAGATCACGCAAGCAAAAGACCGACGGAATTTATAGTAATTACCACACATGTACAAAAACGATGCGATGGCATAGGTGCATCGCCAATCACAATTATTAACTCTTAGAGATTTTTGTCAAACTTATCTTCCAACAAAGTGCAATTGAGATTCTACATCACACCGAGTAAAATAGTTACGTCAGCAAATAATGAACGACGTAATGAAATTACTTTAAATTCGAATTTATAATATATGTTTGACCTTCATAGCATTGTCTCTAGAAATGTTATACCCACAAAGGATTAAGTTACAATTCAATTATTTTGATGAAAATCGAAACGATGAAACAATTTGTTCAACTTAGCTTATTTAAATTAAACTAACACATTGTACGGACTCATAATAATTGACAAAGAAACTGCGATTTATAAGGTCACTTAACAAACAATTGGAAATTATAAAACCCGTAATTTATAGCAATCGAAACATCGTCTTCTTAATTGCTCATTGGGCAATCATTTTTTCCTTTTATACTCGATATAAGCGCTTTCATATTCTTAATTCTTAGTCATTTTTACATACATAACATCAGATATATATGTGTGTACATACGCATAGACAATTATCTATCGATTCAACCAGAATTTCTTAAATATCACTATTCACGAAATAATAATGACACTTGTAAAAAAAAAAATAGAAATTAAATTGTACATACTACGCAATAAAATCAGTTCGATATAATTTCATATTGGTGTAAGAATTTCTGGTTAATAAAAAAGACAATATACACTATCGTTGTGTATATCGTTATTTTTACACACGTAAAAGAAGAGAGAGAAAAGTCACGGAAAATAATATTACAACAAAGTGACCGATTAACACATTGCTTACCAATAATATTATTCAACAAATTTATATTTACACTTCCATAAAACGAAGTACGTGTTGCATTTCATTTTGATAAATAGTAAAATTCTTTGATATACTGACTTGTCAATCTGTTGATCTATTAGAAATGTAATAAACAAAGTGTTAATCCGTACATGAAATAAATTTGATAAATTAAGAGTTTAATTTTTACAGACTAGATGATCTGTACTCTGTACGTTTTTGATTTGCTCAACGTACATATGCTCAAAATGAAAAGAATTTAAATACTTCCACAATCTTGCTTTGTACCATCATACTCATCACCAGAATGAATGTGCAAACTCTTTTTCGTTTTAGCCTATATTAATTCATTTGACGATGAATATTAGTGGAACAGTTAACGAACACCTGCGTTACTCGTTATTGTTACACATTATCTATACTAAAAATTCATCGTCAAATCTGTAAATCATCTCTATTAAGACACAACTATTCCAAAAGCAGCTCTTACTCGTTGTGTCAGAATTCTTCTTAAAACATTTAAATTCTCAGTAAGATTATCAATTTGTTTAAAGTACAGTATATTTTTTTAACATATACATGCGTACGATTCATTATTTATCTTATACATATCAAGAGCGGCATTTTTAATACATTTCACGAAATTTTACTTTTACAATTTTTATAATAAAACATTTATATCCCTGATTGATTCACTGCTAAATAATTTCTTCAATAATTAATAACCTCATTTGCTAAAATCTCTTGTTAAAAAAATATTGTATCCAGAAAGCGTCGAACACCGATAAAATAGATCACATGAATTTTCGCAGTAACGAGCTAATTCTTATAAAATTAGTTGCTTCTGTCTAGCTATGTCCTCTTTCTCTCTCTCATCTCTTTTTCTCTTAAAAGTTTGCCACTTTCTTTTTACTTTAAAGATAACATGGATAGACTATAACGCTACAAGAGATAAAGTCGCTTAGTAGCATTCTTGTAATAATATAATCTCATTTGGACATCAATATTAATTATCAGATCGATCTCCTCGGAGCATTTTTATTATTTAATATACGTATATATTTATATATTATACACTTATGTATGTTAAAACTGGTATATTGGCAACAACTGAATAATTTTGGACTGACTTTCCGTTACAATTCTATATTAAACCTGGCCAACCTAAGTTACTTTTCAATCTACTTGCATCATATTAAATAAAATAATATTAAGAAAACGAAAATAACTTTTTGTCAATCTACACCAATAAAATATCAATTTTTCTTTGATTATTTAATTCTTACAAATTCATTTTTATATTAAAAATCATGTAAAAATTACTATTAAGTTGATCAAGTTCACTTTATTCCTTTTGTAAAAGTGAATCGAAAAAGTGGAGTGAAAAGTCAAAGAAGACTTCAAAAATGTTTCTAAAATACATGATAAATAACGAATATAAAAAGGGTTGTGCCACAATGAGAACATTTTGTACCTACACAAAAAGAATAAAATTATTTTACGGCAGTCTGGAGAATAGAATAAAGTTTGAGAGAATTCGTAAGTATAAGCATATCTTCCTGCATATACCAGTTGCAACAAAGAATTATCGACATCTTTATTGCTCACGCAAAATCCAATCAACTCAACCCTTCCTCTCTCTTTCTCTCCCTCTCTTTCGTTCCTTGCTTCATTAACACATTAACGTTAGTTTGGTCTACTACTTTGGCCTAACAAAAATGTAAATCATATAGGTACTCTGTGAAATATTAAATGCTCATTTAGCGTAAGTCTTTAGCATGGAAAAAGATATACGGATGAAAAGAGCATTTGGCAGTAAAAGAAAAAACAAAAATCGATTTCTTTGTATACACCTTCCTCGACACTAAACTGAACGTTTCCGCTGTGATTTCATAAGTATTGTTCGTGAGTTAAAGATCATTATAAAAATAATTTCGGGATCGATGAACGTGTTATTAAAGAGTACAAATGCACAGGGTGATTCATAAATTAGCATCTCAAGTGACGGGAAATTTGATTAATTTACTAGCTGATAACATCATCCTGTACACGTGTACAAATATCAATCACGAACATATAAAATACACGAGTAAAAAATCGATAGTTTTCCTCCCTGAGCAGGATAGTAATAATACAATGTCTAAAAATCTTGCGAAGAATACGCAAATAGTACGCAATACTGAAATCATATATTCAGAACATTGTTAATGCAAGAGATTCGATTTAAACGTTAAAACAGAAGCCTCACTTTAGTAGAATTCCAGCTTGGGAAGCTTCTTTCTCATTTCGGTCGGATACTACGGATAGATACCAGAAATCCACACGGATTGGCACAGAGAGCAAATATCGCGATACTGGTTAGAAGATTGTGACACGGCGATATGTGGCGTTAAGGAAGGATTATACATACATTGCCGTCTAACAATTACGTTCAAGCTTTGTACCTATCAGAAGAACCGATTGTGCAGCATAACATTATAGAAAATATCAGTCCAAGGAGTTCCAGAATGCCTACACCAGCGGTTACGCCAATCACTATATTCCTCTGGGCGTTCAGTGTATCCATTAGCTTGTTTACGCAGCCCTAAAGAGAAAAGAATCAGTCAAAATCGATCGAGGCCACGCTTTCACGACGATTGGCACATTAATGCGCTCAACCAGCCGTGATTCCATCAGTGAATCATAACACTCTGTTCTATGGTTTTAACAATAGGTATTGGAGGAGACGTTAAATGCTTTGGCAAGTTAATTAGCTTTAAGAAACTCTACAACAGATGAACAATTTATAAAAAGAATGTACATTAACTTGAATGATTTATACTTTTTTTTTAGCCATTGTTGTGTAATATTCAATACTGTTATACATATATAATATTAAAGAATATTAAATATATATAATATGATAAAAAGAATTATTAACAAAGAAAGTAATCTGTTACATGAATATCCTCCCATAAAAAAATCAAAGTCATATTGAATTTTCTAAATGGAAATGAATGATTATTTTGCAAAGGTAGGCCTGATCAATTGTTTACTTCAGACTAAACCCTATTAAACTTTGGTTCAACGGGTACATTTGAGGTGATCAACTAACTAAAACTAATTTTAAGCCGAAATTGCTTCCCTTTAGATGTCATGAAATATTCTTGTGCACTGTAGTGTTTTATCGCTGATGAAGTTAGATATTGCTTGATACAATATAGAAGAAGAGATATTACCTCGCTGTAAATTGCCGACCTAACGACACCGGCCACTTTAATTTTCCGATCTGCTTTGCATGCACCGCTGCTTCTGTCTTTACAACAGGATTCGGGTACTTTGTACTCGTTATTCCCGTCCTCAGAAACGGTTAAACTGACAGGATTCGAGGGATCTTTGGTCGCGTATTTGCTACCTGTCCAATCTGCTGGACCGGTAGCTCCACAACATCCCAATTCTGATTGGAAAGCATCCACAGTATCCGTATGAGTAGTGTCTTCGCCATATTTGTTCTAAAATGAAAAATGAATTAAAATAAATAATGTTTATATATCTATTTATTTATTATAGTCTACTTGTTGCGTAGTTAAATATCACGTGTTGATATAGTAAAATAGAATTTGCATTTATGTACTTGCCATATATGTTCTTAAACGAGGAATGAATTAAAATGAATGATGTACCTACACCTATTTGTCTATTATATATAATCTATTTGTAGCTCTGTTATATTGTTAAATACAATTTGCATTTTAATATGTCGATATTAGATAATAATAAACCATAGAGTAGTTCATTAAGTATTATAGAACTTCAATTTTCTTTTATGTTATGTAACACTGTATGAGATATTACATTTCTGACAACAATGTTTAATGAATCTTCCAAACTCTACACATCTTGTATAAGAACTCGATTGTTATTATCACTAGATCATAGACACTTATGCATTTATGGGAAATTTAAATTTGTGAAATAGACAGAATGCGTGTAATATGCAAGAATAAATGCAAACATTAAAAACAAATTACTCATTATAATATTTAGAGATTATCTTTTAGTTATTCATAAAAATTTAAAGTAACATAAATATCTACAGTGTAATTTTAATATCCAAACAAGATTCCTAGTGTCTATAACTAGAACATTAACTCACAGAGCGTTAACTCGAATCCAGTCACGCAGCAAGAAATATTAAAAAGAAACGGGAGGAAGCAATAAGGGATACGTTTGAACGACTAGACGTATCAACAAGTATCTAATTCAGGATGATGAATGGAGTAATTATAGGCGTTTGAGGAGGCAATTCAGAGAGACAAATGGACTAATTATAGAAGGTTAACACGGACATAGAGTACAGCAGATCCAGGTTAATTACAAATTCCCTTTAACGGATAGTGGCACGAGCGTTTAGCTCGCGATAAAGCCGAGTAATTGTCTGATACCTTAACGGTATTTATCACGTTAGACTTGACCAGTTCCTCGAGGCGATTGCTATTGGCGTACAACCATGCTCCAGCCGCGATTTGTGCGACGATAACCACCAACAGACAGCTGAAGAAAGCGACCAGCATGCATTGAGATTCACGGAAGGCGCCGCAGCAACCGAGTAGAGCGACTATCAGCATCAGGAACCCAGCTGAAAACAGGATGTAGAGGCCGGCGTTGAGATTATGCTGTTCCTCAGCCAGAGACGTCAGGAACGTTTGCCCTGTTAACATCCATAGTGCTAGAGCAACTGCTGCTAGACCTACAGCCTGAAAATTAAAGTTTTAGTTAATTTTTATTGATAATTTATATTATTGTATATTGTAATATTGTATACAATTGTATATCATTGTTATTGTCCAGTTAACTGTGTTTGAGTTTTGTATACACGTGAATCCAAAACTGTATTTCGGTGCGGTTGACGTGTATACTCGTCGTGTGAAATCAAAAAATTATCAGTTACTATAAAAACAAAATTTTAATAAAAAGTAATATAAATGACATTTAGCAGTAAATTTCCTTTATACTTCTAGTGAACCCATTATGTATTTTATAAAAAAAAGTTTGATTATTTGATTATTTTTTTAGTGTATCGATTATTCTGCGTATAATGTACTGCTTTTTATAAATTTAACATATAAGTTGATTATTTTCCCAATGTATCCCCATTTGTATACTTTATATAATATAGGCTGCACCCTGAATTGTTTTGTGTACTTTTGGCAATTTTTAAATTTCCAATAACGATTCCTTTTTCAACAATGATTCTTGAAGCTAAAAAATTTTTTTATCGAATAAGAATGTAATCCTTCTTCGTTTTGTTTTATTTTCTTTCGTAAAATTTATAATAGGAGCATTTTCCCTGTGTTCGACGTGTATATTCGTCATTGTTTGATTATACCTACGCTCCCCGTAAGAGATTTTTGAAACTAAACTACACCGTTAACAGATTAATAGGCTGTGGATGTTTATGCATTTGTGTAAAAATACACAAAAAACACATAATATGCAAAACTATATGAAATATCCATAAAGTATACTACTGATTAAAAGTTCAGAAAATAAAACAAGTCTGTTTAGGTTCCATTTCTTTACTTGCGTTTCTAAAAATATGAACATTTATTATTATTGTTATCTTGTCAATTATTTTCCCTAATTATTTTTAATTAATTAATTCATTTAGGACTTACTAGGTTGCGTAGACGCAAAACATTCCATTTGCAATTATTTTCCAGTTAATTTACATTATTTAATTCCGTTCTTTGAAATTGCAATTGACAAAGGGAACTACACGAATTTATTTAATATCTTCTTTGCTAGTATTTTTGTTTCACTCCTATAGTTGATATAGATCCTATAATTTGATGAAGTTTGAAGTAATTGAATTATTTATAATATGTACATGTTATTTATAATATGAAAAATTAATTCAATTAAATTATTTATAATATGAAAATGTTCATTGACAATTAATTCTAATATTAGTATTTATTCCTTCATTTTTCTATAAATCTGTTATATATTTACATGCAAACAAATTAGATCTTATAGAAAAATTTATTAAAAGAAAATAATAAAACTAGATCTTCTATCAATTATTTTTTCTTTGATAAAGAAACAAATAAAATTATTTTAAAAAAGGTCATGTGTAATAAAAGATCCAAAGGAAGTTGATAATTGTAAGTTAAAAGTAATATAAAAGTTCCCAAACAGAAACTAGTAAGTGGGAAGATCTGAATTTTTCTTTTTTTCTGCCTTTTTAAAAGTTGTAATAGGTTTCTAAGATTGGTAGAAAAATGTCGATATGCAGAGATGGACCAGTAAGAGGTTTTACAAGCTGTTTCCTAGGAAGCTAACGGAGTGCAACTACAGCACTACAAACAGCGATAACTTTTTTTGAGAGATAGTATTTCAGGGCTCAGTGGGACCCTTCTCATGATAAACAGGGTACCGTTGCCTGGCTCCCTAAGAAGGGAACAGGAAGTTACAACATAGCTCATGTTCTGAACAGAATAACATACAGAAATTTTACATGCTTACATTATTCTTTTTCAAACAATTTCTTAAATTACATTTTTAAGTTACAATTCTTTTTTTGTTTTATACACTTAAAGATAAACGTCTTAAAAAAATTTTTTAAATTTTTTAAAATTAAAATATTTCACAAATCTGAAGAAATCTAAACGGAAAGAAAATTATTTGTACAAAAAATAAAATCTTAATTTTACTATCCTTAACTTTGAAGTTAAATCTATGAAGTATAATACATAAATATTCACATAAATAAAAACTAGTATTAGTTATGAATCTATATCTTTTTGTTCTGAAGGAACAATACTACAAATGCAAATGACGTATTGTATAGGTGAAACGTTTTCCTACTCTGCCTGTAAAAATATGACCTGACCTTCTTGGCCCTATTGAGACAGAAAGAACAGGGAACGAGTATTCGGGTTTACGGCTTAAGCGTCGTTCACAATGCGCTGTATGGATAAATAATGAAGTATTCTTGTGAAATGCTTTTCAATGGCCTGTCCACCAGATGTGTGCGCTTCCACGTGAAAACGTTTGGCCTTTCTCATTCTCCCCTTTTTGCAACAGCAACCGTGTAGCATTTTCGGGTTTGCTTTACTTTAAGATTTCCAGGTAAAAACCCGTGTCTTAGTATTTTTGTCATGATAAATTCTCTTCCTTGTTTATTCGTATCTGATTATTATGCAAAAACCATAATAAAGTACAAAATTTATTTAATCCATCAAATAGTGGAACTTATCCTTCTACTTTTTGACAAATTTATAATCTACAAAAAATAAAATGCTTAGAAATAACAACGTGAATATCCTGATGAATATAGTAAAAAGCACATAAATAAAGAAATTCAGCTATTATGAGATATTGTATTTCTATTTTTCTTCTATAATATACCTATAAGATTTTCTATAATATTTTCTTAATATATTCATGTTTTCTATAAAACATACATTATTTGAAAAACATATACATGTTCTTGTATGCAGGTATAAAAGAGATGTTATATGTATGTCATGTGCCCACTCAACGGCCAAGTACAGTCTTATTTCCTGCGCGTATAATAACACGCTACGTTTATCAGTACAGCGAAACTAGGCTATACTCAATCTGGCTATATACAGAGTTTTCTTATAAACATTTCAACAGTCTGTAAGTAGTGTTGCACTCGAACACGATGTTTACAGGGGTTGGAATAGGCTTCAAGATTGAAGATTCAGTGGGTTAACCTAACAGAACACGTTCGAGATTTCCACTCAACATATAATCCTGGCAGAGGCGTGTCGTTTAAACAGAGGACTTCCTGTATTCCCGGCTCATTTCGTGCTCGTTCAAGCTGCGAATACTGATGTAAGAAACAGATGCAAGATCTCTGGTTGATCGGTTGAGTCAAGCGGATTCTTTGCCGATACAATCAGAGATCAGACATAGCGTAATAAATCAGTCGCAGGCGGTTCGAATTTAATCCTCAACCGGTATTATCGGGTTATTGGAGACTATGACAATCTAGGTTTAGATTTAATTTTGGGAGTTTCGATTAGATTTGATTTTAGTACTAGATTACAGATTTTTATGGAAATTCATATTTTTAAGAATATAATAAAAAGGTAGAAGCTGGATAGAAAAAATTATTTTATCCATCGAGTATTATACAACGCACTGTACTTTGAATATTTTATATATTCTCTCATGTATTCTTTTTAATATAATCTCATGTTATCTGCATTTCGTGCAAGTTTGCGCTTCCAAATTTTTTATAAACGCATAAAAATCCGCAGTCTATTTATTACTGTCCTTTATCACAGAGAATGTCTCCTAGTATAGTCTTCGAAATACGAAAAGGAGGACGTATAAATGTTTAAATTATGTTTATTTGTAACACTAGTTCCACAAATAAAATACATCGACTAACGTTGTTGAACTTGACATAGTTGGCGCGAAATTGAGGAGCCAAATGCTTTCGACGAAAAGCTATAATACGTGCCACTACGCTACATATTTTCATATGTTATTTTCTACCGCGTGTTCGGATATTATGGATTTTTAAAGAACTCGATTAAAGACTTACGTTTGAAAAATATAATTTAATCGATAGTTTATTGCCACATTTCAGTCTTTAGATTATTTGCGAAAATAGAATCGATAGACTTTCCGTTTAAAAAAATCGGTGATGAACTTTCGAATGTTTATTTTTATCCTTTAGAAATGAAATCATAGCGCCGAAAGGGAACCTGACATCAATTGAACGCCTCTGTGTATTTAGATTGTGTATATTACTCGTGACAGTAAACTGTCTACATAGGAGAACGAGGAATATTTATACAGGTGTTAACAAGCAGCTAGTTTCCCTTCTATAGACTGGCACAACCCTAGTCATTTAAGTCGTTAATCTTTAATGAGCGTGGGTGTTACTCATATACGTAAATGTCACTGAGTTTGAAAATTGGTAAATTCATCGTTCCATCGATGTCTAATTTTAGAATCCCATTATAGCAATGGTTTTTTACGCAAAATATATAAAGAGTAAGCAGAAAGAACAAAAAATATCACAAATCAGCTACATTGAGAAAATTAAGTTTAGATAGTTTGCTCTACCAGACAAGAACATTGAATGAATTTAACTATATTGTTCATAAAATGAAGTATAAATACTTTGACTGATGATTAATAAAATATTAATTATTCTTATCCCTGTTCGTGCAACAGTAAAGAATGGTTATTCTCTTTTTTTAACTAGTATACCAAACCTTTAACGTTACTTCATGAAAACATTTTGAACATTGTAACGAAACCATTGCGATTGAATAATTTTTGCAAACAGTTACAAGATGGAAAATCACCAAAAGCGAACATTCCTTGTTTTCCTTCTTTTCCTTTGTATGTAATTCTAGTAATTCACGAAAGTATCCGAACATTCCTAGAAACTTTTTATTTAAATATATAGTACAAAACATTTTGAAATCTCATTAATACTAACGAAATGCGGCTATTATAGTTATGCCACTAAAATTTGAAATGGATTTGAAAATGTATATCGAAGTTACCGAGATATTTATTGGATAGCGTAGCACTTCGCAAAGGTCGCTGAAGTGTTTGAACAGTTAATTGTACACTAGTTGTATGTGCATTAATAAGCCACGATATTTAATGAGACCACTTGTAGCGTTGATTGTACGTTTAAGACTATTGTTCATGCTGCATATTAATTGTCCACTAAGTGTATGTTTGCAATAAATGTTTTGTAACTTTTACATACATTTTCAGATTGCTTTCAATTGTTACTGTTATAATCACAATAGTAGTATCTCGTTACAATGCTAAAGCAATCTCACGAAGTTTCGTATAATGCACATGATATATTCATAAAAAAATTACACAGTAAATGTTCTAATATTTTTGTAAGCCTCTATGCATATTGTCTGAATAACTCATCCGCCATGTTTGATTTTGGATCGATCATCCTTTTGAAGTTCAACTAATCGACGATGAAAACGATTAGTACACGCATTGATATGGTGAATAGACGGGGTAAATGGGAATAAACTGGGCCATAGTGTAGGATGCAAGCTCGTAGGAAGAACATATTCGTTCTGTGACTGGAAATCTATATTTAAACGCACTTATTCCTCGTTGAACATTTTCAAACTAGACGCGATGCTTGTCTCGGTGCTGACATAAGCACTATTGTTAATTCCTCGGTAAAATATTGATGTGCAATAGCTCAGCTAGTGTTCGATCGATGTTCGCGGTTGTAGTTTAATAACCAACGAATCTGAGTCACTCCTACTGATTCCTAGTTTTTAACAACACATCATTAAGAATGACATACATGATTCATTTTTAAACATGATTCATAAATATTAAGGTGTACCTTGCCAGTTAAAAAACAAAAATTGAAAAAAAAATTGTTCGTGTTTCCTTTTTAGTTTTGTATATATAGAATATTGTAGCAAAAGGATTTTTTGACATTTTTGTAACTAGGGAAGTTACTAAAAATGGTCGTCTCTTATAATCGTAATAAAAAGGTATTATTTCTTGATGCATCGTGAAAAAAGCACATACAGCAAAAAATACCTCTTTTGATATTTGTTAGCTGGTCATTTATCATCGAAAGAAGGCTAAGTCGGATGTATATGCATCGAGTGGAATTAGCTAAACCGATTACGTGAATCAGTGAAATATAGGGCATACAGCGATAAATGCGAGATACACGCATCACCCAGATGCAATCGATTCAGCTGCCCCCTTGAATTACCTCACCTTACACGAAAAAACTGAGGTATAAATAACAAGAACTTTGACTATTTAGAGAACTTATCGCGTTAATTACAAGAAAGTTCTTTAGATCTCTAGATGAATATTATTCAAGTGATACTAAATGAACGAAGAAAAATTTGTTTAAAGCGACCCATTGATAATCGTGCGAATGTTACAGTTTGTCAACGTTAAAATTTTCATGACATACTACTTAAATTTCTCATGAATATGTCATATTTACAATATTAGATTAAGAGGTTAGAGAAAAGAAAGAAGAAATAATGAAAAAACAAATTTTTGATGAAAGAGCTAGCACAAAAGGATGAATTTTTTTTAGAGGAAACTGGATTCGAAGAAGATCCTTACGTACCTAGATGTAATCGATTCAGCTTCGCAAGAGTTACGTTCAGTTATGTTCAAATTAGACACCAAAACAGAAAAGTAATAAACTAGAAAGAAATCCCTAAACTTTACATTTGTTCATATATCTACGTCACACTTTTATATTTTGCTATTCATATCATACACCCCAATGAAGCGACTACATTCAATTATTTTGAAGAATCTAATATCTTTAATACGTAGTATTTTGGTATTCAAGTTATGAATGTATAGACAAAATATTGTTCTAGAAAGTTAAAAAATCATTTTATGATCAGATTGCAATTTTGTATAAATTATAAAACGGAAAAAATGATTAGTAATTTCTTCAAAGGGGTTTAAAGTCACTAAAAAAGAAATTGCACGGTATGGTTTATTTTATTCGAACTAACAGGCCAATTTCTTAATGCTACTTTAGCTTATCCGATTATGTTACAAATTCAGACGCTTCTTACTTTTATTATCTTTGAAATAAGTTCGCGTTTGGAGATAAATTGGAGGTCATCGGGTTAACCGACTGTAAAGAGTGAATTAAGCAGAGTTGTTGGCACAGAAATTATTTTGATCTTTTTGTCCTTTATCTCTTTATCTTTATTCTTACATATATAATATCTTTATTCAATAGCAGATATTTTGAAATTTTTATTTCGTATGTTATTGCCAACATATTTGTTTAAATTTAAAAAAATAACTATCATCAAAAATGGTAGTATAATATATATATACAAAATATATATACAAAAATATATAGTAATATAAAAGTAATACGTAAATCAGAAGTGACAAATTACTGAAATTACATATAATTCTTACGCGATATTTATTTCTTAAATTTCATACAATTTTTCTATAAAAAATTATTAACTTTTATAAAAACATTTGCATGAAAACTATTGAAGTTTATTGAACCAAGTCACACATTATCACACGAGCCGTGCGCGTACTTAACGGTCATAACGCTCGGTAAATTATATCCCCTTGTGAATAAAGTTACCCTTCATTATTAAATGGAATGCAATAATTTTATTGATTAATCCAAATCGGTTTAGATATAACACCATTAAATATTTTATTGTTTCTTTATTGATCTTATTTTCCATTTTCATCAAATTTTGACTCGGATATGCTCGAAATTTTTTTTAATATATTTTTCAAAATGACATCAAAATGGTGGAATTTAAAAAGAGATATGGCCATCCATTCCAAACAATATTGGAGAAATTGTAAATTAAATTAATTGTTGTAAAAATCGCAAAATATATTCATGTTTTTGCAAAAATTACAGGCATATCTAAGTCAATAGTCAAATTAAGTATGAAAATTTATCAAAATGGTATTGAGAGAAAAAGTGTAGTAACAGACCATGAAACAATTGTTCAGTTAACTACAGCTATTAGCACATTCACGGCCAGTAATTTTACGGAAGTCTTAAAGTAGAAAATCGCAAGTTTCTGCAATTAAGGCAATGACAAGAATTTGAGGAGTTTCAAATATAGTCCGTATCACTTATTATTATTAATTCAAATAAGTACAAAAGATTCTCCTTTCCTTATTCACTGATAGTTAAAAACTTGAAATAGTCAATGGTGTGATTTAAATGAAGAATAAGAGAAACGAGGAAAATTAATCTTGTCATTTAAATTGTTTATTATTTGAATATTATATATTTTCAGCATTTGACAAATTAATATATCTGAAGAAAAATACAAATAATAAAAAATAGATTAGATTAATTACATTACAGATTGTTACTTTCTGCGTTTCAACCAGTAGTTAAAATAAATTATTCTAGCATGTACAGTGTTTACTACCATATTTAGTATGCAACTTCATTCATTTTCATTAAAATAGTTATTTATTTAACACTTACATCATTTACCATTTCAAATGTTTAATTGGTCTATTTGATTAAGTATAATCTACTCACTGAAAAATGTAATATTACGATAGCAATAGAGTTAACGTGTTAAAATATTTTAAAAGAATGTATTGTTTGAACTTACCCAAAATATAAGATTCACGCAGACTAACGCATACTTGACAAATCCGTAACATTCCGAAAGCACCATCTTCTTCCGAATTATAATATAACACACTTTAGTTAGGTTACTTTGGTAGGTTTATGGAAACTACGAAATTTCCTGGCCCGACGAGGAATCGTTTACATTCGATTTGGAAGCTAATACACGGATGAGGGAGGGTTTCTTATTTTCTTTTTATTTATCTATGTAATAATGATATATTACGAATTATTTAATATTGTGCTTGCATATTATCGAGAAGAAAACACCGGCCCATTCTATGCAACGATTTATAAGCAACTGTCATGGGGCACGACGAACGTACGAACTATTGGCGTTAGTTTTTATCGAGAGTGCAAGGTATGAAGAACAGACTGGTACTCTCGTACTCTCGTTTAAACCTCCTTGAAGCTGCAGCTTATGACGTCATTCAAATATTCTGTCTTCGTCGTTCGTAATTCATATCAATCTCTCTCTCTCTCTTACTCATAAACTAACCTCACTTTTTATCTCGTTTTATCTTACGGCATTTCGCATAGTGTTATCTTACTCATGCACTACCCCCACTCTTCTCTTCCTGTCACACCACATGCGCGAGCGCGCGGAGCACAAAGTTCTATTATACTTTTGCTGATACACTTTTTTTGGATTTTATTTTTTCTTATTTCTGAGGTTTGATATTTTAACTTCAGGATACTAGACTGCCGCGCGAATTTTGTATGTTTTGTATGCTTATAACGCTGTAATATTATTTCTTATTTTAGCATGATGTATTGTTGTTTCCTTATTTACATATATCTTATTAAAAAAATTAAATTATTAATAATTAACATAATTGCAGTAATATTAAAGACATTAGAAATATTAGTAATTTTATTTATTATATTTTATAACAATTTAAATAAATTTGAATTAACATTAATAGTAGATTTATTTCAGAGGATTGAAATTAAAAAATGTTGTTGAGTGATACTGTTGTTGTGTGATATTGTACATTATGCTATTTATTATTTAATATACTCTATCTAAGCCTTCAACTTCTTTCTTTTTGTCGATATCTCCATTTATAGTTATAGAGTTTATTCTTAACATTGTTCTGGGTACTCTGGTAACTGTGAAACAAATAGATGTGTTAAATGGAATAGTTATACAATGTTTTGATTATAGCATTAATTATGATACTGTTCTTACAATTTAATCTCCTAAACTGTTTTCTTGGTCTCATTCTGAAATGAGCTATGGTGTGAGACAAGGTCTTTTGGATTACAGTCGCATTAACTGTCACCAATTCCTTATTCAGTATAGGTCTTCCAATGAGTGTGAAATCTTTACCACCAACTAATAATACTTTTTCCAATTTTAATTGATCTCCTGGTTGAGGTGGCCAATGACCCTGAATGGCTATAACGTCACTTTCCGTGACTTTAAATTGTATTCCACATAAGTGTATAACTGCAAATAAGCGGCCAACTGAATTAGTAGCTACTTGTCTGTTAATTTCATTGATCACATCTAAAAAGAAGAAGGAAGCAATAAATTATCTAAATAATATAATTAAGAAATTAATATGAAAGTATATTTCATTAATATTTCTATATTTATTATATATAATTACCAGCAGCTGCCTCTTCATTTTTTTCATCATAATTTTTAGGTATTCTTTCATGATAGCTTGGTTGTGGTTTAAACCAAGGTAAACTATGTCTGATTGTTGGTCTGCGATAAGCATAACCAGCTACTTCTATCTCCCACAATTTTAATCCTGTAATAAATAATGCTTCTTTTGTATTTTACACAAATTTGTTATTTATTTATCATTAATCGTTAATTTTTATGTTTTACTAGTATACAAATCAATATATAGTATAATATACAAATATATAATATTGATGATGGTAATAATAATAAATAATCTAATAGGAAAATGTAGTAATACAGTATTTATATTTTATAATAAATAATCACAGAATGTATAGTTAAAAGAACGATAATTATAAACCATTCAGTATGATGTGGTTTATTAAAAAATTACTACTAACATAACGCTTTATGAATTACATCAAACAAATTTCAGGTTATATAACCTACAGTTTCCTACAAATAAAGAAGCGAATCTTATATTACTTTTACGGAAAAAATATTGACAAACCCGGATAATATTGTTTGTTTATCAAAGCAGGAAGAATCCTTCTAATACAGGTATTTGTGGAGAAATTGAATAGCCTGCTGAAACTACTGAGTGCCGCCATGATTTTGATTACTCGCTTTAGATTTGATAACTTAAAAGTTTAAGAATTTGAAAGAACAATATCTAAAATTGTAGACATATTTTATGAAATAAGAAAATAAATATAATAGAAGAGAATAGAGATGTCTTTCTCAATAAATGATATAAAAATAAAATATAATTGTAAGAATCCACAGCAAAATTTTAAATAGCAACTTTTAGTATATACATATATTTTTATCCGAAACATTTCTTCTCTGTCGAAATTAGAATATTTACATAAAAGAAATCATCGTTAATGACACATTATACAAATATTGTAATCTATAACATCTTTTCCGTGAAATTTTTCATATAATACAAGTTGTCAGTGTTATAGTTGATGTATAATTTTAAAATAATATTTTGCACATGTGGAAGAAATGTAGTATTTTTGTTGATTTGGTTGTAGTTCCGGTTGGAACTAGTATGTGAAGAGATGTCGTACATGTTGGCGAACAGTTACTTGTTATGGTTAGCCATTGTGTTTTGAGACATCGATGACTGTTGAAGTATTATAATCATTCTTAGTGTTCCCAATAATTCGGCCACGTCGAATTATGCAGTTTTATAAAGAAAAGCTTCTGTCACCTGGACAACTGAAACGTCTCAGTGAGCATAAGTACAGCTGCACGACAAACAGTCTTTTGGATGGATTTCTTCAACCCTGGTGGGACTGGCTTGTTAGCAAGGTTCCACTTTGGCTTGCACCAAATTTAATCACCATCGTGGGACTGATTGTCAACATCGCGACTACTTTGATCCTGGTATATTATAGTCCAGATGCTAAAACCGAGGTATGGTCTACATAACCTATTTTTTGTACTTACATATCATTTCCTGGATGACAGTGTAAAAGGTTGTGAACTCGAAAATTTGATACATATTCGATGCAAATGTAAAAAATAGAATTGTCAACTTTTACAGCTTTACATAAAATCATTCGTTAGAAAAAAATTTTGTATGTAATGGAGTATGACTGTGTATGTGATGTTTGTACAAAAAATCTGTACTCATGAAAACAACATTTTTTTAAATGAAATAAATATCTATTTATTACTTTAATATGTAGATATAGTATTACTTTAATATGTAGATATAATATTATTTTAATATTTTAGGCACCTAGGTGGGCTTGTTTTTTATGCGCACTTGGTTTGTTCATTTATCAAAGTTTAGATGCCATAGATGGCAAACAAGCAAGGAGAACAGGAACTTCGACACCATTGGGTGAATTATTTGATCATGGGTGTGACTCCATATCAACCGGTATGTTGCTCAAGTTGATAAACTCATGTGACCTTTAACTTATTATGTTAAAAATCTATATTAAAACTAAATATAGTACCTCTATAAAATAGTGTAGAAAAAAATCTCTTTTATATCTTATATTACATGATAATGTTAAATTTCTGTAATCATGAATGGAAAATTGTGTTTTTATTTTTCCAGTTTTTATTGCTCTATCAGCGTGTATAGCAGTACAATTAGGATATTATCCAACATGGATGTTTTTCCAATGCTTTTGTGCCATGACACTTTTTTATTGTGCACATTGGCAGACATATGTTTCAGGTAAGAAATTTATAGATGTTAATAAGGATAATTTTATTAAATTTATTTATTTCACAATGTCATTATTTTTAAATAGGTTCTTTAAGATTTGGCAAAGTGGATGTCACAGAAGCACAATTTACTATTATAATGATTCACCTTATTTCTGCAATTTTTGGGCCACAAGTATGGATGATAGAGGTTGTATCTATTTTAATAATTCTAATTTTACATTTATATAACTTTAGAATATCTCATGTCAATCAACAAAATTATTCCATGTAATTTAGAAAACATGTTATGTTTAAAATGTTTCATTAATTTATTCATTAATGATTTAAGAGACGCACAGGTTACATAATTAGAATATCTTATGTCAATTAATAAAACATTATAACATTAATGTTATATGTTATACTGGTTGACTAACTGGTTTACCAACTTTTTGAGATACACAAGTTATATAATTAAGTAACTGATTGTCATAAGATATTTTTTCTTTCCTTATTTTTAGTTTTTCAAACAAATATAAGCTTGTTTAGTATTAAGATTATTTAGTCACAGAAACTCGTTCTTAAGGCATAGTATCAGATTTTATAGTAAATTTGGGGGCTTGTAGATATTCTGCATAATTACATTTAAAAACTTCCAGTATTATAAACTTTTATAAGATATTAAGAACACAAATATTGAATCTATTTTCTGAATACATTATATTATCATTTATTCATATTAAGTTCACCACGATTTTTCATTCAAACCTTCATTGAATGTTATTTTTTACTTTTGTTATTATCTATCTCATAATTTTCTCATGTTTGTTGTATATATTATTATGCCATATATATATAAAATATAAAAATATCATGTATTATATGTGTATGTGTTATATTTGTTTATGTATTTTCGATTCATTTCGTCAATTTATACACTGGATAAAAGACAAATAGTAATTAAACAAATTCTAATAGTTAAAAAGTTAACTAATTACTCAATTTCTAATCTAACTGAAGATTTTCACTTTATGCATTAATGATTTTTGTATATAAGGAAAAACTAAAGTTTCTAGTGAGTTCTGCATTTTTATCTCAAGACTCATGTTTATAAAAAATTTGAGAATATCTTTGCATGAGTCTAATGAGATTATTTCTTACAGATACCATACATAGATGGTTTTATGTTTAAGTATTTAATAGGAGTTATGACAGTAATTTGTGCAATGGCAAACTTATATTTCATCTTTTCGGTGATTTTCACCGGAGGAGTGGGCAAGAATGGTTCAACTGTGGCTGTAAGTTAGTCAATTAGACTTTTGTTTTTGAAAGTATGGAAATGGGAGCAGCATGGCATGAGGAGCAGTGCTGAAATTACCTTTTTTGCTATGAAACTTTTTGTAACATGCATTTTATTTTCAAATTTCTTACTCATTTGTTTCCCTTCATCCAATTCTTTCTTACTTTCCTGCATCACATTGTTATTCATCATAAGTGCATCATAACTTACATTTGTACCTACAATTGTCCATCAAATTCATTCATATAGAGAATATATTAAAAGGTATTAGTAAAATTTATGATATAATAGAGAAATAATATTTAGAATATATTCCTGTACTGTGCAAGGCTATGTGTAAAAATTCAACTTACTTTTAATACTTGGAATTATGCTTTTGAAACAATTTCTATCAAAAAATGTTCAATAAATAACAATAAAATATTAGATAATATAATTTAGGTATATAAATTTATCATTATACTATGTAAATGCCTTAAAATTAATATATCCTTTTAAAATAACGAGATATAACGCTAGAAGAATTTACATTAACTCCAAACAGTAAGCACACACATAATATAAAATTTATATTTTGTATCATGATCATAATTCATTGGGTCAAAATGTAATTTTTCATCTCAATTATCAGTTAAATTATTATAATGTAAATATTTAGAAATGCAGGTAGAAAATTGAGGAAAAAAGCAGCTCCTTCGTGCCTGATATTTTAATTTATTATTATCTCATGTACTGTAATGGGCCACAAGTGGAACTAACTCATATTGAAAAAAGTTGAAAGTTACATAGAATAAATGTAAGATACAGAGTAAACTTAGGTTAAATTTTAATTGCATTTCTGCAATTTTTATAACGAGCGAGATTTTATGCGTTTGTTTAGATACCAGTGCTTGGTGTAGGCACAATCAGTAACTACGTAGCAGTATTCTTTTATGCAGGCTACATTCATGTATTCCTTGAATTCTGTAAAGTCTTTGAATCTGGTGGGATTGGAAAGAATGGTTCCACAATTGCAGTAAGTTTAAAAAATATAAACTCATTAGTTGTATATATGTAAATTTTCCATCATTAGCATAGTAATCAGATCTTTCTTCTTTTATATTGCTTGCCTATATAGACCATTCAGTTATTGCTATCCATGTTAAAGGACAATTTCTGCATTACTAAATCTTATTTAATAATCTATATGCACATTACTTTACTACAATAAAAAATTCTTGTATGGTGTGCAGGCTATGAAAAAATACAGCTTATGTTTTAATATTATCTCCAAATGTAATCTCTCTTATGCAAATTTACCTTTCATTTTATTTAGGTGCTTACAAGCTGTGGAGTTTTGCTATTTTAATGTAAACAAATAGTTACCTGTGTTGAATAGTGATCATATCATCTTTACATTAAATTAAAAATAAATTTTTTAGAAAAAGAGTAATATTCATGAGAAAGAGTATGTCAATATTTTTTTAGATGTAAGAACTTTAAAACAGATTTATTTTTTTTTATTTTTTATTAAATTAAAAAACGAACAAATATTTTATATGAAATTAAAATATAAAACCTTTAATCAAATGATTTTAACACCTTGTGAAGTCACACAAATTACTTAATGTATATGTGTTTTGAAGATTTGAAATTGTTTCAAAAGCAAGAAGTTCTCATCGGTATGTAATGAAATATGCTAGAGATGTGTTTAAAAGTAACTAATAAAAAGGTTTTTCGTGTCGCTTGCACAGTTGCCATACACTGGCACAGAGGTCAAGGTGTTTCCATTATGGGCTGCTGTGGGCATCGCTATTTTACTTGCACAGAGCAGCATATCCGTCATTCTTGCCGGTGGTGTCGGAAAAAATGGCTCCACCGTCGCAGTAAGTCAGTTCAAAAGTAATAAAATAATTGTGTAGTGCACTTTGCATTTTGTTTTGATTTAGGCCCATGTTATAAAAGAGAATTTGCTCTCTTACGGATAACAATCTTGGCATATGTAATATATTAACATAAAACATCAACTATCTTGAACATTATTACTTAATATATATTGTCTGATGTATTCGAAATTATAATGTTAAAAACATTTGTTATCTTTGATCAAATTAAAAAATTAAAATTTAATTAATATGATATTATGAGATTGCAGTACAGGACGAATATTCAATATAACTTATTGCATCATTTGTGTGGGTCTAAAATTTGCAAGAGCATCACACAGAACTGTTTACTGTATTTTTATTTCCACTCTGGTTAACACCTTTTCCTAAGTATTTAAGAATCTATATTGATACCCCATACATATTTTCTTCTTTTTAATATTCCCATCCATTGACTACTCCTTTCCTTCCACCAAATACCATTTTAAGAAATTGCATGGGTCCTTAGAAGTATATAATTTTATATAATTAATATAATAATTTTAGTTGCTACATACATGCTTCTTTGTAAACTAACTTAGTGACTCTTTATGTACTTAGGTGATTTTGATAATTAGTATAACAATCTCAGTTACTACATGTTTTACTGCAACTAACTCTACATGATCTCTAAATAACTTTGTATTTACTATGTGTGTTAAATCTAAGACCTACACACTATAATGTATTATGTTTCTTCCTTTCATTTTTATATTTATTAATGTCCAATAGAATTTTATGTAGTCATATTGTAAACATATAGATGCTTTTTTAGAGTTTATAAAGGTTCGCATTTTACATTTGAATATACAAGTTGGACTATTGGTTCATCATATATAGCATGTAACTTTATAATAAAGATGTAACATTTTAATTAAGTATATATTATACAAATAAAATTTTAGTAAAAAGTATACTACTTGATGTTTGCATATAAAGCATATTTATATATTGTTCCTTTTATTAGAGATTGAATATTTTTAAGTAATCTTTATTGTCGAATACTTAAACATTAAATTATTGGTACATATTTCATTTATAAAAATATATTACATGTTCAAATATTTTTCTTGTACATTTATTGATCACTGATGTATTCATAATATTTATTCCATTTCAGGGAACATCAGTTTTATCTCCAATTATTCCATTTAGTTTCGTGGTAGTACCAGCTTTTATAATTTATAGAAAAAGTGCCGAGCACGTTTATGAAAATCATCCTGCATTGTATATACTTGCATTTGGAATGGTTGCAGCTAAAGTTACCAATCGACTGGTGGTATGTATATCAACAACCTAAATATCTATCATTTTATTCAATTTTTACGTTCTATATTCCATAGTATTGTTATTTATTATAGGTTGCTCATATGACAAAAAATGAAATGGAATATTTAGACAGTTCATTGATTGGACCAGCAATGCTGTTCTTAAATCAGTATTTCAATTTTTTCATCAAAGAATATTATGTTCTTTGGTTGTGTTTTGTAAGTCTTCTAATTTTTGCATAAATTTTATTGAACTTTTTTGAAATATCATTTTTATATATTTTACAATTATATGTGCTTTTAGATTTGGGTTACTCTGGATTTACTACGGTATAATACTCAAATTTGCCTTGAAATTTGCGATTATATGAAGATCAAATTATTTAGGATACCACTAGGAGATCATCGAACTAGTCTGGTTTCTAATACAGCTGAGAAAAATGGTACTAACAGGTCTCAACGTAATAGATTGCAAAAGAAACATCACTAGGATTTATTTGTGATAATAAATGCGCTGTATGATTAATTTTTTGTATAAAGGAGAGTTAACAATATAAGAAAATATAGAGATTTGATAAATTTTGTTATATCACAATTGTATATATACAAAGTTCAGAATAGTACAGTTCATTTATTATCATATTAATTTCTAATCGCCGCATCTGATTAGTATTGAACATAAATAAAAGGTCTCATCAACATGTTGGTTGAAAGTTTCCACTGCTTGCCATCGATTGCAATCAGTTTGTTATCGACGAAAAAAGAATATATCATCATGTACCTAGTGATCAGAGTTACGATTAAAATCGGTAAAATCAATAAGATACATGAAACAATACAATATAAATACAGGAAGTGATATATAACTATTATTAAAGAAAGATGGAAAAAAGACATGACATAAACTTTAAGTAACTTTATATTATTGTTATAAGCATTATAGCAATTTAATTAAATCAGTGAATGTGAATGATTTATTCAACTTTTATTTATTAATAACTGTATGAAGTTTATGTTTGGGAATGACGCAATTATAACGAACATTTGTTCTTTTTGCTGACCTTTAGATTACAAGAAAATTTTTTGAAGATAAACGAATTTAGAGAAGGCGTTTTAGACGAATTTAGAGAAGTTTTTACTTATAATCATTAAAAAGAAAATAAAATTACCTGATTGTTTTTTCTTAGAGGTTATGTTTAATGATATTGGTTATTTTTCGATTGGAGTACTGTAGCCATGATCTCATATAGAATATATTAGTAGTTCAGTTACATGTTTGAAATTAAAGAACAGATAATTATTTCCTTTTAAAATTACAAATCTAATTTAAAAATAACATATATATATATACGTAATTATACGACGAATATCCTGATATTTTCATAGTCAATTACAAAATGTTTATAGTATAAATAAACTACCAAAGATATTTCATTTGAGCTAAAACGATTCAATCTATGATTTATCTTATTCTTTTTTAACAATTTCAATTTTATATCATTCAAAAATTGCAAGGAATTGATGGAATGTTACTGACTAATCATTTTGTGTTTTGAAATATTTTTTGTTTTTAGTAAACATCGGTTTCTAACGAGTAAGGAACTATACAAGGAAAGGTACATAGCACAGGAAATATGCATATTGCTCAAGCAGTATGTAAATTGATATAATGTATTCTTAATTTACAATGATTTACATTCAGCTCAGGTCCGTGGCCTTAATATGCTCTTATGATTGCAACTGTATGAGATAGTTTTCCAGGTAGAAGACAAAATAGCTGAACAATTTTTATTTAAGATGATTCTGCGTATATATTCTTATATTTATTTAGCATAGCACATTTTTCATGGTAAAATCTCTTTTGTTTACAAGACGTATAATATATAGATTCAACAATATCAATTATAAAAGATAATAATGCTTTAAACAGAAATTGTTGCTAACTATGTACAGTAAATATACATATTTAGATTTTTAATACATTGTAATCTTTATGACTAATGGAAAGCAAATTTTTTATATAAATGTGCATTACATAATAAGGAACGGATCATATAATTTCGAAACTAATTACAGTATAAATCATTAAAAGTTATTTTAACAGTTATTTAAAGTATATTAATTAAACAGAAAGATTTTAGATCAGTGATATATATTTAAAATATAAAGACGTATCCTTTCACTACATTGTATTTTAAGAAACATCCGAAGCTGTTTAAGAAATGGTTTTTTTAGAAACAGATACGAGCAATCTAATTACTGTGCATGAGAAGTTATGCAAGGAAATTATTGTTTAGTTCAAACGTTTCATTATAGAGTATTACAATTATATAATTCTGTTGTTTTACAAAAGTTTTGAATTTTTACAAGATCATTTAAAATTTTCAGAATGACAGTATTTCAATGAGACTTTCCTGCAACATTGCCTGATAAAATAAATAATGTATCTAATAATCTAATGTAACGTATCTTGGTTTTTGTTCACAAAATGTAATATACTTTCCTGATAAATAATTTTCGTATCACATGCTATCTTTTATTTGTGCGTTTTCATTGAACAAAGCTTGATGTAATGGTCAAAATCTTTGGAGTTACGTTCCCACTCTCCTATCTTCAGATTTAATCCGTGTTAATCCTTCCAAAATGGCTTGCAAAGGTGATTCTTTCAAATAAATTCTAAATCATGCTTTCTAAATAAAAAACATACCATTATAGTTTTCAAAATACTAATTCGCATGGTGCATTATTCTATTTTATTTTAAATGTTTGTATTGTCCTTTGTAAATTTTATAGTAGCACATTAACAATACCTGAATTTTGTACCTTTGCAATTATATTAACCAACAATAGCTTGAGAAATTGTTTTTGCATTGAACCGCATTGTTAACATTTAGCATGTTTGTGGAACTTTTACACAAGCCCACATTTTATCAATTCACTAATTGATAGTATACAAAATCATATCGTTTATAATTTCATTTTGTGAATAATACCTAATACCTATTTTCTCATATAGCAAAATGTTAATTAAAAAGTGCGATAAAATAATGCGATAAACACATTATTCAATATTAAAATATATGAAGAACTAGTATCATTTTAATATCTTATTTATGTTTTAACATCTTATTTTTGATATGATAAGTTGTAATAATATGAGATATAGATACAAACGTTATGAGGTACGTAATAAAGCAAGTAGAGAATTGAAGCATGTGAAGATTGCATTTGCATGACTCTGCTTGTTTGCTTGGTCCTAACGTCTTGTCGAACGCGTTCAGGATGTTGTACTATATCTTTGACATTTTAATTTATATAACACAAACCATTTCAATATAAACTGTACAAACTATAAGAAATCAAGAAAAAAACTTCTGAACACGGTCGTTGATTGATATACATATGTATATACGAAACGCTGCCAAGTATGAAAAGGGAAGAAAGGTTTTGGCAATTCTGTGCTACTTTATCTCACTTTTATCAAAAATACAAGTGTACAACTGATTACGATATCTTTTCAATCAAAATTGCTCTCATTGATTGCCGAGCCTTAGTGAATATTAATGTAATGCGTGGTCTGTTACAATATTGGGCATAATATTTATTTAATATTAGGCAGTGTTATAATGTGTTACTATATTTAGTATAACATGTTAATCAAGTATGTGCGAATAACAAATTTTAATATTTTTATAGTTTGCTATATTTTAATAATTTTAAGTATAGTAATTACTTTAATGGTTTTCCACTATTCTAACTACTTATGTCTTCTGTTTCGTATACCACTGTAATTTTGTTTTATATTTTGGACATATTTTTTAAATTATAGATAACAGATGCAAAACATCTAAAAGAAGATTTTACGTTTCTTTAAATTATTCACATTGTAACAAGATATTCGCACATGCAGAATGTCAATGTACTTTATTCGTTGGTATGCATGAATAGTTCTGTTCACAGTTCGCGCTATGGTGGAACAAGAGCCTCTGTTAGACGAGGATTATCATCACGGATCTGATACTACCCTCGACCTATGACGGTTGAAATTCATCAGCGTAAAGATAATTATTTCGAAATGCAGGTTTACGTAAAACTTTATTTGCAACTTTTACCATTACTCTTTCATTGCCCATTAACAAGTACAAATACTAGTCTCTTTCTAGAATGAAAATTAATATATTAATACTGTACATTAGCAGTACTACAGTTTCACGTGGCCTTGATACCCATCTTGAATCATAATTTTATTATGAAATTTGAGATGCTGGATAAAGGAAAGAGTATAGATTATATAGCAGAATGAAGCAGGGTAGTTACATTATAGGAAGTGAAGTTTAAATAGAAGAGAAGGTTTAACCCTTAAAAGCTATTATCGAAATTTCATTTTAGTATTTCAGTATTTTAATTCACATGGACAAAATTTCACATATTGTTTATTTTAGAAATTAATAAATTACCATTGAATATTGGATGAAAAATAGACATTATTGCAATGCTATCATATGATAGTATTAAAATAAAATTCGCACAACATGAAATTTCATATATATTAGCCTGTAAGGGTTAAAGAGAGCTTCGCGTGGTCCTTTTTGGCGTAGGAGAAAATTAAAAATGAAAATTCTAATTTTATTGATAAGTGTATCGTGTTGTACGAAACTGTTTGGTTCAAAGGTTTTCGATGAAGTAAGATAAGAGTATTTCCTGTGATAGTTTCATAGAGACAGCGAAGTACATTTTCATTATTGGTGATCAAACAACGAAGGACTATAGTTATTCCTACAGAGTCGGAGACACTTCGAATTGTAAGATAAGATTCATGTATTATTAGTAATGTTTAAAAATTCGTATAATTTTATAGAAAGATATAGAAAGGATAGAAGAACTTAAAGAAAGTAGAGTGACTTTTTTCTTTTAAATAAAAATTGTTAAAAACAATTCTAAAGTGGATAAGGTGAACATTTTTTAATGTTGTCAGGATGAAATAGCATTTAACACTAGCACACTAGTGTAATAAAGAGATATTTGTTCTTTTTTACCAGTTGTACGACTTCCAGTCTTTATCAACATTTTTGTGATCTCTTAAATGGAGATGATAGTCGAATTATTTAACTAAAATATTAACGACGTCACAAATGTTAGAGAAAAGAAACAAGAAGTATAATAATAATAGAAATAAGTTTGTATAAATAAACAATTTGTAATATATTTATTTAATAAGAAGTAAGATATGAAATTTTACCAGATTTAATTTTAAGTTAATGTTAAGTTCAGAGATAAGTTATAAGTATTAATTATATGGCAAATTATATCAGAAGTTTTATGTTTATAGATTCTATATACTGTAAACTGCGATCATTGTAATTTGTGCGAACAAATAAAATTTTAATTGCCATTCTGTTACTTTCTTATGTTTTTTTTCGTTATGTCGATGAATTTTCGTCAATGTCTAATGAAATGAATTTTGTCGAATAGTTGAGAATATTTTCTCGCGTTCGAAAGTAGAACAAATTCGAATAACGATTAAAAACTGGTTCAACCCTCGCGCCGGAAACTGGGCCAGGAGTAATCACTATTTCCCGGGAATTCGGTCACCCATAGTATTTCATGATGCCTTGTAAAAATATCCTTGGGATAATCCTCGCAGGAATGTACTTTATTATAATAATTTATCACCTACGATCTAATATATATTGCAGTTGAATATTTGTTTAGAAAATCTATTTGCAATTTACTTTACAATGACAAATAAAAAAAGAAAGTAAAGAGTGTTTATGAAGACACATATAAATATTATTTTCTCGTTTTATCGATAATAATTTTTTTATTCACTGTAATTCAATAATTATTTACAATCTATTTTACAACAACTTCGAAAAATTTCTGGGAATTTGGAGATATAAGAATATTTCCTTTTGATTTTATAATCAGGGAAAAGCGACATTCGTTTACACAGCCTATTTGGTAAATGAAGTATTAAAATAGCTATTTATATAAATTTGAATTTTTCTCAATAAGCATATTAAATCATTTTACTTAAATTTGTAAAAAGAAGATATATATCTTATTGATTTTTTCTGTTTGTATATCTCCAATCTTCATTCCAATAACATTTTATTCGCCATTTTTCTATTGGGAATCATATTTTATCTGATAGTACTATATCTTTGTGAGACACCCTGTATAGCATATTAGACAATGTTACATTACGTAGTAGTGCGATATTGATCAATCAGATGGCACGTAACGTGTCCCTTGATCCCTAGGTGTATACTTTTTGTGGGACAGCAAAAACGTTAGGGAAGTAAAATAAATACTCGTACTATGCCGCAACAATGAAATGCATAATCAATGAAAGTGCATTACGTTCCTACATCTTGGCTCTTTAGTGGTTCGTTTTCTCTTTTCTCCGCTTTTCACGGAGTCCGAAGACCTCGAAATTTTGTGACCGAGCTGTGTATCACCTCCTACTCTTGTTCGTCTATTCGACCTGGGCCACGCTCTGAGACGTTTCCCCTTCCCCAATACCAAACCCACAGGAACGTAATATCCTCTTCAAGGATCCTTGGTGTTCTTAAATTCAATCATGGTTGCATTCTAATGAGATTATGAGACTTTCAATCAAGTTTGAGGGAGTCCAAACCTGTTTCCCGGTGAAATTAATTAGAGCAGTAATGGTAAATAAATGGTTTTACGGGTTATCGTAAATGTTGGGCAAATTGTGTTGCAAATTGAAATTTAGCAATGAAAGAGTTTTCTGTAAATTTTCGATGATAATTTTATTCGTTCGGTAGTAAATTACAGATGCTTCATGTAGAGTTATATTGTTTTGTCAATTCTGTAAATTACGTAACTAGTATTGTTTTCCTTTTAGTATGGTTCAACTTTTAATAACGAATTGGTAGTAAATTAATTCTATTTATTTATCATTGAACTATATGAATTTTGTTCATCCCCCGAAATGATTCTATTTTTTTATACAAACATTTTTCATAAAGTGACATATTCTTTTTTTGGATATACTACTGGAGAATGTATGCGCATGCGCGTTGGACGATAGGGGTTGTAAGTAGAAAAGTCGAAGTTACGATCGACGTGAATCAGTCTGCGTTCAGCGACGTCCGAGCGATCATTTGTTATGATAGTATCTTAGATTTGATAGTAAATAGACTTTACACGTCTTTATGAGTTGATAAAGTCTTCTGCAATAGCTTAAGCTGGCAATAAAATGTTTCACCTAATCATACGATCTTAAAAAAATCATTTATGTACTTCCACAAAAATAAATGAATAATAATAATAACTCTTCTATTACTATTATTACTAATACATAATAATTATTTTAATAGCATTATTAATAACTATAATATGAATCATTTCATATTTCCAAGCAATACCACAGTAATACTATACACCACTATACACAAAGACAAAAGATGTCTTCTTCTTCAGTGCATCAAACGTCCATTATTTTATATTCAACCTTCTTTTTTCTGGCCTCCAGATAAAGACACCTTTGAACTGACAATTAAACGGATTGTTCCACGTAACCTTCCTGAGCAGTTTGAGTAAAATTTAATCCAGTCAATATCGACTATCGTTTAGTTTCGTATAAAGGATTCCTGTTGAATTTTTAGATTCGATACCTACAGTAACGTATAAAAGAAAATTTTAAATTGATATGCTTATTGTTAATAACTTTTGTACTGGAAATTTTTTGTCATATTAATAACTGGTATACTATATTCATTAACCTGTTCCTGTCAAATATAAATCCATTTTATAAAATGGTGCTTTCTTTTTTATTTTTCATGGTGCCTTTTTATATCTCTTGTTTCGTAAATTTTCTTTTGTCCACCACGGTACGTCCCTGTTCCTCTACCACCTCCACGTTTCCCAAACATCCAGCTAAGCCTGTCAGCAGCGTTATCGATCCAGCTGGTAACGGACCGCGTCTATGCAATGAGGCCATCTATTCCCGAGAATCGTATATGTATATAAGCTCGCTGGGCCAAGCGTTCGGGATAGCCGCTCAGAAGGTGCTAACGTCGTATTACGTAGACGGCGACATTGCTTACGTAGACCGTAATCATGTTAGGCTTACACACGCCTGTTTCTAGGTTTTATATGGTTACAGTTGACAGCCTTCTCCAGGTGCGATTCTTTCTTCTGACAATTGGGCTTTTTCACACACATAAATCTCTCTTGTTGTTTTCAGTGGGAGAATTTGGAAATATATATCATTAGATAGAATTATTGTGATAATGTTAACAATTTAGAATCAAATATACTTGACTATAAAAAAAGTAAGGTAATTTTATATCCTAGTCCTCTAGGTAACAATATATTATCACAAATTTTTATTTTCTAAGTCACTCTGTTGTCTATTTCCCTGCAAAGCTTATTAAATAATAACCACCTTTAAAAGTATTCCTTACTTTACGATCCCAGGCAAATTCTAAAAAAGATATCAATGCCGTTTCCACATTTTTATAGTGAAATGAAATACCGCTCCAATTCCACGTACATATATGTAAAACTATCGTGATATTCACATTCATTTCCTAATCTTTATTTTTAAGAGACTTTTAGATTTTTTAAGAGATTTTTAATCTTTTTATTTTTAAAAGAGTATTTCAATATACTTTCCCAGTACAAGCACAATGGTTACAAAAAAAAAAAAAAAAAATATTGGAACTCTAGTACATTCCTTACAATATTTCCACATTGAGTAATTAGGTACAAGTATATTAAATTTTGTATCATTCTGTAGCACTTTCGTATGGCTGCAAAAATGTCATATTATGAAAATGATATGTACAGCGCATGATAAAAAAAAAAAAGAAAATTGTTTTATTAATAAATAAGTGTGCGTAGCCAGTGTACTTAAAGTTTCTTTATGATAAAACAATT
The DNA here is from genome assembly GCA_905333015.3 of Bombus campestris. Lineage (NCBI taxonomy): Eukaryota > Metazoa > Arthropoda > Insecta > Hymenoptera > Apidae > Bombus > Bombus campestris. The sequence continues at coordinate 8,165,196 of HG995135.1, forward strand.
GTGCTGACTTGTGAACGAGCGTTTAATTGACCTAGGGGGACTGAAAGGGGTTCCGGTGTTCCATTATGTACCGGCAACAATCAAATTTCGAAACTATTAACGGGCATTGAAACAGGCACGTACACGCGGTCTGATGCACGCGTGTGTACGCGTCTAGGTGAAGGATAAGTGTATTAGGCGAGGTCTGATAAGCTGGTGTGCGCGTGTGCATAGTAAAAGTCACGAGGAACAGTAGCGGCAATTAACTTGCCAGCTGGTAGGCTATAAAAAGCGCAATTTCATCCAGCTCGTTGCAATGTAACCCATAATTACAAAAATTTGTACTTCTTATCGGTCCTTCGTTCGTTTCTTCATTTCAATTTTTTAGTTCATTATACTTTTCTCTCTTCATTCTGAAATGTATTTTATCTGTCGTATATATTATATAATATGTAACATTATAATATTACATTATTATAAACTTTCTCAATATATCTTATAGGTACAATGAAGCGGAGAATGTTATATCAATCATTTCAAATTTTATTAAAATGTTATGATAAAAATACGGAAAATACGAAGAAGTAATAAATTGTTTAATTAAGAATTCTTCTAATAAAAGACGCCGAAGGAAAAAAGAATGAACGTTATCGTATGTTTCATTATTATTAAATAATTGGATATTATAACGGTGGAATCGATAAATGAAAAATTGATTCTAGAGTGAACTGTTTTGAAAAAGGGATAATAACAAAAATTCCTTCTAATTATTTAAGAAACATATACAAGTGTTAGGTAATGTATTGATTTATTGAATGTATTGATTGAGAATTTTTTGCTTTTAGGGATAGAAGAGACGAAGAGAAGAAACGAGAAGCAAAATGAAAAGAAGAGAAGAAAGTGTGGCGAAGAGTGTTTGCCTCTATCGTAGAAGGGCGTGGATCGATTTTTTTTTTTTTTTTTTTTTCGTTTAGGTTGCTACTTTGTAAGGACTACCCTTTTCAGGTTCCCCTCGTGTAATTTCTGGGCGGGATTGTCGACAGAAAAGTTCGTCGATTCCTACAGACTACAACTGAAGGCTAAATTTCCGGCTAAACTTTCGGTTTCTCTTATTCTCTCGGATTCTGAAGTAATGTACACGCGCTTATTTCTTTCGACATTACGTCGACATATACGTGTTGCATAATTTTTGTATTTGGTCAGCTAAAAATTGGCAAAAATAATATAATAGAGGCATAAATAATTTTTTTATCGATTATTTCGTATAGATCTATTAAAATATAGGAAAAAGGAGTGTGGCTTGCAAAAGATATTTTTAAAAATTGCTAATGAAATATTTTTATTGAGAAGAATGATGCTAAGAAAGATAACTGAAAATGTAATGCAAGGAAATCCATCCTTTTAGTGTGGTGCGTTGAGAATTCTTGAATAAAATATGTATGACTCAAAACTTTTCCTTTCTACGTTTTCCTTAACTGTAATAAACACCTCCTCTTTGTATGTTCTTCTTAAATACAGTAAACACATTTCTTTTGTACGTTCTTCGTTAATAGAATACAACAAAAATATGTACTTTTTAAATGTCTTTCCTTCATCCATGTTTCTTAAAGAAACTCTCAATGGAAAATTTTTATTGAAAAGAAGTAATAAAAAGATACGAATGAAGTATATTCTGTAATTCATTTTATAATTTCTTCTACGTTTCCTTTCATTGTCATTGAAAAGATGTGATCAAAAATACGAATGCAAAAGTAATTGGACGAAGAATTGTTTAATTTTATAGACTAAGAATTATTTTATTTGTGCATAACTTCTGTCCTAGGGCAATTAATCATCAATTCCAAGTAAGCTAATTCAGAAATCCTTTAATTTCTTCTATGTTCTATGTCAAGGTAATGCTCGGTTTGCAAATGTTACCCTTGAACTGAATAATTCATCCCCATCAGTTAATTAAGCAGCAGTTGCATTGGAAAAGTAAACTTCCCATCATTGTTGTTGTTGTTTAAACATTTAAAATCGACGTTTTGTAAAGTTCCTCGATCAAAGCGGTCACCTAATTTCACGCTTAGCCAATTGCTCAATCAGCACGTAGCAACGTGTGCTCATTTGATGTTATTATACAAATTTTTATCATTTACTTTATTTTTCTAAATTTGTGTATTTTCTTTCTCCAAATTTGACTAAAAACTAAAAATTGGTACGAAATATTAAAATTTTCTTTAATTTCCTTATTTCATCATTGTTTTTACCGAATCAATACTTTGCCAAAATTGTATATAATATATTTTAACAATTGGTTTATATATTTCGAAAATTATCGAAATATATTTTAAGAAGAATTTAATTTCTATTATTTTTAATTTCACTTTAGGAACAAGAGTAAGAAGAATTGTTTTAACGATAATATGACAGTTACTGTCAAAAGATTTGATGTTGGTACATAAAAGGAAATTGCCAGTAAAGATGTGCTCTCTGTACAAGTATTTGTGATTGAGCTACTGCTCAAGAAAACACCCTTCAATTCTTTCAGTCGTATTCTGCCTTTAAGAAGAGAGAATCCAGAATTTTCCTCCGGTTATTAATCTCAATTAAAAGATACGTATAATAGTTTCCCCAGGAAACATATTCAATCATTATAATCGTATAATATTATATTTACCATTGTATAATAATTATTGGAACAATTTCAGACATCTGGGTTTCTTAGGGAATTATATTTAAACCTACCAATTATGCAACATTGTTACATTAATTCGAGTACATGTTTCTAACAGCCTTCATCCTTTAAAGTTGTATATTCAAATACGCAATCCAATTACACAATATTAAGTCAGTTTCAGTACTGTCATTAAAAATGCATAAAGAGTAAAATTCAATCTCTTGTTTTCCTTACTGCAAATTCTATCTTCCCGTATTAGAATGTATAATCTTTTCATCCCTCTCAATAAACTAACTCTAATTTTTCCAATAGGTATTTAAAATTATCGAGGAATTATAGTATCACAGTCGAAAAGAGTCTACCACTCACCTCTTTCTTCTATCACCAATTTCCTTCACTCTTCAATAATTTCCCTTAAATTTCACTTATGAATGGAAACATAATTCGAATCTTGAAATATGAGAACAAAAAAATTAACGATGTCACTTCAGGAATCTAGTCTTTAAAATATATTAAATAAACACGAACTAGTTATAATTCAACGCTATAAATGTAAAATCTATTACATAGAAAACAAAAGCTTAACATCTATTACATAAACATAATTTAATCTTATCATTTTATCACATAATTCTTTACCATTTCTCTATCCAAAATCTCCTCATCTTTCTTCTAGTTTCCCTAAAATCCGACTGTTATTCAAAACTGCTACTTCAATATTCACGAAAACCACCCCAAAACTGCATCCCGTAGAAATTCGCCTTCTGAATCTCCGAACACCCTCTCTTAGACCCTATCGATCGGAAATTTCGAAATGGCAATTAAAAAGCCGGAAAAATGGTCGCTTCCGGACAGACATCGAGAGTTGAGGACAAATTCGTGTCCCTTTCCCGACGCAAGTGCCGCCCCTGGTCGCACGCCTGCCTAGTAGCCTCGTCGTGAACGATCGCCAGTGTAGTATCGCCAGTCAGGCGATACGGTGTTCGGCCTCGTGCATGAAAAGCGACGATTTTCCACCGGGATCCTCGTTCTAAACGACACGTAAGTTCACCTAGCAGCTATGCGTTTCCAATATTTTTCAACTTCTTCGACAATACGTCGTTAAATTATTACATACAAATGTAAAACTATCGATTATACAGTGTCACTAATGCAATATAACGAGTGACGTCGTTTAGGTTGTGTGCAACTGGCTCGAAACCTTGTTGAAATTGGCCAAAGTTAAGCTATGGAAGTGAATGCGTGTTCCGATCGACTATCGTTCTAAGGATTGAAGTATACAGTGGCAACAAGAAGCGCTTTTCTTATCAGCTTTTATATCTTGTTTTCATAATATCGAATTTTTATCCCGGTGCGGATATTTATGGAAATTCATACTTTTTGTGGAGATGGTTAAAAAATGTGAAATCTAGGTAGGTGATTTTTCTATGTACTAAACATTATAACAATTACTATATTTTGTTTATTTTATATATCTTTGCACATTACATTCTCGCTACGATGCATTCTATGCATTTTTGCATCTTCAAATTTCCCATAAATACGTAAAGGTCCGCAATCTAATTATAAGGGAGTATGTACTATCATGTGATACGAAATTTAGTATAGTTGGATCTGTGCAATTAATTACTATGTAAGTGTTATAATGCATACAACGGTGTGTCGATACCTTTCGTAGCCAGTGTATGAAGATTAAGATGCATGTACTCGTAAAAATTTATATATTTGATATTGTGGCGATAGTTTTTCGCTCGAATTTAGCAATTATTAATTAGGAATTAAGAATTAGCAGTTTGAAACCATCTTATCGCTGTAAATTTTTCCACAGTGTTATTATTATTATCTACCTGATTTGAAATATATTGCTTCGTATTTTTGCGCTTGGTGCTTTTTCGCCAACTTATTCGAATTTCAATGAGGTGATTTGACAAGTGATTCAATTAATGAGAAAGATATTTCAAGTCAAACAAATATGTTCATACTGATAAAGTATTGAAACTACAAAGTAACTCGAATTCAGGTAAAACGACTAATGTGAATGAGGCATTAGGCCGCTTACACGCGACCTAAACGATGTCATTTACTTTTTCTCATCAACGACGTTGCATAATTTCGATTGTTATATACATCAGGATTGAACAAGTTGGAAAATATTGGAAACGCAAAGCTGGTGAATTTATACAGCGTCGTTTACCGCTGGCACTGCAACGACGCATTATTAAATCCGTTTAAATTTTGCTATTCTAAATTTATTAAGTTTCTGAATTTTTAACAATGAAATAAGTACGGTTGTATGTACTGTATTATCAAACTTGCTGAATTTTAACGATATGAAATGTTAGGAACGTTGCATTCCTTGACTGCGTACGACGTGTTCGTTTGAATCATTATTCGATGATGATATTCAACGATGAAAGATTTTTATCCTACATTCTATAAACTTTTGACAAAATTTGTTGGAATGAAGAGATACGAGCCGAGAATTATGTATATAAGATTGTCTGAGAACGTTGTAAAGCTTCTGTTACCTGGAACTGTGCTACGTGTTCGTTTTGCAAATCGATTTTCGCAAATCGATGCAAATCGACGTATTGAAAAATTGACCTTACAAAATTGACAAGTGGAAGTAGTTTGATGTATAAATATCTTGAAAAATTGCTCGGTCGAACGAAATATTCCAATTTATTGGAAGCGTTCCTATCTGAATAACATTTTGCAAAAAAATCCATGGATAAAAATTACGTATGCAGAGTAACAGTGAAATAAATGATACCACTTTAGTGTCTTACTTTTCCTAAAAATAAATCATTATATATACATAAATGTATATGTAACACATCAAAAAACACTTGTCTCCTTCCAAATTCTTGAAAACTATTTTCTTCTACAACGAAATTATTAGCGTTTCAAATATTTTTTACAAGCGATAATAATCCGACTTCCGAGCAGTTTCGAATTATTTTTAGCAAGTATTATCGCAAATGTATATTTATAAGACCATTTTTCATATTTAGACAGAGTGAAATATGTTACCAAAGTGAGACCACTTATTTTAGCGTCAACCTGTATATAAATATTTGAGTAAAGCTTCAATTATGTATGTGAACTATGCTGCTACATGTGCTTTGATTTTGCAAGTCGATTTTAAGGGTTTGTTAGGTGATTTCCATGGTAGGCATAGTTCGATGGGCTTTTGATTAAGATTTTACTATCAATGGATTAAGCGAAGTCTAATTGCTGTCGTAGGTGCCGATTTGTGTACTAAAACGTGTTTTGTTTGATCACAGTGGTATATTAGCTGGGAATTCTTGGAAAGGGTGAAAACATAAAGGGATGAAGCATGATAATCTTCGATTATATTCGGTCGTATGTACTGTTTGTTACATTTTCGTGTATTTCTATGTTGAAAAGTTTATAAAGTAGTGAATTGCGTTAGAAAAAAATACTCTGTAGTTTGATTCGTATTGAACGTTGATTTGAAATAATTGGACGAACGTGGAAACGTGGATTCGTCCATTGAAGAAGTAAACTGGTCTATTCGCTTGGAACGATTTCCTCTTGTTCATTTCTCTTTTATTTCTATTCAATTATATTTATTATATATACCATATATACAAATTCCTACAACTCCTATGTAAAATCACTTTTTATTAAAAACACTATCCCTCGAATTTTGATGGAATGATTTATAATATATTTACCATCATTTCATATCAATTCTTTGCTTACCTATTATCTAAAAAGGCAGGATTCATAGTTTGAAATAATCTAAGAAAAGATAGAATAAAATAAAGGAAAATCCAGTTATTCAGAGAAATAATTAACAGTAGAAGATCAACATGTTTGTTTGTGATGATTTATTTTTTGTTCATCAGTTGTCTGCAAAATGTAATGTTGAGATTTCTAAAATAACTTAAAAGAATGCAGGGCAAAATAAATGAAAATGCTGGAGAAACGAGTCAAGGATTGCTAAATCGACTCATTGATTGCTCCCCGATCGATATAGAGGAATCTAACGCAATTACTCGACAGATTGCTGAAATTTCGTAGCTTTATTCTAACGAGGGTAAATCAATGAATCGCACTAACAATTTTCGATAATTTTCGACGATTCAGTAAGCACAATTTCCACATTTTCCTACAATTGTACAAATCAAATATTTGTTATCAGTTCCTGTAATATAATTTCTCTGAGTCTTATCTTGAATTTTTGTTGAAATGTTCAAGCTGTATGTGTAAATTTTCAAGTATAGCACCGACACCGTGATATCTCGTATTACAATTTATCGCGCTCGAGGTGACGGAACGGACCGGAAGCGGGACGTTCTCTAGCGGAAAGTGTTGTTCCGAACGCATTATCCTTTTTTCACAACTAGTAAAGAAACTTGCGAGCGTCCAAACCACGAAATTAAATGGAAAAAGTAGGTCAGAAAGACGGAAAAGACGCGAAAATATTTTTGGCATCTTCTTGGGGATATTATTCCGCGCAAGCTCGTGCGATTCTTTAAGGAGGGATATATCGATTGTGAATTATCCTTTTCTTAAAACGAAATTCCTATTTTTAAGTTATGCAAATTGTGAGTCACGGTATCGTTCAAAATGTTATTATATCGTTCCTCATTGTTGCTAATATTTATCAATTATATGGTATAATAATAATTTTGGTATAAACACAAATGTTTCGTTATTTTCTTTTGTTTAATTCATACGCTTTTAATAATTTTACGGACTGTAGGAATTTTCAATTCGCAATTATTATTTGATGTCGCAGGAATAATTATTTAAACGTTACGAAAAATTTCGTTTCTCGAACTGTAAGAAAATGTTTAACGTATTTTAATGGTTTTCTAACAGATCATGATTAAGTTAAAGAAAATTCAGGGACGTGGAAATCTTGTCAATGTTAATGTCACTTAGAAGCTTGAACCTTTTTAAGGGATCTTCACCTAAATATTGCTTCAGAGAAGCTATGCTCGGCTTAAACCTTGTACAGTGCTCAAGCGTTTTTGTGATTCTTGCTAACCCAATATGGGTCACGAGGCTCAAGAAATCAATGAGCCTCGTGCTCCAAATATTGTTTCACGTACTATTAGATCGTACTATCAATTAATAGTTCAGGCAATAGTATTTTCCATGGTCTAATTCGTTCTTTCTATTTATTGCATGTATCTCAAACGAGATACATAGTTCTAAATTAAGTTGGAAAAATTTACGTCGCATTTAAAATTCCTCATCGTTATGAAGTGTAACGATTACATCTCTCTAAATAGGAATTGTTCTAGAAGTTATTGTATCGTTATTGTGTCCATACAGTTGTTAATTAAATAGGAACTGTAGTAGACAATTTTTTGAAGCATGAATTTCCAGAAATTGAGTGGAACTTTTATGATAGAAATTCAGTGAATGCAAATTTCCGCGATAGAAATTTGGTACAATACAAATTTCAGCGAAGAAAAGTTTGATCAATACGAATTTCAGCGAACAGAAGTTCGTTGAAGATAGAAGTAGTTACGAACAGAAATTTCTGGCATAGAAATTTCACAGATAAAAATTTCCCTGATAGTAAAATTAAATAATCGCAATGGAAATTGGTCGGATAAAAGAATTCTGGAGGATAGAAAATTCTTAAATATAAATATCCATTAATACAAAAATGTTGTAATATAGACTTGGAAAATTTCCTTCAAATCGAAACTGTTAGAAAATTTTTTAGAGAAATTCTTTGACACTAGAACCATTGATTTTTGTCAGGTACCTAAATAATAATAATAGTAGCAGTAAATTAAATAACAGTAGATTAAAATGATAGTAACAGTTGGATATTTTTATTAATTGTGAAAACATGATTTTAATGTCGATTATCTTGACTGGTGCGTTAGCTCTAGTGTTAAAATCGATGAAATTAATTAAAAATCGAAGTAGGAGGCAGGATGTCAAGGCGATCTGGCGTAGAAGGATAAATTAAATAGAACTTAATTTTCAGAGGAAATATAATTCTGCGATAGCTATTGATTCGCGTGTGTTTTCAGATATGGAAGATTAAGAGAAGAATGATATAGCCATGAACCGATCAGGAGGCGATCGTGACGAAAGGCCGACGGCTCAGATGATCCGTACACATTGCACAGGACGGTGACAGAGCTGTAAATTACAGCGATGGATATACAGAAGAAGCACTTGTGCCCCCGCTTGGTGGATTATCTCGCCATTGTGGGGGCCAGACTACCCTCAATCTCTCGCCAGCCTGTGCAGGTACATATTTTTCTTTAAACGAGTAATGACTATGAAGATTATTTATCATTAAGCATTGGGGGAAGCGATTCTATCGCAGGAGATTGTAGAGAAAAATTTTAACAATTTTGCGGAAAGAGAGAATTTCAAGGAATAGCGGATAACAGAGAAACATTAAGAAGATATTAAGAAATTTGAATTACAGCAGAAAAATTAACGAAGGAATTTAATACAAATAAAAGAGAAATTTTTGCAATAAAAAAAAATGGTGCGGAGGTGATAAAAGAATACTATTCTAATAATAGAAAGAAGATGATGTAAGTGTACAAAGGAGGAAATTTTAGCGATAAAAGGAAGAAGCGTAAAGATATCAAAGGGAGAACATCAGCGATAAAAAGGACAATGCGAGGATGTGAAAAAAGGAATTTCAAATAAGGGGGAGAAATATTTGTATATTAAAAGAAAGTGGAAAGTGGTGAAAAGAGATGATTCAGGAGATACAATTGTCTTGAGCATATAAATGGTGCAGAATTTTATTAATTATGTATTATGATTGTATTATGATTATTTAGGTTCCAGAGTTGCTGCGACGATATCCAGTGGAAGATCACAAAGATTTTCCATTGCCACTGGACATGGTTTATTTCTGTCAACCCGAGGGTTGCACCAGCGTGGGCCCAAAACGCACAGCCTTACGAGAAGCCACATCCTTCACTTTCACCCTCACGGACAAAGACTCTGGTACTCAATTATTTTCCTTTGCGCTTCTCAAAATAATCTTTTGAAGAATTAACTTTGACATTAGGAGCCTTGAGAAACAAAAATAAACGCAGGAGTGTTGCGATTAGAATCAAATAGATATCATTCGTAAAATGGTTGGTTTCTTGATATTTATATTGTATTTTAACTGTATTTATTCGATATTATTTTAGGGAGAACTCGCTATGGTATCTGCGTGAATTTTTATCGACCAATAGAAAGGGTGGGAGCTGTGGTCGGGAGTGGAGTGTCGATGAAAAGGGACAAGTACAATACGACGTTTCGAAGGGAAAGTTGGAGAAAGAGCATGGAAAAGAGCACAGATTCTGCCTTTTCTAGGTGAAATATAACACATCATTTTATCATAATATTACTACCGAAAACTACACCCATTCTGCTAGTTACCAACACTTGTTCGAACAATTAAAAATTCACGCCATTCATTTTCTCTCATTTGTGAGATATCGACTTGAAAGGTCAGGTGAGATATCAGACTCATTAGTAAAGTTATAATTCAGATCCATAATTACGTAATCGTTATTAGCAGCTATGTATATTATACGAACATTTAAACATTTAAACGCATTACAAAACGTCGAATCTCCTAAGACTGAAAATCGAGATTCAGCTATTATAATACTTATAGTCAGACTACAAAAAAGTGGAAGCTTAGGAAATATCAATAAAATAGGAAAGAATTCTTTTAGTAATATTCCTCCAACATTTTTAATCGGATATTTTTACCATTTTCGTTTACGTTGATTGTATTGATTAATTAAAGAGAATATTTATCCCCATTATAAGACTGTATCTCTAGTTGTTCTTTATAGCGACTATAGGAGCAGTGCAGTGGGCCCTAGTGACTCAGAGAAAGATTGCCCGAGCAGCAGAAGGGACTCTGACACTTCGCATATACCAAGTGCACCGAGATTAGGTATCACTGCACCGAGTGGAGATAGTGAAAGTGGAGGAAGCCATTCTCCGTCACCACGCGCTTCACGCAGACGACAGGTAAACTGATCAAAAATGTTGTATCATTTACCTAATATATAACTAACATATGTATGGTAATATATAATAATAATATATAAGTAATATTTATATAATAATAACACGAAGTTGATGCTACAAATATCAATAATTATTCTTATTTTCTCTATCTTTATTTCATGATTTTGCTTCCAGAGGATACGAAATCATTCGCTGACGTCGTTATGTATCATTTCCCATCATCCGTTCTTTTCGATGTTCCGGGAATGCCTTTTCATTTTGAAGAAGATCATCGATGCGTGTAACGAGAGTTCTTCACCGCAGAAAGTCGGTGCTTCCCGGCAGACCAACAGGTAAGGATTAATCCTTAAAATAGCAAACTTACATCCACTTGCGTTCACTCGTTAATTCTTCCTTATGAATATTCAAATCTCACTTCGCATGCTATTTGTACGTGCCTCTACTTCATTGTTCCCATCTTACTTCATTTCCCATCGCGTCGGTTGTGTTCTATTTTTATCTGTCGATTGCGTATTACTATAAACGTAGGGATTGCAGTACAAATATTTTTTAATGACTCTCAATGGAAATAAAACTTCTTCATTGAAAGAATGAAATGATGATATTCTTTGTAACGAATGCTTGAGTAGGAGATACAAAAGTATGTTAAGAGTTTAACAGAAATACTTCTTGTTCTTCTTTGTTTAGTTATTTTGATTTGTTCCTCGCTCGAGAGTCTTCGTTTCAAGCAACTTTTGTTTCAGAACTATTGTTCTAGATACGATACATATCTTTATATTGTGGTATTATACGTATTGCACTGTATTATATTCTAATTCTTAATGCGGTGATTAACGCAGTTTTCAGTTGTTTTTAAACACTCAATTAAGATATAAATAAATAAATGAAGAACGAGTTTCTTAAAAACAGAAATTGTCTGCCGATTTTTAACAGAGACACCGTGTGGAGCGTTTTAACAGGACAAACACTGGAAGGAACACCATCGATAGTGCTACACGATGTCCGGGAGATCGAGACGTGGATATTGCGATTGTTAAGCAGCCCTGTACCTGTTCCGGAAAAGACACGCGTCGAGGTCGAGATCGTGTCGCAAAGTATGCAGCCACCACTCTGTTTTGCACTCCCAGACCACACTAGATTTTCTCTCGTTGATTTCCCTCTGCATCTACCCCTGGAACTTCTTGGCGTTGATATATGCTTGAAGGTCCTCACGTTGATTCTCTTGGAGCACAAGGTAATCTTTCTTTTTACTATCTAAATCACAATTATTTTCTCTGGAAAATGATCTTTTCTTTAGAAAGAAAATTTTCCAAGCGTATCTTTCATTTTTGACGAATTCTTTGTTAGGTATTAATCAATATATTTAGTGTAACTTATAAGATTTGAATTTTTGTAAAATATCTTCGGCCTGTTTAAGATTTTCGTTTCTGTTTATTCAAATTTAGGATAAGAAATTTAAAGAAATTGATTTCCCTAATTATATCTTCAATAACCCGATACTTTAGACTGAAGATTCCTACTACGTTGCTCGGAACAATTAGAGAATTTCCACGTTTGATTTTTATACCTCATTCCTTGTTTCCACTCATTCTTTCTCTAACGATTGTTCTAAAGTTAATTTTCCACGATATGATAAAAATAATTTACTATTATAACTTCGATTCCGTATATTTGCTTGATTCATAGTTCTCAATTTTTTTAAATTTCTCAATTTCATTCTTTTACTTTTTTGATAATATTGCGAATAAAGATAACGGAGGAAATAGAATTAATCGATGAATAAATTATATTTGTTTACAGATTGTGTTGCAATCCCGCGACTACAATGCCCTGTCGATGTCCGTAATGGCGTTCGTAACGATGATTTATCCTCTGGAGTATATGTTCCCCGCGATACCATTGTTACCCACGTGCATGAGCTGCGCGGAACAGTTGTTGCTTGCACCTACACCATTTGTTATCGGAATACCCGCTACTTTTTTATTGTTCAAAACGAACTTTAAAATGCCCGATGACATTTGGCTAGTGGATCTAGACAGCAATAAAATAAACGCACCTACTGGTCTGGGTGATCAATTGCCCCCATTACCCGAACCAGAAGGCACCGTACTAAAGAACCACTTGAAACAGGTAAATAAATAGACATTTATCACGATCAAGATTAACCCTTTCGCAGCCTAGCGAATAAAGGATTAAGAAAAAAGAAGACTGAAGAATTTAAAAAGATTAAGAATTAAATAATTTCAAAGTTAATTGCAAATAAATTTCGAGATATTTCTGTAGGTTTCCATATAGGAAAATTTATAATTTTTTGTCGCATCAACTAATATAGGTCATTAGCGACCACAATTACATTACAATCGTACAATATTTATACTCATTATTATTATTATTATATGTTTAAGTGCATGCATTTGTACGTATGTATAAACGATAAAGTACGTAGGAAAATGCTATACACTGCAAATTTTACGAATTAACGAGTTAAGAATTAAAAAGTCGTGAAGCTGATTATTATTGGAGAATTTTGAGATATTTCTGCAGCACTGCGTTTAAATAATTGGAAATTTTCGTTGATAACATTCATTCAGAGTCATGCACAATTCTTACTTACATACGTAAATGAAATCTTTGAAACATGGATGACAATAATATTGTATTATTATATAATATACGTGATATATTAATAATATATAACAATTCAAATTAAGTCTTAACTACTCAATATGTAACTTATAAAAGATAAGGCTATTACTGTGACTTTAATGTTAAAGTGTAATATCGTATCAAAAGCTGCGAAGGAGTTAATATGACAAAATTAGAAAAAGAGACGAAATATACTCTAGTATATCTCTCTACGGTAGACAACAATATTGACAATGAACCACGTTGATTTAATCATTCCTCGTTTAATCGGTTCCGCAGGCAATGCAACTGATGGACCAAACCGGCTCTGGTGTAAATATTTCATTTATCCACTCTTTGCATGAACCATAAATATATAGGTGATATGGTATATTCCTTGTGTTGTAGTTAGCGGCATGGACTAATTTTGCCTCATATACCTACGACGAGTAGATTTAATTTTTTTGTTTGATTATTCATCCTTAGAGGATACAGAGCACTTGTTATTTCCGTTTCAAGGGAAGGAACCGGAAGCTTTTTAGAGACTACGATGTAGGAAGTGTAGCATAGTTATAGAATAGACGGAGTAGACGTAGTTGCTTAAACAATATGACAAATTCTCAAACGCGAGCTCTTGGTAGGAAGATATCTAGAAAATTGTATTTTTATTCTGCGTTTTTCTTATGGGATGGTGTTTTTTTTTCTAGGCAATGGCTAGTATGTCAGTTCCGCAAACAATTTCGCAAGATACTTCTCCGAGGACTTCTCTGCAAGCTCCAAGTAGAAGGGAGAGCCTAACTTCTCATTTGTCCACTTTAAGGTTGGCAATTTTATTAATCCTATTAGTTTCTTTAATTTTTGCAACCCTTGAACCGTATTTCGTATTTTATGGCGAGTGTTATTATAATAATGATAATGATATTTTGTGAGTACGAATCCAGTAGGTTAAATTCAATAGTCCGTAATATTTCTATAGTTATATATATTAGATTGTTCAAAAAGTTTCAATATATTTTTTGATGAATTTTTATCGTCCATTGGTTTATCATAGCGTCATGATTTTTAGAAGAAACCCCATCTTGTTCAATGAATGTTTTTGTAATTAATAACATAAAAATTGTAGATAAAAGATGTTTAATTTCTTCTAGTTAAACATTTTATTCCTTTCCGTTCTTATGTTTCTTTCTGCTGCCTCTTATACCTTCTTTATTTTACCTCTATTTTTATTCATTCCAATCTTTATTCTTTTCCTTTTTTATGCTTTTAGTTTAAGCTTTCATGTACTCTTATTTCAATATCAATTTCAACTTTCTTTTATACCTTCTTGAATACGAAGCGCGTTAATGCGTTTACTGCTGATCGAATTTTTACTTTGTACTATTCTTTTACCCCACAGAATAAAAGAGAATGTTTCACAACTGAATATCGAATGCGATAAAATCAATACGAATAAAAATAGTAGGATTGAATTTAAAGAAGAGAAGGTTTAGAGACCAATTACTAGACAATTAAAAGAAAATTTATAAAAAATTTAAAATTGAAAAAATGCGCAGAATTCATAATAGGCAGAAATAGAATATCCGAAGTATCCTGATCACCATAACAATATTTAGCAGAGTGAGGCAAACTTCTGCTTAAGTGCCATTTCTTCAATTGCATTCATAAAAATATGAATTTGCATGAACATTCGCAGTCTGCTAATACTAACACTACCAAAGCAATTAACTCTTGTTACAATTAAACCAATTCTTCACAGTGTGTCGTCAATGAAGCACAGACCTAGCGTCGACCATCATCCGAGTCCAGCGAGTTCTCCAGGAACCAGTGCGGCTTCTGGTCATCGTCGCTCCTCCATATCTCAGTCAGCGGGCTCCTCGTCACCTCAAAAACCATTCTCTTCCCAAACCATGCAATCTTTCAACCCATTCATTTATGGAAACGACGTGGACTCTGTAGACGTCGCTACGAGAGTGGCCATGGTGCGTTTCTTCAACTCTCAAAACCTTCTGGCGAACTTCACCGAGCATACGAGGACGCTCAGGCTATATCCGAGGCCTGTAGTCGCCTTTCAGATCAATTCCTTTCTCCGATCAAGGCCACGGACCAGCCATTTCTTAAATAAGTTCGCTAGAACTCAGGCGGTGGAATTTTTGGCTGAATGGTCGCTCACTCCGAGCAACGTCGCGTTCTTGAGGGTGCAAACAGGGGTGTTTGACCCAGCTCAAATCGGAGACAAGCCAAAGTGGTACGCCTCGAATTTAGAACCTATTTATTTCTCAGTTTGGGACAATGGTAGCTCGTTGGCGAACGCTTTGAAGGCGATGAAGGAACACGAGAGTCAACCGACTGACGAAAGCGGGTCTGACTCGGAAGGTGCTGAGAGTACGAGTTCCTCTTATTCGTCGCTGAGCGATTTTGTATCCGAGATGGTGTCGTCCGACTTGTCTCCAAGTGAGTAGCCGTAAATAACAAATAATTCATTTTTTTTTTAAATTTAATGTGCAGTGTAAATGTAATCAAACGCAATGTTAATGTAGAAAATGATTGTTATAGTATTTATGAATTAGAGTTATGTAGCTAAATCTCGGTTAAGTGAGATAAGTTTCAATTCCCCATTTCTTCGATTGTGTTCGCAAACAAATGAATTTACACAAACATCTGCAGCTAAATACGTTTTTAAGAATCGTTTGTATTTAATAGAATTGGTATACTGAAGTTATTAGAAATGGAAGTAAACGAGTGTTGGTAAAAGCTGTAATGTTTAAGAAGGCTCATACTTAAACCGGAAAAAATGTAACATCAATGAGGATTGTTTAGTCTTATCTGAAATATTCTAATGATGGAATGATAGAAGAATCTAGAATGATTTTTAATTTAATTTATTAATAATTCTATTTCTTAATCGGATATAATTTGTTTTACAGGCTACAATTGTTCACAAGTGGCGCAGCCTCAACCAATGTCCCTGTCTGTAGACCCAAAGAACGTTTACGATCCACCCAGTTCATTGCGATATCCTGGAGTGGAGGAAGAATCGACAGTGAGGCCAGAAAGTCCTACGAGCACTTCCTCCAGTCACAGTGACCTAAGTAGTCCGAGTTTCAACAGGGACTCTGAATTCGAGTTAAACCCCAAAGTTCAAGAAGGTTCACAGTCAAACAATGTGAGTATTTTTAAAAATATATATGTACTTAATTCTGCTTACTTTTGTTATTAATTTGCAATTAATGCTACACTTATCAATAGTAATTTTCTTTCCATCAGAATTTACCAGAGTAACAGAATCCTAGATTAATTTCTTTTTTTAAATTCCTGACTTCTACCTCACACATAATGGTGCTTCATTCTCAAATGAAACTTTGGTCGCTAGCATACTTGATTTTCTGCTTAGGATCATTCCAAAATTATTTTCTAAATTTATTCTTACTACAGAGTAATAAGAAAAAAAAAGAGTTAAAAATTGTATCTTTACTCCAAAATCTTAGATCTTTTTATTCAAAAGAAGGAATCTGAAATCTTATCTTCCTCCTATAATTTTTAATTCTTCTTTCGTATCATTCTATCTATGCGAATCTCATTATACATAGAACATCCCGTATCTATCTTCAACACGAAGCAGCTCTTAAAAAACTGCTAAATTATCGACAAAATAAAAGTATCCTCATTACGCTCGACGTCCTAACAAAGTACTTAATCATAGGATAAAGAGGAGGGTGGTAGCTTTGAATCAGACTCAGCGTCCACGATAACACCACGCACAATCCTGAGCGCACAAAGTTCAGTAGGACAGTTTGGAGTAGGGAAGGGACGTTCTTTAGCGACTCCGAGCATCGGCGACACCGAACGTCCTGCCACATCCCACAGGACTTCTCGCGTCAGTAGATATGTCGTTCCTGTGAGTTCATCCTTCATTGGTGGTCTATTGACTGGTGTAACATCTGTCGACTACTTTCTATCGATTTTTTTTGTTTTGATGTTGTTTTGAACTTTGCATGCGGTATATCATCGAAAAGCAGCAGATTTTCCACTCGATGTGTTCAGCATGGAAAACCCTGTTTTTCATGATCGTTTGACATTTCGTTATCGAGCTACATAAACAAGTTACGAAGACTCCCTTCCATTTCATTTTCACTTTCATCTATCGTTCGATATTCGATATCGCTCAAATAATTTCTTTTCCTTTGGATGATTTTTCACTTTTCAATGTTTGTTCTAAGTATATGGTATGAATTTATTTTAAGTTTTTGAAACTTCTTTAGGAGTTTTTCTTTGAATTTCATATGCTACAGATATCTTTTGCTTCTCGGTGCGTTTTTAGTGATTTCTCTTAAAATTTCAAAGTATAGATCTGTCTTATTTTTTGGAGCCTTTTTAGTGTTTTTTCTTGGAATCTTATAATATAAATTTCCTGTATCTCTAATGTTTTCCATTTTCCGATATCTGTTGATTCTTTTTGCAATTCTATAGTATTGATTTTCTTTATTCTTCTATGTTTCTCTAGTGTTTTCTTTAAGAATTTCATCATTTAAACATCTTTTCCTTTCCATTTATTTAGTTTTTATTTTTGTAGTGGAAATTTCTTCTTCTTTCTTATATTTTTCTCTTCAGATTCATTTAAAGTATTTTTTAAATCTTTTGTTATTAAAAATTTATTATTTGTATGTAGTCTACAAAACGTTTCATTCATAAAACTCTTCCAATGTAGTTCACTGATATGTTTATTATCGTATCAATATTTTACAAATAAATTAGGTCAAATGCATGGTATTTTGTTTCATTTTCAAAAATTATAATGCCACAAAATTGAAGTTAACAACCTCTATGACATTTCATCAAAGCTGTATGTAATATAAACCTTCATCTCAAAGCATCAATTATCCTTTCAATCAATCGGTCTTAACATATTTTAACCCTTTGCCTTATAATTTAATAACAAATTAAGTCAGACTACGAAGAGTTGTGTCATCGTTGCTTAGTCATCTTTTTTATTTATAACATCACTTCAGAATGCCACCATCCAATTATACAGGGTGGTTGGTAACTGGTGGTACAAGCGGAAAGGGGGTGATTCTACGCGAAAAAATAAATCGAAAATATAGAATAAAAATTTTTCGTTTGAGGCTTTGTTTTCGAGGAAATCGACTTTGAATTTTCGCTCGGTACGCGTGCACTTTATCACGTCTCGTTATAACGGATCTCTCTGTAGATCGTTGTCTCGATGGATATTATCGCAGTTTAAGTTTGTTTCTGCCGTAATGGAAAATTAGGAATACATAATGAAATAATATGAAGTAATCATAAAGTTTATTATTGCAAAAATTGCTGAAAATGTTGCCCATTCTGCCGAACACATACTTCTGCTTTTCTAATTAAATTTCTATGAACACTTTATAACGTATTCGATTGCTTTAAAGTATGAAAGGCTGCAATAATCTTTTCTTTCAATTGCTCGCAACTCGCGATTTCTTCAGAATAGACAATTGATTTAATATGGCTCCATAAATAAAAGTCAAGCGGAGTCAAGTCAGAAGAGCGTTGTGGCCAAGCTATTGTCACAGGACGACCGATCCAGCCTTGGTAATGTTGGTTTAAAAAATCTCTCGCATGACGACTAAAATGTGGTGGTGTACTGTCTTGTTGAAAAATTAAACTTCCTCTAGTTCTCAGCGGTACATCTTCTAATAATTCCGGTAGTTTGCTTTGTAAGAAACCGAAATATGCTGCTGACGTTACATTTCCTTCAAAAAAATATGGTTCAATAATTAGATGTCCGATTATGCCAGCCCAAACGTTTACGTTCCATCTTACTTGAAAATTCAAAGTCGATTTTCTCGAAAACAAAGCCTCGAACGAAAAATTTTTATTCTATATTTTCGACTCCTTATTTCGCGTAGAATCACCCCCTTTCCGCTTGTACCACCAGTTACCAACCACCCTGTATGTATACAACAGATAATATCGTAAGAATAATCGTCTCCACACGTCTGTTTTCTAGGAAATTTTAAAGACGACTGACTGCTTCCTCTATTTAACTCTCGCCTGGCAAAGACTTGATTATTATCACGTCAAGCGAGAAGAATTTCTATCTCCATATAATGATAAAATTGTTCGCGTAGTTTTATAGAATAATGACACGTCAGTGTACAGTATAGAAACTAAGGAACGTAAAACATCTGCATTTGTTAGAATTGACCCAGCCTCCACCGTCGAAGGATTGATCAATACCTCAGACGTCGATAAAGAACGTCTTCTTAAATTTTACAGCGATACATGTTGCTTTTAACATTCCGTACTATGATTATGAAATCCTAATATGTAATATTATAAATGTCTCATCTGAAAATATTTTATTTCCTGTTCTAAGCTTCATTCTTCGTGTACATATGTATGTAGTATCGTCTTTTTCTTCACTTACGTTACTCTGTGTATTTATATATACTTTCCTCTCTTAAATATCTTATCTCTTGTCTATTGAATCGAAACCTTTTTATATAACAATCTTTATCTGTCTCGATATTATTCGATATTACATAAATATATATAAATTCGATATTATACGGCAAAGGGTAGAACTTACATATTATAATATTCTATCGATAAAAATTTCCAAAAAGTGAACGATTATCATGTCTAACAATTGAATCAAAAACTTAACAAATTTACAATTAGAGAAATTCTCCCTTAAATTAAAGAAGGAATTCTTCCTCTATTTCATCTTTCGATGTTTAAATGTATGTGTATGTAAAGTTGAAAATTGTCCGGTCTTTCTTCCCAAAAGGATCTTTCTCCAAGAACAGGCGCCTTCTTCAAAAATATTCGATAAATCCTCAAAATAGCTCACGATAATTAATGTTATCCATTATTTGTATTATGTCAAAGATTCAACCAAGTGCGGCAAGCCTGCAGCGTCACCCAAGTGTGGGCAACGTTTTAGCAAGGACGTCGAGCTTTGGAGCAGGACCATTTTCTCGACAGACAAGTAGTAACAGTAGCAACGAGAGTGAATCGTCAACGGTTTCTCGACAATTATCTGTGAGTACTAGTGGACAGAAGCAGGCCGAAGGTTTACCAAGACAAGCTTCCAGTGTGACTGGAAATGGTGTGTTAAGACAAGGTTCTCAAGGATCGTTGTTAGAACAAATAGCGAGCCAGGCGAAGGATTTGGTCCGTGAAACTAAGAGACAGAGCAGCCAGGATGGAATCCTTGCTCAGATGGATAAGGTATCTTTGTGGCTTTGAATATTGTGAATATTCGAAAATCATGGAATTTTAGATGTTATAGAATTGGACTGAAGAACGATCATGTTTAATGCTTTTTAAATGTCCATGATGGTTTAAAATCGTAACAGAATGGTTAATGATTTATACGGAAAACTTAGGGCTTTTCAGATTATTATTGCTAATCTCATCATTGGCTATACCTTCATCCATAATTTAAGATTCTTCTGATAATAATCATACCAGCCCCAAATATTTTTGATATGAATTACAGTACAATTTCCTTACAGTTTATTTTCCTTGAAAACTTCCAATAATCCTTTTCTATATACAATTGCAGCTTCCTTCTTTTTGTTTTACAGTTGAAACATCAGGCGAAGGAGAAGATTACAGAGGCCGGGGAAGATAGTCTCTTCGCGCCATTGGAACAAGTGAGTCTTTATCTCAAAACATTAATTATAATATTTAAATTAAGCGATATAATTATAATACTTAAATTAAGTAGAAAATATTTAATTTTTCGTTTAAATATTAAACAGTTGACGCAACAGACGAAGAAAGCCATGGGAGAGGCAACGAAATCTGTTCAAGAAGCTTCGAAGAGTGCTTTGGAAGCTAGTAAAACCGCGGCTGGAGTCAGCAAAAATACATTTGATGATTTAACGTACGTAAGCAAGAGCACTTTTGGAGACTTGACGAAAAGTGCCAAAGAGGTTGCTGCGAAGAAAGGTTTACTCAAGGTACGCCACATTATTATTAATGATACATTTCTTCATTTCTTTAGATTTGGAAATCTTTTAGACTGATTCATCCACTGGATTAATCAGGATTTCTCTTTCGAAAAGTTTTAAATAACTTTGAAGACACTTCAAAGTTCCAAAGAAATTCCCAATAAATCTCATAACAATAGTGCAAATACTTGAAACAATCTTTAAAATTTTATTGATACGAAGAAAATACGCTAAATAAGAATATTGAAAATAGAAAGTTTCTTTTAAAGGGAACTAAACGGTTTAATTTCAAGTGAAAGAACTGTGTTTCAAAATTAAAATTCTAAAACAGAAATTTTACGAAATGAAATTATTTAGGGCCTTGGCGATACGCAGCATTCACCCCCATCGCCTCCGGGAATGTTGCAACGAAGAGATTCGAATAGCACGCAATTGGTCGCTTCGGATAACCGCGGAGGGCGCCGGGAAATCGGACGTGATTTTTTCAGCAATATTAGTAGTGATTTAAATGGCATCGCTACGCAAACGAGCAACATGTTTAGCGATCTGTTTGGTACGTTTAATCTCTTCTTTTTTATTTATTGCACAAATACAATACAAGAAGATATACAAAAGATAAAAAATATATAAAATAAATCTTTTCAATTCATTTTGTGTATTTCTCTTTTTACACTTGTAGGTAGTAAAAGTAGTTCTAGTCGAAATACCGGCTTCCCTCAGTCCCAAAAGGCGGATAAGAAGACACCATTACTCGGACCTTTCCCTAAAAGTATTTATTATCCTTTTTCAATCTCGACTAATTGAAAATTAATTTTTGACTCTTTAAATTGTTTCGTTTTATTTAGGTAAAACAGGATTGGTCGAACGCTCGTCATTGATAAAACACTCGACGAATAAAGCTAATCAGGAAGATATTCAGAGGATGCAGAATGCAGAAAGGTCTAGTACAAATAGTGACAATCAAGCCTTCCTGACGGACGTAAGTTCTTTCATTTATTAATATTTATTTTGCTATATTACGAAGAATTAGAAATAGGATTTAATTATAAGAGAGATATTTTATGAATTTATATCAGGTGGTGAATCAGGTGATAGCCGGCGAAGGCGTTGGTTGGCTAAAATTGAATAGGCTGAAGAAACTAATGGAGGATGAGAGCTATCGAGATCTGGTGGTGACGAAATTGAATAAAGGTCTCAATAAGAAGATTAGTCCTGACGATCATATCGACGATGTGGTGAGTGTAATTTATATAAAACCTTCATGATGTATATATATGGTTATAATGTCAATTTCAACATTCATGAATTTCTTTTCGTTCCGCTTTTTATCAACAGTGTATCTCGAAACCAGTTTACAAGGGAATGCTAAAGTGCCTTCAAGCAGTGGCTCACGGTCTTGGACACACTTACAATAACTTCGGTTTGGGTGGAATGGCGTCAGTCTTCCAGCTATTGGAGATTGCACACACTCATTATTGGAGTAAGGATCTTTCGGAGGGTGGTTTCGATAGTTCACTAATGTCTCAAGTATGTAACACTCGTTATAAATTATCTACCTTGTTTCATATTATCAATGTTATAACTCAATTTTTTCTAATTCTTTACGACTCCTCCAGGCATCTAGCCCATTTGGCAGCAGGGAAAATTTGAAGTCTCCACAGTCTCCTATACAGCCCGAATTTTCGGGCGCACCTCAAAAGTCAGGTAAAATAGAACACGATAAATTGAATGTAAAATACTTGAAATTTCAAAAATTCTAATTAAAATATATTAGTGATTCATTTAATCATCGTTAGGATCTTTTCAAATAGAAAAATATAGAACGACGTGAATTTTAATGTATCCCATGTTACATTATAAATTACAGTTCATTAATGTCCCAAGTCTGAGTTGATTTTAACAATATAAATGTCCTTTGATTAAAGATACGCCTCAACTTCATTTGGATATGTCACACGGTCACGCACCACCGACTAACGAAGGGACCCAATCGACGACGGACATGTTCCTTGATATGTTCACGAAAAAAGGAAAGTTCCTCAGCAGGCTAACGTCCTTCGACTCTGAGGTAAAAGCAACGAGTTCCGTCAGAACGTTACCTCGTGGCATACGAAGGTAGCAAAGGTGTTTTTCTCTCCATGGTCTCACTTTCTGTCTACATTTCACGTATACAGCCCGACAACTATAAAGCTTACCAAAACTATTCTTACAGGGTGTTTCGTTTCCCTTGTACGCTTTCATGTATAATATTTTATATTCTAAATTTTTTATTTATTTTTTCTTCTTTTT
Source organism: Bombus campestris (assembly GCA_905333015.3). Lineage (NCBI taxonomy): Eukaryota > Metazoa > Arthropoda > Insecta > Hymenoptera > Apidae > Bombus > Bombus campestris. The sequence continues at coordinate 8,188,698 of HG995135.1, forward strand.
TATTGCAAGCCATGTAGAAAGGTGTACAAAGAAGATATTTGATTTCACGGAAAAAGTTTCTACTTTCTATGATATTTCTTCTCCTGATTAAGAATTTTAGAAGACTGTAGATCAATCAAATGTATTGAATTTACTTATAAGTTAAACGCATTGATGGTTTTAAAGAATCCATACATATTTGAAACGACACAGGACACAAGATTATTAAACATTTGAAAGCGTAGGTGAACGAAAGGCTCTGTAGGATTAAACAGCCACAAAACAGTTGTTGAAATAAAAAATTCCTATGTATTATCTCCCTACGATGGACAAATGGGTGTTGTTTCCGTTAAATACACAGGTACACATAATTGCATGAAAGATTGTTATACCTAATATTGTCAAACGATAAGTATTGCCCAAGAATAGTGATCAGTAATACTAATCCACGAGCTTAGAGGAACACAGCGCACTACAAGAAATAATTTAGAACTATAATACATGAATATCAGACCAAATAAAACTTATGAAAATTCTTTATACACCTAACATTTCGCATAAACAATAATAAAATACTATATTTTTCCACCAACAGTTAATATACAAATTTAATATTCGGGGTTCTCGCGAGATTGAAAGGTCCGTAAATCTTTTAAATTGATTTGCAATTGCTAATAATAAATAAAACAAAAAGTAAGATAAGAGAAAGAAAAAAAAATAAAGTTGCAAGTAGTAAATGTGCTATATAGAGGCGTCATGTGTTTTTAGAGTGGGCGGGGAGGTGGAACAGGAAGCAGCGAAGCTTTATCCACAGATGGAGGTAGCATAATCACTAATCCTGCTTTTCGGCAAGCGCACCAGGCTTCTTTCCGAAGCACTGTCTCTGATAGCGAGGTCGAACAAGGCAATGTAAATTGATCACTAATGAGTCTTTTCTTTTTTTTTTATGTGCTAATTAACATAGAATATTTTAAAATAGTTGTTAGCAAAACCGAACCAGATTTATCCAAATGAGCGACTTATGAACTTATGCAACAACAAGCCTCTATATTACATGTAGTATACATATAAGGTGTGGCATCAATTAATCATCATGATAATATTTGAGCCAGTTTTGATAGTATAATAAAAAGAGTACTTCAAATGAAAATTTATTGATTTTAATCTAAATATAATTGAACGCTGTGACTAAAATATCATTTTCTCTTTATTCACAGTTTACACTACATTAAATTATTAATTGGCCAAATTGTTGTGTTGTTAATTACTTTAAAGAAACGTTTAGTTCCTTTCAAAAAATTAATAATTAATTTTTTAGAAATGCTCATTCTCAATGATCTTCCTTCCAGAAGAATGTTGTTTAAACAAAACAAATATTGTTAGATAAAACAAAATCAACGTAACATAACTTTGATTTCTTTTTTACGAATTAAAGATACTCTTTTTTGTGTATCCATTTAATATCAATGAACTTTAGTTTGAAATATTTCTTTGCTAAATTATCCGAACGAGTTCAAACATCATGGCAATTAATTTGTGTCACACTCTGTATGTAAAATATGTAGCTAAGAAAGTTTTATAGTTTAGTACATAGAGTTCGTACATAATTCTAGTTGAGAGTCGATGGAAAAAGAACGCAGAGCTTGTGCAATACTTGCATTTTGTCAAAGTTTGCGAAACATTGAATTACAATGGATCATTTGAAAAGAAGATAAAGTTAAAATTAGTTAAAGAGAACGGTAGTGAACAGCATGTTCTGCATCTACGATCACTAGATTAGCTTTTGCACTAATGGAAAGATGAAGCTTTTGTAATTGCTGTTAGTACACGATGAAACACACGATTAGCTTTCTATAGTTAGGAAAGTTGTGTTTGATGAAATTTAGGCATTCTTTGAGAATTTTTTGGCGGAGAAGTATTCTACTACTTTCTACTCCTTCTATTAAATTAATACTCTAAATTAATTACCTTTTCTATTAAAGAGAATTGGCTATGTATATATGCTTTATATATAGAAGAAGGATGTTAACAAATTGAGTTGTGTGCTTTCACATAGCCCTATTTTTCTTTATTTATACACTTTGTGTTTACTTGAAAAAAATTGTCTTGTAGTATAAAAATATCTTATCGAGTATACAAAAAAATCACAGAATTATCTTTTACAGTTTTCCTAAAAACAATTTTTAAAGAATGTCTAATTCGTTGTGCGTCAAATTAAGCGGCCATTTAAGTAAAATACAAGATTAACATGTATAACATTTCATCGCTTGAAAATACTCCTTGTTACAGTAGTGTCACTACACTGAGATATTAAAATTCGCGTAGTTTTCTATAGTATGATCCTTTAAAGCTTCCCTTTAATCGTAGATAAGAATAATCAAGTTTACCTATTTGAGAAAACTTTAGACAAAGGTCGACAGCCTTGATCGATTTGACAGGCAACGAAAAATAAGCTTTGAAGAAACCGTTTAAAAATTCTTACATTATATCATAATTTCAGTTTTCAAGACAACCGAAGCAACGAACGGGAAGTGTTTGGTCGAGCAAGTCTTCCTTGAGCACCGGTTTCCGGTACCATGGAGGAAGTTTGGTACCAACCACGGCTGCTCCTAGTCCAGAAGCTGCAAGAACTTATTTATTCGAAGGTACAGTATCACTAAGCCTTTTAATATTAGATAAATAAGTATTAAATTAATAGATAAATGTGAATTTTTATTTAGATATCTTTTCTTGCAAAGTCTACTCCCTTAATTTATCAATATTGTTTCCTGTATTTTCTTAAATAAAATTTACTATGCAGGTCTACTGGGGAAAGAAAGATCGTCGCTTTGGGACCAGATGCAATTTTGGGAGGATGCCTTTTTGGACGCAGTGTCTCAAGAAAGAGACATGATCGGCATGGATCAAGGTCCTAGAGAAATGATGGAAAGGTTAACTTCTGCAATAAAAATTATAGATAAAGATTTCGGATGGAACGCTTTCGAGCAAAGTATAAACGTTTCATTTTGGATCCACATTCAGGTATAAGAATTTGAGCGAGAGCGAAAAGAAACGACTGGAGCATGACGAAGATAGACTGCTGTGCACTCTGTTGCACAATTTGACGGCGATTTTAGTGATGCTGAACGTGGATAAGGAAGAGGTGAAACGGAAAGTAAGGAGGCTATTGGGAAAGAGTCATATTGGTCTGATCTACAGTCAGGAGCTCAATCAACTTCTCGACCAAATACACAATCTCGTAAGTAGAATATCCATTTTCCTAGTTATACAGTAAATTATTAGGAATAGTAAAAATTCCCTAGAATACCACAGAATTTGAAATATTCCTTAGAACGATGGAAAAAATTTCAAAGACTTCATAGGATATTAGAATGTTCTAAGGATTTCTTGAAGTATTGCAGAACGCTGAGAATTTTTTAAATCAGTGGAAAAAGAAAAAGAATTGTCTTAAAGTAATAAACAAATTCAAGGGCTTCTTAGAGTACTGGAAAATTCTAAAATTTTTCTATGGTACTGAAATATTCGAAAAAATCATTAAAATCTTGAAACATTTTCAAGGACATTAAACAGCTCAAAATCTCTTACGATAGTAAAGAACTTGAAAGAGTTTTAGATCAAATTCTAACAATATCGAAGAGTCCTACAGAGCTTTAAATAAAATTCTGCAAGATTAAATCTTTATATCGAAGAATTCGAAAAATGTACAATGTCAAAAAATTCTATAAATTTCCCGGAGCGTAAGAAAATTCTAGCTAAATGGTGTTTCACTTTTCAGTATGGGAACGATATAGATTTGAAGCCTCTGACATCCAGACAAATGCATCGTCAATCTTTCACCGTGCATGCTGGAGTCGATGCAGAAGGTGATCTACGATTTCTCGAGGTACGCCACGATGGCCTTGTCCTGAGATCCGTCAACGGCGTGATCGTGGAGCGATGGTGGTATGAGCGTTTGGTGAATATGACTTACAGTCCGAAGAACAAAGTATTGTGCCTTTGGCGGCGAAATGGTGGGCAAACTCAGCTGCATAAGTATTATACTAAAAAGGTACGCAGTGTACAATGTTACAAATTCGAAGAAAAATTTCAATTCATTTTTTAATTTACAGAATAAACATACCATAATTTAAAAATAAAATAAAATTCTTAGGATCAAACATTTTCACTATGTAGAAATAAATATTCTCATATTGCTATATAATAGAAAGTTTTGATTCTATATATAAATATAAATTACTTATTTCTATGTATATTAATATCATTATTCTATAATTAAATCATTTATAATGCTTCCTACAAATTGAGGATTCAGTGAATCTGGTTAAATAAATGTTCATTCACTGTGTGATCAAACTCATTTTCTAATTGATCCATAGCTAATTCCTTCTAAATTGATGACCCTTTAATAGTTTAATACTTCGTTATAGGTCTCTTAACGATGACCTTTATAGTTCCCATTTGTCTCCAATGAACAACAAACTAAAGCGTGTAATGGATTTAACGTGCGACCACTCGTGTAACTAACAAGCGATTCATATTGCTCATGCATTTCCGTTCATAAATATTAGCATACTTTCTGGTATCATAGATACCTGAGGAGATAGCTACTCAATTAATGATCTTAGTGATCTTTTATGGTCACTTTATTATCGCGGAAGGATGAAAATTATATTATGGATGTGTACACGCCTGATTGTTAACTGGGATGTATATGATAGTTAAGCTTTACAAATCCATCTATTGTTATGATATAAGTAGAATATCCAGAAGATATATTAGTATATTCAAAAATTCGAAATGGTTTATCTCATACACCTTTCGATTACATTACGAAACTAACCACTCAATTAATTAAATCCATGATATGGTAAATATTCATAATAGTAATAATAAAGAAAAACAATAAAAGAAAGTTATACTTTCCTCTTTGTATTTAACTTTTAATCACTGAGAAAACAAAATTTTTCAGAAAAATTCGCTAAATGTGCAAAATAAAGTAAAAAATTTGAGTTATAGGTAAATAAATTAATGAAACAATCAATTTTTAGTGCAAGGACCTGTACTACTGCATAAAGGATGCAATGGAAAAGGCAGCAGCCCGCGGCCGTGGGGCGAACGTGGGTATCGAACTCGGCGGCGAGTTTCCAGTTCAGGACATGCGCACCGGCGAGGGTGGGCTCCTTCAGGTTTGCATGGAGGGCGTGGGTCTCCTCTTCGCGAATAGCAAGGTATGATTCGCACCCGAAAGCGTGCACCAAACGTTCATTCGTTTCGAAACGAAACTGCAAGAAGAATGGAATCTTCGAACTTTTAACCGGTTGTTGCAAACACCTGTTTTCCTATCTCTATCTCTATCTATCTTTTCTTTATACATTGTCCAATTGTTCATGTAATGTTGAAAACGCATCCAAAGTTTTCCACCATTTTATTGGGTATACTATACTACTATATTATATCCGTCCCTTTATTATCTATAGCGAACTTTTTTACTTATATCCACTACTGTTTTTTGACTATATACGATGTCATGTCTTTTTTTGGCGATGTTACTGTCTCGACTATAATATGTTCCAACACAAAGTATAATCATGTATTTATTTCAGCGACCGAAAAATACATATGCAGTCTGAGAATTTGTTACGGGGGTTCGTTTGTTAAATTGCCTCGATTCAATTTTGTAGAATTAGTAAAAGGGAAATTTCGTTCTACTGAGCGAAGGTAGAATTGGGGAGCTTTCTAGAAAAATCCGGGTTCGTAAGGTAAAATAGTGGGTCTAATTCGAATTTTTGATAATGCTTTTAACGTGTTTCAATCAATATATTGATTATAAGATTTCTTAACGTATTATCCAGAAAAATTAACTCGTCGTTTGGACTAACGATTTCTTCAATGAAATAACCTTTTTATCTAGAGAATCTCTCATATTCTTACGAATAACTTTATTTTCGTTAAAAATAAATTTCATATCATATTTAAATTTGTAAGGATTAAAACCCACCTACAATAACTTGTATCAATATTCGAACATTTCAAACATTTTTACAACATGAAATTTATATCTTATCTAAAAATAAAATCGTCACCTATGTATTATATTATGGGCCCTTTTTTCAAAAAGCTTCTCAATTAATGTCGAAAAAGAATTGGTAGTCAGAGATTAGTTCCTTTAGAAAATGAAAGAATTGAATCGAGGCGAATGTTAGGGGAGCAAACCACAGAAGCTCCATCCCAGAACCACCCCTCAACCCCCTTTTATTCTTTATACTCTTCCGATATTATTGAATCTTCTCTCTGTGTATTACTTTTTCGTTCCTTTCTTCCGTTTTATTGCATTGATGCAAGGACCACTCAATATTATCTCCCATTGCTAGCCACCACGATCTGCTTAATTTTGTATCTGTACGTATTATTATATCTTTATCGACTCTTATGTATGAGTTTGTGAGGTGTACAACAATCAAAATAGGATCACACGAAGCTCTGACCGCCTAAAGAGAAATCTCTCTTTCGATTCAGAAACTTTTTCTCTCACGAATCCTTCCTCGTCGCAGGAACGAGAATAATACTTACATTGTATTGTAATATGTAATTATATGAAAGGGGAAATTAGAATCTTTTTTCAGGCTGCTATAGTTCGAAACACGAGACAAATGTCACACATACGAGACACATGCACATGAGGGGGACGAATGGGACCGATGCGATGATGGAAGAGCAGAGGGAAGATCAAGATGTTGACTTAGTTCAATTAATCCAGATATTATTGACACATTGCCGACCAATTGTGGAAATCTCTCATTTTGTTTAACGACATAATAAATAATAAAGTTAACATAGATGAACCGGTAGGATTCATGAAAAAGGTAATCTTGTCAACATTTATATTTCTCCAGATGAGCAAGAAGATATATTAGGAACTTTGACTTTTTATTGGCTCGATAAAATTTAATTTTTCATTATTTTTCATTGGTTCAATAGATCTCAATTATTTTAAACATGATATTCACACGAAATTATAGTATTACTCTAGGTATCGCAAAATAACTACATCTTCAATTAAATTATGAATTATTAAAAAGACAGGTTAAAAGAGCAAACAATGGAATATTAGAAATATCAATATTCTTGGCATAAATCTTTTAAAGACATAAAACGAAGACATAAAGGCTATTCTGATGAAATATAATTTTGACAAAGATTGTTTTAATAGATTAAAAGATCATTTTTCATTCTATAACAAATCATAATCATTAAGTACATGTTATTACTTCTGTTAGATCTGTATTCGATTTATATTAGATTATATTTTATAGTATTGGCTCCATCATTTACTGAATCCCATTTCTAATGACTACAATGGTAGATTATTTAAAAAATCAAAAGATTTGACAAAAGCTATTTTTGTTATGAATCTTACAATTGTTAAGATGTAAATTCGAAGATGGTATCGCGTGATAATCATCATATAGTGACTATATTATAGTCATGCATAATTCACGTGGTCGGCAATGCGTTGACCCTTTGCACTCCGAAATTTTGCCTAATATAGTCATAAAACATAGCAAACTTACAGTACTTTACAGTAAAATTATCCGAAACCATAAATTTCGAAATGTAATATAATATCTCTTCCCTTTTCCATATTTTATCGGTGAGAGTAATTTAAGGACCAACGTTCCCATTATGAATATCGCTATATCGACACCAGTGGAGTACAAAGGGTTAAAAATAACAAAAACCTAATAATTAATCACATATTCATACGATCACATACTCATACACGCTATTAAAAAAGAAAACCGTAAAAAAAAAAATAATTCTTCACACAGGACGAGCAGCCCCTGACACTCTGGTTATCATGATAATCTATCTATCACACTGAATATTATATTAATATTTATTATACATTATATCTGTTTATTTCTATATATATTTATATATACACTTGGGTATTTAACATTTATTATGTGGTAATTGTATTTTACATACTGACAAGGGTACTTTGATATATATATATATATATGTGTATTTCATATACATATATATACAACATATTTACACGTATATATAAATTATCGGTCATTTTGTTGGGTAATATTTTCGTTCAAGCGTTAATCAGTGTTTTCTTGCATGGAGCTCGATGTGCAGCTGCAGTCTCTCTTTTATCTGTATTATAATCATATTATATATACATTTATCATACATATACATTCATATAGGTGATAAGGGTTAAAAAATCTACAGAAACTTGTCTTTGATTATATATATATATATATACTATTCTTATATATATATACATCTATCATAATTTGTATTGAATGTTGGATGCCATTATATTTTTCTCTATTAAGTCTAACGATTTGTTTCTGTTTCTATCATTATTTGTCGTGGTCATACGTGAGGAAAGTCTATTCGCAATGAAAGAGAAAGGAAAAAGAAGAATGAATAATTTAATAAAAACAACAAAGAGTTAATGGATAATTAATTATAATAAAGAAAAAGATAATTATAATGATTGTTTACGATATATCAAAAGAATTTAATTGCAAAGGAGGAAAGTGTAACACAAGTATGATGAAACGTTCGTCAATGATCACATCTCGATAATGATATTTCGGAAATTAGTATACATGAAATATGTGAACGATCATCGATAGACTTTCCTCAGCTTGGGGAACTTTTGAGATGGTCCTTGAACAATGAACAATCACCGCTGATTTATTGAAAATTGGCCATGACGTATTAGGTAATAATCTCATAGCTGTATTATCATCGTATACAACTGAGCCCTGAAATAATAATCAACTTTTTTAATATTCTAATTGAGTGGACTCTATTATAATTAATTGATTGTTGGCAGAAATTTAATTTTCTGTTTTTCTGTTTTCTGTTTTCTTGTCCTGTCCGTCGACATTGCCCCTGGGCTGGGCATACACAGGATTTCGAGGTACTAATCAAATTAAATCACTGTTTGTTATATGAACTCAGTATATTAATTATAATCAGTGTTGGCCGTGTTCCGGAAATGCTTCTTTATCTCACCATTACTTTTAGCCGTATTATTATTATTAACCATATATACTATTATCTACTACTTACTACTACTACTACTACTACTACTACTACTATTACTACTACTGCTACTACTACTACTACTACTACTTACTATACTACTACTACTTACTATACTACTACTACTTACTAAACTACTACTACTACTATTACTACTACTACACTCTTAACCAGTGCATTTAAATTTAACTGATTTGCTCTGTCTACCTTACTGTTTTCCTACCATCGATCGGTGTTAGCTGTGACATACACACATCTATGTATGTATATATATTACACATAGAAAGTACATATATATACATACGTATATATTTATATGTTCCCTATATGATACATATTATCTATAAAGCATACATATGTATATGATATGTGTTTATATATTTATATAACTTTCATAATTTATATATCTATATAAATGCATATAATATACAGAATTATGCAGAACAGTGTCTGCTGCATTTCAATATTTGAGTCCAACCGGATTGTCCTTAGATGAGAATATTATTTGTGAGTAGTGTTTAGTGCAACCTGTAGAGCAATGTTTTGGTGCACTCAATGCAACTATATATATATATATATATATATACATACATATTATGTATATTATTTTTCACCATATAGCCTTCTACGTCTTGTCCCATATATCATGGGACACTCCGTATAATAACGCCATTCAGTATTTGTTCTCTATGCGCCAGTATGTTTTGCATTCATGTAAATGCATTCAGAATGAATTGAAAATTGTGGTACAAATGTGGTACCGATGTTACTATGATTCAAAATAGATCTAAATGATAAAATAAATTTTTATTATAAAGCTTCACTTTTTCTAGGAAAAATTAAATTCAAAATTAATTTGTCAATATACATTGCTAATTGCATATCTTTTTTGTATACAACAGTTATAATAGTTTTTGTATATAGAGTGATATTATTGTCTCGAATGAGAGAAATGGACATGATACTAACAATTTTTTGCAACAAAGCAATTATGTGAAATGTCTCCATTGATTTTTACAGTAATATTTTTCGGAAGCTTCGTATGACAAAATGTTATTCTGCAATTTTGATTAAAATTGAATCATAGAATATTTAGTATCCCACTTTTACCATAAATTGTGGTACATCGTGTATATCGAAATTTACTCAAGTATAGACAAGAGGAACGAATTTATACGATTTCTGGTATATTTAACACAATTTAGCTAATTATTATTAGTGAAATTATACAAATTAATATTATTAATAAATTCTCTTACATAACAGTAAGAAGTTTAATGATGAAACAAATAGAATTCCAAAACGGAATTTTATAAATTACAAATAAATTGGAAAATTGCAAGATCATAAAGTTATAAAATTGAAGAGAATCTGCTTGTATGACAAAACTCCAATATCTAATAAGACTAGCCATTTGTCAATCCACTAATACTCTTAATTAGTAAATCATTGTGTAAGAGGACCTTGTTATTGGAATTGGCGAAGATAAATCAGAAGAAGAAGAGGGAAACGATCGACGCGGTATATTGATTCAATAAACGCGTAGTTGGAGCATAATAATGATAATTAGGTTCTGAGAAGGGGATTTATGAAGTGCTTTTGAAATCGTGTTACGTCAACCTCAAGGTCAATCCGTGGTAATTACGCATTATCTATCTTCTATACGGATATGCGTATTTCCTTAATTTATTAATTTATTTATTTAATCCTCGTAAATTAAAGTCGATATGATATTTTTCACGCCTCCGAAGAAACTGATAATGAATGAGGAACTTATTGCACTTTAAACTGTTCCAGATATTTGGAGAAGTATTTTTAGTTTATTACATTTGAGTTATTGCTCCGATAACTATGATTGACAGCAGTAAATATTTATATTTGCAAATATTACGTAGACGAATATTCAAATTATATAATTCACAAAATAAATAAATAAATAAATAAATAGGGTGTGTAGTAAATAACAAAGCAAAGAAATGGTATTTATGGTATTCAATGGTAAAGTATCAGAAGTAAATCATTAATTATAAAATAATCATTAGAAATCATAATTGGAAGTGCAAAATCGCAACTTGATTTCAAAAATTCATTTCGTACCCACCTATCAAAACACAATTCTAAACAAGTAATAAAAAAATTTCGGAGTACGGCCGTAGAAGTATATGTTGAACTATTATAGTAACAAAATCATGTAGTAATACTCGTAGCGCCAAAAAATTTATTTTTTATGGATTTTTTAATTTTCGCGCAAAACCGGGTGACAGACACAACTATTAACAGAGAAAAGAAAGAAAGGGAATAATATAAAACATTATCAACAGGACAGTTATCGTTGAAATTACGTATCATCATTTGTTTTCATTTTTAATCGAAAGGCTACTTTTCGTTAGGGACGAATAATAGAGATGAATGTTTATGTACGTCTCTAGGGAAATTTGAATGCACTGCATGAATGAGTAGTTCTCGATATATGTACGATAGAAAAAAGTCGCCCGCTTTTGCAGAACCATCTATTAAAACCACTCTCACGTTGCCAGTTATGTAGTAGAGCAATGGTATCGTGCTATATAGTGATGTCTGATTTGATGAATGAAATTATCACAATTCGTGAGAAAAGCAACTAGAAAATAGCCCGACACAACACCTTCTTCGACCTCCACACACATACACACATCATTACACACATGTATCTATGACAGTGTTCTTTAAACTTTGATAACACTAGTAATCAATTTATTTCTCAATTTCTTAGCATTCAATATACACAAAAAATCAAAACGAGTAAAGCTTTTTCATTAATCTGCAAGTCTTTGCAGATGTGCTAATCTACTCGATATTTTTTCAAAAATATTTTCAATCATCAGAGATAGAATACAGAATATTCAACTTTGTAAGCAAAGTTTATTCTATTAGTTTCTTGTGACCTACAGACTTCTTTAATATCCTTCCGAATATAATAAACTCTTTGCCACAAAGTACAATAAATAATATTTTTAGAATACAATAAAAATACAGAGGTCATTAAAACGGGATTATAATAAAAATTCGAAGTTATTAGCATAGTCAAACATGACAGATGTTCCGTTTTCTCTATTTTCTACTAAATTGTAGAATTTTTTAAAATTAGGTTCTCCAATACAACGCTTGTTCACTGTATAGTATATATTTTGTATTAATACATTCTACATAACCGCCGCGAGTATAAGAGTGATTGCGCATATGTATTTATTATTGACTTTAGTCAACGCTCATATCGAAGAGATTATATAACAATATAATAAGTTTGAAAAGCACTGTTCTACAGCATGCTACCGCTGTACACGATGTTTCGATCCTGTGGATCTCAAACACAATAAAACTACTCCTCTAAACACCATCACTCGCGATCATTCTAACCGATCGATCTATTGATCGATCGCATCCTAACTGTGCATCATTGAACAAAAAAAGAACCCAAAAAAAAAAAAAAAAAAAAAAAAAAAAAAAAAGGAAGAATCAACCGGGCCAAATCCCAATATCTCGTGCATTTTAAGTATACCAATATCAATTGCACATATATAGCAGATTTATCGACGCCGAGCAATCTCGATGACATTTATACATTTTTTGATAAGTTTAGGCCATCTCCAGAGTTGCCTGCCTGCCGCTGAATTTCTTAAAAAAAAAAAGAAATATTTTTTACAAAAAATATTAAAAATTCGCTGTACGATTAATTAGACGCTGCTCTCTGTGATATTTCTGCTTCAGAGTTTTGAACCGTTTTTTCACTGTTCACCCAATATAATCTCGCTTCTTTTGTGCGCCTTGTTGCAGTAGGAAATGCGACCAGCCGCGGCCAATACTCGCGATTATCCAGCTTTTTCAGGCCCGCTTCCTTTATCGAATTCGAGCCGCTAAATGGATGACTTGGCTTTTAATTAGCGGAGAAAATGATGCATGGTGTGTGCAGCTTTATCGTGCTAGTTAATTCCTGCATGTTAGTCGATACGATCGTTTTTGTTATACACGAATCAGAAAGAGTTCCGTAAGAAATACGTTTTGAAGAAGAGGAGAACATTCTTAAAAAGAATGAGAAACTTTTAAATTGATATCGTATAATGATGAGTAATTGAATTAATATGCGTTTTCTAAAATGATCGATAGATCGTGAATCATTACGAGTTTATGGGAAATTTCAAGAAACTAAAATGCGTAGAATACACATTATCGAAAGTATAGTACTCGTTGGAATATTTGGTAAGTGAAAGAAATCTCTGTCAACGTCTTATTTTGGAGGATTTATTGCTGAGCAAATATGAAAGAAAATCTTCCTAGAAATTTAAAACGAATTAAAAGAATAGTATTTCTTTCTATCTAAATAAGAATAAAAAATTGAACGATTTTATAGAAAAATTTTGATTCGAGTATACCTGAACGTGCATGAGTTTCAAAGATGGTTCGTTTGAAACCAGTCACACAAGTAGACTTATCGAGACACTTATGTTCGGAGAAAAGTTCGGTGACAGAATGGAGCTAACGAGAACCATTGTTTTAAAAGAGCGTACTTGAACAGTTTACTTATACCGTAAACTTTTCTCTTTGATGTGTGTTTAATGATGTACGGAATTGAGATAAAAGGAATAAAGAAAGATTCAGATTAAGACAGTGCCAAGTTTCATTGTTGATGGATGGAACAGTGAAGTTTGGTACCGTTGGGGAAGAAATATCTCTGTAAATCCTATAGTTAATACGATACAATAAAGAAAATCGGAAATTCATAAAAATTGCAACGGGATAAAAGGAAATAAATGAAATAAGAAGAAGAAAAGTATAATTCAAAGTCCAGGACAATGAAAATTTTTGGAAGAGTAGGATAAAATATCTTTGGACATTTTGGAAATTAAAATAGTTTTAATTAAAATAATTTTCTTCTTAAAGTAAGAAAGAAAGATCATTGGAAATTTCTTTGGAAGGGAAATAAGATATAATAATTTCGAAAATTTTTTAGAAATAGGATAGACTATAATTAGACATTTTTGTCAAAGATAAAACGAAGCGGTATCCTCCAAAAATTTTCCCAAAACTAAAATGCAAAATAAAGATTGGAGAGAAATTTCTTTGCCCAAAAAGACCTGCTTAAGAAGATGCACTGTGATGCATATTAGCCAATATGATAGTACAAGACAATCGACGATTCAGAGCTTTATCCCATTATCGAATTGAGCATTATTTTACTCCAACGAGTTTCACGCCTTTTTTTCCGAAATGTTGTTGGCACACACGGTTTTATATTGTCCGGGCATATAAAGCCATAGAGGAACCAATCACAAGTGTGCATGTAAGAGTAGACCGCGAAATTACTTCGTTTCCGATCTCGACTAATGCAAGATGATCGTATTATTTGCAGTTTTTTGTAAGACTCGATCATATCCGCAAGTGCTTTACTCAGAAGGATGGGATCTTTATATTGGAAGAATTCAGTGAGTAACTTTTTATAAATAAAATATAAAAGAAGGAAATAATTATTCTAAAAGATTTACAAAATAGTTTTATATAGAAAGAATATTGTTTTACACCACTTTTATATAAAAGATTATATATAGGAGTATAGGATTTTTTAACGATCATATATTATTACTCTTATCATATACTCTTATATAAAAGTATATTTGCTATATTTTTCGTTGATAAATTTATTAATATTCCGCTTTAATTTCGAATTTTTAATATTGATATTTTTTACTTTGCAGATCCTAAAACTAGACAAGTAATTCAACGTAAATATAAGTCTCAAATGGTAAGTAGATTAAGTTCTAATGTATAGATTGTATTATGTTGAACAAGTTTTTTTTAATAATTTTTTTTTTAATTGCTTGTTACTATATATGTATCTCCCGTAGATCTAGTATTCTCTTATCATATTATTCATCGTAATGATTGAATATTTTAAAATATTTTCTTTTGTATACTATGTAACAGGCCAATGAACTGTGCCACTGCATGCACAGGATATTCTCCGTTGCCTTTACGTTATCTGAACTCTCGTCTGAGGTTCAAGCCAACCCCGAAAACGACAATGCATGAAGGTTTAGTTACTATTTTTTTATTTTTCATTTTTCACATGTAATTCTTCGTTGCTTATTTTAGGTTTCGTTCTTTTCTTCCCAGAAGCTTATAATAAACGCTGCCCATAATTCATGTTCGTTTTTTTCCTACATATATCATCTTATTAAATAAAATTTACCCTTCAACTGAAATTCCTTTTATATCATGAGAATATTAAATCTTGTTTCTTAATCATAAGTTATAAGTGCAAAAGATTAAAAAGCATATATTTACAAAAAGTATCTACAAGTGTTCGAATATTTCCATGAACCATTGTATACTGCTTAATACTTATAGACAGAGAGATGGAACACAACCCTCAAACTCATTTAACCTTGTCAAATCTTCCAAAATAGATAAGAGTAAAACACACATGTCAAATAAAGTACCGAATAATGCAATGAATAATCCCTAATAAAAATTTGATATACAAAATTACAGGCAGATCAAATCTGTTACTCGGTCCTCTGTGTGTTCTCTTACTTGGCCGCTGGGTTGGAGCAAAGAAAGCAACAACAGAACCAACAGCAGCAACCTCCACGTCAATCCCAACCCCAGCAACAGCAGCAGCAACCACAACAGCAACCACAACAGCACCAACAACAACCACAACGTCAACAACCTCAGTCACAGCAACGTCAGCAACCACAGCAGAAGCAACAATATCAACAACACCAACAAACACAACAACGTGCACAGTATCAGCAGCAACGTCAACAACAACAGCAACAGCAACACCCTCAAACTCAACAACATTCAGGTAGCAATATCGGCCAACCTAATCAAGGCCATAGAAACGCGCACCTCGATTCTTTTCCTAAGCATCACTGACACAGAGGCAGACACTCGCTCCCATTTGTGCATAATTACAATAAGTGTGCCCCCTATGCTTGCCTACCTTGGGTGTAAACACTCGTTTCAACCTTAATCCATTTGCATCGTTAAGGAATTTAAAAGAATAGGCCTTCCAAATCTTGGATGTGGATGATAATGAGTAAATTATACGGATTCTTAGGTATGATAAAATTTATTGAAGTAATAAAAAATTAGTAGCAACTAGGAGAATTTTTTCGAATGGCATTAGTGGCTGATCGTAATGGAATTTGACGAGTTTTATGGGGAAGAATAGCGAATAGAAAATGTGAAATCTGAACTTTGGCAATTTGAAAGAAAGTCTAGGATTTCATATACAGAATTAGTCATTAGATTATTTACTTGAATAATTCGAGAACGAAAAAAAAATTTAATCTATTTCAGATGTTTGCAAAAGTTTACGAATGTTTGCGAACATTTTAATTGGAATATTCACCGAGTATTTGTGATTCTCTATCTGATGGCAAATAATTCGCAAGCATTTCAATAAAAATGGACCAATTATTTGTTCTTTAAATATATAAATTCCTGCGTCATCATAATCTCAATTCCAAAGGGAACGCTATACACGCTATCACATACGCTTCCGATGCAAATGGATCGAAACGAGCACAAAGATCTAATCTAAAAAGTCTAATCTAAAGAATCTTTAATTTTCAAATTCTCAAAAATCGTTTCATTTCAACTTTGATCTCCGACTATAAAAAATTGGTAATCGTTGCACGCGCCGCTCAAAAGCGGTATATCATCCTCCGATCATTCTCAGAGAGTCAGCTCTAAGTTTCCTCTAAAAGTGGAAAACCTGTTTCGTATTCTATTCGAGAAAAGTAGTCGATGGAATCGAACGAAGGTATTTTGAGACTGGAATCAGACTGGAGGGTTAAAACGACAACACGTTGCCTAATGAATTAGTTAAATCGATTACTTAACAAGAATAATTTTCAAAGTAAAATATGATATAGTGAAATTAAATTACAATTTGGCTTCAAATTCTTTTAATGAATTGCAGAGCTCCGAACTTTGCAACCTTGAATAGCATTTATGAATATTTACTTCACAAATTATTTATTAGATCGAAATCTATCCTTTTTATTAATTTCAGTTTAGATTGTTCTAAGGATATCTTTTATGTTGGAAAATTGAGAAATATTCTACCAATTTTTACTTAGAGTTTGGTGTCTTAAATAAAAATATATTAAAATTCAGTGGTAATTTCTATGACAGTCAACGTGTTAAGCGTTTCATAAAACAATTGAAAAAATAATTCGCGAATCAAAAAGTGAAAAGAAAAACATCGTTGAAAAATTGGCTAATTAAATCGACACAATCATGATAATTATTTACAAAGCGGGAGTCATTGGGTGTAAAATGATTAAAATGAATTGCAAAGCATTTTTTCAACAGTTCTCAATCGAAGAACTTGAAAAATTATCGATTGACGATTCGAAGCAAAATGATGATGATGATGATGATGATGATGATGATGTTGACGATGATGATGATGATGACGATGATGATGTTGACGATGATGATGATGATGACGATGATGATGTTGACGATGATGATGATGATGACGATAATGATGGCGATGACGATGATGATAATGACGATGACGATGTGATGATGACGATGATGATGATGACGATGATGATGATGACGATGATGATGATGGCGATGATGATGATGATGATGGCGATGACGATGATGATGATAATGATAATAACAATAACAATAATAATAATAATGATAATAATAATAATAATAGTAACTGCAACGTAATAGACTAACAATGGTTATTGTACATTCAGAAGTACGGATTCGAGTGGTATTTAAATGAACAAATAGAAGATCGTACCGAGTGATTTACATGTTCTTTGATCCTCTTACTATGGATCGTAAGAGAAAAGGAATATATCTCTCTAATAGCTTCATTCTTTGATATGTCCATCGTGTGCACGTGTAGAGACATGAAGTAATAAAGCTTGCGTAGTTGCTGGAGGAAATATAACGAGGTATAAAAACAGCAATTATAGCAAGATACATTTTATTGTATTGTATTGTATTTTATTGTATTGTATTGTACTGTATCGTATCGTATCATATTGTATTGTATTGTATTGTATTGTATTGTATTGTATTGTATTGTATTGTATCGTATCGTATTGTATTGTATTGTATTGTACCGAAGAGAATAATTTAAAAAATTTTTAAGGGAACAGGAATTTTATAAAATATACATCCTGCATTTTAAAAATTATCCAGAGTAATATACAAATTGGAAGTAAAAGATTTAAACATATATATATATATATATATATATCCTCGTATTAAGTTTTACCTCGTGAATATTGTGGCGATGATTATTTTGACGGATTGCGGTAAAGCAAGAAATTATAATCGTATACGACTTCGTTAAATTTCTCCCAGCAACAATAAAAATATATTAGTCATTCATGAAAGAAATCTACTTCGAAAAAAGCTTCGAAAAAGATCCGCGTATAATCAATAACGTGGTCTTTCTTGGCGGTGTTTTCTATGAATAGCACGTAAAGCAATTCTGAGATACAATAAATGAGATAGGGAAGAGAAAAAAAAAAAAGAAATAAAAAGAATAAAAATAGTAGAAGAAGAACTAATATTCGTATAATCAGTGGAACAATTTTATATAAAATACATCGAAACAGACTGTAACTGTGATCATCTAATTTGATGGAGAAAAATGAAGATGAAAGAAGGTGAAGATGAAGTTATTTAATTTCATATGGCCGAATGAAATAGCCCAAAAGAGTATTATGTATAATCTCGGATAGGATCGATACAATAGCCGTCTCTCCCTCTCTATACATAATCATGCATTCATTTCAACTAATTGTATCGTTGTTGTTGCGAGATCTGTTTTGAGACGTTTTGACTCGTTAACGCCGTTAAGAAAGATGAAAGATTTTATTCAGACTTTTTCTTTTCTTTTTTAGGATTTTAGTCGGAGTCGTAATAGGTGTGAGGAATAATTATTGTTTTCTAGTCGACGAATGGTCGGTCTGGAGGAGACAAAGGGATTAGAAAAAGAGATTGGTGCTCCACGTTGATCTTGAAATTTGAAATCACGTGAATTCTTTGGGCTTGGCTAATAATTTTATTTAAAAGAAATTTAAAGTCAAGGAAATTACAAATTTTCAAAATTCATAGATAAAGTTAGTTAAAGTTAGCTAATATTATGCTAATTTTCTACAAAAAGTAGTTGAAATTTTTCTATTATCTAAAAGTCAAAACTTCCAAACTTAAAACAATTAAAACTTGAAATTCCTAAAATTGAAAATATAAAAATAAAAAATTCTCAAATGTGAGAAAATTAAAATATAAAATTTCCCAACATTTCAAGAATATTTACACTATTTAACAACAATCACTTTATAATCCTTAAAAAATATTTCTTAATTCTACGTTCCAAATTTCAGGATCAATTATATGCTCTCTCCCTAAAGTTGCAATAAAAGAAGAAAAATGTGTAAAGAGGCGATGAGTATAATGGTTAAACAGATGTGTAACATATTCTCTAAACTAACGGGCTTTAAATCTCCAAGGCTGACTATTTGCATACTTTACCTCATGATAATTAACGCGAAGTAAGAAAGGAATGAGTCGGTCGTGCTAATGTAACAAGTTAATTACGTATATATTTTAGTATGAATACTAAATAATGTAAAGTTTAATGTATATTTGTAATGAACGTCGAAGCGTCGAATACGAGCGTCGATTTATCTCCTTATTTTATTCGAATTCATTAAAATTAAAAATACATACTACGATCAATTTTTCGATTTATCAAGATTATCGTAGCAAATAAAAAGAAAGAACAGCCGTAAGTATACGAGATAATGAAACGTCGCATTTCTGAACATTTATCGTGTAAAATAATAATTTGTATGCAACGTTAATTTACGATTTTGTTGTAAGCTTGGCCGTAAGCACTGATCGTAAGTTTGAGATTGACTTTTTAATTTAGATTCGTTTCTTTCGTGCATAGTGTACGAAAGTGAAAAGTTAAGAAAGAAATACAAAAGATAAAAAGTAAAGATTTGAGATTAATGATTTAACATGGAAATTCGAAGGATCGTAAATTCGAAAATTTGTAAGTTTCCGAATATCTTAGATATAATAGTAAATTAAATTTTAAATGATACAAATTTCATATACGAGATTCCATTGCTTATTAATACTTGTTTCGCTACTTACAGATTTTAATAACTTAAGACGATTACTAAAGAATTATCCTGATCTCAGATAATTGGTTATTATAAATAAACACATTTGTTCGTCAACTTCATCTAAAAATAAATTCAATGTTAAATGTAATCTCAAACTTATATTCAGAACTGTACATCATTTTTCATGCATAACAAGTCAAACTTTACGATATGTATCACCTCTTCAAGTTATTATACCTTGTACCTGTGATCTTAAATTTTGTAAATTAATCCTACGTTTAAGTTTAATTATTGTTTCTGGTGATGTGCGTGCAACGGAAGATGCAAACAAAAAAATGAAGCTTCAAATTACATACATGTACTTACATTTCGTAGATAGACCGTGTTGTCGAATCGATACGGCTAAAACTCAACGTGTTCCCCTGCAAACAAGAAAATAAAAAAATAAAATTTCACATATCTCGTATGTAAGAGGAAACCCACGAACATTCTATTCCTCCATTGTTCTCTCCGCACGTGATTAGCCTTTTCAATAAAATTAATTATGAAAATTATTATTTGAAACAGTGAGTTTGACAACAAATATAAAAATTTAGTGAAAAGTTGAGAAAAAAGATCAAAAGCCTAGAAATACTTCCGAAGGTTTAACGAACAAAGACAAAGTTTGAAAATTTCTAAAAGATATTAGGATTTTAAAAAGTCTTGATGTGTTGGAAGTTTCACAAAAATTGATTCATTTCACAAAAAAGATACATATATTAATCCAATAATTCATGAAATTAAAAACTGGAAAGTTTTGTAATTAAAAATTCTATCGAACGATTTAGAAAATTAAGATATACATTATTTAATTACTTTCATAATTCTCCATTTTTTGTTCTTTCCTTTAAACACGTTTCAATTCGTATTTTTAAATCTCAAATACAATTCCATTTTGATTAAAATTTTATTGATAAATATTATTGGAAAGTTAGCATAAAGACGCGTATCAATGAATCTTCAGAGAAGTATTTTTATACTTCTGACCCATACGATACGTTTATCTTGTAACCGAGCTCTGAATTAATATCAGACTATGTTTTGTTTAATCATGGAACATAATTATACACATATAACAAATTAAAGAATAACTTGTTATTAAAAAGACATGTTCTCTATAATGTTCAACGTAGCCTATAAACAGAGAACAATTCAATAAACAAATTTAACCTAATTTCACAATTAATTAATAAACTACGATAAATAACGAATCGTGTCGTTTGTACGTGTTACGATTAAACGAAAATGAATATACGATCATGAACAAAAGTTTGTTTGAACAAAAATTGACACAGATTACCTCTATTTGTAAAATTCTTTGTAAAACCTGTAAAAAGCATGATTCTTTTTTTTTGTAAAATATAAGATTCAAGAGTATAGCTAATATCAATTTTATGTTTCATGAATGACTGTTATGAGAACTAAAATTTCTGTTCTATTCAAAGTTTTTAATATTAATTCTGAAATCATTATCTTTTGTTTCTATATACTTACATTAGAGTCAATTTTCATATTTTCTAGTAATTGAAATATATTGCATTAAAAACAATTCATCATATATTTCTAATTATTCATTTTCATACTGCAGCTGCTTAATAATAATAAATTATAATATATTTGATCGTTATACTCGAAGGAATCGTGTATTCATCATTGTCACAATGATACGTGACGAATTTAATAACAGGCGAACGAGAATGAATACTAATAATAATAATTATAATAATGAAATGGAAAAGAAGCAGAAAAGTGTTTTATTAGAGCTTTGATCGGGAGCGGATGCGATACAAAGTTTCAAATGTATAGTACTCAGCAATGTAGGCGCCTTATATCAATAAATAACTTGTAGATTTGAAGGGAAGCACGTGTTTAATTCAGAACCTATGGTAATTTATCGTATTAACTTTTTAAATAAGAATTTATGAGTAATTTTCGTATTATGGAAAATATTAAAGAATACCAAATAATACGTTCTAATCTTTCCTTTCTTTTTTTCCGAATTAGTGCTCCAATAGTACAATGGATGTTTCCAGTGACAAGATAATTGATTTCGCAATCTAAAGCGCGTCGCTCATTAGTCTTAATTCGCTAACAAACTACTTCCTTATACACTTTGCAAATAAGGCATACTAACTTGAACACAATTACATAATGTAACACATATACGATAATGTAATTATACATTAACAACTAACAAAAATTTTCCCATTTCATTACGATTGGTATATTCTTACGATAAATAAATAACGAACATGTTGTTATCCCATTATCTACCATAGAAGCACAATGACTAACAAATCACAAGGGCTTCTCAATTAACGTTCTATATGTACGCACCTAGTCGTATAGTGCGCAGCTCATCGTAACTGCAGTCGAGTAAAGAAGTTCATCACGGCCGCTTCGACCAAATGTCTTCAATAAAGTCTAATTCTCGAACCTAAAATCTAATTCGCAAAATCTCAAGTTTAGTTTAAAGAAGAAGATTCATCTATCAAAAACTGAACAAAAATTTCAGAAAATGTAATTAAGTAATCCACGTTCTTTTTAATTACAGTCTGTCACACAAGAGCGTGTCTGCGATATCTGCGAAACCTGACACCTAATCAGAATGAGATAAAAAGAATGTAAACAAACGAAAACTTCTCTAATACGCGTTGCTGAATACCTTTCAGTTTCATTTGAAACAGTGAAAGGAACAGAGCTTTTTAATATGAGTGCCGCGTACGCGAAACGTCGAAAATCGTCTGGCATGGGCGAATGAAAACAGAGATCGTGATTGGAGTAATATAATATTCACTGATGAATCTTCGTTTTGGGCATGGTGTCCTATTAGGCGTGCTTGGACTATCCATGGAAGAAGGATGATTCAAAGAAGTGTAAAACACCCTATAAAAGTGCATGTTTGGGGTTGCTTTAACGCACGCGGTTTTGGGACTTTGTGCGTCTTTACAGACAATCTGAATGCACAAAAGATGGTGAAATTGTACCAAAGGGGACTTCTCACATCCGTGAAACGTTGGTTCAACCAAACCGAGGACCAATGGATATTGCAAGAAGACAACGACCCTAAACATCGAAGTCGCATCTGCACCCAATGGAAAGCGAAAAACGCCATCACAGTACTTTCTTGGCCATCGCAGTCCCCTGATGCAAACCCTATCGAAAATGTGTGGTCCCTAATGAAATGCAAGCTGAGAGGAAGACGTATCACAAAAATAAGAACACTTGTACATCACATTCGAAAGATATGGAGGTCGTTACCAGAATCCTACGCTCAAAAATTAGTCGAGAGTATGCCGAAACGATGTCAAGCTATAATCGCTAATGGAGGAGATTGGACACCCTACTAAGTAATAGCGTATTAGTGTTTTAGATGTAGATTCAATTCATATAAATTTTTTTACAAATATATAAATATTTACAGAAATATCGCAGACACGCTCTTGTGTGACAGACTGTAAGAAGGATAAAAGAAAATATTCATTTTTAGTGTTATTTTTGTTGGTGATAATTGAAATTATAGGATTGTCGAATCGAAAAGGAACAATGTTAAAGATAGATTTGGTGGTTAAAGACATGAAACATTTCTTGACTGAAATGTTCACTACTAAAACTTAGGAGTATACTAAAAGTATTAAAATCAGATTTTCTCAATAAATAAAAGCTTGACGCCTTCTGTCTAAATTTTCTCTGTGTTTCAATATTTGTATTATTAATTGTATTTACATTATGTTTATATCATTAATGAAATTATATTATTCTATAAGAATAAGTAGGAGGAGATCATATGAGAATGGAAATATAGATCACAGACAGGATCTCAGAAATCTCGCAAACAACATTAATTGTCGAGGACATATCAAGCCGAAGGCTAGATATGGTTTACCACAAGACTATCGGATTTCCTGCTGAACCAGTCGCAATTGATTTTTAGCCGCCGTTACTTTTTACCTATCGGTTTCTAGACTTATAAGCGATCTTATTACTGGAGCTACGTCGAACAGTCGCGATCTGTAGGTGAAATAGCGAGGATGGACAGATGGGCAGGAAAGGTGGCCGTGGTTACGGGCGCGAGTGCTGGAATCGGGGCTGCGATCGTCAAACAATTAGTCAGTCATGGTAAGCTTCGACAGTTCTTTTTATTATTATTATTGAATAATTATATTTTAACAATTTCGGAAAATGCCTACAAAATTCCTTTGGTAAACGATATGTTTCACGTTTAATCCTAGGTTTAAAAAAAAGAAGAACAAATGAGATTTTTAGCACTTTTATGCGGGGATTAGAGACTTGAGAGAATTAAAGAACTAATCATTAGGAATGTAAAATAAACTAATCTAAAACATAAAGATAAAACCTAATCTAAATTAAATAAATTGAAAGCTAATCATAAATTAAAAGAAAATTATTGTTTAAAAATTGATAAATTGATTTCTATAAGGTATGGTGGTGGCTGGTCTTGCCAGAAGAATAGAAAAGATAAAGGAACTGGAGCAAGGATTGGAAGAGTGTTCAGGGAAACTACATGCCGTCGAGTGCGACGTATCGAAGGAAGAAAGCGTGATCTCTGCTTTCGCATGGGTGCAAGAAAATCTTGGGCCTGCGAGCGTGTTGGTCAACAATGCTGGAATAACCAAAGAATCTTCTCTTATAGGTAATTCCTTAAACTTTAACGTATTCAATATCGTAGTCAATTTAGATATGAATCGAGAAATGGAATTTAAGAATTCTATGTCTCTAGACTAACATCTTCAAAGTTCTTGTTGCGTACTCAATTTAAGTTTCAAAATTTCGGTATCAAATCTGGAATTTTTTATCTATTTAAAAAATAGCTATATAAATCTATTCAAACCATAATTACGAATATTAAGTATAAATTAACATGTAAACGTAGAATATTTCGATTATCAATATTCCAAAAATAATAAAATTTCCTAATTATTATTATTTGTTAATTAACGAATTGATAGCTTCGTTAAATCTACAGATGGAAATCTAGAAGACTGGCATACAGTTTTCGACGTGAACGTTTTTGGATTATGCCTCTGCACTAAGGAAGCAATTCGTATGATGCGAGAAGCAGGGGGAGAGGGTGTCATTATAAACGTGAACAGCCTCGCGGGTGAAAGAGTGCCTTTTATACCTGGATTCTCTGTTTATCCAGCTTCAAAGAGAGCTATCACTGCTCTGGCACAGACTTTGCGACACGAACTGACAGGAACCCAAATTAGGGTCACGGTTGGTGACCAATTATTCTATATAAATATTAAAATATAAAAAAATATCACAAAAATAAGATTATAAATGATTGCAATAATAAAACAAAAATTTCCAAAAACATTCGGAATATCTTAATTTCCTTTTTACTACAAATTCTAGGGAATTAGTCCAGGATTAGTGGCCACGGAATTAATGGTATCCTATAGTACGTATTCCGAGGAAGCATTAGCATCGTTCCCTACATTGGACCCTGAAGACGTCGCTTCAGCTGCAATATACATTTTAACATGTGCTCCACATGTTGTCGTGAGTAAATCATTACTCGAAATCGATCTTCTTGAAAATAAATGTTCACTTAAAAATCTTGCATTCTTCATCTTCAATTTATTTTATGGATATAATGTATATTAAAATTCATATTGTTCTTAAATTGTATTTCCAGGTTCAAGATATTGTTCTGCGACCTTTAGGCGAGTCTTGGTAGTGAACATGCGATACAATTCAGGATTAGTTGCACTATAGTTAGAGTTACTTAGTTATTCGTTACATCGATTATGGTATAAATAATTGTTACAGAAATAACAACGTTTAGGGAGAATAGAATTTATTATATTATCAATCGAAACTTCTCTAACACATATGTAGATGACAATTTTTTTTGTTAATGAAAATTCATGTTCCGCTTAAAAAATTCTAATACCTTAGTATTTTAGTATTACTATATATACTACTATATAATGCAAAAATTTATTCAACGCTGATGCTAATATTTCAACCTTAAACTGAAATGAAACTTTTCCAACCTTTATTCTGAAAATAAATTTAGCCATTCTTTTTAAGAAATTGTTTGTATTATTTTTTATATTATTTTTTTTCAATTCTCAATCATTGAAAACATTTTCAATATTTAAAAAAGAGGTACATCTATGCGTCAGATGGAAAAGTTCATAGAGATACGCCTTTTATCTATTCTTCTATGTCCTCCAGTTCTCTTTCCCCGCTTACTTCCAATGAAAACAATTGATATTATGATATAACCTATGTATTATGTATTGTATGTAAGTATCTGCAAATTGCGAACGACGTTCCCTCAAAATGGAGATATTTCAGCTTGCCGAAAAGAAGAAAGCTTTTGCACCACCGGAGGAACGTTATAAGAACCCTTTTAGAGAGGCCATCAAAGTGGGACGAATTTCTATTTTAAATAAAGGAATTTTATTCAAAGATAAAATTTCCATACATATATTTTAAACTATCAGTCGAAAATTCTATAGAAAATTAATCTTATTGTGAAATCAGAAATTTTATCGATAGCATCCTAGGATATCTTAAAAATTCAAATAAAACACAAGTTGAGAACTCTTACTATAAATATTACGTATATATTATTTAACGTTACAAAATATACATATATAAAATTAATATAGATGAAAATTTTTCGTGAACAGAAAATTTTTACGAAAATTTGAAAATTTTATGAATAAAATAAATAATATACTACGTTTATAATAATATACTAAGTTTATAAATGTATGTATAATTGAAGTAGTTGCGAGAATTATGGAGCTATCACAAACCGCTTACCAAAAGACAGGAAATACGGAGCGCGAAACGTTTGTTCAAGGAAGCGAGTAACCTTATGAAAAAAGAGGAAGAATTAAAGAAAGTCAATCGTTTAATCAGCAAAGGATTGTTTTACGACCCGAATTTTCACGCATTTTATGCCCTGAAAGGAGATATACATTTACTTGAAGGTTTTTGAAACTATAATATAATAAATATAAATTTAATTTCTTTTTTGGAATTGAATTTTTATATTTGTATCTATCGTTTTCATTGTTGATGGATAATTAATAAAAATCAGCAGTTAAGTTAACGCCAATTAATGCTAATTAATAGCGAAATGTCTCGTAACTTGTAAAGATTTGTTTAAAAAACTTGTTTAAAAATTGAAATTTTTTATGAAGGCTATCTTTTAGAGGCTATTTGCTCTAAGAATTTCTCTTTTCTACTTTTCTTCTCTCTTTTTGAAATTAAAAGTGTGATTCCTAACGTTTTATTAAATAAAAATTCTTTTTCGCCTTAAAAATCGCGAATAGTACGGAAAAATTGCTTTACAACTTTTATCAAGACAAAGATGTCTTTAAAGAAATGCCCTAATACACACAAAAGCAGCGAATATTACCGAAAATTGTTCGATTTAAGGAAAATGGACGAAAGCCATCAAAAGCTACGAAAATGCCAAGTCAATGGCCAGATTCGATCATACACTATCGAAAGAAGGAATGAAAACTATGTACAATAAACAATTAATGGGTGCCTACATGAAAAGAGGAGACTGGTATAGCGAAAATAATTTATTAGTAGAAGCTCTAGGCGATTATGAACAAGTCTACCTGCTTAAGTTACGCGAAATGGATATGACAGAGATACAAGTATACGATCCTATTCCCTATTGTTATTAATTTTTTCGCATATTAATATTACGTGTGCCAAAACAGGATAAATTGTTAGATGTCATACCTAAGTTGCACAAATACGATATATTTCGGAAATATTGGAACAAATTTATATTGAATACCGATTCTATAAGAACATCCAATTTGCTGGCCGTGCACGCAAAATATAAAATTCATTTAAAGCAAATGGGAATTGCTAGACACATGCTTCTAAAAGCTTTAAATCTTGACAAGAATAATGAGAAAGCTAAAGAATTATTACAAGTTCGCATCTTCTTAATATTAAATTAGGTTAATTATGAATATATGATATAAAGATGATATGAATTGAACAATTCTAAGATAAAAGTAATGGAATGTACCTGATATAAAGATAATATAATATTCTTAAAGCACTAGTTAAGTCATCATTTCATTCCATTCCAGTTTAGTAGATAATGAAGGACTTGTTGTAGTGTTAGTCATCAACAGCAGATGGTTCGATATTGATAAATCCAATATAAAGATAATATATAAACATACATCTAAATTAATTACTAAATTAATTAAAATTATTGATAGTCACTCAATTATCTACAATACATTTATTTTTCAAATTACAAAAGATACAAACAATCATTAATTAATATACATATTATACATATACCAAGCTAATGAACACAATGTATATATGTATATACTGACAGCTTAAACGTCATAGATTGTTCAGTTTTTTTTTCTTTCTTCCTCTTCTTTTTTTTATATTGTTTATATTAAATACCTTTATAAATTTTTGTTAGATTGGTGAACAATTATATCTAGTCCATTGAAATTACATTAAATTTCAGTTCCCTTCCAATTCTCAAGAATATTATAATCACACTTTTAATTCACATTCACTAATAATCAATTTTTTTATTAGATTTCATTAGCAATAAAATCCTCAGATCCTATGTGATTGTAGAATATTATTCTTCAGATATCTATTATTCTTAGAAAGATACTATTCCTTTGTTAATACTATTCGCTTACTATCATTCAACTCGTCCTCGTCACGCTTACCACGCCTCAGCCTATATAAGGAGCTTTTTACCGATGAATAAGTCGGAACATTGGTAATAAGTTCGTATCCCCTATTCACCAATTGCCCCACTTCTTCCTTGTATATCTGAGCGATAGGCAGCACTTCCTCTTTTGCTCTCTTCCGCGCTATGGCCACGTGCTTCTTCACCTCACACTTAGCTAGGTCAGCCTTACACGTGTGTTCAATGAATTTCAAAATTTCCCCATTTCTTGTGGCCATTCGACCTTTACACCTGGAGGTCTTTTCGTTTAAACATAGCCACGTTATTACCTCCCCGTTGCATCTGTACTGACGAAATTGGTAGCCCTTGTAGAGGACCAGTGGTTTACCTTTTGATGTTTCCACTATTTCCATTTCTTTCCTTTTTTCTCTCTTCTTTTCTTCTTTGCTTCACAAAAAAATTTTTACGATCTTTATTAAAACAAAGTTTTCTTTGAAAAAAGGTCGTAATACTTATAAAAACAACAATTATTAAAACCAAAAAATTTCCTGATCCTCTTCTTTTCCTTCCTTTCTGTTCTTGCTTCTTTTCTTAATTTCTTTAATTGAGATGAGAAATGAGGTTGACAAAGGAGGGTAGGAGGACTTGGTCGCACGGAAGTGACTTCACGACTGCTGATGATCCAAAGATTTAGACCCGAGGTAGAGAGTTCATGTCTAACCGCACCTCCGGGTTCCACGGAAAAATAAGCAACGTGAACAGAGACCGCAAATCGCGCTAATTCCACCGCGACCACAGCCGCATGACTGCAACCTGCACAGCAGACTGCCAGATCCTCCATGATCCCGGTGAAATCGTTTTCAATAATTTACACCAACTGATTTATTCAGTATATAAAAGTAATAGAACTGTTATGATTGTTATGTATATATATGTTTATAATGTTTGAAAAGATCATAACATTTATGATGTCATAATATTATAATTTATTCTTCTTTTTAGAATCGTGCAAATCCTTTCTGTGTCTGGTTTGTGTAGTAAGTAATGTTTCTGTAAAGTATCTGTTATCTTACCTGCCCATGACACAATATGTAAGTTTTTTCATTTACAATAATTTAGTGTTAATTGTATTAATCAGTGTAACTTTCCATCGTTTGAAAAGGAGTAAAAATATTATTTTATTTAATTGATCATCGATCAAATTTTGAGAATGATCTTGTACATCTTTCTAAATAACAAAAAATATAATAGAAAACTATAAAAACTAATATACTAAAAAACATTCCATTACTTATATCCTCTTTGTTGTAAGTTTTATAAATTGATTTATAAGTTATATATTATATATTTTATATATTTATTGTATCACGTACATACACAGGTGGTATTTAGTACTGGTCACACGTTATCAGCATATACCGTCATATGGTGCATGTACAATTGTTATGACAAAGCTTTGATTATAGTCGAAAAAGCACTAGATTGTAATCCATACAATCCAGGATTCAATTTACTAAAAGCGATAGTCTTGCGATTATCTGGTCGTTTCGAAGAAGCAAATTTTTGGTTACAAAGTCTCAGCGACAATTTCTACAAATTAATGGAACCAACAGTAGACAAAGAAAAATCGCTCATGGGGAAAATTTCTATTAGCGAAGCGAGGAATCAGTTGATCAAACAATGGTACTTAATACGGTAAAATTAAAATACGATAATAGTATATATTAATATATATTAATGATAGAATATATCAATATTAATAAAATGTATGCATATTCTTGACGGAAAGAATATAAAAATAGTGAGATCATAACAGTGACGGATCCAGAAGCCTTTCTTGGAGGAGGGATGTTTTGGAAGAAACACAAAATTCATTTTTACATAATGTACTTTTCTACATAAGTACATTTTTGAACCCTCTTTTAAAAGATTTAAAATTTGCTTGTAATTTATATTTGAATATCTCTATTTGATATTATAACCTAAATAATTGAATTCACATTAATTATACCTGTATATCTAAAAAGTCTTTCAGAATATAATCTAATATTCGTATATATTATTACTCTTGGGGGGGGGGCGATCGATCCCTACCGATATCTCTGAATCCGCCACTCGATCATAAATTAAAACATTTTTGAAACAATTAAATAAATACATCGATTTACCTACTTTAGCTAACACTTTAGGTTCTCTTTCACGATAGATTACTAACTAATAGTATTTAATCTATTAATAAATGACAAAATGAGTTACAGATTTTTTTGCACAATTTTACTATTTTACATCTAATAAAGCAACTAGATTGTTTGTAACTCGTTTAAAATTACTACAAACATATAAAAATTTATTTGTTTTATTGCAAAATTTATTACTTTTATACAAAAGAATTTACTTTATAACTCGTAAAGTTTTATTAATAACATTAATTTAACTGTGCAAGAGAACTTTTTACCAGTATAAAGTCACACTAAAGTGGAAATATCTTTCTTTTTTTACTATATTGATAGTAATCACTACATCGATAAAAATTAACCTGTAACTGCAAAAGAAGACGTTTCAGCGCCTTAAATCTTCTCAAATTTTTGTTTTGGAAACCAAATCTTCAAGTCAGTACTGTCCACTTCCAAACCTGAAAAATTGTATAACCTTATGACATATGTCTCTTTCACCAAAAGTATATTAATTGTATTATCCTTCAATTTACCTTAAAACTTCATCTAAATGACTTGTTACTAAAAATCATCACAGATATTTCACGTTAAATTCACATTTTACACTTTTAAAAATTAGAACACGCAGTGCGTAACGATACAATGTTCTCTCAACTGGAAGTAGAATTCAAACTTGCTAGTCTATCGAACATCTATCCGTATCAAAACAACGTTAAAAACTTTCAAACACTCCATTTATAGATACGATATGGCGATGCAATGCATGTTAGACGATAAACTCGACGCAGCAGTACGAATTGTATATAAAAGTAATCTAGCCAAGCACTATGCGGAGCCGTATATATTATTAGGCGATTACTTTCTGAAAAATAAGGATATCGATACAGCACTGAAGTCGTACTTAAAATGCCGCGAAAAGATACGCGAGATGGAGTATCCGGTATCTCAAAAAACGATTGATCTGACAAAACGAATAATCGATATTCTAAACGATAAAGCAGAAATGGCGGTAAATAAGGGACATTCGAATCAGGCCATAGATATAACTACGCAAGCGCTTCAAATACTCGAGGAAGATAAAATACCATTGCAAGAATTACGCTTACAGCGTGGTCGTATGCTTCTTTATAAAGCTCGTGCCCTATTTCAGATCGAGAATAAACAGAATATGCGAAAGAAACGAAGCTGTGAAATTGCAGCTGATAGTTTGCGATTCGTTCGCGAACTAAACGCAGATCTATATCAAACTTTGTATAACGATAAAGATATCGAAAGTGTCATCGATCAATTTGCACCAACTCGGAAGCTACCGCGATCTTTGAAAATCCTTATGCAATTTTCTTAAAAAATATTGTTATATGGATATATTTTAAAAGAATTTGAAAGAAAGGTAAACTTAGAATATTTCAATGATTTGGAAGTATTATTTCGAGGCTAATAAATTACGGAGAACTTAATGAAACAGAATGAAGCGATATTAAGAATACTCATCTGATGCAATATTTTGAAAACGTTACTCTTAAAGAAGATACCTGTATCTTCTTTTATCAGTGTCCTTGATTGTATTATAGTAAACACACCATGTATTAAAAAAAAAACATTCATATTAATGTATTTTCTTTACACAGAATTAAAATCGTATCTGCAATTGTATGCTCTCAATAAAAAAAGATTGTATAAAATAATACAGTATATCTATAATAATGTTTCTTATTCTTTATAACTAAACTATTAAAAAACTATTCCTCTTTTTATTCATAAATTTCTAATATCTCATGCAGTATAACATTCGATAAAGACATTTATAAAATTGATTATATGATTTCATTTTATTATCGTAAGATCACCATTATTTTTTAAATTCATATATTTTGCTTTTCCAATTCATATATAAGAAAAAAAAGTTAAGTACTACAGATAATTACGCAAAATTTATTTCTCAAGGAAAGTGTCTTATATGAAAACACATTCTATGTGTAATAAACTATCTACCACCATAAAAGTATCAATATCCTGCATGATTTATTATTACAGTTTCCTGTAACTAATGCAATATCGTTTCGAATGTCAATATAAGAACAACCTACATAGTACCCATGGTCGAACAAAAGCTGACTGATATATTTCTGTCTATCTGAAGATTAACGCGACCTCGGTAATCTTGGGCCACAATTTTACTCCGGTATAAAAAGAGGCGCCAGTGCTTTAAAATGCAGATACATTTTGTAATTTCAAATCCACGGTTCTTTCTTGTGTAATCACACAAATCAAACACATCATCATGGAACAAGGTTGGGCTGACAAAGTTGCTTTGATTACTGGAGCCAACTGTAGCAGTGGCAAATGCCTAGCAGAATGTCTGGTTGGCAAAGGAATGAAAGTTATTGGCATTGCCTCACAGGTTGACAAAGTAAAGGTATGTTTCTTGTAAAAATTATTCTTTGAACAAGTAACAAATAATACAACTTCATAATAAATAAAATTTCATTACTATAATAAAAGAGTCATCTTCATGACTCATTGTGAGCTCCAAAAATATTTCATCACCTATTTATGTATTGTTAGTAGATTTAAGGCAACTTCACTCTTTATTCTATACAGCATTTTTGCCTTTTTCTACATACAAGTACCGTGGTCCACGATCATATCTTCTATGTTCAATAGTGTTGTTTAATTTTACATAGATCGCAAAATGTTTCATTTAGATAAACGTAGATTTAAAACAGTTTCTTTTCTTTTGTATCTTTACGTTTTTATTTATAGAATAATTATATATAATTCAAATGTTATTAACCCTAATTCTAAACAGGCACTTGCTGAGGAACTAAAGTCAAAGCCTGGAAAACTGTTTCCTCTACAGTGTGACCTTTCCAATCAGAATGACATCCTGCGTGTTTTGGAATGGGTTGAAAAGAATTTAGGAGCCATAGACATCCTCATCAATAACGCTGCCAATAACATAGATGTCTCACTACAGTCTGGTGAAATGGAAGACTGGAAGAAAATGTTTGATATAAACTTCCTTGGATTGACTTGGATGACCAAGGAAGCTCTGAAGTTAATGAAGAAGAAGGGTAGGTATTTCTAAAATGTAAGGAATTCAAAGAAGTATGTTTCAGTGTCCAGGATGTAAATTTTTCGTATTCTCTTATTGTTTTGATCTACAGGAATTGACAATGGTATTATTGTAAACATCAATGATGCTTCTTGGCTGAAAGCACCAATTAATTGTGATCGTCCAATATCCCCAGCTTATATAGCCAGCAAATTTGCTTTGAATTTCTTAACAGAAAGCCTTAGATCTGAATTAGCACAACTTGAATCTAACATCAAAGTCATTGTAAGTGTCCTACTATGTTTATTCTTGCTTCTAGAGCTACTATCTTTGAAATTCTATTCTTGATGATTACTGTATGTGCTTTTTCATTATAGTCAATTTGTCCTGGTTTGGTGGAGAGTGAGATGACTGCTCAATGGTTAAAGGAAAATCCTCGTATGGCTTTGAAACCCAAAGATGTGTCTGATTGTGTTCTCTTCGCGTTACAATCTCCTGACTCAGTACTCATCAAAGAAATAGTTGTCTCACCAATCCGTGAAGCGATGTAAAAGAAAGATATCATATCGATTATTTTACTAACTGTTTAATGTAAGACATGATAATTAACACTTGTAAATATAATAAATAAAAATTTTTGCAATATACACATATATACCAATCAGTCATTCTTCATAAAGTTTAATATTGCTTCATAAAATATTTGTATTGATCAAAGGCTGTTACAAACAACTCAGAATGAAGAAGAAAAATAATTTATTCATTGATCGCATAACAAAGATATAATAAGATATATGATGAGAAAGAAAATAAAATTATTATATTTATGAAATAATAAAATTAAATATTATATATATATATATATATATATATATATATATATATAATATATGTAGAATATTTGTAACAAATATTAATTGCAATAATATTAGATACAACCGATCTTACAAAACGATTACTTCATAAATCCAAACAGCGGAACTCTGCTCTCCTATTGATCCTTGATGGATCATCTGAACAGAACTGATAATAGATTAATAATATCACATTTTCTTCTTTTTCGTATTACTTACCTAAATTTCTTTGTTATTATAGACATTGGGAAACATTTCTTCACACTTTGTTAGTACCAATCGATTTTTATTATGCGTAACAAATATTTAAATAAAATATTCTTTTTTAACACAAAAAAAGTATACTTAGACCTTTTTTATTATAAAATATATTTTTTGCTATTATTAAACTTGTAATATCATGTTTTTAATATCATATATTTCATTTGAACTTTAGAAGAAAATAATTCGCGAAAAAGGGTGAATCCATACTCACGTATATTTCCCTCTTGCTTCCTTGTACAAATACATGAAAAGAAATGTAAGGTCGATCAATATTAGTTGTGTACTAAATTATAAAAATATATTACTTTTTTAACAATAAACATTAATTGAGGAAAGGAATTCAGGATATATCCAGAAACACTATCAGTAATAAAACAATCAAACATCTTTTATTCCTGCTTCCTGAAACAGATATTGACGATCAGGAGTTTTATAAAATTCCTCTTATCGTCATGAAGTAACAAACGTAAATGCGAAGGTCTCTAATTGAATAGGGTGACTGGGTAACTATTAAGGAATAGTTAATACTACTATCAGGAAACGGACATTCACTCTTGTCAATAATTTTGTGAGAGAAACTTCTGTTTTCAGGATTGAGAAATATCTGTGTCTATATACGTATATAGGTGTGTAAGCTGAACATAAGGATGGTGATGAATGATTAATGTAACCACACTAAAACAGATCTTTCAAACAGACGAAATATTATATCTGTTACACACATTTTAAGTTAGTCTCTCAAAAAGGTGGATCTCTCTAATATCATTTTTCTGATTCTTTGACAGGACATTTTTGGTATCATTTAGAAGAATTGCATGCAGAACAAATGTATATATATCGAAGGAACGTCAGAGATATTAAACTTGAACAAATACCTTACAGCGAGTGTGTGCGAATCATCCGTTTTCGATCATCCGTGTGTTATCCGAAAAATGAGATATCCGACAATTTTTATTTATTATTTATATATACTTTTTTTTTAATTCCTGTATTGATCCCGACAAGTGCAAGTCCAAATCCCGTATCTGACCTAGGCGATTATAATCCATGAAACCTATTTGACGTATAAACGAGCGCAGTCACAAGTTTTGCTTTCTTTTTTTTATATAATTTATCGACATTTCGATAATCCAACTCCATCCAAACGGCATGAACACGGCGTATATATTCTGTCCGGTCAAAAGATCCAAGTAATCCGTTTATTTATAGAATCCAAGTAGAATATTTCCAGCCAATTTATCCGTTTATCCAAAATATCCATCATGAACACTAACTTTATATCCTGTCAGCATCCTAATCCAACACACCGTATCTCTGCCGAATCCTGTCTTTCTGTTTTATCATTTATTTTTTGTTTTCGTCCCGGGAGATCCTCTACAACTAGGGAGAGCCAGGTTCTTGTTATAAGATGAAGTATTCGTCTTATTTTCCAACCCAAACGTTAATATCCTCTTGCACCGTGCATCAAGTCCCGAAGAACGAGGTGAAGTTCTTACTATACATATGTAGCACACGTATACAAATTGTATATACACACGGTGTCACGATCAATCGAAATGTGCAATAAAAAAATCGAAATGACCGAGAGGAAGAGCAATCGGACAATTTTCGATCACGAGGTAGAAGGCAAACCCGTGAAAACACATTATTTTTTGCAACGCGAATTTTTTCTCAGAGGACCACTTGTTCGTTCTCTACGATCCTGAGGAACGCTAATCACAGAGTTAGATAGTTCGATATGGTATACAGCCTATGCTAATGCTTATATTGCACAAGTCGAACAAGAAACGAGGAAAATTTCTCAACCGAATCGATTTTTTCGCGTTGAACCAGTCACCAAGTCTTATATTCTTTCCGTATAAGTTTTCGCGAATCATCGATCACTGAACGCCGATGGGTGAGAATTATGATATATTTCTGGTTAATAGAGTTTCTCTTTGACGATGAGAATCAAAGTTATCATGTCGGTAATGATAAAAATAATTCTCGACTTACGAACATCTGACATACGAAGCTATAAGCGAGTACTTTCATATAAAATAAAACTTTTGCAATGTTGACATTCCATTACCAGTTTGTTTGCTCTTTTTTAGATCGTACAGAACGTAATAAAAAAATTGCGAAAATCACTCTCTTTCTTTCTCGCTTTATGTACGCGTAATTGTAATAGAAC
Organism: Bombus campestris; assembly: GCA_905333015.3. Classification (NCBI taxonomy): domain Eukaryota; kingdom Metazoa; phylum Arthropoda; class Insecta; order Hymenoptera; family Apidae; genus Bombus; species Bombus campestris. The sequence continues at coordinate 8,226,153 of HG995135.1, forward strand.
TGAAACACTGAAACGATTAAGAAATCTATACTACAACCACGTAATATGTCGAAGATGTTCATTCTGCGTTTTTCAATTACGGTATTATTATCTTTTTTTCCGTTTAGCTTTTCAACGCAGAAGCACTGCTATGCCACGATTAAATAATTTTTTTTACGTTTGTTTAACGATTCGAAAGAGAAAAATATATTGAATCCTTGTAATGGATTTGCCAACGTTTTCTGATGAAAATCCAGCTAATTGAGAATCCTTGAATGAAACGGATTGTGTCTTTCATCCAATTCCTTTCCTGAATTCCTGATCCTGAATTTCCTCTTGAAAGTATCCTTAATGCCTCATTATTTTTGCATTCTCTTAATCCTTTTTTATAATATATGCTCCATACATAAATCCATCCAAAACGCATTCCATCTCATCCCACCGTCAAGCGAATGTGTATTATATCCATCCAAGAAGTAAGATCGTGTCGATTTCAGTTTTTCATTCATTGTGTTACAATCCAATCCAATATACAAAAGAAGAAAAAATACATTAGTCCCTTATACAATATGCATTAATATTATATATAAAATTTATCACTGCAAATGTAATCCCTGTGACTTACAATATTTGAGTAGTGTTTTATAAATTGAGCAAATACTATACAGAACAATGCATATTTGCTTACATTAAATTTAAATTTTCACATTTTTATATTTAGAGGATGAATCTAAATAACGTAAAAAGGAAACAAATATCACAGGATCAATTTGCAATAATAATGTTCTCAAGAATACACGAAATCATTGTTTTCCTTCAACATCTTTAATTTATGATTGGAAATTCTATAGTTTAGGCATGTATTGCAAAATTTCAAGAATTAGCCTGTGTAATTTTTAAAAGGAAAACGTTAAACAAGAAATGTGTAACAAATTTCCAAATGACTCATTTCATCATAAAAACACATTTCTCTCCAGATAAGTCGTGTATAACTTAAAATTTAATTTCATATTTCACAAACATCCAAATAATTATAACAAACATATTGTTATGGTCTTAATAATAGTTTCAGTATGAATTGTTTGATTTTTCACTTTAAGGTAATACATAACACACAGTTCTTTTTATCAAACCAAACAAATGGCCCAATGATCGTCGTTAAAGAACACTCAAATACATAAGACATTTTAAGCTAATTATTATACCGAATGAACAATATCAGTGCATAATAAATGATAGCTATATATATATGTCAGCTTTCCCCAAAGCAAATTGGTCATATGAATATTAATCTATTAGTAAAAAATAAATCTTTTACTTATATTTATCAAATATTATTTCCTATATGCACTATCCGTTGACGAGTATCGATGTATTACATTATCTACGTATTAAGTGTTATATTTTCAGCACATATAATATTTTGTATTGTCATCACTAGATAGCCAAAATTATCGTACTTAAATTTGCGTGGTAACTTAAACGACGACGAGCCGTGTAAACAACTTTGATGTATTTATTCATACACTAATTGTTTGGAAGAATTTATAGTCTTCAATAATTCCTTTTAATATATTTCATTAGATTAATGTTTTAAAATCCAAATTCATAAAATTTATAGAATAATAAATATCAAATGGAATTATATATAGTGGAAAAAAAGAATTTTAGAATTCCTATAGCAAATAATTACAGTAAAAAATGTTTTGATCAAGTATTGAATACAATATCCATTATGCAATATACTGTTTTATCTTGCATAACATATATGCATGTTAAAAATATACGTTTTCCTCGTTATCTATTATTTAGCATTTTAATTTATATGCACAATAATTTTCAGCTGTTAACAATAAGAAAATGTTAGCTTTATGAACTTATATGATAAGCATTCAGCATTAGAAGCTTAAAAAAATTCCATGTTATATATGCTATAAAATGTGCTGTATTTATCACTGCAAATGTGATTAAATAAATGTGAAAAAACAAAGGCTATGTTCACATCAAGTTTTATAGTAAAGCTGCTAATGGTAATATCATATAGTACAATGTGAATGATCATGTGTTAAATCAATAAATGAAGGCATTCACATTGAACATAGATTATATTAGCAGCTGTACAACAAATACTATTTACCAATGTGAACATTAATTAAATCACTAAAGTAACATGAGTTACTTCCTCTTAGATTCTCATTTGTAATATTTCAAAATTGTTACATATTTTAAATATAGTTATAGTGTCAAAACAAATTGCAAAATATAAAGGAATGTATTTTTAAACATAAAAGTAACTCTAATCAGTATATCTTGAACAGTAATATGAGCACGATTCCCCTTTTTTCAAGACAAAAAATTAAGATAAAACTTGATGTTAATATTTACTGTTGAAAAATCTACTCTTTCAGGTTTACACAAGTAAGAAATCTTTGAATTGATAGCAACAAGGTCTTTGATAAAACAGTTTTAGTATATGTAAAATGAACCGTGCTCTAACTATACATTAGGTATAATACAATTATTAAATTCAAGCAACACAGGAATAATTTTGTAATTTGTACAAAATTGGTTTGGATTGGAAGGTGTCTTTAAGTGAAATTCAAATCAGTAATAATGAAACATGGTAAAGCAAATATTGATAAGCCTTTACTTATATTACCATGTGAAACATATACGTACACACTAGTCGTATGAACGAGATCTGGAACGAGATCTTGATCGCGAGTAATTACGTCGCAATGGTGAATAGGTAGGTGAACCACGACGCCGTGGGCTATAGCTTCGTGAATGACTCCGACCTCTCTCCCTATCTTCACTACGTCCCCTATCGCCACTGTTATGATCTTCTTTCACTCGGATATAAGCTACTTCGCCCTATAAACAAAAATAAAGTCATGTAAAAATAGTGTACAAATATAAAAAGTATTAACTCTTTGCGCTCGAGAAGCGATTCTCAGTCGCCACGGCGTTTCATGTGGTAACTCGAGAGACAAGTGAAAAGCGACAGCCTCTGTTTATTCTCGACATCTCTAATTGATGAGAATACACTATTGGCTCGTAAATAGATTCCTTAGCCCTTTAAGTTCTTTGTTAAGAAGTGTAAAGTGTTACACTTTAAAATGGAGGTAAAATATTTCATCTCAAATTCCTCCGAAACTATAATTCTGACAACGTCTCCAACATTAGTTCGGATTCGACGAACATAGCAAAAGTATTATAGTTTAGAAGTCATAAAAGATATGGATTTTGGAAATGAAATTAGTTCAAATGAAAATGAATTTGATTTTGAACTGTTGAGAAAAGAGATCGATTGTATCCATGAAAAAATTATTGATAGAGAAAATGAAAGCAGTGATGGAGATAGTGACATAGTATTAGGTGTAAGGAATTGAAAAATTAGAATAATAGATAGCGAATCCGAAAGTGACAAGTATTGTGAGCGTTTAAGGGCTCGGCTATTGCCGACCGCGCCATACCTCGGGTTTGGAACCCATACTGGCTTCGCTTAAAGATGTTCGTTAATTTTATATATCTACTTTCAGGCGTCCGCTGTCCAGGGAGCGGCGCGCGTAGGTGTTCGGCGCGCGACTTGGAAAAACCCTGCCCTCTCCTCTCGGTTCATTGGACAAGTTAGACCTACCCTTTCGGGCAGCAGCTCGCTTAGCCGGCGCGTCAGGATGCGAGCATCCTGTCGCGTCGTTACCAGCGGGGGCTGCGTGGAGGCGGAGCTGCCAGCTTGCGCTCGGTCCCAGCAGGTTGGCTTTTCAGCCGATTATACCCCTGCACCGTCACAGCATTCATTTGCATGAGTGCCGCCTGCACGAACGGTCGCAGGGGAGGTCCGAAAGTGACAGTAATGCCCCACAAGATTCTAATAATTCAGAATGGACATTTTGTGAAAAAATCTAGCGAATACCACCGAGAATAAAATTCATAACCGCCGAAGAACCTGCAAGGCTGCAGATTTTCCTCAAATATTAAACAAACTGTTAGATTTTTTAAGATATTTTTTATCAACGAACTAATAAATCAAATAACAGCTGAAACAAGCAATTATGTTACAAAACAGATAGGGGAGAGGACACTATCATCACATTAAATTTGACAAACATAGCATAATGTCACCAAGGAAGAATTTCGACCATGGGGTAAATCTTGGTGAATGCTTTATAAATTATCATACAAAAATATGCAGAAACTAATATTACAAAATCATATTTTCAAAGAAGTAAATATAGATAAATTATTAGAATATAATGTTTTTGTAAGTTAACGCGTTGACGCCAGCGTGCATCACCGATGAGTCACACGTGTCTGTCCCGTGAGGCAGCGTGCATCGCCGGGTCACACTTGTATGTCACAAAATAGATAGTACAAAATAAGTTTATGTTATTCTATCTCAACATTATAAACAGAAATTCAATACTAAAAACATAACAATTCAATATTATAAACAACATAATTATTTCCTTTTTTTATGCAATTTTTTAAAACATGTTAGACAGAGTGCCGGCTAGCCCTTACAACGATCACAATGTATTGTTACTCCTTTTTTTGGTTTTATTCGCGGCATACTCTCTACCTTTTATTCTAGAAATGCATTTATAACATTGTTCACATCGCCGTTTCGTTTTACTCGCGGGCCTTTGGTACGACTGCAGAAAATGTGAATGTTTTTTGGGTAATACTTCATTTTCACTTGACATTTCTTTTCTGTGGGAATTCACTGTACTTAAAAGGTGATCAATAATTTTTTCCCCTGAACAATAACACACCTGTAATTTTTGGAAGTAGGTAGCATACATACTGGCCTTTTGTCAGTCCATTTTAAAAATTTAACGTAACCCAATACTATTTTCGTCGTGCATGTTCCTTACGCACGTCGTCGTTGTCCGACGAACATGCATAACTATTTTTTTTTACTGTACGAAATTGAAAAATTTTTTGATTCGCGCTATGTACGTTTTGTATAAAAAAAAATGTTCACACAATTGCGTGCGATGGTCACAATTCATATCAGATCTCTACTTTTCGAGAAAAATCAAAAAGAGCACTTTATTAGTTGAAGTCCACGGAATTGATTGAACCCAACAAGAATTGTATAGCTTTTGTAATTTTGCTATAAATTGAGGTCAAAGTTGAAAAATTGCAATCATGTTGAACAGTCTAATCTGACGCTGCGCTACCTCACGAAGCAGACCGTGCATTCGGGTGCCGCCTCACAGAGAAAATCTTGAATATCGGCGCTGACATCAACGTGTTAATTTGTAGACCATTTTAGTAACACCATTTTATGTTACCTATAAGACACTTGTTACATATGTGCAATATCATTTCAAGTTGCTACTTTGCCCGACTGAAAAAATTGTTGAGCGCAAAGAGTTAAGGATAATGGTATCATCATACCTCATGAGACCTAAATCTTGAATCATCTAACTTCTTCACAGCATACTTCATATCTTCATACCGTAAGAATTCAACAACCCCAGTACCATCTTTATAAACATCAGCAAAGCACACATCACCAGCTTCACGCATATGATCCTTTAAATCTTGCCAACTACCAGAAGGAGGTAAACCAGTAACAAGGACCCTGTATTGAGACCTCCTAGCAGGTGGGCCACGTCCTCGAGAGTTACTCATTTCACCTCGACCACCTCTTCCACTGTCTCCTGCTCCACGACCACCGCGAAAATTATTACTGGGGCCACCACCTCTTGGAAACTCAACACGTAGTCTATAACCATCATAATCATATCCATCTCTTGCATGTACTGCATCTTCAGCATCTCTGGAAAAGATTACTTATAGTAACAATTCTTGTGTAATTTTTATGTAACATTAAGATATCAACAACAAGTTACACATATATAATAAATATCATATATTTTTTAATATACAATTAATCATTTCTATCTTAATAAAATTACAAACTTAGAATTATTAAACAAAGATATTTTCTCATTTAATGAAAAAAAAAGTATTATAGAACAATAAGGATTATATTACAGAACAATCCAGTATTGTATAACTACATCTAAAAAAATAAAAAATTTTTTATAGAATCATAAGTTATGGAAGGTACCTTGGATCATCGAATTCAACGAAAGCGAACGGTGGTCCTCTGCGATTTTTTAAATCAACGAAAATAACTTTACCAAACTTGTAGAAAAGATCTTGAATGTCTTTCGTTCTTATATCAGGGGGTAAATTGCCCACATAAATTCTACATTCATTTCTACCACCGTGGGACATATTCACAGTTTTTGTTACAATTTATTGTTTTCAAGACACAAATAAAAACCACTTTAAAAAATTTCTAATCGTCTTTTAAGTCTTACACTCTCTTCATTGATGAAATAAACAAGATGGTGGTACTAGCCGAAGAGGAGCGTAATCACGAAACACCGAAAACCACAAACACTAAAGAAACCTGAACGAACCAATCAAATATTTTTCTACAATTAACAATCAATTATATATCATATTCTATATATTATTTGCCTTTTTTTTTCACCGATCAGTGATCTAACTTTTTAAAATATAGCTTTCTTCAATTATGTATTTTAAATATATACAATTAGTTAAATTAATTTATTTCTTGATAAAACTATGAATTTCTCAAGTACATAGAAATCAAACATTATGCTTTATATATGATATTTCTTCGACCATTTCCCATTTTTTTAAATAAATCATATATTCCACTTAATATTTATTTAATTCCAAAATTTGTCAATCTAAAATTGTTTAGATATACAAATAATTTATTAGGAGTTGAGTATGAAACAATTCTAATACTCTTAGTTGTATAATTAAATTATTTAAAAAATAATTTTATTTAAATATTTTATTTGAATATTTGACTCACTCCACACGTTTTTAAATTAAATCCCAATGAAAAAATTTGATATGCAAATGAATGAAATCTATAGATATAATTGAAATAGATAGTACTCTCTAGATATATCATATCTGTTAAATTTTGTTTTCTTCTAACCTTCAAAATGTATAAAAACAATAAATAGTGTTATATATTTGTAAATACCAGAATCATGAAGTTAATAACACAATTTGCATTTACCACTTTTTATAATATTATATTCCTAATTAATTAATTAATAGTTATGAAATAGTAGCTAGAAATAATGTATGAATAGGTATCAACAAACTTATAAATACAGTAATGGCATTTTCATTTCGTATTGGCACCAAATGGTGTCATGATTTTCCAAAATTAGCAAAAGAATCTGGATTTTATTTCAATATGCATAGATCCAGAATACGCGTAGATTGGAATCGTATAAGTACGCAGTATAACAAATGTATTCTTTGCCATTATGATTTGTAAACAGATATATTTAATCCATACTTAAAATTCCCTTTTATTCTAGGTAACATAGATATAGATCGAATTATAAGAGAAAGAGATTTCCATTCCATTGATGATAATATAAATAATGTAATAGATTATTGTTTAGAAAGTGAATACGATGTTAAAATCTTAGATCCCAACTTTGTAAAACTCTTTTGTCTTGCACAGTTAGCAGTTGAATATTTATTATATTGTAAACAATATTTAGATCATAGTGTAATTATACTAAAAGATGAACTAAGATCAAAAATTGAAGAAAATGTTAAATTGAAAAAAGAGATAACTGCTTTAGAAGAAGTAGTGAAACATATGAAAGAGAAAGTAAAGGAAAAAAGTAAATTAATAGAAACTAAAATTGGAGATGCTAATGGTGAAATTTACAAAGTAATAAAATTATGAATATATATTAATTGTTCTTGTTGAAATAATTTTTGTAATAACATTTTTGTAATAACATTTTGTCCACAGAAGAATACTAGTTTTAATTGTGAAAAAATTTTATTAAACTATTTTATTTTTCTAGTGTCCACATTGTCCAAAATCTTTTATATCTCCTATGTTTGTAAGTGCACATATTATACGTCGCCATGCTTATGCATCAGAGTTATACATGCCTGCTTCTCCCATACATGAACACTATCGCAATGAAACTGAGAAGTTGCATAATGAAATAAAGAATCTAAAAGAAAGATTAAATGAAACTGAAAAGGTGATAAGGAATGAGTCTGAAAGGATTCCAGAGAAAAAAATATTAAGTTATAATAGAAGGCAAGCTGAGAGTGAAAATGAAAATTTTAGATACAATAGTAACAAATCTAAAGAACATTCAGAGTATAAAGAATATCAAGAAGAAATAAAAAATTTGAAGACCATGCTGTTTGATGAAATACATGTATGTATAAAGTAAATAAATTTGAAAACTTCTTACTAATGATTTAAATGATAATATAAATATTCATATGTATGTGTATATGTATATACGCATCAATATTTCAACAGAATTTAAGGCAAAAGGAAAAAATCATGGATGAACACACATCTGAAACAAACGTCCAAACATTAATAAATCAGCAAGAGAAAGAATTTCAAAAGCTAAAGAATCAATTACTTAACAAGGTAAGTAAAATATACTTTTCATGAAATGAATTTTATTAATTTGTTTTGTAAACATTTTACAGCTTACTCCAGACATAGAGAGCATGCATGCAAAATTACAAGCTCAGGAAAATTATTGGAAATCAAAAATAGAACATTTGGAGAATCAACATCAAAAAGATGTTGAGAGGCTTATCGCAGAATTAAAATTAACACAAAGTGCAGCTGATGATATGAAAGCCAAGTATGAAGCAAAAGTTAACGATTTTGAACGTCAATCTGCGAATCAGTTGGATATCTTATTGGAACAAAGCAAACAGTTACAATCTCTATCACAGGAAATAAATGTTTCGCAATTGAATGAAAAAAATAAAGATTTCGAAAATAATTCACTGAGAAGGCATAGTCCACCTATAATATTAGACAAACTTAATGAAATTTTAAAAGCATCAGATGAAACTAATTCAAAACAGAATGGCACAAATATAAAACCTGAGCAGATTGCTGTTGGAAATAGTGTGATAGACACTACAATAAGTTCAAGTTTGTCAAATAAAGTGCTTCCATTAACAGTAGAAAATACTCATTTAAAGAAAGTTTCAAATTCCAGATGCATGAAATCCACTATGCATGAAAATAAAAGAAATATTAAACAAAAAGATATAAAAAATACAAATAATACAATATTTGATCCTGTGAAAACTATTGAAAAGGATTTAGAGTATTACAGTTCAAGTAATATTTCAGACACAGAAATTTCAGTGCCTGAAAAAGGAAATAATTATGAACACACAAAATATAATCGCGTAATTATAAAAAGTGACGAACCTGGCACAAGTAAGCTGCAGGATATTTTTAATAAAAGCATGTCTAATGAGTTTTTATCTAGCATTAAAAATACGAAAACATCAGAATCCTTAGAGGACAATGTATCATTTGCATCAAATTCAGAATCATTTGTTTCTGACTCAAGCACAGAAAGTGTTACTGCAATTCACAATAACTCCCCATTTCATGAACATAAAACACATTTACCTAAAAAAATAACAGTACATAGTTCATTTTATAAAAGATTACAAACTAGTTTAATGGAAACTTTTGAACAGAAATTAAGAGATTTAGGAGTAGATCCAGAATGGCAAGGAATACCAAAAGCAACATTTAAACAGAAAATAGACATTTTAAAGCATCATCACAAATTAACTGCAAAAGTAAGACAAATGCGTATTAAATTTTTTATGTAAATTTATTATGTAAAAAATATTAACATTATTTTTTTTTTAATTTAACACAGAAAACTCCAAAATATCATCAGATTAAATTAAGGATAATTGAAGAAGTTCTTAATAAAATATCTAAGAAGAAAAAGGTTACTGAAAATGTAAAACAAATTAAAAACTCACCTCTACATAAATCAATAATCACTGTCAAATCAATGGTTGCGAAAGACCTTAATTATCAACATGATCCTGGTAATTACTATTATTCATATATGAATAAATTTTTCTGAAAAGAAATAACTCGAATAATTTTTTTTTAGGGCAAGCAACAACATCAAATAAATTTCATTCAATACCAGAAGATAATGATTTTGCTAAAAATATACTCGAAAATGAATCAATGCCTACAAAAGCTACAAAAACTGCAAATTACAAAAGTATAGAAAAATTATTACAATTTTCTCCCAATTCAAAATCTTCGGAAAATATACAACATACAACAAATTCTCAAGAGATTTCAATAAGAAGAGATTCTTTCAACAAAATGAAATCTTTATTTACTCTTGAAACTCTTAAAATAATACCAAATGATAAAGATTTAGCTAATAACAAATCTATTGAAAACAGTAGTATAGATAATTCAAATATGCAACAGGATTTACAAAGTATTTTCATATCTCCAAAACATAATAAAAGTGTTCTAAAATCTACAACTGGTTCAGCAAGTAGTTTGACAAAAAAAAAAGTTATTTTTGATTTAACTAATAATAAAAGTATAAAATCATCTTCCGATGATGTTACGGACAAAGAAGAGTTAAATGAGAGTAATTGGAATTCTTCGAGGTGCGTAAATTATCTATGCTCCATGTAGGAAATAAATAATATAGTACTATAGTAATATTATAAATAATTTTAATTTTGCGTTTATGTAGTATGTTTGACAAGCAAAAACATTTGTCTCAATCAGAAGATTATAAAGGTTCAAGTAATATTGTATTAAGGACTGCACAAAGTGATAAAATTGCGGAAATATCAAAAAAGCTTGAAGCACAGGTAAGAAGACCAGATACTACAAGACTTGTTGTGTTTAATGATATTAAACTATACGTATTTTCTTTCAGCTAAATATGGTAAGACAAAAGCCTGTAGGATCGGTTGAAACAATATTTTCTTCAACATACATGCAAAATAAAGAGAATCAAATTAAGAGCAACGAACAAATAAATTCTGCTAGTATAAGTTCTCTTTTAGTAAATCCATTCCAAACATCTGTAACAAATCCTAAAGAAACAAATGATTCGCTACCACAACCAGCACCGCGTAATATAAGAGATAAAATGCCTAATACCTTACATGCAGAATCTATATCAGAAATATCAGATTTAGATTCTGATATAGATCAAATTTTAAAATTAGAATAATTTTAAATTAACATTTATATAATTAAATATATAAATATACTTTCTTTTTAGCAAAAAAAACGATATTTGAAAATATGATATATGTAATAACTTTTTGTTTATTTATTATAATCTAATCTATTAGAACAAAAAGACAATCATTATATAATATAGTTGATATTTTATGTACTATGTACAGAATTTTTATTTATGAAATGAATAAAAACGAAAACATTTTCTGCATCAACAAATTTTATTGCAGTATTATAACACAGGCTAGTTCAGCTACATGGGACCACCCAGATATCTGCCTTATTTATTGTTGTATGAAAACATTTCCCTGGATAAATTTACAGTATCTCAAGTAACACGTGCAATGGTGGAAATATTACTTATCCATGATCATTGTTTCATGAGATTTCAAGTTCATTGCCACTTCTTTTAATGGAATCATGTATTTATCTTTCATTGTCCTTGTACAGGATAAAAAAAACAAATTCACCGAGGTTAATAAACATACCGTTCTCAACATTTAATCTTAAAATATTTACGCTTGAAATGTATATACATATGGAATTAATTATTTTGAATTAACAGCAAAATGAATAAACTTCTCGATTTCTAGGCAGAATTTTCTAACTTACAAGAGCTCAAACGGATGTTTAGAACCTATGGAATTAATTGAAATTAATTTTATTTAAATAATCTCGCTGGTTACTTAGTTTTAAATAGATTTAAAAAATTCTCTAGTTGGCGGACTACTAAACACTACAATCACCCAGGCATGATGCCACCTACCAGCGAAAATTTTTACTGCGATTAGTATCGCTAATTCTGCCTAGGAACCAAGAAATTTGGATTTTTTAATTTTACCACATGTCGATTAGTTTTACTTTTTCACCGCTGGATGTTTATAGTGTTTCATGTCCTACTATGGAATCATGTAAAGAATTATATTTTGTAATTTATAATTTATGACTTATAATTGAAGAAACAAATATTAAATATATTTTATCAATTGTATGAGACACAGCACAATTTCAAAATTATCCTGTACATAAAATTATTATGGATATGTTATGTCGCGGAGTATAGTAAAGGTTATATTTAAGATGCACTGTCAAAGAATAATACACGATTATCGTACAAAATGGTCACATTTATATCTGTTATTTATTATAAAGTAACAACATATACTATTAAAAAAGAGTTAAGTAAAAGTAAGAGTTTAATAATCAATTAAACGTTTTGATCAATTTTTAATGGTAAAACAAAATGATGCCAATGTCTAATATATTTTGCTCAATATGCGATATGAAAATTGATCCTTCATCTTCTGTAAATATATTTTCTACATCTTTCCCTCGTCAAGGAGAATTGTTAGTAAATTTTGTATCACGAGTACTTCGTATAGCTACTTTTGAATTACAAGACCCTTACATTTGTTTGCAATGTTACAATTTGTTTCAAATGTTAGAACAAGCACAGAAAACTGTTTTAAACATACGTTGTGAGATTTTGAAAATATATCGTGCTTGTGAAAGAAAAAAAAGTGTTAAACGATCAATGTACGATGATACAAAATTGAATATCAGTACAAACATAGCATTAGAAGCAAAAAAATTATATAGTAGTAATGAGAACTTAAAGAAGGCATTGAATTTACAAAATGCTACTCAAGTAGAGGAAATAGTACAAGAACAATGTGTTCAAGATAATACAATAATGCAAAATATAAGTATTTTAAATACAAAAACAAAGAAACACTTAAGAAAGGAAACAATCAATTATAATGAAGCAGATAGCACAAAGTCATTTGATTATAATATTTATGAAGACATAAAAGAAGATGAAATTTTAAAAAATGATATATTTCATAATTCAGTGCCATTAACTAATGGTGGTAATACATGTAATATTAATTCACAAGGTAAAGAGAGATTATTTAAATCAATAAAAATAAATGTAAAATTAATAACAGAAATATATAAAAATATTTGTTGATATATGTTTGCAGGAAATATGCATGCATTAAAAATTCATGTTGGAGAAAAAAGCTGTATTTCACTGACAGATTCTGAGAGTGAATCAAAAAACACTGTAAAAACAGAATCCACATTTTCTGATAATATGTTACAAACACAAAGTGTTGAAAATGTTATAGAAGTAACAGAAAATACTGTGAACACAACAGGTGATATTTTATTTATTATTCATAAGCTTCCTTTTTTAAAATTATCTATTCATTACTTATTGTTTAAATTTTTGTAATACATATATAGTGTCAGCAGTTGACCCAATAAAAATACCTATAAAATCAATAAAGATACCAAAGTATGATTTAAAATCATTAAAATATTCTTGTCCTATTTGTGATAAAGTATGGAAAACATCAACTGAATTAAAAACACACATGAAAACTCATTCAACATTAAGACCATACATGTGTGAAAAATGTGGTCAGGCATATAAACATAAACATGCATTGGAAATACATGTTGGAATGCATAATGGAATAAATCCATTTCAATGTAATTTTTGTAAAAAGTGCTTTACACAAAAAGGAGCACTTATGAGGCATTTACCAATGCATACTGGTGAAATGCCCTATCAATGTGAATTGTGTGGTAAAAGATTCATACACCATACATCATACAATATGCACAGATTATCACATAGTGGTAAAAAGTCTTATAAGTGTCAAGTAAGTAATTACTAGCATAGAAACATGATATACAAAACAGTTAAGTATTTCTGTGTTTTAGATGTGTGATTTGTCTTTGCTTTCAACATCTCATTTGAAAAGGCATATGCGAGTTCATACAGGTGAAAAACCATATAGCTGTATGGTATGTGGAAAACGTTTTGCAGAACGATATAATTTACTTGCCCATCAAAAAATTCATGATTCACACGAAAATAAGGCAAAGAAAGTTAAAGAAACGCAATTCCAGTAAGTATATTTAAAAGCTTGTAATTCCTACATAATACTTATCCTAACAACTTCATTTTCAGATGTAATCATTGTAATTTGATGTTTGAACAAAAAAAAAGCTTAAATGATCATATGAAGTATCATTCTAATGTGATTAGTGAATCTGATTTTAAACGATCACAATGTACACTTCTTCAAGTTGAACCAGAACATCATGAACTATCAAAAAAGGTAGATTCTGAACACAGTGTATTACAAGAAACTTGGATTCAAATGAATCGTTCTAAACTAGACATTATTGACAATCAAGCAAGATTTGTACTTCTACAAAATTCTTTACCTCAAATTGACGAAAATTCCTTTGCAGTTACATTTAGTGACCAAAAAATATCCTTGGGAAGTACAAACTATAATACAAATTTACATGTAATCATAGAACCATCGGATATATCACTTTTAAGCAATAATCTTCCTTCTATTGATAAAATGCATATGTGACTGAGCATTAAAACAGAAACTTTAGATTTCTAACAAATAATTACTATATTAGAACATACTTGAAAAACGCTTTAAACAAATCCAATTATTTTTTATCATATACATATGTAACTATTATCATATTTTTAAAACTTAGCAGGATAACATATAAATCAACTGTGCATAAATAAGTAAAGCAACTATAAATATGTATTCTTATGCCAATTAAGAGTTCCTTGTATGAAAGTATTTCTAAAACAATGTGTTCATTTTTTGTAACATATATATTACTATTTAAAAACAGACTGTTATCAATAAAATACAATAAAATTGTACAAGATAATCATATAACCAGTAAAATTAAAACTTCAAAAACTAAATTATGAGTGGATTAACTAGTTTTATAACTGAACATTTATCTTGTACCTAATCAGCGACATCAGTTGAATCTTCTACTATTTGACTAGGCATCAAATCCTTCCATGAAGTAACACCATACATTCTCAACAAAGTTCTTCTTTGTAATATAGACGTTGATAAAGATCTACAAATCAATAAATCCAAATGATACTACACATAGTAATCGATATAAAAAAAATTGAAACTTACTGTTTTATCTCATCAATAATGGGATCGATCATTGCCGGAATAGCAATCTTTGAAAAATGATTAAGTTCTGCTAAAAATTTAGGTTCTTGAAAAGAATAATTTGTGTATAATTCATAAATAAAATTAATTAATTTGTCAAATGCTTTAAAATAATCATCTGATAGTAGCTGAAAAATGATGATTATACAAAAGTTTTTCTAATGATAAATTATGAATTTGGCATTCTTAATTTACTTTTATCGAAGACATGTTACCACTAAGGAAAAAAATCCAGGATTATTCACATGTTGATCTAGGTACATTTTTCTTGACTTTAATATCAAGTCGGTATAGAAATCTTTCATATATTCTGGTTTTTCCATTTCTGGCGACTTAAAATAAATTACAGATTTGTATTATTTTATACCTATATACTCTTATACATATATTAATTGAAAACAATAACATCCTGCCTGTCGAAAGAAAAATAAAATATTCAATACAAACTCTTCTTGTTAATAGTTCTTCACTTGATTCACTAAGTTCATCTGTAAATGAAGGTACTGTTCCTCGAATCAATGTATTACGACGCTGCAGAAGTTTTGCTTGATGTCTTTTACGCCTTAATTGTTCATCTTCCACTATAACATTTGAATGCTCATCTAAAATTACCTAAAAAAAAGAAGAAAAAAAAATAAAATAAAATTATTTACAACTGTTATGTGTTAGATAAAGGTATGCAAGAACCAGAAAATGTGTGAAACCCAATAATTGGAATGAAATAGAAACACATCCGATTGGGTCGAGTTCATGAAAGTATCGTATTTCCTAAGAAAATTCGGGAATCTGAAAAAATTACCTGTATCAAGACCGCTTTAATGAATATGACCGTGTTCAAATTTTCTATTTTTTAGGCGTTATAAAATTTATTTATTTAGTTATTTTTACTTATTTAATTTATTAATATAAAATTATGAAATGAGAAAGATTGAGTAGAAATAGTGCACCAAATAAGTAATATCTAAATATAATATTTTATTTTGAAATCACATGTAAAAATGTCAGTTTCTCCACAATTTCAAACAGTAATCTTATCCTGTTCAGTGTAACAATATTATTACACAATACTGTCTAAAAACGTAGAAAAATCAACTGTTTTACATGCGAATTTAAAATAAAATATTATATTTAGATATTACTTATTTGGTGCACTATTTCCATTCAATGTTCCGCATTTCATAATTTTATATTAATAAATTAAATAAGTAAAAATAAGTAAATAAATAAATTTCATAATGTGATTTCCGAAAACATCAAAAAAATCAAAAATTCGAAACCACAATCGTATTCATTGAAGCGAATCTTGAAATGGGCCCTCGGATTTTTCGAGAACCCCAAGCATTTTCGGAAATCCCAACACTTTCGGAAAACCCGGACGTTCTCGGGAAACTTGTCAATTTCAAGAATTGCAAAAATTTTAATAACCGGTCCCGGTATCGAAAAAAATGCCCATCCAGATCCTGCATACCTCTAGTGCTAAGTAAACTCAATACTCGTAATCCTTTATCATCAAAATGTGAATTAATGTCTTGTTCCTGAAATTTAATATAATGTGATGTTTTGTCTTTCATTTCTGTTGTATCCTGCACAGCTTCATCATCAAATATTGTTACATTTTCCAATGTATTATGAGTTGTTTTATCATCAGTCTCTGTTGCCAGTGGAATTTTGAGAAGTAATTTAAGATCTCTTATAATCTATAAGCAAGTTTAAAATAATATTTGCAGCACTATGAGTGGTATAATAAAGATATGAAATTGTTCATACATCATTTACAATTTCTTTAATAAAATTTATATCACTTCCTATGGGTATTGCTGAACTTTCTTCAGATAATAAATTTTCTTTACTATCTTTAGTACATGTATAAACATAAAACCTTTCTTGTATCCATTCACGGTGGATTTCTTCATTTTTTGGGAGCACAAGAACTGCTCTACTATTAGAGTACCGGTTACGCATTTGAATGGTTGCATGTAAATCCGTTTGTGTTATACCAATTTTATTTCTTAATTTTAAGGAAGTAATTTGATTGTGATCTATATAAATATAAATAAAAGCATCTTGGAAGATATTTTTATAGAAAATTTAATTTATCTAACTAACGAAATCCATAGCTGTATCCTAATCTCTCTTGAATTGCTAAAAATTCTCCATGACGAGACATATCATTAAATTCTTCTCTGTCTACAAAAATGTAAAATTGACTTTCACTTTCATCTTCTGAGCTTTTTGTTGTATACCACTGACAATATTGGACCTGTGATAAATTATTATTTTAATCTGACATAATGAAAATTAATTAGAATATTACTTTTTTTGATAATGTTTGGGCCACGTGAAGAGCCAAAGATAATTTTCTCACTGCACTTGGACCTGTGAGTATTATTATTGGTGGGCTCACTTCATCATATGGTGTTACATGAAGATCAATTTTAGGAATATTTAATTGCTCTAATAAAGTTAGCTTTGTTATAGTGCGAGCAGCTGTTAAATTTACTGGTGGTGCAAATAGAGCAACTGCAGCAATCTATTTAAATAAATTCTTTAATAATTTATATAAGTTGATAATTATCAATACTTGATTATATACTTTTTCTGAAGTTGATACATTAACACCATCGATAATCTGTATACTTGGTATGGAAAATAGAAGTACAGCTTTATAATTAGGCCATTTTGTGCAATTATTACCTCTAAAATCTACTTCTTGTATTAAACCAGTGAGATTTAATAATTCTAATAAATCATTGATTCTATTAAACTTTAAATCTATCACACGTAAACTATATGCATCCTATAGTTTTAAACACATTGTTACAGTTTAAATATTCATCTAATTATTAAATATGGAATTATTACCTTAAAAAATTCTAAAGTAGACAATTTATTATATCCTAAATATAATTTCCGCAAATCAGATAAAGTACTTATGCCATATCCAGGAATGGCAGATTTATATGACAGTATGCAGTTACCCTCCAAATTTAGTTCTTGAATATTTAATCTGTCCAAATTTTCAATGTACTCAATTAAGTTATATGATAAATTTAAATGTTTTAAATATCTAAAAATAAAATATGTAATGTATAAATGAAGTCATATTTTATTTAATTACATAAAAAGGCATGCTAACTTCAAATTCTGCAAACCAGTAATGGTTTCAATTGCATTATGTGACAAATCTAAGTGAACAATACTCCAGAAATCACTAATATCATACATTTTTGATATATAATTGTATGATAAATTTACATATGTCAAATACCAAGGAGGTGAAAAATTTAAGATAGTATTCATTCTGTTATGTGCTACATTTAAGTACATTAAGTAGGGAACCCCTCCCAGAGGTGATAAATTTGTAATATAATTATATGCAAGATCAATATATTGTAAATAACGGTGATAACTTAACATTGTAATATTTGATAGTGACTGCAAAAAGGTTGTTTTCATCATATTTGTTTTATAAAATATTATGTTTCTAATATAAAATAATATACCATATTTCTCATAATACATTTGCTTAATATATAAAGACTATTTTCAGGAGATTTAGTCAAGAATGATTTCCCAACTCCTATTAGTCTGTCAGTAAGATATCCACAGAATTCTAAATCATCAAATGATATTTCTTTAAGATTTCTTAATTTCATAACTGGTGCTCTACCATCATCCCATAAACTAATATCTAGAGCATAACTACTCCAGTTGTTTTCAGTTGCACATTGTATTATTTTTTGATCTACTGAAAGTGATATTTGATCAAGCAATGAAAATGAAAGATTGGACTGTGAAAATGAATAAATTATAATTATTTCAATTATATCATAAAATAAAATTAGTTTTATATTAAGCAAAATTTACATTGGATGAAGACTTTGAAGTAGTTGATATAGAATCATTAGATGCAATTTCAAATAACATATATCTATCCTCCATAGTTTCCCAACTCATATCACTATGTGATAGCAAATCTGTATCATCATTTTCAATAACTGTATCATCCTTCTGCAAAGGTACCTTTGGTACAGAAATCCTACCAATTGTATCTTGAAAAAGTAGTGGTTCAGAGGTAGAGAACAAATAAGAAAACTGTAACTATAAGCATAGAAATTAATTTTTGTATGAATGACATCAACTTTAATTTCATAAAACTAATCAATTTGAGCAGAAGCATAATTTTACTCTTTTTTCATCCATTATTCTGCTTAAAACATTAATTATTTATATCTGTGATAAATTATTTTCATATACACAATTTTCTATTGTTTCTTAACAACTGAATATACACAGGGCTACCAAATTATGTAAAGAAACCACAATTTGTTATAAAGTTTGTTCATAACAATCTTATTTATATAACAATAATATCCCTATACAAGGAATTAACATTCCAACGAAAAGGAATTTTGAATGGTCTGGACTCTAGACAGAGCTGCAAAGAGCATAATTCTTTTCAAATTCCTAAGCTCCTTACGCTAGCACGTAACATTGTGTACGCATCATTCAATCAACAGAGCCGAATTAAAATTTTTCTTCTTCATAGAAAAATAGGGCAAGGAGTTAAAATGAAATAAAATTACCGAAATATGAAATAAGATTTATTTTATAATAAATTAAACCTAAATTTTTTAGTATGCATTTTTAAAATACAATCCTTTTTTATTTTTTTTTAAATAATTTACTTGCTATACTCGTAAAGTAAAATGTATTTTTCTTGAATAATTATTAAATTTCTAATGTAAATCAATTTCCCATAAAATTTGCAATTCTTTATTATTCACCTCTTCAAATAGCAACGATATTGACAAAGGTGCAACAAAATATTCGAAGTAGAGTATTTAGTACATAAAACAAATTTCTATTTATTCATTTCCTTAGTTATGTTCATAAAAATACAAAAATGTATAAAAATCTGCAATGTATTAATAAGAAAATTATCTGCAGCAGCCGACCCATTCGAAATTTTCGCGGTGCGAAAGAAGCGACAACTTCCGGTATGATTGGCAACTACTTCCTGTGAGTGACCATTTATGTTCATTCGCGATCCGTGCGTCGTGTGATATTGTTGCGTGTGGTCTGTGGTGACGTTACGGTGATAGTATTCGGGTGGTTTATTTCCAGTTCTCGTGTATTTTTCGCGTGTGAAAGAATAACAAAGACAAAAACAGAACGAACGAAATATGTCTGAGATTGATGCGAAAGTGAACATGTCGCTTGGTAAGTGGCCAGAGTCTCGAAAATCTAGCAGTTTTGCTGATAGTCCTGGGTGAGCGTACGGCTACTGTTTCTTCCTTTGCACGAATTCAAAATGGCGATGAAAATTATACAACGTAGATATATATCCACATTTATTTTCGTTCATTTAACATCCAAAATGGTAAATAGATCTCTAAGAAAATAAAACAAAGAAACGTATCTGTGTCAGACGATGAGCCAACTTTTGATACAGGATCGTTTCATCTCCCTAATTAATTATTAAGCAAAAAAAAAAAAAAGGCAGACATATTTTAATCGATGTTTACTTATGAGAGGATGTATGGTGTCTTTTCTAATCGCTGGAAGAAAAATGTCCTCGCTATTTATACCGATGATCGAATAACCAAGTGTATATGAATTCCGAACTTTTTCAAAAGAACCAATTCAATTTCAACGAAATAGGAATGAAATAGATAACAGGCTTCCACTAACGACAGTGGTAATAAAGAAGAAGAAAAATATATCCGCCATGAAGAATTTATACATTCTGGGAAAAATACTATGATTTACGTAGGATTGGCGGTGAGGGGATTTCTTACAATTTTTGACCAATTACTCGAGAAATTTGTCGAATGGAAAATTTACGAACCTGAACATTTTTGGATAATAACACAACTGAAGTTATGATTCATGATTTACGGAAAAAGAAGTCAACTTTCTCATTACGTGGGATATACGTTTGCATAACTTTAGTCGTATTTTTATCTCTTCTATATCATATTTCTCCAGTTTCTCTTTGTTCATCTGATGGACTTGAGAGATGCTACACACTATACGTGAGATAAAAACACGCTGAAAATTTTCGAATCGATTTTATTTTTGAACGCATCACGTGTTCTATGAAAGTATATGGAATGTCTGCGACAAATAATAATCGCCGTTGAATTCGAGAATTTAACTAAATTATAAATGAAAATGGTATTTATGTATGTTACAAGTGTGCAATCCTGAATAATTTAAGTTTAAGATTAAATATGTCCGCAATTTGTTACTTAAAAACATGCATTGTATATAAATGAATACTTCATAATATGTCAAATGTTATTTAGAATTAACAGAAGCATTTTTTATTAAACACATTATTCAAAATAAAAAGCCCGACAGAGTGCGATCGTTTAAACAATGAAGATATATAAAACTGCAAGAAGAAGCATCTATGTGATTAAATATTATATCTAAATCAGTTATTAAATGACTTATTAGATAACTGAATTTTATTAATTTGCATGTAAGACTCGAAGGCATCTACTTCAACAAATGAGAGAAATTTTTATGTAATTTACGAACTTTTGTCTACAAGCAACACATCAATGGAGGCAATATAATACTGGTTTATGATGTTTATGTAGTGGAAAATTTTGTGGATAACATACTAATTGCATAAGAGAAAACAACTTGAAAAACTTTACCTTCAACTGAAAGTAGATATCTATCAGAAATAATGCCACTATGCTATTGTAAAACATCAATAATGGATCTATTCAATTATAATTTTGTTCAAATATAGTTGATGTAATAACCAATATTAATAGCAATATAGATAGTCTGTTTCCTTCATCAATGAACAATGAATAACATGTTTTTGTTAAATTGAAATTGAAGTGGAAGAACAGACTAAAACAGATAATGTAATATAAAAATTATATTTTGAAGATATGCATTGAATCAAGAGAAAAACTGAAATATGTTAAACATACAGATGTAGAAAGTGTGAAGAATTACAAAAGTATGAAGAATCTTCAGTATGCAAGAAAGTACACATGAAATTTATGTATCAGTGTGTAAATAATTGGAACATTCATGGAAGATCACAATGAAAATAATACAGAGAGAAAGGACATTTATTAAGTACAGAAATAAAATAAACAATTTAATATGCACGAAGATTTAGTTTTAATTAAAAATATCTTAAAGGAAAGAAAATAAAGAATATAATACACGTGGAAATTTATAATTGTTAATTAAATTAGCCAATAATAGTTTTTATGTAGCAACAAATAGTTCCTTTTCATATGATAAAATCTTTTGTTACAAATATAATTCTAAAGTAATGCATTATGAAAGAAAAATATATGAAAATCATCTGATTAAACTTATTCCTATATATATATATTATTTATTTATTTATTTACTTGTTTATTTATTTTATACAAAACAATGGTATTTTGAAGTGTAAAACCTTGTCATCTACAGAAGTGCAGTGCTTCACTACGTCTGTTATTTTTTATTTAATATAGAATATGTGATTTTTATTGTTATTTTTTATTTGATATCATGATTTAAGGAATTAGAAACACATTTTAAACTTAAAGGCTGATCTATAAATATAGAAATTCCAAGTTACATTCTACTTAAATTTCATTGTAATTAATTGATAGATATATGTGTATACATAGACCATACACAGTGAGATTATTTTAAAAGTATATATACATATTGGAAGAAAATCAGGGAAACAATTCACAAAAATAAATATCGAAAAAGATCAATATACTTAAAAGAATTAAATAGAAACTGAATTAGCCATATTGAGTTGTCCTTCAACATCATCCATACAAGAGGAAATTTTTCACATATTCCAGATTAAAGCTTAACACAAATTAACTTCATGCACTGATAAGACTGTACGCTCATTAAACCTTGTGAATTTTCTTCCTTTTAAGATGAAATCATAAAGATGGAGAAAAAGGAGAAAAAGAAAAAGGCCGGGGCTACTAACGGAAAAACTGGTGTTAAACGCACTCGAGGAAGTGTGCGAGGGCGAAGTGGACTCAGAGGTAGAGGTACCAGAGTAAAGCGTAATGTTGGAACTGCTAAAAAAGAGCAAACATGGCAAGCTGGGCAAAATAACAATAATAACAACAACAATAATAATAATGTGCGTGGTGGTTTTGTGAGAAAAAGATATAAGAAAAATAGTGGTTTAACTAGATCACGAAGTAATTTAACATTAAATCAGAAACCTAATACACGAGGAACTTTTAATGTTCGCCGTGGTCGTGGTAATAGATTTGGTCTGACTCGAAGTAGAAGTCGCACAAACTTGACTTTTACACAAGGAGGCTTTTTCACCAATAATAAGACTCCATTAAAACGAACGAACAGTTTACCAAATTTACGTGATCCAACTTCGGTTCATAATCGACTGGGATATCAAAGCCCTGCTCAAATTGCTTACCGAAATCGTGTTAAAAGAGCAAAACAATTGCTGCTACAAAGACAGAACCAGAGATTATCCTTACAAAACCAATTCAGAGTAAGTTAATATTGTAGATAATAAATCATAAACATAATTAATTTGACATTAATTTAATTATTTTCTTCTCTTTTAGATTCCACAAGCTGGGAAGTCATTATTATCACTCCAACAAAGATCCACAGATAGAAGACAACAAATTTTAACTTCTCAACGTCGCTTTACTACTGGTGGATTACGATCAGATCAAATTGCCCGTGCACAAAGACGTGCGCAATATGAACAAAAATTAATGAGAATGAAGTATGCTTAAATGTCTTCACATTTATTGTTCTAAGTAGCTTACAATTAAGTTCATATAATTTGAAATATTTTTTAATAAATTATTGTTTATTTTCAATTATAAAATCTTATACTTTATATTGGGATTTTATTGAAATTATACAATGTTGTAGTTCCTCGCGATTAAATACAAACTCAAATGTAAACTTCATGTATACATTGGGAAATGAGTACAGTCCTAGCACGCATCAACGCCCTCTTACTCTTACCCCAAGCAGAAATGGAAGTGCTGTGAACAGTTTGCGCCCATTACCAAGAGGAAGGTCCCCATTTAGACAAAGTGTACAAAATTTGAATATGGTATGATAATAAAAATGATTAATAAGTTATTACTGGTAGTTATAATTTAAAAAAAAATCAAGTTCTGTGTAATTTATATAATTTAATATGGTGGAATTTATAAATTTCAGGTTGGTCGATCACCCATGTTTGGTCGACAACGTTCAAGGTCAAGATCGCGTTCCCGTTCTCGTACACGCAACACTTCATCATCAGACGCAAGACCAGATGTCGATGATCGTACTTTCAGCGAAGTCATGTATAGTTTATCCGGAAATCTCGGCGTTACAGGAAGAACGCTTAATGATAGATTTAGTTTTTAAATTGAAAAAGGAAAGTTTGTTTTGTATTTAGAATATAAGACTGTTGAGGCCAGAAATTTTATGCTTGAAACATAGATATTAGGTATAATGTTTTCTTATCAATTGCATTAATATTAAAGTTACATCAAGTAGAAATCAATTTATTTAACTCGAATGTTCCCCATTTTTTCGTTTGTATATTAAAACTATATGAAAATTATTTTGAAGTTTTAAAGTATAAAACATTTAAGTTTGAAATATATTCCAAGATATTAACTACATTGAATTCGTAATAAATTCGATGTTTAATATTACCTCATCATATTTGAGTTCAAAAGTATGATAGAAATTGATTTGCATATAAATATAAAATTCATAGTAAATTTTTGTATGGAAAGATAATTTGCAATATATTTTAATATTAAAAATAAATTTTAACTTTTTATTAGTACAGACATTTCATTCTTTGCTACTTTATAAATGTTTTAGTAACATTTTTATTTCGTTTTTATGTATATATTTCTATGTTGTAATAATAATTCGGCAGAATTATTTTTTTATCACATTTAATATATTTTATTGAAAAATGTGGCCTCAATTACGCGAGTTTAATACATCTAGAGACAAAGTATAATATTATTACAAAGAATGAACAGTATAACTATATTCGAATTATAAAAATTGTAGAAATTTTATTAGGGATGTCTAATTAGTTCTCAAAATAAGTACAAGTCTGAGTCGTGGAATAAATTTTTAATATAGGTACGAGGATTATTCACATTTCGAGTATACTGAACACGATATATCAATGAAATATAAATATAATGTAGAATGAATTTCTTTTCTTTATTATACGTATTTAATAGTTGTTATATATATGCTTATAAGGAAATCATAATCAGAGTACATATAGTATATACATAGAAATAGAATATAAATTGAACTTTTTTATTTTACTCTATTAACATAATTTAATACATATATACATGTATAAAAAAAGTAGGAGGATTTTTATTACACTTTGAATGTTATGTTTAATCAAACATCATTTTATAGTTTATTGAAATTTACCATCCAACTATAGTGACGTGGTTTAGAATATAAATGCAATAACT
This sequence comes from Bombus campestris, assembly GCA_905333015.3. NCBI lineage: Eukaryota > Metazoa > Arthropoda > Insecta > Hymenoptera > Apidae > Bombus > Bombus campestris. The sequence goes on from HG995135.1 coordinate 8,251,778, forward strand.
TTTATAAGACATAAAGAATTTATTACTGAAATACTTTTCGATTGTAAAAATATTGCTTTATAATGTATGTAGTATTATAATTATAAATACAGTGTCTCTCAGAATTTAATATTCATCGCCTACTCGACTTAACTGAATTCGTCACATTTTTTATATAAGCTTACAAATTCAAGGTATAATGCTTCTACAAGAAAAACATCCTATAACGTTCTGTACATTTATAGTAATTGTTTCACACCCCTCTTGGAAAGCCAAACAATTTTCAATGTGAATGTGTTAGAAAAACTCATTTTGTATAGCAATAAAATTGTTTAAAATTATTTGCCGGCAATATGTCCATTAGACTCTCGCTTTTTGCATCATTTTGCGTTAAAAAAATAGGAAGACAGGTAACAATATTTATTTTAAGTAGCCACATACAACAAATGCAAATATATCAAAGAAAATATTTTCAGTTTTTAAATCGTACTTCAGTCATTGTTCAACAAACTCGACATTTACAAGTTCATGAACATATTGCATATACTTTATTGAAAAATAGTGGAATTCCAACTCCGCCTTTTGGAGTAGCCAAAACTGCAGACGAGGCTGCCAAGATAGCAGCTGATCTTAAGACAAAAGATATTGTTCTGAAAGCTCAAGTTCTTGCTGGAGGACGTGGAATGGGGCACTTTAAAGATACCAACGTCAGCGGTGTTGTTATGTGTGAAACGTGAGTTTAATCAATTAAATCAACTCTATTATAATGTGCTAGTGAGTTTAATCAATTAAATCAACTCTATTATAATGTGCTATTATATTTATGATACACTGTATTTGACATATATTTTTAGGCCTGAGCAAGCAAAAACTTTGACTAGTAATATGATAGGTAAATTGTTAATAACTAAACAAACTGGAGAAGCTGGTAGAATTTGTAATTCAGTAATGGTGACAACACGTATGTTCCCACGTAAAGAATATTATATGGCAATAATGTTGGAACAATCTTTTGATGTAAATTGCAACGTTTCATTATAACTAGACTGTGGATATTTATACAAATTCATATTTTTATTGGTACAGATCATTTAACTTGAAAAAAGGTTTTATTTTCTGAATGTTATAACATTTGCTTTCCTTTTGATAATTTATGTAATTTTGTGTTCGTGCACTTTCTTGTATAGTTTTATATAAATACATAAGTATCTGCAGTCTAATTGTAACTATCGTTGAATTTATTATTAAAAGTAAAAATTAAATATGATTTACAGGGTCCTGTTGTAATTGTATCTAAACAGGGCGGTGTAAATATCGAAGACATCGCTGCCACGAATCCGGAAGCTATATCGTATACACCAGTGAATATCATGAAAGGTTTAGCACTTGAACAAATAAATCAAATTGTGGATAACTTAGGTATAGAAGGAGAGAAGAGGAAGATTACATCGTTAATTATTTGTAATCTCTACGAGTTGTTCATCAAGAAAGATGCATTATTACTTGAAATTAATCCATTTGCATTAGATATTTGCGGAGAATGTATGTTGTAAAAAAGAATTTAATGAATTCATTTTATTAAATTAAAGATAGTTAATAACATAAGTATTACGTATTTTCAGATTTTGCCTTAGATTGTAAATGTTCTTTTGATGACAGTTCAGAGTTCAGACAAAAGGAACTATTTGCACTGCAAGATTTCACACAACTAGATCCTAATGAAGTCCAAGCATCTAAGTTTAATTTAAGCTATATAGCTTTAGATGGAAATATAGGGTGTATGGTAAATGGTGCTGGATTAGCGATGGCTACTATGGATTTAATAAAATACAATGGCGGTATGCCAGCTAATTTTTTAGATGTGGGTGGTAGTGCCACTGAAGAAGCTGTGATGGAAGCTTTTAAAATAATAATCTCTGATCCGAAGGTACTTAAAATTTAAAACAAGTAATATTTGAATTATGTCTTTTGCCAATAAGTTTGAAAATATGTAATGTAAGGTTCAAAACCATTTACAAATTTTTAGGTAGAAGCAATTTTCGTAAATATATTTGGTGGTATCATGAGGTGTGATATAATCGCGAAAGGTATTATCAATGCGTCCAAAGAGTTACAGTTGAATATTCCCGTAGTTGTAAGACTGCAGGTAATTCATCGCTAATACATGAGGAAAAATTGTACACAATTTTTTTATATTAATCTAATCTAATCATATAGGGAACTAACGTGAAAGAAGCACATCGATTGATACGGGAAGCACAATTGAAAGTTATTTCCGTAGATGATTTTGCCCAAGCTGCTGAATCGGTTGTAAAATTATCTTTAATAATAAAAGCTGCAAATTCTATGAACTTGGACATTTCTTTCACATCCAAAGAAACATCGGCAGAAAAGTCTAAAGTCGAAAGCAAGAAAAAGTAAAAACGAAATAAATTTTTATATTTTTAGAGACACAATCTGAAAGATATATTACATACATAGATATAATTATTATGTTTGTTTTATTTTATATTAATCATTTTATATCTGACAACAAAAGTTGGATATTATAAAATATTAGATCTTTTCTTTTTGACCTTTTTTATATTATATAAATTTATGTCGATGTAAATATGTTTGTAAAGAATAAATATTTTTTTTGAAATCTATAATGTAATAATTTATTCTAGTTTCGAATATAATATATTATCTATATTATTTTTATTAATCATGAAATTGTTACTGCCAATACTAAAAATGATTTAGTTTTCTTTAAATTTATGTAGATTTAGGTATTTTATAATTATATGAATGAATAACAAAGAATGCTTAATTTTGACTTGACTAGTGAAAGATAAAATGGAATAATACTAGTATTTAAATGGCGACAATAGAATTAAATTAACTATACAAAACAAACTAAATATATTTTTTGACATATAAATATAATAACTTTTACAAAACTTGTACAATGAACTTATTATTGAAATGTTATATCTATAATTAAAGTATCCCAAGATTGGAATACAGTAGTAGAGAGAAATCAAATGAGTAATTAAATCAGAAAAAATTCAAATAAACATAAAGTGGTGCTGCCATCGCGTCATCGCCGTGGAGTTTGCGTCATGTTTTTGTAGGAAACATCAAGGAAGGTGGGGACATGAAGGCGTAGACAGCGCAGCTTACATTTGGCACTTTTGGCAGTCCACTGCCACTGCTTTAGTAAGATGGCCACCATGTTGTCTCGGACTATCTCAATCGTTGAAAATTTTGCCCGATTCAATGGGTCAAAGGTACATTAAATATTCTATTTTTCGTGTCGTACTATATTATTCGTTTACGGTAATTCCTATTCATTTATGTCATTTTATTCCATTTTCACGAATCCATCGATATTTACGCCAATAATTCATAAGTGGTATAATCACCATATTAGATATCTGTAGTCTGCTAAATTGAGCGCCAGGGTCAGGCGATTCGAAGCCAAAGATTGTGGCCTTGCTCTAAACCAAGTTTTTTTTACGAAATATGAATATGACAGTTGTGCAATATGAGCGTGGACATTTTCACAATCAACCTTTGATTCGTTGGTCATTGGCTCTGTTCCGTACATTCGTATTTAATTAATATTTATTCAATTACGTGAAAAATGACACTACTTGTCAAACTACCAAGAATTGTCATTCTTTTTGAAAATTTGAAATTCGAATAATCGATTATCATCACTATCGATTACTTCGTTTTGTTACGAAGTTACTCTTTTTTTTTTTTTTTTGAAGTATTTTGGCATTTTTTATTATCTTCAGTATTCAATTTTATATCATTTGTTTTCAATAACTATACTCACTGTTTGTTATTTTCCCTTGTTTTGATTAGTTAGAGTATTTCTTTAGTAAGACAAAATAAAGTACAAGTGCCAAGTATGCGATTAGAAGTATGCAGGTCATTACCATTGATTGATCTTTGTACTTCTTTGCTCTTCTTCTTTGTTCTTCTGTACTAAACAATTAATGTCTATTATTATTATATATGTTACACAAGCTTTATTTACTGTTATTGATCCATTTTTGCTATTTCATTTATGTAGATACTGGGATGCAAAACCAACTTAGTAAAGCAATCAGTCAGGAATTTGAATGTTCATGAACACATCAGTTACAGTTTATTAAATGAAGCTGGAGTTCCAACTCCTAAATTTGGAGTTGCTAAAACTGCAGATGAAGCTGCCAAACTTGCTGCTGATTTAAAGACCAAAGATATTGTTTTGAAGGCACAAGTCTTAGCTGGTGGCAGAGGAAAGGGACATTTTAAAGGAACTAGCATTAGTGGTGTAAAGATGTGTGAAACGTAAGTTATTATGCACAGGTGATGATAGATATGTATGCTTTGCATTAAATTAATTTTTCTTTTTTTTTTTTATAGACCAGAAGAAGCAAAAAAATTAGCCAGTCAAATGTTAGGCAAATTGTTAATTACTAAACAGACAGGTGAAGCAGGTAGGATATGCAATGCAGTGATGGTTACACAACGAATGTTTCCTCGTAAAGAATACTATCTTGCAGTTATGATGGAAAGAGCCTTTGGTGTAAGTTGCTAAATAAATGTAATTTCAATGAATGGAAGAGTAGCTTATTTAATTAAAAATTTTTTTATTTGAGGGTCCAGTCATAATAGCTTCAAGTCAAGGTGGTGTAAATATTGAAGAAGTTGCTGCAACAAATCCTAGTGCTATCATGTATGAACCCATTGATATACATAAGGGTATTACAAAAGAGCAAGCAGATCGAATTGCTGTTAAACTTGGACTTCAGAATGTTAAAGATTATATTTCTAACATCATCATGAACCTGTATAAGATGTTTCTTAAGAAAGATGCTCTTTTATTAGAAGTGAATCCTTTAGCAGAAGATGTTAATGGAGAATGTAAGTTCAAATCTTAAAAATTTATAATTCACTATACATTATAAAAAGTAACGTGTAAAAATTGCATTCTTTAATATACAGATTTTGCTTTGGACTGCAAGTGCAGATTTGATGATAATGCTGAATTTAGGCAAAAAGAACTATTTTCCTTAAGAGATTGGAGTCAGGAAGATACTAAAGAAGTTGAAGCTGCTAAATTTGATTTAAATTACATTGCACTTGATGGTAACATTGGTTGTATGGTAAATGGAGCTGGTTTAGCTATGGCTACTATGGACATCATAAAATTGCATGGAGGTGAACCAGCTAATTTCTTAGATGTAGGCGGTGGTGCGTCTACATCTGCCGTGAAAGAAGCATTTAAAATAATTACATCAGATTCACGAGTGAGATCGCATAACATAGATTCTATTATTTTTAATATTGATAAGATTGATAAATATTCTTTTTTTATATCTATTATAGGTCCACGCTCTTTTGGTTAACATATTTGGTGGAATAATGAGATGCGATGTTATCGCAGAGGGAATTATCGCTGCAACTAAAGAACTTAGCTTAAAAATTCCTGTTGTTGTTCGATTACAGGTATAATTTTAAATACATATTAATACTTTACTGGAGTAATTGATATAAATTTAATTTTATATGATTTTATTGCCATTTCAGGGTACAAATGTAGACGAAGCAAAAGCTCTTATTGCAAATGCAGGTTTAAAAATTGTACCAATAGATGATCTTGATGAAGCTGCCCGAGTTGCGGTTAAATTATCAACGATTGTTAAATTAGCACAATCTGAAAATCTTAGCGTTAATTTTGAAATACCTTCGATTTCATAAATATAGTAAAAATTATTATTTGCATATTATCAGAAGAACTTTGAGGATATATTCATATTGCTAAATGTTTGGAACAACATTTGAAAGTAATAACTAGATTAATAATTTCGAATGTCACATTTGTGCTGTCTTTAGAATTACATTTGAGTACTTCACATATGTTTTTATTATAAGTGGAATAGAAAGGAAGTTCATTGAAACTTTTGTTCTGCTCGATGTTTGAAACATTTATATTCTCCATAAAAAGAGATGAATGTGATCGTAATTTTTAATTACGGATTTGTACATTTGAGAAAAAAAAAACTAAACCTCTACTTAACTACGATCGTCTACATTTAAAATATTTCAAAAAATACTAAACAATTGAATTACTTCCTTCTCAATGCAAGCACAAATTCGTTCCCAAGAAGTACGCAGGCTTCTTCAAGGATGTAATTTATTGCTTACCCAATTAACGGGGGTTTCTGTGATTCAGTATTAAAATTAAGTTACATAATATACATTTACCGACATAGCCATATCTTTTGCACGAAAGTGTACTCAATATTATTTCAAAACTTACATATATGTTAACAAAAAGTACATGACTACTACTGTCCAAAAAACGAAAACCTTTTATATAATCATCCACAAAAAATTGTTATAATTGAGATATTACGCGATATATGATTGTTATATCTCATTTGAAAAGAAAAAAGGGCCTGTTTAATGTAATATAGACATTTGTAGTTATATGTATACATACATAAATTATTTTACGTAATTTTGATTTGTTTTTATTCTATTAATGAGTCGAAAGTAAAATGATGCTCACGTTTCTTGCTTCTTTGAAACATAATATCATTGCGAAATAATCAGATTACAACGTATCAGTATTATGACACGATATGGTGATGATATAATAATGAAATAATTATGATATAGTATTGTTGTCATCTATGTTATAGATATATTACAAAATATATTGCATCGTTAAATAAATTATATTATTATTTAATTTATTGGAAGAAATTTATACAAAAAAGAAAGTTATCGATTAGTAAATGCAATATTATTTTAAATATAACTTTAAAATATTTCAAATAAAATTTATCATGTTCCACCAAGTGTGAAATCTTTTAAAAGTATTTTTGCTTAAATGCAACTATTATGATCGGTAATAATTATTTTTTTCAATAAAAAATGCTATTATTATAAGACGACTGTTCTTTTCATTTATCTACAAATTTAATCTAAAGTATTTGAAAAGAAATATCAGAGGAAATATGTAGTAACAGTCGTAGTTTGTTTTTAATTTAGGATCTTTTGAAGTTGGCCTTCCTGTTTGATGCTCGACTTATTTGTGATTGGTAGTAACAAGTAATAAGAGAGCAGGGGTTATTCATTTTGAATATCGTGTAATGTATTCTAACGAAATTTTCCAGTCACTTATTTTCTTATATTTTTCAATTTGTATCCTTAATATTTAAAAAATGGTGAGAACAAAGGCGGATCGCGTCCCTACAAGAGGTAAAACAAATTTTAAAAAATTCACCTTTTTTCAGTAAATTATTTAAAAAATTTCTATCGTTTCTTTATTTCACTTCAGTTGGTTTTAATTGTTAATTTAAACTTGTATTATTATGTTTAATAAATATTTTGTAGTTTTATTCAAGTTATTATTTTTAATTGTTAGAGTACCAGAAGATAATTAATTTTACGAAAGTTTCATTAATATTTATTATTTGTAGCTGTTGGTAGCAAAGCACCACATAAAACTACAAAAAGTACACCAATTAAGAAATCAAGTAGCAGTAACAAAGGTAAGATTTATAATTTTATTAAATTAAAGGTATAGTTTCAAAATTTAAAACAATCGTAATTTTAGGAAAGAGTTATTCAGGTGGTAATCCATATCATCCGAGGGAAACTCCAGAATGGCAGAAGCCTATTACATGTTTTCTCAATCAAGGTTCTGTGAATCAATCTAAAGATTTGTCAAAAGCTCAGGTATATAATGATGATATTACCAATAATTATATTTAGATAATAAACCACATTATTTTAAATAATAGGAAGCTGCTGGTGAAGGTCCTAGCCAAGTAGTAAAAAATGAGTCGGACTAAAGATGTGCAACATTGTTGTTAAATTGTTATGGTATTATCATAGTGTTATTTGTCAGTACAAAAGGTTATTTATTTCTTTAAACCAGTGTAGGTATAAGTATTTTATATTTTATCACAATGAACAACAAAGAATTTTTAATTTTAACTAACATGAGACAAGTAAAAAGACAAGAATGAACAATACAAGCATCTAAATGCTGAAAGTAGAATTAAATTAGGTAAATTAAATACAAAGCAGACTAAATATATCTTTTTACTCAACATTTGAAATGTGATCAATATCATAAGTATAATATTTATAATTTGAAGGACAATATTGTAATATGTTTAAATAAAATTACCATAAATGAGGGAAACGTAAACATTTATTTTATAACCTAATAGGATTAACCTTCTCTTTAGATCGCAGATACAATTATTGTTATTCGAACTTGTAAAAGAATATCAAAGTGTAAAAAACCGTTTAAGCGAAGTAAAACGCGTCAGAGATAAATGAACCAATCGTGAAGCTATATTGCGATGTTTCTTTTCAGCGGTTATTGTTCGATACAGTTTAGGAACGCAATTTCCTATCAAAATTTTGGCAGTCCAAGTTGCGGTAAAGATTCGCAGTATTGAAATGCTGCCGACAGTGAAATTTCATTAAAATACAGATTCTGACGCGATTTTCTATCGAATAAACGTAATCAAGTTCAGTGTCGTCTGCTTCGACGGAACTTCGTAATTTTTTTTTCTTTTCGTTTCATTATAACGTGAAATATTGGAACGACAACTGTAACCGGCTGTAAAAAAGTTTTCAATCATGGCTAGTGTTTCTTATCAAATTGCAAACCTGCTAGAAAAGGTATTTGACATATTTTTTTAAATATATGCTGAAAATCCTTTCGTTTTTTATTCTGAGATAAAATTGATGAGGATGTTAACACTTAATCCGGTGATGATATTGAAGTTCTACATAACCTCGCTTTATTGTTTAAAAAAATATGCAATTATTCTTATAAGCAATGATTTTCTAATTTTCAGTATGAATAACGATATTATGCTTGTTCAATATTATTTTTTTTTAAATTACAATATAATATTTTGTCATTATGTACTTTACATACCCAAAAATGTACAGATTCATGAATTCATTGTCAGCAAGAAACAAAGGTGTTTTCAGCTGTCACTAAGATAATATTATATATGTATTGTTTTTATCTTTCATTGGAATAATCCAAAGTTTTATATATGTATAATGATTATTAGTTGATAAATTGTTTATTATTAGTAATTTGATTAGTTTAATTTAATATATATTTTATTATCAAATGGAACAATACATTCTTTATTTATTTTTATAAGTAATTTTAATTGCAAAATTTTATTCATTATTTTGGTTTTATATCAATATTTTAACTCATATTTTATTGTCTTAGATGACATCCACCGATAAGGACTTCAGATTTATGGCAACCAATGATTTAATGAGCGAACTCCAAAAAGACAATATTAAACTGGATGATGATTCAGAACGTAAAGTTGTGAAAATGCTTCTAAAACTGTTAGAGGATAAAAATGGAGAAGTACAAAATCTTGCTGTAAAATGGTACACTTATATTTAGATTTAGATGTGAATTTTTGGGTTTGAAATTTCATAATAATATTGTGTGTTAATTTTTAGCATTAGTTGTTTTTCTTTAAAAATTGACTATATGTAATTGCTTGTGTGTTCGAAACGCATATTATGTTTGCAAGATTTTCTTTGTATTTGGACACGATTACAGAAACGTGTCCAATTTCAGTTTGGGCCCACTAGTCAATAAGGTAAAGGAGTACCAGGTGGAAACTATTGTAGATGCCTTATGCATTAACATGGTGTCAGATAAAGAACAATTAAGGGATATTTCCAGTATTGGATTGAAGACTGTAATATCTGAGCTTCCTTTGGGATCCAGTGCACTTGTCGCGAATGTTTGTAAACGAATAACCGGCCGACTAAGTAGTGCTATAGAAAAAGTAATTAATGTTTTCAAACTTATAATAACTCATCTTAAAGTTATTAATAAAATTTTATATAACATATTCAGAATAAAAGAAATAATTCTTTATCACATACAGCAGGAGGATGTATCCGTACAACTCGAAGCACTTGATATTATGGCAGACTTACTGTCTCGATTTGGTGCTTTGCTAATTACGTTTCATTCCACTATTTTGGCCGCATTGTTGCCGCAACTTTCTTCTCCTCGTCAAGCAGTTAGAAAGCGTACTATAATAGCATTGAGTCACCTCCTAACTTCAAGCAACAATTATTTGTACAATAAACTTGTAGATCATCTACTTGAAGGACTTTATACTCAAACAGCAAAAAATGTAATACGTACTTATATACAATGTATTGCTTCCATTTGGTAAGTATTTTTATGACTAATCACTATGCATTTTTTTTTATATTAGTCCTATTTTTATTGTCAAATTTCAGTCGTCAAGCAGGGCACAGATTTGGAGAGCAAATAGAAAAAGTTATGCCATTAATTGTACAGTATAGTAACGAGGATGATGATGAATTGAGAGAGTATTGTTTGCAAGCATTTGAATCTTTTGTATACAGATGCCCTAAAGAAATTACTTCACATATAAATAAAGTGCGGACATTTTCTTAAGTAATTTTAACATTTTAGATTCATTAGAATTATTCAGAAATTTGCGTTAAATTCTATTTCTTTGCTAGATTATAGAAATCTGTTTGGTTTACATTACATATGATCCAAATTACAATTATGATGATGATATGAACGAAATGTCCGATGCAGAAGATATTATGATGGAAGTAGAAGAAGATGGAGAAGAGGATGCGGAAGACGAATATTCAGATGATGATGACATGAGTTGGAAAGTTCGTAGGGCAGCTGCAAAATGTCTAGAAGCTGTTGTATCTAGTAGACGGGAGCTTCTTCCCGAACTTTATAAAGTTGTTTCTCCGGCTTTGATTTCAAGATTTAAAGGTATCCTTTGCATACAGTAAAGCAGTTCAATAGAAGGTCAATGTTATTTAAATTGTTGCTAATACAACTATATTTTTGTAGAAAGGGAGGAAAATGTAAAGTCTGATATTTTCCATGCATACATTGCACTTCTAAGACAAACAAGACCAGCTACTGGTGTGGCTCTTGATCCAGATGCAATGGAAGATGATGATGGACCTATTGCGTTGCTACAGCAACAAGTCCCGTTAATCGTGAAAGCTGTCCATCGTCAAATGAAAGAAAAAAGTATTAAAACGAGACAAGATTGTTTCTCACTGCTGAAAGAATTAGTGCTCGTATTGCCCGGTGCTTTAAGTAATCATATACCTGCATTGATACCTGGTATACAATATTCTTTGGGAGACAAAAATTCTTCGTCCAATATGAAGATTGATACATTGGCATTTGTACATACTCTATTAATAACACATCAGCCGGAAGTGTTTCACGCTCATATGGCAGTTTTAGCGCCACCGATTATATTAGCTGTCGGAGATCCGTTTTATAAAATTACAGCAGAAGCATTGCTGGTATTACAACAACTTGTGCAAGTAATCAGGCCACATGGTAAACAAATCTATTTGACTATAGATTTATAAATGAATCAATAAAAAATTTATTTCGTTGTCATAAATATTATTTCAGATAAAACATGTTACTTTGATTTTACATCATTATCTGGAGAAATATATCGTTGCACGTTGATGAGATTGAGAACAGCAGACATCGATCAAGAAGTAAAGGAAAGAGCAATCGCATGCATGGGTCAAATTCTCGCACATTTTGGAGACACTTTGTCTGACGAATTGCATGTATGCCTTCCTATATTCCTGGATAGACTACGTAATGAGATCACTCGACTTACGACGGTGAAAGCTTTGACATGTATAGCAGCGTCTCCTCTAAGAGTAGATCTTAATCAAATTATGGTATGTAAGCTATTTTGTCTTTTACAGATTAATACTTCAGGTTTTATTTTGATAAACATTTTTATACTATTTTGATATTATTGTATTTGCTTCATTTTACTGTATTTTTTTTTTACAGGAAGAAGCAATTCCAATTCTTGGATCTTTTCTGAGAAAAAATCAACGAGCTTTAAAATTATGTTCTCTTCCACTTCTGGATACCTTGGTTCGAAATTATAGCTCTACTCTTCACGCTGATTTATTGGATAAGGTAATAAATAGGAAAATAATGATCAGTGCCTACTTTAACATTCCATATTATAATAGAGTATTTTATTAGGTTACTACAGAATTACCAGCATTATTAAACGAGACCGATTTACATATTGCGCAATTAACTCTTAATCTTCTCACCACCATAGCGAAGTTACATCCAGTTGCTCTTACAAGGGTTTCTGATAACATCCTTCCAGAAATATTAGTTCTGGTGAAGTCTCCACTTTTACAAGGTAATGTATATTTAAATACTTAACTAGAAAATATGTAAGATATATATGTATAATAAAAATATTAATAATGAATTCTTCTTCATGTATTAGGTGTGGCTTTGAATTCGATGTTGGAATTTTTCCAAGCATTAGTACAGGCAGATATACCAGGTCTTGGTTACAGAGAATTGCTTTCAATGTTGTTAGCCCCTGTCAGTCAATCCGTACTTCACAAACAAGCTTATCATTCCCTCGCAAAATGTGCAGCTGCATTAACAATCACATGGCATCAAGAAGCTCAAGCGGTGGTCGAGCAATTTCTGAAAGACGTTCAAAATCCTCAAAGTGATGCGCAGCATATTTTTGCATTATTGGTTATTGGTGAAATAGGTAGACATGTGTAAGTATATATTATTATGTCGATTTTAAATTGTTCACATCACTTAAATTATTTTCTATTTAGGGATTTGAGTGAAATCAGTTCTCTGAAACATATAATTTTGAATTCATTCTCTTCCCATTCAGAGGAAGTAAAATCAGCAGCTAGTTATACATTGGGTAACATAGCTGTTGGTAATCTTCCAAAATACTTGCCATTCATTTTGAAAGAAATCGAGGCACAACCAAAGCGTCAATATCTTCTTTTACATTCGTTGAAAGAGGTAACCTTTATGAAATATTTTAAGCTTTGTTTTATTTTCATTTAAAACTGAAAATTTAATGGTTTGCAGATAATTACATGTCAATCTGCTAGTCCATCTGGGGTATCTCATTTGCAAAATTTCGTGCCTTCGATTTGGATGCTTTTGTACAGGCATTGTGAATGCACGGAAGAAGGTACTCGTAACGTTGTAGCAGAGTGCCTAGGAAAACTTACATTGATCGATCCCGCTACTTTACTGCCAAGATTACAAGAGTCATTAAAATCAACATCTGCTCTTTTGAGAACTACTACAGTTACTGCTGTTAAATTTACTATTTCTGACCAGGTATTTCATACATCGGTTTTACTTGTTAAAATAAATTACTTAATTCTTTATGAAATTTTTTGCAGCCACAACAAATCGATGCCATGTTAAAACAACGTATGGATAGTTTCTTGGTTGCTTTGGAAGATCCCGATTTGAATGTCAGAAGGGTAGCTTTAGTTGCATTTAATTCAGCAGCACACAATAAACCAATGCTCATAAGAGATTTATTAGATTCCGTGTTACCACATCTTTATGCTGAAACTAAGATAAAGGTATTTGCCAAGGAACAATTTAATTAATTATCATTATTTAATTAATTATTTATTGAATAATTATTTTACGTATATGAAATAATTTAAATGTAGAAAGAACTAATAAGAGAGGTGGAAATGGGTCCCTTCAAACATACAGTAGATGATGGCTTAGATCTCAGAAAGGCAGCATTCGAGTGCATGTATACATTACTTGACTCTTGTTTGGATCGTCTCGATGTTTTCGAATTTTTAAATCACGTTGAGAATGGTCTCAGAGATCATTATGACATTAAGATGTTAACTTATCTAATGACTGCGAGACTTGCTCAATTATGTCCTACAGCAGTTTTGCAGAGTAAGTGTATAGTATAAATTATAAATTGATTGATTTTTATTAATGAAATATTGAATCATATGTAGGGTTAGAACGATTAGTTGAACCATTAAAAAGCACTTGTACACTGAAGGTAAAGGCAAATTCCGTCAAACAAGAATATGAAAAACAAGATGAACTTAAACGTTCGGCATTAAGAGCTGTGGCAGCATTGTTAACTATTCCAGATGCTGGTAAAAGAAATCATTTTCTTACGTGTCAGTATTAATTTTGTTGTTTGATTCCCTAATCTTTTTCTCTTTTCTCAGACAAAAATCCATCGTTGAGCGAGTTTGTAACGCAGATCAAATCGACGCCCGATTTACAACCACTTTTCGAGATAATCCAAAAAGATTGTACTGGTAGTAATATGAATGAAACCAATGTGATGGATCAGAGCTAAAATGTTTATGATTTACTTTTTGTATTTTACATAGATCGCTGTTAGCTAAGCATCCACGGTCATATTATTCATAGTTTATTTCTATACGTTATTTTTTCATTATTATCTTCGATCTGAACTGTAGTTTGAGATGAATGTGATTTCATGTAATACGTCATGTATAAATTATAAAATAAATTTGCCAATTGTAAGCATCTTATAATAATGATCTTTCCTTTAACAATAAATAATGCGAAAAACAATATTTTGGCTTAATTAATTCTGCTTTTACGAAGAAAAGAAAAACACCAAAGATTGTTTTCCAGTTGCACAAACCGACTTAAAGATTTATGATTAATGTGCTATCTTCTCACGCACGTATATGTTGCATTTGCTGACCTACTTATATGATTCATTAATAAATTTATTAGCAAGGCTAACTACTACTTTCCCTCCAAATAAACATGCATTTGCGAGCTGCAAGTTAAGAATCTTTAATTTTGGTAATTTAAAAATAAATCACAAATTAATTACAATTCTTGCGTTAAAAAGTATACTTTGTACAAATATTATGCATGTCCATATGTTTCATGTAATGTTGAATCATGCTATTAATATTATGATCGAAATGGAACATCTTTAGTGTTAGTAAAGACGTTCCAAAAATAAATGAAGCTTAAGGAATACACACTTCGGGGGTGGTACTTTGCCAAATATTTTGCGGTCGACAGCCTTTAATCTTACGTTACAGCTGTAATAATATAAAGCTTGATAATTTTGTCTCTAAGACCTGCTAATAGTTACATTGATGGATGGTCATTCGATTTACTTGACATAATTGAAACTTCTTAATTTAAATATAATACGTTGAATCTAAAAAATAACGAAGATAAATTCATTTTTATATTTCTTTCTGCAATTATCTTTATGCTTGTATAGTTAGAATTTCTTATAAATTTTCCTATAATTGTAAATTTATAAAATATATTTTGAAAATAATTAGAAAAGACTTGGAAATAGAATTTGCGACTCCGAACTACAAAATTGTTTGTTTCTGGATGATAAAAAGCTTGGATCAGTATTGCTATGCACCATATGGCAACTGTGAAAGCTCACTGTATCATTGATTATTGAATCATTTAACGCAAGAGTCCAGATTTGTTTTTCTTGCGAGCTCGTACGATGATCCTCATGCGTATGTAAGCTTCGTAATCCTTCACCTAATTCCGAAACCTGTTGCTAATCACGTTTCCGAAAATATTTTATTATCTTTAGAACATGCTTTTAATTTAAACAATATGTGATAAATATGTAATATCATTACAGAAAAGTCTTTTGTTTATACCGAGGAGATTAGATTAATAATAAATAGCAAGTGAATAACTAATTAATGTATGTTTAAACAATTAGTAATGAAAGGCTATCGTTATAATATGAAAAGGAAATTACTAAGAAGAGTTAATTACGCAATTTTTTATCATGAAATCTATATTGGGTCACTACTCGGTATTTATATACGTGAGAACTGTATGGACTAGATATAAAAAAAATTCTCCGAATCATAAGGCATCGAAATTTCTAACGTTGCAGGGAATCACGTAGCATCTCTACGCTGAGCCGCTTTTAACTCGGATGACGATGCCTAAGCGCGTTTGTGTGATGCTATAGCACACGTAAATCCAACCTGATGAATACTTAACCATCAATTATATATGTACCTTCCCATGGAACGTTAGACGCTCTATATGAGGTTTGTTTTCAAATAATATAGTCATCATTGACTCATTCATACAACGAATCGCTTCAAATAGCTACTTAACTCCCTAAAATATTTCAGTATTAGAAATTTTATAATTTTATCCAAGTTTGTTTAAATATACTACAATTTTTATAACATTTAAAAGCTACAGAGCTACGGAGTGATAGAAAATGAGCAATTTAATTTTAAAGTACATAATCTTCTCTTATGAAAAGGAAAGATGTTGGTCCCTTGGCCTTACTGATAGTGGTCACGTTTCACATTCTTTTTTCTTTTAGCCGTTTTTATTAATTTGTATTGCATAACAACTTGTCTTGTGTAACAAATTTATTTATAACTGAAAGAAACGTAACAAAATCGAATTATTCAAATTTTATTTCATAATTATATCTTGTTAATATTTCATACTGATTGAAATTTAGGAAAAAGCAGATGATGTCCTTAGATTTCTCGTGAGTGTCGCCGACCAAGGGACAGCTTGGAAACATGTCTATTGCTCGAATATCTTTCATCACTGTGTAGTTCGCCGGTGGTACCCCTTCATTTGAAATCAAGCGAGTAAAAAAACAGCAATTGCCGGATAACGCTAGTGCGCAGTCGAAACACGCCACCCGGCTCGTCCATTTCCTCTTCTTCTTTTTCCACGATCACTTCTTCTTCTTTATAACATTGTTCATATTTCTTCCATTCGAATAATGCACCGCTTTCTTCCCGCGAAGTTATTCCCGAATTTATCTTGTAAATTCATATCCAATCTAATGAAACGTATCGCATTCTTAAATATGCGATTATATTCATAACAAATATACGAAGGATATAAATATCACTTGATTGATAATAATATGAGATGAAAAAATCTGGAACGTTACACAAACGATAATATTGAACGTTAAATATTGTCCGTCAGATAATTATAATGTAAAAGGAAAAATGTAAAAACAATCCTACTTATTGAAATTTTCCATTGAATTTTATGTGACCTATAAATTGATTGACAAAATAAATGATAACAGGACGTTAACTCTGTCTTGTAGAAACGCTGCATGATGGCATATGATAAATCGAGATTTTATCAATCAGTGGCAAAATGGAAGACATCCGTATAAAGTAAAATGTCATATTACGGTAAAGATGTTATCGTACATCATATTCTGGATCTATGTTGATATCTATCGAACCATAAAATATTTTTATTTCCAGTATAGAATATTTTCGACACACTTCAAAACATTTAGTCCATTCTTAATACTATTATACGTTTCAAATTGGTTACAAAGTAATAATAGTACTTATTCGTTCTTGGTTTAAGGACATGATTATTTCAACTGTAATCGATTCTTTTGTGTCGATTACTGACGTCTACGAGTGCAATGCTGCAGAAAAGACAAAATCTGCTTGATGCATTATAATAAATAGAAAATGAGTCTTATGTTAAAGAAATGAAAAAAAGAAAGAACTACAATGCAACAGAAATGACAGAAACTCCATATTATAGCTATAGTATAGAAACTTAATTTTAAAGATACAAACCATAGAAAGTGGTTCCTTGATTTTATTTCAGTAAGATAATTAAACAATAACGATTGCATTAAATCTTCATCACAGATCAGTGAACTCATCCCTCGTAAATTCAGGGTTTCTCGAATGGCAAACCCTTTCGATTACGTGATTCCGTGATTGGTTGATCGTCGATCATTGGTGGGGAGTTATAAAAGGGGGTTTACTTCCACGGAGCGGCGCACTGTGCGACAGTACAACTTCGTCTACGCGTCCATTCGCGTCGCGATTTCTAAATTATTTCTGAAACGTTTGAGTCAAATTCGACGAGCCTCTCGTGCGTAATTGGTGTAAACGATTCGGCACGTTTCGAAGACTAATTTATTATCTTTCTATCACGCACAGGCGGTTATCAAAAGAAAGGAAGAAACATGTGTGTACGTACGTTGGTCGGTACCGAAAGTAGCGAGCCGGTAGTGGTATACAATAATCAGAACAAGCTCCAAAAAGCAAAAGAGAAGTACATGAAGCTACACGATGATCTGGTCACTAAGGAATTGGAGATGCTCAAACAGCGGAAGACTCAGACAGTCTTCATACCAGAACTTGCTGATGACATCTTGAGGGCAAGCACCATAAACTATAGTTCACTTTTGAAAGCTTTGTCCAATTACTATGAAGCTATACAACAAACTAAGATTTTCAAGTAAGTCAACTTGGTATTTTTAATTCATTTAAATAGAAGTCAAACTGGTCAATTTGATTTCATTTCTGATGAAATAAAACATAAATGATATGTATTTTGATATTAAAATTACGAAAATTTTAAAAAGTGGTTCAGTTTAACTTTTGAATACTTTAATTGATTCTCTAGTAATACAATTTATCGCAAATACTCGATCGATTAAATGCGTAACTGTAAAAAAATATTTCTCTCACTTTTTCATCAGTCAGTACGGTGGCAAAAAGTCCCATGTTGATCATTGAGCACAAAAATATAACTAGTTCAATGTCAAAACGGAGTTAAAACACCGGTTACAATTTGTATAGCGGTATTCGTATATAAATGAATTTCCTTAAGTGAAAGTTAACGTTGACATTTCGTTATTTTTATATTTAATCATTTAAAGGTGACGTGAGGGAATTCTAAACCCCTCTTCTTTTTAGCAAGGCACTTTTATTTTACATTCAGTTTCCACTATGTGTTTAACAGTCTAACCTATTAGCGACACAAAATATTTATAGACGATATTAAATGATATTTTCGTCCAGCTAGTTTTAAAGCAGTTTTAAATTGTATTTTATCTTATTTTGTCAATTATAATGCGCCGCATTCTCTCATATAGCAAAGCTCAACAAAATACAGGAAAAATCTATAACCTACTAAATCGTAACCTGCTAAATCATTCAGCTCAGACGTTAAACGTAGTTCAAATATTTAATGTTAATTTGGCAGGTGATAATTAAAATCGTGTGGCTAGCTGATAAATGGTAGTTCTCTCATACATAACACGATAAATTCATTTTTTTATCTATGATGCTTACTCAAACAAGTTGTAAAGGTTTTGAGTGGTTGCCTATAATTATTAAACATAAATTACAATTTCACGTGTGAAATTTCGCGAAATTAATAAACCAACATTTTTGCCCTATAGATGAACATAATCGTTATCGCATAATAGATAATAAAATCAAAATTGTTTCTTTATTTGCTTTGTCGATAACGATCGAAATCATAGCGCCATTGGAGTATGTAACGATTTGAGACTATAGAGTGTATACATACTTTACATCCACTTTTCGCGTTTTTAAATGAGTTCGAGTACGTGATCGTCACGAATTTGTCATGGTTCCCTTTCGTACTATCTTTCAAAATATCCAGTATAGCACACTATCATAATTAGCATGTGATATAATATTGATATTTAATGCAATACAAGAAAAATTGATATGATAAGTTTCGTAAGTAACGAAGAAGTTACCAACATTATTGAACAGAAATTTGATAAAATTGCGAATGCGATAATGGTAAAAACTTAAAAAATTGTTGATTCTGCTGTTTTTCTAAATTTTTTACCTTTTAAGATTCTAAAATAATAGATGTAGAAATGAATTCTTTCCGAAAATGAGACTTCCATTTCGCACAAAAATCAGAAAGAATGTATTTCTACACTTAACATAAATATAAAAAATGCATAATCTTATTTTTATGGAAATATATCTAATTTTGGTTTTGCATAAATATACATATATTAATTATATATAAATATACAATATACATGTACAAACATATAAATGTAACCGTATCATAGTATACAAGCAATTGACATTAGAATTTACGATGTAAAATGCAGTTTGAATAACATGTCACGTTCGCCTAAAAAAATATTACGGTAGCTGATGAATGGCCGTTCTCAAGATCCTTGGGAGCGGTATAAAAAGGACAAGGAGAAAGGCAAACGGTACCGTAACGTACGTAAGTGTGCTGATTAATTCAAGGATTGTTTGATGTTATCATTGTAATCATAACAAAGTGAAAAAGAAATGTACTGCAAAACGGAACTTAAAAGATCATTACGTTCATGCTGCGTGACTATATGCACAAATAAAAATGGCACTGAATACATAATTATGATACTGATATATATTCGATCTGTATTTGGCAGTTAAAGGAATATTTGCTGACATATTATAGTTACAACACTATAAATCGTTTCAGTGTTTGAGAAGTCCTAATAGCTTCGAAGTTAAATAGAACGTTGCAAATATTCGTCGCAACTTATTTCAGAACATTGAAGAATTTAGAAAAAGGTACTTTCTAAGGTGGAAGTTTGATGTAGTAATTATTACACTTAGGTTTCTGTTTGTATTATATAACTAGTGAATAGAAGGAGAAATCATGAGAATAAGTTATCCCTATTTACTTCACCACTGAAGCTTCTGTATATTCAACAACACGTTAGAATACATAATTTGTTAAACTTTTTAGCATCATTTGCATAATTTTTCGTGAAAAATGTGTTTAATTGCGCTTCTTGTTTTCGTCTTTCAAATACGAAATTTCAAATTGTGGGAAAGCTTTACGTAGATGTCACTAGACGCAAAATTTAATTTACGCGTAATATAATCTTTCAATATGAATTTTTGTGCGAAAAAAATACAAATCATTGCATACACAATAGTGTACGAGAAATGGAACATACTTAACTGTTGTGATTGCATTTACAACTAGACACTGTAATTAATATTAAATGTTAATTAAAATAAATCAGTCTTCATTATAATTTTCATGTTTGGTATATAAACATAAAGTAGACTTAGAAGATCATAAATCATCATCTCATCCAATCTTCATACGCAATTTATTGATCTAAGCACAGTTTCTGATCCATTTCCGCGATCAGATAAAAATAACCTTGATTAATAGCCGTTTTCTCGATACATTATTTTAAATTACATTTATTTTGTCGTTAGAAATATATTACGTGAATAATAATGATATTTAGAATTCATGAGATATTGAAATAGTTATATGAATGAGTGTTTTCAGAATGTAATAGATATGTCAGTAATGAATATGAACAGATTCTCTGAAGCTGCCACTACTACGTTAATGTTTGAACAGCAGAAGCATGCGTACTTGACCAATATAAATACATATATGTAATATAGTTATATTTATCACATTTTGTTATTTAAAGTGCATTCACTTCCGACTAAGATTAGCAGTCGTGATTAATAATTACGTGTTCACCGGTGATTCCCAGCACGTGCGCGCCAACTCTGAGGAATGCAATGTTTTGCGCATGCGTGAAAAAAACGAGACAGATTGACATACATGCATTCGTTGCACGTGCGAAATATTCGTAATATGGATCGTAATAATTACATAAGAAGTATAATTTTGGTAACATGTAATATACATATATTAAGCTTATAATACTAATCGGAAAGAGTAGGGAATGTCTAATCAATATAGGTCCCAAAACCAATCCTTTCGACATTGTATCTAGTTCTGTATTAACTCTATTTTTCAATTAATGAAAAACAGAATTTAAATGGTCCCTTCGGTCAGATTCCAGTTATGCACTAAATCTACTGAATTCTTTTTATATTGGTATTAAAAAGTTATCATCTTCTCAGTAATGACAAACGTGACTTTACAACAGCAAATAGAAAATGTATGTCGTGTAATACAAGACATAGAAGAAGCACATAAAAAAGATCCATAGACGTCAGTCTTGTATTACAATGGAGAGAAGACACATCAAACATCATTTACAAATGTGAAAGCAAATTTTTATGTTCTTCATTATAGGGTTTATATTGATTGCACAATTTTTACTGCTATCTATGAGTTTATAACCTCACAATATCTTAGACATTTTCCTTATGACATCTTATACAAAATTCTACTATGCTACTGCCATCTAAATTACATGCATATGTATTTCTGCAACTCCATATCCTAGTGTAATTTTTATGGAAATAGGACATGTTTCATGAATGTTATTTTAGAATTTTTTGAGACATGAAATATTCCAATATTTTGGCTGGTATTCAAGTTTGAAAATACCCGTTTTCACGTGACAAAGAAACGCACTGAGGTGACGTGAAAGATAGTTTTAATCTTTCGCATAAAAGTTGAATGTTAATGTCAATTGATTATGAATGACGAGGCAAGAAAAGTTAGCAGTCCTTAGACGAAGTGAAAGTACGCGATTAAGTCAAACCTACATTTACTATACGTTATTTTTATAGGTAAATTTTAAATATGTGTACGATTTAACTAATATTATTACTTTTAGTTATAATATCATGCGAAATTAACTAATTCATGACAATTTGTGGAAGTTTTTTCCTAGAACTGATTTATAGTAACACACTTGTCAAAGGATTTTCTACTAATGGTTATCCACATAGATCTCTATCTTTTTGTGTTTCTCTTTTGTTCTCACCGTTCTCTGAACTGCTGTTACTTGGCAAGTCCATTAGTGGGTCCAAAACGAAACACCCTTCATCAACTTCTTTTATTTTATTTTCTCATACTTTATTTTCTTCCAACAGTATCTTAGCTATGCAGGAGCATTAGCAATAAAAGGAATATCGTATTACAGTCTGTTACCACTCTATTATGAACTTATAGTAATATATAGAAACATTCATTTCTTTATGACGAATAAAGGGATTCGGTGTAATTATATAAATAAAATACATGTTACAAATATTTAATAAAAAATGCTAAATATACAATCGGGGACAGAACATTACAAATAACTTGAAAACACTGATTTATTCTGCGCATAATTCTAAAATGTCAGTCAATTGATTTAATTCACCGATTATTCGAGATATCTGAGAATTCAATAAAAAGCGTCAGCGTGTTAGAAGAGAATAAGGATGCGCATCAATCATGCCGACGACGCGCTTTAATTTGTTTTTGATCACAGACGACACTGATTCATGAAAAAGTACGTGCATCAGGACGACACGGACAGGAAATTTCAAGGACCGGAATTATTCATGAAACTCCGGACTGCCCAAAACTTTTTTCGGTTGACTACCATTTCGGAAGAAAAAGCAGGTAGTTGCCCAAGAATTTTAATGGAAGTAATTTTCTGAGGCACATCTGGCTTCGATGTAGTTACCTGGCGCACAGTCAAAAGACACATCACAAAATTTACAAGAGATGAAAGTGAACGCATGACATTGCAATAACCATGAACGTCTACGCAGTTCAAATAACCCGCCAAAAATTGTCGACCTAGAATACAGTCAGTTCCCTTTGCCAATATACACACGCCCACGCAAATGCGTATGCCAGCTTTTTGCGCTCAACTGGAACTGTTGAAATAAATTACGTCAATCTGTCAGGACTGTACATTATCATATAAAACGCAAACAGGATTTGTCAACATTTGTTGTAAATAAGATATGATAGTATGTCTGGCAAAATAATCGTCACAATGTTCGCTGTACTGAATCTCGTCAAGTATATAATGTATTGGCACGCTTTGTTGATCTCGATTTGTCGAGAAATTATAATAAACGAAGACACACTTTCACAAGACGGTTAATCTTATCGAAATCTGTCTATAGCAATTTGATTTTTATCTCTGCGATTATACGAAAATAGAAATACGACTTTGTAGAGAAAGTGGAATTCTCCTGTAGTTTCAAGCACTTGATGCAACAGCAAGTGCAAAACCAATGTACGTTTTATGTATGCATCATCAAAGTGTGCATCCGTAAAGGTGAACGTGTTCAAATCAGTATAGATTGGTCAAAATGTTCGTGCGCTAGAAGTTCATGACCTAATATAACAATTAGTGGGATTATACAAATAATAAAACTCAATATTTTTACAATTGTCTAATAGACCGGTTCCTTATTTAAATATTTCTATTTTTACGGTCATTGAGTTATTATTAAACAAATTCTTCAATGTTTCACCTATTTTAGTTCTCAGAATTGAAGCAGTCAAAATTCTTAAGTTTCGAGTGCTCAGAGTTTTAGAGTTTTCGTATCTTTAGAATTTCACAGGGCTCAAAATTTTAGCATTCCAGAGTATTTAAAACTTTCGAGTTCTCGAGCGCTCAAATCTTTAGAGTACTTGAATGCTTGCAATTTTTAAGTTCCAGAGTATGTACTCGAAACATTAGCGTTCCACAAAGCTTGGAATTTTAAAATTCCCGAAATCTTCCATGCATTCCAAGTATTCGTGTTCCCAGATGTATGTTCGACCAGATAACATCACTTCCACTTGACTCGTAAAAGTGAAGTGCCCTCTCATCCAGGGCGGGCGCCGTCAGTTTCAATGTATAGACATACAAACTAAGGGGGTATTGTTTGATCAACGTTCAAATCAGGAAGGTGAAATTGCAAAGTGGTTGCATATGTATGCGGCTAGCGCGCGCGTGTAGTCCAAGCGATGGGCTGCGTGCCATCTCGCACGTTTCCCTCTTGATAACTGGCTCATAATACCCGGCGATTCTATACCTGCAGGCTTATGCTTTAGAATACGAGCGGACAGCTCGTTGCCTAGTCACGCGTCGAATTACCTCCATTCGGTTCCCTTTCGCAACTCGATAACCCATCCCCTCTACACCTGGAAAAGGAAGAAATAGTTGGACGTAATTACTATGGGCTGAAACCCTAATTGTAGCCGGTTAGAAAAATTTACTGGAGCATCACACACAGTACCTGTTGACTTTTTGCAGCAATATTTTTTGGCAGATACAAATTTCGAGTCACGAGTTGCGATGATAACCTGTTGCATACGTTGAGTACAAAATGTATACCACCGCGTTTACTGTTGCATTTATATACTAGTTGATTATTAATTTGTATGCCAATCCACGCTTTGCATTCGACAGGCAAAAATTATTAATAGATAATAGTTGATTGATTACTAGTTACTTAGATCTAATTATTATAGATTTCGTCTCATTTTTTAGTATTTTAGTATTTTCATATGACTACCAAAATTTCATGCCATGGAAATGAAATGTAAGATCTAAGAAATAAAAGGTTTCATTGGAAAATAAAGGTATAGTTAGTACATAAGAGTATACAAGGCTACATGAATAGATTTTGTTGCCACTGTATATTCAGTTAAACGTAGACTATCCTTCTTTTGTTGTTTTTATTTCGATTATGAAATATTTAATGCCGAATGGAAAGAAAAAGTTGACCTGTATTGAATGTAACATCGGAATGAAAAAATTAGTTATTTACGAGTAAGAAAGACAGAGAGAAAAATTTGCTATGGAGTGGAATAAAAATGCCTTTGACCGACCTCGAATCCAGTTGTAAATAATTGATGTGAGATAAAGCTGACGTTGGCGCACCGTGCAATGATCGTGAATGATTGATGTAATCACGAAACGTGAAAGATAATGTGATCTGTCGCAGACGGTCCTTATCAGTGCTATCTATGGAGTTTCATTGACATTTAGATTATCGTCATCATCGATGTCTCTTTATATGTATCTGAAAATATTTTGACAATTTATCTTAGTTGATATTCAAATTAAAAATCGTTAAACCAATGATCGCAATATAACATTTTTGAAGAGCGTAAATAATATTTTTTCCAAAAAAGGAAATTCCACCGAATATTTTAAACTTAAATCGATATTTTTTAGAACGGTAATACGATGATAATAATCATAAAAGTGATTATTTTATAAATCGGAATTGGAATCCGAGTAAAAAGAATTTGCTGAGTTATTCTAAATGCATGTGTGGAACGTGTAAAAAATTTTCAAGTACATAGTTCTTCGACAGGAAGGTTCTTGACCCGAATAACTCTTCGCATACTATATCTATAGGACGATTCTGGGAATTTCAAAACAGGATTACATGACTTTCCAATACGCGCAAAAGTTACGTATCATTTGTTCAATATATTACGTTTCGTTCAGTATTTATATTATACTTTTTCAGAAGAAATCCAAATTGGTTAAGAAACCTGATAATCAATTCCTTCACGCTTTCAACGTTATAAATGTCGAGTGTATATAATACGTATATATGTACATAGGCGGGTAAAAATTCCATTACTATAGTCTCTAAATTCTTACATGAGATGAATGACCTTTTTTTCGCTAGTCATTTTCTTTAAGCAAAAGTATGCATTGCGAGATTTGTAACTGAATTTCTTTTTTGTAGCCAGTACATTAAACGTTTCCTTACGACTCAGTGGCGTTATGTCGTAATTAATTTGCATCTTTAATGGTATCATTTTGTAAGTTGTTGCATTATTTATATTTATACGCCGTCTTCATGATATCAGATGTTGATATGTATACACTGAAAGAGTCAATGATCGTTCATAGAAAGGTTAAATATATAACTAGCGAGTAGGTACGTGGTCCACGTTTCTCGTTATTTCAAGGGGCAAATGATACAATACTTATTAACCCACTGCTACGGTGGTCAGTTTGTCACGTAGACAGTATACATACTACAATGTATACCCATAGGATATAACTCTCCTATTTCTTAATTAAGAGATTAAACAAAAAAGGTAACGTACATTTTTAAACTAATCAAATTATATATAATGTATATACATATATACTTTACTATATAAATTACATATTCCAAATTACCACAAAATTAAAGTTGTCCTACATCAACACTTACAGATTAATAGTAATCACGTTTAATTTCGTGGTCAGTTATTACATACAGAAGGCGTGATAACCACAGAGTCATGAGATACGGCGTAACTAATGATGAAAGGAGTGGCAAACAAATAGGAAGTGACACCCAAATCAGCCAGTTCTAAGACAAGTGACGCGAAAGACGGACGTCATAAGAGTAATTTGACCGGCTTGAAACGTGATGTAATTTTCTTACGACGTACAATTGGTGATGTACAAAGTACGACGTATATACTTTATGTTCCATTCACGTCGCGAAATACACGTGATTTCTGATCGTATGAGTAACCATTCAAACATGGGTTCCATGACCTGAAATGCAATAAGAGCCCCTATGATGCTATAAATTTTGTGTTATACGGGACTCGGAGCGCACAAAGTTAGAAATAAATAGGGAGATCTTTTAATACACATGATACGCATTCTATTTTATATTTAATTATATTTTACATAAAATTTTCGTTACTATATATTACACTACATATAAATGACTTAAAGCGTAAAGAAGCAAGTGAAGCTAAAATCTAATCACTCTCAGAATCACACACATGATACGCATTCTATTTTATATTTTAATTATATTTTACATAAAATTTTCGTTACTATATATTACACTACATATAAATGACTTAAAGCGTAAAGAAGCAAGTGAAGCTAAAATCTAATCACTCTCAGAATCACACACATGATACGCATTCTATTTTATATTTTAATTATATTTTACATAAAATTTTCGTTACTATATATTACACTATATATAAATGACTTAAAGCGTAAAGAAGCAAGTGAAGCTAAAATCTAATCACTCTCAGAATCGTTTAAAAAGTTAAGTTCCATCAACATTAATTTTTGACTGCTGATATAATATCTTTGTCGGTTGAATTTTCTTCAGCTTCAGGATTTCTACGTTCTTTATTCGCAAATGTCTCTGGTATTATTTCCTTAATATCTCACTTTCACTGTTATTTTCCAGATCGCGTTATATCGTGTCCTATAGTATATTGTGTTCTCAAGAGACACCACTGATGTATTGTTTCGAATGCTATAAGTTATATTTAGCGACTTCGAAACGAATTCATTGAACGCTTACGGGAACACGAGCGATGATGCAATCCATTAATGATTTTGTCTTATCATCGTGACCGTTTGCCATCTCGATTCTCGCGTTATTTCGACAGATTTATCTCTTTGCGATAATTTTTTAAATTTTGGTCATTTTAAATCTCGTTCTTGCGAAAAATGTTCAATTTTTTCGTCAGTCAGCTTACAATGCAGAATTCTTAATTAAGACAGCAAATCTTGCATTATTATTTGAAATCATGTTACGAAAATATTTTGAAACACTGTGTATAATATCATGGAGACCATATGGTATTTTGGAGCACATTGCGCAAGAGTTCTTTGAACCATACTATAAATATACACATATTTTTTGTAATCATTGCCTTTGTGACGCACAGAAAAGAATTTGTCAGCTTACTTTCACACCCAGTGTTACAATACTTAAAATAACATATTCAGAAGAAAGTTCATTCCAAAGTGATAACTCATTGGAGGCAACATAAGCCTACCTACTTATCGTGTTAACGATTTTACATTTGCTATGTTATACGACGCCAATAGATATTTATTAAACGTAACTTCATTTGAGTTAAATTTTGCTGCAATAATATTAGCAAAAATATTAAATCATTTTTCGTTATAAAAGATACAACAATAACATAGTTTACAAAGGGACATAGGGAACATTTATAGATACGATAAGGTGATACAGCATCCACTGAATAGGAGATGTAATAGATATCAACAAGCAAAACCTCAAACACAACGTATAACAAGACACAAAACATCTATTTAAGTATACGCAAACCACGTGTACCAACATCCTCGTGAACAGTGGTGTGCCTTACTTTTTATAGCATGAACTTTCCACGAATATTGCTGTTACCGACAAAACCTCTTTTCTTGCCACATTATGCTCCACTTGGATTCCCTTCGTAACATAATATCTGTATGTTATATCTATACGTGAAAGAATCATTCAACGAAAAATGGAAATAGAAAGCAGACAGGGATATTTAGATATCAAAAGTGCTCTGATTAAAAGTAGCCGAGGAGCTTTCTGAAAAATGAGTCTGTGATACAAAATGGAAAGTTGAATAAATTGCTGCATGGGCAGTTTCAGTTCTAATTTCTTAATACATATTAGCTTTGATATCATTAATGTGTTTCGTTGAATTTATTTGCATAGCAATTAGAGAGATTTGATTAAAGTTTTTTAACAGACAGATAAGAGGGATAAATATTATCGAAAAATGCCTAAATCAAAGTTCAGAGGGAGCAGAAAAGAGAATTAAGACCTATAATTGATATCACTGGCAAATATCTAAGTAACTTTCTAATCTACTGACTCCAACATCAAATTTCCTTACCAAAAAATTCCAAGAATCCAAGAAATCTGTATGCAGTTATCGAGCATTTCGTAACTCGATAAAATTTTTAAATATCTTTCTCTTATCGAAAATCCATAATGCTTATTTTTCAATACAAGGAATGTTTCTAGTATCTAAACGATTCTCTTACAAATTTGAAAAATATTCTGTAATTTAATTATACATTTTGAGTTGCTGCACGAGAAATATTTTTAGCAAGAATTCAGGAAATCGTGTGTTTAGCCAGTTTTCCACAATTTGTACGATCTCAGCAGGATATTTTGAAAGATACATTTGCAATCTCTAGCGAAACATTGGAGCATAACGGGATACCGCTTCTATCGCCTACGTGCGAATTGATTACTTCGATATGGAGGCAAATGCATCGTATGCTCTCGAGTATCTGGTAGGAGTGGTAGGATGAAAGGGATAAATATTGAAAGGATTGAAAGGGACATTGCAAATATTCAAAAGACGAAAGATTTGCTCGTGATGATAATTTTTTTTATTTCGTAACACCATTATTGCGTGCACAATCGCGTGCAGTTTCATGTCGTTGTTATTTCAAGCGTAACAATAACGCACGATTGAATTTTTTCTGTGGTAGAAGTAAAAATTTTGGCAGTTTGCTGAAACATTTTACTACATTGTACTACGTTGTACTACGTTGTACTACGTTGTACTGCACGAAGTATTGCTATTAGCAAGCAACTTCTTCATCCCGAAGTACTACATCAGAACAGGTATTTATCCAGAAATGGTAATATGAAATGTCCGGCACCTTAGGTTTAATGTTTTTCCTTAGATTTATAATATCGTTGCCATATTTATGGAGGGGACGCAACAAAAGCTTATGAATTTATTATTTATGGTAATTTAATATTGTCTAGCTTTATAAGCTTCACTTGTTGACTTTTTAATTTTACTACGAATTAATATTGTATGTTTTCGTTAATTTTGATTAGTTTAAGAATTATATTTTACTTTTGTATTTTATCTTATTTTTTGTATTTTTTTATTTCACTTGTTATTCTTTAGTTTGATAATTATTTTCGTTTTTAAATAGATACCTTAAATAAGTTAATGAAATAAATAAATTTCGCATAAATTTTGTTATATCGGTATTATGATTTTATTATAATTCTAATATCTAAAAAAAACAACATTAATATTATCCTGTTTTATTACGCTGTCATATTCAATACAGCCAATATATGAAAAGGACAAACTTTTAAAAAATAAAAGATAAACAAGTAAATATAGAAAAATGTTTAGTAATGCCACATACAATTATAGCCTGATAACTAAGCTTTTCAATGTTATCAATTAAAAGTGAAATTATTTTTTAGTTTTTGTTATATCTTATTCGAAACGAAAATGTCTCTTTCCTTTCCACCTCTCACGTACTACTTTCATCTTTTCATAAATATGTACTTTTATTTGTACTTTATTCGCATTTTTATTCCTGTAATATATTACCGCATTTTTTAAGATAGCATGCCACTTATCTTCCTTGATCCATATATTTTCCAGTTTCATAAGATGTTGTAACATATTATAATCAATCTTATCTAGATCGATACAATTGGCAAATTCATCATTCATGGTAAGCTGGTATTTGTTTAAAAAAGAACGCTCATCAAAGTCTTATGAGATCGGAGTGTTATTATTTTAGTCTCTTCTTTTCTTATCGCTTCATCCTCATTTGACAATACAAAGATTTGTTATTATTCAATAATGGAGCTTCTTTAACATTTAAAGGAGATAATAAATTTAAAAATTATATAAATGATAACTACATATATACATCTATTTATATCTTATATAATCATTTTATTTAGAGCTTGTAATACATTTTTTGTGAAACACTCTGACAATTAATTATAATTAACTTCATTATTTTTTATTATTAATCTCTATGCTTCTCTTTCCGCCATCAACGTTATCCTGTAAGCAGAGGATGACCTATGGCACGATTTAATTTAGAAGTAGGCAATAGACGAATTTGACTTTTGTAAAACTAACATCGTTTCGTCTGGTGCTCTGGTACTGTCTGGTGCGCGAGACGATGATGATACTGGGTGAGTCCTGTGAATCTAACTTAACGGAGAACCGGATCCGATAATAAGATGTGGTCACGCGAGTAGCGTAGACCATATCGATGATGAGGCTGGCGCATTCGTTGTCTGTCGATTCTAGGACTCGACCTGATCGAAATTGTTTTTTCTTTTTCTAAAACTATGTATTTAGCGTACACAAACCAGAACATATACGAATGACTTACATTTTGAAACGAATGGAAGAACTATCCTTTTTTATTGTTATTCTTTGTCATGTAGATATCTCTTTAAAGAGTGGATGTTTGCAGGCAAATTACAATCCTATATATCTTTTGTTGCGTTATAATTTACAAATAACTTATAACATATTATCTTATAAATTAGTTATTATGAATTATATATTTTTTTAACACTATTTCAACGTGCGTTATGAAAAATAACACATTTCACTTGTCTTAGAAAGACTAACACCCTGCTCTTTCTGGCCAAGAAAAACAACGTTTCGATTTTCGTCTCGAAAAATAGTATGTTTTCGTTCATGGCCACAAATAATAGTATGTTACGCTTTTTCGCAATGAGAGGTCGCATATTTCGGTACCTTGCTGAAAAAGATAGCACGTTCGTAGGTTGCTTTCGATTCTATTGGAAAAATAAAAAGATCAAGGCTCTTTTAAGTGAAATAAACGTCTGTGATGATGTAAATGAAACTTAATCAAGCATAGATTCGTATAAACTAATTTATTTAACTAGCAATATCATTATAAGATTAACTGTATTTTCTCGGTATAAGAACTTTTCAACAGTCAATTTCAACCGCTTAAAGAAAATTTGCGTTGTAAAAACAATTATACAATATATACCTATATATTCTCTACATATATCAAAGTTCCATAATGTTTTGAATTTGCTGGTTGCGGATATTCTTGTTGGAATTTCTCCATTATAATCGATTTTTTAATATTTTTTGGAAGAAAGCAAAATAATATATAAGTCTTAAACTTGACATCTATTTTTTATAGCAATTTATTATTGAAACAAAAATAACCATATTTTCCTTGTTATAATGAAAAAAGAAACATGACACATTTTTGATATAATATTGTCAAAGATATTTATCTATTATCCACCACCAGAAACTAGAATTACAAAAGTACTTTCCTCTTATACTGCACAATTTTCAATATTATTTTCTAAAGGTATTGGACGAGACATATTACAATAGTTCCATCAATTTACTCGTAATCTATAACCGTTTCATTTATTTAGCTAAACTCGTTTAAAGTCGATCAACGATATTTTTAAGTTTTATCCATAATGAACGAGCAATAAGCGAGAATAAAGACAACCGGTAGTTACAGAAGATTAACGACATCTCTTTGGAATCTGAAATATTCTATTATTCGGTAAATAAATGAAACATGCTACTTTTCGCTACAGCGTTTGAAATAAACTACTGCTCGTGGCGAAATGTGAATCGCTTGCTATCGTGGTATATCTGAGACGTGCTTGTTATCAGCAGAAACTGTAAAATATGCTCTTCTCACGGTAGATCGAGTTATGCTACTCTTCGTAAGACAAATGAAACTTGCTACTTTTCGTAAGGCATATCGATTTATATTATAAATTTTATTACAATTATTTATTTCCGTTTAATTAATTTACTTCAATTTGATTGTATTTATATAAATTACAAGTACAATAATTTTTAATATTTCTTAAGAATTAATTTTACAAAGATTTAATATTCCTTAATTACGATTTACATTATATTACATGACTATTTTACACTGTCAGTATAAACACAATGTTTGCCACGCAATATAAAATACGAATGTTTCTAGCATTTAACTAACAAAGCAGCCGTTGTTCGGGTTCCAATTAGAAATGCTCGAGGCTGTTGTAATTAATGGCTTTCTACGAACGATGGCAATGATGCTAACGATCACCCTTGTATTCTGAAATTATAGGTCTTTAACTCGTGAAATGATGCATCGATCGGGCCGATGCTTGACTTGCCATACAAATCTTCTTATCACCTGAAAAGCGTCGAAACAAATTATACTTTGCCAGAGGACTGCTCATATTATTTCATATCGATGTCTGAAACAATAACTTAGAAAAACATATGATAAAATGAAATAATGCAATTATCAAAATTAAATCATCAATTCTGTACTGTCCTTAAATAATTTTGCAAAATTGTTACATGGTATAATAACAAAGACGAATCTTCTAAGTAAAGAATATCATTTTCGAAAATAATAATAATAATAATAATAATATATAATATAATAGCTGGAAATTGTTAACTAAGTAAATTGTCTAATTAAATTATCAACTACTGTTACCGGTTTTTTTTTTTTTCTTCTTTTTTGCCAGGACTTTCTATATCTATGATTCCAGATTCTAATACTAATATAAGTGAGTAATTTTTGTTACAGAATTCTATTTTACACGACGCAACCGGCTCATGTAATTATGATCGCAGCAGTCCTATGCGTGACATCGGCTCTTGTACCAACTACTGACAGAATACACGTTAGTCATCCTCAATCGAGAATAACAGCCTTTATTTACCTAGCTTCATTCGTGATGCATCTTGGTGCGCAAATTTGGATGACTTTTGTATCAGGTAATCACCATAGATTAGATAGAACTGGAAGAAATAATCATAAAGATGACCGAATATTAAGAAATTCTTGTTTGGATACACAGGTCTTACCTTGTACTTCGCATTACCAAGACATACGTTTGGAGAGGTGCAGCGTATCCTGTTTCCAAGATACTTCACCATTAATGCATGCCTTAGTCTCACTACACTTCTTATTTTCGTCAAACATCATCCTATACACGCATGGAACACTGAAATTGCCATTCAGGTTTGTAAAACAATTAACTGAAAGTTCAGAAGTTATTACGCTATATAAAACAGAATCAGAATCGCGTTTCTGAACAGTTTAAAAATGTGAGCGCATACAGT
This sequence comes from Bombus campestris, assembly GCA_905333015.3. NCBI lineage: Eukaryota > Metazoa > Arthropoda > Insecta > Hymenoptera > Apidae > Bombus > Bombus campestris. Next base: position 8,285,883 of record HG995135.1, read on the forward strand.
TTAAATAATCAATCAAATTAATACAATATCAAGCATATAAATATGAGAAGTTTTTATATTTAGTCTGTAACCATTATTTAAAATAAAAATTTGGAAGGTGTTCTATATTTATATGTAGTGTTTCAAAGTACAAGAAGTGCATTTATTTTTAAATCTTGCGTTATAGAGAAGAAATAAAACATTACACGATACAATTAGGTGTTTCCTATTTATATACTCGCTATTGTATCTGTTTAAAATTCATTTTATTTCATGATATTCACTTTTTCTAACCAAATGCTTTGTCTTTAAATATTCTTTCGTATCATCAAAAACAACGGAAATATTTTCGATTCAAGTCTTAGGTAATTCATTCTGTATGTCCGTATAGAAGAAAATCATATATTTCATTTTATATTATTTTAATTATTTTGCTCAATAATATATAAATATATACTTTTCAGGTTGGTGGTATGTCCAGTGCCTTTTTTCTGGAGTTATTGATACGACTCTACTTGACTCCGCCTCTTCTACGGCTAATAGTACAGAAGAATACTCTGGAACGTGCTGCTGGCGTTGGCAACGAGATTGGTGTTCACAATCCTGGTCCTCTGAAACACTGCCCCCACTATTTAAAAATTCATCAAGCCTTTAGACGCGTCCATGTTTATATAGCAATGGGAAACATGTTGACTATGGGATGTACGGTGTTACATCTCCATTATATAGCTAGTAAATTATGCTTTATTTAAAAACACCGTTAGTCTCCTAAGTAATGAGTTTTACTGAATATATATGTATTCAGAATCCTCTGAAGAGTACTAGTACACTAGTACATTAGCAAAGAAACGCTAATATGTACTGCTTTCAATGTCATATAGTGTTTGCTTCTCAATACAGAAGATATTTAGATTCAATACAGAAATATACGATATGTTCTTTGAAAGAAAAAGAGCAATTCATAAGGCTGATGAATATGCTTGTAAAAGAACGAATTGAGTATTCTAAAACGCGTTTAGAATTCTCTATATATCCAAAAAGATTGAAAATACTGAACTTGATCTATATCCCTGTAGAACGAGCGTTCAGTAATTTAGGCATTACAGTAAAATGAAAAATTTATACTTTCTAGAATTCCCCCAAAAGAACATGATTTATTAATTTACTATTAACGCGATGCATTAATTATAATAAAAATGTAACGATACACGAATGACGATAAACGTAACTCACTTACGTTTAACCGTGAGATAATTACTGTTTTGTCGTTGATCACCTAATCTCTTATTTGTTCCTCTTTTTCTCCGGAAAAGAAGTGCAATGTGCGTGTTTGTGGTTCGTACGTGTGCCTCCAGTTACAATGCAAGAGAATCACTTTGTTAAGTAATGAATGAATCATGGAACTAGTGAAAAAAAAACAAAATATACACTTTACAGTGAGATAAAGTACATGTCATTAGCCCTTATTTTTTACATATATATACATATATATGAAATTTAATGGAATATTCCTAGCGAGAACAAGATAAAATAGGTCTTGCCAAAGTTTAATGTAAATTATTGATAGGAATAATATCTTTAAAATTTATTCGACGTAACTATATGTATAAATATGCCTTTTAACTATTGACGTTAAATTGAAAAAAAAGAAAGAAACGCAAGATCATTGACTATGTTAAATAAATAGATAGTAAAAGGCTTGCTCTGCATCAGAGTTACTGATATTTATTGAAATAGCGATAGCATTATAATAGTTTAATCCTATATCTGTGTAAAGTTATCAGATATTTAATAGAAAACGAAAGGGAGATTATCGTGAAAAATTAATGTATTAATTGACTAATATTTTGTCTCGCACACACATTTCATTATTGTAAATAATGCATCTCGCTCATTATGTAGTTGTAAATTATAAAACACTTGAGTACCAATATAAATCGTACTTTTCTAAAACATAAATTGTACTAATTATGAATCCTATTAGGTTATTTGGAATAGAGATAGTATGATCCTTAATTAACGCCTCTGTTATTAATTATGTTAAAAACTATCGAATTAAATTAATAACATATAAAAAGACTTATCTTCGATCAGAATTTGGATCGATAATTTCGTAAGTAAATATTTTATTACTAATACTAATATCACGAGCGCTACTGTTATAACTTTTTTCATTTTAATAAAAGAACTCGAAAATGTTTTTCCTTTTATTAAAGTACGAATATGTATTGCATTTTATGTTAATAATTTTTACATACATTTTCCAACAATACATATTATGAATGTAGTGAAAAGGTGTATGAAAAATTGATAGTTATAATATCCTAATTATATAATCTTTTTCTACAAAATCAAGTAAATATGTAAGTATAAACATATATACAATTGTATAATATAATGGATATATTTTATTTTGTTGCATTTCATGCAAAATGGTCATTCGAACGTTTCTTGAGTATTCTAGGATCACTGTAAGAAACATACTGATTCGTTATTCCTGGAACCTCATCATGTACATATCACCACAAACTAAAATACATCGATTAATTCATTATACATTAATATAAATATACACGTGGTTCATCATTATTTATATATCATACGTAGTTTTATGCTACTACTTAACTTTTAGTTATTTAATGAGCTTTTTTAAATTTGTATGATTGTAGTCGGTCGCATGACAATTATTCGACAAACCTGAGGATCCCAATCCTTAGATACGTAAAATATCAGTGACACAATGATACAACATTGCATTAAATTAACATGTACACATACTGGATATTTCCAAAATGCTTAAGCCTTATTTATTCCAATAATTAAAATTAATAGTATTAATAGAATCATTCCGAATGGATTCTTCAAAAAAGTTTAAAATTTATACAGACTTTTGATTAAAAGATACGCGCTAATCGTTTCAAATATTTTCAATATCTTAAAAAATATCTAGTATTTATACACGTCTATTTTACAGGTACAAAAAGAAGTATAAAAAAATCTTATGGCATAGGCGAAATTCTGTACAAATACTAAGTTCAAACGCATTTAATAAATTTAAGTAGATAATTTGCAAGAAAAATTTTGCTACACGCAGAGTGGCATAAACCTAATAAAAGATACTTTTTTTACACCCTGAGAATTTCCGCTGCTTTGTTATAACAAATTGCAATCCAGTCAGGTTGTGTGGCGCCCCATTGAATTTGATTCACTTCTCCTTCGGCAGCGGTGTAGGCAAGAATCGGATCCTCGATGGCTCGTGGCATTTGTTGTATGTCCCAAATTAATGCCTGATGATCATCTCCCGCCGTACAAATGTGGCAAGACGAATGTGGTGCCCAAGCAATACCATTAACGCTTGCTCTAAACATGAATATTAAAATTAAAATTTAATATGAAATGTATAAAATATGAGATCCAAATAAATATAACTAATACAATAAATACACGTTACATACCTATGATTATTAAGTCTCGCAACTGGTGTACATGGCACGCGGACGTCTAAAATAATTACTTCACACGCGTCCATCGCAACCGTTGCGAGATAATTAGGATCCTGCTTATTCCATGCAAGTCTCAAAAGCGGTGTATGTTGCGGGTCTTCATATATTATCGTCGAATGTTCCAAATGTCGTAAATCAAACATTCTCACAGAACCATCCGCACCAACAGATGCAAACATGTCACGACCACCACCAGCGCGGCTAAATGCTATGTCATATACTTCTTTATCATGAGCAATTAACTGTGTCTTAACATGGCCAGTGACCATATTAACTCTACCCAAAACTTGACCAGTTTCCAATCCCCAAATAGTACACGTTGTGTCTATACTAGAAGTACCAATTAAATTTGGATCTACTTCATTCCAGTCAAAAGATGTAAGAGGAGCACAAAAATCTGAATTTTTATTATTATTTAAAACACATTCTAAACGAGTTTCTGGTTCAGCTGCTCTCCAAACTCTTAGATAGTCTCCAGATGTAGCTAAGAGATCCGGAAACAAACCTATGAACATGATAAAATATGCAAATGAAGATAAAAATAAGAATAATATTAATATGTAATTAAGATTTATTTCAATAATGTAATAATACCTTTACTATCTGGTATCCACATAATTTTTGTAGTTGGATAAGGATGATCAAATGTACTTTTGGCACTAAATTCAGAAGTCTCTTCATCCAATGAAACTATTTGTACTTTATTGTTATATTCTTCCACAAAACTACCAAGAGCCAAACGAAATCGCTTATCAGGTCTTACTGACCAATTAATACTGTACAAAGGCCATGGTGCCTCATATTTATAGATTTCTTTTCTTTTTGGCGGTACGCTATGTAACGCCATATTTTCCTCCTACGTTTTTCACCTAAAATAATTCATATTAAATGTACATCAAACAATATAAATATATATATATATATATATATAATTTTTAAATTAATATTTTTATGTGAATTGTGATATAACAAAAGGGATGAAATTAATTATATTTCCTAGCAAAACAGTATTTATAATATAATAATAGTGTTTATATGTATCCTATTATGATATAATCTCATAATATATAAACAAACAGATTACTTAGACTACGACACTAACCTCAAAATCTGAAGTGTTCAGAACGCAATCGCTTTTTAATGCAATTTATATCCAAGTTCTGAAAATTTATTCTTTCATAGTAAACATATTATCAAAAAGAATATTTAATGCTAAAAATGTTAACGAAAGGAAGCCAATATTTAAATTACAATATTTCATAAAGATATAGACTTAACCAAATCTTTTATAAGATAAAATGGCGCTCTTTTAAATTTGACATTTTATTGTTATCATAATTTAATAATAATTAACAATAGCATTTGATCAATTCCAGTGGCTAAGATACATTTTTCAAAACTATGCGAGGTAATATCAACATAATCTTAAACAAATTTGTAATTGTTATATTAAAATGTATCTTTATTTTTAATTTCCCATTTACATGAATTTTATAAACTCACGTATTAAAAATTACAAATTCATTCATAGATACAGAATACATTTTTAATATCAATAAACATGTACGTATCTAAATATTGAATAAATTTGTGTTCTATGTTGATATTTAATACTGCTGCGTATGCGTCTTGATCTACTACAGATATAATTGCGAATCTATCTTAATATTTCTAATGTAAAGTTTAAATATTAGATACTTCCAATATTTAAAAATTTTTGCCCTTTTAATTAAATTTAATATCATACATATTTATCCTATATATACATACATTTATTTGTATTCCATTTATTTCACATTATTTGTCCTAACTACCAAGTAAGGCTATAGTTATGTTGGAGTTACGATGAACAAGAAGAGTGGCGATAAGAACGAAATGTAGAAATACATGCAATTATGACGTTATACATGCATAAAATGCTTCGCACACTGTACGCATATAACACAATATTATATATCAGTGCTTCGCTCTCACTGTCACTCTTATCATTTATTGCAGGTCCAATGTAAACGAACTCTAATATTCATATAATCTTTTAGTCATTCGTTATTAAGCATGAAATGGCAAAATAAAATAATTTGGAGTTCGAGATGTATCATTAAGACAAATAAAATAATGATCGAAGATAATAATTAGCTAGGAAACGCTGGCCGATGCTTTGAATCTCTTTGAATGACAGCATTACTTTTGGTATTAGGCCTTTCGTTGAAGATTATACCTTATATTGATAATAATGTTTCTTTTCCTTAACATATTAAGAAATACGCGGGAAAAGCTAATGTCAACATATTATAATTTTCACTCTCATTATCATGGTAGAATGCAAGATAACTATTTTTAAATATTTTCAAACAAATATCATTCACAAATATGTGCTTTTTACAATATTGTATATGTGAACGCGTTTTTGGCGGCAACAGGTAATTATTCGATTGGTTGCCAGTAATTTGGCGCGAAGCAGAAGGAAATTATGGGTAAAGAATGTATGCTTCTGGAATACTTGTAGTTTACTCTGAGCGTTTGGTTGGTTTTCGTGGACTGCTGACAACTTTTTGAAACTTATATTCTTTATTCACTTTTTTTGCAAGATTCGTTGAATTTTACAATGCCACTTCAAATTTCAACAAAGGAAAATATTCGTAAACATCTTGAAAAGGTTTCTTTGAAAGATAACGTAAGTTTATTTATGTATTTTATAATCCTAATTTATCTGAAATCTTACATTCTAAATTGATTATTGCTTAGTTTTTATTCTCAGTATAATTATTACTAAAGAATTTTGATCTATGTTAATTACTAAAACTGTTATCAAGAAGAGGTTTTATTTCTCTTTTGTTCCATTTTTATTAGTACTTATATTTATTAATTATAATAAAAAATGCAAATTATATTATACTATTTGTAAATATTCTACATATATTGAGAAACTAATTCGACATAAAAGACAGCTATGTCGATTTGTTAGATATAAATTATTAATTTTATTGTAAGTTGTTTTTATAACGAATTGTAAATTTTATTAGATAATAAAAATCAGAACTTACAATATTAAATTACACGATATAGGAACATATTAAATTATTTTTGTCAGTTTCACGCGTCTAACACAGATGTAAGATATACTTTTGCTTTATTTTTCCATAGAAAAATTGTGATTTGTTATATTCAGCTTGTTATAAATAGATAAACAATTCTGTTAAATATAATTGATTGAAAAAACCAAAAAAATACTATTAACAATTAAATATTTATATTATAATCTGTGTTATGTTCTATAAAATTTCTCAGATTTATAACAAAGTATAATGTATGAATATTGGCATATTAGTATACATACTAAAAAGATAGAATATTGTGATATTTTGTGGATTACTTACTGTTTATAGTATCCTGATTAATGTTTTGTTCAGTAAGAAATAAATTCATACATAGGTTATGCTTTTTCTGAATTGTGTAAATACTATTACATGTAATTATGCAATACAGTAATATTTGTCATTTCATGATTTTCTATGTTTTTCTGCTCTTCAAAGTGCTATTGAAGAAATTCTTTATATCTCCTGTAAGTAACATATTAAATCTAATAGGTATATGACAAGGAAACTATTTTTAGTTATAACTCTTATTCATTATTTGATACTGTGACTGTGATTGTTAATTTAGCAAAATATCTTCTGTGTATTAACTTTTATATTTCTGTTTTTAGACTTCTCCAAAGAAATTATGTATTTCTCCAATTATTTCACAAGAGAATGGTACCAAAAATGTAATACATAATTGTTTTGCATTTATATGATTAAGATGATTAATTATAAGATTTTTATAATATTTTTATGTATTTTCAGGGAACTAAAGCCAAAGATGTAAAAAGGACGATTTTAAAAGAAAATGGATTCAATCCAGAATTAGAACCATTACTGAAAGAAAATCCACGTAGATTTGTTGTCTTTCCTATCCAATGGCCTGACATTTGGCAAATGTATAAAAAAGCTGAAGCGTCATTTTGGACTGTTGAGGAAGTGGATCTTTCTAAAGTATAATTCTTCAAATAGTTGGACTTAAAAAGAAACAAATAAGTTAATAATTATATTATATATCTTCACAGGATGTATTTGACTGGAATCATTTAACTAGTGATGAGAAACATTTCATATCTCATGTCTTAGCATTCTTTGCGGCTTCTGATGGAATCGTTAATGAGAATCTTGTCGAACGATTTAGTCAGGAAGTACAAGTAACCGAGGCACGTTGTTTCTATGGCTTTCAAGTCGCCATAGAAAATGTGCACTCAGAAATGTACTCTATGTTGATTGATACATATATTGTAGATACCAAAGAGAGGTAAATAATAAAGTATCTTTTTTATCAATGATTGAATGTTATTGTACAACTTTTATTAAAAAAAACTTCTATTCATTGATATTGTTTGTTTATAGAGACTTTCTGTTCAATGCGATTGAAAATTTACCATGCGTTGCGAAAAAAGCTAACTGGGCATTAAATTGGATAAATCATGAGAGTGCCACATTTCCTGAACGCGTGGTTGCATTTGCTGCAGTGGAAGGTATTTTCTTTAGCGGTAGTTTCGCCGCTATTTTCTGGCTGAAAAAAAGAGGTTTAATGCCAGGACTTACATTTAGTAATGAGCTTATTTCTAGAGATGAGGTTAGTATACAATTGTTTTAATACATAGTAAAGGAATCAGAAACTAGAAAGAAGACGAGCGAAAAGAATGCGCGTCCAGTTGATTATATAACCCTGTCAGTCTTCTTTCCAACTCTGCATAATATATATGTGGGATGAGTACAAAAGTTCCAGTACTACATAAAATCAACTAGTTTACTTAATTTAGGGACTACATTGTGACTTCGCATGTTTAATGTTCAAACATATTATACAAAAACCGTCTTGCGATCGGGTCACATCAATTATTAAAGATGCCGTCAAAATTGAACAAGAATTTTTAACGGACGCCTTACCTGTTCAAATGATAGGAATGAACTGTACACTTATGTGTCAATATATCGAATTTGTTGCAGATAGATTACTTACAGAATTAGGTTGTGAAAAGGTTTGTAAAAGTATTATAATTTTAATGATAATATTGACCAAATTAATATGTATATTAATTTTAAATATTTTTATTTTCAGATTTATATGTCTGAAAATCCATTTGATTTTATGGAACACATCTCTTTAGAAGGTAAGACGAACTTTTTCGAGAAGAAAGTAGGAGAGTATCAAAAATGGGGAGTAATGCAAGAAAAAGTAGAAAGCAATTTTACAGTTAATGCTGAATTTTAATTTACTAGGTGACAGTAATAGGAAAATTGACTATCTTCTTTTTTTTTTTTTTTTTAACAATAACGAGTTCGATTTGATTGTTTCTTATTTATGTATGAAGCAAGAATGTTATATATGCTTTACTTATCTATGTAGATGGAAAATAATTTTCATTACTTCTTTTCTTTTCTTTTCTCATTGATTAAGACTAGATCGTATATTACTAGAACCAAGATTGATAATTGTATTTATTTTTTACTACAATTTTTATATTTTGACAATGATATGTAGAGTTCAATAACAACTGGATCTACTTCATTTATCACATTTCTTATGAAGTTATGATGAAGTGTATTATACATTTATTGCGACATTTATTTTGAGTCTTGTTATATATTATATTCAATTATAGAAATAATTTCGCTTTAAAACCAGTCATGTATTGGCAATCAAAAGCTTATTATTTCATAAGACAACACGCAAATGAAATTTGTATAGGAATATAAAAGTTCAAATGGACAACAAGAATATTTAACAATTAAGACAAAACAATTCAGTATTTATATAAGGTTTATATGTATGTATATAATGTAAAAAATATTATAATCTTTATTATAAGCAACAGGAATAGGTAATTATCGTGAATATGAGATTACCATGCAATTATATATATATAATGTGAAAAGTTTATATCTTTAATAACAATTGATAAATTTTACGAAATTTATACATTCATTTTATAAAAATTGAATGTTTTAGTGATACAACAATCTCAGAAAAAAGTATTTTTCATGATAGCCAGGAATGTGAATATAATTGTATACTATCTAAATCTATGTAAATTTTGCACAATTAGAATTTGTATATAAATCTTCTATTCCCACAAAATATATATTTCCATAAAGTTTATAGCAAACATTAAAGAGACTTTATTTGAAAGCCATTGTTTAAACGATTTAGGTAATTTTTACGGCATTCCATGCCGTCAGCTGGTCTATTGTATGGCAACCAAACAGGTTCGCCCACGAAGTAACGTTTTGCTTTGATGTAATTCTGGAAAACCATAATAATGTAATTTTCAATAAAACTTGAAAGAGTAATAAAATACTTACTTTAATATCCAAGGTAAACCTATGATATATTCCACTTGGAATAATTATCAAATCACCAGCTTTAACTTCAATACGTATCCATTGGTCATTCTTGTCTCTAACATCAAAATATCCTGTTCCATCCAAAACTAACCTTATTTCTTCATCAGTATGAAGATGTTCGGTGAAGAAATTTTTTAACTAAAAATTTAAGAAATAATTTGTATTACTTTATTTTGATACATTATCATGGAAATTTATCGAAAGAAATAGAAATTTTACTTACTTTTTCCTCGTAATTTGGGAGACATTCCTTAGAACATTCTATTTCGTCTTCGTATGTATAACCACGTTCTGCTTTCAATACCGTCAACGTATTATCATTTTGATAGTTTTTGTAATCAATCTATATTAACGTCAAGTTAAATATATAAATAAAATATAAAAAATAGAACGTTAATATAACGTAATTTTCTCAATAACATATGAAGGTCAAATTTGAAGATAATTTCTTTTTTACATAATTTTTATTCAATGCGCACGAGCGTAAAACGAAAGTAATACGATTACAAAATCACAACGGAGCGACAGATGTCAATAACGAAAAAATTTTACTGAAGTATACAAATGTGACTTAACCTTAAAATATTCAACACCTGTTTTCTTGAACAAATCCTCAAGAGAAATATATTCAGGTAGTTGTTTATGGTGTTCTAACCGTTGATCGGCATCGCTGTTATCCATGTACCACGCACGAACCATATTTCTTCTGTGAATAAATCTGATTAACTCAGTTGTAGCTTTTATAACTTGTTATTCGCTAATGTCGTAACCTTAATGATAAAATTATCTATTATAGATGTAGTATACATTTTTCACTGGACTTTAAAGAAACGTATAAACTTATCTGAGCAACTGATATTAAAGCATAATTTTAAATAAAAAATTACATGCTTTTATTGTAATTATGTTTAAATATAAAGGATGAATATATTGTCTTATTATTCTACAAACTTATGGTAATGTTAATATTTTATGTATTTTTTATATATTTTTTATTTTCATGTTATGCAAGTCATTTGTTCTAATGCAGTTTGGATTATTTCATATATCATATATCAGTTATTTATGTATATTGAATTCATATTTACTAATGTCATTTTAGTAATTGATATATTTAATAGCAATTGCATTTAATTTTCAGAGGTCTTTATATAAAGATGAACATATGAATCTCTATTGATAAAGGAAAGGCTTTCATGAAACAATATAGTTCTAATTAATTATACTAAGATGGAATGGTCAGGCAAAGTAAATGAATTTTACAAAAAGATTCAAATGTATCTAATGAAAATGAGTCAAGAATGTGGAGAATTGAAGTTACTTACTTTGTGCATTACAACTGAGAATAATAATCATATTGAACACATATGTAAATCAATGAACAATATATTTAAAACCTATAATATACCTATAGAGGAAAAGACTTCAATAAATAATGAAAGATGTATACAGTCATATAAATACTTATTATTAAATACTAATTTTGAGAATCAAGAACGTTTGGTAGAAGATCTTGTCAGTGGTCACTTGGTTGATATGTGTCCACCTTTATCTCCATATTTGCTTATACAAATATTATGGAGTCTTGAGTATGAGGAGGTTTTAATTGAATCTCTTTTATATATGCCACTTGATCTGTGTACAGAGGTAGTGAAAACAGTTACAAAATGTATAGACAGATTACCCTTTCAAAGATTAGTTAAAGCTATACATCAATTGATACTAATCATACACACTAAATTCTCTCAATTAAAGGAATGTAGTGTACAGTCCAAGAATGTTAAGGAAAGCGTACAAAATTTATTATTGAGTTTTGAAGAATTCTTACCATTGTTAACAAATCCAAAGTTACCTTATTTGATGGATGCATCAGGCTTAAAGAAATGTGAACGACATGGTATCATGTTAAAGAAGTTAATTTGTACAATAAGAAAATGTTTGGAAAACAAAAGTAAAAAGATATTGATTTCTAGTGAACTTGAAAAATTGTATAGCATTACGTTTGGAAGAGAAGCACTTGTAAAATGTGAAAGTACATTGCTAAAAAATACTATATCAACATTAAATCAACAATTGGTGAACTTATTGCTGACCAAAATCAAAGAAGTTGATTGTAATATTTACTTAAGCTGGGCAGAGTTGGATGATCAAGAGAACAATATGATCTCTTTACAACGTTCCATTGGAATTGAATGTTATTACTTTATAGATTTTGTATCAAATGATAAGGAATTATCAGAGAACACGCATTTGATAGAATGTTTACAGCAATTATCATGTAAATCAGATCCTAAACAGTCGAGCTTTGCCTTAAGTTTATCAGAACTCTATTGTGCCATACTTAGTGGTAAAAAGGAGCTCATGAGAGAATTGCTATGTAGATACAAAGAATGGGACCGCACGGCGCTTGAGTTTGTTTATGACAATAGATCATTACTAGAAAAAAAAGACTGTTTAACACTGTTAGAATATCTGACTTTTGTTCTTACGCAATCAACAGAGGAAGATTTAAAAGAATTTAGTTACACTTTAGTTATAAAAATATTATCGTGTCAAAGTGTAACAGATATTTACGAAATTATAACTATGTATTTAACAAAATATGATGGTAAAAGTTATTTAGAGTGTCCGCACACAGATGAAGCATTTCATGAGTTTATTATGCGAAACACAAATTTACAAACTTCCACGAATTTAAAAACGGTTTTACTGTTTCTTTTAAAGAATCCTAAAATGGTACTAACAGTACTTTTGAAAATTACTATTGGTCATTCTTCTTATAGAAATATTATGATTTCTCCTAATGATTTACTTTTACTATCACCATTTCTGCAAATAAGAGAAGGCAATAATCAAATATTATTAACAAGTGTGCTAAAAGTTATTTGTATAGAAAATACAGAATGGAATGCTAAGAAATTCATGGACCTTGTGAATATCATGTTAGACAATTCTGTAATTAAAGTACATGACTTGATAAATAACGTTTATATACCATATTTAAAGCAAGATACCTTTAATGTATCAAACATAAGTTCTGTTCTTAATAGTATTCGCAAACTGCAGGTGAAATGTACCAAAGATACGAATATTAAAGACTTAATATTAGCTCTTTCAAGAAGAATGTCGTTCCTTCGAAAAAATACAAGCATCTCCAAATATGTAAGCAATGAAATATTTATTCAGATAACAAGAATATTGCCATATTTTTTGGAAAACAAAAATTTTCCTGTTTCAATGAAAAAAGACATTATTGATGGGATTGATTCTGTCATCGAACCAATAGACAAGTTACATTTCGCTTCCCTTTGGTATTTTATACAAAAAGGCGTCAGTGTAATTTATGTAATCGAAGATTATCAAAGACGTTGTTTTGTTGTATTGAACAGATTAAAAGAAGATCCAAAAACTTCAGAAAAATTGCGACATTATTTGTCTAATTTAAATTTATTAAGAGAAGACTTTCTGCGCCATTTGATCATTCGTTCGACCGAAGAAGAATATCAGAGAATATGTTCTGAGCTTACTATAATTTATTGGTTCGTTTTTGGATGGAATGACGAAATCGATGCATACGATCATATTCTACGTGTGACGATGGAGGCGTGTTGTTTATCTCTAGAATATCCATCTATCGGTGGATACGATTTATTCACATTTTTACTTAAATCTTTCACGCGTTTCTGTAGAACTTTTGTATCGCTTGAAGGAATAGAAAATTATGAGCAAGTATACCAAACGTTAATTAAAAATATCAACCGACTCGATGGAAGCATAAGACATAGTCCTTATGCGGATCTATTCACTACCTGTATTACGCATTTAAATGATCACACAGAAAATGATTCTGCAAATTTTCTGCAAGATGTTTTGAACACTCTTCATCATTTCAGTGATCAGTGCTTTGAATATAATAAGTACAATGAATATAGTGAAGCAACATATAAAATACCTCATTCTCTAAAAGTTTCAAATTGTTACATGACTTACGAAATAATTTCTGCTTGTATGAAAGTACCTGCAACAGAAGCTTATGAATGTATTAGGAGAATGAACGATCTATTTGTTCCGAAATAAATAAAAGTGAGAATGGATTATGAATATTGATTCTTTGTTGAATTTAAACTACTTATATTTTAAGTTTACATTTATGTAATCTATTTCATTTTTTTTACTATTAAAAGATCTAAGTTGGCCTTTATCGATACCATCTTGAAACTTCACAAAATGCTAAAGCAGAAATTTAATATACTTCATGATATGCCACAATAGTTGCATTAGGTAAAATATATTGTATTTATAATATTAAGATTAATACACAGGCTGTGGCAATAACTCTGATCATCCTGAATATTTCCGTTATTTTTAGATATGGAAAAATTTTGATTACAAAAGTTGTATAGTGTGAAGGGGGCCATAATATAGCAGTAATAATCTTTTTGTAAATGAAGGGTTTTCAAAGATTTCAAGGTCACGTCCGTTCTTTTAAATTACTTTTTTATGTTTGGTAAAATATAGGATGTTTAGACGATCTCAACAACCCTTAATAAAAGGTCGTTTAACAATAAATAAAAGACACAAATCAAGACAACAACAAATATTACGTCATGATGAAGTGGTGCAAATTTTGAAATCATCGAATTGCCGAAACTTGTTCACTTATCATTTCCAAATTGATCGAGTCTTTGTTTCATGCCTAATAGCATTGTTAGCTTTTTTTGGTACACGGTATTTTTTAATATTTCCCACAGAAATCGAATGGTGTTTTTAATCATTAATAAATATCAAGAAGATAAGCTAGCCACGAAATTGACCCATCACGTCTTGTCCATCGATTGAGGAAGATTCTATCAAGTAGTTTTTACCGTGCATAATTCTTGAAACAGTAGTGTTATTGGTTACAAATGTGAATATGTCCAACGACTAATATAGAGAGAATATTACAAGATATGCAACGAAGACTCATTGCAGTATGTGCCACAATCAATCCGGAAGTGATAAGTAAACGGGCTTTGACAATTCGACGATTTCAAAGTTGCATCGATGTAAATGGGCATCACTTCGAACATTTATTATGACGTAAGGTTTGTTGCTTACTGTTTTATTTCTTGTTGAATGACATTGAATTAGGAGTCGTTAAAATCACTCTCAACTCTACCAGTCATACCAAAATATGGCACGGAATTTAAAAAAACGGAAATAAACGAGATATTTTTAAGTGATCAGAGTTATTGCCGCACCCTATATTTGTAAATATATATATAAATATATATACTTACCACTAATTCGTTACACAATTTGTTTTCTTCCTTTTTGAGCCTACAGATTTTAGTTTTTGTGCGATTTTTATCGAATTATAAAGTATTTAAAAAATTATTTCCATAATAAACGATAAAACAACTAATACAAATGGATATTAAATATTTTCACGATCAATAAATTTCTAATTCGATTATTCTATTGCTGAATCACTTTATGTAAAAGAATTTATTAAAAATTTTACAAGTTTAAAAATTATAGGGATTTTTTGTATGTATTTTCAATCTTTGTAACGAAAAATTTTTTACATCTTATTAAAATTTCCAACTTTTCATCTTTACGTCCTAAAGGATATTTTTATAATCAGTACTAAAGTAGTTGCTTGTTTTTATTCTATATTATATTTGTGCGATATTTCCAAAATGCCAGTACAATGGTTAGTAATAAAAAAATGTGAAAAAATTGCATACAAAGAAAAAATGTGCACCAGTATTGAGACAGGCAAAAATCAAGTGGGTAGCTTCCTCTGGGTAGTCTCAATGCTTTCATGGAAAAAAATTTGGTCTGCAATATGAGACAAAATTGCTGTATCAGCCTATCGTCTTTGAAATTAAATTACGATTTCTATCTTTAATCTACAAATATTAGATCCATGCTACATTATTTAGATTATATCAAAAAATTAATATTTAAAATAATTTCAATATAAAGAATCGATTTTTAATTAATTAGACAATAGGGTAGTACAGTCATGCCTTTCATAATAAAACCATTATTTTCTCCAAGTTAAGAACCATACATTTTTTCCATGTCATTGAGTTACAAGATTTCTATAGTGACTAGATTCTTATGTTGGTAATATAAATGGAATACAATACAACGTTTGATAATTGAAAGTAGATTTTTGACAAATGAAAACGAAATCAAGAATGAGAATATTTTGTCACAAAAAAAGATACTCGTTTATTTTCACTCGCGTTTTTAAAAAGGGAAATATACGAGTGGTACGTACTTTTATGTTTTACTTATTTTTTTCTTTCGCCACTGGTAAAAAATAACGCATGTTTTCGTTTCGCCTATTTCTCCTACTTCTTTTATCGACGCGATTAACAAACATCTCAGGTGGAGAAAGAAAAAAACAGAATTCGAAATACCAGCGAGCAATTTTTGCGGATGGTGTCGTTTACAATCGAGTGGTCTCGAGTATCTGTTTCTTGTCTACCCAAGTGATATTATCGCTCAAACAGTATAGTTAATCCGATCAAAGAACAACGAACCAAAGAAAGACGGGCTAAAACAACAAAGAACATAACTATATCTCGCGAAGGTTGTTTGTCAATGAAATGCACATTTTTTTACTGTAAGCCATTATCATTGTTGTCTTTTCGAGTGTCAGATCAGTATTCCTTCAAAATTTTTTCCTTCATTAATATTAATATTATTATTAATTATTAATATTATTATTATATATAATTCGACGCTATAATATTTACAGATTCTTCACATTGTAAAAAATATAACGTATTTCGTACTCAATATCATACGCAGGTAGTACTGAAAGGCCGATATACATCTAAATCGTGGTGTTTCTCGAATTAATGTGACCCAGTTGCGTAACAAATCTGCATGTATACATATATATTGTATGTATATATATATATTTATATATTTATATTTATATCATTTATTTATTCATTCATTTATTTATATCTAATTATAAAATCGTATGCGAATCGTTTTTTTATAGGTGGTGAATTCTTGTGCTTTCTCTTTTCCTAATCTTTTTCCTTCTTTCACTTTTGTTATAAAAGAAATAAAAAAAAAAGAAACGATAGATAATACTAAAAAATATTTGCTGGCCGAGAAACAAGGGAACGAAACGTACCTGGTCCTTAACACTTGATATGCTCACTCAGGCGAAGCTCGATTTTTTTTCTTTTTCTATTTCTTTTTTTTTCCTAGTATTTTCTTAATGCTCGATAGCTTTCCAAGTAAGAGGACAGTTTTTTTTATCATTATTATTATTAGTAGTATTTATCATCTTTTTTTTGCATTTTTCGTTTTTTTGGGTTTCTCTTCATTTTTTTCTCTCTCTCGTGTACAAAAGTTTTCAGTGCATTCTTTAGAAAAATATTCTTAAAACGCGATCCCACGCCGGAGAAACGTGTGCGTGTACGTTCAGAAGCGATACAAATATAGAAACTTCTTTTTTCCTTTATTCCGTTTTTTTTTCGTGCATTTAGTGTGTATATAATGTACTTAGAAAGCTATCCCGCGGGCAGTCAATGAGCGTCCTTTACTTTTCCCTCACCCCCATGTCCAGCCACTCACTCTACCATTTTTCTTTCCTTTTTTCGTTCTTTCTTTTTTTATTATTCTCTTTGTCGATCTATGGTTTTCGCGAAGCACAAAAAACCCAGGAGGGCGAAAAAACGTAACGATAATAGAGCGAGAGCGATTACACGTTTCACAAAGAGGCCCTTTGATTCGCCGTTGAAAGGCTTCTATACGTGGTTATTATCGTCGCCTTTTAATAGAAAAACTGCGGTTATAATCTACGGGATCACAGCGAGACTATGAATTTTCCGAGTGATAAAATAGAGGATACGAATAATTATATCTGTGTTGCCACCTCCCGTTCCCCCCTCCCACTCACTTTTCCCCCTTTTTTCTTCCTTGCCTGTGTTTATATTATTTGAGTACAATAACGAAATATATTAAATGGCCGATTCGCTACGTCGGTATACGCTTCACCAATCTTAAACTGACGAAACGTATTAGCACCCTTCATTAGACGAATACGCGAGGCTACTTCGGATTTTCTCTCTATATTCTCTACTGTATATTCGAGTACTTCGTTCCCCTAATGCATATACATATACATATACATATACATATACATATATGATGTATAATGGTTTCTAAAGTATCAAATTATAAATACTAATATTTTGGAATGAGGCTAAAATGTAAAAAAATAACAAATAATCGTTTAAACTTATAATATATAATTATCTAACGTGAAACGTATAATTAAACTTAACATGAGAAATTTAAAAAAAACATAGAAATTTCCGAACCATGTATAATAATTATTAATGCACAAAGTTAAATGCTTTGCGATATTAGAAAGAAGAACATCCAGCCCCGCATATTCGCTACGAAACGACATTTCTAAAAGTGCACCGACAATTGGAGAGAACGAATTAAGTGTACGATCGATAACTCTTCCCAAGAATTCTATATCGTTGGACTCATTTTTTTTTTTTTTTTTTTTTTGTCCTCTCTAACTACCAATGATAGAAATACTGTACATCAGTTCGTTTGAAACTTTTCAGTTCGATATCGCGGCCCTTCGACACGTTTGAATACGGGAAGCGCTGTCGGTCGTGTACAATTCAACATTCGTAATCGATCCGAAAGACAGATAATTGAGACGAACAAGTAGATATTATACAAACTATAAATTCACATTTTCTTTTGTTTTTATAAAATCAGGATTTAATATCCAACCATTAAAATTTGTAAAAAAGAAAAAAAGAGAAGATAATCAAATTGAACAACCCTCATTTTTTTTTTTATTAAGGTACGTTATGCAGCGATCACACGGAAATTAATGACTTCGATGGTGGCATTAAATAATAATGTATCGAGCTAATGTAATGACTGTTATGGTATAAAAGCGGTATTTAACATCGGATAATATGATTTTTTTTGATCACACGAGAAAAATTACACACGACCTACTACTACTTATAAGGGAGTCCATTGCTTCTTTTTTTTTTTTCTTTTTTGTTACATCTATCTGTTTACATTCACGAACTCAATGATAATCAGTTTCGAAAGGAGATTTTTTGTTCGTACAAAGCAATGGATATATTGATTATTATGAGTACCACATACGTATTTTGCAGTTGAAGGGATCAATGTACCAGCAAGCCTTTGTGAAAAAACACATTTCAAAGTCTCACCTCTCTCCTCTTGCTGGTTTCTTTTGTTTCAAATTGGCCATAAAACTTTTTGGAGTTGTATAAAGATCTTGTATTTTTGTTTCTATCGTACACACTTTACCATGTAAATCCTATAATTATGTTTACGATTGATGTTATGCACTACTGTTCTTCTGTAATATTACTGCAATTTTCTTTCCTTTTCTTTTCTTTTGTTCCTTTTCATTTCATGCTTTGATCAATTAAAGCACTGGGTGTTACGCTTTCAGTTTTCATTCTGATCAAGGTAATTCTTATTGAAATAAGAATACGCACAATATCTGGTATACTATGGAATCTTTTTGATATTTATATTCTGGTCTTAAATATAAAATTCTATTCATTAGTGACCATTCTCAATACTCCATCATGTTTATCTCAATAAAATGTATTTCTACTATTGGAACTGTACAATCAATACCAGTACCATTAACGACACACCATTCAAGCCATCTATATAATGTACTGCAGCCTCTGACATTGAGCATAGGTAACATATCATTAATGGAAATCATTGCACAATGTATTTAAAACAATCTTCTTTCCAATTCTTGACTGTACATTGTAAATAACATTTATTCTAATGTTTCCAATTCTTTTTATTATTTCAAATAGCTGACCATCACAGTGATTCCTTCAATATCTGCAAATAGTTTGAATGCTTTGTTAATCTAACCTGCGAGTAATAGAGGTTCATGGACTGGAACAAATACGCAACGGGTGTATCTTTTAGATTGAGCAGAAAGCTAGACGTATCGAGTTTGGTTTTGCTGTTAACAAGTAACAACTACTGCAGGGCAGTTCTGTTATCACCCTCGATGGTATCTGTGTCCTTTCCTATTCCATTTGCTATTCCCTTCTCTCATTCTTTCTCTCTCGAGTATTGGTCCTTTGCTGACGGAGTTACCTCTTTCATTGCCCACTTATATCTACTATTATATATTACAATAATATTACACATAATACTATCCATGTATATTAAAATATTTAACAGCCAGCCAAATAGCAGGCTATGATTTTCCAATAGAAAAAGAACCAAGAGAGACGGCATGAGTCTTTGACATATTTTGAATTCACAAAAATCCAGGCATTACAATCATAATATTAGTCTTACAGATTGGCGAATTCACAGCACAAGCCCAACGTTGAGCCTAAGAGAGAGAGCGTAGCCACTGGATGAATGAAATTTTCACCAAGTGTACTGCGATCCAGCCACTATATGCATTTCCTTTACCTAATATGGCTCAATTAGCCCACGGTTCAGGATTTTGATTAATTATTAGAGGATGCTGCAACAACAGTAGCTTTTCTTCTCTTTTTCAGGGCTGACGTTCATCTCGCGTACAATCTCCGCGAACACGTCGTTCACGTTCGTGCGATGTTTTGCAGATGCTTCGACGAATGGGCAACCCCAGAGTTGCGCCAGAGCATTACCCTCGGCGGTATCCACTTCGCGTTGATGCTCGAGATCAAGCTTGTTCGCGACGAGTAATACAGGTACCCTTTCGGTACCTTTAACGCGCGTTATCAATTCCTTCATCGCCTTGATATCTTGGAAAGTCTGATGATTCGTCAGACTATAAACTACGACGAATCCTTGGCCGTTCTTTATGTATAGATCGCGCATACTCGCGAACTGTTCGGTACCGGCGGTATCGAGGATCTCGAGTACACACGGCGAGTTGTCCACTTCGATTTCCTTCCGATAAAAGTCCTCGATCGTCGGATCGTACTTCTCCATAAAACATCCCGAAACAAATTGCACAGTAAGTGCACTCTTGCCTACCCCGCCCGAGCCGAGGACGACTACCTTGAACTCGCGCATCTCTTTGGCAGTTCGCCTCCGTCTCCTCCGTCTCCTCCTCCTCCTCGACGTGTCCAGGACCGAGAGGAAGGTTCTCTCTCTCTCGAGTACCTTTTAGCCGATTATCGTTGCACGTTTGTTCTTTCTCGAACACTACAAAAATTGACTGCCGCTATATTAACTCTGTCTTCTTCGTATCGTTGAGACGATCGCGTTAGAACTAGAACGATTCTTATTGCCGGACAAAGGCATTGATGATATTATTAAACGATGAATCGTGCACAAGATTTTACCGTGATCGAAACGTAACCGTTCTTAAGGTCCGAAGAAGACATGACAGCACCCGTATTCACACTCTCTGTCACACACCGCAGTCTCCTGGCGACGTTCGCCTGGCCTGCCTCCTTCCTGTCTTTCCTCTACCCCTCACTTCTTCCCTAGATCTGACGTGCGTGACGCCATCTTATCACACTTGGATTTTCTTTTCGTACCTCCTGCGCCGAACATCGGACCACTGGCTGAACTGCCTCTATCCGCTTTCAACCTATAACTAGTTTACGTCTACTCAATATATATCTTTCCAAAACTTATCTCGTAAGGGACTGAAAAATTGTGCTTTAAGACCTGTTTCCAAATTTTCCGGCATGGCTCCTTTTTACTTGATCGCACTGTTCTATGATTGGTGAATACCGATCGGGTTGGAAAAGTCGTAACGAATCGGAGCGCTCGATGAGGGGACTGACTGTTCGCTCTTTCTTTGTGTATAATCGTACACTCGAGGAAAATAGTAAGAGAGGAATCACGGAAACTCCCTTTACCGGATGCAAGTGTCATTCTCTTATCTTCCAGACAGCACTATCCACGATCTCAAAAGCCACGAACTCCCAAGCATTCATCAGTGAGTTTTATTAATATCACAAATTATTCTGTAAAATTTTGTTTTTTGTTCATTTTTGGTTTTTAATAAATTTTATGGTAACAAAATTTTTTGTTCTAAGATGAGAATTGGAATAATCGTTATTTATATTAACTTATGATCATAGTAATACATATATATGTAATAAATTAAAAAGCAATCAAAGTTGTATTAAACGTACATATTTGTAAACAAAGATTGTACTAAGTTTTAATCCCCGTTACAATAAACACAAATAGCAACAATAATAATAATTTGTATTAGCATAAATTTGATCATTTATTAAGAGTCATCGGAATTGCACATTTCCTTCTATAGTGGTTAAATAAAGGTACAATGTTATACTGGGTTTGTTAAATGATTCATAGAACACGAGCCACTTTTCGTTGATTTTTTGTTGATTATTTGCAATTTTAATTGCTTTTTTAGCAAAGTCAATCATATTGCGTCACTGAGCAATAGAAAAATAAGCGTTGTCTATTCGTCTATACAAAGTTTCTCACTTACATGAAAACACCGCATAAATACGATATTCCTAAAATAGATCAATAAAAAAAAAAAAAAATCTAGAGATGTGCGTGACAAGAACATTCGATTTCTATTGAACTTGTTGCTTAGTACGTTTTTATTGAGTATTTCCCTCTCTTTTGTATAGTGTTGAAAAAAAAGAAAGACAGGGTTAGGGAAGGAGAAACAGAGAGAACAAGAAAAAGAAAGAAATAACGAGAAGCTACAAGTAAGTTCATGTTTCGTTTTCCATCGTTAAAGGGCGTAGCTAATACTTTTCTGAAAAACCGGAAGCGCATGTTGCTACCGTATCTTGCGGTTTAGAGACCTCCCGTTTCTTTTGTATTGGTGTATCTCCATGTAGATATACGTCATTCCTATAGTCAAGCACTAACGACCTTGTGGTATGCGAACGCAGACACATGTGAGACACGATGACATCATCCGATGAAAGTGTACATAACTGAACAATGCATCACTTTACGTAGTATTTGGTGACGAATGATGATAATTAGTTACTAAAGGTTAATACTCATTAATCTTTTGAAAAGTCCCATCCTTCTCCGTATTAGAAGAATTGTAGTTTAGTTAATTTTTATCTTCAGTACAAGAATTTTCATTTCTTTTTTTTTAGGAATTATCTAATATCTAAATAAAAATGATATAATAATTTGATAAAAATAATTATACTGCAGTCATATTTTAATAATTTCAAATATATTATTGCTAGGTTTTATTTGTAAAATAATAAATTATACTTTATTAGAAGTTTGTACAAATATATAATAACACATGTTACACATTTTTATACAATATAAACATGTTACGAATGTCGGTGCTTGGATATATAATAAATAAACAGAATATAAGCTAGAATTGATAATTGTACGAGCAAGCAAATGATTTATTTGGAAATATCATCGAATCAGCTATCGTTGAATATACAGAACAATGCACATGGTTCTTGAAACGCACGTGCACTTATCGCCACGCTTATCGATGATTTTCAATGTCATTAATTGGAGCATCACCGAAATGTGGTTCACTCCGATCGTGTAACGCTAATTCGTATAATTTGTCGTTCGTTCACCGTGAAAAGCGTAATCAGTGCGTGTTACGAGCGCGCGCATTGAAAAAAGATCGTACGAACGAAAAGTTATCGAGGTTGTTCGTAACAAACGAGGAAACCGTCGATTAGGTCTCATGAAATCTAATTCAAGGCTATTAAAAAGTAGTGCATTCAATGAGGTCGAAACTAGATTAAGGTGTTATTTTTCTTTTCAATTCGCACTACACTTTCCTGCCTATTTTGCTGCATGTTTATTTTACCAACTATTTTTTTTTCTTTTTTAAATTATATCGTGTTACATTATAATTTAATGACATAAGAACTCGTAAGAATTTTAATTTATCTCATATTAAATATATTATAACCGTAAAAATGTATGTACATAACCTAAATAGAGCGAATAAAAGTGGAAATATAGAGTCCTTAGAAAAATATACAGTGTGTTTTATATATAATGATAGATAGCGGATGTTTGTACGATTTTATATTTTTTATGAACCTGACTAAAGAAATGGAGTCTATATAAAAATTTGTTTCGTCCATTAAATGTCATAATATATATCCTACTTTGGATGTCTTGTACATTTTTGCATATATTATATGTATTTGTAGATTTTTGGAAATTTACAGAAATCTTGAAAATTAAATTTCCCAAAAATGCAAACATCCGCAGTCTAGAAGTTACAAAATATAATCTTGGAAATTGTTAGAGACAATAATACATTTTTTTTTTTAGTAATCGTTCTACGATTTATTGGAATCTTTCATAAGATACTCGCAAGGATGTTAACAGCAGCACCTATGTATTTGGCAAAAGGTTTTTTGAATTGAGACACCAAAAAAGAATTTTGCTGTTACCCTTAATAATTCTTGAAATAACTATGAATCACTCAATATGCAAAACAATAAAAACTTGATGAATAATGTTTAATTGATATATGGATAATGATAATGAAAAGATAAAAACAATTGCTACTATCGTGCAATTATATGCTAATTGAATTTGTAATAGTATAGTTTATACTATGATTGAATTGGTATCTGACCAGCAATATCCGTGTAATTTATCGATCATAGACATATCGAGAGACAAAGGATTGTTATCAATGAAAGAATGGAAATTTATCGGCTATAGTTCATACAGTTCATATCCTCCCATAAGTTACAACGACCTTTACGAGCGGACAATGACCTGACAATTTCAATAACATAAACAGTATTATACGATTAGAGTTTCGTCACCGCACGATCTTTTTCGTAACTACACTCAGTGCAACCGCTCTGTTGATAAGAAAGGTCGTTATACGAACAGCGTTACCGACTAGGGGATATACACAAACATAACCTAGATACCGAAATAAAAAGTAAACAAAGCGAAGAGAAATGCTTTGATTGTTACCTTTTTACATAGAATTATATCACTTAATGTTTGTATAATATATACAGTAAGTTCTTCACAAAATACACATGCAAATGCGTATTTTGTATGCGTGTAATAAAATTACTTACATACTAAGAATACCATATACATACATATGTTACTAAATTTTAAAAGAATTCGAATTGTATGTTTGCAGCTTCTTTACTAAAATGATAAAATTATATATTAAGCTTGATTTTCTATTTACTTGATTTTAATTTTAATTTTAATTGATTTTTTATTAAGATTGATTTTTAATCATGATTTTCTTTTTAGTTTCAGGGAAGATAGGAGTTTAAGAAGTTTTATCTTGTCGTGGATTTTAAGAAAGTAATTTATTTAAACAAAAAAGAATGAATTCGACTTCTTATTCTGCGCTACAACCATATCCGCCGACTATTGCTACTGCACCATCACCTGGTGCATTTTCAATACCTCAACCTGGAATACCACAACCCGGGATGGCACCTGGGATGGCACCTGGGATACCACAACCTGCACCACCACCATATGGAATATCAATGCCAGGACCTGAAGCACCACAACCC
Source organism: Bombus campestris (assembly GCA_905333015.3). Lineage (NCBI taxonomy): Eukaryota > Metazoa > Arthropoda > Insecta > Hymenoptera > Apidae > Bombus > Bombus campestris. The sequence continues at coordinate 8,311,314 of HG995135.1, forward strand.
GAGTTACCAATGATACCACAAGGTAAAATTATTTAAAATTTGTCTTGTCTATTTAAAATTTATTTTTCTAGTTCCTATATCTATAAATATGGTTACCTATTTGTAAATGTTTAACATATATTTCTATTAGTTTCCGTTATTTTACAAAAATTTTCACTGCTCTAAAATTTCAAACGATTACTCGAGATAATATAAAATTGTTGATGAGGTAGATACAAAATTTTTGATTAAAGTACTCTTGAGATATCCGCGTCTTATCAGATTCCGTCAAGATTATTTTTTACATAGAATGTCTCCGATAAAAGATTTGTTGACACAAACCGTACTTAAACTAATCAGAAATAGATTATTAAAACGTTAATTCAAATATGTGAACTATCAGGAAATAATTAATACAGAAGTAAATTATAAAACTTTTTTAACTAACTATAAATACCTAAGTCTAATGTCATATTCTTCGTACATTTGGATTACATATCATTTGAACAAATACATAGTACAATAGAACAAAGTTATGAGATTTGTAATTACAAGACTGTATATATAAATATTATAATTACTATCAAGCAAGAGGAATAAATCTGATCTATATTCATAAAATTAAATATACAATATATAAACGTTATATTATGTTTTAATTAAAGATTAACTTTAGAGTAGTACTATAAACTATAATCCTTTCATAACAATCCTGTAGCTTTTTAAATACTTCCAAAACTTCTTCACCGTGCTCAGGTAGTAACTCGACTTTGAATTTATCACTCACTAATATTATCTTGGTACGTACATATAGTAAGAGAAGAGAGGTTCGTAAACGAAGCACGATACAGCCGCTGTTTGCCAAGTGACGATCAGTAAGTAGATAATAGTCGTCTTCGTTGATGGAAGCGTCACGTATGCGGGATAAGTGACATCCAGTTTCGTGTACTCGCTCGCACCGTTCTCTTATCGCTAGTAAATACTATTTGCGATCTTGATCGATTTTTAAATCTTTTTAAAAAAGGTACAACGTAAATTAATTAATATGGTTCATCTATGGATCGCGTGTGTCACTACTTTAAATCAGTTAATATTGTGATCAACAAAAAAACGTATTATGTAAATACCGGTAGAGCAGTTATTTATGAGTGTTAAATATTGCCAGCTACTAATTATAAGTGTTATCAGTGATAGGCGTCTAATAAGAATCGTGAAAAATAAAAATTTTCATTAGTGAAATATTATTACAGTAATATTATAGTAGATAATTAATGACCAGAATTGATTTATAATATCTGGTTATGGATGAATGTAAAAATTTATATATAATTACGATTAGAGTTGCTATGTGACTATTGTAAGCACTTCGTATACTTACTTTTCTATTATTGTACTTCTTTGGAAGCGCTATATCGTTGATATATGAAAACTCCATCTCTAATTAAATCGTAACACGATACTTTTATTTATCGCTAGACTGCGCATGATTATGCAAAATGTAAATTAATACTTAAGTTCAATTAAAGAAGCGAAACATACCTAAACATATAGCATTCTCGAAATATAGCAATGAATATTTTACTTTGAATATTTTGTATATTTTTAGAATATTACATGCTTTTCATATACTTATTTTTGCATATTTAATTTTCTCTGAAATGCACAAATATTTTCAATCTATTTATCACTGACTTGCCGCTTCTTTATGTCCTTCAAGCAGTTTCATTGAGCAGATAGTCACTAAGAAATAAGATTATTACAAAAATGAATAAACTATTAATGATGGAATTAGTAATTGAAGATGTTAAAAATTAACATTTCTTCTGAACTCGTTAATTCCTTACAATTATTTTTACTATAAACAATTTTCAATAAGATGTGGTGAAGGATTCTCAATGAAAGAAAAATTATTTTATCTGAACGAAATTTTCGAAATGATCTTTGATTTCGTGATGGTCGAATAGTAAAATGGCAGTTGTGTAGTATGGTTGTGTGTTATGGTGATTCATGGCTAATTTACGGTATACAAAGATTAAAGAATATTCTGGCTAATTTATGAAACAACGAGTCGGAAATGTGTCGTCGGATTGACAATCTGCTACCGACGAAGGGCTGGATAATTATGTTGCATAAAATTCCACTTCGCGGTACCATAAAGACCTTCAATTTTGCTGTTCCCCTTTCTAACGTGACGCTTCTATTCTAATGCTTTCTCAGAGTTTTGACATAATTAAAATTTCCAATCGCATTTTTTTTATAAGACAATCAAAAGGTTATTTAAAAAACTCAATTTATAATTGTATTCAGAAAAAATAGTTTGTGCAATAAATCACATAAAATTTAAAAAACAATGTAGGAATAAAACACGTATATAAACAGAATTATCTTAAGAAAATAAATAATATATGGAATAAACCATGGAAGATAAAGAAATGTGGAAAAATAAATAGATTATAGGGAAAAGATTGGGATTATTTTAAGATACTACATTAAACAGTTGGAAAAGTTTTAACTCGGGGGAGTATTTATTGTTTTCTTTATCTACAAAGATAACGTGAAAAGGCAAACCGTTCTAACTAAAACTATCTTAAGGAAAGTACATAAGTTTTATCATTTTGCTGAGCAAGGGAAACTTGAGAAAATAGCCGACATTAGTGTATTGAGCGCTGTCAATGTTTCTCGGTATTCCGTAACGCGGTTTCGTTGTAAATTCGTGAAGTACATGTCCATTCTTTCAAACGTTTCAAAATGCGGAAAAATAAAAAATTATTCGAAAATAGTATACACTGACATATAAGTAAACAATTGTTTTGGGATTAATAAACAATCTTAAATTATTGTTTATAATTCTAAAAAAAAATAAGAGTGGAAATTTTGTCTGTAAAATGCATTTTTTATTCGTACAAACGCTCGTTAGAAAATGAGAAAGAGTTAAGGAACTATTACTAGAAAATAGTACATATTATAGTATTGATAAGAAATTTTTACTGGTGTTAATAAACAAGTTAGGAATGTTTATTACAATTATGAAAAGCAAAAGGTGAAGATTTTATTTGTGGAAAAAGTGTGTGAGTGATGGAGTCGGAATATCTTGAAACTTCCTGGAAGGGAAAAATACAACAGATTCGAAGACGGCTTCGTGCTTTGGTCAGAAACACGTTAAAGAGATATAGATCAAAGAAGAAGGGCTATACCAGATTCCTTACGGATGAGGAAAAGAGGTGATTCTATTACACGCTTGGCTGCTGATTAAATGGCCTGAAATTAAATTTATGGAGGTCCTTCACCTGATGAAAATAAATTTGAAAATTTGATGGTTACAGATCGACTGAGACTAATGATTATTTTATTTTTAAATTGAAATTGGAATTTAAATTAACCCTGCCACAGTCTTCGGATTTTTACGTCGCGTTCTTGTTCTTGTCTAAAGAAATAGGAAATTAGTATTTTAGTCTTTATATTTTTTCTAAATATTTTTTATAATCAATATTTTTTATAAATACTTTGATATTTTTTTTATAACTATTACTTTTTATAAATATTGTTATGGAAAACTTTATCGTACAAGTGAAACAAGAAATTATATAATATATTTATTTCTTGTTATAACAAATATAAATATAATATATTTATATTCTCCTCAAACTTAAGAATTTTTTAACGATTAAAAAAAGGACAATTGGATCGAAAATGATTCAAAGGATGTATAGCTAAATTGGATTAAATCAATTTTTTAAAATATATTAAAAAATGGCCTATAATTAGAAGAAAACATAAAAAAAAGAGGTAACCTAAATTTTAATAAATCTTTCATTTTAGGTGGTTGGTCACCGCAGAATACGACTTGTCCACCCGGCTTGGAATACCTTATAGTCCTTGATCGTCTGTACATACAGCAACGACTTGAATTATTGGAAGGTTAGTGTTGTACCATTCGAAACATAGCGTGCTATATCCCTCTACTAAACAATACAAATGTACAGTTACAACAATTGTAATTTGTCAATGAACCAATTAAATAATTACAGTTGTCGTTGGATGGGAGACTGAGAACAAATACCTTGTAACGAATGTTAATGGCCAGCCACTGTTTTATATCATGGAAGAGTCAAATATATGCGCGCGTCTATGCCTGGGTACTCTACGTAGTTGTGAATTACACGTGGGCGACACCAATCACAGAGAAGTCCTACGTATGGTTCGACCCTGCAGGTGTTCAGGTTGCTGTTGCTTTTGTTGTATGCAGGTATTTCATCCTTTAATATCAATCTGAGAATACGATCGAATACGTACAATCAGTAATCAAACGGTTAATAGAATAGAAAATTTGTACTTGTATACGTATCTATATGGTGATATGATTGGCAGGCACAGTATTATCAAATTTTGGTCAAAACAGGATACGCTAATATATTCTACATTATTTTCTTTTTGCCTTTGGTTCCAATAGTGCAATTCAATTCCATTTCTTTCTCATTCTTTTATTTGAGGTGTTAATATTATATCTACAATTTGATACCTGATCTTAAATAACTTCAAGTATTATAACTAAGTATTATTTATTATTAAGTAATTAAGTATTATTATCTCTGAAAAACTAATAATTCTGACTTATACCCTTTCGGCTTCCTACTGGAAATATACAGAATGTCCAAGTTTTTTCCAGCCATACGTTGTCAGTATATTCTAAAAATTAGAATAAGCAAAGAATGTGAAAGTATGAATAGACAACAAATATCTACATCTACATATTTATCCTAAACTTAGTATTTAAATGTTTAGCAGGAATTCATAGTAAACAATTCTATTTTAATGCTATCATATGCAATGCAGAATATATTCATTCCACATATGTTTCTTTGAAATAATACACCGTCACAATATATTATACAAGCTTCATCACGTAGTTAGCAAATCAGTTAACGAAGGACACATCTGGCAACTGCGTTACTGTAATTTATGGCGGGCAATAGATACGGTTTGCAAAACGTACGTCTGAGTTTTTTCTTCAACATGCTGTGCACACAACGCGCAAACTTTCTTTGCACGTGTGCACCATCTGTGACGATTACCTTCGATGAAAAGTTATTCGGCACATTAGAAAAGCCGGTCACGATCGATACTCTTTGACCAGTACCGCTCATCGAAGTCGCTTTTGGATACGTTGTTTCGGCCTCTAGTGAAGAACCTCACTCACTCGATCCCCGTACAAGAGCTGCTGTAAATAGAACCCTTTAATACAAATACTCTTCGAACGCACAGTCGTTACACAAGAAAGTCGTACGGATAACTTATAATACATAATAACAAATATTTTCACAGGGGTTCAAACATCTGTCACTTAATCCATTCTGATTTATAAAGAAAGATATTTTTATATTAACACCTTGTACTGACAAGCAAATTTTGTATATTTTACCTTGGGAGCTGCAATAGAGTAAAATATACTAAACCGTAATATTTAATTTTTGCAAAATATTAGTATACTGTATTTATGCATTTTTTCCCTGGCAATGTTATGTAAGTCATTCACATTGTTGAAAATTTGTTAGTTCATGAAATTTATCTTATTCCAATCATTTAAAAAATCTGGTAACGTGCACTGATGACCATGGCTGTCAACATGTTGAAACATACTAATTTTGTGATACTTTTCTATTTTTTTCAAAATTACTATTTGTAAATTTGAAAGAACTAATGTTTTGGATATAACGATTAATTGTGGTTAATTGTAATACTTTATTTTTAAATTATTCTATTAGTTATCGTGAATGTTATTTTCTAGTTTTCATTTATGATTAAAAAGAAACACGTTTAAATTATGCATAGAGCAAGCACGCTATGCCGATTTCTGTGCATCTACCTTGCGCAACCTTGTAAAAGATAGAGATAGTCAACATGCTGACCAAACCTTTTTTCACATTCTTTATACTCATGAATCCTTTGATTCAGATTTATTAATAGCAACGTATGAATATTGAGCAAAAAGATATTGGACGTACTTAAATATTAAAACTAGAATCAGATTTATTTCCTTCCTTCAATTATTCCTAATAGTTGTTTTGAATTTCGAAATTACCGCCATTCTTTTTCCTTGCACGATAAAAGGTTATATATTTAAATATAAACTCAAATTTAATTTAATTTAATTTAATTTGCATTTGAATTTGAATTTATTTTCAGATGCTAGAGGTGTATTCTGGAGACATGCTTCTCGGTTCTGTAACAGAAAATTGCCATATTTTTAGGCCTTCGTTTTCTATTCGCGATGCATCTGGGAAAACAGTTTTAAGGATTAAGGGACCATGTTTTAAATGCTGCGGAAACGTGACATATAAGGTAGAATATTAATTGTAATAATAGTTAAAGAACATCTTTTTAAAGATCATTTAACTAGTATTTACATGACTCCTCTCTCCTTTCCCTCAGATAAAGTCTGCCGATGGACTACATAGAGTTGGAGAAATTAAAAAGAAATGGAGTGGTTTTACTACAGAAGTTTTTACAGACGCTGATAATTTCAGCCTACGTTTTCCTGTGGATTTAGATGTTAAAATTAAAGCTGTTTTACTCGGTGCCTCTATTCTCATCGTAAGTTATCATATAGACAGATTTATACATATATTAATATTAATAAATTTATCGACTTTACAAATATTTATGTTTTAGGATTTCATGTATTTCGAACGAAGCGCCAAAAGGAGGTCTGTATAGAATTCGTAAAATGCTTACAGGAATCCTATTTACTGATCTGAAATAAATAGTTTATTGCTGTGCTCTATTATAATATAAGGTAAACGGTTTGCAGTGAAGAATCACTGATGTTGAAAACTTTCAACATTGCCTAAACTTTCTAAGCTTAAAATTCGTCATATCTTTTATATCAAATTATTAATGAATACGTGTAATATTGTTAACAAATTTGATGTACAACAAGTGCTATTAAGCTATCAGCACAACTACTATTTTTGTATTCAGTTTTGAAACGAATTTATGTGTATATATATTACTCATCTTCCTATAAAGATATGTTCAGAAGTTTTCAAACAAATACGTTGTACAACTTTTGTTACAAGATTTCTGAAATATTTCTAGTGCTATGAACATGAATTATTAGGTTATAAGTTTTTAATTTGCTTTAATGCAAATATATGTATACAGTATGTATATTATACAGGGTATTTTTGAAATTATGATATAACCAGAAAGGAGGTGATTCCTCATGTAAAAGTAAGTTGAAAATATAGAATGAAATTTGTTTATATCTGCCTATTTCACTCAATCTGATTAGTTGCCGTTACTTTTATTGATTTTTATGAATATCAATCAAGATTTAGTATAATTGTAACTAATATAGTTACTTTCAATGACTTATTTATTTTAATGGTTTATAAATTATTGAAAATGTCTGTATCACAGATAGATACTATGTACTTGCTTGGCGAATTAAAGAAGCATGAACTGATGGTAATGTGTTAATTCCTATATCTCACATTTCATATTTTTAGTTGAATAAACCTGTATTAATGAATATTTAAACTCGATTTTCTCGAAGACGGAGCTCTATACGAAAATATTTTATTTATTCATTATCATATTTTCGATTTACTTCTACGTAAGGGATCACCTGCTTTCTATTTATACTACTATTTCGGAAACACTGTAATAACCTAAGTTTTTATAATTGCGGGTTATATATACTCTTTTTATATTTTTGTGCATTTTTTGAAGGGCATTAAATATTTGAACTGCCTGAATATTTGTGAGACAATTTTAATTACTCATCATAAATAATGTTAATTTTTTCGATAAAAGACTTAATTCTGTCGTATGATTAAAAGATCTCCTTATTGTCATGTAAAGATATCAAAAGGAATCAAGTTAAATAAAGAAGGAGAATTATTGTATATGTTCTTTATTCGTGTTTTAAATTCACATCTTCATACATCTGATAGTGGAGCTGTTACCGCCTCAGCTGCAGCACATAGTATGCTATATTCGTCGCAGATGTTCTTGGTTTTAGTAAAAAATGAGAATGGAAAAACAATATGTGTATAACATCCTTTCCTACACACGTTAGAAAACGGCCACCGAGATGCTGCAGATATTGCACTCGTTGCGTTTTTTTAACACATCAAGGACCGGATTCACGCGCTAAATTTAGGTTTCAAAATGGAGACTTGACACTTCTTCGTCATATCTTCCAGTTTTTTAACGCTCGAGAATCTTCTCTTATTATTTTCCGCAATTTTTATAAAAAAAGAGATAATAAAATTTATACACACACTAAACTGTCGCAATGATTGAGCGTAAATTCTTCCACTTTTGAAGAAAGATGAGATAATATTACTTTTAAAACATAAAAGGTTGTTAAAGCCAATACTTTCAGAAGAGTTTTGACAGTTCTCAAAGCGGCGGCAGTTCAGATGTAGAATTATATAATTAAATCCAGATATTGTAATACTCTTGACAAAATGTTTCTTGCCTTTTTTTCATTCATACAAATTCGTTTTTTATATTGATATCAAACGACGCGACTTATTTCGTCGAAAATAGAGTCAAAAAGGATCGATTTCTCGTATGGAACACCGTACAAAAATCCAGGGCGTCCTCAACGTGTTAAGCAGAAGGTCTCACGACCCGTTCGTAGTTTTCAATCAATGTAAACGTCATACATAACGATATATTTCGTTTTTTTTCCTCGTCATTAGACATTATTATAAATGTTGATTTATTTCCATCGCGAGACAACATGGTGCAGATACAACGATACTTCCGGTTCATAGTGGTAGAAAGAGAAAAGCAAAAGGTTCAAGGCAAAACGAAGAAAGGAATGATAGAGAAAATGAAAGAATACTGCGTGTATTTTTTCTACATGCTGGATATTACATGTCTTTAGAAAAAAAAGAAAGAAGAAAACAGGGTGAAATAAAATTAAAATACTGTTAAAGATATAATATAATGCGTATTATATAGAACTTATAATACAAGCTTTTTCTTCTCTTTTCCATTTTCTTTTTGTTCGTACGGATTGATACAAAGGAACTTGAGTCAACGTAAGAGACAATAATAATATAATAATAATAATAATATAACGGTAATAATATTAATTAATAATAATAATAGTAATCATATCGCGTGTGTAAAGAGGGAGGTGGAGACCGTAGAGACGTGCAAAAGTTCACCGTTCACGACAATCCTAGATATTTTTTCAAAAATTTAAGATATTTAAGATCCGATCTTTAGACTTCGACTAGGCTAGCTAGAGTTTTCTAAGATCAATTTTTATCGCGAACGGCGCTTACATCGTCTTCGTTTGGAACTCTAAGAACGCGCTTTATAGCTGCGTGAAGAGATCTTAGCACATCGAGGACCAAAACTATATTATACCATCATTATTATACCACGTGACAAAAAGCATGGATCAGAAATCCCAGAAATGCCCCATTGTCTTTTAGAAATTGTTTTCTTTTTTTAGGATATCGTCCTTTTATTCTTTAATTTCCTTCCTCACGTTTGAAAACGTGAACAAACTATAATACATTTTTATCACGCTACAAACTCTTCGAAAATTTCTTTTCGAATTCCTCTTCGATATACGCGTTTCTTTCAGTTTATGTGGGAAACAGTATGAAGATTTCTTGAAGATGTTTGAATTTCGTTTTTGTTTTCCGAAGGAAAGGAGATCCTCGATGTATCAAGAACGTCTAAAGGGCGAATAAAAGAGGGAAATGATCGCGTGGTTGTTTTTTCTCTGGCGCGCTATTTAAAGTTCTTTCTCGAGCTTGATCAGCTCGGCGATTCCATCGTGCATCTCCTTCACAGCCTGATACTCGGTCAGACCGAGACGTCGTTTGTTGGAAATGTCGTAGATACCACCCTCGGCCTCGGTGTGCTCCCCGCGAGTACCACGGACTTGGAGATTGAACTTTCCAGCAATCTCTTCAAGCTTCTCCCTGTTAGCGGCCAATTTAGGCAGTTTGATGTGTACAGAGGCACGGACAGTAGTACCTAAGTTGGTAGGGCAGAAGGTCAAGAAACCAAGACGGTCGTGGTGGGAGAAAGGAAGTCGTTTTTCGATCTCGTTCACGGCGCTCACCAGACGACGGTAGACCTTCAAGAAAAAGAATGTTAATTACTTAACTTGAAAGGCTATAGACTTTTTTATTCCTACGATCATTTATACAGTCATTAGATTGCGGATGTTTGTTTAATCATACTTCATTCAATTATTTTTTGTACCTGTCCAAGATCACCGCCCATCTGCATGGAAATGATACGGAGATGATCTTCCTCGTTGCACCAGACCAAGAAGGTCTTGGCATCGTTGTGGTAGATACCACGGCCAGTGGGCCAGAAGCGGCAAGCATTGGCAGCTTGCAAGAAGCGATCACCCTCCTTGAACAGGAAGTGGTCGTCGATCAGTTTCTGCTGAACTTCTTTGCTCATACCAGTTAGAGGATAGAAAGTTCCCTTGAGTTCACCCTCTAAGCCAGACAGAGTGCTAGAGACTTTCTCTTCCATTTCTTTGTACTGAGCTTCAGTCAGGCAGGGGTTGAATGGATAGCCTTCCAGAGAACGGCCGCATCTTACACGGGTGGAGACGATGAACTCACCCTGGGAAGATAAAGGATTAATCAATACTTTATATTTATTGAATTCTTGAGAGGAATGGTTATTTTAAAAGTAGCCTAGGAATCATTCTTCTAATTTCTATGTAATAGTAATTATAGCTCTTAGAATGAATAAATTTGAAGATAAATCTAGTTCTCTTTTTAACACCGTAATTACTATTGCTGAATGAGTATGAATTTATTATAATTATAGTTTTATAATTACTACCGAATAAAAATAAATTTCAATAATATTTGTTATATCAATCTTAATCCTGTATGTTATAATAAATACTGTGCGTTTCATTGCATCTAGACTACAATTCTCAATACTAACAGCTGGGTCAAGGTTGCCAAGGCTATCGACGTCTCCAAAGTCTTTTGGTGGATGCTTGTCAGTCTTCTTGAAGCCACCATGGTAGTCTTCAATGATGGGATCGAAGAGGTCAGCAAAAACTGTGTAAGAATCAGCATCAGGTGCGTAGATACCAACACCAGAGTCCAGATTCTCTACACCAGACTGGATCACATCAAGGAGGGTGGATCCAAAGGAAGTCTTCTTTGTCTTCAGTTGATCGAAGACCTCTTTGGACAGATACTTCTTCAGCAGAGATTTGCTGTCAGAGCCAGCCACTTTAGAGAAGCCAGCTTCCAGTTTGTCCAAAACTGCCTGGTCAACCATATTGCTATTTTTCTTGCTATAAACAATTAAATTACATTATAAATTAAGTATTCTCCGGAAGAGTATACAACATGAAAAATAATTTTTAAAACAATTTGAACATTTTTTTAATGTTCTCGACTACTTTTAAAAATATAGTAGATTGAATCTAGAAATTTTTTTCAAATTAATCAATACAAGAACAAGACAGTAAGATAGTAAAATCGTGAATGCAAAATGTAAAGTAATGCAGTGGATCTACAAACAGATTTTTACACTTATAAGATAACCGTATTTTACATGAAGCAAAAGAATATCAAATAGATTAGTAGAACCAGGAGAATTAGTCTTTCCTTCTTTGCTATTCGATACATAATGTTTTTACTTTAATAATAGATTGGAAATCAATTATAGCGTAGGTAGACGAGACTTTTGTAACAAGGTCATTTAATTTCTTATCAGTGTATCTTATCGTGAAAAATTACGTGTTTATTTGCACGTATTATTCGTACCAGATCGTCTACGATAGTCATAACTGTCCGCTATATTACGATATCCGCGATAGTACAATGGAATATATTTTGAGATTTTAGAAAATCCGCTGTATCGATATGCATACATAGTATCTGCCTTGTATAAAATTTGGTTTAATAGTCACATTTTTATGTACATATCATAAATGTAGGAGCTTTTTGAAATTGGTGATAAGCAGCAAGATAGCAGTGCAAATATTGAAGTTCTTAATTGCGGTGAAACAGAATTTAATTTTGAATATTTGTGATGAAGTATACTCTTTATTTTCCTCTTTTTTATTAAATATATTTTGCTAATTGACATTTAACAAAAATTGTATTGCAATTAATATATTTTAAATATATGAATATATCTAAAAAATTCTATCTATTATCACTAAAAAGTATTTGTATATTATACTATAATGAAAAACCACTAACACATTCTTTACATTTCATTATTTAAGTGAGGAGATATAATAATCTCAAGCTAGTTACGTCTAATTTTCTCTTCTGGAATTAATTTAAACAAACTATTTATAGTAATAAACGTAACTTATCAAAACACGTTGTTTACTAATGTTTAAAAATTTAATGTTAAATAATGTTATAGAATAAAAAGTGCGCTAATAAACTATAAACAATTTTTATTACAACCTAATGTTGTATAGAAATTAAATATTATGGTGTACTATTGAAATATTAACGCGTTAACGCAATGTTTTATTTAATTTTTTGTTCAAGCAATTTACAAGAAAAAGATTCAATGCATTTTTCGTATCTTCAAAATGATGTATAAATTATTTTCATTTTCTTTATTTTCATTCTTTAGTTTTTACATACTATGTACTATTTCACTACTTGGTCCTTAATTTGTTAATAAAAATATTCCTTTCATACTAGTTTTACTAAACCCAATAAAAAACAACCTTACTAATAGAGCGCACATATTTATGCAACTTTTACGAATATAATTAAACAAATGAAAAGGAATAAAATGTTAGATAAAGGTGATGTACTTTGGATATTTTGTATATTTCTATTTTGTATATATCTATAAATTTTTGCATATTTAAATTTCTCATAAACGCATAAAAATCCATAGTCTACATATTATCCATTCCTAAAACATCTCCCACTATTCTTATTATTTTCCTTTGAGACACCTTGTATATTGTACATAACCCATATAACTTTTACGTAACATCACCCTCATCGTAATGCAACTTTCACAACCCTCTTGCAACTCCATGATCACAAAACAATCTCATCGCCGATGACGATGCTTCAACAAATTTCCCCATACTCGCTCTATATACTAATTATTGTAACCATAATTAATTACAATTTTTCTAACTATCATGAAACATCTATTGAGTAACAATAAGAAAATATAGAAAAATATAAAAGAAACATTTATTAAAAGTCAGTCGAATCCTCAAAACATACTCAAAACTCATCAATGATAACGATGCTTCAACAAAGAATGATAGTCGGAAAGTGGCAAAGTACTCCTTCAAGCACATACAAAATTCTAGTAAGACATCATTCTATAAGTCCTAATTGTATCATAAAAAGTACAATTACTTATGGCAAAAAAACATGAATTGGAACTTTCTGATTTCAAATGATCATAACTTGGAAATGTAAAAAAAAATGTAAAAGTTCCAAAGCTATTTTGTAAAAAAAGGTTGATATTAATATTGTTACTTAATAACAATAACACGCGACAAATTAAGGTAAAACATTACAATATAAATGTTCTATGAAACATGTCTGTTATTATATTATAACTTACTTCGAAAACAAATGAAATGTATTGAATACGAAGAATTATTGTTACGCTTCATCCTTCTCCTCTTCGGATGATAGTTCTTCAATAAAATCATCGTTAACGACAAAGTATGCAATGTGTGATGCCTTGTTAGAATATTAGGTGCCTGAAGGGATATAAATTTGTCACTTTTTGGCTATTTTTCTTCTCTCATATAAGCTCTACGTGGTTATTTCAATCATAATAAATCACAAGTTTTCTAACTACCATGAAACATCTAATAATTAACAATATGGTGATGTACAAACAATAAGGAAACATACAAAAACATGAAAGAAAAATTTGTTAGAAGTCAACCGAATATCCTTGGTGCTACTCACCAAGTTCCAAATAGTTTAATAGTTTGTCGTGAGATGGGATTATCAAAGAGTCGAGCCAATGGTCTCACAAAGGTATCCTTTGATGCGGAGAGGGCTTTAAGGAGTTTAAACGAGCCTGACATCGAGAATTCCAATAGCAACAGCTGTCTTGTCGGATCTCATGCACTTTTCTATTGCGCTTCCTCGTGAATCGAAAGGACTCATCGTTACTCGCGTTTGTTAGGTTAGAACCGAATGAGGATAGGGCGCGTTCTCGAAACATGGCGTCGATTTTATACATGAACATGGGGACGAATACAAAGCATAGTTCAAGTGGTTATTAATAAAGAGAATACCATTAGGCATTAAGTGTCTAATAATTTTTATGAATTAAAAGATTGAAAACGTCCATCGTTCATGAAAAAATTGAGATAATAATACGATAAATAATGATACATCGTTAAGAGATAAGATTGTGACATAAGAGGATATTATATTAACAAAATGTATTTCCTTATTAATGCTATGACTGCATTGCAAGGTGTCAGATATATTGCTCAAAATAATAAAACATTTAAAATTACAATAAAGTAACTATTTTAAACTTTATCATTTATAAAAACATAGAATTGCTCAGATTAATTATTTTGTGCAAAATTGCAAAATGTACCTATTACACGATTAGTGACGTAGGCGTGACTCGTCGTTGGTGCATACTTTGAAACACATTTTGATACACGTAATATTTCGCTCGAACTTTTCTTGATAATAATAGCGCCAGATTATTTTTGGATTAAATACAAAATTCACGTGATTTTTCATTATCAGATACTGATATAAGGATAGTGATACTACTTGAAATAAGAAATTCATTATCAATATACTTAATGGTATTTCAACGTTTATTTATAAGAATCTGTAAATCCCATATTACATGTATGTGTATCTATGTTTGTAGAATTTTTTTGTAATCGCGATATTCTACATCTCTTAGATAATAATATGGATTAATCGCTGTACAATAATCACATTTAATCTTGAGCGATATTTTTATAAAAAATAAAACAATTCTTTTAATTCTCAAATTACTCTTCTTCCGTGTCTATATTTCACAAAAACGGGATTCCAACCTCGTCCATTTTTCACAATAATTATGGATAACTTCTACTTTATTTTTAAAAATTAAAAATCTCACAATCACAAGCTAAATTTTTCTCCTCTTTCAGATCAATTTCAATTATATTCGCTCATTTAAATTCACTTTCTTATTTCTGGAAAAAATTGCAAAAAAGAAAGAAAGAGAAAATAACAATAAATTAACGGAATCCTTCTGCCTTTTTATTCGAGAACTGTGGTAAGCTGTGGTGTTTTTGTTCTTACTGTAATAGAGCAGATTCCAAGGTAAATTTAAAAAAATAGTATTTGCAACACCATCATTTCCCTCTGCCTTACGATTTATAAAATTAATCAATGTAGCTTCTGTTTAATGATGATTGCAGAATTTATATTGCTGACACCAAGGTTGAAATGTAAAATAGAGAAAGTTCGAGCGAGACTGCAGATATTCGGACAGATGGTGGCTTTTTAACCAAGTCGAAACACTGCTTGTGCCAACCAGTAATACGTACTCGTCCTCGACGTTCGTTTCATCCGACTCGCATATGCCCAGCGACGTGCATACGCCCATTGTCGACGATTATGCGCCGATTATGTCTCGATTATCGCCCCGGGTTATGCGTCTATTTATAAGCGACACGAACAGTTAACGGTCGATCCTCTCTTTCTCTTATGAAACCGTGCATCCGTCGACGACGACGACCACGAGATGATGAGAAGGAAGAACTCAGCCAGACGCTAATCACAACGATGTCACTCGACGTCGACCAGGATTAGGATGAAGCGATCCCATTGCGTCTCCAAAGCTTCGCCTCTTTGCTTTTCCCCCGCTATGTGAAAACAGACTCTCAGACACGAGATTTTTCTTCTCTTCCGTATTTCTTCTTCAAACGAGATTTTACGACACCGAGGATTTTATGGCGAATTAATCATTTCAGTGATTGAGAATTTAGTGATGATTTTTGTGCTTGAATTTTGTCATTTCAGTTTGAATTTTCAGTGCGACACTCCATGTTTTCTTGTATTTTCTTCAGTGGTTTCATATTTTCTTGGTTTGATGTTCTTTATTGATATCGCTATAATTTCTGTCTTTTATCTATGCGGAAATATTGATCGATTGAAAAGCATCTGCTGTACGATGTGCGTTTTTGGTAATAAATAATAAGTGATTATTATATTTGGAAGAAGCTATCAAGATTTCTATAAAAGTGTTTCATCGTCAGGAGTAATATAAAAGTTTGATAAATCGTGAAATATAAATCTAGAGATTTGTATATTTTATATTGACTGTTTTGTTTAAATATATACGTAGAGGAAGGAGACGCTGTCGAATAAAAATTAACGATTGTTACCATAGTAATCTAATAAACCTAGATACGATTTCGATCGATCATTAATCTTCCATCGACTTAATAAAAAAAAAAAATAAAAACAATGAATGATAATGAATGATAAGATAAGGTGTTAAACAACACACATTTTAATTTATGATCTTAATCAACATTTATATATATTTATAGATATTTTAGAAAAGTGAAGAAATCTCTTTCGTAAATTATGTTGATCAAAACATTATACATGAAAATTTTATATTATTCTTAAGCTACCAACCTACAATTCTGTTCTAAACAAATAATTTAAAAGATTAAAATATTGCACGTCCATTTTTTAAATACAGCGTCATATTAAAAAAAAAGGGAGAATTGAGAATATAAAAATGAATATTAATTTCGGTCACTAATATGAGAAATAATTATACGTTAATAGTTAATTTATTAAATCTTTATAAATACACAAAAGTAATTTTACTCTTATATTCTGAGATAGTTAACGGACAGATCCACGTTGATTAAGCCTACTCAATTAATTATAATTAATAATTACATTCTTGAAACATCTTTTTTAATAGTCTGTACACATATTTATTTATACTCTCATATATGCCAGTGGAAATGACTTGCACTCTTATGCTGTCAGATAAAATCTTTACCCATACCAAGTCCAATCAATTGTTGCCTTAAGTTTCCTTGTGATATTTTACGAACACGACGGACAACAGTAAACGATAAGAATCAAATAATGATCTGACAGTATTTTTTAATTTATCTCATCACGATATCTTTATTGAAATAGATTCAAATACTTATTATACCAATTAAACTTACACTTAATCATTACTAATTTCAACCAAAGTTTTTTATATTTATCGTGTGACTAATTAATAGAAAGAAGTGTTTCCTTGCCCTAAAAAAATTGGAGATTCTTGTCCTCAACAAATAAATAGAATTTATAACAAAATCTAGTATGATTTTAACATTCTAAATATTTTATTACGAACCTATTATTTCAAAATTTAGAAATAACATTTTCGTTAGAGCACAATTCAGTCAAAAAATATTTTAAATATTACAAAGGAACGTTATCAAAGAACTCTTTAAATTAAAGAATAAAAAATAAAACAAAAATTAAAAAGTGGGAAAACATGTTTTAAACGTTTTCCTTTGAGTACATTCTCTTTCTCATTGTAAATAGATGGAAAATTCGTTTTCACAAAAGAATAAATGGAATCTATAATAAAATTTATTGTTGTTTTAAATTGCTAAATATTTTATTATCATTCTGCTATTTTACAATTTAAAAAAGAATATTGTCACTAGAGCACAGTTCGTAGAAAATAATACTCCAAATTCTAAACATTAGGATATTAACAATTACTAAAAAAATATTTTCACTAGCTAAAACAGTATTTTACAAATTGCGATAAAATATTACTACAAAGCTCTTTAATCATTCCTCGTAAATCGAAAAAAGAGGGAGAATTAAAAATTGCAAAAAAAAGCCTTTGAAATATTTTCCAGCGAGCATATTTCATTCGGAAAGTGTAACAATGGTAACAAGGCAGGCGAAGTGAACATAGGCCAATATATCGTGCGAAATGCAAATAAAATTTTTCAGTCGACCTGTTTCTCGTCCACGCCCCTGCGTAAGGGCAGAGGGTTAACCCTTTTGTGTGAACCAACAGGGGTAGTCCCTACCCCACTATAAACGTCGGCTACACACTCGACCAAGCTTCTTTATAAGGAACTTAAGAGAACGTTCAAACAACACATTTAATTCTAAACCAATAGAATGAAATAAAAAAAGGTAGAAAAAAAATTACAATTTAATATTTCGCTAAGAAATAACACAACACTAATTAATAAAAATAAATTTTTCTTATGATCCAGTATCAAGAAAATTAATAACTATACGCTAATTATAGATATAGATAAATGGAAAATAGATAAATGGCGATTTCTAATTAATTTGATATTGGCAAATGAAACTGCTCCCTAACTTTTACAGTCTAAGATAATAGACACTAAAAGTTTCAGTCAGGAGGGATCTTTGGCCTGTACGTCAAACTTCGGAGGACACAAACTCTGTTGACGGTTCGATACTTAAAGTGTGGGAAACACGAAGGATAATGAAGTCCTGAGTAACTTGTAAGCAAGGTTTAACGATCGAGCGATGGGAACTTCGATGGTTTGCTGACGAATAACTCGAATTAAATCTGTTTTTTTTATAACACCGATACTATGACTTTTATACGTAAAGCTTCTGTTTTTACATGACAAGCAATATTTTAGTCTTATATCTTGCACCAATATTTTTTGGAAATTTTTTGAAATAATTTTTGTATTTATACTTGTTACCAATTTGTTTTTAGAGATTTTTCAAACCAGCCCTGGTTCCTTTTCATCTTGCTACTGAATAGAGAGATTGTATTCTGTTTTACATATTCTTTTTAGTTTCTATCTCTGCCTCTACTTCGTGTATTCATACTACTGAATAGATGCAGTATGTTTTATTTTACCAATATTTGTAGAAGTCTTTTAAAAAGATCCTGGTTATGCTTTATAACGCTATTCAATAGATAGAATGCATTTTACTTTGACGATTCTTTTTGAAATATTTATAACCCATTCAGTACCAAATTTTTTTTTATACTCTGAGAAAAGTTTGTTCTAAATAATTATTAAGAATAAAGTCGTATCTTTTTTATGTCTTTGTAAGACTGACAGAACCTATTAAAACCTTATTGAAATACCATTCCTTGTATTAATAAAATTAAAAAGAAGAAACAATAGAAATATCTCTCCCCAATAAGATCACAATTTTCCTACAATTTTCCTATAATAACTACACACTTCTAGATGACTCACTCGAGTCCTCGATGCATCAATTACGAATTCCATGAATGTCTGATCTGACGTCCTGCTACGTCACTAGGCGGGCACCGAGCCAAGTGACGTCACCGATGAACCCCTAAACCGACTCACACACATAATACAGCATTCTCCCAAAAAACCTAAAAATCCCAAATAATCTGTCTTAAAATTTTTTATCCAACAACAATAAATACGTAACAGACCCCAAAAAATACTCATACAAATGTACACATAATCCATCATAATATACCATTTTCACAAAAGATAAAATAAATCCTAGAAGCAATCGTTCTTACAAATTGCTCGCCATAAATATCCAAGGAATACGTACTCGTCGTTCGACGTGGTATCCTTAGAGGTACATCCGCCCATGACGACGACGACGACGACAACGATGACGACGCCCCGGCGAGAGAGACAGCGAGCGAGAAACTGACAGAGAGCGGTAAACCTCGTGTGTTCACCTCTCGATAATCGAACTTCACCTCTTCACCACGTTTCTCCTTCCCCAACGTCCTGTAGGAGGATCTTCGAGACCGGAAGTTCACGGGGGGGAACAAGAGAGGGTGTGGGTGGCGGCACACTTCCTCGATGAGGCAAGATGGACGGAAAACGAACGCGTGTTATACACGGGACACGCTACACTTGTATATGTAGCGTGTACTTCGAAGCACTTCCGGTTGTCCTTGACGTCGACGGGGGGTAGTCACCCCTGGCAAAGAGTCAAAGGTCCTGTGTCTTCCCGATCGTTGTCCCCTTTCACGGGATTATCCGTCGAAATATTCTTCTTCTCGCGAATAAACTTTCTAATGATGGATTAAAAAAGCCGAGAAGTCGATTGTCGGTCTCTTCCCCTCTTTCTTTCCAATTTTTACTTTCGTTAACATCACCGGGCAATTTAGTTAGAGAATTATGAATTGTAACTAGTAGTAAATGATTCACTGGAATACTGTTATATATTATGTAAATAATACTGTTGTATATATAATTATTTATACATAAATATTACTCTTTAAATGATAGGTTATTTTAATACTTCCGTCGATTTAGATTAGTGAACACATAAATTCTCTAACTGTTCTTGAACGGTGCAGTTCCGGTCACACTGGCTGACTAGCGTAGTACGGAAGGCGCTGACAGAATCGTACACCGGCTACGGTCGATTGGAAAATTGATTATTCGCGCTCGTACGCGATCCTCGATCGTAAAGAATTCGAATTAGGATTAGAATCGGTCGTGGGAGATAAGGAATGTTTGAGAACCAGTAAGAAGGAAAAATCGGCGAATGGGCGTCTGTTACTGGTAGCAATCGCGATCAATGCGTCTACACTCTATTATTATGTCTTTCCTGGTCGCGGGTGAAAATGAAAGCGGATTGCGTGTGTCCCGGGGAACCCTGACGGCCGTCAATCGATATCGAGTACGCAAACGTGAAGAAATTCTCGCGACTTCCGGTTGTAAAACTTCGCGATCCTTTTTAGGACGTATATCGTTCATATAACGCGCCAAAAAATATTACAGTATAAAAATGTAATAAATAGATGGTAAAATAATAATTTACTATTATGTAAGAAGATATTGAAAAGGATTAGCCAGTGCAATCGATGTATGGTCTCTTACTCACCGTCTCGAAAGAAGGAAAGAGAACGATCAGAGAGCGCGGTTCGGCGAGAAAAATCCTCGCAAAAAGAACGCCTTCTAAAAATTGGTCACAGTCGTTAGGAATGTGCGTATATGGTCGTTGTTCCTTCAAAGGTAAATAGTGTTTTTTTTACACGAGAGAAGTATCCTTTTCGCTGGTACTTTATCTCTCTGTTCGTGTGTCCTTCGAACGGTCTGTCTCCTGCGTTGTCCTATGCGTACGTATTATATATGTGTGCGTTTTGTCGAGATGGTCGCGCGCTCGCGCTTTTCTATATAATATGTATATACACGTTAAGTGTGTGCGTTTTGTAACGTATCCAATTATCGTGTCACGGAATGGAACGATAATACTTTGGGCGCGCGTCGAACTTGTGAAAAATTCTCGGCGTGTCGCGTGTGATGTGAACACTACAGTCTCTACGCTATCACTAAGCAGGAGGCATTTCTGCGTACCGTGATCTCTCTCTGTCTCGCTCCCTCGCTATCTGTCTCGCTCACTACCTCCCTCTCCCTCGCTAGCTATGTCCTTGTCTTTTCAGACTACTATTCTCTCTCTTTCTCTCTCCGCGACTCTGTCCCTTTCTTCCTTTCGTCCACACGAATCTCCGCTTGCCCTCTCTTTTTACTCCTGTCACTCTGTCATTACTTCGTTCCTTCTCTCCCCTTAAACGACTTTCCCCCTTTTCGCGAATTCACGCTTCTCCTCTATCTCTTTTTCCCGCTTTTTCCCATCGGATCCACTTTTATTTTCCTCTTCTAAAGCCATCTCTGTTTTTTCCCGGTTCCACGGTGTTCTTCTATCCCTTTTGTTCTCGCTTGCTGCATCTCTCGCTTCTCTTCGCTCGTGATCGTCTGTCCTTTTTGAACCTACCACTCGTGGCGCTAGTTGTCCTCGTCTTACTCGCGACGTATAGCACTCTCTTTTGCACGCTACTCACTTCAGGGTGGGGCACACCGGCGTCCAGCACAGAAGGATACCCGGTCGATAGCACGCACCTACACCTACACCAGCCAGCAGCCTCCCGTGTTACGTATGCGTGGAAAATCACGCATACGCGTTCAACTCATTCGTACAGACGAGAAACTATATGTGTAGACATAGAATGTGTCAGGATGGCAGTTTTCGGCCCTGTTTAAAAACGTATGACGTTCAATGTAACACCGCAGTGCGTTTTAATCTTAAGTATGTTGGTATTAATGTATACAAACGTATTTGTAATATCTTCCTTTTTTCTTTCTTTGGAATCTAAGTTGAGTGTGTTAATTAAATTTTTTATTACTGTTAACTACTTTTAATACAAAGCAATTTTTCCAAAAGGAATGTCAATAGTAATATGGAAATCGATATTTAAAATTAGGTAATTTGCAATATTCCTTCTGAAAGGGTAGTGGACATGTCTGGGCTAACCCTTTTATAGGCAATGGGATTTATATACTTTTCCCATCAACTAAAGTCAAACGTCAATATGAAAATGTATTCCCGTTATGAAAGTGTGTTATCTTAGAAAACTGAAACTGTATAAATAACCACAGAGAAATTAAGATCGTTTTATTAAATATTTGTTTTATATTAAATCTTGATTTAATAAAATGTATCCAATATAGTCGATGGGAATCACACTGCCAACTTATCCCCCTATTTGCAAAGCACCATACAAAATAAAAACGAATATTTTATATTTTATAAAAATGAATATTATTACTTTACTAAAATAAATATGTATTCGCTTTAATATGCTCTGTATCAACATTTTTGCTTTTTGAGAAAAATTTAAGTTGTGTCTACGACAGAATTATATAGATGTGTCTACACAGACAATGAATCTAGTCGATAATATCAAACTCATTGATTTTTTTTTTTTTTTACGATTTCGAGACGCGTTTCCATGATCTGTCTATAGCAAGCGCTACTTTCTAAATTTTCGCGGAGATCAGGAAACGACAGAGAACCGGTGTATCGAGAAATTCTGGATCGAGCTGAGCCAGTCGAATTCAGCGAAACTTCACCCGAGAACAAAAAAAGAGGAACGACACTCGGTCACGTTTACTCGACCAATTTGCTCTCTGCATATTAATCTTTCGTAACACTTCGATTTTTGCATAAGCACAACGTAATCGAAATTAAAAATTAACATATCGGAAAGTTACATTAATCGTGACGATAACTATCAGCCTGACAAAATGACGAATTCCACATTTTTATTTCTAAAGCTATTAAAATCATGTTAAGTATTTGACAAAGTTAATATTGTCCTTTAGCGAGCTAGAAATATTTACCTATTTTTATCATACTACATTAATTATAATACAGTTACAATAATATATAATTTTTCTTTATTATTTCTAAATTTATTAATATATTATTTCAAATGATTTCAAATATTCTTAGTAGAAAATGAAACTCAAATATACATCTACTATTTTATTAAAATAAATTGAAACGTCAAAGTGCGAAAATACAGTAGCGATTAAAGAATTGTTATAATTTATAAAAAGCAATAGTGCCGTTCTATACAGGCTCCTAAATGCATCATATAAAATAAACAGCGAAGAATCTCCATGCATATTTTAAAGAGTAGACGAGACTCTATTCCCTGGAATTTAATATTCGTCTCTCGTTACATATATGAAACTCAAATTACTTTAGGCAAGTACATTATGAATGTGTGCACGTATCACGATGAACAGAGCGACGAAAAGCGATAATACAGGAGAACCTAATAAATGCTTCGACGTTTACTCGGAGCAACTTAACAGAAGCTGATGGCAGATTATGAATGCGTGAAAAACTCATGCACGCGTATTACATTGTGTTTCGTAAAATTGTTTTCATGAAGTCATAAATATCAAGGAAAGTATAACTCGTTCAATTATTGACATAATTTTAGTAATTTTGTGATACGTTCATAAGGTTTTAACCATAAAGTACCGGGCACATAATGTGGTCTTGTAAAATGGCCCCAATATGCGCTGATTGTACCCCAGAAGCATCTGACTATCCATAATTTTAATATAAAGGTGTTTTCTAATTACTATATAATCTTTAAATTATCATTATAGTAAAAGTCGATTTAAGTTTACTGTATAAATCTAATAGTACTTTCCAGATTTTCTACTAGACATATGTATTTTCTGTAATATTGTGGTAATATACTAATTTCTGCTAAATATATTTTCCAATATTCTTACAAAAAAAAACTTTCAGAATTTCAAAGAACTTTTCTCTAAACTCATATCAATACTTTAATAGATCAACAAAATTCTACAATTTTATCTCGATCTACTTCCCACGATCTCTATACCTATTTCCAATTAAATAATATCTCTCAAACATATCCAAATCCCCTAACACACCATCGTTCCCATTGCAGAGGTTGTTTAATCATGATCGAAGCTGACTAACAGTGAATAAAATACCGCAACGAGGGGTCGTCCGCTAAGAGTGGAGAATCGAGTCAAGGTGCATCATCTCCCATTGCGTGCCATGTCTCTGTGCGAATACGCAATTTCACAGGGCGGAGAGGGATGCGGATTACCCACTAGTAAGTGCATGATTATCCTACGAGAGGAACACGGCCTCGTGCAATAATGGAGGTGTGAACGATCGTAAGATGTCATTTTCTTCATTCACTTGTGTAATATTATGCATGCACTGGTACCTATACGTCACAAGTGCGCGCACACATTCTACGGTGACGAGCTGGTGAATGAAAGCGGGTTAAAAAGCGCATTCACTATGAACGTGTGTACTAAATATGTACCATGAGCTTCTCTAGTGCGCATCGTGGTTACGCTGTATTGTTCGCGATCCTTGTAATTCTGTACAGTAAATTAGTTGGTTGTTTAAAGAGAGATAATTTTTGAAAACAGATAATGTCTTGTTTGTTAGAATAAGTTATTTGGTAATGTCAATCGTTGGGTAATATAAATTATATTGTTCAATGTTTTATTGATATTAATCGCATTAGTTATAAGTAGACTGCTGGCTCTTTTCTTAGTTTGAGTTTGATTAATTCTTTAATGACTTTTTTACCATGTTTTTATTTGGTAGTGTCAATCGTAGGATAATATAAATTATGTTGTTCATAGCTTCATTGGTGTTAATTACATTTGCTTATAAGTAGACTGCCAACTTTCTCTTTACTCTGACTTTGATTAATTCTCTGATGATTCTTTCACGATTCTAAGACAAACCTATTCTCAGAGTTTCACACCTATCACACACACATTCCTGCCACGTGCAGTCAAATTTCCACATGTATTCTCGGAACTGATCCTTATTCGTACGTGACAATCGAGCGTAAACAGCCGCTTGATTACTCGCTGTCTATTCTATTATTCTAACAACAGATAAATAATAATGGTGTTGAATCTATTTGAACCATATGAAACTAGATGATACGATAGAAAGTCGACACAGTCATATTAAATGACTAACAATTTTTGTTTATTTATTTATAAAATTTACAATCAATTCTCGCATTGAGAATTTTTAGTAATTTTTTCTGGCGTGGCGCTGTGACATGGCTAAATTATTTGTAATAAGTTAACTTATTATAAATATGCATAATTTAGAATAAAGACTAATTGAATCTGGAGCTTAGGTCTAACAAATGACTAACAATGAGAATATTTTTGTCTATTTTTGGAAAATTTAGGGGAAAATGAATTTTACTTCAGAGGAAAAGCTTCATTAAGAAATCATGAATTTTGTGCCTCTGAATTCCTATTTTCATGGAAAAACAGTTTGAGACATTTAACGTAACGAATAAATGTATAATCTAATACAGGCAGCGATAAGAATCTGAAAATATTTTCACTTTTTAAAAACCTAGCGTAGTAAAAATGTTAGGCCTGGATCTAAAGAACCTAATTTACTTAAAGTTTGGGTCGATACAGAAGAATATCAAATATTCGAGAATTAATATAGAAAAGTAACAAATACACGAAGATGAATTTATAAATACATCCAAAGATGAGCCTTAACGTAACAAATTAATATAAATATGAAACACCTAGCACAGAAAAACGAATATAAAATTTTGTTTATTTTCTTCGTCTTTCCTCTTGAATACACTACAAAATACATTTTACCTCAAACATGTTAAAAGTCTTCAATTAATTTTCAATATTTATATCTCTCAATACTACAACATACAAATTTCATCCCCTAAACCTAGAACCACTGATGCAATTTAAAATACAAACTCGAATCAAACGCGATGAAAGCAAAGAGTAACGACTCGTCTTTTGGCTGCCCTTTCGAAGTATTTTGCGCTAGCCTGAAAAGCCTGGACGAAGATGAAAGAACGACGGAGGGTGCGAACAGAAGCGCAACATGCAGCCCAGAGTAAACGTGGATACTTTGTTTTCATTGTTTCGACTTGTTGGCCGACTTGCGGCCACTTGTATCCTCGCCCTAGGCCCTGTGTAATTTTATTTTTTCTTTTTTCTTTTTTTGTTTCACCATCGAGGAAACCCGCAATCATCTCAACAGATCTTTTTGATTAATTTACTGTCAAGAGCGTCAATTAAACGTCGAGCAACCCTTGTGTGCCGGCCACTGAATGTTTTCTGTTCTTTCGAGGCATTTCAAGGCAAATTGGGCAACTGGAGAATTATTGAGGATAAGATGCATATGAATAGAAAATTTAATTAATGCGGAGATAACGTAGATTTTGATATTTGAGTCGAAAGTTTTGATCTGATTGAAATTGTTTTATCCTTAAATTAAGTAATGAATTGTGTGAAAAATACGAATATTTTTATTAGCAGATTTATTTATTATCTTTTAAGTGGATGAGTAATCGAGATATCTAGTTAAATTACTTAAAAGTTTGTTTAATGTAAAAGAATTTATTGGAAACTGAACGAATTTATCTGGAAGTATTATAAAAGGATATTATGGGAAAAGGTTTAAAAATATAAAAAAGTCTTATAGAAAGTATAAGATAATAGAACTAATAATAAAAATTTCTCTGTGTATCTCAAATTTTAGAAATACTATTATCTGTCATTCGATAATTTTCAAAAACGATCGTCAATTTGTTGGTTACATAATGGAGCTCATAGAGAAATGTCGAGATATTGTATCAGGTGTAACGCGACACAATTCGAGGCTATTTGCAGAGTACAAGTGAATCAGAAAGGACAACGATACGAAATGCGATTACGATTTGTATCGAGTTTCGAGAACGTCTCATCGTCTTAACCGATAAAACAATCGTAATACACTGTATTTCGTTATCTTGTTATAATAATCAGATAAGACGGACTTCGCAACACATGATTTCATTATTCGTTTCCCTTTCTCCGCGTTAGAAAATCATAACCGAGGCGATAACAATCGACGGCCTTCGTGAGATAATAGTCTTTGGTATTTTTCCTCTGATTGATCCTACTTTTTTGAAAAACCAAGATTATGAAATTTAAATTAAATATTTCTCTTTGATAATGATTCAATAATTTATTTATATTACTTTGACTCCAAAAAGTATCTTAGAGTGACTGATGTAAATTTTTGGAGTTAAAGGAAGTATCTTTCTGTTACTTAAGAAATAAATTAGAAATTCTAAATGAATATTTTATGACTGTAAGTACAAATGAATACGAATAACAACTTGCAAATTTACTATCTTGTACAGGTAAGCAAGATAAAATTCAAAAATCGATATCTTGTAACCAATAACATTGATAAAAATATAATCTTGTAAGAAATCTGATAAGAAATTCATTTCTCGTAATCGTGATCTTTGTACAGAAATTTATTCGAAAAATTGCCAGATTATAGAAGAGCTAATTAAACGATCCGATTAATATTTACAGAGGAATTATAATTTAATGTAACCTACTACTCTTTCAGAAAATTTAATTCAGCCACGTTTTTTCATTAAAGATTTCAATTATTCTCAAAGAAGTATAATTAAATTTTAACACGAGGGATTTTATCAAAAGTAAGGGACTATGTGTACACACATAAAATCTACTCGATTCCATCTAACTGAATATCATTTAATCTTATACACATGTAATCACTAATTATGTAGTTTTTGTCACTAATGACTTTATAATATATAAAGGACCACTTTAAAATAAATCAAATAAATAAACAAGTAAAATTGGATCTTTAAATCGATACTGAAGACAGGAAAAGAAAAAAAGATTGTGCAACGTGAATCATGAAAATTATGCGCGGTAAACATGACGATACTCGAGAACGTCGCTGCAACATCCTGTTACGTCATTGTCGCATTATTTGTGTCTTGAATACGTTCAGAATATAAATTCTACCCAAGTGAATCCAAACGATCGAGATCTATGGAATGGTCGAATTGCAAAATCGCGACCGACCTTCCATAGGTGCCAAACAAAAGTAAAACAAACGTAATTCTACGAAACTGAGCCTGTTAACATCTTAAAGATAGAAGAATCTTCTAGTGGTAGACGCTTGTAAATGGCATGTATTACGTTGAATATCGAATCTTGGAAATTATATAAATCAGATATTTCGAATAAGTGTTATGTTAATTTATTGATAGTATTTAAAAATGAATCATTTGAAATGAGAAAGCGTATTTATAAATCATAGCTTACAAGCTTTAAGACTATTTATAAATATATATAAATGTATATTATAATATATAAAAGAATTTTTAATTCGAACGTTTTAAATATCCTATTCTTTTATGCAATTTAGTTAATTTAAGTTAATCCTCGAGCGATTTGTACATCTCTAGATGTTGTTTCATAAATTGCTAATTACAAAAATCATGAAAAGTAATGTTAACATTTTTCAATTACTATAAACTGGAATGTATTAGTTTACAACTTGCAACACTTTAAATATACTGTTTAATAAGATTTAATAATGTAAGAACTAGCAGTTACATAATATAAAATAAATTCCATTTAGTATGGATTCTATGAAAATTTTGGAAATTAGTCTGTGCGTGTGTATGTGTGTTAAAGACTAATATGTAATAAATACACATATGAATTGGATAAACATTATATTTTAGAGGTTAAGAAGTTGAGAACCACTGTTAGCCTATACAGACAGCTAACGCCACTTTCTCCAGACCCCGGTTAATACGCTTTGTTGATTTACGAACTAGGAGAATTCCATGTGAGTGGAATGATACCGTTTCACCGTTCGTATTCTATTCAATTCGCGAAACCTCAAAGCAAATAAGTCAGTCAAGATGACGATGAATTTAAACGATCATTTTGAGCAATTAAACTTGCAGAAATAATTGCGCAGAATTATAAGAGCAAAGAGCATCACGATCAAGATCTGTTTGCACGTCTCGTTTTGTTATCAATTGACAAATTCTCATGTTTATAACGAAGCACGCAATAAATAATCTCGAGAATTATTCGAATAAATGAAAAAAATAGTTGTCTTCAAATAAACGTAATTAATAGTCTGGAGCAAATTATTTGCAAATTGCTCGATGCCTGTTAATTGTCCTAATTGACATATATGCTATATGCGTTGATGCAATGTTATCTGGTCTCGTTTTGTTATAATTATTATTATTAGTACCGATTGCTTGAAATATATAGACTAGATTTTTATTGTACGAAATTAACACAATGAGTTATCTTTATTTTTTGCTACTAGAATGTTCAGAGATAACCTGAAAATTAATTAAATTTTAATGTTATAAATGAGAAACCGTTAACAGGTATTCGGAAATATTAATTTTCTGATTTATAAAGTCTCTATTTAAAAAATTTACCTTTTAGGGCATAAATAAATAATTTCTTTAACATTTTTTTATTTGAATAGTAACAATATTTGTTTTTCCCCTTGTTAAATATACAGGGCATAAATAATTCTTTAATTTTTTATAAGAAGCTCTATAGTTCAGTTTCTAATAAATATTATTTTATTTACTATCCTACGTTTGTTCCGAAATTAAACAAACTTTACATTAAACAAGTCGGATAAAGTTATACTAAACGCATTTAATAAGAATAAATAATATAAAAAACCCGATGAAAAATTCATAAGGTTTTAAAAATGATCAGCTTATGTTTTCCTTCCTCCGGTTAATTACAAGTGATTGTGAATGAAAATAGAAATAATTATTCCATGAAAAGTGAATCGACGCGGTTTTCAGAAGCGTTCATCGTCACGGTTATAAAGTCTGACAATGAGTAATTGCATACTGGAGATGAGTATTGTGCGACAGACTTGTAGCAGAAAGTAAATATCAAGTCCATTTAAAAGGAACACGGTTTTATAAATAATATTATCGTCAAACTAGTGACGACACGGTTTTACTACGATCAAATATTTGTCCAAGATATTTTATCTGCAAATATCGCGCGATTCCAATTATCTGCCATTTGAATTTTTTCACAGACGCTACGCCATATAACTTTTCATTTAGTTCATGTTCAATCGACTTAGAACGATGAACTGATACACGATTAATTATAAAATAAAGAAACAGATTTGCAGAAAGTATTCAAATTAGTGTCAAATAATTTAAAAAGATTAATATTACTTTGGAAAATTGTTATACAAAATGCAAAGATGGAGTTCAATGATATACACAAATTAATTATGAATATATAGTTGACATGTGAAAAATTAAATGTCTGCATTATTTCTCAAAAATTTTCTTCTCTACTTGTCCTTAAAAATAAAATATTCAAAAAGTTGTAAAAATGTTAAAACTACCAAAATTATCCACCACCTCATTCTAAAAAATTCTATCTTCCATTGTAATTGTACGAACTGTGGAATCTTAAGCACTTTTTAAGTGCCTAATTTCTATGCAGGCATGGAGAGGAGTTCAAGTAAAATGAGAGAACCGAGTAAGAAGATATATGCCATTATAAGTGGCTAGAAAATGGATGGACAAGTCATATATACAATTAGCCGGATGCCGGTCGTTTTGGTCGACTGCGTTAATTCTGGTATGGAATTGCGTAGAATTCTGCGAATTCGCCGAATATTTATCACTTATGATAATTGGCTTCGTATCCGCAATATTATTACGTATCTTACATTTTAGATGCATAAAATTGCTCACCATTAGTTAATTTAAGCTTAATTCAATTTTAGAAGTATTTTATATAAAATAATGATGTAGAAATTTATATTTCTAATTCATAATTTTCTATGATATTTTTATATAATTTCTTTTATAAATTGTATATTTTCAAGATAATCATTGAAAAATATACGATATTTTATGGTATTTAGTTCTTCGACTGGAATGCATGTCAATATCATCAAAATGGCGACTTAAGCGCCACCCTCGCAAATTTCTACCGGCTCGTTCCTGTGATTAGACAGTGTCCGGTTTCATTTCATATGAAGATAAATTGCCTACGACGTGTATCATGTGAGAACGAGAACAGTATGTGCAATAAGTTAATTATTAAGATGCAATTCAGTTTCTTCAATCGTAATGTTCAAAAATGTCATAATTAAAAATATTTGTTTAAATAAAAAAATATCAATAATGTTTTCTTTTATATACATATCTCGTCTTTTTTCTATTTAATCATCTTTACCGATGTATCGATTGTAATTATTCGACCCGCATCGATTAGTGTCGCGATCTGTCGGCAACAGCTCGAAGCTACTTCCCCGCAGAATCAGCGCGCGCGGTAATTCAAACTACGTTAATCGATAATCTTAAAAATTTACGAATGTAGAAATATATTTTTACCAGATTTTACACATACATATCTATTTAGAAATACCTTTTTATATCTACATAATATAACAAAATATTTAAAATCATACATTTATGTAAAAAAAAAGTAGATTTAAATTAGTTATTTTTAAAATGTAAGAAGATATTTATTTCCCTTGAAAAATTTATTAATGATCTCTCTTTTTTTTTGTATCTATAATAAACTTAAAATTTCAACGTGAATCAAGCTCTATTATTCGGTTGGCAACTAAGTGATTGCGGATTTTGTCATTAAGTGGTATTGACAAAATCTGCAATCACTTAGTTGCCAACCCAATAGTTCCAACACTGATGCGAGCATTTGATATGTCAAGTCGCGCGAACTAAATATCTAAAAGGAGACGACGAGCAAACCATTCGCTGGTCACAACAAGAGTTAGCCAATTTGTATTTTTAAACTCCATGTAACTTCATCGCTGGCCTCAATTATTAGACTCGAGATTTTAACTTCTATAGGCACGCTCATTGTCATTTCAACAGCAATTGCGCTTTAATTCTACGAGTTTTAGTTTGAATCAATCTCAACCAAGTTACTATTCATAGTTACAAAACAAACAAATTTGTAAAATAGGGAATTATCCTAACATAAGAGTAATTAAAAAATATGAAATATTTCATCATAATAAAGTATTACAAAATAAAAATTTACCTAAAGTTATGTTTACAAGAACTTCTATTTAAAGTTATATTTTACATTATAAAAAACTGTTTGAAATTATACTTTGTATTCGACAACGATTATGCTAAAATGCAAGCGT
Organism: Bombus campestris; assembly: GCA_905333015.3. Lineage (NCBI taxonomy): Eukaryota > Metazoa > Arthropoda > Insecta > Hymenoptera > Apidae > Bombus > Bombus campestris. The sequence goes on from HG995135.1 coordinate 8,343,659, forward strand.
TAGATAACGTTCACGTGAATTTTTTTTTATTGACACTATCTGAAGGAAGAAAATGTACGTAGTTACATTTCTCTATAAGGCGAGTGTCGAGTGTCGCTTTTTTCCGCGAATCTTTCTAATCATTAATTCCAACGTAAGTTCCAGATAGTTCTAAGCGACTTGCACGTGCGTGCACGGCTAATGTCAAGGAGAAACTGAAATCTAAAGAGCCTACATGAATTATTAGGACGCGCTATAGTCAGCGATGCAAGAACCTTCAAGATCATAATTACAACGTGTCTTTAGAGCAGTGCACATCAATTTTTGTACAACAGACACGACGGAAATGACTGAAATATTTACTCCGACCAAGGTTAATCGATAATACCACATATGTATTCTTATTTCCGTGTGATAAAAATCTTCTACTTTTGATAATTGTGAACTACAATTAATTCTTAATTTATTTATCGAAGGTCTATTTTGAATTAAAATAAAAATTGAAATATTAGAAATATATTTTTCAAAGAATGGAAATGGATAAATAAAAATAGGAAAATGGATAAAGAAGAAGGTACAGCTCTTTATAATAAGATAGAAAGCAAAATGATTTAGTAGAATGTAAAGTAGAATGATTTAAAACATGAATATACAATGCTGGAACATCAAGATCGACTAGAGGAGATCCGGAAGCGTCTCCTCGAGAGTTCAAAGACCTTTTGAACAGAAATAATTGCACTCTAAATGAGCGTCGGAAAGCAGTCCAAGACACGTTTATTGTGATTAATAGTGGACACTGGTTAAGCACTATACTGTATTTAGTGCTGATGTGAACAGAGTGCTTTACTGAAGTCAATATGTACAACGTCAAAGAAACTTACTATAATGATATAATAATAGTAAAATAATATTCTTCGAAATGGGAAGGTATATAGAAAATCATTATATCTATTATAGTTGAAGGAAACATAGTTAATTTTATCAAATCAACGTCATTCGATTAAATCTAAATTTATCTTCAACAGTTTCATTGATATTTTCTTATACAAGTATAATAAGTCATAAAAGGTTTCCTTTATCCGATTATACGAGGCAAAGCGTGATTTTCATTCACCGTGAAATGGTCGAGTAAAAGAGTTAAATATCACAAGAGCGCCACATGAGAAAGGAAGATAACGCAAATCGATATCGGTAATCGTTGTCGTAGATGGATCGTGATCAACTGTGTCTATACGATGTTAATAGCGTCGTCATTCGTCCAAACAAACCGCATCTGGTATTAAAGAAACAAGGAACATATTACTCGATATTTAGAATTGAACTTAGCTTCGTGTCACTGAATTGAACAAAAGATGAAATAATTTTAAAAATCTGAATTTCTATCATTCATAACGTAATAAGAAAAGAAAATTAGAAGATGAAGTTTTAGATCCTTTACCGTTATATAGGTCCGTCACCGCGATTTTATTAAGTTGGCGTCTATGAAACGTTTCTGCAAAATTTGAATTTGGCGGATCAATCATATCCATTAAATAAAACAATAGTAAGAAAACTAATTAATTATTGAAAAAGAATATTAATTATGTAGAAATCATTGTAATTAAAAGAAACTATGTGCGCTTACTGTTCTACATAAATGTCTGAAAAAACATTTCATACATATGTATATACCAATCTAATAAAAGAGAAACATTAGAAGAGTTCATTGTAAGATGTACTTAAATTTACATTCACACATGCAAAAATTACTAGCATTAATAATTATTACAGTAATTATGCTAATCGCGTTAATTATAGCATCTTCGGAGTTATTTAAAAACTCAACACGCGATCGAGCAAGAGATACAGGGTTGTACGTGTGTGTCGCAAAGAATCGATCAAAGAGAAACATCGCCGGCAGACAGGCGTGCATTCCGGTTCTGTAATTGTGTGTACACGTTCATATATGCACGCAAACGAACGTTGCGACGCGTTCCTTGCACGCAGAGCTCCGATCGGGAGACCGCCAACTATCAATTTCCGTTTTGAATTACCAAACGCCATAACGCATGCACGCGCCGCTCAAACGAATCTCCGGTCTTCTCTGGCATAACGAGCCTCCTACTAAGAAACGCATCGATGCACTTTCCTTTGCTAATAAGACGCCTCCTTCTTCCTACTGTACAACACGTTTTTCGACCGACAATAAACCAGTTTCACACGCTGCGAAATCGCATCGAAAATTTTTACCGTCTGCCACCTCTTAGTATCCCCTTAAATTCTTAAAGCAGGTAGGTTGGATTATGCTGAACTATAGTCTTTTAATGTAATGACGATTGAACATAAATGTCGCAGAAGATTTTCAGTTAAATTTTAAAGTTTTAAAGCTTTTAAAGTTTGATTGATTTTAATTGATGGTTATAAACGAATCTGTTCTTAAAAGTTTGATAAGTTTAAGGTTACGTATAATTTTATACGTTCGCTATTTAAGGATATATCCCGAATACTTTAACTACTTTAGTTTATATAAAAATGGACATATTCGTCTATTTAGATGTTTCAGTTTTGTTTTTTTTTTTTTTTTACAATAGCTTTTAAGGATATCTTATAAATGAAATAAAAAAAAATATATATAATTTTAATCATGGTGTGATACATATATTGAATTGTTACGAAATCAATGATGAAGTAATGAAGTATTTTTATGAAATAAAGTTTTTAAGTGATCAGTCGTGGAAACTACTATATACATGTACTATGTTTGTGTCTGATTGATGAACTCGTTGAAAACAACACGTCATCGGTTTACTGTAATGATCAAATAAAAACACTATTCATTGCCAAAAAAACAATGTTTATTTTAACCAACTTAAATGAAATTAAAAATAAAACATATTCAAATACTAATAGTTTCATACTATCACTTAAGGCATTTAATATATCGAATGTTAATTATATTTTTATGCATTGAACTACGCTATCTTGATACTTTAAATAAAAGGTCGAGAATTAAAAAGAAGTTCGTTAGAAGGAGGAAATTGAGAATCACTGTGCATCCATGGCCTTACGTAATCATGCTGCACCCACTCGTTTTACTGTATAGTGGTCTGACCGTAATCTGTCAATTTACTTTTGACAGTATCCCTGCAACGGAAATCCGATGTAACGCACCTTGTGATTTGCATATTCGATATATTTTCAAATCATCAAATTTGATGCCGTTCATCAAGGTTATAGAGTTGGAAAATTGCATAACGATTTAGTTTTAACCGGAAACAAGACCGCGGCGCACTCTCGAATCTTTCCTGAAAACGTTCGCCGGAAATTGAGTCGATCGATTCACATTTGTGGAATAATTGCTGCGAACTATTATGTTAATGAATCAATTCAATGGATATATTTCATTATTACTTATAAAATAAACAAAAATTATATAAAAAATATTTTATAATTTTTTCTACTAAATTTTCATTTACAGATACACAATGAAAGATATGTACATATTTGGTTAGGAATTTTTTCCTCCTTTGGTATTTTGTATACAAATATACGATTGATAATGTTACATGATCGATACTTCTAAAAATCTACAGACATTAATCTTTCTCTGTCAAGAATGAAAGCCAATAATATCGAAGAATGGGAGTTTCGTATCAGAAGAAGAACCACGAAGATATAATATAGTATTATCGAAGCCGAAGAAATAAGATCGATAGTAATGCAGCTATGTATATATGTATGTAATATGTATGTAAGTATGTAAGTATGTATGTATGTACAAACATAGTAAACACTGTAGTTGAAGAACAGCTTCGAATTTAATACCATTGAATCTTTGGAATTTCTTAATTCCAAATAATCTAAATGCTTCGATATTAATTGATATACAATGAATGAATACAATTTTAAATATAGATTTTAAACTGCGAGTTTTTATCTTTCGTAGTGCAAAATAATACAAACTGCAAATTATTATTTTTCGTAGTGTAAAATAATACATAACCTTGAAACACGAGAAGGAGAGCCTCATGTTTAGCGAGTCTCAATTTTCACTGTCAGTTATGAATTCTGCGATGCTTCTCACAAAACGGAGGTTACTAATTTCATTGAAATGTACGTTCACACGGCACAGAAGTAACTATCATTATGTCATACTAACATATATATCTTATATTCATTCATAGAAACAATATATATAGATTTTCATTAAATTTTTGAAAATGATACCAAAATTAATTATTATATAATTATCTCAGTAGATTAAACTTGATTAAGGCTACTTTCGCTGTAAGGTGAAAGGAATAATCATCCGCCATTTCAATGAAAGTACCATCATACAACTGAATATGTACTTAAACTATTCCTATTTCCAATATTTGCATTTTAATGCATCGAAAATTTAATTATTATTAAATGTTAGAAATAGCATTAATTATATTCTATAAGATTATTCCCAATCTAAAATTATAAGTAATTTGCTATAAGAGAATATATCTCATATACTTGGTCGATTTTCGTCTAACCTAAAAACCGGTATCTGTTCGATGTAACAAAGGGTAACAACGTATATTACTCCTGAGATAATCGATGATCGTCTGTAATGATGAATCATTTCCAAAATATGCGGTACACTACGCAAAAATTTCTATCCTCCTTAAATCTCAACAATCGTACCGTGAGAACAAGTGCCGATCTCCAACGGTCGCGACAATTAATCCTTCCACTGTTTACTGGTAACCGAATCTCCCTAAAATATTTCTCACGTGATATATTGATATTTCTTTCATAATTATTCTCAACATTTAACTATGACGTAATGAAATAATATTCAAATGGTCACAGGAAATAATATCGTGTATAACCGACGAGAATATATTTTTATTTCTTATCCTAATCGGTATAAGTTTCACAGCGTGCTTTGAGAACAACATCCTATAGATGTGTAAGTATACATATTCATGTGAAAATATGAAAATATGATAATACATATTGCTTACCTTTAGCAGACAAAAGAAAATCGAAGGATTTGTTCTGAGAGTTAGTCCTCGGAGCACGTCGTACGCGTACACGAGTCGGAAACGAAGTGGCGCGGAATCAACTCGCCTCGCGACAGCCGAGAACCTCTCCTCTCTGCTTCGGCCAATCACATCCCTCCTTTGTACATATCCCCTCCCCGCCTACCGATCCTCTCCTAGGGACGGTCCGCGGTCCAGCCACGTTCCTTCGTTCCGTTGTTTCTACGAGGACTCCGGTTGCTACCTCGACTTTTTTCGTCCTAATTATTATCCTCCGCCACATTCTTGCGGAAACAAACAAAGAAGTCATTACATACAATCGAATATACGGCGAGTTTCAAGGTCTTAATTATCGACCCCTAATAAAGGTCTTATAGTGCATGGACTTATACGATATTCGAAGTTTACAAAAATTGTGGACCAGTAACTATGAGGCTACAGAATATATGATAATTTTATAGAAATATTTACAGTGGTTACAAAAAGTATTTGTACACCGTCGTGTTTATTATAGTATTTATTTACTAATCAATTAAGTCCAAATATATTAAGTTTCTTATCATTTGGTAGTACTTTCATGTAACGACTAAAACTTGATACTATGAAAATGAAATGTGGGACATAGTAAAAAAATGCTTCATTGGAAAATACAGGTATGTAAAAATATCTCTCGTAGTTACTGTAGATGTAATTTTTGGCAGGCGATTGAGAATGAGTATCTTGAGCACCTATAAGAATTACTCTTTAGTGGTTAAAGATGATTTCGGGAGAATAACTGTCGGTGATTAATATCGATACCCGAATCGATGAGATCGGACGTGGCTCGAGCCAAATTCAGTTGGCTGGCCTTTGAGCAAAGCACTACGCGAGGAGTTGAATGTTTATGAGTGTTTGAAAAAAATATAAAGTATGTGTGAGAATGTTTTATGAGAAATGTTTTATGAAAATTAATGGAACGATAGAACTTTGAACAACTATCGATGAATATGTATTTTTCTAATCTTTTTTATTGATGAAACTTGTATTGAAAATATTTCTTGTTGAATGAATATTAATGTTTTTAAACGTTATTCTTTTTTCATGGTGTCAACGTAAAGCAAAATATTTGCAATATTTTTCAATAGACGATGCAGTACAATGTGCACAATCGATAATCGATCTCGTTTAATTACACGATCGGCATATCGAAGTCAATGGCCTCGAAACAAAGAACCCACATAAAAGGAAGATAACTATTCGATTGTTATCCACCTCGAAAGATACAATAGAAATTTCTTTGATGCTTGTTTTAATTCTATTATAGTTCATTTCAAATAGTAAAAATAAGAAAAAAAATATTAAAATAATTAACATCCGTAGAGTATGTTATTACAGATAAAGACTGTTTTACAATTTAATCATAATTTAATTCAGATCAGGGATCAATGAAAATTTATATCTGGGAATCAAAAGAGAAAAAGAGGTAAAGAATGATTAATCTCCAACCATTTATAAATTATAAGAGGTTCAGCAAAGTAACGCAAGATCCTTCTACAGAGGACAAGGTCTGCTCTCGATCTTATGAATCATAGCGTTGCTAAAGCGTATTCAGACCGTTCTTTCACCGTTCGTGCAAAAACGAGCATTGAAGTTCAGTGATCTGAAAAATGATTTCGACCAACTTCCGTGGAATTTCGAAATGACCGAGCTATAATCATAAACACGTTTATGCATTATATCTATGTATGCTTTCTATGCTTATTTGATATTTTAATCAGACCCCTGTACAAGTGTAAATGTCTATAAATAACGGATGCCATATTCTCACCTGAGCTTCTTCAGCCGATTATGACGTCGTGTTTGTCGTCCGTGACACAACACGTGTATAAAAACACGTAATCTACTTGTAACGTCTGCGTCCATTTAATTCTGCTATCTCCCTGCACTTTTTAAAACCATAAAAATGACGTCACCTATCAACATTGTTCTCAATCCCCTTACTTAATCCTTCAAAGGGTTATGATGTATTCCTGTTTAAAAAGATCAGATGTTTTTGAATGAAAGTTTAATATTTCTAAGACGATTAATTTCTTAATTTGAATTTTAAATTAAATTTTAATTACAAGTTTAAGATTACAGAATTTTTATTAATATATTTTGCATCATCATAATTCGGTTTTAACTTTATAGAATTGTTGTTTTTCTGGAAGTAAGTACTCCAGTGTAATTTGTTCACTTGGAGTGCATTGGAATTGTTTCAAGATATTTATCCTTTTCATATTTTAAATTCGAAATTAGCCTAAATTACTGTCATTGAAATATAACAATTACTTTAATTATATTCCAAATTATATTTTAATAATACAAAATTTCCTCGTAATTTCTAATTTCTATCAAAATATTCAATCTGCTTGGGGTTAAATCACATTGAGTTCTATCCCATGTATATTAAACGATTAAATTGGATATATTAGATAAATATAATAGCTCCTAAATATAAAATTTATGTCAATTTTGATTTAGAGGAATATTCTTAATTTTTTGGTTTGTTTGTTGAATTTTTGGTATGCTTTGCTGTTGGACGGTCCGTTTCCGCGTTGTTCCTTGAATTCCCAAGAATATATAGATCATGAAGCGTTTCCGGAGAACGGTGGAACTCCGGGAGTGTCGCCTGGCCGTTACGAAATCAGCTGTGCGCCTGTCGGTGCTTGTTGTAGGTCGCGTTCAGGACTCCCCTCGGCCTCCCTTCTACTCTGTTCCTCTCATTCCATCTAACAAGAGAGTTAGAGGAGAGGGGATATTAAAGGTCGCCTCAACGTGGAGATCAATACGAAACCTACATACCTACCTTCCCTATCGGACCAATGGGAATGCCCAAAATGATCCTTTTCGTATCTATTAATTATCTTTTTATGTTCAAAACTGTCAGTTTGATATAATTCCCCAATTTGCTTACTTTTTTAAATCTAAACAAATAATTATTCTTCTATAGTGTTATCAATTAAATCCTTCCTATCAAATTGGACAATTTATTATAATTATATGTGTTCAATACACAATTATATGCAGTACTTAATTAGATTCTAGATATTTCTAATATAGCAAGTAATGATAAAACTTTTGATTTTTGATACAGGGAAATTATTGAACAGGTATTTATTCAAATACATTTATTTATTAAGTACTCAACATGATAATCAGGCTTTGGGAGATTTAGCGTGATATACAATCTACTCAAACACCTTGTTTTTTTCTGATAAAGCTATAGAAAGAATATTCCAAGATTTTTAATTTTTTTCTTTCAATTAATGAACACATTTTTTCCGGATTAACTGATCCTTTTATTAAATCCTATTGGAAGGTTTAAATATCTAACAAGGTCAAATTTATAATGGAGTTCATATTTTTTAATTGGGAGTGTGTAATATACTCGAAAAGGTAACATTTGTTTTCATTTTCTATCTAAGTTTTGATCGCGTTTAATATGTATATCAATCATTTAGTATGGACTTCTTAAAGAATGAAATTGAGCAACAGTTGATGGTTATCATTAGATAATACATATGTATGTGTTTTTTTTAAAATGAGTTTCACTTCTTCGACTTCATTTTCCACAGTTCACGTCGTCAATGTCAGTTAGTGGTGGACAGTACGGAAATGTATTACCTGTAATCGATATAGCTGAAAATCGATCGGTTTCAAGGAACGATTATTGTGTTCGGGGAAGAGGTACGCCTGTAATTATCAGCGACGCGACGATATGAACGAGGAAGTTACCGATTGAAATCGAGTCTCGAAAAGAAGACAACTTTGCACGCTGTTATGATTAAAAACATTCTAAAAATTCTGTCCCTATACAACGTATTATCGTCGTTAGAAGAATTATGTAACGCTTTGAGGTGGCCAGTCTGGTTGAGTTGACGAGAAAGGTTACGTCAATGGCCGGGGGGAAATTACTTTTCCTCGCTTGCCCGTTATTTTTATCCTAAGAACTGTTTCATGCCGTTTCCACCGTTATGGTTTAACGAGAACCAGACTCTTCAATTCAGTTCTCTAGCAAACAATCCTTTGCTTGCTTTGTAAACTTCAGAATGTCTAATTGTATATTATATATTAAATATCAAGTTCATACTGCTGATTCTAAAAAAAAATTGTCATGAAATAATCGAAAAACATGAAGTAGTTGATATTACAATAAAATATACTCAGTAGATTGATATGATAACTGGAATGGATTATAAATATAACATCGCCTTGTTCATACGAAATCAGTATTCCTCTTCTCGTATTTATCTATTCACTACTCACCTTCGACAAGTGTCGCCACAATAATCGTAACATGATATTGTAAAAAAAATGCTTCGGAATTATCTTCATGGACTCTTAAAGTATTATATTATATAAAGACATTAATATATTATTACAATAAAAATTACGAAAATATTCTATTAATACTTAATCAAATTTTCTATTCACTTTTTTTTCTTCATAATGAAATGCTTAAGTGATAAAGTAAGTAAATTATTCTTACATTTGTATTACAGATTCAAGGATTTCTGAAGCAAGTAAAAAAGCAGCTGTGAAGCTAATTTAACTTTATAATAAAAAATAATCAAAATAGAATTGAAAACAAATTAAAAAGAAAGATCAAAATATGGGATTAAAAATTATCAAAAGAAAAAACTGGAAGACGAGTATAAATAGAACAACTCTAAGATAATTACTATTGACCTTAAATCGCAAATAGTGACCTTGAAAAAGAGACCTCGAACCAAATACTATTTCTGTATTCTAGCACAATCGTCTTATTGCATTACACGAGTTATAACTGTAAATACTATACTACTAGTCTCAATTACATAAATTATTAATATCCACATTAAACACATATTAAACCATTTTTTTTTTTTTTTTACCGTAGGAATTTGATACTCTGGTTTCGTTCGTCATATATTCAAGGATATAAATATAATACACATACATGTATTTGAAAGAACGAGGAATATAAGAAGACGTGTAATTCATTTTTAAGGAAAATCAGGTATATCGTAGGCCAAGCAGTGAGAAAATTGTCATTTGAATCGCATATGTAAGAATGCCGCGCTGCTTTAAATACAATACCATTACAACGACATTAATTCGCCGATTTAACCGTCTCAAGAGGCAAGCGACTTTATCGCGTGACTGGCACCGAGTACGGCAAATATTTGTCGTCCAGTTTCTTCAGTCAGCGTCACACCTATCAGAAAGATGGCCGTTTTTGTGAAGAGCAGCAAACGGAAAACAAAATTGTAAATTCTTTGTGATCCATAAATACGTAGTACAAAAATGGTGTGTGATGTTCGACCGTTGACTAAGGGCAGTTCTCAATGTCAATGTCTCAGCAACTATCGAGCACCACTGACTGCTCCGTAATTTCGACACGTTCGCCGGGAGCAAATCACCGGTGACCACCGTTGATGGCCACCTTGCTTATTTGTTGCATAATATTGGCTGACGATTCTGCTACGCCAGATATACATACATACTTGCTTTCCGTGGAAATGTTCGCTCATGCCAAGATTATCTGCTGGCATTTCGAGCATGGGAAACATCCCTGCCAGATCGCCTCCTTATCGATCTTTTGCCGCGCTTTTATCGTTTTCGCTGATCAATGCCATTCGATGGTTTACGTAGTTTCTCATTTCGAAAATAGTAAAACTGTCGTATTTAGTGTATGACAAGGACTTTATTGGTGATTTGATCTATCTCTTTGGTTTTAATTTTCATTGGTAGGCGGAGGAGGTTTCAGTAAAGTGACACTGATGTGCTAATGATGTGAAAACAAATAATTTTAGATTTTACTTACTTCTTTACACGTAGATCTTTTGTATATTTTGCATGTTTCGAAAACTTCGTATATTTTCTTTTTTTATCTGAATATCTGATATTTACACAACTTATCGATGAAGCAATTGAACTTGAAACCGAAAATTTTAACGAAGCAAAGTCTTATAAGTGAACGTGGCGATCGGCACGTAAGATTTTTTACGCCATTAAAACAATAAAGTAATTATGTATAATAAATATGAGTAATAAATTCTGTTAATGCAGTTTTATTAGCTATGTAATTTAACAGATATAATTTCAGTCGAAAAATTCTTCGATTTCGTTCATGCAAATCATTAATTTTACTTACATTGAAAAAATTATAAAGATTATGTAAAGAGCTTTTAGAATATAAAAACTATCGAGATCGATAAGCTATTTCCAAAATTTTTTAAAATTTTAATGCGTATATATATTTCTTTATTCTTCTTCTTTTTTTAAATAGTTTTCCTTGATTGTTAGGAAAGCATAATAAGATTCTTTACTGTGAAATCTGTCCGCGGCAACCCGGTGAACTCATTCAGATCAATTGACGAGGCCGAGTTGATATGCTGCCAATGAAATTAGCCAGGAGGACAATTAAGCGCATCGTTGAACAAATCCTAGACAAACTTGTCGCCGTTAACGGACACAAACTGTTGCCTATAACTAAAGGAAATTCTACTTGGCTCCATATGTTTCATCTGCTTTCTTCTACATTAAGCAATATGTCAATAACATAATGATTTAAATTCTACTGTTACAGTACAATTATTGGAGAATTATTGAACATATCTTATCTATATTAAAGAAGAAATATGAATCATTAAAGACAAAATTATTGAAGAAAAATTCAGTAAAAAAGTATTCATGTTTCAGCTCAAGTCCACCACAACATCAGTAGAAGATCGATGTTGAGGAGGAAGATACAATCTTATGCTCCAATTAACTACAGATTGTCATCTACACCCTGTTGTTCAACACTGCAATAATATTATCATCAAAGACTCAATTGAATCATTTAAAGGAACACCTTACCAATAATACCCTGATGAAAAATTGCCAGTAATCAGCTGCATACGATTCATTATTTTAAGAAACTGCTATCTCTTATGCAAACTGCAATTATCTAGCAATTCAACAAGGCTTAAATTTAGCAAGGAATTTCGCTAAGTCGGCGAGACGTAAAGGCTGGAGGGCCCTGCCGGTGCTGGGACCGAAATACACGACGATTATACCGGCGACTCCTCGAATTGTTTCTCTGCATGTGGCTTTTTTCCCCTCACCGTTACAGATACGCCTCTGGAAATGTAAATCTTCGTGGCCGTGGTACAGTCAGGCATACAATTCCATCGTAAAGATTCTCTGTAGTCTTAACGACATAATCTTCCAACAGCAGTTTTCTGGTTGTGGTTTTCTCTGTGTATTATGTTAAATTAACAGGATAATCACGTGTAACACGGATACATATATCGTAGATAAATAATTATAAATAATATGGGTAATTTCGATTAATTTTAATTAATATGAAAATTCTACTCATAACATAAATAATATGAAAAGTAGAATAGTTACTGTTAAAGTGACTTTACTTGAATTATTTTAATTTTTGTAATAGAGAAATTCTTTCTTGAATTATATACATATAATAAATGGAATTAATCAGTGAAAATATAAGTACATTAAGTCCATTGTTACTCAACTTAAATAATTTTGACATTATCTATATCATAAGTAATTCACAGATATTTCTGTTTTGAACTTTAGAAACACAGGCATTTGTCTAATTCTGATTGATTTATTATATGTTTCCTGAGAATCTGTGAAATTTCAAGCATGGTAAGCAAACAATAGAGTAAAATCCAGTGAATCAATAATTATTTCAAAATCAATATATTATTACAATAAACCATAAATAACATGTAAATTCTTTATCTAAAAGTTGTAGGTAAGAATTACAAGCAAATGATGGACAACACTAACTAAGCTATTTATGTATGAATGGAACCATCCGCATATATAATCTTTAACATTTTATACATTTTTCAATTACGTTATCAAGATGTATAATGGTGTTCAACTTCTCAAAAAACAAGTTGCTTTCATAAATCCATTCATGACAAGATGATATAAATGATTATAAATTTCAAGGTAAATTTTGAAAAAGAGCATTCTCAGCATCAAAATTTCTCTGTATATTTTAATTTATAGAGTTAATTAGTATGAATTTTGGATTCCTATATTGAAGAATCGAGATTATCAAAAAGCCCCATAAACGATGTAAGAGAGGCGAAGGATGGAACGAACGTTCGTTGTATTTTAGTAAGCTGGCTGCAATAGTTTAATGCTTAAGGCAAGTCATTTATGTCGCAAGGGATCTCACGTCTTAAGACATCGCTCCCTCACTGTATAGTGACACGAGTGGCCGTGAAATCGGCTACGTCGGCCATTCTAAAATCGTGCCAGAATTTCTTGCCAAATTTAATTGGAGCTCCGTCTTGTTTACCTGTGCGAACCCACGATCTTGAACGTTTATCCATCTTTCCTTCTCTCTCTTTTTTTTTTCTTTTCATGCCTTTGCTGGCAAATTTTCGATACGAGACAATCAGACGAAACAATGACTCCTTGATAATATGCCAAGGAACCTGATATTGCAAGGCTTAGCTCAGTTATTTAGTTATTTCTGCGATTAACATTTTGTTACATAATTGCAACATTCTCGAGAATCGTAAAATTAATCGTTTTATTATTTTGTTTGAAGATCGACAAGCCATGACGAATCGCTGGAGAGGAACAACGGAATATTTTGATTTATCTGACAAGCTGTGACAGGCAAGATTTGGAGCCGTTTTATATCTACCTTTTCAGATCGTTAACGCTATAGATTGCAAGGGGCGTGCGTATCTTTGTTGGTCCCGGATCGATGCTTGTTAATTTTCACAGATGTAGCCCACACCTGTGAATTTTGCTCGCTTATCGCTCCATTTTTTATCGCTTGATAAGCTTTAAATTTAGGCAAATGTTTCCTGTCTTCTGATAAATGTTCGAGTATTTTTTGTTTTTTTTTTTTCATCGCATTATTTTGGAATTGTTGAAAAAATTTGTGAAAGTATGGAACAAGGTGTTTATAGATAAAGATATTTTAATAACAGAAGCGCAATTTCTGAGAATGAAAATAATTTTATATGAATAATATTCACTTGTCAAATCATTTTTTGGGAAGTGTTGGTAATACCACCTTTCTCATTTTATTATAAAACTCGATAACTACTTTTAACTGTTTTATGGAAAGAAGTGGACACTCCTAGCTTTATTTTCAATTTTGCCTTATGAGAGATTAAACAGAGAGAAATAAGAAAATTGACACTTATTGATATTTTTATTAAAACACAGCTAATTCTAAATTCTTTTGTAATAAAGTGAGTTTCCTTGGGTTTTGTCTCTTACATTAAATTCTAATAAAAATTTAAAAATGAAAAACCAAGAATATGGAAGCTATACTATTTTTGTATATTTGCTGGTTAGAGAGCTTATAACAAGTTGAAGCGACTTCGAAAAATCGTTAAATTGTACACGTGCACCTACTTGTATTACGTCAGTAGTTCACGTAATAACTGCTAAACGATAATGATTCGTTAGTTTACAAGCTGATTGCAGCTTCTGTTACCAGGCGAATTACCGGCAAAATGATGATTTAATAACATTCAAATGTAGATTGAATTTTTTCAAATAAACATTTCATATAAAATAATTTAAAATGTTTAAAATCGGAATCCACCTTTTTGTTTATATATATATATTGCAATTATGATATTTAACAAAAAGTTCATCATCGTTTAAAATGTTATTCTTATTTTATATAAAATATATGCTAAAGAAAACTTTTAAAACATCTCTAAAAAGTACGTAATAAAGTTTATCATTAATTCGCAAGATAGGAACTTCAGACTATATCTCTAAATCAAAAAGATACAAGATAAATGGCATTAAAAATCCGGAAGCTTATTTTTCAAAGCTTTCGAACGCTTTGAAGGTTTACGTTACGCAATCGTACATCGCTCAAAATAATCAGAAACTACGGCTTAAAATTTTATTACACGTTAAAACATGCGTGGTACTTGAGAATCTTATATGTATTATCACTCCAAACAGCTGTAGACCACATTATTCGCCTGTAAAACAAATTAATTTTGTAAAATTAACAACTTGTATCTTTTATGGTATTTTTTTATGAATACTTATTAAATTAAAACTTTCAATTTAACCCAGATTCCACCCAGTTATAATAGCTTTATACTCTATTAAAAATTTCTTTTAACTTTTACAGAACTAAAACAAAATTAATCTTCTTAAACATATTAACAAACATTTTGACTGAGATACTTCTCTTATTCTGTTAAATTATTTGTTTTACTATTGCAAAAAGGTCTTGTAAATACTTATATCATATTCATAAAAAATATTTTGTTTAAACTCAATTAAACTAAATTATATTCATAAACACAATTAATTTATCTCAACTCAATTATTTCCTCAAACATAGCGAATGACTACATTTGTAAAAATTCTAAATAACATGTATAACAATAGTTATTCAAAGAAAGTGAATGTTCTTATATTTATCAAAAAGCAATTTTAATCCATCTATTTCAAATAATCCATGAAATTCAATTACTTAGCAAAAAATTGTTTTAGGTTATATTTAAATTAAATCTATACGAAGCCAAAATTCTCGTAATATTCCCCAGATTGTATCTTTCGTATTTATGATTCGCATAATAAATGCAGATTTTATCGTGGCCTTGCACGTTGCTCTTTCGGTGAAGCGCGCCAAATAATGTTGTCATGTGCGACCAGGGTTTTGCGGAATCTCTGGTGTTTATAAACGTTTAATTATCCGTGGCCAAGACTTTTCGGTGAGCAGCGGGCTTGCCTATTACGATACACGTCGTTTGAAGTGCCGGGAAAGCTATGCGATCTATTTTCGAGCTTGAGGATTCGCTGTTGTCGGGCAGACACGCTCCGTCACTCGATCTTCCTCTTTCGATTCGAAGAAAGCTCGTCTTTCGTCGACTGCCTTCCTTTGCCACCCGCGAAAATCCTCTGGTCTATCTTTAGCAGCGTCTTCAAGGTTCTGCGAGGAGAGTGATAAAAAGATAAATTAGTTCTTTGCATGTAGTGGCTAAAATTAATAATTAAAGTGATTTCTAACGGAAAAATTTATTCCAAACATCTTTATTACACTGTAACCTGTTTTTGTAGTCTATCAGAATTTGTTATATTCGACAAACTTGTGTCTCTGATTTTTTTAAGTAAAAAATATTTATATTATCCTTGTTAGAAATGGTTCTTACTTGTATGTGTTTGTACAACATAATTAAAATGATTATATATATGTATCTTAATTTTCTTCCTATTTTATATAACAGTAATATTCCAATATTTTTTAGCTTCTTCAAAATATGATTTTGTGTATGATTTAATTCATCTCGTTTTAAATAATTCATTATTTTTCATTCCTTCTATTTCCTAAAAGCATGAAGTAAAGGTAACATTTTTTTCTGAAAGGAGGTTAGTTTCTATCGTTTATAAAAAGTCTATCATATTATCAAATATTCGTGCTATGAAATATTTTTGTAATTATGCTTTTATATTTGCATTCATGTTTTCTTTGACTTGAAGTAGAAAATATTTTTCCTCTAGAGACGAGAGTTAAAGAAGATAATTTTGTGGTGGCCTGTAGGTCGAGTCAGACTTTTATCAGTAAAGGATGCACCGTGCTCCTTTTATTCTGTTATGCCACATTCACTAGCTGCATTCTATTTCTCCCTCTTCAGCTAATTTCACGAGAGCTCGGTGGACTGACCTCACGAATGTTTGTCGACGATTGGCTGTGGTATTTTAAGCGATAGCTATATTTCTGCTACACTATACTTTATATTTACTTTAAAATTTATGACACGATGAATTGTGTGCCAATTTATTATATAGCGTATTATACAATTAAATCTTTGTGTTGAATGAAATTACAGGTAATAAATTGTATAGATTGCTGCTATTATACACTTAAAATTCCATTTTTCGAGTAAAGAATTACATTTTGTTCATCCTCAATTATTATTTTTACACTGATTAATCAAGTATTACATATAATGTAGTATAAGTTATGATGTATAATTTTATATAGGTTATTAAAGCTTTTTTGTTTCATAAGTTGTAGCAAAATTTCAACAATTATTTCGAACTGTGATTGAATGAAAGCTTTGATTGTAATTATATGTACTGTTTCCAATATTTCATTTAAGCAAAGAATTATTTGAAACTGTAATGCAATTGAATGCAATTTTGAAAATGAGTTCCATACAATTTTTATGCGCCTTGAGAGTCTACGATTACGATACTTTTAAAAGAATCGGTAGATGTCTCCACCAAGCATCTTATTTCATTAAGCGGGTAATATAGATTTCTTCAGACACGAAATTCGAACTGATTATGATCTGATAATAAAATTAAAAAATATGCTTTTAAAATAATTTAAATCGATAAATAATTCATGAATATTTTAATAATTAATTATTTCATTATTTCTTCCTATAAATTCACCAATGACACTGTATCAATTATCTTATAACGGATTTAAAAAGTAGAAGTATAGAGATTTAATGAATTCATAAAATTTTATTCTCAAGAACTATGTATTTGTAGAGTAATTATTTAATTCGTAGATTGTATATATAAAAATGTTGTTCATAGATTAAATTCGTAGATTAGTATCTAATTTATTGAACTATATATACATAAAGATTTATATATTTATTCAAAGATGCTTTGAAAAATTTAGTACAGGGAAGATGATGGTTCATATTGGAAATACAATGAATTTATACTTATATATTATTAAACTATACTTATTTTAATTTTGTTAATTTTCTTTGTAATTACTATGTATTTTAACATTAATTTACATCCTAGATAGTTTCAATAGAATTTCCAACAAACCTTAGACAATAAAAATTCCTTTCAGTACCATTCACATTTTGTACCATTATAAAAGGGCTATTAATTTCATGGTGTTCTCATTGTGAAAAAATCTGAAGAGAGAATCCCGGAGCGGAGAATTCCACGGATATCATTCCCTCACCAAAATCGAATTGACAATTAAGTATTTAGGGTGGCTGCGGGTCGCGTGTCAGGAAGAGTCATCTTCGCCAGCATGAACATACGTAAAAACATATGGTTCCTACATGGGGTTCAGAGTGCAGAGTCCCTGAAGACACTCGACGAAAGAATTTTGTACGGAGTCCTCGACTATCGCTGCTTTCGTTCATTTTATAAATATTTCAATAGAAACTCGTATTACATTTAACAAATATAAACATTTATAATTTCTTAGAGTTTCCGATAACAAGAAATTAAAAGAAACGCATGAAGATCTTATAAAATAAAATTATAATACAAAGAAATTCAAATAATTCCATTCATTTTTCTATTATATTCTTCAAATAGGCGAATTAAATTATTGTCAAATAAATTCTCAATTCTTACATCTACATTTTAGTCTACACTATTTCACGTTGTAGCTTAACTTTGTCTCGACTTGCCATAAAGATCGTGCGGTCTTCTACTTAAAGTAACAGGTAGAACAAGATCGTTACACTTATGCAGAATTCTTACATTAAATAAATTCTTTCTCATGATCGTGCGATGCTTAATACACGCAACAAATAGAATTAATTAACAAAGATATCAGTATAATAATTGCCACTTTTCCTGTTAAATTCTTCAAATACACGAATTGAACCATCACAAAATAAGTTGTCGACTCTGAGATCTACGTTTTTATTCGAACAAAAATGTCGATTTCGAAAACGATCTCAGAGGGAGATTAGTCTTGACAGCGGCACTTTTATGCGACATTTCTGGATATGGGCGCAGTTTTCCACCGGTTCTCTGAGCACCCAAAATTTCGTGTAATCAGATCTAAAGACGTCCTCGTAAATTCCCACCCGCAGTCCTGTTATATTATTGTACATAGATGATCTTATGCGGGATGATATAAACCTCGTAGCATGTATCACAGTCCGAATTTCTCGTTCTCACGAAATATGAGGGCATAGGTCGTCGACTAATTGCTCGTCAATGTGCACTGTACCTTTTCACAACGAATACGTTCGCCCTCGTTTTGCGTGAGAATCTATAACTACATACTTTAGTATTTCATCTGTTCTTTTATCTATCCAGAGCTGCTTCGTAGACCTTGGTATATCGATGTTGGCTCATATTGGGAATACAATGAATTTGCACCTTATTGTTCAGATAAATCTATTTTAAATTTGTTATCTTAGTTTAGTAATCGTCTATTAATCCATTTAGTACTCTCTATATAATAATTTATTATTAATTAATTATAATAATTTAGTAATCTCTATTAATCCATCTTCTAGATAGTGTGAAGAGTTTAATGTATTGAATTAGTATGTTACTGTATAAGTGGTGTATTTTTGAGAAATTTGAATAAAATAACATTTTTTTGGATAAAAGTATGTGCGACCAATTTTTGGATAGCAATATTTATCTATATAGAATGAGAGGAACATTAAAAAATAATTTGATTTTCACAAAATTTCGCAGACAATCTTTAACTGATTTTATAAAAAGATATAGGAAGAGTTATGGTATAATTATATATACTATAAATCATTTATGTACAAGTATATCACGGTGAATTAGAAAATGTATGAAATTAAAGAAGAATAAGATTTCCAGCGTAAATTTGAAGAGTATGATTTGTATTAGAGAATTTTAAATTGAAGTACGTAACTCTATAGACTGGTTTCAATATGTAAATCAAAGTATCATTACGAGAAACACCCTGCACGTGAATACAGAACGGGACAGCGACGGATGTGACTACGTCGGGTTAATAAGGATGCGACGTCATCAGGCTGCGACGTTACATTTTCTCCTTTGAATCACGATCTCCAAATCTAAAAGTGCAATTAAATACCCGCTTAATTATTATTACAATTAAACGAGACAATTTATGAAAAATTTCAACTCCGAGATTCTAACAAATAAGATTATCAACAATTTAATTTAATACATTCTATAACATTCTACAATATACATTCTATAGCGTATATTTCATAGCATATATTCTACGCCCCCTCAACCTTCACATTTCATAATTAATAATCTAATCAATCTCATTCTACAGTGTACATTTCACTCCCCTTAACTCTCAAATTCGACCCTTATAAATATCTTCAATCCTTTCATCAATAATCTAATTTAGCTCATTCTACACCCTTCAATTCTCAAATCCTACTGTCTTCAATTTCACGACATCCTAATTCAACTGTATTTTACATTCTTCGCGCGTTACTCTATTTCATTAACTCTACATCTCTGACTGATCTACATTTCATTGCCCGGACACGTGATTACCACTGTACTTCTCGAAGAAACAAATTACATTTGCCTCTAGTATAAGCTTATCTGTATCGCAAGAAAATGATATAAATAAGCGTAAATGCTGAAGAAATTTCATAAAAATTGTAACATCCAACACGCATCTTTTTTTCCTTTTAATTTATAGAGTTAACGAATATAACTTCTGCGCGATATAATTATTGAGAGCGAAAGGCTTAATTTACATCTACTCAACAGGTAGTCTCCTGCGAGCGATATACACCTGTTGCATGCACTCAACCCACGTGGTCGCATCCAGCATATTTCAACCGAGGAATTCATCTCCTGTATGAATCAAATCTCAGGTAGAATCGCAGCAACCATTGAATAGACAGTGCGCGTATATTGAAAATATCCAAGCTCTTTATATCCGATCGAGGGTGGGGATCGACCACCAGTATTTCTCCTCTAAACACATATAGCACATATAAAAGAGTCTTCGTCGTTGACCATCTCTCTACGCTTTGACCCGTGAAATATACCAGCATGATATAAAGTGACTAATATCAATGACTGTTGCTTGTTCGCCAACGTTCCATGGGGGTGAAAAAAAAGGAAAAAAGCGAGAAAGGAACTTTTATTGTGATCTCGATCAGGAATCTCGCGACGCTCATGTGGGCACGTTAATTCTTGGGCCACGGCTGTCATAATTGCCTCCTCTGATGGCCATTATCCTGGTACCGGTGATGTTGTAATTTGTTTTGCTTGGGGGAAGCTTAGAGAACATAAAGAGGGTGGAATTTTTCTGACCGATATAACAGTTGCTTTTCTTATTTTTCATTAATTTTGATAGAAGCGATGAAATGATTTGTCAAGTAGCGAGTTTCTTGTGATTCTGTTATTTTCTTAGAAAGATATCTATTGCTTTGTATGTTTGATTTGTTATTTGATAATATAATAAATATTGTACCCATACATAACATAATCGCGTTAATATTGTACCCAAGAATTATCTACTATAATTATCAAAATAAATAAAAGCAAAGTTTAAATGCTTCAACATAAGAATTACGTGAAACAACATCAAACCTATTTTATCTTTGATATTAAATTTTATCTAAGATCATTTAATAAGAAATTAAACAACTAAACCTACTAGACTACAATTTAACGGCTCTAGAGAAACACAGTAAATCTAAATAAAATAACGTTTTACCCAAAATAGTCACAAAACTACGTCCCAAAAAGACTCCATGCCCAAGTATTATCCCTACATAAAACCAGTGTTTTAAACAATCTATGTATCAAATCAGTCTTGTACAACATTCCTCGATTATATCGAACTGATGTTTGGACTGTACTTTGAAGGAAGTCCTGAGAATACGGCGATATCAGCGCGAAAAGAGAAACGCGAGCATGGCTGGCGAACAGAGAGCGAAGGTTCCCCGTCGCCTTCGCGCAATTACGTCCAATTGAACTAATTCAGCTCAATTGACGTTAACAGGCTCAATTGGTCGGCCCTGCCAGCCTGGCCACACGGCAATACTATCCGGTCGGCATACCTACGACGTAAAAAAGAGCGACTCGCGTGCAAAAAGTCGCTTCCAAACCCTCCTCTTCACCTCGTTTCCCTGTGTCGTTCGATCTAAATATACTTCTCAACAAGAGAGACTCTTTCCCTTTGTCTGCTTATTATCAGCTCGCTGCGTTCTCCATATATGTAAAAGCTTGGGTACATTATATATGTATATATGTGGATTATATTAGTCTGTTCTGATCTAAAAAATAAATATGAAAATAAAATATCGCATACTGTAAAAAATATAATATAAGAATAAAATATAGTGTAGAAACGAAGTTAGAAAAACTTGAATATTGAAGAGTGGAGAGCTTTCTAATTTGAAATAAAAATTCTAAGATTCTAAGATTCTAATTTCAATAAAATTTCGATTATAGTATAAGAAAAGATATTTTGGAAAAATTGCTCGACTGCGTTCGTTAATTGATATTGAAAAATAATAGTATTGTGTATTTGAATTGTAAATTAACTTTAGGAATTATAGATCAGTTTTGTAAAAATTGTAAGATTATAGAAGGTTGTTGGAAAATTACTTTCTGGGTGTATGAGAGATGTAAACAGAAGTCTAAGGGGGTTGAAGAGCGAGGTACCTAAGTACAGTAAGTCAGAGTCAAATCGTCATCCACCGTTGAAGGAGGGTATTATCGGAAGGGGAAGAGGTGGAGCCAAGAAACTCCTTCTATTCTGCTGGTAGAAATGGTGGGGGCGGAACGTATCGTGTCCATTTCGTTCTTATCTTTCCTCCAGGTCTATTCCCCTCTCTTGTCGCTTCGAAGTGGTTGGTGGGAGATAATTATTCTGTCTTCTCTTTCTTTAACCGCTGATATCCCCCACTTCGATAACAAGTCTTTCTCAGTTTGTTCAATATTACATTTTGTGTTACAAAATATACACCTTAACATTCTTTAATAAAAATTTAGTAGTATATTAAAAATACTCAAATTTAATATCGTAACAAATAATAATAGTAAAAATTTGGTAGATTTTTTACTAACTTGTGAATATTGAATATTAAATACAATTTACATATAGAAAGTTTTTTATTATATAAAAATCATAATATTTACGAAGATTTTAAATAGCGCACATAAAATTTTCATAAAATTAACACTTAAGGAATTTATACATGTAAAATATTGTTAATGAATCATGTACAAGAGATCTCAACAAGATAAAAGAATCACAACTTCATAGCTTAAATTAAATCACATCACTTGAATTCAAGATACAAGTATGCTTTGTCATAAAAAGATAGTTCAATATGTAACTTACAACGAACCATATCAGTTTCAAGTTAAGATATGTACTTATTTTTATCATACACAACTTCCGACAAAGAATTTTTCGACAATCACTACACACTTATAAGAACATTTTACTCACACAAACAACGCGATTCTTCGATCTCCGTTTCAAATTTGGCGCGCTCCGAGCTGTCACTTTCACCGGGCGCACGTGTTTCCTGTTGCACAGTTAAGGTAGCGTTGCGACTCGGCCAGGATCGGGCAACATCGTCCGCCAGACCTCGTGTACATCGAGAATCGTCTGTTTCTTCCGAGAGACCTCACCTTCCACAAAGTTTCACAAAACTAACCTAAAAAACGGTTTCGTAAACAACGACAAACGTAACAATTATGCAGAATGAACGCGTTTCTATGATTTAGATACGGATAGATGATACAGGACACGAAATTCTTGATAGTGTGACCGAGAAAAAGGGTTCGAAAAGAAAGTCGTGCAGAGGGTCAGTGCAGGAGGCGACCCGTTACTGCAGCCCGGCACCACCGGACCTTCACTTATATCGTCTCTCGGCTAATAACGCTAGTAATGTGATATGATTAGCTTAGTTGAGTTCAGTTTAGTTCGTATTCGTTCAATTTAGTGGTTCGCCAGCAAAATCACATCGAGTTAAACCCATTTAGGCCAGTTAAGTTACCGACTTCTCGCTCTTGCGCGCTTGCCGTCATCCTCCCGGTGAGCCGCCTCCTGCATCCGCGGATATCCTGCAAGCATGAGTGCGCGCACGCTCGATCACCCGCATTCAATCACCTTCAACTTCATTGAAGTTTGATCCAGTCGGTTCAGTCTGGATATAGAGGAAATTGAAGATTCTTGAAACTTCTGCGGCTTGGTCCATGAATTCTGTTTGAAGGTAGTTTAAGATTAGATGAATCTTAGAAAGTCTGTGACAGAGAGTGTTGGTTAGTGGCAGAAATTTTGTGCGAGATGGTATGAGTATGAAGATTTGGGGATGTGTATTATTGAGTGATAATTATTTTGCTAAGAATTGTACTCTAGAATGATAAGATTGGTTGGTTGAAGTAACATTTAAGAAATATAGTAATGTACAAATATAATGTAATAGATATTTATTGTAGTATATCAAGAAGTGTTGCCAGTGTACATTTGTTTGTTAGAATAAAAAGAAATGGTCAGGATATAACCTGGTTGGTAGGTAGGTAGGAAATTGTTACCATATAGTGTGATCATTAAATAATAGATTACTAATATACTATATATATTTTATTAATGTATCATTAACATTTTTTTATATGGAAAAGTTTCATATTATGTTATAAAACTCTGATCAATTATAACTATCTTTTCTCATGATCAAATAAAATTTAGGTTATAGATTATTAAACAATCATACAATCATCTAACTAAATAATGAAATCTATTTATGAAAACTTTACTCAACAAACTCAAACAAAAACGAGATCTATATCGATTTCTATATCTATCCACTTCGTGCAAAACCATCCCTAACCTCCAAAAATCGTCTAAAATCGTCTTTACCTATTTAAGTAAATTTCTTCCGTTCTTCTGTCCAATCTTGTCGTTTCTAAATAACATCTACTCACAAAGATAGTCACGAGATCCATCGATCTGGAGTAAACAAACTCATTGACGAAAACGAGGAGACCAGGCAGTTGGAACGATGGCGCGATCGGTTTCGCGCGGCGCAACGGAAAAGATGCACCGTAAGGATGGTAGGGGAGGAAGTAAAGAGTGTCCGCGAGAGTGCAATTAAATCAGCGCGTGACAGGCGCGCGCTCGCGCGCGCTAATTACCGCCGATGAAATTAGCAGTTAATATACGCGTGTACACACGGAATGGGGGTAGTTTGATTGGGCCAATTCGAGGCAATTCCTGGCGATTGCTGGTTTCATTGAGCCTGCGCTTAAGAGCTCAGTGCCACGCTGCCGGTCAACGGACATGGATCTCTTGGAAAGTATAGGTACTCTTACCTTTCTCGTCCTTCCGATCGATCATCTTCTCATAAATCGATCGATGGATTCTAATCCGTTTCTAACCTCTCAATTCAAGTATATACCGGATACAACTGATACGAGCACGAGTCGAAACGGTGTAGATGTAAAATTGCGGGACAATTCGAATCATTGATAGTGCATGGGACGCAAATCGATGGGAGGATCGTGCATTCGGTAGACAGAGGATCGGTGACGCGATGTACGCAAGTCGATCGTCGCCGAGAGCGCTCTGTGATCTCTCAAATCGTTTGATCGAGGTTCAAGGTTTCGGTTCAAGGACTTCTGCGAACAGAGACACGAGATGGATAGCTGATATGTTCGATGTGACTAAGGCTAGGGTGGAAACTAAGTGGAATTTATGGGAGTTGGGTTAGGTGGTACTTACTTGATGATGTGTGATGTTCAAGAACATGAATTTCATAGAAGATACAACGATTTTAGGAAATGGAAACACGTGGACTTAGAAATTCAGGTAATGTATTAATTATATTTTTGTTTATGAAAATTTGATTCTAATATTTTAAGATTGACTCGTGTTAAATTGTATGAGATTGTCTAGTTCTTTTTCTGAATATTTTTGCTCTTCACTGGTAATGTGAGCAATTGAAACCTTTGTTATTTATAAAAAGTAGTAATTGTTCGAATTATGCCTCGATCTCTATTTTTATTTTTCACCTTCTTATCTGTAAGTTATAAATCAAGTGTGATTATAAGTAAACAATTATAAGAAGTACATGTTTGAAACGTGAACTATGGAGAGCTTGAACCTTATGACTTGGATAATTTCATACATAAATAACGTCATCGTCGGAGTATGTTGCATAAGTTGCTCCAACTTTCTGCATAAAACTACACAATGACTCATATTGTCTTAAACGCAAATCTATTATATTTTACATACCTTTTTATGCTGTTTAATTAACAAAAATTTAGCTGCTAATAGATTTTTATAAAAATTATTCTTTTTTAAGGTTTATTTATTTTTCTATACAATGTTCCATTTGATATCTCCAATTTCCTGAAGTTATAAAACCCCAAAAGGGACTATAGATAAGTTCTTTAACCAATATTTAAACTTCTTTTGAAAAGAATTAGAATATAAATAGCATAATTTTTCTTAAATCCAAGCTCCAATGGTGCCAACAACCAACCAACCAAACCAAGAACCTTTATTTCCAGTATTCTGCACTTCATCTTCATCCACACAGTCCAAAAATGCAAGGTACTCTTTTTCTTGAATTTAGAACTATACCAAAGAAATTTACGTCATTAATTAAACAAAAAGTGTATTCTAGAATGCTGTAACAAAGAAACAGAAGGTAGACAAATTAGATCATTATTAAATTTACTTTAGAAGTAAATTTTTCCTAAAACCACCTTATTTCCTCTAAACAGCGCGCATGCAGCCTTCTCTCCACTATAATCTCCGTTCCAAGAAACATCGAGGTCGCAGTGGGTCAAGCGCAGGTCGTCCATATTCGAAGTGGAATCGTGATGTACACAATTTTCCCATCGCGATGGACCGTGCACAAGCCAACCCGCTCCGATTCCCACATGCCCCTCCAAGCTCCTCTGCAACATCACCTAACACACATCATAATATCGAGGCGGCGTTCTCCAGCTTCTTTGCCGGGGGGCGGTCGCAATGGTGTGGCAGTGGCCACGAGACCAAAGAGAGACTCCCGAACCCTAACTTCAGACAGAGGAAACATAAACGACAAAGATGCAATGCACATATACCTCTATATACATTCAGCCAATACCATGACGAACCATTTTATTTGGAGTGGTGGAGTGGTACCAGGCCAGAGGAAAGGCAAGAAAGCAAAAAAGGAAAAAGAAAGAATCAAAGAGATGAAAGAGCACATACAGAGAGAGAGAGAGACTGAAAGGGGGTGGGAGGGGGAAGTGACTCTTCTGTGCAAGGGGGATTAAAAAGAGAGACAGACGGATGACTCTGGTGCAGAATGGAAAGGGAGAAAAAGAGAAAGAAAGAGGAAGAAATACAGGAGAACAGTATATACCGCGCCCGCATAAAACGGCCGTCCTCTCGTGGAGCACGTAACGCGTAGTAGGTGCTACAGGATTGGTTGGTTTCTATGTGTGGGGGCGGCCTGGCCAGCAACCCGTTGAAAATATAAGCGTGTGTGAGTGTCGGTTGATTAGCCAGAGTCAGAACGGATCGTCGCTTAGTGCGACAGTGTCCGGTTAGTTAGGCGGCTCTTGTTGTTTCGCGCGATCAACTCACCCGGTTGTCGATATATAGAAAATTCAGCAAAAATCCATTCAGTCGCAAGAGAAACAATATACGTAAACATTTGGAAAATCATTCGTTCTCTCTTTCTTTTGTTTTCTTCTTTTTTTATTGCTGCTTTTATTTTGAAAATGTTTTCAAATTAACATTTGAGTATAGTTCCTCCGGTTCTCGAAAGTATAATTCGGATCGACTGGTTCAATCTGTTCGTGTGCCGACGACACGATGCTTGGCTCTCGCTTCGTTAGCTTGTACTAATCAAAATTAATCATAACCCGGGCAACAATTGATCGCAATTGGCTCGGATTCCATTACGGAGGACGCGCGAACGCCGCGACCGCCATTCTGCACATCGCGCACGCCTTTTTGCATAATTGGCCAACCGGAGGTCTTCAAGAAGAACCCGAGAAATCGGCGGTAATAAAGGGAGCAGGAAGTGAATGGGACACAGTTGTCTAGGGTATTTTAAACCCTGACTGGATCATCGATCGACGAATTTTCATCTGTTACTACTGAGAAGAGAAGATAAAGAACAAAGTTGAAGAAACATCGAGGAAGAGGAAACTCTCATATACTTTGTATCGAAAATCCAAGCGAGGAATTCAATATTTATTTACTAATAGAAAGAAATGGTTCCTGTCGAGTTGCTCTAATTTTTATCCTATGAGGATTGAAGAAGAAAGATAATTGAAGTCAAAAAACTGTTGAAGAAGAAGTGAATATAATTAAGAGGAAAAGAAATTGTATTCAGCGCACGGTAATTGAAGAGCAAAAAACACAATTGCAGTTTGTGAAACTATTAAAGAAAAGGAGATACGAATTTATATTAAAGATTGAAAGAATTTGATATTTATGATGTTTTTATTAAAAAGAAGAGAAGTTACTATCTGATTTTGATAACGAAACCACGTGTTTCTAAAACGTCAAGAATTATTAAAGAAATACTGTGCCAATAATTGCATTTTAATTATTATTTAACACTAGAAAAGTAATATAACATTGTTATTCGTTACTTGAAGAATCGAAAGGAGAAAATAGTTGAAATTTCTCAATCCTAAAAAAATTTATAAAAGATGGACGGAGGTCCCTTCGATGACCCGATCTTCTCTGACTTCGGTGGTCGAGGAGGTTCCGGAGTCCACAGTATTCAAGTGATGCTTGGCCTTCATGGTGGACACCATGGTGGCGATTTAATGCCCACTGGAGGTCATCTTCACAAGTTAGACTCTTCCAACAGTCCACCGCCACATCATCAAACGTCTCACCATCATCTGCAACAACAACAACAACAACAACAACAACAACAGAAAGAGCTGAAGGAATTGGAATTAGCTGGAATGTACGCACCACTTCCTCAGACGCAGGATGTCACCACGTCGACGTCCACCGCTGCGACGCCGACCTCGACGACGTTGCAGCAAGGTCTGCAGCTTGGAAATCCTTTGAAAAGGAAGCCAGAAGATCCGATGAACACTCTTGCTCCAGGTTAGTATTGTGCTTTCAGTGAACATTTAAATATCTAAAATATTTGATGTTGAAAATTTTACAGGAAAATTTGGTTCAATAATTCGATATTTGTGGTGACTAATTGAGAATAAGAGTGATTCTATTAATTTGTAAAAGTACTTGTGAAATTTATATTGATATGTATATAAAGTGAAGAAATCGTTGGAAAAGTTAGCTTAAAAAGTGTTGTGAAATTTTGGATTGATGAGTAAATTGGTTTAAGAAGAGAATCATTATAGAATTAAATAGAATTATTAATTGTGATTTTTTTCTTTAAGTGAAATGATATTTATAGAAGAAATAATTGTTGCAATTTTACACTACATTAATTTATATTTATAGTCAGCAGTGAGGCTCAGCCAGCTAAGAAAGATTCCAAGAAGAAGACCGATAACAATGGAATCAAGAAGAAGAAAACCAGGTATATATTTCCTTAAAATTACTTAAAATTAGATTAACTATTTATTACTTCCTGATGTTTTCTTCTAACTTTGATTTTGATCATATCTTTTTAAATATTCGCAACAGGATCTTTATAAAAGTTTAGTTTAAAGTTAAAAATACTATAATATCTACAATATTAGTCAAGTTCCGCTGAAAAAGAAAATTACATAATCTGAAGCTTCAACTATTATTACTATTCGATGATTATTTTAATTTTATTGTGCAAATTAATTATTGCAGAACGACATTTACTGCTTATCAATTGGAAGAATTGGAAAGAGCATTTGAACGTGCACCGTATCCTGATGTCTTCGCGCGAGAAGAGCTAGCTCTAA
The DNA here is from genome assembly GCA_905333015.3 of Bombus campestris. Taxonomy (NCBI): domain Eukaryota; kingdom Metazoa; phylum Arthropoda; class Insecta; order Hymenoptera; family Apidae; genus Bombus; species Bombus campestris. The sequence continues at coordinate 8,373,262 of HG995135.1, forward strand.
AACTCGCTTTGTCGGAGTCAAGAGTTCAAGTTTGGTTCCAGAATCGGCGTGCAAAATGGCGGAAGAGAGAACCTCCACGTAAAACTGCCGGATACATGGCTGCTGGTTCAGCAAGTCCCGGTTTATCAGGTAATCACAACGAAAATGATAACTGTTTTCTACCTATATTGTTTATTGCTATTCGTCAGTTTTATTAGAAATTAATATTAATAAAATAGTACTTGTAGTACCTTACTATTTTTTTTATCAAAACAAGTAACTATACAGACAATATTTTACAATAAATAAAAGAAATTATTAATATATTACAGAGAGGAAATTATTTGCTCTTTTGAAGATTTTATTTATTATTGATCGAGTGAAGTTATTTAGCAAAGTTTAAAATAAAGAAAGAAAAAACAAAAAAACCAACCGCAATTAATTCATCGATTTCCCATTCACATACATACATACATACATAGTTATAAACAATATCAACGCTTTCTGCAAAAATATGCCAATTGCATCGTATTATAAAAATCTATAAAATAATCCTATATATTTGCAATTAATACTAGTTTAAAATCCACATAGATTACTATATTATTTCTAAAGATTTTTATACAATTATACTTACACTTGGTACATTAATATAAGTAATGTTCTTGTTTATAAAAATTATAAGAATTATTTTTATACTTAAGAAAATTAACACAAGCAATTCTCTTTCTACCAGGATCATTTACCTCGCTGAATAATACCCTCAACCCCTTCGCCTCTCCAACAACAGCGACAGCACCGCCGGATGCTTGGGCGTATTCTCCAGCGTATGATTTGGCGCCACACCTGAATCTACTTAGCCCATCTAATTCCCCTTATTCCACTTCTTTCGGTGGTCCGAGCAACAACGGGTCAGCATACTCGTACGCGACAATGCTTCCGCAACATGATGCCTCGTTATTTTCTACACCATCAGGGAACACGATGCGCGTACACCAGGACTACATGAACGCCAGTAATAGTCCACCACCTCCTCTAACCCGCAACGATTATCAGACTATGGTGACCACGCATTCGCCACCCACTCACTTAGCTAACTCCATGTCAGAGGAAGAACATCAGCAGAATAAGCAATTGGATTATGTCAGTGGTCTCAGTCCAGCGGATAAGTATCAGCACGAACAATCTGATTACACGCAGCAGCAACAACAACAGCAACAACAGGATCAGAAACAAGAATATGGGATGCACTCACCACAAGGACGCCAAGGAATGAAGGAACAGGTGATGGTGAAGAGCGAGCCAACCAGCCAGCAGAGCTATGTACAGTTACCTCCTTTTCTGAACTGACTCGAAACCTCCAGTCTAAATTTACTCTAGAACAACTGGTGGTTCCAGTTTGGAATGGATCTTTCGTGTCAAAGGAATTTCAGGGCTGAACATAAAATCTTGATGAGTTGTGCTTAGGAAGATTTATTAGCATTTGGGTTAAGTTAAGGATGATAATGCAAGGTTTTGAGTTAATTAGAGTTATTATAATTTGTTATTCTAAAGACAGAAAGAAGTTTGGGAATGGAAGTCTTCAATAGAGTCCTTTGAGAAATCTTGAAAGTTTCTTTTATTTATGAAGTTTATTCTGTTCTCAATGTAATTCTATTTTGTATTATATAACTTTAAAAGATTCATGAAATTCATTGGAATTACATTTATGAAAGAAAGTTTAACATTAAGAATATGATAATCGTTGATTCTTCTTAGTAAGAAAGCAGCCCTAGAAGAAATATGTTTTTTTTATAATAAACATATATGTGTAAGAAATAATGTATTTTAAGGGAAGCAATTAATTGAATGAGAGCATTCTAGTGCCTTAAAGGTGTAAGTTCGTATGAGGTGTGAGTACTTTTGTATTATTTGTCCCTTGTTCGTAGTTATTAAGAAAAACTGAATGAAAATGAATATGTTGTGTTGTATTTTATTCAAATACACTGTAGTGTATACGAAATCATGTACATATATATAGAGAGTATAAAACATCACCTGAACATGTAAAGTCTTTTACAGAGATATTCCGTGTGTATTTTGTACTCTGCCCATCTTTTTATGATGTTTGTAATTACTCACATTTAAATACACTTAAAAATGAAAACATGTAATCAATTATTTGATGATAACGTGCCTTAAATAATTAACTCCTTTTGAAATATCTAAAAAATTCGACATAACTTAATGTAATTTTGTATGTTAATATTAAATTTGTATGCGAAAGTAATTTTTAATAAATATCCAAAATACATCACGAGAAAAATTTTGTTTCGATATATAATCCATACTATTGGGTTGGCAACTAAATGGTTGCAGATTTTGTCAATAGGTGGTCTTAGTACATTCTTTTGTTTTTTCAACGTGTTCAAAGCACCTATATTGTTTTCTTGTTGTTTGAATTCCCACTAAAATGAAATTTTAATTTAATTTAATTTTAATTTAATTTAGTAAAAAAATTGTATCGATTAGTTATTTAGTTTTGTTTTTATCCCAATTTAAAAATGGAAGAACAAGACGCGTATTTCAGACATATTTTATTGTATTATTTACGAAAAGACAAGAACGCATCGCAAGCACACAAGAAGTTATATGCCGTATGAGAATGGAGCTTTGAAAGAAAGGCAGTGTTAAAATTGGTTTGCCAAATTTCATTCTGGTGATTTTTCATTGAAAAGTACTCAACGATCTGATCGTCCAGTTGAAGTTGATGAGACCCATATCAAGGCCATTATCGATTCAGATCGTCATAGCACAACGCGTGAGATTGCAGGGAAGCTCAATGTATCGCATACATGCATTCAAAAAAACAGCTTGGCTATGTCAAGAAGCTCGATTTATGCGTCCTGATTATGCGAGAAAATTGATTTGACACAACGCATTAACATCTGCGATTCGATTCAGAAACGTAATGAAATTAATCCATTTCTGAAACGACTGATTACTGACTACGAAAAGTGGATAGTTAATAACAACGTTAATCGGGAAAGATCGAGGGTAATGCAAGATGAACTAGCCCAGACGACACCAAAAGCTGAGATTCAGCGAAAAATGATTATGCTGTCAGTTTGGTGAGATTATAAAGAAATTCTGTATTTTGAACTTTTACCAAGAAACTAAACGATTAATTCAAACGTGTACGTTTAACAGCTCGCCAAACTGAGCGATGCAGTTCAAGAAAAGCGGCCAGAATTGGCAAATTGTAAGAGTGTGGTTTTCCAGCATGATAATGCAAAGCTTCACACATCTTTGGTCACTCGCCAAAAATTATTGGAACTAGGTTGGCGTGTGGTTATTATGTCCACCATATAGCCCTGACCTTGCGCCTTCAGATTACTATTTATTTCGTTTCATGCAGAACTCCTCGAATGGTAAAATTTTTAATGACGCTGATTATGTAAAATTATATTTAATTCAGTTTTTTGCTGGCAAAAATCAGAAGTTTTATAAACATGGAATTATGACACTGCTTGAAAGATGGCGAAAGGTCATTAACAAAACAGACAATACCTAATTGAATAAAGTTATATTTTTAAGCAAAAATTTTGAATATTTCTTCTTATTTAAAATATGCAATCACTTAGTTACCAACCCATTAATAACAAATTTATTGTAACCCATACATAAATCACATAAAGCATGACAATTGAAAATATGTATAACTAAACTGCAAAGGTTAATAAGCAAAAATAAAATATTTTTAGAAAAATCTTTAAATCAGTTTGTTTTAGAATATGGATTATGATTTAATTAAAATGTATTTTGGATAAAAAAATATGTACTATGTTGTTTAAACAACGTCAGTAATCCTGTAAAATCCATATGATACTATTGCATATAAAATTGTTGAACCAAAGAGTTAATTTCTAATTTTGCCTATTAACAGATTTTACATTACTTATATTTCTAGAAATATTTAATTGTTATGCTCTAAGAAGCCCTTTACACACGAACTTTCACACACACTTAGTATTGTTGTAGTAAATGTTCAAGCCATACTGCTCCACTTAAATTGATCACTTCATTGTCATCATTATTTATACAATCAACAAGATTATCAAACTCATATATATCCTCCAAAAAATTTGGTTTGAAAACCGAAATTTCGGTTTGCCATATTCCGTCCCCGTTGAAATGATGTTTTTGTTCTAACTTGTACAAGCATAATGCCAAATATTGTGTAGGAGTATAATTATGTCTATCTTGTGAGGAATATTCTTTGTACAGGAAATTTAATGTATTATCAATTGTCGACCTATATTAATATAATATATACTTTAATATTTATATATAGCATATTTCAATATTTTTAAATAATGTAAACATTTTCTCACGTTGAATAAAGTATAATGTGAATATTTTTACATATATCATCTATTGAAAAATGTTTCTTCAAATATTGTATCGTTTTATTGATGCGCAACAGTGGAACATATTTCCAATGAGGATGTTTTTGAATAGAAGAGAAAACATGAACCTTGTCATGCCCTAGTTCTTTCCTCAAAATATATCTTAAATGTTTTCCTATTGCTGTAAAACAAATATCTCCTTCCAAAAATCTAAAATTATGAATTACTATTAAAGAATTTAAATATACATCATACTACAATTATTAATGACATTTATATCCTATTTGATTAGAATGGTTACCTTGAAAAGAATTTATTACTTGATAAATATGTGTGAATATTTGAATTGTTCACAGAGTTTAAATGTTTCATATATAGGAAACGATTCATAACCAATTTGTAGAAATAAATCATATACAAAATTCGTGGATGCTGCAACCATATAGCTAACTCTATGTTATATCCAATAGACATATACCGTTCTAAGAATGTGTCTTTGTTCATATTCAAACCTTTCACTATAGAAGGTATAGATTTATTTGGTATTTTGAAGTTCTTGAAAACTTGTAATAATTCTTTTGTTTCATTTGCATCACAAAACAGAATTCGGGGATATATTCTTATTATTGTAATTATATCTTTATTATTTATTTTTACGTATTTAAATTCATTTAAAAATTGTTCAACGTTGTCAATATCCACATTTAGAAGGTAATTGTGTCGTTTTAACTGTAAAAAATATTGTATTAGATTAGGCCATTTATAAATTAATATATTTTTTTCTCCAAATAATTATACTTACAAATTCTACATCAAACTGACATCTATTTTGCAGTACATCTAGCATTCTTGAGAATTCCATAAGACTTATATATTTCACTTTCCTCCTTTTATAAAACAATTTATCATCCAATCTCATATTATATGTTTTATGGTATAGCACACACAATTGATAATAAAAACCAATTTGCATTTGAATCTCTGTTTTTAGCAGTTCTTCATCAGACATATCAATTTTCATGCCTATATTAGAAAATATAATTTTCATAATACTTTTACTAGATGAAATGCCATGTAACTTTTTGAACTGGCTCACACTTTTTTGCATTAATACTGGAAACCTAAAATAAAGAAATAATTATATATTATAAGTCAAAATTTATACTTACAAAATATTATATTTGGGCTTTAAAGTGTGATCTTATTTGCCTAAAAACAATTGACATACCGTTTAATATGAGATAAATCTATAGAGTCTATGCCCGCTTCTTTAAGCACAAGAATTCTATTCTTCAAGATTTTAGGATTGAGCATTAAGCATTTTAGCAAATACTGGTTCTTCTCTAATCTTACATTCAAATTCTAGTAAAACAGAATAAAATTAACGAATTATTAATAATATACAGATTGTGTAACATTCAATAATATTATGAATAAATCATACTTACCTGCAATATTATAGAATTCCGAATAAGTTTGTCTTTTGATATTTTCATAACCTTATTCATTTCGTCTTTACTAAGTTTTTCAATAGTATTATTATCGAGTTTTAAATGTGTAGTTAATATGTCATGAATTTTTGTTTGAGTTGAAAATGGGGAAATTAATTTTCCGAATTGTCTTATGACGTATATTGTTGCAAATCTTTGGCTAAGCATTTTGGTTTACATTTATTTACAATAATTAGCTAGACATCGGAAGAAGGAAAACAGTTAAAACATTTGAAGGTTAACCTACAAAACAAAAATATTATTTTTATTCAATTAAACTATAAAATTCAGCTCAATTAAACGCATATATGAATAATTCACAGTTATTTTAGAAGGCACTGATTTATACGATTATAAAAAATAATAATTACAATTTATGATAAAATGTTTTCTTATATGTTATTAATGATATTCTAAAAACCATCATGAGATTAGATGGATCTGAATCTTACTCATAAAACAATACCATAAAATTACGCACAAGTCCATAAAATTAATGAATTATAAATGGACTTTAAAATATTATATCCTCCTGATGTGTACTCTAGTTTATGAAGTACTAGAAAAAAAAGGATGTGATGTATTTTAATTATTTGAAAAAAGTAATTATTTGTTTAAAATTTCTGTGAATATTATAATTTTACAAATATAGAGATATCACAAAATTACAATTTTTTAATGTGGAGATGTCTTTCTTTCAATAAATTTAGTAGTATGTTATATTATATCTTTCAATTATCTCTTACAATGCTCTATTCTAATAGCACAGAAATATACTAACAAAATATAATTATATAATTAAGGTTTCAGAAATTTATTTTAAGGTATACAACATAATATACAATAATGGTATGTAAAATAATTCCTTTAAAGGCATGAGTAAAAAAGTAGGTCGCAGTGTATATTCCCCCATTCTTAAAGTGTTACAATTTTGAAAATTCGGTTAAAAACAAATTTATATACACGGGTATAGAGAACGCGGTAATTACACGTTTTATATTGATATTTGAACGCTATGTGAAATAATCGAGGCATAGTAAAATTTATATTTCAGATGGCTTAATACGTAAAATCACAGGAACACTAGTGCAAGGTAGAATGGCTAATTCTGTAACAACAGCTGTCACTAAATTAGCTGGTGTAACATCGTACATAATATTTAAAAGATTCAATGACTTTCTTGTTCTCCAGTTCGTTAATAACGATTTTTGCGCACCATTTCCATAATCTTGTACTAGCTCATCTGCATTTCCTATGAATGAATCAGCAATAGAGAAAAAAAATAAAAATATATAGATACATTACATTAATATAAAATAATTATGAATAAATAAATTGGTGATATAAAAACAAGCATAAAGTCCTCCGCTTACCTAATTCATTATAGACAATAGAATCTGTCTGTACGCGTTCGCAAGACTTATGAGTTTCGCAAGCGACTAACACTGGAATATTAAATGCTCTGGCCATTAAGGCAACCTGAGCGGTACCAACCCTCGACATTACCGCACCATTCGCTAATATTGCATGAGCACCAAGAAATACTTTGCTCACCTATTCAGTAGTCTTATTATTGTCAATAATCTTAAAAAGTATTTAAATAATATAAAAATCATCTTTCAGTTCTGCTTACTTCAGGCATCACGTAACTTAAAGCATTAATTAAAATGTAAGAGCATTCAATTTCATGTTTTGCTAAACGCCTAAGTTGTTCTTTCCCTTCTCGCCATGGTCTTCCATCCACGACAATAACACGAAACTCTTTACCCGCAGTGTGCGCGTCTAACAATATTTTATGTATCAAAGATGAACTGTAAACAATATAAATTTTATTGCAAATGTTGAAAATATACAGAGGTTTTCTAAGATGTCTTTAAAATAAAAACTCACTAGCCATAAGTTAAGATAACATCTCCATTGGATATTTTAGTTTGTATAGTTATCGATATTGCCTTATCGGCAAGCTCTATTTGCTCCCGTATATAAGTATCTATTGCATTACTTAATTTATTTTTTGTCTAAAACATATGATATTTTATTTCATTCCAAAAATATCATCAAACATATATCAAACGAAAATGTATATAAAATTACTTACATCCTCATCAGACAATGAAGAGGGAAACTGTGTCATTTGCCATTTTAAGTGCCTTAATGCATTCTGCATTGAAACAGCCAATGGCCTACAATGATGCAAGTAGGCTACAGATTCTTGCAAATTTGCTTCAAAACCTCGGATAAAGTCAGCCTGTGGTGGTCTTTCAAAGTCCTGAATAAGTTGTTTAACAGCAGCTAAAAGAGCAACGCATCTTGCGTTGCTGCCTACAATTACTTTGCTTGCATATTGCGTACCTAATCTAATTATTGCAGGGTGTATATTCGAATTGACAAAGGATACATCAGCAATGGCCTGTTCTCTTTCGTCATATAAATGTTTGAACAGATTTATTTCATGAGTGTTAATTTTTTGAATGATTTTTTTTTGTGTTGATACCTTTTTTACTATATCTGTCACACTGGTAGTGTGTGTTATAGGTTTATTATTATTATTATTATCTTCTTCCTTACTTCTAACTTTATTTTTTTCTGATAAAATTTGTTGTTTGGCTGCTCTTTGTGCTTCTTGTTTTGCTCTTCTTTCAGCTCGTAATACCGCTTTGCTCTTCCCTTCACTAGCGGTTTCTGGTACTATTTTCTCATTTTTTTCACATATATTTGGAGTCTTACTGATTACTGGTACTGGTTCTGGTACTGGTACTAGTATTTCATTAGGAGATTCAATATTTTTGTTAGTTACAGTTTCTGGTATACCATTGCTTTTTTTAATCTTAATACTATTGGAAGAGTCTTTGTTTGACGTTTTAGTGGATTTAGCCTTTGCCTTAGCATTAGCTTTAGCAGCTTTCTTTGCTTCGCGTTCTGCTTTTATTTCCTCTCTTGATTTTTCTGGAACAGTTCCTTTTTTGTTGGTCATTTTGATTGGTGTAACTGCTTATCTCTCAAATTCGGTATCTTCTACAAATTTCATCAATTTCATGAATTTGAATTAATAATCTTCTCAATTACATAGGAAAATAATCGTACAATATGAAAAGAAAGGAATTAGAAATTCTTGTACTAAGTTGAAACGTATAAATATTTACGGACATGTTCCTCTTGCTCCATCATCACTGTATCAGTACTCAGTAAGACATGACGAGTATACAGCTGTAAACAATAATTCAACTTCAAAAAACCATAAACTATTGATTAAAATATCATTTTTCCTTGGAAATATTTATTCATTTATTAAAATAATTATCGTTCATGTAATACAAAATATTAAATATATCTCTTATATTACTTTTTAAATATAGACATGACGACTCGTTATACAATTTACATTACTTAAAATGCATTACGAAATAATATTTATTATTGAATAAGCCTATTTGTTAGAATATATAAATTGCTTCATACGGATGCAGCATACATACAATTTTGTAAAAAAGTTATTTATTTTGGCAAATGATATTTTATTATCTTTTTTATTTCAAGATTTTATTATTTCATACGCCTTAATTTCATGTTCCTAACCTATTGCGAGTGCTTTATTTTTAATGGACATCAGAATAAAATAATTCTTCATTTGAATATTCCACATTTGACATAAATACCTTTTATACTGCAATATATATTTCTTAAAAGCGTGCGTCGTTGAAAGAATAGTGTTCCTTAACTTATAGTCAATTTTTGGTTATATATTCGATAGCTTCGCTATATTCTATGACTTTAGGAAATAACAGTGCTTCCATCTGCAGACACAATTATATATTAGCTTCAAAAACAAATCCCTGGTTTATGCTATAATTTTTACGGAAATTAAATTTATAAAAATATTAAATAAACATTCAAATTTCGATGTATAAATTTGAACTACATATATAATTGATAGTTTTTGTTATAAATATATTAGCAGTAAATAAAAATTTATTTGAAGGAAATGTTCCTTAATGTAAAAAATTTCATTAAAATATAAAATTAAAAAACATATCACACAAAAATTAAATATTTAAAACACGACTAATATTCCACTTCAGGTTATTATGATGAACAATTGAAATAATTAAAATAAATAATGAAATGTTGGTTATTATTTAAAAAATCGTTCCACTATTATTGAATAAAATGTCATGTTATATGAATTTATCTTTATGCATGTATTATATATGCAAATTATACATATATCTCACATCCTTACAAAGAATAAAAATGGTAATCAGCAATCAGATTAAAAGTAAATGTTTTTTAGATTTTATTTATACAACAATTTGTAAAATTGTTAGATCACTTTTTTTGCGCTGCTGCGGCTTCATCTTCACGCTGGTATGACTGCAGTAATTCTTGTTTCTTTGTAGCAATACGTTCTGCTCTGCGTTTACGTGCTTCCCTAACTTTAGTACGACGCGCCTCTGCTTGATCCGAAAGCATCTCTGCTCTCGCTTTCTCAGCCTTCTTTTTATGGATGAATTCCATTAAAACTCTCTTATTCTTGAACACATTACCCTTAGCCTTCATGTACAAGGAATGATAGAGGTGTCTATCAATCTTTTTTGTTTCACGATATTTCTTCAGGAGTCTACGAAGAACTCTCATCCTTTGGATCCAGAGATCCTGCAAAGAAATAATATAATTTATTTTTAGTACACTATTATAATTTATATACGTATTGAAGAAATGATTTTCTAAAGGATAATTATGAAAATTTATATTTACCTTTCGAGGTGTACGAGCATTTGCTGTACCTTTCCTTTTACCAAAACCACAATGACGCCCTTTACGTCTAGCTTCTGTATTTTTGCGAACTCGAGCTCTCGAATGAACAGCAACAGGTTTCTTAATAATAAGACCGTCCTTAATCAGCTTCCTAATGCTTTGTCCTTAAGAAAAAAAAATAAGTAAATATAAAATATAAAAAAATAAGTAAAACTTATATACATCGATAGAAATCAGAACTTAATTTTCATAGAAGAACGTACGAGAATTTGTGTTTGCAATTTCGTTGATTTCATTGGGATCTAACCAGACCTTCTTTTTACCACATCGCATAACAGAGGCTGCAAGCCTCTTCTGCAGTTTTAACGAACTGAAACATCAAAAAGTGGGGTTATGTTGTGATAACCAATTATTAATATCAAACACAGCTTTTATCGCTTTAAAACGTCATTCTTATATGACTTATATACACAGCAATTGCTACAACAATTTAATTGTAATTTTCTAAATATGAAATACATCTAAAATACATAAATCTCAATCATGAAACCATGTGGTCAGTCATCAACAAATTATTCAATATAAAATGTGCAAAATGTAATAATTTCAACTAAATACTAGTTAATACAGATCTTTCTATTGATATTGTAAATAATACGAATTAAATTTGAGTGAATATTGTTAAAAAACAGTTATAAATTTCTGGACGGTCCGTACCTCATAATGCAGTGTACAAGTTCCCTTTAGCAAAGAACTGCAAGATGGTGGAATCAACGTTTCCCACGTATCGACATTAAGCGGAAGTAATAGAGAAGGACAATATTATTTTGAATAATTTTATAAATTCAGTACTATTGTATCAGTGATTATGAAAATAGTCCAAATTAAAAAAGCATCATTTATCATTTTTTTCATAGTGAAAAATATTTTTTAATATATGCATGTATTTCTTTTATTTTATGGTAACTAAGATAATAAGCTGATTTGTAATTTGTAATGTGTATCAAAGCTAAAGTTGATAGGGCCCCGAAAGGTGAATTGGAATTCTAACATCAAATGATCATAATTGCGAAATGAATACATGGAATGCAAAAATTCAAACACTATTTTATAGAGCAATGTCTACATTTATATAAATATGTAAAACATATCGCTCAGATTATTAAATAATAACAATAAAATGCGACAAATTAAGTTAAGGCATTATGACGTAAATATTTTATGAAATATGTTTCCAATCTAATTTACTTCTACAACACGTTAGAATATATTGAATATAAAGAATTGTTGTTATATTTTTGCTTTCTCTTTTTCAGTGACAACCTGTAACTTGAAAAAGATTCAGTAATAATATTAGTTCAATTGTGCAAAGGGGTCCTGACATATGACTTGATATATGATCGAGACATATTCGAAATTATAATTTCCCGCTAAAAAAAGGGCTGGTCAATAAGCAAAGATGTGATATAAAAAAGGTTATACCCTTTTTATGTTGTTATGTCGAACGTTGGTACAGTTTTCGTATTGATAAGATTCCAAGTACAGCGCAAGTGCAGTAGTAAGTTTGAATATTAATCATGCTTCATTTATAAGACGCAGAGATTGGTGGGAACAGATAGACATAAGGGTATATAAGGACTTAGCATTTTGGCCAGGACCGTGCAAGGAAATGTGTAATACAAAATCAAGGTACTGTGTATACGTATAAAATATTTTATATATAATTTCTTAAAATAATGATATGAAGCTTTTCTAGTTGTAAATAAATGACTGTTAATTAGAAGTTATTACAAGTAATTATCACAAGCAAGTAAATCTTAAAGTAATACAAGCTATTACGTAGGTGTGGTTAGTCTTAAAATGTCAGACGGTACTGTAACTGATTATTTATTTTACGTATTATAGAGAAAGATGGTGAATCAGTTATAACGGTTCCATGCTGTCACATACACATATAATATACAATTGTAGTAGAAATTTTAATTGGAATATCTACCATTAATGACAACATAACATTGAGTTCATGACTGTGACGTATAACCATATATTTATATATAAAATCGTGCATTTGAGTAGCAGATAATATTAAGATAGATAAGTGCGTTGATCGGCCTGGCATTCACTTTTACATTTGTAGACGGTATAAAGTAATCTCTATAACATGAAGCAGCAGAAAATGAACATGAACAAGGATCTACAATATGAACGAAGTAGATGTACGTTTAACCCTGTGGAAGTTACGTATCTTTTCGATGGCAGTCCAGAAAAGACGAAACGACGCCGTGATCAAGGTATACGCAGTTTAAATTATTTATCTTCTTAGTTTAACACCAATTATCAAACATGACAAAGTGATTTCTTTCTTTTTCGCAATTATTAAGAACTAGCATAATTAATATTTGCTATTTTAGCAAAATTAATATTTGCTTTTAACGAGATCGAAATATAATTATATATTACTATTTTATTTGTAAAAATATAGAATTTATATACGCATTAGAAACGTTGTTAACCTATACATTTACTATAAGTTTTCCACTAAATAGTAATTGATATCAATTCTATTAATGAAAGAAACGTTTTTCATTTGAAATTTAAAGTATTATCGAGATGGCCAATACTGAAAATAAATGGAAAGAATGTTATTAGTTAATGAAGTTGGTAATTAAGTCATTTCAAAGTTCGTTTCAGATTAGAGATATAAATCGATTCCTGTAATCTATAACCACCTATACCTCGCGACATGGTAGCACATTCTATAAATATTTTTACAATTTATACATATGTACTAAATGTATCATTTCATTTGTATTTATAAATTATGCAAAAAAGTTTTTATATATGTTCGAAAATCAAAAGTAATTAAATACATATATATTACGTAGAAATTGTGAAAATATTACATTTCTGAGAATTTCTTAAGTTTGTATGCTATTATTTCGTTATGGAACGTAAATTGTAGCTATAATCAGTGATAAAATTTTCTGACATTATCACTAATACATTTATTGATATCTTTATCAAATTTATGTAATATCAGATAGTATATAAAATCTGCATTGGTTTTAGCGAGAAAGCTGAACAAGTTCGTTGACAGAATGAATAAATGAGAATTCTTAATAGAAAAATCCCTAGATGATGTTCTAGGGATAATAAGTGATCTATTCTGATTTTTGAAATAACTGATCTATCAAGTTGATTCATGTTAAACAGATGTATAATTTACATATTTTACTATTAATAAGGATTTGGATCTATCAATCATTGTTAATTCACACAAATTAGTCACTATTAATCATCATAATCAATGGCACCTAATTCGTAATGAAAATTCTTCACGAACGATCTTTATATTGTGCGCTTTAATATTTCTCATAATATCTCACAATGCTTCTCATAATTTAATAGTATTGTAATAATACATATACAACGTTTTCAGTACGAATTTCTAAATTACAGCTTGAAATTGTGTCACAATAATAATGATGAAAAAAATATTAAATAATCGGATCCAAATGTCTTTTTCGGCTTTGTGAAAAATTAGTTTTTATTAAGTGTATCAGTAACAAAATTACACTTTATTTGGCAGGTTTTTTTTTTTTTAAATACGATAGCATGTTCTAAAGCTTCAGATCAGTTTCGCAGAATATATAAATACTTCTGTCGTTTAGTTAATTAGTAATTTAGAAAAGTACAATGTTGCGCGCACGCAACACCGAACATAAAAAAAATAATGTTGTACATTTTTTCATAAAATTTAGAAAAATCATTCTTAAGATACAGTGCTGGACAAAAGTATTGGCACAGCAAGATTGTTATGATACAAATGCTTATAACTATTAAACAAATTGATTTAAACAAAAAACTTTTTGACGTATTTATTTATTATCTATCCTAGTTTATTACATAACAAGAGCAACAATATAAATAAAATAATACGCAAAATAATAACAAAAATATATTTTTTGAACATTTTATGGGTGGACAAAAGTATTGGCACAGCATGGAACAAACAATGTATCGTCGCCGTTTTCAACGATTTCCGATCGTCATTTGGAAGTAGCGAAGGGAAATCCCCCGTTAGTCTTTTATTATAACACTCGATCAGTGAAACTGGAGACTTCAGTTATTAAACAACAAAAAACCAAGAAAGAGTAATAATGTCTAGAAAAACGAAAGAAACCACAATTGAAGAAAGAAAAATAATATTAAATTTATATAAGATGAATAAATCTTACAACGAAATTGCACAAATCATAAACAGAAGTCGTTTTACTGTGCGTTCAGTCATAAAACGCTTTAAAAGTGAAGAAAATCTAGAGAATCAAATTAGGAGTGGTCGCCCTTCTAAGGTAACAATTCGAGAAAAAAGGAAAATCGTAAATATTGTAAAGAAGGATCCAAAAACTAATTCGACTGAAATTGCTTCGATGTTAAAAGCTGAGTGTGAAAAAGAAGTAAGTACCAAAACTGTACGTAGGGTATTGAAGGATGCCGGTTATTCTGCCCGTGCAGCACGAAGAAAGCCCTACATCAGTAAAATAAACCAAAAGAAAAGAGTGGAATTCGCGAAAGAGTTTGTTACGAAAGATACTGATTTTTGGGAAAAGATCATGTTTTCAGATGAAAGTAAGTTTAATATTTTTAAATCTGACGGCAGAATATTAGTATGGCGAAAACCCAACACAGAGATGGACGAACTGAATCTGCAAGCCACCATGAAACATGGGGGTGGTGGTTTAATGGTGTGGGGATGTATGGCATCATCGGGTGTAGGAGAACTTATATTCATTGATGAGATAATGGATGAATATGTATATTTAAATATACTCAAGCAAAATCTTTTGAAAAGTACTCAAAAATTAAACCTCCCCAGGGATTTCTATTTTCAGCAGGATCGAGATCCTAAACATATGGCGTATATTGTTCGTCAGTGGATAATATATAATACTGCCCACACATTAAACACACCACCTCAAAGTCCCGATATGAATCCCATTGAGCACGTGTGGAACGAATTGGAAAAAAGAATTAGGAAACATAATATCACAAGCAAGTCTGAACTGAAGAAAGTTCTTCTGCAGGAATGGAGCAATATTGTACCTGAATTCACTAAAAAATTAGTCCACTCGATGCCCAGAAGATTAAAGGAAGTCCTTAAAAGAAAAGGACTGCCAACAAAATATTAGAAGTTTATTATGTAATTAGTTATAAGCGTAAATATTCTACTGTGCCAATACTTTTGTCCACCCATAAAATGTTCAAAAAATATATTTTTGTTATTATTTTGCGTATTATTTTATTTATATTGTTGCTCTTGTTATGTAATAAACTAGAATAGATAATAAATAAATACGTCAAAAAGTTTTTTGTTTAAATCAATTTGTTTAGTAGTTATAAGCATTTCTATCATAACAATCATGCTGTGCCAATACTTTTGTCCAGCACTGTATATGCTTCTCAGAAAATGTAAGAAAAAAATTTATTTTATCGAAGAATTACAGTATCGAATACTATTGGCCCATCCTTTAAAACGCAATGACTTTTTAAAAATAGGACCAATCGTGGCTTGAGTTTTTCTAATTTACAAGAATTTGTTTATTAGATGATGTGTAAAAATATTTTGAAGAAATTATGGTCGAAATTGCGAACGAAACAGTAAACGTCGCTTTTTACAACTCTTTTATCTGTGTCTATAATAAAAATTTAAAAAATAAATTTTGTAGATTTATGTCATTTATACATGAATAGGTATGCTGAACATTTCATTGAAATTGGTAATCGTTGCTGTGATCTACGAACGGTTAAAAGTCAAGCAAATCGTATTTTTCCGCGACTTTCGGCGTATAACTGTAATATATCCTTCTTTTACTTATCAATGCCTGTCATTTGTTCCTTCATCAACCGATTTCGATGAAGTTTCCAGCATGGATACAACTGACACAAATTTACAAAACGTATTGTTTAAATTTTCATTACAGATTAAGATATGAAAGTTATAAATATTCCTTGTATTTAATTCTGTATTTATTTTCAGAACAATATTTTTTGGATGATTTGGCATTAAAAGAAAATGTAGCAATGAAATATAAGAGCCATAAAGAAATATATGAAGATTCTTTACAAATTGCCTGCAATGTTCTTCACAAAGTTAGAGAATTGCAATGCTCAGGAAAAGAAGATATTGATCTTCTTTTGTAAGCATTTTAAAGTTCACCTCAAGGAAACTGTTACATAACCATGCAAGTTCCAATACTTCTCCTTATATGACAAAAGAAATATTCTTACATTTTTAGATAAAAAGAAATATGCAATGTCATATTTCTCAATGTTATGGAATAAGAGGATAATTATACTAATGATTAAAATAGCATCTTTCTATATCATTTAGATATTTTCTTTCAGTGTTAAAGGATAATAGAACTCCCTTGATTATACAATAGCAAAAAAAGAAAACATCCTCAATGTAGTACCTTTGCAGACATATCTTTGGAGCAAGACTTGGGTCTGCACTGTTCGAAGGTGGAAATCCATTGGTCCTGCATTATGCTATGTTTCTACCTTCCATTTTGGGACAAGCGAATTCTGAACAACAAGCATATTGGATAAACAGAGCTTGGTCCGGCGATGTTATAGGAACATATGCGCAGGTAATATGTAAGGGAGAACATTCTTTTTAAACAGGATCGTCACAGATTCTGGAAGATTCTCAAGTAAATATAATCTTACACTTCTGCCTTAGACCGAATTAGGCCATGGAACGTTTCTCAGAGGTTTGGAAACTACTGCAACGTACGATCCGGAAACGAAAGAGTTTGTTTTGAATAGTCCAACTTTGACATCCTACAAATGGTGGCCAGGCGGACGTAAGTATATTGTAATTGTTCAACATAATAATAATGTTGTTCACTAAAATAGTATGATTTATTTATAATCATAATTTTCAGTGGGTCACACTGCAAACCATGCAATAGTCGTTGCGCAATTATACACCCAGGGAGAATGTAAGGGAATTCATCCATTTGTTGTACAATTAAGAGACGTGGAGACACATGAACCTTTAAAGGGTACACAAATAAATGTTTTAATCGTTTGTAATTAATTATATATTATATTGCAGTGTGTAAAAAAGAGAACAAACTGTTCACATTACCAAACAACAATTACGAAATCAAACAACTTCCTTGTTAATTTTTGCAGAACAATACATATAGCAAACAGTAAATTTAATCTACATGTAATTCTTAGGCATTATAATTGGAGAAATTGGTACAAAATTGGGGATGAACGGCGTTAACAATGGGTTTCTCGGATTTCATGACTTTAGGATACCACGGGAGAATATGTTGATGAAGAATTCCAAGGTAAATTTTCATAAAAGTGCTGTAAGAAGTGCAAATTATGTCCGTAATCTGTATAAACAGAACTGTTCATAAATCTTAATTTTCGATAGAGCAACTTGTAAAGTTACATTTCTTGTTGTAGGTACTAGAAGATGGAACATACGTAAAATCTATAAATGCTAAGTTAACGTATGGTACAATGGTGTTCGTTCGAGTAATGTTGTTGACGGACCTCCTACACTATTTAATGAAAGCTGTCACGATTGCAGTTCGATACAGCGTAGTAAGACGTCAGGGTCAAATAAATCCGGAGTATGTTCTGTTAAAAACAATTTCTAGTAACATCGACTGTTCTATTTCTCTTTATTAAAAAATGCCTCCTTTGGATATGTTACTTTTAATTAAAATTAAATCTCTCCTGCTGATACCAAATTAGTGCTTGTCTTTCTTTTTTTTTTAGACAACCAGAGGTGCAGATTCTCGATTACGTAACGCAACAATACAAAATCTTCCCTCATATTGCCACATGTTTCGCAATAAAAGTTACTGCCAGTTGGGTTTGGGATATGTATAATACGGTACAAAGTCAATTGCACCAGGATAATTATGAAAAACTACCGGAGGTTCTTACCTTTATATCATTTATAGTAGTATACATTTCTTCATATTTCTAACTCTATTAATTTCTTTTGCAGTTGCATTCTTTAGCATGTTGTCTAAAAGCAATTGTATCTGCAGATACAGCAGCTGGAATAGAGCAGCTTCGGTTATCCTGTGGTGGACATGGATACATGACTGCCAGCAATCTGCCAACACTTTACGGTTTGGCCACCGCAGTCTGTACTTACGAAGGGGAAAATACAGTCCTACTTTTGCAAACAGCTAGGTACCTCGTAAAATCATGGAAACAAGCTATGGATGGTGAACCATTGCCAGAATCTGTAGAGTATCTTAACGAAGCAGCAAAAGGAGTAAAACATCGTCGTTGGAGTAACGATTTGGAATGTTTGATTGATGCGTATAACGCGGTAGCCGCAGGGTATACTGTTTCCGAATACATTAAATATTGCTGAATAATTACATAGATTAGTCATGACATAGATCGTCAGAATGCTTACAATATTCTTACCATTTCATAGATCTATTCGTTTAGCAGCAGAACATTTGGATCGCAGGATACGTGATGGAGTTCCGACGGAGGAAGCTTGGAACCAAACGAGTATCGAACTAGCTCAGTGTGCGGAAGCTCACGCTCGAGTCTTCATTGTAAAAACATTTGCAAAAGCTATTAAACTGTTAAACTCGGAGTCTGAAGAATTTCGTCAAGTAATGTTTCAACTCTGTGAGCTGTATATCGTATATTGGGCTTTGAGAAACGTTGGTAATTTTCTTCGGGTGAGTATTAATTTTTTTCGAAACTAATCACAGAGGACAACGAAAGAAGAAAAATTTATTACTATATCTTGTAGGATAATTTGAATTCAAGAGTGATTCATTTCTTTCTCTTTTCTAGTTTTCTTCTATGCAGAAAGAGCATGTTCAGACACTTCATTCACGCTTGGAATATCTGCTGATGACAATCCGTCGAAATGCTGTAGGAATCGTTGACGGTTTCGATTTCGATGACCATATTCTTTGTTCGGCTTTGGGTGCTTACGATGGTAACGTTTACGAACGATTGTTCCAAGAAGCCATGAAGAGTCCTCTGAACCGTGAATCTGTGAACATGTCCTTTGAAAAATACTTAAAACCATTTCTTAAGAGTAATTTATAGTATAATCTTTTTAAAGGAAATATTTAATCATAATTATTATTTCGTATGTTTTGTGATAATTTGATTGTTAGCGTAAAACGTATTTTTTATTTGTTATTATATAATCGATTGTATTGTTTGTTGGGTATTGATTTATAAGATATAACAACTGTAGCATATCATATGAGCAATATCGAAGAAAGATATACGTGCTCACTTGTCCATTTTACTGAGAGTTTATATTGAACAGGAAAGGAAGGAAGGATCGAACGTATTTTTGTATCATTTATATTCGGAGTCATTGTAAATGTTAATTTATACAAAGAAGCATCGCTGTAATGATTGCGAATGAATGTTTGATAGAGATTTTATGTTTATAAAAAGCTTTCTGGAAATATGTGGTCATTCTGAGATGAAATGCTTTAAATATGTTATGGGAAATGGTATTTTTTATACAGTTTTTACAATTAGTAAAATAATATTTTGCACTAGAAACATGTGTATTTTTATTGTTGAACCTGTAACGCCCCAAAGAAAATTGCATTTTAGAATCGAAAAGTTTTCATATGGCACAGTATTTATTTACGGAATACAAGTGGTTACATACAAGTAGTGTTGTGCATGTTTTTATTAGCTACATTTATTACAGAATGTATACATTTTACAGCGTTCGGCAATAGCGAGGGCACGAAGTTCATACGTCGAAAAATACCCCAATAGGACTATACCTACCGCAAACATATTTTACAAAATAGGTTAATAAATTGCGGGATACGGATACATTAAAACATGAGAAATGTATACAAAAAATTCAAGAAGAAAAAATCTTTGACGATCAGCTGTTTTGGAAACAGGTGGATCGGTCGGGGAGGATATGTGCTTTGACCTGTTGATATTTTTACCGATTTTTAATTTTCAATAATTAAAAAACAAGGCCGGAAACGTAATTTTTTTTATTCTTGATTTTTGTATTATTTCAACTTCAAGAATCAGCTCTTAAATTATGTTGAAACAGTAGCCGAAAAACCTATATACGTATATGTATGAATTGGACAAGTAACAGAGTCCGCAGTTGATTTAGCAAAATTCAAAACTGTACAGTCAGTTTGTTATTAAAGATAGAGTAATATTATTCTATCCATTTTACGCTTTGAACTAGTGTGTTAACGTCATTGATATTTTGAAATAATTAGATAATTTTATGGAGAATTTTAAACCAGTTCTCAAATATTTTGTTACATTTGCAAATCTAATATATTATGTAAATTCTTACAACCATGTGCCTAACGGTATAGTTGAATTCCATATCAATCCTCACATTGTAATCTAAAAATATTTTTATCATAATTATTGATCTATAAACTTATGATATGTATCATCTATATGTGAAATTAAATTATTGTAAGCGACTAATGAACAGTAAATTATTAAATGAATAAATAATTAAGTAATGTATTGTTGCTATTCTTTATTATGATTACCTTACTCCCTTCATTATTTCCCATTAAGTTTAATATCTTTTTATTTTGTTACCATATAACTGATACAATATTTTTTTAAATATGTGCATTACGCAACAAAAATCGACATCAGTTCTACTGTAAAATAATTTACTTAGTACTTATATATCTACTATGAATATTACTAACTTTGCTAGAATGTAAATGTAGCATATTGAAATATAACTTCCTTTACATTGTAAGATATACATATGTATTAATTTTTTTTATAAATGACGTTTAAATGTTAATGAGGAAAAAGGAACATAAACGTATAAGAAAGAATTTTTATTATTGCATATTTGTAAGTACAAACTGTAATTATGTGCACTCACATTTAAAAGTATAATTATTATGTAGCATGTAGTGTACTACATTTTAGTTATATTATATAAGTGAAAATAGATCAATATTCTTCCTATTCAATACTGTAAATTAACTATTATAACGTTTACTAGTAAAAATTACACGCGCGTCTAATTGCTGTATTTTGGTCTTCTAGTGTCTCTATTTTTGAATTTTTTTCATTCTTTTATACGTGCTTTAACATGTTTAAATGGTTAATCGCACAATAATATTTTTTGGATGTTATAGCGTTAAAAGAAAATATGTCAATGAGATATAAAAGCCATAAAAATTTCATAAAATTAGAGAAGATTGCAATAAGTGAATTGCAACTCTCAGACGAGGGAGGTAATCATCTTTTTCTGTAAAATGTTTTACAGATTTTGTTAAAGTCTATATCGTGTCACATAACAAACCCAGTTCCAACATTTGACATTGGAGAAATAATTATTGCTTGCATTTTTTAAAGGAGAAAAAAAAAAAGAGCAAATATTTCATCCTACTGTCAAGAACATTATATATGAGCATAATTATAACTATACTAAAGAATAATTTAGTTTTCCTCCACACTATCTTTTTTTTCAATGTTAAAAAAGAGTAGAACTTTCTTGCTTACCAGATAACACAGTAGTACCTTTAACATAGTCTTTCAGTAGAGATATCTTTATGACAAGACTTGGATCTGCACTTTCCGAATACAGAAATCCATTGATCCTGCATTATGCTATGTTTCTATCCTCTATTCTGGAACAAGCAAATCCTGAACAGCAAGCATATTGGATAAATAGAACTTAGCCTGGCGATGTTGAAGGAACATATGCTCAGGTAACACGTAAAGGAGAACATCCTTTTTAAACAAGATTGTCACAGATTCTGAAAGATTCTCAAGTAAATATAATCTTACACTTCTGCCTTAGACTGAATTAGGCCTTGGAACGTTTCTCAGAGGTTTGGAAACTACTGCAACGTACGATCCGGAAACGAAAGAGTTTGTTTTGAATAGTCCAACTTTGACATCCTACAAATGGTGGCCAGGCGGACGTAAGTATATTGTAATTGTTCAACATAATAATAATGTTGTTCACTAAAATAGTATGATTTATTTATAATCATAATTTTCAGTGGGTCACACTGCAAACCATGCAATAGTCGTTGCGCAATTATACACCCAGGGAGAATGTAAGGGAATTCATCCATTTGTTGTATAATTAAGAGACGTGGAGACACATGAACCTTTAAAGGGTACACAAATAAATTAATTAATGTCTCTTGAACCTAAATTCGGCTTTAGATTCAATAAAAAGTTTCATACTGTACTAAGAATTACCGAGGAAAAGTGTGAAGTACAGGCTGATCGAAAGATCGAAAGAAATATACACAAAGTGAAGCAGTGTGGAAAGAAAGGTAAGTGAAGGTTTTTGTACAGAGAGTAGGTTCGGGCGGGATTCTCCATTAAACCTGTTACTCTTCAACCTGCTGATAGCGGGGTGAGGTATCTGAGATGAGCGCTGGGAATAGGTTTATCACGTAGAAGATACAAGAAAACTCGAAATTAATAGATCACCGGTGATCTCCTTGCGTCGTAGTTCGAACGTTTCGTAAGTAAGGTAAAAAATTCGGATGATTCAGAGTGTTGTAACAGTGTTAACGGTTCAAAATTTTCCAATGGAGTGTGTCGAGTGTGGATTCTGGGAAGGTTTGTGTGCTAGGGTTTGGGCTCTCTGGAGGGGCAGGCGCCATGACGTCGGGGTATATGGTGAGTGAGAAGATGAAGAGATTTAAGATGAGGTTAAAAGGGCATAGGTTAGGGTTAGGTCTAACACGTTGACGCCGGCGCTGATATTCAAGGTTTTCTCTGTGAGGCAGCGCCTGACTGCACAGTATGCTTCGTGGGACAGCGCAGCGTCAGATTACACTGTTCAACACGATCGCAATTTTTCAACTTTGACCTCAATTTATAGCAAAATTACAAATTCTATCCTGTTGGGTTCAATGAATTTCGTGGACTTCAACTAATACATATTGATATACAATAATTTGGCAATTTGCATATATCTGTAAATTTTAAGTAAAGCTGACGGGACAAGCTTTGGTCCTAATTCTGTACTCTTTTTGATTTTTCTCAAAAAGTAGAGGTCTGACGTGAATTCTGACCATCGCACGCAATCCTGTGAACATTTTTCTATAAGAAACGTTCATAGCGCGAATAAAAAAATTTTTCAATTCCGTACAGGAAAAGTGATAGTCGTGCATGTTCGTCGGGGAACGACGGCGCGCGTAAGGAACATGCACGACGAAATAGTGTTAGAACGTAGTGTAAGTACCGCCCAAAAAACATTCACATTTTCTGCAGTCGTACCAAGGGCCCGCGAGTAAAACGAGACAGCGGTGTAAACAATGTTATAAACGCATTTGTAGAATAAAAGGTAGAGAGAATGCCGCAAATAAAGGCAAAAAAAGGAGTAACAACATATTATGGTCGTTGTAAGGGCCAGCCGGCACTCTGTCTAATATGTTTTAAAAAATTGCATAAAAAAAGGAAGTAATTATGTTAAGTTTATAATATTGAATTGTTATGTTTTTACTATTGAATGTCTGTTTATAATGTTAAGATAAAATAACATAAACCAATTTTGCACTACCTATTTTGTGAAATACAAGTATGACCCACAGTGATGCACCCTGCCTCACGGAACAGATACGTGTGGGCCACGGGTGACACACGCCGGCGTCAACGTGTTAAGGAGAAATTGAGAAGAGGAGCGAGGAAGTAAAGTGGCCAGGAAGGTGTTGAGATAAGCGAAGGGAAGGGAGGGAGTGGAGGAACAAATGTCTGGATAGGAGAAATGAAGCAAAAAGTTTAGGGAAGGAGGAGGAATGAGAGCTGGGGAAGAAAAGGATTGTGAGAGGATAGAGGAATGGAATGAGAAGAAACAGGCGGAAGAAAGAGATAAGAAGATCAGATATTGGAGGTTCAACTCATGCTATAAGTTGGTAAGGGTGAGCGAGTTACCGCAGTATCTAAGGAAAGGAGGGAACGAGGAGAGATGGAGATATGTGAAAAGATTTAGCTTTAGGAATGAGTTGAAGAATGCAAGATACTGGAAGGAGGAAAAAAGAAAATTGTGCAGGAATTAAGGGTGGATGATGGTCACCTGAGTACTAAATATGTTGGGGCGAGTGTAAAAGAGATGAAGAGGAGGAAAAGGACTGGCAGGAAAGGATAAGGTTAATGATGATAATAGGAATAATGATATTAGGGATGGAGGGAAATAAGGAGGCGTGGATGGAGGGTTGAGAGTAAGAGCAGGAGTTGGCTACCGCGTTGTCTGTATTTACAAAGAGGAAAGTCTCTTTTTAACAAACAGCTAGATACCTGGTAAAATCACAGACACAAGCTATTGGTGATTTACTGCAAAAATGTGTAGAGTATCTTAATGACGAAGTAAAAAACGCGGTAATGTAGAGAATACTACTGTCTTTATATATATGAAATATTAACGAATACTAAAAATGCCGAGGATACGATACTAAAAAACTAGAATAAAAAGTAGTAGGGTTAAACAATAACGATTATCCCCGACATTAATTAATACTAAATCAGATGGCTGTAATAAAATACAAAATTGAAGAGATTAGATCATTAACAACATGAGTACGTATCCGTAATGCTATAAATATTGAAATTAGTAACAACAAAGTTCACAACCATGACGTATAACACTGTGTATTTATACACTAAACTGTGCATTTCCGTAGCACAGATAAGTGAGGTGACACGTTTCACTTTCTCAGTAGACGGTGTTAAATAATCTATACAATATGAAGCAGCAAAGAATGGCCGTGCACAAGGATCTACAATATGAACGAAATAGGTGTACGTTTGATCCTGTGGAAGTTACCTATTTTCTCGATGGTAGTCCAGAAAAAACGAAGCAACGCCGTGATCAAGGTATAGTTGGAATTCCTTGTCTTCAAATTATAGCAATTAGAGAAACATTCTTCACAAAAAATTGACATTTTCGGGTTGGAAAATACTTAAAATATGCGAAAAAAGACATTATCGGTCAGTGAAGTTGGTAATGAAATCAACGAAGATTATTTCATATTAAAAATATAAATAGATCTCTGTGATTTTTGATCACCTACGCCGCGTGATTAAATGACAGCACGCTCCGTAAATTTAAAGATTTTTATTATATTTATATTATAACTTGTGTTACGACGGCCGACTCTGTTCCTAGACCAGGCCACACGCTGTGGGCAAACCGGCAGCTAGATGTCTTCATGTCCTTACCGCGTACCCTCAATAGTCTCAAGTACCCTCCATAAACCTCAGGAATTTCCAGCTAAAGGTCCTTCATACCGAACAAACATTCTTTCATTGATTTATATTTCCTAAACTTATTGTGCACCACGGGTTGACACGAGAAAGTTAGTTCTTCTCACGTATGCAGCCTCCCACTAGCAACTTCATCTCGAGGGCGGCTAGTACCCTTCCTCACCTACGAACCCAACAAACAGCCAATTGATAACAAAGCCTATTTCCCTTTCTCATAACGAAATCTATTCCTTAACGAATCAGCTCATCTCATGTCCTTGGACCCACCCATCACTAGCTTTCCTCCGCCACCGCATCATTGCCAAACGCCACTGATTTTCCATTTTTCGAACGGTCAACACCTTTGACCTAGTTTCTACCATTAGATCAGTCATATACTCAACTTGTACATACGCAACAGCGTAACTATTCACTACAATATTGTTGGAATAAACTGTTAATTATATATTGTTATATCCGTGTAACAATCACTTTAATTACCCCTGTTATCCTAAACGAAATAGGGGATCGATCATTTCGCGGCGTCGATTATCTAATCGTAACGGGAATTTACGACTCCCGTTGACGTGCTTCTTCGCGATCGCGTCTCTCCGCGAGCGAACGAAACAACTTGAACAAAAAAAGATTTTATATATTTTTGGACGTTCTAAGTAAGCATATTTATTACATAAAAATTATGAAACTATTAAATTTCTGGGACGTGCTATCGTTTTGCCGTACAATCTGTAATTGTAACTAAAATCTGCGATAAAATTTGCTCATATCATTACCAAATAATTTATCGATAACTTTATTAACTTGCATGAATGTTTATTTTCAGAACAATATTTTTCGGATGTTCTGGC
Organism: Bombus campestris; assembly: GCA_905333015.3. Taxonomy (NCBI): domain Eukaryota; kingdom Metazoa; phylum Arthropoda; class Insecta; order Hymenoptera; family Apidae; genus Bombus; species Bombus campestris. The sequence goes on from HG995135.1 coordinate 8,400,001, forward strand.
GTTAAAAGAAAATATGTCCATGATATATAAGAGCCATAAAGAAATATATGAAGGTTCTCTACGAATTATTCGCGATGTTTTCTCCAAAATTAAAAAATTACAACTCTCGAGAATGGAGGAATATGAGTTAATTCTGTAAGATTTTCATATAACTTTTCACGGAGAAAAACCATTTCGTTTTTTCTTCTTACAGAGAAACAAATACGCAAATGTTTTCATCTACATTAAATGCCATTGAATATGAAGATAATTATATTAACGAATAAATACGATTTTTTCTACATTATTTGGATATTCTCTTTCAATGTTAAAAAATAGTAGTATTTTCTTGGTTACCTGATAACATAGTAGCATCTTCAATATAGTCATTTTGCAGGAAAATCTTTATGGCAAGACTTGAATCTGCACTGTTTCAAGATGGAAATCCAATCATAGTGCATTATAGTATGTTTCTACCCTCTATTCTGGAACAAGCAAATCCTGAACAGCAAGCATATTGGATAAACAGAGTTTGGCCCGGCGATGTTATAGGAACATATGCTCAGGTAATGCGTAAAGGAGAACATCCTTTTTAAACAAGATTGTCACAGATTCTGAAAGATTCTCAAGTAAATATAATCTTACACTTCTGCCTTAGACCGAATTAGGCCATGGAACGTTTCTCAGAGGTTTGGAAACTACTGCAACGTACGATCCGGAAACGAAAGAGTTTGTTTTGAATAGTCCAACTTTGACATCCTACAAATGGTGGCCAGGCGGACGTAAGTATATTGTAATTGTTCAACATAATAATAATGTTGTTCACTAAAATAGTATGATTTATTTATAATTATAATTTTCAGTGGGTCACACTGCAAACCATGCAATAGTCGTTGCGCAATTATACACCCAGGGAGAATGTAAGGGAATTCATCTATTTGTTGTACAATTAAGAGACGTGGGGACACATGAACCTTTAAAGGGTATACAAATAAATGTCATAATCTTTTGTAATTAATTATATATTATATTGCAGTGTGTAAAAAAGAGAACAAACTGTTCACATTACCAAACAACAATTACGAAATCAAACAATTTTCCTGTTTATCATCTAGATCAAATTTGCTGAACAATGGATATAGGAAAGAGTAAATTTAATTTGTATTTAATTCTTAGGTATTATAATTGGAGAAATTGGTACAAAATTGGGTATGAACGGCGTCAACAATGGGTTTCTTGGATTTCATGACTTTAGGATACCACGGGAGAATATGTTGATGAAGAATTCCAAGGTAAATTTTCATAAAAGTGCTGTAAGAAGTGCAAATTATGTCCGTAATCTGTATAAACAGAACTGTTCATAAATCTTAATTTTCGATAGAGCAAATTGTAAAGTTACATTTCTTGTTGTAGGTACTAGAAGATGGAACATACGTAAAATTTACAAATGATAAGTTAATGTATGGTACGATGATGTTCGTTCGAGTAAAGTTGCTGTACAACCTCTTACACTATTTAACGAAAGCTGTTACTATTGCGGTTCGATACAGCGTAGTAAGACGTCAGGGTCAAATAAATCCGGAGTATGTTCTGTTAAAAACAATTTCTAGTAACATCGACTGTTCTATTTCTCTTTATTAAAAAATGCCTCCTTTGGATATGTTACTTTTAATTAAAATTAAATCTCTCCTGCTGATACCAAATTAGTGCTTGTCTTTCTTTTTTTTTTAGACAACCAGAGGTGCAGATTCTCGATTACGTAACGCAACAATACAAAATCTTCCCTCATATTGCCACATGTTTCGCAATAAAAGTTACTGCCAGTTGGGTTTGGGATATGTATAATACGGTACAAAGTCAATTGTACCAGGATAATTATGAAAAACTACCGGAGGTTTTTACCTTTATATCATTTATAGTAGTATACATTTCTTCATATTTCTAACTCTATTAATTTCTTTTGCAGTTGCATTCTTTAGCATGTTGTCTAAAAGCAATTGTATCTGCAGATACAGCAGCTGGAATAGAGCAGCTTCGGTTATCCTGTGGTGGACATGGATACATGACTGCCAGCAATCTGCCAACACTTTACGGTTTGGCCACCGCAGTCTGTACTTACGAAGGGGAAAATACAGTCCTACTTTTGCAAACAGCTAGGTACCTCGTAAAATCATGGAAACAAGCTATGGATGGTGAACCATTGCCAGAATCTGTAGAGTATCTTAACGAAGCAGCAAAAGGAGTAAAACATCGTCGTTGGAGTAACGATTTGGAATGTTTGATTGATGCGTATAACGCGGTAGCCGCAGGGTATACTGTTTCCGAATACATTAAATATTGCTGAATAATTACATAGATTAGTCATGACATAGATCGTCAGAATGCTTACAATATTCTTACCATTTCATAGATCTATTCGTTTAGCAGCAGAACATTTGGATCGCAGGATACGTGATGGAGTTCCGACGGAGGAAGCTTGGAACCAAACGAGTATCGAACTAGCTCAGTGTGCGGAAGCTCACGCTCGAGTCTTCATTGTAAAAACATTTGCAAAAGCTATTAAACTGTTAAACTTGGAGTCTGAAGAATTTCGTCAAGTAATGTTTCAACTCTGTGAGCTGTATATCGTATATTGGGCTTTGCGAAACGTTGGTAATTTTCTTCGGGTGAGTATTAATTTTTTTCGAAACTAATCACAGAGGACAACGAAAGAAGAAAAATTTATTACTATATCTTGTAGGATAATTTGAATTCAAGAGTGATTCATTTCTTTCTCTTTTTTAGTTTTCTTCTATGCAGAAAGAGCATGTTCAGACACTTCATTCACGCTTGGAATATCTGCTGATGACAATCCGTCGAAATGCTGTAGGAATCGTTGACGGTTTCGATTTCGATGACCATATTCTTTGTTCGGCTTTGGGTGCTTACGATGGTAACGTTTACGAACGATTGTTCCAAGAAGCCATGAAGAGTCCTCTGAACCGTGAATCTATGAACATGTCCTTTGAAAAATACTTAAAACCATTTCTTAAGAGTAATTTATAATGTAATCTTTCTATATTTTTAAAGAAAATTTTAAATCGTAGTTATCTACTACAATTAATAGAATATAATTGTAACATTATATCATATTAGCAATATGGAAAGTAGATGTACGTGTTCATTTGCTCATTTTGCTAAGAGTTGGTATTAAACGAAAAAGAGAAGGAACAAACGTAGTTTTGTATTATTCTTATGGGCTCTCATTGTAGATATTTAATTTATATAATGGACCATCGCTGTAATAATTTCGAGTGGACGTTTAATAGTATTTTATTTTTAAGAGAAACGTTTTAGGATTGTATGATCATTTTGAGATAAGATGTTTTGAATATGTTGTGAAAAATGACATGTTCCATGCAGTTTTTGTAATCAGCAAAGTGATATTTTCAAGTACACAAGTATCTATCTTTCTTGTTAAACCTGTAACGCATAAAAGAAAATTACATTTTAAAATTGTAAGGTTCTCATACGGCACAGTGTTTATTTACAGAATAGGAGCGATGACATACATTATTGTTCGTTATACTAACATAGTGCAATTATTGTTAATTTCTGTTAATAATAACGTGTCTGGTTAACTTAAACGCCCACAATGGAAATAGCGCGATTTATTCACGAATGAAATGTAATTTGTGAGATTCATTGGTACCGCTGCGGTACCGTGATCTACAACTTTGATCAATTCGTGTGTGTATAATACATCCAACGAGTATCAAGTACGTAATATTTCGAATAGAAATATTCCAAGAATGTTAATTTATTCACTATTTTTATAAGATATGATTATTACTCATATAAGTAACGGAATTACGAATATAAATAATATAATAAACAAAATTACAAAACAAATTCTTGGCCATTAATACTTGTTCATTTTGAAAGTCAGCAGATAATTAGCATTCGCTCGGCAATGGCTGCATTTATCTTATTATTTTGTTTATTTGTACCGACTTGTTGGACATACTACATGTAAATTATAGGTCCTAGGAACTTCATGGATGGACCGATAGAATCGTCATACTCATATATATACGTAGACCAAAAATGTAAAACAGTAGAAAAGAAAAAACTATAATTTATTTATTCACCGGCGAGTGATTATTTTTTTTTAAAAACAAATACATATACATGTATATATTTGTATATGTGTGCACTGACCACGAATATATATACACATATATGTAATATATATTTCATGGATCTTCGAGGGCGATCCAGAAGGGGAGGAGCGGAGGTTAGATAATACGCATTCTTAAAAAATAATATTGTTAATTATCGTTATCATTAAATATTAATTATATTCACTTTTAAAATTATTATTCATTTGTCCACCTGGCCTATGGGATTTTTGTCTAGTTTTAGACAGACATCTCATTTACTAGGATAGCAGTTTTTTACGGAATACGTCCTCTTATAAAATAAGATCTCATTACAATTACATTTCTCGTCGCATAGAACTTAGACGGCGCATTTCAAGTATTAAATGTGCCACGTGGAAATGCAACGCGCATTTTTTACTTTCGTTTCCTTTTGTTGTCTAGGGTTCTCGCGTCGAATATAATGTGTTCTTTCAATCGCGTCTAAATGCAAGCTTCTGTAAAGACATTTCTTCGTCATTCACGAACAGAATATTTTTTTATTTAATAGATTATATATCAGTAAATGATAAACAATAAAAAATTTCTAATTTTCTTTTTCAATAAATTATATTTTATTTATAAATATTCACATTCGTGGAAGGAAGAAACTCAAAATTTTTGTCCATTAAAAAACAACAGTTTCGCGTTTGTTCGCATCACCGCACGGAGGATTAATTACTATCTAACAAACAATCCTTTGTCTATGTTGCGTACGATTATTATTACAATAAAGATTATGATTCGATCTCCAGATTCCTTTTCATCAGTGCCAGGAGAGGAGAAGAAATTCTCGAGAGAGAAAGGTTGTATAGAAAGAGAGGAGAGGACAAGGGGAATTAACATGTTTCCAAAAGAAACGGAACATTGTATCTAAAAATTGGTAGAACTGGTTCGACGTGAGAAAACACGGATGGCATACTTACAATTAGTTATTTTGATAACCAAATTACGACGTTTTTATTAATATAACAAGGATAAATTTCTTTTCAAACGATTTTCGAATTAAAGGCAAAGCATAAAATTTGTATATATACTGCACAATTGATTTTTAGGTACTGCGGTAGTATTCCACTAATCTTGGGAGAAATAGAAGAGAGAATTAATTTCCATTCTATTTATTGCAAGTAACTTACCCTAAACACAATCATTTTTTTTCCCAACACGTTATCGTATCGTAACTTTTCAGACAGCTTTCATGATTTTTACTTAGATATCGATATTTATTTGTGATCTTTGCTTCTCACATAACCTGTACATCGAACAGCCGCTTACTTAGATAGTTCCGTCTTCCAAGTCGACCCTATCAATACACTTATTCTGTTTTATTATTACCTGTTACAGTATCGTGCGTGTAGAGACGTTTAGATACTTTATTATATAAATAAACTTAAAAAATAGCTTCCAGCCATTTTACAAATCGATAAGATCGATTTAGAAGCAACGAGCGCCCACTATTAAAATGCGCTAATCGATGGAATTATCAGAGTTGTCTCAATGAAAAGAACACGCGATACCTGAAAACATATAAATCGACGTCGCAAGAAACAATTTCCATGATTTACGACGAACGTACGACTTTCATTCATATTTTCTTTTTCTTACAAGCAATTCAAAGAAAATCGCCTCCCGAGACATCGGCTATAAATACGTCGATTAAATTTAAACGCTTCGCCCGTAACGTTCAATGGTCGTTTCAAAGTGAGACGAAACAAAGCATAGATTAGCAACGAATGACTATGAAAAACATCCAGGGAAAAATCGCCATGGCGAAAAAAGAAAATTACCAGAGTTATCGTAGGCAATTGGTGTTCCTTATGTAATTAGTACATGGCAGTATCGACATGATATATTTTAGTTTTACCCCGACACATCGGACTTTATAAAAATGGCGCCCGTGTTCCTCCTACGCAGGTAGAACACAGATTTATGGTCATCTTACTGCTTAAATAAAACTTTCGCACGTTAAAAAATAGGATCCTAATAATTTTTTATTTATTTACATGAGAAAATAGAAATTTCTCTGTGTTCGCTATTTTCTTTTTGTCCACTACAAATTAATTTCATTGATATTTTCAATATTTCTGGTGTCAGATTCTGCTTGTTTTAAACGATCGTTGCTTTATTTTATTTGTATTGGTCGATTCGGGCGATAATAAATGCAACGGCTAGTGTACATAAAATTCATATTATTATTGCACAGGGTATAATAATGACATAACGTTATATATAAGATATTATCAAAGCTGTAACATCGTATATATAAGATTATTTTACCAAGTGTAGAAATTACTTGACATTCACATTTATTCATCGGAAAGATTTAACGTCAATTAATATCGCGATCTAACAGGGTTGTAAAAGATAGCGCTAGATCCTACAAATTGTTATCATTCGAAAGTGGAGGGAACATGGTGGAACAATGTATTCTAAATGGTGCGATTAAAAATTCAGCCTACTAACGCTATGTTCCAGTAATAATAATAATAATAATAATATTAATAATAATAATAATAATAATAATAATAATAGCAATAATAATAATCGTAATAATAATAACGTTACAATGATATCGATTAATTCGCTATTTCCTCACTAATTCTTTTTGTTTCTTTTCTTTTAACAATCCCCTTCTCTCAATCAGTAGCATAATCAAATATATCCTCTGGTTGACAATTTCATTTAATAAAATCATATATAAAATAATCACTTTTAACGTTATAGTCTGACGATTAAAACATTGATTGCGTTCTACCTGGAAAGAGGCGAACGAGACGCCAAAAAAATCTCAAATAACTGTGGAGAGACAGTTAACGATTCACAGGATCACTGGAAGTATGAAGGAAGGGAAATTAAAAAGAAAATGTACAGGAAAGTTAGGAGGTGGAGATAGGGGAAGAAAGGGGAGTCGCTTGGTCCTACGTGAAAAAGTTAATAAATTATTATAACGTATTTCGCGATACTGATCGTCCATAGGATAAATACCGCGGATGAAAACCTTGGAACAAATAGATATACACTTGTACGTGTGTGTGTCTGCGTGTGTACCTTTCATTTTCATATCATTTTCTTTTTTTTTTTTTTACTTCGTTTTTCAATATGGCATACGTGTGTCTCTTTGTAGTCGGAGATGAAAATCGTGTTTACGTATATAAATCTATGCGTGTACGCACGTATGTTTCTTTCAAGATTGGAAAGTGTAACGTCTTTGCGTACACGCAGGAAATTTAAACGTTTTCCTTTGTTTTTTCTTTTTTTGTCCATGGCAAATAGAATCTCTCTCGACTAGCAGAAGAAGCTTTTTCTCTCCTTAAGATACAAAATGTTTCTTAGTTTCCTTAAGGTGGAAGAAGGGAATGATCGTGAGGATACGTTGTGCTTAATTTATTGATATAATGCGATCGATTAAGTGAATCTCTTCTTTCACAAATGTCGTTCGTTTCGCTCTCACGGAAGATCGACCAATCGGTTGTGGAGAACGTCGTCACTTAAGGTGGCTTAAAATGGCACGCCTAATTTTTTATCCATTAATCATAAGTGCATGGCAATCGATACAACTGCATTCGACGAAGACACTTTCGTTTGGCGGCTTCGGCTTAACTCTTATCATGAGCCTAATGAAACATGCGTTTATTAATAAAACAGATTCTCTGATTTTAAATTAGGATTCACACTACTGGTTTTTGGGAGTTTTCCTAAGTGAATCAATAATTTAAATAATCCACACGTTCGACGAATAAATACAGTAAAAATCTCGAGATTAAGATTGGAACTATCATATGGAATTTTAAGTCTAATTATTCACGGAGATATCGATCTTATGTCAGTAACTCAAAAATAAATAATTGTCGTATATATTATAGAAGTATCTTATTAGGAAAACATTGCGACTATATTTGTGCCATATGACGTTCAATGAAGAACTATATATGTATATTAGAAAAAACAGGAGAAAGGTTGAATAGCAAATCGACCTGACGTGACCAAATACCGATATGTAAGATTAGGAGGTAAATTGTACGATTAATGTGATTTAACATACAAACATTTGAATACGTACCTAATTTAAATTAATCGATTTAATATGTATTCAATTTCCTCTAAATTTTCTTTTAATTAGTGGTTAGCGTTGTTTGCCTTCACCAAAATGCAAACACGTTATAGTCATTTATTATAAACAATCCATTTAACTTACTGGATTATCTATTTAATTATCCTACGGCATATCTAGGTATATTAATGACTTTTAAAAAATTAAGAACCTTAAGTTATTTTTAGCGTCTTTACCTATCACTTTCCCCAAATAGTCATCGCCTATTTCCTAATTTTTTTATTTTCCTTACTATTATTATAATTCTATTACTCTCAACCTAGCGATTAAAATAAGTTACAGAATTTCTAAGACAGAAACAAACCCTAAAAAATAAGGACAATCTCATATTTTATAGAGTAGTTTTCCTCTAGCGATTGAAACGGGCATTGCAATTCCATAGAACCGGACTCGAGAAATGGGAAATACGACAATGGGTCAAAGTCCTTGTGCGGTCATACTGTTAAAAACATTTCTGCAAATCTGGAAAACGATCATTAAATAGAAAACAAGAAGAAAGTGGATAAAAAACAGAGAAGGGAGAAAAAAAACTAAGGGGAGAACAGCAGAGGAAACGCTGATAAACGAGGTCGTGGTTCAAGGGATTGGCGTCGAAGAGAAATCACGGTGGCGCAACGATCCTTCTTTCTTTCCCTCCTTCCACCGAGCCAGAATGATTAACGACATACCAGCAGCGTTTATCGCCCACGAATTTTCGCGCTCTCAGTCCTGTACAGGGAGGCGTATACGTACGCCTGGATACGTATACGCTTTGAAATACACGTTGTGTAAATGCATCTGGAATTGGCGCGACCTTGCCGACGAGTACTCACGACGGGGCGGTTCATCAGTCATCGCCCTCTCTCTCTAGTTCTATCAGCACACGATAGTTACGGAAGAAAGACAAACATCCAACAATGAAACACCGACTTCGTACGAAAGTATAAAATAAGTTAAGTCAAAACCATTCTACGATTCTATGTCTCTACGTTCTACTTTCGGAGGTGGACTAATGCTTAACCCAGGAGACTACTCGCAGCGTGAGGGGGCACACGAGTAGGAAAATAGAGTGCTGTGGGGTTAAGGGAGGTTCCACCTCAGAAAGTGATCGGTTCAAAATTTAAAAAAGACAGGCGCTTATGATAAAACGCAGAATATTATCGAAACGAACAGATCATTAAGAGAATGAAGGCGCGTTTAGATGAAAGGAAACAGGAGTATTGGGCAAATCTTTGATTGAAAGGTCAGAAAGAGATAAAGGTGGTTGGCTTATCCCCGACGTAAAGGAAGTCTCTCTGTGGTCAGTGAACGAGGTGTTTCGCAAGATCCTCGTGGGAGATTCCGGATGTATCGTATCGTCGGCGGTGGCGCTTAATTCGGTTGAAGGACATCGTCTTTCTCAGCATGGTATCGTGGGACAAAACTGGGCGGTGCCAAAGCCAGATAAGCTTTGTCGCCTCAAGCGTAGAATTCTCGATTGTGATGCGGCGCACCGGGCTTAGGGAACGCCTGCGCCGCTGGTGATCTTCTTGGCTCATCCAGGGCGTACGAGCCCTCGTCCTTCTTGCGCATCCTATACACGATGAACATTACCACTAGGATTGCGCAAAGCAGGCCAACTACCGCTCCACCAATCACCGCTGCAAAAGGTGAATTTTGATTAATATAGAATTAAACAAATAAATTAGATAAAAGTTATATAAAATATATAGAGAATTGCTTAATATTATGCTTACATTTATAAGCTGATGAATTAGGATCAGAGTAAGTGACGCATTTATATTAATTTAATTAAGTAATTATAATAGCTGTTTATATGAAAATATCTGTGTACAAAATTTACAAATTAACAAATAGTATTTTAATAAATTCCTCGAATTTTGTGATTAGATACTCCAAACTTATTTATCTATGTTTTCTCTTCTATTAACTTTCTCAAAATACTATTTTGATTATCTTTTAGTTTATTTCTTTATGATAGTAAATCTAGTTTTAACTAACTTTAAAGAGCATCTCAAATCTAAAATATCTTAAGTAGCCATACAAGCAGGATCAATTCATTATTCAGCGACGTTAAACCATTCAGGGTGTTAATTATGTAGGGCATTTATTATGCGTAGCTGCTGATAAGTTAACTTAACCCAGAATTTCGTCGGAATTACTCAGTTCTCCTGAATAAATACCGTTTTCATGGAATGTCGATCCGCGTATTACCCTTATACTTCGAATTTAATATTGGAGCAACGCATTAATAAATAATGCGGCCCTTTTGCGTAGTTTCGATTCTGTAAACCCGGTTCTGTAAATTCTGATTTTCAAAGCGACTGCGTTTGGCGAATTCTATCATAATTAATCGTACAATAGTATATTTAATCATTTCACTTGCGTACAGCAAAAATTTGAGAATGAAAAGTTCTGAATACATAATGCTAGCAATAACGTATGCATTTCTGCACTTATTACTTGAGAAAAATATGGAACTTCCAAGTGAAATATTCCAAAATTAGAAGAAGATTTGAAAGAGGCTTTAATTCAAATTTAAACATAATTTTTAATCCAGCAGTTATAAATTAAAAATCTTGCTACTTTATGTAATTAAAAATTATGGAGAAGAGTAATCTAATAGCTTATTAATATTAATATAATATAAGATTTAATATAATTTATAATATTACAATAGTGTATTTGAAAGTTCTTTCCGAAATATCTATAATTTAAGTCTTTTATTTAAATTTATACAGTTATTCAAATAAAATCTAAGAAGTAGTTAAAAAGCTGACATTAAAACAATCTCTCAAGTTCTTAACCATGAATAATGTACGCTTATATATTTTATTCTTGGCTGCTTACAATTGTAAAACCAGTTACAAGAGCATGAGAAAGATAGACTTACCTGCCAGCACACCTGGCTGAGCAAAGAAAGAGCTGGCACGGTCCTCGTGTTTCGGGTTCATTATGTATACGTCGTGGTGGTCGTCGGTGCTTTCCGAGTCGTCCTCGACATCTAAGGGCTCGATTACATCGACCTCGTTGTCGGGTCGGTTTACGGGCTCGATGATCGTCTGCAATGGTACACCGCTTAATCAGTTTAATCCGTTTAATTCGGAGGCTCGCCAGTAGGTGTGTTTTCCAACAAATCTAATAACCCGCCTTAACGTCCACGCGTCTCGGTGGGCTTTCCCTTTGCGTAAAATTGGGGGAGGGAAGGTGTATCTTTTCATTGTTAAAAGGATCAATGAATGACAGTGTGGGTTATAGTGAACTGAAAGTGTCGGATAGTATTTCATTAAACTAATTATAACAAAATAACACTTAAACCTGCTACATTCTTTGACTTATTTTTGCTATTTTTCTCTATTGTCAACAAATTTTTTCAATTGTAAAAAAAAAAAAAGAAAAATGATAGAATCGTCATTGATTTCTTGTTTTCATTTTATGCTAAAGCCTCCTTTGAGATATTAAAAGTTCTTCTATTCATTAAAACAAGGGTGAAATTGAAATATAAAAGTCAAAGAATCGCAGTAGAATAAAATACACATTTTCGCATGATGAAATATTATGTATTGTTTTAATTAATTACTTTGTATTTTATTTTTTGATAGTGTATGAAATTTCCATTTGTAATATGATAAATTTGATAAGTTTAAAAAGGTGGACGATGTAATAGTTTAGGAACTATAATAATAAATTAGAAGATTTTTAATTTTACAAAGATACCTTGACAGGAGTTTGTAATTAATCATAAAAACTTCAGCCATATTCACCTGTTCCTTAGTTTTAACACTTGGTTCGTCGACGGAGTATGGTACTTTTGGTTGGTCTACCGGCCTTTGAGGAGGCGGTTCTATCCTGTTGTTGGTATTAAAATCTGTAAGAGAAAAGAGGAAACAGTAATTCGCTCCTTATATTACTGTCAAATATTCTAAGTAAAAGATTTTAAGCAATTATCTTGCCAATTAAATAAAAAGCAAGAGCAAGAAACTGCAACCGCATTCAATTATACTGTGGATGTTCATGCATTTACGGGAAATTTATTGAAACACAAAATATATAAATGCAAAAATGTGTAAAATATCTAATGTATTTGCACTAGTATTTAGTGAACGAAGTAAATCTCTTTAATTTCTTTAAGAAAAATATAAGTTTGCATAAAAATCCGCGTTCTAAACATAACAATCTCAAAAGAAATACCCAATATGTGAGTAATAAAAAAATTGTTCGTCACTTTTTCCCAGTACTTTTGATGGTCAAAGATGATCATTGGAACGATCGAGAGATTTGAATGGGAAAACGATAAAACGTGAAGCGTTTCCAGCTTGGCAATTTTGAAAAATGGAGACAAAAAAGAGGAAACGTTTCTGGGAATCGCGTGACGCGCATCGTTGGTGTGCCGCGCATCGTTGGTGTGCCGCATACAATGCATTCGGCGAGGCACGCTTTTATTGAAAAATTTTCAGCAAAATGGAAGGACGCGAACTCTTCGGTGCCGTCGATCTCTGGGTGGTGCTTTTCGATCGTCGATGGAATTCGCACGGATGAGTAGCTTTTTGAAAAAAGTCAGGATGATGCTCGATTGTTTCGCAGCCCAAATACTTCAATATCCTTTTTTTTTTTATTTGTCTCTAAACTGAAATACTCACAATGGAAGGCAATTACGTTCTAGTCTGATCTGAAGTTTATCGATATCGAATTTCTCGGAACTTTTGTGCAGAAGAATTAAAAAATAATTGTTTTACTTCTCCATATTTCTTGGAGTGATAATTCTATTAGAACAATTCTATTGGAGTGACTGCACTTCCTATAACATCGAAGTTAATGATTAGTATCACACTTTTTTCAATGAAACTTTGATAGCTATAAAATGTCTACATTTTTGTTGTCTTGTTATATCCTGAAGGATGAGAACTAATAAATAGATCACAGATTTTTATGCGTCTATGGAAAATTCAAAAATTCAAATGTATAGAATGCATATAATAAAATATATTATATGTAAATACAAAATATCCAAAGTATAATGTTTAACGAATGAAACAAATTTCACCTTGGGTCTTATTCTTTTAGTTGTATTAATAAAATTATAAATTTGCGTAAATGTCCACAGTCAACTGACAAAGTAAGAAATAAATAAATAAAAAATATATTTACCGTGATCGTCGTCGCCGTCTTCGTCGTCCGGTCCAAGGCCACTTCCGGATGCTTCAGTATCGCGACCTTCGCTGCCTCCTCGACCAGATCCCTCTAAAAACTCCTGGTCGTCCAAATAGATGTCGTCCGACGTGTTGTACGTCGAACTTCCTCCCGCTGTCCTTTCTTTTTCGTTTTGATCCTTCTGCAATAAAAAGAACAGAATTTTTTACTTTTCTATTTAAGTATCTTGCTGATAATTATAGAAAGAACTTAGAAAAATCTTATTTTATTTAATGTGCCTCTAGTGTAAAACAATATTTTAAGAGTACATAAATTTTTTTTATTGGCAGAAGATTAAAGGATCACGAAGAAAGTGAAAACGAGAAAAATACAGGGGATCTGTGTTCTATAACGAAACCATATGGACAGTTTCGTTTCATCTCTTTCCTGGATCCTTTTTATACTTGGTCGACACTCTTTGTGCCCCCAAATAGAATCCATTCCTGTAGACAAGCTCGTCTGTTCTGCTATCGAGTTACTCTACGCAACTTGTTTTTCCTTACGTGGTTTCTTAACGTAGCGTCGTGTCTAACAAGAAAAAGGTACAAAAAGGAACATGCCATTTTCGTATCCCATGCTTCAACCATTTGTATAACACGGCCTTATAGCAAGTCACAAGAGCTACTTAAATCTATTCCATCGGACATTTTTTTATTTTAATGATTTTTTCATATTAAACTCTAATTAGTATCATGAGTGAAAATTCATCAGAAGAACTACAAATTGAAAACTATGATACGAAGTCTCATATTATTTTTATAACGTACCATTCCATAAGTATCTTTTTTCTAATTTTCCTGTATTTTACATTTGTCTATGAATAAGTGCATGTTTTAAAGAAAATGTAGCTTTCATTTTATTTCTAATTAAAAAGAAATAATTATAATCTGACAGTGAGTGTGAAAATTCACCCATAGTACCACCCATATTAGGATAACAATGAAACACATTATCACAATTAAGGCAAGTTAGAATTCTAATAATATGGTGAAAATGGGGTATAATAAGATCGATATAAAATAAAACATTCCTGAACGCAATGATTAATAATAGTAAGTTTGCGGAACACGTCAAGGAAACTTCAAGCGGTGGTTTCCGGTTACTCAACGTTAGTGGAATGCTACAGTGACGTGCAATAAAGTCCAGAATAATAAATGATGCGATTATCGTGATTGTTCCCTGATTGATTAGCGATGTGTCTTCCATCTATTCATTTCAATCAAATATTTTTTCAGCGAACTGAAATTAATTCACATAATAAGAAATTACATGATAAATTTTTATATTCTACCATTGTCTTCTAACTAACAATAGAAATGAATTATATTTTCTTATTTATTTCAAAATAATAAGATGATAAGAAGTACGAACTATAATCTTTTATTCATCAGAATTATATTTGCACTTGACTTTAGGATTCGTGTTTTGTAAAACACTTTGGCACCCATTTTTAAAAGACTTCTTCGAATTTTTATCAGGATATTCTCTTCCTCAATAATTTCGCATTAAAATATCTCTTTCCAGGTGGTATAAAAGTAACAATATCAACAAAAATGGATTTATACCTTTCCCGTGTGGTCTTCGATCATTATTGATGAGCTTTTTCTCCTCTTTCCTTTCTAAGTAATCGAAATAGTCCACTGAGTCGTAGTATCTCTTGGAAACAATGACACAGTGGGGAACAATCGATTGAAAGAGAAACACAAGTGTGCATACAGAATGCAACGTTTACATACACGTTGTACAATCAAATAGGAACGAGCATTCAACCAAACTCTCGAATTCCGAAATTTCGAACGTTACTAAAAGAAACTAATCACAGCCGCTGCAAAGCAGCCATCTGGTACGTCCGTGTTTACATAGACCGGCCGTTCAGCTACTGAAAAGAGCATTTGTTGAACGCAGCGGAGTATTATAACATGTATTCGATCGTACAATAGATTTCCGATCGAAATGTTATTCGTTTATTGGTCATTTTAGTTCGAACACTGCGTTCGGTTGAACTGAGGGTTCGTGCGTCTTTATTTCATTACAATCCACAATTTTGTTATTATAGAAATTGACAATTATTTGATCGATGATATAATCTATATTAGTTTCTATTACTTTCTTATTTTTCCTATTACCTTTCATTATTTTTTAAAATAAATATTTATATCTCACTTATCGTAGGAAGCATATTTGCAGGTTAAGAAATTGTAAAATTATATTATGTAAATAGTGGATAACAGAGAGCGAAATTGTACAATGATACAAAGTATAAAAACTTTCGCTTTCAGTCTTTGCGAATAATTTCAATTTTATAGCGACCATCTTTTTACTTTCTTAACTGAAAATATCTTGGATTTCGCTATAGTTGTGACATACCGATCTAGTAGCGTTGATTGAAAGAAGGGGAAACATGAAATTCCTCGAAGAATTAATTCCGAAGTATGTAATAATCGCGCAGACTGTTTTGACGGCGGAAGGTAAGCAAAATAAATGATGAAAACGAGAAACTGCTATAAACAAAATTATATGCTGCTTGAGAATGTGAACATTAAAATATTATTAAGTGGATACGTATAATATGTAATCATTTTAAAGATATTCATCTCCACTTTACTTTCGAACGATTACTACTTTATTCAATTTTGAATTATTCTATATTACATAGAATGAAATCGAGCATCCACAATGCAGAAATATCCAGAATTACTATATGAATACTATAAAATTAAAATCGATAACGAAATATATTACCCCTTTCTATGAATGATTTCATGCATAAGTACGATTTTAAAGCGACAATCTAGTGAACAGATTAAACTGCTCTCTTATATAATAATTTACTAATTAACAATATTAATGAATTTTGAAATTACAATGTGTAAGTCATAGACGATTTTATACTTTCACATCAAATAGAATATGTAGCTTGTAATTTGTAAAATTTACTTGTAAAATTTTATTTGTTTCTTTTACTACCATTTGCTATTACTAGACATTATACAAGTGAATTTAGTAGTATTGGTAACTTCTGACTAGTAGCTTGTGAAATTTCATTAATATTCAATTTTAGCATTTAATAATGTTAAATTCGAATATGTAAGAGGGCGTTCTGACGGTAGAATCTACTGAAAGAATTTTCTAGTATAACCTTGGATCACAATTTCCATATACTAACCTGAGATTATTTTACAGAATTTGAAACCAACCAATTGAAATACTTGTCTACCATTATATCAATCACAGTATCACCAAGTATCGACACTTATTGTTAGGGTTGCACAAAGTTGCAAGAGCAACGTCCGCGACCGATGCATCGGGTGCAGGCGATTGTGCGTACGGATACATCGGCGAGCGTGTCCCTCGCAGCTGATCGATAACACGAAATTCTTCCTCGACCTGGGCCAGCTACTCACCACGTCGAAACAATTATACGTAACTGTTCGGTTTAGCCTGTTTCTGGTGGACACACGGTTGATTTTCAGTGTGTTTCGCTGGCGATATTTCACGTAGTCTGGCCTCACGCACAGATCCGCTTTCTCTTCCACTTTTTTCGTCCGCTGTCTGCGGAAGAAACGCAAGAATTGCGCGGGCGCGCGATGTTATCGACCTCTTTCGCGCATTCTACTGCATTACGCGTTCTTTTTTTACTTTCTATTTCCTTTATTTTTTCCCCTCGTTTATCTTATTGTCGCGGCTGGAAAAGCGAGCAATGCGGCTACGTTTGCATGCAAATGACTAAAGGCTAAGGTCAAGGCTCTCAAGATCCACTTGTCCCGCCTTTTTTTACGCGATTTTCGCGGCAAACGTAATTAATAAGTTTTGATGAGGACCGACCTTAGTCAGGATCAACAAAGGACTACCAGGTTACTTACAAGACTGTAGATGGAGGTAATGACGAGTGTCCTCGATTTTAACGTTGGGAATCGAGCAGTTTTTGGCAGATAAGACACGATACGCTTTTGAGGCAAGTGGTGACTGCACTGATGTAGTACGGGTTCGGGCCTGTAGACGGCACTGCTCCAGGCTACGCTATATAGCTCCTTTACACGTATAAAACGGGAGGACCTAGCCAGGACCGTACCACCAGATACCCTACTTTTATTCGAATTTTTTACCCCGCCTGATGGTCAATACGGTAGTGCCATCTTAACTGGCCCTTGCTAACTCCTCCAGTTTTTGGAAGTGATTTGGTAAAGCGAGTCTTTGGTGTTGGATATTATATAAACCAAACAAATTTGTCAGATACTTGTATCTCACTTGAGAAGTAATACACAAGGAAGATATTAGAAATTTCCTAAAACCTTTTCTTGATAACTAACTACGTAAGGTCCCAACGTAATCAATTAACTTGATTCTACTCTAGTTGATACTTAATTATGAATACAAAATTGTTTAAAGAATCAATCATTTGGAATATACTAAGAGTATACTCATATCTTCTATATTGCATTTTATTTCCAACCGTTAATACATTTTTATTTTTTATCTCCTTTTTATCTCTTTGTGCAGACTCAGACGCTGAAGGATTCTCAAATTCGATACATGATAGAATTCGAGATATACGGTAAGTCGCACGATAAGGTGATCCGTTCGATATTCGTTCGTTGTAGGACTGTAGGATATTGAAATCCACCTGTTCGGTCAGAGCGCGCAACTACACGTACTCTACGTATCTACATGTGTCGCGCTCCCACAGCCAGTGCCGCGTATTTGAATAGAATCGGAATCTTTCATATTGAATCCGCATTCGTGGATCTTAACTCGTCATGTGCAGTTTTCTTAGAGATCCGTTCGTATATAGTAGTATACATACACTGCTCGGCGTCAGTCACGCTCTCACGTCTGCTTTGTTTTACATAGTTTACATACGCAGAAGATAACACCGGATGTTTGAAAGACGACAAGGCGATGAATTTCCGGCGAGACAGATACCGTACAACGAAATAAATCAAACATCCTACAACTATGCAATTCCTGCATTGGCAGGAGTGAGGGGGACCAAGTAATCGAATATACAGTCTGTCACACAAGAGCGTGTCTGCGATATCTGCGAAACCTGACACCTAATCAGAATGAGATAAAAAGAATGTAAACAAACGAAAACTTCTCTAATACGCGTTGCTGAATACCTTTCAGTTTCATTTGAAACAGTGAAAGGAACAGAGCTTTTTAATATGAGTGCCGCGTACGCGAAACGTCGAAAATCGTCTGGCATGGGCGAATGAAAACAGAGATCGTGATTGGAGTAATATAATATTCACTGATGAATCTTCGTTTTGGGCATGGTGTCCTATTAGGCAAGCTGAGAGGAAGACGTATCACAAAAATAAGAACACTTGTACATCACATTCGAAAGATATGGAGGTCGTTACCAGAATCCTACGCTCAAAAATTAGTCGAGAGTATGCCGAAACGATGTCAAGCTATAATCGCTAATGGAGGAGATTGGACACCCTACTAAGTAATAGCGTATTAGTGTTTTAGATGTAGATTCAATTCATATAAATTTTTTTACAAATATATAAATATTTACAGAAATATCGCAGACACGCTCTTGTGTGACAGACTGTAATTGCAAATGCGTTCTTTCTTATCTTAAAATATTCGATCGTTAATTGAAACACCTTTTATAAATATTTTGAAGTTTCATTAGCACTGTAATAACGTTTGTTTGTCATTATTATATTAGGAAATTTTGAAACAAGTCTGAAGTTAGTCGAGGATAAAAATAAGTGAACACGTAGTGGAAGTATACTTTGGTATATAACACTAGTATTAGCTCGGATAAACTTCATTCATACTTACCTCCACTACTAGTGCCTGTTCGCGTATTTTTATCCTCGACTGTAGAAGAAAGAAATTACAAAGACAGAAAGTGAGAAAAAAGAAAAAAGAAACTAAGAAAATAGAAATTACAAAATATTTAGTACAGGGTTTACAGAGATCACAAATATATTTCATATTTATATTTCATTTTAGATTAATCTCATAATGTTAAAAACATTGAAGAAACGCAACAGTGTCCTTTTAAAATGTAACAACAAGAGAATATTTTAATTGGGCGATTTCCGATGAAGTTGGTTTACCCAGGGAAAGCAGAAGGCTTGTTCGTACTTGCAGAGGAGTGTCTGCGTGCTTCTTCAGCCGAACTTCCTGGACGAAATTTCAACCGATTAGATTTCGTTCGGTTCTGGTACGAGAGAGATCGAATCTCCGGCAAAGGGAACAGAAACGGTTCATTAGGTGCGTAACAGAGCAAATACATACTTCGAGAAGGAGAATGGAAGACAAAGTGTATCTGGGTAAATGAGAAAATAAGTGCGTTCGCATGAAAGAAGAAAGGAAGAGGCTGTAGTTCGAAGTGGTAGTTTGCTTTCAAATTTTGTTTTACGCTTGATAGATCGTGTCCGAATCGTATCACCGGAAAATTTGGCGGTAAGTTGTGTTTGGCGTTGTCGTCTCTTCCATGAGTTCTATAGCTGTTTCTTTTGTCTCGCTTGATATGTTTGTAAGAATATGCTGCGTTTGAAACTTTAAAGTCACTGTTTTCTTCTATTTTATCTTTTAGATTTTCAATTTTCATTTCATTCAGAAATATTCGTAAACGGACAAAGTATGTACATACATCAATCATAACTTCTTTCAAAATATTCCTATGCATGGTAAATGCTATCCCTTCAGCAATGAAAGAAGTCGATTTACTTTCTTCCGATTGAATCTTTGTAAGTATGTATGTATATTACATGTGTGCTTGTATCAGGATAAAGCTGCTGTTAAAATCTCATTTCTATGAAACTCGAACAGAAAGTCTAATATCCTTTTTAATAAATACAAAACTACTATTACTATATATTTCAACTAAAGCAAATATCAATCAGAATTTACGATGGTGTCAGAACTTTTTTATTTCATCAAGATGTAATTGCGTTCGTTATCCACCGTTGGTTTTTATTCGTAGTCGTGTCGCTTTCATAGGAACACTTAACACGCGGTTCATTGTTTCTCCATGACATTAAAATCGCTCAACTGAATCAGTCGATTCAATTAAAAGCGGACGATAACGAGAGGTATGGAATTTGTTTGCTGCTTTTTCTATCCGGTTTCACTTTCCCAATTCCGAATACAGTTTCCAGTTGAACAAATCGGTGGAAACGCGCGAAACAACCACATACATAGATTATCGTTCCGCGCCTCGACATGTCGGTAAAGTAAGGTGTCAAGTGCACAACACACGACCATCGACACTACTGCCCCCTCCCCTATTGGTTGTAACCGAGGATAAAGACGCCATCATTTCCATTCCACGGAATTAGCTAGTTCAGCATGAAATACAATTTCGTGTTGGTTAATTTCGGAGCTGCTTTGAATCGGGAATCACAACGTTTAATGATTCGTCGAGTTCCTATTACTGTGTAACTTATTAGACCTGCTTCCATGTGCGCGAATACACCAGATGTGAATAATGGATTTGTTTGTAATAGCAAATAACAGCCAGCAACAGTAACGAGGTTAGTAACAAATGGTATAAATAACATTAGTGGAACTTTGTCATCTTTTGCAGATTATCATTTAACTACTTTCATACAATAAACGACTTATATACATTATACACATATTATACTATACATACTATAGATACAAATGTAGCATATGTATATGCTATGTGGATATTATATTTATGTATGTGTTAATCCTAGACAATTCCAAAATTTATAAATATAAGAGAAACGCATATCAAATTCTTATTTCTCTGTTATATATCATAAACTAGGACGTAAATTAAGAAAGTAAATAAAACGATCAATATTCTATTGTAAAAATCATTTCCGTTAAAAAAAGCATAACGTTTCGTAGCTAGCAACCTTATAATATCATTTTAGGGTTAGATATGTTCTCGATCAGTGTTATATTTACGACGAGAAACAATCGGTACCGATTAGATTTTCTAGTAATATCTCCTGTAAATCTCCAACACATATAATTTTTTAATGTAATTTGTTTGTGAAACCTAATTTTGCAGTCTAAACATTAAACTTTCTTTTCTAATCTTGTTCTTCCGGTTATACTTTTTAGCTAATTGAGCATCGGATGAGCTAAATTTTATGCCACACTTCTAAAAATATATCTTTTGCGAAAACAATAGCAAATAATTAATCATTCTCGTTACGCATCTTTTTAGGTTAGGAATGATTCATTAATTCGAAAAATATTCAAGGAACCGCGATGTTCGATTAAATTTCACATCGTAATTAGAGGGATTTGTACTTGACATGACGGCGGAATATTTTGACGGCGAAAAGCTATGTTCTGTTGACAGATCGTGAAAACCGTCGCTCTTTTTTCGCGAATCCTGTCCGTGAAAATCGAACATGGCTAGGCAACCTTTGTCACTGGACATCCGGCTGGCATCAAAGGACGCCGCAGAAATAATTCAAGTATAAATGAAAAGGGGCAAGAGGGAAGAAAGATCAGGGGTTGTCGTCGACAAAGAGCCAGTCGACAGAGATAGATGGATGACGGAACGGAGATCGATATAGGGGTCATCAACTGCAGTGTGAAAAAGGATGCGCTCTAACAATGAGAATTAGAAATCGAATTCGCAATAGAGAAAGAGATATATTGCATAGTATTGAGATACAATATAATATCTGTACGATGCTGTTCCAACATCAATCTTTTATTTAATGAGAGGCTAGTTTAATGTTTGTAATGAAAAAAGTATGAATTAGAGGATTTATTCTTTTTTAATATTTAATTGGTATATATAGTTATAAAGAATAAATTGGGTTATTGTTTATTGATATTTAAAAAAATTGTTAAATTGAATTAATTTTTAAACTATGTGAAAAATGGAATATTACAAATCATTTAAAGTTAGATTTATGCAGTCTACCTAAAAATATTTTTATGCAGGCACATTGTAAAGCTTGCCAATAAAAGACAGGTATAATATGGTACATTCAATCTACATATGCACATGTATATTCGTTATAAAGGCATATATTGTTTATTTTATTGATATGTATATTTTTTCTATACTTATGTAAAGGATCTCTATTTTATAGTATGCATATAATGCACATCTATACATTTATATACATATCTTAATGATAAAAGATTAACAGATGATCAAATATGCATGCCTACTCTTTATCTTTATTGTTGGTTACTTTTATGATTGTTATAAATATCGTAACCCTTCGTTACCGATATTAACGATAGAACGTTTATTAAATTGCAATGATGAAATTTTAATAAATTTTGTACGATCGGTTTTTAACATTTTAACCAAAGTAACCATTGATAATTTGATAGAAACATTATACTAAGAGCTCCGCTAAAGGATTTGCAACTATGTACAACGTTTCAAAGGATACTTTATCTGGTAATTTCAGCGGTGATATGATCTTTATGAACCGCTGAGACACGCTAGATATTCGAGATCGAAATGTCGAGAAGCTGACACAGAAACTGAGTGAAGATTAAGATATCTACACGCAAGAAGAAGGAAATTGGTCGTGAAGAAGGCGAGATGAAAATTTTCAACGGGACAAAACAAACGAAAATATCACCGGAGACATTGTGAAACCGCGGGATAGGTATCCTCGAATAAAGAAAAAATATAAAAGAAAGGAAAACAAGACGATAAAAGATAATAAAAGACGGCGACAGAAGTAAACGGAGTGAAGAAGAAGTCTAGGGAAACCGAAATCCTCCAGGAAATGGAAAAATCAAGAAAAATCAGCTGGCTCCGAACACTTGCCGAGACTGTAAACTTTAAAAGGAGGAAACTGCGGAAACAGGAAGCGACTGCTGCTTGGAAAAATCCAGCTGCACTCTGGAGATTAAGGAAAGGGGCTGCAAAGTCGAAAGATTGGGTGTAACGGGTGGAAGAAGAAATTAAGGGGAGAACAAACCCAGATGGAACTTCATATAATAGAAGAAGGACAGAGAGATTATTTTATTGTTAGAGATAGAAAATGTTAATACACGATACTTTGTGATAAGTTGAAGATAAATTTTAGAAACGAGGAAGTTCCAACTCTGAAATAAAATAAGTATCTGCTATTAAAGACGGAAACGATTTATTGGTTATTTTAAAAGAAGTAAAGTATCTGTATCTATTATTAAAAAAAAGAATTCTAAAACGACTTGAATTTTTATAATACATACATTGGACACAATATTTTTAAAGAGAAGAAATAATTGTTCTGTGACAACAAAGAAGACGAATTTCAATATTTCAACAACTATGAAGTTTTTCCTTATTAACTATTTTAAAAGAATTGGAGTTATTTGTTCTATGAAACAAGGTAGAACGAACCTTAATGTTTGCAATGCATTGGATGCAATATCTTAAGAGAAAAAGAAGTAGAAATAATTCTAACAAAAAAGAAGTAGAAATAATTCTAACAAAAAAGAAGAAGAGAAATTTTAATATTACAAAATATATTAAACGCTACCAAAATTAACTTTCATTACGATTTACAGAAACATCCACTTAAATTTTTCAATAATCATTTTCTAGCTGTAGCAATTTCACGATACCCTTGTGCAAATTTTATTCTAATCAGCCGATTCTAAACCACTCGATCAATTTTGCCGGTCGCTTAAGCCAAAGAGACAATTATTCTGGCGTACTTTCCGCGTACAGATATCCTCTGGAAAATATAACAAAACAATTCCAGAAGCACGCCATAAACTTGCTCCTATTGTGTCCCGGGCAAAGAGAAGAGGTGTGGCGCTTTTCGACGCGCAGGAATACCAGGGATGCGTGAATGAACAAAGAGAAGAGCCAGGAAGAGAAGTTAGGAGAGCAAGGAGCAAACGAAAGCCTGGGGGAATCCAGAAAATCCGTGTCGAATGCCCTAGGAGCCGCAGAGGAGACTGCGTTGTAAAAAAAGGAAAACACGAAGAGGAAAAAGAAGAAGAGAAAAAGGGGGCAGGGAATGGAAAAGTGTAATAGTTGGCAGGAAGGAAAAAGAAACGCGTAGCGTAAGAGAAAAAAAGCAAACAGACCGCGTGAAACGCGTCAGACTAGACTCTCGCAATCGCGGTCCACTTTGCTAACGAGCTTCTGGAGATGCGTCGAAACGCATAAAGCGCGGACACACCGCGTGTCTCGGCAATTACCGCGATAATTATACCGTTGTTACAATGCAACAGACCGGCTGGCTGCGACGCTTTGCTCGAGGACAAAAAAGGATAACAGTAGTTTGAAGCTGACATGTTTTAATCTTCAGTAATGGACGATTGGATGGGGTTGGAATGGCAATTCGGTGGCGAAATGTTAGTCGAGATAAGGAACAGTAGCTGATCTTGATTTGATAGCGACTGACGCGAGAAGTACCAGGGGAACAGAGTGTGAAGAATAATTGTTTTTCGAGAATTGGAAATGAGGGTTCTTCTTCAGAAATTGGGGTGCAGTTGAGGGTGAAAAGCTATTTTCCGTTGAAGTTGAAGATTTATGGAATATTCAGGAGGAT
Organism: Bombus campestris; assembly: GCA_905333015.3. Classification (NCBI taxonomy): domain Eukaryota; kingdom Metazoa; phylum Arthropoda; class Insecta; order Hymenoptera; family Apidae; genus Bombus; species Bombus campestris. Next base: position 8,424,915 of record HG995135.1, read on the forward strand.
TTGATGGTAGAGAATTATCTTTCTAAAGATTGGTGATTTATTGGAAATGTAAAAATGACAAAGTCGGTAATGGAGAATTCTTTTCTTAAATATTGCCATTCTTCTATACGGCCGATTATAATTAAAGATTGTATAATTATATAAGAGATTAATGTAAAGGATTGTTCAAAAGTAATAATTTAAGACGCGATATTGTAGTTACAAACGTATTCAAAGTTACTTAATTATTATAATTTTCTTTCTTTCGTCGGAGAATACCAACCACCAACTGAATCTTCCACCAAGATGATTCCAGTGTTATTGTAGACGTCACAGACTTGCATCAAAGGTTTCCAGTCGGTAGACAGCCCCTAAAGATCATTCAAGACCTCTGCAACTAAAGCCATACGAAGTTAGCAGGTACAAAGACTCTTTCAAGTAGAAGCAGCTCTCTCAACATTGTACCATATTTAAAGTTTTCTATTTCATTAGTTAATTTCATCAAGCACCTGAAGATTTCATCAAGGACTTCCTCTAGCCTTATCAAAGATTTTTTTGAGGACTCTCAGAGCATATTGGCTTCCCTTCGGCTCTAACTACCAAAGATTCTCAGATGCAAGCCTCGCTGCTTAACTCAAGGGTTTTCTACGGTTTCTCAAAGGGACGCGGCTTACACATACCTGGAAGCTTCCTATCGACCTTGACTGGAAAGATTTATTTCGAATTCACCGGTTAAAACGTTTATACGCTTCCTTGAAGATCGTGTGTCGAGAGGCCGAGATTTTTCTTGCAGACGAGGGACATTAGCCAACTAAACATTAAGGGGAATTACGCTAATGAATATCTAACCAGAAACCCCAACGTTAAAGGGAATTATGCTAATGAGCCTGGAGAGACACAGAGGGGGATGGGGGAAAGGGAGACGCCTGTGCGTCTTGTTGCATTATCCACGAGATATTCGGAAGAGGAACGGAGACTTAATTCGGGAGAAATGCTGGAAGAAATGAGAGAAGGAACAGGAAGATCCCCAACTCCACTCGAGTTTTCATCTTTTGGTTTCGTAGACTGTTTCCTTCATTTATTATGGCTGCTGGGCACTCTGCTTGCATGCAGTCTTCATAAATTTTGGTAAGTTGTTGGAATACAATTTTGTTTCTTTTGTGAGTAAATTTGATTTGCATTGCAAATTTGTTTTATGTACTTGTGCTGTTTTCGGAAATACTTAAGGAATGAATGGTTGGAGCTCTGAGGATGTTTTAATGACTACTTTAATTATTCTCAAATTTTATTGTTTCAATTCATGTGCTTTGTTAATCCTTAAAATTTCAAGTTAGATTTACTGATATCTAACTTGCTTTGATACTGGATTTTTAATTTGGAAAATAAATACTAATACTAATACTAAATAATAAAAATATTTGGTTATAAATTTTCCATCTTATAAGAAATTTTATTTAATTGCATCATACTAGTATTAGTTAACCTAAGATGGAAAATTTATAACCGTAAGCAATGATTCTTCTATATTTTCTCCAGATATAAATGTTTTCACAAAATACGATTTGGTTGAAAATTACTCGAAGAACGTGGATCAACATAAAAAAATTAAGAAGGGAACAGAAACGAATTATACGATTTATATCGTTAGGAAGTAAGACTCGAAGGGAGGTCTCTGACTGAGAGCTGTGAAGGATGTGCAAGGTAGTTCGGAGAGAAAGGATCGTCGATTCATGTCAAGTATAGCGAATGGATCCTTTTTTACGCGTGGCTGCCAGCAATGTGGGGAAATATTTGCCTAATTCATCGCTTAGCATGCAGAGAAGCAGAGTTGGCCAGGGTGAACTTTCTTTGCGGCCCGATTCCGCTTTTTTCCCTCAACCCCTTCCCAGTCAATTTCTCTTTTCGTCCCCCTTTTTTGAGGGATCTAGATTCTTTGACATACGGGGTAGATATTAGGGCGAGAGTGGAATTAATTTGGTAACTTTTTGCATGACTTTTGCATCCCTTTTCGCTTGCCAGGTTATGGATTTCTTGTTGAAGAACGATGACTGAAACCTGCCGCGTTCTTCCGGTTATTTTTCACCTAAATGTATACTTCTAGCGTTAAAAAATATCGAATTTCAACAACACTGAAATATAAAAATTCGAGGATCAAAATAGATTTAGCGTTTTAACGTGAACGTTGTACGTTAAGCAAATATTTAATACAAAATTAATTCTCGATTGGATCATATATATATTATAGTATAAATTACATTGGCAATCGAAACAGTTTGAGTTTAACTTGAGATGGCTATCTCAATTTTGAAGTACTTATTTTTAAATGATTTTGAAGTGTATAACGTATAAATGTACAGACACACATGTGTGTAATAGTAAGTTTTCTCTTGGCTTCTTTTCTCGTAAAAAATTGTGATTTTCTTGATGAAGAGTGGAAAGTTGGTTGAGGAAGCGAGTAGAGGGTATAAATCTTGGGGGTTCGTGACGCGACACGGAAGTGTTTGTTGGATATCATAAATTTCATGGTTTCTTAGATGATACCATGGGGTAATGGGAATCTTTTGATGAAAGTTCAATCCCCGGCGTGTGGCTGGGAATGCAATAATAATGCGGAACCGAGATTCATCGGTGAATGCATACCGGAGTTTGTTTTGGGAATATTCGCGAACAAAGTGGAAGAATTTTCAATTATTCTTAGAATTCCCTGGAGTTTCACTCATATTTCTAGCGAAAAATATTTTTGAAATATTTGAAAACGAAAGTGTAGTCTTAGGTATTTGTAGAACGACATTCTATAGTTTGCTTATAGTTATATCGTATTGTAATAAATGCCAATTTTATTTACATATATCAATAATTTCAATTATAATTCAAATTTCATTTACATATCGATAATATCAGTTGTAATTTCGATTTCATTTATATTTGAATAATTTCAAGATCCATACACGAAATTATACATTTCTCACTGTTTTCATTCTTCAAATATTTGCAAATAAAAGTATCAAATTTCTAAAAAACATATTCTATATTCATATATATATATAAAAATATTTTTCTACAATTTTGTAACAATTATACGCCCCTAATTTATTCTATTTTCTCAAAACCGTGATGCTTCTGCAACTCGAAATTCCCATAAATGGCGAATAAATAATTCAGCAGGCAAATAGCAATAATCGGAACAAATACGTCCACTTTAAAATGCCATTAAATTTACATTTCGACTCTCTGTACAATATTCTAACGAACGTAACAATGCAAATATTGTAGCGATTCGGAACGTGCCGCTTGTATTTTCGTTAACATAATTTCCACGAGGCGGAGATCTTTCAAGGTTTTATCGTCCAGCGTAATTTATCACGAAAATGCGACTATGAAATATTTATATTTCGGCAAGCCAAAACTGCGAGTCAATTGTTTTCCTCGCTTCTGTCTTCACCCTCGTTGATGAATTATTCATGACGTGTGCGTTTTTAATTAATTTTAATCCGATCGAACGAAGGCGAATTGATAACGATAATTTATGAAGCTTATTAAAGGAACTCGCAGGCGAATTGTTTTTCAATTCGGCGATACGAATTAATCGAATCAATTATAGTCTAGCTACTGGTAGAATTTTACCTGTATATGTTCAATTTGTTTAATTCATCGTTGAACAAACGCAAAGTGTAATGAGACAAACAGGGTAGCTATAATTTCACAAAAACAGATCTGTTCCGTAGAAAATTTATTAAAAGGATTTTCATATTTTACAAGGTAAAACTGATAATCTTAACATACTGGGTGCAATTTGGATTGTTCGAAATGGTCTTAACGGATGGCAATTAGCATTTTACCAAATGTACGCGTCGTTTGTTTCATTCAACTTTTTCTTCTGTATGTTGAATAGATTCACCAGTTCTTTTACGAAAAGCAGGTCATTTGTATCGATTATAGTATCTCAATTTTCTCGATGAAATGAATTCGACAATTGGAAAAAGAAAAAGAAGTATAAGTGAACAAATAAGCTATTTCAACGATTCCCACGATTGATTTTGCAAGAAGTGATTTTTGCAGCAGATTATTCCAATTTCTTCAAAGAAATACATTTGACAAATAAATCTGTCATTTAATAAAATGGGACGAGAAGGCAGACCGGTTATTTCAACAACTTCCACAATTAAATAATATCGCGAGATATTATTGCAATTCCTTTAATGAAATAAATTCGTCAATTTGAAAAAAAGGGGGAAACAAAAAGACAGATTAATGATTTTAGTAACTTCCACAATTGATTTTGCCACATATTATTTCAATTTCTGTAACGAGATAAATCCGTCAATCTTAAACAAGAAACATCAAAAAGTCTGACTAACAATTTTAACAACTTCAACAATTGATTTTGTAGGACATATTATTGCAATTTCTTCAATGAAATAAATTCGTCAATCTAAAGAGAGCGAGAGAACAAAGGGACAAGCCAATTATTATTTTACCAATTTTCACAATTGATCAATTTCTTCGATGAAATAAACTCGTCAACATGAAAAAGGAAAGTAGCAAAAGGACAAACCAGTTACTTCAACAACTTCCGCAATTCCCCTCGGTTACCAAACGTGACTGTACGCTAATTCCCATCGTCTGAAGGCCTGGCTGCCCTTCAGAATGCTTCCACGAGGATCCTCCAGGAGTTCCCTAGCTAAACGAGCGTCGCAGGACGAATAGGGGGCTCTAAATGAGTAGGAAAAGGGCCGCGGGAGAAAAAGAAAGGACGAGCATCGCGACGTCGAGTGTCCGGACAAATTGGTCGGTCGTGAAGAAAAGACGAGGAAGTAGGCGAGCAACGAAGAAGAAAAAGAAAAGGGAAAGGAAGAAAGAAAGAGGCGGGTCTCTTGTTGGATAAAAGGAGAATAGAATGCCTTTCTGCTCGATGAAGCTAATCAATTGCGAGTGGCCGTAGTTCGCCGAGGACGTACGACATTCGTCAGGTGCTCGCGCACGCATTTAATCCGTTCGAGTTCGCGTAGAATTGAAGGAAGTAGCAACGATGAAAGGACGGAAAGAAAAAGTTTGAAACGTCGTCGACAGAGAGACGACGAAGAAAGTTTGCTCGGAGTTTAATGAGATTCGTGGACAATTTAATTGAAAGTAATACGGGCGAGGCAAATAGAATGAGGAGATACTCGCCCTTTTCTCGTTCTCCGGATGGCGGAAGAAATGGATTGAACAGAACGGCGGGATATTCGTGTTTTCTGTTAATTAAACTACATAATAACTGGAAGCACGGGACAAAGGGAATTCTGTTTAACTTCGAGGAAACAGACGTTCTTTAGCCTCCTTTTATGTATGTAGGACAGTTTTTGTTCTCCTTCTTTGAGATCGTTGAAAGGAAATAGGAAGATGAAGGAGGAAGACGGGTTATTCGTTTCGCGAAGCAATTCGTTCATAACAGTGAGTTTTCGTCGATAAGATTGACAAGAAAATCTTTGGTACGATACTTGTAGAGACGAGTTTGGTCAGATGCGGAAAGATTATAGAAATAGGTGTTACAGGAAAGAAAATTATTGTTACAGGAAGGATAACTCTTTGGAAGAATCTTTCTTTAATCGAGTGTAGCTGAACGATAATTAGTATAATATAGTTAAAGTTATACATGTATTTAAGAGTTTATTTAATACAGTAACACCTTATAATTATGAAACCGTCCACCAAATTTTTTGAATGTATTTCAAATCAACATAATCACGATGGTCGTGTTTCGTTGTAGCGTTGACGAAGTTTCAAAGAGTTTTCTATAATGCAAATAGCAAAACAATACTGTCGCGAGCCGTTGTATAGACATCTACACTAAGTTCTAATACATTTACATATATTGTAACAACCGTTAGCTTTTAATTCTTTCTTCCATAATTTCATAACTTAATAACTTCTTCTTTCATAAGAACAAAAATTTGTAATCAATACTGATCCTTTATCTCGCACATAAACGAAAATAAGAAAAATCTAGCTAAACAATAGAGTTAAAAAATATGTAGCTAAAAATCTAAAAATATCGGCAGGTCGAAAATCGAGATTAAAAATTCCACGGAACATCGGACAAAGAAATTACCGAATTCTGAGCTGATACCCAGAGATGCTTTTTACCGGAGTGGGGGAGGGGTGGGGGGGTGGAAAAGAAGTCGTTGCACCGAATGACACTTGACCTTAATAAGCCTTCGAGCGTCTCGAATTCGAGTCAAGCCGCGTCGTGCTCCTTTCTTCTCTTTCTCTTGCACCTTGTTCCACTACAGCTTGGTTTTACCCGGTCACTCGTTCCATGGCCAATAAAAGCTTCGACCGACTTCGATAGCCGCATTGTTTCGAGTTTGGTCTTGATACGTGGGGGTGGTCAGCGCACGAGATCGACGAGGCAGACAAGGGGCGAAAGCGACGAAAACACGATCGAGGCCTGATTCCTCTCTATCGGTGAACCGTAATTACGTGGAAATAACTATGTAAGCAGAGACCATCCCACCCAGGTACGTGACGATACATTGAACGATGAAAATGCTGCACTGAGAGATTTTCGAGCGTGATAAAATTTGACGAAGTATGAGAGTGTTTGGCCGAGTTTGAAGTAAAGGAGTGATCAGATAGGATGATAAAAATTTTGGGGATTTTCGGTACAAAAATACCGAGAAATTTTGGAGCGTGATAATGTTTGACGAAGTATGAGAATTTCTGATAAAGCTTGTAATAGTAAATGACGAGTGAAACGATAAAAACTTTCGCGTGTAAATTGTGATTTTAATCCATTGTATACGAGCTGCCATTTCTGCATGTTTGTATTTGGTGCAAGAACTTGTCCTATTTATATATTTTCCATTCTATATATACAGATTAATGATGAATACATTGTGGATGTTCATGTATTTATGGTAGATTTAAAAGTACAAAAATGCAAACTATGTATAAAATATGCAGTCATATAAAAATATTCAAAATACTATTGTAATGTATAATTAACAGTGTTTTATGCAATCTCTGATTAATGCAAATATCTTCTTTTTTGCACAATTATCTTTGCAATCAGCTTTCAATAATTCTCCATCAATTTTTTTAGGTTCATCTCATCCTCCTAATACTTAGGAAGCAATTTAGATGAAGTTATTGACAACGAGGAGGTGTATTTGGATACTTGTACCTCCCAGACAGGATATAATTTAATCAGAAAATCACGCTGTTCGTTGACTTACGGATTGGGCCAGTCTTGATCTCTGGTCTCGCGAGCAGAATGAAGAACCGGTTCGATTCACCGGTGCAACATATTTATCGGTTGTTCAGCGTGGCCGATTCGAGGGGTTTCGACGTGGATGAGCACATCGTCCCGGAGCAGCACGCTTCGACTAGCCGCGCCTAAACGCGTGCACACCCGGAACGAATTAAAGGCCGACTCTTTTTCTGGCCGAACAAACCGCTTGCGTTCGTTTTGCTCGATTGAACGCTCGTTTAACGCTCGATCGGACGGTCTTGTCTCCGTTTCTCCCTCGAAAACCCGAGGTTCTCACTGATTCAACCGTTTATGTCCTCACGGTGCGATACTTTTTATATGTATTGGTTTACACCAATACATGGTCGTAAATAAAATTAAGGAATTAGTAGATTTAATTGATAGATTTGTTGAAAATTTGGCCCGGAGTACTCCATTGATAGGGATACAGTCATTTATGCGAGACATTGTTTATTTATATTAACTCTTTTACATTATCGCAAAGATATTTATAAAATTGTCTTGATGTGGATGAAATTAAGGAATTGGTAGGTTTAATTGGTAGATTTATTGGAAGTTGGCTTCGAAACACTCCATTGATAAAGTTAGAGTCATGCAAATGGAATGCGTTTTGTTTATTCTAGTTCTTTCACGTTATTGTAAATATATAGAATATTCTTCAAACAAAACTTCTCAACAGTGCAACTATCAGAGTGTTAAAAATGACCAACTGCTAGTATTTCATAGAAATTTCATAGATTTGTATGATCTTTTTACAAAACATGTGGATAAATACTTATCTGAATTCCATTGATCTTAACGAAGTTTTAAGTAGCGCTTGATTCAATAAACTCCTGATTGAATCCACTTATTTGAACTTGCATTATATGTATAAATGAAAAGTAAATAGCGAGCAGAGCCAGTAAATTTCCATTAAGTGTGTATACTTATGCATATGAATCGTTTGTCCCTTAATAGGATCATATAAATGGAATTCTGCCGTATATCATGATATAGGGTACACGAGACAGAGAAAGACGTATTAAAATTGCAAAACAAATAGCTCCATGGTCTCTCCAAGTAACCTTCTTTATGAAAACTTCTCCTGTATCTAACTTATACGCATATATCATAACATATATTATAATATTATACTTTATATTATTTTATATATAATATAATATTATACTATAATACTATATTACATTTATATTGTATATATTTATGTATTTCATATATTTTGTATTATATATACTATTACATTATATTATATTATAATATCTTCTAAAGTTTCATCAGAATCGGTAGAGTGATACACGAAAGAAAAGGAAAGAGGAAAAGAAGATGATAAAAGTAAACAGTAAACAGAGGACAAATATTGCAATACCGAACTGTATCAAACCTCCTATATACAACGCATCCAAATTTTATGAAAACTAATAGAACAGTAAGAGAAAGGACCGGAGAAACAATAAAAACAATATTACAGAAAAAAGTGGTAAAAGAAGTAAGCAGAAAAAAGAGAATTTTCCATGACATTTCTGCGGTATCGTTTGCAAACTCGTTTTCCGTTTTGCTGTTCCCAAGGACGCCGACGTTTCTCAGACAAAACAATTCGAACCGATAATTAGCGTCATTAGCGAAACGTCCCCTCGTTAAATCGGGAGGGTTGCGTGCAAGCTACAAGGAGAGAGGACGTAGAGAAACGTCGCGTGGAAAGAGGGTCGAAAGGGGTGGCAGGCCCTCGAAATCCGCACGATAATTCCGCCCATTCCGGATTCGGCCCCTCCGACTAAATCCTTTTCCGATTCTCAATGCTACTTATCCCTCGTTGCAGAGTCACTGACGAGAGAGAGAGGGAGAGAGAGAGAGAGAGAGAGAGAGAGAGAGAAAGAAGAGAAAAAGGGGGCGCGGTCCCGGGGGGTTGAAACGCGTCGACCCCGACTAAGCTCTCAGTTGAAAATTTCTCGCGAAAATACCATAGGAAGGAAAGAAAAAGAGGCAGAGAAAAAGTCCAGCCGATATTCGATACTTTTTTCCCTTGGAGTTCAGCAGCCTTCGTGAGCTAAGACCATAAAGATATAAAGATAGAGTACACGTGTCATACGTTATCGTGTAAGTGGATGCGATATGGGAACAGAAAGAGAACGTTGCATAGAGGTCCCTCGTGTCCTTGTCTAATCAGACATGCATACTATTGCACACTGACTTTCGTTGATCGTTGTTGCTCAACATATTACTGTACAAAATGTACATGCGTTAGGTGTTAGACGAGGATACAAGGTACCTTTATGCAACGTTCTCTTTCTGTTCCTATTTTTCAGCTTTTTCAGCTCGCTCACCGACTCTATCTTTATATCTGTATGGCCAGGACAGAGGATTGCTGTACAGAGGTCGTTTAACGTTTCACATTTTGTAGCTGGTTCGATTGTTACGCTGGATCGATATGGACAGAATTGTGTGTAAGATTTTCGAGCAGATTAGAGAGGTAGACGGATGTTTGTTTGGAGATAGTATAGATTGTGTGTTAAGAGGGATGAGGTTGTCTGGCGTGTCTAAGCGTTGTGTAATTTATTTGTCTAATTGTTCGATAGCGTCGATCTCAAATAGAATCTTCTGCTTCGGAAAGAGATTTCCCTTAAATTTTGTAGCTCCATTTGTCGCTTTACAGCGAGAATAATTTATCAACGTTAGGTATGATTGATAAATTTCAGAAGTTGCTAAACTTTTACTGTTTCCTGATGGATTAGTAGAAGATCCCAAGTGTCTGAAGGTTTTAATTTAAGATAATCTGTGAAAATAAAATACGTATCGTTAAAAGATGTTTGCAAGTCGTCAAAACCACAATGTACCATACCGCGTAAGAAGAAGATTCAAAGCGTTTTCAGCTTATAATTAAAAATCACCTATCGATATTGTAAAAGAATTTGTCACATTCTACAAAATTCTGCAGTTTCCTGTAACAATAAATAAGTCTTCCAAACTCGTTAGGTATATTTTAAATTATTTAAAAATTAAATATAACCTACTAAAGGCAAATATTATTCAGATATTTGTCAAATTCTTTAAGAGGCAGAATGAAAGTGTCTCAAGCTCGTAATTAAAAATACTTTAGCAAAGCTAGCTATTATTAAAAAAATCTTTGAAATTGCCCAAAATTCTAGTGTTCCATATGACGTTAAAGGGAGATTCTAAGCGTCTTCAGCCCATCGCTGCAAGTAGCTGGTCGAGGGAGGGTGGACCTTGTATTGATTCACAACTCTACCCCTCCTGTCCCCTTTGGTATCCCGTAGAGAAACTGAAGGTGGACGAACGAGAGGGAATAAGGGTGCAAGTGGTAAGGGAAGACGGCCGTCAGCCCCTAAACATTGGCGTGGGATGTCGAACTATCGCATAAATTAGTCTGCAACCCATTTTGTAGCTGCCAATTGTATCTCATTTCTACATCTCGCTTATCTTCCTTCTTTTTCTCTACCCTTTTCTTCCTTTTTTTTCATCTTTTTTACCCACTTTCCCACCTTTTTTCTTCTTCTTTTCAGTTGGCACTTTTTATTCTGAACGCAAGAACGGTAAAAGTTGTGGGGAGAAGTTTTGAAATGTATGTCGAGAGGCATAAGAATGGAAAGTTCTTTGCGTCGACGAAGATATAGCGGTTGGCGTAGGATTCTCTTTTACTTTTGATATTTCATGATTTTATGATAATTTATGATGTTATTAATGTTACTCTTTAATTGAATTTTATTAAGTTCCACGTTGTTTCAAGTGAATATTTCTTATAGGTGTTGGAATCGTATATTGTATTTATTTATTTATTTTCTATCCATATGTTATATGTTATAGCTTTTGGATGCGATCAAAATCGTATTAAACTCTAAAGGTAAAACCTACAGCCTATAAATAGGTAGCTAGCCGGTTGTAAAAATGTTCTACTACGTGTTAAAATTATATTATCATTTTAAAGAAGAATATTAATATTGCACACTCTTTGATTTCATTTTATGGTTTTGATACTGATTCCAATGAACATGTTTTATAGTTCTTAAAATAATACTAGTATTATTGTGATTTGAAATGTTCCTTTTATTTCTGTGTGTTATTGTTTTTCTTATTACGTATATTGACACATGTACACTTTCATCTTTAGTTTACTAGTTAGTAAAATAAGTAGTTTTACCAATTGATGTTCTTTTTCTCTGAGTACTTTTCTCTTTTCTTTAATAACATTCTTGTAAACACAAACAGATCCAAAATTAAAATTTCATTATCTGCATAATTTAGTCAGTTTTGTAATTAATTGATCTTCCAATGTTTTCGATCCATTGAAAACTTCTCAAAGCCTGTGGATAATCACAATAGGATGATCGTTTCTTACTTTCACTATGGTTTGCGTAATAAGACGAAAAGGTTAACGTTCAGAGAAGACGAGGATAGAAGCTAGAAATACCAGCAACGATGCTCTTTCGCGATTAACATTCTGTCGCTAGGAATTTCTACTTTTTCTTCTATCATATTGGTCGCTATTACGTTATATTACATATTTTACCATTATCTTTCACTGTCGTAAGATTACCGATTATTATTAGTATTAAACCTAGACTAATTTTATGGCACAAATAAATCCCTTAAATAAATACACAAATAAATTTCCCTTAATGTGAAAAACTTTCTATCACAATCTAAAGAAATTAAAAGGCAGAATGAAATTGTAAATTTCTCCACAATACTTCCAAATTTCGTTCGAATAATTAACTAATCGCAAGTAATTGTATTAATTCTTTCTAAATCTGATTAACATGCATCAAGAAATTGTGCAATTGAGAGACCACAGCACATATTCTACGATAATAAAATAGCTGGACATAAAGTTACGTACAATGTTTGGAATCTGGGAGACGTGGAAAACGACATACGAAGCAAATGACGTCTCTATGGACGTCTTTATGTGTTAAATAAATATTTTCACGATTTCTTATCGTAGATCTAACCACTTTTCGTATCAAAAACTCGTTCGGGAGACAAGTAGAGTTAGGTAATCGCTTCGAACTTTTCCATTGAGGATTCGATTATCGTTTCCTCCGATAGAAATTTGCATCAGCCGCGAGACAGATCTATTACAATATTACATGGATAAGCGTGATCTATCCTTGTCCATTTCGCTGACCCAGGGAAAGAAAAGACACGTTTCAGTGTCCTTGCATTCTGTTCAGCTTCACGATCCGGCTGACACGTCCGTCTTCCATTACGATAAGAAAAATATATGGCCCGGACCGCGAATACATCGGCGATTTATTTCGCGAAATAAGCAGAAAACCGCCCATCTCGTTCCTCGTAGAATCTTCTCTCCGATCGGCCGATATTCTCTCTGTTATCAAATTTAATGTCCTCGGTTTTAGGTCGATTTTCCGTGTAAGATTAGATGTTAATACTATTATTTCTTCAACGTTTCTCGAATGAATATCCTTTCTCTTTATTTATACTTTAAATGGAACATATTAATTAAGTTGTTTTATTGCTGTTATTCTTCAAGAAATAGCCACTCCAAAGATTATTGTGTGCTGTTGCAAAAATCGCCAATTACGTATAAGAAAATTGCCTTCTAATTTTGCTTTTCAGTGGTCGATAGGCTTATCATGTATATCAATTAAATTATAGCATCGCTGTTAATTTTCAGACAGTAGCCACTCGCGTAAAAAAATCTCAAAAATTGTAATAAAATAAAATTAAATCCTCCTGATCACTCTTTTGAAAGGTTGACAGGCATATCACAATTATACGAATATTATATTTAGCTCTAGAGCTCGATAATGAATCATTGGATTCTCCATTTAGTTTCCTTTAGTACAGTTATATTATTTGTCCATTTTAAACCTATTTTTGTCTATTAAAAGTTTCCCAATATGATACGTATAAGGAAAATTCTACATGGCTGTAGTATTGGAAATTGAATAAATATAATTTCCATTTTTTTCTCGTCGTTCTTTACCTTTCGCGTCATTATTATTACTATTACACGATCTAGTCTCACGTCTCGACTTTCACGATTTTAACAATTACTTTCAATGCAAAGTTTAACGATTTCCTTTTTCAATTGGATTTTTTTTTTTTGTCGCAAACGACGTCAACCGATAAATTTCAATCATCGATTTGATAGAGCCGCAGCGCACAGGCCTCGAGATACGCAACGTTTACGCGCCCAACTCCCAATTTTAATGGAAACCGATGATTACGTTCGATGATTAAATTAATGATTCAGCCGCGTTTCAGCGTTTAATCTTGTAACAGCAATTCCACCAGACTTCCACGCTACTGATAATCTAGCCAATACTGTTAGTATAATTCCACGAGTTATCTCTGCAAAATGTACCTTTTATTTCTTCGATGATTCATCGAGTCGCGAATTTTCATCAATTTCGTCAATGAATATTAACTAAACGTGTATTGCTACCTACCAGCTACTAATTTCTCGTTTATGCTTTAATATTCTCTATATTAGATAATGTGCATACAATTATTCTAATTGAAACGAATTTAATACCTTTGTTTGATTATAACTGCCAACTGAAATTCTAGTACATATAGAAATTGATAATTCGAGCATCGTTAATTTCATTATTACAATGAATTTATTATTAATTTATACGTCCGGCTGATATTATACCTAATTGTCTATTTTTCGGTTTGATATGCTATTATACTGTATGACATATTGTCTCATTAAATTCAGATCTTCCCTCTTTTATTATATTATTTTAAATATATTTATTAAAAATAGAAAGAAATTATTAATTAAAAAATAGATCCTGTATTTCTACTTTATGTAGTCTTCTCTCAATATTCAAATTAGCAAATACTATTTTCTAATAGTTTTTAATTTCGATAGACAATCACAACTTAAAAGTCATATTAAATGTTCCATTTACCTTTTTCTACTTTATGTAGTCTTCTCTCAATATTCAAATTAGCAAATACTATTTTCTAATAGTTTTTAATTTCGATAGACAATCACAACTTAAAAGTCGTATTAAATGTTCCATTTACTTTTTTCTACTTTATGTAGTCTTCTCTCAATATTCAAATTAGCAAATACTATTTTCTAATAGTTTTTAATTTCGATAGACAATCACAACTTAAAAGTCGTATTAAATGTTCCATTTACTTTTTTCTACTTTATGTAGTCTTCTCTCAATATTCAAATTAGCAAATACTATTTTCTAATAGTTTTTAATTTCGATAGACAATCACAACTTAAAAGTCGTATTAAATGTTCCATTTACTTTTTTCTACTTTATGTAGTCTTCTCTCAATATTCAAATTAGCAAATACTATTTTCTAATAGTTTTTAATTTCGATAGACAATCACAACTTAAAAGTCGTATTAAATGTTCCATTTACCTTTTCCTATTCTATGAACCAGCGTATAATAAAAGAGATATAGTCAAGGTATTCAGACTGTTACTTGGACACAGAAGACTAACGCGGAAATTTTTACTATGAAGAGAAACAGCTGCAGAGCGTGAACCTTGCGACCTACCGCTCACAGTTCAACGCGTAATTCTGAAATGCAGCAAATTAGATGAACCACGGAACAGATTCAAAATCCCCAAGGAACTCAAGGAAGCATTCAGTACGGAACAAAGCAGAGAAATCCTCCTGGAATTCATAAAATCAATAGACATATAGGACGAGATCTGCAGACAAGAAATACCGTCGCTAATGACCGTGTTGTCGACACGATGTTAAAGAATGGAAGAAAAAGAAGAAGAAGAAGAAGAAGAAGAAGAAGAAGAAGAGTTATTTTTTCACGTATTTCTTTTAAAATCTGATTTTATAAGCAAAGAAGAGTAAAGCTAATATTTGCTTCTTTCCTATGAAAATATAGTACCTAATGTCAGTATTCCCATCTCTGCTTTTTTAATATTGAAAATTTTCCATAACGTTAGAAATGTAAAAGTGGTCTTAATTAAATCGAGTGTGGAATGTATGATCGGATACCCATGAAAATCTTTTTTTCTCGTGATCATCAACTTTGTAAGAATGACGTTCAAGAGATAAAATGGTATTCCGTGTTTGCCTTGTTTCCTCTATTATTTTTTCCCTTATACTTCTAACTCGCTTATTACTTGAGCTTGTAACGAGTAAAAGCCTAAGTAAAGTAGAGTAAAGGATAAGAGACAATCTTATATCAAATTAGTCTGAAACGAAAGAGACATCGTTTGTGTTTTATGTACATAAAATACGTTTCTTTGTACATGTTTCACTACAACTTCAAATCGTTGCTGATTTCTGTCAATGCTTCCTTCCAAAATATTACAGCTAGGCGACACTACCATATAGTCCAGATGATAATAGGAGCATTTACTCTAATAAATAAATAAATAAATAAATAAATAAATAAATAAATAAATAAATAAATAAATAAATAAATAAATAAATAAATAAATAAATAAATAAATAAATAAATAAATAAATGGCTTCTCATGCACAATTACCGACCACATTAAATTTTCCATATTTCTCTTTCTTCTCTCAGCATCGAGCAAATAAATATGCATCTCGACAAGTTTTAACAAAGGATCCTTTCTTCAGGTTCTACAAACTTCTCCCAATTTAGCCAGACGAAGCAGAGCCATCCGAAAACATTCGTCTGCCTGACTACGAACGCACTTTTCCAATTGCGGAACAAAGGGAAGGAATTGTCTGCCGGCGAAAGTCCTGCGAGGAGAAGCAATTATCGCAACGTATTCCAGACACTATCGTTCTCATCTTTTTAACAGGGCCAGACGCGAAACGAAGCCAAGGGAACCTTAGCCAAGAAGACGATGCTTTATACGTTGACTAGTCGAGCCAGGATCCGGTTTATAGCTCACGAGAAGTCTTCGTTGCATTCTTAAAACTGTTCCAAAGGAACGTAAGTAAGAACCGATGTATTTGTAAATATGGCTGCGAATGACTTCGAATATTGCCTCTATCGTTCATCTTTGCTCCCTCACGAGGCAATAAGAATAAGATAAAAAAGTGTTTTCTGTTGGATCGGTTACTATTTTTTGACTTATGTAGGTTTCAGTTAAATGGGGCGGTTTTTGGAAACGGTTCGGTGCTTAAGTGAAATTATTGTGAGTATTCTGAGTTAATTCGTGGGCGTTGGGAAATTCTTTCCTTAAGGTCGATCATGTGTACTAATATTGACTTGCAATTTTCTTTTCCAAGTTATTTAAAGTTTGACGTCTTTATGAAATTTCGTGATCGTTAAGAGATCATTAAGAGTTACTTGGAGGATACGAAAAAATTCTTTCCTTCGGCGTTGCTTCTTTTGGCGAATTATGCGAATTAATATTGACTCGAGTTTCCTTTTCAAAATGCAGATCCTTTTTTACAATTAGTGATATTTATTTGCTAATAATCTATCGACATTTTTCTGCGTGTTTTATAGTAATTCGTTCATTTATTTATCTATATAGAGTATTTGTTAATGCCTGGAGTCACTTTTAAATAAATGCTTTCTCTTCGATTATCGAGATTACACAGACCTGAGGTAATTAAAAATTGTTTATTATATTCGTCCTGAATTGTAGAGTATTATGAATTACTGAGTAACGATAGCAATCTATTTGTACTTTAGTCTCATAGCCTGTTACAAGGAGGTTGTTGGGTTCTTATTTCTAATTTTATTTCACTATGTCATATTCCTACATTGATCCCTCAATTAATTATTAATTTTATAATAAAATATTTTATGACATTTGAATACTTGTAATATTTCATACAGCGAAGCCAAATTAGTTTTAAATAAATTTTGCTGCCCCCTTATCGACATTTCAGAGTAATCAGACGATTGAAAATTGTTTATTATATTTTCCGTGAATTGTTAAAAATGATAAAACGCATCTATATATTGTACAAAGACATTTTTCATGAAAAATGTTTCACGACTTGCGTATTTTTTCGAAAAGTTAAACACAGTAAACAGGTTTCCCGATCTTTTTTTTTTTATCCCCTATCCTTTCTTCCCTTTATGCCTCCACATTTTTCCTCCATGTCTCCATTCTTTTACTTTATTGTTTGACTTGCTCTATTCAGCTCACGAATCCCCTTTCATCTATCAAATCCTTAATTCTTATATTTCTTTGCTTTTTTCATCTTCTGTAACTGTGTGTTTTAAAGATACCATCCCCAGTACTTCCTCGTATCTTCTCCTCTTTTCTCGAGGCTCGTTTCCCCTTTTGTTCGTTCGTTGGCTACGTAATTCCTAGATTTAAGTCTAGAGACTTGAATGTCGCGAAAGTCGATTCGCGAAACGTAATATTCACGGGAAACCATCGTACAATAATAATTAAACGATACGGGTGCCGCTCTTTATTTATTTTGTTACGCAAGCCAACTGATTGTTTATAGCCTGCAATGCATGGTAATAATCAGTCTCGTAAAAATTAAGAAAAAAAAGAAAGAATTATTCGTTCAAGTAATACATTAAAAATTTCAATTCTTTTCGTCAATGTTTATTCTGTATGAAAACTATAATTTTCATCTTAGAGTGAACAATTAATAGTTATTTATCTAGTGAAAGGTCTACTAATAGATGTTAGAATTCTACATAAACACGTGTAACGAATTTTTCTTATAGCTGAAATTTCTTTTCGATATTTCATTTCAGTTTTTTATTGTTAAATGTTAAATATGTACATCGTTGTTATTGCTGAAATTCTTTCTCTTCTTGTTCGATTGTTTTTCTTATTACTGGAATTCCTTTTCGGTAACCCTACATACTTGTCTGCCGTCAAAATTCCTTTTTTCCATCTTTCATACCTTTCCCCATTGCTGAAATTCTTTTCTTTCTAATTTGACTGCATTTCTCGTTGCTGGAATTCCATTTTGCTACCTTACTATTAAAATATCCAGTTTTAACGAAATTGCAATAATTCACACGAATATTTTTGCTTCTTTTTTTTATGTTAAGATAGATCGCACTCCTCATTGCTGGAATTTCTCTTTGGTATCTATCTACACCAACTGTATTTCATTATTACAATTCCATTTTTGTCAGCCTTTACATCTGTTTTATTGCTGTAATTCCTACTTATCACCTTACTACCAAAGCATACAAAGTTGCAATAATTTTCAGCAATACTTTGCTTCTTTTTCTTACGCTGAAATGGATCGCTTTCCTTATTGCTGGAATTTCTCTCTGATATCCTTAGTTTAATCGTATAAATTCCTTCCCAATCATTTTTTCTATTTATCTTATTACTGAAATTTCTTTTTACGTTTTAATCGCTAAAACGCCAGAATTTTAACGAACAGTCGCAATAATTCACAGCAATAAAAGGGTTAAACGCTTTAACACAATTCCAGACGTAAGATTTCCCTTCGAACGATCATCATTCCGTTTTCGCTCGTTGCAGATGTATGCATGCGGGAAGTTTGTCGCGCGAATAAAGCGATTCCACCCGGCAAAGGGATGAGGACGGGGGTGAAAAAAATGACCGTGGACGGGGAAAAGTTTTAAAAGTGAACGGAAGACGGAGGGCGTGGGGGAAAAATTGAGTTTCTACCGCGCAGACGGCGAAAAAACTTCCTGCAGACTGAACAGGATTTCGACGCGGAAAGGAAACAGAGACGGAGAATGGCTCGCTGAATTCGAGGTAAGTCGAGGATCATTCTGCCGTTTCTTTTCTCTGTTGAAACAACCGAGAGAGTTGTTAGAAGCTGTAAGTTTGTTGCTGAAGTTGATCGCGTATATTTCGTGTGCATAGGTATTGTTTAAGTCTATACCGTACAATTCTAGTTAAAGTATTCTTATCAAGCTTTCTCTTTTTCATTTTTCAAAATATGCTGAAACATTTGAAACTTTTGAGTGTTTGTCTTTCATCTGCTATAGCAAGTTTTGTTATGTAGACCAGTTAGCAAATAAGGACGTAGATATTCTTAATCGAATGAAGGGGAAGAAAGATGGCACAAGAAAAATGATAAAATTTCAGGTCTTGTAGAGTTGGAATCGTTAGAAGTAGATGTCTGTGAAAATTGGTGAACGAGGCTTTCAACTACATAGGAATTATTTTACATGTTGCATTCATAAAGAATGTCCAAAGGATTTCACTGTGTAACATAAACATTCAAACTATTAGATTTCCGTGAATCTTTGAACACAGGAGAACGAGCGAAAATTTTACAACGTTTAAAATTAAAATTAGCAGATATTCTAAAAATTAAGGGTTGTTAATATTAGAATTCTTCCCATGTAAATTGATTATCTCAAAGTCAAGATTATCTCAAATTCAAAGAAGAAGCAATTCTTATTCTCGACGAACGTTAACGAGATTAGTCTTCTGGACATCAAAAAATTAAAAATAAAGGGATCCATATTTCGTTTCGATTTTGATGTAACGACAAGATATTTTAATGTCAGCGTGGAAAATGTTCTAATTTTCGGAGGCAGGCGGTTCAGTGGACATTTTGTGGTCAGAAGCCCGTAAAACGGTACAAAATGCTGGCTGGTCGGAGCACTGGAACTGAAATCGGCCGATTTGCACCACTCTCGGCGTGACAAAAGCGTACGCAACGCTCTCGAAACAGTTTAGATTAAACGTAGATATTTGTGAATTATGCGGCTACCGGGGTGTCCGTGTGTTCGTTAACAGCGAGTAATAAGAGCTGGGGTCGGTGGAAGCTAGAGAAACATTTCTGCGAATTATAATTGGCATTTCGAGTGTGAAACGCGATACATAATGCGTGGTTTCGTATTTAATTAATATATACAGCTGGATTTAATTACGTGCATTGAGAAACAATCTGTGAACATTTCCGTGGAGAGCGTGAAATTTAGAAAAAGAATTATTGGTGTTTCTTCTTTAATTTTATACAGGGTGTCTCACCTGTTATCGAGACATTCTGATTTACACGTTCCTTTAATTTTTTTTATTGTTACACGTAGCGAAAAATCAAGTCAACTTTGTCTCTGTAAACGGAATCATATAGTTTTCTACATGGACGCTAGTCCATGTAGATTTACATTTTCTATTAAAAAAAAAAAAAAAAAAAAAAAAACTATTAACCTACATTTATGTGGAAGAATTGTTAGTTTGATAAATAGCTGAACTTTTACATTGTAAAAATTATCGTATGAAAGACGTTTGCATTTCATACGATAGCCTCTACGATAGGAAAGTTAAAATATCTTTTAAACTAACAAATTTTTTATATACAGTGATTGGTACTTTTTTTTTTGTTTTTATAAAGAATAACGAAATATACGATTCCATTTAAGAAGACAAAGCTGTCCTCCATATAACTTTTACGCGTTCACCTTACAAAAAAAAAAAAAAAAAAAAAAAAAAGTAATAACGTTAGAATATGGCCATCTCGAAACTGTTCGACTTTTATCTGATACATTTTTCGCTACGGGTAATAACAGCGACGTGAATCTCTATATCAGGTTTATGATTTCCCTGTATATGATTTCTGTAAAGACGTGTATTTGAGGAGAGCCTCGTTGTGAAGGTTTTATGGCATAGATATGAGTATAAGAAAAAATATGCTGTATTGGTAAGATATCTGACGGTGATATAACGTAAGAATACGTAGAAATGAAAGTCTTGTAACCGCATACGAAGAAACAATAAATCACACACGAACGGTATAGCGTGTCATTAATATTTTATCATCATGGTTTTATATTCAACCCTTTGTAATATCTTTCATCTAATTTCTATATTCTCGTACAAAATTTTAACAAAAATCAACATTTCATATTCCTCTAAGAATATAGTAATGATCAATTTCCGCGGTTCATGAGAATTTTATTAGTGCAATTGTTCTTACCATTGTCTTCGCAATTCCTTCAATCTTCTCAATTCATTAAGAATATCTTTTATCGTAGCTTTATCACAAGGATTAGAAAAGGAAATTGCATCAGGATTTATCTATTTGCTGTGCACGTAACAATTTACTCGTGTCTTTTAAGCAGTGAGGGAATAATCGCGTTATTTTTGACAGGATAAGCTTTGATATTGTGCAGCTGTAAATAAGGCAACGTGCAATGATCCTTTTGAAGAGAATTTAGTGAATCGGTTAGAACTACAAGAATTAAGAGAGTCGTAATCTTTAGAAAGTATAGTTGGCCATTTTATGTATAAAAACTTTGTAAATTTATCTCTTAATTAATTAATTGTTAGGGATTTGAATATGTGTTTAAATATATGGACAGATTATCATTTCTCTCCTTTGATTAAAATATTTTTTCGTATACCTCTCATTTTCGGAATTTTCATAATCGTCGACAATTCCAGTCCCAATAAAACGATATAATTTTAGTAAGTGGTTCATCTCATACCTGTAACAGAAAAGAAAACACGAATTAGAAATCGAATACTTTAGGAATATTTAAATAGCAGCTATTTTTTTTTTTAGAACCAAAATTCTTCGATAATTATTTTATATTATTTTAGAAAATTACATTCTGCGCGTATAATGAGAAAGTTATATATCTGTGAAACGCGAGAATGAAGAGCAAAAACAATATTTGATAGAATGGATGTTAAAACTAAATATTCTTTGTTCATTGAATTCACGTGGAAAATGGATAGAACGAAGAGATGGTGGATTTTGATTGTATTTTAATGACGGCGAGGTAAAAGAACGGCAACGAACAACTTCATGAAATGTGAATTAATGTGCAGAAATTAAAGGAAGAGATTATTATACATTTTACCGGACGAATGTTAAAATAGTGAAATGTAGATAATTTTTATTGTATTTTCATAACTATATCATGCAATTTGGTGTTTCATCGTGCAAAAAGGGACGCGCATGTTTGAAATTCATTAAAACTTTATTACGTTTGTATTGACATACGTTTATTATAATGTAATTATGACAATGTTCTCATTAATATCGCGTATTGAATATTAACATGAGATCTTGCAGCAACAAAATCTCCGAATATGCAAATATATCATATTTAGTAACATCGAATAATATTAAGGTACAATTTTTTAATAAATATCGAAATGTTATGATTCTTCATTAGCATAAAAGTATAGCACACTATATCATATTTTCTTAAGTCACGTTAATAGATAGGCGAATTTTATGCATTTATTCAAAATGTATAAAAGTTAAAAAATGAGTAGAATATATGTAACATAGAGAAATATATAAAATTTTGAAAGTAGTGTATTTGTCATAACTTTTTCATAAACGAAACCAGCTTAAATTCTATCGCTTTCTTTGTACGCATAAAAATATACATTTGAATGAAACTTTGTAGTCTACATCGTATTAGTTATCATCGTATTAGTTCATTACTTAAATATAACTTATTTAGGATGATTGGTTTAATATTATTACATTTTAGTAGTGTTGTAATGTTTTATTAAAATTTGGTAAATAATCTCTCATAAAGGAGGAAGTAATATTAAGGTACAATCTAGCAGAAAAGATACCATAGGTGTTGATCTAAAAACAAACTACATACAATATTCTCAAGAACCTACATATTACATTTTTAATTTGTATAATATATCTCTGAATTATATCTTCACGAGAAAATGCCCTCTTGATTATGCTGCACATTTCCTATCTCTTGGAAATTACAAACTATAAAAGATATTAGTATTAATAAACTTTCTCCCAAATTAGTAATAAAAGTGGTAAAAATAAATCCTAACCTCTCAAAAACAGCAATCGTCATAACCTACGAAGGTACCATACCTAACCTCAATAATAAGAAAGTTAGTGAATCAACGAGTCCTAATAACTCGGAAATAACAATCCCCATAAGCGATAAACGTACCAAACATAACCCTAATCATAATAATAATAAGTTGATGAATGAAGTCCTAAGTTTTCAAATATAACAATCCTCATAACCTACAAACGTACCAAACCTAACCTTAACCTTAATAAAAAAGTTAGTAAGTTAATAAGTCCCAATTTTTCAAAAGTAACAATTTCCATAACCTACAAACGTACCAAATTTAACCCTAACCATGATAAAAAAGTTAGTAAGTCAATAAGTC
Organism: Bombus campestris; assembly: GCA_905333015.3. NCBI lineage: Eukaryota > Metazoa > Arthropoda > Insecta > Hymenoptera > Apidae > Bombus > Bombus campestris. Next base: position 8,448,138 of record HG995135.1, read on the forward strand.
CTAATTTTACAAATATTTCCATAACCTACAAATTTACCAAACCTAACCCTAACCTTAATAATAATAAGTTGATGAATCAATAAGTCCTAAGTTTTCAAATATAACAATCCTCATAACCTACAAACGTACCAAAACTAACCCTAACCTTAATAAAAAAGTTAGTAAGTCAATAAGTCCTAATTTTACAAATATAATTTCCATAAGCTGCAAACGTAACAAACCTAATCCTAACTTTAATAAAAAGGTTAGTAAGTCAGTAAGTCCTAATTTTTCAAAAATAACAATTTACATAACCTACAAACGTACCAAATCTAACCCTGACCTTGATAATAAAAAAGTTAGGGAATCGATAAATTCTAATTTTCCAGATATACGAATTCATCAACTTAATATGAACCGTGAACCGTGACGATGTTCATACAATCATAATAATATGCCTAACATAAAAAACAAACTATATGAGCTTCGGAAACCCGTATACTAGAGTCATGAACCGACTGCAGAACGAAATCTTGGCTTGGATTCATTCGGTCGTGAGCGTGAACGTCGACGACGTTGCATTATACCACGGAGAATATACCGGCGCTGGGATATTGCACTCATCCGAGGTTGCGATGAGCGACGTTTCATAAGACAAGTCCCGTGTCAAGTCGGCGTATCATGTTCCTCCATACGCTTACGTGTACCGGAATTTAGACCCGGGGGTAATGATATCACAACCATCCTATGGCACCTACCACCCTCTCCAGTGAAACTTCTCTCACGGATTTAACCCTCTGCTGTTCGCCTTTCTTCGGTGAGAATGCAGGCGTTCACCGTGTCGTTGTATATACAATGGCAGCAAGTTTTTAGTGGGTCAACGTTGAACAACTAAGAGATAGTGGTGACAAAGTTTACGAAACCGTATCGCTTGACATGCACGATAGACGTTCTATAATATATTACCTTTGTTGCATTTAGGCACAGAATAGAAGAAAATCTGCCATATCGAGTATATAATACAGCAGCAGAATAGAAGACAGAAATTAAGCAAGTGTACAAGTATGAATATCAAGCAAGTTTTTAGTGGGTCAACGTCGAACAACCAAGGGATAGCGTGACAAAGTTTTCGAAATCGTATCGCTTGACATAAATCATAGACGTTCTATGAAACATTATTTTGTTCTATTTAAGCACAAAATGGAAGAGAGCCTGTCGAATGTATGACACAGGAGTAGAATAAGTATGTTGGTTGATTTCTTGTATTTTGTAACATTATTTTGATTATAATTTTCTTGTTGGGAAAAATGAGATTGAGCTAACTAAAATTTGCAAAATTGGAAAGATTTCGCCTCACTTTTATCAGTTTAAAAATGTAGAAAGTTTCTTATTGAAACGTAAAGATACGTATTTGGTGGTCTCTAAACAAACATCATCATCCCATGAAATAAGGAACTAAATTACCGTTCGATTATTTAATTGCCTAACAATAATCGTAATGCTACATATGTCTACTTATTCGATGTTTTAAATACGATATCTGTAATATGTATGTAGTATCGGGAAAAGGGATGTACCTGACAATAGGTCATACCTGTGGCCTTTTACAACATTGGGGTAATTGAAAGGGATGTACCTGAGAATGGGTCAGGCACATCTGGAGAACATAGGGAAGACGTTTTGAATTGAGCGGTTGAGAGGTTGGAAGCCGAGTGTTAAGACGTACGACGATATTGTAGTCAGTTTTGTTTTAAGTGTTGCTTGTACGAACAAATTTGAACTTAACTTTGAATAAACCATCCTTTCTTGTCCCTGCTTTAGATAAAACAAAACACCTTTGTAAGTTACTACATGTATAAGTAAGTGTCCAATGTACATGAAGGAATTAGGTCAAGGATATTAGAAAAAATAATGAATGACCAGACATGTCAAAAAGTAAATGAAATCTTACCAGACGTGCACTTATGCAAACAATGATTGAGACTTTAAGCCTCACCATGATAAATGATCCACGATAAAAATAATTTTCCGTATTCCAATTTGATATTGCTTCGTTCTAAGCTGATTACGCGTAGAATATTTATACATTTATGGGAAATTTCAATCGAGGAAAGTTCAGCGTTGGACTAATATTATTAGGCAAATTTTATGAGTCATAAATCTCAAGTTAAATCCCTCTTGCAGTAATAGAAGTAATAAGTTTAATAATAAGAGAAATGGAATTTTATAAATTATAGGCCATCCAAATATTATTTTTTGATGGAAAATTGTAGAATCTGGTATTTATTTTATTAGATTGCGAATGTTCTAAGAAGTGCACTAATTTATATAGAATTGTTAGTGGTATATTAGGAGTCATAAATTTCAAATGAAATTTCCTGCACAGCAGCAATGAGCTCGATAACAGAAGAAATGAAGATTTGCAAATTACGAGTTACCTAGCCACGAATATTCTCCTTTAACGCAACATATTAGCATCATAAATAGAAATTTATAATCTACAGCTTGTAACTGAACAATTTACTAGTAATATTATTCATCTGCAAATTATTATGCAAAAGGGAGCTAGTGGCATCAAACGCTCAGGTTTTTCCCATTTTCATATAACAGTTTTACTCACATCCTCGATTGCGCGAATAGCCAAACGAATAAATAAAAAAGCTATACAAGAATTTTATTACAAACCTAAATTCTTCAATTCACATTGTATACTCGTGCTTTTGCACAAAAGGGTTGAAACGATCATTAACAATAATCTATAACGACTCTTAAGCATTTTATACATTGCAATCATTGCGGAACTCTAGAAAATTTTACTTCGTTCTATTGGGCTAGCAACTAAGTGATTGCGGATTTTGTCAATACCATCTAATGACCATCTAAATATCATTAGATGGTATTGACAAAAACCACAATCACTTAGTTGCCAACCCAATATACAGTCTGTCACACAAGAGCGTGTCTGCGATATTTCTGTAAATATTTATATATTTGTAAAAAAATTTATATGAATTGAATCTACATCTAAAACACTAATACGCTATTACTTAGTAGGGTGTCCAATCTCCTCCATTAGCGATTATAGCTTGACATCGTTTCGGCATACTCTCGACTAATTTTTGAGCGTAGGATTCTGGTAACGACCTCCATATCTTTCGAATGTGATGTACAAGTGTTCTTATTTTTGTGATACGTCTTCCTCTCAGCTTGCATTTCATTAGGGACCACACATTTTCGATAGGGTTTGCATCAGGGGACTGCGATGGCCAAGGAAGTACTGTGATGGCGTTTTTCGCTTTCCATTGGGTGCAGATGCGACTTCGATGTTTAGGGTCGTTGTCTTCTTGCAATATCCATTGGTCCTCGGTTTGGTTGAACCAACGTTTCACGGATGTGAGAAGTCCCCTTTGGTACAATTTCACCATCTTTTGTGCATTCAGATTGTCTGTAAAGACGCACAAAGTCCCAAAACCGCGTGCGTTAAAGCAATCCCAAACATGCACTTTTATAGGGTGTTTTACACTTCTTTGAATCATCCTTCTTCCATGGATAGTCCAAGCACGCCTAATAGGACACCATGCCCAAAACGAAGATTCATCAGTGAATATTATATTACTCCAATCACGATCTCTGTTTTCATTCGCCCATGCCAGACGATTTTCGACGTTTCGCGTACGCGGCACTCATATTAAAAAGCTCTGTTCCTTTCACTGTTTCAAATGAAACTGAAAGGTATTCAGCAACGCGTATTAGAGAAGTTTTCGTTTGTTTACATTCTTTTTATCTCATTCTGATTAGGTGTCAGGTTTCGCAGATATCGCAGACACGCTCTTGTGTGACAGACTGTACGTTACGATTTAAATTATATAAGGGTGCTTGATGAACGAGAGGGTCGTAACGATTCTTAGCAATAATTTAGAATGATTTTCAAGTATTACATACACTACTGCAATTATTATAAAACTTTAACAAACTTTACTTCGTCCAACGTTTAACATTACGATTATTTAACATTATACAAAATAATAAAATACTACGATAGAAACACTGGAAAGCATTGAATTTCATTGATTTAAGAAATATTAGTATTTAGAAGTTAACATCGTGAAGCGTGTACATAATCGTCCTACGTGAAAAAATCATTAAGAACTTTCGCTTATATTCGAATCAACGAGTCGACGCCACTTTAACAACGGTACAAAATACACACACAGTATACACACGTAGAAATCTTTGAAATACCCTCAGAACTAGTTCTCGAGGACAGGCTTGCACACAATCGAGCTTATATGGGTGAGAAGTGACCCGGGTGTTTGAAAGGAATTTTGGGAAGTGGATCGGAGGTTGGAACGATAGCGGTGTTTTGGGGCGGTTTAGAAGGGTCGAGCGAGGTTTCGCTAGGGTATTCTGAATGGTAACTCGCTTGGGGAGCTCGAGAGAAGGGTTTCAGAGAAGGGTTTCGAAGAGAGGGTCGGGATGTTAAGAACTGATTACTATTGAATCCTCCAAGAGGAGTTGTTTCTGCGGTTTCAAATTCTCCTCTACGTAAACGCGTATATACACTTCGATCGAGATAACTTTCCGTGTTTGGTGGTGGTTTGTTATTTTTGTTCAACCTTCTGTAACAATCGTTTGGGTCTTGTTTCATATATCAACGTAGAAACAAACAACGAGCAAAAGTTTTTCGGTCATTGGATGTAAAATATAATTTTTATCTGACTTCTAATCTAACTTAAACAAATTTAAGGAAGGAAATTTGGTGTGGTTTATTGATTTTTTTTTTAACGTTTATTGACCCAGAAAAAAATTTTTTACATGTGTTACGAATTCAGTATAAACATTGAATTTCGGTTGTGGGGTGGATTAAGCAAAAGTACCGATACGTGACGGTACGACATAGCCATACGATGTTATTTGTATTTGATATACATTTTTTTTTTTTTTTTTTTTTTGGCATGAAGATTTATAATTGGTTTTAAGTCACCGTAGGGCGGTGCTTATATATGATATTGCTTTTTTTCTTAATTCTGTCCTGAAAACCTGGTCGCAAAAACAGGGCAGTTCGGTAGTCTGATGGTTTATTGATGTCAGAAAAGGAGAATGACTATGTAGATATATCAAATTAATCGATCAAGTAAACCAAAGTAAGTTGAAAATTCAAGTTCTTTAGGTTTCAGGCTTAACCATTTTCATAATCAACAGCACACCTCAAATATCAGCCTGTAATTTTATTCACTTATCATTAGACTAGACTGTGTATGCTTATGTAAGTTTATTACGAACTTATCATAAATTTATATATTGTGAACACAACTGGAGAACTAGGAAGCAAGTTTTAGTCGATGTTGAAAATTTATGTTATTCTTATTCAATCTTGTGTAACCATAGTTTTATCCATTTGTGTCTAGACTGTACATTGTGCACGTTTATGCAAATTTATATATCACGAGCATAATTGAAGGGCTGAGAATCGTAGTGTTATGAATTCGTTATCGTAGAAAATTCAATTAATCGAATTTTTATATCAAGAAAGATCGCAGGCTACTTATGGGAGAAAGAGATTTCACCAGAATATTTTACTTTGATCTACAATTTCGTGACTCCACGATCCCCTCAGAATCTACGAATTTCCTAACAAAATTAACTTGCTCTTTCATCATTAGTTAAACAAATTCTTTGCTTAAAAATCCGGCAAAATCAACGTTAATTTAGTACGTCGAAATCTATCCATCGAACTACCATTATTTTCAATCTTCTACTTTCTCGACGTCCATTTCGATTAATTGAAATAAATCCAATGAAGAAACGATTTCCTCGGCCGTAACGTGCTAAACGGAATTATTTTCAATTATATGTTTCCCCGGCCTTCGTTTCGGTTAATTGAATTAACAGAAGCAATTGGAACTCGTCCCTTAATATCTAAGTCAAATATCATCGGGTGGAAATTTCCTCAACTTAATTTCTCGCGCTCTTCAGTCGTAAAAGAGAGTTGGTAGATTATGCTCATCGTCGACAGGGAAACAATGGCTCGCGAAATAATTCCACGGAACTTCGGCGAGGCTATGGTTACGTTCGTGCAACCCCCTCGACGCACCACCCTTCAGCCACCCCTCTAAGTCTCGACTCTATCACTTTGTCAATAAGTCAGTCGCCGTGCACAACATTATACCAGGGGATCGATATACACGTTGCTCTGCAGCTCGGCAAACTTATGCAATTCCTTAGCTTCTGTTGTCTCTTCTACCCGGCAAATTGATAGATACAAAGGTTGGGTATCCAAACGTTTCTTATCGATTTAAATGTAAGTAGATTTTAGGGATAATTTAATGTGGTGCAATTTTAGAAATCGGAATTGAATGGAAGGAAGATTTTAATTGCCGGAGTTACTAAGTTTAGAAAGTTGTATATATTTTTAGAATATTGATTTTATAATATTTAAAAAGGTGGAAAGGTCGAGGAATTTATTTGCAGATGTATAAATAGGTTTTAGGAATAATTGAACGTTGCGATTATGGAAATTGACATTAAGTGGAAAATGAGACTCTAATCGTAGGAATAAGTTTGGAAAATGGTGCGTATTTGAAAAATATTGATATTCTAATATCTTGGACAGCTAAACAGGAAAACTTGTGCATTCATAGAAATTGAAAAATATGAAGTTTCAGAATGGAAACGTTTCTTATCGATTTACAGAAATATAACTGGAGTTTAGGAATAATTTAACGTCCTATAGTGACAGAAATTGAAATTCAACGGAAGTAAGATTGTAATTATAGGGGTGAGTTTGAAGATTGTTACATATTTCAAGAATATTGATATCCTGATATTTAAGAAAGCTAAATAGGAAAACTTTCTAATGGATTTTATCTGAAACTTATGGATCTATAAAAGTTGGTAAATATGAAAGCCGGTGGATCGAAAGGTTTCTTACTGAGTTAGAGAAATATAAATTGATTTCAGAAATAATTTCACGTTGTAAAATTGAAAGAATCGTGGAAATTTTAATTTCATGCTAATTCGAGTGTTACTTAATTCTATACAGTGTACCTATTTCATAATCGTGCAAAATCGTAAATAGTATTAGTGTAAAATTGTGAATCTGACAGGGTGGGCTTTGGAAATTAAATTTTTTAAAACTACCAGCAGATATTTTAGAGCAGCAAAGTCGTGTAAACTTCGTTTCCTGAATATCAAAGAAATATTTCAAATACTTAAATATGTATACTTCAACTATTTTTCAAAACTCTACGAGTAGAACAATCTAACTTCTATTGTATAGGAAATCAGCTCTATCGAGACAAAATTCCATTTATGGAAATGAAAAGAAAAGAAATCTTCAGTGGAATGAACATTTTTTAAGCTTTCTCGTGCGATTCGCAATTTCCTCGAAACATTTACCGTTTCGAACATTGAATAGTGTGATCGGTGTTGCGAAAAGGGAATCTTTCATGATTTGGATTTTTCGGGGTCAAACGGTTCATTTGCCACGTCTGACGAATTCCACGGATTCGAAGTAACTTTCGGTTGAAAAGAGAGGGGGGAAAAGATTGACCCGAAAAGTTACGGGCGTGCCACGATCTAAAATATTCAAGAGATTCGAGAACTACAAAAGTGGAAATGGGTCAATTTCTTTTATCAAATTGTCTCCCTGATCTCTTTCAAAGAAACAGAAACGTGTTACTCATCCTGTCGTTAGAAAAAGGCCACTAAACTTTGATCTTTTCAAATACCTACGACGATCCTTCGCAAGTAGTCAAACAAGCGTCACCCGAATATGGGTGACGCGATAGTCAATGTCTTAAGCAGTTAACTGCGTCCGACGAGCGTACGCGTCAAACAGAAACTTTCATGACGCTTATACTCGTCGCTGTTTGCATTTATTCACGCACTCGATCACCTGACATGATCTTCGTGACAGATTTCTACGACTAAATTCCGCGGTTAACTGGTTAAAGTAGAGATCGGCACGAACAAATTACGAGAAAATGAAGCACTGTCCGACGAACATTTGTACGAAGTTTCATTAAAATCGGCGTGTATCAGTCACCGAGGTCCCTTTGTTTGACAAAACACACGAACGTGTACGACTTCAGGAATACGCGTTCTTCGTACAACTGAAAACACGCTCGAACGTAGTTCGAATAATAGAAGCTCGGTTACGAGTTCATGTAACTGACGGTAAAGAAAAACTGGTTCGTATGAACGCAGTTCTACTGTGTGTTCGTAAACCATGTGCAATTCCTGACTGCGAGGCGGAGTAAATAAATAAATAAATAAATAAATATTGTAATATCGTGGACGAGGGACCTGGCGTGCGTGGAGGAGTTAGGATAAAAGATATGAGGCTAAGACAAAAGACAAGAGGTTGCTAAGGGACGATAAACGAATTAACAATCAGTGTTAAGTTGAGAAGCCAGAGATTGTGAGTTGAGAAGTCAGAGAGTGCGAGTTGCGTTGTCGAGAGACTGTGGTCCGCGTGAGAGAGAAAGAGAGAGAGAGAGAGAGAGAGAGAGAGAGAGAGAGTTGGATCCGTGGTGACGAGAGTTGCAAATTAACTATTTAGTTGTCTTAATTATAATACGTTATTGTGATTAGTTTACGTTAAACAACCATCGTTTCCTGTTTAACCAACATCTATTTAATCCATTTATTGTAAATGAACTAATTGTAGTAAAGATCCTACAATATATACAGGGTGGTTGGTAACTGGTGGTACAAGCGGAAAGGGGGTGATTCTACGCGAAAAAAGAAGTCGAAAATATAGAATAAAAATTTTTCGTTCGAGGCTTTGTTTTCGAGAAAATCGACTTTGAATTTTCGCTCGGTACGTGTGCACTTTATCACGTCTCGTTATAACGGATCTCACTGTAGATCGTTGTCTCGATGGATATTATCGCAGTTTAAGTTTGTTTTTGCCGTAACGGAAAATTAGAAATACATAATGAAATAATACGAAGTAATCATAAAGTTTATTATTAAAAAAATTGCTGAAAATGTTGCCCATTCTGCCGAACACATACTTCTGCTCTTCTAATTAAATTTCTATGAACACTTTCTAACGTATTCGATTGTTTTAAAGTATGAAAGGCTACGATAATCTTTTCTTTCGATTGCTCGCAACTTGCGATTTCTTCAGAATAGACGATTGATTTAATATGACTCCATAAATAAAAGTCAAGCGGAGTTAAGTCAGGAGAGCGTGGTGACCAAGCTATTGTCCCAGCACGACCGATCCAGCCTTGGTAATGTTGGTTTAAAAAACCTCTCGCATGACGACTAAAATGTGGCGGTGCATCGTCTTGTTGAAAAATTAAACTTCCTCTAGTTCTCAGCGGTACATCTTCTGATAATTCCGGTAGTTTGTTTTATAAGAAATCGAAATATGCTGCTGCGTTACATTTCCTTCGAAAAAATATGGCCCAATAATTAGATGTCCGATTATGCCAGCCCAGACGTTTACGTTCCATCTTACTTGAAAATTCAAAGTCGATTTTCTCGAAAACAAAGCCTCAAACGAAAAATTTTTATTCTATATTTTCTACTTCTTTTTTCGCGTAGAATCATGCCCTTTCCGTTTGTACTACCAGTTACCAACCACCCTGTATATACATACAGGGCAAGTGGCAAGTTTCGTGGCAAGTAGACACGCAAAACAAGTTCATCTAAATAAGTACCAACGGTCAAAGAAGAAATCGGCAAGTACACAGAAAAATACAAGGGAAGAAGAGCAACACATCCAAACCAGCTGGCTGCCGAAGCGAGAAAAACTGTCATAAAAAGAAGACTAATAAGAGAACACCCCACTGACCTCACTAAAGAAATAAGATAGTGAAACTCGAAGATGGTATCCCGTTGGGGATAGCTATCCACATGTTATTTAGCAATTAAGTTAGAAAAATTTATCAAATGCGCAGCTGGACAAATTGTACAGATTGTACAAAAAGTACAAATTAAATAATAAAAAAAATATAAATGAGTGCTATTCGAATTTATTTCAATGTTACAACCATTTTTGTCTTACGATAATCTACGGCAGCGTATCTTCGTAGAAGATGCTGGAACTGACAGTCTTTGGCTCGCATGCAAGCTTGCAGTCGTTGTGTCAAAGAATTTCGCAATTTCTCAGAAGTTCCACAGGAATGTTGGCCATCTCGTTGTACATGTGCACCAAGTATTTCGACAATTGTTTCCAAGTGCAGAAATAAAAGTCAAGTGGATTCAATGGGGAGTAAAAATCTAATGGACCAAATCTGGAGAACGAGCAAGTCAGGCAACAGACATCCTGCACCAAAGTTCGTCGAACTTCTGAGGAAATCGCGAAGGTAAACGGTTGCGGATTTTTGAAATACCAAGGAGGTTACAATTTTGCAACAAGATCAAATCGCGTTTACGTGATTTTGTTTCCACATGTGCCGTACGTTGTGAAACACCCTGTATATGTTTATTCCGTCTCACAGCCAAAAATGGGATCTGCTTCACAAATACGATAGAACGAAGGTTCTGCCTGTAACTTTGAAGCAAAAGATTAAATAGGACACGTGTTTACATGATCTTGTCTCCGCACGTGTCACGTGTTACGAAGTATCCTGTACGGGTTTATCTCGCCCCAAAGCCAAAAAATTCCTCTTGATCTACAAATACAGCAGAACGAAGGCTCATCCCATAACTTTGAAACGAGATCAAATAGGACGCATATTCGTACGAACCTCTTCCGCTGTTTTCATGTCTCTTCTAAACTTCTGAATTGGACGTCACGTGTTACGATACACCCTGCACGTTGTATTACATTTCTTTGACGGTGTTTTCAGCTGTTTACAGTTTTATAGACGAATACGCAACTACGAGTTAGTCAGTTTAGTTAGACTAGTCAGCTACGAGTTGTTCCAACGTAAATAATCCGAGGCACATTAAAAGCGGATCATAGTCGCATCATGTTATGGGAATAGGAAACGATTAATTCGCTTTCGTTAAACCCGTGCTAAGATCTTCGCACCGCTCTTTTTCGCCACTTGAACCACTTAGCGAAATAACGTTGCGGGCAATTGCAAGCCGTTTTACAATCGGCACTAAGCAAAGCCGATTGTTTCATCCTTCATTTGCATTGTAGGGCGGGTAGGATGAAAGGTTCGGAGAGATGAAACTCGCGAGGGATCAATCCTTTCCGCAAAACCAGCTCTTTTCTCTTGAAAACGATTAATTCACGAGCCACTTGCGTTGCACGTTCGCCACTGCTATTAATGTTATCATCGTTTCAAGTGTTTCTCGAGAATTGTAAAATACGATTGCGTATTTTAATTTCATTTTAACGAGGTATTTCGCTTATGTCACGTTTCCATCAAATATCGTTGAAATTCATTTGGAATTCTGAACCTGAATATTCTGAATATTCTCAGTAGATCCTCGTAGATCGTACAAATTGGGAAATTCATTTTCCATAATTAACTGATTAACGAGAAGATAAAAATTGTATCAGTTGCACGACGTACTTGAAGTATTTGATAATTGAAAATGTTTAATACAATACTCAATATGTCTGGCAGATTCGACTATAATCGAAAATGTTTAATCTCTTAGATAAGAACGCGTTCTAATAATCGGAGGATAGATTTGCAACATAACGGAATTGAAGAATGATCTATACTTGATGATTTAATTATACTTAATTATTCCACGATATAGTTACAAGTACGCTCATATAAACATTTATTTAGTTTTCATTAATACGAAGGAAACTTTGTTAAACAAAAATCGCAACGTACCGAGCAGAAATGAAAGATGCCAACGAGATCTCTCAAGTTAAAAGACAGCGAAGATCGCAATAAACGTGCGCTTACGTAAACAAGTATCGTAGCCTGACTACGCTAAAAAACAAGTAACAAAAGAGTAAAGAAATGAAAGAAATTATCTTGCTAACGAGCCCTTTAATCGTTGTTTAATAATTTAATTATTTGAACTTGAAGCCTACAGTCTATTACTTCAAGCAGGTTGTTGCATTTTTATTTCTACTTTCTTACGCTTTATTATTATTACGACGATATTTGCTTCGCTAGAGAACGAAGTCGGAGAGGAACAGCGGCCATAAAAATCATAAGCACTCGGCAGGCGAAAAATACGCGAGTGCAAGTGCAAACACGCCGTTGAAATCGCAAACTTTGCAGCGCAGACGTTCGTCGCCATCCGAGGAATTGCTTAGCCCGCGAGATTCGAAGCTTCCAAGCGACACGTCCATTTCCCTAAACAGTCCACTTCCTTTTAGGAACGAGACTTAGGAAGGAGGACGAAGAGCAAAAGGACGAACAGAAAACGGTGATAGTAAAAATCTTGACAGATGAATTGAAGGGGCAAAGTCGCGAGAGTTTCTGCCCGGATTCCATTCCATTCATCGTTCGAACATCCACGAGGTGCTCGTAAATTTTCAAAAGGAGCAACAACAGCTCTCCCCTAACCTGGATAGAATAAACGTCGTATTGTTTGCTTGGAAAGGAACTGCACCTTCCTGGCTACCTTCGACTTCGAATCGAGCAAGGAGAAAACCGATACGCACAGGAAGCAGGGTGTAAATCTTGCTGGGAGCCCGTTATTGGTGGTACGAGCGAAAAGAGGGTAATTCTTCATGAAGAAACAGGAAATAGGTCTTCTATACGATTCTTACACGGAGACGTTTGTTTTCCAGGCAAAGGAAAAATAAAACGTTCAATAAATTCAAGTTAATCCCACGATTATAATAGTTATGATTCTGTGTCATTATTTTAAGGAGCAAGTGTTTGCCTTTGGGGAATACGAGAAATTGAACGTTTAATTTGAAAGTTGAATTTTTAGAAAAAGATTAAATTTATGGTGATAATAATAATCGTATGTGATCGTATGTAAAATAAAGTGTAAATCAATTTTTCATTTAGAAAGTAAGAAAATAGAGGAAAATCTTCTGATTACCACGGTGAATCAGATGAAGTTTCTTTATTGACGCTAGAAGAAATTTTCTGAATACCTAATTTCTACCAATATAGTATTCTACGATATTCCAACTCTTCTCAGAAAATGTGTCTTTACCGGATTGAATTAAACTTATCTTTGCTTCTCATATAGCTTTCCCAATAGAAGTCTCTTAGAGATAAAATGAAGCAAGTGACTAACCAAGTCAGTTGAATTCCAATATGATAGAAATCTTATTGATCAATTTGTCATCTGTAACTTTATCTTTATATAGTCATCATCTGCGACAAATATCTCTCCATAAATGTTTCTCGATTGACACAACAACAACCTCACAGTTCTAAACTAATATCGCAACTTTCCTAGAAACATTGCCTTTTCCTGCATAAGACTAAACGTATCTCTGTCAAAAAAGAAAAACAGACATCTGAGACGTTTTCTCTGGGGCACTTTGATTGCCACGTTGGTCATATATGAACTTCTTGCAATTGTAAAAATTGAACGAAAATTGACACTTAGGGGATTTTGAATATAACCGACAAATAGAAGATACTTTGAAATAAAAAGTGCCCCAATGAACAATGAAACATTTTTATTAGGACATCAATAAAAAAAAAAAAAGAAAAAAATGAGAACAAATCTTGCATCTAACGGTGCACTATGTTTGCATCCATATCTTTGAGGGGTAATCTACGAATATTATTATAAACACAGCTTAGAAAATAATCGTAAATGCTGCTTTATAATCATATAATTGAAGTTAGAAGTGTGCACATACCTTACTATTATATTTAGAACGAGCAAATACCGTTTACCAATATCTTCTACACCTTTCAACGATATATTCTGGGCCTTTTGCTTACGACGAAATAACGAATGCGAATGGTTTGTTGAAATAAACGAAGCCTCGTTATAATATGTCGCTATCAACTGTTAGCAAGGCGCCACGGTGGTCACCCGTGACCACCAACAAGATAAACGGTCCATTGGAGGAGGATGTTGTCTTACATCATCAATTTATTATTATTTTGCCATTATATGCTTTGAATAATAAAAATACTCCCGTGGCGTCCTCAGCGAAACGTGTGATTTCGGCGTGCCAGTCAAAGTGTTAAACAGAACATTCTTTCGTCTCTATCTATAGTATAATGGGCTGATCCCTTAATGACAATTAATAACCAAGACGAGCCAAATTTTTTGAATTCTATCACGGTGGAACCCTTACTGCCCGATTCATTATCATCATCATGAACTAGAGATATCCTTAGCCTCAACCGTAGCAAATATCATCCCATAAACGTGCTCGATCGACGCAGAAAGAAAAGATCTCGCGAATCCTCAGTCTACCGCTGTTTCGTTACATCCCAGCTCCGGCTAGAAACTTCCTTCTTCAGGTTGGTAGACCTGTACCTATTAAAGCGAACAGTAGAGATGAACTTTCTGGTTAATCTGAATACCGTAGCCGTGGGTGAGGCCTGTTCAGAGTGGCAGAAAAAGGAGGAGGAGGAGGAGAAGAAGGAAGAGGAGAGAGAGAGAGAGAGAGAGTGGCGATGGCCAGCAGTAGTAAACCTTGGCGAAGTTAGTGGATAATTTCCGCGGATGATCGAAATTAAAAAAGTTTACTCTCCGACGAGAGGATTTCCACGTTTCTTGCACGAGGCCACGTTAATCGCTGACTGCTCCTTTATCTTTCACCCCTGACCACCTCTTTTCCTTTTTTCCCGCCCTTTCGTAACCCACCCAACCGCTCCCTTTTCTCTTGACCATCTCTTTTCTAACGGAGAACAGAGCGAAAGAGACCGAACGCGATCCAAGAGGAACAGAATAATCTGAATTGCTTATCTGGCGCCCATTCGGTGGCTCTGAGATATTCTTCGGGGCTTAACGCGGTATAATTAAGCCGGCAGAATTGATGGAACGCGGAATTGAGAGAGTCGCCGAGGAAAAAATTCCCGTTGAAAGGATTTCACGAAGAAATAAAATAATAAAAGTTTCTTCAACTCTTTTCACACATTTTTCTCCCGTTTCTCTTTCGCCGTTTCTTCGCGCGATTTTTATAATACTAAGTGGCTTTATCGAGCGGTTTTATAACATCGATGAATAATAGCACCGTGCAGGTTCGAATAATACCTTCAATCTTGATTAACTCTGGCTAAGTTCTTCTCGACATTTTTAACCCGATTGTATTCTTGCTTTCTTCGACAGAATTAGATATGTCATTATTAGATCATTTTTAGACATCGTATTTGTTAGATACTTCTGTGATGGAAGACGAGTTTTGAGGCAACTGAAGCTTCGAAAGAACAGAACAAATATGCTAAATTGTATGTTTAGATATATATCACTATATTGTTTTTGCGACAATATTTCAATATCATAATATGCGCGTTACATAGAATTACAATTTCACTGGAGGATAAATGCAGAGATCAATTATGGTCTTTTTCTAATATTTATTATTTGGATTATATTAATTTATCTTTCATGTATGGACAGCAAATCATATTTCAATGAGTAATTATAATATTTATAGGAACATCTCACTCTACAGTTGCAATCATTTTCAGTTCAATATGTACATGTTGATGCATCCTACGTTAACCAGTTAGCTGTGTTTGACGAGTATACTCGTCATAGCTTACTTTTTCCGATGCGCTTCAGAAATATACGTTTCTATATAATAATCGTAATTTTGATAGAAAAATTCCAATGTCGAACAAAACTTTCATCTTCAGACGAAAGCACAAACGTTGTTTTAAAATATTCCTTTGCTCCAATCCATTCGCATCAGTTCGGTTTCATTGAAATTCAATTAATTATAAAGTACACACTTGTCAAAGACACTGCAGCGTGTGCATCGTAATTTTATAGAAAAGTCCAACTGCCAATCGAGACTTCGATTTTCAAACAAAAACTACACATTTCGTTTGAAAATATTCCAATCTTTCGGCCCTTCCACGTCATCTGAATTTCTCGATCATTGGAAATTAATCAATTTCGTAACACACATTTTTCAAAGCCACCGCATTGCAATTTTTACAGAAAAATCCCAATTTCACAACACCTGAATTTTCCTACAAAACTATGAATTTTGTTTCGAAATAATTCTCTTCTTGCATCCTTCCACGTTGACTCGCTTTTTCGACGATGATTCCAAGATCTATTTTTTAATATTTAATTTGTACTTTCCAATTTGTCCAACTGGACATTTGGTAATTTTTTTCTAACTTAATTGCTAAATAACATGTGGATGGCTACCCCCAGCGTGGTACCATCGATGATCCCAAATGATCAGCTTTCTAAAACATTCATTTCTCAAAGACGCTCTAACGATACGACGCGAAGGAACAATGACGATAATTGCGTCCCAAGTATGGCAGATGGGACGCAGACTTATTGCCACGCGGGAAATAAAGAATTTCTTTTGAACGACACAGGCGTCAGTGCGAAGTCTCCCTTTTACGTCGAAAACAGATTAACCTTGAACTGAATTTGAATCGCTCGACGTCCCTAAAATCCTGTCTAGCGAAGAGACCGGGTTCTTTTTGAATCCCGCGTTCCTAAAAGCTTCTCTCTCCTCTTACGTGGCAGTTCTTTATACCCTCGGCTAGTTGTTAAAAAAGTAACGCGGGGTGCGAGGTTTTACGAGAAAATAAAGTCGTGGAAAAAGTCGGTTAAGAAAAAGAAGAAAAAAAAAAATGGAATAAATATTCGCAAAGAAAAACCGATGTGCATGCTATCCCTCTGCTTTAAATTAAATTCCGCAGGATAATATTAAAGAAGAACGAAAAATAATAGCGAAAGTTTCCCTGGATGTTATTGAAATTTATTGATTTTAAAAATCGCTAAAACCAATCTGCTGGATCAACCTTGAAAGAAAATATCGTAAGAAATTTTCTTTTTCAATCGGAAATTCCGCCGCTGTTTGCTGGATTAGGTGCACCCTATAACATACCATTATGTTTACACCGTATAATATACCATTACTCGAGAATATATTAAAGTAAACATAGAATATAACAAATAAATTATAATTAATTAGAAATTATTTGGAGATAAATAATTGGAAATAAATATAATAAGAAGAACATTATAATAAAACATGGGCAAAACCCGCGGAACCTCTGGTCTCGTTACCTTTTTACACACGTCTCGTAAAAACAACGGCTGAAGCGAAATATCCGAGGAAAGAAGGAAAAGAAGGCAGAGGCTAATTTCAAGAGAAAAATGCGGAAATGTACATATAAGAGAGAAATCGTTACTGGTTGAAAGAGAGAGAGAGAAAGAAAAGAAAATTTATTTTCTGTAGTTTAGAGATAGCCACCTTAGAACGCTTATTAAATGACTGCTATTAGGTTAGATTCTAAGGGAGAAAAAACACAGTAGTTGGTAGAATAAGTGGAAGCTGCGATAAGCTGGTTAAGAATTTTGGAAAAAAGGAAAGCTTTAGAATATAGGTAACCAAGTAATTTTAAGCCAAAGATATGGGTTAAGCACGGTGTATATAGGTTAAGGGAAATAAAGATATACAGGGTGTTCGCGCTGTTACTTCGCAAAGCTTTTGTAGCTTAAAGTACGAGGAAAAGGTGGAAGAGGAAAATGATGATTCAAAGTGAACTACGTGTTCGAGATAATATTTTTCCAATAATTTGTAGGTGCAAAAATATAAGCACATTTTACAGTTGCGCTAGTTTCGTTGGATGCAAACCTTCCTTTTCTTTTTGTCTACATCCTCCGGCTATTCTATCTACAATAGACAGATCTATCGAGATAGATTTCATTTTCATTAATTAAATAAAAAATATGAATTTGCGCAAACATTCACAATTTATTAACATATACATACGTATGAATAAACAGTCGGTCATTGCGACAAGGTGACTGCGCATGGCGTATATGCGATCCACTTGGAATCTGTTCATGCAGCACGCACCAGAATCGGAATGTTCATTGTTGAGTGTTATAACGCGATGTACCGAGGGTTCCGTTAAGCCAGAATCACGCGATGGTCAAGGACAACCGTTATTTTTAAGACGTAGATTTCTAGCATTACGGCCATCCACATGCAAGCACTCGGCTGATACGTCAGCGATTTAACAAATTTGCGATTGCGTGTATTTTGAACCTTTCCGTACTTTTCCATGCTACTTTTCTATAGTTCGATAACCGAGACTCTGTTGCAAAGCTTGGACTTTCCAGACAGGAACCTAACGGTTCCCGCAACATAACTTGCATCCTCTTGAACATTCCACAGGGTTGTGCGTTCCACCATTTCGACGCACACCTTCACACGGCACTCAGACTCGGCTCCTCTTGCAAAGGCACAACGTGTAATGGAAGGGAGGATACGAGGTATGAAGAAGGCGGAAATAGACGATTTTCGGGAATAGAATCGTACG
Organism: Bombus campestris; assembly: GCA_905333015.3. NCBI lineage: Eukaryota > Metazoa > Arthropoda > Insecta > Hymenoptera > Apidae > Bombus > Bombus campestris. The sequence goes on from HG995135.1 coordinate 8,466,449, forward strand.
GAGTTCGAAAAATTGACAAAGTCACATGTACGAGAACTCGGTCATACGAGAATCTCGGCGGAATAAGCAGAATCAGTCAGGACAGTGATGTCTGACTGACTGTTGTTCGCGAGCAAGTTATTCTCCTCTCGAAGTAGCCCCACTCACGTTGTCTCGAGATATTAGGTCTTCCGAATAGTTTCTTTCGTTTTCTATATTATTTTATATTTCTTTATGGAATTACGTACGATCCATTTTGTTCTATCAAGATAAAGATCACAACGTTTGATAGATTAGGTTTCATGTTTGTATAAAGAAACGTCGTTGTAAAAGGCGTGTCTGTAAAAGAAAGACACTTTTCGGACAACCTAACAAATAAACGAAAAAGCTGCGGCTGTGATAGGAAGGACGCGTCGTCCTCGTCTCATGGCTCCACCATCAACCTGAAGCTCGTAGTGGAGGTACCTTGGAAGGAGAATAATCTGCTCGCGAGCAGTATATCTAAGATCCGTGCAACGAGTGTGAGACATCAGCTATAAACAAAAGTTTGTATAAACATTGCCAGATAAATCAGATGCTTTTCTTCGATCGTCTTCAAATCTCCTCCAATCGTCTCCAACTCTTCTCCAATCGTCTCCAACTCTTCTCCAATCGTCTCCAACTCTTCTCCAATCGTCTCCAACTCTTCTCCAATCGTCTCCAACTCTTCTCCAATCGTCTCCAACTCTTCTCCAATCGTCTCCAACTCTTCTCCAATCGTCTCCAACTCTTCTCCAATCATCTCCAAATCTCCTCCAATCGTCTCCAACTCTACTCCAATCGTCTCCAAATCTCCTCCAATCGTCTCCAACTTTTCTCCAATCGTCTCCAACTTTTCTCCAATCGTCTCCAACTTTTCTCCAATCGTCTCCAACTCTTCTCCAATCGTCTCCAAATCTTCTCCAATCGTCTCCAAATCTCCTCCAATCGTCTCCAACTCTTCTCCAATCATCTCCAACTCTACTCCAATCGTCTCCAAATCTCCTCCAATCGTCTCCAACTTTTCTCCAATCGTCTCCAACTTTTCTCCAATCGTCTCCAACTCTTCTCCAATCGTCTCCAAATCTTCTCCAATCGTCTTCAACTCTTCTCCAATCGTCTCCAACTCTTCTCCAATCGTCTTCAACTCTTCTCCAATCGTCTCCAAATCTTCTCCTATCGTCCCCAACTCTTCTCCAATCGCCTCCAACTCTTCTCCAATCGTCTCCAAATCTTCTCCTATCGTCTCCAAATCTTCTCCTATCGTCTTCAACTCTTCTCCAGTTGTCTCCAAATCTTCTCCAATCGTCTCCAAATCTTTTGCAATCGTACACCTTTGACCGGAGGTGCACCCCTTCGCCCAACCCTAAATTTAGGATCTCGCCATGCTTCTAGCATTTTATCATATTGCATACCATAAACAGTGAGTCTTCCCATTAATAAAATGTATTTCTATTATTATTATTATTATTATCATTATCTTTATCATTATTATCATTGTACGAAAATCTCTAGAAAGGTCGATGAACCGAACACGTTTCAAGACAGCGACGCGTGGCAATAAATCGAAATTAAACGATCGGTGGTACAGCAGATCGAATGGTCTTGCATTTAATTACGCGTTGGTTTCCGGCTGTGGCTCTGCTGTCTTTGGTGAGTAACGCCGGAACATTTTATTCCGTGCTATTAATTCCGTTTCGTGGCGGAACAACCGGATTAACCAGAGGAACGATGGCGCCCGTTGAAATCACCGAATCGATCGACGAGTGTTACACGACTCGTCCGCCATTGATCCCCGTCCCGGTTTTGTTTCCCACTGCAGGGAAAACCGGCGGAAAGAGGATTAGTCTAGTTCGCCTCTCGTCTCTGATAGCGACAGTTGTCGGCTATTTCACGGACAGCCTTCCGGATAATTGATGATCGAATCCATTCAAACTTATTCTCCAATGTTATCCTCTTCTTTTCCTTCTGGTCACTTGAACGGCTTTTTATGGCTTGTTATGACGTTATTGTGCTAATTGTTCGTTTGGTTAGAGTTCTTTCTATCGTCGTAGAATTATCGTTTTAACAATATTCGCACCTCTTTTTAGCAGTCGAATATATTTCACGCGTATTAAACGCATTCATTTCTCAATTCATCGAACTTTTCCTTTGGTATTTCAATCACAGGATTCTTCTTCTTATCGTTGTGGAATTATTGTTTTAATGTTATTTGCTTATTCTCTGTAGTTGGGCATTTCAATTCATTTCATTTTTAATGAATATACCCGTACTTATAATAATTGTATATGTCCAAATATATAGCTGTATCGATGATCGACTAGAAACAGACTCATTCTCCGCTGTTGTCTTTTTCTTTCGCTTTTGTCACTTTAATGGCTTTTCCTCTTATTAATAATAATAATATTAATAATGTTTTGGAATTATCGTCTTAATGAAGTTTTTATTCTTTATTCTTCTTATTATCATTTTAGAATTATTATTTTAACTATGTTCTTGGTTCTTCAATTTAACAATATCAGTATACAGTACAGAAGGTGCACAAAGATCAAAGGCACTTTCTAAAGAATTTTTTTCCAAGAATCCTAATTTTTCTGCCATATAAATAAACAACGTGCGGATAGGTACTGTACGTTAAAAAATCCATCGACTATTTGCAGAAAAGTTCTGAAGGATTTTTCATCAGCTATTTCTCTCCTCGCCAGAAACTCGATTATCTGATAATTGATTCGCCATTTTCATTAGTATCGTGGCAGCGAGTCGTGCCATCTTTTTGTGCGCCCATTGTCGTTTCTGAATCGAACAAAGCTCGCGGAAGATCGAAGATAACAATCGAACCGGTGAACACGATCCAGGCGCGGAACGACTACGAGGATAGGCTGGAAAAGGGAAGAAAACGCGGAGTCGCTTTTATCTGAAAAGGGAGAGGCCTCTGCGAACGACACGCCGCGGACAAAAGAAACGAACTTCCTCCCTCTGGTTCCCGATGGAGTGGCGAAAAAGGGAAGCGCAAGAAAAATGCTTCGTTCTTGCTTCGACGAGCCCTCTGAGCGACGTGCAAAAAAGGAAAGAGAAAAAGGTAAAAGGGACGAGGGACTTTAGCCTCCGATAACAATAAGGTGTTAATTAAGCAGCTGATAAAGAGAGGCGGCTCGATTAATTCCGGAAGTTGAATGGAAATGGTCGACGTACAAAAGAGCCGCGTGCCAACCCCCTGCCGGGACACGTTTCTTCCTTCCACGTCCTTTATTCCCTTGGTATCGTCCATTTTCAACCTTTCTGATTTTTTCGCTCTTTCCTTTTGTGTTCTTTTACCTTGGGTTGGATTGCTAACTGGAAATTTTGGGGGTTGGAAGAAGATTGCGGTTGTTTGAGACGGTCGATTCACTCTGTGAGTGCTATTTAGGTTGCTCTTGCTATTATACTTTCTTCCATCTACCTATTTTTTAGTTTCTTTTGGCTTGGTTTGGGTTTTGGAATAGAACTTTTGGGGTTGGAAAAGGATTGCGGTGGTTTGAGGCGGTCAATTCATTCTGTAAGTGCTATTTAGGTTGCTGTTGCTATTATCCTTCCTTCGATCTTCTTGTTGTTTAGTTTCTTTTGGCTTGGTTTGGGTTCTGGAATGGAATTTTTTGGGGTTGGAAGAGGATTGCGGAGGTTTGAGACGGTCGATTCATTCTGTGAGTGCTATATAGCTTACTGTTGCTATTATCCTTTCTTCGATTTTCCTGTTGTTTAGTCTCTTTTGGCTTGGTTTGGGTTCTGGAATGGAATTTTTGGAGTAGGAAGAGGATTGTGGGAGTTTGAGATGGTTGAGTGACTTTATGGGTGGTATGTAGGGTACTTTTAGTATAATTTAGAGATATTTAATAGTTTTCAGGTTACGATAGATAGCGAAGAAAGGCTGTTAGCTTATTGTTTATCCTTGTCGTTGCTGAAAGGGGGACGTACGAATCTTTATAATTGTCAAGATAATTAATTATAACATAGATTCGAAAGAACAAGATAATAAAATTCCTAATAAACATCGAGGTTTGTTTATGTTCACGCTGAATATTTCTAGATGGCTGTAGGCTGTCGAAAAGTCTGATAAAATATACTTAATGGTGTCTTCGCTACATCATACAATCGATTTTTATATCAAATGCGAATGAAAATGTAAATCAGATTTAAAATAAATCTTGTAAAACCTATGACACGGAAATTGCGTTACTTCTCAAGAATTCTCAAATCCACCAAGAATTCATGGAAGTTATATTATTAATTTCCAGTCTTGAATTTCTACGACGCGACGTCCTGCTCGAGTTTCCTGCTTTCATCGTTTTCGAATTTTCCTTCCTCCGCCATATCAACGTTTGCCAAGCGATCTACGGGTTTGGTTGGGCAGACGGGCGGAATTTCTCGAAGCTCTTAGCTCTCCGATTCTCCAATCTTCTCCCCTCGTCCCAATGATCGTAATTTAATTGAACGTCAAACACTGTGGAAACACGAATCCATCTTTACAATTGCGATCGATTCGAGAATTTGGAAACTAAAGTAGCGATTTGTCACGACAAAAGTCGCCTTTCATTTCACGAATTATGCAATATAAAGATCGATCTTCCAAACAACAATTATATTATAATTATATGTAATATATTATATCAAACATCATAGAATAATATCATATAAATAATATATTAATATTTCATTTTAAAAAAAGATTCAATTTGGAAGCAGCAGGTAACAAAATAACGATAACATTGCAAAGTCAATAGAGCACTTTGATAACAAATTAATATTACGATAAACAGTATAACACGCAGGTAATAATACATAGACAGTAACTGATATGCTGACTGAAATGCGAATTTCGTACATTTTGTTCTATCAGCCGCGATAGATTAAAATATCTCACCCCGTAACTTTTTCTACAATTTCTATAAAATATTATACTCGCGCCTATTTTTTTCCAACAATTTTCCAACTGCATGAAATCTAATTTATCTGCGCAAAAATTCTAAAATCTGTCAAATTTGATAAAACGCGGGTCATCGTGACGATCAACGTGTTAAATGATTATTCGGCAAAGAGTAGGAAGCTAAAATTCAGAAAAATATCACAAATCGTGGCAAAGCTACAAAATATATCGCGTATGCTTTCCGAACGGAAGTTCCTTTACGTATTCCGCCGGAAGTGGTTGGAACGAGGGCGCAAGATGGTCGAAGGAAAACCGAACGAGATCAGTGAGTTTCACAGCGACCAACGTATTCAATCTTACCTCGTTTTATCCTTCCCAACCTTTTTAACCGGCCGGATTTTTCCCCGTTGAACGTTCGCGAAACTTTCTAATTGTCGAACGTTCGTTGGGTGAAGAAAATAAGAATCGCCGATCGGCTGCTTTCGATTCTTCCTTTTCGCTCGTCAGCGAAACTTTCCGATTGTCGAACGTTGCTCCGAAAAAAGGGGAATCTGTACATTTCTTTTGTTCCGTGATTCACCGATCGAATCATCGATACTCATATAATTTCCACGATTGTCTTGCCAAGGTTAGCCTGACTTCTGAAGCTCAGTGTATCGTGTTGTGTCGATGCTCTTCAAAACTTTGACTGTCACGTTGGTCATTGGTGACCGGAGCGCTTGAACTTCTTACAATTGTAAAAATTGAACGAAAATCGACAGTTAGGGCGTTTTGAATATAACCGATAAATAGAAGATACTTTGAAATAAAAAGTGCCCTATTGAGCAATTAAACATTTTTATTAGAACATCAATAACAAAAACAATGAGAACAAATCTTGAATCTAACGGTGCACTGTGTTTGCATCCATATCTTTGAGGGGTAATCTACGAATATTATTATAAACACAGCTTAGAAAATAGTCGTAAATGCTGCTTTATAATCATATAATTGAAGTTAGAAGTGTGCACATACCTTACTATTATATTTAGAACGAGCAAATACCGTTTACCAATATCTTCTACACCTTTCAACGATATATTCTGGGCCTTTTGCTTACGACGAAATAACGAATGCGAATGGTTTGTTGAAATAAACGAAGCCTCGTTATAATATGTCGCTATCAACTGTTAGCAAGGCGCCAACAAGATAAACGGTCCATTGGAGAAGGATGTTGTCTTACATCATCAATTTATTATTATTTTGCCATTATATGCTTTGAATAATAAAAATACTCCCGAATGTCCTCAGCGAAACGTGTGATTTCGGCGTGGCAGTCAAAGTGTTAAGATTGAAGCGTTGTTGCTTGTATATAGTTAATGGGAATCGTGTTCTGATGTGTCGAGCCAGGAACAGATGTCGAATAATTACAGCCAGGAAGACGATCTGCTAGATCGAACTGGAACATCAGTAAATAGTACAGTAGTACTCCTTGTAACTGTTAATGTGGTTGGTGATGTTTCACGATTCGTATTGTCTCGCGATGCTTTCTTGGGAAATGGTATAGTGTCATTGCTTTAATCATGGCTTTTTCCAAGTGCACGTGGTGCGTCATGTTCCTATAAGCTGTTCTGCTACGGTTAATTGTGTGGAATACCCTGAAGAATTGATCTGCGACGTTCACGAAACATCGGCTTACGAATCAACACGATCGACGATGAGATCAACTGAACAAATCATCGATATTTTTATTTTCGGTTCTCATCACAGGACAGAAGAATTTAAGATGACGAGTTGCTTGTAATATTTTTTAGGAAATGCGAGATAATTGTCTCAGTTGTCTCAATTATTCCTGGATTTTTAGTACGACTTTTGATTGTCGCATTTTATTTACATTTTTTCATCTGGCTTGCCATGAGAGAGAGAGAAAGATAGTGAATTTTATTTTTATTTCGTGTAAAGGGGGCGAACAATGGAACAAATTCTGTTATATGTAACCTAACTGCTCTGAAATGCCATTATTTGCACCAGGAGCAATTACCATCACCACGTTATTCCACTTCAATAATTCTCACATTTATCTTCTCATGCACTCAACCTTCTGCACCTACCCCTATCATCCGCTAAACTTTTTCCAAGCCCATTCACGACTCTCTTCCACCTCTCTGTAAACCATATTTACTTTCTATTTCGCTCACACCATCTTCTTTCACCCTCGTCCCATACAATTTCATTTACACGATACGTCTAATTTCAAGCCTTTTTCTAGCTTCTGTACAAATTTCTCTCGGCAACTGTCAAGTATGTACATCTGTCTCTCTCTATGCATTCATACGTATTTCATAGTAATTAATTTGTATTAATTAATTGTTTGCAATCACTATTACAAATTAACAACGTCTAACTATTGTATTATATTTATAATTTGTATACAGGCAAACTGTATAATCGCATAATTGTATATAGCCAAATTTAGAGAGAGAGAGAGAGAGAGAGAGAGAGAGAGAGAGAGAGAGAGTTCCAGGGATTTAAAGAAAATATCAGCTGAGAATGTTATTTCTTTATCAAACATTTTAGCGAGAGAATTAATTTCCACATTATCGACAATATACCGCAAAATTCTCTTTCAAGTTGCAGATTTAACAAGAAGCAAACTCGAACCGCTGAGGAAACAGGTTCCTTGATATTTTTCTGACACGAAATGTAGTTAAAATACGATGACAAACTTTCCAACAAGTATAAAATAAATATGATAAATAGCGTTACGTAAGAGCATTAAGTTTGGCTATAACGTAAACCGAATTCTGCAAGCAAATTTTCAACATCGCGAGCTTTCGGATTATCCCATTTGACGAAAAACGATTAAATTTCGAAGAAATTTATATTTGCCACAGAGTGGCGCGTATAATTCGATCACATCGCGATTCGTAATTCGGATCTTTCGTTCGATCGAATTAAAACGCGATTTGTAAAATCCAACTGGACTACAATTACAAAGTACAATGGAAGAATGCGACTGAAAGGCATAAACATAGAATTGAGTGGCCTGCGAAACGAGTACAGTCACCAACGATAAATATAAACGTTTGTCTCTGCTCGTGATTATGGTAATTAGCCGGCCAGCTAATTGAAAACTTTGAGTTACGTAATTCGATCACAACGTCGTTAAATCGCTATATAATTCAAGTACGACGTATAATTAAATGAACATATACGCGATTAAATTACACACTCTAATTGAATTAGAGAAACTACGATTAGCAACTCATCCGTTCACCGCTATTTACCGATACTTACTACAATTTACTAATTTCTTTACTAACATTAAACGTCACATTATTAAACCTACAACACGTCTGAGGATTTTTGATCAACGAATCGTCGACACCCCTCTATTTGCACAATACGTTTAATTTCACAGACCCGATCATTTCCCAAGCTTCTCTACAAATTTCTCTTGGAAACTGTGTAGCTGCGTATCCGTCACTCTGTTTCCAGACAGGGTTCATCCCCCTGTTCCTGGTCGTCGCCGGCGTCGTCTGCCACGCTTTAATCCCCTTTCGGTCTCGTTCTCAAAGCGGCATCCATATTTACGAACGGGCAACAGTCGAAAAAGGAGGAAAGGGAAACGAGGAAGGTGCGGGCGGTCAAATATTTGCCAGCCACGTTTCAACCCTTTATCGACCTGTTGACACGTCGGCATCCGGCCATTTTTATCGACAATATTGTCTCGATATCAAAAGGCAGCCTTCCATCCAACCCTCCGATGCTCGTATAATCCAAGCCGCCTTTGAACATCTCGAATTTCGCAATAATCCAGGATCACCCGTGTCTTCATTTTTACTTCGCTGTTCCCTTGCTTGCTTTTCCGAATTTCGTTCTTCCCATTTGCTTTCTTTAGCGTAGCCCAAAAACCGGCGATGATTCGTTTATTGACACGTTCGTCGCCACGTCGCACATATCTGTGCGACGGGTATACTTGCGTGGGGGCCCCGTCACCAAAGGATGGTGACGCTCTTCCTGTTCGAGTTAATTAAATATACGATATTATATATAGGATATACAACATAAAAATATTAAAAACACATTTTACCATACTTTTTATTCATTTATATTCTGGATAATATATTACATTATCCTATATCGTATGGTATTCGTTAAAACATTCCAAACACATTTGGGGTGATTTGGGCACATCGAAAAATAGTTATAGACTCCGTCATCGCTACTCTCTTCACTTTCAAATATATTTTCACGCTGTTTACTGAACATTTTGAGGAGGAAAAAATCACCGATGTACGTCTCACAAGTATGCTTCTCGACTAAATGAAAGATCCGAGATATCTGTCATGAGATCCCTCGGAATACTCTAGCAGGATAGCTTATCGCATTCTCCATTTCAGAAATAAATAATCTTTTCTTTACAATGAATCGAAGGGGATAAACAATGAATCGAAGGCGATAAACGATGAATTCCTACTTGTCGCTCTATTTACGTTCTGCATACCGGCGGTGGGATTTGGGCCCCGCAGGAAGCTTAGCCGAATCACGTTGGGCGACGAACGTGTTAAGCGCTTGCCGAACATTTTACAGTTCAGGCGACTCGCTTCATTTCGTGCGGAGAAATTTTACGTAAATTCCTAGTTATACGCGTAAAATAAATATACAGCTAGAATATGAAATAAATATACAGGTCGATCGATGATTCAGGAAAGGAGGAGTTTGATTTGAGACAGTTCTTTGTCAGGGGAAATTTATTGTAACCAATGTAGAGCAACAGATGTTGTGCGTCTATTGTTTCCTTATAAAACGAAAGAAGCTTTGACACCATCCAATATTTATAGTATACACAAGCTACGTTTAAATGTAAAGGAGGGAGAAACACGAACGTAAAAGCACCGAGAAATAGATTTTACGCGTAGGCGTTGGATGAAACGTGACCCCCTGCAGAGAGCTAAACGGAAAGAATCGAAAGACGCGGTTCAGTTTCCGGGTGCAGCGACCGGAAGTCCCTAAAAGATACCTTAGCAGTATCTCGCTGATCTAAAGAAACTGGCCGTGGACACGTTCCTCTCGTTATCCTCGCTGCTCCCTTTCCAAAGCCGCGTTTGTCCTTTCATTTCGGTCACGTCCGACGTTTCGCGTGGCCCTACGTGCTGCATTATTCACGAGACACGGCCCTTCGAGGCCTGGCGAGTCCTCTCGATCCCCTCGAGAACGACGTACTTTCGATCGACACCGGTTTTCCCTTCTCTTTCTCGGCATCGTTTCGTTCAGTTGACGGCCGCGATTTTAATGATTAATGGCTTCAGGGGAGATATTCGAAGATTCCCCACGCCGCTTCCATGGAATTTCATCCGCGGAATTTCAGTCTCCATGAATTTGATTAATTTTCCAAGCCAGGTTTAACGACGATCGCGATATTATTGAAATAGCGATCGAATGGTTGGAAAAAAACGTATAATTCGTTTCATGCGACGTGAGAATAATTTTTCTATTAATTGTTGTTCGTTTGCTTGCTTATTTGACGGTCGCAGGCTGGTTCGTATCGGATACATCGAGTACACGAACTAAAATAAAAAGGGGCGAGAGCAGTAAATTTAAAAGTATCGATTTTTTACGAGCTGTAACGCACACGTTCTGAAGAAGGTTACGCGTGTGTGAGAAAAGTCGATGATTTCGCCACGTGTCGTTCGCAGTTGACCAAAGTCTATCGATATAATCTGTTAACATAATTATTACCTAAGTTAGTTCGGTATTTAGCGATAACAAAAAGTTGCCTGCTCATAATGGCTGTGATAGGAGATGGGTTTCATAGTCTAAACGTTTGAAGAATTTCTGGTCGATTGACTAATTGGTTGAGAATTTTAGAAACCCAGGTGCGCTGTGGCTCTGCGCTATTTAAGAGCCAGCATACTCAAAGTTTTCATAGTTGTGGCAAGCTTTGCGTATCGGTTTGTTAACCTGGAAGACGACGTATTTTGATTTAATTTTATTATGTTTCTTTCTGAAATTTTAATAGTTAAGAGAACCATCGATTAGACAGGTGTTAATTAAGGCAGATATCTTGGGATTAGAAGCGATTTTTATAGAATTTTATTCAAATTTCTATGTATTTGAATTACCTTTTTGATATTTCTGAATAATTGGAAAAATTAATTAGGCTAATTAACGTAGTAAGATAGAAGTGAGATTTTTATTCAATTTTGCTAAGCTGCTTGAATCAATGGAACTGATTATATAAATCTCGTTATATAGAGGATGTTTTAATGCGCAGCGTTGCTTTCAGATATGAACAATCTTAGCGAAGTTACAAATTTGAAACTCGAAACTGCTAATGTGAAATTTGAAATGCAACGTTCCACGCAGAAAATTTGAAATTTGATTGAAGCGGAGCGGAGTTGATCAGTTTGACTAGCGAGTGGCTCAATTTAACCCCTTGATACCGTGCTACGTAGCTCGTATCTAATTCATTTCATGACTTACCCGACTAAAATTGAAATACCAAACCGTTTCAACGACTTCATTTACGCATTGCATTAACCGTCGAGTAATTACCGCGTAATCTATTTCATAATGGTTTATCGCAATTTTAATATTAGGAAATTAATTTAATTCGATTGCACATAAATTAAAAAGACCAAGTGCCATTATACAATTAATTCATAAACGAACAAGTTTAAATTTTCATCGTCATTTGTCATCGTGAATTGTCAGATCAAGTGTTTGATACTTTACGAACGCGAGTAATAAGTGCTCGTCATTAAATTGTCAAAGTAAATTGTTTGAAATTTCCAAAAGAAATTCCCAAGATAACTGGACAAACCTAATTTCTTTCTCAACCTTTATTTCAATTTCTTGTGTCGTTATTTCCAGTCTTACTGAACAAACGCACTATATGCACACGATCGTTCTTCAAATAAAAAGCTCTACATCGTAGGTACAGATTTTTGCCTCAAAGAAAGAGGATCGTAGGTACTTCGATGACGCGATCCATCAACGTTTCCACCCTTGGAAAACCAAGGGAAAGCGATGAGAAGGGTGGCAATACTCGATGCATGTCCTGTTTCTAGCGAAGAACGAGAGAAACACGACTTCATGACTGAAAACACGTCGTGTACCCTTCGTGTTTTAGATAAAAAACGATAGAAGACTGACAGAGACAAAACTTTAGAACGAAAGAGGTTAGGAAGAAACGATTTAATGTATGACGGTAACTGGGAAAACTCTTAAGCTTGCCATTAAATGGAAATTTTCCTCTTTAGATCTATCGTTATACTAACGATTCTACAATTCTAACTATAACAATTCTAAGTACCTTAAATCGCACGTTAGAACTAAATCTAAACCTAACCTAAAAGTCGCGTTGAATTTCGTCATGTTTATTTATAAATTTGCGCAGCGTGCAAGCAACAGACGTTAATTTACGATATTTAAAGATATCGTTCAAAAAGATGTTGCGAACGATTGTAAGCATTTTTCCTTTCATATCAAAACTAAACTTGAGCTAACCTAAAACTCACGCTGAATCTTGCCGTTTTTATCTAGAAATTTATTGCAGTACAAATGGCATTATCGACGTTTAAAAAGGGAAAATATCGTTTAAAAAGACGTTGAAAACGATCGTATGTATCTTTTATATTATATTGAAACTAAACCTAAATCTAACCTAAAACTGTGATATGGAAATTGATAAAATATCGACTACAAGCAACGAACTAGGTATTTACTGATGGCGACGCAGATGGTTATTAATTATTATTTTCATTTATTATTGTTGTTCAAATTAATTATTAATAAACATTAAATTAAACTTCTGTTTTACTCGTTTACGCTCTGCCATTTAATTTGCGTTTATGCACGCAGCTACTTTTAGGTTAGGGCTTTCATATGAAACTGAAAGTATGTACGCACTTAGAATTGTTTGTGACTCATTTTCTAACGACATTTTCCCTGCTTAAATTGCTCTTTTCAATATATTGAAGTTTAAGTAAAAATCATAAAGTATATTACCAAATAAACTATTATTATTGTTACTACTGACTGCCAGTTCGTTTAAAGAACGGAGCCACTACACGGCTAGTAAACTGGCTCTTAAAATATCGAATATGGCCATGTACCTTCTATTAAGTCCCACGACATGTCTACAATTTCATTAAAACAACTCGCCCCTAAAATGGTTTAATCGTGCACGATCTGTATGGTAGCACGAAACATACACACGGACAAGAGAAATCGTGGAAACGTGGATAGTTTCCTTTTGCTTTTTGGATGGTAATACTCTACTCTGCTCTCTGTTTCGAGTTGTTCGGTCCACGGGCTTGAATGGCCGTTAAACACACCAGGGACAAGGAATACACGAGGCACGCGCGCTATGAGACGATCTTCGACAACATCTGGCGAAGATCTTTCGATGGTTTAATTAGCTTGTCCAAGAAATTACAACATCGAGCGTTAATTACAATATTAAAGCGCCAATTGGGGATGTTAACGGTGATGTTCGTAGAGAGGAAAAGCGAAGGAAATTGGAGCGGCACACGATAAATCAAAAAATCGAATCCTAGAGGAGGTTGATAAATTTTCCATTGAAATTGATATTTTAATATATTAAATATATATCGGTATGTTAAATTCGTATGTTTTAGAACATCGAAAAGGTTTCATACTACGTAATATTAAGTTTCAAACTCCCGAATTTCAGATTGAAATTTAACTTTCAAATTTGTAATTTAATAAGATTCACGTGTATAGGTACTACTACATCAATTTCCTCAAAATATTCTATCATTGATTTCCTTCGTACATATTATACCACAATGTAATCACACGGTTCGATCGCTGTTTGCTTTTTCTAGTTCGTCTAAGAATCGAACGAGACGAAATTCATCAGATCGCTACATTTCATCGTTACATTTTAATTCTTCAATATATTAGTAAGAAAAGTACCGTAGAAGCTTGCAATACGCCTATGACATTCGATAGCATTCCAATTTCCTATCGCTTCGTCCTTTAAAAATATTTCCCAATTCTCTTCCACATTAGAATGTAATTTAAAAGCTCTACCACTGCACATATATTTTGCTAGTCTGTTAAAAAAATCGAACGAATCGAATTTTTCCGCTCTATTCCATTTTCTCGCCATTATAGAAACCCATATTTTAATCCTTCCATGTATATACAATATATCGGGTTGAGATTGGAATTCCTTCGCCCCTTGAAAAATTCTCTTTTAAAATTCTAAATTCCGTCTACCTGTGTCATACTATTCCAACAATCTCTCGACCATCCGTTTCTTTAAAGATATTTCTTCCTATTCGATATCTTGTATCCTAAATAATATCTACGTATATGTTTTACATTATAAATACAGTAGAATTACAGGAAACTGTCCTGGGGACAAGTTTGTTCACATAACCAGGTCGTTCATATAACAGTGTCAGAGCTGCGCAGAATTACAATCGAATTATACTGCATAAATTATAATTACAGAATAATCTAATTACTGTTCGACTACATCGCAATTCGTAATTCTGATCGACGTGATACAACTGCGTCTATTTCTCTGCATCTATGGTTTTTCGTTCGGTTAATAACAGTTCATGTTCGTATAAGAGGATTTCACGAAACAGCTGCCCTTAAATACGAAATAATGTTGCAAACCTATATCGACTGTGAAACACGAAAGCGTATCGCATAACGCGTGCTTCTACTGTTTAGAGTTTGCATGTGTCTTATCGTTAAACGGTCGTATAAGTAGATCAATATCGTCTCAGTTTCGTACACTAGCAGTTTGTCGCTGAGAGATAACGATGATTTATATTCCAGAAACCAGTTCATTTTGCGTAATTTTGCGTCAACCTGTTCTCTTTCAGCTGTGTGAGGCAAGTTTACTAGGGTCGTTTTTAATATTTTTTTCGTCGCTGTTCCTTCCACCTAAATTCTACTACGATGTGTACGTAGTACAATGTAAAGTTCCCAGTAAGCGCCTTTGTGTTTCGGCTAGTTTCAACAATCACTGGGCGGATTTTAATGCGGTTTCTGCTATTTTAAAAAAGCTTTTCTAGAGTAAAGTGTAGACGCGTGAAACACGACAAACGGAAGCACAAGTCGAGAATACGAACCAGAGACAGTTAACGGATATTCGCAGCGCAACAGCGGCCTTCCTCGTTGCGATCGTGTTTTGTCTGGAATCGCTGCAACGATATAGCGCGGCAATATGACGCCCCAGCAACGTTTTTCACTTTTCGGCACGTCAGCAGGAGTTTCGCGACGATCGGTGCGTGTCGATCGGTGAGTCGAAATTATATCACGACAGACACAGTATCCAGGTACAGGGCGTTTACCGAGCCAATAGAAATTCGGAAAATCGTCAGAAATATTATTAAAAAACATTATATGAGGTCCCGGGCAAACACCGGGTGCATCAGCTATTTTTATAAAATTTCAAAAAAGTAAGAAACGTAATCGCGTGCAAAAATTCTCCTACAGATAGAGATTGTCCACTTTACGTTCGAAAAGCGTTATTTTAAAGAATTTTAAATGACGTGTTTTTAAGTAAATTCGGAAACTTCGTCACGATTTTTATGCAATTTAATAGAATAATGAATTTTGCTTAGTACCTCTCCAGCAGGCAAATTATTTTCAAGCATATCACGTTAAAAAAACGTTACTGAAAATATCTTTGAATATGCTCATTGATGTTAAAAAAAAAATATTACACTCGACAAATGCTGCTGGGAAAGTTCGTTCGGATTTTTAACTCTTTGGTCGGTATAAAAAATCATATCGAAAAGCTTTTCGCCGAAAAACCTGAGGGCTTCCGGAAGGATGGAATATTCAAGTTGCCTGAAAGACGGAGAAAGGTTTCGGAACAGAATGGTACCTACAGATTTCAATGAATGTACATTAAATTGAAACGTAAATCGGAATCAACTTTCTCAGCATCCGTTTCAATCACCTTTTTAATCACTTCAAAAATAAATTCAAATTGGGAATTCAGGCTATTTCACATTATGGATTTCGATCTTTAAATCTCAATCCGCGACGACAAAACATTATTTAAAGATGGTTCGTGGTAAACAGGAGGTTAAAAGCCGCTGAACTATACATCATATACCATAAATCTTTCTAAAAAAAAATCGAGAAAAATGCAATTCGCTCAATTCCATTTTTCCAGCGCCACCTCTCCACTGCTGTTCGCCTAAACGATCCACGTCCGCCACTAAAAAAAAAAAAAAAAAAAAGAAAAAAAGAAAAAAAAAGGAAAAAGCCACCAACCGCCACATTCTCAGTGACGTTCCTCTCCCTAACGTTAACTAACGGCTAGTGGTACTCGTGACAAATATAATACGATTACAGCACGCGTTGCGAGTCTGCGAATAAAATTAGTAGCCACCACGGCGAAATGAATTTGGCCAGGTCAGAAGCTGTCGCGTCGTCGGTCTACGTCGCAGTCCAATCTCTCAGGATGAAAGAGAATTTGCCGGGCCGTGCGAAATCTCAAAATTGCCAATTTGAATTAGTGGTTTGCCGCGTCGCTTTTCCGACGACCCGAAACCTATCTCTCTCCATTCTACTCCAATCTTTGATGAGTGTGTCCTGTCTGTTGGTTTTTTGCCCCTTCCAACTACCACTTCCAACGACCCTCAACCCTTCCGTCCAACGTTTTATCATCGGCTGTGTTGTATCGTTGCCTCGCCACAGTCCTTCCAACGGCTACTACCCCTTCTCTGTCTGGTCCAATGAATTTGTACATCGAAAGGGACGAGTTTCCAACTCCGTTGATTTTTTTTTTTTTTTTTGTAGTTGCGAAGTGATGAGGTTTAGTCGCTTCATTTGCGAAAGGCTTTTTTGATTGGAATTGAGGTGGAGTCGAGGTGGGTGGTTTATTGGAATTCGAGGGTTGTTGTCTGTTAATGGACAGGGGATCAAGGGATGATTCGACGATTCAAGAACTGCACGGCCGAATAGGTTCGAAAGAGGCGAAGATAGTCGAATTTTTTAAATTTAATAAGGACCAGATTTTGAAGTGCAGATTATGCGAGGCGTGCGCGAATAATACGACAATTGTCGCCGTGAAATGAAATGAATGAAATGATCGAACGAAGCAAGTTCCGATTGGCTTTTAAACAAAAGTAGAAGGTTGTATTTAGGTTGAAAAGTTACGTTCGATTAAAAGCAGAAAGACGTTCAATGCGTTCTATATACATTAAACTAACAAGAATATGACGAGAACTACGAAATCTGATCGATGCATTCTACGTACCTTAAACTGACAAGAACGCGACAAGAACTACGAAATCTCGAACGAGTTGGCTGTATGTGTTTTCTATGCTTTTAGGTTGATGGTAAAACAGTGCGAGAAAAATTTGAACGCATCATGGCCCTTTGTTTTTCGAGAAATTAATAAGCTTTTCCTAGTTAACTTATTTTATAAATCCTTCTAATATCGTAATATTACGCTTAGCATTAAATTTCTACAATTTATTTTGATATTAATTTTCCATTATTTTTATTTATTACAATACTTCTCGATAAATTGTAAATCGAAATTGTAATAAAAACGTTTCAAACATAGAAAAGTGTCGAAATGCAATTTTTCGAAAACAAAGGGCCAAGTTGCATTCAAATTCTTTTCGCACTGTTTTACCATCAATCTAAAGCATCGAATATACAGTGCACATACAGACAACTCGTTCGAGTTCTCGCCATCACTTTGCAAGTAGTTCAACATAACTTCCGAAATTCCACACAGTTCCAGACACAATTTCGTGGGGAAATGACCGTAAAATTTGTGGCAAATGAATGGAAAGCGACGAAATTGTGTCACACTGTTTCGAATTTCAGAAGTTACGCTCATGATGACTGTCACCTTGGACGACGTCATTCCACGAAGCGGTGATGCAGAAATTGATGTCCCGTTTTCACAAGTGTCTCGACAATGGTTAAATCTACGTAGCAAAGTACGTACTCTAGGTGCGTGCAACCTAATCGACGTCAAAGGATTTGGTAATAGGTTTCTGCCTTTTTTTGATAGCCAATCGGATCTTGTACTTTCCGGATACGCCTCGTAATTTTGGAAGCGCTAATTCGAAACCTTTCCAACACTTTAATTTAATAAAATAAAATTTTGAACTACAGCCTAAACATATTTGAAATATCCTACGTTTAATTTAATTATTTCATTTGATTTCTATAATTTAGTTTCTTAATTTCAATCGTTTGACATTTATTTGGTTACATTGCTCTATAGCTCTACGTTCTCCTTATCTACAAGATGTCTAGATCGTCTGTTTCAGTCGCTTTTACTGTTAATTATTATTCTTTAACTATTCTTTAAATAAACATTCCTTAACAATTTTTTAACTATTTTCTAACTCACATCACATTCAACGAATTCCTATCGCAGTATATCACAATTTCTTGCATCTGTCAGTTTGTCTTTCTTCTCGATTCGAAGTTTTATCCATTGCCTATTTGTCGTCTCAGTCCTTTTACGTCTTTTATCCACATTTATTTCCTCCCCATCTCTTCAACAGTACGATATACTTGCCAATGTTATCTCTTTCCACACAGATAAAATAAGATACAGATGACAAATGTACAGATGCTGTACACGTTTCGGTAAAACAAAAGAGTGTCCCTTATCTTTTCCTCTGATCCCATGAAGAGGATTTTCAGAGGAGATTTAATTGCTTCGTTCGAAAAAGATTCTTTTTTTATTCGCATCGAAATGGATTTGAGATTTATTGGAATTCGACGGTTATTGTCTGCTAATGGAATGGATTACAAAATGATTCCAGGGTTTTAGAATCGTTAAATGGGATTAGAAAAGGCAAAACTCGTATGACAAATTGTAGGATACATTTCAAATATTCCTTTTCTTATATTCTATGCTTTACAAACGAAATACGAGCGTTTTTGTGTAGGCAAAGAGACTCAAGTTTCACGCTGATCTTTCTCTTTTTCTTTTATCCAGAGAAGAAAGTCTTTCGATTGAAACCGAGATGAAGTTAAGCCGCTTTATTGGAATTCTACGGTTATTGCGTATTAATGGCATAGATTGATCGAGAATTTAAGGTTTCTAGAGGCGAGTGGACAAATAGGACGAAACGGTTGAATCGACGAATTTCGAATTTTTAACGAAATTCACGAAACCCGAGGAAGAGTTTAATTGCTTCGTTAAAAGATTTTCTGGCTGAAATTATGAATGGTTTATTGTGCGTTAACGCGGAAAAAAAAACGAAGAATCGAAAGAAATTGAGAATTGCGAATAAAATTACACGCGATGGAATGAATAAAATTTATTACAATTTCCTACCAGTTATTTTATTTATCCCGATTCGTATCTACATATTTTATTCACACTTCAATTACATTTCAATGGTATAAAATCGCATTGCAATGCGATTTTAATCGACGCCAGCACGTGCATATAGGCGAATTATTAATCGCGAATTTGCCTTGCATTTTTGCTTGCTTCGTTTGAAAGATACTGTGTTTTTTATCGGAATCAAGGTTGGTTTGTTAAAATTCAATTTGTCACATGGCAATGGAACAAGAAATTTCACGGGATATGGTCTTTAGCCCGGCACAAATTTAATACAACAAAATCGTGTTATATTCGTAATCATCACTTTGTGATCGGCAATGAATAATTTTGACGATTCGATAGCAGGATTTTAATTGTCAGTCAAAGGAAATCGAAAAACACGCGTCTGCCACGAAATTAATTATTCCGCGATTAATTATCGCGTTCCATTCTCGTCGAGAGGCTCCGGCACGGCTCTCTTGTTTGCCTATATTTTATATTCAATAAAATTCATACTTCGATTGTCTAGTATCCTTGATTATGGTCGTAGAACGATTTTAGTTGAAGAGGATGGAAAATGTACAAAATAACGTGGAACATCAACGTCATTAAATTTAATTAATTTTCAGATTTTATACCGGCAACACGATACACGAGGTTTCCCTGTCCCTTTTTTTTTTTTTTATATTCTCGTCTACTCGGCTTCATTTTCTCGATGTTACGCTGCGGCTGTTTTTTGCCAATTTCATACATTGCAGTTAGCAGGATCTAATTGCTCGGAAAAATTCGCGGCGAAATCCTGTGAACGAATGATGATAACTTTTGGCGCCAATTCAACGATGTTTCGACGTTTTTTTAATTGTGAATTTTTAGATCGCCAATTTATTGGATTTATGATTCGCCGGGACAGGTTCCAGTTAAAGCATGAAGTCTAGCGTTTCGAAAGTTTCGCTTTAAAAACTCGATTAGTTCATTTAAATTTCTGTTTGTAAATCCTTTATTTAATTCCCTTCGTGTTTTATATTTTTCATTTCGCTAAAGTACCAGCTTGTAACATTTCACCGTCGAATTCCAACGGTTCAGTTTCAAAATTCAACGTTCGAACATTTAAATTCGCATCTGAAGCGCAAGCTTTCAGCTTCGCAAGGTCCGCGATTCAGATCTCGCGTCTGAAAGATTCGGATCTCGGTAATTTGGACTTGAAATTTCAACCGACTCAGAGTCCAAGAATTCAAGTTTCTGATTTTAGCTTTCGAAAAACGAGTGACAAAAATTTGATTGGCAGCGTCGCGTCTCGCTTAGAAAATCTCGTAGCTTGAAGATTTTAATTTACAAATATCTATGTATCGACTCGAACGTTAAATTCCAGCTTCGCCGATCTGGATTTCGATTCTCGAAGCTTTCCATCTCGTCGAGACATTAACGCGCCCAAAGATTCCAAGTTCAACGACTCGATCCATCAACTTGCGAGCGTTTGCCTTCCGCTGATTCGGATTTCGACTTCGAGCGTCTCGAATCTCGCCTATTCGAATTTGAAATCTCAAACGCACAAGATCCATCTTTGGCCAGTTTCCAGCTTGCAACTTTCACCGACAGATATCAAGTTTCCGACTTCGACTCTCAAATTCCAAACTTCAAATTTCATTCGCCGCCAACGCGAACGTAAAGCTGCCTCTGCCGCTAAATACGCGGAAAACGAAATTTTATTAGGTCGACGCGTATAAACGTCGCTTCCTCTTCTGAAATTCCAATTCCATTTTGTTCAATTTTCTGTCCTTCATACACGGAGTGTCTCATTTTACTCGATCAACGAAAGTATCTTCCAAACTACATATTATTCGAGTGTTATTAATTAATTATTTTTTTTATTTGGATGAATTTTACAATCAATTTTCATTGAAAATTATAAGTAAACGATTAATTATTATTAAAATGTTTCGAACAAAAGTCACTATGTTTCGAAAGGAACATCTTGTGACAGTCACGAACCTCATCTGGCTGGACGTGTGTTCGAGATTTCAATGTGATAGCTGTTTTTTTTTTTTTTTTTTAACGAAATTATACATCTTTTTGTCTAGTATTTCGTCTAGTACATAGACATTCAACGTGGTTTTTAATTGTTTAGAAGAAAGCATCCAGGTAGATGGGTCGAAAAATGATTAGTTTGGAAGATGTTTTTTAACGTTAATCTTGCGAAGCTTATGACAAGAACAGATAACGCAATGCTTTTATTTATGTACATTTGCTCTTGTATTTCGTACACTGAATATGACGAGATTAACCAGCTAGTTGTTTCTGACGAGTATACTCGTCACGAAGAAATGCCGATGCTTTCTGATATGAGGAACCCTGTCGGTATAATTACAAAACTAATTTATTTTGTAATTTTATAACAATCGTTTAGTTACAATTTAATTTTATGTTGTAACAGCCACATGAACTCTGTGTTTGACGAGTATACTCGTCATCGTTTACTTTTTCCGACATATTTTAGGTACACACTTTCCAAAGAGGACATCTACAGTCTGTCACACAAGAGCGTGTCTGCGATATCTGCGAAACCTGACACCTAATCAGAATGAGATAAAAAGAATGTAAACAAACGAAAACTTCTCTAATACGCGTTGCTGAATACCTTTCAGTTTCATTTGAAACAGTGAAAGGAACAGAGCTTTTTAATATGAGTGCCGCGTACGCGAAACGTCGAAAATCGTCTGGCATGGGCGAATGAAAACAGAGATCGTGATTGGAGTAATATAATATTCACTGATGAATCTTCGTTTTGGGCATGGTGTCCTATTAGGCAAGCTGAGAGGAAGACGTATCACAAAAATAAGAACACTTGTACATCACATTCGAAAGATATGGAGGTCGTTACCAGAATCCTACGCTCAAAAATTAGTCGAGAGTATGCCGAAACGATGTCAAGCTATAATCGCTAATGGAGGAGATTGGACACCCTACTGTAATAGCGTATTAGTGTTTTAGATGTAGATTCAATTCATATAAATTTTTTTACAAATATATAAATATTTACAGAAATATCGCAGACACGCTCTTGTGTGACAGACTGTAACTGGTTAACATTAAAATATCTTTTGAGCCAATTTTGAACCATTTTCACATCCAAGTATATTGATATTCTTTTTTCTTTTCTTTTCTTTTTTTGTAGAGGATTAAACACTCCATTTAAAAAAACAAAAGTCATCTTGATATGTCGAAAGCGCCTTCTTTTTTCGGTCATAAGAAGTTCCCTCTGAAACAATTTGTCCAATAAGCTTGAAAGATATTTTCTTGGATCGATTAAAATAATACGCACCGTATATTTATAAGTGATCTCGTCGATTATATCGATCACAACAATCATTGGCTATATTTGCATATTATGTTTATAAATTATCTTGCCACTTGCTGGTAATTAGATTTGCTACGCAAGTTCTTGATTACATTTCCATAAAATAGATACGTGACAGTATTGACATTTCTGATATTCTACGATATTTTATTATTCATTAGCGAATGTATTATTGTTATTGAATATACAATAGCCATCGTCTATGAATAATGCATGTCAATGATTAGAATCATAATACATTATTAATTATTCCAATTTATGAATATTTTACATTATTCTACAATAATATGGTAATTCTAATCGGCACATATTCTACGAATAATATACAACTTATCATTTACGCGACATTATAAACTGACGATGGTATCCTCGGATTGTCAAGACGTTGAATATCGATATCAAAAATCTGCACAAACTTCGTACGAAATACAATCAACCTGTTTCACTTTTGAAGCAACTGTTCGTCGATACTTTTTAACATTTTACCGACTGATAGACGATTAATTGGTTTTTTGTCATCGACTCTTACCGACCGATAGCCTATTAATCTGCTTTTTGTCGCCGATAATCTTTCTCATTATTTGACCAGTAATTTATTATTTAGTACTAAGGTACCTTGCTCAGTTGCGTCAATTGCGTTGCTTTGTAAGCTGCCACAGTTTTATACCAGTTTGAAAAATTTACCGTTCGCGATGAACATAAAGAATGGTATTAGAGAGTCTAAGCCGAAACAGAGCCGGCGCCAGGGAAAATCTGCGTCTGAGCTGCCGGTCGAACGCGCGTATGCTGTTGAACCGCTAGCGATCGGTAAAGTGTTAAGATATCATATGAATATTAATTACAATCATTTACAACTACACAGGCTACTAGAATCGACTGTAAACTGATTCTACGAAAAAAAAGTTAACATTGAAATATCTTTTGAGTCAATTTTGAACCATTTTCACATCCAAGTATTTTGATATTCTTCTTTCTTTTTCTTTTTTTTTTGTCATCTCGATATCAAACAAAATCGTTTTATACGTTTTGTTTGCAAAAAAATCGAGTTTCAGAATCCGACTATCTAACCTTGACCGATTCCGAGTTGAATAAGCATAATTAATCGACAGGAGGTTTCAACTACACGCGAGAATAAGTCGAAAGTGTAGAATACAATTTTTTCGTCAGGCGCTTCCTTCTCGAGAAAAATAAATTTGACAACGCGTCACGCGCCATGTGTACCGCATCAGTTCTTGACTAAACACGTCCCAACTTCTTCCTTTCCTTTGCAGGTACGTAGGTTCCAACGTCATCGATTATCAGCGACGACGTGTGCCTTTTAGAAAAGGGAAACCGCTCGAAACCCGACTTTCGTCACGGACAGTTTTTCGCTTTAAAGTTCCTTTGATCTGCCGTTTGCTGCCAGAGTAGTTGTACTCAGAGAAATTTGCAAGGATCTGTTTGAAGGTCATTTGACAAATTGCACGGTCGCCACGGATTGTTAGATTCCGATATTAGAAACTTGGTTTTCCCAAAATCAAGACCTCGAACGATTTAAAATTTTACTCCACTTTTCTGACTTATTTCCTCACGTTCGACGATCTGTCGCCGTTTGTTTATTCACACTTTGTCTCTACTTAGCGATGTTTGCGCTACGCTCGATCGATTTTTAAACTCGATTTTCTCCGAAACAAAGTGTCGTACGAAAGTGTTCTAGTCCGTTGATTTTCCTTCATTAACTACTAATTTACTTGCTTTCTTACTCATTACACTTACGTATTATTTACTTATTAATTATTAATCTTTGATCTATTTTTTCACGTAGAATCATCTAATGTAACGAATTACGAATTATTAAGTCGTCCGAAAAGTTTCTTTCGTTTTATAAGCAAATAATGGATGAAACATTTTCCGTTTTATATTATTTTATCGAATTAAAAAAGATATTAAAGTCACAACGTTCGACAGATTAGGTTTCATGTTTGCATAAAGTTAGACCTAAGCTCCAGATTCAACTAGTCTTTATTCTAAATTATGCATATTTATAATAAGTTAACTTATTACAAATAATTTAGCCAGGTCACAGCGCCACGCCAGAAAAAATTACTAAAAATTCTCAATGCGAGAATTGATTGTAAATTTTATAAATAAATAAAAAAAAAATGTTTGTATAAATACGCATTGCTGTAAAAGACGCGTCTGTAAAAGAAAGACACTTTTCGTATAACCTAATATCTTGCATATATATAATTAATTAATTAAAAAATGTATATATATAAGTTCATTATATAAATAACGAAATTCACAAGTTCGTACAAAATACAACCGGTCGGTTGGACTTTTCAAAAAAGAAAAATGAATTATACGCAAAGATAAATAGGATATATTGGGTTGGAAACTAAGTAATTACGGATTTTGTCAATACCACCTAATGACAAAATCCGCAATCACTTAGTTGCCAACCCAATAGTATGTACAATGTTTGAAAGGAAGTATCAGCGAGTGTTTTATACAAAAACGTTTCCTAATAAATTACGTATCGTTAACCGTATAGACGAGGAGCATCGGAGCTTAAAAAAAAAAAAAAAAAAAAAAAAAAACAAAGGGATCGCGTTCGCGGTCCAACGACATCCATTGTCCGACGATCGGCCCTCGTGTTCCTCGTTGCCCTACGCGATAAACTCGAATGGAACGGCGTAAGCTCGATGAAACTGTTCGATCGACCCTTGTGTTTTACTCCTTTCGACGCGACCCTGGTGCACGGCATTCAATTAAACTGCAGGTCACTCAATTTACCAAGCAAAAGGAACAAAGAGAAGGAAAGAAAAGCTGAACATCGATCGAACGTTGGTTGGTGCAAGTGTTCTCAAACGAGGCATTTTATTAAATCTTTCTGCGAGCTTTTCGTTGAAAGGTGCTAGCAGCTGCTACATCTTTTTAGGGGCATGGGGAATAACATAGGTTGAGGCGGAGTAACACGTTGCAGACTGTTACGAAGTGACTTTTTATGAAAAAGCAAGAAGCGAAAACGTGGAATAAGATTTTTTCGTAGCACGTCGTTTTTGGTTTTCCAGGAAATCGAGTTTGAAAATTTGTTCATTACAACTTGTCTAGGATTATCCTACACGTGGAAAAAAGAGTAAAAACATGTGGAATTGAGAAGGCAGAGTTTTTAAACGTGGTTGGTTAAGAATCCAACTCGTATGATAAATTTTCAAATTTACTTCCCTTGGAAACAGAGCGTCTTTCATGAGAAAATTGTATTCCACGTTCTCGATTTATTCTCGCGCGTGGAATAACCTGCTGTCGATTATTTATTCCCGTCCAGTCTGCAATTAGCCACGTTCGAGTATAGTTGGTAGATTTTCAAACTCGATTTCCTCGAAAACCAAGCGTGGCACGAATAAACGTCATTGAGTATTTTCCTCTTGTCTTTTCACAAGCAATCCCTTCGTGTTTGCTTGTATACGTGTTATTCAACTCGTATAATAGGAATATAGAAAAGGCTTAAAAATTTCAAGTACAGTCTGTCACACAAGAGCGTGTCTGCGATATTTCTGTAAATATTTATATATTTGTAAAAAAATTTATATGAATTGAATCTACATCTAAAACACTAATACGCTATTACAGTAGGGTGTCCAATCTCCTCCATTAGCGATTATAGCTTGACATCGTTTCGGCATACTCTTGACTAATTTTTGAGCGTAGGATTCTGGTAACGACCTCCATATCTTTCGAATGTGATGTACAAGTGTTCTTATTTTTGTGATACGTCTTCCTCTCGGCTTGCCTAATAGGACACCATGCCCAAAACGAAGATTCATCAGTGAATATTATATTACTCCAATCACGATCTCTGTTTTCATTCGCCCATGCCAGACGATTTTCGACGTTTCGCGTACGCGGCACTCATATTAAAAAGCTCTGTTCCTTTCACTGTTTCAAATGAAACTGAAAGGTATTCAGTAACGCGTATTAGAGAAGTTTTCGTTTGTTTACATTCTTTTTATCTCATTCTGATTAGGTGTCAGGTTTCGCAGATATCGCAGACACGCTCTTGTGTGACAGACTGTAACCCGAAACCGATTCTCGCGAGACAACACTGTCTCATCGGGCAAAAGTAAACTCTGCACGGTGGCAGCATTCTCGAAAGAGCATAATAGGACGCGGCTAAGCTATTGTTATTCTTTATGATTATTGTCGAGCCGCGTCGGCCCAGAATCGAAACGAGAACGCTACTTTCAAGCATAGGTCGTCCGAAAAGTTTCTTTCGTTTCATAAGGTGATAATAGATGAACAACAATTTCTGTTTTATATTATTTTATTGAATTAGGTATGATCCATTTCGTTATATTTCTATTATTATGTACGTGCATAATTCAATAAACTAATGTAAAACAAAAAACATTGTGCGTGTATTATTTCCTTATGAAACGAAAGAAACTTTTCGGACGACCTAATATAATATGATACAATATATCGACAACATATATAAAGAATCTCGAGTTAGTTAATCTACAATTATGTAATAATTTTTCATCCTAAAAATTGTCTAACCACGACGTCTTCAAAAACATAAAAATACTTCATTTTCAAAGTTTAAAAATTCTTCTATTCTCTATACACGTTCAAACTAAAAAATTATATTAATTATATTAATTATTAAAAATTATTACTAAAAAATTATTTTCTCCCAAGGTATAACCAACATATATTTTCTATTTTTTTTTTTTTTTTTATTTGCGTTTAATGTACAATCAATTCTCGTAGAGAATTTTAAGTAAATTTATCTGGCGTGGTACTATGACATGATTAATACGTGTTTATAGTATGTTTGATTCTACTAGAATCTAGTGTTTAGGTCTAAGGTGTAATGTCTTTTTAGCCTGCGGATCTCTTTCGACGTGTCGAGTAGTTGAGTGATTTGAGAGTTTTGGTGGTTGTTAACTCTTGTGCTATGTCTATTGTTAAATCTGGAAATTTCTTCTTTGACTGTGGGTGTTACGTCGCGTGAGACGGTCCGTGCGACGTCCCTCATGGTCTGGCCGCCGAGGCCCACCCACCGTTACACTGACTCTCAATAAACCTAAGGAACCACCATAAACCGAATCTTTTCAACTTAATTTCTATTCATATAAATATTTTCGGTTTATGGATGGTCCTTAAAACAGTCCTTAGGTTTATTGCACGCTCTTATAACTTACATTAACAGGGACATCCATGAGTCACATCTGCAGGAGACTTTCTCCTCATATTTTTTATTTATTAACATTGGCTATAGTGGGTATCGCGGATCGTTACCCTCACTTTCCTGCCGAAAAATATGGACAACAAATCCGCGTCCTTAGTTCAAAAAGGCACACCCACACCGAGCTTTCCTCCAGTATTGTACGAGACGGGTCTCTACTATTCTTCCAATCTTCGGGTAGTCAGTTCAAGTCTCTAACTCTTAGAGCAGTCATCTACAGTTCTTTCATTCGCGACGTCGTCATCTATTATTGCTTCAAACTTAGACCTCACTACGATCTACGTGATATTACATTAATCTACTCTCTATTAATACAACTCATCTATCAAGTATACTATTATTAATCACTTATATCAATTATATCTTCCGACACGACGGAACCTCAAGTGTAGTAAGTTGTTAAAAATACAAAAATTATAGAACTGTAGACTACAGTTTTATTCCACAACAAACACCCCTATTATCCCACAAGTAATAAGGGGATCGACCTGTTCGTGGTGTCGATTGTCATAATCGTAACAGGAATTTTCGACTCCCGTTAACGCTCTTCAACGCGATCGCGTCTCCTCACGACTGGACGAAAATACAGTGGGTATCTTGAGGTCGTGATGTATTGTTTCGTTGGTGACGTACCAAGGTGCATCTATTAGGGATCTTAAGGTTTTCAATTGGAATCGTTGGAGAATTACCAACGGATATAACAAATTTCAAGTCCCTCAGTCTACAATTACATTACATTAACAATTCTTCATTCTAAATGACAGGATTCTTCTTTCTATTCGATTGGCAACTAAGTGATTATGGGGTTTGTCATTACCACCTAATGACAAGATCTGCAATCACTTAGTTGCCAACCCAATATGATACGCTACATTATGCATTAAAAAGTTGCAATCGTCATTTCTAGAAGATAAAATTCCCCATAAAGAAACGTTGCACCATTTACGAAAGTACAATGAACCCTGCAAGTTGGAACGATTGGGACGTTAGAATAAAAATGTGAAAGAAAATTCAGCTGCGAAACTGGAACGAAAACTCGAAGGTAGAAGCGTTCGAACAAAGAGTCGGTCGAATTTTCCGCCATAGATAATTATTCGAGGAAACTGGAGTTGGTCACGTTGCGAAGAGCACGCTTTTGCCTGTACCAAAAAAAGGACAGGAGAAAGTCAAAATACACTTTTCCACAGTTTCAGCTGCCCCTTTTTTTTTGCAGCAGAATGCGTCACGTACCGAGCCACATTCGAACGTCTGAAACGGATTAATTCAATTTACGTTATTTAAAATGGCAGAGCTCGGCTCGAAGCTGTAAGAACTCGAAGATCGGATCGAGTCCTGGAAGGAATTTCGTTCGAACTTGCAGAATCTACGTGTAATCGCAGGCGAGTGGAAAGAGCATCCTAATCGTAGGAAGCTGCCGAAATGGAATTATCGAGATACTTGGCGTAGGGTAACTTCGTGGACGGTTCTGAAAAGGAATTTTCATGTATTGCGGACGATACGAAGCCAAGGTAGATAGGTAGATAGGGTACGCTTGGAACTAAATGAACGGGAATATTAGACCGTCGAGGGGATGGAAACGGGAGGGTGAGAGAGGAACGTGGCTTTGGTGGTGCAATTAGCGGGATTCCGCGTGACGCCGAGCTACCGGAAATCGAACCGAAGCCTCGCGCATTAGACTTTAATTAGACGCAATATGCCGGATCGATCACCGCGCCCCCGACATCCAACCTCGTTAATCCATTTAAGGATCCGTGTTAGACAGCGTTAGGAGAATTTCCACGAAGTTAGAAAGCCATTTATAACTGTTGAGAATTGTGCATCTTAATCGCCGAAATAAAAGTAAAGCAACACTAAGGTTACACTTGGAATTCATGTTAAAATAGTTTTAGATTTATTTAATAAACGATTTCCAGGATCTTCGTCGATATACATTTGCTCGCGTCTCAGCACTTTCTTTGTCTCGCCATCTTCCAATCCTGCCCACAGGTGACCATAAATAATATTCCAATTCCAAACAAAGATTCAGTCAGATATCTGGGCATGATGCTGGACAGAAGAATGACATGGAAACAATACATCGTAGATAAATCCAAACAATTTAAATCAACATTAAAACAAAAACTTATACGTGTAGAGTACAATAATGCTATATAAGGCCATATTAAGGTACTTGAAACTTTTTGATTATGTTGATTATGTTGTGAGAGAATATAGCATAATTTTTATGTAATTATCTCTAGTATTGTTCGAGTTATTATAATTCTCCGTACAATTTTCAACGATTTCTATAATTTCAATATTGTCGTATCCATTTGAAATAGAAAACGTGCATATACAGTCTGTCACACAAGAGCGTGTCTGCGATATTTCTGTAAATATTTATATATTTGTAAAAAAATTTATATGAATTGAATCTACATCTAAAACACTAATACGCTATTACAGTAGGGTGTCCAATCTCCTCCATTAGCGATTATAGCTTGACATCGTTTCGGCATACTCTCGACTAATTTTTGAGCGTAGGATTCTGGTAACGACCTCCATATCTTTCGAATGTGATGTACAAGTGTTCTTATTTTTGTGATACGTCTTCCTCTCAGCTTGCCTAATAGGACACCATGCCCAAAACGAAGATTCATCAGTGAATATTATATTACTCCAATCACGATCTCTGTTTTCATTCGCCCATGCCAGACGATTTTCG
Organism: Bombus campestris; assembly: GCA_905333015.3. Lineage (NCBI taxonomy): Eukaryota > Metazoa > Arthropoda > Insecta > Hymenoptera > Apidae > Bombus > Bombus campestris. The sequence continues at coordinate 8,496,925 of HG995135.1, forward strand.
ACGTTTCGCGTACGCGGCACTCATATTAAAAAGCTCTGTTCCTTTCACTGTTTCAAATGAAACTGAAAGGTATTCAGCAACGCGTATTAGAGAAGTTTTCGTTTGTTTACATTCTTTTTATCTCATTCTGATTAGGTGTCAGGTTTCGCAGATATCGCAGACACGCTCTTGTGTGACAGACTGTAATGCCTGTTGGAGTTATGCGAAAAAGTTATATCTTTAACATTATTTTTTACATTATTATTTTCAATATTACCCATCAATTCACTACTATTACTAAGAACAGTGAATATACGTATATGTAAAAGTAAACGCAGATAAAAATAAATTCGCAAATTCGTTTAATTTACAGAAACAATTATGCAGAATAATTTCTAATTCAAATTTTAGTCGAATAATCGTATTTAACCCGAAAAATCGCTCGCATAAAATTGTTCGCTAAACTTGTGCCATAAATCCGTTTAATTTGTATAAATAATCCTAATAAAAAAGCTACCATAGGAAAACAAAACTTCCATTTTAAAAGTATTTCATTTACACGTTGAATCGCACAAAGGTAAACTGTCAACCTATTTGTTTCTATCAAAAAATACCAGCGTGAAAATAAAATTCCCAAATTAAAATTAAAAAGTTCATTTAATCTACGCAATTTGTCGTACCAATATAAAATAGTAAATGTGAAAATAATAGAACTAATTTATCGTGAGCGCACCATATAAAATTAAAAATCAGCTTTATGCAAATTACAACATAAAGATAAATTTTTCATTAAATTTTAAATGTACCAACAAGAAACTTCCGCAACGATCCCATTGGGTGGCGAGAAAGGTTGAAAGAAAGGGTTCTAAGGGTCAATAGGAGATAGGCTGGTACTACATGGGCTGTACAGGAAATCCTTAGGGACTGTGTTAGGATAAGCGGCTTAGTTATGCTTAACCTTAGGGAACTGTGACTACATTTCTGAATCTCTCAGCTACGATTCTCTCTCCATAGTAAATACTGACCAACGAGAATTCGACACGAACGTGCATTGGTAGATCACTGGCTAAAGTATGCTATACTTGTGTTACTTCACTGTTAAAATGTTAAATTGTTACATAATAAAAAGTGATAAAATGGTGAAAATTGTAATTCGTAGAAACTGCGAGTAGTAGGAAATTGATAGAGAAATCGACATATTTCTCAATTTTTTAAACGAAAATTTAGTTTATTAAAGTAAAGTTTAACTTCGATATAAAGGGTTGGTGATTTGTAGAGAAAATTTTTCAAGTAAATTCCACTGTATCGGATAGAAAATATATCATCTACAAATAAAGTTATTATTTTTCGATGGCAATAAACTAACTCCGATTTGTACGAGAAAGTTGTGTTATATCGTATAAGGAGTTGAATGTTACAAAGTGCATGGGTTCTGACTTCTGACGAACTTCTTTAAAGTGCACGATGTTCTTAAAATCCGGAGAGAAAAGAGTTCTTAAAACTTATTGCTATAATATAACTTATTACTATACTCTAGGAAACTTATTGTGTGTACGTTGGCCAGAGAGTACGGCGAACTTCTATAACAAAAATTTCATAAAAGGAATTTCCCAAGGTAAAAGGCAAGGCGCCACGTTGCGAGTACGTTGCAGCTCTACAAAAGACTACACGCAATGGAAAAAGAAACACCAGAAAATTTAACGTTCGATATCATTTTGTATTAAATTGCACAATGTGTCAAAATGCTATCCAACTAAACTATAATAAAGACACAGACAATTCTCCAATTTTTTTTTCCTGTTTTTATTGATTGTTCAAGGGTTTAATAGGTTTGATGACAATCGATCATACAACAAAATTTCACGGATAGTACCATTGAATTCAAACTAAAAAGCGACCATTCCATATACATACATGGCCAATGAAAGCGATATATAGTGGTATGAAATAAAACTTTGAGTGGTTACGAACCATTGATCTAGGCTAGTGCTGTACACAGACAGCGTTGTCAGTTTTTCGAAATTCGTTTTGTAAAAGCAGAATGTTCCAGGGTGGAAGTTAAGCTTTTTCATATTGCAAAAGAATTATTACCGAGTTGGCGATGATCCAATCCTAATCAAGCCCAGACTGTGGATCTTCATGTATTTTTATATTTTTATGTGTGTATTTTTTAAACATATTTTTACCAACATAATTAAAGAAAAGCAAGCTACGTCACTCGCTCGATTCCACTGAATGCTATCATGAAAATGTAACTTTGAGAATTCTACACGTTCTTGTAGATTATGTTCATTGCGTGCATTTTATCAACAGGAAATATTTATGAACGTAATTAAAGAAAAGAAATGTAAATTAGTTTGATCTACTAAATATTATAACGAATATTCTACTTCGAAAATTCTACACGTTTGTGCCTGTTATACGCGCTGTATGCATTTTCGTAGCTTCGAATATCCACGAGCGCATACAAATCCCTGAGAATTTGTAAAACTGTAACTTCTGGTCGACTTGACCTAACTCTTTAATATTCTTAGAAAAGACGGAATAAGGAACCTATTACTCAGCCAAATGCGTTTGAATCTCCAGCATCACGGAAAACGGCAAACCAACCAAACATCGTGGAGAAGACACCGAACTCAATTACACCGGAGGCAAATAGAATTTTCTATAACGTAGAAAGTCGCGAGTCCCCTCCTCTGTGTCCATGGAAGAGGGCTGTGTAAAGTCGACGTTAAGTCGGCGAAGTCGGCCGATGTAAGAGAAGACTAACCCGTATTTGCTAACGCGCGAATACATCCTTCCTAACAGAACGATCTATTTCACTCTATTTCCATAATATACGGGGTGGCCTGTAAATGAGATCGCTTAAAACATACATCGATAAGGATACAGAATCAGTAAAAAAATAAACCGATTGAAATCTCGTAAAAGAGATTAGCTCGAGAGAAAATTATTTTCACGATCTTTTGTATCTTTCCTTTCTTTTTTCTTATCCGAGTCTACCCAAACCTCAAAGTGTTCCTTAACATACTTTCCTAAGTACATTTTTGGTAACATTATTATTATTGAATTACCCACTAAGTACGTTTATTTTAAAAGTTGCATGTCGATCAAGATACTTAGCTTTTTGACAAAAAATATATACTGTCCCTACACTGTGCAAGCAGGTCGCCAAAAACTGTACAGATTAAAAATGTACGACGATTTACAGCGGTATGGTACTGTGAGAAGGACTTGCATACAACTATAAATAAGATAGATATTCAGATGATCTTCGTTTACTTCGGGTCACCCTGTATCTCTTTCCACCTTTTGCGCGCCACTTCTGCCTTATCCGTCGTCTAAGATTCAGGAGAAGCGACAGAACCCAATTTCCACGATCCATATTCGGCTTAAACACATTAACGGGTCTGCAGCGGAGCGCAGAGCAAATATACAGCGTCGAGTTTCCTCTCTGTCTAGCGTATGTTCACTGGTTCGCGACACTAGCTCCTCCTATGCTGCTTACTTCGTCTACCGCTCTCGGTGCTTCTTCCAGGTAACCTCCTCCGTGGAAATGGAAGCCGAGACACAGATTACGCTTCTTGCCTGGGCACGCTGCTTTGATTTTCTGCCGAGGATTAAGTGGAACGACGCAAATATTCGCCTGGCTCTGGCATCTCTGTGTCAGATGTTTTATTAGGTGTTGTGCAGCATGATGGAACGATTGCAGGTGACAGTACTGGGAATGATGGAGTACCTTGAAATCTTCGAAATATCATTCTTTTAAGGCTTTTAAGCCATCGTGCGTTTCATTTATTTTCAAATAAAACGTTACAATATCATATATATCGTACACAATATATACTGTATGAAACTTGTTTGGTCAGGTGCTGTTTTGGAACACGATGAAATAATTGGCGATAATGGAACAATTTTTTGAAATGTTTTTTTTTTTTTTTTTTTTTTTTAGGTTTTCTTGCTCGTTGAAGGCTTGGCTCGCGCCGACGTGGAACAATACTTACGTGTTCCCATGTACTTTTTTTTAATCCACCTTATGTAGCACGACGATATGTTTGATAATAATGGGATAACTTTCAAATGTTCGGAACCCAGCTCTTTTAAGGTTTTTAGCTCATTAAGGGCTTAGTTCATATCGAGGTAGGACAATAGCTGCACGTTGCTAGCGTTTTAGTGTAATTTCGTTTATTAGATGTCGTGCAGCACGATGGACTAATTGGAAGTAACAGTATTGGGAATGACGGAATATTTTGAAACCTTCGAAACGCGATGTTTTAACGTTTTCAATTCAAATGGAGCTTCTAGTGAACTAGAATAGCAAATATACTATACCATTAATACTAATAATAACAATAATACCAATAATACTATGAATACTAAGGTAGAATTAGAAACATTGGTAGTCCGCTAGGACATTATATCGCGGTGTCCACGTTATTATTACACAATTATCGATTTTCTCGTTGCCTACTATTTTTGCACCTCTGTCTCGGTTCTTTGATCTTCGTTAACCCTAGAGAAACGAAGTTTCCCGTACCATTTACCTTCCTCTGGTAATATTTCAACTCTTTCGCTCTATTCCTTACGCGCTCTAAAATACGCTGCCACGTTTTACCAATCGAAACTTCACCGATTCTAACAAAAATGAAATCACAAGTTCATCCAATACTCTCGAATTCCCAAAAACTAAAGAAACGATAAAAATGAAAGGATCACATATTAATGCGTCTTGCAACGTGCATATAATTTATTCGGAAATTGAACTAATCAATTTCTATAGCTCGTTACATTCTACGGCTCGGAAACGAAACGATTTATTTGCATGGCGTTGATTACACTTTGTCTTACTTATTACACCGTGTGTCTCGTTTGCACACATTTGTACGGATAAATCAAAAACACAGCACACCCCTTGTTTCACAATGTTATTCGTTTCTGTTTGGAGATATCGTGATTTAGTTAGCAAAGTTCGCTGCTTTTTTCCCTGTCTGTTGCATATATGCTCATTTATAACCATAAATAAATAGCATAACTTTTGACGAGTACAAATGTTGATCCACGCAATATCTGCTCCTATCACTGGAGATATCGAACCCTTAACCACACACAGACGCGGCAAAAAAAAAAAAAAAAAATATTCCCGTACACGCTCGTTTTTCAACCAAGCGTACCTTTTTCGTTCATCGACTTTTACATTTCATTTTTACAGTATCGAATTCCTGCAGTCGCGTGGAAACACTGCCGAATGGGTTGGCAACAAAGTGATTGCGGATTTTGTCAATACCACCTAATGACAAAATCCGCAATCACTTAGTTGCCAATGCAATATACTATCCTTCGAACTACTTGTCGTTAATTTCTTTACTTAAAGTGACATCCACCACCGTCCATGCAATGATTATGGTCATTGGCGACTATTTTTACATTCGGTGGTTACATTAAATTCCGTTCTTAATACCTCAGTTTCTTTACACAAGTCGATAACCTCTTGCTGGCACGGGATCGATGTGTGAGAACATCCTTGAGATTATTGTCCACACTACGCTTTTTCCCTTCTTCGTTGTACAGAGGACATCCTATGACTATACGGCTGATCGATAGTCTCACATCGCACACGTCGCATTCAACAGGAATATTTTCCATTATGACAACGTACGTACGCGTGAGTACGTTGATCTCATTCTGGTTATCGTGGTCTGCTCTTTACACTCCAACTGTGGATATGTTTTCGAATCACACAAGTTGGGAGTTCATTTATGGAGCGAGTTGAAACTACTTAATTGCTATGTAACCGGCACAATAAATACAATGGCGTGCGCAAATTGCTGTTATAACCACTGTCTGTACGTTACCGTGTAATCGAGGTAATTTTATCGCGCGGTAAACATTTAAATTTGAACTTTACGAATTGCGTAATTAAGTAATCGTAATTGAAGATTATTGAGATACTGAGAGAAAGCAGACTTCGTAACGATGCTTTGTAACGTTTGGATTAAAAATAATTTTAAGTTTGAGAAAAAGGACAGAGTCATAGAAGGATTCGGAAATCGCAAGCAAAGTCGGCGACATGCTCTACTGAATCGAGAAATCGATAGGTTCGTTTGCAAGACCTGTCGCAGCTATGGACAAATCGTTAGGCGTTGGCCAAGAACCAAAATATGCCAACTATTTACGGATCGATATCCCTGGGCCCACGATTCAGTGTAACGTCCCTGTGCTACATTCGTTTTACCCTCGTGGCGATGTTTTCCCACCACACAAAAATTTGACTGCGTTATGACCAACGAGGGTAAGTTTGTTGATAAATATGCAGGCTTGAAAAAATAAATGTAAATTTCAGAGTTCGTTCGTATTTCTCTCATGGGGTGAATATATATTGTTGGTGTACATCGATAGAATTTTTTTTACGTGGATAATTTTTCATTATATTCTTTTCTATTACATATAATCAGTTTTGATTGTAAAAATTAATTAACGAAAATAATTGTTAATTATACAGGGTGATTGGTAACTGGTGGTACAAGCGGAAAGGGGGTGATTCTACGCGAAAAAAGAAGTCGAAAATATAGAATAAAAATTTTTCGTTCGAGGCTTTGTTTTCGAGAAAATCGACTTTGAATTTTCGCTCGGTACGTGTGCACTTTATCACGTCTCGTTATAACGGATCTCACTGTAGATCGTTGTCTCGATGGATATTATCGCAGTTTAAGTTTGTTTTTGCCGTAACGGAAAATTAGAAATACATAATGAAATAATACGAAGTAATCATAAAGTTTATTATTAAAAAAATTGCTGAAAATGTTGCCCATTCTGCCGAACACATACTTCTGCTCTTCTAATTAAATTTCTATGAACACTTTCTAACGTATTCGATTGTTTTAAAGTATGAAAGGCTACGATAATCTTTTCTTTTGATTGCTCGCAACTTGCGATTTCTTCAGAATAGACGATTAATTTAATATGGCTCCATAAATAAAAGTCAAGCGGAGTTAAGTCAGGAGAGCGTGGTGGCCAAGCTATTGTCCCAGCACGACCGATCCAGCCTTGGTAATGTTGGTTTAAAAAACCTCTCGCATGACGACTAAAATGTGGCGGTGCACCGTCTTGTTGAAAAATTAAACTTCCTCTAGTTCTCAGCGGTACATCTTCTAATAATTCCGGTAGTTTGTTTTGTAAGAAATCGAAATATGCTGCTGCGTTACATTTCCTTCGAAAAAATATGGCCCAATAATTAGATGTCCGATTATGCCAGCCCAGACGTTTACGTTCCATCTTACTTGAAAATTCAAAGTCGATTTTCTCGAAAACAAAGCCTCGAACGAAAAATTTTTATTCTATATTTTCGACTTCTTTTTTCACGTAGAATCACCCCCTTTCCGCTTGTACCACCACCCTGTATATAATGGTATCTATGCTTATGGGAGAATAAAGTTATTCTAGATATTACGGTGTCTATATAGTTAGGGTAGTTGTCTCCAAGGGAGATTTTGATGATATGGATATTTAAATTGAGGATGGAAACCGAAAAATAAATTCTAATAATTCTATTATATTCCATTAATAATTTTAATTCGATATTTACTTTATGTCTGCTGTTTAAAAGCTAATTTTCATTTTCAGTGGAATGTAATTTTTTCGACTGATTCCTCTAGAAACTACGTATTTCCCAAAAACAATCTCAATCTTCCTACATTATCAATCGTAATATTTCCTCTTCATATGTTTCTAATTGACGTTTTAAAATTCTATAAAATGTCTATAAAAACTAATTTCATAATAATTCCACAAAAATCAATTACACCGATACGATGATCCTTCTGCTTGCGAATATTCCACGGAATAACTAATAACAAAAGTATCCATACAACGAAACAATTACACGACTAAAATTAAAAATCTCCTCGTAGAATTAATTTCATTTAACGCCGAATACCCGCAAGTGGAATGCAAAATTTGACTCGTTCGATAAAGACAGGAAATGGAGCATTGATTTTGCAATAATTCTACGTGTTTCAAGCGACCAATCAATTGTAAAATGCGGTTGCAGAGCGCTCGAAACGGTTCGTTTATTTTACAGCAATTCTATCTACCGTAAAAATATTTCATCAATTTCTGCATAATTATCTTTATTAGAAGTTGCTCAGGTGTATAACAATACAGTCTCTGTTAATATTACGACTACATTCTACCTGTCTAAAGTAGCTTAGACGTTTTGTAGCAATTATTGGATTTCACCTGAACCGTGTTTCAAATTGTGAACAATTATAATAATTGTAGAAATATTACGATGCAGATAAATATATAGCTATATATATATAGGTACAGAGAGTTTATATCTGAGTAATTATGAAATTCCTGCCTTATCAAGTTAATTATTGCGATGTAAAGATTTCAATTAAACGCATTCATCGCTACTATCATTCCATGAAAATTATGTTATAATTCATATAAATGTCCTTGATAGAAGCTTGCAGTAATGCTATAGGAAACTTTTCTAACATTTTGTCAATTAATGACTAGCTAATTGCGTTCTGATCGAATCGCAGCCATCGATTATTCGTTGGAAACTGTTGAGTCCAATCTTATGACAAAATGTAGTATGTTTCTTTCATAAGCAAAATCGTGGTTGCAGACAGTTGTAAAAAGAAAGCCATGTAAGGAACCTTGTTCTCTTTACGCTTCAAATACTCTACCTTTGTTTTTATTTAAAAAAAGCTAACGAAACTTCATGTCGCGTTACAAATTTCCATCGTCCTCAAACTAGAATTAGGAATGGCAAAACATTTTCAAGTCATCGAAATGAGATTTTCGAAGGCTTTTTGACTTTTGACAATTATTCCTGATTGTTTATTAAGAATATTTTGAACAATTCTAACCTGATACATTTTTTATTCGATCTAAGTGTTAAGAAATAATGTACAATTAAAAAATTACCTTTACAATTGTAGGTTCTATTTTTGGAGAAGTATCGCGACCATAAATCGTACTCAAATCGTAGCGAAACTAATATTGCGATATATTTAAATCTATTTTTCACAGATACACTTGAAAGATCACGCTGATCCAGCCATTCTGCATCGTATTAGGTTGTCCGAAAAGTTTCTTTCGTTTTATAAGATGATAATACATGAACAACAATTTCTGTTTTATATTATTTTATTGAATTAGGTATGACCTATTTCGTTCTATTTCTATTATCACGTTCGTGCATAATTTAATAAATTAATATAAAACAAAAAACATTGTGCGTCTATTATTTCCTTATAAAACGAAAGAAACTATTCGGACAACCTAATACTTGGAGAATTACATTAACTTTCACTGTTATCTTGATATCGTACTGCATGAGAATAGAAAGCCTGTCATTCAAACAGAATTTCATTTGGCTAATTTCATTCAACGTTATACAAATGAACAGTTCGTAAGAAATTACGCAAAACCTTAATTATGCTAAATTATGTTAAACGTTAAACATTCCACTCTATTTTCAGTTGAGAGTATCGATCTAAACGATACATTCGCAAGGTAAATGTTAAAAAGCTCGAGTTGCGCGTAATTTCTCCATCGGTTCACGCGTTTACCTAATTCTCACAGTCAGTGTCAAGGTTGCAAAAGGATAGAAAGGATATCCATGGAACAATTTAACAGTCGTAACATTTAACAAAACTAATGATACACTGTCGTATCGCATAATACTCAACACGTGGATCAAAATGTCCTCACTATTTCATATTGCGTTGCCCAAAAGCTTGTTTCCTTTTCTCATAAGCAAATATTAAATGCACAACATTTGTTGTTTCATATTATTTCGTTCTACCTATATCTTTGTAACAAAATGGATCACGCATAATTCAATGAAATAATACAAAACGAAAGAAACTTTGAGACAACCTACCACATCTATTTCACATATATTTCTATCACAGATACTCTGCAACGTATCTATTTCCCAAAGCACACGTACACGTATTTCCCGAACGAAAATAATTTGCATTGCGAAGCGCGAGAAGGGCACATGGAGCATCGCTCGTTCGCATCAAACTTAATAATCGACCTGCGACTTAAAATTCCAAAGGGACGGTGGCCATCGAGCCGGAAGTAACGCGGGTATTTCGTTAACTCGCTGGTTAATGAACGGCCAACTAAAAGGCGGAGGGTGAGCGGGGGTGTGGGGTGGATACAGTTACTAATGCCCGTAATTAAGTGCAAGATACGAGATAGTAGGAAGGAAAAGGAAGGGTGGGCGACGTTAGCAGTTGCAGGAGGAGGAAGCTGGGCGACAAATTACAAACTTGGGAAATACGATTCGCGAAGCAGCAGAAAGAGGGAACGCGCGCTGGGGAAAGGGGTAAAAGGGTTGCTCGCGCTCGCGAGTCTAACAAAGCGTTTGTTCCCGCATCCAGCCTTGATACCCAAATTAAATCATTCTGCAGAGAACCAGGTCTGTTCCCGCTTTATGCAAATCAACGACACACTGCAGCGCGTTAATGTACCGCGATATTTCATTACCATGCGCGCGCGCGTACACGCGCGAGCGACAAAAAGAGGAGACAGAGAGAGAGAGAGAGAGAGAGAGAGAGAGACAGACAGACAGAGAGAGAGAAAAATGGGTGTAGTTTTGCGGATGAAGTCGCGAATGTGGGCAGTTGGGAATTTTTGCAAATTACCGGGATACCCTCTGGGGAAAATAATTCATTCCTTCTGGGAACGTTTGTGGTGAATGGACGCGGATAGTGTTAGGTGCTTTGATATGCGCGATCTTGCTGTTTTCTCGATTTTTTTTTTTTTTTTTTTTTCGCCGAATATCGATGTCTTTTATGGGACTAGGAGGTTTGGTACAAGGTGAAACGATTGGAATTTTTCATGGCTTTGAAACGTAGATACCATAGATAGTATCCTTTTTTTTCTTGTTATTTTTTTTCGGATTTTGCAGGGTTTTGTTGGATTAGGAGACACTCGATATTTGAGAATTCTCGAAAGGAATTGTAGATAATATAATTTTGGTTTCTCTTGGATTTTGGCGCTTGGATTTAGCGAAGAATACGAGAAGAATACACATGTTCGACCGAGCTTTAAAAAGAAATTAAAAGGTATATCAAATGGTGGACGAAAGAAACAGAAAACATTGGAGCTAGAGGGGACGAAAAGAAAAAGAGGAAAGTAGGAGGAGATAAAACGCGGCCGCGAAGCTAATTTCGATGCTGCATCCTGAACGCCGATACACCAGAGTCAATATTGTACTTGGACTTTCTCCGGAAAGTAAGCTCAGTTTTAAGCCCGTAAGAAAATCTACCCGAGGGGGAAAGCTGCTTAACAGTTTGGAAGAGCCTTCGCGTTCCACCGGGAGAAATTTATCGACTTCTTTTCTCTTTTTTCTTTCCTTCTTTTTTGTCTTTTTCTTTTTTTGTCGAATAATCGTTCGTGTACCTTTCAGCCGTGATCGTGTCGACAATTATTATCCGCGTTACTCTTGAGTCATCCGCTAAGTCCGAGTTAATTAGTTTGGCGTTACGTTGGTTCTTACCTGAAACAGAAAATAGAATTTTTGTTAGTGGAGAATGAATTTCGATTTTGAAATTTTTAATTCGTTTGCGAGAGCAATTTCATTTGTAATTTCTTTTCAACTTTGTCGCGCGAGATCTTCGAGTTATTATATTTTTAATTTTGTCCTCGTGTTAGCAAAGTAGGAGATTTGTAATTGTTTGAACGAAGGAGATACTTGACATAAAATTGAAAACGGATATATTGTACATAACGGTAATAATTATTCGTATTTTGTCTAAGCCTGGTAATTTTTAACCTGGTAACTGGAGGTAATTTTTAATGTTAGAAAAGTATGGTTGGATAAATGTAATTAAACAAATAAGAATTGCAATTATTCCTTTTATTTAAAGCACAGATGAGGTAGCCCATCTATGTTTAATGGCAAACATCGATGGAAAATTACGATGCCACGGTACAACTTTCAAATTGCGCATTAAACTAGAACAATCTTTTATTGAGATTGAACAAATAAGAATTTGTCGCTATTAGAATATAGAAATCATAGTATTCGAATAATAGGAATTAACTTTGAAACAAACAGGGGTCAGGATTACTGAAGTCATTAAAAAAAAGGAAGTAATTTTAAAATCACCCATGAAAATAAAACAACCCTCTTCGACCATTAAACAAACAAGAATCTCCATTATTGAAGCCATTAAAAAAATAGAAAATAATTTTCCAACAAACAAGAATCACCATTACCGGACCCATTAAAGGAAGAAAATGATTTTAAAATCACGCATTAAATAAAAAAAAAAAAAAAAAAAAAAAAAAAGAAAAGAAAAACTCTCTACTACCGCTAAATAAGCAAGAACCATCGTTATTGTAGCCATTAAAAAATAGAAAGTAACTTTCAAACAAACAAGAATCTCCATAATTGAAACCATTAAAAAAATAGAAAATAATTTTCCAACAAACAAGAATCACCATTACCGGACCCATTAAAGGAAGAAAATGATTTTAAAATCACGCATTAAATAACAAAAAAAAAAAAAAAAAAGAAAAGAAAAACTCTCTACTACCACTAAATAAGCAAGAACCATCGTTATTGTAGCCATTAAAAAATAGAAAGTAACTTTCAAACAAACAAGAATCACCATTACCGAAGCTGTTGAAACAAACAAGTGATTTTAAAATTACGCGCCAAAATAAAAAAAGAGAAAGAACCCTTTACTACCACTAAATAAACAAGAATCACCATTATTAGTACCATTAAAAATAAAAATAAAAAAAAAATAAAATAAAAAAGAAAGGAAAAAGAACACAAAAAGAAAAAGAAATAGAAAGGAACTTTTAAACGTCAACGCCAACATAAAGCAACCCTTCATCATCACTAAACGAAAGAAAACCACCATTAACGATGGCGTCAAAAATAAAATATAATGATCGCACGATCGACCTGAAAAAAAAAAAAAAAAGAAGCAAAGTAGATAAAAGAAATTCAGAAGCACGTAATTTCTAAATCACAGGACATTGGAGAGAATTGAACTCGATGATCGAAATCTGGCCGAGATCCAGGCTCGTTTTCCAAATTTATCGTTTAATTGGCTTTGCCGGACAAGCGGCTTCGATAAGGAGCGGACAAAGGCGAGGCTCTCGTCGATATTGCTGTCACGTTTCTTGGTTACCCAATCCCCCGGGTTGCTTCGATTGCGAATCGAACTAATAGGACTAATCACGCCGCGATGTAATCGATGCTAATAACGCGTGCTTATGGCTTACGGGCCTTGATAATTGAACGCGCTAGCTTGACCCACACCACCATAACTATGCTATTCTTTTGAAAATTCGAGGGAATCTGATGCTTTGGTGAAATTTCATTTTCTCGTTTTTACGTCAAGCGTTGCTGGTGATAATCCAATTTTCATTACGTTCGAATGTTGCGAAATGAGAGTTTCAATTAAAAGAAAAGGATGAAAATGGCAGATACTTTTTGGTCGTTGATTTTTTAAGGATCTTTGTTCGTTTCCAAATTGCGCGCTGTTCTTATCTTTGAAACTTGGTAGTGCGTTGATAATTATCGTTTTTAATTACGATCGTGAATATTTTGGATAATTGATAATGATAATTTTATGCTTCTGAGTTGGACTAATTTTTTTCTCGACATATTGAAAACCTACATTTTGTTTTTTAATAAAACGAAAGCGGTAGTTTTTCGTGCCTCGAATTTCTTCCCTTTGCTTCTTATTATTTCTCTGTTTTTCTCAGGTCACGTCCATTCCTTTTCTTTCTTATATTTACTTTTTCTTTTCTGCTCCTTATTTCTTTTCTTTTTTTTTTCAGATCACGTCTATTCCGTTTTCTTCCTATATTTAATTTCTCGTTTTTCTTCCTCGATATCTTTTGTTTAACCGTATTACCTAATTTAAAAAATTGCTCTGAATTAACATATATATATATATATATATATATATATATATATATATATATATATATATAAAATATATATATATATATATAATATTTATATATATATATATATATATATATATATATATATATATATATATTTATATATATATAACTAAAAAAATAATCCATCACTTCTAATAATAAACCAAACAAATAACATTCTATTCCGATTGACGATAATCCAAGACCAAACCCCCGGAAATGTCCAATGTCCAAAAAAGTGAAAAACATGGACCAATTATAAACATTGCGAACAACAACTAACCACAATCCTAACTACTTCGAACATGGTTTCTAAATTATAGAAATTCCTCAGTTTCTTGCCCAAGAACAATAATTAGCAAAACCGCAAAGGAATGGGCAAAAATTTGCAATTTCCAAAAAAATAAAAAATATCTAACAATCATAAATATTCGAAACAACGATCGATCACAATACCAACTGCTCCAAACATGGTGTCTAAATTACAAAAATCTCTCAATCTCTTTCCCAGAAACAATAACTAGCGACACCGCAATGGAACGGCTAAAAATCTCTCAAAAAATAAAAAAAAAAAAAAAAAAAGAAAATGTCATCTGACAATCATAAATATTGGAAACAAACATCTAACCGTAATCCAAACTGCTTCAAACACACGCTATAAATTTCCTCTATTACAAAACTATCTCAATTCCTCGTTGTCTCTTGCAAAAACATAGCCAAAGGAAATGAGAACGACAGAGGATGAAAATCGGGATAAAAGGACGGCAGCCAGGGGACAAAAGGGCGGACAATAATTCGTTAACGTGCGATCCCTTCGTGTAAACGCTCGCACATACGTTTCAACGTACATGTACGAGCCGGCGAACGAATCGAGTTACGCGAACTTTGCATAATGACATTTTCGACGTGACCGATTTTGCGCTTCTTCGCGTTGCCTTTAATCTCAGCCGGCGATTTAAACTAACGAGGCGTGTCACGACTGCCACGGGACCCCGCGACACTCGCTTTATTTTCCATAGGAAAATCTCACCAAAGAGGCGAGACGTACCGACTTTGCAGAAACGACCTCCCGTCGCTTGAAACGAGCCTCGACTTTCGCCACTTTCGGAGAACGTAGGCCTTGCAACGTGACTGGCAAAATTTTCTTGCTCCTCGTTAGCGTCGAAGGACAGTTTCTTTTCGTAAAATTATCTCGCCAGCTTCTTTTCTCACCGATGGAAATTATTTGATGTTATCCATGAAGATATTGTTGTCGTATGATGCATATTGCTTTACTTTCTTTCATCTTTCGGCTTTGTTTCTTTTCTCTTCCATTTTTGTAAATGATATCTATATTACATAGAACGTGTATATTATAATATTCTGATGATTAACCATGGTTGTACAATGACAAGTGAATAAAATGAGGTTTCAATACCATGAGCGTACAGACGCGAGAGCAATTCCTAATTAACATGATCCCATAAAGGGCTGGAAACTCGGAGCGGAGTGTTCAAGTTCTAATTTTCGCGATACCAAAATGTTTCGTTCTATATATCAGCTACGTAATTATACATCGTAACTAAAAATTACAGTTGCGATTATCATACCACAATTGTCCCAAGTATCGTGAAAATTGAAGCTCACAGTTGGAATTCTACTTGAAGTACATAATCTTCTTTGAAACCGTGTTAATTAACAGTGTAGAAGCTATGATTAATACGATTAAAAGCTACAATAAGTTTACGATTATTTAAGAAAAAATAAAGTTACTGTGTGTATGGCACAGGTTGAAGATCATACGTTAGATAAAAAAGAATTATTATCATCGCTGAAACAATTACTATTAATATGATCAGTATATTAAATCAGATCAGTATATTAGATCAGAATATTAAATGATCGGTATTACTCAAAAGAGGAGAGTAAAACCTACAAAATGCCTGAAAACTTCGAAGCAACGATATCGATCCACGTCAATTTTACCATGAAACGTGCTTTTAGCATAATTCTTCTTTCACCTAAAGCTACTCTAAGTCCACAGGTGCAGAATAAAACAAACTCGACGCTTGGAAATTGTGCCACGCGTATTGAAGTATCGAAAAGGTTGCAGGCTGCTCGGAATAGTTTCGATTGGACGACAATGGCCCCGGAAGCGATCGGATTCCCAGCCGGCATTGGCCCGGCAAAGAGAGATCGTATGCAAATCTCGTGGTCGTCGAATTCGACTCGCTCGGATGGCCGAGGATTTTCCGGAAAATCCACGATTGCCGCTCATTTCCAATCGTCTCACGGTGACCAGCTTAATGGCGAATTATGCGTGCCGCGGCCGCTACAACACCGAGCGAGCTCTGCCACCCGGAAACCGGACAGTCCATCGAGTATGCAATTTACGCGCGAATTTCCCGCCACTGATATCTGCTTCTCATCCTCCTTCACCGAAACTTTCATACTCTAACGTTAAGTATATACCGTGATACAGAAATATGTTGTAGGTTGCTTATAATAATATATACAAGATGTACCATAACACGTGGGACCCAATTTATGGGCATGGGCATGACGAGACAAGTATTGTGAGCGTTTAAGGGCTCGGCTATTGCCGACCGCGCCATATCTCGGGTTTAGGACTCATACTGGCTTCGCTTAGAGATGTTCGTTAATTTTTATATCTACTTTCAGGCGTCCGCCGCCCAGGGAGCGGCGCGCGTAGGTGTTCGGCGCGCGACTTGGAAGAACCCTGCCCTCTCCTTTCGGTTCATTGGACAAGTTGGACCTACCCTTTCAGGCAGCAGCTCGCTTAGCTGGCGCGTCAGGATGCGAGCATCCTGTCGCGTCGTTACCAACGGGGGCCATGGGCATGACGAGACAATACAAATCGTGAAACATCACCAACCACATTAACAGTTGCAAGGAGTACTATTGTATTATTGTTAATGATTATGGATATTTATCGCCGAAATAAAGGTATAGAAACACTAAATATTCATTTAATATTCACAATAAAATAATTATGCGTTTATTTAGTGAACGATTTCAACAATATTAAACGATACAATCTTGCACGTGTCTCAGCACTTCCTTCTCACACTAGCTTCCATACCAGATGCCCTTCCACACACGACTGACGACGGAACAGTTTACATTCTTTTGTTTTCGAGACGCCGCGAACACACATACCCATACTCACATACTACGCAGTCAATTTAGCATATAAAATTACACATATCTCAACAATTATCTACTGGAGTTCCAGTTCGATCTGGCAGATCGTCTTCCTGGCTCTAATTATTCGACATCTGTTCCTGGCTCAACCGATCAGAACACAATTCCCACTAACTATATACAAACAACAACGCTTAGACCTTAACACTTTGACTGCCACGCCGAAATCACACGTTTCGCTTAGGACGTCACGGGAGTATTTTTATTATTCAAAGAATATAATGGCAAAATAATAATAAATTGATGATGTAAGACAACATCCTCCTCCAATGGACCGTTTATTTTGTTGGTGGTCACGGGTGACCATCGTGGCGCCTTGCTAACAGTTGATAGCGACATATTATAACGAGGTTTCGTTTATTTCAACAAACCATTCGCATTCGTTGTTTCGTCGTAAGCAAAAGGCCCAGAATATATCGTTGAAACGTGTAGAAGATATTGGTAAACGGTATTTGCTCGTTCTAAATATAATAGTAAGGTATGTGCACACTTCTAACTTCAATTATATGACTATAAAGCAGCATTTACGATTATTTTCTAAGCTATGTTTATCATAATATTCGTAAATTACCCCTCAAAGATATGGATGCAAACACAATGCACGTTAGATGCAAGATTTGTTCTCATTTTTTTTTTTTTTTTTTTGATGTTCTAATAAAAATGTTTAATCGTTCAATGGGGCACTTTTTATTTCAAAGTATCTGCTATTTATCGGTTATATTCAAAACGCCCTAACTGTCGATTTTCATACAATTTTTACAATTGTAAGAAGTTCAAGCGCTCCGGTCACCAATGACCAATGTGGCAGTCAAAGTGTTAAGCACAGAAGGCAGAGAAAGAATAGAAGATATTCGTACGAACTTACCAGAGCTTGTTTCAGAGTCATAGTCATTTTTGTGTTTCAATAGCAAGCAACTGCTTTGCAATGGAGTGGTGCAAAACCTACTGCCTGACCTGCTCGTTCCTCGGATTCAAATCCAGTAGGTTTTTTTATTTCTGCAGCCACTTCGAAGCAATTGTGCATTCGATAGCCATTGCCAGTGTTGAAATAGTTCGTGCACGTATACAACAAAGTTGCCAACAAATTCAACGAATAGCTGGAATTTTTTCAGGATTGAGAAATTCTTTGATACTGACGACTGCAGGTTTGCATACAGTGGCGAGTGTGGCAGTCATTTCAAGCAGCTTTTTCGAAGATAAGCAGCTGCGGATCACCGAGACATTAAAATGGTTCTAACTTTGAAACGAGACCAGATAGAAGAGCATATGAATATTTTTCGTCAGTTTTCGTATTTTCTGCTCTGTTAGTAGAGATTAATGAAACTCGAATCACGAGCAAATATTTACAATTCCCATCGGTGGTGGCAACGCATATCAAATGCTGCTAATGAAATGTCAATTAACGTCATTTAGCGAGAAATATTCGTAAGAGCGTTTATACGATGGTTCCTCGAATCGAGACAACTATGTCACTGTCGATAAATTTTCCACTATGTTGGTAATTAATGGGTAATACGAACTTGTCAAACGCAGTAGCTTTACACGTTTGCTAGAGAAAACTATCCCTGCTAAACGTTGTATAAATAGAGAAGCATTCCGATTTTCGATGGTTCGATTCTACCAAAATTTCGCCCTTTGAAACTAAATTTCACACGCGTATTCTCTTTTGAAAGAAAAATATCGAATAATCGAACAGAGGGAGAAAATATTAAATTAAAGTAAATATTGAATCGAATTGAATTTAATCAAAGGAAAATGTATAGGAAAGCTTCCTCGTTTCTAGAAACTATCCCTTCCAATATTTCTTAAAACGTGTGATATCAGACAACGTAGTATCAAAAAACCTTAATAAGGAAAGGGATAGAGAAAAAAAAAGCAAGGAATATTGAAAGCATTTTCCGATCTCCAAAAACTAGCTACTTTTTCCAAAATTCTCTAAAACCTTGAAAAATATCGATTTCTACGATACTCCACGCTATAATAATAATAATAATAATAATAATAATAATAATAATAATAATAATAATAATAATAGATACGCTAATAATTTTTAATTTGAGACCTTTCTAACTTGAACATTCGCTAATAAGTAGACTGCAGATTTTTATGCAAGTTCATATTTTGAATAATGTAATTAAAAGAAGTATTACGTGAATTAATTCTGTATACAATGGAGGACGAAAGAAAGTTTAAGAGGTAAGCGATACAGAAAGCACCAGATTCACAGAAAAAGAAAGAGATTTACAATCGACAGAAACGATTACATTATAGTTACATATAAC
Source organism: Bombus campestris (assembly GCA_905333015.3). Taxonomy (NCBI): domain Eukaryota; kingdom Metazoa; phylum Arthropoda; class Insecta; order Hymenoptera; family Apidae; genus Bombus; species Bombus campestris. The sequence goes on from HG995135.1 coordinate 8,516,328, forward strand.
ACGCTAAAGAATATTTAGTAAAACGAAGCTACCGCTGACGACACGGTGCCGTTATTACAAAGAAATACGATCTTCAAATTCTCTTTTCAAATTCAATTTTGAACTTTCTAATTCCCCACATACCTGAAAACAATAGTGCAATTACGCAGGAGATTCCATCATCCGGAAAAATCTTCCAAAAGCCAAACATAAAGCCATTAATTCCACCGATAATTCGCTGGCACCTTTCCGAGGTTTGGAACGCCTGCGTTCGTCATGAAAATGCAAAGAGACTGTGGAGATCCTGAATAGGACAATGCGTTCCCATCAGTGGAACTAATTAAATTCCGCAGCAACCAGGTTGACTCTCGAGATGACGACGTGCTAGCTTCTCTCTCTATCTCTTTCTCTTTCTCTCTCGAGTCCTTTGAACCGAGATCCTTCTCGTTTGTAGGAAGGATGAGGGCGAAACCTTGGCTCCACCGGCTCTCGAGGACGCTTTTCCATTTCCTGACTGTATGCCACGATAAGCTATCTGACCCGCGGCGACGTTCGAGGACGTTTCCAAGGCCCTAAATCTCTACGTCAGAGCCACACTGGCGACGACGTCTCGGTGACGTGGTATGCTGCACCGGTATATGCTCGCTAGCCAAGCCAGGAAATTGGGGAAATGAAAAGTGGCGGGCCACTGTCATCGACCTCTGACACGATCCTCTGCGTGTCTTGATGGAATCGGAAACTGTCTTTGCCAGAATTTGGCTTACGATGGTTATAGGCTGGGTTTCACGATTACGGTCAAGATGTATGGCTTTTGGAAGAAATTTATACGGCTAGTGAAGAAAATGGATAATAGGATATCGTATTACATTAAATTTTATTGTATATTTGCGTTGTCAGAATTTTCATTGTATATGCGATGGTAATCTAAATGGATTTCACGATTATCGTCGAGATACGATGGATTATTTGGAAATTGATCGGGTTCAGTTCACTTTTGCGTTTCTCATGCATCGCCAGCAAACAGCAGAGATATAACGATCGCGAGGATAGAGGGATGCTGTTACGAGCAGCAGCTTTTTCAACGCTTTACAGCTCGGAGAAATTTTTATCAAAGCAATCTACATTTTATTATTTTATTATTTATTCTATATAATAATAATAATAATAATAATAATAATAATAATAACAACAACAACATTATTGGTCTTCAATGATTTAATAGATACGCTAAAAATTTCTTCTAACTTGAAACCTGTAAGCATTCTACTAAATCCAATAAGTAGACTGTAGATTTTTATGCGAGTTTATATTTTGAAGAATGTAACTAAAAAAAGTAGTACGTGAATTAATTCTGCCTACAATGGAGTATATTATATATATTATATTATTAAAAACATAAGAAGATAGTTTAGATCAAAAGTATTAGGACATTTGCCGATCTTCAACAAAATACAATCATTGAATTTTAAAATTTTGTATCTTTTTAAATAAGACTTTGGAAACTGGGATGTCCAAAAGTTTTACACAAAATTAACAAATTGGTTACTATATTTGGCAGCAAAAAATGAGCCACAAAAAAAAAAAAAAAAAAAACACTGATCATTATTCGTTCAGTTGTGCTCTTCATAGTATTTAGTATTTACAGGTATCCCGTATCGGTTCGATAGCACTATACCGTGTTCTGTGCAGAAAAATTGATGGGAAAAAAAAGAAGGAAAAAGAGAGGTGAAAGGTGTTCGTGGAAGGGGAAAAGAGGCCGATGGAAGCTATCTATTTTTTCCTCCTCTCTTTTTCAGCGAGGAAAGCTATCGAGCCTGTCGCCGGAATATGATTCATAAACGGATCCAGAGGAACGTTTGACCCGGGCCGAAACGGTTCAATAAATTCTTCTTCCCACCCTTTCGCGTACAATCTTCGTTGCAGCTTCGACAGCCCGTCCCATTTCCAACAGAACAAACAATTATTTCCTCTGTCTGATTCCATTTGGAAAAATGACTCGTCGACCAGAGGATGTTCGATAAACATCCCTTTTTCCCGGCTTTATCTATCCACGATACAACGATCGACCATCTTTCGAACGTAGGCAAAGTCGATACGTTTCTATCGTTGCTTTTAGAGAAAATTTCGTCCTTTGTTTCGTTGGCGAATGTGATACAAAGCGTTAAGGGATGATTTACAAGGAAAGGGATGAACAGAGAGTGTCACGACACGTGAAATTAGCGGTGTAATTATCAAGGGGGTGAGTTTCGGAATGTCGAAATCACATCGTGACACTGATAGTACGAGGTTGTGAAAATTGTCTGAGAATTTTGGAAATGTTTCGCTTGGACGCTTTACGAATGTAAGATAAGACAGAAAAGATTATGTAACATCGGTGAGATGGTTTCTGAAATTTCCACACTATCAGCGAAAGGTTACGGTCTTTGGAAATTTGGAAATTTTTAATATCGTATCGTTTATGTTCGATATTGTTGTCTAGAATTTTTAAAATTATAATTCGACCACGAATATTATCTTTGTATGAATATCAAACAACACATGAAAAGTTAAATCGCTCAGGTGACAAAGATATCGGATTATTCGAAACTTCGCACCATTACATCAGGTTGTCCGAAAAGTTTCTTTCGTTTCGTAAGGTGATAATAGATGAACAACAATTTCTGTTTTATATTATATTATTGAATTACTTTTTTTTTCAGTTTACTGATGACGATCCATTTCTGGCTTTAGATGTCAGATTACAAAGACAGGAAGAAAGGATGAAATTGTACAAGGATCTTTTCGCCGTTGTAACCCGCAGTCCAACCACCCCACGAGGCAAGAAGGCACTACCCAATTTTTACGGGTTTCTCATCCTCAAGTTCTCCGTAAGGTAGGTAAGATTATTGGAGGGCGAAATTTTTCTTCTCCTCAGCTAGGGAAAACCACTTCTCCTCTCCTCAGATTTGGAAAGAGGTTCGAAACTGCGCGCCGTTTTCTGCTGCACCAATTTCAGAAGTACTCGACTGAGTGGGATGATGGTAATGGTAGGAATTACACATTTTGACAAGAAAGCGATTTGTTTTCTTCTCTTTAATTTCACCCTCGCTTTTCCACTTGTCGTCTGAAAACAGAGGTTGGAGGGGAGTGCGATGTACAGATGATAGTGGTGGCCAAACTGGAAAGGATATCACAGAGCCCTGAAAATGAAACCACCTGTGAGAGGACGACGTTGCTTTCGCAAGCATTTCTGAGTAGCACCGGACCACTATTGAATTACTTATGATCCATTTCGTTCTATTTCTATTATTATGTTCGTACATAATTCAATAAAATAATATAAAATAAAAAATCATTGTGCGTCTATTATTTCCTTATAAAACGAAAGAAACATTTCAGAAAACCAAATATTTATTTCATCCTATTTTCCAGTTCGATTTTAGTAATACTTGGTTGTATTATGAAGCAGATTAAATTTATGATAATCTCCTGACAAAAGTATTAAACTAAAAATCAAATGAATTGCAATATTTTTGTTGTTGGAAACAGGGTAGAACATTCCAGTCATATAAGGTTAAACAACAAAGAAGGAACCGCGATACATTATCAGGATTAATGGGAAAGGGAAAGATTTACTGCATCGAGAATTTTGAGCGTTTAGCGAGAGATATATAGGGGTGTGGGAATCTGTATCGGAAAATCTGGGTCGCTGGAAAGCTAGTGCTCGACACGTTGAAAGAGAGAACGTAGAACGTGGCTCGGTCTAAAGCAACAGGGAATAAGAACTTTACTGCATCGAAACTTTTGAAATACTGAGAAGATAAAACTTGTAATGTCTCGAAGATTAATCATATTTAGAAAGTATCGACGTACATGTATCTTTGCCATAACTTTGCATTGTCATCTTGGCTATTTGAAAACTATAAATCTTACGAAAACCTTTTGTCTCTAATTTTTCCTGCTTGTCTTTTATGCTTATAAAAGGAGGAAGAATATCATTTTTAACACTAGAATTACTACACCAAATTGACAGGATTTTACAATTCTATTTGAAAATTCCTACTTCATGTTATTTTTTTTCCCCAATAATGTAATGATTTTCGTAACGATAGCTAGAAGAATAATATAATGAGTTTTATTTTGCTTTTTATGTATTCAAACTGAAAATAATTTTGTATCAGGGCTACGTATACCAATACCAGTCGAAATGGTCAAATGGTCAAAGTGTAAAAGGCAATCTGCAATCCTGCAAAGTCCTGCAATCTGTTTATCGAACCCCAATTAACCAGTTTCCTCGTTTTGGACAACTTGCCACACGTTTTTCAAATTTTTACTGCGTATCATTCAATATGATGATATCAGTTAGTTTGATCGCTAGATCGCTAGATGCTAACACTAGAAATACCACAGCAGTGAAAATGACTGGTTCTACAATTTTATAAATGTGTCAATCCTCGTTTAGGGATCCCAGATGGATTAATAATACCAAAAATGTACTCCATAACATGGAATTTCTTCTGTAAGAAGAATAAATCAATAAATATAAAGATATTATATTATTACGTATTTTTTAAAGATCAATCGTTTTGGCTGGTTTTGACAGAAATAGCTTCGTGTTAACTATCGGTAGTTCTAGTGTTAAGCTAATATATCGCGCAATATTAAACGAAACTAGTAAACTATTTGAATATTTCTGATTTCTTAATAATAGTAGCAGTATATATAAATCTTTCATTCAACTTGGAAGAAGTTCTTCTTTCAGTACCTACTTCTTTGAAAATCTCCAACTTTCAACATTCTACTCTACAATCACTCTTTCTTTTCTTTCTGAATAGTCTACAATCGTTATTATTCCGAAACTTCTGCTTTCACTTTTCGTTCTTTGTAAAATTCTAACAATTTCTCTCTCCTCATTTTATGCGTCATCCTTGAACTTGACTTATTTACGATCCTCTTCTTAAGGTATTTTAACCTTCAATTTTTATTTCTACTACCTTTTATCCGACTTGTTTTTTCTACTGTGAAGTAAAAAGGGCAGTGTATATTAAAAATTATTTCCGACCAATATACCTTGTTTTTTCAGAAGCATCGCTGTACAATTGGAAACCGTAATAGGAAAACATTTCGCAATTTCTTCAAAAACTCAAAACTAGCAAATATCATTGATCGAGATTACCCAAATTACATAGCAAAAAAGTCCTTACACATGTAAAATAAATTCAGAAACACATCCTTTTTATATACTGAAGATGCTTCGAAATTTCTACAGAACCATCTTCTAATAATTATTTATGTAACAATAATATATAATAATAATGTTTGAAGACTTAAAACTCGGTTGCCGATATAAAAAAAATAATTCCATAAATCAGACTGCTGGCTGTGACGATTACACTTGCAGACAAAATTCGTCCATACACTAAGAATGCTTCGAAATTTTGCTAAGATCTGAAAGTTCCTTAAAACCAGGTTCCACGAGCATCTAGTAGAATTTGGAAACTTAAAACTTCGTCGTCGATATAAGAAGAATATTCTGCAAAGCCAGAAGCACCTCGAAATCCCTCCGAAATTTAAATATGCTGAAGAGCAAGCTTCCCCGATACCCCAAGAACTATCCTTTAAGATCCTCTAAAACCCTTCCTCGACTCCAGAACAAAAGAAAATTCAGTGTAAAACGCGATCGTCCGACCGCATCGACGACAGCCGTCAGTCTGATATCGGCAATCGCACAACAACATCTCAAATCATCTGTCCCCGTAGTAATTTAAATTAATTAATAATTAATTAAATTCCCGTAGTTAGTAATTTAATTAAATTAAACGATTCCGTCTTCTCTAGAATTATCATACAAACGGCAAACCGAATATCGCAGTCGAAATTTGCTCGCCGGTATAGGAAGAACACTCTTGCGAATGAAAAACATTGGAAAATCCCTTTGAAATCTAGAAATTCTAGAAAACTAGCGTTCTCTATGTCCGAAAATCCCGCCTTTCAACGGCCAACCTAAAGTCCTCTTTCAACGGCGCGACAAAAAATTCCTGTATTCAGCGTGATCGTCTCAGCTGGTGGCATCGACGACAGCCGACAGGGTAATATCGAATTCCATGTGGCACGCGATCCTTTTATTATTCCGTGAAAGCGAAAAACTTGCCTGGTATAGCCGGGACGCGCCCCTTCCGTCAACCTCGCCCCTTTTCGCCGCCCTTACATATCCTCTCGCCCTACCTGCGCCTCCTCCTCAGCCATCTCTTGTCCCCTTTTTTCCTTCGTGGCTCGTCGCCGTAACGACAACGATCGCCAAGGTTTCAAGGCTTTCCCGTGACCCCCACTACGCCCCTCTTCACCCCCTTTGTGTTATCCGGGGCCGGTTTTTAATTAATCCATCCACGCCGCTTATAAACGATCGATGCCCGTTCCCGTTTTACGATCAACGCTTCCGTTCGCCTCTAATCGACGTCGACCACCACGGATTCTCACCCCTTTTTCACCCCGTGGCTAAACGGAGACCGGGTTTCTAGGGCGGATCGTTGCGCTTCATACAGATGGTGAATGTGATGGTTGGTTGGTTGGTTGGTTGGTTGGTTGGCTAGTGGTGGTGGTGTGCCGATGCTTTTTAAGATCTGCTTCTTTCTTTTTTGTTTCTCAGAGCATTCTTTCTTCTTCTTTTTTTTTTTTTTTTTCTTGCGGGGTAAGACAGAGGTTTCTTCGTTTTTCTTTGCACGAGGATTGTGCCTTTCCTATAGGTTTCTGACTCTTTGCCTTTCTCTTTGTGTGCTTTTCTCTTGTGTGAAGAAACACTTCTTCTTTTCTTCGGTATTTGTATCTTCTTTTTATTTTTAATCGAGTACTCTGTATCTTTATCTTCTTTTTAATTCTTCTTCGTTTTTCTTTGTGGAATGTGGCGGTGATGGTTGGTTGGTTAATGGAGCTGCTTCTCTATTTTCACTTCTTTTGTCTTCTTTTTGCTTGTAAAAGCATTCTTTGTTTCCTTTGGATTACTCCGTTTCCCGCTCCAGAACTGTGTCTCTTCTGTGGTTTTTTGATTCTTTGTTTCGCTCTGTGCACGAGTACTTTCTCTTCCTTTTAATCGGCTTGCTGCTTCTTTCTCTCTTTAATCGATTACTTTGTATCCTTTTTCGCTTGTCGTTTTCCTTTTCCTTGTTTCCTGAATCTTCTTCTTTTTTCTTTGTGCAATACGCACGGTTGGTTGGTTAGGTGACAGTATCGGTGCTGATGCTATTTTTTTGTTTGTGAGAATACTCTTCCTTTCCATTGGGTTTCTTCGTCTCTCTTTGATCGAGGGATCTTCTCTATGGTTTTCCGATTCTATGTTCCCCTCTTTGTGTTTGAGTATACGATAAAAATTGTTGGTTTTCTCCTTCTTTTTTCTTCGGTCAGCTGCTTTTTCCTTTCTTCCCCTTTTTATTCGGACACTTTACCCTTTCTTTGCTTTCTCGATTCTTCCTTTTCTGTGTGTGAATACTTTTTCCCTTCTTTCTTCTTTGTCCACGAGAAACAGGTACTTTCTCTTCTTCTTCTTTTTCCTTTGTTTTTTCCGTTTTCTTCTTTTCTTCATAAATTAAATGAATATTTTTTAGTTACTAATTATCCGTCTTTTTTCGTTACGCGCGAACAAGTACTTTTTCTTCTTTCTCTCTCGTGGTTTTGATCTTCCTTCTTCTCTCGTACAATAATTGAATTCTTTTAGCGTACATATACTGGGTGTTTCCGAAATCTACATACAACGAAAATTGAAGTGATTCGCCGTGTAAAAGGAAGTCGAACGTATACAATGTAATTCTTTTACTTTCCTCTAACATCCAACAACGGATATTAGACGTTGTGTACAGAATATAGATCATGCGAATAGCATGAGAAGTGCTATAAGAATCGTAGAATCTAATATACAACTTTGAAGCTATTAGGTATGCCAAATGGAGTATTGTAGCAGAAAAAAAAAAAAACGAAGAAAAAGAAGATGTCTAAATAATGACATATTTTTCGGTACATCGTAGAAATGTACTTTTTAGATACACACATACATATATAGTTGCAATCTCTCTCTCTTTTTTTAATATATTTAATCTTCGCTTATAGCTGTAACTATAAGTACGCGAGGTACAAGGTATTCCTCTTCGATCAAAAATTTCTCGTCAATTCCAAGAAATCGAAGAATCCATCGGCGTAATTACCAATAAGCGATCGATAAACGAAAACAAAGACAGAGATAAAGACAGACACAAAGACAGACAGAGAGAGAGAGAGAGAGAGAGAGAGAGAGAGAGAGAGAGAGAGAGAGAGAGTGGCGAAGGGAGAGACGAACCGCTAATTGCAAGCAAAATCGATTGTTTCCCCGTATCAGAAATTCATAGGCTAACTCGGCCAACTATCAACGAGCTTTGCTAACTTTTAGTTGCGCCCAGATGAAATCCTGCAAATGTTGCATCCATCGTGTCGGTGGAATCCAATTATCGATGAACATCGAACGAAAATGGTTAAATGGAAACACGAGCCTGATTGTATCTATAACGTGATCGTTATCCTAACTTGGGTGAAAAGATGCTTGCAATCGTTAATAGCGATCCTTTCAAGAGTAAAATTTCGCTCGATAAAAGGACGTTTATAACAGTAATAAGAAAACTTAATAAATAAATCTTTTTAACTAATTGTTTGTGTTTAATCGTTATGTTTTAATTTGTTCGCTTCATAGTGTTCAATACGTGTGATGTTTAAATAAAATGTGATATTACTTATTGCAATTAATCGTCTTTCAACGTTGTACAATTTATCGTGGAGTATGCTGTTGTGAGCGTTCCTTCTTTTTTTTTATTTATTTAAATATTCTCTTGTTTTATGAACGTTTTTAATTAATTTCTCACAGCCAGGTATTCTTGTTTTTCGAATGGATTATCGAACAAAAGGTTAGAATCGCCTTGTTCTTTATTTTCCTCGTCATTGTTAAATACCTTCTAAATTGCTCAGATTATTTCAGGCGAGTCTCATATTTTTTGCGGCGTGCTGGATTTTTCTCTGTGTAATACTCTTCTTTTCGTTGGAATGAAATTTTTCTATCAAAAATATTTACTTTATCAGCAATCTCTTCACAGTATATAGAACGTTCGTCGTAATTAAAATTCCATTTCTCTTCCATCAGCAGCATAATTAGTAGTCTAAGACACTCGTCTGTTATCAAATAACATTTCTACTTTACAAAATCTCCATATTACTTACTATATTTGCCTCAAAATTATTTATGAAAACTATTTATCTGTTACCAAATTAAAATCGATCCTCGATATTTGTACATTCCAAATCTGTTATCTTCGTCTTAATTAAAATTGCCAAATATTCAACTCTCTGTAGATCATATAATTTGCAATATCCCAAATCTTTCACCCTTACAGCAATTAGAATAAAAATATCTTGGCTACTTCCAGAATTATAATTTATACCATAAAAAGTTGAAAACTCGCTAGGTATAACAATATAATTGTGATTAAAAGAATTCCAGGACATTCATTTCTCTTAAAATCACAATCCACCCCTTAACACAACGTCTTAAATCATTCACCATCGTAGTAATAAAAATTAAATAAGTCTGTCTCTTCAAGAATCGCAAATCCAATCGAAAATCACAATCAGCTCTTAACGATATCCCAAATCATTCATCGGCTACAGTAATTAAACTTAAAGCGAGTTTGTCTTTTCCAGAGTTACAACGTATACCGCAAAAAACTCGAAACTTTTCACTCTGCAAATTTCATTAAAATTCCAAAATATCCACATGCCTGAGAATCGCAATCTACCCGTAACAATATCCCAAATCATTCTCAACCCCTGTAACAAAACCTCCCAAAGCTTCATCATAATTAAAATTCTCGCCCCTAGCAGCTAGGTCTTAAAATAACGAAACAAAATGAGCTAAAGATATACCTGGTGTCTCGGCTAAATGAGATCACCTAAATATCTGCCTTATCTACGATTATACGAAAGAATCTTCATTTCATGGGGCGCGTGAAACGGTGGAAAGAATTTTTTCTCGTTCTTTTTTTTTTTTTTTTTTTTTTTTTTTTTTTTTAAGGAGATTCCAATGCCATTGGTATATTTACGAATAGAACTTTATATACACATTTGCATCGATGGATATGACTTTTCATTTTTTACAGTTAAAACTATCAAGGTGCTTTGCGTTTGAAAACGCTTCGTTTAAAATATACCTTAATTTTGTAAAACTCGTGAAAACTTTTCTGAAAGTCGGATTATAAATACTCTTGCATTTATATTTCCCTTAATATTTATAAAAAGTATACAGAGCTGTGTATAAAAACATACGACCTTGAAATCCCCTGAAAGAAACGCGGTGAAAAGATTCTTTCCATCGTTACGTGTGCCCCTTCAAATTAGCTTAACTTTACCCCGAACAATCTTTTTCGTGCTATCGTAAATAAGGCAAGGCAGATTTAATATACGCGGTCTCGTTTATCCGAGACATCCTCCATCGTAATCCGTCTAATAAATTACGCTACAGCTGGTAAACATTATATGAGATTGTAAATTCAGATGGAGCTTTGAGAAGTAATCTATGGCAGAAGCAGAACGTATCAAACGTGCACATGCTGAGAAACGATAGCAATGGGCATAAGCTTCGCTGCAACGAACAAACGTTCACAACATATTTATATAACATATATATAGTGTATCACAATACATTATATTCATAATCTAACATAATACAATTAATTGAGAATACAATTAAAATTTTATCCGACTGAACCTGACCCCTTAACAAGCCTTTTAACAACCCTGAAGAATCCTTCTACTGAACTGCAAACCATCCAGCCGAACGTCACTGGCGTCCTAAAAAACCATCCCCTCCATCTGTCGACGCGTCCATCCAACATAATGCAAAACCTTTTGTCTACGACAGCGAGAGAACGAGACAAGATTCGCGTCTGATTACTAAAAGTTCGTCTCTCGTCTTTCCTGCATTCTCGGTGGCCTCGTCTGATGCCAGTTCCCTCTCGTTTCGCTTATTCAGGGTTTGCTGCGACGAGCAACTGGCGCGCTTCGTCTTCTTTTGATTGGTTCGTTAGCAGAGAGACCGGCGCTCATTCTACGTTACGTCGTGGAATCATAAAACGAACAGAGTGTAAAGATCAGGAAGAAAGCGGAAGGGATGAAAAGGCAGAAAGCCGGAGAGACCGAGAGAGGCGAGGCGAAGAGTCTTCTTCCGCGTCCTTGACTCCTAGAGTCCTCGTCTCTTCTTGCGCGAAGAAACCAACAGAAATTACAGGGAACAGCGATGACGCGGCGCTGCGCCAACATCATGCGAATCAGAGAACAGGATAGACACGTTTTGTTGCTTGCGAAGGTATTCGAATTCCTGTAGACATTTTTTTTTGTTTTTTGTTTCTTCGGAATATTTCGAAATTTCGTTCGCAATATTGAAAATGGAGTATCGTGATCGCGTTAGTAGACAACGAGACAACTGAATATAAATATTAGGTTGTAAAAACTTTCTTTGGTTTTATGAGGAAACATTTTATTAGATGCACAAGATTCTTCGTTTTATATTTTTTGTATTGAATTATGTATGATCTATTTTGTTCTATTCAAGATAAAAATACATTTATACAAAATTATAGGAAAATGTTTGTATAAATATGCATCGTTGTAATAAACGTGTTTTTGCAAAAGAAAGACACTTTTGGCAAAATGTAATATACAGTCTGTCACACAAGAGCGTGTCTGCGATATCTGCGAAACCTGACACCTAATCAGAATGAGATAAAAAGAATGTAAACAAACGAAAACTTCTCTAATACGCGTTGCTGAATACCTTTCAGTTTCATTTGAAACAGTGAAAGGAACAGAGCTTTTTAATATGAGTGCCGCGTACGCGAAACGTCGAAAATCGTCTGGCATGGGCGAATGAAAACAGAGATCGTGATTGGAGTAATATAATATTCACTGATGAATCTTCGTTTTGGGCATGGTGTCCTATTAGGCGTGCTGGGACTATCCATGGAAGAAGGATGATTCAAAGAAGTGTAAAACACCCTATAAAAGTGCATGTTTGGGGTTGCTTTAACGCACGCGGTTTTGGGACTTTGTGCGTCTTTACAGACAATCTGCATGCACAAAAGATGGTGAAATTGTACCAAAGGGGACTTCTCACATCCGTGAAACGTTGGTTCAACCAAACCGAGGACCAATGGATATTGCAAGAAGACAACGACCCTAAACATCGAAGTCGCATCTGCACCCAATGGAAAGCGAAAAACGCCATCACAGTACTTCCTTGGCCATCGCAGTCCCCTGATGCAAACCCTATCGAAAATGTGTGGTCCCTAATGAAATGCAAGCTGAGAGGAAGACGTATCACAAAAATAAGAACACTTGTACATCACATTCGAAAGATATGGAGGTCGTTACCAGAATCCTACGCTCAAAAATTAGTCGAGAGTATGCCGAAACGATGTCAAGCTATAATCGCTAATGGAGGAGATTGGACACCCTACTAAGTAATAGCGTATTAGTGTTTTAGATGTAGATTCAATTCATATAAATTTTTTTACAAATATATAAATATTTACAGAAATATCGCAGACACGCTCTTGTGTGACAGACTGTATGCAAGTTCCAATATATTTGTTACAAGCATACATTTTGTGTTATTTATTAAGGCATTGTGAGCCTTATATGGAACATTTTGAAATTTCATTGGCAGTATCGAAAATCGAGTATCGTGATCGTACTGGTAGGAAACAAGCCTGGAAAATTGATTTACCTACCAAGTGTTACAGAAAGCACTATACTTTGGATGCTTCGTGTATCCTTTCACATTATGTGCATTCTGTACAATTTTGCTCATGCAAATTTCCTATAAAAATCCACAGTCTACTCGTAATATTACTATCTTCCGCTCTGTATCTTCTGTATCTTCTATGAGATGCTCGATATTTAACGTGTATTTGTTAATTCCACAAGATACTGATGCAACGGTATTTATCGCTGATTGCTTACTCTGTTAGACTCTATAAATTTTCTCTGGCAAGCGTTCAAATACTTTCGCGACCCACTGTGTACACAATAAAACGAGAGAATCGTAGGAGTCCAAGAAACAGTTCGACTCGTCTTTTCCATAATAAGAACATGGTGAGCGCATCCTCCTCGAAACACACTCTGTTAACCAGTTAACCGCGTTTGACGAGTATACACGTCCGACAAAAACCTCGTTTCGCTGAGTTTAACGCGTATGCTCGTCGTCGCTTGTATTTATTCACGCACTCTGTGACCCAACACGACCCCCATGACAGATTTCTAAAACTAAATTCCGCTGTTGACTGATTAAACATTCGACATTTAACGTGTCTTCGGTGTTCATTAACTCGCCAATAAAAGATAGTAATAAAAGAAAATAAAACGAACAGGTAAAAGAATATAAATGATCATTATGAAACAACTGTATACAGCATGAACAAAGTAGTTGTCTTTTGTTTTCTAACACATTTCAGGTACACACTTTTCAAAGAGGTCGCAACAGCTAACCGGTTGATTAGTAATCGATCGGAAATAAAATGTTGTCAATGGAAGGTCGCGCGTAACGAACGATCGTCAACTAATTCCACAAAATGACGTACCGATGCAAACATGAACATACTGATCTATCGACGAACGCTTGGCCTGCTTACCCTGCTGGACTCTCCGTCTCTGGCAAGCGTTCAAATACTTTCGTGACCCAGTGTGTACGCAACAAAACAATACAATGGCAACAGCAGCTTCCCAAGAAACGTAGGAGCCCGAAGAACTCATCCTCTCGATAACAAGAACACCCTGCACCCTCCTCGATCGCGTATGAATTATCATTACGAATGGTCAGACACGAACAAGAGGCTGTGGAATCTCGAGGAAAAAGTCTGGCCAGGCCATTGATCGAGTGTTTTCATGTATAATGGATGAGAGACAGGCGCCAGCCAACCTATGAGCAGGCCCGCAACCATGATCGCTGCGACATCGCGGTCGACAGCTGGCCGATTATTCTCAACCAGACACCGAATCGACCTTCCTCCGTACTTGTCCCAACTGGCTCATCCACTTTCTGCTTATTCCTCGGCATTCTAATTCGCGTCCGCTCTCGACGAGGCTTGGCTCAACGTCGATCCGGATATCCGCACGTGCGCAGCAACGCGACGAATTTCCCAGTTTTCTTCTCGAAGAATCGTGAAATCGAGGCTCGAGATATATTCGAGCAAATGGAAACACAACGAGTTTTCGCTGCGTCGAATGGAGAGGAGGATGATGGTTTTAACGATCTTTAGAGGTGGCAGACTGCCAGTCGATCGGTTGTTGGCGATGGGGATAAATGGTTTCTTGGATGATCTGACGCGGATCGACCCGGCTCGTTATAACGTGGCGCAGATGTTACATGTGTAATGAATCGGCTGATTATCTTCTGCTCTTAGGGGAAATGAATATGAACGATCAATTCTGCTCGCTTCTGCTTCGTGTTTGTGTTGTATTTCCTCGGACGTCTTCCTTTTCCGAATATCTTGTTGCTACAAGACCGGAATATGTATAGGCGCTAATGAGATTATGTTAAATATTAAAAGCGAATACTTGAGAGCTATATACAGTCTGTCACACAAGAGCGTGTCTGCGATATCTGCGAAACCTGACACCTAATCAGAATGAGATAAAAAGAATGTAAACAAACGAAAACTTCTCTAATACGCGTTGCTGAATACCTTTCAGTTTCATTTGAAACAGTGAAAGGAACAGAGCTTTTTAATATGAGTGCCGCGTACGCGAAACGATTTGAAGCAGTATTCTTGTGTTGCCACCCAAAAGGGCCAAAATTGAGTTTCCCGAGTGCTGCTAAATATATGCACAAGTCGGTACAGTTTGTTAAGAAGTGGGTAGACCGATATAAGGAGACAAAAAATGTCGACGACTTCCAAAATCGGGGGTTAAAGAGGAAGACCGATATCCGACGAGACAAAATGATTCTCCGGCTTTTCGAGAAGAATCCGACTCTCTCATTACGGAAAGGTCAAGTATTTTTGGCTAAAAAGGGTATAAATATCAGTATAATGACACTGAAACGGCGTTTAGACGAATTTGGTGTTAAGTGGCAAAGTACATTGTTAAAACCGATGCTTTCAAAAAAGCACGTCGAAAATCGTCTGGCATGGGCGAATGAAAACAGAGATCGTGATTGTACTTCCTTGGCCATCGCAGTCCCCTGATGCAAACCCTATCGAAAATGTGTGGTCCCTAATGAAATGCAAGCTGAGAGGAAGACGTATCACAAAAATAAGAACACTTGTACATCACATTCGAAAGATATGGAGGTCGTTACCAGAATCCTACGCTCAAAAATTAGTCGAGAGTATGCCGAAACGATGTCAAGCTATAATCGCTAATGGAGGAGATTGGACACCCTACTAAGTAATAGCGTATTAGTGTTTTAGATGTAGATTCAATTCATATAAATTTTTTTACAAATATATAAATATTTACAGAAATATCGCAGACACGCTCTTGTGTGACAGACTGTATATGTCGGAGATGAAAGGAAAGCCGAAGCCTTTCCTTGGAAATTTTGGGAATATCCTCTAGTACTCTAGCCTAAATTTTATCATAGCTGTAATTGTTCGAGATTTGTGATAGCGAGATTGGGTTCGAGGTGACAATTGGTCGCCGAACGTAGCCACGGTCGCGGGATGGACGTTTTGCCTAACGGAGGTCTGGAGTGGTTGTATGGGTTTTCCGAGAAATGTGGTTGTGGCGGCATGCGGCCTCGGGAGCAGGCCTAGCCACGTGTGATGTTGCCTCGGAGGTGCCGATACGATGGGACATACATTGTATTAATAATCAAACTCCAGGCAGAAACTGCCTAGCAACGGCGTTTGGAATTTTCTCGATACTTCCAAACGGATATAGAAAACAAATGCCATCGTACAGCGAGAAAAATCTCCACGAGGCTGGCATTCGTGCGATCGCCTTGGAGAGTGACACATCGAGCATTTTCGATAATCGTATTTGCGCTTAGTAAAGAGTTATCCCGTTGACCGTGGATTCGTTTGAACTCAAAAACATTATTAATAGTATTCATTAAACTTGTTATCTGTTAATCTTACTATTCGTACAATTTATTATTCATTAACTTTATTATTCATCAAATTTATTATTCATTAGACTTATTATTTGTTAAGCTTCGTGATAGTCTTGTATATACGTGTAAATATAATCTCGGCTTTGTGGAACAATGGCTAATCCACGTGAAGAGTTGTTACGCGCCCAAAATTCCAATCTCAACCCGACATATATATTTCGATGATATTCGTCGAAATATAACGTCCATTTTCGGTCATTTAGATTCGAGAGAACGGGTTTAGGCAGAGTTAATATTTACAATTGTTACTTGCAAGAACTGCAGTACGTAATTAACAAGAAATTTTCAGAATATTGACTTACAAAACATTTGCATATATTTGCACTGTTGTTTATCGTTATTGCCAAATATATATCGTTGTGTACGTTTGTATATATTAATTGGTATACTTGTGTCGTTATATTATTCTTATTATATTACTATATATTACTGTTATTTATTAGTACACAAAGAAGCACACTATAAAATTATCTTCTTGAGTAATACAATCGTTCACTCTCCCCTAGTGTGTATGCATCTCAGAAAATGTTATAAAACTGCGTATACTTTCTTCTTTTTTAAATTAAAAATACGTGTTACGATCATTCCCTGATCAAATGGATATTTGTATAAAGATAATAACACTTGTCGTGTCCTTCTATGTGACATGCTAGGGAAACGTGAGTGGATTTATCGCTGAGCCTATCACGTCGTAATCAAAATCTGTAAAATCGTAGTCCTCCAATTAGTTTTATCAAAATCCATTTGTGCCGACAAACAACTCTGTTTGGTATGCAATTAAGCTTGTTGGATCGTACGAAGCCCTAGCAGCCCTTCCAAAGAGGGCTATCTATCCCGGGGAGAGCTAAACAAGACCTCTCATCAAAAATACCCCATTCGCTCAAAGAACTCGCAAACGTATACTACCCTTAACAAAGAGCTACGTGATTCGTTTCTAAAAAGAAGAAAGGGAAAAAATAGAAAAAGAAAAAAATAAAATGGTCTCACAAGATTTTCGTACCAACGTACGAGGGAGCAGAAGAAGAAGAGGAGGTGGAGGAGGAAAAAGAGTGTAGGAAAGAAGAAAGGGGTTGGCAGGCTCTTAATTGGAATTTATTAGAACGAGTATTCGAGTTCTGTGAAACTGGTGGTTGGTATCAACGAGAACAGCAAAGGAATACTTCTTCTACGTGATTCTAACTGTTTCTGTCTTCCATGTACAGTATTGTGCAAAAGACCCAAGTCAATTACTTGCTTACCAAACGCACGTACTTTATTATTATTTTGCACGTTAATTTGCAACGTTTGGAAAAATTAATGGAGCAGAGGGGTGAATTATTCGAAGCTCGATTATCCGAATCGCCGTCTCATCGTCGTTATCAGCACCGGTTCTTGGAACTGGCAAGATTAATACTTTAAACAATAAACTTTTTTAATGTTAAGCAGTATGCAATTATTACTATGTATCGTACATATTTGCTTTTTGTTTTTTATTCGTGTAAGAGGATATACATATTTATGTAATAAATAAAATAGGTATATTGTTGCTTCAACGGATTTCTTCAAAAATGAATTAATATTAGTTTGTTTGAAAAGTGTCTTTCTTTCGCAAACGTGTTTTTTAAAACAGTGCACCTTCATACAAACGTGAAACCAAGTCTGTGAAATGTCGCGGTGTTTATCTCAACAGAACAAAATCGATCGTACCTAGTTTGGCAAAATAATATAAAACAAAAAACGTTGTGCGTCTATTATTTCCTCATAAAACGAAAGAAACTTTTCGGACAACCTAATATTTCGCGTGATATATACAGCAGTAATAGTCTTTTTACGGTTAATTCCTATGATTATTCATTGGATAAATAGATAAATGTTTCATTATCCGAATAATTCGATTTTCCGAACCACCTCGGCCTCCAATTGATTCAGATAATTAACGTTTTACTGTACATTAATAATGAGTGCGATTAACATTGAAATATCAATGTATAAAGATACTGAATATTACATAGTTGATAGATAGATTAGGTGGATGATGGACAGTGAAATAGTTAATATGGTTAATAGTTAAGCAAATAGACAGTAGATATGTAATGATAAAATAAGGTTGTATGTATGTGTATTTGTGTATAAATTATGAAATAAGAATACAAGGAAATAAGGAAAATAATCGTAAACTTAAGTAAAAAAAAAAAAAAAAACTAAATAAAAATGAACTGTTAGTGCTACTATCACTGAATGTTATTTTTAATTCGTCGCATAATTAATTAAAAAGAGCTTCATTGAAGAATCAGAATCGACATGGTGAAAAGTATGTGAATATGCAATATTTGCTTATTTGTCACAATGAATTGGGATACATTACAACGTATAAGTTTTCCCTTTTCCCTGGAAAATTCGTTTTTTCCCACCTACAGTATTCTCTGCAAGAACCTTTCAATTTTATGTTTCATAGAACAAAGTTATAAAAATGTAAAAAATTTTCAAGTTAATATACGATAGACAATTGGTGCTTCTAATATTTGCAATAAAAACTATTGTACTCTGACCAGCCATGTGACAATTTCTTTTTCGGTCGTTTTTAAGTCCCTACGAACCAATAGCCATTTAAATCTCTCGGTATCGCCAGATTGCACCAGATTTCACCGAGTCTCTTTCGATCGATGGTTACAACTTTGCTAATTTTATTTTGTACGAAACGTTGGCTTATTTAACACGATAAGAGCGCTTTATTTACAGTTTTATTGTATTTTATCGCATCAGAAGAACCACCAACGTTCTGTCCCGATCGATTTTGCTTTTTCATATGGAAACCTGTTGTATTCGTTCGAAATTCAATCAAACTTCCTAGTTGGCTGGCCTTGAACATCAAGAGTGCGCAATTATCGAAGTTGAACTTCGAAACTCGATAAGTGGATCGTGGAAACAGCGCTGTAATAATGTATCGTGTAATTTCGTATTCGGTTTTCGTAAATATAGCCTATACTACACAGTGACGACTAAAACACTATGAAACTTTATAATTTTCGTAATAGAAGTTGTACAGTTTTAAAGAACATTTCTGTCAAAAAACTTCACAAAGAGAAAAAAAGAAAAAAAGGAAGAGAAGAAAAAGAAGAACATAGCACTTTATGGTGAGCTATAATTTTGTTTGAATAATTGTCCATTCAAATTGTTCGTAGAAAGTTAATCGAGCGTGTGAAATCGCGAAACACTAACAAGGAAGGCGTCTCTCGCCGATTTATCGCGTTTCGAAATACGTTCCAGCGAATAGACTGAAAAATAACGTATTTTTTTTTTTTTTTTCAATTTTGTCGGCGGAAAAACATTTTAAGGGAGTGAAGCAAACCAGCGAAAATAAAATCGTCAGGCGTCGATTTCATTGTTTCGCCTATACGAGCGCGATACTCTTTTCACATGAAATCGCCCGGAAAAATTGTATCGCAACAAGAGATAAAAGACACAATTTTGTTGGCCAATTTTTTCAGCCTAATCCCACAGCTCTACGATGGGTATATAACAATTTAATGCAGATGAAATTGAAGCTGAAAAGTCGACACCTAAATACGCATACTTTATGTAATATTGGCTTGGCAACTAAGTGATTGCGGATTTTGTCAGTACCACCTAATGACAAAATCCGCAATCACTTAGTTTCCAACCTAATACAAGAAAACTAAATTCAACTAAATTTCTGGGCTTTTTCAATAAAATAACTTTTGAACAGATAGCTATCCTCCAACGTATTTCGTCTCATTCAGACGAGAAAATATAATAATTTGCGACTTTTTTTTTACCATTATGTAGCGTCCGTTAACAAAAAGTATATTTATTGGCCTTTGATAAAGATTCGTTATAAACTCATCGATATAGTAACAGAATATAGCAAAATTTTAGATTTGTAATTCAATAGAAAAAGTCCCTCTCACGACGGTCATCGAGTGGGACATTTTCCACTTACTTAGAAATCCCCAATTTGTTTATTTTCCATTACCATCGATGTGTTTACGATAGATTTTTATAAAATGCCAATAAACATATGTACTCTGTATTTGTTGAAGTGGTCACCACTTCTAAGAAAACTCTACATCTGGTCTTGTTAGTCTTCTCCAGCATTGAAGCCATCAACAGCGTAGAGACAATAAGCTGGGACGAAGGCAGACCATAGACAGTAGACAGGCGTCAACGTCTTCGGGGCTTTCAAGCATAGGATAACTTGTACTTACACTTCTGTATTAAAATATATTTTCTACTTTACAATTTATCCACGCGTTCCTCTGTTCATACATCTAATAACCACAACAGTATTAATACACACTACAAGAGAATGGTCCGTTTCACAGTACCATCGCCTCGATATCACAACAGAGAATATAATTTGAATGATCGTACGGCACGTTTAATCCTGTTTCGACTAGTTGATATTGCGCGAGATCAATGGAACAACAGAGTAAGCGTATTCGCTGGCGAATTGGCATTTCGCAGTCTTCTCCGTGAACGTGTTTTCCATGCACGCCATTCTTAAACGCAACGTGATCCGATTAGGAGCACTCGTGCCGCAGCGTTTCTATCGTATAATGGCACTTTTGTAACACTTTCCAACGAGATCTCTTGGCTGGCTATCGCTCGTTGTCGCCGAGTTTCGAGTACGCGGAATGGATACGCAAATGGAACAATCGCGTGGTGAAAAGTTGGAAAATTTGCCTTTTTATTACTCGAACCATAATATTGATTATTGATCGATTGATATTTCATTAAAGTTTTCTATCAAATGTTTATCAAAACGCATCGAACCGAGACTGGAAAAGTTAACAACGTTCGAAAATGCTTTTTCATTTTTTAACGAACAATTTTCAAATTAACGAGGTTCGATATTTGTAAACAACGAAGGAAAGAGAAATTACGAAAAATAATGAACATGATAGCAGCTGTGATCTGTTTTATCTCATTGGAAATGATCAGTCTGAAATAAAAAGGCCATTGAAGTCAGAGAGCTTTGGAATATGATTTTATAATTCGAATTTAATGTTCTTTAATTCATTAAAATTAAACAATGAAAAAGAGAGAGAGAGAGGGGGGGGGGAATTTTGGAAAGGCGAAAAGCACAGCACGCGCTACAATGTTTCTGGTCTCGTTCGAAAATTTAAGCAGCTTTGGAATATAATTTCATAATCGGAATTTAATATCCTTTTATTCGTAATCGATAATCAAAAACAATGAAAGAGAGCGAAATTTCGAAAGATGAAAAGCACAGCACGGGCTATATTGATTAATATTAATGATTTCATAATTCCAATTCGATCTTCCTTAATTTAAAAAAAAAAAAAAAAAAAAAAAAAACAAAAATGTAAGAAGAAGAAGAAGAAAGAGAAATTTCGGATGATAAAAGGCACGGTACGAGCAAATAATCTTCTTAGTCTCGTTTAAAAATTGAAAAACCTTTAGGACATAATTTCATAATGGAAATTTCATCTTCTTTAATTCACGATCGACAATTACAAAGAAAGGAAGGAAGGGAAATTGTAAGAGATAAGAAGCATAGTAAGAGTCATGTCTTTGGTCTTGTTAAAAATCTAAAACAAACTGTTACGTCGCGTAAGACGGTCCGTGCGACATCCCTCATGGTCTGGCCGCCGAGGTCCACACACCGTTACACTGACCCTCGATAAACCTAAGGAACCACCATAAACCGAATCTTCTCAGTTTAATTTCTATTCACATAAGTATTTCCGGTTTATGGATGGTCCTTAAAACAGCCCTTAGGTTTATCGCACGCTCTTATAACTTACGGAGAAAGCGGTTGTTTGTCTATTAAAAATAGCAGGTATTTCCCATTAAAAAGGACACCCATACCGAGCTTCCCTCCGTAATTGTACGAGACGGGTCATCACTGTTCTACCAAACGTCGTGCAGTCAACACGACTGTTCCTATAAGCTTCGCGTAGTCAACTTAAAACATAGTCCTCACTTCGATCAAAGTGATATTATCTTAATCTATTCTTTATTACTACTGCTCATCTATCAAGTGTATTATTCTTCATCACCTGTATCAATTATCTCTTCCGCCACGACGGAACCTCAAGTGTAACAAGTTGTTAAAAATATAAATATTATAAGACTGTAGACTACAGTTTTATTCCCCAACAAATACCCCTATTATCCCACAAGAAATAAGGGGATCGACCTGTTCGTGGTGTCGATCGTTATAATCGTAACGGGAATTTACGACTCCCGTTGACGCGCTTCAACGCGATCGCGTCTCCCCGCGACTGGACGAAAGAACGCAAACCTTTGACATCGCATATCGTGCTTTTTTTTTTAAGAACAGTTAGGAATTTCCAAAGATTTGTACGACGTCGTTCGAATCCACGGAAAGCTAATATCAGTCGCGCGTTTCGCAATCATTTCGCCATTAAAAAAATTATCTCCTTTTTATGGCGAGGATCCGTATAATGATCTCATCGTTTCCACCTACAACGATCTAATCACGACAGGAAATTATTTTTAACACAATTTCCCGATAAAATTATCTTTCGAATATATTTCAACTAAAAAAAAAAATCTGCAAACTACGTGCGAATTTTTATAAAAAATGGAAATTCCGAACGTTACAAAATTATTCCTCCAATTTTTCACAATTATCCCCTCGCAACAGAATTTCTATTATTTAATCACTTTATTTAATCCGCAAATCTTCGCGCTATAAGAGAAAATCTGCAAAAATTATTTCAGTAACTTTTAACGGGATTAAGTTTTCGCGAACGTATTTTTATCAATCTTTGCCAATGTTTTCATCTATCTGTCCATTTATATCAATTTAAACGGCGAGTCGTTGGCGCAACCCAATATTTCCAACGTTCTAGAATTATTTTTAATATTCCCGGTATTTCCAAAAATCTGCTGTTCCTAACAGAAACCTCGTGAAATTAATTTATACCATTGATCGTCAGAAATTCCGCGAAAGCATTTGCACGAAACAGAAAAGCTGTACGAAAGCCAATAAGATTGGTATTAACCGAGAAAAAAAAAAAAAAAAAGACCACGTGGTGAAAGACACGTTTGCAAAAGAAAGACACTTTTGGAACAACCTAATACGAAATCAAATGAAACGAGAAGTATGCGTTTGAAATTTGCAAAAAGTTGCACGTGTTTGTCAAGAAATGACGAAAAACGAGCTTTCCCCGTATCGAAAGAAACACAATGATTGTACAGAAATAAATTTCTATTGAGAAATGTAAGTAACAGAAAGATGTAGAAAATGAGACTCGAAAAAGATAGAAACCGTGGAAATAGGTCTTCTTGTTCACGCGTTTGTTGCTCAGCAAGATTTGAATGTAGGGCTTGAAAATTTTGGGTAAAATATGGTGTGTTCGTAGTGAGAAAGAAACGTGGTAAATTTTCGCTTGGAATTTTTGTTGCCTTTTGCACGAAGCTATTTATTTCTCTTAAAAGCGTCTCCGCAGAAGTTCATTTCTACAGCTTTGACAAGTTGCGCAGCAAGCTACGAGGCAGCTTTCTACTCTTCAAAACTTGTACACTATCCTGTACGCTTTCGAACGAAGTGATATTTTTTAATTCTACCGTCCGAAAATGGCCCTGGAAGCTAAGCGTGTTCCTTTCTTCAAAGAGAAAAAGAAAATGGAAAATAAAAATGGAATCATCTCTTTAATTTTATGTCATGATTGGCATAAAGACCAGTCGATGGCTGATATTTTTATGTACAAATTTACAAGAAAATATTTTTTACTTGATATCACTTTGAGCCCCGACGTGAGCATTTGACCGATTCTCAATCGAAGGCAATCGAATAATAAAGCGCGGCCAGTTTAAAGAAAGATAAAGAAAAAATGATGTGCCGATTCCAAAAAGTTTCGCCTTGTTGGGTTTCCCTTGGCCATAAACTAAAGGTTAAAGGTCGATTACCGAAGCTATTTCTAAAGACGCGATCGTATTGTTGGGCCGTAACAAAAATCATTATTAAACCTAATACGAACATATGGATTACAGATGCGGGACGTGGCAGCCAAGCGAAAGATCAAAAAAATGGGCAACCTTCGATGCATAGTCTTATGATACATCTTGTACGCACGGTGGTTTGCAAGAAACTACGATACAAGGAAAACGTGGAAAGTATCCACGGCCGAGCAAGAAATTGCAAAACACACCGAAACACGTCTACATACAACAAATATCATACAAACATACAAAAATCGCGTGAACCCGTTCGTTAAAAACTGCTACCAGTGCAACTGCTATTGTGCTAAAATTCTAGCAAACGTACCGAGAAGACTCGAGAGAGAACACTGCTCCGATTTACCCAGGCTCATATACTAACACGTGTTGTACGTGCGCACGTACGACAGAAATAGAATAGTTGCAGTGATTGCTGGTAATCGAGGAGTTATTTGAAAAATAATATCCACTGGGATCCTGTTTCAGAGACATTTAAAGATGAAACATTTTTTCGTTTATAAATTGTAGCAATATTTAACACTTTACCGACCGCTAGCGATTCAACAGCATACACACGTTCGACCGGCATCCCAGACGCAGATTCTCCCTGGCGCCGGCTCTGTTTCGGTTTAGACTCTCCAATACCATTCTTTTTGTTCATCGCGAACGATACGTTTTTCAAATTGGTATAAAACTGTGTCGGTAAGCGTCGATGACAGAAACCGATTAATCGGCTATCAGTCGGTAAAGTGTTAAGAGCAGACTGATAAAATCGCTGGCACTGTCGATAAGTCTGATAAACTTCGTTTTTAAATGTGGAATAAGATGAGACCAAGAAAGATGAATTATTTGCTTGTATTAGGTTGGTAACTAAGTGATTGCAGATTTTGTCAATACCGCCTAATGACAAAATCCGCAATCACTTAATTGCCAAGCCAATACTAAAAAGATGTGGGAGCTTTAAAATGAAATGTTCTCGAACGATCTGTTTTCGAATATCGAGTTTGCTCATTTTGCGTCGGTACATTGAAAGTACAATCACGCTATCTAATTAAATTCTAATGTGCGGGATAACTTATTAAACGCGCGTTCAAACAGATACGCGGAAATTCAAACGAAAATATAAGAGCTTTCTAAAACACAGATCGAAATTTCATCGAATAGAAAATAAATACGAGAAGGAGATTATATTTGTAAGTTAATTCGATTCGAAATTGCATCGATAATGGAACAGATATTTACAGATTTCTGTTTTACATATTGGAATTTAATTTTCAATAATTTCTTGTAATTCTACAGTGTCAATTTCATTTGTATAATCACCTACAAGTTACGTAAATGTACTAATCGTTAATTTTTGTTTCTGAACGTGAAATGACAATGCATTACACATCCAAGTTGTTGATATTGTTAAAGGCAGAGAAATATAGATTGAAAGAAATAAATGTTTATACAAAAGTAATTAGGATGAAGAATGATAAAAATTCTCTGATAGTTCGTACACGTTAAAATTGTCTTCGGAAATGTCTTTCTTGCGGCTTGGAAAATATTAAACAAAAAAAGGGAGTTTCTCGAGAAACGTCCGTAAAGTTGGTCGATTATATCGGAATCCGGGCGATTCTTTTTAAACCGTCGAAAAAATGTAATTAATTGTACTCGACCATTAAGAATATTAATAAAGGGGATAGAAAGAGAAAAGAAATTACGCTTCGCAGAAACCAACATGTTCTTATGCACAGAACTATTATTCAACTGTTTTTTTTTTTTTTTTTACTGAATCCAATTTGATATTTCACGTAGAAATGTTATTTATTTATGGAATTATTTTATAGTGGCCCCGTTAACAATAAAATCATTTGATCGCAAAAAATACATAATTTGCGACTACCTGTTTGCAAGATCGAATAATATATAATTACACGGAATCGAGTAGGTTTGTCTCTTTAAAAAGACTCCGATGCATTACGAACGTTCTACGTAGAGATGTTTTTCTTTGTCGCAATTAACATTCCGCGAGTATTCTTTCTACAATGGAATACAGATCCGATGGAGAATGAAAAATCTCTGTTGGGGCCAGCGATAAATTTGAATCGGTTCCAATGGCGAGTCGGTGACCGCGACAACGAAAATCGTTTCGGGATTCGATGCTGGCACGGCGACGTTGGATTTACATTAAGCCAGTTTGTCGAATCGAATCGAATGGACGCCGTGCAGATGATCTAGGGTTAATGGACCGAGAAAAGCCAAGAATTGGCTGGAAAATTATATACCGTTCTCTTGATTATACATCTCGCGTCGTTATTCCTTATTTTCGTTTTAACTGTTTTGAGGCTACCATTCTCGTCTCTGAATCTTCTCAAAAGAATATCAAAGAAAATTGGTAATTTTTTCCAAAATATCCCCTCTTTCTCGTTCTTTGCTCATGTAAACTTTTGCTTCCGATTTGTCAAGTCTGATTTGTACAGTAGAATAAGTGAAAGTACTTGAGAATAATTACGTATTAATCTACAAGCCATAATCTGATACTGAATTTAGTGATGTTCCAAAGTAAACAAAATTAGCGCTCAATTTAAATCGAAGAAATCCAAATGAAATTTTAAATTAAATTAAATTAAAGGAATCAGTAAAGAACACTAAGCGACTTTTAATATTACGGAGAATTTACAGAATAAGTTTGACTTTACAATTATTCACGCCACTGTATTTCCTATATATTTCTATTTATATTATTAACGAGCCTACATCCATGTAAGCATCGTTTTAGGAGAAAAGACCTAATGGACACCCTATATATAAAAGTTTCTTTCGTTTCAAAGGCTCATAATAAATGAACAACAATTTCTGTTTTATATTATTTTATCATATTAGGTATTATTCCGTCATATTTCTATTATTATGTTCGTGCATAATTCAATAAACTAATATAAAACAAAAAACATTGTGCGTCTACTATTTCCGTATAAAACGCAAGGAACTTTTCGGGCAACCTAATATGTATGCACATACATATATACATACATACATAACAACATACTCTACACCATAATATAACTCGTGTTACGTCCGGTGACTCTTTACGTTCGAGGCGGCCACCAGCTGTGCACATAGAATTAAACGGACCGCAATAATTCTAAGGAACTGTCATAAAACGAGGCGTTTTGATTCACCGTTAAGTCCGTCAATTGACATAAAACATCTTCGAGTCAAGTGGTTCCTTATGGTTATTGCTCCATCAGGTAAAAATAGCAGTTTTCAGGATTCCAACCGTAAGCGACCAATGGTGAGGCGTTCACCACCGAAAAAGAGAGTTTTCCTTTGCAACAGCATCGTCACCGGACACTTCACTGGATCTACGACTACAGAACAGTCGAAACATCTCTTGACTGATTCAGCGACTTTAGAACAGTCAACATCTCTTTACTGGGTTTCCACCCGTCAATCATTCACCTACTTCTTCATACATACCTTACGCAACAGCGTAACTATCTTCTTCTCTACAACGATGTTGGAAATATATATTCTAACCTGTTAACCTTAAGTGTTATACTAATTCAACACCACCTCTATTATCATAACCGAAATAGGAGATCGATCAGTTCGCGGCGTCGATTATTCTAATCGTAACGGGAATTTACGGCTCCCGTTGACGCGCTTCCTCGCAATCGCATCTCTCTGCGACTGGTCGAGTAAACAACTCGTATGCATGTAAAGAGAACGAATACGAAAGAGAGAAGAAGAAATTGAGGTGAAGATATAGTTGTGGGTGATATAGTGCTACTGCTGGGGTACTACTGCTGCTTTTCTTTTTAGTTACATGCCATGGAAAGAAAAATCGAACTACGGTCGCCGGGATTTGAACCCGAGTCGCGAACGTTCGTAATCTAAGACGCTAACCACTGCGCTACTTTTTCTTATAACGTTTATTGTCCAATAAGATGAGTATTACATATGTATGTTATTCACAATAAACAACGAATTTCGGTTGTGGGGTGGTTTAGGCAAAAGTACCGACGCGTGACAGTACGACATAGCTATATAATATTATGTGTGTCGGAATAACATTTCTTTTAGCGTTACAATTTATAATTGGATTTAAGTCGCTGTAGAGCGGTGCTTACAGTCTGTCACACAAGAGCGTGTCTGCGATATTTCTGTAAATATTTATATATTTGTAAAAAAATTTATATGAATTGAATCTACATCTAAAACACTAATACGCTATTACTTAGTAGGGTGTCCAATCTCCTCCATTAGCGATTATAGCTTGACATCGTTTCGGCATACTCTCGACTAATTTTTGAGCGTAGGATTCTGGTAACGACCTCCATATCTTTCGAATGTGATGTACAAGTGTTCTTATTTTTGTGATACGTCTTCCTCTCAGCTTGCATTTCATTAGGGACCACACATTTTCGATAGGGTTTGCATCAGGGGACTGCGATGGCCAAGGAAGTACTGTGATGGCGTTTTTCGCTTTCCATTGGGTGCAGATGCGACTTCGATGTTTAGGGTCGTTGTCTTCTTGCAATATCCATTGGTCCTCGGTTTGGTTGAACCAACGTTTCACGGATGTGAGAAGTCCCCTTTGGTACAATTTCACCATCTTTTGTGCATTCAGATTGTCTGTAAAGACGCACAAAGTCCCAAAACCGCGTGCGTTAAAGCAACCCCAAACATGCACTTTTATAGGGTGTTTTACACTTCTTTGAATCATCCTTCTTCCATGGATAGTCCAAGCACGCCTAATAGGACACCATGCCCAAAACGAAGATTCATCAGTGAATATTATATTACTCCAATCACGATCTCTGTTTTCATTCGCCCATGCCAGACGATTTTCGACGTTTCGCGTACGCGGCACTCATATTAAAAAGCTCTGTTCCTTTCACTGTTTCAAATGAAACTGAAAGGTATTCAGCAACGCGTATTAGAGAAGTTTTCGTTTGTTTACATTCTTTTTATCTCATTCTGATTAGGTGTCAGGTTTCGCAGATATCGCAGACACGCTCTTGTGTGACAGACTGTATATATGTAATATCGTAAATCTCGGGATAATTCAGGTGATCAATTCTAAAGTCTGAAAATCCAGTTGAAAGCGAGAGTGTGAAAATACTTAAATAAAATACAGGAGTAAACAACAATTAATATCAATCTATAACAGTAAACAATAAATAACAAGTTCTGTGCAATGTCTACCTGAAAATCGAGAATCGATTTTCAACGTCCTGAGCTACCGATCTTTCTCCGTCAATCTTCAATATTTAATTAATTATTCTGTGATCTTGTCTATCTCTGATGTTGCTCTCTGTCCATCCGTTTGGAAAATGAGTTGTCCGTAAAACAAAAGAAGGTCTCTCTGTCCGTGAAACAAAGAAAATCGTGTTATCCGTAAACAGAGAGAGTCAGTCCCTATCACACGTGAACTCTAGGGAGTTTACATATATGATATTGTTTTCTCTTCTTATCTCTGTCCTGAAAACCTGGTAACCACTGCGCTGCCATCGTCCGACAATGATTGCTGTCGAGTGCCACCACAAAGTCATGGAAGAAAGCATTGAACACCAAATATATATCATGATGAGGCTCTTATTTGTCATTGGGAAGAGTGGAAACGTGAAATTGGTTTGGGTGGCGTACATGACATGACAGCTGACAAGTCAGATCTTGGCGATTGCCGGTCGTTGCCGGTTCAGGATCAGAATTATACAGACATGATTTCGCGACCAAGGGGCTTGTCCGCTATTAATTCAAATGCAGCTCGTGGTTGGCGCGCGAGCGCTTCCGCGACGACAGCCTGCGATTATTATTGTGCAACCGGCGTAATTTGCATCTGAAAAAGTGGTACGTGCCTTCGGTTCTCGTTCCTTCTCTTCAATCTTTCTTTCATTCTAACCTTCTCTTTGTGCGTGCATACGCGCGAGTTACGAATCAGGGAATGAAAGCAGAGATAAAAGACAAAGGTTTTGTTATTAGTTACGTTCTCTTTGGTTTCGTTATTAGTTATACCGTATCTGTTTTGGGGGATTTTCCTTGTAATTTCCAAGGAGCTTTTTTTAAATAGTGTTTATATTTATTAATATATTTTTATATTATATTTAGCAATAGTATTTTAACAGTATTTTTGGTATTTAGTAATAATAATAATAATAAAATTTTCATTTATCTATCGAATGATAAATAAAAAGACGAAAGAATATTTTCTAATGGGCAACATTCGATAGCGTAATTGTTAAAAATATGATTCTCGGAGATAGGAATCTTCATTTTGAAACATTCTGGATAATTACGACGACGGCTTTTAGTTTAGTTTCCCATTAATTATGCGTTTTCGATTTATATCGTGACTCGTTTGTTCGATGCGAATGCGATTAACTGTTAGAGAGTAATTAATCCGTTTGAACGCGCTCAGTTTATTCAAACAAAACTGTAGTTAGCGGGATTAAGTAAATTTCTGGCCATTGAATTCATTTATCCTAACGTGAATTACTATTATACGAAGGTGAAATCGTAAGTAGTACAAACGTTAAGTATCTGTCGGACAAGAGGTTAAAAAGAAAAAAGAAACGGAATTTTAGAATAAATATAAATTACAGACGTTGTTAAATAAAATAACGCGAGCAATTGAATCAGTGATCGGAGTAAAACAATACATCGATGTGATTTTACATTAGAAATTGAAAGAAAGTTGTGTGCGGGAAAACGTATTAATTCTTTAAATTATCGTTTACAGTGGAGCCTCGTTATCTGAACAGAATAGTTTTCAATAAAAATGCCTTGTTTCGTCGGAATATTAACGAAATTAGCAAAAATACTGTGGATGTTGGAAAATCCACAGTCGTTAAAAAATAAAAACGCGATATTGAAAACTATCTAAAGCGTGTAAATGTCTCGTATACTGGCAACAGTGACGTGAAACTGAAATAGTCTGATATAATGACACGGCTTTGTCGTGATAAAAGCGATAATTGCGACGGTTTTCTACAAATGGAAACAGAAAACGAAAGTAGTAAAGGAGAGGTGGTGGTTTCTCATTTTGAATTATTCGCGGCATTCAAAGAAACAAAAAGAAAAAAAAGAAACAAAATGGTTCCAACTAGAAAAAGGAATGTAACTGTGTTGTAAAAATTATGCGACTTAGCAAACAAGAAGACACGAGGTCCGTAAGTATTTTGAGAACCTGTCAATTAATCTCAGCATGTGTATGAATAAATGAAATTTCACATGAGAAAAGCGATCCTTCTATTATCAGAAAATTCCATTATCCGAACAGTTTTGTCTAACTATTGGTTCAGACAAGCTACGTACTTCGATTTCATACCACCATCTTCGTCGTTCAATCTTCGCAGATTTGTACACGTTGCTCACGATTTTCAGGATTCAATAGACGACGAAACGAGATTCTTGATTTTCATTTCGACATTTCGACATTTCTTAACATTCACAGGTTCCATGCTCCGCATCGCTTCATTTTCTTCTTTTTTTTTCTATTAAATAATTAATTGATTTAATTCTTGCGTGTATTTTTAGCTTTTACAGATAATCACAGTTGCCCGGATATTTCCAGATAAGATTCTGAGGAACAGGAACAGGAATCTTCGAGGTGCCATTTATTCCACATCTACGTGGCTTGGCAAATATTGAACCTGTGAGACAGCATGGGAGAAACACCAGGTTAGCTTCCTATCGAGAGTTTCGTGAGTTTCTCCTGAACGACACCGGGAATCCATGAACTTGGGAATTTCGTATAAACCTTCCTGCGTTTGATACATCATCTTCTTCTCCATTTTCAATTAACTGATTAATTTCCAATTCCATCGACTATTACATTCCTTTTTACCATCTCCTTTGATCGAATCGTTCTTCCTTTACTTCCACTTTATGTTACTGTATATTTAAAATATCACATATTGCGTTCAAATATATTTTTTTATACAGGGTGTACAGAATGGACCGAGCAAAACTTGTATCTATCAACGAGATCAAGCAGAGAAGAACAGTTTGTACAAATGCTTTATTGAAGAGTTATGAGTGTTCAAAGATTATTATTAATTTATTAATTGTTTCAGTTATAATAAACTTAAATAAAATTAAAAGGAACTTTCTTCCTTCTGCAAGAATGTAGACTTCCCATTCGTTGAACTCTTTCGAATATATTCCTGCTGTTGTTACATTCGGTTCGAATATATTCGCAAAGTCGTGTGGATTCTTCTGTTTCTATCACATTTTCATAAACCAAGAACAACTTCCAGGGAAATCTTTGAACGCTTATACCTGTTCAATAAAGCATTTTCAAACATAAGTTTATAGGAACTTTCTTACTTGTTTAACATCATTAACACATGGTACAAGTTTCGTTCCGAGTTTCTCGGATACCTGGTATACTATTAAACGCTTACATTAAAATATATTTTATTACATATTAGAAATTTGTATTTTTCTAAACAATATAATAAAATAATTTACAAGATAGTAACGTTTAGGTAGAGAAATGTATGTACTGTATAAAGAACTGCATGTAATTTGAATAATTTATACACTTCTGCAACATCACGTACATTATGAATTTTTGTATTTCCAAATTTCTCATTTATATGCATAGAAATCTATCTGCAGCGTACGTGTCACACGGTAAAGTTTCATTTCCAATTTAATTATCTCTTATCGATATTATTTCGATTGTAAATTGTTTGATCGACGTTTATATTTGCATCTTATACGAGCAAATTTAACTTTATATCAGTCCGATAGTATTTTAATCTCCGATAGCTGGAGTATTCCGTAAGAATTTTAATTTTGCAAAATTGAAGAGTACGACTTTCGCGTTTATCTTGGTGTTCTTTTTGTCAGATATCGTTTCATAGAACATTGCCGAGTATCGTGGTACTTGCATGTGTTTGATGGTTTGCCCGATTCACATAACTTTGTTTCTAACAATTTTAGTACCTTTATTGACTCGTGTGTGCGCGTAGTATGTTACTTTTATTGAGTAATTAAGAGCTGTATATTTAACATGGTAAACTTTGCAATTTATCTTCTACGGTATATGATACGAATAGAAAGGGAAGAAAATATGATCCGAGCAAGCACGTCGTCTCCTCTCTATAAATTATGTCAAATGAAATAAATAGGTGGCAATTAAGTTGTAAAAAATGCCCATGGGAAAAGGAATTATTGGAATATCTTCTAAATACGCTGTAAAATAAATTATTCTACTTGCAATACCGGCCATCTATTCTTGTAATCGAGTGGCAAATTTAAAAGAGTTAAGAGGCTCCAACAAAAATTGTTCATTTGTTCCGTGACCATAATTTCTTATAGAAAGCACTTGCAGAAAACTAATCTGAAGACGATCTATATAAAGAGTAACATGAATTAATTTTACCTTCAGTTAGCTTCATCGTCATTCTTCTCCAATCACAATGTGAAGGTGAAAAATGTTCTAATAATTCCTACACTACTTTCAATCTCTTCTTCGTTTACCTTTCTGTTTCTGCTCTTTTATTTTGTTCATATTTTTAAAAAAGTCATGCAGCAATTCCGAACTATTCGATTTTCTCTCTAATCATTCTATTTATTAATCTTCCTTTTACTTTTCCCAACCTTACACATACCCTGAAAAACATATTCTAATTCCTACACTATTTTTCATTTAACCGGTTTCTTCTTTCTTCGATCGTATCTTCGAAATGATCTCAATAATTCCTACACTATTTTTCATTTTATTACGAATTTACTCCGCCTTTGTCTCGCATCGTTCATATTTTCAAAACGATCACAGCAATTCCTAACTATCTAACCGCCTTCGCTGTCACTTTATCAACCATTAATCTCCATTTTCCCTGTCTAACATCATTCGCGTCTTAAAAAAGCTCTTAATAATTCGCACAGTTACGACTTCTTCTTTCTATCTATTCCTTCTTCGTTTTACTTCGTTTGTATCTTCAAGGAAACATCATGCAACACTACCTACATCTATTACTATTACTACCATTGCTTCCTTTCTATTGCGCCTCCAAAAAGATCTCTTGATAATTCCCACTCTATCTTTCGGCCTATTTCTTCCTTCTTCTTACTTTGCTCGCATCTTCCAAAATATCATCCGACTTGCTACGCTATTTCCCACTCTATTATCCAATCTGCCTTTCCCTCTATCTCGCTTCGCATCTTCTAGCCCAAACCAAGATCGAATCCTCTACCACGTCCGACAGATCTAATTATCCAATTATGGAAGAAGCGTGACAGTGGTACACGTTGTCACGGCGATTTAGAATACATTAGACACGATGATAGCCGGTACGGTTTTCCGTCGTTTCGTCGGGACGAAAGGCCGCGGACACGAAAGTGACCTTCGCTCGAGCCGCCTCTAAGTGTCCAATCACGGTAATACTGTCCGGTCGGTTGACGTCACGGCCTCTAATTCCAGCAATTTCCCAATTGCCGATCAAAGTCGCCGGAATCGCAGATTGCATCTGCTCGGCGAGCACACGCCGCTACGAGGAAGAACCAGCAACTCGTGCGCAACAGGGAGGGAAAACGCTCTCGATGACCAGCATTGGGGACAACTTCCGCCACGGATCGACTTCCGCGAAAACAGAGACATCGACTATTCCGCGAATGGGTTTGGCGTGCCGCGTACATACGTACTCTGCCAAGGAATTTGTTATCGGGATTTTCGCCGACGTGTCTTCTATGAATTGTCTTCTTTAAAATGCGAGGATTCATGGAATCCTTTTTCTACCGAGGAGGAATTAGTAGATTTGTAGGTTACATTCTTTTCTTTTTTTTTTCTTTTTTATTTGGTATGTTACATTAGGTATTTTCTTCTTCCTTTTTTTTTTTTTATCGAAGTGGATTAAAGAAGAAGACTTGGTCAGCATGATTTTTAAATTACGAATTGTTTCTTTTTATTTATTGGGAAAGTTTGAAGAGTTTCTTCTTCATGGAGGATTGAAGAATTTCTTCTTTATGAAGGATTGAAGAATTTCTTCTTTACCGAAGATTAAAGAATTTCTTCTTTATCGAAGATTGAAGAATTTCTTCTTTACCGAAGATTAAAGAATTTCTTCTTTATCGAAGATTGAAGAATTGAGATTGATCAGGATGATTCTTAAGTTACGAATTGTCTTCTTTTTATTTATTGGGAAAGTTTAAAGTATTTCTTCTTTGTGGAGGATTGAAGAATTGGGATTGGTGAGGATGATTTTTAAGTTACGAATGGTCTTTTTTTCTTTTTTTATCTATTGGGAAAGTTTGAAGAGTTTTTTCTTTATCGAAGATTAAAGAATTGAGATTGATCAGGATGATTCTTAAGTTACGAATCGTCTTCTTTTCATTTATTGGGAAAGTTTAAAGTATTTCTTCTTTATGGAGGATTGAAGAATTGGGACTGGTGAGGATGATTTTTAAGTTACGAATGGTCTTTTTTTCTTTTTTTATCTATTGGGAAAGTTTGAAGAGTTTTTTCTTTATCGAAGATTGAAGAATTTCTTCTTTATCGAGGATTGAGGAATTTCTTCTTTATCGAAGATTGAAGAATTGAGATTGATCAGGATGATTCTTAAGTTACGAATTGTCTTCTTTTCATTTATTGGGAAAGTTTGAAATATTTCTTCTTTATGGAGGATTGAAGAATTGGGATTGGTGAGAATGATTTTTAAGTTACGAATGGTCTTTTTTTCTTTTTTTATCTATTGGGAAAGTTTGAAGAGTTTTTTCTTTATCGAAGATTGAAGAATTGAGATTGATCAGGATGATTCTTAAGTTACGAATCGTCTTCTTTTTATTTATTGGGAAAGTTTGAAGTACTTCTTCCTTATAGAGGATTGAAGAATTGGGATTGGTCAAAACGATTTGTAAAATAGTTTTTTAGCATAAGGAAGTTAAAGAAGATCGAAGAATCGCCATTTGTTCGTGTTTTCATATTCTTCCTTTCCTTTTTCATATTCTCTCCAAAATTCGTACTCTAGTTACATCATACGATGAATTGTTCATATCGCGGTAAGAATGATAACAAAATAATAATAATAACAACAACAAACACAGGTATAGGAAAGGAAAAAAGCAAGTATACTGGAAGAAGAAGAACAACAAAACAAACAAGAAGATGAACCAAAAATAAAAGAAGAACCAGGGCAAGAAGACTAAAGATAAGAAAGACAAGAGTAAGACGAAGAAATAAAAGGAAGGCGACTACACTTGGATAATCCCGTCGATATCTGCGGAGGAAAGGAGGATTCGATTGGAACCAGCGAGATCCGCATTAACGTGGTGGCGGAAGCGGAGGAAACGCGGAGGACAAACGAGGACAGGCGCATTAACGAAAGTAGGCGCGGAAAGAAAGCTTCTAGAACAGAGTCGAAAGGAAGCTGTAACTTCGATGAAGCTGGAGCGAGCGCGCGTGCGAGAGAAGGAGAGAGGGAGGAGAACAGGAAAAGCCGTGTCACGGTTGAGTGACGTCGAAATCGATGAAAACGAGGAAAAGAGAAATGGGAACAGAGTTGAAAGGACGTTGGGAGACGAAGAAGAAGGAGAAGAAGGCGAATCGAAGGGATGAGAAGGAACAGCCTTCCCGCTTTTCTGCTCGTTGCCAAATTGAGAATCGATGTTTCGCGCTCGATTCGACGGCCTGGAAGCTCCTACTAGGCTTAAAAGGTACCAAACATTCACGTGTGCATCTACACGAGAAGCTATTGTTTCCAGATGATTCTAGTCTGGTACAGTGTCGGTCAGAGACTTTCAAATAGAAGCAGTGCGATACAGCAAGACTTTTGTGAATGCAAAATCGTGCAAGATCGCAATATACAGTCTGTCACACAAGAGCGTGTCTGCGATATTTCTGTAAATATTTATATATTTGTAAAAAAATTTATATGAATTGAATCTACATCTAAAACACTAATACGCTATTACTTAGTAGGGTGTCCAATCTCCTCCATTAGCGATTATAGCTTGACATCGTTTCGGCATACTCTCGACTAATTTTTGAGCGTAGGATTCTGGTAACGACCTCCATATCTTTCGAATGTGATGTACAAGTGTTCTTATTTTTGTGATACGTCTTCCTCTCAGCTTGCATTTCATTAGGGACCACACATTTTCGATAGGGTTTGCATCAGGGGACTGCGATGGCCAAGGAAGTACTGTGATGGCGTTTTTCGCTTTCCATTGGGTGCAGATGCGACTTCGATGTTTAGGGTCGTTGTCTTCTTGCAATATCCATTGGTCCTCGGTTTGGTTGAACCAACGTTTCACGGATGTGAGAAGTCCCCTTTGGTACAATTTCACCATCTTTTGTGCATTCAGATTGTCTGTAAAGACGCACAAAGTCCCAAAACCGCGTGCGTTAAAGCAACCCCAAACATGCACTTTTATAGGGTGTTTTACACTTCTTTGAATCATCCTTCTTCCATGGATAGTCCAAGCACGCCTAATAGGACACCATGCCCAAAACGAAGATTCATCAGTGAATATTATATTACTCCAATCACGATCTCTGTTTTCATTCGCCCATGCCAGACGATTTTCGACGTTTCGCGTACGCGGCACTCATATTAAAAAGCTCTGTTCCTTTCACTGTTTCAAATGAAACTGAAAGGTATTCAGCAACGCGTATTAGAGAAGTTTTCGTTTGTTTACATTCTTTTTATCTCATACTGATTAGGTGTCAGGTTTCGCAGATATCGCAGACACGCTCTTGTGTGACAGACTGTATCTTTTGTTGTGATATTGGTATCCGAATTATCGACGTGATTCTGATCTAGTGGAATTTATAGCCAGTTGAATTTTTGGTGGGTAGGACTCTTGGGGGTCGGAAATCGTAGCGAGTCATAAGATATTCCACAGGATTTATTTTTTTAAAATTTTATCGAAAAACACATATTTGTATGAATATTTGACTTCGGATGTTGTAGCAAATCAGATTTAATGCCCAATAAAGATACGAGGCTGAATGGATGTAAAACACGGAGTGGTGCGAAGATATGTCGTACAACGAAGTGCCAAAAATTCTGATTTTTTCAAATAGCCATATCTTTCTCCCAAACCAAGCCAATTCTACAATTAATTAAACTTCCTTACGATTCTCGTGATTATTTCTCAATTTCCAAAATCTCGAATAATTCTCACGATTATTTCACGGTTCTCGAGATCTCTAACACTTGGGGCGTAGCTATTTGATAATTTTCAAAGTCTTCGACGATTCGCATAATCGTGGCGCGCTGCCTAAAATCTCTAGCGACTCTCATAAATAATCCACAGAATCCGTTTATCTTCTCCGTTTACCTTCTCCATTTATCTTCGCAAATTATACTATTCTTATACTACATTATATGCATAATGCTCTTGCTTCACCCCTTTCCACCCTCTTTAATCACTGCAAAAATTGTATTCCCATTGATGATTTCAGTCCAATTCTACGATTACTTAAATTAAATCAATAAAAAAGAAATAAAGAATTCTTCTAATTATTTCTAGATTCTAAAAGTCTCTAACACTTTGCGCGGTCATTTCACGATTTTCAAAATCACCGACGACTCTCTTAATCGTTGCACGAATTCTCCAAATTCCAACGACTCTCGGACGATAAACTGTACAGGCCATTCTTCGTCTACTCTTCACCACCTCTAGCAAGCAAATAGTATCTCTGAGTAAATAGTATCTCTGAGTAGCGTCGTGTAATTGCAAAAACCTCGACCTTCGATAATCGGAAGTTGGAACGAAGCGAAAAGGCATCGTTTGCGCGCAGCGGAGCCGCGAAATAGCGTCGCGTGGTTGAAACTCAGGATTCGAGCGATCAGTCCGGCATATTTGCAGCGAACAACGCCCGGAGGCTCATAATTAAATCGCGTTTTCAGGACAATAACGACGGCCGCGGCTCGACGAAGGGCGTTGGGGGAAAAAAGCCGGGCGGGGCGACTTCCTTTCGCCGGCGTTGAGGCTATTTCCGGTGTGCTCGCGAGTCGTCACACAAAACGAGCTAGACAAAAAACAGCTACCGTAAAAACGTCGAATTTATATTCGCTTGCTGCGAGTGAACGTTATTGTGTCGCTTCGATGACTTTTTACATCGGGTTGGATTGCCAACGAGATGAATTTCTTCGAGATATCTCGTTCGATTTCCGTTCTACGTTGTTGCTCGGTTCTCCCCTTTGTTTCACAAATTCTTTCTCTTTTTTCTGTTTCGTTCGCCCATTTTTATGCGTATTTTTCTTTGATCGTTCGTGACAATAGGTTCTTCCATTTTGTAAATTTGATCGAA
Source organism: Bombus campestris (assembly GCA_905333015.3). Classification (NCBI taxonomy): domain Eukaryota; kingdom Metazoa; phylum Arthropoda; class Insecta; order Hymenoptera; family Apidae; genus Bombus; species Bombus campestris. Next base: position 8,555,651 of record HG995135.1, read on the forward strand.
AGGATCGTTCGATGTTGATTTTTCAATACTTTCGCCGTTGCAAATTTTCTTGTCCTTCGTTCTCGGCAAGAAAAATCATTCTGAACGAAAGAGCAAATCATTGTGAAGAAGGAGACTTGAACGTAATGGAACTATTTCATTCTTCCCCGCGATACTCTGCCTCGTCTTAAGTAGCTGATCGAATTTTTCAATTGCCATCTATTTTTTTATCCATTTACGCGATGATTAAATTACACGGTGATGAAATAATTAACAGTTACAATCTTTCATTGTTTTGTTATATTTATTTGCCTGTTATTATTCTTTCTCTTTTGTTACGATTAATTTTAAAACAATTACAATTACTATTGTAGATTTCATTCTATCATGCATCGTTAATTTTTTATTAATTATGTATTTTAAAAGACGCAAAAATTTTACTATCCTATTGCTTATACGATCTGGTTGGAAATATTTCATTGGTGATTTATTTAAATCTGCGTCGCATGTAATTTTTAGCAGACGACGAATTGATATAATTTTTTGAAACAAGAAGAAAACTAACAGTATATATATTTATATATAAAATAAAGACCTGCATTTTGCGCTGCAAGCTATTACTGTCTTTGGTTATTGATTAGTTGTTACGTTCCAAGACAATTTTCTTCCATCTCTTACCTAAACAAACAAAACGAACAATTTATTAGATACTTGTACAATAATATAATTATAACAATATTATAATTATTTCTTAGAAACTATGACTCAGTACATTTTGACTGTCACAAATAATCCAGAGAACGAGGCAATAATAGTATTTGGTTGGCAATTAAGTTATGAGGTGGTATTGACAAAATCCGTAATCACTTAGTTGCCAATTCAATAGAATTTTATGGAAAATGTTAAAAAGACGTCACGCATTAACCAATGAAATTATGATATAACAGTATGATACAGGAACCAGATCGAAAGTGTCTTAACACTATTTTTAATGATAATTAAATACACGTGTCCCAATCAAAAAGGCAATTAACGTAATTAAAAATAAGACAGTTTAAAATGATAATTATTAACAAAAATTGAGAAATTGATTGATCGGATAATATAAGAATTTACATCAAGTTACATCAAGTTAACAAAAGAAATAATAATTTGAAATAAAATTTCGAAACCGGTTATTTCACCGAGCCTGGTAATGTTAATGTTAAGACTGACACGTTTCAACTACCAAAATTACCACCCAAGTTTCGAATTTATAATTACGTTCATTCTTGCTAATTTCACGTGAAACATCATTTGCGAAATGATTTCGAGCTTCTTCATACGATCGATAACTCTTTGTTATACATTTTTATAAATCACAACGAAGACAAAGACCTGGAAACCTTTTTTCTATATTTTCTTCCTTTTTCTAATTTAATCAAAAATTCCATTTTTGTCACTGGACGTCGTTTACCGTTACAATTGGTTGATTCGCCAAATATTTTTTCAGCGAGGAAATCGCGGTAGAATGAACGGTATCTGGCGAGGAGACGAGGATCAAAGAGCGCAGGCATATAATTATTTGAGCAAAACTCGGGATTAGCCGAGTGGAAAGGTTCCTTTTCGCGAAAGCGACCCTGCCCCTGCTTCTGCACACCTCCCCATCCCTTTCTCCGCCCTTTCTAATTAAAACCATGGACGAACGCGTGGCTTTTCGAGGGAATTTCTCGGTGTACTAATTATTCAGCATTCTGTGGACACGTCTCGTGCACACACAGACACGCGTCACGTGGATATCAATAACGTCGCCACCCTCGATTAGAGGGGTGATTTCATTTTTCATGGTCGACCAGATGGAACGTGATGTTCGACGATGTTACGTAAGATAATAAAGTGAAATAATAAAGAGAAACAATAAAGGCTGATAAAGAGAAAGAAAAAAAAGAAAAAGCAATGTTGTTTGTTCGATGGGGTGGATGATTTAGGGGGTGGAAGTACGATTTCTAGAACGGAGGTATTGTTTAATTGTCATCGACCATTTCCAAGCTTATCCACTTTGCTGCTTTTCTATTTAATTTCCCATTTTCTTCTGTCTAATTTCTTTAATCTTCGTTTCTCTTTTGAATCTTTAACGCAGCAAACTCTGAATCCTTGACCCAGAAAAAAGAACCAAGAAGTAGGACTTTTCATCAACATCCGCGAGATCGTCTTATGAAACTACGATGAACAGCACGTCATAAGCACGAGAGCCATTATTTACTCGCACGGTGTAATTAATTTTTAATTTTTCTATCTTTATTGCGGTAGAATATTTCGCCCATGAGTTTTTACCATAGACGAAATTTTAATGCTGAACAGTTCGATTCAAACAACAAGTCAGAACTCTGCTATTTAAGAATAATAAGAAAAAGGTAATAACCGGCAAAGGTATTCATCTCCGTTACAATAACCAATTTTTCCTTTCATTTTTATCCCACATACGAGTCTGTAACATAAGAATTTTCAATTCTGAACGACTGGTACCAACGCGAACTACAACGCAATTCGACGCAATACGATCGAAAACACGTGGAAGCAAAAATAGCTTTCCACGAGATCACGCGGTGAAACCACGGTGCAACACGTCATCGATGTAAAATACCGCGATCTTACAATAAACGACGTTCTTATTCCGTTATGTTGCTCCTATTTTCCTATTACCTCGGAATTTTTAATGCACGAACTCGAAGAACGATGCAACATTTCGCGAGCGAAATAAATCGAAAAAGAACACGAAAAGAGTGATCGTTATCTGTGTATAGGAATCTTCTATATCGGTGACTCTCAACCGCGGAAAAGTGAAACTAAAATAGTATGCGAAGCTCTTAAACCGAGAAGGGCGAAAAACAATATCCAAGGGGTTATCGTGGAAAACCACGGTGGAACACGTCATCGATAGAAAAGCCACCATTTATCCGCAATTTGATCGCACGCGTCCGCGTGTGTCGCAGTTAGCTCGAGAAGGTTTGTACGTGGCGACCCGGCCAACAATTAAACAAGCGACACCGAATTTATCGCGGTATCGATAACCTTCTACTCCTGACAAATCATAGCCGACGATCGTTCGAAAGAGATGGGGTTGGGCTGGATGGCGAGACGGTGAAATTTATTGGAAAGACCACGGTGACGCGAGGTCGAATCCAGGAGATTTCAATTCACCACCAACGATATGATCGCGCCACATCGATCGAACAGAGAGACTTTTGTCCGATCGGTGGCAACGTTACATCAGCGACAATCGACGAACGCGAACCATCGTTACATCACTGTCGAATTTGATCGCGCGCCGCCTTTCAAATCGATTTCATGCATTATTTCCGATCTCTCTCGTACAATACCGATCTCGCCTCTCTACGTATGAAATTTCTTTATCGTTTGTTACTCGCGTCGGTCTCTTTCATTTTTGTCTTCGTCAATGGCAGCGTTTCTTCATGCGTCATACAGAGTGTCTAATTTACTCGGAATTTTGTGTCTAATTTTGTACGAATGGCTTTTGCTTTTTGATAGGATCTTTTCAGGGGCTTTGGAGATTCGCAGTGATCTTTTGAAGGATTTTAGAGTTTTTACGGGATATTTTGTACAGACGAGCTTCATCAATTTTATATTCTCTGACGGTCTCTTCGATTTAGCGTCTGTATAAATTTCGTCTAATTTTTTTTTACTTCTTTTATTCCCTGAAACTTTTATTTCCTATTTTCCAAAGGGACGAAACGAACGATTATCTAGGACGATGGGAATTCAAGAGGTGCAATCTGGTCTTGCACTTTGATAGGATTAGCATCAAGGTTTCTGGAGTTCAGAAGGATCTTTGGAAAAATTTGAGAGCTTTTAACGGACCATCCGCACAGTCCGGCTGAAAATTTTCATTATTTCTAACTTGGCTGTAACGTTGAAACAACGTTCAAAATCCTGCAAAGTACACTTTGATTTTCAACTTTCAGATAGACTTTTAATTCCCAAGTTACACAGTTTTGTACAACTACTTTTTCAAACTACGTTTTACTATTCCGATTTATTTCCTCGAGAATTTTAACGCTTTCGTTATTTCACTCAACCTAATTGGATGGTAAACGAATGTTTGGACAAAAAGAAAAAAGGACGATTACGCTCGCTTTTTTCTCAATTAGTAAAGAAGACTGCCGCCCGAAAATCGAGTCAACGTCGCGGAAAATTACTCGCTGGGAAGCGAGAAAACATGGTTTTCGGAAAATTTCCGAGGGAAAGGAAAGCTCTGTACATGGTGGTCCGTCCGAGAAAATTATCGTTGCGGTTTCCAGCCGGACTCGCATTAAGTCCGACAACATTCTACGACTTAACTTTCGTCACTCTGAGGGCAACTTAAATTCCCACTAAATACCCGGTTCTCCCTGTTTATTTCAACTGTGTCGCGCCGTTCTCCTGAATTTTCACTCGTTGAAATTCACGTGCTGCGAGATATCGAGAAAATTAATCGAAGTATATTTACCTCTCGACGATAGAATCCAAAGTTTGTAACGCTGTACATATTTTTAAGTATCTTCGAATTTTGTCAATCTTCGACATATTGAAAAGGGCTATTTAAAAAGGTGAAATGTCATTAAGAAGAAAGAAGAAAGAAAAGCGTCGCAGAAAATTGCATATTTACCTCTCGACGATAGAATCCAAAGTTTGTAACGCTGTACATATTTTTAAGTATCTTCGAATTTTGTCAATCTTCGACATATTGAAAAGGGCTATTTAAAAAGGTGAAATGTCATTAAGAAGAAAGAAGAAAGAAAAGCGTCGCAGAAAATTGCAAGTACTTCTAATTTCACGTTAAAACTAGACTTAAATCTTGTCTGAAGATACAACATTTCTTCAGGATGGAATTAATCTTTTGCTTAAAACAGATGGATCAAAGTTACTGAAAACATCGACAGATATTGTACTTTGATCGAACAACTTGCTGATTTCTTAAATAAATTATCAGGTTCACTGACAAATTTGCATTATTCGCTTGTACAGCTTGTACATATGTTCTATTTGTTGTTCTTATTAAATATAAATCTGTCCTGTAAAATTATGTCGTCTTCCTGGACTTCTCCTTTCGCGGAAATTCTTTCGTCCACTACAGTATTACATCAATTCCATACAATAATTTGACAAATTCCAAATTCGTTTGAATACACTCGCACACACATGCATGAAATAGAAAGAAAAAGAAAAAAATGTACACGGAGGGGGCGAAAAAATAAAGAAAAGAGGGGGGAGATGGCCATTATGAAGAAACGAGTGCAACGTCCATATTCGTCGAAACGACGCGTCCGCTCGTTATATTCCGCTGGTCGTTTAACGATGCCTGGGTCGTCGACGCGTTTAGAAACGAATCGATCAGACCTGCCCGGTCGTCGACCATTTTTCCTGTCTGCATTCGATCCCCCGATCGTCCCAGATGTGAACGCGCTACGTTGAATAATAAATCGACGAACCAGTTGACAGGGAAAAGGAACGAGAGCAACGGGAGAGCCGAAAGAGAAGCAACCACGGGAGAAACAGAGAAGAAAAATGGAGTTTGAGCCTCGTTGAAGTGTCATCCGTGTTATCGCGCGAGGAAGATCACGTTTATCTGAACGAGTCAAAGGCGAACGTTGGATTACTTGATTTTTATATTACACACGTACGTACTTGTTTTCGTTTGTATTTTTTTTTTTTTTTTTTTTTTTTTTAAGTACACGTATTGGAAGATTGATAGATGATGACGTGTAGAATAAAAATAGGAACTACTGGTAAATATTAAGAAATAATTTAATATTTTCCTCTTTCTCGAGGAACATTCACTCTACTTTACGTAATTTTTATTTGTCTTGTTGTTTGTATCTCTTAGAATTGCTCGTGTTTAATTCTAAATAGATGGAGGTTTCTGGTTACGTGATAGTTTAATATCTTCTTCTTCCAGGAAGATTCGCTCCAGTCTTTGTAATTTTTACTTTTCTTGTCGCTTGTGTCACTTAGAATGACTTGTACTTAGTTTTACTGTAAATATATAGCGATACATGCTATTGATAATAATAATATGACGACGATTTCTGGTCAAGTTTAGCATTCTAATGTTTTCTTCTTCTTCCAGGAAGATTTGCTCCAGTCTTTGTAATTTTTAATTTTCTTGTCGCTTGTGTCACTTAGAATGGCTTGTACTTAGTTTTACTATAAATAAATGGTGATGCACGCCATTGATAATAATACTATGACGACGATTTCTGATCAAGTTTGGCATTCTAATGTTTTCTTTTTCTTCCAGGAAGATTTGTTCCAGTCTTTGTAATTTGTAACTTTCTTGTCGCTTGTGTCACTTAGAATGACTTGTACTTAGTTTTACTGTAAATATATAGCGATACATGCTATTGATAATAATAATATGACGACGATTTCTGGTCAAGTTTAGCATAATTTTTTCTTCTTCTTACAGGAAGCTTTGCTCCAGTCTTTGTAATTTGTAATTTTCTTGTCGCTTGTGTCACTTAGAATGGCTTGTACTTAGTTTTACTATAAATAAATGGTGATGCACGCCATTGATAATAATAATATGACGAAAATTTCTAGTCAAGTTTAACATTTAAATTAATTAAGTCTTCTGTAGTTTTCAAAATAATTTCAGTTGGTAACGCAAAAAAGGGAATCATGGAACGACCGTGTAAAAGTTGCTCTCTTCAAACAAGAAATAATTGACTTTTGTACTTCTTAAGACAATTATAACGATATACATATTAATATTTAATTATAGTTTCCAGCAACGGCGTAACTCAATCATTTTTCTTTCCTTTTCCTATGTTATCTTCCTACAACGAATAAACTTACCGAACACGATCATTCGTTTCTTCAGAATTAAATATCAATCGAGTATTAGATTATTCAACGAACTTAGAAATTAATAAAAGGTAGAGTTATTTCGTTCTATTAATTTTAACTTCCAAAGTTAAGCATTCATTTAACACGCGTCAAAAATTGTTCAATCTCAGAGAAATGAATTAACAAATACCTATCTATCTTCCAACGGTTAATTATTAACGGCAATAATTCGGTAATTCTTCCAATTTGGGGAACAATCCAAGCACGAGAAATACGTATCTCCGTTTAATTACAGGATCCCCAATAAAGGCTATCAATTTGGAAGCTGTTTGTCAGCGATAAGGTTATCAGCATTATGCCGAAACCGGTGTATTTGGTCGTGCAGTGATTAGAACACATACGTAATGAGCATCATGCGCCATTTGCTGCATGTTTCCATTAAAAGAGTCGAACCGCTGTGTATCATCTAGGAAATACAATTGACTAAAATAACGACGATTTAAATGATATTTTTATTCCGTAGATCGTACATGATCTATACGTGTTTCTGGGATTTATCAATAATGAAGTTTCCACTTTATGAATACCTCTTTATACTTTTTAAATCGTCCACTTCAGATCGAATAAAAATGTCCAACGTCTTTCTATTATTATAACTATGGTATTCAAACTTTCTTTAAAGTCTTCATTGTTGGAGTAACTTTGAAGCGGTGTATATGTACCAGTTTTATCATCGTCTAAGAAGAGTTTCCTCACACAGTCAACCAACGTAATTTCAAAGTTCTATATACAATACAAACACACATTATTGTCATAGACCTATTTGCGAACCGATTTCCTAATTCATAAAATTAAACGAAACCTTCTTTTTTCTCCAAAATGTACTGCCTTTTGTAAATTAAGAGTTTAACAAGGTACCGCATTGTATTTATTACTTTAAACGATAAGCCTTGGTTTTGAACTAATATCGTTTAATTTAATAATCGTTACAAACTCTGTCGCTATAACTTAATTTGACCTTTTATGCTTTATGTAATAAGCATCATTAATAATGATAATGTCTACCGTGCAGAAGGTGAATATTAACGAGTAGAAGATTAAATGAAACTACAGATTCTAGCGTTAAGTATTATAAGCCGCCAACAAACAACATCCTCGCGTAAGATCAAATATCAAAATTTTATTAACCCTTTTCAATCCGGGAAACTGGCAGAAACAAAAATATTCGAAAATAATACTTTCCCATCAATATTCATTAATTTGACAATTTAGGATCCACCGATCAGCGTGCAGTCCCAGTGTCGGTACGAGATCCAGTTCCCGTCTTTCGCTGATAAATAATTAAAATAAAAACTTTTCCCGGGTTCAATGAAAATATACAAAACGTATATATACGTCGCCCGGATTCTATCGAAATACACAGAACGTATATATACGTCGCACGAATTCTATCGAAATACACAGAACGTATATATACGTCGCACGAATTCTATCGAAATACACAGAACGTATATATACGTCGCACGGATTCTATCGAAATACACAGAACGTATATATACGTCACCTGAATTCTATCGGAATATACAAGACGCATATATATGTCGCCCGGATTATATCGAAATACCCAGAACGTATATATACGTCGCACGAATTCTATCGAAATACACAGAACGTATATATACGTCGCCTGGATTCTATCAAAATACACAGAACGTATATATACGTCGCACGAATTCTATCGAAATACACAGAACGTATATATACGTCGCACGGATTCTATCGAAATACACAGAACGTATATATACGTCGCCTGAATTCTATTGGAATATACAAGACGTATATATACGTCGCTAGATTCGAGGAGTTAAAAATAGAGGACGTTCTAAGATTTGTGTACCGAAGTGTACATCGTCTAGTTTCGTTAAATATAGCGACCTATAGTTAATATTATTACCACATTATCATAGTCATAATAATACTGTTAATTATTATATACGCCCTAATTTCATATAGTCACATTTCTCCACTTGCAACGTTTCCTATTTCACACGCACCAAAAAATTTCATTCGATATGAATAACTACTCTAGAATTCCTGTGACGACGACTCATTTTTCAGGTTCTAGAAAGATGGATGAAATTGGCTAGGAAATGAAATACAAAGGTAGTTGGATAGGGAGGGAGGGAATGAAAGGGGTTGGACGGCGCATTTAGAAAGCAAGTACTGTTACAGCGGTTACGGGGCCAATTCGAGCTGCAACTCGTAACAAAGTTTCGAAGTTCAAGGGTCAACTCGATTTGCCGCGGCTGCAACGAGAACCGAAGTAAGTAGGTTCTCTTAAGCGCAGTTATAAATCGTGCAATGGGACCGTCTTTTGTCCACCATAGGGTGGAACCATGAGAAATAAAGAGAAAGAAAAAAAAGGGAACAAAAGAAAATCTTCCTCCTAAAGGGACATCTTTAACGTATGATCGAACCTAACCATTGTGAGGAAATCTTTTGTTCAATTTTGATATAAAAATTAACGGTTTAACTGTGGCTACAAAAAGTATTGGCATACACCCTTGTTTTTCAAGGAAGCGTTCGTTTTATCAGATTCCACATATCTCATTTTCTCGATATTAAATTTTTGCAGTTATACGAGAATAGTGTTAAATAATACGAAATTTGATATATTTAGGCCAAATCGATTAGTATGTAAATGCTATAATAAATACAACGGTGTAGCAATACTTTCTGTAACTACTGCATATAGGATTTTAGGATTTTGAAATCAGGGATTTATACGTATAGTGAGAATACGATGTTCGATTATGTTACAGTTGCAATAGTAATAGTAGAGAGCACAATAATCATGACCTATATATGTCAGATATATATCATAATCTATACATGTATGTAAAAGTATATAAAAGGTAAAAATAGCTGACTCCTTCACGCTTTAATACTCGTTGATGCAACCATATATCATATATTTGATATGGATGTAACGATTGGAGAACACGATTCTCAAATGTGTATGTAAGCATGTACATAAGCATGTAAGTCCTAACCGTGGTTTACAGAATTATTCGAGTACTTGTATCGACGTACGAAAGCCCTTTACGTGTGAATGTTCAATATCATATATATTATAGAAAACTTTTCGAAACTTGTCATATACGTACGTAATAATCGTGTCTAATTCTGCCAATGAAATTGCAAAATGTTTCCTATAATACACATAATATAGCCCTCAAAGCTTTCCGCACCAAGTGTTCAAATACTTTCACGAGTCACCGAACCTTCGAAATTATCTCTAAAATTTCAATATAGCGCTCAATGAAATATCAAAATGTTTCCTTCCTACTACAACACAGACTACATACATATGTATACACATAGCTGAAAATTTTCCAAAGTGTGCAAACAATTTCATGGATCGCTATACGATTGTTCAAATTATCTGTCAACGTTAAATGTAAATTTTTACAACGACAATTATAATTTGCGTCGTTTAGATATTTAGAATCGTGGAATTGCGGGACAACCGTGAACTACACATCCTCGCGCCATTTTGTGCGCGCGCCTCGACAAAATGGAATCGATAATTCCCGCGGCGGTCAGGAAACAATTTCTGAAACGCGGTCGCAATTTTTCGTCGGCGAAACAACATTTCTAGGTAGCAGGCTAATACTCCAAACTACCGTCCATTAACGAGTTAATGCGAACAATTTTTCAAACAAGTTGCAAAGCCTTTCGGAGGCTCGTTTCCACCGAGAAAGGAGAGAGGGTAAAGGCGCGTACATACGAGCGGACGATTGTTCCGCGTTTCGAACGTGGAACGCCGATTTTTTTACGGAAACTCGAAACGCGCGAATTCGATTGTTTACAGAGAAAACGTTAAACGCGCGTTTGAAACCACAGCCGGCCGTGTTGCAAAGGTTTCGTCGGCAACAATCTCGGTAGAAATTTGGTTGGATCGATCGTTTCTGCGGTTTCTTGAACGTTGCACGGGAGATTGGGTCGCTTTGAATCTAAAACAGATTCACAAATTTTCTTTTTTCTTTTTCTCTTCTACGCTTTCATGTAACAATTCACAGGTCCACTGACATTCTTGACAATCGTTCGTTAATACGAGCAATCGCCGAGAAAATGCATCATCGTCTTGATATAGCTATCCATTTTTTGGAAATCGAACACTTAAAAGTGATTCTAAAATTGTTGCAGTTGTTACAAACGTTGCTTCAAAGTATCGTTTCAATGTATCGTATATTTAGTTTAGGAAATAATTTGCAACAACTGTACGTATAAGGCGATACAGGTTTCTCTTTATTTTAACAACGATAATATACAGGCTGCCTATATCGAATTACCGCATAATATTATTAGCCTTAAATTGCTATAATTCTAAGGTGAATTCCTTTCGAACGAACGTTTTCATTGAAAACGGGTAAATACGCGACAGACGGTACTTCGTCATCAGCGACATTCTCGATTCTCATCGCCATTTTAAAGCAATGGAACATTGACAGTATTTTAGTTATTTAAACGCGAAATTTCGTATGATACGTGTTAACATATGAATAGAGTTAGATGACTTTTACAAGCACCATTTTATATTGCTTCTATACGTAAAGGTGTATTACTTTCTGCACGAACCTCCTAATTAACCGGTGCGCAGATTTTTATAGAATTATACAAAATTTAAAGCTACGAAAAAATGGATAGAACGTACATGATATGCAAAAACATAGAAAATATTCAAAGAACAGTGCTATTTATTATATCTAATACTGGGTTGGCAACTAAGTGATCGCGGATTCTGTCAATACCATCTAACGTATAGGTCCTATATCCTACTCCTTTAATCGTATGCATGAAAATATGAATTTTCATAGCAATCTGCAGTCTAATAATCGTAAATATATTTATAATTATCAGGAAATATTAATTCGTTATCGTTATTAATATAATTATATTCAAAATTAATACTGGAGATACGACTCTGTCTTTCCTAAAATTCATTCCCTTGAACTTGTTTTACACGCTTTCTTTGCACCGTTTACTATTTCTACGCTATTTTTCTATCTTCTTTCATTACATTACCTTTCCTCCATTTTCTCTCGTTTCGTTTTCACCGTCATCTATCATTACCCGCATCTCCCGTTGTCTCGAGCTGCTTCCTTCGACTGTCCTAGCTCTTTCTTCTTTTTAAAGAAGACACGCAACTTTGTTTCATTTTTATTTTCTTCCAAGTCTTGTAGCTTTTTATCATCGCACGTACTGCGCGACTTTTTGATTTTTTCTTTTAATTTCTTCCTTCCCTTTCTATAATTCTTGCCGAGAAGGAAAATTCTCCTTAGTAAAGGAACATCGATTATTTCTCAACAGTTTTGTCCATTTCGATCAGATATTGCTTCATCCATTTTCTACGCTCTTTCTACGCCATCCTCGCCCCTTTTACAACCCTCTGCTGTCCTTTATCCCTTTTATCAACTACAATGCTATCTTACCCCCATTCTCACATCCTCTTATCTTCTTTCGCCCCTGTTTCTCTCTTTTACCCCTTTCCATCCTCTCTCATCTTCCAACCTCTTGAACTTTCCTAATGGATTACTGATCGCTAGAGGATAACAGGAAATTCACCGACGAATTCGTGAATTTCTCTCCGGTTAAATCGAACTGTAGAACGTCTCCTTTATCATATCCTTTTCGCCCCACCTCGTCCGCACTATCAAATTTTCTTCTTTGTTTAATCTCGCTTTTTAATAAGATTCTTCCTCGAGTTTTCGTTTCCTTGCATTGTGCTTCTTCTATGTCTTCTTAAGGACGAAACGAACGAAGAGATATGCGACTGTAAATGATTCTCAAAGGTAAATATTTTGTAAATAATAATTATTAAATTCGTAGGTTAAATTCATCTTTATGGGTCACTATTAAATTTACAATCATAGATTATTAATTAGAGATCAAATTTATTGGTATAGATTGTTTATTGAAAGAGGTTCAAATTGTCTCGTTATAGATCGTAAACAAATCGTAGTAGGAACAATGGAGATATATTTGTGAAACTTCCTCGAGGAATCGTAACTTAGACGCAGGAAAAATCCAAATATTCGAGTTTCTGTGAGGGGAAATTTCAAATTTCCTCGGATATTTTCCGTCAAACGATCGGGCACGATTTAATTAAATTTTCACTGAGAAATCTATTGATATTTTCAAACAAGTTGGCTACATGTCTCCGTTTTACAAATTGCACGCAGAGAAAATATGGCTGGAAAACAACTTACAAATTGCAATTTCAATTAAAATTTCGCTGTCGTGTCTACAACGTCGCGCAGATTAAACACGCGATTCTTTTATTACGAACTACAAAGAACAAACAAAATTCTACAAACGTATTATTCGCGAAGAAAATTAATTTTTTGAACAATTTGAAGTAGCAAAAATGCAACATCGCAAAGCCAACTCTGCTCTTCCCCTCAACTTCTTCTCGTTCGTGTATCTCTTCGTCGTGTACTTCTTCTCTTCCTCGACTGTTTTATTCGCGAAAAGTATAGAATACATGCAGAGGTAATAGCAAGATCAAACATTTAAAAACTATGTCAAATTTACCAACGTCTATCGAAACGTAACATTCATTTAAGAGGACAGAAGGATTAAAAAAATAATGCACGACTATCTCTTCTTCTCGTATCTGTAGAAATATCTTCAGCTATTTATAGACGACAATTCAATTCGCTCGATGGATATAGTCATTTCCTTTCTTTCTAACAAGCGGTAAATTATCTTCTACAGAATAATCCATGGCAAGCACCGAACGCGATACGTAAGAGGACACGGCTCGCTTCTCGACTCCGTACGCTTCAACGTGCAATTATATCGTAGCGATATTCGATGCACTTATCGGAATCGTTCGAGTTAACCCCGTTGAAACGCCATTGAGAGCCGGCAACTTCGCCCTCCAGATGCAAACTTATCGCGAACGTAAACCCCCTTTGCTATTATCCCTCGAAACATTAAGCCGATATCGAAGGGATTAGCCGTGACGTGTTCTTCGGAGGCAATGGCCGGTTGAAACTTTCATCCGTCAGACAGCTCTCCGTAGTTGTAGATTGATCTAAGGTTCGAGAGTGATCGATTTCTTTTCTCTTTGCTCTTTTATAGTTAGTTACGAAGTTGCGAAAAGTAACTACTAGCCATTCTCTTTTCAACTGGGTAGTCGATCAGCGTTGCGGTTTCTTGAATCCAAAAATTTGGAAATTTTTGGACATTTTGAAGATTCCAAATTTTCGAGCCAAGAACGTTGGTATTTTTCGAATTTCAGAATATTAAGAATTCAAGAGTTTCATACCTTTCTCATACTCTCGAAATGAAATATCAAAATTTCGGAACGAATTTCGGTCTTGGCGTATTTTCTAAAATTAGAATATTCGAATTTATTTCAAGATCCAAGTCTTAATATTTGGAAATATTTTATTATTGAATCTAGAAATTAATCATTTTCCAAACGTTAGAATTATCAAACTCAGAACGTAGAATCTTTCTCCTTTGCTAAAAGCAATCCCAAAGGCTTAACAAACCACAGCACGTACGATGCTATAGAGAATAAAAAAACAGGCAGCAAAAATAACGAAGATTAAGACAAAAATACTGCAAGTATCGTACGTAGAAGCATGAAATATATCGATAGACGCAGGTCGGGCTGACGGATATTTTCTGCCGTTCCACTTCTGTCAAAGTTCGTCAGAGAAGCACATGCGCGATATTCCATTTATCGAGAACCTGTTCGATTTCATTTATTTCTTTGCCGATCTGGTCATTAATGGGACAACTTCGACGCCCGCGTAAATTTCTACGACACCCACGAGAAAAGGCAGTGGAACGACGCCCCATTGGGAATGACTCGCGTTTCGCACCGATCTCCATGTCGAAACTCTTTCTAATTATCGTGTTTCTCTTTTTCCTAACTTGCCACTTCCTACTACCGCTAAATACTAAACTTGTTATCTGTTCGATTGATACGATTGCTAATACTGTTTTAGATGAACATACGACATGGAACAATACATTTTTAGTTTGTCAATATTTAAAGAATGTCCTGTCGTGTTAATTGAAAATCAAAAAGTAGTTAAGTAAAAAGAAAGGACGTATCTACAACTTTCGATTAATTCGAGTCGTTGCTACCAGATAGCGTAAAAATATTGGATTGGATTTTGTCATTAGGTGGTAACGACAAAATCTGCAATCACTTAGTTGCCAACCTAATAATTTATCTACATGTACATCAAATAAGAAAATCTTTTCTGCATTGGAATTCATTGTAATAGTTTGAAAGATGTAACAGCTGTTTTTCTTTTTTTAGTTTAACCAGATATGTGAAATTGATGCCTGGTTATTGAATATTAAAAGTCAATTTCCTCGAAACCACCTTCTCTTGGTAGATACATCTGTGTGAATTAACACGACAACATCGTGAGATATAAATAAATGGAAGATATAATTTTTCTTATTGGAAATATAAATTTTATCTTTCTTTCCAACTTTCTATGTTTCTTCTTTTATTCTATACCGAATATTAAATTATTTGTTCGACAAGCTTTGTAAGTGGTAATTTTATAAACTTCCGGTTTCTTTGATTTTGTTTTTACAGTGCTTTGATCAAACAACGTTTTTCGGTAATACAATGTGTTTCGTGAAATAAGATCTAAAAAGCAAAATAGCTTCCTCACACGCGAATCTGAAACTATCTATTTCCGAACGCTTCTGAATATCCTAACCTCTGTTCCACAAACTTGTCATCGTATCAAGATAAACTTGCAACTAGTAATAGGGGGTTACGGTAATCGATATCTCGAATATCGATACTTCTCAATTCAAACAGCGATATTTTGTATCGGTGTGACGATATATCGCGGTATCGATAGCCGGCTCATAAATGTCGAAATGGACTGATCAAATAACTCACTTCTGAGCAAACTAGCGACAAAAACATTGCCCAGTATCTCGTTACACCACCGCCCAATCGTCTCATTTCCGAATCATCGATTTTCTAGCATGTTCTCGGAAGCATGATTCTCAATGACTTTTTTCATAGATATTAACCCACGGACAGCTCTAGTTTCCGAGATATTCGTAAAAAAAAAAAAAAAAAACTGCCACTGCTACATTTGCGATACATATCACGTGTATCGATACTCCGGGTATTAATAGCGGTATCGATAGCAAATATCGATACGATTCAAACGTACCGCCATCGCTAGACACAGCTATAAATTTTTCATTGTAGAAAAATTCCAAGCAATCATTTTCTGTTAACTGTACGTACCAGATTTCGAGAAGCTTTTAAATATCAACCTCTTTGAGTCTGAATTGCCACGTAATTTTTGAATTATTTAACAAATGATTCAGAAGATTGAAGAAAGTGTGTAACATTTAACAAGTGGAATATTTGATAATAATAATATAAATTTATGTTATGTGTTATATCTATATATATTATAAATAATAAAATATAGAAAGATGTTCAATTTCATTCGCATTATCGCTAATATTATTTTATATTATTTACTTTCAGCATCACTTCCTACGTCCGACAAGCACACGCACACAAATTTCTGCGCTATACTCAACGGACCGATCTTTTCCATCTTTTCACTGTCTTCTTCTCATTACTAGACAAGAGGTTCTCAAAAAGTTTCGAAAATATCGATGACGGTTTCTCGTTATTCAAGCGTCTGAGGTAAAAACACATTCGTAATTCTTTCAATTTAGCTTCGTTTCTAGCATCCATTGCTTTTTCTTTTTTCTTTTTTTCTTTTTTACTGTTCTATTTAACCGTAGTTCACATTCTTAAGAAGTATGTAAAACACGAATTAACGTGTCAAACTAACGCTGTACCACCATAAAGGACACGGTTAAAGGATTCTACCAAAACGTAAGAGAAATCTAAAAACTTCAAAAGAATCCTTAGAAGCAACATCGTTAGAGAATAAGGTAACCATCGTAAAAATTCTTTATACAACGTGCTCTGAAATAACGATTTCTTTATTAAGGAAGCCATAAACCCTTCCCCAGGAGAAGATACAACGGTTAAGATGAAACGGGAAACGGAAACCGTGCGACGCAGCAGCGACGAAGATAACGAAGCTGTTCGAGCCAGGTACCACGTAACAGCCACTTTCAAGCAAATGCATTTAAGGGAATAAATGGATGGTCAGCGTGATGAGGCGCGTTAAGTGCCGCTCGCCAGGCGTAGCACGCGTGTCAAAAGCAAACTAGGAGTACGGCTCGTATATCGAAAAAATTACAGACCCAAAGGAATATCATCGAATATCCTTGGCAAGTCGAAATATCGAAAGATCACATATTTTTCTTTTTTTTAAATTTATAATTTTAAAAGAGAATAGACGAAAATTTCTGCAAGCAGAACTGAAAAAAAAAAAAAAAGAAAATGAACAAGAGTAGGTTCTCCTTATTAATATTGAATATTTTTTTGAATTTGAAATTTCCAGTAACAACGTAGAGAACTTTTTTGGGGGATTTGTCAATAGAGATCTTTTGTTTCTTTTTTCCAGAAATTCGTTTGCACTTTTGAGAGAAAATAGGCAAATTCTATATAAAATTCTGACTAATTCAAAAACTCCCGCAGGCGTTTTGCGATTGTTTCCTGCCACATCGACACTGTTTTGTCACGAACGATGTACTTTTTATTTCTAAAGAATCATCGAGTCTCTCCTTGTATTTTCCACAGTTCTCATCTTCTGTCCTTACATTTCTCGAAGCTGTACTACAGTATTTTGTTAATCGAGACATTTGGAAAATTTTTGCGGTTCATTTCCTCCTTGAAATATCATTATAAATAAAAAATTATGTTCCTGCGTTCTATGGCACAACGGTATAAGGTAAAAACGCTACGAATACGAAAATAAATTACTTGCTACTTTAAGAAAGAAGAGAAGCTAGCTACCTCGAATTTATTGCAACGATCAACGACAACAAGCAAGAAACAAAAATTGGCGGAGAAAAAGAGATCAAATCAAATAGCAATTCTGCGTAAATCGTCAGGGAGAATATGGCGCAGACTAAAAGCTTGGGTACAGTGTACGTGCACAATGTAATAGATGGGCACACGAAAGTTCTACCGGTTGTGCAACAGAAGAACTTAATCATTTTCGATGTTATCGTGGTTAATTTAGATTAGGTGCAACATCGCATAGTGCATACGTATTTTACCCACGCCATTGGGCAAAAAAAAAAAAAAAAAAGGAAAAAGAAAAATAGAAGTACAGAAAGAGAAATATAGAAGAAGGTCACGTTTTATTGTTATTTTAAGTACTAAAATAGAATGTTTTATTTCCTCTGCTTATTGCACATTATGGAACCGTCGAATAAATACAATTTGGTTCGCATAATTTGCTTTGCTAATTAGAAAGTTGTGTAAACTTCCACAGTTAAGTAGGTTTCGTACAGGTTCCCTCTACATAGAAATTACCGGACGACGAAAAGTTTGTCAATGAAAAGTAGACGATATGTTTCTTAATATTGGGGAAAAATCTGCTAGAATTTGTGGACGACCAAAGGTTTGACGAAAGAAATGAAATAGTTAAAAAGAAAAAAAGGAAAATATAAATAGGAAACGAATAATATTGCGTTTAATTTGGAATTGTAAAAGGAAACGAATGAAACTTTCTGGAAATGGAAATGAAAAATGTCGGCGAAAGGGACAATTTTTGTTGCTTTAGAAAGAATGCAATCCTTTCTCCTTAATCCTTTCGCAACGACCAAGCTAGCTAAAAAATGTGCAGCGGAGCACTGTGTGCGATTTCTTCCCACGAATGAGACATTAACTTGCAATTCTGTAGGTTATCTAAATTGTTTTACAACGCGGCATTCCACCGTTTTATTTAGTAAACTTCCGCCTTAACGGATAACGCGCACGTGTGTTGTGTTTTTGCTAGAACGACAACTATCTGTTCACCTAATTGAGTAATTTCAACGAATAAGCCAGATATTCCTACATTTTTACATAAACGATAAAAACTAATTAAAAAGTAGATAAAACGTAACTAGAAAAGGAATATTACAAATAAAGAGGAATTTACACAGCGTAGAGAATGAAAACGATTGGACTTTATATTATCAGGAAGACTTCATACAATTTTTCAAATGAAGAATTATTAACTACCAAAAATGTAGAGTTTAAAATATATATTTAAAATATATAGTCATGTTTATATAGTTATGTTTATATAGAGTACAAGAATTGAAAAATTCTGATACAATTAATTAATATATACTGTGTATATATGTTTTTAATATTTAAGAACGGAAATACTGTTGCTCAACGGGCGTAAACAACTACATGCGTTGATTCGTAGGATCGAAACGATACAGAGGAAGGAGAAATAAGATGAAAGAGCCAATGCATCAGTGGGAGCACGCGTGTACCGTTATATCGTTCGAAAAGGTAAGGAAACGTGCGCCGTAAACGCGTACAAGAATGCCCACGCGTGCCTCTATTCCGGTACACGTGTCGTTCACCATGCATCCAGAAGTTCAACGCACCACAAGAATAATTAGAACTGAAAGTATCCCTTGAGCGATGAATTTTTCTTTGAATAAATACATTTAAAATATCAATTTCATAATTCTCGTATGATATACGTATCGCACCTACGAATAATGTGAATAATTTAGATATAAGATTCTTTTAAAGAAGCAAAATATTTAGCAAATATCTTCTTCTTCTTCTTGCATTCTTCTTGCATTCAAGACGTCGTATCGACAACACGATCATTAGCAATGATTTTGCTTGTATCTCGTCTCGCAAGTCTGTCGATTTGATAAATTTCTCGAGATTTTCTCCACCTTCTTCCAAATCCAATACTCGCTCGTGTTCTTCGATGGTTCTAAATCCGTCGTGTGCTTCATCTAATCTTCGTAAATGCTCTGATACTTGTGTGTCGTATACGTTCGTGTACATGTACACGTTTTCTCTTATCTACTTTACTATCTTTATGATAATTTCATCGATATCGCTTGTTAATAAGTATACATCTTAACATCGTCGAAAAATAATGTGGAGATCGCAGGGCAACGTGATAAATCCATGAGAAAGAAAATAAATTTACAAAAAAGAGCAAAGTAAGGTAATTAGACGAAATCCGTAAATACGTGAGTTTGCGGATATTTCTGGATGAGTGTGTGCTGTACTGTAAGTGGTAGGTGGCAGAGTTCACATCACGGAACAACTTTTCTTTGTAATAGAAATTTGTGCGTTGGTCATGTGTGTGCAATTAGTATGTAGTCTGAATAGCTCGATCTCTGCTATTTTATGTTGGTTCGGCAAGGGAGACTGGGATATTGCTCTGTTATTTCGTGCGCTTTCTCTGTCCACTTTTCGAGTAATTAGAAACCAGCGAATTTGATTTTCCTTTTAATTAGAAATCTAGCCAAAGACGATTTTAACGAAGAATAGTTAGGAACGCAGGATATAAGAAACGATATTTCTGTTATATTATTAAATGTTTCAATTATAATAAATATTATTATTGCTTAAGATATTCTTTCCATCCGAAAGAATTGACCCATTGCCATTGGAGTTTCCTTCGTTAGCGACGCGAAGGAAAGCTGCGAATGTCTAGAAGGTCGATATGACCGAGAAAAATTCTGCAACATTTGCAATTTCCATTAATTCGTCGATTGATCCAAAGAACAATATTCTACGATGAACAGAAAAATTTAAACCATCGAAAGTCTGACGTTCTAAAACATCGATACGAACCTCGGCCAAGAACCGCGAAATTTGAAATCTTTCGAAGAACGTAACCCGTCTGAAACTTGCTGCGTATTACCAGAAAATCCGATTCTTGCAAGAGTTTCACAGTGACCTCCATCACTTATTTGTAACTTTAACGTTATAGTATGTATATATATGCGATTATGGTATCATAATTTTCAAGTGAAATCGGTAATTTCCAAGTAGGATGACGAGGTACGCGTTTCTCGTTACGTGACTGTATTCACGTGGCTGTTTATCATAATGGACACGATTCAAGGGGAGCAATGGCGGAAAATGATTAATCGGACGCGGTTGTTTAACTATAACGAAAGTTCTCGGTCACGTCTCACGGTCCGACCTCCATCACGGAAATGAGACACAGTTTTCTTCTAACTGTTGGAAACGTGGCTCGATCTTCTCTTTAACACGTTCGTCGCCACGTCGCACATATCTGTTCGACGGGTATACTTCCGTTGGGGCCCCGTCACCAAAAGATGGTGACGATCTTCTTGTTCGAGTTAATTAAATATACGATATTATATATAGGATATACAACATAAAAATATTAAAAACACATTTTACCATACTTTTTATTAATTTATATTCTGCATAATATATTACATTGTCCTACATCGTATGGTATTCGTTAAAACATTCCAAACACATTTGGGGTGATTTTGGGCACATCGAAAAATAGTTATAGACTCCGTCATCGCTACTCTCTTCACTTTCAAATATATTTTCACGCTGTTTACTGAACATTTTGAGGAGGAAAAAATCACTGATGTACGTCTCACAAGTATGCTTCTCGACTAAATGAAAGATCCGAGATATCTCTCATGAGATCCCTCGGAATACTCTAGCAGGATAGCTTATCGCTATCTCCATTTCAGAAATAAATAATCTTTTCTTTACAATGAATCGAAGGGGATAAACAATGAATCGAGGGGGATAAACAATGAATCGAAGGCAATAAACATTGAATTCCTGCTTGTCGCTCTATTTACGTTCTGCGTACCGGCGGTGGGATTTGGGCCCCGTAGGAAACTTAGCCGAATCACGCTAGGCGACGGACGTGTTAAATATCCCCTTTCAAGCTACAAGAACAACGAACCTCGTTATTTTATTATTTTCTCGTTGACAAGCTAAACGAATTTAGTATTTGTTTCAATTATATAGTTTATATAATTTATATTATTATATATGTAGTAACCTACAAATGTGTTTTGTTTTATCTAGAGCAAGGACAAGAAAGGATGGTTTATTCAGAGTTAAGTTCAAGTTTATTCGTACAAGCAATACTCAACACAAAGCTGACTACAATCGTCGTACGTCTTAACATTCGGTTTCTAACTTCTCAACTCAAACTGCTCCACTCAACTGCTACATTCAACGGACTCTACTCAACTGCCTCTCCACAACTGACTAACTCAACTGACCCTACTCGACTCCCTAACGTCTTCTGTCTGTCCTGCAGATGTGCCTGACCCATTCCCAGGTAGATGCCCTTCAACTACCCCAATGTTTGTAAAGGACCACAGGTATAACCCATTGTCAGGTACGTTCCTTTTCCCGATACTACATATATGTACCATTTATATAATTTTTTTCATTAATATATTCGGTTGTCCAAAAAGTTTTTCTCGTTTTATAAGGAAATGATAAATAGATGCACGATATTTTTTGTTTTATATTATTTTATCGAATTATGTATGATTTATTTTATTGTATTGAAACTTTGAAACTTTTACGGGCAAACTAATGTTTTGCATCCATAGTTTTCGCATAAAATTAATTGTCTTAAAGCTAAGTTAGCTTTACATCATAAACGTGAAACCTATAGTCTATATGGAAGACAAAGACAAACATGAACACAAGAATGCCTCTTCGCTTGTCTTTCATACGACAAATTAAAGTTAAAATATCTGCTAAACTAAGTTTTTCTATATAGATAGATTAATACCTTTTTATGTACTAAAAAACATATGGTTTCATAAAAAAAAAGATGAAGTTGGCCATAAAATCTCTCGTATTACTGCAAACAAATAATTTGCATCGTATGATCCCCCTCTTCGAACCAAAGAACTTTTATTAAAACATTTTTGTCACAACTTTAATTTCTCGTGAGATACTCTATCGTTTCCAATTAAACGAAACACCCTGTATATACACGAATTTTCAGTTTGTATGTATAACTCGATACATAGTTAACTAGTAGCAACAACGTTTCTTTGGTTATTTATTATTTGTATAATTTAATTTTAATGTAAGAATTATAATATCCGCATAATTTTTCGATCGTAGTATGGAAGAAAAATTGTAGATAGAAAGATGAATCTTTTTGTTAGATTTTGAGAGTTCTGTGATTCTATTTATATGATAAATAATTCATCTGCCATACGATTCGATACAAGTTTTTAATCCCTCCATGATTCATTACAAATTTGTCAACATCCTACGATTCGTTATAACTTTTCCATCCCACCACGCAATTCATTATATTTACGATTTATTATAAATTGTTTATTCCCCCTATAAATTTATTATACATTTATTATTTCAACGATTTATTACGGATGTTGCATATCCGCTCTATCGTATGTTACAAATTTTTAATCACTTTACGATTTATTATACATTTTTCCATTCTTCCATAATCCCTTGTAAATATTTTTATCCTACAAATTGTTAAAAGTTTGTCATCCCTCCGTGTCATCGCTGATTTCATTCAAATTTTTTATTCTATCTACGCAAGGATTAAGCAATTTCCATTCATCGCGACCCTCGAACGATTCGAGTCTGCCAAACTAAGCCAACTATTTATAATAAAATTTCCACCCCATCAACCAATCATTACACATTTCTCAACCCTCGTATGATTCATAACTTTGAACGATTTACTAGAAATTTCTCAGCGCACTACGAACCATTGCAAATTTTTCAATCCTCGTACGACTCGTTGCAGATATTTCTACCCTTCAAGCGATTCGTTGCGGATTTTTCAATTTTCAAATGACATGCAGTAAATTTTTCAATGTTCGAACGATTTACAGTGAATTTTTCAAACGTCAAAGGATCCATCGCAAATTTTCCAACCTTTAAATGACTGACGCCAAAATTGTTAACTGTCGTGCCATTTATTATTACAAAGTTTTTAACTTTCATACCTACCACATAGATCGATACATTGATGGGACTGTCTTTATTCTCTTGCTTTTTGGCCTTAAAAATGGGGTTGCCACGTGATTGTGTCTACAGTCCACATTAATACAATGCTTTGAAGACGATCACAACACTTGAAAGAATTGTTGAATTTCATTTAGCCAGCTCCTTTCGACTTTCTACTCTTTTCCTCGTCCATCCGTTGTTCTCTACCCTTCTGGATAATTCCTTTTCTTTTTCAACTTCTCTGCATTCCTCTATGAAGCGTAACATCCTTTCTTCAGCCTACCCAAGCAATTTACAGTTTGTCTTTGCTTTTACCACGAATCTATTAACTCTCTCCTCGTTAGCGCATCTGAATCTCGTTATCATCATCGACTGATCCAACTAAATGTTTAAAGCAACTAAATTTCGTTTGGTATTCGCTTGCCTAAGATTGGTGCACGTTTATCCAGGCAAAATTCTCTCATTTGCGAAAAAAGAAGTTATCACCACATGAAAAATTTCAAGTAACTGACAATCTTTGTTTGGTAAGACATTTCGGTTGGACAAAGGTGGACATATCATGAGCAAAGAAATAGTATTTGGTTTCTTCATCACCTTCATTCAACTACATCTGGTCTTCTTCAAACACTCTGTGTTCTTCTTTCCTCCCTAAATTCCCTGTATTTCTCGTTACACCTTCCTGTCGCTATTTCGTCACATTGCGACTATCGCTGCCCTGCCAATTCGTAAGAGCCAGGTACAGGACTTCTGCACACGTTGTCCTGACCTCCTTTTATTACGTTTATCCTATTCTTCTCGTAGCGTGGTTTTACATATTTCACAGCATTTGTTCGAAACTTCTGAACTTTGAAACGCGAGTGAAAATTCCCAAAGCTGGAACGGCTCGTAACAAATTTTTCGTCGTCCGCTTCGTCCGGAAGAAATATGGTTCAAAGTTTGATCCGAGCAAAAGGCATGGAGAACCGGAAGTGAGTAGTGGTTTAAAGAAACGTGGAAAGAACAGTATAAATACCGAGACAAGCCTTCAGACGCAGATATTACTAATGGACCTTTTTATATCGGCTCTCTTTCACTGGCTCCAGCCAGTCGCTCAAGGGTGACGCGTCCTTTCTTCCCTTTTTTCTTCGACCTCCATTCCGCCGTTGCAACCCTGCTGCCATCGTCGTTATACCGATAAAATTACGAAAAGCTAGCAGCATAGTTAACGAACCGCGGTAAGTCATCGTAGTGGTGCGAATTCAAGCGATCCAAAAGCGTGTGTCAATTAAGGTAAAATTATTTTCACGGTTCTTAGTTTAATGGCCAGCTTTTATGGCTCAGGTAAAAGGGGCACACGCAGTTAAAAGCTACAGAATGTGCACGACAACTGTCGCTCGTAGAACTCCTGTGCATTGTTCCTGCTTATTAAGTCAAGGGAATTACTTCTTTGCTCTTTTAACTGAGATTCTCCAGGTAACAGACTTTGTGAATTTCACTTTACTTCGTTGGATATTTCGAAGGTTCGTTTACCATTTTATCGGTAAGCGAAGCGTCTAGGATTTATACAGTCTGTCACACAAGAACGTGTCTGCGATATCTGCGAAACCTGACACCTAATCAGAATGAGATAAAAAGAATGTAAACAAACGAAAACTTCTCTAATACGCGTTGCTGAATACCTTTCAGTTTCATTTGAAACAGTGAAAGGAACAGAGCTTTTTAATATGAGTGCCGCGTACGCGAAACGTCGAAAATCGTCTGGCATGGGCGAATGAAAACAGAGATCGTGATTGGAGTAATATAATATTCACTGATGAATCTTCGTTTTGGGCATGGTGTCCTATTAGGCGTGCTTGGACTATCCATGGAAGAAGGATGATTCAAAGAAGTGTAAAACACCCTATAAAAGTGCATGTTTGGGGTTGCTTTAACGCACGCGGTTTTGGGACTTTGTGCGTCTTTACAGACAATCTGAATGCACAAAAGATGGTGAAATTGTACCAAAGGGGACTTCTCACATCCGTGAAACGTTGGTTCAACCAAACCGAGGACCAATGGATATTGCAAGAAGACAACGACCCTAAACATCGAAGTCGCATCTGCACCCAATGGAAAGCGAAAAACGCCATCACAGTACTTCCTTGGCCATCGCAGTCCCCTGATGCAAACCCTATCGAAAATGTGTGGTCCCTAATGAAATGCAAGCTGAGAGGAAGACGTATCACAAAAATAAGAACACTTGTACATCACATTCGAAAGATATGGAGGTCGTTACCAGAATCCTACGCTCAAAAATTAGTCGAGAGTATGCCGAAACGATGTCAAGCTATAATCGCTAATGGAGGAGATTGGACACCCTACTAAGTAATAGCGTATTAGTGTTTTAGATGTAGATTCAATTCATATAAATTTTTTTACAAATATATAAATATTTACAGAAATATCGCAGACACGCTCTTGTGTGACAGACTGTATCTACGGAAATCTTTCTTACTTTCTGTTGCGTGTAATTTGCCACGTTGCGTGCACGAGAGGTGTTCGCATTTTGCAACGTAATGTAAACAAAAAGTGATCCACGTGGATTACACTCAGTGTTCAGTTAAAATACCAGCAGCTTCGTGCATTAATACGCTTGCATATAGACCAACTTCCCATCCAACAGGATAAAAATTGTATAAAATAATAAATCGATGAATACAAACTATAAAATGAAAAAACGCTAGAGGATCTAAAATAAACAAAGCAAATATATTATGAGTAGACCGCGGATTTTCATGTTTTGTCGTTTACGTTTTATTTACGGGAACGTTTAAACAACAAGCGTTTGCACGAAATTTCAAAGTGCAAGATAGAATATTTATTGTAATATTTGGTAGATGTAATGCATCTTCGTTTAGCTGTCGTTGCTTTAACGCGTTTACAAAAATATAATTTTGCATGAATACCATGCGATCTGATTATAAACTAAATTCTGCGCGTAAATATAAAATACGACAAAGAAACTACAACAAAGAGAGGAAATCGAAGGACATCTATTTTGTGTGCGCAAAGGCATCGACCATAAGAGAACAAAACAGCGATCAAAGACAAACAACAGGTTCAACGACGGATACCGAAACAAAGACTTTGCAACTTCCGCGTCATTCGGCCCACAATTTTTTTTTTTTTTTTTGTTCTCTCAATGTAACGAGGGAAACGATTTTCCTCTACACTCGCTTCTACATATACGATCGAAGGAAGGAGAAAAAATAGTCGGCGAAGAAGAAGAAGGAAGAAGAAAAAAGAATATCGTCGTAGCACTTAACCACTTCCGGAGCCAACTGCAACGATAATCCAATAAATCGACGTATCCGCGATCAGCGGCCCCGTAGCAACCAAGCAAACACGTTTATCGGTTTTTAAGGAAAGCAAAGAGTCTCGTTCGATGGACGAATGGAAACAAGTTGAAATAAGTTGAAGGACAGAGAACACGGAAGCGGAATTAATAATCCTTCAACCTTACTGTGACCAAGTTTGTTCTACAAAGATTTTTTCACAATTCTACTGCAGCATGCTTCTACTGGAAAAAGGTTTTGAAATGAAGTGTTGTAACGAGTGTTGTAACGAATGTTTCTTTTACGAGTATTACGTCATAACGAACACTTTTTACGAATAATATCAGAATCAAGATGTTACGACGAATATGGAAAAATATTATCGATTTCCTTCGCAATGCTATTGACTTTTTTATTCCACTTACAACGAAAGAGAATTTGTTAATTTTTCTAATTAATTATTAAATCGCCGTCGTTATCGTTGGTGAAATTGATCACGAATTTAGTTGAAATATTTAGCGATTGAATATTTCCCAGAGTAAAAATATTTCTGTTGAACATTTTGCCACGTAACGTTCGCCATGAATTGACAAAATATAGTGAGAAAAATATTGCAATAAATATGGAATTCGTGAAAGGGAAGCTCGGTGTCGAGCAACGAAGCTTTCTTCCCACCCCGTTACGCTCAAACCCGCCCCTTTATACAGAATCGGAACATGTATATAAATAAAATAGAATAAAACAGAATAAATAAAGCAATATACACTATGAATGTATAATATCTACATATTATAATATGCATATATTACGAAAAATGTATAGAACAACAGAGCATAAAATAAATATGTTGCTCTTGATGTCAACTTAGAATTACAAAAGAAACGAAGTAAATCAATGTCTCCAAAATGTGTCTAAATTTGCATAAACTAACTGAACGAACAAAATTGCGATAAACATGAAATTTATCAAAGGGAAATTCGGCATCGAGCAACGAAGCTTTCTTTTCATCCCTTAATAATATGGGGAATATAAATAAAAAAGAATAAATAAATCTATACTATGAATGTACAATACATGCATATTATAATATACATTATAGAATCTATAGAATAAGACGATATAAAACAAATATATTGTTCGTAACGCTACCGCAAAATTGCAATAAACAAATGTCCCCAAAACGTGCCTAAATTTCCGCAAACTAACTGAACGAACAAAATTGCGATAAATATGAAATTCGCGAAAAGGTAGCTGGACGTGTACCAACGAAGCTTTCTTTCCACCCCCTTGCGCTCAAGCTCGCCCATTTGTAACGTAGGCAGGTGCAGTATATGTAAGTAAAATCGAATAAATAAAGTATTATAAAACAAACATATGTATGGTTCCTAGCGTTAACTCCGAGCTGTAACAAATAAATCACCGTCACTGAAACGTGTCTAAATTTCTGCCAACTAATTGAACCAACAAAATCGCAACAAATATGAAACTCGTGAAAGGGAAGCTCGACGTGGATCAACCAAGTTTCCTTTCCATCCTCTCGCGCTCCAGCCCTTCACGCTAATATAGACTAATGGAA
Source organism: Bombus campestris (assembly GCA_905333015.3). NCBI lineage: Eukaryota > Metazoa > Arthropoda > Insecta > Hymenoptera > Apidae > Bombus > Bombus campestris. The sequence continues at coordinate 8,584,257 of HG995135.1, forward strand.
TACGTACGTAAATAGAATGGAGTGAAACGAAACAAACAAAGCGATGTATACTACGAATGTATAGCGTGCAAATGTTTATTACGACACGTACATTATGAAACACTTATACGATAACACGGTATGAAGTAAATATATACAACTCTTAATGCCAACAGGTGTAAGAAATAAATGTTGCGAAAACGTGTTTCAATTTCTGTGAACTAAACTAATGGAATGAACAAAATTGCAACAAATATGAAATTCGTTAAAGGCAAGTTCAATGTGCAGAACATATATACAGTCTGTCACACAAGAGCGTGTCTGCGATATTTCTGTAAATATTTATATATTTGTAAAAAAATTTATATGAATTGAATCTACATCTAAAACACTAATACGCTATTACTTAGTAGGGTGTCCAATCTCCTCCATTAGCGATTATAGCTTGACATCGTTTCGGCATACTCTCGACTAATTTTTGAGCGTAGGATTCTGGTAACGACCTCCATATCTTTCGAATGTGATGTACAAGTGTTCTTATTTTTGTGATACGTCTTCCTCTCAGCTTGCATTTCATTAGGGACCACACATTTTCGATAGGGTTTGCATCAGGGGACTGCGATGGCCAAGGAAGTACTGTGATGGCGTTTTTCGCTTTCCATTGGGTGCAGATGCGACTTCGATGTTTAGGGTCGTTGTCTTCTTGCAATATCCATTGGTCCTCGGTTTGGTTGAACCAACGTTTCACGGATGTGAGAAGTCCCCTTTGGTACAATTTCACCATCTTTTGTGCATTCAGATTGTCTGTAAAGACGCACAAAGTCCCAAAACCGCGTGCGTTAAAGCAACCCCAAACATGCACTTTTATAGGGTGTTTTACACTTCTTTGAATCATCCTTCTTCCATGGATAGTCCAAGCACGCCTAATAGGACACCATGCCCAAAACGAAGATTCATCAGTGAATATTATATTACTCCAATCACGATCTCTGTTTTCATTCGCCCATGCCAGACGATTTTCGACGTTTCGCGTACGCGGCACTCATATTAAAAAGCTCTGTTCCTTTCACTGTTTCAAATGAAACTGAAAGGTATTCAGCAACGCGTATTAGAGAAGTTTTCGTTTGTTTACATTCTTTTTATCTCATTCTGATTAGGTGTCAGGTTTCGCAGATATCGCAGACACGCTCTTGTGTGACAGACTGTAGATATATATTATACGTATAAAGCTTGGTTTGCAACGCAGCATGCTGGAAACTGCCCCCTCACACGAGATAATTCCCAAGCAGGGTCCGGTAAATTCTGCTAAGCATCACGACGGTTAGCTTGGTTGACTGCCGGGGGTGGAGGCTGGCCGGAAGTCGCTGGGAAAAATGCATCGTGTGCAGACTGGGTCACGCGAGCGCACGTACGTCCCGAATTATTACTGACCTGGAGAGTGGCTGCCTTTACGGGACGCGCTCACGTTCGACCCATTTTCTTCCCAAGCAATATAACATGGTCTGTCGCGAAAATAACCGGGCTTCTTAAGACTAGGAAAAAGCCAGTAGCGACATCGATACAAGATCGTGTGCCGCGTAAAAGTAAAAACACCGTTCGTTATCGCGTTATCGTGGAATTTTTCATGGCGGTTAAATCACTCGAAGCCAAATTACAAGAAACGATTAACATCGGAGTAGAGATCTTTAGCACGTCGAAAAAGATCCGCTTTTATCGTATGGTGATGCATCGTATGGTGATGCATCGTATGGTGGCCGTAGCAGCTTCTCTCGAAGACGAATTGGTTAAGATGTTGCACCAGCCGCTCTACTCGCCAAATTTAGAACCGTGCGATTGCCTTTTTTTTGTCTCCGCGGCTTAAAATAACAACGAAGGGGAGATGTTATGACAGCAGTCGAGACACGCGGAAGTCTGTGGCGAGCATCCTCGAAGGAATTCCACGGAAAAACACGCGACTATCGAGGTTTACGCATCGGTTGGCCGTGAAAATCGTTGTGTCGCCGCGGCAAGAATTTACTTCGAATAAAATAAGACGTTTCTCTCGATAAAATGCCCGTGTTTTGCTATTTTCAAGCATTTCGCTTATTTCTGCGACAGATCGTGTACAGGGTGTTCCGTAATATGTGACACTTGTTTCAGCGATGGACGAGGGATCGACTAGAACAACGAGGGAACACCTACTGGAAACGTGTTTTCCTATTTGGAATTGTTTCTCAGTTGCAGACATTTTTGCGTGCAATGGAACCTTGTTTATGCGAACACGTTAATGCTGTGCCTCTATTATCAAGGTTGCCAGTAAGCGTAGTTTCGTAATACGTATAAACGCTTAATCTTGTAACAAGTATGTTGATGCGTGAAATCATTTATTTTTGTTCACAATGAGATGTACGTGCCTAAGAAGAAATAGTTGGAATCTTAAGAGTTAAATTGTAATATCGAAACTGATAGGAAGAGCATCGTTGGATTATAGACGACTGTAATAATTTGTGTTAGATTACTAAATTTCAAGGTATTTTATCTTGTATCTTATAATATTCTCAATGGTATAGATTAAATTAGATCAATGAATAAAATTAACTGAGGTTAAAGCTTGCAAAAATTAAATAATATAACACTCAAGCCTAGATCGTTATGGTTCCCCATGATAAGTATAACTAGACATGCGTAATCGTGAAGATTATAAAAATTCTATCAATTTACAACGTTTAACGCGAATAGAAATTAAGAAATGAAATTAGGTATAAAATGGTTAGAACATTCTAAAGGATTCTAGGCTAAATTAGGGTTAGTAATAGGATTATTAAAAATCCTCCCAAATTGTGACATTCAACGATAGTACGAATTAAGAAGAAAATAGCTAAAATATTCGGCGAGATTCCAGCGTAAAATTAGAACTAATAATAGGATTACAAAACTCCAATGAATTTGTGGCATTCAACGTGAAATAAAAATTAGGATAGAGATTAAATAAGAATTGAGAAAACGGTTTCCGGTTAAGCAGCGCATTCGAAGGGAAGAGAAACGGTGTAACAGATACTGGCAGTATAAACTGAAGACTATTTTACTACACGCGAGAGACAATGAAGATAAGAGTATTGTGTAGAAACGAATGAAAGGAATCCAGAGACACAGAACTATACATCGAACACGCCTTTGCTTAAGTGCACGTATGCATAATACCAAATAGCTGCAAATCTAACCTAACCCCAGATTATAAAGGTCAATACAAACGGGTTATCATGTTTTTAATAAATGCAAGAAGTAAGTTCGTAGCAACGAGCGTTCTGTGAATAAATTTGTTTAACTGGGTGTAATATTCAGCGTAAAGATAAAAATAAACTTAATCATCTGTATGAAATTAAGCTAAGTAGACTTCAAGGCTAGAAAACGAAGAAAAGTAAGATAAAAGAGAGGAATGTAATCCGTCCAGCGATATATACAGCACATAATCGATAAATTATGGTGATAAACTCTACCACAATAAAGAATACCTATTTACATATATGCGTGCAAATTATGGGCTTAAATTACAATATTTCAGGAATAAAAATCGAAACGGTGAGCGCAATTTCCAATCTTGTCGCGCCAACACCACTGTCAATCCGCCTTTATTAACTCATTGCTATTCTAATATCGAAATGCCTGGATCCTGGTTCGAGTCGCATTGCACTGGCGAACGCAATCACCTGCATACGTGGCGTCGAATGCCTTCCAGCCCAGAATCGCAGATATCCCGCCATAGGGATACCGCACAATGCGCCATTTCCGCCTCGGTGTGCGCGCGTTTGTGCGTCGCATCGCGCTATAACTTGTCACGCGCGCTCCTGAAATTTATGCCGACGATAATTCATCCAGAATATTTTATATCTTCGTTTGTTCCGCCGTAATTATTTCTCTTGCTATTCTTTTATTGCTTGTTAGCCAGCCATCGCTTCTCTTCGAATAGCAAAGTTGGACATCCTATTCTTTTCTTTCGACTCCGGTGGTGATCTACACGATCGATCGATCTTCGGATTTTTCTCTGATTTTCTTGTCGACTGGTCGATGTTGTTTTCGTAAAGAACATTCTAAGGAATACATATATATAGTAGATTTTTATCAAATAGATTTTTTAAACTTTTTGTTACTGTCTCTTCTCCTTGGAGCCAATGACTCGTGGCTCTCACGATCTTTCTCTGATTTTCCTGTGAACTGGTCGATGTTGTTTTTGTAAAGAACATTTTTTCTAGAATACACATGTAGTAGGTTTCCATTAAACAGATTTTTCTTACGGAATTTTCAGTTATTTCTCCTTTTCTTGAAATTGGTGATTTGCGGATCCGAGGGTCTTTCGTGACTTTTCTATGAACTGGTTAACGTTGTTTCGTAAAGGATGGTTCTCAGAATTCATAAATATATATTCTATATATATATACTAAATAGTAAGTCTCAATTGGACAGGTCTTTTTTACGAAGTTTTCAGTTACCTTTTTTCTTGGGCTCGATGAATTATACATTCTTTCATGAAGGAACTTTTACTAGAGTCGACGGGCAAAAAATTTGGAAAGAACGAATAATACTGCGAATGAAACTGTGATAACATCTCATATTGAATCAACGTAACGTGGAATTTTTTAATTCTAAATATATTAATACGTAAGACGTAACACGCAATGAATATACAACAAACAATTAAAAAATTGAAAGAGGAAAAATATATTTATTTATTAAAACAACATTACAACAAACAATATAATAACGATATTAAAAATGAATAACCATCTATTCCCAAGATTCACGAGTTCCAACAGAGAATTCTAACCTAAATACCAACCTCTTCGACATAACCTTCAAATTTTACTTTGCTTACGACGTATCTATTCCTGATGCAATGATAGAGTTTAAACCGCTATAATTAACAATAAGCGATCGATAGCCTAGGTTAGAGAAGCTCGTGCTACGTAAATTCTACTAGCCGCTTCTAACATAGATAACGTTAAATAAAAATAAGCAAAATTTCTTGTTCGTTCTTTAATCGAGCAAAGCCATCTTATAATCGTGAATTTTCAATTATGCTCTACGATTAGATGACGTACGTATTCGCGACTCTTCCATTTTCAATCATCGAGTTTCGACCCACACGCGACCCGATCAAGTGAACTGGAATGCCGTAACATTAATCTTACGATTATCATACAATAATAATAATTAACATATGACACGCGTAATTTTCATTCCTTGCTTACTTACTTACTTATCGTCGGGGAATTAATCACGCGACACTAGCGCCGCCAGGCCACAAATCGATATGCGACTTCTAAATATAACGAACGACGTTGCGAAAATAATAATATCCAGATAAGACGTATCCTCGATCCGCTCAATAGAACCTCCAATTGCGGTCTAATTAACGTTCATCGATCACTCAAATCATCGACTTAATTGCACGTTAACCTCCATTTCGTAACGATTACGCGACTCCGTCTCTTATCGAAATTCTCTCGTTAATTGTTTACCATTTCGTGAAAGTATGTTTCGCGGTTTCCTTTTCTGCGCGGAAGATTAATTTCCAACGTTGTATTATATCGAAAAATGAAAACGATGCTTCACGATCGTGATAATTTAGCCTTCGATGTATCTTCCAAACGCTGTTACATTATATTATAGGTTAGGATACACAGAATGATTCAAATGAAAATCTTTTTCCGAAGATTGTTTCTATAAAATTGTACGTATATCTCGTCGAAGCAATATCAATATGATTCAGTGTAATTTCGCAACGATTAATTATTACTGTTTCGTTATCCCATATTCGTAATCACAGTCATGAATTTAATGGCGTGTGGTTTCTACGAAACGTCATATATTTCATCAAAGCAATCTCCACGTGCTTCAATGCGCTTTATGATGAGTTATAAGCTACGCGTTCATACATGTATTTATACAGCTTCATTGTCCTCGGTTAATAGAAGCAATCAATTTTAGAATTCAAAACTTTCAGTCCCTAGAATACTATGTATAGCAACGATCGAATATCTTTTTTTCTCGTTAAGACGACAATTAGATCGAGATATAAAAATTCGAGGATCTCGCGATCCAGCGTCCAATCTCAAGGGCAAGTTTCACGTATATTTCTAAACGCGATAAAACAAAACGAAACGATCTGCCAATTTGGAAATACGAAAATCGAGTTATTGGATTGGCAACTAAGCGATTGCGGATTTTGTCAATAGGTGGTATTGACAAAATCCGCAATCACTTAGTTGCCAACCCAATAAAACCAAAAACCCTACAATTTGACTCGAACCGATGAAAAATCTCGAGATCGATGGAATTTTGTTTTTAAATAAACTATATCCTCCCTATCGATTCTTTCTCTTTTTCTCCCTCTCTATTGATCGAATTAAAAAGTGCAATAAAACATACAGGAGGAGAAGGAAGGAAGGAAAGCAATCAACGCGAGGGAAAAACGAACGACGATTTTCCAGCCGAAAGGCCGATTCGCAACGCGGCCTTCCATTCGGCGATGTTGGAATTTAAATCCGTAACAAACCCGGTAACCAGCCAGATATTCGAATAAAAGAGCGTTTCATCGGAATATTCCGCGACGGATAAACATCCGGCTGGTTTAAGCCGGCGTTTTTAAGCGCGTTTTCGCGTATCGTCGTATCGTCCCGCCAGCCGGCGAGCATCACGCTTTTCTCTACGAAAAAAAAAAAAAAAAAAATCATTTTTGGTAGGATATTTTCCTCGACAGAAATAATCCGCCGTAAAACGGCCTCGCGGAATGTTTCTCGCGTTGCGAGTTTCCTCCGTTTTATACTCGCATTTTTTCTTCAATTCGAAATTGAAGAATAATAAATCGACGAATGAATGCTTTCACTTAGCTGATTTCGAATTTGCAAAATACCTGCGTACGGCATGTCCGTTTTAAACGGCTACACGCGATTATTTCCGCAAGTGTCAGAAACGTGAAAAAAAAATTTCGCATGGAAATTGTTTAACGTCCCGGAGAAAATACAGATATTTCGATATTTCTTAATAAGATATTTCGCTCCCCTTTTTGCGTTTTTTAATTAGACAGATTTATATATTTTTATTTATATAATTTCTATATTTATATATCCCTATATATATTTACAACTTTATTTATACAAGGAAATATATTTGCAACTCTGACGAGTAAAGAATAATTTTCAATAAAGCAAAGCAATACGATTTGCTTGATTCTTCGTTCGACGACTACAACATTCTGATAACGTAATTAGAATGGAAATCTGCGAACGTTAAAATTAAAGGAAGATTTGGAGAGGGTAATACAGGTTTTCGAATGGAACAACAGAGAAGCGCACGAAGCCCGGCATCGTCGTTTGACTTTCGACTTCTCAGCTCCCTTCACGGATCTGATTCACGGAGATGAGATTCAGACGAGGGTGTGCCCGGTCGTGAATTTGCATCGAGATTATTCCGACGTTGGCTCGAGGAGAAGTTCGACTGCGAAGGTACGTTATATATTTCACGCAGAAATAGGACGGACGATGGGAAATAGAGAAAGAGAGACGTATATACGATAACACAGAAAGGTGGAGGGGAGGCATTTGCAAGAAAAAAGAAAAAGAAAAAATCGGGAAAGGAAAGAAAAGGAGAAATAAAAAGGGGACAAAACGATGTCACATATATTATATGTAAAATAGAATGGCAAAACGAGATGTGTGCGACAGTAAAGGTGAAAATGTTGGGAGCAATAAGTGAAAAATGGCGGAGAGTATGCTGGAAGATGAAAAGAAGAAAATTGGTAAATGAGATTAAACGAATGTACGGAGACAACGAAATGAGAATAAACAATTGATAGAGTAACGGAGTGACGAAAGTATCGAGAAGAGGGAACACGTCGATGAACAGCTGGATGAAAAAAGGGAGGAAAATTTAGTAAAAAAAAAAAAAAAAAAGGAGAGAAAAAGAAAGAAGTAAGGAATGGAGAAATAGGAAAAGGTTTATAGAAATTGAATGATATGTGAAGATCAGTAAACGAGCAAATGCACTGAGCGAATGGGAAATTAAAGGGGATGATTGGAAGAAAATGAAAGATTTTTTTAACAGTGAGAAGTCTCAAGGGATCGGATTTTTAACTGAAATGAAACACCTAAAAATCTAATCCGAAAAACCAGTAACAAGTAACAGGATACGAAAGAACCCTAACCACAGAGTTTTGAACGAAAGCTCGCTAGACTAGACAATTGAAAAATTCTAAAAAGCAATTAACACAAGAGTTTTCTGAAAAAAAAACCACTTCAAAAGTAAAAAAAAAAAAAAAACTGTGAAAAAAGAAGAAAGTGATAGTATTGAAAAACGGAGATTTCTCAAGCGGAGAACAAAAACAGGTTAACTAAACAACTCTAATTTCAAAGTTCCCAATCGATACTCGCCTCAGCAAATAAATGAAGAAGAAAAAAGATAATTAAAACAGGAATTCTGTCGAAAAGTCACGAAGGACAATTTAAAAAACAAGATAAAAGAACCGAAGACACAAGTGACGGTATTAAAAAACAGAGAATTTTTCGACAAAGAGCAAAAACAGAATAACAGTACAACTCCGATCTCAAAGTTTGGAAGCAAATCTTACCGCACTGAGAAAATACAGGAAAATTTTACAAGCTAGCAATTAACTCAAAAAGCGATTTAAAGAACAAAACAAATAAAACAACTGGAAAATGCTATTAAAAGACCGAAATTGTCCTACGACGAACAGAAACAGAATAAGGAAACAACTCCAATGCCAAAGTTTACGATCAAAACTTGTCACACTAAACGAATAAAGAGGAAGCTACAAGTTAGCGATTAACCCTACCAAGGCGGACGTGGAATGTGTATTGGAAAATAGACTTTCACATCACAATGATAAGATTTCTTCTATTTGTATTTTTGTTATCTCTTTTCACGCATTACAATAATACGCGACATATAAATATTCAAAACGAAAAGACAACATCCCAGGTTTCCAAGCAACCCCAAGACGATAATAAATAAAAACGAAGAAATAAAGTTTCTTTTACAGTTCCTAGAAAGCACAAGAGTTTTTCAACTAATCGGACACTGGTCACAGAAAAATAACGACATTCATTGCGACTGACACGTGTTATAATTATACAAGTGTGTTCATTAATACGATACAAATATCGTACACATTTACCAGTAAACAACAACCTGTTGGTATAACATAATATCGTACAAGTCTATGAAACACAATAGTAAGTGACTGTGGTGGTTAATAAACCTCAGGTTTGGATTTGATTTTAAATAAATAAATTAAAGAAGATGATAAGTAATAATTCAAGGGAAGATTATACTATATTGCTGCGCTTCTATGTACAATTTCTTCTCAAAGAAGTTTTCAGCTTAACTACGTGAACATTACGTATAAATCGGCGACATTCTTCACATTTATTCGCGTGTTCGTTGTCGTTCTCAAGGCAGAACGTAACATAGACAAAACGCTGACAATTTAACGCAGCAATTGTCTGAAAAAACCACAAGGAACGATTAAACAAAGTTGAATAAAAGGATGAAAGAAGAAAAAGATGCTATTAAAAAAGCGGAATTCTTCAACAAAAAGCAGAAACGGAATAACGAAACTGAACATCGTGGGTGGAAAGCAATGGAGAACGAAAGTAAAAACGAGGGTGAACGAGGGACGAGACTAGCCAGAGAAGGCAAGGAAACATCAGCGAGAAGCCAGGCGGCTTTCCGCGAACGAAAGAGAAAATCCGGAGAACGATAGTATGGTAGAATTGTGTGGGGGAGTTGGTTGAGAATGGCGAAGTCGAAAAGCGCTCTTTAATTACGCTCAAGTTCAACGTTTCGTCGTAATTAAATGAGTGGCGCGATAAATGAACGAGCAACGTCCGCCCGTGTTAGCCGACGAAGGTCTTTTGTGAATGAAAAGTAATCGTCGATTCATAACCGGCAGCCCTTTCTCGTTATATTACTGAAATCCACGACCGCGCCATATCGCTGCCATACTCCGCAGCATGAATCGTGTTCGATTTTGTTGGTTCTGTTTATTACGGTAGAGGCAGGATATTTCAAACGTTCTTAACGTTTTATTCAAACGTTCCTATCTTTTATGCGAACTTCGATTCTTCGAAAAAGGTTTTATCCGAACGTTTGATTACGCGAATATGTCTTTTGTTTGAACTTCGATCGTCAGAACAGCTTTCATCCGATCGTTCGATTATGCGAACACAAAAGGACTTTTCTGATAAGACTTTGCAATTTCGGTATACTCGACCTGTTTTCAAACTTCGATATACAGAAAAAGGCTATTTAAAAAGTTAAAATGTTACTTTAAGAAATGTTGAAATCGATTGTAAGTATTTTTTTATTAAACAAATTAAACTAAATTTATAGCCTAGGGCTAACTATAATAAATGCACATCAAGTGAGAGAAAGTAAGCGGTAAATAATTAAAGAAGTTTGATTTTATGTTTATTAGTGATACATTGGAATAAGAAAAAATGAAGAATAAATTTAAAATAATGGAACTCGCTAGTCGTTTGGCTCGCTATTAGCGTTTAGTTCGTTGTCTGCGGTCGATAGCTTTTCGAGAATGAATTTCAAAATTGAACATGAGTTTTAGGTTAGGTTTACGTTTAATTAAAATTTGAAGTTAAAAGTACTTAGAACTGTTTACAACACTTTTTCTTACGAATATTTTACCTTTTCAAACATCGATATTGACACTTGTTTGCACACTAAATGAATTTCACACTAAATGAAAAGGACAAAGTTCAACGTGAGTTTTAGGTTAGGTCTAGCTTCAGTTTTGATATGCAATTAAACGTACTTACAATTGTTGGCAAAACCTTTCATAATGATGTTTTATCTTTTCAAACATCGATGATGGCACTTGCTTGTGCACTAAACGAATTTCTCAATAAAAACGACGAGATTCAATGTGAATTTTAGGTTAGGTTCGGATTTAATTTTAATTTCAAATTAAACCTACTTACAATTTAATTAAAAATTACATTTTATCTCTTTACATAATTTCCTGAAAAACGATTGTAAAACATCCTTTGTAATATTAAAACCCACCAATGTCGTTTTTGGCGCGAACTCTCCGCTCAACTCAATATACCTACCAAAAGATCCTCCTCTTAGAATAGCAAATTGGTCGGTGAATTTCCATAATACCAATCTCTCATAATCCGGAAACTCGAAAAATTTACGAAGAATCATTCTTATCAGGTAACAATACACCATGTTTAAGTCCCATGCTTCGTAACTAAGCATCGAATATCGAAGTTAAAGCATGTTTTAAAGATCCTTGAAAAACATCGGTTGAAAATCTTAGCCGCACAGCATAGTCGTGTTATGCGTGTACCTGTATAGTTACATTAGTTACGTCCATAGCATGTATATCTAGAACACCGTATACAGAAGTGCATTAATTCCAGCTAGGAACGAGGGCGAACCACGAGATGTTGGAATCGAAGCGGGTTTAATATATCGATCGATCGATCCTCCAGCCAGGAATTCCTCTGGAATCCGCCTGGGACGATCTTTAATTGACCTGGACGATATTTCGCGAGAATGTCTCGCGCGATTCTAATTAATGCTCTGCTCGTAGCCACGGGATGAGGTTCTTGCGGTCTGCGGTTGGTCTTCGAGGTTTCCGGAGAATAACGATGGCTACGACAGCAACCCTCTCTTATGCTTTAGCTAGATTACGAATAATGTGAATATCGTTTCGTTCCTTTCTTTTTTTTTTTTTTTTTCTCTGTCCAAGCCTGACAATTGCAGAATGGAAATAAACGAGACTCTAAATGCCAAAACTAAAGTTTCCCCAGGAAGAGTGTTTTGCTTGCCAAAGTGTTATGCATTGACAAAATAGAACAACACTTATTTGTTATACGTGTTATACTGATTTATACGACCTTACAATATTTTTATTTCAATACTTCAAAGACCTGTCGATTGACTACAAAAGAGAGTTTTATATTTTGAGAAAGTATGTTAGCCCATCATGTAGTTTCCTCGTAAAACCTGTGCCATGGATATTTTTCATTTATCATGTATATACTAAAGAAGCAGATTTATCCGCGCACGTGTTTAAACACGAGACGCGAATTAATTTAGCAATGAAATCTTGTAACAACCTTGAAATGCTAAAAGCCGTATGAATTCCTGTGATGATACCCCCTCCATATTTAATGACACTAGCCTTTGCATAAGCAATCTTCTTAAGGAAAATTTTTCTTAAGAAGAATGTCTTTTTTTAAATAGCACATAAGTATGCAGCCTTTTCTACTTCCTACTACTCATCAATTTGTTTCATAAATCTTGCTGAATAAATGAACAGACAAATTTGCCCAAGTAAGGGCATTCGGTAAATTGGTTCATTGGCGTAGATTCGCATAACGCGTAGACATTTATCCCAATAGAAACACGTCAGCTTGAATCGCGTTAGTGCAATTATGTTAATTATACATCGTGGAATTTGTAGCGATTTAACTGAACGCGTATTCAGAGAAGAAGGTCAATCGAGTGCTTTCCCGCGATCTCCTAGATAGATCAGATGTGTAAGCTTTGTATTCGCTTGGATATTATTATTACATCTGTGTTTCGAGCCTTCGTTGTCGAGCAACCTTTGAACATGGCGAAGCAAGTATCGAGCATTATGTTCTGGCCTTTTGGCCTGGCTTCTAACGTCGCTTTGACTCACATCTCTGGAGATTTGTTTGCACCAGAATCATCGCAGCGATACAAAAATTTTATACAGCTCTTACAGAAGTAGCAAAATGACAGGAATTTTACCTACAGATTTTTATAAAACTTGCGGAGCAAATGGAAAATTCTGGAAATTCTTCCAGCATTCGAATGTCTCTTTTCAAACTACAGTATATATATATATATATATATATATATATATATATATATATATATATTATATATTATATATATATATTATATAATATATATTATATATATAATATTATATATAATATTATATATATAATATAATATATATAATATATAATATATATAATATATATATATAATATATATATACTGTAGTTTGAAAAGAGACATTCGAATGCTGGAAGAATTTCCAGAATTTTCCATTTGTTATATATATATATAACTACATACTATTTCCTGCACTCGTTACTACATTCATTATTCACATAATTAAAATTCTACTAAAAAAAAGGCGAATCAAAAAAACTAAAATATATCGTTTCGTCAATCATTCGTCTTATTCTCATCGATCGCTAGACGTTTCAAATCAGCAGAAGCTACTAAACGGAAGAACATCCAAGAGGAAGAGTCCAAACGTAAGTGGCCAAACTTCCTGCTCGTTGCTCACTCGTTGGTTAATTAATTGATAAGATCTCGCGGCTCACCGAGGAATCTGGGTCGGGCCTATCCCGAGGGACGTTAGAACGCTCTCCATCTCAGCGACAACAGGCCGATTTTCGTTTGCAATATCGATCCGCGTGCTACTTTTAGGACACCAACAAACTTTCCAACTTCGACTCGACTGCGATGCAACGTGTGTGCAACCTGGAACTGTGGAAATGATCCAATGGCACCGTTAAGGGTTGCTGTTCGCGTGTCTCGGGGTAGTTTTGATTCGGTGCGTTCATTTTGCTCGCACGATATAACGAAAATTACGCGAAAGCAGAAAAAGCGGGATGAAGTTCAACTTTGCAGAGAAAATTCACAGATTTCAGTAGGCATATTAGCAAAAATCAGAAGAAAGTTTATTGTTTCAGGCGTTTACGTTGATTCGCTGGCCATTCGCGATTTTTATAATCATTTGAAACAATTTTGCAAGAAAGAAGTTCGTACAAGTTTTGGAAAAAACATAAGAAACTCCGGAGGCACGCGACGACATTGTTTAAGGTTTAAGTTCGTTGCGTGTTTGGGATAGGACGCGTGATTATTATTTTTCTAGAAAAGATACGAAATCTGTATAAGAGATTTGGAAATGGAAAATTGGTAGTTTCATTTGGAAATGAATCGTTTGATAAAACGCTGATACGTGTTGTTTGTTCAGCGAAATTCCATATTAATATTGTATTTTCTTGTCAAGTGATACGTCCTATGGACTGATTTAAACGATGACAAAATTTTCGCTTCTACGTATCGTCAAAGAGAAATTTCAGTTTCTCATTTTAGTTTCCATTTACGATACTATATCGTATTATATAAAGTACATTTGCAATAGTACAACGTATCGCATGAAATATTTTTTTTATTTGTAATTGTAAAGAATTTTTCTTTCTTTTTTTTTTTTTTGTTATGTCCTCTGTTGAACCGTACTGAGTTTCATTTTCACAATCAATCGGGCGAAAAATGAACATCAATCCGTAAAAGTATTTTTACGAAACGAAACTGGAGCGCAGGGTAAACCGAAAAACCAATTAAATTCGGTATCCCTTGGTATTTTTTAACGTTCGCGGAAAATACGCGATTTCGATCATTGATTCTCTTCCGCTTGTGCAGCCACGTTAATTAATTGATAATATCTTGCGGATTAACTATACCAAGTACGCCGAAATAATTCGCCGCTCGAAATAACTCGATACCACGAAACGTGATTTCATTGGATATCTATCGGCGATCGCTAATTCCATACATTCTTTATATAAACAATCCACGTATAACGTTCTAAAATTGTAACCAATTTTTTGATCATGTTAATACAAGCTCCGCTATAAAAAATAATTTAGGGAGGATCCACTGTAACCTATCAAGAAAATTGCCTCTATAAATAGTCGTTGGTAGAAGTCGTGAACATGGAGAGAAGATTGCTGATATACCAGCAGAGGAAGCAACATTTACAACAGCATGGCATCCAAAATAATATTTGTGTGTAGCATATGCATGTGATGACAAGGATACTTATGACAGAAGACACGATGCTGGCAGTTTGAAAGTATTAGGTTGTCCGAAAAAGTGTCTTTCTTTTACAGAGACGTCTTTTACAACGATATATCTTTAAACCTAATCTGTCGAATATTGTGATCTTTATTTTGATAGAAGAAAATGGATCGATAAAATTCGATAAAATAATATAAAACGAAAAATGTTGTGCGTCTATTATTTCCTTATAAAACGAAAGAAACTTTTCGGACGACCTAATATTTGGATTTGCCAATGACTAAAACAATATTTTTAGTTTTTTATATAAAAATATATTAGTGCGTAAAAAAAATGATTTAACTTGATTTTCGTACTTGTCCTAACAATTTTTTAAATACTTCAGATTATCAAAATTGTATATTGATTCAAAAGAAGTTTAATCTGTGAAGAACAAAACGCTATAACCACTTAGCAATGAAAAGATGGAACTAATTTCTTTATGACGTAATTAAAAAATTAAATTTCTCGGTCTACAAAGAAAATTCTTCAACTGTTTAAGAATTAAATTAAATTAAATCTGTAACTGTGAGAAAACCTCTGCACACTATTATGCGGAACATGAAACAAAATCAACCTCGAATATTGTAAAGCAGAAATATTGAAAAATGGCACTTGGTAAACGCGACTGCCAAGAACATTAAAAAGAATAAATGTTAAAGAAAGAGCATCCAGTGTAAGTGACTGTCAAGAAAAAACTTTCTTCGTAAGTAGTGCTCGATTTATTGATGTAAAACAAAGAAAATCACCGTCAAATACTAAAAAGAATAAACATCTTAAAGAAAGCAATCCATCTACTATACTTCCACGGAGCAAACTTTCTCTACAATTAGTTCTCGATAAAGATCGCCGATATGAAACAAACAAAATCATTCCCAAATAATAATATTAAAAGATACCAACTGACGAGTCAAGTCTTGCATATAAAATCACTGAAAAAAGCAAACTTTCCCAAGAACCGTAAAAAGAACACAGATATTAAAAAGAATCCGTCTACTCTACCCTCTGCAGGAAACTGTGGTACAGAAAATGGATAAAATGTTCCCTGAGAATGCTACGCAGAATAAATAACAAAAAGAATTCGTATCAAGAAAGATTCTGCAACAATTCCACGGACCATTCAGCGTAATAAACCAAGTTGACCATTCGACCGAACCCAGCCAACAAACAGCTCTGTTAGTCTTCCGCCCTCTCACGATCTTCCATTTCTCTTCAACCTGTTCAACTCTTTTCCCTTCTTCGTGCTCGCATATACGTTTCTGCGGCAGTCGTAAAGTCGTTCTAGCCAAGTGGTTGACAACAGTTTACCGGCCGGCATCGTAAACGTTTCCATCGACGAGGGAGGAAAAGGCGGAAGTGGTGGCCGCGTTGCAGCCCCATTGCATTCGATATCTCGAGACAGCAGCCACGCAACGCGATTATCCTACCTCTTACGAGAAAAGGAACGTCGTCGTAGCGTGCTGTTCGGTCCCTGAGAGACCGGAAACGCGGCAAACTCGCGTCTTCTCGTCTCCTCTGTTCCGGTTTAACCGTAGAAATCGCTTCTACGGGCAATCTTCTATATTCCATGGCTTTTCCACGAAGGTCGTGGTTATACGCTGGATGCGGACGACCGGCATTTTGCCGTACAACGTCGTTGCGACACTGTTGGAGCAACAGAGAAACCAAGTTCTTCTGTTGCACAAAGCAAAGGGGATAAATGGATACGCGTTTGCTTGTTCTTGCAATCCGCTGCGGTTGTTCGCCGCAAATCGCTTCTCTGCGTCGCGGGCCTAACAGCGGGAAAATTGGCGTTTATCGCGGGCACTGTGATCGACGTATGGACACGCGGACGAGCGGCGAAATTATACCGCCACTTGCTAATGATTCCCATGATTTGACTGTCATAGATTTATCTGTACGATCTTTGGGATCATCTTGCCATAAAATCGGCTGCACCTCGGTTATTAACCCTTTGCACTGGGAATTTTATTTCAATTTCGTTACAAGCAGCTCTCAATGCTTTTAAGTGTATTATTTGAAATTTACTTTAACTAAAAAATACGACAATTTAAATAAATAAAGGACGAAAGAAATTCACTTAAATACCAGTTCTATTCACACTATTGTTGTATTTTGTAATTTTTAAGTGTATAATATATCTTGAAACAATTCCCAGGATGCAATCCTGCTTTTCTTTCGCACAAAAAGATGGGACTGAATGAATGTCGAGTGAGACTCGACAAAGGAGCTCTTCAGATAAAAACTGATGTTCAGTCACACTCGACATAGCAGTGCAAAACGTTAAAGATTCCTTGTCGAAATAATCATTCGTTACTAGCTTTATTTGCAGCTTGGATGGGTGCTAAAATAAAAAGAACAATAATGGAAGGAAGAGTGACAGAGATCGGTCGCAGCGTGGCTGCTCGGTAGCTTGTATCAGCTGGATGGTCTATTTCGTATAAATCTATGGCCAGCTGTCCGCGAAACGTAGCTTCGTAGAAGCTTAAACGTGGTTTATTAGATAATACGTCTACGCCGGTGTTCAGTCTGCGAAACGTACACAAGCATACATTTCGTCTCGTTAAAACGAAGAGCGACGAGAAAGACACTTTCACTCCGCATCACTACACATATTCGTTTATGGCTGCAACGTGCGGCTCGCTACCGACGTTGTTAGCGCCAGTCGTCGCGACGAAAACGCTCCGTTGTTGTTTCGTCGACAGGTGCACAGGTGCGCGTTACTTTACAATGACCGCTACATGCGAGCATACTGTTAGCAGCAACGCATCTAATGCGCGTCTCTGAAGCGACGCTTCGCGGACAGCGGCTCTCTATGAGGTTGATTTATCTTTTGCCGCCTTGTCGTCACTTGCTCTGCTGTTCGTCACGCTCTGTATAATCGCGCCCAAGCAACGAACAATAAAATCGAAGAAGAGAATTTCGTAAAACAATTGAGATTTTTTCAGCTTTTTCTTTCTATCGATGAATTTTTCGTCAAACAGAGGCTATTTATTTATTTATTTATTTATTGATCCAATTAACGGACCGGAGTCCTGTCGGTACAAAACAGACGAGGAAAAAGTAGAGAATTAATCGAAAACAAGATATAAAAGTAGAGGCAGAGAAGCGAGCACAGTTTGCTGGAAGAGTAGCAGAGTCAGTTTTATAATCGCTCGTCCGCGTTTATTGATTTACCCAGAGAAGATATCAACTCGGTCGGCGATATCATTCGCGTAGTTGCATGTTCCAATGAATCGATGATAAGTCATGGTGGATGGATCCGAGCTATTAAAAGATTCGATACGGTAAGCAGGAGCGTTGCGTAAAGAACGTGTTTGTACATTGAAACTAATTAGCTGAAGTAGCGAGCTACGGACAACTATTAAGTTATTTATAATTTTGACAAGCAATGAAATGTCAGCTAGCTTTCTCCGGTGCTCGAGTGTTGGAATGTCGAGTCTATGGAGCGCAGCGTCGTAACTGCGAATATGCCAGTCTATGGAACGTGATACGAAACGCAGGAATTTACGTTGCGATCTTTCAACAACCTGAACGTATTTAGCGTAACGCGACGATTATATCGCTGCTTCACGTTTATAGCGACATAACTGAAAATAGCGTACATTTTAGAGCAGAGGCTTGTGAAATTTACAAAGAAATCTTCGTGACTGGTTTCGACATCGTAAGGCTGACATACAGTCTGTCACACAAGAGCGTGTCTGCGATATCTGCGAAACCTGACACCTAATCAGAATGAGATAAAAAGAATGTAAACAAACGAAAACTTCTCTAATACGCGTTGCTGAATACCTTTCAGTTTCATTTGAAACAGTGAAAGGAACAGAGCTTTTTAATATGAGTGCCGCGTACGCGAAACGTCGAAAATCGTCTGGCATGGGCGAATGAAAACAGAGATCGTGATTGGAGTAATATAATATTCACTGATGAATCTTCGTTTTGGGCATGGTGTCCTATTAGGCAAGCTGAGAGGAAGACGTATCACAAAAATAAGAACACTTGTACATCACATTCGAAAGATATGGAGGTCGTTACCAGAATCCTACGCTCAAAAATTAGTCGAGAGTATGCCGAAACGATGTCAAGCTATAATCGCTAATGGAGGAGATTGGACACCCTACTGTAATAGCGTATTAGTGTTTTAGATGTAGATTCAATTCATATAAATTTTTTTACAAATATATAAATATTTACAGAAATATCGCAGACACGCTCTTGTGTGACAGACTGTAAGGCGAGATATGCCACTGTTCGCGAAAACAGTGTAACCTTCCACTTGCCGCGTCGCGAAACGACCCAACATGAGCCAGCAAAATTTGTTGCAAAACTATGGCCACCTCGATAACGGCGAAAGTATAATAATTTCACACTCTGAGACAAAACCCATGGTATTATAAATAGATCGTTTCGCGTGATAAAGAAATGGAAACATAACGTTGATCGTTTATTCGATAGAAGCAAATTTGAGACTTCGTCATGTTTGTATTAACTTCAGGCAGCGATATGACTGGAAGAAGCAAGAGGCCCAAATTTCGTCTCCTGATTAATTTTTATCGTTAAATGTTGCAATCTATAAGAAGCAGTTTAGAATAAAAATGCTGCTAGTTAAGTGACAGCAAAGCGGAAGGAATTTGTCATTTCCAAGTGTCTTTTATGCATTACGTTATTTCTTAATTATTTATTATTATTATCTCTGAATTCTTCTTAACATTCGTTTTCTTGAATATTACTTCTTAATATACGAAGCGGTAATTCAACATTTAGACTACCTAAAGTATAAAGCAAGTGATCTAAACTATCTAAGTAATCCAGTCATTTATTTTTCATGATGTGTAGTATATTCTTTCCATTTTCATATTTCAAAGTGGCAATCTCGTTCTGCCACTGAGCCATTACAACTAGCAATTACGTTCAAAAATCGTTTTGTGCCTAAATTTCGTCTCCCTTAGACAGATGGCCAAATTAGAAACGTGTTTTCCAGGAAGAAATTCGAAATAGAAATTGGAAACAGAATCATCGAGATCAAAATGTGGTCTGCTTCATACGTGGCAATCAATTTTCGAATGATCCGAGGGGAAGAAAGTGAATTGGACACATCGCATGCTACAGACGGTGAAACGAGCTGTGCACATTCATATGGCGAATTAGAAAATTTGCATGTGATTTTTGTATACATTCGTCATTTTTCCTATCTACAAAGTTCCATATATAATATGCAATAATTAAAATATATAGAACTATATATATAAGACAAATAATAGATCAAATAAGACAAAATAATAGACAGCTTAACAACAGAACATATTTAAAGCACATTGAGGCGAGCAATATAATTATTTTCTCACTAAAAACTAAGGACACGAGATTAGCAGCAGTTCTTTCAACAACCGAGAAACGTGTCCCTTTGCATATATATTTTTTACTCTGTTTGTATGAACCTTCGCAAAACATCGATTACACCTGTTCGTTACTAAGCTTCCAAGGTAATCGTACAAATTTCGTGGAATTAAAAAAATCCATTTACTTTTGGATAAATGCCAAGGAAGCATTCGTGGGACGAAATTTAGCTACCTTATCCTACAGAGGGAACAACCAGAGAACTGTACTGAGAGTTTCCAGTGTCACAGGATTTTTGAATTCCTTGCAAAAATCTAAAGATAAAATCAAGTGACCTGTTTGTAACATTGACGATAGTTCGTAATATGTGCTGTGGCGAACTTTACAGGGTCGATGAGTAGCAGCAGCTAAAGCATACAAATTACTCGGTAAACGAGTTACGAACGCGAAGAAGCAGTGGACCGACAGCAAAATGAGTAGAGAAAGACCTGTTCCTTCTTCGGGAATTAAAATTCAACGTTCTCCCTTAAACACGCGACCCCGTATCTGGTGGCCCGGTTGCAGAGCAAATAGGTTCCGAGGACCGGTATAAAAGGGCTGAAATATAGTCGTGGCCCAAGGCGAGTTAATTCCATGAAACGTAGCGTGGAAAGAGCGGCCAGAGAATGAACGGGAATCGGGGCGAATCGTAAAACCGGCAGCGGTTCTCACTGCATCTTCGCCATTTCTAATGTCGTAAGAAAAAGAAATAAATTTCAATGTATCGAGTTCTCGCATTGGTCTTTTTCGCTTTTTCGTTTCGTTACGATAAGTTAACATTTTTACAGCCACGTCGAAATCACATGTTTCGCTCAGGACGCCACGAGAGTATTTTTTTTATTATTCAGAGCATATAATGGCAAAATAATAATAAATTGATGATGTAAGACAACATTCTTCAACAATGGACCGTTTATCTTGTTGGTGGTCACGGGTGTCCACTGTGGCGCCTTGCTAACAGTTGATAGCGACATATTATAACACGGCTTCGTTTATTTCAACAAACCATTCGCATTCGTTATTTCGTCGTAAGCAAAAGGTCCAGAATATATTGTTGAAACGTGTAGAAGATATTGGTAAACGGTATTTGCTCGTTCTGTATATAATAGTAAGGTATGTGCACACTTCTAACTTCAATTATATGATTATAAAGCAGCATTTACGACTATTTTCTAAGCTGTGTTTATAATAATATTCGTAGATTACCCCTCAAAGATATAGATGCAAACACAGTGCACGTTAGATGCAAGATTTGTTCTCATTTTTTTTTTTATTGATATTCTAATATAAATGTTTAATCGTTCAATGGTGCACTTTTCATTTCAAAGTATCTTCTATTTATCGGTTATATTCAAAATCCTCTAACTGTCAATTTTCATACAATTTTTACAATTGTAAAAAGTTCATATATGACCAACGTGGCAGTCAAAGTGTTGTTATAATTTGTTTTTACCTAGAACATCTTTCAACAGTTTTCAGGTCCAGTCAATCGAAGCAGTTTTCTTCGATTGTTTCATGGTGTAATAGGAGAGTGACTCGAGCCACCGTATGTAATACGTATACTACGAATATTACGCATAGAATAGAATGTTATAAATAATAAATTGAAAATTTACAAAGTTGGACATCATATATAATGAATGGAGATTCCACGCTAAATATAATAAATTGAACGCGTACCGTGTAATTATTATGAGTTTCGCGTCTTAAACGTGCAGGGATTGGAAGCTTAAACGTTAAAAACGTTGAAAGCGAGGAATCTTCAGAATAAGGAAACAATTGTTTTGTAAATTGCTCGGTCTGAATTCCTCGTCGCAGAATTACGAAAACACGAAAGACGGCCAAGCGTGACTTAATCCGATTAAGAATCAAATCAGAAACGATTGAAACAAACAACGTCGACACTTTCCTTCAAGATTAACCTTTGTCCAAGATGAACTTTTTAATCCGCTGCCTCCTAATAACTGTGTCACGTTCACCAAGGAGTTCAAAGTTCGATTATGATAAAGATAAACCGCATTCTTGCTGCATAATTAATTTGATATATCATTCGTACCTACGTCATATGTATTTGCGACACTTTATTACGATATTGCGTTTGTCGTGGTTGATTAAATAAACGTTTCAGAAGATATTCTCCGTATTTTCGGATTTTTATTTAATATGATATTAGTTCACTGGAGAAATAAACGACAGCTTTTAGATAGGAAAAACGTGACATAGTAGAGACTATACACTTAAACTGTACAAAGGCTGCACATGAAACAATCATCGATTCAATCTAACAACTGATGTTGAAGAAAAATATTATTCGCCATTAATTAATTAATTAAAAGTAATTCAAAAAGAGAAGAATAAATGTAATTAGAAGGATAGACAGATTTCTCTACTGTTTCTTAAACAGCAGAAAAAGATTCAACGTCCTTTAAAAATGTCCTCTTACCCTCGGAAGAAACAAATTCAAAAGAAGCAAACTCTGTCAATTTCAAATATACTGCAGACTAAAAAGAAATAAAATAAAACACCAGATAATCGTCATTCCATTCAACCATCTAATAAGACAAAAGCAAATAATCATTAAAACTACCAAAATTCTCAGAGAAAATAAAAAAAAAAAAAAATAAAGAAGAAAAATCGACTGATTCTTTAAAAGAAAGAAAAGTAAAAGAAAAAAAAAGACCGCAGAATCTGAAAAACGTCCCGGCCCTTAGCACAAGGTTTCCAAGATTACCATCGACAACTGTGTCTACACATAGAAGAACCGCTTTATTTCCGCGAGAATGTTCCTCGAAACGAGCAAGCGAACAAGCGGGAGAAAGAGAGAAAGAAAAAGAGAGAGAGAGAGAGAGAGAAGACAATTCCCGGAGACTTCGCCTAGGTCCGGTTACGAGGAAAATTTTGCTGGAAACCAGCCACTGGGATCCGATTAAGGGAAGTTCCGAGTTCGAGAAGGAGAACCAGCCAACCAGGTGAAATATGAACGAATAGTTCGTACTGCAATGGTAGAATGAAAATACTTTATGGCATCGGTGAAAACGGCTGGGATTTTAACCCTTTGGGACCGTATTCGATTAGTTAACAGAATTGGTTGGTTGGTTTTTGTTCAATTGGCTGATGCTTGGTCGTCGTAAAATCGCGCGAAGAAGCTTCAGCCCAGATACTTCAGCCAGTCGACAGATTTGTATTTGAAGGCGAGCCGAGATTCTTCTAGAGCATCAAGTGACTTTCGTTCGCGAGTTATACAGCATTGCGTGACTAATACAGCAAAGAATCGTGGTATTTTTGTGATTTAGGTGAATTTAGAATTTTATACTTGATACGGGTTACACTTGTGCAGAATGTACATTGTACGTTACAGTGGCGGACGAAAGAAAGTTCATAAACGAGAAGACTGTGTTACTTTAGAAGATGGAGTTACATTTAATAGCAGCAACGAAAAAATATATTATTGGATTGGCAACTAACTGATTGCGGATTTTGTCATTAGGTGGTAATGAAAAAATCCGCAACCAGTTAGTTGCCAACCCAATATATACCATAAAACCCCTCTTACGCTTCTATACCATAGAATAGATGACTGTTCCTAGTACGGTGGAAGATCTTTGGTACAAAAGTTACTAAAATTCGTGGTGGATTTTACACTTTCTTTTACCTACATCGTATCTATCGCATATTATAAATTGTTGTACGAATTTGTATGTAATTTGTACGTGGTAAACTGTTTGTTGCTTAACCGCTTGGTTCGTGATCTTTTAGACACCTCAATGATTAGTCAGATACGAAATCTTGAAATATTATAAATTCTTGTTTTCCAATGGTTAATAAAAAATTGAAGATAAAATTGAAGTTTCTAGGAAATGCAATACGGAAATTATAATCTGAATGGTAGAAATCATACTTTTAAGGAGAAATCATTGATCTGTATGGCGAGTATATTTCGATATTGTAAACCAAGGGCCTAATTTTGAATTTAAACGTCGAGTTGGGTCATATTTGGTTAGCATATGAATTACATATTGCAATACATTATACATTATAAATTATTCGAAATTATACTGTATTATTTTAACCCTGGACTGATAGCGAACATGATACAGCAAATTATTATGCACTGTAAATTATATATTGTGTATCGAGATTAATTGTAATTTATTGTTACAAATAGTTAGCTATAGTGTGCTATATTAACTATCAATTTGAGTCGGGTAGAAAGCAAGCAAAAAAATTAGCTTAGGATTATTTCATTTTAATTTGAAATGTCTGTCTCGAGCGATCGTAAAATTCTACTTCCATGCATGAGCTATAAAATACAAAAATTGATACGATTACATTAAACTGTTTCGGATAAAAATGAAATAATCCACATAAATCTGCAATTGGAATTTCTGTAAACCCAGTCGAGGGTTAAACTAATATAATGACGATTCCCTGTAACTATTAAATCTTTGTGTACAAATTTCATTTGAATCGTAAAATTTAAAGTTACAAGAAATTAATAACACGTGATTTATTAATTTCAAACTTAAGAAGTAATCTACGATTTTCCAATTTAAAGTTTCGTACAAATATCCGATAAACGATCTTCTACTCACGCTCCTTTCCACCTAAGTTCGACCATAGTTCGTGTGACACATACCTGTAACAGAAAAAAAATGTAATTTGTAACCTGTCCGAGATATCAAACATCTTCGTGTTTAGATTTAATTCAGATTAAATTAAACGCGGAAATGTGAATTATCGTATTATTTACAACAGGTAAACGATATTTAACGCAAGCTATTGAGGCGGAGAAAAAGATGGAAATTCTTAATTCTACCACGAATTATTTTAATCAACACTTTGTTTCTTAATTTACTAATTTTTTCTCGATTTATTACCTCAACTGATCGAGCTTCTTTATAATGAAAAACAAATAACAAAACAGAGATTCCTCTGTATATATACGGTACATTGTTGACAAGATGCATTATACGAATTAATATTATATAACATTATCAATATTATTATAAATATTAACATACACATATATAAAATCCAAATATTTTATTACATAAAACATCATAATCGTAAATCCGTAAATATCATTGTTACATAATCGTGGTGAGATAATCGATTAAATTAAATAAAAACCAATTTGTTCTGACGAGTATTTCCATATCACAAACATGCGTATTGAGTGGTTCAAAGAATTTTCTACTCAGAAATGTATACGGAATGTACACTTTCAGATCTTAACAGAAATGTGTGTTATTCTAATGCAACGACGCGTAAGTTGGTGGAACGACTGAAATCAGCGACAAACCGCGAAAAGTTTGAGAAAAACGAGTCGCCTAGAGGAAAGAAGGAATCCAGTAAACTGTTGGATCAGCCGAAAATCCTAGAAGGTAGCAAGTTCCATCATCAGGATCGCCTCGATAGAGGCTAATCCAGCCAAGAGCCAGGGATTAAACAACGACCAGCTCGTGGAAATTAAATCCTTGCTCCTGCCAACAATGGCCTCGCCTCTTCCCCTGTAGCGTAAGTACAGCGAAAAGTGAAAAAAGAGCCATTTGGTGAAAATGAGAAACAGGCTGACGAATCTGGTGGAAAAACGCCAGAACAGAATCCTCGTGTGGAATGATCAAGTCAGCTGAAGTTCAAGTTACTCCAGTTCGAATCGAATAAATAAGTTTAAATCAATTTCGAGGAAATTCCAAGTGTCACGTGAATTGAAGTTTCCACGAGTTCAAATCGAACAAGCAAGAGAGAGATCTAACGACGAACTTACGGATTGTAGGAAATATGCCAAGCTATGGAAGTATGTCGTGTACGTAATATTCTTGTTAAAATGGAATTAAAACAATTGTATCTAAGTGACTCGGATGAAAAGTCTTACGGGCGGATTGATCAAGTCGCTTGGATTCGACCGACGCGACTGCAAACAACAAGGACTCGGATGATGATAGTTGTCCGGGATACAGTTTCGATACAGATCATGTGAATGTTAACCGGTTAACTGCGTTCGATGTTTATTCGCGTGAATCCAAAACTTTATTTCGACGCGGTCGGCGAGTATGCTCGTCGCGTGAAATAAAAAATTACCATTTTCTATAAACGCTCAAAATTTTAGTGAAAAGTGACTCAACTAATATTTAGCGGTATGTTTTCTTCGTATTTCCAGTAAAGCTATTATGCATTTTATAAAAGAGAGTTCGATTATTTGATTATTCTCTTTGGTACATCGGTTGGGCTCCGTATAACGCAGTGTTAATATAATTTTTATAAATTAAGTTTCTTTGACTTTTTGATAAATTATTTTCCCCAACACAATTTGTCTGTTTCACTGCGTGTATCGATACCTTTTCCAACAACAAATTGTTAATTTTTGATCGAACAGAAACGTAATCCTTGCTCGTATCGCTGTACCTTTTTTGTAAAATTCCCAACAGAGGCATTGGCCCTGCGTTTGACGTGTATACTCGTCGTTACTTCATTTTAATTACGCACCTCACCTAAGGGATTTTTAAAACAAAATTCCGCAGTTAACCGATTGACGACCATCGAAGAGTCAAAATTTTCCATTTTTCACGAACGCGTCGTGAAGATCCACGATCCGCCAGCAACATCGTACACAAGACGCGGCTCGTCTAGCGACGGTTAAATCGTTAAATCGCACGTCAGGGGATGAACAATGCCACACGGCGGTCGTCGAATCGATCGGTTGGAAATGTGGAGGACGCGCGAGAAAACGAAAGTAGTAGAAGCCAACAGCGGCAGCTGTTCTCGCGGCCATTTCCATACCAATTTCTATTCTATTTCCGTTGACGTGGCAATGGCGTTCGATTATAGACTGCAATATCGAGAGGCACGTTCACCTAATAACTGCACGCTGGTTCTATCGATATCTCGGCCGGTTACGCGGCCGCCACTGGCTTCCACGACGATTCTACCCGGTTGTTCCTACGTCTGTCCCTCTTCCGCTTCCTCTTGCCGCTGAGTTTCGTAATTATCTCGAGCGGTACACTCCAGACGATCGAGTGCTCCCATGTAATCGAAGAGAATTTCGCGTGCATTGAGATTCTTCTTCGTCTTCTCTTTTTGCTCTTCTCTTGCCCCCTTCTTTCTTTTTTCCCTGTGGAGGTTTTATTTGGTGTCAGAGAAACCGAAGTGAGTAGTAAGACTGAAATATTCTGAACTATCTCGTAGGTGCACAAAATGAATTTTCTCGGGTAATAATGAACAGCGTGCAACCCTATTAATTAATCTGAAAACGAAAAGCAGATCGCATACGGTTGTTCGAGTGCGCGCATTGAGTGCGTTCATTATGGAATTGCAATCGTAATGTTGATACATCATGCTATGCCTCGATTTACGAGTGGCCAGGCTAAAAAATCTGTATTACATTCTTTGTATTAGACGCATGTATCTAACGTGACGAAGAGATCAAACGACTAATGAAAAGATTCTGCCTGGCCTAACCAGACAACGAAAAAGAATTGCCAACAAAATCCAGAATTCTGTTGGATTCCGGAACAATGTGACCGTATGGTTCGACAAGTTCGATGAACCTGTGAGATGTAAGCCAAAATCATATCACTAAGTCACTAAGTGTAGAATGTAATTTTCTTTCATTTGATATTATAAAATCGTCAAAGATGGATACTTATTTGTTATACAAAAAGGAAGAATAAAATTCTAACAGGAATTTTGGTAGTTAATTATAATTAATAATTGAGTCGTTCAGAAGCAGCGTTGACTAACTTTATGGACTGAGAAGCAGAAAAATGTGACGATGTTGTGAATGCTATTTTGTAAATTTACCTTGCAATTTTCTGTTATTTACCTCATCTTCTAGCAACAAATAAACTCGACGAACCAGATAATATACTTTTCACGACTTTTATGGCTACCAGCGTGTCTTTATATTCAAATTCGAATTTCCTGCAAACGAGATTCTGTCTTCTCTTATTCTTTCAGAAAACTGCACCTCTCAGAAGCTACTTAATCAATTCCAATTGGCAAATTTTTCCATGTCACTAAGTGCAGTACGAAACACGATGATTTCTTCGTTTTTGTTTTTCTATCATCTTCTGCATTAGTCGTCGAGCTTGATCCTTTCGTATCTGTAGATTCATTCGTCATAGATTCATCAAGGAAGAAAAGACGTTGACTTAGTGTAATAAATGAGATACTGGACTCATCCAGTATCCAACAAACTTCGTCTATACGTACATATGTTTAACAGATTATTAAACATCCAAGCAAACCTAACATTTTGAGTAATCGGTTAAACTTGCTGTAACAGGACTTAGGGAATCAGAGGATAGTCCACGATTGGAAGATCGAAGCACCGCTGCCTAGGATCATGCAGCGACCGATCGACAGAGCCTCGAGAGAAACAACTGCACGTTCGTCCGAACAATCGACTCAACCGAACGCAACCAGCCGAATAAATTTGAAATACAGAAAGAAATATGCGCTGGCAACTAAGTCATATTCACTGTATATCTTTTTTTTCACTATCTAGCGGTCGACAATCTCTCCTTTATGGTGGGTGAACACACGTAAGTAAACATAGGACGAAATGTCTCTGATGTCAACCGAATCTCATATCGCGCCGTTAGAAGACAGATTTTCTTCTCGACCTGCGAAGAATCGGACTTAGGGCGGATTTGCCTAATAAGTTGGGTTTAAGTTTAGTACATATTGCGTTACTTGGGTTATTAATCATTCTCTCAGGATCTCTATTTTACAGATTATCTGTTGACACGTATTATTTTCAATAACGCGAATAGTATGGTTAACAGATAGAACTGAGAGAATATATATTTTTATTATTCGATGTTTCTAATAGGAACGTGAAACGTCTTTACTATCTACCCAGACGTTTTCAGTCTGGTCTCCTGAGGTTAGAAGCGAGAAACGTGGAATATTATCTTAACGTTCTGCTGTCGTTGGAAATACGATATGATAATGAAGATTATAATGTACTCATAACTATAGCCACTATGTTCGAATAAATAAATTAAGAAAAGAAGAAAATTGATAAAATAATTGGCTGAGTAAAACAAACAAATAATTATATGTTTAGTTATATAAAGCGTATCACGTTAAATAATACTTTATAAACAGCCACGTCATTATTAAAGGAAGGGATAGTCATTTTACGTTGTAAAATCGATTAAATATTAAGCCAAGCGATGATGAAGAATATAGTATACTGCGAAATGTAACTATAACGATACATAATATTCGAATACATAATTTGAGAAAATAATGAAATTGACAGAATGACTGTTTCAAGAAAACAGATAAATAATTATTTAATTATATATATAGAAGAAAGAAAAGAAGAAATAGTCATTTTATACAGTTGTCAATTAAATACAAAGCCAAGTGGTTATAATACAGAGAAATACGAAGCAACCAGTGAAGTTTCTTCCCACTCGAAGGCCAACGAGATCCGTGAACGAGATCGTTGTTTCCGGACACCGAAACGCTAGTTTATTAGACGTTTCAGTCATTAAATCTTGCGGAAAAGACTGATGAAATGAAACAGAGGCCAAATTGCAGTCAGAAACAAGACGACTGTAATAAAATCCTCACGATAACCACGAACCAAGATACCATTCATTAAGTTCAAGATGTAACTTCTGCTTCTCTGATTCAAAAAAGAGGCATCGTTTTACGTGCATCTGATGTCCATCAGTTTATTCTTGAAATATTACAATTATCTTCGTTATTCTATTTCTTCCGTTTATTCTAAAGATTAATTAACAACAGATTATCGTTTGCTAATATTTATCCTTGATTATTTATGCTATCTTCTTACGTGATCAATGTTTTAGATTACGCAGTTTTGCATAGTACATACATTCAGTGTACTCTTGATCTTTTCAATACTCTACAAATATCTAAAAACTCATGATCTACTTAGAATCAAACCGAATGCGATAAAACCTAACCGAAATCAACTTTCCCAAACCATTTCATTTCCCATAAATATGTAAAAATCGACGATCTGCTTATCTAATCCTAATCAAACCTAGTAAGACCTAAGCCAGATCAATTTCTTAAAATCTCTTTTAGTTTTTCATAAATCCCTAAGACTCTTGCTTAACTCAAGCTTAAGCGAAATCAAACCTAATGAAACTACCACTTAACGTTCCTAACCTGTTTACTATCCAACCTAAAGTAACCCGATAAAACGCAAGCCCATCTTTTCCAACTTTTTAACTTTCCACAATTACCAAAAACCCCATAGTCTGTTAACTTTAGCCTAACCTAACCTAAATTGAACGCGATAAAAACTACCACCTAATATTTCTAACCTACAAAGTTCTAACCTTTCAAACGGCACCATACCTAACCTAACTGAGCTCAAAGCCAATCAAACCAAGAAACCCATGCGATCTCTGGCGAATCTTCGAATTACACGCTCAATACACAATCTGCGAGTGCTTTCTTTCGTACACAAATCCTTTTCGCGAGGTTGGCTTTCATTTGACGATGTTGGCAGCTTTGCCGTCAAAGGACAGAGGGTGAAAGAGTCAAGGAACAATGCCTCTGCTGCCCCCGTTTCCCATCACACGCGCCAGATACACCGGAATTAATTATATCCATGCGACAAAGGGCGAAAAGGGTTGTGGATAAGAGAGAAAGGAAAAACATAGAAACGGAGAATGAAAGGGAAGGATAGACGGATGAAACGGGGGAATACGTTGGTCACGGAGGCGGAAGAAACGGGAACCGAGAACAGAAGCGTTACGGGGCGAGGAAAACAGCTGGAGACACGCTGTGAATTTACGAGGCTTATCCATGGTGCATGATGAAACTCGAGTGGCTGAAGGGGATCTCAAGTTTTTTGCAACTGACATTTCGTAGTCGAAGAAGCGTGGGCGTTTGATAAATTCCGCTTAGGGAAACGAGTTGTGTACATGGTCGGCAATTGGAACTTGTTTTGTACAGTTCCGTAGCGTCGTTATGTGCAAGCAGTTTCAACGCTGGAATTTTTAACCTTTTCAATCCTGTTCGCGAATAAATAATAAAGTATCGCTTTGGATAGCTGTTTTCCAAATTCTACACGAATCTGTGTAAAAGGATAAGTCGGAAAAAACGAGTGAAATTTTGTCACTGGAGGCTTCGTTTCTCAGAAGATCGAGTTACAGAATCTTTTGAATTTCACTGTAGGCCGTGTTTGCTCTTGAAGACCACGGCGAACACCGCTGGACGACCAATCCGTAGAGATTTAATTAGAAGAACATAATTATATATGCAAAAGTACGGACATCATTTTCAATGGTTTTTGAGTTAATAAAATTCCTGAACAGTAAACGCTTTCTCTTAATCTATGCCCTCGTCGTTCTAGTCGTCTGAAATTGTTAACTATTATTAGGAACCTGCTACAGTGAAATCCATTGAGTCGAGACCTGGCTAAGTACACGTGTACCCAACATATCTTCCAACTTAATTCTCTCGAGAACCAAGCCTCAAATGAACAAATTTTATTCTTTCTTTTCCACTTATTTTTTCGTCTAGAATCATCCTCTGGCCTGTTATACTACCAGTTAGTTATCAGATACCAGGTATATGAAAAAAATATCTATATGACGAAATATTCGTTCGGACGAAATATCTGCGAAGTGATATAAGGAGATTAAATAAGTGTACATACTCATGTTGCCACTTTAATGAAAATTGAGGCCCATTTACATCTACGTACACAAGAGAATTAAAATATGAATTATACCAGTGAGTATGTTCCAACAATGACAGGAAATATGCGCTAATGACTCATGGATACGTGTACAGCACTAAAACGGGACAACTACGTAATTGAAAAATTTCTACTACGCAAATACATAGAACTTGACATTTTGAATATATACTGTGGACGGAAGTACTTAAGTAGCTTGTGACGTCGCGCCTCATTTAACTTGCCTGAAATCACTTTCCACTTGAGCATAGTCATCTGGATCATCTTCGGAATAACTAGACAAATTGCAGTACGAATTCTTCTTAAGAATACCAATATCGTAGCTTTTAAGAATTTTCAGGTTGAGTTCTAAGAAAATGCGGCAACATAATCAACGCATATCGTTTTCTCCGCAGTATTGTAGTCTTCGAAATTGCTTGCATATACTTTTCTGAATATTGTAACAGAGACAAGTAGCGTATTATGACGATAAGATTTTTAATCGAAATATAAAAGCTCCGAGGCGGCTACAGTGTTCTCTTTCCGTGAGAAGAAATAAAGATTCGTCGAATATCGTCTGAAAATGGTAGCCACTGGGTATTCGAGTGAAGAGTACCGGGTCTAAATCCTATCACGTGCATACTTTTATCTTCTTGTCTATAAGTTTTAACTTGTACCAGCTCCTGCTAGCTCTCAAGTAGATTTGATAGTGCATTTAACTTGACTGACGTTGGAATTTAGAGTAAAACTAGCTGTACTGTGTGACCACCGATTAAACCTAAGCTACACTTTGAATTAACAAATCTTTGGAATAAAATTTCATTTAGTTCCCAGGGAAAAAATTCTCGCTTCCCTTCTTTCCACAGATTTACCATTTATATTGTTTGAAATTCTTCACAATTTTATTTCTTATCTTTTTTTCCTTTTTTTTTTTTTTTTTTTTTTTTTGATAAATCCAATCTCCATAATGTAAAATAGTATTAGTTCAGTAAAATTTAATTCCACTTATTCGATACATTTAACTGGTTCTTCACTAAGAACCGTCTACTCAGTTTCCTTTGCTTTCGTTTTTAATGTTACTGTTTTCTTTTTTTCCAATTGTCTATTATCTATTTCTCGATCCTACTTGTTCTACATTTTCTCAACAAAAAACTCCTTTTTTGACTCTATTTTCATTTCTGCATCCACATTCCCCCCCCCCCCCCCCTCCCCCTAGCTTTTCATTATATTCTATCTTCCAACTGGCGACGTTCGTACTCCACAATGTTTCGCATTTTTTCTACCTATTCTCATTTTCGCGTTTCGTCAAAACATTTCTCGTCTGCCTTTCCCTTTGTGCTTCTCCCGTTAGTTGATCTTACTCGCTTACGTCCTGGTTTCTCTCGAATTTGCTCGTTTAATTGTTTAAACTGTAAATCTTCTTCACCTCTTTAACCGCGTTCCTTTCCTTCGCCAACTAACGCGCGATATTTTTCAACAATTTTATACCGTCCGTTGTTTGCCTTGTTTTCCACGTCCATTCGTTTTTTCGTAGAGAACCTTCCGCCACTGTGTTTTCGTATCGCGTCTGTGTATTCTATCCGCGATCCTCCTCTCTCGGTTACCACGGTACTTCAAATTCATCTCTCTCGTTTGTCCTTGTAATTGGTGTATTCCATTTTCTTCCGCTTCAATTTATCCGCCGACGTTTCGTATTTTAATTTCTCTTTGTTCCCTTTTTCCTCGCCTCCATTTTTCTTTCGTATTCGCAGGGAATTTTTACTGTCTGTTGCGATCCGCGAATCCGCCACGCTTTGAAACATTTGCCGACGAATTTTTTGAGAAATATGTGGCAACGGAATGGAGCATAATGCGTTGTTTAATTAGGGCTGGGAATTCCGAATCGCAGAGTTTCAATTTTATTTTTATTCGCGAGTTTCCATTGCTGGCACTCGATTCTTACGTATCTCGTTAGGATTTCGAAATTCGTTTAAAGGTTTCCGTAGGACTGTGTTTTTTAAATGTGCGGCGAAACGAAGGATAAAATTAAATAGAATTATTTAGGCGTGAGAGTAATTTTGACACGTGGCCAGAAATTAAAGCCAGTTCCAATGCAACATGGTTCCGCTTGACGGGATTTTATTATCATTAATAATGGATGATGCCTTCATTTTCTGTTCATAACTTTTATCCTTTTTTCACTTTTTCATTATGATAACATTATATGATTCCATTATAAAAAAAAACTCTTTTACACTACCAAGAGAGATTCTTCTCCCACGTGTATCTGAATTCTAACACTAAAATTTTACATGATTTTATTAATCCTGTTCGCCCTTGTATCGTTATAGAATATCTCTTTAAGTATTTTCTTTCGGAAATTTGAAACACTTTATTCCTGGATAGCGTGGAGTACAAAAAAAAAAAAGTAGAAAAATATGACCATATTGATAAAATAAAACCAAATATTCCAAAACTACCCTGAAAGGTGTGGAATATATAAAAAGTGCATAAAACGTGAATATACCTATTGAATAAAATAAAACCAAATTGAAAGACTATTCATATTTTGATAACATACACTGAATTAATAAAATCTTCGTTTCGGCTCGACGATCCTATTAATATAAGGAAAATAATTGGGTGAAGATACTGGCGTTCATAGGAGCTGAAGCAACCGATTTCATTCAATTACTCGATAAACGAGTTACGAACGCGAAGAAGTATGAACCGATAGCGAAGCGAGTAGAGAGAAGCCCGACTCTACTTCACTTCTACTCCACGAGAATTAAAATTCACCGTGGCTGAAGGTGGTCTCGAGCTTTTTGCAATTCATATTTCATATCATAATTCAATTATTAAAAAGGAACAAAAAAACACTTGTCCCTGCGTGTGTCTGAATTTCAACGCTAGAATATTAGATGATTTTAATCCCGTTCAAGTTTGTATCGCCATGAAGCATCGCTTTATACACTTTCTTTCCCAATTTTGAAAATCTCTGTTCGTGAAGATTTTAGAATACAAAAAACATACTAAAACGTGAATCCACCTGCTGGATAAAATAGAAGCAAATACCTGAAAATTATCTACATTCGTAGGATTCAATGATAACGTCTGTTGAATTATTAAAATACTCACGTTTAGCTAGTTAGTGCTACAGCCATTAATCTTAATGATTGGTAATGATTGGTCGAATAATGTAAGAAAAACAGGAGCTGAATGATCGATTTCATTCGATTACGAGGTAAACGAGTTAGAAACGCGACAGAAGTATGGGAGAAGATATCGACCTTGCTGTTCTCGTCAGTTCTATGTGAAACGAATGTTGCATCTTAATGGGCGTTACAGTCTGTCACACAAGAGCGTGTCTGCGATATCTGCGAAACCTGACACCTAATCAGAATGAGATAAAAAGAATGTAAACAAACGAAAACTTCTCTAATACGCGTTGCTGAATACCTTTCAGTTTCATTTGAAACAGTGAAAGGAACAGAGCTTTTTAATATGAGTGCCGCGTACGCGAAACGTCGAAAATCGTCTGGCATGGGCGAATGAAAACAGAGATCGTGATTGGAGTAATATAATATTCACTGATGAATCTTCGTTTTGGGCATGGTGTCCTATTAGGCGTGCTTGGACTATCCATGGAAGAAGGATGATTCAAAGAAGTGTAAAACACCCTATAAAAGTGCATGTTTGGGGTTGCTTTAACGCACGCGGTTTTGGGACTTTGTGCGTCTTTACAGACAATCTGAATGCACAAAAGATGGTGAAATTGTACCAAAGGGGACTTCTCACATCCGTGAAACGTTGGTTCAACCAAACCGAGGACCAATGGATATTGCAAGAAGACAACGACCCTAAACATCGAAGTCGCATCTGCACCCAATGGAAAGCGAAAAACGCCATCACAGTACTTCCTTGGCCATCGCAGTCCCCTGATGCAAACCCTATCGAAAATGTGTGGTCCCTAATGAAATGCAAGCTGAGAGGAAGACGTATCACAAAAATAAGAACACTTGTACATTACATTCGAAAGATATGGAGGTCGTTACCAGAATCCTACGCTCAAAAATTAGTCGAGAGTATGCCGAAACGATGTCAAGCTATAATCGCTAATGGAGGAGATTGGACACCCTACTAAGTAATAGCGTATTAGTGTTTTAGATGTAGATTCAATTCATATAAATTTTTTTACAAATATATAAATATTTACAGAAATATCGCAGACACGCTCTTGTGTGACAGACTGTATTTGAATCAGAATAGTCTAAATATTTGTTTTTACCATTCGATTGAACTTTTTATACCTTTCGTGTATTGCACGCGTTTTACGAATAAAATAATTGACGAGAAATGAAGATATCCGAAGAGAGAAGAAGAAGCGAAGAGAACAGCAGGGCTGAAGCGAGAAGAGACAGGTGCGACTCTTCTCCACGGTGGAGAATTAAAATTCTTCGTGGCTGAGGGTGGACTCGAGCTTCTTGTAATTGATATTTCGTATCATAATCCAATTATAAAAAAAGCAGGAAGAAAGAAAAAAGAAACTGTTCGTGGCATCAAGAGAAGCTCTTGTCCAGGCGCGGCTGAATTTTACTTCGATGAGACCGGTTTCATGCGAAGATACACGTACGATGATACTGAATATAAATGTACGCTAATGGAGCGTTCATGCGACAATTCTCGTGAGACGCGGTATCGCGGTACTCGTTTCGTGTATCTTGGCAACGATACATTTCGTACGAAGCCGACAGACGAAACATTAAACTAACTGTAGCGTAAAATGATTTTCTTAATATTGCTTTCAAATTCTGACGATTATTTCGCATATTATATATACTATACACTATTGAATCTTTACAGACTAATTTCTTATCAAAACGGACATATTCATCTTGCAAATGAAGAGTTTTTAATCCCTATAATAAGTCGTTGCAAAGATGACTTTTTCACTAATTACGGAAGAACGGTTCTTGTAAACTCGTTTAAGAAAAACTGATACGTTGCGCAAAATGCTTGGCAGAATCTTTTTGCAAAAGCATTCAGTTCCAACCTCCCCGGAGAAGGGTAACGCGTCCTTTTCGTACAAACGTACGTGAAATATACAGGATGTCCCAGCTTTTTTCCAACCAAACGTTACAAGTACGTTCTACGAGTCGAAGTAAGTCGCACGGACACACGTCGTTGGAGGCATCGCTAAAGAGTTACTATGATACAAAGTATGAACAAATATAATAATAGATTATAGATATAATAATAGAACAAAAATAATAATAGATTATAATAATAGATATAATAATAGAATAGAGATAATGATATTTAACGTTGTTCTGAATTTTGAGTGGTCGTCCGTTTATGGCTCGGACAGGCCCTGTCCCTTCTTTAGGAAATTCTGAATTACCTGTCCTGTCCGAGCTGTAAACTTAATGACTCCGAGGTCAGGTAAAAACCCCCGGAAAAACCCCAGCCGGGAAGGCACGATGGGCGGACGAAACCCAACGGCTGGTAGGGAGAATCAGCAACGTATTAGGACAGTTCATCATCAGACATCGTACCGTGCGGGTGAAATATTTGGCTCTCAACAAGATCTTACCACCGCCGTATTCATACCATCACACTTTACTTTTATGCAACAAGTGCAAATACAGTGCTAGATTACTCGAACACCCGATCTATTGAACCTTCTCCACCTTGAGCGTTAAGTCATTCGAGGTACGCGATATCGACCTGACCGGTTGCTCTTTAGTCGA
Organism: Bombus campestris; assembly: GCA_905333015.3. Lineage (NCBI taxonomy): Eukaryota > Metazoa > Arthropoda > Insecta > Hymenoptera > Apidae > Bombus > Bombus campestris. The sequence goes on from HG995135.1 coordinate 8,621,922, forward strand.
GAATTCGCAACAAACGTCTATCACTTGGTCAGAAGGTATTAAAATACTCCCAAATTCGACAAGTGGTAAACGAGATCTTCGATGAGCAAATAAATCCAATTCTTTGCAAATCTTGATAGGAACATTTTGGAATGGAGTCGTCGTTGAAGCCGTAAAAATATTATCATACCTTCTCACTACTGGTAGATGTAAATATTCCTTGTCTGCATAGATACGCATCATACTTTGTACAAACGCAAGTTTGCCGCTAGTTTGGTATATCGTTTTTTCGTTACAAGGCTTTATCAATGCCTGCAATGACACGTATGTCCGTACAACATTTTTCTTCTCATCTCCGCCTGTAGAACGCACTGACAACATTCGACCGGAGAAAACTGCGTCACCCGGTACAATATCGGTAAATTTGCCGTCCAAAGTGATGCATATTACAACACGAAGTTGTTGTTCTCTTCATTTCTGAATTCCTCGTTAGCGTACGTGCGCATAAAGCACAAACAGCCGAGGAATTTCTTCCTAGAGAGAGGGAGAGAAAGAGAGAGAGAAGCTGAGAGCTGCACGAAGGATATGGCTTTCGAGTCTCAGAGTGTTTTACCTCGGAGGGATACTGTCGCGCTACAAACACCTTAAGAAGGTTACGATGTACGTGCAGTTAAAATTTAAGGAAGCTTACAGATGCCAAAGTTGAGACATCAAGTCTCAAAGTTTCCATATTTAACCAGTAATCCCTGCATCAAGCCGTCGGCAACACGACATTCTTCTTCGTTACAGGTAAAATGAAATTTGCTTGGGAATTTTTCAAAAACCTAATATACAACGCGAAACCGTGTAAGAGAAATTTTAGGATACTGAAAAACCGACAGACCTAACGGCGTAGAAGAGCTAAGATCTTCGAGTGTTACAGACGTTTCTCGGCTTATCGAAATCGTCAAACGAAAATTGGACGTACAGAAGCTTCGTACAAAAATACAATTACATTTAGCTTTTTAGAAAGATCAAGTGTATTAGCATCTCAAGCTTCCGCTTGGGACACGTTTTATTCAACGTGCACGGATGCAAAAATCAAGAGAAGCGACCGGATACTATTGGATTAGCACATGCCCATAAAACGAAGAAGTATGGATACATCTCAGGTTTTTCGTTTCCACGTTATTCGACATAATTCTAAGTGTTGAAACAAAGGTGACGATATCGAGCGATCGGTTTTGTGACGTCTTGTGACTCGCGGCAACAAACTTGCAACCTCAGAGCGATGGGACTTTGACTTGTAGAGGTCTGGCTGTTGTAAGCTCGAGTTACGCAGGTCGAATAACGCAGCTAGACACGTGACAAATAATTCGAGTCAAAGCGAGCTTTATTTCGACCTGTAGAGGTTTTCACAGCGGAACGGAAGGTTCTGGACCAATGTAAAGCACGCATGTGCAGAGATATAACGGTGCCGCGCGTATCTACGTAAAGCTGGCTTTACATTGGTCCATTGCAGCGCTGTATCGTAACTGCAATAAGATAAACAATGAGGCTATTGCAGAACAGCGTCGCCATTCCAGTAAGCGATCCTACTACTTCTCGATTCACTGTTTATTACCATCCAGAACACAACATTCCAGTGTTACTGCAATCATCTAAACGGTTCAATATCCAGCGCTGGCTGAAGCTTAGTACAGTCTATCCGTTGCTACCACGGTCCACCATCTTCAATGATATCAAACCTCGCTGAGAAACAACGCATATATCGACCAGTTTCTAGCCAAACAACAGCAATGTAACCGCTGTCCATTCCAGCAACTGGATTAACCTAAACCCGGCTTAAGGGACGAGGGCTAGCTCGTTCAGTTTTTCCAAAGAAGTTTCTTCCTCTTCGGCACATGCTCACCTGCTGACATGTGCTCTCTCTCTCTCTCTCTTTTTCTCTTTCGCCTTGGCATGGTATACTTTTTCCAGCGGCTGTACTCGCAGAAATACCTTCAAACCAGCGGTATTCCTGTGCCGTCGTTTTCCTCCGGAGGAATTTCCACGGGCGTTTTAAAGGGCTGGAAAGAGAGAGAGAGAGAGAGAGAGAGAAAGAGAGAAACTGGTAGATAGAGCTCGCGGGATTTTAAGCCGGCGCGATTTGTTTTGACGAGAGACTAACGAGACTGTCTCTCGCGTGTTCTGCCCACGCTTCACTTCCCCGCTTTTCCATGTCGTTTCCTGTCTGTCTTACCGTTACGGTTCACCCTCTTTCCTCGTCTTTCCAACCACCTTTCCGTCGGCCTGGCCCCTTTCCACCCTCCGATGTTCCCGCCACTTTGCTGCATCCTCGTCGGCCCAGTTTCACATCCACGGTGCCGTCTTCCTCTTCCACTTTCGTTCCACCTTTCTGCTCGATTCTCCTCGTTTAATTGCTTCCTCCCTTTTGTACCTCAGCCTCTGCCTTCCTCCTCCATTGTTTCTTTGCGCGGTTTTGTTCATTTCTTTCGGCTCGCCCCGTTTTTCTTCCTTTTCGCTTTTATGCCCGGGCTTTGCTTGTTGGTTGACGTTTAAACGGACTTTTAAAACGTTTTTAAGGGATCGGGGTGCAAAGGCAACCTGGCAATGTCCATTTTTAGTGGTTTCACCGAGTGCAATGTATTTCGGTGTCGAGCACGAACGGAATTTACTCTATGGAATTATCGTGCAAGTCAGACTGCAAAGGATTCGGGCAAACGGAAAAAAAACTTGCGAGAAATTGCTCGTCAGGTTTTTCTCGATCGCTTGCATCAACTTTGTCGGATTATATTCAGATTCACTACGGATTAAACAGCGATCATTTCGCACCTGATTGATCAATAAATGCTGCGCACTGTATAGCGAAATAGCGGCCAATAAAGCAAAATAAGATCTCTTTAAAAATTCCAGTACAGAATGATATTATAGTTAATAATAATTTAAGTAGTATCACCGATATTACTATTATGCCTTTATTATTACTATCATCGATGCAACTATAGTTCTCAATTAGAAATTATTAGCAGTGAAATTATTACTGTGAGCGATTCGAACGATCAATTCTTATTATTCGGATGAATTTGGAAAAATAGTAATGAATTATTAAATAAAATTCTTATTATTACTATGGTTAAATATTACACTGTATTTATATTATAATGTATTAATATTATACTTTATAATAATTGAAGAATTATCTTGCAAAAAGACAGTTTCTGTGCTCGATATTTTCCATTCTTGCTTTTCCGGCCGGTGAAAATGAACAACATAGAGCGTTTCGTCTGCGAATTTTTGATAAAAAGTAAAAGAACAAGATGAAGCGAGGTCATTTGGATCTTACGTGTAGGGAAAATTTTTGGTGCAGGAGAGCTACGCCAGACGAGGATTCCTCGTTGCTACTTTGCTATGGAATTTTGATAAAAAAAATAAATAAACGGAGAGAAAAAGGTACAGCGCGAGGCGCTCATCTACCTGGAACTTTGATGGGGAAACAAAGAAAACGGGTGTTGTGTTTAGATGTAAGAGTAGACAGGGATGGCTTGCTTATCTTGCGGAAAATTCTGATTAGAGAAAAGGAGAAAATGAAGAGAAATTGCCTCTGGCCCTTTACACGTGCGAATAAATTTTGTTCCGATATTTATGCAGCAAATAATTGGTTCTTTAAAATTCCATAAATAATAGCAGCTACTTTTCCTTACTTTTTTTTTCTAGCCTTTTAGAGAAGCTTCTTTATTTAAAAGTTTCGAGAAATATGAGTGAAACTCTTCATCGTATGAAGAATTCCCTTTTGTCAGAATTTAACAACAATTTTGTGCTGCTTAAAAATTCGAAAAGATAGTAAGAAGTATGAGATATAACGACCATGTAAGAGTTAATTGATTCTACAAAATTGATGAATAACCGTAGAATGAGAGTAAAACTGCAGAATTTATTTTTTCTTCTTCTCGAATTATTTAGAATAATCAAAGATGAACTCTTTCTATTTCTTCGAATAGTAATTTATAAGAAAGAAGGGGAAATATTATAGTTACATGATTTAGAGATTTGAATAAAACCGAGAAGAAGAGAAATAAATTTTCCTACCATATACCTAATTAACTTATTTCACATGCAAAACGCTTATCAACGTAGAAGCATCAATCGAAAAAAAAACCATAGATACACCAAAGTAGTGTCACGTCTCGCGCTACGCACACGCCGTAACAAAGGCTAAAACCCACCAATAGCGCGAGACGGTGTTTCAATTCGAACAAATTTAACAAATTCGTTAGAAACCGAATTCTAGCTTCGCAAACCGCCACATCACGCCCCCCCTTCTTCTGCGATGGATCGGAGTATAAATAAACGTAGCAAGTTGGAAGTACGATCATTATTGTTCTTCAGTTCGTTATCATTTAGATTGTGATTCAGATTATTACTCATTGTTCATTATTCAGATAATTCCTTAGTTCTGTGTGATTAGTTCCTCAGTGCTTGATTGATTCCTGGGTTCTTGGTGATCAGTTACTCAACTTTTGGCAAGTAATTTCTTGGTTTATAGCGATTAGATCTCAATTCCCCAATTCTTAACATTTCATTAACTTTAAATTTTAATTCTTTAGTTCTTTAGTTCCTTAGCTCTTAGTTCCTAAGTTCTTTAATTCTTTAGTTCTTTAATTCCTTAGTTCTTAGTTCCTAAGTTCCTTAATTCTTTAGTTCTCTAGTTTTAATTCTCTGTTTCATTTAATTCTCAGTTCTTGTCAGTTTTTGTCAACCGACGTGCTTGTATTTGTCAATTTGTAAAACGTCGAATATCACTTAAATTCGAATCTTGTAATTAGTAAGGTGTATCACGAACGATTGTAAATTCAATTATTCTAAATAATTCTGTTAATAACCAATCAAAATCAGAATAAACTCTTGTTGTGGAAAATATCTGTTAGATTAAACGAGCATTCATTTTTGTCAATTTTAATCCTCTCCCGTGCCAGTACTCCTGCGCGTAGCGGGTTAGCAGAAACGTGGAGTTTAGTTGGTAATCGCGTTGAACATCGGTCGACGCTACTCATCGATATTTAATTGTCGATAAAATTACTAAAGGAATACGACAATTCGGAATCATCGAACTAGATAACGACAACAAAAATTTCTAATTGAAACAATCCTTAGATTGTTTCTGGTGGCAGCAGCTACTATTTACCCGAATTTAAAATTAACGGTAAAAGTAAACCGAACAATAACATCTAGAAACGTAACAGTAGTATAATAACTAAGGAACGACGAAAGGAATAGATGTTCGCGTTTTAAGATTATTTTTTAGTCTGACGAGAAAACGATATCTCTATTTCCACGAATTTTCATAAAGGAGAAGATTAGAATGTGAAAATGGAGATGTGGAACGCGTACTTTGTAGGATTACACGTAAGATGCCAGCATGCTGGAAAATTATACATCGAAAATAGTTTTATGTTCGCCGCGTTCTTCTCGTAGAAAAAGGGATCCTGTTAGGCAACGAACGAGGCTCGTTTCCAAGTACGCGGAAACTCTTTGTAACCGGTCGTGAGCCTTCCAAGATTTCCTATAATAACTTTTACGACGCTCGAAACTTTCTCAAAAAGAATGCAACGGCTCGCTTATGAATGAAAAGGATAAGGGAGAAAAGAGACGAAGAGGGAGAAAGGAAAAAGATTTATACAGAACGGAAGGGCGTAAGAGGAAATAACGAGCATCGATTGTTCGTTTTGCGAAGCACGTGCAACATTCCATGCATCGCTCGCTTCCGGTTAATAGGCTGATTCTCCAGTGAAGTATGAAATACTATTACATTTTTATGTGTATTGACGATCGGAAGCTTCACAGAGGAAAATGTCCACTTAAAAATATTTTTACATCACAATCCCGTTGTTTTAGTACAAATGTAAACAGAATGGAGGAAACATCGGGCTATTGTCGTTTTACATACGTTTTCAAATAGTTGAAAGGTTTAAAATGTAACGAAAAATATTTCGAAAAACGTCGGAAATCTCGTCGCGCGTAAAATTTCAACAGACAATTCCACGGTCGTCAAATTGAAAAAAACAAACGGTACTACAAAGTTTCCTAAAAATTGGTCAGGAATTATTTAGCGAGTTGCGAAATCGCCATACAATATCCATACGATACACGAAAAACCCATCATATCGCGAACTAGAAGAATCGCGCTTGTAAACGAACAAAGTCTACGAAAGATTGGCTGCATTCTTCGAAAGTCGATCGAGAGATGCTGATTATGTAAAAATTCGCCAGTTACATTGAAATTAGAAAAATTCGCAAACGCGACAAGTCTGTAAAAGATTCACAAGAACGGAAGAAAAATTTCAAGCTTCGAGAAGAGACAATAATATTTCTTCTTTTCCTTTTCTTCTTTTCAGGTCAAATAAAAAATTCCACTGATTTATAAACGCACGTATCGAACAAAGTAAAAAGGAAGATTATTTTTTTAAAAAATGCAGCATAACGATCCCATTTAAAAAACGGAAAATCGTCTTAATATCTCGGAAAATATAAAGTACGTTAAGAAGATCAAACTTTACATTACCTGACCCGACAGTTATTTTATTATTTACCTTTTTTTTATTTTTTTACTTTCATTATTAAGGACCTATTACCTAACCCAACCATAGAACTGATATCAGACTTTTCGAATGCGATAAATTTTATTTCAGACACCCTTTGATACAGTCGATTTTCAGTATCGACTCAGCCTGCGCATACAAAAGAAGAAAATTTCAAACTTAGCCAACAAATCGCGAATCAATCTTCTTATGGCTCGCTCATCTCGTGAGAAGATTTCACCAAGTCTGAAGGTTCGCGTACACCACACCAACTCTATGTTACAGGATAATTTAAGGCAGTTTGAAATAATACGTGAGACACGGTTCCGCCAGGTCCTGGTGCCGCGCCTCCTCTAATTTCCCATTATGCAAATGGTCTCGCGGTGCTCGCGATACGCGACGAGAAACCGGAATTAATTAACCCCGCGCAACGACTTCGACTTTGTCTTGGAGCAGGGGTCGCTATCGAGCTCGTTTAACGCTGATAAAGTAATAACTGCGACGAAGAAACCACAAGACGAAGATTTGTTTGCAATTTAATTTCGCGTGACCAAAGTGCTCGTCCCCATTCCATTTCCCTTTTTTATTTCTCTCTTCTCTCTACGTTCCTTCCTCTTAATGGCCCTCGAATTTTTTATCTTTTAATCTCGGTATAGTTGCAAGCGGAAAGAAACGTTTTAACGTTTGAGGACAATTTTTACTGCGCAATGTTCGGACGATAAATCATATTAATATGGTTCTCGACACGTGTACACAAAGAACCATGAAAACGGTTGTTCTGAGTTTTTCTTAAACTTGCCATTGAGTTGAAGTCGCCATGCCGAGGGAAAGAAAATTACAGCGAAAATGACGATGAAAGTTCTTGGTTTGAAATATGTTTATGGCACTGGAAAGAGGACTCGAGATTGGCATGGACTCAACACACTTTCGGCTATAATTCAATCAATAGGAACATGACCCAAGAATACGATTCAAACAAGAAGAACATAATTCAATATAGTCCAATGTATAAACAGAATCGTCTATAGCATCAAAGCAGACATAAGACCTACGGATAATTTAAAAAAGAAATTACGCTTATGTTAATATCGTGTCCTCTGTAATTTTTCGTATATAATTGTTTTTTAAGTATATATAAAAAAAATATAAATAGAAAAACAGAGGCGCCAATTAAATTAATTCAGCAAAAATTCCCTCGCTCCAATAGTTACGTCTTGCGCATTAATTCGACTTTATAAATTCGCCAAATGTGAAAATTACTAAGAAAAAAAGAAGAAAAGAAATCTTTATACCTAAATCTTCTATGATGATTCTTTTTTTAAAGATAATTCTTAATAAACATCCCTTGACGATGGTCCTCGTTTAAACAGTTACGTCTTGCGCATTAATTCGACTTTATAAATTCGCCAAATGTGAAAATTACTAAGAAAAAAAGAAGAAAAGAAATCTTTATACCTAAATCTTCTATGATGATTCTTTTTTTAAAGATAATTCTTAATAAACTCCCTTTGACGATGGTCCTCATTCCAACAGTTACGTCTTGTGCATTAATTCGACTTTATAAATTCGCCAAATGTGAAAATTACTAAGAAAAAAAGAAGAAAAGAAATCTTTATACCTAAATCTTCTATGATGATTCTTTTTTTAAAGATAATTCTTAATAAACATCCCTTGACGATGGTCCTCGTTTAAACAGTTACGTCTTGCACATTAATTCGACTTTATAAATTCGCCAAATGTGAAAATTACTAAGAAAAAAAGAAGAAAAGAAATCTTTATACCTAAATCTTCTATGATGATTCTTTTTTTAAAGATAATTCTTAATAAACATCCCTTGACGATGGTCCTCGTTTAAACAGTTACGTCTTGCACATTAATTCGACTTTATAAATTCGCCAAATGTGAAAATTACTAAGAAAAAAAGAAGAAAAGAAATCTTTATACCGAAATCTTCTATGATGATTCTTTTATTATAGATAATTCTTAATAAACATCCCTTGACGATGGTCCTCGTTCCAACAGTTACGTCTTGTGCATTAATTCGACTTTATAAATTCGCCAAATGTGAAAATTACTAAGAAAAAAAGAAAAGAAATCTTTATACCGAAATCTTCTATGATGATTCTTTTTTTAAGGATAATTCTCAATAAACACCCCTTGACGAAAGAACAGCCTAATTTCTTCCTTCTCCTCTCCCTTATATTCTCCTTTTGCTCTGCCTTTTTATTCCTCGTCAAAGGTAAGGATTCGAGGGATTTCCTTGGAGGAAATTCCTCGTAGGCGATACACCTACGAACGAACCTTTCATTTCTCTCGTTAACTTCCGACACGAGTGCCAGAGGCGCGAACGAATCGATACGCGTATCAGAACTGGCTGCCTGCAATCTTCCCTCGACTTTCTACCCTTTCATCTCTATTTCGTACGCGTGCCACGCCGATCGGGAATACCTTCAACTTCATACGCCCGTAATACGGTGAAAAATTTCTCGTTGGAAGGCGTCGACGATTCACCTTTCACCTCGATAATTCCTCTGCCATATATAGTGGTTCGTTTTTTCAATCGTTCTCTATGATCATCTTCGTAATTGTTTTCGATTGGTGATTTTTATGGTTGGAAAGGAGGATGGTGAAAAAAGCAGCAAATTTGTACGCGGACAAAGTGCGGGTTTTGCGAATTATTTTGTCTCCAGATTGTTCCAATTTCGTGAATTAGAAATAGCTGTGACTCGCGTAAAAGACAGAAGGAAAGATCTGTTCGGTACACGTTGCACGAAATTACGTCTCTTAATCATCCTCGTCTCAACGTTACAACGGTATTATGCGCCGTTCCGCAGAGAGGTAACAATAAAAAAAAAGCAGCAAAATATAAAAAAGATACATAAAAAGATTGGAGTTAGGTTTAGATTAATATTAGGTTAAAGATTATAACAGGAAGAAAGTTCGAAGTCCTTTTCGCTCTACCACCAATTATTCAAAATTCTTCGAAATAGAACTGGAAACGTTAAAAAAATCGTATCAAAAATTATTTATACGGCCCTTTCATGAAGAACAATTTTACAAAAATTTGAATAATTTATTGTAATATCATATCACGCGGTAGGGAATCCTTTTAGTCGTATTTTCTTTCTGTCTCTTTCTCCTCTTTTTTATATATTTGTAAAATATTCTTAATAATTGTTTGTATATTTTACAAATTGTATATCTTACAAATATACAAACAATCATTAAAAAATATTTTACATATTTATTATATTTATATTATTATATTTGTAAGATATACAAATTGTAAAATATACAAACAATTATTAAAAAATATTTTACAAATATATAAAAAAGAGGAGAAAGAGACAGAAAGAAAATACGACTAAAAGGGTTCCCTACCGCGTGATATGATATTACAATAAATTATTCATATAATTATTGAAAGAATCCTCGGTATCTTGTCACAGTATTTGGAAAAAAAGTGAAAGATCTTCGATTTGTCGTTATCCCGAAGAAAATGTCTACGCGTTTTAAAAAGTCTCCTCTTACGGGCTCGGCATAATACATTACAATTGAACCGTCACAGTTGAGGAAAAAAGCGAAAGAAGGAGGAAAATAGAAGAAAAGGAAGAGAGGGTAGATGGGAGGAAAGAAAGGAAGAAAAAGAAACTGAAACATGAGCAATTCATAGCGTATCAAGCACGAAGGCACGTATTCAACGTGGAAAATTCACTGGCTAACGAGAGGGGGGCGTCGCGACGGCTGCTTATTAAGGCCGATTCGCGTTGAACGGCTTCCACGAAATTTCAATGTTCTGAAAAAGCTCGATTCCACGTCGGCCAACCTGGTTGCAGGACGTTTAATGACGCATCGCTCGCGGAATACTTCAATTTCATCCGAAAATTACCCTCCAACGCCGATACCACCCTTTTCTACTCTTTCCCTCTGTTTCTCTCTCTCTCTCTCTCTTCCTATTTTACGTTCCTTTTCTTCCCTTATCGCGTGCCGCGCGAACTACGACGATTATTCGCGATACAAATCGACCCACTTGTGATCTTTCGTTGGAAACCTATTTGCACGCGTTCTCTTTTATCTCACGTTATTTCACTTCTATCTTGAATCCTTACGCGTGCCGTTTCGTCTCCAATTGCGCGGCTTTCCTCGCATATTTCTCATTCATTGTAATCTCTCATTTACCGTAATCTATCATTTATCACCTTACGGCACAGGACAGCTTACGACTCACGTCGTATTTTCACTTATCGCTACCTTACCTGTGCTAATATCCTAGTTTTTGTACTATCTTATCTAAGTAAGTGCGCTTGAGTTACTTTTACAATTTCCTCTGTATCGCTCTTACAAGACTTTCTTCGGCAATAACAAAACCATCATGAAATACGTTGATGACTTGTGTGTCACAGCAGCATGGCTGAGTGATTTAGAAAATCTGCATCGTCGTTCTGTGTCCCTTTTAATTGCAAGATAAATTGCCAAAGCTCGTTTCTATGGTAAATATAAGAAATTGTCGATTAGTAGGAAAAGGATGGAAAAGTATCACAGTAAAATTGAGGATGTCGAAAATCTGCAGAGATTATTTTGCATAGGAGAAAGAATAGTCCTTACGGATTATTTTCTATAGATAATAAATATTTAATTAAAAGAACGAAACTTTTTTTTACATAGAATTTAAATTAATCTTCAGTGATTTCTTTGTACAGCACGTGTATCGAATTAAAATGAATACATCTAATTGTAATAAAAGAATCAAAGAATAAAATAAATAGAAATAATAAAAAGAAAAAATAAAAGAACCAAATTTTTTATATAAAAGATTTTGCAGATTTGATTACACACATTTTTCTTTTCTTTTTAATAACCTCGTTTCTTTATATTCTTTTTAAAAAAAAGGAAATGACACGATTAGATTGAAAACGATAGGAGAAGCGTGCAGCGAGGTTAATCCTGAGAAAATTCATGATTTTTATTTCTTTCTCTTCTCTTTCTTAGTCTTGTTCGAGGGATCCTTTTATTCGTGAAACGACAAAGTAGAAAGTAAATTGCTTGTCCCCTGTGAGTCGTGTGACGAAGGAAATTGGAGCGACGCTTGACGAACGATTTAGATCCGCGAAAATACTGCCAGCGAATAATTATCTGTCACGAACAGTAGTTAAGCTTGCTTAGAGCTAAACTGGTACTCGGACGCGCTGTTTTGCATTTCCTTTCCTTCTTCTTTTGCTTTTACCTGATTGATAATGTTTGACACGGTCGACCTAGAAACCAAAATCGATGGCTCTTAAAAAAAAAAAAAACAGTCTGTAAATCAATTAGATTCTTCGGTTCGACTTTTGTTTCTCTCTTCCGCTCTTTCTGTTCTGTGTAAACGTAAAGTGTTCGTTTCGTTTCACTCTCGTAATCTTCTCGTCATCATCGTATTACATCGATCGATATGTGCGTCAAGTAATTTTTAGTTTTTTAAAAATTAGAAGCACTTTCGATATACGTTCTTACATTTTCTTCTGTTTTATAAATACCAGATATTTGTTTTCCTTTGATCCTTTTTAGTTGTTAATAATCTCGATGGTGGTGTATCCTTTCGATTCATTTTTAATTTAGAAATCGGACAATCGTATGGATAAAACAAGAAGAAAAAAGACAGAGCCTCGTGTTTGCAAATTTGAGAAAAAGCCGCGATAAGAATGACGTACTCGATTATTTAACTTTTATCGGAAAGCTCGATTATATTGGCGAATGTTTAATCGATGTCGTGCAAAGAAAAACCATCATGTCGATTATTGATATCTTATCGACGTGCTTGTCGACGAATGTATCAAACTTATCAGCTTGTCGATAGTAAAAGCGCAAACAGAGAGGAACTTCGAATTTGCCACTGTATAGGTACTTAAAACTTTTTCACGTTCTTCATTATTTACAGACACGATAGCGAGATTTTATTTCCAATCTATCGACGTGTCAATTTCATGTTCGAAACTGCACAAACTTCTCGTTACGAATATTCGTATCAATGTAACTTCATAGTCATCTATATCACTCGATTCTGTTTGTCCTGTAGCTTAATTATATTTCACATTATATGAAATTATTTCAACAGAGAAGAACGGTATCCAATGGCCAATTTTTGTGTAGCTCAGGTACCAAAAATAGTCATAGCACATCGTTCAATAAACTCCAAGCAACTACAAAAGCACAAACTGTAAAAAGCACAAAAGGAAATCACAGAAAAGGGTAGTTGAATTATAAACTAAACGGAGAGAATATTTACAAATTAATGAAATTTAAAATATCCAAAACCATTTTGTAAATAAATATTGATATATATACATAAGAAATTATTATCTTTTTATTTCATGGGATCTACAGAACAACGTGTTATAAATATTTTTGCTGCCTGAGCTACACGCGGACTGACCATTTGCAAGCATCCTCCTTGAACAAATTATCAAAGAATTCGTCGGTTTGACCATTGTCCTTGCGATTTTATGAACGTTAGAAAGCTTGGAGAAGGGCGTGAACGTCCCCTGGAAATTGGCTCGTTATTTTCGAGTTTTCGCAACGAATCCCGGAGGCTTGGAAAAACTTTCATCCATCTTGGCAGGCTCGTCCCACGGGCGACAACTTTTCTCGTCGTACTTCTCCGTTCTACCACTTTCCCCATCGTCGTACAACCCTGTCCGCACCATAAGGGACTGGTGGAAATTTTTGTTATACTTTATGTTCCTCTGAATTCCAGTGTTTGGAATTCTCGTCGATTCTGTTGCTCGGTCTCGCGTGAAATTAGAATAATCGCGACCAATTGTCATCACGATTTTCGTAGAATAGAGCGAATAAAAGGGAATAAAGAATTGTAGCGCAGTAGCGTATGAATTGGCGATAGAATCTTCGTTAAAATCACAGTGGAACTGCGTCAAAATTTGAGCAGAGTCGCATCTCAAACGCGAAATAACAGCCAGTCCTTATAACAGAGGAATTTTATTTTGAATGGAATGAGTTAGTCGTTTCGACGATTGATAAAAGAATAAGCTTTTTCTCTGCTAGCAAACATTTGGATGCCTCGATGTTTTAAATTGAACTTCTGAATTTGTGCTACTTAGCATGAACGCGTGTTCTCTACAAGATACAGAGCCCAGCGTTAAGAGATTAGCGCGTTGAGTGCCACACAAATATACAGGGTGTCCAGCGCTTAAACGACTAAACTGCGAGGGTTTAATGTAGAAGCAGGAGAAAGAAGGGAAAAATGGTACGTACAGTTAGAGAATAAACGCTTTGTTATAGAGTTTTGTAACAAATATCGTAGGTAGCGTATGAAATAAATAACGAGTTATTATCATTATCGAAAATCAGGAAAATTCTTAGCCACTTTGTAACGCAATTAATTCCATTTCTCACCGAGGTCAAAAGCTTGTATCCGAACTTGTAAGCACGACGTTTAGAAATAAGGAATTAAAATTCCACTTTCTGGGCAATTATTTTTATTATGTTTCCTAATTATCAGCCACACGGAATTATTATCGCGTGATAAAAAAGGAATCATGTAACTACGCTGACACAATGCAGTCAACTTGTGCGCGCTGTAATGGAAAACGCTGTTGCGTACGATATTTTTCCTTATAACTTGGTAAAAAAGCGTTTATTGGCAAGCTTTGTGTAATTCTTTTTTCCTTTCTGCCTGTTTATTAAGATTAGGACCTTGTAACTTACCAGTTTATTTCACTTAATTTTTACAAAATATTATATCATATTTGCGTACTTTTCTCCAACAGTCTGATTATCTAAATCATTCACATTGTCCGAATTTCACCGGTCCATGCAATTTATGTTATTTTAATCATTCCACAACGTTCGTCAACGTGTGTCAGTCAACGCGTTAAATAGGAAAATGAAGCTGAGGAGAAAGAGAGAGAACATCAATTTCCAGGAATGAAATTTTAAATCTCTGGCGCGTCCCTTGCTACTTTGCAGAATCGTTGGGCGAATCGGGAGAACAATACATGGAGGGCAGACATAATTAGAATGCAACGGGCGGTCGCCATTGAATCAATACTCGGCCAGAATTTATCTGATTTCATTGTCGATTTAAATCAGGAGCATCGGGAAGTGAAACAATCCGCGACCACTCTCGGCTACAAATAATTCCGCTCGATAAAGGGGAAGCAAAGAAGATAAAAACAAAAAGGACAAAATTCCGGGACCAGGCCTCCTCTCTTAATGCATATTTATGCGCCATAAAATGGCGGGGTCACATTTTGCGTAGTATCATGCACCAACATCGGATCCTCCAACTCTTTTCGCTCCAACTCGGCCCAATCTTCCCAAAGATCCACCACATCGCGTTAATCGATCGTCTCCTTTTTCCCATGGGACATCTTTCGAGTTTCAGTTGGATTAGCGTTCGCGGGGTAAAGCGTGCGAGAGACGAGCGTAATGCGCGTTGGGAATTGCAAGTTTATATTTGCGAATAGAAAAGTATAGAAATTGACCTGATCGAGTTTTGAAACAACCATTGATACGAAGTGTCTATTATTGCGAAGAATACATTGAAAATGTTTCCTGACTGTTTCACCGTTGTCCTTTTCCAAGTTTTGCAACTTGAGCGCATACGTACAGATTATTCGCTATGAATCGAGTTTATCGATACGCAGCGTCTATTATTGCTGCGAAGATCACGTTGAGAATGTTTTTCCACGGTCTGTTCTGGCTGTTTGATTCGCGAATCAATTTTATCGAGAGGAAGTGTCAATTATTATAGTTGCAAAGATTATGTTACGATCTTTATACTTAAGGCGATATTCTAGCGTGAACCTTCGAAAAGTACCAATTAGTTCGTTGTATTTTCTTAAAGAACGTGAAATGGTAATTTCAAATTTACATGTATGTGTAAAAACCTATGTGTAGAGGCGTCGTATGGACCGTGGTATGTTGTAGCTCGTGGTGTAGTAGAGGTCGCTGCGGGGGTAGGAGTCGCTCTTCTTCTCATTTGTATCGCGGAAGAAAATTTCGGACTCCGGTCGCCGGGATTTGAACCCGAGTTCCGAACGTTCGTAACCTAAGGCGCTAACCACTGCGCTGCCGTCGTCCGACTCTAGTTAGCGTCGAGTGGTGGTGTTTTTGACTGTCGAGTGCCCCCACAGTACCCCCTTACCAGTGATAACGTTTCTTTTTTTCTATGTGTTGTAAGCGTCGGCTGTTTCGTTGTCAAGACTCGTGGAGATGTTGCTTGAAGTCTTGTGGATGTGGCGGTGGACACCGTCGGTCGGGGCGGAGCGTTCCGCGTACGGTCGTGGGCCGCTGTTCCTCTTCGATATGTCGTGTAGAGCGGAGGTGATGCCCATGGTCTTTTCGCACTGGCGACGTCACACTCCTGGCTCGGTCGTCGTCTCGTTTTTCCGTCACCTGTTTTTGCGCGTCGATCGTAGGTGAGGCGTCGAGGGGTTCGCTGAAGATGGAAGGGCCGTTCCGTGTTCGTCGTTGCGGTGTACGTCCAGTTCGCCACAGTCGTGTAGTGATATCACGGTCACCTCTTTTCGCTCTCGATCACGTCGGGGTCACCAATGTAGAGGCGTCGTATGGACCGTGGTATGTTGTAGCTCGTGGTGTAGTAGAGGTCGCTGCGGGGGTAGGAGTCGCTCTTCTTCTCATTTGTATCGCGGAAGAAAATTTCGGACTCCGGTCGCCGGGATTTGAACCCGAGTTCCGAACGTTCGTAACCTAAGGCGCTAACCACTGCGCTGCCGTCGTCCGACTCTAGTTAGCGTCGAGTGGTGGTGTTTTTGACTGTCGAGTGCCCCCACATATGTCTGAACATGTAAAACTAGCGAAGTTACGATTGTTTGAAAGATTCTTAGACGAATAAACTTGAAGCACGTTTTTCTCGGATCTATTGGGCTGGCAACTAAGTGATTGCGGATTTTGTCATTATCACCTAATGACATACCAATGACCTACCGTTAGGTGGTAATGACAAAATCCGCAATCACTTAGTTGTCAACCCAATATGTTTTACTCTTTAAACGTGGTGTCCATGACGTTCTAAAATCCAGTCGGTCAATCGACTAAACATTTTCTGCGTATGTAACACTATAGCCTGAATTATCTTAGAATTAACCTCTCTCTTTTCTATTCTTTTAAGCCGTCTAAAATTAAAGGAACACGTAGAAAGTTGATGATTAAGCTTCATAGTGCCTCCATTCTTTTAATTAGCTACTGACTATTCTCAAACCAAATTTATTCCAATTAACCTTCCATCTTCATAATAAATCGTTTTCGATCAGTAACGTTAAGTAATTGTTCATTCTCCTCGCATTAAAAAAACAAGAAGAAGTTAAGGCAACAGGCTAGCGATAGAAAACTGCAAACTTGCAAGAATATTCAAGAACTTTTCTGGGTTCTTTAAAAGCCAACGACCTAAAGAGAAATACTGCATGGATTTAAACGACCTGAAGAGTAAAAATAAGGTTGCAGACAAAGATTAACACTTTGACTGCCACGCTGAAATCACATGTTTCGCTCAGGACGCCTCGAAAGTATTTTTATTATTCAAAGCATATAATGGCAACATAATAATAAGTTGATGATGTAAGACAACGTCCTTCCCCAATGGACCGTTTATCTTATTGGTGGTCACGGGTGTCCACTGTGGCGCCTTGCTAACAGTTGATAGCGACATATTATAACACGGCTTCGTTTATTTCAACAAACCATTCGCATTCGTTATTTCGTCGTAAGCAAAAGGTCCAGAATATATCGTTGAAACGTGTAGAAGATATTGGTAAACGGTATTTGCTCGTTCTGTATATAATAGTAAGGTATGTGCACACTTCTAACTTCAATTATATGATTATAAAGCAGCATTTACGACTATTTTCTAAGCTGTGTTTTAATAATATTCGTAGATTACCCCTCAAAGATATGGATGCAAACACAGTGCACCGTTAGATGCAAGATTTGTTCTCATTTTTTTTTTTTTTTTTTTATTGATGTTCTAATAAAAATGTTTAATCGTTCAATGGGGTACTTTTCATTTCAAAGTATCTTCTATTTATCGGTTATATTCAAAATACCCTAAGTGTCAATTTTCATTCAATTTTTACAATTGTAAGAAGTTCAAACGCTCCGGTCACCAATGGCCCCGTGGCGTCACAGGAGAAACCGTGGCCAACGTGGCAGTCAAAGTGTTAAGGATCACTTTAAGCTCATTTGTGTTAGGTGGAACAGTCAGAATCATGGACACCATGAGACGAGGTATTTCTTTGCCAATTGTGTACGACGGCGTGTAGTGCCATCGATTTTGATCTTCTCTCGGCGAAAATGACAAACGTTGTTAAAACATATATATAATAATATCTTGACAGCGCGAAAAGTGTTACTGCAGCTTCTTCTTGAAAAAAAAAAAAAAAAAACGCCCCAACAATCTAAAAATTCTACGTTAGGATACTCGTTTAAGAAGAATGAAAAAAGAAGCAAAGGGAAGAGCCAGAGATTAAAGGAATCTTTTGATGAAAAGAAAGGAAGGGAAAAGAAAGGAGAAGAAATAGAAAATTCTAGGATCCTGCAGAAATAATGAAATTCAATGGAAGTTATTGGAGGATAGTTTGGTGTTCCGGCTGGAAGTTTGGCTGCTCGCGTGCGAAGGTAATTCGTCGTCGGGATAAAGGAAGAATTTATCGCGTCGTTCGAATTCATCGGCGTTCGCCTATGGATCGTTATTGAAAGCGGAGGGAAAAGTATAATCCTGTTAAATCCGCCGCTCCTGATTCGGGGATCCGTAGATTAAATTGAACCCTGCCAATCGAATTCTAGCGCGGCTCGTCTAATTTAATCGAGAACTTAGCCAGGATTGCCCGTTTTAAAATATAAAAAGCCCACGAAACGATAAAACGTTTCTGTCTACGCGCACGTTATTGCGAAGCGTGTAGAATAAATATTTAAAGAATCGTGCGATAAGTGTACGTATTCGTTTAGATGGCCTCGGTAACTGCAACGATTCGAAGTTTGTTCGTTCCATTGCGCCTAAACCTGCGTAAGAAACTCTGCAAATCGAAATAGATATAAGCTTGTTCCGATTTCAATTGTTTTCTCCGCGTTTTCTTTCCCTTCTTTATTAAAACTTTCGACTCTTATCGGGAAACTGCGCGCCCAGTATGAAACATCTGATTTTAAAAGCTTCCCAGGAAGAGAAACTGCTTTCTTTTCCTAATGAAACTAGAGTCGAGATACGACATAAAAATTAACGTTAAAATAAAATTAACAGATATTCGTGTGTTAATAGTTGACTATGCAAACGTTTAAGCGTCTTGAAATCGTTGCAGCGATTATAAAGGAGAGTCAAATGCGGCGAATTAGGAAAATGGTACCTAACACGGAACATCTAAGAAATTTACAAAAAATTGTCAAAGAAAATGTATTTTTGCTGTGAGAAATGAATACTGGATTTAAAGGAAAGCAGCTGGTAATTAAATATCTTGCATCTTTTAAACTTACATCATATTAATTCTCTTTGTCTTGTACACGTTGAACACGCGAATGGCGCACCTGAAGCACATCCTTCGTAATATCAATGGAAACAACGAGGTACATTGGACACATTGTTCATTATTATTGTCTTTTTTGTAATTGCCAACGGAAAATGAATATAATTTTATATCGTCATCGTCATCGTGAGTAGCAGCATCGTTAAAATGTTCCAGATTACATACACTCAACATGTTGCATGTCGTATTTCAACAGAAAAATAATAATTATACTAAGAAGACGAACGTAACAGTGGATTTATTTTAAACACTGAAAGCAAACATAAATAATAATAAATCATGCAAAACTAATACGAATATTTGTTAACTTGCCTTCATTAAAAAATTTCATTATTTAATTTACTTCCTCCAACGATTTCATACACTTTAACACACAACGATCAACTGTATTCGACGAAAGATTTCCAAGTGAAGCTCAAATATGAATATATTTGTCTCTTCTAACGAAATATTCTACGCTATAGATTGATTTGTTATTTACTTGCTGAGATTTCGCAGTGTTCAATATTGAACACAGTTACGACTTGCTACAAGTAAATAACTGTAATAAAATGTGTGTAATCGGGTGTTTTGAATAAAAGGCACTATAAAAGAAATACGTAACATATTGGTACATTTCTTTGATTCTTTAGCTGGAAGATAGAATTAAGAAAAACGAATTTTACGTATAAGGGCCATTTTTGTCTGGAAGACCTCAAGTCCGAAAATTGGGAACAGCGTCAGCACTAAAGTTATTTTTGAAATTATCTTCTCACGATTAATGCTTATTGCAACGTTAGCAGCGACAAGAATGCCTGGATAATTAATTCCTCCACGTTCGATGCAGCCGCGTGACTCGTGGGACGCCGATTGGGCGACTGTTGTTCGCCGTTTAAGAACTAGCCTTATATGGTCGCGTTGCCCGCGCCCAAAGAATCTTAAATCAACTGGCTGCGTTCGACGAAACCGCGCCGACACGAATTTTTTCGTAATACGTCGTATATGCACTTCCTTTTGAGGGAAACTCGATCGATTTTTCCCACAATTGCTTGAGAAGTTGGAGCAACAATTCGTTGAAAGTTAGAGGAAAAATTCCTTTCACGTTCTATAATATTTTCGTAACACTTGTCTCGTTAAGTCTCCTAATTTAAGACATTTCATTTTACGTTCAGTCTAAAAACGTTTTCTCAGCTTTGGTCAATTTTTAGTCTTTGGTTTGAAATACGAGTATTTCTTTTGCTATTTTCGTGATAGTTCAAATATATATTCATTTTTCGATATGACTAAAATATTAAATTTCCGAATATTCAAAATTACACTGAAGATATTGAACGAAGTATAAAGAATCAAGATGGAAATACAATTCGTAAGATAGAAAGAGATTTTCTATGCGTTTAACACTGCTTAATTTTCTGTGATTTTAATTTGAGATATAGGTGAGCTTGATTGTTTTGGAAAATACTCGTCAACAGAATTCTTTTTTCTTTTTTTTTTCTTCTAATTTCTCTGACAGTTAAAGTGTGTATTCGTTTCTCGATATGAATAAAATACTCGTATGCAAATGTTCGCTATTTTTAACTTACATTATAAATATTAAACGAAATATAATTATATATACTAATTTATTCTAGATATTCACTACCTATCATCGTTCCGATGCATTACCATAACTCCCATTGAAATTTTCGAATTTTTTAGAAATTCCTTTAGCGTGATACACGGGTGAAAGAGCATAGTTCTATGATATTTTGCGATAGTATGGCCGAGAGTCTATCTACATGTACCTATTATCCAGCGCGAAAGTACGTTGCCCCAACCTGACCTAAGCTTGCTCAAACGAGTCGTCGTAAAAGGCCATTAACGTCCGTCGTTTAATATTCGTCGTGGTGAATTGGTGCCATTTCGACACTAAACGAGTTTACTATAGCACGCCATCTCGCTATTCGGAAGACAAGGTCACGCGAATCCTCCAGACTGATTGACAAATTCGGGCGTTGCCCATCCTTTTCGTCAAAAATTTACTTTCGCTCGGAATTTTAATTAAAATGCTTTTAGAATTTCACGACGATAATATGTATTAATTTTTTAATAATATGTAATGTGTATTTAATTTTCGATTAAAGAAACATTACTTTCTGATTTCTGATATTACTTTCTACGGTGTAGTGTTTTACATTTTCATAATTATCATTTATAATCTGTTTATTTCACAATGATATTTATTTTAATTTTTGATTAAAGAAACATGAATTTTCGGTCGATAATCGCAAGAATTGTGCAACTCTGTAATCCTATAATTTGCATATAACGTTTCACGTTTTAATCTATTGTTTCCTACAGTTAGCGTAGCGTCAAAGGAAAATGTTCCAAATTTTACTTAAAAAAAAAAAAAAAAATGGGAAAAATTTGAAAATTTGTCAACAAAGTGATAAAAATTGGTAAATTTTGCCAAAAAGTGAGAAAAATTGATTTTAGTATACATATGTATACATCTATATATAATTATTAATTATTAACATATATATTTACAAGTCTAGATATCTATATTTAATAAATATACAAATTTACATTTAAATGTATATATTTAAGGCATAAGTTGAAAAAACTAATTAATATATAATTAAATATTTAAATATAATAATTAACATAAAATATTATTATTTTACAGAATGTAAACGATTCTCATCGAGATTGTTCCTGATTAAAGAAACAATCGACTAAAAGAAGGGACTTGAGTCGAAAGTTTGAAATGACTTGTTTGGAAATTAGAATGTAAATCGTTCGAGGAACGTGAGTAACCGGCATCTCCCTGTGAACACGCCGACTACATAGAATTTTGAATGACATTAGACATCAATGGGAAGTGTTACTACACTGCGTTTCTAATGTATTCCATTGTAAATTTCCAGACAATGACCCATTGTCGTTTAACACCATGACCATCTTAGGAAATATACCATGCTCGAGTATTATGAATAAACATTAATACAAGGTTAGAATAAATTATGGATATCAGAATGACAGGAATTGTATTAGCTGATAAAAAGAGAAACTTTGAAAACAGAAGCAGAACAGGAAAAATTTTGACGTTTTTATAAAGAAGATAAACAGAATACTAATGAAAGACATATTCGTCAATTTTAATACTTATATCATTTACAATTAAACTTACAATGAAGTAAGTATAACTAAATCCAACAGATTTTCTACTCAATGTATTTTATTATTTAAACGATAATCCTGTGCAATTAATAACACGATACTTAGCTGTGAAAATACCTATTTCCCAAATGGTTTTTAAAACGTTACTATTATTTAAGAGAAGTTTATAAGGATCGATAATTACATTTGAAGAACAAATGCAAGCTCCAAGCATTCATTGATAACGAATAAATACAATTAATTACATACATGCTACAAATTAATTACAGATAATTAAGAAATTAATAGAATGGGATTAGTAAAATGGAGTGTGACAGATATTTGAAGAATTCTGTAGTACTAATTGTAAGAATTAAACACGCTAATAATTTTTTAAACATATTTTATATATATCTTGTTAATATTAATACACTACAATTTTAGAACTTTGTAGAGTTCCGTATGAGAAATAAAAAATCTAAAGATATTGTTTCGTAGGAAAAATAAGAAATCGAAGCTTGACAGTGAATAATAACATGCACTGTACGTACATACGTCGGTATTTCTGTAGTTTGTGAATGATTTAAAGGTATTTAAAACGATAATCTCTATGAGTAACACTGTGTCTTTGATTTACATGCTGATTCATGCAAGTTAAATGCTTGACAACAATGGATTATCCTCTAGTTGAGGCAAACTGTTAGATTACGAAGCTAGAAAAGGAGGGTACATAATTCAATCACGTCCCTTTATGAATTAGGAGCACGCGTATAAACGTTAGTCAGCTGAAAATTATCTTACGCTTAAAATTTCTAATAAACAGTCATCCGTTGCATGGTACGTACAATTTTTGTTAATAATAAATAATGAAGTAACCTATGAGTAAACACCACGATTATCTAAAAATATTTTTTTTTTTTTTTTTTTGCTTCAAAAGTAAGATTTAAAAGAAATCTATGTAATTGAATAAAAGTATTAGAATACAATCAAGAAATTGGATAATATACATTACAGTTAATGAGTTAGGTATTGTTAGGAAATAATTGAAAAATACAGAGGAGAAGTAAACTTGAAACAGATCGATCAGATTTAATTACGAAGAGTGGAAATAATTAACGAAACGATCAGGCTAACACGACGTTAATTATTATTCCTGTTGGAAGGTTTGCGATTAATCTAAAGGTTGTTCGAGCTTGATTAACTCTCTAGTTAGAAGCTAATAACGTGTCCAATTTATCCAATGGCGATGTATTAAACGATCCAATTAAACGATGCCCCATTAAAGAATCGACTGTAAACAATGCTTCTGCGAATTTAATGGAAACAAAACTCGGTAAACACATTTTTGATAAATGATAACAGAGACATTTGACCAATTGTTATCTACCTTTCGTATCGATTCTCGCCAGAAGAAATAGTTTGAACGATTTCGATTTTGATATAAGTTTAATAGCTTCAATGGTATTAACTTCAGGGAATTTTAAATGAACGCCTTGTTTCAGCCTAAAAATACAGAAACTTTATTTTACTATCTCGAATAGAATACTTTATCCATGATTTTTCAATTTCGTATCGATCTCTGGCAATTTGAAACTAGCGAGCAAATGGAACCGAAAAAGCAAGAACCAAACGAGGATAAAAATATTCTATACAATTTGCCTTTAATAATTCCGCACGTTTCTACGCGATGTAGAATGAACGTCACAGATGAAAATAAAATTTTGTTTGAAAGTACGGTCGTTAAATTTCATTCCTAAAATCCCGGCCAATATACATAATTGAATATCATAAGGCACAGGATTAAATTTGAAAAAAGTACAAAAAATGAAAACTCAGTTTTTACGTGGTATTTTGCAACGATGGAATATTAAATGTACACAGAGTTTAAACAAAAGATTTGAACGTGATACGATGCAACACGCGTTCAGCAATAATCCAAGGCAACAAAGAAAAAAAAATAAAAAATTAACAATTTTAATCAAGAATTCGTGTCCGGTTATATACTCGGAGGGAGGGGGAATACAAAATAGAATGAAACGATGCAAACAAAAAAGGAATAAATTGCCAAATGACTACACGGTTCGATATTCACGCGTCATAGAGAAGAATTATCGAGCAGAATAACTTCGATACTCAATTTCCATGCAACAAAGTAAGGTAAATAAAGGGACGGAATATGAAAATTGTTCAAACACCGGTTATTATGTTCCGTTCAATGTTCAAACATAATAACAAGAAATAACTAAATTAGAGAAACAAGAAATAGTTCTCGTAGAGAAAATCAATGAAAAAGAACTATTCATTTAAACACACACCATCAACAGTCAGATCATGTTTTGTTTAATTCTAAAAAAAATGAATTATTTGCTTCCATAAGTCTGTTTATTGCAAGTAAAACTTGCTTAATAAGCGATTTAATTTACTGACTAATTGTGTCGAAGGGAAATTCTAATTGTAGCTACTAATTATTATTTCGATAAATGATACGGTAAGACGACCTTTGAGCTCCGTTTATGAGACTAAAACATGTATTTCATAATTTGAATAGAACTTTCCATTTATTTAATTCTAAAAAGGAATATTACAAGAATTCTACGAAAAGTACAAAACTGTGAAATACGAAGAAACAATTAAAAACTTCACATATATTGTAACGTTGTAAGCAAATATAAATAAATAACAAATACTATTAATCTATTTAAATGCGAAAAAAAGAAGAAACTGATACAGCCATTACCATTAATTAATGACGAGCACATCTACGAAACGAAAATAATTATATACTGGAAACTATGAAAGTAATTACTATAATACGATCGACGTATAGACAAACAATTTTTAAGCAATGCAACACCATTTCCAAGAAGATGAACTTTTGTATATCAAGTGACCTTCGTAATCGAAATTACCAGAAAGAAATTAAAAAGATGACAAATGAAAAAAATTATCATCAAAATGACAAGATGACACAATACAATCGAATAAACAGACAGATTGCAAATGCAGGCAAACTTGTGGATGAACCGTAGCACTGCGTATATTGATGAATTTAATACGCCAACGAAAACAAGATTGCGGCTCGATCTCGAGATTACAGCAACCAGAAGAGATTTCTTTTTCTTCTTGGACGCGGTTACACAACGAGAATGCGTGGCGATACGAGACGAATATTTATAAGCTGTCCGTTCTCTGTTACACCAAATGACCGACATAACACGAACAACTCGCGTTTTCCACGCGCGAAGACAGCGTCATTATCACCGGTGATATTTCACGCGGCGTGCCTAACACCCACAGGCCTTTTAAAGCGTTCTCGTTGCCGTCGGTTAAATTAAGGATTGGCCGGCAATTGGAAAACGCGACTCGATGTTGGTCGACGTCCTCTAAACCGATTTATGGCGGCCATCGGGGCCCATTTTTCTCCGTTTCAATCGCTTTTCCTTTACCTCTTACATCTTGTAATTAACTTCTCCAATTATTCTTGACGAGCTTCAATATTATAAGAAGAAAAAAAAAAAAAAAAGAAATCCTTTCGTTTCTCCTTTCGAAACCTCTCTTGCGCTTTTTATCATTAGTATACTTATTACTGGAGATCTTTGGAACGAAAGAGAATTTCTCGAAATGTTACTAAGAAGCTTCGATTTTATAACGTAAAACGAATTTTTTAATCTCCATCCTCCTTTTATTTTATTATTATTATTAACTCGTGAATCTTCCAAAAATTAAGATGATCATTAAAGCATCTCTAAGGCGAAAAAATTGCAGAGACTCCTAAAGTCGAAAACTTGCAGAAATTCTACTTCTGTTACGACCGTTCGCGGAGAGACGCGGTCGCGAGGAAAACGCGTCAGCGAGAGGCGTAAATTCTTGCTACGATTAGTATAATCGACGCCGGGAATTAGTCGTTCCTCTGTTTCGGTTAAGATAACAGAGGTGGTTCAATGAATTTGATACTGTGTTAACAGGTTAATATAGGTTATAGATTTACATATATTAACAATAACTTATGAAATAATAAAAATGTTACAAATTATTTGACGATGAATACAATTAATGTGTTAAAGATAATTTGACTCGATGTTGTGATATCTCTCGATATTCGTTAGACTTAGCGACTTTAATCGTTAGACCTCTCGATACATGCAGTTCCAATTCTCAAAAGAGACTGGTTGTCCTTAGATCATTTCTTTGTCTTCTCGGGGCGACGTCTCCCACTACGCTCGAATCACGCCACCGTTTGCCCTATGATCACGTGTGCCACCTTCTTTATGCGTATGAAGTAACGGTCCAAAATCGACGTTTCCAGAACTCGCTACTTGGTTACAACTATGCGCTCGTCGATACATTGTATATTTTTCGTTGGACAGATAAGGCGATCTGTCTGCGACGCTGTAGAACCGCGAGCGACGGTTAGAAATACGATTTATACTAAGCCTCGTGGCGTAAGAACTTCCAAAGGTAAAAAGTTGCAGAAATAACGTCTCCGAAGTGGAAGAGTTACAGAATGGCAGAACCTCCCTGAAATATTTTATATTTTAATAAAAACGGTATATGAATACCTAATACAAAGCGTAAAATAAATAATCTTCAGAGAAATGGTTAATACCGGCCACGTTTTTCCATAAACTCAAAACGTGGGAAACTGGAATATACAAGAGAAGCAAAGGAAGAACGCCTGAAAGAAAACATTGGAAACCACCGTAAAACGTGGTACTACCAGGGGTGAATGTGTGGTTCATCAGACCAATGCTCGTTTAAGCTACGCTCACTAGTGAATATCAGCGAGGGAACATAGATAAGGGTAGGTTGCATCGTTGTACAAACGTCGCCATGTGGCTTCGCAGCCCCCTAACGAGCAAAAGTCCCCCCTAACGAGCCAAAGCCTCCCCCGCCCCTTGAGAGCAGCCAGGGGCCTAACCCAGGGCTGTTTCACGACCGACGTGACTCACGAATTTTACGAATCGAATCGGAACCAAGGAACCGGGTCATTGTACCCTCCAGACCCGCTTTTGCTCTTCGACGAGGCATTACTACGTTATGCTATATACTATAGAAATTCTAGGGAGATTCAAAAGCAAAAAAAAAAAAAACACCCTATATACGATGACGATGATGATGATGATAATAATAATAATAAATAACAATAATTGTTGTTATTTCTGTATTCAGAGGTAGGATCACAAAAGCTATTATTTTATTCTTTGAATAAATCTCACATACCTTTCTGAACCGAAAAACCTTTATTGCACTTTCTTACATGGACTAGGGATAAAAATAAAAGTTCCTATCGATTTGTATCTAGAACTATCTTCTAGTTACTATTTATTGTAACTAACGCATCTGCATATGGATGGCGAGCGCGAACTCACGTTATGATTTTCAACGTTGTCATTTTTTAATAATAATAACAATAATGGCAAAAACAACAACAACGACAACAATAATAATAACAATACCACACTGTGGTGCACACAGTAATTTTCACAGGAAAATTACTCATCCCGACGACACAAGCAGAAATAAATTTGTACATGTAAAATGAAAAAATTAATCTACGTACCACGTACCCTTGTGACAAATTATCCACAGCAAACTTACACATTAATGGGAAGAAAAGGAAATATCACGTGTTTGTAGAAATATTTTCTACTCCATTCAATCCATGTTATTATGTATAGACACTGTAGCATTGTTCCTTTTTTATAGTTAATTAAAATATGGTATGGTGGTGGGTGGAATGATGATAAGAATGTATTATATCTATGGATTATTATATCTATTATATCTATCGTAATATCTATAATCAATTAGAAATAGTATGGATATACAGTGCTGGACAAAAGTATTGGCACAGCAAGATTGTTATGATACAAATGCTTATAACTATTAAACAAATTGATTTAAACAAAAAACTTTTTGACGTATTTATTTATTATCTATCCTAGTTTATTACATAACAAGAGCAACAATATAAATAAAATAATACGCAAAATAATAACAAAAATATATTTTTTGAACATTTTATGGGTGGACAAAAGTATTGGCACAGCATGGAACAAACAATGTATCGTCGCCGTTTTCAACGATTTCCGATCGTCATTTGGAAGTAGCGAAGGGAAATCCCCCGTTAGTCTTTTATTATAACACTCGATCAGTGAAACTGGAGACTTCAGTTATTAAACAACAAAAAACCAAGAAAGAGTAATAATGTCTAGAAAAACGAAAGAAACCACAATTGAAGAAAGAAAAATAATATTAAATTTATATAAGATGAATAAATCTTACAACGAAATTGCACAAATCATAAACAGAAGTCGTTTTACTGTGCGTTCAGTCATAAAACGCTTTAAAAGTGAAGAAAATCTAGAGAATCAAATTAGGAGTGGTCGCCCTTCTAAGGTAACAATTCGAGAAAAAAGGAAAATCGTAAATATTGTAAAGAAGGATCCAAAAACTAATTCGACTGAAATTGCTTCGATGTTAAAAGCTGAGTGTGAAAAAGAAGTAAGTACCAAAACTGTACGTAGGGTATTGAAGGATGCCGGTTATTCTGCCCGTGCAGCACGAAGAAAGCCCTACATCAGTAAAATAAACCAAAAGAAAAGAGTGGAATTCGCGAAAGAGTTTGTTACGAAAGATACTGATTTTTGGGAAAAGATCATGTTTTCAGATGAAAGTAAGTTTAATATTTTTAAATCTGACGGCAGAATATTAGTATGGCGAAAACCCAACACAGAGATGGACGAACTGAATCTGCAAGCCACCATGAAACATGGGGGTGGTGGTTTAATGGTGTGGGGATGTATGGCATCATCGGGTGTAGGAGAACTTATATTCATTGATGAGATAATGGATGAATATGTATATTTAAATATACTCAAGCAAAATCTTTTGAAAAGTACTCAAAAATTAAACCTCCCCAGGGATTTCTATTTTCAGCAGGATCGAGATCCTAAACATATGGCGTATATTGTTCGTCAGTGGATAATATATAATACTGCCCACACATTAAACACACCACCTCAAAGTCCCGATATGAATCCCATTGAGCACGTGTGGAACGAATTGGAAAAAAGAATTAGGAAACATAATATCACAAGCAAGTCTGAACTGAAGAAAGTTCTTCTGCAGGAATGGAGCAATATTGTACCTGAATTCACTAAAAAATTAGTCCACTCGATGCCCAGAAGATTAAAGGAAGTCCTTAAAAGAAAAGGACTGCCAACAAAATATTAGAAGTTTATTATGTAATTAGTTATAAGCGTAAATATTCTACTGTGCCAATAGTTTTGTCCACCCATAAAATGTTCAAAAAATATATTTTTGTTATTATTTTGCGTATTATTTTATTTATATTGTTGCTCTTGTTATGTAATAAACTAGAATAGATAATAAATAAATACGTCAAAAAGTTTTTTGTTTAAATCAATTTGTTTAGTAGTTATAAGCATTTCTATCATAACAATCATGCTGTGCCAATACTTTTGTCCAGCACTGTAGTAATAATGGTGTTATACTGTGTCTGTAAAAGATTATGTCTGTAATTAATAGATAATAATGAGGGTACACTGTATCCATGGAGTGATGAGGATGAATTATGTTTGAAGAATATTATAGTAATGTTCGAAGAATATATATTATAGAATGTAGCAGCTAATTAGAAATATTATGGACACATTATGATATTTATGTAATATTCATTGCATTAACTAGAGATTTTATCGATGCAGTAATAGCGATACTGCCTTCTATGGGATATTATAGTATCTGTTAGATTGTCCGAAAAATGTCTTTCTTTGACAAACGTGTCTTTTACAACAATAAAACAAACATACAAACGTGAAACCAAGTCTGTCGCGGTGTCTATCTCAACAGAACGAAATGCATCGTACGTAATTCGACAAAATAATATAAAACAAAAAACGTTGTGCGTCTATTATTTCCTCATAAAACGAAAGAAACTTTTCGGACAACCTAATACAATTGATTGAAAATATATTTGATAGTAATTTTTATGCAACTTGTTTGATGATTTGATTCGATATAAGATCGAAATGAAGCGAAACGAAAATACGATGAAGCATGAAAACAATTCGTATCTGATAATTTGATTTTAAAAACTGACTGAAATAACCAAAGGTGGCTCTAGGGTGCGTTTTCTGCATCGACCGATCTCGAATGCCAGCGCGGTAGGACAATGCCTGGCAGGACAATGGAAAATGACCGAGACGAGAGATTTTAGGGCTTCTTGCCGCCACATCTCACCCGTATAATGTACATCGATTGCATTATACGCTCGATCATCGATCAACGACTCCGATATATTCGTTGTTTAGTCACGTTTTACAAGGTTAATTCATGGAGAAGGACCTAGTGTGGCATCTTGGGGGCTGAAAGATTTGATGGTTGGATGTCGTTCGAATGAATAAAAATGGCAGTAACTGTTGATTCGTATTCAAAATATTACAATTATGGTTGTACTAACTTCAATTTTCTACGTCAAACAATCCAACCTCGCATTGTTCTATTTCCATAATACTTCATAATCTCGTTACAACAACATTTTAGCGATCACAACACACGTTTATTCCAAACACCAACATTCCCCTTCAAAGTTTCAAAGAGAACTCTCCTAACGGCGTAATCCTTTGATTATTCTAAAGAACATCAACCTTCTAAGGATCAGATAAGATTACAATCGACTAACATGTGGCTATTACTAAAGTTGCAAGCACTCAGAGCAAGAAAGAGAGAGACGGACAGAGCAGCGTAAAGTTTACCATGAAATAACGATAGCTCAGGGAAATCTGATTCGTTGATCGTCGATGTAACAGCGTGGACCATCGATGGGATTTCGTTGTGAACCAAGTTCGACTGAATCTTGCTGAGCAGTGAGCGTACAAGTACTACAGGTTACGGCCTTGCGAAATGGCCAACGAACGGAACTGTAGGGGCATCGTTCTTCCGTGTCCATTTCCAACATCCCTTCCGGCCCGATTTCTATGTTTCTTTCTTACTTCACGTTCGAATAAAAGCATTCAAGCTTTACGAAATGGGGGAATTTTTGCGCTACGTATGTTTTTCTTTTGTTTTGTTATCTTTAGGTCTTTTGGAAAAAGGATTAAATAACAGACAATGTTCACTGAAATATCATTTTCTTTTTTGGTATAAATTTCTAAATAATATTATTTAATTATAATTATTGTAAATATAATCTGTTGCTAAATACTATTATTCTATCTTATTATCAATAACGATATTTATGTTATTTGAAATATTAGTAAAGGATTAAATAACGTAAAACGTTTGATATGTTATCAATCGGAAGATGGAACGATTTCGTATTAAATATTTTATGAAGTAATGTATCTACTTTACCTAACATTGGCAATCTGTATCACTTTAAATCGAAAAAAGAAATTGTCTACTCAAAAGCACGAAACCTATAGAATATTGAGGAATAGAGAAGTTCACGACTTTCCAGTTCACTGACCTGACTACTTCGATATACTCTGCGGGCCATTTTCATGAAAAAGTTATCTTCAACGATAAAAACCACCTACATATGCTTAACGTACACCGAAGTTCTACAACAATTCTTAACGAACTAACGTAAAATAAACGTAAACATTATACTTGCAGTGAAATCCATGTTTAAATTTTTCCATACACATACTTAAAACGATTCACAGGAACAGCTTGAACCAACTGCGTATCATATAACGTATCTAATTCCAGTGTTTTTAAAGCAATATCGAATAAATTACACGCGACAATAAGAAAAAAAAAAAGAATGCTTATTCTTCTTTCGAAGAATTATAAACGAAGCAAATTTAAACTAAGCTATGTATCATGTAACGTGTCTAAATTTAGTATTAAATATCGAAATGAATTATTCATGAATTATTTATTATTAGAATAATAAAAATAACGTTTACGCGTAAATTTTTACTTCGAAAAATTATGGATGAAGCAAATTAATCGAACATATCGGCGGATTTATCGGCACCAACGAAATTTTCAGCCAGTAACGCATTGTTTCCATACAATACAGTAATACCTTTAAGTAATAATACACATAACGTTGCGTAAATAAAGGGCTTTATTAATTTCAGCGCACTGTAGTAGCACATGTGTGCGTGGATCTGATTCGAACGAGTCACAAGAGCAAAAGGGTCGAAACTTTCGTTTGGACGATGACTGGGGAACCAAACAGGGGCTTTTCATTGTTTACACGCAATAATTAACTAAAATGAATTCAATTAATACTCGCGTTCGCGTCTCGTCGTAAATCAACACATGTGTACCGTCATCAATTTTTCCATCGAAGATACATTCATTTCGTCCTCAGCCCCATTTGCAATTAAGGACCATGAACAAATATGACGAGTCCATTTTTATTGATTTTTTATTTTTACGTCATTTAATAACCAGAAAGAGGCACGTTTGTGTTATATAAAATATTGTATTTACGAATACAGAACGATAAACGAACAAGATTACCAGTGTTGTAAGATCAAGTTTAGTTGAGAGGAAATACTTGAAAAGAATTTGAAAGATAAGATGGACTTCGAATTTTTAAATCGAAGATCGCAAGAGGAAGGCATGCTAAGGATAATTTTGTTCATTTTCTAATTCTGATATTATCTTAATATCGAACAAGATGATTTCAATAGAACATAATTGAAAATCAATACCTGTTACGTCTAACGATGTCTGTCTTAATTAAGTCTTTATTGTGTGTGTATTAAGATATTCTTATTAACTTAGACATTAATGAGAAAGATATAGAGAGATGTCTTATTAAAAGTAGGCAGTGAGTGTAAATTTTAAAGACCAAGTATATATTTATATATAACAGTATAATTATTGACAAACAATATTTTAATATCCCAATATTTTATAGCGAACAATATACATTTCCAAAACATTAAAGAGTATGACAAAAATATGCTTAAATTCAAAACAGAATAAAAACTACTCTACTGTAATACTATGTGCGTGGTCGACGTAATATACTGAATTAAAAAAAAGTAGAAGACCTAAGTTACCATGTTCTTCTCCTGCAATCCTTAACCCCAATCACTTTTTTTTATAAAAGACAGAGGTATGACATCACGTTTTGGCTATCAATTACCCATTCATTAAGAATCTTAATGAAACATACGCGTAATTTTTTGGATATTTTTCAACCGTCGATAGATTCATCGAAGGGCTTCGTTCACTACGGCACCAATGTTGCTACAGTCGCCCGAACGATAGCCGAGAGTCTTTGCGAAAAGCAAGCAAAAAAAGGAAAAAAAAAAAAATAATGTATACAGGCCTGACGGTGTTAGCAAAGTTTCGAATTACTCGTCAACATCGGACAGAATATTTCTGGTCTCACGTTTTTGCGCCTCGTGGTCCGATACCTCGTCCACTGTGCGAGACGAGAGCATAAACAACGGTCCCGACCGATGGTGGTGCGAGAGAAAAAAAACATCGTATGGTTGCTCACGGAAGTATCTGAACACTTACCATAGGAAATTTTTATATATCTTATATTATGTGGAATACACATATGTAATGAATAGATTGTGGGTTTTAGTGCAAGTTTATATTTTTGTGAATATAATTTAAAAAAGTAGAACCTTGATGGAAAATTGGTTTAGCTACCAAGTATTATAGAAAGTACTTTGAACGTTTTATATATCTTTTCACATTACATATGTGGATTTTGTGCAATTTCGCGCTATCAAATTTTATAATTTTTAGTTTTATTATAAATTCAAAATTCATTTACTATAAATTTTTATAATAAATTCTATTTTATTTATAATAAATATATAGCCTAGTAATGAGACATGATTATATTGGTAAAATTTGAATCTAATCTGGAAATACATATAGTGAGGGAAAAAAGTATTCGCACAGTTGGGATGTAGAAATAAAAGGATCAATATTTCCTATATTATTAAATACATGTTGTCACGCATTATTTGAAAACATTAATAATAACGTCAATATTTCTATACATTTATTACACAATTATATTATTTATATAAATGTCTATTATAACATACAATTAGAGTGTATATTTATTATTTGTATAAATATTTGAATGTATTTAATAATATAGAAAATATAATTCCTTTTTATTTCTACATTTCAACTGTAAGAATATTTTTTGTCTTCAGTTGTATACAGAAGCTCTGATAACATATATTTAATCAAAGTTAATGCACAACAAAAATATTCATCTTAAACGCATAATGAGTGTTAAAAACAATCCCACTTAGTACCAAGATTTATTAATATAGTGGATAATTGATTGTTTAAACACTTCCGACATCTCTGCAAAATATATACTTGTATTGAATTTCTTATAATTTCTATATATATTCAAATTCGTTTAATGTTTGATGTTTTATTTACGCTAAATGTAATAATGATAATCACGTTTCATTATAATGTTGATAAATTTCAAAATGTTTCATATAACGCACATACCTAAAGTATTTATAAAAAAAATTCCTACAAGTGTTCGCATACTTTCATAGCCACTATAATGATCGACTATGTATATACGAGTGTGTAGAAGAATTCCTGTCTTATCCTGTCGCAACGTAGGCTATCGAAGAGAACGAGACCTCGCCACCCGTGATACAGTAAAAGTTTCAAAATAATAGATTCGCAGCACGCACCGCGTAGGGGCGTGTAATATCCCGTGATTTACCATATTATGTAATTACGCCAGGTAAAAATGCCTTGTAAGGCACCGCGCCTTCTGAGAACCAATTTAGAACGAACTATTAACGTTAACACTCGTACCACCCGTCTTGGGTCTTTTCGAATCCCAAAATCAATTTTTTATCGGTTTATTTCCTGTTTTAATTTATTAGAAAGCTAAAGGTGGTATTCGACGAAATTATTATATGGATGTGTGTTGTATTCATATAATTGTAAACTATGTATATATATATATAGTAATTAATTAAAATAATATTTTAAAAATATTTTAAAATATTTTCTTTTTTTTTATATTCTAATGACCAATTAACTAATACAAAACACGAATTTTTTACGAAAGAATTAAAAACGAATGAAAAATGGCTAAAATTGATAATATTATGTAGCAACAGTGTATTTCAAAATGTCACTAACTAAACGATAAACGTATCTATTTTCGATAAAGCTATTCCCAATTTTAGTACGCTACTATGTCTCTTGTCCATAAAAATCAGAAAATACGTGTCTCTACTGTTAATACCAAAAAAAAAACAAAAATTATTTTCTAAAATCTAAAAAACATCTAGTTCTGCAAGAGTTAACATATTGGAAACAGATAAAAAGCAAGTCACTAGTATGCAATGGAACTATAAATGAGCAATTTGCTTTGGCTACAAATAAAAAAGTATCACTTGCAGGTACCTACGAAAATTTGAGTATTATCCTCGAATTTTTATATTTTAATCTCGTTCGTTTTACGAAGCAAACCAAGTTTCTAATAATTTAATAGAATGTTCTATATGAAATTGAAACGAGAAAGCACGCATGTAATGGTAACCAGATTGCGGAAGTTTATGCAAATTCAGTTTTATCAACATGATGTAAAAAATGAAATCTAAATAAAGATTTGTTTCACCTACTAAATATTATAGTATGTGCATCACTCTGGATATTTTATATATTTTTCATATCAAATGCATTCTGGAAATTTTTCTATTTTCAAATATTCCCTAATTGCATAAACATGCGTAGCCTATTATAACAATTTGTCCATATTTTGCACAAATTTAAGATACTCTAACATTATAAGAATACAATTGGATCGACAATGGCAAGTTTAAATCGTTCTAGTATCGGAGCAAAACCGAGTTTTGTCCACACGAGCACGCCACGACTAAACGAGTAAACAAATTCGTGCAATTGGTAATGGAGCGTAAACAACCGCTGCCTGAGTCGCGTCGTGCGGCGTCTGTTTAGGATTTGAACGTACACAAACTGGAGCATACATGTCATGTAAGAACGCGACACATCGATTATATGACGCATTCAAGTACATATTCAGATTAGAAATTCCATAAATGGAAGTATTTCTAAGAAACAGACTCGCTCTATGAAAACACAAGACAAACACAAATGTGAAGGACAGAGACGCAGCATGTTTCTTTTTAAAACTAGTTGTAACGTACGTTCAACGAATTTGCTAGATTTATTTTATTTTATTTCATTATATTAGCGGTATAATCAGAATACAATGTTATGAAATAATTTGCTGGCTTAGGTACTGTCTACAGCACCACTTATAACGTGCTAAGAACTCAGATAAAATATCCTTTTAAAATAAATGTTGTTGAGTGATGACAAAATACGTAGGAAAAGGGGATCGAACGATCGTCGAAGGAGTGACAGAAGGGAGAAACAAGGCTACGAAAGCAAGTACTCACCTCGGTAGCGGCGTTGCATCCCGCGAGAATGACGGCCGTACTGATCAGGATCCAGTATATCCTCGGTTGCATCTTTCCCTTTGTAATTGCCGCTGGGCCCGTTCAAGAGCCCCCTGATCGATCACCGCGTCGGTTCTACGAAACCAAACGGAAAAAATTACGCGTACGTCCCAGCCAAGAAGAAACCACCAAAAATCCACCGGAGCAACAACGCGACACACACCACACTGATCGATGAACCGCGAGACACTGAGGGCGCGTCGATCGGTCACTTCCACCGCCGAGCTGCCGCCATTTTGAAATGAACGCGAGCGCAGTCTAGTGGTTGGTGTCGGAAGTCTCTCTTCGGCGATTTTACGACGATGCGCGAAGTATTTGAATTTTAAACCAGTTTAAATTCGTTTGTAGTAACTAAGTAGGTTCTAATAGAGGAAAAATAAAATGTGCAGTGTTAGGTAAGTTGATTAGTGTTTAAATGTTATGTTATCTAATAAATTCGTATTTTTATATAGGATATGATATTTAGTCAATGATGTGTGTAATCTTTCTCTAGATATGAAAGGTTGAAAAGCATAATGGTGTCAGCCATTGATAGTTATCAGAAAATATGTTCTGTATTTATTGCTATAAGAAATGTATTGCTTTTTCACATTATGGAAATGCATCGTGATAGAGAATAAATTTATTGTTTAATTACGAAACTAACGAAATGACACTTTTAAGAATTAAAGTTGCGCAAGTAAATCCAAATTGCAAAACTGTTGACTTACACTGTTATAATTTTCAACCCGCCATATTGTTCTTTGCAAGTGAGGTGAGTTAGCTTTTTGTTCTTTTATTGAAAAGTTTCGATATGTGTATCTTTATATTTTTTCAATTACTTAATGGTTAATCGAATACTAATCATATTACTTATCATGTGTTCGTTCACTACGTTTAATATACATAACATTTTAACACTAAAAGCTAAACAAACTTATTACTAAACTTAACACATAGATAGTTAAAAATTAGAGATAAGATAGAATTAACAAAGATGGTAAAAATTTGATCTCTAACCTTTTCTCGTCCCTTGTGTTTAGCTAAACTGGCATAAGGAGTAAAGAATAATGATGGAGACGAAAAAATAACGAGAAGGAAAATTGCACCAGAACGCCATAATGGTGAGTTCCATCTTTAAACGAGTTCATATTTGTTTCACACAGTGGTAATAATTCAAGAAATAACTACTGTATTTGTCAACCAACCATTTTTTAATCATAAGATATAAAAATTTAAGCCTGCATTAAACTTTCTTGCTTCTTGAATATGTATTTTCAACGTTAATAGGTATCATTAGCAACTAATTACAATGTGTTCTACATTTTCGGAGAGAAATATCGCAATAAAGCTATTTTTTATCGCTAGCCGATAAATCTTTCTCAAGACCTTTTAAAAATCGAAGATTTTCATTGATGGTACGATTATATTCTTCAATTTTATTACGCATTGATGTCACCTCGTCTTGCATGCATTTCACTTCCTCTTGCATTTTTTGTTTTAACATTTCTAACAATTCTTTATCCTGGGAAGTAAGCAAACAAACATTTCTTCATCGTGATTACTTTATATACTGAAAATTATTACCTGTCTGTAATAATATTCAGCTTCGTATGCAATATCATTGTTCGAAGTTTTGCTTTTATTAGAATCACTGTATCTCCTTGTGAAATATCTGGAACTATTAAAACTATCGTATGATTTCGAAAAAATTAATATAACCAATAAAAATAATCGAGAGCGTCTAATAATACACAAAATTTTTAAATGTCAAACTTACCAGCTTCCGGGCGATAATCTTTGTAAAATATATCGAAACATTGTCTTCAATAATTTTTGATATCACCAATTTTCCGAAAAAAAATTCTTTCATAAATTGAAACAGAAATTTTGCGACTTTCTGTCACGAACAATGAAACATTTGAATGCAAACGTTATCGAAATATGATCGATATAATCTTATTGATATTAATTTCTCTCGAGACATATAAATAAGAACTTTTGCATAAGTACAAGAAAATAATTATTAGTTTACAGTTTTTATTCAATATATATATATATATATGTGTGTGTGTATATATTATTCTATATTATATTTGTGTATAATATTTAAAAAAAATTTACTGACATAAATGTCTACTATAATTGCTATTAGTAATAATATAATAGTTACATCATTAGAAAGAGCAACATCATTCTTAGAAAGTATGCAGATATATTGATGTAAGATAAATTAGTTTATTTATCATCCATATCTGTGATTCTTTTTTTGTGACGGTTTATGGCTTCTTGATGGCGTTTGATTTGTTCCTCATGGAAAGAGATCTCATCGTGAAGGTCCTCTTTCAGCTTTTGAATTTGTTGCTTTTGCTAGAACCAAAATATTGATATTTCTAAGCAAATCATTACAGACTATGATATATAGAAACATAATGGAATTAAATCTTCTAGCAACCTTATGAACATCATAAGAATTCTATTAGTGCAGAGAAATAGGAGTAACTAACCAGATTATAAAAATATTGATCTTCATGAGCTGCTTCCATTTTTCCAAAAGCTCCACCAGCATCACGGATGCTTCCACCACCGCCACCTCCTTTACCAGCTCCAGATCCACGTTCACCAATCATTTTTACATGGCTGCAATAATCGAATGATTAAATCTTAATTAGTCTCCTAATGATTGATAGTGCCAAAAAAAGCTGTGACATAGCAGCAAGTGTTAAAAATACACATTGTCCATTTATATCATCAATACAAATAAACAGCTGAATAAAAAACATCGATTCAGACCATTCCTTACTTTAATCACAAATACTATAAATAAAAATAAATACAGAACAATGAAAACAATATTACAAAAATATTATAAACGATTTTTTATAAGAACACAACCTATTACAGACTATTACATAAGTTAAGTACATATACCAAAAAGTCAATAATTCTCTACAAGCTTGTATAGTTTACAAAAAATATATATCTTAATTAACTGAACGAATGATCTATTTCGATTATTGCAGGTATATTTAAAAAAAGAATTAAAATGCAACGTACGTTGCCTTTAACTACGTTGTGTGCAAATACTATAAAAAAGCCGGGGTCTATTTAAGCTACGCAGAGAAAGAAAATCTATATAATTAACATTAACCATCCCTATGGAAAACATTCTTTTGTACCTCAATGAAGCCATATTTCGAGAAAACGTAGTAATAATTCGTTGCATTATTCTCTGTGAAAATTTCAAAGTATAGCAAGTGGTGAAGATTCTACTAGAAACCACACACTACTGCGAAGTGGAACACCACGTCGTGCTGATTCCGTAGAATTTCCGCGAGATGGCTGTCGTGACTCTTATTTGGCGGCAATATTAATTTAATTTTTCCATAGAATTAAGTAATTTATCTATTTTATCATAATCGCCAAAGTAAAAATATAAATTGCCGATGCAGGGGATAGATATATAAACGTTATAATATATTAGTAATTATAGTACTATATTAGCTGTAATATTCAACGGCTTGATTCTCGATCAACTGCCTTTTGATCTCCGAAGCATTTAACTCGTTAACCGCTGTCTGTTTTTGTAACTCCGCTCGTTCTATTCCGTGACGTGTATTCGATGGAGCGATACATATCCTCTTCGCTTTTTCTCGCTTTTTCGATTACTTCTCATATGTCTATGAACACGATCGATGAACAATTTTTGTTTGATCCTCTAGGACCCAGAGTCTTCAGCTAATAGGGATTGTTATTTGTTATTTTTGTGGAGAAATGTTTATTGTGTGAAACATGGTAGATGCTTTGAGGTATCCAAATTTTTACGTGTTTTATATGAGAATGGCAAACAAATCTTTATCTCTTTCTCTCGTAATAATGCAGATTAACGCATTTTAAAATAACAAAGTTGTATCTTTCAGTATAGATAATAGTTCAGTATAGATAAAGTTAGGTTATGTGTTACAGTTGCGTGTTAGTTTGATGTGAGAGTTGGTGGAAAAGATTCGTTTTTGTGTTTGTATAAGAGCACGCAATATTCTTTAACTAAATTCGAATTTTATTTTTATAATCGTCGTGAGAAGATAAAATCATAGTTTTAAACGCTAGAAATCTTTGAATATGATCTTTGTATCAAGGACACATATACATAGAATATAATCTCTGACTCAACAAAGCTAATTTAGACTTAAAACTTATTTTACTTTAAAATGGAGATATGTATCTATATTACATATACGCGTGAATTTAAATACAAATGAAATTGATTTTCACTTGAAACCCTCCAATATCAAAAACACGCTCGAAAACGTGTAATCGTCTTTCACACGCTCGATCGATCGTCATCGTTTCTAATCAAACCCATAAAACAAATAAAACTCCACAAACGACTAACCGTCTTAGAAAACTTGTATATCTCTATTCTGGTCTGTTCTTTCATTCTCTTCCATTGTTCTCTCATTCTGGTGATATCTCTGTCGGTGGAAAATCTTCCACGGAAAGCGGAGTGCATCGTTGCCTAGCAAAAGTTTTCATGGCGGAGGCTGCGGCGTCGGTCCTCTTATTCTTGATCGCATTAACTTACGCCTTGATCAATGAAAACAAAGCGTCCGTTTCTTTCGGGAACCAGTTCTGTGTCGTCTCTCGTCTCTTCAAACACACAGTGGTCGAATTCGAACACATCTTCGTCTGATTTTGACTTTACAACTGGCGTCGAAGTTTCTAATGAAAATTGATTGCTCGTTTAGTAGGCGACTTAATGAATCTCAACCGAATTCCACGATAGAGAAACGCACGCCTGTCAACTCACGTCGCGATTAGGTGACGTTTCGTTCGTTCACTTGTTTAAACACTGGTTTAACACAGTCAGTTGTTTTACTGACGTCTGCGCGAATATTATGTAAAGAGTGATTGCCACGCGCTAAATTATTTTTTAATTTTTAGTGATTCTTTTGATCATTAGATTCCATCGGTGGGTTTCTTCATTTTTTGGAAACCTTTTCAATAACTATGTTTTATCGATTTTATAGATTTTATTAGCCTTATATATTTTTCTTTTTTAGCATTTAGGACATATTTTTCGGGCGCCATTGACATCACCGACACAGATTTCAACAACACTGTTTCTCGATAATGATAATAGTTTTGGTAATTTGTAAACGGACAAATGTTAGATTTATATATTTTAATATTTTATCTTTTCTATTTATTTATTTGTTTATTTTTCATTTCTTTCTATAGTTTGTATATATATGTTCATGTCAAGGGGATAATAGTTTCGGTAATTTGTAAAGTGTTCATATTTTATCGTTCGTGTTTATCCAGAATTGGATGCTCATTTCATGGTCATGTTGATTAATTTGTTGTCACTAATTTAACACTAATTTATTTCCAATAAAAATCTATATTCCGCATAAGTAAATTCTATCTGCTCAAGAATATAATTGGAAAAAGGACGTGGATCAAAATAAGCTAATAAACATTCTTTTGAGCAAAACAGTCCTAATAAATCGAGTTTCATCGCATTGTAGACTTCCAAATATCCAATAAACGTGAATATAGAGGCCAAATATCATGGATCCAAAACAAGCTAAAATATTCCACATTACGAAACTTAACATTCGAAAAGTCTAATAAATTATTCGAATACCGACTCCTTGGTAGATCGTAAACGAGACCAAAATATCCCACAAAGATCGTTACAACTAGCCAACCTCTAAATCACTTTACAAAATCCGCAATCTCCAAAGATTTCCTCTTTCAACCCCCATCCACGATTTGTGCGATTGGAAGATTTACGACGCGCTGCGTCCAATCCGAAAAATGCCTAGAGATGAAATAATTCCTACGACTAAATTCTCTTAGAGGATCTTGAAATCTTGAAAAATTGTCTTTTTCAACCCCCTTTTTCAACACGATTTCGGCAGCCGCTAAAACAGGGCAAATGATATAACAAACGAATTATCGCCTGTACTATACTAAAATAATTAATGATTAAATTCGCGTTCGTGGAATTACCCGACGCAGTTGTACGTTCAGTTAAATCGGAACTAAGGGATGACTAAACGTCGGCCATTTTGGCTCAGTACTAGCTAGGCGCTCGATATTAACAAATCCTCGATTCCCAGTCAGGGTGAAAGCGGCGAACGAGAAACAGAGATCGAGACGAGGTGAGCCAGGAATGAATAGGGGACGGATAGAAAGGGCAAGGGAGATGGGGATGATAGAGGGTGGAAGAGAGTTCCGCGCAACGCAAACATTGTTTCGTTTCATTTCGCGATCCGTCGCGGAATCATATTGCGCCGATTCCAATATTTCCATCGTTTTACTGCGATTGCGGTCGTTCCTCTGTCAATTTTGAACTTTCCTTCATTTACGTTTCAGCTCTGTCGTTTTTCGATCGCGCGATCATTCTTTCCATCGATCCTCGCGGCCCATGCTATTCTTCTTGCTTCGTTTTAAGGAAGAGGGCGAAAGAATTGGTGAGAAAGGTTTGGAAAAGTTGGTTCGTAGATTCGATCAAGTCTTGGGATCTAAGTCTTGTTTCTTTAGTTTTCTCTTTTAAAGAAAAATGTGGGAGGAAGAATGGAAAGAGGTTGCAAGAGATTGATTTGTAATTTCGATAGATTCTTGCTATTATGGTACGTCGGCCGACTTCCTACCTGGGCCAGGCCACACACCGCGGGCAGGACCCGTCACAAACCCAAAGAAATTCTGACTAAGATCCTGTGAGCCAGATGTAGCACCTGTTTAACAACTGTTCGAAGGTTTATTATCTATTACGGGAAAGTTAGTTTTTCGTACGTACGATGCCTCCTACTATCAACTTTCTCTCGAGGACGGCTAAGACCCTTCCTAGTCCACCAGCCGTCTTAACAACTAATCGGAAACAATATCTACTGCCCTCACATTCCTACCAAAATTGTCATGAACAAATCCGATGATCCCGTGCGCTAGACACACCTATCACTAGCTCTCCTCCGACACAGCATCGTAACTAAAGAACAGTCGTCACTCAACGTTAAATTAATCAACAAGTCTGTAAAGAGTTCTACCCTTAAGTCAAAGTCGTTATTCGTCGTCAGAACAGTCAAGTCTGTAACGGGTTCTATCCTTAAACATTTACAGTCTGTCACACAAGAGCGTGTCTGCGATATTTCTGTAAATATTTATATATTTGTAAAAAAATTTATATGAATTGAATCTACATCTAAAACACTAATACGCTATTACTTAGTAGGGTGTCCAATCTCCTCCATTAGCGATTATAGCTTGACATCGTTTCGGCATACTCTCGACTAATTTTTGAGCGTAGGATTCTGGTAACGACCTTCATATCTTTCGAATGTGATGTACAAGTGTTCTTATTTTTGTGATACGTCTTCCTCTCAGCTTGCATTTCATTAGGGACCACACATTTTCGATAGGGTTTGCATCAGGGGACTGCGATGGCCAAGGAAGTACTGTGATGGCGTTTTTCGCTTTCCATTGGGTGCAGATGCGACTTCGATGTTTAGGGTCGTTGTCTTCTTGCAATATCCATTGGTCCTCGGTTTGGTTGAACCAACGTTTCACGGATGTGAGAAGTCCCCTTTGGTACAATTTCACCATCTTTTGTGCATTCAGATTGTCTGTAAAGACGCACAAAGTCCCAAAACCGCGTGCGTTAAAGCAACCCCAAACATGCACTTTTATAGGGTGTTTTACACTTCTTTGAATCATCCTTCTTCCATGGATAGTCCAAGCACGCCTAATAGGACACCATGCCCAAAACGAAGATTCATCAGTGAATATTATATTACTCCAATCACGATCTCTGTTTTCATTCGCCCATGCCAGACGATTTTCGACGTTTCGCGTACGCGGCACTCATATTAAAAAGCTCTGTTCCTTTCACTGTTTCAAATGAAACTGAAAGGTATTCAGCAACGCGTATTAGAGAAGTTTTCGTTTGTTTACATTCTTTTTATCTCATTCTGATTAGGTGTCAGGTTTCGCAGATATCGCAGACACGCTCTTGTGTGACAGACTGTACTTAACTCGCACCGACGCATCAGTGCAATTCTTTATATTTACTAAGCTGTTGGAATAAACTATAATTTATATTTGTTACATCAGTGTAAATTCAATAAAACCA
Organism: Bombus campestris; assembly: GCA_905333015.3. Taxonomy (NCBI): domain Eukaryota; kingdom Metazoa; phylum Arthropoda; class Insecta; order Hymenoptera; family Apidae; genus Bombus; species Bombus campestris. Next base: position 8,666,707 of record HG995135.1, read on the forward strand.
CCCCTATTATCGGAATAGAAATAAGGGGATCGATCAGTTCGTGGCGTCGATGGTTTAATCGTAACGGGAATTTACGACTCTCGTTGATGTGCTTCCTCGCGATCGCGTCTCTCTGCGAACGGTTGTAACACTCGCAATCCGGGCTATTATTTTCGTTCACTTATTTTCAAGAATGTCTTCTTACAAAGAATTTAACAAGCTTCTCTAAGAGAAGGGCGAAAGAAAGGCCGGAGATAATTTTGGGAAGATTCATATGTTTTCACTAATTCTTGGAATTGAACGTGTTACTTTTGTTTTTGGCTTTTTGTGTTTTAGAGAAAAGAGTGAGAAAAAGGGTGGTTGTGCTTAGTAACAGTGGTTACTGCATGATTGTTGCGGATCTATAGAGATATTTAAGTCATGAAAACGATAAATTACTGAGCATGCAAGAACAAGAAACTGAAAGGGTTGATTTATAATTTCGATCGATCTTCACAATTGATGGTGTTACTTCCGCTTTTCCTTTTTTAAAGAGAAATCCGAGAGAAGTTTGAAAGGACTGATTTATAGTTTGGAATTTTATAATTATTCTTATTGTGTGGGACAGAGTTATGAGCGAAGAGATTGACATTTGTATGATATTATTTGAAGGTAGTATGACTAATTCACAAAAATTTTGAACGTATGGGAATAATCAAATACTAGGGAAGATAGAAAAACAAGGCACACTGCGAATGATCATATTACGAAGGATAAAAGGAAAAAGAAAGCATCGCAGAATTATTAAGTAGAAGAATCGATTCATTTGTTTCTTCTCTCGTTAACTATTCACGACTGACGTGTGCAATTTACGATATCTTTGACATTCGATATTATAAAACCAAATAGCACTCAAAACTGTTAATCACGCGAACGTTAACAGACGTTTTCACAGACAGGACGCTTTTTTCCCATGACAGTATTTTATTTGAAATATTTTTTATTACTACATAGATACATACATGCAGGAAGTTGAAACATTAGTTTATACACGTGTATGTTTCATATTTTCATTCTTTGATTCTTTCATATTTCGATTCTTTTTTTATTCTATACGTAAAATCGTTTACAAAAGTTTCTTCTTTTATTAGGAAATCTGTATTTCAGAAATGAAATGTGAAATAACTTTTCAAACTTCTCAGCTTTGTAACCGTTTAATTTACATGATTATTTTTCAACCCTTTGGGAAACAAACGACTTACTTTCATTTTATTTTCGTATTCATTACAGAGAAATAACAGAAATAATCGTACATCCTGAAGCAAATTTCAAAGTAGAGTGTCGATAATTATAAATTTCAAAATGAATTTAAAGAAAATATAATATTTGTAAACTCGGAATTTTTCAATCTTCAATATATGAATTTGATCAGCGTAGCTTGCAAGCGGATCAAATATGTGCACGCTAGTCGAACGCACAAATGGAAGGGCTCTTAGCAACTAAAAATTGAAACGTTTATCAGATATTGAATCAATACTCGTCCAACAGATTGTTTCATTAAACCGTTCAGTGTATTTTAACATTTCTGCAAATTTTTCTCTTTTTAGATACACATGTAAATATGTAAACAACAACATGTCGGGTTCATATGTATAAATAAACTGCAACGTGGCTTCATTAAATATACAACCGTATGCATCAATTCCTCATTTTCAGACTTGCTGTCTACAAATCATTATAACAGCGAATAAAGCCTTGTTGTGAATTACAATCAATGATCGATGTTAAGAAAATAATTTAAAATGTTCTACAATATAACAAAACAGCGACACAAAAGCTTTCAATTATTTCTTATTATAATTTGTTCGTTCGTAATGCAGAATGTAACTATCTACATAAAATGATCTTGATTAATTTATATTCATAAAGACAAGTTAGGGAAACATTTCTTTATGTAGATAAATTACAGATCAGCTTAATCTATTTATCAATAATATGATTTTCTTACTACTATACATAATTAATAATTATGATTTGTATTTGAAACTATACTACAAATAAATTTATATATAGAACCATACTATCAACACCCAATACAAGAAGACCCAAATCAACTTCACCAAATATTATTTCTAATTTACAAAAAAAAAACATTATTATTTGATACACTATCATTTTATATTTTTGAAAACCCTAGAACTCTTGTAATAACAGATTTTTAAAAATTCTCACTAACTATTATTCTTAATCTATTCGACAGAAAATTCTACCTCATCAATTATCATTTGCAAGAAAAGAAGAAATATTATTTTACTCGCTATTATTTTTAATTATAATAAAAATTATTTTTAATTCGCGAAAAATATTCTGTCTATTTCTACCTTAACAATTACCATTTTTGATTTTCAAAAAAAAAGAAACATGTAACATACTACTCCACGTTTAGTAGTAGTATTTGAAATTTTCGCCGTGACACAGCGTCACGTTATGCCAATCTTCTGAATATGAGAAAAAAAAGAGTGTGTATAAATAAGAGAGCCATTAACCATCCAGCACACCCCATGAAAAGCAGCTCTTAACTTAACACAAGATCCGCCAATCCGCTGCGGAATGCGTTAAAGCTCCTTTCCGTCGCGTAATCCTGTCACTGTTTCCACCAGTGAGTTTGTCGTATCATAGTTCTCGTTGTGTAACGGCCTTCCGTTGCATATAAGACAACACACTCGCCTATTCCTCCACAAAATCACTCGCGATAGTATCGTGTTGTCGCGAACAACATTCGCCTCTGGTTACCACAATCCAACCAACTTCTCTTCAGTCAACCGAAACGCCATAACCAGACCCACGTACATACACGTTACTCTACACATCTTTCTCGGTATCCCATACCATCCCATAAAAACCAGCATACACTTATAACCTTCGTTGCTGGTGAACTTAAAAAGAAGCGTTGTACATTACATTAAAACGATAATATTTCAAGTTATATTATATGTAACATTGTTTCAATAATAGTAGGAGATTATTTAAGATGAGTGATTTTTGCAATCACTTCTTTCTGTGTGAAAGCGATATGTAATGGTGCTTTTGTGTCTTTCGATGGGTTTTCACAATTTATTGAGCTTTAAATTAATTGGAATTGTTGATAGAGTTTGTGGTTACATTAGGTTTGAGTATTTTATGGGTTTGTTGGTTAGTATACATGCAGTGAATAATTCGTGAGTGAATCGATGGATGCCTGTGGATCTATTTATTATAGTGATTTAGCGGGATGATTTTCTACGATACGGTTAGAGTGAGTACATATACGTATACCTTGAAATGAGATTTAGTTCGATGAATAAATAAATGATAACCGTAAGAGTATTCTTTTCTTCGTTCTAGAATTCAAATGTATAAAGATTTAATTAGTGATCGTTAATTAAACTCTTTGCAGTTCGAAACTTTTTAAGACCAAGGATTTTAGTTGAAAATGTGTGGAATGTTCGTAAATTTATTTATACGATGGTCTCCTTCTTTCTTTTCTATTTTTTATCGCCGAAAGTAATGCAGGAAATAATTTTCACGTTATCACCGTGGTGCTAGTAGCGTCGGTTAACACTCAAAGGGTTAGATCCTTTGATTAACCAATGCAGGGACATGTTAAACTGTTCACACATTCACTTACTCCATCCAGTACATAATCCATTTAACCCTTTCCTTTAGAACGCGATTCTCCATAAATAAATCAGACGCGATGAACACAATTTCCTAAAATAACGCACCGCTTACAAAAAAATTGGTTTCGGAAATGTACCAAATATCGAAGCGGATTTTACTCTTCCATCTCTTTCTGTAGAATCTATTATCTTATCAATGCAAGGTAAACAGAAATAGTAGCGAACAGAAGAAAATATTTATTAATGAGAGTTGCTACCAAGGTCTATCAATTTATTGCTTACAATTAGAAACTATACACGCATACTCGATACACTTTCAGAGTTAATTTTCTTACGAAAACAAGTTGTTGTATTTAAATACATTTTATTCTTCATTTTCAATTTATTTTTTTTATACTGCACTTTGCAGGCCGCTGTATATTTTACTTCAGTTTATTTCAATTTATGGGCCTGCTTTTTTGATAAGATGCGAATGTTTAATGTTGGAGCGACTAATAGACCACTGAGTCTGGATATTTGTATCTGTTCTTTTCCTGTGAAAGTAATAGCCGGGCTTTACTTTATGTATGTTTCTTCTGAATTTATGTAAGGAACATCTAACAATAAGTACGATTGTACAAACTTATATAAGCTGGACTTGTATTTTATGTAATCGACTCTGACCTATAGGCACTTTAATGAGACGCTGTTAGTGGAAAGGTTCATTACTTGTAACGATGATCCTTGAATAACCACAAGCTCATCACTCTAAGAAACTATTTATATCTTCTTGCTCGTCGATTTTCTCGCGTTCCATACCCTCCGATTCGCTGTAATTTCAAATAATTACGATTGATCATTTCGAACACGCCAGCGATATCCATTTTCTAAACACGAAAATCGCATTGGAAGTTGAATGAACGTTACATCGATTTCGTTTCTATCCCTTTGTTCGTTCGGTTTTTGCTAGTTTCCTGGATTTTCCTAACTACGCTCGGGATTTCAAATTTTCGAGACGGTTATCTGAAAATGTTGGTGGTAATTTTGGTAAATTAATTTTCTTAAGGAAGAAAAGAAGAATATTAGATCTATCAAATAGCTTCCGTCTATTTAGGAAAACTTTTGGAGAACATTTTTCATTGCAATGGATTTTATTCGTATTTTTATTCGTTTAATTTTATTAATATTTAGATTTTTTCTTTTAACAAACAGTGAAAATGAGCAAAGCAACGCATTGATAATTGAAAAAATATCTAAAGAAGAATATATATTGATTATATAAATATGATTGGGATTTATCTATTTTTCCAGATGACACGCAGTCTGGGATATCCAACGTTGCAGTCGAGTATACTAAAAGATTTGTGTCTGACTTGGAGGAACATTTCATATACGGTTGAGAGGAAGGTCAATGGCGGTAGTCTTCGAGCAATTTTCGGTCTGCAGCACACTGAATTCATTCGACTGCTCAATGGAGGTATAATTTCTACTAAAAAGAACAAGGAAATAATACTGAATATATATAATCCGTAACTATATTCTCTGGTGCTTTTATAATCCAAAAATTATTAATTCTCTGATTTACTTCTAGTCAGTGGTATAATTAATTCAGGAATGTTGATGGCGATTATGGGACCAAGGTAATCATCGTGAAATTTCTTGTAACCCTGGAATACTAAATAAATTACAAATTATTAATTTACATAAAAACACCGATATGTGGCGAATATAAGATAGTCAGATAACTATAGACATACTCATAAGATATTTAATTCTCGTCACATGTTCTGTAGATCATTTTCAAATGGAAATATCATTTACTTTTGGGATTCATTTTCTATTTCTTCTTCGTCTTTATCCATCTTGTTAACCTCACCAGTTGTGTAGTTACGTATACTTATTTTTATTTTCATTTCGCTGCTCTAACAGTGTATCTATGTGTGATATATTGGGTTGAGTCACAATTTGTTTACGTTTATTTAACAAAATGTGAAGAGATCTATCTAATCAAGAAGTAACTCTACAGATACGTACGTATCTTCATTCACATAGGTGTATTTTTAAGTTCCATTGATTTGTATAACATTTTTCCAAATTCATACGAATTTGTTACTCAATAAATTATTAATATTATTTCGTTATTTATTACGATTAATATTTAGATACTTATACAGGGTGTATCGTAACATGTGAGACCTACTTTAGTCGTGGACAGACACAAAAACAATGGAAAAAGTTCACTCGAACATGTGCTACATCTGACCTTGTGCCAAAGTTACCTCAAGGTTTCAACTTAATTCCAATCTTCACAGAAGGTTATAGCTACGATTCTCGGTCTGTATGTAAGCTTGTTGTTGTTGTATCAAAAAGTTTCGCAATATTTCAAAAATTCCAGGTGTATGTCAAGCAATACAAACCGAGGTAGCACCTTCTGTGAAGATAAACACTTTATTATTCTAATTATTAAAACACAAATATGGCTATAAATTTGAAACAGAATTAGACAGAACACATGTTCACATGAACTTCTTTCATCGTTTTTGTGCCCCCTGTCAATTCCTGAAGTGGATACCACATATTACAATACACCCTGTATATTGAAGATTGCTAGCTCTAGTGTTAACGCACTCACCTGAATCCAACCTATGCAACCCAATAAAACGTCCACCCCCATAAAAAAGTTGTTTGCTATCCTCTTAACTGTGTGATAATCAGTAAACTTTACGGATCATTAAATTTCTAATCAGCTCGTTGTTAGCAGCATATCTTTACATGTAAAATTTACGGATTACAGATGTTGCTGCCGTTAAACTTGGCGTATTAAGATTTTAACGTTCGTTTCTACCCTCTTTATCCCCGGCTTGAGGAACAGTTTGCTGATGCGTTTAATATTACAGTCTGTACCGTGAAGAGGACGGCAGAGACGGAAATAAAATTGGATGTTCAGAGCATGGCTGATGAAAATTACGAGTGCTTAGTATTCCGGGGTTAATTGTTCCCAACGCGGGGATGGAACGTTCTTCTCCCTCACTGAAAAGAACTTGTTTTTGCAGCGGCGCTGGGAAAACTACGTTGCTCGCGACGATCAGCCGCCGTGTGAAAGGTTCATAAGTTTATCTTCCTCCATTTTTCACGATTTAATCTGCAGCGGTTTGAATGAAACGGTATTGTTAATGGTAGAACTACCAACGAATGAAATTTGTGCCAAAAAAGATCGAAATGAAAGGTACCTATATGAAAAAATATGGCAAAAATTTCAAATCATGTTTTCTGGGTACTTATATGTGTGTTATAATAGATTAAATAGATAGATAATTAAATGTGTTTTAATAGATTTTTGACAAAATAATTTATTAAGGTAATAGAAGAATCTAATCTGATCAGACGTTTTCTAAAAACAAAATCTATTTCTAGTGTTACCTTAATAGTTAAATTTTGATACTGTTTTATATTTTGCATAATTCGATTTCTAACTTTATCAGGGAAACCTAATCAATTTTTTATATATTACAATAAATATATTAGTAAAATCAATAATATAATATTACAAAGTTTCTAGACCTTCGTTGCAGAAAATTTCTTCCCTTTTCTTTGAAACTATGGTTTAAATATATTTTTGCTGATATAGATAAAAATAAAAAGAGAAATATTCTCTGCCCTTTTACTATTTTTGAAATCAAAACGAGCAGATCTCTGACCAGTGTGCATTTTTAATCGATAGGAGAAGCGACAGGTGACGTTCTGTTAAATGGCAAGCCTATCGATACCGACCAGATGATAAGGACATCTGGATTCGTTCCACAAATGGACCTGGCCATCGAATCGCTGACAATCCTAGAGCACATGGAATTCATGGTTCGTTCAATTACATTGCTCTAATTTACTTCAATCTTTCTATATTCAATCAAGTCTCTATTTCCCCCTAAAAATGTCTAAGATTTAGAGTTTTACAATGTTTCTTATTATCTATATTAATAAGTAACATTTTTCAAAGTTACAAGACTTTGGTACTTTAGAATTAAACGATTATGGACTTACAGAACTACAGAACCATAAAACTGTAGAATTATAAAATTAGAAAAACATTTTTCCTAATATGACTTAATAACAAATAAATATCGGTCCACCAGAAAAAAATATAAATTTATTTTTTAATAATATACATATGCAAAGGCAAAATAAATTTTTCCATTAGTTTCCCGAATTCATATTCCTTAAATTACCTATATCCATTTTCCTCGCTACAAGAAATTTATCAAAGTACCAAGAAACGGAATGAAAAATGGTGGATATATTATAACTATCGTAACGTCGTTGAAAGCATTTGTTTGATATATATTTTATCGTCGATGATAGATATCATGAATCGTTCTTGATAAACATACTCGTTTCAATGGACGGCGGCAATCGATCTCTACTAACACCGATCGAATAATGGTTACCCAGTAGCTAGTAGAAGTTTATGGTGCAGTTCACGGTACAGTGAGCAGAATAATCGTTCGATAAACTCGCGTCGATTGGCAGTTAGCGGTTTTAAATAATTGCCTTTTATTCGCCATCAGTTTGTCAAGCTCGTAATCGAGATCGATAAACCAGCTGATATCAGAACAGATTATCTGTCTTATGTAACGAGAAGGAGTTATGCGTTTCGATGGATCAATTCTTAAATCGAATGAAATATAATGGAACAATGATTTCTTTGTGAAACACCTGCTTTTATCCTTTGTCCGATGTTTGGTTGAAAATATGTATTGGGGATGGCTTATCATCGGTAGATATGAAATTGTAATCTAAGCCTTTCAGAGCTGATTTCTTCATAATCTATAAGAAAGATTATTTTTTGTTAATTATCACTTAGAAAAAATATTATTTATATGTAACACAAAATTGTGCGTGTAGACTGCACACGTTTATGTAATTTCATATTTTTAACTTTCCAATTTTCAAGTTTCCAATTTTCCATTTATGCATAAACGTTTCATGTCCCTTTTGTGACGCTTATGATTCGTATTTGTATTATGACATTCATGGTTTTTATTTTTTACATCTTTCACGATATTTATGACTTTTAATATCGTATTGTAATTTTCACAATTTTTATGTTTCTTATGGTTTTCATAATTTGCACGGTTCACTATTCTCTGATTTGCGTGACTTTTATCTTTATTACGACTTGCGTGATTTTTATGATTCTTATTCTATTAATTTTACTTTAACTTCCGTGATCTCCATGTTATTCACGATCTTTGTAATTTTTATACGTATTATGATTTCCATGTCCATCATAATTTATAATCTCGTCCCAATAATACGACGCTGAGTTTCAAGCATCCAATCTGAAATCTGTTAAAAATCAATCTCGTATCTTTCATCAAAGAACTACTCTTCAAAGGCTTATTTCGCGTTTAAGCGAAACCGAATCTCATTTCAAACTTTCGCTGAAAACGCTTTTCCAATGCGCATCTGACCGTCGACGTCGTGTAATTAGCTTAAACGTCGAATGATTGGGTTCCGCAGCCATTAAAACTTGGCGATTGTTCTTGATTTGATCAAGGCGTGCATGAAAATGGACAGGAGGTTGAGGGCCAACGTCAGAAGGCAACGCATAATGATGCTGCTTGGTGAACTTGGACTAGGAAAATGTATCGCCACGAAATTATCTGCCCTTTCTGGCGGAGAGAGAAAACGCGTCACCCTGGCTGTTCAAGTAAGATCTTGAAGCATTTTTCTAAAATAAAAACATATATAGACAAATGAATTTTTCAAGCTTTTTAACTATTTTTGATAATTCATGTTTTAATTACACATGTTTTTGGTTATTGACTTGGTTGAAATTTTAAATACCGATAGATTTTGTCGTTCTATTTATAAAAATATATATCCTATGAGATATTATAACAATGATAATATTTATTTATTTTAACCCGTAATTTCTTTCATATGAGATACACATAGAGTAGAAAATCTTTCTAGTTGCTTACCGAACCGAACATTCTCTTCTGCGACGAGCCAACTACAGGGTTGGATAGTTATGGGGCGATGACTGTGGTGAAGACGTTGAGGGACGTCGCGGCCAGCGGAAGGATAGTCATATGCACGTTGCATCAACCTGCTTCCGGTTTGTTAGACATCTTCCATGAAGTTCTGCTACTTTCCAGCGGCAGGGTCGCTTTTCAAGGTTCTTCTACCGATGCTATGAAATTCTTCGATAGGTTTGATTATTTATTTATTTATTTAGATAGCCCCTCAACGCTTCATTTCATTTTTAATCAGATTTTGAGATAAATAAGGAATTATTTGTAATTATATTTTATATTATTATTTACATTATATATAGTATTTATAGGATCAGTATAAATATGTAGAGCTATTTATTATTAATATCAGAAGGTTTATTTCAATTAAAATTGTGTATTCTTTAAAAAATTCAAGGATAACTTCACTTGACTGAAGATCAATTTAAAGTTGATTTAAATCAGAGTTATTAGCTGATAATTTCTCATGGAAATTTTGGTATTTAGAATAGTATTTCATTTTCATTTGTTTTATATAAAATTTATGGTCATTCTAATATTTCGACGATACGATTTGAATAATTTGTGAATGTTACGAACGACGCCATAAGATGTCAAATGGCTACTTTTAAAGATGGCTTTTGTTTTGAAAATTTTAAAAGAAATTGGTATGCAGCTATTTTTGAATGACGTGACTCGTTTAGAAATGTACGTGTTTTCTTTGCGCGTAGCAAACAGTGATCGTTCACATAATGTTTTTACACAAGATTTACAAATTTAGATTCATGTATACAAGGTTCCAAAGAATTCAAACTTCTTACCATTCAACCAATACATAATTCACACACTATTTCACAAAAATGGAACGCAACTTTCAGCTTGGACCTACGTTGTCCTCCAACTTTCAACAGCGCCGAGTTCTTCGTTTCTCAACTATCCATCGTCCGTGGCAAGGAAGCTGAAAGTTATAGAAAGGTACTGTAAACAAAATCTTTCGAAGAATTTTCAACGACGTGAATGATTTAGACAAACATGATACTTAGCAAAAAATTAAATGTTATAGCGTAGTATATTTCAATCTTTGTGGCTCTCAGGGCGAAATATATAAAACTCGCGGGGTAAAATATATACTAAGTATATCAAATATATAAAATTTTTTCAACGTATTAACAAAAGAAAAGAAAAGAACAAAGAAAAGAGAAACGGAAATAAAACTTTCTGGACAAACTTGATGATCCTGCATAGGTAAATTGGATCTGCGATCAATACGAGAAATCGAAACACAGCCAGAAGGTGTCGAAACTGATCGACTACTCCTGCTTCATGGATTCCAGTGAGCTACCAGCAATATTCTCACAGATCTCCCTGTCTCCGAAAGATTTCAAAAAAGCACGTACACTGACGCAGCTTCGTTGGCTCACGTGGCGAACTTACGTCGATTACAAGAGGAACTCAGCCTCTCTTCTCTTACGATTCACAACGTACATGGTGAGGCATTTGACTTTGTCCTACAACAAGCTTTTCCTTTGACCACGATAAGCTGTCTGATCCCCTTCGCCTTGTTTCTCCGCCTTTGTGCTTTAATCGTTCCCGTATCGTAGCTACACGGTCATTGTTTCATATGTTTCAGAGTTTCAGATGGTAGTGGATTAAATCTCAAGTTGTCGGGAAATTTGAAGGGAAAAGTTGTGAGATAAGATAGTTCGAAGTCTGATAGCTAGAGACGAACGTTGCATTCACACAACATTTAACGTATACATAGTTTTCCTCTTTTTGCCTTTCAGTTAATTTATATTATCTCTGGTTTCTTCTATTCTCCAATCAATTTATATTATTGAATGTAGATTTTCGATACTAGATTTATGAAAAGGAATTCCAAGGAATTTGATTTTACATTTTGTTTCTTTTACCGAGATCCTGTAATTTTATAATGTTCGATCAAGATAGATTATTGTGGTTCCTTGAATCCTATTTTCAATTAAATCTTTTCACAATTATTATATCTCGATAAATATATGCATAATTTTACTAAGTTGAAATTTAGAATACCTTCTAGTCCATATAATTTTGCATCTTTCTAGGTAAATTAAATTGTCTTGACCTTCTTTGAAACCTCCCTCATTTCTAATAAATTTTTGTACTCGATATTCCATAACTCTCTCTTTTTATGCTTTCTTTTTCGAAATTCCAATTTTTCCCGAAGACATTCGATAATTTTATATGGCTTAACTGTACCAACACCACACAAATATTTTCTCCTTGCGATTCATATCGCTTCTTGTTGTTAGATTGTGAAATCGTTTGGGTACTTTTTAATTCGTCTCCTCAGGATAAGCTGGCTGTATAGATTATTTGCTAAAGTAATTGGATGGTTAGATAGCCTCTTTTTGTATCACTTAACATGGTTTGCGATTACTTTCGAAACCGGTTCTATCTCCAGGTCTTTTCTGAGCTCTTAGTTTCTAATGCACCATGGAGCATTGACTATTGTCCGTGGAGTGGTTGATTGTAATGCTTCGATCTTTTTGATGCGGCTGTTAGCTGCTGTGTCCTAGAGCTCAATCCTATAAGTTCAGATTGGTCTCACAATTACTGTACTTTGTAGATTAGGTTGTTTGTTTTCCGCATTTATAGTTTTGAATTGCAATATACTTCCTGCTAGGTATCCCATGTTTCTTCTTTTGTTTCCAATTTGTTCTACTTTTTGCCGAGTGTGATGCTTCCAAGCGAGTCTGCTACCCAAGCGCATTCCCAAGTTCTTAACTGTATCGGTTTTATTGTTCAGTGATATTGCACGGGCTGTCTGTTTCCTTCGAGTGAAAGTTATGTGCTTGCGTTTCTCCTCGTTCACTATAATTTGTTACATTTCTCGGGTCACGATTCTAGTGTAATTAGCTTTTTTTCTTGTCATAGTTACTATAACTTTCGATTTCCAACACTGAACCAGAGTCTCGCCTGATACCTTACAATTTAGCATCGATCACTAGTCTCCAAATATTCCCAAAAAAGCAGGATTTACTATCCTTTCTGGTATTTTTAAAATATAATATTCTCAAATTATATAAATTGCCATAAACTTTACTCTAATCAATGTTCTTGTCAACTCCACTGTGTCGCCGGCTCGATTCTTCTCTAATCAATCATCCGCCTTCTATTCGGTTTCCCAATTTTCCTGAATTTCGTCGAACTCCAAACAATCCAGAAATCGACAAACGTACGTTTAAAGTTTATAGGATTGCTGATAGCGTTGCCCTATATGAACATCATGGGACAAGCGTTGAATCAGGGTGGCATACAGAATATGCAAGGTCTCTTCTACTTGGTGGTCGTCGAAACTGTATTCACGTTCAATTATGCTGTTTTCTACACATTCCCGCGAGAACTGCCTCTTCTACTGCGTGACATCGCCAGTGGATTATACGACCCAACGCCGTATTACATGAGCAAGGTTATCGTCCTGGTAAGATAAATTGATTATTAATAAGTCCTTTAGCAGTACCTAAGATCTTATTACAATCTCTGTATAGAATATTAATAGATGTGACTCGGCGAAATTACATTTTTCCTAACAACGAAATAGACACAGATGAAATTTAACAGAATATTATTTAGAAGATTTTGTTACAGACATTGAAACTTTTGTGTTCACCTACTTTTGCGTTATAGTTATTCTAATTGGAAAACTTTTGATAAAGGTATTCTTATTAATTAAAAAATTAGAAGTGACTAAAAATTGGAAATACATTTAAATTAATGATTATGTTAATTAGTAATATTAACATCAAGATATTTATTGAATTATTGGATTAATAAAAAACGGTCTTATTTTGTTTCATAGTCGTTGGAAGTTTTTCTGGTCCAAGGAAAATAAGGTTTCGAAGTGATCGCATTCCGGCTATTATTTAATTGTATACTGGTTTTTATGCTTTCGAGATATTACATTTCTGGATGAATAGTGGCGAAATCCAATCTCCAATTTCAATGTACGGATATAGTGGATTCCGTGGAAATTTTCAGATACCCGGGGCGATAATACAGCCATTGCTGTACGCGGCTTTCATATTCGCAATCACGGGGCTGAAGGGTGGACTTTTAGGATTCGTTTACTTTGCGCTGCCTGTAGTTGTCTGCGCCGTTTCAGCCTCTGCTCTTGGTGAGGATCTTCCCAGTAGAAAAGATAAAACAGAAGAAAACAAAAATTCTCAACTATTATACGAATACTATATATTTTTTATTACTAAAGCAATATAACTGAAATTGTTGTAAGTCTCAGAGACACAGACAGACAAAGAGAAAATTATTGATTATATTTATTATATAATTGAAAGTGGATAGTCGATTTTTATACATTTACGATTTTATACATTTTTTCTACAAATTGCATACAGTACATAAAAATATATGTAATGTTCAGAATGGAATACTCTGTATAATTTTTGCCAGATGGAACAAATTTCTATGTTCCATTCCTTTATCATTATTTCTTAGTTTTTGTTCACAAATATATGAAATTACATAAAAATTAACACTCTACGTAGAAGTATGGTAAAGGTAATCTTTGATTCACTGTAGTTTTATAAATTAACTAAGGAACAGTAAAATGTCTGTAGCGTTAAAGAATTGCAGAAGTTATTCACGAGAGTATTACATTTTTATCAAATTATCCTAATTTATTGACTTCTCTGAGCGTGTAAAGGTGGATATTTTGAGTAGAAACACACAAGAACGGTCTGATTTCTCGACAGGTTTATTTCTATCGGCGTCGTTCCAATCGGTAAACACAGCCTCCCTATTTTCTGTGCCGTTGGACTTCCTTGGCCTGATGTTCTGTGGAATTTATTTGCATCTCGGGTGAGGAGAACGATTACAAGCTTCAATTAAATTTAACGTACTCATGGTCGAATGCTCATTCGCGACTACAAAATTAAATTCCACATTCAACAACACGCAGTTTAAAATAGCTTGTTTCTAAGTTCCTACAATATTTGAAAAATACACTAATGGCGATAAAGAATATATATAGATATAAGTTTAATTAAAACGAGCGTGTATAGGTACGATACGTCCCCTTACAAATATTTTTCAGCTATCTGGCGCCTGGTATCGCGTGGCTTAAATATCTATCTCAGTTCTATTATGGCTTAGAGGCGGTTTCCTTGACGCAATGGCCTCTAATCGATCACATAAGTACGTACTTACCTGTTGAACTTGATCACATTTGTCTTCATATTTTATTCCGTTACATGCATCGTTATACGCTCTATAGAAATTAAACAGAAGGAAAATGTTCCATTATTTTAAATTGCTTTTCACAAATTGTTTCTTTCATGCGAGAAAATACTTGAAATAAAAGTTGTTAGGTTTTTAGTTTTCTTAATCTTCGACCCAAGTTTGAAGTCCATTCTAACTTTTTTCAATCTTTAATCGGACTGTAAATTCTTCTTTATTTTCTTTTCTTTTCTTTTTTAACGAAGAGTATAATACAATATCTAACTCTGTGATTAGTATAACAAAGTACAAATATTATAAAAATATTGCTTAATATTATCGAGCATTAATTGCAGGATTAAAAATTAAAAATTGTGAAATAAAATTGTAGAATATAAATAAAAGCAGAAAACGTTCTTCTTTTATGTCAAAGATTGTTCGCCGGATCCGGAAGAGCCGTGTGTCTCCAGCGGACGAGAAGTTTTAGAGAAGTACGGCTACTTACCAAATCATTACACCATGGATATAATCGGCCTCTTGGTCATTTTTGGGATTTGCCATTTCGCTGGTTTTCTGGTGATCAGACACAGAAGTCGCAAGGAACCTGTCTATTAAATTAATTTCCAGTTGTTAATTAAGTTAATCTCCAATTTTATTCACTTTTTCAATCCATTCTACAACTTTTCTTTCTAAAAAAAAAAGATCTAAAAAAAATCAATGCACAAACGTTTCGTTACTACCGTTGTTTTTCAATTTGTAAACTTAAATACTTTGTCATCTCGGATCGATCCAAGTAATCACCTCTGATCTCATGAAATTAACAATTCATAGATTCTCGATATTAACGTTAACATCAACAGATATTTCGAATACAAGGAATACAAAGATAATATTAAGTTATACGAGTAACTTTAAGTAAGTTGATATGTATTACATGCTCGTTATAAATTATTTTATGTAAACGAATGGTGGGATTGTTATTCACAAAAATGTTCTAATTTTCCTCCTCCTTTGTAGACCAATGTATCCAAGAATATTCATTGCGATTGTTAAGGATAGAAGACCACTGAAATCCCAGATGAGATTTGTCTTCTCGAATCCATATTCCGATAGCACTTGTTCTCCATTTCGTAGACAAGGAAAGTCACTGGATGCTAGACATTCTAAATGAAAGTTGGTCGAATTGAATTAATAATTAATTATATTTAAATCGTTGTAAGGTAAATTACATATATTAAATTTTTTCCGAATATGAAATTTCAATCGATTTATCCGAAAGTCATTAGCTTTCGAAATAAATTATTAGATTTTTGGTCTCTCGAAGAAAAACGCAGTCGTATAATAATTTTGACTTTACAATATTCATCGCAGAAACTTCATTAACTCGTCTAAGGTTCGTTCAATTAATATCTTACGTTTATTCCTTTATTCAGAGTTTATTTCATTAATATGCTGAAATTATTTGTAAGAATTCTAAAATCCATTAATTTTACGATTAAATACTTTTATTTTAGTGAAACTAAAATTTATATTCAACCAAAATGTAAAAAAAAAGACAGAAAAAAGTAGAACTGATATTGGAGTTAGATTAAGGTTTTTACTAAACCATGCGAAAAACTGAATTAAATTTTCATCAGATTAATATCTCTGGCTTCGGATACGTCATTCTAAGAAAATTTCCAAAACTGATCTTCTACGTTTGCGAATGATTTTCCGACGGGTACTCGAGAGATCGCCAGAAGTTGGCACAATCTATTTAAGAAATTATTGTGCTCACCAATATCCTCTATTCGTGACCAATAAATTATGGAAAGAGCTTCGTTCAGGTAAAAGAATATCGAGAAATATTTAAAACACGTCAGATACTTGGGCAGCGACCTGAAACCGTCAAAGACGCATTAGTTTTATAGCTTGCTGACCCGTGAAGAAAATAAAGCTTTTTTCGATCTACTTCTAAAATTTTTATGGTCTAGTTAAATTCGAACATTGCATTCGAGTAAATTTTAGATTTTTGAACGTTTCTCCAATATGCTTTAAATAAGAAAACTAAATAAAAGATATAAATCTTATGTACAAAATTTGAGTGTCGTACTCTCTTTATTCTATTTAATTTTGAGCCATTATATTCTCAAAATTTAAAAAAAGTGTATTTTCGTTTAACAAGTTTGTGTTTCTTTATTTTCTTTTATTTCTGTGCTAGTTTATTCTCAATATATTGTGTCTTCTATTTTTTTTTTAATTCTTAAAGGCAATATTGACAATGCCTGAATGATATTTTTCTCGTTTCATTTAATTTTAAGCATACCAGCCATTAAGTTCAAGCAATTTCTTTATTTTCTATGTCTTTTCATTTCTTTTCATATTTTCTATTGTGCTTCTCATTCCGTTTAATTTTCATTGTCACACCCATAAAAATTGAGCGGTATTACAAGCGTAAATTTCAATTTTTTCTTTCTTCCTTTTTTTTTTAATCTTGGACTTTATATACTATATACCCCCGATTAACTGAAGTTATAGTTATCTAATTAAATAATTTCCAAAAAATAAATACCAAATATTGTTTCAGTGTCGTTTACGAAGCTTTTAACGGCAAAGTTATAATTTGTATTTATTTAAAATATATAATACCTGAGATTGTAGAACATCCCAGCAGTTAATAAGAAGAGCATGTCTATAGGTACCATGATTGACGTGATAACATCAACATTCTCGATCCAAATGGAAAACACTAAGCCGTACGCTATACTACAAATCGCAGCCACTGATGTGGTCAAGCAGTAAAATAAAAAATTGGACAAATCGATTTGAGCGATCAAGATGAAGTATATAACTGTTGTGAAGAGTATGGCCTTCAGGACTGCTTTTGGTATCTGAAAAATATTTTTTTCTTTGTTAGTGACTCGGTTTTAAAGTGTTCTTAATTGATAACAATAGAACAGAAACAATTTCCATTTTTTAGAAAACAAAGTTAAGTGCTGGTAGTTCTAGCTAAGTTGAATTTTAAAATGCTGAAACTGACTGAAATGATTCTGTGACATTCCATATTTGTTCTTCTCATAACAACTTCATAACTCTATGAGATTTATATTTGTACGAATATAATTGGAAAAGTGGAACTTGGATAGAAGCTTCTTTCAAGTATCAAATATTTTAAAGAGTATTATTCTTAGCATATTACGTGCATTTTTACATCTTGAAATTTCTCACAAATGTACAAAAATACGCAATCTAATTATGATTATTATAAGACAGTGCGATGTCAGTTTTCATGAGACTGTGTTCCACGTTTACCATTATAAAGAGGTGACTACATCTCTTCGAATCACAGAAACGTACCAGGACGAAGGAAAATAATTTTCGTAACATAATTAATTATACAGCTAAAGGTAGGATACTGATTTAAAGCTTGATAAATGCGAGTAAATAAAAATTCTCAAAATTTTGACGTTCGCGATCAGAAACATTTTAAGGTGTGTTAAAAGTTATTTGTTTTAACGTTAGACGAACTTAGATCTGGTTAGAAAAGTTGAAAGCAAAATCATACTGTTACCAGACCGCAGAACGTGGCGACGTAATAGGGGCCGCTGCCATAAACGCCGTCCTCGCGAAGATAAATCAAAAGCTGGCTAGGAAATTCGTAAATCACGGAGTAGGCGACCGTGAACGAAATTTCAGAGCTCATCATGTACAATGCGCCTCTCGCGTTCTGCACACCCACCTGCGTGTGTGAATTAATCCCCGTGTAAAAAGTGGCCACCGCCGCCATGGAGAGCTGCGATTAATTTTAATTACAATCATTTTCTTTTTTTTTTTGTAAAACTCCATAGAATTTGGTGAGCATTCGTCATTATCAGTTGTTAGTTATTCAAAATAACGAACAAAAGTAAACACATTAATTTCTTATCTAGAACCCTTGAACATTCCACAAAATGGCAAATTTTACGCTTCTTCTCTCAACGATTGTTTTCATCCCCTAAAATTGTACTACAAAGGATACACTAACAAAGGGTAAATTCGTGTGATAAATGAATATTTTCTTTGTACAGACAGTTTCACAATATCTTGCAAACCTCCCAAATTTTCTCAATTTCTAAATTTCTTTCGTTAGTGTACGCGCTTCACAAAAATTCTTATCAACGAATGAATTCTACCCCAAATTTCCCATTAGTTCCCTTTCGTTCAAAACTTGAGTTAATGTTTGCTAATGTTCAAATCGATTGAAATAACTCACGAAATAAGAAAGCCACGAAACCCATCCTTGAAAGATCTTCCTGCGACTTTGAACCCATATCCTCCACGTCAACCAAGAAAACTGTATCGCGCATCCAGGTTTTCTAAAAGTTATTTCTATTGCAACAGAAGGATCTCTTCGTACATTTCAATAAACCATCTTTCTCCTTTTTTTTCTGTTTTCCTTTCGAAAATATTTTTTATTACCTCTGCGGTTCGATTTCCAGGTCTTTGCTGTTGGTGATTTTGGGAATCCTCGAGAGAGGAGATCGCGAGAATGCCCGACATATCTTATCGATAAGTTCTCCGGCTCCAGTGTCCTCGCTATTCGGATTTGTCGTGGACGTTTCGGTTTTTCGCCGAGATAAGAGTTTTACATAGTACTCGGACTCGTCGAAACCAACTGGGCATTCGTAACCTAAGCTGTGTTTGTTCCACATTTAGAATTGTATTATTTCAGACGAATTTTAATCAATTTTTCGCATAATATTTCGGAGAAATTTTTAATCAATCTTATATAACATTATTTGAGCTTTATTTGATTTTATTGAAATTAGCAGCTAACAATGTTTCTGGAAATTTCAATTAGAATTGGTATTTTCAATTTAATTATTTATTTCAAGTATTCGTAGCCTAGACTGTGTTTGTTTGGCATTTAGAATTTTATTAAGCCTTCAGTCAAATTTTACAAGAAATTTCATACAATATACAGACACTTTTTGTTTTTGTTTGATATTATGCAGTTTCATTTAAATGTTATTTGATTTTATTGGAAGCAGAATTTAATAATGTTTCAAGTGACTTCAGTCAGAATTGAACATCTTCTAATTAATTAGTTATTTGAAGCAACTTTGACTTTAATAGTATTTATTTAATTATTCCTGTGGTTAGAGGAAGAAGATTTATCTTTTGTCCTTTTCTTTAATTTCTATTCCTTTTTGAAATAGAAAATATTATGGATAATAAAAGTTATGTTAATTAGCTACCTGAGGAAAAACTGTGTAGCATTCTCCAAAGTGCCAAAGTAACCTGTTTTCCCATCAGACAGAAATAACACATGAGAAAAAAGATTGTATACGTCCATTCCTGGTTGATGAATAGTACAAAAGACTATAGATTCGTGACTTATAGTCGTCAATGCCTCTACCACTTGCTTTGCAGAGAATATGTCCAAACCTAGGATTTAATTATTACGTATAATTACGGAAATTTTCATTAAAGCTTTTATATTAAAACATTGAAAATTAACACGAGGAGAAATCCAAAAGTAAAAAAGAGAAAGAAATAAAACGTAGAAAAGTAGAAAACTAGGAGAAAGCATTCCACGTTCCAAATATACTAACAAAAAGAACAAAAGAAGAGAAATAAAAAAATTTGGCATTGATAATTAAGAATTAAAAATTTCCAATTATATTCCAATAATATTCAATCACTCGAAAATATTCTAATCATTCATAACGCTACTCTATCCACGAACCCTCAAATCGATATCTCCTGTAACTTTCTCTTACCAGTAGTCGGCTCGTCGAGGAAAAGTATCTTTGGCCTGGTAATCAATTCACCAGCCAAGGAAAGTCGTTTCCTCTGTCCACCAGACAAATTGGATATCAACACGTCTTTACAATCGATCAGGCCCATCTCCGTCGACAATTTCATTAACAAAAATTTCCTTTGTACACTGTTGACGTTCATCTTCAACGCGTACTGAACAAACCAACTGATTTATCGTGAATTATCTTCAGTACAAATAACGATGAGCGCATTTAAGTAAGATGATGGAAATTAATATTTATTCATTTATTATTAAATGCTGGATATTATTTGTAATGTAATAAATTTAATATATAATAAATGATAATATAGACTATGTAATAATTAAATTCGCAATATAATTATCTATAATATTAATTATATAATACAGACTAATATTTATTTATTTCTCGTAATTTTAGTTGAGCATCATTAATTATCAAAGTAAAGCAACTAATCACCCAGAACAGTAAATATTCTTCCACGGTGAGAAACGTTGGCAAAGCATTGCATTGAGGCAGGTAACTGGATATCTTCGACATGATTATTTGTGAAACGATTTGCCCATTTATTGACACAGATCCAGCCGCCGGTTCAATTTTCCCAGCTAGAGCCGCTAAAAGCGTCGTTTTTCCAGCGCCACTGGAAAAGAATGATCGTTGTGATCATTTTTAGGTTTGGCAATCTACGAGGTTAGTGTTTCGTGTTGATCATTTAATTCGTAATTGTACAGTTTCTTCTCTTATAAAGATAAACCAATTTAATATTTTGAAGATGGTTCTAACACTTACTAGAATATACAATAAAAAATGTAAGTTCTTTCTTGTAAATTTCTTCTGCTCTAATCTATTAATTTCGTATCGATTAAAAAGTATTAAATATTAAATAATTAATTATAATCAACAGCTCTAAGCCTAAGAGTTCACGATTCCTCCTTCTCCAAATTTCAATTTCTTTGTAATAAATAATTAATTATAATCAACAGTTCTAAGCTTAAGAGTTCACGATTCCTCCTCCAAATTTCATTACGTCGAGTACTTTGTTCTTCCTATATTTATTTCTATAGTAACTTTTCTATACCTTGGTCCCATTATAGCAATCAGATTCCCCGTCACAGCATAACCAGATACTATAATCCACACAGATTTCTGTTACTTCACATTTGATAAAAAAAGTTTCTTAAATAATCCGCAAATCAATTAAAGAAATAGAAATTTCTATGAACAGGAAAATAATAAACAAATGGAAGATTTTCTTTCAATGTCACCTCCTTTCAAGATGGACAAATTTTCTACGTAAGGTCTTCTTCGAAACTTTTTCCATACAATCTTCAAGAAATCTCTTTCCTGAGGAACGCTCACTGTCAAATTATCCCAAACAATTGTATCTGCAACATTTTTCAATTCTTTTAACATTATCAAGTTGGATAGGTCGCGGGAAATCTGTATACTACGAAGACACGTAACAACTGTAATCAATTTCATGAACTGATTCGCTTCTTCGTGACGCTTATCATCGTTATCTAACCTGTTCCATGAAGAAAATATCTCTTCAATAAATTCAGAATAATGATATCTTCGCATACGTAGAAGGTAGAAGGCAAACTAATTAAGAGATTAAATTTCAGACTGCAATACATACAATGTGTCTCTTTATTTTACGCTTCTTTTTCTGCTGCTCTATTGCAACTGTCAGGATTTTCCATTGGTAATAAACGTTTCAGTGGGTGACAATGATAAGGAGATTCCAGTAAATAGAAAACAAAGAAACGAAAATTAGTCACAGTTAACGATTGTCTGTGTTTTATGAATTTATATATAATAATATCACGATATAATGTGATAATTCTAATAATTTTCAATAGTATTTAAATATCACAATGTAAATACTATTTAAACAAGTAGATTCTTCCAAATCTAATTTCACAGTGTTCTATAAACGACAAACTAGAATAGAGAACAGAATACTAAATAAATAATAAAACGCTAAAGAGTAAAATAGAAAATGGGACATGTATAGAATACTAATTAAATAATGGAATAATAAAACACTAAAATATAAAATGAAAAATAGCACGAGTTTGAGGTAGGAAAGAGGTATTAAAAAATTATTAAACAGATCCACTGTCCTTTTGGAAAATGGAAGAAAATTTTCGGACAAAGGACAATGGCAATAAATTATTTCATTTCAAGTTACCGCGTTCTTTACGCAATAATCTGATCTTTTCTACGCCATTATAAGAATATCCTGCTTAATTTTCGAGAAACAAAGTCTACGAAGCATCAAATTAAAAAGCACTCGGATAATGAACAGTTAAAAAGAACGCCAGCTCGCGAGTGCCATTTACTCAACAACGTTTACATGGTACGATGACTATGAAATCGCGAATGAACGACCAAGGAGCAGAAGAGTTTCATCATGAAGAATCTTTGTCTGGTGGCAATCAATCCTGAACAAACTTGAATCTCTTTTTATAAAATTTCTTACGATGAATTTTCTGAGAAACGATACAAAAATTCTTTTTTGCTATTTGTCATCTATCAGATTTGATGGTACATGGATTTGTAGTCTCACTGACGATGGAATTGATGCGCCTGTTCGTAGTAAGAACAAGATACCAATATGTGTAATTTATATCGATTTTGTATCCTGATGATGGAAATTAATTTATACACGAGTGACATAGATTTTTCAATCGAATTTTTATGGAGAAGAAACTTCTATAACTATCCTGATGATGGAAATTAATTTATACACGAGTGACATAGATTTTTCAATCGGATTTCTATGGAGAAGAAACATAAGAAGATGCTGGTTAATTATAGTAGTGGACAGCTTAATAGGCGCGTTAGCATCGCAGAAAGTGAGAGTACATTCTATGTAACGTTATGATAGTAGGATCGTCTAAGGACATCTGTGTCCTGCACTACGTAATATTCATTGTCTAATGCATAGTTGAGCAACTCGAGTGGGACAAGAGTGAAATTATTAAACTATTTGTATTGCATCCGGTTATTTGTCTACAAATTGAATTTAATTAATTTAGGACAAGTATGCGGATGTATATTTTCCAATATTTTCCTATCCTTTTTCATCAGTATATGAATAAACCAAGTACGAGCGAAAAAAATTATTTGTCTACGAATTGAATTTAATTAACTGGAGATACATTGAAACAAGGACATATGGATTTATAGTTTTCTGTTAAAATATTTTTTTCTTCTTTTCTCTTTTTTCTCTTCGTGTAAAGTAGTAAAACGAAGAATGGAATTTCTCTAAAAATACGTGACAGAAATGAAGGAAAAATAAAATGCTTTGCAACAGGCCATTATATTGAATCTCAATCACTTTACTATAAATTATATGTATATATAACATGCTTCTTATACATATAAATACAATCTGTATATAATATATAATACGTATGAACAAAGTATTTTCATCTTAATAAAAAAGGAGAAACGATAAAAGAGACAGGAAAACACGTGGCACCTCATCATTTTTCCATAGAAAAACGCAGAAACTCACGACATTTCCTCCGTTAAATACATATATCATGGACATTAATAATTACTCGTATAAAAAACTCTACTTAGGTCGACCTTATTATATAGAAAATGAAACGTTTTCCAAGCAGTCAGGCTTTCAACGTGGAACACAGTTTTAGTTTTCATCGATGGACCAAAATTCGTTGAAGAATGATCAATAATGATCATACTACCCATTCATTAGTATCTGGATACTTAGATTTAGTACATCAATTTGTGATTGATAATGGACACACAAATATAATGAAATGTAGATCAGTGGAAAATAACGAAATATTTATGAATTTAATGGAATTGTGAATCGATGGAGATTGGGTCAATCGAAATGATCCATTTAAAAACTTGCCAATGGTACGTATACTAGTAAAAATTGATAAAAATTATTACTAATTTTACTGATGAGTACAGTTCTTTGTAAATATTGCAAATGTTGAAATAATAGCAAGCTTCTGTAAATTG
This sequence comes from Bombus campestris, assembly GCA_905333015.3. Lineage (NCBI taxonomy): Eukaryota > Metazoa > Arthropoda > Insecta > Hymenoptera > Apidae > Bombus > Bombus campestris. The sequence goes on from HG995135.1 coordinate 8,691,292, forward strand.
ACTTTTTACATAATTAATCTCTTACGTTTAAAAACAAAAACAAATATAAACTTTGGTGTTTCTAATGTTTATATTATATATATATATTGTATCTTTGAATTTTCATAATATCTTATTTTAATATTCTATTAATTTAAGACTTTGTTTATTTGACTTGCAGCTTGTAAATGAAATAAAGAATTTTCAAAATGATGGAATGTTTCACAAAGATTAGTATCTACAAATAAATTTATCGCAGAATATTCTGCTTTTGGAAACTAACTTCATTGTAACGTTTTATAATATCGTACACAGCGATTACAATAAAAAATTAATCCAATGTAAGTTTCTTCTTCATCTTACGATTAAGTCGCAATCTATCAAGAGTACATAAATAAATGTCCAGATACTTTTGAGCGGTAATATACGTAAACTAGACTTATCATAGTAAGTGATCGATAATCGGCTAATGTAGTTTAGCTATCTTTTCAGTTCGATTAGAATAAGTCGCGGCCAGTGTCCATAAAGGTCAGTATCGTCGTCACTCGTTAATTTAAAAAAAGCAGAAAACTAGAAGTAAATTTGTTTTCCTAATTCTTAATTTTACATCTAATGATCGACAGGTTGTTAATTCGTTGTTTAATTCGTGAACGCTGTTAATCGTCGACGTGAATTGTCACTATGTTCTTTTTTCTTAATAAAAAAAAAAAAAAAAAAAAAAAATAACGAACAAAAATATAACAATAAAGAGGAAACAGATAGAACTTAAGATTTAGAATTGATATAAAAATCGCTGGAACGTGAGAGTGGTTTATTTCGTTAGGCTTACGTTAGCATAGTCTTCTAGAACTAAGAGGTGGAAACAGAAAACGAATTACGAATATAAAAATTACAGAAGAATAATTGCTGAATAAAAATGAATAAAAATCAGATTTATTAGAAAAATATCTAAAAATGAAATATCTAATAAGTCTAAATTTTACAAATATCCAAATTAGATACCTAACAAATCCAAATTATGTTACAGTCGAGTTATACATTTCAAGTATTCGTTAATCCACCTCTCAGGCATTTATCCATTATGTCGAAATTATTTATTATAGCTGTCCTTATTCGTGTTTCTAAAACTTTCGCATTCAATACTGTACAGCAATAACGAAATATAGAATTAAGGTTGTGAAAACGATTTTTTGGAATGGTAAGAGTCGTAAAGTTCGTCGTAGCAGTCTCGCGTTAACAAAAACGTCTTGTAAGCGGCGCTGACTTTCGATCAACAATCCCCGCTAAAACGTTCGACTTATTAATAAAAATTCTTCTATCTCCTGTCGAGCTTGCAATCGTCATCCGTTCACAATCTTCTTATCATTCTTTCGTTTCTTTCTGATTGAAGCCATAATTATAAAGATTTAGAAGAATGGTGAGCTCAGAATGCCGAGACGAGTCACATTCGCTTAAAAGTTGAAACATTTCAAACTTTCTTTTTACAAAAATAAGGAGTGATATAAGTGGACTATAAAATAATTGGAATTGAACAATGAATAGTTGGAAAACATACAGAAAACGTTGTAAGTAAAGACGAAGGACGATAATGTTAAAATTGTTTAAAAGCAGATGAAGGAATTCATTGAATTCTGAAATTTGGTTCTTTAGTAGTTGGGCATTTAGTGTAGAACTCAAGGGAAGATGTTAAGTCTATCTTAAATGTTTAATTTGCCAATTTTTAATCAGGTTTTCCAGAAACTTAGTGTATAATGGCAATAATTCATCATTATAAATTTTACTTACTATTCGTCTTATAAATAACACTCTTGATTATCTAATCTTAACTTGTCTTCAATTTCAAGGGAATTAAAATAAGAAGTATAGGAAGAAACGCAAGGAAACAGAGTAAATTCATATACGTTACAAAAAGAATCGTTCAAATTCCCTAAGAACTACAAAACAAAATCTATAAAATCATTGTGAGTACTCAACATTCTAATGAAGAATTAGTCAGCCTGACTACGTCTAAGAATTCTAATATTTTAAAAACTCTACTTTCTCCATGCTTATTCAGCATCCCAAGTTTCACCTTCTTCGACAAACCCAGCCGAACCTCCGATAAATGTGAATCACGTACAGTTGTGATCAAAAGAAAGTTTAAAATTGCAACTTGCACACGCTTAGACTGGAGATTTTTATACGAATTAATATTGTTGAGGATATAATTAAAACAGTGGAATCTTGATGGAAAATTGTTTTATCTAACAAGTGTTATGCGAAGCACTATAGCGTGGATCATATTATGTGCATTCCGTGCAATTTTGCACCTTCCTATTAATTTCCAATAAATGTATAAAAACCCTCAGTCCGTAATATACGAGTATTGGTAACTTCGTACTGGATGTTTTTCGTCATCTTGGTAACAATCACATTCTTCGAATATATATATATATCACCTCTATTCATCGTAATCGTAAAATAGAATTCCGTTTTCTAAAACTCGAATAAAGTCATAATAAAGCAGTATTGTTTAAACTTTCTTTTGTCCGTCATTCTATATATATATATATGTATGCATATTTACAAAGATCAAATGGAAGAATTATGCTCGATTTCCATAAATTCTCAATCAGTAACCATCGGCGATGTACGAGGAAGCATCGAAATCTTACAAAAGATGACTTTGATCGATGGAATGAACGTTATTATGGTTCGTTTCTCAGGGAGGAAATTGGTTACACGATCGAGACGAGATCCAGCGACGACGGTGATGGTCGACGCGGAGCAAGCAGAACTGCAATCTCGTGTCATGGCACCGATGGTTAAACGGTGATGGCAGGACCACGATAACGGACCGGATGATCCTGCTATCGGTTGGTTACCGATTCGTCAGCAGGAACAGGATTTCTTTGAACTCGTTGGCGTTTGATTCAATGCGAACCGCTCGCCATCTGTCTGATCCTGGGAGCCATTACCTCTCATCATCTGGTCGTTCTGAAGTATCTGCAAGAAGAAACCAAACAGGTTTGTTAACGAAGTTGAATAACAGATTTTCCCTGCGAATTTTGGGCTTATCGTTTCCCTCGTTTCGTACCACTTTTATAAAAATGGCCATTCGCAGAGGCCATTTTTTGACATTCTTTTCTGCATCTTTTCAAATTATTGTCTCCCATGTATCGCATCCACTGTTATTATTTCAGTCATCTACGAATCAAAGTGATTTATAATTATGTTCTTTGACATTTGTTTAACGTATTTTCGGCTCGTTGTCTCCTTCTTTTCGTACCACTTTTATACGAGCAATTCGCAGACCAAAGTGATTTATGAATCCACTTCCCGAAATTTTTTACTGAAAATTTTACTGACAAACCACTTGTGTTGATTGATGCTTATGTTTTGTATATAAATTTCGACAATTTTCTTTACTTTTTATTTTATTTACTTTTATTTTCTTTTAAAAGAGAGACACGTGCAGATAGCAGGTAAAATATGAATTGTTTGACGTGAAGAGCTTGTCGGTCAGGTAGACGCTGTTACGGCTTTGAATTAATTTCAGTCAACGAACAACAATTAAATATGTACCGTAAGACGATCACCGGACGCGACAGTGCGTCATTGATAAATCCATCGAGCTTGTACGTATGTTAATGAGGAGGGCAATATGATATTCCATAAATAACTCGTGGTGGTGGCGACGTATCTTCGTCAATTGAATTCCGCAGTTAGATGAAGGCAAACAACGGCAGAAAATATCGAGTGGAGTATTTTCTTTCTCATGTTTAAGAGCTACACTAATTTACTTAATTTCATTATTACGTTTTATTCATCGTATTATAATAAAATGATACTCTTCGAACGACGAATTTTTGTATTTTCAATTTGCTGCAATGAAAAGTTTCCTCGAGCCTTCTAGTGATTTCACGAAGAATCATTAATAAATTTGACTTGAATTTTATTAATGAAAAATCGCCTACCTTTGTAAAAAAATATCGCGAAAAATTAGTGGTGAAACGTATGAAAAGAATATTGCATAAATAATCGACGATAAAAGTCTAATAAAAAATTACTAATTTTTGTTCGATCTATTAATACAGAATGAAAGGCCGTGTCAGTTTCTTTGCGACGATTCTTCAAAATTTGTTCATTTTAAAAAATAATTATAATTGTATAAAACGACTATCTCTTTAACCCTATTAACAACGAAATAATCGATTAACCAATGATTTTTCTAATGAATCGTTAAAATCCTGGCTTAATCTATAATAGATAATAAAACAATTTTTTTTAATTAATTATTCGCTACAAAAAATGAAAAAAGTTAGCCTTGTAATCTCATTAATAAATAAATAAATACATACAGAATCTATCAATCATTTTTACTCACTTTATTGACAAGAAATCGTGCAGCCTCTTCGATATTAATATTCTCTTTGGCCGAAGTCTCGAACCATCCGGCGAAATTCTTCTCTTTACAGTATTCGTCCATTTTCGCTGGTGAATTTACTAGACCCTCCTTCTGCTGGTCACATTTGTTCGCAAGAAGGACGCAGGGTATCTGTGAACCGTCAGGAAGTTGCACTTTCGAGTCCAAATCTTGTTTCCATTTTACCACTGCGTCTAAGGTCGCGCTTCTCGTCACGTCGAATACTATAAACGCTCCTACTGCTTCTTTGTAATACACTCTCGTCATGTTGCCAAACCTCTCTTGACCTGGACAGTAGTAAACACAAGGTGAACGTAATTATTGGTTGTTGTACAACGTTAATTCAACAATAGGTTGTACAACACTGATTCAACAATTAGTTATACCACATTAATTCAACCATTAGGTATACTATACCAATTTGAGGATTAGTTATACGACACTGATTCAACAATTATTTATACGATACTAGTTCAATAATTAGTTATACAACACTAATACAACGATTAGGTATACAATACTAATTCGAGGATTAGTTATACGATACTGGTTCAACAATTAGTTATACAACACTAACACAACCACTAAGTATACAATACTAATTCGAGGATTAATTATGCGACACTGATTCTACAATTAGTTATACAACACTGATACAACTATATCTTGACCTGGACATTAGTAAGCAATTAATTGGTTGTTATAATTATTGATTGTTGTACAACACTAGTTCAACAATTAGTTATACAATACTGATTCAATAATTAGTTATACAACATTAATTCAACCATTCGGTACACAATACTAATTCAAGGATTAATTATACGACACTGATTCAACAATTAGTTATACAACATTAATACAGTAATCTCTTGACTTGGACAGTAGTAAACAATTAATTGGTTGTTGTACAACACTAGTTCAACAATTGGTTATACAACACTGATTCAACAATTAGTTATACAACCTTAATTCAACCATTAGGTATACAATACTAATACAACAATTATTTTGTTTGGACAGTAGCAAAGAGGAAGGTAGGCTTGATTATTGTTGTTACGCTGATTCAACAAATAGTTTTACAACGCTAAAAACAACAATGACCAATTAAAGTTGACCTGGTCAGTAGTAAATAGAAAGGTCGTTGTATAATGTGAATTGGAATGAATTTGTTTAATATGTTGTAACATGATGTCGTTCATACGACAAACGTTTTCTGCGTTTGTTTCTATTAGGAAAAAGAGACTTCGACGAAACTTCTGCATAGGCGGTGTCCTCGGTGGCGCCAAGTTTATTTCTACTAATATCTCATTTTACGAATTATTCTTCTACGAGCAATTTGATTGTTGTATTATATTTTACGATTAGATATATGTACACGTATTTTAATTCAATGCTATGCAATTTCATCAATTATGCATCATACATCGATTAAATAATAAATATATTTGACGTCTACAACATGGAAATCACTTTCCACACATTTTTCCTGTTAACGAAGTATTCTGTTGCTTTCTAAAACGATATGGGATCTTATGAAAGAAACTAAATTTCAATGATCTTGATCATGCAACATTTCGTTAACATATTAAAAGGTTATCCGACGTAAAATTTCGCTAAACAATTGCCTTTTTTAAATATCATACAATATATCTGATAAACGACTGGAATTCTAATTTATTTTTTCTCCATAACAATAATCATGCAAAATAAATCCGTTCATCATTGTCCAGTCATCGACTTTAAAGTTTTAAAGAAATAATTCATACGACACGAAAAGTACAGAGATAAAGAAAACAAAAGGAAGAATAAAAAGTCGTAAGGATTAACAATTCACGAAACAAACGAACAAGAAAAAGGGAAGAAGATTAAAGAAACTGAATGAAGAAAAAAGAAAGAAAGAAGGAGAAGACTATACCTGCGATATCCCATAACTGCAGCCTTATGATCGTGTGTGGGTCCCAGTTTAACACTTTCAGTGCGAAGTCAACGCCAATCGTCGCGCGATAATGTTGCGAGAAGAATTGATGAACGTATCTCTTGATAATGGACGTCTTTCCAGCGCCCAGCTCGCCAATTACCAGGATTTTATACAAGTGTTCTCGTTTATCGCCTAATCCGGCATTCGACGCATTGTTCTGTGACGACTGTGCAAACAGAAAGCAAAATTCCATTGCCATTAATCGCCAATTCTTCGACAATCTATCCTCTAATGTTTCATTTTTATTACTATGTTTCAATATTATCGATATTATTAACACCAGATCTCTTAATTATTATTAATATCATTCGTATCAATGTAGAACTTAAATTATAAAATGGTAACATTGTTTGAGAAAGATAGGATCTTCTTCTATGATTATTCGAAACACGTTCCATTTTTGGAAAATTTGTTACGAGAAGGAACTCCAACATTTCATTCTATTATTATTACATCGTCGTTGTAACGATTTCTTCATTTTTTAATGACATAAAGAATTTTTAGACCACTATGCTAACTTATATCTTATTTATTATCAGTTATTAGAATAGCATCCTTGTTGCGTAAAAAAGTATTATAATTATTCCTTTTGGAAATTTATCCTTTTTGAAGTACGTTAAACGCACCTAATTTCCTGCTCGCTTGGTTGTCTGCTAACTGGCAACGTTGTTTAGTGATTTAAAAAATTATCCAGGTCGAGTTATAAATAAAGGCTTATTATAGTACTTATCTCAAACACTCATTATTCTCTGTCTGATATTCTTAAACGAATATTACCATTTTTATTACTTTTCTCTTTCCCTTATCTTCGTTATGCAACTATTTTCTTCGCTATTTGACACAATTACACAATAATCATTATGCGTACTCGTGTAGCAAAATTGGCATTCTAAAACATACGAAGCCAAGCTTGCAGAATTGTCTTGTATTCGTTTCATTACAAAAAGAAAAAGAAAAAAGATTGCAATTCACTGCAGTATTTTAGTTCAATTCGAAATTAAGCTGATTCTTACGAATATCAAAAAATCTTTTAAACAATCGGTGAAATTTTAAATCGCATACACATGATGCATGTAACTTTCAAATTTTCATTTGAATTGTAATTTCAACTTTACTTGTACGTCGTCATAGAAAGTTAAATACGCGTTAATTTATCTTAATAGCGAGTATAATTCGTAAAGGTGTTATGTTTCACGATTTTATGCAACGATGTTGCATCTCTACATTTTCTCGCAACTTCACTTATCTTATCGAGCTGCGAGCAAAGAAGAAAGCGACAAGTAGCAAGCAAAGCACGCAATGGAAGCATAATAAAACGATGCAACAACTCCCAATACAAATATTACCGAGTCTGATTTATGATGTTGTTTTCTCTTCTTAGTTTACATTCGTCGTTGCTTCCGCTGCACAATATTATTAACTAACTCTAGTCACTAATAAACGAACACAATAATAATCAAACATCGAATCACATGATCAATAAAAAGAAAGAAAAAGAAAGAAAAGAGGAAGGAAGATAATTAATAGTTAAAGATAATTAAAGAACTAACCCTGCACCACCTCCAATTCTTCGGATTAATTTTCGATTCAGAGATATTCAGAAATGACACAGCCTTTCTGTTCTTCTTTATGACATCCATATTGCTTCTGATTAAATGTTCTACTTAAAACGCTACTGCAAATGCGTTCAGCCCGACCGATGTTCACTCATTACCAGGTTCGTCTAAACTAACGAGAATCAAAGTGTCTTCGATATTACGAACCGATCGACGAACTCTAAACTGATGATTCACCAATGATAATGATTTTAGAATGCAAATCTGTCAATAAAATGCTACCGTGGTGTATGAGAATGTTTTATCAAACGCTAGTTTATTTAATTTTCATTTTATTTATTTACTACTTATTTACTTCTTTACTTCTTCAAAAACGTGTGAGCAGATAATCGCGTAGCTTTGTTCATCGATTTTATTCTTCTATTTGGCCCTCCTCGAATTATTATAATTTCTTATATACAAAAGTAATTTTTTATCATATTTATATCAAAGATTTGAATTACGTTAAAAGCGAGGAAAATTTTGCTCTAAACATTTACGAAAATACTCAATTTAGTTGAAATCGTTAGGACTGTGCCAAAATTAATGATCGTAGTTTATCGGTACACCATAATGATATTAATCTATGTATTTCTGAAAATCACTAATTCGTAAACTCTTTATCGCGATAGGATAGTATTGTAATAAATTATAATCTTTCCTACAAGCAAATAATATCGTAATATATTATAATCACTTTCTTTCACGTTCTAATTGTAGAGAATTACACATCTCATAAATAACACAGCATGTTTCCTTATTTTATTACTTTTAATTATTACTTTTAAGAGTTACTATTAAGTATGCTTACACTGTATATTGTACTAATATAATTTACCATTACGCCATATCGCCAGCAATTTAATTATTAATAATATCAATTTATAATATCATTAATATTAATAATATAATATTAATATTAATATTAATAATATCATTAATTAATAATAGTATAAATAATAATTTATTTGTAGCGATTATCAATCCCTATTTCTGCTTATTAGAATTACAATAAATAAATATAATCAATTATAATTAACCATAATCTTCTTCTCTTACAAACAAAATTCTACGTCCTAATAAGGAAATTATTAATTGACCGAAGGATTCGAAATTGAAACAAAAAGAAACTCCGCCTAATACTAATGTAGTATAAACAGAATCATGGTGTATTCTACAAAATAAAACGACTATTAGAAATATGATAGGTGTAACGTGTGGTTACACTCGGTAGGATAATCTGCCATGGAAAATACCTCACGAACCCGTAACCATAAACTCTAGGGTAATAATAATAGTCTGCTGTAAAGGTAGAAACCATAACGTTGCCGGTTGTACAATACTCCATAATGCAGTAATATTGCTATGGTAGAAGAAGATTATGTCTGAAGATTATGTATGAAGATTATGTCATCGTAACAACAAATTCATTTTCATCTTCAGTTATATCTTTAGGTAATAATAAAATTTAATAATGAACCTTTTTGGGAGAAATGTCGATGTTAAGATGGAAAGATTTACAGACTTGAACATTAGAATTAGAATCACAAATTCTGTACAATTCATTGTTCATAGAGCATGTGTTATAGAGCAGAATAAATAAATATTAATTTAAATAAATATTAATGTTAGATAAATATTAATTTTTCAAGCTGAATTAAAAGCGCCAGACTTTCATTAGAAATATTTAAAATCTACTTGAAAAATTGCTTCGTGTTTTCGTTTAAATTACTCGGCATACGATGACAAATACCAATTGTGTATGGTAATTATAAATTATATTTGTACAGAACTGTAAATATTATCACAAGATTAAGTCGATATACGTGAAGTAACTGGACGGTAAAATATTCAAGGAGCTAACTTTGCAGCTTCAGAAAAGATGTTTTTATGCTTTGGAATTTTTGCCTGTTTACTAATCATGAGTAATGTTGACTAGGAGGCCGTATTTCAAATTTTCCACAACTCACCGATACAATATAATTTTCTTCGCGTAGAATTTGGAATTCTAAATTGGAATTTCAATTGGAATTCCATCACGGCGAAATGCTTGCACAAGATCCAATCGTCGACACATTTTTCTATCTCTTGAAACTTTCATACCACCTCATTTTTCTATCATGTTCACTAACTGCAAGCGGATAATAGGTGAGGCGCGTTACATCGATCGGAACAGGTGGTAATTCAAAGGATTAATGTCTCTAAGGAATCAGCTGGTTGCCGCAGGACGTCCAAGACTCATTGTTACGTCGCGTAAGACGGTCCGTGCGACGGCCCTCATGGTCTGACCGCCGAGGCCGACATACCGTTATACTGACCTTCAATAAACCTAAGGAACCACCATAAACCGAATTTTTTTAGCTTAATTTCTATTCACATAAGTATTTTCGGTTTATGGATGGTCCTTAAAACAGTCCTTAGGTTTATTACACGCTCTTATAACTTACGGAGAAAGCGGTTGTTTGTCCATTAAAAACAGCAGGTATTTCCCATTAAAAAGGACACCCATACCAAGCTTTCCTCCGTAATTGAACGAGACGGGTCAGCACTGTTCGACAAAACGTCGTGCTGTCAACACGACTGTTCCTATCAGCTTCGCGTAGTCCTCACTTCGATCAAAGTGATATTAACTTAGTCTATTCTTTATTATTATTACTCATCTAGCAAGTGTATTATTATTCATCACTTCTATTAATTATATCTTCCTATACGACAGAACCTCCCGTGTAATAAGTTGTTAAAATATAAATATTATAAGACTGTAGACTACAGTTTTATTCCCCAACAAATACCCTTATTATCCCGCAAGAAATAAGGGGATCGACCTGTTCGTGGTGTCGATTGTTATAATCGTAACGGGAATTTACGACTCCCGTTGACGCGCTTCATCGCGATCGCGTCTCCCCGCGACTGGACGAATTAACACTCATTACAAGCTCGTGTCTTTTGTCATAGAAGCGGCATACGGCCTGGCGTTGTCGCGCAGCAATTTCAGGGATCGTCCTCCTTCGTCGAGTTCCTGACGATTGCAACTTGTCTAGAGACGCAACATTATTCCGCGATGGAGTTGATCGTTCGACTAATAAAAATTATAGACAGCAACGACAAATACTTTGACCGAACAACTTGCTGAATTTTCCCTTCAAATAAACATTTTGTGTTTCGCCAAGAAACTTGGATTATTCGTCTGTACACCTGATAGCATCCTCGTGTAAGAAAATTTAATACGATGGAAATAGAAACGTTATATTGAAAAATAAGGATAACTTTCCGTAGCCGTGTCTTCGCGATTGTATTCCATCAGAAACAGTCGATGAGAAATAGTAAATCAGGTATTCGTTCGAATAATCGTCTCTTCAGCTCTCTATTATGCTATGTAGAAGTTGAGATAGAAGACGCCACTATTGAGATAAAGCACGGCAGGCCACGTAACTCGAGAGCATCGGTCGTTGCAGGGGTTGGTCGAGTGAAAAATACACGGGACAAAAGCGAAGAGAGCGAGTTCGACGCGCGGCAACCGCAAATCCTGACCGCAGAACGAGACTACCTTATGATTCCTGCGTCGTAGGATTACAGGTTTCTACGAGCAAACAGATGCAAAGAAACGTTCACGGTGTTTTGAAACTGTGTCGGGTGTCGATATCGAGAAAGGGAAACCTGATTATGCAAATGACGACAGGAATCCAAAGAGAGAAAGATACTAGAGCCGAGTATGAGTTTTAACGAGTCTTGAGTTCGGTGTCTTTACTCCAAGTCGAAGAAAGATCTTGTATTTTTGCGGATGGTCAGTTCAGGTTGGGGCAGGTTAGGGGACTTGTTTACGGGCAAGTGGAGTAATTCGCTTCAGTACTGTATACGTTTTAAATATGCAAACGCTCTTTCATAATGTATACAGTTGGACTGACATGGCTAGTGAAATTTTACAACTGAAAATTTTGCAAATTACAAGCCAGAATAGAGAAAGAATGTGTTGAATGTTCAATGAGAAAAGACTTCCTAGAAGGAGGCTAAAAATGTTTTAAATATGAGGTAAAGATCATCAACAAAAATACTGCACCAAAGAAAAATACTGAGTGAAATATTCCAAAGCAGAGGGAAGAGAAAACTCAAAGAAATCGTAGACAAAGATAGCAAGAAAAAAAGGCACACAATGCAATAAAACATTCAAACTTAAAAGAGAAAAACGCAGAAATTTTCCCTATAGTGTCACCAAAAAATCACGAATAAAAAAACGAATATAATAATAATAATAATAATAATAGTAATACGCAGATAAATAAACTAAATATTGTAATAATAAATATAGATATGTATAAGAAAAAAAAAAACAGAAAAACCACGGTCACTATACAAATAGTTCTCACCATACTAGCCATATCAAAATAAATAAATATTATAATAAGAAAACTAAACCAAGGGAAGAGCCACAAGAAAACAAAGCAACTACGATGACCACGGAAGTAGTTTCTCGCCATACTATCCATATTAAAGTAAATAAATAAATAAATATTACAATAATAGAAAATAAAAGAAGAGCCATGAAAAGATAAAAAAAAAAAAAAAAAAACAACGGTGGGTACATAAGTAGTTCCTCACCATGCTATCCTGACTGACGACCTTGCTCTTCTCCGCGTTGTCAGCCATCATCGACCCCACTGTAGCCAGGTAACTATCGTGCTGTCTATCGTAGCTCTCGGTATAATCCTCCTCAATACCAGCCAGATAGCCAACTCCAGTCTCCTCGTCGAACGTACCCTCGAACGTGGAGAACGTGTCGAACTTTTTCACACTGATATGCCTCGCCTTCTTCTTCGTTCGATTCTCCTCTTGTTTCCCCTCCTCCTTCACTGACGGCGATTTATCGTCGTCGTCGACGGTAACAGCGATCACCGTCTCGCCCGAATCCGTGTCACGAGTAGTTTCGAACAAACGACGCTGAAAAATCGCCCGTTTCTCCTCCAATAAGGACAATTTTCGTCTAACCTCGCGAGGGGACGATTTTGGTATTCCAGACTCGGACTCGGATTTCGTGTTCAATTTGCATTTTCTAGGTGGTTCGGTCGATATTGGTTTCGGCGGCTTTTGCTCCGCCCATTTTGAAAGCGCATAGGGAAGCGCCGAGCTGCACCGAGCTTCCAGACGAGGAGATTTCTCTGAGGATTGGGAATCTGCGCACGCGGATAATCGCACCAGGTTCATTCGTCGGATTCGCAGGGTTCGTTCAATGGCAATTTCAGGTGATGATGGTGGTGATTGTCAAGGTGGTGATGATGATGATGATGATGATGATGATGATGATGATGATGATGACGTGGCGGTCTTTGAAAGTCGAGACGACGACATCTTCGAACGTAGGTTGCAGGATGTTAGTACGTTCAGGTTTCGTATTATGCGGTATGATGAGGATATAGTTGAATGTCGAAGAATAGTGGATGTTGAGGTTGAAATTTAATGGTTGGGTTACAGCATGAGGGTTGTGGAACAGCAAGCATAAACTAAACTTCAACTTTGATGGTTGAGTTAGAGCGTGTGTTGCAAAAAGATAAGACTCAAGATGGATGTTGAACAGTGATAGGGTTGTGGATGTTGAAGTTGATATTCAACGGCCGAGTTAAAGTGTGAGTGTTGCAAAAAGATAAGACTCAAGATGGATGTTGAACAGTGATGGGTTTGTGGATGTTGAAGTTGATATTCAACGGTCGAGTTAAAGTGTGAGTGTTGCAAAAAGATAAGACTCAAGATGGATGTTGAACAGTGATAGGGTTGTGGATGTTGAAGTTGATATTCAACGGTCGAGTTAAAGTGTGTGTTGCAAAAAGATAAGACTCAAGATGGATGTTGAACAATGATGGGGTTGTGGATGTTGAAGTTGATATTCAACGGCCGAGTTAAAGTGTGTGTTGCAAAAAGATAAGACTCAAGATGGATGTTGAACAGTGATGGGCTTGTGGATGTTGAAGTTGATATTCAACGGTCGAGTTAAAGTGTGAGTGTTGCAAAAAGATAAGACTCAAGATGGATGTTGAACAGTGATAGGGTTGTGGATGTTGAAGTTGATATTCAATGGTCGAGTTAAAGTGTGTGTTGCAAAAAGATAAGACTCAAGATGGATGTTGAACAATGATGGGGTTGTGGATGTTGAAGTTGATATTCAACGGCCGAGTTAAAGTGTGAGTGTTGCAAAAAGATAAGACTCAAGATGGATGTTGAACAATGATGGGGTTGTGGATGTTGAGATTGAAATTGGATAGTTAAATCAAGTGAAATGTTAGTGTAATGTAAAACAGTAGATATAAAGGTGGATGTTGAAGTTATCAAAATTAAGTATTTAATTATCCTGAAGTTTAGATTGAGTACTTGAGTCAGATAGAATAACTCGTTGTAACTTGAGTCGAGTTATTCCGCGTTAATTATATTTCCTAGGATTGAAAATTCAGTTGAGTTAATTAAAGAGTGGCTGCTCATTGAACTGAAACTAATTAGATAATAAATCCTATTAAAGTTAAATCGTATTTGGATCAGAGCAGTTAAGTTAATTATTCTTAACACCTCGAATCATGCACTCGAGTGCTAATGGTATTACATGACATTAATTAATTTAAAAGATTTGGAAAAATACAAAATAATTAACAAGTAGAAAAACCAAAACCAAAACTAAAACCACTTGTCGCAGTCTGATGATTTACATTACAACATGGAAATTAATTCCAAGATATTAAGAGAATGTCTGTTTATCATATTATAATGAATTTTCTAGAACTGCATGAGCACAATAATGAAACGACGATTACTATAATGTGTATAATACTATCAGTGTCTGTCAGATTTATTAAAACCTAACATAAAGCAGAACCAATTGAATCACATTATTTTTTCCGTGCCATTCATCAATGACTAACAGTGACATTAATCAAAACCCTTGATCAAAATAGAACCAACCACCATAAAGAACCACAAGGAAAAGAAATTTCATAAACTTCTAAAAAAACATTATTTTACCAATTACAAGTTATAGACTCCACTTGATCATCAGTCATAAAGTAACTGTAAATTACTCCATATTATAATGTATTATACATATATGTATATAAATATAATTATATGATTCAATGCATGTATGAATGATCGATAGACTATAATACAGAATTTTTATGTGCCTACAATAATTGGCAATTACTATTTGATTGACGATTTCAATGTATAGAATGCAAATTTTATACTTAAAATTCAGTACATTCCGCATGCTACATGTATAATGTGCAGCACAAATTCCGTGTGAATTCTGTGGATTTTATACGCGTACAATTCAAATTCCATATAAATTTCATACACAAAATTCTGTGTATTAAACATATAACGTAGATGTTCCACACATTCTATAAAATAAATTCTACATAATATAAGATTCTATATGTAGAGTAGAAATTCCATGTAATCTTTGTAAGTGCGTAAAATTCTATTCACCCAGAGTACAAATCCCATATAACTCCATATATAAAATTCTCTATGCAGCCTAGAAATTCCATATAAACTTTACACGTAGAATACAAATTCCACACAAACTCTACGCAAAATTTTCCACATAATGTAAAATGTAGAGCATACTCACATCCCCCATCCAACATTCCCTACACGTAACTCGCAACTCAACAACCATCAATTTTTCCACGACCCTAACCCAAATCAGGAACCAACCCCAAGCCAAGAATCAATGGAGTAAGAAAAAATGAGTGACAGTGAAAGAGAGTGCATGTATGTGTGAGTGTGGAGAGAGAGAAAGAGAGAGAGAGAGAGAGAGAGAGAGCGAGAGAGGGATCGCTCACCGTACTGACTCTTCGAGGAAAAGCTCCTGATGGTTAACGACGGCGACTTGCGCTGCACTACGGTCACCGTGCTCACCGGTTTCTCCGTCGGTTTCTCCGGTTTCCTCGGCTCTCCCTTCTCCCTGTCCACGTCGTATAACGTGTCAGGCTGCTCGTCGGCCTCGTATCCGTCGCGATGGCCAAGCCTCTCGATCTCTTGCCCCTTCCTCGCGGTCCT
This sequence comes from Bombus campestris, assembly GCA_905333015.3. NCBI lineage: Eukaryota > Metazoa > Arthropoda > Insecta > Hymenoptera > Apidae > Bombus > Bombus campestris. The sequence goes on from HG995135.1 coordinate 8,707,292, forward strand.
CGACGGGCTGTCGGAGAGGCTAGACAATTCCTGCGACGATTGGCTCTGTGATCGACTGCTGTCACCACCCTCGGGCGTGTGCCTCGGCTCCTGCTCCGTCGACAGACGAAATTTGTTCAGGCTCAATTTGCGCACCAATGAGTTCGACTTTTTCTTCTTTTTCTTCAAAGTCGTCGATGGACCAACGACGACCTTGCGGTCGTCCTCCTCCTCCACTGAACTCCGCTTCCGACCCGTTTCTGTCGCGTGAGACAGACAGAGGATTTTTGGTCAGAAAGTAGATTTTCTCCCGGGAGGATTTTTTTTCCTTTTTCTTTCTTTTTTTCTTTTTTTTTTCTTTATGGGGTTTAAGGTAGAGTTCGATGGAACTGGAAGCTTAAGCTTGATGATGTATCGGTGAGCGATGGGTTTATTAAAGATCATTACAGGGTTTTCGGGGATGTTGAATCGATGATTATTGGACTGCGAATTTGTATGCAAACGAATATTTTTGTAAGCGTTATAATCGTGTTAGATGTTATAATTACTATAACAGGTATTTTTCTATTTTGAATTTCATGTATTTTTGCATCTTGAAATTTCTTACGAGTGCATAAAAATCAGCGATCTAGTGCATATAGTCAGTTATGGATTTTAGTCAGCTACGATAAGCATGATAAATGTGGTTGCTATGGTAAATGTAGCAGATACGATTGATTGATTAAGTGTAATCGAGATGATGATTGATTAATATGTAGGCAACATAGTGAATATAGTGAGCATATTATGTAAGGTATGAGAGTAACAGATACACCGAATACAGTAAATGTAACAATAGCAGATTACAGTAAAATTTTTAAAATGGATACAACAGAGATATTACGTGTATAAATCCTACAAAAGCGATACAGTAGAGGCGCGGTGGTTAAAGTAAGTAGAACAGGGCAGATGTAAGTCAGCCTTGTGAATATCATGGATATATATACATAATAGATATCACAAATAAATAGAAAAAATATAATAATTACAGTAGATGTGCTAAATATAAAGAAAGAAGGTATAGTAAGTATCATTTCCATAGAAGCGAGTATATCAAAATATAGAAAACTATTAGGTCGTCCGAAAAGTTTCTTTCATTTTATAAGAAAATAATGGATGCACAACATTTTCCCTTTTATATTATTTTAACGAATTACATATGATCCATTTTGTTCTATCAAAATAAATATCAGAACGTTTGGCAGATTAGGTTTCATGTTTGTATAAAGATGCATGGTTGTAAAAGACGTGTCTATAAAAGAAAGACACTTTTCAGATAACCTAATATAATTAGCATAGCACATATACTTGGTGTACAAATATAATAAATACAGCAGCTTATCGAGCACATATAATACACTACTAACTGTAGTAATTTGAATAAGTATAGCTATTATAGTATATGATAGATACATAAGAAGTATTGAATATAATAAATATCATTGGTATAGAAAATATTGTTTAATATAAATCAAATTGAAAAGACTAGAATTTTATGTGTAGTTAATTTAAAATAATTTTGTGGATTTATACAGGAAGAAAACAATTCTTTTATGAAGATAGACTTGTCTATCTTTACAAAGATCTTTCAGTAAAGCACGTAATGTGTACATATGTCGAAAGATTTAGTAGCGTGTGTCTTTCGATACGAGAGGTACCTATACATTCTCGTTTTAGCAAAACGTAAATACGTTGCAGAATTTGATAACTGAATGCCAAGTCACCCGAAGATAATTGAGATTGAGATAGGTCATGAATTATGAAGACGACCACATTCAAGGAGGATCTCTGAATTTGTTACACACAGTCATCTACTCGAATGATTGAAATCGTGGTTCTCACGGTTATTATAACTTTCACGTATCAGATTCGTATTAGATGTTATGTAAATTGGTCTTGAAAGGACGAGCTGGTTCTATAAATCCTTTGTAATTAACGAGAGCTCGATGGCTTTCAGTAATTGCCCAGATACCGTGTAGCTATTAAGAAGATTAACATCTTAAGGAATCTGTTCATAGATCCAGAACAGTGTCCTGCCGATTACTTTACGTGTCGAGTATCACAGCGATTAAAATCAGTGTCTGAACAATGGGCAGGAAACTCTATAATCTATTATTGCTAAGACGAGGCAATTTTATTTTAAAAATCAATAAAATAGAGTATAAATAGAGTAGAATATAAACTGTAAAAAGACACATACGGAAGATTTTAAATATTTTTACCAATAAGTTCATAGAAATCTATCGATAAAAGTAAAGATCGACGATTAAGAGAAATAAGTAGAATGAAGTAGAGTAAGAAACCACATACCGCTCGTGAATAACCATTTGACGAAGCCTTAGAACAACCCTAACCAGTCACCACCAGTTATCTCAATACCAATCAGCATAACCTCGATAGAAGCTAGCAAAACAACGTCTACGAATTCTAATTTTTCCAAACTATCCCAAATTTTGTTAACAAAATCGAGATAAGACTCGCAAAGAAACACGAGCTGAGAACATGTCGAATAGATTAATCCTTAACCGCACAGACGTTTCTATTTTTATCATTATTACAAACAATTTTCTTGATTACTTAGCTAATCTGCCAATTGTTATTAAATCACTGTATAATAAAAGTCAATCTATCAGTTCGATGAAGATTATCAAAATTATTGCAAATTTGCAAACTCTCTTCTGCGTAAATACCAATCACAGTCGATCTCCATATAACGCAGAGAAACACAACCCTGAAGAAAACAACCCTTCGAACAACACGTAACCTGAAACCAGGAAGAAAAGAAGAAGAACTTCAGCAACCACAAGAATAAACTTCCCATAACCACAATGCTGCTCGAGCGCAAACAACTCAAAGGGAGAGAGGCATAAGCCAAATAAATAAACCTTTTTCCTCGACATCCAGCTCGGGCCCGGCAGCCGATTCGTCCGGCTGCCTGTTCTTTCGCCTAATCTTGAACAATCCTCCCTCCTTCCGGAAGCTGCTCTTCAAAGCTCCGAATCTTCCCTTTTTCTTATCGTCCGCGGCCGATGGGTCACCGGTGGCCACGTTCGTCGTCGTTCCAACGCTCGTGACCGTGTCCACGCTGGAGCTGCTGTCACCTACGGTCACGTATTCGCCGGAAGTGCTGTACGCGAACCTGTTCCGCTCCTCTTCGGACGAGGAGCGCGCGATCACCGTGTCCGGCGAGCTTCCGCCCTCGTTTGCGCTCTCGTTACGGTCCATCCTCGTAGAAGGGACGAAGAAAGTGGTAGGAGTATAACGTATGTAGCGCACGTTTGCACACCGGTGTCGATTTTTAACGACGTTTAACGATCCACAACGACGGATTCTCGGCCTGATGTTTTTGTGTCTCACTCTGTCAAGGCACGAGCCAGTCCACGGGCTGGCTTCCTACGCCAAACGCGGAAACCTTAGAACAACCGCCTTTGTAGGTCCGATCAGGCTGGCCGCCGGATAATCCGACACGTTTCCCCCTCCTTTCTCTATTCTTTTCATATGTTGCTGTTTCAAAGAGCGAATACGATGTCTGTTTAGGGAGGAGCCATGGCGAAAAAGTAGGAGAGGGAGAGACAGAGATTTGTATGGTTAGTATGATAGAAAATTACGTTAGATTGAAATTCATTCGCCTTTTCCTAAAAGAATGAGAATCACGTTACATTGATTAATAAGTTAATTAATTAAATTCATTAATTTTCGTAAGAGAACCTGCTATTAAATATTCCAAAATCTTTCCCTATTTATTCCATTTCTTTGTTTCACATTTTTCGTTCGAAAATTTGAATAGAAGGCTCTTTACATTTTTTAAACAATGGGTTTCCCTTTTAATCGTATTTTACGACACGCAGAGATTGTGTTGGCTCTGTTTTTGCCCCAAACCCGTAGACAATGTTATCATTATATATTAAAAATGTAATTATACATTGTGGGGAAATTATGTATAGTTTAAGCAGAGTAAAAGAGAACGCTTTTAATGAAAATTCTATATAGAACCAGGAAATATCGGGGGCTTAACTGCCACTATGTTGGCATTTGTTTGAATTTTATTTTTCCCAATTCCATATAATAGAATAAAATTCCATACGATACAACTCTATTTATTGAAACGAAATTTCAGTTAGTGTCTGATTATATATCGACCGAATCTACTTGCTCGAACGTGGTGCCGACTGAATCTACTTATCTGAATGTAAACTATTGACTGTTCTACTTATCTGAATGTAAACTAATCACTGAATCTACTTATCTGAATGTGAATTCCTACTGCACGAACGAAACGTTGTAGATACAATGCAACTCTACCTACTCGCACAAAATTCTAGTTTCTGTCCGATTATATATCGATTGAATCTACTTGTCTGAATGCGTACCGCTGTCTGAATTTTCTTCTGCACGAACGAAAAATTATAGGTACAAAATGAAACTCTACTTACATATCGAACAAAATGTTATTTCGTGTCTGACTAAACGATTTCCTGCGTACCGAATCTACTTATTTGGACGTGAATTCCCATTACGCGAGAAAATTTGAGGCAATGGAAGCAGTCGGTCAATGCTTACTACGTGAATTATGTGGATTTTATTGTTTGTTCCCTAATGTGCTCAGATGTAATTCTAATGCTACGGATACGAGTTGAAGTTTCTTATTATTTTCCTTTGTTATTTAAGTTTACTATTATTATTTTTCCTTTGTTATTTCATATATATGTAGTATCGGGAAAAGGCACGTACCTAACAATGGATCATACCTGTGGCCCTTTACAACATTGGATTAATTGAAAGGGATGTACCTGGGAATGGGTCAGGCACATCTGTAGGACAGACGGAAGACGTGAGGGAGTCGAGTAGGGTCAGTTGAGTTAGTCAGTTGCGGAGAATCAGTTGAGTTGTAGCAGTTGAGTAGAGTAGAGTAGTTTGAGTTGAGCGTAGGTTGAAAAGTTGGAAGCCGAGTGTTAAGACGTACGACGGTATTGTAGTCAGTTTTGTGTTAAGTTCAAGTTTATTCGTACAAGCAATACTCAACTCTGATTAAACCATCCTTTCTTGTCCTTGCTCTAGATAAAAAACAAAACACCTTTGTAGGTTACTACATATCTGTTCTTTCTATCACAGTCTATGCACGACTGCAATTTGAAGTTTCCACTTTCTTTCTCTGTCACTTGTATGATTAATACAAAAGCTATGGGTGTTCGTTGAAGGCAACGCCTTGTAGGTCCGATACACCGTACAGTCGAATGGAGATGAATGATAGATACCTAGTGAAACGGAGAAGCCTGAGAATCGCAGGATGAAGTAGAATTCGTGATTTGTTTTCTGGGTACAGTGGTAGTGGGTTTCTGGGCTCTTCGACACACTGTGTGACATTCCAGGAGAGGTCATCGATCGGAAATTGTGTATGAAATATTCAAATCGACCACTGTTTTAGTATATGTATCTCAACACGTGAAATCAATATTTTATCCTCTGAAGTTAAATTCCAACTTTTAGGATTTTAGTCCTCTGTTGTGGCTAAGTTTCCAAAATCGAGTAAAAACAGAAAGTAAATTTTTTAAAGGTATCGTAGCAGAACTTTCATTGTACGATTGTTATATTATTCCAAACGTTCAAAATTAATTTTAGATCTTTACAACTATAACTATTATGAAATATCTTTAGTAAAATTAAAAATGAGAACTTTCTTACTGTTAGACAATGTTTCAAGTATATCTCATCAGCGGAGATTTTAGCTTCGAAAAAAAAAAAAAAAAAAAAAATACTCGCAGAGGTTCTTCTCCAGAATCCATCATTCGAATATTGAATACTGTACTGTATACAGTTTTCCCGAATGGAAAATTGATTGGAGGAATCCTGACCTCCATCTCTATGTAAAAGTTAAGAGGCTGTAAATGAGTTGAAATATTGCTCGGTACTTTTTACACTGAACAGGAACTGAAGGGTCTGTTTGAAGAGTCGTAGGAATAATAAATGAATGAATCTATAATGAAACATCTGAAATCTGTCCGTGTCATAGATTCTACGAGAATCTTGCCATCATTTTCCCTTACGAAATTTAATCATCCAGTTAGAGAGATATTAATACTTCACTCATTATAAGACCACGTGTTTCGTAAGTGATATGTCTACGTCTAGATTTCTTGTTTATTTCGTATCAATTCACCATTGTATCGCTGTATTTTATTGCCCTATATTCTAGTTGTATTTCTATGGATCGCTGATGCCAAATATTCTACCCCTATCGATCAATAATTCCAAACTCCGAGGTAACAGAAACAGGCCAAAATTTAATTCCCCGTAATCAAATGAAATTCCAGTTACGCGTAAAGAGGATGACAAACCGACGATCCAGTCACACAGTTCGTTCCACGAAGCTTCAATGGTGCGCAACGTTCCTCGAAGGTGTCCACCGATGGAAATCTTTCAGGAATTCGATCGAGCCGATCGTTCATCGTCGCGCGCACTTCCCATCTCGCAAGCGCGTGTATGCATGCGCCCACACTTTGAAAGCTTCGCAAAAGCACTTCAGAAGAATCAAACTTGGAAAGAAAGAAAAATTCGCTACTCGAAAGGGGCAGGAAAACGAAAAATAAAAATATTGAGAAAAAGAAATTTATGATTAAAAAAAAATAGGAATGAAAGCGGATGGGAGATGAAAGAAGTCACTATTTGGGAGAAGTTAAGACGAACAGGTGGAAGATAAGAAGAATCGCTACGTATTCAGAAAGAATAGAAATAAAAAGACGTGAAAGGGAAATCGAAAGAGATTCACGATACTGCTGGTTGTATGCGCGGAACCACACTAAAAGCTCGCGTAAAAATGCCTAAAGGAGGACAATACACGGAGGAGGAGCATGATGGTGCCCCTCCACTTGTACGCGAGAACGCATTTGTTCGCGCGTTAACCAGCCTCGAGACGAGTTTTCCGCGCGTTCCTTGCTCTCTTCCTCCCTGGCTAGACGAGATCCATGGTACCGTGACAACACGTAGGCGTAACACGAGCGCCGAGTTGGGACCTAGCGCGCGGTTAGCCGCAAGACCCCGTCATGCGAGTATCGTCCCCTCACTGCTTACTGTTCGGCTCCACCTCGACGAACAACTGGCACGTTACGTAACCGCTCGATTTTGTAGAATTAATTGTTTTGGATTACATGGAGCGTGATTTGCCTTTTGGTTGTTGGCAGGTCCTGTTTACGTGGTGGAATTTTGTCCAAGTAGAATGGGTACAATGCGAGGCAGACAGAAATTAAGATAATTGTGTTCAAATTGCGAAAAGTATCGTGTCAGATTCGGAGGATGCGAAATTTAAGTTTAGTGAATCTTGGTTGCTGGTAGGTTTTGTTTGTGGTACATGGTGGAATCGAGAAAAGTAGAATAGGTACGATGTAAGGCAGACAGGAATTCAGAATTTTGAATTGTGAAAAATGTCGTATTGGATTTGGAGCGTGTGAAATCTATATTTTCTAATAAAATTCAAGGATCTTGGTCGATAGTGGCTTCTGTTCGACAGCGGAATTTAGCGAAAGTAGAATAGGTACGACGCGAGCCAGACTCAAATAAATCAGGATTTCTGGAAACTATTATATTGAATTCGAAGCATGTGAAATTTAAGTTTTGTAATAAATTTCCTGAATTTTGGTTGACAGTAACTTTCGTTTGATACATTGGTATTATACCATTTCGTTCGTTTGGTACACAGCGGTCGGAGTAGAATAGGTGCAACGTAAGGCAGACAGGAATTAAATGATTGAAATTGTATGAATTATTACATTATATTTGCAGCACGCGAAGTTGATATTTCGAATGAATTTTGTGGATGTTGATAGATAGTGCAAGTGAGTATGCTCTAGTGTAACAGTGTAGATGAGTTTGTAGATGTTTATCATTGTTGATTTGTAGGAAGACCATTGCTATTTTATGAATGCCGATAGGAGGAACTAATTCAAAGCTTTTGGGCAGTTTGCTCCTGTTAAGTAAGTTGATGTTTTTGAGCAGTTTGTTCGTGATAAATAGAAAGTGAATAAAATGGTAGGATTATTGACAGTAGAATAATTGTTGAGTTCAGTATGTCTGGTGTTTTTGAATATGTTTGTATTAAAACAATCATTGATGTATGGTAGGTAACTGAAAAGAGAATCAAGTGAAAAGGTATGATATTGGTAATTCGACAGGATTGGTGATCGAATTTATTCATAAAACTGAAGGGAGAAAAGATTGAAAATCGAAAAATCTAAAATTGGTTGATAAAGAAGAGTTAAAGAGAAGAGAATCAAGTGAAAAGGTATGATATTGGTAATTCGACAGGATTGGTGATCGAATTTATTCATAAAACTGAAGGGAGAAAAGATTGAAAATCGAAAAATCTAAAATTGGTTGATAAAGAAGAGTTAAAGAGAAGAGAATCAAGTGAAAAGATATGATATTGGTAATTCGACAGGATTGGTGATCGAATTTATTCATAAAACTGAAGGGAGAAAAGATTGAAAATCGAAAAATCTAAAATTGGTTGATAAAGAAGAGTTAAAGAGAAGAGAATCAAGTGAAAAGATATGATATTGGTAATTCGACAGGATTGGTGATCGAATTTATTCATAAAACTGAAGGGAGAAAAGATTGAAAATCGAAAAATCTAAAATTGGTTGATAAAGAAGAGTTAGACTGCCTTAATGGAATTTAACTTTTGAAATTTATTTAACTTATATTCTAGGGGTTAAAGATGCTTGTCAATTTCGAGTAAGATTGTTCTGAATAAATGAACTAATTCTTAGAACTGGTTGATACAATAGAAAGATAAGATACATGAAGTACACTACGCATTGGAAAGATATAAAGAGAATATGAGTCCGTTGATCAAATTGATAGCGACGTGTTGAGTAACTGAGCTATTCAATCGACTATAGCTATCTTCTCTCTGAATCTGTAATCTCGTGACTGTGACTACACACTGAACTTGATATCTAAATGTTAAAAATATATCGATTGTTTTTTCAAACAAATATATTCATCTTTCAGCAATAAAATTCGCTAAAACAGATATATCTGGTACAAACATCTAAGATGAACACATTTACACGATGTTCACAATTAAACGAAAAATTCTTTTGGATGCATAACACCCAAGGATTAAGAATGATTAAATAAGCTTTGCAAATGTATTAATTCTTGAATTGTTACTTCCCTTTAAACGCGTTAAAAATAGATCATAAATCTATATCTATCTTTGTTTATCAAAATATTCATGATAATACGATAAAGTAATCAACGTTCTCGATATAAAAATTTTCAAATAATCCCATCTTAACTTAATCTTGCCAAACGTTAAACCTTCCTTAGTGGTAATTATTTTAAAATTACAGCAAAAGCAAATATCAAAATCATATCGTACTCTCGTAAAGTTTGCACGTAACGAAAATATCAACAAATCTCCCGCCACGATATTAGTAATCGCTATAGTAAAAATTTGCATTTTGTTTTGAATTTCAGACGACGATCAATGATTTTCTCTATAGAATAATAGTTCTGCTCTGTTTAATGCACAAACACAGAGACGATAATAGAACCCGTCTTATGCGAAACAGCATCTGCAGCCACTTTTCATGCACTAATTACGTGTCGCCGGCTGGCGTGCTGCTGGCCACTGGTAATTCCGTTAATTAATTAACAGTGAACAGGGATGAGCCAGCGATAAAGTTCAAAGTCGAGCTCGCAACAAAATGGGCGAGTTCGGATCTAACCAGAGGGAGATTAAAACTCATTTCTCTTCCCCTAATCTTAATTGACAAACGCGCGCCAATCTTTTTAATTGACCAAAAGGATTATCTGCTTTCTTTTTCAGATTTATTATTTCCTTATACAATAGCCGTCAACTATAGAAACATTCTATTTGGGGAAATTTCTACGTATTGATATTTTTATTAACGTAACTGCGGGAAGATTTGTTTCTATGGATGTTTTATACACTATTTTATATTATACACTATTTTTGCATCTTTCGAAATCCTTCAAATTTTTACAAATCTGCATACGTGTACACCCACCATCTCTTTCCTACTTTTCTTCTTTTCTTCTTTTCTTTGTGTTGGCGTGTATACTCGTCGTAGCTTGTATTTATTTACGCACTCCACGACCTAACCCCACGACACGTTTCTAAGACTAAATTCTCCAGTTAACTGGTTAATAACAATAATAAACAAAATAATAATAAATTTTTGAAAATAATTTTGACAAGAATAAATCAGATTATTGCTGTTGAAACAAACCAAGGCCGACTGAACCGGGTACCACGTAAGGGACATTCGGCGCGTAAAGCCATCACCAGATCACAAGATAGCAGATTCTCCGTGAATCCGCGTGGAATTCGCGGGTTACATAAGTTTCTAAGCGTGCCACATACCATTGTGTATCCTCTCATCGCGCTTATGTAAACCGCTCTTAAGCGCAACCGGTGTAAGACGGAGCTGTACACGTTATTATCAGGTCAGATCGTAATTTTCTGGCCACGGTTGCCTATTATTGGCCAAGGTCGCGGTCATTTGTTAACATGTTCGTCGTAATTACTGCGGAAGACTTTAGCCCATTAACCTAGGAAGATCAATGAACTCGCTCCACCTGTATAAGCCAGTGGTTACAATTATTTTGTATTGTTAATTACAGCGGTTACTGTACCCAGTTACAACTATTGGGATGGCAACTAAGTGATTGCGGATTTTGTCAATACCACCTAATGACAAAATCCGCAATCACTTAGTTGCCAACCCAATAGATACTGGGCTATTCGATTCTTTGTTTACCGTAGCCAGTATACAAATTCAAGCAAATCTGAGAAATTTACTTGATCATCCGCGTCCTCGAAATTATATAACGATTTGATGGAAACGTAGTATTTGCAGGCAAAGGTACGAAAGCAGGTTTAGTCAACGTATTTTTAAGATCCGGTCAACCTGTTTTCCCCATTCGAGTCATGTAATTAGCTTCATCGATTAGCGATCGTTCGCTTGGTTTGTGTGACGTATCAAGGATGATGGAGCATCGTACATCCTTTAAGGACGACCTCGATGTCTATGATTCTTCCGTCATCGTCATCGTTATGTCGTCGCTCACTCGTGGGGTGCTTTATGTAAGATACTGGTTTTCTTCGCGATTCTGATAAATTCGCACGGCCTCTGTGGTTGCCACGCCATGTGAATTCTGCGATTATCACGCGACAGCCAGGACGAACTTTTTCTTTTTTTTTTCGATTTTTTCTTTGAATTGCCCTGGAACTGATTTATGAATCGAAGTGGATGCTGAGATTTTAACAATAATTTATGCTTTGTTTATTTACGAAAGAAAGCTTATATTGTAAAATAAGAAGTACAAAAAGGCACCATTTTTTCTCCATTTTTTTCTTTGAATTGCCTTGGAACTGATTCATGAATCGAAGTGGATGCTGAGATTTTAACAATAATTTATGCTTTGTTTATTTACGAAACGAAGCTTATATTGTAAAATAAGAAGTACAAAAAGACACCACGATTTTATAAATTTACATTTAGTATGACCAATATCGTGTATGAAGTATTGTAAATATCGCACATATTGCATATAAATTATTGTAAATATTATATATATATCACAGGACAGATATTATCAACATGGTAAAACATTTATAGTACGAAAGTTATTAAAATTCACAGTGTAACAATTTTAAACTTTCTTTCATCCGCCACTGTATTTTCATATGAATTTAAATGATCGTGTTTTTTTCTTGCTTCTATGTATTAATCGATTATGTGACTTTCACGTAGTTTCTGACCTTTTAAAATTCATTTTTTAAATGTGAGAGGATTTTGTAATTTTAGTTGGAAAGTGTTCGATCTTCTACATTTTGAATGTAGTCAATATTTTTACTTCATACGTAGCTTAGTCGTACATTGCTCACGCTTGAGATACTTTTTAACTTTTAACGTAAGAAAAACACGATTAGGTCAATAATAAAAGATGACAATATAATAAAGACAACAATAATAAAAGAACTTGCAGGATTAATAATCATGCTATCTTCTTAGAATGTTCGCAGTTCCTTGTATATATAGTCAGTATATAGATTAATTTTGTTCATTTTCAGAGTTTGTAACTGTCCTTTTACAATTACAAATGATTTGGCTATCCTAACAAATTCTCTTGATAAACCAATACGAAATTTTATATCAACTTGTGATTGTAAGGTAAGATAGTAGAAACTAGAGTTTCTAGACTTAAAAAGCAACTTTTTTTATTGCACCAAGTTAGAAAATATTGAAGGACGAAATTAAAACTTATAATTTGCAGTTTGTTTACGAGCAATCCTTTTCCCACGTTAATTACGAATATATGAATTTTAATTTGCCTTCGTAACGAAGATCGAACAACGTGTCACGTAAACGATTATGCAAATCGACAGAAAAACAACAATCTTTCCTCCCCATATGAAGATGTTTGTCAACGATGCATCCATCGACAGCGTACTAATGGCAAAAGCTTATTTCTACGTGAAAAACAACGATCGTTTTCAAGATTATAAGACAAGTTGATCAATCAAATGGTAAAATTATGCGACGCATAATATGCATATTGATCACGCAACAATATGTGTACGATGAAAGGGAACATGGAAAATGAACATATTAAATCTCGAAACGCAACGTGTTCCTTTAAATTTGATTTCAATTGTAAAATAGTTTGCCTTGCGAATAGAATTCCTGGCTAGTCGTGAAACATCGTACACAACTATGAATTATTATTAGATAAGTATGAATATGTGAATCGTAGATAATTACGGACAATATTTTTATCGTTTACGTTGTTATTTATTTTTAATAAAAAGAAATGTCGGATTTATTCAGTCGAAGGCTTTTGATATGAAATTACAAAGCATTTTTGCATTTGAAAAATGAAATAATAATTATTATTATCATTATCTGTTTATTGTAGTGAGCCTTAAAGCCTGGCACAGTCTATGCTACAAATGTGCACATTTAATATTAATAATTTAAAAAATAAAATGACAGATATTTCAATTTTACGAAATTGTAGCAGTGTCCCTTGAACTTAAAAAAGGACATACGAACACTATGCTTTGTAAACTATGTCAAATAAAAAATATCGTGTTTGAAACAAGATAAAAAGAGCTCGCAACTTCCTATAGTATTTGAAACGTGCAGAATAATATTTAAAAAATTATACTACAATAATATTACATATATATATAATTAGAAACAATAATACAGTAATATTTGTAAGAAACTAGAAATTTCAAGATATGCATTTTTCAGTACACAGTTACAGAAGTTAGACAGTTCGTTTATAAACCAAAGAATCATCGAAATTTGTGAAAAGAATTTATAAGAAAGATAAGAATAGTTATCGCAGATGTCGATGATGCTAGAAACATTTTCGACAGCTGATTGATTTATCGCCAAGAGAGAAGGTTTTCAAGTCAACGCGCGTGAAATGAAGAAAAGAATGTTGTAAGGAACAAACGATCGATAGACCACGATGATCGCCATATGCCCCATTAATTCGTCATGTTATGTCGATCAAAAGAAGAACTTCGAGCCTGACAATATTAATTAGACAGTAAACTAGCGTAATTATGGATTTACACGAGAAAACAAAGTTCCCTTTCTCCGCGTGAAACCGTTCGTGATCATCAGTGAAAATTACAATTCGAAAAAGAACTAAAGTCTGTTCGAAACTTAAAAGTATTTCTATAAAATCTACACACGTGTATGTATATTCCATAAAATCCATACAATTTTAGATCCTTCAAATTAAAAAAAAAGAAAAAAAATTTTTTTTTAATATTTTGTGATATCCAGAAAATTCCAAATTTTAGATTTGAAATCCAAACTTCTACGAAATGTCGTGCAAAAGTTTCTATTCCATGAAATCAATGCGTACGGAACAACGGTTCTTTTCGTTTGATTTAGAGAATTTTGTATTTGAATCGAAATTCTGTGCGACTATCAGACAAATTATCAAAGAAAATATTGAGATTGCGAATAGAATGGACACAAACAGCTGAATAGCAAAGAATAAGTTTCGCTTGGTTTAACAACCATTATACCACTTATCGATCCATCCAAACCATTTGACCTTTTAAGGCTTATTAGCTTTAAAACCCTGACCTGTAGAAATCTTTGATCCAGATTCGCAAGTCTCACGAAACTTGGAAGACTATTAGATATAATGCTGTCTACCTGCAATCAGCCTGCCATTTGCATCAGCGCAGTTTGACTTATAATAGTTGCAAATTACACTCCTCGAAACATATTCTTTTAGTTCTATGAATTACGAGTGGTATACAGTTAGTTATACAACTTTTCTATTAAAATCTAGGCTTTTTAAGTAAGAATATAAACGTAAATATTTTTCAAATTTTCATTGGACGTAATTTTATTGTTTCTAAAAATGTTTCTTATACTTTAAATATTTTATTTATCATTTATTATGTATCATCTATTTATTTTTATTTCAAATATTTTTATTTTTATTAAATAACAATATTTTATTAATCTTAACGATATGGAGAACTTTTTATCTTATGTTTCTTGTAAGTAAGCAAGATTACTTAAGTTATTTACTTGAAAATAAGTCAATGTTTTCGTTCTCTTCTTTCGTTTATTTTGCAAAATTAATATCGTTTCCTCAAAGAAAAATTATAATCGCAAATCCTGTTTTTCAAAGTCGGGAGACAAAATAGAGAAATATACAAATAAATACTACTATTACTATATTAATATTTTAGCAATCGCTCAGTTTAAACTTTTGATCATACAAAAACAAAATGAATCTTATTTTCATGGCCTTACTTTATTACATTTACCAATTTTAATTAACAGACTGTAATAGGTATAAGTCTCGATGTAATACAATATAATACAGTACGATACAAATAAAAATTGTTACTAAAGTTTCACTCTATACAAGAAAATATTAAAGTGAATTTTGCAAGCATCGACAAATTATAATATCCATATTTCTATCACATTTTCGCGTAACTTCGCTACGACAAACTTTTACCGCGACGATTACGAAAGTAAATGAGAAAAATGATCTTCGAAATCGGTCGATTGAAATCTAATTGCGGATGCAATTCCCTCGCGATAGGAATGCCAGGGAATTATCTTTCCAGGGAACAGGGACAAGTGCTGTAATCGCAAATTAACGAGGATTAACACTCGCAAAAACCTATACCTATGTTACGTATGTATTGGAACGTACGACGTACGATTGACGTTCTACAAGTTGGAAAACATAATGAATTCTCTATAAAAAAAAATCTATGCAATTCAAAGTATACGCGATTGACGAGAAAAACTGATGAAAAGGGCAATGTTCTTCAAATTTTCGACTTCAATTCATTTAATTGTGTATTTTTCTTCAAATATGTCATCGAATATAGGCAATCGAAATGACAGCGAATATTTGGGTACGATTATATGGTATAATATTTTCTCAGTAAGCACAAATGCACGTGAAATAATAAAAATGTGATTTTTTATGGAATTAACTTTTTAGCTTGTTTTTTGATAGAACCCGAAGAAAAGATAGTAGTTTTATAAATACATATATGATGTAATATTTCACCAGAATTATGATTAGACCATTTTATCCGATTAATCTAACGAGAAAGATTCTGTAAGTATTCTCCGAATTCAAGAACGAAAACATGCAAAAAAGAAAGAGTGTAGCAGAAATAAAGAGCTACGAGCGATTATTTATGAACGAGTTTATGTAATTTTGATATCCGGCTGCATATCTTGGAAACAGCGGCAAATAAAATTATGCAACAGTCAGATAACGTTATCAAATAGATTGAATTAAGGTGATAGCTTTAATTAGAAAAAGATTCGTGAGATTTCGTTAATCGCACGATGCCCGATGCTAATTTTATAATAAAACTCAAATTAGCTCTCTCGTTGTCAATCGCCGGAGAAATTCTTAAAAATAGTTTCTCGATTATTTATCATAAATTTAAGAAAATATCTCCCATGCGAATATGACACAACAACCTAATTTCACTCGCCATTCGACATCTACGTTCTCGGAATGACATCTCAGCGCACCTTAAAATTCTATTTTTTTTTTTTTTATAATCTAATTTTAGGAATCTCAAGGATTTAAGAAACCTTAGGAATTTTATGTCGATCAAGTTTTACTGCAGAATTAAATAATAAACAATTAGATCGGTAAATTTACTCGGAAATAAATACCTGCGCATCTCACACACCATAGTTTCAAATTAACCATGTCGTAGTGATTCTCCGCGTTTATCTGACACGTGTTGCGCGCAATGATTTTTAATTGACCACGCTATATTTTACCGTATATTTCTACAAACACAAAGCTTCTCAGAACAGACAGATGAATTTTTAGAGAATGAACTACGTACAGTTACGATGAAAACTTACATTCTCGCGACGACAATGGCGATTCGTCTGTTCACGATTCGACACCAACTAAGAGAGAAGGATAGCTGGCAGTGAAAGCTCTGCTAAAAGGTTGACAGTAAGCCAAATTACGAGCGACGTGCAGCCTCGTTGCTTCCAAGGGGAGAATCCTATGAATATCTGAGACTGTTGACTGACGAGACATCCTACAAGTTCTGTCTCGTTATTCTACGCTACTGTCCTTTTCTCCAGGCACACGCACCTTTATACAGGGTGTCTCAGGTAAATTAGATCACCTAAATATTTGCCTTATTTACGATTGTACGAAGAACCTTCTCCAGGAAAATTGAAGCAATTTCAAGGTTATCGGTGTTTCTTTAAAGGAAATCTTATATTTTCTTATCCATTGATTGATGCGTCCACTTTTTATTCTCCGTACAAAAGTATCAAGATACTTGTTGTGCGTAAAGGCACTTTGTTCGAAAGATACTTTAATCTTAATTTTGTGATGTTTGACGTACGAAGAGGATGTATGAAAAAGACGGAAGGCGATAGTCCTGCGTTTGTGTTTGTGAATTATAATGGAAATATCTCTCTTAAATTATCCATTCTTAATATCTTGTATTTTTGTACAAAGAATAAAAGAAACTACCATGATACCTTGTTTAACTCTCTTTTTGTAAAATACGAACAAGGATTTTCACAGAATAAAAATAAATAATATTATAAGATTCCTTTCGAGGAAACAAAATTTCAATTTCTGGATTCTATGAAATCTATAAAATTCTAGATCCCTAAAGATCTATATTCTATAAAAGCATTATATAAAATCATATAATGTCTACAAAATTCTAGATTCTACAAAATGTCCTACAAAAATCTCTTCTATAAAATGAACCCAAAAATCGATTCTGGACTTATCGTGTCTCGTGGTTCTATCGTTAGCACATATTTCATAAACCACATTTATAAATTATACTACCATATAGAAAGCTGTTTTCGAAGCATAATTTCAGGACTAATGAAACATAACGTCCTAAAGTAACACTGAAAAGGCAATTTTCCTAAAACTTATTGAACCGTAGGATCTCGTTACGAATGAATCTACATGTTCCATTTTAAAGCTCTGCTCGGTCCACTTTTTTCCTTCAAATTTAAGTGTATTACAATAATTATCATCATATTACCGCGTACGTTCATTCACAAACAGAATAAAAAACCTTATCTCGAAAGAATTAGAAATAATTCACTAGAGAAATAAAAATTCACCAAAATATTTAACCGCACAAAAATTGCATAAAATTAACTTAAACATTCAGAATTTATGTGCGTTGAACGAAAGTAAAATTCCAATTTTCTAAAGCAGCTACGTGTACAACTTTCTATTAAAAGAAATGACAATTTGTAAGTAGCAATTATTTTCACGAAGAAAATAAACGAGGAAGCTTTTCCGGTTGAACTGTTAATCCTTAATAATTTACGTTTGATTTATTGGCAATTATCGCGATAAATATTTGACAAGGCGGTTAATTATTGGCGATAGACGAATAATGGCACCGGAAAGAGATGTCAAATTGTCGCTGTTACGAAACGAATTATACCGTTTCCGGTATTCTCCGGCTGCGCCTCTAAACCTAATTATTTTCGCTCGGTTTCATCGAACCGAGATTCTCTCACGGCGATACTAAGTCGGAGAAAGTGAAATAACTCGGTCTTAGAGAACACATCTATGATACTCTTCTTCTCACGCATCCTATTTATCCACGAGATCAAGTTTATTCACTCTGTCGTCTATTCTTCTCTTATAGTTCATTGTATTTCCAAAAGCACAATTTCAATAATCTATACATTTTAGTATATTCGATAACCGTACACTTATAACGAATTTATAATTCACATATTTCAATAAATTTATTATCGTCTCAAAGCAACCACCCTCAAAGAAATTTTTGTTGCCTTCAGATAAAAAATATTAATAATCTATACATTTTAGCATATTCGATAACCGTACACTTATAACGAATTTATAATTCACATATTTCAATAAATTTATTATCGCCTCAAAGCAACCACCTTCAAAGAAATTTTTGTTACCTTCAAATAAAAAATTTTAATAATCTATACATTTTAGCATATTCGATAACTGTACATTTATAACGAATTTATAATTCACATATTTCAATAAATTTATTATCGTCTCAAAGCAACCACCCTCAAAGAAATTTTTGTTGCCTTCAGATAAAAAATATTAATAATCTATACATTTTAGCATATTCGATAACCGTACACTTATAACGAATTTATAATTCACATATTTCAATAAATTTATTATCGTCTCAAAGCAACCACCCTCAAAGAAATTTTTGTTGCCTTCAGATAAAAAATATTAATAATCTATACATTTTAGCATATTCGATAACTGTACATTTCTAACGAATTTATAATTCACATATTTCAATAAATTTATTATCGCCTCAAAGCAACCACCTTCAAAGAAATTTTTGTTACCTTCAAATAAAAAATTTTAATAATCTATACATTTTAGCATATTCGATAACTGTACATTTCTAACGAATTTATAATTCAAATATTTCAATAAATTTATTATCGTCTCAAAGCAACCACCCTCAAAGAAATTTGTGTTGCCTTCAGATAAAAAATATTAATAATCTATACATTTTAGCATATTCGATAACCGTACACTTATAACGAATTTATAATTCACATATTTCAATAAATTTATTATCGCCTCAAAGCAACCACCTTCAAAGAAATTTTTGTTACCTTCAAATAAAAAATTTTAATAATCTATACATTTTAGCATATTCGATAACTGTACATTTATAACGAATTTATAATTCACATATTTCAATAAATTTATTATCGTCTCAAAGCAACCACCCTCAAAGAAATTTTTGTTGCCTTCAGATAAAAAATATTAATAATCTATACATTTTAGCATATTCGATAACCGTACACTTATAACGAATTTATAATTCACATATTTCAATAAATTTATTATCGTCTCAAAGCAACCACCCTCAAAGAAATTTTTGTTGCCTTCAGATAAAAAATATTAATAATCTATACATTTTAGCATATTCGATAACCGTACACTTATAACGAATTTATAATTCACATATTTCAATAAATTTATTATCGCCTCAAAGCAACCACCTTCAAAGAAATTTTTGTTACCTTCAAATAAAAAATTTTAATAATCTATACATTTTAGCATATTCGATAACTGTACATTTATAACGAATTTATAATTCACATATTTCAATAAATTTATTATCGTCTCAAAGCAACCACCCTCAAAGAAATTTTTGTTGCCTTCAGATAAAAAATATTAATAATCTATACATTTTAGCATATTCGATAACCGTACACTTATAACGAATTTATAATTCACATATTTCAATAAATTTATTATCGTCTCAAAGCAACCACCCTCAAAGAAATTTTTGTTGCCTTCAGATAAAAAATATTAATAATCTATACATTTTAGCATATTCGATAACTGTACATTTCTAACGAATTTATAATTCACATATTTCAATAAATTTATTATCGCCTCAAAGCAACCACCTTCAAAGAAATTTTTGTTACCTTCAAATAAAAAATTTTAATAATCTATACATTTTAGCATATTCGATAACTGTACATTTCTAACGAATTTATAATTCAAATATTTCAATAAATTTATTATCGTCTCAAAGCAACCACCCTCAAAGAAATTTTTGTTGCCTTCAGATAAAAAATATTAATAATCTATACATTTTAGCATATTCGATAACCGTACACTTATAACGAATTTATAATTCACATATTTCAATAAATTTATTATCGTCTCAAAGCAACCACCCTCAAAGAAATTTTTGTTGCCTTCAGATAAAAAATATTAATAATCTATACATTTTAGCATATTCGATAACTGTACATTTCTAACGAATTTATAATTCACATATTTCAATAAATTTATTATCGCCTCAAAGCAACCACCTTCAAAGAAATTTTTGTTACCTTCAAATAAAAAATTTTAATAATCTATACATTTTAGCATATTCGATAACTGTACATTTCTAACGAATTTATAATTCAAATATTTCAATAAATTTATTATCGTCTCAAAGCAACCACCCTCAAAGAAATTTGTGTTGCCTTCAGATAAAAAATATTAATAATCTATACATTTTAGCATATTCGATAACCGTACACTTATAACGAATTTATAATTCACATATTTCAATAAATTTATTATCGTCTCAAAGCAACCACCCTCAAAGAAATTTTTGTTGCCTTCAGATAAAAAATATTAATAATCTATACATTTTAGCATATTCGATAACTGTACATTTATAACGAATTTATAATTCACATATTTCAATAAATTTATTATCGCCTCAAAGCAACCACCTTCAAAGAAATTTTTGTTACCTTCAAATAAAAAATTTTAATAATCTATACATTTTAGCATATTCGATAACTGTACATTTATAACGAATTTATAATTCACATATTTCAATAAATTTATTATCGTCTCAAAGCAACCACCCTCAAAGAAATTTTTGTTGCCTTCAGATAAAAAATATTAATAATCTATACATTTTAGCATATTCGATAACCGTACACTTATAACGAATTTATAATTCACATATTTCAATAAATTTATTATCGTCTCAAAGCAACCACCCTCAAAGAAATTTTTGTTGCCTTCAGATAAAAAATATTAATAATCTATACATTTTAGCATATTCGATAACCGTACACTTATAACGAATTTATAATTCACATATTTCAATAAATTTATTATCGCCTCAAAGCAACCACCTTCAAAGAAATTTTTGTTACCTTCAAATAAAAAATTTTAATAATCTATACATTTTAGCATATTCGATAACTGTACATTTATAACGAATTTATAATTCACATATTTCAATAAATTTATTATCGTCTCAAAGCAACCACCCTCAAAGAAATTTTTGTTGCCTTCAGATAAAAAATATTAATAATCTATACATTTTAGCATATTCGATAACCGTACACTTATAACGAATTTATAATTCACATATTTCAATAAATTTATTATCGTCTCAAAGCAACCACCCTCAAAGAAATTTTTGTTGCCTTCAGATAAAAAATATTAATAATCTATACATTTTAGCATATTCGATAACTGTACATTTCTAACGAATTTATAATTCACATATTTCAATAAATTTATTATCGCCTCAAAGCAACCACCTTCAAAGAAATTTTTGTTACCTTCAAATAAAAAATTTTAATAATCTATACATTTTAGCATATTCGATAACTGTACATTTCTAACGAATTTATAATTCAAATATTTCAATAAATTTATTATCGTCTCAAAGCAACCACCCTCAAAGAAATTTTTGTTGCCTTCAGATAAAAAATATTAATAATCTATACATTTTAGCATATTCGATAACCGTACACTTATAACGAATTTATAATTCACATATTTCAATAAATTTATTATCGTCTCAAAGCAACCACCCTCAAAGAAATTTTTGTTGCCTTCAGATAAAAAATATTAATAATCTATACATTTTAGCATATTCGATAACTGTACATTTCTAACGAATTTATAATTCACATATTTCAATAAATTTATTATCGCCTCAAAGCAACCACCTTCAAAGAAATTTTTGTTACCTTCAAATAAAAAATTTTAATAATCTATACATTTTAGCATATTCGATAACTGTACATTTCTAACGAATTTATAATTCAAATATTTCAATAAATTTATTATCGTCTCAAAGCAACCACCCTCAAAGAAATTTGTGTTGCCTTCAGATAAAAAATATTAATAATCTATACATTTTAGCATATTCGATAACCGTACACTTATAACGAATTTATAATTCACATATTTCAATAAATTTATTATCGTCTCAAAGCAACCACCCTCAAAGAAATTTTTGTTGCCTTCAGATAAAAAATATTAATAATCTATACATTTTAGCATATTCGATAACTGTACATTTATAACGAATTTATAATTCACATATTTCAATAAATTTATTATCGCCTCAAAGCAACCACCTTCAAAGAAATTTTTGTTACCTTCAAATAAAAAATTTTAATAATCTATACATTTTAGCATATTCGATAACTGTACATTTCTAACGAATTTATAATTCACATATTTCAATAAATTTATTATCGTCTCAAAGCAACCACCTTCAAAGAAATTTTTGTTGCCTTCAAATAAAAAATATTCTTTCCTAAATATCAATCCTCCTAATCAACGCAGGAAACGGATTGATATTCCAACAAAGACAGAAGAAAATCTGAAGATTTTGACGAGAATAGCAGTAGTAATATGAGAAAAAAGCCTACCTTTCTCGTTTTGGTGGGCTGTTGCTTAGTGTTCTCGCTGAAGTTCATGTTCAGATCGATGTACAGGTAATTGTTATTGAGCAACTGCGGCGGTGGTTCCATCGGTGGCGGATTCGCCTCCTTTTTGTGTCTCAAACGTCTTTCAGTCCTGTCTTGTCTGGTTCGAAGAACCAACACCACGTTGCGATCCAACATTTTCAAAGACGAGGAACTTTACGTCGCAATACTTCCGATCAGTTGCGAGTAATTAACTTGGTAACCAGTGGCTTAAAAAGGCCACGAAAATCTCAATATTTTTTATCGTTCGATGTGCGCAAATATTTTTACTTGGTTTCTACGTCGATGCAGTATTCTATGATCTTTAGCATTACAACATTTACGACGTCTGCGTATATTGAAAGAGATGCTAATTAGTTTTTGTCGTATACCGATAAGATTCGATTTCTGTTGAATTTCTCTTTAATACACGTTTTCTTGACTCTTCATCGATAAAGTATTATTGATAACTTTGAATATCTGTTACTTTGATTGAAGATGTGCAATATTTAGAGTGGCTCTAACCAGTTTTTACTGTATCGATAAGTTTCGATATTGCTAGAATATTTGTTCTTTTTTAACTTATTTTCCTAAAATATTATCAATAATTTGGAATATTTGTAAATTTGATCGTCGTATTTGGAGAGGTTCCAATTTTAATATATTGTCCAATTTAATTTGGTAGAGTTTCGATTTTTAATTCAACTCTTTACTAGTACACAAAATTACCTTTTCAATTGTGTAGTAAAAAGATTGCCTCTGATAGCACTTTCAATGTTTTATATCTGCGACTTTGCTCGATTCTCAATTACTTTCTACTACAATTATAAGCAAGACTTACTCTCGAGGAAGCAACACAACGTTTCAATAAAGTCTTCTTAGAAAACTTCCTGAAAACAAGCTCGGAACAAAACCTTGCTCGACTTTCATCTTCCGCAGAGCACCGGTGATCATTCGAACAGCTTCACGGTTCAAGTTGTTATACTATAGCGTCTACTATCACTTCTAAACACGACAGTCCTCCAGTTTGCTCAAACAACGCTATCAATCCACCAATGTTTGGGAAACTCACTTTGTAACAGTACAAAATTGATCATACGACATTAGCTGATTGTCTCTGCGCTCTAAACGCTAATTATTTAGTGACTGATATCAAATAACATGGACAACAAAATCTCCATAAACAACACTTCTCTCGTTTCTGTTAAAAGTACCATACAACTTCTGAAAATACTCACAGATCGTCTTCCATTGATAAATCACCAAAATTCACAGAATGTTCACGAAAAATCTTGTAATCCGCACCAACAACCACCAACACCGCTTCAATTCGATATCACGTTCAGACACTACTCGTTCAGTAAATTAAATTACTTGGTAATTATGTATAATTCGTCCATTTTACAAATATCAATAATATTTTCGAATAGAAAAATCTTCCAGGATTGCTTCATATTTAGCTTCGAAGGTCTACGTTCCAGTCGATGATGGAACTAGCTGGATCCGATCGGAATTGAAGAAGAGACAAAAGGAGATGCGTGGGAGAAGCGTGAATTTGTGAAACGACCGCGTGGATTGTGCGCTACTCGGAGGCAAAGTCCCAGCATTTATTGGTCCCGGGGTTAGTCTGGGAAACGTTATCGTTGGCGACACGTTATCGTCTGTTGACGATAGAAAAAAATGATGGTGCCTAGGCGTCGTCGTGCAGCCACAGTTTCTTTTCGATGCGCGGAAATACAAGACGCACAAATCGGTCGCGTGGCCACTCTTATCTTATTATTAAATCTTCTTCTGCAGTGTATAGAATAGCGATATCTCTCGTAGAATATTCTCGGTTTTGGGAGGAGCAACGTATATTTATAACGCGTTTCGCGAGATCACGTTCGTCAGAGTATCATCGATGTTGAATTTTAACATCGGAGAAAATTCTGAATGTAAGGAAAGTCCTGAATTTTGGAGGGGATGAAAGCTCTAGATCGAAGATGGTCTGAATTTTTTAGAGATTTACAGGAATTTCTGCGATTCTTGAGAAAATTTGTAGGAAGAGTCTGTGTTTCAGAAGTTCTGAACTTTTCTCGAGATTTGTAGAATGATCCGATGTACAGGGAATTCTAATTATCAAAGATGGGCTGAATTTTTCTGAAATTCAGAAGAAGCGAAGAAGTCTTAAATCCTGACGAAAGGAAGAACTCGTTAATTTAACAAGTGCTGAATTTTGGCGAAACTTGGAGGGAATTCTGAACCAAACAAGTCCTGAATTTTTGTAACATTTGAAGATTTGTTGGAGTCATTCCATCGAATTAAATCTTGACTTTCGAGCTTTTTCAAACTTTGAAAGTGAAAGAAAGTATTGATCCTTAGACTTTAGCAAGGTTTGGAGATCGAATGGAGTTCCGATTCTTGAATTTTAGTGAAATTTCAAACATCTTCTTTGGAATTTTATGTCTTGAATTTCGATAAAATTTGGGGGAAATTAATCAGACTCCTGCGGTAATCTTCTAATTCTAAGAATTGAGATTTTGAGGGAAAAACAATAAGATTTGAAACTTCAAGTTTTCAATTGATTAAAAAGTTACTAATAAATTAATCAGAAAATAAATATCAACAAAAGATCGGTCAAATTTTCAATAAGACAGTCTAAAACAAAACCAGACAGCAATCATTCTAAACACTGACTAGATATAAAAAAATATTAGAAGCAAGAAGAAGAAAATAAAAGTCTGGATCGCGAGTTTCAGTCTAACTCACGTAGACGAAATAACGTTGGAAGTGCCAGACTTGTCCGACGAACCTTTGAACGCTTAAAATCGCTGTAGCTTAAAAGCTCTTCTCCCCAAGGCTAGTGGTATACAGAAACGCAGTAACTTTTTTGTTCTCATAAGCAGTCGTCGTCTTCATTTTTAAGGGATAAGAAAAATTCAATGTTATAATTTCGGAAGTAACGAGAACTCGGTTGAACAACTTTGCACGTTTTGACAAGACTGTGATATTTTATTGTTTGTGATAAATCAGGAAATTGTTAGAAAATTTTACATTTTTCTGTGTTTTAAAAATTTCACAAACGTTGGCAGAAAATCGCGTCGAGCTACGATTAAAAATACTAATCACCAAGCGATAATTTCACAATTCACTTATTTATATCAATTTACGCTAACATTTGATGTGTTATAAATTCAGCCTTGTAAAGTTGTTTAATGATTTCAAAAACAGATATTCATGAAAATAAAATTTCCTTGACGTAAGCAGCTTCTGTCTTGTCATTCGTTCATTTTATCTGTTTCCTGTTTTTTTTTTTATCACTGTCACTGTGTACATTTTCTATGCAGTCCTTTATTTTCACTGATTCTTTACTTTTCTGAATGACTCGTCAACTTCCATTCACAATTCTTGTCTTAGTCGATATTTTATCGCGAAACAATTATGAACGATTTTATTTTAATTTATATATTACTTTAATACTACACTTAATACTATTATAACTTAATACTATTACTATCAATACTACATTCGATCAAACTAAATAAATTCCATAAACCAAATTGGAGATCCAACTTTAACTTTGAAATTCAACTCTGTACCGTTCGTTTTTTATTATACTTTAACACTGAAAGTAAACACACACAAGTGATTGAATTGCATAAAAGTGTGTAAATGAAGATATTAATTTCTATAGAAAACTATTGCTTAACCTGACGCGATAAGCTCCGCTGTCATTACAATTAAATGGTGGATTCGTGAAATTCTATGCATTCTTGCGTAGGATGCACCTAATATGCAAACACACATACGAAGTACAGTACTTTTTACAATATTCAGTAGATAGCACAACATTTTCTGCTCAAGATCCACTCTTTTATTCTTCTTATAAGAATCTGAAATTTTACATAAATATTCACCATCTAATTATAATATTTCGCCCCTGAAAGTGTGCACAGTACACGCGAAAATACTCGCTTTAGACGCGCGTATAATTAAATAACAAATTTTCCCACCTAAAAGTTCTATTTTCTCATCATTTTAAGGTACGAATTTTTGCACGTGTATATTCACCATCTAATTATAATAATTGAACCGCAAATGTGTACACAGTATACGCCAAACCACTTGCTCTACATACGTGTGTAATTAAAAAACAAGTTTTTCCATCTGAAAATTCTATTTTCTCATCATTTTAAAATACGAATTTTTGCACGTGTATATTTACCATCTAATTATAATACAATAATTCGACCCTAAACGTGTGCACAGTACACACCACTATACTTGCTCTGCACAGTCGTACAATTAAAAAAACAAATTTTTGTATACCGAGACATCTAATCGAACAGCATCAAGCTCGTTCTACAAACAAATCGCAAATTTCCTCATTCTCGTGACGTATATGCGTATCAGCGTGGAACATCGACACAGATCGCGATTCGTGTCAGTAAATTTCAACTCGATTGCAGAGTGCTTTTCTCATGGCTGCGCTTCGCGTACGCAGTTGTTAAACCATCGCGTCGGTTCATTGCGACGAGTATCGATTGTAGCTTGATCCAAGTACCGGAAGCCGTACTCGTTGCATCGTTACCTGTGTCGTCCGTACATGAATCGGACAATTGAGTTTCAGTTCGCCGACAAATCAGCTGCACGTCGATTCCGACGTCAGCTTATCGCATGGTGAAAAACTGTTAAAGATATTCAACGAACGAGAGTTTCGATTCCCGATGCTATCACATGGCCTGGGTGATCGCTAGATTACGGATTCCTCGTCAAATTCCTATTTTTATAAACACAAAAAGAAGAAATAGGATTGAACGTCGTTATGATCATCGAACTTTTACGCGCCAGTCTTGGTCTTATTTTAGCAAACGGAAAAGATTGGCAATGTTTTTGCAAGGTGATCGATTAAAAGCGAAGAATCAAGCGTACGAATAGGAATCTTCTCATATTTTATAGAAAAATAAGATTAAGACAAAAATGGTCGAAAGAACACGATAGAGTTAGAGATTTGTTTAATTTATTTGAAATTATAAAGAATACTCTGTTTTGAATATTCTATATATTTTTCAATGTCATATGTATTTTGTACATTTTTGCATCTTGTCTTCCTTCATTCTAAAGGTTTTTTCAAGTTAAATTCGACTGTGTATTACTATGTTAATACCAATACTAATTAATTACATCCAAATATATTAGATTACTTGTTGTTTAATAATGTTTTCATACGACTGCAAGAATCTTTGCAAAACTCCAATCGTCTAAACTTGTACAGAAACAAACTGTTTATACATATAACTGGAGATGATCAATTTCCCTCGATAAATATTATTTTTTGTTCGCGATTGATTGGAGCTCGCGTTCATACAGGCGAATTCAACCGGTGAAAGTTATCAATTAAAATTTCGTCTCAATAAACGCGATTCAAATAAATAGAGTTACGCTGTACTACAAGAGTGAAATGTAAAACCTCGTAAAAAAGATAATTCATTGGAGAATAGGAATATATGTGATGTTATGATATATTTGTAGTATACTTTATGATATTTTTGTAGTATACTTTTGTGCCTTATATTACGTGATATATCACGGAATATATGTGGTGTCATGACATATTTGTAGTATACTTTTGTGCCTTATACTACGTGATATATCACGGAATATATGTGGTGTCATGATATATTTGTAGTATACTTTTGTGCCTTATACTACGTGATATATCACGGAATATATGTGGTGTCATGATATATTTGTAGTATACTTTTGTGCCTTATATTACGTGATATATCACGGAATATATGTGGTGTCATGATATATTTGTAGTATACTTGATGATATTTTTGTAGTATAATTTTGTGCCTTATATTACGTGGTATATCACGGAATATATGTGGTGTCATGATATATTTGTAGTATACTTTTGTGCCTTATATTACGTGATATATCACGGAATATATGTGGTGTCATGATATATTTGTAGTATACTTTTGTGCCTTATATTACGTGATATATCACGGAATATATGTGGTGTCATGATATATTTGTAGTATACTTGATGATATTTTTTTAGTATATTTTAGTGCCTTATATTACGTGATATATCACAGAATATATGTGGTGTCATGATATATTTGTAGTATACTTGATGATATTTTTGTAATATAATTTTGTGTCTTATATTACGTGATAGTACAATATCATAATACAGCAAACAAGGATACATTCACACGGTTCTGTAGGTGCATGAAAATTGAATCTTATGCTGCTATAGTAATCTAAAATCGAGCCATCTCGAACCGTAATTTAAAACATAATATTGGAACTAGAAATTAGTCGAAAGAGATGAATAATTCTATTGGGATTTGGTCAATCACAGAAGATGCTCGAAACGAAAGCGGTGATCGTTATTTAGGATTTTTAATCAAAACAGGAAGACAAATATAGACGAGGCGCGTAACATTATCGCATTGGTTAAGATTAATGATAATAAAACTCTTGGATGATAATAAATCATTCTTGACAACGAAGACGCGGATTTTAACCGGATCGATCGCGATTTCTCTTAACCCAGAAACGACCCGTGATAACATTTCCACGCGACGATTCTCAGATTAGACTTTTTGTAGACAAAATAATATGAAATAGACTTAGAAATAGTTTTGATTTCGTTGCTTGTACTTCACTGTCTCTTTTGGGGTTTCTTCAACTTTCCAAGATCTTTCATTTCGAGTTAGATTTTGTAGTATTTTTAAACGTATTTAGGTTACTCTAAACATTTGCAATTCTTTAACCTTTTTAATTATGAGCTTTAACGATGCATTGATGTAAGTATCTGTCGTTGTTGTGGGAAGAAATTTCCTCTTATTTTCATTTAAAACAGTTTTACTTTCCTTCGTTTATCTATGTGTTACTAAAGTTTTTTTTCTTCAAATCTTCTATTAAAGAAAGATAAATGAATCAATTAATTGTAACTAATTCATCTATTAAAGTAATAATATCATTCGTATTTGCTCAAATTTCGATTTATTCAAAGCAGCAAAGTAAAAAAGCTTAACTATCATCATTACATGCATTTAACAAACCCGTTGTTAATTTTAATGAAACATTTCCCATAAATGGGCAAGAGGGCATCGCTGTATCGAAAAGTGATTAAAACTGAAACCAAAAAACATTGAAAAAGTGAAAAGGAATAGAGAAACAAAGAGCACGATCTTGATTGAATAATTGAACAGCGACGATCAAAAACAAACTGTATTCATGTATTCAGAGTTTCGATTGATTGCGAGTATCGCAGTTTTGTAAAACAAAGATTGCCTTCCGCTTGTAAAAATAGCCAACAAAACTTTGGACGATTATTTTCATGTTTTATTTACGGTACACGGTTCAACAATCGTGCGCGTGTAGCCAAAACATAAAAAGACGGGAAAAATAAAAAATTCGCGGATTCGACAGAGGAATTAAACAAAAAAAAAAAAAAAAAGAATAGGAAAAAAATATATGAAAGAATTTTCGTTTCAAAGTTTGTACCGATTATCAGTGGCGTTCAATGACATTTTTCGGCTGGCTGTTGTCGTTTTGTGGAGAGGGAAAAGGACGGAACACGAACGATTGAACGTTTCTCGGGAATTTACGATGCAACGCCTGCCATAAATCGGCAAATTGGCGTTGCAGAACAAATTGAATCTCGTCTCGATATATGGAAATTGAACGGGCCACATTTATTTCGCCAAACGCGTATTTCTTTCTTTGCGAGGAAGATTTACAGATGTTCTCTGTAGAAACAGAATATTTTCTCTGAATATTTTCCTGATAAAATGATGTTCGATGCGGCGTGTAATACACAATCGTGTTTTACTTTCTTGAAGATTCAGAGATGTTCCCACGGAAACAGAATATTTTCGCGATGAAACTACATTTAACGTGATCTTCTATTTTTTTTTTTTTTTAATTTACAATTACTTGTTTTACGAATTTAGAGACTTAACATGTTGACTGTAAAGCTCAAGTCCAATGGATATTCAACGTGACTGAGATTTCTGTTTTCTTAATACGTTGAGTACTGGTAACTCCACCTTGGAGTCATTCGATCCATGATTTTTCAAAATCAATTTTACTCTACCCATAACTCTTTTATTGACGCAGAATGTTTTCTAGAAATATTTCTATAACTGTCTATGAAATCTATGGAATCTATAATGTTTTAAGTTTTCACTTAATCATCTGCACACATCCATCAACTCATACAAATTTATTTTACTGTTACACATCTATTGTCTATGATCAATCTAACTACCAACTATTATTCCAAAACAGAGTATTTATTATAATATCTGGCAGATGAAACAAATTTCCATTTGAATTTAATTTCTGTAGGCGTGTCCATAAAAATATAAAAATACATAAAAATCCACGGTCTACTGATAATTTTATTAACTAATTTGGAGATAGAAATTTATTTAGCAACGAATATTTTTTAGCTCCTTCCCCAGCACTCTTCGTCTTCGTGACTATACATTTTCATTGACATTCCATGACTAAGAACAATTTAAAGACGCGAAAAATACGTAGAACGTGCATCATATACAACAAAATAAAAAAAAATACTCAAAGTAGAATATTTGTTATAATAGATACACTTGCGAATGAGATTGATTTTGTCTGTGCTTCTACTCAACGTTTCAAGAGATCTTTATAGGTATCAAACTATACGCACTGTTTAGATCATGTTTTTAGTTGTCGTATTTTTGTCATTGTATTATATTTTTATTTCACGTTGTTTAATATCTATCGCTGTTTTTCTATTGCTTTTCTCCTTTTATTTATTTTCTTGTTTTTCATGTACATATATGTACGTATGGACATTTATTTCGTATGTATATGTTGTATTACATTTAGTATTGTATTATATGTATACATTGGACTTACGTCCTTTCTATCATATAATAAATAGTAATTAATATTAACAAATAATGATTCTCAATGGATAAAACGAATTCCTATTTAAAAGTTCTAATTGTTCCCATAAATATGTCAATTTGCATAAAATCCGTACTCTATTCATGATCAACCATCGATCGTTTGCCATTTGATACAACGCAACGTTGATCACTGTTATTTGCAAACGAAATTGCAACAACGAAAAACAGTAATTACCATTTCTCATTCTCTTGTTTCTTCGTTCTCAGTTTCGTCGTTATTATCCCAGTCGTGTTTTTCGCTAAAAATTCATCTCGTTATCGATGTAATTAGCGTGCGGCTTATCAATCGGAAGTCGCGAAAGGTCGAGACTAATTTTGTGAAGTCATTAGGTTCATCCGCTTTTTAAATCGTCTTATCGATCGTTTAATTTCTGAACGTCGCAAATTTGGTTAATTAAGGTAGATAGCGAGTTTGATTTTGGTTAATCGTTCAGACGCTACCATGTTTTGCATGTTAAGAAGACGTTTTTTGTAGTTCGTTTAATTGGTTGATTGCGAAATTGCTTGTTGACAGCGTAACGAGATTAAAAGCGGCGCCTACGTTATTTGGGTTTCTAAGAAACAGCGAACGATCTGGCTCCGATTTGAACGAAACTTTTAAAAAAACAGCCAATAATCGTAGATTTCTCTTTTCTAGACGTGCCCCTTTTTAGCTTCGCTGACACAGATTTAAGGGGTGAAACCACCCTCCCAAGTTCTATTCTTTAAGAGCTATCTTGGTAACTGTTACAGATGGGAAAAATTTCGTCAACAAAAGTTGAACGATTGTTGACATATTCGAAGAAAATACTGATCAACGAGCAATTTTTATATTAAAATTTCGTATAAAAATATTTTCGACCTTCGTGTTCGTTCGAAAAAATCAATGAATGTGCATACTAATGAATTTATCGAAAAGTAATGAAAATGTATATTTTGTTTATCTGTAACTTGTTGTAAACCACATTAGATCTAAAATTTTCAGTATCAGCAATCAAGATTTCAATTGAATATAAAAAAGAAAAGATTATATACTTTTTGAAAAAATCCTCGTTATCTCGATAATTAATTTTTTCGAAATTTAATAACAAATCTCGTGGATGATGAAACGGTGATTGTACGCAAACTCTAACAAATTATACCAAATTTCAGATTGATTCATCTTGAAGATTCTTGCGTCAGAGCTTCCTACATTACATTTTTAAGAAGAAAATACCGTAAATCTTTTATCGGTTAGTAACAGAGGACCGATGGTGTTTTACTGATAAATCATGGTTATAAGAAACGGATTCGTGATTACACCATTAAGCGGGGTCAAGCTTGATAGCGAGTGATAACGAACACGTTGATAATCTTCGAGAACCGAGAAACGGAACACGAAAATTTACGCCGTTCGAAAGTTTCGATTGATTGCCTTTTGACTAAATCGTATTTTTTCGAGCGGAAGATACGCTGTACGAAGAAAAATCGACTGATGTACGAATTTTTAAGATGCTCCAATTTTTTCCTTTGAAAATTTCCTTTAGCACTTGGACCTTGGAAAATAATAATTTCATGTCTCAGACTGATCATTAGCAATTAGAAATTGGAAACTGACAAAAAGATAAGATAATTAATAGATGATACTTTATAAACCGAATCTGATAAACAAAAACTGATAGTTGAAGTTAAAAGTATTATATTAAAGTTTTACAGTACAAATACTAGCGCGATATTTGATACTGATGAGATCGCACACCGAATAATCGAATTAAAGTTTCAAGTTAAAAATCGTAAACCTCGACACAAATGCATCGCACTGAAGTTCCAATTCTCAGAAAGTGCTTTCAATGCAACAAAAATCGGCAGTCAATTGCATTGCAGGTTTCTTACGAATCGACGTGTCACGCGATTGCATCCTACTCGAGAAATACGTGTTTCCTTAGCGTGTTTCGAGTGGAAACGGTTGCGTTGGTCGTTCGTCGGTGTTTGCTCTCCATTCACTATCGTGAATTTTATCTGGTCGCTGCACTGTCTTGATATCAGTGACGATTTGCGATTTTTCATTTCGAAACACAAAAACGTC
This sequence comes from Bombus campestris, assembly GCA_905333015.3. Lineage (NCBI taxonomy): Eukaryota > Metazoa > Arthropoda > Insecta > Hymenoptera > Apidae > Bombus > Bombus campestris. Next base: position 8,741,125 of record HG995135.1, read on the forward strand.
AAGAAATACGAGTTATAATTCAAGATGATTGATTCAAGAATTAAGATTAATTTCGATTTATTTATAAAGAACAAATCTATTAGAACATGCAATATTATGTTTCTTTTTATAAGTTGCAAAATATATATTATAAATTACGTGCACATATACATGTTACACATATATATTAATACAATTATTATGCAGTTAATACAATTAATACAAATACGTATAGCATGCCATTATAGTAATTGTCGAGATACAAATGTATGCTGGAGAATGATAAATAAATTTTTATAGAAAGCTTACTGTAACGATTAGGATATTTCGTATTGATTATGATACACGTGTATGTGAATTTCACATACATTTCATGGACATTCCAATGATGTAAGGCCAAGAGTGGACATTATGAACCGATGACATGTAAACATGAATGGGATTTACTATAATGTTTGGTGAAACAACAATTAACATCAACTACTACAGGCTACAATCAGTGTTATGGTAATTATTAATTTTCTCGTTTTTAATCTTTTTGTTTCAAAAGATTTTCTGATTTTTATTCATGCGACTGTTAATATTGGCAATTTTTCACACTTTCAAGATCTTTATACTTTAGAGCAATTTCTTCAAAGCCTAAATCTCGTACTTGGAACATTTTTAATTATCGATTAGAACAACGTGTAATTAATACTCATGTTTTTTTTAGTTTAAGCACTTTTATGATTTAGAACGATTTCTTGAAAATCTAAATCTCGTATTTGGAATAGTTTGATTATTTCGAGATATTTTGATTATTAAGAATTCTGATTAGTATAAATTCAAGCTAATAATTTTTTACATTTTAAGGAGCTTTGGGCTCTTAAAAACATTTCTCGAGGTCCAGAATTCACGTACACCGTGGCTAATGCTATTGGATTCTTGTTGCGTTACCTTTAATGACGACAGTACAGTGACTTAAACAGGCACAGTCCAACTAATCATCATTGAAGTGGGATGTGCTAACAGTTACACGTTACACGCCTCGTTAAACTTATTTATCGGATTACAACGTTATAATAAGTGCTTTATTATTGGCACACGTGTTTCTTGCTTCGACAATGTGCCTGTGGACGTCAATGGACATCCATCGATTGACTTACATAACAGAAATCCAAAAATAAAGATCGATATCCAATTAAAAGAATCGAATAGATTCTATTCTAAAAGCAAAAGTTCCGAATGAAAATTTTCTCTAGAATTTTAATCAACGCGTTACTATTAAATTAAAATTTTGACTGAAAGGTAAAAAGTCTAAATTAAAAGCTCCAAATTACAATTTACGAAAGATATCTGATCGAGACGTTTTCAACGAAATAAATGACAAATAAATATTGGAGTTACAGTGAAATTAAGAGCAGCTAAATATCGGTGGTAAAATTTAATTTCAATCAAAATTTCACATCGATGCACACGCTCGGGTTCATTTAATTCGATTTAAAATCACTGCGGAACTTTTCAGTAGTATTACCCGCGTGTGTGATCAGACTGTCTGGACACAATTGGCACGGACTAACGGAGCGAACGAACAATGCTTCGTGATTCACTTTGTTTAATTTCTCTATGTTAAACGAAAAGTAACGATGTACAAATATTTTCAAGCATTCGTTTCAATGTTTAACAATTTCTGTTAATACTTGTCGGGATATAAAGCACAGTTGTTACATCGGATTAAAGTTATTTGTAATTGATATTTGCCTTTTTACGTATTTTCCAAATTCTCCTTAAGTCACAAAGGCAGTCTTATAATTTATAATATTATCTTTGTGAATCTTTCAAGATTCCTTTCGTACAACTTTTGGTGTCAGTTTCTTCGCGTACATCGATTCCTATTCGACGTTCTTTAAACGAATTTAAAGTACAATGCCTGAAGAAAAATTAAAAAATTAAAATTAAAAAATCGAGCAATAGAACAACGTGCAACGAATAAACTTTCCTAAATGCAAAATTATTGAACAACGTAAATAAGATAACGTATACGTATATCGTTTTTTGAAGTCAAAGGAGAATCTCTTTCGCTGAGGATGAGTTCGGAAAATCGATAGAAATGAAGGAAACGCGGCAGGAAATAGAAAAATCGAAAGCACTGAAACTTTGAAAGGTTCGAAGAGGAGACAAAATGTGCAAAAATCAGGAATGAGGATGAATCAGAAGCATCGACACGATAACAAATACTCGATGATCAGACGGTAGCGAGGCTGGCTGAGTGATAACGATAAGGATCCGGCCGAAATGTTTAATTGGCAAAATAACTTTCCAATTGTCTATTTTGTGAGTCGCTAGACGCTATTTGTGCTATTATTGGATCAATTGAGAAATTCTGTTGCCATTGCTTGCAGGTTTGCAATTTCATTTGGAAGAATTTGAATTATATTTTGATCATGGAAAAAAGATGAAATTTTTCCACTGAAAATTTGAACACTAAATCGTTCTATAATAAATATATCAAGTGCCAGTGGAATTAAAAAATTGTTAAATTTTTAATAACTTTTTAAATAGATATTTTAACGAATATATTTTCCATCATTTTTGAAATAAATACATTTACAAAGCGTGGTTTCTTCGATGGAATATTTTTCAACAATCGAACGTGCTTCAATTTCCCGGCTGCATCCGTCTGATAAATTTTTCAATTCGACAAATCAATAGGTAGCTTTACTTCACGGCGCTGTACGAATGTTTTATCTCTCATGTTTTTAAAGTCTACCTTTAAAATATTAAACCCAGTAGCGCAATAACGCATAGTCGGTTACATGTAAATGTACAGCTATTTACATAAATATATATTATACGTAGTATCTGCAGACATCGATATTGCAGCAATTCGATCACGAGCGATACGATCACTTGAATATTTCAATATTTCAACATTTTATAACACACCATTGAAAAACTATAATATCTACGCTCGTACAAAATATTAGAAATTGTATTTTTTCAAATATATTTCCATTTTGTTACTATAACAAAGATCTATAAAAATATTTCATAAAATAGAATCTCTTCCTTATGACCCTAATCATTTCACGATTAATTTAACATGAAAATTAAATTAAATAAAATTTCCGCTGCGGATATTTTTAAGAGGGGCGGTTTCGCGTCGAAATAACCACAAACCTGATTCGATCTGGGTCAGTCGACGTCGTTCACGTCGAAACTCGATCGCTTTTCGTATTCTCGCGACACCTTCGATCCGGTCGACTTTAATCCAACCGGCTAGAATAGAAGCGCGACAAAAAGAAACGAGCAGCGGTTATGCAATCCTTTCTTTTTTAACCCTGTTCTTCGCGTCTAGTCGATAGGATCGCGATTAACGTCGAAGAATCGTAACTAATCGCGATGATAATTCACGAAAAAGATTCTGTAAAATTATCTTAACGGTCCTCCGTTACTACAACTTATTAATTTCACTAATTCCAATGTTTGATCATGTTCTTTACGCAATACTCTGGCCTTCCATGTCTGGCCTTCTTCTCGGTCTGGTCTCAGATTTTGTGATCCCGTCGCCGGAACATGCAACTATGCAGAATAATATCTGCGAACGAGACGATCTCTTCTCTGGATCTTGCCATAAGCCAAGGCGATCGACGTCGCAATTCTTTATTTCCTAACGTGTCGTTATAATACAATTTTCTTTATCCTTTTCTTTTTCCCTTTTTCTGTTTCTTATACGAAGTACCCGCGAAATCATTGTACAAACGATCGGGTGGTGATTCTACGTGCAAGAATAAGTCGATAAAAAAGAGTAACGTTTCTTCGTTTAAGGCTTCGTTTTCGAGGAAAATGTGTTTGAAAATCCGCCAGGTAAACACGTACTAATCGTAAGTCTCGAGATATCCGACTTCTCTTTCTGTTCATGTTGATAATAATCTGATTAGACAAGCAGAACGAAGAACGTAGGTAACATTTTGAACACTCGTTACGTTAACGAAATGAATTTTTAGATAGTAATATCCTCATTTTTAAATAGTAAACTTGTTTTCCTTATTTATGAAACCATTCCATATATGGACACTGTGGACATAAGATAACGGCAATGATAGGAAGCAAATGCTGACATTGTCCATGTTTATAAATATCAACACGAGCAAAAAGAGAAGTCGGATAGCTGGAAACTTAGAATCAGTACACGTGCACCTGACGGATCTTTAGGCTCTTTTTCCTCGAAAAAGAAACCTTGAACGAAAAAATGTTGTTCTTTTTTTTCGACTTATTTCTCCCCGCACGACAACGTGTGCCACGCTTTTCGGAGACACCCTGTATACTTACAAGTTTTTTTTATCTTTGTTATATATTTATATTCCTTTTTTTTTTATTTTCGTCTTTTTTGTTTCACATTTATTACTTTCACTGCGGTAACAACTTTTCTTCCTCGTGCCATACGGCTTGTGTTCGTGTTTTGCTAAATAAATAGATAAATAAATCAAATCTCTGCGTGAAATTAAGTGATTACTCAAGAAACATTATACCGATTGAGAGATTATACAAAGTATAAATAAGGAAAATATTGTAACTGTACAGATTCTTAGAGATTAAGAAGCTTCTTTTGTGAAATTAAACTTTAAATTACACAGCTGATGATTAATCAATAATAATTTCTATTTAGGATTTACTCTGTTCCATTTAGGAAGTTTTCTATTGAGAATTGGCTAATTTCTTTAAAGTTTGTAATATACAGATCAAAAAGAGGATAAGAGTGTTAAAAGGGAAATTTTGCATAATTTTTTAATGAACAATTTTGTGATGAATTTCCAGTGTTTTCTATTGAATGTTTGCTAATTTTGATATGAAAACAGTAACATGGATCGAGAAAAGGATAGGAGTGTAAGAGAGGGAATTCTGAAATTATTTATGGTGTCTTCAAGTAACTGCAATGTGACTATGCCTGAAATGTTTTATCTTAATTTCCAAAGCCTATTAACCATCGATCATATCAGCCACAATATACTTGTATTCTTTGGAAAATGACGGAATTTGCAATTATTGTACAATTGGAGGAACATAAAGAGCCAGTGAAAAAATGAGATATTTCATACTAAGTAAATGGAGACAAACAATTATTTGTATGGCTGGGAATAAAGACAGGCAATACTGGCGAAAACAAGTCGCGATAAGCCGAGAACGGATCACAATAAATTAAAAGGCAGCCTTGATAGAATATAAAACTGGCTGTAGCTGGAAGAAATATAGATTGAAACAACTTAACTCGTGAGTCTTCAGAAAGCAATTAAGAAAGTGGAGAAAAACAATCGCAAATTAATCAACCATTAACTAAACTATAAAATGAAGGAAAAACAAACAATAATTATTTTTACCTCTTAAATGTTCAAGATAAGATATCGCAAGTAACAAAATTAAAAATTTCAAAGGGGGTTAAATCAAAATAGAGGAAAAGTGCAAAATTTGTTTTTATCAAATTCGCCCTTATTTCTTAATTGTGAAGAAAAAAAAAAAAAAACAAAAGGAAGACCCACAAATGAAAACAAGAGAGAAAGTAAAATTTCCAAGAATCAAAAGTATCTTTCTATTCATCTTCCAGGAATTTCCATCAAATTAAAAGGAATCGATTCATCAAACTGTTTAGTCAATACTCACCTGACCAATCGTCGAACGATATGAGGGAGTCATCGATAGGTTAGTCATCGATAATCTCAATTTCTAATCGTTTATCAAACGCTGCAAACTCTCATTCTCTCTCTATCTTTTCAAGACTTTTCAATTCATCCTGTTACGTTCCACGATATTCGAATACGGCGACAATCTACCGACCGATTAGATAAAACAAAGCCACCTCGGGAATTATCGAGACGAAACATCGTCACGATATAAAACTTTCTCAGCCAGGTATTAAGCCTGCGGCTACCGGTGAAAGTTCTATCGATCGTCGAGTTCAGTTTTCTTCATCTCGAAACCATAGAAATCCGCAATATGTTCGTACAAAGGTGTGAACAATTCAAGCGGTGCTTCTACAAGACGAGATCGAACGAAAACGATAAAACTAATTACGCTTCAGGCTCTTTGTACGTTAAATATTGACATCTGAAAATCAAGTAAAATGTCGAGACGCAGAATGAGGGAAAATGACACTTAAAAATAATTCAGGAAACTGACTTTAAAAGTAGACAAGTGCATTGCTTATCTTTGAACTTCGAATATATTGTCACACTCTTAGAAGCAATAATAGGATGCACAAAACGTCCTGCATGTCACAGCCATAGAAACAATAACTAGATAGTAACAAAGTAGCCGCATCTGATATACAGCTGACGGTAATCCCTCCAGAGGGACCAAACCTTAATATAAGAACCCTCCCAAATCAGCACTCAACACATCTTTTGTTATAACACTCTGAACCGTCACTCTGTTGGATTCGTACAATAAATTTGACTACCATGTGTAAAGTTCAATTTTTTAGCTTATTTGTTAAACGTTCTAACTACGACGCGACGAGATCACCGGTAGTCTGTCAATTTCCTGATTTATTGTGTTACCTGAATTCGAATAACTTGAATTCAAATTCGCGTTCGTACAAGTCATGTTATTTCTAAGTTCAAGCTCAAGTTACTTTCCTTGTCGCGAGTCCAGCCTTTAAGTTCAGGTAATCTGACTTCGACTGAGTATTTCATTTAAGATACATATCTAAGAGTGCCATGGGTCGATCAATAATTGTCATCGATATTTCAAGGTTCCCAACATCATCGTATAATATCGGCAATATCGTATCGACAATACATATTCATCATTTTAGATGAAAACCTTGAAATATCATATATTACATATATGTAATGTCGTTACTCTCGGGATAATTCAGGTGATCGATTCTGAAGTCTGAAAATCGAGAATTGAGTTTCAACGTCCTGAGCTACCGATCTTTCTCCGTCAATCTTCAATATTTTAAATAATTATTCTGTGATCTTGTCTATCTCTGATGTTGCTCTCTGTCCGTCCGTTTGGGAAATGAGTATCTCTCAAAATGGTTGTCCGTAAAACAAAAGAAGGTTGCTCTGTCCGCGAAACAAAGAAAGTCGTGCTATCCGTAAAACAGAGAGAGTCCCTATCCCACGTGAACTCTAGAGAGTTTACATATAGATATAATGTTCAAACGATTAAAATGTAAAAAAAAGCAAGCAATAGTTGCCATTCTTTCACAAAGATTTCCAAACTTTCTTTAAAACTAACATGAGAAGCATCGGAAAGGATCTTTAAGAAAAGGCAATCTCCATGCAACATACGTGAGGCACGTACAAATATATTTGACAAAAGTCCAGCAATTACTTTTAATAGGAAATAACAAGTTCTTCATTCTCACCTAACTTAGAATTGGACACACTAAACTGACACGCTCTAATCTTCTAGCTAGAGATGAGTCAGATAAGTGCAATAACTGTAACAGTATTCTAGTCTATATACATCATGTTAATTATAGTAACGTCTCGCAATAAAAAATTAAATTCCGTCTTTCAAATAAGATTCAGACGTGTTTAAATTGTGAAAAGCATTGCGAAAATCGTCTTTAGACATCTTTCTGAAAGATATTAATTTATATCACCAAATTATGACATTGTAAGCTACTGACTGAGTTGTACTCTACTGTATTGTACGGTAATTGCACTATATATATATGTGTTCAAGATATATAGATACTGTTATCTAAGCTTGTAATTTACCTTACTGTACTTTGCACTTTGTATTTTACATATTCTATTTTTGCATTATGATAATCGCGGCAGCTAATGATCGTAGGAAATGATTGACACAACTTTAACTGAAATCAAGAATAATAATAATAATAATAATAATAATAACAATATATGTGTGTGACGCGTGTTAATCCTGAACAATATAATTGTATTATTAATTATACTCAGGTACGTGTATAATCCGAAATGTAATTAAAAGGAGAGGTAGGGCAGATTTATAACAGCGACGATGTTTGTTTGAGCAGATTAGGTTTCGTTTTCCATTAGATAGTTACACGATGATTGGTTTTTAGGGGTGGTTTTATTGATTCTACAATATAGCGATAATGGAACGAAAATTAATAGTAGATTGGATTCCTTGTTACACTATACTAATTAATACGAATCTCTCTCATATAGTTACTTTAATTAATTAATTAATATATATATAAATATCAATAAATCTTTTAATTTTGTGTCACGTAAATCATTTTCATCAATTACTAGTTAGTGATAGGGCGGACCTTTTTACGATTATAATAATATTCATATACATAAATCAATAATAAAACAATAAGTAATTTCAAATATAGAAATTGGAATAATTAATAAGTGCTCCCTGCCAGGCTCCCTCAATATCATTCAATCTACCATCTAACATCATATCTTCGAGTAAACATCTTATCTTCCATGTAAGATAGTGCCACAATTAATTAAACCTAACTTAATAATAACTCAGGAAAGGAAGATAACAGATCCATAATAAATAACAGAAATGTCCACGTACGACCACGACAGAAGTAAAACAAACTTTTAGGTAAATTTACAGGGCAAATTTGTTAATAATGATATGTATATGGACAAACTGTGAGGTAATAAAATTAGCTGTTGACCCGGTGATTTTCTTCAGCGATAAGCAAATAAGCTACAATCTGAACTGCGATGAATGAGAATGACTCCATCTAATAGAAATCCTCTGTAACCGATCATTTTCTGTAATGATACGCCATGGAAATCGTTGTTCCATGGGGAAACTAAATTACACCTGTTCGTACTTTAAAATGGTAACATTATAGGAAACGTCCCATCGGACGGATTTTTATGCTCGATAATGTACAAGTAAATACACTATCATTGAAAAGTATCTGAAGACTTACTTATCTTCGGCAGGATGTAATTTAATTACGAAATTCTACATTCGATATTTTATTCTTTATTCCTACGATGGCTATATCTCATCGGATATTACGATGAAGTTAAATTAGACTTGCTTTTGTTGGAAATTTAAAATTGACGTCAGATATTACGTATTATAGTTTCGGCTACAGATACGAGCAATAATTAATTAATAGATATAATTGTTATTGCAGTTCGTCCTAAGCTTGATATTTTATTATCTTTATTTTGTGATGGCCACGTTTAATGAAATATCACGAAGGGGTGAAAAGGTAGGTTTGGTTTTGTTGAATATTTAAAATTAACACCAGATTTTAAGTATTATAGTTAGATGTGGGTCATAATACAGTTGTTTTTGAGGTTCTTCCTAAGCTTGTTATTTCATTCTTTATTTTTATGATGGCTATATTTATTGGAATATTCCGATAGCGTCAAGTATTGTTTGGTTTTGTTGGAAATGTGAAATTGACGTCACATTTTGTGTAGATATTATAATTTTGTCAGATACGATCTTCAGTCTAGTTATTATTGGAGTTCTTTCTAAGCTCTGTGATCTAGATATAAGGATTTTTCTAATCTGACAGCGATTAGTTGAAAGAGGGACGCCGAATTGTGTATTTAATTTTGATATGAATCGAAAAAGATTTTGGATAAATGCTTTACAAATATTTAAAAACTCTCGATAAATAATTCGTAAATTAATATTGCTTTTAGTTAACTTATTGATTTATAGATTCGACTAATTTCAAATCGATGACGGTATTCTGATTCTTATGGACAGAGATATGGAAAAAAATGGTTAATAAATTTAAAAATGTATTCCCTAGGAATTATCACAAATTTTTATCAACGCGTCATTTGAATGAAAAATTACAGTGGAAGATTATCTAAAAAGGTAGGATAAATACGATCATTATTTAAGGGACTACTCAATTCTGCATAAGTGTTTTAACGTAATTGCAAACGTGACAGAAATTTCAAAATTGATATCTCGTCGAGTCAGCTCTCGTTTCCGTAAATCGACACTAAAAACTCGACGATGCAACAGGTGATTTCGATAAAACAATTTTTTCCTGACTACGGAATGATATTTCAAACAATTGGGCGAAGAGAAGATCTAGTAAAATCAAAAATAGTGTTTTCAATCATTAGATTTTAATACCAAAAGAAACAAAAAAAATGTGTTATTCTTGATAAACGACTAATGAAAATAATTTTACAACTTCTACATTGTTAACTAAATTTCCTGAATCAATTTCTTACAACAATCTCTGTCAGACTGTCTTTTTCCTCAACCATTCTGTGCAACGCAATATGAAGGAGAAGAAGATTAATGTAATACTTGTTTGTGGTAAACGTTGCCAAGTGGAAAGAAAAATACTCTGGAGTTGGTCTTCGCAGTCTATTTTTCTAGAAGCGATTAAAAAAGTTGAAGAACCGGAGCTGGTCAATTTACAATGGAGATAAAAAAAAGAAACGATTATGATAACGATTTGCAAATGAAAATCCTATACATACGTATACATATACGTACAAATGTATCTATCTCTCTATAAATTTGTACTCACCACTGATATATATATACACCCTTGGACAAAAAGATAGCACATGTGTGCTATCATTAATTTCTCATAGATAGAGTCCGAATTTCCCAAGTTTGACGAATGGCATATAAACAGTACCTTGTAGTAATAAGGTATATGAGCTTGAAACTGTATCTTCGCTATTCCTCTTGTATTTATCAACAATGATTGTGAAATCCGGTCGGCGAAATGATAGCACACCAAGCATTTTGTTTCCATTCCTTAGTATTTCTGTGTATTCTGAGTGGTGTAGACGTAGTGAAAAGTAGAAGAATATGTGTACTTAATTATATGTACTTTATTGGGGCGTAAAAAGTAGGATTATAAGATTCTTTAACGAAACCTCATGTTATTTAATTTTTAGAAGACATAATGAAATATTTGTAGAATTATTTCAATAGATTATTGTAATAAAGTGAAAGATATGTTATAGCTACTTTGTTTTACAGTGAGAAATAAAACGTACTATCGATGAGAAAAGTATATCTAGAAATATTTATTTGCATTACACAAATATATCAGAAAAATATTTTTTTTCGCAATATTTATATCTAATAAAATCATATTTCTTTATACTACGATATAGAAATTTATCAGTTAATTAGCCAGCAAAGAGGTTACGTTTCACAAAAGATAATATTAAAACAACCTTCTTATATGCATACGTATAAATGCATAGCAGCGTAAGCAGAAAAACAGAATAATAAAAAGACAGATGGAGATCTGCTATTAAAATCTACCACGCGATTCAATGGACGTACTTCCTTTTTCTCAGACGGCAAAGGTGAAATGTAACGTTTCACCGGGGAAACGACCGCGCGCTGCCGCATCGCGACTGTTTCCGCTCAATATCACAAGTGCAAAGAGTTTTTTGTTCTCGCGATGCAGCCTACCGTGGAGTTGGCCTTTGTCCAATCTGCCATCATTTGTTTTGATAGCGATTTTTGCCATCCCGTGTTAAGAAAAATCGTCAGCCGGCCTAAACGTTTCCTATCGGTCAGATTTTTTAACCCCACACATCATAAATTAGCACAAAAGCTTCAAAAGATTAATTACAATTTATCATACGACACCAAATTTTTTCTTGATAAAGAGCTATTAAAAGAAGCAAACAATACATTCTATTCTACAACTACAATAAGAAGGATTTCACTTGTTTGTCTTAAGAGAAATAAAAAAGAAAAAAAAAACAGTCACTTAAGAATGCACTGTAAGCAATTTTAAATATTTATGATTTATTATAAAATAAATGTTGATCACGCAACAAGAACCACGCGCGAAGTTAATCCGGAAACTCTGTTCGAACGGTTCCTACTTTAAGCTTGGAACACTATTAATGCATACGTATCAATCCCCTGCACGTGTATCACATTCCACAGATGGTACATCATCATTTACATAAATCATAATCTGGCGAAAAATTCTTGATGGACTCGTGGCCGGTGTGAAAATAAATCTACGAGAAAGCTGTACTACAGTTCGGCACAAATTAACCAAGAGAGTAAACGATAAAATACGTTGATCAAAACATTACGACTTTAACTTATCGCCGCTTCGAAACATTTAACCTTAATCTTAAGCACGCTACTCTACGAGATTAACAATTTCTCATTTCTTATAAATGATCTCCGGCCATCGTACTTTATTCTTTCTATATATTAATTTATACATTAACTGATCTAACTGATTTTATATTTGACTAATTTGTATCTTATTTATTTATATTTTAAATGTATCTATATATGTACGGAATAATTTTAAGTTTTCAGAGAAGAGCGCTCGAGGGTTTCCTAGGCGGTTCAACATTTCAAAGTCGATAATTATTTCATGGTGATTTTGAACTTTAACGTGTAAGTTCATATGGTGGAACCACCATATAGCAGACGACCCTCGGAACACAGCGAATTCCCGGGTAGTCTGCTAGAGTTTGAAAAACAGCGCGCGAAACGTCGCACGCATCAAGCCGCGTGTATTTCCAACAAGCGGCAAACGGGAATTAAAAAGTATTTTCACTTACCATTTGACGTATATAAGGGTTTTGCTTGTCCCACCGGTACTCCTGAAGTTGAACGGCTTCGTATAGTTGTTTTTTCTTCAACTGCGAATGAGAACGTCTCACGACCGATATCACCACAGCTGGGCCCATCCAGCCATCTTGCCGTATACCAAAACGTGTACTACACTGCGCTGGCGTATTTTGCTACTCGTCTTTCCCTCACCCCCTCGTTCTGGGTAATTGCGTAACTGCCGCGAGTGCCCGCGACACTGTCAGTTACGGTCGTATACACAGATCTGGCAACTGCCGTGGTAGGGGTAAGACTCTTAATGTCATAAGGTATGCTTTACAAATCGGCCGCCAGCCATAGAGCGCTGTGATCTCTGGAACATGAAAACAATAAATACTTATGCACCACAGTCGTATTCCACATGTAAATATGTATACGATTATATAACTTGCACATGCAACTTATATCTAGTGATTGAAGCGCTTTACTGCTCAGTGGACAAATTGAGAAACTTTTGCCGTTCGCTAGGAGCTTTACCCCACCACGGGAGTTGTTAGACCTGTGTATACGAACGTACTTCCAATCGTACTGTTTATCTTCTTCCAATTACTATAACGCTCTCTCTTCTCTGTCTTTATCACTGTTGTCGGCGGCGCCAGCGACGCTACGAAAATTTGAAACGACGCGTTGCGCTGGACGATCAAAATGGTACTGAGTTCACGTGTCGCGCGGAGCATAATCACCTGCTCGAGATCATGTTCGATCGGGAAATTTCAACTGCTTCGTTCGTTTTTCTCATTCAAGAAGTTGAACAACTTTTATTCGTCTCTATCGTACAGGCTGTTATATCTAAAATTACTTCGACATATGTGAGGTACGATAAAGTCGTGTTTGTTGATGTTTATTGAGAGTGAACTGATATTTCTTGTACGTTACTTATATGATATTGAATAGTTGGATAGTTGTTTGTGGTTTTATGATGTTTTTGTTGGGTGAAAGTTGAACAATCTCGGGTATCGGTCGGTGACATTTAAATGTTAGTACGAGGGCGCGACGCCTGTGGTGCTAGTGTGCAGTGTTACTGGTGTGTATCTGAACAAACGTTTTCAAATTAGAAAGGCGGAATTTTATAAAATTTGAGTAGGTGAGTAAGACTTGCTCTTACATTACGAATATTTATGCATTTAAAATAGATTTAAAGGTACAATTGTATACAAGCTATATGTAGTATTCGTTACAACATCTGATGTGTGAAACATCCTATTTCTTTGGGCATATTAATAGAAATATAAAATAGCATAAACATTCGTAGTTTATTTATTATTTAATATCTTATTACTGTTTACAAAATCTGAATATATAATAAACAGTCGTGCGATTAAAATTCCCTAAGAAACCGTAATAAGAATTTAAAGATTGTACAAAATATTTTATTCAATACTGACAACACTGTCAAAAAGGCAATTCAATATTATAGTATTTACATGAATATACTTAGCGTGTATATACATATACCGTAAAATATTTACAATTTTTATATCGAATTAAATAAATAATTTAACTACTACCAAACCAATCCGAGCCCATCGCTCCGAAAAATGCCGCTGCACCAGATTTGATCGTAGCCCCAGCTGAATCACTTTTCGTATTTTCTTTGCTAGTGGTCTTTTTACGCTATATCAACACATATGAAAAATTGAATTAAATATTGATACTATTTATGTCGAAAACAAAAAAATTAAATATATTATTATATTATATCAACCAATATATATTATCTTCAACTAATATATATTATATTCTACAACATTATATTATTTTCTACAACAAAAGCTACATTTCATATAATTAACACATCACAAGCATGTGCTTGGTTAATCTGTTAATTAAAAGTCTATATAAGCTGAAAACGTAACATCGTTTCCTTACCGGAATCAAATGCACGAACTATCTTATCTGAATACCCTGGCAATCTAAGGCTACATACGCATTTAAATGAAACAAATATTCATAAATAAGCGATAGGAACAATTTTATAAACTAATATTTAAATGGAATTTAAAGAGATATATTTAGAAAGTTTTTAAATTTAAAGGTAAGATGCCTACCTGTGTCTTTTCTGGCATGGGTACGGTAACAAGCGGCAAATTTCTTGCCGGAGCTGTTACTGTTAAAGGCGGGAACCATGGCGCTCCTGTACATAAAGCCAGGACTGCAGGTAAATCTGATTTCACGCCTTCAGCGTTATTGTATTCACTTCGTGCTCCTAAAATTGTGTGCAACTGTTCCAAATGAGGTACTAGATTTCCTAGTATGAGCTAATATCAAGAAATAAAATGATTATAATATGTTTATATACATATATTGATTAGTAAAATATTTTCGAATTAGACAAATATTCACCAGTGATCTTTGAACACTTTTCTTTACGTTAGTATGAATAAAAGGATTGAAAACATCGTAATCGAATGGATCGATTTTTGATAACACACTGTCACAAGCTTTGGTTAATAAATCTGACAGAATTTTATTTTCACGGGGTATCATAAGCAGACTAGAATACTTTATATCAAATAATACTTGAAGGGCTTGCTTTTGTGAAAGTCTAGCATAGTCAGGTGCAGTTAGATAATAATTTAATAACTCCGTTACAACGTCCTCTATAATTTCATACAGCACTTTCCTATGACAAAAAATTAAAATTTTAGAAATATATAGAATTGAATTTATATAAATTTCAATAACACAGGACTTACTTTGGAAGAGTGTGCGGTATTACTTTATTTAAATCTTTATTAATAGCAGTTAAAAATTTCTGCAGTTGTATAGATGGTTGATATGGTACTAAAATTTCTGACTTTATTCTTCTCCCCTCTCCAGAGTCCTCTTCGATGATCACTTTCTCCCATTCTGATATAACTAAATGTATTGGATAACCATCTAGAGATTCCTTAGATATAAACCTTTCTCTATGCTCACTTATCTTAATTTTATACGTTTTGGCCCAAATCGACCAAACAAAAGTGCTTTCTTCTTTCAATTTATCACAAATCGACTGCCATCTGGCATTTGTAATGGTCAATCCCGACACTTTTGAGAGTGTGAAACATTTATTTAAGTTTGAACTTAACGTTGTCAATGCTAAAAGAAACCTTGCTGTTATAACAGCGTTTATATCACATTGACCATATTCAGGTTTATTATTTATACACGTCTTCGTAAAATTGATAAAATCTTCGATCATACTGATACTGACAGTTTGCAAATGTTCTTGAATCTCTGTGCGATCAGAGAATGAATCCGAAATTAAATATATATTTGTAGATAATAAATTGTCCTTGATAGACATTACACGTTCTGTTTCATACAAGTATTGTTCAAGATCTTCGAGCAAAGCGTGTAAACTTGAGTCAAAATTTTCGCACAATTTGAGAATATTCGGCGAATATCCTTTGGTTTTCATTAATAGGGATCTTTTATTATCTGGGCCACCATTTTTGGTCAGCTTCTGAGGAATATCACTTGGAGAGTCTTTCCAGATAAACCATCGCAAATCGTGTTCTGGATATTCAAATTTATCATGAATTACTTTGCCCAACAGTTCGATTATGTCAGATTTTAACGCAATAGTAGTTTCCATCCATTTGTCGTCTATGATACCTAGTAAAATATTAACAGTGTTACTACTTTCAATTTAGTAACAATAAATATATTATATATTTTTTGTTTGTGTTATATACGTTTTACTCTGTGAGATATTAAAGGTTGAAAGAATTCCACCCAGAAGGTTATCCTTGGAAGAGAAAGCTCCTCCCATATCGAATTCCAATTCTCAGGCAGATTAATGCTAACAGCTTCTTCACGAACGTAATACAAGCCTTTTACGGATATTATTAAATCGAGCAATTTCGTAATCTCGTGACTGCAAAACTCAGCTACCCATTCCAGCCACGATTTGATACTTTTTTGAAGATCTAATATACAAAAGTTTTCGAAACTGTTTGAAGCAAATGGTTTGTGCTGTTTAGTCACAAGAGGAAGAAATTCCTTTAATAATTCTTGATTGAAGTCCAACTGGGAGAGCAAAGAGTATGCTTCTTGATCTTGAATTTTTGTTAAATATTGTGAAACAAGACCACCTGATTTTCCATCCGAATCTGTAATTAATTAATGTTTAATACTATATCATAGCACAATATGTCTTATATTTATAAAATATATGTTGTTACATACTTATGAAGCAAGAATAAATTAAACTAATTGTTTGAATCAATATTTCAATACATGATTTTATTTTCTTTCTAACACTGTTGTCATTTTCGTCTGTAATAATGGATTTAACTGCATGGTTACGCAATGATATTAATTTATCCAACAAATCTGAGAACGAAGATCCATTCAACAACACAAGTGCTGCCAAACAATTTGCTATGCTCTAAAATGAAATTTAATATCTTATTAGAAGTATAAATTTTATAATGGTACAAAATTTTATAATAGGCATACTAACCCCTGATTCTACACTTAATGATTGTAACACATTATTACATTCAGTAAATATGATATTCTTGAACTGACTAATAACATCCCATTGCTTAGACACAATTGGGTACTTAAGTGCTAAATCTGTATTTCCTACTTCAAATAACAGACTATAATTTATATGTTGAGCTACCAAATACAATTGTGTAGCAAATAATAAATCCTTGTTTTCAATATTCGACCAGATATATTGGGGTATGTCCATCAAGATTTTTATTTGAATGATGACAGAATTCTGACTTGTTTCAATATTTCTATAAAAGAATATAAATATTATAAACAAGAAAATTATGTACTTTATTTTTAAAAAGTTACTATAGAGAAATACCTAACATCTTCATTCTGAACTGAATCTATTTTAAATCCAATAAGGTACTTTTTCTGTAATTCCCTAAATTTGTCCTCAATGTTAGTTATCCTTGAAATCACTCTCTCAGAAGTTATCTTCATTTTCCCAATTGTGTCTGCAGCCAATATAAGATCACGATACCTTTCCCTAAAAGTATTTAATTACCTAATAAGTACACTAGTAGATCAGATTAATAACCTTTTAGCAGCAATAGATATACATATAAAAATCTTCTGTTTAACAACTATTTAACAACTAAGCAGATACATGAATATCAATTTATATAGAAAATAAAGGACAGTAACAAGCAATTACTTTAAGTCATTAAAACAGAACTTTACCCAACTAAAGTTCTAAGTTCGATTTTTTTCCTGTCACTCTCATGTTGAATCTTCTTCTGGATCCCCTCGATCTCCTTTATCGTGTACTCCTCGAACAATTTGTTAATGTCCAAATCCAAGTAATTCGTTGTCATTTTCTTGACAATTCTCCTCCACGTATCTTGATGTTCCCACGTAGCAAGGAATCGACTCGTATTTACATCGCATTCTTATCTCCAGCGTTCTACAAAACATTGTCAATTATTAATCGGATACCAGATGGCGCCACATACTTTTTCCTCTTTGTCTCAAGCGATAATGT
Organism: Bombus campestris; assembly: GCA_905333015.3. Classification (NCBI taxonomy): domain Eukaryota; kingdom Metazoa; phylum Arthropoda; class Insecta; order Hymenoptera; family Apidae; genus Bombus; species Bombus campestris. Next base: position 8,759,123 of record HG995135.1, read on the forward strand.
AATGCGTGTACCTTGTCCCTCTTTTTTAAATTCTGTAGTATAAATTCAATGAAATTACTGAGATAACTCTCATTTACTTTATTCTATTATGCAAACAACTATACATTTCAAGCCATTAACGAAAATTATTCGTAGAGAAATATATTAATAAATATATTAACATTATCAAAAACAGATATTCGATTGCACTAAATTTGCTTTCGTATTTAAATTCTTTATGATGTACCTAAATGTATAGTTTTTTTCATTTTAACGAAATGCTCGTTCTTAGTGAAGGTTTTAAGAAAAGATCTAGTCGATCGAGAACGTGTTATGGCGAAAACATTCGCGCGCAATCGCCGAAGCACGTCACCTCACGACGAGACGTTGAACTATGGGACGAGCACGCGAGACGCCATATTGAGCGAATGTTGATTGAATGCAGTTTAGGTGTTTACGCGGTTCTAAGAAAAACCCGTGAATATACGCATCAATTATCGTTCAGCCCGACTAAGGTATCGGCAAACGATAGGTCGGTGTGACAGCGGTATCACGCGGCGACAAAATGAGCGGCAGTGACGGCGAGGACGGTCAGTGCAACGAGACGATAGAAAGCAACGTAGTAGCGATGGATGACGTTCTTGTTAAGAAACACACTGACGACACTCTCTGCGATGGATGTGTTACCGTCGAAGGCGATTTCACGCGACAGGAAAGCGAACGGACTATTAATTACACGGAGGATGCTGTTAGCTCTCTCGTTGTTGCGGACTCGATCCCTGTCGTGGACTCGATCCCAGTCGCGGACTCGGTTCCTGTCGCGGTATGTTTTCTTCTAGCGAACACCGTTTCATCCCGCAGCAACAATCGTCAACCACGAACACGTTCTACTTGCAGAGCGTGACACTTGACGAAAGCGTAGTGGATGAGTTTATCAAGGGCGCGAGGGCTTCCCATAGCATGGAACTCAATGCGATGCAAACGAGGCCTGAATCGCTTGTCGAAAGTCCAAGTACCGCTGTGAACATAGACAACCCTTTCAGGGGTAAGGAAATGTGTTCATGCGATGTATGCAAAGCAAAAAGGTAATTGTATTGTCAATGAATGGGGAGTGATCCAGTACTGGTGGATGGCGTTAACGGTTGCCTTTAACACAGGGAACTGCTTAGAGAGGAGTTACATAAAGCCATGAAGTTCCAAAATCTATGGGCAGAGTTACGTCAACATATAAGGGGTTCCTTTAATGTTGCCTTAGAAGCTTCTTGTTTCCTTGGAGGTTTAGAGTTTCAACAAACTCCATTTTCAGCGGATGATACGCACAAGATTGTTTTGCAGTAAGTTCAATAGTTTATGTGAGGATAATTACTAAGTGTGATTTGATGTTTATGAAGCTAAATATAGAATTTTTTTTCAGACTGTGTAAAAGGAATCCTCATCAATTATTTATGAGGCTAGTAAGCCTGGCACAAGAGTTTGTTGTAGAAATAAAAGTTCGATTATTAAATCTTTTACAACATCTTAGTGTAAATAATTTACCAGAAATTTTTCTTATAGGTTAATATAAATATAATACTATACCTGTAATTAAATAATTTGCCTCTGCCAGTTGATGCAAATAATTCCATGTATCTCTTTTTATAGGCCTTTTAGATGATTATGATGCATTAATAACAACAGCAGTGAAGATTTCTGAATTTGTAAAACTTTTAAAAGATCATTTGGGCAAGTTCAATTATAAATTTCCTTTACCATGGGCTGCTTTTATTAAGAAATTGTATCAGATTTATATATATGATGATCCATTTATACAAAACAGTCTGTCACCTTTTATTGGCCAGGTAAAGGAACTTATAGTGTATTAATATTTTAATTTATTTATAATGTCTAATAGATTCTAAAATACATATCTTATGTTTTATAGTTAAAGAAAGTTTTGCCCTTAAAAAGCTCGGAATACCAGCGTCTTTTCCATCGGTATTTATGGTTTGAGAAAGAAATGACGGTAATTAGAGATCTATGGGCAGAAACTGAATCGTGGATGGACAAGTACAAGTAAGTGATTATATGAATTATATTTTAACAATAACACAACTATATATCGACTGATCACAATCCCAGGAAAGAAAATCTATGAACAAAGTTTCATAAGCGGTGCGTATTTCAGTGCAGAACAAGCATGTCGAATGACCCATCTTAGGCAAGTAAGGGAAGTGTTCACAGCAACTAGGAAACTTATGGAACCGCGTATGATAAATAAATGGACCGACGTTGAAAAGTATGTTTATATAAAAATAAAATACTGCATATTGCCTTGTATATATTTATGAATCAATGGTTTGATGTCTTCTTTTATTCCAGTGAATTGCATGAAGCGAATGGTCAACTTTCGACGATTATTTCGCAAGAAAAAGTTGGTGTATCAGATGTGGACAGCAGGCCTTTAAGTCCTACACCGGATTTAAATTTGGATTCACCCATTATGCCTCCAAGTATCGAGATATTACAAATTTTATTGGATGACTGGAGCAAGGTTGTAAAGTCTCTACGACAGAAATTATCTGATGTAACAGACGCACAACCGACCGCGGACATTTATACTAATGGACAGGAAGATTTCTTTGATTATGCTTGCGCAACTTGCCATTTAGTACAGTCTGCAATGAGATCAGTCAGGTACTTCTCACTATATCTATGGGAATTATCAGCATTTTGAGTTCTTATTAATCTATAGATTCTTTTTAAAGGGCTCATATTGAAGGAACTTGTTTAGAGAATAATATAGAAGAAGAAAAAAGCTGTGAATGTCGTATGTGTATAGGACCTGCGATATCTTCTAGTGTAAGAATTTTTTTGTTTCTTTATTGTTACTTTTTTATTAATATAACATCAATAATTAACCGAATTAACTTACAGATTAATAAAAGTGATGCAGAAAATATATTATTACCATTAGAAAATCCTTTTCCACAACTTACAAATGGATTCCTAGGTAAAAATTCTTACAACGTGGGAAATAGTGGAATTTATGCCAAATATATTACTTAATATCATTTAATTTTATTGTAGAAGATACGGCTAATTTTTCGGCAACGCAAGTAAAGAAAAAAATAGAGGATCTGGAGATAAAGGAAATAAAGAGCGACGGGAATGAAATAAGAAACGAAAATGAAGATGTTGATTTAAGGACGCTCGATTCACAACTTTGTTCATGTGTATATCAGCATGTGAAAGAAATAACGGAGAGAAAAGTGGTGCTAGAAAATCCACCTTGTTTGTGTTTACTAAACTCCAAACGGAAGATATGGGACAATTGTCCATGCCTAACAAAATGTAAGAGCAATGAAGTAAAAAGAATCTTATTTTTTATTGCAATAAAAATCTTGATATGTTTTATAATATTATAGCTGTACCTGAACCAGTCGCACCGAATGATCATCCAAAGCCACCGTCGCCTTCTATCGTGAAGGCTAATCAGGAACCAAATAAACCTGCAGTAAAAACTGGTTCTACGCAGTCTGCTCAAACGCAGACGAGGCATTCTACAACGCAAACACCGAACACCGTTCACAATCATACAACGCATCAGGGTAAATATACATAATGAGTCATTACAGCTTGTAGAGTCAAAATTAAAAATTTTTGTTTTTTCTATAGGAAAATGTTCTATATACTAATGAAAATACTATGGTACAGAATTTAAGTGCCATTTCCCTTTCTAAATAGTTATTAATAATGCTAGAAAATGTAGAAAAAAATATAAATGCCAATAAACGTCAGTTAATAATTTTTTAGCATTTGTCTATTCCGTTTATCTGAATCTAAATGAATGGAACATTCAATTTTTTTTATAATTAAGAAGTGGCACATACAGGGTTGTTCTACAGATGTACTTTTCTTTTCCACGAATTCGGACTACATTAGTCTCCATATTCTTCCTCTCCCCCCTAAAAATTTTTTTCTTGGTACTCGGTGTTTTCTACAAACATTTTTCAATCAATAATCATTTAGTGTTTAACTTTTTAAGTACTCGTCGAAATTTAAATAATTTACTTTCTTTTTAATCTCACGAGCTTATATGTATATACGTGTATTTTTTGTACTTCTATAGGTACCACTCATTCACATACACATGGATCCCTTCCAGACTTGGTAAAAAACACGGGTCCTACCCATAGATCTCATAGTCACAGCAATCATTCATCGCACGCCTGTCACAAACAGGCTAATGTCGAGCACATTAAAAGAGTCTCGTGCAACGACTGTCAGTATTCGCTGAACTATTTTTAAAGTTTTTTGTTTCACAATTATTTTTTTATTTTACCAGAAAAAATAATATGTATGAAATTTCTGCATCATTTTAGTAAGTTCCGGAGATGGGGATTGTTCGGATTCCGGAAGTAGTCAAGAAGACTCTTGTTCTACCAGTAGTTCCGCGCAAAGGGATTCCAGTAGACATTGCGACTGTTGTTATTGCGAAGTATTTGGCCATGGAGTTGTAAGTAGTCTTCGTTATTTGGAGTTTACATATAACCTACTGCGTTATATTATGAATGAATATTTTCCTTCAGCCTTCAGTAGCACCAGTTAGTAGAAATTATAATGAAATGAGAGAACGGTTACGGCAATTACTAACCAAGAAAAAAGCTAGGAAGTGTAAAGCCACGTGTAGCCCTTCAAAAAGTCCCTCAGAGTCGGTGGTATCTGATACAAGTACGGAAACGAAGGCAGCGACAAATGCAGCGCCGAGATTGAATACTCCAATTTCGACTGTTCCTGCGATACAGGTGGATCAACGAGATCAAAGAGACCTGGAAGAGTTGCTTGAGTTTATTGAGGGCAATCAGAATGGAAAGAAAGATAATAATAAAAAGGCCGAGAAAAAAGCTAGGCAGAAGCAACGTAAGGTGAATATAAATAGAAGTTAACGTTTTATTTTCTTTGGATATTTGCGTAAGATTAATTAACTTTTGATCATTTATTTGTTACAGCTGGAAGAAAAGCTTAAAAGAGATAGGGAAGAAGCAGAAAAATTGAAACTGATAGAGTTACAAAAAAAGACACCGGAAGTAACGATCACCGTCGTAGACCCGCAAAAACCTGTTCCTCAAAGATTATTACCTCAGTGTAACTTACCCGAAGTATCTATTTTACCTACGTCACCCCCAGTAGCATTGCCGACTGTAAAGCAATTAAGTAATAAAAAGAAAGACAAACAAGAAGTCTGTAGCAATAGTAGTAACACTAGTAGCAGTAGCTTTAGCAGCAGTAGTAGTAGTACCAGTAGTATAAATAGCAAAACGAAGACTGCACCTGTGAATAACAATGTAAAGAGCAAAAGTATTAGTAAAGCCGAGAAATTGATGGTCTCTGGCCAGGTGAACAATAAAGCTGCGATCAAAAGCGATAAAGCTGAAGTTAGCAATAAAAATAACAAAATACAGACAAACAATAGCAATAGCACAAATGTGAAAAATAACGCAATGGACAAATCACTGACTGTCGACTTGGATGATAAAAACTTGACGAAGAAAGAAAGGAAAAAATTGAAAAAGAAAATGAAAAAAATGGAGGAGGTGAAGGCAAAAGAGGAGACAAAGAAACCGGTTCAGACGGAGGCTCAACCGCAGATTGTGACAATTAAGAGAGTCATGGAGTCTAACAGCGCGGAACCGACAGTCACGATCACGTTGAAAGGTCAAACACCGGCTGAAGATAAAGTTCTATTCACTTTGGTGAATGGTCAGACGAAAGAAGTAACCGGCTTGAAATTGGAGAACGAACAAAGTCAGAACGTCTACGGGAAGAAAAAGAAAACCAAAACAAATAATAATAACAACAATAATAATAATACTAGTAATAATAACAATAATTCGTTGCAACAGGGGAACAAACAGCAGCAAACGAACAATTCGAAACAGCAGACGCAGAATAAAATTTGTGACAGCAAGAACAATATGAAACAACAATCGAACAATGAAAAAAGCAAAGGTAAGCAAGTAGACGAAAAAAAGATTCAGCAGCAGAATATTACTGAAATAAAAACGAAGTCTAAGAAAGACAAGAAAAATATAGAAAATAAGGAGAATGTGCTGCAACAGAACGTCGTAAATAAGAATAAGAATCAATCACAGAACGTAAGTGGAAAGAAACAGAATAAAGTTAATACGCCAACTCAAACTCCAGTTTCGCAAAAGCCATCACAGAACTTCAATATCAGTAGCGACAACAAAAAGACGAAAATACAGTCGCAAGAGAGAAATGGGCAATTAAGTTCCAACAAAAGCAGCAAGAACACATCTACTAGTATTACTATTAAACAAATGAAAGGTGACAACCAAAAAGTTCAAAGTAAATTAGTAAATCAGACGACGATCAAACAACGACAGGAATTGCATTCGGCATCCACGGAAAGAATTAATTCGCCATTGAGCAGTCAGTTCAAAGATATTGGCGCAAATTCGAAGATTAACATAGAGAATTTAAAGCTGCCACCCGGTATTACGATAACTAAAGTTGACGCTCCTGCGAAACCTTTGCCAATCAGATCAGCTCCACTGCCTAAACCAGTAAATCCGCCTAAGCAAACTACGATAATCGCAGCACCGATGAGTGGCGTTCAATCAAGTTACGCGAGTTCTCAGGCGGGTGGTAATGTAATAGTAGTGGACACTGGAAAATTGAAGCAGGATCTATTACCTAAACCGGCAGAAAAAGGTGAGATAATAAATATTCCATATTCTATTTCTAATATTTCATCTAACTTTACTAGTTGTTTCATAGTATTTAATAATAGCTTATAATAATATAATTATATATCGTTGTAATAATAACGATGTCTCATCCTAGATGTGGCTAAAGAAACGCAACAAAGTCAGAGCACTAGCAACAAGAAGAAGAAAAAGAAGAATAAAAATGGATTAAATTCTAGCAACACGTCACATCAACCAACAATACAAAATAATGATCCTTTCGTGAACGATCATGCTGATGAGCCTGCCAGAATACTTCACAACCCAAGTACCAATATGGTAACCATAAGAAACCCGGCGTTTGGCCCGATGAAGGTGCCACCTACACAACAGGCGGCAATCATAAAAGTATCAGAGAATGGTATGGTCACCATTAGGAGTCCTGCGTTGCAACAGGCGATCAACGCAGGCCTTACGTCCCCCCCAAAGCCAGATTACATCGTGAAAGGTGATCTGTCGTCGAAAACGTCGATGGAAAACTCAAGCTTGAAACACACTAATGGTATTATCCCGTCGAGTTTGGCGGAGCTGAGGAGCAGACTGACACCAGACTGTACGACTCTAAATGGTTTGGCTAATATACAAATCAGTAAAGTAACGAATGGTCAACCTATACCGGAGAACGGAATCAATCTAAAGGGGACTAGCGTGACGTTGACGAAAGTGAGGACGGAGCCGTGCATGGAGGATGTGCAGTGCGCAAAAACGGCGGTCCGAGAAGCGATAAACGCCTCGATAGCGGCATCGTCTAGCGGCAAGAGCAAGAAAAAGAAGAAGCGCGATATCGGCACAAGACAATGCGGAGATGACTGGAACCTCGTTGGTGAGAAACAACAATAATCAGAATTTAACATGTAAATTTGCTTCTTTCATTTTTTTGTTTTCCTTAACACACACCCGGGCTGCATTTCTCGCTCCCGGTATGAGACAAAACTGTTCTCTTTTTGTTTATTTTTATTTTCTTCTTCGTCTTCTGTTTCTATCTAAAGAATGAAAGATTAGCATATACTATAAGGAAACATTGATTAGAAATAATATGTATATATCGTACACAGCCGACATGTAAAAAGTATTTTAAAAAATTGGACGTGTAAGATCGTTAGGCTAAGTCAAACTGACGACGGTTTTTCTTTCGTTTCGTTTTCCGTCAGGAGTGGACAGTGTACCGCGTTAGGACCCAAGTCTCGATCGCAGGCTATAGTTCGAAAGAGAGAAAATTTAATCGAATGTACCGGGGATGTGTACACTTCGAGATCTCCTCAAATTGGCCGCCACGAATTTCTCGGGGGATTGTCCGGAAGAGAACTTTAGCCAGTGAGCACTATCTTTTCTTTATTTTCCTTCGCGCGCCCCGACTTGATATTTTCTGTTTGACCAATCAGATGACTACTGATCCATCAAACTTTGTACTGTAGTGATCACATCCGCCACATAACAAACTACTACTATTCGATCTTAGGATAGTTTATAGTCCCTTTTTCTCCTTATATTTTAGAGACGTCTCGCTTACATACATCTTTTGTATTATACTTCCTCTTATATTGTATTATATTTTTTCTTTGTTTCCTTTCTAGTTACGTATCCTCGAACGATGTATAAGTCGCGAGACACATTTCGATGCTAAGTATGACGTTTTTAGAGAGAATACTTCGCGCACATTAGACGATTATATGTAAACGGAAGCTTTTAATTGATCTTGTATTAGAAAACAGAGAAAAGGAAAAAGGTGAAAGATAAAGAAAAGATACGTAGATCACTCGAGAGATTGACGCTTTGTCAAGTTCATTGACCATGGCAACGAGTTCTACATATCGCTACTATTTATCTAAAATCACAAATTGTGGTATGTTTGACTAATCCTAAGTGATCGATGACAAAGTATACGAAATGGTTTTTTGATAACGCATTTCAATAAAATTATGATATTTTTCCAATATCACTATCTCTTATTTCTTGTTGTGTTTCGAGAACCGCTGTGTTACCAAACAATCGAAAACAAGCTGTTGCATGCTTATGGATCACGTGAAGCGTTCTCTTTTGTCATCGCCGACGACGATGTCTTTAGAAATTGACTCGTCTCTTCAGTTCTCGCTACGTTTCCTCTCAAATCTTTAATCGAAATTTGCCTGTTGCTCTATTCCATACGTCTTATCGTAATTCTATCAAGATTTTATCTATTTTTAAGTTAAGTTTCTTTACTTTTATTCTATTCAAGTGTTATCGCTATTTATTTATATCTTTATTTCATATCTACAATTTGTCACAGTTCAAATACATTAAAATCAATAATTATTAGAAAAGAAAGATAAAAACTTGAAATGCGAGAAATTCCAAAGAAACAGCCAAAATATAAAAAAAACAGACTTTTTCTCCATTACCCTGCGTTAGAGCCATCAATGTCTAGTATTCAGAGCGTGTCTTTTGCAGAGAGCGTATTCACGCCCAAAGATATAGACCTCGAGGACGGGGAAATGGACGACGCGGAGCGTGAACTAGAGGCGTTCAAGAGGTTTTGCCTGCAGTCAGTGCCGCCGCCGCGCAAGGAGAAGGTCAATCTCAATATCAAGGACATCGTACTAAAGAAGAAGTCATCCTCGTCGTCGTCCTCCTCAGCGGCTACCGCTGTGATAGCCGCGAATTGATTTCTCTTTCGACTAATATTAGATGTCCCCTACCACTACTACTATCACCAGTACCATTATCACGGCTGCTATGGTCGCGCAAGCGCGTGTGCGTGTGTGTTGACTTCACACGGAATTAATGAGAGATTTTGAAAGCCGCTGGATTCTTCTTTTCTTTGAATAAAACAAAAGGAACCTTTATTATAAATCAGACAATAATATATTATATTGTTAAATTGTCTGCTGATTATCTTTTTTGAGAATGTATAACTTTTGCGTGACGAACATTGGTCTTAATTTCGAAGAGATATTTGTATCAACGTGTTATCCATTTACTCGTGAGTGCGCACGCCGGTGTACGCACGTATTACGTTGATATACAAGCGCAGAGCCGATCTCGAGACCGCGATTTACCATGAAAAATATAGTTGTATCACGTTCGCCAAGCAGTGCGTGGATCATTTTTTTTTTTTTTTTTTCATGCATCACAAGTAAGAAAGAACACGTATCATGTTCTTTCGCGTGACTAGCCGTTAAGAGAATTCCGCTATTTTTGCCACGGCCGATGCGCGTGAACACACGACGAACTGAAAACAGTTGACGATCTTACGGGTCCCGACGACAGAGTTGCGCCTAATTGTTACGAACGATCATCAAACAACAAAAAAAGATATGCTATGAGACGAACGAATAATACAAGGGCAGCCACCGTAGTTCGACAACGTTGGCAACGTTGTAACGAGGAGTGATGATATTGTCGTCGTGTCGGCGCCTAGTCGATTTCGTATTTTTAATATATTACTTCACGGGCGTATTACGTTCGCGTTTCTCTTCTTCCGTATACGGAACAGACGAACAGCGAAAAATTGATACTAATAGGTAGAATGTTCGCGAGAGAGAAAGAGTGAGAGTGAGATTGAGAGAGTGAGGGGTGGGTGACGCGTGGCATTTTTCTCGAGACACAGCGAGCCGTAGATATATAATATGTTATATAAATATAAAGTGTATGTATGTATATGTATATCTATAAATATAGTAGGAACGAATTTTCCCGTCGAAGAGGTCGGTATTGTAAAAACAACGGCCCACCGACACGTAATCGCGAAAACGATCATGGCGGCTGTGACGCACATAGTGCCCGACGCAAATATTTGCCCGAATCATGGATCGATCAACCGAATCGTTTTCTCTGTGTGACCCGGCAAAGATCGATAATGACGCGAGACGTTTCTCGTCGCATCGCGTCGCCACGATCGTCATCGCTAGCTTAAAAGCACAGTTCTTGATTGACGATCTTATTGTCTGATACGCGATACCATATTACACACGGAGATACCTTTTCTCTTTGAATCTTTTTTTTTTTCAATAAAAGCAGATATGCATTTTTACCAAAGATCCTGCGTTTTTATGTCCTTCACTTTTGATGACACAATTTTGCAATGAAGCTGCTCTCTTTCACTTTATAGAAGATACGGTATTTTTCTATCGAATTTGAAGCAATTTGTTTCAGTAGCGTTGGAGATTTCATAAAAATGGAGAAGTATGAGCTTGGAAACTGAGAAATGATTTATTAGATAACTTGTTACATCGCGTGTTGCGTGCAACGATTACCAAAGATAGAATTAATTTAAATATATTTCCAGAAACTGATACCTTCTGCCGATTTTTCTTTACTATAACAAACTGTTCTAAATAATTACAGGTATGTTCCAGAGTTTCAATAGTTTACAACGTTCCAACTTATTTCATTTTACTTTTCTTTCGCTGTTAAGGCGCTCACCAAATCGTCTAAAATCACGTGTAAACCCCGATGGTGCTGCCTTATAGTATCCTAAAAAGATTATTCAAACAGTTGATTAAGAAATCACATCAAATATCAAACATCAAATAAACGAGGATCGTTCTAAACATATGTTCTTTCAATTATGTATATTGATGTAAGAGCGTGTAAGAAACGATGGACACCAAGGAAATCGACGTAATTACTAGAGACGTTACTAGAGACATGCTATTAGGAATAAATAAAGAGACTATACAGGGATTTCGTGTAGTCACGATCCGTACGATTTGTATGCATCGCGGAACAGATCGATCTGACATATTCTCGATGATCAGGCGCCAGATCGGCGGCGCTGCGATTTCTCATGCTAGCGCCGTTGCCGCTATCCTCAGGTGCATGAATTATTTCACGAGGCGGGACGGTCGCTCGTCGATGGATCGAATCGAGGCGACACGCTATACCGAGTTTCCGGTTTCGCAGAAAATGCGACTCTCGTAGCAGTATTGCATAACTACGAACGAGGTCGCTGCTCTCGATCTGTTGCACGATTTTGAGACCAACTGAATTCGACGTTTTCGTACACGCATCGATATCTAGGACGCAATTTTATAAAACGCGATTCGCATTTTATTTCAATATCTACGGGATTTAACTGCCTCTGATAATGAGTAATTTACGAAGTCGATTTGATTTAAATTACGATACTAATTATAGTATTTTACCATCTCTGTAATTTTATAATTGCTAAGAATTTAATAATCTTACGTAAAGTGATTCAGAGATATATATCCGGTGTAATTATATTTATTTACGTTTTTATTTGCCATTTATGACGATCACTAACTCTTGGAATGGTAATCAATGTACTTTCATAAAGCAAATAAAGTATTGATTACAGAAGATTAAATTATTTGTAGTGACATATTTCACGGACTATTTAGCTACAAATAAAACAGACGAGAAATATAGACGAGATTGTCCAAACATAGTAACCATTAGAATGTTAAGTAACTGTTAAATAAACTTGATCGTCGAAATTACTGTTAGAAACTGTTACTTCACTTTGAATTATGATTAGATAACGCCAAGTTCGAATTCGAGCTGCTGAATCCAATGATTGCATAAAATTTCGAAGGTACAAGGATCTCCAACGGAAGTTAGCACATTGTAACGAGCTAGCGCCGGAAAGGAGATCAACGATGCGTGGAATATTAGACATTGGCATGCACCTTAACGTAGATATTCGCATCGCGTGCAACCGCCATGCACCCACGCGCATTACGCATTACGAATTTACGTCAGTCGGAAGACACGTTATGTCGTTGACTTATCGGACACTGTTGGACTAACCCTTGGGCTACTTCGATGTTTGTAATTTTAAAAGAGAAGAGGACAATTTCGAAAAATATGTATTAACCTCTTTTTCTTATGAAAGAGTAGTTTCTGAATTTTAAATTAAAATAATTAATATAAGTAATATATTGAACCCTTTGAAAAATTATAGCTCGTTGGAATATTCTAAGAAAAGTATGAAGCTTCCTATATTTTTCAAAATTATTTTTTATTTGTGAAAGTTTCTTTTTATATCGATACAATTTAGGTAATGGAGAAAGTACTGTATCTTGAGAAAAAGATAATTAGAATTTTAAAATAAAATGTTTGCTATTAGATAAGAAAAATGGATGATGCATAAACCAAGTCTATATAGCGGCACGTACATAATTTTAATTACGGTTATCTATGCACTCTACAAGTCTAAGTCATACATATATGACGTATGGTAATATGTAGCGGTCTTTCTAGTTAACATCCGCTGCCGCTAGATGGTGCAACTATTCCTATAATTCACGAGCTAAACACATCTAACGGATGTTTAAAAACTTCCCATTCTTACTTCAATAAGACTTACTTTAAAGAACTTACTTTATTATTAAAAATTGATACAATTAAATGAAACGACGCATATATTACAGCTGAATCATAAATCTCCAATTACTAGAAATTTCAGCGTATGAACACAATACATGATACTTTCCTAAATATTCGGAGGTCATATGAATAATTCCTTTCCAATAAATGAATTTCTATAAAGAGAAAGAAAAAGACCAGATTTTTAATTAATCTCCACGAAATTTTCATTTTAAGAAACTTATCTTACCATTGAAAATTAATACATATATAATATATTATAGAAACACGATACATATTACTCCCCCGAACACCCAAAGTTCGTATGAATAGTTCCTTTCCAACGAAACAATTTCTTAAAAAAAAAAAAGTGCTCTGAATTAATTTCTACATAATTTGAATCAATTCCGACGTATGAAAATCCAACGATAAATAAATTAAAATGATATGCAACAATTTACAAGCACACGGATATTAAAAAATACCTCGTTCCGCCCAACCATTAAATAACGTTCGCGTTTAAAAGTACAATTAACGACTGCTCGTCGCGAGATGAAAACTTCGTTGGAGAAGAGGCGCAATGAAAAAAATGTAGAGGAGAGAAGAGGGCATCGCGGATGGCGTGCGGCCTTACTATTTCAAGCGAGATCAAACGAGCCAGATTTGTGTGCCCATCGGCATTTCTGCAGCACTGGCAAAGAGAAAGAACGGCGTATTATTCGTAGAATGATGAACCGTCGCACTTTACATCGACTTTTCTCCTCTCCCTTTCCGAACACTCTAAGAGGAACAACCACTCCTGTTCCTCGTCTTTCTTAGGAACTTTTCCATCTATGTGTTTCTACATTTATCTTTAATCATATTAGATTGTCCGAAATGTTTCTTTAGTTTTATAAGAAAATAATGGACGCACAATGTTTTTTGTTTTATATTAGTTTATTGAATTATGCACAAATATAATAATAGAAATAGAACGAAATGGATCATACCTAGTTCAATAAAATAATATAAAACAGAAATTGTTGTTCATGTATTATCATTTTATGAAACGATATATTAGTGTGTGATATATTTGTTTCACACAACTTCAGTGAAAATTCTTCGTAAAATTCTGTAAAAACACACACACACACACATATATATAGTATGTAGTGATAAATTAAAAGTTACTAGATCTAGAGAATTCCTTTTGTAATAACACGTAGATCACAGAATATTATGGAAATTTATATTTCTGTGAACATAATAACGGAATTAATTGTCTGATTTATGAAACGTTACGGAGACTTTTACACACTGTATATTTTATATATTTTTGTAAATTATGGATTTGCGCGATTTCAAATATCTCATAAATGAACACAAAAGGCCGCAATGTTGCGATATGTTATCTGTTCGTACGACACACGACAAAAAGATATTCCTTCCAAGATCGAAGAATTTTATGCTTCTAGATTACGTTACTTCTTTATTCGTTTAACATATCATTGATTATTTACTGTTGAGGTTGATTGATAGAAGAACGAGTGAATGAATTTGTAGTAGAAAAATATTGAAATAAATAAAGGTATAAGTATAATGTATAAGTTTATACTCACTTTCTTAGTGTTACAATACAATAGAATCGATAGCACGTTCATACATATATTTATAGCAAAAGGACATTAGCAAAAAAGTTAACCTTATAGGTCTAGCTAAAGGCTACGAGGAACATAAATAGAAATCTATTTATTAGTTCTTTTGTCCCTAGACCTTGTAACCTAAAACATAATTCATATTCAAGGGCACAATAATGTGGACGTCTTCTTATTTAGAATATTTTGTTTCACCAAATTCTATTTTCTGCGTAATAGAGGTCTCCAGATCACGGATATAGATAAATAAAGATGTAGAGTTTTTCTTGAAGTAATTACTTCAACATTTACAAATAATTATTAGCCAATCTTTCGTTTCCCAAATCGAGTTGAATAGAATGTTAAATTTTATCCTTCAATTGATCCTTATCTATTAACGTAAATTGCAAAGAGCATAAGAAAATAATCACAAGGAAACAATTCAATTGATCAACCAACCAATGTAACTCATCAAAGAAACTTTTCTAGTAACTTCCACGCGTTCATTGGAGGGGAAAAAAACCTGTTGCAGAGCAACGTTTCTCCGATTCAAGATTCATAACGAAACGACGACCGGTTGCTTGGTAACAACTGGATTTAAACCGATGCACTCCGCTGCGCATTGCAATGCACTATTGCGGAAGAACAATTAACGAGTTCATTTAACCTGGCTGCAGTGTTCTGCGGCTCTATTAGCCAGTTCTCAACGGAGACTTGTGGAATCACCGTATCCCGAGTTATCCGAACGAAAAGCCACGTGTTTCGCCAGCTTTTTCCACCCTGACATTCCTCCGTTTCTTTCCACGAGTCGTGAGCGCGACGAAACTGTTTTACCAGCATCGGCAATTTACTCTTGTTTCGACGTAATCGTTGGAATGCAGGTGATGCATGAAGTGAAGAGCAATCTTGTGAATTCCAGATAACTATCGGACTTGAAATTTCTCTGGATAATGGACGAATAGCGTAATCGTTAATAAGAATGGTCAAATAACTTGTAATTTGTAAAATGTATCGGCAAAATTTTATTCTTCTTCATTATCAAAATAGTTACTTTTTCTCGAGGATTGGTAACTTGGAGTTAGTCATTTGTAAAGTTTCAATAATAATATTAGTAAATTATGCAAAATGTTAATTATGCAAGATGTTAATTATGCAAGATGTTAATTATGCAAAAGAGAGAGAGAGATGTAATTAAATAGAACGATCGAATAATTCGCAATTTGTAAAATGTATCAGCAAAGTTTTATTTTTCTTTGGTTGGCTGTTCAAGCACTAGCAATTTATTCTCTGTGACTTGTAAAATTTCCGTTAACGTACACTAGTACAATTCTGTAAAAGATCCCGACATTATCCTTTTATTGTTCTATTAAAAAATCAATAATTACAAGTTTCCATGAAAAATATTAAAAAGCTTGAGTTTAACGCTTTGTAATAATTTTACGCTAAATCTTACGTACTTTAAAAAATCAAGTAACGAATTATAGAACCAAATTCATTTGAACCGAAGTTTGCATAAAAAAAAAAAAAAAAAAAAGAAAGGAACCTAAGCTGAAAGATTTCCTAGAAATCCACGTATGAATAAAAAATTTCACTTCCAAGGAACGTTAATACAGTTAATGATCGCCGTGGATAAACATCTGTTGGGAATTTAAACAGATAATTTCTCCGACGACAACCTCGGCAAATATCACTGAACATTTGACAATTTTACGTGAAAGCGGCTCGCGTTTTATCTTCTTCTATCATCCGTGACATTCCTACGCTTCTTCTAACAGCTTACCAGCGTGACATAACGACGATTTTGTCGGCCACCGTGCAATCCACCCTTCGTAATTTTAGCGCGTTCGCAGATCTATGAGCGGTGCCGTATAAGCGAGAAGCGATCGTCATCTGCGCTAGGGGAAAAAAAGGTACCAGGGAACCCGGGAACGTGCAAGTTCGCTCGCCGCGGCTTTAGATTGCTCTCGAGATGCTACGAATGCTCCGCGCAACTCCCAAAGGGACTAAACAAACATTATTACTCAGAATTGCGATATTTTATCCAGCCAGACGTTTCTCCATGAAGAAACTTTTCAGGGAAGAAGGAATTCCTATGAACAGGTGCGCAAACTTGTAGAATTACCCCTCGATTTCCATGTTTCTAAATGGGAAAGGTTATTTCTTGCCTTACGAATACAATTTGTTCGAAAGGATTTACAAGGATTATGCAAGCAGCTTGATGCAACAAATTTGTTAATAGCCAGAGATACAAAATAACAGTTATTTTAAAGATATTTTTTTAGAGACAATCATCGAGCAAAAATTGATTTTTATTCAAATGGAAGCTGATCATAGATAAATCTCGAAGAAATTTCTCAAAAAAAAAAAAAAAAAAAAAAAAAAAAATGATATGATTAAAAAATATTAATTTTTAATTGTTCTGATCATGAATAATCATTATGAATCATTAAAGTATTTTTGGCAACCAGTAACCATTATCGACGATGGGAATTTAATTTTCATTACCAATAAGCAACACAAACGACGGAAGTTTGCTTTGGTTACCAGTAACCATTACCGACGATACAAATTTTATTTTGGTTACCGATAACCATTATCGACAGAGAAAATCTTTTCTGGTTACGTTCGATTGCCTGTCATTTCGTTTGATTTGAGGTATTCTTTCAAGTTTCAAGCAAGACTGAGAATCTTCCAACTGTTGCTTAATTTGAAACTAGGAATCTAGTGAATAATTATTAGATAATGATATTTCTAGTTTCGTATTTGGTAACATTGGTTTGATAAAGGTTCACACAAACGTCGTTTTGGATAACTATTTTCCATTACCTTAGGTAACCACTTAAGCGTCAATTACTCCAATTCAAATAATTTCAAATTATGACTCTCATTTTATAACTAACTTCACTTGTACGAACAGAAACTCGTAATTAAATGATTAAATTCAAGTAATTTAAATAAACGAGGCTTGGTACGATATTTATTGAAACATGTAGTTACTTGAAACGTAAAAGGGTTCATTGTTTGATATTATTCATTGAGTCAGAAATTATGATCGAGGAACGAGCTCCAATAATGTTATTCATTAATAGTGTTAATTGTATTCGTAGCACAAAAAATTATTGACAGAAACGAAACTCGAGTAATAAACATTTTCTGTATATAACCTAAAAACTCGATCAACATTAAATCGAAGGAATTTTATCAAAGAATTGCTGTATGTAAATGCTCGTAAAACTAATTGTATTAAAATCAACAAACCTTACACGGCTTATCGTGTCGATTTTATAGCGACGCGTATTCACACACCACGCCGTAGTCACTTTATTGCGGTATAAAAGTTGCCGAGCGCGTGGGAAATTCGCGGGAATCCTGGGGACGCGGTTGTAAAACAAACCGGCTCGACTTTCGAAACGATCGATTCTCACACCAGGTTATTTCGCAATTAGATACAGTTTCCGAGAATCTAGTGAAACGTGACGAGAGGGAAAATCACGTGAAAGTCGAGAGAAAATCGCTGCTCGAAGTGCGTCGAGAGCTTCCTAATCGAATGAATTCTAGGCGAGGAGAGGAGAAAGAGGCGAGACAAGAAAACGCGAAAAGAAATATGCCAGCAGCCATAATTCGAGACTAACATAATCTGGACGGCAGCTTGTTTGACGCGCTTCCTTTATAACGCTTCTATTTACGACTTCCTTCCTAGATTCATCACGGCCACCATAGAAAATTCTTAATCGTACGCGCGATTTTTCTTGTTACGTCCTGAGTTATGCTATTCGGATGTTGTTAGGTATAGTTTACCATGTACAAGTTTTGGTAAGTATAGCAAGTTCAGCTTGCAAAGGACGGCAGTAATTACTGATGAAAAATGCAAGTATTTTCATTCGGTAACAATGTTACAATATTAGCTCGTTCGTAATTCCATTATATTGTATAATTAGGATTACTCCTATAAGAAAACCATATATATATTGCACATACAGAAAGACATATATATATGCTAAATCATGTGTTGTTACATAACCTTACATTTATGGTGATATACGCATATATACACATATTTATATTAAGTTGTTCCAAAAGTTTCTTTCGTTTTATAAGGAAATAATAAATGCATAACACTTTTTGTTCTAGTGGAACATGATGGACTATACATAATTCAATAAAATAATATAAAACAAAAAATGTAACACCGTAAATGTAAGGTTATGTAACAACACGTGATCTAGCATGTATATTACATTCTGTAATATATATATATATAATGCATGTATGTATATTACGTATCTATGTACATACGTATGTGGATATATATATACTAGATCATATGCGGTTACATAACCTTACATTTATGGCGCATGAATTTGCGCGAAGAATTTTAATGCACTTTGAGTTAATAATTTTTTCACTTCCGACGGCTAAAATGTATATCCATCGTGTGGGTTTCACCAAAAAGTCAAACGCAACTGAAATTAATAGCTCTGTGACTCTTAACCTTTAAGGTAGATACATAACCCCACATCCATCGTAAACGTTCTACTAGAAATTCTAGCACTCGTCAAACTGATAATCCTTCAATTTCTAATCTCTAAAATATTTCCATAATTTGATATCCATGTTGCAAATGTCACTATAAATTCTGAAGCTTCTTAAATCGGTAGTTCTTCATAATTCCTAACCTATAAGATCCCTCTATAATCTTACATTCGCCGTAAAAGTTTCGTTAGAAATTCTAACGCAGTTCAATTTGACGACTGAAAGGATTGTTACAACAAGCAGATATTTCTACTTTCTAGTAATTTAGATAAAACAACAAAATTTCAATTCTTTTTTTTTTTCTTTGCGTACTCTTCAACTTCTAGGCTCCAAAATAACTTTACAGAAATACCATTAAACGAAGCGGTACATTTCCTGGAAATATTCACCAGTGATCAGACATCTCAACCACGTACAACATATAACAACTATACCCGATATTCCGTACCTCAGAGGTACTCAAACACCGAAGTTCTGTTCATTAATTTATCTAAGGTAGTTGAGGGTAGTGTAGCAATCAATTAAACGTCGAAAATTCTGTCTGAGCGAGGCAGAGTTCCGCGTTCTAGCTCGTTACTCGCGCCAGCGCGGAAATCGCCGGACTGTTAGGTGAATTTTCATCAGAAACTCTCATTAGGGACGTTTGTCAGTCACCTCTCTCCTCTTCACTCTCTCTCTTTCTCTTTTTCTACCGACCTCTCTCCTCCCCCTTTTCTCCGTGGTTGATTTTCCAAAGACTATTCTCGCACCCTCATTATGTTTCCGCCGAGCTAAAAGGAGCCAAACACTCGCACCAGAACATCGACCTCGTGGCCACGAAACGTTTGTTCGCTTCTCGAGGCCACCGGTGTCGTGGCTTAACGAGAACAAAAGAGATTGAGCCTGTAGAAACAAGGAAAGTCGAGGACGATAATTAGAACGAGAAGCGTTGAAGCTCGCAAGCATTCAAAATAACAGTACAAAGGACTGTTGAAGCTTTGACATTGTTTTAGATCCAAGTTTTTGATCTTTTTTTTTTTTTTAATATCTTAATTATCACGGTGGATATCGATGACTCAGGTAAATACATTTTTTAGAATGATTATAATGTTTTGTTAAAATTACATTTACATGCACAATTGTGGTGTAGTGTAATATATTTCAATCTATTTGTAGAGGAAATTTAATTTTTTTCGTTCTTGGCAGAATTTTAAGAGATATTATTCGTAATGTTGTGAGAGTTGAAAAATTTTGTGATGATAATGTGGGGAAAGGAAATATGGCCAACTATTAGTTCAAGATATTTTTGGTCTCCAAAAAGGAAGGAAATTAAGTGCGGCTCGATTTTCACACACAGATGACGACGTCGCTAATTAAGATTCACGCTACTCTGAACTCCAACACCACCCTCCAGAACTAGTAAAAAGTTTGAAAAAAAAAATTGTTTCGAAATGCGATGCATCCTTGGTTATATTTAAATTCTAAAACGTAGAGGGTGGGAAATTTTCCTTCTGCGTTTTCTCTTTTTTCTATGGGAAATTTTCAAACACAGAATGGTAGACATTAGTATTCAAAACTTTTTAGAAAATAATTCTTGCAATGCTTCGCGAATCATAAAAAGAATCATTCAACAGACATTCTTAATTCATAAATATTTCAGATCATCAATATTTTCATACTTTAATGAAAATTGAAAGCAGTATCCAATTTTAAATCTTTACAAAATCATTATCCTCTACCTTTATCGAAATTTCTATAAAATCTCAACAAAGATATTGATTTCTAATTTTTCCTAAAAGCTCGAATACCAAAATGTTTGCAGCCTTTTTATTTACAAAGTTGTTCAATGTCGCTTCTCAGCAGCTCAAACGAGAGATGATTCGCTTTTATGATCCTGTAACCTTCGGGAGTTAAATGGCCCCAGACCCTTGGCGGATCGGACGATTATTCGATTAATAAGTCTCAGCTATTTCGGTGACACGAAAGAGAATCCTCGACGAGGGTCGACAGTAGGCGAAGAAGAAACATCGATTTCATGGAGTAGGACAAGGAACAGGCCCTTTTCCTGGAATTCGTGGTCCGTCTAAATTCAAACCTGAAGGGCAGACAGGACAAGGTCTTGAACAGACAAACCGTCTAGCAGGGAGCCCCGCGACATTAACGCCGTTTCCTTTTTTTCACCCAGCAGGAAGAAATCAGGGGAACGAATGTCGTCCCGATCTTTTAACCCTTTTAGTCCATGTCCAGACGACACAGGACTTTAATACACACGTGTTTCCTATTTTTCATTATCCTACAATTTTTTAGACATCAAGCACTGTTACATAGCTGCATTGGTTAAAATTATTTAAAATACCGCTTTTGGAATAGGTATTGCTAAATTTATTTAATTAAAAACTTTTGCAAAGACCACTGTATATAATTAATTGTCAGAGGAAGTGATTTATCATTTTGAAGACTTGTATTATATAGAGCCATTTTTCATTTTGATTGGCAATATAATAATTAATAATGTAAATAATGTACGTATGAATTTTAGTCCCCTTGGAAACAAATTCTAGCGAAAACTGAGTTATTTGACTCTATTCATTTTTAATGCTGCGATTGTACAATCCTTTGGTTAAGAAAGTGATCTAGTTAACGACGCCATGAAGCAAAAATTTCTAGGCTGAAAGTACCATAAAGTTCAGAGTTTGTTAGATCAGTTTATTTATAATTGAATGACTCCTACAATGTAGAGTAAAAAAAATCACGAAACTCGAGGCTATCATCGACAGCAAACTTGACCGTAGAGCACAAAGTGAAGCCACTGGAAGCAACTAAAGATTTAGAACAAAACTGGTGTCCCGTAAATTTCAGAATTTATTAGACTTCTTTTTTTTTTTTTTTTTTTAAATTCAAACGTAGATGCAAAAAATAAGTGACACAGTGTTCAGCCTACCATCGTCAGAAGGTTTGCCCATAGAGCGAAAAAAGAAGCCGCTAGGAGCAACTTAAGATTTAGAATACATTAGTATCCATAAGCTTCAGAATTTATTACATTAGCTTGTTTAAAATCCAAAGATAGGTGCAAAAAGTCGGTGACATAAACCTCGAGGCTTGGATCGCCACAGTTGGGCCAGGTGTGCCGACTAAAGCACGAAAAATCGCTAGAAAGGAGGAGCAAGAAGCGTGGAATGAGCTGCGAACGCGTGTGCACACCTTCAACGGAGCACGTGTTCCCTCGCGCAGCACGTGCTGCATGCTGATTTACGTGGACGCGGATTTAGCAAC
The DNA here is from genome assembly GCA_905333015.3 of Bombus campestris. Classification (NCBI taxonomy): domain Eukaryota; kingdom Metazoa; phylum Arthropoda; class Insecta; order Hymenoptera; family Apidae; genus Bombus; species Bombus campestris. Next base: position 8,781,558 of record HG995135.1, read on the forward strand.
GGTTCTTGTGCTCGCCGCTTTATCGTGGGAGTCCAGGGAGGAGGCAGTGCCCGCGCGGATGCTTGTGTACCTCGCTTCTTGCTTCTTTTTGCCCGACCAAGCGGAGGAGGATTTGGAGGTTAGGATGTAGGAGTTGTTAGCACGGTACCGGAGAATGGTATTTCATGGTGTAACTACGGCTGCCTGTGTAACTGGTATGTCGCGTGCAAGATGGTGTGCACCGAGTGTAGGTTGGAATGCGCCGTTTTCTGCGTGTTTGTTCAACTCTGGTTTACTCTGCTCCGAGGATTTAGGAGTTAGGGTGATTGGACAGTTTGGTTGTTGAACTTGGGTAAATATAGAGAAAATTGATATTTGCAATTTATTATGTTGTTTTGCTAATTTTGGAAGGAAGTTTTCAGAAAGACTGTGTATTGTACGGACATAAGGCGTAAGCTGTTTGGGCGCCAATTTTGGTTTCAGATGTTGCTGATCCCAAGATCTCAAGTATACGCAGAGAAAATTGGTATTTGGAATTTATTACGCTTTTTTTTTTTCGAAGTAATTTCGAAGGACAAATTTGAGGAATGTCGCGTGTCATATGGATATTATCGGACATAGGGCGTAAGTCTTTTTAGGCACCGATTTTGGTTTAAAACGCTGTTGAACTTGGGGTTACTTAGAGAAAATTGGTACTGGGAATTTATTATGCTACCCGACTAATTTTGAAGGGAAAGTTTGAGAATAATCGTGTATTATATGGACATATAGCGTAAGTCATTTCGAGCGACAATTTTAATGTTTCCTAGAAATCTTCTGTGATTTTAATAGCGTTACACGGATTTGTAGTAATTTTATACATGCAGAGCATTGAACTTACTCGACTTAGGTCATTCAAGATTCAGATACTCTTATTACAAAGATTTGTCGAGGCTCCACGTTCCGCTGAACCTAATAATATTCTAGTAAACCGTGCAATTCAGACGATGGTGTTTAAAAATTGTAATATTGCCAAACTTGTAAGATTATTCATCCGTTTCAACACACCTGTAATTTAGAAAAATAGCGTAATTTATACTTTGAAAGCTAGAATTTGACCATAAAGCAAAACCACTACCAGAAGGGGCTTAAGATTTAGAATATATCGGTGTACCATAAAGTTGAGAATTTATTAGACTAGCTTCTTTAGGATTTAATGACTCCCACCACCTAGACACAGCAAGTCAGTGACACGAAGCTTCGGGCTATTATTTAGCTACATTACAAAGTATAAAAGAGGAGAATAGCGGTTGTGGAACGTATAATTTGTCTCTAGACTCTGTAACTCATTAGGTTGTGTTCTATGGATTTATTGGAGAGTCGGTAACTAGAATTCAGCGTGTTGTTATCCTACACAGAGCCATGACCATATGCAGCGCTGGCTAACTGAGTTTATAGTTTAGCGTCCAGTTGCTCCTGCTGTGTGGATTTATTAGAGTTCTGGTAGCACTGAACTTAGAGGTGTTATTAAACTGCGCGTAATGTCCAGCCAAGATTCTACGCTCAGGAGATACCGAGATCCGATCCACCGAGCAGATACTACGAGCCTTACGGACAGATTATTTTTATTATCCAATTTATGGGGTATACTAACAGACGTTACATTACCGTAGCAATGTCTCTTTATCTAATCAGATGATCAGTATGCCAGTTTAGATTTCTTCCTGGCCGTATTATGCTACTAAAGTAGCTCGTGCTGCTCTTATCATAATTAATGCAAAGCTATTTCTCAACACATCCCAAGTATAAATTGCTTCCACTGTTCACGAATACCATTAAACTTTCGATGGAATATTACAAACGCCGTCTATTTAAAAAGGAATCTTCATTGACTATATGCATTTCTCATATAAATATAAACCTTCGCGGTGATTAGGTGGTATACAGTATACAATATTACAATATTACAAACGCCGTCTATTTAAAAAGGAATCTTCATTGACTATATGCATTTTTCATATAAATATAAACCTTGATGGTGATTAGGTGGTATACAGTATACAATATTACAATATTACAAACGCCGTCTATTTAAAAAGGAATCTTCATTGACTATATGCATTTCTCATATAAATATAAACCTTCATGGTGATTAGGTAGTATACAGTATACAATATTACAATATTACAAACGTCGTCTATTTAAAAAGGAATCTTCATTGACTATGTGCATTTCTCATATAAATATAAACCTTCATGGTGATTAGGTAGTATACAGTATACAATATTACAATATTACAAACGTCGTCTATTTAAAAAGGAATCTTCATTGACTATGTGCATTTCTCATATAAATATAAACCTTCATGGTGATTAGGTAGTATACAGTATACAATATTACAATATTACAAACGTCGTCTATTTAAAAAGGAATCTTCATTGACTATGTGCATTTCTCATATAAATATAAACCTTCGCGGTGATTAGGTGGCATACAGTATACAATATTACAAACGTCGTCTATTTAAGAAGGAATCTTCATTGACTATGTGCATTTCTCATATAAATATAAACCTTCGCGGTGATTAGGTGGCATACAGTATACAATATTACAAACGTCGTCTATTTAAGAAGGAATCTTCATTGACTATGTGCATTTCTCATATAAATATAAACCTTCGCGGTGATTAGGTGGTATACAGTATACAATATTACAAACGTCGTCTATTTAAGAAGGAATCTTCATTGACTATATGCATTTCTCATATAAATATAAACCTTCACGGTGATTAGGTGGTATACAGTATACAATATTACAATATTACAAACGTCGTCTATTTAAGAAGGAATCTTCATTGACTATGTGCATTTCTCATATAAATATAAACCTTCACGGTGATTAGCTGGCATACAGTATACAATATTACAAACGTCGTCTATTTAAGAAGGAATCTTCATTGACTATATGCATTTCTCATATAAATATAAACCTTCGCGGTGATTAGGTGGTATACAGTATACAATATTACAAACGTCGTCTATTTAAGAAGGAATCTTCATTGACTATATGCATTTCTCATATAAATATAAACCTTCGCGGTGATTAGGTAGTATACAGTATACAATATTACAATATTACAAACGTCGTCTATTTAAGAAGGAATCTTCATTGACTATGTGCATTTCTCATATAAATATAAACCTTCGCGGTGATTAGGTGGTATACAGTATACAATATTACAAACGTCGTCTATTTAAGAAGGAATCTTCATTGACTATATGCATTTCTCATATAAATATAAACCTTCACGGTGATTAGGTGGTATACAGTATACAATATTACAATATTACAAACGTCGTCTATTTAAGAAGGAATCTTCATTGACTATGTGCATTTCTCATATAAATATAAACCTTCACGGTGATTAGCTGGCATACAGTATACAATATTACAAACGTCGTCTATTTAAGAAGGAATCTTCATTGACTATATGCATTTCTCATATAAATATAAACCTTCGCGGTGATTAGGTGGTATACAGTATACAATATTACAAACGTCGTCTATTTAAGAAGGAATCTTCATTGACTATATGCATTTCTCATATAAATATAAACCTTCGCGGTGATTAGGTAGTATACAGTATACAATATTACAATATTACAAACGTCGTCTATTTAAGAAGGAATCTTCATTGACTATATGCATTTCTCATATAAATATAAACCTTCGCGGTGAATAGGTGGTATACAGTAACAAGATAGAATGAGGTTTAAGACACAGTCAGATGAAACGATAATTTTCGACAATGAGATTATAATTAACAAAAACCGATTGATATCGCAGAGAAAGTGACTGTTTCTCGACGAAGTGAGCTATTTCTAATACGACAATTACTGATTTTTATGTATAGAGGTAGTTCAATTTTCCCTCGTGCTGCCAGTTTATTTATGGTTCTCTTCGATTGTGCTTTTAATAGCACATTGCACTTTGTCCCGATGTTTCGTGAATTTTTCAGTTACTCTTTAAACGTATTTTCTAAGTAATTTTTATCTAATTTACATTTGTCAAAGAAACTTTTTTTTAATCCTACTGCGATTCTCGAATTTTGATATTTCAATTCCTTTCCAGCTTTAGCAAGCAATAAGAACTTGCGGTCAAATGATCGATATGAAAATTGAATTCTAAATTGTACATTCATCGTAATTTCTTTCATTGTTATCTGTTTAATCAATTTTTCAATTTTTGTTGATATAAGAATTTACATAAAGCTAGAAGAACAAAGGAAATAACGATGAACGTACAATTTTAAATGAAATTTCGAAACCGGTCATTTGACCGGGCTAGGCAAGCTTAGTGTTAAAAACATAAAATTGACATAATCAATGGTCAACTTCGTTACAGATTCACTAAAAATCTTTTCATATTCTCCAATTCATGACGTTAAAAAGATACAATAGGATGGAAAAATAACCGGAAGAACGTACCATGGTAGATAATGTTCAGTAGAATGATACTGTCAAATATTTAAACCGTTTAAGAGCTTCGTTGTCATTTTTACTTTGAATGATAGATGCAGAAACGAATAGGAGAATTCACGATGGTCATCAAATGTGCAAGAATTAATCGATTTGGTCGGTTTACGCGCAAAACATTCGACACGCGCGTTCGAGCGTGAGCGTGTGCACGCTATAAACCGGCACAATGATTTACGGGACAGCGGATTTAGACCAGTGGCAGCGTTCGTTCGCCGCGAACCTACACGGAGTTCCTTAAATAAAACGCCACGAGACTTTTAGGATCAACTGCCACGCGAGTATCGGCCACTCGAATATCGGTATTCGCGGTTACGTCGTGAAGACACACGACACTGAAAACGATCCTATTTTGGGTCCGTGAGGCACACACTTACGCGTGCTGTATCGTTGTATAGTCACCGATGATCCACAACGACATAACGACACAGAGATTTTAATATTTTAGTAAGATGAACGTTAAGAGAATTTAAAGAAATTATTATTCTCTTACGGTTAAGTGTTTGTGTAATTTTATAAACGTAAACTGAAGTCTTTTTATGTTTAATTTTGACGACCTGAGGAAGCCGATTGAAATGTTTGTATAGTCACAGAAATGTAAACTACAGTGTAATTTTCTTATGTCTTTAATTTTGAGCACTTAAGTACTTAATCGAAATTGTTTGTACAATTTGTAGTCTTTTAATGTTCAATTTTGACGACCTGAGGAAGCCAATTGAAATGTTTGTATAGTCACAGAAATGTAAACCACAGTGTGATTTTTATGTCTTTAATTTTGAGCACTTAAGTACTTAATCGAAATTGTTTGTACAATTTGTACAGTCTTTTTATGTTCAATTTTGACGACCTGAGGAAACCGACTGAAATGTTTGTATAGTCACAGAAATGTAAACTACAAAGTAATTTTTGCGTCTTTAATTTTGAGCACTTAAATACTTAATCGAAATTGTTTGTACAATTTGTACAGTCTTTTTATGTTCAATTTTGACGACCTGAGGAAACCGACTGAAATGTTTGTATAGTCACAGAAATGTAAACTGCAGTGCAATTTTTGTGTCTTTAATTTTGAGCACTTAAGTGCTTACTCGAAATTGTTTGTACAATTTGTACAGTCTTTTTATGTTCAATTTTGACAACCTGAGGGAGCCGATTGAAATGTTTGTATAGTCACAGAAATGTAAACTGCAGTGTAATTTTTGTGTATTTAATTTTGAGCACTTAGGAGCTTAATCGAAATGTTTATACAATTTCGTAAATGTAAATTGCATAGTAATTTCTCCATCGTTAAATTTGAGCAATTAGAAGCTTAATCGTATAATTTCATAAATACCAACTTGTGTCAGCGCGATCTTTATATCTTCAACTGTGGGAACTTACGATCTTAATTAAAATGTCTGTACAATTTCATAAACATAAACTGTATCGTAATTTTTGTATTATTTGCTTCGAGAAATAAAGTGCCATAATGAAAATCAAGGATTTTAATGTTGTAATAAAATTCTGCAATTCTGTGTTTCTGTATATGATTCCCTAAATCGACGTGTAGATTTATTTAACTTTACGAAAAACATAATCCTGCGCTTTGAAGTACGTTCCATTCTAAAACACATCCGTCAAAATTATCGAAGTAAAACAGGCCGATTAGAAAATTGTGGAAATGAGAAAATGCAGGAACGATGAGATTCAAAATGAACGAGCTGGAATTTCAAACCAAACGAAGAAGTCCATCGCAAAGTGACGATTGTGCAAAAATCGTACGCGTCCACTGGAATAATCTTTCAGTAACAAAATCATCATACGGAAAGTCACGACCACTATGACTGCCACGTCCAAAAACTACATGGGCAGATCGATCTCGGATCGATCCGAGATCCGGTTTAAGTTCCAGCTGCGTCGGCTTAATAAAGACATCATGCAACGTTAGAACGTTGTTTCCCTTAGTCCATTTGAGGCAAAAGAAAGAGAATAAGAGAGCTCAACTTCCTGGAAGTCGAAGGACCTAACCCGTGAGATTTCTTTTTTAACAAGAGACGTCGATGCCTCTTACCACGATCCACATCGTTCACATTAAAAGTAATGACGGTAATAAGATCTGTGCAGCGATGATTCTCGAACGTGATACAAGACTCGTGTCCTTCCTGGGATCGACGATTGCTCCATCGTTGGTCGATTCGTGCGGCGAAACATTCTGAAATCGTCTGTTTCCTCCTGGAAATTCTCAGCTACTGTTTCTCTTGGTTTCCACTTAATGAGACACGAAACGACGTTTTTAGATGAATTTCGTTATTTTGACGCAGATAAACAGGTAAGTCGATCGATGGTTACGCCCAAGGTCGCGACGCAAGGAAAGAAAAATTGGATTTGTAAGAAGTTTCATGGGACGAAGAAAATTGGCCAGACAGTCGAGTAAACTACGAGCGAAGATTAAAATGGAATTCCAAAAGTTCTACGAGAATCGAAGATAACTAGAGGCATTTATCAATTTTTGAGTCAGGAAGAACAGAAACAAACTGTGGATTCGATTTCATAAAATAAAAACTTATACGAGGTAGCTCGCTAGTATTCTCTTCTCGATCGCCATTTCTCTCGGTTTTCATTTAATGATATACGGACTGACGTTCTCGGAAGAGCCTTGTTCCTGTGACGCAGGTAAACAGGTAAACTGGTTGGCTGTTAGGTGAAGTGGAAGAAGGAAATTGGTTAGAGATACGGTTGCATTTGTAACAAGAACTTCCATAAAATGGAAAAAAATTGTACAGACTGATCCATACGTTGTTTTCCTATTGTGAAGTTTCTTACATATAAAAAAAACATCGTATTTTCTAAATTTTCGTGTCAAGTTTGTGAAGTTTATTTTCTTGGGAATTTACAATAGAAAAATTCACAATAGAACAACGAGCAACGCTTCGAGGTTATTTTAGATTTCATAGTGGTCGAACATGTTTGTTATTGGAAACTGACTGAGCATGCAAGCGAGAAAAGAATACTCATTTCCTTTTTTTTTTTTTTCTTTGTCGATAATTTTCTTTTTTGATAAATAAGCGACTCGTATCTCTTCACGAAAAGAATTGATTAAAGTAACAGATTAGAGGAAATGTGTAAATAAGATGAAGTAAAAATTGGTGAGGATATAAATATAACACGTGAGAAGACATACAAATAAAACAACATATAATAAGATACGTCAGAGTTGGTCCTGGGGGGCACAAGATATGGGACAAGAGATTCTTAGAGGAACTGAGAAGAAATGCGAAAGAATAGGGAATAGTTTCATAATTCTTAGCTTTACATTATATTTTCTTATTCTTATATCCTATATTGTCACAGGTTCGTATTTTATGTTTCTGGTTAGATCGCTATCTTATTGAAGTTTAGACGCTGTGAGAATATGAATAACAAAAGTAGAGAGAATAAGGAACATAGGTGTACACTTTTAGGTCAAGTTTAAGCGTAGATGCTGAGTGTAAATATCAAGTACAAGAGATGCTAAGCTCAATGGTTGAAGAGATAGACCGTAAACGTGAACCAAAGAGAAATGTAACTGGTAGTTCGTCCCAATGTGTGCCAAATTTCAGGTTTCTAGCTGGTAGTTTCGCTTACAAAATTCCACCCAGCAAGCAGCAGAAAAATAAATTAGATGATAAAAATAATTAAGAACGAACATTAAAGCAAAGAATTCTCTAATGAACGAATCAATGTACCACGAATGAATGGAGGAAAGAAATTGTCAGCCCTGACATTGGTCTTTGTAGAGGGCTAAATTCCCTCATGCTCCACGAAAACATACTGCGACAATAATAACACTAAAAAAGATGAAACAATAGCATCGACAAGCCCGCAGGTACCTTGGTAGGTCTAAACACGGAGGAACAGGGCAACGGCCAGTGAACCACGGAATTTATAGTCGTTGGGGACGATGGCGTTGCCTAGACGCGTCCGAGTTTCCTCGTAGCGTTTCGCCATCTGAAATAGACGACACCGAGCCGATTCTAAATGTGGCTGGGTCCGATGCAACCGAATGGAAACACGGCGTGTGTGTCATCGTCTGGTCACGCCGTTACGCTTTCTCTGCGTAACAAACGTTGCGAATGTTACCGTGCAACATTTGTTCGCCAGGAATACGCGTAACGAGAAGCTGGAACACTACGAGGGACCAAACTGCCGTTTTCTCAGCCGTTTCGACTTGCTGCAGACCGACCTGCCACTGCACTCTGCACTCTCTGCAAGCTTTGCAATTGGTTGTAGGAAGAGTTGGTGATTGTTTGACGTTTGGTATGTAACTTCAAGCACATCAGGTACCGGATCATACGCCGAAAGCAAGATTACGACCGGATGTTTACACATTCTTGCCGCTTACCCTCAATATTTTAATAACCCACCATAAAACCATTTTCATAGTTGAGGTCCTTCAGGCCTAAAACAAGCGTTCTTTTGCCTATTACGGGAAAGTCAGTTTTTCTTACGTTCATGTATCTTCCATTAGCAATTTCCTCTCAAGTACAATTAGTACCCCTCCTCACCCACCAACCTAGAAAATCGGCCAATTGACATCGAAGTCTATTTCCTTCACCTTCTTAATGAAAACTTGCCCTTAGCAAATCAGGTCTTTTTGTGTCCTTAGATCCACCCATCACCAGTTTTTCTCTACCACAACATCGTTACAAAAATTCACTGATTCTCTAACTTTCGAACAGTCGACATCTTAGTGTAACTTATATATGCCAACTCAGTTGTAATGATAAAGTGTGATAAAAGAAAAAGAAAGTTAATAGTTGTGTTTCTGCTCGACCTTTTTATATTTTATAATCTGAGCGGTGACTCGTAATATTACGTGACGGGTATATGGGTATTTTGGTTATGGCTTTGTCGGAGAGCTTTCGTGAGCTTAGAATACGTTATATCGTTATACTGTTACGTTGCATAGCCAAGATTCTGAGTACAGAATATTCTGGACTCGAATTCCCTTTAAACGATGTATGATTTGTTGGAATTACTGAAATACAAAGTGCAAAGTATTATATTCTGTATGCAGCACGGGAAATGTAAACTAATTAATTCACCTGGATTATTGCTGTAAAAATTCTTATGCGCAAAATTACAGGGAAATATTACGAAGTTTGGAATGGAAATTCACGTACTCCGCGTACTCTCAACAGAAATGTAAGATTAAACTAAATAGACAAAGTATATTTTTTTATTTTAAATATAATAGCGGTGCATATAGAAATGTTGTAAAAAAACTGAAGTTGAAGAAAACGTAGATTAGAATTTGAAAGTAAGATTCAATTTTAAACGTTAATTACAATGCTAAATATTCAAATTTGTTCTTTCCAAGACTATAAACTATTAAAAATCGAACGAACGTAAACACAAATCATTTTACTCTGTTTTATTCTCCTATATCTCGGTTTCTGTTATACAAATTGTTTCGCCATGTTTCACGGATGACTCGCAAGGTTTATCCAATTTCATGGGTTAAATTTAGCGAAAAGCAGACAGAATCTGTGTTGCATCGAAAAACAGAGCAGCAAGAGGATCCTGTAGCCTCGATTTTCCGAGGTTTCGCTACGTAACCGTGGCGATACTCGTGACAAACGCGACACAATCCTATTTTTGCGGATGCACCAGACAGTTGGACGTCTCCTCCGGCGTTTCTATTTACGTATCATCGCCGGGACCAACGATACCAACGACGTACCGGCACTTTCGTCACGTACCCTGTTGTTGTTCGTGACTGACACGCGTCTGTTCGCGGTTGGTCCAGTCAAATTCACCTAGCGAATTGCCTTAACGAACCCTAATTGCAATTATGTTACACATATGTAACATTCGTTAAACTATTCCAGTAATCCGCATTTTGTCATAATTCGTCAAAAAATGGGGTAATTAAAATTCGAACAATAATCTTCTATGTTTAAAGTTTGTGGGTATAGTTTCGTAATTCGATCCACTGTCATTTTTCATAAGACAGTGTTCTCTGTTTAACGTTATAAAACATTCGTTATATCTTTTTTTTTATCGTTTAATTAATTAGAAAAGTAAAGGAATGATTTAAAATTTTAAGAATGAAAATACTATGTAAACAAAAAGTCTGAAAATCGTGACTTGCGTCAATATGATTTTCAGCCTTCCATTTCTGTGGAAGATATCCCGTTTATTATACGTTCAATTTATACCTAATGAAAGAATGCTTTTAAAGATTTTTAAAAGAAGAGGATGGAACGTTTGGAATTTTTACGACGGTATAAGTTGATAGGTTTAACGATTGTGGGCAATATTGATCATAATGAATGCCCCTGCATTTGATAAAACTGAAAACGAAACTCGTTTGTAAATTTACCTTACGAAAAAACTTTATTGAACTCTCCGCGTAACGCGATGATAAGATACAATGGCTCCTTATAAATAAGTACATCGAAGTAATGGCTATTACTTCGGATGCATTTAAAGTCGACCTCTTCGCTCCCTATCCGGCAATCTACACTTAAATCCTCACTTCATTAAAATCGGTTCCCTAGATACTGCTCGATTTTTTATCTTCAATTTGCGAGTTTCATCAAACTCTTGCTTTACGAGCTATTCGCTATTCTTTCATGGCCAGTTATATTACCTCAGTAATATCTAGTTAAAGAATATTAAAATATTTTGCAGTTAACTCGTGCTGATTTTGTACAATCATCCATTTTAATAATATTACTTCTTTGATGGAAACTTTTGCAGTTTCAACTTTCCCACCACCGAACATTTTCTTCAATTCTAACTTCGGCAAAAAGCTAAATAATTATTGAATTTCTACCAAGATTTTGTTTAACTGTAACTTCGATGGCACCGATAATTTTCGCTGATTTCAACACTGGCGAAATAACGAAGTTCTGTTAACTACAGCGGACAAATTCAATCTCGCTTTGCTACACGTAGATTGACACGGAGAGTTCGTGTTGAATGTTACAGTACAGAAGGACTTTAATCTGACAAACTGTCCGATAGGAGTTTCGATTACACAAGAAAGCATGATGGATTCGATGTCTGAAGGAGAGAAGCGTGAAAGTTGATTTACAGCATGTGTTGCGTGACATTTATTAGAATGGAACAGCCAATCGTAAATCACGGCTTCCACCGAGCTATGATATCAAAATTTTCATACTCGGCAGGAGTGAAAGTACGAAACTGATAAAATCCAATAAAACGAGAACTCTAGTGATACGTGATTTGAAAACTGAAAACTCATCGAATTTTTGAAATACTTTTTACAAACAGTAAAAAAAAAAAAAAAGAAAAAATATATGTATTTAATCAATTTTTATTTTTGCATAATATTTGACTAATTATTATTAATCGCTGAAACATACCCATTAAAATTGGTTTACACAGGTTCCGATTCTGCTTTGCTCTCTGTGTCATTTTCTATCAAATCGTATTTTTTCACTGTTACAGTCTGTCACACAAGAGCGTGTCTGCGATATCTGCGAAACCTGACACCTAATCAGAATGAGATAAAAAGAATGTAAACAAACGAAAACTTCTCTAATACGCGTTGCTGAATACCTTTCAGTTTCATTTGAAACAGTGAAAGGAACAGAGCTTTTTAATATGAGTGCCGCGTACGCGAAACGTCGAAAATTGTCTGGCATGGGCGAATGAAAACAGAGATCGTGATTGGAGTAATATAATATTCACTGATGAATCTTCGTTTTGGGCATGGTGTCCTATTAGGCAAGCTGAGAGGAAGACGTATCACAAAAATAAGAACACTTGTACATCACATTCGAAAGATATGGAGGTCGTTACCAGAATCCTACGCTCAAAAATTAGTCGAGAGTATGCCGAAACGATGTCAAGCTATAATCGCTAATGGAGGAGATTGGACACCCTACTGTAATAGCGTATTAGTGTTTTAGATGTAGATTCAATTCATATAAATTTTTTTACAAATATATAAATATTTACAGAAATATCGCAGACACGCTCTTGTGTGACAGACTGTAAAAAGTTTCTCAAGTCTGAAGAAAATCCACCAGAAATGTTACTTATTTGCATATTTCTTTCAGTTATATGTTAAAAGTTTGTTTCCCGCATTAACATTAAAAGTGTTCGTATTTGTTGAAACAAAACCAATATATTGAGACGTAAAAACTCAAGTTACTAAACTGAGTTTTCAACAAAGGGTTAATACTCTCTTTGAAATTTTTACTAACATGCTCATAAAGTAGTTCTTTCAGTGGTGAAAAATTCTCAGAAGTGTCGTCTGAAAAACATAACAAATTTCCATTGAGTGTCATTTCACTGCAAAAAGTGAGCCAACTGCTTCGCTTGTGATCGTGTTAGCTGGGAAGCATCGACAATAAAAAGAGATCTACCTCGAATGTCCATTATTCCTACGATTAAGGTACGTTTTCACGTGACGATAACCCGTGGCTTTTAAGACTACAGAAGAGACAAAAGTACAAGTAGTAAAAAACTATGTGACTAACTACGACATATACAAGTTCCTAACACGGAAAGAAAATAAATGAAAATGATAGTGATCTATAAAATTTAATAAGTAATAAACTATAATATGTAGAAACCAGTGTCCGGTGGAAGAAGCAAGCGAAAAGGAAATGAAGCAACAGAAAGAGAATATAAAGTAGTACAAACAGCGCATAATCGATACGCTGATCCAAAAAGAATATCTAATTGTAATGTAAAGGATATGCTTGAAAAATTTTATAGTACTATGTTATAGTTAATACAAAGTTTAAAATTTTATACTTTCATATTATACAGGGTGGTTGGTAACTGGTGGTACAAGCGGAAAGGGGGTGATTTTACGCGAAAAAAAGTCGAAAATATAGAATAAAAATGTTTCGTTTGAGGCTTTGTTTTCGGGTACAGGGGACACTTGGGCGCGGAGGCGGGATAGCCTCTGGTACGGTGTCCGCTTCCGCCGCACCTGTAGCACAGTTGCCCTCGATCCACCGTGGACACGCAAGTTACCCGTACGTGCCCCAGTTCCAAGCACCTGAAGCACTGCAGCGGCCGTTTCGGGATGGCTGTGACCCTCGCGGTGGACCAGCCCAAGGCAACTTTCCCTGCCTGGGCTAATTTCCGGGCTCCAGCCACCGGGCACTTCACATATACTGACCCGAGGCCGCCTCTGGAGGTACAGATCTCTCCAACTTGTACCTCCACGCCACTGCATCCTGCCGCCAAGGCCAGTGCTTGCCGCAATTCCTCCCTCTCGATCGAGATGTCTATCCCGACCACTCTCAGCTCCGCCATCCTTGTAGGAGCCGCGACCTTCACTGTGGTCAGGTCTAACACTCTTGACAGTTGCGTCGCAAGCCGTGACGCCTTCTGCCTGCCCTTGTCTCAGGGCACCTTTATAATTATGGCGCCCGCCATAGCCTTTCTCATACCCACCGACTTGACGCCGATCTCCGCGAGAGGGATGTTCCGCCTGGCCGTGGATATCACTTCGGCGTAAGACATCTTTGATCCCTTGCTAAGTGTTACAGTCACCGTGGATGTTTGTTGTGTGCGAAGGAACATGGCCGTCTTCGATGTCTGCGTCGGCCTTTTCTTTGGTGTGGCAGCGCCGCTCGGTTTCGGCGCGCCTGTCATCCTTGTTTGGGGTTGCTGTTGGTGTCTCGTCGATGATGATGGAGCCGCAGCCCTTCCCCCTTTCCTCGTCGCTTCTCCATCGGCGGATGTTTCCTGTCCTTCGTTTCCTTTCTACGCGCTCCCTTGGACACTACCACCTTCCCATTCGCCACCCTCCTGTTCCCCGGGGGCGGCGATGGTATTCCGGCAGTGCGGCCTGTGACAGAGTGTTCCGTTTTTCTCTGCCGCGTTTCGGGGCTGCGTAATTGGCGGCCCCCGAAGCGCTCCTCGATGGCCCTTATTATGGAGGGTCCGATTTCCTCGACCCTCCTCTCTAGGGCAGCGAGACGCGCACTCTCGCTCTTACCCTCCCGCGGAGGACGGCCTGACACGGAAGCTGAACCGCTACACCGCGGGCATTCGTGCGCACAAGCAAGCCCTTCTCGATAGTTCGTTGTGAAGGGCTGCGTTTTCCTCCTCCAGGACGGACATCCTCGCATCAGCGAGCCTGGTAGCTCCGGTGTTGCTGCTGTGCGCCGGTTCCGTCCTCTTCGACGATTTGTTCGTCCACGCAGCGGAAATGTAGCTAGCCGCGTCTTTCAGGATCTTTATGTACGTGCCCTTGAGGTTGGACGATGTCGTCGCAACCCTCATCACCTCAGAGAGTTGCCCTATTACCTCGGCGTTGACGTCCGCAGCCGAGCTCGTCCTGACTACTAGCGTCGGTTCTTCGGACACGTCCGGGGTCATACACGCGAGCTCCCTCTTCTTTTCTCCGGACGCCGTCGAGGCCACTGACGAGCGCGACGCGAACGAAGCGACCGACTCTTCGTCGTCGGACCTCGCTCGTGCCCGCGATCCTCCTGTTGCCACTGGTAGCGTGGCATCGCCTCCTGTGGCCGGAGCGAGAAACACGTTCTCCGGCCTGCCTGTGGTTCTCCACGAAGAACTCCTCGTTCTACTGCATGGAGGTCCGCTGTCCTCTTCGAACACTTCCATTCTCCTAGTTTCCATCACCTCGCCAGTTGCAGAAACACAAACGGGGGCCTGGCTGCCCACCCCCGAGCGGCCGTAATCGTTAGATGACGACACAGTGGGGCCCACTTTACAACCCACAACTGCGCCGGTACTGGGGTATCCCTCCCCTTCGCCGTAAACGTTTGTCTTCGATGCATCTTTACTCATCATGTTTTTATGTGTTTTTTTTATCCAGTCGTCGACAACGGTGTTCCATCCTGGCGCCACTCACTCTTTCGCACCCCACCCCGGTCAATGCCGGTGCAGGGTGACAGGGAGCCCCACGAGAAGGTGAGGTAAGTGGTCTTGACAGGTATGGGCCCACCAACTTCTCCGAAATTCTCCGCACCGAATCAGCGAATTGACGGGTGCCAAAGGCACCGACCAGCCGCCACCCGACTATAAAAGAATATCAGATCCATCGGAGTTTCCCAGGGCGTAGGACGACGCTCTGAGAACCCATACCCGCCTCATGCTCCCCTAGTCATTGCGGGTCTTACGAGGCTGGCAACTAAGTCATATTCACCGTGTTTGTTAGTATATTCTTTTTTCGCTATCTAGCGGTCAACAATCTCTCCTTTATGGTAGGTGAACACACGCAAGTAAACATAGGACGAAATGTCTCCGATGTCAACCGAATCTCATGTCAAAAAACGTCATTTTTTTAAACTAAAAACGTAATCCAACAGAGATAATAAATTAAAAATTCGAAATTCCTAATTTTTACGACCATGACACTAACTATGATTTTCGTCGTCCTGAAAACGTTCTATACTTATTCTATATTTCTTTCTTATTTCTTTACAAGGAGTCACTTCTCATTCCTTTGTCGCGTTATTCGGAGGCGTTCTGCGTGAACAGGTCTCGACACTCGTATACTAAAAGCATGGAAGAAATCGTGCGAAAATTGTGTGGTGAAAAATCAACATAGAAGACTTTTACCGTCACGTGAAAACGTACCTTTAAGATCTGCGACTGGCAAGTACGCGCTTCAAACCGTGACTGCATGCACGGTCAGCACAGGCAGTTAAATAAATCACCGGGACAAATGGTAAAAATGTCTGACGCAGAATCTCTACAAGACGATCGATCGATCGTTCCTCTTTTCCATGAATCGCACATCGAGCCTTGGTAAGTGATTTTTTAATTCGCTGTTCCATCCCTCCGACCGTTCCATCGATATTTTCTTTTCTCTCTCTTTCTCTCCTTTTTTGGAATCAGTAATTTGCGAGATTCAAGTTAAGGTTGTTAGGGTAGCTAACGTTTTCCTTTTACTTTGGTATGTCGTCCGTCCCTCCGGTGATTTCATTGATATTCTGCTACTGTAAATTCAAATGTGGAAATGTCTATTTTATTACGCCGTGTTCTTTTCCTTATTTTAGCGAAGATCTATCTCTCCTTTCCGCATCTTAAGTAGTTAATTCCGGTCATTGCTGTCTATTTTATTACCAAGTGAAGATGTTCCTTTCTCTGCGTCGTAATTTTTTCCAGAGTATACGTAGTGCCTTTAACTGTTAATTCCAGTGATTCTTGTCTACGCTTCTGTTTCGATTACTGACGTTTCACAATCGTAAATTCTCCTGGAAAATCCTATTTTATTCGACATGATTCTACCATTATTCTCAGGATACAGATATTCATTTCCCTTCTTCGCAATTTTCAATAGTAAACGTAGTATCCTTCTTACTTAATTCCAATTATTTTTGTTTATTTCTATCTCAATCATATTAATAAATGGAAAACTTGCGTAAACGCAGAAACGTCTCGTATTCTCAAAAGCCGTGCTTCATATGCTCTTAGTACAAAGTTCTATATATAAATGAATTTATCATTACAAATTATTTATTTGTATATATGATAAATATAATGATGAATGAATTTGCCATCTAAATTCATAAATGATCCTGTTTTAACTATCCAAGCCCAATTAAATTTGAATAGCAAATGAAACTAAACTATAAACATCTCTCTTAAGAATCTTATAGGACCCTCGAACGTACGAGGAAAATACAGTTTGCCAATAAACATTGATAATATTGACAATGTGTATGGTCAGTATTTATTGAGAAACCACGACGATGTTAAGAAGCTAGACGTATTGACGATATTATCAATCGTTTAAGAGAACCTTTACAAGCACAGCATTGCAAGTAAAAAGAAAACTGTTTTTACGTTATTACCATCCTTCTTACACCGTTTTACGTAGACCCACAAGAAGGCATCTTATTATAACGACCCACCATATATATCCTCCATACATTTACCACTATTCACCTACAGTAGCCTTCTTCAGTGAACCAACCGAACAACAAAGATTCCAATACACCGTCATCGATCACTAACGATGGCTTAACCTTCCTTAACGAGGATAAACTGGCGCAAAGCATCGTATTAACAAAAAGATGCTTCAATAAGTCCAGGAACCTTCGCTTTTTCTCAATAGGTGGAATTCAATCGAGTCCAATTTCGTTTGCAACGATTCAGAGACTCAGGTGAAAGCGGCAGATCGAGGACTGGCCCTTTTTGCCCTCGTGGAGGCTGCGTCGAGGCCGGCTGCGCCAGCACAGATGCATGTCACTTTACGAGCTGCTGCTTTTTTGCCGTCTGTGTTTGCGTTCGTCGTGTAAACGACGCGAGAGCCGTGTCCAACGACACGCGGGTGGCATTTACCGCCTGAACCGGGCTGTTAAGACCCGCGAATAAATCCAAACTAGCCGGTGATCCTAAACGGGTATCGCGGCTGGTCGCCTTGAAAGCCTCCAAGTTGGTTGGCTGATGCCACCGAGTACAAGAGACGTGGATCGATGAATTTATACACAGTGAGTAACGAAAGTGTTCCAACGTATTCTTACTAATGTACGGCTCTATCGTAAGACTCTGCCACCGTGTTTGGACGTGTGGGATAACGAATGGATAAAGTTGATGTAAAAATTCAACTGTAAACTTCGGATGAAGGAAACGTAATATTCTGTTTTTTTCTTGAGCTTTACCATACTTTTTCGATCATTGGAATAATGAAATCTATAAATATAAAATGAGAAAAATATAAGTAAAAGAGATAAGCATAAATAGAAAATTAATAAAAAAAATTTCATACAATACAAAATAAAAATTTGAACTCGAAGTTGAAATACAAACTCAAACTTTAAATAAAAGGAACGTAATATTGCTGCTAATATATGGCTTTTTCGCGAAGCTGAAGCGAAACTAATGCAAAAATTCAACCTCGAACTTCGAACTTCAAATGAAGGAAACTTAATATTCTTGCTAATGAACGACTCCTTCGTGGAAGTCTACCATTTCCTTTGGACGATTGGAATAATGAATGAACAAGACTAATATAAAAATTCTACCCCAAGCTTCAAACTTCAAATGAAGGAAACCTAATATTATCGCTGATGTACAGTCCTTTCGTCGAACCGTACTTATTTTCTTTGGACGATGGGGGTAACGAATGAGCGAAATTAATCTAAGAAGTCAAATTTAAACTTCAAACAAAAGCTGAAGCTTAAAATAGAGGAAGCCTAATATTCTTGCTAATTTACAGTTCTTTCGCTGACCTGTAGCGTATTTTTCGGCGATTGGAACGATGAACGAGCGAAACTGATATAAAAATACAAACTCAAACTTCGAACTTTGATTGAAGGAAACTTAGTATTCTAGCTAGTATACTCTTCGTGGACTTTTTCGTGGAAACATTGTTAGACGATTAGAATAACGAATAGACGAGAAATTGATATAAAAATGAAATCCATTGAGACTTAAACGTGGCCTAAAAGAGACCTAACGTTATTTATAAAAACATCATGGCAGGAGAAAATTCGTAGCGATCCTGAATCGAGAAGACTATCAAGAATAAAAACAACACATATTCGTTTAACCATATTGCTGTATCCAAATTCTCTATATTTTAATTCCACCTTTATTTCGATCCAATAAATAAATAAGTAAATTTGAAACAAGAAATCGTATCAATAACGATCCTTTCGTATTTTCCTCAAACTGAACAATTTTTCTAACGATAGAAAAATAAAAAACTACGACTCGATGAAAAATGATTCAACGAACGCTGTAGAGTTGAGAATCAAATTTTAGACAATTGAATCGTCCCTAATAATCGATCGAAAAATGAATCGATCAAATTCGAGCGAAATATGAGTGACGAAAAATACAAGTTGGAGGTCCGATCGAGACTCAGATCGTCACGATGGCCACGTTGCAATGTAAGTACAACGAGTGGCGACAAAGCGACGACACAGAGGCTGTTGTTAGTACAGCGGACGGAACATTAACAGGAAGTGCTCGGCCACGTGAGCCGACGTGCGTTTTCGTCCCGGTTCCCTTTAAGCATTAGCAACGGCGCGTTGCGTTACGTGATTCAATTGCTTACTAGCTTGCCCGTGCTTTCCACGGAATATTGATCCGATAATGGGTGTGCATCGATTGATCCGCTATCTATCCATCGATCTACCGATCGATCATCTCGTGAATTCCCCTATCTATCGTAATAAGATTAGGAAGAAACTTGGCTCTCGATATTTCTACAACTTTCATGAAAACGGTATTCTGGCTTGAAATTGATTCGATTAATTTCTTGTTACTGAAAGAGTGAAATAAGTCGTGTACAAATTCACCGATAGTATCAGTTTAATTATGTAAAGTCTCTAAACGACCAATAAACTATAATTGTACCCTATAATTGTAGATATTACTCAAATTTATCTTGTTAAATCGACGAAAGAAAATGATCGTTCTAACACATACGTAGGTATACATAGACGGATTTTTATTCAAATTCATATTTTCACCAATATATTAGGTCGTCCGAAAAGTTTCTTTCCTTTTATAAGGAAATAATGGATGCGCAACATTTTTCGTTTTACATTAGTTTCTCTAATTACATAAGATCCATTTTGTTCTATGAAAATCAAAATTACAATATTCGACAGATTAGGTACCATGTTTGTATAGAGATGCGTCGTTGTAAAAGACGGGTCTGTAAAAGAAAAACAATTTTCGGACAACCTAACAATTCAAAGGAATAGATCTATGTAGAAATTTGTTTTACCCGTTACAGTACTATAAAAAGTACTGTACTTTGGATATTTTATATATTTTTGCCTATTATCCACATTTATGTTTCCTACAATTCTATACAAATTTCCAGTTTTCGTGTAATATTCTCTTTGAGTGTTTTCTGACGAATGACTGAGAGATACATTCGAATTTATTATTCCAAATTAATAATTATCTCGTGTATCAGTTTATCCAATCACACAATCATTTACCTCCGTCCATTAACTAAATGATCTCTGTGTACAGAATCGAGTGCAGGTATGATCGATAACCGACGACACCGAACAACAAAATACAGAGATCTCGTCTGGTGGACTATTTTTTAATTGGTCGTGTTTTGTTAACAAGCGAAGCAAGTGTTTGTTCTCTGGTCAACCGACCTTGAAGTCGACATCGATCGATCGTAGTTCCCTCGAGGATCGTATCTTAGCCGGTCCAAGATCGATTGTGTCGTACGGATGGACAATTGACTGATCGAGTTGATCTGCACACTGATCTCTCTGATTAGTCATAATTAATGATCGATTAACGATAGTAACATTTGTTAAAGTACCATTTGTTTAGGCACATGTAAGTTATATCTTATCAAATAGAATAATTTACATTTGTAGCGCATGAGGAAACTGAATGATGCTCAATCATTGCACAGTGCTTTCTAACACGAACAGTTTGTCATTTAAATTACAGTGGCCGGCAAAAAGGAAGTTTAAAATTCATACTCGTATAATAAGTGTACTACGTTAATAGTAACTTTGTAGTAAACAGGTTTTATCACGCTGATAGCGCTCACGCATTCTGCAGATATATATATTATGTTTTTTCGTTATTTAATTGCTCCTGTCAAATACAATTCCGCTTTCTACAACTGTGTCTTTCACGCCGTTTATTCTATTCAACATTCTTTCATACACCACTGTATTACATCACTATACTGTTACGTTATTATACTATTATTATGTGTATTTATATGGAGATTTACACAGGGGAAATTTACACAATTCGATCATCTTGTTGATGTATCTTGTTGCGTATTTTGGCGAGATGGAAAACTGATTTTTGTGAGTATAAACCTTCAATCAACCGATAGCTCTGGAAATTTCACGTAATATCATGATTTTAAAAAATGTAATAAATTTTCTTTACAAGAATAAATTACAACAGTTGCCAAATCCACATCGCATAAATTCTTATAGCCACTACATTGTATCCATCATTGCAATAACAGGCATCTTCGTGAACTAGTTAAAAATCGAAGCAGATCCAAGAGAAATCCAAACCTCAGAAATTACGAATAATACGTATAATTTAATATTCAATTACCGATCCACTATAATTATCGTGATTTTCAATATACCAATCGAAAGAATTCCATCATGTGTTCACAAAAAAAAAAAAAAGAAACTGCAATTAATGGAAAGAATAGTATCATAAACAACTACCATTATTCATAACTACATTTCCTTTCGAATATCTTTAATCGATGAACCAAAGAGTATTTTATATCCCAAGAATCACTGAAAAGATCGCGGAAAAATGTACAACCATTATTCGTCGATTGAAATCTAGTTCGTTTAATTTCCTTATAGAAGAATTTCCATTCAACGAATGGCAGTCATTTAATCAGAAAAGATGAAGCACATGCGCGTGTACGATCGATTTACTCGTCGACGAAACGATTTATATTTTACAGCGGATCTCATTCACATGGACGAGCGACGTTTCTTTTTTTTTTTTTTTTTTTTTGTAGGGAAAAGAAAAGGGAAAGCGAAAAATTGAAGGGAAAGGGGATAGGATCAAGCAACCAGTGGTTCACCTTCGTTTCGTTTTAATGGGACCATTCCCAGCCCGGAATCTCTCAATTAAAGTAAACGTCTGCATCTTGTGAACAAAGAAACGCATACGTATTTTTATAAAAATCACAAAAATCAGAAATTGAGACCAACAGGATAAATATTGATTTCCGAGCGGAGGATCTTCTTGGTCGTGTGCTTAGGATTAAGATTTTTCACAGTTCAATCGGAGTTGGAATTTCGTTGGGATTCGACGGAGTCCAATGCGAGCGAAAGAGAGAAAATTAGTACGTGAAAATTAGTGCGAGAAAATTAGTAGTAAAATTAGTAAAATGAGAAGTGTGTTTATTTGAATAGAGAATTGCCGACTTTGCTGTTCCACGAATTGCAGACGATCGAAATTGTTTTATTTTATACTTTTTTCTTGCACACTAATTTGCCAACTACGTAATAATATTAGTGGCTTGATAGATTACAACTGGTTCTAAATTTTTCTTTTCCTTATGATATTACACTTTCATGTCAAAATAGAAGTTGTAACGTATGAAAACTTGCTCGTAGAATTTCATTCGTTTTATCGTCAGTTACTGATACTACTTTACCAGGAAAAACTTGTAACTTCTGGCTTGTAGAGTTGCATTAGTAACGCTAGTCGCGCAAAAACAGCCGGGATATCAATCTCATTCTTGCAATGATTTTATAGAGGCTACGATGGCACAAAATATTAGGTCGTCCGAAAAGTTTCTTTCGTTTTATAAGGAAATAATGGATGCACAACATTTTATATTATTTTATCGAATTTTATCGATCCATTTTGTTCTATCAAAATAAAGATCACAACTTTCGACAGATTAGGTTTCATGCTTGTATAAAGATGCGTCGTTGTAAAAGACATTTTTCGGACAACCTAATAGTTTACGACGTAAACCACTAGCTTTCTGCGACGAAAAATATGTGCCCCAGCTAAATCTGATTTTTTAAATCAGAATATAAAACATCAAATTTGTACAACTCTGACCAACTAACGCTCCAGTTCTTTAAAATTCAAACGAATTTTCCACTGTTTAAAAATTGTAAACCGACGTAAAATTCGATAAAATTCACAAAATTCCTGGCATCTGCTAACGAGGATACGTAGAACCAGGGTCGGAGCCAAGGAAGGCTTAACTAAATAAGAGATAATGATCATCTAACGAGACCTACACCAGAACCCAGCGTTTCTTACGTTGAGAAACGGGACGAGAGAACAAACAACCAGCGGATTGTTCCCAACTGGTGACGTTCATTCTAATTACGAGGCAATCGTCGGTTTTTTTCTCCTGTACCGCGAGATAAAAGCAAGAGGATCGCTTTTACGACTAACCACGTCCATTCTAATTGCGAACCAATCATCGTTTTCTGCAAAAGAGCCTCGTCCACCGTTCTCGTGGTCTTTCTATTCCTCTGTGTTTCTTCTTTACCTTTTCTTTTTTGTCTCTCCAACTTCCCCTCTTGCCGCTTGTCTTTTCCTTTTCGAGAGACGCCAATAGGTCGGCTGCCTTCAATTAAAGCTCGTATTTAGAAGATAACGACTGGTAATTAATATCGATGGGCCTTCCATCTTTATCCCGTTTTCCTGGCCTTTGAGCCGCGTTTTTAATCGCCCACCAACAGACTGCAAGATAGTGGAAATTTTAAGGATTTTACGAATTTGGCAATTCGAAACGATTTGGCCGGACTTGGACTTTCGGGAATTCAAAGAATTTTGAGGATTTTACGAGTCAGGGGCGTGAGGAATTTCAGGGATTCATTGAATTTAAGGAATTTTATGAACTAGAAAAACTTTGTAATTTTGTAATTTTGAGAATTTTTCAGGTCTTCCGACTTAGAGATTCGCGAATTTAAAAAATTTTGAGGATTTTACGAATTAGGGATTTAAATATTTGAAGAATCTTAGGGATTTTACGAACTTAAGGAATTTCGGAACCGAGTAATTTTATCAACTGAAAACTTACTGATTTGAGGAATTTGGGGAGATTGCAATTTTAAAATTTTTTAATTCGAAGAACCTTAGGCTCCTTTCGAATTAGAATTGTAACAGTTTGAGAAATTTTCGCGATCGTATCAACGTAAGGAATTTTACGAGACAGAATGTCAGTAATTTTTAAAAATTTTAGAGATTCTACGATGCAGACATTTGGATATTCGAAGAATTTTAGGGATTTTACGAACTTAAGGGATTTCGGAACCGAGTAATTTTATCAACAGAAAACTTACTGATTTGAAGAATTTGGGGGACTGCAATTTTGAGATTTTTTAATTCGAAGAACCTTAGGCTCCTTTCGAATTAGAATTGTAACAGTTTGAGAAATTTTCGCGATCGTATCAACGTAAGGAATTTTACGAAACAGAATGTCAGTAATTTTTAAGAATTTTAGAGATTCTACGATGCAGACATTTGGAGATTCGAAGAATTTTAGGGATTTTATGAATGAATGATGTAAATCCTTACATCATTTAAAGAGAAGTTGTTGGCGAGATTAAGTAAACTTGGATAGACATTTTCCCATAAGAACTCTGGAAGAATGTTTTGTTTCATTCATCGGTTGAAGATCGTGTTTGATACTATCAAGATAGTTATAATTAGTCGCGTTCGACTTCGAAACGTGAGCACGCACGTATTAAGAAACTGGATGTAATTTAAAAGCCATTAAAACCGGGTTCGTCACTACGATTTTTCTCAATGGTAGGTCTAACATTAAAAGAGCATCTGTAACATCTGTAGATACTTTTTCAAAGTGGCAGAATTTATAAAAAGAATAAAATATGCGATAAAAATATTCTTTAAAGTGCCATTACTACAGTACTGATAATAGTACTCCGATAATAATTCTTATACTAGACATTTTTACCATTTTAATAACAGTTCTATTCTACATTTATTTCTTATTTTCTATTTTAAAATGTACATAAAATATACGAGATAAATATACAATTCACATGACCAGATGTCTCACTTCGCTTTATCACCTGAAATAGCTTGCTCATTTTTTATATTAATATCAAATAACGTTTCAAAAACAAGTTGAATGGTTCAGCGGAAGATATAACTTGGCACGACTAGTTTTATCGTAGGTGAAAGCGTAGAGAACATACGAAGAACGTCGAAGCTTTTCTAAATGGATCGTATATTTTTTAATACATTAGTCGATCCAGCTGGACATTCTCTATCGTCATTCCGCGTTATCCAAGTTGCTTTCAACTTCGCCATAACTCTTTTAGCACAAGGAGTACGATGGCGTAAATAATCATATATTGTGAAGACTTGATGATGAAGAATTAATTAAACTTAAATACATCTCACGTTATTGCATCATAAAAATTTGTTATAATACAATTTATAAACTAGACTTTTCCCTATTATCCGAGTTTTCGATCATCCGAGGTAATCATCCGACCCACATCACCTCGGAAAATCGAGCTTCTACTTGTTTAACTATCTACATCGTTAATTTAAATTAACCCAAGAGGAGCTCGAGCAGAAATAAAACACGCGTGACACGAAGCTGAAGGGTTGAAAGCATCCATCATTTCTTCAGTCATTCATCTTTACCCGCCATTTTCCATTTCCTTCATGCACCCTTAGTTATTCCTGGTTTCTACCAGTGAAATCTGCCTGGTGGCAGGCAAGGTAACAGGTGCGGAGTGCTTCTATAAATTGCGATCTGGAAAGAGGGAGAAAACGAGAAAGGGAAAACCGCGTGCGGATCGAGGGCCGCGCTATCTTTAGAGGGCAGCACCCAGTGCACGTTACATTCAACACTCCACTTCAATTTCTCCTCTTTTGTACCTACACCCTTGTTCGAAAGCTTTACAGTGTCAGAACAATCGCTGCATGTACTTAAGAACTGCCAGATATCGAGCAACTTTAAGAATACACGAAGCATCACGTTAACGTTAGCCTGACACTTTGTACGGCAAGAAAACCTTGAATGTTGATTAATAATCTTTGTAAAGAAGATTTTGAAGAAAGGACTACGACTAAATTTACGTATGACAAAACGGTGTGAGAATAATTCTAGCAAATCTTGGTTGCTCGTTGCCACACGAGTCAATTTACACAAATTGAGAACTAATTGCACACCGTTAAAGCGTGTTAGATTTTTTAATGTGCAATTAAAATGCAATTTATAGAGCGTTTTCATATTCCAGATGTAAGAATAATAATTCTTTAAATATTAACAAATATCACAGTTACGTCTACTCACAGCCTACCCAGATTAGGAAATAGAAAATAATTTATTCGTATTTATATCTTCATAATATAAATAATATGCAATATATTTACAATGCAATAAATATATGTGATACATCTAACACACGTAAAATATAACTTTACCGCGTATGACGATATTACGAATTAAAAGGTTCGAGTTCAGAACCCACGTCGATTATTTTCCTAAGAATAATCAACGTTATAATCTGAAACAACTTAAGACTTTTGTGCGCGAATGTACACAGTACGTATAATGAACCAAGTCGATATAACGTGTACTTGCACCGTCTGTTTTCGGTTTAAACGAATTCCTGTTTGCTCCATTGGCTTATGGTATTTCGGCGGAATTTCGTGTAGCGAGCATACGTCAAAGCTCGGTCGATTTTAGCAACGGCGTTCGAACACGCGAATCGTTCGTGCAAATTCCATTCGGCTAAGTATAGCTGTCGAGTGTCGTTCGAGATCGTAATGCATCGTTTCTTAATAGTTTTGCTCGATGCATGGACATCGACTTTTCGACGTACCCTTTCCGGTCGTTCTACCAGTTGCAAGCGATTTCGTGGAGCAGGAAAGAGAAGAGAACTCGAATTCCTTGAATTCAATCGCTATTTACATTATTCTTAAATTATTTATTCGTATTTCCTCTTTTAAATATCTTCTATGATTTTCTTTAATAGCGATGCTTTCGTTAATTTATGATACTTCAAATCCTTTGTTTTTATTTTATTTAACAGAGATTATGTAGCTCAAGTTTGAAAAGTTATGGTATAAAAATCAATATCTTTCTTTAAATGATTTTGATACTGAATAACCATGATAAAGAGATAAAATTTTGTTGCTTACTGGTAATTACTATAGATGACAGAAATCATTTTCTGGCTACATCACTGACAACAGGAATTGTTTTCGATTATTTGGTTATTTGGTAAGCAAAAAATAAGTTTCGCCAAGGATAACGGTTATTCTTAACCGCATGATTAACCGAATGATTAGTAGTAAAGAAAATAATTCCAGTCATTCATAATGATTATTCACAACCAACATAGATAAATCTTAATATTTCTTGATTATTTCACTGTCTGAAAAATTTCTGCAAGATTTAACTGGCTTCCATAAATAAATAAAAATTAACTTCCACTCAATGATCATTTATCAAAAGCTTTAAAAATAATTGTTATATTGTTTACGGGTTCCTTATTCTTTCATTATTTATCGCATCAATCGTTTGCATGGATTATTAACGATGACAGAGAATAGGAAGTTGTTTCAATTGAATTAATTTCGATTATTTTATTTGATTAAATTACTATTTTAATTATTCGACAGTTAAAAAACATGCCTCGTAGATTGCATTAGAGCGGTTGACTTCTGAAGAGTTCAGCTGTTTAGATGTGTAAAAGGTCATTCACATTGGAGGATCGGTACTCAATGGGCTCGTGTTGGCACTGTTGACCGAATGGAATCACGTAGATAAGTATATCGATTATGAATGGGCCTCCAGGTCCATTCAGTTTGAACGTGACCCAGCCTTGGTCCATCCTCATCTAGGAGTCCGGTCGCTTTCATTCTGCCACAGTTGACAACTTAGGCTTCTGTTAGAACTACGTATACCTTGTTACGTGTAATAGCTGTCTTCGCGTATTATTCTTTTTAATCTCCTCTCGTCGTGGAGTAACTAATAAAAAATTAATGTTAGACGATATTCTATACATTTATGGGATATATTCGTGTATAACGTAACTTCTGTAGAGATTAGATTCATACGAGCTAAAAATATAGAACCTGATCGATTAATATTTCGCAATACATCTGAGAAATTTCCATTGGAACACCTATCTATATTAATATACAAAAGCGAATTAAAAGTTTGAACAAAAGTTTGAAGTAATTCAATTTTTCGTTTTATAAACTTTTAAGAAAAATCACCACCCCTCTTCAAATGAAAGAAAACGAACAAATGGAGAATAAACTACGCAAAGGAAAATAACACAGCCTTAAGACCAACTAAACGAACTAAACAATAAATTAACCTGATAGAAAGAAAGCAAACCTAAATGATAATCTATTTGTCAAGCTATAGCTAATTTATAGAGCACACGGTACAAAGAAAAAAAGTGGAGCTAACAAAACCTCAACTAAGAAACAAAAATCCAAGGAAACAAGCTACAAGAGCAAATTAAGTTGATTCATAGATGAGATCCAAGGTCCTAACAGCGATCTAAAGCTCGAGAGATCGTGTTTGTTCGTGGAAAAAAGATAACACGACTGGATTAACATCTCGTGTTGCACCACCAAATCGTTGTCCACCTAAGAACCCCCTCGTCCAACATTCGCGGTTTGATGGCCAACGTTCGTAACTATTTCCAGACCGATTTAATTAATCTTGAACCAAAAACGTCCAATGGGAAATGGTGGCCTGGCCAACCAGCTCACCACCTGGCAGAAATAGCAGGACTGTGAAAATGCAATTTGACGTTTCCCCCTTGGTTAGTGACGATCGGAAAGGGGCGAGAACGATGTAAAGGGAGAAACATGCGTAAAATAAACACAGACTTGGCACCTGCCCTCTCCATTAAACCTCTTTACACGCCACCGTGTTACAATCCATGTGGCACGAGAAAATGGAATTTTCCAAATTTCTTACAGAAGAATTCTTACTTTTCTTCTTCTTTAGAATTTTATTTTTTGAGAAACTTTGAGTCTGAGGTCACTTAGAAAAAGATTGATACAAAATTTTAAAAAAGGAATTTAGTTTCATGATTTTTAATGGATGAAACAGTTTATTTTTATACTTTGTACAATATAACAGTGTGTGATTGGCTGAAATTTTTGGTGATGAGTGGATTGTTAATCGATAAGTGACAGAAGAATAATCATAGATCTGTGTTTCTTTTTTATTTTTTCTATCCTTTTAGAATATCCTGTAATTCTCCCTGTATATTTCTATGAAAGACTCACGTGAGTATTCACAAAAGAATAGTGTCTTTCTATAATTTCTAAACAATTGGTGTTACAGCCAATAATAAACCATTGTAACGTGTCGATATTCTGCAATAAATAGATATAAACAATCTTCAGAATTAAATGCCAGAATACGCTTTGCCATTTGTTTGCGATAGAGGAAGATATTCTAAATCCACGCTAACGTTAAAATGTGCTAAAAGAGTCACTCCAAATATTAAGCTATATCCATCGAGAAGTTCCTACTTAATCTTACAATTTTTTAAAAAGGAAAAAGCACAAAATGAATAAAACATAACTCTCATACCATAATAAAACTCTAATAAAACTCTTATACTATAGAAAATCAAACTCTAAATTATTCTAACTATATATATAATACATCTGACAATACAATTTAAAACGTGCCTAAGCTGCCACAATAGTGGATACCAACCTACCTAATCTATCTGAAAACTTTCATCAAAGTTCGCAATAAGATAAAACGAGCAACTTCCATATACGTCATCCGATCGTCGTGAGAGTTTAAAATCTTAAGTGGTTATAGTTGATTAAATACAAAGCTAGCAAATTAATTTGCATAGCTAATGATATATAATAATTAAATACGATTACTAATAATAGTCAATATTATTAGGGCATAATTATCAGTAGTGGTGATTATGTTAGAATATAATTACTAATACGAATCTGCTAATTACCGTGCACGCGAAATTAATCAACGGAAACATGGAAACTGGGACTCCGGAAGCCGCTGGTCAACCGTTCTAATAATAAAATTCGCAAATTTAATCCACCGGAAACTCATTTCGAAATACCATGGACGCTAGACTGCGGAAGCGTTAAAACTCGACGGACACGCTGAAATCTCGTGGCGTGGTCCGTTCGTCAGGTGCACGCATGAGATTTCGGGAAATTGCGGTAATCGTTTTAGTCACGACGATTTATAGTGGCCACGCGCCGCCACTTCCTGTTCGAGATTTGTCCGACCACGAACCTAATTAGCCTTAACAAACTGTATCAGAGTGAAACGGGTTTTCCTTATTATTTATACTATCGAATCTTCTTTGCTTGTGTTATGAATTCGAAAGTCATTCTTGAGGACATTCTTCCAATTTTACTCGCCGTCGTATTCACAATGACAAAAATTGTAATCATTCTGTTAGTATTTTCTTCTTTATGTGATATTGCTTGACGTATTCGCTTCTTGTTACTCTCTTTTGGTATCATTAATTTTAACTTGCAACACAGTTGCTACTAACAAGTTTGTGCTTCTTGTTTTTATGAATACGTCGCACTTCACTCCGTCGTTTTGCGAATATTCCAGTTCATTTCTTCGGAACTAAAACAGAAGGATATGAAGTGAAGGGGAATATTTACGAAACGACGGAACAAACTGCAAAGTAATTAAGCTGTTCGAAAAGTTTCTTTCGTTTTGTAAGGAAATAACAGATGCACAACGTTTTCCTTTTATATTATTTTATTGAATTATGTATGATGCATTTTGTAGTAATACAACAAGATATAGAACAGAAAATGCTGTGCACCTCTTTATTATTTGCTTGTAAAACGAAAGAAACCTTTGGGACAATCTAATACTAACAGAAGCATCAACAAAATCCGTGGAACCACAAATACGTCATCTGATCATCGTGAGAGTTTCAAGTTTTAAGGTGTTGTAGTTGATTAAATAAAAAGCTAGCCAATTAATTTGCATAGCTACTGATATAATTAAATAATACGATTACTAGTAATAGTAATATTATTAGAACACAATTTGTTATAACATAATTACTAAATTTTCCTTGTTTTCCGTAAACCACATTTCACGTACTGAGTATGATAAAAAATTAAATAAAACCAATTACTTGAAATTTTATTTAATTTCTCTAAACAAAACTGGCAAACCTCGTTCCTGCAACGGTAAATTCCAATTCGATAGACGAGAAAGTTACAAAGAAGAAACGTGTAGCACTTTGAAAGCCAGAAATAAATCTTTGAGAACACCTTCATCGATCAAGAGGACAATTATAAATTGCTAACCATGATAAGTATATCTCCTTTATATCTTAATTCACCCCTACTGTTCAATGGTAGTATTTACGTTATGCGACAAGATTTTCTTGCAAATGCGACCAGGCGGCAGGATGAAGTTGCATTACAAGACTTGATTGCAATTTATACAAGATGAGACGTCGATAGCTAGCCCCGTACATGCTACGTTTTGTACTTTGCATACCATCAATTCGCTACGTGACACGGTTGCAAGACTTTTTCCATCACTGGCAACGCCCAAAGTTGCCAAACAAGATCATGTTTCTATGGGTTTGATTTGTCGTGCTTTCGATGCGTAAGTATATGATTTCTCACGATAATTAGTTATCGACGAATCGTAGCAAGTCGATACGCCTGTCATTGGCGCTATAAGATTGCCACCTTCTGCGGAAAATCGCTTGCAAGTTGCGTGACTGCATTATATCGGTTTAAATTACACTCGTAAATTAGGCTTTATACGCGAATCCCATTATCCCAGTGAGCAGATAAATCTGTTGCTAGTTTTCTTTTTCTGTATTTTATGGGGTGAATCTTCGATGACTCAGATCACTCTGCGAGACAATTTCATGAGGTAACATTAAATGATTTTGAAGGAATGCACGGTTTAGCGAATATGCCTGTGTGCTGCAAGTGGAGACTTTCAAACAATTTTAAGGTAAATTTTTCTTTTTTCAAATCAGACTACAGATCTTCTGCCTGAAAATAATTTACAAAATATTTCAAGTTCGATTTTGGCAAATGTATACATATAGAAAACGAGAACTGTTTAGTAATTACTAAAATTCAGTAATATTGCTATTAATATAGAAAATTATAATATAACATACAATATAATATTGTTCTGCTTTAAATTAAAATTTCTTTTTGTCGTTTTACTTGCTCTACAACGACAGCATCACGTAACTCAATATCGCAGGCCATTTCGAAAATTGTCTTTCATCTTTACAAAACTTTTTTAAATTACATAAAAAAGACAACAAATTAATTTGTACACCTGATAACTGTTAAGTAACACCTGACATATACTATTAAATGTAATACGTGGAAAATCTAATTGTGCATGAGAGACTCTGTATATTTACTCAACTATGATGAGCTGATACGTTAGGTTTGTATATATGTTGAATAAATATATATCATCGGCTGGAGATTCAATGCTAAAATTACAGATTACCTCAAAATTCGAGTTATGTCGAAGCCAATAAAAGAGATGATGTTATTAAGTTCTTCTACCAGTGTGCACGTGACTGAATGCGATGACGGTACTGCGTGACTTAACACGATGACAATATTATTTGTCATCGCGTCAATGTAGCTCGTACAATCTTGCCTGACCAGGTTGCAAGAAACTGGATGGATCAGAACGGTTTCGCGAAAGCTTTCTTTTCGTAGTATGTATGGGGCTTAATAGGGCAACAATGGGATTTAATCTCCAGCGAGTCGGAATGTGAATACAATGGTAATGTGACTACCAGATAGCGCATCGAGGATGCAAATCTCCCTACAGGCCGTAACTGAATCGCCAGATTCTTTTTTCAGGCGTGAATGCAGCTTTACATAGCATTTGAAGTTTAACTAAGTAGATAAAAGCAACGTTATCATGGATAATATCGCAACCTTATACTATCGAAACTTTTATATTTCTGTTATAACATTCTCTCTCAAGCGTGAATAAGGCTTTATTTCTCAACGATCAAATTATCAATATTAGTAGGTATTATCAATATTATCCTATTAATATATTATAATGCGTATGTATTATCAGCATGATATAAGGAAATGTAACCTACATACATGAAAATTCATTTCACCTATTAAATATTATAATATGTACATCACTTTGAATATCTTTTATGTTTCACATATAACAAGCATATTGTCTATTTTTGCAATTGAAAATTTCTCATGAAAATGAAAAATCGACAGTCAAATTACAGCATATTAACGTAGTATAACGTGTTGATGATTCAGATCTTTCTAAAAAATACCAAATTCAACGTAACATGTTTGAACTCTATTTCCAAGTGCGAACGTGGCTTTACTCGGTACTTAAATTCCATGAAATTAACGCACGCAATGTCAGTATTATTATTATTAGACAGAATTCCTACATAAATTATCCACCGAAATTTACATAGTATTATTTTGTTTCTTTCAAGCGCGAACAGGACTTTAATCTATACTCAAATTCCACAGAAACATGATATACGGTTTGGATAATGTTGCAAGACTAATATAACAAATTATAACATACATCATGCGAATTTTAATATAAATCTCTGACTCGTTTTACACATTATTAACCTGTTTTTTCCCAGAATAAATACGGCTTTACTTGATTTTTAAATTCTAATGAATTACAATGTGCGCCTTTCATATTACTGTAGATTTTTTCCACATCACAGTATTACGCGTGAGTTATGCGAAGTTTAGTATAATCTTCTCACTTAAATTTGTATATGAACCATCAATTTACCTTTGGTAGGCGTGAGCGAGACTTTAGTCAGTAATGAGATAGTCGTTAAATCATAATTTCAATGGTATACCAACTGCAGAATTATTACAAGCTTCTACAATCTCGAACTATAATATTTAGATTCGACAATAAAACGCGTAAACCTTAACTCTACATTAAGCGCCATTAATCTTGCGTTACTAAGCGCGAATGAGATTCTACTTAAAAATAACATAAATAGTATCGAATCACGAAGTTGATAGTACATCGATTTTGATGTTACTACGTGATCCTACTATATTAAACTACGACAAATAAATCAGCAATTTTCCACTCAAGGAATCTATATATAATTTCATTCATTTCAGTTCTTCTATTTAGTAATAAAATACGATAGCAACATGAAATTACAACATTGATAGTATACAGTTAATATACTACAATAATACTACAATGAAGCTGTATTGTATGAAACTGTAACTCACAAATTCCATGAATCTCAACATAAATCTTAACTTAACCCTATGTACCATCGATTCGTTTCGTGTCAAACGTGAATGACCCTT
Organism: Bombus campestris; assembly: GCA_905333015.3. NCBI lineage: Eukaryota > Metazoa > Arthropoda > Insecta > Hymenoptera > Apidae > Bombus > Bombus campestris. The sequence goes on from HG995135.1 coordinate 8,815,808, forward strand.
TACTCAATAATGAAATAAATACCATCGACTCGTTAAAATCAAACTAACGCGTATAAATTTCCGTTTCAAACTCAGCTGCCACTTTTCTTGTTCTTCGTACCAATTACCTCGGTATAATAACTCATTTTTCCAATTGGCAAATTAACAAGTCATCGTTATACCGCCACTTTCGTTTCTCCCACGTGTGAACGGGGCTTTACTCTTCGGCGCTTAGTTTTACGACGATAAAAAGAGCATTTTAAATAGATTTTAGTAATTTGTATGAACTTTCTATCTCACTCCTTTCTCTTTAAACTTTCTCTTACTCTTGATTTCTGCCAAGTGTGAACAGGCCTTTACTCTTCACTCTCGCTTTCGTTGAGCCTTCAACTGTCGCATCAGGTGCGGCGAGTTTCGTGACGGTTAAAAGATGGATTCACTGAGTCCGACGTTGCGGTAGGTACAAAATCACGATACAAGATCCAGGACGAATCAGTCCTGATGCACCGTTCGAAATAAAGCAGCAGGACTGATCGCGATCGCGACAGACAAGCAGCGGCGAAAAATTCACGGCTCCACGGCCCGACACAATGACGCAGCCGCCTTTTTGATGTCAAACGATCAGCCTGATGACGACGCCGCCAACGATACAGGTTAGGACAACGATTCGATCGACCATCTCATAGATGCGGGCCATTCTCAACCCGTTTCGGGGCTCGCGTCATCTCGTTTCAGATCTGTCTACGGATAAGCAAATCCTGTTGCAAAATCTCGGTGGTAAACGATCGTGTGTCGAGGCTGTGACGTCCGGCCACAAAGCTTCTATCGAGCAAAGAACGAGGGACGAAGGAGGCGTAAAGAGAAGCTTGGCCGATCAGAAAGGGAACGATGATGGTAGGTTCATGGTAATATGGAGCAGGTGATGATTTTTTTAAGTTTCAATCGAAGTACATTCCAGACATCACGGTTTCCAAGATGTACATTTCTTTTGAGATGTCAATTTCGTACATTTCTTCTTCTTCTATCTTATAAAAAGTCTATTAATTATTTTTACGATAAGCTACCATACATTAAAATAGGCAAATTGCAAATGTACGATATTATATAAACAAGTGATCTATTATACTATAAATGTTATTTTATTTAAATTATTCCCTCGATATGAACCTTTCTATCGTTTCTATTAGTTTTCTCTCCAATTATCTTCTTTCCATTATTCTTCCATATTATTATAACGAACATATTTTACATTAAGAATTTTATTATTTATAAAATTATTTATGATTCGCAAACAAAATATCCAAAAATTCTTTATAGAGTCTCGGGTGTCCGGAGATATTTGTCGAATATGCCACATGGGCAGTTTCTCAACGGTCGAAGAGAATCGAGCCAGTTACGAAAGACAGAACCAACCTATTCGTGGAGTTGACAGTCAAACGTCGACATTATCGTCCTACGCGTATCTCGGCCCTTTGATCTCAGCTTGCAAGTGAGCTTATCGATGTCCACTACAATTTATCTGTCCAGCTAATCGGATTCCTACACTGCATCTTGTAATAACAGGAATATATAGTTTGAGTCACATCTAGATTAAGATATTATCAGGTTCGATCCGCCGAATGCTTAACTCTTTCCCATAGACTAACATCGATGCTCTGATACAATTATAAAATCAGAAATATATTTCTGACTTGCCAAGAGAATGATTTAGAAAATTTGTCGATGTATCCGTTAGTAGAATTTCTGAAATTGAAATTGTGTTGCATTTCTCTCGCGTTTCTAAAAATTTATTTAAAATTTTCTTACATTTGACGGAAATTTTAAATACTTTGAGCTTCTAATTATTCAATTTCCTGTTTTCTTGGCACTTTTCAGTGTTTAAGGATTTCTTATTTCCTCCTTTTATTCTCGATTACCTAACTTTCCTGTCAACAGTCTCGAGTAAGAATTTTCTTTCTTGCTTCAATAGGAATTATTTATTCAAACGAAAAAAAGTTACATGATTGGTGATTCTCGTTTATAAAATATCTTAATCCATTTATTTCATTCTTAATTGTTTAATTTTTCTGTTAGTATTCTCAGGTAAGAATCTTTTCAAGCTTCAAACTGATTTACTAAATGTAATGTATTAATAGATTATCGATTGGTAAATGTTTCAATAATTCAATGAAATTATTTATCCAAAGCAAAGAATCTTATGACTTTTGATATAGAATATTTAAATGCATTTATTATTTTGGATAAACGTGACAGGTGTCGTGGGACAGTAGCGCTGGTACACGTAGAATGTCTTGAAAGATGGCTGACAGAATCGGGTCACTCTAGATGCGAGCTTTGCGGCTACAAGTACGCCACTAAAAGAGTACCACGTCATAACATCATCCGTAGTGTTGTAATATGGTTCAATACCGTGATAGTGACTCGACAAGTAAGACATATTCATCATTCACCATCCACCTAAAGATGATCCACATTATCATTATTTTATAAGTCAATTATTTTCCATAATATTCCATATTTTTATGAGAACCAACAAAGTCCATTTTTATTAAGTAGTATTCTTTGAAACAATTAATCGTACGCTATGATACTACTTTCACTTTCATTTTCCCACTATGTCGTGGAGAAATTCTTTCAGAAAATTCATTATCCTTCTTTTCCAGAAAATCTTTGACGAAATTTCATCTGTAGAAAAAATAATTGCAATTCAATTTTTGATTAAAAATGATTCTTTGAAGTAATACAAATGTTATGCCAATATGTTTCTGGATATGCTCTGTTACAGAGCTTTTTGCCTTTGAAATCAAATCAAATTATCTCAAAGAATACAAATTCTTGTTCCAAATATAATTTATTGAAAGGAAAACGCTATGTTTCTAGATGCTTCTAGATATATTGTATCTAGTAGTCACCACGCCACTAGCCCTGTTCTCCTGCTACATCTGTGTCCTGGCTCTAAGAATGTTGCTAAAACGAGGCTTGCAAGAGATACCCTGGATGATCGTTGCCATGCTTCCCACTTGTTCCCTTACTCTAATCGCTTACTGGGGTTGGATAATTACTCTGGCCAGGTGTGTTCATTACCACTTTCCTTTCCTCCATTTCCACATCTCACGTATTATATTATATTCCTAAAAAAAAAAAAAAAAAAAAAAAAAAAAAAATTCCCAGACTGCACACAAAATGAACATAGATATTTATACACATAATCCAACAGAATGAATCAAATTTGATTTCACCGTGGGGTTATATAGTAATTCGGACAAGAATTTCAAAATGTTAACACTGGACATATCATAGAACCCTAAAAAACGACGGATTTTAGATTTGCTTCTTTTTACAATCACCGCAAGCATACAAATAATTTTGTAGAAATCAATATTGATTCTAATTTAGATAGAAACACAATTATATAGAATTATCTATTTGAATTAATATCATTTGAATCATACAGGTTTATAATACAGAACATTTATTACGCAAGTGGTAGCTGTAGCTACCACTAGCTCTAATTACCACATCCCTGTATTTTCACGCCTCACAATCTCACGATGATATTACGTTACCTGAAAAGAAGTTCGCAAACCATAATCCATACAAATACTTGTATACATAATCGAAGAAAATTAATCCGACTGTGATGGCGAATTCCATCAAACAACTCACATTATCCTTTTTTTTCGTTTCGAATCGCTTTACCTCCCCTTGGCCCCGCCTCCAACTACAATATTGCCATTTATTCACTACTATAGCGCAACTATCATTTAGAAGCGTATTACCATTAAATAAAAATATTATGCCAATTCAATGCAGATTTATCGTATCGAGTTTCGTTAACTAAATCACGCTCGTAATCAGGTTCTTATCTTATTTACCAGTCCTGTTCTATAAATCTATCTGGTTAATAATTTACCGATACAACTTAATAACCTGGTTAAGCGACCGTGTAAATTATCAGACTGCACGGGCGTAGATGGCGCCGTTATTGGAGGAGCAATTTCGTCATACGTTTGGTTCCTGACGACTTCAACAACGTTGAAACGAATTCGAGGCAAGAAAGGATCACCGGTAACCATCTTCACCAGCAGAGGCCGTACGCGAACGACGAGACGATGGAACGCGACGTCACGTCGATTGATCAGTCCGAATGAATCTACAGACAAGATTTAATTGCTGGTAATTTGGTTTCATTAAAAGGCGGCTCTAATCGAGCTGATTACTAACCATCGAGGACAATTAATCGCATCAAACTACACGAGTTTCCACGTCGCTTCCGGTTGTCTGTTATCTTCGTACGAAAATAAATCGGAAAGTTGATGTAATTTATAAAAATCAGCTATTAACATCATGTTCGCCATTATTCTTGCAATAGTGTTATTTATAATTTTGATTTATCTTACAATAACGATTAATAGTGGCTTGCTCAAGATCGTTGTGAAATTTCAAATAGCTGCGCTGTTACTAATAAAACATTAATTCTACTAATTAGGCCGTTACTAATAAAACAATTCCATTGTACGATGGCTTGTTTCTTTTTATTTCGCTGTTATTAAGAGTAGTGTTTGCAGGAAGTAGTTCTCTTTTCGTTTTCTACTTTCTGCAAATTGAATAAATTAAAACATGTTAAAGATCACTGTTTTCTCGTTTTCATATTATTAAATGTTTTACATTAGAAAATAGTTTCTTAGAATGAAATTTCTTAAAGATTTCTTAATATACAAAGATTTAAGCTTTGTGCATCGAGGAAGATGAAGAACCAGAAAGAGTTGCGTAAGTGAAGAAGATTAAACATAAAGACGAACGAAAGTGAAGATGGAATTTAAATGGAAAATACAGAAGGGAAAAGTTCGAAAATATTTTCTTGCTTTTGTAGAAAGTTATGAGAGTAAAAATAAAAGTTAACTGGGTAAACCAGGTTCCAGAAGTTGCCCACGATTAAAGGTACCGTTACAGTTCACTTTCGATAGATCGAAAGTTATTACGAGAGAGACGCGTCACGATTTAATTCGGCCAACCCAAAAAAGGGATGATTTTACTTTCTTGCAGTTCGAGACAGCGATGAAAGCAATTCATTTTCATTAATTTTTTTAAGCTAGCTACTGGTTACATAGGAACAGACTTTTCAGATTGTAAATATAGTTTTCAAGTAGAAATGTAATTTTTGTTATTTCAGTTCTTCTTATTGTTTAGCAAGTTTTTCAACGGTAACGTTTAATAATTTTTGTTTAGACTGGAGTGTACCATAATTGAAAAGCCAATTGATTAATCAATTTTTTAAGGAATTAAGCCTCAAATTTTTATTTGATTATTTACTTATAATATCTGTCTAAACAATATAAACTCAATTTATCTATGGAAAGAAGTATATTTTTTTCTAAACGTTAGGACTTTCCGACTCCTCATTCTTTTTTTCCAAAAACAGATTCAATCTCGGGGTAAATTAACTCTAAATTACATTTTCAAATGCTTGAATTTTAAATCTTCAAATATTCGAGTTTCCAAAGTGTCAAATTTACAAATATTTAATTCTAATATCTAAGCTTTCAAATTCCCGAAAGTACGTCAATTTCTCAACTTGTTAATTTTCATTTTCTCACTCTTTTCATCGCAGTTCCCAATTTTTTCAAACTGTTTCTTCTACCAGAAACATTAAACGTTCCACGATATCCCACGCCTTTATTCTTCCCAGTTTCGCGCTCGTTCGGTCATCGGAGATTCCAATTCCCATAGAAATTAACTCTCTTCTCTCCCAAAAATTCATTTTCTCGATCGAACAAGCGCAACAGGTTCAATCCACGAAGCACCAAAAATGAGCAAATTTCTCGCTAATACGAATCATCTCCAATGTACAATTTTGCGGAAAAAATAAATAAATGTTCCGTAAGCATGTGCATCGCATTATCTCAGACGAGATACACGAGAAAAAAAGAGGATAGCAGAGGTCATTAAACCACAACCAGCTCTGAATCCTTCGGTTTACTCTCTTTGCACCACCTACTGTCGTGTACAGTCTGTCACACAAGAGCGTGTCTGCGATATTTCTGTAAATATTTATATATTTGTAAAAAAATTTATATGAATTGAATCTACATCTAAAACACTAATACGCTATTACAGTAGGGTGTCCAATCTCCTCCATTAGCGATTATAGCTTGACATCGTTTCGGCATACTCTCGACTAATTTTTGAGCGTAGGATTCTGGTAACGACCTCCATATCTTTCGAATGTGATGTACAAGTGTTCTTATTTTTGTGATACGTCTTCCTCTCAGCTTGCCTAATAGGACACCATGCCCAAAACGAAGATTCATCAGTGAATATTATATTACTCCAATCACGATCTCTGTTTTCATTCGCCCATGCCAGACAATTTTCGACGTTTCGCGTACGCGGCATTCATATTAAAAAGCTCTGTTCCTTTCACTGTTTCAAATGAAACTGAAAGGTATTCAGCAACGCGTATTAGAGAAGTTTTCGTTTGTTTACATTCTTTTTATCTCATTCTGATTAGGTGTCAGGTTTCGCAGATATCGCAGACACGCTCTTGTGTGACAGACTGTATTCCATCTTTGAGCTTCGTCGTTTATTTTTCGGAACCGGCATTTCCCGCTGGCTCTGTCCTCTTATTTCACCAGCACATGCCTCGCAGAAACCAAGAAACTCAATTTTCTGCCCGTTTCACGTGAAATTAGCGGCGATAAAGCGGCTGCGTTTTAATAAGCATTCGTATAATTGCACGCTCCCCTCTCGACGGACAGCTAAGCCGTTTCTGCTCTTTCTACAATGTTTATTGGATTGGCGTTTATCTCGTTAGATAACGTTGTTCGACCTCGAGAAGCCTCGCCATACACACGACTTGTGATTTCTTTTTAATAAAACCGCTTCTCGCGTTAATGCGAACGAAGGCGGAATTTTTAAATAACAGGGACGTCTTATGAAGAGTTGCAGATCTACTTTCAAGAAAAATGGTTTATGAAGTGTGTATGATTCGTGAGATGAGGCGGGCGAAGCTTGCTTTTGAAGTTATACAGGGTGGTTTAGAAAATTGTTCGAAGATAAATAGTACAGGATAATAAACAGGGTGTCTTATCTGACTATGTCACCTTTGATTATTGTCTTATCTGTGACGATACCTGTACGGTATCGAGGTGGACGTACAGTGCTTTTTTATCTATTCGACCTGTCGATGATTTTAAAACGTCCTGTAAAGGTGGCATTAAGATTTTTTAATCAATACGTCCATTCTTTATTACATATTCTCGTAACTGATATTCAGACGTTTTCGAAACATTACAAACTCATGTCTTTTATATTATCCACTGTGGAAAATGAAACTTTAAAATTTACAAATCTTAATGTCACTTTTAATGAACGTTTCAAGACCATCGCAAGATCGAATGAACAAAAGCACAGTACAACTTTTGCTTGGAACACTTTTCTGTATCGTCACAAATATGAGAGTATCTGAGGTGGCAGTGTTAGGTAATACACCCTGTATATGTATGAATTGATATACGAGGTTGGATTAGATAGAGATTAAGATGCTAAGATTAGATTCTATGGTTTTTCATGAACCAAAATGCGGTCTTTGGTTCTTTCAGGAGGATAGATCAAGTTTTAGGCTTAGAATCTTGAAGAAGTGTATAAATTAAAAAAACAATTTTTATGCTGTTTGGTGTATTGTATATGTATCTGTAATACATATAATTTATTTGATGTGACGATTAATATTATATAAATAAATATAATTGGTTTCTAAGGTGGTTGAGAGGCTATAACGAAGATATAAAATATTGCAGTGATCGTATACTACAATATCGAATAACATTCCATCTCGCGAATAGCAAGAAACTAATTAGCAACAGCAGTCTCACTCCGTGGAATCGAGATATGTACAATTTTTCCAGAAAATCACCAAGAACGGAGAAAAGTAAAAGAAGAACATAAAGGCAGTTTATAGAATCTTCTAACTGCAGAGACTATAAATATCAAACATCATTACAGGAATAACGAACACCCTTAAATTACATAGAAAACTCGTATCAGACATACATATAGCGTGGCAGGTGCAAGTAAGAAGCTAGTATAATTTTCTAAAAAAATAAAAGAACCCTTATCGGTAACGAAGGGTACATATAAGTACATAAAATCCTAAATAAAAGAAACTTATATACATTGTTCAAATAAATAGATACTCCAATGTCTGTATCAATGACCATTTGAAAAAACGTTACAACTTAATCCGAGCAATTTCAGAGGCTGTGCTCCTCTTTCTAATAACAATTACCATTTGCATACGTAAGTTTGAAGCGTCTTGTACCCTTTAATAGCGTTTTTATCTTAATTCCCACCCATGTACACTTGCAACGTACCAGCTCCCACATTCACTTTTCTCTAATAAAATTTCGATTCGGATGTTTCGATGGAAAGTAGATTTACATAATACGCTCATTTGTATTCAGGAAACATAGATAACTTTATCGTTATCGTTGGCAACTGTTTGCGGACTCCTAGGGTCTTCTAGATTTTAGATGGTGCCTGGATAGTAGTTATACGGGATTAGTTCATGCAGACGACGACGACGACGACACTTCCTGCTTCCATTTGACACGCAAGGTTAGACTTGACATGCAATACGTTTCGTTCTGATGATTAAAGTCTGAATGTTTGAAGTTCTACGACTCACCTATTGCAATTTCCTTGTGCATTTAGTTTTTGCAGGTTTAACACTAAAACGTTACCAGGCTCGGCTTCAAAATTTGATTTTAAATTGTACATTCATTGTTATTTCTTTCGTTCGTCTAACTTTATGTAAATTCTTATATTAACAAAAATTAAGAAACTGATTAATCAGATATTATAAGAATTAACACAAAGTTGTATGAACAAAAGAAGTAACAATGAATGTACAATTCTAAATTAAATTTTGAAACCAATCATTTCTTCGGGACTGGTAAGGATAGTGTTAAAATGCAGATTTCGAAGCCTTGAAGTTTCATTCTTGAAGGTTGAGCTCTCGCAGATTCGGGAAGCTTCAAAATGTATCTTCCTATGTTATAACATTTAACTTTGAAAGCTTTAAAACTTTAGTTTACGGAGCTTTGCGTTTTACAACCTGTCAAAGTTCAAGTAAGCAAATGTAGGATAATTCTATGATATATCATGTGTATTTTTTTACAAACAATAACTTTAAGCTAATTAGAATACACGATCTTGAAAAGCAGATACATGTATGTTAATCCGATCCTCTTTTCTTTTTACAATTAAATTACCAATCATTGAGTTACGAATTACCATGAATATTCAATTAAGGAAATTACATTCTAATAAATTTTAATTTGCAACCTTGTAAATCATTTACCTACGTAACTGCGTAATCACGATCGCAAGTAACCAGCTCAGATTACTTGCTACACATACTGTATAATTTATAACCATGACACGGTGATATAATTAACAATAAGTATACATAAAACTTTATCACATCGAAGCAATTAATAATTGTATATAAAATGATATTGTCCACTTGTGAGCAAAAATTAATATTCAATTTCAAACATCAATTTATAAACAAATTCTCCTTTTGATGTATGTTCGCAAAATGATTAAATTAGTCATCATGTAAAACGATTAATTTATTCATTTATTCATTAATTAAATAAATTTTCAAATTCAAAGTTCAAATTAAATTTTTAACTACTTGTATAACTCTGTATGAGACTTCATTTTATTTATTTTTAACATAAAAATTGTAAATATTATTTCCTCATTAGAATGAAAATTTAGAATAACTGATATTTAAAATAAATTACGAAAGTGAAATATCTCTCAGAAAGAATTATATTATTTTATCTACTTAATTACGTATCTATTTTCTACTTATCTACTTTACATTTCTTTATTTACTTAAATACCACTTTTAATTATGCATACATTAATTACCAATATATTTGTATAGAAACAAATTAATATCAATAGAAAGTAGAATTTTGTAATAATGTTAACATTGTTTCCTATTAAATAGCAACTTATCTACCTACTAATATTATAATTTAACGATGAATCAATAAAAAGTGGATATAAACGTATGCATACTGTCGTCTTACTTCTTAACTGTTTCAACTTCATTTTCATAAAAATATAACTAACCAATTCAACCAAGCCTCAGTGGTATACGGAATACGAATTCATGATAATATTATGAAAATTCTACTAAGAAAGCAAAAATATTCAGTCTATTTCCGCTATTAAATATCGAGTAGGTATCGAACTTCATGAATTTTAAATACAGTTCTCTCAATTTACAAAACTATGTAGTGCAGATAGAACAGTTAAAAACTAGAATTACTAAACGTCTATCTGTGTTATACATATTATCAAAATGTAAACATTACCAAATCCTGCATGAAATGTTAACGAGTTGACTGTAAATCATCAATGGCGTCTCTACTGGCCTCCACAAATTCCATTTATCGACCATAGATCACCTGCGACGCCCATATTGCAAACTCCTATTCTTTCAATTTCACCTATGCAACCAGCCAATAATCTGCACAAAACAAAACCAACAGTTTAAAGCAAATATACGAAAAACCAATAATTAGCAATTATTAAAATCAATTATATAAAAATAAAACAATAATCGAATTCAGAAGCTCGTTGTACAAGGTACTTCTAATCGGCGATAATTCTAACCTTCAAATATGGCCATCGATGCGACGCCAACGAAAGAACTATAACAATATATTGAATAACTACTTGACTTTACGATAATAATGGTTAAAGGAACGATTAAACAAATACGTACTAATGAAATGAAGTTAATCGTAGCGTAGAAATGGTTGCAAAGTCGAAATTGAATTACTACGTAGTCAATGAATATGACGTACTTCCAACGTGGTAATACATCCTAACGCAATGATTTTCGGCAGAAGAATAAACCCCTGCGCAACAGGTTTGCGTCGTTACAAGGTAGGAAGAGGGAAGGAAGAGATGGCACGAGCCGACACGAACAGGACTCGGTCGATTTCCGATAAGCAAAGCGTCCTTATGTATATATATACTTTTATGTATACTTTCGCGCGCTAATTTAATTTTCTCTCTTGGTGAAATGAGTGTAATTTCAAAATTAGCTATATTCATTGTAAACAATTTGAAATATTTATGCATTTTAATTTTTAAATATTTAAAGTAAAATTTTAAACATATCTTCTGCAAAACATAATACTAATATTTATTAATTGAAATTATCATTCAAAAATGAAAAAGAATTACTTTTATATCTTTTGAAATATTAGCGGCAAACTAAATATATTTGTTATATAATTAAATATAATTGCAAAATAAATCCAGTAATTATTTAATATAATTAATGATAAGACTTATTATTAAATTGAAATTTTTACTCATGTATTCAAGTTGAGTCATGCATTGATAAAAACATTGAAATAGCTGTAGAAAATAAATAATGCAAAGTACAGATAAGATATTCTTTTTTCAACATTAAACAGAAGTTTAGATAAGAGTTTAGAATTGTTAGAACAGTTAGACCTTACTCCTGCTTTCTTCACACAGTTAACGTGTTTTCAAAATCATGAACCAAACCTATAGCCGCACCATCAATTATGTTTTCATAATATTCAAAATTATTAATGTTTCGGCAATCATTATCATGGTATTTATCACAAGCTTGTCAGCATCAGATAATTTATAATTCTTAACTTTACCTCTTAGTACATATGTATATCAGTTTTATTGATTCTCATAGGTTCAATTTACATTAATATATAGCTAGTTCTGTCAACGTTATAAATGGTAATTTTTAAGATTGAGTTTCAAATACTCCACTGATACTACTGCAGGAAAAGACAAGTTTTGGTATGAGATAGACATGGGGACATCCGAAATTAAATTGAATGTGGATATGGCAATTCAGACTGGTCTTTAACACAGTAAAATCAGGAATATCAGAGAAACAGATTGTAATAAATATCTGAATATTTTTCAAAACTAGATACACTGAATTTGGATACTATATCTCTCAAATAAAGTTTACTAAATAGATTCATGAATACACATAAAATATAATGAAAGATGATGTTTCTATGATACGTTTAATTTGTAATACAAAATGCAACTATGTCTTTTAGTGGAAAATTTTAATTGCATGTTATAATTAATTTTTATTAACAGCGAACATATCGTATACTATGCACATTAAACGTACGCAATCTTATGCATATTTTCGCGTGCTAATTCAGTTTTCTCTCTTGGTCAAATAAAGTTTACAAGATAAGTAGAGGATATAATGAAAGATAGGCTTTCGTAACACAGAACACAATTATATTTTCTGAAGTGGAGAATGTTAATTATATTTATATATAATTTACACATTACATAAGTGTTTGTATATAACTGTACCAGAATTTTTAATGAATGAATTTGAATTTGAAAGCTTTTATATCTCATGTATACTGATACATATATGAGGATGTTTATATGGAAATATTATAATAAAGGATCTTTTTATGTGTAGTTAAAGTCGATAATTGAATTGAATATATTATTAAGTAATTCCTACGATTATTGTTTTAAATTTATCTTTACATGAAGGATATAAAAAAATCTGATGTTTCTAACGGTCTGTGCTTCAGAACATGTAACACAAATTCTCACATTATACCTCGCTTGTAGCTGTATCTCTGTTTTACTAGAAAAAACATTGGGACGACGCGTGGTCTTCTATTCATATGGAAATTAGTAAAAGTGATAATTTATGAAACGGCTCTAGGGTGGTGTACTGGTTTCTAATTTTTGTTATTAAATTGCAGTGGCTGCATGTTGTTGCGTTGCCAGGACGAGATACACAGGCACAATAAGTAAATGTAGAAAATAAGATATGGATAACCAGTAAAGTAAGAAATTGGACAGATATATTGAAGTCGTTCTCATGAACTGAATTTTATTATTGGTCTTTACTGACTTTTATTACTAAATTATGATATAATATAGCGTAATATGTGCTTCATAAATTAATTATTTTAATCGGAATGATCTAACTACATAAATACATATTATATGGTCCCCCTTCACAAACATTTATACCAATTAAATAGCCACATTCTTCCAGCTTCAATTACGCCATCAATCATACAAAATCAAATAAGCCAAACAAATCCAAGCTATCCACCAGCAAGTGAAATGCAAGAACCGGACTCATCATAAGCGCACACCTGAACAAGCACCTAAGTTAAAAAAGAAAAAAAGAGGAAATGGAAGGGAAAACAGAAAGAGCCAAAGAAATAACACATCGAAAAGAAAGAAAACAATCTACGTGAATGATCGCTTCTACGAAATTGATATTTCTTCAAACTCCGCTATAAAATATCAAAAAACTAGTTAGAAAATGCTGGTAACATGGCGGAATGAATAAGCAATTTAAAAAAAAGAAAAAAAAAAGAGAGGGGTATGAGCGATGGAAACGTAACAACGCGCTAGTGTAGTTCGACAATCGAGGGTACAGATGAAAATAGAAGACCGAGAGTCTCTTCTCTTCCACGTGGATATGAAGCGAGGAAGAAATGAATCTTTTACGCGCCATCACCGCGAATGCATCCGGTTCTTCCAGATTCTCGAGCGGCACGTGACGCTTCTAGCCTCCTAGACGATCGGGAAAAAACGTCGGAACGAACGACACAAGATGACTGGATGAAGCCTCCGCCGGGGTAAATTCGAAAGGGTAAAAAGAGGATGACACCCATAGGGGGACACAAATTATTGGCTCGTGACGCATCGAACGTCTGCTCCTTGCCTTTGGAGGAGTAAGCGGGAAAAAGTATCTATCTATTAAAATAGTTAGAAATATTTTATGAAGTAATTTTTCAAGCTTTTCGTTTTTCTAAATGTGAACACTTGGAAATTTGGAAATAAGAAATATCGAAAATCTCGGAATTAAAAAATTTGCGAGTGTAAGGATCTCTCGGGACCCAGAAATTTGGAGATTTTTATTTGAAACTTCGGGAATGCTGAAACTGGAAAATTTTAATTCAGCGATATGGAAATTAAAAGATTAGAAGATTCCGAAGTTTGGAACTTCGAAAATTCAGAAATTTAGAACTTTAGATTCCTGCAACTGCGAAATCTGTAAATTTAGATTTGAAGCTTCGAAAATTTGAAACTTAAGAAATGCTGAAACTGGAAAATTTTAATTCAGCGATATGGAAATTAAAAGATTGAAAGATTCCGAAGTTTGGAACTTCGGAAATTCGAAAATTTTGAACTTTAGATTTCTGCAACTGCGAAATCTGTAAATTTAGATTTGAAACTTCGAAAATTTGAAACAGGAAATACTGAAACTGGAAAATTTTAATTCAGTGATATGGAAATTAAAAGATTAAAAGATTCCAAAGTTTGGAACTTCGAAAATTTAGAAATTTAGAACTTTAGATTCCTGCAACTGCGAAATCTGTAAATTTAGATTTGAAGCTTCGAAAATTTGAAACTTAGGAAATGCTGAAACTGGAAAATTTTAATTCAGCTATTTGGAAATTAAAAGATTAAAAGATTCCAAAGTTTGGAACTTCGAAAATTCAGAAATTTAGAACTTCTAAATTTTGACATTCTAAACTTTTAATAGAACTTGAAATCTCTTGAAATCTGGAACGTTTCAGAATTTTCGAAATAGCACTCATGCAGTGGTATCACAAAAGAAGGACAAGGAATAAAAGCTGAGGTGGGCGTGAAGGACGGGGCCACGGTCTTCCTTTACGACAGGATACGCAACGCATTCTTGGACGATTAACCGCAAATCGGGGGCAGAAACGCGTGAAATTTCTGCATAAATAATACGGCTTTCTAATCCTATGACTTTCGTCCAGACAAGCGTCGGTCTCGTATTTTTTAACCCTCGTTAGAAGGTATGTCGAGCGAGATAAAACGGTCGATAGATGACTATCGATCTATTCAAGCGGCTTTTATTACAGCCGGAACGATATGGCTCGAATGATATATTGAGATCGATAAAAGCGAATGATTCGCTTTGCAACAGTATTAAACTTGTATGGTCTTTAAATTTAGATAAGTAATTTGAAATTGAATATTAATCTCATGAACCATCTTTCGGAAAAATTACTCACTTACGTTACACAACATTAATAATGTTCGAAGAATTAAAGAAATTCGAATCACGTAATAAGAAACCTGATTATATTTATAAAATGAATATTTTTATTACTCTGATGCTTTGTTCAGGTTTGATTGCTTGATCTAAAGTTTGTATTCACACGCGCACAATTTAAGCTACCTAAGTTGAAGTTGCTTAAGTTCAAGCAACCTAGTCTCAAGTAATGGATAAGTTAAACTAGAATTGCAAGAAATGCTGCATGTTGAAATATGTGTAACAATGGCAGAGATTACGTAAAGTATTAAAAACATAATATCACAAAAAGTATGGTTAATTGAAACAAGGAAAAAATTGTTTGATATAATTGAAATCTGACATTCGGCTAAAATAAGTAGCTAGTACAGAAGAGGAGAAAGAAACATTTCCCTACTTACATACTAAAGTGTAATACTCCCGGTAGGATTGAACACAAAGTTCTTCTACACTTAGTTTATTTTAGCAACGACAACGTGAACGATACTACGACCACGAAGGAACAGTTGAAAGAAGCTTAATTTCGCTTGAATCTCGGAACGATATTTCAAATGAAGAGCAGTATTTAAAGTAGATCTGAAATTACTTCAAGTAAAATTCGAGTAACGTGACTAACCCAAGCGAACCGTGTAATAACAGGTTCGTGAACTCTTTTCAGGCAATGAGGTCAGGTTACAGATAATAAATGGAAATGCAGCGTAAACGCACTGTATGAAATTGTTCTTACCTTCATCCACGTTCATAAATACAAACTACACGGCCACCTAGAGCTTTACTGGATTAGTATCCATTAAATAAACGTCAATTTAGACTGCACATCGATCGATCTCACTATCGAACCCCTCAATTTCCTTCGACCTTCTGTCCAAGCCATCCTACCCACCAGTAATAATTCTGTCGTCCGTGCCCTCCATTAAATCTGCTTGAACGCTCTCGAGTGCGTGTTTAAATTTTCCCTAGCATGCGCGCGCGATAACTCATCTCGTCGACGACGGAAAAACGCGCCTTTATTTCCCTTCCCGCCATAAGAAACCATGATTTACGAACGATTTGCGAACGCTGATTGAGCCATAAAGATATTCTGCGACAAGTTCTGTTCGCCGTCTACTCGGCTGATAAATTCCAGCAATTTTCCGCAGTACGCTCTTTGTGACTCTGAAGTTACTTATAATAATACGTTACTTTTGTCTTGACCATCGGTAATAAAAGGACGCTTATCTGCAATTACCATGGTCTCCTAATAGACTTTCGATCGATAATCGCCTCACGATCGGATAATTGCGTTTGAATTACTCGGCGTTTCGCGCCAAAACTAACCAGCCGCTTTTTTCTTTTCTTTTTTCCTTTTAATGGAAAACGATGACCATGGTAAGAACTATATAAACCAAAGACATCGAGATGAATTTATAGCATCTGCAGCTTGCAATTTAGAACTTGTACTATCTGCGGGAAAAATGAAGAAAAGGAGGTATGCATACAGTTTTATACGGTTTCGTTACAGGCGTGTTGCTTGTAGTTGCGTGTAATCGCGGCGTCTTGTAGTATCTTATTTTCTTGTCACTAGACGTTGGAAACTGGATTAGATGTATTAGACATGGTGTATTTATGTTTGTTGAATGACCGTGCTAAAAAGTGTATAACCGATTGCGTAGCTGGATGCATTATATTTCACGTCTGATTGCAGCCGAATGATAGGGGAGAAAGTTGAATAGTTTCGAGTTACCTCGATTTGTATGGATGAATTTTGTAGATATACAACGAGATTAACTGGAAACAGATATTGTCAGATCGATAATCCCTCTTCTTTTTGATCTTATTTATTCTGGGCACGAATTTATCCATTTGTAATATTCTTATAAAGATTTTCGATTCTTTTATCTATACAATACAATCTCTTGGCGTAATCTTTAAAGAATGTAACTCGATCAAAATACACTGCATTCTATAGAATCGTACATACGCCAAACGATACTAGCGCCACCACGGACTAGAACTCGTTGGCCATTTAATCTATCAAATCTGATCACATTATGCATCCGAAAGGAACATAGTTATCACGTTCATTATCCTTTAATTTAACTATGTTGAAGTGGTCGCCACTTCTAAGAAAACTCTACATCTGGTCTTTAGCTTTCTCAAGCACTGAAGCCATCGACAGCGCATAGACAAAAGACTGTCGAAGACAAACCAAAAACGGTACACGTGCAACGTTGGCTTCAGGGTTTTTTAGTCATCGGGTAACGCTGCTAGCGTGCGGATCTGGATCAGCTCAATTGTATTCCGAACTTTATACTTACACTTTTATATTCAAATATATATTTTTCTACCTTACAATTTATCTACGCGCTCCTTTGTATTCACCTACATCCAATAACCTCAACAAATTACATTTAATGAAATAATTAAAGAATACAATTCAATCGCAATATCCAACATGCACCTCAAATTATGCGGCAAGAAACAATTTAAAAGACATCACGCGCAATTGCTCCGATGAAAATACGTCATCATACGTAATATAATACGTAGGACACTAGCGCCGCCACAGACAAGAATTCCCCAGGATCCTAAGCTTCCAATTCTCCTCGCATTATGTACCCAAAAGGAACGTAATCTGCACGTCCAATCGCCTGCAATCACACAGTCTTGAACCCATCATTCTCCAACAATTTTTGTTTCTCTCCTTGCCTCCTTTCTAACCTAAGATTCCAGCTTCCAAGATACAACATCCGAGATACCCAGAGCACATCTCGAAACGGTGTGCCGTACAAACGTCTCAATTTGTACAGATCGCGAAAAAGAAGAAGAGGAGGGACAAAGAAGAATAAGACGAGGCAGAATTCGTTCCCTTTAACGGCTGTATCGCAACTATACGGTTGTACATGCGTAGGTACAGTGCGCGATGATCTCGACGGTGGATCGTGAATCGACAGGCTCGTTTCTCGCGGCTGTTCCTACCCGTGAATTATTGCCAATTACAAACGCGCGGACCCTTTCTATCGCGGCGCTGCCGAAATTTATAGTCGATGATAAAGGTATCTGGCCGCGGTCGTGCCGCTGTAAAGCCGGCTTAACAAGCACCACCCGTTGCCCTCCAACACGCGAGCCAATAAATCGGCCGGCAGTCTTCCTCTACTCTCATCGAATCACTTTCTTCGCCCCCTTTTTTCCGCGACGTTCGCCCCCACTCTAACCAAACCTAACCTCACAAATAGAAGCATGTTTGCACGAGTGTACGTGAACGTCGCTCCTGGCGGTCCAGCCGACTTATAATTGCTTCATGATACTTATTTATCGAGGTTATTAATAAACAAACGATAGCTACACCGGACGCCTCGTCTCGTAAATATCGTAATTAATGCTCGCGATAATTTTCGAGCTGCACCGCCATTAATTTTCAAACCACTCTCGGTACGCCCCCCCACTCTTTCATTCTTCTACTCTTTTACGACGGTGTTCGAATTATATCCCCGGTATGTTCTCTTTCGCATTTTTCCTTTTTAATTTTCGGATTTTTGTTTTCTTGATTTAGCATCGTATTTTTGTATAATATCGACGGGGAATCGAGTACAGCTGCGTGATCTAATTAGCACGGGAGCTTCGTAAGGTTAACACGTGAACGAAATTTGGGGAAGACCTAACCTTCTTTTGAGCTGAATTTTACTCGAGAGAAGGTAAAAACTAATGCTAAAATTTGGGAGATAATGATACGATAATCAAATTTAGGAAATACAGATCGAAAATTTTATTAAACATAAGTAAATATCGAAATTCTATAATCCAACATAACTCATAGTTGTTCGCTAACAGGAAAGAAAAATTTATTTACCGATGATAAATTTATTTTTCTATTATATCCTATAAACGCAAATAAATCTATCTATCTATCGACGAGTTCATTTTAAACGTTAACGTTTGAGAGTTGGCGGTTTTAATATCGGTTAAAATCAAACGTGGTTGTGTCTCGACCATTCTGAAAATAGAAAACGAGTACTAAAACAGGCGAGGAGTGATTTATGCTCCTTTATCGCAACAGTTTTGGGGCACGAAGGTGTTAGGGGTACCAGAAATATCGCGGCATAATGCGGTGTGCGTGCGACAAGATTGAAAATCGAGCTGCACGAGGATAATAACGTATGTTGGCCACGGGAACGAACACGATGGAACTGTGCCAACCAACACGGTACTTTAGTGTTCATATTGCACGCGTTGAACGATGGGATCGATCGACAGCGTAGCAGATATATTTAGAAATTTTCTTGCAGGCTCCTAATTTTTGTGTTTGAAAGATTCGAGATAAATTTCCTTGTCTGAAGATTTTTGTATTAATAATTTATTTAATAGCGCGTTTCCCTCTTGAGTATTAAAATTGTTTAAGAATCCTAGATATCTTGATCATATATTTGTTTATAAATTAATTCATTAAGTGGCACATTTTCATAAGTTAGTTCCCCTAAATGCAGAAAAGATGAAAAATACAATATCATTATCAATATAATTGAAATGAACCTATTTGTGAGAAGCGGTTACATAGAAATAGAAATATTTGTCTCGTGGAAAGAAGGTACAGGATATATATATAAAATTATAATTATTGATACAGCAGAGTAATCATAAAACAGAATGGTCGATAATTTCTTCAAACTTAATTAAAACTTTAATATCACTTTTCTGCCAAAGCTGTGATTTCCGAGAATCTCAATTCACTGGCTTTTTTCAACAGCCGTATTTAAAGGGTTAACGATCAAATAAATTATCATCGAGAAATATGATGAAGCAATGTAAGATTTTCAATCCTCATCTTTCGTTAAATTTTCAAACTGCTGTCCTTTTCAATTCGTAAAACTCTTAAATCTCGTACTTGCGTCTGCTTCAGAGGCTCCAGAGATCTTCGATGCCTTTTCACGATCCTGTCGAACTTTCAATTCTCCTTCTTCAAATAGCTTGCGAATTTTATGCATCCGTCTCCTACAGCGCTGTACGTTCCAACTTCCTTCTATTTCCCGAAAATTTTCAAACAGCCTTACGAAACAGAAAAATATCCACACGAGCTCATTCTTTTAACCAAGCTCTGAGAAGTTTCTTTTCCGCGGTTATTTACGATTCACGATGTAAATGGCGTCTAAATATTATTGTAAAAAGTGCAATGAAATTCCAGTCGAAATTCCAGCCAGTATTATCAGAAACATTCTATGATGTTTAAATGAATTTATTGCCAGCAGATTGCAACATAGGGCACAGATGTACTCGTATGTATTGGAATCTGAGTTACATGGAATTTTCATTATGGTTCCGCGAAACAGGCGGAGAACGTTTCTCGTGGCGAATATTGGACTCGCGAGATTTATCGTTCTCGTGACAAGGACCTACCGCAACGCGCTACACGTTCCACTGGACCTGTCACGTTGTGGTTTAGCGTGCTGGCGAAGTCGTGTAAAGATCGAACGAGGGACTTCCTGTTGATTCGCGGGGAAGTTCCTTGAACCGGAGTTTGTACTGTTGCAAACGCGACGTTTTCTTACGTTTAACAAGCTACGATATTCACGAAATCTTAGTCGATTAATAATTTGAAATCTCGCGAACCTTTGCATCTTTGGTGTGAGTTTAATCGAATTAATGGCAGTAGAGACTTTCAGTCGATTATTATTTGAGTCTATAAAATAGATTTTCCTCGTTCACATTTGTTTATTTATAGTAATTAGATACAGAAGAATTAGCGATAATTGAGCATGAAATTGAGGCTCTGTACAAACGTTTATTATGTCCGAATAATTAAATGTGTAGAAATGTTTGCAACGTCATTATAAAACTGTCATGTACGATATTCAATGTTGTTTAAAAAAATGTTACTGTATTTATGTATGAGCATTGTTACTTCGACTACTTTTTCACAAGTTTCATGCATAAGCATAAGAATAAATTATAAGTAAATGCATTTGAATTTAGTCTACCTCTTCAATAGAATTTCAAAACAATTCCTCTATAAATAAAACTTCAATTTTGAGTATTGTATGCAATTACTTTGATAAAATATCTGGATTCATGTTAAATAAAACGTTATGTTTCTCTTAATTTAACTAATCCATCGAGCTACACTCGTTACAAAAAACAAATATAATAGGAAACTTGTATCCTTATCATTCGCTTATGTCATATTTCTACGAGTTATATCAGATGTAGGACTATTCCAGGTTGATCTGAGTGACACTGATACGACAAATATTAATTACATTATCATATGAATTTAAAAATAATCCAGAACGCAATTTTATTTAGAAATCCATAATAGGTAGATTTAACTTGCAGAATAAGGAAATATTATCACCCTTTGCTCAATGAAAAATTTCAGAGCATTGAAATCCATAGAATTATTTTTGCATAAAATTTTATGATCTTTCAATGTTCTAAAACATTTAGAACAGTAATACGCAAATTACAGTAATACTAAAATATATTTCCGTCGCTAATACAAATTCCAGTCACTTCAATTACTTCATTGGTCACCAATTTACGAACTGTCACGAGCAAGTCGACAAGAGAATCGTAATTTTGTCGCAAATTTTTATTTTTATTAATACTGAGCCAAGAAAACTTTTGAGAAAATTAAATAAAAAAAAAAAAAAAAAGATAAACCTCCACCGTGACAATGTGCCTTGGCACATTGCCGTGACCAGGATTCGAACCTGGGTTACTACGGCCACAACGTAGGGTCCTAACCACTAGACGATCACGGCTATTGGAGTATTATGTCTGGAACGCTGTGGATGGTCTATGATACCTAACAGCAATGACCAAGTTAATTCATCAACCGTGAAGATCTTTCTACTCTGATACAATTGTGATTAATCCATTCATCTATAATTCAAACTGGCCGTAATTCAAATTATATGCATACATATGTACGTACGTTTATGATTTATGAATTCTTGAGACGCGATAAGATTATTGTGAAAGGAACGTAATATCGTTTTCACGTTAAGACTAACATTTGTTATCGTCAAATATTTACGCGATCCCTTACGATCCGAACTTATTAATACATTTTTCATTAACCGGTATCATAATGCAACATTTGCAATTTTTATTTTTGTATTGAGAGCAAATTTGTGCACAGCATTTTATAATCATAAATTCCATAAATGTGAATCAAATTTAAGAATCAAGGAAAGACTTAAGCTCTTACATAATTCTTTAATTTACTGGGTTGGCAACTAAGTGATTGCGGGTTTTTTCATTAGGTGGTAATGACAAAATCCGTAATCACTTAGTTGCCAGCCCAATATATTACCCCACCAGGTGGAGATACAACATGGCCCTCCCTCTGAAAGACACTAAAGACAAGCACAGAAAAAACACAAAAAAATATTGGTGGATACCGAATCCATAATAAAATAATAGAGAAAATCCGTTAAATCGACAGAACACAATTCTGCCTCCGTGTAACATAACATGAAAATGTTGTAAAAATCCGTGAAAACACTGTAAATATTGTAAATTTTGTAAATAAACCTATTTATTAACCCCCTCCCCCTCCCTCTCTTCCCACCCCTCCCCAAGTTCCACAGTACTCAAAAAGTAGTCTATCGAAATGTCCTGCTTTGCGACCAAGTTTTCAGGACAGAAATAACAATTGAAAACAAGATCACATAAAAGCTCCGCTCTCCAGCGGCTTAAATCCAAAAAAAAAAAAAAAAAAAAAAAATTAAAACACAAAAAATATAAAACTCCGACATATAATATAGTATGGCTGCGTCGTACCGTAGCGTATCGGTACTTTTGCCTAATCCATCCTATCAATATTCATAGTTTATTGTGAATAACATACACATGTAATACTCATCTTCTTGGTTCAATAAACGTTATATAAAAACCAATATATTACCTGTATTAGAATTTCTTACGTTGGGTTTATGTTATAATTATTTTGTAAGCAACTGCAACGGTGTTAATTGATGAAACTTTATAAAATGTTGAAAGTATCGTTTGGAAATTAATGTAATGTAAAATTACTGTAATATAGCGAGTAGTTTACTAATCTCTTATCTGCACGCACTTGACTAGATAGAGCGGAGAGACGATAATCGTTAGATAACGAGAACGCAGCTCATTTGTACGAATATTAGCAGCTTTTGACAGAATTTTTCGTATTATTTATTATCCAAAATAATATTATAACATAAGCGCAAGGTAAAATATTCCTTAGTTTGTTAATACAGGCAATGTACATTAAAC
This sequence comes from Bombus campestris, assembly GCA_905333015.3. NCBI lineage: Eukaryota > Metazoa > Arthropoda > Insecta > Hymenoptera > Apidae > Bombus > Bombus campestris. The sequence goes on from HG995135.1 coordinate 8,839,173, forward strand.
AAATATATCAGAGTTTATATTTCTTAATTCTTAAATTTGATTTTTGACATTTGACATGATGTGTACAAAAGTAACCAATGGTAAATATTGTGCAAGTAAACAGCTGTCTCGAACAGGTCAAGTTTCCCTTGGTTAATTAGAACTTCGCTGCTATTAGGTGAATCATAATGAATCAATTGACGAAAAAGTAATTAACGTCTTATGCAAATGCTAACATTGAAAGGGATCTTAAACCTATCAAATCGTCATTTGATGATCTATAACGTTGACAGTGTTGACAGTGAAATAAGATGGATGTTTTGGTAATCGAAGTTTCCAATTACAGAGATTCTAGTGCTAACAAATTAGGATATAATAGCATAATTGTTATTGCCATATCGTTTATTCGATATTCATATTGATAAACATTTATTAATTTGATCATTATTATTTATTCTATATAGCTGGTTCTCCTTCATAACATTTCTTGTCATTCTTGTTTATTAAATCCTTTCCTTTTTAATTTTACAAATTTATTTTACAAAACAGGTAAATTTGCAATTTTATTTCTCTTCTTCATAAAGTTGCAAAATTCCTGAGTTATCAAAATGTTAATCCTCTTTTCCTTGAATTTATCAAAATTTATTGAAGATTCCTGAGCTCTTCCCAAATTGCCAAACTGCTTTTCTACAAATTTTCTAGTCTCATATAAATTTTCAGTTCCTTCTATTTACAAAATGTCGATTCTCTTTGTTCATAAAACTTCCAAGTATCGAAATCTCAATATCCTCTCATTAAACTTACCAAAGATGTATTTTAAAAATTCAATAAAAAGATCGTATTCTTTTACAAATTTGCACAGTGTATTCTTTACATGAGATCTTATAGCGTAGGCATTTTTCTTCGTCACCGTGTATATTATTAGCTACAGAATTACAAAACAGGAACCAACCACTACACGCACGTGCGACTAACACTTTGTTTAACCTGTTAATTGGTAAAAGGTAGAAACCCTTCCGCGGGATCAACGTGTCTTCCTGTCGAAAACGCGATGCGGAAACCCGGTCACGTTTCCTTGCCACGTGGACGGAAAAGATAAAGAGCGTCATAACGGAAAATCTGATGCCACGGAAACACCCCGGAAACGCGTGTAACAAGCAAATCCCAGTTAGCTTCTGACACGCTAATACCACGTGTGATCCTCAGAAGATCAGATTGTCATCCCTGAAACACTGTTTCTCTGTCCCCATTACTACCAGTTCTAAGCTTCTGACAGTTTAAATCGATTTCTAGATGGTGTGGCAACTTCATTATACTGTCTCAATGTAACTTTGAAATTTAAAAAATATTTCGAAATGAGAAAAATTGTAAACTTATTTACGCGGTAGGCCACCTTTCTCTTTTCTCACTTTTTCGTTCATGAAAATAATACAAGACACAATTTTTCATTAATTCCACTATGCTGGCGTTAATAGTACAGAGACTATTATAATATGAAAAAATAATATCGTAGCATAATAATTCAAAATTACGACAGTTTCAAGATAATATCCACTTCATTTGATTTATTATCGTTGATATCAAATAATATTATAAGATATATTCAACGTGTGTTCATAGCGCTATGATGCACTAAATGGTAATAAAAAATAGTCTTCAAAGATACATATAAGACGAATTACTTGAACAAAAGTTAATCAATGCAGAGTTGCAAACAGTTTTGGAATAAAGAGAGAAATTTTTGGAATAAAAAACAAAAATAATTTTCAGCCAGCCGATGTTAGCCTTGTTTTAATCTGTCAATGAAAATCCCATCGTGCAAGTATGTATATAATTAGATCGTATTTAAGCGTGAAAATACATGCCGGTCGGTCGTTAGCGAAGCACAGATACGTGAGCAACGCGATAAGCGTGTTTTTCCAGTGCATTTCGCGGCAGATAGAGGAAAGGCACGCAGAAGAGGTGACGGCCGCTCGTTAGATCGCGTTAACCTTCACCTTCTGAACATTGCGCTGCGAGCGATACCGATCTTAAGTTCGCGGCGTGGCGTTTCGTCGCCGCATTTACAGGGAACGTCGCACGTTAGATACGCCGATTAGGCAGAAAACAAATTGGTTGATAGTGCAGGTACAACGATGCTTCAGTGCATCGTTTTCTTGTGGTTTATTGATTACGTTATTGTTATAATTCTGTTGTGCGATTGGTCATAAACAGTTGATCGTAAAAGACGAATAGAAAACAAAAAGAAAAGGAAATTATTATTACAGGTTGAAGAGTATGGATATACAGGGTATGAGAAATAGAATATCGTAAATAACGGTGTTTTCTTCGAAATAACTAAGGGCATTGATGATGAACTTTTTTTAAGTTAAATAAGCTTTTCGGTGCGTTACAAATTTTTCTAAGGCCTCAAGAAAATTCTTTTTCAGTTTTTAAAAATAGCCTGGGGAATTGGAAGCTGCTGTGGTCCAAAACTATCGTAGAAATCGATTGGTGTACCAATTTGTTTTATCCAAATTGTTATAGAACTTGGTAACATTTAATCAGAAAGACTTTCTCTTTCGTTCTGTTTTGTAGAAGAATATTTCACAGAACAGCGTTAAATATTTATTAAATATTTATTAGTCTGCTTTGATACTACTGCTTTGGGTATATCGTACTGCGTATCAGGATATTAATGGATTTGCAAATGTACTTCGATCATGTGGTCAATGAGTAGTGGAGTATTGGAATATTCGCCACGCCAACTACATAGAGATATTTAATTCAACGTAATCTAGTATATTTGCAAACACGTACACAGGAATTGGATACATTTCGCTGTTCTAATATTTGCAATTATTAAACCTTGAAATATTCGAAGAAGCAACGATTTAAGGTGTTACATGCTGCTAAAATCGAAGCCATATACATGCTGGAAATACTTTAATTAAGCATTTACTTCGCACTTCGAAGATATCATATCAAATCGATCGAATGTTTACAATATCAGGCATTTGAAATATACGCGCAATTAAAACACAGGTACGAACCTCCGTTATCGATGTATCGGCATTTAAATAGGCTCTGTCGCCATTCTGAAAATTCTCCAATATAAAGATGTAAAATGTATTAGCCAAGATATCCGGCTGTCATTTACCTATCACAATTTCAGATACCGCGATATAGACCACGCATTCGTATAGTTGCATCCTTGTAAAATTCGAGACGCCTCAATTTGATAACGCTATCGAACTTAAAGCATTTCGCTTCGTTCTGGCCAACACCAATATCAACAGCGATTAACGTTAAAAACAAGACGATGTTAAATTCAATCGATTCCTTCGGACTTTGAAATATCGATCTGCCCACATCTTATATCTTTTCGAGATACTAGATAGCGACACACCATCTACCGACTATTTATTCATCCGAGACGATGCTTGAGACGTTAATAGCGCTGATTACAAGAACAAGGTACCGTAGTCAGAGGTGTGTGGCTGCGCGTATGTTTGGGATCGCTGAGGCTCGCGAAAGTTTCCCTCGGGTTCTCTTGCACCGGACACCTGTTAAAAAGCTTATCGAAACCGTAGGAAAAACGCTTGACGTTTTCAAGACATCCTCTACATCCCCGGGGCTGTTGCAGGATACGAAATTCATGGAATATCAGCGACGTACAAGCGAAACGGAGACCCAAGGGAATGGGCTGAATGTGAGAAATTATGTATGAAACAGAGTGTTTCGTATAAATAGACGGCAGGCTTGGGCATATTCTATTTGAAAAAGTAACGATTTGAAGCAATAAAATATACCTATCAATTTGTTATTCTTATTTTGAAAACAACAGAGAAAAAGATTCACTTTGTATGGAAATGTAAATAGATGGTTTTCAAAGTAATACCTGATTAGAGCGAATCAAATCAGTCGAATAAAACGTATAACAAGTAATAGGATTACCTGTTATTTTATTTGAACGAACTGACTTCTATCTGACCAGAGCAAATACTGAAATTTACAGTCCATAAATTTTTATAAGCTGAGCGTTGAAATAAAATTCTAGACGCCTGCCGGCGAGGTGTGCAATATATTGTTGGAATTCTGTAGAATAGATCTTAAAGAGTTGAATAGGGCCTGGCTAGCTAGCGCCAATGCCAGGTACTTAAGATTGTGGGCGTGTGCTCATAGCACTTGCACTTTTAGGTTCGATACAGACGAGTGGTTGGCGGCAAATTACCGCAGCAGCAGCGGGCTGGAAGAAGAGGAAGAAGAAGAAGAAAAACAGAAACGCCGTCCGAAGTGAAATCTTTCCAGCTGCAAACAATACCTGGCATCGGTGTCAGCTAGCCAAGCTCTATTCAGCTCTTTAAGAAGATCCATTCATTGATGGACGTTCATTGACGAGCGAAATTATCCATTCGAGTGGTGAGAATGAGGAACACGTATGGGATTCTTTAAATTACTATGCTGGGTAAATACATATATTATACAGTGATAATATCTTGCAATACTATAATGCTTTTACTATATAATACTATTTTCTTTGTTTTTAATCTTTCCATTATAAAATACCAGACACTTCCGGGATTATTTTACGAGCCTTAGGAAGAGATCCAATTTAGATGATTATTAGGCGCGAGCATTGTATTGGAAAATATTTTCTTTCTTTTCTCACTAAATGCTCTCACGTGATCGATTAGTAAAGCACAACGCATCAGGCATATTTAGAAAATAAATAATCGAGTATCACTAGGATAGTATCAAGTAGGAAAATAAAATACCAAGTCCGAAACTGACGATAAGAATTCACTGATAATCAATTTGATGATCGAGATAACGTTTCGACGAGGAGATATTCCTAATCCCACTATATACCATTCCTATCAACTATACAAGTTCTTAATTCTCTAATTTATACATTGGTCGTTCTATTTTCAAAGAATTTTCAGGATTTAATGGTGAAAGTTCACGTATAATAAATTTCTCGTAATTTCTGGCCACAGTTACGTATATCTCATTGCAACGTCTCTAATAACGTTCCGCTAAATTTCGCAATCGCTGTTCCTCTACTCGATTTATTATCCCTGTCCATTTATGCGAACAGTTCCATTTACGCGTGAATATCGTGAGATTGCGCGATATCGGCGCGAATATTACCATTTCACGCATACGCAGTAATTTAATCGACCAGCAATCCAGCAATCCACCGATACTGCAGATCTACGCAACAAGCTCGTGATGCGATGTATTAATCGTACGATCGATCATGTCTCCTCCTCCGTGAGTTAGGCTACCACCGATCAATGGGAAATCGTTAAACGTATTTATGGATTTTCCACGGGAACGATATTTCTGGGACACGATAACCTAACGTTATAACGTAATTAAAGCTTCACGTTCGTTGCGTCGAATCGCTTCTATTTGATACACGCGGTATTCGTGCGTGAGACGCGCATCAGAAAGTTTAATTGGCCAATTCGAGCTTGGTTACGTTCAGGCGCTTAGATCCTTTATTTATCTGAACGTTTCACGGTTACATTCCCTGAGACTCTGTTTAAAACGTTGTCTTCTCTGATATACTGGGTGTTTCAGAATTTCTATTCGACAGCATAGATTAAGCATGTTATCAATAAGCAAGATTTTGTATGCGTAACGATTGATAGAAGTATGGGAGTATTTACCGCGGGATATTTTTACGAATATATTTCGTGCATTGTACGACACTTTTTGAAATTTCGTTAGCGCTGTAAAGAGACACAGCTGTCATAATTATATCGGTAAAATTTGCAACCAATCTGAAAATATATATGTCGGATCGTCCGTGGAAAACGAGAAGTGTAACGAATCTTTCTTTGGATTAGACATTATTGTTATGCAAGAGCGAAGATATTTACTAGTCCAATTATGATTGTGACAGAATTTGACAAGTAACCGTGGTAAGTAGATACTCGGGATGTGAATGGCAATGATCTTAGACTCAACAACGAATCCACGGTCAACGGGATGACAAATGCGATATTGAACTTGACACACGTGTTCCCTGTACTAGTAGAACTTCTCGAATTGAACTGAACCTCAGTCCAAGTGGAACTGCCCTTATATACCCCTCTCCGTATTCCTCAGATCAATCCCTCTTGTAAGGGGAGTTACATATTTAATTACTTTATACCTTTGTTAGGTACACGTCCCTCCTGTGGCCGTGGCTACGTTCAGTGACCCATTATGTCACTTCGAGCCCAAACCCACTGTCATCAATCTCGGATAATCATAATTAACTTAGCTCATGAACAGCTATTTCTCAGTTTTATTGTTTAAGTACGGCTATAATAAAAAGTCTGGACTAAAGTATTTGGGACTTTCCCAAACATTCCGAAAGAAAGGCTCCGATGTCCTTTCATCTCCGACATATATACTATATATATATATATATATAGTAAATGTATATAGAAGTCACAAGACATTGCAAACATATACTTAGCGAAAAATTAGCATAAACACTATAAGTACTGTATCAATACGACGATAGTTTTAAACATATTATACAATCAGAGCTGAAGATCAACTAACTAAATGTAGTGGTTTATTCATATAGCAAATAATCGATTGCTCCAACACTGGTGATATTTGCGAAGTATATGCTACTAGTAAATATCTTGTAAGTTCTATACACATTTCCAGATCCGTTTTTAATTTTACCAATATAATCGCGACAGCTGTGTCTCTTTACAGCGCTAACGAGACGCTTGAAAATGTTCTGTATAATATATACATAAAATGCTTTTACGACTAAGTCACTGTAGCTTCATCAGACAAGAATTCTTTCCCTCATCATCTTGTACCATCTTCTACCTAATTAACTCGCAATTGAAGATGTACAGTGATAGAAGTAGCTCCAATACTCAAATTGTATTTATACAGAATGAAAGGTATAGATCTTGTATTAGAAAATTGCGTGGTTTATTATTGCGGATATATAAATTTATAGAACGTTTGGAAAAGTGATTGTGCTTGTTTATGAATTAGTACTTCGCAACAAATTATTGCAGCAGCTCTATCGATTCTGGAACATCCTACACGTTTCCTCGCTACCTGAGAACCGCCATATAAATGGAAAACACCAACCATTTACTCGCAAGATACATAGTTACCGCAGCAGATTTTTCAATTCTTTAACATTCTATACACATTGTAGTTTTCTGTCTGAGAACCACCGACCACAAAATATATATATTTACTGCAAACAGTTCCTTGACTTCCAAAACATCTTACAGACACTGCCGCTTTCTATTTGAAAACCACTGACCATTTACTCACAAAATATATAGTTAGCGCAACAGTTCTTTAAATTCTGAATTATCTAACCCAAATCTTTGTGGCTCGAAGGCTGACGCCTTCTATTTGAAGACCACCGTATAAATAAAAAACCTCGACTATTCGCAATTTACACGCTCGCCAGATACGTAATTAGCACAGCAATTCCTTGGTTTCGGTTCTGAAACGTCTTATACACAACGCTGCTCTCCGCTTGAAAATCACCGTATAGATCTAAGTGGAAAACGACAACCAGTTGCATTCACATTACAGCAACTTTACAATATCCAGCCACAGCCGCTCAACTAATTTTATCTTCCCAAAGTCTCGAATATCTCAATTTCTCGTGCGTTCGTATTTTCATAAGTTTAATATCAGCGTGAAGACACGTCTCAAAGTTGACGATTCGGTGTCCAGATATCGAGTTTCACTCTTGGCATAACGTAATAAAATGATAAAGTATGGCACTTGTTGTCTCTCGATTTCCTCCAACGTTCTACCCCTTCGGCGTTGCAGTAAATTCAACCTCTAATTGGTCGGCCAGGTGACAGCAGGATCGTGGATTAGCTCTTTGAATGAGCTCGAATATCCTTGTATCGGTTGTCCTCGCTGCTTGAATAAATTAGCGACTTAAAACCGACGCAGATATCTGGTCTCGATATATCAGAACCTCGATGCTTCAAGGCACAATGGATGCAAACGTGTCCGTCGAGATGTCGATATTTGACGATTGGCCTTTTACGTACAGCGTGGCCTACTATATTTTGTACAATTTGTATATTCTGTTATTACTCGAAGGTTGTACTTTGCTTTTTATTTATTTTCCATAATCCTTGCCTTCCGGGATACGACGAATTTCCAGTTAGATTTCTCTTTGGCTCCGGCTCATGGTTTACCTTTCCAACCAACAAGCTTAACATATCTCGTACTTAACACGAAGTCTGTACATTTTGCAAGACTGAAATAGCAATTTGAAATACGCATATAAGTAAACTGTGGATATTCATAGAAGTTCATATTTTTATATATATGTAGACGAATAAAAGGAATTTAGAATTTACTCACATCGATAGTTATTGATAACTCCTTGTAGATTGAAATATGTCTGCTGGGAAATTTACTTCTGCATATCCACAGTTTACAAATTCTTACCCTATACATTTTTCAATACGACGTTGTTATTTAAACAGACTGTATGTTTTTCTGTATTTTATTTATTTTTTATTTATTTCTTAGTCCATTACCTTTTGGCTTTGGACGACCTCCGATTTTACATCTCTAATATTTACATACCTACTCCAATTGCATACATTACATATACACCAATTTCTCTTATTTTAACTATTGCACTTTGTTCTAACTTATCACTAACATTAACTGCACCTTCTGTCTTTGGCTCATTTCTTTGGTCTGTTCTCTTTCTGTCATTCCTCCCCTTCTTCCCTTATTCTTCTCCTCTCTATTATTGCCTTCAAGTCTGCCAGCCCTTCTCCCGTTTCGCTTAGTGTCTCTATCATGTTCCTTACTCCTCCTGTTATCTCGCATTCCTCTAATATGTGTTTTAAGTCCTCCTCTCCTTTACTGCATAATCTGCATCCTCTATCTTCCTCAACTTTCCAGTGTTCCCTCGGTCTGGTTTCATTACCACACCTAAATCTGGCTAGTATGTTTTCCTGTATTAAAGCGTATTAAAATCAAGGGCATTACAGGTAATTGTATAGAAGGGAAAAGTATACAAATTATAATTCATTATGGTGTCTTAATATGACGTTGAATATACAATAAAATACTGTAACTATGAAAAATTAAAGCGTTAGAAATACAAGAGAGGACAAAGAATGGTTAATAGTGTTAGAGTTGCGCTAAAAATAGGAAAAAGTAAACAGGATTATTAAAGGTTGGTCATTATACGAGGTATAAAGCTGTTGAATTATGTACTCCGTAATAACTGTGAGATACTCAAAGTTAAAAATAAAGTTTCAATCTCTAGATGGGATTTTTTTTTTTATTTATGAAAGAGAGCCGCCGTTTTCCCGGACCCTCTCTATGTTAGAAGGTACAAATTAGACTCTTCCCCTTTCACAACCCCTTTCTTTCGGTCTTGTGCGACGACAAGGAGCACAGCCTCCGAAAATATCCACGCGTTGGAATATGAAACCAGAAGTAACCAGCCACAGGAACCTTCATCTGACGTTATCTTACAAACGCGTGTATGCACATTTTTTCTTACATTCTCGAATATCCTTATCCTTGAAATATAATGTATTGTTATAAATAAATCGAAAAATGTATACATAGATACCTTATAGGTGTACATACTACAATACAGAAATAAAAGTATACCAAAATTTTCTTGATCTTAATGAAGAGTAATTTTCTGATGCCCGAGTACAATGATTGGAGAAATGAAATTATACAAGAAAATATAACATTTTATACCCACGTCAACAGCATAAATTATGAATTACGAATTAATCTGATTAATTCTCAGTCAATTTTCATGAATTAAGTTTCCATTTTCTTCAGTGACCAATTGGCAGCGATGCTTGCACCAACTTAGTATTTCAGTATCTGTCCCATAACAAAACATGCTCTTTTTATTCCATAATAAAATATTCCATGAAATAGATAAGAAATTGCTGTTCAAACCAAATCGTAATCACTCCAAACCCAACATTTCGTAGATATGTGCCATTTGTACCATTAATAACGTTGTTTATAACACTACGTAGGTATAACCATTTGTAACATTAACCCTATCATTCATAGTCGTCTGGTGAGCATTATCATCTCTGGTACGAAGCCTATTATTCACAGTTGCTTCATAGATATTATCGTCCGCGATATTAACACTATTATTTATACTGTCTTCGTGCACTGCGTACGATCACCTCTGAAGTCTTCTTTATACGCTTCCCCTATGATCATTTTTCTTGTCCGCCTCCTTCTCCATTTGTCATGTCTATCTAACGTCTAACCAAAAGATCGGAAAATCTCGATATAAAATTGCAGCGCAAGTATATCCACGTTCCTCCTCCCGAAACAGAATTCTGCACGATAACGGCGAATTATTTCTCACGAGTGACAGCTGTTCATTTGAAAAGCAGGTAACGTTCAATTCATCAAGCGATATGGACTACACGATTGAATAAATAATTAATCGGATGAAATAGCGCAGCTGGACGAGCATTACGATCGTCGTATGAATTATCGGCGAATCGCACGATACCTTCTATTACGCGACGCGATCTCGCGGCTAGCTACGTGGAATATGATAATGATACACGAGGCGTCGTAAATCCGCTCGATCGCCGAAGGCTGACCATCTATTTCTAAGCCTTTATTAGCCCTCTCATCTTTTTCGATGCGCGACGCCACGCCTGTAGGCTACTCGCGACACACAAACACAAGCGTGCGTACGTCCGACCATGTTTTAACGATCTCTCGAGGGACTGAACGGCATCTAGCCGAGGGTACTACTATACACTTTGAAAAAGTTTAACGAGTTTGATTATGGCCAATTGCCGAGAATCAATGAACTTGTTGGTCTTCGGAAGAAATGGATTTTTCTGACGTTCGTTGTGAACAACGAGAGAAAAAGTGGCATTGCCCAGGTGGAAATTGAATTCGATTAGCTTTACCATCGATCCGGTCCAACTGTTCTTTTTCAAATATGCTCATGTTCGAGTTACTTCAACGCCATGGAAAGATAAACTTACGGACGACGTGAGTTATCGCTTTAGGAACGAATTATACTTGTTTGGCGGAGATGTTTGGTGTTCCAATGAATCGGTATTTTGATAGAATACAATGCAAGGTATAGTGGATTCATCGGATTTACTATGGTAGCGATCTGGTTGAATTATTCTTTTCGAGATGCTTGAGAGTTTTCCAGTTACTCCAGTGGGGTGGAAAAATGAACTTACCGGTGATGAGTTAGAGGTTTTGAAGGATGAATTATTTTTTCTGGGAGAAATTGCTTTCCCCGATCAAATAGAATTTAATAAACAGAGTAAAATGGGTTCATTGAGTTAGGAATTGAATCGGATTAGCTTTAGCAGCGATTTATTAAGTCGTCTGAAAAGTTTCTTTCGTTTTGTGAGGAAATAATAGACGCACAATGTTTTTTGTTTTATATTATTTTGTCGAATTACGCACGACCCATTTTGTTCTGTTGAGATAGACACATTTCACGGACTTGGTTTCACGTTTGTATGAAGGTACACTGTTGTAAAAGAACACGTTTGCGGAAGAAGACACTTTTCGGGCAACCTAATGGTTGCGTTGTTCTTTTTCAAATATTCTAATTTTTGAGAACAAACTTATTGGCGATCAGTCAAGTTACTTTTTCCAGGAGAATTTGGTTCTCTTGGAATTGATGAAATGGGGTTTAATACAGTGGGAAATGTAATGGATTTAGAAGTCGAATTAGAAGTCGAATTGCAGTAGCTTTTGTGATGAAGTATTCTTTTTGGGAGACGCTAATTTTCAAGTTGATGAATTGGATTAACTTTGGTAATGAGTTAGTCTTTTTGAGATATGCTACTTTTCAAGTTACTCGTTTGAACGTAATGAAGAAGTCAGTTTATTGGGTCAGAAATGAATTACTGACCAATTGGTCTTCCAGTTGATAGAATATAGCAGAAAATACGTTTTTATAAAACATATTTTACGATCTACAAATAAAGAATGATTCACATTAAAGTGACTAGAGAGAAAGCAACATCTGTTTGCCTTTTGCAATTACAGAGAACGACATGGGAACGTCAAAACGCTGAAGTTTAAGCTTTTTTTCATTGAAATTGTGGAATCTTTTAGAATAACATGAAACATAAACGAGGAAGGTACGAGGAAACTACAGATGCTTCTCACATGTGTAACGCCCAATGCGCAATGTTAAACCAAATGTTACGTTCGATGCAAAGGGCTTTTCTTAAAATATCCGAAGAAAGAACTTCGAACGAATTAAAAGAATTAACAATCAAAACGAAAAAAAAAAGAATAAAAAAGAAACTAATATATAAAAAAAACCAATATCCCATAAAAAAATGAAAGAAGCTTCAAACACTGAGAAACAGAGAAAGAAGATGACTAGATTAATTTTATGTAACCCGTATCTCCTATGGTGTCTTATACAAAACAATATCAATCAAACTTGTAAGATTATCAATATACTGAGTGGGACGATAATATTAGCATAGTCGGACAGGGATCGATTGTACGTGAAAAAATAAGAAGAAAATTTCACACAACATTTTTTCATTTCAGGTTTTGTCTTCGAGAAGATTAATTTCCAACATTTGACAAGTACATTTAAATTTGGCTAATTCGGAACCGCGCAAGAGTAAACAATCGACAGAGATTTAAACTACACTCAAAAATAAGTAGAAAATGTCAAATGAAATTTCTTCATAAGATGTTTCGTTTTCGAGAAAAATAAATTTGAAAATGTATCGTGCGCATACGTGTACACATCAGACACCAGTTCGTCTTCGCTGAAACACGTCCAACGCATTATTTTTTCAAAAATGAGGCCTTCAACGAAAACACTGTATTTTACGCTTTTGAATTATTCCCTCATGTTGTATGATAATCTCCTGTTGATTGTTTACTCATATCTAGCTGGTACTTTTTCACATCAAACTATACTAAACAAATCTTCAAACCCGAGTTTCCCAAAAAACGACGCATCGTATGAACAAATATAATTCCCTATTTCCGACTTATTTTTCCACGTAGAAACACCCCACGATAACCACCCCATCCTGCCAACTTTTATTAATAAACTGCATTATCGTCGAAAACCATGAAATATTGACAATACGTGTTATACGATAATCTCCTGTTAATTGCTTACTCGTATCTAGTATAGTACTTTTTCACATCAAACTATACTAAACAAATCTTCAAACCCGAGTTTCCCAAAAAAACGACGCGTCGTATGAAAAAATATTATTCCCTATTTCCTACTTATTTTTTAGAATCACCCCTTGTACCAAGATTACCAATATTTATTAACAAACCACATTATCGTCGAAAACCATAGAATATTGACAATATCATTTTGAGAACACCCTAACACTGATTAAGCTTGTGATATGAAAACTGATGAAAGCCCATTTTAACAAAAGAAAAAAAAAAAAAAAAGGAAGAAAAGGGAGGAGAGTAGATGGAAGAACGAGTATAAATGGACGTTTACAGGAATTCTCGAAAATGAGATGTATATAGCCATGGTTAGCAAAGGGGTTAAGGCCTAATCATAGATCGCGACTGAAGGCGAGTATCCAACCGTTATAACGAGTACCTCTTTTCTACGGTCGAATAGGAGGAGGGCCGGGTACCAGGCGAAGAAAGATCGAAGCTTCTGCAAATTTATTCGATTGCCGGCCACGACTAACTTCCACCATACCCGCATGCGGCCTCCTAACCCCCTATGGCGTTTATTTATCTCGAGTGCACCAGGCCTATCGTCCAATTTGCGCTCGCGAGCACACACGCGAGCACCGAGAATTTTCGCTCGTTACCGCCGCTACTATATCACGCCAGATATACTAATCTTTCGTCGGCCGACCCTACGTTGGTCAGTTCCTGGTATTCTCGTCTGCTTTTATATGTACACATATATATATACTTTGTTGTGATCTTTTTTCTGCCAGGTTTATATGGTGTTTTAGGGACGAGGAGAAGATGAAAGCATTTGGAGATCGCTGGTCGAGACATTGACTGCCACGGTGGTCACCAGTGACGCATATTTTACTCGATTTCTTAGAATGATGAAAATAAGATCAATTTCATAAACCAATAAACTTTCTTCATAATGCGATGATGACTTACAGGGGATTCTCAAGCTGCAAATTCTACAAATTAGAGGATTTTGAGAATATGTAAAGAATATAGTATCGTGGTGGGTGTCATGTGAATTATAAACAAGCGATTGCTGAGCATGTGCGTGGTGGAGCTAAGACAAAAGATATGAGGCTAAGACAAAAGACAGGGGGTTGCTAAGGGACATGAATTAACAACAGTTTTAGGTGAAAAGCCAAAGAGTGCGAATTGCGTTATCCAGATAGTGTTGCTAGCGTTGTCGAGAGACAGTTGAATGGTGATGAGAGTTGCGAATTAATTATCTAGTTGTTTTAATTATAATACGTTATTGTGATTAGTTCGCGTTAAACAATCATCGTTTCCTGTTTAATCAACATCTGTTTAATCTATTTAATATAAATAAACTAATCATAGTAGTCTAAGATACTACAATATAGATAAATGTTTATTGCAATTGCAGTTGCCAGGGTATGAACACACCATGGTAGAAACATTCCATAGAACGTACTTGGTTTATAATATCGTTTAGAGACATTCATCCATTCATACCATACTCATATCGCCCTCCGATCTGCACTGTACATAATGTCATTGGTCTTGTTTCTTACAGTCTGTCACACAAGAGCGTGTCTGCGATATTTCTGTAAATATTTATATATTTGTAAAAAAATTTATATGAATTGAATCTACATCTAAAACACTAATACGCTATTACTTAGTAGGGTGTCCAATCTCCTCCATTAGCGATTATAGCTTGACATCGTTTCGGCATACTCTCGACTAATTTTTGAGCGTAGGATTCTGGTAACGACCTCCATATCTTTCGAATGTGATGTACAAGTGTTCTTATTTTTGTGATACGTCTTCCTCTCAGCTTGCATTTCATTAGGGACCACACATTTTCGATAGGGTTTGCATCAGGGGACTGCGATGGCCAAGGAAGTACTGTGATGGCGTTTTTCGCTTTCCATTGGGTGCAGATGCGACTTCGATGTTTAGGGTCGTTGTCTTCTTGCAATATCCATTGGTCCTCGGTTTGGTTGAACCAACGTTTCACGGATGTGAGAAGTCCCCTTTGGTACAATTTCACCATCTTTTGTGCATTCAGATTGTCTGTAAAGACGCACAAAGTCCCAAAACCGCGTGCGTTAAAGCAACCCCAAACATGCACTTTTATAGGGTGTTTTACACTTCTTTGAATCATCCTTCTTCCATGGATAGTCCAAGCACGCCTAATAGGACACCATGCCCAAAACGAAGATTCATCAGTGAATATTATATTACTCCAATCACGATCTCTGTTTTCATTCGCCCATGCCAGACGATTTTCGACGTTTCGCGTACGCGGCACTCATATTAAAAAGCTCTGTTCCTTTCACTGTTTCAAATGAAACTGAAAGGTATTCAGCAACGCGTATTAGAGAAGTTTTCGTTTGTTTACATTCTTTTTATCTCATTCTGATTAGGTGTCAGGTTTCGCAGATATCGCAGACACGCTCTTGTGTGACAGACTGTATCTGCTTTCTCGCCTCACTTCCTGATATTAACATCCATTAACATCCCCATAGAATTACGAAGTATAATAAATAATAATAAATAATAATAATAATAAGTATAATAAATAATAATACATAATAATAAATAAAGATATAATAGAGTATAAAGAGAAATTTAAAAAAAGGTATAAATAAACGAGCCAAGGGACGCAAGACGGATATATAGGTATATATATCGTGCAATTGCTTTGTGCTTAAATTCATCCCAAGAGGGTGAAACTAAGTTCTGAAAATCCGTCTGCTTTCCAATTTTGCGCCATGACTCGCGGTCTGTAAAAGATAGAAAAAAAGTTTTCAGTCACAATTTGTTGCTTCTATAATATCATCGGGGCTGTCTTTTGGTAAAAAATTTTATGGCGACATATAACGCAAAATTGAAAGGCAGCTGGATTTTTGAAAAATTACACAGTACACGTATATTCTGAAAGTTTAACGAATCTTAAAATTTCCGAGACGATGATCTTCTCTTGTTAGACGATGTTAGATTCTCGGAAAAAGTGAACTATTGTAATACGATGTAACATTTTGCAAAAATTATATCCCATGGTATCGCGCATTTCGGGACAAAATATAGAAAATTCGCGTGCCAGTCAACGTGTTACGCAGTTAGTTACTCAGATGCTGGATCGACTATGCTACCCTCTATCTGACCCTGCAGGTCATCTCCACGGCGACTAATTTTAACATTGTCCCGCGATCTATTTGCGAATCTCTAGCATCCAATCCTATTATTCACACTACACCACCACCATCGTGTTGCTCACCCTAAATTCGATTTTCAACGACACTTGACACTGTTTTCAGTCCCCAGCCCTAAAACGTGTCTAACTGGTCGCACTCATAAATCTCTAACAATACTGCACCATCCACTACGACCAAAATCGCCTGTCCAATCTATGTACCGCTGATTGAGCGAAAACCTCGCGATGAATCGCAAAGCTGAACCGAATTTAAGGCGTCAACCCTTACAATCAAAATGTAATCCTGACAACCTGTATTAGTCCTTCAATTCATATAAAAAATAATTCCAGTCTTCCGTATCTGAATGTCCCATTATCTAATTAACCTTCTTCAATTACCATTTATCAATTGTTATTACATCAATTGTCAAAGCTTCGTTCGTGACTGCGCTTCCAATGTCTGAGATTTTGGTATATCGAATAAATAGGTCTTCAAGGATTAAATAAATCCATCTGGAATTAGTAAAAAGAAAAAAAAAAAAGAAAAAAATATAGGCAGGAAGGCAAATAGAATCATTGAAACATCGCGATATCTGGCTACTTCAATTTTGTAAATTCATCAAACGATTGTTCTCGACTCGTGCTCACGAAGTAAGGG
Source organism: Bombus campestris (assembly GCA_905333015.3). Lineage (NCBI taxonomy): Eukaryota > Metazoa > Arthropoda > Insecta > Hymenoptera > Apidae > Bombus > Bombus campestris. Next base: position 8,856,158 of record HG995135.1, read on the forward strand.
AGACTTCCGATATAAGCGACAATCAGACACGGCCAATTGTTTCTTCGTTTCAGGAAACACTCGTGCACGGGTGGTGGTGATCTATGGGGTCAAGGGTCGTCAACCTCCAGAAAGTACGTACGCGTCGTTGGATGATAGAGTGACAGTCATTATGTTAAATGGCAATCAGGATAATGCCGTCATCAGCGTTCGTACTAGGCAATAACTATAATACTGTCATTGCGGACACTCCCGCGTAATCTTGCCAACGGTTGCGCAGCTTTTCATTGGCCACTACCGGGTAGAACTGCCAAAATTGTATCGCTTTTCCAAGATGCTAACACGCGCGTAATCTTCTTCTTCTTCAGCCCGATCGTAATCCCAAAAGATACAACGAGCGACCGTTTTCCATCGAATGAATCTTACAGCCAATATTTCTTCAAATTATGGAATTCTTATTCGCGTGAAGCAACTCTCGCGAGTATGAAATAACTCGAGTAACTTTCAAGTATGAAGTAATTCAATTACGAATCTGACGGATATGAAATTCTTTCAAGGATGACTAACGAATGTTCTACACGTAGTTACATTTTGTACACGCGTTAGAATTTCTTGGAATAATAAAAAGGCAATAATACAGTCTGTCACACAAGAGCGTGTCTGCGATATCTGCGAAACCTGACACCTAATCAGAATGAGATAAAAAGAATGTAAACAAACGAAAATTTCTCTAATACGCGTTGCTGAATACCTTTCAGTTTCATTTGAAACAGTGAAAGGAACAGAGCTTTTTAATATGAGTGCCGCGTACGCGAAACGTCGAAAATCGTCTGGCATGGGCGAATGAAAACAGAGATCGTGATTGGAGTAATATAATATTCACTGATGAATCTTCGTTTTGGGCATGGTGTCCTATTAGGCAAGCTGAGAGGAAGACGTATCACAAAAATAAGAACACTTGTACATCACATTCGAAAGATATGGAGGTCGTTACCAGAATCCTACGCTCAAAAATTAGTCGAGAGTATGCCGAAACGATGTCAAGCTATAATCGCTAATGGAGGAGATTGGACACCCTACTGTAATAGCGTATTAGTGTTTTAGATGTAGATTCAATTCATATAAATTTTTTTACAAATATATAAATATTTACAGAAATATCGCAGACACGCTCTTGTGTGACAGACTGTAAATGGACATAGTCTTTAGACATTTGTTCCTGAAGAATCATATTCTATTTGACGTTACCTCTCGTCTGATGGATATTACTTTGCAAGTACGTAAATCAATCAGCGTTGAAGACACCTGTTGTTGCTGCTGTTGCATACATAATAACAACTATGATTTCCTTTTCTAGGAATAAATTATTACCTGCTCACCGATCTTTCTACGAATAAATATCCAATGCTCTTACATTTATCGCGAATTAAACGGACTGGATTAAGATTTTCTTAATTTTACAAATTAAAATAATAAAACACAAATCAAAAACAAACCGTCCATTCAATTTTACATAGCAAAAACCGTACCAAGTACAAGCTTATTCTTAGGCCAATCGAATTTTCATCCGATCAACCATGGAATTTAATAAAATTAATTAATATCTCTCCTTACTTTATCCGGCAACGATATCAGTAAATCTGATCAACGTACAACTTACATAATTACGTTAATAGCCTGATACTATTAATATTAACAGCATCGTACATTTCACGACTCGATATCAGTTTGCGTTCCACATTTTTATATAAACATTGTACCTTCCTTTAATCGATTCTGCCGTCGAAAGAATACCTGTAGCTTTTAATTACAACTTCCTAATTGGATTCGATGATCGTTAACGTTATCCTAACACGAAATTCGCCGCTCGAATCAAATTCACCTCACGTATTCGTCTTCCACGTTGCAATTATCGTTGTCGATGATCTACGGCCAGTTAGCCATAGAAAACGGCTGGTAGATAACTGTATCTGCAGATATTTTGCGCGCATTAAAATTACTGTTACTTGTTCGTCATTCACCGATCAATTCCAAACGCGTGCATCGGCCATCGACGATCGTTTCGTATTCGTCACCACGAACGACAATTAACCGCTGCGATTAACCCTGTTTGGCGACTGCAACAAGAAGCTGCACCAGGTCGACCGTGGTCGTTCATTTTCTAGTTCTCATGGGAACGTCACATTCTTCTTTAGTCAACGTAGTTTCTTTAAAACTCCTTTACATCCGTCGTTTGAATATTTTCAGATCGATAGATAAGCTTGGTTACGGTGATCGAAACGTTTACCGATAGGTCACTTTGTGTTTGTCGCTTTTCGGAAACGTAGGGAGTTGGGAAATAAATTTTGAAAATGTACTATCGCCACTTTAACAATTTACGATTATCGAAATCTTTTCGTTTCGAGCTTTGGAAGCTGAAAAGTTGGGCAATTTTAAAAGTTTCATTTTGGAATGGTAGTTTATATTCGTGGACGAGTAAGCTTCTTAGGAGAGAAATTTCGAGAGTCGGGAAATTTGGAAACTTGAGAGGTTTGGCATTGAAAATTTAACTTATACCTTCGCATAACTTTTACGTTTTCTTTTTAATCCAGAGATTCCAAATGTTTGATATTTGAAACTATCTTGATATGCAAATATTGATATGTTTCCGTCTAAAAATTTAGAAAGTTAAGGATTTGAAATATCTTAGAAACATGGTGCGAACAATTCGATGGCTAACATTAATATCAAGATCAAAGAATTTAGAATGTTAGAAACCTTGGAAATTTAGCAAGTCGAATAAACATCTGAATTTATGAAACTTTCGAAATTTTATTGAAGGAGAAACTGAGCGAATAAAATTATTTAAACATACTAAAAAAACAACAACGTAGAAGTAAACTTAGAGATAGCGAAGTTTCTCGCTTCCTTAATTCCTTTCATAGCTATCTAAACAATTTTACATTACATCGGGACATATTTTTATTCGAAACATATTCACCAAGAATTTTCATAACATTTTACATTTATACGTGACAAGATTTGGTATAAACGAATAAAATAGTATTTATAACGATACTCAGTAGCTGTATGTTACTTCACACTAACAACTTCCTACTAACAGAAGATTTTATGAATATCAGATGCTGTTATAGCTCTCGTAACCAACCTAACCCGAGTTCTGCTGCGTAAGCTTGGCTAATGAATCCAACTATGTTACAAACTGCCGACAGAATATGCAAATTCATCTTAAAATAGGCAGAACAAAAAGTGCAGTTCGTTATGTCTAGCACGGCTGTTATAAGCTTATCTCAGCTTATTACGCTTATTACGAATGGGAAAATGAAATGAAAAAGAATTTTTTAATCAAACATTTTTATATCTCCTGATAAACTGTTGCTCGTTAACGAAACGAATGTTTAATCCATTAGAAAAAGACAAGCTTAATCGTTTTCGCGATCTAAATCAGAAAGTGACAAACCAAAATTAAATCGCGAAAGATCGTGACCGACAATAGATGCTGTTCAACATCATTCATCTTGTTTCAAAGTTTCGAAAAACGATAACAGAACGTAATAAATTACTCCGTTAACTCGATCCAAGTCGGTTTTCATAGCGTTTCGCTTCCACCGTACGATAAAAATACAAATTTCTTAAGAGGAATGCGAGCTGTTTTTAAATACCAGAAGCATATGAGATTTATCAGAGTAACAGAATTTCAAATATCCAGTCTTTGGACTTTTTTGTACAAAATTTAGTATTGCGCGAGGTAGTCGGTGATTAACTATGGTAGAAACCGATAGTAAAATCTTCATCGAGAGAAGAAGTCGGCTATTTAATTTTCCTCAGTGAAACGTATTAATATAAAAGAAGATCGAATCATTAAAATTTAATTGGTGCCACGTGTGGAAATTCGCCAGCGGTAGATATAAATTAAACGCTATAGTTGCAAGCTGAATTTTACCTGAATTTAGCCGAATGTGATCTACCATTTCGCTAATTAAATGTCCCTGCGTTTCAATTTTTTCTATCAATAAATTTAACGTACTCTTAAAACTTAAGAAAATAATCACAATTGTAATGTAGATAGAAATTCGCCAGATAACATTAAGCGACCACGTTAAAACAAAATTTGAAATTTGCAATAGTCTAATATCCAACTGTTTACTCATAGAATCTCCATTGCCTTCCTAAAATCCATCCATCGCTTTTAATTACTCTGGCGAAACGTTAAGGAGCTGCACACAGTCAAAGTCCGCCCTAACAAACCGCAAGTACTAGAAACCAACTATTCGAAGTCATGGAAGATCGATCGAATTAATTGCGTGGTCGACTGTCAATTAACTAATTCTATTAGCGTGCGTCAAAGCGATATTTACGATGATTAATCGTAGACATAGACAACGGTACCGTTAGTCGCGCGCATCGGCCACCACCGGTCGTTAAAGGTCCGTTCACAATCGCGTAGTTTCGCCGTGAAAGGAACAGCTCCGTGACGTGATACGCGCTTCGTAATTTCTATAGCAAGTATACGTAATACATCGCGGCACAGCTGCTTCCGGATGCGATCGGTCTCGCTGCCGGAAGTGCCGCCGCGTACATTTTTACGAGCGCAATTTATGCACGTGCGCGGCGATTTATACGCGGCTCGTATTGCGCACGCGCACCCGCCAATTCGCGTTTTACAGGGCGATCAAGGGCGAGATTTTCCCGGGGAAACGCTCTATCGAAATATTTAATAAGAGGAAAATTGGAAAGATGACAGAATAAAGTGGGAAGCGGATAATGCTTATAATAACAGGGATGTAAATTTTAAGGTGGGAATTATGAGCAGAAAATATTACGAAAATATATGTAAGATATATGTAGCGATAAAACAGAGAATTTCCTAGGAAGGAAATAAATAATATCGTAATACAATTTAAGGGTAGGTAGAATATTTAACAAGGGGGAAGCGGGGAGATAATAATAAAATAGAAAGTGGATAATGTTTATAATAACGAGGATGTAAGGTTTTAGATGGGAATTATGGAGAAAATATTATGAAAATATATGTAAGATATATGTAGCGATAAAACAGAGAATTTCCTCGGAAGGAAATAAATAATATCGTAATACAATTTAAGGGTAGGTAGAATATTTAACAAGGGGGAAGCAGGGAGATAATAATAAAATAGAAAGTAGATAATGTTTATAATAACGAGGATGTAAGGTTTTAGATGGGAATTATGGAGAAAATATTATGAAAATATATGTAAGATATATGTAGCGATAAAACAGAGAATTTCCTCGGAAGGAAATAAATAATATCGTAATACAATTTAAGGGTAGGTGGAATATTTAACAAGAGGGAAGCAGGGAGATAATAATAAAATAGAAAGTGGATAATGTTTATAATAACGAGGATGTAAAGTTTTAGATGGGAATTACAAAGAAAATATTATGAAAATATATGTAAGATATATGTAGCGATAAAACAGAGAATTTCCTCGGAAGGAAATAAATAATATCGTAATACAATTTAAGGGTAGGTGGAATATTTAACAAGAGGGAAGCAGGGAGATAATAATAAAATAGAAAGTAGATAATGTTTATAATAACGAGGATGTAAGGTTTTAGATGGGAATTATGGAGAAAATATTATGAAAATATATGTAAGATATATGTAGCGATAAAACAGAGAATTTCCTCGGAAGGAAATAAATAATATCGTAATACAATTTAAGGGTAGGTGGAATATTTAACAAGAGGGAAGCAGGGAGATAATAATAAAATAGAAAGTGGATAATGTTTATAATAACGAGGATGTAAAGTTTTAGATGGGAATTACAAAGAAAATATTATGAAAATATATGTAAGATATATGTAGCGATAAAACAGAGAATTTCCTCGGAAGGAAATAAATAATATATTGATACAATTTAAAGTCAGGTAGAATATTTAATACGGAGGAAAATAAGGAGATAATAATAAAACAGAAAGTGGATAATATTTATAATAATGGGAATGTACTAAACTAAGTAATGTTTTAAGTGGAAATTAAACAAGGAACATTATGTAAATATTATAACGACAAAATAAAAAATATTCTCTATAGGAAATACATGATGTTGTAATATGTGTAACATAGGGAATGCTATGTTTCATAAGGATGTGTTTAATAAGAAGAGAAATAGGGAAATGATAATAAAACAGTAAGTGGATAATGTTTATAATAAGAAGAGTGTGATCTTATAGTTAGAGAATAAAGGAGATATATTAGAGAAAAATAATAAGAGAAAGAAATATTTTAAAACTGGATGATATTCTAATGTAGTGACACATGAGTCAACAGAAGATTCGAATCATATTAATTGAGAGACTCATATTGTTGTGCCTTAGAATGTCAACGTTGTTTTTGTTTGCTAGGTACAAAGGTAAACGAACTCCTGACAAAACATTATCGCTGTTATTTGTAATCGTCAACCGGAGTTACACTTGGACTTCTTGTCATAACACCGGTTGATACAAATAGACGAACGTGCTCTTTAGTCATACAGTTGAATAGCGAGCGTAGAGTTGAACAATAGCATTGAGCGAGCGACAATAACGACTGGCATACACTATCTCTGTACTTGTATTTAAAGTGATTTTAATATACACTATTACAATTTTATCACTATAATAAAATAGATTTACCTCTTGATTAAACCAACACATATAATAATCCACCTCACTAATATTAAATAGAGAGGAGTACGCGTTTCCTTTCTTTTTAAGTTTGTATTGTTTTAAAGTAGCGAATAGAATACATAAGAGAAAGAAGACAAGATACTATAGGTAGAGCATAAATGGAAAATAATAAAGAAAAATAGCGAGGACAACGCCGCGAAACCTCCCTTTTTTCGTTCGAAGAGCAACCCTGTGCGATTAATCATCGTTGAAAATAAGCTACGGTGTGTACCAATGTACTTAACCACCGTAAAAACGGGGAAAAATTCCAACTGATCATAGATAGCTTGATAAATTGCTTCACGGAATACAATTCCATAATCTATTTCATAGTATTGTATTTAAATTCTATTCGTAATGTAAAGGGGATAACACAATGCTTGAAATACGATATTGTTACACATGGATTGTTCGTTCGTTTATTAATAATCTTTCGGTATATTCTTTAAATTATTTTATTGTTAGAGCGAATCAACTTACTTTCAATTTTCTATCGATGATCATAGATTGCTTAATCATAGATCAATCATCGGATACTTCTTCCTAACACACATGATTGTACATTATCATCATTCTTTCTCTTCAAAGCCAATAATCAAACACATTGATTACATTTCTCTTCAATTTAGATCTTTCGCAATCCTTAAAATCAGTAGGCATCGAAACCATTGTATCAGTCTATAGTATCATTAAACGCTATAATCGACGACCATAGTACTATTTTTATACTTCGTTGCTTTCTAATCTCTGAAACAATTATACGCCAATTTTAACCGTCGAAGCAATCAAATCCACGTGGATTATATACCTTCTCAATTTAATTCCTTTCTAATCGACTAACCAACCATTAACATCAATCGTTCTTACACCTCAAACGATATGATCAACCATCATGAAGCTATTTCTATTTAGTTTCACTTCCTTTCAAAATTCCATTTGATCATGTAGTGCAATTAAGTAATTGACCATCATATACATAAATCATTCACAAAATCATTCTTCTTCAAAGAGGAAAGTAAACTAATTCGTGAATCAATTTTGAATTGATTGGAAACCAATTACTACAATTTTCCAATCTTCCATACAATCATACACCATTGTCAAACCATCGACTACCACGTCAATCATCCTCCCGTTCGATTTACTCTCAATTTAACATTTCTCTAATCAATTAACCTCTCAACATGCAAACACGTCTGGCAAACGTTTCATTTGTATTCGTTATTTCCAACGTGTTCGAGACGCCACGAACAGTGCATACTTTTACGTTGAACCATATCAAATGGTATTTTTAGCGCTCATCGAATCCTATTTCATTTATATGTCAAGGGGTTAAACAATCGCGTATCAACCACCATAACATTTCTATCTAATCATTATTTCCATCTAATTTCAATCGTTCTCAATCTTTCACACAATCGAATCTATGATGAAATCTCAAACCTGCAATCTTTCGTGCAATCCTAGTAATTACACGATCGACTACAGAGCGTTCTATTTTTATTTAATTATCTCTCAATCTGCCAATCCTACAATACGTCGTGGAATGATCACGCCATGATTAATCAATTTCTCAATTTTTGTTAGTATTGCAATTTACATAGTTTCAAATGAAATTTTGGCCAGGCCTTTGATAAGGTTAATGTTAAATATCTTCTTAAAACATTAGAAATTCCTTTCTGTCAAAAACATTAGATCTTGCAGGTATAGATCATTGAATCCTATTCTGAGAATTGTCCAGCTCTTCCAACATAGAAACACTTTGAGATTCCTCTGTCGTACTCTAGTTAGACCAATACTGCGACGTGGATCCATAATCTGAACACCATACTTCAGCAACCGTATAGCATCGCTTGGAAGGGTTTGGAACAGGTGTTCACGTACAGTTATGATGCCTTTTACATGCAATGATTATCGAGCTATAATGTTTACTCTTGGTCTTACGTCATTGGAATGTAGAAGAATAACTCACTGCATCCTGTTTGCTCACAGAGTGTTCAATGGTCTTAAATGTGAATACTGTGCTGAAATGATCAAGTATTTCAAGACGAATGTCTATTAGAAACGTACGATATTATAATCTTTTGTATGTACAGTCTCAGAGTACATCGCTTGGGTACCTTACTGGATTTAACCGCATTGCCTTAAATACCAACAATGCCACCCATCTATTGTTACATCTTCTCAAACTTGTCGAGCAATTAGGAACTTTGTATACCGTGCTTCATCCTAGTTGGCAATTAAATCGTAACTTAATCGCCTAATTTAATATTGAATATTCTAGTCCATCTAACTATCAAAGATCTGCATATCTCTCATAAACAGTTTCGACGTATCTCTCAGAGTTCTCGCAGGGCATTCAGTTTTCTGTAAGTCCAGTTTTTTTCCGACTTGCCGCACGTTTGTCTCCGTAAACACTAATCTTCACCGAAACACAGCCTAGAAGCGGACCAAAGACGTAGCTACGTAGGGAAGAAAACCGCAGAGAAATCGGTTCAACGGTTCCCGAGCTACGAGGTAACAAAGAAGCAAACAAACAGACAGAGAGACGTTGTGTTTTAGATGAGGTAGAGATGGCACGTCCGGCCTTAAATTACATTGAGATTGACATTGAAATTGAAATATAGAAACTCGGGGATAGAAGTATAGAAATTTGAGGACCGAAACGTACAAGTCGAGGCTGAACACCAAATCCAACGAAACGAACGCGTCGCTTCCTCGCGTTTCCTCCGCTTGCCAGGACTCTAGGAAAAGATTAATCAGCGTCGTGCTGCCTTATCTCTTCGCCACGATAAACTCTACACGAGTACAAGTCCGTAACAATAAGAAACGAGTACCCAATTGCGAGTATCTCCTTTACGTTCACGGGAATCCCCTTGAAACGCATAAAGGCGCAGCGGGAACTCGCGGATGGGTCAGGTGTTTTAGGGGGAATGGCGGTATTTAAGCGACTAAGAAACGTTGACTGCGGTAGCCGAGGGTGGAGAATAGGCGATGCCAGATGGACGAAAGGATAAGATTCTTTATGGTCGGAGATAGACAGATACAAACAGTTTCACGGCGAGTCGGTAACAAGCCGGCCGGTGATCGATGCGAGCGTCCTGCGATGATTTAACTATCCTTGCCGACGCGTCGGAAAATAAATGCTGAATTACTAGCGGTGCAACGTGTTAAGCCCTGTTCACACCTGGCGGATCTTCGTGGATATGGATGGTGGAGAGCCAAGCCGATTCTGTTCAATTCCATCGTGATTCTATGTCGAACTAGATTTCAACTTACATTTGTGTAAGTTTCTTTTATTTGTAGCATACAACGTTATACTTTAACCGGTTATTAAACAACGAAATGATAAACATACATATATATTTGTTTTTTGGAAATTAGTTAGAATTTTAATGTTGTTGCTTCGTTACTGTTATTTTAATGTAATTACTATCGTATCGATAAGGAAAGTAGTTAGGCAGGTTTGTGGTTTCGTCCACTTAAGGAAAGTTACCGGTTGGTTAAAATACGCGAAAAAGAGTTGCATGCGATAGGACGCAGGTCTTGAGAGTCAGCAAGAATCGTAGTCTTCATTGCGCGGTTCAAAACAAAAAGAAAATAAATCAAAGATAGAGAAAGTACGAGAAAAGCAACAGCAGGATTGCACGTGCAACGTTTGGCTCGCTAATGCGATCGATTTTTAACCTTGAAACCATCACATCGCCCGATTACGTCGCACCGCGCGTTCGGTTTTCCAACAATAATATTGTATCTTGTTTTAAAAAATATCGGATAAAAATGTGCTTTTACTGTCAATAACTTGTAAATAAAAGCTTTCTACTGCAGTTAAGAAGGCATTTGATCTTGAAGGGGTTAGAGCCTAAACGTGTCTTATGGAAATACGTCAGCGTGGATGGCTCGTTGGATTGAAGAATTTCAAGTTACATTTCCCAGGTTCACTGAAATTATGAGACGTTGGAATACGATAACAGAACAAAGGAAGAGCGGTGAAAAAAAGGATAAAGAGACTGATAATTCAAAAGTATTGGGCGAATAAAAAATTTCATTTCTAAATTTCATTTCTAGGTAGATCAAACGCAACATTTCCATTTAACAAGTGTAAACGGGGCTTTACGTCGCTAGCTCTGGAAAACCCCCGAGCGTAATGCAAGCTTATCTGCGAGCTAGAACTAGTATTTATTGCGATGCTGACGCAGGCTGCGTCGTGTTTGACGTTAAGTACCGAGCTGGGAATAAATGTTAATAAAGCGGTCGGTGGTTGGAATACGCGATGAAATGAGTTGGGAATGTTAGGCCATAGTGAATTCCAGTGCTTGTGATACTTTGGTACTCGGTGACAGCAGTTGGATTAAAGTGTGTCGTTTCTTCCACCGAGAATAAATGCTTCAATAAGTGATTGAAACGGACAGGAAGAAACAGGTTGAGGATCATTGGACGATGGCTCCTGGTAGTTAGGAACAGTCATTGGAGACAGATAGTAGTTTTTCTAAGTTACAGCGGATGCTAATAGAGCGACAGATGGTTGAGATGCTTGCTATTACTGAATAGTTTTCACTCTTAAGAATATTACTGACGCAGCGCAAATTTATATTAAATACCATTAGAGTCATCTTTAAACCATATTTAATCACATACCTCTAAATCAATTAAAATTTCCAAAGGATTTTTTTCAAATTAATTAGAAGCGAGAAATTAATTAAAATCTAGAGGAAATGGAGCGTAATATACGAATAGCAATACGACTATCTCCTAAAGAATTATATTCGATACATAACTCTGCCAAATCAATAAAAACCGTAAGAGTATTCTTTCCAAATAAATTAAAAGCGAGAAATTAATTAAAACCAAGGCAGACAACGGACGTACACGGATAACAACAATAATTCAATAGCATTAAAATCAGCTCTAAACGATCACATCCAATACGTGCCTCTATTAAATTAATTAAAACTCTAAAAATATCCTCCCTACTACAAACTATCATCTACCTAATCTAAAAAAAAAAGAACTCGTCAATCTACGAAAGAAGCTTCAGTTTAAAAAAAAAAAAAAAAAAAAAAAAAAGAAAAAAAAGAAGCTTCGCGTGACAAAGGACGGAAAAGAAGAAAGAGAAACATAACGCGACATTCCATACTCTACACTTCTCCTAAGAATAATTCTCTCTGTCCCATCCCTAAACGACCATACTCGATCGGATACCTCTGCCATCTTCGCTCGTAAAAACTTATATTTAATCAGTAAGCCGCTACCGCGAGCGGGACGCTTTACGATTTATCCCGAGTCGTTTGATTGAACGCTTTACGACAATCTTTCCTCTTCTGTAGACCATGCACTCTCGTTCGCTCTCTTTATCCTTCTTTCCTCGTCGATTTAATTCCCTGTCGGAACGCTGGAAGATGGGGTCGGTTCGTTATCGCGAAACACCGGCGTTGAGAGCGAAATAATGCGTCGTGGGCGCAGATAACCGGTTTTACACGCGTGTCAACGATAGTCAAAGCCCCGCCTTAATCATTCTAATGTGCCCTGAACCTCCTTCGTTCACCGTTCACGGCTTCTTATTTCCCAAGACGGGCCCGGACCGTCGAAAATTACGATAACAGGGTAATCGTTCTCGATGCGACACGAGCCGGCCTCCAATGCTTGCCCCCTATGGTAAAATGGCTCCGTTTTATCGTCCATTTAGAGGCCACGTGAAACCCGAATGACGGTTTAGCAAACTGTATGGCTGCAAAAAAGTTCCAATTAAATTTTATGTTTCATTAAGCGAACTTGAGTAAATTGCTTATAGCGAGGAATTTATAATTCCTCTTCTCTTACATATTTGGAAATTTAATGAAGATTTCACATTTTTTTCATTTCACGTGCTTCCTGAATAATATGCAGTTATGGTACGTATGCCTGTGTGATAAAGATGATATGTGTGATATGGTTTATCTGCGCCAAGATAAATAAAGGACATAGTTCGATGTAAAGTAGTTCTTCTATTTTTCGTTAATAACGATTTTATTGATTCGACAATTGTAAATCGTGGGATCGTAAATAAAGCGTAATTAGTAGCGCGGTAACTACAGAAAGCATATATCCTTATTTTACAAGCGAAGCATTTTCTTATGAGCTTCTATATTGCCTTCCAGTAACATCAAATTTGTGTATCCTTCTGAAAGCATACTATATTATAATATAATTGTAATAATAATATTAAAAGATACTATATTTGGATCTAGTTAATTAATATATAGATGCTGTAATAAATGCGATGCTAGCAACTGTTCGAAGGTGTTTCTTTTTATAACAAATTTGTGATTAAACAATCGCAAATAAACATCTTCAATCCCATTCTCGTTGCAACTTCGAATAGCTAATAATGTTGAAGTGGTCATAATGTAATGAACTGATCACACGTTGATATAATGAGATAGAAAGTTAAAAGTGTAGAAGAAGAAAGCACGGTATTGGCTTCAGCAATGTTGCGAAAGAAACGAATTTTCAAAAGTACCGAACACGGATGCCCAGACGATAATTTATAGCGTATCGAGATCGAGGCAGCACCGATCGCGATAAATCTTGATCTTTATGGTGATCTGATGCGCGCACGCCACATGCTCTATGGTTATATCCGCCCACTTTCGACCCCATCGACATCCGCCCTCTCGCGATACATGCTATTTATTTTCCCATCTTGGCCCCCACGACGCGCCTTTCTTTTTCTCTTCTTTCCTTCTTTTCTTCCTCTCTTCGAACGCTCGACTCCTCGAGATTTGCCGGAAGATCGCGGATCCCTCCGTTTATTTTCACCGTTTCGTTTCATCCATTGTGTGCCACGTGCAGAAAGTGTCAACGGTCTTTGTGCTATTGTGGTTATTGCGCAGGTACATTAGTCGAGCGACAGTGAACTGAGAATTATCTTGTACATTGTTTTATATATATTTGTATATCGTTATTTTGCATATATTTTGCACATAATTATATTGTGCCCATATGAATGTATATATAATATATACAATATAACATATAATATATGTGTACAATATATACAACATAATTATATATATTTATATATAATAATTAATTTATATGTATATATACAAATACTAATATATAATATAATAATACAATATATATACAATCATATTGCATGTCGTGGCTTTAAATCACTAGAACCTACTCATAGGCTATAAACGTTCTTTCATAGTAACACTAACACACTCCTAATATTGTACTGTCCACTGACCAGGCCCATTTTGGAATATGACTGTATTATCCAATCGTCTTACTGGAAATCGCGTAGTTACAAAATTGGGAGTGTTCGACATAAATTCCTTAGACTCGGTCCTAAACGACTCGGGTCTATTCTACGTCTGCTGTTTCTCGCATTTATGACGCGGTTCTTAGCGATTTGAATCTTCAATCATTGAGCAGTAAAGGGACGACGTTGGTACCATTTGTGTTTGTAAGATACTCAAGATAGCCAACAAGAGCTGACACATGTTTGCTACTTATTTTACTACAAATCTACATGAGCTACATATAAGACAAACCCACGTAACCGAAACCGGTAAATAAAGTCAAATTTATTAGAATGTTGCAATAAACGTGCAAACGAGTAGATCCCCGCTACCTACATTTACCTAACAGTGTAACGCTCGATATATACACTGGAACCTAACTTCAAAGGATCCTCCAAGAGATATAATTCCACTTATAATACCATTACTCAAAATCCAGCCACCTGCAAGACCTCGCGTACAGCCTGCAACTAAAAGAACAAAGTGGGGAAAAAGGCAAGTTACGAGGAGCAAAAAAGAAATCACTTTTCGTGAGATTCAAGTTGGGAACGATTCAAACCTGATCTCGAATGGTTGGAGAGGAAGCGCAACCGCATAGGCGCGGACAAATTACACGGCGGTGCTCACGGCGGTGCATCGATTTATGTCGACGCAAACAGTGTAACAGTTAAGCCTTAACTGTTAAGGTCTCGCTGGCATTAGCATAATACGTTGGCCGATCGATTATTTCAATAAATGTAATCGGAACCGGCATTTAGCGGAACTCACTGCATCAGATAAGCTTGGATGGGGAATAATGAACCGCGTTTTAAATTCCCCGCATCCTCTTTTTCTACTCCTTTACATATTCATTGACGCTATCACCAGCACACGTGGTCCATTCGACGTTTTTCAATCTTCCAGATGGCAATTCATCATGTAGTCTGTTTGGACGTTTCGAAATTCTGGAATTTTCCCTTGCTTTAGTAATTCTGGAATAATGTACGTATGTACGTATGTATGTATTCTTTATTGCAATTTAGAATATCTGTTACAATTTTCCAGTTACGCGAATACTTCAAAGTTGCACGTTTTACGCTTGTTTTTCTTCCCATTTGCTTATCTATGATCCGAAGTTCCAGAGTTTAGCTTTCATTTTGAATTATATTAATATAACAAGGGAAAATTAATATTCATCCCCTTGTTATATTAACCTGGTCGAGCATTGAAGGTAAAAATTGAAAATGTATAAACTGTTATATATTCAACTGATGTTTAGTGTCTAATAAATTGTAGCAATATAATTGTGATATTACTGATATCATGTATGGGCGTCTTTTACTAATATCATAAATCAATATCAAACGAGCTTCGAAAATTATTTATTGAATTTTCATTAGCTCTTAATGACTTTCAGGGTTGAGAATTAAGACTATATAGACTATTAAATACATGAGTTAATAGCTACTAAATCGTAATAATATAATTGTACCCATTAATACTAATACATAATATTACACGTTCTCATAAAATACACCTATTAATATCATCAGTCGTTATCAAACGAGCCTTGCAATGTCACCTCCTGTAGAGTGAAATAGTTACTTGAAATAATTACTTGCTCGCCAGTTTTTTCAACTTGACAAAATACGCATTTATAAACATACAACTAGTTAATCTTTAATGTCTGGAATAAATCGTAGCAAAAGCAATGTAACGTGTTTCGATGAAATTCGCCTATTAATACCATAAACCGATATCAAACGAGCTTTGAAAATTTTTTGCTAATTTTTCATTACATGTTGTTGACTTTCCACAAAGATCATTAAAGGTACGAACTAATACAGTCTGTCACACAAGAGCGTGTCTGCGATATCTGCGAAACCTGACACCTAATCAGAATGAGATAAAAAGAATGTAAACAAACGAAAACTTCTCTAATACGCGTTGCTGAATACCTTTCAGTTTCATTTGAAACAGTGAAAGGAACAGAGCTTTTTAATATGAGTGCCGCGTACGCGAAACGTCGAAAATCGTCTGGCATGGGCGAATGAAAACAGAGATCGTGATTGGAGTAATATAATATTCACTGATGAATCTTCGTTTTGGGCATGGTGTCCTATTAGGCGTGCTTGGACTATCCATGGAAGAAGGATGATTCAAAGAAGTGTAAAACACCCTATAAAAGTGCATGTTTGGGGTTGCTTTAACGCACGCGGTTTTGGGACTTTGTGCGTCTTTACAGACAATCTGAATGCACAAAAGATGGTGAAATTGTACCAAAGGGGACTTCTCACATCCGTGAAACGTTGGTTCAACCAAACCGAGGACCAATGGATATTGCAAGAAGACAACGACCCTAAACATCGAAGTCGCATCTGCACCCAATGGAAAGCGAAAAACGCCATCACAGTACTTCCTTGGCCATCGCAGTCCCCTGATGCAAACCCTATCGAAAATGTGTGGTCCCTAATGAAATGCAAGCTGAGAGGAAGACGTATCACGAAAATAAGAACACTTGTACATCACATTCGAAAGATATGGAGGTCGTTACCAGAATCCTACGCTCAAAAATTAGTCGAGAGTATGCCGAAACGATGTCAAGCTATAATCGCTAATGGAGGAGATTGGACACCCTACTAAGTAATAGCGTATTAGTGTTTTAGATGTAGATTCAATTCATATAAATTTTTTTACAAATATATAAATATTTACAGAAATATCGCAGACACGCTCTTGTGTGACAGACTGTATCTGATAGATCGTAATAATAAAATTGTACCTATTAATACATAATATCGCATAATATTACATACTTTCACCTATAATGTATATTATAATACACCTATTAATACCGTCAAACGACCATTAAAATATGACCTGCGTGTTGAAAGCATTAATTCAAGAATCTTGTCCGATCGCATAAAAAGAACGTCATTGAGGACGCGGCTGAAGAAATATCGCCATGAAGCTCGGCTCGTCCGGCGTTTCACGAGATCTTTAAATCAAACCGAAGCTTTGGTGGTGTCAGGATGCGCAGGATGCATCCCCCCTCAAACCGGAAGGAAGCATTTTGCGCGTTCGTTTTCACGCGTTCACGATCGAGCTTAATTACCTCCTCGCGGTTCACAGTCGACTATAAACTTTAATTTTTATAGGGTGATCAAAATGATCGTTGGCTACTAACAAAGTCACGAATACGAGTTGCTTGGTCTATTATAAAATAGCTGACGTTTGAAGGATACAGGAAGTTCTCCGCTTTATTCGTAGCGCTATAATGGAAACAGAGTAGGACTAAAATAGAAAGAGTAGAGTAGAAATAGCTAATCGCAAGGGTAAGATGCGGAAATGTGGAGGAGGGAAATTGTTACTGATTGGAAAAAGCGAATAAACAAACCGTGCACGTATTTTACCTAGTTCAGATGTAGAAGCCTTAAAAGTCTCATAAAACATTGCTATAGTTTAGATGTTACTAAGAGAGGAATATATGGCAGAGAAGTAAAACGACGATAAACTGATTAAGAGGTTTGCAGGAAAAGCGTAAGCATAGTATAAGTAGCCAACTAATCATAAGTCACAGGTAGATATGTAATAGGTAATATATAAGTTAAGTATAGGATAGTACATGGTATATAGTATATAGTACATTATAGGACAGTATACAAGTTAAGAGAAATAAAGATATACGTATAATGTTTAATTTTTAGTATTAGATATAACGTGGTATGTGTGTTTGGAATGGGAATGTAAGTGGGTGTGGGTTATTGTATGTGGTAGATGGTCCAAGAATCGTACTGTGATGCGTGGGAGTTGGAAATGGGTAAGCAGAGTGCATTTTGTGGCCTGTGAAATCGAAAACTAAATAAATTGCATTACTACTGGGGTAGAAATAAATCTGAAGAGGATGGCGTTCGCTATGGTTCACATACATATGAAACCTAATTAAGAAGAAAGATATATCATAATTGTATCTAGAATTATAAAAGATTTATTAATTATAGTATTTTATCGGAAATTTTATACAAAAGTAAATTTACTATAACGAAGTAGGTTGAATAAAAGTCACGTATAATTAATTCATGAAAAATAATACGCTACATATTAATTATATCAATTAATTGACCATTATATTGAAATTATAATTACTTATAGGGAGGCTTGTAATTATCTCTATAATGATTGTATTTTATGTCTCTAAAATAATTATAGTATTACTAAAAAGAAAAAAAAAATGAATGAAATTAAATCACGAATGCCCTCGCCCTTTACGATCTCGCATAATTTTCAGTGAATGGAATAATTACAGACAATGGTGATATTTATTCAATCGGCGTAGTAATTATCGCTCTAGTTTACGACTGTCTGAAATTTCTAATAAAACGCACAGTTACCATAATTGCACTCAAGGAGTTTCAACCCTGTTAATTTGTGATAAATTAGGTGTGAAATTATTTTAGAGGTTTATAGATACTCATGCTATTAATATCCACATACATACTCATAAATTGGCTTGTATCATTTACTGTTGCCCTATGGAAATTTTCTTGATAATTTAAACCAACCTAGAGAGGAAATCATACTTTCAACAATAACTACAATACATAAATATATATAAGGAAATGACATATATTTTCATAACACGTCTAAGAAACTAGGAATGACTTAACATCTGCATTTATATGCAACTAAATAAACGTAATGTTCCATTTATATCGTTATATCAGTAATCAACACGCGCTTCTACATTCGTCTCTAATTAAAATTCAGAAATAACTCAATTACTTCGATCTTATGCCTGCTAACCACGTACTACCGACGAACCTTGCCTTGAAATATCCTGTTATATAATCTAACCACAGCGTGGGCATGTAATATCATTATACAACTAAAAATGTGATACAGGATTGTAGAAATTTTGATTGGAAATTCTTCAGACAGAAATTTCTTTACAGGTAAGAAAGAAAAGTTTTACAATTTTCACTGACTCCAGAATTAATAATGTTCTTCTTTTACTGTATACGCCAGAGTCTTCTTACATAATAATTTGATGGACAACCAATGGTGCCAATGGATTGACAAGTTGCAATGTGTATGTTGTGAAAATCTAAAAATTAGCAAAATGTAAAAAAATATTCAATTATATTGCTTGAGTTATGTTAACAAAAATATGAAAATACATAAAAATTCACAATGTATCTATGAACCTCTCATTCATGATTTTAGTATATCTCTTTTTATTCTATTTTAATTCAATGCATATTTATGTTATTGAATTTTATTTGTCAAATGATATAAGCACATGCCTTGTGACAATTATTTATAAAAATCCATTTCTTTCATTATCAGGCTTGTTGCTGTTCTCAAGATAATTTATTCCTATCGATAATTTGTAATTTCACTTGTAAAATTTCACTAAAAAAATTATACTTGGACTGTGTTCGAATTTCGAATATTACTTATTGCAGAAGACTTTCCATTAAAATTGCTCGTATTAATACGTGGAAGAAAACGAAGAAGGGAAAAAAAAAAAGGACAAGATTTTTCACCTGATCGGTATCGCTATTAAGCTTCCAATTAGGGTCATGTTGTACAACGCTCGGAATAATTAGGGGATCGAGTTCTTACGATCTATACGATCAGATACGAAGTATGTAGTATACGACACGTTACACAATTTTGTGGATCATTTAACTCGTTCAGGATCGCACTGAATTTTTTTGGGGAAAATTACATCCAACGACACGATTCTCCAAGAGTTGTTAACTTATTTTTTATTATTACCTCCATTTAAATGTTATGTAAAACGCACGAGAGGCGATTACTGTGACACGTTAACGAAGCGACAAAAATGATTTTTTCTAACGAGTATAATTATCTGCTAGAAATTTTTGGCTTTAAAAAAGATAAGTGCGTTTTCTAGATTTTAATGGAAAAATAATAGAATTGTTTCAACTTATAATAAATTATTTCGATAAATTATCTATAGTACAGAGAAGAAAATTTATGTCTTAAGAAATATTTAATAATAAACTGAATAATTTTCTTTAATGGAAGAATCGTTATTCGCCTGTATGTAAGAAATGAGTTTAGAAGTAGCTTTCCAACAATGTACAACGCAAAGATTAATTCTGAACTTAAGACTCGAACGACACTTTCCTAATTTCCGAACAAAGATTCAGCGTAAAATTTGCAATCAGTAGAAACTGCAACTTGAAATCCACGATAAATATTCTGTGACGATATGTTCTTTGAAGCAATACACTCCTCATCCGGTAATCTTAATCAGACAGACAATAAATCTACGCGATACATTAATTCGATTCTTGATAAGTAATTTGTTCCTCTGCATGTACAATACTTCAGCCATGGATCGGTATCATTCATCATTCTAAATGTAATCGTTTCATCTTCTTGTTCGTTTAATTACGAAATATCGTGTACTAAAGGAAGTGATGGGAAAAATTTATTTTTTAATTTAATTCTTAATATTTATGACAGCAGAAATGTGAAATAAAATGAATTGTTGGGTTTTTCGAGATTGGTAGAAACTTTGCGTGTATTCAACGACATAATGTTAATATATATTGTAAGAAACAATTTGTTAGGATGAAATATTATTCTTCTCAAACGGTATAATAAAACGTTGGAGCCTATTTAATAGATGAAAATACATAGTGCCTAATTTTGCCAAATAGAAGCAAGCCATTAAATGTTAATAAAAAGAAATCTAAAATCTAAGAATCATTTGCTACGAAAAAAGAAAATACAATGGAATTTTGTTCATATTGCATTGTAAGAATGTATAAAAATCAGATAAAATAATGTCATATAGACAAGAATTGAAAGAAAGAATTGGAAAGAAAAAATATAAAGTATCAGGAATAACTGGTTTAATAAATTATTACAATTTCCATATCAAATTTCTATGTGTAAAAAAAAAAAAGATACTGAAGCAATAATTACAAAAGCTATTAAATCCATTATATAGCCAGTTCTTCAGTTAATAATATTGTGCAGCGAAGAATTTTGCAAGCGAACGGTACAACATTAACAAGCACAATTTTCAATATGTATAATCTAAACTAGTTTACAATTAGAGTGAACCAAGATATCAAGTTCCTTCTTTGGAATCAAGGTCATCCAGTAAACGTGGAAAAAATTAAGTATTAAAAATTTAATTACAAGATCTGATGAAAACATTAAGTACACAGTCCTCCTTTTTCAACTCATTTATAATCAATAATTATGTTGGTGGGGCATTAAAATCTCAAATTTCTCTTTAACCATAAGAAAGATTAAAAAAAAAGATAAAAAAAAAAAAATCATCGTCAACACGTAAAAGGTAAGAATTTAAAGAGACAGCACAGAATTACATAGCAATATCGTTCCTTTCTTAGTTGAAAGTAAATTATAACATTAGTATAATGAGCACTTTCTTTCTTTAGAAATATAGGAAAGTGTTCTTTTATTAAGTTCTCGTCTGAGAATCAAAAAGCTAACAAACAATCAAATATTCTCTGATTTCCATTCTACGGAATTTCCTAATCGAGCCCATTAAATCTATGTAAAAGACATACCATAGTAGCCATATCAAGATCGTCAAGCTACACTCAATGGGCAACCAGACCAATCTTTCATCCAGGCGAACGAAGAAGGACCGAGGAGCAAAGACAGCACAGGCTACTAAAGCTATCAAACACTTCCTTCTTTCCAAAGAATTTACCAATTAAAGGAAACTCTGAAGGACGCGGTAAATTAACAATATCAAGATCATCAAGCTCACTCAATGGATAAGCAGATCGATTTTTCATTCAGGCCAACGAAGAAGGACCGAGGAACAAAGACAGCAAAAGCTACTAAACCTATCAAATATTTCCTTCTCTTCAAAGAATTTTCCAATTAAGGGGAAATCTGAAAGACGCGTTAAACTAACAATATCAAGATCGTCAAGCTCGTTCAATGAGCAGGCAGATCGATTTTTCATCCAAGCTAACGAACAAGTACCGAGGAACAAAGGAGGCAAAAACTCTACTTAACTTATCAAATACTTCCTTGTTTCCAAAGAATTTCCCAATCAACGCCATTCAAGTGTGAAAGATGCGTTAAATTAACAATATCAGGATCAACGAGCTCGCTGAATGGGCAGCCATACGAATCCTTCACTCAAGCCAACGAAGATGTACTGAGATGGAAAGAAAACAAAAAGTTACTCATCCAAGCCAGTGAAAAAAGACTAACGAAGAATGAAACAGTGAGACAAAGCAAAACAAGTTTCGTTCTAAAATGAAGAAAAAGAGGGGGAGGGGAGGGGGCAAAAAGGAGCGACGAGGCAAGTTCTCGTTTTCTATATTCTTCCTAGCGACTGTACTCACCTTCTAGCACCCTCGTAGGGACCCAGTCACGTTTTTACCTGTGCCTCTCTGCTCCCTCGTGTCCCGGTGCTCTCTATCCGTCTCTCTTCGCGCGATGCCAGTCACCGGCCCTGACTCCTGCCGGCTCGCCGTTACGCTGTTAAACGAGCGAATCGCCAGTAGCTATCGGCTCGGCCGCATCTGGAAAGAATAAAGTACACGTTACGAAGGGTAAGCAAGCAGTCGTGCAGCAATGCAAGCCGGGACTAACGTAGACTGCATAAGTAATAGGGCCGCGGGCTGACTACGCTTCTCTTCTTTCCGCTAGCGGATATACACGGCTAAAACCCGACCAAGGATCGAACTCCGTCATCCCTCGATCGTTTCCGTGACCGAGTAACCCTCCAGGTGTAGTTGGAGGCGTTCTAGTCGACTTGTTATACGGATTGAAATGTGAGCACGTAAGTTAAATGACAGGAGCGAGTGCCCGAGCACGTCTGACGACGTGGATAGCTGTTTGGGTACATGTTGCGAGTGTTATCAAGTGGAAGAGAAGGTTTTGTGGATTTTCGGTTTAGTTTGGCTTTGCATTAGGCTATGGTAGAGTTTCGTTGATTTGAATTTATCGAAAACCAAGTAGTTAGTATAATAGGGTTCTATTGATTTTTCATGCGTGTGATCGAGATTGTCAAATAGATGGATTTTATTCGTTGATAGAAATTCATCTAATCAGGCACTAATAAAATTTTACTGATGATAAGTTCAGAGGTAGTGGATGTTGAAAGTTTGTGATTATTGGTTAATGATGATCATTGTACAATTTGTTTCGCGATCACTGGTTGAGAAGTGGTACAGTTTCAGCTGTAACGTTGTGATTTCAATGTATCACTGTTATCACTTACCATATTTCAATAAGAAATAACAACACATTCAAGTTTACAAGCCCAGGTAGCTGATTCATTATCGTGCAATTATGCATATCGAATCTCAGGATTTACAGTAATTTAAAATCTTCTCGCGGAAGGATATACAATGATAGCAAAATACTGCCAAGGGCAAATTCCATAGAAAATACTTTTATTTTAAATAGAAATTTTTTTAACCGCGGGAAATTGCAGTAGATCAAACTGCTTGAGACTTCCGAATACCATCATGATCTATCATTTTCTCCAGAAAGTATACCCAGCCACGACATAAAAACGCCACAGGCAAATTACACGAAGAACATTTTCATTTTAATTCAAGGTATTGCATAAAAATTCATTTGCCCATACGACGCGGGATTTTCAAAAAATTCAAATTCGTTAGCATAAGACTGCCTCGAACCTCGGAATACCACCACGATCTATCATTTTACCGAGAAGGAATATACAATGACTGCTCTACGACGCCAAAGGGAAATTATATTGCCCGCAAACTAGAATACGCGTTCGAACAACCAAATGGAGACTTCAACGAGTGGAGACGAAGAATTCGCTCGCGGTCGAGTAGTATCAACAAGACGATATTCCAGAATCATGCTGGGTAATGATTTCAGGCATCTTTGCTACCACAAGCAAACAACCGAAAGTGTGTTTCATTTCCATTCAAATGACTTCGTTCTCAGACTATAGTACACTGATTCCTGACCTGGCTCAATCTTTTTCCATGGTTATTTCGAGTCATTTGACGAAGATGATGTGAACGTGAAGATAGCGCAGTTTTGTTGAGGTAATAATATGAGGCAGGTTTTTGTTCAATGAAAATTGTATCACGTAGCAAAAGGATTGTGGCGACGTATGTAATGGTAACCACACATACATATCGAAATAATTTTATGGCAGCTCTTGTGGTTTCAAGGATAATTTTATGGCGGATTTTATTGCGTGCTACATCGCGAGAATTTCATTGGCACATAAGTGTTCGCCTATGGGACTTGGATCGTAATTTCTGGATTATTAGCCTAACCCTGACGAGTCTATAGATTTTATGAATATCGAGGATTCAAAACGTTTCTAGGATATCTAGGATTTTAAGGACTCTACGAATTTCTACTGTTAAAATCAAAATCCATACACTTAGGATTATAAACATCTCGTTTCTTCGGGTACTTTAAAGAAATATACATTAAATAATTATTGAACAATTAGATTAAATCTTCGAAAATTGCTTATAAACGTTTACCTATTACAAATACTAATTACATTAGAGGTAGCCGTATAATACAGCTTAAATGACAGCAAAACTTCCATCACAGTGGTAATCCTTTCAGGTAAAACGCTTTTCAAATACATCATCCGATCTGAACTTCATCATTTCAGCCTCTACAACAGGAAGCTATTATGGAAACCCTTGTAACGAGTCTACAAATAGGTTCCAAACAGAACGCCAGTCTACCTTGCTCTTTTTTCTCCTTCTCTTTCATTTCTCCTTCTCTCAGTTTAATTACAACGCTACACCCTAATCGGTAAACGCCTAACACTTAAACGCCACACAAAAACGGTGTTTCGCCCATCAACAACCGCGGATCCATCATTACACCCATCAGTCCATTTCTTCGATCCCTTCATTTAATCCAATTACCCGAAAGATGCTGCAGATATCCGATCCCCTAATTGTTTTCAGCGTCCATAGATCAAGACGCTTTCACACTGCTTTGCAACGGTGCCACCCTTGTAACCGGCGTGAACAATTTACGCGACACGGACAGAGGAGGAAGCTTCACAATGAAACGTGTGATTACCAATTTCAAGACCAGACTAACGTACGGTGGCTGTTTTCGAAGATCGCTCAGAATCGAGTAATCAACCGCGTGATTACTGGCATGAAGATCGAAGATAATACACGAAGCGGGTAATTCCTATCCGGGAAAATCATCAGCCGACGAAGGCGTGCGTTCTGGGAGAAAAGCACCGGCATGGGATTAATCATCATAGCGTCAAGTTTCATCCGTGAAATCACTATGAAATGCTCAATGAAAAGGTCATGTGCTTTACTATACTTGATCTACGCTACATCATCGGTCATCACTCTTTACGAACGTCGTCGTTCGCTGCGTTACAATCATTGCTAAGTCAACGCTCCATGGTACGTCAGAAATGAAGATATACGAAAAGATGTAAAAATTCCAACAGTCAAAGAGGAAATCGCTAGATACGCAAAAAAGTACAAAGAAAGACTTGCAACACACCCAAACCAGCTTGTAGCTGAAACAAATGAAACCATAATAGAAAGAAGACTGGAGAAGAAGCATCCCGCAGACTTCGCAATAGAAATACAATAAACAACCTGGAAGATGGAACCCCGCTAGGGGTAACCATCCACATGCTATATTTTTCAAGTTATAACATTTTACCAAATGTCCTTCTGGACAAATTGTAAAATTCAAACAAATAAATAAAAAAAAAGTTAGCCTCGATGATGATCGAGAATCGATACTTAAACATAACTTAAACCTGTTAAGAATTTCTATTTTTCAACGTTGCTCTGAAATTACCTAACTTGTAATTTTGTAACGTTACGTTACGTATGATAAGGACCAAAGATGGATGCACGAGATTCGTTTAAAAAATTCTTACGCCTATGTTCGATAAATTGAAAATTGAAGAAAAGGATGCCAAGTATGTTGGAATACAAATTAATGGCAAAAAGAAGATAAGGTAAGTCTGTACAGGTAGGTCGAAACATCGTTCTTGTAAAGCGTATGCGCTCACTTTTTATACTTTCACTGTGTAACTACGGTAGAACCTGGATCATGCGAAGCGACGTGGACCGGGCCTATTTCGGATAATGGGAAACTCGCCTAATACGGGAAATACGTGTTACAGATGCAGAAATCCAGAGAACGCGCATAAAAGTATAGAGTACTCCTAAATTATAGCGCTTGTAAATATTCAACAGGCGAGATACAATCATCTAGATCGCAGATATTAGATTTCATTTCCTTAATTATTCTTGGAAAAAAATATGAATTTGCATGAACATTCTACCCTCTAGCTTTTTATTAACGACATCCACAAGATGCAGCCACTTATGAGACATAAAATAACAATGGCTAAGAATTCCGCACGTGCCATTAACGTTTGCGATTCGCGCGTGATTCCTGCTGCCGCAGGCGCTTCGATCCTCCATGTATAAGCGTGGTTCCGCGCGGCAGGACGATTTTCTAGCGCGTTGGTTAGAACACACCGGAACCGGCTGGTTCTCGAGTATTCATCGCGCGTTATTGCTACGCGTATCGCATACTCGCGAGTATTTAAGCGAGCTACGTTCAAAGCGGAGAGGACGGTGGAAATTACTGTTCGCCTCGTAAATCGATGCAACGTGCAATTTACACCGCGAAACGGCGCTTCTTGCCGCCGTAAAGGCCCATTACGGCGTTGCGCGAGCCCGGCTGATATTAAAGCCAACATCTGCTTCGGGGCGTGCATCGATACACGGCTCACCCTTTTAAAGAATATTCCGAGGATATTCTATATCATACTGCTCCTTTCTTCTGATTTTTCGTATACTCTTATCGCCTTAAGTGCCTCGTACGTTATATGCTCGGGTGTTTAGCCGTTAGGTTAGCAGACTATAAATTATAAACGATGGTGGGCAAGTTTGGTTTTGAAGAATCAGTGAAGTAGACAAACGAAGGATGCCGATCGGTCGACTTTAATTATAACGAGGTAATTTGAAAGATAGGCTGAGATTGCAGCAGCTATCTGCTGCCGCCGTGTATCGATACTTGGAAAATCTTTTTAGAAAATATTCCGAAGCTGTTATACTATATTATACTCGTCCTTTCTTATAATTTTTCACACGTTCTTATCGTATCTAGTACATTATGCACGCTCAGGTGTTTAGCGATTAGGTGAGTAGACTATATATTGTAAGTAGTTGTACATATTTTTATACTTTTAGATTTTTGGAATCTTAAATTTCTAAAAAAACGGAATTCTAAAAAGGTGGACAATTTCAGTTTCGAAGAATTAGTTAAGGGGGTAAATGATATTAGTTGATAATACTAGTTGGTGAATTTTAATTACGGTGTTTGAAAGAATTTAGGTTCATGTTAAAAGCAGCCACCTGGTTCAGGGCGTGCATCGATACCTGGGGAACCCTTTGAAAGTATATTCCAAGGCTACTCTACATCATACTCTTCCTTTTGACATACTTCTATCGCCCTAAGCGTTTAGTACATTACGTACTCAGGTGTTTAATGGTCAGGTCAATGGACTATAAATTATAAGCGAAAATGATCAAGTTTCGTTTTGAAAAATGAGTAAAGTAGATAAATGGAGGATACTTGTCGCTGGGTTTTGATTATACCAGGGTATTTGGGTGTTAAGATGACGCTTGAGCTTGTAAATGAAGATAATCAGGTTTTGTTTAAAAAAATAATCAGGGAAAGCTAAATGCATAAAGCAACGCGTCAAGATGTATCGAGTTCAAACTTTTAAACTCCACTTTCTCGAAAACCAGGCTGCAAATGGAGAAACCTGTATCCTTCGTTTGCAACTTGTTTTCATGTGACAAAATGATTCGATCAGTTTTAATGATTTCAGTATTTTACGTCTTAATGCATTCCACCACTTTTCTTACGTTGAAACAACTTCATAAAATATAATCAGATAAACAAGTTTTACCTCGTTCGAATTTCAAGTACATATATTAAACACATAGTTACAACACGTACAACACATAGTATATAATCCTAATTGGTTAGACCCGTTTCATAATGTACAAGGTATTTTACGGCCTATATGTTAAATAAATAATATATATTAATATAAATAATATATATTATTTATTTAAAAACCAATTAAATAGTCAATTTCGCAACCCCGAAACTTATTACGAGCAGACACTTGCAGTACCTGTAATGTGTACGTAATTCTAATTATAAATTGATCAAGTTCGTAAGTAATACATGTAAAGTAATATAACGTATATCATAATCAATAAGAAACGATTATTTTCCTATAATTCATTTTTTAAATCAGTTTTTTAAATCATATTCATTTTCACAACCATGCGATTCCTCGCAAAATACAATATATATATATAGAAAAGAACATTCATAACAGACCTCTCTTACTAATCTCATCACTGGTAATGACGATCCTAAACCTACTACTGCCGCTATAAATAATTTATTTCCACGATCAGAAGCAAAACCATGGTACCGAGTTGCACTAATTACGTAGCAAGCAACGATCATAAGCAAAATGTTGCGAACGCCATCTGTGATAGCCGCTGTCCGGGCCCGTATTAATCACACAGACGATCGTAATTTCCACTAATTACGCTTACGATTATAACCGAAACGGGACGCGAAACTAATTACTCTCGCAACCGTAAGCAGAAATAAATGTACGTTTGCAGTGAAACCGCGCGGCGGCAATCTACGTTTGCTACGTTAATTATTCCTACGATCACGAGCGAAACGATTGAATTACACCGCACAGATGCCACTTCGAAAGATGGCGAATCTCATTTTCCTAGCAGTAGTATTTAAGTAATTCCATTTGAGACAGAACCAGATAACCTGTTACCATCGAGAACTTAAGCTCGTCGAGATACGTGTGATTCTATCGCGTCGCTTGGAATATATAAAAATCAGAGAAGGCTTCTCGAAGATACAAAATATATTTGGTTATCTCATAGAAGCATTTAAAGTTTCAGATTAATTAATGCGATCGTGAAATCAATTTACGTATTTAAGGTAGGAAATTTGATTAGAGCTAATTTATGGGGACTCGTGTAAAAAGCAGGATACAGAATAAACGTTTTTTATTTCTAGAAAATACACGTAGCATATGTCTACGTTAACAAATATTAAAAAAAAAAAAAAAAAAAAAAATGAGCTCACATTTGGCTTAAGTTTAGGTTAGATAATGTAAAGAACAGAGTTATTGAATTTCAAAATGCCACTGTTTCGTGTTTGAGATAGGTTAGGATTAAGTTCCATTTTTCAAAGAAATTATTTTTATCTTTGTATTGCACACGTTTGTGTTACAACCCGATAAAATTTGATTGTTAAAAGAAAATATATACATAAATGGCTACCCATATTAATTGTAAGGTTAACGAAAGGTTACAAAAGGCGGTACACTCGTCCAGTCTCACATCATTTTTCAGAAACCTTTCCACTTTCCTAAAACGGAGAATCTCCACGAAACAACTCCATTAAACTTTTCAAAAGTCACACTACCATTACTTCGGAATCCTAAAAGGTGACACTCGCGCAAAATTAATAACTCGAGGCGAAAAATCGGCTACTCTCCCCTCCTAACCTGTAAAAAGAATATTCATGAATAATTCATGATGAGACTCGATAATGGCACTTGTCACGTAAAGATATGGAGAGATAATTAAGCAGACGTTAAACGAGAGTGTCAGTGGCAAATACCCAATGATTAATCGTGAATTACTGAAGTGATGGTTATTGATGATAGTGAGGGTGCTGCTTACGGTCTATTTTTCACATAATCGACGATATCGCTCCGTTCGAAAGAGATTCCATCTCGCGTGGGTATCGATCGAACGTAAATTAGGGTTAGGTAGCGTCCATACGATGATCACGATTCCAGGAGTCGATGAAATCGTTTCGAGATGAGAGATGATCGGAGCTTAGAGAGAGGCTCGCGCGCATGTTTTGAAATTGTCGGTTCTGTGAGATGGCAATCTTCGAGTTTCCAAAGGGTAAATGATGATTTCATACGCGATATTCTCAAGTACTTATAGGTTAGGTATGCAGGATTTAGAGATAAAGATGTTCCGGGATTGAGTTGGCACTTTTGAATCCATAATATGAAAGTAATTTTGTAAGATTATGGAAATGATAACTAGTTATGGAACAAGGTTGTTGATAGTTATTTTTGCGTTATAAAGCTTCTGCGTGTTGGGAAAGATAAGGAAGATATTTATGTACGTCCTTAATAAATGGAATACCCTGTATCTCTGTAGAATAATTTTTTCCAGGAAATGTGTAGAATAATCAAGATAAAGATAAATAAAAATATTTATAAATGTCCATGATAAATGGAATATCCTATACATATATCTCTGTACAATAATTCTATCCAAGATAAAACGTACAGTAAAGAAAACAATATTTTCTTCAAGATCTACCGTCCAAAATTGATTTATTTTAAGTGTTTTATTTATTTCGCTAGAAATAAAGAAAATACTTTTGTAGCCATCATAAATGAAACACGCTGTACACGGACCTAACCAAAGATGTGCTCAACCTTCTATTCGGAATCTACAATTTTTTCCTCAAGAACTTCTCCGAGATTACTAAGGAGACATTTTTGTAGCCTCAATAAATGAAACATCCTGTATGCTCCCTACCCAGAAACGCGAACATTCATTCGCTTAGAAACTTCAACCTTCTCTTCAACGATACTTTCATATCATTGATAACAAAAGAAATGTTTCTGTAACCGTACTATATGAAACACCCTATATTCCTAATGTTTACAGTAAACACGTATTTCATTCGCAATGAAACACACTTATATCATCATTCACGCTGCATCTATTTCCACTTACTAATAAACTGAAACAACCAGATTATCCTCATACCTTACCATAGAAATTCTAATATCGTCTAGTTATTATCATGTTCCACAATATCGTACTTCAACTACAACACGCTTAACAATATACACATCCCATTATGAAACAGGCGTTAATTCACATTCACTATTCCAAACGAGTTTCTGAAAGCTGACACATTCATCTTTGGCTTACACTACTCTGTAAACACACTATAAAGGTAAATTATCTCGCATGTTCGAGTGTTTGGTGGAAAACTCGCGGATCATCTTGAACAGTGATTGTTCAAATCACGGTGATTTGCGATTCACGCGTAAACGTCGAGAGAACGCGTGACAAAAATTCAGGCCGCGTGCGGCCGCTCGTAAATTTCCGGGACGAGCTGGGATAATATATAGAATGGGACTAGAATTTATCGCGGACCATGCTGGACAAGGATTCTGCGTCAACGGAAAGCGTTGTTTCCCGAAATAATATGCTCGAAGCCAACCTCTGGTGCAACTATGCTGCACATGTTGGAGCAAAGGATTTCTTAATAAAGGAAGAGTAACGATTGATGATTTTGGCAGACGTGGAAATTTTGGAAACTTGCACATGAAGGAAGATAATTGACTTTTATTATCTTCACGTGCCGTTTCTAAATTCTTTCTATATAGTTTAATTAATTTATGTTGCTTTTTGCTCTTAATAATAATTTTTTATATAATCTATTTAATTTCTTCTGAAGAAATGAAAAATTTGTGAATGAAGAACGAATGATAATTGGAAATTTTAATTGATGCATGAAATTTTGGAAATTACAATTTTCTATCTAAAATTCTTAGGTTTCCAATGCATATTACATTATAAATAATAATCGATAATTTTAATAATCAAACTTTCACATAATCTTCTTTAAAGCTTAGGTAAATATATAAAAACAAAATTTCTAATTGAATATAATAATTATAAACAGTACGTCTGTATATTTATTTAGGACATAAACTTTCTCCGTTCTCTATTATTTTTGAAGAAATATTGTCAGTACTGTCCATGAAAACATCCAACTTAAATCATGCAACAAACACTTCTACCGCGAAAGGAAACGATGATAATCACGTAAGCAATATTTCTTCGACAGAGAAATTGAATTTCGATGGGATATAAATTTTCCAGACAGCACCTTTTTAACAGGTTAATCATTTCTCGTCGTTGAATGGAGCCATGAAACCGCTAGAAACGCGCGAGAAATCAAAAGGATCAAAAGTCTTGGAAGGTGTCCATACGAGAATTAAGATTGCACAGGCATCGTGTAAGTTTCGTACAAGGAGCAAAAAAATATGGATACCTAAATGTCATCGTAAATCTGCGGTAGCTGACGCGGCCCTGCCCACCAAGCGTGCCTGCAAAATATACACTGACGATAATTTACTCGACGCGGATCCGTTTCCATGTAACTCTTCCGACGAAAACGTGTAATAGCTCCTCGTTTCAAATCCGTGGAAATAGTTGCAAATTACCATAGACAATACACGATGTCTTTACGAGCACCGAAAAGTTTGTTATGAGGATGTTAACTCTTTTGATGACTATTGTATGTATGTCTTTTATAGGTTAGGTTATAAATTTATGTAAATATTAATCTTGTTTATAATTGACATTAAAAAGTATATGTCCATATGAATATTATTTATGTAAAAGTAATATATGTATTTTAAAACACATCTGCCTTTTGCTGGTATTCTAGTTTCAATAGATTCTTGAAGTTTGCTTTTATTAATAGAAGCAAAAGACTTGTGATCAAAGAAATTATATGTAGGTACTGATCTATACAATTACCAAGAAAGAAATAAGATTGAATCCCATCTTAAACTGTCTGTATGATATCTAACAAAGTCTTCAAAAAGTTCCAAACATTGGTTTCAAAATAGAATCTTAAAAAATTACTAAACTGAAGCTTACTATGTAAAATAACCTACAGAATCACCAAATACAAGATAAATCTCTAAATAGAGATATGAAATTCTTTGTATAATCTTCATTAGAAAACCTTTATTAGATTCTAAAGAAAGTTCCAATGTAAAACCTTATAAAATTATTACATTGAATCTAACCATATAAACTAACCTATACAATTACCAAAACCAAAATATGTATATCTCATGTGAAACTCTCTATGGAATCACCAACATTCTCTTTATTAGATTTTTAAAAAGATTTTAATGTAAAACCTCGTAGAACAAATAAATTGAACTTCTCTCTTAAAATCTCTCTCTTATAAATGAGTTCTATATAAAACATTGTACCAAATCCATAAAACAAAATCTGCCATATAAAAAAACCTATAGAATTGCAAAAAATATATATATATAATCTAACCTTATATAAAATTTTCTATACTACCTGTAACAACTAAACTTTGTCAAATATCTTAAATATATTTTCCAACAAAATGCTTATGTAAGTACCTACCCTCTTAAAGAATCCTCCTGTCAATGTAACATCCTATACCAGGATTTTTATCCTCAAAGAAATACTAAATGAAACAAAGAAGGAACGTCATATATACCTTGAGTTTAATTCGTAAACACATCGTTGTAGCCAGTGAGTTTTGCTCGGTGAAGTTGAGTCAAAGGGATACGCATGCTTCCTGTTCGATTCCACGGATCGCAATAAATGATTATTACTTCATCCCCGTGCGCATGTTCAGAATTTGAATTGTTTCCGAGTGCGTCGTGTGTGGTGGCGGCAAATCGACGCCATTAAAATTGCACGAACGAAGCACATAGCCAACCACTGAAACTACCGGCGGCTGTGAGAACAATTTCTGTCGAAATTCGATAGCCCACAGCGTTTATCTTTGTCTGCGTATCGCGAATCCTTTGATTGAATCTCGCCCGGCACTTTTATATTTTTACGAGTCGGAGTCGGAAGATACAATCGAAAAGTCGGCTTGTATCAGCTACACCGGGGAAGCTACGCTTGAATGTTTTTCTGATTTATTGCAAGCGATTGCAGCGCCCTCATCAAGTTCTGCTCACCATAATGGAAGATTTCATACATTATTGCGATAATATTGTATTTATACACTAATAACATCGAAATCATAGTATTGATAGATTTCGTTTTAATTGTATAGGAAAATACGTAAAACTGGTATTTATATATACGTTTTTCTTATTTCATTTGTTATGTCCACTTTTTTGAAAAAAATAAAAGATATTTGAATATTAAAAAGATATTACTAAATAATACTACTTTAGGACATTGTTAAATTAGAGAGCCTGATGTATAAAATATATCGTATTATTACGCATCTTCTATGTGTGGAATGTAATATAACTATGTATACATAGAGGAACACTAAATATTAAGGTTGAGGTTATGTGGTGCTTTAATTAGAATTTAATTTATGGGCTATCCTTTGCATTTTTTAATTCATTCTTTATTTATTCCAATCTAGCGATTCTAATTTAATTTTTGTTTGTTCGATTTAACCCAATTTTTGTGATATTGGTAGGAATTTTTGTTTCATAAAAGACACTGTTTTTCATTGAGGTGGATTGTAAAGTAATTACATCTGAACTTATAAAAACTGAAATTGATGATGCACAGAGATGAGACAAATGCAATACTATATCACAAAGATTTCCAGAGCCTTAGAAGCCCAGATATGAAAAAGATATTTTGAACATTAATATCATATTTTATACTTTATCTTATTGACAAGTCTTTACAATTTTTCAGATAGGACAACCAGTTATTAAAGCATATACTCACATGATCAATAAAAACAGGTTTACGCAAAAAATTCTTCTAACCAAACGTAACCTAACTTCTTTCGTTCATCAAAGAATCTAAGGCTTTAATCATAGTCATGGATATCAATTTTCTCCAATACAATTCCTCAACTACTCTCTAACTGCTTATCAGTCCCACTGAATAAACAATCATTCATTTTCGTTAACATAACTTCAACCGCGCTTTAAAAGCAATTATAATCGATCGACACGATATTTCAACCGAACGACTCGTGAAACGATACTAACGAGCGCAAGGACAGAACCTGTTAAAATAGTCAGAGACATCCGCGTTGTATTTGCATTTAATCGCGGGTATTTCGTTTATCATTAACAATCTTGTCCTCTCGAGACAAGTGTACGATATTAATTGTACAGTAAGACGTATATTAATAATGGTTACCGGTTATGTGCACAAAGATAGCACTAGCCATGTAATTGGCGACAGTTTGATGGTAATGCACCTGACCAAGAGATATCGTAAAGATGAGGAATCCGTTCTTCCCCGACGGCGATCCATTCAGATACTTGCTGATTATAATTTCCCTTCGTCTACACGTATTATTGTTTCCGCTGTAACAGAAGAAGCCCATGCAAATCAGCCTTTATTAATCATTTCAGTGTTACACGGTAATATAGAATATATGGAAAAGTAAAGTAAAATCAAATAATAAAATTATTGCTGTTCAAGTGCATTATATTTATATGAATACACGTAATTTATTAGCCGATTTAATGATCTTCCACTATTCTCTGTTTTATGATAATGATGGAAAATTTGATTCCGATTATAATTTTATGTTATAAAACATGTATAATAGTATTAATAGCATGTAGTATTAGGTGGTTTAGGTCTTTATAAAATTAAGTTTAGTCATTGCTTCGATCATTCCAATTTTTCATAACCTCTCCAGTAAAATTAGAAATATTTTAGATATTAAGCAGAATCACGTTTTCAAGCTTCTACTTATTGAACTAAACTAAAACTTTGACTACTTTCATAACTCTGAATTATGTTCAACCATCTAATATCGCAAATTTGAACAAGAAATAAAATTCTCAAGCTTGATAAACTCTATGTGTAGTATCAAACGGAGCATGCCTTAAAATATTCATTAAAGTAAATATCCGCTTATTTCTTCATACATACCGCTCTCTCCTAACCTGTTACGTCAAACACGAACATCCGAAAACAAGTCAAAGAAACGCTCTATTTCAACCACTCACTACAATCAAAATTTCGAACCAGAAGTCACACGATGCGTCGCAAACGAATTCTAGCCTCTTAGCCATGCATATCCCGCGAAAACAAAATAAAAAGCGCGAAAAGAAACTTAAGTGAACAAAGTCGAACACAAGGTTGGCGTAAGCACATGTGGTGGCGTGCGTGGCGGACACCTCGAGATCGAATAAGCCCGGCTCGTTAATTACAAGTTTAATTAGTTACGCCGCGGTCGTGGTGTAACGAGCGGTGTGTATGGCAATAGAGCCGGGCGTCGCAAAAACCTTCTTGAATTTGCATAAAAGCGTACCTACGACGTAGCACGCGGACGGCTGCAATTATGGGCGAATTTATTAGGGAAGTGGATGGTTGGCGCGCCGGCGCGAGCGCGCGCGCAACGTCGCGCTTAATGGCGCGCGTTTTCTAAATATAGGACGCGAACGAAGGCGAACGAGGACGACAGGAAGAGGTGTACGATGAACGTGTCGTAAGAAGGCTTCCTGCGATTCACTCGGGCCGGAATCAGGAGTTATTCGTATGACTGGACATGTGTCTGCCCTTCCATTGTGATCGACCACCACTAACACTGGTTGCTACTGTTGCCCGTGAGAAACGACCCGGCGGCTTAATTAAAGGATTTACTTTCGCCACGAGCCACGCGTTCGCATCTTCGCTACGTGCTGTGGATCGTGAAACGTCGAATCGATCGTGGGGTCCCGCTTGTTGCATATCGGTGCATAGAGGAAATCGATGGTTTGAGTGAGGTAAAGAGCGCGGAAAGATATGCTAAGCTAAATTTAGCTTCTAGTAAAAACAATTCCGTACCTACTTATCGAAGTAAATATTTTTAAGCTTAGTACAGCGTAACTTTGGTCTCAGGTGAATGCCAGGCTTTAGGCGTTTTAATTAATGGGCCGAAAATTGGTAGAATTGTAGAATACTTGGTAACTGGTGTTTAGTATTTAGTATTTTATTTGTACTTTATAATATATAGGCAGAATACATGGTACTTAGTGAACAGTTAGACTTAATGAAGTTTGTAAATACTATTGATGGTAAATGTATGGTGAAAGTAGGTAGTTGAATATTTTACTGATATTTTTCATTAGCGATAAGTACTTTCTAGAAGATCTCAGTAAACAGATATTTTTAATTTTTAAATATTTCAGAAATTAATAAATTGATGTGTAAATATAAATTTTGATAAGAAACTCCCTTCGAGTCGTTACGAGCCGCAGCGCAATCCGTTGATTTATAGACTCTGCTAATTAACAGAAGCAGGAAATCACGAGAGAATTGCTTGAGATTCTGTCAAATGTAATGAGAACAATATAAATGGTCCCATTAATACAATTTTCTACATAAATGTAAATTATTACACTAATCACTCGAATCACGTGAGGTACTGGTATCTGGAGAAATTGTGTGTGTGAAGTCGCATATCCTCTGTTGCTATTCCAGAAGGAAACAATTCTCTGCAATGACTTGATGCTTTCTTAAAAATTGGTCAAAAGGAGAAACGGTATATCCTGCTAGTTCATTACGAAGAAGTTTGGTTCTTCTAATCGTGACTCGACTCATGGAGTTTAATTACAACGTCGGATCTCTTTAAGAATATAATTGTATCCCTGATAAAATTAGAAAAAAAGGAGCAAAATATTATTTTACCTTCGATACAATTAAATGAACATAGTTAGTTTAAAAGAATTAGTTCATAAATTTATTTGGAAGAAAGAATTAGAAGAAAGACGAAATGTTTGATTTTGGTAGTTTTGGCAATGGACGCTGTCGCGTTTGGGACACGTTTTGAAATCTCCAATCGAGCTTAAACGCTCACGTGCAAAGAAGAGAGTCCTCGTGTACGCGAGGAATAATTAATTAAGCGACGATCGTTTCGGCAATCGAAAACAAAGATGGACGTTTGTATCCGTCGACTGGTGAGAACGTCTCGTGCATCTTAATTGCCACCTTCCTGTATCGAAACATTAACTAAAAACGTCGTAACTATATCACGTGCCTGCTCAAGCTCGTAACTTTAATCCCATGTAATTTCCTTGTAGTTATGATTATGCTTATGACTGTTTTATAATTCTCTTTTTACATTTTCCCCATCGTATCACGTTTTTAATCATTGTTTGCTTAATCGTTGATCTTATCTGTTAACTGCAACGATGTAAAAGACGTTAATGATTATGACTGGGAAGAATAGCAATTTTGTTCAAAGTTTGCTTTGCTTCTTAATGAGGTAGAACTAATAACAGGTAATACGCGTCCCATTAACTAAACTAATTTCAAACGAGTCAGGGAAAAATGGAAATTCCTCTTGCTATGGCTATTTATATTTATAAAATCAACACTCATAAGTTTCTTCGGGTAAGAGACCAACGAAGAAATACGAGAAGAAACATGTTGGGAGAGACATGTTGAGAAGATTTGCAAAATGAATCAACGAATTGAATTCGTCCATAGATGGGTAAAATACACCTAGTGAAATGTTCCATAAAAAGAATGCGTAAATAAATTGCATCAAGAGAAGTAGCCTTAAGAATCAATAATCTCAATAACGTTGAAAGAAGCAAAAATATTTAAAGTAAATATACTATACAACAAATATAACTAAACAACAAACAAGTAAAATTTCCCTTCCTCATAGTACTTAATTTTCCAAATGAAAATACTAAAGAAATAGTCATCGCTTATGATAGACAATCGAAAGAACAATATATCACATACAAAGATAATAATTTCATAAATGAATATTGTAAATAATATATCACATATTCTGATAGAAACAACGATATTGATCTATTAATCAGAATGCGAAAAAAACGTTGCGTATCTTTCGGTTGTAGTCTCAATTTCTTTAAACAACTATTCTGAAGAATGCAACATCCACGATCAAACAAATATCCTCACACAAAAAAAAAAAGAAAAAAATAGAAAAGCTAAATGACAGCAAGCCCTTATCGTTTGAATAATATAACGGATAATTATGAAAAGTATCACGCGTCGACGACGTCCACGAAATCGTCTCGCGAAAGCAGCAACGTCGCTGGCAGATTGGTGTAACGAAAATGGCTGCGCATCCGGCGCTGGCTGATTCCGAATTCCGCGCGACCAACGACCACCGTTGACATCTTGATTTTCGAGTGGCCCTCCGCTCCGACCCCTTCCACGAACCGATGAATCCTGATTTCCAATTCGAAGGGGTTGGCTCGGTCGACGTGATGATCCTTCCGATCTCGTCCTCGTCTTCTTCTTCGTCGTCTTCGTCGTCGTCGCCGTCGTCGAGAGAGATCGTCACGAGATCGTTCTTCCATCCACGAGCCTGAGAGGAATGCTCAAGGACGAATTATATTTAGCCAACGAGGAGACACACTTCCAAGGATGCGATTTATATTGACGCATCGTATATAATTTTGCATACTGCCCGTGACCATTCGACTCGATTCCGATCTGCGCTCTCACAATAAAGCTTCGGGAATAATTCATTGGAGTTACGTTCGTTGGGTCATTTTTAATCCGATTGTGTTTCTTATGTCGTTAAGAAATTCTATAATTGTCAGTTAGCGGCCAATAAAATTTTGAATTTGAATACTTAAGTTTGTCGAGGCTATTGGCTAGGGCTTGGTGCATATCATTAAAATACTCTTCTAAGATATTTATTTAATTTTTCTTCATGTTCGTTAATAGTAGTGTTCATCGCGAATGAAACGCAAAATGTAAAGGAAATCTATTAGATGAAAAAAATTAAACTTATGGTCACCAGTGTTGTAATAATACTAGTTGAGCGTTAAGTTTGAAGAAAGTATGAGAAAATCGTTATTAAGATACACGCTATCATACAAATTGTAGCTTAATAATTTAACGATACGAATGCTATGGAAATTTGCATCTTTAATTATTATAATTGAAACTCTTGAGATATGTAATTTTTCTGACAATTTTAAAATGCAACCTTTTGCAATAAATTGTAATTTGAGGGTGTCACGTGTTCTACTTCGTATAAATCTTGTTTCTCAATTAAAATTAAGGTCCTTCAGTTGAAGAAAGTTTTTACTCTGGCAAATTTTATTCTGTCCTCGAGCTCTGGAGTCAAGGACAACTTGAATCACGCCAGATTTAGGATTTATTCGAGCGTTTTCGGCATCGAAGGGGCTGCGCCTTGAAAGAGCATGGTGGGTCGTTATACGTCGTAAATCTTGGCTCACCCACGTGAAATCCTACGGGAAGGTCCCTCGAATATAGGGAGAAGAAACACGGAAATAGAATCGCGAATAATTACGGTCGGCCATGTCGATTTTTTATCCACTGTCAAAAGTGTCAGGGAGTGGCGTCGCGTCCTTGAACTCGCTCTCTTTTAGATATAATTCACAAAATAGAAATATTTAAAAAGTTGCGATTTTGCAATGAATTAACGACCACGAATTTATATAATAAGAAGAATCGTCTACTTAGAAATTTTATTTTTACGTTTAAACGTTTACTTGTTACATTTTTTATTACATTTTATTACATTTCTCCTTCTGATTACAATTTATATCAATAATCACATTAACACGTATATAATAATTTCTCAGTTAATTATCTTTGTTAATACGTGCAATCGTTCACGCTTGGAAACCACTGTTCTCAATGCCATTTTCTAATTACAATTTACTGCGTGTACACTCCAGTTTCAAATGGAAGATTACCATTGAAGATGCAACGTAGCCTCTTTCATTGCCACTTTCTAATTGTGATTTATTATATAACTCGAATTAACATGACGCAAAACTATCCAACCTCATCGGTTTACACGACAGACGCGCTAACTGCCTCGTGTTCGTTGCTACACTTCCGGTTGAAAGTAACACGCTCGATGGCACACTGTTTATTAGTCATGCATTGCTGGAGATTTTTTTTTTTTTAAGCAATAGATCTTCAAAGGGTAAAATTGGTCTCGGTATGCAAAGAGATAAAAAGTTGAGGTTTCCAAGGATGCACGATGGGACTATGAAAAAGATCTAAATTTGGATATTTGGCAAAATTGGTATCAAATTATAATTTCTCTATAAGTGATGTCTCAATAACCTCGACTAACAGAACCTATCGACCTCTGTGACAATTCTATGTAATTACGAAAGTGTTATTTCACGAACTTCCAATTGGAAAATCCCTGCGTCTCTCGCTTACAAAACATTCTCTCGCCGTATCTACCTGCTGTATCTCTGGCTGAAAGCTTCTCCGAGAAGGTTCACGACACTTGTTCAGCGAATCAACGCACCAGTGTAAACATTCTCACGACATTCCTGTCCTG
Source organism: Bombus campestris (assembly GCA_905333015.3). Taxonomy (NCBI): domain Eukaryota; kingdom Metazoa; phylum Arthropoda; class Insecta; order Hymenoptera; family Apidae; genus Bombus; species Bombus campestris. The sequence goes on from HG995135.1 coordinate 8,897,272, forward strand.
TTTCAATTTTTCCCCGGAACACGATCACGACAGGTTGAATTTTCCCGTGAATAAAAGCATGCAACAGGGTAACACGACGTCGAACAGGCCGCCATTTCAACTGATTTACGGCTTCGCCACCACTCTATAATCATTGTGTGTTGGTTATAGCCGCTGTCAATGAGGTGTTCACCTTAACTCGTCGTTCGATTTTATCGCCGCGGCGTAAAACCTAACCGATCGCCGCGCACCGACTGGGCAGAGCAATTACGCGGCTTGCGCGGCGCTAGGAATCGCTTTGAAGGAATTCAAGACGTCGAATGTCGATGCAATTTGCGAGCCTGCTGCGCGTGATAAATTCGACGCGCACACTAGATTCTATCAAGGAGATTGTTTAAGAAGCTACGACCGCGGCTGATTTACAACTTGGGCCGCGGTCGCCTCTGCTTACACAAAGTTTCAAAACTGAGGGTCGATATTTAAGCGCCGATATAAAAATCCTGTAGTCGACGATCGTACCCGCGCTGAAACCACTCGTTCCTGCTGCACGATCACTGTTATTTAGCTGACAGCGATAACGTAGCTGACAATTATTTTGCAGACGACGTAATAAAATACTTGCGTAAACAGCGTGCACGAACAGGTGCGGAAGAAGGTGTAAACGAAAATAACGAAGGGCACTTCAGCGCAGTGTTCTCTTTCTCCAGCGAGACAATATCGCGCGCCAACTACACGCACACGTTACAAATAATACAAAAATTGGAACATTGAATTGAATATATAAATTGAACACGCAACTTGAACACGTCGGAAACGACTAACCTGCGATAAATTATTACACGCTATTACAAATCTTTCGTTATAATTTAGCACTTGAATATCAACATTGGTTATCGTATGATAATTTATTCCTAACATGTACAAAGACCGATAATTAAGCTATGACAGTCTAGAGAATTATCATTCTTTCAACTATTTTTCTTAACTCTTTCCCTGCGCTATTAATACGAGAGTCGAGAATGTGATATTAAGCTTAACTAAAAAATGAAGTGTATACCAATAATTAATTATAATAGTAGGTTGGGCTTTTAAGACTGGGCAGATGCTACAAACTGTGATATTATATCAAATACCTTTATATATCTAGTTGTAGATGTTTAAATGTACAAATTGTCGTTACCATTTTCTAATGAAAATTTGTTATGTAAAGAAAATTAATCGCTTAATCACGAAAGTTAAACAGAGCTGGATACGAGTAATACTTGGGTGGATAAAAGCTCTAGGGAACTCCAAGTATCGTTGGCATATAGTCGCTAATGACGATAATGACCATGGCAGGCGATTTTAAGTATAACAAAGAAAACGTCTCAAGTATACATTAAGGGGACGCTTCTAACGCATTAGGAAATCGAAAATACAGGTTCTCAGTATACAAATTAATTACACGTTTCAATATTGCGATACAAGAATTTTGAATTCGTAATTGATGAAATTTGAATTCTACGAATGAATTTTTCACGAATTTTTCATTTGCTTCGACGTAGGATTTAGATACTAAATTGCTTTACTTTTTGTATCTACGAAACTGAGATTAGTTTTCCATCAACCTAATGATAAGAAGTTACGATTGCTGTAAATACTTTCGGTTTTATACAGTTTATTTATAGGTGTAGGTTTCTATATATAGCTTCTATTTACAGGTTTCTTTATATGCACGGTAGGTTCGTTTATAGACCATGTTTCAGAATTATATCTCCATTGGATAATCATTAGAGGAAGATCAAAGGAACGATGATTTTACTTGTCGAATAAATATCAAGTTTCGCTGGTCTTATTTGTTAGCGATTCGGAAAGAGCGTTAACATGTTTATCGCGTATTATTAAACGTATAATTCGCGTGTATTTGATTTAATGCACGCAGCACGCTAATAAGTTTCTTATCTGGTAATGGAAGATGATGGGATTGTGTCATTTAAATTTAAACGAAACTGCAGCTGTGTTGAAATCCGAGAGAACACCACTGTGATAATGTAGGAAATTTGCGTTCAAATATCATACTTTATACCGCTATTACTATTATTAGGTCAAATATATAATCAAAAATAAAGTCAACCGATCACAATTCGATTTGCATCCACTTCTCGAATACATTTCGCAAATTAAATGCCGTAATTCATTGGCCGGTTCGAACCAATTAAATTGCAAATCGTACATGATATACTAGCGACCATTTTAAATAACTTTTCGAAGATAAAGACGAAACGTGAACGCAAGGTTTATAGAGCAACGAGTTGGTTTCTATCCCGATGGGACAGGTTTTTTCCCTACGTTTGCCGGTCACAAGGAACATCTGCCTTGCGCGCAAATAATGGAAACTTATGAAAGCCACGTCCTTCGTAGCCGTCGCGAAACTGAAGTAGGGGACCCTCTTCTTCGCGAAGACAGGTCGTTTTTGCTCTTAGAAAATGTCACGCGATCCGGTCGCTCTTCCATCTTCTTAACCAGTGGCCTATGGCGACTTCAGAAAAAGATTGAAAGGTGTCCCGGTGTTGAGAATTGGTTTTTTACTTGCTTCAGATGTTTGGAGACGCGACGGTTTTGTTTTACCAGTGGGATTTGTTCTATTTCTGTGTAAAGAGTTTTATTTTCTACGCTCGTTCTTCGCGAATTCTTTACACTGTTATAGAAGATAGCGCGGCTTTATTTTCTTTGCTATTATCGCGATTGCTATTTTAATGGCTAAACAGTTTTATCTTCTCGATGGAGAATTATATTCCGTTTGTGATAAAAAAGAATATGTATTTTACACGAATAAGACAAAATTACAATCCTAACAGTCTCTTCCCTTTGAGTCTTCGAAGATGACATCGAACCAATCGTAGATGATAACATTTAATGTTAAGATTAATAATAATACGAATTATACAAATATATTAGGTCGTCTGAAAAGTTTCTTTCATTTTGTAAGGAAATAATTACGTATGATCCATTTTGCTCTATCAAAATAAAGATCACAACGTTCGACAGATTAGGTTTCATGTTTGTATAAAGATGCATCGTTGTAAAAGACGTGTCTGTAAAAGAAAGACACTTTTCGGACAATCTAACAGATACTTTGTTAATTGCATTTAGTAGCCATGATTATTCATAATAATCTGTATTATAAGAATGTAACACATTACAATCCTGTAACTATATTCCGAATGAAAAAGTGGTAGCCACAATTAGCTCAGAAACAGTTGGAGCAGCAAAACCCATGACCTATGCTCTACTGAGAACTTGCGTGTCCCGTCAAACTCCACCAACCATAACCTCACCCCAACGTCCTCGAACGATAGGCGGAAGAACTATAGATGCGAAGAACGTAAGAACATTCGTATCGCCCTAACCGATCAAGGTCTGCACAGTTCAGCGATATATTGTCTTTCTTAAGATCGAATTTAATTTGCGATTTGTAAGCATACAGGGTGAGTCAATAAGAAGTGCTCTATATAAAATAACTCGTTTCCTATTGGTTTTACGGAGAAATATGTTGTACGAGTTATGTCGCGTTTCAAGGCACTCGTCGAACGAATTCAATTTTTTTTTTTTTTTTTTTTTTTTTTACGTCTGACGTATCAAGGCGACAGACAAGGTATTTCTTAAATGGTACATTTTTTACAATACAATACTTTTGATTCAGTCGAATATTCTTTACAAAAAGAGTCGATATTCTTGTTAGAAAATATTAGATTGTCTTTATTTTATAGACACGTTTTTTACAACGATGCATCTTTATACAAACATGAAATCTAATCTGTCGAACATTTATTTTGATCTTTATTTTGATAGAAACTTTGAAAGAAACTTTTCAGACGACCTGATAGATGTACGTGCATTTGTATTGCACGAAGAAAAGGGAGGAAGACAAAAGGAAAAGGCCACGAGAAGAGCGCATCGCTCATGTGTTGAATGAATAAATGTGCGATGAAACAAATTCTTTCCTGTTTGAGATGTACAAGAGAATAGAGCGCTGTTCGTTAATATTTCAAGCTATTATGCTATATATAAAATAGTTATTCTTTTCTAATAAATATATAAATATAAATATTAATATAAACAATAATATAAATATAGATAAATAAATATATATAAATGTTCTATTTAATAAAACGTTATATAATATTATTTTAACAATTCTGAACTACCTTTCCCTATACGTGTTACCTTTAATTTCCGAAATATTCGCGAAAGTTTCTGTTTCGACGACAATACGATTTTAGTATTTAAACAGTGTCAATTTCAAAAACCTGGCCGGTTTATGTTTCTTTCTTACGCGGAGTGACAATGATAATCGAAAATGAGGCAAGTTGTGGTTATATAGAAACACAGACACCTGTCGTCTATGCCGCCAGGATGAAATGTAATTCGTAGCGTAAATCTTTGCGAATATCTTGAAGACTAAAGTCAAGCGACACGATGGTAACGTGTAGAGGGAAAAGTTGTTCAGATTATTAACCTTGACAACGTATTTCAAAGTGGTTGAAATCGGTGAGGTCGGCCACTTTGTAGACAAGTAATTTACCTGCCTTTGTTTTATACCAATTTACCCAATTTACCAACTAACATTCCGTGTGTTCAAAAAATTTGTAGCTCGCTAACTTGGCGTGCTTCGTAATCGTAATATTACCCGGATATTCATTCGCATAATTATCCCTACAAACACATCGAACAAGCGAACAAATTTGAAACTCGTTATTCCGACGAGTGTTTCATAATTCTACTACGGTAAAACGCCCCTTTGTGCAAACACCCTATTAACCGAATACCATATTATCCGAACGTTCTATCATCCAAACACGATATTTCCCAGTAGCGGATGCATTCCTCCGTTTCAAATATCTACATATTTTATTAGCGTCCGTGTACGATGTATTCTTTCCTTAATTCGATCGTGTAAATTCTGATTATGAGAATATAACATGAAACTAATGGCGTTCTACCTGCCGGGAAACAGAATACCACGTAGTTGAAAAAAAGTCGAAAGCGGTAGAAGCGCAACGGAATTAGCAAAAGTACGCGATGTCGGAAATGCCAGAACCGCGGCTATTGTAAATGAAAAACACGATATTGAAAATTAGCTGAAGGACGTGGATCGCTCCGATGCTGGCTATGGCGGCAAAAACCTTGAATACACCGATGTAATGAAACGGTTTCATTGCGATAAAGTCGATAATAATGACGATTTTATAGAAATGGCGACAGCAAACGGAAGTGCTAATGGCTTCTCATGCCGAAGCGTTCGTGGTATTAGGAAAAACAGCTTCGATGATTCGAGGTACAAAAAGAACGTAACCGTGTGCAGCCACCTATGTTGAAAAAATTATGCGACTTAGCAACCGAAAAGATATGTGGCATCCGTAAATATCTCGAGAATCCGCATTCGAATAGATGAAATTTCATATGGGAAAAGTGATCGTTCTATTATACGAAAATTCCATTATATTATTAATTTGATCTCTCTATTGGTTGCGTGTAATCGCTGAATATAGCTATGCGAGATTACACGAACGAAAAGATTCGAAAGATGCGATCGTGTAAAATTAACCGAGCAAGTGACCTTCGCGTGTTTAAAAATTTTGAAACTCATTACTCTCTTATGTTTTATCGTTCCAACGTTAATCAGATCTTCGTTTACGCGGCTATCTCTACCAATACATATCGCGAACCGAAAAATTTCAATCTCGTTATTCTCACGTGTTCTCGTAATTCCACTCGGATCTTACATAGATCTACGTTCACGTATCTCCTCTTAAACGTTGAAAGTAAGGCGGCGTATCGGCTGTGATTTACACTAATTAAACAGGCCGGCTGACAATGACGGTCGAGAGAGGAGGTCAGCCGGACGATCACGGAAGGTAAACGCGCGCGACGTAATCGCACGCGCGTAATTACACGTGCGTAATTGCGAGCGCACGCGAGCACCAGGCAGTTCATCCTCGTGCTTTCTGTTTCGTCAGGCAGCTGTGCTCGCGGCGCGTACGAGAAGGGTATTATCGTCGAGCATGACGCGATAATTACTGTTGCTCGCTCACCTGTTCCCCGCGTTTCTTTCAGCCACCCACCAGGCATGCATCGAGAAATCTAGCCGTCTTTGCTCTGTTATAACGTGTCCCGAGGGTGCCGAGTGGGAGGAACACGCTTTAGAGGTTAATTAAAGATTTCTTTTTTCCATTTCTTTCGTTTCCTTCGATGCCAACGATTTGAACAAATATCGAAAACGTGGAACACGAGAATTTCAATATCGAAAGTATGCTCGTTCTTGCGTTGGATTTTTCGCGTTAGACTTTGAGATTTTCATTTGAATAAAATGTTAGATGCTTGGAGGGAAAGTGTTGAAGTTATTAGATGTATGAACAAAGGGACGCGTGGATAAATTGTAAAGTAGAAAATATATTTTAATACAGAAGTGTAAATACAAGTAGGAATATCATTTTTTCTTTTTTTATTTTATTTGCGTTTAATTTACAATCAATTCTCGTATAGAATTTTAAGTAAATTTATCTGGCATGGTATTATGACATGATTGATAAGCGTTTATGGTATGTTTGATTCTACTTGTATCTAGTGCTTAGGTCTAAGGTGTAATGTCTTTTTAGCCTGCGGATCTGTTCCGACGTATCGAGTAGTTGAGTAATTAGTTTTGGTGGTTGTTAACTCTTGTGCTATGTCTATTGCTGAATTTGGATATTTCTTCTTTGACTGTGGTTATCTTGAGGTCGTGATGTATTGTTTCGTTGGTGACGTATCAAGGTGCATCTATTAGGGATCTTAACGTTTTCGATTGGAATCGTTGGAGAATTTCTATGTTGGAGTTACTTGCTGTTCCCCATAGTTGGATTCCACAGGTCCAAACAAGTTTTAATATGGTTTTGTATAGCATTATTTTATCTGCATGTTTAAGTTGGAACGTCGGTCAATGAGCCAGTAGAATTTTTAAAATTTTGCTTTGAGTTGTTTGGATATATCTAAGATGTGTTGTTTCCATGTCGATCTTCTGTCCACAATCATGCCCAGATATCTGACTGACTCTTTATCTGGAATGGGCATATTGTTTATCGTCACCTGTGGGCAAGTTTGTTTTCGTAGCGTGAAAGTTATTTGTCTGGATTTATTTTCGTTAACTTTGAAGCGCCATTTGTAGAACCACTCTTCCATAGAGTCGAGACCTCGCTGGAGAGTGGAGGAGGCAATTGTCGGGTCTGAGTGCGAGGCTAATAAGGTTGTATCGTCAGCAAATGTCGCTGTGGTTATCTCTGTCGAAGTTGGTATATCTGCAGTATAAATGTTGAACAGCAGGGGTCCTAGGACATTGCCTTGGGGAATGCCAGCTTCTATTGGAAATGTTGAGGAAATATATTTTTTTTTATTTATTTATAAAATTTATAATCAATTCTCGCATTGAGAATTTTTAGTAATTTTTTCTGGCGTAGCGCTGTGACATGGCTAAATTATTTGTAATAAGTTAACTTATTATAAATATGCATAATTTAGAATAAGAGGAAATATTGAGGAATAGAATTTGAGTTGATCCAAATCCGCAAGCTAGAATTGTTACACTATGACTGAAAGCCCTGAAGCCACCGTCGCCTGTCTACTGTCTATGGTCTGCCTTCGTCCCAGTCTTTTGTCTATGCGCTGTCGATGGCTTCAGTGCTTGAGAAAACTAAAAATACCAGATGTAGTTTTCTTAGAAGTGGTGACCACTTCAACAAAAAGGATTCAAGCGTCGGAGATGTGCTTTTGACAAGATACAGCAAGATAAATTATTTATTCGGTAATTGTTAATATAGAATGAGCAGAGAGAAATGGATACAGTTTGTACAGAAAGTATAATATTTGCATATCTTGTTGTATTTATCGTAGTGTCCTATAGTGACGTATATTAATCGATCAGCACCAAATATATAAAAATTGTGTATAATTTGCCAGTATATTTATATTACTGCAGACATTTAATAATGTGAAAACGAAATGTATGGAATCTGATAAAGAAATTATGGTATGTTAGGAGAGTGTTGAGACAGAGGAAAAACATATTGAAGGTTAATTAAGGGTTTCTTAGCTCTTTTTAAACGCGTTTCAGAAATAAATATTGAAAGGCAAATGGAATATTGCGAGTTTGAAAATGCCAGGGAAAATATGATACCTGAAATTGTGAATACAAAAGGGCCAAGATATATTAAGTTTCAAGTGCTTTGATTACAAATAACCATCATAAACCATGCAAATTTTGATGGTCACCAATAACCATTATCGATGTCGTACGTTTAAATTGCTTTTAATTATCATGCGAATAGCCAGTATTGGCGATTAAAATTATTTGCGGTTACCGATAACCATCATCCATGTCGTATATTCAAATCGATTTCAATTATCATACGAATAACCAGCGTTGGCGGTAGAAATTATTTGTGGTTACCGATAGCCATTATCGATGTCGTATGGCCAAATTGTTTTTAATTACCAGTATTGGTGATAGAAATTATTTGTGGTTACTTATAACCATTATCGATGTCGTACGCGCAAATTGTTTTTAATTATCATACAAATAACCGGTATTGGTGATATAAATTATTTCTAGTTATCGACGTACATCGTCGATGTCGTGCGTCCAAATTGTTTTTCATTGCCACACAAATAACTATCATTATTTGTAATAGAAATTATTTCTGCTTATCGATAAACATTATCTGTATCGTACGTCTAAATCGATTTTAATTGTTATATAAACAACAAGTACTGCTTTTACGAGAGAAATTATATTTTTTTCTTTGTTAGTTATCGGTGATCGATTTCACTGTAACTTAAAATCGCTCAACTAACTTACAATTCTCATTAACCTGTTGAGTATGCAAAATCGTCTACACGATTGTTTCAACTAGCTTGAAAGATAGTTGAAAGGGCAGAAAGAAGGCAACTTCGTCAACCATCGAGCTCAACATGGGACCGTAACAAATGCGTTTCACTTTGGTTGCACGAGCCAAGCAAAATAGTTAATCAGCATGATCCGATCAGCGGAGCTCGGGTCGCGGAGGAAACATGTAATATTTGTAAAACATGCGAACGGAAGCCGGTGGTTGGAGCTGATTTCAACGTTGTTAAAAGAGAGGGAGAGATTAGTTCCGTGGCGCGAGCTTGTTCTCCTGGTGTTTCCAGCCAAGGAAAAAATCTCGCCCTGCCAACCTGCAATTAGCTTGCAAATTAAAATGAGCATCTATGAAACGAACGTTCTACTCCAGGCGCGTCATTAATGAGATCTGTTTTTAACCTTTTTATATCCGTTTTTATTCGCTCGCGATAGATTTACATTGTAAATCTGAGATCGCGTGTAACATTGTAACGAGAGAGTCGGCTGTCTCAAAAAACAAAGAAGCATTTTTTTAATGAATTTTATGTGTACGTTTCTTAGCTTGTCTGTGCGTGTTGATCAATTTTACTTGTATTAGTCATCCTTCGTTTCACGCTTTCAATTTTCTCTTGAATTTATATTCAATTTACATCTTTTGTTTCGTATTTACGCGTACAACCCGAGGATCTTTAACGCTGCATTTAGTAAGTTCGCTGAAATTCATTCAAAAGAGCGTCCAATCGTTACTTTTACATGTTTACATAAAATTTATCTAATCAGAAACAATAAGCTACATTGGTAACGTCGTTTCTTGAAAAATATTCAAATACGCGTGTGTTTGAATTTTTTATATAATTTTTATAACATTCTTCAAAATGTTAGTGAAAAACGAACGAGCTTTTTCACTCGATTCTAGTTGTAGTCTCGGAGCTTCGGTAGATTTAGGAATTCTGATTTCTTGAATATGTACCCAGTGTCGAAAACGAACAAACGCTCTACCTATGAAAGTTATCTTGTTAATAACATTTTAACAAACAAGGTGCAACGGCTAGAATCTTTCGAAGATCATTCATCAGCACGATAATGTACGTGAAGGAGAAAGTCATTTTGCAGATGGATCCCACGAACACCACGTTAATCGACATAGATACCTACTTCCGTATGAAAGAAAGCTAATTTTTCTGTTTAATCAAAACCACAAATAAGATGACTTTCATGAATAAATAAATTTACATATAAATGTGAATTTTACTAAAATTTTACCTAAATGCAAAATACTATTCGTAATTACTTGCAACAGATGTAACTGTTACAAAATAAATTGTAAATCTTATTGTATAAGTCAACATCTGCAATTAAAAAATATTCCTTAGGAAATTTAATTTCGTTTACCGATATCTATCATCGATGGCTAAAATTTCTTCCAACCGGAAGAAACTGACGGGTAAAAAAGAAAAAAATAAATATAATCATTCGCAATGGTTATTCGTAATCTGAACAATTAAAAATGAATGTTATCTAATCATTCTGTTTGCCGAGAACTTTCCTTGAGATTTATTGTATTATTATAAACAACAATTAATTTTTGCTCGTGTTACGGGAATATGATTTCACGCTTAATGACATTTTTTCATACAAGGTCTAGAATAATTGTTATATTCTATCTATTATTATATTATATTATGTCTATTATTGATTATTATATTAATATAATATAAATATAATATGACAATTATTGTGTAAATATAATAATCTACTATAAAATATTATATTAATTATATTATATTATGTCTATTATAGATTATTATATTAATATAATATGAATATAATGTGATAATTATTGTGTAAATATAATAATCTACTATAGGATATTATATTAATTATATTATATTACTATATTATATTATGTCTATTATAGATTATGATATTAATATAATATAAATATAATATGACAATTAATGTGTAAATATAATAATCTATTACAGAATATTACATTAATTATGTTATATTATTATATTATATTATGTCTATTATAGACTATTATATTAATATAATATAAATATAATATGATAATTATTGTGTAAATATAATAATCTACTATAGGATATTATATTAATTATATTATATTGTTATATTATATTATGTCTATTATAGACTATTATATTAATATAGTATGAATATAATGTGATAATTATTGTGTAAATATGATAATCTATTATAGAATATTATATTAATTATATTATATTACTATATTATATTATATCTATTATAGACTATTATATTAATATAATATAAATATAATGTGATAATTATTGTGTAAATATAATAACCTATTATAGATTATTATATTAATATAATACAAATACAATAATCTATTATAGAATATTATATTAATTATATTATATTATTATTATGTCTATTATAGTATTTAATTAAATTACATGCAGGATTTTAATACTAAATGTATATTATGTACTTACATTCAAAAGTATTACTACAGGAAAGACAGAAGAAAACGGCGGTAAAATATGAAATTCGACACGTTTCTGCTTCTGTTTCGAAGGGGAACGCGTGTATATTGTTGGTGGAATATCTTCGATATTGAGAAAAACTAACGGGAAATGTTAGGAGCTCGAACGAAACGTATCCGGGTGTTGACAACAACGTGACGATTGCCATACTACGACAGCTTTACACTTTCGACGTGTTTACCCTCGCGACACGCCGATCATTTCCGATTTCTATAAATTAGTTCGTGAACGTTTCACCTTCTGCCGTAACTTTCGAGCGTAGAATAATATTTTCCCTACTGCGGCTACGGTTAGAACGAGTTTCACGCAGTAACGCGAGTGCCTGCTGTACGATAAGTAACGTTTATTCTTAAGTAACGATTATTAAGTAACGATAATTCTTGTAATTAGACTGATTCAAATTTTAATAATTCTTACAATTTTAATAATTCCATTAATGGCAATAATTTTGACAATTCTGAGCATTCTGACAGATATGATAATTCTTATGGTTTTGTATTTTATATTTCTCGAAACTTATAAATTTATAGAAAACTTCACAAAGAAACCTTTAAATTATTATAATACTTTACGAATACTTTAAGAATTGTTATAATTCTTTGATGTAAATATCCGTTGTTAATAATTATTATAGATGAACTTACGAAACAATCAAATAATTTATAAACTTTATGAAAGTACGAGCTTTGTATTTTTCAACGTCAAATTTTATTTTACGTTCTGCATATTAATATGGAGGCATATTTAATTCTTAGAAAGAAGAACAAAGACTGGTTCAAATTTTAATAATTCTGACAGTTTTAATAATTCCATTAATGGCAATAATTTTGAAAGTTCTAAGCATTCTGACAAATCTGACAATTCTTATGGTTCTGTATTTTATATTTCTCGAAACTTATAATTTTATAGAAAGAAACAATATGGGCTTTGTATTTTTCAACGTCAAATTTTATTTTACGTTCTGCATATTAATATGCAGGCATATTTAATTCTTAGAAGGGAGAACAAAGACTGATGAAATTTTTGTAGAACTTTCGTGTTACGTGCTTTCTGCCTCGACTGTTCCGGAATTTTTTGAAAGATTACGCAATTAGAGAAGGTTTTCCGGCCCGGTGCAGAATCACAGTTAACAGTTGGTTGGCCAAGAGACGGGTGTTGCGCGTTCTTTATGGGAAAAATTTTCTCCCATACGGAAGAACATACGATACGCCCACAGAATCTCACGGTTCGAACTGTGAAAATTGAAAAAAACTCGAGAATCCTCTATTTTCGTATTTTTTCCCGTAGGAAGTAAAAGAGAATTTTCCAAAAATTCTTGACACATCGGCGTTAATTAATTAACAATTAATTAAATCGAAACATATTAAATTTCTGAAACAATTTGATATTACTAAAATGAGATAAAAATAAAATTTGATACAAAAATATTTCATTGACAAATAAAGATAAGAATATTTTTTGTAGCCACAGTATTTTAAATTAATGAAAAATTGAAAGACAAAATTCAACTTCATCTGAAATTAGATCAAATTCTACATACGTATGTACGTAACTAATACATCAAACCTATTAATTTCAATTTATTTCTAATCGAATCTTTTAGCTATTAGTTGAAATCGACATCACTGAACGAAGTTCAAACTATTTCTTAGATTTTCTTTTTATTATTTAATTTGTACTTTACAATTTGCCCAGCTGGACATTTGGTAAATTATTCTTAAATGAACGTCAAAATTCAAAGCTACTCTCAAATCTCAAGCAAAACTAGTTTGAAGCGCGAGAAATCTCTGTGTAAAATCAAGAATAAATTTGTCACATAGTCGTCAAGAAATTATTAATAGAAATCGGTGCATTTTAACACAGCGACACATGTCGAATTTGAAAAAAGAAGGTTTTAGCTTTACTTTTTTCTACCGAAACAGGAAAACAATATCGAAGAATCGTATCAAAATTTGCATATAGTTACATCGAAGCTCTATGAAGTGTATTTCTTAATTCCTGTAGAAACACATGCATGTAGTTTCTTTTTAAATGCTAATGAAAAAACAGATTTGCATAGAGCAGCCGACGTACGTATATGCATAAACATAAATATATTTAAATATTCGAATAACGAGCGAGGGTCCATTGAAATACATCAATTTCTTTAATTAAAGCTAATTCCACGAGAAAAAATAAATGTAGCTCGCTACAAGAACTATAATTGTTTCAAATTCAAATGAAGTCTCAGTCGTATTAATTATCCGGCATTAATCAGGTGTGCTATTTCGATTAATTATACCAGTCGATTTAATATTCTATCCTCGTGCTGTAATTATTTACACTAACATTTTACTCGTTAAAATACAAACGATGCCGGAAATTATTAATGTTATTTTCGTAATATCCTTTATGTATATTCATTAATTATTAATCAACTTCAATTTGAGAACAAACTAACTGGCTAGAAACTACCTCCAACCTTAAACGACCATCTCTGTCACGTGTTGTACTACACACACGAGCTTCCCTTGCAGGTTACTAACGTGGCAAGGTTCTACTGTAAACGTGAAACGCAAGGACGTGTCATAGAAACAGGCAGGAGTCTCTGTCCCTCTTGTAGAAGGCTTCGTCTCCTCAGGAGTATCCTCACGAAGTGCCAAGGACACTCCCAGGCTATCCTCGATCCCAAGCAACGCAAAGAAACGCAGCTCTCGAACTCGTAGGGGAGGCTTCAACCGGAAGCGATGCATCTTCACGGATATGACTGCTGCATCGCAATAAGACCGAAAATTTTCTCCCCTTCCTCTCCAACTTCGACGGTTGGATTTGAAATTCGTAAGGACACGCTGTGTCTTCGTCTTCTCTCACGGTTTTCGACGCAGGTATACATATTCACGATACGACTATCAAGATAGTTGTATAATCGTTTGCAGAATTTATTCCTTTCTTTCCAGGGATAATCTTATTTTTTATTTCTCTTTCGATGGAATTTTTCAATTAGGACAATTGCGGTCTTTTATTGCCTAGATGTTTTCATCTCAGAACAACGAGATTCAGCGTCTACATAGTCGGCATACGGTTAATTGGACTGCGTGTGTTTAGGTAAATTCATATCTTTACAAGAATTAGGTTGTCTGAAAAGTGTCTTTCTTTTACAGACACGTCTTTTATAATTTTTTTTTTTTTTTTATTTATTTGTTTGAATTTTACAATTCGTCCAGAAGGACATTTGGTAAAATGTTATAACTTGAAAAATATAGCATGTGGATGGTTACCCCCAGCGGGGTTCCATCTTCCAGGTTGTTTATTGTATTTCTATTGCGAGATCTGCGGGATGCTTCTTCTTCAGTCTTCTTTCTATTTCGGTTTCATTTGTTTCAGCAACTAGCTGGTTTGGGTGTGTTGCAAGTCTTTCTTTGTACTTTTTTGTATATCTAGCGATTTCCTCTTTAACTGTTGGAATTTTTAGATCTTTTCGGATGTCCTCATTTCTGACGTACCATGGAGCGTTAACTATTGTTCTTAAAATTTTTGCTTGTTCTGTCTCTATTTTATTTATGTGACTCATTGCTGCCGTCCCCCATAGTGGGACTCCGTATGTCCAGATTGGTTTGATTATTGTTTTGTATATATTTAGTTTATTCGTTGTGCTTAATTTAGATTTTCTATTGGTTAACCAGTACATCTTTTTCCTTATTTCACATATTCTGTTTATTATTGATTTTATGTGACGCTTCCATGTAAGGTGTGTGTCTAAAAGTATTCCTAGATATTTGACTTGCTTTGTATGTGCTATGTGGGCGCCGTTCAGTTGGATATCTGGTGTTATTCCTTTTCTAAGTGCAAATGTTATGTGGTTGCACTTACTGGTGTTCGCTTTTATTTGTTTTCTTTGCAGCCACTTTTCTATTTTTCTAATGTGTTCTTGTAGTAGTGCTGCTGCTGTTTCTGGAGTCTTTTATAATGATGCATCTTTATACAAACGTGAAACCTAATCTGTCGAACGTTGTGGTCTCTATTTTGATAGAACAAAATGAATATACGTAATTCGATAAAATAATATAAAGATTTTTTATTTATTTATTAAAATTTACAATCAATTCTCGCATTGGGAATTTTCAGTAATTTTTTCTGGCGTGGCGCTGTAACATGGCTGTATTATTTATAATAAGTTAATACTTATTATAAATATGTATAATTTATAAGTAAGTAATATGAGTATGTAGAATTACATAAAATAAATAACTAGTTAAATCTAGAGCTTAGGTCTAACGGGTAGTGTCTCTTCAGCCTGCGGATTTGGTCCGATGTATCGAGTAATCCAGTAATTAGGGGGTTTCGATGTTTGTTGACTCTTTTATTAATAAAATAATATAAAACGAAAAATGTGCGTCCATTGTTTCCTTATGAAACGAAAGAAACTTTTCGAACGACCTAATATAATTAATATTAGAATTATCACACCAGTCAAATTGACTGGTTTTACAATTTTATTTTAAAATTCCTACTTTGTTATATTTTTTTCCGCAATAATGTAATGATTTTCGCAACGGTAACTAAAAGAATAATATAATGAATTTTATTTTGTTTTTTATGTATTCAAACTGAAAATAATTTTGTATCAAGTCTACTTATACCAATGCTAGTCAAAGTGTAAAAGGATCTTGCAATCTGTTTATCGAACCTCAATTAACCAGTTTCCTCGTCTTGTACAACTTCCCACACGTTTTTAAAATTTTTAATCTGTATCATTCGATATGATGATATCAGTTATCAGGAAAATTCCGGCTCGGTCGCTAGATCGTTGGATGCTAACACTAGAAATACCACAGCAGTGAAAATGACTGTTTCCATAATTTTATAAACGTGTCAAGCCTCGTTTAGGGATCATGGTCCCAGATGGATTAATAATACCAAAAATGTACTACATAACATGGAATTGCTTCCGTAGGAAATGAATAAATCAATAAATACAAAAATATTCTATTATTACGTATTTTTTGAACACCAGTCATTTTAGCTGGTTTTGATAGAAATAGTTTCGTTTTAACTATCGGTAATTCTAGCGTTAAAGGCAGAAAATTCTCTGGCTCATCAAATAGAAGAATATTCGTAAAGGGAGCTTTGCTTATTTTGCACAACTTCGTTAAAAATGAAATACGTGAAATTAACACGAACGTATGAATTAATCGAACAAATGGAATATTCAAGCAGAAATTAATACGAAATTCTGCGATGTCAACGAAGAGATAGATAATTAAATTAAATTATTCCAATATTAAGAATTAACAAATGTACGAGACCGAGAATGAACGAATGAATATTTTGGCGTAATCTAAACGAGTAATTTACATTGTTCGAAGTTGATGGGAAAAACTGTAGCAGGTCAAAGAGACACGTGACAAATCGTTGCGAACGGAAGCATCGACAGCGGAACCTAAGCCGAAGCTTTCTTCCGTTTCTGTTTCGCCGGGCGAATCCGCGCGTTTATTATTAACTCATTCGAATTGAAACATATATCCCTTTGAAGAGAGTTTGCCTCGTCGCCGCCGTAACAGACTAAACACCGATTCCAGGTACCGAGTTCACGAAAAAATAAAAAAAAAAAAAAGAAGAAGAAGAAAAACGGTTGGTTTTTAGCGCGTATAAACGCTGTCATAATATTCCGCAGATATTCAGGAACCTCCTCCGACGTTCCAAGAAACCGGCGTTCTCGCCGTTGACGAACGTTTTCGATGAATTCGTAAACGATCTCGACGCGTGAAAATAATCACTGGGAAATTTTATCCTCCTTCGGATCATTCGGCCAATTTATTCTTTTACCGAACTGTTCATTTTACCATTTATCCGATGAAACTCTTCGCGAAAAACAGAGGAAAAGGATTGCAGTTGGCTGTAGCGAAAGTTCTGGATGAGTAGGTGGACGAACGATGTATCTGGTTAATAAGAATGAAATGTTTGATCGAGGAGCACGTAGAGAACGTTGACGTTCTTCGTTCGAAGAAAGATTTTGAATGACAAGACGTGGTTTAGTGGGCAGCGATTTTGGATGAAAGGAGAGAAACGTGCGATGATGAAGAAAGGGCACAGAAGTGGGAGTTGGTTTAGGGGTGAATTTAAAATTGAAAAGTCGAAGATCGGAGATTAACTTTGATGTGAAAATTCCTGGGCAAGAATTTTGTTAAATTTCAAATTTTCAAGATTGGGTGGGCATTGTTTCCGCTGTGGCGTTAATTAATTCGGAATTTGATTCTGTTTCTACCATAGTTAACGTTCATGTGTTACGTTTTTGTTTGGATTATTTTGCTTATGTTGCCGTTAATTTTTTAATTTAGAGTAAATGGTAGTTGCTGCCACCGGAAACAATCCAAGGACTGTTTCAGTTAAATTTTGTGTTATCGCTTATCTTTTCAAAGATCCCGAACTGTCGTATTTCTTAATAATTCTGTCGGCAATTAAACATCAGTGGGTAGCGTTGACTGATGTTTAATGCGACTGGCAATTAAACTCCACGTTTCCGCTAACCTGCTACGCGCAGGAGTACTGGCACGGGAGAGGATCAAAGTTGGTGAAAATAAATGTTCGCTTAATCTTAGTATATTATTAGACAAATATTTTCCACAACAAAAGTTTATTCTAATTCTAATTGGTTATTAACAGAATTATCGTTGAGATTTTGAATATTCGAAGTTACAATAGTTCGCGATACGTTTTTACTCTTATTAATTACAAGATTTTAATTTAATCGATTTTTCAGTAATTTACAAATTGACAAATACAAACACGTCGATTAACAAAACTGACCAGAACTGAGAATTAATGAAACAAAGAACTAAAAGCTAAAGAACTGAAGGACTAAAGAACCTAAGAACCAAGAGCTAAAGGAACTAAGAACTAAGAAACTAAGGAACTAAGGAATTAAGAGCCAAAGGAATTGAGAACCAATCACTATGAACCAAGAAATCACTTGCCAAGAACTGAGGAACTGATCGCCAAGAACCAAGGGATCAATCACCAAGAACTGAGGAATTAACTACTCTGAACTAAGGAATTATCTATCTGCACTTCTATGTCGCTACGCTTATTTATAATTAAGTCTACCGTGGAGGGGTCGTCGTGTGACGGGTTGTTCCGTGGAAGTTGTAAAGCTCGAATTCGGTTTCTATACGAATTGTTAAATTTCATTTAAATGTCAAATCGAAATGCTCGCTCGCGCTATTGGTAGTTTTAGTTTTCGTTACAGCGCGTGCGCAGCGTGGGACGTGACACATGTACACTATTAGCTAGATAGATGGTATTTAGAAGCAGCGATATGCTTCAAATAACGCAATAAATTTTTTATTTCTTTACTATGTTACGAGTACCGAAGAAAATCTCGTCTTCCTTATCTCGTAATTTATAATCAGACTGCGGTCATTTATGCAAATTTGTACCTTTATGGAGGCAATTAAAAGAACGGAAGCTAGGTAAAAAATCGTTTTACGTACTAAATACTACAGCTACTATACTTTGGATATTTCATACACGTTTGGTTATCATGCGCATCCTCTGCAATTTTGTACGATTCGAGCGTTCACCATAAATAATATATATAACATAACAACAACGTAAGTCCATTTGACGACTTACGACGAATTAAAACGTACCAGCCAGTCTGTATGAAGAAAATCTACGAACACGTAGTTTTCGTTTTACGAATGAAAACTATTTGAAAAAATGTTGCGGTATTATGGACCTATTCGGCTTATTCGAGCGTGAAATCGCTTCCTGTTTCACCCGTATGATAGAAGCTGGACCATCAACGAGTACGCGTTTAGATTGGCACGATTTTCCCATGAGGCTGATCGTATGCGATTCACCTGAGCGTGGACGCCATGGGGGCCGAGTCATTAACGATGGAAGGAAGCAACGAGGATGACCGGAAGCCACGCACGGAGATGTGACTCGCGGCTATACGTCGATCGTTCATCGACGTGCAACGGTCAACAACCGAACGTACCGTGCGCTGTTTTATTATTTCTTGGTTCGTTCGATCGATGGTTTAGTTTCGCATAGGCATAAAGACCGTGTGGTTATTGGCTTCTGTATTGAAGCATTTTATCGAGTTTGAAGGCGAATTTACATATAGGGGATTTACCTTTATGATACGTTATATCTTTTTCTTTTTTCTTTTTTCTAAAACTATCGCAGTAATTTTAATCTAATTTCGATCGAGTACTGTATTTTATTCCACGATCATCTACAGATCTACACTGCCTACAGGAAGTATTTTCATATAGTTGTATTCTTCAACGAAATGTATTTTCATCAGCTTTCGTCGTATACTTCGAGTATTGCACTTTCGTCTAACATTTAATTCGAATTTCATTTAATTGATTAATTACATTTTTAAATCTAATTTCAATCGGGTACTGCATTTTGTTCCACGATTATCTATAGATCTACACTGCCTACAGAAAGTATTTGAATATAATCGTATTCTTTTCAACGAAATGTATTTTCATCAGCTTTCGTCGTGTACTTCGAGTATTGCACTTTCGTTTAACATTTAATTCCAATTTAATTTAATTGATTAATTACATTTTTTAATCTAATTTCAATCGGGTACTGTATTTTGTTCCACGATTATCTACAGATCTACACTGCCTACAGGAAGTATTTTCATATAGTTGTATTCTTCAACGAAATGTATTTTCATCAGCTTTCGTCGTGTACTTCGAGTATTGCACTTTCGTTTAACATTTAATTCCAATTTAATTTAATTGATTAATTACATTTTTTAATCTAATTTCAATCGGGTACTGTATTTTGTTCCACGATTATCTACAGATCTACACTGCCTACAGGAAGTATTTTCATATAGTTGTATTCTTCAACGAAATGTATTTTCATCAGCTTTCGTCGTGTACTTCGAGTATTGCACTTTCGTTTAACATTTAATTCCAATTTAATTTAATTGATTAATTACATTTTTTAATCTAATTTCAATCGAGTACTGTATTTTATTCCACGATTATCTACAGATCTACACTGCCTACAGAAAGTATTTTCATATAGTTGTATTCTTCAACGAAATGTATTTTCATCAGCTTTCGTCGTGTACTTCGAGTATTGCACTTTCGTTTAACATTTAATTCGAATTTCATTTAATTGATTAATTACATTTTTACGGTCGTATGAAAGTACCGTTCGACGATGCTGCAGATATTTTTCATAGCCACTGTATACGTCGAATATAAATTTCTCCGTCGCAATGGAATTCCTCTGTGAGAATTTCTTGTTGCAATTTTTTGTCGATTTATTCCTCCGAGTAAACAGTATGAAATATTTGCATTACTCTACAACTTCTACTTATAACTCCGTTGATTACAGACATTTGAAGCGTTTGATCAAAGGTAAAATTAGATACAAAGTATTGGCACGGTGCAAATAAGCAAAGAAATACGAGTAAGCGATCGAAAATGTTAGTTTGTTATTCTCCTCATACGTTGGAAATTAACTTAATGCATTTTCATGTGGAGATGATCTTATAAAAATAGATATCATAGATCATATTAAATAACATGGCGAAGAAGTGAAAGAAATGTCTGTAAATCATGAGAAATATATCTCACAAATATTCTCAATCTCATTCGTTGATACACAGATGCAGACTGTCGCTAAGAATTCTCTCGGTCTATCCACAATTGTTCCTGAGCCGCGTCCAGTCGTTTCAGCGAATGTCACTGAACCAGGCTCGCTCTAAGCCAGCAATGAGCCATGATTTCACGGCTCATTAAATCGCAGCCGACAGTATAATCATTGTCATTCTCCGTTACTCGCGTGTCGGCACGTGCGCCGATCAATCCCCCGCGAAAATAACCGGCCGACTAGCTAGAAACTCTCGGTTAACCGACTGTTTGGCTCCCAACGTTATTCACGAAGCCCTGTTTGTATGGCAAATGGAAATAACGAAATAATTCACTTGTCAAATAGTTGACTAATAACGAATGGAAAAGTAATTGTAAAAATGTTGAAAATAAAATTGTAGAATTTCATAGAGCACGTAAAGAAGACTTTAGAGGTTGCGAAGAATCAGAGTTGTCTAACGAGCAAAATAATTAAACGAACTGTCGAATAGTCGAATTACGAATCGAACAACGAATTGAGAAGGTGAAGAAATTTTTCAATTTTCAATCTAAATTAAATTTTAGGTAATTAAATTAAAGGTGAAGAAAAATTTAAATTAAATAAAGAAGATTTTAGAGATTGTGGAGAATCAGAGTTGTCTAACGAGCAAAATAATTAAACGAACTGTCGAATAGTCGAATTACGAATCGAACAACGAATTGAGAAGGTGAACAAATTTTTAAATTTTCAATTTAAATTAAATTTTAGATATTAAAATTAAAGGTGAAAAAAAATTTAAATTAAATAAAGGAGATTTTATAAAGTGCAGAGAATCGATTATCCGGTAAAAGAAAATAATTAAATTAATTGTCAAATGTCTGAGTACCAATGGATCGAAAAGATAAACAATTTGCGGATATCACAGAGTACGCGTGGAAAATTTTATACAGCGCAAGGTATAAGTTACCTAATAGATGAAAATAATTGAATAATTCACTGGTTAAACAAGGTACATTCGAACGGTAATGAATCGAGGAATTTTAGAATTTTTATGTTCCACAGAATAAACAAAATTTTATAAAACGTAGAGTTTCTCAGAGAATATGAGAATTTTGACAAGTTCCATTGCAAAGGTTCTTAGATTCGGAACACAAGATCTGTTTAAACGCGGAGTAACAAAATTCTTGGAAACAAGACATAAAAGAAAAGTTTATAAGGCCAGGGTATGAAAATTCTTGCGTGTAGAATATAAAAACTCTTAAATTCAGAGTGCAACGATTTCCAAATTCCAAAATATGAATTATTTATATATACTATTTGTTTGATTCTTTTTCACATCAAAGCGAAGCGACGATTTTTTATTTACGAAACAACAACTCTTCTCTATTTGTGCCACCCCTCTGACCACTCCTTGCAGCACAAAATTTCGTTTGCAAATTTTCAAGTGCCTGCTTTAGGATGATATTTTGTTATACTTACACAGATTTAGATTTTTCGGTAAACTTCGCGATTTTTTTACGTTCATATTTACAGAACCTTTATCCCTTTCTGCCGTTCTATCTCGCCAAGTCGTCGCCAATTTCTTAACAGTCGTCAAAACAATGGCGACGCGACGTCGACAGTCACGCCGAATTTATGGAAAATAAAAGCTTCTAGAGTGCAATTTATCGGCGAAAATACAGTTGTTGTCGCCTCGTGAAACAAGAAGGAAACGCATTACGTCACGTACTTTATGCCTCATTCTGTGCGGTCGAGATTCACCGTTTCACTCGTCCATCCATATATCTTCCCTCTTGAAGGGACACGAACAGTTCATAACTTTGAATGTGTAATTTAGTTATAGCAACTAAACAAATTTCATTCCTTTTATTTATTTATTTTTTTTTCTTTAACCGTAGATTTATCACCAACATTTGTATGGTTTTATTTTCAAAAGGCTTATTTATATCTTCGAATTTGCCAGATTATAGTCTACGTGAGATAGATTCTCATATTAACACTTTCACTACCACGCTAAAAATCATATGTTTCGCTCAAGACACCACGGGAGTATTTTTATTACTCGAAGCACATAATGGCAAAATAATAATAAATTGACGATGTAAAGCGACATTCTTCCCCAATGGACCGTTCATCTTGTTGGTGGTCACGGGTGACCACCGTGGCGCCTTGGTAACAGCTGATAGCGGCATATTATAACAAGGCTTCGTTTATTTTAACAAACCATTCGCATTTGTAGTTTCGTCGTAAACAAAACGTCCAGAATATATCGTTGAAACGTGTAGAAGATATTAGTAAACGGTATTTGCTCGTTCTATATATAATAGTAAGGTATGTGCACACTTCTAACTTCAATTATATGATTATAAAGCAACATTTACGATTATTTTCTAAGCTGTGTTTATAATAATATTCGTAGATTACCCCTCAAAGATGTAGATGCAAACACAGTGCACGTTAGATGCAAGATTTGTTCTCATTTTTTTTTATTGATGTTCTAATAAAAATGTTTAATCGTTCAATGGGGCACTTTTTATTTTAAGGTATCTTCTATTTATCGGTTATATTCAAAATACCCTGACTGTCGATTTTCATGCAATTTTTACAATTGTAAGAAGTTGAAGCGCTCCGGTCACCAATGACCATCGTGGCAGTCGATGTGTTAAAGTACCTTTTTTTTTTTAGCCATCGAATATTATCATATTTTTCTCGTATCTATTTATTCTTCTATTTTTCTGTCTATTTATTTATTCATTTTTTCATAGTCCTTCACCACCGGGTTAAACACACTTTTCGTTACATTTTTCTTCGATTTATGCTCACTATCTACTCTTCCAGCTACCAAATTTAACGTCATTCGTATTTAACATTTACATTTAAAATCTTCAAAACTTAAACGCAACCTTACGCATATTTTTCTCGTATGATTTTCAATTACAAGGATCACGGTAAAGTCTCCTTTATCCGAACACTTGTTATCCTAATATCCTATTATTCTATTAATATTAACATGATATTTCCATAATACATTTCCATAATATTTGTATTACATATTTCCATAATTTACAAACAAGGCGGATGCTGTTTCTCGTTTTAAACGTGTACATGTTTTACGTTCTTGTCCGTGCACAATGTATTATTTCCTTAATTCGATCGAGTAAATCCTGATTACAAGAATATGGTGTATAATTGAAAAAAAAAAAAAAAAAAACTAGGAAATGGTACAAATGCGACAGACGCGACGTAGATACGCGACATTGGAAAAGCCACAGACATTAAAAAATGTAAAATACGATATGGAAAATTATCTAAAGCGCGTAGATACCTGAATGGTGGCAACAGTAGCAAAAAGCCTGGATATACTGATGTGATGAAACGGTTTCGTCGCGATAAAGACGATAGTAACGACAATTTTATACAAATGGAAAGAGAAAACGAAACTGGCAATGGAGAAGTGCCTTCTTACGTCGGAGCACTCGAAGTACAAAAAGGATGTAAATGTATGCAGTTACTGGCGTTGAAAAAATCGTGCCACTCAGCAGCCAAAAGGATACAGGATCTATAAATATTTCAAGAATCTGTCGATCGTAGTTTGTATCCGAGTGAATGAAGTTTCGTATCGTGAAAGAGATTATTCTGCTGTTAACATAATGACAATTTCACTATAATTAAATTTCATTTGAACATGGCAAGCTCTACCAGGTTACGTTCAAATCAAAGATGATCGTTTCATCGACATCATCTTTTGCCCACAGTTGTTACACTTGTACGCTATGTGTTATCGTCGATTATGCATATTTTTATCTATTAGGTCGTCCGAAAAGTTTCTTTCGTTTTATAAGGAAATAATTGGTGCACAACGTTTTTTGTTTTATATTATTTTCTTTTATCAAAATAAAAGTCACAACGTTCGACAGATTAGGTGAAGGCCCTTTTGCAGGGCAGGTTCAAAAATTTTGTCCTAAATATACATTGAAATCCTACACTTAAATTTTACTACGAGGAACTATTTATTTACAAATGTTAATACATGTTATATATTTTTATAAGCAGTTTTTTAAACAAATCCAAGTAATATTTTTTCTCGTGCATAATTCGCTTTCAAGGGGCAAAAAATTCAATGAAAGTAGAAAATCTGTAATCATGTATAACTTTTGCAAAAAACTATTGATGTAGTTTAATTTCTCTAAAAAGTACATTTCTCTGGAAGCGCCTGGATTTTTTTTATCTAAAGTAGTTTCCAGGGTATGAGCACTTCATGCAGTTACACTCAACTTTCATGATTTTTCTCTTCTAAACTGAATCATCGTTACTAAAAAAAATGTCTTGCATCTGTTAATGGTATCGTCGTTCTGCAAAAAGTTAATCAAAGTCGGTGCTTTTTAATTAGGTGCTTTTTAATTAGGTAGACCGCGGGGCATCTCAAAACTCGGGGTTCCAGCTAACGTGCTGAACCTGCCTTGTGCCGACCCTGGATTAGGTTTCATGTTTGCATAAAGCTGCATCATTGTAAAAAACGCGTCTGTAAAAGAAAGAAACTTTTCAAACAATCTAAACATATTATTTTACACGATATTTCTTATGATTCGGACAAAGCTTGCTTCTTATCACCTCTCGGCAGAGAAGATAACTGAGAACAATTACCTATCATGCGTACACTGTGTGTATCAGAGAATCATCTACTCTATCCGTGTATTACGAAGTGAAATCAATGGTGAACCATCGCCCTGAAAAGATTTAAGCTGATCCCAATCTAACTTCGTTCCAAACAGAAACGAGTGCGAGTGAAGTTAAATGTTTTTCAGGACACACCCTCCGCCCACGCGTTTCATTTACTACAGCTACCCCTCCATTAAGGCTTTCACAAGACAATTCAGGGGTGATGACCCAGAAAACGTTACAGAGTTACGAGAATCCTCGATTTTCGTAAATATTTCCTGATACAACTTACGTTTATTAACAAAGTAAGAGTACGTGGTAGTAACATTTTTCCTTTCTTCTTTATTTTTCGAGGCAAACGAATGTTTAGATACGTGTGACTAATCATGCGATAACATATGACGGTAGACATAGATAGTAGTCGTTGGGAAAACAGGATCCCGATCAAATGATCGTCGATGATTTCAACCTATCGATAAATAAACATTTCCAGCGAGGTCGATGTCGATGTGAAATCGTGTCGATGAACACATTATGGATGGATCGTCGGTGATTTTAAGGTAACCCAGCTCCACTACACTTTGCAAAGTTCATCTTCAAGTGGAGTTACGTATCCAGGTAAGCTCTGCCTTTTAAACATTCTATGCGATGGATCTTAATACAAAATCATGCATCTCTCCATAGTTATTGAAAATATCGTTTGTTATAACGACTTTGTTAAGTTAAACCATCCTGTTCGCGTATTTGCATAATTTACATAACAGTATTATCGAATCTTCCTTTCCCTGGCGATCAACGTGCATGAAAACACACGTTATGCTCCATCATCGCGTGTCGATCAGCTGTCATCGCGGCTGCCTTCCAGCCACGGAAACTTCTTCGTCTGTTCGGTTACCTCGAGGCTGACGAAAATGGAAACGCAATAAAATCGAAGGCTGCGCGGCTCTATCGAGCGGAATCGAGTAAATTTAGAACACATTGTTTTTCGCTGCTCGCGTGAATTCCTGCGCGAGCAATCGTCTCGTAAATCCGGACTCGGCCTAATCCACCTTGCGACACTTTCTCTCTTTTCACGAAACACGCGCGATAGTCGGTTAAACTCCGCTTCGATTTTCTCCACTTAATCCTCCGTCTTTTTCGGTTCGTTCAATTTTTCAAGTTTCTCAATCTCGAGACAGATATAAAGCAGATCTTACCAAGGAAAGTTTGTATAACATCTGGTAATTTAGGGATTAGGATGAGAAGCACGCGTGTATTTTGGGTATTTAAAATGTTCCTTCGATATCTGACGCTGTTTTTGTTGTTAGCGTAATTATATTATATTGTGTTAATATTACGGTAATGTTCTATTGGGTTGGAAACTAAGTGATTGCGAATTTTGTCATTAGGTGGTAATGAAAAAAACCGCAATCACTTAGTTGACAAGCTAATATTATGTCGTAGTATTCCTTTCAGTGCGCAAGAGTGGCGACGGAAATACATGTTTAATGGGAAAATCAGACGCAAAATTAGCTTCGGCGTGGCACTGCTTAACGACATGGCGAATTCTAAAATCGAGAAATGTGAAACGATGGTTCGTACGAGGAACCCTAGCGAAAGCTGCCAAATCTTATGAAAGATATCGATTGGATCT
The DNA here is from genome assembly GCA_905333015.3 of Bombus campestris. NCBI lineage: Eukaryota > Metazoa > Arthropoda > Insecta > Hymenoptera > Apidae > Bombus > Bombus campestris. Next base: position 8,924,555 of record HG995135.1, read on the forward strand.
CGTTTTTAAATTTCTACAATTCTCAGCACATTAGTGGAAATTTAATTCTTACTTCATTTTTCAATTTAATTAACATTTAATTATACAATATCTAAATTGCTTGCTTCTAAACTTCGTTGGAACTCCATTTTCTCTAGAAATTGCACAAAATTCACCGAATGATCCTTACTATTTACTATGCCATCGGTCGAATATATTTCACAATTCTACGTGAAAACCGTACGCGCAGTTCACTAGGCTAACAACATTTCCAACGTATCCTTAGTTGCTGAAAAATCGTGTAATATACAAGGTGTGCCAGATTTTAACGTAGGTCGTTTCAAGCTTCGTTGAAGACTTCTGACAGAAACACGAAATATTTTCGTCGCTGATGATGGCTATCGATAACGATAATCAAGAAAGATTCCGATCATTTACATCGATTATTGGCAACCAAAATAAAATTCCCCTCATTAATAACGACTATTCGTAGCCAAAGTAAAATTCTCGTTATCGATAACGTTTATTCGTGATCAAAATAAAATTCCGATCATCGATTATGACTATCGACGATCGGATAGAATTTTAATCATTCGCAACGGTTACTCGTAACAAAAATTTTTCAGTCGAAGATATAACTAACTCTTATACCGCAATTCTTAAAATTTGCCTTAAAACAGCCTGGCAAGCGCGAGTTTGCCAGTTTCCTTCCTATTTCTATCATAATTTTCCGAACGAAGCTTCGAACTATCCACGTTTCCACAACATTTTTCTCTCGCTTAGCCCCGTGAAATAAACTGACAATGTTTCGTCGTTAAAAGCTGGCACACCCTGTAGAGCAAACCTACGAACCTACAAGCGAGAACGTACGAACTTACGTAAACGTAATTTGTATATACCGGGATCGATAAGAACGATATCGTGACTGGCGAAGCATGTTATGTAGATACTTGCACATATTTACGAGTATGATTAAGTCGAAATTAATTACCGATTTGTCGATTTATACAAAAATCAACACCCCACGGGTTCCAGTTTCTCTATTTCTTTCTTCGGTTTCCTCGTTGTTTTGTACGTGCGAGGGAACGAGGCGAAGCATTTACAATTAAGACCACGAGCTGAACCTGAAAACTGGTTTCCTTGTTAATTGCTGGCGATCGCGTTGATTAGCCGTATACGATGTCTACACTCGCCAGACTCTCGATAATCGCTTTTCTTTCCTCGTTACCTTGCCCTTCTTTGTCTCTTTTCTCTTCCCTTTATCTATTCGTGCAATCTTATTCAACGCGGGAGTATTAAGTGGAAATAAAATCGAATCTCCTATAACGTTACAAATACCACGAACATAGTAACTGGCGTATAATAATGAATTTCAACGTTTCGGAAAGTTCATTGGAAAATCGAGGACACGACAAAAATTTTAATCAACTCAATTTCTTTTTTTTTTACGATAATACGCCCACTGGGAATTACGATACCGATCCAACAAGTGGATTCGAAGAAAAGTATTCGTAACGAAGCTCAGTTGGAATTCTATCTTTAACTTCGGTCCTTGAAGAGATTGAGATTTGGCAAATACGAATCGCCTATCGTATGGTTAAATTATTTTCTCTCGTGCAACCAGACGGATGATAGTGGAAAGAACTGTGGAAAAGTACGTGCAACGAATAAATAAAAATAAACGTACGGGACAATTGGCAAAATTATTATACTAAAAGCTGGTGTATGCGATGGAGATTTTTTATTGAAATACAGCAAGCACGTTACTTAATCGTGCAGGATTAAAGTTAGAAAACGGGGCACCGGAAGTTTTCCAAGGAAATGAATGGCGAGAGTTCGATTCTGACGTTCTTAAGCCGGCAATTGTTACGATTCTATGTTTAAAGTAATAAACAGGGGATTCTGTTACCGTTTCGCCACTGAAAATAACCGTAGATTTGATTCAATTTCCCGCGGCGAAGGATAAGCACGTCGAATCGGCGGCCGGCATTCATCGTAAATTAGCAGCAGAACTAATCGTGTTTGATTCTGCTCTTGAATGAAATCAGCCAACCATTGTTTCTTAATTCCGCGATATTTTTGGAAAGTTAAATATATCAAACTTGTAACTTGTGGCGGTTGATTCTCGTAAAACTTCACGCGGTCGTATTTTCATTCCGATCGCAACGTGGAATTTACTTAATTTTATTAGACGGTGATGTTCTTAGCTTGAGAGGTCATGAAACAACGTTTAATCAATACATAGTCAATGATAAGAAAAATCTTCCAAAGCAGTGGAAGAACAAAATTCATAAAAGAGAAAAAAAAGAAAAAATAATTTGATAGACTAAATAGAAAAATACTTCGTATTATACGAATAGAATAAAACAGATTGTTAGGAAGCAGAGAACTCGTGCTGTAAAAGTTATATTAAATTGGCTGTTACGCTCGCCATTTTAGGATTTACTTAGTAATAAAATTACAATGTTCAAAGTACACGCCGCTATTAATTACATTTTCAATCCGATCCACTTCTCCGTGTTGCAACTATAATCACTGAATATTCTTTTTTCCAGCATCGAATCGTAAATGAAGATTTCCAGGCGAGGTGGATACGAAGGATACAAGTTCCCTTCTGCAACAGAATATCGGCCGAATGAAAACGTCGAGATAGAGTTAACGCGAAACCGAATGTTAAGAACGATTATTATCGAAGATGGGACGCGAAGTGGCCACTTCGCATTTAAACGTGTGTGCGTTTCAAGCACGGTTCTTTTTCTATCGGGCTTTCAAGTGGCCCAGCATCCGCTGTTAATTACATCCTGCGATCGTTTCAACGAACATGCTATACGACGAATTCTTCTCAGCTTCTGCGATTTGCATTTTCATTGCTTCATTCGATTTGTTGCAGCTTCGATCCAAACGAACTAGAAACTTTCTACGGTCGGATTCTCTTCTCTCTAATAGACATCTCAATTAATTTTCGATTCTTTGTAATAGAATCGGTGTTGTTTCCTCTTTTTGCTACGTTCATTTTCATTTTACGCTAAATTCTCACGCGAGCGATAGAACTGCACGCTATAGCGATAGATTGCCAGAGTTCCGATACGAGGACGTTGATCGTTCGAAGCTGAATCTATTCGAAATAAACGTGGGCGGATACAAAATTCCTCAAAGCAAAGTCGTTCCGGTCCCTTAGAAAAATAAGAATCGTAAGAAGCGACGGGAAGAAGCGAGAAACGCGTGTCCCACGAGCGTGAGACAATTCATGGTTTCGGCTTGATGACAGTCCAACAGCCATCAACTGTCCTACTGAAAGGTTTTCCTTCCTTTCGGCCTCTCTTCTCCCTTATGGATTCTTCGAACGATTTTTCTGACGCTTCCGAAACTACCGCTGCGTCGATTCGTGGAGAGAAGACAGGGAATATCTGTGAGCAGAACGAAGCGTGACATCGAATCACGGGATTGGAGAGTGGAGTTAAGGTCAGCGGGGCGCTAGTTGCACCTAAGGTTCCTGGAGCGTATATTTTAGAATCATAGAGCTACGATTCTCAGAGGATATTTTTTACGTATGATACTTTATGATGCGGCTACCGAGAAGAAGTTTGCCGAGTATTCGTTGAAAATAATTTCTGTACTGGTTGCATGGAGGTGAGTGGAAGATCATAAAACTCTGCTGTTTCTGAACATTCCGATATATATGATGGTTATTTGACGAATAGGTTTGACGAATATTTTTTAGACATATTAATAACAGTACTTTGGAATTTTGCATTAAAAATTGTGCAACGTTTTGTTGAGAATTAGTGTTTATAGTTTGGAAAATGGAATTTTAGACGTACATTTCTCGGAGAATATTTTTTTATTATAATATTCTATGGTGTTGAGAAGAAGTTTGGCGAGTAATCGTTGAAAATAATTTTTGTACTAGCTGTGTGTAGGTAAATGGAAGATCATAAAACTTTGGTGTTTCTGAAAATTCTGATATATTACGCTTATTTGACGAATAGGTTTGACGAATATTTTTTAGACATATTAATAACAGTACTTTGGAATTTTTTATTATAATATTCTATGGTGTTGAGAAGAGGTTTGGCGAGTATTCGTTGAAAATAATTTTTCTACTACCTGCGTGTAAGTAAATGGAAGATTATAAAACTTTGGTGTTTCTGAAAATTCTGATATATTACGCTTATTTGACGAATAGGTTTGACGAATATTTTTTAGACATATTAATAACAGTACTTTGGAATTTTACATTAAAAATTGTGCAACGTTTTGTTGAGAATTAGTGTTTATAGTTTGGAAAATGGAATTTTAGACGTACATTTCTCGGAGAATATATATTTTTTTTTTTTTTTTTATTATAATATTCTATGGTGTTGAGAAGAAGTTTGGCGAGTAATCGTTGAAAATAATTTTTGTACTAGCTGTGTGTAGGTAAATGGAAGATCATAAAACTTTGGTGTTTCTGAAAATTCTGATATATTACGCTTATTTGACGAATAGGTTTGACGAATATTTTTTAGACATATTAATAACAGTACTTTGGAATTTTAGGCGTACATTTCTCGGAGAATATTTTTTTTATTATAATATTCTATGGTGTTGAGAAGAAGTTTGGCGAGTAATCGTTGAAAATAATTTCTGTACTGGCTGCTCTAGTCAAACTCGAAGATGGCATCCCGCTGAGGATAACCATCCACATGTTATTTAGCAATTAAGTTAGAAAAATTTACCAAATATCCAGGTGGACAAATTGTAAAGTATAAATTAAATAATAAAAAAAGAACTGGCTGTGTTGAGGTGAGTGTAAGATCGTAAAATGTAAGTGTTCCTGAAAATTCCGATATATTACGTTAGGCTTGACGAATATTTTTTAGAAATATTGCCCATGTAAATTGTGTTGAAATAAGTATCAAAACGAATAAGAAATAATAACAATACTTTGGAATTTTACATTAGAAATTGTGCAACATTTTGTTGAGGATTGGTGGTTATTATTTGGAAAATAGAATCGTAGACGTACACTTCTCAGAGAATATTTCTTTCTACTATATTCTATTTTACTATATTCTTTTTACTTTATTCTATGGTACTGGGAAGAATTTTGGCGAGTATTCGTTGTAAATAATTTTTGTACTAGCTGCGTGTAGGTAAGTGGAAGATCATGAAACATTGGTGTTTCTGAAAATTCATATATATTATTCTTTTCTGACGAATAGGTTTGACGAATATTTTTTAAAAATATTGCCCATGTAAATTGTGTTAAAATAAGTATCAAAACGAATAAGAAATAATAACAATACTTTGGAGTTTTACATTAGAAATTGTGCAAAGTTTTGTTGAGGATTGGTGTTTATTGTTTGGAAAATAAAATTTTAGACGTACATTTCTCAATATAATTTTCTCAAAACTCGTCAGGTGTAGAATACAATGCATATACACCATTATCCCGAGAGAATTCTTCATTTTGAAATCATTAGTCATCGTATACGAGAGACTTACTTGCCTTCGCGTGATGTGATTCACTGTCACGCATTCCATGGCATCGCCACGTTACTATTTATACTGACGGCTAATTCGTTTCCACCGGTGAACTCGAATGGCTGCGTGCACTGTATGGGAGGCCGTGGATTTAAGGTGTTTTCGATCAGTGACAACGACGAATCGTTCACGTCGACTCAGAGCAGCCTCGTATCAGCTGCTCCTGTCTTCCGACGTGTACTAATTAATAGGATAAAGTGGAGCCGATAATCGCCGTGGAAAAGGTCTGGAGAAAACGCGTCGAATTTCTAAAGAACAGTCTTCTTCCCAGAAAAACACTTTTAATATTTTCTTTTTGGTAGAATACATTTACATGGTCGTAACGTCTTTGAAATTTCCAGTTTTCGAAATCCTTAATATTTTGTAGATTTTTGGAATCTTCTATTCATGCTATTTACTGTTTTCCTTCGTTTTTCAAGCTTAGCCAGGTTTTGTAAATTGCGAAAAATCTTAGGAAAAAGCTTTTAGGAATTCTAGAATTATTGGAAGAATCGTTAGGGTTTCTTAGAGTCGAAGTACGTTTATCGTTTGAGTTTCTAAAACTTTATAGATATCTTTAACATTTTCTTCGCTTTTTAACTTCTAAAGCGTTTGAAATTTTTCAAATGATGAGAACTTTTTAAAGCTCTACGATAACGGAGATTCAAGATTTATAAATCGTCGTTCTCGTAAGTTTCCACTATATTTAGAATATTTTGCAAGCTTTCAACTCTCTTGAAAATATTTCCTTTTTGTTGAGGTTCACTGATAGAAAATGGAGTGGATGAATTTGTAATAGAAAAATATATTGAAATAAATGAAGGTATAAGTGTAATATATAAATAGAAGTTTATGTTGCTCCAGATCCTTACTCTCTTAGTGTTACAAGGCAATGGAAAAATATCCTTCTGAACCCTTTTGAAAAGCTTCTTTTTTGTTGAGGTTCACTGATAGAAGATGGAGTGAATGAATTTGTAATAGAAAAATATATTGAAATAAATGAAGGTATAAGTATAATATATAAACATAAGTTTATGTTGCTCCAGATCCTTACTCTCTTAGTGTTACAAGGCAATGGAAAAATATCCTTCTGAACCCTTTTGAAAAGCTTCTTTTTTGTTGAGGTTCACTGATAGAAGATGGAGTGAATGAATTTGTAATAGAAAAATATATTGAAATAAATGAAGGTATAAGTGTAATATATAAATAGAAGTTTATGTTGCTCCAGATCCTTACTCTCTTAGTGTTACAAGGCAATGGAAAAATATCCTTCTGAACCCTTTTGAAAAGCTTCTTTTTTGTTGAGGTTCACTGACAGAAGATGGAGTGAATGAATTTGTAATAGAAAAATATATTGAAATAAATGAAGGTATAAGTATAATATATAAACATAAGTTTATGTTGCTCCAGATCCTTACTCTCTTAGTGTTACAAGGCAATGGAAAAATATCCTTCTGAACCCTTTTGAAAAGCTTCTTTTTTGTTGAGGTTCACTGATAGAAGATGGAGTGAATGAATTTGTAATAGAAAAATATATTGAAATAAATGAAGGTATAAGTATAATATATAAACATAAGTTTATGTTGCTCCAGATCCTTACTCTCTTAGTGTTACAAGGCAATGGAAAAATATCCTTCTGAACCCTTTTGAAAAGCTTCTTTTTTGTTGAGGTTCACTGATAGAAGATGGAGTGAATGAATTTGTAATAGAAAAATATATTGAAATAAATGAAGGTATAAGTGTAATATATAAATAGAAGTTTATGTTGCTCCAGATCCTTACTCTCTTAGTGTTACAAGGCAATGGAAAAATATTCTTCTGAACCCTTTTCAAAAGCTTCTTTTTTTTTTTTTTAGGTTCACTGATAGAAGATGGAGTGAATGAATTTGTAATAGAAAAATATATTGAAATAAATGAAGGTATAAGTGTAATATATAAACATAAGTTTATGTTGCTCCAGATCCTTACTCACTTAGTGTTACAAGGCAATGGAAAAATAGGGAGCACGTTCATACATTTATAACAAAAGGACATTACCAAAAAAGTTAACTTATAGCTTTAGCTAAAGGCTACAAGAAACAAAAATACAAATCTTTTTATTAGTTCCTTTGTTCCTAGGCCTTGTAACCCAAAACATAATGTATATTCAAAGATACGATAATATGGACCTTTCTTTATTTACAATATTTCTGCCTAATAGCGGTATCCAGATTACGAATATACCTAAATAAAGATGTAGAGTTTTTCTTGGAGTGGCTACTTTAACATTTGTCATATTCAAAAAAAATTTCCTTTTTATTTGGGAGAATTTTACAATCAATTCTCATTGAGAATTATAGTAAATTATTCTGGTGTGGTACTATAACGTGAATAATAAGTGTTTATCGTATGTTTGATTCTATATTCAAAAATGCATACCAACACTTTCATGTGATTCCAGGGTTCCAAGTTTAACAAAATGGGAAATATTCTCGATGTTTTCCGAATTAGAAAAGAAGAGGAAGAGGGAGGATACTTTCCGCACCCCCTTTTTCGCGCGGTTCCTGGGAACAGCTGGAAGTCGTAAAAGCAGACAATACTATCTACGTCAAGATACGCGTAAAACGATACCAAACTCGACCTTTTTGGCAATTTCTTTAGGTCAACTTTCATCTTATTTGTACCCTGTAGGGTTTCCGGTCAAACATTGAGAAACGAAAACACTTACGGCGACCGATCACGAGTCCAGAGCAGCGTGCGAGTCGTAAAAATCATTTCGAATCTCTCTATTGCTGATTATGATAAAAATTTATTTCAATCTCTCTCAGATTACAATTTGATTCAATTATTGAAGTAAGAAAAAATTAAGTACGTCAATTAGAATTTTTCACTTCGCTTTGGAAACTAGAATTTTCCAAAAAATTTCGTACGTGTAGAAAAGAAGATAACAGAAAATTACGAAAAGTAGTAAAATAATATGCAGCAAGATACTAAAATAATAAATGATAAATACATTACGCGAACAAAAGTAAAGAAATGACAAATAAAACGTGCAAAGATGAAAGAAGAATATTCTTACGCGTAATGTGATAAATAAATTTTTCTGGCGTTAATTTGATAAATTTTGCGAAAGTGCAAGGTGGCACAGTAACGAAGCGTAAAAATGATCGTACGCAGGTGAACGAGATCCAAAGACAACTGTCCCTCTCTGTACTCGTCGTATGCTCGATGGATTCGATACGTTTGATTTCACGAAAAATTACAGGACAATCGAAAGACGAACAAACGATTGCTTCGAACAGCTCGCAAGAATCGAACAAAAAAAGAAAACTTCGTAGATTTCCATACGAAGAAATAACAACATTCCTTACGTCGCACTCGTAGTTATCAACGTCGTGACTGTCAGGTAACAGGTTGCATAATACGCTGCTAGGAAATCGACCAAATCGAAGGTAACTGAATAATTAAACCTCTCGGAAGTTAATCTGATCAACTGCATTTTTTGTTAACTTCTTAATTTCATTAGTCAACGTAAAACGACCTACTTTCGTGAATTCATTAATTCCGTAAATAATAAATAAAATTGACGTAAATAATAATAAATCCGAAGGTGAATTTAAAAAGCCAGCTTGCACGATGCTGATCAATTTGATTTCCAGACGCTTTAATTAGCACGACTAATACAACGAGTAACTTAAAGTGCCCGCCGAATGTAAATCTCTCATCTCATCTGAATAGAATTTCCATTTACGTTTGCTTTACTTTCCTTTATTTTTACGCTGTAGTTTAATCGAAGAAATGTTTACGCGAGCGATTCCTACGAACGAATAGCTGGATACGTAACTCAGCTCGAAGATGAAGTTTTTAAAGTACAATGGAGTCGGAATTATCGTTAAATCAACGACGATCGATCCGTCGACACGATTTCACACCGACGCCGACCACGACGCCGGCCAATGTTTATTTATCGACACGCTGAAATCATCGACGATCATTTCATCGAGATCCTGTTCCGCCGACGACTATCATCCATATTTCCCGTCATACGTTATCGTACGACTATTCGCGTGTACGTAAACATTCACTTATACGCATAAAAAAAAAAAAAAAGAAAAGAAAAAAAAATACAGAGGAAACGGAAAATGATAAAAGTTACTACGACGTACTGTTGCTGTATTAATTAACATAAGTTGCATAAGTAAGCACATTCACGAATATCACGAGCCATCTCCCATTTCCATAACACTTTTAATACTTTGTCGAGGTCATCAGCCTGAATTCTCTTGTGAAAGTTGTAATGGGGGAGGGAGGGGGTAGCTATAGTAAATCAAATGCGTGGGCGGAGGCTGTGCCTCGAGAAAAATCCAACTTCACCCACATTCGTTTCTGTTTGATATAAAATTAGAGTGGGATTGGCTCAAATCTTTTCAAGCTGTCGGTTCCGTATTTCGATGCTCGCGTATTAAGACGTACACGAATTTCAAAACTCGCGTGTATTTTCAACCACACGTTCGAAGTCAGAAACTCTAGTTTCGTTTGAACGTGCGTTCGGATAACCACGCGTGTACCATTCGAATGACTCAGAGCGGCAGAAAATCCTACCACTTAAAATTCAATTCTTAATTATTTATTTTTCATACAACGTAACAACTATGTTAATTTATTCAGTCACGATATCAAGCAACGCACGATTCGTCCTTTGCTCTGTTCGTCTTATTAAAGCAATCCGCTCGTTCTTCTCAACGTACCAATTCCATTCATTTAATCCTTCGTCAGAAATATGATCTGAAAGCGCTTTGAAACCTACGATTCCCCACTAAATCTTTATGGGTTGCTCGTAAAGTCATCATTTCCAATGGCCACCCCTTTCTAGCTTACAAAGGAACCACTCGGTGTCGCACTTGAGGAATTTACTTTACGATCGATCGTTACTGTACGAGCTGCTAGGGAATGGAAGAAAGGATTTTCTAATGCTCGGTTGATAGAGGCATTAATTCTACGGTACGAAACGTTTTAGAACGCCTCGTTTACCCCTCGTATTTCATCGAAACTCTGGCATTAGCGAGGGGTGGCGTTGAAGTTCAACTTTTTCCTCCGTTTGATTTGCTCGCTTCGGCTCTCGTCTCGTTTAAATGGCAGCTTTATAAGCTCTCGGTCTCTAGCTGTAACACGATGATTTGTGACTTAACCGCGACTGGCTACTGGGAATCTCAAATCGCTAGTTATCGATTGCTATCGTTTCTTCAGAGTATTCATTTTTTTCTGCTGGATATTTTATACAGCATGCAAAAAGGCCAAGTATTATTCTCATTGGAGTTTAATAATTATTTTTCTAACTTTTGATATTTCAAAGGATATCCTAAATAATTCGCCAGTGTACTAGTGGCTTCTCAAAATTGCTGTTTAATTATTAGCTCGTTTTTCGTATCTCCTTCCCTTCGCTGAATTTGCTTAACAATACTCTCTCGAATATAAAAAAAAATCACGAATTATACTGGCAGATATTAAGTACTCAACATACGATTAATACGATTGAACAATTCAACGATCGAGCAATCTTTCGTGCGAAGATCTAACATAGCAAAGGAAATTTTCGAAACGTTTCATTTAACCAAATCCATTTCCGCAAATAAAAAAAAAAAAAACACCGTAGGAAGCCACAGATTTAGTGTATGTAACAACCTAATCTTCTCAAGTTTTCAATTACGCGATCGATTACTCGAAACACTGTCTAAAAATTATACGATTTCTCAAATAACAAATACTTAATTTTACGTGAAAGCAAAAAGACACAAAGTTAACGCAAGATTTACAAGCTCGCAACGAGAATAATTCTCTTTCATGTGTACGTAACATAGAATTTACGGGACTGAATAAACCTTCAAGCCGCTATTACGCTGACAAATCGCTCCTCTGTTTTCAAACCATAAAATAACAAGGAAAAACAGGAAGAGACATTAGCTATTCGATTGTGTCCTAGATAAATCCCTGGACAATTATGGACATAGTAGAAGTTAGTTGGAATAGGATGGTTAAAATAAATCAATGAATCATCATGGATAATCACGAGGATCTCTTAACGGGATTAACCAGCGGGCAGATGAATTGCAAGCGTGGCTATGTTCGCGAGCTAGTGCCGTGCCACGAGTTAATTAACCATTTTTCTTCTTTTTTTTTTTTTTTCTCTTTTTACAATGTTACCGAAGAGAAACTGGTTCTCGAGTGCGCTGAAGAACCCCAGAGAAAGCCAGTGGCAGGTAGAAGTTGGAATTGCAGGGAATCGAACGTACATATATAGTGTACTTATAAGTATCAAGTGCACTCGATGTTCTGTCGAATCGTACACTTTGAGATCTGTCTTTCTTTTTATTTTTCGTCTTTTCTTTTTTGTTTGTCCTCTTTTTTACTGTGTAACGAGGAAGTTTTACTCATCATAGGGACGAGGTCGTGTAGCGTAGCGATTTTACGATGGAAAATGTATTTCTATTTCCGTAGAATATTATTATTTTAGGGTTTCGTGGCAGATAACATTGGACCACGGTGATCTTTTTCATTTTGTAAGCTGCGTGTTTCAGGTATAGACAGAGGCGACGCGAGTCTCGTCTGTGGGGTGTATTTCAATTTTTGTAAAATATTTCAATTAGTGCGAAATTTATTTCAATTTCTGCGAATTATTTTAGAGGGCTTTGTGGAAGATGAAAATGGACAAGATCTTTCATTTTATAACGCGGCGGTTTTGTACAATACAGAGGCGAAACGAACCTCGTGTAGAGTGTAGTTGAATTTCTGTAAAATTGTAATGTAAATTTAGTAAAATCTGAACTTTGTAGCGTGGACGTTTTATATGATACAGGGTGAAGGTGAGCCCACTGCAAGATGTATTTTAATTTCTGTAAAGCACCTGAGAGATGAAATAGATATTTAAAGATGCAGGTGAATTAAGTCTCCGTTTTATTTCACTATACACAAATCTCATGTAGCAGAGAAACAAAGTGAACGTAACGCGGAATGTATTTCAATTTCTGTAAAATATCTCGCAGAATTTCCAAAAGACGAAACGGATATTTCACGACGAAAACGAATTAGAAATCATTAGATATACAGATGGAAATTATCGAAAGTTATGATCGAGATAAAAAGACTTTTCGACCCTCCATTGACGCTTTTATCGATCAATTGTAAAGAGAATCACAGCCGTCTACGCATAAAACAACATCGATAGAAAACAAAGAAAAGAATTGACAGACAATAAATAAGAATAATTAATAAAATGAACTAATAAAATAAATAAGAAGAAAAAGAACAATTACTGGTCGATCAATAATACGCATATTTGTTTCTGTAAATCATACGTAGCGTGAAATGTTATTTTACAACAAGAGAAACTTCACATACAAAACAACCGGACAAACATGGCTTGATCGATCGAACGGATACGGAATTACTTAGTCGCCAGTAGCGTCTATCTGAAACGTCGTTCGATCGATCAATTATATCGCCGTTATTACCCGTAGCCAGCAACCGTGCCGACAGCGGATCGTTGTTTTCCAGCAATCATCATCGATAGATACGGCAATCTACTACCATAGATTGAATAACCACCGTGTTTGCGAACCTGCAATCCTAATTCAATGGTGATCAGGATAATCGTAGCTATCGCCTAACTAACGACGGTTTTAAAGAGGAAGTTTGTGGCGTATCGGTAAATATAAAAACGTTGACAGATTTGACGTAGTAATATTTGCAGTTATGAGTTTCTACGATTTTATCGAGGTGTAATTAGAAAGCAGACGGATTAATTCAAGGAAGAAGATAAAGCTCGGTATTTTGAACCTGTTAAAAGTATATTAGAAATGGTACAAGATTGGAATAGAAAGAAACTAGTGATTAAAGCGGATGAAGGATAAAGTGTCAAGCGAATTATATTATATTATATATCTATATTGAAACGAAATAGATTTAACTACAGTTTCAGTGAGATTTGTATTAGTTAGAAAGTGGACGAAGTAATTTAAGGAGGAAGATGATAAGCATTTTTAATCCACCGCGTAAATTGGAAATGGCACGAAATTAGAATAGAAAGGAAGGAACTAATGATTAAAGTAGATGAAGCATAAAGTGTCAAAGGAACCATACGTTAAAACGAAACAGATTTAACTACAATTTCAGTGAAATTTCTACTACTTAGAAAGTGGACGAAGTAATTTAAGGAAGAAGATGATAAGTTCGGCATTTGGAAAGGATCCGCGTAAATTGGAAACGGCACGAGATTGGAATAGGAAGAAATGAAATAAAACAGATTAATTTTAAAAGCAAATTAGAGAAAATGATTAAAGCACATGAAGCATACAGTGTCAAAGGAACCATACGTTAAAACGAAAGAGATTTAACTACAATTTCAGTGAAATTTATATTGGTTAGAAAATGGACAAAGTAATTTAAGGAAGATGATAAAGTTCGACATTTTTAATACACCGCGTGAGTTGGAAATGGCACGAGATTGGAATAGGAAGAAATGAAATAAAACAGATTAATTTTAAAAGCAAATTAGAGAAAATGATTAAAGCACATGAAGCATACAGTGTCAAAGGAACCATACGTTAAAACGAAACAGATTTAACTACAATTTCAGTGAAATTTATATTGGTTAGAAAATGGACAAAGTAATTTAAGGAAGATGATAAGGTTCGACATTTTTAATCCACCGCGTAAGTTGGAAATGGTACGAGATTGGAATAGGAAGAAATGAAATAAAGCAGATTAATTTTAAAGCAAATTAGAGAAAATGATTAAAGCAGATGAAGCATACAGTGTCAAAGGAACCATACGTTAAAACGAAAGAGATTTAACTACAATTTCAGTGAAATTTATATTAGTTAGAAAGTGGACAAAGTAATTTAAGGAAGATGATAAGGTTCGACATTTTTAATCTACCGCGTAAGTTGGAAATGGTACGAGATTGTAATAGGAAGAAATGAATTAAAGCAGATTAATTTTAAAATCAAATTTAAAAAAATGATTAAAGCACATGAGGCATACAGTGTCAAAGGAACCATACGTTAAAACGAAACAGATTTAACTACAATTTCAGTGAAATTTATATTGGTTAGAAAATGGACAAAGTAATTTAAGGAAGATGATAAGGTTCGACATTTTTAATCCACCGCGTAAGTTGGAAATGGCACGAGATTGGAATAGGAAGAAATGAAATAAAGCAGATTAATTTTAAAAGCAAATTAGAGAAAATGATTAAAGCAGATGAAGCATACAGTGTCAAAGGAACCATACGTTAAAACGAAAGAGATTTAACTACAATTTCAGTGAAATTTATATTAGTTAGAAAGTGGACAAAGTAATTTAAGGAAGATGATAAGGTTCGACATTTTTAATCTACCGCGTAAGTTGGAAATGGTACGAGATTGTAATAGGAAGAAATGAATTAAAGCAGATTAATTTTAAAATCAAATTTAAAAAAATGATTAAAGCACATGAGGCATACAGTGTCAAAGGAACCATACGTTAAAACGAAACAGATTTAACTACAATTTCAGTGAAATTTATATTGGTTAGAAAATGGACAAAGTAATTTAAGGAAGATGATAAGGTTCGACATTTTTAATCCACCGCGTAAGTTGGAAATGGCACGAGATTGGAATAGGAAGAAATGAAATAAAGCAGATTAATTTTAAAAGCAAATTAGAGAAAATGATTAAAGCAGATGAAGCATACAGTGTCAAAGGAACCATACGTTAAAACGAAACAGATTTAACTACAGTTTCAGTGAGATTTGTATTAGTTAGAAAGTGGACAAAGTAATTTAAGGAAGATGATAAGGTTCGACATTTTTAATCTACCGCGTAAGTTGGAAATGGTACGAGATTGTAACAGGAAGAAATGAATTAAAGCAGATTAATTTTAAAATCAAATTTAAAAAAATGATTAAAGCACATGAGGCATACAGTGTCAAAGGAACCATACGTTAAAACGAAAGAGATTTAACTACAATTTCAGTGAAATTTATATTGGTTAGAAAATGGACAAAGTAATTTAAGGAAGATGATAAGGTTCGACATTTTTAATCCACCGCATGAATTGGAAATGGCACGAGATTAGTATAGAAAGGAAGAAACTAGTGATTAAAGCAGATGAAAGATAGAAAATGGAAGGGTTCGGGCATTAAAACGGAATAGATTTAACTGGACTTTTAGTGTTTTAGTTTTAAAAAGAAGATAAAATTGACATTTTGATTCGACAAAATAAAGTGAGGATGGCATAAAATGAAACTATCAGCATTACAGTCCTCCAACCCTCTCATTCTCCGTCTCATCTTCGTCTCCGTTTTCATTTCCCTGTTAGAACCGCAGTAAATTCCACACTCTGCCTCGGTATCTCGTTCAATGGCGCGAAAACTTCCTGACGCACGTGCACGCGCGACCACGTACCATTCTCAGCCAAGAAGAAGAAGAAAAAGAAGGAGACGAGAAATCAGAAGAATCATCCTACAGCAAGAAGAAGAAGAAGAAGAAGAAAAAGAAGGAGAACATGCAACAACGACATCAAGCTTGGCTAGAGAGAAGACTAACGCGCGACGATCTAGTACACGCAGAGACCTGTATCTTGCAAATACACGATTTCCAGCAGCTGAAATTTTACACTTAACGAGTGCTATTTTGTCCGACGATACTCGACAAATCTCATCCCGCTCGACTACCAGTCCCATTTCGAATAATATCGTCGAACGTTAATTAGAATTGTTCGTTAAAATCGATAGAAAATCTTCGAATCGCAACGAAGATTTGCGGGTGACGAAGAATTCGAATCACTGCGAATAGAATTCAGCGGTGCAGGATTCTCGAAAGCGCTGGAATTCCAAGACTCGCAAGATTTTTGCGCGTACGAAAAGCCTTGAGAACTTCTCTTTATTATGACGTCGCAACGAACAAAGAAACAAAAGTTTGAGAGCTTTTTTCATGTACGGTTTTGTTAATTATTAAGTAGTAAATGTATCTGGTCGAAAGAAGGACTCTGTTCTTCGATAACATGAAGAAAAATATCGAATAAAGCGCGATTAGTTTAATTCGTTTGTTAGCAAAGCGCGAAGTAGTTTTGGAAAATTACTCGACGCCGTATATCGTAATCAGTTCTATTAGGATTTTCACGCAGGCTAATTATGTGCTATACGGTGAAAGGATAAAGGATAAAGTAAATCATTCTTATCGTCACCATTGAGAAAATACGAGGTGTACTTTAATATGACGGAAACTGGAAGAAATACGTATATTAATGGTCGTTCGTTAGTAATTTGTCATGGAAGAAAGGCAAGACGCTGCAATCTATCGCGGATACGTTATCGTTGGAAAGGTCTACTTACCTTTACGTTCGGAATATATCGACGTGTGTTACGAAAAGCGATGTATTCCATTTGTCTTACGAAGAATAGCGCGCTTCAGTCTATCGCGAAAAGAAGCACGTTTCAATGTTTCTGCCGATAACAAGCGCGTTTCGAATAAATCACGATAGCATGCGCGATTCACATTGCCGTGAGCAGTAGCTTGTTTGCAACGCTGTAACGAAAAGTAGCACGTTTCATTTGATTCCAGAGAGCAGGATATTTTAATTTCCAAACGGCTGACGTTGATCTTCTCTGGCTGTCGGTTGTCTTCATCGTCGTTCGTTGCTCGTTCATCGTGATAGAAAGTAACTACATACGTTTACGACGTTTAATAGCGAACACGATGATCGTAGGTATTCGATACTCTAAAGGTCTTGAAAGCGTTGATAACTCAAGACTTCCAAGATTTGCAAGACTTTCAAGAATTTCAAAACTTTCAAGACTTACAAAGTATCGAATCCCATTCTGTAAACTTGAAATCTTGAAAGTTCAAGATTTTCAGGATCCTCGAGACTTGCAAGAATTCCAAGATTTCCAAGATTTTTAAGACTTGCAAGACTTTCAAGAGATTTAAGATATCGAATCCTATTTTACGAATGTAGTCTCAAAAATCCAAGACCTCCAAGATTTACAGGACTTGCAAGAATTCCAAGACTTGCAAGAATTCCAAGACTTGCAAGATTTCCAAGACTTTCAAGACTTTCAAAAGCTTTAAGATATCGAATCCTGTTTTGTGAATGTAGTCTCAAAAATCCAAGACCTCCAAGATTTACAGGACTTGCAGGAATTCCAAGACTTTCAAGAATTCCAGCGCTTTCAAGACTTTCAACACTTTCAAAGTATCGAATCCTATTCCGTAAACTTAAAGTCTTGAAAGTCCAAGATTTCCAAGATTTCCAAGACTTTCAAAACTTTCAAGAGTTTTAGGGTGTCAAATTCTACATATTTCGTAAATCCAAAGTATCGAAAGTCAAAGACTTTCGAGACTTTCAGCGGTTTTAGTCTATCGAATGTCATTCGAAGTGTTTCGAATTTTGACAGTCTCGAGGAACAGAATCTTTGGAATAGTTTTGAAAATTTTGAGATTCAAATGCCCGTTACCGGACGACAGTGCACATACGTGAATATGCAAGGAAGAAACGGAACGTAGGCAAAACGGACGAAGAAAGAAGGAAAAAGCATAGTGGGGCTGTGTGACGAGAGAGTTTAGCCGGTGCAGCTAGCCTCTGAATCCAGAGAGTGGGGAGAGGAACTATGAGAGCGGCCACGGGGGTTGGCGGAGGGAGAGCTCGTGGACGAGCGGTTATTTCAAGCGACGACTCTTCTGGCACTTCGCCCCGAGCTTTCCTCGAGCGCATCCTCTCGCCTCGGAACGCGTTCTCGTGTCAGTGTCGCCGCGACGCCAGCCATAGTCAAGTCACTCACTCAGTGGACAGTCGATTCTAAGTCGACAATCGATCCCGATCATCGACATTTCGAAAGGATTACGAATATCAGGACATTCGATTATTTCCAAGTTTCTTTCTCTTTAGTTACTGATGTTCAGTGATTAGTTGCTACGATAAGTAGTGGACAGTTGTAATTTTGAAGAATTACAATTGGAATTTACTTTGACGATTTAAGGATTTTAAGGTTGCTTTGGTTTCGCTAGATTGTGGTGGACAGTTGATCGTCAGTGAACAGTCGATCGACACGACTGTAAGTTTCGTGCAGTAGTCCTGGAATATCGTGAGAGTACTATGATCGTGGGAAATTCCTAGAAAATTGCGAATTTTGTTGGAGATAATCGAGTCGACGAACCAACGTTGGAAAATCCAAAGGAAAACCTTGGCAAATTGAAAAATAAATGAATCATCGTCGAAAGAGTGCAAAAAAATTGTAACCTCAGAATATCCCAAGCTAGTGAAATTAACGAAGTTTCCATAGAACTTTGAAATCTTAAAAATTTTCAAAATTGCCGCCATAGAGTTTTCCAAAGGGATTAAGGAAGCGGGACCTTCGGAAGGTAAGCTACCAAACATTCCAAACAAGATTCTCTGTCTTCGGCAAATCAGTGACGGACTAAAGTTCGAAAGGATTCGCGCGGAAAGTTGACCGGAAGTGCGTCTCTCGGGGTGATCAGTGCGCATGTGAACCTAGAAACAGGTGTTTACCAAGCGCGCTAGTGTTTTCAAACAAACCTCTGACCAAACACACAACACACCGACACACCGACAGACCTCCCCTTGCCGCAACAAAAAAAGACAAGAAAGAAACAACACACCAACAACAACAAAAATAAGTGTCAGATCGTTTCCTCCCCTGGTTAAATCGTGCGTACGCTTTTCGCGGATCGAAACAAGTTGGGAACAAGTTGGAAAAGCGGGGTAATCGCGGATGAAGATGGAACCGTGGTGGAAAGAAGAGGAGGAGGATTTATAACTCGACTCGCCTGAAATAACAAGAGGAATGCGCGCGCGGTGAATCAGCTTCCTCCGCGAGAGTGCGAATTTCCTGACAGCGGCCACGCGATCCAGGATCGACCGACACACCGCTGCAGGATCTCTGGATCGTGTTGGAGTGTGCGCGCGAGCGCGTGCACCTTGAGAAAAGCCAGAAACGCCAGAAGCTCGGCGAGGGGGACGAGAGAGGCGGCCGCGAATAGGGAACGGTTTTTCTTGGAAAGGAGTCGCGACTGGTGAGTAGCAGCTTTCAGATGAGACGTTCCTCACGAGACGCGGTTTCGTGGAAAAATTCCGATTCTCGCGAAAACTGCCGAGCCAATTGCGCAGCTCCAGAAAAATTGTGTTTGATCGTCGAGTTTTAGGGCGGTGGAGGGGAGATGTTTTGCTTGGATGCCTTGAAACGAGTCTTTGTAAGAAGATTCATAACGTTGTTGTAGCGTTGAGATGTTGTTTATAGGTTAGGTTAACTTGAGATTGTAATCGTGGGCGGATAGTTATCGATGAGATGGTAGGGTTAGGTTGGTCGCTTTGTTTATTTGTTCCATTCGCCAGGATAGAGAAGAATTTTCGACGGACGTAGTTTCGAATTTATTCGAGTTTATACGTGTACTTTGGATTTATCGAAACGTGGTACACGGGATGGACGATATTTGGCAGGGCGTCTGTTAAGATTGAGAGATTCGGTTCTTAGGAAGAGGAAGGTTGACGATCGGAGCTTTCAGCCGACGATAGCTAATAATAGAACGATCTAATTACAATTTTAGAAATAGTGTACGAGCTTCTCTGACTACGAAGAGTGTTGATCTTTCATTTTTAGAAGAAGATTTAGTCAAAGTCTGATAACGTCTAATTTATAAAGAAAGAAACATTAGAAAGGTACACAGTTGGCAAGATCGATGACAGGTAATCATCGAGAGATCAGATTACAATTAATCGGCTGTCATCGATCTTGGCAACTGTATTACTTCGTAATATTTTTAACGACTAACCGAAAATAATAAGCAGGCTCAAGCTGAACAGTATGAAATGAACTTTTGCTTTTAAAAAAGCTTAGGTTTCAAGGTTTAATGATAAAAAGAAGCGAACGTGATTGTCGAGAATGTTTGAACAGTCTGTTAAAGGAGAGAGATGGACGCGCGAAAAGTGCGTTTCCGGCGGCGAGTGCGCATTTCCGGCCAGTCAGGCAGCAATTTCTCGATCGAAATGCGTCGGTATGGGACGAAAATTCGTGCGTCACTCGGCTAACGATTTATAGATCGGATGGAATGATCCCTGACGTTGTTGATTGATCGGTTGGAACGTGTATATAAACACGAATCACGTGTTTTGCTATCTGCTACTGAATTACATGGTATTGAAACCAACAAACGTGACCCCGCAGTAGAATTCGAAATTTCTTTTCGTATAAATTAAAATTGCCTGACGTGAGCCCAAGTGTGGCTAGAAATTTTCATCTTCTTTTCCAATGTTTAAATGATATATATATTTTATTCTATATATTCTTTTAATAAACTTTACGTTCCCTTTTCGTTTATTTAATCGCCATATTATTTTTTTTTTAAATTATATGCCGTGATAGATCAGTCGTAATTGCTGTACTTTTTTCTTTTTTTATATCTAATAATTATTTAATTTTTGCTGATTATCAGTAAGTAGACTACGGTTACCGGTGTGTGGGTACGTGTATGGTTTACGACGCTATATAATTATATTTTACGACATCATTTTATAACATAAATGACATCCTTATTGATGATAAATCGCATGTTTAATCGATCGATTAATTTTCTTTGTTACACTTGCATTGTTTGTTCATCTTTATTCGAGTTATGCGAATTACTCGACCTTCCGAGGTTATCGCACAAATAGGATCGTGGTGCATTAAAGACGAATTCGAGATTCATTGCAATTCCCCGAAGCTTTGTTCTAAGAATGAAAGTTCTGTTATAGGCGATTTGTTTTAGTATACTCGAACTGTTGATTTATTAGACGGAGCTAGGAATTCCCACTTACGACTCCATATAATGGGTAACCTACTTTAAATAACAATAAATAGAGCAGATTGAAATAGAATTATAAACTCTTGGTATTTATAACCAACCTATAAGTCACCATTTATTTCTAATCTTTCTGTCAGTATAGTCGTGAATATAAATTAACGTAACAGGAATATCTAAAACCTTGTTAATAAAAATACGAATAACTTCTCAGCTGGATTCATGCGATTAAAATTCAATATTTAAATTCAGTAAAATACGCCTTTCTTCTAAATAAACGCTATAGCTTGTGCAAATTTGATATCCAATTTTGCGTGATATTTAAATTTACGAACTTCGCCACGTCGGAAAGTAAGATTTTAAGAAAACTATCGAACTTATCGAGAGATCGGGAAGACCGATAATATTCCTAAGAAATTTTTAACAAATCCACTGTTTTATACAAAATAAACTGCAAATAGAGGGAATCTTTCTGATAGAAGATCTATCGATCCCAAACGACTACGAAACAGACATTTTCTCGCACGAAACTTTATTTCCCAAGAAAGATCGACTTTTCCAAGGCAAAGATCTATCTTCACTTTCGTCTTTCGTTTCCCGCTTTCAATTTTCTCTTATTGACTGGTCCGTATATTGCACGGTATCACAGTTTATCTGAATAGAACAATCGTGTCACGGACGATTTCCGATCCATTCAAATGCCGATCAAATCGTTCCGTATGCGAAGAGAAGAGCGAATCACGTTGTACGGACGAATGTTTAAAAAAAGAGAAAAAAAAGAAAAAGAGAGAAAAAGGGAAACGACGAAAGACAATCGAAGGAAAAAACGCGAGTACATGTGTCTGTACGCTTTATACAATGGCCTCTCATGAATATAACGCGTTTATCATTCGTCGATGTAATGCTCTATGTCTGTCGGTTGGATTCTGGTCGTCATCTATCGTGTTCGCGGATCTACGATCGATGATCCAGCCAGAACGAACGCCGCCTCGATAGATCGCGCATCGTCATCGATTCGCGATTTTCTATGCAGCTTTTTAATAACCTTCTTTGTCATTCGTATGCTCTATGGTCGAACGTAAATCATGAACTTGAACGATTGATTAGATCTCTTGTTCGCTTTCTTTATATGTTTCTCTTTTTTCCTTTTTCTTTTTCTGGATAGATTAGAGAAATGAGAATAGAATTTAATAACAACGTGACATTGCCTGAGGAATTTATTTGAAATGGCAATGTAAGTAACTTTGAATGTTTGATAAATTTTTATATAACCTGCACGAGTGTATGTTATTTATTGTAGCGAGGCTTAAGGCCTAGTACAGTCTTTTTGTTTACACAAGTGCACGTTTAGTAGGATTTCGTTTGCTTCTTTTTTTAGCATGTTTCCTGTATTTACATACGTTGCAGCGTCTCCAATGTAATTTTTATAACTTATATAACAAGTCTTGCATTACTATATTACAATATATTTGTACTTTGAGTTACCATATAACTTGCTATATATATTGTTAGAATTAAACTATAACATGTTTAAATATCACGTTATACTTGATGTGAAATCACATCAACTTAACTGTATAATTATCTTTCTAATCCCAGTACCACAATGTGTCATCATATGTTTGTTAAGTCTTTGATTTCTTTGGCTTCTATGGAACATCTGGATGTTCATTTATTTAACAGAAATTTAGAAGCATGGAAGCATATCAGACTCACAAAGATCGTAGCTTTTATTTAGAAGAAATGGCATATATTTAAAGTTTCAGGTGTTTAAATCAACGTTGATGTTTCCAGAGTTGACGTTAAGAGTTTCTAGAATTTGCGTTCCTTTATTTAATTCGATTACTTGGCGGACTTGCTTATTAATATTCCTCGATCGACATCTTATCGTGACATTGATATGGAAGTGATGGTGATCTACAGCATAGTAAATCGAATTTACATGAAACAACGTGACAATATAAAAATATCATTAGCAAGAACACGCTTATGAAAGTCTATTAAATCAATGAAATGGATGCAGATTATATAGCTATTGGTGTAATATACGAAAAGGTAGCAATTAACGTGTAAACAAGTATAATTGCTCGAAGAAATTCTGCTCGAACGTATAATTAAGCTATCTATAATTGGAATATGTCATGCTTATGCATATATAACTGATGAATATCGCTATTATATAAATGCGTCTCTGTCTGTACAATACAGTTCATAGGAATTTTACTTCACTTTGATGGTACAATGATTTGACGAAAATGATTGCTTTCTTTGTACTAAAGCGTTACACGTATGACGCTTGATACGGTTTGTCCTAAACTCTAAAAGGAAACTTTTCTCATTTTCGCACGTAAATTCGCAAAGATTAACGCGTTTATCTTCCTTTTGGATCTTTTTTTTTTTTTTGGATTTATCTACCAGTTATGTCATAAACATTAGTATCTATCGCGCTGAAATAAAAATATCTTCTTCGCTTCAAAAGTGCGAATTGCAACATTCTCGAAAAGACGCCTTTATATTCCAGTTAAGTCAAATTCGAACTTACTTCGATTATTCTAAAAAAATTACGATTTTTCATTCCGAGTATCTTTGCACGTTTAAATTCCCTATTAATGTATTTAAAGAACAAAAAAAAATTACCGTCTTCTTTTAAATATAACGTTTAAACAATATCGAAAAATAAATCGTGTTATTCTAACATATTTATGGACAATTAAAACAATTTAAAAGAATATTATTTACTAAACACATAAAAAAAGTAATTTGCTTCATAAAAATAACATTACCTCTAACACGCTTTTATTTATGAAATAATTAATTTCCTGATCAACTTCCAATTTGAATAATTAAATGAACAATAATATTCCTATAGAACCACATTGGATATTTTATACGTTTTATACAAGCTCATTCTGTGCACCTTCACATTGAAATTTCACATTGAAGTTTAGATGCATAAAACTTCACAGTTCATACGTGAAACGTTCGTCTGATTAATTTCACGCGATTAATTCGTCGCGTAATTTCATCGGCTGGAGGACGACGCGTGTGTACGTCCGGCAAGATTTCGGTGGCCGGTCGTTTGCATGGAAAGTATACGACGAAATTACCCCAATTCTCGTCGTTTAACCGGGCTACTGCCTGCGAACTGTTGCAGCAGAGGGACAAAGAAAGAGCAACGTGGCGTGGAAAGAGAGAAGAAACGGAGGGAGGATAATTTATTCCGGCTTTATTTAATCTCTTCCCTCGCGTCTCGACGACGCGACTTGCTAAGCTTCTTTTAATCCAGATTCCACATCGACAGAGAGAGAAAAAGACGGAGCAAAGGCGTGTTTGCGTTAGTCTGTGCCTGTGGAAGGCCGATAATTTGTTTGTTCTAATCCCCGCGTTACTTTTCACGTTGCTACTGTAACTTGGAATTAAACGTAGCTGCTTTGAGAATATCAATGGAAATTCGAGTAAATTTCATGGAAATCATTATTATTTCTTGAGATATTTCTGTATAATTAATCCTTCTTTAACTGGTCGCTTCGTTTAACGGATCGCTCAAGGCCTGTACACCGAATAAGAAATAATAATAATTATTCGCTCAACGTATTATTAGAACTTTAGCAGAGTGAAAGAGAAAAGAGGGAATATTCTCGACAAGTTGTTATTGCAAATCCACTTGCCTTGGCGAGTTTTATTATTTTATTAGGTCGTCCGAAAAAGTTTCTTTCGTTTTATAAGGAAATAATTGGTGCACAATATTTTTGGTTTTATATTAGTTTATTGAGTTATGCACGAACGTAATAATAGAAATAGAACGAAATGGATCGTACTTAATTCAATAAAATAATATAAAACAAATTGTTCGTCTATCATTACCTTATAAAACGAAAGAAACCTTTCGGACGACCTAATATTTTAATTATTAGAAGATTTGTAGTGGAATTTTACGGATTTCTTTTTTTTTAATTTTTTTTTTTTTTTTTTTTTTTAGTATTTCATCTACGTTAGTATTTCTGTGTTGAAAATTGAAAATTTTCAGTAGCATGTAGTAAGAAGTAGAAGTATGTGGTAAGAAGGAATGCGCAAGGTAGTTTAGAATCGGTTGTTAAAGCACTGTTTACTTATCGATACTAATTTCATAACTTCCAAGACACTTTGATTAACTTAGAACGACGTGTAATTATCGATGATTTGAGGGATCGTGGCGAACCCGTACGATACAACTGGACGATACGGAAAGATGGAAACTACCTTGGAATAACAGTAATATGCAACTCAACTGTAAAGCTCTGTTTTCGCGAATTAAAATTCCGGCGCATCCGGTGTTGAAAGGTTAATGACAGTGACGAGGTGAAGATTCTCCAGCGAGGTAGAATCCCTTTTTATTTCCTTCCACTTCCTACCACGTTTCTTATTTACTTTCATAAACTCGGAAACTTCATTTCATTGGTAAAAATCAAGCGGCTCGAAGTACCTTCTGCAAGGTAGGTATTCGCGCAAAGAAATGGCCTGTTGCATTCAAAAACGTGGTAATTCGTTATTACAGAGGCAGAACATTGTGCTGCATGATATCGTGGTAATACTGACGCTGGAAAATTATGATCGTGCAAGAATATAGCTTTTAGAAACGTCACTGTGGCGCTAATAATAATAAACGCTAAGTGGTAATATTCTAAAAATACAGGGTGGTTGGTAACTGATGGTACAAGCGGAAAGGGGGTGATTCTACGCGAAAAAAAGTCGAAAATATAGAATAAAAATTTTTCGTTCGAGGCTTTGTTTTCGAGAAAATCGACTTTGAATTTTCAAGTAAGGTGGAACGTAAGTGTCTGGGCTGGCATAATCGGACGTCTAATTATTGGGCCATATTTTTTCGAAGGAAATGTAACGTCAGCAGCATATTTCGATTTCTTACAAAACAAACTACCGGAATTATCAGAAGATGTACCGCTGAGAACTAGAGGAAGTTTAATTTTTCAACAGGACGGTGCACCGCCACATTTTAGTCGTCGTGTGAGAGATTTTTTAAACCAACATTACCAAGGTTGGATTGGTCGTGCTGGAACAGTAGCTTGGCCACCACGCTCTCCTGACTTAACTTCGCTTGACTTTTATTTATGGAGCTATATTAAATCAATTGTCTATTCCGAAGAAATCGCAAATTGCGAGCAATTGAAAGAAAAGATTATCGTAGCCTTTCATACTTTAAAACAATCGAATACGTTAGAAAGTGTTCATAGAAATTTAATTAGAAGAGCAGGAGTATGTGTTCGGCAGAATGGGCAACATTTTCAGCAATTTTTGTAATAATAAACTTTATGATTACTTCGTATTATTTCATTATGTATTCCTAATTTCCCGTTACGGCAAAAAACAAACTTAAACTGCGATAATATCCATCGAGACAACGATCTACACTGAGATCCGTTATAACGAGACGTGATAAACTGCACGCGTACCGAGCGAAAATTCAAAGTCGATTTTCTCGAAAACAAAGCCTCGAACGAAAAATTGTTATTCTATATTTTCTACTTCTTTTTTCGCGTAGAATCACCTCCTTTCCGCTTGTACCACCAGTTACCAACCACCCTGTATAATCGGAAACTCATGGAAATCGATATTGTCGCGACAATAATAACGAATATTATGTAAATAATATTTCACAGCCATAAACGCGAGA
The DNA here is from genome assembly GCA_905333015.3 of Bombus campestris. NCBI lineage: Eukaryota > Metazoa > Arthropoda > Insecta > Hymenoptera > Apidae > Bombus > Bombus campestris. The sequence continues at coordinate 8,951,519 of HG995135.1, forward strand.
GTATGTACATAGTCTGTAATATCGGCTCCGATAATGCAGCAATCGTAATAAATGTTAAATAAATAATATCGCAAAGCTGTAACCGAGAGAATAGGTACATAGTCTTTGGCATTGACGCGTCAATAAAAATAAATATTAAACAAATAATATTGCTGAGCTATAATCAGGCGACATTATTTGGACAGTGTCGCGCCAATAACAATAAATGTTAAATATATAACGTTGCAGAGCCATAGTCGCGCGGAAACTCTTCAGGATCGACATTGACGCGCCGCCAATAACGAGTATTAAATAAATAATATTATTTAGACAACAATATTGCAGAGCCATAATTGGGCGAAAACTTTTGAGGATCGACGTTCGGGCGCGTATAATAATGGACGATAAATAAACAATATCGCGGAGACACGATTACGAGAATAATCTTTGTAAGGATAATGGCGCAGGAATGGTCCTTAAAACCGATACTGTCGCGTCAATAATAATAAATATTAAATAAACGATATTGCAGAAGCATAATCGCGCGTAAGCTCCTTAAAATCAACATTGGCGCGCCAATAATAATGAGTATTTAAATATATAATATTGCAGGACTGTAGTGACGCGAGAGCTTTTTAAAATCGCCACTGACGCGTTGGTAATAAAGAAGATTAAATATATCGCGTAGCAGAGCCATAATCGCTGTCAGAGTAATCTGCAATATCGATATTAACGTGGCAAAGTTATAATCGCGTACAAATAGTCCTTAAAACCTTAAAACATATATCGGCGCGTGAATAATAAGGAAGATTAAGTAAATCGTGTAAATCGTATCGCGGAAGCGCAGTGGCGAGAAAACTCTTTAAAGTCGATGTGGACGCTCGGATAATAATAATAATAATAATAATCAGCATCGAGTAAATAATAATCCCGAGCCGTAACCGCGAAAGCTGGTTAAACCCTAACCAAAATATTTACCCTGTTACGTTTTTTTTTTTGGATTATTTTGCTTATGTTGCCGTTAATTTTTTAATTTAGAGTAAATGGTAGTTGCTGCCACCGGAAACAATCCAAGGATTGTTTCAGTTAAATTTTGTGTTATCGCTTATCTTTTCGAAGATCCCGAACTGTCGTGTTTCTTAATAATTCTGTCGGCAATTAAACATCAGTGGGTAGCGTTGACTGATGTTTAATGCGACTGGCAATTAAACTCCACGTTTCGGCTAACCTGCTACGCGCAGGAGTACTGGCACAGGAGAGGATCAAAGTTGGTGAAAATAAATGTTCGCTTAATCTTAGTATATTATTAGACAAATATTTTCCACAACAAAAGTTTATTCTAATTCTAATTGGTTATTAACAGAGTTATCGTTGAGATTTTGAATACTCGAAGTTACAATAGTTCGCGATACGTTTTTACTCTTATTAATTACAAGATTTTAATTTAATCGATTTTTCAATAATTTACAAATTGACAAATACAAACACGTCGATTAACAAAACTGACAAGAACTGAGAACTAATGAAACAAAGAACTAAAAGCTAAAGAACTGAAGGACTAAAGAACCTAAGAACCAAGAGCTAAAGGAACTAAGAACTAAGAAACTAAGGAATTAAGAGCCAAAGGAATTAAGAACTAATCGCTATGAACTAAGAAATTACTTGCCGAGAACTGAGGAACTGATCGCCAATAACTAAGGAATTAATCACCAAGAACTGAGGAACTAATCACGCAGAACTGAGGAATTAACTACTCTGAACTTAAAATCGACATTGACGCGCCAATGATAACGAATGCCCTGTTAGTAACGAAATGACAAAATACAAAAATAAAACAGTCGTTCCCTGACAACTTAATTCTACGTTATAACAGCCACGCTCTTATACTCCGCGTTTGTACTCGTCGTCGCTTACCTTTTCCGACGCGTTTCACGTGCACACCTTTCGAAGCGGTCGCAACAGCCAACTGGTGAAAAATAGCCATAAGCGTGGAATATCATCGGAAAGCCTTGGCGAATTCAACGCAACGACTTTACACGCCGTTTACTTCCGTTGTTTGTGCGATGCACGAGTGAGAGCAAGAAGTACGCGAATAATAATATACAGACGAGACACGCTACGCAGTGATCACGTGGAACGTGGGTTTCCAGTTTCCGGTAGCAGAAGAGACGGATTAAAGTAGAAGAGAAGAAAGCGAAGAGACGTATCGGGTTGGCAACTAAGTGATTGCGGAGTTTGCCATTAGGTGGCAATGACAAACTCCGCAATCACTTAGTTGCCAACCCAATAGAATGCACGAAAACATAAATCATCGGCATAATTGAAGCAGGTGTTTTGTTTTTTTCTTCATCGTTTTGTTTGCTCGGGCTAGATTAGATGTTGCATGCAACTGGCACGGTGAGAAATACGAGCAAAAGAATGTACGAGCTTATTGGTTAACGACGATTCGCGAGCTTCGAATTAGTTTCGTTGGTGTTGGAAGCAGCGGTTGATGGATGGATAATCATCGGACGGTCGTTTGAAAGAGATTTATCGAAACGTACCGGATGTAGTTTGTTCAGCCAAGATGCGCTCCGAGCATGCTATCGGCCATTCAGAAGATTTATAAAATATATTTCATCGGACGAGATTCGTTAAATCGTAGTTGAGGCGACGACAAAATTGTATCGCGTGGTGATTGATCGGGAAATTTAATTCGCGTTGCAAACATACGACGTAAGATTAAGGCAAAATTAAATTGTAATCGGTCGTTACGTATCGGGTAGTAATTTGAGGAAGCATATCGGACGTAATTGATGCGATGTTTGTTAAAGTTGCAGAGAATCGTTAAAGAAATATCTGAGATATAATGATAATAATAATAGAGGAAATATACGATGAATGGGAAAATTAAATAGTAATTTGCCATTTCAACGTACTAGATAGTAATTTTGAGAAGCATATCGAACGTAACCGATGTAATTGTTTATTAGAGACAATGTCAAAGTGTTGTAGAAGTTCGTTAGTCGTGTTCAACTCACGTCAGAGTTATCAATGTAGAGTGATAATTGTTGAAATAACCAAGTAACTCCTTGTTGAAACCGTCAAGTGTATTTAAAATAATTAATAAATAAATAATTACAGGTAATGTCGTTAGGACGCTCGTACTAACAAATTCGCTAAGACAGTGATCTATGAGTATCTACGAGTACCTATCGAGTATCTATCAGTTACCAACGAGTTATCAGCGAGCGATTATACACTGTCTTAACGAATTTGTTAGTACGAGCGTCTTAACGACATTACCTGTAATTATTTATTTACTAATTATTTTAAATACACTTGACGGTTTCAACAAGGAGTTACTTGGTTATTCCAACAATCGTCATTTACAATCCTCTACAGTGTTGTTAACAATTGTTGGAAGAGTTGTACACAGATATATGACGAATAATCAAAAAATTAAATAGCAATGGATCGTAACGATGTTCGTTAAAGGGAATTCTAAATTGTCGTTAAAAGTCAGAATTTTGACGAAACACGAGATGTTAATTGATAATTCGTAAAATATCGTTCATGCTAAAAGCGAGATCGATCGAATCTGATTTGATGAACAAAGGAACACGATAGCGGTATAGTAATCGAAGTGAAGTATCGTGGCTAAGAAGGAAGGCACGAAATCAGTGCGATTTTTATTGCGAGGAAGAGATTAACGGAACTGCGATGATGAATTAACTTGGATACAGGTTTAAGATCAGGAACTTACATTATAGACGCAATTTAAATACCACGCTCTTCGTTTATTAAACGTCGCTATGCCTTTGCCTACCTAGGCCAACAAGAAGCGTAGCTGGGACGAAAAAAAAAAAAAAAAAAGGGAAATTTAATAACGAAAAGCAACCGACAAGCCAACAAGCCAATGAACAAAATGCAGGTATCATTTGCTTTAGTCGAACGTAATTTAATTCCATAAACCTTTACGACGTTCCTTAATAAACCAATATTTAAACAACGTGTAACCCGTAATAAGACCAACGATAAATACCATAAAATCAATCTTCCTGTTACAAGAAGCTATACGGTTAATATTGTACGATTCCGGCGGAACTGGCGATTCTCGCGTGTATCGCTCGAAAGCCATCGCGTGGTTAATGTTACACGAGAGTTGTCGATATTTTTTAAGTTTCATTCGAAAGCCATCGGTGTACGCACGAAAGAACCAGTTACGACTCGTTGCACGAATCACGCTAATTCCGAAACGTGTATCGCTTTACTTCACACTTGGGACTCTTCTTTCTCGCGGTTACAGGGGCACACATAAAGTACATAAATGCAGCAGCTAAGCAATCGTAACGTCCCGACGCAACTCTTGGAGCTTCCACTTTTTGTGAGTATAAAAAATGAACGCGATTGGTAATGCGCGGCTCGTTACAGGGGCCGCTGTTGGCGCTCGCTTCCGGCGATAAACTCCGGCCATTTGCAATTTGCTGTGATTTTTCTCGATAAAGATTACACAGAGCTCGCGCCACGTCGAGGAAATTTAATGTCGATGAAGGTGCAGGCCGCAGACACCGGCGGAATAAAAGAAAAGCGACAAGGGCAAGAGCCAGTACAACGGATAATTATTGTTCTTTTAAACAGATAATAAATTACGAAGGAGAGCAGCTTCATGTAACTCACGCCTAACTGGAACTAATTAGGAGACTCGCCCAGGAAATCGCTTCACTGTGTCCTGCGCAAGAAAGCAAGGTGAATTAGAGTCGGCGAAGCGGACGAAGAAATGGCGAAAGGAAAAGTTAGCCGCGGGAGTTCACGAAAAAATAGAAGAAATTACAGGCACGAACTGTTCGTCCTTTTTAGGGCCTCTCTAGCTTCCTTTTTGCGAATAGGATTAATAACGTTTAAGCGATGTAATCGGTCTATCGCCGACGATAACGATTCAGGATCGGAGTTTTTAATTTACTGTTAATCTTGTTGTAATTATTGTTAGTCGGTCTTGGGGCGGGTTAATAATCGACGATTTCTCCTTGTTCGTTTTTCCGCGGTAATTTTGTAATTAATGTAAGTCGATTCTTTCGGAGAAGTTTAGCCGAGTTTCTTTGAATTTAGTGCAATTGACTGGCGCGGTCATTAACTGGATCATTAGCACGAGTAACGTCTAATTAAAGGTTCTAACTACGCGCAGGGAAGTTACGACTAATTGGACGCGCAGAAAAGTGGATTTTTATCGTTTGCAACAATACGAACTGAGAGGGGTAGAACACAGCGTACAAATAGAATGTAGGAGACACAATTTTTCCCGAATAAGATATTCGAAAGTGAATTAAACTACTTGCGAAGGAGCAAAGAAAGGGAACTGGAAGGGAGTACAATGGCAGAAGTATATCTCAGAGAATGTACGAAGTTCTAGCAACTGAAAGGAGACACCTCGCTTGGTAAAAAGCGTAGAAAGAAGGCGTTCAGAGGACGAAAGAAAATTTGAGAAAAGAACTAAAAGTCCTGAGCACCGTATAAATATCCTATTTCAAAAAGCAAAAGCAGCGACATAAAGAAAAGGTACATGGAAGATGTAAAGAAGAAAGGAAAGTAAGACAACATTTATAGGAAAAACAATCCTCAAAAAATATAGAAGAAAGAACAAACAAAAAGGTATTAGAAAAGTACCAAAAATATGAACAACTTTGATAGGAAAAATGAAAAGCATGAAAAAGATACGCCAAGGGAAACATTTTAACCTAACGTCTTCTAGCCCGCCTTGAACCCGCTTTCTTCTCGTTCACAAAGCCAATTTATCGGATGTAAGTATGCAACATCGTATAAATCGCGCGTCTTCAAGCCGAGAGAAAATGATGGATGGAAAGACACAGTGGAACGCATTGTGAGTTCCATTCCGTGTCTCCTTTTAATCCTCTATCTCTGCTACCAGAGCACCGCGTACAAAACGAATCTTCTCTTCTTCTTTCGCTTCTTAACAGAACCATGTTTCATTTCATGAACTCGAGCTAGAAGAAGAGTGGCAGCGTTCTAGTATACGTAGAAAGAGACGAAAATCGTAGGCTTTGTACAGCCGAGTCGTGGAGAAGGAGAGAAGAGAAAAGGGACGATGTCGGGTAAGTAAGCTGGTAAGAAACGAGCTACGATTTATTTGACAGATCGCACCGACCGCCAGCGTTACAGTGGTTTATTTTATAAGGCCAGATTGCCGGCCTCACTTCGTCGGAATAGAATAATGGACGTTTCTATCCCCCGTTTGTACGACCGACCTCCACCCCGCAGCGACCGATGCCCATCCTCCTCCTTTCATTCTTTCTGGCCTTCGCGTCTCGAAAGTCAAGTGCAGTTAAGCACCACTTTTCGTCAGACACCATCTGAACCCAAGAGACGACGGTGTTCAGGTTTAGGAGACGGTTCGTATGTGCCAAGGTACACGTACTCGTTGTTCGTGAGAAAAACTCGGGAGGTACTTTGCCGATAATCCAGAATTTCGTAAATTTCGTGCGGAAGTCGAGAATTGACTGGGAAAATTTCTCCCTGGAATCTCGTAATACCGCAGGATTAGGAGGATTTTTGGATAAACGTAGTTTTCGTTAAGCATCTTGGAAAATTCTCAGGCAGCAGATTGTTCAGAGGTTTCGGAACTCAAGGAATTTTCTATTTGCGATAAGCGGGGATTTTCAGGAGAATTTTAAAGAACTACAGGATCCTCTGCGCGAGTTTCGCGATAGTGAAAGATTGTCAGGAGATTTTCTCAGATGACAGAAGATTCTCTAGAGGAATTTTGCAATATCTTGAGCACTTTTCAGGGAACTTCGAGGCGCTACAGGATGTCGTAAATTTTGCGATAATCGAAAATTTCATAGACGAAATTGGCGGCAATCGAGGATTTCAGGTGACGAAGGATCGTTTTTATGGAATCTTTGAGAAGATAGCGACGCGATTTCGAGGGACGATCGCCAGGAATAATAGGCTACCGATCGGTAGATCGAATCTACGCTGGAAATTAATCGGCGCCGTTGGTAGCCGAGTTAATTGCCGCTCGTACCACGAGCACGCGAGTTTTTCTCATCTCCAACCGATTCTCGACATAATCTCACGCCGATCACAGGAAGAGCGGCAAAGAAATCAAGCGTCTAGACTGCTCTGGACGCGATCATCGCCGATGAAAGTTCAGAGAAGGCTGACGACGTTTTTAACAAACTATTATTTGCATATAACTTTTTTTTTTTTACTTTTATCTACATCGACTTTTCCTTCTTTTTCCCCTTATTACAATATATGCGGGTCGGAGACTGTTTATTTTGTTTCGTGAAAATGGAAAATGGTAAAAAACGTGTTCTGCTTGTAATTCCATCTACGAATCAATCAATATACGTCGACTTGGAAATATTTTTCTATTTTTATATCGAAATGTATGCGGGTCGAAGGATATTCCCTTCTTTTCCCATAGATTTTTTCATGTTTGAGAATTTGCAATATTGAAAGATCGACGATGACGAGGATAAAGGGAAATGTGAGTCACCGATTCGGTGAGACGAGCACGAGACAGGTTGTACAAAAGGAAATGAAGAGCTCGTGCGTTCGACCAGTTAATCGACCGTTATCGTACGGCCCGATGGAGTAGGTCATGGTTTACGCTTTGTCGGAGTGGCTCATTCCGTTCACCTGCCTGGAAGAATGATCAAGGTAGCCTGATTCTTTCATGGAATTTTTATATCATTGTTTACTTAGCTTCTAGGTATTCTTAGACTCTCGAGGGAATGAACAACTCGCTGGTAAAATGTCCTAATTCTATCAAATATATATAATTGATCATGGTCATTAGTCGCGACAAGAATTGTCAATGAAAAACTATTCAAATAGAATTTTCTTCTATTATAAATGTAACGTAATTAATTAAAATCGTTTTCAATTGCTTTGGAAAAAGTGGAGGAAAGAGTTGTAAGGAACTGAGAATCGCTGTGTAATATCTCGCGTAATATTCTGAGGAATAAAATTCCTCGTTGGCGAAAGGAATGTTAAACCACTGTTTAATGATTCGTATCATTAGGAAGGCGACTTCGGAACAGCACGAGTACTTCTAAAATACCTCTCTATCGCATACCAAAAGCAAGAAACACCTGGTAAGAATCACCTCGTAAATCAGCTTCCTCGAACTCGGCTTAACCTCGAGAAAACGTGAAACATGAACGAGAAGACAGCGTGAAAAGATATACCATCCGTGCAAACGCATCTGTACACCTTCTCCCTGAGGTCTCGAACACGCGGATGTCCCTAGAAAAAAATCCTCGTCTCCGAGAAATGTGTTGAAACATGGTTGCACGCCGAGAGATTTACGCCTGCTAGCGCGAGAAACGTGAAACGAGACACTTGAAAGCGTTCCGATGGAAAAATCTGGCCAATTTCTACTTTCCTTCCTTATTTTACGAACAATTGTTTTCTTAATTAAATTTCTAGATTTATCTTTCTCTTTCTATCGAGTTTCCTGACGAAAGAGATTCCTTGCTTTATAGATCGTTGGATTATTAAATTTAATTATAAAGCTAATATAATTTGTAGATATATTACCGCAGAAAATTTCCTAAGTTTCCACAAAGGTCACGAGCCTTCGGAAAACCTGTCTTTTTCGTATTGGGCGTAGGAACTTGAATACGAGCAAATTAATTAATTAATTATGCACGTATATGTACCTATCAACGATCCAAGAAATTATTTAAATGATAATTTAAAACCGATTGCACGTGGTTCACGAATTTCCACTGAAAACAAAGATATTTCAATGAAATATAGTGAACTATATAGACGAATATAGCAATGAAAATGTGTCGCACATAAACACGAGATGAACAAAAATATAAAATTTCATTAAAAATTACTAAATATGTTTGACAAACTTTGTACTCCGAACTGATAATATAACATTTTCCTTGAAAATTGAAGGTATACTCATCGAATATACTAAAAGATATAATAAAACAATATAATAATATCTAATACCATATAATAAAATTCCAGTAGTTCTTTCTTCTTTTGCTGTTTATTATTCGCATAATCGGAGTTAATTTTTATATTACTGCATTTTACTAGGCTGGAATTTGTAAATACCAATACATTACATTACCTAGACGTTACACATATAAACTATTGGATATCTATAAATATTATCAGTTAAGGTCCTGTTAGTTTATCAAGAATTAAAATATTGTTTTTGTGAATTACGAGTGGTCCCATGAGAGCTGTTAGCTTTATGAACATTGATACCCACTTAAGTCACATTGACACAGCCATTACAGACATTGTAAAAATATTTACAACATATTTTCTTGTGACAAATAAACGCAAAAAAAGAATGAAAAAGGAGTCGGATAATACGAATCCAGAAACATACAGCGGAACTCGGTTTATACGAACCTATCAGATGACAAAGTGGTAAGTTTCTATAATAGGAAACCAGCTATTTCGTTCTGTTAATAGGAGTTCATGTTCATGTAACAGGATTCCAGGAAACGTTTGCTCCTATATACATAATAATCCTACAAACTTGAATCCACTGCAAGTCATGAGAATGCGTCCCAGAACTTGCATCTCTACTGTTGCATTTTATTGTTGAACGTACACATTAAAAAACCGTCGGCGGTATAGCGTAGATAATAAGAACTCAGCTAAAGTTCAAATAACAGAAGCTCGGCTAAGGTTCAGACAGTAGGATTTCAGTTAAAGCTCGGGTAACAGGAGTTCGGTTAAGGTTGTAGTAATAGGAGCATAATTGAAGTTCAGATAACAGGAGCTTAAGTAAGGTTCAAGTAATAGGAGGTTGTTTGAAGTTCAGATAACAGGAGCTTAACTAAAGTTCAAGTAATAGGAGGTTGCTTAAAGTTCAGATAACAGGAGCTCGGTTAAAGTTCAAGTAATAGGAGCATGCTTGAAGTTCAGATAACAGGAGCTCGGCTAAGGTTGCAGTAATAGGAGCATATTTGAATTTCAGATAATAGGAGCTCAGCTAAGGTTCAAGTAATAGGAGCTTACTTGAAGTTCAAGTAATAGGAGCTTACTTGAAGTTCAGATAATAGGATCTTACTTGAAGTTCAGATAATAGGATCTCAGTTACAGTTATGATAATAGGAGCTCGGCTAAACTTCAAGTAATAGGAGCATACTTGAAGTTCAGATAACAGGAGCTCGGCTAAGGTTGTAGTAATAGGAGCATAATTGAAGTTCAGATAACAGGAGCTCGGCTAAGGTTGTAGTAATAGGAGCATATTTGAATTTCAGATAACAGGAGCTCAGCTAAGGTTCAAGTAATAGGAGCTTACTTGAAGTTCAGATAATAGGATCTTACTTGAAGTTCAGATAATAGGATCTCAGTTACAGTTATGACAATAGGAGCTCGGCTAAACTTCAAGTAATAGGAGCATACTTGTAGTTCAGATAACAGGAGCTCGGCTAAGGTTGTAGTAATAGGAGCATAATTGAAGTTCAGATAACAGGAGCTTAACTAAAGTTCAAGTAATAGGAGATTGCTTAAAGTTCAGATAACAGGAGCTCGGCTAAGGTTGTAGTAATAGGAGCATATTTGAATTTCAGATAACAGGAGCTCAGCTAAGGTTCAAGTAATAGGAGCTTACTTGAAGTTCAGATAATAGGATCTCAGTTACAGTTATGATAACAGGAGCTCGATTAAAGTTCAAGTAATAGGAGCATGCTTGAAGTTCAGATAACAGGAGCCCGGTTAAAGTTCAAGTAACAGGAGCATACTTGAAGTTCAGATAACGGGAGCTCGGCTAAAGTTCGATTAACCAGGTGCTGCAAAAGTTTCGTTCGTATAAATGAAGTTCGTATAAACGGAATTCGACTGTATTCGGTAAATCGAGCATTGTGCCGACATCAGTTCGAATAAACAGAACTTGGATAAACGGAGTCCCGTTGTATATCCAAATATAGTGAAATACGTCGTATGAAACTGGTGATCAATTCCAGAGAAAAATCGTGTAAACAAGATTCCCCAGAAGCGACTTAACGAAGATTTAGGTTGTTAAGAACGAATCGCGTTGCTTTCTGTGTAACAGCGGGGGGACACGAGGTCGATCGTGTCCTGAGGTTAATGAAAACGCGCGACGGCCGGTTAAGACGCGTGTGGGCAGTCGCCGGTTTTTCTTCTGAGAATCCATCGAGCACACGGTGGCCGGTTAACGGGCTCGGTTATTAATAAATTTCACGGTGGCGCGCGGTTTATTCTCAACGCCACAAATCTCGCGATACGGCCAATTAAAAAGGCCGACGCGTTAAAAACCTGCCTTAATTGATACCTAACGAGGTGCTAGAAAGACGAATCGACTCACTCGGCCCCTCGGCTCCATCGCCATTGATGTTTCCAACGTAACGTCTTGTTTTTCGATTTCTCCACTTTCTTCGTACATTAGAATAATATTACGGAATCGATTAAGATTTATCGATCGGTGACGTTGTTTAGTTAATGAGCATTTTTTAAGCAGAATAGACTTTTTGGACGCGTAGTGTTCGACGTTTGCCCTTGTCAAGAACGAAACTAAAATTCTAAGATTGATGAATGGTTTTTCAAGTTAACTCGAAGAAATTTTCGTAACGAGTTGTTCGCCTCGCCACGTTGCTGCGGCAGAAAATAAGATCTTCAGGTGGGTGAGTAATGTCTTAGGCCCGCTGCATTTTTCGAATATATTCAAGTGGATTTTAGTATTCTTAGTATTCTTAGCGCGTGCTACGGTCTTCGTTAACGATATAACCGATACAATTCTTGGAATCGACCAGTAGGTTTTCGAGCGTGATATATTTTTTGAATAGATAAAACAAACTTAGCGATTGGATTTATACACTTGGTCGCGGACAGAAATAAAATCCGTCGATAAATAAACGATATTTTCAGTTGTGTGCATTATTCCATCAGATTAAACGAATCACTGAAACGTGTTATTTACTTCAACGATTCGGAAAAATTCAACAGGCATACAGAGTTATCATACGGGCTAAAGTGGAATGAAATAAAACGAAAACGATGGAAAGGACAATAAACGAAAAACTACCTTCTCCCCTGCAAGAAGAACGAAAACTCATTGCCTTAATTGCTATGCACAGCGTTCACCGGCCATCAAACAAGATTCGCATCGGCACTTGCACTGATATTCACGCTGATTTTGCTCGCGGCACAACTTTCAACGTGTCTATCTTTGGCTTATCAAACGACTAATACTACGTGTCACAATGTACGCACAAATGACGCGGCAAAATGCACGAGATGGTTTCATGGCGAACAAAAAATATGTTTGTCAGTGTCGATCGATGCCATTAATCATCCGTGGAAAAGGAGAAAGCCTTGGAGTGAATCTACGATCGAGTGGATGCAGCTGAACGTTTTCACGCAACGAGTCTATTAATCGGCCAACAGGGAAGACGGACAGCCGTTTGTCGGGGAATTAAAACGTTTCGCGGACGTGACGGTTAAATCAGAAGTCATCTGTCTTCGCTTATAAAGTGTTTTATTGCTGTGCAGGGTCATGCTGCATAAACGAAACTCCATCGATGCGATCGCTATTGCGATCGCGGTACATGACCATGCACATTTCTCTCCTCTTTGTGATCAGAGAAAATAGCCGTGAAAAATCCTCCTTTGATACTTGCTGATAGCAGCGAAAAAATTTTGACGAACGAGTAGAGGCAGGAATTTCGTGATATAAACGCAGCAGCAATCTTTAGAAACAGATGGAACAGAAATTTTGTAAAATAAGTGGAGCAGGAATTTTCAGCAGTAAATAGATTATGAAGATATTCAAAGGAATTTTCTAAAGGTACATTGCAATTGGAGGAGAGAACGATGTTTGTGTTTCTTTAAAGATGATGCAGTTTAGAATGCTGTTATTGCTTCTCGTTAACAGTATTTTAGGAATATGTAGTTTTTATTTTAAGATTGCTAAAATAGTACGTTAAAAGAAAATTCGATCCTGCAAGAGTTAATGATAGACGCCAAATAATTATTTGATAATTAATTAATTTGATAATTAATAATAATATAAATGCAGTATTTTCGGTAATTTTCTAAGATCCTGGAAGCGCTAACAACACCATGACAGTAACATACTAACAGCGACAGCTTCTTGAAAATGATATCGATAAGGAATAAAAATTTAATAAAATCTCAACGCAAGATTCTCTATAAAAATCTCCATCTTCGAGTCTAATAAACATACTGCAAATGATCGGCATGCAAATTACCAGGAATCAGTTTAGCAGTGATTCCGACTAAACACGATTGGCATTCAATTTGCTCGCGGGCAGAAATCTCGCGAGAAGTTCCTGTAGCATCTGCGTCATCCACGAGCTTATCGTCGAGACGAAACGCGAGAAATTAAAGATTTTAATAAAAGATCTTCCCGCGAAATCATCGTGTAGAGTACAGCTAACTTGGTTAAACGGACCAGGAAAATAGGCAAGAAAAGAAAGGTAAATTGGCTGTATGATCGAAAATGCTATTTCGAAATTCGAATAGCGAATTGACGTCATCGAGCTTCGCCCGCTGCCAAAAACGAAGAACAAGCTCGAGTTCGCGGCTCTATAAGCGAGCATTTAGAACTTCGTTTCTACTTACGTTTGCGGAAATAATGAAGGGAATTGTTGAGGAAAACCGTTGCGGAAAACTGTTCGAACGTGATGACTAAATCAGCGTTCACAAATTGAGAAATTGGTTGCAACAAGTGAAAATTCCATTCGAACATCTTTGCACATTTGAAGATTCTAAATTTCTTTTATTCATCGAATTTCGAATCAAGTCTAATTTCTTCCATTTACGAATACGGACTGTGAAGATTCCAGGTCCCAGTAATAATTATAAACAGCAAGCATAATGGTTAAATCAGCGTTCACAAATTGAGAAATTGGTTGCAACGAGTGAAAATTCCACTCGAACATCTTTGCACATTTGAAGATTCTAAATTTCTTTTATTCATCGAATTTCGAATCAAGTCTAATTTCTTCCATTTACGAATACGGACTGTGAAGATTCCAGGTCCCAGTAATAATTATAAACAGCAAGCATAATGGTTAAATCAGCGTTCACAAATTGAGAAATTGGTTGCAACAAGTGAAAATTCCACTCGAACATCTTTGCACATTTGAAGATTCTAAATTTGTTTTATTCGTCGAATTTCGAATCAAGTCTAATTTCTTCCATTTACGAATACGTATTGTAAAGATTCCAGTAATAATTATAAACAGCAAGCATGATGGTTAAATCAGCGTTCACAAATTGAGAAATTGGTTGCAACGAGTGAAAATTCCACTCGAACATCTTTGCACATTTGAGGATTCTAAATTTGTTTTATTCATCGAATTTCGAATCAAGTCTAATTTCTTCCATTTACGAATACGTATTGTAAAGATTCCAGTAATAATTATAAACAGATGATTGTTATAATATAAGTACGACGAACCTAAGAATATAAAGAAGAGCAACAGAAACTAAAGAATTCGATGCTTGTCAGAAGTCCTTGATCTTACTCGATGTCTGACCAACTAAACTGCCGCAGACCGAATCTACTTCTCCGAATGTATTAGCTTGACAACTAAGTGATTGCGGATTTTGTCAATACCAGTTAACGACAAAACCCGCACTCACTTAGTTGCCAACCCAATATATTCGTACGCTGCTGTATGAGAAAAAAGAGTAAGAAAATCAACGAGACAAGTAGCGAAGAAAATCGGTGAACTCTCGTTGTACGAGCGTCTAAATTGTATAATTAGATGAACAATTTATAACTTAATTAACTATGGAGAAATTCAGACGAATGCCTGCATCGTGTAACAATCGGATACAGTTAAAAAGTGGAATGATCCATTCGGTAGGAACAAATAGCGTATTAACATGATTTCGCGGAATGTTGGTACGCATGATAGAGTATCGTCACGAGTGGAAATGTATGTATCCTGGCGTGCGGCTGCACGTGCACGCGCATACGCAGCCATGCGAGCTACGGCACGAACCTTCGCGGTTTAATTTATCGGTTGAAATCTGGATTCGCTAATTACCGCGGTCGATGCGCACGGCAGCCGTGCGTGCGAGACAACACGGATCAAGGCGGACCCTAAATGATGAAGGAGAAAAAGAAACCGTGGAAAAAACGGTGATTTTTCCATAAAACGCCATTTTTCGTAGGTAGTTAAGCACGTGGAAGTGTATGGCTCAGTTAGGCGAATTGTTAAGGGAATAGGACCATATTGTTCGTAATATTTCGTTGTTTTCTTTTTCTGATGTTGATTTACAGGCGAACCACGGAGAAGAAGTTTGTGTATTTTTGGTGTGGAAGTATGGCTAATTGTATAAAATTAAAAGCTTTTCAAGATTTGCCGGCCTTAATTAATTAGAAGATTGATTAACGAGCGAACCTTTTCGGAGATGTTCTTCTAGGAAGATAATCTTAATATGTGGTTTTTTATGAGATCCAGCAGCAACAGAGAGGAAAGTGGTTGTCGGGCCAATTTAATTGGATCAAATAATTAGCATTTAGATAATACTACGAAATTACGAAACTGTTAACGATCTTCTTCCGATCATCTCGTCGCTATCTCGAGACGTTATGAACAATTATATCGCAAGCGAGTACTAAAAGTAATTAAACAGCCACGTTTACGATAGTTCGAATTTAAATATCAAACGTTCAATGTAATTGTAGCAATCGTGTCTCATTACTAAAATGTTCCAATCGATTTTCTCGAAGACTAAGCCGAAAATGAACAAATTTTGTTCAATTTGTTGATCTGAGAATTTTATCATTTTATTGAGAAGCTTGGTTCGACTATCTATGACCACTTTCGTTTTATGTTCTTCATTTTCCACGAAGTATCGCGTCTCTGTATAACACACATGAACATACGAACATCAAATTTTATTATGACAAGCGAAATGGTGTCTTCCTGAAGCATACGAAGACTTTTATGGCCGACTGTATACGTTACACGCAGTTAAGCAGATAAACGAAAAATTAGCTAAAACGACAGTAGCCAGCGTAGAATCAATATACAACGCTTCGCGCCACATTTACACGGTACAAAGGGCGCTCACTGAAAGAATCTCGTTACATTTCTCTGCCAGGTGGGCCTCGTCACGCGCTACTTTCCACACCAGCCGAAAAAAAAAAAAAAAAAGAGAGAAAAGAAAACGGCGACGCGTGCCACGAGAGAGAACGATCCCTTCTTCCCGTGTTAACCCTTCGTTCCAGCCATCCAACAGCCATTTTATGGAGCTGCAGTGAAACAAACGAACACTCGCCACGTCGAACAAGTTCAGCGAGTTCACGATTAACTTGGAAGAATTTGTTTGGACAAGGATTATCGTTCGTGGAAGTACATCGAAAGCAGAGAGCGTATTTTCCAGGGAATCAGCGTAAACAATGTTACGAAGGTTTATTGCTTCTCGCCAATTTTTTTGCCTCTTCTTATTCGCGGAATAAAACGAAGTTCGCTTTCGCGTAATGTTACGCGTGCCAGCGATTAACACGAGTTCGCCGATGAAGTTTACATATTTTGCTCTGGCAGCGCCGATAAATTCGAACAGACTACAGCAAGTAAGAACTTCATTTTTAGAAAATATTACATCGTACTGGTATATTCTTTTCTGTCATCTAATATGTGAATTAAAACTGACGCTTGTCCAAGTGTTTCGCAATGTCGAGATTTATCTTGTTTTAATCGTTTCGAAAAATTGATTTTCACAGCCTGGCAGTCGACATGTTAACACTAGAACTACCACATCGGTCAAATTGACTGGTTTTACAATTTTATTTTAAAATTCCTTTCATGTTATATTTTTTTATAATTAAAAGAATAATATAATGAATTTTATTTTGTTTTTTATGTATTCAAACTGAAAATAATTTTGTATCAAGGCTACTTATACCAATGCCAAAATAATTGGTACTTGTCAAAGTGTAAAAGAGTTCTGCAATCTGTTTATCGAACCCCAATTAACCAGTTTCCTCGTCTTGTAAAACTTCCCACACGTTTTTAAAATTTTTAATCTGTATCATTCGATATGATGATATCAGTTATCAGGAAAATTCCGGATCGATCGCTAGATCGCTAGATGCTAACACTGGAAATACCAAAGCAGTGAACATAACTGTTTCTACAATTTTATAAACGTGTCAAGCCTCGTTTAGGGATCATGATCCCAGATGGATTAATAATACCAAAAATGTACTACATAACATGGAATTGCTTCCGTAGGAAATGAATAAATCAATAAATATAAAAATATTCTATTATTACGTATTTTTTAAAAACCAGTCATTTTCACTGGCTTTGGTAGAAATAGCTTCGTCTTAACTATCGTTAGTTCTAGTGTTAATCGAAAGAACCAGGTTTCTAGTATCGAAATTTTTCTCCAAATTGGACGACACGTGTATTTCTTGCTCTCGTTACTGGGATACAGGGCTGGTGTATTTTTAATGACCAGCCTTCTATCGAGTACACGAGATCGGTTACACGGTATAACGCTGTAAAGCGAGTAAGTCGGACCACTGAGCGGAACAACAACACGCGACACGTTGCAGATAGGGCTGATAACACGGCCGGGTTATGTTGCACTTTCGGTGCTTCTTTTTCCTGCTAACCGCGTTTTCGTTGCTTTTTGAAACGCAGCTCTTCCTCTATGCTTCATTGTAGATCGTATAGATAGAGACGTTGCAGAATTTTAATATAACAGTTTCGCATTAAAGAAATACATCGACGATAGTGGTAATAGTGGAAACAATGTAGAGCCAGTAGTGTAGCTCAATGTATTAGTTGTATAGTAGTAGAACAGCGTATAGCGTGGTATCGTAGTTTCGTATATTAAAGAAATATGATAATAACGTAGAATTGAAGAGAATTCTGATAGTACATTTGCAACGAAATAGCGTGATAATTTGATAATATGTTTTGGTAGAGCAAATAGAATAAAGTATCCATTGAAATATTTTAAATACTTGTGACTGTGATACTAAGAGATTCGAGTAATAGAATAATAAAGTCTCAGCCATAGTTCCGCTAATGTAGTGCATTAAATAATGATGGCAAAAAGTAGAGTATAAAAGTACGGTAATATAGTGTAATGTGGTATAATAGTAATACGCGAAGATATACGCCGTATACCTTCGTATATCAACGTTAAAGAGATCGTTCCAATTATCAGAGAATTTCGCTCGGCTCGACAAACAGATTCCACGAAACATAGCGTGGCAACGAACGCGATCCACGTTTACTCAAGCGTGCCGTGTATCGCGATTAATCGACTTCCTAGTCGACTATGATCAAACGAATACACAAACACGATCTATTCTGCTTCGTTTGATCTATTGCCTGAATTAATCGATTTATACATACAGGAACTTTAAAAAAGAAGAAAAACAGAAAGACACTACGCGTTAAACCTTTTACCAAGGGTACGTTTGTAGTAAACGAAATTACAATACATTTCCAGACTCGTTTAATATTTTAATTTAACGAAAAAAGCTGAAAGAAATTGTTTTAGTTCTATAGATATATTCTACTGCTATTGGAACAATTTTATTTAATTACTGCAAGACGATAGTACGACATTCTTAACAAACTGTAAAACAAAAGCTCTTCTTCGGTTATTTGACAATTGTTGCGCTAGTACGCGTAATATGTTCGCAAAAGTTTTCTATGGTGTTTGCAGTATTTTTCTATATACGTAACATACGAAGGAGAAAGATTCGTCGTGAAGGAATATCAAAATACATTTCCAGACTCGTTTAATATTTTAATTTAGCGAAAAAAGCTGAAAGAGATTGTTTTAGTTCTATAGATATATTCTACTGCTATTGGAATAACTTTATTTAATTACTGCAAGACGATAGTACGATATTCTTAACAAACTGAAAAACAGAAGCTCTTCTTCGGTTATTTGACAATTGTTGCGCTAGTACGCGTAATATATTCGCAAAAGTTTTCTATGGTGTTTGCAATATTTTTCTGAGCCACTGTATACGTAACATACGAAGAAGAAGGATTCGTCGCGAAGGAATATCAAAGCAACAATTTTCTCTTGCTATAAGTCATCAATATTTATAGCTGGCGGCCACTAGGAACGCCTTATGAAGCTATTTGCAGGGACCGATAATACGGCCCCTAATCGTCTGATTGCATAATAATGCTAACCGCAGCTGCGGTGAACCGCAAATAAGAGATGCCCTGATGACTACTCAACAACTACTTTCATTTTCCTTTTGTGCCTTTATTTGTCATTCCTACCGTCACGTTTTTGTTCTCCTATGATTAGGTTGACCGACTTCCAGATGAAGACGCCAGATAAATTCCAAAATTATGATATATTAACTCCGCCACGAACTTTCTGAGAATCTTCCTCCTAATGCAGCTATATCTTTAAGGTCGTTTACAAGCAAGAAGAATTATCGAAGAAGCTCTGTTCTTCGTGGCTGAACATTTATATTATTCGTTGCTTTACTTGAGAAAATTTGAAAAGAAATAGAAAATCATTTATTTAGTCTTAACACATAACAATATTACTTTCCCTATATTCTTCCTAAAATAAAAATAATAAAATAATCGCTGGAAAACCATTTAATCGACCTCAATTGAAAGTAAGCTTAGTTTCCCTGTATCGTTTCTAGAACAGAAACAATACAGTAGATCTGCATAATAAAATCATCTACCTTATTCTATCTTCCTTTTACTTCTTCTTCTATTTTTATCCAAATTTCGTAGACACATTTAAGTAACTGTCTTTGAATTTTCTCAAACTTCTTTCAGCCTCGAAAAACTCGAACACGAAAGACTCAGCTCGCTTGTGAGAATGTATCAAGCGTGTCTGTCAAGGATTGTCGATTCTACGGCAATGAAATCAGCATGGACTTTTGCTCGGAAATTAATTCATAGAAGAAACAGAATTGCAACCCGATTACAGGGTATCGTGTGGATCAAATAGAAGGCCGAAGGCACGAAGGAACTTGACGAAGAGACTCGCCAATCACTCGACCTCGTTGCGCTCATTCCGCCAATTACTAGACGACGATGCGTGGCTCGATCATGCGCGCAAGACAAAAGGATCTGTATCAACCGTCCTGAAAAGATTCTCCGCGCGATTATAACTCACGCGACCAACCACGAACCAGAACTGGCTCTTCTATTTGGTCTGCTTTCGATCCAATCCGAACAAGAGTAATTGAAATCGTCGCTATTGCTTAACATGTTTAACATTGGCCGAGTTCCATTCCTTTTTTCTGGTTGCAAATCGTCTGTTAATATCTTTTGCGCGGTTTGATAGGTACAATTTATTTTTTAATCTATGTTTAAGGTAAAAGAAAAGAGAATATCTTGAAGAAAGAGTTACGACTCGAAGGATTAGGGTAATTTCTCGAGCAATGTAATAACATAGATCGAAATTCTTGGTGTTACAAAAAATTTTATGTTTGCGATGTTTCACGAGTAACTCGATCTTCGGATATTTCACACGACATTTCATAGGATTTTCAAGTAACATCTTTAATTTTTATTCTTCTCACTGTATACCTTGCCCTGTTATTGTTCCACTATGAAAGAAATTTCTCTATAAATCATTAATCCTCGACCATCCAATCAGAAAATGAAACCATCAGTCTCCCAGTGACGCGTTTTCTCGTAAATCGAAGAATTTCGTCTGATTACAAAAGAAAATGAGCGAAGAGACGGGAAACCCCTTGCTAACAATAACTAAGAAGCATAGTACATCGTCGTAAAAGTTGTACATCCATTTAAGCCGAAGAATCCATCGAATTTGTCATCAGGATGGCCGATTAACGCTCGAATCTTGGCTCCATTATTGAAAATCCGCGTTGACTACCGGCGGATACCTCCCAGAAGGGTCCCTTTTCCATCGCGTGTTTCGTTTCTCAGATAAAATCTCAGCCTAAGCGGCGGAGGACGCGGTCTTTCGTTTGGGAAACGAAAAGGACACGGAGGAGCAGGAGAAATAAAAAGTGAAAAATGAAACGAAACGAAAGGGAAAAGAGGAGAAATAAAGAGCAGCAACAGGAGGAAGAAAATATGTGTGGTAGCCAGTGCCGTGTTATTCGATGCCAATCGAGATTAAGGGTGTACAATCTCCGACGTAGAACGGCCTCATTATTTCGTGGCCAGTGACTTCAACCGATGCCAAGCTGGGCTTAATGATGATTAATGCAAACCCCCGTTGCTTGTTTCATCGTTTTAGAGAAAACAGTCCGAGGGTGAACGAGAAATACGCGTGGCTATGTTCGTAAAACCGTGCCACGAAACCCGTATTATTGCGATTCCTTAAACGGTCATCGGCCAATCACCGCTGCGCCATGATCCTTCGTCTTCGAAGATGACTGATGAGCTTCCATCCAGCTTCTTCCATTATGCTCCGTTGCACCGATCTTTCTTCTTCGATATTTCTACCTTTGTTCCTGGAAATTTGCGATCTCCAGATTTCCAGATTATGTCTGGCACGAAGGTTCCTTGACTTTGGAGAGTCGTTAATTTTTTAGGAATCTTTAGACGACGTTTCGAAGTGGTGGAATTTTGCGATTTCGATGGCTTGGAGATGACACGATTGTAGGATTTATGGTTGTAGAGTAGGACCTTGGCACTTTTAAGGATACCGGACTGGTTGTGACTCGATTTTGAGGATTTCAGGACTTTAGAGTTGTTCGTATGTATATTTTGAATTTCTACATTGCTAAGGAATTTGGAAGAGTTTGCAGAGACTTGAATAGATGTTGTCTGTCTTTTCCTGGGGATAGGTGGTTGATAGATGTTGAAATTTCTTTTCTCTTTGCAAGCAGAATATTTTCTCACGGTTCTTTCTGATTAGTTTATTGTGAATCGCTTTAACGTTTATTCAAAGTGGAACACAGCTCCGTCGAAGGTTAAAAGTTAATCACCGCTGCAAGCGAAATTGCGGTCGTCGCTTTGAAGATTTAAATGTCCTTCGAAAAGAACGTAGCGTATCCTACGAGAAAACGAATTTTTATAACAAAATCAAGCAGATGTAGCAATCAGAGTCTTATTAAAACGATAAAGAGAACGTGTTTGACTTATAAAAATCAGCTGAATCCATCCAAGACATTATTACGTACCAAGTTACGTAGTACAAAAAGCTTCGTTTCTCAAATATCTGAAAAACGATCAGTAGCATCTCGTCTCGTTAAGGACCAAGCTATGATGATTTATCGTACCATTCTAAATACCTCAATTCCTTTAAATTTGACAAAGTCGTAAGACCTAAACAGAATTAAACAAAACCCTTAGATTCTGTCTCATAGTCGCGTATTCTTCTTCCTTATAGTAAAACAATAAAGTAAGAAAACCATTCCAAATATCTGAATTTCTTTAAATTTGACAGAGTCGTAAGACCTAAACAGAATTAAACAAAACCCTTAGATTCTGTCTCATAGTCGCGTATTCTTCTTCCTCATAGTAAAACAATAAAGTAAGAAGACCATTCCAAATATCTCAATTTTTTTAAATTTGACAGAGTCGTAAGATCTAAACGAAATTAAACAGAACCCTTAGATTCTGTCTCATAGTCGCATATTGGTCTTCCTCATAGTAAAACAATAAAGTAAGAAGACCATTCCAAATATCTGAATTTCTTTAAATTTGACAGAGTCGTAAGATCTAAACAGAATTAAACAGCGACAAGAAAGAACATTTGAATTCTGTCTCATAGTCGCATATTGGTCTTCCTCATAGTAAAACAATAAAGTAAGAAGACCATTCCAAATATCTCAATTTTTTTAAATTTGACAGAGTCGTAAGATCTAAACGAAATTAAACAGAACCCTTAGATTCTGTCTCATAGTCGCATATTGGTCTTCCTCATAGTAAAACAATAAAGTAAGAAGACCATTCCAAATATCTCAATTTTTTTAAATTTGACAGAGTCGTAAGATCTAAACGAAATTAAACAGAACCCTTAGATTCTGTCTCATAGTCGCGTATTCTTCTTCCTTATAGTAAAACAATAAAGTAAGAAAACCATTCCAAATATCTGAATTTCTTTAAATTTGACAGAGTCGTAAGATCTAAACGAAATTAAACAGAACCCTTAGATTCTGTCTCATAGTCGCGTATTCTTCTTCCTTATAGTAAAACAATAAAGTAAGAAAACCATTCCAAATATCTGAATTTCTTTAAATTTGACAGAGTCGTAAGATCTAAACGAAATTAAACAGAACCCTTAGATTCTGTCTCATAGTCGCGTATTCGTCTTCCTCATAGTAAAACAATAAAGTAAGAAGACCATTCCAAATATCTCAATTTTTTTAAATTTGACAGAGTCGTAAGATCTAAACGAAATTAAACAGAACCCTTAGATTCTGTCTCATAGTCGCGTATTCGTCTTCCTCATAGTAAAACAATAAAGTAAGAAGACCATTCCAAATATCTGAATTTCTTTAAATTTGACAGAGTCGTAAGATCTAAACGAAATTAAACAGAACCCTTAGATTCTGTCTCATAGTCGCGTATTCGTCTTCCTCATAGTAAAACAATAAAGTAAGAAGACCATTCCAAATATCACAATTTTTTTAAATTTGACAGAGTCGTAAGATCTAAACGAAATTAAACAGAACCCTTAGATTCTGTCTCATAGTCGCGTATTCGTCTTCCTCATAGTAAAACAATAAAGTAAGAAGACCATTCCAAATATCTGAATTTCTTTAAATTTGACAGAGTCGTAAGATCTAAATGAAATTAAACAGAACCCTTAGATTCTGTCTCATAGTCGCATATTGGTCTTCCTCATAGTAAAACAATAAAGTAAGAAGACCATTCCAAATATCTGAATTTCTTTAAATTTGACAGAGTCGTAAGATCTAAACAGAATTAAACAGCGACAAGAAAGAACATTTGAATTCTGTCTCATAGTCGCATATTGGTCTTCCTCATAGTAAAACAATAAAGTAAGAAGACCATTCCAAATATCTGAATTTCTTTAAATTTGACAGAGTCGTAAGATCTAAACGAAATTAAACAGAACCCTTAGATTCTGTCTCATAGTCGCATATTGGTCTTCCTCATAGTAAAACAATAAAGTAAGAAGACCATTCCAAATATCTGAATTTCTTTAAATTTGACAGAGTCGTAAGATCTAAACGAAATTAAACAGCGACAAGAAAGAACATTTGAATTCTGTCTCATAGTCGCATATTGGTCTTCCTCATAGTAAGACAATAAAGTAAGAAAACCATTCCAAATATCTGAATTTCTTTAAATTTGACAAAGTCATAAGATCCAAACGAAATTAAACAGCGACGAGGAAGAACCTTTGAATTCTGTCTTGCATATTCATCTTTCTCATAGTAAGACACCAAAGTTGGATGGCAGAAACGGGCCGCAAGGGGTTGCAAATTAAATGGCGCATTATCTCAACGCTGGCCATCGACAAGTTCAGAAAGAGACCAGTAATAACCGAAGAAACTGCGCCAAATCAATTTTCCCTGCGGATAATTAAATACAATACCCTGGCGTATCTCTGCTGCGTAATAATAAATGAATGGTTATTTCGCTTAAAAACCGACCACTCTACCCTGATAATCCCGTACATAATTCTACCCTTGCCTCTTATTTGCGTTCATGCAAATGATCAATTTCGTTAATCAAGTACCGTTCCGCAAAACCAATTTCAATCGGCAATAAAAGCAACGAGAGATTAACCGAGTAATTCTATACCGATCCGAAGGATCGAGGGCGTTGGTCTGCACGTGGCCGGAGTAAATTGAATCCTCCACGAGCCAAAATGCGTATGGACGTCCGATGAAAAACAACGAGTTAAATGTTTTCTTTTCGTCGCCGTAGATAGGCGCGTCTGTCGATCATAATTCACTTCCTCGTTGTTTGTTCGAGAGGATTAAAGAAACAGTGAGATGGAGAAGAGGGCGGGGGAGGGCGAAAAGAAGAAGAAAAAAGAAATGCAAAGGCAGGAGGAGGAACACACACACACACACACACACACACACACACACACACACGGTCGAGGTGTTGCGCACCGCGAAACGGACTCTCCGCGCAATCTTTTCTAATTATCTCGTTCCAGTGCGCATTGCGACCCGTAATCGGATATGCTAATGAGGAACAGGGAAACGCAACGATGTTACCTATCCTTTTATGTCGCCTCGTACACCCTGCAACCGACCGACCTCCCCCTATACAGGGTGTCTCGTGTAATTTATTTCCTGGAATGTACCACACGTTCTGGGATAAAAATAATTGGGCAAATATAGCAAGGGAAGTAGGTATCGACGTTGGTTTCGTTAAACAAGTCTCGTTTACGTACAGACACGTATATAGTAATTTCAATTATTTACTGGCTGATCTATATACTATAGGGGTATACGTGCAACGAGTGGAAATTACGTACATAACGCTGATACTAAATAGTTTGATTAGGAACTTTGATATCTATTAGGTCGTCCGAAAAGTTTCTTTCGTTTTATGAGAAAATAATAGACGCACAACGTTTTTTGTTTTATATTATTTTATATTATTTTTTCCTCACGTTTGTACGAAGGTACACTGTTGTAAAAAACACGTTTGCGAAAGAAGGACACTTTCCGGACAACCTAATAATTACGTTATCTGTTCATGTATTTTTTCCCTCGACTGTATATGAAGTTGATTGGGAGAAAAGAGTGAGGGGAAATTTTGTTGCATTTTTGGGAAAACGAAAATTTATTTCTCGATATACAACGTGGCAATTTCGTATCTTCTCGTGGATATCGTATCGAAGTAAAATACTTTATTCTTCATGTTATTCTGTTAAAATGTAAAAAAAGGAAAAGTACATTGACGCACCTTGATTTCTTATAACCAGGTATCGTAAAATACGACACAGTCAGCGACGAAGGGCACACGCAGAAGCGTACGAAAGCTCGTAGAACTCCGATTTTTCGTTAAAATTGGCATTTCTTCTTTTTCCAGTAGATTCTTCTGTGTCGGTATATTAACGTACGTACGTATTTGCTATACTATACTTTATAGTCGATGTGTTTTATCCTAGCATTTCGAAGGCGAGGAATATTCAAATTACTTTATTATCTTCTCTGTGTGGCTTTTGCTTCTTTTCATCGAGATTAAAATATCTAGTCGTTATCGCGTAACAGC
The DNA here is from genome assembly GCA_905333015.3 of Bombus campestris. Taxonomy (NCBI): domain Eukaryota; kingdom Metazoa; phylum Arthropoda; class Insecta; order Hymenoptera; family Apidae; genus Bombus; species Bombus campestris. Next base: position 8,977,621 of record HG995135.1, read on the forward strand.
GTGAATAATGTAACTTGAAAGGTGAAGAGAAGGTGAAGAAAACAGGGAATTTCAAGTATTTCGATGTATCTTGAACGATGAAAGAATTCCAGATAGGACATGCTAATTAAGCAGAATAGTACGATGCCACGAATGAAAATCCTTAATTAGATTGCAGATAGAGGGGAAAAGTAGTGCTACATGCGATTCTATATCGTTTGTTTATGAAGAAAGAATTATAATAATTTATACTGGAATTAACGCTAACCTAACTTGGCCCGATCAAACGACCGATTTTAAAATTGAATTTAAGATTGTACGTTCATTGGAAATTTCTTTTATTCGTCCAAGCTTATGTAAATTATTAAATGAAGAAAAATCGAGAAATTGATTAATCGGATAATATAAGAATTTACGTAAACCTAGACGAACAAATAAAATAACAACTACAATTGTATAAACAACAATGTATTTTACAATTTTAAATTAAATTTTGAAACCGGTCATTCGACCGGGCCTGGTAAACCTGGCGTTAAACTTCTCTGTCTGGCCAATAAAATGCAGAAAATCGTTTGAAGATGCCTATCGTTGAAGTTGCAGCGCTGAGACGCTGTCTCGACGTTCGTATTTCTCATAAAAGGTACGAGAGCAACTTTACTGATTCGGTTCCTGTGTCTCGATTTTCTAAACAAATACAAATTTTATAAATTCTACGACTCTATAACTTCTATAAATTAAATAAAATTTAAATTCACAACGCAGAGTACGTGTATTATTACACATAATATTATTATATTATTCCACAGTTCTAAAGATTATAAAATTCCCAATTCAAAGTTCACCAGAATATCCTTCCTTCACGATGTTTCGTCAAAAATCTACGCCTACATTTCAGTCTTTAATTTTCAAATCTCACGTCCAAATTCGAAACACCATTCATCTTTACCCAAAAATATTTATTTCTACGGTTAATTTGCAATAAAGTACACGTCGTGATTCGTCGTAGATATTACACCGCTAACCAATGTACAATTTGTACAATAATATACAACTAAATGATTGCGGATTTTGTCATTAGATGATATTGTTCAATCACTTAGTTACCAACCCAATATATATAAATATATACATCAGTATACATATTGGGTTGTCCGAAAAGTTTCTTTCGTTTTATAAGGAAACAATAGACGCACAATGTTTTTTGTTTTGTATTAATTTATTGAATTATGCACGAACATAATAATAGAAATATAACGAAATACATCATACCTAATCCAATAAAATAATATAAAACAAAAATTGTTGTTCATCTATTATCATCTTATGAAACAAAAGAAACTTTCTGGACAACCTAATATATAACACGTAATAGTACTTTTTATACATTTCTGCACGTCTCTGTCCATACGATAAACTCATTGTCCTTCCAATCTTCAACCCTTTGCAACATTTTCAAATCATCTTAACCACACTGGACACCCAGTATAGCCACGTCCTTGTCTTCGCGAGCATTGGGTGCGGTTGGGTGGCGTTGCTCAGCGGCTCGCGACTCTGCACGATGCACGATCGGAAGAAATATGGTTGCCAAAGTAATAACCGTATCCGTAAATAACAACCGTTGCGTCTGGCCAGACGATGCAGATCCTCGCGAGATCCTTCGCGATAATTAACCTTCGATATGATGTATTATCGCGTCGCCATCATAACCGTCTTCTGTGCTCGAGTTTTTCCCTTGCGTTAATTAGCGCGGTGCTCGATTAACCAACGAATTACCGCTACTTACGTGAACGTATCAATCAAAGTCCGAGAAGGAAAACCAAGATCTACATGGTCGCTTATTGGATCTTTCAATGCTCGATGATGAATCATTGGAGAAGAGTCTTTGCGGCTTTTGGAGCGATAGCTGGAATAGGAACAGCACGATCGTCTGTTGTGTTGTTTTTATAAGAGTCGGAGTAATAATTGGAGAGAAAAACGATGGTCGAGAAGATTGAAGGTCTTGAGACGAAGATCCGAGGAATTTGTTTAATAAGATGTAATTACGGAGCAAGAAGGAATGTAAGAGGAGGAATTGTTTTAGTTAAATTTTAATCTTAGAATAATAAAGATCAGCTTGAAGAGGTCTTAATAACGATTAGAACGTTCAATTGAATTTTCAATGGTTGATAATTACTAATAAATCTCAGCCATTATCGTAATTACCAAAGTAACGTTAATTAACTCGACGGAAGATCCAAGAGTTACACAAAGTGCCATTACTCAGTTCAAAACCTTGACAGCAAACTCGCATCAACAAGCTTACTTCAGCAGATACCTTTATCTTAATTTGATCTGTCTGATATATCAAATATATGTATACAGATTGCCAGGTGTAACTACTGATCTACATTCGTGCGTATAACCAAAGCACGAGTTAGGGGAGTGACTTGTACACACGCTATATGTGCAGAATAATGGCCGTATAACGTAAGTACAGTGGCTACAAAAAGTATCTCTACGTACTTATTTTCCAACGAAGAGTTTTTGCGTCGATCCTCACATTTTCATGGTCATTACACTTTTGTAATCGCGTAAAAATACTATGAAAATGTATAAACACTTGTTACAAACACTCTCGAACGAGTCAACGTAATTAGCAACTGTTATTATCCGATAAGATACTTTGCTACAAATTAGAACTTTAAATCTTTCTTAAGCCTGCTACTAAGTTCTTTCCATTATTTTCGATCCAATTACATTTTCCCAATGTTGCAAAATATCTTCACGGTTTGAACAAAATATGAGAAAGGTGCATAAACGTTTGCTCGGTTCAATTTTATTTTAAATATCTTTTTGCAACATCGCGAATATTTTCTCTTTTTTAACACGAGAGTAAGATTGAGAAATAAAAGTTGAAGGATCGTAGCAGGATTAAATTTCGCTGCGAACTTTCCAACAACCCGGCGCGACATCCTGCCATAAATAATGTCCAACAAAATACGAAAGCGCGAGGTAAAGGAGAATCTTAAGAAATGGTCATTTTTGCGCCTCCTTGGCGGACAAAAATCCTTGCAGGAAATGAAAAAGCACCAACCAGAAGGAATCTATTCGCTTATCCAGCTACGGAATAATCGTACATCGGTATCGACGTGATAATCCTTCTCAAGTTCTGCTGACAAATCGGAGCAAATAACGCGAGAACGATAGCCAACGACGTCCAAATTTCGATCGATTTATCAGCAGAATCCACTGAATTATTTCGTCGACGTATTGGTAAATTCTTCGTCCGTTGCCACCTTTTTTCATCTTTGCGCTCGTCTTTCTCAGCCATTCCACCACGTTTCGGATAAATTGTTTTTGTCGTTTCTTGAGAGAAGCTCTTAAACGTGGATCTTTCTCTTTTCGTTCTCAAGGAGATTGAAAAATGGCCATTTTTCGACCTGCTGTTTCCAACGACGAGGACGCGACAGCCGAGTGCTTACGTGCACGTATCAAAGATGCACGAGGGACAGGAGCGAGCAGTAATTAAGCGATCGTGGGGTGGTGCATCGATTATCTCGGTTAAAGAGCAGCGTGAACGAGAAACGCGACGATAGTAATTCCAGCTGAATCACCGTGACAATCTTACAACGATTCGAATCCAACCTACGTCTCTTTACTCTTATCACAATGTACGTACGTTCGTGACAATCCTTCGTGTACCAGCCGCTATTGATAAGATCGATGCTCCTTTTCTCTCTCGCGTAATATAGCGACGAATCTTTCGAGATTTCACGTCGTCCCGCGTCTTATCGCCGTTACACGGGCTACCCTTTTCGCGATTACATTACCGCGAGCCTGTGTTGCCGATCGAAACCGATTGCCCCTGGCTGGAAAGCTGTGCCGTTGCAAGGCGGCCGTAACTGCACCTGACTTGCAGAATAATTGCCTGGAACGCGATACGATCTACTTAGACTCGTTCTCTTTCCTTCTTGTCCGTGAATCTTCGTTCATTTTAACGCGGCTGCCTTTTCTCGTTCTACGTTTCTTTTCTTCGTCCCTGCCGCCTGCCTTTTTCCCTTTTTTCCTTTCCTTTCGCTCGCCGTTTCTTCAGTTTGTTTGTTTCTCTTCTTTCTGCTTTTTTTTCTTCTTAATTGGCCAAGCGGCTCGAGAGCGATTCTCTTCCTCCTCTTCTCTTTCTTTTTTTAATTGGCCGGGCGATTTGAAATTCAATCGAGGGATCGAGCGTGGTCGTGGGCTCCATAGCTTTATGGCTGCGCGTACGGGGATGGTAATTAGTTGCAGGGAGGAGCATCGCTGGAAATTAAGAAAATAAAGGATACGACCGGGGAAACGAGCCGGGGCACGCGCGTTTCTTTTCGTCGAACCAACTTTTCGGATGTCTAGTTCCTCCGCCTTCTTCGCTCGCCCGTCTCTCAACGATGATTCCTTCGAAGATCCTTCAACAGAGTCCACTGATCTCAAAAAGCCACCTTCATTTACTCGTTTCTTACACTTGTAAATGAAATCATATTCAATTGTCAAAAAGCTAATTACTTGCATTTCGTTGATTCGACACGAGAAGGTAAATCGGGCGGAGGTTAAACGATAATACAAAAATATTTCTACTCGGAAATATTTAGCAAAAAGACGAGAGAAAATAAAGGATAACGGAATTCAAGACTCGACGCGTTCAAAGTGCTAGAAATAGTCAAAAACTTTTAGTACAATGTGTTTCTTTTTGATCGTAGAAAGCAGCGACTTTGTCCAATATTAAGATCGCTATCGATCAGAGTACGAGACATCGATCCATGTACAGAAAAAGAAGGAGAAGAAACGTTCTTCCACCTTGAGGTCACAGGACGACAAATGACAGGACCGTGTCGTGAACACGTCCGCTTAATATTCCACCCCTCGAGCTCGTCGTGTTTCGTTCGTCGTAATTCGTGGCGGTGAGACCGATACAAACGCGTCTGTCGATTCTATGCAAATCAGACGATTTCTACCGATCGATGTTTCGGTGTGCCAGATATCAAAGCGTGACATTACTATTTCTAAAGGACTCACCTGATCAGAGCATGATTCGACCGATAGTTGGAATATTTTCCGACAGACGGTCCAGCTTATGGCACTTTAATACGCCTTCCGATAAAAATATACCTCGCCTCGTCCGTGACGAATGTCTCGTTAGATCGTAACATCGAAAATATTCGATTTTTAATCGAATTTCGCATCGAAACGCGGTGCACGTTGTTTAGAATTCTATTGGGTTGGCAACTAAGTGATTGCGGATTTTGTTATGACCATCTAATGAGAAAATCCGCAATCACTTAGTTGCCAACACAATACAAGAAGGGACGACGTTTGTACACGCGAGAGGTAAAATTCTTTGACTTACGTGAAAGAGATAACTCTGGATTTTAAAATGATACAATTATTTGTTAAAAAGAGAAAAAGAAAGATTAGGAAAATCGAGAAATTGACTCGTTAGAATCTTAAAAATATACGAGCGTCTCGTTAGATCGTAACATGGGAAATATTCGATTTTTAATCGAATTTCGCATCGAAACGCGGTGCACGTTGTTTAGAATTCTATTGAGTTGGCAACTAAGTAATTGTGGATTTTCTCATTAGATGGTCATAACAAAATTGTTATTGCCAACACAATACAAGAAGAGACGTTTGTACACGCGAGAGGTAAAATTCTTTGACTTACGTGAAAGAGAAAACTCTGGATTTTAAAACGATACGTGAAGATAGAACTATTTGTTAAAAAGAGAAAGAGGAAGATTAGAAAAATCGAGAAATTGACTCGTTAGAATCTTAAAAAATATACACATGCGCACGTGTAAAGCAAGTGTGAAATAGAACATTCTCAATTTTATAGCAATGCGTAAAACGATACGAACAAATCTGCTTGCTAATAGAAAGAGGAAGCTTTAGAGAATCAATACGACGAAATTAAACATTTTGAAAATGATAGGAACGAAACTACTTGTTGATAAAGAGAAAGGCTTCGACAATTGATAAACCGAAATTAGACGTTTTATACGTAATTCTAATGTTTAAAAAATTAACATGATTCCTAAAAATATTAACATAAGTCAATAGCCAAGATAAATCCAAAGATATTCGAGAAGATTTCGAAAACTGATACAATGAAATTATACATACGATACAGTAATAAACTTGAGATACATATTTGCATGTTCTAGAATTGAGGGTTAATCCTGGATCAACCTAAACCACGCTATCTCCATTTATATCGTAAGCCTCTTTTTATTTAGGAAAAAAAAAAAAAAAAAAAGGTAGGAGAAGAAGATTGTTCTCGTCCGATCAGACCAGGGACCACGATGATATTTCGGTTTCACGAAGGTTTCCTGGTGGGTCGCGTGACAACGTTGGGTCGCGTCACCTCATGGTAACGAGCGCTTATTTATCCGACTCGCGATCTGCCGGACCACCGCGACGAAAACTGGTTTCTCTCGATGAATGAACGAAGAGGATACGCGCGCCGCGATCGTGCACCGGTTTCGTCCACCACGTTCCATCGCGAAAACCGTAACCAATTCGACCTGCTTTTCGTTAAATAACCCGGTCACGTTTCGAGGTGTCCTGTTTCGAAGGATGAAACGCTGCGCGAGAGGGTTGAAAAATAAGACAGTTTGATTCAGCGTATGTGTAATACGCATTTGTTGTAATTGCGATGAATATAGAACACGAGCAAAGAGATGGAATTTAAAATGGAAATTTTGCTCGCGCTGTGTAGATGTGGCGACTTTTAACGAGTCCAGAATCCAAAAAAAATGATAGAAAATTTATATAAAAGGTGAAGCATAAAAGAGTCGATTCATTCATGAAATAGAAAACTCTCAGATTTATTATAATTAAATTATTAATTTATCGTACGATCACTGTCTTTTGTAAAGTCGATTTCATGTTTTACCAAGATTTATCTTTTGCTGTGAAACCATAAGAGGAAATATCTATAAATATATAATTAATAATTAGTCAAAGACAATTTCTCTCGTAGATTAAAAAAAAATGTTCGATTTTGAAAAGGATGAAGAATTTTATTGCGAATTATTTTAATTACTTTTGTGTTCGTCCTTGATCCGGATCCATTATCGTTTTGGATTCTGGCACAGGACAAAATCGCGATTTCCACGGGAGGAACAGGTTCTGAAATATTTTCTCACGTGTATCTGTGTGGTGGTTGAATCGTCGTTTGTTCATTGTGCCGGCAAACAAGCGCGTATTGTCGCATCGGAGCGCGACCGTGAATTGTGTCATTGTGGGACGTTACGCGGGCAACGCGACGCTTGTGTCGCATGTGGGCTCATTCTAATGTAAAAGCCTGATTTTACGGTTCATTGTCGCGCGATGAGAAACGAGCCATTCTATGTTGTACGCCGATTAAAGCCAGAGAAACGAAGTATGGAAATTGACTGTCCGAGCTATGCGTAGTACGCTTAGATTTTGTTCTTTCCAGATACATATTTCAATCAGGTAAAAGAAAAAATTGATAGTTTATGGTGAAGCTGTGCATATAACGAATCGAACAAAGTGGAATTTTTATGAATTTCCCGAATTACAAATAAATTTTCCATCGGATCTTTCAACTCGTATCTCGTATTTTATTACACGACGATTTATAGTGATCGTGACTGAAATACGATTCTAATCGACGGAATATTTTAAAATTAACTACACCGTGCGTCGGTTCTTTGCCAACTTTGAAAGAACACAAACAACAAAATATCAAGAAATTTAGTGGAATTCTAAAAAATCTAAAAATTGTATTATCGCCAACTTATACCCAATCTTTTTTTCATCTCTTTACCAATTGGTAAAACAAAATTCCACCCTTGGATGGATGAGAAATATCCTAAAACACCAAAAATGTCAACTCAACTGTTCCTTCTCTCTTCCTTCCACCTTCGGACTCCGCAAGAACCGTCAAAAATTCCCCAAGCCAATATCTATATACTTAGATATATTTGCTTGCTTCTCAAAGAACTCGAGTGTTCGACTCAACGACTTCCTCATAAACTTTCTACGCTTTCAAGCCAACGTACTCGAGCTTATCCAAACGCCGAGAGACACGCGAAGCTGACTTCCTACGACAAGAACGTTCGAAGGCAAGAACAAAAGCCTATTACAAGTCGAGGGATCGTTGGTGAAATTGCACGTGGCGTTAAATCATAGGCTGGAACGGTGCGTGAAGCACGGTAAAGAGGCAGGCGTGCGTGAAGGAGAGCGTTTGACAGCGTTAGAAAGATCGCCGCGACAAATGATCTCCGTCTCACGGAGCGGCTATCTCTGTGGCCGAGGCTACCAACCTTCGTTTCCTCTGCTTGTAAACGGCTTGTCGTCCGCTGACAACAGTATTTGTCTCTGCAGCCCTGATCGACCAGATTTATACCCGTCGGGCAGACGGTACTACCTATATACGGGGTGTTCGTTTTATCCTATCCCACAGCAAAAAGTCAGCACTTCTTTTTTCATCGTTGAACGAACGATCGTGCGGCGACGATTTAGATCTATCGATTGTTCGGTTATTCTTCGTGGCAGACATGGGTATTTACTGGTAATGGGATGTCGCATTTAAAGATGATCGAGCGTGTAAAGTATCGCAGCGTTTGACACTCGGATCGAATGAGACACGTTTTGTTTGAATAGAGTTCGATTCTCAGGAGTTTAGCGATACTGGCAGACGATTTATGGCGATATTGTAGTACACGTACTGTATACGGGCTGCTCGTTTTAATTGGAATTTTTCGTCTTTTATCGTTGCACGTTCCTACCACGACGATTTAGCTTCGTCCACTCTTCAGGCATTTAATAGCATAAATGGGTAGCTGTTGTTAATAGGATGTCACGTTTGGAGATTTGGACTGAGCAAAATGCGTTTCCATCGAATAGAGTTCGATTTTGAGAAATTTAGCAATTCTAACGGGTGACTGTATTAGATGTGACGATATCACGTTACGTGTATTGCATACGGGGTGCTCGTTTTAATTGGAATTTTTTATCTTTTATTGTTGCACGTTTCTACAACGACGATTTAGGTTCATCGATTCTTTAGGAATTTGATAGCATAAATGGGTAGCTGTTAATAGGATGTCGCGTTTGGAGATTTGGACTGAGCAAAATGCGTTTCCATCGAATAGAGTTCGATTTTGAGAAATTTAGCAATTCTAACGGTAGACTGTATTAGATGTGACGATATTACGTTACGTGTACTGTATACGGGCTGCTCGTTTTAATTGGAATTTTTCTTCTTTTATCGTTGCACGTTCCTACCACGACGATTTAGCTTCGTCCACTCTTCAGGCATTTAATAGCATAAATGGGTAGCTGTTGTTAATAGGATGTCACGTTTGGAGATTTGGACTGAGCAAAATGCGTTTCCATCGAATAGAGTTCGATTTTGAGAAATTTAGCAATTCTAACGGGTGACTGTATTAGATGTGACGATATCACGTTACGTGTATTGCATACGGGGTGCTCGTTTTAATTGGAATTTTTCTTCTTTTATCGTTGCACGTTCCTACAACGACGATTTAGGTTCATCGATTCTTTAGGAATTTGATAGCGCGTACGGGTATTTATTATCAATGGAGCGTCGCATTTAGAGATGATCGATCGAGAATAGTATTTGAAATTTGGATCAAGTGGGACAGGTTTTGGCTAAATGGAAATCAATTGTTGGGAATTTAGTAATTCTAAGAGATAATTGGTCCAAGTTATGCAGAATTTTACTAATTCTTAGAATGAGAAAAAATACGTTAAACACAGCACAGATCCCGTAATTTTGTGATCTTCATTTTGCAAAAGATCACCAAAGAAATACTCTCACATTATATAATTATTAAAATTACCAAGTCATAGTGGTATCTTAAACTCGTAATTACTTTAGTAGAAAACTTCCAAACCACATACCTGTCAATTCTATTATTCGCCATTGAGAAACATAGTAAAAGAGTAATAAGAAATAAAGTTATCTTCGTATAAAAATTAAAATCTTCCAACTAAATTTACTTAATGTAAGATCACTGAGGGTTGGTAGCTTTCTACATAACTTGGCTCAATTATGCCAATGTTATATATTATACGAACATACGGGCTGTTCGCTTTAACGTATCCGATAAGCAGAATTCGTTCTCTTTTATTCTTAGACATTTCTACGACGACGATTTAAGCGCATCGATTCTTCAGATATTTAACAGTAAATTTAATAATATTTAAAAATAATATTTATCGTTAATTTGATGTTGTATTTAGAAATGGTCCAACATCTGAAATATTCGAGTGTCTAAAATTTTGATTAAGAATTTCATTGTCAAGGGACAAATCAGAAAGACTGTTATTTTAATAAACGTCGTCGAACATCCCATTTGCCTCGTTATTTCTTCGTATTCGAGCTTCTTAATAATTTTATGGAAATTAGCGTTACAGTATGTGTATGACGTTAGTCGAAGGATGTGACGAGTACGTGACGCACAATGGCGAATGAACTCCACCAGGAAGCGTTTTGCATGCCTCTAAAGGAAACCTCGAGGTAATCGCTTACAACACTGCTAAATTAGGTATTGATTGTTTACGACATTGCTTCGAGCAAATCACACAGGATACGGTAAATCTGCTCACTGAATAAATTAAAGCTTTCAACCTTTCTCGTTTGTTAGAACGTGAGATAATTAACGTTCCCTGTATCCGCATTATTATCCACGTATAAAATTATATCAATTGTATAATAATATTTACGTACATGCGCAAAATCTGAGTAAAATTGTTGCAGTTGGAATTTATTTACAACTTGCTTCGAGAACCAAAATTCGCATCCAAACCATTTTCAATCGTCGAGTGCGATATTTTGTCAAGGAAATTTTATGATTTCGTTTGTAATTAAATAATCACAGAGATGTACCGAATTTTACAATTGTCTCGCCGATGCCAGTCGAAAGATTCTTTCGCTAAGGTCGACGTAAATAGCGCTAACGATAAAAACTAATCAATTCACTACATTGTCGTACTTTCTGTATTTTCTGACGCGTCTCTGGAACGACGTATCTGTGGATCCCAAAAAAACTAATGTAAACCGAGCTGTGCGCACTTGGCTAATAAACATTCTTTTTTAAGAGAAAAGAACAAACAATAAAAATAACGCAGCTCAAGCTCATAATTATAGAGACAAGAAATATGCCCTGTATAAGAAAAGAGCATGGAACGAATAGTAACAAAACAGACACAGAGGGTTTCATCTCAATTGGCGATAATACAGCAGTCGAGTGAAAGCTTGACCATGTCACGATCCGTTACAGCGAGAATTTTTCTCTACTGTCGGTGGTCCTCGGCAAAACGTTACGCTTGATTAACATGAAACGCCCACCGTGAGCTCCCTGTGCGTCTTATCGTAAGCCAGTTCGCGAAGTCACGGCCCGATTAAGCTAAATTCTTTCTACAAGCGGCCAACCACGTCCATTATCTCTCGGACGTCGGCAGAAAAGAACGTGAACACCGTTGGCGCGGCTTTGTTTTACGAGACACCGTTTACGAGGGGAAAGTGGGTGTTTCAGGAGGAGACTTGTGGGACACTATCGGAGAAAATAAGTTACCTACTGCGATCTATTTGTTATAGCAAAGTTGCTGCGTACTGTTTAACACTTTGACTGCCACGTCAAAATCACATGTTTCGCTCAGAACGCCACGAGAGTATTTTTATTATTCAAAATAATAATAAATTGACGATGTAAGACAATATTCTTCCCCATTGGACCGTTTATCTTGTTGGTGGTCACGAGTGACCACCGTGGCGCCTTGGTAACAGCTGATAGCGACATATTATAACAAGGCTTCGTTTATTTTAACAAACCATTCGCATTTGTTATTTCGTCGTAAACAAAACGTCCAGAATATATCGTTGAAACGTGTAGAAGATATTAGTAAACGGTATTTGCTCGTTCTATATATAATAGTAAGGTATGTACACACTTCTAACTTCAATTATATGATTATAATGCAGCACTTACGATTATTTTCTAAGCTGTGTTTATAATAATATTCGTAGATTACCCCTCAAAGATATGGATGCAAACACAGTGCACCGTTAGATGCAAGATTCGTTCTCTTTTTTTTTTTATTGATGTTCTAATAAAAATGTTTAATCGTTCAATGGGGTATTTTTATTTCAAGGTATCTTCTATTTATCGGTTATATTCAAAATACCCAGACTGTCGATTTTCATACAATTTTTACAATTGTAAGAAGTTGAAGCGCTCTGGTCACCAATGACCACCGTGGCAGTCAAAGTGTTGAAAGAATAATTTAATACCAGCTAATCACTGAATTTTAATCGTATTTTGAGCTCGATAACAGTCGACGAATAGAATAATAAGTTTGCGTCTTTAATAATTGCGGAAAGGAAATTAAAATCATTTTGAGGGATTTAACGTTTCTATGTCAATGATTTACAATGCGATAGGATAATTTAACATTGAAAATAATTTTAAACGAACCGGTCGCTAAACTGAGAATGCTATGTGATGAGAAAATGAAACAGAAATATACGAAGATATTTTTAATAGTTAAAAGAAGGAGATGGGAATCCATCATTTCGAGGGATTCGACGTTTCTATGCCAATGATTTACGGTAAGATAATTTCAAATTGAAAATAGTTTTAAACGAACCGATCGCTAAACTGAGAACGCTACGATGAGAAAAATGAAATAGAAATATACGAAGATATTTTGAGCTCGCTAAAGGTTAACATTAATTATCTGACTTGTATACGTTCGCGTCTTTAGTAACCGTAAAAAGAGGAAATAGAAATTCATCATTTCGAAGTATTTGACATTTTTATGCCAATGATTTACGATACGATAAAATAATTTTGAATTGAAAATAATTTCAAACGAACCGATCGCTAAACTGAGAACGCTACGATGAAAAAAGTGAAATAGAAATATACGAAGATATTTTGAGCTCGCTAAGGGTTAACATTAATTACCAAAGATATATAGGCTCGCGTCTTTAGTAATTGCAAAGAAAAGAAACTGGGATCAATCATTTTGAAGGATTTAAAATTGTGGCGTGTAAAATTGATGAGAATGCAATAGAAATATACGATCGTATTTTATGCTCGCTAAGAGCTAACATTAATTATATAGGTTCACATCTTTAGTAATCGTAAAAACGAAGAAACTAGAATGCATCGTTTTGAAGAAGTTATAAAACATGGCGTGGAAAATTGATGGGAATGTAATAGAAACGTATGATCATATTTTGAGCCCGCTAAGAGTTAACATTAATTATCGATGATGTATAGGTTCATATTTTTAGTAAATCGCAAAAACGAGGAAACTGGAACCTGTCACTTCGAAGGAAATGTGTTCGAAATTTATATAGCAACGATTTACGACATAATTAAGTAACTGAAAATCGAAGTTAATTGGAAAGTTTCTTCATTGTAAGTGAATAATTTATTGATGCAACGATATCTCGTGAATGGTGTTCTCCATATTTTCTGAATGAACCTTGCATTTTTCACACGACACTGTATATTTTCATTTTCATATTTTCCAGCTACGTGAAAGAACGATGTACACGACGTATATGCAGAAGAATAATATCGTGTGTCACGTGGTTGTACTGTTTCATCATAAAATTGCAAATTGTGTGTCAAAGCCAATTACGATGAAAATTAAATTCCACTGATTGTAATATATGTAGAATCATGAACGTAAGAAACTACTGATAAAATTACAACAGCTTTCTTAGAAGCTGTAATAAATGTACATGAAACCTGTCATTGGTGTCAAAAATGTGAATCAGTGTACGTACGTATACACACGCATGATAGTTTTATATTTGGCTGAAAGAAGTTCATGGCGATTAAACGAAGACTTTAATCGAGTCTCTCGTGCGTGAAAATGTATAGACGTTGCACGTCAATTAGGTGTGCGACCTACAACGATTTCTCGTCGTTTAGACGCTATAAGCTAAAGCTTGGACAAATGGGTTGGCCGCGATCTAATGATTACCTAGAGGCAACGCTAACTAAATCTGAACGCCAAGTAAGAAAATTCATTTTTCCATGAGATTATTACACCACGAGGTAATGACAAAATTATCATATTTTTATACATTTTAATCATACCCCTAAATGTTATACGTAGTACATAAAACATAATGAAACATAGATAATATACAAAAAATATTGAAATATTATACATATTATGAATGATTAATACGAAACTATTATACCTAATTTGCAATTGACACTCCCCTAAACTTTTAACGACTATCGTATACGTTTTAACACTTCTTAATTCGTAGCCAGAAGCGTTCTAGCTTGTTACAACATTTATTTAACCACAAAGGTAAGTACGATTAAAAGTAACAGTTTTACCAGTCATCATCCAGCTAGTCGACGTGAACGCGATACACGGTGCGTCGTAACTAACGTTACGAAACACGAAAAGTCCGCATACGTTAAAATCGTCGCCTTAACTCTAGCTCAGATTCTTCTAGAATCGAACATACGATGATCATTTATTATTCACGCTATAGTACCACGCCAGAATAATTTACTTATAATTCTCAATGAGAAATGATTGTAAAATTCTTCCAAATAAAGAAGAAAATCTCTGTTGAGATTCCTGCGCGTTTCTAACTATCGGAAGCAACCACGACAAGCTAACAGAAGGAGCTATAAAGAATTCCCCTGAACAGACGTTTAAAAACAAGACAAAAGCGGCAATAAGACAGCGATAGAAACGGCTGCAAACCATCGTATTGAATTTTTCCACGGTGTCCTTTGTACCACGAATGATTCAGAATAAAAATTCGAAGAAACAGCCAAAGGTACCGAAGAAACCGTCGTTGCCGGAAAGATCATCGGCGACGTCGAGGGCCTCCCGTCCCGGAGGAAGTCCTCTAACGAACGAAACGTTCGTTCCCTCGTTCGAATAATACGCAGCAGATGCCAACCGCTTCTCTCGTCCCTTTTGCAAAGCAAAAATTTTATCTCGAATTACCCGATCGGAGATTCTCGTGTAACTCGCAGTTAAGATACGCCACGCATCCGTAGAGCGGCGACTCGCCATCGATTAGCCGGCTTTTAGCCTCCCCTTACCTGATAAACGATCGATGTACTTTTCTTGTTTCACGCCGAGCAATCGGAATTAATTGGAGAGGACGTGCTCATAAGCGGCATTTTCGTTCTCTTTCCTCCTTTTCTCTTGCTCCTTTGTATCTTTTTTTGGTGGACTCGGGAAAGGTGGAGCATCGATGGTGATGTCGTGATGTTAGGTTATGTGGAATATTAATGGATCATTAAGAGACAGTGTTGTTTGGTTTCGTTCCGTTCTTTCTTTCCTTCTTTCCTTCTTTTTCAGAGTCGAGAGTTTGTGCGAGTAAACAAGTGGGTTTATTTCCATGTTTTATTAAGTACAGTTTATCTCATATTCGTTTAACCCTTCCTGTTTTGCTTAGATTTATATGATCCAATTAATTGCCTCTTTAATTCAGTCTGACTTTTTCATATCGAACTTCCCTCAAACTGGTTTTATAACGTTCTCTCTGTTTGTTTGTTTGTTTGTTTGTTTTTTTCTTTTTATATGTTGTATACCAGGACACGCGAGTGAATTTATAGGTTTGTTGGATTTGTATCTTTGTTTATGAACGTTCTACCACTTGTAAAGGATGTGGTCGACGATTACCTGTATAGCATAATTGGTGTAAATTTTTCCACACGTAACAGAGGAGTTATGTCTTTGAATTTACCTTCCTCCGATATCGAACTAGATTTATAACACGGATTATACGTATTTCCAACAACGGCAGATATTATCCGAGGAACACACATTTTATTCAGTTTATCCGCATTCGATTTCGATGTTTCAACGGTTAACCCTCTTTCGCAAAATATAATCGCAAACATATTCTTCGAGAGACTCGCAACTCAGTGAAATTGAGAAACTGAGAAATTCGAGAATGTTCTAATCCCTCCGAGACACTTGTAACACTCGTAAAACTTGTTGAAGATTGTAAAATAAAAGATCCACGTTCTAATCTCGAGCATAGAAGAATAATAGAAGAGAAGCTCCTCTCGCCTAAGTCTGTCCTCTTAATTTCAATCTCAACGCTGTTGCACGGTAAAACATCGTGACGAAGATGAAACAATCGTGAGACTGTCAAGCGAACATCCCTTCGTTTCGTAAAAATGATTCCGCGAAGACGAGAACCGATTTCTGGAAAACGCTGGTGGATCAGTTACAACCGCTGCAAGTCCCCCATCCGATCGATTCTCGAACGGAACCCTACGAGCAGCATTTTCAACGAGACTTCAATGAAACCCGGGTGGCGGCGACGTTATCGCCGTTTGATCTCGTAAAAGGCCATTGTTGAATGCGTTCACGTAATTCAGGAAACGTGTACGTGTCCGTTTCGTGTCGGGCATATCATCGGCGATAGTCGTTCTTCGTCGACCGTAGTAGCGTTTTCTCTCGTCCCGCGCCTCCGGGGCACCAGAATGCACCGCAGCGGAAGTACGTCGTGATTTGCCGCAGCGCCGGAAACGGCGCACGTGCGTCGTCGTTTTTGTAATTCATTCAGTCGCGTTCCGGGAACCCGTTCGGGGATGCTGTTCATTTTTCAACGGACAATGAACGTCTCCGAAATCGTCGTCGACGAACAGTTTAGGTAATTTGTAGCGGGACGATAGCCGACGGCTAACCGAAAAATTGATGGAAACGAGGTTGAAACGCGTTTGCGGAAAACACAGCGGCTGCCAAAATTCGAAAGGTTTTTGATTTTTTCTTGGAGACTGTTAGGCGTATGAATTAGAATACCATAGGATAGAATTTAAACACGATTTCCCTTCCTACGTAGTTATTATTAATGCTAGAACATGGTGTCGCAACATCGTCTTTATGGAGAGAGATACAAGCACCGATAAACCTTGGTTAATTGTTTCTTGACTTTTGTCTCCGTCATCCGTCTGAGTGAATGGAACGTTGAGTTGTTTTTTCAAACTAGCAGGCGGCACATACAGCGTTCTCTATGGGTACACGTTCCCTTTCGTGAATTTGGACTAATTCGTGCGTACATAAATTTTCATCCCCTCCTGAAAAACTAGTTTCTTGCCACTTGCTTTTTGCCGCTTTTCGCGAACACTCTCCGCATTATCTTTATGGAAAAACAGAATTAAAAGGATAGGAAGAGTTCGCGTCAGACTGAACTAAAAATGAGAATTGTGAACGGGTACAGAATTGAAGGAGGAGCTGACACACTATAGATGACTCGAAACGCTATGAGGGTCACAAAAGTGCTTGTCAAAAAGATTAGTCAGAATTACAGAAAATACGTTTGTTAGTATGCAAAGACAGGGATAAAAATCGTAGCTCGGTTAGAAAGCGATGTACGTCGAATCGGTACGCACATTCGTTCGAATATTCGATGACGTCTATTGAGCAATGAATTGTGAAATAACTAAAAATATAGTATCATCCTATATGTGAATTTTCAAACTACTAAGAATGTGGCTTCTTCCGATTGAAGTTTAAAATTATGAAAAGCTCGTTTTTGAGAAGTTTCTACCCTCGTTCGAGGAAATCGAATGCCTTTATGAAGAAGAACATTGAAATCTAGCTATTCTGCGATCGAAAATTGAGTAAGAAAAGAACAGAGATAGATTGTTGATAAACTAACAATTACATAGTAAAAAGAAAGAAAGGTCGTTCACCGATTAGTTGCATTGTTCAGCTGGTCAAGAGGAACGCCAACGTCGTTCAATGGCGACTAAGAGGAATTAACAGTTCGCACCTTTCGCAAGCTGACAATAAAAGTGATCGTTCGACGCAGTGTAATCGAGCCACGCAAACATGGCGTGCGTAATGCTCGTTACAAAACGAATCACACTCGGTCTTCCCATTTATGTCGATATATCCCGACTGTGGTATGTATGATCGTCAGTGTTTGACTAACATCGTGCCTAGAAGGATCGTGTAACGGAAGAAATAATTGTCACGAGCAATAGAGACCATTTTTAAGTGAAAAATATAGGTAGAACAACAAAGGATGGGTAGAACAAAGGATGAGTCAGTCGATTTATTGGATACTTAATGGAAAACAATTCTTTTTACGTTAGTAGCAGTATTGTAAAACAGCACTATAGAGGATTTTAAAATGAAAAATATGAAATGGATGACATTTACTTAATTTATTCGATGCTTAATGGAAGAATCTATTTTTAGTAACATACTAATAGGTAAATAACCAGGAGCATTAGCATAAAATGAAAATTACGTGCATATGTAACATGAGAGTAAAGTTCAATTAACCTACTTGATATTTAACCGAAAGATTTTCTATTCTTGATAGTATAATATGTGCTTTATTATTCGTAAGAAAATCGGAGGTTATTAAGATAATTAAATGAAAAATAAAAATCAATAAGATACAGGAGAGAAAAATTTTGTCCATCATTGTATTGTTGAACGTTAAAAATTTTCTGTCACGCAAACTTGTACCTATAAATGTATTATTACATTTTATATATATATATATACAATAATTTCGCACGTATTGCAAACGAAACTTTCTCATATCGATTTCAAAAGTTATGTTAGCAGTGCTTGTAATTTTATTGGAAATCGTTGACTCGAACTTGTCAACTTCCGACGAGATCCTGCAGCTTTAATTGATCAACTTATTTCAGTATGAATGAAGATAATTATACCCGTGGCGAAATGTTCGAAACTCGTTCTCGATGAACGGTATAAATCTCTTAGCAGTTGATTCGGATCAACCGGACTCCGATCAAGTGTAACTGAGTGTGACATAACTGAGTAACCAAACATATGTTAATGCCAAGACAGGTGCCAGTTGCTTCGGGTATCAACGTTACGGATTATAGAATCGATTAGTAACTCGAGGATACGGACAAAAGATTCGTGTTTCAATCTTCGATCGAGATATTCTAGTCAAAATCCTTATGTTAAGTTTGTTTGACATAATAGCGTTACATATGTAAGTAGACTACTTAGGCGATGCTTGTTCAAAATGAATCGCTGATTTCGTTTCGATAACCGAGTTGAGAGAGTTTCTAGATTCACTGGAATGCTAAACGCAATCTAGGATTGGACAAATTAAACGGTAACTCTGTCTTGAAGTACTTAAAAGATGCTTCAAGAGATGAATATTAAAAATTTGAAGATACAGAAAGTATGATAGTTGCAAAATCGTTACACGCCTAATTTGAAAATCGTCCCAACGTGAAAAGTCTAACTATTTCCCAATTTATTCATACCAAATTCCTCCTAATTTTATAACACTCCAATGAGTCAACAACTCCGTTACATGAAAACGTGAACACCCAAAAGCCAAAAGACTGTGTAAATTACCTCAAATAAAAATAACCGATCTCTTCATCTACTCATGCATACATCTTTACAATATTAAAAATTCTTCACCGCGAAACTACACATAACGCAACTACTATATAAAAGAATCATACCTCCTATACCATTCATCCTTACGTTCAACGCCAAACAAATCCTAACAACAAGGACTGAATTTATTCGTACCACAGTTTCTCGTAACCTTATCCCGCACCGACGCAGTCAATAGCTGCATTACATCGAAACGTAAACACCCACAAGCCAAAAATTTCCGCAGATTCTCGCGAAAATAACCCAACCCCGCACCCACTCGTAGCCACCCTCGCAAATCTCTGACAAGTCGCTCACCCCACACGTGAACTATCGCACGAAGTTCGAAGTCACAAGCACCTACTTACCCCCACTCACGTGACGCACGGGAGCCCGCGCACGTGAGTCGAACCGCGTGTAGGACCGATCAATGGGTGGCCAATCAGATTGCGCGGCGCGCGAGCGTAGGGACGCGCATGCGCAGCGGCAGGTACGACACGCGGCGCGGGCCGTTGGCTGTCAGACGAAAACGTGCCACCGGCAAACAAGCATCGCGCCGTCTCAGTGGTGTGTTTCTGTTAGCTGTGTGTTGTTGCGGGTTTCTTGGCTGACGGCTGAACAACGAGAGACCCCGACACAGAGTCAAGAGACCGTGTCGCGTTCTGTCTGTCTGTCTGTCTGCTCGCGTTGCTTCTTGTGACTCTGTCCTTGTCGCGCTCGCACAGTTTGCCCATCAATGGGCCCGCGGTTTCTGTATCTGCTCGATCGCTCGTACGGGCGACGTCTGCCCAGGAAACTGTCCATTACGGGCAGCGGAGAACGCGTCTAGCGGAGTGAGGAAACAGAGAGATGTGCGTGTAGTTGTCTTTGGTTCGAAATGATTTCAGCCTGTGTTTGTTAAGTATTAGTGAGACTTATCAACGTGCCGGCTACATTGGAAGTCGATCGTCGTCGATTATTGTTTGGTGGTAAGTAGACAAATTTTTAGATGCAACTTCTTGGGGGTGAATTGAGGTTACGGAAACGAGGGTTCGTTGAAATTTCGATTCTTCGATTTGTTTAATTTTAACGAATGATAGTCGATTCTTTGTGCAAGTTCGAAATATTCTGTGTTGATTCTTGGCCTCAAAAGTATTGATAATGAAAATATTTTTTAATAGCAGAATGTTGCTTTTTTTTTAAATTTAGAGGAAGTTTCTTATGGAATATCTTTAAATTTGTTAAAAGAAATTTTTCAAGTGTTTTGATCAACTGTTTCTGTTCTATCAATGAATATAACTCAGATACACGATTAATATTCAATTCTCAAGAAACAATTTATTTGCACAAGTTAAATTTTTACAAACAAACGACGTGAACAAAAAAGATTCCAAAATAGATTTAAGAAAGTAATTTATTATATCATCACGTTCCTCTACCTTCTAATTTCTCTTAATTAAATAAAATCAATTTAGATAATTATTTTATAATTTTAATAATTATAATTTTATAATTTTTATTTTATTTTTATAATTTTATAATTTTAATAATTATTTAAATTTAAATAATAATCAATTTGACGTTCGATCAGCTCAGATGTATAATTATACCATTATCGACTCTTACAGCGGAACAAAATAAATTTAAATACAAGTATTTCACTATGAAAACTCTACAAATTTTCTTGAAAGAAACAATTTCAACACACATGTAACTTTCTCCTCTAAGCCCTTATTTTGATCCGATCGAAGTCAGCAGGGCGCAAAAATAATGTTCTCTATCGAGTAAACCGAGTAAAAAGCAAAACCTCGTGTATCACGTTCGATCGGATTTATCTTTACAGCTAACGAAAGGAAAAAGGAAAAACGAATTGGAAGTCGAAGCGCCGGTATTTACATTTAATTGACAGTAAGTCGATGATTTACTCGGCCGTAGCGAGCCGTAGTTGTAAAATTTCCTCGAACGCCCGGATATTCTTGTCCCTGCTACCGAGTGTTTTATTAAGCGGGCATATTGCTCGCTTCTTGCGACCAGTCAGCCGATAAGAAAGTATCAAGTGGTCTGGGAAAAAGCTGGGAGTGCCGTTAAATTAAGTCACACTTTTCCACCGGTCTTTTCCACTTGCTCGCTGTCTAACCATAACTAACTCTGTATGGTCACGTTTGATCGTGATACGATTTTATACTATTTTATATTTATATAGTCTCGTTTGTACTTGCAAATTTCCACGGCACTAAGCTGTAAGAAACGATTAGAATGGCTGTCGAACACGAGTTATGTATCGTTTCCTTACTTTACGATTTTGCCCGCTGTGTTTATTGTATGCTTACTTTTACGATTACGACATATTAATTCTTTAGCTATAGTACCATTATAAGCGTTTGTAGTATATCGATCAGAACAGTTTTTTTTTTTTTTTTTGGTAATATCGGAAGACGTATTTTATGTTTACATGAAATTATTAGTCAAATTTTTGAATATCGGATCATGGGATGAAAGTAATTCTACGTTATAGAGAGCATTTACGTGTAATTAAACTGCGGATATTTATGCAAATCCATATTTTTACGAGAAATGGTAATTACGGTAATTATAATGAAAGTGGTATGGAGTTCTAAGAACTGCATTGCGTTCGTGAAATTTATGTAAGTGTTTAATCTACATTCAATGATTTAAACGAATTCCTTATATCGAATCCACAACTTTTCTATGAAATTTTGTATAGTCCAAAACGATATTCTCAATGTGGGAAACAACTCTTGTCGAATAATTTAAAACATTTCATAAAATTCAAACATAGTTTCGCTCGATATTGCCAACTTATACTGACGTTGTTTCACAAAGTAACTTACATCCTACGATCTAAACCATAAACTTAACAACTGGTTTTAATAAATTAGTAATAAATATGACAAATCTTAAACATAGCGACACTGAGACATAGACTGACATCGCCGTGTCTTCAGTTAATCCAACAATTCAGACTACTTCGTGAAACTCATACGAAACTTTCTTGCAAACCTCCCAACCAGTTTCCGCAACTGAGAATAGAACGATAGAACCCTAACGACATTCCTAAGCCGAATTTGTACGTTGTTTCATCGTGGAATCGCGAATGGAACGAGGATGAAAGTGGCTGCGTTCATCGACCGTGTTCCTCCAAAAACAGCGTAAATTCTGTTTTACGGAAGTTTCCCACGAAACTTCCAAGCAGCCTGAATTTTTCTAGCTCGAAAATGGCGTCTCCTCGTTTACCGAAGCATCCTGTAGGCTGGACACTTAAAAGTCGACGAGCCGCTTGAAACCATGTGACTCGCGAGTGCGTCCTTACGAGTGCGGAAGCGAGATAGGTTTTTGCAGAGGACGCGATCTGCTCAGCCGAAATTCATTTTACGCGCTGCGGCGCCTCGTGGGCCTCGTTTCAGGGAAGTGCCTTTGTGACCTGGCCCCCTTCTTCTCTCTTTCGCTCCTGTCACCCGAAACATCTGCTCAACGGGAGCACTAGAAACATTTCTTTCCTTTTTTCTTCATCGCGCAGCCTCCGTGTTGGAACAGAGCGCGCCTTATGTCCCCCACGGACCCCCATGGAAAAAATACAAATCACTTCGTTAACCGACGAAAATTTATATTCCTCTCGACATCGTTAACAACCATAGCAGGACGAAGAGACACGCTCTTTTTCTTCCTTGTTCTTTTATGTTAATTGTATTTGAGAAAGAAGGGAGAAGCGTCGCGACGAAAATTTAGTGGATATTTTAGAGGGAATTAATTAAAGAATCGAGTGTTTAGTCTTTTCATAGATAAGATTAGCTAACGAATAATAATAAGGCAATTAATAATTATTGTACAGATAAGTCGTACATACATTGTGAATTTTCGAAAACGCGTTACCAGAGGTCCACACGAAAATTCTTGTGCTAGGCTGATAACGTTATCGAATATTATCCAACCGTCCTAACGAAAACGTACCTGCAACCGTGAACAGTCCCTCGTTGCTGATAAAAGCCCAAAGATAAAACGTACTTGAGCAAACCGAAGGTAGAAGATTTTGATAAAGAACGTTACGTCTCGTTATCGTGCAACGGAGGGTGAAAGACTGACATTTCTCTGATTGACCATTTTCTACGTGATCACCTTCACATTCCATCCCATACGACGACACATCGTGTCACATCTCGTACAGAGAAATAAAACCGGAACAGGTTTATCATCTTCGTGTATGTAAATTACTAAATAAAATCACAAAATAAGAATAAAAATTGCAATAACAAATATGAAAGTTCTTTCATATAAAATACCAAGATTCTGTAAAGCATATTCTGAATTAAACCAATTTTGAACGTAGTACAAATATAATACAGAGTAAAATATATCAAAGATATTCGGACCCAACTTTCCGGAATAATAATCCTAAACAAAATAGTCTCTATCTTCTTCCGCTTCCAACATATACCATTTATAACTAACTTATTCCAACTCCAAGTTCTCAAGCAATTTCTCCTCCTCCCACTAAGATTCTAAGAACATCTACTGACATTTCTATTAATATCTCCAACACACCGCAGCAATTAAAAGTAATGATAAAATTCTGTCAAACGGCCACGTGTCAAACACAAACCGATTACCATAAATCAACCAGGTGAATGCTTAAGAAATCCATTACATAACCCCTGCTTCAATCAGAATTGAATAACAAAACCTCTCTGCCCGGTCATTATTAATTTTATGACAACAGAAAACAATTGTATGAAAGTAGGTACTATATAAACAAGCAGTCATCGATTATAGTAGAAAACAAAATATGTAAAAAGGAGAAGAAGAAGAAGAAGATGCGTCGATTGCAAGCAGTTAGGAGAGGCGTTGAAGGAGCTTGTGAAACGCCTGCTTTCCGCTTAATTCGCCGGTGAATTCACCACGCGATCACACATTGACGATCGTGGGCACAAAATGAATATTCCACTATCACGCGCCGCACTTCCCTGTTCACCGTACCCTTCGCTGGTTTCTCTTCTGGACGCGGCGCACGTTCCATCAGCCTTTTGTTATTCACGCGGCTGTACGCTGGAGTGTCCCTTTTTAGCTACCCATGCCAGCTAAACTATCACCGACGCGTCCTTCTTATTCTTCTTTTTTCTTTTACTTCTTCCCCCGCGTCGGAATAAAATGCTGCATGGAACGAGATTCTCCTGCTCTTCGATCTCCACTTCGTCGTTGTTACTTAATTTCTTGGCTATTTTGGCGACTTTGAGGTTAGGTTTCGCGATGGGGTGAGCTTTTGTTTTCTTTGTGGGTTACGTTCATCCGTGAAACGAAATTCTCCTGCTCTTCGATCTCCTCTTTGAAATGCTCGCTTAATTTTTTTTTATATATTGGCGATTTTGAGGTTAAGTTTAGCGATTTTGAGGTTAGGTTTAGCGATGGGGTGAGTTTTTCGTGTTTTTGTGGGTTGCGTTTGGGGAAATTGGAAGGGTGGGAGTTCAGGGTATCTAGAAATTGTAGAAGCGTGACATTTTTAAGGCTGATTGGATGAATCGTTGAAAGCGGAGAGTTTTTCATTTTATAACAGTGGTTCGAGTTATCTGAAATGGTAAAGGTAGCTGTGTCGAGGTTCGTAGTCTAAGAGTTTTGAGATTTTAACTGGCTTTGGAACGTTGGCCTGAATTTTTTGAAATGGTACATTGACGTGTAAAGTTTCGACTTATTCAAAATTTAAAGATCAGGAATTTTTAATTAACTGCATTATTAAAAGAAGCAAATGCGAAAGTTTAGAATAGCGTTTTAACTTACGAGCTAATTAAGACGGCTATGTCAGTGTCTAAAATAGAGAGTCGATTAATTTAGTGAAAATGTTAAATTCGTGAGTTATCTTTGTAACTATTTACATTGTCAGAAATTATAGAAATTGCTCATTAAAGATCAATTTATTATATACCGAAATGTTTGGGACTTGCGAATGATATTGCAGGTATAAATCGCATAAAACAAGCACCATAACATTTACCCACGTAGAATACCTATCATAGGATCGACACAAAGGTACGGAATAATCGAGTTACAATCACACAGACCCTCGAAACGGGATCCCTCGGTATTCACCGCGCGTGTTCATCGTGTGAAATGAAACCTCCAAAAATCCCCTTTCTTTCACCAAAACCATCCTATTATTCCGCACACGATCGTTTCCGATAGAATCGGGCACCGTTTCTCCCGAAGTGAACTCGCAGCCCACAAAAGGAACCTCCTTACGATTCCCATAAAAAACGACACACGCGCATACTCCACTCTAACAACTTTCTTACGTAGCCTGAAAACATTTCAATGTCGACATACCGTCCCACGTAAACCGTCCCTACAAAAGCGTAAAAAGAGAACGAGAAGCGAGAAAGAAAAAATATCCGAGAAATTCTCCAAGTCTACTAAATCCAAGTTACCATTTCTTGAAATTCCATGGTATAGCTTAAAACTACGTACACATACACGGATAGCTTCTATAAAGAGACGGCGTATCTTGGAAGGCGCATTGGAACATAAGGGGAGGACTGGAAAGCTGAACAAAATCATTCTTACGTAATAGACAGCTACTGTCACAGTATGGCGATAAATGGCATTAAAACAATCTGCCCGTAGCTGTCGAAGCCTATTCGGTCTCGACGGATTCGCCAAGTTCGATCGAAGATCTCCTTGTTCGGCGGTTCTCGCGATCGTCCAACGACGATAGAGAAGCCCGTGATGCGCATAGCGATACGTTTTGGGAACGTGCTGCGCCTCGCGAGCTTTTAACCACAAAAGAGTGGGGGCACAGAGGTGGCGGAGTGGGGGGACGCGCACGTCCCTGGAATATTTTAATCGCGAACGAACGTTTGGGATCGCAGTCGAGCCGCGACGGTTCGCGCGTTAATGGTAGTCTATTTTGTCGTCTGTAATGCTGTTTTCTAGGTAAACATCGGAGATTCGTGGAGGGAATGACGATAACATCGTGGGTGTAATCTGTATGAGCAGCTTGTTACTTTGCGTGGCGCTAGCATATATAATTTTCTTCTCGCTAGAAAGATTTGGCTTTTGTTCGTTGATTTCATCCGGTGATACTGTTAGGAAGTACTGCGTGTGTATTGGTTGTATCGTTAGGTTGCTGATTGTAATGATCGACAAGCAATTTGTTTAAGATTTTTAGCTTTATATCGTAATATTCAGCTACAGTCAAACGTTGCGTTATGAGGCGTGACTTCGTTCTACGTATTTGTTAAAATTTATCTTACTTCGCTGATGAGGTAATAGCACTTGATATTCCAACGTTGTAAATTGGAAACATGACGTTTTGCGTTTGTTGGAATATCGAGAGTTACGAAGAGTCGTTAGAAATGTCGCGTGTAAATTATTCACGAGTATGATCTTTAAAGATACAAGTATTGCGATTAAATTGCTATCGTGCGTTCGATGATAAACATTCTAATACGTATGCTAGTAGTAAATATCGTAAATGTTATTACAAGAATAGCGATTAAACCAAATACAAACTGGACCTCTGTATGGCAGTTGCGTTTACATTGTGGTCACACTTGGATTTTTATACGCTCGTAAAACGCACATTACACTCTCTATATATGCAAAACTCTTAACACATACTGTTTACAGTGACCCTTGTCTTAAGCTGCGTGGTACACATTTTTATGCACAGATCCTCTTGTCGCTCGGAATTCTCGTACAACTATGCTCACGAGATAGACCTTGAGACTCTTTAAATCCTAGTTTCTATTCTTCTTACCTGGCCACTGACAGAAAAAATGTCACAACCTTTTCCTCCTCTGTTTCATCTTGCAATTTACGAATATTTATCACGACGATATTCGCGATTATTTATAATAAATAAATTCACGGAACTAATTTTGTTTGTTCTTCGAAAAATTCCACGTTGATTATGCACGATATTTGGGCGATGAAACGCAGAAGTTTACAGAATGAAATTTAGCTTCCGAGAGGCTCGTAATATAATTGAAATATTTCTCTTGACCCTTCGTAATGTAAGGAGTAATTTTATGACCAAAATGATGAGTGATTTTTCACAACAACGTATGTGCTTCATCGAGCCCTCGAGAAATCACGAAAATATCTGGAAATAAATTGAAATGACCACGTCGAGAGGACGAGAAGTGGTAAAGACCGCTTTTTCGGCAACGTTCGCGTTAAGCTGGCGTACGCTGACTTCATCCTCGCCGGCCATAATTCATTACACCATTTCGGCCGCGTATATTACACACCGGGACGCCTTGTTCCCAGTCGACCTCTCCCTAATTTAATGCCGGTATTTAGTCTACGGTTCGCAGCACGCGCTGAACAAAACCGTGAGCCGAAAATCAAGAGCAGACGTGAAATTACCGAAAACGTGCTTGGAAACGAACCGTGCTGCTCTTGTTTCGACTTCGATTCGCATGTGAGGAGCTTTGTTTCCTAGTCCGCGTAGGCTGAAATTGTTGCCTTTGGAAGATGAAAGCGGAGACTCGTTCACGCGAAACACGCGTCTCTTAATCGGAAATTAATTTCCGAGTGATGCGTAGAAGAAAAATTTCGGATTGGAATATCCAGAGTTTGGTTATTTCTAATAGAAATTACGATACTAAATTAAATTTAAATAAAAATTTTAATTTAAAATTCCTAATTTAAAATTCTAAATTAAAAGTACGCCCTCCGTCAAAGGATCTTTCTTTTCATAGAAGACAGTTGCATTTCTTGCAACACGATGAAAATTCTCTGCCATAAAAATGCGCATTCTCCGCTCTAATGTACCAAATGTGCAGCTGGACAAATTGTAAAATACAAATTAAATAATAAATAAAATTCTCCGCTCTAACTGCAAGCCAAAAATGAAACGAAAAGCAAGAAAGAAAACGTAGAAGAGCTCCCTTTGATTAAAATGATTTTGAACTGAAATTACACGATAAAATCCTTACACGAAACACTTTGCAACACGATGAAAATCAAGATTAAAAGAAAACCAGAAAACCGGGCAAGATCAAAAGAATTCTAAACACCCTATATACACAGGAGACATCGCCTAAGAACGAATGGACCCACGGAAGGCCAGAAGGAACAAATTTCACCGGCGTTTCCAATGACCGTTCTATCGCGAGATACAAACAGAACCCATCGTTAATTCCCGCCATAAAATCGTTCGTATCATCGAAGGGAATCCTAAATGTTTCTACCGTTACCATGCAATCCTTTTTACGATTCAAACCGGCATTCTCTCCCTCCTATGCTCTTCCTTTCAGTTTCGTCTTATTCCGCCTTCTTTTTTTTCCACGATTTTTACGAGCTCCCGTTAAAAGCATCTCGCCTAACAAAATATAAAAGTGGCGCGGGAAGCGAAACGCGTGCGGTGTGGAAATTCTTGCGGTACGCGCACGTGAAAGGCTTCATCCCAGAGGTTGTTGTTCGCTGTCTTTGTTCATTGGCGACCGGTGGAACAGCTCAAATATTGATCGAGAGAACACGTTCGAGCTTCTCGTCTTGACGAGTCGAATCTTCTATTCTTCCAGCAAAGAATATTGTTCAGTGGATCAGGATGACGAGGTCGAAGATGCATTCCGTAGCAGAGTGCACGGTAAATATGGGAACGAGTCACTGCAAACACGCAGTCGATGATGATGAGGTCATTGCAGCGTCTTCGTTTCGTTCAATTTGTGTTTGCAATCGCAAACCGATTGGAAAATTCGATTGCGTTGCATTTGAGAATTTTGCGAAGGTCGATACGACTTCGTTTTCCTGGCTTTTGGCCGAGACAGCGAACGTTGAGACACTGGAATGTTTCAAGTCTTTTGGACGATCCAGATATTGTTTAATCATTGTGGAAGATTAAGGTGATTTTTTGGTTGATCTTTGACCGAGAAAGTGAAAGTCGAGGATTGAAGTTTCTTTCGGATGATACTTGGTCATCGTAGAAGATCGGGGTAAGTTTGTGGCTGTTCTCTGAATTAGTTGGGAGATTGGAAAAACGAGAATTGGAATATTCTGATTATTTTTAGTGACGTTTAAATGAAAATTGAGAAGTCAGCTAGACAGAAGATAACAAACCGGGGGAAATATTTCTTTCACCCGGTGAAATCGTGGAAGAAAAATATTCAGACCACCCACGAGACCTCGCAACTTTCCCCATACGAGCAGAATCCCATAGAGTTAGAAGGGATATCTACAGTAAGCGGCTTACTGCAAAGATCGACACCCTTCCGGATATTTTAGGATAACAATAACCTGACACAACCTTTTCCCAGCATAATTTGTCGATACTATCGATTTCCGTTTCATTCAAGCATATGACAAGATTTCCAAATTTTTATTTCAATTAATAATTATAAACCGAACTATGTAAAATTTCCAGCTAAATTAGGTTGAAATTTGATACGACAATTTTTTTTATATATTCTGCCATTTCTTTCATATACGTCATTTTCAATGCCAATTTCATCCAACCCCCATATATACTGGGGCACTTAAAACAACGTTTAACAGGTCCTACAGAGATTCTTGAGTTTCGACTATCGTCATAATTTCACTCTGAAACAACGCGTAATATCTCAGCAATCTTCGATCAAGTGAAAGTTCGAGCGTAAGTCTGCTACGTTGGAAGATATTTTCATAGTGTGAACAAAATATGAGAGAATATGGATATTTTCGTTAAGTATCTTCTCTCGGCATTGCAGATCCTCTTAGCTCGCAGCAATGAGAACAATCGATACCAAATTCGCGGGCTATAACAGGTTAAAATTTCGTTATTGAAATATCTGCGAAACTTGTCAGCAAGTTTTTTCTTTTTTTATTATTTAATTTGTACTTTACAATTTATCCAGTTGGACATTTGGTAAATTTTTCTAACTTGATTGCTAAATAACATGTGGATGGCTACCTCTAGCGGGATACCATCTTCAGCAAGTTTATTCAATTTCGTATTACCAATCAAGGAATAAACAACATCGAAAAGAAATAAAATAAAAAGGCGAAATAAACGAGGACTACTAGCCAGTCCTCGACGAAACCAGAAGAAGAAGAAGAAGAAGAAGAAGAGGCTCGTTTAAGAAAGTGTACCACCTTCCCAGCGCGAAGAAAGAAAAACGAAAAAGGCGAGCACCATAGCGAGGCAACGTCAAGACTATATGAAAAGTTGCTCTCAAAGGGACACTGAGAAGCGAACTGTCGCGGCCGCGTAGTATGTGTAGTCCAAGTAGATTTACAAAAGGGAGCGTAGAATCGTAGCAACGGTCGGACAATCGAAAGAAAAGATTCGCTGGTGGCGCGCGTTGGCGTGAAATAGCGACGTCGATGGACGTGGCGTGGGGCTGTGGCGGAGCACGTGCTTCCGGTTTACGGCTCACCCAGTTCTACGGTTTATGGTGGAGGATTTATGGGCCGGGACACGGTTCACGGGAGCGTTGCCTTCCAGAAAACCAGGCTGCACCTTCCACAGACCCATTTTCCCTTCTTTCATTCCTTTTTTTTCCTTCCTCTTCCTTTTTCTTCTTTTCCCTTTCTCGTTTTCTTTCTCCGCGCTTCCCTCTTTTGATCCAACGCCGACAAACACGCACACGCGGTGGGTGGATGGGATTTCTTGACCGCGAGAAACGACTTCGATTAGACTCCCGAGTCGAGGGAACGATGCTCCACCCCCGCCTTCCAATCGCTTCGTAAATTCTACTAACAATAAGGACGTGCTTTGTGCTCGGAAATCGATACCATTCTTTACGACTTGGCACCTTATTTCCTTTCTTTTTCCTTTTTTTCGATGTTCTCGCGGTGAGGATAGGCCTCGCGTCGGTCGGAGATCGTTTCGGTATTCGTTTCTCGAGGTTTTCGAGATCTCTTCGACTGGAAGATACGTACACAGCGTGCGCTATTTGGAGGATGAGATAAGCTGAGCGTTGGATTTACGGATTATAGAAATCGATAAGTATAATGTAGCGATATAATAAAGTACAATAACGCGATTGACGCGTATGATTAATATTGCGTTGGCAACTAAGTGGTTGCGGATTTTGTCATTATCATTTAATGCCAAAATCCGCAACCACTTAGTTGCCAACCCAATTTAACGAGGGATTAACAATGAGATATTAAGCAACGAATTAATTGTTCCTTTAATTAGGAAGTGTCTATTTGCTGGATATAACGGTAAGTCGACTTACTACGACTTAATTATATAATATCCAGTGGTTTATATAATTATACTATCGCATTGTGAAAGATTCTTAATGTTACCTTTCTAGAAAGAAGTTAGTGTTAATTGGAAAAGGTACTCAGTACATTGCTGGTAATTGTACGTGTATTAGAAACCCTTGGAAGAATTACTTTTCGTTTGATTATTATAATATAACAAGATGGTAGGTTGTTGCTCCTAATTGCTAATTTATTATCAATTTGTTTGCTTTGATATAAATGAATAATTTACGTAAGGAATTCGCATACCTCTGTAGGAGATTGGAGTATCGCGCGATAGCTGTTTTCACCTTAGCCATACGACTGGAAAACGGGAACACGGCCGAGTTCAACGTCAGAATTTTAATTCATTGTCCGACAGTCCTAGAGAATAGACATTACGATGCGCATGGTTCGAGACGAGGATAGTAATGCCAGAGTGGAAGCTTCGAACTATCAATTTCTTCCCGCGCTTCATTTAAATAATATGGAAATGAAAGAAGACGGAGGCCGTGGGATGACTGTAATTTCAAAGGATTCCAATTTTTTGATCACAAAAGAGCGCAGCTAAATCTCTGTGGCGGTGAAAGGTTGCGCCCCCGAGAATCGGTAATTAAGGGTTTCGAATTTTAACACTTTGAGCTGAGCTTTTGCGGCCACACAAATTTCTATAGCCAGTCTTTTAAATTGTTTCTGCACGCGTTATTCTCTTTCTCCTTCTTTTTTTTTTTTTTTTTTTTTTTTTAATCGAGTAAATATAGTTTGGTGGAATTATACGCATTACAAACGAACGATAGTTCAATTTATATTTGTGATAATGAAAGTTACCGAATTTGGAAAATATTCCTACGTGTCTCTGATTTTTTGAAAATCAAATTAATATAGCATACTTAAATCGTCTGCATCTTAACGTCTATTTAAAACAACATATTTATTACCGTAAAAGCGTGTATATCGAATATTTCTAAATACTAAAATAATAAAATAAATAAATAATTTTGAAAGGCGAAATAAAAACATCTTGGAATTATTTAAATTAAATTGAAATATTTATAGGAATAATAATCTCCGCACTGGATATATAGGAGAACTGATTCCAAGAATCCTCATCTCTTTAAGCATCAAACGAACGTAATTTCCCAACGAACACTTGAGGAGCTAAAAAATTCTTTACCCTCCGAAACAAAATTTAACTGAAGCCAAGAAAAAGAAACAATTACGGAACAGTAATAAAAGAAGAACATTCAGAGTTTCAACTTTGCTCCACAAAATACTCCTTTTAACTACCAAAACAAATTCCCTCTGTTTCTCCCATAAAATCCTAGAATTTCCATCCAGCTAACTCCTACCTATAAACATAACCTAGACCAGGCGCCAAGCCTCCCCTTAGTCGCCATTAAACCTGTAAAACTCGATTTAAACACAAATATCCATCGAAGGAAACGCAATTAGCCAAAAAACCTTTACTACCTGGTGTCCAATTAACGAAACAATGAAGCTAATGCTGTTTCCGTGTAAACTAACCTCTAACGATAACGCTAGCGCGCGTAAATTCAAAAGACCGATGACGAAGGAAGACCAGAGAAGGTTAAAAGGGAAGAAACTAACGAAAGAACAGGAAAACCAAATTTTCTCGCACGGATTAAGTCCATAAAATTGCCTTCGCGCGATTCTCTGCTAGAAAAGTCATTGATTTACGCGCGGAGCTTTTCTTTTTTAACCTTTTACGTTTCTATGATAATCGTTCCTCAAGCCGCGGCCATTTTAATGGACAGTGCAATAGATATCTCTGGCTTAAAGTAAAATTAGTTGTAATTTGAAAAATGAAACATTGAAAGAGACTTTCGTGAGTTTGGAAATGTATCTTGAAAATGTCACGATTCGAAATAATTCAGTTTAGAAAATCACAAAGATGATATCGCGACCATTTTTATAATTCCGTCTACCAACATTGTGCGTTTAATAATTAACAAGTAATTTTGTTTGCAAGCCTCCGAACATGTTTCGTCTTTCGCGAGTATTCGTGAAAGTTGTATTATTTTCAAGATGCGCACATGTGCAATATAAAAAAAAAAAATCAATAATAAACAGAATACGTGAAATAAGGAAAAAGATGTACTGGTTAACCAATAGAAAATCTAAATTAAGCACAACGAATAAACTAAATATATACAAAACAATAATCAAACCAATCTGGACATACGGAGTCCCGCTATGGGGGACGGCAGCAATGAGTCACATAAACAAAATAGAGACAGAACAAGCAAAAATTTTAAGAACAATAGTTAACGCTCCATGGTACGTCAGAAACGAGGACATCCGAAAAGATCTAAAAATTCCAACAGTCAAAGAGGAAATTGCTAGATACGCAAAAAAGTACAAAGAAAAACTTGCAACACACCCAAACCAGCTAGTTGCTGAAACAAATGAAACCGTAATAGAAAGAAGACTGAAGAAGAAGCATCCCGCAGACCTCGCAATAGAAATACAATAAACAACCTGGAAGATGGAACCCCGCTGGGGGTAACCATCCACATGCTATATTTTTCAAGTTATAACATTTTACCAAATGTCCTTCTGGACAAATTGTAAAATTTCAAATAAATAAATAAATAAATAAATAAAATGTATGTGATTCCATCGTCGATAGAATAGCATCCCTCGAAAGGAAAACTCTTCAGGCCGAAAATCACAAACGCGTGGAGGGGATGCGTACGGTTTACTGGTCGAGACAAGGCGTATTTCGAGGCTGGACAAATTGAATGAAATCGCTTGAACCTGTTCCTTTGCCTCCGGGGACCACCCGTAATTATCGTAACGTAGGTCAGGATTTTGATGGCGTCCGGCAAGGTAGTAATTTGAAGGTCGACGCCGACACTCTCTCGCTCATTCCTCCGAGTATTTATTAGCTGCGCGCCTTCGAATTAATTCCTAAGACCGATAAAGTGTAAAAAGAGAAATTCTAACATTAAGGAAACTTGGGAACTATGATTTTAGGTGATTTATGAGGAAATGGGAAGAACGTTTTCCTTTGTTTCTCTCCGTTTTGGGGTAAGTGGAGATTATCTTGAGGAATGACAAATTTAATACCAGGAATACTACGGTGCTTGAAAAAAGCAATTCGTAATTTTTTTCAAGTAGAAAAATTAGAAATTCTATAGATTTCACTATGAAATTGAGCGAATTTTTGACCACTTGAATGACTTTTTACGAAGCTTGTATTATCTTTGCATTGCTTTTCATTTTGACTTCGTATCAAGCGTTAAGAGCACCTGCGACGAAATGTGTGTAATAATAATTCAATTTTAAATTGTCACATATCGAAATTATCGTACACGTAAATGCATTTTGTATTATTCCTCGATGTTGCGAGAGTCGAATATGATTAATTGCGCGTATTTGTAAATTATTTAATCGTCGTGTTTGCCTAATAAATTATAGTAATATCTCTTCATCAAATATCACTAATTACTAAATATCATATTCTACAACTAATATATAATAAACAGAACGAACTTGAAAATTAATTATGTTACAAATTGGAAGTCGACTTGTTACCATGTGCTAAAAAATAAATGGTGAAATACCAACGCAAATCACTGCAACGAAACGCTATAGAAATCGAAAGTATTGTAATAAAGAAGATGAAAAACGAAACGGACGCATACGAACATAAAAGCTGAAATAAAAAGCGTTGCAGCACACGGTCAAAAATACTGTAAAAAAACGTGAAAATAGGATAGAAAATAGAAGGAAAAGAGAAATAAACACGTCGTTAACCGATGGGAAAACGTGCCCCACTCGCTACTTCTTTTCTCCACCGCCTCCGCCTTTCGAGAACGTCGATCTCCAGCGGTGATCCTGGCGATCGGCCAGATCGGCTTCGAAAAACGTGTTCACCGGTCACGAGGAACCGTTCGTTCGTGCCAAATTGAAATACGGTCCTGGAAAAATGATTTCTAGCACGTGCTTCGCAAACGAGAACAACGTTTAACGCGTCACGCAGGCGACCACGTCGTAAATTTTTATAGACCAGAGGCGTGTCAATTGAACGTACATCATCATCCCTTGTACCTCGTCCGTCTTCGTGTCAATAAGATTTGTAGACAGTAAGTTGTACCAATTTCTTTTGATTTTAGCACGTTTCAACAAATTTTTCAGACATATTTTAGCCATGCTCTGCCCTTAATTAGCAAAGTCGTGCCATGTACGTGGAGTTGTCACTGTGAACGCTATTAACGTCATCGGCCACTTTGTCGCTCTACGAATTTTTTCCAATTTTCTTCCTTTTTCTTTCCAACGACAATTGAAGGATAGACAATTTCCGACAACCAATAATCGTTATATCTACTGGGTGGCGAGTTTATTACCAAAAGTTATCGCCGTAAACCGAGTCTTCCAAACGGATCCAATCAAAGGTGATAATTATCTTAGCCTTCCCAGCCTTATGCGAACTGATTGCAATAAAATCACCATAAACGCGACCCCTGGAACTTGTCTCGTGAAGATTTTTTTTTTTTCTTTTCTTTTTTCTTCTTCATCGTTAACGATCCCTTGGAGGATTCTTCTAGGAGATTGTTTTCTTTTCAGCGACCCAACGACGCGCCAAGGTACGTTTTCACCCTAACTTCGGAAAACATCAGCTAGCCGAGGCTGAGAAAGGGCGAAAAAAGAGAATTATGAATCTACAGGCGGACGATTAATATTCCTCGGATGCTATCTAAAAGTCGAGAGAAGTTCCTTTCCCCCTCGAGTTTCAGGACAGGGACTTTCTTCGGATCCTGTCACTTGTTTCACACTCTGCGGAAAGAAAACACACGCGTGTAACGCGTATCTGGTTTCGTTTTTCTGGAAGGAAACGTGGATGTAAGAAAACTCCTGAAACGTCATGGGCTCGAGGGAAAACGAGGTAAAAAGGGGCGAGTGGAGTCTTGGGATTTTTGCAGGTCTACGTGCTCCTTTGGCGTTTATGGCAAAAATCTGGTCGCCAGATTGCGTTGGAACATGTAGGAGAAGGTTCCTTTGTGCTCAGCAAATTGACAATTTCAGAAGTGTACAGAAAACGTATAGCACAGCGTGAAGAGAAAATTTTGAAATGTTTATCAAAGGAATATTAAAAGAATAATTGGGAATAGAACGAGGAATTTATCTTATTTAGTACAATTAATTTGTAGGAGAATTTTGACATTTTAGCGTCTGCAGAGTATTTTCAATGCTAAAAAATATTTTCTATTCGATTCTCAAAGCAGTTTATCTTCCAATATCTTCTGTAACTCGCTTGCTTCCAATTTGTAAGCGATTCATAGAAATTTGGTCTGGAAAATTTCAACGCCTAAGGAAGCTTCCCGCTCTTAGAGAAAGATTGACGTGAAAACGTGCAAGATAGAAAAAGGAACGATAGAAAGTAAGAAAAACCGACAGATCAAATTGGAATATTCGCAATAGAAAGCTTAAAATTAAAGAGGAAGCTACGAAAGGAAAGGCGCCCTTAACTCGCTCTCTTCTTGCCAACAAAGCTAATAGAATTAAGAAGACTTCGCAAAAGCCAGATATATCGCCAAACACGTGTCCAAAAATAAAAATCCAACGCCCATCTTCTCTCGCCATTACCAGAGGATCTAACCGAATTAAAAAAGATTGGGCGGAAGAAAGGGATCCACTTAAGGGTGCGATGGAAGACGCAATAAAGAGTTCTTTATACTTCCTGAAGGAGCAACACATCGCAGCAACGATAGGATAATATGACAGGACCAGAGTCACGGTCATCCCTTGAGGAATTCAAATTTACAGGCAGACCGATCTTAAGCGGACCACCCGAGGGGTTCGCTTAGCATAAATTTCGGGGATGAGCAGGTTCTTCCTTCTCCCTCCTACTCCTCACCTCCTCCCTTCCTTTCTTCTTTCGAGATTTGTCGAAGGAAATCGGCTGATTTACGCATGCAGCCACATCAAAGCCAGCTCACCGAGCCAAGAAAATATATTCCACCCTTGTGCAACAATTAACGGTGATTTATCACGTGGAAAAAGATTCGATTTCTTCGGTGCGTGAGGACAAATTGAAAGTTATTCTCTGCGACAGTCTATCATTTCGGAGCGAGAAATATGGGAGGAGATGGAAGTTTCGTTGCATCGTTTTTTCGAATCTACAAGCGTTAAAATTCGCTAATTTCCATAGTTTCGCATTGTTTAATCTCGGAAACCTGCGAATACCGTGGCTTTTCTAATTTTGAAACCTCCGAATCGTTAAATTTTCAAGCGTTTCAATTTTTGATTCTTAAAACCTTTGGGTATACGAATTTGAAAATTGTGAAACTTTCGAGGTGGTAGATTTCCAAATGTTTTATTTTTTTAATTTCGAAATTTTCGGATATTAGAAGTTTCGAGTTTCTTCAACCTTCGGACTGTTAATTTTCCAAATGCTTCGATTCTTCTCGATCTTAGGACTCTCGGCCATTCCAAGTTTTGGATCTCGAAACTTTCGGATTTTTAAATCTTCAAACGTCCTGGTTTGCTTGAACCTTCGAACGTCCTGGTTTGCTTGAACCTTCGAACGTCCTGGTTTGCTTGAACCTTCGAACATCCAAACTTGCAAATTTTCGAATTTTCGAATGTTTACACATGTCAAAACGTTCAAATTCCAAGCATGTCGATATTGCTAAGCTCTAAAACATTCAAACTTTTAAATTTCCAAACTTTCCAATTTATAAATTATCAGAGTTCCGAGCTTGGAAACCTTCCTCCATTCCACGATTTCAATCCCCACAGACAAATAAATCCTCACGTTATTTCAAAACACCGTAACCGCAACAGAGGCCAATTTCGTCATGCGCAACCAACAAACCCGCAAACTGCTGCACCTCCAGCCACGACCATCTCCTTCAGCCTGAATTTTTCAATTTTAAAAGAGGCGCGTGGGCATGGAAACTGCGAACGAACCTCATCAACTTAACCTTCGCCATTCCATCATTACCATTTCGCAAGGTAACATCAAATAGCTACAACGATAAACGTCATTGGCACCTCGTTAATCAGCCGCCAATCGTGATGAATGTTACGTCGATGATTTGAAACGCGACTGAGAAACATTTACGTTGTTCTCTTCTGTACGATTCGAAACCTGCGTCACGCTGGTCTTCATGAATGAGACGGTCACGCTAGTTTTTTAATATTATCAGATGGTAGAGACGAGAGAAGGAGAGACAGAGAGTAAGAGAGAGGAGGGAGAGAAAGAGAGAATATAGAGACAGGATCGAATACATTATCTTATTTACCGGACAGCTTTGGAGAATTGAACGCTCGATAAAGCGTGAACGCATAAATAAGCGGACGAAATATTCGGTTTCCGTGACGCGATTATCGAGCGAATGACTCGGCTCGAGGGTCCACGTGAAACAGAATTTTAATTTCCGGGAATGGTCGGTTGGTTGACGACACGAATTTTCTTTTTAATTTATCCCTGCCTGTTCGTGTTAATTTACGTATGTAAATTAAATATGTAAATTATTCGAAGGAATCTCCTTTTTTCTTTCGTTTCATCGTCGTTTTCTCTTCAAGATTGAATGGAATAAATTTCGAGGCGAGTTTGTTGATTAATGCTAAGAAGAAGCGGCAAGACAGTCACTGATCGTGGCTTGAAGAATTATTGGAGCGAAGCTGGTGGATACGTTGGTGTAATGAAAGTAATCGAGTAAGCGGAGAATATTGGAAAATTGGATTGCCTACGTGTTCCTCTTCCTTGTCGCCTATTTGAGATAATGGAGTAAGTCGATTGTTGGACATTAAGCTTTCACGAAGTGGTACAGAGTGCGGTTAGACCAAGTTCGCAGAGGATTAGATTCTGTGAAATCGTTTGTTGAAGTTTGTTCTCTTCTTAACGCGTTCTATTCCGAGTTACAATAATAAATTGGAATAAACGTCTTTATATATTTCTATAACTATATTACAGTCGACTAGTAGACGTTAAGCTTCTATGAAGAGGTTCAAAATGCAGTTTGATAATGTTTGTAGAGGATGAAGTTTCGTAGCGTAGTTTATTCTTTTACTAAATCCTTTCGGTTCCAGTTTCAATAATAAACTGGAATAAACATTTGTATACGTTTCTATAACTTTATCGCAGTCGATTATTATTGTTAGACGTGAAGTTGATTAGTACAGTTGATTAGTAGACGTTAAGCTTCGATGAAGAGGTTCAAGATGGAGTTTGATAATGTTTGTAGAGGATTAGATTTTGTAAAATCATACTTTGTTCCTCTAAATTGTTTTGTTTTGACTTTTAATGACAAATTGCAATGAACATTTTGATACATTTCTACAACTTTGTTACAGTCGATTAGTAGACGTTAAGCTTCGATGAAGCGGTTCAAGATGGAGTTTGATAATGTTTTTAGAGGATTAGATTTTGTAAAATCATACTTTGTTCCTTTAAATTGTTTTGTTTTGACTTTTAATGACAAATTGCAATGAACATTTTGATACATTTCTACAACTTTGTTACAGTCGATTAGTAGACGTTAAACTAAGATGAAAAGGTTCGAAATGCAGTTTGATAATGTTTGTAGAGGATTAGACTTTGTAGAATCATAGTTTGTTCCTTTAAACTGCAACGAATATTTTGATATATTTCTGCAACTATATTACAGTCGATTAGTAGACGTTAAGCTTCTATGAAGAGGTACAAAATGCGATTTGATAATGTTTGTAGAGGATTAGACTTTGTAGAATCATAGTTTATTCCTTTAAACTGCAACGAATATTTTGATATATTTCTGCAACTACAGTCTGTCACACAAGAGCGTGTCTGCGATATTTCTGTAAATATTTATATATTTGTAAAAAAATTTATATGAATTGAATGTACATCTAAAACACTAATACGCTATTACAGTAGGGTGTCCAATCTCCTCCATTAGCGATTATAGCTTGACATCGTTTCGGCATACTCTCGACTAATTTTTGAGCGTAGGATTCTGGTAACGACCTCCATATCTTTCGAATGTGATGTACAAGTGTTCTTATTTTTGTGATACGTCTTCCTCTCAGCTTGCCTAATAGGACACCATGCCCAAAACGAAGATTCATCAGTGAATATTATATTACTCCAATCACGATCTCTGTTTTCATTCGCCCATGCCAGACAATTTTCGACGTTTCGCGTACGCGGCACTCATATTAAAAAGCTCTGTTCCTTTCACTGTTTCAAATAAAACTGAAAGGTATTCAGCAACGCGTATTAGAGAAGTTTTCGTTTGTTTACATTCTTTTTATCTCATTCTGATTAGGTGTCAGGTTTCGCAGATATCGCAGACACGCTCTTGTGTGACAGACTGTATATTACAGTCGATTAGTAGACGTTAAGCTTCTATGAAGAGGTACAAAATGCAGTTTGATAATGTTTGTGGAGGATGAAATTTTGTAGGATCGTACTTTGTTCCTCTAAATTGTTTCGGAGTAAGCACTTTAATATACTTTTACAACTTTATTACAGAATGCAACTTACGATGATACGTGTAGCAGAATAATTTTCAATAAATAATAACTTTTTTCACAACTGAACATCTGTTTCTCTTAAGCAAGTCAAGCTGCGTCTCGTAAATTTCAATCTACGTCATTGAAAAAGTAGTAAATCTGCAACTTTATTACATGCTTTACGTCATCGAAACCTTTAAATTCAATTTTTAAGCAATCTGGAATATCTGTGAAACGTTCTGTCGAAATTTCTCTTCGCCATCCCAAAGATCTATTTTACCACTGAAGAAACAACAAGACATACAACTTTGTTACACATATCATTGCACCACAAAATTTAAATTTCCTGTTACTTCGATTATTACAAATTCCTTCAAAATTTCCCTTTCACTATCCCTAAACTGTATCCTTAACTTATCCCTAAACTCCAAACTAACCAGGGTAATCTTAAAATGTAGCGAAACATTCAAATCTATTTTATTATTTATTTTTCTATTAAACATCATCGAATAGCCAAATATTCCATTCTCAATTAAAAACCTAAACTCTGATTACGAATCCTCTTATCAAAACCACATTGAGCAACTGCAAAATTGAAAAATAAATATTTATTTTTTTCTAACGCCTTTCCACGATAAACTTACAAGGCCAAGTGATTTATTCTTTGGACGTGTTATTATTATTATCATCATCATCATCATTATTATTATTACTAACGCTTTACCATTTTCATAAACTTATGGAACTGAACCATCTTTCTTTTTTTTTTTTTTTTTTTTTGTCAAAATTCAACAGTCGCATAATAAAACTATAAAACTTGCACAAAGTGGAATCGCACGTGCGATAGCGATAAGATAATTGCGGAACGTATCGTGTATTTCTCTGAATCATCCAAAATTATATTATACCTGCCACGTAAATTAGAATACCTGCCACCGACGAAACAATAGCACATAGAACTTTATTACACGGTTCGTGTCAGAACATAGTCTAACGTGTAGCCTGGTGAGGTGCAGTTCATCGCGCGCAATTTGCAACGTGTAAGTATAAATACTTGGCGGTGAACAGTTCAACTCTCAGGAATAGACGCTCTGAACGCGTTACATACAATGTGTCTTTTCGCCTAACGAGCACGAAGCAATGGGTAACGCGAGTAAATCTGCTTTCGGAATTTAACGCTTGAAAATGGTGGTTTATGCGTTTCCGGATGTCGTTAATGCAACTGTTGCGAACCCTAGGATGACCAGTCTTTGTAATATATCTACTAAACGAGCAACACGATTTTTCTCACTCGACGACATATGTTTGAATCTTCGAATAATTCTCAATCAACTTAGAATATTCGCTGACTGATTTGTTTGGTATTTCGTTGGTCGTTAACATTTGGCGTACAATGACGAACCACTTGTTGCGATTGTGCTTTATGGATGTGGCTTCAGCTAGGACGAAATCGAAAACCAGGTTGAGTTATTAGGAATTGTCTGTACTTTTCGCGATATACAGTGGCTTACGAAGGTGTTCGAACATTTTAGAAACTCTTTACGCGTTATAGAAAACCATTGTCGCGATTGGGAAAATCTTTTTGATCTGAGAATATACAGTACATCGAAGTCACGAGATATTTCTTGGAAGCGTACGTTTCGCAAAGATCATCAAAGTATTTCAACGGTCAGTTATCCACGATATTTGGTAGTAGAACGTGTTTCGTACTGATTGTACTACTAATTTTAGGGCTAATCGTACGTTCGCGTAAATGTACTTGCAACTTTTGTGTACATTTTCGATTTGGTTTCAAGTTTTATTATTGTAAGGACGATACTCGTGTCTCGTTACAGAGTTCGCAAAATTTCACAAAAGTTTGGATACAACGTTCGTGATGTATTGGTAGAAAAGAATCTGTGGTAAGTCTTGGAATATTTTCTCGTTCTAATAGAAAGAGTTTCCAAAATATCGCGCTACTATCTGAAAAATAAAGATAGAATTTATGTTACGTAAGAAAAGAGAGCCGAAGCATGCAAGTGAATGTCGCTGTTCGAACGTTTATTCGGAAAAATTCAAAAATATTTATCGCTAGACTGCGGATATTTATGCAAGGACATATTTTAATATATTTGCATATGGCATATGTTTTGCATAGTATTTTAGTTCTTAAGCATACGTACATATGTTATGTTAAATGTGTATTTATTTCATATTCATCTCATCGTGTTTCATTGCTATCATAGATGACTAGGTATAAAGTATAGTGTCTGCGTAACATCGGGCAACCGCTTCGTCGCTGGATTCTGCGCACGAGAACCATGAGAAAGGTTTATATAAATATACGTCTTATTTGATCTTGTTTTCCAGTTATAGCAAGCTTCTTCTTAGGCAAAGAATTTACATTACATCTGCATACCTTCAGGTTCAAGGGATGTTCAAAGTGACGTGCTTATATCCGAACAGAGACCAAAACTGGGGTCTTGATCAACGCTTTTACCTCTTTTATCATTGACTCTCGTACTCCCTACGTTTCACCAGGTATTGTTCGTTAACTATCGAGTTGTCTTTGTAAATAGGTAGGTGAAATTAACTATTCTGATCATTCGAGCGAATTATTATATTTCTATATAAAATAAATGTCTGTATGAAACATGGTATATGAGCAGAATTCAACCACGAAGCGGTTCACCTTGTATAATTATAAAATATTTATGGATTAC
Source organism: Bombus campestris (assembly GCA_905333015.3). Lineage (NCBI taxonomy): Eukaryota > Metazoa > Arthropoda > Insecta > Hymenoptera > Apidae > Bombus > Bombus campestris. The sequence continues at coordinate 9,021,321 of HG995135.1, forward strand.
ATTAGAAATTAGCTTTTCTTCGGGACTTCTATTACTTGTCGCCTACTAATACAGGGAATAGTTTCTGAGCAGATGAATTTTTACGAATAAAATTCCCACTAATGATAATATTTCTAGTACTAGCAGCTAGTTTTTTTTTTGCAGCTGATTTTTCGTGATGAAAGACATTGATTTATAAGAAGGTTCGATTTCAGAACAAACACGACCGATGAACAATAACCATCGTGTTACTTGACCTCTACCAAGCATGCCAGCGCGTACAGCTCAGATGCCGGGCTATTTCTCAGCTTCTACGAAACGAATCGATATGATACATACCCCATTTTCTTTGCTGGGCACTAAGCTATACAGCAGAGAAAACCCTATCAAGATCTATTGAGTAACTTTTACGTGATGCGAGTACAAACAGACAGACAAAAGTTTTAAAGATTAGTCTTTTCGACTTCATAGCTTATAAGCTGTTCCTGCCTCACTGTTTCATTTTCTTTTTTATTTTTTTATTTTATTCAATGTACAGGTACAACCCTTCTACTGTTTTATATTATACGTATATGGACTATCCAATGTATAGAAGCAGCTCTCCTACTGTTTTATTATATCTATATAGACTATTCAATGTATAGACACGGCTCTTGTATTATTTTATTATATATATATGTAGATTGTTCAATGTATAGAAACAATCCTTCTACTATTTTGCTATATATAATAATAATCTGTTATGTTATTGTTTACTATTTGTTATATGGAATAATCTATATATAAATTATTCAGTGTAAAGACACAAACCTCCCACTGTATTTTTACTATACGTACGTGTAAATTATTCGATATACGCACACAACCCTTCTACTGTTTTATATTATACGTATATGGACTATCCAATGTATAGAAGCAGCTCTCCTACTGTTTTATTATATCTATATAGACTATTCAATGTATAGACACGGTTCTTATATTATTTTATTATATGTATATGTAGATTGTTCAATGTATAGAAACAATCCTTCTACTATTTTATTATATGTAATAATAATCTGTTATGTTATTGTTTATTATTTGTTATATGGAATAATCTATATATAAATTATTCAGTGTAAAGACACAAACGTCCCACTGTATTTTTACTATACGTACGTGTAAATTATTCGATATACGCACACAACCCTTCTACTGTTTTATATTATACGTATATGGACTATCCAATGTATAGAAGCAGCTCTCCTACTGTTTTATTATATCTATATAGACTATTCAATGTATAGACACGGTTATTATATTATTTTATTATATGTATATGTAGATTGTTCAATGTATAGAAACAATCCTTCTACTATTTTGTTATATATAATAATAATCTGTTATGTTATTGTTTACTATTTGTTATATGGAATAATCTATATATAAATTATTTAGTGTAAAGACACAAACCTCCCACTGTATTTTTACTATACGTACGTGTAAATTATTCGATATGCACACACAACCCTTCTACTGTGTTATTATACGTATATATTATAGACTATTCGATGTATAGATGCAGCTCTTCTACTGTTTTATTATATCTATATAGACTATTCAATGTATAGACACAGCTCTTGTATTATTTTATTATATGTATATGTAGATTGTTCAATGTATAGAAACAATCCTTCTACTATTTTATTATATGTAATAATAATCTGTTATATTATTGTTTATTATTTGTTATATGGAATAATCTATATATAAATTATTCAGTGTAAAGACACAAACCTCCCACTGTATTTTTACTATACGTACGTGTAAATTATTCGATATACGCACACAACCCTTCTACTGTTTTATATTATACGTATATGGACTATCCAATGTATAGAAGCAGCTCTCCTACTGTTTTATTGTATCTATATAGACTATTCAATGTATAGACACGGTTCTTATATTATTTTATTATATGTATATGTAGATTGTTCAATGTATAGAAACAATCCTTCTACTATTTTGTTATATATAATAATAATCTGTTATGTTATTGTTTATTATTTGTTATATGGAATAATCTATATATAAATTATTCAGTGTAAAGACACAAACCTCCCACTGTATTTTTACTATACGTACGTGTAAATTATTCGATATACGCACACAACCCTTCTACTGTTTTATATTATACGTATATGGACTATCCAATGTATAGAAGCAGCTCTCCTACTGTTTTATTATATCTATATAGACTATTCAATGTATAGACACGGTTCTTATATTATTTTATTATATGTATATGTAGATTGTTCAATGTATAGAAACAATCCTTCTACTATTTTGTTATATATAATAATAATCTGTTATGTTATTGTTTACTATTTGTTATATGGAATAATCTATATATAAATTATTCAGTGTAAAGACACAAACGTCCCACTGTATTTTTACTATACGTACGTGTAAATTATTCGATATACGCACACAACCCTTCTACTGTTTTATATTATACGTATATGGACTATCCAATGTATAGAAGCAGCTCTCCTACTGTCTTATTATATCTATATAGACTATTCAATGTATAGACACGGTTATTATATTATTTTATTATATGTATATGTAGATTGTTCAATGTATAGAAACAATCCTTCTACTATTTTATTATATGTAATAATAATCTGTTATGTTATTGTTTATTATTTGTTATATGGAATAATCTATATATAAATTATTCAGTGTAAGGACACAACCCTTCTACTGTTTTATTATATATATAAATCGTTCAATATGGAAAGACAATGTACAACCCTTCCACCGTTTCATATGTTCTTTTCTGTTCTTTATTTCTATCTTTTATTTCAATTATGTCGTTTATTTACACATATAGATCATTCAACGTACAGCCACAATTCTTCTATGGTATTTGTTTCATCGTATGCATAGATGTACGTATAGAACAAGTGAAAATGTAGATGGACGCGGTTCTAAAAAGAGGATTCCGTTTCGTCCGAAATATATTCAGCTACGTCGCCTCATCATTTAAAAATTCAATTAAAAATCAACCTTCTCAGAAACGTAGCTCACGTTCTCTAGAAACCAAGTTCTCTATTACACGTTCCCTCGAGCCTAATCTGAAGAAACTCTAAGCAACAGATCCCGCGAGGTTGCGGCCGAAGAGCGAGTTGGTTATGGTGCAACGTGGTTGATCTATGGGGTCGAGTGCAAGGATGCACGCCGGACGTGTTCTGGCGTTCGAAATCCTCTGACACGGCCATGTGTTCCTTTTCTAGCCCGACGCTGGCGATAGTACAGTCTATTATACTTTATGGGAAAGACACCGTGCATCCCGATAGTACTCCATAAAGCGTCCCGTCGTTTTCGATCGGATTTATGACGATTCGCCACACGCGCCGCTTTGCCGAGAAGGAAAAAAAAAATAGGAAAAAGAAAAGAAAACGAAAATGGAAAGACGCGATTCCGTGATGTTACTTTATGGGACCCCTTGTAAACCGGTCCGATGGTTACTTTTAAACACCTCTATTTATTAAAGAACCAGGTTGCCCAACGATTTTTGTCGATCGTTTTCGAAGGATTTGGCGAGTGTGTAGGCACTACGGTGTTCTTCGTTTTGCTTTTACTTTTCGTAGTTTTCTTTTCCTCTGCTGTTCGATGCGCAGGTTTCGTCCGCAGGTTTCGTTCCGTTTGGAACAGTGGTTGTTTGTTTGTGCTGGGCATTAGGAGTTTGTAGTTTGATAGCAGCTAATTAATTGTCGGCCATTAGGAGTTTGTTGTTAGATAAGAGGCGCTAGGAATTTGGGCAGAGCTTCAGAAGGTTTGGAGTGAAAATTGTTGACCTTACGATGCCCACGAAAAGTATTTACGTGTACGCTTAATCTTTAATACAGTGTATCTTTCTTTCGTATCAAACTTTTCTAGTAAAATTATCGACAAATGATATCAACTTTGATATACTTGGACTCGATCAATTACCATGCAAATGCTATATCATGCAAATACTTCTTATAATATGAAATTGTTGGAAAAGGAGAATTTTCACAATGTAAGTTTAATCGATGGCTATTGAATTCTAAAACTTCTCTGTCGTAAATAACGGAAAGTATGATTTATTTATTGTATTCTTTCCCTATACAGCGATTAAAAATATATATATAATTTTCGATTAAAATCGATTAAAAAATAGAAATCCTAATTAATACCAGAACTAGCAAAATAATCACAACGACTGATTTTCAACGCCTCATAGAAATTTAACTTTCGACACTCGAGACGAACAGTATCGTTTTTAAGTATTCGAATGACTTTTCGTCAAACTTATGGAAGAAACTTATCATCAAATAAGATTTCATTTTTAAATAAGAAAATATCTTTCTTATTTAGAAGCTTTCTTATGTTATAAAACAAGTCAAACTACTCGAAACGTTCAAAGATCGATGAATTGGATTAACAAATGGATTAGCGGATTAACAAATGTGTTTTCTGTTGCAGAAAGTCATCGATGCCGCGCCACTAGATATTCGTATCTATGATCGAAGCAGTCGGGATGGCGATCGTGAAATGTCTTATCGTTGGGATACTCCTGATGTTGGAGATCGATCGAACTACCCAAGGACAGCTGGTTCGACTAGGTGAGAACTTATAATCGCGCTGGCTCGTACACGATTTACCCGTGTAACATGGCACGAGCGGATTTTTCTGATAGCTTTATAAAGATTTTATCTAATATTATACGTTATACTACACTGCCAGACACGTATATCATTTACATTCTATAGTTATTTATATTTACAACGATCCACATCCTTGTATTATAATATACGACAGAGTGTGTGCTACGAGAACGTCGATTAACGACCTGAACGCCCATTAATGGACCATTTAACGACGATCTGTTATTGAAAATTGAAACGAGTCTGTAATTAGCCGATTAAAAATGTAATAAATGAAAAATCATAAAGTAAATACGTCAACTAAGCAAGCACGTACTTTACGTGGTACAACGACCTCGGAAAGAATTTCTATTTCAAGAATAACCCCATAAAGGAAGGGAAAAGCGTTAAAAGCGAAGCACGAAGTGAAAAATTGCTGGAATCACGCGGATAGCGATCGTCGTCGCGATTCCACGCAGGATGAAAGGCGAAAAATGCTAAAAATACACGGAAACCGCCGGAGGATTCGTTTTCGCTGGCGAACGCGATTAAGTGTAACGGTCGAACGTTTACTTTCCTCGTCTCTTCTCGGCTACTAAATTTCTCCGCCTCTTTTCATCCAACTTTCGCACATCTACAAACGTCTACAAACTTGTAGAAACACGTAAAAAGACCAGAGCAACGTCGTTTCTCTACGCTCCCTTGAACCCTTTCGAAACTACTACGACGAGTTTCGAGATAATATTTTCAAAGATCGCTGGATTATTACAATCTTTCGATGAACGATGAACAGAGCCACGTGTTCTATTTAAAAAATTCTCCTTTCAAATTCCTTTTTCAGCGAAGTATAACCCATCGTATCACTGCGTGTGAAACAAAAATCCGTGTTGATAGGAAAGAGACTTTGGATTTGTCAGAGGATCAAAAAAATATTCGCGATATTTTCATTTGTAACGATAAAACGAGAGAAAAGAGAGTCGTAAGAGGGCGAAAGAAAAAGGAACTTCGAGACACGAGGGTGAAATAGATGCGACTGGATGGAAGAGGAACGTAAAAGAAAGAAATGGAGGGAAAATCGGAGGGAGGAAGGACTTGGGAAATATTCGAGGATGATGGAAGATGACGGGTCTCGATCGTAAGAAAGTCTATCGTACAGCTTCTTCGCGCCAGGGTATTTTTAATTCCACTCGTTCGACCAGGAGGAAGCAATTTTCTCGTCTGGAGCGTCGAAAGAATTGGAAAATCGTATCTTCGTCTTTCCATCTGTCCGCGCATCCTCGAAAAATCAAAAATTAGATTTCCTTAAAAAAAAAAAAAGAAAAAAAAAAGAAAAAGGGTGTACGGATGTATTCTATCGAAGAAAAGGCTGGAAAGAATTGCCCTGAAAAATTCACCCTAAACACTCGGCACAGTTGTCCCAAACGTTGGACAAAAAAAAAAAAAAAAGAAGAAGAAAGAAAAGGAAGAAGATTGGTGAAAGAACAAAGGTTAGCCATTATTGCAAGCTTTTCTTTCAACGAGTGCTCTTCGACTGCTCGTACCTCCGTCATCGGACTTTTTTCGGTCGTTGGAACGCGGTGAAAGAGGTACAGGCCTTAGCCATATGCTACGTGGTGGAATTTTGAGAAATCAACGTGTCGAAACCGAACCCATAAGCGTATGTGACTCTTTGTCCATCTTGAATCTTGGCTCTTTTCCAGTCACGTAATTTCTAGCCCATACCAGGAATTAAGGCTACAATTTTATTGACGTAGCATCGTCCTAGAAAAATGTATTCTCCTTCGAATTTACGTTCTGCTTATGTCTAGCAGTTGACGATACAACTCACAAATTATTCTCACTGGAAACATGGATCGATCGAATGGGATTTTCCTATCAATTTACGTTATCTTCTGTTTGTGAAGTTAAAATAGAAAAGTAAAAAAAAAAAAAAAAAAAAAGAAAACGTTGTTCGTTCATGAAAGAACGAAGAACTAATTTGGAGATTGAATATCGAATGGTTCGAAGGTTCTGACGTTTCAGAGGTTCAGAGGAGTCTGTGACGGCTAGACAGACGATTCATGAGCGAATAGAGTATTTTTAAAACGTAAAAAGGGGATAGAGGGCAGACAAAAATAAAAGACAAAGTCTTTTTTTAGAGGTTGGCGAGAAATTCCATTTACGAGCTATGGCAAAGTCACGGGGATTTTTCTGCACTTGAAAATATATCCTCAACATTGTCTCGTTTTTCTAGACAACTGTTCGATCGATAGAACCAATGGAAAATGTTACAATTATCTGAGTTATCCTCGATCCGGATTTTTTTACGAAACCACAGTACGTGAAAGTATAGAGAATTCAAATTCCAGGGATTCTTAAAATTATAAATCATGCGAAATTCTAAATTGATTAATCTGAATTTGAAGAAGATTTATGGATCATATTTATTTCATACGATTTTGAAAATTATAAGCAGAAGGTTATTAACCAAATCTCAGCTCGAAGTCTCCGGTATCATAAAATTATGTTTATTCGAAAACAAACAATAAATTCTAAGTAACATTAAAAGTAAATAACACAACGAAATCGATCGATTAAATAACGTGTAATCTTGTCGACGATCTTATCGTAACTATGAAACATACGTATGTAGCGCGTATCTTGATTGATGAGAAATTATACGCAATATCGTTGGGTAAACTTGTCGAAAATAAAAATTCATTTTACTAGATAAGAATCGTTGCAGAAAATTTCACATTTATTTTCGTATTTGTTTAAGTCGAATCAGTTTGGGTCTCGTCACTTATTATGTCGATGTTTCGACGAATTATCGTGTCGACGATCGAGATCGAAAGTAAATTTGAATTTGTACACTCAAACCTCTGAATTTGAATGTTTACTTTACGATACGATTTTCGAATATGTCTACTTCGTACGTTTGAATGTTTCAATTTAGAGTTTGAAACTCCACTTGAATCTCTATATTTCAAGCTTAGTTCTCCATTCTGTCGATTTAAATTTCTAGGCTACAATTTCTCTCAATTGAAATTCGTATTTTTAATCGAAGATATTTGGACGTCGTCTTATTCAAAACTTACAATCTCGTTCCATGGGGAATAATAATTTCTCGAGAATATACAAGCGTTAACAAAGACTGCGGAAGATCAAATATAATTCATCAAAAACTCATAACTTTTTCCCTCCAGTGCTTAGGTTCCTTTTAAATTAAATGACAATGCAGAACTTCTTTGATCTTCTCAATTCTTTTAATCTACAAAAATTCTTTTCTATTGTAAAATCCAACTGAATTAAAATGGACAAGCTTGATCAACGATATAAAATTAATATTGAACATAATAGACTAAAAATGAGATGAAACCATTCAATTTACATTAATATAATTGTTGAGCAACAGCGCCAGAAATTTAATGTTAATTACAATAATAAATTAAATATCAAAAAAACACGGCGATATAAAAATATTAAAAACTCCAAAATTCTGTCTAAAATTCCCTTTGCTCTAAAATCTAACTGAATTAAAATGAGCAAGCTTGATCAACGATATAAAATTAATATTGAACATAATGATAGACTAAAAATGAGATAAAAATCATTCAATTTACATCAATAAAAGATGGAACCTCGCTGGGGGTAACCATCCACATGCTACATTTTTCAAGTTATAACATTTTACCAAATGTCCTTCTGGACAAATTGTAAAATTCAAATAAATAAATAATAAAAAACAAAAATATGATCGTTGGTCAACAGCACCAGAAATTTTTTTTATTACAATAATAAATTAAATATCAAAGAGCACGGCGATATAAAAATATCAAAAACTCAAAAATTCTGTCTAAAATTCCCTTTTGCTCTAAAATCTAACTGAATTAAAATGAGCAAGCTTGATCAACGATATAAAATTAATATTGAACATAATAGACTAAAAATGAGATAAAAATCATTCAATTTACGTTAATATGATCGTTGGTCAACAGCACCAGAAATTTTTTTTTATTACAATAATAAATTAAATATCAAGGAACACGGCGATATAAAAATATTAAAAACTCCAAAATTCTGTCTAAAATTCCCTTTGCTCTAAAATCTAACTGAATTAAAATGAGCAAGCTTGATCAACGATATAAAATTAATATTGAACATAATGATAGACTAAAAATGAGATAAAAATCATTCAATTTACATCAATAAAAGATGGAACCTCGCTGGGGGTAACCATCCACATGCTACATTTTTCAAGTTATAACATTTTACCAAATGTCCTTCTGGACAAATTGTAAAATTCAAATAAATAAATAATAAAAAACAAAAATATGATCGTTGGTCAACAGCACCAGAAATTTTTTTTATTACAATAATAAATTAAATATCAAAGAGCACGGCGATATAAAAATATCAAAAACTCCAAAATTCTGTCTAAAATTCCCTTTTGCTCTAAAATCTAACTGAATTAAAATGAGCAAGCTTGATCAACGATATAAAATTAATATTGAACATAATGATAGACTAAAAATGAGATAAAAATCATTCAATTTACATCAATAAAAGATGGAACCTCGCTGGGGGTAACCATCCACATGCTACATTTTTCAAGTTATAACATTTTACCAAATGTCCTTCTGGACAAATTGTAAAATTCAAATAAATAAATAATAAAAAACAAAAATATGATCGTTGGTCAACAGCACCAGAAATTTTTTTTATTACAATAATAAATTAAATATCAAAGAGCACGGCGATATAAAAATATCAAAAACTCAAAAATTCTGTCTAAAATTCCCTTTTGCTCTAAAATCTAACTGAATTAAAATGAGCAAGCTTGATCAACGATATAAAATTAATATTGAACATAATAGACTAAAAATGAGATAAAAATCATTCAATTTACGTTAATATGATCGTTGGTCAACAGCACCAGAAATTTTTTTTTATTACAATAATAAATTAAATATCAAGGAACACGGCGATATAAAAATATTAAAAACTCCAAAATTCTGTCTAAAATTCCCTTTGCTCTAAAATCTAACTGAATTAAAATGAGCAAGCTTGATCAACGATATAAAATTAATATTGAACATAATGATAGACTAAAAATGAGATAAAAATCATTCAATTTACATCAATAAAAGATGGAACCTCGCTGGGGGTAACCATCCACATGCTACATTTTTCAAGTTATAACATTTTACCAAATGTCCTTCTGGACAAATTGTAAAATTCAAATAAATAAATAATAAAAAACAAAAATATGATCGTTGGTCAACAGCACCAGAAATTTTTTTTATTACAATAATAAATTAAATATCAAAGAGCACGGCGATATAAAAATATCAAAAACTCCAAAATTCTGTCTAAAATTCCCTTTTGCTCTAAAATCTAACTGAATTAAAATGAGCAAGCTTGATCAACGATATAAAATTAATATTGAACATAATGATAGACTAAAAATGAGATAAAAATCATTCAATTTACATCAATATGATCGTTGGTCAACAGCACCAGAAATTTTTTTTTATTACAATAATAAATTAAATATCAAGGAACACGGCGATATAAAAATATTAAAAATTCCAAAATTCTGTCTAAAATTCCCTTTGCTCTAAAATCTAACTGAATTAAAATGAGCAAGCTTGATCAACGATATAAAATTAATATTGAACATAATGATAGACTAAAAATGAGATAAAAATTATTCAATTTACATCAATATGATCGTTGGTCAACAGCACCAGAAATTTTTTTTATTACAATAATAAATTAAATATCAAAGAACACGGCGATATAAAAATATTAAAAATTCCAAAATTCAGTTACATGGAACTTAGAACGTAACCCTTAATGAATACGTTTCGTTAGCCTGCGCCTCCATTACCGAATTCCATTAAGGTTTCCACGCAACAATGGAAACGTCAGTTTCTAGGAAGCTGGTCAAAGTCGAATTTCACTGGCCGACCGATGGAAAACACGACAACATCTGGTGAACAGATTCCGATGCGGGTTCTACGCGTCCTATTAAACGCTTTCTCCAAACGGTATTTTACTGGAAGCCGTCGTTTCCTTGGAATTTCCGGCAATTGCACACGTGCGATCGTTAATAAGTAAAGCAATAAGGAGGCGTTGCTTGCTAAAGGACTAACTACCGACTACCTGAGAACCTCCAGTTATTTTATGATGTTTCCTACGTGGTAGAAATCTCGAAACGTGCGTACTTGCTTCGGTAGGCTATTTAAAAGAAATATTTACGGTCTTTTACTCTTAGATTTACGTAGATTCTTTTTGTATCGTTGCTGTTCATGCAGTGATTATCCTCGTATCATGTAAACGACAGCCTTAAAATTGTCAGAATTTTTCCAACACGATTCAAAAATCCTTTAGAAATTCTAAGAAATCCTCCAAGATAGTCGTAAAATTCTTTAAAAATTCTGAAAAATCAGAGCTATCGCAAGTTTCATGCCTTGCGTGTTTGCTTTGCCTAAATCAATCTTCCAAAATTCCTTAAAATCACTTCAAAAGTTCTTTGGAGGGTGTTTTGAACGCGTCCAACATTTTTGTAAATATTTACAATTTTCTATTCTTTCCACATTTACGTGGATTCCTTTTGTATCGTTGATCGTCATATACTCGTTATCTATATATTATGCAAGAATAACATCCGTGCAAGCGTCGGAATCCTGTCAAAATAGTTCGAAAATCCCTTGGAAACTACAAAAAAATCGGAACCTTTGCAAGTTTCATGTTTGCTTCGCCTAAATCAATCATCCAGAATTCTTTAAAAACACTTCGAAACTCGCTTAAAATCTATTTTACACGCGTGCGAAATCTCTTCGAAAACTCTTCCAAATCTCTTCCACACGTGTCTCCAAATTTCCACCACTCCATCCCCCATTTTCTACTTTCGAGGCAATTTGAAAATATTCCAGAAACCTCGCCTAAAAACGTCGCTAAAAGATTCTTACGAAAACCTCTTCAAACTTCAAATTTTTCCCCAAAATCTTGTTTCAAATCCTTTCAAATCTCTTCTGCAATCTTCTCCAAATTTCCACCCTCCCATTCTCCACGATTCTACGTATAAACCAATTTTATATCATTCCAGAAGCTTAAGCTTATTAAAAAGCCCGTGAAAAATTGTTCACGAAAATCTCTGCAAACTTGTAGTTTTTACCGCCAGTCTCTGGCCACCTGGCGTTGGTCCTAATGAAATCAGCGAAAACGATGTTTCAGCCAGTCAATTCTTCGTCTTTCGTCTCACACAGCCGGATAGAATGGAACTAAATTCGACGTAAACGCGACAACGAGTAGAAAGAGAGAGGAGTAGACGTAACGACGAAGAACGAGTGGAAACGGGCGAAATCAGGACGCGACCGGTGAATTTACTTTCCGGCAAGTGAATTTATTGATAACCGGCCGAAACGCTCGCGTTGCAACGATCCATATATATGTGTATTATTATGATTGAGCTCAATTGTCCAATTGGCCGGTCATTGAATGCCATATGCGCGGGCCAGGCTCGGCCCGTTATTAGCGGCCCGTCGTCCACATGGAATAATAATTCTCAACCCGACGTCGGCCGCGTTTCCACGGGCCCGACCAGGGCCGTGTGCCACGTATTCTTCTCGCGCTGCGAAATTGAGAGCCTCTGCCAATCCTTTGTCTATTAAATGTATTCAACAGGGTAATAGCGGCTGACATTACCAATTGGACAATGAAAGAGATGGCAGCGTAGCGCGATTTCTAAAGGGGGATCCGCTCAACGCCAGCGAGGATTTTTCGACAGGAGCCAATCTTCTTGATGACAGAATCCATGTTTGTCTTTCGTTTTAACAGCCACCATTGGTGAAGGATCAATCTCAGAGAAGTTTCGCAAAATGCAACGATATGGTTAACGAGGAGGATGATACTTGGTCGCTTGGAAATTTCGTTTCTTGAAGGTTTGACCTGAGGAAAATTTCGCTCAGAATGATATTGCTAATGGAAAGTATAAATTTGTTCGTCCTTAGGAGATCTAGTTTCTACACACGAGAATTATCAAAATATTAATATCGAATATGAAATTCCGTTGTTTGAAAATGTTCAGTTCTTCGATATCTACGATGCATCTCCATCTTGCACATCTTCTTTGCGTGTTGAGAGATTCGTTCTAGGAGAACCATGGCGTGAAATTACTTTAACTGAGAATATCATTAACGTATCTGTGATATCCATGTTTCTGTGTACTCCAAGAAGAAAGAATACCGATTTTCGCGATGGTTTGCTTCAGCAGAAATATATCTGAAAAGATTGAACGCTCCTTTACGATGCGAAAAAAGAAAAGATGATAGTACCCAGTCTCCAGCAACAATTCCACTTACCTCGGCGGCAATACATGCACGGAATTTATGCTACACAACGAGACAAACGTTACTCTTCGCATTTAGTTATTTTAGCAAGCACTCGACCAAGGCTTTAATCATTGCCTTCATACTGCATCCAAATATAATCCATAGCAGCCAATGAGCAGACATGCTTAACGCACAACTCGTGGCTGAAGAAGGAGCCAGGCAAAAGCGTACGCAGTGAAAGAAGCATACTTGACCTCGGCCAAAGCCGTTGCAGCTTAATTACGATTGTCTGGCATCGAAGCGGGGCTGCGTACACTCATTAAGATAGCAGCCGGTCTTGAGCAGTGTCCCTTAATCTCTCGAAAGGGATCATCCTTTTTAAGGTATAATTATGCAGCCGGGATAGACTGTTTCTCTGTTTGTTCGTTTTGTACCTGAAACAGCCCAGTGCGCCAGTTGAATCTCCCGCCGTCAAACCATCCAACGTTTCTATCTGTCAGGCCGTGTCTATCCTTTTTTTCATTCGAGTATCGTTCTATCCGCGCTGTTGTTTTATATCAAAGAGACAGGAGGAGGCCCCTCGAGACCAGCGTGGAATCTTAATTAGAACGTCCGAGTCGTCTGGAAACAGGACACGAATTCGACTATCTCTTCCAACTAAATAGATGCACCCAGTCTTTCGGGCACCTCTCGATCTAACCTTGCCCCCTCCCCCTTTTTCCAAACCCTTTGATAGGGTAGTAAGATGCGACAGGATCGCTACGAAAGGGTTCGGTAGAAACATACACCTGTTGTTCTTTCGTTCGTTGATATTCTTGCTTTTCTTCTTTTTTTTTTTTTTTTTTTTTCTTATTTTCTAGACTTTGTTTGCCACACATTATATGGTAAAGGGTCGTCGTTCAAGGTGAAGGATTATTGGGTGAGGAGGAAGAGAGAAGAAGAGAAGGTTCAAGGGGATGGATTAGGAGAATTTGGAGAGATGGTCTCTGGTGATGGAAAAAAAGTAAATTATCGAGAAGCAGAATCGATTTTAGGAAGATATTTGATGGGAATTATGAATCTTAAATTGTCCACTTTTCCTGAGAATTAATTAGCACGGTATCTTATACCTTTTGTCTCATAACGTGTCAAATTATATTGTATTTCTATATTTTTATGCAGACTAAGAATCTTAAATTGGGGATGCATTGCTTGGAAAAGTTATTGATAGAGTATCAGATTAAACGATTTTCCCATATCTACCAACGATTAGTCAACCTTCCTCGATTTACAAATATCTGTTTCGAAATGTGCCTTATAGACAAAGTTTTCTTTATCGTCTAATCCTTCGTGCTGGCAAATCTACCAAAACATTTTTATTACTTTGCCCTAATCTACTTAAATCTGAGAGAATTCCGAAGCGCTTATCGACGCTTCCACTTTACTACAGAGTCGTTCGTTAAGACAACAATTAAGAAGATAGGGAAATCAGAGGTGAACCGTGCGAACTAACTCGTTAAGTAGACTTAGAGCTAATGGTAATTGGTTGTCAAGCAAGGGAACCTTGCACAGGGAATACATATGTAAATTATAGGGGTTGGTTGAGGTATTCAGATTGGTGGCACTGATGAAATTGAAATGGAAATGGAAAGCATTCGGTGCTTCATTGACCTGAGCACAGTGGCTCGAACGTAGAATATGTAAATTAAATAAAATTGTAAAACATACTCAATAGAGACGTCATATATATATATATATAGAATACAAACAATTTGAGTGAAATTGGAGCGACGTTGATGGTAGGTGATATTTCATTGTCGAATAAGAATGGTAAATGGACATTTGAATTTTGAGAAGATCGAAAGTTTTTTATATTCAGATTTACGAGGGCACGAAATTATTTCAGATGAAATATCAAAGATTTCGAACAACAACGAATTGAATTCCTGTTGTAATTCTATACGAGTAATATTTATTTGAATGAAATTATCGCTGAAGAGATATGATGGAAAAAATAAGAAGATAAAGATAAAATAGAAACGACTCAACCTTTTCCAGACATTATCGACGATTAATTGTTTATTACCCGTGTTTCGCGTGATTCACAAGCGATAATAACACAACTCTCTAGATTATTTAAACGAGAACAATGGCACATGGTAATTAGCCTTGATCGGCGTGAATTTTACGATCTCGTATTATCGACGACGTCGAAACGCAGAAGATATTATTTCGTCAGAGCGATAAACCGTGTTAATATCGTTCGGCGAAGAAAAGCGAGCTCATAAAAGGATTGTACGATCGGTTTCCTCTTGTCAAGAATTAACACGATCTTTATAATCCGCTTGACGCATCAATTAATCCTTCTCGATCTTAAATTTCATCCGAACGTGTAGCTCTTACAACGTCGAAACGCAAGAAATTATTTCGTCAGCAGACGTAACTGATCCTATTATTTCTTTGGATTTCTAAAGTTAACTCGATTTTTACCACACGATCCATGTTTTCTTTTTGATTCGAAACTAACTCGATACTTTGTTTAAAAATATGTTATTGTACGTATCTTCCTTAATCCTCTGTTCTCGATTATCAGTCGATACGTCTGAACGAAAGTCGAGAAGAAAAGTATTTTGCTTCAAACTTTTCCTTCCTATATCTTCTACCTTTCCTCACACAATTATTTATCGAATATTTGCAAGCTCATCAAATCACCGTTTACGACAAAAAGGCAACCGATCGTTAACGTGTCACTTGACTGAATCTTGGAAAATATACATTTCCACACTAAAATCATATACACGTGAAAGAACAAATTTTCCCTCTTTAAAACTGATAAACAATGATGAAACAATACGAAGAATAAATTCAAGATATAATATAAGGATAAAGCAGAAAGAAGTTGAAATCATACACATTATCATGTAGTTCTCACTTTTAAAACCACATATAAAATAATGCAAAAGGCAAATTCAAAATATCACATAGAAATAAAACAAGAAGACAAAAATAGTTGAAATAAACTTCACGAAAAAGACTTCAAAAACACCCCTGTCCCTATGTCAAAATTCAATAATGATAATTAACCAATTAACTAATTCCAGAACCTTTTACCTCCACGTACAAGTAGACCTTCCCTTGCACGATATCCAGAAGCTAATTTCTCGTCGCACACCCCAATATCAATTTCCACCCTCCTTCAATTTCAACCTCGAAAGCGATAAATTCTTCGAGTTTATCGGCTCGTGTAACGTTCTAGTGGCCAGATTAATTCGTCTCCGGTCGTCCTAATTTTTCACCTCGACTCGAGGAACAAAGAGCTCGTACAAAAGGGTATAACAGAGAATTCGATGGCTTGCCTTGGTTTCGGATTACGGCGATCCCACGCGGTTAGATCGTATCTCAATCGTCTTAATCCGACGATCTGACCCAGAGAAGGCTCTTTTTCGCGTTCCACTAGCCGATGTACCAACCGGATTGAGTGTACGGTATTAATTCTACAAAGCGGGAACACGATACCCTTTCTTGAACCCTTTTCGTGCCTCCCCGCCGCCTTTTTTCTCGCGGAACCAGTGGATCGATCGTCGAGCTTCTGCGTCGCTTTCGACCAAATCACTTTTGTCGTTTCGCCAGCGACGCATTAAGGTGATACGTTAATTGGTCTAGCAATTAACGAAATTGCGAATTAGTCGCAGAGAGAAAGAACTTAGATTTACTTGAACAAATTTCACCGTTTGTCATTTGCATCTTTCGGTCTTGAAACTGTTTACGGCACGAGATTGCACGCATCTTCCATCTGATCGCGTTGAAGGTATAGATCGGTGTGCAGGTCGCAACGAAACGCACGTGAGGCTCACTTTGGGAGCTGATTTCAGAGCTAAATACTATTTTTATTTATTATTATATTACTATTATTTTTCGTGTGTGTTATTATTTATTATGTATATTACTATATTTATTTTTCTGTCTTCGTTTACGAGGAGATGCAACCAACTTTCTGTTTCGATTTTGTGTTGCCTAATTACCTTCGCAGAAGACACTGAAATGTCAGTTTCAAGGCAAGCCTGTACACGGCCTTTCACGAGTTCCTGGTGTATCCTGAGTTTGTTGAGAATTTGTTGAGAATTTGTTGACAAGCTCTACTCTGAAGCTTAGTATTTCAACATTTCGACTAGCTGCTCTGTTAACAAAATTTGTTGTATCCCGTAAACTGTACACGGCCTTTCACGAGTTCCTGGTGTATCCTGAGTTTGTTGAGAATTTGTTGACAAGCTCTACTCTGAAGCTTAGTATTTCAACATTTCGACTAGCTGCTCTGTTAACAAAATTTGTTGTATCCCGTAAACGAAGACAGACAGAGCACAAGTTTGGATGAAGTTTTTCTATTGTCTTTAGACGTAGAATCAGCTGGCGTGTTCCACTACGTCTGGTGTATCTTTATTTTCGACTTCAGTAGCCGAGAAACGGACTTGGCTTTCACAGAGCTGCAAATTGTCTGATTCATATTTCGCCACGCGCATTTATCGAACGCGTTTGGTATCAAGAGATTGCTATAAATATCAATTAGAAATCGATGAAATTCAGATTGCTATTAACATAAAATAATTTAATATGTAATTATTAGAAAATTGGGATTAATTACAGGAAAAAGCATTTGATTCTTTACGGTGAGTATTAGCAATTTTCTAGCAAGGAAATCAATTTTTACATTCTCATGGATATCGTTCGACGCATGGAGATTTTTTGCTCTGTTGAATTGTTTGGAGAAAAAGGCAAGTGGATTTATCTACGACGGTGCAACGCCATCAACGATCGGTTTAAAGATTGACGAAATAAAAATGTAACGGGTGAAAAATGGGACTCGATAACCTTCGTTCTTTTTTCGCGAAATTCAAAAACGAAATATCATCACGATATGTATTAGGTAAAGAAAGAACCTTCCGTAGCTGATAGCAGGCAAGTTAACGTTTCAAATAATTCTCAGCTCTCTGCTAATGATTCTCGTTATGTTACGCGATCTACCTTTAGCTTATTTCTATCGAAACCCAATAAATCCTCTGCTCTGACAACCCTGCTACCATTTTAAGCGATGTAATTACCTTTCAGATATAAATCTTTGCGATTCAATCCGCCGCTTTTCTCGATACCAATAAACCAGCTATTGAGAAGCGCTTCAGTTGAATGCAGCAGCTTCTAAAGAACGAGGAGTCTGAGATAAGCGAGAACAGCTTCTGGCTGGAAGGTGGCAAAGGGGCGTGCAATTAAAGCAACATAAATCACCAAGCTGTCCTCTAGCTAGCCCTACGATAGTTATATCTCGTTATAGCTCGACTCCTGGCTATTTTCGAAGCAAATCGCTTCCAAACACGTTCCTTTTGCCACACGCTTAAGAGATGATCTTCAAACTTGATTTTACGTTCGGTCAGAGTATTTGTGTTTAGTGATCATCGATTTATTTGGAAATTATCCAGATAAGAAGAACGTCAAACGTGGCATAGGATATATAGTGGCATTTATATGTAGCAAGTTCTTATGTAATTTGTTTCTTTGTCCACGCTCGAACGCTTGGCAAGTGGTCGAATTTTGCGTTCAAAATTCCCTTCGTTTCCAGTTACTTCTCCTTACACCGTTGTTGAGATTAGCCGTGTCGAGCGGATTACAAAATATCAACTTTTGCTTTATTCGAAAAGATTTTTTTTTTTTCTTTCTTTAAATAGAACCTAACAGAAATAAATAACGAGGTGTATTCTGGATAAAAGCAAAATGAGCAGATAGTATTAAATAATTTCTAAATAATATCTACGAGCCTAAAATAATTCCGTAATCAATAACATTAGAAAATTATTATTTTTCGATCGAATAGCTTTTCTTAAAAGATCGAACAACGTTCCAATGAAAATTTATTATTACATAATTCGTCAGAGAATTATTGTCCTTTAAAACATTGAGTTATCTTCCCAAAGAATCCAATTGTCTTCTTCCAAGAAATTCACTCCAAGTCCTACAAAATTGAGTTTACGTCCTCACTGCACGTCTTTAAAGAAACTTAAATTATCTCCAAGTTCCCAAGAAATCCAACCATTGGTTCTTCGAGAATTTTTCTAATTACAGCTATTTCCAAAAAAATCGAATTTCCTTCGGAACTGAATTAATTTACCGAGAAATCGTCGCAACTAAATGCCACGACAAAAGTCCTACCATTTCGTAGACGAATAATTTCGTAACTTGACGTATTTCGAGACAAGGTGTGTTGTTCACTATGGTGCGAACGAACTCAAGCAAAATCGTAAAACCAAAGAATCATCTATGTATATACTTTGTCAGGATCCCCCTGAAACTGACGAAGTAACGAAACGAAATCGATTCGTTGCCCATCGCTTGTTGATGTTTGTGAGCCAGATGAAAGAACGTGGTTGCACGAGAACTTCTGAATATTTTTGGAGTGCTGTTTACGCGGTTGGATACGCGTTTCGTGGTAACTGCCGTGTCCCTGAACGTTATTTCCAAGTGGTTGCTTTCTAGAATACGCTTTTCATCTCTGACTCGTTTCAAAATTTGATCGACATTACGCTTCTAAAGATTTTATCAATGGACCGTAAGAAATGTCACCAGCTATCGTCGATTCCCAGTTCAGAATTTTCATTCGAAAGGCAAATTCATCATTTTAAGAAAATCCTCCGACCTTAGTAGCACTAGACAATTTTATGCAATTTCATCTTCCACTGACGTTTCAATCGATTGCTCTGTCAACGAAACAAATAACCGCAGGGAAAGAAAAATATTATAGTGACTGAGGTTGCAACAGTTCCAAACGCGGAAGAATCGCAAAGGGGAAACTACGCGAAGTTCCCTCGGGAGCCGCGCTCCGTGCAGCCTCAAATGGAGAAGATTCTCTTCGAACAGTTCCGCCGTACTTGGCATTGCTTCGTTTTTCCATCTTTCTGTCTCGTGTATTTCTTTTTTTTTTTTTTTTTTTTTTTTTTTTTTTCTTTTACCGTCCCGACAAGACACCGGCAACCGTCCTACAAAATACGACGGTTCATTCGTTCCGCGATATGCCGAAAGCGTGTTAAGCGAAATCGAAACGGCGTGACGAAGACAATCGTTGCTTAACATCGACAGTGGCGCAACTCGCAACACGTCAATTTTACATGAGTTTTCTAAAATTTAGATTTTCGGAAATATCGAATACAGGTTTTATTAACGCGTACGTTAGATCGAAGATGAAATTTTATTTCGATACGGTTGACGCTGTATACTCGTCGCGTAAGATAAAAAATCAGGTGCATTTATGGGAAGTTTAAATATAGGAAAACGCAGAGAATTCTCATAGTGCGCAAAAATATGGGCCGTTTATTTTGAAAGTGGTGTAAGTCTATTTTCCTTCGTTTTGAAATATTGAAGTGTTTGCGCTTCCATCGATTGAAAAATCCTGATAAACATTTACTCCGTTTGTCCGCGTCTCTATGTGTTCAAGCATAGATGTAAATTCGTTATACAAATAGCTTCCTTGAGAATTAAATCGACGAATATCATTTTTCAGGGACATGAATGGATTTATGAGGCTTTTAATCTTTTTTATAAACTTGACAATTTTTGTATGCCAATTTATACAACTTCTAACACAAATTGTACAATTCGTTAAATTTGTATCGTTTTACCTTTCTGTTTTATATTATTTTAATTGTACACTTTTGTTCACGAATATCTGTACGAAATTAATATCCATTTGAAAATGAATAGAATAAAATTAAGTAAATTATAATTATTATTACGTTAGACTGTAATAAACATACCCGTGTTAGATTCTAATGTTAATACGCGGTTATTCATTGAGAAAAGAAAGTAAGATAACGCCAATATACTTGCTTTGATCTTAGGTTTCCACTTTCATACGACCCGGTATAAGAGTGAAATTATTGTTAATTTAATAATGCTTTGAACGTAACAATAATTACATTTAATTACAGCAATTTACTTGAATCACGCTAGCAGCAATGTAACAAATGTAATAATAATTTCCCAGTATATTAGCGCATTTCAAACAACTTGTTCCCATTCGTACGTGCAATATTATGTCAGATACAGAGTGTTAGATTATATTCGCTATCATTTGTGTTTGATTATTGGTGCCTCGACTGTTTGGACAGGCTACAGATTACAGGAAATGGACTTGCACCACTTTCAAAACAAATGATCCTGCAATTTCATTTATTAACGAAATTTCAATCGATTACAACGAACGAACGATCTTAAGATGCAAATTATAAATCGTTCATAAACAAAAGACGTTCACCTCGCAGTGTAAATCCTCTGTTTCCTCGATGTTTTCAAAAAAAAATTAATTTTCGTAATAAAAAAAAAATCGCCTCGTCAGAGTCCCGTTTCACTCTGTTGGTGAATATACAAATTTCTTTTTCTTTTTCTTTCTCGCGAACGTCTACAGTCGACTAATTGTATCGTATTTTCTTCTGGAACGCGTTAATTATTTACGAATTCGAACTGGCTAGCACCGATAGAAAATCGGCGGGAAGCTCGAAGAAGGGCGGCCCGTTTCAAAAATAGACGCGTGTCTGGTAAACGCGCACAGATTTTGTTTCCACGTTGCTGTTGCATGTTGGCTCACGTGCACGCGCGTTTCCGCCAGCGTGGTGCCGCCGTTTCACGATATATTTGAGGAGATTTAACGCGCCAACTCTAGGCTCCAGCCTATCTACGAAATCCAAGTCGACCGTTCGTTACATCCCGTCGATTTACAATTATCTTGATATAGGGAAAACACTCGGTAAATTACTTTCGTCGCGAAAGTTCCACTGACTCGCGAAAAGAACTACATTAAGAGCGAAATATATATTTGTGAATTTAATAACGCCAGGGCCAGAGCGATATTTATAAATCGCTGGATTTTATATGGACTGGAAATGGATAGGGAACATGCCTGTTCATTGATCTTTAATTAATGTTTAAGAAAATGTGTAACCACGCAGCCGTGTTTCCAGCTATCGTTTTTAAATTGACTTTTAATTAACGTTTAAGAAAGTGCGTAACCACGTAGCTATATTTGTAACTATCGTTCATTGATTTTTAATTGATATTCAGAAAATAGCGTAACCATGCAGCTATATTTCTGACTGTCGTTTATCGGCTTTTGAATAACATTTAAGAAAATGCGCAGCTACGCAGCTATATCTGTAGTTATCGTTCATTGACTTTTAATTAATGTTTAGGAAAATGTGCAACCGTGCAGCCACATTCGTAGCTATCGTTCATTGATTTTTAATTAACATTTAGAAAACAGTGTAACCATGCAGCTATATTTCCAGCTGTCGTTTATTGGCTTTCGATTAACATCCAAGGAAACATGCAGCCACGCAACTACATCTGTAGCTATCGTTCGTTGATTTTTAATTAACATTTAGGAAAATGTACAGCCACATTTGTAGCTATCGTTGCGGAGTAACAATCATATTGACGGTAAAAGTATAATATCTTTTTGCGAGCATTGACTCACCAGAAAATGATGCTGCCTCAGGCTACGCTGAAACTGTTTGCAGAGCACGTGTATCTGGAACATTGAAACAGTTCGTTAAATTAGTTGAGAAGCAGTCGAGGCGAACTTGTTTTTTAAAGGTGCGCCGCGCAGTCAGAAATAGCTTGGTCGTGTAAATAAGAAGAAGAGTTGTTTTCAGTTCATTAAAATAGTTTTAAGAGTATATTGACCGAGGGCCGGTTGTAACGAATTGCTATGCCGATTCTAAACAGACGCTAGTGTGTCTGGAAATTGTAAGCTATGGTGTAAACCATCGATTTTGATTGTTGCTTTTACGGTGTTCGGTCAAGCGCTCTCTAGGATCTTCGTGGATTAGTTTCATGCAGAATTCACTCCGAGATTAAGAACCAAATTTCCAACGTGGCAATACATTTATTAATAAATATTCGTCATCCAAATTTTTATTTTTGAACATCAAGAGACATTGCGATTCTTGAGAATTTGAGTGATTTTTGATAACATAAATATGTATATATACAAATTTGTACATGGAGACTTTTCATTACTTTGCAGTCTTTCAATGTACTTCTCGTTTATAATTTATTTAATACAAGTCGGCAACAATTGCAAGGCAAAAGACACGCGTCTTAATGGACCATAGATCATCGACAAGACGATCCAATTTTAGAACCAAATTTCCAACGTATCGGAACATTTATTAATAAGTATTCGTCTTCCAAACTTTTATTTTTGAACATCAAGAGACATTGCGATTCTTGAGAATTTGAGTGATTTTTGATAACATAAATATGTATATATACAAATTTGTACATGGAGACTTTTTATTACTTTGCAGTCTTTCAATGTACTTCTCGTTTATAATTTATTTAATACAAGTCGGCAACAATTGCAAGGCAAAAGACACGAGTCTTAATGGACCATAGATCATCGACAAGACGATCCAATTTTAGAACCAAATTTCCAACGTATCGGAACATTTATTAATAAGTATTCGTCTTCCAAACTTTTATTTTTGAACATCAAGAGACATTGCGATTCTTGAGAATTTGAGTGATTTTTGATAACATAAATATGTATATATACAAATTTGTACATGGAGACTTTTTATTACTTTGCAGTCTTTCAATGTACTTCTCGTTTATAATTTATTTAATACAAGTCGGCAACAATTGCAAGGCAAAAGACACGAGTCTTAATGGACCATAGATCATCGACAAGACGATCCAATTTTAGAACCAAATTTCCAACGTATCGGAACATTTATTAATAAGTATTCGTCTTCCAAACTTTTATTTTTGAACATCAAGAGACATTGCAATTCTTCTTTGATAATTTGATTGATTTTTAATAACATACATATGTGTATATATATATATATATATATATATATAATATATATATATATATATATATATATATATATATATATATATATATATGTTTGTACATAGAAACTTGTCATTACTTTACACTCCTGCAATGTACTTCTCGTTTATAATTTATTCAATACAAGTTTCGTACTCACAGTCGCCAACAATTGCAAGGCGAAAGACACGAGTTTTAATGGGCCATAGATCGTCGACAACAATAAGTACGTCTACTAAATCGGTATAATTTTATGTTTGAAAATATTTTAACAGCCGTTCGCTGCCGCCGTTGACCACGTGAAAACTTTGGAATTAATTTACGAGCGGCGCGTGCTATTCACGATGAAGCACGAGCCAACAACCGTAAGAGTTCCATAGCATCGAACGCAGCGAAAGGTGTGCAAAGAAGGCTTTTTCAGACGATCCGCAGATTTATTAGACGGAATTAATGCTCCGTGCGATCGTTACATGGTTCAACGTTGTCGAAACGGTCTCACAGCTGATAATAATTATTTCCAATGATTCCGCGCGAAATGTCGCTGGCTAATTTAGTGGAACGAACTAAGAACGTTCTATATAGAGATTGAAACCGACAGTCGTAAATTACACGAGTAGCCCAGGTAACAGCGCTACGTTGCTTCCGGCGGGAGTCGAGTTCTCGTTGCTTCGATCGAAAAATCTTGTTCTCTTTTTTAATTTCGTTGCCTGCGCAGATCACGTGGTTTATTAAGCGTGAAATTCGTGCAAGTCCGCGACGGTAGCGTTAAAGGTAATTACGTATTTCTTTCGGCGTTGCTTTCTCGCTTTCGTTACGCTCTTGCAACATTCCTATCGCAATCTTGGTCTAGAAATTTGGTAAGCAAACGAATCGTTAAACGCGTGTAAATTATTAAACACGTAATTTCTTTCATTACGAGGAAGCTTTTGTAATCGAAGGATGCTCGTAGAAAATACTGTAAATGACAAAATTGGGAAATTTTGATTCTCTTTGTTGTTGAGGAAAATATTAGGTTGCTATGAGCACTAGTTGCTACATGCTAAGTTGATACGACTTCTAACGACGCTCTTTTGTTTTTGGCGTCCGTCACGTGTTAATTATCTGAGTGTATCCAGTGTGTTCATTTGGCTATACATGGTGGTGAAATACAGAACATAAAAACTGAATTTGTGTGAATCAATTAAATATCGAATACCAAAACCTATTTAATAACATTTATCGGAAGATGATCGAAGTATGTAGCAGTAAGAATACTGTGGTACAGAGTTTAAGTGCCATAGATAGATATTAAATGCGACGAATAGAATCAAAAGTCGATAGAAACAAATTGATTTCAAGTAGCTGAACTTTAGTTCTTACGAATATAGTCATAATATAATTTACGAGACAATTGATTTTTAACAGAAATACTGTGAAACGATATTACAAGACAGATCTATAAATTATTTTTTTTTATTATTTAATTTGCCCTTTATCCAGCTGGACATTTGGTAAATTTGTCTAACTTAATTGCTAAATAACATGTGGATGGCTATCCCCAGGGGATACCATCTTCGAGTTTCACTATTTTATTTCTTTAGTGAGGTCAGTGGGGTGTTTTCTTTTTAGTCTTCTTTCTATGAAAGTTCTGCTCGCTTCAGCAACCAGCTGGTTCGATGTTCTTTCCTTGATCTATAAATGAAGAAATGTTCTAGTGGAAATATTGGAAATCTGAATGACGAGTTAACTCGTTTTAACCCAAAATAATAGGTGATATTTTAAGAAATGCTTTGGTAGGAAATTATAATTTGGGATTAAATTGTATATTGCTTCTTCACTGTAGAAATCCTTTGACGACGAGGGTAAAGGGGAAAATGGAAGAAAAGTCGGGCCACCGCATAATGGCACCGTAAAAGGGTGCACGTCTCACCCCAGACACGAATAAATAAACGTGGAACAAACGCGTAGACAAACGAGGGATATTTAGGTCCCTGCCATTTAACTAAATGGCTAGTGCTCCCCAAACGAAATCACCATGATTTCTCACGTCCTATTCTAGCTATGTAGATCATGCACGCGATCAATCATCGAATTTGCTGCCTACTATGTAATTGTTAATTCCGACGTCGAGCAAGAATTATTGTGAATTATCTTGAAAATTGAAGAGACTGACGTCAGGATGAAATATCATTACGCAGAACGATATTTATCAGGTGAAATTTAAAATGTCAAATAGAATTCAAACAGACTAATCGATTCTGAAAAAATATTCCACTCGAATTCCTATTCTGTGGTTTTAGTTTCCTCGTCAAGACAATTCATCGTATAAAAAGTAGAATAAAATTGTCCATTTGCATTTTGTACATTTAAATATGCGAAGATAAATATCGTGAAGACTATTTTTATAAGATTGGCAACCGGAATATATTTAATTTGAATTTGGCCATTAAAATATTATTGATGTAACGTATTGGATAAAATAAAAAATTGTCGAATTAGGATTTGACGAAGCTGGTAGATTTTATTTTATTTTATATAGAAATTTCACTACCACCTGCATATTTTATTTTGTGTTTAATATCAAGTATGATCTTCCTAGCATAAAATACAGAGCACAAGTCAGAGTTGAGCGATTTAATTTCAAACGCAACTTCAAACTATTGTGACCGCATATGACACAAAGATGTCAGTCAAAGGGTTAAAGAGAATGGAGGATCGAGTCGTTCGCCAGAAATTGTTTACAACGATTCTCGTATTCGCGGATGGCCTTTCGTCCGAGTAAACCCGCCAGAAGCAGCGAGCATTGAGGAAAACGTAAAGAAGGAAGGAGAAGATCGAGAGAAAAGACAAAGAAGCCTCTCGGAATGTTTGTAGCTATTCGTGGCGCCTGGAACGAAACAGATGGCTGCGTGCGTGATGTCATACGCAGAAATCGAACTTCGTTCTACCAGTCAATAATCGATATTTTCTATTTCTCACACTTTCGAAAGTCTTCTGGTCGATTTTTCTAATAATTTTGATATCTCATTTATTACTATGCGCTGTATTATAAAAATTATCTGAGATAAAAATAACGTTTAATAATAAGAATTTTTATTATATTGTTAAGCAAAGAAGATAAGATACCAAGGATTTTTTAATTCTCCGCTGGATTAAACAATTTCTCTTAAACACGCGTGACTAATATAATTTTATTGCCAAGACGAAACAATGAAATTTTCAGCGCGTATACAAACCAGCGTGAGTCTTCGAAATGTATCGTTTAAATTCTCTTTACAGATCCAGATAAAAAAAGATATAAAAAATGATCTTTGCTATCTCGTTGGCGGTTCCGACCAATCGCAATGTTTTCAAAATTTCTTTACGCTTCGCTTGCTAAAATAATCCTTCGAATTTGTCAAGAAAGAAACTCGAGTTGCTCCGTTCGATTTGAAAAAAAAAAAAAAAAGAAAAAGAAGGTTCTTCTCTTTTGAATATTAAACTTAACGTCCGAGTATCAATGGCAGTGACTGCGTATTGAACGTTATTTCCAGAGTCAATAGGCGAATCGAAAGAAAGAGAAGAAGACGAGAATCAACGATCCACGCAACGAAGCAATTTTCAAACTCAAAAACAGAGAAAAGTAAAGAAAAGATCCTATTTCCATTGGAAATGCGGGAAGATTTCAATGCGCAAACCGGAACTAGCCGAATATCCGAAGATAAAATAAAACGCTCGCTTGGACATTGAGAAGCAGCGAACAAGCTACGCAAGTAACGAGTCGTCTGTTTGCTCGTGTCGTGTCTCCTCGGTCAAACAATCGGAGAACGTCCACGAGGCATCAAGTACAGCACGTGAGGACGCGTGTCCGAAAAAAGAAGCGAGAACGGAACTCGCAAAGACAATAAACTCGATGAACTTCCGTCGAGGGAAAAGAGAGCTCTCACGGACAATTAGTCGTTTGTACACGAACGCCGAGGATGTTTGGAGATAAGACAAAAGAAACGGAGAAATCAAGGAGACGAAGATGCAACTGGAGTAGCTGCGGCTACGAAGCGCAGCAACATCGTCTCCAGGAAATGGTGGGCGAGATGGAATTCGTTCTATGCTTCTAAAGACCAGATGATAAATAGTCTTTCAACGTGGCTAATTGCAGACACGTTTCGAGCATTTTGCAAGGTATTCGCGACTGTTGCCGTCGTAACGACGTAAATTAGGCAAATTGGCTAATTTCGTAGGAGCTAACATCAGCAAGCGGAATTTATTAAAACGACGATTTCCACGTTTATCGCTTGAGATCGACGTTAATTGAAATAGTTAGGGTGGCCACTGAAAGGTATGTGAGGAAACTGAGTAGCCTCGAGCAGGATATACAGTTTGTCATTTTGGTAAATAAAACGTGAATTTTGGAAAAATTCTCAGTTTCCGAAGGTAGAATGGTGCGGACGTTTAACGTCGATATGGATCGATTGAAATTTCTAATACGCGTAAACGATATGTAAACGATATGTAAATATATTCAGAAATATAAATGTTAAATGTACGTATCTCGAGGCTCAGTCAGAATACTTGGTACGTTCTCATCATAATCGTTCGACGTTCAGACAAGTAGATTCGACGTGTCGAAATTCACTCGGTCGAATATTAGAATAATAGTCTCATGCCACGCGAAAGTTAAATTAAAATGAAATATTCAAATTCTTCCTATAATTATTTGATTTTATTTTGCTTTATGGCCGATAAGTAACCGACTAAATGATAGCTAAATACTCAAATATAACTGCAATTTTATCACAAATCATCCTTACCTCAGCTTGGTTACGCTATTTTGCCTTTCAAGGTGCCTGGTAGAAAGAGCGAGAAAGCTACTGTTTGCTACGAAGAGTTTCGTAACTAGTAGTTAAATAGAACCTAATTACCAAGAGTTAGCAACTAATAAAATACGAACAAAAACAACGAAACGAATAAGATGCAAAGATTTTACAAAATATAAAACCATATAACATATAAAACGTATATACATCTAATATAAAATTAGCGATTAATAATGGATAATTAACATAATTCCATCGGCATCGTCGCACTTGAAAAGCGCGAACAGACGTTCTATTCGAAACGATGGCGCGACCCGTGGCGGAGACGAGAGGATCGGCACAGACACCCTCGACAGATCTCTAAATTTAGTTAGACGCGTTTTACTGACGGGGAAGAGAGAACAGATCGACGTCGACGCAAACGAACGGAGAGGAAGAGGACACGATGGGACGTGGCTCCAGATGAAACGTCGGAAGGGACAGTGTCACGATTCTTGCCTGGCCAACGTCCAAATGGCGATACCTCGATCGCCCAAATATCATGAATGGGTCGACCTGGTAAACGTTTCCCCGTGACCAGATTCTCGAAAGAGAAAGAGCTCGAACCGAGCCAAGTCCACGGCTCTGCGGTCGCGCCGAAGTTCAATCGATATTCAAGGTTGAGAAATCGTGGAACGATTTTGCATCGCGCGATCGTTGTGTCAGCGGTTCACGCTTGCGATTAAAACGGACAATTGTTCGGTGGATTTCACGCCTTCTATTTTGTTATCGATTTTTGGCCAAATACGTTGAGCTAAAGACAAATCGGTGTAAGGTATCGCAGAAATGAAAATCTGCGTTGCAGGAATATCAACGAAAGAAGTTCTAGGGTCGAAGAAAATCTATCGGAGGTCTTTCTTCTCTTGAGAAAAGCGAGATTAAACGCGTTATTCTTTGAAATTTCCTGTCAAGTTTGAAGTCGTTTATGCTGTTTTCTTACGGCTGAATAAATTTATAGAAGCAGATCGTACGATTCTAATTGATTCGTTAGTAAGCGTTGATACGTGTTCCAGCAACGTAACCGACGTGGTGATATCTGTTTAATGGCGAGAACGTATTCCTTTAATTAAATAAAACAACGCATTGCATAGATTGGCATCATTCAATAACGAAAAAGTATTGAGTGGAATGAAACACACCGTCAGGATATGGTAGACGATGAAGGAAATAGAAGAGAACAGTCGTATGACAAATGATATCTATGAAACTGAGTAATGAAACGCCAGACAAGATCATTTTTCAGTTACAAATATTCTCGACAAGCTGTATTATTAAACGAGCAATAAAATATCCTAGGAATTAAAACTGATATGTTTTACTGGCAGGAGTAAAGAAACAACCACCACCTTGCTGCAATATATTACAAGCCCAAAGAAATTCCATCGAACCGTAAAATAAAAACAGTTGTTAAATCTTAGCAACAACGATGCACTCGATGTCGCGAGAATCGAAACGTTATCGTTCGATCGGCGTATTGTCGAAAATTTAATTTCAATTAAATTTATCACGCCGCCTGAAGGATTTAATTACCAATGATCAAAGATAAAATGGATTAAAAGGCTATGATGATCACGCGGCACGACGATATCGGGCAATTACTCCTCATCTACGTGAGCTGTAATTCTAGAAAAATCGTTGCAGAACTAATAATTACAAGGCTCGAGCTATCAATTTACAAGGGAAATCGATCGACAATTTGTTATAGTGTACAGAGAACGAAGCCCGTGTAATTGAATATTAGCAGAGGATGGAGAAAATAAACTTCTGAAATTGCGGTTAATATCCATTAACCGCGGTTAACGAGTCGACGATAACTAGGACGAGGTTGTTGTGACAACTGGAAGCGGTTACGATCGATGATCGAGGTTTCCTCGGAGGCGGAGAAAGGACATGATTGATGAATCAGTGGTAGAGACGAAGCGCATATCGTAAATAGCTTTCGATCTGACTAGGAAGTTTCAAACAGCTAAAACTGCAGTTAATGGAAATTCGTATTTTTCTGAATACGTAATACTGAAAGAATCCAGCCTCGTCAAATATTCGTTTTGCATGCTATATTATTATTATTATTATTTGTTTATCGCAACGAGATTCAAAGATCTGGTACGATCTCTGTTACAAACGTGCACATTTGGCATAACTGTAATGAAATATAGGGAAATATGACGTGATATTAATGTAGTAACCTACAGGTGTGTTTGTTTTATTCTCTAGAGCAAGGACAAGAAAGGATGGTTTATTGAGAGTTAAGTTCAAGTTTATTCGTCTAAGCAATACTCAACATAAAGCTGACTACAATCGTCGTGCGTCTTAAACTCGGCTTCCAGCTTCTCAACTCACTTAACTCAACCTGCTCCACTCAACTGCTACTCTACAACTCGACTGCTCAACTCCTCTGCTCGACTCGACTGTCTAACGTCTTCTCCACAACCGGACTCCTTCACGTCTTCTCTCTAACTCGACTCCTTCACGTCTTCCGCCTAATTCGACTGCCTAACGTCTTCTCTCTAACCCCCAGATGTGCCTGACCCATTCCCAGGTAGATCCCCTTTAATTACCCCAATGTTGTAAGGGGCCACAGGTATGACCCATTGTCAGGCACGTCTCTTCTCCCGATATTACATTAATATACTGTGTAACACGATAAATAACATGATATAATATATCGTAGTATAGCGTAGTGAATTTCAGGTTTGACTTAGGTGCTTGTATATTAATTGTTTGTTGCTTTGTTGCTTGAGCTTTCTTTGTTTCTAACTTGGCCAAGAGGATACTCCAACGTGAAACATGTCCCGTTTGGTTGTTTGATTTTTTTTATAAAAAAATCTGTAACACTGTTTGCAATGAAACTTGCAGAGTATATTTTTGCATATGTTAATAGCATGTGCCATTTTTTTTGTCGAAAAGAAATTAAAATTGATGACACTGTATGCCCTCGTACGCAACTGACAAAAAGACCTCGTCTCATGGAGTCCACGATTGCGGTCGTTCTACTTGTTTAAAATAAGAAACTCAAAGAGATCGTTAATTAGGATGAGTTTGGCTGTAGCACGAAACTAGGACGAAAGCAAAAAGTCGATAATTAAAAGAACGACGTCTCTATGAAGTTCGATCGTCGATCTTCTTCATGTTTCTTTAAAATTCAAAGACTTAAATAAATAGAAAAAAGGAAGGTATCGAGTTCGTTCTTGTTCAGACTATAGCGATACATCCGTCGAAGATTTACACCAAATCTTGAGCCAATTGGTCGAGTAGATTTTATGGTACCATGAACGCCGTGTTGAAAAATAACAGATCTGAGAGAAACGTGTTTAAAATGTTGTGTATCGATGATAATTATTCGTCAAAAATCTTTCGAACGTCCGTAACTTCGTTGATTAATCTTACATTTCTTACAAATCCATAAAAATCCACGGCTTACTCGTAGACGCTCTAAATAAGAAACAAAATGATTCTTGGAAGAATTGAAGTTTTCCAAAAATGGTATTGCGTCCTCGAATTAGAATCAGCGGTTTTTAATTAACATACAACACGATGTACGTATACATATCTTGCTTTTAAAAAGACGCTAATTACAACTCGGCGAAGATTAAACTGAAATGCTAATGAGATGCAAAAATTCAGATGATGCGTATCCTTCGTTTCGCGGATCATTTTCAGAATGTCCCTTCTGTGAAGATACCATGTGTCTGCTATTTAAGTACACATCGCAGCGGAGAATTGCTTTCTTATAAAGGATCCTACGCATAAGTTGTGCGTAGCTAAGAGAATCGACGTGAAATATCGAATTGCGATACTTTGACGCAATTTTAGCGGCGTTTATTACGGCCACGATTCGCGGAAGAATCGAATTAGAATCCGCGTTAGGCTGCCAAGTAGCGAAAGCTGTCGGTTTATCTTTCGTGAACTTGGTACCGAGGAAGCGTACTACGAGCCATGTTTCGCGTCTGTGGCGCTAAATAATCTGGATAGAATTCCATTAATACAGCTTTCACGTGTTTTGCTGAAGAGATACCTAACGATCTTCGCATCGTCGTACGACAAGCTTGTAATTTCACTGCGAAACTCCGAATTACATTGCTCGATACAATTAACACTAGAACTACCACACCAGTCAAATTGACTTGTTTTACAATTTTATTTTAAAATTCCTACTTCGTGTTATATTCTTTTTCAGGCAATGATGTAATGACTTTCGCAAAGATAACTAAAAAAATAATATAATGAATTTTATTTTGTTTTTTATGTATTCAAACTGAAAATAATTTTGTATCAAGGCTACTTATACCAATGCCAAAATAATTGGTACTTGTCAAAGTGTAAAAGGGTACTGCAATCTGTTTATCGAACCCCAATTAACCAGTTTCCTCGTCTTGTAAAACTTCCCACACGTTTTTCAAATTTTTAATCTGTATCATTCGATATGATGATATCAGTTATCAGGAAAATTCCGGCTCGGTCGCTAGATCGTTGGATGCTAACACTAGAAGTACCACAGCAGTGAAAATGACTGGTTCTACAATTTTATAAACGTGTCAAGCCTCGTTTAGGGATCATGGTCCCAGATGGATTAATAATACCAAAAATGTACTACATAACATGTAATTACTTCCGTAAGAAATGAATAAATCAATAAATATAAAAATATTCTATTATTACGTATTTTTTTAAAAACCAGTCATTTTCACTGGTTTTGGTAGAAATAGCTTCGCTTTAACTATCGGTAGTTCTAGTGTTAAGGAAACGCTGCTACAAAGAATCCCACAAGTTAGATAATTCGTACGATATTGCGATAGAAAGTGGAAAACTATGGAGATCAAAGTCGCCGGGAAAACGATCTTCTAATAGATTTAAGCGACGCATCGTGGCCAGATTGCGAATATTTATGCAAATTCGTTATTTTAACTGTTCTACAGTTTATCTTGCCTGTGATGCCGGCGAGAAAAGTCGTCAAACGTGTTCAGTCCTTCGACAGTCTATAAAAAAAGAATGAGAAGTTACGATCAGAAAAATGTATATTTTTTTTATGCTCTAGAGTTCTTCCGTTTACGATAAAAGGCGTGCAAAAGCACACATCAGCTTTTATATGATAATAAACTTTCTTAAAACTTGCAGTTCTAAACTGCAGAGAGATTTCGTTCCAATGTAATCGTTGACACGAATGTGGAGTTCGATACGCTCGAACATGCGCAAAGTTTCATACAGCTTTTGATATGCATAATTTTTCCCTATTTCTCAGTTGTCTGTCTATAAAATGAACGCGATTTCTCGATAATAGAAAATCAGAGGACAGGCAAGATATCGTTATCCGGACTGCATCGTAGAGTTGTGCATGCAGTGTTTCAAAATTTATCGTACACCACGTAATTATTAGAAAAATAATTGTAAGACGTTTCTTAACACTTTCTATTCCATATGGAAGAATTTTGGGACGAAAACTGTACATTTTTCGATCGGAATTCGTAATTTTATTAGATCGTCGAGGGGTTAAGACTATAATTTAGAAAAAGTGAAAACTAAGCAGAGAATTGTTATATTTTAGAAAATGCAAAAGGTATTATAATTTCCATATTATCTCCATATTTTTCCACATTACATGTATTTCTGCGCCATCAAATTTATCATAAATACATAAAATATCCGCAGTATAACTATAGCTATTCAAGTACTGGGATAAGATCCAAACGATCTTTCATATTTCCCTAGTCTCGTCCTAATAATAAATAAATGACTTTTTTTAATAAAAAATATGAAATATGAATTGTTTTCGTTTCACAGATCTGAATCATCCCGACACGGTGATTGTGTCAATCGGTGAGAAGTTGATCCTACGATGCTCGTCGAGTTCGAACGCGGAGACGATCTGGTACAAAGGCGACGACATTTTCCGACCATCGTCGCCAAGAATTCGATTAATGAAACAGACGCTGAGGTTCAAATACATCGAGCCCGAGGACGCAGATTCGTACAGTTGCCTGGTTGGATCAAACATGACGAACGAATGGAGGAACGTGACGATACGAATCGAATTGTTGCAGAACGACGAATACCAGCACGAAACCGAGAGACTGGGAAGACACGAGGAGGAAACGAACGAATTGGAAATCGAAGCGAGAAGTTAGTACTCGAATTTTCTTCGCTTTTCAACCTGGGACAGTTTTTCGTACTTTGCATCGACGATATCAAACAAAATTTGATTAAAAATTCGCGATCGCTTATTAGTTACAATTTTGTACGTAATTGGTTTGTAATTTGTCATTTGTAATTTGAAAATGATAGCGTAGGAATCGGTAATTACATTCCTTAGCTTTGCAAAAGGATAATAATTTCGCCAATTAATTCTAAATCATTTCCATATCGTCGGAGATGTTAAAAAATTCCAAACAGCTTCAAAATATCTTTGGAAACCCTTTTTTAATATTTTATAGTTTTAAATAATTTAGAAATTCCTAGAAATAATTTCGTCTTGCTCTTCCTGCGTTGTACCATCCGTAAGCTTGAAGAAATCAGATTACTTCAAAAATCCACTCCCTTTAATGCGAAAATCCAGTCAATGTTTCTTCCCATTCAAAAAGTCCCTTTCCAAGTATTACAAGTTTAACGTAACGCTCCCAACTTCCATTTAAACGAGTCAATTCTAGATCCTCCAGTCAATTTGTCCAATTAATTTTGAATGAAAAAGAACACGAATCTCGGTGTCGCAGATTTGCCAGAGACGCGGTCGTTGCATCTGGAAAGCGAAAACGCGGAGGTGGACCTGGACAACGAGAAACTGGAGAATGAAACAGCCGGTGAACACAACAACACCGCTCCCGTACGAGCACCATCGTTCAATAAAAGCGTAGAGATGCCAAACGTGGTCGTGAAACCAGCTGGCAACATGTTACGTTTACGATGTCCAAGCTTTGGCAACCCAAGGCCGAACATCACATGGTACAAGAACAACGAAGAACCAAAAAGAACGCTTGGCACGGTGGTTATGTCTAAGTGGACCTTTAGATTGGAGGATCTAGTGCCTGAAGACAGCGGCAATTACACTTGCGTGGTGTGCAACGAGCTGGGATGCATCAATCGCACGTCTAAAGTTGAAATTGTCGGTGAGTGTTGCATTTTTATCTTTCTATTTACTAAAACGTACAGCGTAATGGAGAAGTAAGAGTAACGTTGAAATGAACAAGTAAAGCGTAATGTTGAAATTGTCAGTGAGCCGCGCTGAGTGCATCGTGCTTTTTATTTATTTTTCTTTTTTATTTATTGAAAGGATGGTATGTATAATGGGAAAGCGAATGTAGCGTTGAAATTGTCAGTGAGTAAACGATTGTCTCATTTTTTTCTTCTATTTATTGGAAAGATCTCACGTCTGTTTTCTATTCACTAAAGCAATTCGGGGAACGATAGTACAATGGGAAAGCAAAAATTTGTGTTTTCAATTAGTTAGCTTTTGCTGAGTTATCTGCGACAAAGTTAGAATAAACAAAGTAAGCTGTAGTCGAACGATGTTGTAGGTTTTAAAATGAAAAAAGAATCTCGGTATTCAGCGACCAGGAAGTTTCTAAATTTCGCAATATCGTTTTATATTATCATTTGCTATACGTTCTTCAATGGAAAACATTACGACATATCCAGTGATTATGTAAAGAAAGAAAGTTCCTTACAATTTGCACCTATTTTTCATTGGGAACAGTAACAATCAACGATAACAATCGAGAAGGATATTTCGAAGAAGGACATTAACGACCATTAATCACTGTGCAATTTCTATGTTCGGTCAAATGATTTTAAATTACCATTTGTACATTCTCCGATGGAAATACCAACCATTGAAAGATTCCTATGACCGGGTAGCACGAAGAAACGTCGTTGGATCATTGCAAACTTTTCAAATCTCATAACATTTCTCACGTTACTATCTACCATCCATCTTTCACTGGAAATGCCATCGATTAGAAATTTCCAGCGATCACGTTGCATAAAAGAAGAACATCTCTAAAGAAAAGTTTCTCAAAATCCCATATCTTTTTACATCATCGCTTGCTGCACGTTCTTCGCTCGACAAAAAGAATCAGTACATTAGATTGTCATAAATAAACTGCGGATCTTTATACATTTATGAGGAATTTGATGAATTGAAAATGTAATTTTTACTAGGTAAAACAATTCTCTACTCGAGTTTTATTTTTTAAATTAAGTATAAATATCCACAGTCTAGCCATGGTTAACATAAACGTGCTCCGCTGGAAATAATATCGATCAGAAATTTCCAGCGACCGTCTAGCGTAGAAAAGAAGGGATCACGACATTAAACAGTCGTGAATTTTCATTGCATCTATAGAGCGTTTCCCTCATAAACCATACATCAACGTGGATTTCCCGAAGAACGTAACCGCGGCGGTGAACAGCACGGTGACGTTCAAGTGTCCGATCGTGTCCGATCTTGAACCGTATATACAGTGGCTGAAAGTAGTCGAGTACCCTGGTGACCAGGAGAATTCACCGACCGGCATTCTTCTTCAGGTACAGACAGACCGGATTGCTTAGATGGTGGAGGTTCCTGTGTCTTCTCGATGGATTCATAATCATCGCTTTAATTCTCCACTTTCGAATAAGAACTGTACATATTGTTTAGGTGGTGGAGGTTCTTGTGTCTTCTCCATGGATCTTTAATTATCGCTCTAATTCTTGATTTTTAATTAAACACTATTTGTGTAAAATGATTATGTATAATAATGTATACAAGATTTTATGTAAAATAAAACAGATTCCACGGGAGTCTGGTGATATGCGAACTATCTGCGGCGATTTTTAAATAATATCCTAGTGACTAACGATACGGTGAAGGAAACATGTGCCGTTTAGTATTTCAGGTGCTGCCACGTGGATTGTTTCATTTTGTTCTTTTTTTTATGTTTTAATAATGTCATGTCGCTGTATTCTATCTTCTTTTTTCTTCCGATCTGTTTCTTCGATATTCGACGATCGAGGTCTGTTGAGATCAAGCCTACTTGTAGAAAGATCGTGACAGAAGAAACTAACACGATGTAATAGACATTTTTTACGTGTTATTTCATTCCTTATTTCTTAATGAATTAAAAAGTATTCGAATAACACAAATTTGTTTAAATTTTCTTCGTTCTTAATTACTTTTAAATTATTTGAATGTCTTTGAGGATCTTTAAAAATTATGAAAATAATTGTACAGCCTTAATTCTCGAAATCTTAGAAATATAATCATAGAATTCCTTAAATCATGAAAATAATTATAATCGTTATTATTAATGTTCGATCTGTGAAATACAGTGCAATAAGTTTGATCTCGAGAGATTTCTTTTCGCCTCTTTCTATTCTCTGATACACTGGAGCTTGGTAAAAAAGGTGGTTGGGTCTATTTTTCCTGTAGAGAGCGTGAAACATCGGCCGATACTGACCAGGCCTCCAAGAAACACAACGGTTCTGATAGGAGGCAACGTTACTATGACCTGCGAGGTTCTGTCGGACGCGCATCGTCATCTTGAATGGTATCACGGTTATCACACGTCTTTCGACACTGTCAACAAAACCAATCAAAGTTTCCGGGTGGAGGTCAAGGTGGGCACGTAGAACTACTTGAACTTGAAATTGCATGGAACACACTCTATTTTTGTTTATACGCTTTCGCTTCTTGTGTCGTCAATAGATTAAAATTAATTTAAAGTTTAAATGTCGCTAAAGCTATTTTTCAAGTCTTCTTGTTTATGATCCTAATAATACTTTCCTTAACTCTAAATTTTTCTTATCCCATATTCTTCGATTTTGCATTGGTTCTGTCAAGGTCTGAGTTGCTATTACATAACCGTCAGTTTTCAAGAATTTCATATAATTCCTCGAGAATGCGAGTAAATTAACGAGACGTACAGTTTTGCATTTTAAACATAGTATTATTCTTCTCGTCGTTATGAAACGTAGAATTACGAAACAGAATAATATTACTTTCATCAGAAGATCTAAATTGCACAGTATCATAAGGTTGCAAGTAAATTTACAAGCTATCTCTGTACGCTTTCAAATATCAGAATCGCTTATTTTTCATTCAATTGCAGCTAGCTACATTTTTATAAAGAAGATCATTTTTCTATAGTTCTTTAAACTGAAACTATGCTATAACTAAAATCGAAGACAACCTTACGTACAACCATTTGCTAAATCATCCCTCTACTTAACATCATCTCCTACTAAAAGCAACGAAGCTGTAATCCTCCATTTCTCAAATCCTACTGAATTCTTTCCAACAGGCGGAAGGCGCGGACAATCCAGAAGTACTGAAGCTATACAACGTGACACAGAAAGACGAAGGGTGGTACACCTGCATAGCGCAAAACGCATTGGGAGAAACCTTCAGCAGTGCCTATCTCCGAGTAGTCGAATGTACCTAAAACTTTTTGTAATAATAAAAATACCTTTTCCAGAATTGCATTTCCTTAGTTATGTTTAGAAAGAGATATAATTGACATCTTTGCAATCGATTCTGCTCTTTCTCAAAATTGTTCAATAAACTTTCTAACATTAATAACTTCATTATCCTGCTATATTCGCAAGAAGATTATCGCGTTCTGCCTAGAAATAGAAACAGTAAAAATTTCTCTATAAAATTAAAGAAGTATCTCTAGTATTCTAAACGTATACCAAGAAATTTGCATACCCAAACACCTTATAACAATCTTGCCTTTCCGTCTGTCCATCGTCCCCAATTCTAATAAACATTTCTTCATCCTCCAGCTTTGGAGGACCATGGAATACCATTGACAGCAAAACCACAAATTCTCGTGAACGTTCTCGCCGCTGTTCTCTTCATCTTCTTCGCCGTGGGCGTGGTGGTAGTAATATACATTTTCCATCGTCTGAAACGCGAGAAAATGAAGAAGCTGCTGGCTATAGAGACGGCACGTGCTGCAGTCGTGACTCAATGGACGAAGAAAGTGATCGTGGAGAAGCAGAACTTAGTGAACGCGCAGAACGTTCAAGAACCGTTGCTGATGCCCGTGGTGAAGATCGAGAAACAAAAATCGACTGTTGCCGCGGAGGACAGCAATGGAGGAAGTATCTCGGAGTACGAACTTCCTGTCGACAGTGCTTGGGAGTTGCCACGAGAACATTTGACTTTGGGAAACACCCTGGGCGAAGGCGCATTTGGCAAAGTCGTCAGGGCGCAAACAAATACTGGAAAACCCGGGATTCCTTGCGTCGTAGCTGTGAAGATGCTGAAAGGTAGACACCCTATCCGACGCTTCATTCTGATTGTTCCAAGTTGCTTGAATTCCTCGTTTCTTCTTCTCGTTATGATTTTGCTAGCTTCACTCCTTCTTCACATTTTTCATTCTTTTTCGCTCGATTTTCATCAAAACTATCTACAAATAATTCTAATCTATGCAAAAAAATCTAATCGCCAATTACACACCAATCAGTTGACCTAATTACCCAGTGACTAATTTCTCCACAGAGGGCCATACCGACGCGGAAATGATGGACTTGGTATCTGAGATGGAGATGATGAAGATGATCGGCAAGCACGTGAACATAATCAATCTGTTAGGAGCCTGTACACAAGGCGGGCCATTGTACGTGGTCGTAGAATTCGCTCCGCATGGAAACCTTCGTGATTTTCTACGAGATCACAGACCTTCCTCTGGATACGAACCGACCATTGGCCAAGAACCAAAAGAGAAAAAGACTCTCACCCAAAAGGACCTAGTATCGTTCGCCTATCAGGTAGCTAGAGGGATGGAATATTTAGCGAGCAGAAGGTGTATCCACAGGGATCTGGCTGCCAGGAATGTTTTAGTCAGTGACGAATATGTTTTGAAGATCGCTGACTTTGGTCTCGCTAGAGATATACACTGTCACGATTACTACAGGAAAACCACGGACGGAAGACTTCCGGTTAAGTGGATGGCACCCGAAGCTCTCTTCCATCGAGTTTATACCACTCAGTCCGACGTGTGAGTATAAGAAATGTTCTTAGTAATTGGATAAATATTCATTTGTTGTAAAGAATATTGGTGTTAATTCGTCCAGTCGCGGGGTGACGCGATCGCGATGAAGCGCGTCAACGGGAGTCGTAAATTCCCGTTACGATTATAACAATCGACACCACGAACAGGTCGATCCCCTTATTTCTTGCGGGATAATAAGGGTATTTGTTGGGGAATAAAACTGTAGTCTACAGTCTTATAATGTTTATATTTTAACAACTTTTACACTGGAGCTTTCGTCGTATAGGAAGAAATAATTGATATAAATGTTGAATAACAATACACTTGATATATGAGTAGTATTGACACCGAGTAGACTAATATAATATCAATTTGATCGAAGTGAGAAGTACGCGAAGCTTTTTGGAATAGTCGTGTTGCCTGCACGACGTTTAGTAGAACAGTACTGACTCGTCTCGTTCAATTACGGAGGAAAGCTCGGTATGGGTGTCCTTTTTAATGGGAAATACCTGTTATTTTTAATGGACAAACAACCGCTTTCTCCGTAAGTTATAAGAGCGGGTAATAAACCTAAGGACTGTCTTAAGGACCATCCATAAACCGAAAATACTTATGTAAATAGAAGTTAGGCTAAAAAGATTCGGTTTATGGTGGTTCCTTAGGTTTATTGAAGGTCAGTATAACGGTATGTCAGCCCCGGCGGTCATACCATGAGGGCCGTCGCACGGACCGTCTTACGCGACGTAACAATTGGAATTATTTATCTTTTCGAAAATATAAAATCGAATGAGTCTGATAGCGTCTAACAAAGTGTCGCCAACAGTGGTATCATTTATATTCCTTCATTAATTTGAGTCGATCGTCGTAATGTTTCAGATGGTCGTACGGGATTCTGTTGTGGGAGATCATGACACTGGGTGGTACCCCCTATCCGTCCGTACCATCCGTAGAAAAGTTGTTCCAGTTGCTAAGAACTGGCCATCGAATGGAAAAACCACCGTGTTGCTCCATCGAAATGTAAATGCAACTTTTACAATTTACCATGTGTTTTTTATCGTGATGGAATACTAATACGCGATACTAATAAAACGAAACAACGTTGCAGATACATGTTGATGAGGGATTGCTGGAGTTACCAGCCTAACGAACGACCAATGTTTGGAGAACTGGTCGAGGATCTCGATAGGATACTAACGATAACTGCGAACGAGGTAAGAAACCTGAAATATTCTCTGAAAACCGAGACTGAGATTTTGAAGTTTCTTTCAAGCAGAAGAGAATTTCCAAGCTTCAATGATTTACATTATCATTCGTTTGCCTTGCACGAGGATTACCCGGTCGTTCGATTATTTCTTCCAATCTTCGAATCTCAGTTATATTTAAAATAATGCTAATGTGTTTGGAATTTGAGAAACGATATAACGTATCGTTTTAGGAATACTTGGACCTTGGCCTCCCGCAGCTAGACACGCCGCCGTCCAGTCAAGAGTCCAGCGAAGCCGACGACGACGAGGGCGAAGAAAAATTCCCTTACCTATTGTGAAAATCCCACGAACGATCGGTTTTCGCCGAAGATTGTGTAAAAACTCTGAGAAAGATCCGGAATGGACAACGAACGAAAGAAGCGCAGAAGATAAAAGCACGAGAAGGAAGAGGGATCAGATGCGAAGAAGAGAACGAACGAAGATCACGAAGAAGAGAAAGCTATCTTATAGTCGAAGAAAGCTGGTGAACGGAAGTCGATCTACCGACTGACCTAGCGAACACGCCAAATAATATAAATCAGTATTGAATTGTTTAGCGCGTATTCCGTAGAATTTAAGGAAGAAGAAAAAGAAGAAGGAAGAAAGTAACGATCGAGGAAGAAAACTCCGGCCTTCGAGGAGACTGATTTTCTTACGAACAACATTGTATTTGTTTTCCTGTTATCTTTATATCCTGGGAAATCGATTACTATTATGGAACGTGCGTTTGTTCCACGTGATTCACGTACACGCGTTTCTCAGGTTTCTGTCGTAACAGAATCATATCGAA
Organism: Bombus campestris; assembly: GCA_905333015.3. Lineage (NCBI taxonomy): Eukaryota > Metazoa > Arthropoda > Insecta > Hymenoptera > Apidae > Bombus > Bombus campestris. Next base: position 9,063,936 of record HG995135.1, read on the forward strand.
GACTTTTGCTGCACACCTGAACTACTATGGCAGCCGAAGCGTGAGATATATAATAAAGAATAAAATTTGTTACAAAATATTCACGTCCAATTTTGTACATGTTATACTACCGTGCCATTGATAAGTGCCTTGGGAAGATGAATGAAATGAGAAAGAAAGAGAGAGAGAGGAGATGGAAGGAAAGTTCCGCCAGGGCTTCTTGTATTCGTTAATATGAAGAGAAGAAGAAACACGTACATATATATGTATATGGTGCATCAGGTTTGCACAGAAGAGATACCTGATCTACAGGATCATCTCGAAAAGTGTTTGTAACTAGTCAATTAATAAAACCTGTACGTTTCTCTGTAACATAGTTCGAACTCGGTTATTAAAGTATAATGATATGTATTATGTTAGCGTTTCTACGTGAATGGACTCTAGTGGACAACGAGCGCGAATCTTCGAATTTTTGTAGAAAGATGGAAGAAGATTGTAGATCGTAAGTTAATGATACGATTCGTCGAATTTTTAATTGTTTTTTTTTTTTTCTTTTTTTTTTTAACACGCGAGTTTCTACGTTGTGATCCGAACGGGGGTGTCTTCGTCGAGCAGAGACGAGTACGATTCAAAGGATATTGTATAGTTTCTTGACAGAACGACGAAAGACAATTTTACACATAACAAATGTTGGAAAAAAAGAAGAAGGAAATTTAAAAAAAGAAGATAAAGAGAAGAAGATGATGGAGAGAAAATTGATTGCATCGTCCACGTGGATGTAAAATGCATAAAGATGTATAAATGGTGCATGCGAGAGGTGTTTAGTAGTAGATAATTTATTTCTCTGTATATTGTTACTTAGGATCTATTTTAGGATGTCGTTAACACTATTTTTTTTTTTTTTTTTTTTTTTTTTTTTTTGTATTATCATGGAACGAATGAGGCGAGATACGTGTAAAATATAGAATGGAGATTAATCAATTGATCAACGAAAATAATATACAAAAATGAGGGAAGATTCTTTGTACATAGCACCGATCTGTTTATTTAAAAGTTTTTCTCAACTTTTTCTTTTTCGTTTCGTTACCCAGCACCTAAAGGTAGCCAGTAAATCAGCATTTACCAAGGTAGATTGTATGTATAGTCTGCATAAATATTGGATTATTATTGTAACGTGAGTTTCGTCTCGAATAAATCACTGGAAACTGTACCCACATTACTCAATGTCTACATTTATTATTTCCAGACGTTTTCGCATGGTTTTTGCGATTTTCACGGTTCTTATTAGTTTTAGATGTTACAAACTTGGAATTCTGAGAAGGATTGAGAAGCGTCGAACGAATTTTCACAATCTAAATATTGTCATTCTAAATCGAATCTTTGCAACTACTAGATTATTATTTTTTTAGAAAATTCCCAAAATTATTGTAATTAATGGGCTGAAAATCATAATGCTATAGGTTACTTCAATGCTATTCTTCTTTTAATATTATATACATAAAATAATCAGATATAAAAACATTTCGTAGCAAAAAACGAAATTATAACTAATGAACTATATTAATTATTGAATTAGGGTTGAACAATGAACTAAGCTAAAAACCGTATGACTAACTCATATTTATTAAATGTTTACGATTAAGAAAAGAAACAGATACGAAAACCTTTCAAGTATTTCTAATTAACATAGGTTGAAATCAAACGAGTCACGCGCGCGTAAAAAATAGATATGCATGCATCGACACGGTTAAACTAATAAACAAATTAGTTTATGATTGATCGAGGACATATCGAGGGCATTGGAGAACTCCCCACCACCAAACGAAACCGCGTGTCCAGAGGTAATAACCATAAGACGAGCGATGGCGCTGAGATCAGTTCGTTTTGTTGTCATGAGTCACATTTACACTGAGTTGTTTTTACCAGGTTTTTAGTCGTACATTTAATTTTGTATCCCTCCATTTCGCTTCGATCCAACGACAAAAAAATGCCAAGAATAATACGGACCATTCGAATGAAACTTCCTAACGAATAACACGAGTGATAGTTGCCATTGTGTGCTAACACTCGACATTCAGGTTAGAATCCGATAACCCACTTTTTACCGAGTTCAGTATTTATTTTCTCCTTCAAATCGTTGTGTAATGACCTTTATTTTATTTCCTGACAAATTTTAAACGATTTAAACCATGTGTCAGTAGGACGAATTTTATGGATTTTACGCGTTGCCAAATTTTAACCATTTCTATAATAATGTCATTCGTGCACCATTATGTCAACAGTTACTTTGGAGCTTTTCTTTTTTTTTTGAGGGGGGAGGGAGAAATAATAGTATCGTGAATTACTGTGTAAGATTTTAGTCTTGTAAAGTGACAGGTTTGGAACGATTTGACAGTATTGAAATCTGATTGCATTTGTATGATGTCTTAGGTGATATTTATTAAATGGTGATTACCAGTGCCATGGAGAGGAGAATCAAGTTGAAAACACTGAACAGCCACATAACGTGCAAGATATGCAAGGGTTACTTGATAGATGCCACCACTGTTACCGAGTGTTTACATACATTTTGCAAAAGCTGTCTAGTAAAACATTTAGAAGAGAAGCATACCTGTCCAACATGCCAAATTGTCATACATCAGTCGCATCCCCTCCAATATATTAGCTTTGACAGAACTATGCAGGATATTGTCTACAAATTAGTTCCTGATCTTCAAGAGAGTTAGCATTCTTTTGCCATTAATAAAACTGATAAGATAACTTGAAAATTCTCTATATCTGACAACATGATTAATCTGGTATATTTATCTCTAGATGAAATTAAAAGGGAAAGAGAATTTTATAGAGCAAGAGGTTTACCTTGCCCTAAAGATATCCTACCAAATGCTGGAGATGTTGAAGAAGAAAAGGCAACAGCTGATGCACATGCGGAATCAGACTATCACCGTACTGATGAACAGGTAAAGAGAGATAAAAATTGTTTACTCTATATTTGAATAAGTTTTGATAATTGTAAACAGCAAATGTTTTCACAGGTTAACGTATGTTTGGAATGCATAAATACAAGTTTGAAAACTTTAAAACGAAGATTTATTAGGTGCTCTGCCCAAGCAACTATTACACATTTGAAAAAGTTTATTGCCAAGAAAGTGTTAAATGGAATGGAAAAATATCGGGATGTCAGTAAAAATTATAAAAAATTCATATCATAATTTATATTGTATCACTAATTAATGATGCTCTTTGCAGATTGATATATTGTGCAATGATGAATTATTAGGCAAGGACCACACGTTGAAATTTGTTTATGTAACAAGATGGAGGTTCCGGGACCCACCTTTAAGGTTACAATATAGACCACGAATAGACATCTAAGACTAATATCTCTATGTTCGATATGCAATGAAAATCACAAAAAATCTTGTACCTATTTTATACGTTTGCTAGTTCTATCCGTGTATTGTCCGTCATAGTACTTATTTCTGTGTTTTTGGCACAGTAAAGAAATTTAATTTCGAGAATAATTTCCTGTTACGAAACAGAGTTGCTTTACACCCGCAATTTTCTATCCCAGCAATAGAAAGAATTGCTTTAACCAGATTACCAATAATCATTAACACGGCATATTGTTACAATAGCAATTCTATACATTCGATTATCATTTTATTCGTTTCTAGTTGAAGTTTGGGATCGTTTGCGTATTATCTTCGATTGAGTTACATTAACTCGCCTTTCTGATGTTCGTTACGAATTATTAATCTATATTTGTGTAATGCATAAATATAAGTAGACGAAGAAATAGCGACACTGTGACAACGAGAAAGTAACTTTTTCATTCGCTGACAGTATCGCTAAATGCAATTCTAAATATTTAGTTTTATATTACCGTGACGCACCTTGCGTGTTCTCGTATCGAACCTTTATAAGTAATGTTTTTAGTTCGGAGATACAGAAATAGCAATCGGTATGTGTCACGGATAAAAATTTGTTGCTTTCCCGCACATGGCAACGGAACAAAAGATCATCTTTCTTCTTGTAATCTTAAGACGTAAATTTCTTTTTATACATACCGTAATTGTATATAGAATATTTTTGACAGAATCCTGATAATATTGCGCGTAGACACAGCTTTGTATTAGAGAGAGGGGAGAAAATGGAAAAAATAAGCTGGGTCTAAACATTGAAAGATTTGGACCCTTTTAACTTTGTATGTTTATGCGCTGTACACATTCTAATTCAGGTCCCGAGTTTCACTCAATGCCGGGATACAAAAGAATTTTATCAAACATATTTTCTCGAGGGATTTGATAAGGACAACGATGGATTGAGTGAAACAGACAGGGCCACATATCGCTTAGTAGTTAAATGAACTTGTTTTGATGAACAGTGTAAAGCGAAGGAAAAAAAGTCGTGTGATTGTATATAAATATTCTAGAGGGAAAAAATAAATAAAGTGCAGTTTACTTTACGAAGTAACAGCATTTTATGAATGCTAAGGCTTGTATGTTGTACACTATGTGTGTATCTCCATAAATTATTAAATAAATATTATGTTTTGTACAGTATCAACTGAATCGATTAACGAGAATTCAATTATCATCAAAAACTTATAGACTGTGAATGTTTATGCAAACTTACATCTTTGTATGCAGTAGCTAAATATTTGCATATATCCTTATTTACCAATGAAACATCTTTTTATCAGATTCTATATTTAATTGTTATTATACTAACTTTTGTAGTTATATGAAAGTATTACTAAATGATATGAACCTTACTGTGCTTGCATTTAATTAATTAATATATAAATGCTATAGCAAATATAATATGCGAATGCAGGGTGATTTATAGATGTATGTTAGTATTTCAAGAAATGAATCTACATAATAAAATAAATAATGAAAATTATATGAACATTTGCTCTACGTATCTTGGTTTTTTAGTTCATATGACGTGTTTTACTTATTTTAATGTGTAGATTCGTCTCTTTAAAGTATTGACATTTATCAATCACCTTGTACTTTTTATATTTACTGTTTGAATATTTTATATATTTTTGGACATTATGTGCATTCTGTACATTTTCACATCTATAAATTTCTATAATATGTGCATAAACATCCGTAGTCCAATTGCAAAATTCTTTCAAATATCTTAGTCTGTAGAAATGATGTAACGAATTTTTTGAATCGTATTACAGACAAAATGGCGGTAAATTATTATCTAACATTACGTGGTCACCAAACAGATGCCAAGAAGGTTTAACGACAGAATACTAATTCCACCCGAATAATCCAAAGCTACCTTGCCCCACTATTTAGAAAGTCTGTATACACCTTTCAAATGTTTTCAAAAGAATGAGAAAACTTGAATCATACAGTTATGCAATAATGATGTTCACGTAGAAAACCGTGCAATTCTTAGTTTCTCGATCGATGACACATTTCATATTTTTCAGTCAAAAAATTCGTTACAAGTGCTTGCAATTCCATTTTACGAAACAATATTACGAAATTAATAGATTAAAGTGTACAAACTTACATTAATTTTTCAGGCGAAATGGATAGAAAGATACACCACATCTACGCAGGTAAAATTTTTCACCAAACTAAGCTAATTTCATCATCAAAACACATTTCATGTTACCAAATCTAAGAAGATTCCTTAGAAATGCTTACAATTCCATTTTACAAAACGATATTACGAAATTAATGAATTAGAATGTAAAACCTATATTAATTTTCCAGATGAGACATGTGAAAAGGGACACGATACTTCCGCGCGTAAAATTTCGCATCAAAATGGCTTCGGGATTTAAAAAGGTACGCCTGCGCAGTAGCCATACAGGCAGAAGCAAATGAACGCATGCGCGATGCATTCTAAGGTAGTTTATGGTCAATGTGCATCGAGTAGAGACCGTGGCTGCAGTGCAGCAACACGGTAAACGTGGTTTATTTGAACTCTTTATGAATTTAATTCTGAGTGTCAGTAATTTTCTCGTATGTCCGATCTGCGCGCAATTTCGCAGATAAATGAGCTTGCAAGATAGCCTCTTCTCCGAGGACGTGGAGCACGACGTGACTCTATTTTCAAGGGATAAGAAACGGAAAAGGTAGGAGAACTAAACGATCACATTTCCTGATGCAACGACGCGCCTTTAAAGGTTAGATCACTACGGTCTTTTTACAACGTGTCTTCAAACATTCTTCACTTTCAATTTCTACGAACGTCTATGATACTACATCGTAAAGCTTCCTCCGAGAAATCATCGGTATTAAATTTCTTAAAGATGTATCTCAACAATGTAAAAGTAGTTGACGTTTGTCAATCACGCAAGAAAATGAGATAATATATGCTGTCATAAATAGAATCGATTTGATAGCTCGCAATTTTTATTAGCGATTTAGTTTAGAATGTTAGCAGAGATGCGTTATGTTAAATTTATTTGTATCCTTGACATACAATTTGAGATTCGAAGGCAATTAGAATTAACTTTATAACCTAAATGATTTAGGATACCATAGAACTGTTGAAAAGTGTTCAATGTGTTTGTTATTGACGTGTCTTATGGCCTCCGTGTAGTATATTTATAAATATCTTGCACTAAAGGTAAATGGTTGATATCGTCGTCTTCCAGACAACGTATATCGGTCTGTATTACTGCGAGTGATTAAAATATTCGGAAATTAAGGTATACATATACATAGGCTACTTTGACGCTTTATATTTTTAATCATTGAGGATCTTAAATGAGAAACCATGTTAATGTTAAAAAATTGAACATGACTTTTAAGTGGGAAAAAATATAAATTTCATGCTAAATACAAATTTGAACGCTGATTAATTCATTTGCGCTTTTAAGACAATCTAAATATGCATTTTAACTATAAACCAATATTTCTTGTTTGCACTGAAGATCTTCGCATCTAGCATTTACATCATTTACACTCCTGAACAAGAAGATAGCACAATAATAAACTTATATAGAAAATAATAAACTTCTTTTGAATGTAAACTTACAATATAAAATGCTCTCGGAATATAAATACGTTTTTCTTACCTGTAAAATTATAAAACTACAAGAATTCAATGAGTCAAACTGATAACACATACTATGAAAAAATGAAGATTTACTAATATTTACTGAAAATAATACAATGTTAGTATTTCGTGGAGCCTCCTTTCTGTAAACCGTTCTTGCAAGCTCCCCCCAATAATTTTCAATTCAGAAGATCTTGCTGTCCGTTGCAGAACACCGATTTTTTTGATCAACAAAATATTTTATAACTATCTGTTGATCGACAGTACTATCTTATTGGAATATACAATTTTTATCAGTAATTGTTACTGCATGTATTTGTATCTTCAGTTCAATATATCTTTAACTATTCATGCAACTTTATACAAAGACAATTTTCGTTTTTCTATGATAACCAATACCCGCCCATACCATGATGCTTCCTTAGCATCTTAGTTGTCGGCTGCTTGAAACTTTTTCTTCTGTTCACACATCGTGGTAATAATATTTCCATCTATCAGGACCATGTGAAATTCTATTGTGCTATCTTTTTGTTCGTTCGAAGAAGTACAATGTTTACATCCAAGGATTACTAACATCGACTCAAAAGTCTTATTTTACAAGCTGTACATAAGAAAGACTGTATTTCCATACATATCTTACGCATATTATCAAAGTTACAAAATGTATTATCTTTTTGTCTGCGAGTGTAACATTTCGATACTTCAATTATTGATAATATAAAATCGAAATTCTTGCGTAAACTATAAATATGTGTAACTTATGTGATTAACTTCATATAATTAAGTAATGTAAAAAAAAAAAAATGAAACGAGATCGCAATCAATTGTCGCGTGATAAAAATATTCGTAGATTTTCTTGTTTATAACTAATAGATTGTTCCATTACATTAGACCGTTTTTTCTTTTCTCACATTCCCCGCGCATTTTAAACGTTTACGCGTTTTATTTTTCGCTGTACATTTATATTTTTAGCAAACTACATAGTGTTTTGAGAAACATAAAAGAACTGTAACGCATTGGCAGGTTGCCTGAAGAAAATAAGAATGCGTTTCATAGATGTCAATAGTTCTAATTAACATTTCTGTTTTTAATTAACATCATATGGTTCCTTGCATTTGATTTAAAATATTGCAGTAAGATGGGAATACGTAATAAGTTTTTAAGTTGCGGTTATTGGTTAACTAGCCCTCCATAGATGGCGGAAGTTGTGTACGTCGTTAGATAACAAAAGAAAATTTATACGAAACGTAAATTTTAATGAAACGAATTATCTCCATCAACGACAACGAAAATAATGTACCACGCGGTTACACAAGATTAACTGTCGCTACAAACACATATTATATAAGAATACCATAATATATACAGTTCTTTGATTATTCAATATGCAGTTCCAATATTTCATAAATATTTCATGGACCGTTCGTATTTAAACATATTCTATCCTTAAAACTTTTAAAATAAAATTTGTAGATATTTTATCGATAAAAGATGTTTAATGTCATAATTGAGAAATAAGATAATAAAAAGAAAAGGAAAGAAAAGAAAAGAAGGCCCCGATTGTCCGCCATATTGAATAATTGTTTAAGTTTAGATGACAAATAGGAAAATTTATTTCTTTTAGCGGAAATTTTGCTATGATTAAAAAAAAGAACGCAAAATACTCGGAAGATTAACTAACTCTATACAATTTTCAATATCTCTAAAGATACTAAATATTAGAAGCCCAATAACGACAATGTAAGCATCAAAAATATCATACGTGTATTAACCCAAAAAATCCTCACCTCTTTCCTTACGTCATTTGCCACTTAAACTCGTTAATTATTGAAATCACGCGTCAGGGGGACAGATGGTCGATTTTGAATGGCACGAATAATTGTTAATCTATGGAGTGCAACCGGTCTCTCGTCGTATGTCACTCACGTACACGCATGATTACGTGAACCACGCAACACTTACGAGTCGCACGGGACTTTGTTTCTTCTTTGTAGTTCAAGGCTCGTCGATTTAGTCGTCTCTGAAACGTAATTAACATAGATCTTACTCTTGGAACGACGATTCATCAACCGGATCAGACGATAGAGTGGAACGGTTATTTTGTTCGGTCTGTTGCAGTCGATTTCTTTTTCTTCTCGACTTTCATATCTGGCTATAAGAGAAAGAGAAGCGCGGAGAACCCCGATTTATCACGCTACATGGTTCGTTCCACCTGAACGGTTAGCGTGTAATTTAACTATCGTGAAACGACGTTAAGGTGGGAATTTTATCTTATTTTCCAGCATCCATATTAATCTAGATAGTTTTATTTATCTACCGAGACTGAAATTGCCCTCCACTAGATCTTGAGAGTTCGTTTCCTATTTCCTACTTTTTGTGTATTGCCTACGCTTGTTCTAATGCTCTCAATGCTTTCTAAAAACATCCGGTTACGACGTTACACATAATAAATTCCGTCTTTATCCGACCATTTTATTCCGGTTGAACGTAATAGCCGGTTTCCATGAAATCTGATTATGTATGTGAAATGTAACGCGGTGGTAACGGCGGTGACGTCGGCGCATAGTGGAGAATTTGTATCGGAACGTTGGCCAAAAATCGATTTCAGAAATTTTGTTTCGCTTGCAAAATTCTCATTCCCAAAAAGAATCGGATACATTACGAATAACTTATTAACGACCTTTTTCCTTGTCTTTTACTTTGAAAGTTTATAGTTGAGTCATTCGATTGCTCTACGAAATAGCATAAAGATAAATTTGGAGAGCCTCAAGCAAATAGTATTAAATCAGGAGAATTATTTAGAGGAAGCATTTAGGCATGAAATATCTTGTATAAAATCAGAGTTTAAATATAGATAGTTATGTAAGTTGCAAAGAGAAAATTTTCGAAATAAATAATGAAAGCTAGATTCAAGAAATTGTTTTCTACATGTTCCATAATTTTAATATCACAACACGTAATCAGTCTTTAATTAAAAATCAAACAATATCAATGAAGTTGATCAATATGACTTCTATATGATCCGAGCGAAAATATTTTCTTACTAAAAAGTTGTCCTACACCTTTGCCCAACTTTTTCATGCAAATACCCACATTATGTGTCTGTGGAATGGCCGAAATGATACGTGATTATTCGGACCAAGGATGGCTCTAATTTTAAGAAAATCAAAGAAGGAGAAAGTGAAATGTTATGTAAAAGTTAGCCTGCCTGTGTTCATCTGACAGGATACGGGCAAGGTGGCCCGGGGCAAGGCGGTTACGTTCACCCGTCCTCAGTCCAGTCTCACTTTCAGCCGTGATCGTAACGCGTTCTTTTCACTTTTGCAGGGTACTCGTTTTTCCACCTGTAAACAACTATCGAAGATATATTATACACCAGCTGGTGCAGGACCGCTTTGCCGATTTGCATACATTCTCGATCGGCCAAGGTTCTGCCAGACGGACAGTCGTGTGTTACAAAAGTGACGTGATAAGGTATCGAAGTGCCTATTGTTATAATACGTATATTATATGTATAGATAGTGATATTGCTTCGTTAAGTGGCTGTTGCTATCCCCACCAATTCGATCTTGCTTCGTGAAGTGAGCCTTTGATGTTGCGTACAGTCTATCACGAAAGTCTTCGTTCATCATCACCATCAAGTTCGAAGTATTCTAATCAAGATGTTAGATCCTACAATATTTTTGGTATCCAATTTTGTATTAATTGCAGTTAAATGTATATTTAAATAAATATCACGGCTCCTTACGTCTTTACTTAAAAAAGAAAAAAAACTGGAAAAATACAAAATATATAAATGTATACACGTATGTCTATATGTTATAGCTCTCTATAGGTATTAGTTGCAGTTTACTATCTTTTTAACAATAATGGAATTACAGGTTTTGTAATTACTTATATAACCGTTGTAAGATCTTGGTAATCTAAATATTTATGATTTCTTAAATTCTTCAAGAAATACAGTAGTATACTGAGCACAATGAGAACTATTTTGTGTTGATATGTAAGTATAGATGATTCTGTAACAAAGTTTATTTTTTATTTCCTTTGTGACTACAATCGTGTCTATAGACTTTTGCAACTGACTGTATATGATATAAACAAGCACATATATGCCTCTCTCGATAACTGACTAGATACAATTCTGTGGTCATTTAGCAAAGTGCTATTACATTCAATCCTTTCAGTGATATATCACCTGAACAAATCTCAAAGTGTAGGATTTCATTATTTCCTGTTGTGAATCATTTAATGATGCCCCTCCATCGATAACCTATCAATAAAAAAGACATTCTGATAACAACTATAGTTCAATGATTTTTGTAATAATTGTGAATATATATATAGTGCTTGTGTTGGATTGAAGAAAAAATTGTTACTATGTTTTAATAGTATATTTTATGAAGTGGATTTTATGTAAAATAAGCATTAATTTTTAATAGATTTATTGTAAAGTTAGTAAAAGTATTAAATTATAAACTCTCAATGTATTTGTATCACGGAATGTGCCTATTTCTTCGCATAAGATGTAATATTATTTTAACGTGATTAATTTAAAAACGACCATATTAATGCTCGATTCCTTCGAAAGTAGAACTCGTTCTAGATTGAATCGGATTTATGCGAAATCCACAGACAATTCTAATACTGTTACGAAATGAGTTTACAAGAATGAAATTCTTACGACGTAGCAGCAGTAAACGAAAGTGAAACTGACCGGCTCAAGGTCGCGTAACGTATACTCAGACGCGTCAGAGAACTATTTAACCGACTTAAAAAAGAAGTATTAAATTAATTATAAAATAACAAGGTTATAATATTTTATTTTTCAATATTCAAGGGACCCAAAATTGAATGGTGAACAGTGTACAACAAATTGTGTAACGAAAGGTACTGGTACGTTGTTCGAGATGGGTGTTGAAGGTCAACGATCGCCCTCCGCATCTCCAGACCGCGTACGAATTCAAAGACAAGGTAATTAAAAACTTATATTGGAAACTTCATATCTGAAAAAGATAGTGTACAGTTAATTAAATTTGTCATTCGAATTTTTAGTAAAATCAACGCCAACGGTTGAAATCTATAGGCCGCCAGCTGCTAGGAGGGCTAGAAATGAACTTCAAGCAAATATGGACCAAGTTCAAATACAAGCAACTGCAGATTCATCTACTGCAAAGTAAGAAATTGTAGAAATACTTTCATCTATTTTCTTTCTTATAATTCAAAGAATAAATTGTAAATATCTTTAACTGAATTTTATTAAGATCTTCTCGCCAGAGAAGGCCAGATCGCGCAGTTTATGTACCAAGACATCGTAGAAGTTTGGAAACAGAAGGGAGTCCTCAGCCAGTAGAATCTATTCGAGTGAGTCGTTCAGTTAAGGACAATCCGTCCTCTGCTTCTCATGGTCAATCAAAATCAAGTTTAGATATCAAAGAAACAGATTCTAGTGTACAACAAAGTATAGAATGTGAACAAAAGGAATTAAATGCGTGTTTTGATGATAATCAAAGTATTGATGAATCTGGAATTAATATCTGTCTGCAAGAAGATCCAAAGGACCCGACTTCTTCTGTTATTCCAGAAGGATTTACGATGGAAACTAGTGATAAAATAACAACTAAGCAGTTAGATAATCTAAATGAAGATGTGCCAAATGATACAGACAGTACTACTGTTCCTGAAACTAAATGTGAGACAACTGATACATTTCAGTCAGGAACTATTGAAGAACAAGAAATCTCTAGTAATTCTAGTGAAGATAACAATAACTTAGACTCAGTTGAGACATGTATATATAGTGAAGTTAATGTTAATGAAGAAATAGACAGATCTGATAAATGTAATAACGATATTGTTGTAACTAATTCAAATGCAAATAACAAACAACATACGGAAATTTCAAATAAGGACGAGATAACAAACCAAAAGAACGCGCAAATGATGCGTCGCAATATGGTATCAAACGTGCTGATTATCTCAGATAGTGTACAGAAAGAACCACAACAACCTATTAAGGAAGTTATTCCTGTTCCTACAGCACCACCAGAGAAGAAAGTAAAAAAAGTTGTGCGACAGAAAAGTAAACCTGCACCTCCACCTTCTCCACCAATTAAAAAGATTAATAGGGATGAATGTGACTGGGACAGTTTATTCGACGATAATGGTGATTGTCTAGATCCAACTCTTATCGAGGAGGCAAGTATTTATGAATTTACCTTTCACCACCATAAAACGACAAAACTATGTACTTTCTTAATGTTAATCACTTTTAATTTCAGTTAACAGCAGCTGTTGGTAATGTTATGATAGAACAACCGAAAAGCGATTACAAACCGTACACTAAACACATCGAGGTATCTAGCGACGAATTTGCTCATGTTGTTGAAATTTACAATTTCCCATCAGAATTTAAAACCAGCGATTTAGCAGCTGTTTTTAGTCCTTTTAAGAATGGTGGGTTTGAACTAAAGTGGGTAGATGACACACACTGTCTTGGAGTCTTCAGTAGTCCTCTTGTTGGTAATTAGAAACGAGTCAAAATTACACCGACATTATCACTAACAAGTGCTCACCCGTTAAATCGGTTTTAGCTGCTGAAGTATTGGCTTCGGACCATCCATTTGTTAAAACACGACCCTTGAGCGAGGCCACAGCCTTGAGTAAAACAAAAGCAAAAAGGAGCGCGGAATTTTTACAGCCGTACAGAAGTCGTCCAGAAACTTGCGCGGCATTAGCCAGACGACTAGTTACGGGTGCTTTAGGTGTAAAATTAGCTACTGCTAGACAAGAACGCGAACATGAGAAAAATGTATTACGTGAGGCTAAAGGTAAGTATTATTTACACAAAACACTTCTCACAATTTGAAGCTTAAAAAAGCTTTAAAAAAAATCAGAAATAAATTGTTCTTTCCTTGTTTCTAGAAAAACGTAGATTAGCTAACAAACAGCGGGAAGATGCCTGGGAAGGCATTATACCTGAAAAGTAGCATTATTTGTTGGAAATATAATATTCATACATTGAGAATTATTTTACATCATTACATCATTATGTAAGTGTTTTACGGCATTTACATGAATTTGTGCCTTACTCATCTATTCTCATTTTTGACAAACTCATTTTTGTCGAACTAATTTGGCGATTGGTTTTGGGAACACGGGAAATTGCTTGCCAATAGATGAGTGTGGCATGACAAAACTATCAAGTAACGGATATACTTGCGTAGGACTGGTAAAATGAATTTTCCAGTGCTTCTTTATTTTCTATGTATTATGCATATCATAATATTCAGACCAGTTGAATGAGCGTGCCTGTTGTACTATTTTCTAATGGAAGGGTATTAAGCATTTTAACTAAACGTCTAAATAAGGGCGATTTACAACCTTGACATATTAGGAAACTATATAAAAAAGAACACGGATGTAGAAGCGTTTTATGATATACATATACGGTTATTCTTACCTCGACAGTTGCCTCTCTGTTATAAATTTATATATACACGATAAACAATGCTGTGTTGTGCAATTGTAATACAAGACAATAAGATAGAATGATAGAAACCGAGGATATCCTTTTACACAAGCACACGTGCGTGCACATACATCGATATGCTACAATGACATGTAATCACAGCGTGTCTTCACAGAGTTATGATTTTAGGGTAATGAATTTTACTGAAATATGAAGTGGCATTTTATTATTATATGCAATGTAAGATTATTGTAGTTACGAATTATGCCACTTATTATATTACATATACATATATAAATCTGTTACATAAATGTTAAAAATTTGACGCACAATCACAATATGTCGACATGAATTACAGATTTACTAAGAGAAAAAAATGAATTTGACACAGATTGTATTTTTATATACAATTGTTACCAACAGAGAAATAAAGATATGTATTGCCAAATCCTAGTCAATGTATGCAAGGAATATGTTACCTATATTGTATATTATATTACAGAATTTTGTCAAAAATTGACAAGAGGATTAAAAGAAAAAGGGAATAAAAATATTTTATATATCATTCTTTTGTGTATATTTTCAATCCTGGTGGAACCTAGTTACATTTTAATCTAATGACAAATTCAGAAGTTAAAAATTTACAGTGATCAAACGATACTGGTATAAAGTAGTACGTTCGTTTAAAAATGGCAGTATTTTTTACTGTACATATGTACAGCGATAAAAAATATATGTATAATTGAAAAAGTTATACGACTCGTCAATGAGATGTATCGTTCAATCATCCATCTTTCTAGCAATATTGAAATATTATACATGTTTTTGACAAATACGAATTACTTGTTTTACCATTTTCCTCCTTTCTTTTTCTTTTTTTGTTGAACCTTACGTTGCTGTTGTCGTGGACCGGAACTTTCTACCGCTGGACTATGTCGAGGGTTGGGAGAAGGTTTCGCATTTGTAGGCATCTTAGTAATATCACTGTAACGATAAGTGATAATAAAAGTTATCAATTGTATGTATTTTTTTAAATTAAATAATAAATATGTTTGTGGATTAATACGTACTACATATCACTAGCTACAGCTGCAGCACCTTGTGTGCCCTTCATCGCAGCATCTCGATTTCTCCTATCTCGTTTCTTCCTAAATCCACTACGTTCGTGTCTGGGTAACCATCGTTCAGGATCAGGTGGGACATTTGGATCATAGTTCTTAGGTAACTTTCCTTTGCGTTTACGTTTTTTCTTTTTCTTTTGTGTTATATCGACAGCGGGTTTGCTACACAATAGAGTTATAATTATTAATTTTACTGAGAATTTTATTATCGAGATTACATTAAGAGAATAATACTTACCCAGGAGATGGTTCTATCTTCTTCTTGATCATTTTGGTACCAATTACCCAGTTACTGTTCTCCAAAGCATCAACGTCGATCGTTTCAGAAAGGTCATGTAACGGTGGCAAACGTTTTGATAGCAATTGTGCCTTTTCTGGACGAAATTGCACATAAGCCACCACTAATTGCGCTAATGTCTTAGTATCGCAAGGCGCAGCATCTACCATTTCTTGTAAAATATCAGCTGCCATTTTAATTTCTCCTCCGCGTAGATAAAAATCAGCGGCTTGTCGCCATAATTCTCCTAAATTAGCAGTAGCTTCCTAAAAATTGAATATTAAAGGTTATACTAAATTGAGTTGAAAAAGAAAGAAATTAAATTAAATACCTTATTTTTCTTGTAATAGTTAACTGCATTTTTTAGAGCAGCTGATGCTTTTTCACGATTATTATTAGCCATATGAAGAGTTACGAGTGCGCTGACTATGCCAGGTAATGATCTGTCTCTTTCACTCAGATTTTCAAGAATATCAATTGCCTCTTGTCTTTCATCCTGACTCAATAAGAGTTGCACACAAACCAGTTTCATTTGTAATTCTTTATCTCCAACTGCATACTGTATTAATAGCTTTGCTGCTTCCTTTGCTTTACCCTCTTTACCAAGTTGTACTGCCTTAACAAACATTGCATCCACAGCCAGTGCAGGATGATCCTTAGCTAGTTTATTGCAAAGTTGCTGACACTGGTCTACCTGCAAGGACATAAGATATAGAATAATGATATGTGAACAATGATCAATAAAACAGTGTATTACTAATTGAGTTTTACCTGATCAGTGTACAAAGCTAACAAGCACTGATTGTATGCAATGTTCCGTCTCTGTCTAGAAGTTAATTTATGTTCTAAGCTATCATGAGTAGCGCTTTTCATTCTTTTTTTACTATCAAATACGTTTTGATCTTTATTAAGGCACACAAGGTTATTGCTTGCAACTGCTACTAGAGCTATATCATCTGGTTTTGCTTTCAAAGCAGAAATGTACAATGCTTGAGCTTCTTTCTCGCGACCCTGAAGTTGAAGACAATATCCAAGTTGAACTCTAATAATTCCTAATTCATCTTCTATTTCTTCTTCAGCAACTCCATCTTCCTCTAAATTTTCTTTACACTTTTTCTCAGCTGCTCTAAGCTTTTTCTCTGCCTCAATCAAGATGGCTTTATCACCTTTGCTACCTTGTGCAATTAAACCACAAGCTGTATTATATATTAATTCATATGTATCTTCGCGTAATGCAGGAACTTCTAAGTTCTGTTAAAAAAATATAAATTACAATAAACATAAATTAACATATACTTAAATAACATTAATTGTTAAGGACTTACAGAATCTTCAATTGCTAAATTTACAACCACTGCTGCAAGATTAGCTTCCCTTTCATCTTCATATTCATCGTGAGAATTCTTTATAATGTCTCTGTACACAGAGAAGCATTCTTCATATTTTTCTAGCCTATACAGTATCTGAGCCTTCAGTTCCTTGAGTTTCAATGAAGGATTTGAAACATTTTCGACTACCTTCAAAGCGTCTTGCACTTGATTCAATCTATATAAACAATATGCTTTCTCGAAATCCAAATTGCTAAAAAATATTTATTTGTTATTAGAATTGTACGAAGTGAGTGTTAATTAAAATAGTAAAGTTTTAACACTAATATATAATAAATGGATGACATACCATGATAGTTTTGGATTCTTAGTAATAAACTGGAGTGCATCATTGAATTTAGATAATTGAATATAGCAAATAACTTTACAATGGAAAGCTGCTTCTTCATCCTGGGAAATACCTAAAACTGAAAAATTGTCTATTTTTGAGAATATGTTGTTCTTCGTAAATGGGGCACAGGTTATGTTGATAGTAAACTCGTAGAATTGAAAGCAATTTGTAAGATCACGAAAACTCACTCTTATTAGCAATTTTTATTGCACGCTCGTATTCACCATTTTGTCCTAATTTATTTAATTCTCCGTATAATACAGGAAAATTGTTTTCCTTTGTAGCCATGTTGCTCACTTTGCGGTCATGTCCAACGTGGAACTAATTTATGACTACCGAATACAGCATAATGTTCCAAGAACAATTTTAATAAAAGTTATTGCTTATAAAATATAGTTTATGTACCTATTTGAAAGAATGAGACATTGTTTAAAATATTTGATAGTAATTAAACAGTATATAGCAAACAAATTTAATTAAATTAAATTTATTTATTAATACTACTCAAAATTTTTTTTAAAGTATTCAAAGATTGAGTAATTACAATATTTAATTTCAATTGGACTAATATAATAATACTTGTGTATAATCTAACTGAAGATAATACCACTTTGATATTAGTCTTAAAATTATATTAGAAACGTAATGAAAAAGCTTTATTTGTCGGAAGTGAGAAATGTAAGAACAAGGGAATAAAAAGGAATAAGTTAAATTTCCATGTTACTCAAATGCTTATTCATTTCATTAAAATTATATATATATATATATAAATTCTGTATATATATATATATATATACAGAAGTTAGAATTATGTACAATTTACAATTTTCATTTCAGCATATACATACATAGCATAGAACTAACACCATAAACGTAATATAAAATAGATTTTATGTCTTATAGAAATTCGTGTTGTTATCATATTATATGTTCTGCAATACCAGAGCTGGTAATACCTACTTTAAATGCTAATCAGAGTGTTTTTTACGCCCTCTGCGAATTATTGCGGCGAACAAAGGAATTATACACTTATTTATACTTCAATAAAATATCGATATTTAAGTTATCGATACAAATTTAAATTTCAATGGCTCATCAAATTTAAAACATTGCATGAGAATTATTCCGCTTTTTATTACAATTGCAATTTAAATTCAAACTACTATTCATTGTAACTATTTTCATAATTAACAAAATGATTTATATTCTAACATAAATTTAAAGTGGAAATAGATAATTACAGTAGATAAATAACACTTGGAGACACGAGAACAAGATGGAGAAACAACTTGTATTTTGACTATGAGAACAAGGATTTAAGCGTTAAATAACGATATATACGTTATTATAATTTATTAATTTAAATCTATAAATATTTTGTGCAAAATAAATTACGAAATGCATCGAGTTGCAAATTAAACCATTTCGTTTCAGCAGTTTGATTTTTAGTTAGAATAAGTATGAACTCCTAATCTCCAGGAAACACTGTATCAAGTTACTAGCTTGCTTACATTCGTTGCCACCAGCTAAAATGACAATAAGTGAGGATCATTAAATTACTCTTTTAAATGGCAAATAATTTACAAAAAATTTTGTTTAATATTTAAAATAGAGTCAGATTTCTTAATAACAATTTTTTTATTCACCGATGTTTTTGCATTTATTGACCATTTCATCAGCCATTAGCGCGTCAGCTCCGTAGGTTATCAGCTGTCTCTTGGCAATATTTACCCAGAGGTGTCCATTCTCTTCTACCTATGTTACAGAAATAAAAATAATGTTTTTTCTTTACTTCCTTCCATATGTGGGGTGTTATAAGAAAAGAATTTAACACATCAATTATAATTCACAGAAAAGAGTAAGAGATGCCTTATCAACATACAAATCATAAAGTCAATACTTTTAATGTTAGGTTAATTTTGTACTCATAACCTATTCTAATTAATGTGAAACGATTTAAATCGAACTTTTCATAAGAGTTTGATAGAACGAGAATGTCTAATAAGATTTCTTCTTTTGACAAAGTTTAAAAACTTTTTTGCCATTTGCACCGATAAACGATATAGTCAACTAACGACAGTGAATAATATAGTTATACAAAATGCGTATCTTGTGTAATACGAAATATGGGAAAATATTTGAAAAAGTATTCTTGCATTGATATGAACGAAAAAAACCTCGGACATCTGCCACAGATATATTCTTCATCTTTTTCTGTTCTTCACCGAAACGATTGATTTTAGAATCTATGTTGATAGGCATTATAAGTTTACAAAATCGTGGAATCTGTTTCATTTATGTAATTTAATTCAAAGACTACTTTGTATGATATGACTTAAATAATTTCGTTACTTACGATTCCCTTTTTCCTCAGCATACAGTACGTGTAACAACCAAGTCTCTCGTCTGCCTTAGATATAATGCCTTCCTTAGCACCCTGTATTAAATCTGAAGTTTGATTAATATCGACTAAGGTTTTCTATCGTTTGCAATTTATTTCGTTGTTTGCTACTTACTTGGATCGATACTAGTCTCTGTGATACAAGATGCCTTGAAACTTTCCACTTTGGCTTTTATGTTATTCGAAAATGCCTGGAAATATTACGATACGTTATAAAGCCTTTAAAATATAAATAAATATTGGGTGAAATGTTGTTAATAGTTTAACTATAAATGATTAAATCTTGCAGGTTGTAAATATACAATCAGGATATAAATAAACTTTTTCAATATTATAGCTAATTTTTTAATCGTAGTATGCGAGAATCCGAAAGTATCTCGTAATTCGAGATATTTTCACATTCTAAGAGCATCAAACAGAAGAAATTTTATCATCGAATTATTATATTTCTCTTATTTTAGATATTAAAAGAGTCCTGATTTTACAATCAATCAATTCTTTCTTATATATCGTTTTAATCATATAATAACAAGTCACGAAATTATCGTTCTATTCGATTAAAAATAATGAGATTATATTATCCATCTATGACGATATATAATTACGAATTATAATACTCGAAACAAAAATATAATAATTTAAAACATTGATACATATATATGCAAGAAAGAAACAGTCTATTAAACAAATTAGATGATTGCAGCCAAGTAATGTCGAAATTTACCAAAGTCCCGATGAAGCAGAAGGCAAAGACGATAGCGAGGATTTTCATCTTCCTTTCCGAGTTGTCGAGGAGCTCGGGTAAGAAAGATCTATATTGAATGTTCACTAAGAACTAAGTACGCGTTAAATGTTACTCGAGTTTTTATAGTTATAGGTACAATCATTAATAATAACACGTCCCGTAATTTCTCCCTCCATTGTGTACCGGCAAACGGTACTGTATTTTCTGGATGGAAGCTCGCCGAAGTTGAAGTACAGATTGGACTCGGATTTGGCACAGCTTGGACTCCTTGGGACCGCTTTATGGAGAGCTTTAAACGTTAATCAGATCCTAAAGACTCGACAAAATCGCACAGTGAAATTCCTTTCGCTTTGATATCTGTGAGACAACTCTAATGTAATGACGAAACATTCTTTTTTCTTTAAATTTTTGTTAATGAAAATTTCATTAACATATTGCTGTCATTTTCTCAGTTAAGATGAGATCAAATAACATATGTTTATAAAATTCAGTTACGTTGATTTTGCTTATGAATTTCCCTTTTTCGATTGCTGGTCGGTTGGTTCTAACTGTTAGGACATAGTCCTATGGCTTTTAGGGCATTTCAAGAATAATATAAATAGACACGAATATTATACATCATAGGATACTAATCCTTTCTTCTTCTCTTTCTTTGTCTTGTATCATCATCTTTAATTTTCTTTTTATTTATTGTTTATCGTCATATCCACTGGTAAGATATTCGTGACTACAATTACATGTATTGTATAAATATATAAATGTTAAAAAATATTTACATGCTTAATTTGCATCTATATTGTATGCATCTATATTTCTTTCAAGAAGTTTAGAGGTTTTTTACGTTTTGTTTTACTAGTTAGAAATGATTATATATTATCGAATATTTTTAGGTTGCATCCTGTGTCCTTGAATTTGGTGCAATGTAGAGCAAATATAGCAAAGTAAATCTCCGATGGTGTTGTTGGTGTTGCAGTATTCACAGGGCACCGGATTCTGTTTTCTGATGAGATGAGAATGCGTGATGTTGGAGCAACTTATCCCGATCTTGGTTATTCATGTGAAAGACATAGTCGGACTTATTTCATATGCGTTTTTCCAAGCCTGCCCTGTGGTCATAATTTCGTATATCCGTACACACCTAGTAAGTACAAAATCCTTCTAAATTTGTTAACGAGCTATCTCCACTACTCCACGAAACTAATCGCTCGAAACAATTCCCGATGTTACCTTTGATTTGTACCAACGGGACGATAACGTAATTATTAATAAACTACCGAAACAAAAAACGTACTTTTGCTTTTATATTTTTTATTTCATTGTTATAACATAATTTCAGTTGGATTGTTTAGATTTTTACGAACAAAACGATGCTGATCATGACTATATAAAATATATCTATCGATATATCCTAGCGTATGTACTTTCATTGTAACATTGAAATTAAAATTTATCTTTGCATTTTTTACATTATTGTATTTTGTTTCATATAAGTCATATGCTTTACGTTTTTAATACAAATGTTAAAATATTTTGTATGCTACAATTATAAATATGTTGTATATGTACATACGTGACATACGCCATCAAAGCGTATGCGCAGAAAGAGTTGTTGTATACCTGTTCGTAGTACATAAAATCATAGACATCTTATTCATTAGAACTTAGCAGTTTAGTAATATGTAAAAGTCTCTTATAGGAGCTCTTGTTCTTCATGAAACATCCTACCAAGTTACTAGCTTTCTTACATTCGTTAGCACCAGCTGAAATGACCATAAATAGGAATCATTAAATTATACATTTCAAATGGTAACTAATTTACTAAAAATTTTATTTAATAATTAAAATGGAGAATTAAACTTTTTGCTTATTATTAATAAGTTAAATTTTTTCATAAATGTTTAAATGGTAAGCAATTTGTTAAAGATTTTATTTAATATTTAAAATACAGTCGGATTTTGTAATAATCATTTTTTACTCACTGATGTTTTGACATTTTTTGACAAGTTTATTAGCTGTATTCCAGGGACTTCCCCAGATTATCAGCTGGTGTCTGGCAACATTATTTTTTATCCAGAGGTTTCCATTCTCCTCTACCTGTATTCCAGAAATAAAAATAATATTTCTTTCATTTTCTTCTCTATAAGACTTCATTTATAACTTATAATTTCATTTATAATTTATAAAGGAGAGTAAAAGATGCCTTATCAACATAAAAATCCTGGAATCAATCTTTTTGTTATTAGTTTAATTTTTATATTCATAATCTTTTCTAATTAATGTAAAAGAATGTAAATCGAACTTTTTATAAAAGATGGATAGGACGAGAATGTCTAATGGGATTTCTTTCTGTGACAATATTTAAATACTTTCCTCTATTTATATTGATAAACAAAATAGTCAACTAACAACGATAAAGAATGTACTTATATAAAATGTGTATCTTATGTAAGACGAAATATGAAACAAAATTTGAAGAAATATTTTGCATTGATATAAACAGAAAAAACATCAAACATCTGTCATAGATATTCTCTTTATCACTTCCACTGAGTTCGATCTTCATACATGTTACCAAGTCGTGTGTGATCTTCAAAAGGCTTTAGCTGTCGCGTTGTCTTTTAAAAAGCTATTTGCGCTTCGTGTGGAAAGGGAATACAAATGCTAAGTCAATAATTGTCTTCTTTCATATGAACTAGGGTTAAATAAAAATGTTCAAATCTAACCCCAATCTAATTATGATAATGTACTTACAATAAAATATTTATAGGTACTCCCGTAGTTTACGCGCGCTTTCTTGAATTTTTTCCCACGTTGAAATTCAGAGCACTAAGCAGAAGTCACATTGCGTTTTCAGGTGAAGTTTGGAATACTTTTCGGTATTACTCCTGTGTTTTTTCGTTTGCAATTCCTGGGATTTTGTGCGTTTCTTTCTGTGACATGGAGGAGGTTTGGGTAGTAATTTAAATTGTGCAGCAGACAATAAACAAACTAACCCAAACCTAACCCAAAAACAAAACGATAAGTGTGGGAGTATCTGTATACAACACATATGTATATACCACGTGTTGACTTGTTAAATGTGTACTGAGCGTCGAAAAGGTACGTTTTACTTATAAAAGTTATTTTATTGTGTTTTTAAAAAACAACTAGCGGCGGCTAAAGCATTATAAACGTTAACCAGGAGGATAACTTTCATAACTTATGTGAAGGTCAAGGTTACTGGAGGTTAGCCCCCTAAACAGAAATTTTACCTCTTTTCTTTTACATAATTTAATTTAAAGAATACTTTGAATAATTTGATTTAAATAATTCTGTTACTTACGATACCCATCTTCCTCAGAATACAGTAGGTGAAACAGCCAAGTCTCTCGTCGTTCATAGGTATAGTTTGTCTCTTCACGTCTTCTATTAACTCTGAAAACCGAATAATATTAACTAAGGCTATCCATTCATTTTAGTTGAAATTTATTTTGTTGCTTGCTACTTACGTAGATTAATGCTAGTCTCTATGGCGCAAGATGTCCTAAATCGCGCCAATTGGGCTTTTTTGAGATCTGAGAGAGCCTGAAAATATTAGGATATATCATAAAGGCTCTAAAATATATATAATATATAATATATAATATATAATATATAATATATAATATATAATATATAATATATAATATATAATATATAATATATAATATATATAAATATATATATAAATATATATTATATAAATAAATATTTAGTGAAATGTCATTAATAGTCTGTTTAAACGATTAGAGTTTGCAGCTTGCAAACATATAATTCGAATATGAATAACTTTTTTCGATAAGATAGTTAACTTTTTAGTCGAGAGAACCCGAAAATTTCGGACCGAGATTTTTCTCGGCATCAGGTCGAATTCTTGATACTTTCGAGTTTTCGCACATCTCTACTTTTTAGAGTTATCAGATCCTTTCAGAAAATCAAAGAGAAGAAATTTTATGATCGAATTGTTATATTTCTCTTATTTTAGATCTTAAAAGAGTCCTGGTTTTACAATCAATGAATTCTTTCTTATACATCGTTTTAATCATAAAATAACAAGCCATGAAATTATCATTCAATTCGATTTAAAATAGTGAGCTTGTATTATATATTTTATGATAATATTTACAATGAATTTCCAACACCGAAGTAATTACGAATTATAATACTCGAAACTTAATTTTTTCAGAAAGTAATTCAGTTGTACGATTAAAATTAATAACATTACTATGCAACGATTACGACAAAAATATAAATATTTAAAACATTGATACAGATCATATATGAAAGAAAGAAACAGTCTATTAAGAGGATTAGATGATTGCAGCCAGGATGATGACAGAAAGATCGAGAAGAGTAAAAAATATCAAAATTTACCAGTGCTCCGACTAAACAGAAGGCAAAGACGACAACGAGAGTTTTCATCTTCCTTTTGAAGTTGTCGTAGAGCTCGAGTAAGAAAGATCTATTTATATTGAATGTTCACTAAGAACTAAGTACGCATTATATGTTGCTTGAGTTTTTATAGTTATAGGTACAATCATTAATAATAACACGTCCTATAATTTCTCCCTCCATTGGGTGCCCGCAAGCGGTACTGTATTTTTCGGATGGAACTATACCGATATTTCGCCTCTTGCCAGCTATCAGAATACATCTACTTGAAAAGAGAACGGTTGTTAACATCCAAAGAAGAACAAAAATATATCTAGATAATTCATTCCGTTTTTGAGGCATTTGAGAATAAAAGAGTAGCTTCTCTTAGATAAAAGTTAAAAACTTAGATAAAACAAAGCTGAATTTTATTTAAATAATTGTTTGCTTTCTCATATCGATGACGAATTGCTCCTGAGAGATAAAGATAGATCGATAGATTTTTGTTTCTTAAAGGTTCGTACCTTCAAACTCATAAATATTGATTTTCGATACAGAAATCATTATTTAATGTATCATTAAAATGTATAAGTCCGATAGAGCACGAGATTAATAAGTATATTATTAGACTTTTACGTAGATAGTCTCATTAATATGTACTTGGACATGTAATTTTAGATTTTACAAGCTTGCTGTATAAGTTGATCTTGATGAGCACGATTGGCAAAGTCTGAATAATAAT
Source organism: Bombus campestris (assembly GCA_905333015.3). NCBI lineage: Eukaryota > Metazoa > Arthropoda > Insecta > Hymenoptera > Apidae > Bombus > Bombus campestris. Next base: position 9,089,821 of record HG995135.1, read on the forward strand.
TTCTTACACAATACATTTTCCTGAATTTCATCGCACCCACTGTCATTGTCGCTTTCATTGTCTGGCACGAGGTTTTTATTCTCTATCCGAAGTGAAGATCACGGTGAAGGATCGCTATGTAGAATGATCGCTGGTGGCTTTGTTCACTAAATTAAACGTCTTAATTAATTAAGTATAATGATTATTTTCCTTGCTTAATCGTGTGAGACAACATTTAAATTACATTTAATGAAAATTTAAGTAAGCGAATAATCAAAGTGTTGATAGTATACTTTCATAATTCTCACGGCTATAGCAAATACGAGTCTATGATCTTATAAATTAGCACGAAGGAAAGGCCAAAGTTAGAGTGCCAAAAGAGAATATCTCAAATTGGTTCAATTCTTAATACACTGACGTATAATGAAACTGCAAATTGAATAGCTCTTTTTGTTATGCGGCATTAACTCGTAACCGATAAGGATGAATGAAACTATGCACTGAATAATATTGAAAAAATTTTTTCTATTTTGTTCTAGGATGATAATAGTATATTATTTTTATGCAAGTGGATTCATGGAAAAGGTCGTTAAAAAGAGTTTGAGGTAATTTCTCGAGATTTAGCCATTGCACAGGAAAAATAATAAATGTAATTGTACAATATAAACGATTTCATCTTGTGGAATTGGAAAGGACAGAAATTACATTTACCATCCTTGTCAGGATACTGAGACAAATTATAAACTTACAATTACATATGATAACAGTGGCATAAATATATCATAATGGTGCGTTTAGCATGGTTTACACCAAGTTAATGCTTGTGAACAAATCCTCGCTGTTTTCCCCACTCTAATACAATATAAAATAAAAACCATTCGGTTATGCCTTTATGACGAAAGAAACTGTCATTTAAAGTAAGCAGAACGGAAAGTGAAGCTGTCATTTGAACTTAACCAAACATGTGCAAGAATGCGCCATGAAATCATACGCTTATTCATTCGGCGAACACATGCTCGCTTATTCTTTTATTCTTTAATTTTAGTAGAGTGGGGAGAGAACAAGCATTCGTTCGTTTAGTGAGGCTTGATCTAAACTATGACACGATCGTCTAAAGTAGTCTAAACCACCTAAACCACAGTCTAAACGTATCGTAACTCTTTGTGGCTGGATAAGCACCAGGAAAAAAGTGACATGAACGTACATAAAATATTCATTTTAAATAGTTCCTTGAATCAATTGAAGTGAACTACAAGCAACAAAAGTTTAAATAGAAATACATTTATCTTTAATAATACGCTATCGTACGTACATTTCCTAGATATTCTGCGATATGAAGTGAATATAGATCAATGTTGGAAGCTTTTATTTTAATTGCCATTGTTATTACTCTCCAATTTTCTATCATTTTATGAATAACTTTTGTTTTTCGACTAATAAAATCCTTCTCGTTTGAATAATACACGTCAATACCATAATTAACTTATAGACTATTATTTATTAATTATTAGCTTAACTTAGAATTTCCATTTCGTTAAAGATCTTTTCCAGTATATTCTGTTACGTTATTTATAAGACAAAGTGGTAAAATGTGAGAACAGGATTCTTTTAAATGACAGAAAACAGTGCTGCCATCAGTATCGAGGCTTCCAACTATTTGATGCGTTAAGACGTCTATGCTCATACATGCACCAACACATTAAAGAATAGCTTAGTCGTTGCATTACAGAATATTAAATTAGTCGTGTGTAGTATGAAAGTACAACTGCCACATTGCCTTATAAAACATGGGAGATAAAGGTAAAAAATTTTTACTTTGATACGTAACCATTTCTTCTTTGTACAGTCATTTTTATCACTATTAAGATTTATCCTTTTATATTCTTTACAGTACGAATGTATACCATTGAAACTTGACGAGAGTTAATTAATTAATCTTTTAAGTAACCGAAATATCATTATATTCATTACAGATTGAAATTTTCGTAGAATATCCTATGTTTCGATAGTTTGTTTAAAGCCGGTCAGTGGTTGGCGTATTAGGTTATGATACGTTCCTAATTGGGTCATTTGAAAGCGCGCCACTTCGAAAGTATGATGTATCTGCTATTGAAAGGACTTTATACTGTTAATGCATTCGAAACATTTCAATTTCTCTTTCTTTTTTTAGGCTTTCTCGCTTTTATTTATTATACTTGTCAAGGTTAATTCCTTTTATTATGTAACCTCACATAATTTACTACAGAATGGCCAACAGCTGATATCTAATCAACATTCGAGTTTTATCACTCTATAAATTGAAAAATTGATCTAACTGTTATAACGCGATAAATATTGTACATTATCGAATAAAAAGTAAATGTTCGTAACATCCACACTTCACGATAGTACAGACAGAGATGATGTCACTTATCTGAGTATAATAGTATATTAAATAATAATTATATTCATGTATTTCTAATACGATTTTTGTGACTAATAAATAGCATATTATATTTTGTCTTAATATTGTGTACTATTGATAATATTAATTCGTTGAAATCAATGTATGTACATATTAAGGTTACTCATAACCTTATATTTTTTATACCTCGGAATTGTACGTTGCTAATATAGAATTTCATTTGTTAACTGTATTTCATATTTTATATACACAGTTTCACATAATATTTAATTTGTTGTATGTCTGTTCCTTTGAAACGTTTTAAATTCTATGCCGGAAATTAATAATGATACATACATACATATATACATCAGTATTAAATCGTAAAGCTCAAACGAAAATTTACATCATGTAAACCATTATAAGCTGTCCAGCTGTCCATTCCAGTACATTTTTTAATTTTCTTATTTTAGAAATTAATGAAGTTAGCCAAATGCAATTAAATGTTTTATTATTGAAAGTAGAAAAGTTATTGATTTCAGTTACTAAGAATATTATGATAATATTACAGGACAATAATGTTAAAACAAAATTCACATGGGATCAAATTTTATTCATTTAAATTTTAGTATATAAAATGCAGATTTATCTTAGTATTTTATAATTTATAATTTATTGAAAAATTTGTATTAAAGATTTATAATTTGCTATGCAAAACTGTATATATAAATAGCTATAAGAAAATTTGAAATATATTATTTTGTTCGAAAATTCTGACTAACATATTTTCCCTATTTATGTTTGCGTAATTACCTACCTAATTATCTAATTACATTATCATATTGTCTCATTAACAAAAGCAGATCAATAATAAATAAGAGACCGGTTGTTATATACAAATATACGTAAAAAATTTCATTTCAATTTCAGATCCTAATAATAGGCTGTATATTATAAATAAATATAATTTTCTTAAATTGATACCGTATTATGTATATTAATATTAGTATATAACGCCTTATATATTAACATTGGGTTAATATTTATTTACTACAAAATAAATATGTTCACATTTCATTGTATTAAGATAAAAAGAGATCTCACACACAGAATCATCTCGCAATCGTTTTTTGGAAAAATAAACGATAACGAATTGAATTTACATAATTTACACAAGATACACAACAAATACGTACATGTTATTCTTTTGTTTATTAAAACTTATATTTAGAGCATCATGTGCACTTCAGTGGAGGAAGTAGCCTCGGGAAAGATAATAATATTATGGTACAACCGCAACGACATGGACAGATAGATGCTCATCTCGGATTTCTACAACTTTATCACAGGTTACATTTTCTTTTTATATATAATAAAAACTTAAATAACTAAATTCTATTTTGAAATGTTTTCAGTTATAATTTTTTCTGTAATTACTTGTTCTAGATATCACGTAGAATTCTTGATACCCTGGAACTTGTGTACACATAAGGAACGGAAGAGTTCCGTACCGGCAATAGTTACCGGAACTCACAATCCTAATTGCCATATTGTAGACTTGATAAGTGAAAAGGAAAGCCTAAAGTAAATCATTATATAAGCATATTTAAAATTTTACGCTTTTGTAAACAAACTACCATTATTTCTTTTTATAACAAAGTCTCTAATTTTAATTATAATATGCTTTTTTTCTGCGACAGATTAAAAATAGAATTGCTAGCATATAAAGAAAAGATCTTAAAGGAGGAGGTGCAAATAATGTGCTGTAAGAGTGGAAGTCCACTGAAGATTCAACTGAATAGTCGCGTATTGGGACAAGACAAGGGCAGACCATTGTTACGGAACGGGATACGCAGTGTCGGCGTGGAGCAATCAAACGAAGATGAGGTCTCCGAGTAGATCTCGTTGATAATGATATTATTGACTCGAATATCTAAGAGTCGAGTGTTTCTTTCACAGGTGCTGGGTACGAAACTGAGGGCATCTTTAAGCATGCAAAGCAAACAGAGTCTCTGAAGAAATTCCGAGATCGATGCATACCAAGAAGCACACGTATCCAGTCGAGGACGTATAATGTAACAGAGGATAAAACTTGATACACGAGAACGTTCCTTATTTCGAAATTTAATCATGCAAAACGCAGGATTGCGTTGCAGTGAAATTCGTCGTTGCGGTCAATTATCAATGATCACTGTTTTAATCGTAAAAGAATCACATGTGCACGTCACGTTCAATCTCAAGCATAGCGTAAGCAATGTTTTATCTATCGAGATTAATTTAATTACACAGCCTGTTCCAAGCTGCACGATATAACTTTCGAAATATGTGATGTTCAGTAAAAAAAGAAAAAGCTTTTCTTTGAATTTATTGCAACTGGTCTGATTGTACAGGCCTATATCACAACCGCAAGAGTTCTTTCCTCTTCTACATCGAGCATTATCATTGCGATAATCTCGATGCAAGAAATGAAGTGTTCCTTTAATCGGCCTTTTTTTTGAAGGATCACATGGATATACATGTATGTGTAATTACGAGTTACCGCTAAGTACCGCATTTGCCTACTGTTCCTTCTTAAACGAAAACGTATCACGCAATGCCTATATATATAAATCTATTACATCTTTTAATATCTATCGTCGATCTATCCGCAATAACAAAATTGTATTTTATTATCGTTTTACATCGAACGTAGATTTTAAACGATAAGGATATATCACTAATCAAAAGCAAGTTTCGCAATGAATGATGATGCTGTTTTCTAATATCTTGCTAAGCTGACACGAATTATTAAAATGAACAATTTCAACGAACATTTTTTTTTTTTATTAAACCTTGTTTGTACCTTACACTCAACGATCAAAGTTATAGTTTATTCAAAATTAATTTGCTGTTCAAGATCAAGAAGCAATTTCTATCATTTAGGAACGACTCTTATAGTATATTAATTTCAGTAATCAATCGATTTTGAGGAAACTATAATTTCTTCACGTCTGTGGTACTCCTATGTGCATTGTACTAATCGTATTAAAATCCAATCCTTTTTACGTTCAGAAACGAGATTACTTAAGACATTCCCTACCATATGTGATATGTAATATTTCATTACTTTTAATAGTCATTGTCGCAATTTCTCTCAATATTATTTTTTACAACAGCAGCGAATATGTTAAAGAATTCTAATTACCGTTAGCATCGGAAGTTTGACTGTTTCATGGGAATACCAGTTGGTCCGTCAACAAATTCGCAAATGTTGAAACCAAGTCTAGCCAAAGGATGACAATTACTTCTAGGATTGCCCCACTTGCCTCTAAAAGTCATCCAACTGGGTAAGATGTTGTTGTCCTCTTTCAGAAGTAATTCCATCTTCTTCCATGTGGGCCAAGCGGTACCAAAACCACTCTCATCGTAGAGGCGAGGTAATCTGACAAATTTATGCTTTCCTGGCGCCGTCCAAAGTCCATGAGATCCTCTCGCGCTAAATAATATCGGATGAGAGCCACCAGCAGTGAAAACTCTTTCGGGAAATATAGGTTTTTGAAAGATGCCTTTTCGTGTTTCTTGGCTTTCGTAAACAAAGGTTCGACTTCTTAAATCGTATCGGTAAAACGCGCCAGCGTCATGGGCGGACACGTACATGGCTGATGGATAATTCGTATCCTGAATTTAAAAAAATAAATGGTTTTATATGGGAAAATACAAAATATTGTACTGTATAAACATAATTAAACATAATCTCTAAAATATTCCGATTTATACTGAGATTTCATATGATCTTCTTGCATACGCACGAAAAATTTGATTAAAAAAGAAACAATAATTCAAAATGCGAAAAATATACATATTTATCAATTTTTAGACTCATGTCATTTAAGAAAACATTTGAAAATGCTTTTCAGAACAAAATAAGAGTATTTGTTTTCATCAAACGAGCATGAGTTCACCTACCTTAAAATAAAGACTCATGTGTTCCCAATCGCCCACGTGGTTGCCATATTCCTTGAGTATTCCAAGGCATATCCCACCCACCGTAGGTATCGGCCAGCTACCAAAAAATCCAAGATCCAGAACGCAGACTGCCTTTCCCTCGCTGAATGGATAGAACATCCAATAGGTCACGTGAAAGTGCAGCTTCCGGGACTTGTTTCCTTTTTTCTTCTTTTTTTCAAAATCACCATGTTTCTACAAATAATTCCATAAATATTTATTGGATCAACTAATCGACAGAATAATTTCCAAGAACCTCCTACACACTATCCTTAGGATATTTTCAGACGTCTCAATCTTTATTTTAAGAGCCACTATCTAAATCAAAGAACAGAAACTTTCTTTCTTTATGTCGTTCTTTTAACATCTCTACTTTTCTCTCCGTTATAGCTATTACTGTGTAAGAATTCCTGTTCAGTATATGTACCTCTAAACTCTGTTTCCCATCGCCCTTCCAAATCTTTCCAGGAAGATCGTTAGTGAGGATCATGGACGAGCCGAAATCGTCGATCTGCACATTCCTCGATGCTATCAAAGTCTCGTCCCCCTTTCTTCGCGACTTTCTTTCGTCTTTGACGGTCTTTAAGCTTATCACATCCGTAGAAACGTCTGGTATAATGCAGTTCTTGATCACAGCGTAAACCGGTACTGTGCCCCCTGGTTTTCGGCCGTATAGGAACGACGATCGATTCCTCAACAGTACTTCTACCAACATAAAATCATTCCATAAAATAAATTTTCCGTGCATTTTATAAAAATTCATTAAAATCAATTGTATCACTTTTGGATCTCTTCGAATGTAATTTTAAGATTTTTTTGTCATTTGTCATTTACCTACGTCGACTCTAGTGCGAAGATAGTCATCGTCGGATTGCATATTATCCAAGAATTCAGGTACCCCAAGGGGTAAAAATAGTTCGCCAGGTGCAAGCCATACTAGAGGCGCCCAGTCTCGTACTAGTTCTTTTACTGCAATTTAATTTAATGAAAATAACATGAAATTATAATGAAAATAAGTTGTAACATAAATTTATCCTTTTTCTATATGCGTATGTGTAATATATGCATTACATATATTGTATAAAAACAAGATGAATTTATATTACAACCCAATATTTTATAAAACTAAATAAATAAAAACTTAGGAATTATTTTAATAATTATACTTAGATTAATATTAATTCTTTTCTCACTATCTTTTTTATGTTGTAAATAATAGTAATATTAATTTCCACAAATATTATAACATAAATTTACTGTACTATACTAAAATATCGGTGGGAAATCTATGATTAAAATTACAAAGATTGGACTATTATTACATGCAGCTTGCGACATTCTAAACCTGTAATAACAATAATTCTACCGTGGAGGCAACATTATTAACATACAGAAAGTTAAACAGGTATGTATGTGCGTGGTTATATAAAGTTGAAAGTAAAAGATAATGTATCGTCCCTATAAAACAATTTAAACGTACAATTTAGTGGAAAATAAACGCGAAGGTACGAACATAATATTGTACCCGTACGTCAATGACGATTATTGATGCTAATGACGTTACCGATGATAACATAATATGTTTATTAGAAAGCCAGTTTGTTCGAGCTGCTAGCTTCAGTATGTGCCACATATATTTAGGTAGAAAAAACGAAAAGCCTAGGGGGATTCTGCTTTCATTTCATTTTGAGTGAGAAGAATTGTGAATGTATGCATCTTCGTTTCACACACTCTCACATTTCAACCTTGATCAAACAGTTATGTACCATCGTTTAAAGCGACGTATCGTATAAAACGTTGAAGATCTCGAAACCTCCTTACAAGCTCGATCGAAGTTGTAATAGTTCGCAGATCCTTATGAAAAATATTGTAAATTTTTCTTTCTCAGAATCTCGTTACCAATTAGCAAACCTTCATGAAAAATTTAATAAATTATTTTCTCAAAACCTTGTTACAAATACGATAGAAGTCGTAATAATTCATTCGTATAATATAAATCGTTATGAAAAATTTCATCAGTTTTTCCTTTCCATTCCATTTTCTTCTCTGATTAAACGTAAAATTTCATTCTGATGGAATCTTCAAATATTCGAATTCTACTGAAAAAAAAAATATCTTTTAAGATTGAGGAACAATGAGTAGCGTAAAGGGATTTTCATTTCATCATTACAGACAGGAAAAGCTTTCACCCTTGGCATTCACGTGTTGATTCATATCCTGACATCGAAATCATAATTATTATGTAGGACCGATACATGGCGTTACCATATTTGGTGTTACGGCATGTTTCTCATTATACTTCCGCAATTAAAGAACAGGCGCCGTGAACGGGAACAAGTTTCTGTTTGTTTTTACTTTAATGCGGCGCTTACGTTGTCACCGGGATAATTATCCCGTTGTTTAGATTTGCCCAAGATAATTTAATTGCTATTTGTTTTGAATGACAATCATTTCTTAGATTTTGTCATCATGATAAGTATGTAGGACCTTTCTTATAACTGAACTGGAACTATAGCTTTAAAACTGTAAAGGATTGACAAAAATTTCATCAGCAAAAATAGGTTTTCTTTTTTATCATTACATCGACCAACGAACTTAATAGATGGTTGAATGGTTAATCGTCAGTTGATGAGTTCTCATCACAACATATATATATGGTACTGTAGACAGTATCTGCCAACAAATTAGTTACTAGTATAACAAAATAAAAAATAATTATTATGATCCTAGAGATCCTTAAAGTTTATAGGAAAAATTAAATAGTTTCAAATAGTACATCATTTCATATATGTATGTACTCATGTGATTATTCCAAAATTAAAGTTTCAAAAATTTCAGGATCACCTCGGTTTACTAATACCAGATAATAAACTACTCGAAGCCATTTAATTTTGTCTAATGAAATTTTCGTTTATCTTCTACTGTTTTAGAACTATGGCTTCGCCCTGTTGCGAAAGATCCTGTAGAATCTTGTTAATCTTGTATTCCGGAGTAATTAACCATGATATTCGCTAACAATTCATGTTTCTTGTTAATATCCATGTCCATACTAATATAGTACAAAGAAAGTAGAATCATTTTAGACAAAATCTTCCCGTTACATTCTACAACACTCACGATCCTTAGGTAACATAAGATCGCCATAGATTACAAATATCTTTGAATCCTTAACATAGATTTACATGTCACGAGGAAGAGAGCCAATTTCATCATAGAAACGGACTTTCCTAGAAAAAGAGGAGTAATACGGGGGCGCTAGATAGCCAAGATGGAATTCGTTTAATTATTTTCTACGCATGCGTGTAATACAGGCGAAATCGAAGATTAGTGGAAACTCGTTTTGGTCTGCTTGACAATCGTCAAACCGGTCCAGAGAAATGGGACAATCGATTTTCAACCTTGGTCAGCGATTCAAAGCCATAAGTTTTATCCCCAGAAAATAGATCGATCGACCTCACAGCAGTACGATCATTGTAACATATATTAACAACACGTTCATGCTAACTATACACGTGATAATACGCGTGATCGTTTCGACGAGACAATTTCACCGTTAATCCAACAGTCGCAGCTTTGACTGGTTACCATGTAGACTGTGTCCCGATTCACCACGCTTTGGTGCTACTTTTGCGAGCTTGCCGTCACCTTTATAGTAAACATTTCTTCGATGATAATTCGTGTAGTGGCCGAACATGAACTTCTTTGCATATGCCCGTTATAATTTCATAATTGTAATCATATCGAAATAAATAACTTTACGATATGAATAAGTTTCCAAACGGCGATTATCATGATCTGAATAAACAAATTAGTATTTAAATTAATCCATTTTATGCATTTAAGTTATTGTACTACGGCCTTGTTACAATTTATCCTCATTACATTTCTTTGAGTCAGAATTATAAAAAATAGAGAAGGTGAAAAACGAATAAAATGTATACATCATGTTGTGCGTTTGCTAACTTCAATTTCTTTACTTATTGTTAGTCTTCTTTTGCTTGATTCTTCAAAATTACAAGTACAATATACAAATATTAATTTAAACACTTTAATTGGTTCATATCAGAAAACTATACCGATTATCTATTCTGCTATCTCTTTAATTTTGTCAAAATCCAATCACCATAAACTTACGGTGTTTCATATGAATAATAAATACGTTATTTTAACTCCAGCAACTCCACATAAATATGTTTCTATTACATTTTACGAATCTTTCAGATATTTAATAAATTTTAGACAAATTTAAAAGGACCGATCTGTCTATCGTGAATCAAATGCAGAAAATAATTGAAAATGACAATCGCTTAAACTTGGAGTTCTTACCTCGTTCTTCGTCGGTGGTTTCCGAAGTCACGATCATGTGAATGATACACAGAATCAACAGCAGACACTGCATCGTATTCGACTTGTTCACACATTTTGATAATCGAGTGCCGGAAAAGCCGCGAAACTCGAAACTTTTTAAGTGTTGCTCATCCTCGATGCGCTGTTTCCCGCCACCTTTATATCCCCACGTGCTACCGTTGCTGTGGATCTACCAGATACACCGTGTCACAGAAGAATTCAGAGGTTAACGATCGTCCTGCTACCAGCTACAGTGTTTCTCAGGTAACTGACCGGTTCTCTACGTTCCCCGTGCCGCTCACTGGACAAACATTATCGTCGCTCACAGCCATTGTGCACACAGTTACGAGGATGCGGGGGGAGACCGTAAACGTAACGAGTTAACCCTTCTATCGAATTGAAAGTTTAAAATTACGGTCTCGCGTTTTTCATTTTAACTACACTGACCTACGCGCATGTGTGTATTACGCATATGAGTACGGAGAAATTATATATATACATAGAGAGTGCTTTTTATATAATATATAACTTGATTTTTCTTGATCGCCATTCTTACTTATAACGTTGCTATTACTTTTAGTTTATCGATAATGCAGTTCGAATGCTAAGGATTCATTATCAATAGAATACGAATTTTTATGCATTTATAGGAAATTTGAAAATGAAAAGTAACCAATAACAGTAACATTCTGTTATCAGTAACAGAATGCATATAATATGAAATAATATAAGTAATATAGTGCTTTTTATAATATTTGGTAAGTAAAACAACCTTCGACTCAGGTTCTATTTTTTAAATTATATTCTCAAAAATATAAATTTACATAGAAATCCATAGTCGAACTATAAAGCATTCAAGGTCATAATAATAAAGTTATATGAAAAAACATGCTATATTATTGTAATATTTTATATTAAATAACACTATTAGTTTGATTAAATTTTTTATGAATCTTAATTGTATAAATGTGTACATATTTCTTATTATATAACTTTTCATAAATAATACTAATATCTTGTTAATTAGTTAATCGTTATATGATCATGCGATATTTTATTACGTAAGCAAATAATACATGTATATATGTGCGTATCTGTCTGTCAAAGATTGTTTATATTTCCAATGTATGAGAATTTACTGATAAAAGAAAGATTTGTTAGTAAAAATAGTCATGCTATAGACTTTATAAAAACTATTGACATGAAATAAAAATAAAAAGAATAGAAAGTGGTCGTAAATTACGACTGCGGTTGCGAAAGGGATACAAATCGGGCGAACAGGAAACCGCAGAAGCCATTTACGATTAGTGAAAAGAAAAGCGCTCTGCATGTAGCATAATTATAAGAATTACATTTGTAAATGCTATATTTCCGACGTTGTCGTTCATGTGTACAATACCTTTATGTTTTCGTAAAAATTCCGTATTTTCGCTAACTTTTTACATTTTACCCTTTTTTTGCCAAAATAATGAAAGGTATTATAAATATTTCAAATGATGCAAAATTACTGTAATATTCAGTCAAAGTTTGTGATACTACTTTCATTTTTATAAAATGTACATTGTCAAGGACAATTATTATACACACAAAAATGACGAAACTGTCAATGTCTACATATTAATGCAAATGACAAGGTAGTCGAGAATTAATATTTTATAATACTTGCTTATTTATTTAAGAACTATATTTACTTTATTCATTCTTCACACAGAAACATATTCTACATCTTATATTTACATTATTCGTAACAAGCTTTATAAACACTTATTCGTAAATTATACATAAGTTAATAACAATTTATATGTTTGAATATCACACTTTTCAAAGCTTTTCTGTTATTTAATTCTATAACTCTATACAGCCGATTAGATATAAACAAAATTTCAACAATGTGAATGAAAAATTACGCGTGAGTTATTAATTTATGAAATATATGTAGCGATAATTTAGGAGCCTTTTATCACAAAGTGCTTATTGCTATCGCTTTAATCAAAAGTAATACATTTTAATGTCAAATACATGCAGTGTTATAAGAATAAAACAATAATTATATATTTATCGTTTACATTTAACCTTTTAAGAAAATTCACAATATGGCAGGAGAATCCACTTTTTATACGTATGTCATTAGTTTTCATATTTAGAATTTATAACAGAGGAAAATAAGAGAAACTGAAATTTGATTTGTTAATTGCTTTTATCAAATGGAATATTAAAAATAACAATTTTAATCAATTAAATAATGTATAATATTGCTTATGACAGTGTATAATATACTATATAATGGAGTGAATAATAAACTGTAAAATGGAGCTTGGAGAACATTTGTAGCTGCACTATACATAATATTAAGAATAGGGGTGTGTGGATACCTGAGTGTAAGTTCAGGCCAAGCACTGGTCAGATTAATTCATATGGGATCAGGATTCTTGGAGCTTATAATATTTAGATACTCGGACATACTTATGTGGTTACAAACTTTCGGAATCCCAATCTTACATCAAGAATTCTCGATCCAATCCAAATGTACTTTCGAATATTTGAACACCCCTAATTACGAGTATCACACACAGCAACTATTAACACTTTTACTGCCAGCTGGTCGATATGTAGCCCCTTAGTGCTTATGCAAAAACTGCCACTGACCAATATGTCGGCCATGCTTGTTTACGTTCAGACTATCTCTCCTCCAAGTACGGTATTTTTCGCATATATCACGTATTTGAAGCTGGCAGTATGAGGGTTAATAAGTCTGAAGTTATGTTATAATTAATATATCACCATTTAAAGTACCATTTGCTATATGCAAACAAAGTTTCAGAATTTGATATAATTCTTCTTCATTATAGTTTCTTATATAATAAAAGCAATGATAACAAAAACATATATTTTCATAGGGTCGTGAATTTTGCATTTTAAGAATAATGAGTTATACAATTCATGTAAAAATTTCCTTACATTTCTATATAATAATCATACATGATTTTATAAAACAGTGCTCCTATGTAAATTGCTTACAAAGAGGAAGATGCATTTTATAAAATGCTTGTATTTGAAGTAAATTTTAAACTCAAAGGTAGAGCATAAATATTTCATTTTTTCATTAATCACTTCAGTTTCAAAATGCACTGTTTTAAACAATTGTAAATCATACTTCCACATATTTGTATATTTATTCTATATTTTGAAAATATACATATATAATTAAATTTGTCCAGTTGAATAAATCACAGCATAAGGCATAAGGCACAGCTGTATATGTACTATATCAAAAAGATAAGACATGCAACTGTACTATTGTATTTTTATCGTAAATACAAGGAAGCAGCAAAACTTTGATCTCATATGTAACATCTTCTGTTTTGTCTTTCTAAATTTGAATAATTACTTTATTCTCCAAGTAGAACAGTTTATCTTAGTCGATAATTGTATAGTTATTTGTAAAAAATTTAATTGCAATGTGAATTTGATGTTTAACAAAGATATTTTTTAGTTTCAATAGAGTACAAAAAATATTGTACTAATTGAGACATGTTTCTTATTAAATCTGGCAGTCTTATGTAAATGGAGATCTGCAGAGTGGGCACAACGCTTGATGCTGCAAGACCAAGTGTGATTTAAATTCATTAATTTAAATTTTGATGAAATTAAAAAGATCTGCGATCATGAAGTTTGTGCGTAATACTGTATTGTTAATGTTACTTACCCCTTGAGCTTGATGTCTCCATTTATCAATGCAGTTCTTGTGAAATCGATGTTTGCAAGGTAGGATGTACGTAGCTCTACTTATCAATGGTAATAGACATATTGAACATTCTTCAGAATCAAATAATCTGTTGGATCGTCTATTATCATTAAGAAAAAAGTTATTTGTTATTTAATTATGTAACACTTATTTACGTAGTTATGCTTCCACTATACACTTATATTTAGATCATGTTTAAAACAACTTACTCTGAATGATATTCGTACGTATGTTCATAGTATTGCTGCGCAGTTCTTGGCTTATTAGTTCCAAACATAAAATAGAGAACCGTAGCTACGGTGACTCCGATGAGTATAGTTACGAAACCTGCATGCGGCATCTTTCTGGTATTGACAGTTCAACTAACAACAATCAACAAATTCGACGAACTAACTTTGGGTATTCCATCCGCTCAAACTTATGAAACTAACGTTGATCTACAGCTTTCAGCAAAAATACATAAAAAGTGCGACGAAACCCGTGAAATCCCCGCGGCATAAACAATGAAAAGATCGAAACGTTGCCTACTTCGACCGTATCGATTCTTCGTTTAGACGTCTGGACAGAACAAAACACTATAATAACTTTGCATCGCGGTCATATAAACAGATCTCGATACTCGCTAGGGAAAACCATCCCAAAATTGAATCATGAAAAATAAACATGGAAGATAACAAAGTTCTTGTTCTCGCGAGACAGATAGAGATGAGTAAAGAGTCTCTGTCTCTATCTGAAACATTTCTAGCATATCACACATGCGCAGAACGTGAACCTCCTTGTCTTCCATCTTAACTTTTGATGACTCAATTTTCGAACGGTTTCTTCTATGCTTTTGGTATGAGTGATAAGCCTGCTTATATGAACGTGATCGTTGTTTGCACATAAGAGCAAACAGGCTGGCTAACAGAAGTTTTGCCAACTTACATATCAAACATAATCGTTAAAAATAATATATACTGTGAATCTCAACTTTGATTAAAATTACTACTAATATATGTCTGATGTGAAAATAAGTGCATTGAAATTATGACATTAAATGTCATGTCGATGTGATATTAAATTATTAATAACGATACAATTACATTTATCTTATGGGTTGTTATTTAGTGTTTTTTACTGAAGGTGACTGGGGACATTTGACATATATATGCCAAATTTTCGATGGTATCGTCATATAATATAATAAAAATTGCATTTTTATATTGCATAAGTTATCATTTACTTTCATTTTATTTTTGTAATGGATAGATTTTCATTTTTCAACAGTTATAAAATGATACATTTATTGCTATTTACATTAATATTCCTAAAAATGATTAAAAGAAATGGCGAAACAATATTACGTCTTTTTCACTTTGAAAGATATTCGTAAAAAGAGTCGTCACTATAATTTTGTGTTAATGCTTTGCATTCAAATTTAAAAATTTCTCTCACAATTGTTAAATTAAAACAATACATTACCTCATTTAGATAAATTTATGAAGAGTGAAATCTTTTCACCTGTTTATTTTAAACTACATTCATTGATTAGTCGTAAATAACACTAATGGCATTAATAAAATTTAAACCTTCATAACACAACAGATTTAAACAAGTAATATCACTCCTTGAGAATGATGCGTTCGCAAAAGTAATCCTCCCAAGTTATTCCTTTGATTATGAGAAATTACATCTTTATCGTCCTCTTATTAATGGCATATTTCAAATCTGATAATCTAAAGTTGCTGTAGAATGAGGGGGTGATAATGTAACAGGTGTCATAGAAGAAACTGTACGATTGATAGATTGTAGTGGTGGTGCTTGCTGTTTTATTAACATGTGCCGCAGACATTGTGCTTCCTCTCGAAGCGTTATCACTTGTGCCCTCAAAATTGCATTTTCATGTTCCAAAATAGTTGCGCGTAATGCAATCTACAATAACATTTTAACAATTTGATATATTATAAATATTTTCTTGTTCTTGTAGCAATATAATTCAACTTTTACTCACGTTATCTTCTCGTATTTTTCGGGCGTCACGAGATTTTTTCGCAGCTTGATTATTACGTTTACGTCTTTCGTAATATTTCTCGTCCTTCTGATCATCCGGAATGGGTTTTTTTTCGCTTCTGGGTCGTCTGTGTACGCTTGTAATGTTATTCGCCCCCAAAAAGTGACGATTTATCATAGTACCTGTTTTACCAACAGATTAAATGTTTCATTAATCATTGCACTTTATGCTCACGTATTTACGAAACACTATAAATGTAAAATTATCTATCAATGTTTAATCAATAATACTTAGCGAAAAATACAAAAGTTTTGCCCCGGGTGAGGATCGAACTCACGACCTTAAGATTATGAGACTTACGCGCTGCCTACTGCGCTACCGAGGCACTTACTAATGCAATTGAATAATAATAAATAATAACTCTTAATTTGTACAAGCATTATTCCTACTAATTAAGTAATTGAAACAAATATTCCCTTACTTGTATTGCTATTTGAAAATGCTGGGGGCACACTTATGGTTTGTATTAAAGGTTGCATGGTAGTTAGGAATGGTGGTTGAAGCAAAGATCCTGGAAGTGAAAACGTTGACAATGGTGAAGGTGTTCGGTCGATTGCTGTATCCGGTGTATTCGAACTTTCTAAAATGTTGATATTTCTAAAGTTGTAGTCTTTGGAATTGTATGGTTCGTATCTGCACAGATCTACAAAATTAATATAATTTTATTATAATTTCCGATATTATATTTTTAATAATAAAGAGAAGATATCGCAAACTAGCTTCCAGTTTTATTTTGAGAAATGTATCTAAGAATCAAACTACGCAGTATTTATTTATGAATTTCGATTTATCTAATTTAATTATTTTGAAAGATATTGCTCGTATAGTAATGAAATAATTCATGTGTATAAAATTTGTTACATAGTGACAATATAATATATGTTTTTTAAAAAACGAAATATCAACTGCCCCTGTGGCCTAATGGATAAGGCATCGGTCTCCTAAACCGGGGATTGTGGGTTCGAGTCCCACCAGGGGTAATTAAAAAATTATTTTTTTGTTTTCCAATTCTATAGATTATTTCTTTTTGTCCTTATTTAGTACTATATTTAAAGAAGGAACACAAGTATGAAATTCAATGAAATTAGTAAAAATTCAACGCCACTCTAAAAGGGATGAATTAAAAATAAAGGAATTGTGTCTTATTTCATTTTAGAAATACAATTTTAACAACAGACAGTAAATTTATGTGTATGATTGATCTTAACGTATTGTATGTTTTCATAAATTTCTTGTCGATTCACTATGAATACTATATTATAATTAACCATTCCAAATATTTCTGCCCAGACTGATTTTACCTTTTTCACTTACCCCTCTAATTACTCCGACGATATTAATAACATAATAACAAGGGTAATTTTAAATGTGAAAGGAGTAAAAGAAGTAAAAATTGCAAAAAAAAACCTCTACCGTGACAATGTGTCAATAGCACATTGCCGTGACCAGGATTCGAACCTGGGTTACTACGGCCACAACGTAGGGTCCTAACCACTAGACGATCACGGCTACTTGAGGAGTTGTAAACAGTCTGGAAATCGCCTTAATTCAAACATCATGCTGATCAACATATTCATCTATCCATGAATTGGTTCGCTTGCTCTTTAACTAAACAAAATCTCAAATTACAAAACTGAAAAAGTCGTACTAAACGTAAAATAAAATTATATATATCAATTTGAACAATACATAAATGTAAAAATGTATAAATATAAATAAATATATTAGTAATGCAGATATAGTACATTTCATTGTTACTATTCTCTTATTGTATAAAAAATAAAAAACTTAAGTGCTTATAAATAGAAATTAAGCGCTTTTATCAAGAAAAAAATTGTATTTTATGATTATGAACAAAATTGATATCAAAATAAGAAGATGCGGATTTCTAATTAAACAATAGAGAATCCAAAATCCATAAAAGTACCTGAAGTCGGTGCGAACAGGCTATAGCTTCTCAAGAAATGCAACGCAGAAACCGCGCCTGACACTGCGCTTCCGCTACAAATTGTCCTTGCATGCGCGTGAGAGCTCATTCCTCTAAAACAGATAGAAACTATAAACACCAATGAAACCACGTGCAGCACTTTCAAAAACGGTCAAATTATTTTCATTCACAAATGAATCAAATAAATCACCGATATTTCTATTCGATAAAAGTTCTTCGAAGCATCCTATCAACTTCTATGAAACCATCCCTAATCTTGAATTAATTGAAACTCACAATTTATCGCGTTCATCAGATATTCCTCACTTATCATCCACAAATGTTAAATTTACAATCTCCTCTTGATCTTCTCAATCTGTATAATTTCGATTAATTGTAAAATAAAATTCAGTTTCTTTTCTTTTGATGTTTCCACGTTTCACAAAATTAGTTGTTCCCGTATTCACTAACTATAAATTCAATAATAATTTAGAAATATTGAGAAATATCAGCTAGATGTTTAAGGACGCCATTAAGTGTTTAAGAGGATTTTCGACTTCTTCGCGACGTAACTTCTTTCTCGTCATAACTTCCCGTCAGGTCTGTTGATGTTCCTTATCACGTGCTTCGTTACCGCATACCTTCTCACAGAAAGGATCCGCAATTCGTCGCCATCAGGGATGGTTCCGCCTCTTTGTACATGCGCAACGTAGAAGCTAGCTACTGTTCCGCCCCTGAATCGTTAGGGGTGAGTACTTGGCTGGTATTTTAAGTGGTCAAGCAAGGAAAAAACCTAACCCTGGGCGGCCAATCCCCGGGTATGGGTCCTTCAAGCGATAATCGCTCAACCTTACGCACGTATCACGACCCTAATCTCTAGATCTATTGTTATAATAGGTCGCTGGGCTCTTCGTATCTTGCATGATTGAATGATGGAGATTAGCATCGACATCGCGTTGAAAGTTGTTACTGACAGACGTTACTGTTTATGAAACACGCATTTATGCTCTTTTTCTTCTGGTCATATCGTTGCTTCACTTCTGCGTGCCTCGAATTAATGTTGAAACGACAATTTTTTCTGTAAAAAAAAGTTTTTATGATTTATTTCATATCGAAACATATTATAAATATGGTAAGAATTTGTCATATTTTAAAAGAAGATATTTTTGACATACCTTATACTTACTATAGTCATTACGCTTATATTTTATACATTTATCATGTAAGAGTAGAAATGTGGGTATTATAGAAATAAGTATAAAATTTAAGTTTTTGTAAGAAAACGTGGTTTCAAATGCATGAAGCAATCGCCTGACTTTCGTTGTCCTGGTATTTATGAAGGAAAAGCGAGGATGTTGGGACGCAACAATTTTATTCTGTCATTTTTTATATAATCAACGTGTACAAACGTTAAAGAGTATCCTACACGTATTTCAGCTTTCTGGATAAGTTTTAGCACTTTCTACGAACTTTGTATTTTATTCCTTTCGTTTTTGCTTAGATTTCTAGTAAGATGTTTTTTGGATGTTTGTCAGCGTGAACGATTCTACAAAAAATGTCCTCTCTGCGTCACAAAACAGTTGATCCTCCTAATCCACGCCGCAATCGCTTCCTCTTCTTGAATCACATAATAGACAGAAAACTAAAAATATTAATAAAAATATATAATAATATTAAAAGGCAAATGTTGTCTCAAATAAGATACAAATGTGTATATAAATATGTAGGACAGAGAAGAAAGTAACTCATATTTATACTTTTGAAAATTTTCGCATAAATGTTGCTCTGTTGCATATAGTTCTTTTAACTTTACAAATAATACTATAACATTTCATGGCTGTATAAATTCATGTCACTAATAATTATTGCATAGCTTCTGCTATAAACCATTGCAAAATAAGATAAACTTAAATTCTCAATTTTTAAACATTATTGAATACCTTGGATTTTATTAGTATTATCTGTAGGAAATACACTTTTAAAAATCTATATTTCGTATATGCAATTAAAACTACACTTTCTGGTGCCACTTTAAAACCGACAATCCTATTCAGTCTGTTTGTTGGATAGGAATTACCTTGCTACCTACAAGAAATACAAAAGTCTCGTTATTATGTCGATAAGGACTCGGGAACACCTTTATTATTCTTTGTCTGTTATTTTATACCTCTACATATAGGATATTCAACGTAGTAAATCTCTTTCAAGTGTCTTCGAAATACCATAAACATGTAGACAGAAACATAAACATAGACAGAGACACTAATTATGAAAGATATTTTGTAAGTATACAATATCCTTTAAGTTCTTTATAAGTTATGTTTATATTAGACAATACGTTTATACAATATCTTTAATGATATAATATATTACCTTTATATTATATTAATAGCGTGCTTCGTATTATTCCTAATTCGTATTTTATTCACTGTTTGGCTGATCTATTTGGCAGAGGCTCTCATATTTTCAGAAAGCTTAAGTTTCCCTTTTGGCAAATTATTTTATGGCATTTATCTTCATCTGTCTATGCTTACATACATATGTACATATAGACATACAAGAACATTGGCATGCTATGTTAATCTAGCAGACAAGAACCACCTACCTACGCGTTTCTAATGTCTCTGGGACAATCGGCAGCTGACACTTTCATGTTACCTACAAATGTTTAATGCGTTGGTAATTATTATGAAGTAAATTACACGACCGTGTAGGCAATATCGAATGGGGGAACTGCAACATTGATGAGGCTGACTCGTGCCTTAAAATTGTTTCTATTCGACCTCATCAATGTTGCAATCCACGCCGTCCGTACGACATATATGGCAATTAATGGTCAAAAGATCGATTGCTTTTCGCAGGAGTTAGCCGTACTGCAATAGAACAACCAGGTCCTTTGACCTTCGCGTGTCTGTAGCTGTGTATTGCGAAGCATAATCGGCACAAAACGATCAGAAAATATGAGTAATATTAGTAATTCGATCAGTAAATACTTTTCAATTGTTCAATTAACTGTCGTGCGGTGGATAACACTAAACACGCTTTTCAATTTGCAACGCAAGAATCTTAAGAAATATTAATATAAAAGTATCTAAAAGTTTAAAAATATAGATATAGTCAAATGATCAAAAATTTTACATCAATGTTTACGTATAGCTTTTCTCAACGCTTAAAAAAAGTAATTATTCTGTTTGAAAAAGATATTTGTATATGTATAAAGAAAATAAGTTCAAGAATTATTCAACTAGTGCCGCAAATAGCGCTTAATTTCTTTCTGCTAAATTAAATAATATTCTTAAGCAGTTAAAAAATTCTACTTTCAACGAATTCGCTATATTTGTGATATCCTTAATTTTGTCTATGCTTGCAGCATTAAATCTTCTTCCTTTCTTTAACACAAGTTGGACACTAATAGCGGTAAACGTAATTGCACGAAAGAGAATTGGAGGTGCGACGGTGATTTACAGAATAGCGTGTCGTTTTCGTACGCGAAAAAGGGGATGAGCAGCGTGGATTATATTGCCTGTTCAAATTTAACTCGGGGACGGGGGCGCACCGCGGGTTAAATAACGCCATTTGTTATCGTAATATCTAATTTAGCGTTGAAGGGTGATGCGCCAACGGCCATGTGGTCGTGATCTCACGAGGCCACGGTACAGGTGTCTTAGGAATAACAGTTTAGCTTCCATAAGTTCGCCAGGTGTACCTGTAAGAAACAAAATGATTCATTCCCAGACCCGCTTTTAAACATGAACTATACTCCCTGGCAATTTTTGCAATACTTATCTACGTTTACATATTTTTTAAGTTAAGAGAAGATATCCATATCATTGGAATCTTCTTCAATAAACGTAGATGTCATTTTAAAGTATACCTTTTATCATCCAAATGAATATATTTTTTAGATTATTGAAGAAATTAGATTGAGGTTGACTTAAATATCGAAAACTATTGTCAATAAATATTTTAAATATACTACTCCTACTAATTTTTACAATATGTATATTTTGCCAATATATACCTTCATGATAATTTTTTCATTCTTGTTAAGAGATCACATAAGGAATCTTAAAAAGAATACTCCTATTAGTATTAAGATAAACGCAATTTTGAATTTTGCTTAAGGTGCTTAAGATTACTTGAGATTACTTAAGATATTTAAGAAAAGTACTGATTGTTAATTAATAAAAAATTAGTCTCCTTGGAATTTCAATTTCCTTTTTAAAATTCAATTTTTTACTTCTACATATGCAAAGAAAATGGACAACTTGGTAATATAATGGTATAATATATATATAATGGTAATCATTCCTTTATAATGATACCAATGAAAACTAAACCTGCTAATCGATCTGATCAAGTCTGACGTTTTCACAGAGAAGCAAAAATAATCAACGAGACTTGTCCTTACATTACGAACCGCGTTCTCGGCGCTGTGTCGGCCGCTCGTTATCATTATGCGGCTGGATTCGCGATAGCGAACGCCCCCGCGGCTCTTGCTCGCTTGGTCTCTGCTCGTGCGAACCCAAACACCTGCCCGCGACCAACGAGTAACGTGACATCACGTCATGTGACCTCCTGAGCCCCGGATGCGCCCCGAAACCCCTTAGATCCCAATGACACCGCGCGACCTCCGACTAATCTGCGTAATCGCAGTCCTGGAAAACGGCGGATTACACACTCTGACCATATCTTCGTGCCGCCATCGCATTTTCCTCATTGTACCCTCTGTCTTTTTTTAATCCTACTTTTAAAGTAACCAAAGTTTCCCTTTGGTTTCTTTAAATATATTTGTTTTATAAGCGGAAGCAATTATTTTAAAGATTGGCCTATTGTGTTATCAAAATTTCTGCTTAGTTCTTTTAGGTATACTTTTGTTATACCTAATGATTAGCCTTACCTAATGATTATATCTTTGTAATATTACAAAGATATAAGATAAGATAGATATCTTTGTAATATTACAAAGATATAATACAGTAGTCATTAGTATTATAAACAGTTACCGGTTCATTATAAGTATTGTTGCAGGTATTTTGACCTATTTACTGTTTCCTTTAGTGGTCATGTTTGGTAACAATCCTAATTCGAGTCACAATTTTTATTGAAATACAGATAGAAGGTATTTAAAGAAGATTAATAATTTGTTAAGTCTGTTTTGAAAAATATAATTGTAGTGTCACTTTATAGAATAAACCTCTCTTAAATGAAATTACCTACTTTAAAAAAGAAACATTTAATAAATGAAATACAATACCTAATTATTTTATATAATCAACATTTTTACCTTCACATTTTATCTAATCTATCAGTTGGAACTCAATTATGCCAATATAAAACAAAATCTAGCAGATCCTATGTCTCCAAGTTCTTTAGAGTTCAAGGGATGAACGATTCACCTGAAGAAGCTTCAACAAGTATTTTTCATCGTTCCACGAGTAAAATGTTTGTTCTCCTTGTTCGTAAGTGATGAATACGAAGGAAGATCACGCATGATTCCATATATTGTACACCTACAAGCGACATCATGGCAAAGGGGTCGCGTGTCTAGCCATTAATTTCATCCACCGTTTACCATCTTCGCGTAGGAAACACGGATTCCTCTTTCACCCTTGCACGAAGTCACGTATTCGTGACGCCCATTGTTTCACAACCGAAGCGAAGTTATCTCATCAAGTCGTCACGAGGACGCCCCTCCTCTTTGGCAAAAGACGTGATTAAACTTTTCTTACTTCGCTCGGTTTGCCTATTTACCACTGACTTCCGACTACGTTCTGCGTTCCTTCTACGTGTTTCGTGTCAGGTGTGTACTGATTAGCAGATTTCCGTTTTCGTTACTTCGTTTACGCTTCCCTTATGCGGGAAGTATCGCCTGCGATGAAAGATTAACGTACCAGCTTTTACTTTTCTTCTTTTGGGTTACTTGACTTTTTTCAAGCAACCTGCATCGTTTCATTTTTAGTTCCATGAAGTAACTTTTGAATTCGCCTGATTTCTAGATTTATATTTGAGCTGTTCACACTCAACATATGAAATTTTTTAATTAAAATTGAATTGAATGAAAATTTTCAGGTTTGGTACCATAGCATTGATGCTTATTATATATATAATTTCATCAATTTTTTCTATTTTTGTTTTATGCAATGAAGTCATTTGGCAAATAAGTGGTTTATCTGATCTTTGGAGAATTCAGAATGAATATGTGTTAACAAATTAATGTGCTCACTCCATACGTTTCTAAAAATCGCAATATTTTGAAAAGTAAATTTTAATAAATAATTTAATGAAGCACATCATGTAGAAATAATCGATACAAGATAAAAGTTATACAATTTTATATAAAAATTCTATATGGCGAATGATTCTCCTCTAGTCTACCATTGACCAATTTTTACAGTTCTCCAGATTCTTTCGTTCGTAGATTCTTTGCCCTAGTTCTTTCATTGAATGAGTTAACGTAAATGCTTCTTATTCCATTAAAAAATACTAGAAAATATAATAAGAGATACCGTAATTCTTCCATAACCAGAACTTAATCATTTAGACTTAGGGTTTGGTCCCGTGAGGTATAGAAGGAGTATACAGCCCTTCGTTTCCCAGGCTGTTGGCAAATTGTGGTTTACCGCGCTGGCACGGTTCTTATCCGCACTCGTCCAGGTAATTCTTAGCCAGTAAGCTCGTCGTTATCAGATACGAAACAGCCATCAATAGTTTTGCGAAATTCTAAAAGAAACAACGGAAAAATTCAGATGTAATCGTACTCTGACTACAATTCTTGGTACATCTCTTTTTAAGCGTTCTTTCTTAAGTGTTTATTTATAGATTTTCTATTTATAGAAATTCTATTTATAGAAATTCTGTTCATAGTGATTCTATTTAATAACCCTGTAATGATTTTCTCTTCGAGTAAAATTATTTTTACATAAAGAAAGATATTATTAAGATTGAATACTTAACGAAAATTGTTTTTTTGAATTCTTAATCAATGAAAAGTTGTTATCGTATAACTATTCTTATTCTTTTACGATACAAATACAAGATAGATGTGAAAAGGTAGATTTAAATATGAAAAAGGAAAACTACGCAGTAGAAAGTCAACTTGCATAACGAAAATGGAAGAGAGCAATGTATAATTTCATTATATATTACATTATTGAAATAAAAGCATGTTATTTCCGTGTACGAACAGACATTGCTTCTTATTAATATTTTACTCATACGGTTCTCCCTCCAGCGATCAAATGCTCCTCCTATTTTTTCCTCTTCAGACCAACACACCGCCCACTTACCATATAGCATGTTCATGTACTGTTATTTCAATTGCAAATCGATACTGACGCATGGAAAACACAGTTACAGAGGTAACTCCAGGCAAGATGGATTTCATATGTCTTGGAAAATGGAATGATCTGGCATTTTATTTAATTCTATTGCTGGACTCTATGTTTTACAATACTAATATGTGTTGAAAACTATGGTTATTATTATTTAAATATTAATAAATCCTATAGTATACTGTTCTCTCACACGATGATCTACAGTGGTTAAAAATATGATAATAGCGTAGTAAATATAAATGATAATGCTAGAAATAAAATTCTTATTGGAAAAATAGTTATTTTGTAAATTATCATAAATGAATATTCTGAGTTCTATTGAAGTTCTACCGAATTTGTTTATTAAAAAAAATATCTGAACATTCGTAAGTTATTCTAAATGTATTGTTACCGTATACGGCATCCTTCAAGATAGTTCACTTCGATGACATCTCGATAAACAATAATCTTTAAATTCACACGCTCGATACAAATACGTGTTGCTTCTTCTAAATTTTACATGCTTTCTTACTGGATCATTTACTTTGAATATGGAGAATTCAAGATCAGGAACATTATCAGACGCAGAGGCAAACAGAATGTTAAATGAAATCCTTGAAGAAGACAGGGAAGAAAATTTATACGATGATGACGAAGATGATGATGAAGGCGATGAATCACAGTGTACAGCAGCTTGCGCAGGAGATCCTGCTGTTAAAAAGGTCTAACATATACTACATAACAAGAAAATGATCTTTTAAAAAGTTCAATAAAATGTTTCCTTTTTTAAGTCCATCATCTTCTTGAAATCAATTTTGGCAATTACAATTTTTCAAAGTTCTTCAATCTACAACTTTGTCATAATATATTTAAACTAAATAATAAACCACAATATCCTTATCTTCCTGAAATTATCCTTCGTTAATTCCAACTTCACAAACCTTCTTCATTCTCAACTTTCTATTATAATATTTAACATAAGTAATAGACCATGAAATATAAAACATCAGATTCAATCTTAATCAGAACAGCAGTCTTAACGTCATTTGTCGTCATACAATTTCTTTCTTTTTGCAGAGATTCTGCGAGTGTATGCGCATCGCAGAAAATTCTTCGAGGTTCTCCTTGCGCGTGATGGAGGCGATGAGGTTGTTGCAGCGTAAAGAAGACCGTCTGCTGCCGACATGCACCGCGGAGGATATCGTCGACTATATTCAAGCAACTTATCACGACGATGGTGACCTTTACGCTCAGGTGCGAACCACGCTGAAACAGGTCTGTTCCCAAGGGTTAGTTCTGCGTCAAACAGAGCGAAACAGCCGGTGTAGGCGAAAATTGTGTCTCGCGTGAGACACGATCGCGTTTCAAGGCAACTGCAAAACCGTTTATCTCGCTCGTAGACCGTGCATCTATCGACCAGTTTCGTTTGCAGTTCAACTGTTAACTGTAACGCTTCCATCGGTTCGTTTCACTCGATGAACAATCAAATCTTTTCCTGTAAATGAAATTTAGGAGATTTCGGAAGGATCTATTACTGACTGAGCCTTCTAAGACTGTTCTGAAAAATAAAGAAAATGCAATTATTTGTGTTTTTATAAAACTATACAATATAGTGCTATAGCTGTAAAAAGCTATGACTATGTTTCATTTCATTCAAAATTGTATTTTCTATTTAAAAATAAAATATATTACGTTTATTATTGAAATTAATAACAAAATAGTTTATTTTCTATTAACAGTTTTTATCTATTTTATATTCTATCATTACATATATTATTAATGTTAAGTAAATAGTTAGAGGATCTTAAAAAATATTAAGAAAGCGACAATGAATTTCCAAATAATTATTCTTATGACGTAGTGCAGAATAGCACTCTTTTTCGCCTCAAAAGTTAAGATAACTTATCGATAAATTTCTATCCTAGATTCGTTATGGAATTGTTAGAAAACGAGTATCATTTAATCGGACCAAATGCGATCTCGATGAACCAAGCCACTTGCACGAAAGATCGAAGGGATTGCGCCTTGTCTTCGCCAGTTAAGACACCGAAACTTCGCAGGAAACGCGATGATAATGGTGACGATTGCGACTGTGAAACGACAACTGACGAAGAACCAGAACCTACGAGCAAAAGTCGAAGAGTATGGATCAACAAATCAAAAAGAAATACTCGAAGGCAACACAAAAAACGTGAAGAGACTGTTGCAGCTAGAGAAGTACCGCAATGCTCTTGTAACATGACTGACGAAGACGTAGGCGAAGACGAATGTGTATGCGAGGATCAAGTGCAAAGAAACGCTAGACATAATAATAATTCAAGAGTGCAAGAAAGAGAAGATGTGCAAAAAAATGAACACAGAAGAATAAATGAAGAAAGACAAACGAGACCAGTTCAGGATTTCTTGATAGAGTCCTCAAGAAGAAATGTTCAGGGAAGGAATAGAACGATGGAAATTGTTGATAGAACAACGATAGGAAACAATAGATCAAACCACGCATTATCAGATAACGTGGATAATTTTTACAGTGAATTACAAGGAAAGATTTTGTCTTCTGGAGGCAAAAAGAGGGAAAGAGAACTAAAAGCGTGGATTAAACGTTGCCAAGAAGAATGTAAACGACAAGAGAATCGACGAAACAAAAATAATTAAATTTTTCGTTGAGCTCGTGACTCTGCTAAACGTGACTTTGATCTAAATTATTAATAAATAACTACTTCAAGTGGAGTGCTCTTTTGAATGATAAAATATTATTTTTGAATGGAATATTTTTCACGTAACGTTTTGTGCGTACAACATTTTATACAAATTTTATCAAATGTATAATAAACAGATCTTTGTACCTTTTATTCCGTTTTTACTTGCTTTTTTGTATCATTATATATTACCTTTTTATTGGTTTATACATATTATTTTTATTTTTCGTTGGAAACAGTGTCAAACATGGAGAAAGTTGTAGGAACCTCCCGGTACGATCGATGGGGATTAAGTAACCAGAATGCACCGCAAAAGAAAGTGCTTCAGTTACATAAGATCTTAATCTGTTATCTAAAATGCCAGATATCACAAATATAGAGATTTTATATCACTTACATTAGTAAATTACATCGATAAAATATAATTCATATTAAACTTATACCTGCATTTGAGTTTCTGCGCGAATGGATGATTCTCTTTCTTGCGTTTCTTCTTCGAAATCTATTACATGCATTATTACGTTGTTTTCGAACGCTATCGGTGTACGCGATCTTCCTTAAATATTGATACACTAAATCGGAAACCGTTGATTTCTGATCATGGCGTCGTAGAGGATTTTGCTCCTTGCTTCTATTATTTTTGTTTCGAGATGCCAATCTATTCATAGTTATGCATTATTCGAGAAAATTAAGGAAGAGAAGAGCGAATTTAAAAGATTTAAATGTTAAAGAATCATCCATTACACTAATTTCTTTTACCTGGCTTCCTTAGTTTCTTCCTTTCTTGTTATTTTATATCGATAACCTCTGTTTTCTAATGTCATTTTGGTTACTTTATAACATTAGATTCATTAGATAGAGAAAGAATTTAAAAAGGGAAATTTGTACCATTACATACCATTATTTAATTTAACATCATTTTTCTAAAAGGAGAACTACATATTTTGTTCGTTAGACATGATACACACATATATGTATAAACGAATTCGTCTGCTATGTAAATTCGTAGACGTGTGATCAAAGGTAAAGTTTATTTATAATTTTTATCAATAGATGATACAAATATTTTCTATTACATATTGACTTTCCTATACATAGTTTGTGCTTTTATACATAGTATTAGTAGAGAATATTATCAAGTAGAGATTAAATCTATCAGTATTAACTAAATACAAGATTAAGTGCTGTATTTAGTTAATATTTATAGTAGTTTTTGGTAAATGATATGATAAATTTATCTATACCTTTTTACCAGTAGATGGTACGAACACTTCTTATAGTGTGTTATTTTCTAAAACAGCTACATGTAGCGCTGTAACAACAACGATGATAGTTTACATCATGGTGGCTTTGTTATAACTGTCAACATCAATTAATCAAAAGGATAATGTCTCATAAGGTGATATTTCATTATATTTAAAAAATCAACCTCTCATTTTTACATTTTTACGTTGACTACATTTAAACGTTCGTCATTGCTTAAGTATTCAATTCTCATACTTGATCATTATAATTTCATGATCCTGACATTTTAACTTTAGAGTGCATATTAACTGACAACCTCGAATTTATCGACTTTTTTTAGACAGTATGCAATGAACGCGTAAATAAAATAACACTAATTTCACATTTTGTGAAATGAAAATGAAAAATAAAATTCTCTGATTTTCAAATATGATTTAGAAAATTATGAAAGTATTTTAATTTATAGATTATATTTCAGGGAACTATTAGAAAGGATTCATCTGTCAGGAATGGACATCAGTCAAATGTTAAAGCAAAATCAAAAAGTTCATCATCTTATGCAGACTCGGAGAATTCCGAAAAAGTAGATTTAAAATTGATAAGGGTGTCTCAAACTCTTGAAAAAAGAAAAGAGGATGACAGTCACTCAAGATCAACACAAAATTTACAAACAAGCAGAAATAGTACAAAACATCCTATTAAATCCTCTAAAAGTGTTCCTGCTAAGGAAAGTTTTTCCTCAACATCCAAAGCAAATATTAACAAGTCTAGAATATCATCAAAAAGTATTTTAACAACTAAAACACAGACTGAATCTATGAAGAAGTCAGATATCAATGCTGTAAAAAGCAGTAAAAGTAGTAGTGGAAGAATACAGAGTAATTATTCAGAAAAGAGAGGACAGAGTACAATATTTATACCACAATCACTTACAACTAAACTCAATGCTAAATTATCTAATAAAAGCATTAGCTCTGTATCAAAAAATGGAGAAGAAGTTAAATCATATTCAAGTTCATCAGAAACAACTGAATCAAAACCAAGGTCTAGACAACGTAGACTATCTAGAACATTAAGTCCAAGTGAAGTAAAAATGTTATGTTCTGCTAATAATAGATTAGATCCTTCACAGAAAATGGACCAGAGTAAAAAGGAGAAAATAGAGGTACTTCAGACAGACAATGAATATGATTATGAAGATGATTTTGAGGTAAAATACTGTAGTTTATGCACAATTTATAATTTAGGCCTAATTAAAACTATTTCATAGGATTATGAATCTGATTTTCAAGAATGCACAGATAGTGAAACATCTGAAGTTAGTGAAGAAACAAGCATTAATCATATTAATGTACCACTGGATCCAATTGAACTGCATACTGCAAAACAAGTACTGATATTTATTTTATCATAGAATAGTATCAAAAGCATTAATATTTTTTTATTTCAAGTTATCACTTTACTGTAGCGCAAAATTGTGAACAGTGCCGAACAAAAGGAAGAAGAACATATGCATGATTCTGGTCATTATGAGCTTACAGAAGCAAGAAAGAGAGCTGCAAGAATAGACTCAATTGTAAATGATTCAAAGCTATCTTCTCTTCTTGAGATAAAACAACCAGTTAATAAATCATTTAGGTTTGTTCTAAGCAAAATCAAGTTTCAAAATAATTAAATAGTTTTTATTGTGCAAATTGTACTGTTTTCAATAATTATATATAAATGATTGCCAAAATAATATTGATTTACATAAATAAAAATTTAATATATGCACGTGTACGCATTTTTATATAGTGAAGATAGATCGGAAAATAAATCGTTACCATTATCTACTGATGAAGGATTCGAAGATAGTCGTTCGGGTGATTTTGCAAAATCACCACCGCTCTCACAAATTTCGTTCATTGATTTCCGTAAAACCAAAGAAGAACAAAAACCAAAGGTAATAAATTGATAAATTAACGAAATAGTGAAACTTTTTATTAATAATTTTATTTATTATCGCTTTCAGAAACCCAAAAAGAGTTTAAGTAGAGGTGAAGAGCTATTAGAAATGATAAAATTAGATGTTATGGAATGGTCTGTTCTGGAATGTTCACCTATACCATACGAAGAATTTATTAGAAATTATGGAAAATTAAATGCTCAACAAGTATAATGATTGTCTATTAATAATACTACTGTGTTATTAATTGAAAAATTAATGCGTTCGATTTTTAGATATCTACGCAAACTGGTGAAGATAATATTGACATAGAAACACAAACGGAGGAAATAACATTTAGAAATAAATGGACTCAATTTCCAATAGCTTGCAGACAAAATTTACAAACCAAGGAAGATTTAAACTTATTTCGTATGGTACATACACTTATCACTTTTTACTGATTAATCTTTATCTTAAATATCACATTTTTAGGATCAAATTGGGGTCGGTAGTGACAATGATAATGATATAGAAACTATAAACTCTATGTTACCGCAATCCTTTGATATATTGCGATTAAATGATTTCATGAGTCGCGCAGGAAAGGTAATGTTATCGTTATTGGAAGAAAGACGATCTGGTGGCAATGTATTTAAAAATGAAGAAGAAATACCATTCAGTGACGGTGTTGTCAAACTTTCTATAAATTCTATAACATTTTTGGCTGGTAGAGCGGTAACGATAATCCATTATTCAGAAGTCTTAAATAAAATTCTACTGACTATTCATTCTCCAGCTGAAGAAGTACGAATTATTTATTGAAGTACTTAATATAATCTATAGCAGTAAAATGTATAATATTTTATTCAGGAAATCGAGACATCCAGCAAACAAGATTATATAACCGATTGTTGTATTGGATGCGTTTGGAATATTTCTGAACCATCGATGCCGATTAAATTATTGTACTCTACCTGCCCTATTACTTCATGTTGTTTTCATTCAACGAATTATAACATCGTATTTGCTGGACTTCAGGATGGGTATAATATTTTATTACTTTCAACTGTTGTACAATTTACTATCTAAAAATAAATAAATATATTGAACAATAGATCGATATGTCTCTGGGATTTAAAGGAAGATGAGATGTGGCATCAGAAGGTGACAGATAAAGCCAACAATTTAGATTGGACAATACGGATGCCTACATATACAACAGCAACAAATGTAGAAACAAATCATACAGCACAAGTTGTTGCAATACGTATACTATCTAAAATTGAAGAAAAGTCAGTAGAACAACATAACAATAAATTTGTACCAATACAGGTTTGTTAAAATTATTGTACGCATTATATTTTGTCGTGTATATAATGCTTTAGTTATTAATGTTATCTGCATCAGTTATTTGTTTAACTTTAATTGTGATTATTACTTGTACTAATAGATATGTAGCTTAAGTGAAAATGGTTCAGTTGTTATATGGAGTGTTTTGCACAATATGGGCAAAAATGTCGACGATTTAGGACTATCATTTTGGGGTAGTGTAAAACTTATTAAAAGTCAAGAACTATTTTTACAACCTAACTATAAAAAAAAGTAAATATTCCCTAATAATATGTTTATTACCTATTAAACTTCAACTTTACTAAAGTCTTTTAACTCTCTAGAAAGATCACTGCAGCTACGTTCATTGATATGCATGTGGATTGCATTGATAGTAATAATCTTTATATTGCCACTAACAGTAGCAGTATTTTGCATGGTACTTGTATTGGTAACAAAGCTAATCCTCCTGTATATACAAAGTTGGATACTAGTAAGTTACTAATAACACATCAATTTTAATTAATTCACTGTAATTTCAATACTTCATTTGATGTTTCAGATGCCTGTGGGAACGTAACTTGCATAGAAATCTGTCCATTTGGATATTCGTTCTTCTTGGTAATATTTTTACTTACATTCACTCTCTTGGATTCTTTCATTGTTTCTAAAACAGTTTTCTAATACAGGTTAGCTGTGATGATGGAACAATTCGATTGCACTCTTTAGATATTAAGAAACCAATTTTACAATTAGAAGATGAAGACAATACATACATTATTAGATCGGTACAATGGTCAAGGTCGAAACCATTTATACTTTTTGTACTAGACAATAAATCATGGTAAGAAAAGTTAACAAAATGAATATTGATTTAAACGAAGTAAGCAATTGAAATAACTTTTGTATATTGTATTTTAGTATACATATATGGGATTTAAGTAACAGTGATATATATCCAACATACAAAATAAATATGCGAAATAGTGGACATATAAAAACTATGCAATTATCATACTGCAAAACAAAACGAGATATGTCTCATCAGTACTTGGTATGTTCTTTTTTTCATGCATAATAATTTGTAAAGATTCTATATGTGTTATTTTTCCCAGGCGTTTGGTACAGAATGCGGGCACGTAGAAATACACAAGCTAAAAACGAATTTTTATCATTCAAAGGAAGAAGATTATTTACAGGAATTAAATGCTTTCATGCGATACGTCGCGATTTTATAAATAAGATAAAATCACCAATAGGGTCAATACTGTTCAAGGAAATTGACACATTTTTTATACTTCCAGTGAATTGAAACGGACTTTGTATACCTTAGATATACATTTGTATTTTCAAAGTGAATGATACATACTTAAATAATATTTAAAGACAATCCTATAATCATAATGTATGTGCCCACTGAAAAGCATTTTTTAAACTGTTGCATCACTTTAAGGCAAAACTAGAAGTTTGCACAAAACTATTATTATTTATTGTACACATTATTCACTGTAATGCACAAAACTGAAACCGTCCATGAATTGTATACAATCCAAAATTTTATAATGTAAAAAGATATTTAAATAATATACCTCAATGAAAACATTCTTCAGTAATAATTTCTTTATTATTCTAAATATCACTTTATCAAAACATAGACTTATATAATGATGTAAGGAAAAACATTTATGCTCAGGTAATTTGTAATTTACTTAACACAACGATTAAAATATATATAACGTTCATGTAACTATAATGGAAATTCAAATATGCCGCACCGTTGCAATTAACTTGTTTTACAAGATCATCAATAATAACAGGGTAACTCGCTACACGTTGAATTTGATGAACTTCTAACTGTAGATGTTGAGTTTCGTCCTGTAAAAAAAAAGGACATTTGCATTTGTTTTAAATAATATAAATCTACATTAATAAACCTATTCATCGTCGTAAAATTTTACGTTATTCATTCACAATGTGCGATTATTGTTCTTGGATTGATCAAATTTTAGCGAGAATCAGATCTGAGGCAAAGCCAGATAAAAAGAAACGTCGTAGCTATGTTGATCCAGTTATAGTGGTTCATGGAGGCGCGGGAAAAATTCCACGAGCGAAACGTAAACACATACTCTTTGAGGTTTGAAAAATATTATATACTTTTAACAATAATTTAAAATTAATTAATATTATTTTCAAAAAAATATTTATAAATAAATTACTATACCATTAATTACAGAAATAAAAAGTAATTATTTATAAAACATACCTGATAGTTAGTAAACCTTTTTGTAAATAATTATTAAATGAAGATCCTTATTGATACAAATAGGTTAAAAATGCCGCCATTGAAGCGTATAGTGATCTTATCAATGGTCGATCAGCAGTGGATGCGGTGGAAAAAGGAATCGTTTATATGGAAAGTAAGCCGTTTTTTAATTGTGCGAAAGGTGGCTCTTTGGACGTTAACGATGAAGTTGTCATGGATGCTGCTATAATGACGATACACGACGCTGGATGTGTAGGCGCTGTTCGTGACATAGAACATCCTATTTCTTTAGGTATATATTTTATCTAACAAATCAGTGTACGGTTAAAAGCATTTCCAGTTAACGATTTACCCTAATTTCCAATTTCAATTTCTAATTATAGCACGGAAGGTATTAGAGAAAACGGAACATGTTCTAATCGTCGAAAATGGAGCTCAAAAATTTGCCTTGGATAACGGAATTTCAATTTTACCGCCGGGAAGTTTAAACATATCCGAATCATTAATGTCAAATTTTGAATCGTTAACATGTTATATGAATGAAGAACAAGAAGGAAATGAATGGAGAAATGATGCTAAGGGTGAAAAAAAAGAATGCGATTCGGATTGTTTTATAAATCGACCTCAAGACGGTGAAGCATATCCA
The DNA here is from genome assembly GCA_905333015.3 of Bombus campestris. Classification (NCBI taxonomy): domain Eukaryota; kingdom Metazoa; phylum Arthropoda; class Insecta; order Hymenoptera; family Apidae; genus Bombus; species Bombus campestris. Next base: position 9,125,658 of record HG995135.1, read on the forward strand.
TATTGTGTATTATCTACTGATTTAGACTGGGATGATCCAATAACTGTACAGGTGTGTTTTCTATGGCACCATTATTTTATAATACTATTAGACTCCAGACACATTATAAAATCATAAATTACGATTTTATTTAATCCTAAACGTTTGTTCGTTCCTTTGTTACTATATCTACAAAAGAATAAAAAAAAAATTAGAAAATATGAATATTAGGTTAGCGCGGTTGGAGTAGTAGCATACGATCGTAAGAAACGGCTTGCAAGCGGAACATCGACAGCTGGAGAACCTCGAAAGCCGGTTGGTTCCATCAGCTCAATCGGTACGGTAATTGGTTGCGGTATTTACACAGATGAACATGGCTGTACCTCTGTATCTGGTAACGATACAAGTATCTATTGCTATGCACCAGCACGGAGAATAGTTAAAAAATTATCTGAAGATATATCGATTAAAACTGCAGTAAACACAGTGCTACAGAACTTCGAAAATGAAACCGGGGAATCTCACATAGGTGCCATTGCGTTAGACGCAAAAGGCGAGCCTTGCGTTTCCTTTAATTGCACACATTTTCCATGGGCTTTCTGCCAGAAAGGTTACGTTTATTACGGGATGGCGCAAAACGAGAAGTATTGGGAAAAAATAACTATATTGGAGCGACCTTTAGATTGCATGTGTATAAGCTCCGATGATGAGGATTAAAGAAATGTTAAATATTTCATTTTATATGTGTTGTACTAGACGAATTTAACTGTATAAATGTCTATTTTTAACAATGTTAATATTTGTACCTATAGCAATATTAGTATCTTATTATTTTAAAGTTAATATCATGCTTTTACATACCGGAAATATAATACTATGGTTTGAATCATATATTCCATACATGGAGAACGCAGGCGTTGGGCCCTTGAAAGTAATTCCGAATAGCTTGTCCATTTCTAAAAGCATCGAGTAGATTTCTTCTCGTCTTACGTCTGTTATATTTTCATGCGTTATTACCTGGAAGTAATATTTACAAAAATATTTAATGTCGTTACTTTTAATACTTTTAATATTATCTTTCTCATAAGAGAATTACCATGCCTAACGGAGCCCACGTAAGCAAACATATTTCATCCGAATCGACCTCATTAAGGCATAGGGTTCGGTACTTATTATTCCTCGTCTGATAGCCAGGATTGCCTAAAATAGGGAAGAAGCAACAAGTTTAAAATGAATCACAAGAAAGATATGATTATATACTCACTGATATTTTTATAAAATAGTGACGAATTAACATACCAACTTTCCCCTCGATGTTCTTTAAATCAACAAAAGCCACATCTCCAACATCAGACATCATGCAGTTAAAGGCAATCAAATCTTTCCCAACTCCGTTCGCTACAAATCACATTGTTTTCTTCTTTAATCAGTACACAAATCATGCTACACGATTTTATTATCACGCCACAAGTAAGTACACACCTTGGATATTTAAAGCATGTAAATTATATGGCATTTGGCCGTCGCTGTCACTCAGACCAACAACGGAACTCTCTGTAAAAAAGTTAGCAACTGCTTCCGTGTCCGAGCAATAAGGCTTTGTACCTGATATATTCTTCAGAGCAGCCACAAACGCGTTCCACCCTATGAAAATGTGTTTTGACCGTCATTAAACAATTTTGAAAGAGTTTAAAAATATTTTTAATTATTTACTATATTGCTAAACATATAGAAATCAATTGAAAATATTTAAAGAAAAATTAGCCGATGTAATATCAAGAATAGGTAATATTAATAAGTATTATTTATATTTCTCATTATTTCATAACAACATGCAATAATTAAATTTCTATTTATTGGTTAACAGGAACATTGAAGATTGGGTTTAACAACTTTATCTATAAATATGAAATAAGACTCGTCTAAAGATCACTATTCAATAGAATCATTCAGAAAGTAATTATAAATATTCTCACCAACGTCTCGATATCCCGTAAAACACGCCTTGACTCCTTTCAAGTCTCTCAAACTCTTGATCCATGAATCCTGTTGGACAATAGCCGCAATTCTAACGAAGTCATTGTTTCTCTTGGGTACCACCTGCACGATCGTTTTTAAACCCATTCTGAAACAATATCCTAAACACTGTAACCACTATCATCTCTATCCACAACTTTATGCAACTTGAATGTTTACTTACTTTCTGGCGTCAAACAGCTCCTCCGGCTTTGCAACGAATATATCCGCACGCTCGGTCTTGAGAGTCTTTAAACAGCCTGCTCTGCTCAATTCCTGGATACACGAAATTGCTGGTTCCACACCATACACGATCGAAGCTTCCCTGAGCCACCGACACTTGTTCTCTTCCAAATTGGACGCGACGCACCATTTCACTCTTCTCGATGGATGACACGTTGCGCGATTATTAGCGGTCATGAAACGAGGAACTGTGGTCAAGTGTTACTATTGTTATTATTGCAGAAACAAAATCTTATAATTTAACTTTTTCACTGTGTAATATGAAAGAAATTCGAGCAAACTCCTCCATGTATCTTGGAAGTCATTATTTTTCTATTTCTTATTATCTTATTACGCTATGAAAAAGTTAATCTTTAATTAATAAGATATGACATATAGTGATATATGATGAATAGACCGCGGATTTTTACTTATGGGAGATTTAAGGATGTAAAAATGCACAGAATGTTCATAAGATGTAAATATAAATCTGCATAAGCATCCACAGTCTAATGACAAATTAGTGAAAATCATTTTAAAAAATCAATTCTGTCTGATTAGTTAGAAAATGAACAAAATAAGAAAACTTATTTAATAAAATTTTTAAATAATTTTTTTCTTGAAAAAGATCGAGTGTTGTTCATGTTGTAATTAATCGTTGCTAATTACATCTTGTTAGGAAGTCCTCCGGCGTTTCCAGAGTATCTGTGCTCACCGGCGTCGGATGATAATTTTCCAACAATTGGCGTAGTATCGAACTGAACTTGTCCATTTTCAAGGAGCTCATCATCTTCTCCACCTTTTCTGCTACCTCTCTGGTAAAAGGCAAACATCACTTAAAAGATACATTACTCCATCAAATCCTTTTTATTAAAGTCTCTTCTTTTACTAACGATCTAGCGACGACCATCGGCCATGGTTTTGTTATCCATACGCATGGTTTGTCAAGTTTCACGGGCCTCGTCGTACCATCCGGACAAAGATACTTGTAATTTTCTTTACTGATCCGTTCCGTCTAATTTCATACATGGTTTCGTTAACAAATTGCTTGAAATTGTTATATCACGCTACTCAAAATAATTAACACGTTCCATAGCAGACAAAAATTAACGTGTTTCTCTATTTAAACATTTATTAGGAGAGTATAAAAATATTTCTTGATCTACTGCAAAAAGGCATGAAAATGCCAAGAACTCACCTTTCTCTTTTTTTAGTTACATATTTCACTTTTAAAGTTCAATCAATCATTTATTTTATATCTTAATATTCTACTCTAAGTTTACATACTATTCTGAACTTTGGAATCTCAGGCAAAAAAGAGATTATTCTGATACTGATTATTGGACATATACTGTCCGAAAAGTTAAGATTCCGCGTTTTAAGATAATAATTTCGTTTGTGCTATTTATGGAACATGTTTAAAAAGGGACAATATTTCGACCCTTTCATTTTTCTTCATTCTTGGATTATTTCGAATAGTCATTTGTTTATCTGAAATTAATCCCTCTACCTTAAAATGCAGCAGGGTATCATTTAATCTAACCCAGGCAATGTCACCTGCGTTATCAGTGAGGCAGAATAAAGCACCTTCGCGACCGTAATAGGCATCATTCGTATAACAGCCGACTGGATTATCGCACGCGGCGCAAAGATTCCTATACTTCGATTCTACGAGCAAGAAGATGGGAATGGAGTAACTACATTGTGTATTATTTTCAATTTGCTTCAACTATACAAATACTTACTTAATTTACTATCATATGTGGTATCGGCGGTCCAAGCGCCAGCTATACAAGCTGCTTCGAAGAAATTCGACAAACCGTCCATTCGATTCTCCAACAAGGTCTTGTCCGGATCACATTTTCTCAATATTACCCATTCGTCAAAGTACTACAATTGTGATACAGGTATGTAAATGTTTTGATAGTTCACTTGTATTTTTAAGTAATACTATTTTGTATGCCCAATTTTATATTTAAGTTCAATTATATTATTGGATGCTATAAAGGCCTTAGCATCACTGTTAATTTGGAGTAAAGTGTACGCAAATATTTGTAGTTAAATAATTGTTGTACGCACTGATTACTTTCTACGGCATCTAAAAAAATAATATTTTTCTTTTGATATTTGATTTTCATAATAAAAAATTATGTAATAAATTACAATTAAAATTGCAATTTTCATATATTTTTTCATAAGAAAAAAGAGTTGTAAACAACACTTTATTTATATTACTTGATATTTGTGTAATATTTGAAAAAATTATGATTCCCAAAATATGTATCAAAATAATGATTCCATTATGTAAAGGTTCTAGATAAGAGTTAGATTCAAACTGTTAACATAAGTCGGTCAATATTGATTCACAAAATTTAATATAACTTCATGAAGAGATAGTAACGAAGTTTGTAAGTATGTAGGAAAAGAATGAATAATTTATTGATGCGTTTCATGAACACAGAAGAGTTTTTAGTGTTCTAAGGCCATTTTTGCATCCAGAGATACAACTGTAATTAGTTATTAAAGAGGAAGTTCATATCGTGAATTCTAATTGACTGTATTTTATATAAAGTAATTAATATTTTTAATAGAATTCTTCTCAGAAGAAGTGATTTATATACATATAAATAGCAAGAAGCAAATTATCTTCTCTGATACTCCAGTACTTATAATCTTATTTTGAACGATTGAGTTATATTATCTGAGAAAAATAATATCTTTTATAGGACACAGACACAGTAAACAAGGAGTAGTTATAAGAAAATTAACCGTAGAAAATGCATTGGTCCAATCATCGGTGGTATCCAGTCCAGGATGACAGAATCTCTTACCCTTAACGTCCCATATATTCCTCACATCCTTAGATACTATGACTACCATCTCATAACGTTGCTTCTCTACCAAAAGATAATGTAACATCGAAGAAACGTGAATTTCAACTTCTCACGTAATGGCGACTGGTAAAATAATCTTAATCGATGTTCGATTTACTTTATAATTACCATCTGGAAGCATTCTTAGCTCGTTCGTGACTAGAATGTTGTATTCGTTGTACGCGGATGCTGCGACCAGATCTTCCGGTTCCATTACGGTAAAATCGGCTTTGGCCATGGTCAATCGCCGCAGGCAATTAAACCTGTGTAATCGATGTGCCGTTAAAAAAACAACAAGACGCGAGACGTGGAAAAGGGAATCGATCAATACTCTTCTAAAAGTATAAAGTAGTATTCAGACGATCATTATTATTGTCAATATTTAAAATTCTCAACATTGCAATGATAATTATATCTTGATCGTCCACAAGGTGTCTTATGTACAATAATGGTGAGTATCTTAACTATTGATACTAATATTGATAATAATATTAATAATATCGATATTGTCAACATTGCAGGGTTCTCAACATTATCATACATAGTGGACCTAGTAGAACTTAGACGATCAATTTCTTTTTTACCAATACAATATTATCAATATTTATCGACAAACTGCATTTTCCTCATACATTTAATATTATTGATAATACATTCAATTTCGCATTAGCGTTTAACGATGTCAAATCACAAGAAAGCATATTCAGTCATTACATATTTCAACATTATCAACGAAAGAAGATAAAAACGTATGAAGCACAATTATTTTTCATCAAACTACCTCGACAATATTCGAAATATTGACAATAATATTAATAATCCAAATACTCTTTAAAAGATTTATCGATCTTTCTATAAATTTGTTATACTCGCCTATCATTTCCTATAACACACTCTACCTGACTCCCTGAGATTACCAACTGCTTGCAAAGTTCGCGGACCCTTTTTGTTGTATGAATGCTCTCGACCACGCATAGTTTCACTGAAACGACGGTGTTTCTTTTTTTTTTTTTTTTTTTTTTTTTTTTTTCTCTTGCAAAACTCTTTCTCCTCTCGAGCAAAGGGGAAATCATGACTACATAATCTGTTACCAATGACGAACAAATTGCTCGCCGCTCAAAGTAACTGGAGGGATCGTGTTAATGCAGCTTTCTATAATACTCTACGATATTATTCTATTTTGATACTTAAGTATTTTAAAATCCTATTGTTTTCTTTAGTGATGAATTATTAAAGGCATTGCATGGATTTAAAGAAGAATTTTTAATATTTTTGTTTTAGCTTGTATATGTTATAGAATATTGGTGATACGGGGATCATGGATATTAATTAAAATTACTTACAATTTTCAGCGTTGATACCTTGATGAACAAACGCGAAGAAGAAGAGTAAAACAAATAATCGAATATCCATCTTTGACGACCTTCCCACCGGCATCCTCTTCAAGGACGTATCGTAAGTGTTTGAATTTCACTTTTTCACAAGATTCTTCAAACTAATTATTAAAAACTAATACACGATATTTTGCCATGTAATGTTTCATACTAAAAACACACTGATGTACAAGAATAGAGTGTGCAAGGGTTTCATTATTTATAACAATAATTACACTTGTCACACCGTTATAGTTGACGAAGTAAACGCTAGTTTAATGAATATGCAGACACATTAATTAGTAACGGGACTAACGGTGTTACGCATCAACTTCAATGAAACTTCGAGTATAAATAGAAAACCAACAAGCATTTTATTAATTTTTTATTGTGTATAATTGCATCTATAAATACTCGATGATTTAAAAGATATTTAACAACAAAGATCGAGTTTCATCTATTGATACAATCAATCGGATTTGCCTATTACATCTCTCTTTTTTTATGCTATCTACTTTTCTTCATTCTCGTATCGCTACTATTAGCGTTATTATTACGCGCGTAGATTGAGCAAACTTCAGTTAATATTCCATGAATAATTCTATTCGAAGTTTCATTGAAATCGACGCGTAATGCTTCACGCAGCCTGGACGTCGGTTTTCCTCGATTCTGATGTAAATCGACAGAAATCATTGGGAGACAATTAATACGGACACCGAAATGAAAACAGAAACGATCTATTAACGATCACAGATAACCAAATCCACGACGATACTTATTCATGTCTGTTTGCGAAACAACTTGATGAATCAGCGCAAGGATCCTCTTACAATCATTCTTTATAAAAAGTTCTTCGTCATTTATGAAAAGACATCATCGGCTGAATCTTCACTTATCACGAAAAGAAGTATTATTCGACTGTTTTCTAACAACACGTACCTTCACCTTTCAACCAGTGCACCAAATTCTCTTGATATACAATGAAATACTCTCTCGGCAGAGCGCTAAGGACAGATGCCCGACAATCGAAATAGAAGACAGTAGCGGGTAGACAACAGGCACGGTCTGTTTCGAGGGGAATGAGTATGAATTATGTGAAAAAGGTCAGCCGGTTCGGCTGCATGAATAACTCGTTTCAACAGAGTCTTTGGAGATGCAAAGAACAACAACGATCGACGAATTTACCACATGGCGCCCGGTACACGAGGAGGTGGATTTCTTTGCATTCGATGCGTCTATCTCTACATGTAACTCCACGCAGACTGGATTAAATTGAAACTGGCTGCTGATGCGACCAATAGTCCAGTAGGGAACTGGAATTATTGAGGCTGGTGGGGGCTCATGCGTAATATAACATGTTGGTACAGTAGATGACGTTAATGTTCATGAACAAACCGAAACGAATTTAACCAACACTTTGAACAAGTGAATTTTTATGTGACGCATACTATTTAGTAAATTGTAACAACTGTGAATTATAATTGGTTGAGAGTTATTACTGCATTTGATGCACATTTGAAAGGAGAAGAACAGAACTGATGTTTCTTATTGATGATAATTTACATCCTCCTACACAGTGGCTGCATGTGTGCCTCTGTTATATTTTCCGCGTATTTTCTTAATGAGTCTTGTTGTCGTTATATAAACGGAAAATCCAGAAAGTTGAATTAATCGTGGGTTAATTCAACGAATCAGTTAATTTGAATCAGATTTGAAACAATCTTCGTGTGTAGCTGTTGTTAACTTCTTGATAATCATGATAGGTTTTTATTTGATACCTTTAACTTTACTTACTTACTTTTACTTTACTTTTTTACTTTTACTTTTACTTACTCTTTCTGTTCAAGTTTCATCACTCATGTCATTTTAATTAAAATAAAAGTTCGATTAATCGTATAATATACACAGCACTTCATCAATATTTACATTATTATCAGTATTATCAGTATCATTTTATTGATTAGGATTAAAGAATATTATAAATACAAACTTTGCTGTTTGCAAAAACAGTAACGTATTCATAGAACATGAATTATTCACCATGTTCTCTATCAATCATCATAATTTAATTATTTTAGCAATTATATTGTTTCCTGTATTTAATCATTCTATAGTTATACTATTAAACACATAATTTGCAAAGAATAGCTACACATATCTTTCACAAATTTAATTAATTGGGAAATAACACAAGATCCGAAATCTTAAACTTTTCTTGTAACTGTGATTTGTCTATCATGCTCCTCACGCAGGGATCTAAGTCATGCTACAATTGCTACTGAATTATTTTGTTAATAAGTGTAGGAACGAAGATTGTTAGCAAATTATTATTATTGTTACGCAGTATCATTTCTCTTAAATCATACACATCGTCATCATCATACAATATTTTCAAACAGTCTTCTAAAATTGCAAAAGAGTAAATTCGTGAAAATTTAAATATTAGATATTCCATCTTTTTTAACTGTCGCAAGAAATTTTTATTATTATTATCATTTATTATTATATATTTATTATATATATTTATTTATTACTTTATTAGAGAATATTTGAATAAATTAAAAAATTGTTAATGTATTCAAATAATCAAACATTCAATACAATTTTGCGCAAAAAATCTTTACTCGATTTAAAGTTATAGTATCCACTGCATAAAAATTACAAATGACATATACATGCATGTTTGATGATAAGCCTTGTTCGACCAAGATAACTAATCAACTTTGATAGAAGACTATGTATAAGTACTAAAAATAACTGATTAATATTTGCGAGATATTTCAACTACTCGTATCATCTTTTTTACGACTTAGTGATTTTTTATAAAACGTAATTAAACGTAATCTAACAGTACTGGTTATGAAAAAACTCACTTTTCAATATAATTTTTTAAATATTCTTTTTCATAACATGTGTTAGGATAGATAAAATCTTCTTTTCTGTAAATACGGAGATTTTGTCATATGATCAAATATCAGTTATCATAAAGTGCATCTTATACATACATATGTATGTATCTGTCATATGGATGACCTTGAGATGCTTTTATATATATATATATATATGTATGAGCATATATATGTATTTCCATATCGAAGGTAAAAGTATCTCGAACTTCGAACTCGAAGCTTGACACTTGACACAATTAGTAGTTAGTAGCGCTAGTATAGCTGTATGTGAAGGTTTAAGTCCACGTGATTCGCTGCCAAAACATCAGTATACAGCCATCAGTATACAACTAACTTATGTTAGTACGTTCAGTACTTTGCTTCTGTGATATTGACGATATGGAAGGAGAACAAATAATCAGGAGAAAGAACTCTAGGTTCTATGCATTATATTATTAATATTATTCAGTGTAATATGATATATTTAATTTATCTCTTACGAACAATAATCCTTTTTATTGTAGAAACATAAGTCGTATTAATATTATTGAAGATGCAGATAAAGTATATCATCCGATAATGCAGAGGGTGTTTATTGCGTCGTTATTTATATAAAGTACAAATATAGAGGAATCATATGTAGGGGCAAATTTACTGAATGCGGTTAATTCGATACAGTGAACTTTTACAGATTAGAATGCCATTTTTTAATGTTTGTTATAAAGTACGGAACATAATTTTTATTGAATATTTACAATGTTACTTTTAAATTATATCTATAGATATATGTGATAAGTTATCTTTTTTGTACCAGTGTTTCCTTTCTTATCTTACTTTATATTCGTTCTATGTATTTATTGTTTTCATTTATATATGTGTCTGGAATGTTTCTAATTAGTTATGTATATTAATTTCAGAAAACAATGCTGAATTTAAGCATTGTTCCCCAGACTGAAATATTTAAGACAATATTTTTCTGATGTATTGGTTACTATAACGCCACAAAAAATGAAGCTGAATTACACACAGTTGCCTATCAAGGCACATTATTTTTTCTTTATGTCAGGTAAGTCCAATTAATTAAGTTGAAATACATCTTTCTTTATTGTGTAATTCTTTTATATTATTTCTGATTGCAGCTATGGGACCAATTCTTCCTTTTTTACCAGTTTATGGTAAACAACTTGGTATTTCAGCATTAATTATGGGCAGTATAACAGCTATTCTACCAATCTTGTTCTTAATTGCTAAACCAACTTTTGGTTTTCTCGTGGATTATTTTTATGCCTGGAGAAAAACAATTTTTATCGCATTATTAGCAGTAACAAGTGGTTGCTATATTTGTATGTACTTCTTACCAGTACTTCCAGGTCCAGTTTTTTCAGACTATAGTTTTAGTAATGTATCTTGTGATTTGTTACCATATTGTAAACTAGAGGTACATTTATTATTCATTTTGTTTTATTATTCATTTGTAATAATATAATTTGAACACTCCCAAACTTTTATAAATTATCAGTTTTTATTTTCTATTTCAGGATATTTCTAAACCATATTTATGTACTGAAGTAAAGAATGCTATATGCCATTGGACCTGTATAGATAAAAATTTCTCTGTATCAATGCAATTCCAAGCACTTAATGAAGAAATAAGCTTTTCTTCAAATTCTACGTGTTTAATTGATAAGAATAGTACCTTATATTGTTCCAAAGATAGCAACTGCAATGTTATTTGTGATAACTTGAATGATAGTTATTGTCTGTATACATCTGTTACTTTTTGGGGTTTTGTTTTATTAATGTCTCTTGGTAATATTGGTTTCAATGTATGTAATTGCATGAGTGATGCAATTTGTTTTGATATATTAGGTATGATGTAATTTTCTTCTCGTTGCACTTCAGTTTATTAGTGATAAAAGCAAGTATTATATTTCTCAGCTTTATTTATTTTTCTAGGTGAAGGTGGTCAAATGGGGTATGGTAGACAACGTGTTTGGGGAACTATAGGTTTTGGAATTTCTGCCTTTTTAGCTGGCTACACAGTAGATTATTGGTCTAAAGGAGAAATTATTAAAATATACACACCTGCGTTTTTACTTGTTTTCATATTCACACTCATTGATCTATTCTGTTGTAAAAAATTAGACGTGAGTACCTATCATAAAATTTCAAAAATAAGAAATATTTGTTTTTAATATATTTAATTACACAACTTATTAAAACTACTTTTTGTAGCTGCCAGTAATGACAGGATCAGCAGATATACTGAAAGACATTATGAAACTTTTGAGGTTGAAACCTATAATTATATTTCTCTGTTTTGCAACAATTGCCGGCATTCTCGATAGCTTTATGATTTATTTCTTATTTTGGTAAATTATTATTTTATAATATTAATATAAATTTTCAAAAATGTGTTACATAAATTACAAGAGCAAAATGAAATTCGCAAATAATACGTTTCAAATAGGTATTTAGAAGACCTCGCTATGACAACTAATTGCATGGGAGAGATTAAATTAATAGAAGGTTTAATCGTTGCAGCAGAAACTTTGGGCGGCGAAGTAATTTTTTTTTCATTGTCTGGTATATTACTTATTTATTTAAGTAATCTTATTTTTTGTATTATTTTTTATTTTTTAATTGGTTTCTTCCTAATAGGTAAGATCCTAAAGAAACTAGGATTCGGATATAGCTTTACATTGTGTTTCGTATGCTATGCTTTACGACTTGGACTGATTTCTTTGGCATTGAATCCGTGGTGGGTAATACCAATAGAACTGTTTATGCAAGGACCTACTTATGCACTTTGTTACACGACAATAGTCGCTTATGCAAGTAAAGTTGCACCACCCGGAACATCAGCTACTGTTCAAGGAATCGTAGCTGGCATGGATGATGGTTTTGGTAATGAAAGTTTATGATATCGATGTACCGTTATTTAAATATAATACACATAATATGCATTTGTATTATTCTAATCGATGTTTACGCAAAACTACTCAAAGATGTTACTTAAGTATACTTAATAGTTTTACTATATTATTATTTATTGCTCCAGGTTTTGCAATTGGTAGCCTGATAGGCGGAATCTTATACAAATTATTTGGAGGTGTAACGACGTTACGGATATTTTCATCAATTGCCGCTATAACAGCATTCATATACCTCACTTTATACCTGTTATATTTAAAAGATGTAACACCAGGTACTAAAACTAATAGTCATTAGACATTTAATTCTCTGTATGCTGCTGTGGTTTAAACAATCTTTTATTGTAGATACAAAGAAAAATGTAGAGTGGAAAACGCCAGAGGAAGCTCAAAAGAAATGTACAGTTGCAGAAAGCTGACTACACAAAGATATAAATCAAAAATATTTGAATATTTTACTGCAAATGGATGTTGTTAATAATATAATTATCGTTTTACTAACCGATTTGTTTATTACCAATTGATAATTTATAAATAAAATTAGGCATATTTTTCTTATTGGTCTAATTCTTATCACGCGTATTTCCGTTTAAGAATTTGAAAAGAAAAAAAATGTTTACACGTGACAGTTCAGGTGACGGTAAAGTTTAACAGCTGTTGTACCCGCGGTTGCCACGTGATTGGTTTGATAAAGATGACAGATGCGTGGCGTTTAGATACTTTACCATCTGACGTTTTGATTTTAATTTTCGATTACTGTCATGCATTTGATTTGGTACGACTTAGCGAAGTTTGTACACGGTTCTATGATATTATACGGGAAGAAACACTTTGGATCAAGAAGAGTAAGCAGCCGATTGTGACGAATCAAACTTCAAGAAAGTTTCGCGAAAGGTATGATAGGTTACGTTTAAATATTTTTTTCTGTATATAACATATTATTTTTGTCGCTGTTTTTAGTTATCGTCCGTGAGGTGATTTTATTTGCACAATTCTGTGTGTTGCAAAGTTCATAATATGTGTTGATACAAAAGACAAGAAGCTTTTATCTTAACATATACACGAAATCTAGAAAGCTTCAGGTGGTTCCCAATTGTTCCATAGTACTAACAGTTAATTATATATTTTATATTTATGTCATATATATTATACATTACATTATGTATTATATATTGATAATTAACATAACATAAAATGAAGAATCATTTATATTTTTTAGAAATAAATTACATTATTATTAATCATATTACTACTAATTATATTACTATTAATTATAAATTTAAGTTATAATTGTAGTATAGTATAACATATTAATAAAGTTATGTATTAAACAGAATTTTATTAAAGTTCCAATATCTCAATTTAACAGGTGCAAGTCATTATTAAGTTTACGTATAAGGTGGCATGTTTCAAACAATTGGCAATATGGCAAATATGAGAAGAAAGTTCTCTTCTCTCAAAATACAAAAGTTATACCACATATTCAATTAACCAAAGATATTTTATGGTGGAGTGGTGGAAATCAATTGTATGGTTTTAGACGTACTGAACCAGTTCAAGATAGTAACCGAATTTTTATTCATGATCATGTTAGGAGTAATATTCACAAATTTATTGTCAAGAATGATTATATTATTACAGGCCATAGGTATTTAGTCATAGGCTTTGTATTAATCAAGATAATAGTAAAACTGACTTCTTATAAAATATTATTTCATATACGTACCATTTTTTACAGAGATGGAAGTATACAATTTTGGACAAAGCCACAAAGTAGCCGAAACATAAATTTTTACTTTAGTATAGAACAAGCACATTCTAGAAGTGTAAATGCATTGGATGAAACATTTACAGCTATTATATCAGGTTCCAGTGATGGTACCGTGAAGGTATAATTTTAAATATTACTTCAAAAAGTATATAATTACTCCTCTCTGGTCGTAATTTCTGAGGACATTGATCTCGCCAATACTTCAATGCCTAGCAATACCCGGACTTCAACTAGAAAGAGTTAACATTTGAATAATATTATAATAATATCTAGATTTGGACACCTCTTGGACAAAGGATCTCAAATGTACCTTTAGCAACGATAAATATTGCAAAGTGGGTGTGTTCTCTTTCAGTTGATCCAACGAATAAAAAGGTTGCCATAGGTACTGAAGGTGATAGTGATAAACCTCATCTTCATATATTTGATCTTGAACAGTAAGCTATTATTTAAATAAACGCAAATTGAAACTTCGAGAACGCCTATATAAAATTTATGTTTCATAATAATTTCAGTTATACCGAATGTGATATATTAAAGTCAAATAAAAAAAGATATGCAGGGACATTAGATATGGTTTGGGATAGCCCACAAACTTTGCTTACCTGTGGATATGATACTTATATTCGGAAATGGGACTTGAGGTAAATATAAATATTTCTTATCTTAAAATAATAGCATCATTATTTTTACTAAAAAATAATTATTCTAGGACTGGAACATGTGTGTATTCGTGGCGAGAACCAACAGATGCAACTTTATACTGTATATCATCAGATTATCAGTACACTATGATTACTGGAACTAAATTTAACTGTAAGGCTGTTCTCTGGGATCAAAGACAAAATAATTATGTACAGGTCAGTACTGGCGTATTTCTTATACGATATTCGATATAATATACAGTTTATATATCGTATATTATAACATTAAATTATATTTATAACATGTTTTTACTTTTTACAGATCTACTTCATGAATCTTGATAGAATGTCCAGTCCTACTTATTCTCTCAGCTTTGATAATACACATTTATATGGGGCAACAGATCAACATTTAGTCGAACTAAACTTCTCAGGATATTCGTACAAAAAATCCAATTACAAAGAAATTCTGAAATATGAATACGTAGGACCATTTAGAACTGGCTCAAACTGGATCGTGTAAAATGAATGCGTAATATTAAGTACACTAACATGCAGGAATATTTGGACCCTTCCAAATTGTTGCAAATATATACTCATATTATTTGCAAAAAAATACTCTTCAAAGAAAGTTCTTTAATTTAATTTTCATATATAGTTAAAAACAATAAATAAATTATTAAAATAATAGTTAACATTAATTTCTATAAATAAAGGAGCAAAAATTTTAAGTGGGTTAAAATTGTATTTTTTTAATATTGAAACAACGTTTGATCTTAGTTATGGCAAGAAACAAAAAATCAACAGTAGAGAAATATTATTCTATCATAATGTCAAAAATGTAATAGAAATATCAATATTTTGATTAAATTCTACCAAAGGTCCAAATAATTATGCACGACAGTGTATATAAAATAAGAAACACTATACGACTGATATAGAGTAAGATATTTTACTATTTAAATTATTGACAAATTTAATTATAAATTAAAAGCACATCACATTTGCAATAATTATTAACACTTTATTATATCAACAAGTATTAATTTCTGCAAAATTCTTTCTTTTAAATAATCGTTATAAAATGTAAAGAATTTGATTTAATGCGCGCATAATTATACAATTCATTCGTGAATTCATCAGGAACATTTTTTAGTTTTCAACCTGAAGTATATAAGAAACTATCTGCAATTTAATAACACCTGAAAAAAAGAAGTTGTAATACGTAAAACTAAGTATATTTATTCAAACTGATTTAATGCGTTTGTTCCTTCGCCCTTTTATATTTCATAATACAGAAGCTATTTTTGTTACAATTAACTTCTCTTGTTATAAATAAGGATATGGATACATTCAGACATTAGATGCTGCAAATCCAAACCCAAAATTAAGTATTGCGTTAAGTAACTTCTTATGATAATCTATACCTCACCGGTCCTTGAAATAATCCTATCAAAGCATTTTTCTAATCATATAGTTTAGAATACCACCGTGTTTATAATATGTTAAATCTACTTCGGTATCGAATCGTAGGATTACTTCGAACCTTTTACCATCATCCGTAGAAATGGTAATTAATTGACCAGGTTCAGAATTTTCAGGGACTGCTATATCATACATTTCATAACCGGTCAATCCTAGGGTCTCTGCATTTTGCCCAGGTAGGTACTGTAGTGGAATAATACCCATACCTACCAAATTTGACCTGGAAAATAGTAATGACAATAAAATGTATATAAGGTACTCTTCTATATTTTACATTTTGAAGGTTCTCTACAATGTAAAATTTTTTCCGATTTATTTTGTAATAAACAGTTACCTATGTATTCTTTCATATGACTCAGCTATAACCGCTCGAATTCCAAGAAGATATGGTCCCTTCGCAGCCCAATCTCGTGATGATCCAGATCCGTATTCTTTGCCGACAAGAAGTATTAAGGGTGTTTGATCTTTTGCGTATTTTTCAGCTGCGTCGAAAATATCCATCTAGAAACATACAGTTATATTCAAAGATATTATAGAGATTAGTTTATTTGATTTTAATATGTCTACAAACCTCTTCCTTAGTAGGAATGTAAATTGTACGTGGTCCAGTTTTTGTTAGAAATTTGTTTACCAAACGAATGTTAGCGAACGTACCTCGTGCCATTACTTCGTCATTACCTCTACGTGAACCGTAAGAATTGAATTCTTTTGGTGTCAATCTAAAAACAGAAACGTCACAAATGGATAAAATAAAAGATATATTTATCTTCTTTACCCTTATCCTTCTTCACTTGTACTTTAAACGTACCCACGACCTGCGAGATATCGTGCAGCCGGAGAATTGCGTGCAATACTGCCAGCTGGACTGATATGATCTGTTGTAACAGAGTCGCCAAGATTCAGAAGAACGCGTGCTTTGGTAATTGGTTTGATTTTTGTTAATTCCTAATTACAATAAAAATAATCTCAATTAATCCTAACTTACTTATCAAATATAAAATAACGTCTCTAAAAATTAATAGATTTATGAAGTTGTATATAGGTACATAATTTAGTGAACAAACTTTGCCAATGTGTTCTATAGATAAAATAAGACTAAAATGTGACAAAAATATGAAATGCAATAAACATTGATCCTCTTCCTTTTAGTTTAATACAGAATAAAGTAGGATACCTACATAATATTTGTAGTATTTTTGTGTTGATACAAGATGCATATGTTTATTGTTTTTGTGCACAATTTAAATATTCAACAGTAAACGTACTGTTTCGTTTCAGTTCCGTTCTTGCGAAGTCGGAGGTCACGATTTTCAGAATGTAGCAAGTATTTATACTATAATCGCAAGTATAAAGATGTACATTTCGTTTACGAATTGTGTGCCGGAAGTTCTAGAAGTGACATTAGAAAACATCATGAAATGTTCTTTAATAAAAGAATTTTCAAAAATATCTCGCCAATTTATCCCCCACAGCTGACTCCAACTACTCACTATGGAAGGCTTCCAGGAAACTCACACGGCCCCCGCAAATAATCCCTCCAATCCGCCGTCCGCAAGGTGGATGGGCGCGTAGCCCTATAGAGAAAGCCAACCTATTTGCTAGTTACCTGTATAACGTATTAAAACCCCACTCTTCTAAAACTGCCGCGGATATTACTGAATACCTGCACTCTCCCTTCCAAATGTCTCCTCCTATTGTGCCCTTCACTTCTGCAGAGACTATAGAATCAATCAATCGCCTAAACCCCAAGAAAGCTGCGGGACATGACCTAATTTGCAATAAAGCAATCAGGGAACTTCTCATAAAAGGGATTGCACTCATTACATCAATTTTTAACGCAATTCTTCGCCTTGAATACTTCCCCAAGGTATGGAAAATTTCACTGATTGCTCTCATTCCTAAACCCGGAAAACCATTATATGAAACTAGCTCCTATCGCCCAATTAGTCTCCTACCTACCGTATCAAAACTATTCGAGAAGATGTTATCGAATCGTCTTCTTCCACTCCTAGAGGATTTGAAAACACTCCCAGATCATCAATTCGGTTTTCGGAAACAACTCAGCGGTATTCCTAGACATTTAACAGGCATTCGACAAAGTTTGGCATGAAGGGCTACTATATAAACTTAAAAAAATTCTACCACACACCTACTACTCCATCCTAAAATCCTACCTAACCAACAGGCAATTCATGGTCAAATACCTAGACACTACTACCACAACATTCCCAATAGAAGCTGGCATACCCCAAGGCAGTGTCCTCGGACCCCTGCTGTTCTCCATCTACACTGCCGATTTACCTATATCAACAGAGATAACATTAGCAACATTTGCTGACGACACAGCGCTATTAGCTTCCAACGCTGACCCGACAATTGCTTCATCTTCTCTCCAGCGATGTCTCGACTCTTTGGAAAAGTGGTTCCATAAATGGGGATTCAAAATTAATGAAAAAAAAATCCACACATGTAACCTTCACGCTCCGAAAACAAACCTGCCCCCAGGTCACCATCAACAACACAACAATTCCAAGCAAAGACACAGTCAGATACCTGGACATGACACTGGACAGGAGATTAACTTGGAAAAATCACATCACAGACAAAACGAAACAACTCAAGGACAAACTTAAAAAACTTTATTGGCTCACTGGCCGACGCTCCAACCTAAGCACATAGAACAAAATTACCCTCTATAAGACCATAATAAAACCTATCTGGACCTATGGAATCCAACTATGGGGAACAACAAGCAACTCCAACATCGAAATACTTCAACGTTTCCAATCGAAAACCCTAAGATCCATATTGAATGCACCCTGGTATGTCACCAACGAAGTAATACATCGCAACTTCAAGATACCTACAGTCAAAGAGGAAATAGCTAAATGTAGCACCAGATACAAAAAAAGAGTCAACAAACATCGAAACCCCTTAATTACTGGATTACTCGATACATCGGACCAAATCCGCAGGCTGAAGAGACACTACCCGTTATACCTAAGCTCCAGATTCAACTAGTCTTTATTCTAAATTATGCATATTTATAATAAGTTAACTTATTACAAATAATTTAACCATGTCACAGCGCCACGCCAGAAAAAATTACTAAAAATTCTCAATGCGAGAATTGATTGTAAATTTTATAAATAAATAAATAAATAAATAAAATAAAAGAGTAGCACATTGCATAATGTTCGTCTAAAATAAATTCAACAATATACCGATATAAACTTTATACTGATAAGAGCGGACGATACTTCGAAATATACACATTTATAAGTATGTATAGCTTTACGTTTCATATTTTTGTTATAATCTTCTAATGTAGCTATTTATTTATATTTATTTATATTTATGGACTTTTTGCTACATGACTTGTTGTAGTCTTATTTTTATTTATAAAACATACTGGCAAAGTTTGTACACTAAACTGCGGGATGATCTTTATAATATAATATTTACCTTTTGCAAATTTTCGAAGTATGGTGGATTCTTTATGTAGGTGGAACTTGCATCCCATGGATATAATATAGAATCTGGAGCTAGCAAGCTTGCCCAGCTAGAGCTACCCTGTTTAATTTTATTATAAACTTCTGTAAACATTGCAGGAATTACGAATTTTTGCTCGACAGCTTGAATTTCTGATCTAGTAGGCCAAATATCTTGCAGGTATATGGGAGTGCCATCCGCTCGACGACCTGAATATTATGCGCATTATTATGAAATTTTTCAAAGACCATAAAATTAATTAAATTATTCATTTACCAAGTGGTTCTTTTTCAAAGTCTATATCTACTGTTCCAGCAATGGCATAAGCAATTACCAAGAGCGGTGATGCCAGGTAATTTGCTCGTGTGTGCGGGTGAATTCTGCCTTCGAAATTTCGATTACCGGACAATATACCACAACATACAAGTGCGTTCTATTTAAGTAAAACAAACGATTAAAAGAGAGAGAAATTATTTACGTGGTACAGGAATTGAGGACATTTAATATATTATTACCTTTTCAATACTTTCAACAATAACATCTGGAAGAGGACCGCTATTGCCGATACAGGTCATGCATCCGTAACCGACAACATCAAATCCTAATTTTGTTAAATATGGAATCACTCCACTTTCCTCCAAATAATAAGTAACGACTCCAGATCCCGGAGACAATGATGTTTTAATATAAGGCGCAACGCATAAACCAGCTTCAACAGCATTTTTTGCAAGGAGACCTAAGATTATAAAATTCTATTCTACTAAAAATATTCAATTTTTAAATATGAAACTTTAATCATTTTGATAATATATCTTAGAACAGCGATTCCCAACTTTTATGCTACTACGCCACCCCGATAAAACCTTCTTCCGTACCCGCCTATCTTTTATTTTTTTAATAGATATGCTAATATAGACAATCATAATATAGACATTAAATAATAAAAACTATTACAAAAAAAAAACCGAAAACTACAATTAACAGAATAATGTTATTATTCAACAACAAGGTTGTGCTATAACATATACGTGCGTTACGATATGAAGTTTTATTTATTTCTAGATATTATGATATAAAAAATAATATTTTAATACAAAATTTTGGCGCCTCCCCTGGCAATAGTCCGCGCTTCCCAAGTTGGAAACCACTGTCTAAGAACGTGAATTGTCTTTTACGTTTCAATAGGTAATAAACAAAGGTCAAGGTAAAAATATTTTATAAAATTACCTGCTCCAAGCATGACACTGGGGTTGCTAGTATTAGTACAACTAGTAATGGCAGCAATGACCACCGAACCATGCCTTAGTTTATAGTCTTTCCCTCCATACTCAAACATACCTACGGTATCTACTTTCTCAGGGCTTAAACCATATCCTTTGAATCCTACCTGAAAATAAAAATAATTTACTAATAATATGCTTTCCCACTATTCAATAAAACAAGATTGAGATATAAAATAAAATTAAAAAAATATATAGAAGTATAGCATACATAAACAATGTTTTTGTAGATAGGTTTAGAAAAATTTATATGAAAATATAAAAATAAAAAATTATTTTTTCGCATCATAGATTGCTTCAAGGAATGGGAATCTAAATCCTTTCGTACATCAATACACGAAAGTTTGATGACCTACGAACATGATTGCACGTTAGAATTCATTGTCCGATGATTTGCTGAAGGCGCAGTCTTATAAACGGCAAGTCTCCAACTGTTTCGACATTCAATGTCCAACATAAAGTTTTATTTTTATTTCATTCGTATGTAATTATTTATTTTACACATTTAGAAATAAATAGGATGTTCCCTGAATAGTGAGCTAGAATTTTAGTATAAATTCAAGAGGTTGGGCATCGAAGCAAGTAAATAAATGTATATAATCACATGTTCATGTGAACAGATATATAATATATAATAATATATAAAGATAAAAATTAAATAGTATACTTATATGAAGTATCATTATAAAACGTTCATACATTTGGTACGAACACCACTCTAATAACAATTATAATATGCATCCTAAATTAAATTGTAATTAATAAAACTTTAGACAATATCTATATATGTATACATATACATAAATTTTTGTTCAATTTTTTTAAGACACCCTGTATATTGTTATATTGATAGTTTCACCAATGTAATAAAATTCCATAAATTCCCAGAACAGTAAACCGAAGATCAATAGTGGCATTTTCCTTCGGAAACGCAGCTGTTCGAAGATCCTTAACGATGTCTCCGTTTACCGAGGCTGTTAAGGTCATTGTAATTACTTTTGGAACTTCGGATAGTAAACGCACTGTCGATGTCTAAATTGTTGAAGACTCTTTAGAATACGCACCGTTTTAGACAATTACCGGAAACGTTATCGTCCGAGCTTTCCTTCGCATTTAGGAATTACTTCCACAAATTCTATACGGGCGAAGCAGTTACTATCTCCGTTCCTTTAATTGCAAAGCAATTACCTATAGTTTCACGAAACCTAGGACCCAAAACCTAAAATCTAATCTCTACTAGAAAATATTTTCTATAATATGAGTTTCAAAATAATATGAATTTTTTATAATATGATATATGTTGTTGTAGAAGAAAAAAGAAATGTAAGCAAAGTTTGTATAAAATTCATAAGATATTAGAAATTTTATTTTTTATCTGAAGGGGCTGCAGCAAAGAAACAGCTTCAGTACTAAGTAACTTGAGCACACCAATAAAAAATTAATCAAAATCAAATCACTCTTTCAAAAATGCTAACATTAACTCAGAATAGTTTTACTCTTTCAAATATTCTATAAATTCATAATAACGAACTTCCGCATTTTTGAAAATACAGGATTTTTAAATATAAAATGCTCCTATACCTATACCTGTACTTCTTCTTCTCTTCCAATAAATACAATTTAAATACTAAAGCTGTCTTCTTATTGCTACAAACTCTTCAATTGCTATGCATATGATAGAAAAGGAATTTAGAGAAATAATTTCAATAGAGAGAACAAGACCAATCGTTTGCAATATAAGGCACGGCGAATATCTGTACATAAGACGGTGGTATGCAACAAAATGCGTGAGCTTTGCAAAATGAATGGATGTTGTATCAGCAATTTCAGCGAGGTTGCACGTCGTTCGTAGCCTCATCGAAAACAGTCGCCCGTGCTCTCCGCGAAATTCAAGATCGATCGATCATCGGTACGTATAAAATATTTTTTACATACGGAGATCGGTTGCGGTTGCAATTATTATAACATTATCATCAGCCGTACCATATGTAAATTTTTTACAGTCTTTCAAGGACAAAGATATTCTAATTTGATATTTGACTTCTTTCTATTTAAGAATAATATATATAAAATTATATTTTTGAAAAATTATATTATGTTACCCAATCAAGGTTCTATAAAAGACATAATATTTTCAAATATAAATCAACTTTTGCTTTCAAATAAATTTATCAATTTCATTTGTAACTTGAAAATCTCTAAGTACATATTTTGAGAAATTCTAATTATCCTATTCTCTTCTTAATTTTAGTTCTTTAATTTTCCCTTTTCTTTTTATTTGAAAATCGTCTGATACTGATACTCGTGGATTAAGTCTTCGATTGATATTGATACTCGTAATTTCTTAGGATTCTTTCAGAAAGAAACGATATAGTTCTTGGGCCGCATCCATCATGGCAAAGTCAAAAATCCGACGACAAAAGGGCGTTGAATTTCATGACACGGATGAACAGTCAGCTCTCTATGATTCACGTGGATGAGTTTTCAGCAAATGTCCTTACTGTGATAGCATAGTAATGCGATTCCGATGTTGAACATCTTTCAATAGAAATCGATCGGTCCCTTGTTTTTAAAATCATGCGAGCTTGTTGTTGCTTCATCACGTTCGCACGATTATCGTTACTGCTTTTGACCAATATTTCTATCGTGATGGCCAACCATTAAGATATAATAATCTAAAGCATACAATGACTGGTTCATGTACATAAACGTAACTCATTTTCAAACTAGCAATAAATGAGGGTTGTTCATGTAAATATTGCGCGATTTGAAAAAAGATAACGCTGTCTTATAACTCCCTCTTTTAAAATCATCTGTTGAAAACATTTATTAAGAACTATTTATTTTGTGAATTGACTGCGGATTTTTGTGCAAATTCATATTTTTAAAAATATAATTAAAAAAATAAAATCTCAGTAAAAAATTATTTTGTCTACCAAGTATTATAGCAAGCACAGTACTTTGGATTTTTATATTACCTACATTGCGTGTAGTTTTTCACTTTCAACTTTCGTATAAATGCATAAAAATCCACAATCTACTTATAAATAATTTACCAAATATTTTTTTCTCATTGTTCAACAAATGACTAAGTTAATCAACTCAGTAGTTATATTTATTTTACACTAAATAATAACCATAGAATTATAAGATTTGTTTTTGCCAATATTTCTATGTCATTCTTAAAAAAAATACATGATTTCATTTTAGTCGTTTACAGGGAAACATTGTATGCACAATGACCTCGTCGAAAAATCCTTGTCTACCTGAGGGAGGTATAGGAAGTTCATGGAATGTTCACCAGGTTGGTGTGGATGGTCGGCATTGCTTAAGGAAGGAGGGTGGGGGGTACCTCCAGGGAACATATAAATGAGACAGACGAACGTAAAAGGTCATTAGTGTGTACTTAACAAGTGTGGACGGTCAATCATCGTAATCGAAATCGACAGTGCTTTAGCTGTCTAGTGACTTCAACTTCAATTTCGAACAAAAATTAATCTTCGTAAAACATACTACATATTGTGGGAGTTAAAATCGTTACTGCTTCGTCTTTGTGATAAACTGTTCTTGAACTATTAGTGATCTGTTATTAATCTTAAGATTCATTAACGATCGGTATAACCATTTTGCTCGTATTCATCTCACAATATAACATTCGTACCAGTTAAAGAAGTTAGGCCGAAGAAACATCCTACATGTTTGAAGAACAATATGGAGGCTGCTATCGGATGAAATCTCATCCGGTGTGGTTGGGAAAGAAGCCTCACCGGGTAGGATTCATCCAGTGTCCGCCTCCGTCCTTCAATCGTTATTAAGAAGTATTTACGAAACGTATACTCTCGTTATTAGGGACGAAGTATTCATCTAGTATTACGTTGCAAAGAAATCGTGACTAGATCGAAATACTCGTCCTCAATGGCGAGATTCATCATCCACAAGTGTGCTCGTCCAGCTTCAACATTTCTACCAAATCGTCTCGTTTATTTTTCCTTGGTGATCTATTTATATGGTGAATCGAAAGACCATAAAGCTAGACCAGCAAGGTGAGATATACGAGACATATCTTCATGTAATATGGTGAAGCATAATAATTATATACCAAGGTACAAGGTAACAAGATCTCTCTCCAAATATTTCAAAATCGCGCTTTGTGAACTTATATACACGCCACAGATAATCGTCTTTTAGATGAAAGGATCCGAAGGGACTCTTGCTGTGATGTGTCGCCCTAAGAGATTCATATCACAGCAGTAGTTACCTAGGATTCTTTCGCCTTTCTCCACTGGGAAACTTTAGCAAGCACACATCACGCTTCGAAATAGCACGCAGAACGACGCGCTTGGAAAGACGCAGAAAGATGCACATACTTTCAAGTACAGCATGGGATAAACTTAATCCTGTTTGACGGTAATAATTGATCGTCACTGGGTTTTGTTTGTCCCATACGAGTACTGACCAATCATCGCTATTGCATGTTATTACACAATCAAATACCCTGCACAACGGATGTTAATAAATTGGCACAATAGCATTCTATGGTAAGAATGTTATGATAACTTAAAAATCCTACCTTATTAGTAAGGCACTTCCTGAAGTCTGCCTTCATATCTACGACAGACACTCGATCGTGAGGCCTCTTAGGGCCACTAACGCTAGATACAACACTTGCTAAATCTAAACTGACTGTCTCCGAGAAGACCGGATCTTGGTTTGGGTCATCATAGTTCCTAAACATGCGTACACTAGTAAGATATTTCTTTATCATATTAATATGTTCGTCAGTTCGTCCTATAAAAGAATTTTATACATGAATTGGATTGTAGAGGTGTTATTGCCAAGTTTAATATTCTTCTTATAGTTTGTATACCTGTTTGCTTTAAGTATGCTAAACTCTGCTGGTCAATAGGGAAGAATCCAACCGTTGCACCGTATTCTGGGCACATGTTCGAGATTGTTGCGCGATCTGCAATACTCAATTGAGAAACGCCTGGACCAAAGAATTCTACAAATTTTCCAACAACTCCAATCTGACGAAGGTGCTGCAGTTATATGAATAAATAAATTACTATATAAATAAATTATAAATTTTGTGTATCATTAGGCCCACAAATATTTTTTTAAAACTAGGAAATTTTCTGCTACCTTAGTAATTGTAAGAACAAGATCTGTTGAAGTCGCATATTGATTCAAGACTCCCTCTAATCTATATCCCACTACTTTTGGTACTATCATTGATATCGCCTGGCCTAACATAACTGCCTCAGCCTCAATTCCTCCAACACCCCATCCAAGTACACCAAGACCATTGATCATAGTTGTATGGGAATCTGTCCCAACTACGCTATCAGGGTACAACATATTGTTCGTATCAAATACAACTCTGGCTAAGTATTCCAAATTTACTTGATGTACTATTCCACTTCCTGGAGGTACGATTAACATATTTTGAAATGCTTTGGCACCCCATTTTAAAAACATAAATCGTTCCTTGTTTCTTTCAAATTCGAGATCTTCATTTTTTTTCAAGGCATCTTTGCTGGAAAAAATTGCTGTTATCAGAGCTATGTTATCTTTATTACCCAATATAAAGCTATTATCGCTATTTTAAATATTCGTATAATATCGTTCATATTAATTCTAAAAGAAAAAAAGAAACAAAAATAGATTTAGAGTTGGCCTTATTATGTAATCATGTTACACAAAAATACGAAATTATCTTTTTAATTTGATAAGTACACACTTTACATTTCACTTTTTTGTCAAATTAAATACGTAGTAAAACTGTTCATTTACCTTCTAATAAAGTCAACTTGTATTGAATGATCAATAACAAGATCAGATGGACAAATAGGATTTATTTTCTTTGGATCAGATCTTAGCCTTCTCACAGCATCTCTCATAGCTGCAAAATCCACAACTGCTGGCACTCCAGTAAAGTCCTATTTAAAATGGAACTTAGGTCACTAACAAAATCATAAACACATAAAAGTTGTCTTTTATAAAACTATTTACCTGTAATATTACCCTAGCTGGTTTAAAAGCCACTTCTGCTCCTTCTTCAAGAGCCTGATTATGTTCCCAGTCTAAAATCTTTTCAACATCAGATTTCTTTACCTGGAAATTATCACAATTTCTGATTGCACTTTCCAAGAGTACTCTAATCGAGAAAGGTAATCTGTCTGTAAAAATATCCATCTTAAAAAATTGTAATTCTTTTATATAAAATGATATGTTTAACAATTTATTGATACATACCATATTTTTTTCCAATATTAGTAATATCAAAATACTTATATTCCTTAAGTCCAATTTTAATGGACTTCATTAAATGATTGTATGGATTTTCGTCTGAAAATAATTTACCATATTAAAATTGCATTGAATAAAGATATTATTTATTCCCTGAAATAGAAAATATTGATTTTGAAATTAGAATATATACAAAATTATAAAACAACTCTCTATAAAATAAATATTTAATATGTAGCATATAATATCAAACTTCTTTTCAAATCTTCAATTCTTCATTCATATAATTGCTTTAGTTAAAATTTATTTACATATTACTTAATTACTAATTATCGGAATTATACTTCATCAAAAATCAAATGATAGCTGTCCAGAAATTTTCGTTTAATTTTCTTTCTTCAATTGTCGTGGTATTTTAAACAATAGAATGCGTAAAAAATATTCATGCAATGTAGTTGTCAAATGTAACAGGTGTCATA
The DNA here is from genome assembly GCA_905333015.3 of Bombus campestris. Taxonomy (NCBI): domain Eukaryota; kingdom Metazoa; phylum Arthropoda; class Insecta; order Hymenoptera; family Apidae; genus Bombus; species Bombus campestris. The sequence goes on from HG995135.1 coordinate 9,153,342, forward strand.
AAATTATAAGCAATATCACATAGTATTTTTTATTTAAAATAAATTTATTTGACTTTATATATCGAAATGACTAATTTAAGATTCTCATGTATTGTCATAAAAAAATAACACAGAAAAATGAAATTTGAAAAGATTGTTCTTCCGGTTATTTCTTAAATTAGGGCAATATTATAATATTATGCAAATTTCAAATTGTAATAAATTATGAAACATTTTCTTTCAATAGAATATAAAAAGGTGAAATTAAAACAATAAATTACAGTGTAAGCGCGTTTTTCATTTTTTTTAATTATTGTAAATCAATTTTAAAAATAAATGAAAATAGACAAAGCAGATCTTGACACTTACCAGCCATGATTGTCACTGTACCAGTCACGTCGTCCAATTCGCTTACAATGTGATATTATTTATACAGGGTGACGAACACATACGTTACAAAAACATTCTTTTTTTAGAGAAATTTGTTTGCCTACATTTTAATATTCTATAATAAAGATAATATTTATATTAAATTATAATAGATTACTATATATTATTCAATATAATTCATATATTATTTTCCTTTATGGAAATTAAAAATCATATAAAAATATTATTTTATAATAATAAGAGAAATTATCTACTTGCTTATGAAACATGTGATTTACATTCGATGAATAACAATTTTTATGCAGTTGTAACGAAACAACTTATTATAATAATAAAATTCTTACACGTTGTTATTTACTTGTAAAAGTATATTTTGTAAATTTTTATGTAGTACAATTTTTTTTCAGAATGAATGTAATAAATGTATTTTACAAGAATACTGTTTTTTGTAACACCATCTAGAAATGGTAATCGATATGGAATATGTGACGATTGCGATATATCGAATCATTCGATTAAACTTGTTGCGGATTCTGAGTATTCCGACTTGAAAACGTATACAAAACTGTGCAATTATGATAAACGTCAATGCGACGAATTCTTTTTAACGAACAACTAATTAATGCAAATTATTTTTTAACGAGCGCGTTTTGTAATTTAATTCCTTAGAATGGAAAAGAATTTAGAAAAAACATTAGATGACGTGTAAGTTTTATACAAAAATTTTCTCATATATCTCATATGTGACAAAGCGGTTATCTAAATTGATGTTTGTTTTAGTGCTAGTGATACAAATATTTTCCACAATGTAATATTCTCATTAACATTTAATATTCATAAACCATTATTTCATATTCGTATTACTGTACAACTAAATATAACCCTTATACTTAATAACTTTAATTGTGATACAATATGAGGAATTCTGTTAATTTTGATGTCTGTTGATATAACAATACATTTGAAATGTAAAAATTAACAAATTATTGATTGAATTTAATATTTTTTAATAGTAATAATACTGAAGGTATTATTGGCTGCATCTTGGCTGATCATGCCGGATTATGTTTAGGAGGTATTTCTAGCTAATTTTATTTACATTGTACGTGAAACATTATATGGAAGAATAAGAAAAAAACAAATATTTTCAGCCAAAGGAAATGCATCTACTGATAGTGCAGGAATAATTGCAGCTATTGCAGATCAAGTTGCAAAGCTAGAACCCAAATCACCAACTCCAGTTATTTCTCTTCAAAATGATAGCAAGTAATGTTTTTTTATTGATTTTGTTTTGTTTTGTACTGTTAAAATTAAAATACAAAATTATTAATCAACAAATTTATTAAACAACTTTGGAACTCAACATGTCTTTAATTAATCTTTAAACTTGCACTAAATTAATATTAAAAACATTATAAATTATTTTGTAGGAAATGCCTTATACAACGCCAAGGTGCAATAGTAGGTGCCATTTATAAGGATATTTCTATGTAAAATAGTTTTGTTACATAAATGAATAATATTGTTTGTATGTAAACTAAGCTCCATTATGTTTGTTATTTTGTTAATTATATATAAACTTTAAATATATAAGTGACTTTTTAACACATCCTCATGAGATAGTAGAACTTGTACTTGATTCTGATTGTAACAGTATAGAAAATACATGATTATTAAATTTTACAAGACTTATAAAAGTTTGTTATAGCACCTTTGTAGATAGTTTGTAGGTAAATATCAATAAATCACCATTAAAACATATCTAAGGTCAGTCACTTTTCTTGTGTCTGTTACTTCTTTCATACCATTTGTTTGTACCAAGTCTAATTAAATCATGGTGTTCATATATCCAAGAGACAAGTACTATCATAAACATTATCACTCCAATAATGAAGTGCAATAATTTTTCATCTGGAAAAAAGTAAGCCTGAAACATAAAAATTTAAAAACTTTAATACTACATTTTCTATTAATATATGGAATAGTGAAAAGTATTACTCTATTACATGAGAGACATTAGTGATCAATGCTGCTATTAGAAGAGAAGCAGAAAACATAGGCTTTGGCACTAATCCGCGTAATGGACGGTACATTGTATCTTTGTATCTCTTATTGATAAACCTAGTAGAATGCACAATTCTTAAACTCATGTTTACACAGTTTCCAAAAATGAAACCAACTGGTCCAAACCAAATAGCAAATAAATAGGATGCACACAGAAATGCGATCGATTCGTAAATCATAATCAAATTGCTCTTATTTATAGTCGCACTATCGGCTGTTGCATTGGTGTAACATTCTGTTACTCCATTTATTCCCAAAAGAAGGATAGCTAGACAATGTGCTCGCATTAAGAGTACTGGCAGATGCGAAATTAATTTAGCACCGCCATATAACCATAAAAGTGTGCTTGAATATGACTGTCCAAACACTAAAACAACTAACCCAATCGACATAACAGCTGAACATAAATGTGTAAGCACATTTACACTTTCTTGTATTTTTACCTTTAAAGGAAACTTATTTTTAATAATTTGTAGTATATGAACACATGAAAAATGTTTCATATAATACCTACAGGATTTTGGTCATTAACCGGTTTGTCTCGTTTTACCATTTGAGTAAAATAGAAATATCCACTTTCTTCTATTGGACGGAAAATAAACCTTGCTGCTAAAGAACCTAAATTATTTATAATTTCGTATGTTCCCTTTAAACATATGAAAATAAAATCAAATAGGAAAGAATTACTTTAATGAACTTATATATAAATACTTATTATAACTGATTAAATACCTGTTCAGTAAATGTTAATACTGGCATTACTGTCATAATTAGCCTTTCTCCTTCTGTTAAAATTTGCTTTAGAATTCCTTGTCTAAAGAAACTCCATGTAAGAATAGTCAACTTTTTATCTAGATATGATTCCTAAAAATGATAGTCTGTATACATAATACACGAAAGATCCATCTTAATACATACTTTGTTTGTCAATTGCCCAGGCAAAAAGTCCTTCACTGTTTTGAAAGGAAATTCTCTCACAACATACTCGTCAGTACTGTCTTTTAATGACATACGCCTCTTTAGCTTACACTTGTTAAGCTTTTTAATATAATAATGAAAGTATAAATAGTGACTAGCAGTATAAAATATTGCTGCAACTAGTTGAGCTACACCAAATGCTAACAATGCATTCTCTGGATTTTGGAGTATCAATGGAACAAATGTTATAGTACGAATAGCAATCATGATAGAATCAAGTATAATCTAAAAAAATTCAATAACTAATTATAAGTACAATTACCCATATTATCTTTAATTCAAAATCTTACTTTCAACCTAACAAATAAAAATGCACTAGCAACCAGTTGAACGATTAAAGATGATAATTCAATAATACAAGACAAGGCAACTGCCCAAACTGCAAATGTATAATATGATGGTAATGCCTCAGATGTTGTTAAAACAGAAAGCCAAATATATCCAAACAGTAGGGACATTAAAAAACATATAGGAACCCTGGAAAAATATTTACCATCTAAGTATTTATGTAGGTTTCATTTATATTATGACTAATCACTTTTAGAAACGAACGTCATCCATAATAAATTTACAACTTGAGCCCAATTATGTTCTGCTGTGTTGGTTAAACATGCTTTCATAAATGGTTCTCGAGACAGAAACAAAATCATTGATTCCAATAATAGTAGTCTCACATTTATGACTCCTAAAACAGCTTGACCCACATACCGAACAACGAAGGCATTTAAAATAAAAGTGACTCCTCTGCATAATATCTAAAAAGAAGTTGATTATAATTATTTTTCTCATATATATCTTAGCTTATCGACATGTTAGAAGCTATCAGATATTAATATCTTAGCTTATTGACATGTTAGAAGCTATCAGATATTAATATCTTAGCTTATTGACATGTTAGAAGCTATCAGATATTAATAAAAACAATATAACTGTTTTAAATATAAGCAAATAAAGGTATTGTAATCGTGAATAATAGCAATAAAATTTGTATTTATATATATGATATAATTTTTCTCATAGATAGAGAATGATGTTTTGTGCTATGAAATACTTAAGTTTTAATGGTGTTGTGTTATTGTATATACCTGAAATACAATATTGAACGAAGCTGTTTCCACGCTACTTTTCAAAATATTTTGTGACATTTTTATGGACGATCAAATGATAATATAAATGTTTCGAGATTCCCGCCCAAAGGGGTGATCAATGAAATTCAAGGTTATGTGAACACTTTAACGGTATCTAAAACATCAAGTCGATCATTTTTCAGTAATTTCATTCGCGCTCCTAACTAATCGGAACATAGCAAATACAAAAGCCAAGAATTTCTTCATACTGCATGAAACGGATTTCATGACGTAATTGCGTTAATTTTCTATATATATGCATTGTATCTAGTAATTTTGTGTCATGCATCTTCATTTATTCTTCCTAGTGGAAAACTGTTTTCAAAACAAAAGCTTTTTCCTAACCTTGGTGACACAGAATTTTGACATACATGAGATAAGGTTAGGTTTCACCTAGCAGACTATCACAGTAGAATCAGAGATTGTAGCGAAAGTAAACAATGATTAACTTGTGAAGTGATGTCATTACGCAATAATGTCCATGTGGTCTTTTCATTTCATACCGCTACTTCATGGATACAAAATGTTAAATTTCTAAAATAGGTATCTCTGATCGCTTTCCTTCATTTAACAAATATTCTACGATGGTTAAACTATCACACGATGACTTTTTAGTCATTAATTAAACGAAACGAAACATAATATTAAATATTTAATTATTTTTTAAAATTTTACTATCTCTATTCGATAATGTTAATACAGTAAAGAAAATAAAAAATTATACTAATCGAAAATGTTACAAGAAAGTAATCCAGCAGCCACCACAGGTGTGAAAAACGTTTTCATTACTTCGTTAATCGTAAGTAAATTATTGTGTAATGAGTATATGATCACATAACATGCATGCCTCTATTATCATTAATACACGTGGCAATTCTTTACATTATTATAAAAAATTATAAAACTTAATCATCTAAACTAACTGAACTAAATGATCATTTTATTTGTATTAATGTTATAATAATATAATAATAATATAATATTTAATATTATTATTAATTATTAATAATTAATATTAATAATAAATTAATTATTAATTATTAATATTAATAATAAATTAATTATTAATTATTAATATTAATAATAAATTAATTATTAATATTAATATTAATAATAAATTAATTATTAATATTAATATTAATTAATAATATTAATTATTAATTAATATTAATAATTTATATTATTATATAATAATATAATATTTTTAAAAACAGAAATTATATTTTCTTAAAAATTAACGTATATAATATTATTTTATAACATTTATTTATGAATTTACGGTTAACAATTCATGGATATTTTTGCAACTAAAAGTTATATTTTTATGATATACATATTTTTAATATATACATATGTATATCTACTATATATATTTAAGTCAACATCTACACATGCAATTGTAAGAAAAATAATATTTAATCGACGATAGTCAGGTGCTCTTGCAGGAACCATGTGCGATTTTATATCATTTCCTTTGGATACGCTTAAAACGCGATTACAAAGTCAACATGGTTTCTTAAAATCTGGTGGTTTTAGACAATTGTATAAGGGTTTAGGCCCCGTAATGGTAGGATCCGCACCATCAGGTAAACTTAAGATAACAATTTATCCTTTAATACATTTTAAAAATAAAAATAACATTGATAAAAATATTCTTCGCAGCTTCGTTATTTTTTATAACTTATGAAACTTTAAAAATAATGTTTCAACCTCAAATACCTGAACAATATCACGTGTTTATACATATGACTGCCGCGTCAGTCGGAGAAATGGTAATTTATATCTTATTAATGCTATATGTAAATAATAACAATAATAATAATAATCAATATATACAATTTAAGGGTGTGTGGGTACTCGGTATTTCAGGTTCGGATCAGGTCAGGCTCACGATTTCGAATACTTGCACACCCCTAATATAATCAATATACAATGTATAAACGATCCTTTTTACCTCTAAACATAAAATTGCAAACAGCTTTATAATGCTGAGATGTTACTAATAGGTTGCATGTCTTATTCGAGTCCCAGTAGAAGTAGTGAAACAAAGGAGACAAGCATTTTTAAGCGATGCCCACAAATTACCTTTGAGAGCTTTATATCGTGGTTACGGAAGTACTGTGATTAGAGATTTACCGTTCGGTTTAATTCAGATGCCACTCTGGGAATATTTTAAACTTTATTGGAAAAAACACGTGAAACGTGAGTGCACGCCTATGGAGGGTGCTATCTGCGGATCGGCGTCAGGTAGAAAAATAAAAAAAAAAAAATTAATTAAATCACGGGCATGCATTAACTTTGTATATTTTATTATTACGAACATTGATTTTTACAGTTGCTATATCTGCGGCGCTAACGACACCTTTAGACGTTGCAAAAACTAGAATAATGTTGTCGAATGTGACGGTAGGGAAAGATGAAATAAAAATATCCACGATGTTAAGCAAGGTTTACCACAATCATGGTTTTAAAGGGTACAAAACAAGCTTGTCTCTTAAATATTCAATTCTATTTGTTATCCTACAAACACAATAATCGATAAATATTTTCAGACTTTTTGCAGGCTTTGTACCAAGAGTATGTGGTTTTACTATTAGCGGATTCGTATTTTTTGGTGTTTACGAAAAAATTAAAGAAATTTGTATTGCGGTTTTGCCACCATAATGTTGTGAAAGATACATTTATAAATATAAATCATGGTTAATATTTTGTCAAATGATACTACCATAGGGTCAAAATAGAAAGAAAATTGAGAGAGAAGTTAATTTCGTATGTATTTGGTAGTAATTTTATCATAAATATTGCATGTTAATCTTTCATCAGCAATATAATATATTAATGAATAAAAAAGTTTTTTTAACTTTTTTTATAATCACATTGCATTTGTTATAACATATTTTATTACGTTTTCTATTTCTACTACCTTTACCTACTCTTATTACTTTTCAGATTTCAAAGAGAATTAGTATTTATGTTACATTGAATTTTACTCATGACATAGAAGAATACAAAATGAAAATATAATTGCATTTATATTTTAATTATTAATAGAAAACCATACTGTAGTTTATCACAAATTTTGCATTTAAATTGTAATAATTAAAAATGAGAAAACACACTTCTATTCTACAATATATCTAAATGAATGTGAGCATGCACGTATCAGGAAAGAAATAAGGAACACAAAGAAATGTAAAATATAAAGTATATTTAAAAATAATTAACAAACATGAAAATTTTCCTTACATTTACATATAATAATGTGGAGTTATAATATACTGCACATTAATTTATATTCGTGATATTCACTTGTACAAAATAATATAAAATATGATAAATAAGAAAATTATGGTAATTTTTAATACTGACTTTGTTGTATTCATTAACAACAATATGTTACTTTGGGTTCGTCACTTATATCAATTACCTCTTCAATTTTTTGTACATTATTTGGATCAGACATAAAATCTTGTGCAATGTCATTAAATAATTCAGCTACGAAATTAACTTAATAAATATCACACATTATAACAATAATGAGAGTGTATAATATATATCCTTACCAACATTTTCTCCAGTTTTACTAGATGTTATAAACAATTTAGCTCGAATGCCAGCAGTATATGTTTTTACAACATCTATATTAGGAGATGGAACTGCACCATGCTCTAAAATATCATTTTTTGTTGCACAAATGTATATTTTACATCCTTCTTCAACTTCTCTAAGCTCCCTTATCCAGAATTTTGCTCTTTGAAATGTATTTGATTTTGTGATATCATAACAGATAACAGCAGCCTTCGCACCACGGTAATATATTCTACTCATAGCATCATATCTAAAATTATAGAATTTATGACAATCAACATCCTTGAATTTTTCATTTTTGTAGATTACTTACTTCTCACTGCCTGCTGTATCCCATATCCCCATGATAAGCCTTTTCCCATTGACTTGCATTTGCTTAGCTGCAAACGCAGCGCCTATAGTCTAAGGAAATTGGAACTGGGTTAATTTGTTTTGTGATGCATCTCTTAGATGATTCTCAGTGCAAATCTTAATAACTTTATTTTACAATATTCCTTCCACTTCGCGGACTAAGAGGAACAAGACAGCCTAAATCAGTATAGTCCCTAAGTCATTCCAATATGAATTGTACAATTGACAAACAAGAATAATAGTTCTTTATAATCTAATATCTCTAGAGAAATTGGATATACAGACTAAATTTTTTTTATTTGTTGTACATATTACGTTAAATGATTAAAGAAAAGATAAAAAAAAACAATTTCGAACATTTATTTAATGTATTACATTGTATAAAGTAATGTATAATATTCCACGTTGTATATGATTGTACTTACGTTTTGGTAAGATAGACTTTCATTAAACCTTTCATTTACGAAACGTTCGACGAGACTCGTTTTTCCTACAGCTGAGTTACCCAATAAAACCACTTTCAAATCGACGCGATTCATCCCTAAATAATGAAACTTCCTCGGTGCAATAATGCTACGAAATAAATTCCAGTCCTTTTTGTACCATTTAGGTTAGAGTAATTGTTTATTTTTTGTATTAAAGAGTAACTACTGTTTAATATTTGCAGAAGATAAATCTGAAGGTGACTATACTGCCCTTTGATACGAAAGACGTCATCAAGAATTCAGTACAATGTCTATTCCAAGAAAAAATGGTAAACATGCATATAAGTACGTAACTAAATAAATACTCTATTAGGCATTTATTACTTATTACTTGTCACAGATGGCGCTTTTATATTTTTAGTATCTCATTGTATATCACATCTGAACATACCTACTTTAAATTCAATTTGTATTTTATATATATTTATGTTAATATTAGGTAAGATCTCAAGGGCAAATAATTACATTTAATATCTTTTAATAATTTTATATTTGTTATTTTATAATTATTTTCAATAAATATTTGTTTGAATAAATTACAACACATAGAAACTTGTAATATTACTGAAAACTTATGTTATTTTTCCAATAATAAAATACTTCTTCAACAATGACAAAACTAAAAATTAACATCTTCTGTTTGTATATAATGATATAAATTTTGTAATGAATTTCTTTAATTTTACTTAGCTTTCCCTTGTGCAGCAACTGCAGCCATTGCAGTTTTTACAGTTTCTTCATCACCTAAGAATTTCATAGATACAACAGGCTTGAAGTTTTCATCTAATTCATAGACAAATGGAATACCAGTTGGTAAATTTAATCCCATGATTTGATCATTGCTCATTTCTAAAAAAAGAAACACATGGTTATTAATATAATAAATAAACAGAATTGGTTGTGCTTTGAGAAAATAATAACTGACGATCTAAGTGTTTAACTATGCCACGTAAACTATTTCCATGAGCAGCAATGATAATCCTTTTCCCTTCCTTCAATTGTGGAATAATAGTATCATTCCAATATGGCAATGTCCTCTCAATTGTCAATTTTAAAGATTCAAATTTAGGGAATTCTTCTGGTTTTGGTCCATCTGCATATCTTGGGTCTTTTACTATTGTTTCATAATACTTGTGGTCTGATTCCATGGGTGGAGGAGGTACATCGAAAGATCTTCTCCAAATTTGAACTTGTTCTTCACCATACTTAGCAGCAGTTTCTGCTTTATTCATACCAGTCAGTCCTCCATAATGACGTTCATTTAAACGCCATGTCTTTTGAACAGGAATGTTTTCTTGACCACTTTCTTTAAGAATTGATTTCAAAGTTTCTTGAGCTCTTGTCAACAATGACGTATGAGCAATATCAAACTTAAGGCCTGCCTGTTTGATTGCTTTTCCAGCTGAAAGTGCTTCAGTTTTACCTATAATAAACATATGTATGTCAAACAATAGCATAATTTTGAAAATAATGAATTTCATATCATTACAGAGACTATAGATTATTTTGTTTTCTTGACCATGTGACATATTCATAAGATAATTGAAATCATGAATAGCTGTAATTTAGTGATAATATCATTATCATGATCTAGGTGTAAATTTTTATGCAAATTTATATTATTAAGGGCACAATTAAAGAGATAAAAGTTAAATAAAATTGGTGTTTTACTTATTAGAAATTATTAAAAATTAAAGCGTGTATTCTATTATAGGTATATCCTATGTTTCTGTGTACGCATTCTATGCATTTTGGCATCTCCAGATTTTGTATAATTGCATATAAATCCGCTACCCAATCATGGCACTTATTCATTAATTTATCTTTTTCTCTATAGATATACATTTTTAAAATAAAGAAACTTAACTAATGAAACATGGTTAACATCACATTCGAAATATTTGACCTTTTGCCCTTGGAGTTTATTCTCAGAATTTCCTTTCAAAAAATGACTTACCCTTGTCGGATAAATCGGCGTCATACCATCCGCAAAACAGATTCAATTTATTCCATTCGCTCTCTCCATGACGTACCATAACAATTGTATATTTCGACATTTTTTTATTATAGGAGCTAACTGCACGCAAAGACGAAAGACGATTCTTAAACGGCACTTTACTCTGTTCAATATCTTTGCACAACTGCTTTAATCGAAAGCCCCCGCCCCCACTACCTGTCTCATCTAATCGTGTAAGCACTTTATTCAAAATTTTATATGGATACATTCTAACATTTGTTGTTTATGCTTTCACTTACTTTCATTATATCGGCTAAAAAAATTTGTCAATTCAAGACTATAACTAAACTAGCGACATATATTTACAACCGTTGGTATTTTGACTTTGTTCCTTATTCATTTATTCACGTAATAACACATTTCGCGCCATTGCAAGTAGTTCTCATTGTACGTTATATTAGCTGCAACACGTATGAAAACTCGATCAGTTTGAGTGTTAGTTAATAAATATATGCAGTAAATAATTATTTCTGATTGAAAGTTTTTATACGTTAATAATTAATTGAAAGATTTTTAAAAGGAGAATCTTTTGCTCGAATGAAGTGAAACATAAATATAACCTTCATGAAAATGAAGTGTACTAATACGAATTTGAAATCAAATTTAAAATGACATTACGAAAATAACGCACACAAGTTCTTATCGTTGGACTGATAATACATGTTAATCTATTTAAAGAATTTTCATTCTGTTTAAAGGATTGCATATAATGGAACTTTCAGATCAGCAAGTTGATGATTCTTCCTTATCATTAGATACAAATTATTTACAAATCTCGTGCAACTGGAAAATCAGCAATAATAAACAGCTTCGTGATGCTTTCACATTAGAAGCTTCGTCTCTAGAATTTATGAAGTAATCTAGATATTTACATATTAAAAATATATTAATTTTTTTCATATAATAATTATATATATGCACTTATTTTTCTACATACACTATATACTTATGTATTACTTATAAATACACTAGATTTGTGTATTTAAAATAATATAAAACCTGCAAAATATAAAGTATTATAAATATCCTAATTTACTATCAGATCTTGCCATGTTTCTTTGTTATTTTAATTTATATTTACATTTTTATAAATAAGTATGAATTTTTTTACAGAACTAACTTCGAAGATATAGTTTCTTTAAATACATGTATATCTTTACAACCAATTGAATCCAACAATGAACCATGTATGCTAGATGTAAGATTAACTAATGGGCAGAGAATTTCCCAGATTGCTGTAGTTTCTGAAGCTTATGTATTAGAATTTTTCAAACAATTTGGGGAATATGAAACAACGAAGTTTGCAGAATTTGTAGATGAATTTGAAGACAATTCAGTCTATTTTGCAGAAACAGCAATTGTTCCACATGCTACAGAAGCTAGTATTAAGGTATAGAGAATACATACAGTGAATTTAATTTACAAAAATGTATATTTAATTCAGAATTTCTATTTTAGTTTACAAAAACAAAAAGTAAAAATTCAGTTATGTGGATATATGGTATAAAGCTCTATGTAACAGAGTCAATTAATGAACCTAAGAGTTTTTCCACAGAAATATTTAATCCTGAAATAATAAGAAATTTCTTAACTAAACTTAGTTTTAACAATGAAGGGAACAATATCACGAATGATGTTCAATCATGTTACATGAATATTTTGAATTTATCAAAAAATAAAGGTGTTCAGAAAAACAATGAAGAAGAAGTGGCAGAGTCTGCGATGGATAATACTGCGTCAAATAATATAGATATTGTGACATATATTGATAAGAAATTTGAAGATATGGAAGGAAGATTAATGAAAAAAATTGATGAAATGGAACAAAAAACAAATGAAAAACTTGATACTATTTTAAGACAATTAGAAACTCGATGTAGTGTCAAGTGACCTTCAATTCATATAATTTAAAAGCATATTTGTAAATTATGACAATATATATTTAATTCTGTATGGAATATATATGTAAAATATACACATATAAAAAATTTTGAAGATAATATTTTTTCTTAAAAAGGATTTTATTCCTAAGTATTTCTTGAATATCTATTTACACATTTTTGAACCTTCACATATAGTGATGTCAAGTCTTGTATATTTTGACCATTAGTTATACGTACTTTTTATTTCTCAATTTTGTATTGCAATTGAACCTTTTAAGTACATGTAAATATTCATATGTAAGAACGTACCAAGAATTATATTACACTTCATCTAAGTCTATTCTTTCTATAAAATTTTATACAGATATAAAAATCGCGGAACTATGATGCACAGAAAGATATATTTGCATAATAAAGTAAAATGTTGGTAACATAAGGTTATTTTAATCAGAATTATTGCTATCTTGTGGAGGATCCCACTGATGAAGTTGTTTCCTCCACAACCTTACCATGCTATCCCATCCTCTTCTACTATATTTAATATATTTTGGTGGTGTTCTTGGATGCTCTCTTGTACGTTTCTCTCTAAAATATGTGTAACCAATGTAATAATTTTCAACATAAATATTTCTGACCATATCTTAATAAACAATATTCTTACTTAGGCACAGCCTGTATGTATCTATCATATCCAATAGTATTTTTTCCATAATCTATTTCTTTTTGTCTACGAGCTAATACTCTAGGATCTGTTTCATATTCTACCCGTCTCTTATTACTATCTGAAGAATTAGTTGTAGAACTTGAATCACTATTGTGTCTAGTTCGAGAAACTTTTGCATCCTCATCATTTATTTGATTTTCCCTAGCTCGTTTGCGAAAACCATCATCATGCTGCTTATTCCTTACATTATCTTCATAATTTATACTGACTGCATTGTTTCTTTGATTTTCTTTGAATTTAGGCATGTTATCAATTTCTATATTTGAACTAATATCTTCTTCCTTTTTCTGTTCATTATTAATATGTGTCTTAGCTGCACAAGAATTAGTTTCTAAAAGATTGTCCCTCTTTGCATCCTTATTAGAGTCTACTATTTTGGTCAATTCATGTGAACTCATGCAAATGGCTTCATTAAGAAGAGCATCATCTTCTTCTGTTAACTGAGTCCACGAAGTATGCATGTCTAATTCCATTTTATTTCGATCGTAGAAAAGCTTTGTAACAATCTACGAGACAAAACTAACGTCAAGCCAAATAAACAGTTTAACCTTAAACCGACGAGAAAAACCAATAAATAAATAGTATCGCACCTAACAAGAATAACCTAAATGAATGAAACAACTTTTGTATTAGAACATAGAAAGAAATTGTTAATTGCGCGTTTCCGTAATAAATAGAAGAATTCGTAAAATATAATTATTATTTTGTGATCACTAAACATCGAAGTTTCGAACACGCGATGAAATTGCACTTAATTTTAAACAAATTTATAAAATAAGTTCATTCTTACAATCGTTACGAATTCTGCAATGCGCGCCTTTTCTGATAATCTAACATTTGCGCACCTCAAGCAACTTTTCAAGTTCAACTTAGGTTAAAAGATTTGAAACTTTTTTCGTTGTTGATCTTTGTAGAACATATATGTTACGAGTACGAGAGCAACGATCGTCCAAAATTTCATTTCTTAATAATCGTTCCATGCATATCGCTCTAAGATTCTATCGCATTTTCTTTATTTCAAACTCACTACTCTTTTCGTAAAATTGAATATTACAAGATGTCAGCGATAATCTAGCGCTTTTTGTTTGCCAAGTTCGCATTCCCGCATCGGTTTCTAAATATCTTTGATGGGCGCGCAAAAGGATATAAATCAAATTTTAATTAAAACAGAATAAGTATGCTTATATATATTGTCATTGCTGTTTCTTACTTGGTTCTCATATACAAGTTAATTTTATTTCTTTCCTGTTCTTTTACCTAAGACTTCATTTATGTAAAAAATAATAGTAATTTTTATTCTTTTATACATTTTTTAAGGTTAAAAGGTAAATGCAATAAGATTACAAAACATGTATAGAATTTACAGATCTTTAGGTTCTAAATGATTTTGTAAAGATGTGTATGACTTTAAAAAGTAAAAACCATTGTTTTAGTTGGATTGAAGTACTTGTTACAATGGAATTTATGAAAGAGAATGGGTATGTTTATATATATTATAATTATACTTGTAGAAATAGTAAAACTTTATTTTAACTCATGTTATAATATTGATTACAATATAGTTTTCATTTTAGTATTGATCCTTCTACAAGGCAAATCATTTTGATATTTGATTTTAATCAAAAGCGGATATTATTCCACAGTTTTAAGCAGATGCAATTGTAGATACCATTTCTGCAGAAAACATTAAGTTAATCACAATGTAAATATTTATTTTAACATCATTATACAAATTATTATATATAATTTAATTTTATAATTTTATTATTTAGATAAGAGAACTATTTCAACTAGTCTTAAAATTAGCAAAATTTTTCTTAAAGATATCCATGAAAAGGTTTCATCTATTAGGCTATAGTTATTTTTATAATATATTATTGCGGATCATTATGAAATTTATTTACTAGATTAAGAACAAACATACAATATTTGATATTAAATTTGAAATTTTCAAATACAAACATCAAAAAAGCCAAGTATATATATTATTACACCTTAGAGTTTCTTGGTAAAAAATATCAATTGCTTCTTATATTAAAGTAAGGAGATATTGTGAAGCAAGAAATCATTTATATGTATTATGTTATATGTAATAGTTACAGTTTAATATTCTTATTTTTTTTAAATAGACACCAAAAGATTTCCAGTATGGAAAAAGGCCAGACATAATTTAAAGCTCCAGACTAAAAAGGAATAATTACATAGACAGACAGTTCCCTATGCAAAGGATGATATTCAAAAAGAATACAAATATAGAGGAGCTTTTATTTCAGTATCTGGTATATATTAATTTGTTTTTACTAATATAAATATTATAGATGTTCATCATAATACATATATTTTATTTTAAATATAATATATATAAGATATATATAAGAATTCTTTATATATATATTGAAAGTAACAGATATATATAAGAATTCTTTATACATATATTGAAAGTAACATTGTGATCATAAAAATATGATTATATATTTTATTTAGAAGTGAGAAGAAATAACAAGATAATATGCAGATCAATGATAATATTAATACTAAAGTATCTGTTAAGACATAGAATATAGCTGATATTGAAACTAATTCGTATAAAGAATCACTTTTGTTTCTGGATTTCTCAGATATTGATTTTGATAAATTGGTATAACAAGAAATAAGATAACAGATGTTACTATATATACATATGTACGTATTTGTATATTTATCTAATATGTTCTATTCATATTTTAGGCTGCTAATATATAATTTTTTCAACTTGTTTACAGTATTTTAAGTACCCATCTAATAAAGTTTAATAAGATTATATTTGAAATAATAATTTTACTTTTCGTATAAGATATCTCGTACTTTCAAGCTATGTGTGAAAGAAAAATATGCGATATATTTTGTATACGCGCAGAGAACAAATATTATGCTAAAAGGATCGTGAAATAAAATTCTGCGCGACAACGAACTTCTTGTGAATTCCTAATTAGAAGACGTTCGATCCTCAGAATGAAGCCCACTAGAAACTGATGACATTATCGAACCTGAATATGGAAATGACGAGGCCTCCTGCCCACCTAACACCCACTCCATTCCTCCTCAAATTCTCCGAAATTGTCCATCAAACAACAGTACCATAGTAACGATTGTACATTTCTATACATTTTATTTATTATAAAATATATCTATACAAGGATGTTCTTAACAATGAATACTTGGCATTAGTCATTGCATTTTAAACTTCTCTTGTAAAAGGAAGATTACTTTTTCCAAGATAAGGTTTTTCTTTGAACATATTTTATTCAAAATATTTTATTCATTATGCTCTTTCTGTGAGAGGTTGCGTGGATACTGTTAGTCCTATGGTTTTGGTACATCCTGTATAACGTAACGGCACTCACTTTCAGTACGAGTGCCTGCGGGGAGCGCGAATCCGGTGCAATCTCAGTCAACGAAGAGACGCCGTCTCGCGTGGATCAACAGGTGCTCTTTCCCGTGCAGAACACGTTCACCAGCATGGGTAAGTTTCAATCCTGTTTGCGCCAACTTATTCGAAACGGACAAACTTAAAGCTGCTTGCCGCGCTCGATTCTGAAACGCTGAACGTATTGAAACTTGTTTCGGCAGCGAAAGCAATAAATCAAAGGTGAAATCCATGCAGTAATGCCTTGCGTCTTCGTTTAGGTATGCAGGATGAGACACACGAGTACATTAGACTCTGTGCTTATGCGTCTTTGCTGACATAACAATAATGCTGCGTATTTTCCATGTTGACGTATCATCAATAATTTTATAATAATTTTATAATAATATCATTTATTATAATATTTATCTGCTAACACTGGATTTGAATATTAATTTTTGGATCTATTGTATGGTTCTGTCTTAATCGTGCAAAGGATAGCTATAAGTTCAATGAATTTAAATGCTGACTAAATCTGAAGCTATAGACATCTATGATTGTATTGTTGCGTTCAAAATAATTAAAGAATTACTCACGTGATTGATCGGTATCGGTATGGTATCCGCTACTTAAAAGGTTTTGGCACCTCGTTTAAGTCTTACGTTTACTAAAAATATCACCATACTAAGATTTTTACAGTTATGGTAATTATCTTATTACTAGTTTTAGCTAATTATGAAATAAATATATTATTTTTTTCTAAGAATTTAAGCGATATTTAAGGTAACGGAAAATCAGTTAAAAGTAAAGATACAATCCTGTGCAATGGAAGGACAAATTAGCAACTTTATGCTTACTACGGTGAATGAACTAGATCTTAAATGTCATAGACAAATGTCAAGGAGGAAATGTTACATTAAAATGCATTTCGTTGCATATTTTCAAGATTCCAGACTGTACTTTCTGGATCGTTTTTCGTTAGAAATTGCAATCAATAATAGTTGTCTTTAATTTCTGACAAACGATGAGTCAGCGATCACTTTCGCAATTCTTATGCTTTTACACCTCGTTAAACATTGACCTAGAAAAGAATAGCATCACGATTAGGAAATAAGTATCAACTGTTTGGGAGATAAGTCACATAGAACTTCTTTAATTCTAATTCTTAGATTTTTATATATAAATAACCTGCTTAATTTATTTTTATGTTTGGAAATCAATATGTTCTATTATATCAATATATTAAGTTAATAGAATTCCATTAAATTAATATTCTGTGTTAAGTAATCTTTATACTTTTCATTTTTATATACGCAATTTTATTTTACTTGCAGGCATCATAACTAAAAACATCGATTCATCCAACATTAGCTTTATAGACTTACATAAACGGCATTTTAATATTTTTATAAATATGCCATCATTTATAAGATGAATTAAAAGGGGATGGATGTAATTTGATCATTCTTATTTCTATTCACGAGTGTCGCCTGGTGTCAACAAAATGTCAGGAGGGTATCGGTTCAACGAGATTAGTATCTTGAAACAGGAGCAACCCGATCGAATGCACCACATGGAACCATACCGACCTCGTCGTCCTTGCAGAAATGCGCTTGAATGCTGCCTAGGATCGATAGTAGATCCAACGGATAAAAATAATGTCTGTTTAATATCCTCCCACTCGTCACGTACAACTAAAGATAAATCCAAAGCAAAGATCGGTTTAAGGGAACGATTACAATTTTCTTTGATTCATATCATTATGCTCTTTATGTAAATGTAAATGTATTCTTGAAGAGGTTTCTTTGAGAAAAAAGTGTCTCTGTTTTTCTTCTTTATCATCTTCTTTAAATTTTTGAAAAATAAACAAATATTTCCTATTTCGGTTTTAGGATAGTGGAGTTTTAGAGAATTGGAAGGAATTTTTTTCATATTGGTCTTTTGATATTTACGTAACGAATTGGTTGTCCTTTCTTCCTTTCTTTTAATAATTTATTTATTCTCTTTTTTATTTTCCATTGTATGAAAATTCAAAGAAAGTTATTGGTATTGAAGTACTATTTGCTGTTAAACAACTCTCTTTTTAGTCTTTGTTGTTGCAATCTCAAAAATATAAGTGTAGAAGATATCCTTTATTGAAATATTTTTGTAGCCCTGAGTTACAGTAATTCAGTTAATAATTTAATAAAGTCGAACGACAATACCGTAGGCAAATTCAATTGAAAGAAGAAAAATCGTGTCGAGCGTATAATGAACATGCATGGCATTGACTCCTTTTCATCGCGGCCCAGTTTTTATCGTTTACGTTCATTTAATAATGGAGCATGTCCACAAGCCAACTTGCGTAAGTTTCCATGCCCAGAATGAAACTTTTTGCTCTGTCCCAATAGTGCCCAGCCTTTTAAGTATGAAACCGATCTCTTTTTCATTTCTTCATTTCGTTTGGAATTACATATATAGTAGTTCTCCTTTCTCTCATCTCCCCTTTTCTAAATTACATATACTTGTTAGTTTCGCATATTATTTTTTATTATTATTTCACGTAATCCTTAATAAGTAACGCATATTAATTGCACCTTATCAATTTATTTTATTAAAATAATAATTCTTTCAGGCATTGCAAATTATTTCATTTCCTTAAAAAATCACACCCATTGTCATACTTTCTTTCTTTTTTCTGGAACAATATATTTCTTCATCTTCTCAAGATCCGTATATATTTTTATTTCCTTATTTTTAACTTTTTTTTATCATTTTTGCTATTTTTCACACATTTCTCATTTGGTAAAAATTATCTTTTTCTTTTTTCAGGAATCACATACGCTTGTAGTGTGGTGGCTATGTTTGCCGTAAGTATATCAGATATATCACGGTTTCTTATGCTTCCTGCTTTTCACACTTCCGGAACTAATCATGAATTCATTGTACATAATTCGTTGCTGGCGAACCGATGAATCGGGAGAAATCGTCCATCGCGAGAGGAAAGATTATACCTTACTTTTTCATGCCTAAGTTCAACGGCTTAGACAGAATCCCGAATTATTTTTGTATCATTTTCTTTCTTCTTTTGTTATTGATTCTATATAACTCTACTTGAACTTTAGAAGAAATCGCACGCAAATTGCGCACTTTGCTTTCTTGCGTAAAACTCGCGAACTCGGAGTCGAAGAATATCGATCCTTTCACAAATGGAAAGTGCAGTTAATGACGTATGAATCATATCAAATGAGATGAAGATTGACATAAACTGTAACGATTTTTTAAAGCAGGAATGTTTTTTTAGCTTGTAAAGTAAAAATACTTGGTAAAAAATATCTGAAAAATGAGATATAGAGGTTTATGTAATTCTATTTATGTATCTTAGAATTGTGAAATGTCTTTATAATTTGGAAAAGCATAATTTTTTTCAGAAATTTACTTAAATGACTAGAACTTCTAATATATATCATAGCAGATTTTGTTACATAATTAAGTTTCTAGAAGATATGATGCCTTCTTTAATTTTAACAACATATCATTGTTAAATACTTTTGTTTATAGGTAACACTTTCATTTATGAAACTACTTAAAAACATAAGTTCCTTGATCACTATTTAACATATTAATTACTCTTAGATGATAGCAAAGAAAGCTTACATGAATGATTCCAGTAATTAAAATAATTACTTAAAAATTAAAAAAAGAGATTGAAGATTCTCTAACTAGAGAACAATTAGAATAATAAAGAAACTGTTCTTAATAGGTAATCCTTCTAACAGTGGAAGCTGGTGATATGATGCGGAAGAGCATTGTTTTCGACAAAAATACTCCAGATGTGTTCTACTGCCCGCAACAGAAACCGACTGGTTTCCAGAAGATGATCGTGAACGCGAAACCGTTGTCAAGGCTTTGCCAATTCGAGGGGAAACCGATCCCACCCGATTACAAGAGCGACTGTTACAACGACGTGGACGAGACCGAATACGCGTGCAAAGAGAAGTACAGAATTATGGTGAGTCATCGTCGAGGTCATGGGCCTCGAAATTTCTCACCGAAAGCGGTCAAACCTCGGGAAAATCTTGGAACGCGTATGAACAGAGAACAAGGTGTACTCAAGTGCAACCAGCTGGGACGAATCAGACGAATAAGACAGAAACAGCAATGTTTTGATTGAATTGTTAAAGAGGAGCTTATGCGCTTCAGCTGCATTTTACGCGTTCTACGTTAACGCGATTAAACCTTTTTGTAACGAGGTTTAACTGGAAGTCGAAAACGCGAGAATGGAAACAGTTACTTACATTAATGTGCCGAAGTTTCCAGATAGACTTTTCAATTTATGTTGCAACAGTTTTCCTAAAAAATTTCAAATATGGCCTGACTTAGGCCTGTTTCAAAATTCAAGTTTATTTCTTTAGTTTAATTTATAATGTCTAACGTCTATCTTGTATGTTAAAGAATCGCCATTAATTATTTTACATTTAATTAGTAAAATAAAATGCTTCCAATTGAACTTCAGAGAACCACACGGAAGAAGTAAGCTAAGCTAGGTTTTACTAGTGATGCACGCATCATCCGATCATCATCAACGTAACATCATGTCCATCACGTGTAACGCGACTGGTGTCGGTTTTGTTTTCTTGCAGAAGCGATTCAGAAACAAAGCAGAGGGAGATGAGAACACCGTGGATGACTACATCGAGAAATAGATGAGAAATTGGTACTGCACGATCAAGCAATGCGTGCAATTTTGCAAATGGGTCCCTCCACTAATGCTCAAGCTTGCAACCTCCAGTCCTATAATTACAAAACATTTTTCTTCCCCAAATTCAAATGTCCAATTAAATAGTTTATAGATACGATCAGTTTAAGAAGGAAACGCAGATTAACTAGTTAAATTATTCATGTTAACATTTAAAATGTTATCATACTACGTGACAATATTAGAATATATATTTGTAGTGAATTCACTTTCTTATATAATCTTTTTTTTAATTTTCATTGTAAGTGATATAAAGTATTTAATGCTTCATCTTTTTCTATTTTTTATTGTAAGATCCAATCTTACCGGTGCTAGTTTGTAGTTTTCGTGCTTGGTGACCGGAATTTGTAATATCTTTTTCGTAATAACATTAATAAAACTAACAAAGGAGTTGGGCAAATTGATCATTAATTCTCCAAATGTAGCTTCGACGGCTGATACTTTGATAACCGATTGCACACTAACTTTGCATCATTTTGTTTCGTTTGATTCATTTGTGCACATCTAAATTGTCAAATGGACATTCTATGATAAAATGTAAATTACAATTGTGACAAAAATTTGGAATGTCTTTTATATCTTCTATGTGACAAAATTACGTTTATCTGTACTTGTGAAAATATAACTTGTTAATTAACTGAAATTATTTACCAAAATATTAATTCATTCTTGAACTTCATCAATCATGAAACGAACCTGAAGACCTCATCAAACATGTATATTGTGGTAGGTAGTATTTCATTCATGATGTTTGACCAAATTATAAAAGATAATTATTAATTTAAAAGTCTGGAATCTTTTTTCTTATATACATATATTATTTTTGTAAATGCATGTCTGTTTTAGATGCGACTACATCCACCAGGAAGTGAAACACCATATAATGGTTCACGTTTAACAAAATTCCTTGCTTTTGATAAAGATATCTATAAGAAAAGGAATCAAATTGAAGATAGTGATTAATAAGAAAAATTTATCATATATGGCATAATGGCATTCTTCTAGGACAATTATTGGTGAATATTCTAATACAAATTTAATATTTTTTTATATTCTAATTGCTTTAGCCATCTTTCTAATTTACTTGTAATTTAATTTTTCAATTTCCTTGAAGTGTGTCTTTTTCTCACTTGATTTTATCATAGTGATAAAATTCATACAATTTTTCATAATATCAATTGTAAATAATTCAAGTTACTTTGTGGTTGATAGTTAAAAAAACACATACTCATTATTAATTGAAATGTTTAACGTTCCTATTCACTGTAAAGTGTACAAAGCTTATTTATCATATTTTTGTAATATATTTGTAATATATGCGCCAGAGCTTGTAAAGCGAGAAAATAATATATACCAATGAGTACTATTTTCGACTTTGTAAATTATTATATGTAAAATAAAAAACAATTTCATATATTAAATTTTCAGTTTGTGACCCTTTTTTAAAAATATAGTAATATAATATGTAGTATGAGATTTAAGGTATATAATTAATATTATATATAATTATATTTTTAACGATTTAACGTTGTTCAAATAAACTAATTTTTCAATATATTTAACTTAAAGATAACAAATTTTTCATGTTTGTCAAAAGCAGTATTTCATGTACTTCATAAAATTCATCGTTCTAGGTGAGAACAAAAAAATTATACTGTTCTGGTGCAATGAATTTCTGATTTATACATGAAGCAATATCAACGATCTATGTACTGGGTAATAAATAATACAGAAGAGCATTACAATGCCCTGTGATTATATTTCACATCAATAACTACGGGTAAATTAGTTATTAACAAATATATTTTGAGACATAATTAGAAATGAAAATTAAATATATCTCATACAATTTATTTGCATTTATTCCTTTGTTAGTTTAGATAATGTAATTATTTCAATTATTTATTTATTGCAAATGAGTTGTACATATTTGTAGTGATTTGTACAGTACTTACTAAATCTTTAACTTCGTAAATTTTATACATTCGAATTTACTGGTTTTCAATAAAAGCTTTATTACAAAAATTTTAGATATTAACATTTATAGAATATGTAATGACTGACCAAAGTTTTTTATAATTCAGGTTACGTGCGAGTGATGTCTTAATAATTTTTTTATTCATGTAGAATATTATTTACACATATTATGATCTAAAAAATGCATGTTATGTAGTAATAATACGTATTTATGATATCATTCGAAGTTGAACAGTATATAAAATACTCTTCCTTGCAATTCATTCTGTAAACAATAACGTTTTATCATAGTCTACAAGTGAATCATTTCAATGTTTGGTTTAAATCCGAGTCATGACGAAAATTAACAATTCATAAATATAATTTATAAACAAAACATTCTAAACACGTATATTATTAATTATGCTTAAGCGTTTTAAGCTTGATTTAAACCTGAAAAAATTAATATTTTGTTAACATTTCCGATCTATTTGTATAATACAAATATTGTTTCAACATGGCGTAACAAAAATATATAAAAATTGTTGTAGACATCACATGTCTCGAGTATCCTTCAAACGTTACAATGTGGAAAAAGAAATATTCGAAAAGATACAATATTTAGAATATGTTTAGTGTATTCATATATGCATGTCTAGTGTGTCAAGACTTTTCTTCTTTTTCATTTGAATAGATAAATGCGTAAAATTCCTTATGTCTTCCTTAAGATCTTCATAAGCACAAAGTGAAATGATTCAGGAATAAACTCATCCAATAATAGTCAAAGTAACACTTCAAATACAGATGGTTTCATTATCTTAAAATAGTGTATAGCAGTTTTTGATATTCACGTACAAATTGGTACAAAATGCTCCAGATATTATTATACAGATCTTTGTTGTAGGAACATCAATTTCGAAGATAAATACGTGAACCAGAGATCACGAATATACTCTATTCATTCTATAAAAGATTTTGAAGTTAGAATTAAAATAATGTCTTACAAGATCAGCTTCCCACCGTTCGAAGCTCGAATCTGTGCGACCTGTTCAGGAGTCAGAATCAGCTTGCTTCCATTCGGCAATGCTAAGGCATAATGGCTTCCAGTTTCATTTACAACGACTACCAACTGTGTATTGGTATTTTGAACAGGTGGTGTGGGTTTGACTGGTGTTATAGATATCCCTCCTTGATTCATGCGTTGTATTATCTGTGGAGGAATCACACCTTTCGTTGGTACCTCCGTCACGTTTGACGTGAGTGTTGACTTTTGCTTAGTCTGCGCGATGTTTCTTCTAGATATACTCTTTGCTTTTTCTGCTTCAGCCTCAGGACCGGTCTTCTCGGTAATTATCATCTCAATCTCATCATCGCTGTCGCTGAGAACGATCAAAGAAGTAGTCTTCTGACCGGTGTTTTCCAAAGATGTGGTTGGTTTCTTCGGTTTCTGCATCCTAACAGGGGTGCGTTGCTGTTGAACGTTTTTCATGACCCTGGAATTATTGTATCGCGGTGTATTTCCTCTTATGGACACACTACTTCTTATAACAGCTCCATTAGGATGTGGATAGCTCTGTCTTGGCACCGAATACCTGTTTTGCAAAGGTCTAGTTACTGAAGTAGGATTAGGTTGAACTGAAAACGGAGGATTTTGAGGCATTTCTTGCGAAAGAATTTGTTGACTGGTAGTTATATATCCAGTTGGGGGTTGAGTAGTCGCTACCATGTAAGGTACATAACCAGGATGGTTGACAAATTGTTGTGGAGCTATCATTTGTGGTCCTTGAGGTTGGAATGGTTGTGAAGATACGAAATTGGTTTGTGAATTTTGGATAATGTAATTTTGCCCTCCTTGTACGTAATAACCTTGTTGAATCGGTGGTATGATACTTGAGACCATTGGACCAGATTGCACGATTGCACTTTGTGGAACGACAGTTGCAGGATTTGATTGCATCACATAATAATTCATCGGATTTGGTTCAGTTTTGAGCATCACATAATTAGAATTAACCGTGTAACAGCTATCGAACTGATTCGGTGTAGAATCATAGATCGGGCCTTCGTCTTTGATGTCCAACTCCGAATGCACGCTTGCGATATTTTCTACTTTGCAACTTATTTCTGTAGAAGGCACTGTTTCTTTAGGTTTACTTTCAACTACAGTCTCTTGTTTCTCTGCTGTATTGTTGTCGTTAGGGGATTCTGAGTTGATCGGTTTCTTTGGTTTGCATATTTGGATTTCTCTGATTCTAGGGAGTTCTCTTTCACTGTTGAGTTTGGTGGAAGAGGTTACTTTTGATTCTGCCGCGTCTTGGAGAGCATTAATTTTGATGCTTTGTAACTTGTGTTGGAAAGATTTTAATCTTCTATTGGCAGCTATAAATTATAATTTGCATTGATTATTTCTTAATATATAATATATAATATTATATAATATATAATAATGCTCTATAATACTTTAAAAAAATTGGTAAAGTTACTGAGGTGTTGATTATAATAATTTCACGTTGTTATACTCACATGGACGTTTATTTTTCCTTTTGCGAGAGCTTGGTAAAATCCAATCTTGGTCCGAGTCCTCCTCCTCGTTTGTCCGATCGTCAGAGTATCTGACTTTCGGAGTAAGGTATGAAGTGGATGGACCTGTCTGTGTGCTGGGAGCCGCGTACACGGCCTCAACGTCGGTCCATTCTTCCAGCTCGTTCTCTTCGATCTCATCGTCTGAATAAAGTTGTTCTGTATATGAGGAAATGCCCCGAGCTCGTAACACTCTTCGCGTTTGTTGTTCTAGTTTCATAATAAAATGAAATTTTTTATTAATATTAATAATTTTGTTAAAATTAAAACATTTTATTGTCATTTCACTGCTTCTTATTTATACCTTCTTCGCTTGAATCTTCTTTTGTCTCTTCTTCAATTTCTGCGTTCTTGTGATTGTTGCCTTTGTCTCTTTCAGATTGTTCTCTTTGCATTTCGTTTTGTAAACTTTCATTTTGAGATTCTGTGCATTCTTGTTTGATGTTTTTATTGTGTTCTGCATGACTAACGGATACCTCTTCGATCTTGTTGGGGACGTTTTGGGAGCCAACTGGGGATATGGTAGGCTGCGGTAACGTTTGTAACGTTGCGTCTCCGGAAGTTGACAATTGACAGCCCTGCGATCCAAGAACCCACCAATTAGAGCCAAGACCCTCCCCAGATGAGTCCTGATCCTCCGCACTGCTACAACATACAGCAACTTGTCTGTCATACATACTCAATAGTGAAAACAATGTTATTGAAAGAAGGTGGATGAGTTCCACTTTACAGATCATATATAGATTGTAGCAAGTTTAAGAGGTTTCAGGCAGGATGAACTTTTGATCTGGGAGTATTAAGTGCAAAAAATTGTGCAAACAAATTACCAGATATACATGTTTTGTTCAATTTTTCAAAATTATTATTGTTACTCCCAGATAAAATTTGATGAGATCTGATAGTGTGGATGATATCGTATGCTTTAATATAAATGAAATATATATACCCTTCCTTAAAATTTGTCCATTCCTTTTGGAGCTTTCCTCTAGCTCTTTTCATCGACTCTCGCAAAGTCGGTTCCATTTCCTCTAAAGAAGATAGCAACTCTGTCATTCTTTTCACCAATTTTACTTCACATGGAGATATAAGTTCGGTCTGAGGAAATATATAAATTAAAAAAAAAAAGGTTAAAAGAAAATAATTTTAGATAAAATAAAGATATTACGTACTTCACCATCAGTATCAGTACTTAGACTACTATTTTTTGGTGAAAAGGTAGAAATAAGGTCTCTTAATGAATTAACACTGTCAGCCACAAGTTGAAATTTTGAGACACTAAGCTCCGAAAGCATCGTATTAAAATCCTCCGTTTCCTGTTTCCATTCTTCCGTTTTTATGTGATTTAATTTCCTAAGATTGTATTTAATTTCACTATTTTCGTCAAAAGAAAAATCATCCTCCATCGCTTCTTTTTGTAACATACTTCTCAATTCGCTCAAAGAAAGATCTTTATCATCGGAAGATGTTGTTTCACTTTTAATTATTTGGTTCGACTGCTCGTTATTCGATTTCTGTTCTTTAGCGAGCCTTCCATTTCGTCTGAGAATCTTATTTTCCACTTTGTCCTCAGATAAGCTAGTATCATTTTGTTGCTTTCGAACGTGAGTCCTCGTTTCATTTAACTTTTCATCGTCCGATTTCGACGTGATAGATATTTGATGTGTTTCTCTAACACCATGCATGTTGTCCGGATTTTTATCGTTCAATTTCAAATTTTCTGCACTGATAATTTCATTCAGTTTTTCATCATCTGTTTTTGAGGTACTAGACAAATTATCAATAGTTCTATCGACAGAATCACCTTTGTTTATATGTACATCCATCGCATCTAAATATGATTGCTTTGTTGGATTTATCTTTAATTTATCTTCCGAAACGTGTGTCAAAGATATGTCGTTATTTTCTGTGGCCTTTTCCTCGATAGTTCCGGATTTTAAATCGCTCAAAATCCCATTGATTATTTCTATATTACACTTCATGTTATTACTATTGTCAGAAAATCCTTTAAACATTTTTTGAGATGACTTCTTACCAGGAATATCTCGAACAGAATTATTTGTATCGTAACCGCTCGACTTTGTACTTTTACATGTTTTATCAGACATAGTGCTTACTTCTGAACATTTCGACAAACTTTCCGACCTTTCGACGTTGATAGTATTTAAGTTAATATTATTATTATTACTACTGCTATTATTGTTATTACTACAGGTGCTTGTACTACTAAAATTCGTGTCCTCGTTTGTCAAGCCTATTGCACTGTCGCTACTGCATTTGAAATCGTTCAGATGTTTATCATTACTTTTATTTGTCCTTCTCCTTGTTTTTGGTGGCAACCCATTACTCCATCGTGATTTTCTTTTTCTATGTTTCGTTTTCCTTTTCATTAAATCCTTTGAAACCAATGCGTTGTTCTCTAACTGCATCTGTATTTTCGGCTTAATCGGCTGAAATAGAAATAATACTAGTAAGAACATAAATGATACAATGAAGAAATAAAATGAACTAAAAATTGTCAGTGATTAGATACCTTTACTGTTGATAAAATGTTGTTATCAAGACAATGTCTGTAAACTCTCAGATCACTTTTAAGAAACTGTGGAAAGTAAATGTATCTTGCTCCATAACGATCGGTGCCCAGAACAGTTTCAAATTGGTTTTCCCATGGTTGCTTAGCTATTTCCTCTTGCACAGTTTTTCTAGTGTGCTAAAAATTATATTTTGTAGCAACAACTAAAGAATTTATTAATTAAATTAGATGAATTTCTAAACTTCTAATCCTTAAAGTTTGATTTTTATTATGCGTAGGATGCTTTTTTTTAAAATTTTTTCTTTTTGTTATATTTTTTCATACCATGACTGTATCACAGACTGTTTTCAGAAGCCAAACTTTCTGTCTGAAGCTCAACTCCTCGAAATCCTTGCCGTTTAACAGAGGAGCATCGGGGAAAACATTCCAGAACTCAGGTTCCACACCGATAGTTTCTAGAATCTAAAAATCTTTCATCACATTTTTAATCACTATAATACAAAATGTCCACGTATAAAATTAATTTATTTAAACAGATAATGATAGTTTTACACGCGATGCAATGCTTTGTAATAAGTGACGACATTGAAGCAATATTATCATTATCAGGCACAAAGACGACAAACTCTCACCTTTACCGCATTCTGATGTTTAGCTTCGTAAATTTTGAACCAGCTCTTCATCTTGTATGCAAGAATGTTTGTCCAAAATTCGTACGGCATAGGTGGTATTTTCCTCAACTTTGCTTTGGACATGGGAGAACTAAAACCAAAAGTATTATTAATTTCAGAAAAGAGTTGATAAGCTTACAAAAATATTTGGAATATTTAATATTTCATTGTCTCTATTTAATTCATTTTTATATAGAAAAATATTGGAAGAAAATCTAAAATGTTTCAATCCTTCTTTTGCGATTCTAAATTCTACTTTACCTTAACAACGACGTCATGATATTTGCCAATTGTCTGGAAGCTCGTGGTATCAAAAGCATTCGTTCCATCTCATACATGGACAAATGAGGTATGTTCAGAGCTTCTTTTGTCAGATGAAGAAAATGGAATATTTGTGGAATCTGTAAACAATTAAACGTTACGGAAGAGGATTTATGAATAGAATAAGTAACAGAAATATGTACCTCCCACATGAATTCCATCTCATTTCTTATTTCTTCCGTAAGAATGTTCTCCCGTTCCCAGTCGATCATCGATTGCTCCTCCTCCTCCAATTTCCGTTTCCTATTTTTCTTCGTCATTTCTGTAACTTAAATGAAGAAAAACACATGCTCGAATTTAACTTTTCGAAATACAATTAACTAATTCAACAAATCTATTTCCCTCTGCAATTAAAATTATTTTCAAGTATTCCAATCATTAAGAAAAGAAGAACTCGTAAACCTTCCAATCATATGTCAAAAAATAATTAAGATTCCTGCGCTAATTGCAAAGTGACCCAGCTCTTACTTTTACTTAGGAATTATATAATATTATTTATTCAAACCTGCTAGTGTGTTTAATGTGATATTATTGCAAATGTACCATTAATTAGATAGAATCGTATGTAATTTAAAAAATTGCCGCCGTTTCGCAATCACTGTCATCTCTTGCAACGTTTTTTAACACAAAGCAAACAACGATGACCTACTATCGACCAACTAGTGTCAATGTAAATAATTTCACACACAAGTGCAAGCTCACCCCCCTCAACGTTAAAGTTACATATCCTTTAGATTAGGTCTGTTTCATACGTTTCATAAAAATTTCATGCTGCTCGTTTTCGCGTTTGAATGTCGAAGGTAATATTTGCACGATAACGCGAATAAATATCGCTTAATCGCGTACTACGCTAGTTCTGCAAACATTTGCACTTCGCAATCAACAACAGAACCTTCCACCGTGTAGATAATTGTTGTATACATCTTTCAACTCTGCAGCTGAGTGATTACTATAAGATACGATTATCGTAATTATATGTATGCAAGACAATATGAAAAAATTGTCTCTGAATATGGATATATTATTCGTTTACATTGCATCCATGTAAATAAACGAAAAACCACTTGGCAGATATTAAAATTTCATTAAATAATTCAGTCGCAGGCTATTCTATTTTAATTCTATTTTACACTAAGATATATTACAGAATATTTGTGATTTTTAGCAGACATTCATGGAATTTAAATAGAAATTGTTATTACTAGTAGTTGGTATGCAATTCTTAATAGATCTCTACAAGATGCGCAGTAATTATTAATAAAAAATAAAGTACATTTTGTAGTACGTACATACAATAATATCTTTTTATCGCTTCTTTCACTATTATATCTGAAAACCATAAGTTATACAAATATGTGATCATGTGTATAGTTGTTTAATATTGATCAGACGACGTTCTTTCTACAATTATACTTTGGTCTCAATAGTTGGTGAAAGGAACACTGGCACGACTTCCCTTTCCTATCTCATTGAAAAATCGCGCCCCATCAAGATCATCTTCGCTGCTCGATGTACTCAGTATTCGTATAACGTGTAAGTACGTTCTTCGAATGGCCTTGTGCCTCGTTTCCATCATTGTGTAAGACTTCCTTGTCTCGAGAAACGTCTAGAATATGGTGTTCAGTATGGAATAGAGTCTAGCTTTTTATGTTTGATAAAAATAAATGGAATTGGATTAAATAAATCCTACTGTTACTTTAACAAATAATTATTCTGGTAATATATGTTTTATGTTAAATGTTATAGTTAACAATTTCATATTGTTACTTTAAATAAAAGTAAGGTAAAGTAATCTTCAAATGAAAGTTTCAGAAGAAAGAAAGAAAGACAATTAATCATGTACAAGCTTTCCTTCATTAGTGAACACAATTTTGATTGTAGAGGCTTAAAACTATGGTTCTTTAAATATCAAAGACATTCCAACGTTCAAGAATTCTAAATTATCCATTAATTTTTAACCAAAATATGTTTCTCAAGTAAAAGATTCTTCGCTAGAATGTTTTAAAATACTACGCTTGAGTTTATACACTTTGTAAACTCTAAATGGAAATCATAGTAGCTAATGAGTTTATCAATTTATCTAGTTTACGATTGCATTCATATTGTGCAAATTCAAACAAATATTATAAAAGCTATTTATATATAATAACAACAACAACAACAACAACGATAATAATAATATACATTTAATATATATAAAAGAAAAAGAAAGGGAAAAGCACGCGTAATATTGAAAAAAGAAACGCATAGAAGCGGCATTTCCGCGAATCAAATATTCCATCATTTTTCAACCGAACTATACGAAATAGATCTCCTTTGGAGTACGATAAAACAGTCATTTAAAATTATCTGTGTCATCGCGTTGGCATACACTAAAGACAACAGACAACCATTGGCACGTGAGGATCCTGTCTAAGCGAGTTAAAAGGATGTCCATGTCGGTGCCCACCCCCAGTCGGTTGACAGACATCCTTCATCGATAGTTGGAAGGACCGGTGAAAATACACTGTATACCATCCTTCGCCAAGCTAACAGACTTTTCAGTCGGTCTAATTGAGCGAGAAAACATCACTCGACAAGACGTAAAGCTCTCCATAGCGAAATTATTCTTTTAGCATATCTCTAATTAGAGAATACGCTTTTAGTATCCTATTTTTGGCGATTATAGGAGACTATTACATCATTCTGTAGATATTATAATCATTTTTTGCAAATCTAGGAAAGTGGAAATTTTATTTTTGTCGTTCACATAAATAGTTAAATTCTCAATTAATTTTTCCTGTGATAGATAGTATATATATATATCTCGAGATATTTTTGTATTTTATTGATATTTCTTTAGAGGATGCTGATCAGAGAGTGAAATGTGAAGGATTATGGAGTTTTTATGAAATAAAGAACAGGGTAAGTCACTGTGGCTTGTTTTTTTAAGGGGTCGATACGACTGCTTATATAGAATGATTTTTTTTGTAAATTAATACGGTAGTAATATAGAAACAATGGTTATTTTGTACGGAATTTCACTTCAAAAGAAACTTGTTTTAAACGTACGAAGTACTACATCTTTTCATAAAAAATTCTGCGTTTTTATCGGTTGGCATTCTTTACGACGTCTGAAGTTTCAACAGTTGACATCTTCTCGTAAAGAACAATTTTACTATTAATTACATTACAACTCCTCTTGCAAAGAATTATTTTATAAACGATACATTATTCCTGATTAAATTAAAAATACGACATTTACATAAGAATTTTTGATAAAAAGATGTTTTGTTAAAAAAGATCTTGCACTCTTTATTGCAAACACGTTAGGATCTGCCTACTAAGATATTAAAATACAGTAACACCCTGCTGTAGCTTTTTTTAAAACAATTTCAAATCATCGTAGAAGATGTCAAAAATAGTATTAAAGGAAGAAATCAGACTAAAGTTTGAGGAAATGATACCTGTAGTCAAAAGTCCATTATAAAATCGTTGAGAATGTAAATTTTTTGTGACAATGATGCAGTATGGATAGCAATCGGGCAATGCAGGATATCAATGCAATGCCGGTAAAGCTGTACTACCGAGATTATTTGAAACCAGAGGACGAGAATAAGGCAGAACCGATCGAAACCGTTTACAGGACCACTGACAGGGCCACGCTGAAATATTTGAAGAATCACGGTCCTAATATACCTTATTCCATCAACACTGTACATCTACAGGACCCGTACAGACATCCTCTTAGATTAGAAGGATACGCCACTGCAGATATTTTCAAAGTTCGACCAGCCTCGTTCAAGGTAACAGAATTGAAAGCTCCATGCACTGGAACGATACTTTAATTATTATTTTGTTACATGTATAATCGAACTTCTTGCTAAGAGATTCGTTCCATGCATTTAAACGTCAATTCCTATTATTTGTGAACAAAAGATGAAATTAGTTAGAAGTTTGTTCAAATCTTATGTCTTTCGTTGTTGTAATCGCTGTTTGTAATTCTAATCGAAGAGTGCTTGTAGATAACACTGCAAGCACTAAAATTGAAAAATTTGATCCCTTATTGGAAAAGGTTCTATATGTAGTAGTATATTGTTTTTTATTTTGAATGAAAATTTTTACAAATTTCTTTTTCATGCGAATTAATCTTTTTACAAGATTATGTATCGGTCGAAGGATACGACGTTAAGGTCTAGGCACAGCAGGAACGCGCTCGTCAAGAAAGAAAGTCCTCTAATGCATTATGACAATGACGACGACAAAAGTATAAGGTAATAATAGATCACGACGTGATAATATACCAGAGATGGAAATAAATATTTAAATATGTTTGTGAATTTAGTAAAAGTGAAAATCAACGATGCATAAGGATTACGAACATTATGAAGCAATACTGTACGAATAGTACTCTTCATGGCTTGCGTTATATTGGAGATTCGAATTTGTCAATTGTCGAGAGGTAATTCTGTGCAGTTTGAATTAATATTATCATTTCATTTAATACACGAACAAATTTTTGGGCTCAGAATAATAAATGTTATCTGAGAAAAGTTTACATTTTCTTTTGACTTTGACTTGACTTTTAATGTTAATACAATTCTACGACATCTTAATTTTTGTCTTAAATGAAAATTTGTTCATAAACATTTATTATCTGTATTAACTTTTGAACATAATGTTTAATATAATTTTGTATTATTTTTTGTAAATACTTATCTTCGAATATTAAGATACAAGTACTTATTACACTACAACAGCTAAAAATCTAATACCTTCTTCACAGAATATTCTGGGTAATTTCCTTTACACTAGCGGTCCTAACAGCCGCTTATTATATTTGGTTCCTATATCGAAAATGGGTTTCGACACCCATTATCATTGCTCTCAGTCCAGAATCGGTGTCCCTGGACCAGTTGCCGTTCCCCTCAGTTACCATTTGTAACATGAACAATGTAAAAAAAAGCGAGGCAGCTCGTATAAATGCTGGGTGAGTTCTCAAGCAACTGATAAAAAGACCTACCAAAAAATTTCTTTTAATAACAAAATATTAAAGGAATTGCATATTTTTTTAAAGTAGCTAAATAATATATTTTATTGAATACTGTTTATGTCTTAATTAAGAGTTAAGCAATTTAATCTTCATTTTATATTTTGTTAAAATATTATCGAAAGCTAAGTTAAACATTTATTACAACGGACCATTCCAACAACAGGAACGATACACGAAAGAAGCTGTTATTGGAGGATATGTGTCATCTTGAAAGTATGTCGCCTCGTAGTTTCAACGAGAGCACGATAACTTGGGATAACGTCTTGCGTTTTATGATTAACGTATGTAACACACAATGGAATTGCACATATGGTTTATGAGATTGTCATGATAACAATGTTAGATCTTATTCATATATCTCTTTAGTCTACTTGTCTTATGATGTTCCAAGATAAAGAGTACTTTCAATCTCATCTTACGAATTATACCTATTATATTATATATTATTATTATATATTATTACCTTACTTCTCGCGCAATTAAAGATGTGAATAAAAAGTTCTACAGGAACACAGGAATGATTATAATTAATTCGAAGTACTGAAAATAATCTGTAAATGTCGACTATAGTAAAAGCACTGAAATATTCATTTAAATATTTATAAGTAAGTCTGTACATCATTAATTATTCTTTAATAGGTGTCGCAATCTTGTACAGACATGCTGCATTTGTGTAAATGGCACGGGAATGTTACTGATTGCGAGAAGATATTTAATCCCACCATGACAGATGAAGGGATCTGTTGCAATTTCAATTCTGTCGACAGAAAGTACCTGCTTTATAATCCGTAAGTAAATTCCAGAAATAACAATTTACATTCGAAATCAAAATTCTTCTTTGCTTTTGATAGTTTCATTTTTAGATTTTCAATGTTTGACCAAGTCTTTCGTGATCTTCAATAATTTCTACATTCCTGAAAATTCTTTTATTATATTAATTTAATATTAATTTGATGGTGCTCGAAATAGTCTTCCATATTCAGTAAATTGAATTTTGCTTGCAGACGAGATTGGTCCGACATCAACATGACGTTCCCATTCAACAGCATTGATTGGAATCCCGAAACCGGATACGATGAAAACATACCTCCAGATTCCATTCCATGGAGACCGTACGGTGCTGGACAATATTACGGTCTGACTCTGGTTCTTGATGTAGACGTCGATGAATATTACTGTTCGTCCACTGCTAGTGTTGGTTTCAAGGTACTTTATCTCAGATCATGAAATTGATCTGGATAGTATTACAAACTATTACTATACATTAATCGTTCATCTAACCACCACTACAATCTAAAATCATACCACAATTAATGTAACATTTAACAAATTCTACTGTCAATATTTACATTATAATACACATTGAATTTAATAAAAATATCGTAAAGAACATAAGAGAAGCAAAAAATTATGAACCATTTTTTAAGCATTAGGTATCAATTTTACGCTGTTGCATTCTTTCGATTACTTCCGACCTAAATTGTTAAAATGTAAGCAGGATTGAAATATACATAACATTGAAAATGAAAGGATATACGATATTTAGCGATAGAATAAGAATATGTTTTCACAGATGCTGCTCCATAACCCGGTGGAGACACCAAAGATCGCCGAATTTGCGTTCACTGTGACTCCGGGCGAGGAGACTAGAGTGATCATAACGCCTCGATTATCGACCGCCAGTAAGTCGATAATCTCCGTTCCCCTAAAGAAGAGGAAGTGCTTCTTCACCTCGGAGAGAAAGCTACGTTACTACAGAACCTACACACAGAGGAACTGTATCCTCGAATGCGAGGCGAATTTCACGCAGAAGATCTGTCACTGCGTCCAGTATTACATGCCCAGTAATTTTTGAGATGAATTCCTTTTAGTAATTTTTAAATGATCTTTTAATTATGGTCTTTTGATAAAATTCAATTGAATAATTATGTTTATCTTATTGTGAAGTAACATGAATACCTTTTATGTATGAGTATATATGTCCTCTCTTCAATATCAAAAGCTAAAACATAAAAGTTAATTCTAAATTAGATTCACCATTTGTTTCTAGAATCTTCTAACACTTTAATCTGTGAGAAAAAAGACGACACATGTGCAATGAGAGCCCGCAGAGCAATGGAAGTTAAACTTTACGACGATGATATTGGGATAACCTTAAACGTCTCTGAAACGTAAGCTTCTCTCACCAGAAGATTCCGACAAAACAAGAATTAAAATCATACTTTTTACAGGCCAAGTTGCAACTGCTACCCCGGATGCTTCGAGATCGGTTACAACGTGGAAATCTCACAGAGCAAACTGGTGTCTTCTTTCATTGTTCCTGACAGCTACGTGAAGAAAAGCAAAGAATACTTCTCGTAATTTTATTTGTTCCTTTAACTTAGGAAAATTATTATTTAATATTTATTTATAATACACATTAATATAGTAAACAGTAATAATTTTTTATACTAATGATTAGTCATAATAATTGGAACGATTTTTCTTTATTAGTACCAACATGGCGGTGGTCCACCTGTTCTTCGTCGATTCTCAATTCACTAAGTATATGAAGAACGAGTTGTTTGGTTTCACAGAATTTCTATGTAAGTAGACCTTAATCTTTGTTACGTAATATATGATTCATATTAACGAAATTTTTTAATTAAAATTAATTAAAAATTTAATTTAATTAAAATGGCGACCAAAATGTTGATTTTGGGTCTAGATGATAAATACTTTTCCAGTGCTATCTATTGCCGCATGTTTCTATCTAATTCTTCTTTGATTCATGTAGATCCCTTGGGTTTAGCTCTAATATCGATCTGATTCATTTTTTATGATAGTAGTAATTTAACAGTATATAAACATACTTAACAAAGAAGATAAATCAAATCGTCAACACATCTTTTTACATTACAAACGTATAGTGTATTTTTCTATAAAAACAACAAAGGAGCATAAATTTACTGATACCTTTGGTCGCAAATTTTTGGCTTTTAACTGTTCTCTCCTTGTTTGTTCCATTCTGTCTTTTATAACAATATGTGACAGGGCTTGGGATGGCTTTATGAGAACAATTTTTTATATAATATATATTTTACTTTCATTAGGGTTTAAACACATGATGACATTAACATATAATAATATAGTAAAGCGATACCAATCGGAGGTTTTAATTGAGTAATATGAATTAGTTAAAAAATCAAACACGGAAGTAAATATTTCTTACAATTGAAACAAATTTTTAATTTACAACTCCACTAAACATTTAAAAATTCCGTTTGAATAGTGGTACACATATATAAGACGTTCTTCAGTTGTTTAGAACACTAATGAAGTCATAAGATATCGTAAGATTAGCGAAACACTGGAATTGTTAAATTTTGAACAAAAGCATACGATTCGCAAATATAAAAAGTTTTGTAAAGTTCAAGGATCTCAATTACATAATTGTTTGCATACAGCTAATACTGGTGGCTTGTTGGGTCTCTTCATGGGCTTTAGTTTCCTCTCTTTGGTGGAAATCATGTATTTCGCGACATTGCGGTTCTGGTGCCGCATATACAAAAAGAGGCATGCTTCTCGCGATAATACTCTTCACGTGCAACCATTCGACTCTAATACTAACCCCGTTTATCCTTTTGTACAATGATCTATCTGTTCTTACTTTTTTAAAGAAACTTACTCATTTTTGACAAAAGTTTTATTGTCGTTAATCGTTAGTATATAAATTGCATGTAAATAGATGTTTGATGTACAAAAATGTGCGATATTATGTAATTTATGAGTTTTTGAATGTACTGTGAAGAAATATATTTGAGAATATAATGTGCTTCTCAACTAGTACACTCAGTTTCGTTTGTTATTCATTATTCAACTTTCTATTGTTCCGTACTTAGGATGGATTAATAACTAACCGTAAATATGACAATAAGTGTTCCATCCAAATGATAGTACCAATATGTTTAAAATACATTTTTTAATTCTTTGATTTTTAATAAATTACAAAATAGTTTGCAGAATGGACTAGATAAAATATAAAATCTCTTATCTTTCTCTAATACAAATTTATAATTTGGATTGGTTCAAAGTGGTATCGGTTTTGGTAATTATAATTTTTAGTTTTGCTGTTGAAATAAAGTAAATAATCATTACTCTTACTATGTTTAAAACAGATAATTGTATTTTGTATATAGTATTTAATTGAATTGTATGTATTAAATCTTTAGTTTATTATTATTCAATTAAAGAATAATTTCATATATATCTTTGCATATTCTCGATATTAAACTATGTACAGTGCTGGACAAAAGTATTGGCACAGCATGATTGTTATGATAGAAATGCTTATAACTACTAAACAAATTGATTTAAACAAAAAACTTTTTGACGTATTTATTTATTATCTATTCTAGTTTATTACATAACAAGAGCAACAATATAAATAAAATAATACGCAAAATAATAACAAAAATATATTTTTTGAACATTTTATGGGTGGACAAAACTATTGGCACAGTAGAATATTTACGCTTATAACTAATTACATAATAAACTTCTAATATTTTGTTGGCAGTCCTTTTCTTTTAAGGACTTCCTTTAATCTTCTGGGCATCGAGTGGACTAATTTTTTAGTGAATTCAGGTACAATATTGCTCCATTCCTGCAGAAGAAGTTTCTTCAGTTCAGACTTGCTTGTGATATTATGTTTCCTAATTCTTTTTTCCAATTCGTTCCACACGTGCTCAATGGGATTCATATCGGGACTTTGAGGTGGTGTGTTTAATGTGTGGGCAGTATTATATATTATCCACTGACGAACAATATACGCCATATGTTTAGGATCTCGATCCTGCTGAAAATAGAAATCCCTGGGGAGGTTTAATTTTTGAGTACTTTTCAAAAGATTTTGCTTGAGTATATTTAAATATACATATTCATCCATTATCTCATCAATGAATATAAGTTCTCCTACACCCGATGATGCCATACATCCCCACACCATTAAACCACCACCCCCATGTTTCATGGTGGCTTGCAGATTCAGTTCGTCCATCTCTGTGTTGGGTTTTCGCCATACTAATATTCTGCCGTCAGATTTAAAAATATTAAACTTACTTTCATCTGAAAACATGATCTTTTCCCAAAAATCAGTATCTTTCGTAACAAACTCTTTCGCGAATTCCACTCTTTTCTTTTGGTTTATTTTACTGATGTAGGGCTTTCTTCGTGCTGCACGGGCAGAATAACCGGCATCCTTCAATACCCTACGTACAGTTTTGGTACTTACTTCTTTTTCACACTCAGCTTTTAACATCGAAGCAATTTCAGTCGAATTAGTTTTTGGATCCTTCTTTACAATATTTACGATTTTCCTTTTTTCTCGAATTGTTACCTTAGAAGGGCGACCACTCCTAATTTGATTCTCTAGATTTTCTTCACTTTTAAAGCGTTTTATGACTGAACGCACAGTAAAACGACTTCTGTTTATGATTTGTGCAATTTCGTTGTAAGATTTATTCATCTTATATAAATTTAATATTATTTTTCTTTCTTCAATTGTGGTTTCTTTCGTTTTTCTTGAAGAAAGTTCTTCTGCAGGAATGGAGCAATATTGTACCTGAATTCACTAAAAAATTAGTCCACTCGATGCCCAGAAGATTAAAGGAAGTCCTTAAAAGAAAAGGACTGCCAACAAAATATTAGAAGTTTATTATGTAATTAGTTATAAGCGTAAATATTCTACTGTGCCAATACTTTTGTCCACCCATAAAATGTTCAAAAAATATATTTTTGTTATTATTTTGCGTATTATTTTATTTATATTGTTGCTCTTGTTATGTAATAAACTAGGATAGATAATAAATAAATACGTCAAAAAGTTTTTTGTTTAAATCAATTTGTTTAATAGTTATAAGCATTTGTATCATAACAATCTTGCTGTGCCAATACTTTTGTCCAGCACTGTATATGCCGCATACGATAACTACCATACTGTGTTAGAAACAATTACAACCTGTCATTGCAACATAACAACAAGAACACATAATAAGCTAAAAAGATTTTTATTTATTTATAATAATATAAAATTAACTATCATTTTTCTAAATAAGCTATTATCGCTTTGACAAAACATAGCAATGTTATTTCGAAAGACATGCACCTTGTCAAATGACTTACCTTTTGGTGTGCAATTCTCAATGAAATCTTAACCGTAGTCGGGTAACATCCTCAGGAATATGTCAACGTGATGACAAAATACTATAGTAACTCAAAAATCGCAACACTACACAAATCTCAGACATTTAATCACTAAACACATTTCGATATTCTCCACGACGCCATGTTTATTGGACTACAGTACGGGTGTAACTAAATTCACTCGTCGTGCGATGTCGCGGACTAGAGTCACGTCGTTCTATAATCACGAACTGTCTCTGCGCAAGTGCACCGCGATACGCGCGAATTTTCAAACTTGAATTTCTCTATCTTTCAAATTTTTCATTTATTTTTATTGAATCGTCGATTTTACTGAAGTTAATTATTAGCGAACATAGACATTTATTATAAAATCTATCAAAATTCGATATTAAAAATATATATGTATGAAATTGTAATTTGAAAAATATGTGAATATTTTGTAAAAGTTGTCGAATAAAAATAAGGTTTTCAGTATCAAAAATATATAAAAGTTATCTTGGTTGAATGAAAACAATCAACTGTTTAAAGTATCGTAGCTCGGGCATACTGGTCTTGCACACGCATATCTACTGAATAAAACTGACGTGTCTTCAAAAATGAAAATGTCCCGTGGACATCATTTATTATTATACCTAAAGTCTGATATAATCGTGCGCTAACTTTTTAATCGGTACGGTTTTCTTATCTAGGCAATAATCAGTATGATACATATTACATTCAAAATTATAATTCTAGTTATATTGACAGCAGACTAATCTAAAGTGACAATCTTTTTTTCCTTTACGACTGTTCTTTTTCATACAAAACGGTGTTCGAGCGTATGCACCTGGTTGTTTTGTACACACGCATTTTATAAGTTTCTTCGGAGTGGCTTCACTCACCGCATACTATTTTTATCGTTTATTGTTTAGCTTCGTTTTGTAAATGATTCTCTCTTTTTTTCAATATTGTTCGAATTAAAAAATATTTAAATTCCTTTTTCTCACAATATGAGACGGACTTGAAAAGAAAAGCTCGCGCGAAAGTCGAAGCCAAAGGAAAACGAAAGATTGAAACTTAATTTTAAAAGAGCGCATCGCGGAATACAATTCGCTTCATCTATAACGTGTTACATGATAAAAGTAAAATTTTTTGTTCTTCTTTAACTACAATCCTCTGTTTCCGGCATTATCATGTGGCAGATGATAAAAATACCGAGATCATTCGTTCGTCATTTACAATATTCATGGAACAAAGTGTTCCCAGTATTCTTACGAATTCTACGATGAAAATACCAGCTAAAAATCGTCGAGGTCCCCCGTGAAAAAGACGAAAATAATAATTCATCTCTCTTAATCATCATTATGATAATCATATCATCACTATCATTATCGTC
Source organism: Bombus campestris (assembly GCA_905333015.3). Taxonomy (NCBI): domain Eukaryota; kingdom Metazoa; phylum Arthropoda; class Insecta; order Hymenoptera; family Apidae; genus Bombus; species Bombus campestris. The sequence goes on from HG995135.1 coordinate 9,195,699, forward strand.
ATCTTACAATTTTATATATAACTTTACATTCCTACTATAGTTTAGCTTATTAGAAAGTGCGTAGATTTTCAAAAATTTTTTTACAATGGCAAATGAAAAAATATCTCGATAGATACCCTGAAAATAAATTATTACGTTAAATATACAGTCTCACGTCGTTAGATTCGCGTTTACCAATGTTCCTTTTTTTTCTCTAATTTTCTTGTCGTCATAATAGAAAATTACAAGACTTCTTTATTTTATTTTTTCTCCTATCCTCCCATTTTATTTTCTTGTTTCTTGTATTATTATTTATTATTAGGTTTTTGTTTCTCTTCAAAGTAGGATGTCTCCTTATTATCTTACAAAGAGGCCATTTTCAACTCTTCCCTTGCATCTTCTTCTACCCCATAGTCTATTATCCTCAGAACATTGTCTCCTTTTTTCTTTCTTCTTTTTCTTTTCTTCCAAACGCCCCGCTTCACAAGACTTAACAATACGACAATGAACAGATAATTTAATAGGAACGTGTTTTATTATCAAAAATTCGTATGATCAGCATTATTGCCCATACAACATGGTGTCATGTAAAAATTAATCTATATCGCGATAGGACTGCATATTTCCTTGTTTTTCATTCTGTTTATCCTTCCTCTTCTTTTTTTTTCTTATTTATTTTTTAAATTAAGAAATTTCATAAAATTGCACGCTATACCTAGGCTTCATTCATGATTTCCATCCTTCTCCCTTCCACGATTTTTTCCATTTTAAATATTTACGAATATGTTTCTACGTTAATTGCGGTATAGTCAGTACCGTATACCGTGTACTCGTAATGTTTTCTCCACTTCCGTTTATTTTTCTAGTTTCTACCTTCTTTTTCGCTTGTTCTTTCTCTTTTGGCTAGACGACGAATATTGTTATCAAAAGGAGAGAGAAAAATAAAAAGAACGCGAACCGGAAAAAAGGAAGAGAATCGCAAAAGTCCGTTTTCCCTTTGCGTGTGTCTGCAGTGTTTTAACGAGGATAGTTTTGTACAAAAACCCTTCGTCTTTTCTTCGAACACGGACGAAAAATCTGTACACGTTATAAGACTTATACAATATATACTTATACAAAGTTTTGTTTTTACGTATGTTCACCTCGATATGCCTGCTTAATCCTTATCTGGACATTGACGTCAGTGTGTTACCGTTTATATTATAAAATACTGTTACGTTAAGAGCCTTTCTTTGTTTTCGTTCTTTAAAATCCAGATAAGAATTAATCATTGAGTGAATGGCATGCGCAAATTTATTAAGCCGTCAGTCCTTCGGAATCAACGCGGTCGCAAAAGGGTCGAACGTTTTAAGGACACTGATCGTCTTCGATGATTCTTATCGTCGAAAAAAAATCGTACATTTTCTGGCGCTCCAATAATCCTTTTCAATGCGATTACAAACAAATTGCCGAGTTACATGATGGCCCTGAAACCTCGACCCTTAATTTCTCAAACGATCAAGGAAGGATTCTATGATTACGTAAATTGATCGATACGTTTGGAACGCAATATAGAACAAAGTAATTTCGTTCCTTTCTTCCCTTTAAGTTCATTTGCGATTTGAATTCGTGAGCTTATGTACAACCGAACATAGGTCAGAATATATTCTCGCGAGGCTCAGGAAGACGCTTCCAGGCGTTTTGATTAAAATGGAAGCTCCGAATTTTCATTTCGTACGCAGAATATTATCTAAGGAGCCTGATAAAAAAAAATTATCAGATTTTGAAAGGGAGCGAAGAAGGGGTAAGTCAGTGCTTAAAATGGCCAATTTGAAAAAAGAAACAGAAAAGGAAAACAGAAATATTTATTCATAAATGGCACTGATTAGCAATTTATTGAATATCATGATTTATGGGGTTGCTTTATGAACAGTCCCGTATCTCCTTCGATAATTTCTACGACGCGAACCCTAAAATTACTTATTCGCCTAGTTACTTACAATCCTTATAAACCTTTCTCGGTGATAGGTCTCCTATTTAACGTAGGTACAATATTATAAAAGTGCGTTAGTTCGTTCGAACAAAAGGGCCCGATAATCTTTCGATACAAAAATCTTCTTAATCTATAACTAGCAATTTAGAACTGCTCAAAAAAATTATGGGAGTCGCTCATGTGAATCAGATTCTGAAAAAGTCAATTGAAACGTAGAAATAATCGAAAAGAAAAGGAAATTACAAATTTTAAAAACATTGAATCTTTCCAGTTGGAAATTTTAGAAAATTGAATACTTTACCAGAATCCTTCTAACATTTGATTCCGTAATTATTTTGAGCAGTTTTTCCCAGCAAATCGCATCTAAGACAGTACAATTTCAAGCTCTCGCCTTGGGATCCGACAGATTAAGAATCGTGTTTGTCTTTCTTCTAATCTTTTTCATGCTTTCATTCGCTTAATCGAACGAAAGTGAGTCGTTTTGTAAAACGCTACGATTAGAGCCCTCCTCTTCGACCTAGGGACATTGTATAATTATTAATACATATATTTACAAACTCTGTTTTTCCTCGGGAACTGTAGATCACTGTCATACAAAGAAATAACAGAGGAAATGTCGTTTATTTCAAACACTCTAACTTGGGTGATCATTTACAAGTTTTTACTATCCTCGACTAAAGTGGCAGAGTTTCAATTAAAGGAACAATAGAAAATTCAAGAATATCGACGATTACTATTCGGAGAACTACAATTACATAGTTTTATATAATTAATTTAAACAATAATTTAAGAAGAAATCATTGCACTGGCAAGCTAAGGTGAAGCATACCATTAAGAAAACTAAACTGTGTACCACTCAGTCTTAGGAAAATAGAAACGAAAACGTAGTTTTGTGGAAAGCGTTGAAACTTGTAAAGGACTGTGTGACTAAAAAAAGAAAGAAAAAATATATAATATAATCAAAAAGCATCAGATGAATGGAAAATTCAGGGAACACTGAAGAAAAGAGTTTTTCTAATCTAATCGAAAATACTGTAGCAGGTATTATGACCACATTAAAAGTAAATTAAACATAATAGTATTATCTTTATTTTACAAGTTATAGCGATAAAAACAAAGTAATCCCCAATCCCAGATTTTCTTTGCAAAAATTCTCCATTACTGATCAACGATTTAATTGCAGAGGGTAGATCACAAAGTGATCACCTATTTCGTTTTGATAGCGTTTCTCTGTTAATACTTCAATAATCAGTTTATATACTGTATAAAAAAAAAACGATTCTTGGGACATCACCGAGCCATATAATCGTATGTTCGCCGTATACGTTTTAGGATTCATTTATTACAATAATTATTTACTTTATTCGTTTTGTTTTCGTACAAAAACAGTTTGAATATCAAGTTGATATAGCTATTGAAAAAATAAGTTTCATTGTTAATGGTTCTTATTAGCGGCAATTTGTTTAGTGAAGTTAAGAAAAAAGAGAGAAAAGAAATATTTAATTTCATTAATTATTCCCGATAAAGACGAAATAGGGGGATAATACAAATATTATTCGGAACAATTAAGAGATATCAAAAGAGAAAATTTTATATGGCGGAAAAAATATACAGTTTATGTAGATGTCCGAGGAACAGTGTGTTTCTTTGCCTCAAAATGGCGTATGTGGCATCCTGATCATTGACGTTACCAAAAGATACCAATCAGTTGGTAGGTGTAAAACCGTTGATGCCTTTTTTTAAAAGTTACAATCGAACCGATTTCTGATTCACCGCTATTTTAAGAGTTCGCAGCGATGGTGTTTAGCCATCGTTCTTAACAAATGGGGATATAAAAATTAATTATGTATATATTGTATAGATAATCTAGCCAACTATTTTGCTGTTACAAACTAGCAACTATTTTAGTAACTGATATCCATTATAGTCCACGGTCTTAAAATTATAAAACAGATTAGTCTGCCCGTCGATATTCACTATTATTTATTGCAGCTCCGTGTGAGATAGAAATCCTCTTCGCGTGACGCGTTATCTTTGTTGTCATCACATTCCTCTTTTTTATTTTGTTAAATCGTGGTCGTTGTCATTGCAATAACGCAATAATTAGTTTTTTCTTGTGATCCCGAATGACTGGACGGAAGAGGGCTCGCTCAAATCGCGATATCGTTCCGTACCACGACTTCAGTTTCATAACATAGAGACGTATGCAAAGATGATAATAGCTTCCCTTTTCAATAACGATTTACACGTTTTCTTTGTCATATTTTAATTTTAACATTCCTATTTTTTCTTCATTTTATTCTTTTTTTTTTGCTTAAGTTAATTCTTGATTTCAATTTGTAATAACAAATAAGATTACCATATAATATGCATAAATCAATATTCATTTTCATTTTTTCACTTAAATAATAATAAACAAGGGCCGAGGTTCGGGCATTTAAAATAAATCTGTCGTTTCGCTACAAACTTATATTAACTTGACATTTGTATTTTTTAGATCCGTTTCTGAAACATTTAGCTACGACGCTAATAAAATGCATAGCATGCATAGTATTAGAGCGATCAGATTACTGTCACTTCCTGCTTAGCCGAGATCCACTCGAAGCTATCACATGTGGTTTTTATCGTTCAATGAGTCACGGAACCTGTATATATGTAATTACGTTCACTGTAATTATTTTTTATTAAACTTTGTTCAGAGTGACGAATATGACCCACGAATATATAAGAAAAAAAAAGAAACAAAAATTAATTTGCAATTTGGCATTTACAAACCAATGGAAGTAACTACAATATCGTTAGAAACGATTCTAATGATGTTATTTGATCCGATGTTAATGTTTCTAAATAATGCGTCTATCTCAAGTGAGAAAATATAAAGTAGATTTATTAATATTTCTTCTTTACTTTATTCTTTCCTTTAATATCGCTCCGGATTCATTCACAAAAAAATTCGTCTTTGTTACTATCGGTGGTCGGGAGAGTGTTTCGATTTTTTACGAGCCGTACTCTTCCGAGTCACATCCTATGAAAATTACTCACTCGCGTAAACTATCGCTGAGTCTTTCTTTTTTTTTTTTTTTTAATCGTATCCCCTTTCCATGCGTATTTATTTAAGATATACCCGACTGTCACCAAATAATCCTCCCACAGAATCTGCACATAAAACGTGCTGCCAGTCACTCTGGAAATCTGTCTTTCTCATCAATGTTATCCATGTCTCCTTTTACATTTTTTTTGCATACGTTCACATGTACGTTGCATTTTCAATGTTAATTACTTTTTATTTGTTTGTTTAAAAAGGTTAAAAGATTAACCCCTTTACCAGCTCCTGAAAGGTATTCTCTAGCTGAATCATTTAGGCTCTGGGAAGGTCACCTGACACTTGTAGACTTCTTCGAGCATTACCGCTTGCCCTTGACCTTGACTTACGGTAACAGGAGTCGTGGCATTCACTACGACAACCTGTTGACCTTGCTGTGCTTGTTGAGGCTGCTGCTGCTGCTGCTGCTGCTGTTGCTGCTGATTACTCGCGTTCGCTTGCTGTGCGTTACTTGGATTATTCGCATTCTGATTTCGGGCAGTTTGACCGTACTTTTCATGAATTGCACGATGACGTTTTAACGCGAAGCGATCGGAAAATCCGATCTCACATATATCACATCTGTAGGAAGACCGATATTGATTAGATGTTTAAATTGAAAATGAAATAACGAAGTATTAAAAGTACATGCTACATATTACCTATGGGGCTTTTCACCAGTATGAACCTTCGCATGATTTTTCAGATGTGTAGCTTGATTAAAGGCCGAACCGCATATATTACATCTATAAGGTTTTTCACCGGTATGAATTCTTCTGTGATTCCAAAGGGTCGAATGTCTGGCGAATGTTTTTTCACACACTTCACACTGATAAGGACGTTCACCAGAATGAATTCTCTCATGATTCTTTAAATGAGGACTTTGCGAAAACTGCATACCACAAACACTACATTTAAACGGCTTTTCACCAGTATGCACTCGTCCATGATTTTTTAGATAAGCAGCTATAAATGTAAAAATAAATAGCGTGAATGTAAAAATAAGTTGACAGTGTACATTATGATCTTTTAGAACAAGTTACCATAATTTGCGTGATTCTATTTTATTCACCTTTTGCAAAAGCTAAGCCACAAACTTCGCACTTGAAAGGTTTATCTCCAGAATGAAGTCTCTTATGGGACCAAAGTGACGAATATCTGGAGAATGTTCCATCACATACGTTGCAATGAAACGGCTTCTCTGCCTGATTTTGACTGTTCTGTTTACCGCCTGTAAATAAAAGAACATCCGATTTCTTAGTTTTCCTCGAAGGGCCAGTTCTACAAAAAGATATGCTTCGAGATGATTGAGTAAATGCTTTGAAGAAATAGAGACACTGGATTGTGTATGGTTCTTCGAAAAATATATTCTTTGTTGATATATCCAAAAGGGGATTTCAATATAGAAAAGAGAAATTCTACGTTATAGCACCAATAAATCATTTTATGATGCAAAATTAATGCTTTGGACAAAATGTAACAATATTATGTAGAAATTTGAACATGCGGGTTATGGAAGTTAGTGCAGAAAATAAGAAATGAGGTATGATCAGATGTTTTAAATCTGATGATTTTTGGATCATTATATATATATATATATAGAATGATTAGTTATATTCAGAGTATTAAAATAAGTTCCTTATTGCCTATGTCATGAAATAAAGAAAGAATGAACTATATGAACTGAAATCTAAAATAACTTTTCCATATTAACAATGCTAAAGTTTAGTGAATCAAATTTATAAAACTGTCCCTTAGGGGAGATTTTATTCCGTGCAATGATTCTTAAATGTAAATATCGACAATGCTACCAAAAAGAAAACAAAATTGATGCAACCAAAATTCAAAATTTTTAATATTGGGAAAAACCAGCAGTGCTGAAGACTTTTATCTATCTACAACAAATCCATGCAAATAAAATATGGTAGGTACTATAAATAATGAAAGAAGCTTATTGTACCAAATTTTTGCAGCATTAAACATTTATTTTTTTGCCATAAATTCGAGAAAGAAGCAAAACAAATAACGACGAAATGATTCTAAATATTATTTTTACGAAACGGTGATATAACGGTATTTATTTATTTTTTTTCAAGTAAGGTATAAGAAGGTATAATGACTTTTAAAACTTTTATAATTGATAGAAAAATTTAAATGATATTATCCAATTATTAATAGACAGTTCTAAAATATACTATGAAATATAAATCCCTTATTTTTTTGGCTTTAATTTCTCCGACTTACTTCCTATGATGATGCGGCCTGTTGCCTTGCAGCCGCCACACTTTGCGAGGGAACTGATTCCAGAATCTAGTTTTTCGTCGTGTTTACCTACCATACACCACCCGATGTACGATCATGATAGTAATGAAATGATAGTACAGGAAAGATGATTATGGTTTAGTAAGAAAAATGTTTTTTTTATCATATTAATTTTTATACGTGTTAATATTATATAATACATTATATTATATAATACATATATTAACATTATATATATTAATATAATATAATATATTACTTCAAAACAATAAAGAATGTTATTTTTCATTGCAAACATTTTTCTTCTATTCTGCATGAAGCATGGCAATGGTAATTTTTACTTACCGATAAAAATTATTCCTGTGCCATTACATTTATGACACTTGGTAACACTGGTGACACCCCTTCGTTTCACAGGATGATGACCAGGTTTGATAGCTATAAAAACAAAAATACATCTAAAGTATTTATTAGATAAAGAATATTAAAATATACTATAAATCAAAGTGATTATTTGAAGTTTCTGTAAAAGTTAAAGCAAAATAACATTTATATCAACATTTTATATGTTGTTATATATTACAATGGAAAATATTTTTACGATAAATAACGAATGATGAACATACTCTTTTTAATTTTAGTAGGATGATGTTCACAAGGGTCTTCGCTGCCACAATCTTCACAAATCTGCACCTTTGGTTTCTGGTGCATATTTGTCTTATGACTCTTTAATTCTCCTGGTAATGCAAAACAAGCTCCACACACGTCACAGGTATATGGTCTTTCTGGTGTAGTTGCAACAGTAACTGTTGTAGGTGTTTGTACAACAACTTGCTGTGGTTGTTGCTGAAGATTACTAGGTGTTGTATTATGAATCCGTTTATGATGATTCAGCAAACTCATATGCCCAAAGACCAAACCACAAATATCACATTTGAAGGTCGCATTGGTAGCAGCCGCAATACTCATCTGATTCAATAATGTGTTATAGCCGACAGGTTGCACATCAAAACGATAACAACCCTTGTCATCTGTTGTGATTGCACCGATTGTGCTCACTGCATTTGTTTGAACCTTTTGGAGCATGTTGACATTGTAATAGAAAGGGAAGTCTGCAGTTGCAGATTGCTGCTGGGATTTATCCTCTTTCTTATCTGTCGTAACATACATCTGCTGAGATTGTTGCTGTTGCGATTGTTGACCTTGAGCAGCTTGCTGCTGCTGTATTTGTTGTGGGTCAAACATAGCTGCTTGTTGCTGTAAATTAATATTGTAAATAACAATTTCTTATATTTAATATAATAAATACAGAGACAGGTGAATACATTATTGATTAAAAATTTATATAACAGATCTATGTAAAAAAGAAGTAAAATATAGAAACTTATTTAATGAAAGATGTTATACATATTTAAGGATATGATCTACTTATTCACTGTTCCTTTTTAAATCAGATGTAAAAACCTATCTCTGTTTATAATTTCAAAATTAGTAACCTGTCTCTGATCGCCGTAACTCGAATTACTCTGCTCCGTCTGAGTAAAACTATTGGTTTGCTCGGTTTGAGTAAACATGGAACACTTCACTGGCTGTTCGATTGGTTGGCTCTGTTAAGCGGTAATTATTGTTAGATATTAAGAGTCTTGTACTGCATCCACAAAAAACAATGACATTCTATATGGCTTTGTTTAAATCAACGTGCTACACACATTGGTATACGTTATGCGTATTAAGCATCAATGAGAAGCTAATAAATACCAATGGAGAAAACTCGTTCCTTTTTTACGTCGTGCTGGTATACAAGCTGCATACCTGTTGTATTTGATCAGGACGGGTTGTGTTCAACCACACCACGTTGCTGCCATTTGATTCTAGGGCCATTGATGTGTTGCCTTTGACCCTGCACAATCAGTAGGCATTCATTAAATGGAAACAAAACAGGAACTGTATGTGATACATCTAGATATGTAACGGAACCACACCAAAGTAGCTAGGGATAACTTTCATAGATAAATATGAAAAGAAAAGAGTGATAGAATAGAGGTAAGAAACAAGGGCTCAAAGTATAACCGCGACATACGATACTCACATGTGATAGTCTACACGGGCGCCGCGGGTTACATGTCTGGGTGCCAAACGGATGATCTTCTAGTTGCCATGACTGCGGCGCGGAATGCCGCGCAGCTGGTCACTACTATTCCTGGTGATCGTGATATCTTAATAACTAATTTATATGTTTCGTCCTATACAACATCCGAGAAACAAATTCCTCGTGTCGGTAGGGCCGTGGTCGCGACGGAAAAATCAATGGCGATCGATTTAGTGCTTTGATACACCTTTTTAATACGTTAGATCCCGTTAAAATTAACACTGGACACAACGCCGGTGAGATTTCGCCTGTTGTGGATGCCGCGAAATCAGTTTTGAGTTACACGCTTGTCAATGAGCAGCGTTGACCCGCGCAGATCATGTCGTCCAAGCGCGGTGGCGGTTGCGGCGACTGGTATACGAAGCGCGGGTTTCTCGGTTGCATAAAATTGGCGGTACCTCAGCGTTAAAGCTCTCTTTGATTTTATTCCCGTCAGGTTGGGCCACGTCGCCGCGTACCGTGGCTCAGGATAGGCCGATGCGCGAACAAGCAGACCGAGCACCGTCAACAAACTCTACGGTAGCCATTACACGCGACGAGGATAACAATGGGCGACACGAACGCGCGCTGCCCCCGATGCCTTTTTCCGAAGCGTTTTCGGGCGCCTTCCGTGAATGCAGCCGCAGCCAAGCGCCGCCAAGGTCAGCTCCCGGTGACGCTCCACGGACGCTAATAGCCGTTACACCAAGCGATTTCATTGGTCCATGACCTACTGTCCTCGCTTCTGATTGGTCTCTACGTTCTCTACGTGACAGTCTTAGAAATCATCATTTATCTCTTCCTATTAACATTACACTTTTTTTCATGAGACTTAGAGAAATATTCTCGAGTCTTTCTTAAATATTTACAAGTATTTTATTTCTATTTGGAATAAGTTTTTGTTGTTTGGTTTTTTTATGAGAATACATATGTTATTCTAGAATGAAATTATATATTGGAATTGTAAAAATAATAAGTAATATTAAACTACTAAGTAGTTATAATTTTATATTTACTATATACATGTTTTAGGTGTAAAAGTGTCTTTTGTATCTGTGAAGTATGTAGTTGACGTGGAAATCTAGCTTGAGAGTTTACATTCATAAGTAATTCAGCTATCCGATGTAAGATGACGCTGCTGAGTTTCCGGGACCTACACGGATATTTGAAGTTTTTACCCGTTGCGTATAATCGTCCATACATTATCGAGGAAAATGGTCGCTCGTTTATAATTAATTTGAAATTGAACCACGTGATATTTATTAACGATTGCCAGCCTCCAACGGTTCATGGAAACGTGATAAATGTATATCAGCAATCGGTTCTAAAATTTGGCATATATTTTATTTTGCATATTTTCACTACCTTATCGATTTATACACTGTGGCGTTTTTTATAACTAATTCATACAATTGAAAAATAAGAGATCCGTTTAAAGTACATCACATTGTCGGTTTAAAAAAATAAAAAAATATTATTGTTTGTATGATTTCTTCAAGTTATATATGGTTTGTATATGGAATATATTCTTATTTTCCAAAATAATTTAGAAATCATACGCTATCCATTTTCATTTATTCTATATTAGAAGATCTATTTTTGTGTAAGTCTACATAAGAGATATGTTTCTCTATCCGAATTATTGTTACCGATGAGCGCCAACTAACAAAACCTGTCAAACATTATAATAAATGACGTTATATATGATTCCACTATTTCGTGATTTATAAATAATGGACAATATATAAGGATAAAGTTTAAATGTTGCCTAATAAGCGTTTAAACCTTACCAAATAGTCACTCAATAAAATAAATTTTCATCACAAATGAACACTAGATATGTTATAATAAAATTTAGTAAATAATACTGATGTTAAAAAGCGATGTTTAACAAGCTTTCTTCAGATAAAGATGGGGTATTAGAGAAATTTCGCTGACAAGCCATGCAAAATATTTCCTTGAGGACATCGTATCAAATGGGTCAGCCTTCTATGAAAGGGCGAGAGATTAAAGTCATGTGTGTGCATAGCTCTATACATACAAATGCGGCTGGAACATCGTGAATTACGTACTCGTATTGACGACGCGTACAATACTAATTTTCCTGATAAATTTCAGAACATCAATTTCTCTTTTCCCAAAATCGTTATTCCAAAATTATTCTCCTTCCCAAATTATTCCCTCCTTTATTTATCATCTTAGGGAAAATTTAAAGCAATCAAAGTAACAAAATATTCAGTTGCTGGTGCAGTTAAGTTAATGTAAAGGATTAACGCTTCCATTTCCTTGCCATATTATTCAAAGGTATTTCACCTTACAAAACTTTTAACATTGAGTAGGTACATGTTTCGCATAAAATGTACAAATTCCTCCGGGTAGTGCAATTTCCGCGGTACAAGTTACAAATGAAATTACCGCGAACAAAGAGATCTACTCAGTCATTTTACAGTTTCAAGAGCATGGGTTTTGAAATATTTTAAAATTACAAAGATTAAAGCTATTAAACGCTATTAAAAGTTAGAAATTTTCACGGCTCCTTATACGAAGATTCTTGTATCATGTAATTACTTTCAAATACTTGAAGAATGATCGAATAAATGAGTAAACGACCGAATATAGGAAATGAAGATTTTCAGTATAATCAAGAGAATCTCGACACTTTCAGCTTTAAAAATTCCTAAAAATAGTTAATTCATTAAAATATATCTTGCTACAGGGTTGAAATAAATGATTTTAATATTCCTCATCCTTTCCTCAAGAATAATCATCAAGGTATAATCGAGAACTATTCTTGACCCAGAAATTTATACTTTTCTCTCATCAGTTTTCTCAAAACAGTATTTTCATTTCAATGTACATTTTTTCACGTCTAAATATAGCCAGTATCGTTGCTGGCTTATTTCGTGGTTATGGTTTGCTCGTGCTTTTGAAATGGTATCGTGTAATCCAGAAAGCAACCCTTTCGCTTTTATGTAAACGGCATACCAGAGTCAAGCTTGTATCAAAAGTCGAACAAAGCATATGTATCACTGTAATTATGCCACTTTCTAAGTCAAAATACTCTACGGTCCTATTTTCTTCAATTTTCAAATCTTGGGAAAACTCGAATTCAGCTGTCTGATCTTGCGTTCGTTCGTTCTTCGAGTACTTAAGAGTTACTAGAATCATAATTCTACCATTACTTACCGTACGAGAGACTCAAAAAATTGTTTCTTTCTAATACCTTTGATTTTTGTGATTTTAGATGATTCCAAGTTTCATTAGAGTCGCAACTTCACTGCTATTTCTGTAAGAGTCGCTGGAAATTTGTAATAGTTTCTTTCTCGTAACTCTGAAAAACATGACGTTTCTTTAAAACAACAACTTCATCGTTATTTGCATAGAAATATTTGTATCCATATCTGATTTTACACTAGATCGATGTCGCGAAACATACTGCGAAATTGTATACACTGGCAAACAGACCATCCTCTCGATCTTCTTTCAGCTTGTCTAAATACACGTTAAAGCGTGGGAGGCATCGCTTTAACCGACTATTAACAGTGTTGCAGGATATCGTGTTGGGAAATTCGTCGTGTCACTGTCTTTTTTACGCAGCAGCATCGCCAAAACGACATCTTCAATTTTGATAAATGGCCTAGGATAATAGTCTTTCGAGAATAGAATTCTTCATTAACAATAGAATCGCATGCTATTTGTGTTAGGAGCTGGACTTGCCTTCTCGAATAATGGATATAAATGATTCTGATACGATGTACGTTTTTAGCTTCGGTATAGGTTTTTATTTCGAGTGTTTGTTTGATGCGATTTTAAAAGTTCCCTCGGCCGCGCAATCGATATAGGTGACCCACTTCGAGATCGTTCTGCGTTGGAACATCTCTTTTTCCAGCAAAGAACGCTTCTTGTCCACGAAGCAATGAAGATTCAGAGACGGAGGATCCGAAAGATCAGATTTTCTACGGTGAAGAGGATTCTATGCTGAACTATCGAATATTTCGTGAGATTTCGTGAATTGGTTGTTCGAGTGGTATGCGATATTCGCGATTTAAAAATATTTCAGCGATATTTGCTCGCTGTAAGAAACATCGATACAGATATTGTTTCTTCAATGTACTGCATTCGATTGTACATGAACATCTAATGACAATAATAAGGGTATTTCAAAAATATTCTAATTCATTCGTACTTTCCACAATTAATTTGCAACGTGAGATTAAAAAATAAGACCTTCTATGTGCGTCAAATTTCACTTAAACGTTAATTTAAAAAAATGCAATCTAAAAGAAATTGGAAAATATCCTCTTGGATAGCATAGTTTATCTCAATTTCCCAATAAAATTGAAAATTAGCCCTCATTGATGTACATTAAGTTTCTCTTGATCCTTAATCTTCAAAAACAGAATCTAAAAGAAATCGTAGAATATCGAAAAAGCGTAATTTATCTCAGTATCTCAAATTGGTCTCGTTTGTGTTTTAACACAGTTCTTAATATATTCGAGACAAATGTTTCCTAATAACATTATCCCATCAACGAGACGAGTACATCATGTTTTATGTTCCCTGCAAGTTGTTTGTGCACTAAATTACATAAGCCAGATGAATTTTTAAGTAGCCAGTACGGCCCTGTAAATCGTAGCGCCCGTTTCAAAATGCCTCGTCGCCCGGCACCAGTCGCACTCAGTCAGTTGGCGTCGCGACGCCGTCGCCAGAGGTATTCGAGAGCCACGTACGATACAGTTCCCGGGTTTTCTCTGTTCCTGACACAAACGGGGAGAATTACTGAAAGGGACGCGCAGTGCACGCGAACAGTGAACACCGCGATTCTATTCACGCAATTAGCCAATCTCTAACAAATAATTTTTTCACAGACGAAACAGCAAATATTTACAAAATTAACCGAATACTAAATCATTAAATACCTAGGGAAAATAAAGGAGGAAATAAAGATAAAGAAACGTGAGTTAATATAGTGATACAAAGCTTCGAGCAAATGTGAATCGTTGAATATAATTTTCAAGAGGATCGAAGTAACAAATCTTCTCTCCAAATAACAAATTTTCGTATTTGCGAATCTTTGCATACAGCTTCCAAGAGGATTGAGATGGTGAAATAATAAAATTTGAATGTTCGGACGCAGCTTCCAACAGGACCGAAGTAACCAATTTTCTTTCGAAATAACAATTGGAAGTCAGAAATCGAACTGAGCGCTATGTAAATTCTGTTGGTACTGCAGTATCGATGAGCCACGAGCTTCCTAGTTTTGTACAAATTGTCGCTGGGAGGAGAGCTAAACGCGATCGTTGCCAGAAAGTGAATTAAACGCAATCGTCCTGCACAAAGGATACAAATGACGCGCTGTAGGATAACGGAGGCTGGCACGATCACGTTCCCGATCAGAGTGAAATGACGAACGAGCCTCGTGGTTCCTTCGAGAAGCGAGAAACGAAGGAATAAGATAAGTCAGGCAGCGAACGAAAGGATTCTTGCTGTCGAGGGGTACTCTGCTGGAGGAAAGTGGAAAGTGGCAGCCACTGGATTTATCAGACACGTAATACGTTGTCGATGATAGCTTGTGAAATTACTCGAGTCTACGTTATGCTTTCATCCGATCATTATAATCTCCCTAACATTAAACAAGAAGGAACAAATATTAAATATATTCTATTTAATAAGATTTCCTGTAAATAGGTTACAATTTGATAAAATTTCTAGTGACTAGGTCGCAGTTTGATAAAATTATCGCGAATTTGGGGCGAATAGTAAATGCAAAAAATCTTAGCGAAGTGACGAAGCACAAATTTCTGCTAGCCTAAGCGTAGTACTCGTTCGATGACTTGATTGGACGAGTGGCTAATTAAGAAAAAAGTGGATTGGAGATTTCACTCCCAAGGAACCTCGAAAGACTGCGTTAAAGTGCGTGTTGATTTTAAAAAGACAAATCCTTGAGGAAATATCGAGTTGCATCGTTGAACGAAGAAGCTGTACTAGGTCAGCGGTTCGTACGATTCCTCCAACAAGAAAAGAGATTTTACCGAACGAAGCATCCTCTTTAATTCTTTACTCGATCATCGAAAGTACTTTCGTCGCTGCTAGCAACGTTCCTCTGGGATTCAATTGATTTCATTCTTTTCTCGATATCTTTACCATTAAATAAAAATCACCTGTTTAACCGTTCACACCTCGTCGTAGACGCTTCTTCGTTCTTTATTTTAGAAAGTAAGCGTGAGTTTGATAAATCAATTAATTAGAAGAGGCGCACAAACTATTCGTGTACCTGCTACTTAAATTCGTCGACACGTTCGCGGACTGTCGATCTATTTATTGCTAAGATGCATCTCATCCGGGGTCACTGACTCGCGGTATGTCGCTCGAATAATTTTAGGCAGCCACGAAATTGGAAATCAACCGAACCACCAAGTTCGAGATTGAACAGGAGGAGCACGGTCAAGATCAACGAGTACCATGCGTATGCGATCGTTGCTGTTTTCTAATCACATACCTTAGAGCTTTATGTTCGACCCTCGTGCTCTCCTTTTGTAAACTCGAGGAAATTTCCTCCTCGCCACTCCGTTTCACTCCTGCGACGTTGAAGTGAAAAGAGAGAAATTTCTGAGTGAATACTTGTTACGTCCTTCTCCAACAAGTTCCAACAAGGATATTATCTAAATAAAGATTCCCAACTGGATTCCACTGGATAGTGACTTATCTTGTGATTTCTTTGACACCTAGAAGGATCGCAGTTCGAAAAAGGACAATTTCTCATCGAATTATAATTTGTCAACAAATTCCAAGGAATGTTGTTACGTAGAAAGATATTATATCTAAATAAGGAATTCCACTTCAACTGAATTTCGCCATAGCGATGACATTTTTTTGAGTTTTGGCAGAGTGGTGGTTTGATTTAGTAGCATACCAGCTAATCCGGATTATCCGGGACGCGGTGGCTCTATGATAAATTAAGAGTCGTTCTAGACGGGGGTTCGAGCATCTTGGAATACAGCCGGCTGTAAATTCACGGCAAACGTATCCGATTGTCCGACGACCCTATTTCTGTGTTAAATTCCACGTGGAATTAAGACATAGCTAACCATTTGCCTACCGAATCTACATCAGCATTTATTTATACGCGTGTTCTCGGATCTAACGATATTGGAAACACCGAGAAGAAAGTCTTGATGCTGTTCGAAGCACAAATATATATTAATACGCACTCGATCTTCAGTGATACGTAACACCAAGTAGAAACTACAGTGTTAAAGTACAAAAAAGAGAGATAGAGTGATGACTGACTGTGATAGTTCTAGGTGATTCTAAAGGATTTCTAAGATACTTTAAGAAAACTTAATTGTCATAAACTACGAGCTTTCATTTTATTTTATTTTATTTTATTTTATTTTATTTTTTTTTTTTTTTTTTTTTGACGACGAAAGAAGAAGTCTTAAAGGAATGTCAAATTCGCCGGATGGGCGGCAGGCGCCGCCCCCGAGATTGAAGATTCAACTTCCGATACCTGGTCAATTCTATCCACAACCAGGTATGGGGTACGTACCAACACCATACGGCCAAACCCCCATGCCGATGACTCCTGTTTCCGGCCAACCACGGGTGATTTACGCGAACAAGGCTAGCGAATTCGTCTTCAGCCAGTTCCAAGGCATCAAGGATCTGACCAAGTCTGGCCTAAGTGTCGGCGAGAAGAGCGCGTTCTGGCTTTACGAGAAGGTCCGCGTTAAATGATTTCGCGTGTGTGTTCTTGCTGTATATTCGCGTCAAGATGGCTAGTACTGATATCGGTATTACGAATTTCTGCACAGGTCAGTTCCTGGAGCAGACGATGGTTCACGCACATTTTCTTATTTGTTATCGTGCTTTTGTACAGTATCGGGGGCGCGATGATATTCGTCACGATCGAGGGAACCAACGAGGATATGGCGCACGGAAACATTCGAAAGGAGAGGTGGGTGCATAGATACGAAGCTTCACGATTGGCTTTTTTTAATATCACCTTTTAATTTTCTGATATTTTTGGTTATCCTTAACCCGAGTGTATTGCTTTTTTTTTTTTTTTTGTTAACAAATAATCAAAGGCAACGTTTCTTGCCAGGGATTCCATTAAAAAATTAAAACTCTTTTCGTTTCTGAAAACGGGAGAACGGCTCGGACAGATATACAGCGCTGTTCGAAAGTTGTAGGACAGTCGTGTTTCGAAATTTGAAAAATCTAAGTAATTGTAAAGATATAATAAAGCTATGATTCGTACGACTGAATATTTTTACGCTTGATACTTTGTACAATAAGGAAAGCAGCTAATGTATCATGTATATATTAAAAAGTTGATTAAAAATTGCATAATTTAGAGTTGATAATTAATCTGGGATACTGAAGTTTGGAGGAGCACATGAGATAAGAATCGTTTATATTTTGTTACAATATATAATATAATACGATAAGTATATACAATTTTTACGTTACATAATCGTGGCAAGCTTCGTTAGCACGTTCAAACGAACTTTAGTAAATTCGTGTAACTTTGTATCAGGCGAGATATAAATCAAACTCAACTGTAAATCAACAGTAAACTTGAACGTATTATATCAGACTAACCTAGATCTGCGATTCATAGTCGTATCTATAGTTTATATCCCGGAAGGACTTGCTTAGAAAAGCGGACACATTTAAAAAGAACTGTATCCCTTTAATATTCTATACGTGATGATAGAGAACAGAGTGGAAGTTTCTTTCTGCCGCTCTTCTTTTCTTTCTTTTCATTCGAGACGCTAGTTTCGCGTTTGTTTAACCGTGCGATGAAGCTTATGATTTATTATTTCTAGTAGAAAGAGTGCGAAATTTTTTGCATACGCTGGTTCATCAATAATTCTATTTTACATTTATCACGTGGAATATTAGTTTATCCTTTCAACTAGGAGAGGTATAGTAATCTCTATGTTTCTACGTTCTACGTACATATTGACGGTTTAACCTTGATTTCAAGGAAAATGGGCTTAAAGAATAAGCACAAACACGACGATCATACACACGTTAATATCGGTTTCATCGGGAAACACCAGGTCGACAATACTAGTGGAAAATGTAGGACGATCGAACGTGTATTAAAACAAACACGAGCTACGGAAATATAGTACATATAATAATATCGTTTTGTCGTACTTCGGTACCTTGTTCATGCAAATTAATTGACATTCTCTTTCATACCTGGCGAAATTGTTATTAACGGATTTGTGCTTGCGTTGCGTGCCCGTGGTCGATTTTCATACGAATTTTTTTTCGTTCTTATTGCGTTTAAAACGCTAAAAAATTATTAGAACTCACCGTTTAACCATTAGGTTGTTCCGAAAGTTTCTTTCGTTTTATATTTTATGTTGTATCGTTATATTTTGTTCTATTATCACAGAATGGATGGATAATTCAATAAAATAATATAAAACAAAAAATGTTGTGTATCTATTATTTTCTTATAAAACGAAAGAAACTTTCACAGTAACCTACTACTTATACAATTGGAAAATAAACTTGGTATCTTTAATACTATTCGCTATACATCTACAGGTTTCTTTTTCAGAAAGGTCCTTAATTGTTTTATAGAAAATAAAGACTGAATGTTCTATATATCCAGGCGTAAGAAAATTTGTCCATGACGTAGTAAAGAAAACGAAACAGTGTATCTATCTTTGTTGATGCTGTCGAAAAAGAAAATTGCTGCTTTCAAGAATAGCGATAGAATTTTCCTTTTCTCGTTAACTTGGACAGGCGCTTTGTTAACTAAGAAAAGTTTCGATGCAAAGTATCGGTACAAAACGTCATCCTAATGTTTGACAGTAATTATGTTATTTCGCAATTTGATTAAATTCAGTTGTTTTATTCATTCACACGAACTAATATGAAAATAAATAGAACTAGTTTATTTTAGCCGACTGTAATGAAAACTGGTACGTTTACGGGAACATGTTATGTATATTTGAACCTTTAACTATACTTAAATCCTAATCTAATGATGCCGGAGCCCTTTTGTCACGCGAGCGTATTTCAAATCATCGCGATAACGTTTTACATTGACACACTATGCATTCCTTACATCTCTAATCTTATTACAATTGCAAGTAAATACTCTTTATAGACATTCGTATAACTCATGGAAAGGTTCATCTTCTATAGTGTCACTGGAGCTGTCCACCACAGAAATTACCTTTTCTTACAAATTATTCCTGTATTGTAATTTCTATCGAATCTCTTCGTACCTTCAATTGTGCTCTTGGCCACAATACAAGTAACATTGAGACATTCGCAGTTAGTTCATTGCACGAGAAAGTAAGTATTACAGACTGCAAGCCAGAATTGTCCTTTAACAAGAGTCGTCTTGCCCAAAGCTCTGCTTTTATTGAAATTTAAACAAGCTTAACTACAATTTTTTAGCAAAAGTGAAGGAAGTTTCAAGATAACTTGTACGATATGATATTTAGCGATTATTTACTGATACATATCGTTGAAGTTGATTCTAATTTCAATTTGCTCTCAAATACGTGTATGGTTCTTTCGAATATTATTATTAGAATCCCTTAAGAACATTGAATTCTTAATCTAAACTCAATCAATGACTTTCAATCGATGACTTTTCATAATTAAATTACTCGAGATTTATTTTAGTCATTATTGGGTTGTAACATACATTCTTCCTGTTCTTATATCTACCATAAACTATCTACTATACAGAGAAAATGGGTGAATATGCGCGTTACAATCTATTACATTCAAAATTCAATCAAAAAGCAAGCTTAAAATATTCAATAACAATAGAGTAGGGAAACAGTCACAATTACCAAGAATGAAATAATCTTTAGATACTCTTAATTCAATAAGCCCATCTCACAGTATCTTGTAATCTCTATACATTTATACTATACATTTTCATCATGCTAGTCTCCCATTGTAATGGTCATCAAGTTTTAAAACGCTTTATATAACGTACGCATGTAATTATGGACGTAGAAGTTTCCTATATAGAGCGGTCAAGTACTTTCGCGAACCAGTGTACATGGAAATTATAATAACGTCGACGCTTTCCTTGACTTATTCCACTTATCGGCAGCGATTTCGTCTGGTCCGAAGGCGAATCGATTTTTCCACCATACTTTCGTCGTGTAGGATCGATTGACCTTAAAATGAAGGTCAGGTTTAGCTTAGAATTTGCTTCTGACCTCTCTTCTATTCGCATAAAAATTTGCCGGTGGCGTGACCAATCCGATAGAAAGAATGGAAATGAAGTACGTGTCGGAGACCAAGTACTCGGCCGGTGTAACTATAATCTTTGTAAATCATTTCTCTTTCCAGCGCGTAAACAATCCGTGTTTCTTCGTGAACATGCGAACTTCGATTAGAGGCGTGTGGTGTTAATTGAAAGGAAAAGGGGAGAAAAAATAAAGTAAGTTTCAAGGTGCTGTTTAAATTCTGCGCGTGGTATAATAAGTGTATCGTAGTTTACTTAAAAATAACCAGAGGGTCGGGGCATTGAATAATTCGACGAAACAAATTTAAATGCATATAATTTGAGTGATTTGCGAGAAAAATATTAGTTACCTAGGTTTCATTCGCAGCTTCCTTTAAAGTAATTTTCCCGTGGTTATTGGTCACTTAGAATACTTTTTCATGTCTAATTAAATCATTCGCTCTTAAAACTCCACGATGGATATATCTTTCGTCGATAAACATTTAACTATTTTTAGTACGTTAATGTTTCAAAAATCCTTGAAGCTTAAATTTTTTCACGAGGGGAATATATTTTCAATTATTGAACTTTTGGTATAGTAATGCTCTTATAATAAAATTCTTGACACTTAAGTTTGCGATTTTTTACAAAATTTTCGACATGACTTTTTAATTTCTGTTTGGTTTATCAAATATTTTAACTTTCTGACATATTAACACTTTTTACAGACACAATAAATGATCCGTATAATAATTTTTTGATTTTTTCTATTAGTTGTTGGTCGTTAAAACAATTTATCAGTAAGGGAAATAAAAGGAAAGCTTGTAATATCATCGACGACCCTTAGTCTAGACAGAATCGAGTCGTCTGGCTGCGTCTGTCAGCTCGTTTCACCTCCCCTCCAATAATCCAGGACGTTCGAGCCATTTATTCGAATCAAGAGTGAATCAACACGCAAAAGAAAACCGGTGATTCGATTGCTCTGTAGTTATCTAATAAAAAAAGAACGATAGAACGAGAAGGGAGTGAAACGTACCGAGTAATCATAGTTGAAAAATAATTCCTACAACAAACACGTATCTTCTCCTCTAGATTACAAAATGTTCTATTTTCTCGTTAAACACGTTCTTTATTATTTCACTCCTATATTTCTTCCTTTTTATTCTCGTTCCTTCCTATTTCTTTGTTTCTTCTGTATCTTTTTATATTTGTATAAATATCTCGACCATGCGGAAAGAGAGTCATGGAATTACTAACTTTTTTTGCATATAACAAATTTCGCTTCTGAGTTTGTACAAAATGAAATGAATTGATAAATAAAACTACGGGATGAAATAGTTTTCCGATTTTCTATAGCGCTTCCACCATTCTCTATTTATCGACGATCTGCGATATATATTAAGAGGTCTACTACCATCAGTTATCGAACAAAAATATTTGTCATTTCGATATCAAGACACGTAAGGAAGAAGATGAAATTTTTTTGATTGTCAGCTTACTCTGGAATTTCTTAAGTGATCTCGTGCGACCCATTTCTATAGTTCCATTGAAAACTTTGGACTTCAAGCTCTAGCCGTAACTTGGATATATTCGAATGCAAAGTTTCGCCGCGTATAATATCTCCGCGTAATATCTGGCATGTCTTTCTTATCGTATTCAGTCAGAAGAACGAAGAAAATTCTTCTAAATGTTTATATGTCACAGAAACAAGACACTGACCACGATTCGAGAGTTGTGCGACGACCAGGTATTGGCTTCGAATCCAGAACTTTGGAATGGGCGGGCGAGGAACGAACTGATGGAATACGAGGAACATTTGTACGAGTTCTACAAGCGCGGGTTAACGGATCGTGGAGAAAAGGTGTGGACCTTCTGGAACGCTGTATTCTACTGCGGCACCATTTATACCACCATAGGTGAGTCACGCTATCCAACCGGTATTTTTGGACAAATTTCCGAATACTTATACGGGGTCTTCCGCCTTATCTTATTTAAGTTAAAACAACTTTTGTTTGGGCTATACAATTATATGTATACGATACATATACCTTTGAAAAATAAAACCATGCATATTTATTTTCGATTTATAATATACGCGAAAAGGGGACCAAGAGACAACTAAATAAAATTTTTGTAAAGAGAGAGTTTATGAAATGTCTTCTATATATCTAGGCGAGTTCAAAATATTTCTAAGGAATATCATGCATCGTGCATCAATGTGCAACTGATTTTTGGGACAAAGGTAAATCGAACACGTTGCAACGATCCACAAGCTCTCTCGTTGATTAAAAATAAAAAGAAAGAAGTAAGAATGTAATTGAATTCATAAATCGACCGAAGCTTGTATCAATATCAATCGATGAAAACGAAATCAAACCATTTATTGTTTCCCGTAGAAAAAAACGAACAGAAAGTTTAGTCGACGTTACTTGACACGCGGCAGATTATTTTCTGATAATTGGGAAAAATTACCTGTCCATTTTATGGGGGAATTTGAAATATTTTTATGAACTGTGACACATTACGATAAATTATTATTTACTATTACTATCACTATTTTTATTAGAAATAAATAAACCCTTTAGTACGTGCAGCTTAATTTCTAATGTAATTATTTGTTAGTTTAGAAAAATTCTGTAGGGAAGAATGCAAGCAAATAGGATTAGTCGACTGGTAGAAATTATTCACACAGATAAAAATCATATTAAACTGATATTCTCGAAACACCACATACGATATGACGATATTTCCTCTCGCGTGAAAACAAAGGAAACGAAAAAGAGTAAAACGGCTTCGCTTTATGGAATATATACACGTCAACCTGGGAGATGGCCTAATTTATTTATTCACATCTTCCTGATATTGCGTTTGTTTTCCTTCCACCTTGGCTTCCGACTTGCTAATCGATCGTATCTCGAAACACGCGCAAAAATACTGTTCCGTTTACATATTTGTAGATGATGTTGCACCGATACTCGATTCTTGCAACTGCTGATGATAGATTGCATTTCACTAAAAGAACTCGCGTAGAACAAAGCTTCAAAGGAAGTTTGAAACAAAGCGATCATGAAAGAATAACGAAGTTTTTCTTGTAATGAAATTTCATTCTCTAGCGAATTTCAATTACGACGTTCTGAAAATTTATTCCAAACTTTAACTTTGAAATTAAGTTAACAAGCTTCGTTATTGTAAAAATAAAAGCTTACATGCATATATAATAATTGCCTCATTAGCAAAATGTGCATTGCCACAAAAATTCTATTCTTCGTGTAATCAAGATGCAGTTATCGAAGCCGATCGTATCTTTTATCCCAACCTAAATCTTAAACTTATTTATCCCAGTGGAGTGATCCAATTTAGCATTGGATTGCAACTTGAGTAACGTAAAAAGTATTTTCATCGCAGTACAGTGCAGTCGTTCCAGCGAATAACTCAATCAAGCGACTGGATCAAAATTCTAATTTTTCGATTCAGTGTTTACCCTCGCCATCGTGAACACAATATTCCAGCGTTACTGGAATCGTCAGGGATGCTGGAAACAGGGATTTTTAATCCTTTATTTATCACGGATCTTTGTTAAAGGTCTTTTCGTTATCATGAACGTCCAAGACTTGGCTCAAAATTTAAATCCTCAATGTGTCAATTACGTAATATACTTACAGTCTGTCACACAAGAGCGTGTCTGCGATATCTGCGAAACCTGACACCTAATCAGAATGAGATAAAAAGAATGTAAACAAACGAAAACTTCTCTAATACGCGTTGCTGAATACCTTTCAGTTTCATTTGAAACAGTGAAAGGAACAGAGCTTTTTAATATGAGTGCCGCGTACGCGAAACGATTTGAAGCAGTATTCTTGTGTTGCCACCCAAAAGGGCCAAAATTGAGTTTCCCGAGTGCTGCTAAATATATGCACGAGTCGGTACAGTTTGTTAAGAAGTGGGTAGACCGATATAAGGAGACAAAAAATGTCGACGACTTCCAAAATCGGGGGTTAAAGAGGAAGACCGATATCCGACGAGACAAAATGATTCTCCGGCTTTTCGAGAAGAATCCGACTCTCTCATTACGGAAAGGTCAAGTATTTTTGGCTAAAAAGGGTATAAATATCAGTATAATGACACTGAAACGGCGTTTAGACGAATTTGGTGTTAAGTGGCAAAGTACATTGTTAAAACCGATGCTTTCAAAAAAGCACGTCGAAAATCGTCTGGCATGGGCGAATGAAAACAGAGATCGTGATTGGAGTAATATAATATTCACTGATGAATCTTCGTTTTGGGCATGGTGTCCTATTAGGCGTGCTTGGACTATCCATGGAAGAAGGATGATTCAAAGAAGTGTAAAACACCCTATAAAAGTGCATGTTTGGGGTTGCTTTAACGCACGCGGTTTTGGGACTTTGTGCGTCTTTACAGACAATCTGAATGCACAAAAGATGGTGAAATTGTACCAAAGGGGACTTCTCACATCCGTGAAACGTTGGTTCAACCAAACCGAGGACCAATGGATATTGCAAGAAGACAACGACCCTAAACATCGAAGTCGCATCTGCACCCAATGGAAAGCGAAAAACGCCATCACAGTACTTCCTTGGCCATCGCAGTCCCCTGATGCAAACCCTATCGAAAATGTGTGGTCCCTAATGAAATGCAAGCTGAGAGGAAGACGTATCACAAAAATAAGAACACTTGTACATCACATTCGAAAGATATGGAGGTCGTTACCAGAATCCTACGCTCAAAAATTAGTCGAGAGTATGCCGAAACGATGTCAAGCTATAATCGCTAATGGAGGAGATTGGACACCCTACTAAGTAATAGCGTATTAGTGTTTTAGATGTAGATTCAATTCATATAAATTTTTTTACAAATATATAAATATTTACAGAAATATCGCAGACACGCTCTTGTGTGACAGACTGTAAAACGATCATCAACTGGTCGTTAACGATCTTTCAGGGAAGAAAAGATTCGCAATAAATAAAAAAATACACGGACTACAGATTTTGTATTCGAACAACGAAATATCAACTTGCACGTGTAAGGACTTTGTGGCTCCGCGGACGTCCACGGATTACAGGCTAAGAAACGCTGCTCTAGATGGTTCAATATTCCGTGTTAGCTGAAACGTACACGTATTGTTTTATCCGTCTTTTGCGTGAATCCATTGCAACTGCTGTCTGCCACTTTCAATGACCCAAGAAATACTGGAATAACGTGGTCATCGACCGACTTCCAGTCAAACCATTGAAATATACTCGCTCGAGTTAGCGACTGGATTAACGTAAACTCAGCTTTAACCTCGCCAAATTTTCATCTAAACATTCGCCCAAACTTCTACCCAAGCCCTCGCCCAGGGCTTAAGCTTGGGTATTTCATACATAAATAACAACTCTTCTAAAATGTATTCGCTAAAATTTAAAATTTACGCAAACCTCCACCCAAATCAATATTCAAGACCCCACAGAAGCCCACATCCAAGGGTGTTTTATATAAATAGCAACTACTCTCAAATTTGTAATTCTCTCTGCTCGTAGAAACGTTTCTAATTAAATCAAATGCCACCAAAGATAATGGAATATTCGTGTTCATTTAAGCCTTAAGTGTGTGCTTGTTTGTGCTTTGTGGTGTTTCGGTGTTACAAATTTATATTTATTTTTATTAGTCGCTTGCGTATGTATAATCTTAAAACCTATGTACTTCGGAGCGGCAGCGTGTGTGTATCGAGGAAACGGGCACGTTGCGATTCTCCGCAGTTTCCACGCCAAAGGGGTGGAAAGTCTGATGCACTCCTTGTGACCTACATACTATCTCGATAAAGTGACTATTATCCTTTCACCCTGTTTAACCGCAACTTTCAACGACTTTGTTGGGCGAAGGATGTGGCTGACTCCGATGTCGTTAAATTGATCTATACACACCAGCTTCCGAGATAGTATTTACGAAACTGAGATCCATGGTCATTGGTTCGTTGGCTGACGCTCTGGGTGGAAATCGACGTCGATAAATCAACGGTAAGGAAATAAACTGCGGAACTCGAACAATGCAATCTTTCGCATAAACTACTGAGACAGCGTTTCTACCACGACACGATGTCGTTGATGTATTTTCGGCGGCGTCGACTGCTGCTGGTCGTCGACCGAGAATTTTTATATTTTGCAGCTGTGAAGCGTAGTACGATAGTTACAGACTTTTATGCACCAATTACGTAGACTGATGGTTTTCGAAGTTTGAAACGTACGTACAGAACATACAGGTACACGTGCCATTTCCAATTTTTTCTTTATCTTCCTCGAAGAGAAGTAATACGTGAATAACCTTATCCTACTTTACTTACACAATGGAAATTATCTTTATTTTTATTATTATTATTGTACGGGTGCAATAACAAGTACAAAAGAATACAATGGTAAGCGTACAGCGAGAAAAGAAGGAGAAAAGGATATTATAATCACGCGATAAGAGGATATTGTGGAGTTTCGTTTTAAATGCGGATAAGCGTCCAGAGAAAAAGTCGACATTTCCAGAATATCGATTTCCTAATTTAGTAATTTTATTTAATGGATTTGCAGAGCCACAACATGTTTTGGTACTTAATAACAAAAATTCTTCAGCAAATTCCTAATGCATCGAAGTGGTGTATATAGATCGATTCGTTCTAAAACAGACATAGGGTTCATTTTACCATTAATAATTTTGGATAGGAACGAAAGGTTTGCTAGAATTCTGCGATTTTCGAGAATAGATAGGCGAATATTATCCAAAATAAGTAGTTATGATTATGAGATGATTATGAGATAGGATTATGCACTATATTTCTATATTGTATTGTATATCTTCCATATACTGGAGATTAAATAATTGGTGCGTATCCTAATCGTCAATCTTCGTTACTTTTTTCCTCGGTCCTTTAAATAATTGTTTCGTACAATTTTTCATTAGATATTTGGACGTATAGCAAACAAATTCATATACAAACTTCGACTACTAATTATTATTTGTATGTTATCAGTATGCTTCAGTTCGGACATCTTTTGACAAAAGTTGCACATATTTGAGAGGGTTTTCAGGTAAATAGAGCGAAAATCGCACAAATTGCGAAAAAAATGTACTTTTAGAGTACGTTCAACATTTCCTACGGTCAGTTTTTGTATTACAAAACGTTGGAATTAACCCGTGTACTCGTTTTAATTACTCGACTAATTTAATACTAAGGGTTAGGTTAGGATTAGGAGTAATGTAACACTTGGCTAATTAACTTATTTGTCGCGTAGTTAAATATCCGAGTATTCAGCTTGGAAACCATCTGCCAACGAGACAGGGACAATTCGCGCATAATACTGCAGCATGCAGTATTTTAGCCATTCGTGTCCTTAATTATGTCGTTACTTTTTACAACTATTCTTGTTCTGGATATTTCCTGGTATTTTGAAACGACTCATTAATAAAATGATATCAACAATAATTGTACTTCCGATACAAATGAAAGAAAGGATTAGTATATGACAAGATACAATATCCTGTAGCGCAGTTGAAGATTGGAATTATATGAGCTTCTCAGAAGTCAAACTAATTAACAGGCTGTGGATTTTCTTGTATTTATGAATAATTTAAAAATGCAAAAGTACATAGTAACGTGGAAAAATATATGAAATATCCAAAGTATAGTGATCGCAATAAGAAATGAAGCAAATCACTATTCAGATTCCATTTAAACAAAATAAAAGTATCAATTTACATAAACATACGTAATTTAATTGCAGCGAAAGATTTAGAAACTTGGAAAACCTGACTATACAATAGGTAATAGAAACAGATCCTAAAAGATTTAGAAACTTAAAAAGACCAAAAGTTAGATGGTAGAAATAAATCGTAGAAGATCTAGAAACTTAAAGAAGCCAAAGATATTGAATAACAGAGAACGATAAAAGTTAGAATTTTTTCTTAATGAAACATTCGTTTTCAAACACAGCGCGTCGTTGTGAGTAGAAATGCGGGATGCCTAATCCATTTGACACACCGATAGATGTGCAAGATGCGCGTCGACTGCAATAGGATCTACTGAAATTAATAATGCACCGTATATGACCTCATTTTCTCGTACAGGCCTCGGTTATTAGACGCGGACTCTTGTTTTCCGCGCACACATTGTTCTACTGTTTCATTTTGTCACCTCGCAAAACAGGGATGCTGAAAGGGGATGGAAAATTTGTGCGACGAGTTGGTCGACGAAGATGAGTCCGGGACTATGATCGCGACCATAAGAACAAAACATCTTTTTCGCGTCGACGGAATGTGCCCACGCGTACTATTTCGAGAGGAACACGACTTACGTAAGGGTGGAAGAGGAGACGTGGGTGACGCTCGTGGAAAGATGTGGCGCCCATCGTTTTCGCAATTCTCGGCAAGGAATGGTCTCTTTCAAAACAACCATCGACGAGAGGTCGTTTCTTTTTTTTTTTTTTTTTTTGTTTTCTTTTTTAAACAGCTTTCGACGAGGAAGAGAAACGAGGTTCCGACAAGAGATCGTAAACCCTACGATTCCCAACACTTTATACGAAGAGAATAAAATTTGGTGATGGCTGATGGTGGAAGGTTGTTAAAAGGCTTAAAGATTTTGCTTCTTTTCCTTTGTCGAGAGGGGAACGTTAATTTTCTTATGTTGAGATCGAGCTTTCTTTAATTTTCCCTCGTTTCAGTTCTACTTGGATTTCCGATCTGTTTAAGCGGATTGAGGTTTTCTGGATCGCGCATGAAACTTTTTACATTCAAGAACTGTATGTTTCCATTCTTTGCAAGAGAGAAAGTTAATCTTGAGACGTAACGTTAGCACGATTGAATTGGGTCTCTTAAATTCGCCCATTTTTTAAGATTTATTTAAATTTTAATAATATTTGATGAAGATTTCATGGTTCTTGGAAGGCTTGAGAGATTTTTTCTCTGATTCGCTTAAGTTCTCATAAATTCTTATAAATTCTCTTATAAAACATTTCGTAAAAGATTTATAAATTCCCTTTTCTCTTTTGTGACAGAGGAATAAGTTAATTTTAGCAATATGACTAATTTGAAATTTTGAAGAACCTTTCTTCGAACTTAGTCATCTTTAATTAACTTCCACCGTGTTTTTTAAAGCTTCTTGGAAGACTTAAGAATTCCCCTTTTTCTATTTTTTCCCTTTACCAAAAAGAAAACTAACTTTCTTTTGAAAAGCAATAATATTTTTAAATTAATTTCTTTTTAATTAATTATTTAGTGACATTGATACGACGATGAAACATCTTATGATATTATTTTTTGTGATATTCGAAGTTCCTCTGATCTTCCAAATATTCGTATGGAATTTCATAGCGGTTCTCGTTTCTCCGTTTGTTACAAAACTGAAGTGTTTAAATGGGCCAATAAAACGGCAATCAGAGTGCTCTTAAGAGCATCGTTCTCTGATTATTGTTCTTAGAAATATAAACAACGAAAATCTTTCAGATTCACGTCCACGCCCAATCAAACGAAGAACAAAACACTATTAACCATTTTGTACTTTACATTCCTAAATCAAGCAGTGCTTGTCGAATGTTCGGAATAAATACGTAAAATTGAAATCAATATTCCAATCGTGAAAGCAAAGAGAAATAACACGAAACAAAATAAAACGTGGAAACTTTTTATTAAAAAAATGTTTATTTTCTTCAAATTATATTGTTAATTCGAGATGAAAGACGATATAAAGTTCGTTAAATAAAGATGACAAGTGTCGTACAGTTCGGTTTATGTCACTGTGGACGTAAGTAAAATATAGGAAAAGAATATTCAAAGAATCGTTACGGAAGGAATCGTAGGATAAAACTAGTGCTGGTTGCGAGTGAATTAAATTGTCTGGCAGCCTGTGAAACTTCGTCGTTCGTTTAGCGATGTTTCGCGTTTCGATTCTATTTCGAACGTGTTCAAGCGATTTATAACACGCTCGCGATCTCCGAATGTCGCGTTTCACGCAGAATAGAAATAAATACACCTGAATGGCGTCAGAAAAGAGCGCTTGGGAAAATCGTGAGAATGGCGCCAACGCGTTTACATTGAATTTCATCGGAATTCATATTTTTATGTATACCTTTAGGAAGATACGTTAAAAACCTGTATGGAAAATTGTTTCACTTACCAAATATTAGTGCAGAGGATATTTTATTTTCGATATTAGCTCAGAAGGTATTTTAATTGAGACGTTATTAGAAAGTGTTTTACTTTGAATATTATATCTTTCTTTTTTTTTTTTTTTGCATGTTATGTGTATTTTATGGACTTTTGCAAATGAAAATCATTCACATACGGAAACTTGTAGCAAATTAAAATTGGGTTTTTACTGTGTAGTAAGAGATCGTTTTGGACTTCAATATCATTATTTAGTTAAAAAAATCGCTCTAATTCTACTTATTATTCAGAGTTTTAGTCCTCTTGAAGTTTTACTTTTTCTAGCTTACCTTCCTGTAGATTTGCATTGTATACGAAACAAGGTTTAGAGTAACTGCTTAGCATATTATGTAAGCTTCGTAGAACTTTATAAAAAATATAAAATGTTTTAATTTCAGTCTTAATCCCAGAGGATAATTTTAACATTTAGCAAAATGAACATTTTCCCATACATTATCTCTATAGAAGCACTCAGGCGTTCAATATTATCGTCAATATTATTGTTCATGTTATTATCAACATTTAAGGTTCTCGTATTATCATGAACAAGAGACTCTCTAAGACTATCAATGTACACATGTTTCTTGTCCGTACGATGTTGAGAAACTTAAATATTGACAATAATATCAATCAAACGAAAGCTCCTTTTGAAGATACTCACTTCCGACGCATTTAAATAAATAGAGATTAAAGGATCTTGAGAGGAACATACTTCAACTTAATAAACTTTGACAAGAAGTACATACATACAGCGTTCTGATAATTTTGATTTCGAAAGATTAAGTTCTTCTTTCGCGTAGTTTTCATTCATAATTTCAACACAACTTTATAATAAGGATCAACAATTTTGAAATAATAATGGTTAAGTGAATTAAGAATTAAGAAGCTCAAAATTACGGATATTCTTATCGTACGATTGCACTACGAATTTTTATGCATTCACGAGTAGTGCAGAAATGTATAGAATGCAGGTAATATGCGAAACTATTATATATTAAAATATATACTATTCATTATCATAGTTGGTAACTAAAACAATTTTATACTTAGGTTCTACTTCTTTACTACTATTCCTAAAAATATAATAAAAGTTCACTTATAATGGATCATTATAGAATTCTTTACAGTAGCCAAATATATCTTCACTATTCAGCATCACAATGTCGAATAAAATTTGCGTTACAAATACATATATACAGTGCTGGACAAAAGTATTGGCACAGCAAGATTGTTATGATACAAATGCTTATAACTACTAAACAAATTGATTTAAACAAAAAACTTTTTGACGTATTTATTTATTATCTATCCTAGTTTATTACATAACAAGAGCAACAATATAAATAAAATAATACGCAAAATAATAACAAAAATATATTTTTTGAACATTTTATGGGTGGACAAAAGTATTGGCACAGTAGAATATTTACGCTTATAACTAATTACATAATAAACTTCTAATATTTTGTTGGCAGTCCTTTTCTTTTAAGGACTTCCTTTAATTTTCTGGGCATCGAGTGGACTAATTTTTTAGTGAATTCAGGTACAATATTGCTCCATTCCTGCAGAAGAACTTTCTTCAAGAAAAACGAAAGAAACCACAATTGAAGAAAGAAAAATAATATTAAATTTATATAAGAGGAATAAATCTTACAACGAAATTGCACAAATCATAAACAGAAGTCGTTTTACTGTGCGTTCAGTCATAAAACGCTTTAAAAGTGAAGAAAATCTAGAGAATCAAATTAGGAGTGGTCGCCCTTCTAAGGTAACAATTCGAGAAAAAAGGAAAATCGTAAATATTGTAAAGAAGGATCCAAAAACTAATTCGACTGAAATTGCTTCGATGTTAAAAGCTGAGTGTGAAAAAGAAGTAAGTACCAAAACTGTACGTAGGGTATTGAAGGATGCCGGTTATTCTGCCCGTGCAGCACGAAGAAAGCCCTACATCAGTAAAATAAACCAAAAGAAAAGAGTGGAATTCGCGAAAGAGTTTGTTACGAAAGATACTGATTTTTGGGAAAAGATCATGTTTTCAGATGAAAGTAAGTTTAATATTTTTAAATCTGACGGCAGAATATTAGTATGGCGAAAACCCAACACAGAGATGGACGAACTGAATCTGCAAGCCACCATGAAACATGGGGGTGGTGGTTTAATGGTGTGGGGATGTATGGCATCATCGGGTGTAGGAGAACTTATATTCATTGATGAGATAATGGATGAATATGTATATTTAAATATACTCAAGCAAAATCTTTTGAAAAGTACTCAAAAATTAAACCTCCCCAGGGATTTCTATTTTCAGCAGGATCGAGATCCTAAACATATGGCGTATATTGTTCGTCAGTGGATAATATATAATACTGCCCACACATTAAACACACCACCTCAAAGTCCCGATATGAATCCCATTGAGCACGTGTGGAACGAATTGGAAAAAAGAATTAGGAAACATAATATCACAAGCAAGTCTGAACTGAAGAAAGTTCTTCTGCAGGAATGGAGCAATATTGTACCTGAATTCACTAAAAAATTAGTCCACTCGATGCCCAGAAGATTAAAGGAAGTCCTTAAAAGAAAAGGACTGCCAACAAAATATTAGAAGTTTATTATGTAATTAGTTATAAGCGTAAATATTCTACTGTGCCAATAGTTTTGTCCACCCATAAAATGTTCAAAAAATATATTTTTGTTATTATTTTGCGTATTATTTTATTTATATTGTTGCTCTTGTTATGTAATAAACTAGAATAGATAATAAATAAATACGTCAAAAAGTTTTTTGTTTAAATCAATTTGTTTAGTAGTTATAAGCATTTCTATCATAACAATCATGCTGTGCCAATACTTTTGTCCAGCACTGTATATACACAAATGAGTATACGACATTAATCATTCGATAATTAAAACGGTATATAGATTACGCGCCATCGAACCGTGTCTTCCATCAGATTCTCGAAATGATGAATCAGCGGTGTCAAAACGAGTGATAATTAGTCATGATCTGTTTAATTCTGCACGCACAAAGAAACCGCTTCGTCGATCGATCATTTTATTTTCGGTAGCGGTGCGTTTGCCGAAGTTTCTTTGTATTCGAGTTGGTAACTTTCCAAAAAATCTGTTTGCATGTGATCATCTTTATTTTTGTGTATTTTACAATCCACTTAAATCGAGCCATTACACCGAAACCAATGGCACATGTGTTATCAGATTGTTCCATGGAACAGCTTCATCTTGGATGAACGACCTCTTCTTCCTTTGGTTCCATACAATTTTACTTTATACGTACAGTGACTCACGAAAGTAATCGAACAATCATCACAGACGCTTTCCATACGTTGAATATATTACGTGGGTTCTTGCAATTTCTTTAGCACCGCGACGAGACACGACTATCGCGATTACAATAGAAAAATTTGAAACCGTATTCTAACAGTTAACACACAGGCTCTTTGCAAATAAATTATGTGCATTGTACGAAACATGTTGCAATTTCGTTAGCACTGCGACGAGACACGACTATCGCGATTACAATAGAAAAATTTGAAATCGAATCGAAAATGGAAATAGAAATTACAAGGCATTTATTGCAAATACACACTTAGTGAAAAATTAGTCCACTTAACGTAGCAAATGTATAGTTAGTATTCTTAGCATTATTAAATTAGTATAATTAGCACGAATAGAGGTTTTAAGCACACAATTCGCGTTAAAAATGGTTTCGTTACATATCGCGGTTTCTTACCATAGTAAGTAATAATTGTTTATTTAAATATTTTGCTGATCTCTGCATAGCTTCCAATAAATATCCTGTATCTTCTATATAGATTATCAGATATGTTTCAAATTTTACTAATACAATCACGGCAGTCGTATCTCGTTACTACGCTAACGAGATTTCAAAATGTTTTGTACAATAGATTGTACGAAACGTTTACTGTATAGCAGATTAATATTCGTTAATTTCCTTCAAAATGTAGAAGTGCTTTTAGGGGAATCAAATAAGAATTTTGATTCGGTGCTAATATTACGCGAGATAGGTAAAAGAGAAACGATAAGAGGAACGAAGATTTGTGTTTTAGAAGTTGATGCAGCAGGTGTTTAATCTGTTAGCTATTCTTGATTCTATTGTACGTGTAAATTGAGCCACTTCGAAGGTAGCGCACTTGCCTTTTAGGGACTTATCGATCCATTTCATTTTAACGACCCGTGAAAAGCTCTCAGCTTTGTGAACAGTTTGTTTTATTTCTTTCTCTTCTCTTTTTCTCTTTTTCGCACACTTTCATCTTCATAATATTTTCCGCTCTCTTTTCCCTCTAGTTTGAATAACGTACACATACACCTTCTGTTTGAAAGTGAGTACAAAATTAAACATAGGAATAAAAAGTCAAATGTTAGGAAAATGAAGTTTTTGGAGGAAATAGTAGTTAAATTTTGCCACAAACTTTTCAAGTAGAAAAAATTATATAAAGTTTCAAGATTTTTTAAACTCCTTTTAAAATCGACTTTCCTTATCCCGAATAACGGCAGAAATAACACGTGCATCAGACAATACGAAGAAAAGAATGAAATTGTTCACAGTGCGACGGTGAATTATTTATTATGACGTTATTTGTTATTATTAGTATATAAAAAAAAATAGATAATTCATATTTTTCGCAAAGAATGAAAAGTTACACCGGTTAATATAACTAAAGATATAGTGTTGGATCTAAAGAAAGGGGAATGATATTGCTGTTTTCAGGAGTAACGATGCACAGAAACGCGTAAAATTAACTTCATGGAATATGCTTCATTCCACGCCATTTCGTTTCACCTTGTTACATTTCTTCCCATCTCTAGCTAACTATGTTAAAGATGCAATTTGTCATGGCTGCCTTGAATATTTTTGAATTCGTTTGAATATTTTTATTTCTGTTAATTTATTACGTGTTCTAGCTTTATTTCCGAACAATAATTTTATGAACGCGGTGAGTGAGACGACGCGGAATTCCTTTCGAGGACGTTGAAGATGGAACGATGAGTATAAAACGCGATTCGAAGGACACGGGCCAAAGAAGATTATCGTTTTATTGAGTCGATGTCCATAAAGGAAGAAACCATAATCGTATGAACGCAGTATCCTTGATAAATACAGACGAAAAACGAAGCTTCCTTTAACGCGCTCACAAATTAAGCCTCTTCCACAGGGATACTTATATAAAAAAAGAAAAATCATTTGATAAAGTAGAAACTCGCGTTCACGACGAGAGAAAAGAAGATAATAAAAGATAAGGATAAGTTAGGGACATTAGAGGGTCGAAGATAAATTGGGCGAATGTCGGGGAAACCGAATCGAGGACGGAAAAGTAAGAAGATCACAATAAGAAATAGTATTTCATTATCATGAACCGAAATCGCAGTATGAAAAGACGCGAAAGTTAAATTACCAAGAAAATTCGCAAGGTGAAGTGAAAACAGATTTAAGTTGAAAACTAGCATTTCGCTGAAATGATGCGATTTAATTCCGTGTTAATTTAAGCAAAGATGCTCCAAATGAGAAAATCTTGATGGCTGGAAAGTTTCAAAGTTTCAAACATATATGATATGAGAAGAAAATGTGAAGTAATTTTAAATTGATTGCGAGATTAAAGGTGGAGATTTTGAAAACTTAATTTTTACCGAAACGGTAGTCAAATAGAATTCAACGACGCTTTTAATTTTATGTTAAGTTCATCACAATTTGAACTTGGGAAACATCTATAGAATAACACGTATAAAATGATGTAAATAAATTACTTATCACTAATTAACAAACAGAATATTGTTTAATTATTAAATAAAATAAATTTCAGCAGATATTTTATGAAGATCGACATTTAATATTTTCAGTTAAAAGCTACGACAGTCATTAAAAAAAAAAAAAGAATATTTAGGCCATATCTATTTCATATTCGTTGTAAACTTTTTATAACGCTTTTCATGATATCTAGATAAAAAAGAAATTAAGTAATTTCTGAACAGTTACGTACATTCTTCATGCGATTATGCTAACTAGAAAGCTTGGAAAAATGTTAAAATTTTATGCTGATCATATAGAGATCATAAAAGTTTGCCAGCGTAAGTTAATCTTGTTCTGAACTGCCATTTAAGAGTATAACTATGTAAAAACTTCTGTGATTTGATTTAGGAAAATTGCTACGATCATATCACCTAGTCTTTAGTCAGATTTATATAATTAAAAAATATGGCACACATTGAGAAACTAATATTCGTAATGTTTTACCTCCGAGTAGGCGTGCAACTTCTAAGAACCACGAGAATCATGAAACTTCCACGAAAAGTTCCAAGGATCATTATAAATAAATTCTTTCTTATATTATGCCTGTGCAAATCGATTCTTCTGTAACGTTAAATTAGGTTTTGTTACATATCAGTCTATTTTACATTTTGTTTTATATATACACTTGATAAACATGTTCAATAGTCATAAAATTATTCTGCAGACTACTGATTTGATATATTGAAATTTTGCATATGGAATTTAGATCGCAACATTCGCTTTTGTTCTTTTTATATCTAAGGATACACATACTATAGAGTTTCTTCTCAATTACGCTTTTATTTCGGTAAAACAGATCATTGAAAGCACCTGTGCCGTTTAAATAACCGTTTCATTCTTGATAATGCGTGTACGCAGTATTCTGCTTCAACAGATTATCTGATAAAGAAAAAGAAAATGTGTCTATTTTTATCTAAACTAGTCTGTAATTTTAACATGTCTTTACGAAAAAATATCAGAACAAAATTTTTCTATTATAATCGTATATAACAACTGATAAAAAACAAATTCTCATAATCATAAAAAGACTAGGTTTCTATTATAACCTACACAGTAACTGATAAAAACACTTTGCCCCATAATCATAAAAAACTCCATTTTTATTATCATACGTATAATACCCGATAACAGACAATTCCCGTCATACCCATAGAGAAACTATGTTCGTATTACAAACTGTAAAGAAAACTATATTTCTAAAAAACTATATGCAGTAATCGACAAGAGAACAATTTTTTCCACAGTTTAAAAAAAATGTTATTCTAAAAAGAACACCTACAAAAGTACTAAATCTTTTACAGTCTCCTCGGTAACATCTTCAAGTACCCATAAACCTTGGCTTATCCTCCAAGCAATCCTTCGTACGACGCACTACATAGCCAATACCGTGACAACAGCATACTTAGCGTAATATTTTTCCTTCCTCGAAACCGCCAAACCCCCTAAAATCATGTTCCATGACGTCAATCGTTTGATAACGCTACGCTTCGGGTAGCCTCGAAAAAAGCTCCGCATAGCGGTTGAAGAGAGTGGTGGTAACAGTAACCGATTGCAGATTCGGGTGGCGTTGAACGGGTTGCAGTAGCTGCAGGGCCGGCACCGCGACGCCCGAGCGTCGTTGGCCTCCTGGTTGCGCGCGATTCGCGTGGCGCCTTCGCTCGATACCCGCTGCGGCAAAACCATCTGGTTCCGTTGGTAGCGCGTGGTGGGAGCAGCCTCTGTTTTATTTCTGTCTCGGTGTCCGTCTGCACCGGGGCCAACCAAGACGCAATCGTGCAGTTTTCACGTCAAACCAACAGTTCGATTTTGTCCCGCGTTCCATCTGTACCGATTCTCCGTGTCCTGAGACATGGAGGACAGTTACACAGTACACAGGCGGCGCAAAGCCGCGGCCAGAAGGCGCGAAAAGACACCGGACCCTTCCTCGAGGAACCAACGATTGGTGGAAACTTCCGACGACGAGGAAGAGGCGAGACGCGCCAGGATGGAGCAGATGGCGGAGGATGCTGAGCGAGCCGAGTTGGAGGATCGGGAGAAGAGAAGCAAAGAGGAAGATTTGCAGCTGAAAGTCGAGGAAAGAAAGAAGAGGAGTCCAAGCAAGGTCAAGGACGCTGATGGTAAAAAGGTGAGCGAAGAGAAAAAGAGTTCTACTTCTCCTCAGAAAGAATCGCAAGCACGTGAGAGTGACGCTAAAGATGAGACCACTGCACAGTCGGTAAGGAAGGAATTGGCTGGCCAAGTGGATAACGGAAGTCCAGTGAAGGAAGCGACCAAGAGTGGAGAAGTTGTTGCGAAGTATCAGGATGCTATACCGAGCTCAAAGGATATTGATGGTGATATAGATCAACCGATTGAACCGAGGAAGGTGGAAAGACGTTTGAAGAAGAAGTCGAAGGAAAGAATGGAGAGACACGGTCAGTCGACTGACTCTAGCGATATGGAGGAGATAGACAGGCATCCGAGAAGAACTAAATCGCCGGAAACAGGGAAATTTAGAATAAAGAAGAGTTCCTCGAAGAAAATTAGCAGCGGTGATTCTGAAATTGGAATGAAAGAGGCGATCGAGAAGCCTCCAAGGGAGAAGAAGTTCAGTAAACAGAAGCTTGAGGAAGACGATCAAGCGAAACCTGAAAGAGGACTTTCTAGAGTTCATAGTCAAACTGACGATACCGACGAAGATCGTAAAATGAAGAAAAGCGAATCTTTCCCTCGGCAGACGGAAGAAGTCGCGATGAAGAGATCCTCCTCTGACATAAAGAAGCAGATAATTCCTTTGAGTAACGACAGTCTAATGAAAGATTTCGCTAGGGCCCAGGAGGAATACCTGAAGAGAGAGCAGAACATCCTCGATGCCGATATTCCGGACGTGTTCGAGGATGCTGAAGAAGAAAAGCCGCTAAGAAGAAGAAAATTCAGTACACCGCTCACAGAGACGGAACAAGACGCCATTGAGAAATCTATCGAGAAGCTGAAAGAGTCTGAGAGAAGGAAAGGTTGGTTTTCTTGGCTGCCATTCTTTGGCAAGAAAAAGGAAGACAAAGAAGACGATGACCCAGAGAAGAAAAAAGACTACGAAGAACCAGAGAAAGTCAAACCACCAAAACAAAAAGAGGAACCGACAAAAGTTAAAACAGAAGACAAATTCTTAGAAGTAAGACTGGACCAACCGGCGAAAGTCACTTTTATGGACTTTTTAAGGGCAATGAAAGACGTGGTTGCAGAGTTTAAGGCGTTCGTCGCGCAAAACCCTCGCGAAGCACAAATTGTAAGAGGATTGAGAAATCGTTGCATGTCAGAATTAATGTTGGTGATGATCTACTGTGGTTTGGGCGCGTTCATTTTCCGGTTCACCGAGGGTGCATTCGAGACGTTCTACAAATGCGGCGTGAAACGCGTGAAACGAGATTTCCTGGATAGTTTGTGGAACTACAGTCACAATCTGAGGGAAGACGACTGGAAGAGCATGGCTCGCCGGAAGTTAATGGAGTTTGAGGAGCAGTTGCACACTGCTCACGAAGCAGGTGTTCATACATACAGCGGGCAAAGAAGTTGGAGCTTTCTCAACGCTGTCGTGTACTGTCTGACAGTAATAACCACTATCGGTGAGAAAATCCGGATAGCTCTAGGATAAAAGGAAATATGGAAGGAAAATATGAAATCGATGTGCGACGATGTGAAGAGATATGGTTATCGCAAAAGCTCTTATTAAAAGTTCTGTATTGATTTTCCTAACTGACTGATATAGTCGTACAGACGATGATTGTGGGTTGTATATTTGATTGTCACAAGCTGAATGCGCACGCGTTTCGTGCCAACGGTCTAAATTTTTCAAGAACGATAGGTTCGTAGGGGACTTTAGGAATTTATTACGTTCTAGAATGGAATATAATGATTTTGAAACTTTCGAGGATTTGGTTCCATGGAGGGATACGTTGTTATTAAATATTAGTAATGGGATGGATATCTAACTAGAGATTTATGATTCAGATTTCGTGTTTAGATTAACAATGACTATGAAAGACGGTTTTTGAGGGTAGTTTGATATTATGAAATATTTTTTTAATCTGATGTCATAAAATATTTGAAAGTAAAATTGGCAATTTCCAGGGAAACGAAATTCAAATATTAATGATACAATGAATTAAGCGAAGTTATAATTCAGCTCTTATGTTCAGTCTCTTAGAAATTACTAATCAGTAGAAATTTAATTAATCTAATATGGAAAACCACGAATGGTTTCTAATTTACATAATCCTTTTAAT
This sequence comes from Bombus campestris, assembly GCA_905333015.3. Lineage (NCBI taxonomy): Eukaryota > Metazoa > Arthropoda > Insecta > Hymenoptera > Apidae > Bombus > Bombus campestris. Next base: position 9,236,611 of record HG995135.1, read on the forward strand.
CTTATTTAATAAGACGACGACAATTAAAGCTGGAAATTATCTGTTAAATGAGATTCAAATATTGCTGATAAGTCGAATGTTCCATATTTTAGTAATTAGTAAAAACATAATATTACAACATTTCTAACAGATTGAATATTAAATTAAATCTAACAAGCATATAATTTACTTTTCGTATTTGCGATCTTACGAATCTTTAATTGGTAGAAATTTAATATTAAATTTATATGATTTGCGAATATGAGTAACCACTTGAATTTAGATCGATGAGATGAGCAGAAAGCCAGCAATTATCGATAAATCGTAATACAAATTACAATCGACTATCCGATCGATTCGAATTTAATAAACAGAAAATCAAATTTCATAACATTTCGTTTCATCGAAACAAACGATTACAAAGTTCATGGGGAACAAACAGTTCCAAATAATAATCGTTTACATAAACGAGATACTTGAATGGAAAGTTCTATTATCGAAGAAATCGACCACTTTATGAGCAAACGACCGCCAAATTGTACCACTAAAATTGCTAAACTTAGACCGAACGCCACCGCGTATTTAGTATCTCTCAGGTTTATTTTTGTCCCATAGAAATATATGTATAGAGATGTGAACCTCTCGAGGTTCGACCCTCTCGAAAATTTGAATTCTCATTACCGAATATGAATCATGCCATTCCAGTCGTTACAGTGCCTCGACTTTACGAATATATCACTCTATTTTAGGATACGGACATATTTCACCTAGTACCACCACCGGAAGAGCCATCACAATAGTTTACGCTATCTTCGGTATCCCGATGTTTCTGATAATATTGGCCGATTTTGGCAAATTATTCACGCGTGGTATCAAGTTCCTCTGGGCGTTCGTCCGAAGGGTGTATTATACCGGAAGTTGTCGCAAGGTTCGTCGAACCGTACCTGTTCAGGTAAGATCTCAAAATCATAGAGAACGATCGTCTTGTGACTTTTGGTTTTCATTCGTTTTATTTCTATCCTAAAAGGAAAAGCAATCTTCCAATCTTAACCGTTTGTTGCATTCTCTAATATATCATCGTTAATCATAGAAAAAAAAAGAATAAATTTTGACGAGACAGTTTAAATTAAAGTCAAATTCTGCAAGAAGCGAATGCGCAGCATTATCGCAATAATCAAATATCACGGTACAGAAAGTGAAACGTTTGAAATTACGTGTTCTACCTTCTGACCTCGTATCTCGTGAGCTCACCAAACTTATACCGCATCGACTGTAACATTGTGATTTCTAATTTCACTGATTAAGTCTTCGGTAAACAGGAAGTGATGAAAGGCGTGCAATTAGTTTACGACCTAGCAACGTTTAAGAGGCCCTCGCAGATTAATCCAGAGGATATCGAAGAAATACAAAAGCAGGCTCCGCAATCTCAAACGGTCCTCAACTTGGATGGAAACGTGCCTGACACACCAGGAACACCGGCGATGTCCGCGTTCGCCATCGACGACGAATTTAATCTACCAATCTCTGTTGCCATCTTCATTCTACTCGGTTACATTTTCATAGGCGCCACATTGTTCTGTTTATCGGAAGGATGGGGCTTCTTCGAGAGCTTCTACTTCGTTTTCATCTCCATGAGCACTATCGGCTTCGGCGATTACGTGCCAAAGGTGAAAATTCTTCGCATTTTTTTTTGTTTTTTTTTTTTTTTTTGTTTTTACTTCGACGATATTTTAGTCGTCGTTTTTATATCTTGCATCACGCCCCGCTCGTTTCGCCTTCCCTAAACGACGAGATCGATTCGTTGCTAGACTGATTCCAAGAGACACGTTCGATGGAACAGTTAACTTCACTTTTAGCTCAAAGCTGGATATCAGCGTTTAGTCATATCTTGTGAGAGAATTTTCAGAATTTTGTAAGCTGGGCCAACGTTACGTAATCCTTGGATAGCGGTATAAATCTTGATTTATGCAAAATTAGTATTTGTTCGATTTCGACGTATTTTTAGGTCAAAAAAATTTAGAAAAGAAACGGTAAGAATTTCTATCTAATGAAATTCGGAGAAAGCAAGGAACTTTACAAATCCTAGCAAGCTTACTATTTTACGCCATTCCCTCTTATTTTTCTATTTATCTTAATAAGTGATCCGTTGAATTGAAAAATCTTAATCTTACTTTAACCGAGAACAAATTCTATACGAAGACGAATTATTAATTTTTCTCTGTTCAAATGAACAGAGGAAATTCGATCGATATTACTTAGAATTTATTAAATCATTTTACGAAGCATTATAATACAACGTGGCTCAACTTTACCAATTTTAACTTATTAAATTCAGAACGTGTCTCTTCGATGTACATTCTTCGATTTTCATTTGCGATTAGCGTTTGCTTTATATTTGACCGATGGAATGTACCTTTGTCCTTAAGATTCGTATTCAGTGAGCTATATAATTAACTTATTCTTTTGCTTGTCCCTTTCACGGTGGCGTTCAGACGGTAAGCTTTGAAAATCAAAAAGTTAATCAAGAAACAGACAAACAAACACAAATTCTAAAGAGAACTAATAATGCACATCACCGTATATACACACTATTTCGTACATGCTTTTCGCATAAAACTCACTTCGGCACAATTGCACGTGTTTTCTTAGCGAAAATTAAAACAAAAAAAAAAAAAAAAAACTGCCGATGACAGAATACACGCGCACACATTAACAAATTGATTGGTTGGTTGATCTAGCATCCCATATACATGATGTGTTCGATAATATACCTGGTGTTCGGCCTGGCCCTCACGTCTATGTGCATCAACGTCGTACAGGTACGAATTTTTCATTAATTATTTTCTAAAGAAATAAAAAAATTGTTAACCTACGATAATCTCAATCTCATAATCCAATGTAAATTACCAAAATTTCTAAATCTCTTATAATAGTAATATTTTCTAATCTACGATATTTTTTAATCTAATGAAAATCTAGTAATCCAATCTAACACATAGTATAATATACCAATGTGACATAAATAGTGTAACATAATATACATGTAATTTATATACAATAATCCAATTTAATTTTATATTTAATAATATATATGTATATACATGTAAATAACCTGTTTCATAATAATCTAAATTTTCTAATTGAATATAAATTAAATAGAAGATCGACTTTTCTAAGCTTTCCTTTATAGCATATAATAATTCCTAATCAAATAAAACTTTACTAATCTAGCATACCCTCAATAACTATATAATCTAATTTAGAATATCGAAGAAATATTAATTTTCATTATACGGAACACGTTCTGCTCTATATTATTCGTACACCTATAACGCTCCATACTATGGCGCTTTTAACGTTTGACAATTAATCTGATCAACAGGTGATGCTATCAGACTCATTCAAACAGGCGAGTCAGAAGATTGGAGCGACGATTGGCTTCGAGATTGCGGAAGAGGATCAATCAGTGAATCCAGCGGTTCCTCCGCCGGTAGAAGTAGCTGACGTTCACGCTACCATCAAGGAGTCCGACAGTGGTGAAAAGATTGCACCAAAAGCCAAGCAAGAAGACGTCGACTTATAAATAAGAACTTTCTATTGAAAGCAAAAAAAAAAAAAAAACCGAAAGGAACAAAAAAGAAAAAAAAAGAAATGGTCGAGCTATTCGATTGATCGCTGCATTCGCACACCGAGCACCGATAACACGCGCGTTTTCGCCTTTAAAACAATAAGTCTTGTTTGTTCGGTCGCTTAAACAGGCAACGACGAGTCTTAATTCGACTCGATTCAGTTACCATTCGAGGTCGCGGAGAAACGAAATAGATAAAAACACACGCATACGATAATTCACTTTGAAATTGGTGCTTCAATTTTCAATGATCGTTCACGATCATCGACCCGATCGATCATGGTACGTTGGACAGGGTGTACAGTGACGTGAAAAAGTTTACTACCAGACTGAATTTTTAACTTCGTATTTGAAGAGTGATATCCGAAAGAACTTCAAGTAATATCGGGATAAGCAAACACCGTATAGTTTATCCACGATATTGCCTGAAACTCTTTAAAATATCGTTTTTGAAATATAAGGTGGGAAATGTATCTGGCCGGAAAACTTTGCACGCTACTGTAGATGGCGTTTCTGGTCGCCGTAAAAACGGCTAATCGAAACTTCATGCTCCGTATGGGACACACAGGAATGCTAAACGAGCCGCTTATTTGGCAAATCGGTTTAGTCTATGAAACAAAACATAGAGAAAATTGGTGAAATTATACATATAAAATAAGGATCGATCGAATGCTTTGACGTGAAAAATTTCAAAAATTTCTCAAAATCGAGTTAACCATTTTCGGGTTATTTTGATCGAACGGCTCAAGTTACAGGATCTACCAGTTACTAAGACTCCCGCTGGCTGCACCGTAGTCGCCACAGAAAACGCACCTGATTACGAATTCCTTCGTGTCTGGTAGGAAGCCAACCTTGGAGCGTATTCTGAGAGCGAACGTTACGTTGACAACGCGATTAGAATGCGATCGATTTAGACTAGAAGCGCGGAGTATTCTTCGATTCTTTTAGCGAGGAATGATTGAAATTGGCATCTTAAAATTAACAAGTTCCGTGCCATATGGTTCATTCGACGACGAAACGATTCTTATGACAGAAAGTAGAATTTTTATCAGAGATTTAATAGTATTTTTTTCGCCTTTCAAAGTGTCAGAGATTCAGAGAAATTGCAACTCTTCTATGACTCGTTACTCTAAACTAACTTTTGAGTATGCCTTGAAATTAATGTGTGAAGTAGAAAAAAAAGAAAAATAAGAATGAAAAATGGAAATGATTAAAATACATGATAAAATTCTATTAAGGAATAGAAGTTACTTCAAACATGGTTACATTCTGATGAATTCATTTTGATGAATGAAAAATGTAAGAATGTCGAGGAACTAATTAAGGAAATCTTGTATCGGTAAGGCAGAAAATATGAACGTTACCATCGTCGACACGAATTACAGATGATATCAAGGACTGATTCACGTGACCAATTCTAGTAAATGATAAGGATATCTCGTAATTTGTGACGATTTAAATGGATAGTACTCTAGTTTCCATAGATACGAAATTACAATAAAGAGAAGCTTACTTGCAATAAAGAAAAACATGATTACAAAGAATCGCTGCTTATTTTCTACGCGTAACTAAATATTCTACGATAAATTCTTTTTACTTTAAAGCTTCACCGAAACTTTCAATTTTTACCCGGCACGGAACATGTTAATATTTTCTAGAACTATAAGCGTTCAACCTTAAAATTTTCAATTTACAATCAAAATTCGCAGAAAATTTAAAATGCATCTCGTGCGGCTCGTATCAGCTGTCGAACGTTATTTTTATCGAGCGAACGACACTGCACGCGAACGCGAACTAATCAATCCGCATAACATAAAAAAAGAAATCTTATCGTTCCTCGCGATATAAACGGCTGATTGTCACAAGCGTAACGTAAGAAGGAGGATATCCGGTTGTTTAGTTCGATGATAAGAAAAGACGTATAGTAATTCTGCGATTGTTCGCAGACCAGACACAGCAGTTGCGATTTATTTGTCGTAGTCTACTGTCGACAATAAATACAACCCTGTACTTTGTATATTTTGTAGATTTGTCGTGTTGCTATCTTCTTTTTTCTTTTTTAAGTTGTTTTTATATTACGTATATACGAGTATAATGAAGCTTTTGGACGGAGACGCCTGTACCGACTGAGTAGCTTTTAAACTTTCAGTCTCTGAGTTCTGTTCGAACGTTTCGTCCATATAAAGAAAAAATGAGTGATCTTATTGTTTAAACAATCCTCCAGTTGCATTCGTAAAACATTCAGTAAAGAGTGTGGGGATGTATATTTTTATTCGATGTTAATCTGAACAACGTTTTCCAATCTAAAGCACATTCGATGAATATAAAAATCAATAACTACATAAGTAGATTTTAGTATAATGAAACGTTATATTGATACATTGAGATGTTATACCTATATTTAAAGTTGTTTAATTATTCAAATATTATTGTTGTAATTACTTCACTTTTGAGCGTATTCAATAACCGTACATAAAAATATATTTATTACTTTTTGTCCTTTTTATGCACAACTTTTGATGGGAATTTTCTTCAATTTTTGATAGATATATAACGTATTTAAATATATTTAATTATTTGTTATAAACATTATCAAAAATGAAAATTATTTTACCAAGCTATGTTAAAGAAGAAAGGAAATTCCCAATTGATGAGTTTGTCGGTAAAACAGTGATTCATAGAACTTTTCAACAATGAATGTTAAAATTTTTAATATTTATCACGTAATAAAACAAAACGATGCACTACTAAAAAATCAATTACAGAATGGCGAACGATGTTGTAGAAGGAGAGAAGGTGTTTGACGATCGAACTGGGGGATTGAAATAAATTTTCGTCGCGGGAAGAGGAAAAAACTTGTGCCTTTTTAAGAATGAACTGTGTTAGCTATTTACATTTTATCAGATACGATAAGAATTCCTGTAACGCGATTAAATTATAGAAACAGAAAAAAAGAGATATATAACGTATATACTCGTTGCTACTTAAGTGACAAAAATATACTTCCTTTTCCCAACGATTGAAAAGGAATAAAAGATATGGCAGATCGCTTAATGTCTATACCATATGTCTTTGCAATTTTATTACACGTTATAAATTCACGTAACAGAAATAAAAAGAAACGAAATAAGCGAGCAAATTGATTATGGGTAACGAGTACTTGTTATTATTAATATGATCATAATAATGACATCATTGTGAACTTTATTTACAAATAAATGTTTCAAATATTAGGATCCTTTCACCTTTATTTTAACCATTTTTCTTATACAGACTGTCTCTTGCAACTAAGACGTACGTATCCCATGACTCACAGAAAAACATTACTTTATTCGTGGTCGAAATTGAAATTAATTTTACCGTAGAATTATAACCACTATAATGGCGATAATACTTTGCAATTGCAATACGAATACTTCTACTTAGAACAAATTATTCATCTTAGAACAAAATTAAATGTAGAATTTAATATAGTGCAAATTAAGTGACAACTCTTTAAATTTTTTTACACGATACTTTACTCAGACTAGAACGAAACTATTTGATAAACGTTCTAACTACATCCAATTACGGTCGTAGCCAATTGGCTCGCATTATTTGTTACATATATAATTCATAATTCTATTACTTATAGTAATGCAATTAATAATTGTATATTAAACAAAACGATTACCTATATCTCATCACACGGAGGTACGGGAAAACACCACGTAGTTGAAATCACGCATTTCAAAAAATGATACATCTTGATACCACCCACAATTCAACAGCACAATGACGCTCCGCGCCAAAACTTCGCCTAGCTGTCTCCTGATTAGCTGCAGCAGAATCGTTCTTGATTCGTTTAAAGTCGCGCGTAGAATTGAAATACTGTACGCTGGAAAACCTGTTTCAGTCAAAGATCTATGATAGTTTCAGAACGGATAACGTACATGAACGACATTGCATCACCCATCTACACCGATCACGTCGCTGTCGCTCATGTGCATCGGGCTTTATGTGCGTAACCTATCACTGTTGTCAGCTGTCAGTTACGCGTCGTGAGAAATTTACTTTTGAGAGTTTAATAAGCGAAGATCTTTTCGTAGCTATTGATTTTATTATCTTTGACGATTGCGTCGAATTTGAATATAATCTCAGACGAACTGTTTGTACGGTCGTAACCGTGCTATTTATATTAATGTTATAAAATGAAAAATGGATTCGCATGTTCTGCATTTTTTCACTATAGAATAGTATTGTATACTTCACTAAAATTTGCATTAATGGAATATACATTAATGTTATTTATTCATATAATGAAAAAAAGGACTAATCTGATCCATTTAAGCATGTAATGGAAAAAGATATTTATTAAAATTTTTCTATATTAACTGGTGTATAAGGAACCTTAAAGATAAGATCTGTTTTGAGTTTGAACATAACATTTATATTAAAAGGAAATTATATAACATGGATTTAGTGTTCCCCAATATAACAAATAAGATAAAGAACCTTATGGTTTACAATTTATTAATAATGAAGCTAATCGATCTATATTACAATTTAGTTCTGGCATAAGAATCTAAAAAATCATGCATTTACATGTGTTTTCTATACGTATGTATTTGTAATGATTATTAAGAGCAACCATGGTCTTGGCTTTTTTATATTAACATTCTTTCAAAAACTACAATCATTAACTATATATGTGTTTATAACAATAACGAATGTTTCATTTTTGTTCAGAATTTGTAACTATACTACTTTGACTACGGATAATGTGCATAGGCTAAATAAATTATAAATAATAATTTTAATATGTGCAGGAGATCGAAAGCTTCATTTACTTCTATTCTCCATACCAATCGAGTGTCTTTATCTTAATATATATCTACGTTTGATCATAATTACATTTTTGTATTTGTTTTATTAATAATTTTACAGCAGTGGTTTATGTTACCTTAAAGAGCAATTATATACATTAATTCATGTTATAAATATAAGTTATTATACATTTATATCTATATGTTCAGTTATGTAGCAAATAGTACTTTGAGCAGTTTTTTTATTCAAGAAGAATGTAATACATTATGGAAGATGGTATTCCACCTTTATTAAATATCTTTTTGAATAAAAAACAATATGAATAATTTTATGCATATATAAAAACAACAATTTTTCATGATTTATAACATTCCAATTAATAAAAAACAATTCTCATTGTGTTTGATGAATCGAAAACATTTTTTCCATGCAAGTGGAAGAATCAAGACCGTATGGTCTTCTTTGGCAGGTATTCTTCGCACACTTTAAACAAGATATTAAATTATGCTATTAATTAGTATTGGTATTCTTGCGATTGTTACTTTCTATACTGATATATACGTAGATTTACTCTTTTACGTAATAATAACATGCATTAAATCACCCGATTACATTTAGGAAAAAGTTAATTTACGCAAAATTTAATAGCTATACAAATTTTCTGTTTTAAAGTAATCGCATCGTTATAGTATACCGAATTATAACATTATAATCGAGTTAATCTGATGTAATACTGTAGTGGAAAGTTTTTCATATTGCTTGTCACTTATGAAATGAATTTCGTTACACAGTACCATAGTTCCAGTAGTTCCAGTAAAACAACAATCTGGCAGATTTACCAATTCTAATACATTACAATTACTCCTATAAATCATTTTATTTACACTTATGATTGGCTAGCGACAATATCGATAAAATCAGGTCATATGTGCACTATAGAGCGAAATAAACGTTATCGTTCATCTCTTTACATTCTCTTATACGTTGTATCTCCCGTTTGTAAGATGTATCTGGGCACTTAGTAAGTGATCTCTCGCTTATAATTACATAGTATTCGGTAACGTTTAAACACGATTAGAGTAACATCGCAGCGACATCGCTCGTACTTATTGTTGTATATTGCCTTATAGACATGAGGCACCTCTCATTACGTTACATCTGAAATTTATAAAAATAATATCCTGCTAATCTTTCCATTTCTTTTTTTCTCGTAAAATTACCACATTGTTAACAATATCGCAAATATAAACATCTTGAACTTTTATGTTACAAACATACAAGTTTAAATATAGAATTATAAGTACCATTAACAATAATCAAACACATTCGTCATGAATGCGTTTAACATGAGTGTCGCGATCATCTACGTCTACGCATTTGTTCGATATTCTTTTTTTTTTTCTTTTTTTTTTCTCTCTACAATCAGTACAACCTGTTGTATCAACGGCACATTATTTCCTTGTTCACTGTAATTGTAATTGTAATTAAATTAATCGGCGTTCTTCGTGGCCAATATTAATTCTCTTGCGACTACCAGTTTGTTTTTTCAAAACGTTTCATCGTACCCTTTTTAATTTCGTACACAGTTCCTATCGTTTTTTCTCATATCGCTACTTCATACGATTCAATACTAAATCGCAGACCACTTGCAGGCCTTTTTGGTACGGGCTTTCGGCTAAAGACTGTGCAAGTTTCATGGCCTCGATGCAGTGCTTCCGCGCCAAAAATTTCGTTTGGTCCAAGCCCTGCGACTTATGCACCAGCTCGAACGCTTTCTCCACGTCTCCTGGCTCTTGAAATCGGCGCATGATCATCGCGTTCAATTCTGGATACTATGATAGAAAAACGAAGGAGGTGCGTCAGAAATTAAAAGGACAAATCGTAATATTAAAAAGCAAAACTTATATTATGTTCAATTACGACTTATGAATTATTTATTGAACTACTATCTACAAATTTAAGTTTCCTTCTGTGCGAATCGTATAATACGAAGGAGATTATAGTAAGTTCCGATTCTAAAACGTATTTACCAATTAATTTATGTACTTTTCTAATTTTCTTACCCGTTCACAGGCGAAAAGAACTGGAGCAGTTGCAAGACCTAACTTCAAATCTGCTGCGGTAGGTTTGCCCATTGCTGACAAAGACGACACGAAATCCAAAAGATCGTCGACTAATTGAAATGCTAAACCGATGTTCCTACCGTATTGGAAGGCTAATTCGACCAACTGTTCATCACCACCAGCTAGCATAGTCACCTACGTTCAAAATGTATTCATTAATGATATATTATTTGTTAAATTAATCGTATTTATATTCACATTAATTAATTATAAAACGTATTTAACTATCCGTAGACATAATTCTTCGTATTAAAAACTGCTTCGACCTGTGCGAAAGAATTAAATATCAAGATCAACATGACAGTACATACCGCTTTCAAGGAATTAGCAACTAAGCTGGCTGTCTTGCGATACGTTTTCGTGAGGTAATGCGCGAATCTCTCGTTTTCTGTCTCCTTAGAGCCAAGCTGCATAAATTCACCCTGCACCAGGTCCGTCACGACCTGGAAAGCACCTGGACTTGTCAATACTTATCATCAGGATTATATTAGGATCCTAGAGCATGTGAATACTCTTACGTATCCGTACAAATATTAACGTATTAATTAGTAGCTCGTAAATAATAGATACTTCTTTACTAAAAGTTATTCTATCTATCACATTAAATACTCTATAGTTAAAGATATTCATATTGTAGGTATGGTTTATGAACTTTACCTGACTGAGCGTGAGGGTGACATCGTTATTTTGCAGTTGAGCTATCATAATTGACGCGACTGCCAGAACATAATCTCCTGTCATGGTCACCTGAAAATTGAGCAACAAATCATGGAAACATACATTAAGATATTTTTCCAGAGGATAAAAATACGGGGAAGTTTGTTTAAGATTAAGTCAAATGAAATGATCCAATCTTTCTCGTGGAAAGTAATCCTGACATTTTAATTGCTAAAATGCGTAGTCGCTCAATCAAGACAATTAACGAAGATAATATACTATGACTTGAAAACAAAATCTTCCCAAATAATGTATATATATTTATTTATTTATAAATATCTAATTATACATTTATAAATATACAAATAAATATACTGTAAATTTCGGAAGATTTTGCAGATAATTTTATCGTTCAGCTTCCATTATATTATTAAGGATAAATTGTGAGCCTTTCGTAGGTTGTAAAAGTTAAGAAAGATGAAACGGCTATGCATGATTAAAGAACGTGTTTCCTTTCACTGAATATCTTTCGAAATGGAAGCAGACAAGTTAGATCTGGCAAATGTTCGATATTGAAGGATGACACGTGCGTTTGCTTTCGTAATAGTTCCCTCTCCCTTCTTCTTTTTATTTAAATAGCACATCAAAACGGTCCACATTGGTCGAGATAGGTTTGCATATTAATTAACTTATCGCAATAAAGATTTTTCCACTTGTCTGGTTTTATACGAACAACTCGATGATCTTACTGGGTAATCGAGTCTCGGCAATGCGAGAGGAGGCCACTTTCTTTTGTTAGTCTTACACATGGACACAGTTTGGGCCTGTGATTAAGGTAAAAGCGTACACAGAAAGCGTAAAATGAACGAATATAGTGAAAAACTTTTCAAACACGTCAGAAAGTAATTTTCATTATGATTCTACTGAAAAAAGAAAGAAAGAAATGTTCGCCTGAGCGTTTCTTCATCTACATCGCATATCAAGGAGAATATTAAAAAATAGAATATACAAAATATTTATTCAAAGTATAATTTATGGTATTGTGTATGTTTTTGCTTATTGTGTATTTTTTTATTCAAGATAGATATTAATAATTTTATAATTTTAACCCTCTGAATTCAGAGTGGCTCTTTATCAAAATTTTCTGTATTCTTGATATTTCTTAGACATAAAAAAACACACGTTCTCAACTTAGGAATAAATTGGGAATAAATTCCATTATTCTGGTATGGTATTAAAATTCAATAAAAGCAGATTTATAAAACGTTTAAATTCGACGCTGATTACAGCTTCAAAATTCTTCAGACTGTGTAGCTTTCTAATATATTTAACACATAATTTCGCATCAGTCGCAACGGCAAATAGCCGATAATCGTTCAAAGAGCTACTTAAAGAATGATTATAAGGCAAAGCGTTAACTGTCTATTTTTGGAGAGAAATACTTTACGAAAATTGACACAACCTAAAGAGATTTCAATGTCTTTTAAGTACTTCCTATTGACTATTTATCTACAACTTGTTAACTATCGAGTTAGTACTCCAGTCCATTAGATCGAGCTTCGCTCGACCCATAATGCTACGTACAGTAACAAGATAAAAATGATCCTTTGACTAGCAAGAAATGGAAGAAATCTTACTATTGTTGTTAATTAGGCGTTAAAGAAGCTGTCGAACGCGGTTGGAATATCAGATACAGAGTGACGCCAAGAAACCAGAGAATAGCGTCTGCCGATGTTAAAAGCTATTGGAAATCAAAGGTTTCAGAGTATTGTAGCTTGGATACGACGGATATTCATCGGCGGTTTTCCTTGCTCACCACCGGGATAACCGCAAGCATGTGCATCGAAATCGAAACGCATGTCGTGGTCGCATCGTCGTTGACGACCTATTGTACCATTCGACGATTTAACGTGTGCTATTATGGCCCTTATTTGCATTGCAGTGACTTTCTAGCCACGTAGAATAGAACAACGGCATGCAAGATTATTTACCTGGTTTCTTCGATTGAAATAGGAAAGTACATGGAAAAGATTAACGCGAAGGACGATCATTTCAATTGTGATCTCTCTAATGTATAATTACAATCGTTACCTCTATTTCGAAATTAACACGTTGTCAATCATGCCGCGGTCCTCGAACTTTCTTACGTCTCGATTCCGCTTTAGTTTCAATCGAGAAAAAGATGTTTCGTGTTTCAAAGAAAATCATTAGTGTACAATTTGACCGAGAGATCAATATCAATAACGATTATATTATCTTGTCAATGTCTTTGTGAAATTTAAAAATCTTCCAATGACGAGCGATAAGATTCTAAATAAGAAAATGACAGAAAAATAATTTACATTTGGAAATTTACAGTCTGAAGAAGAATCAATTATGTGGTTAGTGCTGTCTTTGTTCAATGATACATTCATATAAATAAGACAAGCGATTAATAAATTGGTTAAGAGTTAGCAATGTGGATGAAATATCAAGTTGTTGTACCATAAATAGACAATGATTGAATTATAACGTTGAAATTACATTTTTTTTTTTTCAAATAATTAACAATCAATCTTCAACGTAGAGGTTCAAGATATTATATGTATAGGATTTTCCGGAATTTTATAAATTTTAAAAATTAAAGCATTCATAGGAATTGCATAAATGATCATAGACGTATTTTACATGCTTTTAGATTCCTAATATGTCCCGTTAAATTAGAATGAATAATATGAATCAAAATGGTCAAATTTTCTCTCCTTTCAGTTCCGTCTCTTCACCTTCAACTTTCGCAAACAAAAAAGAAAACGGGAGAGGAACTTGTTGATTATGCGGGAACGAAATATTCTAGGAGCCTATCAGTGCGAATGTACAATGTCGTATATCAAATATTCAATACGTGTCATGTCATTTCGGCGAAGCTCTAACTTTAAATAGAATTGGACGGCGAAGGCCGCGCGAAATATCGACAGATGTTATCTTAACAATAAAAATCACGGCGATTAAAATCTTTATGTTCTTTGTACAGAGAAGGAAGGAATTGTAATCTTAGGAGTTTCGAATTTTGGAAGAAAATTCTCTCAAGAATATTCGACTTATATAGATTTACAGTCTCCAAATAAAATTCGTTAAATAGTTACGAAAACTAGACAATAAATTTTATAATCCCTTCGTCGTTATTTTATAAATCTTTTATAAAAAAAAGGAAGTTTTGTAAAAAGGGAGTTTTACGAGGATAGAACGAACGCAATTACAGTCTGTCACACAAGAGCGTGTCTGCGATATCTGCGAAACCTGACACCTAATCAGAATGAGATAAAAAGAATGTAAACAAACGAAAACTTCTCTAATACGCGTTGCTGAATACCTTTCAATTTCATTTGAAACAGTGAAAGGAACAGAGCTTTTTAATATGAGTGCCGCGTACGCGAAACGTCGAAAATCGTCTGGCATGGGCGAATGAAAACAGAGATCGTGATTGGAGTAATATAATATTCACTGATGAATCTTCGTTTTGGGCATGGTGTCCTATTAGGCAAGCTGAGAGGAAGACGTATCACAAAAATAAGAACACTTGTACATCACATTCGAAAGATATGGAGGTCGTTACCAGAATCCTACGCTCAAAAATTAGTCGAGAGTATGCCGAAACGATGTCAAGCTATAATCGCTAATGGAGGAGATTGGACACCCTACTAAGTAATAGCGTATTAGTGTTTTAGATGTAGATTCAATTCATATAAATTTTTTTACAAATATATAAATATTTACAGAAATATCGCAGACACGCTCTTGTGTGACAGACTGTATATTTTAGAAAACAATTATCTCGTTCGCTGGAGCTCGTCCACTTTGGCTACTATCTCTATCAAATTTTTTAAAAACCTAGTTTTCTATACGGAAACGTACCTTCAATCCTTCCTAAACAAACCATTTCAACATTTCCGCATTTCCAAGTATAATGTATCAATTTTACATTCACACTGGAACCATCTTCGCCATCATCTATTCCAATGCTTTCACTACAAGTTATTTCTCCCGTTTTTGACAAGAATTAAAAAAGAACAACCTATTCTCTATGTAGTTTGTATCTCAAAAATAATCTAACTCATCTTTACTATCTTTAAAAAAAAAAAAAAAAAAAAAAAAAAAAAAAAAAAAAAAAAAAAAAAAGAAAAAAGGGAAACGCGCTACTAGAGATCAACTGAAACTCAATGGATCTTAGTACTAACTCCTTCGTAACTAATTCCAGGAAACGTTTCGACTCGTTGTCTCGCCTGACAATGGTTCGAGACGAACGCGTCGTAATTTCGAGTTTCACATCCGGCACCTTCGTCGCTTGTTTTTCACGCATGTCACCCAACAAAACGGCCGTGAGCTTTCCTTTCGAAAACACCGTGTTCTCGCCACTTTATCGACGTACTGACGATTATTGCGAAAGGCTGAGAGTTTCGCAAAGCGAACGTGAATCAGCGCGGTGGGCACCAGGGCGCAGCCCCAGCTAACGAAAAGTCTGATACGTTCCTTCGGGAAATAACTTTCGATCAATGATACGGATCGAAACTATCGGCCGTCCATTATCGCTGCCAAGAAATTGAATTATGACAGAGCCGGTTAGCATGAAAACAGCGAAATAATCGTGCCACGTAGAGGTTTCATTAACGTCATCGAACAGTTATCGTAAAAATATATACGTAGAATGCAGAGATATACGTGTACGTAGAAATGACGGGGTATATGTAAGTAGAGTCTTTTTTCCGGAAGAAAGGAATGCTTCTTTTAATAGAGTTAACGAACTGTGTATTGTAGCGCGGGGATTCGAGTTTAATTGCTGGGAATTGGCAATTCAGAAAGCCGGGCGCTCCGATTATCATTTGGAATATGACGAGTAGAAAATTGGTCGGCGAACCGCGTGCTTCTGATTTTCTGGGAGTTTTGGAAGAAATGTTTAGAATTTCGATGATAAAAATTCGTATTTTAAGATATATGCGTCTGTAGGTGTAAAGTAATTTTTTAGCATTTGAGTGATAAAATACAAATACCACAGTGAACATTCCTTGTAGCTTGTATAATAACTCTTCCTTATCTTTGTATAATATTTACACTTCTCATCTATGCACTTAGAAATTGGCAAATTTATATATGCAGCGACGTATAGAATATACATAATATCCAAAATTAAGTGTACAGGATTTCTTCTAGTTACGACAGATACTTCCATGTAAATTTTGTTCCTTCATTTTCCGTAGTATTCGTAAAATTATGAATTTTCATGAATCACGAAGAGAAAGAAATGACAATTGGTCGTAGAAATCGATACACATCGGAGCAAAAATGTTCTTCGAATGGTAGCAGTTAGAGAATATAGAACTCGAGGTTACTTTGTTCACGGCCTCGTTATCTGCGTGTAACCTAGCGATAACTATTATACGTATATACATACGCAACAGCTCCTTCAATTAGTGTCCCGTTAATACACCGGTGTTATGCAATTTGTTAGCCCAATGCTCCTTCCAGTGTTCTGTGGGCGACTTTCGTAGCCATCTCGACGGCTTTCCATTTCTTTGCAACTCGTTAATTCATTCGTCAAGGCCGTCACACTTTTCAAACTTCCTAACAAATCGCGTTATACCTAGCACATGTGTTTACAACGCGGTGAACTCGTTTCCATCGATCGCGTACGATCGATCACTTCTTCAGCTGCGAAACGAGATTTAATGTTGGAATTTTCAAAGATGTTGAAAAGTTAACGCTGCTATAATCGCGATGATACATACGACTTTGCGATTTTTGTTCCGAATTTTATAGTTAGCTTTCGTAATTAGCCTAGATAATAATAATATTTTATGATACTTGTGAGTTTCACTATTTTATTTTGTATTTTATGTACTTATCTCATTACGCAACTAATACACGAAGAAATAATATTACGCACTGTGAGATATAAAAGTAGCTGATTAATAGTCCAATTGATTTCGATCGTAAGAATCTTGGAAATTAAAAAATATTTCCCAGGGTTGGAAATCTAAAGGAGAAAATTTGCTATGCGTTATAAATAATAAAAGTAATTTCCATAATTTATTAATAGCCCATTTGATTTCGACTGTAAGAATCATGGACATTAAAAAATATTTCTTACGATGAGAAATCCAGAAGAACTTTCTTGAGAATGCAAAACAAAAAGAAGATTGATCCTATCACCGAAGTGCGAATACAGGTGAACGCAACATCTTGATTCTTCTTCTGTGTGTGCTATGTAGTTCATTTAGGCATTGCCCAATTGGATTGGTGTAATAGTTCGTAGATTATTACGATGTGGCAACTCTTCTTTTGGCAATGACAAATCGTGTGTATTTTGCGTTTTAACGATCATATTGATCATTTCTCTAGAACGTGGATTTTCAATCTGTGGGTTTGTAACCTTTAAAGGTAATTTAAGTTGCAAATAGATATTTAGTATGAGTTAAATCAATTTTGCAATGGTTAAGATAGAAGTATTCGAGTTTTAAAATACACACACACACACAAAAAATAAAGATTTCTAAAATAAATATTAGTTCGACCTATGAACTTTGTAAATCATCCTGGTCAACTTTTTTTATCTAGTCGAGTTATCGCAACAGTTGACTAATTAACGATCGTAATTTATATCATTAATGTCGAATTATGTCATATTGTTGGATAATTAAAGTGTTCCTACAGCAAATGTCGCAGATTGCACAAGCAGTTTCTGAAATTTATAGTGTTCGACTAAATAAGAATTCTTGACCAACTTCCCAACGATCTGCAACCTTTCTCACGTTCACATGCGGACATAGACGTTTTGTAACAAGGCATAATTATGTACGATATTACAGCCACGGGTAAGATCGGAGCGCTTGGAAATTTTAAAACACTGAGTTTCGCTGAAGCTATGAAACTATGCATGCGCCGGTTTCGTAAAATCTCATGGCTTAACTCGACAGCGATAGTTACCCTTTTGTAGTGCATTAGATGCCCCTTTTACTCCATCAATTTCTATAAAAATATTTCGGGAACATTTTTATTTATCTTACGAAAAGATCGTGACAAGAACCCTGTGTGATAAAAAACTTGATAAAAAAAGAAAGAAATCTAAATAGCGATTTGTTTCACCTACTAAATAATTATAATACGCGCTTTACTTTGCACATTTTATATATCCCTTTGCATTATATTCCGCACTATATTGCGGTGTATTCCGCAAAATTTCGCATCTTCAAATATTTCATCAATACATGAACATCCGCGGTCTAACAATAAGAACCTTTCGTAAAAGTCGTAATAAGAATTCCTCGCTACAAATGTTCTTTACACAATTGTGAAACAAAGAGCGTTCAGGTAGATTCTTGGCCCTAATACCAGATAGCTACCAGGAAACCTAATCGAGAAGGTGATCAACTTTCAAATTAATTTCATTCTACTCTTTCTAATGCATCATTAATCGCGCAACCAATTTTCTCCGCGCGTCGATAGGAAGCGACTGAACGTCAACTCCTCTTTTTGAAATCTCGTCACAGGATCATACGTAAGCCGAAAGAAGATGGCCCGCTTCCGCTTCCAGACCAGGAAAGCGTGCACGGTCAGCGCAGTACAGTCATGAATCGCATTAGCCTCCTTCCCCTCTCTTTCTTTCTCTCTCCTATGGTATTTCAGAGAGAGTTTCAGTTTCCATCGATGAACGCGAGCCGGCCGATAGACGAAAAGATATCGAAATTCACGCTGCATCGTACGAAATGTCCGCGTGTCCAAGATGTTCAAACGGTCCGATAGAAATCGACGGGTCGATACGTTTCGTTAAAAAAAGGAAAAACTAGGAAACACGAGAAAGATAGAAACAGAACGATTGCCTGAGAAGTCATCGTTCACTTTTTCATGTATGAAATCATTATAATGATTCATCTTTATAATATTTATTTTTACACTAATATTTCACATTTCAAGGCACACTGATCTTGAGTGAACGCTTAGTCGTTGATTATATTATAGAACAAAAAAAAAGGGGGGGAATGAATCCTGAACGAGTCTTCGAACCATAGATTTTACCTGCTTATATCTACTTAGCTTGGACTTTGGTTGAACGTGGGAGTGGGTTGTTTTACTTACCTTCTTTTGACTCCACACGACGTTGATAGAAGGTTTGCCACGGCGGAAGTCTGGCTGGTCGATTACGTCGTCGTGGATCAAGGAAGCGTTGTGGATCATCTCGGAGATCATCGCCACTTGTCGCTGCGAATCCAAGAGACCACTGAAACCAATCGAGCATCCTTGATTTAATCCTTTGTTGCTTCGATGCTTTCATCTACGCGTCGAGTTCCTATTAGTCACGATTAATAAAAAGCAATTTTTCTTACAGAATTTTAAGAAGAACTGGATCCTGAAAGAATTAAGTATATAAGTAGATCTTATTAATTGAATCGCCCAGAAGCCACATTCGACTCTATCAATAAAAAAGAAAAGAATAGAGACACACGATGAATGTTACAAATATTCTTTAACATTCGTTTTAGAATTTACGATTATCTGTGCCACCGGCTTACAAATACCAAATAAATTTATAGAAGTAAGTAATTTTTCATTTTTTCAAAAAGCTGAACGCCGATCGTTCGTTTACGCAAATAGAAAAATTGAGAAATGTATAAACGCGTATTTGATCAGTTTGGTTTTTTACAGAGGCCCGATTGTAAGATCAACTATGATTCGATTTAACGATAGAAAATTATAAATACGTGTAGGTGTTGATAACCCGAAATTTTTGCATGTGACTACCGGATAAAATGTATTACAGTGAATGAACTATCAGTGAATATATATCAGTGAATGAACTCGTCAGAACGTTGAACGATCGAGCAAAGATTAAGTAGTCGATCGTATAAGTCGTTGACAAGTAATTGTATAGATCTTCTCGTGAGACGTGGGTTTATCTTTGGCACATCTTGGATCGCGAAGTTACGCTCGCCACTATTTACCATTCTTCAAGCATATGTGATAGCGTACGTTACACTAGTTCTCATTCACGAGACATTTCATTCATATTCATTGTAGCCCCAGTTCACCACACAACGACAAGTAATTACATTCAAAGCGATTTATGAATTAGAAAGAGAGGAGACTAGCCAGTCGCATTCTTTCGATGCTTTCTAAACGTTCGGCGAAGTTACTTTTTCTTGCGATTATCGGTAAATGAAAAAGCACGCCTCTATTCACATATATTTACATGGCATAATAATAAACCATGTACATCGACTATTATATTTGCCGTTTTCTACGTTTCTTTTTTCTTTCTTTTTTTTCATTTTGCACTCTTCAATTTCACGACTCCGACAGTAAAAATGAAATTTATAAGTAACGTTCATTCTCTCAAAAGTACAACTCAGGTGTCACGAGATTTCAATTGCACGAATCTTTCCTCGCTATTAGCTTTAAGAATGTATGTAGTATCGGGAAAAGGGACGTGCCTGACAATGGGCCATACCTGGGGCCCATTACAACATCGTTGTAATTAAAGGGGATCTACCTGAAAATGGGTCAGGCATATCTGGGGGTAAAAGGAGAGTACATTAAGGAGTCGAGGCAGTTGCAGTGAGGGAGTTGCAGAGAGGATGTGAAGACGTGAAGACGTGAAGTGGCAGAGAAGACGTGAAGACGTAAAGTTGAAGCTGGAAGCCGAGTAGATGACGCACGACGATCATAGTCAGCTATATGTTGAGCATTGCTCATACGAATAAACGAACTTAACGCTCAATAACCATCATTCCTTGTCCTTGCTCTAGAAACTAACAACAAACACACATCACCTACGATACTACATGTATATGTCTCGAAAAATATTAGAATAATATCAAAATAATATTAATTAATTACAACAGTATCCTTTATGAAATAATTATTGAAAAACAACGATCCTCTCTGAAATAATGTTCGTGTGCAACACAGTCAAGGTTAAATAAAAATTGTCGGCTTATGTACATGGGCATTTCAGCCATTCGAATGTCTCTGACAGGCATATATGTATCAATAATTTAAAATATACACTGATAGGCATTCTTCTCGCAAAAGTTTCTACAACATCGTACTTTGTAAGCTATGTAACAGATTTTCTTTAGCCAGAGATTTTTGGCAGCTGTTTATATAATGCGTTACTAATATCGAGCCATAATCTTTATTTAATCCTGCGAAGGTCGTGGTTATTCTTACAGATAGATACATAGGAAATCTTTTTATAAATATTTTTTAACGAGCATATATTCGAAATAACGAAACGTCACTGACTCATAAAACTATAATTACCGATTGTGCAACAAAAAACAAAAATTGCTCTTACATTGAGCCAACTTTTAGCCTGTCTTACACCTCTGAAGGCAAATCCTCTTGATGAGATGAATTGAACAGTACGGATTCGTTGGAATATAATTCGTTTAGGCGTAATTTGGTTGATTGAGAAAATTCACATGATTATCGACGGCGAACTTTTAAGAATCCGCACAGAGGCGTGCCTCTCACAACTCACTTTCTTTCCTTGTGGTAATTGATAGCCCGTGCCATGAGAATTGCTACCATCGGCCGCAACGCCTTTCCCTTACCGTCGAAGTAGTACGTCGCTATAGTTTGCAGCTCCTTTAGCGTCGTGTTCCTGATGAGTACCTGCAACAATAGCAAACGTAACCTTGACTTCGAACGGTGAAAAGGAATTCACCCGTGAATGTTAAAGGAGCCGCGACACGCTTCTGTTCGTTTCTTGTTAAAATTATCCATCTGTTTGCTCCGCTGAATCGTCGCTTTACTCACTTTACTTCATTTAGTTTAGATGTTAATCCCGTCGTGATTAATCCGTTTCAAAATCGCTTTTACAACGATCGTTCGATTGTTATCACTTTTTTTCTGCCATCGTTGAAATCTATTGGGACACAAAATTCTATCGTAAATGGAACTACAATTTAAAAAAATGATGCTTAACTTAGATTTTGTCACATTTGTAAACAGCTGGCCTTACGACAAGCCCTGTAATATTATATTATGTTGAATATGCACGCGTGCGAGTGGAATATTCATAAGACCTAAAACCTTGAACTATGTTACTGTTGGTTATTTAGCATCGTTTTTAAGTAATTGATGATATACAGATCGTATTACCATAATCGTTAAAAATTAATTCAAATTTCAAAATAATTTACATTATTTTTTATTCTTCCATTTATGTCAATTACATAACGACGTGTGTAATAATTTATCGTATACGTATCAAGGTTGAACGAGAAGGCGAACGAGAAATCTATATATGTAGATCAATCTCATTTTGCAGCCGGTAGGCAAAATTTTATTTTTAAATTAATGAAATACATACATCTATATATAATGAGGCGAATATAAAGAGAAACGAAAAAGTCCAAAAAGATAAAAAAGCTTAAAAAGGAAGAGAATATAAAGAAAAACGAAAGGATGCAAAGGAGTTTAAGATTCGTGAAAGCTTAAAAATACAAGAGATGCTATCGCATACAATAACATTCCTAATCCTAATTTAAATATCGCGTCTCTAACAACAAACGCGTAGCACCGGTGCCTTTTACAACTAAAGCATTTTATCTTTATCCTAATTATCATCATTATCGCGTTACAATATCGCCAGTCAATGACCCAGTCTCTGCGTCAAATGATAGTTCAGTTACTCCCGCGGAGGAGAACGTGGTATTAGAACGTCTGTTCGAAATACCGTTCCAGCTGACAAGCCCGTACAAATCGGTCCTCGTTCGACGTTACACATTTATTTCGATTCAATACAGGCGTTACATATCTTATTCCAGAGCGATTTATCAGCGACTGGTTGGGCCACGCATAGACAATCGATGCCCATAACACGATGATGATGAAGCATACGTGACGAAACGAATCACGGGCGACGCACTTTGTTGCAAGCACCCGATAGAAGGAAGAGGTCGAGCAGGCTAAAAAGGCGAGGACCGATTCGCTTTGAATTCCAACCTCGATACACGGCTGAAAGTTCGTCCTGGAATTTGGCCAGAGTCGAAAGGAACGCTCGTTACCAGAGCTCGTTTCGCAAGCTTACGTCAGAGACACTTTCCGCGTGATCGTGTTGCGCACGTGAACGGAAGTTCACCATGTAAGGACCAATGCACTTCGAGCTTTACCCTCTGAACTTTCGAAATTTTTTTTATAGCTAGCGAATTGCGAGATTTTTAGCATTCATGGGAGACTTGGAGATACCGAAAGCCAGAAAACGCACGTAATATGCTAAACTATGGAAAATGTCGAAAGTAGGATCGTCGGTGATTTCGAACGAAGTATTATTACCTATTTGCCAAGATTATCTAGTTTCTTGATCATAGTAGTATTCGATCTTGAATAAATTCAAATTAAAAAAAAAATCGGCAGAATATTGAAATGAATCACGATAATTTGAAGGATATTTATAGAACTCACAAATATGTGATAGAAGTCCTCACGTTCTCATACGAAAAAGTTATGAGAATTTATGTTAAGCTTAATATAGATTCGTACGAAACGTATAATAAACTTCTACGTTAAATTTAGTTTCTAACGAACAGTATGGAAATATCTTGCGTTAATTAACTCACGAAGATCTTATTATGCTGATTGATTTCGTGAATATTTTGCAGAATGTTTCAACGTACGGATAAAACTGGTCGTAAATTTCCTTGGAACGAAATATTCGATCCGTCGCGTTTGAAATTTGTGTCTCTGTCTATTAACCTGAAGAAAGTAGAGCGAAACGAAAAGTCGCATTCTTCTAACGCATTAGAGCCGACGAATCCACGTTCTACTCTTAAGAGGCGGAAGACAGAGGTACTCACGCGCCTCCTCCTGCCTCCTTTTACAATTTCTCTTAGAGAAAAAAAAAAGCAACGTTCTGGAACTTGCCAACTTCATGCTTCTTACATGCTAATCTACAATAATTCTAATCCTTGTGTCTTTTTGCTTTATTTCAGAGACACGATCGATACTCTTTTTCGCTATAAAAAAGTAGTTTACGTAAAAGCCAAGATAAATGTTCGCTCTTGTAACTTTGTCACGAAAACATAAACTTACAGAATAACAAATTCTCTCTGCGATATTCGGTCAACTTTATCAATTTCTTACAATTAATGTAACAATATAAGGGAATAAAAATGACATAACGAAAATTAACAATATACGGTCATTCACAAAAGTCTTCGTACGTACTATAAGAAGTTCTGTACTAAATTCATTCAATGGAACAAGCGTACGCAGATTGTGAGCAAATTAACCACGAGAAACAAAGATGACACGACGGCGATGGCACGTAATTGCGTGGCGAGTCAGTATTATCACGTTCCATCGTCGCGGCGAGAAAAAGTGCTTTCTAAACGCGCTTGCACGTGCATACGCAAATACATTTTGTTGTAGAACCTAAACAGTCAACTATAAGTAAAAGTTCTACTCTCGGCCATATATGCAGACCGTGAAGTCTCGGGCTGCTTTCGCTAGGCATTCGAAGACACAAGCCGACTATTCATGAAAACACCGTTCTTTGCTATAAATATTTATAATTGCGTGTTGCTAAACGATTCTGCATAGATAATTCACATAAGCGGTATTTCCAACAATTCAATTATTTCGATGATTTGTTATCGAGAATATTTTCAGGAAATATTCATCTTCAAATTGAAAAAGATCTTTTGTGCCGCCTATAAAAGTATACAAAACTGTACTAATCCGCCAAACCAACTAATAGCTAGCTAATTATTTGCTAATTAACGACACTAAGCAAGCCAACCTGTAAATACTATTTAAATACACGTAATTGTAGTTATTAGTATCTTACCAGGGGATGCGACGAAAAACAAGAAATAAAGAAACAAATGAAATTAATCTTCAAATTATCGTATATACGTAGATATTAAATTAATTAAGACATCAAGATATTGATTAACCATCTACAATCCAATTTTTTGGGAGAAGAAAAATTACGATTAACAAGTCAATGGAAAATTCAACGACTAATGATTATTGTGGATGGGCTGTTTGATAAACGAAATAGCAATACGATAGGAATAAAGTAATATAGTGTGGTGTATATCTTTAATTAAAATATAATCCTTCGTTAATCCTCGTGTTTGCAAATACAATACTTGTAGAAAAAAAGCAACGATTGACAAGAATCGATCATCGTTATTGTTACGAACTCTCCAATTATAAACAATTATAGAAATCAACGAACTCCTATCGCACGAACGATTCAATTTCCTGAACTGTTTGCCTGCATATCCTCGACGAAGGAATTTTACCATATTTTATGACAATAAGGAAAGTCCGATGACAACGATGACGTAAATCGATGGATCCATATACTCTCCCTTGTATGGGCGATTACGCGTGATACTTGGCGTTCTTTTCTTCCGGATTTGAACCACCTTCTTCCTGTTGAAATTCCGTGACGGAAGTACTTGGCGATTCGAGGCGAATCGATACGGTTTGTACCGAAAATGGTAGCAGGAAATCGATTTCAATGAGTTGCTGGACTTGGCTCGAAGAAACGCGATATGTGAGAGTGGATAAGACTGCGGATTCTTGCGAAGTCGAGAGAAATTTATCGTTATTTCGTTGTGCGACCTAAACTATTCGGAGAGTCGAGTTGATTTCGTTCAAAGCATCCGCGGCACTTTTTGAAATTTTCTACGTTCGATCCATCTTCAAATTTTATTACAAACTACTGCTTGTCAAAAGTCTCCACAGTATCTTCGTTATATTTTTAAGACAATGAATTTTTGCGAAACACGATCTTATTCGATTTTGTTTACTAAGGATTTTGATAATGGATGTTTGGAAACCTTCGAGAAACGTGGGTCGTAGACGAAAATGTACGAATCAATGACAAATTAATGGCTAGGAACGATATTTACTACGTTAACACGTGTTATAGATCTTATACACTTACCGTTACACGTACTATTACATTGTTATACATTTGTACAACGAAAATTGTTTAGAACTGTATCATATCTAACCATTATCATTTCGACAATTTTGTAATATAAATAAAAAAAGCTAGCTATTTAGCAACAGTGGTTAATTACTGACGGCTACGCGATCACTATTAAAATTTCCCTGATTCTTTCATAGCTGTTTCTCAAACATATAACTTTTTTTGCCAATTTCTGTTGTAATTCCTCGCAAAAAACTATATAATAGTTCTGTCTAAGGAATTCGACTTCCATGTTTTCCCGGCTAACTAAACTGGTCTGCCTGCAGAGAGACGCGCGTTCTTCTATAGAAAGTGAATACGTGAAACGCGTAATATCTCGATAAAACATAAAAGGAAAGAAGAAACAGTCTTTAATTAGTATGATGATGTTATTGCGCAGATCATGGAGGATTATTGAATTATGCGTAAATCATACAGATTAACTGACCTCTCGTATATTGTCGTAGACATCTTTAAGGTCATCTTCGAGAAGTCGGTAAGGGTCGACTTGATAATCGTGCAAGGATCCAGGCAGTTGTGTCTGCATAGAACTCATCATCCTTGCGACGTTCGTCCTGCAGTCCCGCGTGCTCGTTCTACTCTGCATGGAAAAAGAAGAATTCATTAATAATGGAAGGTAAGATCTCACACGCGATAGAAAGTTTGAACGTGATTTGAAAGACTTGACTTGGAATTTGGATACGTTCTTTGATGTCTTAGTGGCTATAAAGGATTCGGATAACGACATAGTATGAGTATTTATTAAAATGTATTAAATATTTTATTTTTCATGTGAAATATTTTATAAGTATATTAATATTGGGAAGGTATAATATCGTATTTTTATTAAAATTGCAAAAGAAATTTCTCTTTTGCAATTAAAATCGATAATTTCAGTGACATTCGTTCATCAAAATTCGAAATTCCAAGTGAAGAATTATTTACGCTTCAACATTTTTACATTATTATTCTTTAACCAAGTAATATCATTAAAACTAAAATGCATCATAAATATTGTAATTTGGATACACGTTCCACGAGATAGAAGAATTGTAAAACATAAAAGAACATATTTTGTCGTATACTACGTTATCTCAATTCCCAATAAAAATAAAAAAAGAAGAAATTAAAAAATAATAATATCAGTAATTTTCCCTTTTTAATGCTTTCGCGATAATTTTCTATTTATATCGACGAATATTAATAAGACAAATGTTTATCGAATAATCATGGTACATAGTACGCAAAAAGTAAACAAAGTTTATGCTACTTGAACGATCATATAATTATATTTCCAGTAGCTAACAGTAATAGGAATGTATAATCGTGTTAATAAAGTCGTTTCATTCTTGTATCACGCATGAAGATAATATACTACATAAACAAACCACATAAACTATAACGATTCGGTATAGAATTACGTATGCTCGTAACTATCAAACGTTGACATGGCAAATCGTTGAGAATAAAACGGTTGTGTCGGTGCAGCTTGTGGAACGTTCGTTTTATGAATGTGTTGAACACATCGCGTGATAGTAATAACGATAGTAGTAATAGGTAGCGGCGCGTCATTAGTCTGATCATATATCGTCAATTACTACTTGTTGTGCCTTGCCGCACATATTATTGATTTTACTACTTGGAGAACGGTGTAACTGGATATTCGCCTACTTTCCTCAATGAGTTACATGAAACCTATAATTTTTTTTAATACTTTACACACGGGATCGACGATGAAACATTATTTTGCTGCAATCGATGATCCAATCTCTTCTCTCCATTAACAAATCGCGTGTTTGATGAACAAATTAAGTCGTACGTGTCAAAGTTTAATTGTCTTACTGTTCTAGATTTTCAAAAAAAGTCTGAAAAAATATATACATATATCGTGTGCAAAAATTGATATCAGAAATTTTTCCAAGGAAATTTTAGCTCGAAAATTAGTCACATTTGATTTAATATAATCAAAGCAACTCAAAAAAAAAGAAGGAAGTTATTGGTGTTCATAGAGGATATCTCGGTGAGTGGAAATGTTTCAATTTTTAAGAAACAACACACGTTTCATTCATAAAAGCGTAGAGTATAAAATTTGGAGATTATAAAGCTAAAGATACAGAATTTATTTTGCAATTAATATGTGCATATCTCTTCTAGGGTCATTATTTTCTCCAAACTAGGTTGCATATAATTAGTTACATTTTTATTTAATATAATCAAAGCAACTCAAAAAAAAGAAGGAAGTTATTGGTGTTCATAGAGGATATCTCGGTGAGTGGAAATGTTTCAATTTTTAAGAAACAACACACGTTTCATTCATAAAAGCGTAGAGTATAAAATTTGGAGATTATAAAACTAAAGATACAGAATTTATTTTGCAATTAATATGTGCATATCTCTTTTAGGGTCATTATTTTCTCCAAACTAGGTTGCTTTTAATTCGACCACTTATTTTACTCATTTATCTCGTATGCAAAATATCTATGTAACATACAACAGACATATTGTACAATCATTTTCATTATTGCGGTAATTCTTTGTTATGATAAAAGAATTTAATCGTTCTTACTATTAAAGCAAAAATGAATCAGCAAGAGACCTGCATTCCTATATTCTTTCCGGTCTTTCTACTCTGGTAACCCTTGAAATTCACCTAGTTCTCGACGATTTCTCGCCGACGAGACAACGCGGAATACGTAATACGGCGTTTCAGAAAGTTGCAACTCTTATTTACAAGATCCGTCATTCCTGTGACTGTTTACGTTTCGTGGGCACGTAATGGCCGTAATGGGCTACCGCGGCGACGACGCGATGTCTTTCCTTCCCAGTTCTCGCCACTTTAGCGATGATGTGCCAGGACGACATTCTTTCGCTCGACGTACATTGATGCCTACTTTCGTCATCGAAACTCGATTCTGATTTCCAACGATTTCTTAGCATTCACCGAGCATTGATTTACCGTGAACGGTGACCACAAAGGAGACAGGCTTAGTCACAGGCACAGGTACAGGTACTGTTAGTCGAGGAGATACAGCGATCTTCACGAAGTTGGCAAGAAGATGAGACCTCAGGCAAATCATGACCCAAGTAGAAGTCGTATAAACGTTATTGAAAAATTAAATAAAGATTGATCAAATTAAATGGTATAATTTATGTGCTACGCAAGCGAAATAAAAAATAGTGTATTAAAATAACAGGTACTTCAAAAATTCTCACAATTTAGGAAAAATATGATTTATCATCATGCTACGAATACGCGCTTAAACAAACAGCTTCTACAAACAAGAAAGCTCTGCAGCCAGTTTGTTCGTTTTAGCGTGTCTTACTGTTCTTCAAACTCCTCAAACTTCGTAGAATTGTAGGATCTAGGTAAGAGAAGATATAACGACGAAAATAAAGTCAATAGTAGGGTCCGACAATGTAAATTCACCTATAACAAGTTCCAAATGAAATATTTCATCAACGCAATATTGACTTTTACAAAATTATTGACTTGGGTTAAAGTTCACACGCGTTGGAACTCGGAACGACAATTTCAGTTATGTACCTATATCGAGGAACGTATAAGACATTCAGAAGTCAGATTGATCATCTTCATAAATAAATTAAACGGTACAGTAATAAATTAACCACCTTGCGTGTGTGTAAACCATCCCCGTGTACTAAAAGAATTTATGGAAATAACTCATTTGTTCCTTAAAGATTGAATATTAATTCTGTGACCTACTAAATGAGATTTAGAAATCTACAAAGTTGAAGATGATGAAAATTTCAATAAAATTTATCAGATAGAATTTAGACAACAGCCTAAATAATATAAATCCTATTATTTTTTTTTAAACCCAGTATTGTTATTAGCTCTGATTAGATTGTTCGGTATCGTCATCTTCCTACAGATTTATGATTTAATGCTTTAATTTATGTCCATTACTTCGCCACATCTCTTTCATCGATAGTACACACGTACAGTGTTTCTCGATAGCCTGCAGCCTATGAGATCAGAGGATTGGGCATGTCAGGATGCAAGTAAATGGCAGTAACGTTGTTTCACAAGTTCGCATCTTTGCAGGTGGATTAATCGAGGTCACTACAAGCAAATAACACTTGCATCCGTTAGGGACGCGCTAGACACGATGCCCGTGCAACTGCATTGTGGTTAAAGGTTCACCATTCCACTTTTAAATTAAACTAAAGATTTGCGGCGATATATGTACATATATAGACTTCTAATTTTTTTAACTTATCTCTTCTTCCTTCTGCTACGATCTTTTTGTAAATCTGTTAATGGAACCATCTTTTAATAAAGGAATTTTTATAATCATAAAGTTAAAGGTTAACGAAGACGAAGTTACTTGGTAAATGTTCTTTATAATTCATCAGTTTTATGCATACTTGATCGATAACGATGTACATAAATAAGAACGTTTATAATTCTTTCTCTCCTGCAGACAATTTTCGCGCAAACGAGACAATCGATTAATCAAAGTGTTCCTAATACGTCAAGACAAGGGAATAAAAAAAGCGAGGCTGTTTCTTGCTCCATTCTTCATAAGTATAATAAAGCAAGTTATGTTTATATTACTAATTTCATCTTCTCTTAAATTCAGTCAGTCGATAAGAAGCGCAATTATTTAAATGAAATTTTTCTTACAATTAGTACTAGCAATTATTTAATACGAAATTCCATTGTGTAAAGTAAATAACGCAAATAATAAAAAAGATCAGTGAATTGAATGCACTCCAGCTGGATGAACTAGGTGTATTCATTCGTTGACAGTTTAGAATGACTAGAGTTCAACAGTAAGTTCTTGTTCACAAGCCAACAAGACGGATGTCCATCCAGACGCAGAGAAACATCTTCTACGTGTTTGAAATACATCTGCCAATGTCCCACAAACATCTTAGAGACGTCCTCCAAACTTGCCGTGTCATAAACCAGGACATCTCATTATCAGAAGACATATTCAGTTTTACTACTGTACAGCAATGTTTCGAAATATTTAAAGATATTTAGCTATCTCGTACTATTAGAAAAAGTAACGATTAATCTTTTAACCGGGTCATACTTGAAGCATAATTATCTCCTTTCTATAATTACAGCACTAATAGCAAAGACAAATCGATTTCCTCTGCGCTTTAGATTTTAGTTCTTGCGAATCTATGAATATGATATAATTTATATAATATTTCATAGAAACGAAACCATCGTTATATTCGGGAGATTAACAATTCGAGTAGTGAATCAGCTCATCATCCCTGCTTAGTGATAATTGTATCGCAAATATAATTACTTAATAAGCAAATCTTTGTTTTCTCATCTTCTTTGCCGAACGTTCAAATTAAATTTCAGAATGTTTACATTTAAAATAGACGTGGAATATACGTTTGTAAGGTTATCGTCATATCCTCTGAACATGGAAAATCCGAGGAATATTGATTTAATATAATATTGCGAAATTTTTGTTGCAGCGTGAAACATTCAACAGCTGAAAGCAATAAGACATTCTGAGAGAGCGTCGTTAGATCATTCGTTACTGATACATTACGTACACTTTAGAATACGGTCACTCATAAAAATGAAGTTAAAACAGTGCGTGGTAGTTACAGCGCTATAGTTCGTGTCTCTTTGAAACTTGCTTTGTTCGACGATGACAGACGACGTTAGTTTCACGGTTGCAAACGTGCTACAAGTGAATCTAATATGAAGCAGCAAGTATGTTTATTGGAGGATATGCAACACTGAGCAATGACCGTGTTCGATGTGTGTCCATGCGTGTCATGTGATTTCCATGGCACGATATCCGCTTATTACATTCTTCGATAACTAGTTTCGTGGCAGAAGGCAAGTTCACTACCCCACTTTTACCTCTTCTATGCGCTGCTTGGTTACTCAAGGCCAACCTACAAGAAACTAACGCATCAAACAAAACCATGGAAACGCAAAGTTACGGCGTGCACCAGATTCCAGTTTTCCTGTTACATACTATTTTTGCGTCATCAGTGGTACGTGCTTCTTGCTTATTTTATTGCCAATCAACGGGATTTTACCATAGCTGCTTACGGAGTGCAAAGGCTAATGAATTAACGTTTAGAGTGGAGCATGCATAATGTGATGTTCATTCACGTGCTTCGATTATTTTAACCCTGCTGCTATTCTAACGCTTCTTCTTCTTTCTATCGTTGTTTCTATTTCACACTCTTTAGACCGATTACTTCATTGTCAACGAGAAAACAAGATATCCGATGTGACCAGAAGGAAGTTTGAGAAATAACATGGGAAAAATAATTTTACAAAGCTGAATTATAGTTGATGAGAGAGACGAATGTATAATTGTACGTCTTTTAATGGACGAGTGTTTATCACAGACGAAACGTTTACATTTTATAAATTTTACTTGATATTCGCATATACAAGTATCAACTTAACGTTCCACTTAATGCAATGAATTATGCAAATAATCGTGAACGACATCATACGCAATGACTTCAGTAAAAATATTATGAGAATCTGGATCGTATCAACAGCAAGCAAATGATTCGGACCATGAAAATCAAGTTGGAGGGGTTTGAAACTTCATAAAGTATACATGATATGCATAGTATACCTCACGAAATATACGTGATATCAATGAGATAGAAACATCCATTCTGAAATTCCATGAAAAATATTTTAATATTCAGTTTGTTTCCACGCTCGTCCAATTACGAAATTTTAATCACACAGCAAACAAAGTGTATTTTATATTCGCGTATGCAAGTATCAATTTCACGTTCTGCTTAATGTAATGAATTACTCGGACAATTGTCAACGACATTATACGCAATGATTTCAGTAAAGAAATTATGAGAATTTGGACTATCGACAGCAAAACAACGATTACGGTTCCTTTGTTTTATCTCGTTGTTAAAATTGAACAAATTCTAATTTACTTTCCCCATTGGATAATAAGTAGGGGTTTATCGCTATAATCTTATCACTATAAACGTGTATAACACACGTTTCACCTTCTAACTTCAGTCTATTACACATACAGATGTATTAATTATAGCAGCTGGTGGACAGGTGTGCAAGTCAATACACTTTCACTAATTTGTATCCAATTTCCTTAAATAATCCCGAAAGTTATTCATGAGGACGAGAAAGACACGATGTAGGACTCGATACGAAATTACAGCTGGTAGAAATTTTGGTATCTGAGACCACCGTCCGATGATCCGTCTGAAAGTTGAATAAGTAGGATGTGAACTCGAAAAATGTGAAAGTATGTGAACCTTCCTCGATTTATTACAAAATTTTCTCCATGTACTACTCGTCCATAAAGTTTAATGAGGTTTCTTAGTCGAAAAATCATTGATTTTCATAAATTATTTCGTCCGTACCATTAGCTGTATTTACTAAACATACATTTATGAATATTAAATGACAAATACGAGATCAGAAAATATTTTGAAATGGTTGAGAAAGATTAACATTAAGACGCTGAAGTTTCCTAAGCAACTTTGTGCATTCCTTTTTTCTTATATTAAATTATACACAATTGCCAAGATATCAACTCATTATCATGTTATCCATGTATAAGTCAAAATTCTATTTTAAAAAGTTTCTTTTTTTTTCTGTAACGATAAATGTACCTGAACCGTCCTCGACATATTATAATGAATCATAAATTACATGTGCGCAATGTAGTTCACAAAGATGTAAGAGGTACTATAAGAAACAATAATACTCTTTTACATAAAGGCAAAAAGATATTGCGTGGGTGACGTAATACGTATCACATAAAGATACATTATAAGAAATATCTCCCATGAAGAAGCGTAACAAAGATGTAAGGACACTAAAATACTATAAAGACACGAACAATATACTATAAACTATATATCAATTGTCAAATTATTAACTGGTCGCTGTTTGTCTAAGATATTTTCAAAAGGAGAACCGTGTTCCCTGGACATCACGCGCCCGATAGCTAACGCACATATGTAAATCATTAAGTCGGTGTTAATGAACCTCATTCTCCATTAGTCACAACTTTCTTAATTCTTTCAATAAAATTCCCGCCGTTGCCGAACGACAGACTTTCATATAAATCAGCGTTATTTTAATCCCATTTACTATCAAATAATTCCAGATGAACCTAACAACTTAACACGATGTTCTTTCACGTATCTTTTCTGACATCTTGAATAAAATTCTGCGTGTCATCCAATACGTACCAGAATCTCTAAGTAGCCTGATCTTTGATATACGCGACTTTTTCGCGCGAAATCTCTTTCTTAAAAATTTTACCGGTCAAATTTATTCGCTAAAACGATCGTTCGCTGAATCGCTAATCCCTTAACCAGCGAAAGCGTTCGTCAAATATTCTTCCAATTTCGTACAGTGTCTTTCAAACAAGCGAAAACAGAAAGACGCCTCGCAGCCAATATTGATTTGTGCCAAAAATGAACATGTTTGTGAAACAAATACCAAACGTTCTTTGATCCTGTTCCTTATCTTGTTACGAGGATCGACGATAATCACGTGACATCGCTAAACGTGTAATGCGTGAAGTAAATTTAGTTAACAGCCGATTTTATTTACAAACTAATTCCTAGTTTTGCCCCGTTTCACGCACGTATGTATTATCATTTTTATCATCATCATTGCCGTTCTGCGAACGATACTTTACTTCATTTTCTGCTCGTTAATCACCGTTCTACGATTAACATACGATTCTTTTTTTCTTTTTTCTCCAACCATTACCAGTTTCCTTGTCCCACAAACACGCGTGTGTTGCAATCGAAGATGATGGCTAAGAGTATAATTAAATAATAACTCGTGCAAAAAGGTAGAAAGGTGGTTAACCCTGAAATACCATCATATATAGAGTACCGTGAAATTCGCATTTCTTTTCGTAGTTCATAAAAGATTGCGCATTGTTCCAAGACCTCTTGCATGCTAATTTACCAACTAATAAACGAGTCACGAGTTCTGCGTTGTAGACTTCTTTTTCACAATTTTATGGCTCCATGTTAAACAGGAAAATTAGTAGAGCGCGGATTTTTATGTATTTATAAAAGACGAAAAATTGCGAAAATACAGAAAATGCAGAGATACAAAAAATGTTGAATGTTATGGTACTTATCGTAATATTCAATGAATGAAATAAGTTCCCACTTAGGTTTAATTTCTTTAATTAAATTTATAAAAATCCGCAGTCTAGTAATCAGATAAAATCGTAATTTGTAAAAAGGCTTCGATGTGGAAAGACCAAGATTTTGCAGTAGACAGACTTATACGTACGCTAGTAAAATTGTATTCTTTAAATAAAAAAGAATTTTTTCTAAATTGAAATTATCTATAGCATTAATAATTCGGCGGGTAGCGTGACGACTGTGGATATTTTCGAATATATAGGAAAATATTAGAAGACAAAATTCTAATAAGTTAATAAATCTGTATTCTGAAATACAATTTACCTCTGCACAAAAAGGCAAATATTTAGTACTTTTAAAATGTTTATTCAGGTTTGAGATACTTTTAAAAACTAGGTCCATTTCTCGGAATTATTAAACAAGTGCAGCATCAGAGAATCTAAAACCAATCCATTTGCCGTTTGACCGGCTAATTTATTCGATATAAAAGTCAAGGATCAACCACGTGTTCAGAATTTCGAAAACAGAGCCGCGAACGTGTAGCCGCCTTGGATACACGTGATTCGAATGGAATTCCTAAGATTTCTGCCTAATACTTTAGTTCGGTAGCCCATAGATTTTCTTAATTTACAAAAAGTTTGACCAACAAATCGACCGACTATGTTAATCTTGGGCATTATATCGTTATAATTACAAGTCGCAATATCGTCGAAGGAACTTCTTGGAATTATTTGCTATTCCATTACTTTGTCTTTGACGTTTCAATCGTCAACCATAAATGTACCCAAAGCATTTGAGCATTATTGTCTGTAAAAAAGGTAGACCCTTTTTGATTTTCGCTTTTCAAGAATTTTCAAGAAGATTCTAATAAGTTGAACTTCGCAGGCAGAGTATACCCCACGCAACTGTGAAGATGCAACTTATACTAACTGCGCTTGTATTTTTTATACTGTCTGAAGTTATAGTTAAAATATCCTCCGAGTTAATCCAACGATTTAATCTTTTATTTTCAGCAACCCGCGTAAGATTGAACAAAAAAGAAAGAGAAAGGGAAAGAGAAATAGCCTCGAGACTGAGGCCAATTATGCTGTTGTAATTTAAGAATAATATCGAATTTTAATCGTGTTAACTTTATACTGGACGGGGCTATTTAACTGTTCGTTAATATTCATTGTTGTTTCGGGGAATGAACGAGACGTTAATTACAATTAGTAACACTGCAAGAAAGGTAGATGAAAATCACGGTGGAGACGCGTGAAACTTTGTAGCTGAGATATACGTGACATCAATTAGACAGAAGCATCCGTTCTGAAGTTTCATGAAGATTATTTTACTATTCACTTTATTCCTACCTGATTCAATTACGAAATTTTAGTCACACAGCAAACAAAGTGTACGGCTACTGGTTCAAGCGAATTTCTAATGTGTCGAGTAGTATAATTAATTAGTTGTATCATGAGACTGGAATAATTTTCTTTGTTTATTCGGTACTAACTTCTGTATTGAAAGTAACAGGAATCTTCGTGTGATTGATAATTAGCCTTTGTTCGCGATCAAATTTTGTAGAAAGGCTTAGAGTGACGTTTTAATAATTATTCAAGTATTCATTGTAATTTTTAATAAGTTTTAGTATTACTATGGTATTTATTGAAGGTAAGGTAAGGTTAATAAAAATAATAAAATAAAGATAGTTAATTGGATCTGTCATATTATTACACTTATTTAATCGTTATTTTATATTTTATTCCATCTATGTCTTTCACTGTAGTATTAATTTTCTTTTTTATTCGTAAAACATAAAATACATGTAATACCTACAAATATAACTTGTGGTGATATCAACACTTAAAAAAATGACCTAGAAGTAGTAACAAATCAGTTTTTAAGCCATATGCGCCCTAGAAAAACAATAAGGCGCTTTTCCTAAAAACGAGTAAGAAATTCTTACAACGATGATCTGAAGATATGCGTATGAAGAATGGCGTAAGACTGCATGCTTCGTGCAAGTGCTTCTGTCGCAAGACACCTCTCAACTCGCATCGTTATTCAAAGGAAACTACAAAAACTTAAAAAAAAGTATGTCGCTCTACATTCTTGAAAAAAAAGTCGATGAAACTTCATTTTTGTAAAATATTTAGCTTAAAGCGAATACGAAGCCATTCTGTTTCGTTAAATGAAAATTCAAAAATTAGAAAGTTAAGAATTAAGAGAATTCTCAGTTTCCATTCGCTCACTCTGAAATTTTTTTTGCGTTAATACGAGTTAATTAATACGAATTTTATTGTAAACTTGCGTAGAGAGAAATAAAATTATTTAAGCTTGAAACGCAATATCTTATAGTCGCTAACATGGTTTGGCACAAGTTGTAAAAATTGCAGAATTATTGGAAAAATTACAGAAGGTCTGTTATAAAAGTAAATTTAAGCGAAAAAGCAATCATTCGTATCCGATATCAGGCATGCTCGTTTCTCTTAACAATTTATCAATTACTCCCACCTATCTTGCTTAAGAAACGTCAACGTTTAAACGTAAAGGATAATTATCTGTCTTAAGGTATGAAGCAAACATATGTGATTGTTCGCATGAATTCATTTAACTAATAAAAAAAAGGCATGAATTAGAAAGTATTTCTACAGTTCATGTGCGAATAAAGGAAAAAAATAACCTCCTTTACTAAATGAAAAAAACCTATAAATTGTCATATTGCTACATTATAGCAACAGTGTTATTAATACACTGTAGCAATCTGATATAATAATATTAACGATACTTTAAAAAGTTAGATATAATATGTACATTTAATTAATAATTAATTAATAAAATTAATAGGATAAATAATTTTTCAATATATGTAAATATTTATCGCCGAACATTTTATTTTTCCATCTTCTTTTATAAATTCGTGGGGAAATATGGAACATAGAATATGACACGAATGGACTGTAAGACTTAAATAAATAAATTGAATAAAATTCTATGTAAAAATGGAATATGAAATAAATGAAACGTAAAAGTATGGGAAAATCGAAATACCACATAAAAATTTGACGAAACGCTAAAACATAAAATGTTACGATTATCAGATTAAAATGAAAGATATACGAAAAAAGTACACGATGCGAGCGAAAAGCCAAGCTCTTATCCGCGTAGTTTGCAAGAAAGAATCGTTCAAATTCCGAAGAAAATTCGATAATAAACCTCCAAAAATTCCGTGAAAACCACTCTGTTGGAAAAGTTTATTTTCTAATAATTCTAATGTCGATTACAAAAATACTCAACTATCGTATGGCTAACTTAAACGCACCACTTCTTTTCTTTTACAATCACGACATAATTAAACGCATACATATACGAAATCCGTAAATAGATCTCCTATCTGAACTTCCCAATCTTCAAAAATTCCTCTGTTCGCCAATCAATAATTAAATATAGCTATGTATTATATGGTTGCACTATATGATACTTTTTCGAACTGACAAACGTCCGCAACCACGTTGCATCATGGAGAGATCTTACACGTTTATATGTTACCATGTATGATCGAAGAGAAAAACTCGAGGGACCAGGTGACACTATCTGCGATCGTCCTAAATCGAATAAATCCAGTTCGGTGTTTCTGTATAAGGAGAAAGTGCGGTTACATGGCCGGACTACTCGACTTCACAGTATAGATAGACTCTGGCAACTGGTATGGTTGATCGATACTAGCGCAAAGTTTGTCAAGAATAGTTATAATAAACTGTTAATCATAAACGAGCTCATTAGTGGTCGTGCTCATAGCAATTATATATGCGCATGTTTAACGAGATAATGATAATTCCTGCGTGTCTAGATATTGACTGGATATTGACCAAGTAATTAATAACGAAGTAGTTACCATACGCAACAGTTACACTAGTTGTAAATGACTGGTAATAAACTGATTACCGATAACAAACAATGTTGCTACTGGCAATAAATTAGAGATAACCTCCACGTGAAGGATCTTCTTCCTTTTTACAACTGTTACTTTTTTTTTAATGACAATAACTCGTCTGTTTCACTTTTATGCAATTTTTATCACAGCTCCGCTCTCTTCTATCTCTGACTGAATACTTTTACCTAGCAACGAGATATTTCGCATCCTCTGATCAAACTACAAGGAGATAACTTTCAAAGTACCTAAGTTCTACAAATTTTAAATTATGTGTGTGTTTAATTTAGGTCAAGTAAAAGAAAGAAACACAGACTTGTCGCGAATCGTTGAATTTGTAGTGACTAAAAAAAATTTTCGGATAAAGAAGGAAAGTTTCTCTCGCGATATTTCAAAATTGTGAAAAGTCACTGAACAGTAAAGGAATAAAGGAACCAAAAGCAAAAACTGTCTAAATTACCGCATCTGCGGTTCTATATAGTCTTACAGGTACTCTCGCGCGAAAGATTGATTATTCGCCTCGATGAGACACGCACCATACAAGGTTACTCGTTTCGTTCGATAACAATGCCAGAAAGAAAGGCTGCAGTATCCTACCGGGCCGCTAATGGAAAGAATTTGCAAAAATTTTGATTTCACGGCGACACGCGATGGCGATAATTGCCACATATGAACCAACAGTTCGAACCTTGTAAAATTTGTGGAAAGCCTTGAGAAACAAACGCTTTCTCACGAACGCTTCCATATTTAGAAATTTACGCGATAGTAATTGCTTCTACTTTTAATGCCTTTGTGCGAAATTTGGAGGTGCAAAACCGAATAGAACGCGCATGATATGCAGAAATATGTAAAATATCCATAACTACAAACGTAGTCGTGTAGAAACGTTGAAACTATTAGAAGCTTCTCGTAAAATTAATTATTTCATAAACACACCAAGAACGTAGGAAATATCACACATAGATTGCATATATTTTTATGTATTTATGAAAAATTTACGAATGCAAAAATACATATGCAGAATGTACGTACGTAAAGTGCGAAGAATATAAAGAATATCGAACTATAGTGCACGTTATAATATTTTCTAACCAAAACAATCCCCTATCTAGATTTCATATTTCAATTATATTCATATATTAATGAAAATACAAGTCGTTATAAATATTCGCGGCGCAGTAATCGCGCTGGAACATTGGTTCGTTTGATTAATCGAAAAGTTTCGCTAGTCACGCGAAATGTTTAAAATTGGGTAAAAGCATTGTGTCGCAAGAATTATGGCAAAGTAAAGAAAGAAAAGTTGTACGCGTGTGCATCACAAGTAAATACGTGACGGCTGTTTGCGAAAGCAGTTGCAGTGATCGCGGTGATAATTCATTTCTAACGTTGCGCGTGCTTTGGTTGACCGACGAATATTTATTAACTTGGACGCCAATTGATTTCGTTTGTCGATATGGAGTACTCCTTTCCCTTTTTAAATCAGGTTTCTATAAATGTAAAGGAAAGTACGCATTTGGTAGATATAAAACGGAAGTGATATATTTTCGTCTGAAAAGTGAACGCATATCATGGGTGATAATCATCGATTCTTCTTTCTTTCTCGAATACTTACACTTGTATTATTCAGTTCATGAAAGTAATATACGCTGCGTCTGGTAGTTATAAAATAAGCAGAAACTTTCAACTTTTACACGTACCTTGTGTTATATACCTCTATACGTTAACGTAATACGGAATGAAATAAAGTGTATTTATTTTATTAAGAAATAATTCATTCTTTTTCTTTTCATTCTACGAAAAAAACAAAAAATCGATTATATTAAAAAAAAAAAAAAAAAAAAAAAAAAAAGAGAAAGAAAGGAAACTAGTAGAAACTTAATTTATTCTCGTTGCACAACTATAGCAACTCTGTGGCATAACAGAATGCTTTATCGTGCCAAAATCCAACTTGGAATACAATAAAATAAAATTGTATCGATAATTTTTACGAGTTAAACGGCTTGATTTTGAATATTTCTAATTATACTTCGCGTAACAGTACTTCTCGTAAAGAAGTTTGACAGTCATGAGACGTTGTGCATGTCGTTGATATCGTTTTTACACACCTTTCATTATATTAGAAAGTATCTTTCTATCTAAATCTTTTCGACAATCTTAACTGTTTAATTTAGCCGTGCCCGGTTGATCGAACGATGTACAGACTAAACGCTGAAATGGTTAATTTAGGCCCGGCTGACCTAAATTGTTCCGCGGTCCACCTGGAACAACTGAACTTTCTTCGAGCTCCCTACTAAATAAAATAATATTTCAAAGATTAGAACAATCAGAAGTCATGGCAAATAGCATAAACGAGTCAAACATCGTAGTGCAAATCGAGAAACTGATTACGATAGATAAATGAATGTTTTTCGAGGTATAAATGGTACACTGTTCATAGTATGTATGCTGTTAGCAGCTAACTATGCGAAACACGTTCAGCATCTTGAGAGGATGACGTGGCCGAAGTTCAATTTCGATGACAAAGAAACGACATTTGTCAAGCCAGTTAACCGACAATCTTCAGTTTCATCGTTTCCAAGCGAAGGACGCTTTCACCCTGTCATTAGAATCGACAAACGTGCAACGACCGCTGCTCGAGAAAAAAATCTGCATACTTCGATGAGTGAAAGAATCGATGAGTTATGTAATTAGAAGAGTCGCGTCATCAAAGGGGTTACGGTAGGAGAAAAATATTTTTATTGAATTATTATTTAATATTTTAATTAAAAATTGAGAATATCAAACGAAGTGGCACGTATAAAAGTTATGGGAGAATATTCGAATGATTTTGAGATCTTGTTAGAAGAGTAAGAGACTGGTAATAGATGTAGAAGCTGTGAAGTATAGATTTCATGTGACAAAGATGTAAATATTAATTTCTATTATTTACTAAGTAATCTACGTACTAGACTAATTAAGTGAATTAATTGTATTAAACTTCATTAACCACTAACACCATCTCTGATTCTATCGTGCGTTTAAACTACGCAATTTAATGTATAATATAATGTAATTGAAATTCATTCCTATGGCATTTCGCAAAAAAATAATGTTTCGCAGAATCGGAAATGATGGAAATCGAGTGAAAGATGGTAACAAGAAACGGTTCGGTAATTCAATGAAAAAGGGAAATTCATTTTTACCGAGCTGCGAAAAGCAAGCACTCTTGGACACTTGAACCGTGTCGTTGCCAAATCTTTGGAATACAAGCAGCCGCACCTGTTTGCCTAGCAGAAAAACTTTCACTCCTTTGCCGAAGAGTATCTCTGGAGAATCACAGATAAGAATCACGTTTCCGAGCAAAAGCGTACGAATTCTATTTCTCTACCTTCTTATTTATTAATTAATTATTCTGGAATTTATTTCCAAGCTATTTAACATTTAACGAAACTCTATCCCCTCTCTGTTGAAATCACAAATTTCCCAAATAAATATCAAACTTCTTTCGTTACATAGTACGATACACGAAAATACGGAAGTCCTTTTTTTGTTCCTTTTATTGTTAACTATACACTACCTTGAACCTTTTACTGTTCGGATATAATTTCTATATTTATTTAATAATAGACTACACGTACCAGATTTTGAAGTCATTGTCGCGTTGGAAGCAAAAATTGTTTAATAATCCCAATTTTGTAACACTGACTTCTAGATTGTTTTTTAAAATATTTAAATACTTAT
Source organism: Bombus campestris (assembly GCA_905333015.3). Classification (NCBI taxonomy): domain Eukaryota; kingdom Metazoa; phylum Arthropoda; class Insecta; order Hymenoptera; family Apidae; genus Bombus; species Bombus campestris. The sequence goes on from HG995135.1 coordinate 9,279,534, forward strand.
ATTTATCTAGAATACCAACTACGAAAACGAGATTTCCAGTGTTGTTTATAACCATACATCCCACGACATTGTAGAACATTGATCTTCAATATTTCTGAGTTGGATTTCCCCCGGACATAGTGGCGTCCATTCAATCCAAATACGTCGTATTTGCTTCCATCTGAGAATAGAACTTTATTAGAAATATACCAGAAAGTAGTATACTTATTTATTTACTTTCCATATCTTAAACGTCTGCCTTGATTCGTTTTGTTACTGAATGTCAGTTAGTTTTTCTGATCTATGTACATGTACGGTGTCTGTTTGTAACTATTTCCTCGGCACAACGTATCGTAAACGCGTTCTATCTAATAATTTGTCGATCTGCCTATATTTCCATCTTATTATATATCCGCTTTGTCCATTTCGATGTTACATCGATTTCCTCTCGAATATCAGTGTTTCTGATCTTCTGTAACTCCTTGTCAACACACAAACCAATATTATTCATAGTAAAGACTGAAGCTCGCTACACGACGTTTGTACAATTGGGTCGATTAATGTTTCCATCGCGCGTACAGAAATGTGTACAAACTTTTGCTCGCTTAACGTTTAGACGTCCGATTACTTCTACGACTTTCTTTCTGTGCATCATTAGAACGTTTCACAATGTTTATAAATGTTTAAAAACTTTAACAACGAACGTTCGAATATTTTCGCCAGTCACTCTATATATTTATATTACTAATATTTATTCATTATGCGTAGAAAATTCTGCAGAGATCGTGATAGAAACTGGTATGTCAATCCAGAGTTAGGTATGAATACAGTGAAAGCATTATACGAGCAATAATGTCCAACGAGCCACATATGACCATTTTCTCTGTTTCTCTCCGTTAAAAGATCAGAGTACACATGATACGAGCGCAGTTAGAAACGCAGAACACATAGTATAAATCAGGAATTACGAAAGGAAATAGGATTTCTGTGGTAGCAGCTCGTACCACGCGTGTTCTCATTGATATTTGTCTAGGATCGTTTAGCGATAATACTTCTATGTCACGAGGAAAAGAAATTTTCTACTCTTACCACATTATGATCATCATTGGCAACACTATGATCTCTTATCATTTCATTAGGAATGTAATATCTACGAGGCTGATCTATCACATTGAAAATAAGCGTCTCAGATGAGTATTAAATGTTCTTAAATATTCAGAGATCCGTAGGATAACTCTTATCGTGTTAAGCTTGCAAATGTCGAGATTATTATATATATTATAGATGGAATTATTCGCTATGTGTAATAGGATTCGTGTGTCATCGAACTAGAGTAGAATTCTGTTCGTTGAAGCGAAACTTTATTTAGTACTCTGGTTAACCAAATATCCGTCAATTAAATCCATTCATTTGCACGTGGTGGCTTGTATTATTTGAATAAGAAATCATAAGCAGTGGAGAGAATCAATGAACTTTCATCGCACAAATTTTAATTATGGCGACTATCAAATGGAGATTACGATAAGTATAGTTCGACTGTGTATCTCTCTGATTACGAAATGACGAGACGACTTTTAAGAGATAGGAAGCGAGGAGGAAAACAGAAGTAAATTATAGTTCTCATAGTTTCTCTATTTTTTCTTTTACTTTTTGAAGATGACATTGTATTAAATTTGTGTTTTTGATATGAACGAAATGTAAACGTGCTAAGGATATCGAGAACAAGACATATATTCATATGTTAATCCGTTTACCTAGCATAGTTTTTACCTTGCGAAAGCAGTCCCATGAAATTGTTTACATTCATACTGAAACGTCTTGCATACACGCTCTTTGTAGCTAAAGGATCATTATAAAAGAAATGCAGACACATTTAGGTACTTTGTATGCATAACTGAAATGCGGTACATATGTGAGAAGAAGAATGGTTCCATGTTATTTGCAATGTATACATTTTTAGCATATGATTGTGTCATTTGTGAGAACATATACATTCAGCAGGGTGACAAATAGATATCGATGGTACACGTTTTATTAAAAAATGACAATCAAAATATGAAGTGTAAAGAAATCGTCTAAGCTTTTCTTTTAAACTAGTACAAGGCCATATACAGTTGTTTACTTTAAGCCGATTCCATAATAAAATTACTTAAAATACTTTTCTGCTTTATTCCTTCAAAGAATACGAAAATTTTGTTGGCTTCTATCTCGATAGATTTAAAAGGTATCCCCATATTTCCCACGAAAAAAAAAAACATTGATATAATCTTAATAAAAAGTATAAATTCCCCTTCTTCTGTGTGTCTTAATTTACACAAAATTCATTTTTGTAACTGCAAATAGCGGTATATTATATTTCACAAAATTACACATTTAATTCTAAATATCGTACGATCATTCCAAAAAAACATTCTTCGACAACTATAACTGTAAAAAAAGAATAATTTTCCACGGTATTTCAACGCGTTTTGATGGAGAAAAATACGTTAAATAACACATAATTGATTTTTTCTTTTTTAACAATAATTTGTTCACACTATTCTATGAACAACCACCGAATGAATTTTAATAGCAGAGCTGTTTAATCAATTTGCAAACGCAGTATTGCGCATTCACCTTTTATCAATTAAAGCATTACGCTGAACATAAGTTGCATAAAACCAACTTGAAACCAGTTATGGACGAAACGAATCCTCCTATCCATCGCTATAAGCGTGCAGCGAACTTTGGCAAATGCTCGAATACGTCTCGGCAGTGTTGTGAGAGCGACCTTGATTCCCTTGGCCGGGTTTATTTCGCTCGGAGTACGCGGTCGAAGCGTTCATCGACGGTCATCAGCATCCATGAACGCGACTCTGTGTGATTCCAAAATGTGGGTCGGACAGAATCGTCGGAGAAAGTGTATTTTCTCACTCCATATGCCTCTTGACATTCGATATCGTTCCTTGAAAAGCCTATGTTCACCGGCGCAACTCGTGTCTGACATTAACGTGTAAAACGCGATGAACAGATCCAGAGACGCATAGATCTTGTTCAAATATAAGTTCAAATATACGGCGTGTTTAATACCTTAGGTAGTTTTTTTTTCAGATAAAACTAATTATACGTAATTTCTTCGCGATATTGTATATTCAATTAAAGCAATTCCCATTTTAACGACCAATTATATTGTACAGTGGCTATAAAAAGGATTCGTATACCACGTCATGGATTTATTGTTGCATTGATCAATGCTTTTATTATTGCACTTTTGTACTAATTAATTATATCCGACTGTAATAAACTTCGTATCACTGAAACAGTACTTTCGTACGATTATAGAAGTTTTATATTACGGATATGAAAACTATACTAGCACCTAATTACTTAGATCTGACTATAACAAATTTCGTATCATTTAGCAATGGATACTTTTGTGTGATTATAGAAATTTGTTTCTATGGAAATTAAATGTAGAACATAATAATAATAATAATAATAATAATAATAATAATAATAATAATAAAAAAGGAAGATTCGTTGAAAAGTAAGGATAGGTACAAATACTCTTTATAGACACTGTAGTTTGCAACTTCAAACGTATAATGTTCAAATATATATCATTGACAATAAGAATTGTCAATTCTAAAATTTTCAAATTCTCCAATTCCTGTGTTAAAACGTACGCGAATTAAGATACGGATATATCAATACACATGTACCCACGAATCTTTAAAAGAGAAGAATTACGGATGTCGTACAATTATTTGTATATTAAGAATGACAATTTTCAGTTCTCTGGTATGTATCTTCCATACACGTGCAATTTTAATACACATTGAGCAACATAGACTCTGGTACACGTACACCATAAGCGTGTTAACTCGAAAGAGAAATGTTAATCAAACTATCACCGATGCTTAACTCCAACAAAAGTTACGCGCGGAGTATGTTTATTTTAAGAATTCCATTATCAAAATTGTTCAAGAATCTTGGTACTATATCCACGCAACTGCATCGTAACAATCGACAGAAGCAGAAAGTCCAATATCAACTACAATATCAACGACTTGTTGACTAGCGTTCAAGAAAACAGGAAAAGAATAAAGACGCAATGACCTGTGGTGAACCTAATCGCCCGCTTTATTTCCTTTCATTCATCTTTCGACGTCGTGCTACTTATTGCTCGGCCTATTTGGGAAAGGAAAAGTGGATGACGACGATTGTCAGCTACGATAGAACCTTTGTGGAAAGTTGTCGAGGAATGCCCGCTGACCTTGATTGTTCGAGCTCTGTTGTGTTGTCTATCGTAGTGCTGGACGATGGTGTTTGGAATTTGTTCAATCGCTAATTATTCGTATCATACGATAATTGATTACATCTACCAGATTTGAATCCGAATAACGAACTCAGGTTCGATCGCGAGTTTTATTAATCGAGATGGAGGTGAGAAAAGATAGCGAGATTGATGAATTGTTGGCTAAACGCCAATTCGTCTGGGACATTTGCGTAATGACTGATATGATCGACAGAGAATCGTATTTCACGTGGATCATGCATTGCGCAATAAGAGATGTTGCAACGACGTTAGATACACTTGGTACATGTAAAGTCTTTTCAATAAAATACCAACAAATATTCCCAGAATACTTTTTTACGATTTATGGTACTTCAATTCTTGTAAATATGGAACAGGTATACGAAGAAAGTCTTAAAGTCTCTTGAACTCTTTCCATTAGACTCTTTTCAGGCTTTTCATGAAAATTATTTAACAGGGTACGTTATGGTAATTTGAAATAAATAGGAGAAGATTTCAATCAGCAGTAAACGCGTGAATCTCTTCAAATATTTCGATTTGATTAATTTTTTATTAACTCGATCATTCGTAATACAGAGTCGATTAGTACGAGTTTTCGCCATTAAAGTGACCAACTACCAATCAGGATTTCGAAGGTCATGAAACATCTAAACGTTGCATCATTCAACGTGATCATTCCTGTCATCCTCTAGATCTAGTTTCCAAACAAGGGCAGCAGCCTCGTTCAGAATCAGGAAACTAATGGACACGGTCATCGAATAACAGTTACACGCTTTAGTAAGTTCTCGCTAATGGAGCAAACTATCAAATTCGCAATCATGTTTAAAAATTCGTGAGGTACTTTTGACACTGGGATTTCGACACGATCGCCAATGACGGAAACATGACCGTGAGACAAAACGATGGGTGCAGGTGTCCCATTCGTGAAAAGGGTTCGCGTTCTTGATCTAAATGTTCGACCCCGACTGAAACCGAAAGGTCTTTGACCATCACGACCATATTAGGCTTCGAATATTCGATGGACAGACGAGTATTGTATCGACAATCAGAAACGGTGTACGTAAGTATGTAGATTCAGTAAGGAGAGGGTAAACAGGTTCAAAGAAAGTTTCTTCGCAGATTCGAGAGGGGAGAAAGATATATGGCTGTGAGCACTCGAAAGGAATCCAAAGAGAGTCTTCACGAAACTCTTTCGTTGCTCCATTATACGCGAAATTTATGGTATAGAACGTTACTTCAGTTCGAGAAGAAAATGGAAAACCAAGGTTAAGAGGAAACTTTGTGCGTTAGGTTAAATAGAATGCAATTCTAAGAAAATACTGAATATTTTAGAAACCATTCAGTATATTGACCACGGTTAGATTATCAATTTCTATCTATTTAGAAATCACCTATAGTGGCTACAAAAAGTATTTATATCCCTATTTTTCAACGAAGCGTTTTTTTTTTTTTATTAAAAAATAAAATCATTAAATGCATTCGTTTCATTCTTATAGCGCTAGAATTTTTGTAATAACATGAAAGTAGTGCCAAATGATATGAAATTTAATATACCTGTTCAATATACCTTAATATACTCAAGCTTGAATTAATTAGCGTATAAATATTATAATAAATTATATACAAGTACTCTTCGTAGCCACTGTATCTTTTTCACGTGTCGTCCATTCTTATTAAAAATAAATCTCATCGTCCTTACGCTCGGATTAAAATTAATTTCCCTTCAGATACAAAATCTTAATGCTGTAACTATAGAAGATTTCTTCACTAAATTATTCTACAATTATTTTTGTCCACGATTAATCACTTATCTATTTATCCTTCGTTAAAATATGCTGTCATCACGTGTAATCGTAATATTATCCGCGAACGAAGCAACAGGTTTCTAAACGAGCGTAAGTAGTTTCAGCCAAACCACGATGTCTGATCTTCGTCGGATTCTACTACTTCCTCGATACTTGATAGGTGCACGCACGCAATATTGCATGGAGCTTTGCAAGGCTGTTCGACCAAGACTCGCTCCAGTATGGGAAAGTGGCATACGTGCCGAAAAGAACATATACATAGGCATGAATTTGAGTCCAGCGACCTTGACATATCAAAAATCCCCTTTCTAATCGAACAGAAAAGGCCGTCAGAAATTTATCAACCGCGTCATCATCGCACTCAAATATAATTCTCTTCTTTTGTCATTTATTTCAGTTGAATAAAGATACAATACTTTTAGTCAATCATAAGCTCAAGTTACAAATTGTAGGTTGTTAATTTCTTTCGTTCTGTAGATCATTGACTGTGGGTTATCGATTCTTTTTACGATATTTCGACGAATATGATAATGAAGACAACTTATGAAATTTACTGACAAAATTCCAATTCGTTTAATTATTAAATTTATCACTGTTGTGTAAGATAGATATTTCTTAGCAAATGCCACTTAATTTGTCAAGTTTCGCAAATAACAATAGGTTTAGTAGTGCAAGATAAACCAGACAAAATGTGAACTTTTTCATATTTCTGGCAATTTCGATTTCCATATCATATCTTCCTTGCAATTTGAATGAGACTCTAATCAATACCTGGACAATTCGGTCTTTTCCAATTCCCTCTTTGGATCTGACGTATCGACTGGATACGAAATTTTGAAAGCCGAAACGGTGTCTGGTTGCTCATCTTAATTTAAAAGTAAATGCTATTTCACGTTATGCGCTTGCATAATGTCTCAAGATTATACAGAAAGTACGAAAATGTCAAAAATTTCTGGTAGCTAGTTTTGAAATGTATATTTTAACAAAATATTACCTTCTTCGATGTTATTTTTAAAATAAACATTTTTCTGATCAAAAGATAAGTATACGGAGCAAAAGTAGTCTAAAAGTAGTACACTTTACTAGCAACTATCGCATTAACTGAATTATTCTGATGACCGATTTCGCAAATTCATTCCACGATTCACTGATCTTATAAACACGATCTTTTTTTTTTTTGAAAATTTACCTTGAAACTTGATGTAATAATAATTATATTTCGTAACACTAATAACATTATATCATATTACGTTCTCATGGAAAATTATGAAATTATATACGTAGTCTATCTGGGTTAACAAAATTCATATTGTGGATCTGTTGAAACCTACAAAAATCTACAAAAAGCGGAATTAATCAATGTGTTCTGGGAAATTCAATCATGTCATTATATGGAACGGTACCATATCAAAAACCAACATATCGTCGCTTATCGGATAAAACCGATAAGCCAAATCCTTAAGATACATCAATATACATACGAGAAATCTTCGTATCTCTCATTTGTGATCTCTCAAGATAAGGAATCGATCGTTTTTCATGGAAACGTTTTAGCAACTTCCAAAGAACCACCCATGAAATCGATAGAACATCGTGTATCAATCGCAAGAGCTAGGCCGGCTGGTAGACACCACGAATGTAAGTACGTAGCACGTAATCACGTTCAACTTTTACCGTGATTCGCATTTGGGTATCGAGGGCACCTGTACACCGTTCCCGAGCCAGAGAAACCGCTCGTTCCGTTGCGTTGTCTCGGGAGAAGGAAGAAACGTTAACTCGTTGCAGTCATTGTACCGTGTTCGCTCTAAAAATATGTCTGAACGTTAAATTCAATTAATAAGTTCCTTCGAATGGCAAGACGCGCCGGTAGTGTCTTATTTATGGATACGGTCTATGATTAGCCTGATTACATGACGACGTTGAATAATTAAAAACACGGTGGCAAGAGAGAAGTTTGGTGATACGTAAGTTTGGAATTCGCTTTTGGATTCTTCACCGAGGTAGCGGAATTTTCAGTTCTTTTTTCTTTTTCTGGTCGTGGGTTTGTAGAATTTTTAAACAAGCTTTAGACGTATGGAGTATGTTTGACAGTGGCTCCTTTTCCTTTTGATTGAAGTGTGTGAGAGTTGTTGGAACGAAAGATTCATTGTAACATAGAAGGGACAGAAGATGAGAGATGTTCTGAGTTTTTTTTTCAAGTGAAGTCCCAAACATTTCTTCACGGAGGCTAGAAAGAGTCAACGACCAATGTCCACGACTCGAACAAACCACAGTCGAGAAAGCAACTGCTACCCAAATTACATTCACCTACTTCGATACGAGAATAATTTTGTTTATGTCAAGGTTGCGGCAAAGTAGATACTTTGACACGGAGAAAGTAAATAACGAGCATCGTTAAATGTTTTAATCATTGTGCAAAAACGTGTTTCTATAGTTTACGTTTCAACATAGATAAAACTCAACTACCTGTAGAAACGCCAATTATGCCTATTTGTGGAAATTCTAATTATGACTATATATGGAAATCTTAATTATGGTTATATGTAGAAATCTCAAAACAAGATTATGAACAAATATCTAAGCGAAACTTAGCGGCAGAACATTTCGATTGAAACAATAAAAAACCTAATAATGATCTAAATAGACAAATAATCCGATAATACATAAAAGTATAGAATATACTCGTTACATTAATTGGAGGATGAAAGAAATCTGCATTAGGCTCTCGTTCCATCATCTGCACTCACTCACGGGGCTATAAATCTCAATAAGTATCTACGATATCTTAATTTATTCTTATCTCGATCTATTCTCGAAATTCATTTTTAAACGTGCAACTCTTGCAATTCCTGGTATTCCAACTGAACCCGCTGCCAACACAAAGAATACCATCGGAATATAAAAATCAGCGATCCTGTGTACGAATGCGCACAGCTTGTGCGATACATTATAAAAACGCATCCAAACGTATTGTATAAAATCGGAAAATCAAATGAGCCGCTATCGGGACGAGAGTAAAATTGAAAGGCATTTCGAGAGATCCTTTGAGCTAGCCAACCGCGTGAACCTTTCTTCTTCTCTGTTGTCCCCTCCCCAAAAAGAGAATATATTTCTGGACACGGCGAATGAATTCACGAGACAGGACGTGACAGAGAACTCCTTCAGACCTTGGTAGTTGGAGCCATTGTTCGACTACGAATGAGCCTTCGCGTTATCATCGTATATGCGCGATGCGACGTCTCCTTCAGCTTCGACGCCTACAGGATAACTTGCCGCGCAAACCATACCGCGGATTTGCATTTCAAAAAATGCGGAAGACACTGTACGGGAAGTCCCGCGTATTGATATCAACAACGGATCAACCGTATCTTTTTAAGGGGATGAATAAGGTAGAATTAAACGATTGGTCAAGGAGAGGAGAATTATTTATGGAGTGATTGAGTAGAAGGATGGATCTTTTGAGAATGAGGATGATAATGTGTGCGAGAGATAAGAAAATTGGAAAAAGTTAAAAGTGTCACACAGAAGAAAAGTAAAGGAAAGAAATTTGGCGTTCGAAAGACCAAAATTATATTCCGTTCTTTGCATCCTGGTATCTTTGGATTCGAAGATATTCTATTCATAGATAAGAAGTGTCTTCACTTATAGTAAAATAATTTAAAACACAAGAAATATAGATTTGTTACGACATATCGATTGTGAAAGAGTTAAGAATCCTTTCGTCTTTGAATGAGTAAAAAAAAGCGATACAAGGATTTCGATACGACTTTCGTTTATTTTACTGGCTACCGCTTGTAGCAGATCGTCGAGAAGATTTGAACTGCTGAAATATAAAATCCTAGATTCAGTTCATTAAAGTACTATTAAATCGCAAATACTTTAGGATTTTTTAATCGAAGTAATACATAATTTAATAAATATATTTCAGTTCTTGCCTCTCAATTAATTCTATTTCTATGAAAATGCATGTAACTTTTTTGTTCATGGTTCTTCATAACTTCGAGTTTTCCACAACTTAAAGTACAATAATATAATTAATTCGCGATTATCTCTCGGTTAGGGCACGCATGAGATCTTGTAACTGTAAAACTGCTCATCGATTCTGACACAACGCTTCTCAACAGAGTGTGGACGTGGCCGGAAGTAAAGATTAGATTAGAAGCAACGGTGTAAATAATGAGTACGTGCACACACGTATATACGTACAGACGTTACTTCATAAAGATTAAGAAACGCTAAGAAAAGATTTGTTTTTTAACCTTTGACGAATTGTTCTATTAACTTTTCAATGAACGCAATAAAATAATAATACAGACTATAATACGCTTACTATGTACTATAAATCTTATATTATATATACTGTATAATACTATAAATCTTCTTTTATATCTAAATTTATTAATTCCCCTTTTAAGTTTTTATACCTACATTTTTTCGAGTTCTTTAAATTTTTTATTCTTACATAGGGCCAACAAGAATATATTTCTGAATTTTTGGAAAGGTCTACTTTTAAATTATCCAGATGTGAGACATATATAACTCAAAGAAATACTTGGACATTTTAAATCATTGTAGACCACATTATCGATAAACAAAAAAAAAACCCGGATGAGATTTGCAAGTATAATACCAGAGGACACAGCATTATACCTAGAATTCATAGTCAACTCCAAAAATAGTGTAATTTTTAGATACTTGATTTGTGGTGTCAGGTTACAGTACTTTTTAGCATATTGAATGTTACGTCGCGTGAGACGGTCCGTGCGACGTCCCTCATGGTCTGGCCGCCGAGGCCCACACACCGTTACACTGACCCGCAATAAACCTAAGGAGCCACCATAAAACGAATCTTCTATTCATATAAGTATTTTCGGTTTATGGATGGACCTTAAAACAGTCCTTAGGATTATTGCACGCTCTTATAACTTACGGGGAAAGCGGATGTTTGTCTAGCGAAATAGCAGATTTTTCCCATGAACAAGGACACCCATGAGCCACATCTACAGGAGCCTTTCTCCCCATATTTTCATTTATTAACATTAACTATAACCAATGGGTATCGCGAATCGTTACCCTCACTTTCCTATAGAAAAGTGTGGACAACGAATTCGCGTTCTTAGTTCAAAAAGGCAAACCCATACCGAGCTTCCCTCCGTAATAGTACGAGACGGGTCTCCACTGTTCTTCCAATCTTCGTGTAGTCAACTCAAGTGTCTAACCCTTAGAGCAGTCATCTACTGTTCTTCTAATCCTCGTGTAATCAACTCAAGTGTCTTAAACTTAGATCAGTCACCTCTACTATTCTTTCATTCTCGGCGTCGTCATCTACTATTGATACACATTTAGATCAGTCAAATCTATTGTTCTTTCCATCGCGACGTAGTCATCTATTATTGCTTCAAACTTAGTCCTCACTACGGTCTACGCGACATTAATTCAATTTACTCTATGCTTAGACCATTCATCTATCAAGTACACAACTATTAATCGTTTATATCTATTATATCTTCCGACACGACGCAATTTTAAGTGTAGTAAGTCGTTGAAAATATAAATATTATAGAACTGTAGACTACAGTTTTATTCCACAACAAACACCCCTATTACCCCACAAGAAATAAGGGGATCGACCTGTTCGTGGTGTCGATTGTTATAATCGTAACGGGAATTTACATACGACTCCCATTGACGCGCTTCAATGCGATCGCGTCTCCTCGCGACTGGATGAAAATACATTGAATGTTTATACAATTCTAAACAGGAGTTATAGTCAATGCATGAATCGTTAGACTTCAAATAGGAGATATTAATGTATACGTATCATGTATGTAAATTTGTACGAACAATTTAACGTGGAAACTACGAAAGTTAATTCTTATGAACTATTATTATTATTATTATATTATATGTTATATGAATTATATTTATATTTATGAATTATAGAACATGTCGTTGTAATCGATAAATTTTCACCGACAGTATTTCTAATATTATTTTTTAAAAATATTATTGCTACGTATCTCATAAAATAAAAACAGCATTACTACATTTTCCATTTTCACAGCTAATGTTACTAAACAGAAAATTTAATGCTATTTAAATATTATTTCAATTCAATATCGTATTTAATTTATACTTTTTATTTTCAAAACAATTTTTCTACTGCTAATAATCCCAAAAGAATTTGTACAGCGTATTTTATCTGTAAAGCTACAAAAATATAGAAACTAACATCGAGGAAGAAGACAGGTTTTATACTATCGACCAAACTATTTCTTTCAATAAAAGTAAATGATGTTCCTCCGAATAAGATCTAAACGAATCCTACTGGAGTGAACATCCTGTGAGTTAGAATTGAATAATAACTGTTACAAGACATATATAAATTATTATACAGGATATATGTCGTTAGTTATCATTGAATGAAGATCATCAGATAATTAGGAAGGTATCATACGTCACAAGTACGTTTATAGAATACAAGTTTGGCTTCGACATTGTAACCGTATGATTTTAAAGAATTCGATTGATCGGAGGACACGGTCGAACCTTCGTAATCTCGACACGATCCTGCCATTATCGTCCCGTTATGTCATAAGAACATTAGGAAGCAAGATGAATGCCGAATTCCAGCCTGTGAATGAATGACCGGTGTTCCTCGCAGAAACACTCTCTCGCGAATTGATTCACTGAATTTTTCCTCGCTAATAAAATTACAAATTCATGGTTGGCGAATATATTTTCGATGGGACAGGCTGTGAGTTCTTGGGTACTTCCCGGAATCAAGGCGAAGCGTTATAAAATGGAAAAAAATTTCGAGCGTCAAGGATATCTTATAATATAATTAATTCATTTGTTGCGATGAGACACGATGAAGTAAGGAAATTTGAATAATAATGTTAATAATTAACGCTAACCGATTGAGAAGAAAAATAACTGCTAATTCGATAATAACATTAATAAATAATTGAGAAAAATACGACTGAACTAAAACTGAAATATACTTAACGAAGAGAAGTAAATCATTTGCTAATATGCTGCATGTTCCAAAAAATTATCATTTTTCTTTTAAAAAATAAGGGAAACACGACGTAAAAAGTTTTTCATAGATTTGCATACTCGAGTTATTCGTAGTGAAACCAATTATCTAAAATTAGACTACGCTTAAGAACAAAAGGAAACAACTGCTTCATCGCTAACAGGAAAAAATAATGGAACGTACTGATAAGAATAAATAAGTAAAAGAACTATTTACGGGTACGTTCATTCATTCGCTTCTCGGAACTATCTCCACTTTCAAGGAAACAACTTCATTGCCGACAAGAATTTTTTGAATTAAAATTAAATATACCATAAGCTGCCTTACGGCAAGGATATCTAATAATACATCTGATTGTTAGGAATGCAGCTACATCGTCGAGAAATCGTTATGTAAAAATCGTGTACTTAATTTATTCACGATCAACTTGCAATATTCCATAACAGTATTCTACAATCATTCTGATGCGCGGTCTTTCGTTAATATGCCAGTCTTGTGATCAAGATCCGTGAATTTCATCGTTCTCAACAGCTTCGGCACATCCATAGACATTGTACTCATTCATGCAGGAAACGTCTCAATTGACGCAGTGCGCAAGAACCGCGGATGATTCATAAACCTTCCCTGAATGGGAATCTTATCACGCGTCCATCTCCTTTTGAAACTCTTCCGATTACTAGATCGCGGATTTTTATGAATTTATAGTATGGCAGGTTTATTTGAGTCAGCCAAGCTTCGCCGTTTTTAAATTCAATCTTGATCTGCTACAAGTTTGAACCGTATAGAATGATCAAATTTGTTATGTATTATGAAACATCGTTACTTTTTAATGTAATGACGGAAGAATGAGAAAATATTGTGTACTTTAGGTTCAGTAAGAAAAAATGTGAAGAATGATTCGAATAATGCCATGGTTGAAATATTCGAGTGCGTTAATAAGGAGATATTAGTTATTAAGAGAGACGTAGAATCTAAGGAATATAATGGGACATTGTCTTTGGATGGAAATTCTGTCCATATGTCAAGCCAAGTAGTATTGTCATAATTTGTCTGATCATAAGGAGAACTGGGTCCAATAGACAGACACAAGTCTAATTTCGTTAAATGGTATATAACATGTAGATATCAGTTGCCTGTTCCTAAAAAAGTTTGGACCGACACAAACGCAAGTAGTATTGACATGAGTCGTCTGGCCGAAGGAGATCTCGACTCGATAGACAGACACAAGCTGTTGCTTGGATCTCCAAAGAGACCAGGTAGCAATAGCTCAAGAGAATAATTCAAAAGGACATCTAATCAACGTCTTGGAGTTTTTCAAATTTAATTAACTCCATCCTCAGATATCTCTATCATCTTTCATCGCCTTTTTATCAACATTCAATCCAGTACTTTTCTCGTTTTCAATATTGACGATATCCTATCTCAAACACAATCTCTGACTCCTTAAAAAACTGGGACAACCGTTAAAAGAACTGGTCAAATAGATATAAACCAGTAGTTGCCTGGCAACATTACGTGAAATCGACATATAATTCTTTGAACCAGGATGCATGGAAATGATCTGATTAGGGAAGGGTCACGAATAGTTCGTCGAACAGTTTGGTCACTATCGATAGAAGGATCAGGCATCGTAATAATTTATAAGCGAAGAAGATCCTTTAATAACTCGATTAAATCCGCATTGATACTAGTTTCTCGTGGGGAACAGATGTGCCACATATCTCTGTACATCGCGGACATTCTCTTCAATTACGTCTCAAGCCAGAGGTCGACCTCAAAGCTTGCGTTACTGTAAATTATACCGCGATAATAAAGATCCACAGGAAATCATGTGTTCGGTAACATTTCTTGTCCTTCCACGGATATTATCTCACATTGTCGTCTGGATAATCAGGGTTTCATTAAATAGGGATCTTTAATGTTACTTAAATTGCACTTATCGTTGTATTCGAAGTGCGTGAAATGTATTTCTTTAATGATCAATTTAACCATGTTATTGCGATATTGTTGGATCATCAGATAGACATCAAGGATTTACCGGAAGGTTTTTTTTTCTTAGACCTTGTGTCATCAGATTGGATTAAGATGTGGTTAACTGCACGTAATGCCGATGATCATTGTTACTCTCAAGAGTTTTCGAAAATATTTTTCTACTAGGCTGCTGAGAAATAAATTATAATTTTTGATAGACACATATCGATCGTGTGAAAAAGCGCAAAAGGCAATTACACGTTTTCAAAACTTACACAGCGTGTATCACGATATGATTATGTGCGAATGTAACCTCTATTCTAACGTTTACTTTCATAGACGAAGAGTAGGAATGCAATCGAAATATGTTAATATGGTTGCCACATAGAATAGCAATTAGATCAAATCGATCATTATTATTAATGAAGTTTCAATACCGATCTAGATATATTGAACCGATCTTTATTTTGAAGACTATCCAACAACTCTATCTCTTTAATTATATTCATAAGAATATAAATTTTTGCATAAACACCGTCAATTTGCCGATAAGTCGGTCAAAAACCACTTTTATCGTCTAAGTTGCAGAAACTTCGCAGAAAAAGTAACGCGAAAAATCCTATGAAACAACTTTCCGAGAAAGAAGCAGGGCGATAACATGTAGTTCGATGAATGACCTAGTATCGATAATGTTACCTAAGCAGCCATTGTAGACGTCAGACAAGCTTCTAGACGAAGTGGACGTTGATCTCAACGACGCTAGTACCGCTTCTGTTCTCACGCAAAAACACGGAGGCGAAAGGTGTGTTATGCAGTACAAAGGAGCACGGGATCTGGATTCAAACCGATGACTTACATTTCGTACTTTTCACCGTTACGCGTATTGTCCTCCGCGAACCTGTGAATTTCATGCTCCATGGCTACGATTCGATTATGTAAAACTATGGCGCGAAAAAGTAGGTAGGTGCTCGATGTGAAATTAAAAAGTTGTTTCGTGTTATGGCCAGTGATCAGGTAACATTTTTGAAAAGTTTTATACGCGGCTCGTAGCGCCGCGTTAAGAAATTAGCAGTAAAATTGTGGAAATTTAACGAAATTCTATTCCATGAAATCAAACGATATGCGATGAATACAGATGAAACGAGATATTCGTCGAATAACAAAAATATTTAATAACTTGGCTAATCCTTAACGAAAATAGTCAATCGCTAATGATATTTAAATCATCATAGTGTTAAGAACAAAATGACTGTCAAAAGCTTTTCTAACCAATATTTACTTACGCAACGTAGTGTAATGCAAGCGAAAGAATTTTTCTCCTCCACGGATCACGGTGAGAATCACATTTCTCGAAAGCTATTTCCTTTCGTCTGATCCACGTACTTACATCTATAGTTAATCTTACCGCGAGTATCTATGTACGCTCAGCTACAACATTCGTGTTAACATTCGAGATCTTCCTTCGACGTTGTATCGATGAAAGGCGATCTTCCAAATGTTTCTACAAGGCTAGCATTTTGGTTCACCGATTCGCCAGTCTCGCAACATTTGCCCCGGCTTGCGAAAGCATCGTTATTTACACGATGCACATTGATTACTACGTTCGTGAGCAACGTTGATCGGATCTATAGTTCGTCATGCAGGAATTACGAAGGCACAGGTAGAATGTAGGCTACCGTTTACGTTTCCCACGTCTCCGGCCAATCTTTCATCGACTTCTCTTTCTTTATATTCACATTTTTATGTTTGAACTTCTTGCAAGAAATGAATTTATTATTATTCATTTGAATTAGTGGTTTCGCCATTAACTGTTTACGGTATATTATGTTATTTGTTTTTGCTATATATTACCAGTGAATAGTGAATTATACAAAATAGATACAATTGACGCAAATTACAGCCATCCACAGAAATGGATATGTAGGTTCTCAAGTTATATTTCTTTAATTGTATCGGTAAAGGTGTGAATCTGCACAAACACCCGCAGTGAGTTCGCGTACTTTGTAAAGAGGATATTTTTATTGAAATAAAACAGGCTGATTTCTGATGATCCTTGAACGATTCAGAAGATGTACTGTAGGCGTGTAATGCAACAAACGTAATGAAAAATCTAATAATACAAGTGTCAAGATTCACCAGTGACGAAAAGAAAAATATATAGATCAGAAAGGATTTCATTGTTTTTATATAGAATTGATGAAAATGTTATTACACGAGGCTGTTATTTTATTACAACAAATAGATTTTATTATACTACAATCAATTCTTTATATCGAATGACTCCAAAAACAATCCGAGGAAAGATAATCATAGATTTTTCTATTGCCCTTCCGAGGTTTCCCTTAGTTTTTGTAAATGTCCCAGTACTTATGAATTATAAACGTGATTGTATCCTAATTTGTACACTACATCAGAACACGTCACTATTGCCGCAGGTGTAAGGTGATTGTCTTCCGCCCCAAATGACAACCCTCTAGAGGATATGTAATTAGTTTCTATTGAGCAACGTCCCGGAATGTTTCTTATATCCTTCTAGAAAATGCACGCCACGCAACACCCATGGCCAACGTGCTCCATTAATTTCAACGTATCGATACTTTTCATAAGTGCCCGTTACAGAAGGATTAAAAAAGTCAAATATCTGTAGACCGGTTCTCCCACATCGAAACAATCCACAACCTACCTCGTTATTAAAATACTATTAACGATTGGCTAATTATAACGTACATGGTTTCATGGAGCGGAAATCACGTTTAATTCTATAAATTCTACGTGTTTTGGTATGTAGATTGGTTGCTCGTTTTCGAAATGTGCCTTGGAAACTTTACAATTTTCCTTGCAAGTGAATGGCCTTAACATGGTACCAATCGCGAATGGCCTTAACATGTGAAGTTGGACAGGATATACAAAAGAAGTAGTCAGATATAACATTGAAATAAACAACATAAAATAAGGCATTATATATTTCGTCTTGTATATTATATATTTCCTATAAATATAGGGAGAATTTCTATATTTAAAGAAATGTTTAAAGAAACATATTTGTATCAATTTTTCCATTCTTCGTACAATATAATATGAATTTACTACAGCTAATTAATGGTATGTATGTGTAATGAAATTAGGCCGAAGGAATAAAAAAAGCCGACGTAGGTTCTCTATGTTAATTTATAGGCTGGTTCATCCAATGCAGTGCGCAGTAATTTAACAATAATCGCATTGTAAAACTATTCATGCATTCCTGTGCGTGCGTACACACGTGCAATGTTCACGAGAGTAGAATGCCAAAAGCATAGACGCCGTGCGTCAATGAAGGAAATCTCCCTTATTGTACGCAAGATATGGAGAGTGACGACCATTGGGAAATAGGATTTGCAAATCGAACCAATGTTAATGACCTTACATTTGCATTTGCGAAATTTGTTAGTCTAACTCTATGGCCAGTACTCGTTTCAGCCAATAAAAGGATCTTCGACGATATCATCGATAAGTCACGTAAAACCGATTCTCATTGTTGTAATACTATTTCAATATTATAACAACAACACAAATAATGATTATTAACATTTAGATGTATAAAGACACAAAGACTTGTTGATGGTGGTAAATAAAATTCGACTCTACTCATCATTCATCTGTATCTATAATGTTTGAATAATTAATGTAATGCCTATATTATTAAAAACATCCATAAATCGGACGATTATACTGTAATGAATTATTATATTAGTAATGATAATTTTTATAGGGATAATGTCACGTCCCACGCCCCGCACGATCCATAGCGCAAAAGTAAAATTGTTAATTTCTTTCATATCAAGGTAATTTAAAACGTTTATTTGAGACCGTGTTTACAGTATTTGAAGTGGAAGGCAGTTAAAGCCGCTAAAAGCTATATCTTGCAAAAACTTAATATTTAACAATGTTTTTATAACGATATTAAGACAATTTAAACTGTATACAAAGTCGGCAGTTTGAAACGTTGGGGATCTTCCCAAACATTTTCAAAATAAATACCCCGACGTTTTTCCACCTCCGGCAGATATAAATAAATATAGCGACTCAGAGAAGTTAGTAACAATAATTACCGTTCGTCAAACGAATAATTACCATTGTCTACCGAAGAGTTAGTTATCATTTTGTTAACCGAAGAATCATCATTTTGTCAACCGAAGAATTACCATTTTGTCAACCGAAGAATTTTATATCCGTCAGTCTGTCAGTCAATTGTCAATATCGAAATCGAGTAAGATTTGAATACATTATTACATATTGTTAATTTACTTTCGAGCAACTTTAATCCTCTCCCGTGCCAGTATTCCAGCATATAGTAAGTTAGCCGAAAGTGGAACTTATTGCCAGTTGCATTAAACGTTAGTTAACGCTACCGAACGCGGCAACTAAAGAGAACGTGACAGATAAAATTCTAATCAATAAATAACATACAATAACTATCGAGTTATAACATAAGTAAATTCAGTTAAACTCAATACATTTCCTTTATTATGACTGAACTTATTTATGTTAATCTAATTAATCCAATATAATCAAAGAAATAATTAAATTTAAAGCATTCTAGATTTGAAGGAAGTCTTACAAGAAGCGTAAATTCTTGATTGAAGAATCAGTAAATAAGAGCCAACATTTATATATCTACGCAGAGTACTACACCGAACAAGCCGAGAAAGTCAAGAACGTGGATTCCATGGGTTAACCATGATCGAAGAAGGATATCTGACGGGCCAGTTAGCCTACTTACGAAGACTTGAAATTCGTCCCGATGCGACGTCATCACGACCGGTTCTCACTTATTTCGATAACATTGCCCAGCAGTGGCCCATGAAATATAAGAAAAGGTTTCCTATGTGATCAGCGCCCAACCAACGAATCATAATTTACCTAAGACTTGCGTAATAATTGTGGACGACATCGCCGACGTGCCGAACTCGTGTCTTCGATTTGCCAGCTATTGAAAGAGATTTCAAAATCCGGTCTCTGTGTCACTTTCGAACAGAGAAAGTCGTGCAATTCATTTTGCCGTTCGTAGAACGATTTATAGAAAACTTTCGTTAGAGATTGCTAAGACACTTAGAAATTGAAGCGCGAATAGAAATTGTTCAAATGGAATATTAATGTTCCCAATGCATGGAATTATTATTATAAATGATATTATTAATTTTAAATAATGTTTTGTATTTGTTTCTTTCGATACAATAATGATTCAATATAATTTAGTGATCTTCAGTGTTTGCATTATACGGAACATGAACGAAAAAGTTAAATTTGACTATTGCGCATGCGTTTTGCGGTCTTGCGCCGCTTGTATTGTCGATATAATGTTTAAACAACATTGTAAATATAATAATACGATGTTATGGTAAGAATAGTAAATTATAATATAAAATATGATTTTTTATAATATTTTTTATATGAATTACTACATTTTCTAACACAATACCGTTTTACAGTTGTAATATGACTAACGTCAGTAGCAGACGGCAGGTAAGTCGTCTGCTAGAAACAGCTGACAGTTCTGATACATAAAAACGTGGTTATAAGAAATTTATTCAGATTATTATGAATGTCTCATCCTTAGTTTTATGAATTTACATGTATAGCATGAAAATAAAACCGCTCGTATGGAAAACCACTGTTTATTTTTCGATATTTCACATAAATTTCTCGGTAAAGAAACACCGATTTACCGACACATTTTAGTAGACATTATGTAATTTATAAAATCTATAATTCTTTCTCCTATACATTTCGTTATTATTGTCTATCACCTTATTTTCCTTTTCATATATACATATAAGAATTAAACAAAAAATATTATATGTGAGAGCGCGGAAAAATTTTTATGCCCGAAACGAATAGTAGGTTATGTTACTAACAACAGAAGAATTACTCGAATATCTGACTGAAAGTGCACGAAATGAAGAAAATTTTCGCTTGCATCACAAAATACTAATACTGTATGATCAGAACGATGATTTGTAATTGCATCGTGACTATGTTGATTCTAAATAACATTTTACAAAACGTAACAGTGCCAAGAAGTAAATTTAACGTACCTGACAATGTTGAACCAAGGTACTGGTCGGATGTTCGATTCTAGGTCGTGACTTGACACATGTCGTTGAAACTTTCCTTCGTAATTGGGCGAGATGTCTGAACTGGCACAATTTCTCTGCACGAGCACAGAGCCTACTCGACCCTATACACGCCATAGCGAAAACTGTAGTGACCCGAGTCACACGACTTGCGAAGACTTTCGAGTTCCACTAGCCCCACCGACACTTCAAAATCACTTCCCCACCCACTTTTCCCTTTCCCGTCCCCACCTGTAAATACACCTGCTACACGCGGAATTAGTTGGAACAGAACTACACATTATAAATTATAAGTAAAATATTAATCATTGAGTACTCTCCAACAAAATATTGGTAGACTTTCAGAAGAATGCTAAATTCAAAATCTATTAGCGACCTCTAATTGATGCTTCTATTATTTACTTTCCAAATTCTTATATATAAATTATTTAATGCTTGTTTTCCTTCACTATTTACAGCGTACATTTTCAAATAAGCGTAGACTTAAAACAGTTTCTGCAAATCAGAATATATTCTGTAACGATTCATTTTAATTTTCATACTATTAATCTCAGTTAAATTTCGTAATAATTTTCTTCTTTGATTACAATGAATAAGGTGATTGTAAGGTTTGTAAGGTACACTAACGATTTGAATAAAGTGAAACTATATATGAGAATTTAAAAAAAAGTTATTAAATTTCGTGACTTTTTGTGTTTTAAGAATAAATCTTAACAATACATGTTCATCTTGATTTTACTCTGTGTTAATCTTTATGATCTATGGGGTACATACTTTAAACATGGCGAACGGTATTTTGAGTAGGCTTTATGGAGCATTTAAAACATTTAATCAAGTAGTTGATACTATATTACGTCGTGGCTTTCCATCAGGTAATAAAAAGGATATTCTTATATTATACTTACATTTAGGTATTATATATAACTCAGAAGTGAGATATTTATATTCTTTATTGTACCTAACCTCTTCAACATATTACGAATTTAAATTGTTTATTATTATTGAAAATTGCTAATGTCATGCAAACAGTAGAATAGTATATGTTTGCATATCTAATCTATTATTATTATCAAAAAATCATTTGCTTTTGATTTAGGTAATTTATACGCGATCGAATGTAACGCTATAAATGTGCAGCCCATTAATTTTCCTGGATATTCTATAAAGGATATTTTAAATGAAACAATTTTATGGGCCGTACCTGTTAAACGACGAACTATAGAAAAACGTCTTAAGAGAAGATTTGGTGTTCCTAAATATATTTGGAAACCTCATGTACCAAAAACAAATATCTTAATGTGTAAAAAATGTGGTCACAATTATGAAGCTGGTACACTTTGTGGTAAGATATATAATTTTGAAAAGAACTATGATCTATTGCAACACTAGCTTATGATATATTTGTTCTTTTCCAATTTTTATAGGATACTGCTATGAAATAGTAAAAAAGGAAACAGAAGAAATACAGAAAGCTATACAAGATTCATTGGAATTGAAACCTATTGAACAGGATGTTATAGTATTATATGAAGGAGAAAAAGAACAATTACGAGATAACTTTTGGAAGGTATTTACATAATGTTATATATCTAAAATGAAATATTTCATCTTATTATTATTGTACATATAATTTACAATTATGTCTTTTTATAGAAACAAAGAATCGTAGAATTACCTAAAAAGAGACCTGATTGGTTCAATCCAAATTTACTTCAGCCAACAGTGAAAGAATTAGCTGATTCAAAACAAGAAGAATTAGAAACTGAAGTTTCAGAAAATATTAAGGATAAGTGAATAATTATTTTATATTGATAAGCTATTTTTGTTTATATTAAATAAATTTAAACAAAGTAAACTATTGATAATTCTTGTTTTATTTCAAAATGTGATATTATTACAATTATAAATATTGTGGTAATATTTTTAACCTCTCCTATATTTCTATAGTTCATGAACATAAAAATAGGTGTAATATTGATAACAGTCACTTTCTTCATTACTATTTATGTAGTTTCATTATTTCTATATATGATAGTTTGCTTTTATTAAATATTTTCTGAATCAACAATTTATAAAATCCAATAATGAAAAACATTTCTAATTCTGTTAGAATTAATACACTTTTAACAAAAGTTGGTCATATTTACATTTACCATTCTCCTTTAAAAAAAAAAAACCACAAAGATATATAAAATTCTCTGTAAAAACAAAGGTACTTCATTGTTTATACCATAACCCCCATCCTGTACAATTATTAGTGAACAATTTCAAAACCATCTACAGATACTTCTTTGTTAAAGTGGCTCAAAACATGTTCATGAAAATCTGCAAATGTGACAGCTTTTCCATAAAATAATCCACATAATGGACAAATTTTATTGTTTTGATCTGCATTATCTGCTATATTTGAACACTTTTCCAAAGATAGGCTTGCAGTTTGAAGACTGGTTTGAGTTGCACCATGTTCTTTAATACTTTCATTGAAATTAAATTGAGTACCTGCTTGACACATTTTTTTATTCGCATTTGTACGGCAATTATTACACATTAAGCCTATAAAATTATATTTGAGGGTTAATTCCTTAAAATATATAAAAAGACGCATTTTCATCCTGCTTAATAGACGCAAAAGTATCCACATTGTCTTCACTGAACGTAGTCATCAAAATATGGAAAATAGTTTGTACATTTTAAAATTTATAATTATGTGACTATATTTTAATGAAATAATCTAGGTTCTTTTTTTTTTAATGATACTAAACACGACCGTATTAAAATGAATTGAAATTAAACGAGATACATACTATATATTTAGGAAATGAACAAATTAGTAACAAACCCGAACGTTTACTAAGCGAGGATACTAATAATTCTTTATTTATACCTTCTTTTTTCTTCTCGAAGTTTTCCAGTGTCCTTCTCAGTTTTGTCTGTTGCGCTAATAAAATGTTTTTCATTTGTGAGAGTCTAATATCATGCTGTTTTAATAATTCTAAATCTGTATCTGAATCCTCAGGATAAGTAAAGCCAATACTTCGTAAGTCTAGTTCAGTACCACTTTGTAATTCAACCATCTAATTAAATAATTATTGTGTAAAAGCAATTATTAGTTATAAAAATGTTTTATTATCTTACCTTACCTTATTTTCTTGCTTACCTCTGCATACTGTTGTTCTAGATCTGATTTTTCTAACATAATACTATTTATAAGTCTAAGTGATATCTCTTCTAAACTTTGTTCTTTCTCGCCTAGATCAAGATGTAATAATATAATTTTTGTTAAACATACAACCCAATTAAAAAATAAACATTGAATACATACCTTTGTTTGTGGTTAATGTACATTCCTGATTATTATCTTCTTTAACAGAGCTAGAAATATCACGGAAACTATAGGACACAATGTCTAACGGTTGTGCTGCAGTATGTTGCTTAAGTGTATCGGAAATTTTTGTCAATTGACTTCCTAAGGATTTATTGGTTCTCATCAATTTAGTCAATCTGTTCCATAACTGTCGGTTTTCTCCTGCTACCATAAAAACTTGGTGAGTAAGTTGAGATTTCTGTTTCTTGAGCTCTTCTATTTTTTCCTGTCGATCAAACTATATTAAAGTATAAGACATTAAAATGTAAAATACATACATTCTATGCATTACTACATATGTTATATAAACCTTCAAGGTTTGTACAATAGTTTTTTCATTATCATTAGCTTTTGTAATGGCTGCAGATTCATCCTTTCCACATTCAAGTCTCAAACACATATTTTCTTCTTCAACAGTAGCTAATCTTGTTTCCAATTGTTGACAACGTTCGTTCATAGTCTTAAATGCAACTAGCAAGGCATAATAATTGCCACATTTTTCATTATCCACATTCTCAGATTGTTCCATGTCACTCATGTTGTAAAAATGCAATTAGCAAAAGTGAAAATATAATTTCACAATTTGATAATTACTAAAAAGTATAACAGCATTTATATTATTTTATGTAAACGTACATAACTAATAAACACTTGATATTCTTTTTGCTTCCTTACATTTCGATATAAAGGATCATTCCATATGAATTTCAAAGAATTTCAAATAATAAGTAATAATTAGGTTCATAAATAATACAATAAGATTGTCAAATTAGGTTAAGTTGCTACATACTTTAACACTTTGAAACTTAACACGATTTGTTAATATTTTCGAATTTTGACACTTAGATACATGTAACAAATAAAATTCCTCAACGTAAATTTGTTAGTTTGGGGTAGTCCCCGTTATCACTATCTTATTAGTAATATTACCGATTGAACGTAGAATAAGATTGCTATAAGAACAGTCGAGATACAGATGTTTGTGGTAGTACTGTTTTTAACTATTGAAATCACATGCATTGAATTTGCAGAACATAACCTTAGTATATATTACACAATAAAAATTGTATAATCTATATATCAATTGATAATAAAGTGAAAAACAATAAATTATTTTCAATTAAAGAAATTTCTCTTTTTGTGATAGTTTCGTTATCGATTCTCCAGGACTATTCTAAACTGCTAATTATTAACAATTTTTACAGATTATATATGTTTTTAATAAGGACATTCATAAAGCAGGATAGAACACTTTTCTCAACTTCTTCTATTTTTTAAACATAATTAGATTATTGAAATATATTTAGTAATAATAGTATGAATAATTAAATAATATACCGTAATAGTATTTTTATTAATACATACCATATTTTATGTAATAATAGCAACTTCACTCGTGTAACACATAAAAGCTTATCGTTAGGAATATAATTTTGTTCGTACTTGTTAACGAATATTGTCTTAAACATGTTTTCTACTCTCAATTTCATCAATTTGGCTATTTGAATACGTCAAATTTACGCGCGCTTGTATATAAGAAACATAAATACTTCTATTGACGCAATATATTGTAAAGTCAAATCGAGTGTTTCTATTGGTGTAGAATATTGTCAAATCAAATTGAACGTTTCTATTGGTGCAAAATATTGTCAAGTCAAATCGAACGTTTCTATTGGTGTAAAATATTGCGAAGTCCTTGCCGCCAGTAATTCGTTTGAAAAGGGCGACGCGGGACGGCATTCTACTGTTGAAATTTGTGGACGTTAGAGTTTGTCGCGTTATTGCGTCATTATTACATTTTCATTTCGTCTTTATCATCATTTCTACTCTTCGATCTGCTTCATTTAAATAGTACGTTTTTATTTAATCACTTATTGACCATCATTTTAGTAAAATTAAGAAGTACTCTGCATTTTTTTTTTGTACTTTTATCGTTGACGTATAGTTGACGGTTAGAACTGCATTACCGGCTTTTGGGCAGAATTTGGGTTCTATTATCCCTTAGTTTCACTGTAATTGGTTTAATTATTATAAATTATTGGTTTTCATACATTCATTTAAAATTGTTGGTTTCTTTTTGTACAGATTATTGGCTGGTGATGTGATTGAATAGGGGTTCACAGCATAGACGTCACAGACGATTAATAATCGATAATTTATAATGATACGAAATGAACGCCATGGATGATTAAAATCAATTCGTTGATTTTTCATGCAGATTTGGTAATGATCGAACTATCATAATAAAACAAAGATATGTACAGGTTTATTTTCTCTTTTTATTAAATCGATGGTAATCAATATTTACTACGTAATTGCTATACAATTTACATTGGTATATAATGATATTAGCTTATAAATAATTGCATAATTTGTTGAAAATATTGAGATGAAAGAAAAGAAAGTTAAAAAACAACAGTATTTCTATACCAACATTCCGCTCTCCCGCTCCCTGCTAATACAACTTTTTTTCAAAGGATATTAGTGACCGCGCGTAATGCGGTCTGTAGAGTCAGTGTTTGGTGCGTAATATTTTTTATATTTTCTAGAGCACGATAGCTCTTAATAGTTATAAATTCAATTACAACAGTTATACGCGAAATTAGAGTCAGTGTGTTCGCCGATTGTTAGTTAAACGGATGCGCTAATAGCCTTTCCTTTTCTTTCTTTTTTCTTTTTTTTTATTGTTTTTTTGAACATTCGCTTTCGGTAGTAGAGTCGCAAGTTTCGCAAGAGGATACAGTCTCTTCTGGAAATTAAGATTGTAAGTATTTATGTACATTGTATTCTAATTTAATTTATTATTCGTATTTTGATCGAACTACTGTTAATTTCCATTGATATAAAATCTAAAGGTCATAATATTGAAATATACAACAAAAATGTTTAGCAGGCTTCAGAAATGATTAGATTCTCATTATTTCTAGGTTAAACATTGTTATTTTAGCATTCCAATTTTTATAGTAATTAGATTTCAATTTTTATTATTATTAAAGTCTTAAGTTTGAATAGTTTTAGTTTTCAATACCTTAAACTCCTTAAACAATGAACGATATATTTTTCAGAAGAAATTATAATATTTCACATGTTTTGTTTCAGTTTTTCTATAACTCCTATTTTTTCCTGTGCTTCAGGAAGGACGCAGTGAAGCTTCGAAACTAAGCATGTAAGAATTTTTGCTTTAATTATTATTAATTAAAAAATAAGATTTGATTTTAAACTTTAATATCAGAATTCCAATTGTTATAGTATTTAGAATATACTATCAATTTAACTTCTGTATCATTAACAAAGTTCAAAGTTTGCATAGAGTTTCCTATTTCATTATCTCAAACTTTTTGTTCGATCATCAGTTAATTCTCAAAATAAATTATTCATATAAAAAATTATTCATTCATATTATTTATATATGATAATTCATATCCTGTTAAAGGTTTATCACTCCTTCCTCTTTCTCTTATTTCCTGAAAAGGACTTACTGGCGCTTCAAAAGCCTGGAATGTAAGTAATTTTGTAATCTGTGCTCCATTTAACTCTATTCTTTGTATTTAAATTTGTCATTCTTGAATTGAATATTACCTTCAAAATTTGAATTAATAGAGATTAATAGAAATTAATTTTCCACTACTTCAAATTTTCCAAATTATTAACGGTATGTTTTAGAACAAATTATAATATTTCATACCTTATTACAGATTCTTTTTCAATGGGATTTCCTGCCTCCTCTTTAATGACAACCTTCACGGTGACTTTCCTTGGGCTACCGCAGCATCGATGACCACGTTCCTCGCATCTTATCGTGAGTCGCATGCGTTCTTCTTCCTCCAGTTACTCAATCATGTCGTAGGGCAAAAGGTCCGAATCGACACGGGTGATTGGTTGTATTACGTAGAATTTTTTGCGAGCACAGTAACCGCGGGTATTTATTATACCCGTGGGTAGTAACATTTTCATTTTCTATATATTATTTATTAGTTCAGGATAGGTCTTCTTGCACATCGCGTCTTTTCCTATATTAATTACGCGATACTGACAAATTTAATATTAACAATATTAATAATGGTACTAACTGATAAAAACGATATTGTATTAACAATTAATTTGAATATTTGTGGTTGAAGATATACATGTATGTTCACTATAATCACTTTTAAAGTTGGAATATATTAAAAATGTATATATACAGAGAGTTGTAATGATTTAATTAAATATTTTGTAGTGATGAAGTCGGATGCCCTCCGACTTCGTTGCATTAAAGATTGCAATTATTGTATATTTAATAATAACGCTAGTAAGACATTTTTTATTTCACCTTCTATTCTATGATGACATTATTACGATGAATTTAATTGTTTGCCATGTATTTTTTTAATTTGAGTATAAATTTAGAGATAATAAAATTTAGTCCTGTTGTACAAAAATGCATTGAATTTTATGTGCAAGAAGAAATTTCGCGACAGGCAAGTTTTGGAATCAAAGCAACAAGTTTTGAACACTGCTTTTACGCTTTCGAAAATATGCTTTGACGAAGGGATTGCCTGAGGTTGTTTGCACTAATATTTTACTTTGAGTCAATTATTACATAAATTTCTTATTCATTAATATCATTATTCAGTAATTCATAGAGACAATTATTTGAACGAATCGTTATATTATACTGATCTTATTTTTGCTGTTTTCTATAAATAAATTCAATATTAGTATTTCTTTAATTTATTAAATTAATGAAGTAGAGTATAAGTGGTAGTAATTGAAGTAAAATTCGAGAATGCAAAATAAAAAAAGATTAGCCCGTTAAATACAAATTAGATGCACTAATATCTCTTTTAGTTAGGATTTTCAGGTTTAACCCTTTCCGTGTTCATTGCCAGGACATCACTCACGTGCCCAGGTGCTACTTGGGTGATAGAAAGGCAATGAGTACGATGACTATTGATTTTATAATAATTTCTAAGCGACTGACGATGTGTTAGCGTATCGTGCACGACGTACTTTCCACATGTGTGTGTGTGTGTGTGTGTGGTTAGGCTATGGAATTGCGTCGTTTTCATACTTGTTCCATTTGCTATAAATTTAAATTATAAAAAATAAATACACACAAATATCATTTCAATTACAACCTGTAAAAACAGGGATTCGTTATCGAATATAAATACAGGGAAACACGGACATTAGTGTTCTTAATTTTATTGTTAAATTATAATAAATGGTACCATATTTCGTACCATCTACAATTTCTTTGAAAAATAGACTCTCTGAATTAGGAATATTTGTAATTAAAACTGAGATTTACTTTTATCGCGTTGTACGCAATGGTCGCTAGTCTTCGTCAGTCGATTTCAGAAAAATGGTACGTAACATTAGAGTGTGAACGTTGTATGTTAAACTCGGGTGTCGGAGGCGTCCCGGGATGTCTCTCTAGTGTAGGCCTTTGCGCCCGGGTTATGTGTGAGAACCGTGGAGTGAATGTGTTGGTGTGCTTGTTTTGCTATTTTTTTAATTTTAAATATAGGTTTCCGGGTAGAATAGGTAGCATATTTTCTGGTATGAATGTTAACTATAAGTAGGTAGGGCCGGGCAGGTTGGCACAGTCTCTCGGCGGGGGAAGGTGCGTTTTCGCGTGTCCAACCTGTTTCAGGAAATTTCATTCGAAAAGTCGACGGTGAAGCTGGCACGAATGGAACATGCCATCGTCTTTGGCTTTGCCCATCGATTTTTTGAATTCCGCGGTCGTGGTCGCGAGTTGGTTTCGACACGAACGTTTATTTATTGCTCGAGCATGTACATGCGAACGGACAGCGATCGTTATGATCGTTGTTCATCCATGTGCACTTGGTTCAGCTTCCGCGATTTACATTTTTATTTCACTTTTGTAAGTTATTTTTTAGTTTGCGATTTAGAAAGTCTCGAGCCTAGATGTAAGTGTAGCGGATAATGTGAGGAAATTGGATTTAAATTATAACGATGAATAAGATTGCTATTGCAACCGTCAAGTGTATTTTAGAATAGATATTAATATAAAGGTTTATAAGTACCGTCGATAGACGCTCGTACAAGCGTAGTCGCGAATACATAGTCTAACGCTATTTTCGTGTGTCGAGGCGGTGTCCGTTTTCCGAGGCACAACAATAACATGAGACGCTCTCGCTTCCCCTCGTCCTATGACTCATATGTCACTACATTATCCCCCTACCAGTGATAACGTTATAATTAGGTCGTATTTGATAAAAAAATATTTACGTCGTTTCTCTAGGTCGTCGCTAATTTAAACGTTATATGTAATTAATACAACCTGTGTCTGACAATTTACGACTTTTACACTGTCTTAGCGAATCGGTTAGTACCAGCGTCTTTGCGAACATTATTAGTATACTAATTTATCATTTTAAATATATTCGACGGTTTCAACAACGAGCAATCTCGTCCATTAAACCTCACCGACCAACCATCCTCTACACACAAACCTCTACATAAGTTTCAGCGAGCATTGCGCCCGAAGAAAGAAGAGGCTACGAGCCGAAGAGGCCCGGCAAACTGCCATAGAAGAGGGCAACTATCAATGGCTCTCCATCCTCTGAGTCATCCAGAGCATGGAAAGTCATTCTCGTTACTACTTTGTCACTGTGCTCGCCTTTAGTATTTGTAGTAGTATTGTTTTGTGATTTGTCTGCTAGCCGACGTACATGTCGGCTCATTGCCATATTGGGCTAATCGCGGTCTTTGAATTAGCGTTGCGAATGATTAATTATAGTTTGAATTAGAGTTGCGAATCCAAATTTCGCGTTGCCAATTAGGGTTGCGAATCAAAATATCGCGTTACTAATTAGAGTTACGAAAGAGTACTCACTTCGGTTTGGATTAGTGTTACGATAGAAAGACGCGTTTGCTTTAGTGTTACGATTTGTAAAATATCTTAATGTTAATGTAATATATACTTAGTGTTTTTTATCGTGAATAATTATCAGAATTTATTAAAGAGTAGAATTTGAATTTGTCGCGTTTTGTTTTATTTTAAATTGAATAGAAATTACATTAATTGTGAATTAATTTCGTAGCGTTGCGATTTGTGATTATCGCGTATAATTGAAATAGTTTTTTTTATTTTGTCATCTATGAATATTAACTTCGCGTTAAATTTCTCCTAAGAATTAGCGTTGCGATATATTTCGTCGGGATTGTTTTAGTCATTTTTCCGATTAGCGTTGCGTTGATGAATCATCGCGTTCTTTTACATAGTGTTGCGTCTATGAAATGCCCAAATTTCTTCCACTGAAATTTTGGAAATCTGTTCTTGTTCCTGGATCACCTAATGCAGCTAAGACAGTTGCAAAGAGGTGGCCAAGCATCAGCAGCTTCGAATGTAGCTGCACTACATCTCGATATTAGCGTTGCGTATGTTGAAGCATGAGTGCACAGATTATTATTTAATGTAGTGTTGCGTGAATGATTAATGATAAAAACACCCCAGTACGGTGTATGCTTCCGCGAATTTTTCATTTTCTCTTATTTTTTTCTTTTTTTTTTTTTTTGTCAATAGCAAATTAAATAGTATTGAAAATATTATAAAGCACTCCTCGCGATTTATTTTGAGAAATTTCTGTTTTATAATTCTAGATTTAATAAATTATCGTTGCGAAATAAAAAAATATTCCACTCGCGGTTTGTCCGGGACTTTATCGAGTGGGTCGCCCTTCTGGCTATTGGATCTATTTCTTTTTCAGCATCCCTTTGGGCGTTTGTTAATGGAAATACTGTTGAACAATATATCTGTTCGATACTGATGAATATTTTTTATTTGAGGTTGTATTACTTAAATGACATATAATTACTAATTGTGCCATATTATATGATACAGTTATGAATTATATAGCAAATAATATAAGCTAATTGGTTGCTACCGCGAATATGTTTTTATAAGAATGAGATGGTAGTTATAAATTGTAGAGGGTGTAGAAGACATTTTAATTTTCTTCGGTATTTCAAAATGTGAAGTACAAAGACTCATTTAGTGTCACATGTATTTTGTTCTTAATCAATGATCATTGACTAAATGATTGCAGCATTAGCAGTGGTGGTAATTACGATGAAAAAGTGATTGGATGTCGATAACATAGACATTATCTAACATGCACAAGTAACTTTAGATGTCGCAACCTACACGAAACTATTTGAATGTATCCAACTGAAAATAAGCGCGAAAACGTATAACCTTGTAGTTCTGTCACTTGGTGTAGCGTGTAACAATATTTATTAGTGAGTAGTTAAAGAATCAAAATCATGACAAGTTTATTAGATCTTTGTGAGCAATATTTCGGAGCTCGTGATTTTTACGAAGTTTTAAAAATTTCAAGAAAAGCTACCGATAAACAAGGTACGTAGACATAACCTATTTATTCAAACTATGATTCTAAACTAAACATTTTTAAGTGTAACGTTCTTCTTAAACGAAAGTTAGAATTACATTTAAATATTAGATAACAATTATTCTTAACTTCTTTTTAGTGAAAA
This sequence comes from Bombus campestris, assembly GCA_905333015.3. Taxonomy (NCBI): domain Eukaryota; kingdom Metazoa; phylum Arthropoda; class Insecta; order Hymenoptera; family Apidae; genus Bombus; species Bombus campestris. The sequence goes on from HG995135.1 coordinate 9,312,610, forward strand.
AAGCATATCATCAGTTATCTCTCCTTGTACATCCTGATCGTGTTGAGGAGGATATCAAGGCAGAAGCTACAGAAAAATTTAAAGTTCTTGGACGAATTTATTCTATTCTCAGTGACAATGAGAAGCGTAAGATTTATGATCAGTCTGGACAATATGACGAAGAAAGCGAAGAAGTTATGATGAGAAATTGGGCAGACTATTGGAAGTCACTCTTCAAAAAAATCTCAGTTGAAGATATTAATAATTATGAAAAGAAGTACAAAGGGTCTGAAATAGAAATCAAAGATTTGAAGCGGGCTTACATGGACAGTGAGTAAATCTTTTATAATTTTTACAAGGAAATTACATTAGTAAATTTAGTTTATTAAAACAATAAAATTACTTTGTATAGGTAAAGGAGATATGGATTATATCCTAGAAACTGTCCCATTTACTAGTTGTGATGATGAACCAAGGTTACATAGTATTATCCAAGGTCTCATAGAGAAAGGTGAAGTTCCAGAATACAAAGCTTTTACAGAAGAAAATGACAAGAAGAAGCAACGTAGAAAACGCAAGGTAAGTATCAAACAAGCAGAATTTAAATTGTCACCTATGAATTTCGTTCGTATAATTAAACTACAAATAGTTATGCAGATTTATACTTTTATGAACACAAGCAGAGGAATGAAACGTCGGCAGAAATTTAATTTTACATATTAGATATTATAATAAATACTCATTTAGATATCACATATTTTTGCGTATCGTGCGTATTCTGTCTATTCTGGTATCTTTAAAACTCTGCAGTTATAATCTTATGAAACAAAAATTTTTAATACTAAATATTTCTATATGATTACATTTGAAACCTATGTAATATGTTAATAATTTAAACTATGATCTAAAAATTATACTTACATATGATCACTTAACGTAAGTAAGTACTCCGTTTTTTACATACTTCCATTGTGCATACCTAACAAGTGTAATTTTCTCGATGTCAAATTTGTCGAAAGTAAACGGTGTGCATTCGAATGGCAACGTGCTCGTAAATTTAAGCGTGGCACCTCACCCCTTCAATTCCGCTATAGATCACTTTAGAGATCTGATGAACAAGTGAGCAGTACGTTATTTTCAAGCTTTTCTATTTTTATCAATACATAGTACTGGTTCACGATTGGAAGCAGTAGTAGGAGGTGGACTAGTAGTACGATTGGGAGGGGGGAATACTAGTAAATAAGTAAAGAGGCAACGCAAGAGAGGATTCAGTCTACAGAACAATTAGATCGGTTCTAGCTGATCGCTAGACGTCGCAGAATTTTCGGCTAAAATCCCTACCACGATGACTGCGATTCTTTAAGTTATTCAAACATATGAGAGCAAAATAATGATATCCATATAAAACTTTAATTAAAACGTATGATATTTTAAACAGTGCAATTGTACAATTATTCAAAATCAACAAAAATGGTTGGCATCGTCGGATTATTCCTATGCGCTTTATTGTGTGCTAGTGTCAGTGATGTACAAGGGGCGTGCAAGCAGTTAGAGAACGACGACATGATAGAATATTCCTGTACGGGTGGACAATTGTCCGATTTGGACAATCTTCCTGCATCGACTGGAAAAATTCGAATTTCTCATATGCCAATTCAACGAATAACTGCGGATACCTTTTCAAGGTTTGGTTTGGATCTCTGGGTACTAGGATGTTCCTACTGTGGTATAATGGACATTGAACCGGGAGCCTTTGAACATCTAAGTAACCTTCAACAATTAAGCTTCGACAACAACCATTTAACCACTATAAAGGTATCTTGGTTCAAAAAATTAAATTACTTGACGTACTTGGACCTGAATTACAATAACATAGAGTCTATTGAGGATGGCTTGTTCAAAAATCTACCCGGCCTTGTTGACCTAAGACTATCTGGTAATCGTTTAGAATGCTTAAATCTTGTAGACATGTCACATTTAAAGGGATTAAAAAGAATCTTTCTGAGTGAAAATTCCGAATTCAAGTGTCCAAAAGCTGTCAGTGCTTTTCTCGAGAAGCATGGAGTAAGTTTCGATAGCGATCCAGAATGGAGTAGAATTCCAAACGATTTAATTTATCCGGAAATATCATACGATTACGATGAAGAGAGCAGCATAGAGGGACAGAGTATAGAGGAGCAGTCCACGCCACTACCTGTTCATCGCGAAAGATTGCATCCAACTATAACACCATCTCCAATTGCAACAACACAATATACCCCACCACCGTTCCGTACAACCGAAGAAGTAGTTTATCGTCCACCTAATTCTCCAGATTGGAGAACAACTCCAAGAACAGACGCAGACCCCTACGAGAGCAGACCAAAAGCTACAGTTCCACCATATGACAGCAACATGATATATCACCAATCAATCCCAGAGGAATATTGGAGAACGACTACAATCTTATACGGAAGTGGAGGAGAAGCTACAAATCCATCATATGACGAAGATACAAGAGCACCATATATTCCACCAAGAACCGTTGCACCAATCGAACGGGTAACATATCCACAACGTGAAACGACGGACTACAGTAGCCAAGACATAACGACCTTGAGTTCTTGGCCAAGAACCTCGGAATCCGTCGGTGCCGGTGGCGAATACGAGGTCTATCCACCCCACAGAAACCAAGACAAACATTACACAGAACAGCCGGATTATTCAAACCCACCTAACTCAGTCCTTTTGGCATCGAGCCAAATACCACCTCATGTGGAGCTTAACACAGAACGTTCTATGGATCCCTACTCTGGTTGGTCTGCAAAGAATAGTATGCCATCAAACGAAAAGTATCCACCTACATCTGTACCCAATATCGAAAACAAAGCATCAGAAATTTCGGTTCCTTCTTTATACACGACTCAATCCATTCACTCTATTCCACATATACCAACTGTAATGGTTCAACCTGCTCACCCTGAAAATGTCTATCAACCGCCATATTACGACCCCGCGGTCACTGTTCATTCACAGCCATCGGTGAATAATTGGCCACAGCAGGAGGAAGGGACATCGGCAATCGTGCAAATTGAAACGACTACCGATAAGCCATTGCCTAATTGTTCAACCAGGAGTTTATCATCGTCGAACCAGAGCTCCATCACGACGATCATCGTTTCCATTCTCCTTGTGATTCGCGTCCTTGTGGAGGGATTTTAGCTAAAAGTCTCGTTAAACTATTTAATATTTATCTGTATATTCTGATGGAATCTCCGACAATGAATCAAGTTTTCGTTGACGAATCGAATGTTTGCGTGAACCTGTGCGGGTGTATTTGCTCTTGCAAGCACCGAACTAGAGTTGAACGGAAGGACGTTTATCTAATCACAGACTATAGATCGGGTGATTTTATAAGTGCTGTTGGTTTCGTTCGTTTTCGGTTTTGGATCAATCTTCAAGACTTTGTTTATCGCGATTCGCTGTTAGAGGAACCAAACGAATTGATTGATTCTTCAGAAACACCGCGGAGCCTGCAAAACCCAAAGCGTATGTATAGTATACTGCAATCTTGTCGTTTGTGGTTTCATTGACTTAATTTTGGTCTGTTGTAGACGAACTAAGTGATCTAATTGTTATTCTGCACAGTTGAAGAAACTGTGTGGTTTGGTACATTAACGTTTTTAATGATGCAACGCACAGGAATGTGTATAATTTACCAAATCATACAGCATCGTGAAATTACAACGATGTCACATTGGTCGTGTTGTAGGACCTTAAGCGGTTTATTTGCTAGTTCTGCACGCTCTAAAACGTATCGAGAAGATGCGCATCGTTTGTTTGCCAAGGAGGAACGCCAAATATGTTATCCACAGGGCGCGATGCTGAATATCAATTGAAACAGTAACAAGCGACGAGGGCCAATGCAATGTATCCGGTGTGCTAATGAAATAATTACTAATGTCGTTCAATCTAATGCTGAGCGTTATGTAACGACCTTGACTGGTGTACTTTATCGAGATGTGCTGCGTTCCGTGTTTTGTCAAAGAGCTTAACCCTTTCGTATCTGTAACGAGATATCTCAGCAATTTACGGCGATGCTTACATGCTATGCTATGAACCGTACCTTATATCTTACGTGCTTTTTTTTCTTCTTTAATTCATTAATGGTCAAAGTAACGGTGAAGTAAGGCGAGGAAATTATGTAAATGTACATGTAGTAACTTACATGTTGATTTGTGAGAAATCAGAGATGTTTAGCTAAAATATTTTGTATAGCTTAAATTAATTACGTTAGGATTAAATTGTCATCTTTCGCAGATCTCAAAAATTTGTTCTTTATTCATATTAGGAGAAAAGTTGTGGATCAGAAGTCACTCTAGGTCAAAGGATAAGGGTTAAATGCAGTTGTAGAAACTATATATTGATTTGTACAGGTAAAAAAGTATTAGGATAGTAAATATTTTCATGATTAAAAAAAAGAGTTTACCATAACGTGATAAACATTTTATGATTTAAATGATTTCCAAATCTTCGAAATAATTGAAGGGAAATAAAGGGATGAAATATCGACTCTTAACGGGGCAAGGTACGACGTAACTTATCCATAGATTGGGGTAAAAATCAATTCGCGAAACATCTCGTGCGCAGATGCGAAGGGGTTAACGGTCCTAAAGGTAGAGCATATTGTACTGTCAAAAAAAGAAAAAAAAAAGAAAAATATTCATATTCGTATTGGATATTAAGGAGATTTTTTAAAGAATCAGTCCATTTTTATACGTTCTTCGTTTTAGTCGTTCTTCTGGGGTGCTATAATTTTTCTTGCGTCATTGAGATCTGTTGGGTTTCCACCACAAATGAAATTATATATTCCATTAAAAAAATTATGTGTACTTTTTTCAAAATTCAGTGTATTTTATTTTATATTGTTATATTATTACGTTTCTGTAAATTACGTAATAGAAATTAATGTGTAATGTTAATTTTCTTACAATTAATTGCGAAAGAATTAATTTATTAAAACTATATACAACTGGAAAAGCTATTTGTATTCAACATTAAATTCGCGTTCTCTTCATTGCAACAGGTGTATTTCACTCGTGTTAACTGATCGATGCTCTCTTGACAGCTCTAAACAGTAAACAGGCATCGAGAGTGCTTGTCGGAAGTCTCGATTGCGACATTCAAATCTTGAAGCGTATCGGTTGAAGGGTCCATCATGGACTCGGTATCTATCGATCTGAACAACAAGTGCATGCACGTGCATTCATAATGAGCGCAATAGCAATGACGTCGTGAAAACTGAGGGAACTGATAGGAAATGCGAGTTAGAGCACAGTACAAAACACGGTTTAATTACTACGCTTATTTTTTTTTTTCTTTCGTAGACGTATCAACAATTAATAGACCTTATTTTGGTTTATTTTTTATTATCTTTTTCTGTGTTTCGAGAATTTTAAAGAATTTCTTTTTTGATCATTTTCGAGATTATAGTTAGTGAGATCTTCCTATGAAATTTTGCGATTTTATATCGATATTTTATATATATATCTAGGAGTTTTATAGTATCGTTGTCGTATATCGTAAACTGGTATAAGGTTTTTAGAAGGAGTGATATAACTTTGGTTTTCTGGTTTTTTGATCTTATTTTTGTAATCTTCTGATCGATCTGTAAACAACGGTTCTTGACAGATTCTTAGAATCGTTTCCTGCTGGATTTCTTTCAGTTTACAGGTAGATTGACATTCCATTAAGTTGTCAAATTGAATAGAAGTTCGAAGTTTGATGAATTATTTCATCGATCAAATTAAAACTTTTTCCTTTCTTTTAAAATAATAAACGATTCGAATATCTGTATGAATCATATTAAGAATATCACGAAGATACACAAAAGCTAATAGTTTATATCGTTTATTTAAAAATTGGAATTTGTTGATTAGATTTTGAATCTAATTGACCAGGCATTTATTGGTAGGGTACCCACTATTCGAGTAAATCTCCCATTTTCTGAAGCATCATCGTAATAAACGATCTCTCATTTATTGCAAACAATCTTGTTCAAAAATACCGTCAGGTAGACGTTGCCAGCATCATTTTTAATTTTCAACTTACGTGTAGTTTCGAAGAACTTGTAAAATTTCATTTTGTCCATCATGCAATTTAAGAAAGACAAAAACTCGTAAAGAAGATAAATTCCAACCTTCGCTCCTATGTAAGAAAATATATGTATTTTACCAAAATTAAAATATCTTTTAAACTAGTGATTTTTCGACATAAATATTTTAATGCTATTTTGTAAGAAATAATAAACTACATCGACTATGCATGAAAAATTACATACATGATCTACAAATTTTAAAAAAGCGTATGTTATCTTCTATTACGTATACGCGTCCATCTGTGGAACAACTAATTATAGCAGATTATGTTCCCCTCGAAACCATTCGCTTTCTTCTTTGTCTGAACTATTTCTTTATGTAGCAGATAATTTATCAATAATTTGCATTTACAGATTGAAATTGGACACCCTGTATGTACATTACCATCTAGAAGTCATCGGACACTTGCCTACTCTGAGCAAAACGACTGTTAGAATGTCTACAAATACGATACTTTCGACGTTATGTAATTTCAACATTTGACGTAAAAACTAACTTTAGCTAACTTTATCTCGTAATAAAAATTACATGGTAGTATAAACTCGTGCATATTTTAATTCGACTGACTGACTTATGGGTAGACGGTAAAATCAGCTCAGAAGATCGTATCTACGTGCTAACAATCATTTTGCCCAAAATAAACAAATGTCCAGTGACCTATGGATGGGAGTGTAAATGGTTGCTCCAATAAAATTTGTCTCGACTTAACGGAACTCTTCGTTTGTGCGATGGCTAAATCGATCGATAATACATTGTAGCGAGTTATTTGCGAATGAAAGGTGTGCCAAAATATCCACGTTTGACGTGCACACGCGTGCATCCGAGCGAGTGCAGAGGGTCGCGCTTCCGCAACCTTGAATTACCTCGTCTCCCAGTGTCTAGAGCGAACGATACATCTGGCCGCGAGCCTGGCGCTCCGGAAATCACTCGAATCACGAAATAATTGAAAATAGTCATCGGGTTCGAGGCAGCGCGCACCGTTGCATAACGAATTTCCTTCGAGACTAGTCATCGTTCTGGAATTTTGTGAGAATTAACCCTGCTAACATTCTCGATGATCTAGAGCCATCGATGTTACGACTACTGCTACTCGTTTAACAACGCGTTAATATTATCCAGTGATAATGACAGACCTTCGTTTCAATTTTCCTCGATGATGTTTACACGATGTGACGCATCTTTGGCCTTTCTTCCACATGGTTAATTATTGCTTCAATAACACGAGTATGTTTGAAAAAAAAAGAAAAGGAAAGGAGAGGAAATAGCTATGGTAATTACATGGATGTTATCATCAAGCTATAGTTTATGAATGGATCTCTGGTTTTCTTCCAAATGATATCTCATATTTGATTTCCTTTTTTCTAACATCTGTAATTTTTTTAAGCTGAAAGATCGTTTTCTTACCTTGTTCCATTGTTTGATATTATATACTGTATGTATATTAATATACACTGTTGTCGGTAAGTATCAGGGCAGCTGCTAATATTTGGGACAAATTGAATGTTTTTCATTGGTTTTATTTTTTAGGTATTTTATAATACAAGATACCAAATAAAATAAAATCTGTTTTTCAATAAATATAGTAAGTAGGCACCGTAATCCTTATGGTCGACAGTGTATCTTTAACGTTCTATTTTTATTCATAATTCACATGCAAACGAGCTTCACAAGGAAGTGAGGACAAACGAGGCATTATGATCAGTTAGCTTCGCATCTGGTGGTTGAGGTTTAACATTGGCATGTATCGAGCTGCATTTCAATTCCTACCAGTAATAATAATAGTTCCTTCGCCGCTTGACGTTTGAATCATGCAGTTCGCTCGAATACTTAAACAAATATATCACAGTCCTTTTAGACTCCATCTTAAAATTGTAACAGAGATACAGAAGAAGAAGTAGTTTACCACGAAGGAGCCTCGTTTATTCCCACGTTACATTTGTCGAGTAAATAAATAATAATTTTTTAATTAAGAGAAAGAGAGAGAAAATAAAAGCGAATAATTTACGAAAATGGAATGTTGGTAATATGAGATTGATTGAGAAAACGTATAACATATGAAAAATGTGACTTTGAAAATATTTGAAAGTAAAAATCTAATCAGCAAAGACAAATTGATCATCCATCGCACTTTCTTAAATCATTATTACATAACAAACGTATTTGTTTAGTTGCACGAATCTTTGCATGAAAATAACAATGATGTCAACGGGTCGGAAATAAATCTTCCTATCTTGATCTAAAAATTGTTTCAAAGTGTTCGTATCATCACACGTACAATTAGATCAGACAACGGGAACGAATCTAGGTAAAAGCAACAAGATTTTGCCGATTAGATCACTGCCTAACTGTGGTAATACCAGTGGTATTATGTGGTGGTAACCAGAAAGGCTACGATTACAAACTATTACATGATTTAGAATATTTTAGTTAATTTGGTAGTTCTTGTATTGATTTATGATTCTCCAAATTGTCCTTGCCAGTGGATCTATTGAATTCTTGTCTATGGGTAGAATATTTCCTGCATTGAAAAATGAGGTGCTCTATTATGTTTGCAGCAATTGGTACTTATGATTGTTCAATACGTAGAAATCTAAAATTGACTTATTTGCTCACCTTTCCTTCGAGAATGTCTCCTCTTCTATACGATTAGCCATTTTTGCATAGATGCAGAATACGCGTTATGAAAAGGGTAACGGTGCCGCGAGTTTATTGGACAAACAAATACATTTTTTTAGACAAATTTATTAACCGCTTTGTAGATAATCAAAATATTGGGATTACTTAACAATCCCGTAAGTAAATTCTAGACTCAGAACTTTATATTTATATTGAATATTTGTATTTAAAATTTTGATATTTATTTCTAAGGTTCCGATATTTCCATTTACAGCTTTAATATCTAGAACTTCGTATAAATTTCGATGTAAAAATATCCGAAGGATGGGAATTTTCCGCAGTTTCGTGATATTATATATTCACTAGAAAGTAAAAGATTGTAAAAAGAAATATTTGTGCGAATAATTCGCACACTTAATACAACCCTCTGATAAATTTACTATGTATACGAGTCTATTTTGTGTACTCCGCGCTTTTCATGAATAAACTATAGATAAGCGATATATGAAGAAGAAGTAAAAGGAACAACTTGCATCAGGTCGATCTGTCAATTTGTCACTGCCTTCGTAGTTGGACCAGGCCAGTTATCAAACAATGGATTTGTGTTCTCTCATCGAATTTCAAGTCGAATGTCATTTCGATAAGCGAGTGCATTTAAAATTTCGCGAAGCGTTGTGTAATCGCCTAACATTAGGCCGCTCCTCAGATGTACTTGCCAGAAATTATAAATAACGGAATTTCCTCAGCACCGAATTATGGAGTAGGTCACTGGGAATATGGAACATCATCAACAAGCACGAACCATGAACAGTCGCGTCTACTTTTAATGAGACAGGCGTGTGTTATGCTTCAAAGATTGTAGGAACCCCTCTATTTATAAGGCTCTGTTCCTTTTAACTAAACAACAAATTATATATAGGCAGTTTTGTGTATTTTGCTGTGAACAAGAAACGGATGATTCCACAATGCAATTTAGGTTGAATATTGTAATAAATTCGTCGAAACGCAGAGATTAATCAGTTCAGATTGTAAGTGACCTGAACAAGCTATTATATATTGGTATATTGGTTTTGTCGATAATCCACACTGTCTAAAAGAATTATCTTTAACAGTATTCTATGTGTGTTATATGAAATATTTTGAAATTTCGTTAGTACCACAATGAAACTCGACTGTCATCATTATATTGTCAAGATTTGAAGGGAATTCGAAAATGTATGTAGACGTTCAAAGATATTTATTGCAAGTGTACATTTCACAAATATTGTCAAACTATTTGGACAGTGAATTATCGTATATTAATAAGCAGCCAGTTATATTAATATTATATATTTGAGACAACTATGCTTTCATACTATATCAACTTTTGCCAAATTTATGTTTGCAGTAACTGTCTTATGAGTTCTATATACATTTTCAGCTTGTGTTTAAATTTTACCAATATAATGATGGTAGTTGTGTCTCATTATAGTGTTAATGAAATTTCAAAATGTTTTATGTATATACGTACATAGAAGCTTTTTATGGTAAGTGTCCAATGCTTCCATGAATCATTATATATTGATTTATTCTACTGATAGATCGTAAAGGTATTCCTTGAATATGTATATATAATACATAAATATTTTTTCAGTTAATCTTAAGCTATCTAATTAATTTATACACTTCTATAATAATCGTGAATTACGAATGACTGATATTTGCAAGGTGTTCCAAAAAGTTGGAGTTAAATTACAGTAGCATGTAATACTCATCAGAACAGGCAAAGAAGTCTTAATAATTACAAGTATCATCATCAGTATCATTAGCATTTATAAAAAATATAAAACTGTAAAAATGCACATAATATACAAAAATGTACAACATATTCAAAGTATAATAATTGTTATGATATTTAGGGGATAAAATTAATTTCCACTTAATAGACATCATTTGTTTAATTAGAGTTATTTATAGAAATAGAAATTTGTATAAAAAGAGCCGAAGTGTAATCATTAGTCTCGGAATTATAACATCTATTTAATGAGTTAATAAGAAGCTCGATTAACTAGCAGCAACAGATACCAAGAGATCGATAAATTTGAAGCTGTGCAGCTCCAGTACACTTATTAAATAAATTAATTACGCGCACTTGACGACACGCGTAACCCTATTTTCGATGCCTAGCCATACGCCTATCCTCGAGATTATCGGAACCGGTTGCCTTTCGACTTCGTTTCTGCTCGTCAGCGAGCACAAGTTAATTTTAACGAGAGGTCATCAAAAGTGGAAGATAATAAAGAATCTGGTTCCTCGATTCGACTTCTGGCGAAATACCGACCGTTTCTATTTTCTACGCGAAAATTTTTCAACGGATCAAGTCCGTGATTTTTGCGTACACTTCGCACTCGACATCAGAAATGTTCGATGTTTCCGATAAAATTATTATTCCCTCTCTACACTGTTTGAATAATATTGCAGTCAGAGTCAGGAATTAGAATTGAAAATTGAGACGGTTATTATACTTGGCTGATGAGAGCAGCAGTGTTGGATAAAAATCGATAAAAATTTGCAATTTGACTATAATTGGTTAATTTAAAAATGTGGATCGAATTTGAGGAGAATGAAGTATTCGTCAAAATAAGGAAAAAGGTCTCAAGAGACACGAGTCCAAATATCATTAGTTAGTTTTTGTCTCTTTTCTAATAAAAATATCTAATTTCTAGATTGTAATAAATACTTTTACATTTTATTACGTTATTACATAACGAAATATTAAATTTGTGAAAAGAAATGTTTTATTCTTCAAATAACTCCAAATAACAATTATTCCACAAACGAATGAGTCGATTTTCTAACAAAATGTATTAAAAATATATTTCAATAAAATATATAAATTAATTGTAAAAATTATTGCATATTATCAAGGAAATTAATGACGTTCATTTTTATTTCTAGTGGGCGAAAGAAGCAGAGGAAGCTGAACGTCTAGAAAAGATGCTGAAGATCGAAAACGAAGAAAACGCAGCTGCAAACTTGGCGTTGGCGATTCAGAGCCGTAACGAGGCTAGAGCGAGTCAATCTGACAAATTCTTCGATTCTCTGATCGACAAATACGCGAACATGGCTGGAAAATCGACGAAGAAGAAGAACTCGTCGGCTATGAAAACTGTAAAAACCGCGAAAAATACGAAGAAAACAAAGGGGAAGACGTAGGACGATAGATTTTTTCGCACGAATCTCTCCCTCCACGTTGGAATATTCGCGCGACTTTTATAACTTAAGTATCAATGATCGAGAAGAGCCATTTTATTGTACATCTTTTTTAAAGGAGGAAGGAATGATCATATTTAAGTTTTGTAAATTTGAAACGTGTATATCATCTTTTAAAGCCATTGTACTGATTAGAAATCCATAAATCAGTGATGGAATTCTTTGTAATTATATGTAGGTATGTCCCACTCAAATATAAAATTTAAATATATGTATTAGTTTTAAAATTTATTACGGAAGATATAAAGCTATTGAATGTGATTGATAAGAAAAAGAAAATAAAATATGACTAAAGTCATATATCAGTGTACAATCGGCCACTATATATAATCAGACAATTTGTTATACATAAATAATACATGATAATTATTTAATTAATGATTTATTAAGTTAATTTTAAGACAGGTCCTCCTATTTCAGCTGTCGATATTTACAAGAGCTTACCACTCTATGGTGTTGTGTATTCTACATTATCGACTAGACCTGTAATACGATTTGCGGATTTCTTCCATATTACGCCTCACGGGGTAAAATTGTTTCAGTAGTTCTCATTTCTTTTTAATTATCAATTTAAATTTCACTATCGATACAATCATCGATTTTAGATAATATAAATATATCAAAATGAAAACAAAAATAAGAATTTTACAAGTACTAACAGGAATCAGGAGCTACTAATGTAACAATACATCAAAAATTCACATCATTCATCTAGAAATAAAGATAAAAACAGTTTTATCAATTATGTTAACATCACCATCGAAATAATCGATCTGTCACATCACTGATCGTTGGTCATTAGTTGTTCGACTAGATCGGCCATAGTGTCAAAGACAAATAAGAGAAAGGAGAAAATGAGAAAAAGAAGCAGGCGTTGGCCTACCTGTTTTCTCGCTCTCGTTAGGCTTAAATTTGATAAGCCGTGATAGCGATGGCAGCGAGGATGGTGTGTTAGTGCTTTCTGATCGGTGTTAGTGGGCATGGTATATATCCGGCATCATAAGTGGCCACCTCATATGGTCAATCTCGTATTACGTCTGGGCTAACTCGGACAACACACTACACATCGGGTGACACACTTTAAGGTAAACGGTACATCACATTTTTCCTTAGTATAATTCAGAACACTCCTTATTGAGGAGATGTGTAAATCTATTAATTATGGAATCGTGAATTATCGTTTTGCTAATGACTATTAACGGCGTGTATTCATTATATCGATAAAAAGTTATTAAAAAATAAAGATAAAACACGCATTTTTGACGAAATAAGTTACTTATGAAAAGGATTCTTAAGATCTGCGACTATTTAACAAAAATGTCATAAAGGTACCGATTTCCAAAGTTTTGAATTTTGTCACTAAAGTAATATAGATTTCTTAATATTGAAAATTATTTAAAAAGTCTAAAGAAAGCTTGATTATATTCAATTTTAGATTACCCTAATGGAATATTTTGAACTATATATTTTTTATAGTCAGTCAGAAGTCGCGGGGATTTTAAATCGTAAATTTCGAAAGGTGTCACCCGTTGTGCACGTAATCGACGCACACCTTCGTGCAATCAGCAACGGGCGACCATCTTATTACGGGTGTGTGGTACAAACATGGGTAGCAAAGTGTAAACCACCATTATTATTAGCGAAACGTGTAATAAGAGACATTCTGCGCCAGTTCGAGAAAGAATACCGAAACACAATGGGGATATTGCAGACGCTGCTTTGAACAATATTTTTCGAGGTTAGGCATAAACATCAATTAGATCCAAATTGTTTCTTTTAAAAGAATAATCCACCATGGATGGCCGATTGTTTTCATCAATATCGATTCGTCTTCAATGGCGCCAAACAACGATGAAATTACAAAGTAAAAGGAGAAGATTGGTATCACGCAAAACATCCTGCCGAAGTGGTAAGCCAACGGAGCGTAAAATGAAATATTGTTCGTGGTACCAATTTACTGGAAATTAATTAAATACAAATTTAACACTTTGAAGGGAAAAGAGAACCCGAAGCCAAAAAACAGGTTAAGTGGCTACATTGTCCTTTGTTAAATGGAATCGCGATGGTCGCATCGATGACGCATCATTCTTGTTACATTTTAACATACACTAATAATACTTTTATTATTTTAGATCTTCCCATCTTTCTTTATACGAATTATTGATATTTTCTTATTATTTAGTTTATTGTTAGATTTATTATAGGTATAATTTATTATTTAATATATTAATTATTTTTTACTGTTTCCTTCACCATATTTATTCTTTTCATGATTATTAATAAATATTCGCTTTAAAAAGTAGATAGGAAATACATATAAAATTGTTGTTAACATTTTTTACGCTTTGGCGAACTTATCTTAACATACTTTACTAATAAATACATTTTTATGCTTAAACAATAGAGATAGTTTTATAAGTATACTTTTATAATTATATATATCTAAGTTATAATATCTAATTAATATGATCAGTAAGTATTTAACTCTCATATTGAATTTATCACATAAACTTATATACTTATATACTTGTGTGTGTTTCATTGAGAGATGAAAGGAGAATGAAAGGTTTTAAGAATTGAAGCTCTTGGTCAGTGGATTCATATGGTATAAACCTGCTACAGGGAATCCTAATGTTGCACCTAGTGCAATAAATACACGGTAACAAAGCAAGCATGAACGTTTATAGATGAATGATAGTAACAAGATAATGTCACAATGGACCAAAAGGTCTTTGTCGCGTAAAGTTATATAATCAGTGAGCTATAAAGAATTCATGGTCGTAAACCATTGTGCGTGTCTTACTCAACGTTTAACTCTCCCGCGATTCGCGCGTAGTTTCTTGTTTATGGATCAATAAATTTGGCGAAGTGGAGAGGAATGGAAGGGATAAATGAAATCTAACATCGACCATGACATTTACTGGAGTCACACTTTCGGAATTATCGGTTCAATTACAACGCTTTCCCTTCTATTGCTTCTTTCTATCAATTTTCTCAATTATTATTCTTTATTTCTAGTATTTATTTAATATCGTAAATTTTCATTTTTATTGGAGAAAAATAGAACCCAAACTGTATATGTATTTAGAATAATTCCTCCGTATTAGCAAATAAACGAAATAAACTAAATTTTCAAACTAAACCGAGTGTTGCAACGATAGTTTGTTTTAGCAATTCCCATGCCTGGTGAGGGATCAGCGGCGGAAAAAAAAGAAACAGAGGAGGAGAACGACTACAATGCTTAGACCACGATCAACGCGCCAATATTTTAAACACGGCCCCTTAACTTCGCAGGTTCTTCTTTTCCCATATGCACTCCTAATCACGAGTCGCATCGGCAGATATAGCGTGTACCACGATGCACCCCGTTAAATCTCGAGAGGGAATCAAGGGAGAGAGCGAGGGAGAGTCGAAAAGGGAGAAAGGAAGGAAAGACGAAGAGGAAGAGCAAAGTAAAAGAGATAGAATGGGAAGAGCCGGGGTTGTAAGCGACACGATAGAAGGAGAGAGAGGACATGGTGGCTCGAGGAGGAACGTTGGGGCAACGTAAGAGGAGGAGGTGGTGGCGGTCGTATCGGTGGAGGTGAAGGAGGAGGAGACGGTGGAGGAGCAGAACAGAAGGAGAAGGGGAGAGCGACATTCCAGAAGGCGGCGGCGGCGGTGGTTCTCGTGGGAAACCAAAGAGAGAGAGAGGAGAGAGATCTCGTCTCGAGGAGAGGTTGCGAGCCTTAAGGCACCGTTCTCATCTCCCGACAAGCGCGACAAGACCGCCACAGAGAGACTCCTGCCTCCGATGCCGCCGACAATCGTCGAATTTATGATTTCATAGAGACACCTGGTTTGGCCTGGTAACGTATATACGAAATCTTCTGATCCGCTTAACGAAGAACTAAGAACCTAAATACACTCTAAAGAATCTAAATGCACGTACAAGTAATTTTACACGGATATATATGTACAGGTTCCGAAGGATTGTTTACGTCGAAGACTGACAAGGTATCCGATGGTAATAGAATTTCAGGCATTCGTCCTGGGAATTTATCGTTCCATTAACTCAAATGCCCTGTAAAGGAAATTGGATATAGCATTATTCAGTGTTCCGAGCCGCGCGAACATTTATGGGTACATATGATATATTAGTGGCAACAAGCGATAGCTGCACCCTTGCATGCGTTCATTTCTTCTGTTTATTAAGCAAGGAGCGACTACTGCGTTATTCCTCGCCGATAAAGCGGCGTTGATGCACCGGGTTGGTCGAGCGTAACGTGATTCTTTGCTGCAGAACGAAGAGAAAAAAAAGTGATTACGATAAGGAGCCTGGGCCTCGATCGCGTTGCTTGCAAGAACGAACTCGATTGATGGATCGAGATTACGTCAAACGTGTTGAAACACGTGTGTATGTATAAAATAATTTATTTGAAACAAGTTGCAGATTCGTTTGTATCAGGTTTCTTTGTAAGGTAAAATGCTATTTAAATGTGTTGATTGGAGTACATTTAGGTTTATACGTTGTACAAGATTGAACGAGGAAGCTCTAACAAGATGTTACAGAGACTCTGTGAATCGGCCCTTAGGGTGAATCTTCACGAAGCACGGGACAAGTGATTTCAAGCCAAACGAACACACGAGGAGAGGATGATGTTTAAGCCCACGAGGTTTTGGATCATCGCGAATGATCGAAGCTCGTCTGTCCCCCGGCATAATTTTCTCACAGGGTTCTTTTCAGGAATGAATCGACAAAAACTTTAATTTTTACTGAATACATAAGCCTTTTTGTATGCTATTTATAATTTTTTTTAGCGAATCTCCATTTCCAGTTTCCAACAAATCTACACGTTTTATTCTACAGAAAGGAAGAATGTGAAACAAGTTGAAAGAAAACAAAATAATTGATAAATTTTACATTACTTAAACAATGATGAATGAATAGATACACACGAAAGACGAAACTAATAACTATAAGGAACAAATTGAATTTAAAGAAAACGTCTTTAATACATTTCATTGAAACAATTAAGATAAGATACATGAAACACATCCATAGAACTCGATCATACAGCAGCAACTGTTTGATTCTTAATACATTAATTACTCGTTTAATGTGTGGCTGTATCGTGATAGGTAGCTGGGACATTTCAAATAACAGTCTCTTTATCTCATGCATGGTTATTCGCCATACAATGACAGCAGAATTGACAACAACTTGTCGTCGTGACGGTTGGATATTATATAGTGGCAATAAAGCAGCTCATTATTATTATTACGATCGTAAGTCAAACTAGGCGTCTGAACTGCGTGCTTTATAGCACGATAATCGGTCAGCGTGCGCATCGGTATCGGTAACGACATGCACGCGCTTGATTATGCGAAAGGATAACGTCCAGTTAAACGGCGTTCAGAAATTCAACACCGATTCATTGGCGGGAATATCCATTTCTCTGACCGTTGACGTCGCACTACCGTATCCTGAGTCTTCATCCTTGCTCTTGTCGAGTGACGATCATTCTGCTCATACTTCCGTGAAACCTTCGTCAGGAAATATTATTGATTATTATAGCATTATTAGCTATTATTGCTGCCAATACATAGGAAAATTACTTTTATTATGCATGAAAAATGAATTGAGATCGCATCATTGAAGTTAAGGTGACTATTATACATTGACTCTTATATTGATAAGAAAATATTGACCCTTTTAATATCATGCTATATTCATTAATTTTTATAGGATTGAAAGAAAGTAGCTGCTAATTCTTATATGATTTCTTCAAAAAATTAATTGTTCAAATCTACGAGGAATAATAAAATATTCAACTTGTAATTTGCTTTGAAGTATTCTGTAAAAAGTGCACAAATTCTACCTTTTTCACTATTCCCTTACATATATAAATATACGTATATTATATAAAATAAACTTACACTTTCAGATATGTAATCACATATCCTATAAATCAGTGTGCAAGCACAAAAGACAAAATAAAACATGCCAAACTTTAACTTATAAAGTTAGATTTATTCCAAAAATTTCATTACTCCAAAGGATGCAGGTATTAACGATTAAAAGCTACTAAAGCCTCCAAAGAAATACATATCCTTGAAAATCTAAAATACTACTAACATTCCACGTCGTTAACCAGTTTCCAGAAAGTTCCTGCATCCGTTCATCAAACATTCGCAGCATTCTCCAAGTCAAGTTCAGGACACGAAGTTTCGTCAACGATGTCACCGGAACACTTTGGACGAGACAAAGGTGTGTCCAGGTTGTGCAATGAACATTTTTGACAAGGGTCATGGTGATACGTGCGCGTGCAGACGAACACCCTGTATAAGGCAGGGCGCAGAGGCACGCCGGGCAGCGCGATGAGATGAAGAAGGAGGGAAGAAGGTGGAGAGTTAATTGAATCCGAGCAGCGTATAAGTGGAATGGCCTATTCCTCCTCTGGTTCGCTCCTCTTATTCTTCTTTCTTCCCGCGTGCCTCTTCTCCTCCCATACCCTTCTTCTTCTACCGTGTCTCCCTTGCCTTACCTCGCGTCGTCCTTCGTAGCTCCTTGTACCCCCTTCGAACGGGGTACCGAGGTAGATCGGTAGGTGGAAGGACGCCGGAGGACGGAGGGAGGAAGCATTCCTTTGTCTCTGCGCGCACGGACCTAGATCATATAGTATATAATGTGTATAATGTGCATAAGGATGTGCAACTATGTAAAGTCCAACTTGACTGCATTGCACGTGTCTCTGGGTACCTGGTTGCGACCAGAATCGTGTAATTTGTCGAGTCGAAGAGAAATTTTGAATTTGGATGTGCTTTGAAGTACGAGGAATAAAAGAAGGATATTTGTAACACCTGCTTTTGTATTGTAGATTATTTCTATTCTATTCCATTTTTTTTTTGTATTGTATTATTTCTCGACATATAAATCTGATATCCAAATCTTTGCCCATTTTTTTTAAAACATCCTGTATATTCTAAACTAATTTTCCTTCCTATTTCCAGATACCTGAAGTTCCCTTCGTACTGTCAAAGAAGCGTACTCCAATGAGTAAGACATAAGCCACGTTCACCAAATTTGTATTCGTCCTTTTTAAAACGTTCAATATACTCCAAAGTAATTTTCTTTCCCACCTCTAGTTACCAGAAGTTTCCTTGATCCTGTCAGAAACGCGTGTTTCAGCGAGCAAGACGTAAGTCACGTTCACATCGTCGAGGAGTCTGGTACCCGCGAACACCATACCGCGACACAATACCTCACGGTTACACGCACACGTACGCGTGCTTTTAAAACAGTTGTGTCGCCTATATTCCCTCCGGGAAGAACCCAGAGGGAGTCGGTAAGGCTGGCGTGCGACGGGCTTCGTCGCGAATTGGACTTTCAACCATATGTTTCTACGTGTCCTTAAAGATCGTTGGACGTTCTCCACGTAGGACTGGATGCGGGACTCCACACGCCAGCTCCTCTATCGGCAAAAATCCACCCGGTTCTCGGATGTGGACGTCTCTGCAAATGATTTTTGTCGATGACAGTGCTGCTGGGTTCTCACCGTGGGTGCTCACCGGTGAGCATCCCTCGCACACGCACTCCGCGTATTTGCGTACCCCGAAATAGCCGTACCCTCCTCCCTGCTTCGTCAGACGGCCCAGGGGACGAGGATGAGGACGCTGAAGAGGTAGACCAAGCAGCGAGGCCGCGGTGAGGGGGTAGGAACCGAGCGTGTATACCGCAAAACCAGTTCGCTGGTGAGTAAACAAAAAACGAGAAGAAGCCAACGCCGCGGCACGGCCTCGTTGTCCGTCGCGAGGGGAAGAGAATCACTGCTTTATTGCTAATTCGAAGACATTCGCCCGGCAGAAATGAAATTTTATAGTCCGCCTTGCGGACCGGGAGGGGCATCTGCGTCACCGAACATACGTGGGAGCTGGTGTACATCGGGCGCCCGGCCCCACGGCTACGCTCCTGCCAGGACAAATGCCTCCGCTACGTGGATCACTCCGACGTGAGTCTCTTCGAATCTCGAAATAGGATCCGTTATCGTTACCTACGCGCCCTTGCCATCGACATATAGGTAAACGGTTTGGACATCTATTATAACACTCGGTTTTCAGAAGCTCGAAACTCTCGAGCAAATAAGATCACCGATAAAACAGAAGGGAAGAGGACAATTGTGAGATAAAAGATGGTAAGGCCGATATTTAATAAGAGAGATAGTAAAATCGTCGGGTTGATGGGTTTTAGATTTTCCGTTTTTGAGATTTGTGGCGATGAGATTAGTGGAGACTTTTGCTGCATTGGGAACATGATCATGTCATCATAGCTTGATTATAATTATCTATATATATTATAATTTATATAGATAGATATTGTTTGCTGCCTTATGTTGTAGCTATTCTGTTTCATCTGTTTCATTTTTTCACTAGACTTGTTACTGCTATGCTAAGAAACAGTACCGAGTCACAAAGTTCGAAGGTCTTCGAATTACGAGGGGAATGTTACTGAGAAATCTGACGATTATTTTCTCCGAAATCGTTCTCGGTTTCCAGCACGATCTCGAGCGAGAAGACCCAGCGGGTGGCTCGCGTCACGAGAATGCAGCTCGTAGCGGCGAAGCTCATTACGTTGACGTGTGCGTAAGAATTTCGTACACGCGATGTAATCGCGCTGATGAAACTGACGCGCGGAATGATGCGCTACACGGCTCGTCATATTGGTGAGAAACATTTGTCTCCTTATTGTTAATAAAAGAAAATTAGACAAACATGAGATAAAACACGAATAAAGTTGGTCCTAAACAATTTGAAACATTCTTAGAAACAAGAGAAAAAGGAGGAAAGAAAAAAATGGCAGCGTTGTATGGAGAGTATTTATCTCGAAGCGTGGAACGGTGCTGGTTTAAATCGCGCAGGAAGATCGGCCAGAGATTACGTCGCGTACGGCAGCCACTCAAGTGTCGCAGTTGCACGTCGTTAATGCGAGGCAGGTGCTAACGCGGAGAGAAAGAGACGACAGGGAGAAGGTGGCGGTGAAGGAGAAGAAGAGAAGATGCGCCCGGATCCCGTCCTCCCCCTAATTGACAAATTGGAATCTTATTAGAAGCTCGTGATGCCGGAGGTACCCGAGGCAGGAGGAGCCTCGAGGCGTCTCTCGTTGGCAGGGAAGAGAAAGACCGAGTAGCGTAAAGGAGATAGAGAAAGTGAGACAGGTAGCGACAGAGTAGCTGTGAAAGACGAGGAAAGAATGAGGGGCATAATGCGTGGATGGCACGACACTAACAGGTTGTACGGCCCACGGTGGAACGGAGAGAAGAAGTACCTTATGCTCGGCCTGCCGGCCGGCAGGCGAATGCCACCCAGGAAGCGTTCGCGCGTGCGCGATCTGTGTGGCCTCGGCTGGACTCGACCACCGGGCCCAGCCGAGGACGCACGAGCTGGGCCGATTTAGCACGAGGACGCCCGAAGCCGACGTGTGCTGGCCCACCCGGTAGAGCGCGCGCGTGCCGCGTCCTGTGTGGTCTTACGTTCGCTTCTTCGCTCTTCCTATTCTTCCTTACTGGCTCTTCCCTCTCCGTTACGCTCTCGTCGTGTCCTTTTTCTCGCTCCTCTCTCTCCTCTCTCACCGTTTCACCTTCCTCCTTCTCTCTCTCTCCCGCATTCCATTTTTTTTTCTTACTCCTCGCGTCGCCCCTCTTTTTTTTCTTCTTTTGTTTCTTCCGCGCACTCTTTTTTCTTTTTTTTTTACGGATTCACCGCGTTTTTCTCGTTTTCTCGTTGCTTGCACGTCTCTCCTCTCTTTCCACCACGGAATTCTTGCTTGTTCCACTGCGAGAACTTCTTGCTCAACTTCGCTCTCCTTCCCAGCCGACTGCTGCTCTTCGCTGCTCCGAGACACGGCTACGTGCTCGTCGTCCTTTCTCTCCTGGCGGATCGCGGGGTTCGCCCCCACCTTATTCTTCGACTGCGACGCTGCTACACATGGTCCACGCTGTCTCTTGGCTCGGTCCGGGCCGCGAAGATGAGGTGGCCCCGAAGACGAACACTGAAGGAGGGTTGGAGGTGCTGACAGTGGCGTAAGTAACGAAGGATCGTGTAGATCGCGCGATATTGCCGCCGACAGGACCGCGAAATGGAATTCTAATTAGGTGGGCTCCTCGTTACCAACCACGAAACGGGACAGTCAGCCTGGGAATCTAAACGGCCGCGCCAATTTGTACACGATCATGGAGTTATTGTATACTTTTCCATTGTGTCGCGTCAATAGAAGTTGACTCTCAAAGGATTTATCGAATCTGTTTTCTATTAGTAGAAGAGGGGATTCCATTCGGTAGCCCTTTTGTTGTTTTTCACGTTTCACTTCTTCTGTGGAATATTTTTCAGGTCTAACGCGGTGATCTACGTAAAAGAGCTACGCTTGAAAGGGACCATGTGTCTCCATTATTGCTATTCGTAGCGAGAAACGGTTCCTCGTGTCACGTTCACAAGGGCCATGTAGAATTTTATCTACGTCAGTGGGCAAAGAAAGGAGATGAGGTGGTAAGCCCACTCGACTCGTTCCACCTCTCCTTTCCCGCTTCTCGGTTTCCTTCGCACGGCTCGACTCGACCACGTGCTAACTTACGAGCTACGATCTCTGTACCCTTCCACCTTTCTTTCCTCCTTTATCCTTCTTGCTAGTCGTCTCTTTCCTGTCTCTGTAACCTGCCTCTGTCTTTTTACTTTTCCATGAGGGAGCACGGCTCCCTCTGCCAGTTTTTTTTATCTCTGTTTGTCTTTTTATGTCTCCTATGTCTCTCCTTAGGTTCCGATTCAAGCTCTGCGCCGTCTTGCTTTTTCACTCCCCTCGGAACTTCTCGGATTATTAATCCAGCGACGAGAGAGGATCCGTGGCGTTCGCGGAGATTATGGGCTCGAGAGCATGGCCAAGGTGCTGCTACGTTAACAAGCATCAATAGGCCGAAAGAGGAACGAGAAGGCGCAGGGATCGTAAAATGTGATTTCGAGGATGAAAGATCACGCTTTGCTCTGTCCCTTTATCTACGCGATATCCCTTCCACAAAGTAGCGAAACGGGAGTATACGTGCAAAATTGATCCGTAGGCAGCACACCGAATCGATTTGATTTTAGAAATGGCTTTTAGATTCTTCGTTGGCCATGTGTATGTATTATTTTCTTATTGGTTAGGATTTAGTTTTTCTTTGGTTCTGAATGAATTCTCTATTCGTAGATTATTGCGAACAGATGTAATGTATTCAGGAGGAAATAATCGTATAAAAGATACCAGGAAATAATAAAACCATTAAAAAAGATTTTGATAAACAACATCTAATCCATTGGCGAAGAAATTAGATTCAATAATTTAATTCTTATTGGATATAAGACATAGAGTTTCATGTTATGTTAATTTCTTTTCAAATTGAATATTGTATAATACTTGAACCAAATGGAAAGTCTTCACTTCTATCTGTGTGCAAGTAAGGAATATCCAGTTATTTTTCTATACTCAAATTCTTTCTCGCTTTGTTTTATTACATTTTGTTTCATTCTTACAAAATTATCTTCGACAATAATTTGTCTATCATTTACAGTCATATTCCAATTATCATATTCACCTATAACATGAACCAGGAGTAAACAAATAGTAATTTAGTATTACTACTCATCATTCTAACGTACTATTACTGTTTCATACTTTGATTTAACTTTCCACAATCAAGCTGCAATTTTTCCATCTCGTCCCATTCCATTACTATACATCATCTGAGATTTCCTTGTCATTAACACAATTCCACGGATACAAATTCCCTTTCGAACACCTTTCACATTCCACACATCACCTTCTTACCATCACAATATCCATAAAAACCTATAAATTCGAAACAAATCTATTTCGAAAAAACAATGATGCAGCTTCAATATTTAGATTGTATCTATCGGAGCAGAAAGAAAGTTATAGGCTTTTATATTAAAAAGTGCGAATGTCTATCGTTACGAAGATTAGTCGACTATGAACTTATAACACGTTTGTAGAAGTGATTTAATTTTGGTTAATGTTTTAGCTGTTTTTTTGTTAATTTATTCCAATCATAGGAAAGTGAAGGTGCCTTTTTGTTGCAGCATCCTTTCAATTTCTTAACAAGCTAAGAATGAACAATATATTCGATCGAGCTGCGATCTATCATCGAAACGCGCGAACAGATGCGTTCCCCGTGGCGATTCGCACGGTACGAGCTCTTGTTCGTCTGGATCGCGAGGGCAGCGTGCGCGTGTGACGCGGATAAACTGTCAGGATGGGGCGCGATGATTGGCTCCGGCCCGTAAAGCGTATTTTCGCGTGTAAAATGTAAATGGCGCTGTTCTGTGTTCCTGGATCCGCTCGGCCAGTTTCCCGTCTGTACGTGTGCGTGTGCACACGAGGAAGAAGTGTGGAACTCGTGGAAAGGAGAAATGTAGTCGAGCTTGTCAAAGGAAGAACGGAGAGATGGTTGAAGGAAGAAAGAGACGAAGAAGGTTCAAAGAGCCGACAGTGGTTAAAGAGCCTTCTTCCTCTCTCCATCTCGACACGCACAAGTACAAGGCGCAACCTTTCGAGCTACCCAGAAGAGTATCATCCTTCTACCTTTCTCCCTCCTTCCATCTCGTCGCCCCTCTTCATCGCTTTCCATCCTTATTTATCTTGCTACCTCGACTCTCCTCGTTCCTTACCCTGCTGGCAGAGCAAATTTATTTCACGTTCCTGCCTTTTCTGGACCTTTCACAATATTTGGCCGTGCTTTGGCATCCAGCACCGGTCACGGCGGGCACCGGTCACCAGAAGATACGGCTTTGAGCCCTCGGTGATGGATGGTTTGCTCTCCAGCCCGCCACGAATTGCTGCTTCTACTCTCATCCCATCTCTCTTCTGCTTACAGATTCACCATCCTTCTTCATCCATCTAAGTTCGTTCCTCTTGCTCGCACCGAGAGCCCCTTGCCGGGCTCTTCTTCCCTCTGTAGAGGATGCTAGACCGCCGCTGATGGGATCCAGGGCCGGTCAGTCCTAAGGTGTATACACGTGAAGTTCCTTGTCGTGATCGGTCGATCTACCTCGCCTCTACCTTGGAGGTTTCGGTTATCCGAGCTTAAGTCCCCAACTGAGATTCATTATGTTCGTCATCTTCGATCAAGGTTCTCCAACTTGTTACAAGTTACATTCACAAAGATCACGCGCTACGCTTAGGTGTCAAATAGTTCAGTGACCGCGCGTGAATGGGAAATCGATCCATGCTGTTGGTAAACCGTTTGAGCTAACAGAGAGGGAGTAAATCGAGGTTAAACGCGGTCGAAGAAGGAAATGAATCGTGGAAGAATGGGCCCTCTGTTCGGCTATTGCAACAAGCCGTCCCTGGGTCCGTGGACCCGCAGCCCCGGGACCGTTCCACCGAGTTCGTGCAGGTATATAAATTCTGGTGCTATTATTGGGGTTTGTGCCTTCTCACAGAGCCCTCTGGGGCCCGCGGCGGTCCCTTTGAGCTACTCTTTCTACCTCTGTCGTTTTCCCCTTCGTCTTGCTCTTACACTGTCGTTTCTACTCTCTCTCTCTCTCTCTCTTTCTCTCTCTACCTTGCTAGCCCCCTCTCCTCTTGTAGACCTTATCCTACCACTGCCTCCTTTCCTCTGTCTTTATCCTCCTCCTCCACCTCCACCTCCTTGGATCACCCTTTAACTCGCCCGCCCTACCCTTTTACGTACCCATTCTCCACCTCGCTGCCGATCCTTACACCGCCCCTGAGACTTGTTTGTTTTCCCTTCGCGTCGTCTTCCGTTTGCTAAACGCACCTTAAATTACGCGGCCGATGATAAATATTTGAGCCGTCCATTACGCGAAAGGGCCACTACGGACAGAGGTCCGAACCGGTGTTACCTTCTTCGAGCTGGCGCAGCTTCCTTCGTGGATCGTGTTACTTTGTAAAAGGGACACCCGGGACCCGGATAGCCCGCGATGGTGTCGTCACATGGAATTCTTTTTTTTTTCTCTCGTCTTTCTTCTTTTGTTTCATTGAGGATGATCGTGGAGTTTGTGGATTCAGTTGTGGTTACTTTTTGATGTTTGGTTTCTTCTAGATTTTGTTACACACTATGTTCATTCATTGAACAATTATTGTACACGAAACGCAATGTCGATCCTTACTGGTTTAAGTAATTTTAGCCATGTCAAGAGAGAGTTTGTAATTGAGAAAATAGTTCGAATAGACTAATGGTTTAGTAGTTTAGTAGATGGCAATTATTCCGCAAACTTGAAATTCGAGGGATTAAAGTGAAATAAAGTTTTCTAACTTAATGTTGATTCTTATAGATTACCTATTATCCAACGATCCAGAAGAAAGTTCCAATTAAAAAAGCGATCCATGTAATAATTTAAATCACCATCTTTTGCGTAACCCAATGATGTTATCTGAGGGTTAACTCCATATATGAAAGGGAATTTCAAATAAGAAATTATCCAAACAGTAATTCAAATAATTGTATTTAGCTTTCGATGGTAATGGTGAATCGAAACTATCCCGCGAATTTCAAACGTAGTGCATTATAACGAAACGTTTTCTAACTTAATTGAAATTCATGTAGATTGGCTATAACCGAATGATGCAAACTGAGGGTTCCTTCCAATATCGAAAAAGAGATTTCAAACAATGATTGTATCGCGTCTGGCGTACAATTGCATAGTAATCGTGGATCGAAATAATCCCGCGAAATTCGAATGCAAGACGTCTTCTAATTCAATTTAAAATTTTATAGGCCGAAGGTTAACTCCCTCTTTAGACAGAATAGTCCCGATAAAAGAAAATTCGAATGGCCGCGTGCTAGCGTTCAATAATATCCGCGGAACGAAATAATGCCGCGAAATTCAAATACAACGTGTCTTTGGAATGCGCGGCAACAGAGCGTTGGTGTTACTCGCGCCTTGATAGCGCACTTTTATTTCCGCCACTGTAGCCGCCACAAAAGTCAAAGTGCCTCGTAACAGGATTATGAAATGTTCCGGAGTAGCGTTCCACGGATGTTTACAACTATCGCGAATACTCGTTACCTTTTATTGCCGGCGGGTTTCAGCGATTCTGGCATCGGCTTCGTTAACGAGCGACGTTTATGCTTTCATTCGGCCGTAATTCTACCCCCTCGTGTCTCTTCCTACGATTCGTTGTACATATGCCTACACGTCATAACGCCGACTACATATTGGTTTTCCATAGGTCATTCATGCGGATTCATTCTCACGCTTTCGAGGCGAATCCTATTAATACAGGCGTGTCTGCCGATTCTTCGACACGAAAGCGTGTTTGTGAGTTTGATGGGTTCTTGGTTACGTGGTTTGTCGATGGGGTTTGTTTGGCGAACACCCTCTTTATCTACGCAGGTCAGCCACACTAATCTCTGGTCCGCCTGTTGTCTTCGCCTTTGCTTGCTTCAACAGTTGCTGGTGTTGTTACTATTGTTAGAGGATTTTTTCAGGTTGTTTCTCGATGCTTATGAATGTTTTAGTTTTTGGAAAACATACGGTATGAAGATTCTGTTGTCTGGTCACGTTTCTAGTTTATAGGGTGGTCTTTTGTCAGAAGGATTTTTAATGACATTTACATAGCATTGTCTCGAAATTATTTAATGTACTCTTTCTGAGTTCTGAGTGTGATTCGAGTTTGGGAAAAATTGAGTGAAAGTTATACGAAGAAAAATCCATATCCTCATTCCATATTGAGAAATTAAGCTGCAAATATCGTTATTTGCAGTAGCTCGAGCAACATATCGGTAATGCGAAGAATTCGTACAATTTGATAGAAAGCCTCGTACGCAGAAATGTTAAAAATTTGTCCGACATGTGTAGCTACATGCTGTGAAGTCTAAGAGCAATTGACTATATCGTTCACTGACTTCTAAATAATATTCTTTCTGTTTGAAAATTTCCTCTCGTATTCTTCTTCGAATAGTACAAGTTCTACAGAATATAATTCCTTTTGATGTTTGCGTTATCAGAGAAATTATTATTGTTTAATACTCATCGAAAATCGACAAATTTTTCAAAATTAGTTCACAATAAATCATAGTTGTATAAGTACATATTTTCGAAAGAAAAATTTTTAATCGCTCATCTGGTGTCGTAAGGTTTTGCATGGATGAATTTCTTATAATCATTATTAATTATTTCCTAATTTATAATTATATAATAAGCTGCTACTTTCTATTTAATTCTTACGAAATTTTCATTTCCTCTTCTTACACAACTTTTCTCCAAAATAGCGATTTTTGGGTCCCTCAAATCCTCATCTGTTACAGTCCAAACTAAACAACTCAAACATCATCCTACTACAAAAATATATCCTTTCCTCGAGCTACTTCAAAAAATCTCTCTGATTCATGTAACATTAAAATTACCGATCGTTAATAACTAAATAAAAATTAACGTTACCAAAAACATTTGCGTGTCCAGTAGTTGCAGAAACGAGAAATTTGATATCAGATCAGTTTCAATAATCTGCTCCTTCTAGTATTAATACAACGTTACATAAGAATTACGAGAGAAAAGTTCTAGTCCAGACGTATCCAAATACAACTATCTCGATTATCTCTATCTCATTTCCCAAAGGAAGGGAAGTAAGTATTTTCCTGGTAGACGGCGTAAATTCCCTGTTACTATCGACGATTCCAAGGATTTTGTATATACCGTGTAAATTCGGGTATGTCAATGATAGATTGCCGCTGGAACGACTTTGGTGGGGCGACCAGTTATTCACAAAAGATGTTTATTATCAGTAAACCGAACACTTTGGTAGGCCGTGGCTCGTCCCTCTCCTCCTCGTCCTTCGCTAGACTTCGACTTTCATATCAGTTGGCTCATAGCTGTGGCTGGTGACGTTCCACCCGTGGTTCGCGTTTCTCGTCACAAAATTCTTCACGTTCGAGTGCGGTTATCGTCGCGATCGTATCAGGTATATAGTACGTGCTGTTCCACGTTGCGTAGCGCGAGATTCGATACCTGCACGATATTTAGTCACCGGTATTTTTTTTCGCTTTCTCCGTTTTCTGTTTTTCGCTGTTGTTTTCTTCAATTGATATTAATCGAGTGTTTGTTCGTTGACAATTTGGGAGAAGTGATTATCGACGAATTAACAATCGGCCAATGTATTCTTATTTTTCTCGTAGTTACATAGTTCACGTAGATTAATTTAGCAGAGACTCCAAGGAAAGGGGATTCTCCTATATTTATTTTAACCAATAATAGTTAATTGTCGCTAATACGAGGCGTGATATCGTAGAAGAAACCAAGTTTTTGTTCGTTCCTTAATTATTTATATGGAATATCATAATCTTCTCGTTTAATATCAATAAAGTAACGACAGAATATTCTGGAATATATACACACTCGTTTCTATCGTTTTATTCACGTTTGGTACATTGTTTTTTTTTTTCTTTCAATTTTGGAGCAGATACATGCAATAATCATCTTGAGATTTCTGACTGTACGAGTGTATGCGTAGGAAGCTTTAATTATTGTCAACGTATGGATGCATATCGCTGTTCAAAGTTAAAATGTTAATGCACATTTGAGACGTTGTTTTTGGTGTTTAACACGTTCACTGTGTATGTGTGAGAGACGGCAGGCAATCGACTCGAGCGCGGAACACGCGTTAAAAGTCACGAAATTTTGAAGCCTTCATATTGTAATAATTTATATACCTAGAGAATAAATATATAGAAAGTTTCATTTTAGAAATAGAAATAATTGTTGCACAAAAATCGTTCGCTATATAGTATTATTCTCTACATTCTACGTAATCAATAACGTAGCAATCTTCATCGTGATTTCATTTACTTCATTTTTATAGAATAATATAAAAAACGGTAAAATTTTATGGATACAAGACAAGAAAGAACACGTCTTAAAGACAAAAATCTGAATTTTTAATTTTGACGTTTTACACGTGACGGTTATTGTTGATAGAATAAATGAATAAAAATATTATTATTTGATACCAACACGTTTAAGAAAAATATTAATTTTACAAAGACGTTATTGAATCATACCTGCTGTGATTGTTGGAATTTCGTGCGTCGGCACTACGGCGAGTATGCATATTTTAGAAATACTTGAAAGAAAAGTTGGTCTTAAGAAAGTGTTACATTGTGTAACGCACGAATGCATGACAGATGTTCGGTTACTCACACAGCCTACAAATATCCGTTATTGTGAACTTCATTATTCTCTCGATCTTCTTAAAATTACCCCGTTCTTTTTACAAAATGCAAACCGATTGAAATTCTTCTTAAGTATCTCGAATTATATTTTAATCGGACACTTTATAAGTTTTAATTATTCTTGACCAGTTACTCTACACTTAATAGATTTCGATAACTTTATTTTCACTGCATATTTTAATAAATATTGCATAAATCGATTTATTGTATATGTGAGCACACTAGTCAATAACACGCGAAGATACTCTAGAAAGCAAAGGAAACAGGAGATGTCTTTAAAGTAATTTCTAGAGTTGCTTTTAATTTTTCAAGAACGCGAATAGTATTCCATTACATTAAAAAGGCCAAGATTTTACGAAAATCATTTTCCAAACTCCATCAACAAACCTCACGAATTTCCTTGAAAAAAAAGAGAAAAGAGGGAAAAGAAAAATGGAGAAAAACGCGAATAACCTCGCGCGATTCAAGGTGGATCAGCTCGCGGCGTGATTATCTGTGCCGAAGAGCCGATAACCGTAGCGCCACTTATAACCGAAGATCGATCACTTCCTTTCACAGTTCGATCGAATGTTCCAAGTGTGCACCGTCCTTGGATTCGTTCCATCTACAATAACAACACACGTTTTCAAACTTCATCAAAGCAGAAACGACGATCTATCCGATCTGTATAACCGTGACACACGAGAAGATGCTTGATTGCAGGCGGAAGATGGACGAAGAATCGAAGAGGTCGTTCGTCACCAGAAACTCGGGGAATCGAGGAGCGTCGCGTTTAATAAGATCCCGGGAGTCTGCCGACACGGCGTAGGAATGTGACAAAAGCGGTAATCGGGCGAAGCGACGAAGTACAAGCAAGCTGGAACAAGCGGCAAGAGGAAAGAAGAAGTAAGACCAAGAAAAAGAGAAGATAAGAATAAAACGTCGAAAATTGTAAAGAAGAGCGAAACTTGACGAAGAAGTGAAGGTCACAGCCCACCCTACGTCTCGAGATGTACACGCTGCCGCCTCGGGGGTAGAGAAGACACGGTCATTGAGAATCTTGGCGCAACGCGCGGTACTTTCTTGGAGCATAAAGTCCCCCTCCGAGAAGGCGAGAGAGGGAATCTTTTGTAGGAAAGAAGGAGAGGCGAGTAACAAGGTAGAACGTTGTTGCGACGACAACGACGACAACGAAAAGGACGAAAAGGAAGGATCAATCGAACGCGAAGAGGGGCAAAAGAGGAGATCGGTACGTAAAAGGAAGAGGGACAGGCTGCGTGGCAAAGAAGCCGAAGAAACGGAAAGATTCGAAGGAGGAAGGAGCAACGTTGGCGAATAAAGAGCGAGAGGAAGAGAAGCGAACAAGTAAGAGAGAAGATAGGCTACGATCAAACCGAATCGAACGAGGAGAAAGTTGAAAAGACTCTCTTACTCTCTTCTCCTTGTTACCCTCTCTTTTTATATATTCCTGTCTTTGTTTAATCAATTCGATCTCTGTCCAGCGTGGTGCACCTGTCTTCGTTTACCTCGCGCACGCCCCGCCCCGACCAATCGAGACTCTTGGGGCCTAGTGACGTCGCTAACGCGCACTACAAGGCCCTGTCGTGGTGGGGCCAGTATCATCTCCCCACTACCTGGAAGATCGGAGGCCGTGAGAGCCCCACGGGGGCCAGCAGCTAGCTGCAACCAGCGCCAGCGGCCCGGCCGGCCGTTGGCCACCTTGGTGGGGGCAGGAAGAGGGGCACCCTGCTGCCCAAGAACAGGCCGAAGGAACAACGCAAGGGTACCTACTGAAACCCATCCCGCATTTCCCACCACTGACTCGTCCGGAAAACGTGCGCCACAGAGCTTCCGGACTACTCGGATATCGAGTTCAGTCAAGTGAGTCAGATCGATCGGGTATACTGACAAAGAGTTCGACATCTCGGACCGCTATCGTATCGAAGGAAAGTTTCATCTCTGTTTGTCGTCGGTTTTGCGCGTTTCATTCAATTGCGCGTGATTTGGTCTTGGAGAGCGTGGTTCGATCTTGGAGAACGTAGTTTGAAAAATTTTCTTTCTCACGAAGGTGTGTGGTGTTACGGTTAGCCGGTTAAGCAGCATAGCAATGGTTCCTGCTGATTTCTGATGTACGATGAAAACACTTGACACTAAAGCAAGCTTGGAGTATATCGTCGTATTATCGCTGACGCGTGATAGTTAACGCGCACCACCCATAGGTGGACATCGAGCCTTCGTTGACTAGCGATAGCATACACGCACCAATGTCACAACCACCGATAGAAGGGATAAAAAGAGAAAGGGAAGTCGAACAGTGAGAGAGGATCTCCCCCTGGAGACTCTCGTGCAGTGGCTCTCGTTTATAGTTTCTTATCGCGGCGATCGATTACCATCGACGTGTAATAATCCTTCGTAATCCTAGTGGATTATTTTGGCTCTCGCGTGTGGTGATTAGACGCAGCTACGACGGTCACAACGGTGATAAGAGTGCGTGCAGGGGAGGTGTGTGATGCCCTGGTTATGGTTAAGCGTGAGTGAGGTCAGTGGCAAGAGGAGGAGAAGAAGGACCGGCAGCTCGTCAAACGCGTCGTCCTCGTCGTCGTTGTCTAGGTCGTCGTCGTCGTTCTGTCAGCCGTGGAGGAGGAGGATAGCCGGCGGCGGTGGTGGTGGCGAGGACTCGGTGGTACCGTCGACGTGCTCGACAAACACGAGCGCAGCAGGGTCCGCGAGGTGCACGAGGTACCAGTGACCGAACAGGGTCGTCCTCGAGGCAGAGCCACGTGATTATGGTGCACCATCATCATCGTCGTCGCGGCCTTCAGGCGAGCAATCATTGCACGATTAGGAGGCGAGGAACGACACCCTCGCTGCTCCAGGTGTTCCTGCTGATACTGTGCCTTTGGCTACCGCTGCTGGACAACGGTGGCCTCGTCCTGGCTTGTGGACCTGGCAGAGGCGGTGGACGACGTCCTGGTCTAAGGAAGCTCACGCCTCTGGTGTTCAAGCAGCATGTGCCGAACGTTAGCGAGAACACGCTGCCGGCCAGCGGTATCAGCGAGGGTCGCGTGTCCAGGCACGATTCCAGGTTCCGGGATCTCGTGCCCAACTACAACGCAGACATCATCTTCAAGGACGAAGAGGGCACCGGAGCCGATCGGCTGATGACACAGGTGAACAAACGCTCTCAAACATTGATTAATCTTCGTTTGAGGAAAGCTGGCTCATTTTTATCGCGAACGTCTGATGTTTATTTTACAACGCTAAGGCAAAGAGTCGAATGAAAAGACTTCTTATGCAATAATAGAATCTAATTGAAAAGTAAAAGATTATCGTAGAACTCCGTTTATAGAACCTACCGAGGGACGAGTTTACGTAACTGGAGTTCATTGATTTTGCATAATACCAGTGATTTTTCTTTCGTATAGTGTCAGTTGACGTTCAAGTAAACGGAGACAACGAGCAAAAGTTCATCCAATTGGGCATTAAAATTTGATTTCTATAAATGGAGTATGGATAGATGGACTTGTATAATTCGATAAAATAGTCATACGTAAATGTAGCTCGCAAAGCGAAGACGTGGAATACTTGTACGAGCCAAAATTGACCCAGCCATCGCCATCCGAAGGTTAATTGAGTGCTTTATATGTTTCGGTATATAACATAACTTTTAATCCCTATTTGGGAGAGGATAGTGTTACGCGTTTCAATGCGAAGCGCAGGAAACGCGATGGATGATCGTGTTCTCACGCGGCCTCGTGGTTGATCGGTACTGTCTACGGTAAACGAACTTTGGGAGCTCCCTTTGGTTTAAGAATGCATTTGGGAGATGGTGGCAATGTAAATATGGTCGAGTATAATTTTATCTGTGACAAATATTGGTATTGGCGAGGGAGATCGTTTTCAGGGAAGCTAAAGTACTCGAACGTTCTGTTTCTAATATTTTTGTGCCAACCGTGAACACGGCTGCTCCTGTTTCAACCTTAAAAACATTTCATTTGCGAGAAAATTAATTCGTCTTTGCCGAAGATACGTACATGACACGTTAAATTAGTATAATACGAGCATAGAAAAAATCGAAGAATTTTCTTTTCATCCAAATTCATTCGATTCTTCTCGGTTTTAAAACATTTATTTCTATCACAAATGAATTGATAAATGCAGTAGAATTTCCAGTATAGATATTTTATTAATTATATTCGTCCAAATTAAAGAAGAGATTTTGGAATTACCTTGACAGGTACGAGCCTCGGTTCAGATGAAATGTCAAACGTGACTCTGACTACAAA
Source organism: Bombus campestris (assembly GCA_905333015.3). Classification (NCBI taxonomy): domain Eukaryota; kingdom Metazoa; phylum Arthropoda; class Insecta; order Hymenoptera; family Apidae; genus Bombus; species Bombus campestris. Next base: position 9,347,074 of record HG995135.1, read on the forward strand.
AGGTCAAGAATAATTGATAAACCGACTGATAAAGACTGTATCCGTAGACAGTACCTAAACCAACCCCTACGATTCTTCTTATTCTCTCGCAAAAAACAATATCCAACGACTATCAATATGTATCAATTGAAATACATCAGCGATTTGTTCTTTAGATCAATAACCTTGAAATCGTTGATCACTTCTTAAAGCTACGTATAAAATTGAACAGGTCAGTGACGAGACCTATAGCAATCGAAATACTGCTTATTCCACCATGCTCTCTTGGTTAACAAGAGAAACGAGCCGTGAACGTTACGACAACTCGATAACCGTGCCCGGAAGATTCGTCATTTCTGGTCGAGGGTGTTTTCGTCGCGGTGATCGCTGATAATATGTGTCGTGTGTCAGGCAGCGATAAAGATTGTCCTTGAAGGAGCCCGTCGGTAAATCATGACGCGTCCAAGAGTTTGAAGCGTCGGTATCGTCGTTCCTATCGACCTGTAGATTTGGTTCGGCGAGTGCCGATAGCGAATATTCGCGAGAAAACGACGCGGTATACTCTTTCGATCGCGTTGCTTCACGTAGGAGTAGGCAACTCACCTAGAGAATTCTAGAAAGAAGTGCAGTCAGTGACCTTTACGTCTCGAATCCGATAATAGTTGGCTGATTCACGCGCGAATAGAAACGTGGCGTGTTTCGCGTCGAGAAATTTGGTTATTCAGTGAAATGATGTATGGCGGGTTTGGTTATGAATCGTCGAGGCGGTATGATACCCCATGGGGATGCAACAGTAGATTTCAAAGGGAATATGAATCGGGAATCGGTGATTGATTGCGTTTGTTTTATGGTCAAAAGGATGGAAAATATGTTTTCTATATTTTCACCGCCAATGCATCGCTTGCGAGGTTACTATTAATGGATTTCATGAAAAATATCGTGGATCCGCAATCGTCGATTCTATTCGTTCTATTGTAGAAATGATGATAAATGGTGTTTTTTCAATTTTCTCTTGTAAATATATACCTCACACTCATATACGTCCAAACTCGAATCCTGTCAATATTTGACACGATTAGTTTAATATCAGTATTAATTTTATAGAGGTTTATGTGTAAAGGATGGCTGATCGGTGAGGTTTAATGGTCGAGATGATTGCTCGTTGTTGAAGCCGTCGAATATATTTAAAATGATAAATTAGTATACAGGTAATGTTCGCAAAGATGCTCGTACTAACCGATTCGCTAACACAGTGTATAAGTCGTAAAATAGGATCGCTAATGACTCGTTAATTAGATCGCTGATAATTCATTGATAACTGGTTGATAAGTGATCGACAACTGACTGTAACTCCTTTCCTTGTGATCGCGTCCGCTTATTTATATTGGTCGGGGGAGAGTCGGAAAATTCAAATTCATCTTTGTTCGACGGTTGCACGTAGCGGCGACACTGGTTTGCTCGGAGTTTATTTATTTTTACATTACGTGTATCCTAATGATCTTGATACTCCGAGACAAAACAACATTATTTGAATTGTCCTCTGACTCATGTGCCGCTACAATTTTTTAATCCTAGAAATTACGGTGTGTCGTGAGTGAAACGTAGAATTGATTACGAAAATTTAGACGTCGAATTTTCTTCGTCAAATCTTTGGTCACCAAATATTCAGTTATTTCTAGAATTTAATACTGATTGAAGCTATTATTGACGATAGATCTCTGATGAAAGAGTTTTGATTAGTTAGATCGGATACTGTCGGATTTCGGATATTGACGATGATATAGGTATATGCACCTAGTAATAAACGGCTTTTGTATAATACGTTAAAAAACGAAGGATCCTTAAGTAAAGATATTATCAGGTACATTCAGGTATATCTCGATTAATTATATCAAGTGATAAATTAATTTAGCGATACAACCTTATGCTCATGTTCACATTCTAATGAGTATTTTTGTTGTTTTTCGTTTTAATAGACCCATATTTTTATTAAATTTAATATTTGTAATTTAACTAAATTCCATTCACGATTAGTCACGAATAGATATACTTTACACTATGGAATTATTTTTATGACTGATTATCAACCATTAGTATTATTAAACCGATGTATTTTTTGGCGCAAGATATCAATTGTTTGTTTTATTATTAGGTAGACTATTGTCAATTATTTATTAAATAAGATTCTAGAATTTCAATCACGTTTTTCATGACTTCAGTTCAGAAAGTAAATCGTTTAATTATTACTTTACCACGTAGAATATGTATTCATAATTAACGGATTATCTTATGAAATAGGAAAAGTTCTATGTTAAACGTAAATATTTGAAATTTTAAAATATGGCATAAGGACTGTGAATTGCTATTTAATCGTGGCGTTCTTCGTAAAAAGCGGCTCAAAAAAAGCAAACGTATCAAATCGTTCGTGGTCGAGCAGTAGTTCTTGCAATTTCACCTTAATGGATTTATTCTGCTGGCTTTATCCAATAGAGAAAATGGTTTTATTCCAATAACAACCCGACGTTCCACCGAGTTATCAACTCGTGAACATAAATCCGTAAATGATGGAATCAAATCTCTCAATATACACACTTTTACATTTTAATATGAAAGAAATAATTATTGAACCGAAAATTTTTACGCGATTGGATATTTCTCTAGAAACAGACGAAGAATTGAAATTGGAGCACAAATATGTTTCAAAAACGTTTATTAAATATCTTTGAAACTTTTATTTCGAGTAACTTAATGATCACGAAACGGAGTAAATTAAATTTCAACAGAGATTTTTAATATCTGTACAGATGTTATGAATGATAAATATTGGTCTACTTTCATTATACTAAAAATTACATAAATTTCAGCAGCTGCTTTGCTGCAAGACACAACGAAATAGAATAACAAACTTTCACAATCCAGATTTCTATGTTGATTTAACTATTTTTACTTTCTCGGTATCATTATCGGAAAATAGTCTGTTTAAATAGAATTCAGTAATCAAACAACATACGTAATCTAAATGTACATTCATATCTTTAACTCAAAGAAACTAATTTATTATTTCTAGCTAATCCATTACTAGACAATGCTCGCAAGGCTCGTAATTTGCAATCCTTTTTCTCTTTTTCCACGGCACTTTACGAGGGGATCTTGCTAAAATTAGAATGTTAGAACATGCATGGGATATCAAGGATCCTCGATTCCCCGAGGAGATTGATTGCGTTTCTCGTTTAAAGTACAGGCTGACGGCCGCGTTAACCGCAGCAACGCGTGTTATTACTTCAACGCGTGTCACCGTGCTCCACGGCCGTATGACAAATTAGCTACTGCACGTCGTTAAACGTCGGCAGGTGATTCACGCGAAACGCTATCCACCCGATAAGACTGCCTCGATCGTTCTTGAATACGTTTCACGTGCACACAGGACCGATACTCGTTGAAACTCGAACTACGTCCTAGAATTTCACGCGAACCTGCCTTCTGTGTATGTATGCAATTTTATGTGCACGTGTTCTTCTGTCCGGTTTTTGATTAATTGCGAATTTTCCGTGCGTCCTTCTGCTCAATTCTCTGGTTTGTCCGTACAGCGTCTTTCTGGTTTTTACTATTTACTTTTTAGATGATACGAAGGCATAGGGCATAGGGAAAAGACGATAAGCAGATTACGGATTTTTATGAAAGAAGTAAGAGATTCGTCTTACTTGTTAAAAATGATAAGAAATATTCTGCTTTGGATATTTTATATTTTTGCACATTACAACGAATTCTGTGCATTTTCGCGTCTTGAAATTTCGTGGAAATGCACGAGAATCTGGATTATAATAAGTCGCATTTGTTTTTTTTTTTTTTCATTTTAGCGAGTAATTTTAAAAGCCAATACTTTGTTAAGCGTTTAAATATTTCCAAAACTGTCTCTTTATCAAGTTTGGCTATGGGTTTCTGTTAAAAAATATTGGATTTCTCTTTCAAGAGTATATTGATTATCATATTTAATAGAGTTATTAAACTTGCACTTTATTGTCGGAAACGATACCTCCAAAATCATTCTTGAATCGAAGTAACAAACCGGACAACAGAGCAACTGTTGATGTCAGTAGCGTTTCTCTCCTATTGAAAGATTTCTTCCGTTTCAGAAAAATACAATAGAATTATTGACATGCCTGGTCGCTTATTTCCACTGTACTTTAAAGTTTGCCTTAAAACGTTAAAAGTTCTTTTATTGACTGCAACGAGAGTAAAGTTAGGATAATAAACATTCAAGGACCAACAACAAGTATCTAGAAACGAAAAAAGACACCGGGAAATTGTTCTTCCACCTGCGTCACGTTTCGTGATTGTTCGTATGTTTATTTCTCAGTCCATGGTGGTTCCATTAGTGCTTTATTCATGCAGTTTTTATCGGTGTTTGCCTTCCACTTGGCGCCCCCGCGAAGCGTGAAACGATTCTCCTAACTCTGGGCCTGTTGTATTCCAATTTGTAAGTCCCACGTTTCGTGGCGCGGCGAACAAAAGAGCGGCTCGGCGCCGGTTTCCGCTCGTAAAGCATCCCCGTCGTTCGAACGTCGTCGACAGGCCGCGTGTTTCGCGTGTTTACCCGTGTTTCTTCGCAAAATTCCCCGGCTGCTCGTTTTATCGGCGCGATGAACGTTGAACAGGCGCCGAATCTATCGCGACTCCCGATTTCACTCGTACAAATATTGCTTCAAGACCGGATAAAGGTCGACTTTAGAAAATAAACCTCTTTACGCGTAAGTTCGTCGTGCAGTTTTCAGAATAATCTACATCGCTCGAATATTCTGAACGATATCTGTAGCTGGGATAAATAACATCGTAGAATCGAGTATTATCGAGAGTTCGGTATTGGAGTTGTCGTTCTTCAGTATTCTTCTCAAGCATACGTCTCTTTTCTTTTCTCATTAGTAGTTTAAAGTTGTATCAATTGATGTGATGGGTTATCAGACGTACAATTGAAATTGAAGTTGAGTTTCACAATTTTTAAGAAAGATCGGTGTTTGTTTTAAAGATTGGAATAGCCAGAACGACCAATTAAAATCTTTTAAGGTACGTTTGATCGTATCTAAGATAAGCAAAGTAATGCATTCCTTACCGAAAGATTAGATTTTTAGTAGGCAATAAAACGAATCTCCACTTAGGTTCCGTTTCTTTAACATTATATTGAATATTGAAATGGTACTAAAATATATGGTATAAAATATATTAATAATACGTGACAAATATCAAGATAATAATATGACAATGATAAGAAAACAGATAACAACATGTATCTATTTTATACATTAAAAAAATCCTAAATCACACGAAAATTATATTCTAACCCAAAGCGTTGTTTTAACCAGTCAACTATCACGCACGAAACGTGCAAAAGCGACGTTTTCACGAGCTATCGTTCAATTTACGAGAGAGGAAATCGTGATTTTCCGCTCGACAGACGCGTCGATTGATTTGCGGCGAGACTGGAAGTAGCTATGTATAGAAGTTGCCGGCAGATCGAACCGTGTTGTCCAGGCATCGATGTCTCCCGAGTGAAGGGATCCGTCGCTGAGTTGCCGGGGCCGCTCGTTAACGCCGTGTTTTGCGAGCATGAATCTCGTGTCAGACGAGAACACGCTTCTTGGTCGCGATCGTAAAATGACGGTATCCCGGCCAATTAGCTGGGTAGACCGACAAATTTAAGTACAACGAATAGCGAAACGTTCTTGCGATGTTCCTTCGACGTTCGTCCTGTCCAACTTGTCTTACGACGACGTGAAGTTGCAAAAATCGAACGTGCTTCATGACGGTGCTGATTTCTTTATGAACTTGATTACTGACTGATCTATTCTTATAGATTTTTATATTTAGTCATTTCTCAGTGATATTTTTTCTCCGTTGTGCCATTTATATCGCTATTTTATCGAGCTACTATCGAGATTCTAATAATGTGTATATATATATACACCTGGTTTCATAAGTATTGAAACTTGACAAAGAAAAATCATTTGGAACTTTTTAATATCTTTATGATTATTGGACCGTGTATGTTTACGTACGTATGGGAAATTTAATGCGTAATACACATCAAGGAATATAATATTTCAAGCATGGTACTCGTCGTAGTATTTAGTAGATCAAGCAGAATCTCTGTTTAATTTTCATTTTTATAGTTGCGTCGATAAAAATAGGAATTTGCATAAACGTGTAAGACATAATACAAGTAAGAACGTCATATAATTGGAGAAACATTCCGAAATTTTATCAACGCTGTAATGAGACACGACTGTCATGATTATACTGGTCATTTGAAACCAATCTCAGAATGTATATAGAAATTACAAGATATTTACTGCAAACGTATATTCATTAAAAAGTTGGTATACATCATAAATAGCTATCTTAAGGTACGTAAGAAGTGCTAAATATGGTCTCGCTGAATATTAAAGCTTCTCAATGTAGCGGATAATGACCGGCCGTTCAAAAATACTTTGGGATCTCTGTGAAATATATACTTGCACTAAGTGCCTTGTAAATTGTAATATATATTTTTATATTCGTTTCAAACTTGACCAATATAGTCATGATAATCGAATCTCGTCAGTGCCAATGAAATTTCAAGACGTTTCGCGTAATACAGCCAATATATTGGGAAAATGTCTTTACAAGCGTCCCATTAACTCTGCGATCGTCTGTGTTTCAACGGTATTAAACTACGTATCTTCCATCGTCGTTGTGCCGCGCCAAATTCAAACTATGCCCGTCTTCCTTTCACGATCAACGACAAAGTGAATATGGGGGTAACGAGAAACGTGGCAAAAACGGCACGCAAGAAACGAAGAGAGGAAACAGGGTAGGCCGGCAAATTGCTGGCAGCTCTCGTTCCCTCTTTTCGTCCTGTTCTTGGCTGTTCTGGCGATCGCGCCGCACTAGGAGCGCCGGTCGCGCGGAATAAATAGGGGAAAAAGCGCGTACCGTGCGCCGGCTCTAAGTGATTGTGGGTAGGTTTATGGCGGCCATAACCGGTGTTTGGTTTGGCGCGTTAAAGCTCCCCCAATTACGGCAAATAAACCTAATGGCCGTGCTACTCGTTCTCCTCTCTCCCGGTCTCTCTCGTCTCTAATTCTCTCTATTTCTCTCTCTCTCTCTCTCTCTCTCTCTCTTTCATCGGCCGATGAACAGTAAATGCTTGAAGCGATTCCTCCATTTCTCGATATCGATCGGTCTGTCATCGAAATTGATCTTCTCGGCGCTGGTGAACGCGGTTTCGACGCACTTTTATCGAGCTCGCCGTGATAAATGAAACGATCGTGCGATCGAAATTTAATATACACGGTGCCGTTTGTCAATTGTGTTGGTTAAACGAGCCGCAGTAACCAGTTAATTGTTATTGATATCGATTGATGTCGATGAACCGTAATTGAGATTTATTTTCTTTCGATATGTGGAAGAGTGGCTGGGTATCGAATTTGTCATGGTTTTATTTTAAATGACTGGTTTTGCGGATTCTATGGAGAATGCTTTAAATATTTAATGACGGTAATGAGTTGGAAGAATGTAGTAAAGAAGAGAAATATAGGCTGACCAAGGGGAGGCTTCAAATTGGTAGTAAAGTCGGATGGACATTTGTGAATAGGTGGGTATGTTGTGTTTGGAATTTTTGTTTTATGAAGTAAACGAAAATGTAAACGTGGATACTATTTGATTGTAATATACGTATCCGATATCTGTATTGGATACTCGAATACTTACTCGAAGGCTTGAGAAATTTTACAGAAGTATTTTAGGGTATGAAAATTTGCATTGAATTAGAACATTAATGTAACGTAGTAAAAAACAGCAATAAAATAGCGTAAGCTACTATTTTTAATTGTTATAATCTATCGTTAATTTAATCAATAATTATAGATTCTCTGAAGCTTTTTGGTTTAGGGATACATATATGTACTCCGAATATATTCAGAAAAAATTATACTTCGTTCTTTGCGATGGTGCGTTATTAGAATCATTTTATGGGTCCGATTAATACGAGCGAAATATAAAACTCGTTAGTGAAAGATAAATTTTGTTAGCTTTTTTGTGGAAATTGGCACGTTTTCTAGATAATCATAAATTTTGCAGATTCTAAATCCATTAACTCTCTTATAAATTATAAATGAATAGCAGGTCGAAGCAATCCCGCGGCTAGACCACCATGTGGCTATGTTCAATAACCATATAACAGACTCATAATCATAAAATGTAACTAGCCACCGTGTCCTGAATTGCCGTGTACTGTGTCTTAAAAGTCCGGAGATGACCAAATTATCGAACTGTTCTTCAGACGTGATATCCGAAGATAAAAGTTACAAAAAGAGATATTTGCCAGTTCCGAAAAATATTACCTATTACATATACGTATAACCATTTTCTTTCCCTTTATATTACGACCTTTTTGCAATTTCTTTTAGGTATTTTAAATTTATTGCAGTATCGAATAGTGGCATTTGTCTTGTAACAGATAGTATTTTTGTAATTTTTATAATGATTCAGTATAAAATTTATCGGCGAAAAGTGATACTATACGATGCAGACTATTATTTCTGAATAATGATCGGTGCTCAACTATTCAAGCATAACTGCCATTGTAGTTACACACATTGTACTTCACGCATGTAATCGACCTGATCGAAACGAGATAAGGAATAACACGCGAAAGCAAATCATAACTGCAGTCGCCCCTGGTAATTTGCAATGAGCGTCTATTTTTCTAAATAAGTATCGATACTTTGTTTCTAAAGATTGCAATACCACAGTGGTGCATGAACACGTTATTCGAATAGTAGTAATAGTTGCATGATACACCATTGTGTGTCAGCTAGATATCCGCAAAAAAATCCTGTAATTTTTCAACAAGGCACGCTATAAATGACTATTATACGTCAATGGTCGTAATTTTATGACCCGTAATCGATACGATTGCAACGAGATAAGCGATAACATACCAGAGAAAATTGTGACTGTAAATGAAACTACTTGCTATGAGTTAGAAGGCGTATCAAACTACAAACAATTGTCATACCGGTTGTAATAATTTTCCGTCGTTATTGATCATTAATTTGTCAAAGTTACAAAAATACCAGGATAAATTCCATATGCAGTATAGCAGAACTTTCAGTCTATATTTATATAACTGGGATCGGTTTAGGTATGTGTCTCAGAGAAGTTTTCGACGTTTCGCAACTGTGAAATGTATGCTTGGGCGACCGTAATATACTTCGATAATTGACATGATCGCGGGATAAGGAGTAAAACACGATCGTATATCATACGTAAATCCAGTCAATTGTAGCCGATTGTAATAAATATCTGGTATTTTGAAATAACCATTAGTATTGAACTTCCTAATCTGATTTGGAATAATAAAAATCGAAATTCACCTCGCGGAGCTTTGATAGAAGACTAGTGATTCCGATTTTTGAATCCTTCGTTCACAATTTATAATTTGCTCCTGCAGAATGGAAAATTATATTCTACGATCTATAGAAACTATGTATGTATATACTTCACTTTGAGATATCCTATATTTCATGTGTATTATAATTATAGTCTTTGGTAGTCAAGATATATACAAGATAAAGAATAACACATAAGGATAAATCACGGTATAACGACTCGACACTACCGATAAGAACGATATAAAAATAGAAATTTATACAAGCGGGTAAATCATTCAATATCCAGTACTTCATCAAAGACTACTTCAAATACTTTGCCACGATATTTCTCAAAATCCTCTGACAATTTTAAGATAGCTTTTATTTCGCAGCGTGTTGTATTTCGCCAAGTATAATCGTACTTCCTATAGTAATTCGTATGATTGTAAGATGAAGAAGACCAGACGGGGCCAGATTACGGTTACGGCAAGTTGCAGTGACTTGCACTGGGTGTCTAATGACGGGCAACGACCAACCAGGTAACCCGATAGGCGCACGTGGCGCTACGTGATATGTTTCTGACTCCAGGAGTACTCGTCGACAACGTTATCTTTCTCGTCGAAGGATCGAGAAATGGTAGAGGCGTAATCAAGGTGAACCCTCGTCAGAGAATCCGAAGCTCGTCCTATTTTCGTTGGAAATTCGCTCCGACGTGTTAACTCTCTAACGACAAATGGTGAATGCTGGTGATTACGACGATTTTGATCCATTTCCAAAGCTGTGGGATTGTATCATTATTTTATTATATCATAATGTACAATTCGATGTTTGATAAGTAAATTTTATTAGCGCAAAGTGGAAAATTATATAGCTACGAATTTCGGTAAATAATTAAATATATTTGTCTGTCGTTATTGAGTTTCGACTGCAGAGCTTGTAAAAATTATGACATTATAAAAGGTGCTAGGTCGTGATATTCATATCCTGAAATTGTGAAAAAAGAAAAAGGGTTATAAGATAACGAAAACTATGGAATTATCAAAATTGTATTAAATAACGAAATTTATATTCCCTGAAGGAACTTTGAAGATGCATTTCTTTATTTCGTTCGACATTAACCCTTTGGTAATGAATGTCTGGTACCCAAATTTTATATAGAGCCAAAGAAAAATGAAAGACAAGGAAAAGATCGTTAATATTCTGACTTACAAACTTTACTTATTATTATTTTTTAATAAACATTATCCTTTTCAGTACGTAACATGTTATATAAATATGACGTACTTACGTACTGTTCCAATATATTTTTTACCAAAGAATCCAAGTCAGATATCTTTCTTTGTAATTCGATATAAACCAGCAATCAGAGTGGCAGAAAATAAACTACGTTACATAAAGATTAAAAAATGAATTGAGAAGTTTACAAAATTAGAACGATATTTTAGAAAGATTTTTGCATGTTCACGCAATTACCACCTGTTACTACTAACTGCTATATCAGATGATTTTATAACATGATTTATACACGTATCGAATCACCTATTATTTAGATATCTGGTTTTTAAGAGTGTAATTTCATTGCTAACGATAGATAGATTAATGTCGTAAGTATCGATAAACTGGTTCCTGGTTGAAGTAAAATGTCAAACGATCGAACTCGGTGTTGTACAACTATGACGCACAGTCATTGCTACGTTTCATACATTTCTTACTTAAAATGCCTTCATTTGTCACATATTTTCTCGTATCGTGCGTATTTATGCGCTCGTAAGTAACTCCTTCGTTTTGCTTATCTATACGATCTCCGTTCTTCGAGGTATAATTCTCCGGAATGAATCGTAAATTTCATCAAAACATCCACAATTAACCTTTACGAGTAACAGTACTTAAATCATCCCCGATGCCGCGGCTAAACGATTATGAATTCTAGGATTTAGATTAGAGAACTGCGAAATGGATAGCTCGTAGTAGGTACTTTGTAAACGATTATTTCTATTTAATAACATCGTAGCCATTGAGAATTTGTTCGACGTGGGAAGTTTATGACAGGCTTGTCCGCCAACTGCAAATCTCCCTAGAGCTCATTTTTCTAGCAGGAATATTATTGTTTACGTTGGAGTGGTTTTCGTTTAGATTTATAGAAGGTAGGTTGTTTTCAAATTCGGACAAAATTTCAACGAAGGGGTGACATTTTTCACTCGAATTTCTTATCTTGAAATTTTTAGTTTTGATGGAGAATGACATGTAAATTGCCCAGAATATCTTCTGATCTGTTTGAATGTGTTACAATTTTATGATAATGACGTACCAGGATTAGAATTTTGTTTGCTTATTAGAAAAACATATTGTTCAGTTTGGTCGAAAATTTGACAAAATGGAATGAAATTGAGGAGATGTAAATGCATGAATACATTACAAGTTTATTAAGTCTCTGTAATTAGGATTTTATTTGCTTATGAGAGAGGCATAATTTACCACAATTTTTTACTTTGATGTAAATTTCATTACATACCTACAAGCAAACAGTACAAAATTTATAGACACAATACATAAAATCTCAGAGACACTTAGAATTGGAAACGGTTAATGGCTCATTTCATTGATGGTCTATCGCAATTTCACAGTTCAATTCAAAAGTAATTAATTAATCGCAGTCTCAACAGTACTTTGCGCTTGCAACGTGTAATAACTCGCGCTTACGTAAACAAGAAAAACGAGCGTGTCCATCAGCTCAAAATGACGAGTTGCAGTCCGTGAAATTTACGACTTCTATTTAATACGACCGATCGTATAGCCGCGACTATTTATTTTCCAACGATTGTCAAGCTTCCACAATCGGTCGACGATTTATCAGCGTGCTGTACCTAATGCGATATTTCTCGCCTTTAGAGATAACCAATCAAAACGATCTTGATAAAACGCGAATTCGCTCACATTAAACATCAGAGGAATCCGTTCGAAGCGATCTGCTGCCTTTGATCGATCATCGTACGTTGTACATACATGGTGTCCCATAGAACAGGACCAAGTCATAACTCCAAGAGAATAGAAAATAAAGAGATTACATTAGGCGAAATTGAATAACGTCGAACAGTGCTCGTGAGGACTAGATTTTTGTTGATTTTTTAAATTTTTATTTCAATTTATGAAAAAATAAGAGGATTTTAATATGAAAAAATCTATTAGATTCATAGATGTGTAAGTTTTGTAAAAATAGTTGACAAGTTAAAATTTTCCAAAAGCCAAGAGCGTACTTATTAAGACGAGCAATATTTGGAAAATTTTGGAGGATGAAAACACGTGTTTTGCTTTAAAATCAAATAAGAAAACAGTTTTGCTGCTGAATTTTAAAACAAATTCCTTATAAAAAATACGATGTGTAAATTACCATGTTTTTTCTCTACAGTCTTCGCATATCTACATAAAATTAAAGTTAAAATATCTTTTGTCTGAGCATTTCCAGGCACAAGTACATTCGAATATTAATTTCTTTATTTACAGACTTCATATCTTCTCACTATGTATATCTATCTTTTCACCATATACCTGTAATTGGTTCTTTCCTTACAATAAATTATATCATTACAATAAATTGTATCTACGCTTGCAAAGATTAAAACCGACCCTCGTTCGTCCTCGCTATCAGTCTCTACTTTCGTAACCGTAAGAGTTTCTCGTTAATGAATGATTCGATTAAGTGGTTGAACTATTGAAATAGATATATACAATACATCGAATCACACACCATTCGAAATCATCTAATTTCGCTTGAAAAAAAACGTTGTTCTCATCTATCTTCTATTTCTTTGAATATGTGACTCTGTTCAGTTGCACGGAATATCCTGTTTCTCTATCTTCTATTCATTTAAAACTATAACTCTGCTCGATCGCATAGAACAACCTGCATGCGCGACACGTATATATTCCAGTTGATCTCTACTGGGATCGATTTTCTACCCGGATCATTATCGATTTTCGAGATCGATTCTGGCTCCGTTCTCAACGTCGTTCGTTGTCCAACGTCTGAGTTATGGCTGTTCCACGCGGTATGAAATATAATACGAATATCGTTTTGCCAATGGTAATTAGCGGCGAGGGCAGTTTTGTTTCGTTTGATTTCTCTTAGCCTCTCGCGCGTTGGAAGCTCGGAGTTAAAACGCTAATTGTTGCTCGAGGCGGGGTCTCTCCCTGGTCGAATGCTGATTTGCCGTCCAGTACCTAGGGGTTTCCGATCGAAGACCGGGTTTAGACCTCGATAAACGTTTCTGACTTCGTTGCTTACTGTCGTCGTATATTATAGCGGCGTCATATTATAGTGGCGTCATATTACGTGCGTAATATCGCGCGTGTAATTTCCGAGAGAGCACGTTTATTGCGCCAGTTCAATGGTATATGTTTGATTTATAAGGGAGTTCATTGTTCTTGGAGTTTTATATTGGCTGATCGAATGTCGCTGTAATAACCGACCGATATACGTTCTAAGTACAGATTATATTGAAATATGGTGTTGGTGTAGCTTGTTACAGTTGAAAAGATCAAATTTGATTTTTTATCGACGTTTTAGAAAGACTAGAATCATATACGGAGGTGTCGCTGTAGTATCCTATAGCTACCACTGGTTTCCAATCGAAAGTGGTGGTAATAATGAATCGATACGTGTTCCAGATTGAGATTATAATATCGATACATGGTAATATTGCGTTGGATAGATTGCCGTGATTTATCACGATTGAAAATGTCAAATTTTAGTTTTATCCAGGATTTATCGAAACTATTACTGGATACATACAGAGAAGTTTGAGAAGTTGCTACGATATCGTGTTACTTATGGTTTCTAATAGAACGAGCGAGAGAGACTGTAAGACTGTGGGTAGTTAACGTATGAATAAAACATGACAGTTATTATTGCAACGTTAATTGAATAACCTAAATGGCACGAAAATTTTATTTACCAAAATAAACCTAGGCTACAAGTAACCAGATGACGTGTTCCTCGTCTATTTCATAACTTCCACCTGTGGATCGCGATGCCTAAAAAGCTTAAGAGCTATAATCGATTATATTCGTTACTGCGTTCTCCATTCGAATTCTGCTGTAGGTACAATCCGGTAACGATGCCAAACTTCCTACCAGATGCTACCGAAATTTCAATTTCAACTTCAAGCAGATCGTAACTATGTCTGCCTCGGATTCCCCGGGGGAAGATGGTGAATTATATATAGTATTACATACTATATATGGTAAATTATACGACAAACACAGATACACGTAAGCTTGCTCTCGCAACTCGTTCACCAATCGTTGGCATCAGCTCGAGAGTCACGAGGGATCGGTTCGACGGTCACGAAAGATCAACGCAAAACGATTTCGCCCGCTGACCGAAAGACAAAGAGGCGAAAGACAAGAGGCTCGCAGGAAGCAGAAGGGAGACGAAGAACGTTGAGCGTAAAGAAGGAGAGGGTAGGAGACGAAGGAGCCAGCGATTTGTCGCTGTAAACGCATGAACGATCGCATCGGGGTTAACGGAGGTAACCCCGACGTCCGGCCGCGGGAAACAAATGCCCGTGGATTTACGGGGTTATGGCCACGAAGATAACGGCGCGTCGGCCAAGAGAACGGCAGGTAGTCGCACGTTTTAAGACGAACGCTAATCCCGCGTGGGCATTAGTAAAACGACGCCGGGGCAATAAGTTAGCCGTCGAACGTTTGCCAGCCACCGGCAGCGTTTACAGGATCCTCCACGATATTTATCGAGTATCGACTTTTCACCCGTGGACCGGTTCCCTTGATCGATCGCTGTTGAAGAGAAACCGCGACTTAAGAGCTCGTGGAGCCTCCTCCACCGAGGGAGATTCGGTTGCTTCAGAAGCAATGACGAGGTTTCGTGGCAGCATTAACTTTTAAGAATCGTCGTTAAATTGTTTCAGCACGTTTTGGGAGGGATGAAATTTCAAACATACGGTATATTTGTTTCTCGTTTTGGAAATCGATAAAGTTAAATAAATGCAGCTTTTACTATGGAACCGAGGATTTTTATGCGAATTCTTATTTTTGAGAAACGTTCTCGTTCCATTATTTACATTCTCACGAGATATGAATTGTATATATAGTATATACTATACTAGTTATATAAGACGCTATATTTTATATAGTTTTTTCATATTACGTACATTTCGTGGAATTCTGCATTTTCAAATTTCCTATAATCTGAAAATCTGAACGATGAAAATGTGCGATGCATATTCGACGAAAAATTAAGAAATTATAGTTTGCAATGGATATAAATAGCATTGCATATTTTTTTAATATTAAAGAATATCTCACTTGAAAGTTTGAGTAAGATATAGAAGAACCGTCGTTGGTATATGAGACTTTTCGTTTCAATTTTATAGTAAACGTTCGATTAACACGTTAAAAGTCTTGTTGTTTATTCAAATACAAGTAAAACTGAAGTATAAAAATTGAAGGATGTAATAGCAAGGTTAAAAAAAATTCAGACGTGAGAAATTTCATCCATGATAGCCTTTAAATTTTGCCATTTTTTATCTAAAGATCCTATAGCAGGCAGTTGGCTGTTAATTAAAATAGTTTATTTGAAGTTTTCCGACGAAGACAGCTTTACAACGCATTTAGAAGCAATTATAACCGGAACGAAGCATACGATACTTTAAGCAAAGACAACATGGAGGCGACAAGCCGTACACCGATGTTCTCCTCGATCAAATATCATATTTCGTTGTTTCGCTCTAATGGCTCTTCGCCGGGAATTCATTTGTCAGGGCGAAGCCCGATATGTCAGGTAAAATTTGCCGATTAATTATGTCGTTGATCGTTCAGGAAGAGCTACGACCTCGTTAAGGGATCGACCGAACGACCAATATTATTTAGTTCGCGCAATAAACTAAACTTAACGCAAATTTTTTTGGCGTTCCATAATCTATCAGATTCTAGATTAATGATTTTATTTAGGTTTATTTGATTTATGGTTGGCACTTCATTATACCTTATTGAATATTATTCATAATATCAAATAGTACTCTATTAATATTTATAGCAGTATTCACTGATTTAACGGGGCTTCAAGATTATACAAAATTTAAAATTGATTCTCCATCATGATACCGAGTTTAACACGAGAACCATAAACGAAATCACTGGTACCAAAGATTAAAATAAACTAAAATGAAGAATTACACAAAATACACAACGTCCATCGAGCTCCATTCACGAATGGCGAAAGCAATAACATATCGATAACTCTTCTATCGCGTTAGAATAAAATTAGACTAAATTAATAAACGACTTTTATTCGCAAATCGATGAAACAACTGTCTTGTACGGCACAGTCGCGGTTCAAAGAAAGAATTTCTTTAACGCTAATCTTACCAGGCTTTGTCAAATGACTGGTTTGAAAATTTAACTTAAAACTGTACATTCATTGTTATCTCTTCTTTGTAAGTTTATCTAACTCTGTGTAAATTCTTCTATTATTTGATCAATCAGTTTCTCAATTTTTGTTAATATAAAGTAAAGTTAGACGAACAAAAGAGATAACGATGAATGTACAATTTTAAATTAAATTTTCAAACCGGTCGTTTGACCGGACATGAGTTAGGTTGGTGTTAACAGCCGGATACAGGCGCGATTTTCTGTCGTTGTTCGGCTTGATCGAGAGGTTTCCGTGCGAGGCACGGTTATCTCGATGTGCACGGTGCTTAAAGTAGAAACCGCAGACCAGGATGCGTATAGACACCAAAGGAGCACGAAGCGAAAGCCGTCGGTATTCTTACCTCTTTCTCTATCTTCTTTTCTTCTCCTCATCCTCGCCTCGTACTCTTTCTCGCTCTGACAGCATGTTCGATTATATGTGGGATAATACGGGTGAGAACAAGGAGAGACAAAGAGGCCAAGAAGAGGAAGAAGCCGATGGAGAAAGGATAGAGCAAAGGCGAGAGAACGTTCGAAACGAGGAAAGAGAAAGAGAGAGACGTAATCTGGTTGGTCCACCGAGTTTCAACGGGGCAAGGATGAAGGAAGGGCCGAGGGCCTCGAGGCGGCCGCCATAATGCATCGTGAGAAGTGTGCATGGGGTCAAACGGGTCAAAAGAACGTCATGGCGCTGCTCGTCCCTATGGCGGAGCCCCGTACACGCGTCGAAACCCTCGTCGATGCTCGCTTAACGTCGAACCCTCGGATACGTGACGCCACGACGACTTCATCGCGATTACGCCAGTCCTTCAATCGTAAAAAATCTTCTTGTATACTTTGTCACCTTGCTCGATGGATAGCCCAATTTGTTAATCTTACGATAATTCTTGTGAATCGTTTCAGTGTAGTTAGAAATTAGATGGAGAATTTTGGATATCGGTCGCGGCTTGAGTATAAAGTGACGAATGCTTTGCGAATACTTTGGAGGTTCAAACAGTATAGAATTTTGATTGTTGTAAAATCGATATAAGAATCGAGTATTTGGAATCGATATGTGCATAGAATCAAAAAATTAATCCCTTGGAGAATAAAGATTCTACAGAAGTGTTTTGAGAATCAACATTGAAATCATAATCGTTCTCCAACTTTGAAAGTTGCTTTTAAGAAACACTTCGACAAAGAATTATATTTTTTTAGGAGAATCATATCTGATTATATTATTTAACTATCCTGTACCAATTTCTTTACTCTTGTTCATCACTGTGTATTGTTCTGACGATGTGATATTGGATCGGGAACAGATACGCCAATGACTGAATGTTGATGGCGTTCAGTCGCGATTTTAAAGCCTTTTCACGTAATATAAAAATGCTAATAGTTACAAATTGAAAAGTTCGTTTCAGAAATGACTCGACTAGCTTTTGCAAAACGAAGCACGTTGGTTGCGTGTTGCATCTGCACGCTGAAAGAGCATGGTACTCTATTGATCAACCACAGACAGACATTCGCTCTCTAATTCCTCTCATCCGACTTAGAACCCATAAAATCCGCAGGTCCGTGCATCATGCAGTCTGCTCGCGGACAGAGAGAAATCGCTTCCTCGACGCGACAGCAAACGACTGATGGCGATGTTTCACGACCTGTAGAAAAATTGTAGAAACGTTCCTCTTCCTATACAGCGAAACACGTACTCGAGCTTTTTCTGTCGCGTGCTCATGTCAAATACCTTCTAATCTTTGCTTTTTCGACGTCGCGTTGGGCACGTCGTGCTCGAGCGATATGCTCTACGTGTATGCTATGTGCACTACGTATTATGGGTATCAATATTTAGAGATGGAGTTGATTTTTATACATACGAACCTGACAGAAGCGACAGATTGTAAGGTAAATTTAAAAAAAGCCGTGTCTGTAACATTTTAGCCTTTGTATATTTTTTAATGTATGAAGTTGATGTGACTTACGAACTGCTTAGAAATTTCTCAGTGGTTATGCAGAAATCCCCAAGTCAATTCTGATACGAGAATTTCGTTTGGTTTCAATTTCAATAGAAAACTTTTGTTTTGTTCTTGTTTCAGTATAAAGACTTTTGTTCCAATGAGACTCGATGCCAATTTCTCTCATTGTTCCGTTCGTTCCATTTCTATATATCTATGTACGTGTTTCTGCACTTACGTTTCGCAAACTAAAGAATTGATAATTCTCCGTAGCTCAGCATCTCCCGAATTACAAAAGAAAACACAAATTCGCATAAATATACAACTTTGTGTTACACCTTAAAACGTTCGGAAATATTCTTCGACGCGCTATTTTCTCACGCTCAACAATCACAAGTCGAATGCATGCCGCGACACGTCTGGAGAAGCGATTCCTAACGATTTGTCAAACGACGTTCTCCATCGGCGTTCCACGCGTTCCCCGTATCGGCGATTCGTGATCCAAGCACGCCACGCGAAGGAAGACGAGGTCGTTGCGTCCGTGAATGGGGTAGACCGCGGCCGGAGAAGAAAGTTTTGCAAAATATGGGACGGTTCTCGCTGTAAAACGATCTTCCCGACCACTTCCTTCCTCCCGTAGCGAGCGTGGGGATCCGATGACCAGTTTGAGGTCGCCGATGACCGACGTGGGAAAGGATCGTCACTGGCTGGTCTTCCTTTGGCCCTCGTGCTCTTACTTCTTCTTTTCTTTTTCTTCCTTTTTTTATCCTTCTTATTGTTTCTCCCCTCGCTCTTCGTTCCTCTTCTCCTTCTTCTCCTTTTCTTCTTCTTCTTCGTCGATCGCCACCGCTGAGGCTGCTACAATGTTGGTCATCGATGTCGTCTTCGTCGTTTCTTCGTCGTGCTACACGTCTGCTACTCGTATAACTTATCAATTTCTTGCCATTATCGCCGCCGGGAGTGGCTCGGCATACCTTCGTTAATTTTGTAAATTCGCTACACGGCTCCTTCGATCGTTCTGCAATTTAAGCTGGCTCTCGAGTAAAAGAAGGATAGGAGATCATGACCGAACGAGGATCGGCTCTTTGATCGATATTTATGTTTATAATGCTATTATACGCTGGCATAAAAATTGCTCGATCTTGTTTGGTTTATCGGGCGACGATCGGGTCGTGCTCGCGCTCTGGCCCCGACACGCTGCTTGTTCGCGATCCTTCACCGTCCTTACCTCTTTCTTGTTATCTCGAGAGAACCAAGGATCGTGGTAACCGCACACCTCCGCCAGAATGTAATATAATGTTTCGCGACTTCCATACCATTCGACAGTAATAACCGGCCATACATGTGATTCCCTGGCATAAAAATTGATTGTCGAAAATTCCGCGGGATCTTCGAGGTGCGCGGCGTGATCCTCCGGTCATCGACGCCGGCCAACGGACGATGTTTTCCTCCGTGTGAAAATTATTCGTTCGCAGTCGGCGCCTCCGAAATTCGCTCGATGAATTACGACAAAGAGAAGATTCAGCTGGATTCAGCTTCGATTAAAGTTGCTGAGAAAATAATATCGACGTGTCTGACGGATCGTTTAAAAGATATTTATACGCGAACCTGTTTCACATTGATTACACTAATTAATAATACCTTGCAAATTGACAGGTGACAAGTTGTAGATCGTAGATATCTGTTACACAAACAGTTTTTACAATTTCACAATTCTCATGAGATCTACTCGCGTGGAATTTTAATTAAGTCGTTGCTAGTAGAACTTGTTACTCTTATACGAAACAATTTACTCTTTACTTACAATCAGATTCATGAAACTTTTCTAACAGTATGGATTCGGTTGTGCAAGAATTACTCACCTTAACTATCTGTAAAGAAGAATTTTTTCTTAGTCACCTCACGAAGCTTTTTGAATCTTTATTCTGTCCGAAAAAGGTATCAATCGTCCGACTTAATTGCCTTGTTCGATGGGAAGCGTTGGTCGTTTTATTGTGGCGCTTTAACACTCGCAAATTGCAGCCGGTCTCGCGATCCATCGAATTTGAAATTCAACGCGGACGCGTTAGCGATATGGCAGGCGACATTTCTTCGCTCGGAGCGCCGCTTATCGCCTCGATGATTCGTTGGTTACCGGTTTCAAAGATGCAAGCTTGTCGGAGATATTAAAGTAATTCCGCGGGCGTCCGACGCTTCGCCTGCGAAATTTCGAGCGTTTAATACGTTCGTGTCAAGTTATCACCGACTGCTTCAGGGAAAAGTGAAACGATTTCCTTGCAAATATCCTTGGGCTCCAGTGTGATGTTATTCGTTTCGACGCTATTATTATACTTATTCCAACGATGTTGGGTGACACAAAATTAATCGTTTCCGCTAGAACTAAAATCTAAAATTCTAAGAAAGATCTGAAGCTATTAAAATTTCAACGAAGGTTACATTGATTTATTGAACTATTAAAACTTACTAGAAATTGACTAGACTGATGGAATCACCTTGTGTCCACACGAACATTGAGCGAGTATCACAATATAAATGGAGCTCTCAAAATTGATCAAGACTATATCGATATTAAAAAAGTATCGAATTTGAAGAATTGTCCAGGAACGAAGTTACCTATATAAAAATTCAGATATTTTTAATCTATAAATCCCGGAAAAGATACAAACAGAAAAGATGGAATAGTCGAACAAAGTAGAAAATAATTTCTTACTCTCGAGAAGTAACTGGTGAAAACGTAAATAAATTAGAGAATACAAGCTGCAACTTTTCATTTTCGTTTCGATCAACCGTCTCTTGCAATCTAAGAATTAGCTAACGTTATAATTAAATCCAGTCCACCCATCATTGTATCTACACTGTACCTACACCGTATCTGCACAATAGGTCAATTATAGAGCCACGACATGCGAAACAAAGACAGTCCCTGTCGAGGGCGATAAAACAGGGACAAAGTAGCAGCAATCGTGAAAATCTTTATTCGCGACAGTGGCATTGGGACCGATCCGATCAATGGATCTTGTTAGTGGCACAAAGCGGCGGGCCGCGCTTAATAAATAAACAAATAGCTGTATAATACGCGTTACAAGCCTATTGTGCATTGTACGAAAGGCAGCTCTACCGAGTTTGAAGCAACAGGCCCCTGCGGTAACACAATGTCCTATCTGTTGCAATGCATTATGACTCGGGAGCCCGATTCGCTGGCTCGAGTATGCGTGTTACACGTTGCACTACAGGTACGCACAGAAGTATTTGCATTATACGATCGTTATACAACGTACTTTAGAGTACGATTCTGTTGGACGTGGAAGGTTCTTCGAACGGATAATGAACAGAGATTTTGGAAAAAACATAATTGTGCATTAGTATTTTCGAGAATCATGAATGATAACAATTTAAGTTAGATTATATATATGAATGTATATTGTGATTTTGTAGAATTTGCTTCTTATCCCATAAAATGTAAAATATATGTAAATGCGGTTCAACGTTATTAATCGAAGGTTGAGCAACGGGTAGTAAAATATATAATGTGTAATATTAGTGAAAAATGCAAAACAACTTCAATGCTGTTTTATCAAGCTACAAAATATATATTAGAACAGTAGATTTTATGGAAATCCATTGGAGATCGGACATACAAAGATTTTCATAATTTAGAAGAGTGTAGTATTTATCAGATTGCTACTTCATTTTTATGTTACAACTTTTTATATATTTTTTTTACAAAAATATAGATTTTCATAAATACCCGTAATTCAATTATTAGTACCAAATATTTATTCAGGGAATTTTATTGTAAATTTCTATGGACAGAATGTGCACAAACTTTCACGAGTACTTCGACAGTACGGTACAGTAAAACTAGAATTCATATTACTGCAGTTGCCTCAGTCAAGTAATACAGGAGTTCGCAATCAGACAAGTAGATTCAGCCCGCAAGAGTTTGATTAAACTAGACACTCTCTGTAGTTTAGCGTCTCTCCCTGAAAGAGGCAGCTTTCAGTTTCAATTATTTTGTGAAAGAAGCTTCAATTTATTTAAATGAAAATAGTGATGAAAATATCCCGAATTTTTCCGTACTTATCCTACAAAAACCTATATAAACGCATCTTCTTTTTAACATTTAATGTCATAGAAATGGCTAAAAAATCGGGCATTTTAAAAATTACAATCTAACAGTACCAACACAAGATTACTATACGTTCTAATATTTGCAATACATGCAAACTTTATCTCATTAAAAATTTCCGTTCATCTACAGCGTTTTTTGAATCAAAACTCTTCGTATTATATATTCGTACGAGCTTCGTATTAAAAATTGAATTTCATCCATAGAGTTTAAAAATCCTATCATTTTTGCTATTTACCTATTGAATTTTCTTCGATAATCCCGTGTTCCCTTGAAAAATGAGCAACGGCCGAGTTGAATCGTCCTGTAGAGGTTCGATTATGGCCTCGGTTTATGACTCGCGCGTGTTCGGCGTAGGTGGGCAAGTAGGAACAAGCGGCGAACAACGCACTTATTCAAATACATTCAATTAATTTCCATAGGAAGACAACAATGGCTTCCACGCCGTGTAATCGTCCTCACCGATATGGCTCGGCCGGTATACGTATGCCTCGCGTTTCCTGGGACCGTACGTAACGGCATTAAATCTTCGACCGTCTTACTTATCTCGAATCTGTTCGCGAAATATTATCCTCCCGCGCTTTCGTCAATAAACTACCAGACCCTTTGCGTGTCATTTGTAATTCTGTATAACATCGTAGATACGTATTAAGTACTTTCGATATCATTGTACGCAAGTTCTCGTTACCTGTCAAATAGAATCTCTTCAGAGAATTACGTTCCGATGATTCGCGTTCCTTGGTTGAAAATTGTAAATTAATTTCTTCTCGAATTAGATCTTTAGATTTAATTTTTCTATTTAATTTTTAGAAGAATGTAGCAAAGTTGACTTTTAGATGGAATATTTTGTTTCCCTTTGGTAATGTGACTACTGCTGATAAAATTTCAATTTCTTCGGCTGTATACTAATAAATAATCTTCGTTTCTATATTTTTTACCCTTAGTAATTTTCACCTTTATATTTATCATCCGTATCGTTTCATTGTACGTTTTCTATTTTAAGTAATTCCTTTCCTCGCGTTCTCTCTATATTATCTCTCTTTATGTTGTAAAATTTCACATATGAATCACTTGAAGGCCAGACTGGCCAGCTGTCCGTAAATTGGAAAGTAGCGAAAATTGATGACGTTAGCAAGCGTTACATTTTAAAATTTATCTCGGAAAATGCGTACCATTCGGTGCTGTTAAATCGTTTCTTCCTCCAATATTTCAATATTAATCGCATACTCGAGTAAAATCAAATCAATCAACTTGGCTCCCGAATTAAATGATCCTTTAACGACCATCTGCTTGACATGGTGCAGATTCGCTTATTATTATACAAAAATATTTATGACCCCCTTATACCTTGTGAAGTATAGTTTAATTATACAAAAAATCCTGGGGCAAAGAAAATGGAAGACGGTGAAACAGCAAACAAGACTGGCCAAGTGTGTCTCGAGGTACTATATTTGCACGCTATGCATGATTGAAATCCTTTTTCATCGGACTGACTTGTTCTACTTGTAATTAATCGCTGCCTCACAATGTATTCGACGCGGTGGTGGATCAGATCCGAGCTTGTAAGGAGGAAAGCAGTGGCGAGAACGGACGAGAGAAAAGGAGAAAGAGTTGAGAGGGGCAGAGAATATCGGCGTAGCAAGCTGTGAATGGCTACGCCCTTGATGGAACAGAAAGAGGCTACGGGAGGGGAAGTACAAGAGGGGCGGTTAATTAATGGGGCGGCACCCGACCACTTCCCTTGGCTTTATACGTTTTCTCCTTGCCTCCGCGCGCTGCTCTTCCCAGCCTCTCGTCTTCTGCTCTCCTTCTGATTAGTATTTTTTTAACATCCTCGATTTTTCGCCTTCCGCTCCTCTTCGTCTTCCGCTTTGAACGTGTTCTCCTCGCCGATTGATCGCCAACACAATTACGTACATTGTACATAATGAGTCGTGATTTTGATTGAAATTGATTTGGCCAGGGTTATGAAAATGGCGACTCGATTTGGCTTGAGATATCAAGTGCAGGGCATCATCCGCCATTGAAACGCTGATTTTTCTCCTGACTTAATTTTGACGATTTTCGTCTATGGAATCTTGGCTTTCAGATGGTTCGGCATTTGACTTGTTTAACTTATTAATTGATTGAGAATTTGGTTTTACAAGTCGTCTTTTTTTGCGTCGAATTCCTATTCTTTAGACGAATATGGTTAAGATATTAATGCGTAAGGTCAGATTCTTTATTTCTTTTTTTCGTTTTCGTTTATCTTTCGGAGCTCTTCTTTGGAACGTAATTTTCATTTTTAATTAGTATACTCTTTGCGACAGTTTATACTGTTCTATCGATTGTTGCGATCTTCGTTCGGTTAGTATTTTTCATTCAATGTATTGTTAAAAACAGAAGCTCAGATTGTTCGTTTCTCTTTATCTTTTTTTTCAAATCTTCTTCTTATAAATTTTATTTCAATCTTTTAATTCGCCGTTCTAGTTGCTAATTACCATTACTTCTTGCTTTCTCTTATGAATTAATAGAAATCAAACATTTTCTATATTGCGATAGAACGTCTCTTCCTTAAAGTACGTATAAGATTCGAAAGAAATATTTGCATCGTGTAATCAGAAACTTAATTTGACAACCTCCTCTCCATAATGCCGAACACGTAGAAAGTAAAAGTAAAAGCTACCTAAATTTAATCACTCTAAACATTAAGACTCGGAATCGATCGTTATTCGACATTGTCGAATACATTGATTATACACAATCAATCTGCATTTTGTTGCACGAATTTTAATATATTGGCGCGCGTGGCTAACTTGGAAAATTTTCGTAAAGTCGATTGACGCTCGATGGGTCGGATTTTGTTGCTCGTCTTTTCCATAAACTTCTCCTCCAGCCGTCAGAGATTGCTTTCAGGTATACGGCGCTATATAGTTAGTCAGCATCATGGCGAGATCGTGGTAACAGTCAGTGATTAAGGGTATTAAATCTTTCTTCGTGCACCGGCTCATCTCGTATTTTCCGTCACTTTCGAGGCTCGGCCTTTCTCCTCGTGTACATTCGCTACCCTTTCACGAGGTGACGCCTACGCCGACGACGCACCGTGGTTATTTGTCTTTGAAGATACATCGATTACTCATCGAAGACAAACGATATTAAATCGACGATCCTCCTTTCGTTTCACGCCACTTTGTTCTTGCTGTACTCCTCGAGCATTGTTTCGTGATCTTCGCTTACTGATCTTTTTTTCCCCACAAGTAATCCAACAGCATTTCGCTGTGAAGTCAAGAATCTTTCCAATCTCCGTAACAATTTAAGTTACAGAATGAAATATCGGTGAATTGATATTTAACTATGTTAAATGCAATCGTTTAGACGTTCGAAACATTCTTCTATTCATAGAGGCCCATGAAAGTACTAGAATTTATGGATACATTGTGTGCGCTATAGGAAACATTTTGACGTTTCATTGACACCGTTACGAGACTCGACGACTATCGTGATTATATCGGTAAAGTTGGAGACAAATCTGAAAACTTGTGTAAAATTAATATGCGACGAACACCACAGAACGACTGGTTCAAATTAACGAACAACAAGCCAAAAAATAATAGAAATGTTTTTTAACGTAGACCGGATAGTTATCAATTTACGCAAATCCAAAGAATAGGCGCATCTAATTCTAGTACGGTGGATGATTCGCCCAGGCGAAATTGTTTAATTTAAAGATCGTTAATGATTGTATAGATAAAGCATGAAATATATGGGAAAATATATACCTATAATATTAATACGCAATGACTACGAAATGTGTCATCCGAATTAATAAACAACGAGGCAAAAGACAGTTCAAATCCCTTTGTCATTTAACGATTTACATAAATTGAGAAAATATCGACACATTTAACCGTGATGGGTGATTTGTCGAAGCGAAACCGCTCTAAGATTAGACAGGTCCCAGGAAAGGGCCATTAATATTCACGATCACCGTTAGATAGGTCGATATAATCCGGCACTTGCTGGCAAGATGTATCAAGAACACGATTCCCACGCGATACCTAACCCAAGTATGCTTCTATCCGGTATCATCGGACTCCTCCGGATCCTCGATAACATCGCTGGCATCGGATGCACGGTAATTTGTCCCGAGATGACTTCGAAGTCCATCGTTCTCGGTTATCAAATTCCTCCAAGACGGACACTGTAAAATCTGTTAAATTTACATTCTTTGAAACAAACGAACACTTCCATTCAAGACCGTTGAAGATTTATTAAACGGTTCCACTATTAGTAGCCGCCTTTCGAATTTTCCTCGAAGAACAGGCACAAATATTGATATTTGCTTCCTAGATTTCTCCTTTCTCTTTCTTCTTCTTTCCCCGTTTGCTTTTGATAAGTAGGTACGTGTAGTTGAGAGAGATAATTTAAGATATAATTGGCTGTTTGAAATGGCCTTTTGAACAATTTTCTTATCTACTTATCTGGACTGCTATTATATGAACGAAAGAGCACTGATACTGGAGAGGATTATTAAACTTCTATCATATAAATTTTAACTAACACCAGTTTAATTGACCCACTTTTTCTTTATTCAGTTCCTTTAAATTTAATATACGTCTATCCATTACTAGTTTTCATAAGAAAAGATGTCCCGTGTTTGTTAATATAAAAAGTTTGTTATATTTGCTCAAAGCATAGAAACATTGATTAGTCGCAAAACTACAAAAGATTACACATGTAAAAGTTCAAATACGTGACTATGTGTGTGAATTGAAATTTACAGTATCTTGACCTACACACCATGACGATTCTCAGTCCGTCAAACGGTGTTCTTTCGCATTTCCAAATTAATTAATCACGAAATTAAAATGATCGTACGTTTAAAAGTTAAAATATACGACGAAATTCAAATTTTGGAAATCCAGGCTCGTATCGCTATGTTTCTAAGACCTTTAAATCGACTTCTGTCGCGCTTTACCTTCTCCAAACCCTCTCTCCCGTGTATCTCTCTTTCTCTTACGGTTGGCAACCTATTTTTCTGGTTGGGAACGCGCTTTCTAAAAACCAGCCGTATTTTTCGCGGTAGAGACGCGGTACACGATCCGGGACAGGCTGGAATTCGACAACGCGAAGCCAAGCCGACGAGAGGGTCCCGTGGGGCGGTTTTTCCTCGAGCACCGGGGGCCCCCTTTATTCGTGTCGTCCTAATTCGAAGCGAGCGATCGGGGCGCGGACGACGATGGAATGTTCACCGGCATGCGGTGCCCGCTCGTTCTGCCTCTTCGTTCTGCCCCCTCGGTCTGCCCCCTCGTTTCTCCCTCCTCTCCAGTCCCCCTGTGTTCGTCGCGCTCCGTCCAGCTGGATAGGCTGCTTCGGAGCTGCCCCGGTAATTAATTTAACTTCTTGCCCCGACGATGGCGGCTGCTAATGGTTTTCTTGTACCCTGCGCGAAACTCTGTCCACGTCGTCTCTTCGCCTTTCGTCCTCCCTGGGCCAGGCCACCGCCGCGCCACTGCTACTGCCACAACTTCAAATATTTTTCGCGAAGTACGCGACTTTAGGTCTCCCTTGTTTTAGAATTTTTGTTCCTCGCTTCTTGCTCGGATCGCTCGAAAAATTCTACTTCTTTTGTCAAGATTCTTCGTATCGCACGTTTTGATGAGATACAATGGAGATTCATTTATCTGAACTGTTTATGATTGCACTTCGCACATTTTCTCGCTATTTGTTATTTTTCTTCACAGAGGAACTCGGATCAGCGAATTTAATCGACAGAGGTTCGGTTAATCGAAAGCTAATTTCGTTGTAACAAATCCAGGACAAATAAATTGAATTCCACCGTATTAGAAAAATTCTATAGGATTTATTTGTATCGTGGGGGATGTTTTTTCTGGGTATATGCGAAGATTGTTATGTGTAAAGGATGAGCAGAGATAGAAGCGAGATCGATATTAATATATAAAAATAATAGTTAATTAGGATAAAATTAAGTAACCTGGAAAGATACATTTTCTTTAAAGTATATCGTAATTGAAGAGGCGGAAAAAATACTCAGATTACATGCAATGGTTTCAAAGTGCAGACTCATATACCATATTTAGATCATATCTGTTTAATCGAGTCTACCGAATTACTTGTTTAGTACTTAGGGGCAGTTCGAAACTTCCTAGTCAAATTCGAAGTTATTTGCAATACATTCGTACTTGGTTCTATCTACAGTATTGTAGGAATCTATAATTCGTGAGTTTAAGCGTTTTGGATATTTCGTATTGGTATGACAGATTAGATCAAACATGGTGATAACATTTGAGTGATCGTTGATGATTGCAGGCTTGTTAAACGATTAGAAGTAAAAGAAGAGTAAAGAAGTGTCGTAGTGCTTTCGAATATTTCTTCAACCGCGTGATTTAAACAATGTTTATTTAAGCGATTTTTTGGATGTCTCGTGGAGACGTGAACAAACATCAAAGACTGTGAAGTTAAATGGTTTCATGAAGCAAATTGCTCGATGTTGTTTTATTATTCTTTTATCGTTCAAATATTGACTTAAATGACCAATGCTCTGTCAACAAAATTATACGTGTCTCGTCGCAAATAATCGAACAATTTTCTAAAATTAGATTCGAGAACTTATTCATCTATAATTTGTACATCTCATCGAGTTGTCATTAATATTCAATGTTATTTCTTACCATACTCAGACATTACAGGAAACACGAGTTTCCGCGGATTTACAAATACGTTCAATGCATAAATTTGGAGAATTACATTAAATTATAATTTAACAAAAAGAACTTCATCGTTAATTAAACAAATTTTATACCAAGTTAATAATCCTTTACGTTCCTTCAAGGTACAGTGTATGAGCTTTGCACCAATTAGTCTTTTAATTAACACAGATCCCACTAAAGGCCAACAACTCGATAAAACGAAATACTTCAAGTGAATTATCCAGTAACTAATCAGACGTGCCCGGTTATTTCCACAAACCACTAAACCATTACATACAATCGTACGATCTTCGATTTAAAAGATGTGTACATCGGAATCAATTTGTTCTTTTCTTCGTTTCCTCTATTCACGCTAATCGTTGGAATTAGCACCTTAACGAAGATAGAGGCAGCGTCACGGTGTTTATCGAGGTGAATCATAATTTGCCGGAGGTGATCAGTCGGGAGTAATTAGTAGTGGCGTTAGCAGAGCGTCGTTGTAACACGATATTTCGGTCGAAGAGCCAATAGCTGGGGTGGGTCGATGGAAATGTCGTAAATAGAAGCAAGAGGTCAGTAAGGATTTTTTCGGTACGCCTTTATACTAAGCCTTAAGGAATGTTATTTATATGACTCTGGAGAATGCATGGAACTCGCTTTGTTTCAAAGAAGTGATCAATCACCGATTAGTCTTCGTAATGGAATTTACTGAATTTGTTACTGAATGATCGCCAGGATGATCATCATACGCCAATCACGTAGAACAATCGTATGGTAAAATGTAAGAAATATTTAAGTTAATGTTGAGAAGTATTTAAATAGTATTTGGAAGAAGTGTCATTAAATTTGTGTTTCTCGAGGTTTTTAGAGCCATGATTTTATGGTGGCTAAATAACCTGCAAGCTTTTGTTCATATGGCGTAACAAGGTATTTCTGATAGGTGAAAATGTATCAACGATAGTTTTTTCACGATATATTTCTCACTTGATATTTAGAATTGTTTTATATTGAACAGATTTTTAATACTTTTCAGGTACTCTTATTTCCTTTCGTTTGTCAAAAATTGTTATTAACTATTACAATCACTGGTAGAGTATTGCAGTAAAGTCTTCAATCCCCTACGGATTACTTTTATACTATCCTTCAATACTAGTGTTCATCCTACCTGACGTTTTTTTTTTTTTTTTTTGTCTAATCTCTTCGATTCTCAATGAAATATTATTTTCACCGCCATGTTGTCTTAGGTATTAAAATAAACGAACGAGATCTGTTCCTCTCGCTCGTCACCTCCATTCTTTCTTATCTTCCGTACGCTCTTTCGACACCTTTTGCGCGATAATCCACTTACCGTACACTAAATTGCCCAAGCCCGGCTACGTAATTGCCTTGCAAGACCTTAGGGACTTGCTAAACAAGACCCTACGAAAACACCCATAGGCGATAATCACTCGTCTTATAGAATACGTCTATCAGTTTCTATACCAGGCGTCGATAAGACATTCTCTTGGTGAAACAAATCGCGCGAAGAGGAAAGCTCCCCTCGCGGCCTCCATATTGCAACGTTTCCCCGTTGGAAGAGCTATTCTCTTGGGTTCCCGGAGAGAAGAGACCTTCACCTTCGATGGAGGGAGAGGGCGAAAGGCGGCCGGTAAATAGCTGCGTGTGCAATGTTCGCTCTGGCCGCGAGGCGTTAACGAGGCGGGCAAACACGAAGAGGACGAGATGGAAAGAAAGAAGGTTTAGCGAAGAGGTGCCGGAGGATGGACGAAGAATCGGCGGAGCGTGGAGAGAAGCGCGAACCAAGAGAACGAGAGAGGTTGAAAGAGGGACGACGATGTAAAAGAAGGATCGAAATGAAAGAGGAGAGAAGGGACGAGGAAGGAGAGAAGAAGAAAGAAAGAGGAATGGAACAAGGTACGAAGGCGCCTTTTCAAGGCAAGGTGTGAACTCTGCCGCCCTTCGGCTCCCTCTATCAGTCTCTCCTCTTCGTGCATCCAGCACGAAACCACCTCTTTCCACCTTATTAAGACCCCCGACCCTGCCAGCATACAACAACCGGACTCTCTCACGGTTCTTTCTATTTCTCTCTCTTGCTCGTTCTCTTTCACTTTCTTCTCCTGTCTCTTCTTCTTCTTCTGACATTGCGAATGGCGCTTCTTCGTCTTCTTTAACTTCCTCTTCCTCCTCTTCTTCTTCTTCGTCTTTCTAGTTTTTGCCAGTCGGTGGTTAAGGCGAACGCGAGCGATTTGTGCGCTATGAATAAAATTTGTAATTCTTCACAGGTTAAAATCGCTGGAACGTCTCGTCGATACGTTATCATCAGAAAACTGGGACATTGTTACATTGTTTTAACTGTTAAATGTTATACGTAGTAGATAGTACTTTGAATATTTTGCAGCTTTTTACACACGTGCATCTCCGCACCTCTGCGCTTGTAAATTTCTCGTAAATGCACAAAAATTCCCAGTCTACTTATCGCGAAGAGAAGCCAGGAAATTGCGAATAATAATATTCAGATTCGCCGATAGACCATTATACCTTCCATATAAAAACAATATATCTATCGCCTTTGAAATACCACAACGCAGCATCTCCTCTATATTTATCCAGTGTATAAGATGGACTCGCTTTCAACGATCTAGGAAGACTTTTTTGTACAAAATTTCTCACATCCCTCGTTCTATGCTCTTTTCTGCAACGCAAGAGAGTATACATCGTGCGTTTCGTCTTGAGGACGATGGAAATTTGTATTGGTCGTAGGTGTGCTTTCTCGATGGCTCTGTGTGCCTCAAGTTCCGTTTAAATAGGCGTCTCGAAGATATTCTTTCTGGTCGCGTGTTTCTTCGGTGTTGTCCGTGGTTTCGGCCTTTCTTCATCTTTCGTTTCTCTTTTTCCCTTTTTTTTTTTGTTGAATTTGTTAACGCGGCGGAATCGAAGGGAAAGATGAAAGGATGCGCTGCTTTCTCGAGTAAACGCGACTTATTAGTGGAAGAGGAAAGCTCGAATATCGTTGGACGTAGCTGTCCGATGGTCCCTGTTTCTTTGACGCCTTTGTGTCTTGAATTAGAAGGAGAGTTGTTCGTTTAAGGTAATTTTCTTTTCAAGAATTTAAAATAAATCTCGTTCGCTGTTTTCTTTTGTTATCGATATCTCACCGATATTAAGTCAATTTTAGATATACGTACGATCTTTCAGAATTCACTTTTATTTGGAGTTAGTCGAATACCAATATACCATAATCAATGTTTCATTATTGAATGGCAGATTGTATGCCACAAGCGATAAGTTGTTAAGCTTGGATACGTACCATCCTGTAATAATCTAATACGTTTTTGACATGTTACATACGATGATATAATGCGCAGTGTACATTTGTAATATATTAACTTGTTACTTCCATCTTGGACTCGTTCGCCTCAACGAGGGACCTCGATATTCACAGGATTATCAATATCGATAAAGACAAATCAATCTCAATTAAGGCCATAAATACGATATAATTTATCTGCAATAAAAATGCAGCTACACGTAAAAAGGATAGTTGCATATAAACCTGGTACATAAGAAAATTTTTATGTCCAGAAGATGGTCGATCAAAGATTCTCGAATTGACACATTTTCTCCGATTAACAATAGCGACATACTACAATGGTTATATAATTACTCCATGAAGCACATAAAGTCCTCGAGAGACAGTGCAAGAAAAAGATTTCAGGGAAAACACGAACCACGTCACCTTTCGGCGCTCCATGTAGCTTCGTAATTTCCCTTTTCATCGGACCGCTGTCGTATTTAATAAGATCGATCGATGCTGGCTAGCGGCATGGAAAAATCACTCGTCGAGGGCGAAGTGGCGAAAATAAAAGTTTGATCAGGCTGGTTATCGCACGGGAATGAACACGCGGCTCTCGAGAATAAAACGAAAGTAGGAAGCCGGCTCTGTGAAGCGGCGAGCAGCACCTTGTTTATTTTAATCGAGCCTCAACGTGCCTTGGAGATTGTTTCGTCTCGCGGCACCACGATGTTTAGCTCGCCGTTTAATCGCCGTTAACGAGCGGTTATCGTTCACCAACTGGAAACACGACGATGCTAACGAGGCGATCGACCGGAAGCACGGGGTCTCTCGCGTTCGCTCGCCACGCATTTCTTCTTCCTTTTTTCATTTTCTCCAACGTTCTCGCTGCTCCCCTATCGCTATCGGTATTTTTATCGAGTATTTTAACGTACATTAAACCTTCCTTTCTCCCCTTTCTCACCCGTAAAGGATCTTTATATGCCCATATTCAGGAATTTTGAATTTTTGTCCTATACACGAGTACGTTACGCGTTCGAAGATTTGAAGTTGGTCGAGGCTTTTCTGCTTTGAACGATTAAGTGTGATTGTTTTGGTGAAATTTCAGGCTTTCGAAGTTTAGTTTTGTAAGTTGTATAAGCATTCTTTACCAGGAGCCAAACTGGTGAAATTCATTTTTTATAAATTTCTCAATTTCATTATGTTGGCTATGTAATTAGCATTATTTTGTTACTATAAAATAGAAATGTTACTCATTGGATATAAATAACGATTTTTTATTTCGATACATTCCTAAACTTTTGAAAGAATTGGAGCTAACGAAATTCTAAGTGTCTTTTCTCCGTGGAACACGTAACGATCCTAAACTTCGGGCCGGTGTTGTACATCTACGAAATTAATTAGTTTATTTGTTATAAACCTCCCAATCCTTAAAATCCAACTTTATTATCAAATACACGATAAATGTAACCAAATATTTTCTGGCCCGAAAAATTCGGGGCTTAAAATATACCGTTCTAAAACGTCAAAAAATTTCACTGGACCATATCGAAAGACTAAAAGCAACGCGCAGAAAGTTTTCTCCCCTCTTTACTTTCGTTTACACGAAGCGACGTCGTTCTTTGAGATATTTTCTCAATGCACGCACGCATAAACGTTCAACCCTTAAAATCAAATAACGTTACAAAATACACAATAAATGTAATCAAACATTTCCCAACCTAAACATTCTGAACTTAAAATATACCGTCGTAGACAGTGTTTAGAAAAATGATTAGTTCTACCGAATCGTTGGTAAAAAGTAAAAGCAGCGTGCAAACAGTTTTCTCCTTTCTTCACTTGACAACACGGCGGGACGTTGTTCTTCGAGGTAACCTCTGAAGAATAACGTGTCATCGGCTGGTGGACGCGTCACGGACAGCTGACCGATATTCGAAGGTCGTTTTTGCGCCCTTTCTCTTTCAAGGCTTGCAGTAGTCGACCGGTACCCGGTTTGCAAAACAGAATTCGCGTCACTTTCTGAACAGAAAGGGGCGCCATGTCGGGCTCCTGTTTCAACTGGATTTCCACTGACTCGTTGTATCCTTCTCTGAGGTGAAAAATACCTCGTAAATCACCGGACGCGACTGTTACAATGGATTTGTTAGAGAAAACAGTGGCAATATTACTGGTAATAAAGGTGTCACAGAAAAGAGATCAGTAGGGGTCATCGCTGCTGTAATAGACGTTCAAATTTTCTTTGGAAATTCTCTCGAAACGTTTCTCTTATTTACACGACTAACACGGACTCAGATGTACCTGCAAATGTTCGCTTAAGTTTTATTATAGTTCAATTATTGTAGCGATTCAATTTGTTTCGGTTACTTATGAAGCTTTGTTTGCTTATTGTATTTCATGATTTATTGTACTTCCGGGCTGAAACTTATGTTCAATGTATTTGAAGTATATCCATGATTTATTTGTTTTGTGTAAGGGATGTTAAATTATGTAAGGGATGTTAAATTATGTAAGGGATGTTAAATAGTGCAAGGCAACCGGATGATTGAAATAGTTAATTAGCTGATTACTTAAGGAAACATCAAAACAATTATGGTACTTTTATTAATCACTACTAATTACTAATAATTAAGGAACTTTCTTTTATGAATAATTTTAATCATCTGTAATTAGAACTTGGGCTGTTTCTGAGGAGAAAGAGTTATTACGTAATTGATGTTACAGCCTTTTTAATTTAATTGGAGATTTAATACGAAATTTGCTCCCTCCGTGTAATATTGTTGGCGATAAACTTCGATATAACTTTGAAACTACGTAAAGTATCCCGTTAAAAAGATATTAAATTCCAAGATTACGTAAATACTTACCCTGTAGATAGTGCGACGCTTGTTTATTTTTGGTAGAATGGAATTTAATTATGAAATTTATGGGTAAAAGAACTTACAGGATTTATTATAGTTGTGTACAACAGAATATCATAATGTGATAAAATTAATTTTTAAAAGCTAATATACGATAATGAAATTGACATTCGTAATCTTTAAACTTTATAAGAACTACTTTGCTATTTAAGAAGCTCTTCACCTTCAACTAATTCGTCCTCAGAACTATAAACCAAACGAGAAAAGTTCCTTTTGCAAATAATGCAAATAATGAAAATCACGTATATTCTTTCCAAATCCTCTAATCGTCTCAAAATTTTCACCGAACATACGTCCGTCCACGAACATCAAACGTCTCTAAACACACGATAGTAAACTTCTGGATGTACCTTAATTTATAACTCAATCCTTCAAAAGCGGTCTCCACCCCCGGTATCTTCCAGTGTAGCTCATTTTTATCTAGTCTAGTTCGTCCTAGTCTAGTCTAACTCATCCTAGTCTAGTCTAGCTCATCCTTGTCTAATCTAGCTCATATTTACCGGCTCTCGAACAATAGAACGCCTCTGTTGCAACCGTGTCGCGGCCACTTAAGTCTTAAAGAAGAAAGGAGGGAATAGGAGGCGGGAAAAAACAAGAAAGGAAAAAAGGATCTGTCGGAAAAATCGCCATGTCCGTGACTGACGTGACTTGTCACGGTTCCCGGTTCGCATACATTCGACGACGCGATTCCTCGGAACCATCAGCCAGGGAAACACGGCCGTCTCACTCGGACGCGCAACCAATCGGCCCGCACAAATATTTAGGCCGACCCTGCGAAGGTCCCTAACTTCTGTGTTTACCGTTTAACCCGGCCGTCACACAGTAGTTGGCCCCTTTTCAAAGCCTCGAGCAGGGCCAGCACCGTGAAGAATCGCGAATCTGATTGCGTCCACTTGTACGCTCGGCGATCCGTGACGACTTCTCAATAAATCTGCAAAAGGAACGGCCGCTTCCGCCCCTCCCATTCGTCTCACCTCGAGGACAACGTTACTTCCACGTCCTTGGAGTTCGATTTTTGTTGCGAATTTGACTCTGATTCCCCGAGATTTCACGCTTGTTTCGTTATATGTTGCGACATGCAATTATAAAAGCACGATAAATTTTTAATTCTTAGACAGGATGCAAGGTACAATGGGACAAAATCTGATTAGAAAATCGAACAGTACAATCGCAAGAGTTATTATCATGATTTCATTTTATCGTATGTTGAGCTCAATTTTTAGTGCGATTTTAAATATGACGTACTATGATGGACAAGAGAAATCTTATTATTAAATAATATTAAATAAATTATTAAATAAATATAAAAGTATTAAATCAATTTTTTCATTAACACACCCAAAAAGGATCGATTGTAGAAATACCTACTACCTGAAATTAATTAGCGTACACGTATATCCTCTGCTGATTCACGTTTCTCTCTAAAGCAATGAATAGTTATAACGCAATCGCCTCATGGAATTGTCATTGGTATAATAGCGACTGCAGAACGCTTATGGTTCTATATAGAATGACAGGGAAGAGATAGAACAAGAGAGAGAAGAGGATCGAGAGATATTCTCGATAACTAATTAATAGTTGTAACACAATCGTCTGATGAAATTATCATTGTTACAATAGTGACTACGTGGCAATTATGATTCTAAATAGAATCAAGGAAGAAGGTTACAAGAAGAAGAAGAAGAAGGAAGAGAATCGAAATGGGTGAGGCTATTATGCACATCATGATCGCGTTATGATCGCCATAAGATTTTACAGCGGTCATAACGGGGCCCCAGGCTTTATTGTTGGCCGGACAGCTTGGCAAAAAGCATGGTTGGCCTGTCTTCACGGTTGCGCCGGGGTCTCTGGGTCTCTGTAAATTCAACCTGGTTAGGCGGCGGATCTCCTCACGACCGTGTCTCTCCGACAAATATTACCCCGAGGCCGAAGATAAATAAAAATGTTTATTCTTTTTTCCTTTGTTTTCATTTTTCTTCACTTTGTTCCATTCTCTTGTCTCCCGTTGCCGCAATTTCATTCTGTCTCTCAGACAGAAGACGCTTCTCTGTGTTCTAAAATAGCATAGTCGACGAAGGTAACGAGAATTTAGATTTGCAAAAATATTTGGTGAGAATGAAACATTTACGAATGTTCGTAAGACCGTGAATAGAGACGGAATCTGTTTGGATTCGCGAGAATGTTTTAGAAAAAAGATGAAACATTTGCGAATAATCGTAGGATGAAAAAGGGTGAATATGGAGGATCATATCAGAATTAGACGAAGGTTCGTTTTGGAGGAAAGTAAAATATTTCTCAATCTTTATAATATTGCACGTAGGAATGGGATCAATTTGAGTTTAGATAAATATTTGGCGATGAAATGAGACATTTCAGACTCGTATTACGAGTTATTTATTGAAAAGATCGAGGTTAGGTTAGGTTAGTTTCAGAGGTTAGGATTAGCCGTACACATTATTACAATATGTAAGAAATCTAAGTCAATTTCATTGAATTTGATTACTGCGCATAAGGAGTGACGTTCTATATTCTTTATTTAAAAAATACTTGGATTATATAAACTGGTTTCTTCTCGAATTGCATAACGATTTTCATGGTAGAGTGTCTTCGGACATTTTTATTTATCTTAAATTTTAATATTTCATTTATGGATATTATACGATACCATGGTATTCCATAAATGTTTGACACATACATTTATTCGTTATAGCTATCCGATTAACTCTGTAAAACTATCTGACTTTATAAAATAATGAGAAATATGCAAAGTATCTAAATGAATACAATATGTGAAATATCTTTGTATATCGTAATATATCTTTATAGTTTTCACAACTTTCTCTCAAATATAAATCGTCTAAGCTGTAAGATATGAAAGGAAAACATAATACAGAACGCAGTAAATTTTACCCCACCGACTCGACTATCCGACAAGCTTCAAGGCGAACAATTAATCAAACCCAAAGTTCAACTCTATTCTACCTACTTTGAAAACCACAAAAAGCGTCTTCCACCTCGATCAAATTTAAAGATCACCGTAAAGGCCCGTGACTGTGTGACAGACTGGCGCCAGTCGATTTTTCAAGCAAAATCGGTGATTCGACGATGATAGGGGGGAAGGGGATGGGGATGGGTGACAGGTTACCTCGAACGACGGATTCCTGGACGTCGATCCGGCCACACGACCGTCATTTTTTTATTTACACGTACGTCACAATAGTCTGGCTGGCAGGCGTGATAAATCCTGGTAATGGTCGGTCATCAATCTGGCAGGAATTACGCGCACCGCACGTTCCCTTCGACAATGGGCCCACACGGAGTTAGCTACGAGAATGGCTACCCAAGCTCGACAATGGGCCCTATTAATAAACCGCGGTATTAACAAAGGAACACGGCCCTCTTTGTTATTAAACGGCTCGCAAAGTACCTGGAGTTAACCAAAATCTATCGATCTCTCATTGATTCGTCCGTAGTACCGGTATCTCGTTTCTTGAACTCCTAATCTTCTGTCTCTCGTTTCCTTAATTCGATTCGCTTCTTGGTATTAGATTGAGATAATAGCGAATCGATTCAATGAAATAAGAAATAGGTAGATTTGCGGAGCTTTTGCCACTGTAGGATTATTCGAATAATTTTCTCGATTTACATATTTTTTCTTATTGGACTTGAAGTACTTAACGATATTTTTTTATTGTTTCACTAGTGTGTTGACCCTATTGCGATCCCCCAACTTTTTGTGTTTTAAATTTGCGTTGAAAGACTTGGAAAGAAAGACTTTTGATGTTTTAAAAAGACCTTGCACATATAATGGAAACAAAAAATAACGCGTATCATCCCTTCTGACCCATAGGACGCAATAGGGTTAGAGCCTAGTGACATTTCGTAATTAGTTTCTTACGCAGTTTCACTGTTTAAAAATGTCCACTTTCCTAAGTGGAAATTCGTTTGATTTATTAAATTCTATAATAAATGCTTTACTTTGGATACTTTATACACCAATACTTTTTACGTACTGTATTATATACATTCTGTAGATTCTTGGCACCTTGAATTCTTCAAAAATGCATAAATAGTCTACTCATAATTATACTACTATACTTTCATGCAAATTCGTATTTTTATAAACCCACTTAGACAAATGGAATCTAACTAGAAACTCGTTTCATCCACCGAATATCATAACAAGCGCTGTACTTTGAATACTTTGCACATTTTTGTATATTGATGAATATATTGTACATCTTTGTACATTCGTACACCTCATCTACAAATACCTTTCCCCGCAATACGTAAATCTAATTATTCCGTGTAAAGTACACGATTGAATTCCAAGCCGTCCAAGTTCACGTGACTCGAACAACCCTACTTTGCTACGTCTTGAAGAAGCTCTCCGAAAACTCTCATTTATATTCCTCGTGCCTTGTATTGGTATAGTAGCGCGGATTCCTCGCGAGCCGGCGCTCGTCGAATTCCGGGCCGGTGCGTGTGGCTCGCGTGTTTTTCGCGATGTTATTGGCAGTTGATCGATCTTTAACCGGGCTTTACCGGCGCCGAATAGGTAGCCAAGTCCCCTGTTCCGAATGGGAAGGTAGCGAAGCATGGGACGCGCGGCGGGTTCGAAGCAGGCTGCAACACACAGGGGAGAAAGAAGCATTGGCCTGGCAAAGTGTTTAAGAGCGTTATCTTCCCGGCTATTAGTCTTTCTTGGTGTGTGGCCTCCGGTCTCACCGGTCCTCCTGGCCCCGGAGAGCACGAGCTCGTGGAAGGGTTAAGTTTAAGTAGCCCCCCCCCACCTATCTCGGCTCACCATCTACACCCCGGGAGAGATTCATGGAGAGGATCAAGCAGCCGAGAGAGATGGAGAAAGACAGAGGAAGAGCACGGTTAGGGATCTCGCGTGAAGATCGACGGGAATTCCGTCGCGTACTCCTTACGCCGGGGATGCTTCGCAGTTTGATGGAATTTCGCGGCACTCCGCCTGATCAAGTACATGCTGAATATCTACGCTCGTGTATATGGGTATTAAAACACACGCTGCTTTCATACGGCAGACGTATAGTTAGTTTTAGATAGAGTAGAATTTTGGAAAATTTGCAAAAATTATTATTCGTAGGATTTGGGAGAGGAACGTGACGAATCGAGGATCATTCGTCCTTGGGTTTTAATAATTTTCTAATTGTGTTTTCTACGAGCGTTCAGATAGCAATGAAACACGCATCGTACGTGTAAGGAAATGCTCGTTGCCATGGGCTGACTCCATGTGACTTGTGAATGGTGAAACGTGGATGGATTTCAGAGGTGGTGAAAGTAAGCTGGGAGATTAATTCCGATTTTTAATATCGTTCAATTTGGAGAATTGAATTAACGGAGTGAGAAGAATTTATAAAAATCAGAATGCATTGTGCGATTTAAAGTAGCTCGATATGTCGAAATGGAATGTGTGTGAAAATTGAAAAAATTTGAAGGAATTTGGGAAGAGAATCGAAAGAACGATAGAAGGCTTCGAATCGAGTCGCGCAAATCCTATGAAATCATCGTAGAATTTCAACGAATCTATTGTTGAACGTTTTTTAAATATTAATCGCGTAGAAACTATGCATAGTACCACGTTCAACTACTATACACGATATTACGTAGAAAACGTGTGTATACTTTCACTGCTACCATTTTAAACATTACACGGAATTATGCAGTCGTGTTTGCTCTGTTAATTCGCGGTATACTTTTAATCACGGCCTCGAATAGGAGAAGAAGAATTTCCGAGGGTAAACAGTATTCTACTGTGTCTGTGCATACTCTAATTGGCCACGGCGTGCCAATATAATTAGCGTGATCGGTAAAAACGCTTAAATTAAACTGATAAACAGCGAAGTTTACAGGTAGGATACAGCTACCGTCTACGCTTTACTAGGCTTTTCTACTGCTACACAGAAGCCTATTCATCGTTTCAATTAACGTCGTCTTTGAAAGTAAAGCTCGGCTCCATTAATAACTAACGGGTGAACTTTAGAATCTGTGAACGCCGCTTACGTGATAAACGATGCTTAACCATCGTGAGAATCCTAAATGCAGTAGCTGGCACGCTGATTTTTCAAACGATTTGAAATGTGATTGTTCTACGATTTTACATAGAAAAATACGATCCATTTTCAACTATTTTATAAATATTAAAATGAAACGTATTTAAAGTTAAACCGTTTCGTCTCTTATCTTTTCTTACGAGCAGCTGTTCCCAAATTTTCTATAAAATTTAAATTCAAATTCTTATTAAGTGATAATTGCTATTATTAATCGTAACTTCTATACTCATTTTGAAATTGATCTTTTGACCAATATAGTCGTGGTAATCGTATGTTATTATGGTGTTAATGAAATTTCGAAATGTTTCGAAATTCTTTCGCGAGTCGATGCAAGGGTCAAGCTAACGTTACGACCAATACGTGTTTCGATAAATAAAACATCCGAAGAAATTCGATTCTCGTAAGAATCTACACGTTTCAGTTAACGTAATTCATAGTCTTAAACACGAACGGTACTTGGGAAGAACAAAAGTGCGAGATGCGCTTCAACAGCATGCTCGAAACAATCAAACGAATGTAACATAAAAAATGCCAAGATCGATTTAAAATAAACAAATAAATTGCCCGATATAAAAAATGTACAATTTCAAAATCAAATTCTATTATTTATACAAAACTCTTTATCGCTGTAGAGTATGAGTCTACATAAAACGAAAACGATTCCGAAACACGTTGATACGAAATCTATCAGGCAATTTTATGTCACGATCGTTCTATAATTTTATGTAAAAGATCATTTGTATTTCGTAAGCGACTATCTCCGAGTCTCCTTTAACATTCAAATGAAAGCTGAAAATTAAAGTTAATCGACTGCGGATGCATCGATATCAAAGTTTTAGTTGCTATCAAGCAACGTAATCTGGGAGAATAATCAATGTACGAGACCAGAGAGACCCCTGTTGCGCTTGGTATCTTGAAAACGCGTCAACTGGTTCTTTTTCACGGGGCCCCGATAGATTACGGCCGAAGGGGAGAGGTTCGTTATAATTCCGCGGAGCCTGCACGAGCGGCATTAATTCAATTCTTCACACTTGTACGAGCAAGCAGGTAGCGGCGCGTCTTGTCACGGGGAATTAAGATTAACATTCAGAAGCGGCGTGTACCGGAGGTCGTTAGCGATATTTACAAGTATGTACGGCCGAGCAATAAACTCGTTACTGCAGTTATCCCGGCCAACTGTAAAGCAATAATCGAGTCGTTATCCCGGTTGTAGGCGAGCATCCGAGTCGTTCACGACCAACACGTCCAAACGATACGTGATGTCTCCTCAGCGTCGAACGCCTTACGTCACAGCTTCGAGACACGTTGTTAAGGGTTCCACAGCCTATTAGATGCTGACGATATCGTTAAATCGAGTCGACGATGCAGACTGAGATGAACAAAGTGGACGATTATAGGCACAGAAGCTTCTATGCTGTTTCACTGTTGTTCGTAGATTCTTTGACGCTACAACCGTGTATCGTGATTAAGGCACAAAAACAGAGAAACTCATGTGTAAGAAAGTCGTTTTTATTTAATGTCACAAGGTTTGGACATACTGCGCGTTAGAACTATGAGGAGAAATTGAAAGTAGAATTTATCAAGGGTTTTTCAGATCTCAAGGAAATATCATTTTAAACACGAGTTTCTATGAAGAATTATGAATTGGGTCGTTGTGATCGCCTCGATACTTGTAACGTTAATACAAATTTAATATAGGTACTCGAACTTAATTAATTGGAATTTTTTTGATAAATACAACGGCGTGCCAATACTTTTTGTAGCATACTTTAAGGTGTATGCGTTTGTAGGAAATTTAATCATCATTATTATTTTATTAAAATCGTTACTTGAATTTTGAAGGAGCATAGGTATTTCTCCGTGTCTTGTTTAAAGTAATGTTACAACGGATCATTTTTGAATATGTTCATTGTTAGACGCGAGATACTACGGAATTTAGAAGCATTTAGAAATTTAATGATAAACGATTGTTCGAGAAAGTAATTGATCTGCTTGCATTATTGTTTCAAATTTATGGCAAAATTGAAATTTTGCTTAATTTATTTGTTTGTCATCGGGACGGGCAAAAACGATCCAACTTTTAAGAAATCCTTCACGCGTCAACGTTCTAAATTTAGTCGGTCCCGATCATAAAGGCGTAGCGCCTCAAATCTGTTCTTACATCACCCGAATATACATACATACGTTGACTTCTGTGAAAAGAAATGGAAATAAACTCTGCCCCTGCCATCGAATTAAAAAAAACATTTACACGTCTGTTTCGATCGACGCGATAAAAGAAAAAAAAGAAAAAAGAAGAGAATGCTTCTTCAAACTGTATTAAAAGATGATTCAACAGCGATTAACCTAGTTCTAGTTTAAATTTAATCCATGCTTTTGACCGTGTAGCGAGGTCACGATGTTGCGAAATTATGGAAAGATCGAAGACATCTTTTCTGAAATGTAATTGCTGTTTTTCATCTCTCGATAAACTATAACATTTCATTGCACACTTCATCGAATCATCTGTCGTTTAATAATCATATATCGGTAAATTTGGAAATACGATTTTTAGAAATATAAACTGGATTGTTTATGTGAATATCTTTCCCCAACTTTTTAATTCAAGTCAATCAAGTTAATCCTATTACAACAAATTATATTTTGTAATTATTTTCTAACGTGCTTTAAATCATTCTTTATCTAATAGACCAATATAGGTATAAATTACCTAATATATCCGTCGAATCTAACATTTGTAAAATTTGTGAAACGAAATACGTTGGTATATTTTGCGATTCTTCCAAGAATATAATTTGGATACTGTCTGAAATTCCAAA
This sequence comes from Bombus campestris, assembly GCA_905333015.3. Lineage (NCBI taxonomy): Eukaryota > Metazoa > Arthropoda > Insecta > Hymenoptera > Apidae > Bombus > Bombus campestris. The sequence goes on from HG995135.1 coordinate 9,391,749, forward strand.
GGAAAAAAAAGTGTAAAAAATTCGGAAGAAAGAATATGTAAATGAACGAAAATTTCATCTCTGAAACGAAATTATCTCCGCTTCTCCGCATTTTCCAAATTTCTCTCATTTCCACAATTCGTCACGCGTTAACAGAGAACTCAAACAAGCCGCACGAAGCAAATTTATATTCAGCAGGAGTTCACCGAAGGAGATCAAAGATAGGGCGGTTGATCCTTGGCGATTGGCTATTATGCCGACGAATCTGTCGAGGAGAAACAACAGAAAGAGAACAGGAATGGCCATCGTGAGGCCACCGGTGAAACCACGTTTCACTTTCCACTACCAAAAGCAACATCGTTCATGTTGTACAAATACAAAAGCAACAGGTGGTGAGTGGCTTTGGGTTTAGGTTACCGGTTCAGCTATTCACTTTTATTCATGACTTCAGAGACAGTGAGAAAGAGAGGAAGGGAGAGGAGAATGAGAAGAAGAGAGAAGGTGATACGTACAAATCTACATTATTCGTGGACCACTCGACCCTTCGAATTCCTTGCTTGGTCCACCTTCGAGACCCTCACAGGTTGCACACCCTGTGGTAATGCCTTTACAATAGAGTTAACGATCGGCTCACAACACTCGAGTGTGGTCAACATCGCCGCGAAACTTGTCCGAGGTATCGATATCTGGGCTCTCAGTAGCAATAGCTTTGTGTTTCGTGGACACTTGAAGGGTTGAAATTAAGGGAGGTATTACGTGAGCTAATCAGAAGCCAAACTGATGGACTGCATTTCCTGAAATTTTCTTAATTTTCCTGTCGAAATATATATATGTTTAATTTCTCTAAAACTGAACTATTGATTTCGATGGAGCGGTTTTAAGATGACTCGTGTAGAGAGAGAAGATTTTTGTAGTGAGACTAGTGGTTTTTTAACATTTTCGGACGTCAAGGTTTTTATCGATTGCGCGAAAAATTTCGTTTTGCTGGTTACTAATAGTAGAAGCATAGCATCTTTAGTGTCTTTGTAAGGGAGACGTAAAATGTCAAGACTTGTTAGTTAATAATTTATAAAATAATAGTATGTTTCGCACAGGTATCAGCACACATGTTGGTTCATATATATAGCGACACCATGTCATGAAAAAAATGGCGTTTAGATTTACCACCGTAATTGTCAGTGAGACAATCGCACGATAAACATGTCCGATTAACACATCCGCTACTACCGACGCATTTCGTGTGTCAATTGAATTATTTGAGTAACTACCGACGCAACTGTTTTATTTCACAGCGATGCATGTTTTAAGAAAATAAATTAGAAATACGGATAAAGAAAAGAGCGCCGTAGGAGATATTACACGAAGATTACTGCTCTCGGGAAAAACGTGCAACTACGAAACGATTATTATTTCCGATCATAGGATCTTTCACACTTCATCTATACCAGAAATTCCAGTCCACCGTATATATCAGCAGAGAGACAATCAAAAGAAGTAAAAAACACGGAGGATCTATCGAAAACAACGGAGAATAGCCCCATCAGATTTGTCGCGACAGGCCGCGTCAGTGGCCCACGGTAGTAACATGATCACGGTCCGACATAATTAAAGTCCTCCGTCATCGGTATCTCCTTGGCATCGAGGAGTGGCTATCTCGTTGCTTTTCGTAAATTTTCGAACAGAATATTCTCTCCGCTACAAAAGTCGCATTTCGTCTCACCTCTTTCATCCTCGCCTTACCATTCCTCCCATATTTTCTTTTTCTCTGGGAAATTACCGATTTCGCTGGGGTCCCATCCGCTCGAAAGATTCATAAATGAATTTATCGTAATTACACGGCTGGAATTTTATGCCCAGAATTAACATATTTATGCGCCGCTTCATTCACGCTGGCCGCGGCTTCGGGCAATTACGAATGCATATTTATTGTTACAATAATAGTCGTACCGTTAACCACGGTGGAAAACGCGCGCATTATAATTTAATCCTTCGTTATAACTGCACCGTGAATAATGGCCGACATCACAATGCCCCATAAAATACCGGAGGAACTATACGCGCCGGAGAAATGTCCGATACATTGTAACTTACGGTTAAACGTAACCGCTCTGTCAGTTTGCACGAGGGAGAGACGGAGATAGATGCGAACGTGGCGAGCGTAACCGAAGTTCTGCAACGCTTTAATCTCGATCGTAATTGAATTTATGGCTAATACGCTAGCGTTAATACGGTTCCCCGAGTTCGATCGCTGGGCCGCGAGAAAGATCGACGCTCTAGACGGCTGGACCATTTCTCAAGCCGCAAGGGAGCATTTCTTTGGACAGGAAGTTCGCCGGAATTCTACTTGCTTCGTCAGCTCGTGAGATTTCCTAAGAGAAATTTCAAAGTATTTAAGGTGTTATGCTGGAAATTGTTCAATCTGGTTTCAATGGAGATTGATTTTAGGTTTGGAAAGGTTTCCGATTGATATCGGGAGCTTTATAGATAACGGAGTTGAGATTTAGGATAGCGTTAAAATGGTGTTGATACTTTAGTTCGTTAAAATAGCATTTTTCTTTTTTTTTTTTTCATTTTTCGAAATACTTATCTTATTTGCCCGGTGTCATTTGTAATTGATTCTTCTAATGGAATTTTTAGTTGGTAAATGAGATGGTATCGTTTCATGACGCGAGTAGTAAGTTGGGCTATTGGTTAGATTTTTCAAGATACGATAAATTCCAATTTATCACGATCGTGATTTCATGATTAATGACAATTCGACCGAGACTTCTCACTCTATATCGGCGATTAATATGATATATTAGCTCTTCTATATATATCATAGCAAATTGATGTGTTTGCTTAGGCAACACAGAATCGATTTCCTTTTCTACAATAAAATTTGACGACGTAATTTAACATTTCCATGCTTGAATATCATTTTTCCTCTTAGACGAGTACAAGTGAAACCTTCAACCACGAAAGAACGGTAATAAAAATATCGTCTTCTTTGCTTAGACCTGATTAAATTAATCTAGACGAGGTGTTTAAATATTTCTTTATAATATAAATAGATAACTACGTTATTGCAGGAAAAATAAAATAAAGCGTTTTAATAGCAGGAATAGTCGCAATCTTTCGCTAAATCGACGAACAAACGGTCGATTAACTCTAAATGGAAAAGGACATCGGCGATCTAATCTAAGCGATCGCGGTTTCTTTTTTCCTCGCGCAAAAATACGCAATTTATTAATTAACACAGCAGTGTTTAAAAGCTGGCATTACTTGTTGAGAGACTTCTATCAACGGATTTCTTTCATCGTCATTGTACGATTGTAGTTTTCTTGCGTAACGGCAACGTATAATTATCTAATTAACATTATGTGGCTCGTCGAGTCGAGTAAACGGTGGCATGTAAGTATGTTCGTACATAGCTTGAAGAAAAATGACATCAAGAATGATCGTAATCCCCCATTGTTTCAATTCTGAATTGTTTATTGGATAAATGAAAGGATGTGAATTAACGATTATATATATATATTTTTTTTATTTGTATAGAGTATATTGAACAAACGACTCTAATTATTTTTATTAAGAAAAAAGTGTTATTCCTGAAATGAAATTATCATTTTGGAAATTCCCAACTTTTACAATTTCTAAATCTTCTATAAATGTATACGGAAACTTTAAATTTTTATTCCGCCGCGAGATTTATTTCCGTTGCGTTGCGTCATAGGTTGATGCATCTAGGATCTCGTACGATCGATGGTTTCAACTCGATATTCGATGGTTAAAAACGCGCGGCGATAATACGTGACAGAATTCAAAATAACGAGCCGATTCGAAACATTCTTTATCTTAACAATCGATCGTATTGCCGGCTTCTGACGCAAACTTTCAACTAGTTCTCCTTAACAAACGTGATTAGAGTCGAGTGACTTACGGAACGATCGAAAGATCTATCGTTTGATCTCTGTTTAACGCTGTTTAACGCACAGATCGTAAGATAGATTAGAAATTCTTGCTTCCGTAAATTTTCTACAAAAGATTCTGTCTTTCTGAGCTTCGATGATCGATCGCAGTGATGCGATAAATGAAGAACTTTTAGCTTTTTCTAATTTGAAAATTGTTACGACACAATTAAATCAAATAATAATTTTTATTAATACATAAATTGCCATTATAAAAATCAATGAAGTATTAAATATCAAATATTTGATACAGAAAAGTAATTTAGTACGTTGTGGTATGTTTATTGAAGACTGAAAGAGGATTAGTATAGAAATTGCTCAATTTATAGGAATGTAAAGGCAGATAAGACGTGTAATATTTGTGGATTGTCTTAGGAAATATCAGGTTTCTTATCGTTTAAATTTTATGGCCTAATTTTAGAGTATTTTTAGTAACGTTTTAGCTATTTATCGTCAAATATGTACTTTACTGATATATGACGAGAAACACACAGAATATCTAGAAGCCACTTTCCCACGCGACTAAAATTTTTCATATACCAGCTTTATTAAAATCCATCTACTGCATAAAATTTCCTTTATTATGGACAGAATTCGTAACACTGCTATGTAAATGTATTCAAAGTTTTAATTGAATCTCTGAACAAAGCAGCACGTATACGAAATTTAAGTATAAGAGAAGTTAAAAATTTTACAATTTGGGATGTCACATCTTTCTGTTTCATCGTAATAAATAATCATATACGATATCAAGTTACATCATAACTATCTTAATAGTTAATTAATGTTTACTGAATTTTATGACGCGTGTTCCATTTCATTTGTCATGACTATAACACAGTCCATTTTGTCGAGGTATAACTTTAAGTTCAAAACATATTGATCTAATCCAAGCATCGTTTAAAACGATTAGATACATACATTCCATTTTGACTTCCCAAAATTCCATTAGTATAAATTTCCCTTCTTATTTGCAAGAAAGTCAGGTTTAAGGGACAGAAAACGAGTAAAACGGCGCGAACGTCGATTATAAACAAAATCGGTAATTAAACTCGATCCACGTTTATTGCATCGATTAATGTTAACTAGCACGAAGCGACTGTAGGATACTTCTGATTGATTTACTGGACGCACGTCCGACTTCGGATGTAACGTTGGAACTCGCGATTCTCACTGCTCTCTTCTCTTCGTCAGAAATCCGAAAGAGACGAAGCTCACCGGTGTGATTCACAGTCACGTGCCTTAGAAGATCTCGACCCGTGGCCACGAAGTAATTACGGGGACGACAAGATAAATAATCGTCCGCCCACGAAGCGCATAATTCCCCTGGCAAGCCATAAAACGCCATGTAATTTGTTGACCGCTGCTCCGGGAAACGCTTTCCTGCTTTCAATCTCGACTTAACGTCAAAACTTCCCTAAACTATCCATACGCGTACATTTCCAAAAAATTCACACATCGAAACGACTATCCTTTCTTCATTTCTCTATTCATATTTTCTTCATTCGATCAAGCTTGTGGCTTATATTATATAAATTATTGTTAATGAATCGATGCAAGGAAAATTATACGTTTGTCGTTGTATCAATGCTTGATTAAGATTTTGTAAGCTTTTAATTTTACAATATCTTGTGTTCAAAATTATTCAGCTCGGTTTATAAATAGAAATTTTATTGTATCATAGACATTTATACATTTAGATAAGATTTAAACGTACGAAATTTTAGTAGCAATTTTACAGCAAGATATCCAATCTGGTCTTTATACGTAATACATACCTTTTTTATAATACAATAGGATGAAAGAAATGTGCGAGATTTATAGAGATTTATAGTACTTTATTAAGGTTTAGAAATCTTGGTGCACGAGACAGATGGAGGTTCTATCGCGTTAGTTGCATTCATAAAACTATTTTTAATATAATTAGAAAAACATCCGCAGTGTATTTGCAATTATCTAAGGAATCTACGGAATGTACTTAAGTTACACGTACACAAACGTTCTGATTCATGTTCTGAAGCATGATCTCTGCTATGCTTCGCAAGCAGATCACGTGTTACAGAAACCTTGACAGAGCGTGGCGTCGTAACTGACCTATTGTCATTTAACGTTATCGAACAAAGACATCGGACACTTGGTTTCTGTGAAATGTATCTTACGGGTTATCGGGAAATATCAGGAAGACGCTAGCGTTTTATTCTTCTGTTTGTCAGTTCTTTTTACTCGACGACAAGCAGCTCGTTTATACCAGCGATTAATTTCTGTTTTTCGAATCAAAACGATATCACAACCGGTTATAATCACTTGTTATTGTATTCCCTCATAACCAGATAGTATCTTAATCAGAAACGACTACGATATTTTACGTTTAGATCTGTCGTCGCACGAATCATAGACCTAGATCACTTTTCCTTTTAATACTATTCTACCAACTTTCGTAATATTATATGTATTATATCGTATTCTATCGCCATCAGAACATTTTAAAAATTAGACAACCACTTTTTCACGAGAACTTTTCCAAATTATATGCAAAATTTAAAAATATAGAATGCTCCGTCGTCGTCTACTAAGATTTACGTAATTTTTAATTCACTGTCATCACTTTGCGTTCATTCGTCATCTGTTACGTTCGTCTTTCAGGCGTTAAAGAGAATAACAATTTTCAACATCGCAGATATACAATTACAAAAGGATTTTTATTTCTATTGAAAATAATTTCAAACGAACAAACTTAACTGAAGCTACAAATTAAAAAATGATGTAAATATTAGCCGCGAGTAGCTAAGAGCAGCTAAGCGGCGGAATTAACTGTCGATTAATCCGCGTAATTAATTAGCAGCCGGTCAATTAGCCGCGTCGATGTGTTGTACTGGTCGCAAACGAGGATCACGGGATGCTTAACGTCTTAATTGCCAACGCAGATTGTTGTTCGGACGCTCGTGAACGTTGGTTGCACAGCGAGCCAAAGAACACCAGCTGCGTTTAATGCAACCGTTTGCACGATAATGCAACGCACAGCGTACTAGCTAAAGAGTTAATCGGATCGGCTGGCTAATTGAGTTTCTCGACGATTTTTCACGTCGAGCTTTCGCGAGTTACGTCGTTTTCGACGCGTATAAAGCGTGAAAAGGCACACGATGCAATAAAGTAGCGACGTCTAGGATAGTTAATGCAGTCGTTCGGTCGATAGTTAAATCGTTTATTGCGGTTTTATGCCACTTGGCGGAATTTAAATTCAGTTTTGATAAGACTCGCTCGTTTGGGACTGAAGCAACGATCAATTTAGATAGCGTCTCTGTGATAAGTTTATTGAATGGTATTTCAATTTCATTTTTATCGCTATTACTCTCTCTCTCTCTCCTTTTTCTTTTCTTTTTTTAATTGTTTTCTATTGCAAGTAGAAATTGAAAGCTTTTAAATGGACATAAGACGAGCTGAATTAAAAATCAAATCAAAATTCAATTATTTATCGGGCAGTAAAATAACATCGTATCGAATCCTATTGGATCAAGTTGAATTAATATTCTTCATTTTCGAGATGATTTCGTATTAAATCAATCCTCTTCATGAAATGATGGTAAAAGAAGAATAATTTATTTTCTCGAAGGAAAAATTCGGATAAAAATAATATTTATTTAGCCCAAGCTAGGCTAAATAAAATATTGAAACACGAAAGGAATAAAATATACGATAACATTTCCTAATCATCTTCGAAGGGTTGAACTTGACTGTTCAATTAAGTTGCTCGCAGATCGAGCTTCACGGTGACAATCATCTTCAAATCAATGTCACACGTCATTCGATCGATCGATAAGCGAAATAAAAATAGAAATTGTGTAACTACTTGTCTCCATTCAAATTTTGTATACTCACAAGGACCGCATTCTATATTCGTGATCCGATCAATGGACTTTACTACGTCAGGATTCTCTTTCGCGCAAGGTCAAAGTCTCCAGTCTTTCGTTTTCATTCGTCACCTGCGAAACAAAGGTCAGTTCTATCGTATTTCGGTGCTGCGTTCGAAGTTTGTTTTCTAGAAGTCGGATTTAGAATTGGCAGAATCCGTTCGACCGTTGTTTTAGAAAACAATCGGCTTTTAGCAGCGGGTTTTAGCACGATCAATCATCCAGACTATTTTCAGATCGTTGACTCGCCAGATGCGAACACGCTCCCCTTGACATTTATTTTCTATCGCTGAATGATGGATTTATCATCGTGATACACGTGTCTTTTAATCTTGATATACGTATTTCGTTACGTTGGAAATTCCAAAATCTTGTTGAGGAAGGCGGATTTTTCATCGTTTATTTCAAGATTTTTCTAAACATTTATTATACTTATCTAGCGTAGCGTCTTATTAGATATAAAACGTTAAAATATTATTATGCGTAATTTATATTTAGAGATCTTCGATTTAACGTAATATTCGAACTAAACTTCCTTAAAAATACGATTTGTCTTCATCGTGAAAAGATCGAAATAATTCCTGAGTAAGTTATTGCTTTCGATCCACGATGTATCTTTGTGAGCTGCGAGAAAAGTCGATTTTGCTTTTATCATCGAATACAAGCTTCAAATAAACGAAATTTCGTACGCATCGACGTAACATCACGCGTTGTACGACACATACGATCAGACAGCGGATGTTTATGCGTCTATAAGAAGTTTTTAGAAGCACGAAACTATATGTACGCGACGCGTACAGTATACAAAAATATACGACATATCGAAAGCAAAGTACCCATTGGATATATTTAGAGGGTGCGAAGTTTCCACGATATTTAGGTTTTATTTCTTTGGTTTTATTTTACGTTGACGAAAATGTGAATTTGCGCGAACGACCGCAGTTCACGTACGAAAGCTTGACGAACGATGAAAACAACTACAGAGTAATTAACGATAATGCCGATTGGATAACAAGTAAAACACGATTATACATGCTGATTGTACGTATTTGTAGGTTCGATTAAATCGTTTGTAGAACATTCGTGTAATTGGCCCGATTGAACTTTATCGTTTTGATTTGCATCGATAGGATCGATGTAAATGGTACGTTTCTTGTTGGCCAGTTCCGATAGACTCGATTAAATCGAGTCGATAGGGGACCAGTCGATATATCAACAGGTAAAACTGTTGCTTTCACTGGAACATTGATTTCCTGCGCGTAACAAGCTACATTGAAACGTCGCCCCGAGAAATTTGCAGCCTTGTTCCGTTATCTTCGGCTGGATCGACGTAATTTATACAAAGCATCGTAGCACGTAGATACCATTTTCTGCTAATTACAGGTATCCCGCTGTTTCTGCTTCTTTTCTTTTTTCTTAATTCGACGTACTGTTTGTATGTTTTCCGATAAGAAGGTGAAATATATTAACAAGTAGCTAGTAATTATTAGCTTGGTCTATGCAGAGTCGATTATCGGCGTGATTCCTCGTTTCAATTTGGTGTTACACATTTCCTTAAAGTATTAGAAACCTGTCTCGTATGTTAAGATGGACAAGATTGAAATAATAAAAATTCGAGATTCGAGAGTAGGAAAAGTAGTGAAAAAAAGAGAAAATGAATAAATAAAAATAGTTAAGAAAGAAAATATTTCAGTTATATGGAACAGCCAAGCGACCTCGGCTCCGCAATTCATCCGTTAAGCTTGTGTATATATTTATTGATATATTTGCTAAATAGAATTTTATACGAAAAGCTTGTTAGGATCTTCGTATAAAATTATCGTGCGAAAGACAAGAAAGATATAAACAAAAAAGTATAGACCGCGTTGTATTTCCTTGTCGTATGTACGATAAGTTTTACAACATCAAAGTTAAAATTTCTTTTAAACGTCAATTTTTTATTCAAGCACCTGAATATATTTTTCTAGAGAATTAAAAAACGAATCTGATGGTGTATAAAAAATATAGGGTACCATTTAAAAAAATATAAGATCTCATGCAAAAGAAATGTATCGGCAACGAGATCATGCAGTCGTTTCCACCTACAACGTCGCTGTATACATACGTAGAACCGAACATTTCTCGTTCGATCAATTTTTTCGTATCTTCTCCCATTTTGGCAGAAACTCGATCGATCATTTTATAAAGGATCACCTGAATGAAGGATGACAACGAATAAGTATCACGCAATCTCTTTTCGCTGGCTGAATTCACTTCAAGGGAGTGAGATTGACCCCATCGGGCTATTTTTCCATTTTGCATTGTCAGTGATAAATTTTCTACCACACAATAACCGCCAATTAAAAAAAAAAAAAAAAACTTTTGTCCGAAAACTATTTTTCCATCTCTTACAGCTCAAGAATTATGATATAACGCAAAATCGGAAAATAGCCGGCTTTTCAGATGTGTCGTAATTTCACCCCCTCGTAAAGTAAATTTGCGTGTGTAATACATATCCTCCATGTGACCGCAGAATTTCATAATTTTTCGAATGTATGGGTTCCCTTGTAAGGAATCATAAGGCAGAGAAGAAAAAGAAAAGAGAGAAAGTAAGGGTGACATAATTTGGGTATGCGAGGGCACGTGACGACGCTGTGTCACGTGTCTTTGGGACGTCGCGTCTCATCGGTTCGACGATTAAAAGCTCGTTAGGTCGGCCGCGCACCAGGCATTCCTTGCGGTGCGGTGTCCGCGAGAGATTTAAGGCCCGTTCACAGAGTAGATCCCCAAAGGGTCTACACTGGACGTGGAGGAGGGCGAGAGATAGGATCAGGCTTCTACATCCTACAGGATCGTGGTGAGGCAGCCTCTCACAGGCCAGCATACGGTATCTAATCTGGCCACTTTCGGAGCCGCGGGTAGCCGTGTTTTGGCCGGGGATCGTGTTAAGGGGATTTACATTCATTTCGATCCTAATAACCCGATCCCTCGGATCCCGATTTGGAACACGATATCCGTCCACTCCGTGTATACGTATACCCACGGCTTTCCTTTTCTCTCTGCTCCCTCTCTTTTTCTTCTTTCGCCTTCGTCTCTCTTCTAATCCTCTTCGAGAAGAGCATGCTCCTTCTCTCGATCTCTCTTTCGTTCGTTTTTCATGGACCGCGAGATACGCGACGAGATTCTTAAGTTAAGGACATTTCGGTGGATCTGTGGTAACAGTGTGTGAATTTTATACACTGTGTGCATTATATTTCTTCCTTCTTTTTCTTTTTTTTCAAATTTATAGCAAGTAATTACGAATAAAGGTCACGTGGAACTCTAGATTTTTGATCTTTTTTGGTTTTAATGTCGTTTTATGATTAAACAGAAGAATTTTAACGACGTACACGAAAATGGAAACCTGTTTGGTCCGAAGATATAAATCTTGTAAAAGTAGCTGATATATCGACGAAGTTTTGTGGAAGCCAAAGGTATAATTACCAAGACAAATATTTATTACTGCTTTTTGCATCCTTCGAGCGAGATGAGAAAATACACATTCACCTGCGAAACTAAATGAAATGGCGATTTTAATAAAGAATAAAATGCGTTGAGTTTTAATACTGTTTCTTCGAAAACAAGATAAAAATTGTGAAAGTGTCAAAGGTTAAAAAGCGGTGTCACAATAAAATTCATTAACCTGGAATTCTAAACTTTTCAAATAAAGAAGGGACAAGTCACACTCCTCAAATAAATCAACCTCCACAACCGCGTCCATTCATCACGAAACAGGAAACCACCGGACGATTCACCCACAGCCGTTCAAAAAGATATCTCGTCCATCCTCCTTCGCTCAAAACATGGGTCATTCTTTCGACACAATAAGGCGACACAATTACTCAACGAAACAATCACACTAACCAGACGAGACTAACCCAGTCAACCGAGTAACCCTGCCTGCCCATAAAACTCGGATGTACGCGTTTCAACAGCTTTCTCCATTGAAAAAGCGAGGGAAGCCGAGAAAAAAAGTCGGCTTTTAAATAACTTTCATGGGCCAGGTGAAAGGCGTAGGACGTTTCGTGTCATTAACTTAAAAGCTCGTCGTGTATACTACAGTTAAAAGGTCTTAAGAGTATCAGAACACTTGCTTCTCTTCGATGGAATGTAATTCGATCAAAAATTTATTAAGAGGGGAAACTTGCAATTATTTTTTTCTTTGTCATTGTCACAGCTACTGTTTTGTTAAGTATGTAACTATTTTAGAGTTATTACACTATTTTATAGCTATTTTATTTGCAATCTCTTCTCTGTTTTATGCTTAATATTGCCTAGAATATTTTTAATTGTTACTTGATCCAACATTAGTCGTTCCGTTGATTTTATATGAAACTTTTTGGATTTTTTTGGATTCGCACCAGCGAATCGTTCTTCTCTTTCATCAGATCCGGTAAAAATAATCCGTTTTAGGCATCGAGTAAATGAAAATAAATTAAAAATAACTTTCCCTCCATGAACGTTACTTATTTAGTTTGCGATTAAACCTACGCTCGTGGAAACGATAAAATTCACTTTTAATAAACTTTCAAGCTACGGTTTACGAGTCGATTCATCGATATTTTAATAAACTTTTATGATAAGAAGAATAATTGATCATCTGGATATCTCTGACCTTTGCCCCGCACAACGCCGTTACGTGTGTCAATAATATTACCGGCTTTCTTCGCCAGAATGCGAAAGATGTGTTCCGCCTTTAATGGTCTTCTTGTGTTCTCTTGTTTCGAGTTTATTGCTTTGCTGGACGTTTCTTCCGTGTTCTGTTTGGAATAGAATATTCCAGCATCGAGTAGTTGTTCCCTGAAAGTGTATTCTACTTGACGACAATTTCTCGATGTTCAGTCCTTTTGTTTCGCTTCTTTCTTTTCTTTCCACTTCTAGCATTTTAGGTGACGGTGAAAGTATTTCGAGGATGCACACACACTCGAGGAACCAAGTGTAAAAGCCTTCTCTCTCCTCTTCTTCGCGCGAGTGGCCGAGTGACGAGTGGAACGTTGGAGACGTTTTTAGAATGCTTCACGTAATTGGAGGGTTTCGTTGACAATTAATGGACTCGATAAATAGAATAACCGCTACCGTAAATAGCCGTGCTAATGCATTTACGGAGTACGGACTGTTTGGAATTTCGAAATAGTATCTCGTCTTGGTTATTTGAAGAACATATAGAACGTGGAATTAGGTGAGAATCGCTTAGACAGAACGCGACTCGGGACTGTGACCCAACACGTTGTGTGTTGTTCAGTTTCATTATTGATTTATTATTAATTTATTATCGTTATATCGTTATAGAACGATAAATAATTACGACGTTGTCGCACGCTATAATTAATTGACGATTATTTGAAACAGCAGACAATTTATTTTCAAGAATCTACCGCGAGGAGGTAAGCATAGTAAACAGCTTCGTGAGAAATGTAGAAACACAGCGCCGGTAATTGTCGTTTCTCTGCATTTCAATTTGCCAGCTTCATCGGTATGGCTTTCGACCGATCCCTATGATACCTATCAAGAGAAACATCTTCGAGCCGAATAAAAAAGGATACAGCGTAGGGAGAGGGTGGTGCAAGAAGCGACGCCTAATGCGAGAAATAAATGAAAAGGAAGACGGAGGAAGGAGGAAGGAGCTGAGAAGATTGAGTGACGAGTCAGTGGACGCGACGAGGCGTGCACCGATCGCGCGGTTCGAGGCTTCATCACCCGCGGTCGCGTTCGTCGTAGTTCCTGTCGACGACGGGCGTGATGTGGCCTCAGGGCGAAAACAACACGCCCCTCTTCACCCTCTCTCTTTCTCTTCCTTTTCTACTTCCACGTAGACTTCGGAAGAGTTCAGAGTCTCTCTCTTTCTTCGTATAATACGCGGTCGATCGTCCCGAACGCGGTGACTCTAACTCGAGCGAACGGTAATCCGTTCCCACAGACAAAAGGGCCTCGCAGCCCGTCGACTTCGATCTTCTTTCCACCACCTCGACTGGTCCGTGCCCGTGATCGTGTCTACCGTGCAGGTATGTAATAAGGATGTAACCCGAGCTGACCGGGACAACGAGTACCACGGCCCGCGATCGGTTCCACGGGACAGGTTCGAGGCAACTTGGATCGCGTACGATCGTTCGATCCACCAAGCCGCTTCCAGGAAAAACGCTCCTCCGACTAGGCTAGAAATTAGAGAGACGATGGTGTTGGAAAAGGCTTTGGGGTGGCTGAGAAATTAGGGTAGTTGAGGAAGTGGGGTGGTTGGGAAGTTAGAGCGGTGTGTACCTTAGGATGGTAACTTACAGTCTGTCACACAAGAGGGTGTCTGCGATATTTCTGTAAATATTTATATATTTGTAAAAAAATTTATATGAATTGAATCTACATCTAAAACACTAATACGCTATTACAGTAGGGTGTCCAATCTCCTCCATTAGCGATTATAGCTTGACATCGTTTCGGCATACTCTCGACTAATTTTTGAGCGTAGGATTCTGGTAACGACCTCCATATCTTTCGAATGTGATGTACAAGTGTTCTTATTTTTGTGATACGTCTTCCTCTCAGCTTGCCTAATAGGACACCATGCCCAAAACGAAGATTCATCAGTGAATATTATATTACTCCAATCACGATCTCTGTTTTCATTCGCCCATGCCAGACGATTTTCGACGTTTCGCGTACGCGGCACTCATATTAAAAAGCTCTGTTCCTTTCACTGTTTCAAATGAAACTGAAAGGTATTCAGCAACGCGTATTAGAGAAGTTTTCGTTTGTTTACATTCTTTTTATCTCATTCTGATTAGGTGTCAGGTTTCGCAGATATCGCAGACACGCTCTTGTGTGACAGACTGTAAAAGATTAGTTCGGTAGGCGTTAGGTAAGGTTGGGTAAAAAAGGTGGAGGTGTATGCGTTTGAGGGATTTCTGAAAATGCAAAATTGCACGTGACATGCGATGATACGTAAAATGTATATAGTGTGATTGGTTATAGAGTATCGTTAAAATAATTAGTCAGTGAATTAGTTTTTGATATCGACTGGAGAAATTTACTCAGCGGTGAACAACGTCTGTTGGGAGCTTAGACTTTTTGCGAACTTTCATCTCGACTGCTATGCAAAAGTGTGTTCGGTCCATCACAGTCGTTGTAACTTTGGTGATAATCCACTGCAATCACGTGTTATTGTTTCCATCATAGTAACTATCGCAACGCAAGAGGAAGAACAATTTGTGGGTAGAACTCACGAATTCTTGAAATGGAATTCCTCACTTGCTATTTTTCTTCAGATAATTCATTTATTCAAATATTCTGTATGTGGAAAGGAGGAGGTGGCTATAATCTTTTTGACGATTTCATGTTCATATGATTACCTCTAACTTTAATCAGATGATTGTTTAATTATTCGCGGTAGCTAACAATCTTCTCGTGATATTCTTCTTGTTTAATTTTTGATCGGCCGTCAATAGCTCGGAATAGTTTATTTATATTACCCCATCAAATTGGATCTTCTGAGAAACATCTCACATGTACCAACCTCGCAATTAATAATTAATAATTAATAATTGGTACTTCTCTGACTTTGAGAAAATATCCATCAGCTAAGAGCAGCCTAACCCATATCCCCACACTACATGTCCGTCATAAGAATGCTGACATTGACATCGATCAAGTTGGAACGCGTCGGAAGTTCAAAGTTCTTCTCGTTAGGAATCTGCCATGAATTATTTATTCGCTGATCAATCGATGGACCCGCGTTACGTCCAATCTTCCACGATTGTGTAGCCGTGCAGGTATGCAACAAGGATGTAACCTAAGCCAGAAGGACGTCGACGAGATTCGAGACTGTCCACGAGTCTCGAAAATTCCATACGGAGATCGAAGTTCGCATTCTGTAGGCTTCCAGGAAGTATGGTCGTCTCGTTGTCCGAAATTTAATTCGAAGTTGCCGACAGTGACCGCAAAAATTGTTGTGATCGATCGAGATCATGGCTACTGGCATCTTTCGTGGCCATAAACAAAGATACGAAGGAATTTATTGGCTTGGAGTTGAAGAGCCTAGCTAGAATGCTATCGATTTATAGTCGGATTTTTCTATTTCCGGAAAGAAAGGAAATTGAAGTTTATGGTTCATCGGAACGCAAGAAATTATCGATTTAGATTTAAAATTTCCAGTTCACCGAGCGATCTGTAGACGAATTAATGAAACAGAACTTTCGACTCGAAGTCAAAATTCTCGATTCGCCGAACGAATTCTAAACGAAGTAACGGAAGAACTTGTTAACGCAGACGCGATATTCTTCCTTTACCAAGCAATCTCTGAACGAATTCGTAAAAAGAACTATCGACTCAAAGTCGAAATTCTTAATTTACCGCGTAAGAAAACAGAAGAAACAATCGATAGAAAGTGGAAGTTGTCGGTTATTTACCGTTCGATGCTTGTTGAAGGACTGGTAATCGTACGCAGCCGAGGTGGAAAGAGCCGAGAGGGTGGCGGGATGAAGATGAAGAAGCGTGAGATAGGTCGTCCAGGAGCGAAGGCTCTTGCTCTTCACCTGGTACCATCTAGAGAGCTCGACAAACACTTGACAGAGCTCGCGCGAGTCTTCTTCAAAACACGGGCCCCATTGTTGCCGTGTCATCTCTTTGGGCCCTGGGCCATTGTCCTCCAACGCGTGCATTACCAATCGTTCAGATCGATCAACCTCGTGCCTGCCATTCTTGATTCAACATATTTTTAAATAGACGTTGTTAAGGAGGCAAAAGAAACCGACAGTGAAGATATTGCTATTGGCATACTATCAGAAGATATATCAGTGATCGTAACTGAAGAGCATATTGACATGATAAGGCTACTGTTGATGCAGTTGAACAGGAGAAAGCAAGCAGTTAGTTATAAAAATAAAGAAAGATAAAAAAAAAAGAGTTTATAAAGTATAAGATACCAGAATTTTACAAAATGTATTTATGTGCAATAAGAGCAATGAATGTAATATATATCACAGAGTCTGGTGACTGTTATCCACGTAATAAAACATTGTCAGCACAAAAGCTAGTAAAATTCATAGTGTTATCAATACTAAACTTTCTTTCATCATACGCACGATATTAAGCCCCAGAAGCAAATACAAAGGGAGATTTAGAAATCCGCGACGGGTTAGAAGTATATGGAATTTTGAAATTATTTTATCCTAGGAAAAATGTAACTCGTCGTTTCTTATTCCTGACGTCTGAAATTATTCGAACGACGTCTATACTACCCAACTCTTGCTTCTCTTCCGTACCAAAATTAAACCAAGAATTCTATACGGAACCCCTACTTGTCTTTTACGATATCAAAGCGAACTAAAAACCCTCTGGTATTCGTGAAGAACGATCGAAAGAGCGACATGGCGCAAAATCTGCTCGGCAAAATCTTCAGGAAGCAAGAGAATGTGGAGGGGAGGAGGGAGGAAGAGAAGAAGAAAATGACGTTTTACGCTCGAGTCGGCGTTTCTGAGTAGCGGCGTGAGGGGGGAGTGGGTCGTTTAAAGCCCCATAAAAGAATCATCCGGGACATCTCACTGTCTGAGAATTCGAATTCCCGATGATCAGCGAACCGATAAAGGAGCGCTCTTGGTCGAGCTTGGAGAGACGAAGTCGGAGGTGTCGAGGGATCCGTTTCCAGCGAAGCGGAAGTGACTTCCTGACCGGAGATCAGCTGACGCCTGGGCGGTTCGTCTCTAGTGAATGGAATATCGAGAGCAAAGAGTAGAAGAAGCAGACTGTGGCCGCTACTCTCTCTTTTTTCGGGGCCTCGAATCATGCTGTGAAGAGAGCTTTGGAAGAAGAGGTGGAGGAGGTGACGAACGAAACGCCGCCTGGTGGGGAGGACCACGAAAAGAAATCGACCACGAGAGGACCAAGAGACTGGGAGAGATGGGAACTTAAGCGGGAGAGAAGAGCGGAACGTGTACGAGGCACTGAAACAAGAAGAACGGAATAAAAGGTTGGTCTGGACACGAAGGTGAAGCTGAGAAACGGGCCTGGAGGTGGAGAAGGACTGGAGAAGAGAACCAGCGGGGGCGGGGCCCAGAGTCTGGATACTGAGATGGAGCCGAGTTCACCATCTTCGTTCATCTCGCGACCCAACCCCCTTTTCAGACCCAAACCTGGCCCATCTTTTCCCTTCTCTTCTCTCTACCCTTCGTTCGTTCACTATCTATGTTCTTCTTCGTCTTCTTTATTCTTTGCGCCTTTCCTTGACCTTTTCACCTCTGCTTCCAGCGATTCCGAGGAATGGCAGGAAAGAAGATTCGAGCAAGGAGCGATACGTTTAAGAATTGAAATACGCGGCTGAATGCGAATTGTCGAAGCGAAAAGCGACTCAGGCCACTATGATTTTCAGCCCGACATTTAACGCTCGAAACATTAGCAACGTTTCTCTTAAGTACTCGTTTTTCTTTCAAAGTTCTAAAATCCGCGAATAATAATTTTCTAATTCGACAATGGGTCGCTCAATTTCCCACAAATTCTTGCGAATCGTCCATTTGCTGCAGAAACGATACATTAAAAAAGAAAAAGACGCCGGTTTCGAGATATCCTTACACTCGCCGGCAAAATCACCATCAACCAATCAATTTCTCTTCGCGTATTTCTTTATAATTCCATAAGAAGTGTCAACAGTGTCAGAAACGTTTTACTTAATTCTTCGATAGTCAAAATAACCAAATAAATGAGGACGCTTTGATTTATTCTGTCGAATGAAAATGATGCTTGGAACACGTCACGATAACTAATAACGTATCTGATGCCAAGCCATAAAAAGTAATAAAGAGCTCCTCGAAGAGCAGTATAAAACGGTGGTATGAAACGGAGCAGACAGTAAACTCATAATTCGCCGATAAAAACTTGGCGTATACGGAATTAAAATTTTTCTCCAGCTGACGACGTAGTAAAATATCACTGATATAACCAAACGATATCTCTTCCCTGTCCAATTCCACGAGAACCATCGTAGAAATGAAAAGTAAAAGTTAAAGTAAGAATCTAACGCGAATGACGCTGTTCGGAAATACGGAATTGAAATTGCTTGGCTAACTCGAGTTGGTTAACCACGTAGCAGCTGGTCGTGGAATTAACACGGCCGCTTGGTCGTACGAGATAAGATACGATGCATGTAAACCAGGTGTAAGTGATAGACGCTCGATAATTAACGAGTATCGAGGTGAGAGATGAGGCAGAGATAGGTTGCTCGAGCTGGAAGACATTATCCCTGTCGTATCCATCATCCACCGAAAACTGGTTTGCTTTTTGTCTTTTATTCGCCTTTCGTAACGTTCTTCCACTCGCTAGTCGTTCGAGTTTCTTCTTCTTCTTTTTCTTCTTCTTCTTGGTGGTATGGAAAATTTTCGCGTAAACCTGTCGGCGGCCGTGTTTCACGCGTCGTCGACGATCGGATTGTAATATCGTGAGGTGTGTCACGCGCGTATCACCGTCGAGGAGGAGCTACGCGTCGATACGCGTCCATTCACGCTCCGCTGATTTTTCAGGCTTCGAGACAAGTTGCTCTGCACTTTCACTAACCTTTCGCAAACCAATTTCGGCGAGATCGTGTTTCGTCTGGCGACGCGCAGACGCCTGGATACCTTGGTTTCTATTTTATTGTTTAGTCTTACATCGAAATGGTCGAAACTTCTATTTTGATACAACTCGCGTTATTTAACTTTCCAACGAAGAAACTATGTAACAAGAAGGAAATAGAAGAAGTATGACACCGATAATAAAGCGATAAGTGGCCGCCGACTACAAATATTAAAACGTGATAATATTCGACGCAGATTGAACGTGTTTCGCTGCTTTTATTTTCCGGTTACTTTATTATAAATCAGGTCGTTTCGCGTAATACGTGTCTTACGTAAAATGCCAAATGGTACTTTTCGATAATAATCGATAAACAACAACTATTACGCGTGACCACTGTGATTATGGAGAACCAAGCCGGTTACGTTTTGACTTGCAGTTTTGTCGTTAGCATACGTCTTGTGAAAAATAAGCGACTATCCGAATATCTTTAAATAGCGTGTACCTGATTGAGAATCAAATGCAAATGAAACTTCGAAAGAGTACTAAGATGACTAATAACCAATAAGAGCACGAGGGAAGATTAAAAGGAGAAAAACAGAAGGGGCATAGAAGCGGCAAGCGAAACGAGTGGGAGGATGGAGAAAGAACACGAAGGAGGGAGGGAGGAAGAGCGAAAAAGTAGAAGGAGGTGATAGAAAATACAAAAGGTGGCCGGTAAGAATGGTGAAGAGGCCGAGAAATGTACCGGCCGTGGTGCACCATAGGGTGCCTTGTTCACCCAGCGGGGAACCCCCTGAGCCCCTCCCAGACTTTACATCTATTTACAAACATTTTGGCAGACCGGAGATAGAGTGAAACGGAGAATGGTAGAGAATGCACGCGGTCGACCAAAGCCGAGAATGTCGGCCCTTATGAAAATCCATTTCGGCTGAAAAATGGCCTGGTCCGTAATCCATTAGGGGCACAAGGGCGGAAGGGAGGCAGACACGGGGGTGAAGAGGAGGTTTAAAAAAATAAAAGAAAAAAAAGAAGAAAGGGAGAGAAAGAATAGCGATCACAAAGACCGTGCGCGAAATATTTCTCGAAACGAATCGTGATTCTTGGCTCGGGTCAACGATCGAAAATACGATTAAAGTATTTTTAATTAACACGCCGTTGAAATGATTTTTCGTAACCTCGTCTGAACGAAAGAAGACTTTCCGATGTTCGTTGTTTAGTCGCGTAACTTTGACGCCTGTTGAGCTTTTCCTTCTTATTTCTGTATATACATGTCTGTTTTAATATTTTTCCTATTATAGACAGTCTTAGAGACAATAGTAGTTTTGAAGCTACTCTGCTTAATCTTTCGAAGTTAACGTCGAAGAAAGACACATTTAGACATGTTATGGCAAAGGAAATTCCACCCTTAGTGCATATTCTTTGGATTAAAAATCAATAAAGTCAAAGAAACGTAGTTCCTTTGTTATTTCAATATTCAATGTTATTCGATAGATAGGAAGGTTACCGATTGCAGGAATTACAAATAACACCGTAATAACGTTTATTATGGGGTACGGCAGTATCAAAATAAGTATTCATATGGGAGAAATTGAATTCATGATACCGTTCCAGGGTTAAAATGAAAATTTAATAGCAACATATAAATTGTCACAAATCCTAATATTATGCAGTATCCACACAGTAAATTACCAGACAAAACAGACACGTAAAATATCTCCATGCGAGCCCGAGCATCGACTCTTTTACTCTTTCTCAAGTCTAATGTTTCCCTGTCTATTTGACAATGTGTTCTAACATAGTACACACTGTTGGCCGTGCAAATTATTAACGTCCGTTCAAACATGCGCTTTCTTCGGAAGCGATAAATCATCGGTATGAAAACACATTGTGTTTGCCCTGTGCACTTCTTCGTTGTGTAAATTTGCGCGGGTTCCACTACGAGGAACTTCGTTCCGTACGCGGATTCAATGGAAATCGTGGATAACTATGGGAACAAAGGTAATTTTCGAAACTTGGGCCACGCCCTCGAAACGGCGATTCACGGTGACAGATCGCACCCATGAGTATTCGATAACAATAGGCTTCCCCTTGTGCCGATTATCCCGCGATGAGTGCGCGATTATTCGGAGACACGCATTTTATTGCAACATATGGCCAATCATTTTGTTCGACCTGTTGGTAAGCGGAAAAATAAAACGGAGAAATTTAAAAGAATTATAAAAGTAATTCAAAGTTACGATTATGAAAAATATTTCAGAGGGTGCATACACTTATCGATTCGTGAAATGTTAAGTTCAGTTACTTTTACGGCTATATTTAATCTGTTACATTTTCTCGTTCGGTTAAAACCGGGATTTTCTATCGAATGATGTCCTTAGATATTTGTAACTCTAATAATACATTCTTTGATGAAAATCCGATATTCATGTTATATGGAGAATACTTTATATAAGAAATTTTACTCTAAGGAATAATAATTTACTGTACATAATATAATTAGGTATTATAAAATTTATGTAGGCATTCAATATTTATTTTTTAGTAATTTTTTTTAAGTATTCCTTTAAGTACATAAACAATCTGATCTACTTATCTGCTTATTATAATAGTATTACTTAGGCACGACATGTTTTGTTCAACTCCTCTAACATATCCTGAGAAAGGCTCAAATCATCAGATATAGTATTACAAATTTCACATCTTAAACATTATCATACACAATTCTTACATTTTTAATTCCTATTTACCATAAAAGACGGAAAGCGTATATCTTTTATCTCCAATATCACAAAAGCAAGAATTCCGTGAGATATTTTATTACGCTGTAAAAAGCTGTAAACTCCGTGTATTGATGAATTTGCAAGGTTTAATTAGAAACATTAAAACTTTTTAATTTTATATTCAATTAAAATTTCAATGCAAAATTATCTTTACACGTCTCTACATCCAATTCTATTATATCCTATTTTATCCTATTCTAACGCCAGGAAACCAAGAATCCTTTGTCATTTTCTTGCATTGCAAAGAGTTAATATCGCTGATATTCGTGAATTTACAAAATTTATTTTCGAAATTAAAATCTTTTCAATTTTAGATTCCATTAAAACTTCAATACAAAACCCTCCACCCCTTCTCACCTTCGCACACAATAACCCGACATCCGATATCTATTCTATTCTGAGGCCAGAAATTTTATTACATTGCCAAAGTTCCAACTGCAAACTAAAGTTCCGATCCCGAAGCAAAAGTTTCGCCATTAGAATTTCAATGCAGAACCCTGGAAATCCTTCTCGTCGTCGCACATACTCCACCCTACGTATGCCAAAATTCGCGTGGAAATGCATGCGACGCCAGTTGCATCGGAACTCAAGCCGTGCCATTGAAACGATGGTTTAAGAAGGCGCGAGAGGCGGTCGACAATACCCGGTTCGACAGCGGGGCACGAAAACGAGACGAACCTTACAATACCGCGAATTTGCAGCTCTCCTTGCGGCAATTAGCCCCTATTGAGCGGTGCACGACAGCTCGAGGGACCGGTCCCGCCTTCTTCTTCGTTTCGTGCTGCTCGACCTCCCTTTTCCTCCCCTTTTTCGTCTCGCGGGTGAAAAGCGGACTCGTTGCTCTCGCGGCACGGTGTCACGGCCACGTGCACGCGATCGCCACAAGCGAATCGCACGCCCATCGGCTGTCGGATGAATTTCAATTAAGCGGCACACACGCGGTCCGCCTCTCTCAATGAAACGGAGCTGCACGCCTGGTGCCGTGCCAAGCGTCGCGCCAAACATGTCACGAGATATCGTGCACTGGCTCAATAGCTATCCTTAAATCCTTTTCTCCGTGGCGGAATCGATTCAATGAGAAGAGTTCTTTCGTTGCTCTCGGTTAATGATCTTTGCGTGGGGACAGTTTGATGCAGGATTTTGAAGTTTCGATGTATACAGCAAGGGAGAGGACTATTCGAGATTCAACGTCGTAAAATTCAGAAACTCGAACTTTATACCGCACGAACAGTATGTTGTCAGCGGATTTTTACAGATACAAATTCATATTCGCGTTAATACAGAACATGGAATTCAACCAGAGATTCGTTTCGTTTATTAAAGATACTTTTCTTTGGGTGTTTTATATATTTTTGTGTATTACATACATTATAAATTTCTCATAGCTGAATAAAGATCCGTAAAGTTTACATGTCTGGCTATATTTATTGCATATTATGAGATGTTAGTTTTTAGTTAATAATGGAAGAATTAGAAAATATTGAATACTTTAGGTACAGTAAGAAATAATATGGATAAAGTGACTAAGAGTCTACAGCAATTGAAGAATTTAAATCAGTTTTCCTCGAGTCTTACAAGCTTCTTAAATTTCCCGCAAGTGCATGAACCTCTGCGCTCTAATTCTTAATTAAACTATTCGCTGGAACTATCGACTTGCTTATGTCACAAAATAAACCAAAAATAGTACCTATAGTTGTCTATCAAGATTATTAAATTAAACAACAATTTTCTCGAATCCCCGTAGCTTGCCAGATGTCTCATAAATGCATAAACTTCTACGCTTAATTAATCTACTCGCCACAATTATAAATAATTGACTTATGTGCAATTTACATGTGAAATAAGTTAGACACAAGTCTCGTGGTTGTCTACGAGAATTGTTAAATTAAACAAGATTTACTCGGATCTCCCATAGCTTCCCAAATTTCTTATAAACGCATAAATTTATACACTCTAACTCTTGATTAATGTACTCGTTACAAGCCACGGATAACTTGCTTATATCACACAATAAACCGAAAACAGCCCCCGTAGTTGGCTACGTGAATTAAACAGGGTTTACCGAAATTTCCATGGCTTCCCATAACCTAAAGTCACTGGTATCCTCGAGCACATTTTCTCGCGCGTTCCATTGACCATCAATGCTTCTCCTCCTGTCATTCAGGTATACAACCAGAATACAGAAAGCATAGAGAAGAATGTCTTCTGCTCTTAAGTCGCAAACGAGAAGAAAAAAGAAGAAGAATAAAAAAAGAGGAAGAGGATCGCCGTGACTGAATGATCCTCGATACCGATCGTATTTATACTCCTGTTTGCCTGCTAATTCGCCACGGACACGACCCTTAAAATCCTGGTGTCCGGTCAACACACGTATTCGTTTCCCATCCTATACTCGTTCCAGGGGCTGTTGGTTTACCTGGCCGAGCAGTTGCACACGGCGCGACGCCTTTTTCCGCGCGCATCCGCGTGAAATCGCGTAAATCCTCGTCCAGACGCGCCTGTAAGGAAAATCGCGTTAAGCGGAACTGTGAAGGAAAAACTAGCTCGAAAGGAAGGTCCAGCGTGGTTCACTGTATACGGAGATGAAAAGAGGAGAAAAAGGCTGTTGTTTGCGTTTCACGGATGGAAGACGAAGTCGAGGGATTGGTCTCGCGCGAGAGGGTGCCTTAAATACGAGATAGGTCCAGAGGATTTTCAGAGTCATTGGTTTTCTCTGTAATTTTGACGGGAAATTTGGGCGCGATGAGGAAAAGAAATTATTCCACGGTTGTGTTAATATATTAGGTTGTCCCTAAAGTTTCTTTCGTTTTATAAAGAAACAATAGACGCACAACATTTTTTGTTTTATATTCTTTTCATTGAATTATGTATGACACATTTCGTTCTATTGGAACAGACCTAATATTATTTGGGTCGACCTAATATTATGAACCTGAAATCCATCTTTAATCAATTATTGATGGTGGAAATAACAAACGATAGATATACGAATTTTATTATTCGTAGAAATATTCATATTCTATTATTAATAATAGAGATTAACGATACTTCTTATGCTTTTGCAAGCAATAATGTAGTAGAATTCTGGATTTATTCAATTTTTGTTGGATTTCTAGAAAGGATTAGGTTCATGGAAAAATAACCGCATTCGTCGTTTAGTTAGTTAATAACTTGTTAAGCGTAACTTGTAAAACGTAGAAGAGTACTTTTTCTTCATTTTTGTTGCGTCGAATATCTTTAAATTAATTATGGTTTGGTAGTATTCTCAGTTCCCTGATATCTCTATTCATTGTCCTAATGCCATCATTTCACAGTTACGGTTAAATTGCTAAATGTTGCAAATTATCAATCGAGTAACCCGAGGGTGCGTTTTGTTACAGAGGTGTAAGGAGAAGCTGAACACCCTAGCTATCTCGGTAATGAACCAGTGGCCGGGAGTGAAGTTAAGGGTGACAGAGGGTTGGGACGAGGAGGGAAAACACGCGACGGATTCGCTGCATTACGAGGGACGTGCCGTCGACGTAACGACGAGCGATCGGGATCGCTCGAAATACGGAATGCTGGCGAGGCTCGCTGTCGAAGCTGGTTTCGACTGGGTCTACTACGAGTCTAGGTCCCACATTCACTGTTCTGTCAAGTCTGGTTAGTATCTTTTATTCATTATTTTCTCCAATTAGATGGTCTCGTTAATTGAATCATTTTTCAGCTAGAAAGTTACTTCAAACATAAAATTAATTAATTAGATCTATTATAAAGAAAGTTCTTCTCTCTTCCTCTTTCTTTTTCTTTTACCTTAGATGTAGGATAATTTCTAGAAAGAAATTGTACTGAATTTTTGCATACACGTCTCATATTTAAATATTTTAAAAGTACTCTAAATTTCATGTAATTTTTAGAGAAATTAACTTGTAATATTTAAAATATTTTAGAAACTCCGCTGATGAATTTCCATTAACTTTTAAAGAAATACATCGCGTTTGAAAAACGTTTTTCACGTTGAAATATCCCAAGTATTTTAAATGTAGGTATTTATCGATAAGAATGAAGAGGAAGTTATTGATCGATAAAAGCAACCTGCCGAGAAGCTGCAGTCGACGCTCTCGTGTAATTTGTTGTTACCCTCCTTTAATTCGGCGGCTTCGATTAAGTTCCGCGTAAATTTCAATTACCAGGGGCAAAAACGATTTGCCTTGTCAGAACCACCGGTGCAGCAACGTTGCGCAAGTCGGTCGATAGTCTCTTGCATTCTATTTCCACGTTTCCACCGGGGAATATTAGATTTTTTAATATCGTTATATGAAGTTATTATCTCGCTAGAAAGAAATTTAGAAAAACTTAAGAATCAATGGAATTTACACAGACATTTTTAAATACAATATTTAATATTCTTATTATAATATTCAGTATATGAAACATATTTTTACTCGAATTCTGTTTCTTTAAATTACGTCCGTAAATGAGCAAAATTAAATTGCAGATATCGATGACACAATGTTACTCGCTAATATTTTTTTCGAGAAACGATGCAACAAAAATTTATTCACTGGTTCGAAGACATCCAGATCTATCTATCGATGTCCGATAAATTGTATTATCGCTATCAATCAACATTCCAGTGGAGACACGCGTTTGGATGTTCCGCCTTGTCACGGTCACTTCATTCGTCACGCCGAAATAACGTTGGCGAGCCAATGCTCGAGTCACCTAACCATGTTATATGTACGTTCGTAATCGTTTCCGGCACCTAATTTCTCCTGAAATCTCTTTAAATCACGCGCGCAATTTACAATCCTCTAGATATCGCCGCGCTTTATGAAATAAACAAACGAACGATCTTCGGCGATCGTGGAACCGTTTAGTAATTAATTTCTAGAAGCATCAAAGCTTGCAATTTACGATGCAAAGTATTATTTCTACGAAAGCGCAATTTTGAAAGGGAAATAAAAAGAGAGAATTAGCTGCGGACAAACAGATTTATTAAGAATTTATAAACAAATATTTATAGAATAAGAAATATCACAAGATAATGACAACAGAATACACTGTGAATCCTTTTCGATAATCGATCGCTGTTTCAGTGAATTGTGGTATCAAATTTGTTATAAGAAGAAACTATAAACAATTCGTCGTGTGTACGACGATATCTTATTTTTACTTTGATCGATGCTTGGTTGGTTTATTTATGGAAGAGCACCACTGCTACAAGAAAATCTACTTGCTGCGCCATTTACCTCTCCGCCAAGAGGAAGTTACCTGTTTTACCGACTTGTATAGATCTTCAGGGTATTGTAGAAAATGATCGCATTCGGTGAAAGAAGTTATTCTACGAGGATAGAGGCAGTGAAATATATCTTGTATGCCAAGACCTATCTATCGAGGATAACAAAGAGTAACGCGACAATTCTTTTACGTGTTTCACAGTCTTATTCATACAGCATGTACATAATATATATTTTGTAAAGTTTAAACTATATTTAAATATACTCGTTAAACTTTAGACCATGATTGCCTCGCAGAATTAGAAATTAAAAATAGTCGATCGAAATACTAATTGAGCGCGATTCCATATAATATTTAGAATATTCCTGTTACAGAATATTCTATTCTATATGAATTAAATTCCATAAGGAATTATATTTCTACTCGATTCTATTTATTTATCTGCATAAATCCAGAAATCGTGAAAAGATGTGACTCAACGGAAAGACACAAGATAGAAATAGAAGAACCAGAAGAGAAACCGATACAGTCGAACCTTGGTAATTCGAAGCTCGAGGAAACAGTTAAATAAATAAAGATCTAACACAAACGAAAATTCGACGTGTGGAAGCTTCGTACAATGGCACGGTTACGTTCACTTTTCCAGAAAATATTAGTACTTTAAGCTTCCCTTTGAAACTCGCTTTATTCAACGCACACGTATGCAAAAGTTGACGTTGGCAAAACGAACGGTAAAAGAAAAAGACGCGGAAGATGATGGCAATTGTGCGCTCGACTGACGAAAAACGACTAGCTTCCATGGATAAGCCCGTGATCGAAAGGCGAAGAACCGGAGGTACGGCCTGCGTCGTCTTGTGTTACTTGAAGCAACCATAACAGTTAAAAGAAAGGAGATAATACAGGATGATCGATTTCTCACATCTTGTGGACGCAGCATAAGTACACTTCGAGTTGCAGAAGCACTGACGATAGAAGTTGGAACTTCCAGAGGTAAACTTTGATTTGTAGAGATAAACTTGGACTCATAGAGGTCTGAGTATTCGAAAGTCGAGTTTCAGAAGTAAAAGAATGCATTTATGGATATGTGGCAAATAATTCGAGTTGAAGTAAGTTTTATTGCGACTTGCAAAGGTTTTCGCAACGGAGCAGAAAGTAACGAAGAAAATTGTAGTCTTACAGAAGCTTTCGAGTTACAGAGGTTCGACTGTGATAGAAATAAATAAAAATGAAAAAAAAAAAAAAAAAAAAACGGAAAAGATGTGAAATTAAATTTGTATTCTATCGTACGGTATTGTATTTCTTTATAGTATCGAGGCTTTTGCTTATTGCAATCTCTTCTATGCACGTTTGATACATTTTATTTCTATCGTAATTTATTCCTTACAGTTAAGTCTTCATTCATTGTCTATCTGAATCTATAGAAATCTAAAATATCTAACTATATCCTAACTTATCATGTAGATTATATCGTATAAATTATTATACTTATGTCTTCTAGTTCATTTCGTCTTGTTATTCCAAGACATATCGGCTAAGGCGTCAGCACGTATATTTCTATGCTACAATGCTGTATGCGAGCATATGCTGTCAGTCTTTGATATTTTATTTCAGTTTTGGTCGTTGTTCTTGGTCTCTTCTCTATTCTTCCGAGCAAGAATCTCTCGACTTCGTGCTTTCCATTGTGAAGTTTGCTAGTTTCAATATGCGCTTTGCGGTTTTTATTGTCACGATTTCTGTCCATTTCTTGTTTCTCAATGTGGTTGGTCTGATTTCTTTACACACTGTGCAGTCGCTTGGTACGTGCCTTTCTATTTTCTGTTTCTCCGGCGTTACATGGTTGACATGATTGGTCCTCTTCCATTTTATATTTCAATTCATTTTCTATCATCGTTGTCCAACTTAATTTCTTTTATCGACAACGTGCAACTAGATTTAAGTAAAGATGATAAGTACGACAAAGGTAATAAAATTGCCAAATATTTCTATCGCATAATTCAACGTTGTCAATTTTCGTTATTCGACGATACGCGCGAGAAACGTTCACAGAATGGTTGAACGAAATTTCTCATAAGCTACATACACCGCGGGTAGAAAAGGAACGTTAAAAAGGACCAAACACGAGGATTCGGGGGTGCAGGCTCGTTTCGTCGGTTTGGCCGAGGCTCGAGTTTCAAAATAAATGTCAATAAATCTAGGCTTGCCTGTCGGCTCAAATTAGATTCCAGCGTAACAATCGCCGCGAAATCGATACGAGCTGAAAGAACGATATTCGAGAGACCAAGGGAACGGTCAGTTAAGAGAAACAGGTATCGTCTGTGGACGCGAGCCACGCGTATCACGATTTCGACGCCCTCGCTCCATTCTCTGATCCATCTTCCTAGATCGATCGATCGATCGATTTCCTTCCAAGATCCTTTGCCCGATTTGCCGACAGATTTTACCTCGACACGATTCTCTACGAGATTCACCAAATATCTCTTCTGCTAGATTTTGTAGTCTGACGTGGTTAAATTTTTGATCAATCGAAAGAAGAAACAGTTAATTCGAGGAAAATCATTCAGTGTGGGTAGTAGAGCTTAATTTTCATGGAAAATTATTCTTGGCCAAACTATAATGGAAGGATCAATAGAAAATTAATAAAACATGTCATTGTGGGAACGCACGAAGGCTTGGAAATTCATACAAAATGTTTTAAACTTTATTTTAAACTATACTACAATGTTTTACTATTAGTTGATCTAAGAAAACTTGAAGTATGGAAAAGATTTTGTTATCGGATCGTATCTGACTCAATATTAGCTGCATGGTATTCGCCCCATCGGATGTCCGAGGGTTAATCAGCTTACCCAATCCCTTGACGACAATTCACGCAATCGCTATTCTCCATCTTTCTCACGATCTCCCCTAAACTTTCTTCCAATCAATTCCATGCTCAACCCAAGTTGTGCAACGATGTGTCGAATAACTCTACGAACAAGCTTCCACCTCTTTCGAATTCATCCTCTGCTTTACTTCTATATAAAGAAAATCTGAGAATAGAAGAAAAATAAAATTTCTGTAGAAGATTCAACCCCTCCAGTGTTTTTAATTTCGTTTACTAAATATTTTATCAACATATTCCTGGTTATTCTGGTTTGCTGCATTCCGTGTTTAGTAGAAAGACATTTCACACACAGTTTGCCAACATCGTAAAGTCAAATAAGAAGAAAAAGCTTCAAAGATAGCTCAAAATAGTTCGTTCATCAAATAGAGTAGTCACACATACACACGCACAAAATCTGACAACTATCACTTGAGTTATAAATGAAAACATGCTTTTTAATTGCTGAAAAGGATGATCGGGCAGCTACAGCTTCGCCAACTTCAAATTTTCAACTTGAAACTCTCTACCGTATTCTTCATGTTCAACTTCAGACTTTCTACCGATTGCTCATTCTCAACTTCAAACTTTCTACCGACTCTTCGTTCTCAACTTCAAACTTTCTATTAGCTCTATATTTTCCACTTCAACGTTCTCACCGATTACCTGAATCCTCAACTTCGAACCGTTTAGCACCTTCAAATAATTTCCATCTTCAAATATCCTGTTCGAGACTGGTTTCTCAAAACGTTCGATTTCCTGGCTCGTGTCACTCTTACAATGAATTAACGAAACGCAACGACGTTCTCTGGCATGATGGCGATTTTCCGCCGCGAAACATCGGAATTCATCGGTGGTTGAAGGCCTCGAACCGGAAGGGATCCGGTCCGAT
Organism: Bombus campestris; assembly: GCA_905333015.3. Lineage (NCBI taxonomy): Eukaryota > Metazoa > Arthropoda > Insecta > Hymenoptera > Apidae > Bombus > Bombus campestris. The sequence goes on from HG995135.1 coordinate 9,422,888, forward strand.
TTGATCAGGTAATCGGATCCGTGGACTGCGGTGTCGCCGTTGTCGACCAGACGAATTGAACACGGTTGAGAACGCCTCATGTGTAACGTGCTAACCGTGAGAAATTCGTGGTAATCATCCCCTGTCGACTACCCCGTCGTACCTCGTAATAACGATTGTTCGACGGGAATAATCGCGATTTCCCCTGAGAACGTGGCTCTCTATATCGCGCTGTTGCGACCCACCGACGACAGGCTTCATTTGAATTTAAATTTCTGTCTGCGACAACGTCGATACGACTTGTTATCCACGAGGTATCATTCGATGCATCTCCTCTGATATTTTTCTCGCTCTCCCTAATAGCCACGTAGACTGAGAAGATATTTTTTCACGTCAGACACAGGGAAAATGGAGGTAATTTTTATGGATTCGCAGTCTACGATTTGATAGCTCTACGTATTGTGTATATTCTTTGCTGCAATTCGGTGTATCATCCATTACGATATATAACTTGAACGATCAACGCATTCAATACGAGAAGATTTTTTATGGTTTTTTCTAGCTTCCGCGAGGAGGAAGATTGAGAAACATTTCTTTGTTTTCAATTTTTATTTCCTGCTATTTTTTCTTTTTGTTTTAATCGCTAGAATTCACGCTCGATTGTTGAGAAATATTAAGGAAAAAGCAATGTCGATACATTGAACGTATTAAGTTCCATATTTTTAAATAAAAGATAATCGCATCGATTGCTGTGTGGGAGAGAAAATTCATCGAAATTTTATGACCAAATAGGAAGCTCTTCAGTTTTTCTATGCTGTTTCGACAATCGAATCACCCCAAAATCGACGTCAAAATCGCAGCAATTGATATTTCAGTTTCATTAATCTCCTTCGCGCAATTCAATCTTCGATCATCCCAAAAAAAGAATCGACTTTTATCTGTTCTATTGGGACTCGCAAATTTATTCAGGCGACAGAGATTCGATTAAAAGATCGAAATATAGGAAGAATGATTGTCCAAAATAAAATCTTTTATATAATATTTTATATTATAAAAGACTTTTCTAAATATTCTCTTTTAAGAATAATATTCTAAATTGTTCTCTTTTCTCGTAACTGTACCTCATTTTATATTTTTTAATGATAGTATCCGAATCGAGAAGCATCGAGAAAAATCGATATCTTTCAAGCATAAGAAATATAATTTTCTATTTTTTATATCTGTAATAAACGATGTACAGTAGAACTCCATTTATCGAAGCGAAATTTTAGTTGCAACCTTCCCACTTCTTTTTCGTATTTCGGTGAACAACACCAACAATGTTACCAGTAAAAAATCTTTGTGAAAAACCTTGGCAGAAAGCTTTTCAAAAGCCTCACATTTTCTAATCAATCACTCTCTTCTTTCAGAATCATCGTCAGCGGCGAAATCCGGAGGTTGTTTCCCGGGCAGAAGCTTAGTGCGAACTGCGGACGGTTCCTCGAAGCGGCTGGATCAAGTGCAACTTGGTGAGCGAATCGCAGCCCTCGACTCGCACGGTGATATCGTGTACAGCGAAGTAATAGCCTTCCTGGATCGTTCATTCGCCGAGAGGCGACAATTCGTCCGATTGACCACCGAATCTGGTCGAGTTCTCACCCTGACACCAGCTCACTTGGTCCCGGTCGAAGGCAGATCCACTGTATTCGCTGGCAGAGTTCAGCCAGGGGACAAGATCCTGGTAAGAGACCCAGCCGATGAAAACGAGGTTCAGCATCGTCTACGATGGGACAAAGTAATCGACAATCAATTGGTTCTCGAGGAAGGCATTTATGCTCCTTTAACAACGGAGGGAACGGTGTTAGTCGACGATGTGGTCGCTTCTTGTTACGCGTTCGTAGACAACCAGGAACTGGCTCACTTCGCGTTCCTTCCGTACCGAATGTGGAGCGCTGTGAGAACGTTTTTCGAAAGGAGGCTCCTGCAAGTAGAGGACCTCAGGTACACGGATGTGAGGCAGGACTCGAGAACGGGGCAAGAAGGCATACTTGGGTATGCGTCCTTCCTGTATTGGATCTCCTCGTACGTCACGCCATCGAGGATACTGTATCAGTGAGACGCGGTCGATCGAGAGGATTTCTTCTCGGTTTTTATCTTTCTTTTTTTTCGTCGAACGGACTGCGAAACGCGTCCGCGAGTGCCCCACGTGGAGTCAGGCGAAGGAGGATTTCGAAGGATGTGGAAGATCGTTCGAGGTCTCTTGACAAGAATGCACGTGTATAGGGGAAAACGATATGGAAGAGCTGAGGTGCAATCGGAATGGAGTTGCAGATGTACTTCGTTTTGGAACCCAAAGAATTTGTCCCTCTTTCTTCCTTGGAATATGCGAGAGTTTTCGACAAGTAGAATACGAAAATATAATGTAGCTAGAAAACTAGTACTTTTTGTATTCTACTCGTTAACCCTTAATTACAGATATTGGTGCTTTTAATATTACTATGTACCAATATAGTCCCTTGGATTAACGTTTTATTTATTAAATCTCTCTGTTTTGAATTAGAATTAATTTAATGTAATTATTTTGCTTAACGCACGATGTTTCGTAAAAATAAAACTAAGGGAAACAAAGGACGAAGCTTCTTAGAGTGGAAGATGATCAAGTGTTGAAACTTTTAAAATTGCATGCTAAATTGTGGTAATGATATGAAAACTTACATTTAGTCTATAGTTGAGAGTCAAACAACCTCATATGTTACGAAAGGAAGCCACAAATTCAGTGTGTCTCAAAACCAAGTTGAACCGAAATGATAATAAAAGTAAGATAGAAACGAACGAATGGACGAATGCGGGACGACGTGAAAGGTCCACGCACGTGTTCCTGTGCCGTAAAAAGAAGAGATCCTGGTTGTTAATAATGGAATAAACGAACGAAACGACCGTTTGTCTCCATCTGTCGAATTTTTATTCTAGGATCGGATTTCTTCTTTTTTTTATTCATTTTTGTGAATGTGCGCGTAGCTCGAAGTCGAAGATGCATGCAGAAATGAAGTTTGTTCTGGCCAGTGACCTCCCCTCCATTCATTGAATTAACGTGTAGTATACTAGGTATTATTATCGAGAGGATGGAGTTGAAACGAAGCTTTAGAAGAGAAGAAGCTTGTGCTCTTGGTATAGTGTGTGTATAATACGAATATATAATATAATTATTGTAATTTTCTTCATTTTTGGCTTTCTCTCTGTCTGTCTCTCTATCTGTCTGTCTGTCTGTCTGTCTGTCTGTCTCTCTCTCTCTCTCTCTTTCTCGACGAATTTTATTTTTGCGCGCGAATCGTGTTTTTCAGATTATGAGATGGGTCTTTTACGAAACCCGGTTAGAATGGAACTTTGCGACGAGTTCGTCTATAAGTCGAACGAAAGGGACATAGTGCGTGTTTGAAATTTATTTATGGAACTTTTGTTAGGATGAAAGGGTCGATGTTCGACGAGATGCTTGGAATACTTGAGAAGTATGCCCCGTTTTGTACTTTGTGACGCGAGTGAAAAGTATTTGGCTGAACTTATGTAAAAATATGGTTTGTTATTTTTCATGAAATGCGCGATGAAATATTTGTGTTGATTCGTGCCACCTATTCTTTGAAATAATTGGTCTTTATGTGTTCACGGTTCTGCGTTTTATCGTTCTCGTAAAATATGTATACGTTCCATAAATTTTCAACGGAGAACAGGTTTTATCATGTTCATGATTTATTTCTTGACGTCTTGATCAAAGTTTTAATAATATTTTAATATTTTTCAATATTTGTAGAAAACGGAGGATTTTAGAGGATCATTTCGGTCTGTGTGTGTAATTATTTCTTGTGACCATTGGAAGTATAAATTATCGTTCATACGGAAAAAATATTATTACATGTACAAAATTTTTAAGCCTTTTTTATTAAAAATTATAGAAGTATAATCTTGATTATTTATTCCTAAAAATATTGATGTAAAACATTTACCAAGTTACGAAGATGTACATTATTTGCCTTAGAGTATTTATAACGTAACGCAATTCTGTTTAAAAATTCGGCACCCTTTTGTGCTTCGAATATTTCGAAGATTAACTAGACGCGTGATTAACCCAAGAATATTACGTATTACACGTAAAGAAAGATAAAGTGCGCAATGTTTTACCTACGAAACCTTTTAAAATAATAATGAAATTTTGTTAATGAAACGATGAATAAGATGATTCACGATATGTTTCCAATGCCATTTATGCAAATTACAAACGTACTATCTAAACGAGTTACCGGCAAAGATTGAAATTATTCAGTCAAATCACAAAGACACGTTCATGTTCGTTGCAACATGCTATACCTTTTAATCGCTTCTCGCCCCCAATCTTGCCTCGAGAATAGCGTCGACTTCCATTCATTCAATACGGCATTCTAATGTTAGAAACAATTTATTTATAGAGATTAAACGTTGACGTTCGTTCGTCGATCGATGCTTTCTTTTCGCGCTTTTGGTGCCCTGTGTATGCGTATGCAAAGTAGCAGGAGAAGCTAGAAAAAAAAAGAGAAAGAACTAGAAAACGGAAAAAAAGTATTACGTCCCCGTTACCTTTTCCTCAAGTGACCTAGAAGAAGACGACGACGACGACGACGACGAAGAACAGATTAAGAACGCTTCAAAGAAAAGAAGAAAAGCGTAGAAAAAGGAAAAAATGATTGTACATAGTCCGCTGTTCGCCAGTTTCTTTTCCTTCTGTAGAATTCTGCGAGCGCCGCGTTTCCCTCAACTCGATCTTTTTTTAACTGTATCCCGTATAAAATTGCTGCATTTAACGCCACCTAGAAACCCGAAACAACGAATTTCTCTTCCCCTCGATGTACAGGAACCCTTAGTGTGAGATATCGCATATTCGATTTTTTCAAGCATCATCGATTTATCCGGAATTGGCTGATGATGATTAATTTTCACGCTAGAAAGGTTACTACATCGACGCCTAAGTTATCTGCAGAAATTTATATATTATATATTATAGTAATTATTATTATTATTATATTATTATTAATATTATATTATTATTATATTATTATTATATTATTAATATTATATTATTATTATTATTATTATTATTATTATTTGTACGTAGCGGAAACAAATTATAAATTATGTATATACACCAACGATAGATTGAATTACATCATTAAACACAGCAGAAACCAATGTCCCATCATTGTCTTCCACCTTCTTCTTCTTCTTTTTTTTGCCTTCTTAAGAATTAATTATTGAAAGATATTTTATAAAGTTATTGCACAACGAAGGAATATAATTTACGTATTCATTAATGGAATGATCCTCAGATGTACGGAATATGTATCTATTTTCTTCTATTTTAAATTGCTGAATGTTTAAGGGATCTTTATATATGTAAACGTAAAAAGTTGAAAGAAAATTGGACGAACGTTCATAGGAGATCAGAGTCCTATATCTCTTTGCGCATCGTTGAAATGCTAAATCCAATCTTGAATTGTTTCCGATTTGCTGTGATTCAAGTTAATTTCGCTCGAAATATCTATGTACGCATAACGTTTCGATTATAATTATAAAGATATTGCTAAAGATATGGACGAGATAATACGACAATAGTAAAAGATGATAGTATAGTTCGAGGATCGTTTCGTCGCTTTATAAAATTTCTTTAAACTATATTTTATTTCTAGATTTTCGAGTCTGATAAACTACAGCCAAACGCATGTTTAAGAAGGCGATAGTTAATTTATCCTCTTAGACATTGCTCGAGGTTGAAACATAATTTAAAAAGTGGCCGAAGATCGAAGCAATCGTGTCTGAATCGAAGAGAAAAAGAAGGAAACGCAACGAAGTTCTCTAAAATCGTTGCTGCTTTGTTCATTCGTTCTGTATGAAATTTACACGTCAAGCTAAACTACATCAAACTCGTTTCACGTAAAACGTGGCGAACGTCATTTTCTCTAACGTAATTAAGGTAGATCCGTGCTCAGAATGTCGCAGGAAGTAAATCAAGGTGCCTTACCAAGAGTGAGTATTTTTAAATATTAACTCTATCCTTTAGATTAGGTTATAGGTCCTGCTTTAACGTACAATTATTAAAATAATGAATTATTTTAAATAATTATATGTATCTTTCGATCGTCCTTTAACAAAATATAGAAAATTTCGTACCTTTTATTAAATAAAACAAAGCTCGTTCTTCCAGTTTAATTCAATTTAGGATCTTACGATTGTAGCATTAACGAGCCACTGACAGGTTCATTGACGTTTCAGGAATCTGTCGTGGCGATTTCATACTTGCAAGAACTGGAGAAACACTTTTTCGAATTGGTCGCCCATGGGAATGTTCCGGACGTAAGGGAGTTTCTTGAAAATAATCCGCAATTCAATATCAACGCTGTTGACTTTCAGGTAAGATTAATAGTGCGACGTTTTATCAACTTTATCGAAGAACTTAATGGTCGAGTTATTAAATGTCGTGAAGGTTTCGTGTATTTTAATTCTTTTAGTAATAATTCACGGTAAATTCAATAAATAACTCATATTGCAGTCGTTATTAAAGCTTCCTCTCCAAAATTACATTAAACGATCGTACAAAGATTTGATTTATTATACATTGAAAAACACGCCACACACATTTTTCGCGCTATCTTCGCTTAACATTCATCACAAAATGTCTCGAATCTCTGCAGTTCTCTGTACCACATTCTGTATCAAGTTATGCAGCCATATTATACGGATCTCATTAATCGGAGAATTATCGATCTGATCAGTATCAAATTTTTCTTCAAAATTATTCCATGATATTACAACGATGACGATATTCTATGATACGCACAATGCGATGATCGTTTACTAACTCTTCTCGTATACCAGCTGCAGGCGTACACTTTAAAACGTGTAGCAAAAATTTAGTGGAAGATGGTGAAAAACAGCTTCCCTTTTCGTGGGAGGTCGTAAAGATCGTCGGATTTATCTGCTATCGCCGGTTTCCCACAACATAACCGTAAGTGGTGTTCGTCGTTTACGTGTCGATTGAGTAGAAGGCCGCAGGTAAAGTGGACACGCCGACTATTTTCTTCGTGTCACGGCTCCCCTTGACCCCTTTTCCCGAGATCATTTCCGATGATTTACACGTTGGGCCGTTCCTTTTCCGAAAAGTTCAAACAGCAACGCCGTCTCTTTGTTCAAATCGCGGCAAGCTATCGATAAAATTGTGAAACGAGGAAGAGGGAGAAAGAAATGAAGAAACGAGAACAGAAGACAACGGCAAAGAAGACAAGAATTGAGAAATATGGATATTACAGATGCAAGAGGGGATGAGGAAATTCCGGAAGCGGAAATGAAGTTGTAGAAGCGAGACAGAGTCCAAGAAGAAATGATAGGACAGAAGAGTACAAATGAAACACGCAATGAGGAAGAATAGGGGAACGAAGAAACGAGGACAAGAGCAACGATGAAGATAAAATGGAAGATTGGAGCAAGTATACAAGGGGTGTTTCCAAGATCGTAGTACAACCGGAGAAGAAACGATTCTTCGAGTAAAAGTAAGTTGAAAACGTAGAATACAATTTTTTCGTATAAAAGAACTTTTTATCTTCTCGGAAACGAAGCTTTGTGTGAGAAAATTTTATTCTTATTTTCTGCTTACTTTCTCACGAGGAATAGCTCCTTTCTTATTGCGTTACGATTTCAGAAACGCCATGTATTACGAGGAAGAGAAAGAAGACGAAGAAACAAGAACAGGATGAGAGAGCAAAGGAAGACAAAATCTCACTAGCGATGAAGTAGAAGGAAGAAATACAGTACATACAAAGAAGAGTATCGATAATATACGGTGAGAAACTGAGAAACTCCAAGGAGACTGATTTAAGTCCGGAAACGTAAAAAGGAAGAGTACGGCGAAACACAACAGAGGAAGAAGAAGAAGAGATCAAGGAAACAAAGAAGATAGACGAGAATCGACCAAACTACAGAATCAAAAACAACAGGATCGAACTAGAAAAAGAACTAGAAAATAAGGAAACAAGGAACTAAAGAGGAAAATCATAAGTCGACAAGTCTACGAAATCAAAAACGAGAGAAAGTGAGAAAAGCCAGGACTTGTACTAGCAAACTGAACAAACAACGTACAGAAGAAAAGAGCGAGAAAGCTGAGGGAAGAAAGAGCTGAAGAAAAATGAAGAATCGAGAAATCCGGAAGAGAACGAAAAACGACAAAAGATAGGAAAAGCCAAGTTTTATATTATCAAGAAAGCATACGAAAGAGAAGAACGAGAAGGCAAAAAGAAGAAAGAGTGGAAGCAAACGAAGAGTCGACGAAACTCTTACGCAGAAGCACCGTAACCGAATGAGAAAAAGCAAGACGAGGTTTCGTTATCTCCGATCTTCACCCCGTCGAGATACACGTACCCCCCGTGGAATGTTACCCCCTCCTTCGGCAACGTTCGTGTCGTCCTCCTCTCTTCGGGGTTCCTAAAAAGCCCAACCCTCGTTTCGCTTTGAGCCGAGGAGACACCGCCACGGCCTATCGAGGACGAAAGCGAGGAAGAAGAAACCGCACAGCGAAAGAGTGGAACAGAGGGAAGAGATGGGCGAGAGAAGTGAAGAGAAGGCCAAAGAAGAAGGAAGAGAAGAGGAGAGGGGATAGGGCGCGAGAGAAACGGAACGAAAGAAGCGCTCTGGCACCGCTTTGCCTCCGTGTATCTACGGCCATATTTCAGGCCGTCCTTTACAAGACAATGGTTTCAGCCGAGGACCGATAAAAATTATTCAAATGACTGGTCCCGCTGTAAATTCCATCCGGGAATCCCCTTGCCGCCGCGTGTCCACCGCGAGAGCCATCTTCTTCGTGAGCGTACGCGTGCACTTTGGAAAGAACCTGGAGGATGCTCTCGTTTTTTGCATACGATATAATATTTGCAAAGACGTCAAGACCAGCTGGAAAATTTGAGCGCCAGAGAAAGTTGCTTCATTTCGTGTATTTTTTTTTTTTTTTTTTTTTTTAGGCTAGAGACGGTGGTTGAATGATGTTTTAGTCAGATAAAAATAGATATTGTTAGAAGAAACGTGAATGAGACTCTTCTGATTTTGGTTACTGAGTTAGGTGAAATTTGCTATGTTGGTAGGTTACGGTATTCTATTTTCCATATTATACGAGCAAATTCTTAATAGTTTTCGAGGCATTTACGATTACGGCAGAATAATCGGTTCTTCAAAAAATCGACATAATACTCGTCGATGAAAATTCAATCGACACTGTTCTACGATGCGTTCGAATCAAGGTTTCATTTTGATCGGTGTATTAAAATAATTGGACATTCTCCACGTTTTGTTTGTGAGATTGTCCCGTTGCAGGAGCAGATACGTAATATTGTTAGAGATATACAAAATTACAGCTAAGTAATCAGATACGTAAGAAGATTTGCCGATACGCTCAATGATAACGAGAATTGACGCTTGATGTCCAAAAATTCCATTCACGTAAGAAAACTGGAGAGAACTCAGGATCAATCACGAGAACATTGCAATAAATTGAATTTCGGTCAGCCTAAAAATTAATGTCATTTACTCATAGCAAAATACGAATATAAGGTTGTTGAAAATAACGTGTTTCGTTGCACATTCCCAAGCTCTGCTTCTCTCTCAAGCACGATCCTTCCTCCTGCAATCCTTCTCGCAATAATTCTTCATAACTTGGCAACCATTAATCATCACCAAACGACCAAACAATCCCAAACAACAAATCACTCGCTCAAAGAACCTCACCGAAACCCCACAAAAAGAATCACCAAACATGAAATTTAAATGAACCGCGCCATCGAACCACTCCGTAAGCAATAAATTCCCTTTTCCGCACAAAATCAAACTACATATCCCCCCCCCATCATTCCCTTATTTGATGTACGACGACTTCCACAAATACTGCGAATAAAACAGTCGATGCCCTAATTGCTTCGACAGCGGATACTCGTTCGTGTTTATTCTGACGCGAAAAATCGGCAGCTGTGTCGAACTCGATTTTGGGAAAAGGTCCGAAGGCGGCGTATATCACAAGGCGGGATCGTGTCGGTTTCACAATGTCCCCTGGGAGACGGCCGAAAAGCCAGGATATCAGGAAATATTGTGACCGGTGTGTCGGCGGCAACAATGGAGTTAGCCCATTGTCGGTGGCCGCCTCTGTTAAACGCGCCGCAGATGGGCGACAAACGTCGTCGTCCCATTCTTCCTACGAAAAGGGATACGGCTGAGATATCGAGGGCCAGGAGGCAAAAACGAGGAAGATACAGGAACGAGAGAGAAAAAAAGGGAGCAGATATAGAGAAGTTGGAAAGTCGATTTCACGAGGACCAACAAGCGAACAGGAATTCCGTGATTCCTGTGGAAAAACGTGGAACGCCTTTTTGTGACACGCGCAAGACGATGGTCAGAGATTTCTGTCGTAGAACGAAGTCGATCGTCGTCGTTGTTGTTGAGTATTATAGACATTGTGTAAGGGAGCAGGGAGAACGAGAGACGAGTACATACAATGGTTCACGAGAGTATTCTCGAACGCTTGTATTATAGAAATCTTTCAGGAATGTATGTATGCTATAGAATCACGAATGTGTGAATTTTCGTTCTTTGATTGTGCGTAGAAATTAGTCGAATACCTTTTTCTTCTTCTTGGCTATAAATTAAAGAGACGAGGGTTGCGATTGGACTGCGGATTTTTATGAAATACATCTGGAATTTGACGATTAGATTCCGGTTAAGGGCAGGAAAGTGTCTATTTATGGTACTTGTACCGATAAAAGGGAGAGGAATGTGGTTTTTACGAGTCTTTTAGGGTCTTGGGAATCCTGTTATTTTAGGTTTATGAAAATTCTTCTTCTGTGTTCCTCTTTTACGTGTTTGGTAGATTATCTTCTATTAGGAACGGTTATTGGCCTACGAAATTGTGAATGAAATTTGACGAACGCGAGTGAAGATGAAACGTCGAAATTTGTCATTTCTGCGTTTTTAAAAAAAAAAATTCGCCAAGTGAAGGCATGTTGGGCGTCGTCGAGATGCGTCTCAGATCGAGCAAAACGCAAACTAGGTGAATATTAAGCAAGCAAACCTTCAACGTACGAAAGTAACGCGACAGATTACAGAATTGGAGACGCGTCAAATGCATCTTCTAAAAGAAAAAATAAAAGAAAGATATGTGAAAATTTGTATCGTAATGAATTATACAAATCGCAGACCATTTCGACGGCAACTGTATCTCTTCCCTAGTTATCGCGTCAAAAAATTCACGAAACATCGAACATAAAAAAGGCACAAAAACAATTTCAAACCTCTTTTTATACACCACTGATACACAAAAGAAAAATATATCAAAGTTTACAAGTTTCGACTCTTTTTCTCACTATCACGTAAAAAAATCCTCAAAGTATCGTATCAAACCGTACAATATCCTCGAATATCATATCTTAAAAAATCTCCTTAAAAAAGACCTAAAAACATCTATTATAGAAAAAAAGCAATTCCAAACCTTTATACGCACCTGCTGCACACCGAAAGAAAGATACGTAAAAATTCGAAGGCTAAAAACGAACGAGATACGTCTGTAACAAGGTTCACGTGTCACGAATGATTCTGAGCTTTCTCCCGAACGAAACACGAGATTTTTTTCTTTTTTTCGCTAACCAGAGGTCATGGCCTTTTTTCAGGGTGTCACTGCGCTTCACATCGCGGTTAGTGACAGGAACACGCCAATGGTGGAGTATCTCCTGACTCATCCGGAGATCGATCCGGGTGACACGCATCTACACGCCATCAGGGACAACGAGATAAAAATCGCCATGATTATTTTAAACAAACTGAACGATCTGTCACCCGGATTGGAGTACGCCGGTATAACGCGAAGCGCCGATTTCCCGGACGAAGCCACGCCACTGGCGATCGCTGCTCAATACGGACACTTCGAGATGATCAATATGCTTCGAAACAGGCTTCACTTCCTTCCGAAACCTCATCCACCTAGCTGCAATTGCGAAGAGTGCAAGTAGGGGAAAAAAAAAGAAAAAGAATTAATCAATGTTAAGAGTAAACGGACCCTTTTACGAAGAACCCTATAGCAACTCACGATGATTCGAAAGTTAGAGAAAATCGTAGTCGAAACATTTTCATCTTCGATGAGATTCAGCTCCGCCCGCATTGGGTATATTTTATTTCTGCTGCTCCTTCCACGATGCTTCTTCGCGGTTTGTTAAATGTAGCGTGTAACGTAACTAATATTATTTTAAATATTTACTCACTGTTCGTGGATGGATATATTATTCAGCAAATTCGGCTTCGTCGATGTCAGAGTCAAAGCGTTTTGAAGATGTTTGTATCCACGATCTTATCGTCGCTGTTTAAATTACCATGAAAATGTAAACGATCTGCGAGAACGAGACACCTCGTTTCTTGCAAATTTTTATGTTTTGTCTCTGATATGGATGAGCCAATCGACGAAAACATCGGTAGATTCGGAAAAGTATCCATAGTGTTGAAATATCTACCATGGATAACTTTCTTTGGATTTATTATTTTAAGAGGATTGGAGAATTCATTCTGCCCGATCAAGTTTGAAAGTTTTCTGCAAATAGCTGTAAGACTAAGAAAGGATTGTAGCTTGATAATTTTAATAATTTTATAACGTAAGAGCTGTTCTATGAGTTAGACATTTTTTACGCGATAAGGGAAACAACATCCTGGGAAATCTGTATATTGCGTTTGACTAACTTTTTGTAATTTTGTGGGTTGAACAGGGTTCTGCATAACTGGGTCTGATTAACGCTTTGCAGTCCGAATTAAATCGAACATTGAATTGTTCATCGTGTATTGTTCATGCTCAATACATTGGATTCAAAGGTTGTCCTTAATTGTAAATTTTGATAACCAACGATTATACCGCGGATCTTTACGCGTCCATGGAGAATCTGTGAAGAATTGTAGTTTCGTAAAAGGAAAAGGAACGGAGATTCGACCAAAGAAATGAAGTTAAACTATGTTCTTGTTCGATAGCGTAGAAGCGAACGAGAGAGGAGCGACATTCTTGCGATAGAGAAGATGCGATTATTCTCGTACAAGGCAGTAGCAAATCCTGCGTACATATGTCAAATCGTCGACGATCCGATTTTGGAAGCGTTCAATTTGTCTTACGAGCTACAGAAAGCCGCCTCCTTCGTCAAAGAATTTTACCACGAGTACATAGAACTCGCTGAGGTTATTTTCCTTTTGAAGATAAAAATCCATTAATCAGTGTGCCATTCTCTTAGGATAAATTTATCGTAGAACGTGTCATTCTCTTGGAATAAATTCTTGCAAAATGTATCGTTCGTCTATCGAATAAGTTCTAATAGAATGTATCGTTGTTTTCGTAGAACGTCATGCAGTTCGCGACTGATCTGATCGATTGCGCCAGAAGCGTGGACGAAGTAGAAGTCATCTTGAAACAGTCTACTGGATTTGCCCATTCGTATAAATTTATATACCCGAGGCTATTGTTCGCGCTGCACAACACGCAGAGAACCTTTGTGGCTCATCCTAATGTACAACAGGTTGTAGATAGTAATCATTACTTTGTAAACATACTTGTATACTATGTAGTAGTACTCTAGAAGAATGGCGTTAATTTAGCAAAAGAATTCTTAATTTGACGATGCCGGAAAAATTAATTCTAAATGCGAACTACGTCAGAGTGTCTTCATAATTATCGAGTAAAATTGTTTTAAAATACTGAGAAATATACGTGAAGAATATTTCCTTGGAGATCTTCGAAATCCAAAGATTATTAGTCAAATTAGGAAGTTTTTTCATTTCCAAACAATTTATATTAATCGCAAGAATTATCAACCTTTAATATATACCTAAATATATTATACACAATTAGAAAATGAAGCAATATAATGACGAGCATAAATAGCTTCCCGCCTCAGTAAAAGTTAAACGTTAATGTTACCATATTTATATAAATGCTGGCATATTTTTAGTAAATTACAAAAGCCAACAATTTCGACCGGTTTGTTAATCCTCTGGTTAAAGACACTACGAAATTTCAATTTGCAGTTAATTACGAGCAAGTGGATCGACGGCTGGTACGAATGGAAGATCATGAACCCGTGGATGAAGTCTTTATTCATACTAATGCGAGTCTTCATGCTACCGGTGATTCTGGTAGTGGTTTTGGTCGCTCCAAATTCAAAGAGGTCGAAATTTTGGCAATCACCGGTCAACAAGTTTATTTCATCCACCGCCAGTTACTTGGTGTTCCTGTTGATCGTTTTTCTTCAATCGAACACAGACAAAACCGAACAGCTTCGTGGACCACCTAACTCTGGTATACCCTATTACCTGATATCGACAGATCGAACAGAAATCGAACAGTAGCGCCTTGACTTCTCACCTCCGGCTGCTTCCTCAGTATACGTCTGGGTTTTGATAATTTACGTGATGTCGTACGCCTGGTCGTTGATTCGTATGTGCATAATACACGGGCCGAAGAGATTCTTCGCTGGACCGTGGTATTGGTATGACTTTGTATGTCGACTAAATCCATCGACTAAATTCATATTGTCGATGGGCGACATTTAAAATGAAAATTACTTCGTGTCACATTTTATTTTCGTTTCATTTCGTAATCGTACCGCTTTTCATCTTCGTTTTACTTCGTAATCGTATTACTTGGTATTACATCGTATTACTTTGTATTACGTCGTATTACGTCGTATTACGTCGTATTATTTCGCATTACTTCCTCCTGTATGACTTTTGTACATTAAAATTATTGAAATTTCTCAAGTTATGTCATATTCTATATAATCACTAGACTGCGCTCTTTATGAGATTTATGGGAAGTTTGAAAATGTAAAAATATACAGAATGCAGATAGTATGCAAAGATACACATAAAATGTCCAATATACAGCGCATGTTATGATATCTAGTGAGTTAAACAGATCTAGATTTAGCTTGCACTCTGTCAGTTGCATTTTAAAAAATCTAAAGTTGCATGGACATTCGCAGTCTGATAACGATATATAACGACAAAAACATAGGACAAATAAGTTGTAATTATTTCTGTTTTATTTATTATCGAACTCGGACCTAAATCTTAAAACTTGAGGGAGTTACACGTTCTTGTGTAACAACAATGAAACCAAGTGAATTTTATGAATTTTTCTTTAGACTGACTACTGATTATATGGAAGTAGACCTTATGCAATGATGATATAAATAGATAGTCTTGGAATGCAACCTCAAGTATGTCGTTTAAATGTAACTTTATTTCGTTAAAACATTGACAAATATGAAAAGAACTTTCCAACGAAAGCAGAACATTTTCTTCACTTTTCTAATCTCATTTCTTCATTCTTCTCGCGCAAAACTATTTTCAATTTCCCATTGATTAATTTGTCAATTATTCGATCGTTCGATCGAACGAGGTTCCATTATGTCACACTATTTTTCTAGTAACAGTTTTGTATTACCACTTTAACGAAAAAAAATTTGAAACGATGACAGGTTCGAGATGATCATGATATCCCTCTTTATTCTGACCTTCCTGTATTGGATAACTGCTGCGTTGGACGTGAGAATAAATGGTCAGCTCGAATTGGAGAGGAAATATTGGAACCAGTACGATCCCACATTGATCGCCGAAGGAATTTACTGTCTGGCAACGATAATGGCCTTCCTGAAATTATTGTACATCTGTCAGCTGGACTATCATCTGGGCCCACTTCAACTTTCTCTCGGGCAAATGATCAAGGACGTTGTCAAATTCATCATTCTCTTCAGCATAATCATTTTTGCATTTACTGCTGGTAATACTCGTAATTTATCAAAGTTTCTTTTTCTATAAATCAACGCTTACTTTCTTCTTCGTATATGAGCTATACGATATTCCCAGTTTAAATTTATACCGAAAATAAAGATTATTTCTCTGGAAATATTCGACATAGAGCTTGTTCGATTTCACGAGGTGAAGTTTCACGAATAGTCGAATTTTCCTCTGTTTAATTAATAAAGCAATTGATGTTAAATAGAAATATATTGAGATTTAGTTATTTATTTATATTCATTTATTTATTTGAGATATATATATTGAGATATATTTATTATTATCAAGAAATTTATTAAAATTTGTCAAATAGAAAGTTTAAGTTCCTCTAATAAAGTTCGATATATTTAGTAAGGTTGGACAAAATTGACGCTGGAAAATATCTGATTTGTAAATTGTAAAAATAAAATTTATTCATCGATATTGTAGAGAATTAATAATGGAATTGCTTGCCATTGTCGTTCCCTTAGGCACGTGTAGACTTTATCAATATTACGAGGATATGGTTCAAATCGATGATGAATCGAAAATCAAGACCCAACAGGTCAACTCGTTCGTTAATTTCTCAGCCACCTTGAAGACTCTTTTCTGGGCACTTTTTTGCATGAGCCCCATCGAAAGCGCTGATGTGATAATTGAGAACCTTCCGGGAGAATCGGAGAACGAAACCATCATCAATTATCACACGTTCACGGAAGTTATTGGCTATATCGCCTTCGCCGGTAATACGCTTATCTAAATTTCCTTTTCGCTTCGTCGGGAAATCCAGATAAACTTTATTTGAAATTCCAGTCTTTGTCTTCTAGAACGATATTTCCATTTATTAATTACATTAAACTTTAACATCGTAATTTGTAATTTATAACATTACCGATGGTCGTATCATTTTAATATCTGATAAATAAATCTAAAATAAAGTGAAATACTCACGACTTAACAACACGGTAAAATAGGAAAAAGAAATATGTATCTTTTAGTTATATGATATTACGTTTAATTTTAATTTACTTTTAACATTTACTTTACATTTACTTTTAATTTTTGTTCAATTTCTTAGAATAGGAAAATTTGCAATTTTTTCCTTTTGAGAGGAAGGCGGGTTATAGGATAATATTTAAAAAATCACTTGCTATTTTTCCACCCTAAGTTACTAGTAGAAAATGAGTAATAAACATCTAAAATCTTTTTAGTGAACACAGTCTGTAACATACAAAATTTAAAAGAGATCAAAGTACATTTAAAATACGCGGAAGGAGATACCGCGCTAAAATGTGGATGACATTATGTGGAAGGAGTACAAAACAATTTATTACAGCTTTAATTAAATTTCATATTAAATATCATTCTCCCTTCCAGTTTAATGAAACAGAAATATATGTATGAATTTCGCGTATAATTTATAGGTAGTTATAAGAATTGTTAATATGTTAAAATAAAATAAATTTTAGCATTTTCACATGTAATATAAATGATAAATTAAAAGAAAAATACCTTCCAAACGTAAATTATCTTTTATTATTGATTTTTAAAACAAAACTTTCATACACATACTATTTCGATGTTTTAAATATCATTTTTGGAAAATTATTCCGAAAAGTATCTTTTATTTAACAATATATTTTTATTCTTCTTGTGCTCTGAATAACTCCACTGTAACTTCTCTTTTTCAGGATTCACCTTCATCGGTGTGATCGTGATACTGAACATGCTAATTGCATGCATGTCCAACACGTTGACGGAAATCACAGAGAACGTGATCGTGGAATGGACATTCGGGCGAACTGAAGTTCGAAAGACAATCGATAGTTGCTTTTTAACTCGGAAACAGTAGATTCTAGGATCAAACTAATTAAATATCCGCTTTTCAGACTTACGTCGATTTCATGCTCACGACTACGCTCCCACCGCCATTTAACATTATTCCAACATACGTTGGTATTCAACCGATTGTCGAGTACCTGAAAATATGGCTGAAACCAACGTCAAACAAGCGTGCACGATGGGATCCACATCACTGTTTCTATATCGTTAGTAAATATAGCATTTAGTAAATGTTTCAGCGCTATTGGCACAAATATACAAACAACGTTTTGTATATTTTGTATCTTTAACAATTTGAAAGAAGACAAGCTTGTCGTTTCTGTAGAAGTATCAGGTTGTCCGAAATGTAATGTCTTTTTCGTTTTATAAGGAAATAATAGATGCACATTTTTGTTTCCATTTCCAGCAGAACAAAATGGATCATACGTGATTCAATAAAATAATATAAAACAAAAGAAGTTGCGCGTCTATTTTTGTCTTATAAAACGGAAGAAACTCTTGGGACAACCTGACACTTGCTTCTATTATTTCTGACCAAGAATCTTCTACTACTATATTGAAATGAGAAAATCGCAGGTCACTGGATCATTTATAATCGTCATATTTATGTTTTGTAAATATACATTTATCGATTAAGAAATTCTTTTTACGAAGAAGATCTTTTAACGTTGCTTAAACTGGACTTTGAATGAAATTTGAAACTTGTTCTTAGTATGTATTTAAATTCGTGGCGGCAAGCTCCTTTAATTTGAGCTTGAGTTCGATTATTCTGTTCAGAACACGCAATCCCTTTAACAATATTTATTTTCGATAAAAAATATTTCATAATATAAACATAATCGACGTAACGATGAATTTTAAATAACAATGACCATCAAGCGGCTTGGAACGAGAATAGAAGAAAAGCTGGACAATCCTCTTGTTTTGCTGTTACAAATGAAGACTGCAAGGGAAGTACATCATAAATCACGTTTTCCATTTTTCACGGGAGAAAAGTTTCACAGTTCAGTAATTCCGTATTACCAAAATTGTTTTCTTACTTGATTAACGCTCCTTTTTCTTCACAATGTTAAAAAATATCATTTGTCGTAATAAAATTAGAATAATTAAATCGCCTTTAAATTACCCTTGGTAATTTACAAAACATTGCCAACCTATCGGCTAATTTGAAAAGAATTACATCTTTAAAAACGTATTTACGATGCTCCTCTTTCCTTCGATCTTCAAATATTTTGCCGTTAAGAGCAGTGCATTCTAACAGAACCGGATCTCTACTTATTGGCAGGAAACCTTAACGGAGGAAAACAACGATGATTTCTCGATAGTGATGTCCCAGTTGGTACAGCGATACTTCCGGAAGAAGGATAAAAAGATGGAGGAGAACGAGGTGGAGAAGGTAACGAAAGAGATCGTGGAGCTGAGAAATCTTCTAAGAGACGCTCTCACCACTGTTTGATGAAACAATCAACGAGGCCAAATTGATTCCTATGAGCTTCCCGCCGAGCTACTTGATGAGCATCCGCGACTATCTTAACGCCGAGCGAGCAAACAAAAACTTCGTCTTCTCTTCTCGCGCGACACGTGGGCGCGGAATCGTCGAACGAAGATCGTAATTAGCAGATAGATGGACGAGAAATATCACAGCCTTGGGAAAGCACTGGAAATCTGCGCGTGAATTCAATTCACTGTATTGGCAAAGAGCGCAAAACATTCATCAAACGAAGAAAGAATTTCTTCCGGCTTCGTCGATCCTCGAGATTCCTCGAAGGAATTCCACGCTCTTTCCTCATTCAAGATTCCTGCTTTTTGTTTGAATATCTTTGACGAGAACAGAGATTGAAATCCTGTGAAAGTCGTAGTTAAACGATGCAAGTAATAGGAAAACGATCGAAATTAAGGATAAGAATGAATTATTATAATAAACTGTAGCTATAGCGGATGTCTTGTGCAATAAAACGTATTTTCAGTGACGACGATTTGCTGATATATTATTCATGCATAAATTCGGCCTTCTTATTATCATAACACGTCCGGTTGTTTCAGCGGAATGGAAATTTTCCATTACTACGTGACGTTTTCATGATGTGGAAACGCTGGAAATGTTATTGGCTTTGTTACGATGAAAACGTGAGCTCGTTTGATGCGTGCCATACATTACGCTGTAATAATATGTATACAGAAGGATACGTGTAATCCGTCATTGGCAAAATTCACACTCGTGCGAATCATTAAATTTGCGAATTTTCTTGAACATTGCGGAATACTGTTCCTCCTTTCTTGCAAATTCAACTGTTGTTCACAACGTGTAATGTCGTAGAAGTTAGTCGTAGTTGACAGGAAAAGCGAATTTGTTGAATGTCTGTCACACAAGAGCGTGTCTGCGATATTTCTGTAAATATTTATATATTTGTAAAAAAATTTATATGAATTGAATCTACATCTAAAACACTAATACGCTATTACTTAGTAGGGTGTCCAATCTCCTCCATTAGCGATTATAGCTTGACATCGTTTCGGCATACTCTCGACTAATTTTTGAGCGTAGGATTCTGGTAACGACCTCCATATCTTTCGAATGTGATGTACAAGTGTTCTTATTTTTGTGATACGTCTTCCTCTCAGCTTGCATTTCATTAGGGACCACACATTTTCGATAGGGTTTGCATCAGGGGACTGCGATGGCCAAGGAAGTACTGTGATGGCGTTTTTCGCTTTCCATTGGGTGCAGATGCGACTTCGATGTTTAGGGTCGTTGTCTTCTTGCAATATCCATTGGTCCTCGGTTTGGTTGAACCAACGTTTCACGGATGTGAGAAGTCCCCTTTGGTACAATTTCACCATCTTTTGTGCATTCAGATTGTCTGTAAAGACGCACAAAGTCCCAAAACCGCGTGCGTTAAAGCAACCCCAAACATGCACTTTTATAGGGTGTTTTACACTTCTTTGAATCATCCTTCTTCCATGGATAGTCCAAGCACGCCTAATAGGACACCATGCCCAAAACGAAGATTCATCAGTGAATATTATATTACTCCAATCACGATCTCTGTTTTCATTCGCCCATGCCAGACGATTTTCGACGTGCTTTTTTGAAAGCATCGGTTTTAACAATGTACTTTGCCACTTAACACCAAATTCGTCTAAACGCCGTTTCAGTGTCATTATACTGATATTTATACCCTTTTTAGCCAAAAATACTTGACCTTTCCGTAATGAGAGAGTCGGATTCTTCTCGAAAAGCCGGAGAATCATTTTGTCTCGTCGGATATCGGTCTTCCTCTTTAAGCCCCGATTTTGGAAGTCGTCGACATTTTTTGTCTCCTTATATCGGTCTACCCACTTCTTAACAAACTGTACCGACTTGTGCATATATTTAGCAGCACTCGGGAAACTCAATTTTGGCCCTTTTGGGTGGCAACACAAGAATACTGCTTCAAATCGTTTCGCGTACGCGGCACTCATATTAAAAAGCTCTGTTCCTTTCACTGTTTCAAATGAAACTGAAAGGTATTCAGCAACGCGTATTAGAGAAGTTTTCGTTTGTTTACATTCTTTTTATCTCATTCTGATTAGGTGTCAGGTTTCGCAGATATCGCAGACACGCTCTTGTGTGACAGACTCCGTTCCTTTTTCCTATTTTAAATTCAAATCCGAAAATAAATCTCTGGCCAGTAGTTTCGTCGGTTTTATATATTTTCTTTTTTTCTTTTTCAGTTTCATAACATAAATTCTATAGCGCAAATAGTACTTTAATTCCGTTCGGTGGAATACCGTTGCGTTTTACTCGCATATTCTATTTGTCTGTCCTATTTCGATTTCTGTTTGCCAGCTTCGCAAATAAATTCACCCGGCGTACACGGCGTCTCGTTGGAAACATTAATCGTGTTGAAAAATCCCATTAACGAAACGGTTGCAGCTTCTGTTACCGTAAGAATTCGCCAGTAGTATCGACATGAATTTATTTAGAACGTCAGCCCCCGCAAATGAAACAGAGAAACCACTTTCAGGATCCATCCATATCAACTAAGTGGGAGGAATCTAATCCTGTGGTCGTTGCGTGAAGCCTATTTCCTGTGGCGAGCCCGTAGATGAAAGAGAACGTATTTATACGAGGTAGGAAAGAACGCGCGTACTCTACCAGGAACATCTCGAAACCCCGTGAATAAGAGGGTTTAACGACCCTTCGCAGTCTTGCGGAATATTCAGAACCCTATGACGACGATTTTTCTGTCCGTCTTGTAAGAAAAGACGGCTTAAAAGCTCTTTCCACTAGAGAGCTTCGCCTCTTCGGTTGTTTCGACCTCGGAAAGCTTAGCACAGCTATGGGGTGAAATGTCCCTGGCGAAGAATTATGAGTAAAGAGCGATAATGTCGGCAGAAATTAAAATATTTGTCAAATAAAGCGTGAAAGGAAATAGGAAAATTTATAACGCGCATTAAAATTGAGTGCACTTTTTGTAAAAATTATGCTTCTTAATGTATCAGAGAATAAAACGATGGAACCATAAAACGTTGACAGAAATTGAAATTTCTCAAGTTGAATATATGTACGTTTCTGATGTTGTAAACAACATACTTGTTGATGCAGCAGAAAATACAATACGATGGAACTGTAACGTTGACAAAAATTGAAATTTCTCAAGCGGAATATATAGTAGCTTTCAGTTGTTAAAGAATCATACTTGTTAATGTATTAAAGAATGAATTGATGAGGCTATAACGTTGATAGAAATTGAAATTTCTTAAAAACGATGTAGCTTTCTCTTGCTTGAAAAAATTAAAATTATATTAGGACCGAGGGTATACTCTTTGGAAAAATCATAACTCTATAACAAGGGATAATTCATAGCAATTAACATGGCTGAAGAGCTGTTATAGAAGATATTTCACATATAATTCATTCAGAATTTTTGTTCTTCTTCGTTAAATTTTAAATGACTATTTATAAAACAGCATTGTATCGAAATGGAAAACCAGGGATAAATAGCTTACATTCCATCGAATAACCCAAAGGAAAATATAAAATGTGAACTCCGTCACCTAATTCTTTTATCGATGAATCTTTCGATCGAACCATTTTCGACAAATAACTTTCTCGACGGAAGTCGCAATTCATTTTCCTTTCTTCCTTTGTTAAATAACATTATTTACCAAACAAAACTTGATGTTCAATTTTAGGAAAACGTCATTAACTTCTTCTCTCGTCGAATAATTCACTACATTGGCGAATGTCGAAGCTGTTACACGTAATTAAATCAAAGGAAGAAACTTGGCTGGGGAAAACATCTCGCCTCATAAAATATCGTCTCTCGATGGAACCCGTGAAATATTCTTTTAATTCCTGGCCGTATCAAACCAACGTGTCAACGTCAATTACTCAACCCCTTCAACCGTCTCCGCCATGTTGAGATCGCTTCGGGCGAATTGAAATCAACGTCGACGTAAAATGTAAACACCATTAACTGTAAAACCCTGTAACCAAGGGCAACGTATTCGCCGAGCGAGCAAACCCCCGGAAATCGTATTAATCGATCGACGTCAGGAGCTGGGTAATGATTTGAGAAAGAGAAAGGTAAAAAGTTTAAAAATAGGAAAAACAGTCGAAGAAAGCAAAAACGTGTCACGGGAAGCATAATACGGGAATATAAGAATATAAACAGAGCACTCGAACGAATCGATACTCGAGCAGAAGTGAACCGAAGACTCGTGAGAGAAGTGAACTCGACCGTCTGGAATTGTCCTGGCGTCAGCTTTTTCTTTTTTTTTTTTTTCTTCTTTCTTCATTCTTCGTGACATAATATCAACATTTAAACAACGAAATTGGTCGCGCAGCTGGATAAACGATATTTGATAAAACGAGACGCGTTCGTGTATCCATTAGCTAGCCGTAATATTGTAGATGAGCCAACGTCATAAGTGACAGTAATCTAGGACGCTCGTCGCTTCCCTCGATTATTGCTTTATCGGTAGAGCGTTCTTGACGCGAAAAGTTGCGATGGTTTCGCAATAGTTTGTATTAGATCACCGTTATATACGTAAAGACATATTAGAATGATGAAGAAACAGTTACCGATATGGGGGATCATAGTGGTGCAATTTAGCCCACTATTATCTCTCATAAAATATATCTCGCAAAATTAACCTGTTTATCGTTCTAAAAGATTATTGTTGTTTCCAACCCTTGAAAAATGAACTATATTATTTTACCTAAAATTTCACTTCCACGCACATACACACACGTACGCCTCTTTATGTCACATGTTGTTGGAGGATTTAAATAAAAGCTTATTATTTAAAAAAAAGCATATTGCATCACATTCTTTAAACGAAGACGTAAAAATTACTTGAAACGAACTTTCAGCCCTTTGAAATCTCAAGTTGTTAGTCATATCTTTCTATGGCCACGTCGGAACGTTAACTGCACTTATAAAATCGAACGAAAGAGATGAAGAAGAAGAGAGAAATAAGAGAGGCGAAAATAGAAAAAAGGAAAGGAAAAACACAAATTAAAAAGGTCCACGCTGGCGATATTTCTCTCGATATTATCTTCAACGCACCAACGATCACGGCAATAATTCTCTTATATGAGCAACGCGTGTACGATATATAAAAGTCCGGCCACTTATTTCGCCGTTTGGCGTTCCGATCGACATTCGCGTCGCGCCAGCTTTCGCTTGGTGAAATATAAAACGACCGTGGAAAGGTGCACGTCACGCACGCCGCACCCCAAAACTTCTCTCACACCCTCCAAATCCCGACCTCGTTTTGACGAGGTCACTACGCGCGCAATTCGAGTCCTCAGAAATTGCCTCTTTTCCAGACGACCACACGATAGCAACGATTACTGTTACCCGAGATAAGGGGCGGAAGAGACGCTCGTTAAACAAGCGAGAAACTATGAACGAGGGATCCTGTTCGGTTCGAGGAAAGGAGAAGAGGAGAAGCTTCCAATTGGCCAACTTATTGAACTGCACGTAGGGTAATTATGGGAGAAATGGACTGGCATTTCCTTTTGCAATGAGCTCTGCCAGATAGGTACATTGTTTTAGTACATTTGTCAAGTGTTCATAGCGAACGGTTGACTTGAAACGAACGAACGTCTGTTTCCGAGAAAATCAACAGGCCTCGCTCGAGGAAACCTCGAACTTCAAGCTGAACATTTAACGTGTAACTATTTTTCTAATACAAAAATATTGTACACTGTGTACATTTTAACGAAGCAATAGAAAGTAGAGTATATTCCGCACGTTTTGTTCCAATTACAAGTGTAACTGCAGAAATCGTACCAATTGCGTGATGTAACAGCTTTCTACAGATACGCGGAGGAATCCTTCTAAAATAAATTTTCGTTTCAATTCGTCTTCGTTTCAATGCGATAAAAAGAAACACAGAAGGACAAGAAATAAAATAGAACATATATAAGTATTTACCAGCGTTCCTCTACGAAGGACGAACGATTTAAACCGACGACAATAGCCAAGAGAATCTCGGCGATCGGTTATAAAACGAAGAAACGATTAATGGATTGATGGAGAACATAGTAAAGCTAAAAGGATGACTACTAGTCAAAGGGACGCGAATCTGATTCGTTGTTCCTGATACACCCAACACAGCCATAAAGATAACGTGTATCGGTCAAAAACGTCGGTATGTACAAATAAAACAATATAGCAACGCGTGACGATAAACGATAGACATATGGCATTATTTGCGTGCCCCTATTGCCCGCCTCATTGGCTATTAATCATCTTTCCAGGCCTGCAGTAATTCGTGCTTCGTTAAACTCGTCAGTAGTATATCTCGTTACTGTTCAGACGAACTCGGCTACATCTAGTAGTAGCGGCTAGTAGAAATCAGACTGGCACGCGTATGTGCGATAAATATCGGACGACGCTGATATTTCCAAGCGACATCGTTCGAATTTAATCGCTGGGAAATCATAAAAATATTTATGCAGCCTTCTAATCCGACTTGTTTTCATACGCTACGATGCTTAATCGATATCACCGCTGTTATAAAGATGGACGAATGGAACAGCGTAAAAAACAATAGACAACATCGAGCTTATGGGATTTATACACATGGTGAAAAAAATAACGCATTTCGTGGTTCATATGAGATTGTTCAACGGGTGATTCAGAGGGAAAATGGAAAAATTGGATGCTTATTAGCGGTAAAGGGAAACCCGAAAATAGCAGAGAAGTAAGAATTAATATGAAGAAATGGTTTGTGTGGAATTGTTGGCAGTTTATAAATGTGCATTACTGCTGTTTGTATTTTAATGATTACGGAATGTCGTTCGTTTGTATTCTGGCTCCATTGGATTATTCACGAATAATTAAATGGTACGTGGTTTCTGTAAAGCTTTTCAACGTTATGGCTCAGGGCTTTTTCGTAATTTAAATTTCCTTTATAAATTTAATCGTATGTTTCATTAGGGACTAAATCTAAAAAAAAAGAAATATTCCTATTATTTAGAATAGGATCCAAGTATTTTTGTCATAATTAATTTTACCTCTATTCAATTAATATCGTCCCAAATTTCTTCATTACATTTTTCTCAAATCAAATATTTGTCGTTTTAATTATTCGATTTCTGACTCTCTTTCCAATATCAATTTTACATAACAGTGTTATAATTCCAATAAAATTATACAATATATGGAATATTAAATATATATTTACGAGGACTTCTAAACGGAGTATAAATAAAAAAAAAGTAACCTTGTCACACAACAAATTTAATTTAAAACAAAGTACAGCTCGAAGCCTTATCGCATATTTTAATCATCGTAATAAACTTTTACGTGGTTATGCAAGTTCAATTTTGTTTGCATAAAAAACTAATTCCACTCGGCATACTTTTAATGAAAAACCCTGCGAGGAATTCAATCGTCACTTGGAAAATTGATTCTGCTATAGTTTTCGAATTTTTACATTCCACGTAAAGATTTTTCATATTAAAGGGGAAAAAACAGCAACGAAACATTGAAACTAAAATTCCTGAAACCTTGATGATAAAAAAATTTGTCGAATATCGCTTTTGATGATAGAAAAATGACACGGATAACATGCGTGGTTAAATAAAATTTCAATCTTCAAATTCTAATCTTCCACGGAAATATGCAAACGAGAAATTGAATAAAACTCGTCGTTTGATCCATGCATTTGATAATTCTACTTCAAACATGCTATTTTATCCTCGTCCATCGTTCCTCGCATACCTATACATATTAAAATTTAACGATTCTCGATTGAACCTTCTACGAATTTCAAATAAACCTTTACCGCGCATTCGCGATCTCCTAATGTAATATCGCGAATGCTGTCCAAAAATATGCAAACATAAGTCTAAAATATGCAAACACATGCCATATAATATTAGGTTGGAAACAATCGACGCCAAGTTCTAGTACGTGCCTAATCAGATTAGATGAGTGTAATTAATTATAAACTTTGGAGAGTAATAATTATAAAGTTCTGGCACAAACAACGGAACATTAATCCTAATTGGATACTAAATTGCTATTTAAATGTCGGATATTAAATTTACTATCGTACGAATTTACTTTGTCATTAGCTATTATAGCATTGCAAATTACAATTCGAAATTACAAAATGTATCCTATTATGTACGGACGAACGCGTTTAATGTTTCAATATTTTACTTGGAACGTGATGTTAAAACGATTAATCGTGAAATAGTAAAGTCAGTTTATAAAGTACGTTTATTATAACATAAAATAACTTTTCAATAAAACACGAATTCTGTGAGAGTAGAATTTCCTTCATTAAGCATAACATTTTTCGATTCTTTCCCTTCGAAGTTCAAGATATTTGAATATCTTACATTATACGCGATATCACAAGAATCATAAAATATGATAAACTTCATTTAGATAAAATAAATTCATCGAAGTAGCATCTGCAAGTTCTCCAAGTGATTTAACGAAAATCCAACTCCAATCAGCTATCAAAGCTGATGTACATAGTTAAAATTTGTATTTTATAATTATTAGACAATAAGGTTAATAATTAATAATTAATAAATAACCAATAGTCGAATAATTATATTCAAAGACAACACGAAACCATTTCTTTTCACGACATTTAACCAGTTAGCTGTTGCGATCACTTTGAAAAGTGTGTAGCTAACATGTGTCGCAAAAAGTAAGCGACGACGAGTATACTCGTCGAGTACAGAGTACCTGTATCTGTTCTAATATAGAATCAAGTTGCAACAAGACCGCTGTTTTATTTTTTAATTCCACCAGTGACAAGGCTCGTCGTAACACAAAATATTGCCATTTCTTCATGACGACTATACTCGTCAAAAACAGCTAACTGATCAACAACCATTAGTCGGTGTGCATCAATAAATAAACAAATAATATCAGTAGCAAATAATAATTCTTTCCAAATTTTACACCATTCAATAGCGAACAAAAGTAAGCTTAAAGTTACTATGTAGTTTATTCATATTTATAAATATTTTAGCCATTTTTCTATTACAGTCTGTCACACAAGAGCGTGTCTGCGATATCTGCGAAACCTGACACCTAATCAGAATGAGATAAAAAGAATGTAAACAAACGAAAACTTCTCTAATACGCGTTGCTGAATACCTTTCAGTTTCATTTGAAACAGTGAAAGGAACAGAGCTTTTTAATATGAGTGCCGCGTACGCGAAACGTCGAAAATCGTCTGGCATGGGCGAATGAAAACAGAGATCGTGATTGGAGTAATATAATATTCACTGATGAATCTTCGTTTTGGGCATGGTGTCCTATTAGGCAAGCTGAGAGGAAGACGTATCACAAAAATAAGAACACTTGTACATCACATTCGAAAGATATGGAGGTCGTTACCAGAATCCTACGCTCAAAAATTAGTCGAGAGTATGCCGAAACGATGTCAAGCTATAATCGCTAATGGAGGAGATTGGACACCCTACTGTAATAGCGTATTAGTGTTTTAGATGTAGATTCAATTCATATAAATTTTTTTACAAATATATAAATATTTACAGAAATATCGCAGACACGCTCTTGTGTGACAGACTGTAGCTATCTTTCACTCTATTGCCAAATACATACGTACGTATATTCATTGCTAATTCTGCTCGGTAAAATTATGGTACTTTGTGCACCACTTACTATCTAATTATCCTTTTGTCCACTATCACAGTTATCGCGACGCGCTGTCGATTTAAGCTCGCACTGAAAGAGTTAACGCCACGAATATTCCGTAGAATAAATCTAGAGAAATTGAGGAAACACATGAATCACGTTTTCAGACTCGTCTATCGGGTTATTCGTCGATTACTTTCGCAGTTATCCTACGGTGTATTACCGAGGGAGGGATCGAATCTTCCCCAAGAGGATCGTAACGCGTAGCCTTGGGTTCTTCGTATTCGAAAAAGCTTACGACAGATAAGATTCGGTTATGGTATCGTAAATTTGATGTCAGAAAAGGGGCCGATAAAATGCATCTCTCGCGCTCACGCAGCGCATCCGACGATTTCCACGGTATATTTACGTAAGATCGCCTCTATCTGTTCACCGACAACGGCTTTGTCGAAAGCCATAAAACTAGAAGCGGAACGATGAAATCTTCGCTTTTATCCCGATTAATTGAAATCACGAAGGCCTACGAGGCAGTTATTTGTAAATAGAACAAATCGACACTAGTCGAACGATGATTTAATCGACATTCGAACTGTTCGAAATGACATAGAGGAGTGACGCGTGGTTATTTTATGTGAGATTATCTTAACGTTACGATGGATGTTAACAGGAAGACGCTCGAATCGCTGAAATCGAAATTGCAACGAGTTCAAGTCTAAGTATTGTTTACCAAGTAGAACATATCGAATACCATTTATTAAACAATCGTAATTATCGTGTTGCCGGATGAAAGAAGGGCGCGACTTGTAAAGTGAATGATAATCGTTCGAGGAAATGGCGATTGGTCTCGCTAGCACAGCGAACATACTTTTACCAGTAAAAAAAAAAAAGACGATGGAATCAAAATCGATTTATTCGTATCTTAAACCCTTTTTACCAAAGCACGTCGCATATACGAATCGTTTCAGATTCTATCGCTATGCGTGTTCCTCTTGGGGGAGGAAGACGGTCGCAGAGGGTGTCAGAGGCGGAAACTGTGAGTGTGAGGATGCGCAAGATAAACCGGTCCTGCCCGACAGTCCTCGCGCGACTCTCGTGCTGTGAACATCGCTCGCTCGGCTTCCAACCAAGAACGAGAGTGTCCGAAACACTCGACGACAACGATTCGAAACTTTTCTACGATTCACCGTCCAAAGTAACTTTCACCGGCTTCCACACCCTAACCGTTTTCGCGAGATACTTTGTAAGACTTCGCGAAAACGCTGCGAGCTTTCCACCACGGACAACATGAAGAGACCTAACTGGACGCACGTGACGATGGAAATTTTCTCGCCGATGAAAAGTGAGAAAGAAGAGCGGTCGAAGTTTCAAATACGCACACGCGACGCGAACGAATGAAGAATCTGTCGGAGTAACAGGTCAGTTGATAGGGAGAGAAATTCGAGTGGATACGTTTAGCTCGAGCGATTTCCAAGTAGCTACTTGTATCAGCATATCGGTTATAGCGTTGATCGTTCACGATCCTTGTTGGTCACGTGTTGGTTACTGGTCGGATTTTTATGGGCAGCAGGAGGTGAGTCGAGTGATTTCGAAAAGATGAAACAAAATTTCGAAAGGAATTAATTTGGTTTAGGCAAAATTTGTTTTGTTGCACGTGCTTGGAAGAGCTTGAGATAAGGTTTATCTTGATATTATTCATCTTTGCTCCTTTCTTTTCCTTTTGTTTCCTTTTTTTTTTTTTTTTTTTTGTTGGATATAAAGCAGTTATATATTTATAGTCAGAGTGCTGGAGCGTTAATGGGTAAATGTTTAGTTGAAACTTGAAAGAGTCTCGATAGTTGCTAAGAGGAGTGAAATATGGTTAATTAAAGTGGAGTCTAAAATCAATATTTCCAAGATAAAACGTAATTTTCTGTTTGCAGGTAACTTAACTACCTGTTAAATACACGTTGACATAATAAATGTAATTACTTTGCTACATACATACAATTGTTATATAACAATCGATCGATCTTAAGTTCTTGTTACTTTTTGACAAAACGAATCTTCGATCTTCCAACATTTCTTTTCCCTTTTCTTCCAAAAAGCAGTGATTTTCAGTAAAATCTAGAGAACGAGTCACTCGACGGAAACGAGCAAACTTTCTAAACGAAAGTAACAATTTTATCAATACGTACATTAAAATTCTTCTTCAACTTTGAAAAATCTAAATTGCCAAACTATTTGCAACTTCTCTTTGAAAATACTTCTAGGAAACCTGCCAGCTCCTGATAAAATCTATCGGACAAGTTACTCCAAGAACAAATTTCCAAACAATTTTCTAATTCTCACACACCGACTCTTTTACAATTACGAAAAACTCATTACATTTTCTCGCCAAACAGTCGTAAAGTAAGCTACACCAACGCTCGATAAAATGCATTCGAGTTCGTTGACCGCCCTGATGATACCTTCCCGAGAATTGAGAAAGTCAAAACGGTAATTAATGAAACAGGTGTCGACGTCGATATTGCTCGACACTAGAAACGGTGTCACGAAAACGAAACGGAGCATCGTTAAAACCTGAAGAGTCTTCGAGGTACACCGAGACGCCTATCAAAACGGAAACGATAAATAACCAGCTAGTTGTTGCGATCTCTTTGAAAAGTATGTATGTTAGTACGTAAAATGTCTCGGGGAAAGAAAGCGACGACGAGTATACTCGTCAAGCACAGAGCACGTGTGACTGTTGTAACGAAATGTTGAAAAGAATTAAGTTGTAACAAGATCTCTGTTGTGTTGTTTCATTCTATTACTGACAGATCTTGTCGTAACGCAGACATTGTCACATTTTTCATGACGAGTATACTCGTCAAGAACAACAAACTGGCCAAAAGAATGAAAACGAGGTTGGGGGGTTAGAGATTGTCGAGATCCTTCTAGCAGCGTTCAAGGTTGCTATATTTCAACGAATTGAATGAAATTCTCCCGCTGTATGACGCGGCGGAGTATCGCAATTTCGTCGGTGAGTTTACTCGCCAGTTCGTGGGAGAAATTTACATGCAAATGGTCGTACTCGGGTCGTCGGCAAAGGAGAAGACGCTTCTCGTCAGCGGCTAGTCTCGCGACTGATACGCTGGAAATTGCTGATCCGCGTCACTGGAAAATTTTCAGATACGTTACATCGTTAGGGCTCGAGCGACTGAATCGAGAAGTTTCCGCTTCTGAAGACGAACTACGAGAAGAAGACGAATTTTAAAAAATATCCTTCGTGCGACATCAGAGGAATGGATGATTATAGAGGAAATCAGCATTTGAATAAGAGAATCTGTACGTCTCGAGACATGTTCGCAAATGTAAGGCTGCATCACGTATATGTTTTATCGTTTGCATATTTTGGTTTTTTAAGTTTTCGTTCTAATCTTGTCGTTGGAAAAATTTGGTTATACTACTGGGTGGCTTAGAAGTTTTAATACGTTTTTTCAATATACAGTCTGTCACACAAGAGCGTGTCTGCGATATCTGCGAAACCTGACACCTAATCAGAATGAGATAAAAAGAATGTAAACAAACGAAAACTTCTCTAATACGCGTTGCTGAATACCTTTCAGTTTCATTTGAAACAGTGAAAGGAACAGAGCTTTTTAATATGAGTGCCGCGTACGCGAAACGTCGAAAATCGTCTGGCATGGGCGAATGAAAACAGAGATCGTGATTGGAGTAATATAATATTCACTGATGAATCTTCGTTTTGGGCATGGTGTCCTATTAGGCGTGCTTGGACTATCCATGGAAGAAGGATGATTCAAAGAAGTGTAAAACACCCTATAAAAGTGCATGTTTGGGGTTGCTTTAACGCACGCGGTTTTGGGACTTTGTGCGTCTTTACAGACAATCTGAATGCACAAAAGATGGTGAAATTGTACCAAAGGGGACTTCTCACATCCGTGAAACGTTGGTTCAACCAAACCGAGGACCAATGGATATTGCAAGAAGACAACGACCCTAAACATCGAAGTCGCATCTGCACCCAATGGAAAGCGAAAAACGCCATCACAGTACTTCCTTGGCCATCGCAGTCCCCTGATGCAAACCCTATCGAAAA
The DNA here is from genome assembly GCA_905333015.3 of Bombus campestris. Taxonomy (NCBI): domain Eukaryota; kingdom Metazoa; phylum Arthropoda; class Insecta; order Hymenoptera; family Apidae; genus Bombus; species Bombus campestris. The sequence continues at coordinate 9,455,750 of HG995135.1, forward strand.
TGTGTGGTCCCTAATGAAATGCAAGCTGAGAGGAAGACGTATCACAAAAATAAGAACACTTGTACATCACATTCGAAAGATATGGAGGTCGTTACCAGAATCCTACGCTCAAAAATTAGTCGAGAGTATGCCGAAACGATGTCAAGCTATAATCGCTAATGGAGGAGATTGGACACCCTACTAAGTAATAGCGTATTAGTGTTTTAGATGTAGATTCAATTCATATAAATTTTTTTACAAATATATAAATATTTACAGAAATATCGCAGACACGCTCTTGTGTGACAGACTGTATTCCTCTGTAGTATTTTTTGGAACCAACACGTATAATGTGCCATTTTGTAACATCTTGTAGCCTCCAATTTGTACTCTTTGATATTATATATTTCATTTGATTGATTAATTGTATTCTATCTCATTATTTGTTTGGGAAGGACTATGGAAAAATTGAAAATTCCTGTACCTTCGCGTAGCTAATGAAAGCAGAACTTCAAACACCATGCAATTTTCTTTGTCACTCCTATTGCCTACTTAATACTGTTTTAAGGGCTACAAAGTGACATATTACTTGTCCATTCGAAAAGATAGCACAATTAATATATTACAAGAACGTATGAAATTATGGACCATTCTACTATATTAACGATCACGACAATAACAGAATTATTATTGAAACTGCGATTATTTACCGAGTACATCGTCCTTAAAATCGAATCTCGTTATAATTTAGTTCAACAAACAATTGATCTTTTATTTAGGGATTAATTGTACCCCTCGAAATATCCTCGATTTAATAGCAGAATTGGTATTAATTCAAGGACACTCGTAACGAGCGCCAGCTTTGTTGGTCATTTTCTTCTTCCAAAAACGTAAAAAAGCATCTTCTAATTTTTCTCTAGTTTCCTTATATGCATTTCAAACGTAACGATAGATATAAAATGCAATTTTTGTGCATTCACGGTCCATGAAACGACAAGCGAGTTAAGACAAGGAGAGACCTGAGTTTCAAAGGAAGAAAAAAGAAAGAAGAATTTCATTACGGTGCTTATCTGGCCAGCCTGAATACAAAAGAATGCAAATACACGTGATCTCGTTACGTAGAATATTGTTCTTGACAGAACTGTCTCTTACTCGGGCAATCGAATGCGGGGTGGACGTGACACTGATCGCCTCTATAATTACTAGTATCCCTGAAAACAATATATACGATATTCTAATCTTTAATAACGTAAATAACTACCGAACATTATATTCTGTTAATTCTACGAATGAAAGTACTTGAAAATACAACGAAGAACAATCGTTCATTAAATAGCCTGAAAAATCCAATTATACTGTTATATTAACAATCACGATAACCACGGAATCGTAAGTGAAATTACAATTGTTTATTCAACATACTGTTGTTAATATCGAACCTCGTTAACGAGAATTCAAATTCAAGTTATCGTAGAATACAGAGAAATATCGTGCTTTTTGTCTCCAATTTTAACGAGGGCCTTTTCAATGTGATTACACTGACCTGTTGCAATACGTTTCAACTTGTTAGCGAAACTACAAATCCGATTATAAATTTTCCCTCCCATTTCAGTCAGTTTAATTGAAACATCGCCGATATTTGCATTCTCGTTACGCTGCTATAATATATTCTTAAATTAAGCAACGCGAACTCGCGCGGACATTCATCTTACAGAAATAAATTACAAATAATACAAGCAGATACGCTAGAGCCGTCTTGTCAGCTGTCCGAATATTCCGTAACTTTAATTAATCGTAGCTTCGAGAAGGAAAAAGAAACTAAAGCTAACCATTATTTCGTTACAGGCGAAATAATAGAGGATATCGAAGCAAACAATTTTTCAACGGTACAATGCTATTGTTGCGTTTGAAGGCTATAGTTATAGAAGCTGGTTTGCATGTCAGAATGGTAAATGCTGGCTGTTAAGTAATATACAGGCTACAGCTATATAGGCTCGTACATAGGGGTAACTGTTCATAAAGGATGGATAGTTTAACTGGTAGTTTAATCGTTCGGGAGAATAATTCAGAATACAACGTAACAAACAGCTACTACGCTTGTGTGCATGTAAAGTATAAATTCGTACGAATATATTTTATTTTCGATATCGTGAAATATGTTTGCATAATTATTCCTGCGAATATCGCATCGCACGCGTGCGATTTACAGTTTCTCAATTTCATTTTACTCGTCCATCGTAGGTAGTATTATTATCTGTCAGATTTTAAATCAACGAACAAAATTGTAAGGAATTATTAATTCTCATTTAACGCTCTTAAGCAAACGAAATTTTAATTACCGATAGGATCGATACGAATACCCGGTACCTTCCAATTATTAAAATTATTCTTCCAATGATATTCTACGCGATAATAACTGTTCAAGAATTATTTACAATATAAAATCCGCGTAAATACTACACAACATTCGCACAATATGGAATATACAATTGCGAAAAATCCTCTGAAAGTTGCAAAATCGATCTCTTTTCCTCCCCGAAAAAAAGAACGAAAAATATACACAAACACGAACAGGCGTAACAACGCAGAGTAGAGAGAAACGTAGTGGATGTGATAAACATCGAAATTTAAGGAAGCACGAGAATCGATCAAACCCATAGAGGATCCATCGGGAAGAAGCGAAACAGAAAAGTGGAGAACAGTTTTCTAATCCGATGAAAGGTATTTTAATGCGCGGAATAAACGCGTGGTGTCCGTCTATTGAAGAGGAACTAGAAGGAGAACGACGGAAGCTTTTTAACGTCCATTTAAACTGTGAAAACATTTCACGCGCGACGAGGATCGAAAGCGCAGTGAAAACACGGACAAAATGAGAGGTTCGCAGAGAGACGGAAAATTTTATCTGCTCGCGTTATTACATTAACATGATGCATTCTCCGTGTTATTACATCATGTTGTCACCTTCTTCGTATCATCCTGCCTCCCTTTTAATCCGCACGATATTAAGCACAAAACATGCCGCGTCCTTGTTTAAACTTTGCCGACATGTTTAACTATTACCGACTGTCCTTCCTTGTTTCATAAAACATTTCGAAATTTCATTGGGATCAGAATAAAACGCGACTGTGATGATCGTATCGGTGAACTTTGAAATTAATTTGAAAATGTATCGAAGCTTATTAATGTAGGAAATAATCGACTGTTGAAATATTTTTGTAATCTGTGCGAAATATACAGGGTGGTTGGTAACTGGTGGTACAAGCGGAAAGGGGGTGATTCTACGCGAAAAAATAAGTCGAAAATATAGAATAAAAATTTTTCGTTCGAGGCTTTGTTTTTGAGAAAATCAACTTTGAATTTTCGCTCGGTACACGTGCACTTTATCGCGTCTCGTTATAACGAATCTCACTGTAGATCGTTGTCTCGATGGATATTATCGCGGTTTAAGTTTGTTTTTGCCGCAACGAAAAATTAGGAATACATAATGAAATAATATGAAGTAATCATAAAGTTTATTATTACAAAAATTGCTGAAAATGTTGCCCATTCTGCCGAACACATACTTCTGCTCTTCTAATTAAATTTCTATGAACACTTTCTAACGTATTCGATTGTTTTAAAGTATGAAAGGCTACGATAATCTTTTCTTTCGATTGCTCGCAACTTGCGATTTCTTCGGAATAGACAATTGATTTAATATGACTCCATAATTAAAAGTCAAGCGGAGTTAAGTCAGGAGAGCGTGACGGCCAAGCTATTGTTCCAGCACGACCAATCCAGCCTTGGTAATGTTGGTTTAAAAAATCTCTCGCACGACGACTAAAATGTGGCGGTGCACCGTCTTGTTGAAAAATTAAACTTCCTCTAGTTCTCAGCGGTACATCTTCTAATAATTCCGGTAGTTTGTTTTGTAAGAAATCGAAATATGCTGCTGACTTTACATTTCCTTCGAAAAAATATGGCCCAATAATTAGATGTCCGATTATGCCAGCCCAGACGTTTACGTTCTATCTTACTTGAAAATTCAAAGTCGATTTTCTCGAAAACAAAGCCTCGAACGAAAAATTTTTATTCTATATTTTCGACTTCTTTTTTCGCGTAGAATCACCCCCTTTCCGCTTGTACCACCAGTTACCAACCACCCTGTATATTCACAAGAAATATTTTGTAGCTTCTATATACATTACCAAGTCTGTCTCAAACTGTAATATAGATAAGCATAAAAATAATCGAGTCTCCTAACATCTCGTAGGGTTGCTAGTGAAATTCCAAAATATTTTATATAATATACTTATTAAAATATAATATAACATAATTATAATATATTCTAATATATATGTAAGCTTTCGTATTCACGTAACAAGTTGAACTCGCAACAGAGAACAACTCTGGGATTTAATATCCTAGACATTTAGTTTGAAATTTCACGAACGATGGATTTCGTGCGGGTAAACGAACGATGTAAATCCTTTGAGAGTTGCGGCACTGTCTCTAATGAGATATGACAATAATTCCACCAGTTAAATTTCCTAACTGCGATCTGAACGCGACGACGTAAACTACGAGTATAATCTGTTCTAATTAATTAAAGCAACGTTTAACGATAAGGTTCATCGTGACGCTACCGTCAATCTTACTGCGACGAGGATGAGATTAATTTAAAATTGATCTGAATTTATCGAGAAAGTTCGACGGAAGTGAAACTTTAACGCGAAACTGCTGCGAACTTTCCATTGGATTTCATATGCGTGACATTTTCTTATTTTTATCCTTTTCAAACATCGAGAAAGTTATCAGCTACAGGCAGAATTTGTCTTAATTTATCGGAGGAAAGCTTGCTATTAACTTTGATTTACGAGGCAATATTAGTTGAAGAAAAACAGAATGGATTAGCGGAAATAGATTTGCCGGTCGACATGATTTATATTCCAGTTAAATCATTCTCCATCTGTATCGTATTAATCTCTATACCGATTGCTACGTTAATGGTCCGTTTTATTCTGCCATTCTTCTATCGGTCTTCTAAGAATTTGGAGAAGTGTTTGCTGAAACGTGTTTAAAGTTGAAAGTTATTTTTATAAACTTGATTTGAAAAATTAGTAATGAAAAGAAAATAAGGTAGAGTGCCGTCGTGGTTAATGCAGAATTTTCATTCGTTTTTTAAATATCATAGTTACCATTGTAAAAGCTTAAACGTTCTCGTTCGTGTCTTCCCTTGCGTCTTCAACTTTCTCTCTGTAAATACTACTCGTTATAATAATTCTGAAAGGAAGTGAAATATAGGTCACCTAGTATTCGCACAATGATCAAAATTTCTGTCGTAATAAGTAGCTAAATTTTGCAATGCATATCGATATCTTGATGAACAGAGGAAATTGATGAAATATCTTAAGTGTATTTAGAATTACACGTTATGTATTTTAGAGAGCAAAGATGAAGATAGGAGTCGTAAAATTACGTACATACGCGTCCTTGTTATTTTAACGAGCTGCTATCTCGTGTTATCGAAAAACAACAACGATAAATAAGCGATAAGTTCGTACAGAATTATTCCAAGATCTTAATTAACGCGTCGATTCTATATAATTCATTTTAACGTCATAATGAAAAGATCTGAATTTTAATGGGCCCAAATGTGTTATTACACATGGGGTCAGATATTTTATCGTATAATTATCATACTATAGGGACAGACCGGTCTGCATTGAAAATCACGGTAATTATTATCGACGACCGAAGTTATACTGCAGCTTTGTACCTGTGTAATCGCTGGCCACAGACAGCATGCTCCCTTGTACGTCGGTTATTCGATGAATACACAGTAATCGATTAATTGTCTGCATAAACATACTCGCAGTAGCAGAAATTGCAAAATAGTGGTCCTGCTGCATACGGGTTGACCCGCGCGATGAGGAAATAAATTCAATTCCAGACGCCAACGATATTATTATTTTCTGCTGTATAGAATGATAATTTAGTCAAAATACTCTGGACTGTTAAATAATCTGATAGAAAATAATATTAATTACATGCTAATTTCTTATCGCTCGTAGTGTTTTATTATAATTATATAAAAGTCAGAATTGTTATTGTACTATTCTACTACTATTTAAGAAATCCTTTAACATTTCTCTAAAACCAATCGTATTGCAAATTAAAAAATGTTACCAATTAAATCGAACCAGTTAATGAGATTGAATTTCAGGAAATAATACATTTTCCCGTGAATATTAGAACATACGATTTCCCGGTTATTCCGAGGATTATGTTGGATGTATGTAGTAGAGTTTGTACGAAGTTTCAGCGACAGACTTTTCTTTGATATTAAATTAAAAGATTTTGTAAAACATGAAGGTAAAGCGAATAAAAGGGCACGGAAACTTTAGAACGAAGGAAGACTCAGTCGGATGCTCAAACTTTAAAGTAACACGCATGAGAAAGAGTATGACTAACATAGCGTCAAGTTCATTTTCTAAAGAACGAATGTATCCTTCTCCCTGAAAGTTACATTACTTGCTAGAATTCCTTTATGGAATAACGTAAACGAAATCTTTACTTAAAAAAAAAAAAGAACTTTCGTTTAAACCAGAAGAACAGTAAAAGAAAAAGGGAAGTACACGTACAATACATTAAAAACTTTCTCGTAGCAAGAAGAAAATTACAACACGTGTACGTGATTATTTCTAAGCTGATAGCAGGTAAATACGAACTTGCCCGATGTAATTCGCTGCTTTTTCTTACAAAGAAGATAGGATTACAGATATGATACTCGAGTTAAAATTATATCTTCCCCAAGGAACTTTGTCTTTCTTAAGTTTTCTGCATCTATTGGAGCGAAGATTAAACACATATTTCTGCAAGGAGATCCGCAAATTGCAATGATTATTTATTCATCCATCGTAAAACGTTAATACGGCCAGTACGACAAAATTTCGATAGCAAGACCGATTGTAACAGAAAATGTTTTAGAATTAACGATATTTGGCGGATTTTTATCGCATCGCTCGCTTCGTTAGGCTTTTGTAAAACGAAAGTGATCGTAAGGATTTTATTGAGTCGAAGCAAGAGTTTCATCATAAAATCGCTGCCTCTCCGAAAACGAGAATGAGAAATTGCGACGGAAGCTTCTTCAGAGATATACATATTCCGATCGTTTTTCACCGATCATAATGCCAATAAGAGACAAGATTTTGTTTCATAAGAAACATATGCAGCCCGTATGAGATTTTTCATCCTCTAAATTACGCTCAATACGGAACACTCATACGAGAATAATCCGCTCAACGATTTTTCGCACGTACGTGACTATCCAGGAATAAATTGGATTATATGAAGCATGGATTGATCCTCTTGTTTCGTACCCAAGAATCTCCTTTTTCAAGAAGAAGACAGATTCCCAAATGAGAATATTTTTTCGCCTATTTTATATATAATATATAAATGTCCGATGTATGTATACAAATCTTTTCTTTTTTCTAGAAAACAGATAAAGAATAGGATAAGCAATTACGATATGATGGAAGATTTAATGTTTTGTTGCTAATTGCATTTATTTTTTTTTTTTTTTTTTTTTTTCTTTTTAATAGACTACGCTCTGCAGTCAACTTTTCAATATCAAAGAATTGAACACCAAATGGAACAGTGGTGAAGAATGACTATTCTGCTCACGTGCTACCTATAGAAAAATCGTGATGTATTCAAACGTCCTACGTATTCATTTTTACTGAAAATTATTTAAATTCTTCAGACCAACTCTGGTGATTTATTCGTAAGAATTGAAAATCATGTCACGAGTTATATGTATTTATAGTAAAAGTTAGATAGTACAACATTGTAGATTGTGTTGTGATAATTGTCCTTAAAAATTAAAAAATAATCTATAATATTTTCTAATGAAAATTTGATTTGAATAAATTTCTGTTGCAGATGGTGTAAACATTAGTTAACAAAACACTATCCGAAATATAACATGGGGGACGAAATTTCGATATTCTTAGTGGTGATTCTTGCAATTGGTGGTTTAATGATGATGAGCGCATTGCTAGCATGCTACGCGTGTATCTTCCGAGATCTTTGCTGTAGACCAGAGGACAGATCAAAAAGGAGACGCGCCCAGAGCCCTCACCATGAACCTGATGATCCTAACAGACCCAGATTGGAGGCAATGCTATTAAACGACATTACGCAAGGAGAAAGTATGCCTACTGAATCTGAGAAAGTTTAATCAAAAGAAATATACGCGATATGAAATTTATATCAAGGATTAACTTCTTGAACGTAAATCGATAATCTTAGGAGAAAATTAATCGAACAGAAAATAGGAGCATTTAAAAAATATGTCGTCCACGTTTTTCATTAATGGTTGTAAATACGACGTATAAACGGACATAATTTGATTTTTATTTCAAACTGCTATGTTGCAGATTAATGTATTATGTACATATTCAAATACATTTATATACGTATATACATACATTGTCTATTATATATATGCAGCAAACATCATATAATAAAAAATCTCTGTTAAAAATATTTAACATAGTTTGGTCACCAACAAACGGCATGCCATAATATATGGCTGTATCTACATCTATAACATTAATATATAAAATAAATTTCTATTTGTATTTCTCGCACAATCATTATGCTACCCGCATTGTATATAACAACACACATACTCCCATCCTTTCTGGTAACTCTACTTAATAATTGGTCTAAGTACCCGCGAAAATGTTTTAGGTTTGAAATATTGTGCAATTACAAATGGTCTAATAATATATTCGACTAGCTGATTTGGCTATTAAATTGTTGGAGTACGGATAGTACTACTTCGCGCAAAGTCTGAAATATTTGAATTATGTTTATTAAATGCTGTATGTTAATTACCAGAATGATGATAATTTGAGAGATAATTTACTTACCTGAGGTTTACAATGTTCTTCTAACCAACTGAATACGCATCCAGATAATTCTGCAAAATTTGCTACTGAAATATTATTGAATGTTTGAAACAAGCGATCCATAATTGCCTGAAACTATAACAATAAATAGATTGTGGAGTATTCCCAAGATAAAATAGTTCAAAACTTAATTTTATGGAATGATTAAATACTATAGTTTAATCTTACCACTTGGAATTTGGTTTCATCGGATACTCGCATTTCTGCATGACCTGGTTGGGTTTGGTGAGCTTTCACAATCTGCTCATAATTAGCTTGCATGATACGTAAGGCAACAACTTCTTTTCTTAATGCATTACGTTCTTCTTCCTGCTTTTTCTTTTGTTGCAACAAGAATTGTATGTAATCAATGGATTTTTGAAGTACGGTAGCCTTGGAAAGTTTGTAACCCGAAGAATCAGTATGTTGACAAGTAGGAACCAAATCTTGAAGAGAATCATATCCCTTCTTGATAGCATCTCTCCTTTTCTGTTCTGCTTGTGTATGAGCCTCTCTCCTGCGTTCTTTATAACTTATGGTTGAATTTTTATTATCACTATCTTCATCTTCTGCAATTAATTTCATTAAATTTACTTGTAAATTATTGTTATATTTTAAATAGTTTATTCTCACAAATTTCTTTACTTCATTACCTGTATTATGAGCAGATGAGGATGGTGTATTCACTGACCCAGTACTACTACAACGAGAAAAAGTATATTTTTCTGTAGGACTAGATGGTTCCAGCTTCATATCGCTATCTCCTCCTATATTACCTCCACTGCGCATTGCTAAATTTGCTATTTCCATAAAATACATCAAATATAATTTGCAATATTACATTTCAATATGGAGCAAATCGCTTACATTTTAGAATAAGAAAACATTGAAAACAGAAAATAATACGTTAAAACCATTAAACAATAACGCATAATATCAGATAATATCAAATGAGAGCAAGATAACAATGTGGTAAAGCACAAACTGATAAAGCTAAAGATATAAATTACGATTCCACTCACAGATTTCGTATCTATCTTTGTGCAACGTATCTGCCATCGCGTCAACAATTTATTTGTTGGAAAGGAAGAAATCGAATGTAATTAAAACGCGCACGTGGGAAGGTTATAACACAGTTACAACAAGTAAGATATGCCAAAAATATATAGTAACAAATCACGGATATCCATAAAGATTCGATCGATAAACTATCACATTAACGAACACACACTGACTTCGAGAGACTTTTTATGTCTATCAAAAACACGATCACGGTTCCATAATAAACATTATTTCGTAAGGACAACGCTATTGTCTGTGAATACTGCCATCTTCGACAGAAATGCAACTGTTGAGAGAATAGTCAACAATGAAACAAGCAGGGTCGCCACCTATCGAAACAAAGATAGTACAAACTGTCAAACGAAGCCACGTGCTCGCCTAGCAGACGAAAATGAAAGTCAAGGTTGTATCAGACCAATTGGAGCAGTTCAATCAACTTTCAATCGGAGCAAGTTTAATATCTTTGCTCCATTTCCTTTTATATATAATCGAAATAAAAGGCATTCACAAGAGTACATATTTTTATGTTAAATTACGTTTATTATAAGGTGTATCTAATATATATATTTACAATCGCTTTAATACACGTAAAATTATTTATGATAACGTTTCGGCGGTACGACGTTTCGGGCCGTAACGCTGGCGGCAATTATATTCCTATACACTTCCTCCTCATATGTGTACTTGTGACCCGGAGACCATTCAACCTGCTAATACACAGATATACTGCAAACAAATCATGGTCCTCGGATTTTTCTAATCATGATGAATGAAAATCGACAAATTATCGTTTCTGTGCTCGCATTGTTAACAATGCACAGTACTACTAATTAGGAAATTATTCTATCTCTAAATTGTGTATTCATTGTTATATTCGATTGTATATTCTTAGTAATCCATATATGTAGTACACAACGCTACATTTGTATCATTCGGGGACGGATAATGTCGGAAAGCCGATGACTGTTAAACTATTTTAAGACCATAAACTGGCAATGTGTATCATCGGAAGTGTAAATATTTCAGTGGGAGTACATTTAGTTATTGATTCATAAATACAATTCGTCTGAAGACTGTATACAGGATGCTGTTACATTCAGGGGCCTAGATTATATTCACGTAAAATGTGACTCTCGTTACACAGTTTTCTTTCATATTTTCATTCGTTCGTGTTTCTCTTTTTTTTTTTTTTTTTTTATCGTTTTTCGTTCCTCTTACTATTTAATCCGTCAAAACGTATTACTATTCGCGATAATAAGCATACAATGCAAGCATTTCGAAATTTCCGACACAGTGACTTAATTACGCCCGCCCCCGCAATCCTATTCAACATAACATTAAGTAAAATTCACACATTTTTTCATTTTTATTTCATTTCTTCCGTAGCCAGAAACGCCCTACATGTATTTTATTTGAATAAAGGTCACTTTCCCGCAGTTAAATCGATAAAGCATCACATCGTAAATTCTCATTAAGTTTGAATTTAGTATTTTTAATATATATATATATATATATCACGCGCACTTATATTCCTCTCGCACAATTTCTCACATACATGCATCTTCGTGACGTACTCGTTATCCCGTCCGTTCGCTAAGTTCATTTTTTCCACCTTTTTTTTCTCCTAATTAATTTTCGACATCGATAAAAAATTATATATATTTCGATAATTATTTCATCATTAATTAATTATTATATCTTATTGTTCCATTAAAGTTTAAACTAAACTGTTCTGTGTGGTATGCATATCCTGGCAAATACCACACTTATATATATATATATATATATATATATATATATATATATATATATATATATATATATATATATATTTATTTATATATTTATAATAAAGTATCATTTTTACTTATTATCAGTATCCTTTATATTTATTACTAGAATCATGAATTGATGATTCATGACTCTACACATCTCATAATATTTCAAACTACAATTCTTTAAGATTAATTAGGATTGGTGCAAATAATATTAATCAATTGAATCTACGCAGTCCGATCATAGAGCATCGCGCACGGTAGTCCGTCCGACATTAAAAGAAATTGCAAACTTTTTTATTGATCTGATTTAATAACTATTGATCTCAATAACCATTCACTCCTTTCTCTGGTATTGTATTTTTTCACTTTCATGTAAGAACGTGGCGTGAAATTTGTAATTACTTTTAAAATTGATATGACTGATAAATTAAGAAACTGGCGTTTGGAAAACGTTTTAAAAATAACCTAATAATAATTTTCCTATAAATAATTGATCCTATAAATTATTTCCTAGCGCTATTAATATTGCAATATACACCATCTCGTGAAGAAACTCACATATTTGAACGATGGCGACTTGAAAACAAAATAACATCCATTATGATATTTCAGCATATTTCCACTTTCTCCCTAACCTCGTATTTTTTTAAGGCTCACAGAACTTTATATTATTACAAATGTTTTGATTTCATCTAGGGTGAGCTGCTCTATTAAATTAATCTTTCTAATTACACGTAGGTGCTTTAACAGCCAAGAAAGAACATAAATCGATATATCACATCATTATGCAAAAGCAATTCAGCTTGCAAAACCTTTGACTTTCTTTTTTTGTTGTTGTTGTTTAATTGAGCAGACTTAGATAAATTAGACAGAAATTGATATGAATATTGATGAACTTGGAGTACCTGCGCGAACTAGTCTCATTCAGTCCTCTCAGGTACTTATTCATTGATACTGTGAAACAAAATTTGCTAGAATCATGTCTAATGTCCACTCGAAATTTTATACAAAAATTTCTACAAAGACAAGAATATCCTCTTGCCTACCTGAAACAAAATTCATCAAATTTGATAATTTTTGTTTAATTCAGAATTGTAATAAATAGTAAAGTACACAGAAAGATGAATTTTCGCGACTTGAATAGAAAGAATATATTTTTTCCTTTGTTCGATTATCAAATTTTCCATTTTTGTATTTGTTCTTGTGTATTGTCTAGTAGGTACTAAATTAAGTTGTTAAGGACAAAATATTACGACAACAAAATTATCTTAGAAACGTTTAGAAAGTAAATAATAAATCAGTGCATGATTTGTAATCAAGGAATACAGAAGGTGAATTCTTGCTTGTCGTCGTATGACATTTAATCTGCTCTATTAGCGTGATATTATTGTAAAATAAACATTTTATGCAAAATTCAACTCTTCCGTTCTCCTTATATATATCGTCACGAGAATAATAATAATTAAATGGGTTCGAAAAAAGTAGCGCTCTTGTTACTTTACGAACGACACGAATGATCAGCTATCATTTAGAATATTTGTAGACGCCACGGTGTGTGACAAATCCGTCCATAATAAAATAGGAAAATTAATCGCGTCAATTCCCTTCGCGCGGTAACCAACATGGCTAGAATTTGTCAAAACGAGGTTCGTTGCGCGAAATGCAGGACGTTGAGGAAAGAATTTTGTACTTTTCTAACAAGGAGAGGCACGAGGTATAACACTGATTTTTCGATCAGCTTTTGTATAATGATAGAATTGAAGATATTAATCATCTGCCCGCAAAATGGAGTACTATATTTCAATATTTTAAATTCCATGATTACGGAAAAGCTTATAGAAAAATTAGCATCGCGCCTCAGGATCTCTCTTTGTAAGATCATTCGCTCGCTAGCGTAAAGGAACATGTTACTCCAAATAGGAAAACCTTTTTCAAGAACCCAGTAAAGATGTTTACACAGATATTTTTGTACCATGATCAGTATCGATTTATATCTTCGAGCGTTTAACCTGGCGTGACTTGGCAGTACGACGAGGTTTCTTTCCGGCGTCGCTCGGTGCTTCCTCGGTGGTGGATTTCCGTTTTGAAAGTAGTGAAGGCACAGGAGCCTTTGGTGGTGCCATTTCCACAGTTGGTTGTGGTGGCGCTGGCGGTGGTGGTGACGATGGTTGTTGTGTAACTGGTGGTTGTGGTGCCACTTCGGTAAGACTCTGTGCATCTGCTATGGGAATGAAGTCTAATCCTTCATCAAGCGTTTCTGGTAATACACCTTGATTCGTTAAAGCTTGCAAATCCTCCGTTGGAGCTAGCACAGATTGCCCACAGACTACACATACGGGTATCGCCGGAGACTTAGATCGCCAATACTGAAGCTCTGTTTTACACTTGTTCAATTCCTACGCAATATACAATCACAATTTCATAAACTATGAAGTAGTAGAGAAACATACGAATGATTAGAAATATCATTTTAGATTTTAGATATGTTTAACTAATATTTTTAGCCAGATTGAGACATATCTTTTCTGTCGTGTGTTACTTCTTACGAGTACTAAGAGTACCTTAGTAAATACCTGTAGAAGTGTGCTAAATTTACGAGAGGTTTCCTCGTTCTTCTTGTCGTTTTCATCAAGACGTGTAGCATATTCAACAATCTGTTTCTGTTGTTCTGCTATCTTTGCTTTGCAACTCCTCAAATCTCTACGCATTAATGTTAGTTGACTATTATATCGTTTCATGCCTTGTTTAATTTTACGAATTCGTTTTCGTAACACCATATTTGACTGTGGAGGTGACACATTAGATTCTAAGAGACCAGGATCATCAGAAGAGTGTGGAGGGGAACCTTCTCCACTATTGCTTCCTGATTTACCAGTTCCAACAGCTAAAGGTGTAGAGTCTAGGCACATGAATGGCTTATTCACAGTACTAGAAGCTGTAACAATTAAATAAATAGTATACAAAAACGTACAATTAGAAGCAAAAATTACTATATAAAGCAATACATTAATTTCGTTTTAAGAAACTTAAAATTTGTGTTCTTTGCTCACAGGAGAATGTCCCAGCAAGATCTAGGAAATCTGCTCCAAAGTAGGGAATTTCTGGTAATGTTGGTTCAATACGTTCTTTAAAGTACTCCATAGCCATAGTACTTAAATCAAACAGCTCATCTGTAACTTTGTATGGTCTGGCTAATTTTGGAGTAACTTTTATATAATGTAAAATACGATAAACTTCATCTAAAATCTGAAATATAATTAAAAATTGGAACTCATATAAATTTGTATATTGCATATTTTTATCCTTGTAACTCGCAAGAAAAACTTTATTTACCTCTCCAGGAAAAAAACAACAATGTTTACGTTCAATGTGCTTCCCAAAACTCATTTGGAGCAAGGTAAGACGCATATGAAGGGTTTCAATAATATCTGACTCACAAGCTAATGGATGATTACGACGTGCAGATTCACGCCTTGGCATCTGTGCTTTAATTGCCTGAAAACGACTCAACATTTGTGCCTGAAGCTTTTGAAAAGTAGAATTCAGTATCGATCCACAAACACGATCCATCTGATGACAAATCTACAAAAAATAAATGTAACATGAACATATATTTCTTATAAACGTCAAGAAAACACTGTGTATAAAATTTTACAAGTTATATAACCATTTCATCCCACAACTTTGACTTACAGGACGTAGATGAGCCACTGTATTATAATCCAAATAGCTAAAAATCTTATCAAGGATTTCAACTGGTAAGTCAAGGAGGTTTAAATTTCTATAAGGAGGTGGCTCCGAAACAGATGCTCCACTGTATGAGCTAGTCATTGCTACGGATTGTTGTCTTCTGGATGAATTCACATCTGTAACTTCAGCAGTCGACCCACCTCCATTACTTCCACCCATACTACTTGACTGACGAGTTGACACCATAATTTTAGTACTTTTAGCTGATCAACTCCAACAAAATCTAAAATCAAAATTCATTATGAGTAAAATTTATCTTTATACAAAAATTATCAGAATATATAAAGAAGAAGGATAGGAGAATATCCATTTGAATTCAGTGATATTAGAAAATAACTTATTCATAATGTAATAAAAGGTAGGATAGTATGGTTAATGATACTGTAAACAATATACCTGTTAACAGATAAATTGCACTTAAAAAATCACTAGCTTCAAAACAAATTATGCACATATACATGCACAGATTCTTCCAGTATTTTCAAAGAACACTACATACAGTTGCATTGATTGAATAAACAATTAGATTTTATTCTGACGTTCATTTATTTACACCAATTGTTCAATTGTATAATTTCTCAAGCTTACTAAAAATTATTGATTCGAATAATGTTAAATCAACTATGAGAAAGAATGTTATTTTCTCTAACGCTAAATATAACAAAATTTCCCGCTGGTGCAGTTTTATGCTTTCCCAGAAGAAATTCCGAAAAACCAAATAACCAAGAACGATCGTGTTAAAAGAAACATATGAGATTTTAATACGATGAAATATCTACATGATAGCGAAAAAAGACAAATTCGTAATGTAACTAGGGTCTTGAAGATTCACGTATGCCTCGGTTATTTTCATCGGTTCTCAAAGGACGAAAAACAACGAACGTTAGCAAAGGTGAAAGCAAAAAAATCCAAGAAAAAAGTTGAAACAAAATGGAAACTAAAATTCCCGAGATCGGAATGGAAGCTCCTTCAAGAGGAATCAAACTGACGAATTGAAAAAGGTACCTGAATAATATGCGAACAGTTCAGCAACAGACGAATACTTGGTGCATCAGAGTACGACTGAGATCGCCGAATATCTTGATCGAATTGTATGTACAGTAACCAAGAAATGAAAAATACAAGATAGGCAAAAACAGGGAATATCTATGCTCACTACTGTAACGAGATGGCCGTGGCGTGTTATGCACACTAGTCATACAAAGTTATACAAAGCCCGCTGGAAACAAACAGAGGGAAACCGGGTGACCGTGCGCAATCGATGCATCTATGACTTTTCTATCTTTCAATGAAATAGTCGAAGAAACTGTATATATTTTTAAACGTAAACCAATAAGAAGGATCATCGTGAGAATGCGAAAAGAATGAATCGAACGAAGTGGAGGAAAATCACATACCCCCTGTTAAACGACGAAAAGCAATCACTGTATTCGCGTTGGTGTTTTCAGCGACATTTTGACGGAGATCCCTTCCTTCTCCTCACGACCCCTGCTTTAACGCTCTCGTTCTCACTTCGTTTCACTATCGAAGCTTTCTCGTTTCGTCTCAAGTATTCCTATCACTCTCGTTCGTTGCTGCTTTTCTATATACCTCTCTCTTTCCGTCTTACATTGAATATAACTCATGTAACTATGGCGCACTCACACGCATATAATCCGTACCCGGAAAAAAAGCCCGCGCGTGCAAGGAAGAAATGCTTCTTTTCCGTTACTTATTTTGGGACCTGTTTTCTCTCTTTCACCTTCAGAAAATCACCATCAAGTGCATCGGCTTCGGGTCTATAAATACCAGAATAAAGGATAACGATGTCACTATCTTACGAAGCTGTCTTGCTCGCAAACAAGGTTCGGTTAAACGAGACAAATTTTTATTATTTACTTTCTCTTTTTTTTTAATGTGTATATGGTTTGGTTTTATTGGTGCGAATCAGTTTAGTTTCGTTTGGCTACAATCAAGATTAGCGCACAATCAACGCCGACGTCGACGATGACTACTATCGCGACGACGACGGCGACCAAATGTACATAGTATATCCCGTAGTATCGTCACTTCGTTCAACGGTTGCTCACATTCCGTGAAAACGTACCCAACGACACACGAACGATTGTCGATTGGTCGACTGACAGGCTAGTTCGCAACGCGCGCTATTCGAACAGCATTTTAATGGCTATTCCACAATCTGTGCAGGTAAGAACCATCTCTGTACAGTAAAGATGTACGTCCGTTACCCATAGTAGCGTCGTGTATAGAAGAGAAACTCGTAAAAATTTTCATTTTGGAAGCTACGCTAGCGACATCTATAGATTACGCTAGTCAAGAAAAGAGCGCATAATTTAAATTTGAAAAGGGTGCAGCCCCATAACCAGGGTTATGTGATCCGATTTGGAATTTCGATTAATGTTGGAAGTGAAACGTACGTATTATTAAAACATTATAATTAATCTAAGCTCAACTGCAGTAAATAATAGTTTCTTTTGTTTCTTTTTACAGGAATGCGTTTAGATGCGTTTAGACCCTAATTTAATATATATCGAACATTATGTAAATATTAAACTATTAATAACAATGAAATGAAGAGAAAAACAAAAGTTAAAAAATTTGTTGTTTAAATTTTAGTCAATAATTATTTTAGGTATATAGTTTTGTCTTTGCAATAAATAGATCAAAAAGTCATAAAATTGGAGAGAATTTTATCGATAGAAATTTTTATTATTAAAATTGTATAATATTGAAAATATTTTCTGTATTAAGAGATATTAAATAAACAAGTTCTACCTACATGTATCTTCATACAATATAAAATTTCATGTATAATTCAATCAAATCTATATTTATATCTATATTTAACTATAAAATTATTTATCATTTGGTAGGGGTATTCTGTGATATATAAAATCGTGTATAAATTATTAATATATAAAATATTAGGAAATCCTTATCGTACAATCCTATTGTCTTTTTTTTATGTACATGCTAATATAATGTACATATTAAAAATCTCACGAGATTAAATGAATAGATGAGGTCAACTTTCTTGTAAACCAACTAAGCCATTGTAAGATACATTAATGCTTACATTTTAAAACATTATAATATGATAACGCACGACATGAAAAGATATAGAATTGCCCGATCTATCATATACATAATCGTCTTATTGTGACTCAAGAATGAATCTTTTCTGAGTTATGGCATATTTTTCTTTTCTGTGAATTATTAGCAATAGGAATAAACTTTTTCTAATGTTTTTGTAAAGAAGACATAGAACTCTCGAATTTCAGGCCAATTTTATCGAGGAAGAATGCATTTTTCGCTTGATTAATTAATAACTTGTCAAAGAGTTAAAAATATGGTTTGTTCTGCGAAATACAAAAATATCCTAACTAACACCGATACGCTCAGTTAATTTCCAATTGCAATAGGTTCTCCTTTTCGGAAAGAGTTGACCTTGCTGCAAAGTGCAAGGGCCTAGTCGTCTCATAGATTATGCAGATTTTTCCCATATCCTTTTGTATAGGGGATGCCTTTGCGTAGCGTATACCGGGATAAATAGTGGGACAAAGCGTCAGTCAGTGATTCTGAAAAATATGCCTCACACTGCCAATTCTGAATTTGTAAATCAAGATTGTATCACCAAATCGACGACAACCTTCTTATCTAACATAATGGAAACGTCTTTAATTAAATTATACATGTCTTTTAAAAGCAATATTAGGAAATCATATCGATAATGATAATCTTTTATTTTTTCTACGTTTTTATAACTGTGTCACGGGACATTATCATTTGCCCCATTTAATAAAACGTTTCTCCTGCTCCTTTATCTACCTTTAATTCAACATTCTATGAAACAAATAAAAATTAATCGCTATTTAAACAATTATATATAGATATCCTTTCGCGTGTAGAAGAAGGCGTATTCTTTCTATTTCTATTTATTTATATTCTTTATATTCTTAAATCAATTGAATGCATGTTGTTGTTTTACGAAATGCGTAAGCATTGTCTCAGACAGTACTTCGCGCGATAAAACAGAAAATTATCAAAATGCTGAAGAGTATAAATCGCGTCATAGCCATTCTTGTCATTTCAAAATGATTATCTCTTTGACCTCAAGCGAAGGAATTCGCCTTTGCCCTTGTCTTCTTTCCGACCGAATAGCCGAAAGATTACTTCAAATATAACAATTCTATATGTGCGCATTGCATAATGTTTGTGAAATCGAGTCGAAGAACCTAGCGGCGGTTTTCTTGAAACTTTTATTCTGAAACGTATCAAACGAGGCGACCTTCATCAAACATTTCGAAGTTTCGTTGAAGCAGCTGTAACTATTGTCGATATTTCATACTGCTAACAAGTAAGATTCGACACGAAAGCAAATATACATACCCTAATAAATACCTTTGCAATAATCGCAGCTACCTAAGCGTTCTGCTAACTATACCGTTTTCCCCGGTTAACAACGAATCATCGCTGACAACGTACATTTGACGTTTTCATTAATTACAGTAACAATTTTAGCACGTGTTGATCTGGTAGCCTGGAAGTTAAAATATATTGCACAAGTTAATTTAAAAAAAATATGATTTTATCGAATATTCTTTTGCTAATGTTTAACACGTGGTAGTAATGGATCAAGTTTCAGGAGAATTTTTATTGGACATTTTTTCTGTTAGCATTTAACATGTAGCAGTTGAGTAAAATATATGAAACTTCTTTAATAAGGCTTGAACACGATAAATAAAATTGTTGAATATAATCGATGAAGCTGCAGAAAATTTTTAGAAATCTCTAACTGGAAACGACGAGGAAAATGGTAAGCGGAAGCAATCTGACCAAACGGAAGCTGACACATTCAAAATGCAGTAATGGGTTCTTACGAACGTCAAAGTACCGCAAGCTATGCTCACGTATGTCACGAACGTCCTCACACGACTGGTCTTTTCGTTGGGCCCGAAGAAAAGCAATTTAATCGTTTAATATTTTGAGTACGATACATCCAAGTATACCTTTGAGAAGTAAGCAGAACAGATGTCATAGACTAATAACATTTTGCAATATTTGAGATAGAATATCTACAGTGCCAAGGACAATGCCTGTTTGAAATATAGTTAAGCGAGGAAGTACTGAAATTCATAAAATTATGGTATTATCTTAAATTTATTCTTACGTAGGAGGCTTTGATATACGATAAGTAGAACAAACTATCGTAAATTAGCATAAAACATTGGAATGATATTATGTACGTAGAAACTATAAAAAGGAAGAACAAATAAACTATTAAAGAGGACATGCTTCATACAGGTATACACATAGATTAAACTTTAATCAAATTATGTCGATCTTATATACAGCGAGTGCATACACTTCTAGTTTACAATGAAACATTTTTTCTTATTATTACGAAATAACAGGTTCGTAATTAAATTACTATTTTTAACTCGGTGCAATCGGTACATGTCAATTCTATAGCAAACGAACCGGATTGGAAATACCACAGAAATTGAACAAACTGTGTATATACAGTGACTAAATAAAATCTCAATTTTTACAAAAAAAAAAAGAAAAAATAATTTTTAATTACAAATTATTATAATCTGTAAAGAATAGTACCATTTACCACAATGCCATTCTATTAGTTTACAACCGGAAAAGGGAATAAACAATCGAGTCATTGAATCAACCCGAGTAAGGAGGCTAAGACAAACTTTGAGAAACCGTGTCTCCATCGCAATTTCTATAAACTGTGTTTGTTTCGAGATATCGGTTTGAGGATCAGTGAATCATCAAAAATCACCATCGAGCCTTTTATCCCCTTCCTGACTTTCTCGATATCGCGTTTACCTGACCATCATCCTCGCTTCTTCGTCTCCACTAGCTGGTATATAAATTTGTGCAGAGTCGATAGGCTACCGCAAAATAAAAGTGGTGGTCTCTTATTTAACATAGTCGACAAGCCGGCAGTCGCTCAGTCGACCACCGACCGTAACAGAGTATTCGTATTTCTAAGTTAACATATCGTTGAATCGGCGGTACTTGGATCGACCCTCGACACCATCCACTTGCAGTGAAAAGTGACAGTTGCCTCTTTCGTCATGGCTTTCTTGATCGTCACGCTGGGGCTCCTATTGTCGTCGAGTAAGTCCTTTTCTTCTCTTCTTTCTCTTTTTAGACCGATGATTCACGAAAAGGTTAGGCAGTCGTGATTCACTGTGAAACTGGGATTTCGATTTGAAAGATCGCGCAGCGAACCTTTTTTTTTTTTTTCGTGACACAGACGTTGAAGAATTTTTGTAGGGACGTTAGCTTGGAAGATGATCGGGCCTGCAGTGAAACATTTTTTCGCCACTTCAGGATCCTTTGTAGAAATAATAGCGAGAGTTTTAGCTGGAAACTTGATTATACCTTCGATCTACCGAATCTCTTTGAGAATTTGATGAGAATCCTACCGATGCGATATAAACATCGTGGGATTTTTTTATAGCAACGATAGTCGAGGTTTTGGTTTGAAATTTCACGGTGGTGCGAATCCAAGATTTTTTTTTTTTTTTTTTTTAGAATCTGCCGCTCCTAAATGCATCGCGAACGAAAATTCTTGGAACGTGACATAAAAATCGAAACATTTCTATAGGAATTAATAGATATTTATGACGAATTTCAGTTTAGAAGTTTAGCTGTAATTCGAGATTTTGTGACAATAAGGACCGTATGATTTCAACGATATTTCGGTATAACATAGATTCAGAACTTTAGACGTTCAATGTTTACGATATTCAATGCTTGCACGGTCATAATGTAATATCTTTTCGTGTTTTATTGAAGTATTCCTGTTCAATCGTACTTGCAGTTTCGCTTTTGTAATTTTGCAATTTTATAATTCCTACTTTTATTTTCCTCTACTTATTACTATTACGTATCTACGTATTATAAGGCTAACGACCGTTTAATAGAGAAATAAATAAATGTTGAAGACGTTTAAGAAATTTGAGATTTCTCACATATTCTGATGAAAACGCTTTTGACAGTGCGACGTGGATATTAATGAGTTTTTATGGGAATTCTGCGGTAGATGTAATTCGAGATTTTTTGAAAATTCTTGCAATTGTTGTATATCTTCGGAGAAATATTTCTCGAACAAGACGAGATTTACAATTGTCTATAGTAACACAGGTATAGTATCGTGGTCGTTAGGATCTCGTTCATAAAAGTGACAATAGCAGGGCAGATATGTAACGAAATACACAGAGAGATATAATGGCGCATTTTATTTGATAACGATATCAACAATTAAAGTGAAAGCTTAGAATACAATTAAGATATGATAAGAAACTAGCAGTCTACGATTGTCTATATATTTTCAAGCATACTAACAATGCTCTTAAACGTGCAATACTTGCTCCTTTCTTTCACTTTCTTCGATTAATAAACATTACTTAATTACTCTATAGCACTGTTGGATAACGCCAAATAAATTATCTGATAACGTTATGTAATATAAAACCGAGTACGATTATATACTAATACGTAGACTACTGATTTCTATGCAGATCCATATTTTCGAGAATATAATTTTGAAAAGTAGGACCTCGGTAAAAAATTGCTTTACTTACCAGCTATTATAGAAAGCAACTATACTTGGCATATTTTATATACTCACTGATATTGCATGGATTTTTGCAACTTTTAATTCTCTGTAAATGCATAAAATTGTAACAAATGTATAAAATGTGGATAAAGAAAAGAAAGATCTTGATTATGATTATTTCAACTCGCTATACATTTTGGCATCCGGCTATGGCTGCTGCTGACAGACTATAGCCGACGCTGAATCAATTATGCTTATTATTAATATCACGAAATCGCTTAAAATTCACAATGGGGTCCCATAGTATGGTCGAAGCATGTTTAACTCGGCTCATCGGTTGCATCGCAGCCGCAGCGTATGCTAACGACAATTAGACCCGGATTCACACTCGAACGAGATATGTTTGCGTGAAAACAGAAGTAAAAGCGTTACATAAAATTCACGAAAAGGGAAAGCTAAACACCATCGAGGCGTAATTTACGGTTCTCGGATTCATAAGCGTAAACAGAATCGCGAGCCGTTTGTAATTTACGGCGCCGCCTGCCACGTTTATTTTGATTAAAACATCATCGACTAAACTCCCAGAGTTAAATGCAACTTTTATGGTTTCGTTATATTTGCATTCTTATCGCGTTCTAACAGCCCCATACGAAATTTATGTTACCCAGGATTACGAAAAGGCAGAGCGTTTCCTCTCCAAATTCTTCTGTTCCGATCGAAAATTTAATCCCGCTGCGATCTTCGAATTTCTTGTATTTGGAAAAAAGACCTGTTGTCAGTTAAACAAACGGAAGATCGATACCGATCGTCCTCTTTTATCATTTTCATTGAATACGAGGCGAGATATATCAGTGATAGTAAATATCCGCGAAGTAATCTCGCTATTTTCGTGATCTACGCGTTACAGCGGATCGATTGATGTAGAACGCGTCGTATTTCAAGGAACGTGGCTTTGCCGGAGATACATCACGATTTGTAATTTGGTGGAAACGTTTCATGTGAAAGTGAAACGAAAAAAAAAAAAAAAAAAGAAAAAAGAAATATATACGTATCAATAGAAATATTTTCGTACGTTGCTGAAAATTTTGTCAAAATACTTCTTAGATAACGTTAGAAAATTACGAGTGGAAGAAAAACAATCGACGAGAAACGATAAGATCAATCAGGAAATTATAATGAAATAAGAGAGAATATCGAGTAAGATACAGATCTAATCAATTTTCGATAACTTGTTTTTAATGTGCTGATATTTTCTTACGTAATAAACACGTGCGACAACTTGATACGATTTTACAATACGATTAACGAAATTAATCGTGACGTCCGTGATATAAACACGTGATTGAAAATCGCGATAGATCTCGTGGCCCCAAATTTTCCACAATTATTTGGAGGAATAGACCGGTCGTAGGCAGTCAATTAGAATAAAATGAGATAATTTGATGTTCCTTGAACGAGCTTAAGGTTAATTAGCGCAATTTATCGTTTAAGAAATCGAAACTATCAAGTACGGTTTTTGTTGAATCCAGCGTCGCTCGTGCTTACGGCTTCTTTTCTCTCGAGTAAAATTAGTTCGAAGAATTAGTTCTCTGTAATTTACCTGCAATTTGCAAAGAATCTCTTCGATAATTACAAATGAAATACCTACTTACGATGGAGGCATCCGTTGTGACATAATGATAAAGAATCAATATCATAAGAGGGGTAAGTAGGGGTAAATCGTGCAGATATTTTTATCGGAAACGAGACGAACGAAGATCGTTTGATCGATAAGATCTTCGCTTCTTTCGTGATTATCACGATATATACAGTTAACACGAGTGACATTTAACGATTAATAAAATTATCTGCATCATTGAGAGAAGTGAAAAAGTAGAAAAACAGGAAACAGAAAAAACGAAGAACAACGTCTGCATGACGCCTTTCGCGTACAAATTATCGATACGCGAACGTTCTGCAAAATCGAGGACAAAATAGACAATGCATTTGTCACAGTGATGTCTGGAACGCAATAGCCCACTGTAATTTCGATTAAACGATTCCAATCGTAGATAGTGCAACAATAGAGTGACGCAAAAAATTGTCGTACCGTCGTTTACCGTAAAGTTCTAGTTTCCTAAGTTCCTCGATGTGTTTTCCACGTTTCCATC
The DNA here is from genome assembly GCA_905333015.3 of Bombus campestris. Taxonomy (NCBI): domain Eukaryota; kingdom Metazoa; phylum Arthropoda; class Insecta; order Hymenoptera; family Apidae; genus Bombus; species Bombus campestris. The sequence continues at coordinate 9,480,993 of HG995135.1, forward strand.
GACTGATAAATAACAACCGTATTAAAGCTTTCGCTCTTCCACTTTATAAACGTCAAACGTTTGCGTCGTTTATTAAAAAAAAAAAAGTTGAACGACGTAAACCGCGAATCGCGACGAGCAATTGGCCCGATTGTTTTGTCAAAAGGAATCTCTATTATTAGAACAGTATCTGACTTTCATTCAAAGTGGCATACTTACTCTACTATAAAAAGCTACTAATAAAATAACCATACACTTTCTATAAGATCGTGGCGAGGTTGATTTAGAACACCTTACCGTAATTCGTCAAGTCTTTCGCCTGATTTGCATATTGGACACGTCTGTTATTTACATAAAACAAAAAAAAAAAAAAAAAAGAAAAGAAAGAAAGAAAAATACGAATCACGCGGAGTAAATATATATTGCAAATTTAAAAATTTTCCCAAGGATTTCCTTTCTTTTTTTAACGTCTCACTATCCTGTGCATCTTACACGTGTCAAGTAACGATACCTAAAAAAAGTTGCATAGCTGTGTTTATCTAATTTTTAAAATACCATGCTTTATTTCCCAAGAATTCGCGAGACATATTTAAAACACGTATATCGGATAACGTACGTTGTACTTGAATCGCATGAAGTCCGACGCAACGAATTAGCGAATGGAATGGAAGGAGAAAATAAGAAAGAAATATAGATAATGTAATTAGCGTTTAAAAGAGAGAAAAAATAGTCGACGAAACGTTACCTGTCATTTTTCACTGAAAGGACGTACGTTTGATAAACGAAGCCGACGGTATCATTGCGTTCGATCTCCGCTACCTTTATGGAAAAAAATTACATATACGCGTAGCCCAAGAAGATATGTAATACCCATTAGTACATCCGATTTCACGGCCGCATTTTTTTTTACAATTTGCCTCGTGCTGCTACGTGTTGCGCAATTTCCTGAAGGAAAAACGCACCGGAAAAGTCGCGGCTTATTTCTAAGGGTAGCGGTTAACCATATTTAGTCGTCGAATTAATTTACGTACGAATCACTTATTTTGATGGTTCATCGTCTTCTACACTTGCGCATATCTACTTTTTACCGAGATTTCGTTTTGTCTTGATTGAACGATTCTTCTTCTTAGATAATTATTTCTAATTGGATTAACATATTTTTTTTAAATAACAAGACATCTAAGAACGTTGGAATAAATGTAACTAGCACTGTGTATGAATGGAATTAGGAATGATAGCATAGAAAAATTTCTCGAGCAATGAATGCGGATAAAAATTGTTATAATACTGAATAAAGTTATATAAATATACATCGTTCAAAGTATCATCGTTGGGATGTAACAAAAACACGCGGTAGACTTGTTCTCCGTACTACGAATCATTGATCGGTAAAATTAATCCACGTACTCGATTATTCGCTATTTAATCCCCCATTTAATAATCTCGATCGTTTTTGCGTACGAAAGTGTACCAGCCATTGAATCGAGCGTAGTATCAATGGAACGTTGAATTCTTTATCGTACGATCCTCTTATCTTGTCATTAATCCATTGTAACTTTTACAGTTTACACATCGTAGTTTACTTTACGTTATAAACTACCAATAAGTTCACTGAATCGTAAAATAAGCCAGTAATCGATAATTATTTGCTATTCTGAAATATCGATCGTCTTTAGCCAGTAAAGAGTAATAGAAAAAGTCAAGATTTCGTTATTATATAAATTTATCTGCTGGCGTTAGAATAACAGCAAATTCGCTGCATTTTGTATTTTATGTATATCACTGCTGCTGAAATAGATGAAATATCCAAAGTATACTGCTTGTTCAATTCTTTGGTAGTGGAAATAGATCGCTCTTTAGGTTCCTTTTCTTCAATTAAGAATACAAATTTGTCTAAACATCCGTAGTCTAGATATAGCGGTTTAAACTCGAGAGATTTTCACTGTAGAGTATGTTCAGCAAAGCGCACTCGATAGAGTATACTTCTATACTGTCAGGGTCGAGCCATACGTCTATAACCATTCAACATTAACGAATATTACAGACACGTCGATTTTAAGCTCGTGCAATAAACTTTCAACAAGTAGAAGTGGAATTAACAACAAGTAGATGGATATACGTGATGTATCTTTATACATGGAGTATTGGTATAAGTAGGGGCGTGCTGTATGAAAGAAAGTAATGCGAGACCTTCCATCGCAAACGACCAGCGAAATCGTAGATTGAAAGGAACGATGAAAACTACTGGAGTGTCGATGAACGCCGTGTGTTTTATAATATTTCATCTCTGGCCTCGATTGGAACAGGTAATTCGAATATCGAAGTGCCTTTGAAGAATGTAAATGAGTCTTTTAATGATTTGGATGATCGCTGAATCGCAGACATTTCTGCAAATTCGTATATTTATGAACATATTAAATTAAATTAGGCGATACATTTGTTCGAATTTTCTACAAAGTGTACGTTTATAGATGTACATGTGTCTATCGTCGAAAAAATTTTCGTACGTGCATCTTACGTTTTTTAAAAATAATTCTTACGTTCTCTCGTAAATAAATAAATAAATAAATTGATCAATAGCGAAGGAATCTACCACGCGGTTTAGTAACTGAAAAGACAAAACTAGGTAGTTTTATTATTTCATTCACTACATCTGCGAATATTTTGTGTAATCTCGTGTTACTCGCATTCTATGAATATGTGCATTTTGAACGTTTCCAGAATTGAATAAACATCCGCAGTCTAATAATCACGAATGTTAAAAATAGCACTAACTTCTTGCAAGGTAAAGGTGTTTCACAAGTGTGAAGTATGTGTTCTCGTAAACATACATATCACAGGTTACACCCTACAGAGAACAGTGAGTCTTTGTGCAAAAAGATATTATTATTTATTTATTACGTTTATTTATCTAATCTGCGTATTTACGATTAGATAAAAATAATTAGCGTTGCATTTGTTCGCTACTAACGTTCGTTTGTCAATTTCAACCTCACATGGCAAAAAGTAAAATAAACCTATAGCACTGAACATTCGGAAAGAATTTCCCGGAAATCGTAATAATATTCTTTAACTCACTGGCATAAATAGTCGCCTGCCATTTCTTTTAACTTAAGTGTTTCTTATTAATTTAAGTGTTCTGTTAATTGTCGTTTTCCTCCTAAACATTTGCACCTCACAAATAATGGAATCCTAAATGAGAACTGCGGACTTAGAAAAAGCCTGTTAAGAGAAATAGTAATATTGGTCGAGAGAGGAACGTTCGACGCTGAAATATTGGTTCGAGCCTGAAGTAATATCCGACTTCAATTTTAACCTTGCATCGTAAAAAATAAAATAAATCTTCGCGATTGAAGATAGAGAAGATTCTCGTTCACAGATCGTATCCCTTGAAATCTCAACTCTTAAGTAATAACGACTAACACAGACGATATGTAACTACTCGTATTAACGATTAAAATTAGTCGGCTCCTACTTATCGTTCTCTTTGTCAAACATTCTTCACGTTCGTACCAGATATCTCGCTTTAATTAACTATTTCAGAACGTAATAACGCGATGTTCGATCGTTCAGTGTAGCAATATCCTGCGCAATCGAATAACCAACCCAAGGTCGTCGTCCCTTTAACTTCTCTCCATCCGGAAAAAAAGCAGTTTCTCGCAACGAAACGCAACGATTGCTTCACTTGCAATACACGTGCTCCCATTTTCATCGAACGATGATCCTTGGTGTGAACATTTAGGTTTTACGAGAGAATCAACAGCGCATCCGTGACCAATAAAATCGAATAAACGTTTCGCGTATCGGAAGGACATGCTGCTGCTTGTACGTTCAATGGCGATGCTAAATCGGCTAAATTAGTTTATAGTCCTCGAAATGTCGTCGAAAGGACCTCCTACGTGGCTTGGCTGTCCGCCTGGCAATAATCGTCGATCCTGAAACAGAACCGTCGTTTTCTTCGTACGTTTGTCATTCGACGCACGTGTCGAGCATATGCATAGGATCTGGCAACGTGAGTACACGCGCCATATATCATTCGTAGAACGTGCAAGGGCTGGCTCGTTAACTGGTAATAATCGAGAAGCGCCTTTACTGTGAGCGAGGAAGTGGCCTATTTCCCTTTCCGTTTGGAACTTCGAATTTATCGAATATATACGTTCGAATCGTGAATAATCCATGCGTATGTCCGCGACTCAAGTAACCGCTGTGACATTAAATACGTTTTTCCGATAACGTGAAACCTTGGGGCAATACCTGACAAAGTAGACGTTCCTTTCCAGCGTTGATTTTAATTCTATATATTTCTTCCTGCCTTTCTTCCTCTTTTTTCTTCTTCTTTCGTACGTAGTCTGCATCTCCACAGCTGTATCGTGTTATATATTTTTTTATTACAGGCTGTAACAAAAATTTTCCCTGCTTGTTGTATTTGTTATATGAAATTTTCTCGCTTCATATATAACAGACGTAAAAGCAAGACGAATTTACGTTACAATCTAATATTGATACGTGTGTATGTATGCGTAAGATACGTACAATAAATTGTACGTGTTAATACATGTTTTATACGTATTACACAAGAAAGATATTATAGAAAGAGAGAGAGAGAGAAGAGAAGCAAGAGAAGAGAGAGTATCTACATAATGCACCGTCCGTTTTATTAGTTTCTTGTTTCCCTTTAAGAAAGTAGTAATCTGGAAACTAAATTGTAATTTGTCTAAATATGTTCCTCTAACTGTGAAAGAGATTAATAGAAAACAGTGTTATTGCACTTTCCTCGTTCTTTTATTTCAAATCTTACTTACTGATCATTTCAATTTATGCCACATGCAATAGAAAGCACGTATTTGCTCGTGGATTCGCCAGTATCTGCCGATCATTAGCGGAATGTTTTAACGAAGGAAAAAAGCAGAAGAAACATGAAACCGCCGTATACGACATATAACAGGTTCTTCGCGGCTAAAAACGTACTGTCCTTGTTGCATGCGTTAAACAAGTTTACATTTTATTATTCAACGGCATGTCAGCCGGACATGTATCATCCTAAGTATTTGATGTCGCAGCACGTAACGGTATAATCGGTGCAATCGAATTCATAGGGACGAATCGATATTCGTTGTCGGATGGTTTACCGTACAGGAGAGTAGCTGGCTTCTATATTTTAATCGACTCGGCTAGAACAACTCATCTGTGACGAACCGAGTGCAAAAGCAGCGCGCTCGCTTCTAAATCTTTCGTAAATCGACTTTCACTGGAGTCTCGAGAAGTTCCCACGGAAGTGTGAAACCGCTACAGATATCTGCCTAACCCAGATCCTTTTATCCGTTTGTTTACCGAGTTCACCGAGTTACACCAAAGTACAGTTTGTTTTATTCACGCAATTTCTTGCGATTTGTTTAATACTCGAAAGACGAGGGATGGATCAATTTTAATTTCTGCGGCTAACTATTTCAAGTGTATTACTTTATGAATTACGTTTACGCGTTACTTTAGCAGAATATACCGGTGATTCTTTCTTTTTTTTTTTTTTTTTTTTTAAGTATATTTAGTTTGATATAATCGAATAGAGAAAGCGAACAGTATTTACACGTTTACTATCAGACTGTGGAATTTTACGTGTTTGTTAAAAATTTCTTAGATACAGAGATAACGAGAAAATCGCATATGATATGGAAGAGTATGTGAAACATCGAAGATATAAGAGTACACTGATTGTAGTACGCACTAAGCGAAAGAACCGTCTGTTGGACTTTCGGTTTTCGAAGAAATATTAGTCTAAACATCCGTAGTATATTTGTTATTTCTTAAGTTAAATTTACGTATTTGCATGTGCTAGGTATGAAAACACAAGTATCAAATACTATCAAATTATCAAACAAAGAGGAAGAGAAACGATTCTGTATTTTCCTCCCAGTCGCGGAGAGACGCGTTCGTGTTGAAGCGCGTCAACGGGAGTCGTAAATTCCCGTTACGATTATAACAATCGACACCACGAACAGGTCGATCCCCTTATTTCTTGTGGGATAATAGGGATATTTGTTGTGGAATAAAACTGTAGTCTGCAGTCTTATAATATTTGCATTTTTAACAACTTATTACACTTGAGGTTCCGTCGTATCGGAAGATATAATTGATATAAATGACGAATAATAGATGAGTTGTATTAATAGAGAGTAGGTTAATGTAATGTCACCTAGATCGTAGTGAGGACTAAGTTTGAAGTAATATTGGAAGATCCGGAGTTGAGTTTATTCAAGAAAAGACTGACTGCTCCAAGAGTTAGATACTTAAGTTGACTACACGAAGCTTGGAAGAACAGTAGATAACTGATCCACGTCACGAAGCCTGGAAGAACAGTAATGACCCGTCTCGTACAATTACGGAGGAAAACTCGGTATGGGTGTCCTTTTTGAATGAGAAAATCCTGTTATTTTGATAGACAAACAACCGCTTTCTCCGTAAGTTATAAGAGCATGCAATAAACCTAAGGACTGTTTTAAGGACCATCCATAAACCGAAAATACTTATATGCATAGAAATTAGGCTAAAAAGATTCGCGGTTTATGGTGGTTCCTTAGGTTCATTGAGGGTCAGTGTAACGATATGTGGGTCCCGGCGGCCAGACTATGAGGGACGTCGCACGGACCGTCTTACGCGACGTAATAGATTTTTTATTTCAAGAATGATGCAAATTTCGCTGGATCATTTTGCTCAGTTAACCGATATTCCTGTTAACAAATAAAAAATTCATCGTTCTATGGAGTTGCTTTTATCTACGTCTATCCACACGACGATTCATGCGCGAAGATAATGAGGCTCTCACGATTGTCGATTTATGACCGTCTAATTAAAAATGAAATCTGATCAAAGCTGCTTATCTATGCGTGTGCAACGACTAGTAACATGTAAATCGACCGGTTTTACAAATTGTTGTTTGCATTTCAGATCTGATCGCCGCCAGCAGTGTCAGCTACAGTGCCGCTAAAGGTGAGTTTATGCTGCGAATCTTCGCGTAGAAAGAAGCGATTCATAGATACATAAAATTGATTTACGTTGAAGCTATGGGGACCTGTAAGTAAGTTGTTTGCCACTTCAACATGATGAATCAACTTTCTTCCTTAGAAAGCCTCATAAATGTCATCGTTTTAAACGCTATTACTAGTTCAACATTGTAATCTCATCACGATCTCGCTCGTATTTATGACTCAGATATGGAAAAGTTTATATAATGTATAATTATTTTGTTTTTATGAAACACACGATGTAACATTTACCTTATTTTCTCGTCAGTTTGCTCGTCCATAGACTTTGGCATTGCAAGCCATGTTTTACTCCTAACTTTCTTCGAAAACAATTTTTCTTTTTCTTCTATTAGGTATTTGATCTAAGGAACAGTTAGACGATACAGCAGAGACATCGATAAGTACTTTAGAATCTGTTTGCAATTTTTTGGAAACCTAGAACGGTGAACAAATTTACGTTCGAGATCGTGAAATTACGAAACGTGAAAATATATAGAATCAGTTAATTTAGAAATTGGTTTAATCTTTTGCGACATAATGGGATCGATAAAGTTCGTAGAAAAGTGAATCTTTGATCGCCTTCGTTTTGTTAAGAGTGTATTCTAAAAAGTATCTTTTCCAGTTTCTTCGTTACAGACCGATGACGAAGATGAGACGTGCATTGGGAAATTTCAATCTCCGATTGACATAGAAGAGAACAACGTTGAGCTTGCGTCTTACCCGAACCTGGAATTTTCCGATCTCCAGAAACCCCATAAAGCTCTCATAATGAACAATGGCCATACAGGTATGGAATAACAAGGTCGAGATATCGACGAGTAAATGAACGATGTTAGTCACTGTCTATTTCGTTAAAGCCTAAACAAACACGAAAATGACATTTTACTTTTAAAGTACATTATCTCTCACATATAGATTCAACGATTATTAAACAATTCTGGCAAATATCCTTTTCGCTGATACTATCAAAGTCTCTTCAAAATATCGTATCACTACAAGGGACTTATCGTGTAAACAGATTTATGAAAGAGTATTTCGCAAAAATTTGTGAAAGAAAAAGCGTTAGTTAAAGAAGAAAATTAGAAAATCGAAACAAACGTTCGGATTGCTGCGTATTGCTGCTATTACAAAGGAAAGTACAGTAGGAAAAATTACAGAGACAGAGAACTTTCTGTGATGATTTATTAAGAACATAAGAGGCAATCGAATTACGCGAAGAAACATCGGACATCCGACGATTCAAATGAATATACGTTTTGTGACGTTGCAATAGTCTTATAGTCGATAGTTAGTAGACACGATGATAATTTAAAAATTAATAATTCCTTATACGTACCTATCCTTATTCCCTCGCATACTAAAGGATGTTGCGTCGTTTAATTAGAATACGAATTTCCTTGTCATTCGTGTATTTTTATATTAAGTTACGTCAGTTTTATTTCCTTTGTTACAAACACGAGCGAATATTCCTATCCGACTGCATACTGAAAGACATTGCATTATCTAATTAGAATATAAATTCGTTTGTCTTTCGCGTTGTTTAATTATAAATCTCGTCGTTTTAATTCTCAACAGCATTCACGCGTTCTTTGATAATGTTGAATCATTCGGCAAATTAAAAGTAACGAGCATCGCGTGTAGCTATGCAAAACCCAATAATAACGCGTTCAACGCTAAGCTTTCGTTCAGCAATTGTATGTACGTCGTATTGTTTAAGAGATTAGTTCACCTATCTTTCCAAGAAGGTAGAAAACTTAGAAATTGAATTAACCCGTGTAGGAACATTTCGATTGTTCTATGCGTTCTTTGAACGTGACTCTTATCCTTGAACAGCTGCAAATTAACGTCGATTATAGCACGTTACAGTCATTGTCTTGTCTCGATTAAGATAAAGCTTCGAGGAATCATACGCATTAGAAAAAAATGGTCTCCGGGAAATAAGACCACTTCGTCAGATAAATTTTGCAAACACGATAAATTGACATCTGTATGTTTTCCATGGTTCTAGTTATGATCCACAATAGCGATTCTGCACCTGTCGAGATATCTGGGGCGTCCCTCAACAGCACGTACGTGTTCGAACAGTTGCACTTCCACTGGGGAAACAATGACAGTCTAGGATCCGAGGATCTGATAAACAATCACTCGTACTCCATGGAAATGCACGCAGTTTTCTGGAAGAAGGCATATGGCACCTACGACGAAGCGATAAAACAAGACGATGGTCTCAGTGTACTTGGATATTGGTATGAGGTATATAAGTATCAAATATTGACAATTATTTATTGCTACGCCGAGCAAGTTGGTATATGCCACATTATCGGAAATTATCACGAAAAAAATGACTACTTAACGATTAATTCTCTTCGAAATTTCAGTAAATATTCGACGAGTTTTATCGACTGTGAAAAATGTTGCAAATTTTCTGAGAAAATTTCTCTTTCCGAAAAATATTCCTGGAGAAAACCTTTCTTTCTAACAAACATAATATCGCGAAATATTTTAATATACGGTAAGAAGTCAATCAAGTCGATCTAACAGTGTAAATAAATAGACTGTGGATTTCTATACGTTTATGGGAAATTTAAAGTTTGCAAAAATGCACAGAATATAAATATAGAAATATAGAAAAGTATACTTAATCAACGATATAGATCTCACCCTCACACTCCGTTTCTTTAATTGGAATTATAAGAAGTACCAATTTGCGTAAAAATTCACAGTTTGCGGTGCAGTATCTGTTACTAATCAAATCGATTAGTATCAATTTCGAGTAATTCCAGTCGAAGACGTAGAAAGAAGAGACTTCGTCTCGCTTTCGTGCCTCCGCTATGGATATTTCTATTTTCGTAAGAGTTTGTATACACGAATTCGCGTACTCTATACCTAAAATCAGTTATGTAAATCGCGTAAACCGACTCTAACTGGGTGCATGTACGTAATACCTAACGTTATCTCACGTATATTCTGCGTCTCTTTAAATGGTTTAAATTGATTCGGAAAACTTGGACAGAGCGTTCGAGTGGAGGATACGCGTTCATAAGTTTGTTTTTTCAAAAATAGAAATACTTTATAGAAATTCTATTCTTGTCTGTGTTTACACTTCAACAAATTCGATCGAAACGCGTTTCTAGATGAGAAACTTTAATCGACGAGAAGGCTATTGTAATCGTATTTCAGTCTGGTAATTTTATTGAGACAAACGTGAAAAACATACGTTCACGAGTTTATTTCTTTTAAAACAGAATCATTTTATGCGAAACTTATTTTTGTCTACGCTCGCATCTCGACAAGTTCGATCGGATATGTTTGATGTTGGTTCGAAGATAAAAAGGATGACTTTAATCGACGAAGAGAATATCGTAGCGAGTTTGGAAAATTCTGGATAATTGGAAAAATTGTTGGAAAAATCTTAACGAGAGAAATGTTTGTTACAGGCCACGAATGAGCCGAATCCGCTGTTCGATCTGATCGTGCCACAAATATTGGAAATCAAAAAGGCTGGTAGCAATAAGATGTTAAGGGATAACGGTATTGTAAGCAAATTGATCGCTTCTGATCTTGCATCAGCGCAAGATTATTTTACGTATAAAGGATCACTGACCACACCTCCTTGTCTGGAAATCGTTCAGTGGATCGACTTTGCGAAACCTCAACATATTTCCCACGAGCAGGTATTTCAAAAGCAATTGAGTTCAGTGTAAATTTCGTTAGTACAAGGATACCTTTAGAGTATTTGTCTAGGTTTTAACGTCGTCTAACAGTAAATATGGAAGAATATTGTACAAATATCTTCTACAAACGCTTTCTTTCACGGCTGTCCAAACTTGATTATTAGAAACCTTTTACCGGAGAAAGTAATTTCTTTCGATGGTTAAATAAGCTGCTATTCTTAGTTGAGAAATTGACAAACACGTTAGAGGATGAATGAAATTCCAGTCGTAGATGTGAAATTTAAGGAGATAAGGTAGAGAAGTATTATTTAAAAAATAATTATTATAAAGTGGTAAGAGAGAGGATGAAGAATTATTTTGAATGGCAGCGTTGGAATTTATTTTTAGATCTCCTCAAACATTCTGGAAATGTTTTACGTAAATAATCCTGAAACGTGTTTCCTCTTAACTCGACTGATAGTCATAACTGATTGTCTATATTTGCTTGATTTTTTTTACAGCTGGCTGCATTCCGCTCTATTCAATCCTTTGATGGCGAAGAAGTAACGCATAATTTCCGCCCAGTACAACCCTTAGACGGTAGAACGGTTTATCGTAATGTCCGAGATACACAAAGTACCGTAGCTCCTGTTCTTGCCAAGAAACCAGAAATGAGTCCTCCTGCACCTAAGAAACTGAATGCTAATACACTTGAAGAGGCTCCTGTAGATAATAAGAAAGATAATGAACATTCTGGAGCAAGCATGTGGACTGTGTCACGTATGTATCCTTTTGTATTTTTAGGGTCATAAATTTCTTTAATTGTATAATATAACGAGATCAGACTGGGAAGTTAATTTTTATGAAATCAAAGTAGTAATTTAGCGTGTACGAAAGTAAAATATACATTAATCTCAAAAAGTAACATAATTTTAGATATTAAATAATTATTTATTTCTGTTACAGCATTTGCAGGGATACTTGCAGCCACTCTTGTCTTACCATATCAATAATCGGCTCAATGTACTGGAAACTCTAGTCAATCACATTGACTATTCTGTAATTTAAAATAATCGATAACAATTCTAAATAGGTATTGATATAATACATTTTCTTATGAAAAGGTATTATTTATCTTCTTCGGGGCATCTGTATTCAAAGGTTCTGTTATCTATGATATTTATTTCTAATCTATATAAGAATGGAAATAAATATTTTTATTTTTGTGCTCGCGCAATTACGCGTATATTACCATTTAATTCTAGGGATATACTGAACAATGTACATAAATACTTAAAGAAATTTTACATTGACTGATTTTAAACAGTAGATACCTATAATCTTTCTTCACAATGTGACAGTCAAAGCAATAGAAATTGAAAATAAATAATAATTGAATTTGATTGCATCTTATTTGATGAATAAAGATATAGAAGTATTTTATAAGTTATAGAGCCTACCAAAAATTCTAGTATGTATTTATTCAACAGTTCCTACCGCTGCCATGATAACATACCTTAATCTAATGATAATATAGATAATAAGTCCTCTTCATGAATATGTCTATGAAATATATTGTCTTGAAATTTATAGTAATCTAGACGATAATAAATAAAATTATTACTAATATATTTTATTATTGTGTTATACTTATATGCACAAAATTATTAAAATGTTATAAAGAATTTAAAACTTCTTAAGGATGGTTCTTTGTCTGATCGTTGGTTGCCACATTTACCACAGCAGCCCAATCGTGCTGCTCTTGCTTAAGACGATCTCTTATAAGCTCAGCTATTGCTTTCTGAGTCCTTCTTTCTAGCTTTTCTAATTTCTTTGCAACATCCCGCTTCAAATCCCAATCTGGTTTCCTAGGAGCAAGATTGCTAATATCCTAAAAGATTGTAATTAAATAAATATCAAATAACAACAAATACTTTGATCTATTGTAAACAATTACTTACAAGTTCCTCAATGACAACTTTCGTAACTGCAGCGCTTAATTGATCTTGCACTTCCTCTTCAACATTGCCTGGCTGTGCATCTTCTAATACTTTATCCTTAAGACTATCATCCTGTGGTTTATAACTCCGGAATTTCGGTCTGTGGCGATAAAGTAAACAGATACAAAAATAAGTATCGATCTTTAGAGGTTAGTTGAAGTTAAACGAAGTTAGATTTAAAAATTACAATTACTTAAAAGAAGAACAACGAAACTCACTTTGGTAACGTACTAGCACTATCATTTTGGTTTTCTTTGTTATCCTCGGTTTTCTTTTTTAAAGCTTGCAAGCGTTCTTTTCGTTTCAAAGCTTCCTCTTCCAATGAACCAATTTTGTCTTCCGCCATATTTGTTTTGTTACTTTTTATCACAACCATCATAGATGGCGTTAGTATCTATCTGTGTTTCAATATGGGTGTGAAATTGAATATTATTTTCTAATTACACATTGTCTAATCCGTCTCAAATGAACAGATAATACGTATTGCATGAATGAAATTCGATATTCATAATATGATCTTCTAACTTGTAATAACCAGTCAAGTAAGTTCTTAAATTCTCTGTTATAATAATTTCATTTTAATATTAGATCTTAATAACGTTAATAAGGCCAAAATACCATTCTTTTATTCGACATTGTTGACATTATATCTTTTATTATCAATCTTTTATTATCAAAGATCTATAGAAGATTAAATTTATAAAATCAATAAAAGTAATCTAAAGATTATGAAATTTATTATCATAAAAAAAATTTACTTCTTAAAAGAGAAGTTATTTTAATGTTAATAACGTACGAATGAAATGAGTGATATATTACTTTTTTAAACGAATTAGTTTATTAACATTTTTACAAAGGATTGTAATAGTTTGGCGTCAGATAAATTACAAGCAAAACTTGTCGATTACGTCTAACATTATCTATTCTAATGTTATATATTAACTTTTAACATAAGTTCAAGTCTTAACACACGTTGAAAAACAACCTATACACGCTTTTGTTTTTACTGTATAAATTCTTTCTCATTCGTCTCGCATAAAGTGCTTCCCACACACGTTTCGTTTCGTTGTCCTCCTTACAAACAATTCCCAAAATTTTCAACAGGAATACAAACTTAAAAAAGAGGTTATTTTCTTTTATAAATATAGACCTTCATATTTATAATATTATTCGCAAATAGTTGCCACTGTCCTTTAACTTAAATTTTCACGGTTTAATATCAGACAATTATCAAAATTGATGCTTTCAGGGATCGAATAATACTACCTGAGCAAAATTATTACACCCAGAAGACTCAAGTTTGATAATTCTTTGACATAAGGTACAATTAGTTTCATACTGGAATTACCAACCTCTAATATGTACTCAACTATAATATATTTACTACAACTGAAAAGATCAAATACTGTTGTGGTATTTATCCAAATATTTTTATAAAAGAATTACCAATTGTTTTATTATTATCTTATAGTGTACTATAGCCCATTTTCACATTTCTTTTTATTCATTTAATCATTTATTTTTAGCAATTATGAAAACAATTATTTTGACTGGTTTGGTAATTCTAGCATTAATATAACAAGTAAGCTCAACTTATCGTTTCCTGAATATCGATTTACGTCGGCTCTCAGGTCACACGAGATCCATCGATCCGTACGCCAGAGAGAAAATCACGAATCTATGCCAAACGTTTGTGAAATTGAGGACATGCACGTACACACACTTGCCCTGAGACTCTTCCCTGGTGGCATTGTGAGGCGTCTTTCGTGGCGAAAGTTTATTTACAGTCGGCGAGGTATTTTCAATTCTGAAGCATGGCTGGATGCACGATTTTGCGAGACCCTTGATCTCAGGAGAGTTGAATTCTCGCAGTGCCGACGTCCGGCGGTTTAGATGCTTTACAGAATGTCCGTCTTCATTGTATACACGCTACTATTTCTTTAACTTAACTTGCTTAACAAGTTCAGGAAGGACAGATATTAACTGGAATTTAATGTCTGTCACTGATATATATGGTACATTTTATAAGAATAGTTAAATGGTATGGAATTATTTGTAAGTCGGATAGAAACACTAATTAACTAAATATATAGCTGTTATTTTTCAAGTAAACGTGTTTTAGGATATTATCACTCTATTGTTTCTAAAGTATGAGTAAATAATATTACTCAAACTAGGTATTAATACTTAGAGGGACATTTGATAAATTTTTGTTCAAAGATACGGTTTAATATAAGAGAAATATTAACGCGTATACACTTAAATCGAACACACTGTATGCGTAGTCTGTTGCAAGAGTAACTTCATAATTTGTTATTTCTTGTCTTTAATAGATTCGTAGAGGTTCTTTTTATTTTACTGTATATATTATTATAACTTTGCACAGTTGATTATTCATAATTTCTGACCATATACAACTAACGTTGTAGCATTAGACTTTCGTTTTGTTTGTGTTTAGAGTTTAGGCCGTAATTGTAGGTACTAATTCAAAAAATATATAAAACTTCAAACATACCCATTCACATATTTTTCCCTTAAAAAATTTCACAAAAATCTATAAAAAAATTCTTTCATCAAATAAATGATATATACCAAACTTTTATATAACCAAAACACTTTAACGTGCTTCAAAGATCATATTAAATTACTTAGATCTAATTAGAACCATAAACCTGACTTTATAAGGCAAGCAATCTTATTACTATTGAAACAGACTACATATAACTAGTAAATACATCTAGATAAATAATGGCCTCGGCCGGGGCAGTAGTTATACCGCGTGTTATCGTGTATAGTATGGTTGATCGTCGTTGCAGAAACATCTTATCTAAACTGCTGTCTTATCGTGTATATTATGGTTATTCGTCGCAGCAGAAACATCTTACATTGATTGCTGCGAAATAGAGACGATTTTAACACGATATTCCAAAAAGATTTGACTGCACAAGAATTTTGGCTTTGGCTGTTGTGCAGAGTGGTTATAGATCTTTTCTGTATTTGCTATTGTTCCTTTTGATGAAAAATTGTGCTTGGCGGTGGAAAACAAATGACTAATTAATATTCACATCTGTGGCATTAGCAATCTATGGATTTAGCAATTTGAAAACTGTGCCAAGGTTTTTGAAATTTTAGTATGAAACTTTAGTGAAAATTTTATCAGTTTCAAACGGAAAGATATGAGATTTTTTTCTAATTGCATCAAACAGTATCAATGAAATCTCTGATTTTATAGTGAATTAAAAGTTAATTAAAAAATAGTATTCGTTATAACCTAATCTTCTTTGTGACAAAAACATATAAGGGGCGAGCTCTATTACATTTGACTTAATCATTTATTTTCCACCACTGACACCACGTTTGACCAACAAATACCTTCCATGATACTCTGCAAGTTATTCGCCATTCTCTTATTCCTTGCACGTCTTACATTAACAATAATTATTACCAGTAAAGTCCCTCGAACACCGTCTCTAAATTCCTCCATGCTATCTTTACACCGATCAGTATCCCATCAACGAAAAACTCAGTTTCAAGCCTCCACGCAGACCGTAAAGGAATTTCACGGTGCTCGGTTCTTTACGATTGAGCACATTTCACGGACAACCGTGACGAAACTTGGTAGTATAATAGTGGAGAAGAGGAAAGGAAGATAAAGAGAGAAAGATAAAGAGAGAAAAAGAGGAGAAAGAAAGCGAAATTGAGGTTAGGGAATAAGGGATCGTGCGATTATGTACAGAATCTGCGTGTTGTAACGCGGATTTAAGGTTATGTAATTCCCATAATTTATGCGTATGGTGCAAATGATGAATCCTTAAGCTAAAAATCTGCTCGATTTTAATTAATATCATCAAGATCTGTTAAGGACTTCCTTATTGCGATGACACCGGTGGAAAGTCGCGTTTTTCTTCGGGAATTGTTTCGATCCCACGCACCTTGGGATCAGTGAGTTGTTGCACGCTTGTTATGCGAACGGTTTCGATTCGATTTCACTCGGAATTGCTCGAGATCGCGCTCATGCTCGTTGATTACAATACACCTGATGCATTCCATCCGACGAAACCTTCGGACAGAAAATATCTTCGCGAATAACCGACGTTGTTCCGAATTTTTACTGTTGATCGAACTAGTATCGGTAATTGAATTTTTAACCCCCTTGCGGTATATGATTTTTTCCATGAGTATTAGCTATTTATCTCAAAATATTTATATTTTTTGTATGCAAAATATCGCATGCAATTTGTATCCAGGAATTCTTAGTTTGAAATTAAATTCAGAGTCAAAAGTGGATTTTGGTACGAGTATAGTCTGTATCTTTGATCTTACAAGTGTGACTCGATATTAAGACGCTAGAAGTTTGATTAATCCTTTCATAACGTAGCACGTGATTCAAGCAAGATATAAAATATATTAATTTTATAAATTCTCTCATTTTTTCGTTGTCTATTTTCAATGAATATTTTCCTTCTCTGTCGGAACGCTATTTCTTAGTTGCGCATATCCTGACAGTAGAACTCCATTTATTGCAGCGAAATTTTTGTTAGTGCCTACTTAAACGATCTAATATCTGTTTATTGGTTCTACTCGTCTAAACGAGAATTCCTAGTATACGAAAAAGTTGAATAAGTAAAATCTTATCAAATATATGAATTCCAGTTATATGAGCTATTTATCCTCTAATGAGTTCAGTTAAATGAAGTTCTATTATGATTAGTATCTAATCCTTAAAATATGCATGTACCAATTTCAAGAAGATTTAGAAAGAAACCAAATATCTAATAACCACCGGAAACTCAATTAATAAAACATCTCCAACTTCTATCTATCCGAAGATAAATATCTAGAGAAAAATTCGTACACGATACATACCTTAGATTGGAGATGAGGAAGACGGCTAAAGAGGATAAGGAAGGGAAAAAGTGGGAGCTCGATTTCACCTTGCTAATATCGTCCTGCAGCGATTTACATGACTTGTCTAACTTCAGCCTCCTTCTTCTTCTTTCTTCGCGCGGATGTCTTCTCCAACGACGGTCGTGAACTAATTCTTACTCGGCACGGCGCCCACGTTCAGTGCCAGAACTTTAGAAACGATGTTCAAATCTTCAGGACTTCCAATCCCTTGTGCGTTGTTCGGATCTCCGGCGATTCCAGACTGATAAAGAAGCTGTTGAATTTGCCTGGCCGGCGTGGGAGGATGCGCCTGAGACTTGAACTGCGTGAAAGAAAAGAAGTTCCCTGGAGTCCTGTGTGGAGGATTGAAGCGAAGATTTGCGGTATTTGCCTTATTATCCACGTTGAATCCGAAATTTCCAATAGAATTAAAGGCTTCCTGTCTGTTAAACCTCGACGCAGGTGCTAACGAAGGCTGGAAATCGTTCGAGAAAGAGCCGAAGCTCTGTTGCAGTCTCTGATGATGCTGGGGTGGTTGCAATTGTTGAGGTTGTGGAAGTTGTTGCAATTGTTGCAATTGCTGTGGTTGAGGTAACTGTGGCAATTGTTGTTGTTTTTGTTGAAATTGAAGGTGTGCTTGTGGCTGTTGTCTGAATGGTTGCAGACGTTGGTCTGATTGGAAAGATGGCTGGAAAGCTGGAGACGCTCCAACGTTTGGTACTTCAAGAGCTAAACTAGGCTGCAGGTGAACGTTCGATTCAACAGAAGGCTGGAAGGATAAGATGTTATTGCTCTGTTCAAAGAAGGACTGCTTTTGAGGTATAGGACGCTGAGGCTGGAATCTATTCAGTCTCTGCTCCTCAAACTTAAAACGTTGCTCTTCTAATTGTTTGAATCTAGCCTGTTCTTCCAATCGTTTCAGTTTAGTTTGCTCCTCCAACTGTTTGATTCTAGTCTGTTCTTCTAATTGTTTAATCCTAGCTTGTTCCTCTAGTTGCTTAATTCTAGCTTGTTCCTGCAGATAAAACTGCTGCTGTTGCTTCTGTCTCAGTTGTTGCTCATACAATTGCTGTTGCCTCACCAAAAACTGTGTCTGCTGAATCTGTTGTTGCTGCAGTTCCGCCAATTGCTTCTCCAGAAGCTGCTGTTTAAATTCCAACTGCTCTTGGAGAGTCAAAGCTTGTCCATCGTTGGGAGATCTAAATATTGGAACCACGCTTTTGGGTACACCTTGTTCATCCTGTTGCACGGTAAACGCTGCTACCAAGGGTGCCTGGAAAATCTTAACTTCCTCTGTTTTGTCTTTAGAGTCGTTAGACTCAGTCACTGTTACGTTATTTCTTGTTGACACTGTAGGAGTGATTTCAGTTGGTTTTGGAGCAACCAAGGCATTGGCAGTGGCAATTCCATTGGAAGCACTTCCTGCTAATCTCTCAGAGATCTCAGTTGCTGGTTTCAAGGTTAAACTCTCCACTTTATTCACTGAAAACGTGACTTGTGTCGTTTTCTCTTTTTGTTGCACCTTGGGTTCGGTTTTGATTCCGAAGGTCGCTGGATTTTTCACCGGTAGTATCACGTTCTGCACATGAAAGCTCCTAGCGTCTTCTTGCGTGGCTTTCTCGATATTCATTATTGGTGTCTTAAAAGTTACGTAATGAACGGCGTCGATGAAACTGGAATTCTGCAGTTTATCTTCGCTCGGTATATCGTCGTCGCTTGGGAAACTCTTGAACGAGAACGTAGTTTTCTGCACGCCGAGATCATCGTTCAGATTCTTCTTTGCCACAACCTCAAAGGCGCTCGTGTCTCTTTGAGCGATGCTTTCCGATTCCTCTTTGCGCTGCTCAGCGGATTCGGCCTCTAAGTCGGTCAAGGCTTTCAAGAGAGCTCGGCGAAGGTTTTTGTCCAGTTTTATTGGTGCTTGAGTCACATCCAAACCCTTGTCAGGAATCCCTGTCTCTTGAGAGTTCGTCAGGGTGACCGACACTGTCGCCAATAGAAACACTAGCGTTACCTGCAACGTTACATAAAAATATTGTCCATCAATTAGATTTTAAACTAAAGAAAATGTATTATCAAAATTTAACAATTATCTTTTACGTCTATTATTGAAATAAAACTTTTTACAGTTATATGATTAACGTAATTTCGATAGAGAAAATATAACAAAGAATGTCGCTCTTTAAACAAATCATCTGCTTAATTCTTAAAACCTTCAAATTCCCATAAGAAGATAATTTTAATATCATTTAAATTACACAAGAAATATTCTTTGCATTATACAACACAGTATAGATTCCCTATTTGAAATTAGACATCCCATGTGCCAAAAGGCAAATTAATTTCGAAAAAAAAAAAATTCAAGAATTATTAAAAGCTTATTGAAAAATCTCCTAAAATATTCAGGACACTTCTCAAAGGTATATCTCATATTTATTTAAAAATCTTCTATGACTCATATTAAAGTGACATTGAATGCCACATTCTATTAATACAATTTATTAATTAAAGGTATAGAACTTACAAAAAAAAAAAAAAAAAAGAAAAAAGATATTCCAGCTAAATAATCTTAACTAGTGGACACATGTCACATCGATAAATAGAGAGAATCTGAAAGTTCCTACGCATACGTGATGAGGTATGTAAAAATTTATTATGGCCGTTTTCGTCTTCTACTAATTGATCGAAGAGCACTACTTTATAAATTCGTACGACTTGTATGCATAAATTCTGTTGGAACATCTGGACGTTTCACAATGATTTTCTCTTTTTAGAAATGTCGAACTTAGATAGGACTTTCGTCCCATGAAAAATACGAGATGTAATTCCGTTTTTACATAATTATGGAAGGAATGCCTGTATAAGCGTGTGAAAATTTGTCATGTATATTACGTGTTTAAAATATAACAATGAGATACTAACAAGTTCTTGAGCCATCTTTTAACTTGTTAATTGACGTATGCCTCTGAAGATCAATAAATAATGGGTTATTCGTTAATAAATAATAAAAATATTTTATCAATAAAGTATCGTTATAACAGTATCGAATACTCGATTAATAATCGTTAATAAAATAAGGCATTAATTATGGAATAATTTATTAATTACCGAAACAAGATATAATTTATGGTAAGCCTTTTAGATCTTTTTAGATTTTCTACCTTTTATTTGTTAGATCTTTTTCATTCACGTTGTTTGCTATCTTTTAATATTCTTTAATGTTCTAGAGTTACATATGCAAAGAGAATATTTCTGGAGTAATTCAGTAATTAAAAATCAAATACAGTTCATGGTTGAACGAACAATGCTCACAAACTATAAAATATTGAATATCCGCCTTCATCTTTGTCTCTCATTGCAACGGCTATAATGTGTGCCACTTTCTTGCTGCATGTTTCTACGATACGCGATCATTCATACTTCGATTCGCCTATACTTATTCACAAACGTTTCACGCTATAATAATTCTTAATTCGATCTGAAGCAAATATCACGCAATTATTCAATGAGCCTATTTTCGAACAACGGCCGTATTTTCTAATGCTAGAAAGTAGGTTGAAAAGTATAAAATCCACTGGCAGTTTCTATTAGAAGAAAAAAAAAGATATGGAACAAGGTAAAATGTAATTGAAATTTTCGCTTCGATTATAGCTGATTCCTGTTATTATCGCGGATCTTTATCTGAGCAGGGCGTTTGTTACTCATTGAAATTTACGATCGTGAATTATTCTATTTCTCTAACTGAATAGCTGTGTAAAAAAAGAGAGAGAAAAAATTAAACACCAAGTAATTCTTACTTTTGTAGTCTCTTTCGGCATAACAGGGACGGTAATTTGCATAAGCGCAAAGAATACGCAAGAAATTTCAACGCAAACCTTTTACCCACGCTAGATTATTACGGATAATGACACCACATTCTTAACTTATTTCGCACTTGAGAGAAGCAAAAACCTTCGTACGAATGCTTTTCAACTTCTCAGTTATGTTACATTCTAAGAAATACGTAATACAATTTCGATTTCCATTATAATTATAACTAAAAATGAGCCGAATAAGCGCAGACACTGTAACTGTATCCTGTCTGTAGATAATCTTGTTCAATGATAATAACGTTCCCTAATACAAAATTAAATTAAACGTCCCAAATCAGATTCAGACATGTGGAAATCGTAAAAAGCATTGCGAAAACCTTCCTTGTTCTTTCAAAGATATTAATTTGTACATCACCAATTACAATATCGTAAGCGATCGACATAGCTCTAACATACACTGCATCATATTCATTTAGCTTTAGATTAATTGTACCGTATCGTACTGCAATTACACTGTGTATGATATATGTTTAGAATGTATAGATGTTATTATCTCAATTCGCAATTTTTCTTACTGTACTTTACACTTCCTTTTTTAAAATATTCTTTTCATATATTTCGCCAATCGCGATCGCTAATGACCACGAGAATGATCGACTCAATCTTGAATGAAATAAATAAAAAATATATATATTGGAGGACGATTGGAACGAGAGGGAATACACGTGGAAGTAAACAAAGGTGTTTGTCCAGTATTGCGCCTCAGTTTGCTAATAAAAAAAAGGAGAAGAATAATCAGCAATGCTGTCTCACGGTGTAAAAGGTGCAAAGATATAAAAGGAAGACGGGTTATTGTTCTGATACAAAGTGGCTTTTCGAGAGAGGTAGGCTGTCTTACAGTTGAGAAACAGATCATCCGTTTGAATGCGTTTGAAACCACACCTTCGTTAGGTCGTAAGTTGCCTTGTGTTCGAGTGGATGTTACCTCAGCGGCGAACTTTCACACCGGTCGTTAAAACAACTACGACCGAAAAGGAAAAGCAATTTTCATTTGTGGCCGGCGAAGGAATGCCTACAGGGCTCGGGATGAAACGCCTCTGTTCGCCAACGACGTTACAACGTCGGCGTTTCGTGCGTTTAACGAGCCGAGCGTCAACCGCGTGCCCAAAGAGAAAAATTCAGCTGTACGAATATTGCATCTGTAAGAATACCGTCTTGTGGTATCTCGTGTGACTCTTGACATTTCTGATGAAAGTGCCACTTTGGGAAGAGTTCGCACGCAGATGCATCGAGTAGCGTGTAACAAAGCGACGTGTACAAATATTCGGATCGTGAGATGGGATAATGGAGGATTCGTAGAAGTGGGTTGGTTAATGGTAGCCTTTGTGGTCTATGAATAGGGAAATTAATTTTGCAGGATGGACGTTGATGGCTATTGATATTAGGAGTAGGACACAAGTACCATAAGCTTGGGCAGGATATTCATTTTTGTACAGAATTGTCTTCTTTTTTTTTTTTTGTAAATATTTCCATAATTCTATAGATTGCACCTTCGTCAGAGTTTATTTTGCAAGAGAGGAATTTTCTAGTTTGATTGTACCCTTCTCCTCTTCGTAGATTTAATTAGCGGTTTTGCAATGATCCGATTAATTTGAATATGTAATGTAGGATGTATGAAATAAAAATGTACAGCAAGCGAGCTGATTGTTATGAGACTTCCCTTTCATGGAATATTATTTTAGAAGAATATCGGTGCAAATTTGTATTAGAAGCATAATATTGGTATTTGTTTTAAAAGTATAGTATCGAGCATAGTGGATTGATTATTTTGAATATAATTTGGAAACTATAAAATAAAAGTGTGTGGAAGGATAGTAATTTCTCTAGGTTTTCTCTTTCATGGAATTTCATATGGAATGGACGAACATTTATTGAATTGAAATAACGTACTATCGTGTAGTATAATATATTCAATTTAAACAATATTTAAATAATAAGTTTAATTACAAACACAAAATTTATTCCAATAATTTTTGCAATTTTTCTTCTATAGAATTTTAGTTTGAAATAGGAATGTTTTGGAATTTACCTTTGCTGTTGTCTACTTTATGGACTTACTATTAGTAGTCGTTTTGTAATAGTCTAGTTATCTTGGATGTAATCTAGGTTGTATAAAACGAAGAAGTTTTGTAAAGTGGTGTATGCACGAGATAAAAATAATCTATATAATCTGGAATGCAGAAAACGATGGAATATCTTTAAGTTACAGTCCTGAAATTAATCCTGCGAGTGGAAGATGAATTTGCTTACAATGTGCCTCGTGTTCTGTTCGTGTGAATAAAGATGCAGTTCGTTCGCATTATTCTTCTCTACTTAGATTAAAATTATGATTTCGTTATTTCTATTCGAAAGGATGATTTTCATTTGCATTTGATTAAAAAGCGATACCTATTTTTTTTTTTTTTAATTTCTACAAAATATTGTAGAAGTATGTTTCATGGTTAATGGACCTGTCAAATTAAAAAAAAAAAAGAAAAAAATGACAAAGGGGGAAAGTTTGCAAAGAAAGTGATTATTTAAGAATCCTAATTGTGAATTCAGTTTGAGCAGCATGGAATTCATAAAACGGCACGCAACCAGCATGTCCAACATTTGCATTATCGATTTCACTCTTTTACGCTTATTTTGTTACCACAGAACATACGCTTTGAAATTTGTCACGCAGCTATATTTATCTTATTATCTAATCTACGACTGACAGTATATTTTAAGCAAAATATAAGTTGTTACTGTTGTATTATGTTGCAGATAAATACCAGGGAAAATAGTCAAGGATAAAGAAAGTTCAACGATGCAAAGGAATATAAAGAGGTGTAATATATTCGACGTTTAACAATTCAAAAAGAAATTCCTTGCGTTAAATATTATCAAATAATAGAAATTGAATCGACCGAATAACAGAAACCGAATGATGTTAATTAAAACATAATTGAATTTTTAATCTTAATTGACGATGAATATAGTAACAAATAGCGTAAGATTTGAAGAAAACATAGTACAAAATAGTACATGGTATTTTACAAATTTAAAGGAAACATAGTAAAATGTAGTACTTTACAAATATTTCTTTTCTCTAGAGTATCCTATATCTCCCGATAAAAGCTTGTATAATATATGACGACCTTGGAGAATAGAAATCTGAAAAACCATGACCACACGGATTAGAAAATAAAGATTAGAAGAGAGATTCTGTTACATAACTGGCAAGTACCTGTTTTTATAACATCTAACATATTTCTGAAATACTTTGTTGCAAAACAAAACAGAGCGCATACACCCCCTTTCATCTAATCTGGCATGAATCTCTAGAAAGTTTCTAAACCGCCGAATAATCTCTTAGACTCGTTTGGTCCAGCATCTCATTGATATTTTCAGCGAACATTCAGAGAACAAGACTGGAGTCGAGTCGAACAAGCAGCTCGTCCACGTTGTTGACGTAGATTTCACTTTTGAGAATCTTGTCCGGTGTTTGGCCATCTGACACGTGTCATTCGTTGCGTGTACGTGCACCATAAATTAAGCGGTTATAGCTAAGGAAATATTTTCCCACGATGTTATGACGGATAAAGAATAGTGGCGGTGTAATTTTTAGTTGTTACGGTAATTAAAGATCGTGTTCGATGTCTTAATTACGCGATAAGAAACTACTTGCGAAAATGAATGTTACAGTAACGAAATGTACCACTCTCCTCTTGATAATTTGTCGTACAAGAAGAACTAGATCGTACAGGTATTCTTTGATTTTAAACGATTAGAAAAGAGTGTTATAAAATGTTAGAATTTTTACGTAGGAATTTATTTTAGTTGTTAAAACGAATATAATTTACCCTGATACAATTATATTGCATCGTGTCATATTTTCCATGAAATACAGATTATTACATTCTTATGTTGTAGATGATGCAATCATTTTATTAAAGTAACATCTCATTTTCCATAACAGGAATTTTTATTCCGATGAAATAGCGAAACGAGTTACACAAATTATACGCAGCAACCTAATCCCTTGTAATGTACAGGAGCTCGCGAAAGAAGAATTAAATTATTTTAGCGCGTCTGTGCGTGCGACGTCTTCATTGACAATCGGCTTTCTACAAGCCGATTTTCCAGAGGACGATTCCCCAGTCTGTCATTTTCCTGCATGTGAACGGATCCGATGTGAATTTCTCCACGCCGAGCGAATACCCTGCCTATTAGAAAATAACAATGACACGCAAAAAGGCCAGTGTTCGTTCTTCCTGAAACAACGGCGGTCATCTATGTCTAATTACTCACGAGAAAAATGAGTATTATCGACGATAATCTCGTAGATTAATTTGATCATTAAATACTGCGTTATTTGCAACGTTGAAGAAATAAGATTCGTAATCTTCGGAAAATGTATAATGTTATATAATGCTCTATGCCTCTTACGCGTTTCAAATTTCCTTTCGTTTACACACAGTTCCTTTGCAAAAGAAGTTTCTTCGTTTGGGTTAAGTTCAAAAGATAAGATTCACGATTCTCTAGTACTATAAAACGTTTTGTGTCTTTAATCTATTTCTCGTCTATTCGCTCGAGTTTTCTTAAGAAAAATCAAGATTATCAACGATAATCTTGAAGAAGAAACAGTCAGCAGTAGAACACTATCAAAGAAACAGTAAGCAAGAGTAGCGAAAAAGAGAAAGGGAAAGAGTACAATTCTTGATGAATATTTGGACTATGAATATTTATGCAAATTCTTATTCTTCGAAAGAAAATTATAGAAATAGAATCTACTGAGATATTTGCTTTGCCTACTAAATCTTACGAGTACACTACGTTTATGCAAATCAATTAAACCATCGATTTGTACATTTACATTTGTACGTATTACGTGCGTTAATGTGCACATCTCTGTATCTTGAAATTTCTCACAAATGTGTAAAAACCCAAGATGGAAAAAGAAAGAAGAAAATGTACAAGTTCCACGACGCACAACAGAACACTGTGCGTCTTTAGTTTCCTTCAAGTTCCGATTCTTTCGCTCGAAATCACCAAGGTCTTCTACAGTGAAACCTGTCCTATACTTTTATCATCATCATAGCAGATCAATTTCATGCACTTTTCTCCGGCTTAATGATACGAGCAGACGATCTACGCACGTGGAAGGAAAAGCAACTGTTTAACCATAAAAACGTCGTGATTTTAATGGAGCGAGGGACGACGTAATAATGGACTTCCGGAATCTGATGTTCCTCACATGGAGCACGTTATCCGACAGCAGCTACCATAACTCTCCAAATAGTAACATTCTTCTGTTGCGTCACAATCCTGATCTTACGCTCTCAATGACTGATCCTCGAAGAATAATCCACGTTAATCGAGAGACACGCTGACCGATTGGAGTAATTATAACGCAATACTAATCAAAGCGAGCCAGCCGTGCTCCAATTACGATAATAATTATTCGATAGAATCCACGCGTTAGCTCGTGTTGCGTGATGCGGTCCCACGATTCTCTTTTCTCATTGTTAAAATCAGATTGGATTTCTTTTACACTTATATTATCTTCGTACGTTTCTGTTTCTTAGAGAGAAGAATCGTGGAATTTTAAGCGAATAACGTCGTCGTAGAAATCGGTACGAGGTATCGAATGATTGTGTATTTCATAGAATCTACGAAAGTGTCTATATCGTTTTATTATTTTCCCCGATGTTTCGAATAATTGTCAGTATCGTTAACTTTATTTGAAGCGTTGTATAGTGTTGTACTTTTAGTCTTATCAAATTCGTTCCCTAAGAGATTAAATATTCGAGTGCTTCTTGCAACAAATTCTATTCGCAAAACTATGTATCGAAATATTTTTCAATGTTATTTGTATCGTATAATTCAACACTCACAAATTCAATTCAACTAAAAAAATTATGTATATCTATGTCTCTAATATTATCGTTTATATTCTTTAAACACACTGCAGAACACGATACGTATGATAATCGCAAAGTATGATAGCAATCAGAGAAGCCAACCGTTTCATTAACTTTTCGCACGTAGGATAATAAATATAATTTTCCAATTTATTTGCAAAAAGATATTAAGATAGCGTCTCAACCTCTTTCTATTCGTATCTCGTCTTACGTTTCTGCAAGTTAACAGTGTCTTAAAAACTCTTCCAGAGATAAAGTTGGTGCGTAACATATATAAGTAGATACGTGTATGCTTTCTATGCAGCGGGAAAAAAGAAAAAAGAAGGAAAGATATGAATAAATGGTATCCATCTTTCATTCTCTCGATTTTTTAAAGAAAAATATTAGTCTCATTTCTCATAATTTCCATTTGCACATTACCATTGAGGAATGCATCACGTAAATCGAGGGTTAGATGCGCCTGTAACTCCTCGCATTGCTTTCTAAGACATGAAACGCACTTTCTTTCTTTAAGCGCGTATCGTTGAGTATTTGACGGCCGCGGTATAAAACGGTTGAACTTAAAAACGGAAGTTTTTACCGACGATCGAGTTTTAACGAGAAAGATCGGTAACGTACGATTTATCGCCGAAACGACGTGCGTTTTGTACTTTCTTCCTTCCACGATTTTTGAGGAACTTTCACGTCGATTGCGAAACATCAGCTGAAAAGCGTTCTAACAAGCCCCGGAAACCTGTTTCCAGTTTTCATTCGATCGAAACGTATTACGATTTCGTTCTTTAATTTTCTCGTTCGATGTTATTGTCGCGACTCGATGCTGGTTGATTCAGCCGGCAGGAAACGCAAGATAAATTTTTTAATAGATACTTTTCTCCATTTATCCGAGAGCTCTTTCAACTCTAAAAAATTCTAGACAGAAACACACGACGAGTGTACACAGCTTTGGATATGAATTTAGTAAAGCTGCAATGAGGTAATCTCGTGTAATTCTTTTTAGTTGTTGCAAATGTTGAACGAAATATGAAACGATATTGGGAAATATTTTAGATCGTAACACTTCGTATTAGAATCATCGAAAGAAACGATCGAACAACCTCTTTGAAGATGTTATACCCAAATGAAATATCCAAAATGGACTAATTGTAATATTCAGAAGCTGAGTCGAGTGGCATTGTTATCGAAATTCATCTGAATCCACGCTAATTAAATCTCGTTATATTCGATCATGATTACATAAAATTTGTCTCGCAAATGCAGATTCCGATTTATCGCGATCGCATAAAATTCATCCGTGTGAACTGCATCGAATGGTCTGCTTAAATTTCCATTTCGTTAAAACGAAGAATTTTATCAAACGAAAAGAAAAAAAAAAAAAAGAAAAAAGCTTTCGTCTGATCCAAACTGCTACACAGTTTCCGAATCGACCTCGTTAAAAGACGCTAGGCGAGCGAAAAAGCTTGCTGCCGATCGCCCACACGATAATTACCTCAAACATTCGAAATCGAGTAATAAGAATCAAGATGTAAACTTTCAGGAATTACAGGCCCCGGAGGTTCGATCGCTTAATGAACAGTTATATGGTCGCGGTCGGTTGGAAGACAAAGTGCCATAAGAGATAGCGTGATACATGCTGGTGTTTGGCCAAGGCGGATGAAGAAAGACAAGGTGAAAGAGAAGAGTGGCCGACGGCCAAAGGCGGCACTTTCACTCGGCAGTGTGTCGAGGATGTGCATGCTCATGAACTTGCTACGCGGCTTCATTCGCTGTGGCGAATGTAGAAGCTCGATCACGGCGCATGCAACTCGAGTTTTGTCACGTGCAAGCCCTGGATATCCGTTTGATGTAACCAGACGCATTTGTGACCGCATTTTTGTCGGATCACTTGAAAAGCGAAACTGCTCTCGCGGAAGATTGCAAGATTCGGTTAATTAGTCGTCGTCTGATCAATCGGAAGGTTGAGGCATCTGATAGAGCGGAGTATGGTTTTTCAACGACAAGCGTTCGAACGTTCGTTTTATAGCGGCGAGACGAACGATGGAAAGGAGTTTTTCTGCTCGAGTATAATGACAAAATTTGGTTAAAAAGTAAAATCGTTCGTATATGACAGAATAATAACTGAGTACAAGAGTATGCGTGAGAGCAATGTGACGATTTAGGCTACAAGGTATGAGGATTGTGTGGTACGATGTAAAATCTGATAAGAATGAGATGGAAGAAGGTTGGAAGTTATTAAAGCGGAAGAAGCTTTCTAGTGCAAGGCGTGTCCTTTTCGAAGATTGATTTTATATATTTGTAACAAGCTATGATTTATATTTGCAAGACAAATTTTATGTAATTGTAACATGATATAATTTGAGCAGCATTGGAGCTGGCTTTATCTGAAGTTGAATTACACATTGATATTGTGGTATCTTACATTGATTTCTTATTTAATCTCTCGAGGAAACCTGTGTCTTTTGGATTGCGAAAAAAATTGTTTCTTATCAATTATTAAGAGAAACGCGTGCCTTCTAATTTTGCCATAAAGAAGGTACAAAACTGTTAAAGTTAAGACCAGCTTTACGAAAGGCACGCATAAAATGCAAGGAAAGAAGTAGAGCAATATTCTTCTTGTCCTTTGCTCGCTAAAGTGGACAAAATTGAGATGAATTGAAGTTAAAATATCGTGTAAACTAATCGTTTTCAAACACACATATCCTGATACATTTTCACGCAGGATATTCCAATAATATTGATATACGTAAACAGAACGTACGTATCTACTTGAAAGAGAAGAAGTCCAGCTATATTTTTGGGACGCAACGTTGTACTTATTACAAAAGTGACATTGTAAATAAAGAAATATAGAATAGAATTGAAAAGATGGAAAATAGACGTATGTGGAATTAGAATCTGAATTAGAATTCCTGTGCCGTTAATCTGTCTCTAGCTCGAACCAGGAAAAACATACGACTCGTTCCAGTTACGTGAATCACTGCGAAGACTGTTTAAGGACGATGACAGATGCCGATGAACGAGCGATTCATATTTCGAGCAGGTTCACGCAGCAGAAACGCGGAAATCCTGGCACGCGTGAAAGCAGCGTTTCGACAATGTCGCCAACGTGGACGATTATACAACCGAGTCCTTGGCGTTGAATAATGTATAGGGTCCCGATCGGCGCGACCAAGAGATGCGACAGAATGAAGTAAAGTGCAATTAGCTTGCAAAGTACGATACTACACGTCGTATCGCGGGGCGACGAGTGAAAGTCGAGGATGACAGGTTTGTAACGACGCCGAAAGAACGTCCTCGTTCGGGACAATTTATCGAATGAGGCACATAACTCGGATGGAGTCGTCGTCGTCGATTTTGTGCCATCGATGAGATCGATGGAAAGCGATCGGAGAAGATGGTCCGATCAAAAGGAGAACTCGAGTAATAATATCTTAAACGAAATATAATTTCAAGTACGTTCGCTCGTTTAGCTTGCAGAAACTAAGGGTTGAATAGCCGCGATCTAAGGCTAGAATCGTGGACGTGATTATTTTCGGTAATTTTTGTTTTCCTCTTCCATACGATTTTCGTTTATTATTTATAACTAATCATTATACCGTTTTTACTTGCTACTTATCGTTGGTTTTAGCCTTTGGATTTTGTAAATTTGAGATAAATTGTGATAACTTTTCAGTCTCAAGACTGTGTACATTGATAGTGGAGTTCTAATTAATAATGAAATTTCTAGAGTTACAGTACTAACGATAGGAACTGGTGTCAGTCGATTCTTCAGTAATGAACAGATTAATACTATTCGTTATTCGAATTTATCAAATAAAATAGAAGAGTTAAGTCTTCCTTGAGTGGATTTTCTCTAAATTTGATTTACGTTTATAAGTGTCCCTTTCCTCCAATAACTGTGGAAGAACGAAACAAAAAGACTATAAAGCAATTCACCATAGAGATGCATTTTGTAGGGAGAACCGATGAGTTCTGAATATGAAACAAAAATGATTATTAAATGTTCCTTTTTCGAAATGAAATAATAGTCAGAAAATAAAATTCAAGTCGAAAAAATAACGAATAAACCAATGAGCAAATAATACACAATTATAGTCGAATAAAGAATAATAAAATTGCCTTTTCTTTTATGAACCACGAATAAAAGTGTTTTGAACAATCTTTCCACACCACTAAGAACTCGAATTACTCACGGACATTCGTTTAGGCATCTTAACTATCTGAAAGATATCTTCGATTGTTTCGTAACGATCTCTTAATAAGTTTCGAGACTGGCGATCGGAGGCTGATCTCGCTTTCGGATTGGGTCATGCGTCATCATCGCCGAGAGAAAAAACTTTCTTCTGGCCGAGGATGGAAAAGATGCCACCTGCTTAAGGTTCAACGAACCCATCGCCAAACGAGAGGCACGGAGTGCCCACACCCTAATCAGGACTCTTGTCATAAATCGTTTGGTAATTACTTTCTCCTAGAATGTGATTACACTGAGCGGAAATGTGACAAGAGACACCTCGTCGTTGTGGCTACACGTTGAAACTGTGCGGATAGCCATTTCTTTCAAGGGCTAACAATCCATCGTCATTTGTTTTGTCGACGGTGAAAATAAATAGCACAAAGAAATGCAGCCTTTCTCAGAAGAGATGCAAATATACTGATGATTCATGACTTGTTATTGAATGATATAAAACTTACGTATAATTTTTGTTTTTAGTGATATATATTATGTAACTTGGTAGTTTAAAGAAGTAGAAATAGTAAAAGCGACAATAAAATATAAGATGTTGTTAAAAGGAATCATTTCCAAGTTGAAATTAACGTTTGAAAATTGAAATTAATATCATTATTTATGACGTTGTGGGTTTATCGAGCTTCTATTAGCTGCAGTCCCTTTAATTTGTCAGAAAATATCATTGAAGATCTATTCACCGTCTGTAAACGAGAAGAATTGTACAAAGGAATTTTCAAAACACCTAGAAGTGTCTATTGATTATAAATTGAAAAATGAATCAGATATACGAGATGTAATTAGCGTAATATAATTTTTTTGCTAAATATCTAAATTTGTAATACTTGAATCATATTTTCCCGAGAATAATGTTGCCTTCTCTGAATTTATATTAAAACATATCTTCTTTAGACTATTGTTCTTGTTTTTAATAAAAATTTGCTTTGATTCCCCAATTCATTTTTAAGTGATCTATGAAGCAGATCAGAAAAAAAAAGAAATATCAATTTCCCTTTACTAAAGAAATACACTTTTCCTATATTTATAGATTCTATCTCTAAGATTAAAAGAAGTGAAACCATTTGCAGGTTCCCTAAAGAAACGACAACTAAAACTAAAATGATAAAAGAAAAGTCGTAACCATAACCGCGATATTAAGTTCCCATACGCGTATAAATTATCATTATAAATGGACAATACCTATATCTCGAGTTACGTATCACTAACTTCGAGAAAGTGTTGGTCAGAAATGAAATTCACCAATTTTTCTCGTGGAACGAAGTTCGTTTTACGATTCGCGATCCCCTTGCGTGTTACACATCAGTAAGTAACCGTTGCATGAAGTTAATTTTAATTTCAATTAATTACTCTTGTACTAGATAACAATTAGGTTGTTCAATTTGCAAGTTCGCGAAATATGCGTGTTATATTCGTGAAACTTCGATCGAAGATTAATCCGATCTGCTGGATTATTTCTTTTTTTTTTTTTCTTTTTTCTTTTTTCTCTCTATGAACAATTGAAAATGTAGGCAAATTTCAGGATAAAGATTCATTATACAGTAATTTTGGATCTTTTCAAATAATCCTAAGGAGAATAACGTTGCAAGAAGGAAAAAGTTGGAGGAAAGCGGCGCGATGTTCGAAAGAAAGTTCTTCGCGATAGAAACGCGTAGCACCTTCAACAGTGAAACTAAAAGTCAACGAGGAATTGAACGATACTTTGAACGCAGTATGTGCAAACGTGGAATAGAAATTAACCCCCTTTATCTAATGATTTGTAAATTAATTTAATATGCTAAATACATAGTTCCAGGCGTATGCACATGAGATAGAGAGAAATGTAAATTGAGAAAGAAGTATGACAAATGAGATACAGTCTTTTTTTTCTTTGTAAAACTGTCATTTAACATATAAAAGTTCTAAATATGTATTAGAAAGTTTAAATATAATGAATGGAACGTCAGTTCTTAGAATGCTAACTGAATGAAAATTGATTTATCAGATATCATACTTATAATAGAAATATTAGTATTTCCTTTGGTTCTATTAAATATATACTTTCTTATTTCTTCAAAGAAGCCACTTGTACTGGAAATAGCTCATTATTATTATACAGAATAGTACCTTCATTTTTCATAAGGTTGCTAGTAATTGTATTCATAAAAATGATAATTTTTCCATACTCTTGTGTTAAAGGATATAAACAAGAAAATATTACAGCTTTATGTAAAAGATACTAAGATATAATTGAAGTAAATATTGTTCTTTTTTTTTAATACTCAACAGCTATATAGAATTTCATTTTTCACCTAACCCGATAATATCTCTATAATTTTTTCAACGAAAGTAAGAGGAAAATGGTATTATTCTCGTATACGAGGATGACGTTCAATTAAATACCGGTATAAAAGGAAATTCCAGCCGCGTGTACACCTGGAAATATTTATTTGAATCGCGGAGCGCACGAACAGAGGAGAGAAGAAAGTCGCCTGTAACAGAATGCTCATCGGGAACTTCTTCAAACTAGAAATCTGAATTTTTCCAGCATTGAGTCGCACGGCACAGGTAACTTTCGATTGCCATTGCGTCGACTGTATGTATTTACACGGCACGCACCGTGACACAGAAAATGTTTCTTTTAATGTAAAACTAGAACAGTTATAGTCAAAAGCAAATGAAACTTACTCTTATCATCCTCAATAATTTCCAAACAATTCTATGTAACAAGTCCTGGTTAATTTGAAACAAGATCAACGAAATATCAATATTCTTAGGATAATCTGTTAGATAAAGAGAAATATGTCGGGACTTTCTTCTCTGCACACAATCGAGTAAAATCTCTCGGTCGTCTCTTTCCACTTGCCTTTTCAAAACCAACGGTGAACACTTTTCACTGTCACACGACACGAGACCTGTCCATCACCATCAAAAGGATATAATGTACACGAGAATAAAATAAAGAGAACCAAAGGCGATAACGATAATGAAATAGAGGAAACTTATTGAAAGAAAGGTATACAGTGAATGAGTGGTTTCGTACTCACCAAGCTCATGATGCTGTCTGTGCCGACATTCGGTTAGCACGCGGCTTTTACTCAGGAAGATGATCTTCAAGTAGCGATAGTTCCGTGAAAGAGGAGGGGTCCACGATGTTGATCCACGTGTATGAGACGATCTAGCGAGAAACGAGTCGAATTAAGAATCGCATCCTCCGCTATCTTCCAAATATCGTCGAGATTCGTGGGCAAAAATGTTACGTTCCCATTGTCCATTTCGAGATAGCTTCCGGTATTTTTGACGAAGAAAATCAAAAACTGACTCACGTTTCTGTAAATTTTCGAGTATCTTTTTCTGCTTGATATGTTTGAAACGTTCTTCGGATAGAATGGTTTGGACAATTGAGTATTGAGAATTGAATCTATAAAATCAATAATATTATTATGAATATAATGGAACAACGACATGGAATGATATATAGAAAGTGGATGTATTTGTCTTAACAAAAGTTATCATATTATGAATAAAAAAAGTAGAAGATTTAAGAAAATTAATTTGATTTTGATAGCTTCTCCTCTGATCGTTGATACTACACTTATAATTGACACTATTGTTAATATGGCGATTGTAATCTGTCATTTATATAAATACTATTATGAATGTTAAATATTTTAAGACTGGAAATCTCTTGATCGTTACTTCTTATTGTTCTCAATTTCATAGATATAGAAAGAATAAGATTCTAACGTAGAGTAAGAATTAGGATAAAGTATCGTTAAAGTTGGTTATTGCTTAGAAAACCAAGTGATTTTCAAGTTATGTTATATCTCCTTAATGATCATAGTCCGATGTATGAAAAAAGGGAAAAGAAAGTAAAGAAAGTAAGAAAGCGATTAAAAGGATGAAAGGGTGTGGCAGGAAATATAATCATAGAAGCGAAGGGTTAAAACAGGGGAAAGGAGACGAAAGAAAATGAAAAATGGAAAAAGACACGTATGTGTTACCCCCAGAAATTAAACTAACATACTTTCTACAAAAGTATTCTCAAACACTTAATACATATTATCTCTCAAGTATTTAACCTTAAATCATCAAGTACTTAATGATTGAACTATTAACGCAAATACTCAACATTCGATATCATTTCAAAAATTGTATTACTTATCTTAATAGTGACGTAAAATATACATACCACAGGAAACTGGATTACGTAATCTCCATGTTGTAATTCTTGGTAACATATGTCTTTGATGCTTCTCAAAAATCATCGTTTTTCAAAGTAGTACGAATTCAAACTGGATTGCATCAGCTTGAAATACACAATATAGTCTATAGCTGCCGGTTCCGGTATGACCTTTAATTGAATCGCAAAGCAGAAAGGCGAAAACCATGGCGGCGGTCTTGTTGGCGAGATTGTACTTTCGCTGTGTTGTACGCTTTTCTGACCGAGAGTACAAGCGCTGAAAGAATAATACTGTGGAAATCGAAACAGAAAGAAAAATGGTACGTAACATATGGAAAACAATGACTGTCCTTTCATTGTTACCACGTAAGAAGTTACCTACGTCAATATAACCTCAAACGAAGCGGAAAAATAAAACGTCATTTTCAGAATCATTCATAATAAAGCAGCCAAGTAATTGATATAGTCAATTTATTCTTATTTTTGTCATTGAAATGTGATTTTAATAGGTGATCAGGTAATTTATAAACATTTGATCGTAATATCAATAGAGCCACTCTAGTGAATCTAGCGAGTCAGATGACGGTGGAGACGATCAGGAAGGGTCTTCTTTCTCGGAAACGAACATCGAGGATGCTCTGACTTCTTTCAGAGAGCAATGGCAACGTGAATTAGAGATATCACCCAAAAGGGATCGATCAAGGACACAGTCCACAAAGACAGTTAAAGTTGATGTTTCTAATTCTAACGACGAAGAGTCTATTGAAAGCAAGGTATAATAATAACCGATGGATGTTCTAAAGATATCTCTATGTATGTATATAATATATGGAAGTAAATATTTCAGGCAAGAAATTTGTTCCTGAAAGGAATTGAATATGAGGAAAGAAGGAAGTTCTATGAAGCAATTCAATTTTACAAACGAGCTGTGTTATTAGTTCCTGATATTGAGTTACGTTTATACGAATCAACTAAAGTAAAATCAAACGATGATAATCATGAAGGATATGACAATGACATAAACAACATTGGTGAAAATGCTGAAAATTATAACGAAGAAGATGAAGAAGAAAGCGATTTATTTGTTAAATTGTGCAAAATTGTAAATCAAAATAAATGCGTTTGTTTCCCTAAATTTGAACAGACTGTGAGTACCTATACTTAGAATTTTAGGGTAATCTATATTGTTGTGGAACATCATGGGAACATCAGAGTATTTCTTTTTCCAGACAACACATATTTCTGCCTTGCCTATGGAGATAGTGCTTTATATCCTAAGATGGGTTGTATCTTCAGAACTTGACTTGAGATCTCTTGAAATGTTCTCCAGAGTATGTCGTGGATTTTATATATCTGCAAGAGATACCGAAATCTGGAGACTTGCCTGTGTTAGGTATGTCAATAAAAATCTCTTAATAGATCTCTGTAATAATGGAGTGATCATAAAATGATCAAATTGTATAGAGTATGGGGTGTAAATTGTGGAACCTATGCTCCAAAATATCAATCATGGAGAGATATGTATTTACAACGGCCTAGACTAAGATATAATGGATGTTATATTAGCAAAACCAGTTACATTCGTGATGGTGAAAATAGTTTCCAAGATCGATTTTATAGACCTTGGCATCTGGTGGAATACTTCAGGTACCTGAGGTATGTGATGATACTTGATTATATATTGACTAACAAAAATGTCAATTCTTATATTATTTCTTTAATAAACAGATTTTTTCCCGAAGGAAGAGTTTTGATGCTAACTTCAACCGATGAAGCCCAAAGTTGTGTAAATTTTTTAAAATATCGCTCTCCACGGAATCCATCGGTTCTTATTGGCCATTATATATTACGCGATAATTGTGTTATTCTAATGCTCAAGAAACAGGAAATAAAAGGAGTTAATACATATAGAAAGAAGAAGAAAGAAACTATGCATGATAGTGGGGAGCAAACATTTCATATTGTAAATATCAGTGTATATTATATCAAAGTAATTAATGTTAAAAACATGATAAGATGTATCATCAAATTATATTTATGGGTATTTATAGGAATTTGAAATTCAGGATCATCATAGACGGTTAAATTCGCAATTGAAATGGCTGAGTTACACTATATTTACAAAATACAGAAATGGACATGAAGCGAAAATGTGTTTAAAGGAACCATCTGTAAGAGAATGGAGAGTATCGGCTATTGGCGGACGATACCCGTCGCTTAAATTTAGCAGAGTTAAAAGTTATACTCAAGAAAGTGAAGCTCCTTTACAATAATTGTAATTGAACGCAAAATTATTAATCACCTGAATTATTTAAGAGTACCTACATAATGGAACTGAAATTTAAGAGAAGACTATATTCTTCAAGCGAACGTTAAATCTTGTACAGATCACTCTTGATGTACATTCAGAGTATGCACGTTAATGTTACATTCTTCCGCTTCTAAAAATGTATTATAAACAAGTTCTAATGAAAAAGATACTTTATTCTTAATTTATTATCAGTATTTCTTAAATAATTTTTATTAATCTACTGTACAATTCTAGCGTTACAGTTTTCTCTTAAATTCTATCTACATTAATTGTAGGTGATACGTATTGAATGATTTAATATATTGTTTACTATGC
The DNA here is from genome assembly GCA_905333015.3 of Bombus campestris. NCBI lineage: Eukaryota > Metazoa > Arthropoda > Insecta > Hymenoptera > Apidae > Bombus > Bombus campestris. The sequence continues at coordinate 9,519,319 of HG995135.1, forward strand.
ACTTTTATGGTGCCTTATATGCTTTCAACATAGGTGCTTTTGTTTTAAGATATACTAATTGATCACTTTTTTATTTATTTATTAATTATGAAATTTTCAATAAAAATAACGTCGGAGATAAATAATTTTAACGCAATACATACATATATCGATAATTAATTTCGATCAGACTATACGCTACTGCAGCATGCAATGTATACCAACGATCAGATCCGCAAGGACACGTTCATACGCGATATGGTACACTAAAAATATATTTATCTAGCACGCTTATTATCTATTGATAAATTTTCTCTTTAGATAAAATATTTCATTCTTCGAGACATTCTTGCGGCTCTGCTCTTTGCGAATTTCATATAGAAGTTTATCATAAACGTATACACTCAATTAAAGTACGTGAAAGAAACGAAGACACGATTAATATACATATATTAATTAAATTTATACCATTTACTTTCTAATTGTAAGATATATCGACTGTGGATAGCAGGTTATACCTGTATGTGCTATTTCAAATGTAAATGAACGGACTGTGCATTCTTCGTTCCCGATACCTCTATATGGGCGATGAATTTACGTATGAATAATCGAAACCCCTATGGAATTAAATGAATTCCAATTGATATTTTGGGATAGTTTTATTCGTTTACACGAGTGGTATTGACATTGAGAAACGATGTGTATGTAATTAAAGGAACGAATGTACGGGAACACATCTTATAAATTATTGCGGATCTTAAATTCTTATAATCACAACAATAAACGTATTTTTGATGTGCTTATTCGAGTTGAATTATTTTACTCGAAAATAGTAATATTCGAATTAACGATAAAAATAAATATTTCACCATTTATCTTATTCTCTGTGATATGACAAATTAATTTTTGTACTCGTACTTGTACTTCAACTATTCCACGTGCTCTCTTCTCGTTACATTTGTTTTTTTTTTTTTATATATGTATTAAATTTTGGTACGTATACTTATTTCTTTCTTTGGTTTATTTACTTAAAAAGTTTCCGTCGATTAAACAGAGTGTGTACCTACACACAAAGTAATCGGCGGTTGGCGTAGGCTCGATTTATCACAGACTTCATTAGAAGATTTTCACCCACACCATTCGATCACAGTTCATCGTGTTTCAACTGATCGAGGATCGTTTTATTACACGCGGACGAGTCGGAGATCCAAACAAGATCTTGCAGAGTCGCAGCGTGCATTGAACAAATCGCCAGGACAACCAGCACGTGCATTAAATTATGAGAATTCAACATTAGATCCAGTTTGCCTGGTATCCATTTCTCAGGAATACGCAAGGCACCTATTATTGCTCCCACAACCGCTACAAAATCCTAAAAGAAGATAGGTACTTTTTTAATGGTTTTATTTTATATTTTAATAATACATAATAACAAAATTTACTAATTATATTGACTGATGTTACTAATACCTTTTTATTTAATAGATACATTTAAAACTAAGCATTTTCTCTGAAATGAGCAAATGATCAATCCCTTCTATTTTATTACTACATCATTGTGCTGATACCAAATAGTCTATTTATTAGAATTAAAAGGTGAATTATAATAAATTACATTTTTCATTCGTATAAACAAATAAAACTCTAGTTACAGAGAGTTGAACCGAAGTGTATGACAGCATTTACCTGTAGTACAATGTGAAGTAAAGCGTCTGGAGATCCACCGCCGATACCTAAGTATCGTAGAGTCATCATCAGCATTCTCATGAGAAAAAGGGGTGCGAAACATAATCTTCTATCCCAGGGAGATCGCGCGTTCATTGCCTGTGAAATATACTTTTAAGTGTTTAAAAACTGAAGACAATGATTTTTAATTTCTAATAGATAAGTCGTAGATACCTTAAGAAGACCCCAAATGCAAAAGAAGCAGTAGATAAACATACAGAAGTACCAATAAATATCAGGTAAACAGTGGATTGTTGCAGCCATCATAGGTATTGCCCCTAAGATTAGGAATGGAATTCAAGTCTATTAGAACTATTATTGTATTGTTCATATAACAATTGAATCATGCAGAAGCCAAACTGATCAATCAATTCTTTGATTTCTAAGAAGTAAACGCTAATACTAAAATTAAGAATGTTTCAGAAAGTGAAGTTAATCACTTTCATTTCTAAAGTAATAAGGTGATTCAATTATACTGCAATAATGACTTAAATAATTACCAAAACTTTGACACAGCCATATACCGATCATGTCTAATTTTAATAGTGTTCGATAGAAGATCTCGTCGTAGTTCAAATTCATAAAGAGGTGGTAAATAAAAGACCCAATCCACGGACTAGTGGCACCGATTAAATGACACCAAGATAAAACTGCTATGAGGATACCTTTGGTATTCCATGGGAGAAGTTGCGGAATGGTCAATAACATGTATAGGATGGCAAATCCTGTAACATAATTTTTTTTTAATTAATTTACATTATCAAAAGACAAGATATAAATAATAAACTTAGGAAGGATGTCATTAACTTGTTAAAATAATTACAACTAAAAATCTATTGACCCTTTGCAAAAAGTAATTTCTTGTCATACAAATGAGTGATATTATCATATTTTCATTGTACAAGTACATATGAAGTAGATCTTTGGCTTAATGAAATTGATACTTTAATTATAAATAAAGAACACTCTCTCTAATTATCTACTTCTTAATTACCTCGTCGTATAAAGTATCTCGTGCAACAGCGAACAACGTTCATTTTTAGAGAATTAATGTTCATTAAATAAATGCTTTTACGTGATACTCGTGTTTACCTTCACATACGTATAGTCTCTTTTACGCCCATTATTCTTCGGTTATTAATAAACTCTTTGTTGTTTGATATGATTGACGTAACGTGACATTCCCGTTTTAGAAATTTTCTGCACGATATTACATACATACGTAATATCGTAAAATCGTCTCATGGATTGTTCAATCGGATCGTTAAAAATTAACATAGAACATGCATATGAATATTGGATGAAGGTATTTAGGAATTTCTCATGAATTTTTCTTTCCAATATGAGATTACTATTATCAATGTCACGAATAGATCTCCGAAGGATAACGTACGGCTTCGCTGATCGATCTTTTGTTACCCCGCCGTGCGCCGATAGGAACATAACGATTTCTCGTATAAGTTGACCTTGAAATCGCTTAGTTCAAGGGTAATCCAGTTTTCTACTTTATTAAAGCACGACAGCTACGTAACTCTCCCTTTCGCACCACATTCCGACATTCCAACTAAAATGATTATATCTAAAAGCTAGATACAGGAAATTTTTCATATTATAGCATTTTAGATTTTTCAAAAAATAATTCTTTCGCTTATTATTTTATTCTCATTTCAATATTGTCTAAACTGATACACGTGTAGTAGTACCACATGTGCCTAGGTAAATGTCTTTCTCCTTTATTCTGATTTCCTTATTTTGAAGTTTGAGAAGCAATAATTACCATGTATGAATGTACAGACGATTTGTATTGATGTATAGATCAATGTGATGTACTCATGAAAACAACTATGCTTCTATCTCAATAAAAGTCAACGTTAATCTTGCCAAAAGAACCTGCTTGCATCTAATATTATAATTACAAAAAGATTTCAATAGATTTAGTATTGAAAGAAAATAAAGACACAGGTATGTAACTCTTCTATGTCACATAGGGGTATAGAGGGCTTAATACCAATCATCTGACAATTGATAAAACATTTTGGATCTCCCAGTCTCAACTACATCCAGCATTTCACGAAAGACATCCATCCACCATAGCAGAATCCAAGTACTACCATAGCTTCCTAAAGGACTCGCTTTCTATATTCTACAGCTTAGAACTTACCATGTGTTATGATATTAACAGTCTCATTGTGTATATAAAAGAGACTGCGAAGACACTGTCCGACGGTCATGAGCGGTCTGTAACCAGTGCGGATATGGGGATTGAATTGCAAGTGCTGAGGCATGTCGCTCCATCGTCGCAGAAGGCGAACCTTCGGTTTCTCTTCTTGCGATGGCTCCTCGTGCATTCTTCTCTGATTGTCGTCCTGGCGATAAAATACTTTCGCGTTGCTAATATCCTGGAGCGGAGGATCTGCCGCCTCCGCATGATGCTCGTCGTCTCGAAGCAACGTCGTGCAAACGAAGTGCTCGTGAGGAATGTTAGAAGTACGGAGCCGCGCACGGGGCACAGATCAACCTCTAGAAACGAGAGTCTTGGACGTCGGTGGTGTCGTTACTGCATCAGTTGCGTACTCGATGCTCTCTGTCCACCACCATCCGTAGTTCCGACCTCTCTGACGGTGCCGTTACCACGGAGACCGCATCGATCCTTTTCATTGCCAAAGAGAACGCACCCCTCGAATACACGCGACCAGTTTCCGCGGGCTTGGTCACGGATTTAGCCCAGAAATGCAGTTCAGAGGGACTTGTTTAATTCGCAGAACCACGCCGCTTTTAGAAATTACACGCGTAATAAACGTATGAGGAGAATCGGCTGTGAGGATTATTTCTAAGGTAGAACACGTGAACATGGGTTTTCGATAGAAATCTATTGGAATGGAATTAGATGATGAACCGATTGACCGAACTCTTGCCAATCGAATACACTTTCAGTAGCTTGCGAACGTATTTGAACTCTCGCGAAAACCTTTTACGAACATATTATGATTGTTATACACTTATAATGAGATTATCTTCAACTCTTATTATACATTTAAAGTGACTTTTCATGCTATTACACTAACTTTTTATTAAATGTATGTTTGCAGTAAATATCATGTAATGGTTTTATATATCCCTAGATTAGTTTCAAATTTTATCGGTATAATCGTTACAGTTGCGTTTCAATGTTAATGACATTTCAAAATATTTTATGTAACACGAGCAATGTCCAAATACTTTCTTCAGCTACTATATATGTATGTATTCACGCGGATTCCTATTATTTGACCGAGGAATCGCATAGATAACGAAGAAAATCAACGAATTATTCTTATATGAATATTTGTTTAAAGAACAGCTTTAAGGAAATGAAGTAGTACCATAATACTTTTTTGACTTTACGGATCGTATATTCTGAATTTCGTAGAAGTTTGATTTTCTTTGTCGGAAAATTTCTTTATCGAATTACTTTTTTATTTAGTTGTTTACTCGAGCGCTTTTTATAGCCGCGATTGGATTATTCAAGAATTGTATGAGACTTGACATTTATACGTGCGATCAATTAAAAGGACACATTACCTTTTTCAATATTTCATCGATGAATTTGGCAACTGTCGATTCGATTCATTTTACTATTGTTATACGGACATCGTCAATATAAATCGCCCAGGAAACGTTAAAATGTCGATATAAATATATAAATATTGATCTCGTTACTAAAATTTAATAAATCCGTATCATTTAAAAATCCAAAGAATGGATATAATGTATTCCTTTCATTTTAATTGTTAAAATAACGCGTTACATATTTTTATTTTTATCCTACTTGAAGATCAATTTTTGCTTTCTAAATTGGAAGTGACGAAGCGAAATAAATGACAGACAATATTTTTAGTTTAATAGACCGTGTTTCAGATAAAAAGATGATCTTGATGTAAGGCCAATATTAAACACGATCTGAATACCGTGTAAATCGAAAACGACGGTGCGATACTCATTGACTCTAGATTGTTCTCGAAGTGATTGCCTTTTTCTCACGAAACGTCATTCACTGTCTTTTAAGGGAAACAGGAAACAAGACCTGACACGTGAACGTGAATTTCACGCGATCTGCCTCCTGCGGCTGCAGCCGTAAAAAAAGATAAGGACAGATACTCGATTTGATCTAATGGACAGTTTCCAACTTGTAAGCTTATATAATTGATTCGTGAATCACAGTCGATTTCATTTACTATATACGATACAATTGTCCCTTTGTAGCCACTTGATCTGCTAACACGTTATACGTATAGAATGATTAAGACAGTTTTAGTCTTTATTCTTTGATTACGATCAAAGCTGTGAAGTCGATTTTATTTCATGTATGGGGTTAGTTAGTCGCGCAAGCGCTATGCGCTAAAACACATTACCTGCATTGAGTCCATTTCGTAAGTTGGATAAAATGGGTGCAGTTTTAGTACAGTGTCTATTATACCGTTTTACTACAAGAAGCACGTCTATTTTAAATAGCGTATTAAAGGTTCAAAGCAATCGCGATTATCTTTATCGTGGACGACAGGTATGTCATGTAGAAGTCACGTATAAAAAGTCGAAATTATAGCTATGTACAATCATTAAATCCGTTAATTCATCTATCATCATTTTCCCTCCTCCATAACACGATTGGCGCAGGTCCAGATGTGTCACGTGGCCTTGTGCACGGGGTAATCACAATCACATCGAGTTATCGACTTGCTCTCATCGAATCGGAGTTCCCTTGTGTTAAAGGGCTTAGTGTAGCTTCGATGGTCACAAAATGTAGTGCACGGTATAACGTTGCCTTTTGCTTTTTGTTTCTTTTTCTTTGCGCATAATTCAGTGAATCTTCATATAGGGTTTCGAATTATATATGTGTAAATATAGGAATCAGAATTTGTTTGAACAATGATCGAAATGGTTACAGCATTCGTACAGAGAATTATGGACGATCGCAACGAATTTGATCCCTTCTGCAATGATGAAATGTTACACCCAGAGGAACTCTAAACTCATCACGATTGATTCAATAATAGGGGTAAGTGTATCAATCTCAGCTTTTCTCTTAAAATAGTTATTTCTTGAGAATATACTTGTTTAGTTGTTTTCAATTTTCGCGGTAATTTTTCATTTATCTTACGTAGGCATATCGTCTGCTTACATAAATCGTTTACCGATAATGATGTAGTTACCCTCTTGAATATACTTGGGTGTGGTGCCACCTACGATAATATACGGAGGTCATCAAACGACATCAACCGGTCACGGAGAATTTATATGATTACTTCAGAACCTCGTGAACATTGTAGTTTTATTTACAATTACTTGAAATTTGAGTATGTTCTGGAAGTTAATGACTTTAATAAAGTGTGGTGTCGTACGAGTTATTACTAATCTAATGTGGGGACAGGTATGTAAAGTTTCTCTAATAAAATAAGCGCAACAAGTTAGATTGATATTTTGGAGTAAAGGCTAGGTTATCTTTCGACGTATATTTTGAACAGAAATAGCAAATTTATTTCGTACTGATAATATTTGCATAATAAATTAGTAATTGGGTGTTATTTTTATATAGTTTTTGTATGATACACGTTTTCTTCGTGCCGCTTATAAACGAGGTTATCAGGCGTATATCATACATGCCAGAAACATCGTTCATTTTAGTTAAAATATTTTGTTTCATTTTCAGAATTTATTGCGTCATATATATTTTAATTAATTAAACATTAATTTTATTATTATAATGGAATAATAATAGAATAATAGTTATTAAAGAAAGTGTTTTATTTACTAACACGTATCGAAATATACGATTCCATTTCGATATTGTTCATAGAATATTTATTTAAAATATAAAAATAAATTAAAAATGCCATAGTTAGTATGTCGATAATTTATTTAGCTTTATAACCTTAAAGTATATAGTATAATGAAACAATTATGAAAAATTGTGCAATATACACGAAGTTTATACGATATACATAAATTAAAACAATTTATTATTTAAGTAAATTATAATCATTTTGAACTTAGAAATATTTTCTTCTTATTGAAAAATAAATTTTGGATGAATTTTTATTATTGTCTGTGAACGTGGTAGCCGGTACCAGCAGGTACAAATTACATCGTTTTGTATCTGCCGCAAGCACATAGTTGTCGGGGGGATTAGTAAGGTTCGTTTATGCGCAGTCGCTTCAATTCGTTTATACTCGGGTGTACGATTCCGCACGAACATAGTCGAATACCATTCGCCAATCGCATCGATCCGATGTCCACATCGTTGTCACATACAACAGTATCGTACGTAGCACTCTCATTGCGCTCTTTGAATATTTTGTGTTTGCAAGTACATTTTGGGACCAACCGAGCTTGATTTATCCCTTAAACGTAAGTCTTCTTGTCGCAAATATTATCACAGTACGTTAAACTTTGATTACTCAAAATGTCCAGCAGAAATTATGCATGTGTTGCGTTCACTGGTACTTGATGCTTCTCTACCTTCAAGATGGCCGCCGTTTCATGAAAGTTCCCTTATGGCGTATGCTTTGCGGTTGTCTATCTATTCGTAAATTTTGTTGCTTTCACTTTCTCACGATTACTAAATACGTACGCGTTGTACGTTGTCGCAATGCACAATCTATTCTTCAAGGATGTTAGGGTTTAAGCTCGACGCTTCGTCCCAACAAGCGAGTATTCCATTGGCATTGATTTTGCTGGTAAGCGTGCCTACACGTACTCGTTACCTCATTTTTATTTTATTCCCTGCTCTTCATTATATCTGCCATCGTGCACATCGTATTATCGTTCTAATCGTCTTCTTCTTCACGTTTCTCGTCTAACGTACGTTCAACGATTTTGGCGGGATTGACGATTTCACATGGAAAATGAATCCTCTGGTTTTCGCATAGGGCTGTATAGCACTCTCAACAAACTTTCTCAAGAGTTATAGTTATAGTTACTTATCTTTTCGGAGTGGGCTGTTTTTCTTATAGTGCTTAGTACGCTCTTACGATGCGACTGCCCACATTTTCCAGAATTTTTTGAGCTGATGTCTACGTCGTTGTCGAAAAGCAGTGTCATACCACAAGCATCAGCTTCACGTTCTTGGATATCATCCATCTTCAGTTTCATTTGGAACCAATTGAGCCCGTTTCGCCTTCCTGATGTAAGTACATGTATTGTCGTTTCAATAGAAAGGCTCAATAGAAAGGTCCTAATATCTTCCTGAAATTTGTGCAATATTTTCAGTTGTGCATTGTATATATCTATGATCTTCGATTCTTTTCTTCAATCCTGATTGTAATGTCGTATTAATTATGATAAAATGTCAGAATTTTTTTAGAAAACTGATAAGTATAGGTCATCTAAAAATTATAATTAAGTTTCACTTTGCCTGTTTGTTTCAACTTATATTTTATGTAATTTTAAGCTAGTTACAATACAGTGATCAGATAAGCCATATTTGCATGAGTTATACATAAGTATATATAATAATATGAGTATTTTTGGTTATGATGGCTTATTTGTATATTTTTATACCATATATATATATCATATATCATTTAATTCTTCTTATATATAGTTCTTCCTTTCTGAATCTTTTAATACATAAAAAAATCAATTACCTAATACATTTAATTTGTATTATTTAATTTATTTGTCTTTTATGTACATTATGTATTGAGAATATTTTTAAAAGCAAGTAATGAAGTTACATTTATATTGAAATAAAGAATATATATAATATAACAAATTTATGGTAATACCATGCTTTCTTATTATATCTTGAACATTTAAAAATATTTTCATCTATTTTTAAAGGAATTTCTTACGTTACATAATAATGTGTCATAGTATTGAATCATAATTCTTATATCATATTCAATACGTTTTGATCATCATAATGGAGCAGAGTAGTTTAATGAACGTGTCATTATGTATATTCTTTAAACTTTCACCATTATGTTTATGACTATATTTTATGAATCTAGGTCTTCTTAGCTGCATAGGCACTTAGTTTTCATTCATTAATTTCTTTTTACATCTGTGTGTGTATATGAACCCTAAATAATACATTATCGTTTGTTTCAGATGCCACGAAGCAGGAGGCGTCATCGTACTCGTAGCCATTCAAGAGCACGTTCACATTCTGCAGGGTCTCTCTCATATGAACACAAGAGACGTCGCATTGACTATGAAAGTCCACGAAGTAAAGGAACTTATAGGTAAGTAGCAGCACTAAATTATTTATTCTATAACATATATATCATCATGGATCTGACTGAGAATCTAGGCAATTGTCTCTTAATTTTATATACAATAAGCAAGAAACATTAGTATTTCTGTTCAAATAATATAAACCTGATATGCCTGATACACAATGCTGCTTGACAGTGACATAGTGTCTATTAAGAGCATGTGTAAATCAATGACTAAGCAATATGACGACTATGTTAATAAACTATTCATGCACATGTTAAAGCAGAAAATTAGGGCAATCAAAACGTGTTGCGGACGAAATAAAAAAAGAAACAAAGCTTTTTCTATGGCATCATATTTTGAAAACAAGAGTAAAATCGTTGGAGCGTAAAACTGACTTTTTTTTTGTAAGACTTGCGTAAAAAACATTAAAGAGGAAGCAGGGTGGGGAATAAGTGGAGCTACAGCACACGAGACCAATGCCACGAACGCGATCTCCCACTCCGAACACGCCTAGTATGAACCGAGGAGACGATAGAAATTCTCCATGAAATCTTTATGGCTGTCAGTCGTGGTCGGTGCGTTCGAGCTTCCACACACTCGCCGGGGAGGTCTTTCTGCAAGATTTACCGGACGTAGTTGATCCAATCGAGTACCGGAATAAGTCGTGTTGGCTGTTGTCTCGAAAAACGGTTCGAAAAGCATACGTGAGTGCTGATGTGGGTTTTATCCGAAATGATTTTATTTGGAAAGAATTGCAAGCGTGCGAAAGGTATAAATGAGTCGAGGTACTGTGAGGATACTTATTAGGGTTTAGATGTATGTGCATTGTGTAGTTTATATTCAATGTACGTAGGACATGTATGATGTTAGTAATTTTGCGCGTAATTCGATGTTTATAATTGTTGCTTGGAAATGTATAAGTATATACTAGGATTTAGGACAGCAAGAATATAGTAGATTTTTAGTGTTGCTTCCTGTGGTTGATCACACACGTTCTGTAACTATATCCAGAATAGATTTCATGTATTGCTGTAATTGGTAACGATTCCTCCTCGTATGAGACAAAAAAGATTGGAAGCTTATTATCAGACGCTTTATATGTATTGTAATTTATCAAGTATAATGAGTCATGAATAAACGATTATTGTTTGTTCTTGGCGGTCCCGTTTGCGTAAGTGTGTACAGAGCTTTGTTTTACGTGTCTCGGATTGCTACTTAATATAAGGCTTGTTTTGTCAGGCAATGTTTGTTTAGAGAACAAAATATGTCGATGATTAGCAAATTGGTTGGTTAGATACTACTTCTGTTTCGTAATCAAACAGGTTGTTAGATTAAATTAATTTAAAGTGGATAGATTAATTAAGGTAATTTGTTTTGAATAAATTGATTATAATTATTCAAAATTGTTAGAAGTTCATTACCATGTCTAATGTAAAACATGTATTATTCAATATATGTGAATAGTAAGATTAATGAACTATTATACAACTAGTATATCATGAAATTCTATAAAGCATGTATCTTGACATTCAGCTTAATCTATGTAACTGTTCAATAATTTTGGAAAGCATATATTTGGTATTAGAAAGTGAATAATTTCAACAAACTATTATTTACATATCTATCTTAATTCATATCATGATTTATATTGAAACTGGCAACATATAATATAAAATATCTAATTTCACAAAATTCCTTCACACGCTTGATCTAAAATTATTATTCATTGTTTGGAAACATTATATCAAATCTTACAAAATAAATTACCAACTAACACGAAAGAAATTCCATACTATTCACACAATCGGATCTCAGAAACTTCATTTGTATACAGTAAGAGGTAGTGCTTCCAAGATATCGATCCTATCGTTTAAATAATATAGTAGAGGTTCTAACACGATCAATATCATGAGATATAGCCACTGTAAATTTTATTTTCAATGCATCGATCGTCCCGCATTAAATATTTTTCGTTTAGACATTTAGTTGCACTGGCTCGCCAGAAACGCGGAAGGATTCTTGGACAAACGCGGCATGTCGCAGCAGCGCGTGGATGAGAAGGTGTTTTGTACAAGTCGTCGCTCGCTGAGATCGCTTAATTAAAATGCCCTTAGACGGCAATTGCCATTACTCTTCTGAACTGTTCTAACGCCGGAAAGTATTATTGAGAAACTGCTAAAGGAAATTTGTCGTGCGAGAATTTTATTTATTGATGCACACTTTATTCGTAATTATTCGACCATTTAAAGGGCAAGAGTTTTGAAAAAATGCTATGATCTTAAATGGAATTAAATTTAACGAGAGCTACTCCAGAATGAAAATGGCTATTAACATGTTAAAAGATCAGAACAAAATTCATCAGGAGAATTTTTATTATTTGTATGTTCTTCATTCAAAATTCTAGGAAGTTTAGTAAACTTGGAGTTTGAAATTTATATGGAGCAAGTTGAATAAATTATTACAAGTTTTCTAAAATTAATAGCTTAGATAGTTATTGGGATTGAAATGAAATAAATGTTGAAATATAATTTTATTTCTCCGAGTTAAATGCGACAGGATAAACTAATCATTTGATGTAAATAACTTTGGAGCTATCGTTAGAGAAACAGAGAAGCTTTTATCTTATTTTGATAACTCTTATGGAACTTCGTAACATTTACTTGAGTTATTATATCTCATTTTGCATAGTAAAAGAGCTACGACGTCACATGCTGCTTAAAAGTATCTGAATAGTTGATAGGATATAAGGCGTGCAATTGCAGATAAAATGACTTGCGATAATTTTCTTTGTGGCCGTTACAACTACGTATAATGTATCATTATGACGCGATAAAAATGGTTTTTAAAAGTTAAGATATTAGAATAAAATTGATGTCCGCTACTATGAAAGCTTATATAATTCTGCTTCCTGAACAGGTCTTTATCTTCAGATTGTTTCATTTTCATATATATGAATCAATGAAAGATATAGTTGATGAGTTAATACTAGCATGTCGTTAATATAAACATTTTAGGGAAATTCATATCCATTTAAATGTCTTGATACTTGATATGAGCGAGTATATCTTCTTGAGTTCCTTATTTATGAAGTATATTCATAAATTTAATTATGTAAAGTATCACAAAGTAACATTTTATGAAGAATAATGACGATGGTAGTAAAATTTTATAATGATCTCTAGAGTTCATTAGAATTCCTTATGTAACAAATAGATGTCATTGTGTAATAACACATTTTGCCTTATCTCTTCCTTTTTTCTCTTTTTCTTTTTAAGGAAGTAATGAAACTCTCTTATGAATCTCGTTACATCAAATAATTTATTATTTGTTTATTTTTTTCTGAATTTTAACGCAGTTAATTCTACTTAAAATTAATCTAAATAACAAGCTACTTCTCTGTTATTTAAAATGGCAAGATACTAACGAATAGAACATGAACAAATATTTTCACATATGACGCAAAGGAAGTTTCATATTCTTAAACAAACATCTAGAATAATTATGGGAAGATTTAAAAATCCAATTGCTATAAATTCTGAACGAGTAAACAGTGTATATGTTCCTTCCTTACGATGTTCTTCAAAAAAGAACTAATTAATCTTGTAATGGAAAGACTTTAATCGTTGTTGAGAATGCCATTGAGCAGCCAGTTACAACGTGTTTGCGCGTTCCAGTTTGTACACTTACATCGCTAGAAAAACGTGCAATTTCTCTTCGTATCAATATATTATAAACTGCGTCTCGTGATGAAGTTATCTCGACTTTCGGCAATTTATGATATTGTAAATCAGATTTCACGACGCTGTAATGCAAAACCTGGCTGGAGAATGTATAGAATTTCATTAATATACGCGATGAAAATCAACGAGGAAATCGTTATCGCATCTAATTTTGGAAATCTTTGAAATTGCAGTGATAACCACGTAACATCGTATATCGATGATTCTCTTGGAACTTCTTAATGAATTTGCATTGATTTACTGTAGACTACGATCATTTTTTGAGCTTTATTTTTCGGTAAAGAAAGTCGTACACTGTTTAGAAATAAATTTTTCACGGTAGTTTCTCTCAGAATTTTATTGAATTTTCAGCGATTTGTATTCTGAAGTGAGGTTTTTTTATTTTTTTTTTTTAGTTAATTCCACTTTTCGTAACATGACGTTATTTATAAATAAATTTCGTATCATGGATTCTCTTGGAGTTTTAATATGTTTACAATGATTCGCTTTGAACTAGAACGTTTTATAATCAATCCTAATTTTTCATTGCTGGATGTCGTTCGTAAATAAATATTTACTGTGTTAGACTATTTAAGCATCCATTACGTGCGTTTACTGATGATTTCATGGCTACCAGTGGACAAATTACGGAAAAGTGGTCTGGGAATCATACTATTATGTTTGGAATGATTAGATAGCCTGAGACTCGATAAACTATCATAGGAAATTTTACTGAAGATTTTCCATTTAAAGTTTATCAAATTTGTGGAATAAACGTAGTGTTTCGGTTCTATTTTGAAGATTAATCGAAAAAGAGAAACCAATCCAAGCCTTGGAAAAACGTGATAACGACATAGGAAGAAATTCGGGGAATAGAAAGTAACAGAATTTTATATTTCCATTGAATCGTAGTTGATTCGTCGGAATTCGAGAAAATTTGCATTGATAATTTATAACACGCGTTTCGAATTAAACAGACAGTCGTGAAGCAAGATTTTATGTTTTAAAAATGCGCGGTATTTTCACGGTTGATTGATCGTGCATTTCACGGAAGATTTCGAGGATACGAAACGATCGATACGAGAGTTTAGAGATTAATTAAATGTTTAAAGCTTCTTCGCCCGTTGCCTTTAAGGTTGCATTTAACGAATAGTAATAATTTCTCGTTGCAGTTATTTCCTGGTATGGCGTGCCGGTCGATGACTGATCTCAATTGCGTTTCTTCGAAATTATTCAATTTCGAGATTCCAACGCGTTTCTTGATGTATTATACGCCCGATAGCAATTTGTATATACCGACGGTGTGCTGCGATTTCTTGTGCGTTTGCAGTTGATCGTGATAAACGACCGGGAATAAGGAAGAAACGACGGAGAAACGTAGCCTCGTAGACGTTTAGTAATGCCAAGGGTCGAGAAGATACCAGCAGAGAAACAGCTTCTCTGCATTTTTAGCTTAGTTAGCCATTTTTTGTTCTTTCTAAATGAGAGGATTTTTGTGCTTCTATTTAGAATTTCATCATACAGCAATTTATGTTATTGGAATTTTTTAATTATTTTATTAGAATTGTTGGAATTTTATTTCTTTCCTTTTGGTTGCTGATGATATTTCTCTTTTTAAATGAAAAAGTTTTTCGAAAGTTTCTTTAGCAGTTCTATTATTTTTTAGTTAGGTATACTTGTGATTTTGTGTTTGATTTAAAAACATTGTTCAAGCGTTTACGTTCTAAGAAAGGAAGAGTTTATTGCTCAATAATTTAGGATTAAATTCAATAAGTAGAATCTTGTAATAATTTCAGTTGATCTTTGCGCGGTGAAAACTTCGAGAAAGTTTGACAATTTACGGTTACCGCAGAGAATATTTCTCAAAAAGCTCGCTGCTAATTTATATCTAAGCGATCTTATAGCCTGTTTCCGTTGAATCATTTATCAGCACGTATCGTTTCATCGCTAGATCTCGTTAACAAATGAATTGTCTGTAGGCGAGAGACAATCACATGCAAGGCTGACCTATTGTAAAATTTCCTTTATAAAACAGGAAATTATTATTTCTTTTCCTATTATGAATTATGTTTTAGTAAAAATTCGTAACACAATAGAAACCATCAAGGCAAGTCGTTAAAAGCCCCACAAGGCCCATTTAAAAGAAAAGAAATTCCGAGAGTAATTATTTTGAGATGATAAACTACATATTCGTAATCACAGTAAATAATCAAGAGTTTCTACAATTACGTTCTACAAAAGAATCCTTAGCCAGTTGGAGATGCAATTGGTACGCGTAAAATCTAAGCTTCCTAATTATCTCCAACCATAACGCGAGACCGTGCTCTCGAGTTAATTACCTTCGTTACCGGTCTAATTAATTAATTACACTGCTGCACGCGTTTACGCGATTGAACGATAATAAACAAGGCTCCCGATGAAACCGTTTGTACTCTGGCAAATTCGTGGCTGCCGCAACGATAAAAATTATCAGTCGCCGTTTAACGTTGCTATTTTTGCGTTACGATTTTTCTTATTATTTTGTCGTAGCTAGAAAACCTGTCGTCTCTAATGAACGCCCGTTCTTACGCCAATTACCTTTTTGTTCTTCGTTTCTCGATTCTTCGTTTCTTTCGTAACATCGTACAATTCTCTACACGATTAAGATCTTACGGTTGCGCATGTTGGTCGTTGCTTTGCTTACAATAGAGAGTTGGAAAAAGAATTCAAAATTTTTAATGCGTTTTCTTCTTCGATATACGAATGACATAAAAATTTGTCGCGTAAAGTACACTGAGATTAGAGAAGATTTCAAGATGGAATTTTATAGATAGATTATGAACGTTTGAGCTTGAAATTGTAAAAAAGAATTTTAAATTTTAAATGAATCTGGTTGTTAAATATATAAATGGGACAAAAGTTTTTTGGGTAAAATACAATGCAAATAGAAGAAATCTCGAGGTAAAATTTTATAAATAGATTATGAACATTTGCTCCGGGGATTGTAAAAAGAATTAAACATTTTTAACGAATCTTGTCCTTAAATATACAAATAAGGTAAATGGAATGAGGAAAGATTTCGAGGTGGAATTTTATAAATAGATTATCAATATTTGAACCGGAAATTATGAAAAGAATTTTAAATTTTAAATGCGTCTTGTTCAATATATAAACGATAAACATTTATTGCATAAAGGAGGCTGAAGTTAGAAAGGATTTTAAATGTTAACAATAGATTATGAGCGTTTTTTGTGCATTTTGTAAGAAATTTAAAGATGCATGAACATGTATGATTTCATAGAATAATACAAATATACAGGGTGAGCTACATACGATTAAATCTTGTAATAGCTATAATATAGAATAATTTCAAGAAAAGTTCTCCCATTAAGGAAATATATTTCTGGCTATATTATATCGATAAAATAACTCCAAGAAAAGAACAGACGGTTTAATGATACTTTACAAGCGTTAGTTTTTCTTCAACCACAGATTGTAACGTATCGTTGTCATTGGAAATGATAGGTCTGTCAAAAGAATCTATTTTTCCTCGCAGCATAGAGCGTGTTAACAATAAATTTAACGCAGAGAAAACCAATCAAGCTTAGAATCTAGGTATGTAGGTCCTTGTTTATTTTCTCCTGGTGCTCTCTTTATTTGCCCATCCATCTGGAGGGCTCGTAAAAAGTTTCGATCAGCCTTGCAATAATAGGGGAATTTCTCGCGAAGGGTGGACGTCAGCGTTTAATAAATGAGCACTGGCTTATGAATAAACGATACGTGTCATAAATTGCTTCTTCATAAGGTCTCGTTTTATCTGGTTTAATCTGGTGATAATTGTGATACATAAAATTACTTTTTATTAGTAATGGTTTCTAGAGGTTTAAGGTGTCGACGAAGCTCGAAACGAAACGATGGAATTTCATTGAAACGAATGTAATACGAATTTCGAATATTTGTTCGGCGTCTTTTCTACTTTTGTTCGAGGATTTTTTCCGGCTTTTATGTTATTTTCGGTATGAAGTCATTTGTGCTAATTTTAGTATGACAAAATTGTTCGGTATGGCCAGAAGACCAACTGTATGTGGTATTTTAAAAGTAGAAATATAATAATAATTTATATACATATTCAAATAATAATTAATTAAATCAGATAATGTTTGGAGTGATTTTTAGAAATTCGAAGCTGTAGAATAAGATTGAAATAGATGCGATATGGATTTTTAGCATCTTTATATTTTTATTTGGAAACTCTTCAAGATTTTTATGCTGCTAATAGTATCAAATAATTTCTGACGATTACAGTAAAGAACTGTCGGTGGAACAATATCGACTACGAGATATCTGATAAATGATTATTCGAAGAACGATATTCAGCTCGTAAAAGGAAACGCGATCGCGAAACTTATAGAAGTATTTCGATAGCTTTCACTGATTTTTAATGCTGCTATAAATTTTCATTATAGTCGGTCTTATTGGAATTTCGAGAGAACATAAAAGGTCATAGTTGAACGTAAAGGAACATACAATTGTTACGGATCGTGCCAGATTTCACGATATCTGCCGAGTCGGAAACGTTTACAGTGCTTTCATATGCTCGTCACATCCTTCACGTTTATATTCATGTCTCTCGTATACTTCAGCCAGATTGGTAAATAAAATTTGAACAAGGGTCCCTATAGTTTTACTTTAAATAAAAATTCTAAAAATACCCTGCCTTTGAGTTACTTGGGTAATAAATTTCAAAACGTCTAAATATATTATCCTGCTTTTTTCTCCTATATGGGTCAGTCTTTTCATAGTTTTATTAGTTCCAGAAATAATCTTCTTTTCTATAAGATTATACAAGGTGTGCTTGCATTAATAGACCATTAATAGTACATTATGTACTTTGTCTAACTGGGCGCATTGCTTTATATACATATATAATTAAGGAGTTACCTAATCAATTGATTTTGCCACTCAACGAGGCATCCGATATTTCAAAAGGATTGAAATGCTTATATAAGCAAAGATATTACATAAAATTATTACCCTATGCTGGTAGCAGTATCTCCCTCATCTCTGCAACGTTTCATCTGTTCAATTACTTTCAATGCTACGTTTGTGATTGTAGAGTTACATACACGTTACTACAGTATATATTATGTCAGTTGAACATTGTCTACTATAGATATTTATTTTCTATTATATGCGATATTCTCTTGTATCTTTGAATTCTCAGGAAAGATGCTTCTCCATACCAGTATTTCCTCTCTAACTTTAATTTCTATGGATATTATGTACACGTACAATAGCTCTTTTAAATATGAATCGTTATATATATATATATATATTATATCTGTTACTTTAGAAAAAGCCTGTCCACTAATAATTTAATTTCTCTCAAGAATCTGTCCCTATTCGAGTTTTATTTTATCTTTACTCTAGAGAATTCTAATTTCGTTAATTGCAAGGGGCAAAATACATTTCCATGTCACGCTCCCCTTTCTACAAAGTATTTTAATTTTCTCGTTTCAAGCAGCAAAGCCTAACTTCGAATTGCCTCGGTAAATAATCCCCAAGATAGTGTAAAATACAAAATAAAATTGTAAAAGCTCTAACGAACGAGCAAATACGAAAAGGAAATATTTTTCACGTTGGAAATTTTCTTCCGTGGTAATCGTCGATCGCAATCTTCTCAAAGAAGTCTTAATTAACCGCGAGGCGTCTTTTAGCAGTTTCGATCGATACATTTCAATTCAAAAATACCCACATACGTCAGTATATATCTGTGAACGATCGTCAGTGTTCCAAATACGAAAGTAAAAAAGTGACAGCACCTTCGATTCGACTTATCTTTTACAAATGCGACAATGACAAGCTGTTTGTCATATAAGCGGGCAAGTTTTCGACGAGACCAAGGACTTGTTTTCCTTCTTGGGCAAGTTGCGCATAAATCGTCTAACACAGAACAAAAGTTTCAGTTACCAAGACCCGGGCAAAGCTTCTTCGAGCCGCGTTCGACCTTCGAGCTTCTTTTCAAATTCGTCGTTTCCTCTTCCTGCTCGTTCCGCACTATTTCGTTTCGACTTCCTTCTCTTTCAAGGAAACAACTCGTTCTTTTCGAACTTCCATTCTACAGAATCTTTGTTCACGTGTAACGTGTGACGCGTGTGTGACGTTGTTGGTTTCGATTCGAAGCAAATTTCGCTTGTCGATCAGCCACAAAGTCTTCCGTAATATATTATTTTCACCATAGAAAACGCTATCTATACTTTGGACCCAGTCTGATCTCATTTGCAATTCAGATTTATTAGACACGTGACTTGTTTTCAAGAAGTTCTTATCGATGGTGACTTGAAAGTTCACTGTTGTTCATTGAAATTGGACAGCCGTAGAATTTGCGAAGTATGAATTTGATTAATGGTGGTTTGAGGCTTGGCGATTATTTTCTGCAACGACAATGTAACATAAATCCTCTGTCCGAAATTATCATTGTGGATGCTACATTTTGAATTGTAAACGTTAACATCTAATAATTTAACAGTTTTCATAATGTCAATATCTTAATAATTTTGTCTCCTTAGATTCTAAATAAGCTGCGTAACGAGGAGTTTTGAAAAGAAATTATCAGATTTGTTAAGGTTGGAATAATTCGTTTTATTTTTATAGCTTCTTTGTACCGTCTCTCACTTCATGGAAAAAGTGACAATTTTGGTGACGTCAGAATTTTTACAATCTCACCTTTAATTTCAATTCTGCACAGCGTATTCTTCTTGGACACAGAGAAGTAGGAATTTATAGATTGCGAATAATTAGATTTTTCATTCATTAGCGCCAAAAATATTACTTAAATCTTGTTGAATAATCACATGTCTTGAAGAAACTGTTTCTAAGAACGGCTATAGATCGCTTGGTAATTGACAAGATTCACAACAATGACTTTGCAGTGTTTGTCTTTAAGATATAAATAAATCTGTGAATATCTTAGATAGACTGTTTTTCACGGACTACGTTCTTCACGAAGCGAATGACAGTACAAAGAAACTAAATAAAATCAATTACTCTAACTTTGACGATTCTAACGATCTTCTGCGGTTCATAAACCAAAAGTTACAGATCAAATGAATAAATAGAAAAAAAAGTATGAAAATCTACAAATAAATTTGATCTACAGCTCTTTAACACGTTGAATGCTATGGGGGCCACCAAGATTAGTAAGAAATATATAATTTGAACAAATGTCAATAGTTATACATTTTTTATTATTACCATGGTTACTACAATGGTGTGATGAAATTAAATGCAGTATAAAACACTTAAAAATAGTTTTATTTATACATGAAATATAGAGCTATTATGTGTGCTCCCCACCAGTGGCTGTCGAACATGGGAAAATCCGCTTTTACCTTAATGAACAATAATCCTAAGGAACGTTTTGACCTGAAAGATGTTTGATGGTAATTAAGGGCCTTGATAGTAAAGTAAAAAATGCTAAATCTTGTGACGTCTTTTAGGATTATTGCGGGTCCGAATAAGTATGGCCGAGGCATGGATTATGGTTTATGGTAGGTCCTGGGACGTAACAATTATTTAGCAACGTGAAGGAACAATATGAGGTAATTGATAATCGCAAAAAATAAGTGAATCGAACGAAATTGCACTACAGTTCCATGGGGGTCACTGGTGGCTTCCATGATAAATTCATTAATGATGATTATACACCGTAATATATTTCTTGTAGGTAATATTTCAACATTATATGTATCTCATAATAAAATATTTACAGTCTGTCACACAAGAGCGTGTCTGCGATATTTCTGTAAATATTTATATATTTGTAAAAAAATTTATATGAATTGAATCTACATCTAAAACACTAATACGCTATTACAGTAGGGTGTCCAATCTCCTCCATTAGCGATTATAGCTTGACATCGTTTCGGCATACTCTCGACTAATTTTTGAGCGTAGGATTCTGGTAACGACCTCCATATCTTTCGAATGTGATGTACAAGTGTTCTTATTTTTGTGATACGTCTTCCTCTCAGCTTGCCTAATAGGACACCATGCCCAAAACGAAGATTCATCAGTGAATATTATATTACTCCAATCACGATCTCTGTTTTCATTCGCCCATGCCAGACGATTTTCGACGTTTCGCGTACGCGGCACTCATATTAAAAAGCTCTGTTCCTTTCACTGTTTCAAATGAAACTGAAAGGTATTCAGCAACGCGTATTAGAGAAGTTTTCGTTTGTTTACATTCTTTTTATCTCATTCTGATTAGGTGTCAGGTTTCGCAGATATCGCAGACACGCTCTTGTGTGACAGACTGTATCATGGCGCCACGGCCAAACCTTGTAAAACTGGCGTGCCATTCAACGTGTTAACAAGCTTCTACTTAGCTACTCTAATTACTTCAATTAATTACCAAATTTTACCATAAACATTAGATATAAGCATATTTTCGAAAGAGATAGTCCATTAGATATTTATATCCAGAAGACTCAAGTATAATTTTAATTCAGTCTTTTTAAAAATGAAGAGAAAGAGACTCTCGAGATGACTTAAAATAAAGTTCTCTTCGATGATGTGTCAGTGAAACGAGGACTACAGGGGCTTAAATATAGTAACCGTAACTGAAAACGTTCTCTCGTGTGGTAAACACGCTCGTGTATAACGCACGACGAGGTATTTTTCGCATGCATGAACTATTTCGATCCTACGTTACGTCGATCATCAAGAAATTTGCTTGTTTCGACTCGTATGAACGATAAATCTTCTCTTCGCTCGATCAGTTTCGATCGACATTTGTTCTTTAACATATCGAAATTCCATAATAATTCAGGCGATAATTCAGGTGACAAGACGGACTGAAGTTAAAGGATGCCGGTTCTCTACGCCTCCATTCGTCGCCCTTCCTGGATACCAAGGTACAGTATATTTGAAATGTCCCCTACAACAGAACCAACGAAACCTGTTTAATAAGCGATTTATCATTGTTAGTTGTTTTATAGGTGTCTTGGATGCGAAGAGTGGAAAAGGTTTTGTAAATTATGTTCCACACTTACAAATGAGAAATGTTTCTTTGTGCGATTAATGTTTCATCTGGACATACATGCAATTTATTTGTACATGTTTATTTATATACAGTGTAGGTAAAAATGTGGGCCAACCTTACCAAAGACACACAACATTTATCGTTTAAATAGGTTGTGATTTGTTAAGTTTATTAAGTTTATTATACAACAACTGGCGGAGCGCGAGAGTGTTAAAATCGTCTCGTTCGATGATTATTCAGCGTTCCGTTTTATGTTCAAAAACATAATATCATCTAAAAATTGAAACGAGTAATGTCATTTGAAATTTGAAATTTTCACGATGATTAGATAACATAGATTTACTGCACATATATTGCACGCTCGCTTTTCGCGTTTCCGAGGGAAAATAGTTTTAAATGATATTTTACGATGGAATAAATACTTGTCGCATTGCGTTTATCTTTGTTAACGCTATTACAAAATTGATTGCAAATTGCGCATTGATCACCTTCAGAAACATAAAGCGACAAAGGATCGTGATAGTGACGAATGGATCGTCGTTCTTAAAACATATCTCTATGTACGTTAAATGCGATAAATTTGTTGCACATAAAAGCCCAAGTTTCATATGCAATATTCGTGCGATATCCTGTTTCTATCACTAATTTCTACTTTCATTACTAATAAAGACGTTTATGGAACCCGATGGACCAAACCACGAGTATCATGTTGTCTAAGGTGTAAATTTAAAATATAAATTGTGTAAGGATTACTTGTTTCCATTTAAAACAATACCTTTAGTTCTGATAAAAATACAAACACTAAAAAATCAGAAACATCTAATCTTTCTTACATTAAACTACCTTTTCCAAGAAGCTTTTCTTCCTTAGTCAACTACTCAAACATTCCGCAACCCATAGCGCGCACAATCGATCCAAGCCACCCTCGTAAACCGCCTACACGTTAACCTTGCATCCCTTTAGTCGACGCTCGTAACGTCAGAGAAAGAAAAAGGAAGAAAGTGGTGCGATAAACCGTAGACTAGACTCCCTCACGCGATTAAAAGTCGCCAGAAGAAATCGAAGAGGGAGAAAGAGAGAAACATTGTTTGTTTTCTGCGACGATCCACTGTGTTTGGCACGGTTTTAGGGGTGGGAGGTAGCGTTGCGGGTAAGAGGGCGGCTTTTGCGCATAATCCTATGACCTCTTTACCGCGAGGATCCTTCAAAAAGGATACACGGAATGCGCTATCAATTCCACCTTCTCCCGTCGGCGTTTCGAAGGACTATTTGGCCGTGTTCCAACGCACGAACCAGCAGAAAACTCGCAGTCAGAGACGACCATCCGCGACTTTTCGCCGATCCTTATTGGCTTAGCATAGTTTCGTCGCGATGCCGTCTCGGCCCGCGTGATTCCTTCCTCTTCCGTACGCTCGTCACAGAGTGATTTACATCGAGAGCAACTTCCTCGACGGAACACGCTTCTGCGTCTCGTCCTTTCATTTTCTCTTCTCTGTTTTGTATCCGATGTTCTTCTTGTCTGGAGATTGATACGAGAAAGGCTGAGAGTTAGAAGAAGAGAATTTTCGCCATTCCACGCCGATCGACGAGCGTAAATGTTGAACCGTTGCACTCGACACGCACCAAGATTTGTTTGTGGTTTGTACATAACGGATGATGGGTGAGCTCGTATCTTGTGGAATCGTTGCAGCGGTATGTGCGTTGCGTGTGCGTGTCATGTTTGAACGAAGAGTGTATTAGATCGTGTGTTAAATCGAATGGAAAGTTTCTCGATCAACTTGTTTGGATATTTTTCCACCGGTTCTATTTTATTCGAACATCGTTACATGACTAGTATAAATATTGTAAGTGTACATCAACGGCTACAATTATTCGGACGACGTTAAAAGTTGATGGATATTGCTTGAATAATTGTAATTTCAGACGCCAGACTTCTAACGAATAATAAATACGATGAAAACTGTTTCGTTGTTCTAGCGATAAATCGTATGCGTGAACAGTAGCCAAAGGATCTTTTATTAATTTTTATTAATTGGTTTTGGAAGCGTAGTAAAGTATAACAAGTGCTTACACTGTCCAAATGATTATGATTTTCATTTTTCAAAGAGTATTCTTAACTATTAAAGATTAAAGAATACAATTTTTCATGTCAGTAATGTTGAAACATTCATCGCTTTTCAAGAACAAGAAGCTAATTATCCGTTTGTTCTACATTTCAAGAATTTGTTTGATCGACCAATAATTCCAGTATATTTTTACAATGAAACTGTTTGAGGGTTTAATATGATAATAACGCAGAAACTTTCCATTCAGCCAAACAACGTTGTTTTTGATTCCTATCAGTTTGTTTGGGAAGAAGGTATTGTCTGGTATTGAAGGCCACGGTGTTAGGACGATGGCCGATTAAAAATCTTGGCAACTTCCTGTGCGTGAATCATCGTTAGTCGCGAATTTTCGAGCCTTTTTTGTATCACTGTGCTTCTCTTCTCTGTCCTACGATTTATTCGTACGGGAACGAAATTACGCTTGCAATTAATATAGCTTGTTAGAAGTAACAAACAGTTGAGACCTTTTGTCACCACCTGAACATTTCAATGCTTGTAAATTTTGTTTTGTATATTTTTAGTATTTTTGTTAGCAATATGTACAAGGTGTTTCAAGAAAGTCATGAAAGTTGAAATATAAGTGCTACATGAGCTGGTAAATTAAGGAGTAGAAAAAGTAGTAAAATTTACATTGAAATTTACAACTATTTATACGATCTTCTATCGATAAATAAACTTCTCATGTTTCGCGAGAAAATTCACAAAAGTTGAGTTAACTAGTTTGGTTTCCAAGAGACTTATACGTCGAAAGAAGAGGAAAGGTTGGATGGAGGCAATCTGTGTCAAGATGCATCTATACATACTTGCCTTGAATTATACGAAGAATACATTGAACATCTACTTTGTATTCATTTCCGTCGTACAAAAGTTAATATTTCTTTACTAGTATGTATTTATGCAACTTTGCTTTTCCCTTTAACACACATAGACATCTAAGATACTTAAATATTTGCTGAACCTTTTTAAAATGATTTGTATTTTATATATTTACATTATATATTTTATAAACATCGAATAAGATGTTCGAAGGGAAAGTGTAATATTTTGAACTTTAGAAAAGACTTTAGCGGGAAACGTATTCATAAAGGCTTGGAAATTTAGAAGAAAATTCTTTAGACCAGTGGTTTTACAAGCAATGGATGTGTACCGTTAGTGGCACTTAGGTTCTTTTGTATATAGTATACTTTACCCTAGATCATAAATTCTTATTTGCATACAAAGCATACTTTTGTCAGTGGTATTGAAATTTCTTAAATTTTCGCTTCATTTGCGCACAAAAGAATTGGAAGTCGCTGTTCTATAGATATTTCTACAATGGTGTTCTTCTCTTCAAATAAAATATATCGCATCTTATTTTTTAATTAAAATACGCTTCCACTAAATTTCATAAACAATATAGGGATAGTATGAAAAAATTGTTACTCTTATCAGACTGTGCAACCTCATTTTATTGCGATGGAATTTAAGCAAAAATAAGATTAGAAGATAACAAGATTACGATGTTTTCTTTGTTAGCGGGATATCGTTGTATATGTCTACCCTTTTAGAGATACCTGAAGATTTTACAGCTATGAAACGCAGTGTTGCGATGAAAGATGTAACAGCTGCGAATGTTTAACCTTGAAATTAGGATTTCTGCCGCGTTGGACTCGATCAAGACGTTGCAGAAGGCGTCAGCGAAATACTCTTAAGTGAAATGGTCTATTTGAAGCCAGACACACCCAAAGTAGGTCAACTCACTGTTGCGCTGAAATGCTCCCGTGTACATTTTGCGTAGCGGACAGGCTATGCCTGATTCTCAGTCAACTCCGTTTGTAAATTAAATATATCCAATATTTAAACAGTTTGGAAAATCATATCTAATCATAAACATCGTCTTTCATTTTCTTTATACACAGTCACAAAAATTTTCAATCATCTGACTATTTTCTTCTTACTGTATAATCTTACTTTGGAAGCTTGAGATTATTATCTTAGAATTGAATAGTAAATGTTTGTTAAGAATAGATTTCAAACTATTTATTTGTTCATTGATGTATAATTTTACGTATTGCTTATATATGTTTATACGAATAGTTTTTGATATATACTTTTAAAATGTACCGTAATGTCTTTGAAATATTTATGAATACATTGTAAAGTTTATAACAATTACCATTTTACTTCGAGCGAACTACTATCTTGTATTGTAATTTATTCCAGATAGCTTTTTTCGTGTTTATGCTTTTAAAATTAATTAAGTGCTAATGGGAGTTTGAAACGTACATAATCTACAGTAAGCAGGTAATTTACAATTCGAATATCAAATAGAAAGGTTTGGAAATTAATTAATCGCCAATTCTGAAGTATAGATAACGATTGATATTTATCGCAAATATCGGTATTTCGTGAATCATTAAGCTAATTAATCCGCGTTAATTCATCGTGCGAGATACAATACAAGATCGTTGCGATAAATTAAACAAAGTTCAATCAAGCAGATCGAGATATTTGTAAATTAAGACGTAAATAATTCAGCCGTTCTATCAGCTTCCTTATGTAGATCAAGTTACTTTGATATTCTAGCTACGTTTTAAAATATATACCTGATCTCTTAAGCATGTAATTAGAAACTGTCGCTATTATTTGGAGGAAAATGCACGTTGAAAGATCGTAAGATCTCCTTTCTCTCTTTTTTATCAGCTAGCTATGGATGTAGTAGAGTGAAAGCGAGATTGTTTCCAACAATTATGCCCGAGTTTCTAATTGTAGATTGCGTATATATCAGAATTCACTATTAAAACACCGTATAAAATGTTGCTTAAGGCTGAATTTCATTTAAAAATTATTACGTGTGAGTATTAATTAGATGCTCTGATTGTTGGAAACACTTTTATTTTCATTTTAATGGTTTAAATTAGTGACAAAGAAAGATAAGGAAGCTGAGGAACATAATTATCTGAGAGACATAATCTTCTGGTATCACATTTTATTTTCAAAGCTGATTTATTCTGTTATTATTATCTATTATTGTTTATTCATACTTTACTCACAAGATAAACTTTCAATCCTCTTTTCAAAATTTATATAGACCTATTAATTATCTGTAAAGAGAAGACCATGTTAGGTCAGAATGTTACTCTTTTCTCCGTATGAATCGCTTCGTTTCATCAACAGATTCTTTCATTCTACTCTCTCGTGCTTCAAGAGACTGTATAACCACTAATATATATATACATCAAGCACAAGACTTGCCATTAAAGGCCACTAACAGATGAAACAACCTCTTAAAAAGACGCTAGTACCAATTGAATACATAGTTCAAGTATCTGAGTCATCAAAATTTACAGATCACTTTTTTTCAACCTTTGTATAAAAACAAATTTTCTCTATTAAAAATCACCATTATCATCAATTGTCACACAATTTTCCTGCATCACCATCCATTCCATCAATTTTTCTCTTCTGTCAATATTCCATTCACGAGCAATATCTTGCAGTGAACAGATTTACACGAATGTCTAATTTAGAGGCTGTGATAAACCCAAGACTAATTAGTGGCAATTTCAGCGGAGAACGCGTGCTGAGGTCGCGTCAGCACGACCGTGGAACCAGTCAGGAAAGACGGTACAAACGAAGCCATCGTCGATCACCGAGTAGCGGTCGCCAGCACGGGCATCGTGATCGCGATCGTGATCGTTTGGCGCATCCTACTTCGTCTCGACGTGCAAGGATCTATCGTCACCATGCCTCGTCGTCGACTAGCCAGGATCGACACAGGCATCGTTCACCGTCCTCCAGAAGTCAGGTGAGTCGAATGGCGCCGACAACCGACGCGGACATAGTTATATTCTACCCGATGTATCTTTAGATTTCATTTTGTTATATACTATTTGAGATCACATTTCCACGCGTCTGATAATATCGTAGAATATTACGGGGACAAAACTCGGATAGATGTTTAGAAAAATCGGTTTCGATTATTGTCGACCATCCCTCGTGGTCTTATTTACCCTAACACCCATTTCCTATAGTATCACGCTCACTGGCAGGTACTGTGGTACTCTTTCGATTAAAAAGATAATTGATAGCTTGAAAATATAGTTAATATAATTAATATAATTTGAGGATGTTTATTGTATGTATTTATATTTTAGAGATTGTCTGTACCGACAAACATACATTAAATATTCTTTTCATTCAAAGATTAATGGTTTGAAGACTTGGTGGTTCAAGGATATCTGTTTCATATATTCGTTAAATCCAGGTGTTTAAAGATGAACTGAAAGAAGAACTATAATGGTTTTAAATAGTCGCATCTGCTGCAGTCTGCAATTAACAGGAGCAAAAAGTTCCAAAGTATGAGTAATTTGTCCTAATTTTTTTTTTTTTTTTTTTGTAAATGTACACGCAAGGGATGGAAAGTTCAATTACGAAGATGTGTACAGACTTGCAAATAGTATTGTGTGTGAACTATTATATCGTGTGCCGCATACTATAACATATTGCGTGTGTATCTTTTAGAAATTCACGCAGGCTACCTGTAGATATCAGAATCCTTATGCAGGAACGCATATCTGTAAACAATGCCAGTACAAACATTTACAAATATGTGAATTTTGTGTAAAGTATATAACGTTATAATTGTGAACATACCTTTATCTTTTTATTTAAATACACCAATTCTACAAAACGTAAATATAAATTTCTATATATCTGCAGACTATTCATAAAATCCTATGATGAGACGCATACAAATGTTTGTCCGCCGATGTACATCGTATCAAGTTTCTGAATGTCTACAGACTGTTCATAAAATTCTACAAGGCATATACAGACTTTTATTTACAGATGTGCGTCACACAAGGTTTCTGTTCGTGAATGGTTAACAAAATTCTTCACGTGGTCACACACGCACACAATGCAATACACGATATAATGAATACAGTATATGAACATAGGATGCCTACACATGGTGTATACCTACACACGCCTTGATTTTTGCGGTTAGTCCATTATCTTCTCGCGAATTTTTCACATTGCATTCGCTCGAACGTAGTTCTGGTGAATCATCCCCCACGTATGCAACTCGCTCTTCCTGCGTGTCTTCACTATCGGTATCTTTGAAAAGCAAGGATATCCGTGTAGTCCCTTGCGCGTCTCGTTCGATAGACCTCTGGACGATATAAATACGTGGACATGAGCAAAAGAAACGTATCGATCAAAGAGCAAAGAAGAACGGAATGAAGCGAGAAGAAAAAGTCAAATTCTATATCTATCTTAGGAGGTAGAAGGAGCATAGCGATGGATTTTTGCGGTATTTGAAGACCGTCGATTATCCCATCAAGGAGCGAGCAATGGTTTATCATCAATCTGTTGAAATTTCATAAAATTGTAAAATTCTAGTAGAAGAAACAGCGGCGGAAAAGATGTTAAGCGAATCTTTGGAATCTTCTTTACAGACAGAATGTGATAGCGTAAATTGAGTGAGAAAAGTTAAAACAATGCGTGAACGTAACCCGAGAGAAAATAGGAAAAGGGGGAAACGATTTAGAGGAAGAAAAAGACTGAAAAGAAGATAGAGGAAGATTGGTGCGCGATGCACACATGGGAAATCAGCCTCTGGAGAAGGCCGCGATGCAACTAGCGCGGCGACGCGTGTACCCGGAGCAAATGCCGATGATTCTTCTTTCTTAGCCAGCGTCGGCTATTTTCGACCGGCGACTATTTTCGAGGGGGACTCGTCACGCGGTTTCACCGCGGTTTTAGTGCGAGTTTGCGCCAGATGGCCAGCGCAACACCGTCGTCCTCCGCATCGTCGTCGGGAAACGCGCCGGCAGGGAAGCCGGTTCGCCGGAAGCTGAGGCACCCGCGTAAGACAAAACCATTCTTGCTCCTCCTTCGTATCGGTTCCAAGAAAATTCCACCGCGAATCACTCTGTGGCGGTCGAAGCCGATCGTCCAAACAAGAGGAAAGAAGCCAAGACCCCGGTAATGATCCGGACGTCGATCATCCAGATCTGAATGAAGAGAAATATTTCGTCCATACAAGTGGTACATAAAGTGTGCATTATCAGAGACTGTAGAAAACCAACAGATCTAGAATTTAGAAGAAACAGAGAGATAGAATCTAGAGGTACATATTTACACATCGTCGATTAAGGTAACTCGAGAGATCTCAGCGAGCTGACCCAGAATCGATCACAACCTGGATTTAGAAATACGCGTTGTTCTTGGCAAGATGCGACTGTGAGAGCGACACGAAAGCCTTGTAATCCTACGATACGAAAATTGGACGATTTGCTACGGGAACAGAAAGGAAAGGAACAGACAGTATTGTTCACCCTGGATCATTCTGGAGGCTGGTGTGTGCGTGGCGGCGGCGGTGGCTTGGCTGATGGTGGACCACCCTCGGCTTCGTCCTCGTCGTCGTCGACCATGGCTAGCCAAGAGGTGAACTTGTTGATGCCTGGGAACCAGGTGTCGTGGTGGCCCAGGCAGGGATGGGAGCCTTGGGTGCAACGGGGAAATAACATGGAACCTACCAGGGAACTGGACACCAAGCTCGACGTGACACCAGAGTCGAACGACACATCGATTTCAGAGGTAGCCAACGAAAGAATAGACATTTTTCGAATCTTCATTGGTTTTTTTCAATTTTAGTGAATTTTCGAATTATCGACGGTCGATAATGAGGCAGAGATGTTTAATAGGGTTGTTTCTGAGATTTTCGCTAATCGAGTCATTTTGACCATGGTGAGATATTTGTTGGATATATTTCCTATCGGCTCTGTTCATGTGATATCTCGGTAGGTACATACACTGCCCAACTATGGAGAAACTATCAGCTTTTTTTCTACCTTCCAATAGAATATCGACATTTTGTGTCTTGATGCAGTATAAAAGTACAATAAAGTATAATATTCTGTTAAGAAAGTAATATACATTATCTTTACCATAGATTGATTCTTTAGCCTGTTAGAAGGCCAGGTGCAAACGGACCCCCAGTAGAATCTCGTTCTTTAAATCTTATGGAAACAAAAATACATATTAGAATTTTATTTCTCAACTAGAATAAGATATCTGATTTCAATCGAATATTGAAATAAATGGCAGAATCCGAATAGACCCTTCATCTGCTTGATGATAGTTAACAAATCATTTTTTCCCTCCATAGTTGCGCAGCATAACTGGTACACCAACACAAAAACATAGGATCGTATTTTACGTCTGTAAAAGGGAAGGGTGGAACGTCGTTGACAAATATCAGGGATAAAACTTACCTAAGCCAGAACTTAGCCTAACACGCGATTCGCCTACGCGTGTACTTGTTTCGGTTGGCCCTCTGCCATAGCGCGACAGCAGCAACGGTGACATGGAACGGGCCAATGAAACAGCCAGAGAGCAAGCGGGTAAAGCGCTAGTTAACCAGCCACTCGCGTTAACATTTAAACGAGCCGGCTGACGACTAGCCCGCCGCGAGCTTTCTAGCTCGTCTCTGCTCTTACGAGGCGATCGTGGCGCACGCGTTTCACGCTTCTTGGTTATATTTGGCAGGCTCGTACGCACGACCACGATAAACACGCGTGCGAACGTCGAGCGGAGAAATACAGTTGGAGATCGCAGTGGTATGGTCGGTTCATCTTCTTTCTTCGCGGCCTTTGTTCTTTCCACTTCCTAATTGCTTTAGGGATTTGATCCCAAATTCATTGGATAACTCTTTTTCGTTCACAAGTGATCGTTATATGATAGTTTTGGTTGCAGGTTTGATGTATTTCAGGGTATTTGTAATTGTAATTTACATTGTATATACCACGAAAATTGTTAATGGTGTTTAAAATATAGAACAGAATTACCAATTTTTAAATTGAAATTAGTACAACTATCTAGAATATATGTATAGAAAGAGATTTTATGTCGCAATAATTCGTTCACTTCGGAGCTTGACTTGTATCCATTTGTTGTTCAAATTTATTTTCTCTCATTGGCACGATTAATAAGTATGCACTGTTTGTGTCGTTTAAGAAGCATAGGTCGCACGCTGCGCGTCAGTAACCGTGTCGGACAAATAGTATAGAATCGTAAACAGTACGTCTTACGATTATACAAGTTTTATAGAACGCATAGAGTGTGTCATCGTTTGTGTCGAACAAGTATATAGGTCGCACGCTGTGCGTCAGTGGCTGTATCAGACAAGTAACACAGGGCCATAAACATTGTGTCCCGTGATTACTAAATTTCATAAGACGCATAGGGTGCGTCATCGTTTGTATCGAATAAGTAGTATAGCTTGCACGTTATACGTCAGTGGCTGTATCAGACAAGTAGTATAGGGCCATAAACATTATGTTCTGTGATCACTAAGTTTCATAGGACGCATACAGTGCGTCATCGTTTGTATCGAATAAGTAGTATAGGTCGCTGTGCGTCAGTGGCTCTGTCAGACAAGTAGTATAGGACCATGAACGTCACGTCGTTGATTCGATATACAACTGTATAGGACACAAAGGATGCATAATCGATTGTGTCGAACAAGTAGTACAAAATTTAGCAAAATCAGTCGAATAACTATACGCTGTACTTATTCAATATCAATTTTTAATCACGCGAAATCAAATGTATTTCTCAATGGAAAAACAAGTTCCTTATCAACCCTGTTATCAAGTAGATAAACATCGAAGCTCGAGATTCGGCCCTGGAAGCTCAAAGAGAAGGAGGAATCTTGTCAGAAAAATATTTTCATTCTCAGAATGTATGTTACAGAATCGTTTCTAAGCCTCTTCTTCGTTGTAACACAGTTGTGTCTATGATGTGGAATTTGTTCAAAATATTTCACCGACTAAATATATATTTGCTGCCAATGATTCCTTGGCGGATAGATGTTTTTAAAACTGGATGTGAAAATTTATCAAACAACAGTCACTGAACGAGACAGAAACATATTGTTCGTGTATTGAATGCTGTCATAAACGTTGCGCTTCTTTGTCGTTAAACCAACGTTTACGCGATATTTTCGCGCTAATTCCACCACGTTGGCTCTAAATCATCGTTTTTTTATTTTCCTCTCTCCCGGAAATGGCCGATGATGCACGCAGGCAGAAACGGTTTCCGTTGATGCCAGGAAAGTTCCACGTGAAATACGAACTCGTGGGCGAGAATCGAGCGTGAACTGCGCCGTTAATTTCTAACGCGACGCGTATTTATACCACTATTTTGTAGGAAATCCGCGACATCGATATCATCGAATCCGCGACCTTGAAGACAAAAGGCCCAGACTTTATTAATAGTTTGCGAACTCTTCCACTGACCAACGTACTTCGCTGGTCCGATGTTTAGAATTTAGAATTCGATGATTTTTTGACGAATAGTGTACTTTGACTATGAAAGAAGCTTTTGATTAACGTGCAATTCACATTTTAACAAGAATTTGAAAAATGTTATGTTTGTTTCTTGATTTATCGACGCAGGTCGATTTGAATCGGTGAATATTAAAATACAGAGAATGCACAATTATATATAAAAAAAAATCGGAAGTAGAATACTTGTTACAATACCTAGAAACGGAAGAAACATTTTCCCTAGATTCCATTTCTTTAAATGGGTTTAAAAAGACAATTGTTAAAAGACAATTATATAAGGAGCCGCAGTTGATTAATGATCAATTGATAATACAATGATTAAATACTTTCCATAAAGTTGTTCTTTGATGTTGCACGACGATTTTTGAGATACAGTATACCTGATTTTTGTTTGCTTATGGAAGAAGTATCTGGCTGATGAGCAATTGGTGAACTGTTTCATATGACGGTGTCCGGCATCTGGTCATTATATTACGAGAATCATCTGTGATCAGAAAAATATTTTCAATGATATATAAGTTACGATTAGTAGTATTAGGAATAATATACGACGCGTGGATGTGTTCACCAGATTTAGATATCACTGCTTGAATATGCCAATATTTTTTCTGTCAGATTAGAACAACCTTCCCTGTCTGATTCATAATTTATGAATCAAACAATCTGAAGATAAAGTACTTTTCAAATAAAAAAAAAATAGACCCACATGGTTCGGTAAATGCAAATGTAGATTTTTTTTATCATATGTTAGCCCTTAAAAAGCAATTTTATCGTGATATTCTACCAGCAAGGACACTCTAATTCATCTTCTACGCGGTACAAATCGCTGTTTTCTATTTTTAATATTTATTCATTTACTGTAAACAAAATTGCAAGACCAGAAATAAATAAATTCATTGCTAGACGAGTAAATTATTGTTGTAAAAGCACAAGTATTTTCTACGCTATATATCAACTTGTTTTCGTTAGGAGATATAGAAGAAATTGTGTCAATGTTATTTGATATACCGATAAGTATATTATACTATCGAAGTTGATTGGGTTTTCACGACCATCAATTGCTTTCCGTCGTTCGAACTTCTCTATGGATGATATTCTTCAAGGTGATGGTAAAATTTGTATTCCTTATCTATTTTGCCAATTATCACTTTGATAGTTTTACGATTCTCTGAATACTCGCATTGTTCATTAGTGGTTTGAGTTTCTTAACGAGTATGTTTACCCCAAGTAGAAACATATCCACACGATGTTTTGACAACATGGAAGGCCAATGACACGTTTTAGAGCATCATTGAAATTTAGCTTGTGCCTGGGTACAACGATCTCGCAGAAACTGATGGGCCGCGTTCTAATTAACCAAAATTAACTTAAAAGTTCTACGAATACCAATGAACATAACGATACTAATAATCATCGATAGTCAAGCCATACCATATAGCATCGATGATAGATAGTTCGCTTCTTGGGCTCCAACATCAAAATCTTCTCGATGGTGTAACGATCTCGCGAAAATCGATTGGCAGCGTTCTAACGATCCAAAAGCCAAACTAGAAATTCTACGACTACTAATGAACACCGATAATGAACACCAATAGTCAGGCCGTCGTACTATACAGCATCGATTCTCGCCATCTCTTGCACTCCAACGTCAGAATCTTTTCGATGGTGCAACGATCTCGCAAAAACCGATGGAGCGCGCTCTAATTACGCGCAATACGTATATCCGTCACCGGCGTAGATCGGAATTTAATGCCACGAAAGCTCCGTTGCTCTCGTTCGAACCGCGCTCCTCCGATTTCGTAATTTCTATATGTGTCAAGGTGCGCAGCGGAGAGACAGAAAACGAACGAGACTAAGAAACATCAAGCACGCGTGTGCGAAAACGCCCCCCTATTCATACAGCACATCGTCATGTACAGTCCATGGTCAACGAATTACTGGATCACTCGAAACTTACGATAGTTTTTACCTTTTTAGTAAAGAGGCGCGGCGGAATTTTAACAGGAAATGAAATTAATTCATTTGTATATTAATTTGCCTCCATTTGAGGATTATACGTTTTTCTGTACGCTTCGTTACATAGGATCTTTATATTATCTTTACTGTCTTGATAAACATTTTTCTTGCCCAAATTGTGGGGAATCTTTGTTCCCGAATCTGATAACGTAACAGTCAAAAATAATAATTTAGTTAGGCTTAGATATTTTTAATGACGTTTTTAATGGGAAAATGGAATAATAAATGAAACGGATTAAATAATCGATTGTGTATGTATTTAATAATAATTTTTGCTCTTTATCTGACATAATACGAGTATATATGACATACACTGAAAGGTCTTAAGCATCTTTTATTCTTCACAAATCTTTGATATCTGATGTAGATCGTGAACTTCAAACGACATAAATGTACTTTCTAGTAAACCTGCTAATCCATTAATCGGTTCTTTTGTCATACACAAGATGCCACATTAGATGGTGTTTCTTTACGTCTTCTAGTGATCATTTAATATTTCTCGGTCTGAAGCAAACACGTAATAATTAGCCTGAGACTTTTGAGCGAGAATTGCCGCAGTTCTTCTTCAAATAAAGTTTGTACGCATGGTCCTAATTCGACAGCCTATGAATTTTAATAACCGATGAAACTCTTGAAAGTGAAAATCCATGCAGTCGAAACAACCTACGTACAATACAATTCCGATTCCTACGACATATCGACTTGGCGAGAACATGACCGTACCGCGCCATAATAACCAGAACCCTAAACGCCATCAGTGACAATGATGCACCGTAAGCTTCTTCCGACCTCGTCGTGCACCAGGAAGCGGTGACGCTGCCAAGTCCCGATCCTGAGGAGCGTGCCGAACTTCGCCATTCCGAATAAGCGAGGGACAAATTTACGTAATACTCTACCACTCTCTCCTCTTCGTCTCTTCCTTCCTACTGGTTCCTTTCTGTTCTTCATCGCAGCACGGATTATTCGTCTTCGTACGCGACAGAGTGAGAGAAATAGATATCGGTAGAAGAGAGGAACGAGGTCCGAAGAGTTTGGAGGAAGAGAGGCAGAGATACATGTAGAATGGTCGGAGAGTGTAGCTCACCACCGCTGCCCGGTATTTTTAGTGCGACGAGAGTATTTGGCGGGGCGCACCGAATCCTCCTCCTCGTCTTCGTGAACGGTCGACGTCGGCCGTCGTCTCCGTGACCGCCGTTGTGGTCGTGCTTCTCTTTAGTGCCTTCGTCGGCGTCCCTGTTGCACGATGCTCGCACCTACGGCCGAGTGATGAACCTGCGGCCAGGTCCGCGTCAAAATTCTCCGGCAATCGTCGCTGGATCGCTTTTCTAATCTTCCGAGTAATCTGTATAATCCTTCAATCTCTCGATCGTTTTCTGTATATTGGCGCGCGCGTGTGTGTATGTGTGATTTTGCAGTCGAATCTGTGAGTCGACTGTTGTTTCTCGCAGCCGTTGTGCGATATAGGGTGAAGATACAACGTCGCTTGTGTCACGCCGAGGACACTCCGCAAGCTCTAACGGCACGACCTTGAATTCTGTTGTAACCACGGCCCGAAGAGCTGTCTCACGTTGGATATTCGAGGAAACGCACGCGAGGGAAAACTGACGCATATCGAATCGCGCGATTCAAAGTGCGAAAACAAACAGAATTACCGAAGGAAGCTGCCGTGTGGAATGTAGTCGGGGAAGTTGAATTCTATTGGATTGCTGCACGAAGAGTTTCTTAGATCAACTTTTCTAAGAGTCGCTATCGAAATCAAAGACTCGGTCGTCAATCAAACATTGGATCGTTGGCTGGAGATTCTGCACGTAGCTTTAGTCGAAATCGAAACTTTGGAATTAACAATCGATTAATCAAATCGCTGGATGAAGATCTTCTTGTTGATTTGGATCGAAATCGAACACTTGCAAGCACCAGATCGTTGAACGAACAGTTTGCTATTTTGTTTCTATTGAAATCGAAGATTTGGAAGCAGTGGCCAAGCACCGGATCATTGAATCGAGATTTTCCTATTTGGTTTCTATCGAAATCTATCGATTAGATTGTTAGACGAAGATCTTCCACTTGGTTTTGCTCGAAATCCAAGTTTTGGAAGTATGAACTAATTACTTAGACAAGGAATTTTGTATTTGCTTCTGACAGGTATCGTTAAACCATCGATCAAATTGTTGAAAGATTTTCTACTTTATTTTCTTTAGGTTGACTAAGATTTCTCATGAAGATAAAAGGTTTGAAAGAATCAACCAATCGAGCGGATAATTGGACAAAGATTTTCAACTTACTTTTGACACAAAATCAAAACCTTGCAACTGTAGATCGATTAATCGGACTATCGAGAATTTTCCACTTGATTTCCATCGAAATCAAAGGTTTATAAGGATTAATCAGACCAGATAGCCGCGTGAGCGTCGAAACTGTGTCTCGATGTTCATCTTCGCGCCACGCGACAACATGTCGACGTCTCGTCAAGGTTCGACGGGTCGGAGAAGTCGATACGCGCGCTCTTCGACCACGACGAGCGTCACTCAGCTCCTCAGCGACTCGTGTTCGAATCTCCTACAACGATTAACAACCAGAGTACGAGGAATGTCTACGGTGAACGACAACGTGGGGAACAAACCATCTGTTACAAGACCATCGCCGATCGTCAGTCAATTAAACAGCGCAAGAGCACGTTTAGAGGACAAGTACTGTACAATCTTGGACAAATATTCGAGAAAGAAGCATCACGATCATACGGATCGACCGTCCATCGAGTACAGACGCACTCGCGAACGAGATCGAGATCACGCTTATTATCGTCGCGAAGACAGCCCGTTTGTCCGCGACGAGAAGACCCTGGAACCTTCGATGACTCGGACCGTGATCAAGAGCCAAACCAGCGTGGTGCTCTCGGAAAAAGCGTATCCCTACGTGAGATCTCCCACCGCGAAAGAGTTCAAACGCGAGAAAACACCCGGCTATCATCGTGTAGATAAACACGCTCTACAAAATTCAGACGCATATCGTAGATACGGAAGACACAAATCTGGCCATGCGGAGACGCGTACGAGAAAAGTGAGACCGTATAGAAACGGTAAAAGCGAGCAACTGGAATCTTCGTCTGCTGCTCTTCGAATAGTTCGACCGATGAAAGTGGAGCCTCTGGTGTCGAAAGAGAAAAAGGACGATGATCCTGACAAGACACCAACGAGTAGCGTAGTCAGAGAAAACGTCAACGAGGTCAGCGTCCTTCCGATCATCGATTCCGAGGAAAGCGATCCGGCGATCTCCGAGAGAGTAGCGAAGAGGAAGGAGATACAGAGTTTGATCGAGAAGTACGCTGCCATGGAAGAGACTTATAGTCAATTGGCTGCAGGAGGTCAAGTGAAGATGAGACCTAGCACCACAGATATAATCGCCAGCAAGTATAGGAAGAGTACTCGTCAAAGCGAGCGAAAAGACGCGTCGAAGAGCACAATGGCCGCGAGTGTCGTTAACAACAACGCGGACACGGTCCAGCACGCGATTGTAAGTTGTCGAACCGCGGGTTTCTATGGGTTTCTCTGACAGCTGTCGATCGTGGATGAACGTTGTTCTGATCAGTCCCCGTTGCTGCTGCTGTGTTGTTGCGTGCCACCTCCTCCTGCCGCACACATTCCTCTCTCACAGCTGTTTATGCGTCTCCGCTCGAGTTAACAAATCCAACCCTTGGCTGGCGATTCCAGAGCCGCGATGATCTACTAATCGATACTTGTGTTTGTACGGCGTCCTTCCGAGAGATAGTTATTGGGTCGTTTTATAAGTCTTGACGCTTCTTCCCTCATCGATCTTCAACGAACGTAACGAATGTTATTCTTTACGTAAGAAGCATACGATTTTTTAACTGTTTGCTTCTTTCATCGGTGTTTGGTATTTAACAGGCGTAAATTTGAAGTTGCATCTTTGATCGAAGATGGAACGGCGAAAAAACGGCAACTGAGAGCTTAAATCATGAGAATTTAGTTTAGTTTAATTCCCTAAACTAACCAGTTTACTAGTTAACTAAAACAGCGAAAGTATGGCAACCGAAGGCTCGAATTGAGAGCATTTGCGACGCGTCTGTTTTCTGAATGGACACTTGGTACTTAATAGGCGTGAATTTGATGAAGATTGATAAAATAGTGAAAGAATAGCAACCGAGAATCCAATTAAAACTGTATGCTCTCTGAATTATTAAAAATAAAAAAGAAGCGAAAGTGGAAATTAAAGATTTTAATTTGATCATTCTACAAACTCTACATGTAAAGATACGCTAACGATGGTTTTTTTTTTTTCAAAATTCCAAGCAGGAAATTCTAAAACTTCTTTACTCGGATCTTAAATCAGATAGGTTCGATGAATTAAGAATAGAAATGTTCGTATTTGGACAAAAAGGGTGACAGGAAACGAGGTGAAACACGTTGAGAATTAAGCTCATAGTACTTTTCTGCAATTTCACGTCAAAGTTTAGCGAAAAAGCGACGAGATTTATAAAACGATCCAATACAATGATACGAATGTTGGTTCGTCATCCAAGAATCGTATTCCTGAATTTTTCTCACGTTTTCGAGCTATCTTATCGAGACTCGTGAGTTACTAGCCTGTCGTTATTAGGAATAGAGAATTAGGTTTGGTATTTGATAGTCGTGTGGTGCTTCGAAAGCTAACTTAGAATCTAAAAATTCGTACAATTGGTAAAACAGACGTAATGAGATTATAAAGGTCGATCGAGTAGTTCGATCGGTTGAGATTTTAAGAGCCTCGTGCTATGATCAGTATCATAAATTGTTAGTATTGTTTTACTGCCTGTTGGCATTCAGACATTTTATATGCAGCCACAGGTCTGCAAGCAAAATCTGTAAGCTGTATACACTTTTAGTTATTTAAAGCAGCATTTTGAAGCTTCTTGGGTTAGGATTTTGTTCACCTCTGTCTCACGTCGTCTTTGTAGGAGAAAGAATTTTTCTTTTTTTACCTCGCTCTTGAAACACAAGACGACACATCAGAGTGGGGAGAGTCAACTTTATTCGACAGTAAGGCTCGAACAATACTAATTTAGTGCCTTTCGTTTTTTTTATTTTCTACTGACTCCGATCTAAATATCCATTTTATCTTCGACTTGTCGGCAATACGCAACAATAAAAATAGATTATTAGAGTTTACAATTAATTTAAATGAACATCTGTACAGTATCTTTGGAATCTGCACGGGAGATCAAACTGGGATCTGTGGGTTCCAAGCATCAGTGCTTGGCATGGTTATTTTTATAGAAAATTTCTTCGCAAAGATTTTTAACGTTTATCTATTTCAATTTAGCTGCATACATTACACTATCAAAGTTAGTTCTAATAATGACTTTTGATAAATGAAGGCAGATATGACTTAATTATGTTATCCATGTAACTATCACGTTAGATTAGAGATTATATTCTTCTAGATCTTTATTCTTATAGATCTATTCTTAACTATTAACTAATCTATTTTATTTGGCTGTTATAAAAGAGGATCGCCACTTAATGAGGGTTGGGAAACGCTTCTAGAGCATTCTAACTCTTTGAAATATCTCAAATCATCGTAATACTCGGCTAATGTCTTTCGAAGCATCACTGAATATTCGTACCAGGATGATAAATCCGTTTTAACAAGAAAAGTTAACTATATATTATAGTTACGTAAGTGAATTTTTTTTCCTCTGGCCGACTGACTTACTGCGATGCCGCGTCGGCGCGTTGAAAAATTCTCGATCTCACGCTTGATGTTCGACTAATCCGAAATAATTGCGCGTTGGCACCGTGTCAACGATCCATCGAAGCTGCAGTTTATTCAGCAAGTTGTTATCGAGTTTAGCAAACTGTAATTTGTAACATCTCTTCAAACCATTAATGTGATAAATTTTTTTAAAAACATTTTTCTACACGTACGCGTTCTTAATTAAATAATTAAACCTTTACACTATATTATGTAATTTCAAAATGTGTTTTCGCGATGAAAAACAGTTCTATTTAATCGATAAGGATCGATAGAGTACCACAGTTTTGTCCCCTCGTTCTAAAAAAAAAAAAAAAAAAAAAAAGAATCGTTTGTCCATGTATAGTAGTTCATGCATCCAGTCAATTTGAATTCGCGCGTCGATAAGGTAGACTCGAAGTGTCGATCGATCGATCCGCACTGGCGCGCCGTACGAACGCGTCGCGACGGTCGATCGAAACGACGGATCGAGCGTCGTGGCGCGTTCATTTGGCGCATTCACGTAAGTACACCGAGTTTCTACAGATTATTGAAGATTAACATAAATATTGAGAAAAAATATATAGTAGAGAAAAGACGACCTCTCCGAGCATGTTAGAGAAAAGAATAATACGTGACGAGCGCACTCGAGAGAAGCTGTCCGATATTTTTTCATTCGTCGATCTTTTTCCCTGTAAATGAATTCAATCTCTAATTCAATGCATATAAACGAGAAAGTAATATTCTATTTCGATATTTACACGTCTATTTAGATATCCATTTTCGTATATTCCATACGCTAAAGTAAGACAGCTCCTTCGATGCAATGTACAAAGTAACTAACTTTAACACGAGTATAAGAGTTTAGGAAAAAAAACAAGATCTAAGCAAAAAAAAGCAATAGAAAAGATATTTCTATATCTTTAGAAAAAAAAAGTAAAAGGTAACAAATGAGACATAATGATCGTAATATAATAATCATATTCGTAAATTTTAAAAAAGTAATAATAGTAAGAAATGACAAAATATGTTCGCTTTGTGCCGATGGTAAAATTCGTAACCGCAACTTTCTGACTTGGCAAACCATTTTGCCCTCTCCCCTTTCTCTCTGATTGTTGGGTTACCATCTCCGTTGTAATGGAATGGAATGGAATGGAAACGGATATGGCACACGGATTGGTCACTATGGTCTCGACTGGGCGCTCGGATCGGGTGGTTCGATGATGACCGATGACGATGATGTATCCCCCTACTTCCTCCCCACCGACACACTCGTACGTTCGTCCGTGCTTACACACGTCCTCTACCGCGTGTTACACGGGTCTCCGCCCTCGTGGTGGTGGTGGTGGATGACGGTGTGTGGTGGCGATCGGTTGATGCGACGGCTCTTGGATGTGGACACTCCATCGTCTCTTCTTCTCGGCCACAATGGGATCTCACGCTCTACCCTACAACGTCAACGATGACCGACAACTTGGCCGACTTACGTGTGGTGACCATTGACCACACGCAACCTATCAACGTGCGAACCACAACGACTACGTCTTCTCTGGTCCAACCAACTGGTGAATCGTCGATCAACGTTACGGCCGCTGGGGAAATTGGTTCTCTGTCGGGGCTCTTCGTCATGAAACTGAACACATGGGGACTGATCGTCGGACCGACCAATGTGATCCGGACCAACCAAACGGTGCACTCCACACCACTGATTGGGTCCTCTGTTGGCACGCGCCGCTGATACCGATTCCACCGGCCCATATGTAGAGCCCACGACCGCCCTCCGTCGAGGACGACGAAGACGGCCACCTTGTTTACCAATCCGGCGACATCCTGGCAAATAGATGTTCGTGAATACGTGAATACACTCATTGTAGTAGATTTAAGCAAGCCTCAGATCGATTGGTCGATCGATCGATCGGATCGGTTACCCACGGTATCTGCCCATGGTCTCTCTTTGCCTCTTCTCGCCTCTGCTTCCCCTTTCTTCTTCTCTCGTTCTCGAATTTCTGTGTTGTAGAATTTGTCCAACTTGTCTCTGTGTATTTGATTGTGTATGCTTGTTCGAGGTTGATCCATATCGAAAATTGTTCCTCGATGTCGTTCTACTTGTTTTAGTTTGACAAATCCTTGATTCTTCTTCGTGATTGATCTGTCTGATAGTCGAGAGAATACGGATACTTCCTTGAAAATTCTCTGTTTATCTTAATCGAAAAGGGTTGATTCTCCCTTCACATCGATTTCTGTCCCTTTTAATCATCTTTTTCAATTAATGTTTGTTAATGGTTTTATGGTATAAGGGGTTCCGGAAATGACTTTAGATGGTTGAAAGGTTTCGCAACACGTGTTTGTCGTAGCGATCTTCTTCCTGTTACAAATATTCGTTTTCCTCCACCCTGCACATCGTAATCGACGAGTACATCCAATATATATAGTGCAAATTGATCAACACTTGCTACCTCAAGCATATCTAAACTAGCTCAAACATGTTCAAAATACTCTAAAACGTTACTATGTGACTAATTTCTCTATAACCACTACTTAAATATCTTTCCCACTATCATGTACTACTTCTAAATACTTCTAAATATGTTAGATTTCTCATTAAAGTATACCACTCTTTCAAGTATACTAGAGAATTCTGAGAATCCACTATCCGCATATGTCTCTTGAAAGTACAAATACATCAACTTTCTCGGAATACTATTTGCAATATAAATTCCTCTTCTCTTGTACCGAGCTTTCATTCCTGTCATTGAAGATGAAATGTCGGAGCCAGAGAGAGACAGAGAGGCGAAGGAAGGAGGAGAGACAAAGAGAGATCACGCTTGCGCTATCTCGTCGATACGTTTTCTTCGGGATGACGTGTTCCCCTGTCTTTGAACAGGCGCACGAGGACATTGGACATTCGCTCTCATTATTCCGATGGCTTTTCACACAACGTTTCCAATGCATTCAGCCTATTCAAGGCTGGAACAGTGACAGAGAATAGTTGACGTCGGGTTTTACACGTGCATCCGGATGTGATAGTCAATGTTAT
Source organism: Bombus campestris (assembly GCA_905333015.3). Taxonomy (NCBI): domain Eukaryota; kingdom Metazoa; phylum Arthropoda; class Insecta; order Hymenoptera; family Apidae; genus Bombus; species Bombus campestris. Next base: position 9,564,189 of record HG995135.1, read on the forward strand.
GTCCTCAGGCTGCCAATTTTTTACGATTAGGGTACCTCAGTCTTTAGGAGAGCAGCAGTTCCGATCGATAAAACATAAAGCTCTAACGATACCGTTTTTTTCACTTAAATCATACATCCGTTCACAACGTATGGCGTACAGAACACACGCCGGTCGAACGTCTAACAGGAAGTGCGTCTCTGTTGCTCTTCTCTTATCTTCGCTAGAATTTTCTTAGAAATCGTTTGATATTATATGTATGAGAGATCTATCATCGATGAGACAACGAATATGTTAAACGTTGTTCGAGATAGTCCATCGATGATAAATGCAGGTTTTAGAGTTGAGGGTAGGGCCTTCATAGGGCAACACAGACGATCCTTCCATGGACGCGTGGTCTTTGATGTACTCGGACGCTTATCTATCTTTTTACATTGCAGATAAAGTACTGGCCACCCTAGGAGAGGGTACTTTTGGAAAAGTTGTCAAGGTTAAGGACTTGCAAATGTAAGTGGCAGCTAACGTAACTACTACATAGGTAACCTACCTCGGGTCTGCGTTTTTCTATTTTTCTTTAATCTCCTTTTTATATACAGAACGGCCTGTCAGTTGACTTACTGTTAAGATGTCGAATAAATTCTTCTCTGCTATATGTGTTAAAAATTTTGTTTCAGGTTTTGGGAATTTATAATGGAAGTATTTGTGGAGCAACGTAAGGCAATAATCGGATTTTCTTTCTGAAGTTCAATGCTGTTGTCTTAAAGTAGAGAATATACATTTTCTATTTTTACGCAAGGAATTTGCTTGTACAACTAGGAATATATCATTTGGTCCGGCAGATTCAGTTAAAGGAGTCTGTCAGTGATTTGCTACGAGAAACCACATCATTCGACTGAGTTTTACCATACGTGATAGAGGAAATACGTAATAATTTCGATGATTTTATATCAATTATAATTTACAAAATTTACTTGCACGCGTTTATCTTGCTACCAAACTTGTTACCGTGCAAGAAGACAATTTATTATCACTGGTGACTTGCAACAAAGCCTGTAAGATTCCAAATTGGCAAGACGGTCTTCAAATGCACGTTCTTGGCTCTTTCCAAATACTCTGCTTGACATATGTATTCAATATTTTCCTTAATACACATCAAACATGATTCTCTATCTTGTTACAAATCGCTGACAAACTCTTGTTGCTGGAGACAACAACAAACTCTGTGTATTACTAACTTTATAAGCATATTCACAACACAAAACTTAGGCGATACAGTGCTAATTTAAAAAATGATATTCCATTACTTTTGTTGCTCTCTAATAAATGCTTCCGTAATGAATCTCCACTATGTGAAACACAAATTTTTTAAAACATTTAAGACACACATGGAAGAATCTATTCTATTTTGATGGTAAAGTAATTTATAGATTACCCTGTACTTATCCTATCCTACTCTAATTTTCTCCAAATTCCTCCTGATTTTTCTTTCTGGGATATTCTTTTTGTTGATCCTGACTTTCTGTCCACTCAGAACAACACGCACCAAAGAAAATCACAAAGGTGTGTGGCGCGACTCGAGTCATAGCAGAGTCAGAAATAGCCGTGCCGCAGTGTCACAAAATGACGCGCAAGTAGTCGCAATAATAGGATGGCCTTGCACTTTGTTTTACGGGCCTCGACGGGCGAACGAATTGTCACGAAATCGCTCGTCGGGATGCCGATCAGGGGAGAATTTCTTTGAACCATTTTTCACATTCTTCTTTCCTTTCTTTCTTCTCTCCTTTGTCGCGTTTTGGACGTGCGCGCTTTTGTGTTTCGTTATGTATATACGATGATGTTACCGATCATGTGGATTATTGGCGGTCCGGTGGACAGTGTCGTCTAATAAAAGTACAATGACGTTTGCAGGGATCATGTGATGGCGCTGAAAATCATCAAGAACGTAGAGAAATATAGAGAAGCCGCGAAGCTCGAAATAAATGCCTTAGAGAAAATTGCGACCAAGGATCCGGAAGGCCAACAGTTAGTATTTGCGTGGTTTTTCGACCTGGTGGGGACTGGATCGCGGCGAGTAGAAGAGGGTGATTCTTCGTGTAAAAATAAGCTGAAAATTCTGCGGCGAAATTTCCGCCTACAAAGACCAAATTTTTCTCTTTTTTGTCTGAGGAAATTTAGCTTAAGTTTACTTAATTGTAATTTAAGAATATGAGGTATTATTTGGTTTAGGAATTGTTAAAATTTGTACAAATATATATTTAAAATGTTGATAGCAGAAGGTAATGTAAATAGAATGTTTACGTTTTGCACTATGCTATAATATACTAGAGATGAAGCAGTATACCACAATCTCCTAATGCTATTAATAGCAGCAATGTTCAATAAATAAGATCAAAATGTTATAATTTAATATTCGATGGAATATGGATAAGAAATTAAGAAAAATTTGACTAAACTGGTGAAATCAGCGTGTGAAGTAAATTACATTTGATCTAATTATGTGCAAGTAATCTTTCGATATACGTGAAATGATTTCAAAAAGATAAAGCAGAACAATCAGTTTATATTTACGTAAAAGAATCGCCTTCCGCTTGCTAGCATCATTCTTCCTGCCTATGTATATTTTTACAAATAGTGAATTTGTTTCTTGTGTTCATCTAACATTTTATTGTTACTTTCAGCTTGTGTGTGAAAATGCTCGATTGGTTCAATTATCACGGACACATGTGCATTGCTTTCGAAATGCTTGGTCTTAGCGTCTTTGATTTCTTGGTATGTATAACAAATTTATCAAATAACGTATCGATTCCATATTCCTAACTGTTTAGTATCTACAGAGGGATAATAGTTACCAGCCTTATCCATTAGAACATGTCAGGCATATTGGGTATCAACTTTGCTACGCCGTAAAATTCCTACACGATAATAAACTTACGCACACCGATCTGAAGCCAGAAAATATATTGTTCGTAGACTCCGATTATGAGACCATATATAGTAGCAAAAAGGTGAGCCACGATGAGATTTTTCTATATTAACATGAGACAATTTATTGTGTCACTTGGAATAGCGTAGCTCTATACATATGAATATTTTATTTATAAAATAGTGCAATTGAATGTTGAAATGGAATTAATAATTGTACTTCATTTATTTTTACTTAGCACGTTCTATACATTCGTGTCAGTAAAAGGTATGCATGTGTTAAAGTGCATTAAATTGAAAAGCATCCAACTTTCTTTACTTAATTTATTTCAGATCTATTTATATGCTAGAGATATCTGTTTTTAATTCTCACATGTTATTAATCGAACTGCAAAATAAATTGACAGTAAAGTATTTAATGCTGCATGATTCTAAGTGACACTTGCATTATATCAATTAACTAAAAAAATAAATTTGAGATCAAGTATAGTGTTCTAAAGTGTGTAAAAGAAGTTTCTACTTTTTAAGCGGAGAGATATTAGGCGCGTAAAACGGACAGATATTAGACTCATCGATTTCGGTAGTGCTACATTCGACCACGAACACCATAGTACGATCGTTAGTACAAGACATTATAGAGCGCCCGAAGTAATTTTAGGTGAGTAACCTTCGTAAAATCAGCTGTTCAGATTACGAAATTCTTATTATTGATTCGTTACCCGTTTTGTATAGAATTAGGATGGTCTCAGCCTTGTGACGTATGGTCGATTGGCTGCATCCTCTTCGAATTGTACCTGGGTATTACGTTATTCCAAACACACGACAACCGCGAACACTTAGCAATGATGGAACGTATACTTGGCACGATTCCACATCGTATGGCTCGTAAGACTAAAACTAAATACTTCTATCATGGCAAATTAGAATGGGACGAGAAGAGTTCAGCCGGTAGATATGTACGTGACAATTGCAAACCTTTACACGTAAGTAATTAGTCATTGTTCTAAATATATTATACTAAATTACATAATTGTCTAAAAGTATTTATTTTCCTATAAATAACAAAAACTTCGTATGCGGAAATAGATTTTCTAATTTAAAATTACCCTTAAATGTTAATGTATTTTCATTCCGTATCCACAGCGTTGTATGCTTTCGGACGATGAAGAACATCGACAACTATTCGATCTCGTCCAAAAAATGTTAGAATATGAACCTTCTCAGAGGATAACATTAAAGGACGCACTGGCACATTCTTTCTTTGATGCGTTACCTGCACATCAAAGATTGCCAGATCTTCGGGCAGCAGGCGATTCTCAACAAAGTCATGAGCGATCACATTCTCTCTCACGATGAAGCTAGGAAAGGGACCGACTCCTGTACTGGACAGACACTTCACTGTCAACGACGTTATTGTCCCACGTTGTTATTCTGATACCTTTAAGTCTGATAAGACTGTATGTTTCCGGTTATAACCAGATTCGATGACATAAACCGAATAACTAAACGAATTTAAACAAATAGATAAAACGAAAAGAAGAAAGGAGGCTCGAAATTTTATTAGAAAATATAATTAAATTTGTTAGCAACGATCAACGACGTTGATTAAATTGCAAAATTGTATTGTTTATTAACAGTGTAAAATAAAAGGAAAAAAGCAGTAGTACAATGGTGCTATGGGCCTCAGATTCTCAGATATAATTTATGATAGATTATCAAGAACGATCATATGAAAAATACATCAAGTTACCATTCTTATCTCCAATTGCGAGATATTAAAATTGGTAAATGATGTAATGTGACTTGACGAGGTAGGTCCCTATTAGTTGCTTGCAAAAAGACCAGTGTGTCTGCTCAGTGTAGCGTAAAAAAGTCCCGCAACACTGTAAACATTTTCTAAACGCTCTTCTGTACATTTTATCCCTTAATTTTATTACAATGTTATTATGCAGCAAAGTTTGGAGTAAAGGGTCACAGTTTATAATCTGTTTTTTATAGATTGATGACCATGGCGTGTTTAGTAGTAAGAAAAAGATTTAGCGTTAAGAAATAAGTAAATATATGCGTACGTGTTGACACTAAGATTAACGAAAAAGAGAAAGTGAGAGCGAGAAAGGGAGGGAGTGTGTGAGAGAGAAATTCATTGGACGCCAATTCATCGTCGTAAAATACACGTGTTAATGTTTTTAGAAACCATAAAAATACCGCATATACGATTTATTTTAGAAAATGCGATAGATCTTTTTTAGAAACTTTTGGATAAAGCTGACGCAAATTTGTTCCACTTTTTTCTTTTCGGTTTAATGAATATATAAATTTTGTGCATAATCTTACGATATTACAGACAATCATGTGTGTTTTACGTTTCATCAATCCGATTAGAAGGCTGAAATGGATTGATTGAATGGCACCTCCTAAATACTGAGAATTTTACGCGTGCGTCGCATATAATTCTTAAGAATAAATGCGAACTCACGTACCTAAGAACGCCTCTGCTTTTATTTTGTTTAATAGAGGAATACGTTCTGAAGAATTACGAAGCTCCTATAATGTACATCGTCTCATTTGACTCTTTCAGTTTTCTTATACATACGATATGACGGAAATTTACCACATTCTGCTGCTCGTACAAAATACGAATGGAATATGTCTGAGCACTGCGAAAAAATGCTGTTTCGAGTAGCAATAAACACGTTTCTTTCAAATAATTATTTGATATTTATTTTTCCAAATAGTAAATCAAATTTTTCATCCCAATAATTTAAAGTGGTCCAATACATCGTCACGTTACATACGTTTATACAACATTTCAACAAGATACTTTTTATAATACACACTCATACATGTTGCTCATACACGCGCACGTAAAGCAGAACGTTTATATACGAACCTGGTCAACAGGCAATTACAATACCATACCAAATAAAAAAAGTCGACATTGTTAGGCAAATGTTGCGTACATTTATGTAATCGATCTACTCAAATTTTATCAAAGCCTCACATATAAGACACGATGACAGTCAGAATTACAGTTTAGGCCATTTGTATACTGGAGGAACTGATGGTTTGTAAGTTGTATCGTACAATTGTGCCTGAATAAATTTTTCGTAGTCTTTGGGCTGAGGATGAACCGTAGCAAGTTCTATGGAAATAAAATCAATTCTTTTAGTTCGTTCTAATTGCTAAATACATCGCACAGGAATGTTAGAAAATACAAGTCTTACCAGTGTCATAACCATACTTCATAACCTCAACGGCTATTTTCAAAGAACATTTCTGAATGTCCTGGAGTGGCGGATACAAGTTTCCTTTCTCTAAATCTTCCTCAGAAACCATATCGGATAATGACTTGGCAGCAACGAGGAATGTGTCTTCAGGAATAGTACGCATACCACAGCATATGACGCCCAATGCTACTCCAGGGAAGATATAACTGTTATTTCCCTGACCAGGATAGAAAGTCTTTCCATTATACGTCACTGGTGGAAATGGTGATCCACTAGCAAATACACATTTTCCCTGTAAATATTTAAAATTAATTACTCAATTTTTTGCTCTTACATACTATAGTTCACACATTATTGGAGTACAATTGAGAATTTTACAATATTTCTGCAATAATACCTTTGTAGCAGTATATGCTTGCTCAGCAGTGCATTCTGCTTTACTTGTTGGATTGCTAAGAGCAAAAATTACAGGCTTTTCATTGTTGTTTGCCATTTCTACCAATATTTCATTGGTAAACGCACCACCAACTGCTGCTGCACCAATAAGTACCGTAGGTTTTGCGGTTTTGACAACTTCCAATAACGTATCTATTGGTGCATCATCTCGAGCAAAGTGCAACTTATGCTCCGTCAGCCCACCGCTTGGACGATTTTTAACAATTAATCCTTTCGAATCGACCATCCAAATTTTGCTCTTGGCTTCTGCTTTACTCGCACCTTCTTTCTGCATGGCCATGACACACAACCACGCAATGCCCAGTGAAGCCTACAACATTGAGGGAAACATCTTAATCTTGACAGTAATTCAGATTACGTTCATATTTATGATATCGATTTATAGTTTCTTAATACATTTCTTAAAAGTATTTCAATCGATCTAAAATATAAAGTGCTGATATTTACCTCTCCAGCACCTTGGAATACAATTGTATTCTCTGACAATTTCGTATTCGTGACACGAAGAGATGCCAACAAACCAGCTACAGCAACTGATGCAGTTCCTTGGATATCGTCGTTGAAGGTGCAGTAATGATCACGATATTTATTAAGTAATCTGAACGCATTGGCGTTTCCAAAGTCTTCAAACTGGATTAAAGTGTTTTGTCCGTATCTTTTAACGACAGCCTGCATAAATTCGTCCAAAAATTCATCGTATTCCTCACCAATAACACGCTTGTGCCTGTGGCCAATGTAGAGAGGATCGTCTAACAGAGACTAAAATAGAAGTTGGTATTTAATCGTTTTGTATAACATTTATCATCTTCTTTGCATATGTTTACATATAAATAATATAGTTTTTAGATCCATTCTATACTGTTTTGGGATAAAACATTTATATCTTGCAAAGACTCATTATTTCACATGACAAGAGTTAATTCCATTATAAGAATTAACACAATTTATAAACGCACATTCGACATATGTATTTCATAATCACATTTTGTTCATAAGAAACACTTTCACTTAGTTAAGAAGTTGATTACTTCATAATTAACACATTTGTAATCTTCTGGCCCATTTATGGGTACGCAATTTAGACACCTGGACTCTGAACGTGTTAATTATTTAGAAATCTTTGTACCAACCTGAGTGTTTGTACCAACGTCTAGAGTAATTGGCAAGCACTGGTGAGGTTTAATTCCAGCCAAAGCGGTGTACAAAGACAATTTTCCAACTGGTATTCCCATTCCATAGGCCCCTAAGTCACCCAGTCCCAATATTCTTTCACCATCGGTTACGACAATGGCTCGTACATCGTGTTCAGGCCAATTACATATAATATCATATACATGGCCTTTGTCATATATACTTATAAACAGACCTCGTGGTCTTCTGTAAATTAGGCCAAATTTCTGACAAGCTAAACCTACTGTGGGTGTATATACTAGAGGCATCATTTTCTCCACATTTTCTCCCAATAGACGGTAGAAAAGTTTTTCATTTCGGTCCTGTAAGAATAACATTGAACGGTTATTCTTCTTCAGTGGAAATGTAATACAGAATACAAAAATTTAGAACAATTTCTTTGGATCCTTTAGATTCTCCTTATACTTTAGAATATTTCAGATATTTAACCAAATAATCTTGACTATTTTAAACAAATTTTCCAATTCAATTTGCCATTTTATAACTCAGATACTTGTAAAGGAAAGGACAAACTAATAATTAGTACGTACCAGTAAACCAATGAGGTATATATATTTTGATAAATCATCATCATAACGATCTAGATTCAAGCGACAGAGTTCTAGTTGTTCTTCCTGGGTTTTTACAGCTGCTGGCAGTAGACCATGAATACCTAATGTCTGTCTCTCCTCAATATTAAAGGCCATCCCCTACAATGAAAAGATTATTTATTTTCATAAGCATACATACATTCTAGACAAAGTTTTTCTTAGTTTAAGCAGATCTGGAATAAAAATTATAGAAGATGCTAGTACAATTCATTCATTTTGTACGTCAAGAGATTACGAAAGGAAATTGGGTGAATACGTGCACTTCTTTCTCTTATCGATATTATCTAATTTAAGTAGTGGGGTCATCAATTTAAATGAATGCAATAAACAGAGAGACGCATCATGGGGTCAGCCTGATGCTATCCTGACATTGACAGGAATCATTCCATTACTGTCTGGAATGGGTTAATGAGAAAATTCCTGTCGGTTGGCAGTGAACGTGAGTGAAAGGCGATCAGCTGTTGCCTCTGACTCGATCTTACATCATGGTCTTTAAATAACACGCGCTCAGATGTTTGCAAATCAAAATATTTCGTAACTCGCGTTCAATGATACGATCTGTTAACAAATTTTGGAGTACTTTGGTTTTATTTTTATACGACGAGGGAAGATTGTTCTCGAAAACATAGAAAAGAGAATATCGAAATTTAGGGAATTTGATATTGAAATTTGAAACAGTTTGAAAGGAAATCAAGCTAGTACGAGTTTAATTTTTTCTCAATGTGTTCACGCTCTTTCTGTTAACTTATTTGTCAATAGGCGTGCGATATTTCTCTTCTTTTTCTTAGTCTCCAACCAACAGGAAACATTAATTTCAAAACCGTAAAATTGTCAATTATAAACGACATGATATAAAATCGTGAGACATTAAAGAGTTTAGAAACAAGCAATTGAGATGATATATCACTTATGTACACGGGAATTAACGAATATACCCTGAGGATGTAAATTTCCGTGATCCACATTCGGTTTGCTCAAGGACCCCACTTACTTGATGGACCAGATGCTTGAAGCATTTAAATCAGCAAAGGAGTCAATAAATTTTTCGACTTCAAAGCAGTACGTACGATGTATACGTAACTTGTTCAATCGATAAGGAATGACATAGTAACTGATAATATTAGCAAAAAAAATTACTTCACGTCATGCATCAATTTTGTCTCATTTTCGTAAAAAGGAGGCATAAATATATTAGTATTGTGTTGTAATGAATAGCAAGTCAGATGAACGTGCTAAAGGACGTACAATTCTATGCAGTAGAAAAGAACAAACTTAACTTGCGTACGATTTTTACGTAATAATCTTCGAAAGAACGAATTATTTCGAAACTATCGAAACTATTCAACTTTTCTCCGAGATATTTTCCGGTGTCAACTGTTTGGAAAATATTCTCGAGGATCGCTTCAAATTGGACACGCTGTATCGTACTTTTAACAATATTAATATAATACCAATAGCAATATGTGTAACTTATCTAATTCAGAAACATACTATTTTAAGAACAAATTGTTACAAATAACATTCAATAATATGATATTCTATTAAGTAACGTAATTAAAGCTCGTTAAAATTAGATTGAATTTTCATTGAAGATGCAACATTTAGGGGAGCAACGTTAGCCTCAACAGTCCAGAATTTTTAATTCGATTCACTCGCAAGATTTATCGGTTTGCCAACTAGCTAATTGGGCTGACTAATTAAATTCAACTTAGCATTGATCTTATGGCCAAGAGCAAAGAACAGTACGCATCGCTATGATAGACGCAGTCATATTACATAATTGCTTTTTTTATTGATTTTTATTTATCGAAACCTATATGTCCATCGTCAAGGCCAAAAACATAAAGCTCAAGAGAAGAAAGAACGTACAGAAGACTTTAATATCGGAAGCGTGGAATGTCCGTCTAATTTATACTGGACATAACCAGGTCAAGTGGTAGTTTTAATATTAGAATTAGTAGAATAGGCGAAGTGGCTGATCCGAAATTTTATAAATACGCAATAGTCTATTTTCGTGGGATTTGAGAGGTTTTTGTTAGAATGTTTGGACAAAAGCTTTCATCGAACCAGTGAAACATTTTCTCGAAACACTTTCAAGACAAGTATCTTGTTTCAACATTATAAATTTGGTTCGAATTTCATTCATAAAATGTTGTTTGTATCCTTTCTTCTATATCGACTAATTAATTCATTCATTTCTACGCCATCCACAGATCCAGATTTCTTTTGAATTTTAAATAAATCTAAATTAAAGTTGATCTTATTTTCCTTTGAATGCAAGAAAATTAGCTAAAGTTATTTATTCTATGCATTGAAAAATAATAAACAGATACATATGTGAATTAGCATAATCTTTGTTTAATTAATAAACATGGAAATCTTTGTTTAAAAACTTATGACGAAAAAGGTAAAATATTCAACGCATGATTGTATTACGGTTAACGCAAATGGGACAATTTTCAGTTACTCTAATAATAGAATACCAATACAACCATTCAAGTGTATAACGTGTATGATATCGATTAATCGAAACGATAACATGTCTGTTGAAGGGGATTAATGACAATTATAGTATTTTCTCGAACAATACCATTCATTGTTTTGTATGCATCATTCGATCATTTCGTTATCTTTCTGTATTCAACACGAGAAAGAGCTTTTTTTTACCAGTCATACGATATTAATTAGTGTAATTTATCAATGACGTATGACGTATGACGTATCAAGTGTTACTTTTACGCACTCTCATAGTTAACAGGTGATTTCTTTTTTACAATTATGATAAAAGTACGATTTTAGATACTAGTAAAACAGGTTTATTTTCTTCTTTTTCTTTTGAAGTTAACTTAATTGACGTTGATTGAAGGCAACTTTTTCTAAATGCCAATAACCATACTCTCCCTCTATTTCAATATTATTTTATTATTTTTAATTTTTAATCAAGCTGATACATAATCGACTAAAACATTTGTAGAGTTTTATTTCGATGATGAAAGCCATAAAGAGCGTCGTTGTGGTGTTAGTGAATCATTGCAATTTGTTAGCTTCGAATATAACGTAAAATACGGATAGAAATTTAATATGAAATGATATTCTTTCACGTGAGAAGGATTTGTTTATTTTATTATGAAACGTCGTGAATCCATAACAATATATATCTCTAGATCAGAATATAACGTAATAAAATATTGAATGATTTCCCTTTAAATTCCACTCGTTTTATTCCACTTATTTTACTATGGAATTTTGTTAAAATTGCTAGAAACTTACATAAGTTAAGAAATAGTTTAAGCAGCAGTTCTACTAGCTCTCAGAGAGTCCTTTAATTTTTAGAATAATTCAGAAAGATTTCTACATTAGACAAACATCCAGGCTTTTAAATTGAAAAGCACACAAGCCTCGTGAAATTCTAATCGATGAAACTCGACCAGTTTACCCGAGTTGGTGAACAAAAATCCCATTTTTTTTTTTTTTTTTTGGACTATATTACACGTCTCTCGAACACCTTCCAGAATCCTTTCACTCTGTGGCGAAGGAAAAACACGTGTAAAATTATTTATCATCGTAATTACTCGGCACTGCATATTTCCACGATAAAACAGCTCATGTGGCGATGCAGAGAGCAAATTTAAAACGTCTATTTGTAATGTAAAACAGTTTTACGTAAGTTTTACGAATTATGACGTTCGATCGCTGCTGGTTCGATGCTTAAAATTATCGACTTGAAAAGTTGAAGCTCGCTATTGATTAGTAATAAAACGAAACGGAGAAGGGGACGCGTATGTTCTCCATCCTCGGCCCCTCACGTAATTAATAAAAGTGAAGTGACGTGGTCGATGGTTGGTCTAGTTGGTACGTTCGAAGCATTGTCAACGACCCCAGTTGTCGATGGAAAAATACTATACATTCAGAGTGCTTTGACCCTGCGCTATCCGGTTAGTCTCGAATCCAAAGAAGTGTCAATGGAATCTTTCGTTAAAAAAGAGAAAAAAGAAAACAGAACGATGCTTAGTTTCTACTAAGTTTCTATTTATTACTAGATTGGAATTGTTAGGATATTTATTTGATTGTTTTGTTCATAGAGAATTGGACAGTACAAGAATACACAGGATGCACGTAATATGTAGAAATGAAAAGAACTAAAAATCCAGAAGGTAACGCAAATCTTCCAGTCAGGTTCCATTTCTTCATTTGTTCTTATAAAAATTTGGATTTGAGAAAAATATCTGTAAGTATTATACTTCTGATTGTCTTGCATTTATCAATTCTTTGAATTAGTAGAAAATATCTAAATATGACTAAGATAGTTATTATTTCGCGATTGACTTCTAATTATGCATCTGACAATTTTGGTTGTTGACAACTCGCTGCATAAGTAATCAACAAACTCTCGTTACAGTCTGTCACACAAGAGCGTGTCTGCGATATTTCTGTAAATATTTATATATTTGTAAAAAAATTTATATGAATTGAATCTACATCTAAAACACTAATACGCTATTACTTAGTAGGGTGTCCAATCTCCTCCATTAGCGATTATAGCTTGACATCGTTTCGGCATACTCTCGACTAATTTTTGAGCGTAGGATTCTGGTAACGACCTCCATATCTTTCGAATGTGATGTACAAGTGTTCTTATTTTTGTGATACGTCTTCCTCTCAGCTTGCATTTCATTAGGGACCACACATTTTCGATAGGGTTTGCATCAGGGGACTGCGATGGCCAAGGAAGTACTGTGATGGCGTTTTTCGCTTTCCATTGGGTGCAGATGCGACTTCGATGTTTAGGGTCGTTGTCTTCTTGCAATATCCATTGGTCCTCGGTTTGGTTGAACCAACGTTTCACGGATGTGAGAAGTCCCCTTTGGTACAATTTCACCATCTTTTGTGCATTCAGATTGTCTGTAAAGACGCACAAAGTCCCAAAACCGCGTGCGTTAAAGCAACCCCAAACATGCACTTTTATAGGGTGTTTTACACTTCTTTGAATCATCCTTCTTCCATGGATAGTCCAAGCACGCCTAATAGGACACCATGCCCAAAACGAAGATTCATCAGTGAATATTATATTACTCCAATCACGATCTCTGTTTTCATTCGCCCATGCCAGACGATTTTCGACGTTTCGCGTACGCGGCACTCATATTAAAAAGCTCTGTTCCTTTCACTGTTTCAAATGAAACTGAAAGGTATTCAGCAACGCGTATTAGAGAAGTTTTCGTTTGTTTACATTCTTTTTATCTCATTCTGATTAGGTGTCAGGTTTCGCAGATATCGCAGACACGCTCTTGTGTGACAGACTGTACGTTACTTAAAATAACCAACCTTTTCTTCCAAGTCGAATAAACGAAACGACAATCCTTATGCAATTGACGGTCCATTAAACCAGAAAGAAACTTTCGAAATTTCGTAATGGACCAATGCACCGAGCAAAGGCAGGAAAGTTGGAGAATGGAGAACCTTTCGAGATCAACGAAAGTGATTTTCGATGTTGAGGAAAAGGCCTGCCAGACGATGACACGATTAAAATCTTTCGAGATCTCTCCTTTATCTTATCTTATCGTGTATTTGCGAATCGAAATGAAAAATGTTAATTCTAGAGGAAAAAAGAGGTGTCAGAAGATCCATATTATGCAAATATTTCCAAATTTACATCCGATGACATTTCGCGATTGATCTTTGACGCTTTGCCGCTTGCTTGGGAACCAGAAAGTGTCTATAGAGTACTTTGCGTATGCAACGACAACACTTACAGGCAAAATGTTCAGCTTCGCCATGATTGACTATGCCGATGCAAATTTTGATGAAAGATCGAAATATTTTCCAAAAGAGAATGATTGTTAATGCCTTGTCGATCGATCGCATTGTTCGACTTGGTGAAAACAGTATATTCAAATCGAAGGAGAAAAAAGCAACGGGGGAAGATGGTTTGGGGTTTGGAAAATGAGGTATGGAAGTATGCACCGAAGGAAGTGGAGGAGGCATTATGGAAGATGTTAAGGAAAATATAGAATGGTGAGGGAATACCTGAAGACTGGAGAAAAGGCGTAATATGTTCGATTTACAAGAGGGGAGGAAAGGGAACAGTGAAGAGCTACAGAGGAGTTACGTTAATGGACACAGTATATTCAGATCAGAAGGCTATTGCAAGTACATCACGAATTACTAAATCTAAGGATCTAAGTCGCTCTACTTATTGCTGAAATAATTGAAGCAATTAAACGTTCAGAATCCGTAAAGTGCGCGAAACACCGAGAAGGAAACGAAGAAGACGATATAGATAGATGTTATTGTGTCATAAGAACACCACGAAACGTTGCCTCGATGATGGATTCGAATATCGGTAAGCAGATAACCGCAGAAAGCCTCTGGTATTGTGGTGAAAGAAGAAAAAGAATCCTATCTAATTTCGTTGAAATCTGTCGATTATTGAATGAATATTAGACGAAAAGAATGCTTTAGATAAATTCGATAAATTAAAAACATGAACGTCATAAAACGAGCGAACAATTGAATAAAAATTGCAGAATAAAATAGGATAATTCGGAATAGATGACAAATACCCTTCCATCCAGAGCAAGCAGAGGTTCAGGAATACGCGCGGTTCTGTGAAAGTCTGGCACGAGGTCCCACCAATCCGTGTCCATTGTTCCTACGAGCTATCCACGGGATCCTCTAGTCCCATGACTAACAAATCCACGATGGAAACGGTTGCCAGGAGTTGTACCGGCTAACAAACGATCGATACGCAACTCTGGAAGCCTTTGGTTACGAAACGAGTCACGACCTACCGCAAGAATCATAATACTTGCTCCAATGCGTATCACGCATAATCCAGGTGCGCCCTTGTTGCCAGGGCGCAGTATACTCAACGAGTTAACATTGTAACGCTAAATACTAAACTCGTGTAAATGTTAACTAATAGTGTACGATATATATTTATTTATCTATTTAACTATCTGTAATTCTTTACTTTCCAAATATTAATTCGTAAATATTGAGATATTAGTACACAGATGATACATAATACGTAATATAAAATTAATATGAAAATAATAATATAATAATACAAAAGAACGATCGGTCGTTGTAATTATAAATCGTGCAAAAATTTATGTGAATTTTTTCTAAGAATATTCCTTTTTTACCGATCGTTTCTTAATTGAAAATAACCGAAGGTGCTAAATTTTTCAATACTTGAAACAAACTATTGAAATTCCTATGATAAAAGTATTTTTATATATTTGATATTTGAACAATTCTAAATAATAAGAAAACACTGAATATTTAATGTGAACGCACTTGTCTGAATGAATGAATATCTCAGTCGAATCTTATTCCTATTTAATGTTTAATCTGCTTTGCAATTAAATTAAATCAATGTTCAATTAGATAATAGTAAATCCCTGGAATACCTAAATTCGCAAATTATCTACGTGACTCGACCCTGACAAAGAAACAATAGCATATAAATATGAAACAATACCAACGTCGATATATAATTATTCCTATCAGCTGATTCGTGACAGCTTGTTTCAATAGTCGCGTGATGTGTGCATTTTTTGCATAATTACACAAAAAAAAAAGGTAGGGGAACAGGGGAGGTAGTATTGTAAGATATCGTCGACTGGAGTTTTCCAGCTCTTCGATAGCACGAACGTTTGCTCGAGTTCATTCTCGGATGAATAACAGAGCAGATTAATTTTAAATTTGATACTATGGTAATAAATCGTAAGTATTGAGAGATTTATTAGTGGAATTTTACCAGTGCCAGCTATTGAGACTGTCTTTGAATGCGAGTGGATGAAAACTACATAGCAGTTTAATCGTCGAAGAATTCATACAATGTATATATATGTAAATCTTGGAGTGACTATATTTGAATTTTTGTTACATCAAAGGCGAACAAACATTTGAGTTGATAGATAAATTATCTATCAGTACGGAAATATTCAGACAATACACTCTAATATTAGAATAATATATATTCTGTATAGATTTATACTTTGGATTTTAACAAAGTTTATATTTTTAATTCTTTGAACGTTACCTTTAAGATTGGGAATTAAATACTACAGCTAAGAATATACGTGCAACGATTAAATTTTTGAAATGAATTTCTCTCAAAAATAAAACTCTGATCGTAAAATGTTTATTTGAAAACTCTCAAGATGAAGCTTCTTGAGACTTTCATAGAAATTTCCTTTTTATTTGTATCATCAAGTACGACCCACCCAGTTCGATTAGTTATTTACAATGTTTCGTTCTTAATCATATCTGATGTCATACAATTTCAAGTTTTATATCTATATATCTGTATTGTATCAATCTTATCTCTCTTCTATTACATCCTATCATTATATCGTTACTTGCTATTTATGTCAATTAATATCCGTCATACTTTCCAGACGAAAAATTGCACTTAACTTCTATAGGTAAAAGAACATTCGACTATAAAGAGTTAATAGAGCGTATTTTAAAACTAGTTTTAAACAAGTAAATATCAGATGTTTAGAAAGTGACTTTAGATTGGTAAAGTTGTTCATGTGTAACATTTTGATCTTTAGCATACTAGACACTGGAACTATTTATAACTTTTTATAACCCAGCTATTCCTGTTCTTTAATTAGACTAATAAATCCAAGTTGAATATTAAAATTATTATTCCTATTAGGTTTCTAACAGAATATTTGTCGTTTCATCAAAATTTCATCATTTCTGATCTTCACATTGCATTAAAAACCTACTAATGTTTTTATTCGACACGTAGATATTGAAATAATAATAATAATCTTTCACAAAATGGAACTCAATCGTCTATTATATAGACTTAAATTCCCTATTGATTACTCAGATATTGTAGAATATAAATAAAAAAGATTTACAAGTCATGGGAAAAAGACACAACTGAATGACAGAGAAGAAAATATCGTAAGTCTCGAATTTCCATAGAATGATACGTGTTACTCCTTAAACGGTAACCTTCGAAGAACGGCTGTTAACCATGAAATTCCCAGTAAATTTCGTAATCGCAAGCGAATGTTTCCGGAACAGCGACGTACAGTACAATTTGCACAGTCATGCAAAAAATTATTTTAGTTTGGTCAATACTATTACGAATCGCGTCTCATTTTTAAACACGTTTCAAAGTTTAAGAATCAGTCTCGTACAATTTGCAACATCGCAGTTGCAAAATGCTATACTCTTAAGCTTAGCTAAGATTCTCATTTTGATTCTCTCATTTTTAGTACTTCTAGATTTTTATAACTAGAGAAACTTTATTTATATAAAATATTTCCTCGACTTTTAGCCAGTATCCAAAATAATATTTATTTATATATCTATATCTGTAAATGTATGAAAAGGAGTTACACGTATTTTTTCCTGTATTCGTCAACTGTTTTTTAAATGTTTAGTTGAATTTTGTTGGTGTCTTCCTATAGGTATAAATTAATTTAGATGAACGGGTTCTATACGAACATAAAGTCATGTATAAAAACTGTGATAAAGATAACGGCGTTTTATCATACACGTAAGAAGTGTCCGTTTCATCATCCTCAGGTTGTCATACCATCGCTTGTTCCGTTTCTTCAGTAAGTGTGTCGTGAAAGTGAATTTCATGGAATCGCACCAGCTACGTGACCTATTCAACGTAACCGCATAATTATCCTAAGGAATATTTTTCATTATTTCCCGTATTTTCATTCTAAATATTAATTAATAGTTCTTTCATACTCACATTCATTCATTTTATGCACCTCCGTGTATCTATATTTCTGCACGATTCTTACTAGCTAACGGTAAAATTCTTCTTCAAAATATCAAAGTACAATTATAATTTCATTTCCGATATTAATATATTAAAATTAAAAAACGAGTAATATAAAAGTGAAATAAAATTAATGGAAGTATATAGTAATAATTAAAGTAATAAACAAGTAATGTAAAATTACAATTCCCTGTCTCAAAACATACAAATGTTTGATAAAGACCAAATTGCGAAATAGTGCAAAATATCTTATGAACTGTGTTAAAATTTCATCACAGAGTGATGATATGTATGAAACTTCATAGGTCATTCATAGTATAACAGAATAAGAATTAACTGAAGCTCTTTTCATTCATAAATTACTATAGCACTTAATTTTATGTAACCCGAATTTTTTGTCCTGAGTATAAAGAAATGTCTACGTCATTATGTTATTTATTATGTTACGTATTATTTAAATTTTTGTAATTATGCATCAACCTCCAGATATGTGTATATGAACGATGAATTTGTAATTTTCACAGGTTTCGTTAAGAAGCAAACTATCACGATATAACTAGTATAATAATCAAAGTTACACGACGTTATAGAGGTAAAATATACGCACACACTGAAAAAACAACAGAAAGCTTTCCGCTACTGTCCAACAAAACGATGACCATTAAAGGTGCAGATATGAAATGCAAATTTCGCGCCAAAAAATAGCTACAACGTATAGGTTATTTTTACGGATTAACATAGGAAAGTTTTCGGTTCGATAGAAGAACGAATACCTTGGATACCGTTGCAGTAAACAATAGTCAGTAAGTCGTCACTTTTTCTCCTCTTTATAATTATCACACGCTAATGAGATGTAATCTCAAATTGTTATGCGAATTCATAAACATAAATAAAGATTAGTACTATCTTTACTATAAAAATTACAAATTATAACGAATACTCTACTTTAAATATAACCCAAATGCATAGAAATCCACAATCTATATAATATATAATGTACGTTTCTTCTTTTCAGTGAAATGCATTCAAAAAGCACGAAACACGATATTAGATGTCAAACTGTCAGCGATTCTGTCGGCATCGTAAACCGCTATTATATGTTAAATTGTAACACGTAACGTTAGCTTACCTTATTCAACTGGGGATTTTTTAGATGATCAATACCACGTAATAAACTAGAACAGACGACATCGCCCTGTCCCCGCTGGCCAAGTTGATCCCTTTGAAGGCTCGACATCGTCGAAGATTTACTGTCACACGCTAAATGAGTACTGGAGCTTTGGAGCCTGGAAATAACGAGCGAAGTTTAAAGCTGATTGAGGAGGGATGTCGGTACGGTAGAACTACTGGGTACAACCAGTAGAAGAGAGTAGCGTTGCGACGAGGTGAGGTTAGGGTGTGGGGAGTGAACCTCAGTCACGTATCTATCACATGAGCCAATAATCGAATCTGATTGCGCCTCTTTTTTATTTCGAGATTGCATTCGTAATTCAACTTATTAATACGATTTTGTGGAGTAATGAGTGTTTACAGTCGGGCAATGATAAATTTTTCATCGAGAGTTTATCGTAGGGGTGAATCGTCGGTATAGAGCAATATATTTTTTCTTTCGAGGAATTTTTATTCATTTTCGTTTAAATATAAATTGTTGATCACAGATGCGGTTTTTGCTATCAGATTGTGTCTGTTTTGTTGGAACTTGGTCGAGATAGGAAAATGGGAGTATACATGAACACGGTACACTTGCTACATCACTGAACATATAACTAGTTTAGCGCAATCGCGGGTATCGCGCAGTCGCGCGACTTCGCCCATCGAACGAAAATTGTTTGCTGGCCATGAATTACATCATGGATATCTAACAGAAAAATTAAGTAATTGTAATGTCTACTCTATATCTACTGTAAATTATAACAATTATAATAAATATATTAGGAATATCTTAGAATAGAGAAAATATTGCTACAGCGAAACAAATTGAACCAGATTGAGCAAACATTAGTTACATGGTTTTTACTTAAATAAAATTAAAATTCTAGAAACCAAAAAACATTTTTTCCCCACTATTTCCGTATAATTCTCGACATTGAAGATACTGGAATAAAAACAATAATTATGTACATATCCTATGAAGTTAAATAATTAATTTCAATATTAAATGATGCAAATCAATGCAGAGATTAAAGAGCAAACTATCGGTCAGTACACATCTAAACCATTTTTTGCGATATTTAAAATAAATTACTTTGTTAAGGATTTGTACATAGTACAATATTTAATGGTAATAATAATAGTGATAACCACAACTATATAGACTTATGTAGTCGGTTGAACATTCGAAATGTTGATTTTTACCTGTCGTTAATCTGAACGTATCTACACTCTGGTTCAAAGTTTCGAGTCGCATAACGTAAGTGACTCGACTGATGGGAAAAGCTAGCAAATTGACATTCTAACCGCCGGAGCAAATGGTTCCACGACATACTCAAGATTTCCGTATGAATTGCCACTGATTCGATCTCTCGATAAACTGTTGTATCGATTGCTAAGAACGAGGTTGGACCGCGCTACTCGTATAACCTTCGCGTTATATTGATAACTTAATAGTATATGTATGTCACGTGATCATCAGGCAAGAATATGGAAGTTCCATTTTTGTAAATATTTATCTCAAAAAATTGTCATTGGCTCAAAAATCTATCTACACTACATCGTATGACTGGCTATTAATGTTTTGAAATAAAAAAAAGACATTTCCTTATATAATGACTGTATCAGGATTGGCATGTAATTTTATGTAATTGTACCTTATTATATATTTCTATCTATTTATTCTAATTTCGAAAAATTTTAGTATACATATATATGCTGTCTTTTGCATTTTATGATTTTATATAAATTTGTGTTCCTCTATTAAAGATAATATTTCTAGCGAACTGACTGTGTTATGAAATTGTAGACAATGTTATGTATGCTTTCATCACGATATTTCTCACATTTTGATTTTCAATTCATGAATGTCTCTATTGCAAAAAGTAAAAACGAAATTGATAGCATACTTATTTGACTTTTTACGTCACAGTAATTGATCAAATATTAATTTCAGTTGTACACACATGTACGACGTAGGTCGGTAACCTGTCATCGCATAACATGTCATTGAAATATTTACGATATTGGAAAATTTCAGCCTACAAGTTACAATTGCAAAATCTAATGTTTACTTAGAGTATTTATACGTTTTTTTGAAACCGATGAAACATCATTATCACGCATGTGATATTAAACGTAATAATTGCTCGCGTGTTTCGATAAGAGAGAACTCGTAAAACCGCATGATAAAACAAAAGATGCACATGTTACAATAAAAATAAGCGCGATCAGCG
This sequence comes from Bombus campestris, assembly GCA_905333015.3. Taxonomy (NCBI): domain Eukaryota; kingdom Metazoa; phylum Arthropoda; class Insecta; order Hymenoptera; family Apidae; genus Bombus; species Bombus campestris. Next base: position 9,585,709 of record HG995135.1, read on the forward strand.
AACGTTTCTGTGGAATTCTATAAGCGGCAAATTATAAAATAATAATATATCGTGACACATCAATGTTTTCAAGAAATCATCATCTCAGAATTCGTTAAATCGCTTCGACATCCGATAATATCCGTATCATTTATTTACTTACGGAGCAAAAATATAAGACTTGTGTTTTAAATTACTTTCTGTTTCGGTGGTTTATTTTTGATATCCACACTTTACTCTCTATTAAGTTTCTTTTTTAATTTGATATGCGAATAAATGAATCGGTTAAAGTTTATGTGACTTAGCAATCACAATTTAAACAATATCTCTTGTAAACATACAACGAAAACAATGTGCAATCAGTATTTTGCATATCTTTGTTTTGTCTCGAATTATGTCCAGCGGAACGGCTTTATTTACCACTAATTTTCCCACCGATAGAGGACTAGCGATATAAATGCTTCCCATACTTAATTCACTTATACGACGCGACTACGGTTTATTATCATAATCAAACATACGTATATACTAACATTCTTTTCGCCATTACCGTACGGCATTTCTACCGCTGGAAAAAACATCCTGTCATTAAGTAAAATATTATATATTCGTCAACATCTAGTTTTTCGCAACTGAATAACTCAACATCCTCAAGAATATAATATTGTCACTCACATTCTGCGACGTACTCCATCACGCATATCCTTCGAATGCAAGGTTCCCATTGGTGATTAATACGATTCAAATTTTATGACGAAACTCGATGAAACTCAAGAATAACGATTGATCATAATTTAGAGGGAATGATAGTTCACTTTACAACGAACACTCTCTGTTTCTGTCGCGTAGGAAATGAAGTATGTTTCCTTTTGAAATCAATTTTGTCCGGTGAAATCGATCCCACCAAGCACGGATAGATCGCAAACGTGACTGACGTACACGCGAGTATGTAGCTAAAGCAACCTGTGTGCGCTTGCTCGATTACTGCAACTTCGTCATCATAGAAATTGGTCTTAAGGTCGATAAGTTTTTTTAAGACTGATCCAGGCCCGAAGGATATGAAATTTCCACCTGTCACGAAATCTACCGTAGCAAATCATTAAATCGCTGTTTCTTACATTGTAAATAATAACTTGATAACTTAAGATACCGATATAAATTTATAGAAATTCAAACGGTATTATATGTAATGGTAAAAAGATGGTAATAACACGTTTTTATAATTCGTGCAGCTGGATCGATAAAGCGTGAAATTCTTATTTCTCGCAATGGGCACTTGTTGGATGGAGGATATAAACATTTACTTCATTAATTTTCGAATCATTATTATTCTTTCTTCCTTTCAATGATAATATATCTGAATTATTTGCGTATACCGTTGAGAAAGACCAGAAAATGATAAAATTGTAATTATACACATACGCAAGCGATTCCACTTTCCATCGTGGATAAGAAGTACGAAGTCTGTACTTTGTACATTTATGTGACGGAATATTATGTAAAGAATACATTAAGTTCAATTGAATATTCAAATCTTATTGAAATGAAAACTTTATAAGTAGAATCTGTAAATGTAGAATTTATAAGTGGAGATTTTAAGATCTTCGAATAGACTATTCATAAAAATGCAGATTACGTTGTTTAAATACGAAGAAACTTAAAAACCAACAGATATATGTACCTTTTAAGTGATAAGGTAGTAACAACATTGCAATCTTTACATGAAGATGTTATATATATATGTCTCTTGTTGTCAACAAGTTGTTAATGATACACGTAGCGATACTAGGATCTTCTATTATGAGTTATCAGTTACAAGTTTTCTATCGCAGGCAAATGTAAAGGTGAGAAATGGAAACGTGATAACAACTGTAACGAATATCGTTTGACACAGCAGTCTGACATTATTTTTACAGGAAAATATTAATTGGTTGGATTATTGCTCGATATGAACTATAAAATGCATATAAACATATTATCAAGCTTCCTCTTTCTATAATCTTCTATGCAAACAAACATACGTAAGTATTATATTAACGAAATAGTAAAATATTAAATCAAGATCGTAGGATTGCTCGGACTATCCTTATACGAATTAATTATGTACTCACTCTGACGAACTTTCGTCGTTGTCCTCGGAATCTGCAGTTTCTGCACATACTGACCTATAATCAAATAAGTTAAAGAAAATCTATGATGCTTCGATGTAATTAATTAACCTACTTGCAGCATTCCATCTTTTTTTATTTTCTGATGCAAACGTCTCAAATGTGACACGTACCGATTGCAACGAGAACCTTCATTTCTTTCTGCATATCGAAAAACAATTCCACTCTGAGAAATATTGTTTTCATTTCTTTCTTATAGAAGTGAATTTTTTAAATTTCTTTAAATATTTAAACTCTGTTACAATTATTATTAATTGATCATTAATTGATAATTATTATATGTACGCAAGAAGAAAAAGTTATGCAAAAATGCAATGCGAATTTAAATGTAATTATCAAATAGAAATTGAGTGATGCATTGGCACGTACAGGCAAGTAGCCAAATTTTTATTTTAGGATGCGAAAAATTTAGAACATTAACAGTAGAGGAAGTATAATTATAACTATACTTGTGGTTAAACAGACAAGTATTGGAAGAAGTTTATGTGGTTTTTACTTTTGTTATTATACATTATTCATATAACTTGTTGTATATTATTCATTCCACTATAATTTATTTATGTATTTCATTGTTTCTCTCTAGAAATATTTGAAATATGCGTATTTATGTTCCGTGTGACCTAATTCGCTTCCTTCATCAGCGTACTCCTTCTACTTTCAGTCGCTATAAATGAAGATTCATGTATGTATTCGCACAATGATCTTATTATCTTTTGCTATCTATGCGAAAGTAAACCATGCAGAGTATACTTTCACCATTATATGGGATAATTGCTTATTAATCACGTAATCAGTACAGTGAAAGTTGAAACTGCTTGCGGAGAGCTAGTTCCTCCTTTCATGTAGCATTAATATTTTGCACACGCTAATTAATTGCTGTAGTGTTTCTATTAATGGACCTCATACTTTTTTTATCAATTACATTTACATACATATGTAATGAAAGATATCGTTTAAGAATATTATATAAGAATTGTATAAAGATACGAATACATATATATCACGAAAATGTTACATTTTCGTCGGATAGAATTTGCACTTATACGTAAATGTCATTTAGCAAATATGAAATTGGAATTCACGAAATCTAATGGGGATAAATGCGAGCCGAAATCCGAAAACCGATCAATGTGGTCATAGTTAAAAATAGTAAACATTGAATGACGAGCGATATTTATCGTTTATTCAGGAATAAAACATTGGAGTTTAAATATTTCTTAATTATTCATAATTTCCATATACTGATAAGGTATCGCTCTTTGAGAATTTTACTATATTGAGTATCATATTCAGTTATCATTATATTACATAAATTATTTCAGAAGTGATCTTTTCCACGCGAATTGATTATTATTAATTAATGAGAATGTTTATACAGAAATAGTTACATAATTTTTAACATTTTTAAATATATTTTAATATTAACTAATTCTATTTCCTTATTATTAACATATCAAGACGTAATTGTTACATGGCTCGTTGGTCTAGGGGTATGATTCTCGCTTCGGGTGCGAGAGGTCCCGGGTTCAAATCCCGGACGAGCCCAAGTTGATTTAATTTTTTTTTTACTTTTTAGTACACTTAATGTTATTCTCATTATATATTAATATTCTTGTTATTTAGTATTTTAGACTAAACAGTTATTTTATTTTGTAGAAATTAGGGTTTGAATTAATAGTACCGATTATTCCATAAAACTATCGATAACATCAAATATGGCGCTCGCGTGGAACCCATTAAAGAAACACAGCGATCGTGAAAGGTATATTTATTAAGGCATTGAAGCATTTATCGTATCACTTGGTATTTTACTTTCTATAGAAATATTTAAATAACTGAATTTATGTTAATATACTTTATTTATTATATATGTATACGAGTAGAATTAGCTGCATAACCTCTCTGACATGAAACTGACAGCTGTATAATAATTTGTTGTAGATGGATTTGTATTTATCCGGTATACCTAAATAGTAAGAGAACTCTAGCAGAGGGTCGGAAACTTCCAAAAGACAAATGTGTCGAAAATCCAACGTATCAAGAGATTCGTGATGTTTTGGTAGCAGCTGGTTTCAACGTTGGAGTAGAAAACAAACGACATCCACGAGAACGTAGCAAAGAATTATTATTTCGCGGACGTATTCGTGTACAACTCAAAAATGACGATGGTACTCCTGTGAAATCAGAATTTCCCACTAGAGATTCGATTTTGGCATATGTGGGCACGACCATTCCAAAGTTAAAAACACGACAAGGAAAGCAATCCAGTGGTGAACAATCTTCTCAAACATCAAGTTCTTCGTCAAAGAAAGGAAAAGGAAAGGGGAGAAGATGATAAAGATATATAATATCACTAGAACATAAAAAATATTTGTTACTTATATATATTTTTGTGTTGAAATGAGAATTATTCTCATGTACAAAAATATTATATTACAACTTGTACAAACCTTTTAAAGGGAAGTTTTAAACTGAATGCATTCATACATATAAATATCTTAAAATTTTTGTTAAATTCTTTTATTATTCATCATTATTTTGTAATCCTTATAGTTGTGTTAATTGTTTGTTTTCATTTACATCTTGGTAATTCACAATTGAAGGAATGTGTTTGATTTTTTTGAATATTCATATTATTGTTCTCAGAATTAGAAGGTAACTACTTTGATGAACCAGTTGGAGACTGTAATGCTGTTTCTGTATTGTGTGGTACATACTGCACTATATAACCACTAGGGGGAGGATGAGATACTGGAAGATGTGGTTCGATCATACTCGATAGTGGAACCTATAAATTTAATATACATATGATAAAATTTTCCCAGGTTTATTAGCGCTTGTAACAAAGTAGTACGTACATTCTTGTGGGAATTTGGTTGAGCTAATCCTACAATAGGCGGTTGTCCAATTGGAAACACTAAATTGTTCTTAAGATTTTTCCTTGCTTTTCTATTTTCTCGTGCCTCAAATTTATTAAATATAAGTATTAAATAGAATTACAAAAATATATGAATTACATTACAATACATTTCATATTACTTACTTCATTGATACTTCTAAGAAACGATCCATCTGGGTGCAACATATCTTGGAGCTCTGATCTGGCATTTATTAATTCACTTACTGGCCCGCTAACTGATTTTACTAATGTACTAGGAATATCATGTAATGTGTTGATATGTGGATGTAAATCAGGGTGTAATACAGATTGTAAAAAATTATTCCCTAGCAAATGTGGTAATCTACTTATTGTATTTAAAGCTGGATGTATAATGGAATTCAAATGCGGAGGAATAGGTAGTGGAGGAATATGTGGTACTGGAGGAATACGTGGTAAAGGAACCCCAACAATAGAATCGGATGAAGTTGTGTTTGAATCTTGTTCATTTATAAGTAAATCTGTATTAGTCTTAATAGTAGGATTATTTGTTTTTTCTGTATCATTGTCATCATTATTTGAATCACAATCTCTTACAAAATGTGCATGACCCTTTAATGGTCCTCCAGTGAGAAAATAGTTTGCAACTTGGTGAGCATCACCTGAGGATTATTAATATATTGATATATGTTAATAATTACATTTAGTTTTCTTATTGCAATTACCTAGTTTAAGATGTCGATTAGAGCCTGATACACCACGTGAATCTCGCTGCTTTTGTTCAGTCAGTGCTTTGGAGTTGGTACTCAAATCAATTTCCTTCAATTGCCTTCCAGAACGTATATTGTAATCTAACAAAGCAAATTAATATATACAATGTAATACTTTTCTTAAGGCATTACCTTTATAGCCATGGTACGCACTAGAATAATTGAACTTTATTGATGTAAATGGTTGTAAATTGTGAATTTTAGTACAAGAGACATCACGTGTATACACTACAATATGATATAAAATAAAGATTAATGATATTAAGCTATAGTACTTCATGTTACACGTAAACAATTTGGACACATCAAAGAATTCAATTGCAATAAGCTTTGAAGTGCTTTAAAGCGCAAATTATGCACTGGAATCTGATGTGGCTTTACCTGAAATTTATTGATTTTGCAAGAGAAAATTTGCTGACGTTTTATGAACAATTCTTTTCCTTTATCATAACATAAATGCTTACATTAATATACACTGTTGTAGGAATTACATCAGATCTTAAGCAATTGAATAATAATGATTCATGTAACATGCATACTTTCATGTAATTTTTTTATATGATACTATCTTTTACTTTGTTCAATTTATTACTGTTTATCGCAAAAGTTATTATCTTCTCAAGTTTGTATTTCGTCACATTATATTTGAAAAAACATATTAAAGTACTATAAATATTATAAAAAATTAAAGTTATAGAAAATTTTATCTGTTGAGCGAATACATATAAAGTGTTATATAATCGATGAAAGGAAAATATATAAAAAAAACCTTCACCGTGACAATGTTTTCCACATTGCCGTGACCAGGATTCGAACCTGGGTTACTACGGCCACAACGTAGGGTCCTAACCACTAGACGATCACGGCTATTGAAGGTTGTGGGAAACACGGTTATTTTTCTAAACACTAGAAATATATTTATTTTTCTCTCAAAAGTATTAATTTAATTTATTTATTGTTAAATGAAATACTTTTAGGAGAAATAAAATTCTAAACTAAATTAATATAAGTATGATATATATAGTATTTCTTTTATATAGATTAATATAAAAATTATCATAATTATTAAAGCTTATTGTAAATTATCCGCGATTTTTAATATCATAGAATGGTAATGGAGTTTTTTTCATCGATTCTCTTGTACAAGTAATGATTAAAGCTCTTGTTCACAGATGGAGCCAGATGCAACTTCGATGGCGAAGAAATGACTCCTGGAGTCTTCTGATTTCCTAATAGTGTCCGGTTGTTAGCGACCGTCGTTGCTACCGCGGCGTCGTGGTTTTAGCAATAGTGTGTCATTCGTGTAAAGTGTAAAAAAGTAGTTCGGGTAAAAGTGCTCCAAACACGACGGTTTTCGGGGATGCTTGACAAGGGGAAGATACATGGTTCCTGACGACCGTCAAGATGTGGATTTCGAACGATACGTCTAGTCGAAGATTCCCGCGCGAATTCTGCTCAGGAATGTAACTATTTCAGTCAGTCACCATTGATAATTTTACTGGAGCTATGTCAAGTTTTCGTTACAATCTTTAGAAAGCAGTACACTTCAAACTCATTATTAACGTTCTACGGACGTTTCTCGAAACGTATGTATACCAACCACTAAAATTTCTGAAAACATATAAATTTTTCGCTTATGGCTAGTAGCGTTTAACTATTTCGGTATTGTTGAATACTAAATACATATATATTCCTACGACAAGACGCTCTGTGCTGAATAAACTTTGCAATTATTAATTGAGTTTAATTTTATATAATTTTTACCTTAGGCGATGTGTAAATATCAATATCCAGGTATCTTGGAATTGGAAATCACTTTCATCGCACGAAATTAATTCGAACAAACGTTAAATGATTTGTATATTCGCGAGAAAAATTCGATTAATAATACACCACATGGAATATGTAATGTTCACGAGCGTAACATAGCGAACGCGTATTTTACAAAACGTGTTATTACGGTTTCAGCAGTAAAAGGGTTAAATATATGAATTTCCTACATAAACATATAGCAGAAGTTTCTCTAATTATCGATAGACATTCATACAAAGATGCTCAAGTACAGCCCTGCAAATGTAACCATCTTGTGCATCCTGTTCCCCTGGTAGCGAGTGCCTCCATAAGAGTCTATCCGAACAGCATTGATGTCATTGATATTTCAATATTGTTTTCTCCTTTTATTCCCTTTATTGTTTCCTCGTATATTTTCAAAGCATTATTCCCTGGTGTAAATTATATTATATTATATTCTAACCTACTACCTAGAGTAAATTATATTTCATGAAATTTTTTGATATTAGAAGAAATGTATATCAATTCATAGATAAATGAGTTGCGAATCGTTTTTAAATTTATCAAATATAGGTACATTTATACGTACGTTTAACAGCAAATATTAGAAAATAGTCGTACAAATAATTTAACTGGGGTATATGTCTCAGTTGACAGGTTAACTAATACGGTAGTTTTATACGTTTTGTCCTATGGATTGCATTGGATTACGTATTTGTAGAAATGATAATATGTCATCGTACATTTAGTTGTGCATTTTTTATTTTACAATGTTATCTAGTCGTTTTTATTGTCCAGAATATTTTATTCCGTATTCATTTTATTTTAATCATCGGTATTAGTCAACATTCATTTTAGATGATATCTGTTCCATTTTAATCATTTCAAAAGATTTATTAATGAGCAGCGAATCGATTTATTTACTGATTTACAATATCGACGGTTTACCTCATAAATATCGTATGGCCACATTTGGCAGAGATTTTACACGCGATAAATAATTATTTGCTGTTTCCTTATGTTGTATAAAAATCACGTTTATATCTATTTCGTGAATTTCTTAAGAATAATATATTTCTTTATCATATTTAATGTGTATAGAGATATTTTCAAGAACTAGAATTCACTCTTGTCAGTTTGTGTTCCCAAAGACGATCGATGCATGATAATCAATTTCGTAATGGCATTCATAAAGACGAATAAAATCCAGAATTTCATTAATTAGAAAATACTATTGAATTCTTCAAACCATTTTTCTCGAAAATGCTGAAAGTGCAGAAACATATAATATTCGTGCAATAAGCTGTCGACATGTCAAATAAACTTACAATTGTATGTATGTGGTGGAAGCCTAAGCTATCCTGTTCCTAGGGGAATTGTTTGTTTTCTTTGCCTAGAATCTAGAACTAGACTCTAGATCATAGTCTATCACGTTCATATTAGTTTCTCTACAGACACGTGGAAATATGATGCATAAACAAGTTCAAAGTATAAATGATCTTCCGACAATCGATCTTTCTTAGATGGTCTTTGTGACGCGTAACAATAATTACCGTGGTACATTTCTTGAAATATTTCATCTGTCAGATAATCATTTAGGCAATTCGATTCTCTTGTTGCTAAAAGTCAATTAATGCAAATTTGCGCTCGGTGAGAAATGTGACGTTTCCTAATGCAACAAACGGAAGGAGTCGAGGATGACTTAATACGTATGATAGCGGAAACGCTGCCAGTAATTTGAGATCGTATCGATCGTCTATTGTCTACGTATAGCTAATACAATATGAAACAAGAATCGATGATACGGGCATGTTTATGGCATCGTCGATATCAGATATACTTATATATAAATAAATAAATAAATATATATATATGTATAATTACGTTTATTTGTCTCCATTTTGTTTGTTTTACATTTATTTGTGTTTACTCTGCTAGTTTTACATTTGTCTTTATTTTATTCGTTTTACATTTATTTGTCCCGATTTCGTTATTTTTACAATGTTATCTTATACCTAAGTCCGCTAAATTAATCCGTATTTTTGTTATCATTTATTTACCGTTTTATTATCATCATTGTTGTGTAAGCGCCGCTTTTTCAATGATCTTTATTAATTTATCGATACACTTGGCACACTCTTCCACGTTTTTATGATCGATATAGTGCACCTAATTATAGCAGCGAGAAGAATGATAGAATTATTGTTGTTCGGAAAGAACAATAATAGAATCGAAATGAAAGTTTGCATACCCGTTTAGCGAACTGTGACTTCAGTTTCTTGTCTTGGAATATCATCTTTTCCCCTATTCTAAGGTTCTTGAACGTCTTCGCTCGGAGCGGGCCGAATTTTCTTCGAAATTCTTTCACGCTCCCGTGGCAAATGTTTTCGAGGTTCTGAATCTTCGCATGTATCCTACGCTGTCTTTCTCCTAGCAAATCTACTTTCTTTGTAAACTTCACGGTGTCCTTGTAGCTGTGGTAATAGTCGTTTCTCATTTGCATCGTTAACTCTTCCGTTATCTAGACGCAATTATACAACATTATTTTGTCGTATTTGGTATTTTACTTGCGTTACGAATAAAATTCCACTACTTTCCCTCAGCGGTCAATAAAATTCCCTAGAAAGTTGTTGAAATTAACACGGAAATTATCGCGTTTGTTTACAGTTATTCACATTAATACTCCGACGCGATACAACATTATATCTATATTTCTTGCTCTGTATACGATTTAAATATCGTGTCGCTTATTCTACGTAAACATGAACTATTTACATAGGAATATGAAAATTGGCCGTGATTTTGTACCACTAATCGTGAAAATCAGCCGCGACTGCACGGTCGAACAGTATATGTAGAAATAAAAATGAAAATAGTAATTACTTGCTCGAGTTCGTTTGCTATTTTTATTTTATACACTTCCGGTAAGTCTGGGTGTTTACTGAAAATCCTGTCGATCCGCGCTTGATTCGATTCCATCCACGAGTCGACCTTTTTGTTGATGCTCTCATTACCGTAATCGATCAGAAACGATTCTTCTTGATTTACGTTGTCGGCTACTCTCGATAGCACCTCGCCACTCCAATACAAAACACGATCCTTTTCCTCCAATAAATCGATCCATGAGTGAGGCATACGTCCTACCGTTTGCCCCATTGTTGTTTCTGTGCGAGCATGTAACTGCCAAAATCCATATGATGGCAAATGATGTATCGACTCAGCGTCCTCTGTCTAAAAGTCAGGTAAATACTCACAATGCTTACGGTGATCCATTACGCGTTGGATTTGCTTTGTTTTGCACGCGAAATTTAACAGAAATTTGGCAGCATATTGTTAGCTTCGTTCGACAAGGTCGTCAGTTGTGCTCCTTCTAACCTTTGTTATATGACATTTCTCCAACGAGGTTCCTGTCATGTGTACCGATTCATTTAAAAAGTATTCTAACTTAAATTCGAGGTTTACAATACTTCTTATTTACATTTCTTTACATCATCAATTCCATCTTGTATACATACACAAATTTCGATACTCGTATAATAATCTAATCTTTTTAGCCGAAATACTAATCAATGTTATATCGATTATAGCATATTATCTTAATACATTTCTCTACTCCTTGACCTATCATAATTTAACTTAAATTCGAGGTTTACGATATCCCCTTTTCACACTTGCTCGCATTATCTGTTCCATCTTATATATACATACATACAGAGATTTCAAAATCTATATAACAATTTAATCCTTCGCACACTATAAACTACCATCTACTACCGTCTGCGAAATTCCAATCGAGTCTCCTTTAATCTCTCCTAATTTACATTAAAAGCAAATCAGGTATTCGCATTATCATGCTCTCGGTTCAAACTCCATTCGAACTTTATCCCATCGTATAGTTTGGTTATATCGCGACTAGGTGCTGCCATAGTTAGCGGTTTCTCGTTTATCGTAAACCGGACAGATGGCGTTAAAAAAAAGAGAGTCGTCGCATTGTTTTCTTCTTCCTGCAAACGTCTCCATTTTTCTTTTCACGCCGGTGGCGTTGCTTCGGTATTGTTCACTTGCGTGTAAGCAAATAACACGGGTGGCACAATAGGTGGAAACTTGGCCAGGTCGTCACAAAAGGTCGATTCTTCGCGGAGTGTCCGCGAGGATTACATTGAGCGTTGATTTCACGTTATCAGACGTGGAAAAAGGAACTGGAGCGGACGTCCGGCCGTCTCGAAAGTCCGCGAAATTCAATCGGCGCACGTAGCTAGTGTCGGGGTGTCAATTCAAAGCAACGTAATCTCCGTTCAGTGCGACCAATAATCGGCTTATTGATTTCGATTCGAGGCTAAAACACTGTCCACAACAACCATTGGAACCGACGCGCGAGCTGCTTTTTTCCCCTCTACGTTCCCTGTCTTTTTTAATTGACAATCGAGCTCCTGAGCACTGGGAAGGGAGAGCCCGCGTGGTTTTCATTTATTTTTATCGGTGAACGTTCCGTACGCGGTATTTAAAACCGGGTAGCTGGGGAATGGACGTAATTTAATTTTCCTAAATAGAAATGACCTTTTTGTTCGCGCAACTGAGAGCGGTTTGATTGGAAAATGCTTTTTATCGCGCGTACTCGCCGTACCTGTATTATCATTGTTGCTGGTGTTTGATTTGATATTTATATATCGATAGACAAATTTTTTCGTTATTAAAATTTGTAAGAGGATTGTATCGTATAATTTATTTATGTAACTTTCGATTATTAACACTTCCTGATAGTAATCCCTGTGTCGTAAGTAAATGAAAATTGGGTTGAATTATGTAATACAAGTACAAGCCTGATCCTAAGTTAGAACACAGTCATGGGAAAAGAAAATTAATTTGACAGATCATCGAAAATTTATTAAACCATACTTGGAGCCTTAGACTGTAAACGAATAGTATATTCAACATCGTAATGCAATTCTCGCAAATTATAATTAGTATAGTAACAAAGTTAAATATCTTCTCTATTTATATACATAGTTTTTCGATAATTGTTTTAATCAATTTGTTATTATTATTCATATGATATATTCATATATACTGAGTTATGTATGTTTATATATTGATTTGAAGAAATTCCAAAGAAGACAGATTAATTAACCAACGCAACGTGCAATTAATATTTAGCCAAAGTTATGCTAATTGAATGACATTGTAATTTAATCGCGTAATCTAAGTACATTTTACTCGAATTACATGGTAATGATTACATTTTACGGTAATCCAATTACAGTAATAATCATCAATGTAATTGAATCATAAAGTGTGTAACAGAATTTCAGAACTCTGATCTTACGTTTATGTCTTTCAATTACATTATTCAGTTGCGCGTTGTAATCGTGCTTCAATTGCAATTGCGAATTACATCGTAATTTAATTTAATGGCAGATTTCAATTATGAATTGTAATGACAATGTAATCGAGCACGATGTAATTGAATCATCTTATAATTATAACTCATGGAGTAATTTAGTCGTAATTCCGTGCAACTCTGTATTTAGCATACAGAAGTTAGTTAGCATTTCTATCTTCACATAAATTTGCATCAAAATCTCTCGAAAATTGATGCGCCTCGGTCGTCAAAATTAAATCAAATTTTGATGAATTGCAACGTACAGAATGTCGAACGAGCCGCGAAGACGTAATTTCGCGGCATGATTTATCGGGCATTGTTTCGAAAAACAATTTCGCGTAAGAAACACGCACGGCCTGTAACTCGTTCGATACACTGGCCGGGTAACTGCAAGCTCGTACACGTGAAATTAATATCGGAAACTCGTATCTTACAATGTATTTCAATTTCGTCGGCGAGTTAATTAACCATATGAACTGCATACCTATCGTTTCATTTTCTACCATATTTTGTTTAATTTCCCTATCTACCTTGTTCGCGTGCAATTCGTTCGAACGCTGAATTGCCAGGATTTTTTCCGTGTAGAAAAAGCAGACCTTAACGAGCGCTAATTACTTGCGATTTAAACGACGAAAATGGTAGATTTTTTTACGCGCGAATTACGAGCGTGCAGAACTTTTTGCACCGCACTTTCGCTACGAACGCGAATGTGTAAACAACGATAGCTTTTAATTGCGTTTAATTACCATGACGATCGATCCACGTAGTTGCAAATATTCAAATTCCGATGATGTTTTACGTTCGTTTCAGCGTGTATCACCCACAGGATTGCAACGCGAAATGTTTCCTCTTTCGTCACTTTGGCTGACGTATCGGAGGTTGGCAAGAGGTTTTGAAAAGCCAGAACGTAAAAACCGTGTGGAGAGCTTTCGCAAACTTTTTCGTTCGACTAGTGTACCGTCACGCGTTAATTTATGACGTTTCAGGCAAGTTACGCATTTTATAGCAACACAGTTAGAAGTGACGTTAATAGCGCAGCGAGTTAAATCAACGAGTAATTTATTTACGCAAAGCGCGGAAATTTGACACTAGAACTGCCAACGATTAAAATGTGAAACTTGTATTAAAGAAATTAAAACGCGACCGATGGGACAAACTTTATAATGCAATAAGAAACATAAGCTTTTATTAATATATTTCGCGAAGAATCATTGAAAAATGTAACGTTGTACGTGTATAAAATTTCTATGAAAAATTATGAACTGGTCATTTTGTCATCGATCACTCTGGCAGTTTTAGCGTTAAAAATTTGCTAGGATAGTAAGAAAGGTGATATTGTTTTATGACAATTAACAGGTAAATTTGTTAAATAATTGTAATAAATACATAGCTTAGTATATCGTATTTTATTTACGAAATTCGGACGACTGAATGTTGCTCCTTTGCTAGACTTTTAGAAGGTGGTTGGTCCGTGTGGTTTTGCGTTTTGATTTTGGCCGCTTTCGAATTTCGAATCTCATACAACGTTCCATTCGTTGTTTTAAAATACGAATTGACCTATAAACCGCAGGCTTCAAACGATATCCCTTTTCCAAAGTTAATCCCAGGCAAAAAGAATTCCTCGCTCGTATGGTTAGCTCGATCCACTCGAAACGCTTAAGTTATGTCTAATTGTCGTTGTAGTCGAACGTAAGAATTAGTCGAACGGTCACCAATTTGAGAATTAATTAAATTAATTAGAAAATTAATCGATGACATTTTTTTTTAAATTCGTACGTTCCATAGAACACATGGCATGCTTCAACTTTCCACGTTTAACTTTGTCAACCACGTTAACTAATTTAACTATGGCACGTTCTAAAATTTCTAAGTCCTATAGAACACTTTGATATTTTTTAAAAATTCCCACGTTCTATGCAACACCGTCACATTTTTTCAAATTCCTACGTTCTACGAAACGCTATACAACTGTTTAAAAATTCGTAGGTTCTCTGAAGCATCACGACATTCTTGAAATTTGCAGGTCATATGGAACGCTACAGCGATCTTTTTCGTAATATCAGTAAAACACTGCGACATTCTTTCGAATTCGTAGGTTCGCGTGTTAAATGATAGGCGGATTGCAAGCTTTTGATCAGCGGTATTACACTCTAACGTTTGATTCCTGTCGTCCACGAAGAATTGCAAGCGAGCTACGTAATTTCGATGACAGTGTGGACACCGCTTAACGCTGTCTCCGACCGACACTGTTATCCTATCCGATACTAACCACACGTTAGCCTACGTCATTTGTGCGTCACACGCGGTTGCGTATGCACCTGCACACCTGTATATCCGTCACACACGTACACACACGCGCGTGTCCACACTCGGGCAACGTAGTTTGTTATACGGCACATGTTGTCCCGTTGCTACACGTAACTCATCGAGATTGCTACTCTTATTGTTAGTCAGTCGCTTTGCGCTTCTGTAAATAGCGGTGGTTCCAAGGGAAAAACGCTCGGCCGTGGTGCAACGTCAATCTGAATAATAAAGATTCGAATCGACGTGCACAATCTTTCAGAACGTTAGCCAGAGTATCGTTTAGATGGTGAAATTAATTAGGAGGAGAATTTTGAAACATTATTTGGTCAATTTCAAGAGAGAAGTATTTGCATGTACAGCGGCGTGCAAAAATGTATTTTGGTAGAGTTGGATCTTGTTCCGTCACAGGATTAGAGATTAGAGAAATTTCAGCTAATTTTGTTAGATCGAAGTTGCTAGGAATTTTGTATTTACGCGAGATAACGATAGTAGAAAATTCGGATAGATTGTCATATTTATGAAGAGTTCCTTATCCTCTTTGACGGGTGATATGCTTGCGACTAAAGAAATTATCACTCCCTTGCAGATTTCTTTATATTTCGTTGAACTTTTTGGTATAAGACAGAAAATTGCTCAACTACGAAGGAAAATTTTAATGCATTTCTATTTCTATTTCTATTTCTGATTCTCGGTATTAAAGATTTTAGTATACTCGATATATCCAGGTAGAAAGTAGAACGATTGAATGTAATTTTATCGAACTTCACTACTCTTTACAAACTTTCCGATTGAAATTCTGCGTAAGTCCTTAAATGAAATTTGTAAGAAGAAACCTGGAAGAAAGTTAAGTGACCATAATGCTTTCTCGAGTTTCCATTACCAAAGGGATCAATCTCTGTCTTGTCAAGACAAGAAAATTCCTACGTGCATACACGGGCTGATACGACCAGACTAATTCACGTCATGAAACTGAGCGACACCTTATCGCGATATTAATTTTTCAACAGCGATGCCGATACATTTCTCGTCTGGTTGATGTTAGTTGTAACACGGCTGCCACATCAGCTGAACGTCTTTACGTCTCAGCTGAGACGATCTACGTCTTTCTTGCTCCCTTTGAAGCTGTTAATCTTCTGGGCGTCTGAATTCACGTTGAATGCGTTTTCCGGCTCGTCTGATGGCTGTATCCATGAGAGACGATGTAATTAAGGCAAAGTCCAATTATATCCGTTGCAAAGACGCGGCTGCGGTGTTACCTCTTTATGAAATTCACGAAACACGCTTTACGAAATTCTATTGTGTCGAGAGACGCGTTATCAGACAACAGTCAAGAGGCTTTAGCTTTACACGTGATTGCACATTGGATTTTTAAACCTATTACGACATAATAGGCGATACTCTGGTGCAAATTGTAATTTCAAAAGATGTTTGCTCTCTCGTACTTTCCTATTTTTTGTGTTGGATAAAGCGCGAGAATTTTATTCTTTAGACTGGTTTAACACGTACTTTGTTTCTCTGTGCTTTGGACTTTGGGAGTTTCATTTTTCTGTTACTGTCGCGTTTCGTAGGAAATTAGCAGAGCTCGTTTGCACAATTCGATTAATAACATGTGTGAAAATTAACAGTATTGAATTTTGTAATGAGATTGTCAAAGAAATTGTACAAATTACAAGTCAAGCTTTTATTTATCGTTAGTTGTACGAACTCGTAGCTCGAGCTTATTTTTGGTCACGCGAACGCGTATCCGCAAGTCCTACAAGTCCGCGAGCTTTGTCTAAGCTGACATACAATTTGACGCAATTTGTGTGGAAATTGTGGCTCGATTTCAGTTATTCGAACGTCAATCTCTATTATCGAAACTCGTAGCAGCAGTTGGTGAAGCCAGCAAGCTTTTATCGTCCGAACTCATCGGTTGTCTGAAATATTTTGTTCCTCGATCGCGCCACCGGTTCGGGCAAACCAAGTTTCACCGTATCCTATTTCAAATAAAACTGTAAGATTATAAAATTATCGTATGTATATTACACCATAATATTTAATGTTTGTTGAATATTATATCATATTCGTGCACCATTTTCTCGAAAATGTTCATCGACGTCATTCGCATCGTAGAAAATTTTCCAGTCCATGAAATTTGTCCGAGTTTAAACAATCTGAAAATATAGTAACGTAGGTAATCCACTGGGACGACCACTGAATCAACGTGTTAATTGGTAAACTATCGCGCAAAAGTGGCCACGTCGGTCCCAATGCAGTGGAATCCGCTTACTACGGTCGCTTTGGGTCACTTGCAATTTTTGATAAGAATAACCGGCTGACAACGTTACGTATACAGAGGATGAAAAATTCAATTTATTTTTACCGATATAAATTATCGAACTCAATTTACTACGAACAATTACGATACTTGTATACTTGTGAAAAAACAGTTACACATTTATCCACTTACAAACAAACTGTTGTATAATAACTGTTTAATTTCTTATAAACAACTGCCTTTGAAGACGACATAGAATTTATTTGAGAAGCTTTGCCGCTTGTTTGCTCCCGTCGTTAGCTCCTGAATATAACTCTCATAGTCTTCTTTTTCAACTTTCTAGCAACGTACATCGATGTCGGCGTTTATGTCACTGTAACGATATGCTTTGAAAAGACAAATGTACGCCCGTCTATTTCCGTATCTTCTGAGAATTCTTGCCACGCACTCGCATAAAAGACAAGCGTTGTGCTTGCGTTAACGGTAAGTTTCGAAGGAAAGTCGCATTTTTAGTGCAAATCTGCTAAGATCTCCTACCATTTGTCGATTCCAACAGCCGAAGCTTGATTACAGCAGGTGGATCATTTTCAATCAACTGTATATATATGCCGGATTAACGTTGGAGTTCTGGGCGTGTAACGAATCTTCATGTGACTTGGCCATACTTGTCTTATACCAGATGATGTTTATTTATGGGAATGTATTACAGAAGTTAACAAGTGATATCGGTGATTGAATGATTGAGATGTCGATGACGATGAATTTAGGTTCGATAACGAATACACGGTCAACGGGATGACGATTGCGATTAGGAACTCGGCGTACGTGATCATTGGACTAATCGAACTTATCGAATTGAACCTCAGTCTAAGTGGAACTGCCCTTATACACTCCTCTCTGTATCTCTCTGTATTCCTTAGGTCAATCCCTGTTTTTAAGGAGAGCTATTTAATTACTTTATATTATACCTCTGTTAGGTACAAGTTCCTCCCGTGACCGTGGCTACGTTTAGTGACCCACTATCTCACTTCGAGCTCAAGCCCACTGTCATAAATCTCGGATAATCATAATTGACTTAAAAATAAAAATAATAAAAAGTCTGGACTAAACTATTGGGGATTTTCTCAAACGTTCCGAAAGAAAGGCTCCGGTGTCCTTTCATCTCCGACATATAGATATGTTTTGCAACCGATTGATTCTGAAGACAATAAACATAAGCATCTATAACGTCATCCGTGATTGCCATAACCGGATCCTTGTGTACTTACGGTGGCTACAAAAGCTACTTCGCATACACACCCTTTTTCACCAAGTCCCACGTTTCATTTTCACAATATCAATCGCTTCTTTCATTCAGCCTGTGTAGTCGTATGAAACTATTAGGTTGTCGGAAAAGTGTCTTCTTCTACAGACCCGTCTTTTACAACGATGCATCTTTATACAAACGTAAAACCTAATCTGTCGAACGTTGTGATCTTTATTTTGATAGAACAAAATGTATCACACGTAATTCGATAAAATAATATAAAACGGAAAATGTGGTGCGTCCATTACTTCCTTATAAAACGAAAGAAACTTTTCGGACGACCTAATACCATTGAACAATACGAATTTCGATATTAACTCGAGCCCAATTCATCAAAACGTCATATAAATAAAAATACGAATACTAAGATCGGTGTATATCGTTGCAAGCTTTCTAATACGACTATCCACGAGAGTGACGACGAAATGGAAATGCCTTAAACCGAGTGAAAATGGCGTTGGTCTGTAGGCAGTTGATAGGAAAGGCAGGAACGTGGCGGATTATAGAGCGGGACAAGCTTTTTCCACATATCGTGCAACACATTTAACCACGCGACTGGCGTTTAGTCGTGGGTACAAACACGTGAAAATTTCTATAAGCCGGTAACACACACGCCGTTAGGGATCGCTTTATGGCATCGTTCGAGCGACAAATTGCACTAAAAATAAACGTTTGCGCTCGGTTACAACCTGACTATTCGTGCGTGAGAAGGTGGCCTCGAACCGCTCGTGTGCCGTGTACATGACAAGCTTCCCTTTGAAGTGTAGACGATTGGAAGTCCCGCAGGCTTGCGAATTATGTAGCCGTTACGTTTTTACAGCATGACCTACCTCCACGTCGCGTGAAATTCTCCTCCCTCCCTCCCTCCCTCTGCTGCCCAACTTTGCCTCGATGGATTTATTTGGAGCAACGTCGTCGTCGAGTCGACGAGCCTGCACGACGTATTGGCTCGTCGAGAAATTAACTGTACTCGCCGGGGGTGTCTTCCTTTCGCCTAGCCTTTGTTCGTTGTCCTATTAGAAGCTAGTGAAATCGTACTTGAATAGCCGAATCCTATACTTGTACGTTCACAAGTATTGGCACATCTGTCGGTGTCGTACGAAACGCGACATTTAATGCAAGTATCGCCTTATAGTTTTTCTTATTTTAATTTCAAGATTATATTTCAAAGGTAAAGGATATGGTAAGTCAGTAGACTCGATGTAGAGGATCTTTCAGGATGTTAGTCGGACTGTTACGAATTTTGAAAAATTATTTGGTCATTTAAAAAGAGAAGGAGAAACAGTCGAGGGTAGAGTGGCGCGTGTAAATATTTGGGCAATACGTGTCGCATTTCTGCAAGATTATGTTAGAGAGCGAAGATATTATGGTAATCATGCGCGGCCTACACAATTTTAATTGAAATTCTATCGAGAAAGTTTAAGGTGTGGTGATTAGTAAGCAGAATGACGATACTTGTATAAATTTGCACTTTTATGAAAAGAAGTAAAGGAATGGAATATAAATGCAGATTTGTTGGTTCGTTGTTGTTTTGAGTCACGTCGATTGCCAGATCGTTGGTGACTGGCGTTATGGAACTGTGGGCGTGAGATCTGCGAGATCCTTCCATTCTGTATAACGAAACGAGTATTTTATTGCGCTCGCTTCGCGCGTATATATTTGTATATTAATATACACGCACGTTGGTATCTTTTATAAACACGCGAACACCTACGCTTTAGCGATCACGAACATTTACGACAACGAAAGAAAGAATAGGTTCCATAATACTAAATGTGTTAACGATTTTACACGAGATGCTTTGTATCTTGAAAATACAAATAGATACAGTTAATCAAAGGGAAACGGGAAATTAAAGGTATTTAAATAATCAGCAGAGTCGATCTATGTCTATAAAACAAGAAATATTCGATCAAATTCTGTTACACATTTCTCATTGGGTTCGATCGACCGATGGGACGACCAAACATTTTTCATTTTTGTTGGGAAACACGAAACGTTTACGCGAAAAATCACGCGTATTTCGTGCTGCTAGTTAAATATTTTCTAAATATCGCCAGGCACGCGTTATCGATATTATTCTTGTAAATTTGAATAATATTCGGAATGACGCATAACGAAGTTTCGCAAGCGTATAATGCTTCTTTACGCGCGATGATGCGATGAAATTAATTAATAAAATTTCCGCCGTCGAGTTCCACCGGCGTATGTATTATCACCTGGCTCAAGAGTGTTTAATCGAAATCAACTCGATAGATTCGCACGTCCGGTCAAGAGGCAGTTAAATTGCAGATCAGATTTCCAGTCGTTGATCCTGAATAAATCCATTTTCTTCTCGTTATTTTACCACGATTTTGTTCCCTTTTTCATTGTTGGAATTTTTAGAGTTGGAATAACATTTATTTTCCTTGTAACAGTTTTCCCTTTATTTATTTCCAGCATTTCATTAGTTTATTTCTTTATAGGCAAACGTATCTTTTTTACATTAGCTAAACAAACATATCGGATTGTTTATATATACAATCTGCTTTGTCACATTTCTGTGCAACAAGTTTAAACAAATTCTACGATATTTATCGATATATCCAGTTTATTGACAGCAAGTTAACACATTCCAGGCGACACGCTTTTTCGTACGTGTCTTTTCCAATAACATTTTCGTGAAATTACATTTTTACAAATTAAAACTGCAAACATGAACGACGTGAATGATTGGTGGATGAAAAAGAACCTGATAGTAAGGAAAAGGTAGTGGGTTATCATCACGCCGGTTTCAACTTCTTAAAGATGTAATTAGTTCATTCTATGGGACCTTCTTTATCAGTGTATTTCGTTTATCAACGGGGTATAGGCCAATCATGTGCATATCATGAAAAGCAAAAGCAAACAGAGTGGCTAAACTAATCGTAGCTATCATCTAATTTTGTATGTATTTGGAATACTGTCACAATATATAAATCGTGGAAATTATGTTATACAAGCAACAAGGCAAACATTTTATGGTGCTTTCACAATAATTACTTTTCGATCACTTTATACGCTCTACGTACATACATTAGGTCACCGGTAATTTCATCTACGCTTACTTAACCGAATACGTCAAGTGTATTTAATTTCTGGAGGGTTAACTCATTTATCCTACTTTTCTATAAATCTTCCATTAAAAAATCGAAATGTTTACATTCCTTAAATAATTTATTACAACGTGATCGAAGAGTGCTCGTAGAAAACACCGCGAGAGTTAAGAAACAAGCTTTTCAGGATGAAAAGGAAACATATGCACTAATCTGGTCCAAATTTATGGAAAAGGAAAGTTCTTTCTTCTCAATGTTTCTTTCTTTTAGATAAATAGCGTAGACAAGATCCAAAACGGAATTAATGTTTATCGATACTTACATTTTCCTCCACAGAGGAGACGTTGCTCCATCTTCTAGCATTGTTAATAATTATCTAGCAAGTGAAATTGCTCTTGAACTTTATACTACAATATTTTCATTGGTATCTAGAACATTTCCCGATAAAGAATTAAAATTTTTTCTATTATGGCACCCCACAAGCACCCTTCGCTCCTAAGTGTGAACGAATTTGTTGCCACATCCAATGGATACGCCTATTACATAAAAAACTTTTAAATAACGTGACAAGTTTCTCAAATCTTTATCTTAAAAATAAATTGGAAATTTCATCATATTTTGATCTATGAGAAAAGGCTTGACACGACACGGTAACCGTTGGCTATCGGCGTTTCGCGATTAAACGAATGAAAATCCACTTTGCGAGTGCACGAATCTCGGATCGATAATGTTTCAGTTCTCCGGTCACACGTTGACGCTTCATTTACGCTGTCGGCTTTTTCTTCCATCCCCCGTGCTGCTGGTGGCAGTGGTGATGGTGGTCGAACGTTGGAACGAAAAGAAGAAGAGCTCGGGTAAACATCGTTATCCGAATATCGAACATCTGAAATATCGTTCATTATGTTCACGAGCGGTTACCTTTGGCACCGTCGCACACACGGTGGGACACGATCCTCAACCATCCGATTACAGGTTCGGCTCGCGTAGCTGTATGCCGATGCTTGTTTCATAGCGATCGGATCCTTCCACATGGCAGATCAAAACAGCGAAACTCGCCGAATCGGCGGTGCCCACCGAGCACGGGCCATCTGACACGAAAAGAGAGACATCGCTTCCGGTTCTGTTCGTCGAGCCAGTCAGAAAGAATTAACCGGATAACGTATGTACCGGACCGTGCACTCAAATTCAAAGGCACTCGAACTCATCGTGGTCATCATATTCCGATAAGCACAATCCTTCATCCTTCGCTCTCAATTTTCTTAAAACGTTGTTAGGCACGAAAACAGGGTCGATTCATCGGGACGAAACGCTATTGTGAAGCAGCTGCAGAAAATATTTGTCACATTTGTGCAGCGTTAAGGGTAGCGAAAAGAAACTGTCGTTTATTGAGAGTATCAAATATGATTTCAAGTTTGTATTGAAGTTCTTCGAGTCGTACGTGAGAGACTTAATCACTAAGACAATTATCATCGTTTTTTGCTGCTCTTTGCCAGCTGGAAAGCGGCTTCGATTTTTGCAAGAATCCTTTGTTTCTTCGCCAAGCGTCTTCTTTACAACTTGGCTTTTGCTACCACCAACTTTTGCGGGTTACTCTTTTTAATATTTTCAATCGGTAATATAATGTAACGTAGCATTTCTGTTGATATGTCAATTGTTCGAGGATTTAGGAATCTTGAAAGCTGATTTCTCGTACAGTATCGTATAGTATGTTATATACACATACACGTATATACACATACACGTATATACACATATACGTATACTAACGTAATACTATACAACGTTATACGTTATAAAGTAATACTATATAACGTTAAACGTTATAACGTAATACTATATAACGTTATACGTTATAATGTAATACAATATAACGTTCTACGTTATATCATAATACTATGTAACTTTGTACGTTATACTGATATGCTATATAACGTTATACCTTATAACGTAATACTATATAACGTTAACATTACAACGTAATACTATATATCGTTAACATTACAACGTAATACTATATATCGTTAAACGTTGTAACGTAATACTATATAATGTAATACGTTATGACGTAATACTATAAACGTTAAACGTTATACTGATATGGTATATAACGTTAAACGATATAACGTAATACTATATAACGTTAAACGTTATACTGATATGGTATATAACGTTAAACGATATAACGTAATACTATATAACGTTACACGTTATACTGATATGCTATATAACGTTAAACGTTATAACGTAATACTATATAACGTTAACATTACAACGTAATACTATATATCGTTAACATTACAACGTAATACTATATAACGTTATACCTTATAACGTAATACTATATAACGTTAACATTACAACGTAATACTATATATCGTTAAACGTTGTAACGTAATACTATATAACGTTATACGTTATAACGTAATATTATCTAACGTTATACGTTGTAACGTAGTACTATATAACGTTTTACGTTATACTGCCATGCTATGTAAGGTTAAACGTTCTAGCGTAATTCGACATAACTTTAATCGTTCTAACGTAGTACTGTATAACGTTATATGTTATAACGTAATACTATAATATATTACGTTATACGTAATTGTTATCACATTTTCCTTTTTGTAATTATGTTCATATATATAGGAAGAATTTGTATGAATATCCTCGACCCAGTTACGATATCTGTACGCGTTACATTTTTTTTTTTTATATTATATTGTTTTTCAGATTGACGAGGGAATAGCTCAAAGTGGACGATGATGGCGACGCACGGTGCTAAAACTGATTGACTGGGTTTATTACTTTGCCGAATCGAGGTCTCTCAAGTACAACTCTATTTGCGTATTTGAGTTAATGAAGCTGCTGCTGTATGCTGGTAAGTTCAATACACTAAAGTTTGTTCAAACTCTGTCGCGAATCTGTGATTGCCAGGATCTTCGTGTTTTTCCATTTGGGACGACGGCAATCCTCGGAGGTTATTATCGAGCATTCGAAATTAAATTTCAAATTAAAACGTCACAGAAGGCGATGTTACTTTCGCGAAGCTCCATTCAAGGCAAACGAAACGTTCAGAATTATTATGCATTCTGTTCCCGAAATAGGAGTACCCTAACTGAATCTGATTGCGTAATAGGTTGTATACAGTGCAGCATGAACGTAATAAGGTAACCATTTGCATTATACCGCGATATTTATTGAGGAAAATGCTCTTTGGCATGTAGAACCAAATATTAGGTAATTACGAGGAATTTAGACAGTAGTTAGTGATATTAAATCAATAATTATAGGAATTGAAGAGTTGAAATTGCGATTAGCAAAAAAAAAAAAAAAAAGAAAAAAAATAGAAATTACGATGTACATTGTTAGAATTCACTATATCGTTCGTCATGCTTAAATCAATTCATAATTCCTAATCTGTTCACCTGTTTCGTAAGAAGGAAAAAAGAAGCGAGACGCAAGAAACAATGGAATCTGTGATACGCGTTTATTGGAACACGTTATTTATTACGATCAAATTAATTTCGTAAAGAGGAAACATTTTTACGCAAAGACTGTTCGTTTTAGAATTTACGTCGATTAAAGCTTTCTCGTTTTTCCTCACGAATAGTATGGTATATGTTTGATGTATCGAGTATCTTTTTAACATTGACGGTTGACAATCTTTTCTCACCCCTTACGATGCACATAAGAATTAAGCAAAAAAAAAAAAAAAAAAAAAAGAAGAAAATAGATTTACAAAAGAAGTTCAGATAAAATTGCCAAAGTCGAAACAAAAACTTCCTAGCCCCGTTGTTCGGACGAAACTGCCACAATTGAAACGCGATAAAATCTCATCACTGATGAAGATCAATGATACATATTCTGCATAATCTTCGGTGAACTTTAGAGGACGATCTGTTCCGCGGCTTTAAAGACGCGACGAATCGCTGTACTCGATTCAATTACCTTTGAAATCCCTTGTCGTCGGACATTAAAGCCAGGACTAATCCCAGGGACAAGGTGCGCGAAGTGAAAGTTACAAGCGGATGCTCTCGCCCCGTCGCTAAGCTTCGCGAAATCCTCTATGGGGTAACAATAATCGATAGGAAAAGAGGAAAGGAAAAAGACGAGGAGTAAAAAGGACGGGTAAAACGTTAACGCTGTCTCCTCTTCAGCAACGAAATATCTGGCGTCTAGGGTTGAAAAACGTCGTCTGAAATGCGGCTTCATCCCTTTCGTAAATAATATCGTGTCGTTTACGTTGCGATTTAAACGAGAATCGCTCACCCTTCTGCCCCTGATAAACGGCAACTTCTCGTTTTTCTCGTGTTTCCGAGGCTCTCGTTCCGCGAAACAATGCTGGATTTACGTCGGTGGTTAATATTAACCTCGTTTGCGAATTCTTTAGCTTTTGTGCCCGGTCGTTGATGTTCCGTTAGCCTGGTTTTAACCCCTTAAATGTCGGCGTGAGGTACGGGCGCAGTTAATTGTTCAAAACAGAGGTCGAACGAAGCTGTTAACTCCTGTAGTTAAAGGTTATTTATCGAACTTTTAACTTTTAAATAATTTCTTTTCCGTTTTGGGTTCATTTTTTAAATTAACGTTGTAACTTTGTCACAGCATTCGATCGTAATTGTTATTTCACGTTGGATTAATACAAATTCTGCAGGATCGTATACTTCTGAATAGATATAGAAGGGTGAAGTAGACAAGTTGGAAATATTCTTTTAATTAGCGTTGTTTAAGGAATTTAAAACAGGGTAAATATAGAAGAGAAGGAGTTATTGTGATTTTTATGTAATTATGTTATTTTATTAGGAATAAGAGGAAAACTGAGAGGAAGAAAAGATTACGTATACACCGCTCAGAGTTTACAGATTATTTCTACGAGGAATACGTTTTCTAAATTATTTTTATCGGTGCTCGTCATATTTCGTCAACTTTGAGAAAAATATCGTTTCACAAACTGTCCCATCTCCCTTCCGTATCCTTCTGTACAAATAGAATCTCGTCGATCGGTTCAAAGTTTCTATCTACCCCTAACCCCTAACATTTCCGGGGAATCTGCTTGTTACAACTTTATTTCTTTTTTTTTTTTTTTTTTTAAGAAGAATAAACGTCCCTGTTTAATTAGAACTATTTTTCTACTTGCAAGCAAATAAAAGTTTCTTATTTAGATAAAAATGTCTGGAACAAAGCTTCCAATTAATACACCGAATTTTATAACAGTTTTCTTCAAAATATAAAATACATAAACCTAAAGTTATTTCGAGACCAAACAAAATTCTACTTTAAGATTCGAAGGGATTGATATTCTTCGACCAGCGATTTTATTTCGATCTCAGCCTCTCTGTTTTCTGTTTGTTTTCAAGCTTATTCTAATTTTCATCATAGCTAGACGATATCATAGACGCCGAGTACCAAATTTGAACCGATCTTGTTGAATTCTGTTTGAAAATATTCGAAGGGATGAAGATTTTCGTCTAACCGCGGCAACGATTTATCCGTGCGTTCGTATTATGTACATACCAATTGGCAATTTTCTGTGTTGCCCTATAAAAAGTGGCCATTGACCGAATCACCTGGCATTTTCACGGCTTTCATCGACTTTTCTTCCACGTCATTTCCTACTCTCTCGGCGAATTCCTCGGTTCTCCACGGAACATTACGGTAGGTCACGCGCACTCCCATCGTGCACAATACCTTCAATCTCATCGACTTCCGCCGACCCTCCCTTAATACGTAGTAAGTAATAATACTCGTGTCTCTACGAAAATTGCCATTTTCACTAGGTCAATTGGAAGAGGCTCTTCCTTACGGTTATCACCTTTCAATTCTTCGAGCATGATGAGTTCATGTATGAATTTAATAAACGTTAGCGAATAATGTTCCTTTTGGAATGTATAATATCGAGCAAAAGTCCTAGAGTATTCGGAAGTTGCCATTTTCGCTAGGTCGATTGGAAAAGACTCGTTCTTATGATTATCACTTTTTTGAATTCTTCGAGGACTATGAGTTCATGTATGAATTTAATCAACGTTAGTGGACAAGTTTCCTCTTGGTATGTATGTGTAATATCGAGCAGAAGTCTTGGAGTATTTTTGAAAAGTTGACGTTTCCAGTAGATCAGTTGGAAAAGATTCGTTCTTACGATTATCATCTGTGAATTCTTCCAGGAGGATCTTAATCTTAATTTAAATAAATTTGAGGATCGAACGAGAAATCGTGAATGTTATCTTCGAACGAATCTATCCCTTTATTATCTATTTTCCATCCTTATTCTACTACCGGTACAAAATTGAACGTTTCCAATGCCAGAGATATGCGTCCACGAAATTTTAAACGCATCTCTAAGCTACCCTACCATCGACCCATCGCCGTCTGGGAATCCCATCTCGGAATGGAGGGTGAAAATCTAAACAAGATATATTTCCAGCACGCTCTCATCCATCAAACCTTACAAATAATACCGAAAAGTCTTCGAATCTGTTTCAACCTTCTTCAAAAATCTTCAGATTCCGCTCATTCTCCTTTAAAAGTCTTCTAATCTATTTTCAAGTTTTTTAAAGGATCTTCGGATCCCTTTCTATCTCTTTCAAAAGACTTTGAGTGTCCTTCAACCTTTTCGAAAATCCTCGAATCTCTCTCATCCTTTTCAAACAGTTATCGAATCTATTTCTAACTCCCTCCAAAAATTGTTGAATTCCCGCCAACCTTCTTTAGAAATCTTCGATTTTATTTGTAACTTTCTTAAAAGATCTCTCTTCAAAATCCTCGAATTTCTCTCAACCTTCTTAACCAACTTCCCAACGTGTCTTCAATTTTCTTCAAGAATCTGCTATTTCCTCCTAACCTTTTAATCTGACTTTAAGTCTCTTCGAATCCCTCTTGACTTTCCCTCAAAGGCTCTTCCTCTCCTCTTTCAAGCTTTCCAAAAATCTTGGAATCTCTCGCAACCTTCTCGAACAATTTCTGAATCTGTCTCTAATTCTCTCAAAAACTCTTCTAAACTCTTCCAACTCTCAGTTTGTTTTCCGTCGCAAGTGTATCGACTCGTCTTCAACGCGTTTAGGTCCTGCGTCATCTTCTTCTTCTTCATCTTTGCACTTTCCCTTTCGTAGCCGTGTCGTTCCACGTTCGATCGGCCATTTCCTTTTTAGTTTTTGCACTTGTTCACGGCATAGAGCGAGGCAGGAAACGCCAGTGGTCGTGGGTTATTTTCGTGCAGTCGGCTCTCAACGTGCAAGCCATTGTTCGTTGCGGTCCTAGTTTGGCAGTGATCCTCGGTGTCAGCCGGTCTAATAAAAGCCAGGTCGAGCTCGCGAACGGTTGCCGATCAGAGTTGACTATGATTCATCCCTACAGGCTACGGAGCGACCTGGATAAACGACCTGCTTCGGTTGTACGTCACGAACGGACGATTGTGTGTATCCGTCGCAGGATCGTTCCCGTCAATTTGATGAATCCCCTAATCGTCCGGCAACATCCGACGGAATTCCGACTTGCAGTTGTTTCCTTAGCATCCGGTCTCTCTACGTCGTGTTTCTCTTTGGCTGATTAATCGTTCTTGTTGCGGATTTCTACATAGACTTATGCACGTGCACTGGTTCACCAATGTACTTCGGACGCTTATCGTTAGCGTAGAAAACATTTGCGTATTGTATGTCGTATGTGTTCTATGAGACTTTTGAAATTTCATTGACACTGTAACGAGACTTGACGCTTGAGTGACGAGCTTGCTGATAAAATTCGGGATCAACCTGGAAACCTACGTAGAAATTGTTAGCTGTTTTTTTATCGACATTTGCAGATATTTGTTCAGTAAAAATTAGTGTGATATCGAGGTTTATTAACGTAATGAATAATTGACTTTTGCGATTTCTGTGAGCATATATATGCTTGCACTAGATGTCTTGTATTTTCTATGTACATATTTTCAGATTGGTTCCTAACTGTGACAGTATGGTGACGATACTTGAACATCGTGTCGAAAATATTATGCATATTCGTAAAAATTGTCTAGATGAATTGGAGCTAATCCGCGAGCCTGTGCATGTTGTAGAGTTTGCAGTATCGGGGTATTTTTGAATGACTCGTACTTGAATTTCGGGGCTACAGTAAAATTTTGTACGAGGAAATTTAATTGCAAGGAAGTTGTACGTAATTGCGATGAATTTATACAAATTTACATTACATCTTCCTTTTCTTATTACGTTCTAAGACTAGCGTTTTAATTAGAAAAAGGAATGTTTATAGAACATTCCAGTTGTTTCTTGAGCAGATTCGAGCGGATTGACAAATTTTATTTTAAAATATGTAGTTTAGGCGGAAGTTATTGTATCTCGGCTTTCAAGTTACGATTTCATTTTCTTAATGACAGAAATAAAAGTAACAGATCTGGTCAGAACGTATCAGAGATATATATCGGTCGGGGTAGAGAGGTCTGCAACATTCTCAGAAGTAATATCGTCCACATATATTCTTGGCTGGAACATAGTTTAAGGGAGTTATCGGACCTACGATGAGGCTCTGAAAAGTAATATCTGCTCCATGCATCACGCCTTAAATCCGGCTTCACCGGGAACCAACGACGAATTCTAAAAGATAATATCGCCTAGCCGTAGTTTCAAAGGATTATCTGTTAATAGCCACAGTTATGGCTAGAAATTTGACGTTACCGGAAGAGACAAGGATCTTTACAACTATGCTTGGATCTAATTATTTCATGCACCTCTATAGCCCATCTTTACTAGCAACAAAATGTCACATTGAAGTTGTAGAAATTTCAGAAAATCTTTCGAAAACTATCATCTCGTTCGATAACATAGATAGCGTTACGTTTCGATCTTCAATCCCGACAGCTCAGCAGCATAAATACAAACTTGTATAATTACTAAAATGCTAAAAGTTGATGAAGACAATGGAATTTCAACAGGTTAATCCTAGTTCTTGAAGACGTAAATACGATGGAATCTATCGTACTTCGCAGAGGGGCGAAAGAACACGTTGAAAGCGTCATAAGATCCGCAAAATAAATGATTAGGTCCATGAATTCTCGCGAAAGATACTGCGCTAAAGATACCGAAAGGAAAAGAAGAGACCAATAAACGCGTGTCATTACCGCTAGCGACCAAACTATAACGAATAGCTAACCTCTCGACATATTTCATGCTCGTAATAATAACGTCGAAATTAGCCGAATCTTCGTGTCAATCCCAGCTGTCTCGTTCTAAATTCACGCTTGCAACCTCGCTGCACCCGTAAAATCCTGATTTCTATCTTCACATCTCGCTCTACTTCGCGTTAGTTCGCGCGCATCGAAATTAGCAGCTTGGTCCAGTGAGGAATTCCAGACGGGTACCGTGCGAATCCGGCGCGCCAGAGCGAGCCGAGCGTTTTGCCCGTGTTAACGAAGCGCGGAATGCACCCTGGACGAAAAAGTTGGAGGACGGGGGTAGTCGCGCGGAACGGAATGGAATGGAGCGATGGGGCCAGGATGGGACACGCCGCTGGTGTCCGCCAGTATTTATAGCAGCGGATTGTGTCTGCTTGGCAACCGGCCACCGAGCCTAACATCTCTCGAGCATCTTATGGGCAACGTCTTACCGACTGACTGTCGTGTAGCAGACGCTATTAGCTAGCATCGATTTCGCGTCGACTCGAGACATTTGACTCTAAGCGCGTCGTGTCTACGGACAAAATTGTATCAGCTTGCTGGGAAATACCGTGCACGTAGAATGTTCTCTTGCTGCTTCTTGATACCACCGTGGACCGTACACTGTCGTTTAAATCGGACTCGTGTATCGTTAAATGTCACGCATGAAAAAGACAATTTAATTGAAATGAAATTCTGTGATCTTACCATCGTTACTATTTCATTTTATTTCGGCTCTGCAGCTTGGAAATGGACTTGGTTTCACGATATCTTCTGTCACGTTAATTTTTTATTACTCAAATTGTACTGTACAAAAATCCACGCCGATAGTCTTCCAAGTTGCTCGATGTGAACTTTCATAAAACCAACTCGATGTCGATATTGGTTTCCTTTTAGACAATAGTATAAAATAAACGACTATTACCAACGTGGTAAGAAACGTGTAGTACAAAAGTTACCGTGTAATCATTAATACGCGCGAGTATCGATTAAAAATTCTTCTGGTCGTGTCTGTAGACATTCTATTTGTCAGTTATTTCTAATATTACCGAAAGTGGTTGCACCTCGTAATAATTAAATTTACCGTGCGTAATTTCCTATCGACCTCGTCTCTATCAAAGATCAACAACGTGACAGAATCATACGAATCCTTCCATTCGATCTTTCAAGTTGCCCGATCTGAAAGCTGATAAAACACCACTCGGAGGTGTAGTAATAGTTTCTCAATGGCTGACAGGCGATTCACATCGGGTAAATAATACCGCGCGGGTAGGCTAATCGATCGTTTTAACGTGACACGGGTAAGAAAGGTTTAAGGATCGCGACGCTTGAATCGTAGACGACGCTTAAGTGGAAGAGGGACGGTAGGGAAGGCGAATAAAGGAGAAAGTAAAAGGAGGATGGAAAAGCGGAAGAGAGGAGAAGGAAAAAAAGAGAAAAACGAGGAAAGGCGAGCGTTTATCGAACGTTATTAAATGTAATGCCGCGAGGCGTGTCCCCCTTTTGGGAACTTTACCGATAACTTCATAATTCCCTAAAAGGATCCCTGCCACGGGACTTTCAAGACGTTCGTTGCCTCGTCGCGATGTTTCCCTTCGTTCTAGCGCCGCAGCTTGCCGAAGAATGGACCATTATGTTCCTCTTCTTGCTCGTCCTCTCTTTCTCTTTGCTTCTCTTCCCTCGTGTTTCTTTTTTTTTCTCGTCAAAATCGATATCGAGCTCTCTTGTTGTCTCAACGTCTGAAAAGTAAGTAGACCTTTCTCTAAACATTGGACACTCGCCGCACCAACTTCTGCGTCGTCGTCGTCGTCTTAATTTCGCATTCGCCGGGACAAACTCAAGAGAAGGATTTCGAACACCGACAACTCGCAGCGTCCTCCTTCGTTTCTTTTCAGATTTCGTGCTGTCTGTACGAGTTATCGAAATGTTTGCCCTTTGTTCTTCCTCAAGTTCGTTATTCCTACGAGGATTACGTAGCGATGCTGGAAAGTGTCCGGTCGTGGGTGGAGAAACGTTTTTCTTTTTGTAGAAGGAGGTTTTATTCGTGCCGGAAGAAGATTTTGAATTGCACCAAGCTAATTTGCCTTGTAAGTCGCCAAATTCGATTAGAAACAATTTTGATACTATTTAGGTTTCATGTCTATGTTGTGCTAATCAAATTGTTACATTATCGTGAAATTCTCATCCATTTTGTAAATATGTATGCATTTCTTTATTTCAATTGCTAGCGGGGAAATTAGATTTGGTTCGACATGTATACACGTAAACGAAACTGAAACCAAATTTACAGACGATTATGGTAATACGAACTATATCTATTCTTTGGTTATGCCCCCTTGCCATCCCGAAATACTCCATCCTCTACAAATACTCTTCTCACTACGCGTTCTTTCATTCATTCCGTCATTCGTAGCCTGGTTATTATTTTGTAAAAAGAACACAATTGCTTAAGAGTTGTTATAATTATCAATTCAAGCAGACACGATTTACTACTTTGTTTTTATAAACTTTCCTTCCACGGAGCTCCTCGATTTAATTTGCATTTGAATTTTACGCGTTTAAAAGAACAAGGCAAATCTCTGGCCATGTCGCCCTATAAAACGAACATAGTAATCTGAGAAAACGAGTCGGCTATAATGCTTGTAGTATTTAATTGAGATAAAAGAAGCAACGATATTATCCAAGTGGAGGATTGAACCGTAGAAATTACAATCTTGTGAAATGTTGAAAAGATCCGGACGAAACGGCGGTATAAAATATCAAATAAAATAATCAAACAACCTGACATTAATAAGATCTCGTAATGAATGATGAATTTCATACCTCAAGATTTATACGATTTTTCCAACAAAGAGAAACGAGCTGAATGTCTTGATTAAATCTTCCCGAGGATTCTAACGTGGCTCCCGATAGCGCGGCAAAATTCAAATTTAAATTCCGCTTAAGTTTTAACTAGTCCCAACACCGTCTGAGAGTCAATTGAATCGGTGCTTCCGCGCATTCGGTCGGCGAATAAATTCATTTATACGCACAAACTGCTATGCATTCTCATTTGCCTGAAAATAGCCCCGTTGCCCGACAATGGGAACGGTATAATTAACGAGGGAGCTGGAGGAACGAACGAAATAGTAACGCTGAATTTGCTAATAAACAACGCTTAATTCCCTAATCTCAGTTAATCTAAAGAATTTCCCTTCTTTATATCCTCTGGACTTTCGTTTTATTCCACGCGAGAAAATCTCGAACAGGAGGTTTGTTTTTCTTCGATTAACGTGACTTGATTCGTTCCTCTGCTCCTAATTATAATTCACGTACGCCTGTGTAGCGTAACGTTGTCTCTTATTCAATTTCCAACGCGACCAAGGCGATAAAGTCTCGGTGATATTCATGTGACGTGTATGTTAGTTACGACGTAACATTATACCGGTAATTAGAATCATTGCCGGACCGTCATTAGATTGTTTCAAACGTACCGTAACCGCCGAGCCTGTCTTTTTTACGATCGTCATTAAAGTTACGTAATTAGTGCGTATCATTTGATTTTAGAATTATCATCTTGTCGAAGCTTTTCACGGTTGTATTACACTTTTAATTGATATTTTTATTGATAATTAGAAGGCATTTTTTCGGATCTCTAAGAAGGGCATAATATGCATACGAGTAATAATGTAATATTAATAATTATATATTAATTATTATTAATAAAATAATATTAATAATTATTAATAATTATATTATATAATAGTAATAATTATAATATTAATAGGTATAATTTTGTACGTAATATAAAATGTTAAGTCAGTCGTAACGAAAATAAAGACATTTATCGTGTAGTTAATTAATGATTTATAGACTTGTAAACAAGATTAATTAAATCAAGACTGTTTTAATCCTCGTACGTGGAGTCTTACTTGGTTTGGAAATTAAGTATATTCGGTGAAATGTGAATAAAATACTGCACCTTAGCGACGAGTTTAAATTACAGTCTGTCACACAAGAGCGTGTCTGCGATATCTGCGAAACCTGACACCTAATCAGAATGAGATAAAAAGAATGTAAACAAACGAAAACTTCTCTAATACGCGTTGCTGAATACCTTTCAGTTTCATTTGAAACAGTGAAAGGAACAGAGCTTTTTAATATGAGTGCCGCGTACGCGAAACGTCGAAAATCGTCTGGCATGGGCGAATGAAAACAGAGATCGTGATTGGAGTAATATAATATTCACTGATGAATCTTCGTTTTGGGCATGGTGTCCTATTAGGCAAGCTGAGAGGAAGACGTATCACAAAAATAAGAACACTTGTACATCACATTCGAAAGATATGGAGGTCGTTACCAGAATCCTACGCTCAAAAATTAGTCGAGAGTATGCCGAAACGATGTCAAGCTATAATCGCTAATGGAGGAGATTGGACACCCTACTGTAATAGCGTATTAGTGTTTTAGATGTAGATTCAATTCATATAAATTTTTTTACAAATATATAAATATTTACAGAAATATCGCAGACACGCTCTTGTGTGACAGACTGTAAGTTAGAAATGTAATCAAGAATTTTTTGCTAATTTTAAACAGCAACGTTTCAAACATTTATCGTACAAAGGAAGATATGAATTTTAAGTACGCAACATTTTTAGAGAAAAAGATTTAATACTCTTTCAGAGGAAGTTCGTAAAAAGAAGACACTCGCGGCGACAGAAATATGGCATTCACTTCTATTCTAAATTATAGGTATTATACTTGCGCGTGCATATGTTTCTGCAACTTATAAAATAGTTTTGTAACGAGATATGGAGAAAGCGTGGGCATTTTTTCCAAGCGGGTTACTCAGATTTCCAAAAGCTCTGTCTAACACTTAATGCGCCTACTTCTAACTGAAAAAAAAAAAAAAAACAGTCTAACCTACCCTAATTTTATCACCTGCAATATCTCGCTTGTTTTTGCTAATAATCCACAAATAGTAAGTCCATAAATCATAGAAAATAAGTCCATCCAATCGGAAATTCTCGACAAAATAGTATTCACCTAGCATAATAACTAAGCATAGAAACTAACAAAGCGTAAAGACTCGTACTCGACGAAAGAAAAGGACAAATTTCCTTTGAAAGCGACAAAAAATCGAGAAACTAGCGGTCAAGATATACTCGTTCTCTTCTCACCTGACAAAGGAGCATTCCCCGAACGAGACTTTGGTC
The DNA here is from genome assembly GCA_905333015.3 of Bombus campestris. Classification (NCBI taxonomy): domain Eukaryota; kingdom Metazoa; phylum Arthropoda; class Insecta; order Hymenoptera; family Apidae; genus Bombus; species Bombus campestris. Next base: position 9,621,950 of record HG995135.1, read on the forward strand.
TAGGGAAACCGTGACAAGCGATTATTTCACACGGTCGCACGTACCGCGAATTTTCGTGGTCGGAATGAACGATGTACCCATTGGGGTGGCTTTTTGCGATCGCACACCGACCAGTTAGTAGCTGAGAAGTGGCTTATAGCGTGGCCGTGTACCAGAGGCGGCGTGTTTGGACTAAATCCGCAGTACTCCGGCTAAGAGCCATGGCGTGTAGCCCTAATGGCAATGTTGACGAGTGAAATTTACCTGAAAATCGTGTTACCCGCGAAGTTTCGTCCGACCAGTGTTTCTCTGCTCTACCGAGAGAAATAGAGCGAGGGCGCACGAGAGAGAGAGAGAGAGAGAGAGAGAGACAGACAGACAGACAGACACAGACAGACAGAGAAAGAGCGCGTGTAAGATTGAATCTTTTGAGCAAGGAAATCAAGGCGCGCTATATACACAGCACAAGTTAGCTCTAAAATTGAATCGAGGCCTCGTGAGGAAGGAGCGGCATAGTCCATGGGAGAAATTTATTAGGTTGAATGATAAGTTCGTTCACCTTCTAGCGGTGGATATATTTCGAGGAGTTGATTATGAAGATGTCACCTATGTTAGTTACAGCAAATAAGCGTGTTTAAGCGTTCTTAGAGCGCCAAATAAATTGTAGGAGTTAGTTCTCGACGAATTTAAATTTAGCTGTAAATGTGAATGAAACGAGAGGATTACAATTGTCTGTAAATTTTACTTGCTAGCTGACACGTGTTTATTGTTTCTGTTATTAGAGGCTAGTCTAACGTGAATGGATTAGAACAGTGGCGAAATTTTCAGTACCGTAACGCACTATAGTAGTAATCGTGCTAATTCGTTATAATTTGATCTTGCTGTTTCTTTTTCTCCTTTCACGAGGGGAGAAAATACCTTTATGCATACCTGAGTGTCCTCAGTGTCGCGTTATGCGTGGCTCAGTATGGTAATACTCTTAAAAAACCTCTCCTCGACTACTCCATGTAGTGCATACGACCATTTCCTGGCACGGAAAAACTGTATTACTTGAGGGGGTGATCTTTGTAGCGTTCTACGATGTCTTCATTTCATCCCCTCTGTCATCTCCTGACCCTCTCAATACCTCTTTCTTTACCCTTTCTCTCTCTATCTCTGGTATTCTCATTATTGTTATGATTTTGTCTACTGTGCAAAATAATAATCTTGATGGTATATATAACTACGACTCATGTAACGAAAATATATTTTTACATATAATTCTGTATGTTTCATGTTATAAATTATATGTTATAAATTGGAGGAGAATTTGAATAATAGAATTTACTTTCGTAAAATTTATTTCTAAATCAGTCCACCGTGAGAGACGAAGAAAAATTCGTATCACCTGAATGTTTAAAGAGAGAGTTGACGTACAGTTTTATCTATGTGTTCCCTACATAAAATTATTACAAGTACAGTAGAATCTCTTGCAGTGGAATTATCCCACGATGTGAATCATCGGATAATTGAAAACTCGGATAATACGAAAGGATCATATGATGTATATATATTTTATATTATATTTATATATATAATATATTATATATATAATCATAATAATATCATAGAAAATATTTTAATAATATAACGTTGTACATATTATTTACATTTAATTAATCGTTTAATCGGTTGAAAGTTCGATTAATTCGCTCTCTAGTCGGCGACTAGTTACACTTCCGTACTTCTGCTGTTAAAATTTCGAAAACCACCAAGTTAATGCGTTAAAATTCAAAACACCTCTTCGTTTGTACGAGATTTGAATAACAGAGACTCTAATGTCCATCGTATACGAACAAACGCTACGATATTAGTAGTAATTAGCAATTAAAGATACGACGCAGTAGAACGTTTAACCACTTTAGTTAAATATTATAATATTGAAAAATTATACTTTCTGAATTTATCAGTAATATGCCATAAATCTTCAATAATTGGTTGCATTCGTTTCATTTACGGTCGACTGTATCTCTGCCAGCGATTTTGCTCGCTCTGTCGAGCCACGAGACATTCGAACGAGTGTCCTTAACGAAGTATCGCGGTAGAGTGGAGATTGAAATTCAATCTCGCGGCGCTATGACGCCGTCTTTCCTCGTCGTTGCAATATTCCCCGTTGTTTTATGTATACTTGTTCCGTGTCGCGTTCTCGAACCATGTTTCGCGCCGAAGTTTCCGGCTTTTAGTCGCGTAAACTGCTTTCTTTTTTATTTTTCCCTTTTTCTTTTTTAGTACAATCGCGAAGCTTCAGCGTCAGCGAGCCGTCTTTTAAGCAAGGCCGACAACCTCTTGAATTTTCAACCACTTTTAACCGCGGTCTTCCTCCATCATCCGCGACTTATCACGCCCTCCATGAAAGATTTCGCCTGTTTGCTAACCCGCCTTAAGGTCGAGTTCGCGTTCCTTCGGTTGCTCGTACTTAGGTCGCGTTTTGTGTCACGATTGCGTAAATTTTTCTATTTCGTTCATTTTTATTTGGGACAATTCTGTCGTTGATATAGAAAATTTTCTCAAAAAATGTATTATTATTATTATTAATTATTTGGTGTATTTTGATGGTATTTTTGATAGTATAAAAAGTACTGTATAGTGTAAAGAGTGGTAGAATACCAGGGAAAGGAAAGGAAAAGGAAGAATACTATACGATAATGAAAAACTCATTTCCTTTATCTTCGTAGAAGAATTTTTAATTATTCTGTATATTTTTGCATATTATGTGCATTTTTGCGCGTTCTGGTTATCTAAAATTTTCTTTAACTGCATAAGAATCCGCAGTTTATTTATTGCCATTTTTTATGTATTATATTACTATAACGAGACAGGCTGGTCATTTGAGACAAAGAAGTTAAGTTACCAGGCAACGTTCAACCATGTAACGCATCTGACCTGGTCATTTGAGGCTAGAGGGCGAAGTTACGAAGGAGCTATTAATCCTTTGTTTTATGATCTTCTCTGTGCTTATAAGCGCCAAGGGCTCGTTTCATCGTTAATCATTCACAGTTATTGATCGAACGAATTTGTCGTTCTTGTATAAATTTTTATACGAAGTGCAGCGACCATTCGGTATATTTGTAATTGAACAATGGACCGGGAAGAAAATTAAAAAAATTGAAAATCGGAGAACAATAATTCTTCATAAATCTGTACACATAACTCGAGATATTTTAATTCTCGTCTCGAATATCTTAATCTTAGAATGAAAATCTTGCACGTTTACTTTCTCACATTTTTCTCGCATTTTCTCGGAGTCTTTAGTTTCAAAACATCGCAGAAAGCTATTCTTCTGGAATTGATAGGACGGAAAATCGATGCTTCATTACTGTAACAGAGCTGACATTGATTTCGTTTGCCGTGACGCGGGAAACGCAAATTTAACGTCCTTAATCTAATATCGCCGTAACCATGGCGAAATTGCATGCATCGCAATATTGTGCACGCTATATGAATACTGCGCTGTTTACTGTTTATTTATTTTGTGTCCACTTGTCCCAGATTTTCTTTCCAAGCGTAGCCACTTTCGGTGCTTTTCAGTTTATTACCGTTCCGTATGCGACGTATTTTTCGTAAATATTGTTGCAGGCATAAGCGGTTCCACGTTTTAGTCCATTTCTACACGGTTGACCTATTTTCTTCAGCATTTGATAATTAGAAAATAGTTTGATATTTAACTTATCTACCCTTGCAACCGGAATGATATTGATTGATCACATAGAACAGTCGCTTGCGTTTGACAGCGTTGCTGTCTGTTGAAGTGATAAGGGTTAATTAATTTCAGTGATCAATATTTTTAAGGAGATTTAATTAATATGAAAAATATTGAAGATGAATTAATATCGTGGAGAATATAAGAACTTTTATTTAGTTTTTCACTGTAACGCATTTTTTTTTTTTTTTAACATAAAAGAGATCCATAAGAATGTATTCAACTTGAGAACAATTTCATTATGCAACATATTATGCTGTTTAAGTTTCATCATTTTTTATTAAATAGATATTAGTCAAATTATGCGTCGTGAATCATCAATCAAATGGGCTGAATAATCTCGTTTAACTCTAAATTAACTCTAAAATATTAACTATAAATTAATAATAAAGATACTTTACTAAAAATTGATTGCAGAAATTGAATTTCAGTAAAAATGAGATTTAATTTTAGCTGGTAAATAAAGCTAAGATCAATCCGTAGAAATCAAAAATCTAAAGAAACTTGATTTCCTACGATTTCTTATAAAAATTTGATCAATCCAATGCATTACGTATATTGTAGAACCGTTTTAGAATTATTTCAGTTTTAATCATTACTGAAATGTAATTTCACGTTAATCCACAGTAACGACATTACCGTTTATAGCTTCCATATTTCTCTTACAACAATTTTTTTTTTTTTTTTTTACTAAAAGTTTCTTGGAAATTTCCCCCGATAAAAATATAAAAATATCCATAATCCGTTATTACTGATGCTGGAATATAGGTCACTGATTGATCTTTAAACGCCTTCGTTATTAAGACACAGTTTTTTTTAACGTTGCTTTGTACCTTGTACTCGCGTTTTTGAAAAATTGTCGTCCGAGGAAATATCGAAAAATATTCGCGACGACAGTGTTCCTCCAATTTATTGCAATTTTTTTAACGAACGGTCGCGCGCGCGTGTGCAGCGAATTAATTAATAAATGTAACGCAGCGAATATTTAGAAGTATCGAGCGGAATACCATTATCAAACGACCTTTTAATTAAAAATACTTTGGACAGTGAAACAGAAGGGTCACGAAATAGGTGTTCCGGAGAATCGATTACGTGAAATCGATGCGTTTCGATAGACTCTATGTACTTTTACTTCGAAAGGCTTTGATCGATGCCAGTTTCCTCGAGTTCGCTGAATTTCAAATCTTTTTCACCACAGAGTCGATCGGTTAATTCCTCCTTTCTACGACGTTGAAATAATAACACGCTCAAGTTTTATTGGCAGTGTCATATCTCGTCAAACGGAATTTCGTTCTTTGCTATTTCTAGTTAAATGCCCGAAGAATTTTCTTTTTCCATTGTGTCTTGAAGATCGTACGCTCCTCTAAAGATTATTCGTGAGACAGAACGTACGTACAGCAGGTTGTATAAACCAATATCTTCCAGAAAATCTATAGCTTGATGATTTTTTGTTCATCTCTTGGGATGAGGAATGGGTATGTTTATTTTACAATAGTAATTAACCAGTGGTTTGGTTTCTCTGACTAATGACTCACCAGAATTTTCATTTTATAGAGTTGTACGATTTTTAATATCTCTTTCTGCTCTGCTTTTGGAATTCTTAGGATTTTCAGGTTTTTAAACGAATCTTCGTTTCTGGCGTATCGCAAGGCACTAAACATTATTCGAAATATTTGTATTGTTATATATTAGTTACATTAGATATGGCACGTTCCTATTATTCCTTACAATAATAGGTATATCGTAAGTGTAAATGGATTTTATAATCATTTTATATATCCTCTGTTTATTCTTCTCGAAAAGCTTGGATCTTTTTATTAGCCAGTTGTAGTACATCTATCTTCTCTTTATTCATATATTTCCAATTATCGTATTCAGTATCTTACTACGTTCTATTTGTGAAAAATTCATGTTACTCATGTTTCTTTTATGTTATTACATTTGGTCAATTTTATTTATTTATTAATTTTGTTTCCTTAAAGCCTGATTGTAATATGGTTGCATAGTAGACGTATAGTAATTAAGTAGAGGAATAGTGACGCGCAAAATGGGAGCGGATAACAACATAAATATTTATTTTTACTTGTCCATCCTTGTTTCTTGTAAAATGTTAATTAAGAATTTTTCACGTGATAATCTCGCTAACAAGAATTAAGGAAAATTGCCATATGACGCGAACAAGACTCAATAAGCGTTCGAACAACAAGATCTGAGTTCAAGTGGCAGTTGATCCGAGGACGAATGCTCGTTACTGGATAGATTTCTATTAGCGTGGAAACTTAGCCTTGAATCCCTGCAAATTATAGCATGTAGCCCCATCTTAGGAAGCTCGTGTGTCTCTTCTCTTTGAAATTGAAATTCCGAAATTCGCGCTCCACGTGGCGCGAGAACGAGCGAGTAAGTGAATCTACCCCTGGCTTAATCGATTATCCGCACTGTTGTGCGACAAACGTATTTCCCGCGATTACTATAACAGGCTTTCGCCTAGGTTTTAGGTAACGCCCATTAACGAAATTACCTCGTTTGCATACGAAACAGCAACGTGTCGTTCTCTTCGGTGTATACCTTGGGACTGTTACGAGAGATGTTTACCATAAGCGAAAATTTTGTGAACCTTATCGTTTCTTTTCATTTTCACTCTGTCAACAAAGTGATATCGAGGCTAATACAAAATTTGTATTTTATATTTCTTTGCTCGTGAGAAAAAACTACTACTGATTTTTTCAAATTTCTATTTTATATTTTCTTATATACGGGCATAGTTATAATTTAGTAACAGATTAAATTTCTTGTGAAAAGAAAATAGTTATTTGGTAGAGTTCTTTGGTTTAAATAGTTATAGAAATTGAGGAATTTAATAAAAATTTGAGAATTTCATACGATACGTATAGCGAGTTTTATTAATTTCTTTGCATGTTATTCGAGCTTTTATTGCCTTCTTTTATAAGAATATCATTTCCAATAATTTCCTCTATACGTAGTTCAATTATTGTCATAAATTAACTAAATATGAAAAATTGGCGAATGTAATTGTTTGCTGATTTTAGAAAAAATATTTCACGTTACGATTGCTTAATGAAGGTTGCTGTACAGAAAATAATTAAAACACCCGCCGTAGAGAGTGTCTGATCACACGCGTACATTTCTCCTTATTTTCGGCTATTTCATTTCTTCCCTTTTTATTACATTTACATGTAATTTTTATTACAAATACAGAAGGAACATCTAATATCCAAAGAAGTGCAAAGATATTGAAATAAACACAAAACACTATATCCGCCACTCTAAACTATTTAATATGTCAGTTTATTTAAAAACTATTATCTTCAATAAAATATTATTTTAAATCGATTTGTTCCATCTTAACATATAGTTACATCTCGTAAATTATCCTTGAAATAAAAATAATAAATTACGTGTTACTTTTTATTCGAAGGGAAATATGTTGGTCGTCAGATCGTGATATTCTTTCTTCACTTTTGTTTCTTCAGGCAGGAAACTCGTTCTCTCATTCGCCTACTCTGTTCCTCTTTCTGAAAATCGGTCGTATGCAATAAACTTTGCCGGAACTGGTTGGGCCGAGTTTATTTTCACGCCACTTTGCCCTCGCGCCTCGTCTGGCGCTAGCGTGTTGTCATTTCCTCTTCGCCTTTTGCTCGTTTTCGGTTATTTCGCCCGTCCTAGCTATCTAGTCGAGGGAAACGACAAACCTCGCGAAGGCGTCTACGTTCATTACAAACAGCCGTTCACTGCCTTTAGAATTAATTTAAGATTTTGCCAGTTATCGGGAGGGAGCATGGAATTTTCCAGGAATTTTGCTTCATCCACGCGTGAGAAATTTCCACGCTGACTGCTTTCGGAATGACGATAGGAATCTATGTCACTGCCAAGTTATTAGTTTTATTGTAAAGTTAATTGAAATTAACAACGATACATTCGTATTATCGCATAAAAATTCCTCATAATAGCGCGAACAAGCACAGTCTAATGATAAATGTTATGACGCGTACTAAGAGTGAAATTTGTGAAAATTCATGTACACGCTGCAAATGCAGAGAAACAAACAGTTAAAGAGCGAGTTGCGTGACGCCTCTAAACGTAGCACGAACAAACTAGTGTATTTTCCAAGCACTTTCGCAAAATTTCGGATAAACAGATGTCCACATAAAGCTAGACAGTTATATTCCTCTAAAGCTAACTATGGTTTGGGCACGTTCCAGGAGCAGATCTTCTGAACCAAAATTATTTCGATAGGGAAACATATTTTGTACGCTTTGTCTCTTGCGAACTTTTACGACGTTGTACAAAATAGAAATAGACGAGTTTCTGACGACAATCTTAATTACTTCATTTTCACGAACGATGTCCCATTAATACAGATGCAAACGCATTAATCACGTAGAGTTGATTCTTTGTTACTGTACCTCATCGTATCCTTGTCAAGAGACTTTTTATGCTCTGTAAATAATTAAATAAGATTGCTGTGATTGATGATTCTATAGTTGCTCGCTACAGTATACATATACATGTGCCATGAAACTAGGAAGGTATTAGTTTTTGCTACGCTACGAAAATCTGCCTGTGTCTGACCACAGACAACCCGTTTCTCCTTGTTCTAGAGCAGCCTGCTTTTCTTTCTATGCTCCACGATTCCTTGGAATCTCGCTAATTTCACCATGACGTCGCGAATATTATCAGACTCCTTATAGAAATCTGTATATCTTTAAATATTGCAGCGAACACTTTGCTCCAGGTATTTCGTACACTTTCGTGTATTTATTATCTTGTATCTTTCCGTACATCTTTGTATATTATTATTTATTTCTATACTTTATCATGGATTCATTAGAAATGTTCTAAAACATTATACTTACTCCAGCAATTTCCAAATTTCTCATAGATGCACAAGTATCAATTTGATCACCGTCCTCATTAATATCGTAGATACGACTATTCTAAAGTAAGACGAGTACCTTTTACACTTGGTTTCAAATAATAGCAATAATAGAATATTCTTAAGATTGATCCTCTCCAAGATATAAAAAATACCAACTTGGAAAATACCAAGTTAAGACAAGCTTATTACAAGAAGCTCGAAATAAAAGTTTATTTTTCGCGTAAATTTCTATTTATCACACGTTGACACGTTTTCTTCGTTTTTCCAACAAGAACCGTCAAGATGCGGGATCCAGAGAAAGTTCCGACCGCAACGTAGCCGCGATGATTTCGTAATCGGGAAATTCTGATCGAGTGTCGGACAATAGCCCAGCCGCGAAGGCTTTAGCAAGCACGAATGGATCCCAAGAGGTATAGTGGTAATGAAGAGCTATAAGCGAAGGCGGCCCGGGTATATAGAGACCGAAGGATGAGTCCGGATTAAAGGAAGATAACTGCATCGTAATCTTCAATCTGAAGCATCCCACGGGAAATACCGCTGCGGATACCCCGCGACGTGCATGTACAGAAAGAAATTACATTCTAAAAACCACCCTTTGCCAACCACCCGGTCTACTTTCTGCGATGGCTGGTAATTTCCGCGTGGCTCCTTCCGTCGAGCATTTTCTATCGTTGCAGACAGGCTACTGGAGCAACGATTCGATCAACTGCCTCTGAACTTAATATAAGCCAGCAGTGGAATTTGTCACGGATTTATTTCCATTGCAGTCGCCTCGTCGACCGATATCTTATTTTCTGGAGACGCTCGTTACATTTATTTCCAGTTTCATATCCTCCGCGGGAAGGATCTTCGCGTGAATTTGATTTTGCCAGAGGACTTTGATTTCATTTGTTTTGGGGTATTTTACGATTAATGAGCATCGCAGAATTCAAATCAGAAAACTCTATGTAGATTTCGTAATTTTACCATATAGACGGATGATTAGTGTTCGGATCTTTGCAACAGTTCAGTTACCTTCAACGGTTTATTCATTGTAAAGAGATGCGTAGTTAGTCGCGAGGTATAAAGTAAACCTTAAAAGTAGTAATTTATAACGCGTGTAGTATCCATCATCTTCCTCTGGTTCTTAGTTTGTAGAGTCGATCGGTATGGTTTCTGAAAGACTCAATTGTAAGACATTGTAAGACTATATTTTAATTGTACAGACTGATTCACATTTCTCTGACCAATTTTTCTTAGTGTACTCTACGGATGTAAATGAGAAAGCTATGTTTTTCGAGCATAGGTTGTTTAAAGCTTTTTCCTATTTTTGCATTTATGTAACGCCAAATATGTTATTTCGACAGAGAATGAGATAGAGATGACATTATAATTTCTTTGGGAGCCTATAACGTGTTTGAATCAGCATTTCGCAATCTAATACATTTTCATGGAAAACGATGATCAGACGATGTTTAACTGCAATCTACTTTTTATTCGTCAAATTACAATTGTACATATTCTATTGCATCAGCATGTAACGTCACATTACTATAACGAACGTAATTCAATTTAATAATGCATTTTCGTCCGAAGAACGATCTTCTATATAAATATTTTCATGTTTTAAATAACGAAACTTCACCTGATCAATTCCATCGTTGGAAACACAAACGGCTATTCCACGCAGCAGTGTATCGTGTTTCTAACAATTCCAATTGTTCGAGTTTGCGTTTGTATCACCAGATGCATTTCGCCCCACTCTTTGTTACATGCGGCGTTATTTTGCGCATAGTTTATGACGCAAAGTTATCCCATTTGGCCGAGTTCGAGGCACAAGGACAGTGTTGAATTTTCGTCGATGCTTATATGCATTTACGATCGCGCTGGGACAATGGTCATATTAATGCGTACTCATTTCTAACTCACTGAACTTGCTTTAGTAACTTGCACTATGAAATCTTAAAGTCATGCAACCGAAGATCAAAGGAGTTTAAACTCTAACACGAAGATGTCACGTCGCAGACACAAGAAATCGCGAAATTAACAGATCGCCGGTAATTTCCTCGCGTCCCAGTTCGAACGAAATAATTCTTTCGCGAATAGGGTGAAGAAAATTAAACTTCGTATATGAAAATGGACTTTTATTATATGAATCCAACAGAGTGACGGTTCAAAGTGTTACAACAAAAAAAATGAACAGAAAAGAACTCTAGTACTGACTTGGGAGGGTTTTTTATATCAACTGTTTAGTTTCTGTGGTGGGGTGATCGCTGGAAGCCGGTCGCATAGGTGTGCTGCTACTGCTTAGTTACAATTTTTGATGACTATGGTATGCAAAGAATGTGATTATCCTAGCGCTGTATTCCGAGACGCCTGTGACAAAGACGAAGAAGCAATTTGGCAAAAACTATAACGATTATTACGTTTGTAATTATCGTATAACAACGATACTGCAGGAAACAATTTCAATGTGCCATAAAAATCATAATCTGAAGAAGAAATCTGCTGATAAATACCATACACATTAAATTCGATAAGATTCAGTGTTAAAATTCAAATTACAATACGCGATTTTATGACGTCGCGAAGATAAAATTTCATAAGTTCGATATACGTGACTTTTACAAATCATTGATTTTACAAATCATAGATCGTGTCTTTTAGTATATATAACACCCAGTGTTTCGAGTATATTAATACCTACAATATTTATAACAATATCTAACCGTTGCAATTCGTCTGTTCAGAATCGAACAAACAAAATTCATCGAGAAACAACCAGATCGTGTAATAATACCCGTGTACAACGAGATCATGGAGATTACAGGTATGACATTAACGATCGATTGCAAAAACGGAAGTTGGGAACCGGAGGACGCGTATACATAAATACAAATCCGAGAAGCAGTCATGAATACCGATAATAACGTACAACCACGACAATACCTGTTCTTAGTGTACGTAGCGGTGGCCAGTGAACAATACGCGAACAATAAGTGAAAATGCCAGAGCCGATAATGTCATACGGGCCTCAATACCAGCATCCAGCGATGTCCTACCGCCGTGGACAAACGTTTCGCGTGTATACGAGAACGGATCTATGGATCTCGCGTATCCCATCGTCGGCATGCAACCAATTCAGCAAAGCCTGCCGAGTTTCGAAGTCTTATTTGTAGTGTAAGAGCGTGTTCTCGCTCGTACAAGCAGCGTGAAAACTGGTTAATCCATCGAAGTTTCGCCTATAGGGTGTGCATTGCGCGGACCGAGGGTCTTTAGAAATGATTTCGAGCATCTAGAAAACGTTCGTTAATTGGAAAATGGAAAATTTAGAGGTTCTCAGTTGGCTTTACATGTAGATTTCAATAAGTTGAGCGTAAGATTATGTAACGAATAGTATATTTATTGGGAAAGTAGAAACCAAAGGATAATGGCAATTGTTTGAATAGTTTTTTATTTTCTTAAACACTTTCTCGCTTTGTGAATTTTTGGATGATCTTCTGGGACTCTTTAACGATCCTCTCAGCGTTCATTTCGTTTCTTGATAATTTTAATTCTTATCATGTGTAACTAAATTTTCGTGACACGTGATCCTATGCATGTCACGATCCTCGTGTTCGTATTCTAAGAGTCGCTGTCTTGAGACTGAGAAACTGATACGAGATTGATGACTGACACGTTCCAATAATAACACAATACAGTGTGTCGTACAATTAGTACAGTACTAAAGGACTTGGTGGTTTAGAGTATGTGTAAGTCTTTTCGTATACACTCTTAGAGTCGCTCTCAATTGGTTGAACAACTGATACCGATGATTGACGTGTTCCGATAATGACACAATCTGGTGTGTCTTACAATTAGTACAGTACTCTAATGTAAAGTACTAAAGAACCTGATGGAGTGGACGTCAATATTTTCATGTACAATTTAAGAGTCGCTCTCAATTGATCGAAGAACTGATATTAACGATCAACACGTTCCAATAGTAACATGATACAGTGTGTCCTATAACTAGTGCAGTACTAAAGAGCTTGGTGAGTTAGAGTACAGAGTGTCGAATTCAGTCCATTCAACTTGAAGGGATCATTGAAATGACCAGTAAGACGTATGTATGTACATAAGTTTCTTTCTTTAATATTCTCTATTAAACATTCCTATTAGTTTTTGTTGAGGTTATTAGATGTATGTGAATACAAAGGAACGCGTGGATAAATTGTAAAGTAGAAAATACATATTTTGGATGCTAAAGTGTAAATACAAAGTTCGGAATATAATATGAGCTGATCCAAATCCGCACGCTAGCATTGTTACCCTATGACTGAAGACCCTGAAGCCAACGTTGCCTGTATACAGTTTATGGTTTGCCTTCGACGCAGTCTTTTGTCTATAGGCTGTCGATGGCTTCAGTACTTGAGAAAACTAAAGAACCAAATGTAGAGTTTTCTTAGAAGTGATGACCACTTCAACGGTTTCCACAGATATTTGCATTTTCTGTATCATTTGTTTGTTACTATAGCATGGGGATTTCAGTGCTATTACCGACAATCACTAGGAAGGTTTTCATTGTTTTAATTAGAGTGTATGGGTGTGTGATTTGTTAACAATTGGAGATAAGTAAGTCAGCAAGATGTAACGTGCATAAGTATACTCGCATAAGTGTAACGATACTAAATGCTTGCGATTAGCTAACAATATTTCGACATAAACACTCGTACAGGTCTCTATCTTCCTTTATGGCACGTTAATCATTAGAGTTTTTACCTTTACGATTTATAACCGAAGAGTTGAAATGGTAAACGATGCAGGATTCTTAACGAAACGACCGCTACATCTTGTCAGAATTCTATTCGTCAATTGTGTAATTACATAGGCAACGAAACGATACACGTTAGACAGACTTCAGCCGATTATCCCTGGCAAACTTCACGAGAACTGCTTTGACTAATGGTGTTCCCGGTTCCTGAGCGACACGATCATTTATCGTTATTATCTCGCTATCGTATCTTTTTACTTTTCGATTCTTTAATGTACCGTATCCGGAAACTTCTGTTCCAACTTTCTCTCAAGCAATACTGCTGCATCGCTGCGAAACTTCTCATACTTCTCTCTCTATTCTCGTTACCGTTCATCGATCTCAGATCGATCGAAGGCTAAGGGGAACATTAAAGAATATTACGGAACACGCGTACTGACAAATCTTCAATATTCCAGGCCATTAGTAATACGACAAGTTTAATTAATCTGCACGATGGTTACTTATTTGCTGCGAATTACAACATTTTTACCTGTGCGAACGATTAATTCTCATTGTTAAATTTCAAGAAAATTTTATCACGTTTCATTTACGATACAAGTCACTTTTTTCAGATTTCTAGTTCACTATCTTTTCCTATTCATGATATTTTGTTCTTTAACTAGAAGACTGTGAGTGTCCATGCAAATTTATATTGTTACTTTTAATTAATGTCACAATGTTCTTACTTTTATTAAGAATTTAAGTAGGTATGGTAATATGGGTTTGCTTCATCCATTAAATTCTATAATAAATGGCACGTTTTGAATATTTTATACATTTTTACTTATCATATGCATCTTCCTTAAAGTTTCCACAAATGCGTAAACATTTGCAGTTTACCAAATATGCATCAGATTGATCAGATGCAATCGTCAGCAACAAAACTCGCTACACACCTTGCAAAATCACCCAAAATGGACATTTTTCAAATTCTCTTTTACCAATTGATTTATGATAAGAGACTTGTATCGTGAAAAATCCTTATCAATGTCAACGATGATTTCTCTACTGTTAGGAAAGCTCGATCGACCAGTCTGACAAAGGTCTATTAAAAACGACTCGATGGCCCCAGTTGGCCGCGAGATGGCGATCTCGATTTGTCTTGCGGTCGGTTCGCGATTGGCCGACGATTTTTCTGGCACTGAATCTAAAATCATTCTCTCTTCCTACGTTCCCCGCTTGCCTCTCGTTCCGTTACACGGGTAATGTCGTCTCGAAGAGGAACAGCGCGAGTGCAAAGTGTATTGTGTTCGTCTCCGCTCCTTCGTTGGCCATCCTCTCTCTTCCGTTTTCGTTTAGGCCCGTGTACGGCCCTCTAAACTTAGCCTCTCTGTCTTTCTTTTTTACTCTGTGTCGACGCGTTCCCACTTCCTATTTGCGAGGAGAGCAGAGATTCGCGTTGCTCGTGACCGATTCCTATCCCATTTTCTTACCGATTTCTTCGCAGACAGACGCACCAGTCGCGTCTAATCTGTCGTCACAGTTCGACGATAATTCTTTATACGTTTCGGTAAAATCCGTAGCGAAGTTCGTGTCCGTGAAAAATTCGAGTAGTTTTGGATGTTATTCGTATCGGTGGGAAATCTACCGTAAATTCATGTAAATTGTAAGCGTCGGTGGAAAATTCGCAGCAATATTTTGCTAGATACCAAACGCCAGTGGAAAATTTATTTGAAATCTGACATTGATCGTATCCATAGTAAATTCGTTACGAATTCGAATAAATTCCAAGCTTTAGCGGAAAGCTGATCGCGAAATTGGCTACGTTCCAGACCGTCGCTCGTATCGATGGAAAATTTATTGTAAATTCATTGCAAATTCAAGTAAGTGGCAGACCTCATTCGTATCATTGGGAAATTCGAGAAATTTCCAATCAATTTTCAATCAAGCGCTAGTAGAGAATTCATCGACGATTTCGCGGAAATTTCGTTCGTATCAACAGAAGATTCGTTGTAGATTCGACTAAATTCCGGATATCATTCGTGTCACTGAAAAATTCACCGTGACTTTACGTAAATTCGAGCTGACTCCAAGCGTCGCGCCAGTAGAAAATTCCGGGCAAATTCGACTAAATTGAAGTAAATTCGAGGCTCCATTCGCGTTACAAGGAAGTTTACTGTGTACTCCAGTGAATAAATTCTACGCGTCGTTCGCATCGCTGAGAAACTCGTGCAAAATTCGAATAACTTTCGAACATCATAGCGGAAAATTCGTAAGAAACTAGCGGAAATTCCAAAGGTCACTCGCATCGTTAGAAAATTCCGGACAAATTCGAATGAATTGGAGTAAACTCGAGGCGCCATTCGTATCAGTGGCAAATTCATCGCGAGCACGAGTCAAATCGAATAAATTCTTAGCATCGAAAAAGTCGTACAAAATTCGAATTACTTTTAAACGACAGTGGAATTTCAGACAAATTAGGATAAATACCAAACGTCATTCGCGTCAGTAGAAAATTCACAGAAAATTCTCATAACTTGCAGTCGTCGCTCGTGGCAAATTCATTGGGAATTCGAGGAAATTCGAGGCGTCGTTCGTATCGGTGGAAAAAAGTGAGCTTTTCTCTGTCCGGGCTATTTACCCTGGGCCACTCGCCACGCTCGAGAAGCCCCTGTGTGACAGTGTCGCGTCGCGTCACATAGTGAAGAAGAAGTGATAGCAACCGTCTCACGGTGTAACGACCTTCTCTGGTTCGCGTACGCGCCGGAGGAAAACCGGCCAGAGACTTGGGGCTTCTGCTCGCTTGTTGACCGAGTGTCTTCAAGCCCGGCCTGGCAAAGAGGGCTTCCAGGCCTCAGGGGGTGAGTACTTCTTCTGCTGCTTCCTCCACTTTTTTTTTCTTCCTCGTTTTGCACCTTCTTCTTGCAGCTACTCCTACGTCGTTGTCCTCCTTTTTCTTCGTCGCGACTTTTTCCCTCCGCCCCTTGGTCTCCTCGTGTTTTCCATTTCCCCACTTATCTCTACGGCATCCCCGTCTTAATTTCTTGCCGTTCGACGAGATAAGGGAAGAACCTGGGCATCTTAGGTGCCGAGAACAAGGACTTATGCCCTGCCGTTATCGCCACCCGTTCGATACGTTAAGTGGCGTGTATCGATGGTGTACCTCGTTCTTTGGTGTACGTCGTTTCTTTACCCAGACTTGTCCGAGCGAACGAGTTACAGAAATTATTTGAGGGACGATACGGAGTACATTGAAAAGGAAACTTCTCGGAAAGGGGAGAAAAATTAACGCGAGGAGTAGTGGTCGATGTGAATTCTTCGATACATAGACTTGTATAGAGAACAAAGACGTATCTAGAAATGTGGAAAACAAAAATTGGCAAAGGGTAGTATTTTGATGTGAATTCTTCGATCGATAGGATCGATTCGTAGACAGAATGAAGATGTATCTGAAGTTGTGAAAGGGAAAAATTGGCATGGGTAGTATTTGATGTGAATTCTTCGATTGATAGCGTAGACTCGTGAAAGGAATAAAGATGAATCTAGAAACGTGAAAGGTAAAAATTGACACAGGATAATGTTTCATATAAATCCTTCAATTAGTAGAATAATTTGCAGATAAATGGGATTAAGGGTGTATCTACGATAAATGGCACGTGTCTTATTATTCCAGCAGACAGAAATCTTATAAACTTGATAAATTGTGACGTGTTCTTCGCGTATGATTTATTCGCTTATTTTATCATTCATTTATTCGTACGATACTGCCATAAAGATTTATTTCGGGATAATAATTACAAAACATACACAGGATGGAGATATAAAAACCAAGGTCTGTAAAATCTCCTTTAAAAAGAGAAAAAAGAAAACACCCCACTGAATTCACTAAAGAAATAAAATAGTCAAACTCGAAGATGGTATCCCGCTGGGCGTAGCCATCCACATGTTATGTAGCAATTAAGTTAGAAAAATTTACCAAATGTCTAGCTGGATAAATTGCAAAGTACAAATTAAATAATTATAAAAAAAATAGAATCTGCCCACGAGAAGATTGTTTGAACGAATCATTTAATTTCTCATATTCTTGGGCACGCGGTCGTCAAAAGAAAGGACTTAGGCTCGCGCCTCTTGTTGACCGAGTGCCTTTAAAGTTGGCTGCTGCCAGGAAGCCCTTTCTTGCCCGCAAAACGCCTTCTCTTCCGGTACCATACACCGATCTTCTCTCTGTCGCTCTTCTCACCACCTTCCCTTCACCTCGATTTCTTACATGCCGTAAATTCTCCTGTAACGCCCTCGTAATATTTATCGTTCCTCTTACGTTTCTTCGGCGATGCGTTCGCGATCGTCCTTATAGCGTTGCAACGAGCCGCTCGATGCAGTGATCGTTTTTTCGAGGCTGTCAGTTTGTTTCGTTAAGAAGATGGAGCTTTTGCGACAGGGACGTTATTTTGAAAATAAATAGTCGGTATATTTTCATCGGTAGAAAATTATGATTAGACTATGGATTTCTATGCATCTATGGGAAATTCGAAAGTGCAATATACGTAGAACGAAAAACACGGTATGATGACCATTGATTAAAACATTTTATAGATGGGATCATTCACTACCTGGGTATTTTAACTTATACTTTTTATGCTTTTGTTTACACTTTTCTTAATTCGTAATAATGGGTATTTGCGTAAATATCCGCAGCCTAGAAATTATTTTTATTGTTCAGGGCTTCCAACGCTATGAAACTATGAAACGCTATGTGAAGATATCCTGGCTTGTTAATTTATAATATCTCCGTAATATCATACAATCAAATTGCGTTTCCTCGGATTAATGCATGAACGTATAATCAGTATTAATCAATTAATTATAATAATTGTAATATAATAATTATAATTAATAATAGCCAGTATTAGTTCACGTAAGATGTCAGTTGATATTCTCGATGCAAATTCTGGTTACGAGATCAAAATTGACTTATCCAGCCATTAAAACGTAGTTTGGTATAAGATGACGAGAAAAAACGAGATTAGCCGAATTAACGCTTAAGTCGATTCATGACAAATTGCCTACTGGTTGATGTAATATCATCAGAAGATAAATAATCCTCCAAGGATCTGGAACATTAGCCCTTGATAACTGGAAGGTTAGCAAGGTGATGATATAGGTCAACAGAGGGACTAGGCCCAAGGGGAAGCCAACCCCATATCCACCAATTGTTTCTCTGCTGTATTATGGATTTACGACGTGTCTACCTGAATGCACAGACGTCGGATCCTAACAGTTCTGTATTCATAAAGCAATCGAAGGCTTGGCAGCAATAACTTGTCAATTTTTCTGTTATCCCAGCAGTTACTGTGTTTTTTGAAATTTGAAACGGTGTTAACACCAATTTCAAACTCGATTTTTCTAAAAAAAAAAAAAAAAAAAAAAAAAGAGGCTTCAAGTGAAAGAATTTTCAACTCACGTATATCTTCACCTGCATCCTGGGTCTCGTCTATGTCCGGCAATTTGAAATCATTTCTCATCTTAACCATAGTGCTGTTTAAAGTTTACTTCCCTTTGAAAAATTAAGGTATCATACGGCAATAAAGGCTATTTGATGATACCCTGGAAACTCGAAGAGTATTCGGCGAAATTTCGGAGGATTTTTTAAAACTCAGAAACGTAAAATCGACCACGAGCTGCGCTTAAACGACCCAGTATTATGCGGACGTCGTCAGTAAAGATGAGATTGCAGACAGAACTTTAAGCTTGGGTATAAACCAAATAATGCTATCCCACAATTTGATGATTAAAACAGGGATTAAATATATAGACGCATGAACGTAATATAACTTGCGAATCATATGTCTCTACAAAAAGTTAAGATGGTCGAATTGGATAGATGGTTGGGTATAATATTTCACGTATAATTCCAATTTCGCTCGTCCTTATAATACATTCGAAAATAGATTCAAACTTGGTGCAGTAGAATAGTTGATATAATTGGGATTCGCGTACAATAGGAGCTCATCAATTTTCCTCGTTACCTATTAGTTTTCGTTCGTATAATAGGATGGCTTGCATTCAGGTAACCGAATTCAAGTATCAAAAGTTCACTTAATCGTACACTAACTAAAATTCTGCAACTGTAATGTAAATGACGTTCCTAACGAGGCCTCCAAGACTACTAGAGATACTTTCAGTCAAGTTGATCAACAGCGGATTTTGGCAATTCACCGCGGCAGGTGAATAACGTTCTTGGCAACCGGACGCAAAGCTACGTCGTGGCAATTTGATTGGTTGGGCAAATGTGCGTGCGTACATGAACCACCGGTGACCTGTTTCTGACGTCTGTTTCACGTGGCATTGTCGACGTCGTTTAGGCGAAAATGCGTTATATACGAGCAAAGGTGGAGCCGTGGGAAAGCGAGAGAAGCCAGCAAAGTGTTGTTAGCTTCTCATTCGGCGCATTGTGTGCCAGTTTTCAAAGGAGCTGCTTGTTTGCACGCAGTTCTATTTGTTTTTCGTTGCACGGCACAATTCCATGTAAATTTTTCCCAAGCTTCTTCCTCTTTTTCTTTTTCCAACGACAGTATTATTCGTATAATTGCGACGAAACGGAATGTGAAGCTGTTCAACGTTTAATGTGACGTATGTTGCACGTATTTAGTTGAATTAATTGCAAATGGAAGGAGGATTTTAGTTAATAGAAACGAGAAATCTCTTCTTGTCACTGGTATTTTCCAACTTTGAAATCGTAGATACGAATTAGGGGCTGAATATTGTTTCAACGACATTATACTTGTGAAAATGATCAAAGGTGAAATTACGATTGTGTATTATACCAGATTTTAATTGTTACGGATGAGGAATTCCGTACTTTGTCAAGCTTTTTAGAGTTGAGTGTGTAGCTATGAACTGAAAGTTGATTTGTAAAATTAGAAACAAACTTATCACCACGTACGATTCAAATATTCCATAAATCTTGGACATCAACGAATTGAAATTATAGCTAAGAAACTAGAAACGGATTATAGTTTCGATGATCGAAAGGATCGAAGGATTGTTAATCTTAGTTTCAGGTGTCGCAATGAAGAATTTCTATATTTATATCGTAATTATACATTAAAAATTAATTTCAGTTTTTAGACTATTTACGTATCCGACTTAGGAAACAATTTCTTCTAAAATATGAAGACAATGTTACAATCTATATAAAAGTTGACCAATCATGCCAATTTAACGTTCAACGTTTATCACACTAATTGAAACTAATCACGTCACTCAGTTCGTACACATCTTCGTTATGGAAACCAGCGATTAAATCTTCGTTAATCAAATAAATGTACAACAGAACATCGCGTAATATTATCCCGTTATTAAACAACACCAAATAAAAAATCCCCACTCTCAATAGAATAACGCAATTCGTCGGTAAATAAATAAATAATTAAATTGCTCAGCTCATAAACATATAATGATTTGGCGCGCGATTTGTTTTCCTATTTGCAAATTCAGCGAAAGCAATTACCACTTGTATTTACGCGCAATTGTTTGTGTCCAGTTACCAATTAACCAATATTCTCGGCGACAATTTCGTAGCGTTGTTTATTCGTTTAACACACGCTATCAATTATTCAGCAGGAAATTGTATAGCAATTGGGTGCTCTTTAACCCGGTAACCAACGTCATTTTCCGTCCTGCAGTTGATTGTTAACATTGAAATTCGCTGCTTCCTTTAAAATTTCCCTCTCACCCCCTTCTTCTCTAATGAAATTCAGATTGCAAAAGCTTTCAATCGGCTATAACCTTCCAACATTTTCACTCGACTCTGCTCGATGAGAGGACGCTGCTCTGAGGGATTTTGATCGTATCATACGACTCTGAATAGCTCGATATATATTCCGCTGCACTTGATATACACGACGATGCATTTAATAATTAAGCGCCTGTCCCTGTTCCGTTAGAAAATCGCCATCACAGACGATTTAGTCGCGTTGAAATTGCCTGCAAGTTTCTCCGAAGTTGACGGTGTTAATACTCTTTGGTATAATAATTTATTAACGAACGATTAGATTGCGGATTTTTAGGTAAACAAGTAGTTTCGCAGATACGATCGAACAAATGGAACGCGAACAGGAATTTGTTTCGTTCTTATTTATTTCTATTTATGGCTGTGTTTTTTTTAATATTACGCGCGTATATTTCGTGTATTTTTGTGTATTTGAAATTTCTGTAAATTCAGTAAAATAGCACTAGCGGATCGGCAAACGTAAAGTTAAAATTATAAATTTCTGGTGAAAAGTTTCCAGCAGTTTTATAATTCTACGTCGAATTACTTATCGGCATGTATATTCATATTCTACATTTATATTTATTCGAATAAGAGGTAAATTTCGAATAGCTAAGGATAAAGGCAACGCGATGACATCCAGAATTTCGAAGTTTGCAACTTCCCCCTTTTCCATTTTTAAATAAAAATAGCTATTCCAGCGTATTTATATTCATTGGCTGTTACAATTTAAATCTGTCTTTTTTAGGTCGTTCTTTGTTACTCGCAGTGACGAGCTATCCGTTTTATGTGAAAATTGATCTTGCATAAAAACGTGTAGTGAAATGCGCATGGCTCTAGAAATTCGTCACAAGATAGTTCTTATTTTTACATATAACAAATTATATTGGAAAAAGAAAAGACATGTTCTAATTATTGTAAATAAAATTATACCTCATGAAATATTAAATGTGAAAACAGTAGAAAAATAATTTTATCGTTCCCTAGAAATTTGATAAGAATCTAAATATGATATTTATAGCGAGTATTATAAGAGAAGATCTTGAAATTAGTAGAAACTAAATCCCGATACTTTTCGAATACACTCTGATTTAATATCATTTTATTTTATTTGAATTGGCAATAGAATAATTCGAATTAATATGTCAAATTATATTAAAAATAATCTTTCACAGTAAATTCGTAACTGTTACTCTCTATTAATTTCTCTTTAATTACGTTGCATTTGTTAATCGTCAGTTAAAGAATCGGAAGTCGGAGAAATATTCATACGATTTTATGCAACATTCGTTGAAATTCTCTTTATACAAAATGTTTGAAACCAGAACGATTCTAATACTAATACAGATCTAATCTACTTTAATCTTACACCACGTTGTACAATTCCAAACTATATTTATCCAACTTTCACATACGCTAAATATTCGCTCTATTTTCCCAAAATACAATACCCTTTACACAGCTAACCAATTTCTTATAATCAATCAAAAATTCCATTTCAATCAAAGCAGAATTAAATCGAAATCTGCTTTTTGCGCTATGTTACGCAATCCTCTACTATATTCACTTAACTTTCATATATAAATGATCGGCTCTATTTCCAAAAAGCAAGGCCCAGCTCAAAAATCGATCACAAATTCAACCACAAAATTTCATTTCTTCCGTCATCAGCCAAAATTCATCGAAATGCAACCACGCATGGTCGTATATTATTCTAGCCGTTACGATAGGGTCGAACGAGCCGCTCCCTTGCCAAGTTGGTTAACTGCACAAAACAAAAAGTAGAGAAGATCGATGTAATTACGCGTATAAAGTAGCTAACTAAAACGAAATTTCAAAAATTTCAAAACGTGCCAGTGGACTCGTCGACTAAATCGATGAATTAAAGAAGGTTAAAAGAAGACAAATTTCACGGATCAAAGGATTCTCAACAATGCGACTAACTCGGATAACATCGTCAGGGAAATGCGCACGAATACGATAAAACATTGTACGATATAAAAATGAAAGGCTATGTCGCGGTATATTTCTATTTATCGCATCTGCAGAACAAATTCCATAAAATTCGCGTGTCAGTTAACGAGTTAATCAATTTGCGCTACGAGCAGCTCGAATCGAATCCGATGCACCGCTCCAGCGTTTTCCTCTTACGCAACTTGCGTGATCGATCCCGATGTGCCGGCTCAATAACCGAAAATTCCCAATCGAGCGTTCCTTTCCAGCATTTACACCAAGCCGGAGAGAGCGTGCGGAAAATGAAGTGACTGTACGTGAATCGGCTCTAGTGAAAGGGAGACACGCCGTAGAAGGGTGGCTGAGACGAGGGGTGGGAACGGTTTGGTCGGTGGACGAAGGGTGAGAAGGAGCCACGCGAGATGGTCGTGAGTATAAGGGTAGAGGGAGGGAGAGGGTGGAAGGGAGAAGGAAGAAGGGTTGGATGTTGGAAGGTGGTGGATGGAAGGGACGTATTGCAGAGCCTGGCAGGCACGACGATGCATTTAATAATTAACTCGCTGGATACACGACGATGGATGTCTGACGGGGTTTCGCCGGGGGCTGATGGCGGGCAGAGGGGCGAATCGAGGGGCGAGGGGTTGGTTTGTTGCAGGAGCAAGTATGGAGGGACGAAGGGAAGCAGGAGGAGGTCGGAGGAGAGAATGGTGGTCTGGAGGAAAGTGGGTGGGGCGGAGGGTGGCGGATGAGGGAAAGGGGGTAGTGCTTGGGGTAGGTAGGAAGGTTGGCAGCCGGAATGGCTCTCGTGGATGCTGCGCGACGATCAATACACCACGTGATGCCACGCGTCACGTCTTTCTCTCTCCCCCTTTCTCCAGTTCCTCTCCTTCTCACCGTCTGTCTACCCGGTCCTCTTTTTCCCTCGCTTGTTCTTTCTTTTTCAGTCTCTATTATAGTCTGCTTCCATGCCTCTTTCTCCCTTTTTCCACCGGATGCTCTCGTTTCCACTCTTGGCTCTATCTTGCAACCCCCTTCAGCCCTCCCCGCTCCCTACTACCAGTCTTCATCCTCATCCTCCTTCTTCGCCACCCCGTTTCTTTCGTACTCTCGACTCTTCTCTTTGTCCCGTTTCTCCACCTCCTTCTCTATCGTTTTCTCTCCTCGTCTGTCTGCCCGTTTAAGCTTCGGCTCTTTTTTCTTCCTAATTGTAGCGGCGCGGATTTCTTTTCTTTCCTCTACTGGCCCTCCCTCCCCCTTCGCTCTTTTCCTCTTTTCCTTACCCTATTTAATTCACCCCCTCCGGGTTGCCCTTTTCTTTCCTTGCTTTCGACTTATTCTTCCCAATTCTTCGTCCTCTTTGTTGCCTCTATACTCGTCCAGTGATTTTATTTCTTTTCTGTCTTTCTTCTTTTTTCCTTGTTGTAGTCCATCGCTTCTCGTCTGGCCTTTCTTGCTCGACGTGCGTCGTGTCGTCTCTTTTCATTTCAAGCAATCTCCTCCAGCTCTCGAACGTTCGCTATCTTTGATTCTTGCTTGCCGACGATTTTCTTCGCTACTTGGTTTCTTCCCTTCCTCTCCTGCCTCCACCGGTACACCGTAGCGACCCACGGAAGTGGAAATCGTCGAATCTCTCGACATGCAACATGCACCATTCGAAGACTATGCTTCACAGTTTTATTCCTTGCTCGGTCGTTTTATTTGTTTCTCTTCGATATTCTTTTATGACTCTATCCTCGAATTTTTAGAAAAAAAAAAAAAAAAGAAAAAATAAAGAGAAATAATCTACACTCAGTTGGATCGTTTGAATTTTGAGAAAATTTATCGTCAATTTTGAAATATCGCCGTTCGACTTTTGCATTGGATACAAATATTCATTTCGCCCATAGGTATTGCGAGTAGTTGAAGTATTTCAACCTTAGATATTTTAAGCGTTTTAAGCATTTCAGTTTCAAGTATCAAGTCACATGCCTCTTCTATGTTCAGGCAAACAACTATAAGACGATTACTATTCACAAAGGCTTCACGCTTGTTTCCTCTCCTTTCTGTCTCTTTGTTTCTATCTCTTTTGATTTTTTCCGAGCCACGATCCACGAGTTAGAGCGAAAAATTGTTCTTCCATGAAATAAATGCTATCCACGCGTCCAACCAAACTCGTCGCTCATTCGTTTATCGAAAAACGCCGCAATTTTCATTATTTTTTTCTCCTATTTTTGCCGATATCTACCGAGCCTGGCCCATTCTATGCCCGTCTTTCACGAGCGTACGTTTTCACGCGTCGAAACAGACCGCGATTCGTATCTCGTGCCAAACAAACGACGTCGATCGCACGTCTGCGATTTCCGCCGCCGAACGGCTCGAAATTCTCGCGAGCTCGCACCTCTACCATGATTTTTTGCAATCGATAGTTCTCAAGTAGTCGAGCAATTGAATTGGCAACGACCTAAGTGGCAAAAGGGTAAAAACTGATTTTCTCCGAGGGCAAAATATGCGGAAGGAAAGTTACGAATGATGGAATAGTCTAATTTTACCTTTTTGCTTTTATACGGAGGAAATTAGTAGGTGAAGAAGTTTCGGAAGATATAATCAATATTTTTTAAAGAAGTACCAACCGTACGTCGAATATAGTCTCTCTAAAACTCATTCTTCGCTATTTTATTATAGTGATAATACTCGCTGATAAATATCGATGATAACAATAACAATAACAATAATAATATGATGCTATATCATGGAAAGTAGATGATAAATAGTATCTATTGATATATTCCAGTTGCAAAATTTATTTTGAGAAAACAACTTAAAATTTCTGAATCCTGAAATTTCGAAATTTTTAATTTTATATAGCTTCTACTTTATGTCTTATTATTATACTATAATATATTGTGCAGAATATAAGATACAACGTTATATACATATAGAACACATTTATGTCATAAAGCTAATATACTTCACCGAAGTATTGATCGATCAAGATGGAAATTTGATAATATAATTAGGAGGTAACCATTAGAAGATACTAATTTGAATAGAAGAGTAGAGGATCTTATTTCATGTTATTTGTAATCTTGTCGCTATTGAGAAATTACTGCTGCATTCTATAGGAATCGATAGTGTCGAAGAGATGTCAGTTCAGAATTTAATAAGAAATACAATTCTACGAACACGGTTTATGAAAATACTTCATTAAAAATCCAAAATCCCTCTAGAAGATACAGAAATTATTTTAAAATTCCAAAAAACACGTCCATCTAGAACTATGTCCACTCTAAGAAGTAAAAATATTTTTTCCCCAATATTAATTAATTCAGGAGATAACAAAAATCTATACAGAACATTCATATATGTGACAATAAATATAATAGACGATACTAATGCAAAACAAACGTTGAATTAGAATTATCGTATACAAACAACTGATCCAAATTTGTCATTAGACATTCTGTTCTCTCGGATTGTTAACTGTTCCGATCGATGCAACACGCTTTATTCAATATCCATTTCTACTTAGTGGATGAGGTATAAAAATGGATCGACGATTGGATCTACTTTAAAGACAGAATTACGGATAGAATTCATCGTTTGTCTGATAGATGGCTCAAAGTTATAGAAACCAACGGCGAATACTTTGATCGAAAACAACTTGCTGTGTTTTTCTTAAAATAAGCCCCGAGTTTCATTGCAAAATTTGGATGATTCTTTTTTCTATGGCTTTCCTTAACAGAATCACAATGTCCCAATTGCGTACATATATCGCACGCGATACTCAACGCAGTATAACGAAATATAGTAAACCGTAGAATCGTCTATCATTTATTTCCATGGATAAAATGTCCTCTAAATTTAAACATTAGATTCAGCTAGAACCAAACATAAGATAATCATTTATCATTCACGTTATAGTACCACGCCAGAATAATTTACTTATAATTCTTAATGAGAATTGATTGTAAACTATTTTCAAATAAAAAAAAAGAAAATGGATAAAATGTAAAAGTACTTCGTACGATAAACAGGATCATAAACGATTCGGGCGATCGAAGGTCTCGTATTTCTACGAGAGAATTCTCTTTGTACTCGTGAAGCTTGCCGGTCGTCTTGCGAAGACGATGCTCAGGAGCACGAAGAAGAGGATATCGTTAGTCGTGTCTCGAAGACCCGCAAGACTTTAATTATGATGTAACCGGATCGCCGCTGTTTCCTGGGAAAAATAGGACAAGCAATAAAGGAATCCGAAGCCTGGAAGTTATCGAGATTCATATTTTCCGTTTGCCGGGACCTCCTCTCCTGTTCCAATGAATATTAATCAAAACAACGTTTAACGGAAGAGAATTCAAAGCGGAAGAAATACAATCGTTCGAACTGCGATAATTAAAGCGACACGCCTTTTGCATCGGACGACTCCCATCGATCCAAATGTTTGCATAAATTTGAATGAATAAGGAAAGTACAAATTGGATGGCTCGCTGTTCAATCGTCGTCCTTTATGCTATTATTCGTTGTACTCTGTTATACGTTCTTTTAGAATTTGTATAATTTATTTGTGTTATTATTTAGTTAGATGATTAGTCAGTTCGTTTGTTATATATCAGTTCGTGTATCTGTTACCAAATCACTTCATAAATTTTGTCTTTTCTACGTCCTAAAGATTTGATATGAAAATTGCTCGCTATCGATCGTGTTTCTTTATGACGTTAAACGTTCTGACTTTGTCATCCGTTGTTTTGGGATTTCTTTATCCACCGGTTATATTGTTATCGGTTGATGCGTCTTTTCTTGATTCATCGATATTTCCCAGGCTTGTTCACGTTCCAACTCGAACAAACGTAGTCGCATTTGTCCCAAACGAAGGCAACTAATATCCCTTCTTCGCGGCGATCTCTCCTTTTCCAAACACTGCTCTAACTACTCTAAAATTCTATTTGCATCTTAATTTCGTCGAACAGAGGATTTTATGCGACGAAATGAAAAAAGAGGAGAAGCTAGGGGTGAAAAAGAGGAAGACGGAGGGGGGAGGGGAAAGTTTCATGTAAAATGAAGTAGCCGACAGTTTATTCCGGCTCGTTCGTGCAGTACAAACGCTTCGAAATTGCAAATCTGCTCGATTGATCTCGGATGAATATTTAAGCTGGCTGCAACTCGCGTCGCTCACTTTCTCCCTTTTTCGCCTCGCTTTGACTCGATCTCAGTCACACACTGATATATTATATATGTATATATGTACTTTGTGTGTTTTCCCGTGTACATGTGCATCTCTCGTCTGTGTGGCAATTAAATTTTTCTACGAATGAGTCGCGCGTGCCAAAGTTGACGATACGTTTTAATCGTATCGCGTAACTTTGCTGTATTATCTCTACCTGTGTCTATAAAGTTTATTGTAATAATGTTCGGGCCAGAGATATCACGACGTTGATTCTGAGGGGAATAACTCGTAAAATTAACCGACTCTTTGTAGTCGAAGCGACTCGTTTATTTCGCTTTGTTGCAGTGTTTTAATTTGATGAAATTAGAATAGATCGTACCCTTGTTGCGAAAGTGTTTCCCCAGTTGTTGCTACGAGACAGTTCTCCAGGGTTATAAATGAAAATTAATTGGAACGATATTTTTATTTGTTGCACGAGTGTTACTCTGTTTGGTGATTAAGTTAATTAACGAAATAATGTGACGTGATTTGATGTGCGTATGTGTTCGTGTGTGTTATATTTACAGGTAAATTTTTATATTTCGTATTTTATATTCTGTTGCCTTTTATGTCAATTGCGTAGCGTGTTTAATTTCGATACTCTGTTTGTAAGCATTTTAGAATGTAAATGTAATTTACAATTTGTTGAATTTGCATATTTCATTAATTTATACACATTCTGCCAATGTTTATGGACTGTTACTGCAAATCGACCAGTGTTCAAATAGCTATGAGCGGTAATGCAGGCAATATTATTTAGTAATTTATTTAGCATCATTAATAACATAATATAGGAATAGTTATGTATCGCTATTAGTTGTTAATGTATTTGCGCACATATTTAGTTACTAATTATCAAAAGTAATTGAATTCGGTTTGCCTGTAAATGCAGTGATTGGACAAGTACAGGTTCGCTAGTATAATGCAACTATTGCGTCATAGTTGCGCAGATGTAACGATTGAAAACTGACATCATCAAAACAGAATACGAGTAGGAACACTAACTAATAGTCAGCATATTATTGAAATTCCATTTTTTTAGCAAATATCTCTAAATATATGTAGTATCGGGAAAAGGGACGTGCCTGACAATGGGCCATACCTGGGGCTCATTACAACATCGGGATAATTAAAGGGGATCTACCTGGAAATGGGTCAGGCACATCTGGGGGTAAGAAGAGAGTACATTAAGGAGTCGAGCAGTTGCAGCTGGGAAGTCGAGGAGAAGACGTGAAGACGTGGAGTTGCAGTTGGGAAGTCGTGAAGAAGACGTTAGGCAGTCAATTTGTGGTCAAGACGTGAAGACGTGAAGTTGTAGAGTTCAACAGAAGACGCTAAGCAGTTGAGTTAAGTCAGCTGAGAAGCTGGAAGCCGAGTAGAAGACGCACGACGATTATAGTCAGCTATATGTTGAGCATTGCTTACACGAATAAACGAACTTAACTCTCAATAACCATCATTCCTTGTCCTTGCTCTAGAAACTAAAACAAACACCATCACCCAAGTTACTACATATATTACAATAACGTATTATACTGAATTATTATAGTTATTAAATCATAGAATTAGTATGCAACTCGTGTCTTACTGTATTGTTAATTCTAGCAAATTTTCAAGTATGCTTTGAATGTATGAAATGATAGTGAATGTGAAGTGAATATGACGACACTATTCAAAATGTGACAGAACAATTCAACATAGAATTATTTTCTTAGTAGGCTAAATTGCTTCTATAGCATCAGGTTGACGATAAGATTGATTTTGAATAGTCTGTTTCTAATACTAAATGCATTGGCAGTCACGCAAATATTAGTCGATAATTATAAACAGTTTAATTAGGTTCTGTAAAGTCGGCCATCGATGATCCATGCAGCATCCTATCTATTTGCTCATTAAGTTTCAGCGGACTGCTGTCACGAGTAAACAGAAACGTTTAGAGACAGATACGCACTTGTCGAAAGCATGATTTAATGAATCGTCAGATACAGGGATTATTGTTTGAGTAAATGACAGACAGTATGACTCTTTTGATAATACGCTAGAGCATTCATTTATTAATTTATCTAAAGCGTTCCTTAAGACTGTTAAGATCGTGTTTTAACTTTGGAAATGTTTTAATAAAAACTATCAAACTATAGGTCCGTATATATTTACAAATTGTATAACATACTTTCACTGAAATGTATTTATACATTTTGTATAATACATCGTTACATTGATCTTAGAAATTTTGGATAACATTTGCTTCGAGAATCACCTAATTTATCTGTTTAATTAAGAGCTCATTTATTCAAGTCGCTCGTACCTTTGCAACGCGTTCACTGCTCCAATATTTCATTCCACAAATCCATCTTCATTCGCGAATGTTATTGATCCTGAAAACTGACGCGCCTAAAAGTTAAAAAATTAAAGTCGCATACGAAAGGGAAAATTCTCAAATTCGTCATTTGAACCAATTAACATAAAATGGAATTCGAGAAAAACGTAGAAATATTGCTGAAGAAAAAGCGATTTAAATTGTACAACATAACAAAATCATAAGTTTCATACATCACGACGCGACACAGTTGTGTAATAAAATAAAACACCATCGACAATAATTAATTAATTATTTTAACTAATCCACACAACAGGACGTGCACGTAGCTTATCAGGTTGGCGAAAATGTTGGGAAACCGTCTCTCCGCAACTATGTTTCTCTTGATCTTTTTTATCGCAACGTTTGTGCCCTGCGGTTCGTGCACAGCCGTTGAAAAATCTTTAACGCGTTTATCTGATGTAATTCGTGCGCGGACATCCTCCTCGCCTCCTGAGGGGTAACTTGCCCGATAAAATTTAATTTGCGCGAAGTATCGTGGCTCGTGGCCGTGCACGCCGTTGCTACATGGGTACGCCAGAGTGGAAATGAAACGAGCTGCACATCCGCTACCACCAAACGTGTCCCATAATCTCTGCACTAGTTAAAACGTTGTTTCATCGATCTTTATTACCGTTAGCGACTTCAACTAAACACCTCACATACCCGTGAGGCAAAACCAAGCATACAAAAATTACCCTGCTACCTGGGCATCTCATGGGACACCTGAGTACACGAGATAGTCGAGAGTTTCGATATCCTCCGAGATTAGGCTACTGTACTATGTATATGTAATACTAAGTGTATGTTGTTTATGTTGGATACTCCAAAGGATCATTGCATGTGTGCGTATCTGAAAATGATGAAATTTCATCAACTTCAACGGTTTCCTCTTTGCAACTTCTAGCGAATTTCACTCTCGCATCGAAGATGCCAATCATCTCGCGTATGTCGTGGGATGTTTGGGTACCTGGTGCGGGTATCTCACGAGCAGGATTGCCGGATTCTTAAGCGAGGAGAGGCTACCCCTGATCCTACTGCCACTTTCAATATTTCTACGATTGTTCATAAAGATAAGCTCGTGTATTGTCCGAAAAGTCACATATACAAACAAGATCACATCGCTATGGGCAATGGCAGTGGCAGTGTGGAGGTACCCTGTTCACGAGTAGTACCCGGAAGTCCTATAAGTTAGAGGAATAATCTTTAACGCTAGAAGCTAGCTATGGAAATTTCGTTTGCTGAATTGGCAAAGTAGCCGAATAATTGCTTCCTCACCGATTTCGATACCTTTGAAGTACGTTGCCATAGTCATCATTCTGAAAACTTTTTTTCTATACGTATATAGAGTGGTTGGTTTTAGTCTTCGAGTTGTGTATAAAAGAATGTTTGGTGTCATATACTCTACTGCCTTTCTACGTTTCGTATAACATTGTGCCAATTATATGTCCCATGTTGATGTAGTTGCTTCACTATCGATGCCATAAAACTCGCGTAGACATAGCTATGGTAACTGGATATGCTTGTAACTATACGTTTTAACAAATTCATCAGTGAGGAATTCTCCATGTTTTTCTATGTTTCATTTAACGTCACTGGATTGAAATTGTCACTCGTTTATGCCATTTCAATAGTCTAACTCTACCCACTTTTTCTCATTTGGAAGTCAGTGGAGTTTATAGTTACTTTTCCCACGACATACTTTTCTGCATAACTCGAGAAGTAAAATCGACCACCCTATATACGTATAGGAAAGGGTCGTTCGGAATAATAACCTTGCAAACATATTCCAAGAATTAAATCGTCTCTATTGGATGTTCGTTCTCATTGAATCTTCTTGCTGTTGTTAGGACGTAGCAATGGATCATGAAGATATTTAAACAATATACATATTCGTGGTTCTGCTATCTTTAATGGTACGTTGTGTTTTGTTCTGGAGTTTCGTGAATCTTGCATCCCACTTCTTCAGGGCGGAGCTGAAACTGAAGGTTCTGGATCTTGATGTCACTATTTATCACTACTTGTAAAGCAATGGTATAAATAGTGACATGAAGATCCAGATCCTTCAGTTTCAGGTCTGAAGAAGTAAAGTGCAAGTTTGGCCAGACGTCAGAACAAAACAACGTACTATTACATACAACGAAACCCGAAGAACCACAAATACGTCACCAATCATTGTGAAATGGACTTATCACAACCAAAATATTTCAACAATTATCGTAGAGATCTTTCACATTTGTGTGATGTGTGTTACATAAAACATTTTGAAATTTCATTAGTCCAGGCAACGTTTACCTGTCCATTCTTCGGTCGAAGATGGAATCTTCTTTTGGAAGAGACGCGATAGATTTTACAAAATAATGTCACAGTCAACGAAATTTCTAGAGTAGCTTCCAAAGTGTAGTTTATGACAGCATTGTTCCGCGAATTCGTGCTGGATAACGCCACGTATGATTACCTGACATACCGACCTATTGCGAAACAATCTAAAATCCCCCATAATCCAGAAACTCCAGAGTTATATCCTCTGACTTGAACATTGAATATTCCAATTCGTTTGTCCACGGTAATTCACCCGTTTAATGGAATTTCAAGTTGAAATTATTTGTTCGAATTAAAGCCAATTTACAGTCTGTCACACAAGAGCGTGTCTGCGATATTTCTGTAAATATTTATATATTTGTAAAAAAATTTATATGAATTGAATCTACATCTAAAACACTAATACGCTATTACTTAGTAGGGTGTCCAATCTCCTCCATTAGCGATTATAGCTTGACATCGTTTCGGCATACTCTCGACTAATTTTTGAGCGTAGGATTCTGGTAACGACCTCCATATCTTTCGAATGTGATGTACAAGTGTTCTTATTTTTGTGATACGTCTTCCTCTCAGCTTGCATTTCATTAGGGACCACACATTTTCGATAGGGTTTGCATCAGGGGACTGCGATGGCCAAGGAAGTACTGTGATGGCGTTTTTCGCTTTCCATTGGGTGCAGATGCGACTTCGATGTTTAGGGTCGTTGTCTTCTTGCAATATCCATTGGTCCTCGGTTTGGTTGAACCAACGTTTCACGGATGTGAGAAGTCCCCTTTGGTACAATTTCACCATCTTTTGTGCATTCAGATTGTCTGTAAAGACGCACAAAGTCCCAAAACCGCGTGCGTTAAAGCAACCCCAAACATGCACTTTTATAGGGTGTTTTACACTTCTTTGAATCATCCTTCTTCCATGGATAGTCCAAGCACGCCTAATAGGACACCATGCCCAAAACGAAGATTCATCAGTGAATATTATATTACTCCAATCACGATCTCTGTTTTCATTCGCCCATGCCAGACGATTTTCGACGTTTCGCGTACGCGGCACTCATATTAAAAAGCTCTGTTCCTTTCACTGTTTCAAATGAAACTGAAAGGTATTCAGCAACGCGTATTAGAGAAGTTTTCGTTTGTTTACATTCTTTTTATCTCATTCTGATTAGGTGTCAGGTTTCGCAGATATCGCAGACACGCTCTTGTGTGACAGACTGTAATTAGGATTATTCATTCTCGGGTAATTTTTTCTACTAGCGTTTGATTCGTCATTAAAAAGACTCACATTGCAGTCTCAGTTACGTATGAAGAAAATTTGTATCGCCTTTAGATTAAATTCGCGATACATTTGGCTACGTTAACTGTTTTTCTCAATTCATCGAAGATACGAAGATCATAATTGAATGAAATGAGATAGTTAGAATTTTTTCTACAAAAAGAAATCTTAGTGTCCAATCGAGTTTAAAGAAGGGGAATAATAGAAGGAACAGATCAAGATAAAATTAGAAAAAGAGAAAATATCTAGTGAAAAAATCAGTGTTCTCTGGAGATTCTCCAAGGACTAAGGAAATGTTCTTGGGAATACAGAGACAAGAGGACAGAGAAGTAAAACTGTCTGGAGAAATCTGGACAGTGAAAGTTTGAGAAAGAACAGAAAAAGTATTATCAGACAACGTCGTAGCTGTCATAGGGGAATAAGGGAAAATGGACCGTGTATGACCAGACAATCTTGTTCATAAATAAAACGTAAATTTACCTGTACGATGTAGGTTGTTTCTACGTATTTCCATCGAACGAGGATCATTTTGAGCGCGTATCAATCGCGCCAGGATCGAAAGAAGCTTTGTTAAAAATAATTGTTTTTTAATCATTTTATTTTCGAAGACAGACTTTAATGTATTTATAAGAAATTTGTTGTATTTTCCTTGCTACGTTTTAGTTTACTTTTTGAGAACAGTTTGACAACAAATATGACGGAAAGATCGTTAAAAATTTTACAAACAACCATATGCGAGGAACAATAACAAGCGGAGAGCCATATAGACATACGTTCCACAAAAATATTTTCGTTCGATATTTAATTCTGAATGCCCAATAACATTCTATGATAAATC
The DNA here is from genome assembly GCA_905333015.3 of Bombus campestris. Classification (NCBI taxonomy): domain Eukaryota; kingdom Metazoa; phylum Arthropoda; class Insecta; order Hymenoptera; family Apidae; genus Bombus; species Bombus campestris. Next base: position 9,656,970 of record HG995135.1, read on the forward strand.
TCGTCGAAAATAACTACAAAGATACATTTTTTAAAGGATCGAATAAGAAACAAGGGAAACGAAATTTATTGAATCGCTATGCTTGTTCCAGCTACGTGTTTTTAATCGTTACAGAACATGTAATAAATGGACGAATGAAACATACGATAGATTTTATTCTAGCGAGATAATCTTATCACGTTGGCAAATTAAATTAAAATTTGTATTTTATCTGTTACCCTTTGGACACGTAACATGTGATATATAAATATACTGTTTAAACACAAAATTCTATGTACCTACTTATAGTAACATCTTCCTCAAGAAATTGAAAAACAATTATCACTTTCTATCTCCAACAAAATTCATCTCTCAAGAGCTTAACTTAATAGCCTACTGATGTTTGCGAATTTTTTTATATTTCCACTTTGCTCTCGCTTTAGCAAACAAAACAGGTAGCTAAAATTGAAACGAGAACTCTCGCCTGTCAGTAACAATCTTTTTCTACTTTCCTCAAACTCGAGACATCTTTTAACAGCAGACAAATAAAAATACTTCCGTGAATCGGGTCAGAAACGACGAAATCTCGTCGAGTAGTTTCTCCAGCCACTCTATGACTAATTCCGCACTCTATGACGTTAGAAAAGTACGATCGAATCGAACGCGACTGACTAAAACGCTGTAAGCTTAAATGCTCGATATCTGCAAATTTGACAGGACACCCTGTACGAACTCACGCACGAGATTTAGCCGACCGACTCCTTGGCTCGAGGAGCAGCCGCTGCAATTAGAAAAATCAGTGCATCGCGCAGCGCGCACGAGACAAAGCGGAAGCCTCCGCCTTGTTGAACGTACTCGCATAAACGCCGCTATACGGCCACGTATATCGCGTCTGTGGAGTTTGTCGGTGCGTCGTTTACCAGGGAGTCGGCTGAATGCACAGCGAAGACGCAGACGAACGCATTCTATACGCTCTCGGTGAATGCATCTGCCGGCGCAGTTGCAACCTGTGTGCCGGCTCTGGTCTCCGGTGTAATTGAATAGAGTAGCAGTGGCGTCGGCGGCGGTGGTGCAGGGACGGCGGAACAGGGAACGGGGGAACGGCGAGGGTGAAAAGTGAGAGAGATAACTCGTGACAGCGTAGACCGGAACACAGTTGCGCGTAGCGCCGCCTCATTGTTTACGGATAAACCGACGCTGCTGTGTTACGTCGCGTCGTGAATGCGTTTATTCCCTTCAGATCGCATTTCCCGCGCGCAACGCTCCTCGTCGCTCGCGTTCCTCGCGAAGCCGGAAGAGCGCGGAAGACCGCGTAATTTCACGCTGATTTCCTCCTGCTTCGTTTTTCTTCCTTTTTTGGACAGGTGTTTGTAGAAGAATCATCGTTGCGCGGTTTGCTTTCGGCAGGGCAGAACAGACTTGTTTAGACGTCGAAGCGTCCTTTTTGTGGATGGAACGGAACCATCCAGCTGAGTAGACGGTGTTAGTTTATTCGAGCTTCCTAGAAACCAAACCGCTCAACTACGATTTCTGTTCGGTCGACTATGATTTTGTCACGTTGGAGACACAGGAAATTGCGAAATTAATAGATCGTCGGTACTATCCTCTCGTCGCAGGGTGAAGAAAATTGAACTTCGTATACGAAAATAGAGTTTTATTATATCAACCCAACAGGGTGACGGTTCGAAATTGCTACAACAGAATAATCTCGAGCGCTTGTTTAGGGGGGTTTTTATATTGGAGCTTAATTCTGTGGCGGTTGATAGAGGTGTTGGTATCCTTGATACGAGGCACAACAATAACAACAACATGAGTCGCTCTCGCTTTGCCTCGTCTTATGGCCCATGTGTCACCACAGTCCCTTTGGAGGGATTATCGTTGGGTGTGTGACAATTTCTTTTGTTCATTTGATTGCATACAGTTCAATTTCGTGAAAGACCAACGATTCGTAGTGTTTACTAACTTTTGCCCACGATATTTCTTCCTCTGGAGTATTTTAATATATAGGGGATGATATTTAAGCAGATGAACTTTTTTGAATGAGATAGCTATGTATTTAGCTGTTAGGTTATTCCTCGTGGTAAAGAATATTAAATTAGGAAAAGATTCAATTGGAAAACGAACACGACGCAAACAGTAAACATCGTTGTTTCATCTCTACGAAATATGGCAACGCATACAACTCAGATGCTAAGCTATTTCTCAGCTTCTGAAAAACGGATCCAGATGAAACATATCCTATTCTCTTCCCCCGGCATTAAACTATACGACAGAGAATACACCATCAAAATATATACGGTAGGTTTTACGTGACGCGGGTACAAACAGACAGACGAAAATTCTAGAAATTATTAATAATTGATTCTCAAATAATTGAAATTGTTTTCGACTCAGTAGTTTATGAACTGTTCGTGAACTATGAACTGGATCACTGTTCTTTTTCTTCTTGTTGAATATATAGACAAAACCCTTCCACTATTTTATTACATAAGAATATAAATATAGATATAAATAAATATATCTACATGTTGGATTATAGATTAGAAAACAAAAAGACTATGTTTCTTGCCTCTGTGTTATCTTGTTAGTCTTCTATTCAATCATGGATACCGAATAATGCAGCTTCACTAATTCGTCTTTGGATTTTTTTCTTTAGTTTGAAAGAATTATATTTGCAAAAAGAAAAGAGAAGAAAATTAAGGGTACATTTAGAGTTACATAGGGAAAGAATAATAAGATTCCAATGATTTTTAATTTAAACAAATAAATGAAAAATAATACGAATCTGTATGTAGAATATAACAACTGAAAGATATTATTATCGTAATTAAATATGTTTTGAAAAATGGATTATTTCAGTGTATTTTCAACGACGAATATTTCTTCATATTTTTAATGTATTTCTTCGTAGCGCAAATATTATAACGATACCTTTAGGCGACCAGTGCTTTCTAGTATTTAAAATGGAACACACGACGTTCCTTTTTCAGAATCTGTTTTATCGCCGTTGCCATAAACTTTCTATGAATGAACAGATATTCCGTCCCATTTTTTCTACCTTTGTCCCATGATGGAATGGTACAAAAAATTTTGCAGTTTTAGGAAGCATTTTCAAAAACAAATGGTATTCGTTCCATATTGCCACACTTTGCTATGTCTTATTGCGTAAATACGACGAGAAATATTGCTGGCCGGAAAAATATTAAAAGCAACAGAATCCCCATAAACGTTAATGTTCATCAGTTTCTTCACAGATCCTTGGCAATATTCCTAAATTACATACGTGTTTCATATTTCTAAAAACTCGTATCATCTTTAGTTGTTGTTATTATAACGAATATAAAAATGGAATTTCTTTAGATCATTGAATTTGAAAAAGTATTCGATCAATTTTAAAAAGGACGAAATATAATTATCTTCTTATCAGTTACAGTCTTCCTATCAATTACAGACATTTGCCATAAAAAATTATCGTCAGCCAGTCGGTGTCAAATGTCCGTGAAAATAATCGTTAGTCTGCCCGTGTCAAATGTCTGTGAAAATAATCGTTAGTCGGATCGATTTCATTGTGGATCGAGATCATCTAGAGCAGAATATCAAAGAAACGTCCGTCAGAGGATGACTTTATTTCTGAGACGTCGTTTCAGTTTGCGGAAACGTTTAAGATTGTTGTTCGTTGTTTTCTCTCCTGACGAGAGAAAATTTGATTTTCTTCGTACAGGTTGTGCTCGTGACAAGCTGGACGTGATAAATTTACGACATTTCGCGTTTATGAACGATCCCGCTCGTACAGAAAAGCATGCGCTTGCTTTATCTCTGCAATTGACAATGTAAAGCTCGGGTTAAATGGAGAAATCGACATTTCAGTCCGATATGTTACTCGAGAATAATTGATACCGCAAAAAAGTTCGGCGGGACATCGAAAAGCTGAGTGGGATCGTTAATATAGATATTGCCGGAAACGACTGCATTGTTCGCGCCAACATAAACCCGATATTTTTGAGACATGATTGATTACCTGGCTGCCGATTATGTAGCTGAGAAATTGCGTGGAATTAAGCATCTGCGGTGAATGGTTATTTGATGTAATTAGTCCTTCATCTTTATTGGTGCGATATCCACAGCGATATCAATATGCGTTGATAGTTTTCCATAAAAATTCCGTAGATTCGCAACGATGCGTTTTCGAGGATTCCATCGATTTTTCTTATGACACGCGTCTGCGAGTAAATTTGTCATTTCCTGCAGGAAAGTATTCTCTTGGGGAACTAAAAATTAATATCGATGAATCCATTTCAATCCTTAAAGATGTACAATACTGAAGATTATAAGATCAGAGGGCAATAAGACTGATTTTCATTGAAGAAATCACACCTGTTTACTTATGATAACGAGAGAAATCTGGATCATCTTCTGTCTAATTAAATTATTTTAAACGTACGTTCAGGAAGATACGGAACCCTCTTTACTCTCCATTATCGTATAATTTCCCGATTCTAAAGACAGTTATAACCAGATTGTGGGTGTCCATGGAAAACGATATTTGTATAAACGCAAATAAAAGAATGGAACGTATAAAAGGATTTGTTTCGCCTATAAAATTTTATGACGTGTAGTTTACTTTGGACACGTTGCATGATTTTTCGCAATACGCGTATTCTGCACATTTTTCTGCCTTTAATTCCCCGATAAATGCACAAAAATCCACAGTCCAGTTATAACGATCCAGCGAACACTGTACTCGCATTTCCTACACTTTTTTTGTTATACATATATTTCAAGTTCCCATGAATAAATAAATAAATAAATAAATCCCATGAATATTCATCAACATTCTCAATCGCGTCATTAAATCGTTACCTTATCGCGCATTATCTCCACATATTATTTATATCCAATAAATTACTCCTGCGGACCAAACGCGCATACTTTCACTTCCCATAAATAAATCCCCATACACGCAAATGTCCAGAAACGCTCACAGATGCCCATAAACCGTGACAATCGACTCGTTAAATTTTTCTTGCGCCCTGTATCATCTCCCCAAGCAAACTCTCTATCTGTCTGTACTCAGTTACTCGTGTAACAGTTACTCGTTCAACATATAAACCAGGAAACTCAGAAATTTCCACGATGCATCGCAACAGACACACCGCACACAGTCGACACCTGATGCACACGTGGTACATCGGCCGGTGTATCCGCGCGGACGTTAATAATTCGCGTCGCGTTGCGTAGGTGCTATTTGCATTCCTCGGCCTGAAGTTGTTGGCCGGCTGAGTAATGCGCGATCTGTGTTACTGGAGATGTATCGATATCGCAGTTACCCGTCTACCACCGATCCTCGTAAGGCTATTAATTATCACAATCGACGGATGCGTTACACGCGTTTCACGTCCATCAGGGATCGAGGGACCGGTAATTCGTTTGTACGAAACGGAACGGGGCCAGGCTTCATCGTTTTCCATTCAAGTTGTCGAGTTTATTCGCTGTGGTTAACCGACTCGTGTGCGTGCACAGAGAGCGAGAATAATGTCTGGAATTAATCGAGCACTGTTTCGAACAACAGCAGCGAACCTCGATTTATTCATTGATTTTCTGCGTTGGTAATTTTGTCGAAATACTTTCTGCAGGGTTTAGGTGGTTGGATGTTTGAAGGAATTTGGAATGTACAGAATGAGTTGTTCCTTTCGTAGGAATAACACGTTAGGATCGCATAAGATTACGACAGATGATCAAATAAGAAACAATTGGTAATATTCTGAAGCGTCGGTAATTCATTGAAATTAATTGAAACAGCTGCAAACACGTAGAAACTCGACAAGTTGGATGTAATTCGACGTTTCTGAATTCTATTGCTACAAATTAACGAATATAAAACTACTTGCAACAGTTGGTATAAAGATTGCACATATTAATTATTCGTCTGAAAATATTCAAATTAACAATGATGTAGTTGGATTTGGAAAATGCTTTAAATTTTATTTGCAAGCAAGCGAGAAAATGTTGCATCGAACATGGAAATGCCACCAACTGTATATGTCATTTATCCTTCAATATTAAATTAAACTACTGCGAGCAAACAAATGTAAAACAACTCGCGATATCGTACGGCATCGCCAGTTTGCTTCAACCGATCCAAACAACCTCGAAAACGTAGAAACACGACAAGCGTCTTTGATCGCGTGAGAGAGGAACGAGGGGCACGGTGGCGCGATTTTCGTCGCGGGATTCGTTAGAAAATGAAAAGTAAGAACAGCAGGAAGCATTGGAGACTGCGTCAAAGGGTAGCGTAGCGTTTCTTCGTCGCAGTTTTGCAGACGATCGTGCAACGGCTATGTCGTAGACAGAGTCTCGTGCTTCCAAAGAAATTCTCGAAAGGTAGCCATATAGCGCAACTCATGCAATATATCAGACACTTACTTTGTCGATGCTTCGACTGAATTCGACTCTGAGCTGGTTGAACGTTCCAATTTCCTTTTCTCAAATCCTTTTCTTTCAATTTCTCCGCGATAGCCTCCACAAACTGTCATCAACATACTCGTACGGATCTAAATAGAATTTTCAATATTTGCTTCTCGATAGTTCGATTCTCAGGTCATCTTTCATCCAATCTTTCTTATTAATCGAATTTGCCGAGGATAATACGAAAGAAAAAAAATGATGACAATTAATTAGATCGTGTCCATATGTTCTTAGACATTTTGCAAATTTTAACTTCATTTTTATTCCAGACTATGTTTACTTACCAAGCAATATTTTTCATCTTCAGGGATTATTCAGGCGTAGGATTATTTGAAATGTTGCAATATCTTCTTTGGCTGATTTTATTAACAATTTTCGGTACGTTTCACGTGAGAAATTGCCGTTTCCGAGGGTAGAAGCAGAAGGAATATTCTTAAGGAAGAGACTAGACGATATTCCAAGTGTGATACAACATTTTTTTAAAAATAATTTTACAAGTGTAAATCTCGATGGAAAAAGTTATGGGTAAAACTAACCCGAAATCAGCGGAAGCGAAGGACAATCTGTTTCTCGCATGAATCTCGCGGATAGATGGAAGTTGGCAACTTATTCATCGGATTGCATGTCAAAGTCGTTTATTTCCACTATTGTCAATTTTTATTATGACAGTGTGGAGAAGAAAGCGCGCAACAAAACGGTGATAGACGTGTAACAGGAAAAATCACTTTCGCGAAATGAATCGAAAAATAAACAAGCCTCCGTTTTATATGCCGTTATATGTACATCGAATCGAGTATGGGAAATCTCGGCGTGCTAGCGAAAAACAGTTTATTGAAACAGTCGCGAACGAACGGGGCGCGATGTTACGTCGTGAAATGAAAAAGCTACAACGGTAAATATTCATAACTTCGACTGTACAGGGAAGACCGGTAAAAGGTGAAAGGAAATAATTCAGGTAAATAAAGAACTTTCCGGCGACGCGTTGCTGTAAATAGAAAAACGGACGAAGAAAAGCTAAAAAGATCGTTTTTACGGCTGCTTGGCTGCTGCTTCGAAGAAACACTCGTCATCTGGAAATTATCGTTATATCCAGACTTAATTTTCCATGCTAATTAAAATACAACCGCTCGTTGACTAATAAAATTTTCCTCCCAGTTATTATCTCTGTCTTTTGAACTAATCTAAAATGTCCAAGATTTTCTACTTTCATTTCGAGGTCCACCAACATTACGCTATTAAATTTCCGTAAAACAGTATTCTTGCATTAATGTGTCACTTACGAGGCGAGTTTGGCAACTCGTAAAACTCAACAAACTCTGAAAGTTTGCGCAAACATATCTCACGAGATGCTAATATCGCAAGTTTGAGTCATCGTTATCTAGTTTCCAATTACGCCTTTCACACTAGTTCTGGAAATTACGAGACATGAAAATACTTCATACGTGAAAATGAACTGTGTTGATGAATTCTTCTAATCTCTGCAACTGTTCTCCACGTGTTTTCTCATAAATTCTAAGGAATTCAAATCGAAATACAGAGAATGAAATAGACAAACAGGGAAAATCGAACGCGCTTTTATAAGGTGAGGCGACCAACTTCTCTGTCCGAGACAATGATTTACGCGGTCTGCGTTGGAACGAGGGCACACGCAGGTGCGCGCGTGTGATGTTCCGGTAGGCGTGCGCTGGAGCGGCGAGAGGGCTCATGAAACATTCATGCGGACACTGCCACCGTGACACCGCTTAAAACTGCGTGCAAAAAATGCTCTAGCTCGCGCGAGGGTGATATAGGCACGTTCAAACGATTTCGCGGTTACGTGGTTTTCCGCCTTGATTTCTCTCGCCAGCGCCACCCCGAACGCCCCTTCGTTGTTGCGTCGAATTTCGTTACGCTCCCCGTGCCGCTAGTTCCCCTTGTTTGTACTTTTCCTGTCAGCGTTAGTCCTATATCTTTCTTTCCTTTTCATTCCTATTTAGACGTGCTGGTATGTTTTATTTTATTTCTTTTTTTTTTTTTTTTTAGAGCTTGATATTTTGATATTTTTATTTTTTAAAAATTTCATTACCTTTTGGAACAGATCGCGGACGAATGTATCGAAGGTAGAAGTTTTTCGAAGATAAAACCAGAATTGTAATTGTGTATGGTCATTCCTCGATTGAAACATTAAACGCGTGCAGATGTTTTGAAAGATTTGTCGAACATGCAATCATCTGATTTAAAAAATTATTATTTGTGACGTTAAATTACGGAGTTTTAATAAATTTTCAATTTTCATACGTCGCTCTCTGATACTTAAAACACGTGTATTACGTATTGTCGAAGTAATTACTTCAAGAGAAACTCTACATCTTTACTTTTGTATATCCGTGACCTGGGAACCGCTCTTACAAAGAGAATAGAATTTAGTGAAACAAACAAGTTCGAGGTAAGGAGAGGTACATATTATTGTGCCCTTGAATATAAATTATGTTTTGGATTACAAGGTCTAAAAACAAAAGAACTATAAGTAGATTTCTATTTTATTTCTGTTTCTTGTAGCCTTCAGCTAGAGCTGCAAGGTTAAGTTTTTGGTAATGCCCTTTGCTATAAACTATATGAACGTGCTCCCTATCATGGCTTCTTATATTGTATTGTAACACTGTAAGAGTGAGGATTTGAATCAACATACACTATACCTATACCTTTATTTATTTCAATATGTTTTTCTATTACAAATTCATCCACTCGTTCTTCTATCAGTCAACCTCAATACGTATGTGGCAAATTTCTTTCTAATTCCAATCTTTGGAAAAATAATGTTTACTATCTTCTGATTATGCAACAATCGATTATTTAAATTAACAATGTGCGATATTCATACCAGATACCATTGCGAAAATTAATCCCAGTTGATGTCTTATTCCACGTGTTAAAATTTATCATACGCAACCCAATTTCTCTGATATCTTTGCTATTAATTTGAGACGGTGTTTTATGAAAAGACTGGAACGTTGAAGAAACGCTACGAAAATATCGAACAGGATTATGATCACAGACATAACGCAGAAACGATTTTACATAAATCATCGACTTGGTGGATTAGCTTAAGAAATATCTAGCGGCGAATCGTCGAAAACGTTTTCAATTAGCCCATCGTTCTACCAAACAGAGAAGATAGAAACGAGGAAATTCACAGAGTTGGGAAAATTGAAGTGATTAAGGGGTGAAGTTCTCGAAAAGGCGTACTGGATACCGCTATCAACGGTTTTATTCTCGTGAAACGGGGGAGAAAGCGGGAAGGTTCGAGGTGGATGATCGAGAAGAAGAGGAAATAGTCGATCTCACGAACCATATATTTCCAACGATCAATCTTCTTTAAACCAATAAAAGTACTCACGCCGCCCTTACAAATGATCCCAAGTTGAAAATGAAAGATCTCTCGCTCGTTAGAGCGTTGCTCTAGCAACTTATCGAGCAAGTACCTTGCATTAGAGTATTCTAAGAATAGAGTTGTTTATCCTAGTGTCGAACGATGTTTGAGTATTTGAAGTTCGAAAGAGTAATCGAATGAATTTCGTTGTTTGAGATTTTGCGATCTCCCAATGCAGTCACTTCACAGTGACTTTGGAATTACTTTGGCATCGAATGAGACGATGATTTTATAGTTTCAGAGACACAGTTCTTTAGTTCGTAGAAAGGAATTGGTCGAGTATGTAATTTTAATAAGAGATTCAACTAAAAATTGGCGTTTACTTTTTAATTATATTTCCAAGTTAGAGAAACACCAGTTCATTTGTATGACTAGGCAAACAGGCAGAGGAATTTTGGCTATTGGAATTTTAGGAATCGATGTATATATTTAACATGAAATGACTCGATACCTTCAGATTTTTATCTATTTGTTGTACCAATTGTAATTATTTGATCGTGTTAATTCTAAAGAAACACGTGGACGTGATTGTACACTTTTTGCTAAAGAAAGGAACATCTCCTAACTTTTCCCAGAATATTAAGAAGACACAAAAGATAAAAAACAGTCTTACAACTTGTGACTCGTGAAATATCATTTAAAGTTTCCAAATAAAGCAGAAAACGAATATTGGAACGTGCATATTTTACCAAAAAGGAATACCTCGAAGCTCCTCTCAGAGCACAAAAATAACAAAAGGGAATCTTGTAACTTGCCACTTATAAAATTTCGTTCAAGCTCACCGAATAAAGCAGGAAAGTATTGGAACGTTCGCTTTTTTCCAAAAAAAGAGCACACCTCAGAACTTACTTTGAAACATAAAAATAATAAAAAGAAGTCCCGTAGCTTATGACTTATAAAATATCGGTCAAACTTCTCGAAGAAAGTCGAAAACAGTATTTTTTACCAAAAATTGCATCTCAGAATTTCCCTCGAAACTTCCCTCATAACAGAAGGACAATAAACAGGAATCTTGCGTAGCTTACAATAAAATTCCATTTAAACTTCCCAGATAGAGCAGAGATCAAATATTGGAACGTCCATAGTTTACCAAAAAATTGCACCTCAGAATTTCCCTCGGAACTTCCCTCATAACAGAAGGACAATAAAAAGGAATCTTGCGTAGCTTACAATAAAATTCCATTTAAACTTCCCAGATAGAGCAGAGATCAAATATTGGAACGTCCATAGTTTACCAAAAAATTGCACTTCAGAATTTCCCTCGGAACTTCCCTCATAACAGAAGGACAATAAACAGGAATCTTGCGTAGCTTACAATAAAATTCCATTTAAACTTCCCAGATAGAGCAGAGATCAAATATTGGAACGTCCATAGTTTACCAAAAAATTGCACTTCAGAATTTCCCTCGGAACTTCCCTCATAACAGAAGGACAATAAAAAAAGAATCTTGTGTAGCTTACAACAAAATTCCATTTAAACTTCCCAGATAGAGCAGAGATCAAATATTGGAACGTCCATAGTTTACCAAAAAATTGCACCTAAGAATTTCCCTCGAAACTTCCCTCATAACAGAAGGACAATAAACAGGAATCTTGCGTAGCTTACAATAAAATTCCATTTAAACTTCCCAGATAAATCAGAGATCAAATATTGGAACGTCCATATTTGACCAAAAAATTGCACCTCAGAATTTCTCTCGGAACTTCCCTCATAACAGAGGGACAATAAAAAGGAATCTTGCGTAGCTTACAATAAAATTCCATTTAAACTTCCCAGATAAATCAGAGATCAAATATTGGAACGTCCATATTTGACCAAAAAATTGCACCTCAGAATTTCCCTCGGAACTTCCCTCATAACAGAAGGACAATAAACAGGAATCTTGCGTAGCTTACAATAAAATTCCATTTAAATTTCCCAGATAGAGCAGAGATCAAATATTGGAACGTCCATAGTTTACCAAAAAATTGCACCTCAGAATTTCCCTCGGAACTTCCCTCATAACAGAAGGACAATAAACAGGAATCTTGCGTAGCTTACAATAAAATTCCATTTAAACTTCCCAGATAGAGCAGAGATCAAATATTGGAACGTCCATAGTTTACCAAAAAATTGCACCTCAGAATTTCCCTCGGAACTTCCCTCATAACAGAAGGACAATAAACAGGAATCTTGCGTAGCTTACAATAAAATTCCATTTAAACTTCCCAGATAGAGCAGAGATCAAATATTGGAACGTCCATAGTTTACCAAAAAATTGCACCTCAGAATTTCCCTCGGAACTTCCCTCATAACAGAAGGACAATAAACAGGAATCTTGCGTAGCTTACAATAAAATTCCATTTAAACTTCCCAGATAGAGCAGAGATCAAATATTGGAACGTCCATAGTTTACCAAAAAATTGCACCTCAGAATTTCCCTCGGAACTTCCCTCATAACAGAAGGACAATAAAAAAAGAATCTTGTGTAGCTTACAACAAAATTCCATTTAAACTTCCCAGATAGAGCAGAGATCAAATATTGGAACGTCCATAGTTTACCAAAAAATTGCACCTCAGAATTTCCCTCGGAACTTCCCTCATAACAGAAGGACAATAAACAGGAATCTTGCGTAGCTTACAATAAAATTCCATTTAAACTTCCCAGATAGAGCAGAGATCAAATATAGGAACGTCCATAGTTTACCAAAAAATTGCACCTAAGAATTTCCCTCGGAACTTCCCTCATAACAGAAGGACAATAAAAAGGAATCTTGCGTAGCTTACAATAAAATTCCATTTAAACTTCCCAGATAGAGCAGAGATCAAATATTGGAACGTCCATAGTTTACCAAAAAATTGCACTTCAGAATTTCCCTCGGAACTTCCCTCATAACAGAAGGACAATAAAAAGGAATCTTGCGTAGCTTACAATAAAATTCCATTTAAACTTCCCAGATAGAGCAGAGATCAAATATTGGAACGTCCATAGTTTACCAAAAAATTGCACTTCAGAATTTCCCTCGGAACTTCCCTCATAACAGAAGGACAATAAAAAGGAATCTTGCGTAGCTTACAATAAAATTCCATTTAAATTTCCCAGATAGAGCAGAGATCAAATATTGAAACGTCCATATTTTACCAAAAAAAGTACACCTCAAAACTACCCTTAAAACACAAAAACAATAAAAAGATAGTCTTTCGATACGAAGAAACATATCACAAATAGAAAATTACTTTGATAAACTTGGTCCAACTTGGCTCTAGCGGAATCGTCTTCGTAGCAACTAAAGTAATTCTGAATTTACCATTGAACATCTGCCTAGATCCTGTGGCGAGCATTAAATGTGCATCAGGAGTCGGAGGTTGAAGCGAATTACGGTCGCGGTCGAGAGGATAGAACGATAGTCGGGGGAGAGAGTCGATGAGAAACTGATCGGTATGCCGAACACGCGATGTCTAAACCGGCGATTATCATATTTATGATGTCTTCTCGTTTGGTGGAACGGGGCAAGGCCGCTGGCTTATACACGCGATTTCAACGTCGATCCCTTCGCGTTTTCCGTTGCGGGGCATTTCGCCCGTGATTGAATAATTAAGCCGTGATCGAATTAAATCGAGCCATTAACGGTTTCGTCTTTCGTTTGCGTGTTCGTACGAGCAAATGAGAAAACAGAAAGAAGAAAAAGAGAGCGGGAGAAGGAATATTCATGACGCTTCTTTCGGGACTAATTATCATGCAGATGCACAGTACGGCATCTTGTTGAAGTTATTAGATGTATGAAGAAAGGAACGCGTGGATAAATTGTAAAGTAGAAAATATATTTTAATGCAGAAGTGTAAATACTAGTAGGAATATAATTTGAACTGGTCCAGATCCGCACGCTAGCAGTGTCACCCTATCACTGAAAGCCCTGAAGCCATCGTCTCCTGTCTACTGTTTATGGTCTGCCTTCGTCCCAGTCTTTTGTCTATACGCTGTCGATGGCCTCAGTGCTTGAGAAAACTAAAAAGACCAGATGTAGAGTTTTCTTAAAAGCGGTGATCACTTCAACACATCCGAACGAGGATAAGAAAGAATGCGTATAATGTGCAGTTTCATCGACAATTGATATCGGGCAAATCGAGGCGAGTTAAAGTTTGTTCATCGAATCTTCGCTAGTATTTACGTACCTGCTGCATCGATTGAGGTATCTCGAATATTTATTTCTTTGTTCAATAGCGTTTAAGCGAATAGTGCCGATACTGGGAAAAATCTTACCATTTTCTCGTAAATGTCAGTGCAGAAATTACATTATGTCCTGCCTCCTTTATCATTGTTTCAGATATTATGTTGACATTTAGCAAAGAACAGAGATTTTGCGCAACTTTTAAGATTTCCTTGGTACGAGCGTGGTCGGAAGTACACTATGCGAGCAAGTCGCGATTACGAATGGATTTCGCTAAAAAAATTGGGAAACATCCGATGTAACAATTTATAGCAGAGGAAAATTATATAACAATGTAATGGAATATGTTCTTGACACAGGGCGGTCAAAATCAAATATCATAGCTGTTATAGCATGTGATAGTATAAGTATAAAATATTAGTATATAGTATAGTATTAGTATTAATATATAGTATATATTATTATATTATATTATAGTATATATAGTATAGTATTAGTATTAGTATATAGTATATATTATTATATTATAGTATATATTAGTATATGGCATAAGTATTAGTATAAATTCTAAAGTTGTTACATTAAAAAAATTTGGTTATAAATGATTAAAATTTTGTTGATTGCCGATAAACATAATCGATAACGGGAATTTTATTTTGTTTACGAGTAACCATTATCGATAACAGACATTTTATTTTGTTTACCAATAATCAATATAAATGATAGGATGATTTTTTGCTTGCCGATAACCATTATCGACGGAAACAAATTTTTCTGGTTATATTCGGCTATCGTCGATTGTTATTAACATTGTTAATAATTAGTACGTATTTATTGACAGCATAAATAATCTGAATTAAAAGGTTACATATTTTATTAGGTGGAAAGAGAATATAAAAATATATGAAACAAAGAATAGGATAAACGATAGATATTGTAATGCAATATTAATACAAGTATTAATAAAAATATTGTACTACAATATCTTTCATCCTATTCTTTCTTATTGTCAGCGAATGCCAATTGTCGGCAATGTTAATAGCAATTGACAATAGTCGAGCGTAACCAGAAAAATATTTTTCCCGTTGATATTGGTCGACGGTAACTGAAAAAATGGTTACAATAAAATTCGGACCATCGATTATGGTCACTGGTAATCGAAACTAAATTTTCGTCATTGGTAAAGATTACTGATAGCAAAAATTAAAAAAGCAAAAAAAAAAAAAACAAAAAACAAAAACAAAAATGTCAATCATACATAATGATTATTTGTAATCAGAAAAACAAAAAATTAATATTCTTTAAACGTTTTATTTTTCGAGAAATTTCTTTATAATTTATTGATAATTGGCAATGTTTAAAATAACTGTTATTTTGAATCTCTGGTCAAAATTGCAGGATGGTTTGCACCAAGTTTTTTTTTAAATTATCTTCTAAAGAAGCAAAGAAATGTTTGAATCGGAAATTAGAATTATTCATATTTTTACTTAAATTTTTCATATTTAAGTTTATTATATCTTGTAGCAAACGCTATATAACATGGATTGACAAAGAAAAATCTATGATGAACGAGTGATTAGATTTTGATGTACAAACGATTTTTACTAATCCTCCATCGATTTTTTAGAGGTCGTTTGGATCGTTTAAGTTTTTATTAATTATTTACAGGCTAATGATCTCATCGAATAATAACATCAAAATGGAAGGACGATTATTTCGATTTTTATCCACTGCTTGCTGCATTGTGCGACGCACGGATACTTCTTTTATGTTACGTTAATTTTCCGTTAGTCACGGGCGCAAATCATCGCGGCGATTATCGATTTTTATGTATTCTACTCCGTTAATGAATCAGCTTCGATCAACCGAGAATTATGGCAGTTCTTCACGTTGCTATGAAAAAGCCTTACGACGTAGTTACAAACTGAAATTTATACCGGCGTTTATAGGAAGTTATTGGCAGATTCTTGCTCCTGATATTGTTTGATAGAGTTTGTGAGCGTTTTAAAGGATTGAAGTCATAAATTTGCTCATCGTAATTTGTCTGTTTTATTGATGAAACGATCACTATGAATCGTCTCTTTTTTTGAAAATTGTTGGGAACTTTTGGTTGATAATTTCGTTTGATGAAGTTTGAAAGTGTTTGAGAGTGTTTGAGGTGGTCGAAGGTATATCTATTTCATTGCAGCTTATTTGTGATTTAATGATCTTTGCAGTTGTTTAAAAGGCTATGGAGGCTTGAAGTCATACGTCATTTCCCGGCGATTTATTTCTTTTATCGGCGATGAAATCATTAAATTTTGTCTGATTGCGCGTTCCTCGTATCTCACCGTCTTAGTTTGCCCTAGTTGCATAATTCCTAAGCAAATAGACAGACTGAATCATAGTATAATGCATTTACGATATATACACATATCCCTCAAACTACCAGAAACATTCAAAGTGATGTATATGTATTTGCAACTTGAACCGAAAGGGTTGGAGGGCTAATCAAACATTTGACTAGCGTAATATTCGAGCGTTTGGATAATAGCTATTCAGATAATGTAGCTATTATGCTATGTTACTTGTTACCTCCAAACAGTTTATGGCTCACTACAAACGCTAGCGGCTGGAAAATATCGTCTTGATTTTCACAATTAAGTTCATGTTTCAGCCAAACCGTTATATTAAAAAAAAGATGAAAATAATAATAATTCCTAAAATCCGCCAAATAATTTGTCGCAGGAAAAAACAGGAAAAACAACGATGTATTGTGATTGAAAAAAATTTAAGAATAATTGTAGAAAAGAATGTAAAATTGTAATGCCAAAATTGTAGAATTTTCACTTTTTTCGACACTGAAACGGGACATTGAATTTTCTCCATAATTAAAGGCTGACAGGTACAAGATTTTCTATTGATGGAGCCTGTCGTTTTCACGCATTCGAACCTCACTGATGCACAAGTTGATAAAAACTTGCTTCTTGGCACTTACACTGTTTTCTACAGCCACTCTTCGATTGATCGCATGCCAAGCCGCATCTATCTCACATATTAATGCGTTTTACCGGCATAAATCAGCAGATACTGTTTGAAGATCGGCGATAATATAATCCGCTGCGTGTCAGCTCTCCCCTCGGTTTTCCACCTGTCAGCATTTTTTTTATTTTTAATTCACTTGTAAAAATGCTATAAACGATTCGATCGATAACTTGAGACTTGTTTCTCTTGTAGATCTGTTCTCCTATAAAGACAACTTCGTTTAAAATTCGAGCCCATGCGATCAATTTTTTGAACCACTATTTTTGCCTATGATTTTCCTTATTTGCCAGAAAACTTGAAACAATTCGACACCGACAGAGTGTAGGAGCTTCCCGAAAGTACAGACGTTACGTTGACTGTTTGAAACTCGTGCAACGCAATGTCGAAACATGACCATGCATGGCTTTGAGCGATGGTTTAAAGTTCTAGAGCTTTGCTAGTACACGCGAGTTAAAGAGAGAGAGAGAGAGAGAGAGAGAGAGAGAGAGAGAGAGAGAGAGTGAAGCTCGCGAGAAAGGCGTGGTAACACGCGAAACGAAGCCGCAAAGTACACTTTGTTTCCATCCCTCTTTCCCTTCAACCCTCTTGTTGGCATAATTAATGCGTCGGTATGCATCAAACACGCTATTAATGTATTTTCTGAAACATTAATAACTTGGCCCGGTCGCGGAAAGTAACGTAATTGAAATGCATTCACGGTCGGTGATTCCGCGCGTTACGAGGAATAATTAGAACGTAATGGAATTTCTACAGCCGCCGTAGTTCATCAAATCACATGAAATAACGTAGTTTCGCGTTACTACCGACTTGACGGAACGTTCGTCTCGCGAATCAAGACGTACACAGGCTGACGAAAGTATTCGAACATTTCCAGCCATGTTTCACTTATATATTATGCTGTTTCACAGGATAGAATCGGAAACTATTTGCGAAATTGTTTCAGGAAATATTAGAGCTGTTTTATCTCCGAGAACTAAACGACATAGTATTTATTGAAATATACGTTGAAAATACCAAAACACCAGACAAATTGACGGGTTATTTTATTTAGTGGCTGAATAGTGAAATAATTGGAAGAAAATTTGTTTTATAACATCTGGCCCAAAATTTCTAGATCATGTATTTGGTAAACTGAAGATTTTTCTAATATTTTATTTAAATGTATATATTACTAGACTGTCATTTAGCGATATCTGAGATGTGAGCTTGCATCTCGAGGAATTTTGGTTTTTACGTTGGTAAATGTACTTTTCTTTGATAAATAGCAGCTCAGTTGTATTGTTGCGATAAGATAAATAAGATATCGCTAGAAATATGGCATGTAAATTTAAGATTTAATAGGATATTAATTGTCAATAAAAAGTGACTTATATATTCCATTAAAATATAAAAATAAATAAATATAAATAGGCGAGGAACAAATTAGCAAATCAACAATTGTGTCCTTAATCGGAGATCGTTCGGCTGCCTCAGAAACGAGAAAAGTAACAGTGTACGCTCGATGCCGAACTAAGCACGCCGCGTGTAAAGTTGACGATAACGAGTTAATTAACGCGTCTGAATTGCGCTTCCATTAATTAACATAATTGACACGCATTAACGAAGGATTCGATTGGCCAGGAACACGTCGCCGCGGTGAGAAGCAGAGAAAATTATTTAACGAGTTGAAGAGCATCAGCTACCACGACAGCAATTAATCCAAGCGAGTATTCATCTAAACACACGGTCGGAACATTAAGTAGACTGGTAATAAAACGAGTGCTCTCGTCCTAGTTAAAACTGAAATACGCAAAATCCCTGCATGAAATATAATTTCTAGGAAATTTGAATATCGTCTGATGTTCAATTTAGAAAGAATCTACGTCAGAACGTATATTGGAAATCATATTAAAAAAGATGAAATTTGTTTTAATACACGTTTGTTAAATACGAAGAAGCGCAGCTGTTCAAAATGTTATCATTTGAAGTTTTTAATGGATTTCGAACTTGCAAAGTATTTACGTTATAAACTATGTTCAAAGTATAAAATTAGTATTTGAAGAGACTCGTGTAAATGTTAGGATAGTTGAATGTTAATTCTCTTCTCTCGTTTACCAACAGGTCGACCGGAAAGTAAGAGAATTTAATGTTTCAAAGCAAGGTGCTTACTAAAAATAATTCGCTACGTTAGTCCGATCATGGTTATTCGTTTTCATTGTTTATCCTTCCGTGTTTCGTGAAACGTCCCATAAAAGATGTAATCGAATGTACGAATTTAGTGGATGACCTAATAACTGTTAAAAATGATCAAGACGCGTGTCTTTTCCGTGGAATTGCCCACGACTCGCTCTTCGTTCCTCGTTGTTTCGCTCGTTGCCGACGTTCCACCTTCCCTCTGACGCCTCTTTCACCGACGAGAATTAAAAATATTTAATTAAAATTAATGAAACACCTACGTCACGCGTGGGAAGGGAGTGGAGGTCGGTAATTGGAGAGGTCTGAACTACGGGGGCTACGCGCCCTTTTGTCCGCAACCCACCACCCCCTACCACCTATGGGGCACCCCTTTCGTCCACCCATTCCTCTTCTACGTGACTGTTTCGCCGTGTAACTCTTTCCTTCGTTTATTTTCTTTTTTCCCCCTCTCTCTTCCCCTATTCTTGCTTTTTTCTAGTCTCTTCCCTTTTTGGTAAAAACAGTAGATTTATGGGAAACGACCCATGCTTGTTTCGTTTTATTTCTTGGTGCGTACTGTGCACGTATCGTGTATGGTAGTTGAAGTTATATAGGGGCGACTGTGGACACCGAACGTCGGACGTAGATTCTTGGTTTTTAATGACCGAAATGGGATGCGCTGATTTTGGTAGTCATCTACTTGAAACGAGTATGTGTCATTGTTCGCTGTCAATGTGTTGATACAGCGACCGACGAAGCATATATAGGGGTAGCTGCCAAGCATATTTTCAATTTCAAGCTGAATTGCGAGTTTACTTTCTCTTTTTGGTAATTCGTCGTCTTTCATCTGTGTTTATATCGTAATTATAAAACGTATAATTGTAATTAGTAATTTCACATACTCTCGAAGCTCAGATGTCTCGTCTCAGATAACGGAATAAGATTCATAATCTTAGGTGAGAAATGCAAGTTCACAATGCTGGATGACGGCACAAACATCATGATCTCGGATGACGATATGAAATTCATAAGTTTAAGTGACTGATTAAAATTCGCCATCTCAGATAACAGAGTAAGAGTCACGATTTCAAATAGAAAATTGAAATTCACGATGTTCGTGGCAAATTGAAGTTCATAATCTCGGATGATAAATTAAGATTCACGATCTTGATGCCAAGTTAAAATTCCCGATCTAAGATAGCAAATTACAATCCACACTCGTTAGATAACAAATCAAAATTAATAACCTGGCAGATAATGAACTAAAGCTCACGATCTCAGGTGCGAAGGAAAAATTCGCCATGTTAGAGAACAAACTATTAAATGAGAAAACGTAAAACCAATGATACTAATCGCTACACCAAACCAGTAGCAGCTACATACTTGCAAACTCTTCCACCTTGTACTCTTACAACGATGGGCAGAAAAAGCAGTTTATAAAATAAAAATTATAAGAGAACATCATACTTTTGCAAGATGTATTTATATTAATAAGAAGAATGAATAAATATAATATACTAATTTTTGGTATAAAAATGACCAAAATTCATAGAGTGCCAATTTTAAACTTTCTTTTCTTAACGTATATTCTCTAACTATCCTCGTGCTTCTTGCCAAACCAATTCCTCTCTCCGCCAAATCTCTTGCAAAATCTCAAATAAACAATCCGTTTCCCCATCGCTGAACCATTGCAGACATTTGTTCCCTGTTTAAACTGAAACTCTCAGATCACAAGGATTCGAGCGGCGATATAATCGTTACGTGTAGCTCGATGGCTTTTCTCCGTGTCTCTCCCTTAAAAGCAAGCGGTCGACGCTGCGAGGCGAGCACGAAGCTGTAATTAAACTTCAAACAGTGCGTGCATCAGCGATAGAAGAGAGAGAGAGAGAGAGAGAACGATGGTTCGAAAAGGAGAGAGAAGTAGACGTAGAGGGAACAAAAATTTTTTTAATCACGCCGCGTGCATTTCCTATCGACGATCCGCCCAGGGAACTTCATTTTCTTCGGTGGGTCGCGCTCGTCGTTGCCCCGTTGCCGGCAGAAAAACCCAATTTTCCGGCAGTTTTCCACGCGTAGCCGTGCGTCCTCGTCGGATAACTAACCGGTTTACTTCCGATATCGTCGGACATAATAATTACATTTCTGCCATTCGAGGGTTGTTATACAGGGGGTGGACCGTGAACGTAGCTCGAAACTGAATAGCCAATTAAGAACGCGTCGTCGAATTGATGGGATTATCGCCAGACTTTCATGCGAAAACTATAGGCATATGTACATATAGAGGACCAATCATCGATACGCCATGTATGATGATGTTTGAGGCTGTATTGGGGCGTTAGGAAATTGATAACTCGATGTATGTAGGTTTCTAGTGCGCGTTCAGTTTGCAAGATTGGTAGGAATTCTTTTTTGAAAATGACTTCTCTGAAAGCTGCAAAAATACGTTGATTAGATGTTGGTTAATCTACGATGACGTTTACGTGCTGTATTGGGCTGTTAGGATATCGACAGCGTGCTGTATATAGGTTTGTAGCATATGTTGAGTCGAGGAGAATGATTTTTCGAAAGTGGCTTTGTTGAAAATTGTGGAAATAAATTGGTGAGATATGAGTTTGCGTATGATGATGTTTGGGACTGTATTGGCTGTTAGGAAACTGATAGTCTGACGTATGCAGATTTCTAATTCACATTCAGTTGAGAAGATGGGTAGGAACGATTTTTTGAAAGTGGCTTTATTGAAAGTTCTTCGGGAATAGGTTCGTTGGGTAATATTTGAGAATTGCTTTGGAAATTTAAAGCTTCTTTGCTTTATATATTAATAATAAAATATGTTCTACTTACTATGATGCACGCTGTGTGTTTTTATGTATCTGGACGTTTCGTCGATTCATGGTAACGATAATTCGACTTGATAAAAATAAGACCGACTGACTCATTTTGGGATAATGGGAATTTTGCAATTCAAATTGATAACTAATAATCAAAAACATTCTTATGGAATCGGTAGATTATGAATTTAAATTACATTTAAAATTTAAATATCGCTATCTGTATTAACATTCGAAGACTTTTTAACTTGACATTTAACTCAAGAGCTAACGAGACAAAGAGTTTGCTAGATAACGAAGCAGTTTTGTAAAAGTATGGCAATTATAAACGTCAATTTTATTATTCCATGTTGGCTTCAGAAAACCAATTTTATCGCTTCGGAATATTTTATTATCGACGATATTTGACACCGGTAGTTTATCTATCACTTCACATCGTCTTAATTCAATTCACAGAAGTTTCCAACGAACAAGTTAACATCATCAAAGAATAGAGCTGCTATTAGAAAAATAAAGAATCTGAGATATATCATTTTGACAAGTTTGATGGCGTTCAATTGAAAAAAGAAAAATCATCAGAACAGTAAGAATAAAGTAAAGGTGGAAGCTGAAAAGAATCATGGCCAAAGAATAGCGCGTTTATCGCCTTCTTTCAGGCTCAATCGCTATCGCAACTTAGATGAATAATAGTTAACCAATCCAAGCATAGAGGAAGCTGGATCACGACTATCCTTTCTGTTTCCACAAAATCAGGAGGCAGCCATTAATCATCGAATTATTACTTCCGATATGTGTTCTCTCGTCTCTTGATCCTCTTTCTCTCCCTCGCACTCGTTCACTTTCTCATTCACTTACACACACCATCATTCTCTCGTCTCGCTCGTCTGCTTCGCTTTCTCCCTCTATCGCACGCTCGTTTTCTTACTCGCTCGCTTTCTCACCCCCAGTTTCATCCTTGCACTCGCCTGTTCGCCCGCACACTCATTTTCTGTCTCTCCTGTACACTACCCCTCAAAAGTATTCCAGTACTTGAATATTTTTGGTAGAGCATAATTTAATGCCGGAACTTTCGATAGTTGAAATACGAAATTTATGCTAAAACCAACGAAAACATATATGAAGCGATATATATAGTAAGCCAGAATCAAGCTTTTAATAATACAATTATTGTAACAGCATACCATTTAAATTCTCAAAAAGGTTCTTACAACATGTACAGTATCGTTTCAATTCTCGAGAATGTAACTCAAAACTAGTCCAAAATGGTACTGTTCTAAATTTTGGAGTTTTTAGAATTTCTGTGACAGATTACGAATTGGTCATTTTCATCATTTTTCTAACGCTTATATTTATTATTTATTATATTTATTATATTATTATATTTATTTATTAGAAAATTGTGTTCCTCTCTTCGATGGCAATTTATTTGTGCAACATTTGTTTCACTTGCTATATATCATAATGGGTATTTCACATTTCGAATAGTTTGTCTTTGCATTTCATTTACATTTTTCATGTTTATGCGTTTTTGCATTTTCAATTTTTCCGTAAACGCACCAACATCCGCAGTTTAATTATTAAATATAATATTCTCTTGCGCATTTCCACCAACCGCCTATAATAACAAACTTACGAATATTCCCACTAATTCGTATATTTTAACAAATTAACTGTTTACGCAGATTCAAACACTTATGAACGCATTTAGACAAACATAACATAAGCAGCGATTTCATCCACTAAATACTATAATAATTACATAAATATGCACATTTCATTAAACGTGCATAAACGTGTACATTTAATTCAATGGTACTTCATTTAATATATTTACTTCACTTAACATATATAAATAACTTGATTTAATTTAATATACATAAATAAACACATCTTCAAACTTTCCATAAATGCATAAATATCCGCGATTTGCTAACCAAAATCCCTTGAATTTTGTTTTGTTAGAACAGCTTCAACTTTGCGAAAATGTAGAAATATCCTCAATCTACCGCTAAAACACCCAGAACTGTATTTCAACGGAACATCTTTGTTAACTAAGCAAAGAATGCGCAAATATCCACCGTCAGCTAATAAAATTCGACTTGCATCCATACGATACTTATGAACGTTACTATATACTCTCTCCCCGTTCGCTTTCCTCCCTTTTTCCCTCTTTCACATTTCCACCCCTCAGTCTCGCGACCCTCGCCTCGTATATCCGTCCCACTCTGTCGATATGACGATACGAGGCATCGCGAATTCGTCCGAGGCCTGACCCTTTAAGCCAGACAGGCTTTTCTATGGCCTCCACCTGCAAAGCTGTATTGTAGTTCGCTCCCACCCCCGCCTCCCTTCCACAACCCGTCTCCCCACCCTGGCGGCTCGTCGCCACCCTCGCAAAAGAGTTTTTTGCCTCGTGCTCTCGCACTCACACGGCCGCGCGATTATTCCTCTCAATACGCGGGTGCACTCGCGTGCTGTGTGCAGACACAGGCGAGACGCGGCAGACACGCGCGTGTACACACGGCCGCGATATCCCATATCGTTCCGCTCGGGCACAGAAATCCAACCCCCCGGCGAGGAGAGGAGTGCTTTCGAAGCTCGCGCCTCTCGGCCAGACTGTCATTTCGATCCCGAAAGAGACTCAGCGGTTCTCAGCGAGTTGAATTCGCCCCACCACCACAGATGAGTTGAAATAAAAAAAAGAAAGAAAGAAAAAAGAGATGGGAAAGAGAGAGGGAAATCGGACATAGTCTATGGGCTCCTGTGGTATAGATGGTACAGGGAGAGTAGCTTTTCGTGGGTCGAGAATTAGTCGGACGTGACGTGCAGCGATTCGCGAAAGTATCTGAACATTTGCTGTCAAAAATGTTGAATTCGTATCGTATGCCTTGTACGGTATTTCTATCGCGTTTCTACATGTTCCAATTTATCCTTTGTAATGAGCATCCTGCTGCACTGACTGAACGTACTAAAACAAGGAAAGAAAAGTTCATGTAAAAATATGCTCGACATGTGACCTTATTTTCGAGTTACAGCTCATTTTACGATGCCAGACGTTACTTGGATCAAGGATTTCCTGGCAAGTGAATTGGTTCTGGTAATTCGCTGACCTTATTTCCTGGCCAGTTCGCTCATCGTATCCCAATCCATTCGGTTATTAGTTATGGGGCGTTTAAAATTTCCCCTTTATGAAACATCAGTCGACAGTGCGTCGAAACTCGTCGTCAGCCTGACGACCAAAGTTGCTGACAAATTCGTGTAAGCTGTTCGAACAAGTTCGACGATTTACCATGCGATGCATTCACGCTTCTACCGAAGCTCGACCTGGTCACTTGGAGCAATTTTTCCGAAGGTAGCTATGCAACTATCGCGACATAGAGCAAGCTGTTACTCGAAAACAAAGATCATACGGGGATACATTTACGTGAAATTTTCCTCTTAGTTTAGCGTGGTGAATCAGCTTCTACCGTACTTGCCACATAATTCAACTCACCCTGTATGAAACATTAAACAATTCTATTACCATCAGCATTAGCTAAATATCGCATTTTACGTGCATTTTCAGGTTCGTTTCAAGCTTGTCCAATATCGTCGTGATAGTCGAGTTTCTTTACAGCATCAACGAAATTTCACTATGTGGAAACATTATATTATTCGTAAGGGGTTTCCATAATTGTTCGACTACTTCGAGTCTTGGTTCGTTGGAGCAATGATCTTGTTAGGTCGTTTATTACTTTGCTTTTTATCACGCCGATCAATAATTTGTTTAGAAATTATTTATTCGTATTTTCTTTCAGTGGCCAGTCGATTCTGGAATATCGGAAACCTTAGACACATCTTGAACTTAAACGAAACTTTTTGTTTCATCTAGCAAATAACGAATTCTACCTGTGTCTGCTTAAGACGAGCATGATCGATTTTTAGCATCAAAATTTTCTGTCCGTATGTGATTTAAAAATTATTTCGTTTAAGACTATGACACACCTTTCATAAAACACAATTTCACAAATATCGTTTGTAGCAACTGTTGCTTTATTTCTTTTATGAAAATCGTACAACGCGGTGTATCAAAGATTTGCTTCTTATTTAATATCGACGAACACCATTTATTTGACTACTCCTTCCTATTTAATATTTACGATTCATACGAGCAATCCTGGAAAATTAGATAAACACCGACTATCGTAATCGCCGCTCGCCTAATCCTTTACCTACTTCTTAATGCCTGGATATTTATAGTCCAGCTGAAAGCGATAAATTTCCATTGCTGTCCGCGATCGTTCGATAGATTGCGTTCCACTTCGTCTTCCAAGGGTCCAAGAAGTTCGTACGCTCGTTGTAAAATTACACTCGAAGCACAGCCACTTGGCCCGGGAATATTTTCCCGGAATATTTTCATTTTATCGACGATCTCTCCAAGATGTACAGACGCGTTTCCCGCGTCGTTTTCATTTCCATGAAACGAGAGCACTTTTATCACCAATTTTTTTTTTATCATCGTCGCCCGTACGAAAATTTCGCGGAAATTTCATCGGTCGAATTTTTCATAGCGGTTTGTCGGAGTCGTGGGAATAAGTTGGAACCTCGGAGATCGAACGTGGCTGACTCGTTTCGAAATTACGGCAATTTCGTTTATCTCGATTCGTTTCGAACGATGCGTGTAACGGCTTTTAATATTCATATTAATTTCGCACACGACATTATCTGCACGCGAAACTTGACCGCTGCTCTCGTTCTACGGACCGGTCATAAACTGCTGTTTGTTGACTGCGTTTACGCAACTTTCGCAGAAATAAATTATTAAGCGTTCCTGTATTCGATATTCTCGTTCATCCTAATATCGAAGAACCTGCCAAACGTGTAATGTCATTTGTATCAAGGCTCCATTTGTCGTGGTATCTCAGAAAAAGAAAAAAAAAAGGATGAAGAGTGTTATACAGTCTGTCACACAAGAGCGTGTCTGCGATATTTCTGTAAATATTTATATATTTGTAAAAAAATTTATATGAATTGAATCTACATCTAAAACACTAATACGCTATTACAGTAGGGTGTCCAATCTCCTCCATTAGCGATTATAGCTTGACATCGTTTCGGCATACTCTCGACTAATTTTTGAGCGTAGGATTCTGGTAACGACCTCCATATCTTTCGAATGTGATGTACAAGTGTTCTTATTTTTGTGATACGTCTTCCTCTCAGCTTGCCTAACAGGACACCATGCCCAAAACGAAGATTCATCAGTGAATATTATATTACTCCAATCACGATCTCTGTTTTCATTCGCCCATGCCAGACGATTTTCGACGTTTCGCGTACGCGGCACTCATATTAAAAAGCTCTGTTCCTTTCACTGTTTCAAATGAAACTGAAAGGTATTCAGCAACGCGTATTAGAGAAGTTTTCGTTTGTTTACATTCTTTTTATCTCATTCTGATTAGGTGTCAGGTTTCGCAGATATCGCAGACACGCTCTTGTGTGACAGACTGTAATAAAGACGCGTTTTTATATTACGCGATTCACCAACGTTTGCTGACACGTTTTAATTGACATATAAAAACTGACAAGTATAATACCAACAGCTTTTCGACATATCCTCTAAATTTGAGATATGTTTCAACCATAGGAAAACACGATTGTGTGCGTGAAGATCGGAAATGAACGAAAGGATGTGGCAGAGCTAACTGCAGTAATATGATGTAATTCGTTTTTAACACAATGTATATGATGTACTTGATGGAAATCAGTTCAGAGGCAGCATTTGGGAGGAAGAGATCATCGAATAGTAAACATTGTTGTTTCCACATATCGAAAAACGAATAGCGAAATGGTACATTCTTCCAAGTCAAATCGAAATCTCTGTCCCCCAAACGTCCCTGTGTTTTACCAGAACAAAGCAGTAGAAACTCAATCTTGGACGAATCGGTCCTAAAGCAACAACCATTTGGTATCTGGTTGTTCGACATCTTGTACCAGCTCGTACTAAGTAAATCGTTGCAAACTTTACTAAGCTACGAAGGTACATGTATTTTAACGTAAACACTCGTTTATGTTAAATTAAAGAATTATGTTTCTACTTTTAATTGCTATAAGACGTAGACGCTTGTTGTGCGCAACGTGACAAGACGGACACACAGAACAGAAATAGAAAAGGAACAAGTATTTTATTTATCAACTTTTTAGCTTTCTTGGAGGCTTAATACAAATGTAAAAAGGAAAAGAAAATAATGAAAAGATATAGAAAAAGAAACCTGAATGATATTGGTTGGGTTAAGCTGAGGATCCATCAGATAGCTAAGAATACAGAAATAAGGAAATACTTCAACAACATGTCGTCAAACATAAAATACTGTGCATTATTTCACTAATTAATACTACGCATAATATTTCTAATTATCCTTACTATTATTCTCAATATCATTAATTAATGTTATTTATTCATAAAACGAAAGAAACTGATACTTTTAAACTTAGCCTTTCAAGCTCAGCCTAGCCTTATTCTCGGAGCACCCGTTAGAGAATCGACGAGCGTATGCAACGAGTGGGCCCGTTGTAACGCTTCAGCTAGTCCCTCTTGCTTCTCCCGCCCCTCGTTGCTGCCCCGTCGACTTTACCCCTCAAGAGAGAGGGTTGGAGGCGGCAAGAGAAGCAGCACCACGCGGAGAGAGGCAAGGGTGCAGCCGTCGAGGGACGCGGGGCGAAGGGATCGTGCAGACACCCCCGTTTTCCCCTCGCAGGCCGCCCACGCCATGATCAATATTACGCCCCAGAGCTACGGCATCCAAACCGACCCCGAGACGGACTTCTTCCTGTTCCAAGCATCCAGACGACCAAAGGGGAAATGCAACTTTCGCGACGAAAGTTCCATCGAAATCGGAAGCCAGAAATTAGGGGAAGGGTGGGACAAGCGGAGGGTGGCTAGACACGACGAAGCGGTGATGACCATCGCTGGGAAAAATTTCGGCCAAAAAGTTTTCTGTAGGATAGAGACAAATGGAATGGGTTTCCTTTGTTTCCCTTTCGGATGTTCTTCGCTTTTGCTTCGTTTTGAGGCGAGATTGATGGTTTAGAAAGGGGTGGGTTTAATAGACAGATCCTGTGCGAGTATATTAGAATTAAAAAATTAATTTCAAGGAGATCTGCTTCCTGGACACGTTTTGTTTTTGCTTTGTTTCATACTACGATTCACCTTTTGAGAGCAGTTAGATCTGATGGATAGATTTAGCAAGGATACATCTGAAAAAATAAATTTTAGTTAGTAAGTTTTTTGTAGGAGAGGGAGATAAATGGAGGAGCTTGTCTTGTTGCCTTTTTGGGACTGCTTTCTTCTTGCTTCGTTTTCAGATGAAACTGACTTTTTGAAGGAGGTTAAGCTTGACAGGTAGCTTTAGTGGAAATATATTTATTCGAGAGAATTGTGTTGATATACATCGATTTTACGATTTATTTGGTTCATTGAAGAGCTGGCTCATCAAGAGGCACGAAAGCTGGATGAAAAGTCGTCGAATTGGAATTAACTATCAAATTTTACAGATACAGCTCCGTCCAGACGGTGTTTACTTTCCCAACAAAGTTTCCATCGAAACGGCCTTTCCTTTCTGCGAGCAAGCCGGCGCGCGAGTTTTCAATTTCCCCTCAACTATGTGGCAACTACAACCGAACTCTATTTTCCAACCGGGAAAAATGGATGAAAGGAAAGGAAGCATTCCCGGTCATCTATTTCCTTTAACTATTTTTCTTCCACCAACCGGATGGTAGATGCAATTACTTGGGCGTGCAGATTTTCCTGGTATTATTAGCTATCGGAAGATACCGAGTCCGATGAATAACTATGAAAATTATACTGCGTGAAAATAAGGAAATGAAAATATAAAAGGACTAATATGCACATCGCGGAGATCGTTTGTAAATTAAAAAGTTAGCGTAACAAATTGCGCAAATTATATACGTGATATATCGCAAAATATTAATTAAGTGAGATATTAATTTACGCGATATATTACAGAATATTATGGGAAAATATCGTAAAATATTATGCTTGAACGTAATACTTTAAATTTACTATCAGAGAGTAAACTCGTGCCCTGGTATTCTATTTTCCCAGAAAATTATTCAATGTTTACCAGAATCTCTTCTAAAAAGAATTCTTATGAAATGAAGATTGTGCTCGTTTGTATAAAATTGAAGACATCGAGCAATAAGGAAACATCATAGATAAATCTCAATAAATCTTACGTTCTTGCGATTGCTCGTAAACTTTCGTTCATTAATCTAAATTTAGCGATGCAAGAAAGAGGCGGACATGCACCTTCATCTTACGCTAACTTGTTATTACTATCTGATACTTCTTAGTGATCGATATTGAACGAAATAAAAATTTTTTGCAAAGAAATCTCATCGATGTAGTAATAATAATACACTGTTAATAAGCGGTTTATCATTTTTGCTCGAATGAATCGTATGATGAAGTCTTAATGTTATTGAAAGAAACAGAAAACGCTGGAACGAGACATCGGCGGTAAAGCAAACTGTTCGTTTCCACGCAAACTCATGCGAACGTTTTAAATTTTCACCTGTGGACAAGAAAGGAGTTTAGAAATGGCTGGCCCTCGGTTTAATCCGTGGTCGAATATATTGTCGAAAGTGTGTTGAATAGAAAGGATCGAACATATGGAAGTTCAGAAAAGTGCTTCTACAACGTAATGCCGAACAATCGGTAGGTTTTCGCGAGAGTTTCCAAGGTACTTGTATTTTTCACGATAAAATTGTGTTTCTATATGATAGGAATCGTCGAAAGGAATGTCGTATTACCGGTGGATACGAATACTTAGGAAATAATCGCAAATAAATCAGATATAATATCGTCGAGCAGAAGAAATGAGCAATGGTCATTTATCTTCTGCATTGAAGGCGAAGCATGATGCGAAGAGATACAAGAAACTTAATTACTGCTTTTAACATTCACATATATCTATAATTCTTCCAGACAGAGTCCACTTTCGCTCACATCGATAGATTTCTCTTGCGTTTGTAGTTGATAATCGTTGTCCATAGAAGCGACGTTGTCTGTTGCAAATATCATTATAATATCAGAATTATTAATTATTTCTAATGGACAGACTGCGAATCGTTATGTGTTTCTAGTAGATAGAATACGAAAAATTTAGCACCTATTGTAATTAAATATTTAGGATAGTTTTAGACCTTCGTTCGTGTCTATAAAAATATGAGTTCGCATAAATATCAAGAATCTACTAATGAATAATAATCCTAATAGCAAATTTTTATTTCTGTAAAACGAAACAAAGCTATCTACCTGTCGAAATTCGATAGACAGTCGTTCGGTTAATCGAAGCGTATAATACGAAAGGAAACAAGAGAAAGAAACGAGCACACGATGGAAAAAGTAGGTAAAAATCGTTCGTTTGAAAATTATTCGTGTGTACATAGGTTCTTATTGAGGATTACTTTGTTGTTTCAATGGAAACAGAGCTCGTGACTTGTAAAGAGCAATTTCTGTTGCTGCAGCGAATGGCAACAAGCCATTCGGATGGAAAACCGGTGTTGTTGAAAAAAGATGAGGTTTCCGTGACAAATGGGACCCCATCGATGCACGGCCGTCAGCGTGGAAATTTCTCCGTCGTTTATCATGTGGCGATGGGGCAATTGGTGCGCACGTGACGCGACCATAGACAAACGGGCAAAAAGCTCGTCGATTAATACGGCAAAATTCGGCTGTACGCAAAGTAGAAATAGATATAGAACACCGTCAACTCTAGCAATCTGCCTTTTATATATTCTATTCGCTATCATAAACATTTTTGGAAACTTTAAACCTCTGTGGCTCTAAGTTTCGTCAGCAACATTTTTGTTTCTTGTTGAAATTGTGGTTCGAATTTAATCTAATATGTGTCTCGAATGATATTTTATTTATAGTATCATTGTTAGATTAAAAATAATATCTTGATTTGATGTGAGATAATATTTGACGTATTTATATCAGGTTAAATTTCGAGAATTTAGAAGAACACCGGCTAAAAGTTATATTAAATCCTATTAATATTAATAAACTTAAAGGTTCAAATTGCAAGTTTATATATCAGCAATCTTATTTTTCCTGAAATAACCAAGTAATAATCATATAGTACAAACTTAATGAACTTCATGATCCTCCTTTTTAAACGTTTAAGACGATAGCAGAAAATTGTGCTCAGCGTATACTATGTGAAAGAGGAAAAGAAAATATTGACGATTAATTATCGATGAATTTTTATAATTCTCTACCTCGTCCCGTTCAGTTCCTCGTTTCAATTTTACAAAAATCCTCCAGTAACGACTTCCATTGTCCGAAACTTGTTCGTCCGGCAAGCCACGTTACTTATGAGAAGACTCAAACTTTAGTTAGGATCGCGTGTCAATTGTAATTCGCCGTGAATATATTTCTCTGGAAAATGAACCTGTTGAGATATGTGTAATTTTATGTGCTGAATTGACTGCGTAATATATGAGCATGGGTATGTGTGTGCGCGGCGTCTCGAAGACAAAAGAACGTAAACTGTTCTGCAGTCAGTCGTGTATGGAAGGGCATCTGGTATGGAAGGTAGTGTGAGAAGGAAGCGCTGAGACACGTGCAAGATTGTATCGTTTAATATGGTTGGAATCGTTCGCTAAATAAATGCATAATTATTTTATTGTGAATATTAAATGAATATTTATTGTTTCTATACCTTTATTTCGGCGATAAAGATCAATAATCATTAACAGAACCATATCGCCAAAACACGCGTGGAACTTTGAAACTTTGAACCAAAGTCCCCTGCCCGTCCGCATTGACTACAAATCCAAAGTAAAACTGACGTCATTCGCGTCTCGAAACACGAAGGATGCCGGAATACGTTCGGAAAGGAGACCGTAAATAATGTCCGCGTTGACGCGAAGTCTCCCGGACCAGAAGAAAAGGGAGCAGGCCGTCTGGTGGCAAAGCGTGGCCCGGTATGCACGCTCCTCTCATAGCCAAGCGACGACAGAAGAAGAGAAAAGGAAGGGTAGCGAAAGAAGAACTCGTAGGGGGCGGCGAAGAAGAGGCTGGAGCAGAAGTAAAGCGGGGTGAAGAGGCGAAGGTAGAGTACGGAAGGGGGCACGGTCGAAGAAAAAGGGGATGGAAAGGGGGAGTCAGAGAACTAGAGGAGTGTCACAATAGCCTGCAGATTGGAGAGGCAGACGGTACAGTCCCTGACCTGGCCATGTACAGTCCGTTTTCAGATCTAAGCGAACAGGCATGTGTGAAATAATGCTGCTCCTCTTCCCCTTCCGTCTCTTCGTTCCATCCGGCCCGACCAAACCACGATATTACTACTTGCACAAATACGGATATGCACGATAAACCGAGCTTAATAGGGTGCTGCAATGGAATGAAT
The DNA here is from genome assembly GCA_905333015.3 of Bombus campestris. NCBI lineage: Eukaryota > Metazoa > Arthropoda > Insecta > Hymenoptera > Apidae > Bombus > Bombus campestris. The sequence goes on from HG995135.1 coordinate 9,690,395, forward strand.
CGTTTCTGGCTCTCAACCTTGCCGATCTTTGGTTCTATGGCCGAGGGGAAACGAAAAGGTGGTGATGACCATGTTGGTTTTCGTTTAGGTTTCTGGGTTCTCAGATTGGCTGAAGAATGTACGCGTGTATGTAGGTGTAATTCCTTGGGATCCAAGGAAAAATTCATTAAGATAGGTACTTGAATCGTTGAATCTAGTAGTGTGTCAGGTTCCTGGACTACATTTTTTAAATTCTTCGTGTTCGACGAAGAGACACATTGAGTTGTGAACCTGAGCTCTCGATGATATTCTCAGAGCATGTTTTTTCAATTCTTGGCGTTTAACAGAAAATACAGCAAGCTGTGAATTTAAGTATTGACAAGGTTCTCGGAATAAGGTTTTGAGTTCTCTAAGAAGATTTACATTGAGCTACGAATTTCAGCTTTTGATAAGGTTCGTAGACTATGTTTTTTTTTAATTCTTCAAGTCTAACAAGAAATACACCGAGCTATGAGATTGAACTTCTGATAAATTCTTGAACTACGTTTTCCAAATTTTTGGGATCCAACAAGAAATACATTGAGCTATGAATTTGAGCTTTTGATAAGGTTCATAGACTACGCTTTTTTAAATTCTTGAAGTTCAATAAGAAATACGTTGAGCTATGGAATTGAACTTTGAAATTTCTTAGTTTATAATGTTATTGGGCAGCGTTTCTGAAATTCTTGGGATATAACGACAAATACATTGAACTATGAATTTGGATCTTTAAATTTACTAATTTATACGATTCTCAAATAATATAGAAATGCTATGTTGATTTCTGAATTCTTGTCTTCGAGTTTACTTATTTCTAAGATTTTTAGTGTATATTTTAAAATCCTTAGTTTATAACATTCCATAATCTTCGACCATATAATTTAGCACTATAATTGTTCTTGAAAATACAAGTACGTAAATAGCATTGATTTATGAAGGATTCTGTTTGCATTTTCCATGCACTGTGAAGAAAAGGAAATTGCAGAAAATTGCACCAGAGAGTATAAGGTCGGCTGAGTGTGTGAATCTTGCAGGGTTAAAAAAGCTTTTAGCCACCAATTCTCTTTACGAAGTTGCTGGGTATAAAATTGAAGATTATTGCAAAAAGTAAAATGAAATGTAGGTTCTTAGTTTAACTCCTGTAAAGTTAACCTTTACCACCATGACACAATAAGACAGCCGCCTAATAGAGAAACTTCCCTCGAGGAACGTAAAGCAGTCAGTTTTTAGCATCAGTATTTCAATATTTGCTTCTTCTCGCCTTTTGAATGCATTGAACGAAACTATGCGATATCAAAAAATATGAATATTTCCTATATGAAATTTTCATAAATTTCTACTTAGAACGAATGAACTAACATTCAAAAGAAAATCCCATATGATAGAATTTTGATATCTACTTTTATAAATTCTGATAAATCTTTAATAAACACGTTGTATTCTTCAAACTTGCTACAAAATTTTATTGTATCTGTATTGTAAATCTTGTATTCGTGATAGAAATAATTAAGAAATTGAGAAGATTAGTAGAAAAGGAAGAATTTTTATGACTTTGTTTTCAGTCTGCAATTCATATTAAATAATTTTAATCTTCTATTTTTCATATTAAATAATTCCGAATTTTCCATATTCTATCTTACTTCTTTCTGCAATGAACTCTATCAAAATAATTACTGAACGCGTCGTAAAGCGACTATTCAGGAATTTCTCTTTCGACTTATTTAACCGGATCCCAGGAGAACGTCGAAGTTTCATGGTTCACGGATGAGGGGTGCTAAAAGTTCTAATAATCATAAGTTACTTACGTAATTTTAAGGGGCGCGCAATCTCGCGTGCACCTCATTTGATCGTAACTGCATTCTGATGTTAAGATAAGTTAATTAGATGGAGTCGGTGTAGTGGCGACGTTGGTACAGTTCCGCCAAGTGAATTAAATTGTTTGTCGCCGCGGTTAATTCGTTTACACGGGCATGTGGATGCTCGGCGTGCGTCTGGAATTATACCATTCGAAAATGCCGTGATCAAAGATCGTTTATGCTAATCACTCCATTGCTTATTTTCTGATTTCTGAAAAATACCACAATTCACAAAGTGTAATTTTCCTTATTATTTTTTGTTTATACCAATTATTATATTATTATTTTGTTACCTCATATTATTATCTGATTATTATTTTACACGAATATTTGAAATATTTATCACTGTTGGTTTATTCTGAAGCAGAAATTTGCATTCTGTCTTTTACGCTAGAGAATGCGTTATTTTAACGAATTATCTGATACGTACAGGCATAGACATCGTCTATTTGATAAGAGATAACGTTTGTTTTTGGACAAAATCCATCGAGAAGAAAAATTTTGTTCGACCATTTTATTTGAAAGTTTCGAATAACGAATGAGAGAACGAATAATATTATCTTGTTCATCATTTACAAGTAACGTATAATGTATTTATTAATTCACTGTGATAAAGATAGGCCGATTTGAGTTTTTGGGATTGGATAGGATATTTAAATTTAAAAGCAGCGAGAAAATCAATTCCTATTCGATATTCAATTTCTATTTAATTATTCGTTATAATCGAATCAAACTTACTAATCTTTTATTCATGCATTATTGACAGATTGTGGATTTCTGTGTAAATTAATATTTTAGTGAATATATTTCGAAACGTAGAGCCTCGATAGAAAATAGTTTCACTTACCAAATATTATACAAAGGCACTATTTCTATTCTTTATACGGTTGGATAAAAGTTTAAGATTTGTACAGTAACGAATTTTAGTAACTTCCACATCAAAATTTCTTTCTAGGAACGATAATTATCATCTGTTATGTGCCATATATTGTACTTATTCATTGCCCATATTAAACGTTATTGTACTTCTAATAATTAGTATAATTTCTAATAATTTCCAGTAATCTAAAATTGCGGATTTTCATGCGCTTGTAGGAAATTCGAAAGTGCAAAATTGAACAGAATGCACGTAAAGTTTATAAAGAAAGAATTATAAGAAGACACTATAACTTTGCAAAATGAATTCACAATTCTTTCTTTCTTTAGAATTTTAGAACTATATTTTAGAATCATTTAGAATTTATTTAGAATTCTTTATTTTAGGATTATAAGAAGACACTACAACTTTGCAAAATGAATTCACAATTCTTTCTTTCTTTAGAATTTTAGAACTATATTTTAGAATTATTTAGAATTTATTTAGAATTCTTTATTTTAGAATTATAAGAAGACACTATAACTTTGCAAAATGAATTCACAATTCTTTCTTTATAAACTTTACGTGCATTCTGTTCAATTTTGCACTTTCGAATCTCCTACAAGCGCATGAAAATCCGCAGTTTTAGATTACTAGAAATTATACTAATTATTAGAAATATAATAACGTTTGTCCAACTCTGTCACAACACATGGCACTATACAAACACCTCACGTTCTCACAACTATTTCTTCCGTGATAAATTCCACTTTTAACAAATTCTAGGTCCATTTCCCCTGCGATATGTACAGTCTGTCACACAAGAGCGTGTCTGCGATATCTGCGAAACCTGACACCTAATCAGAATGAGATAAAAAGAATGTAAACAAACGAAAACTTCTCTAATACGCGTTGCTGAATACCTTTCAGTTTCATTTGAAACAGTGAAAGGAACAGAGCTTTTTAATATGAGTGCCGCGTACGCGAAACGTCGAAAATCATCTGGCATGGGCGAATGAAAACAGAGATCGTGATTGGAGTAATATAATATTCACTGATGAATCTTCGTTTTGGGCATGGTGTCCTATTAGGCGTGCTTGGACTATCCATGGAAGAAGGATGATTCAAAGAAGTGTAAAACACCCTATAAAAGTGCATGTTTGGGGTTGCTTTAACGCACGCGGTTTTGGGACTTTGTGCGTCTTTACAGACAATCTGAATGCACAAAAGATGGTGAAATTGTACCAAAGGGGACTTCTCACATCCGTGAAACGTTGGTTCAACCAAACCGAGGACCAATGGATATTGCAAGAAGACAACGACCCTAAACATCGAAGTCGCATCTGCACCCAATGGAAAGCGAAAAACGCCATCACAGTACTTCCTTGGCCATCGCAGTCCCCTGATGCAAACCCTATCGAAAATGTGTGGTCCCTAATGAAATGCAAGCTGAGAGGAAGACGTATCACAAAAATAAGAACACTTGTACATCACATTCGAAAGATATGGAGGTCGTTACCAGAATCCTACGCTCAAAAATTAGTCGAGAGTATGCCGAAACGATGTCAAGCTATAATCGCTAATGGAGGAGATTGGACACCCTACTAAGTAATAGCGTATTAGTGTTTTAGATGTAGATTCAATTCATATAAATTTTTTTACAAATATATAAATATTTACAGAAATATCGCAGACACGCTCTTGTGTGACAGACTGTATATATATCTGTAGAAGTATCCGTGCACACTCTTCGCGTGATCTTAATTAAAAATATTCTACGAAGGTAGCCCGTCAGAACCCACGAAGACGATAGATGGAACGTGAAAGCGTTGAACGAGGTCCGATAGACAAACAAGAATCCATTAATCTGCGACGAAGTGGAATCGCGACGTTAATAACGCTGGCTCTGATCGAAGATCGAAAGTCTTCGTTGTGGAGATAATGCGGAAAGTAGAATTGAAAGTTCGTGATTCTTCATATTTCACACGGATGGAGTTGGGAAATGACGGAATTACGTAAAACGGTGTCCTGGCGGCGATAAAACGGTGGACCAGACGTAGAAGAGGGGGTGAAAAGCGTCGTGAAATTCAAAGAACAAAGCACAAAATTATTGGCTGGTCAGGAAAGTTCTCGTACAGCTTCCGCTCGAAATCGATTGCCTTTCGCGGGAGAGACAGAGAGAGGGAGAATTCCACCGAATTATTTATTTAATCGACTGAAAATATTATATCCACGGTTGATGACCTTTTTAGTTGCTCCCTTCTTGTTATCGATAAGTTATGATTCATTTGCCCTTTCTATTTTTACGAATATTTTCAAAGATGTTGTTTTATAATGGGATTAAGAATAATTACAGTTTATAAACTGATGTACGTGTATATTTTGCGAATTATTTTTCCAATGGAAGAGGAAATTGTTTTAGATAACGAATTGTGGTAACGAAATGAATTGGTAAAATAAATTATAGAAAATAGTGGATATAAGGATAGTGGTACGTATATCAAGATATGTTATATTTAAGGAGAAGAATAACCATGAATTATTTGTTATGTAATAGTAAGAATAAAAAGTATCAAGATAACGTTAAGAATAATATTAGAATAATATTCAGAGAATTTTAGAATAATATGAAGATATAAGCTACATTTAATTCATATTCAATTTATTCATACAATAAAAATATGGACGAAATACGAGTCGCAAGACTAGAAGGAGAAATGGACAGGTCTGACCAGACACTCGTCGCGGTCAAACTAAATTTTATAACACCATGTGCCTCAACATATTCGTACACGAGTATAGTTTCACAAATGTGAATCACGACAATATTGAACAATTCTTTGATCTAGAAAACATTTTTAAAAAATAAATTAACTAATAGCGTCATTTAGGATTTTGCCATAAAACGTGAAAAATAAAGATATTCTTCCTCGTGCTTTTCCAACGCACACAGTACAATACATGAACAGTACAATAAAATCGTAGCACGTCATATCAGTATCTCCGATATTATTATATTTCACGGTAAAAAGACCGGAAATAATCGTCACTAAATTAACATAGCAGCGCTCCCATCAGAAATCTATCAAAACTTCATCCAATTCATTGCTGCACGCACAGTCGAGCTCTCGCTTTTAATTTCACGTTTAACCGCGCAATCAAATTTTAATCCCCGGTCCCGTTCGTCATCGCGGGCCACGAGGCCAGGCCGCGGACGTCAGTCGGAAGTACCATAACCGCGGATTAATTTTTAAGAGGGTTTCCTTGGCCGAGTAACGTCGTTCCTCTTATTTCCAATTTGTAATGTCGAGTTTTCCACAAATTTGCCCACGATTACCCAGCCGGCCGGTCCCGGTTAGCCAATTTCGCGATATAATCTGCGAAATCCGTGCAATCTCACTCGTCTCTCTCGAGTTTCTCCATCCTCTTACTCTGGTTTATCACCCACCCCCTACTTGCTCTCCTACTTTCCACCCCCTCTGGATCACGCTAACTTAATGAAGTCCTTATTAACCGCGAGGTTAAAGCCGCCAGACGAGAAGGAGAGAGAGAGAGAGAGAGAGAGAAGTCCTCGAAGCCGGCGCTGAATCGATCGATACTTTTAGTTTACAAATTGCCCCCCTTCCGCCGTCCCCTTTCGACCCCCGCTATTTCTCCCTCCAACGCTCGGCACCACGGAATCTGACGCCCTTTATTTGCTAACGAGAAACATTTATCCCCCTTCGGGTCCGAGTTTTTAAGGAATATTGCGCTTCCTTCCCTCGTCAATTGCCGTCAGAGATCTTTGTTTGATCAAACGTTGCCGGATATTTCTTCGCGAAACGTTCACGGAACTTATGAGAATTTCGTCAGAATATTCTCGAGCGCTTTTAAACACACCCCACCCCTCCTCATCTTGGAACGTTAATGAAGTTGAACGTCGAAGCTTGGAGATTATGAGATCTAAATTAGGTCGATGATGGATGTTGATATTTGTGGAAATTGTAATTTTCGGATGTTTCAGCGAGTATTATGAATACGGTTGGGGTAGCGTTTACATTGGTCCAGTAGCATGCCAGTCCAATGATTCAATCCAGCATTGGGGTACAACTGGAATAACGCAAAACAATTCTCACGATCTGACTGTCCAGTGTTGACTGACGCGTACCATTCTTTTAATCTTTTTTTTTTTTTGCGTATAATCACTGCAACTACAGTTTATCACCTTCAACGGTACAAAAGCGATGAAGGTATCGACCGATTTCCAGTCAAACCACTGGAATATAATCGCTTGATTCAGCGATTAAACGGATGTAAATCCAGCTTGAGGTATTCATGCACTTACGGAAGATTCTAAGCCTTGGCGGTCGGATGCCGTCACGATGGTGACGCTGAAGATTCGTTTTTGAAGTCGATAAATATTTATTAACTGAAACTTACTTCCACTCGTTACTTTCCTATCCGCTGCTTTACGTCGCTCATAATTCAACAATTTTCTCTTGTATCAGCCCATTCTGACAATTAACCACACAGAGAACAAACGCCTTTCAACCCCCTTCGACTCCTACGCACAAACGAGCTGAAACCCACGAGTCCGAGGCAGAGAATCCACAAGCGTTTCGGTAGCGATTTTCGGTGGTGGCTCTCGACTGGTGTCTCATTCGCTATAATTGCGTTGCAGGATCGATCAGGCAGGTGTGTGGCAGACGTACGGAGGACGAGCGTAATTTCCCGATTTAGCGTTTTCCTATTATCGTGTAGCGCCCCCCGGCGCAGCCAAACTCTGATCCGCGTCCCGTTAGTCTGATTGCCGGCAGCTCGAGCCGCTTTGTACGTCGATAACACGACGTATAACGTCCCGTGGGCACCACCATATAAGGGAACATGATCGTCGATCGTGTACACCAGCGTTCGTAAGTCACGGGCCACTTGGTACGCTTACAATAAGCATAAATGGATGCTGTATGTAATACGCTATACTATGGACTTCTATGCATTCGCAGGAAATGCGAAAGCGCATCATTGCGCAGAATGGATGTAATAGAAAAAGCAGTATAAAGAATATTTAAGGTATAGCCTTTTTGTATAATGCTTAGTAGATGAGATAATCTCCTATCGAGGCCTTACAAGAATACGAATTCGTATAAAAATCCCTAATCTTGTAATTGCAAAATAAAGTTGATACTCATTAATCGCGATAATATCCGTCCGTAATACACAAAATATATAAAATATGGGAAATATAGCATTCGTTGTAATTTTTTTAGGGGGTGGAACAGTCTTTTATCTGGGTCTCGTTTTTTAGTAATTTCCATAGTAATGGACATGTTCCCCGTTAAATAGAAACAATATGATACACAAAAATGCTAAAAATATTCAATGTACAGCATTCGTTGTAATATTTAGTGGATGGCGCAATTTTTCACTTGGCTTCGATATTTTTAATCGTGTTCGTACAAGTACGAATTTGTATGAATATCGATAGTACATTTACAAGGAAACCTAAATCATATTTCATTATGAACCTACGTAATCTTCTCATAAAATTCAATCTACAGAATTTTAAGAATATGTACTCGTGATGGTTTGCTAAAATTTGTTACGTTCAAATATTCAGTTGAAATCGGCTTCTACAGGAATGCTGTGTTATATAGCACACTCTATATATGTAATTACCTATATATATATTATTATCTATATATATTATATATTATATATATATATGTATTATCTATATATTGCAATTATCATAGAAATAGCGGCGCGTGTCGCCTGTCTCTTTGGTATCGACGATGACACACGTTAGTCGTAATAAGAAGCAAAGGGTAAAGGGGTTGGATCGAAAGTAATGGGCCAAGTCACTAGCAACCCTTTTAAGTCACGTGAGTAGAATGGTGCGTGGAGGGCGGTTCCCGAAGGCAAACGACAGGTCGATTTGGGGTTACGAGCTGTGATTGAGATCGGTAGCTAGATAGGAATAGAAGCCAGGGTTTATAGGAGTTTAGACGCGTAAGAGGGCTGTTAAACCTAATGTTGATGGAGTGTTTGCTACCCTTATACAGATGTTTCCTATGTTTTATGGGACATTTGGTAATTTGTTTGTTAAATTACCTTCTCTCTAAAAGATGTACCTTAAATCGTTTGCATCCTACTCTCGTCTTAATCTTCGTCAATCCTCGCAGAAATTTTGCTAACTATAGACAAAACAACTCATCGATTTCATCGATCTCGGAAGCAACATTGTGATCAGCGTACAGCAGAATCTTCGTCGACAACACAGTGTATAAAATTATGGCTTGAACTTTTCCAACTAATAGTATTAATAACAATGTTCTATAAAGTCCTACATTAATTGTAATTATATATATTTCTTTATTTATTATCAAACTGAAAACTAATATGAATTCAAGCGAAATTTAACAAATCAGTTTTATGTATGTCTGAAAAACTAAAATGAATGAGTCTTTATGCACACATAGAAGTTAAATTACTCGGAATATTCATCTAAACCAAAATTTCCCCTGAAAAGTGGCTGTCGTCGCATCGGACCACGGTTTCTCGTGTTCTCGGTGGTGTTCTCGATGTACATCGCAGTGGCATGGTCGACAATGGCTGGTTGCTGTCTGGCACGACCTGTTGGCGGAGCATCAAGCGCGAGGCACTCCAGCGTCCTTAATTGCCGTAGACTCGTTGCTAATTAGTTTACATTACACTCTCCGTATCCTCTAGGTCCTGGCCCGCTCGCTCTCTGTCCTTGTGCCTCCTCCGATATTGCGAGAGGCCCTTTAATGTCCGCGTTGATACACGCGCACGTATGAACCTATGTACTTGTCACGTGTTCTTCGCTCTCTACTCTTAGCGAGCCTTTCGACGTCCTTTAATCTTCTCGATTTTTAATTTTCGCGATGATTAGTTAACGTATTTTATGGTTCTCGAATTGTGTTTTTATTATCAGTATGTGTTTTGTTCCGACGTTTCGTCAACGTTTCAGTTCGTTTCTTCAAGGTAAACGCTCTTTCGGATGTCAAATATTTCGTTTCTCTTTTCCTTTTCTCGTCTTCTTCATTTTTACTCTCTTTGTTTTCATGATATGGCCAGGATCCTTGACCACGAGTACGCTCCTCTTCTTATTCGACGCTACTGTAATTTGTAGCCGTTTAGGGTTCGGCAATGTAGCGAATGTGGTCGAGGTCTGGGTGAGTGGATTTCGTGGTTAGTTGGAACGTTTATGGGATGTGGTTTGCTCTTCTTTTGGATTTCACTGGGATTCTCGTGTTAGGGTGTTAATGATGTGCTTCGCCTGTATCAAGCATTGTAGTATTCTTTGTTTGCTTAGAGATTTACTGGTTTAAATTCTCGTGTAGATTGCGAAGGAAGAGGAAAAAGAGTAGGTTGAGGAAATCCGTTTTAATGAATTATCAAAGAATTTTCCAGGTTATCTATATCTAAATTAGTCACGATAATTCAATTTCATTATACGGCGGCTGCACAGAGAACGTAATGCTATATTACTTATTTCTTCGAAGATAAAGGTGAACTACGAATGATGAGATCAGAGATCGGAGGTAAAAATAGCGTTAAAGGATATCGTTGAAATCAAATTATGAAAAACGCGGAACGATTCAACAGGGATTGCACAGATTACCGTAAGAAGATATTGTTTCTACGAATGAATCTCGGAATTTAATAGCCTTCATTGTATTGTATTGTTGGCAATTTAAAGGAGTCGAGTTGCTTCTAAGGATGAAACTCAAGAAAATGAAATAATTAATGTTCTTATTAATTTTTGGTATTCTTTAACTTGGCAGTGAAATACGATAGAAAAATTCTTACATTTCAATAACTTATGAATATTGGAAAGTTTCATACACTTTAATGATAGAAATTTCATCCTCCGAAACGAAGCGTAATGTTACACACATATGACTTTAATGTAGGAAAAATGTTTAAATTGAATTTCGTTTTTCGCATAAACGTGATTACAGATTTTAATGGATGACGAGCGAGTTTTAAAGTTCAGAGGTTACTGGAGTTGACACACATTTCTGAATCAAGGATTTTAGGATTCAATCAAAATGTCATGCACCGTTTACTTGATATTTTCTTCAAGTGGAATGATGTTGTAAATAAAATTGATATTTTTATATCGTATCAATATTTTGATATTTCTTCATGGATTTTTAGATTATGTCGCATCAGGGTTAAATATCAATTTAAATAATCAATTAAATAAAGAGAAATAACAGAGAGACTGGCGTTACATTGTTGACAAATACGGTGGTACTTACTGTTATTAGCAGTCCGATGCTTTTCATTCACCTTTTTATACTTGTGCCATGTTTTCAAGAATATTTGAAACTTTTTTATATTTATATAAATACTATTTATATATTCCTCTTATTATATCCGAATTACGTTAAAAGAGCAAATGTATTAGAAAAATAAAATGGTAGAACAAGTTTAAAATGTAATGACATTAAAACAATTACAATTGTATCATAAAATTCTCATCATAAGTTAACAATATCTAACTACATAATATCTAAAATAGTAGCAATAAAGGAATAGACGTCAGAAAATAATGAAAAGGAAATACAAGATGTGGAAAGCTCAATATAAAATGTTAATGTAAAAGTTGATATAATAATCTCATTATGCAAAACTACATATATCAATGAGATTAAAGAAATGGTTTAAAGCTCTTAACATTAAACGTAGAATTCGATGCAGAAAACTAGTCGATATCGTCAAAATAATTAGCAAAATATCAATTTACTCGTATCTATGATATCAACTTTTCATACAAGCTTATAGCTGAGAAAGAGAAACATCACTGAACAACAGATGTGTTAAAACATAATATACCAATAATAATACGAAGATTATCTATCAGCCCAAATGATAATTTTAATCAAAATGTATATATAATATAAATTCCTTCCGATCTTCGTAATTTACCAGCGATTTAATATTATCACGACCATTTACCTTGGTATTATTCCGTCGTGAAAATCGACTTGTCACGTACACGCGATTTTCGATAATGAACGTATTTTAACAAGTCATTCGTGGGCGACGTTTTCCATTTTCAAAGCATATCAGCGAACACAAAGTAGCCGCTTTTCCGATATGTCCACTCGTGTTCTTCTTATTTTACGGCCGAGGTGAAAAAAATAAAGAAGTTAACGGCTAAAAGTCGTGGACCAGAACAGCGTAGAAGTTTTAGCAGGTTCAGGGAACGATAGGTACTAGGAATCGGGCATCGATATTCAGGCCCGTGGAAAACCGACCTAGCGAAAAGTTACGTGCCTTTTTCGTCGCCCGACTCTCTCACCTGTTGCCAGGGAACCACGCTTTCGCGTTTGCCTTGTTTTCCTGACGATCTCACGCTCTTGCTTCTTCCTCTTCTTTCTTATCCCTTCGTTCAGTCGCTCTCCAGGGTATGTCTCGATTTACACCGCCTCTGTTCGATGCAAGCGTATTTGCAAAGGGACCCTATTTCAGCGATTGAAAAAATTTCTTCCAAATTTGTTTCAGAGGATTTTACCCTTAATAAGCGTAGGTAGATGAATGAACGAACCTTTATCAATCTTTTTGCACTAGTCTGAGTGTGATATGGTTTGATTTGTTCTGTTTATTCGCGTATTTTAGTATATCAAATCTATGGGAAATTAATGAAAGATTTATGATAGGACTGTGCTTTTAGCGACTGACAGTGAATGGATATTTTTATTACCTAGCAATTTTATTTGGTTTATCGTGCTGCATTTTGTTTATATCGAGTATGATATACTCTGACTTATTTCCTGTATTTGTGAATTATAGAGCATTAAAATCTGTAGAAAATTGATGCCAGATTTATGTTAGAATCATGCTTTTAACGATTGTAAATGGAGGAATATTTTTAATGCTTTTGTTTGGTTTATAAAAAAATGTTCCATCGATAATAATTTATTCCTTTTTATCGTTTAATAGACTGGTAAATTATACTTGTGACGCCGGTACAATAAAAAATGGGCAGGGTAAATGCATCTAATATCTTTTGTTCTTTCATGTTGTTTTTATGAAAGTAGATGTTGATGTGCGCGCTTGAAAAGCAGAAAATCAGGATAAATATGAGATTTCATATCGTGCTTCCATTTCAAAAGTTTTTGCATTTGCGCTATCGACCAACAAATATTCTCGTTTTCTTTACCCCGCCGGCTTCCCTCCGGAATAATCCGTCAAGGCTACCCTATGTTTGGCAAAAATGCAAAGTAAAGAATCTCTAGAGTACTAGAATGTTTCTCTTATAACTCTGAGAACTTCCTACCTACAGGCTGTTTGTGCATCTTGCATGCCATCCTACGTCATTGAAAAAGAAATGTTCTTTCAGTTAACAAGGGTACTTGCAATTTTTAAAACCGTCTTATTGATAAAAATCATTTGGATTCTGAATTTATTAGAACAGTGATTTTGTGAATCATTATAGGTATTAATTTTTTTAAGAAAAAAATTTCTAAAAGGAGATAGAATAGGTCAAGACTTAAAGAAATGTCAGATTCATCAAATTTCACGTTGAGAGGATTCGGAACTTTTATAACGTTTCACAGTGTCAGAAACAAATGCTACAGGTAAAACTATCAAATAATCCTTACGAATTTTACGTAGAAGTATGTATCAAATATTTATAGAGTTTTATTTGAAGGAGACCTAGAACGTTTGTAAATTGTCATTCCAAAGAAATCTGAAATTTTCACGTAATATATCTACAAAACTTCCCCAGCTTTTAGTCTCCAGTAACCTAAAGCAGCCATATAATATCATTCTAAAAAGATCTGAAATTTCCACGAGATGTTACTTTATAGAGACAAGGGACGAGCTTGGTATTCCGAAAAATATTATCTCAATCTTGTTTCCCTTTGCAGCGAAGTTTTATCGTGTAACAGAGAGTCGAACTGTATGCACATCGAAAGGAAGATCACGGTGTTCCTGCGAAGCGTGCGACCTCACCTGTTGCGACCGACCACCTCTGTTGATCTTAATCGAGATTCCGCTGGCTAAAGTTCACAGGCGTCATAATCTTTCCTTCCTGTCTCTGATCTCTCGTACTTTGGCAATTTAGCATTAACGTTGCAACATGGATATATTGGTCAGCTTTTTCGAGATAATTTCGGCCAACCTACGTTGCTTTTGCATTTATACACGTTGCATTCGGTCCTGTTTGTTCTATCTTATCCTCCTATCTTCCTGTTTGATTGAAAGCCACAACCATGGAAAATGGAAGAGTATTTTTATAGAAAAAATGGCTGCGACACGTATTTTATCAATTTTACGTCAGGAATTTAATGAAAGTTTTTCTAATACGATTACTGTTAGCTAGTTGGTTTAGTTTGTAGTATAAATGAACGTAGCACTAAAATGGAATTTGTCGTGGAATATGCTTTAGTGTGATTGTGATGTGACATAGTATTTCTTTGGTGCATAGCAGAATAAAAAGTACCTCGGCTTTTTAGTACTTATATATGTACAGTGAGATATTTTATCAGTGCGCCTTGAAACGTTAAGATAACTCGAAGCAAAGTGGTTTATAATATATCCCATTCTGTTCGTTTTGCTATAGACTAATACACGTTCAAGAGAAGGGTAAGAAAAAGTATGTAATTAATTTCTGTGTAACTATGGTCTTCTGCTGTATTAAAACCCTATGCCTTAAAGAAATCATATAATTTATATAAATAAAACATACTGTAATATGAATACATAATAATAATTGATATCATGACAGACAAGAGGAAGTTTGGAATTTATACTTATATATAATAACTATACTACACTAATAGTAATTTTGTTGTATTAAACATTTTTTACTGTATCGATAACAGTCATCTATATTATATCCATTTATAATTTAATTGTATTTTATAATGATAAATATTATTTCCGCAACTGTAAAGTTTTCCGTATTACCTATCCTGTAAACGTTCTTCCGTCCTCCATTGTATAATAGAATAATTTATGTCATATAGAAGTATATTATTTGAAATTTGGCGCGCGATAAACCATCCCTCTAGTTTGGAAATTCGAGTTTCCCTCTCGTCCTTTATCCCGGTTCCGGGATTGGCTATATCGGTCGGCGCACATGATGAAGCCGGATGCGCGAGCAGGATGCGCATGAAGCGCGCGTGTATACGCGCCCGCGAACAGTGTCGCGTCAGCCCCCGGCCCTGTTACACCACGTACCATCATCCAGGTCCAGAACCTATACCTGTTCTTTCTCTCTCTCTCTCTTTCTCTCTTCTCTTTTACCACCGACCGACCGACCGACCTAACCCAATCGACCCATCTACCGACACCACAACCTGGCGAACTTATTCGATTGCCACGTTGTCGAGTCAAAAGTCGATCAATCAGTGTTTCACCGTCGTCGTTGTCGTCGTCGTGGTCGTCGTAGTGGTGGTCTTCTACACGTTCATCGACACGCTGGATTAACCTTCATTGGCAAGTCTAATATCAGTTTTACTTTTCTTAACTTTATCTATTTGTCAGTTTCTTTCGTTCGATGTCTTTTATTTATCGGCACGCCGCTGGTATCGATCGAATCGCGGTGACGCGTTTTACGCGAATAAAGTCGAAAGATCTCAGCTGCCATTGATTTCGAACCGTAGTCACGTGACTAGGATCGAACTAATCTTTCACGTAACGTATCCACGGTATTTTGTTTTATACATAAATTATTTGTTAGCATAATTTCGGAGACTGACGACGCAGTTATTTTAAAATTGCGACTTGCCACGGTAACAGAGGTTAGATTTTTTCTCGAGGCTGACTCGATGGTATAAACAAGTGTTCACGTGTTATGTTTTTGCCGAGGTAGGTGATGTGTTGTTAGGCTACGTAATATACACGTGTGCTATACTGCTTCATATAGAGGATATCGAGACGAGGAATGTAAATACGAAAGTTATTCTGGAATATTCAATGGTGATTTTGCTCATACGTAACATTTGTGAGAATTATTTAACGGGTAACGATATGCAATTTTATTTTCATAGTAGTATAGTTAGTACAAAAATATTTGTTTTTTATTCTAGTGTTTTTATACTTTTTGATACCATAACCAGCTGTAATTTATATTTGTTTATACCATCGGAATTAATGTTCTTATTTCAATTACTTATTATAGGTATTGCTATTGGATTTATTATTATTTGTAATTTACAGCGCGAATTCTCTTGTCTAATTTACTTGCACATGCAGTTTTAATTTTTATTTTACAATTAATCGGAGATTTTTATCGTAGATTTACTAGACATATATAGGTTGTTTCCAATTTTTAGAAGCAACTACATGTGACAAATTAATAAAACGAATTATAGAAACTTAAATTCATAAAACACTAGGCATGTAATAAATGCTATACAACGTTGTTCTTAAGTTTGTGTTAACGTACCGTAATATTTTAACATCAGAACTTAATTTTACTAATCATAAAGTAAATATAATTTTTCTTACTCCATAATGTAGAATCTATTACTACGTACTATGACTTTGCAACAAAGTGTTTACATTAAGACTTCATATGAATTATTTTGCTTATTTTTACTTGTAAATTATGTTTCTATAATTTATTCAGAGAAATTGGAAATATCCTGAATGCTGTAATGACATGATGACTAAATACATAAATAATATGAAAATATTAGTTTCTACAATTAACTTAAATCCGTACAAATACCTAGTACAAACGTTAGTTCTCAAAATTGAATTAAAAAAAAAAAAAAAAAAAAAATTAACCAATGAATGGAAAGTCGCGAAAAGAGCGGGAAAATTTGGTTTAGTATCTAACGTGGATAAAAAGCAGTATCTAAATTGATAGTTTTTAAGGAGAAATAAAAGAGGACTTTATCCGATTTTTTTCGTATCAGCGCGAAACGTTTAATCGAGTTGACCCTTCGTTGTTTTCCTCGCGGCGGGATTTTTCTTTTTCGATGACACTCGTAATTACAAAAGTTGCCGGGCGTTAAGCTTCTTTTTGCCCGTGGCTGTGCCGACATTTACGCAACTTTCTTCCTTTCACTAGGAAATGAAATATATCGCGGCCGCGGCGCTCTTTAAAAACCCCGTGGACCGTAATTTACAACGAAGGAAATGCGCTCAAACTTTTTTTCCAGCTCCATTTTTCTCTATTTTTGTTACTTGCAGTTGGATTATAACGATCTGCCCCCTCCCCTTTTTACTTTTTAATCGCATACATGTGATCGTATGTATAACAAATACATACATACAGAACAGAACCTCTTTGCTTATCCTTGCAATCGATGTGATCCATTTACCACCGTAGTGAATGCTAGGTTAGGTTGGGTTAGGTTAGATTAGATTAACGATTATTCTAATTATGAGTAGATTTTTTCAACGATATCAGCTAAAACTATATGAAGTTCATGAATATTTAGAGAGATTAGATTAGATGGATAATTATTAAAATTACTAGTAAATAAAGTTCTCCTTTTGATGATTAAGTAATACTCTAGGAGGTTCATTAATATTGATATTTTCGTATATGAAGTGCACCTTTAAAACTAATACTGTGTAATTAATTCCTTCAAATATTTTTAGGTAGCTTCAAGCTTAAAGGAGGTCCATTTCCTAAAAGTATAGAATTTTTTCTGGATTATTGTCCATGTTGTAATTGGCCAAGCTTATCATGGAAAGTCTGTTAATCATCTGGATAATACGCAAATCATGTTTTCGATACGGAAATAGTCGTAGGGTGGAAAGACGTTGAATATTCAAGCTTAGCTAAGTATTTATAAACCGCGTAAGCTTTAGCACGATGTTGGACTTTCGCACGTATAATAAATGTCCAACAGGGGCCAGTTGCATAAATAATATCATCCGTTTTAATAAAGTGAGACATTCAAACGATAATAGGAAGGAGTATCGTTGATATTAGAAAATATTCTTATTGATTTTGAATTTGCAATAGACACAGTGGAAGAGCTTGATTAACCCTTAAAGTAGGTTTCAGAAATAGCGATCCAACCCCTTCGTATTAACCCTTGACATTAACTGTTCTGTTTAACTTTGTTAAGTAAACTATGCATAAAACTATATAATATATATACTTGCGGTATATATTTAGGAAAAAGACTATAGATTTATGCATAAAGTAGTTGAAGGTGACCTTGCAAATTTATTAAAAAAATTAGATAGAAAAAATTTAACTTTATCTTGGATATTTTCCAAAATCTATGAAATCATTCGATTTATTTTAAAAATTATATAAGAAAAATTTAATCTTCTCATTATGAATATTCTTAAAAATTTCTGATATCGTTCAATTTATTTAGAAAATTAGACGTATATGTAAAAAAGACTTTAATAGTACCGTCTTGAATATTCTTAAAAATTTGTCATGTCATTTACGAGAGAAATTAAGAACAATATTTATTGGTGTATTAACAACGAATATATTAATAGGAGGGTAGTCACGTTATGTGGTTTACCGTCTCTGTATGAATAAATATTAAGTTTCGTATTTGTGCTTCGTTACACGGCGAATCAAAGATAACGAGATACAACTGAGCTTCGAACTAGCGCATAATAATAATGAGAGCAATTTTTATTAATGCGGAAATGCTCACGTCAAGCGCCTCGTTAATTAATATTTAACAGCAATCGTCGTACGATGCCAGATAAATCTTTGTTGGCGTTCAATTAACCCGAGGATTAATTAGAAGTATTATTCAGAAGCTAATTTTCGAAACTCGGTTAATAAATATTGATACCACTGGCTGCTATTTTATGCTTGTTAAATTGTCAAATATTTGGCTTCGTTATTTTATCTCACGCATTATTCCTTGTACTATATAGAACGCATAGATGCGCGGAAAATTTTAATTATTGAAGTGTTTTCCCGTTAGTGTTTTTTAATTAATTGTATCCTCGCAATTTTTTTTATTTCTGTAATTATCTTACTATCGTATTTTATTCCAGCGATTTTTAATTTGCGCAGCTTCGTCACCTCAATTTCCTCATCTTCCATTTTCGCATTTAATTTCTGTATTTTTCTTTTCTCTCGTAGTCGCAATGTGCCGATTTATTTATTTTCCCGATTTATTATTTGCGTAATTGTAGCGTAATAATCTTTCTATTTCTCTAACATTTTGTATTTTCACGACTTTATTCTTCCGATTTCAATTATTCAGAACTTTCATTCTCATCTTGTCTTTGCAACTATGTGATTGAAATAATTTATTTTCACAAATTACATAATAAACAGGGAATATCAAATTTCGCTTTACCTTTTCTCTTTCGGAGAAAGCTCGTGTTTCGAGAATCCTACTATTAATACCACAATGTAGCAGACCCAACAAATGTGTCTACATCTACTTATAAATGACGGTACCTGCTGCAATATTTCTACTATTCCGTCATTTCCTGCTAATAATATTATTATATCTACGTAACGTTGTGCAAGAAGGATTAAGATAGTACATAGCGGGACAAATTTCAAAAATCGTAAAACGATTAATGGAGAATTTCAATTGAAATATTATTCGAGTAAATTAAATTTTATTCTTGTTTATTTATTACTCATTGCCTAGTTTTACGTAAGTTGCTGTAATATACGATCGTGATGGTAAGAGTGAGTAAAGTTCGACTAGCTGGATATTGCGTTTACTTCAAAGTTTCACCGTCATTTAGTTACATTAGAGTTTAATAACAGAGTTTCAAGTTCTATCTGCAAGAATCTCGCCAAAATTTGCCTAGCTAATTTTTTCATAAACAAACTTGCGTTGAATATTCAAAATGAGCTTATCTACCATGCAACAACTTTCAGATGATCGAGCATTAACGAGTAATTCACACTTTTCCTTCTACTTTCTCAACGAGTCTCTTAACTTACTGTTTTAAAAGATTTATTCTTGTCTAGAAGAAGTTGGTTCTACTGAGAATAAAAATTCCGCGAATTGTCACGACATAAATTCGTTTAGTTACCTTTATTGTAAACTATTACAAAGTAAATTTATCTTTATTTCTTTCGAATTTTCTATTTCCCTATGTACTTACCATATTCTCACGATTACGTTACCTTGTTCATTTAGTTATTGCGCTCATGTAACACAAATTATGTTATTTTTCTAACAATATTATCCTTGCAAGCTTCATCTTGCATTCTTGCATTCCATCTGAAATTAGGAAAACACACTTTAATTAGATCCTACTTTTACTTACCCGATGCCGCAGAATTGCACAGATTTCCAACTAGTACAATAACTTACATTATTTCAAGATACTCCAACAAATTTATAATTACAAATATTATCATGCATTTTTATATTCTACCTTAAATATGGATACGCGTTTCAATAAGAAATGATCGAATATCAAAAATTGTACAAAAGTTCCTCGCTTATGTTATTCCAAAATATACGAATAAATGAATAATTCGGAATATTTCCACAATCACGACAATACGAACTTCATCCTGCGTTCTATTCTAAAACCCACATTTTCCTCTAATTGAAGCTTACTCGCTGCAAGAAAACCAAAGTTTTCAACTGCAACGATAACCTAGATTATTCGGGAAAAGCGTTTCTCGGTAAAAGACACTCGTCGACCATAAAATTCCCCGCAGTTTGTGAAAGAGCCTGGAAAATACGAGAGAGACTGAAGTTTACGCAGCCTGAAGAATTTACTGACCACTCTAATATTTCGTTGATGGAGGTAACAAGGTTTTCGCGAGGGTTGCCGGCCGAGTTCTTGAGTTAAAGACACCCGTGCTCGGTGTATGCTTGTTTGTTGCGGCAAATATTATCGTTAGGGGAACTATTATTACATGCAGACAACAAATGCCACACAGCATCGTCGGCTTGGTTCGCCACTCCGCTAATAACTCGCGTTTCACGAAAATAGACACGCGTTAGAGAGGAGTAAATACGCATGGTTACAAGCAAGTGCGTTGTACTTGGGCATCTATGTTGGTACAGTGTCAGTGAGTAATTTCGTCGTTATATCGAGATAGAGATCTTCGAAATTTCTAGCGCAGGCAAAATTTCCTTCAAGAAACTGGAAATAGATTGTGCTGTGTATAAGTCAGGATTGGTTAGATTCGAAATAATAGAATTTTATTGATCTTAGTTGGATTTTAGCTAGCAGATATTATTTTTAATTTATTTTAGAATTCATTGCGGAATTTATTTTTATACAGGTTCCTATCCGTTAGATACGAGATAAATAAATTTCGCTGATGTTGGCTGGATTTTTATTAGGAAAATCCTCTTGTACAATAATTTATCAGCTAATAAATGTTATTGAAACGATCTCGCAAGTTATAAGCAATTCGGCGCAACACCATAAGCCTGTAGGGAAACGAACGCGTACATAAATCGCGTTAGACGAGAACCAGACGAATATTTTTTGCTTTAGATTCGCTCTCTTTCCTCTTAAAAAGTCGCTTACGCTGACTGATTTGCCGTTAATACGGAAAGGCGGGACCAGTTTTAAGATTACTCAATGGAAAGAGTAATGAGAATGAGAAACGTGGGTCGGAGTTTCACCATAAAAGGAGTGCTGATGACAGATCTGCTGATTGCTCGGTAGCACAGATTTAATGAGGATGCTCTTGCTATTGCTTTCATACGCGTTGGATATTCTTTGTCTATGGCAGACATAGCCGAGTAAAATTGCTCAAGTTCGCTTTGTATTTGATGGAAAGAGAAACGTTCGAATGTTACAACGGTCGCTGTAGTTTTATGAAAGGAAAATATTTAATTTGGAATTTCCATGTCCTGTAACGTTAATGAAAGAACCATCTCGCTCTCATCCTTCTCGTGTCTCGTGTATTTCGCACTCTATGTGTTCCTCGAAGCTTCTTCGTTTCAATATTTCATCTGAATTTTTTGAACTGTTAGAAGGCTAAGCGTCGTTCTCAATTGTTTGAACTTCGTAGCATTCGTGGGTGGGAAATATTCTGTCATTAAACTCAATAGATCAATAATACTTTGTTTTTCTTTCACAAGAACATTTTTTTGATACTGCAACGATCGAAAGCAGACACAGTATATAATATCAATGCCATTTTTTCTTTAGTTCTTTTTTTTTATCACAGTAAATGTATGCTTAACAAAGTATGGTGCGATAATGGGATATATACTCAGTTGAAGATGTTGTTTTTAGACTACTTTTAGGATAAAAAGTTAAAAAACAGAGTCAGTTTGATATCTAAGGAAAAATAAGATGTTATTCGTTTAGAACTTTTTGTAATACAACCAATAGGTAACGAGTTATTTTAATAAAATAAATAACAGTTACCATTGACTCACCCTGTACATTAAGGGACTTAAAATTTCTCGTACGCGTTTCAAGATATATCGTAATTCTTATGTAACTACGTACCTCTGTCATTGCTTCAGTTGTCACGTTGCAAATAGATGCCAGGATTTACATTGTTGACAATATGTATTTTCATTTGGCCAATAAAAATTTTATTTCTTTCAATTGCATCGCGAGGAATCGATAGTTCACGGAGCGAGAAACGTGTTAAACGTTGCGAATTATCGGGAGGAAGTTACGATTGATGAAATTGCGTTCGTAGGATCGGAAAAAGATCGAGAAAGAGAAAGAAGCGACAGTGATTTTAACGACGAAAGGAATTAGAAAGTTTTAACTCGACGATTCTGCCGCCAACCAATGAAAAACTAGTTTCGTTGCTTAATTGTTCTTGTTTTAAAGTTGAATCGGTAAAAGTTCCACGACAAAAGGGAAAGTGTATGAAACTCTTCGCTCTTACTATCTACGCTATCGTTTGTCCATGTGAGACTTAACAGATGATACAATTTTTATAATATTCGATATCGTATGTTACAGTCTGTCACACAAGAGCGTGTCTGCGATATCTGCGAAACCTGACACCTAATCAGAATGAGATAAAAAGAATGTAAACAAACGAAAACTTCTCTAATACGCGTTGCTGAATACCTTTCAGTTTCATTTGAAACAGTGAAAGGAACAGAGCTTTTTAATATGAGTGCCGCGTACGCGAAACGTCGAAAATCGTCTGGCATGGGCGAATGAAAACAGAGATCGTGATTGGAGTAATATAATATTCACTGATGAATCTTCGTTTTGGGCATGGTGTCCTATTAGGCGTGCTTGGACTATCCATGGAAGAAGGATGATTCAAAGAAGTGTAAAACACCCTATAAAAGTGCATGTTTGGGGTTGCTTTAACGCACGCGGTTTTGGGACTTTGTGCGTCTTTACAGACAATCTGAATGCACAAAAGATGGTGAAATTGTACCAAAGGGGACTTCTCACATCCGTGAAACGTTGGTTCAACCAAACCGAGGACCAATGGATATTGCAAGAAGACAACGACCCTAAACATCGAAGTCGCATCTGCACCCAATGGAAAGCGAAAAACGCCATCACAGTACTTCCTTGGCCATCGCAGTCCCCTGATGCAAACCCTATCGAAAATGTGTGGTCCCTAATGAAATGCAAGCTGAGAGGAAGACGTATCACAAAAATAAGAACACTTGTACATCACATTCGAAAGATATGGAGGTCGTTACCAGAATCCTACGCTCAAAAATTAGTCGAGAGTATGCCGAAACGATGTCAAGCTATAATCGCTAATGGAGGAGATTGGACACCCTACTAAGTAATAGCGTATTAGTGTTTTAGATGTAGATTCAATTCATATAAATTTTTTTACAAATATATAAATATTTACAGAAATATCGCAGACACGCTCTTGTGTGACAGACTGTACCTGTCATGTTTGCATAATACCGTCATATTTATTACGCTACCTTACGTGTCACGCTCCTCTTGCATTACACGATATGTGTATTAAGTGCACGCGAGTTCTTGTTAAATTAATTAATTTTCCGCAAGAATAAAAATGCATTAATATACAAGAAGATAAGAAAATATTGAACCTACTGCACCAATGGGACGCAGAGTCACGCTAAAAGAACTACAATGTCTCACGTAAATTTCCACACTTGCGCCTGAAAATTGAACATTATTAATATACCTATTGCGAACATAATTTTAATGAAAAATTGATGTAAAGCATGAACAGCATAAACATATAATATAAATTAACATATTAATGCATCTAATAGATAACTGACTGTTTAAATATTTTCATAATCCCATAATAAATAGTAATATAATAAATATAATTGTATATAATATATAAAATAAAAATATAAAATTTATATGTACTACGCATCAATGATGTTAAGTAGGTAAGAATAGTTCGTGTGAACCTCTGCCCAAAAATCCTTTACGAAAGATATAATTATAAGCTTTTCAAGGACTTGCAGGAAAGTCGTTCATAAAGACTCAGGTATAGACAATCGCAGACGATGTTTGTGGGATCAAGCGAAACAGTTGGTTTACGGAAATGCGATAGAAACAGAAGATCAGCTTTGGGAATGTAATGAAAACGCATTTATTACTATTTCTACAACAACAGGAATATTCGTAAAAGTTGGACAATTACTAAGACAATTAGTTCGACGATTAGAAGTCTGCATTCTCGCAGAAGGAAGAGATTTCAAACATTTATTATAACTGCGAAAACGATGAATAAAAATGTTCGAGCGCGTCTAACTGTTCGATAAAATATTTTCTGACGCAAATTTATATCAATTTGTTTCGCCTGCTCGCAGTATAAGTTTTATCCCAAGCTTTCCGGACACTCTGTATACTTCGAGATTTCGTTTCAAAGTCCACCAATACGATCATGATAGCGCTGATCTTCGAAATGTCTCTTGTAACATTCATAAATTGCGCGTCACAATGCATCCGTGAAAGGTGTCTGCAAGTGTTCGAATATCTTCGCGAACATCTGTACCTACGTAGGAAGAAGGAAACAGATCTGAGAGTACAAGGCTAGTAGTCAAAGTCAACGAAATGGAACGTGGTGGCGAGTAGACGACAATAAATGTCCCTATGAGTGGAGAGAAGCATGGCGCGTTGGCACGCTACGTTAGGAAGCTCGTTTCGCCTTCGTCTCCAAGCTCGAAGTTTTCCTCGTTTCCCGCGAACTAGCTGCAATATTAACGCAACACCCTCGAGGAACGAACACTATTTGAGGAGAGGAGAAAGGAATTGTAGTTCTCTTCTATCCTCGTAGCCATCCCACGGTCTGTACCATTTTAATATTGTAACCCTAAAATCGAATAAGTTGCCGACGAAGGGGGGGCCGTGCTCTTCTGCGATTTGAAAAAATAATATCTTGGAGCGTGCATGAGAAAAGAAGTGGATCGTTCACATTCGGCGAGTAATGAAGAAAATTGGGCTGGGACTCGAGATTATAATCCAAATGAGGCGACACCTTGTTAAGCATTTTACGCTTTCTTATTTTGGCACGAATATTTGGACTGGGTTAAAAATGGAAGGAAATTTCGAATGATTTTGATTACGATTTGTTGCTTTCTTCATCATTCGTTTAATTTGTTGCGTTGTTTATCGTACCGAAGAAAATTGAGGATATTGATGAATTATTGTTCAAACGAAGCGAAACTTTGTCGAACATGGTGCATTTTTTTTGTAGTATGTATTTGAAGTCGGTGGAAATAGGAGAAGTATGCAAAGTTTTCTCTCGTATTTTTCTCTACTGTACAAAATTTTGTGTATTTTGCTATTTATTTTTTTTATTCTGGTATTTATCTTAACGAAGAAAATTGATCCATTCGATTAGTGAAGTTGTATGTTTTTTTGAGGCACTGACAAAATTGTACTTCTATAATTCATTTGATTAATATTAATTACAACTGTACAACTTTCACTGTACATCGTATATACCCCAAAATTATACTTAAACTCCATTCCCAAAGATCACTAATATTTATCTCAATAGAAATTACTATCTTCTCTCTCATTTTTTTTATCATAAAACAAACATAAAGAAAGCTTAAAAAAAAAAAAAAAAAGGAAAAAGAGAAAAGAAAGGAACAGATCATTGAGATATCCATTGGACGAGAAAACTACCCTCTTCTCTATCGAAGTATCTACCGATAAAATTCTAATTTCATAGGATACGTGTTATCGAAAGCAGATCGTTTGAATTCAGTTGGACGTATGTTCGTCGATTTCGGTTATCGTAAAACCTACTCCCGAGCTTCTTTCGATCCTAACTTGTTCCGTTTACGTGGTCATGTTCGTATGTTGCATTTATGCACGTGCCTTTTTCCATATAGCGTATATTTCGGCCTCTCATAACTAAATTCCGTTCACGACAACGCAATATGTTTGATACGAGCACCGTTGTTTCGCTTTCTTGGCTAGCTACGCCCATGCATATAGCATTAAACGTCACAGAACCGGCAGAGGAGACGCGTACGAGTATTTTAAATATTAAAAGTTGACCGTGTACAGAAGCGACCAGAGCCAACGTGACGGTCAATTCGTACGATAGTCCTCTGTTACGGGGACCAATTTAATTGACCGAAGATTTTCTCCCTCGTTCGTGTCACTCTGACTTCCTACGTTCCATATTCATACGAATGTTGACTCGAAGTTAAAACGACGTTGATTGATATTCTGAATGATTGAATGAGAGAAACATTTCCTATGGATAATATTTTCTGGATTTTATGAATTTTTTCACTGACAGTCGGAGGATATCTTGGAAAATTTCGAATAAAAATGGTATTTGAAAGCATAAAGAGAAACCAGCTGAATGGAATTCAAGTTACTATTGATTATTTATATTATAACTTAATTCTTGATTATTACAATGAAGTAGTATTAGGTTGTCCGAAAAGTGTCTTTCTTTTACAGCAATTCTTTTACAACGATGCAACTTTATACAAACATGAAACCTAATCTGTCGAACGTTATGATCTTTATTTTCATAGAACAAAATGGATCATATGTAATTCGATAAAATAATATAAAACGGAAAATGTGCATCCATTATTTCCTTCTAAAACGAAAGAAACTTTTCGGACGACCTAAAGTAATTTTCTAGCGTGGTTACGAGGTATCGCCAATGAAGAATTTTAATCTCAACTTATAGGTCATAATTGTAGGGCTCGATTTGATTGCAGATTAGTGTAATTTAAGTACTTTAAATATTCCCTTAAAAAGGAAGAAACAAAGTAAACAGATGAAACGCGAAATTTTTACCCTGATGCTTTAATCTATGCCAGGAACGTTGAAAATCAGATTTACAGAACGATTTAAGAAAACAGAAGACACGGAACGAAGGGTTAAGAGAACCATTCAAATTTAATTTCCTAATTAATAGACCCAAGGCAAGCTACTGGTACTCTGTCGGACGTTTAATTTGAGAAATTTTTCAATAAAATGAAGCATCTCGAGGTATGCCGCGTACGTTTCTTGTTTACTAAGAAAACAATTCCAGTTACAGAGTATAACGTTTCCCTTGCTTACGCGGTATTTATAAATGTTTATTGACACAGGTGGCCATTGTAGTCACTGTGACTGCATAAGCTCCGAGGTAATGAATAGCGGATCACGATCCTTTAATTAACTGCAACGATACAAGAGTTAGAAACTTGGAAATTAACTGGCAAATATTGCCCCGGTTAATTTCAGAGCCATGAAATTCTGTTACAGATATGTATCTTGGCGATAAAGTAAGAGTTCGCGATCAATATTTGAGCTGGAAATAATACTCGCCATGCTTTTCCATATTTCACGTCGTAGTCTGATTTTTGTTTTAACGAGACAATTTATTCTGTGTTTTAAGAGAGGCATTAGCATAGAATCACGAGGAAATGTCACACGTGCATACATTTGTAGAAATTGGAAATAATTTTTAAGAAAAACACCATTTGGTTGAAGATTTCGATTGTTATTTCCTGCTATTAGAGAATAACAAAGATAATTGTAATCGGCTTTTCCAAAACAGAATGATATCATTTAATGATAATTTTAACGTATTTAAAATTCCAATAAAGCGTGCCGGATTGAAAATTGTGCACAGTTCTTGTAACTAGGCTCATTTTGGGATTTAGGGTAAAATGGTAAAGGAAGAATTATACCTTTTTATATAATAATTTTGATATATTTGAAATCTAAATGAAACATACCGGGTTAAAGATTGATGAAGTGGCCAAGGTGTTTTTGCCAACGTAACTTTTCACGCGCAAGTTGATTTTTCATTTTAGTCTTGCTTCATAGAAAGGGAAGACGTTGGATATTATATCTCTGCAAAAGGAAGAACGGAGGAAATGAAATTAGCTTTTTGCGGGAAGATGTAATTAAGAGAGGTGGAAAGATTAACTTCATTCGTGGGGAAAATTAAGAAACCTGATACTTTAGATGAACGACAGGGAACGTGGAGGATTTTAAACGAGATAATTGGAAACTATTAGCCTGCGTTTAAGTTAACGTATGATGCGACTATTAGTTAATTAATATATTTTTATAGAGTGTTACAACTATATTCATTTGTAAGTAAGGCTTGTAAATGATGAATGAAAAATTGTATTCTGAATACAAAATACAAATTGTAAACTGTATATGAGTAACCAAACACCATCAAGCGTCAAGTAGTTTCTAGCTTTAAATTCCTAAATACAATATTGCATAACTTGGTGCAAATTTACTATTCCTATTGTTCCTAAAAAGAAACATGTTTCGTTAGAGTAATTAAACTGATTTACAAAACTGAACGTCGATTTGTACAAATATGATGTTCAGTCAAGAAAACGCTAACCCTTGTTAGAACACGAATGTAATGCTTCTAGAATTTGATAAAGTAAGTTCAACTCCAATGTTCAACTGATCTCACGCTTTAAACTACAAGCAATTCAATCTAATCTCACTAGAACTTATTAACAAAATACCATCCCCTAATCAGAACGAATATAACTCATATCAGGAGTTTCTACATAATAAATTGAAATAATTACATCGGCATCAAGATCTAATTTTCTAGTTCTTCTTCCTCTAGGTCTTTTACTTTGTAGTCTAATTTTAGTCTAACTTTAGTCAAACCAGTGCTTCTAACCAGAGCTTCCAGATCTTTCAGTTGTTCAAGATCTTTCATACAAAACTCATGAAACTGGATACAATAACAGAATTCAACCAATAAAGTAAGTTCCAAGTAAGATCTGACCTGTAAGCCTCAAATATTCAGACTCCATCGATGAAGTATCATTCCCTGATCAGAACTGATATAACAGATCCTACATAGGCCAATTGAAATAACCAAACTGACTAAACTTCCAAATCAACGTACACTAGCTTTCTCTAATTTTCAAAAGCAACCAGCAACTCAACAAGCAGCGCTAAGCTCATCATATCGAATCACCAGAGAGAGCTTCATCCCTTCTGCGCAACTTCTCCTCCTCCACGTTCCAAACACGCATCCGTTTCATCAGACTCTCTCGCGAAAACTGCATG
The DNA here is from genome assembly GCA_905333015.3 of Bombus campestris. Classification (NCBI taxonomy): domain Eukaryota; kingdom Metazoa; phylum Arthropoda; class Insecta; order Hymenoptera; family Apidae; genus Bombus; species Bombus campestris. The sequence continues at coordinate 9,719,486 of HG995135.1, forward strand.
AATACTTATGCACCAAGTTGCATCTCGCCAAGAAACTACCCTTCTCTCCATCCTCTGTCCATCTTGCTTTGGACCTACCCCTTGAAGAAACTCTAGCAACGTCCATCTGCACGCACCATCTTCTATATATTCCATCCTCTTCTCGTTGGACTTACACGTTATCTCTGACGTAGTAGTTGACGCGGTGTACGTCGAAACTTTTGTTCCAGTTGCACGCTGCTGGTATGCGAGTGTTTACCATGACGAGGAGAGGCGGAGAAGCGGATGCCAGGGAGTTTCGAATAAATGGAAAAGGGATAGGGCTAGGTGTGTGTCAAAAGAGGCATCGTTAGCGCCAGGGGCGTAATTCCGCTATCTGACTCAGTCCCACGTCTGTTCGTCAGAGGGAAAAGGAAAGGGCTGTCTGCCACGTGTGCGGCGTGTATCTTGGCGTGCACGCGCCATACAGAAAGCGTGCTGAAAGCAGCAACCTCTTTGGTTTTTCCTTCAAAAAATGAATGGTGGAACGAACCTCCTTTTCGTAGGGTTCTACTCGTTGCCGGCGAATCTGCTTAGAAAAACCGACAGTCTGTGCCATTTTTACGTGCAGTTACCCTCTGAGAAATTCTAATTTCGTGGTTCCAAGCCTCGGGCTACATAGTTGAGTTTGAGGGGAAAGTACGCAGCTTGTCTTCGAGAGTGCACAGCTGAGTTTTAAGTATGAACGAGTGTGTTTTCCGCGTTCAATAAGTCGACAGACTGTTTGCAGGGAATTTTATAAAATTTTAACTTGCTATGAAACTGTCTTATGTATCCGTACGAAGCTAGTTAATGAAAGAAGACCTGTACGAGCGAGTCTCTGAGATTACTAGGCAGCTGATAGTTCTGTTTGATATTATTTCTGTGAAATTATTGGAACTTTTCCTGTAATGGTAATAGCGATATTGAATATGATGATTATTGTAGAGTATAAATACGGTTGTTATTATTACTGTTTGTAGGATATTTAGGATATTAACAATGATTATTATCGGTAACTCTGCGTGAAGCAGCTCAGTTGTCGATAGGAAATATCATAGATACCAACATGGTTAATTATTAAACTATACTCGTACATTCAATTTCAAAGCAGAATATCTCCAAGAAGAAAATCTACAAAATCATAGGTATTTAGGAATAAAGTCAGGCGGAAGTTGACACGGATGAAGCCACGAGAAATACGCGAATAAGAATAGGATCGACAAGGGGAATCCGTGACATCGAAGAATTCCGATTTTCTTCGAATGGAATATAAATCGTATCGAAATCGGATCACCTCGTTGTTTCGTTCCATTCCGCGCGTCGTATGTATGTCTCTTCCTGTCTCTCGATCAGAGGGAAGGAAAGTCTTGCCTTGAATTCGGCCGACTCTTCCCTCGGAGGAATCAATTTGAACGTACTCTGTCGCGTGAGGATGCCTCTGTGATATCGGCACACAACGTTATCGGCCGGCTTTATTCGTTATCTTGAAAATTATTCTTCTGGAAACGTGGAACAGCCGCGCAGCATCCCAGCAGCGATTTTCTTTCAGAGAGACTTGTCTCTGTTGCTGATAGAGCCTCGTGTATTCTACAGGAGAAGCTATTCTTGTTCCAATAAAATGCTGAAAGATTCCATCGCGAAGTTAAGTTGTTCTTTATTTATTTAGTCGTTTTCAAGACGATTAGTATCTGTTTCTTTATCATTCGGTACGTTGAAGATAGATTATCAGCCATTTTGAAGTTAAACCTCATCTTTAGAAAAGTTCCATCATTTTACCAAGATTTTTGTGAATTTGTAAAAATAGTGAAACCTTGTAATAAATTCCAGCTGTTCACCAGAAATGTCACATTTTCCAGATTAGAGTTTAGTCGCGACTCGGTAACTTGCATAAAGATTGATCGAGATCTCGTGCATCGTGTTTGTTCGAGTTTTACAAGTACACCGTCGGGCGATGTGAACTATGAACTTTGAGGTAGCGTTAATTTCACGAGCATATTTAGTATTTACGTCTCAAGAGTACGCGAACTCGTATAATATTTCGAACTAAAAATTACCTTTCTCTTTAATAGTTGGAAACAACCTAGAGGGTAAACGAGGTAATTTATTTGAAGCGAACAAATGTTAAAAGTTACTTGATTGCATAATTAAATTGAGAAATACATACGTGTAGTACCCTGCGGAAATTCGGTAAATGTAATAAACCAAATATATATAGATAAGCAACAATTGTGCTAATTAAAAATTGCTGTCCGTTTACGTCTCCGTACGATAGAAGAATTTATTGATGTACAATGCCGAGAAAAAATTTCCAAGTATATATTTTTTCGCTTTATATGCCAAGAGCGATATCTACAAGAATTTCATCTAACATTATACAGGGTGTTAGATGAAATTCTTGTAGATTGTAGTATGAACATTATACAGGGTGTTCATACTATTAGCTTTTTCATACATCGAGTCCTCTCGTCATTCTACGAGAAAAGGTATTAGGTGTAACGTGGCCGAAAACTGATTAAAAGATATTCTACAAAATTAAAGTAAAGTATTTCTTAAACTTTAATCAGTTTTCGATCAGGTTATCCTAATACTATTTTTCGTAAAACGACGAGAGGATTCAATGTATAGAAAAAAAGAAAGGTTCCCATTTAAAAAGATAGTGCAACTACAAAATGCACACGCATTTTTGCATTGAGGAGAAAAATATTATCGCGAGTATGTGGTTCACTTTGAATCATCTATCTTCTGTTTCTTTCATTTTCTCCTCGTACTTGTCTGCAGAAGTCTTGTATGTTACACTCTATATAGTTGTATATTATTAATTAAAATTCTGTAAAATACCACTATGAAAAATAAATATCTCGGGAACGTCTGCACCGTGCAAGTGACTTGTTTCGTAAAAATTCAGCATTAAACATCTGGCTACTGAAAATCGAGAAAGCTAGAAAGTGGAGGTTGAGTTAATCAGTTCTGATGGCTCGTATATGACGTCGCGTACAGTTGCTTGGGAAGAAGCGAGGAAACTTGCATCGCATGCATCTAACCTGACAGTTTAATCAAATTTCTAGCATCTCGCATAAATTAACCGTCCTCTTCGTTAATAACTAAAAACAGCATCAGACGTTATCAACGTCGTCAAATCGCATCCTCTATACGATGAAATTGAACGTGCTATCCTAAGTACATAGAGCAATTTAACATCGATTTAACACTCCTATAAATTTCATATTCTTTCATATATATTTTCAACGTGTTTTCGCAACGAACGGCGATCCAGTAAACGAGCAAGAAAGATGGATATTTTTCGCGTGGGCAAATTAATTCGCAGCGTGACACACTGACAAGGTTGCCTCGTTCCGAATGATCTGTGAAATCTCTGCCAGTAATTCACCGTTGAACATGGTCTGCGCTGCTGCCACTGCTAGTAGACGTTAATTTATGCGAGCTGATATTCAAATTCCGTTGTCAGTCAATCCGCAATCGCGTTACCCACCAAGTATCGTGATTTTTCGATGGATGCGGTTACACCGTTGCAATCCGGCATACTATCCATCTTATGCAACAGCTTTCGATTTCGCTGAAACTTTTCACATACTTTTATGTAAGTTTGTTACGTATATATTCTTCGATCCTTGATTTTTCGTTCGATTCTCGCTGTTTACAGTCTGTCACACAAGAGCGTGTCTGCGATATCTGCGAAACCTGACACCTAATCAGAATGAGATAAAAAGAATGTAAACAAACGAAAACTTCTCTAATACGCGTTGCTGAATACCTTTCAGTTTCATTTGAAACAGTGAAAGGAACAGAGCTTTTTAATATGAGTGCCGCGTACGCGAAACGTCGAAAATCGTCTGGCATGGGCGAATGAAAACAGAGATCGTGATTGGAGTAATATAATATTCACTGATGAATCTTCGTTTTGGGCATGGTGTCCTATTAGGCAAGCTGAGAGGAAGACGTATCACAAAAATAAGAACACTTGTACATCACATTCGAAAGATATGGAGGTCGTTACCAGAATCCTACGCTCAAAAATTAGTCGAGAGTATGCCGAAACGATGTCAAGCTATAATCGCTAATGGAGGAGATTGGACACCCTACTGTAATAGCGTATTAGTGTTTTAGATGTAGATTCAATTCATATAAATTTTTTTACAAATATATAAATATTTACAGAAATATCGCAGACACGCTCTTGTGTGACAGACTGTATATCGTGAGAATTCATGGACTTAAATTTGTTATCTACGTTAGTGTTTTAAATTTAAATTTTGTTATCTGTGAGAAAATTGTTTTAACATAGTCAGACAGTAGCGATAGAAGGGAGAGGAAGAAGTAGAAAGGAAATTGTCTTCGATGGAAGTTGTCGAGAAATTCTTTCTTTTTATTGTTAAAAACGATCATTAATTGCGCTTTCTTAGTTGCAACATCGTATTGTATCAATTTCTCGTATTTCAATTTTTCTTCCCCACAGCTATCTACTATAAGATAACTTATGCTTTCGTAGTAAAAAGATCCTTTAACAGGATCTAAATCTTCAACAAAAAAGAATACATTTTCTACCGCAAAATTCTACAATTATTTCTATCTTGTCTCATAAATACGAATAATCAATTTTCCAACAATTGCCATATTTCAGAGATAGAAAACATTTGTCTTATTATTAATTCTGCTACCATAAAATTCAATAAAATATTGAATCCTTTACGACTGTTTTCATTTTGTCCTATAAATATCAATGACAAACCTTTGCAAATATCACGAAATGAGAAACTTTGTCTGTATAAAACCAGCGATAACGACACTTTCTAATCCAACATTTTCCAGGCAAGTACGATTATCAAAAAAAAAAAAAAAAAAAAAAAATTATTCGATGAAAAGATGTCAAAGCCATGATTAACAGAATTCCATCATGAATAAAAGAAATTGGACGCGGGTATCGACGCGCTGCAGGATGACCGTCGTCATTGGCCAGCACGAGGGGAAGCCCGGTAAACCGACAGCGATTTCATTATCAATTTAACCGGCCGCTGAAATATGGACCGATCGATAATCCATTCTAGTCTCGTTCGTTATCCGGCTCGCGAGTGCCGATCACCGCCAATATTTCAGTGTGAAACTCGCTGTTTCCAGACGAAAGAAAAGATCTTAAAGGACGATCCGCTATCACGCGACCCCGTCCTTGCTTTTATGGGGAAACGAAGACGAATCGCGATGGAAAAAGGGTCGAGCTTAGTTGAAATAATTTGCTCCTTCTGCGAAGTAGAATGGGACGGTCGTGGTCAGACTTAGATGCCTGTTGTTAATTTAAAAACGCGCAGGGATGATTTTTATTATTTTATGTTTCACCAATGGGATGTTTTTAATGCGAATAAAGATTATCCTGGAATCTTATTTTTTAAATTAGATATCGATATGAAAATTTAGGAATAAAGCCAAGATAGAGATTAGTGACATGATTGTATTATTAGAATAGTTATCTTTAAAGAAATGGTAAAATACTCTAGTTACTAGATGAGAAAGATGATTCTTCGGCAAGTAATTTAACTTATAATTGGAACTTCGTTTTTTTTATTTTAAAGCTTTAAAATTAATTATAGGAAGCTCGTCGATGGTTCCCGATTAAAAATGTTGCCTTGAAAACTTGCCGGCTAAGAACTTCTCTGTAGTACATTCCCACTAAAATATTCGACTTCTTAAAGATATTAATTACAAATTTTCACAAGCCTATCATTATTCTTACGGCTCTCAGAAAAGAGTAATGATCAGTTTCACGAATTAAAAATACTTTTCGTACAAGATTAAGTACCGCGGCAGTTTCCTAAATGGAAATTAAAAAAAAAAGCTCGCATTTAGAAGCAATTACTCGCCATTAATTTTGCATCTGCAGGCTCGATCGGGCACTGGCGATGACGTGGATCCATTAACAGCGTATTTTCATGACACGGATACGCCGGTTTCTTGCGCCCTTTATAATTTCAGCCCGGCTGGAATTTTCAAAAGCGAATCGCGTTCGAATCGCTCAACTTCGTACGAGTTCTCACGCCTCAGGGAATGAAAAAAAAAAGAGAAAAAAAGAAAAAACCGAAAAATAAAAAGAAAAAAGAGGAGAAGCAGAAAGGGGAGGGTGGGAATTATCTTGCACGTCGATTTCCACGAATCGCACATTTCGACGGGAGCACCACATCCATTAGAACAAAAAGCGTTTCCAGGTCATCGTCGACGTTTCTCGATGATTGCGAAGTCGAACGAAGCCGGAGTATAGGAAAGGTAGGATATCGCGAATCGTTGTTCCTGCGTGGCTCCTTTGATCCATCACGTGGTTCAATCCATTTATCAGTAAAATGAAAGCTACCGTGGATCGAAAAAGTCTCATGTGATCTCTTACTTGACTCTCTTTCATTCTACATCATTTTTCCTCCCTTTTTATATTTCTTTTTCACTTTTCTTTTTACAGTGTACGTACAGCCGCTCGTACACTTATTCGTACAGTTGCCACGAGAAAACTTATACGCACATATTATGCGTGTGATATTTAGGTTGTCCGAAAAGCTACTTTCGTTTCATGAGGAAATAATAGACGTACAACGTATTTTGTTTTATATTGTTTTGTCGAATTACGTACGATCCATTTTGTTCTGTTGAGATAAACACCGCCACCTTTTACAGACTTGGTTTCACATCCGTATGAAGGTGCATTGTTGTAAAAAAACACACTTGCGAAAGAAAGACACTTTCCGGACAACCTAATAAATTTCATTTTGATATTTCATCAGCACGATAGGATGTCCCGAAAGAAGTGTGAAATATTTTAGGGGTAGCTTCTGCGCGTCTAAACAATAGAAAACGTTCATACAAACGTATGTCCTGTCTGATTCTCTTCTCAAATTATAGCGAATTTAATTTTTAATTAATTTCATACCTTTCATTAGAGGCGTTTGAAATAGTTTCCTTATGTCTCGATGCAAGTTTGCAGACGTATCCTCAATGATTGTCCTGTTCTTTAGAATATAATATAATATATATATATGTCGGAGATGAAAGGACATCGGGCCTCCCCGTTAGAATTCTTAGGAAAAGCCGAGACAATGAGCTTGGGTTCGAGGCGCCAGATGGAAAACGCCGAGCGTAGCCGCGGTCACGGGATAAACACTTCGTCCAGACAGAGACTCTATCCTTCGGGCACGATGGTTACCAGATGTCAACGCATCTCTGCAGCTAGTTCGAGGACTCGCTATAAATCAGAGGATTTGGGTACCAAGGTCCTTAAAACGAACAAACAGTCTTTTCTGCCACTTTGGACGCGAGGATGCCGGAGATCGGGTTTTCACACGTGGGACACATCCCGCCAGCAACTTTCTCTCAAGAACGGCCGGCATCTCTCTCGGACCATCAATACAGAAATTAGCCAATTAACGGCAACGTCTGTTTCCCTCACTTTCTGGACGAAGGTCGTCCTCGACGAATCCGATGATCTCGTGCCCTTAGACACACCCCATCATAGTTTTCCTCCGCGGCATCATCGCGACGGAAAATGCATTCTTTTTCGAGAACTCTCCTTAGCGAGTTTTCCGGTCTCTACGACCCGTGCATAAAGAGTTAGTCGATTGTGATTCATACTTGTGAGAAAGTATAGCTGTTATCCCGTTGATCGCGGATTCGCTGCCGAATCTGAGATCATTGTCATCATTGCATAATTATCTCGGTCGCTTGTTAATATTGTAACATCTTTGCTCGTGTCAATAAACGATACCTCGAATTGTGTGGCCACGATGAGTAATCCCGGCGAAGATTCGTTACGCGCCCCTAACCCTAATTCTACTGCTTCTCCGACATATATATATATATATATATAAAATAATAGATGCTCCTTAGATTATAATTAAGCTGTGTTTAATTCTTTGACGAGGTGTTTCCATATTGTCAATGTTCTATACACGATGGACTTTAAGTGATCCCACAAGTAGAGATGCACCGAATTTAAATCCGGTGAGCGTGCCAGGCAGATGGTGCTCCGCGACCTATCCATTTATTTGGAAATCGTGTGTTCAAGAATTCTCTAGAAACACGGGTGGAATGTGGCGAAGCGCCGCGTCGTGCATAAACCACGTAACATGCAGTCGGATATCTTGCAACGTCTCGTTCAAATCCCACGTTAGAAAGTTAACATATGATTCCCCAGTCAGTCTATCGCGTAGAGGAAAGGGACCGATACGTCTACCGAAAGAAATACGAATCGCCAAACAAAATTCGCTGAAACTCGGAAACAAAGCTGAGCAGGACGTACGTTTACGTGAACTTTTCTTATTCTATAAATGTCCAGGAGCCAGTTGTAAAATATTTCCTACTTATTCTGAGCTATACTCGTATAACCAGACGCCAATGCCAAGATTAACGTTCCCTTTTCGCTCCCTTTTCTTTTACTTTTCGAGATCGTTGCAAGATGCATACTTGAAAACGATCAGCTTACCGTAAGTTTGGAAGTGTACAAGCTTGGTTGGATAATTATCGAATACTTAGCGGCGGATAGAAAGTTTTCGTCTTCTAAATAGTTCATAAATTGTTAAGTAATTACTCGGTCGCTACTTGGACCAATAATAAAGTATCGACTAATTAGCTATGCGCTTATCGAGAGTTCTAGCATCCATATCCCGCGCGTATTAAGAACTCTTCCTTCTTACGATCTTCTACGATATACGTACATAATATTAATTCGCAAAATTTACGTATACTGTGATCGAAAAGTCGCGGAACTGGTCCGACAGAACGTGAATTATGAATTTATTTGTCCATACTTCGTTCGCTTCGAGATAATCCCCTGCCAGTGCAATACGCTTGTGCCAGTGTTTCTGCCAATTCTAATGAACCACCTTTGCCAATCCTCCATGAGGCACATTCTATAGTCGACTTGAGCTATGGCCTTGAGAATATACGCCTAATGTATTGTCTTCTATCGCGTTTATCGACTCAAAAAGGTGTCCACGAAACGATAGCTTTAACCGAGAAAATAAAACAAACTCACACAGAGTCATATCGGGCTAATGGAGGAGCTTGTGGAATGGTATTGGTTGAATTTTTAACGAAGAAGTTACGAACATAAAGAGATGCGCGAGTATTATCACGGCGCAAGATTCATGAATTTTCTCGCAACGATTCTGACCGGATTCTTACGGACCGCTTCGCGCAAATTACGCGTGACACTCGAATAATGTTCTTCTTGACAGTTTGATGAGTTGCAAACGAAATTTCGTTCCGAAGACAAAATTTGATGCAGATTCTTCGCTCGGCAAAATTTGGCACGTTACAAATCGCCGAAAGCACCTCTTTTCGATAGCAAAGCAACAGTCTGTTCGTAAACGAACAGTGGCAACGATGTGAAATTTTCCACAAATGTCAGTAAGAGCACTGGCAACATAAAAAGAAAATACTAAAAAACCTCTGGAGATTGATAAAACGGGCTATTGAAATGAGACAGTCCCGTAACTTCTCGATCACGGTGTATCGCAGTTCATAAAAGTTGTGTTAGAAGAAAGTGAATAATCAATCGATAAAATGGAAAAGTTTCTAGTTCGACGGAAATCTATAATCGAAGTCTGTTCGTAGAAAACACTGTAAGTGCCAAAGTTGAACAAATTTCGATCTTTTTATTGGAAAACCTTCCACATACCAATGAGAATACCATAGTATACAATTTAAGTGCAATTTCGCTTTCTAGATAGTTACTAATAATGCTAGAAGATCATGCCGCAAAATCGCCTTTAGAGAAAAAAATTGGCAATAAAAATTACCTAACTGTTCCTTTGACTCTTGTCTACGCCACCGATATACACGAGTGGAAGATTGAGTTCGCTTTACACGTAAGAGACGGCGCATACGGGATTTTCTACGGATAGGCTTTTCTTTTTTCATGAATTTGAACTACATTAATGCATGAGTTTTCTTTCCCTCCTGAGAAACTTGTTCTTTGGCACTTACAGCAGTTTTCTACAACCACTCTTCGATTTATATATTTGCAATTTTACGAAGTTTCAAATTCGATGTAACTTGAAGCACCATTTGCACATTTCTATTTTACTTACATGTGCGACAGCCCTCGCGTAACATGTCCGGCAGATTTCTGTATAAATTTCGCTACTCTCTGTCCTGGCTGAAAATAATATCGTGGAATAGTATCGCGTGAAAACACACGGGCGTAAAGTATGCAACGCATAGAACCATGAAAAAAAGAAGTAAGGATATTATGGGATCGATGGAAGATTACGTGGTCTTTGGTTACGGTAGGTCGCTTGGTCTATAATTACACGGTGCGAAAACAATCCGTAGTTCATGATGCATGCGTGTTCCACGGATCGACGAGGTAATTAGGCCCGTGGCCAACCGGCACTTCTCTCGAGCTGTGCGCCGTTCGCGAACAATACGCCCATTCGGCTCGCCTTGAGAATTATGTAAAATTAGCGGACAGACACGGTACCCTGACTTGTCGATTAAACCGGCTCCTTTATCGGTGATCGATCGCGCATCTTTCTTTCTTTTTACGGATACTCGATGCAGTCAGTCGACGCCATCAGCCGATCGATCGTCCATCCAGACCTATTTTGGTACAATGGAATGGCTTGGTTAACTGGACATCAATTAACCGGTCTCGCGATTATACGGGTATTGGCTGGCTGATTGCACGGATGTATAGTCGATAGTCATCCTGAAGACGTTTCAGAACTGCAAAGAGCTATTCTGTTGACATCGACAGATAGATTAATATCGCGCGAGGTAAACGCTTGAGTTGGAGATGATTGAGATGGTCGTGAGATCGTAGCGTCGTTTAAAGTTGACATTTATACAAGGTGAATCATTTAACTCTGCCATCTAAATTTAACTGTGAATTATTTGTTGTGCAAAGGAAGAAAATGTTTGGAACGAAAGTCGTTCGATATGAGCCGGACCGTGCAAAGTAATAATTAATTTTGCAATACTTTGCTTTTTTGCCGACGCATAAAAGCTGACCTTGAGCTTTTGCATTAGAACGCGTAATATTTGACGCTGCGACTCGAAATAGTGCCGGATACCGAGTAAATAATTGGTAAGGTGCATGGGGCCAGAAACTGATTTATTAGCCAGATATTATCTAGTCGATTTTTAACTTGAGTAATGTTCAAAATTATGTCCACCACATTCAGCGCAAATATGTAGTCGATAAACGAGTGAACGTGACACACGTCGAGAAGTGTTTCCTGAGTTATAGCATTACGTGCTTTGATGGTTGTGTGCTGTGGATCCTTCGTGTCTTCGTGAGATGGCTCGCGTTGAACTTCAGCTTTTAGACGACCCCATAGAAAGTAATCAAGTGGCGTCAAGCGTAGAGACCGAGCCGCTCGTGGAATTTGTTCTGCGCAAACTAGAAAGAGGTATTTTGTTGATATCGAGAGCGAGATTAGTACTGCGTGGGACACGTGATTGAGTTGAATAGTCGATCACTATGAAGCGATAAAGCATTTAGTTTACAGTTGACATCGATATAAATTAGTCCAACGTTTTAGCGAATAGATCAATTGTCTTTCGACTATTTCTACTGTCGCGTTGCAGACATTGTTTTCCTTTGTTTCTTTCGGTTTCTTTCGTTATAAATTTCGTTGCCTATTTTCAACTCATTTTTTATATATTTTCCATTAAAACGTTTCATTCGATCAGCAGCGCTTTATACTTTACGTTGTGGCTCAAACGAAATAGTGTTGAGAACTCAGAATGTAAAAATACGTATCACGTTTAATACAATAGACGTGTTAAAAAGTGTGATATTTTAAAAAATTACAAAATTGAAGTTTGAATATTGTATCAATTTTCGATGAAACTTTAAACGTCATTTACGCGTTGGATTTTACCTGCAGTGCACTTTATATGAAAACTGTACTGCAGGTCTCTATATAGACCTGCACTCTTCTACGGCTAAAAATAATACAGTATCGTGTAAGAGACACAGTGTTAGATACATCAGCATAAGATACATAGACGTAGTGTAAGGACAAAGGTGCTTAAAAACTTCATTAAAAAATTATAACAAAAATATGGAATACGAAGGAAACGATAATGATTTCAGCTACCATCAAAAAGATTCGTAATACGTGCTTGAAAGCGTTATGCAGAGAGTTCTTAGTACTCGAAAATGCTTAATTTCCTATGTTTTTCCTCCTGTACGAAATATCTAAATAAAACACGTTCCATTGTCATCGTCCTCAATGTGTCGATTATATTGGGTTGGCAACTAAGTGATTGCTGATTTTGACATTACCACCTAATGACAAAATCCGCAATCACTTAGTTGCCAACCCAATATCTTCAAAATGAATACTTCTCAATACCCACATTTTCCAAGATTCTTAATTTTTGTGTTTATTACAAATCCAATGTGAAATTTCTCAGAACAGTCGCTCATGATCCATCAACGTCTGTTTATTTCTCCGTCTATTTCAGATTTCGAATAACAATCGCTACTTTTCAGATTTGAGATAAAATAGAAAAATTTCGTTGTTAATAAAAAATGTCACTGCACAAACGTAAGAAATTTTAGCTGTAGAGAGTCGTCGATATGTGTTCGTGCATATTTCAATCGCGTGGCATACGCAATAAATTTGTCCTGAATTCCTGGTGATTTCATCAGCGAGGACAAAAACAGGATTCGAGTAAAAATGATGCAAAGCAGAGACGGACGGAAAGGGGGATGGGGATGAACGAAACTCGGAATAAGTCGTGTTCGGGCCAAAAGTTGGTCGAGCACCGGCAAAGTTACGACTTACGCGGAACCTTTTGTTTCCTGACAATGGCCAACTTGCTTGCTCTGCGAGACGGTGTTCTGCTCGTATACTACAACCTCCACACTTTCCATGGGTAAACCTTATTCCGCGTGTCGTTGGTGTTTTCTGACTGATGGCAGCTTAACAAACGAAGCTTCTTCTCGTGGTTCCCTTTTATCTTCGTTGCGTGTACAAAGTTTGACGAATAACATCTCTGTACGAGAGAAATCTCATGCCAGTCTATTGTATTCTTATGTATTTATTGTATATTTATATTGTTATCTTGCTTGTTATATTATTTACTATAATTGGTATTAAATTGATGTAAAGGTAGATGCTGCTACGAAGAAAAGTTTAAAAGTATTTATTAAATATTTGCGCGGTAGTTGACGAAATAGATGGAATATATCTGCTAAAGAGGGAATAATTCATATATTTAATATAATATGCGGTGAACTTCAAGATAGAATTTCGAAGATTTGAATATTTGAGAAGAGAAAATTACGAAGATTTAGAGATTTAGAGAAAGTTGAGAGTTTGTGAATTTAAATATTTGAAAACTTGGTAATTTAGATATTAAAAAATTAAAAGAATCGATAATTTAAAACCTTCACGATTACTTTAATAATTCTCGTTACATTGTAATTCCCATATGTAAGAATTCACCTTTAAACACGGTACGTAAAAAGAAAAATTATCCCATTTCCTCTACCTGTCCTTTCTCATCGACGCTCATCATCGATCGTTCACTCTCAACCTTCTAACTCATGTTCTATTTCCTGCTCGCGCCAAATTCCCTAAATCACAAATGTACAAATTCCTATCAACTGTAAAAACAAGTCTCCAAATGTTGTAGATTTTTCTAGTTGCCAATCTCCGTCGAATACCAGTTCGAAAACGATTCTCTCGTCGTTGCGTTCACTCGCCAACAATATCAACAATTCCGCTTGACGAAATTGCACAGCGGTGAAACGAAAAACGAACAAAGATGTGGAGAAAGGGAAAGAGAACAAAGTAAAAGAGGATCGTCGTTGCATATTTAATAGAGTGAATTTACGTCGGGGTTTTAATGTCGCGCGAATAGCCTAGTTTCACGCAAGGGAGCGCGTTTTCACGCGTGCAGACGACATGGAAAATAGGTCGAGCGTGATTTACAGTACATACGTGGTTTCCGTAAATGAATATTAATGCGTCTCGCATCGCTTTTGCACCTTCGTTTCGGCGCCGTTTATATTCGACCGTGCGGAAACGCGACATCTTCTGTTGCGTACCGTACGATGCTTTGATAGAGGCCATAGGGAAGCAGAGGGACCGTGCAAATCGGAGGGAAGGAATTCCACGTTTGGCAAATACCTCGTTGATTACACGTATCGAACAGTCATGAATTATGCATCGAGCTGGCTGCGGTTTCCATCGTGTTCGCTGCGTCACCTGCTGCTAATTATTTCCATTGTTTCGATGAAATCGAAGGTGGTTCGATTGCAATTCCAAAGGTCCATCGGTGGTCTTCCAAGTGTCATTATTACAGACTATAACGTAGAACAGTTTGATAATTATGATCCAATGGAAAATCTTGGATAGTTATTGTATGTATTTGTATCGAAGTTAAAAAATCTCGTTCGTTACATCTCCTTCTAATTCTCCCCATCGTCGGGATGAAATCGATAGTGGCTCGATTGCAGTTCCGAAGGTTTATCGGCGGTCTTCCAGGTGTCATTGTTATGAAGTTTTGTAGTACTTTACTATAGCATAAAGTTATAAAGCCAGAGGAAAATCCTAGACAATTATTATATTTATTTGAAAACTGCAAGATACATCATATACTGCGAGAGTCTTATGAAATACCATGACAATAAATGTAAAGAATTAAGAAATCGTCATAGAAGACAAGGAACACGTGAGGTGGTATTTCTATGCTTACGTTGTCTTTGTCTTTCATACGTTAAATTTGACAAATTAAAATTACAGTATTCTGCTAAATTAATAGTTTTTCCACATAGATAGGTTAGCGCATTTTCACCGAATACCATTAGTTTATTAAAAAAAACTTATGATTCGTTTAAAGAAAATGAGATTAGCCTTAAAATCTCCTCCACTTATCGCAAAAGAAAAGAAATAATTTGCGCCGTATGACGTGCCGCTTGAGGTCAAAAAATTTCTTTTGAAACATCCTTTTCATAACTTTAGTCCCTCGTGAGATACTCTACCGTTTAGATGAAACACTCCATGGACGAGTATTCGGATAAAAAAAAGTACCTAATCTGTTCCATTGTAAACCTTAAAACGAGTACCCAGCTTCTCTCAATTTCTCCCGTCTTTCTCACCACTCGTTTTACCATTACACCATACGAATCTACCCCTCGAAATTATCCCTTCTTCTCAATTGCCAACGTCATTAGCAGGTCGTCACTGCATAAACGGTTGACTATACCTAACGTATACACACGTTCATTCGCCTATTTTATCCACATCAGGCAGCGGTAACGACTGTTGAAGCTGTTCTCTCATCTACGACTGAATGCACGTAAACTATTCCGCTCTACCTCTCTCGCTCTTATTGTCCATCTCACGCACTCTCTGGCAACGCTTATCTATAGCTCCCCGAAGCCAGTCGGATGTCATCCTGTCGAGGAATCCATCATCTGGGAAGCCAGCTCATCTAGTCAAGCTAAATTGACTACGTGCACGAAATATCCTATCTGGCTGTTACCGAATGGTAGTGGGTTGCACGTGGACGAAAAGCGGCAAGATTAACGCATCTCGGGGCGAAACGAGCGGAAACGATGATTCTCCCCATCGGTTTCCGGGGAAATACGTCCGGAATGTCGGCGCCCGTGTAACAGCCCGCGAAATAACGAGACGGAAAATTAAATCGCCTGCCCTGCTGCAACTGGCTTCTCCGGCGAAACATTGTCAATTAGTCCGGTTAAGAATTTGATCTCTTTTGGTTCGCACGATGGCTGACACAATTTACGATAAACGCAAAATTAACCGAGAGTTAGACACTTGCCGGAGTTAGAGCGTTAGAATATTCTACAATCCGGACAAAGATCTTGTATCGTTTACGGTGATCGATATCTCGTTGCGAATGAAACGAATTTTTAATAAAATTATCGATGGAGCGTGATATCAACTGCAACGAGAAGCATCGGACTCGATAGGGCTTGGTTTTACTAAAACAAGTCTCTGTTAGTGAAAGTCCTTACGGAATACGGTGTACATTTAATGATACATCATTATGCACTTTATACATTGAAGCATTCTATGAAGTGGACATCTTTGTGATTCGAGATAATAATTGAGAGAAGAAGAATGTCGGTGTCAAAATTTTCCGAGTGAAACGAGAATAAACGGTTTTTACATATGAAATAATACTTGTCAGTATTTACGATATCTCGTTTCAACCTCGTCTTAATATTTCCCTTGAAACAAACAGTATTTCAAACAGTATTTTCTGCCTATTGAAACGAGAATTGCATTAAGAAATATAAGAATTGAAAAATCGTAGCAGGATTTTAATAATCATCGATCGATCACTTAAATCGCCCTTCTTGTTATCATATTTCGTTCTATTTAACGCACCGCATTAAATATTCTATTTAAGATGGACAAATGGTTCTGTTGGGTGATGGAAATGGTTAACAAAAGCTGTTCGCAATGATTCGCAGTATAAACTAGATGCTCGTAAACCACACGTCCACGATAAATTACCTAATGGTTTTATTTGCCCGGATATTATAATGGCTGTTGAATGTTGTGGCAAGTTTGATGGAAATCCAGTAGAACCTCTGGTTGTCCATGGGAAGACCAACAATGGCCGTCACCGTGCATTATGCCGAAGCTTAAAGTGTGCACGCCTCGTTGTGTTCTTGTTCGTACTTGTCCACTAATAATTTAATCGCACGACCAAAGGAAACTTTGAACTTGTCCGTCGTTCAAACATGCTAAATGAAATGCATTGTACTTGTGTACTGGTTTGACAAGTTTAAAATTAATTCCACGGTGACGTGGTGGAGTTGAGAAACGAGGACTGGGTTACGAAGGGAAATGTGCCGCTGGGGGTCCATTAATACGTTTAATATGGAAAGACAAATATGTATCGTTTAGCTATACTTACTCGCGTTCATAGGGACGATGGGTTTCGTAGGGTATTTATGGAAAAATAAAATAAATCAGAAATGTCTAATGATTAGCAGGTGTAGATCTTTATGTGATTTCATTTCAACTTTTAATTCCATTTAAAATTTATAAGAAATCTCTGTATGTTTAACGTTACGTAATCACGCGATAAAAATTTTAACAATCACGTGCGGATGAAATGAGTCGAAAATTTTTAATCGATGTTAATATTCGTAAAAATCGTGGATTATATTTTGGGAAGTAAAAGGTACATATGAAATATTCTATAATGATAAATGGAAAGGTTAATTAATGCCTTGTCAATTTTCTTAGTAATCAGATTAATTATAGGATTTATAGAAATTTCGGATTATATTTCGAAAGGTAGATGTTCGGTGTGAAATTATTTTGTAAACGTAGAAGATGGTGTCGTATTATATAATTCTCTTATCGTTAGCCCAAAAGGCTAAAATAAAACTGTAACGTTCTAGTCTGTTGGAAATAATTTTTAATTCCATTGTTTTCTGTTATTTTATTCTTTAACGACACGAAAGGAAAGTAGAACCCGTTGAAATGTTAAAGTGTTCACGAATGTTCCTAAAAGACCTTTAAAATCGACGATCGAGCAAACGAGCCACCTGCTGAGCTCTCATTGAATATATCGAGCTAGTGGATACCATTTTGAACAATAGCAGCATTTTGTCATTACACGATCAGGGATTCTCTTTACTGCTATCGTCTTCCTGCATTGATGTAGAATGTAGATAAACGATGATAATTTACGGTGCTTGTGGCTACGTGTATTCCATTCAAATATATCAATGCCACTTTCAATTTATTTTATTTAAGTATTGTATATTTAATTTATGCGCTCTATTCTTTTACAAGTTTCAGGTTATCGTTAACGTTCGCTACTCGATCAACGTGTAATTAAACTCGTCGAATTTATTTTCTTAATCTGAGCAAACGAGATTAATTTCCAACTTTCAGGCTGCACATTCTTTTGCCGAATAAGATATTCTAATAATGTTTGCACAATATCGTAAAATATTTTATCTTAAATGCTGGAAACGAATATATAGGAAAAATATATCATGGGAATCTCATGCATGTCAAATTGCATGCTTTTATTTTTCATTCGCAGTGTTCCCTCGACTCATACATAAATTCATTAATAGCCATGGCTTCGATTATCGAACAGTGATCGGGTAACTTTGTTAATCAACAGCGAATTGCAATTATCTTGCGGAAGCCTCTCAATGTCATGGTATTGCAAACTATGTTATGGCGAATTATTGAATCATCGGGCTGCAGCTTGCAATTGATAATCTTGTCCTAGACATTTAGCATTCGGTTTAGCATTCGAGAAATCTGATAATCTGATTAGCAAAGTCATATTTAATTTCACGAATTTCAACCATCGTATCGCGTTGATCGATAAAGCTTCATTAATAAAATCGTGATGAATTTTCGATACAGAATGTTGACGAATGAAACTTTTATAAAATTGGTTTATTTATTTTTGTTAATAGAACGGATATAGATACATATATATAACGTAAGAAATAATAAAAATAGAAAAGACGAAAAGAAAAGTAAAAGGAAAAGAACAACAATAGCTACGCAATATAAAACAGAAAATTAAATATAAATGGAATTACAAAATTTCATTAATTAGAACGTAATATAAACAAGTGTGTAAAACTTCGTACAAAGATTTCTTTAAACAATAAATAGAGCTACAGAAAAAATCGATCATATCTTTGCAAATATATCAATTAATATTAACCATATTTTACAACAGCATAGTGAAATGTGCTATTTAAAAAGGACAATGTAATAGGAAAAAATAGTTCACGAGTAAAGTATTGAAATAAAATGAAATAGATATTGCCTTTAATAAATATCGGTGAATAATTTTCGATTATTTCGATATCAGTTACAAATAAAATTCGTCCTCGAATAAATTAATTATTTCTATATGATCAGTGGACCATTTGATTATTTCATGTTCAGGATATAAAATAATTTATTTTACAGAGAAATTGGTCGTTTCTTTACAGTCGAATTCGTAGCTTGGCATTTAACGTCATCGATTTGTTTCAATGGAAACTAGATTTATAGAAACGGGTTCGTTTTTTACAACTTATTTTTCACGTTTTTCAGTCGTTGGATAGTTAATGGCAATTTCATGCGTATTTTAAATGAAGTTTAGGTTTAATCGGGCCGGACAGATTGTTTATAAAGCGAGTTAGTGCGAGATTCTTCTTTTGGATGGCTATTCGCCTCGTTTCGATGAAATTCAATTTTAAGGAAGTTGCCAGGGATAGAATCACTATACTCTAGGATAAAATTTCAAGATCTCGTGTTGCAGGATTTCTCTCTCTTCTTTTAATGGTTATTTAATCCCTGAATATAAAAGCAAATAAATAATTTGTTGATTAAACAGAATAAAAGATTTAATTGAAAAGGAATATTAAATTCCTTATTAGAAATTTCTTATTGTAGATTTATTTTAATAATTTCGTGTTTATTATGTATTACATTTTATCATGCTAAAACTTAATTACAGTAAGAGTTTTTCTTAATTAATTTCAACGAGTCTAAAGATTTTGTAAATCTCATATCTATTGAAGATCTTCGTGAAAAGTTGAAGAAAATCATTGAAACATTTCATAGAATAGTCATAAGCACAATTGACGAACGCTAACCATATCAGGTCCGATCAAATGACCTGTTTCAAAATTTAATTTAAAGCTGTACGTTCGTCGTTATTTCTTTTATTCGTCTAACTTTACGAACATTTTTATATTATCTGATCCAATCGGTTTCTCAATTTTTGTTAATATAAGAATTTACATAATGTTAGACGAACAAAAGAAATAACAGTAAGTGCAAAATGTCAAATTAAATTTTCAAACCGTTCATTCGACCAAGCCTGGTAGGATTAGTGCTAACACACTTTCAGAGAAATCATACATCGACAGTTTTATCGTACGCCGTCCAACAAAATTGCTGTGAACGCAGGCAATTCTGTCGGAATTTATATTAGATGGAGAAACGTTCGAGTAATTTCAACTAATTCGGCGATAAACCGCGAGCCAATTAACCCATCGGAAGGACATACCACTCGTTAACATGCTAATGAGAAATTCACTGTTGCCGTAACGTAATCGTAGCACGATAATTATTAGTTCACTTTTCCTTTTGCCGGCGCCCTTTTACCACATAATTTCATCGTATCTTTTTCGTTCGTCGTCGAATCGTCGAAGCAAGCACTGAAATTACGTGCAGCGTGTCGATCATCGAGAAAATTACCCGGAACGAAGGATGCTGGCCGGAAGGACCGGTGTCCTCCTGCCTTCAAACTTAATTATCGTCTGGCAATTAACAGGCGGTCTCTCCTCGTGAATTAGACAGTTTACGAACTGCAGGAAAGTTGGAGCACCGTCATGCCATAATGCAATTGGTCCGACTTGTGTGCTCACCTATGCGCATACGTCGTTGATTGCGTATCCATCCTGCAAATACCCGGACGCCTTTCCAACATTCTCGATCAAGCAGGTCCAACCGGAAATTGGTAAAAGCACCCAGTCATCGAGTTATCGATAAGTTAATTGTACAAAGTGTCCAGTGTCCATCTACGATGGTTATTTTCAGAGTATGATTAGAGGACGAAAGAGCTTCGCTTGTTGGGTGATGTCTCTCGTAACTCGCTTTGCATAGGTTACGAGAATTTTAGCAAAGACCAGACGTACAGCGATTACGAAAAGTATTTGTACGTATCGTATTGATTGGTATTGATAGTGGTACAATTGGAAAATTTCAAATTCTTTTTACCGAATCAAAGGTCTATTGGTAGAAGTCTACTTGTAAAAATTGTATTAGTTTTGCGTGTGAGCGAAAAAATTATTTGCTACTTATGCTGCTGTCAACCTGGTCTTTTAGTTTCACGATATTGGCTCATGTTCTGTTGTTTCGTCATGCTAGTGGAAGCTTGCACTGCTTCTGGAATAGTGGCATGTCTTGTGTTAAGTGAGCCTTGTGATGTCATGAACCAACTCACGAAGATTTCTTTGTAAATTTTAGAAGATCTCTCATCTTTGAAATTTATATCCTTTTTAACGTTTTTGTAATCATATTCTGTATAATATATGATATAAGTGCTGTTAAAAATATATTGGTGTTTGAATACTTTTTGTGGTCATTGTACTGTATGTGAAACAGTGGTTAATTATTAATATTAACAGTTTTTATTAAACTCCAGTAGAACGAGGCTTTGCATTGTATACATAGCAAGTCCATTTGAAGAATTTGTATAAAACTCTTGACAGCGAAAAAGATAATTTTGGTAGATATTAATAAAATTGTTCTGTATCCTTAGGAAGCTCTTCCGAATTGCATTTACTAATTGATTTACTCATAAATGGTAAATTAGTAAGAGAATTCGTTAATATGTACTGGTTAAATTTTACAAATAATGTTAGCTCGATTATTCGTAGATACAAGAGGTAGTAAATGAACGAAAAGAAAGAACTTACCAAAATTTTAATTTGAGAAATAGGATTTCTGTCCACTCCTACGTAATATCACGGATGCAACGGGTGAATTTCGCGTTGGCTCATTAATCCCAATCGCATCAGTGAAAATTTTATTGCGATAAATAGCAGAATAATCGTGCGCACACATTACAAACATAACACAACCTCGATTATTTTCAACATATTGCAACATAATCCGCTAAAAAATGTACACCCATGCCTCTATCTGCTCCTACGTAGTATCATTGATGTAAACAGAGAATCTCCCGTTGTCTCGTTAATTCCAATCGCGTTAGCCGAAATTTTAATCTATAAAATAGCAGAAGAGTCGCGTATATAACGTACACCTGACACGATCTCAATTATTCCTAGCATTCTCCAGCAACTAAGAAATGTACCGAATCAAGCAGAAAGTTTCCTAAATCAGCTAAAGAATTTACACCCGTGCCCCTATCTGCTCGCATGTAACGCCATCGTTGCAATTACTAAATTTCTCGTTGGCTTGGGATTCCGGTCGCGTTAGGAAAAGTAGAGCCGCCCCTCTCAAGCTGACAAGAGTTGCTACGTATCGGGGTCGTAGGTGGCACACCAGAGGGGTAAGATGGCAGGTAGAAAGAGAGAAACGGAGTTATTTAAAGCTTGGTTCACTCGATCGTATTCTTTTGCTTCACTGGAACGTGCGAGGCGTAGTCGATATCGTCGCGTGGCCCAACTTCTTCTTCTTCCTGTTCAGCCACGTTTTGTAAGCTTTTGCGGCCGGTCGCGCGAGGGCTTCGCCTTTATTGGATGAGCCCGTACGAACGCGGCTAATTATGAGATCCCCTTAAGGCCGCCACCTCGGCGAACCGCGCGCGCGGTCTTGCGCCGCCTCGACCAAAATAAACGCGCACAGGGGCCGGCTGAATTCTAATTAACTGCAATTTACTCGCCGTCGTTTCTATTTTCACGTGGTCGCGCGCTCTCCGCCCTCCTTGATCATCCTCCCCCTTTTTACTCTTCTGTTTTTGCATTTTCTGCCCTGCGCCGCTTTATCACACTGGTTATTCCGCGACGTCTACCGCGATAACGAGGGGAAAATGTTGATCATGGGTGGATTGGCGTGAAGCATAATTGGGCCACGTTATGCAAAATCCTAGGGACGTTCGATGATCCGAAATCGGGTAAATTTAGTTGGAAGATTTGAAGTCAAAGGAAAAAGTAGCTTCGCTTCTATTGAGCTGTGCAAAGTTCGCTATATTCGAGCACTTGAGAAAGCACTTGCATAAATTGGAAACGTGCTGATAGAAAGTTGAGCTAGGAAGTTTGAAAACAATTTTGAGCATTTTAATTGAAAGACAAATTTAACAGAATAGAAATGAAACGTTGCGTGAGGCTGGTTACAAAAATATATCTTCTAAATAGCGCCAACGATTAATCCTAAATTGGATCGTTTCCATCTCTCTTTATCTTGGGTAAGAAATTTTATTTAAATACTCACTTATGTTTTATAGAGAATACTTTTTTTATTCTATGTAGAATAAGCAATAACCGTCAAAATTAACGCGAGTTCGAAAAAATAATTAGTAGCTGTCAGTTAGCGCAGCTCAAATGGATCAATTTCTTGCGAGAAAACATAGTGAACACATTTTTCTCCTGCAACTGATTCCGAAAATGTGGACAACGGACAGAATAAAGTCAATTTTTATTCTCCGATTCGTTTGAAGAATCCTGTACCATAAACTGTCTTTTTTGGGCGAGATGTAGAAGCTTTGAGCAGAAGCCAGATTTTTCTTTTTCCTGGATCCCAGTTCAGCCATAACCATGAACATTTTTGTTCTTAACATCAATTCCACGGTTTAGCATAGCTTTTGTTACCTTATCTCCCCTAGCTATTTCATTTAAATCTGCGACACCATTTTTATGCGCCGTTATGACCCCTTTCATATTCTTCTCGTTCCATTTCCCATATTTTCCACGCTATGACACCTTTATCCCCGAGAAAAGAAAAAGTTCGATAATTTCGACCGATGTAACTTGACTTATTAAGAATCAACCAATGCTTTGCCATAGTGTGTTAGTCGTGATAAAAATTTCAAGATTTCGTTTGTCGTAAATTTTTAACTTTTGCATCTCATATAGATTTGCCATTTGGCCATAATATCGATAGAATCGTAAAAAGTATCCGTAACTTTAGGATATCTTCCACGAGTAAGTTCCTATAGATTTATTATTTCGAGAAGATTGGAAAAGTCATTTTCTTCGGCTATAAGGAGTTATGATTCTTCCTTTTCCATCATTATTGATCTTATTTGCAGTCAAGCGATTTGCAAGTTTTCTGCGAAGTAACTATAATAAAAAAATAATTTTATAACGTAAAAAATTGTCCTATGTGGGTCGGTAATTCATTACTAATTAAAGATTACAACATTATGGGATCCGTACTGTATTTAACTAAATTTTTGTTATTTCGGAGGTTGCTAGGTTTCTGCATAGCATGACTCGCGAATGACTATCAAAAAAAAAAAAAAAAAAAAAAAAAAAAAAACTAGGAATGTCACAAAATAGATTTATTGAGAAAATTAAATTTTGATTAAAATTAAATTTTAGCACATTAGAAGAGGAAGGGCGTACGATGAACGCAACTAAATGTATCGTTCATAAAATAAAGTTTATGACCTACGTAGATATCGTAGGAAATAATTAATAAAACATGATGTGTTTTTATCTTGTTTTGTTCCAATACATAGTGAGGAGTCTTTATTTTTTAACCAGTACGTTAAAATATTTCATGGAAGTTTGATAATCTTCAGAAATGTAGATAAAATAATAATTTGGCGATAATGTACGTTTCAGACGATAATCAGGCGATTGTCTCTATTATCGTTTTATCATCGTAGCGATTTATTTCAGATTTTTAAAATGATATCGTTAATTATCAGAATTGATTTATTTAGGAAGAATGATGTTTATTTGGTGACTAAAATTTCGGCCTCTCTGATACGGTGTTAATTAATGGCGATGTAATAGACGAGTAATTATGAAACGATCAAAGATATACTAATTAAAATATACGAAGTTAAGCAAATGTTAATGAATTAGAAATCCACCGACTCGTTAATGAATATTAATAGAGAAATCTAGATAAATTACTTAGAATGAAACACGCGCCTGTAATCCATTATGCGAACCATTCTTCGTTATTTACAAATAAAATAAAATATCTTACAATTATATTTTAATATATCTACAATTTAAACTCGCAATTTATTCATTCCATAAGAACATAGCAATGGATTACTTCCAACAATTTACTATTAACTCACATTGCTACTATATTATCACTAAACTTTAGACTGTTTATGTATCTATGTGTAATTTAATTATGAAAAATGTGAAATATCATAGAAATATAAAAACACGAAAGAAATTTCGATTGAAATTTTGCTTTTTCAGTTGTATTGGTAAAAGTCTAAATTTGAATAAACATTTACAGACTAGTTATCGATCGGATCCATCAAATACCATGCACGAACAGCGGTACAAAAATATTTCGAATCAAATTTAAATTTGAACAGTAGCGCATATCGATCAGATATTCTTCGCGTATCTCGATACAAACTACAAATCGCCCATCTTCCGAATTCTTTTCTCCCTTTTTCGTCACTCCATGTATCTTTACTGTATTCAATCGACCAATCTCCATTACCTTCTAACGCTAGCATCAAACTTCGCCTCTTCTTCCACGCGATATCCACCCTTCTACGCCATAAGATAAAACAATTTACCAAGTAACACTTCATAGCTCTGTAACGCGTCCATAAACCGAGTCGCGGCATCATATAATAGTTGCTTCGTTTCCTTCGGACAAGTATCATGCTTCTTGCTCATCTGCGTGCGATCTACTCTTCATCTACCAACTATCTTCTACGCAACCTATACAAGTCGCGTTATCGTATTCGTTCGAGTTGCCTTCGCGATTTTCCCACACCTCGCAATCTCCGCTTTCTTTTCCTTTTCCTTTCTTTTTTTTTTTTTTTTTTTTTTTCGTCGAGACGAGTTAAAACTAATGTGACGGAAGCTGGTCGTGGACCGCTCAGAATTGCAGCCCTACAAGAAAAATGTTTAGAAAGAAGCGATTTCTCGATGGAGGACGCGGTTAACCAGCTACTCGAACCGCTATAAGATCGTTTTCGAGCGATCAATCGGCTTAACGATCATCTTGCAAATTGATAGCTATTCGAACATCTCGACCAACAAACGAATCATTGACGAAGCGCGGACCCCCGTTTATTATCCTGTTCTATCGTTAGGCTCACGTTTCTATGGAAATAAAGCCTGCTTGCTCCTTCAGTCGAGAGGAATAATAGAATATTCCGCGTTCAATTATCGAGCAAGCCTTGCTGTGTGCATAAGCTGAAAGGGAAAAGATGGCTTGAAATTGGTTGAATTGCTCTTTCTCCGACCTTCTCGGCGATCGGAAATCCTCATTCTTTTGAAGGCGGCTAGAGCACATTCGAACGTTTGATTTGGTTGCTTCGTTACGTGCTCGCTGCAGATCCGATTCCTACGATGCTGTGCACCGCGGAATAATTCTCCTGGAATATCTGGCTTATTGCATATTATATATTCCGCATATTTTTATGAGTGCTACATGCTTCTGGGTAGTTCCTGAAACATCCTGTAGAGAGAGAGGGGGGGGGAAGAGGGAGGTTTGTGATACGAACGGATTCAATGTTTATGACGGTCATAAAGTTCGCTCTGCTAGCTGTGTTTCTCGTATGTGTCGCCTATATTTTTCACGTCACGACCGTATCATGCATTTACCATTGCGATCGCTGTACGATCAAATCTTTTTGACGTTTTGCGTTTGTCCAACATTATCGTTAAAATTGTTTATGTATAACGTGACTCAACAATTTCGGTTATTTGTAATTACCCTATTTTAGAAGCTTCATGTTGTCACTAAAATAAGAAGTGAACCAGACGAGCCTGTTAAAAGAAACTAACGTGGTTTCTACTATTTTATTAACAAACTGATTGATTTTACAAATATTCTTCTTAGAAATATTTTCTTGGTTTAATTCGCTCGATGTTGAAAATTGCGCAGAAAAGTTAGACGAGCTGGGGATTAGATTTCGCACAGGAGCTTAATAATTTAAATAGCAAGGAGGATTTTACAACGATGGGATTAAAAATGGTCACATTAGGGTCACGCGGGTTTCACCACTCGCCGGAAAGCATAAATCCGGAAAATCCATTTTCGTCACGGTTCATATATCAAGAAACACGGTTCTATTAAACGAGATTCCAAGCGTTTCCTTTCCGTCCTCTCGTCTATTTGGTTACATTTGCCTTTTTCGTGAAATAAAAAAATCTCGCCCCGAACGACCGTGCTTTATCTCTTTTCGCCCATGCGTTTCGCGAAATTTCAAAGAAAATCCTGCTTTAAGTAGATACACGTCCTCGCTGCCTTTCAACTCCGTAGGGAATCATACGAATATAAATCGTTTTATCGCTGCCTAGCTTCAACGCGATCACATCGACCTTCGTCTTCGTTTCACAATTATGGGTGGAAAGTTATGCTTTGCAATTATTTGGAATTCTATCGTGTAGCTAATTTTTCTGCCGAAATTGATACTCTTCATGGGAGAATTCTCATGGAATTTAATGGAATTACAGACGGTTAACACGAAGAAACGACTTGAATAGGATTTGTCCACGTTAACGATTTTCATCGAAATGCGCCTTTAGGAAATGTTGTTTATCTACGAGGCACTGCAATGGAAATTTTCAATCTCGACGAATTTTACTCGAATCAGTTTCTCCTCCCAGTCTCCTGCATGTTAAGTGTTTCGTAGATAAACAACATAACATACAGGAGACTGGAAGGCGAAAGTGATTCGAGTTGAATTCGTCGAGATTGAAAATTTCCATTGCAGCGTATTTTTAGGAAATGTGGTTTATTTATATCCGATCGAAAGGATCGGAAAGTTAAAATAAATTGATAAAGTAGATCGTGGCTATTTATGCAAATTAGTATTTTTATGAGTGTAGCGAAAAACATGGAATTTAGGTAATTCGTATGAAATCATTTTGTTCATTGAATACTATAAGGAGACTATACTTTGGATATTTCATACATTTCTACCGCGTGTGTCCGTTTCTAAATCTTCAAATTTTCCATAAATACATAAGAATTCATGGTCCAATTATTAAATTAATATTGCATCTTCGTACATTTACGAGAAATTTACATGCTCGTAAATGCACAAGCTGTAAGCACGCAATATATGAAAATGTACAAAGTGTCTATAGTACTCCTTGCAATATTTGCAAAAATAAGACAAATCTCTGTATTTAACTGGATTCATAAAAGCACGAATTTTCAACGACCACTCATACGCGATAAAAATACAACTTCTGGAAAACATTCGGGATTCAATCGTCGCTTCTCTTAACTTTCCAACTTTGAACAATTTCAACTTCTGAGTGGTTCACATAGCTCGCATCTACTTGCTGTGCTTACGTGTTCGCCGAGGAAAAGATGTAACAGGATGAAGAAAACAAAGCCGTGCTCGTAATTTTCATCGGTGCGCACATAAATTCGTAGATACAGCTATTGCCGGGCGTAACGACGTCTAAAAAGCTCAGGACGGGACGAAAGGTTTATAAAACGTGCTTACCCCTTTCCCCAACCGAGTGACATCGTAAAACGAGGAGGGTGCACCGTGAAATTCGAAAGGGCGACGGGAGGCTTTTTAGCTGAAGCCGCTGCTGCGCTGCTGGACCTCAAACAGTTGCTCGTAAAATACCCTTTTAGACGAAGCTCCATCGTTGGGAAAGTAGAATGAACGTCGCCGAACAGTCAAAGAAACCGATGCAATTGTACGGAGGATCGTAGGTCGTATTTGTTAGCAAGTTGATTAAAATTATTTAAGAGAATTGTTTTGCCGTAAGACGTAATTGAGTGGAGGACTTGGAAGAGAAACTGATGGACCACATTTTAAGAAAAAATTCTTGATTTTATTATGTTCTTTCTATTTTTTCATTTTCAGATACAAAAAGTCAGTACTCGCTTCTAGGAGAAAATTATAAGATTTGTATAAGATCGTTTATCCCGCGAATATGGCACAAACAATAGAAAATTTTCAAAATTACAAACCATCTCGTTACCCTATCTGACATAGAATCTGAAAATTGTGACTGAGAAATCTATCGTACGACAGAGCCCTACACAGAGAGAAAGTATTAACACTTGCAGTACTTTCCGCTAATATTCTCATCTCCAATGAAATATCCAAATTTGAGAATCTTAAGCTTAAAAAACGGAGCACCGAATTTCCAGGAAAATCAAGAGCTTCGAAATGGATAGTCGATCGGGGACGATCTTGTACAGGGAAAATGTGTCAGTTTCCAGGACTTTGCAGCAATATCTCTATCGACTTATCCCCAACCGAATATCCAAATCTCGTCATCCACGAGCTGAGAGCTCTTAAAGGAAGAATCGCATTTCCAGGAAAATCAACCGGTTCGAAATGAATACTTTAGAATGAAAGACGAAGGCAATCGCAGTCCGTTCGAACCAAAACGCTCGAACGAGCTCCGGCGTACAGCCGCAATCGGCCTGGTAACCCATAAAGTACCACGCGAAATTATACGATCGTTTCAGCGTGAAAATCGCGGTCGAGATCTATCGACCCTTTCGTACGGTCTCGTCTCTGGGACGTCGAGCTCGGGTTTCGTTTCTCTTCGGAGAAACTTTGAGTATTTCGACGCGAGGATCACGGTCGAACACGACGACGAGGCCAAGAAGGCGAAGATATATCGACCCGTCGCTTCCGTTCTCCAGAGTACGGTCGTCAGATACGCTGCAGAACGAACTTTTCTGATCTGCCATTGTGTCGCGAGAGCCCTTCACGTTTCGCGAGAATTACCTTCCCTCTCGACCTTCTATCCGCGTCTTCTCCATTGGCTCTTCTCTCTCTCTCTCTCTCTCTCTCTTTTTCTTACTTTCTTGCCTATTTTTGCCACGAAATGAAAAAAAAAAAAAAAAGAGAGAAATTGATAGATGCCACGATTTTGTTTTACGTAGTTGGATCACGTTCGATGGACTTGAGGAAGTGTAGACATTTTTTTTTAATTTTCTAATACGGTTTTTATGTAGGCAAGGTAATATTAATTAGAAATAGTATACTAAAATATATATATATTTTTTTTGCTTATTTATGAAAATTCATATTTCTATGCGTGTAATTAAAAAGGTGGAGTTTACTATAGTTTGTTATAGATGATTGTTTTATTTATTAAATGTTATAACGAGTGCTATAGGTTCACTGTTTTGTATAATTCTGCGCATTCTCCCACAAACATTTTTTATTATAGTACAGGAAAATTCAAATTCCAGTTATAACTAGGAGGAAAAGCTGATGGCCATTTGGCAATTGTCTACTTTTCACTGTATTCAAGTATTTGTCGATAGATGTTCATAATTTGCAATGTTATCGTTGCACGATTATCCTACTTGCACGATTTTATCAAATTCATGGGTCAGAATCGGAAATAGAAGCTCGTTTTGGCGTTACGTATACCTGCACTTGCCAATTCTATTTTCCTTATTTTTCGTTCATTATGAGAACTAATTAAAAACTACTTAAATAAATAGAATTTTCATCAGGCAATCTGTTTGATAAACCAAGAGCAATTACATACCTAGAAGGTTAAGTATTAAATATACATTTTGTAGGCTGCTTTTTGCACAAAGTTTTATGCTTAATTTAACAACACGTAACAATTTTTATACGTAAAACAATTTCCTATGTTTCTCGTGAACTCGTATCTTCGTTAATCCGATCCTTTTCTAAATTAAAACTCACGTTTATAAAAACCATCTATCCAGCAAACAGACAATATTCCGTGTTGCCTTCAGACACATTTTAAAACACGTCCTGAGCACCGTCGATCACCCACCTGTCATCGACAGCGAGGCTCGCTGAGTCGCTCGGCGTTTCGATTGTTCCGCCAACCATAATTGTCTGGCTCGCATCCACGAAACTCCCTAGTCCAACGTTCGCTGGATCGTTTAAGCGTAATTAAAGGAGAAGCAGGGGGGAAAATTCGCGGACGTCGAACTCGTTCTATGAACTTTGTTTCGGGGATCGAGGTCCCCAAGACAATGGGCGGACGCGGGCGATAAGAGGCGGAGGAATTCGAGCTTGACAAATTGAAACGACTGAATCTCTGTTTCACGGTCGAAGGTGTAAGAATAATGAAATATAAAATAAAGAGGCAAAGTGTGGTGGTAGCTGGACGTGAAACTGTGTTGTTAAATAGCGGAATTGTTTTAGGGGATGAGAGTAATAAGAGTTTGGAGAAATTGTTATCGAAGATTAAATTAAATTAGGAATTTGTATTAATTATTATCGATGAAATTCGGACAGACTTTATACAGAAAATTCTATTGAAATTTTTCTGCAAAATGTGCAAACTAGACGCGAGACTGTTGTTAAATGGCGGAATTGTTTTAGGGGATGAGAGTAATAAGAGTTTGGAGAAATTGTTATCGAAGATTAAATTAAATTATGAATTTGGATTAATTACTATCGATGAAATTCGAAGAGACTTATAGAGAAAATTCTATTGAAATTTTTCTACAAAATGTGCAAACTAGACGCGAGACTGTGTTGTTAATGGCGGAATTGTTTTAGGGGATGAGAGTAATAAGAGCTTGGAGAAATTGTTATCGAAGATTAAATTAAATTATAAATTTGGATTAATTATTATCGATGAAATTCGAAGAGACTTTATAGAGAAAATTCTATTGAAATTTTTCTACAAAATATGCAAACTAGACGCGAGACTGTGTTGTTAATGGCGGAATTGTTTTGGGGATGAAGGTAATGGAGAAATTATTATGGAAAGAGTGGGATTAAATTAATTAGGCATGTGTATTAATTATTATCGATGAAATTTCAAGAGATTTTATATAGAATTTTCTATTTGAATTTTCGTACAAAATGTGGAAACTAGACGTAAACTGGCGGAATTGTTTTCGCAGTGAAGTTAATAAAAGTTTGCAGAAATTATTATCGAAAGAGTAGGATTAAGTTATGTTAGGAATGTGTATTAATTTCTGATGTACGATGAAAGTTGAGGAGATTTTGTAGAGAAATTTCTATGCAAATTTTTGTGCAAAATGTGGAAGCTGAACGAGAAACTGCGTTATTAAATGATGGAATTGCTTTGGGGAAGTTAATTGAAATTTCAGGGAATTATTATCGAAGAAAGAGGATTAAATTACATCAGAAATGTGTATTAATTTCTATTAATTTTTGATGCACGATCAAATTTCAAAAGATTTTGGAGAGAAATCTCTGTACGAATTTTTCTAGCAATTTTATGAAAATCTGTAATATTTGATTTTATTCGAATCTCGAGATATGCAGTAATTATCAAAAAAATAACATACATTTAAAAAACCGGAATATTTTTTTTATAATAAATAGAAATATTGATTGAAAAATATCAATGAAAAAAAATTAAACGATCAGGGAAATATTTACGTAAATGTTTAAAGTATATGCACAGTAAAAATTAGGAAGCTTCGCAGAAGCAGAATTTTCTGAAGTATATTCCAACCTACTTGTGCAAGCTTCAGACCTCTGACATTGTTCCACTTAACAGCGAACCCGAAATACATACTGCTTGACATAATTAGAACTCCACTTCCATAGAACAAACTAAATTTCAAATATTAAAAAATAAGAACATTCACAATTATAGAATTATTACCAAATATTTCATTTATCTATGACAATCTAAAATTACAACAAGTTTTATTCCATTTAATTTAAGTGTATCATCCCTACAAAAATTTCTATCATCGAGATACCAACACAATTTCTGAAATTCTAAGTAACTTTATAAAATCTTTCATATATTTATAATCGATAAACCGTGTGATTGGCGAAATATCACCGCATTGCAATTAATCCAGCTCTTTCTACATTTTATTCGCGCTAAATATTATTTTCACTTTGCGATCTGCGATTAAAATTAAATAATTCTACATTGTGAGAATCTGCGAGTGAAAAATCTGAGTCAGAAACGCGACGCGCAACGTTTCAATCGTCGTTTCTGTCATCGAAGAAACACTTTTGAACCCTAAAAAACAATTCATCGTATATTTCGGTGGAAATTTTTCTACGAGTCGCTCGAGCTTTCATCCAGCCGGAATATTTCGTCAACGAGAGACGGCCTGTCCCATTGAAATTTATCGGCGAGCGAGCCTCGTGGAATCGTTTCACCGTTCGTTAAAGTCGAAACTCTAAATCAGATTTGGCGTGGAACGCGCGTAACTCATAGGCAGCCCGTGAAAGCCGTGCGTCTCTGACCCGTTTCTTTAGAAACCGATCCCTCCGCCGATATCCACGAATTTTCATCTACCAGTTAACTCGACATGGCGATAAATCTCCGCCATGCCGAGCTCAAAAGTTCACGAATCGTTAACATTGTGAGTTACGAACCGCGTTTATGATGCAAACGTTTTGTCTGTTTTTCGGCTTACACATCCATTTCCTATTCTTCGTCGAGGATTTTTGTATTTTGTCTTTTTTTTTAATCGATTATTTACCATCATATTATATTGCTATAAATCGGTTTGGGTTCAGCTTTATTAGTATATTGCAGGCTATAGGTATTTAATAAAGCGATATTAAAGGTTAGGTCCGGTCAAGTAATTATTGGAAGAAATTAGTTTAATTTAAGGACGTTAAGAATTTTAACGTTCAATTGAAGTTTCGTAAATTATCTTCCAAACTGTACAATGTTGGTATCGTTAACGCTTGAACTTAAAAATTCCAAGCTCGTAAGACCACAATAAACTGAGTTGCATAACGTTAAATTCACTTTACTATCCCTTAACTACTCTTAATTTTCTGTTTCGAATTTCGAGCTCTTTGCGTGAGATTGTAGATCGAGAACTCGGTGAGTAATAATCTTGAGAATATTTTTTTTTTTTTTTTTTGAAAGTTAAACCTATCGATCGTCCACTTATTCGTACATTTTTACCTGTAACACGTTGTTTGGCTTCTTCAATGAACAGCCATTGATATCGAATTAGAATTGCGATAAATATTTTTAATGTTTTTGTTAATTTTCAGCGTTATTTGTGTAGAGACACTTGGCGCGAAAGCCAGCATAAACAAAGAGCTTTCCCGTTGTCGAACATCCCCTCGCTTTGTTCGCTATAAATTTGGAAATCGAAAATCGAGAGATGAATGGAATCGTTAACGTTCGGCGAATTAACTCGTCAGCTCAATTAGTAATTAGGAAAATCCGCGTGCAAGAGCGGCGCGTGCCAGAACAATGAGGAAAAAGCGGCGGCAATGTTCAACAAAACAGAGTTTCCAATCTGTTAGATCAGTGGGCTGACACGCCACGCTCGAATTAAATTTCATGGTTGATTGCTGCTGAAATTACCTCGCGGTTTACGTTCTGTTTTATGCGTGAATACAAATCGCGTTTCCTGCTATTATTCAAATTATTTCTTCCCTCGCCTCCTGTTATTTCGATCTCCTGTTTCCATGAATTTCGTTACCTGTCCTTGTTTGTCTACACAGGATGGCTCATAAAAGTGTTCGAACACTTGTTGACGCCTTTTACGAATTGGTATACTACGTGTTTTATACGAAGCGTTTCGAAATTTTATTAGCAGTCTATGAAATTTAACGAAGCTTCACTGTCGTGATACTTTTAGGGGAACTGTGGTAAAACCGGCGGTTTAACATTAGAACTACCGATAGTTAACACGAAGCTATTTCTACCAAAACCAGCCAACATGACGTCTTCAAAAAATATATAATAATAGAATATTTTTATATTTATTGATTTATTACTTTTTTACAGAAGCAATTCCATGTTGTGTAGTACATTTCTGGTATTATTAATCCATCTGAGGCCATGATCTTTAAACGAGGCTTGACACATTTATGAAATTGTCGAACCAGTCATTTTCACTGCTGTGATATTATTAGTGTTAGCATCTAGCGATCTAGCGACCGATCTGGGATTTTCTTTATAACTGATATCATTGTATTGAACGATACGCGGTAAAAATTTGCAAAACGTGTGGGAAGTTGTACAAAACGAGGAAACTGGGTAATTGGGGTTCGATAAACAGATTGCAAACCCTTTTACACTTCGACAGGTACAATTCATTTTGACTGGCATTGGTATAAATAGCCTTGATACAAAGTTATTATGAGTTTGAATACATAAAAAATAAAATACAGCCCATTATATTATTCTTTTAGTTATCGTTGCGAAAGTCATTACATCTGTTTCGTTCACTCGCGGAGAGACGCGATCGCGAAGAAGCACGTCAACGGGAGTCGTAAATTCCCGTTACTATTAGACAATCGACGCCGCGAAATGATCGATCCTCTATTTCGGTTAGGATAATAGAGGTAGTTAAAACGAATATGACACTGATATAAGTTATAAGTTACAGTTTATTCCAACAATTTTGTAATGAATACAGTTACGCTGGTGCGTATGTATAAGTTAAGTAGGTGACTGATCTAAAGGTGGTCGGGGGATGTCGACCGATAGAAATTCGAAAGAGAACTCGGGGCATCCCCAACAAACGCCAGGAAGACTACCGTGGAGTTTTAGTCGGTAAAAGTCCGACACTACTCGGTTGGTGCGATCTCGCAGCGGCGAGTGTCCATGAGGATTTCTCCACGTATTAAAAAAAAAAAAAAAAAAAAAAAAAAAAAAAATGATCTGAAGGTGGAAACTCGGTCAAAGGTGTTGACCGTTCGAAAGGTGGAAAATCAGTGGAGTTCGGTAACGATGCTGTGGAGGAAGAAAGCTAAGGATGAGTGTGTCTAGCGCACGGAACCATCGGATTTGTTGATGACAATTTTGGTTAGGAAAGTGAGGACAATAGACATTGCTTCTGATTGGATAATAAGGCGGCTCGTGGACTAGGAAGGATCTTAGCCACCCTCGAGAGAAAGTCGCTAACGGAAGATACTGAACGTAACAAAAACCAACTATCTCGTATCTTCCCATAGTAGACAATAAATTATTCAATGAAAGAATATTTGTTCGGTCTGAAGGACCTTAACTAGAAAATGCCTGAGTTTTATGGAGGGTACTTGAGACTATTGAGGGTAGGCGGTAAGGATGTGAAGACATTTGGTTGCCATCTTGCCCGCGACGTGTGGTCTGGCCGACGTAACAACATCATTGGGAAAAATATATAACATGAAGTAGGAATTTTAAAATAAAATTGTAAAAGCAGCCAATTTGACTAGTATGGTAGTTCTGGTGTTAAGCCTTCACCGTCCCCCATTTTCGTGGCTTAACGCGCCTCTTGCGTGTCAAATTGATACGGTGGTGAAGTATTAATGAAGTGAGGAGATAAATAATTAATTTTGCTCTTTGTCGTTCGCATGCGTTCACACAATGGTTCTCCTTGAAAGGTATCGTGTTTCATTTGCACGTGAAAGTCAGAAGGTTTCAGAAAAATTGTTCTACAAACAGTCGAATAATATAATAATTTAGCTGAAAATTGTGTGAAATTGATACGAAGCGTTAGCAATAAAATGATATACGTGTGAAATTAATGTGCTTGACTATTTCGCTAGCGTCGTTTAAAGAAAAGTTCGCTGTTCACGTTTCAAATTCTCAACACGTTACATAGTGTGACAGACATTTTCACGGATACGCATCTTGTCTATTGGAAGTGGTAAAACTTAGTGTGCAATTTTATTTCGATTTTATTATTTATAGAAATGTATAAAATATAGTCTGTAGAACGTGTAGTAGATGAAGCTCTATTTTTCATATGTTAGTAATAGTTAATATTGTAAATATAAATTATCTTAAAAAATCGCGTATATTTAGTAAATAAGACTAGGTTCCATCTTTTTTAATTATATTCATAAAAACTCGTGGCTTTTCCACGTAGAAATTCAGTCTGCTCGTAAGTGATAGCGTGTGCAGTCCGAAAAAACGTCTTCAGTTTACTCGTCTGGTATTGAACAGAAAGAAAAGGAAAGAAATATAAAAGAGGAGCTACATTTCAGGAAATCAAACGCTGTCGAAACGTAGTTTCCAAAAGAGGGGAAAAAGCACACGCGAATATTTCATAAACTTCGTGAAAAATATCAAGGATTCTCGATTCAATTTGCAGCTAGAAGTTAATATAGAGTGGCGATAGACCAGGTAAGCGGCGCTATAAAAATTAATCTCCCGCCACCACACCGCGACGATGTAATTTCATATAATCTGATGGAATCTGATAAAACGCAGTCGGTCAGGAGTTTAAGCAACCAACCCTCTGTCATCGCGTATTTCTCACAACATTATTTCTTAGATTTTACTGTGTCTACTTATGGCACGAGTTTACATGTATTGCATAAAACATTTTGGAATTTCGTTTGTGCCATAACGAAAGACTATGATTATTATGTTAGTAATTGTAATTGTAATTATAATTGTTAATTAGTTAAAAAAATTGAAAATTTAAAACTAACATAAAAATGCACATAAAAGTTACAATACACCGTACGTTCTGTTTCTTTAGTTATTTCCATTTAAAATACAAATTTGCTTAAAGACCAATCTACTCACAACTCGTGGTTAGATTAATAATTTTCTGGTACATTTTGTAAGAAATTATATGGAACGCATATAACACTCAAAAATACAAAAATTATTCCAAATAGAATAATTATATAATATCTAAAATATGAAACAAATTTCTATTTTTATTATATTTAGGAGTTTGAGATTCTTATTTCTTGAGTTATGGTAAAGATACAAGTTTGCACCAAAATCGCGGTCCATTCGCGACTCGTAATTATATCGAATTATACAAATATAAAAGAACATGAAAAATGATAAAACTATGTAGCATCTGGAATGTAAAATAAATTTCTATTTAACTGCTATCTCTTGACTTGCATTCATTAAAATATAAATTTGCATGAAACTGCGCAGCCTGCTCGTAACTCATAGCTCATCCGCTTCTTCTTTCAACTTGAATCGAATCGCTTTGCATTCAACACCACGCGACTCTTCTTTAACCTCGACTTCTCGCTGTTAATTTAAAAAGACACGGGCTAAACGCTTACAACTCGTGGCACGGTGTAATTAACAAGGCGCGAGTCAGCCCTGTAGTGACTGTGATTACAAGCTCGTCTGTTTGATCCTCCTTTCTTCGTCTCGTCCTTTTTTCCCTCCTTCTTTCTTTTCCCTTTTCACTCTCTTTTCTTCGTTGCTTGAACGATACCGGGCTGTAATTATACCATAAATTTTAATCGCCCCCCGTCCACCGCCTTGCACTCTTTCTTATAGACTTATTCGTTCATTTATGCCGTTTCATGAACGACAACTCGCCACGACAGTGTCTATCTTGCTTGCCATTCGCCTCCCGACGAGAGAGGATCTTAGTTAAATTATGGAGGATTTAATTAAAAGTAGGAAAGACACGCTAGTGTAATTGTGCGAACCTTTGCCGGTTCCTTGTCATTTATAACATCGTTCATGATGAACAGAGAGGAGTTAATCCGGTGTCGTTCTTCCTCCCACTCTTTTTTTTTTTTTTTTTTTTTAGAGGGATAATTACGTTACGTTGTGTTTTGATACGCGTGGTGCAGGAATAGAGTGACTTCTGCACTCTTTAGAAATTTTAAAGAAGCTGTAGTAAGTTTAGTAGAGATCGTAGAGAGTTTCTTAATTTAGCATGAAACCTTAATTTTATCACAAGAGGCTCTGTGTCGTTGATAAGTGAAAAAATCGAAACGATTAAAATCCGAGAATTCTTTGGTAATTATAGTCAAAGTTAAAGAATAAAAATGAATCTCTTTGGCATTGGTAAGCTTTTAAACTGAAATGTTACGTTTAACCACGACATAGTACTCATCTCATAATGTGTATGTAATATATAAACAGGTTCACTGTATAATCTATTATGCATTACACACACGTAACACAAATTACAAGATGTTTAGTGTATCAAGTATGCGCATATTCGACAGAGATCACGAAAATATTCAAATATTATTGTAAATTTATAGATTATTATCAATAAATCTGGATATTCAGTGGTACCATATTTTAATGTATACCAAGTCTTTAAGATGCTGTATACTAACTTTTTACTACATATACATATATTTATAACAAATATCTCGTGACTTCTATATACAGTTTTAAACTTTACCGATATGAACACGATTGTCGTGTCTCGTTACAGTGCTAATGAGATTACGAAATGTTTTATCCAACACGTGCAATTGTATCACGAAAGTTGCCTCTGATAAATGTTCGAATACTTTGGCCAATCATTTTGTGTACGTGTTCCGGTCGTTAAATCGGTGTGCAGATATAGCCGCTTAAAATTTCAATGGAGATCATGAAACTTAATTATCCACACAATGAAAATCCTCTCGATCACCTGCGTAATTGAACGAGCAAACTCGACGAGCCGAGTAATCGTGATTCCGGGAATAATTAATACCAAATACGCACGACCGACTCGTAGCTTACGAGATCAGCTTATGATATCGTAAGGAAATAAGACTAGACCGACGCGAGGGCGAACGAGACTGTCGACAGCCAGCAAAGTTGCTAACGACTCGTTCGATAACGAGGTTTACTAAGCCGTTTTAATTAACACCGTTTGCGTCGTACCGTGTCACCGGTCCCGTTAGCTTCATCCGAGACTGGGAGGATCGGTTTCCGCGAGAAAATCCGGAAAAATTCATAATTAGCGGCCAATCGATAAGGGAACATGGTCTGGGTAGAACCAGGTAGTGAGGATCGCGATTAATCGAGAAGGAGGCAGCTTTTTCTTTGCTTCATTTTGGCAAGTAATGAGGAAAGCAATTGATTCGTTAGGCTGGCTGTTACTTATAATATCTACAATTTATCAAATGTTGTACTTGTTACATTTATTAAATATTAAGTAGCTATAATATAGGTGTGTAGGTTTATTAAAATGTAGATTTTTGTCCTTTTCTTCTTCTTTCTCCTGATAAGGAACGAAGAAATTAATTGGTTCGATTAATCGTTACTTGTCTTATGTAGAATTCATTAAATGTCATACTTGTTACATTTATCAAATGTGAATTATTATTAAAATGTATTGAGTATTTCGAATATATATTTATGAATGAATTACAATTGTTAACGAGGAAATTAATCGCATTAGAATTTTTATCGGTTATCAGTTTTCTCGTAGACAAAATTCGTTGGAATTTTGATGATTTAATATCATGTAAGCTAAATTTAATATTATTAAACTTTGAATATTCACACGACTAATACGTATCAACGACCAATTGGCCACTTAATTGATTAAAAATTATATCAGTTAATTTGGAAAATTTTTTCTTATGAATTGTAAAATACGTATAAATATTGATAAACATTTCAATGAAATTAGTACATTTATCTTCGTTTGGGTTTCACTTGATTGAATACAGTTGTAGTTGAGTATATTCAAAGCTGGTGGATTTAAACCATGTCGTTCTGGCAAGTCTAACGACGTGTCATTAGATCCCTAGCGAAGCTGAGTGTAATGCCAGGGAAACGTTGAAATTCAGTTCAAAAGGACGTGGATTACATTTGAAGGCAGCAAGCACACTCTAAATCCTGTAATAATACAACCTTCGAAATTCAAATATCTCGAATGTTATCGTTCTTAAATTAATCATCTGCCACGTGAATATCAAATACATATTTATCTGCAACGATGAGTTACATATAAGAACCAGTGCAGTAATATTTTTAAATTTTTAATCACCGCGAATTTTAAGCCTCCGAGGCTTTTAAAAATTTAAACCTTATGACCGTTAAAGGGGTGAAATTTCACCCTATGCGAATTTTTAAAAATATTATTTTTTAAAATATTATCTTCTAAATAATACACACAATGTTACTTATAACTGCTGCAACCAATAACTTTTTTACTATTCGTTCAATATCGAATATAATTATAATAAGAGTTGGCGGATTTTTATGCAGATTCATATTTTCCTGAACTCGACAGAAAATATAAAAATGAAATGAAAGTTTGTTTCATCCGCTAAATATTATTTTGAATATCTGGTATGTCTATTCGTGTTGTTATTTCTATATTCAGAGATTGGATTACAATATTTAATTATTACTATATTGTACGGATAAATCTATCACACCATTCTGAGCCGAAAAACCTTTATTGCACACACATGCATGGACTGGGGGGGGGGGGGAGGAAAGAACAAAAGAACATTTTAAAAACTATCGATTGAGTCCATCGATTGTATCTAGAACAATCTTCTAGTTACCGTTTTTGTAACTGGCGCATCCGCGTATGGGGGGGGGGGGGCGAGCATGAACTCACGTTGTCATTTTCAACAATTTGGTTGCACTTTTACAAATTTTCCCTAAATGTATAAATAATCGCAGTCTAGCAGTAACAGATATTTTATAAAAAATAAAAAAGTTTTTATCACGATTGTGGGATAACTTTTTTAATACAATTGTCGATGTTTGAAGTAGATTTTCTAATTTGCTCGTTTAATTGCAGGTTTGTGCGTTGCGTGTGCTTACGATTTGCAAGACCACGTCCATGCTCATCGTTCGAAGAAGCTTCCGTGTTCTGAAGCTTAGCTGAGGACGATCTATTTGTTCTTGTGAATACATTGTGGACCAGGTGCATTAATTCGCGACGTTTAAGGTTTCTACGTGAGTACAAATGCTGTTTTCAACATTAATAATATTAATGATCCGCATTCCGTTAGCACGATAGACGCTGTATATCCTAATTTATGTTGCATATTATTACCTGTTTTCACGTCAAATATATTAAATTGTTACTCTTCAGAGAACATTCCTTTATTATTACGTAATATGATGTAAATGGTGGTCATTTATTTTAATTACTATATACTCGTTAAGATATTGTATTTTATTTGAAAATTGTTCACAGAAAATACAAAGAACTATTGTTCAGAGTTTATTAACTTCTCAGTAAATTTTCATTAAATTTTTAGATAATTAGAAGATCAGAGTCTCTATCAAATCGTTTCACAGTTAATTTGAATTTGCATTTATCGAAATTTGAATGTTCTTCGTGGACAGGTTAAATGTCATTTTATTTTGAAAATCAGTCACCTAATTACTACTTGAGTTTCACAACTTCACATCCTTAGACAACACAGATTTCGATAAATCAATATTCTCTCATCACGGTGTCACGATTTTCCCTAAATTATCGAAATTGGTGAACTAGAGTAGAGGCACAGTTTTCTCAAAGTTGCACGTAATTTACCAAATTGATACGTTGAATCACCCCGTGAGCTTGTGAATAAAAATTAAACGATTCTTCCGAACTTTTCTCCATGTAACTCAAAATAGCTGTTATCACGGAACTTTTACAGCAGCATTGAAGCGTTAACGTTAATGAAGTTAACTTGAAACAGAAAATAAGATCATTGAAAGATCAAAAGCTCGGTAAACAACTTCCATTTAGAAAAGTTAACCGTTTCGTATCCTCCTCTGATTTAAACTTTAGAATTAAGAGATATACCACCAAAAAAAAGAAAAAAAAATGATATCGTATCAAAAGTCGTACATTTCGCACAGAATTGCAGGAAATTTTGGTCAAAGAAAATCCCTTTGTTATTGTACGTCTCAAGTTACGCGCGTCAGTTGAAAGACGTTAAAACGAAAAATTTCTGCTTGCTGAAGAGTGAAACACGTCGAAGAATGATCGATCTAATTGGCCGCCAATGCAAATTCGACTGGTGAAACGTATTCTTCCGGTCGAACGGTTTATAGGGTCAATCTGAATGCGGCAGAATAGTCGATCGGGGGAATTCGCGAAGTTTAGAAGCCGTAACTACGCGGCGAAAGTCGATATCGGAAGCGGAACTGAAAGCGACGTTGATATCGCCGCGCGACGTACGGATTTCCAGCGACGATTAAGAACGATCGATTATCGAACGGTTGAGATGTCGCGATTTGAACCGTGTTACCTTCGGTACGCTGG
Source organism: Bombus campestris (assembly GCA_905333015.3). Taxonomy (NCBI): domain Eukaryota; kingdom Metazoa; phylum Arthropoda; class Insecta; order Hymenoptera; family Apidae; genus Bombus; species Bombus campestris. Next base: position 9,761,959 of record HG995135.1, read on the forward strand.
ATTATTTTATTCCAGGACGCTTGAAATCCTGTAAACGTGGCTTTTCATTACTTAGAAAATCGACAACGTTCGTGAGATTAAATGCGAAACTAAATAAACGAGGTTAAAGGTCACATATGGAACGGGAATTTTATTTATCAGCCATTGTCTCTGTTTTTAGTAGATATTGAATTATCCGATCTGATTGTTTTGTCGTTGTATGAAATATGACGGAAATTGTTTGCTCGTTTTTCTTTTCTTTGTTTGTTTATTTATGGACAAACAATTTTCTCGATGAATTTCCAAGCTTTTGTACGTGTATGAAGATTACCGGAGAAAAACTAAATATGATGAGTATATTTTTGTCGAATGTTACTTTACGACTAAGATATAGATATATTTTAATTTATATTGATTAATTTATTAATATATATTCTAATATATATTAATATATATTAAAATTAATATATATAATTATATTAATTATATTAATATATTAATATATTAATTATATTAATTATATTAATATTAATATATATTTTAATTTATGATCGTAGCGAAATGAATATCGTTAAAAACGAAAGGAATCTGTTAAGATGAAAGCGTTGCTTTCTAGAAGTAGCTGATTGATGACGTTTTGTAAAGAGAATTATCAGGAAGAAATATCTTGACATACAACAAGATGATAGAAGAAATGTGAAAACTAAACGAGAGGAAAATTTTGGTAACAGGAAATTGATGGGCATCGTACTGAATTTAAAAAAAAACTGCTCTCGTGTAACATTCTCGTGTTCCTCGCCTGTTGCCTTCGTGCGTTTAGAAGCATACAGATTTTTCTGTTAAATTGTAACTTTATCCAGGGATGAAATGGAAAATTCTGTCACTTACGTCACTTTCAGTGGGATTTTCAAATTTCTCGCTATGAATATATCCAAGCTTTTCTAAGTAACACGTACTAACATAGAGTAAATGTTCGATGCACGCACATACAGACCTTCTTTACTAAAATTTCACTCGACCTAGAAATCAAATTAAAAGCTTCAATCAAAATCAAATACGACTCAAAAAATAATCAACTTTTTAATATATTTATGAAGCCACGTTCGAACTGTCCACGTTATTAAATATGAAATAAATTTCGCCGAGAAAATTATTCGAACGTCAAATTGCTCGGCATAGCTGTAATCTGTGTTTTATTTAAAGCAACCTGGTTTGCGACGCAAAGAATTTGCAAATTAGTCGTGGAAATGTCCCGTGTTTAATTGGATCTTGGGAAAGGAGGAAGGGCGGGAAAATTTTACCTGTGCAAGTAATAGTTGCGTGTTTCTGCAATTAAATTTAATTGGATGATCATCTGGGTTAGCTTTTTGTGGTAGTAAAAGTAAATCCTCGTAAAGCGTAAAGCATCGAGAGCGGCTATATCACTTGCTACTCGAACACTTCTACAGTTATAGTACTCTCTAACAAATCCAGATGTCCAAGTGCTTTGCAAATGTTACGTGTTCCATCGTTGACGTAGTGTATTCTACGATCTATGCTCGAGTAGAATCCCTGCAACTTTGAATCACTGACAACGCGATAACGTTTGCGAAGTACTTAAAACTGTTGTGCCCGAAGAGAAAGAGAATGTAAAATGTCGTCGAATTATTACGATAGAATCGTTTCATTGAAAACTCTGTCGACCGATGTTATTTCAGATGGCAGTACTCTGCCTCTACCGTCTTGTATTGAATTTTCTGCTAACATTGTTGGTAGTTCGAAATTCATTTCAGACATCTCGATGTCAGTTTTCTCTATTTCGTACGAATTTTTTTGCTGAATATTACCGCATACGAATGGAAGAATTGTGGTTGGACTTTGTCTCAAATTCTTGAATTTTGTGTGGAATATTTTATGATTCCAAATGTCTGACTGCTAGTGAATATACATATGCACTGAGTAACAGTTTGTTTTTACAACTCGCGTAAAATATGTACCGCTTTTCTCTAAATTGATATCATTATGCTGTGGAATACGATGTTATACTAAGAAAATACATGACGTTCGACTATTCAAAATATATGTAAAATAAATAAACGACAAATAGTTGTAGCTAAATTATCAGTAGCATTTTTATCTATTTATACAAGTTCACCACTCTATGCATATTAATAATAATCAACGGTTTTCAACCATGATATAACATCGTTTTATTTTTCGGATAACAAGTTTTCAAATAAGATAGAGATCTACTACCTCAGCACAGTACCTTACGAGAGGGATGAATTGTAAATTTAGCCAACCAAATATTCTCACTATGCTTCACTCGACACAAACCCAATCGTGATACTTTCTCCATACGATTACTACGTAATCCACACATCATGTACAGTAGAAACGCGATTCCCTTCGTTTGGTACGATATTTGATTGAATTAAATTTCCGTAACTTAAGGAACAACCTCGTGGAACCTGGTACGAACTGGTTCACACAGACAGCGACCAAACACCGGGAGACATTATTCCCCATCAAACACATCTCCATCCGATTTAATTTACCTTGAAATTACAGGAGAAACGCAGTTATTTGATCTTCGATCGGTTCTTCTCCTATGTAGTGACCCGGTAACAGATACAGACGATCGTTTCGACGTACCTATCGGCTATAATAATCTGGAAAACGGAATATCTGCGAACGAAATACCAATTACCCACGGTCAATCGTTGCTGTGTAACGTGCACAAACAGATCTCAGCGGATTCGGGGTTTCCCAGAGCCGTTGAATTTCTACCAGGCGCCGGATTACCATCACCAAAGACTCCTGTCGTTCAAAGAACCGACCGTTTCAAGAATCACAGGCTTATTTGCGTTCCCTCCGCTTCGAAATGTTCTGTTCAAACGTTGTCCAGGCTACGATTCCGATCATTCTCTCATAAGACTTTCGAAAGATAGCTCGGCACATCGTCGTTTGCTTTGTAAATGTTCAATGTTTCGACTAGACACAGAGGATAGAACTCAATTTTCTTACGGTTTGAACAGAGGGATGTTTGAGGATTGAATTATCTCAATTTTCCTTTCGCCTGGATTGGTTAGACGACTAAAATATTTTCTCTTTCTTTCTCTCCGATTATCGGTTAATGAATAGCAATGATAGTGTATATGATAGCTGGAAAGTGTGTGGACACTTGCTTAATTTTTGGAGAAACATCGTTGTTTCGACGTTATAAATGGAAATGCTCGGGATTTTGCATACTTGCGATAGGATCAAGCTTACTTTTAAGAGTGAATGTAGTTTTATCATTTATGGAGATCGTTTGTCAGCTCGTTTGAGTGTCAAACTATATGTAGATACCATGGAGAGGATTCTTTCAGATTAATGAGGAGATCGTCGTATTTCTATCAATAACATTTAAAGTTAACACTTGGACGTATTGTTATCTCGTGTTGAAATACCATCGAGAAGATTTCACATAATTTATATTTTATATAATGCAGACGATCGCAGAAGAAAATTTACTGCCGACTGATACTCATTTGCGACTACGATAAAATTACGTAAATTAGGACAATCCTTGTATATACTGATTAATGTTACGTGTCTGTGTGTGTACATACAAATGTATAAACTAAAGTATTACAATATAGCACATTGATTTATATATCTTAATGATACTCTTATATTATTATTATTAAAAATCGACGAAGGTATCCATTTACTTGTAAGCTACAGTTTGAGTCAAATCTAAGGTGCAATATTAGTTGCATTATTATAAATTGACTACCAATTAAGTTTCCAATATATTCTAAGAAAATAACATTTTTTTTAATGCCAAAAAGAATCGAATCAGCACTTGGGCTTATGCAAACAATTCTCTTGGACAAATTCTATTGTTCTCTTTCTGCTTCTTTCGATTTTCTTCCTTTTTTTTTTAACATTCCATACGGTCATTTTTCTTGGTGAATCCACGTGAAAATGAACATAGAACACCAAACTAGAATTTTGTCAAACAAAACTACGTTTTCCATCTCGTACAATATCGAAAAATTAGGGGACACGTACGGTCGCCTAAAAAATTTTCAGCTTTTTCACGGTCGATTCTTGGATCGACGACGCACAATGTGAGTATCGAATCGAAGGCATTGCTTTTTGTGGATGAGGCCAACTAGATAACCCGGGCTATCTGGCTCGCGCAGAGTGATCGTAATTGAATTTTTTGCACGGTCCTGGCTTTGCTCGGATTTAGTCATAAGCCAGTTATTGAGTCGTCGTTACAAAAGCCGTGTACCGGCACGTTCATCGATTTATAATTGTCAATTATCCATATATGAAAACGAGTCGAGCGATTCATTCGATCCATTTCGGCGGACAAAATGTTTCTTCGATTGGATGCTCGAATATCCTGTAATTGACGTGGAAAAAGACTTTTAGTTAACGTAACTCGCCATTTTGACGAGATTTGGTTCAGTATTTTTCGAAATCGAGAAGCTGCAACGAAGATTTTTACTGAAAGAAAAAAGAAGAGAAGAACACGAATCTCTGTTTATTCTGCCTGCTTGGATTTTATTTTTATCGATTCTAATAAATCCATGCTGCATGTTGTAATTAACTCAACCAGGCGCCAACTTTTTATAATATTTTTTATAACAAAACATAACATTTTTCTGGTATCTTCGTATATTGAATGTATTGTATCGTTGGTTAATTTTGGAAGAAATAACAATTCATAGATACAGTAATTATGTTACTGACACTAAGTATTAAGACACCTATCGATATTTAGTACAAATTGAATGTTTCTCATTGCTTTTATTTTATTTTATTTTATTATAAATATGTTATTTCATTAGCAGTACACGTGTTTTATAGATAAACGTGTAAGATACTGCACAAAGTAGAATTGGTCAGAGTTTTCCAAGAAATAAAGAATAGATGTTCTTATACTACTTGTGGCTGACCATATACGACTTTCTCTCCTCCCATTGCTCCTCAGAGCTTTGCTCTTATTTCATTCGCATCGAACATGTCTTGTAATAATACTAAATAAAATAAAATTTCTTAGAGTTTTCCAATAAATATAATTAATAAATACCTTTACATTAGTTGTGTCTGTTCATGTGTGTCCTAATCTCTTTCCAGCGACTCTGATAATTAATTAATCTTGCTCTTATTTTATTCGTATCGTACGTTCTTTCCATAATATAAAATACAAAATAAACGAATATCGCAAATATGTAATTTATTATAATTTTCCAAGAAATATCACCTACAGGACACTATTACCGAGATATCCTAACACTTATGGCTGATAGTGTATATCCAAGCTAATAACATGGATTGTTTAAGAGAGCGCAAACAGCTATTTCGAAAGTTTATAATCCGCAAACACAATTACAAATATGTTACACTAATTAATTATAAATTGAATTAAACTGAAAACTATTGGAATATTGAATTCATTACTATTATTATTATTTCCTCTGACTTTATCAAAATCAATCAAATAAACCAAATAATATAATAACGTTGTGGCAATATATAATTTATTTATATTTATTGTATTGATAATACTCTTTCGTAATGAACGAATAATTAACGATCAATAAGAAATCAGATATGGTGCGAGAATAGTGACACGTTTCTCAAAACAGGAGCAGCGTTTAAGCAGAAAAAGTCGAGACAGAATTAGTCCAACAATATAAACAATACAACAAAGATATTCTAGCGCCTATCACCTTCAATCGTCTTTACATTAAATACAATGGACACTTGTAAAAATCTGCACAATATATGAGGCCATTAACCTGAACCGATTAATCTGAAATAAAATGCACTTGGACGCTTCACAGATTTCCGTAATTCCCCTAAACATCCTGTACATCTTCGCGTACGGCCCTCGACGTTATCCTATTGCCCAACCACGTCTGTACAGTCAAAAGTATTGATCATCTATGAGTTTGGCTTTCAACTGAATCTCACTGCGTCTCCTTCCCTCCTAAACGTCTTTCCTCGTTCCTGTTCCTTCTCTTTATCCTATATCCATTCTCTCTGCTCGCTCCTTTCTCCCGCTATGGTTCAGAGAATCTCGCCATTGAAATTCTCAACGTTGCATATTAATGCAGGCGCATAAATCCCGTCGCTAACCGCCCTCTTAGTTTACGTAGACACTGCCGCCGCTTCTCTTTCCCTATCTGTATCACTGTCTCGTTCCAGAGATCACGTTGATCGTTACTTCGACGGATAATCGGCTTTTGAATACCCGAAACTCTCTCATTTCAGAGAATCGCAAGAAATTCTCCATTCTCTCTCACTCATTCACTTACTCACTCGTTCTGTTTTCCTCAGCATTTGTGATACGATGTCCTCTGGGACGACGATAGGTGCAAAAATGCTGGGTGATACGTTAAGCAGGGTTTTCTCGTGGAATTCTGGTAGATTCGGAGACGTCTGCACATTTTTTCGCAATTTTTTCCCTCTTGGTTTGATGAGTGAGATTCTTTTAATGGAAGGCGGTTGGTTAGAGTCGTCAGAGGGTTGGTGGTAATTTGGAGAGGAATTGCGTGGAATTAGCAGAGATTGCGGTTTGAGCATTCTGCGATATGTTTTCTGGGACATTGCAAATGTGGAAATTGCTATACTTTTTGGATCGGTGAATTATTCCTGTTTTCTGGAATTTGAGGTTTAAGCGAAGCGAAACAGCGAAAGAGTTTTATTTTGCTGCAATATTATTTTTACACTTCATTGTGTCTAGTGTCATGTAATGTATCACGTAATATATTAGTAAAGATGAAGCGTCGTGCTCTTATTTTTGTGTTTACGTCATCTGGAAATTTTTTCAAATAGTAAAGTATATTTGTTGTTATTTTTATATTTAGCGATAGGATCGCGTTAGTCACTATTATATTATTGAGATAAAAACACCACACTTCTCGGAGCCGAGAAACCTTTATTGCACACTTGAAAGGGAACACAAAACGAACGAAAAAACAAAAGAAGTCTTAAAACTATCGATCAGGTCTATCGACCGTGTCTGGTAATATCTTCTTCTTCTAAAATAAATTCTTCTAGTTACTCCTTTTGTAACTGGCCGTCAGCATATAGATGGTGAGCGAGAACTCACGTTGTCATTTTCAACAATATTAGTATGCATTTAGTATTTACTGTAACTTCCATATTCCTCTGTTTTATCCAGGATGAACGTAAACATGTTGTGATTGAAATTAATTTTTCTAATCTGACAATTCTGAGAATGAAACTATGAAAAGCAGATATTATATTTTTAAATATCACAGACGATTTCACGGAAGTTTCATTGTATATTATAAATAAATAACATTGAATTAATTTCGTTTTTACAAGCATTTTTCTTTTTTTACATCTTTTTTACACTTTTACAATCCACTTTCGACATATACGCTACTCTCGCATCCGATATCACGATTGCTTATCTAATTGAACAAATTATGAAATGTATCTGCGAAATATTTAAAAATACACACAACACGTAAGAATATAAAAAAATGTCGAAAGTGAAGTACTTGTTACTATTTAATGAACGAAATGAATCTTCCTGCAAGTTCCATTTCTCTCTTAATTACTTAGATGCAAATATCCATTCGAATATTCCAATTGATCTTGCAAATCATAAGTTCCATTTCTCAATTTCATTCGCTGTTAGAAGATTGACGAGAAAATTGAAACCAATCGCAACGAATAAGCATTGTAAATCGCAGCGGTTCTTTTCGTATCGTCAGAGCACGCGACTTATTCAAATTTGACGATCGTAACATCGTCTGCGGAGCTGGAATCGTACGAAATGACGCGATTCGTCGATAGAAAATTAACAGGACTTGCTGACACTGGAGGGCTGTCAAAGTATGGATGGAAACGGGTCTGAAAGTTACTCTTTCAGTCGGCCGAACCGTCGGCCCTTCGCTTATATCGGAAACACACCAGGGCCAAACTCATTTGCAAGCTCGTAAATCGATTTAGATTCTCATTAGTTTCGACGAAAGCGGCCGCGTGAGCGCGAGAGCGAAAACAATTTAGCCGGTGCTAGTTGACGTGCAATTAGAGCTTCTAATCGACCCATCAATGAATAATATTGTTGACAATTTGTTCGGTTGTCGAGCATTGTTGTCGAACGATTTTCCAAATCTCGCGTGATTGCGCGCCAAACCAATTTCTAAACGAATAGATAAATAATACGTCTCTCGCATAAAAGCGAAACTGTTTCAGTGTTTACAAAATTCTGTGTGTGTTCAGATTAGTTCAGATATTAGGATATTTCATATTATTAGATTAAAAAATCAAAAGAAAATACAAAAAATTGAAGCAAAAGTAAGTTACACTTTGAAAAGTAGTATACCAAAATCCGCTTGGGAAATCGTAGAAATTTATTCACCGTAGCAGAAGGAGAAAGGAGAAGGGAGTCCCATCCCTGGAGTAGTAGCTAAAAGGCATGAAATTACCGGTGCTCTCAAATCTCATTGAGAGGACAGCTCGTAAACGGGCAGATTCCAGCGGTTAGATCGCAGTCAAAGACGGAGGATGGCTTTGCTAAGAGGTCGATAGAGGTGGCAGGGTGACATAATAGCTTACTCAGGATCCACTTGTGGTCAGTAATCGGATTGGGCAGGATCGACTCCGTGCTTAGGTATGATGATCGACGTATGCCGTTCAGGATGAATTTATTTTCCTTAGAAACCCTTCTCTTCCTTGCCTCACTTCTCTCATCTTCCTCCTCCTTTCTGTTTAAAAAACTTCCAATTGAATCTCAGGAGCTAGTAATTCAAAGATACACGTTTCATTCAAAGATATAATTATACACGTTTGTATCGATTATTAGACTAGTTAGACTCTGTTTAGAAGAAATTTAGAGGTGCAAAAATGTAATAAAACGTATAAAGGAGTGATTAGATACAGATATTTTTATATTGTTTGCTAGACCTGTTAGATTCTGTTTCTAGGAAATTTAGAGGTGCAAAAATGTAATTCAAAAGAGCAATTAGATACAGATATCTTTATACCGATTATTAAATTAGTTAGATTCTGTTTGTAGAAAATTTAGAAGTGCAAAAATGTAATTCAAAAGAGCAATTAGATACAGATATCTTTATACCGATTATTAAATTAGTTAGATTCCGTTTGTAGAAAATGTAGAAGTGCAAAAATGTAATTCAGAGGAGCAATTAGATACAGATATCTTTATATCGATTGCTAGACCTGTTAGACTCTGTTTGTAGGAAATGTAGAAGCACAAGAATGTAATTCGAAAGAGCAAGTAGATACAGATTTTTGTACCCACTGTCAGACTTACCTGTCTCCATTCGTGGGGAACTTAGAGATGCAAAAATGTACACAGTGCATATAGTATAAAACTATAGGAATTATCAAAAATAAAGTATACACTTGATATCGCGTTTAAAGGTTCTATAATGTTTAGGATGCTGTTTAGGTTTCATTCCTTTGACTATTTAGGTGCTCATAATATCGATAAAAATGCAAACTAACATAAATGGAACGCTCACATGTAATTGTTGATGTTTAAAACCTATATGAAAAAGAAATCAAGAAATTAATGAAGGAAGACGTAATTAACAATTACACAGGCGGTTATATCGACGATGATCTTTGCGTTAAATATCAATATTTTGTCAAAATCTTTTATCGACGAAATCATCGTCAATCGCGAACGCTACTTATATTTTTTACGTTTTTGCTTGGTGCGGCCAAACGTTTCCTGTTCGACGATTAATCCGTGCACTTTCGTGTGCCTCGATCCTGTCGAGCACCGGTGATTCACAGCGGATTTATGGGTCGATTTCAAAGGCAGCCATAAAGCAATTCGTATATATTTTAGCCGTTTCCAACCTCGCCAACTAAACTTATTTCCTCCGGGAAATTGAGCAGGTTCAAGTAAACGTAAATCACGTGTTTCTCAGCGCCGCTAGCCACTACTTTCTTTCCTCTTTCTGTCTTTTTTATTTCACTTTCTTTTTTCATGATGTTGTTCCGACATGATTGTTTCTGACCGCAACACCTCTTGCTGTTCTTTTGCAATGTCGAGATTCAGCAACTTCTAATGCTATTGGTATCGATCAATCATTGATGTCTTCTTTTTTTAACGAACGTTCCTTTCACCTTGCTTTTTGTCGAATAATTGCTCCTTTTTGACGTTGTTTCCGGTTTGAAGGATTCCTTTAAAAAATACATGTATAATTGTATATGTCCTCGTTAAGTTTATCTAAAGGATTATCAAGAAATTATCAAAACGTTTAAGTTATTGTCCCCTTTTAAACTTTAAATTATGAGAACTGATACATACAAATAAGAATAATTTTAGTAATTTGGTATAATATATGAAATTAATATTTTTTGTCAACATATATCTATTACCCGAAATAATTTTTAATTTCATCAATGTCGGTATTTGTTACGATATTTTAAATGATTTCACAGTACAAATTCATATTCTGAGCTCTCAATTCACGAATACCTTTCATAAGTTTGCCGCTGTAATTTGGAAACTTTTTGAAGCATGGATAACGCGTTCGACTCGAAAGCAAACCGGAGCTCGTAACGAGAATTAATTTATTAATTAATCAGTTCAAATGGTATTTCACGGACGCATACATTCGTAACAGATACACAATAGTAGACGAGCAAAATACACATTCAATTTCGACTCATTAAATACAACATAGCGAGTTTAAACGTGGAACGTGGCGTTTCTACAATTAATTTTGCGTGCAGCGCGACTTTTTAAATCCAATTTTATGATCAAAGTTCTTCACGCGCGAATGGTTTCCATTAACTAAATGCAAAGAAACATCGCAACCGAGCACACGGCCGACTTTCATTTTTCAAATTGCTCCCCCAAACGTTGCATCCTCGTAATACCATTTATTCGGGGATTTTCATTTGCCTGATCGATCCAGATAGTCATATTCACGTCATACTTTAAAGTCTTTTGCACATCTCCGAATAATATTTTACGGCGTTATCGTTTCTCATATTTTTCCTTGAAATTTTTATCTTTACCCCCAATGGCAGCTGGTAATGGATTTTTTATTATAAATTTCCTACTGTATTAATAATATTTACCATTCAAAAATTTTACGATTTAGTTAAATTTACAATACGATTAAACGTTACACAACTGTATATCATTTAATGTCGATCTTCAAGATAATTTGATGTTTTTTTTTTTTAATATTTAGCGTATACTCTTAAGTCTTGTTTAATATCGTTTGCTGCGATAAATATCAATGATTACGTACGATTGTATCACCTGGAATTGATCAAATAAGCAACAATAAATGCTATAGAAGTTCATTGCACAGTGTCATCGATGTAATCTCTTTATTAATTACTAATTTATGCAAGCGTTATCATCAAACAATTATATAATTTAAAACGTTTTATCTTGTTACAACGTCATATATGACCTAGATATTACACAATACTTGTACATACAGAATTATTCTACCCATCGAGCCACGATATGTTTCACCTATCAGATACTATAACGAGTGATACTTTCCTTGGAATATTTCACATACTCTTGTACATTATATACCTTTTATATATTTTTGCATTTTTAAATTCTTCCTAAATGTATGAAAGTCTAATCTGGTAATATTAACGCTGCTGCCACTCGTTTTCTATTTTTTCATGTTTCAATTTTATTCTCATCTTGACGGACAACAAGAATAAAGAATTTTCAACGTTTCGATAAGAAGATATTTGACGTATCGTTGAAATAAGAAGTCCTGCATACCGTAACGATTTCAGTTTTATTTGAATCTTAATAAACAAAAATAATCTGCAATTTTACAGATATTTAGAAAGATGTTCTTCACGAAAACGAGAAATCATAACAATTTGTTCGTACTTTATTCTAACCCCAAAAAGATACAGAAGACAATCACAGAAAAAAAATAAAAAAAATATTGATGGATACCGAAACCATAATAAATGTAAGAAGAGAAAGAACCACACAAAGCGGCAACCTCCCACCGTGTAAATAGTATATATATAAACCTTGTAAATACTGTAAAATATTGTAAATAAGTCCACAGGACACCCCCTCTCCCCTCACCGTTCCCTCTCTCCCACCCTTTCCCAAAATCCCACAGACCCACCGAAACCAAAATTAGACTACCGAACTGCCCTGTTTTTGCGACCAGGTTTTCAGGACAGAATGAAGCAGAGAAACAATATCATATATAAGCACCGCCCTACGGCGACTTAAAACCAATTATAAAACTTCATGCCAAATATATATATATATATATATATATATATATATGTCGGAGATGAAAGGACGTCAGAGCCTTCGTTTCGGAATGTTTGGGATAGTCCCAAATACTTTAGTCCAGACTTTCTATTACAGCCGTACTTAAACAATAAAACCGAGAAATAGCTGTTCATGAGCTAAGTCGAATAGGATTATCCGAGATTTATGACAGTGAGCTTGGGCTCGAAGTGACATAATGAATCACTGAACGTAGCCGCGGTCACGGGAGGGACGTGTACCTAAGAGAGGTATGAAGTAATTAAATAACTCTCCTTACAACAGGGATCGACCTGAGGAATATGGAGAGGGGTATATAAGGGCAGTTCCACTTTGACTGACATTCAGTATTGAGTATTCAATATTCAGTATAGTTCAATTCAGTTGAGTCAGTGCAGTTCGAGAAGTTTGACTAGTAGAGGGAACAAGTGTACCAAGTCCAATATTGTGTTTGTCATCCCGTTGATCGCGGATTCGTTACCGAACCCGAGACCATCGTCACTAGTCGCGAGCGTCTAACCAACGATTTATTATCTTTGCGCCAAACTCGTCATCGTAATAGACCACGCCAATGTCTAATCCAAGCGCAGATTCCTTGGACGCCCGCAATCCTAATCTTAGCGTGAATCCGACATATATATATATATATCAAACACAAATAACATTGTATGGCAATGTCGTACCGTCACGTACGGTACTTTTGCCTAATTCACCCCACAATCGAAATTCAATGTTTACAATGAATTCGTAACACATGTAAAAAAAATTTTTTCTGGGTCAATAAACGTTAAAAAGAAAGTACTTTATTCGAACTTTGGCATCTTTGTTAATGTTAGAAAAAGTATAATATATATATTATATAATTTAACAAATTAATATAATAAATAACGTTAATGTTTGTAATCTAGTTCCGATGTAATATTAGAACACAATTGGGTCGGAAACGATCGGAACAGCAGCAACAACAGGGTTAAAGGAATTGATGAAAAGGAAAGCAGAGCGTACGGAAGATGGTAGCAGGATGTGTCATACTTATACAAACGTTGCGAACATATACTCCGTGTGCTCGGTCATCCCGATAATAAACATTCAGTCGTGCATATCGCCATATTAATGAACAATTAACACGGCTATATAGCTGCATACATAGGCACTGCATACAGCTGGTTGTTATCTGTCAGAGTGCAGGCACCGCTGATCCAATAAAGCCGACCATCATTTTCGACAATTTATTATGGCGTTGATGTGACGGTGATCGTGTAACCGGAGCCCAATTCTTCCCCCTCCGCCTTTTCCGACTAATTTTACAAAATTATTCAACGTACGTTGGAAAATCGATATTTATTAAGGTGACACAGTTTTCGATATTACGCCACTTTGCCGCGCCACTTTTCATTATTAAGCGAACAATAATATCGTTTGACGATTTCAATATGATTGAATTTAGAAGACGCAATTTAGACTCGCGATATTTAACAAAAGCTATTTATAATTTGATTTGGAATATCTGTTTGAGGGATTTGACTGAAATACAGGTATCCAGAATAGTCTAAGGATTAAGTTATCGATATAGAGGCGTTTCATAGATGTATTGCGATATTGTTTAGTTTGCAGAATTTCAAAGTACCGTAGGCAATTCTAATTGTCGATTCTTTGCAGTTTACGAGTAGATGGTTTCTTAATTGAACGATTGTCGGTCGAAGAATCTAGTCAGACAATAAGAGGGTTATCTTAAGCTATTAATAATCGAGGAATACAGTGCATCGTGATGTTATAAATATTTCAACTTGAGTGGCCCTTTCAGTGCGAAATACTTGCAGCATGTCGCATATAAACAATCGAAATGTATAATACTTTGTAAAACTTCGATTAAATAAATCTTTCAGTTCGTAAACTATATACACGCAAGCATAGTGTCAAATTTCGCAAAATTGTCAAATCCAAATGAAAGGAATACCGACGACAATAATACAAATAAAAAGAATCTCCCAAATTCCCTTTCATAGCTACGATATTGAGAAACAGAATTCAACAAATTAGACTGATAGAAAACGATGATATTATAGATGAAACGTTGCATTAGCAGAAAATCCTACTCTTAATAGATTGACCTTCCTCTTGAAAACTCTCGATAATACGAATCCACGATAGAAATAATTCTAATTAGCCCTCTAAAACCACACCCTCTCCGCTTTCGCTGCAGGTGGAAAACGATCAAATCGTGGAAGGCTATCTAAAAGCCTGTTTCACCCAACTGTTACACGCCTAATCCAACAATTAACCAGCCTCTCATCCCTCTGATCCAGCGATCCACCCCTAAACTCTTGGGACGGGGAGTAACACCCACGCGAACAAACGCTCGGAACCAATAACACATCACCGTATTTCATCCCCTAAAAGAGCGGCCATCGGGACGAGCCAAAAAATCTCGCTTTACATCTCCATCCATCGAGGCAATTCGCGTATCGCTTGCATTTAATTTCTTTTGTCCTGTCACGACCTCTCTCTCTCTCTCTCTCTCTCTCTCTCGTCTGTACTGGACGATACTCGATAGTGGCGGTAATTAAAGTTCCGATTTCAAGACCATTCATATTTGTCATCGTTGGCAGAAGGGTCGAAAGAGAGAGAGAGAGAGAGAGAGAGAAAGGGTGGATTGAAGGGTATTAGAGGGAAAAATCGCGCGTCCCGCTCGAGGGCCAGAGGCTTTTCCATCGGATTTCAATTTTCGCGTAGCCGCCACGTCGAGCGTATCCGCGAATTAGTCCGGGGCTATGGAGGCGAATACGACGACGTCCGTCTGGCCGAAACGATGTTATCGGACTATTGAAAATCGAAAATCGAGGAGTATCGAGCGATATCGAGTTTGCGGTGAGACATCCTGTCGCGCGGCCTATCGTATTACAAGGGGAAAGGGAAAATGCTGCGTACGTAGTTTTACGTAGTTTTCTAGATGAAAAGAGACAGAGAGAAAAAGAAAGGAAAGGATAGGTGTAGAAACGAGTTCTTTCCATTTTACAACTTCCGCATTGCAGAAAGATCGGGAAGAATTCATTTCTATGCCTATTATTATTATTATCAGACTGCGAGTTTTTACGCGTTTCTAGGAAATTTGAAAGTGTACAATCGCAAAGTGTGCATATTATACAAAAAGATGTATAAAATAGTCAAACTATGATGATTTCTATAACGTGTTGTAAGTATAACATTTAATTATATTCTCAAAGATACGAATTTGGATAAAAATCTACAATGTGATTGTAATATAAAATCCACTGTCTAATGACGAATTTATACCACGTTTAATTATAAAACGGAGTAAAAAGTTATAAAGCTGATAAAGACTAGAAGCGGAGAAAATGACGAAGGGAAGGTGAAGCAGAAAATGTTTAAAAAATGTAGTCAGAGAAGGATAAAAAATAGAGAGAAGGACGAAGATTACAAGTGGAAGAAAGAAACAGAGGATGAAGATGAGAAAAGAAAGAAGCATGATATTATACTCTCATTCATAAGTCACAGAGTACTTCCTAATTCTAAGTATAAACTAAAATAAAATAGATTCGTAACAAAATCCTTCAAACATAGTAAATATGTAATTTTCCTTAAGAAACTATTTTATAATTGTAATATTCACCAATATTAAACGTACTTCGGTATATCATTTTACGTATCGTATAATTACAACAGCAAGTGTCGAGAACTGATGGACTGTTAAGGCATGTTAAAAATCATCGTAATAATAAAAAAAATGTTCTATGATTTACGATTTGATCATGTAACTTGCTTAGGCCTGTGTATCATAACGCGACAGCAAGAAGTAACTGTAAACAAAACGAGCGAAAATAGAACACCGATTGGTGCTGAGCTGACCTCCGAAAAATCTATAAAACCCGGCGATTGAATGCAAATATTCGTTCTTCCTCGCTTCGCGCTGCAAGTTTTTCGAAACTTTCCCCGCGAACTTCCTATCATTTCTGCTGTGAGTCGCCAGCCTCGCACCTGCTGTTCTTATCCTACCAACACCGGCGTATAAAGAGCTTCTGCTCCCAGGGGACACTGCATGTGTTTCTCGTGTCAATATTGCAGTACCGCAGTCTGCTGTAAAAAGGAAAGAAAGAAAGCAAATGTTCGTCCTTCTTACGTACTTAGATGCTGTCGAAACTCGTCAAGCATGAAATAAAGCACGATACTGCAACAATTCTCGACACAACTCCGACTAAACTGCTCGCGTGAAGTTAACTCGACGTGCGAGATATGGTCGACGCTCGTTTGATCTTCAATATAAAAAGAGGATACGCAATGTGAACAATAGCGCGTGTAAGGACGATATAGATGAGAAAATAAAGTAAGATTAACGTAAAGTAGTGAGAAAAGAAACCTGTTCCCAGAAAAGCAAGACATAGGAAAGTGAAGCAGAAGGGCGAAAGCAAGAGAAGAGATAACAAAGGAGCTGAGGAACGAGAGCGTGATAAACAAGGGAAAGTGAAGAAGAGTAACGAGGAGACAGGGGTGGAGGAGATGATAAAGGAGATCAAAGTGGAAATGGTGGTAAAAGAGAGGAAGGGTAATGCGTAGTCTAGCGTGCTCTATTGATCGGCAATCCATGTACAAAGAGAGGAAGAAAGAGAGAAGAAAGGGAAATGGGAGAGACATCGTCTGGTGGATGGTTTAATCGACGGTGCGGTACTGTCGGTAAAATTTTGAAAGTTAAAAGAAGATAGAAAAGAAAGAGAGAGAGAGAGTGAGAGGGTGAAGGTGATTGTCGATGAGAATGAAATCCTGATGAATGTGATGAGTTACGTGAGATTAGCCGATGTATCGAACAGTGGTACTGTACGAATTAGAAAGGGTTTTAGAAAGGGTCGACTGATTAAATCGTTGGAAAATCGTTCTGGAGTTTTTGCCGATTCGGAGAAGGTAGGAAGATTCGATCAGTTTTTTATTCGTTACGAGCGAAGCTTTATTTAACGTTGATTCGATATCTGTTGATGGTATTGACCTGATACTGATCAAATCTGGACGAAAAGTAACGAAATATTGCTTTATTCGAGAAAAAATTCTCAACAAAAAGGTTTATTACTTTGGATATTAGTTTCGATACTTTTTAGCGCCAAAGAAATTCCTCTAAAACCTTCTTCCCTAAAGCTTGTCAATTTTAGAGGAAATTGTAAATACTATATTCCTAGAAAGAAATTTTCTTCGCGCGATCGAAAGTCATACTTTCTATTACTAAAGCAACTGTCGTAAAAGGTACAAATTACAATTCTCCGCTATAAGAAAACGAAAAATCATCGCTGCTTATTATTATTTTCGCTAGAACCAAAAATACTACTCTTGCATGGAAAATCGATTGTCAACAGAATCCCAAATAAACTACAAAAGAATCTCAACACAAGAATCGTGAAATGTACCGACTAATTCCTTCGATCTCCTAAATCCACCACTGTGCGGCGGCGTTTTCTTTGGAAAAACAAGGCGCGAAAAGCGACCGACTAATTAGTCGTGGCATCGAGGACTAAGCCTCGTTCAATAGCTTGTCCAGGTTTTCGGCGGTTTTCGTCGGCCTGCTTACACCGTAAATACGCGGTAAACGAAGGACTCCGTATCTCGAGACCGTTTGGATTCAATTTTCGCTAACTGGAGCGTGGACTAATTAACCCGACGCGAATAGCCGCTCGAGAAACAATGGCCGGCTGACTGAAGGGGATATAGTTGGCGCGCGCGCGCGCCTCGGTCGTGAAGGGTTGAGAGAGACAGCCACACTACGTATGTGGTTGTGCGCGAGTGTTTTCAGGGATAGAAAGGGTGATGATGGGTCGATGGGCTGCACGGAGGAATCGCCGAAGGAGGACAGGAGTAACAGATGGCGACGGGAGAGCATTTTTTTCGGCGTTTTCACTTGCTAATGAATCTAGACGGAGAGAGATCATGTGCTCGTTTGCCAACAAAATTCAGATGGAAGGGCGGTAACATACGGGAACGAATAGATTGTGGTAGAGAAGGATGAATGCTTCGTGTATTCCTTACGGATGGACTTTTGGAAAATTTGTTTTGCTTCGTTGGGTACTTGGTGATTGATTTTTCAGCAGAGCCATTTTTTAGCGGTTTCAGATGGTTTCAGGTAATTTGATGTGTAGAACATTCTGAAATCTCATTAGCACTGTAGTAAGACACGATTGTCATAGTTGTATTGGTCAAGTTTGAAACCAGTTTGGAAATGTTTTAATAAAAAATTAGTATGTAAAATGGATATATCTATATGAAAGCCATCTAAAATATATGCATGACGAGTATGAATTATGATCCCGGTGAATACTGAATTTTATTAATATAACGAACGAGTGGTTGCTTAATACTTTTGCGATCTCCAGGAAATATATGTACTTGTACTATACAGCTTGTCATTTCTATATGCATTTTCGAATTCGATTCATCACTTTTCTGATCTCTGTGAAATAGTACATATATACAGCGATGTGAAAAAGTTCTCGCAACTTCTCTTCACGTTGCAATGGGTGCAGAAATATACGTAGTACATATGTCACGAACTGTAGAGCTTTTCAACGATAACACATCTGCGATCGGTTGTATTGAAAGATTTGCTTTTTTTTTTTTTTTTGCTGAAAGATTACTAAAGAACAAACATTAATATTCGTGTTTTTTTTTTTTCGCTTTTCACGTTAAGTATACTTTGTATTTTCTCAGTAATAATAGACAAGAATGATTTACTCTATACTTCCATCGTGTAGTGCAGAATTAGTCTGCATCAGAAGTCAGATAGAACTGACTTTTGAGCTCAGTGGACAGATCGGAAGGAAGGGCTCGCAGGGGGGAGTGGCACAGCCCCCCCCCCTGAGAGCAACCAGCTTGGAAATATGACGCTAGAGGAGTGGTCCCCCTAGTGATACATCAAAAGGATGTTTTCCACTAATAAGGAACAAGGCGGGGAATGTCGACCGATAGAAATTCGAAAGAGAACTCGGGACATCCCCAACAAACGCCAGGAAGACTACCGTGGAGTTTTAGTCGGTAAAAGTCCGACACTACTCGGTTGGTGCGATCTCGCAGCGGCGAGTGTCCATGAGGATTTCTCCACGTATAAAAAAAAAAAGTCACGTCTCTCCAGAATCCAAGTTAGACTCTTCGTCAATTAAGGTATTCGCTGATCGCAAACGTTATACTCGCTTGATGATATCACACGAGAATGCGTCTCTCCGTCATCGTGATGCTGTCGAAGAAAACTATGATGGGGTGTGTCCCAGGACACGAGATCATCGGATTCGTCGAGGACAATCCTCGTTCAAAAAGTGAGGGAAATGAACGCCGCCGTTAATTGGCCAATCTCTATGTTGGTGGTTAGAAAAGGATGGTAGCCGCCCTTGAGAGAAAGCCGCTAGCGGGAAGCATCGCGCGTGCGAAGGACACCTTCTGTATCTTCCCGACAAGGGCTGTTTATAAATTTGAAGGACCTTGTTTCACTAAATATTGAGATCTGTGGCCGGACCACTAAGCCATCCGAACATATACTGTGAATAATGCATCGGCATCTGGCTATCGTCTTGCCAGACAAAGACTAGGGTCGGCGTGTAACAAGCCACGCGGCAGAGACCGTTGGACTGTTTACTATTGGGTGTCGGTACCGATATCTCTTCTTAAGGAGAACTATGTAATTCTATACTTCCGTTAGGCAAAACGTCTGTCCCATGACCGCGGCTACGTTCGGCGACTAGTTGTCGCCTTGAACCCAAGCTCATTATCGCAACTACTATCGGTTTAACTCAGAAGGATTTATAAAGATTTATAAACGCTAAAAGTTTACACAGACAGTGCTTGACACTTTTCTAAGAATTCCAAAGGGGAGGACCCGGTATCCTTTCATCTCCGACATATATATATATATATATATATATATGTCGGGTTATCATTAGAGTTAGGGGCGTGTAACGAATCTTTCTTTGGATTAGACATTGTTGTTATGCACGAGCGAAGATATTTACTAGTCCAATTATGATTGTGACGGAATTTGACAAGTAACCATGGTAATTAGATACTCGGGATGTGAATGGCGATGATCTTAGACTCAATAACGAATCCACGGTCAGCGGGATGACAAATGCGATATTGAACTTGACACACGTGTTCCCTGGACTAGTAGAACTTCTCGAATTGAACTGAATCGGAACTGAACTGAACTGAACTGAACTGAACTGAAACTCACGACGCCCTAGCGTCGTAAGCGCCGCTGATAAAATGCCGAAACGTTTCTCCCAGCACACACAAGCGCACACAGTGTAATTCATAAAGAGTGTCTGCAAACGTTCGAAAACTTTGCAATGCGAATATCAGCCCGATCAGATACTCTCTAACCAAGTAAATAGCGAGTACATTACAAGACAACCGATGCCTGTTTCATATCACCCTAAATCACGACGGTAGTGGTACCTAGCTTTATCAACCCCCTCGAACGACCCTCTCGAACAACAAACCCCGGTGAAGGAAGAAACACGAAAAGAATCCGACGTGGACGTGTAAGCGATAGAAAAGGGAGAGACCGAGTCACAACAAGCGAGTCGAACGTTGGCGAAAACACGATTTTCCCTTGGGTTGGCGAGGAACGAGAGAGGCGAAGGGAGAATCGTTTGAAAGAAGGGAAAGAAAAGCTGCGGTAGCGGCGGCGACGACGACGACGACGACGACGACGACGACGGGAGATCTGCTTTGCCCTGTTCACCAAACCTGGACAAAAGGGGCAAAACGTTGAAAGGAAGCAACGGAGAATTCCGGCTTCCTTCGAGCACGGTAAACTGCACGTATCTGGACAGAGAGAAAATGGGAGGGGGTTGAGGGTGAGTTCGAGGCGGGATTAAACTACGAGGAAAAGTGGTTTCCAAGACGGTAGAGAGGCAACGTGACCGACGAAAGCTAAAACACCTGAACGGCTCTCCTTGGCCAAACCTGGCAAACCTCCCCGTCTCTCTCTTCGCTTTTATCAGTGTCGTTCTTGTGCCTTGGGCTATGGCTTGCAGTTCGGCTTCGTCTGCTCGCATATGGAAGTTGTTCGCGATCGTTGCTTCGTCCACGTGAAAGGAACCGTGTTGTTGTAAATAGTTGTTGTAAATCGTTAGGGGATGCAATGATTCTCGAGGGAATCAGAGATCTGGAAAGGATGGGATAGTAACGAGTTCTAAAATACAGAGACGTTAGAAATAAATTAAAACACGCGCGTAATGTCCAGCTGGCAAATTATATAGACTGCGTGAATATTAAAAAAAAAAAAAAAAAAAAGAAAAACTTATGAAGCCATACGTCGCAGTCTGTTTCTATGTCTCTTCTATGTCTTCCCTGAAGGAATATAATTTGCATATTTAGAGACACGCGTTGTACTAGACTAGAAAATTGTTTGCGGTAAAGTTTACGGTGCAATTTGTGCTCCTGCTTCATACTCAGGTATGTACGTACGTGTGAAATTTCATTGAGGTGTTTTTATCGATAAAATGGAAAGTGTCTAGTATTGTTTCGCCATTTAGAAGCAATATTACAACCATTCTAGAGTCTAATGAATTTGTTACAGAATTTAATCTGAATATAATGAACCTAGTAGAAAATCCAATCCGGATATAACGAACTTGCTGTAGAATTTAATCTGAATATAATGATTTATTATTAAAGTATCGTAGCGTGCACGTACACGAGTGTGGTGTTCGCGATTAAGCATATGAGTTCTAAATATGAAAGCTGGGAAGATAAGGGAAGTGTAACAGAACTGAGAAAAATACACAGTATCGGGGAAACTATGGTCTCGCAGAAAATATATGATAATTTAATTTAATTAAAAATATGTAGGATTTTGAAACATATAAGTAACATTTACCCGCGAAATATTTTGAAATTACGCTGAATAATAAAAAAAGGTATTAGAAGGCAGAAGATGTTCATGCTTCTACTTGTCTCTTTTATCGACCCGCTACCAGAAAAACGTTTCTGATAGCGTGAAGTTCAGTGAATAAGCTCGTAATCGGACTTTGATATCGCGTTAATGTCATGGGTGAGCATTTTGAACGCCTTTTTAGAGTGGATGACCGGAATAATGTCCTTTCATAGATCGATTTTTTGTCTATTTTTTTTAGCAGCGACACAGGTGAGGTGCGTCTAAAAATAAACGAACAGAAATATCTGTACGAAAATTGTTTTATACAGGTAGACAGACTTTTCATTAGAAATAAACTAAGCTTTCGTTCGTTAATACTTTATAATTACCATGAATACAGTTTGCATTATATCACGAATATTTTTATATTACGTATCATTATATTGTTAGTATTAGTATCATTATATTACATTGTAGTTCCTTCGTTGCATACTTTTGTCACAAATTTTTAACGAAACTTTAGAAAACCACATGTATCTATAGCACATTCCTTTCTACTTTATTTCACCTATGAAAAACAGTAGGATAATTTCTATGCAAATATGTACACACACCTAATAAATCATATCATAGAAGAATAATAGAGATTAATTGACAAACTATCAAACTACTTGAGAAATTGCAAAATTCACCAAAGATAGAGGTCGAATAGAATCTCTAAAACGCCAGAGCAACGTTTAGATTAGCCTGAAGGGTAATTAAGGCTAACTATCTGGTAAGATGGATCCTGGAAACAGGCCTGGGAGCTCACGCTAAACCTTGGAGGCATTCTCTCGAGCTACCAGCCGGAAGTTGGAAAGCTTTCAGACGTCCCAGCCCATGGTACAGGCTGTGGTACACGTGTAGACGTCGTGTAGGTGTATCAATAGGCGAAGCGGCGCGTATCGAACCCTGTGCAGCCACATAACTCACCTAGCCGACTGGCTAAGCGTCGAGTCGATACTGCCGGCAGAGATTTTCATTTCCGTCCCTGGTAACCTTCCCCCGTCATTAGAGGGCCCAGAAAAATCACCTTTTATCGGCCATTCCCTGGTAAATGGGGTTTATCAAAGGCAGGAATTTCTTTTTCGCTCCGGGACGATTGTGAATTATTGTTCGTAAATGGGATACTTCAAGAACGTAATTGTGTGGCCAGATATATATTTCACTGGTGTGTCGGTTGAATTCGGTGCGAGATTGTTGCAGTCGGTGTTTCGATGTTTTGGGAATTTTAGGCGGTAGATATTTCTGACGCGATTAAAAAGACAGTAGTTTAGAACTTTTCTTTCGTACGAAGGTATAAATCAGAAATATGTGCCCGATAGAATTTTTCAATTTGACCAATTTGGCGTGGAAGATTATAATTGAATGTGTTAGAATGTATTGATACAGTTTACGTCGGTTATAGAAAAATATATCTTCGATGGAATTTTTCAATTCGAACAGTCTAGTGAAGGAAATTATAATTACGTTGCATATGGAAAATTATAATTTATCACATGTAAAATTCGCTAGGGAAATGGCAACTATGGTATACTCGTCTTCGGTTCTACTTAATTCATCCGGACCTTCAATTATTACTTCAAACAGAAAATTCCGCTGAAATACGCGGAGGAGAGATTCATCGGAGGCGTTGGTCGCGTAGCCGGTTATGTAAACCATGTAAATGATTCGAAATTGAAAATGGCATCGCGATAAAATTGTTCGCCAGCGTGTATGAAAAGGAAATAAAGCGGAGTTTCATACCAGCTACGCATGAAGATCAATATTAGAGTATAGGTGATAGGAAATTGCACATCGTACATTTTAAACATTTCATTTGCCATTGCTTGGGAAATTTTTTTTTATAAAATATCCAATTTTTTTCTAGAATTTTTAACAAAAGTTCTATCATTGAATTGTTGATACATAGAAATTAACATTGAAAACAAAAGAAGCAAACGGTGAAGATTATTCCGTGAAAATGATACGTTCCCTTTTATGAATAGAATTTTTTATTTCACGAAATAAAAATCGAAGTACCGATATGACACACGTATGCGTAAAACTGATTCTTATTCTTCCCATCTTTGTACGTCTCATAATTTATAAGGTTTTTATTGCTTCTACCTTTTGCAGTTCTATTCTTTCGTTCGTGAACGACAACGTGCTTCATAGATTTTCACGTTTCAACCTTATATTTTACCAGCGAAGATTTATAAATAAAAGTTTTATAAATAAGTTTTATAAGATTTATAAATAAAATTCAATGGAACGAGGTTGCCTCCTTGGCACGAGATGTTTCGAGATAAGTAGTATAACGATAATAGAAAAGATAAAAGAAAGAAAGATTATGTGAATGCTGGATACATGTACTATGTTAAAATTGATTAAGAGAGATTAATATTAGATTGAGAGAGAAAGGTATTTGTTTCGATGTTCGTATATAATTAAATTTGAGGATATAACATTTAAAACGTTCAAATAAATTTGAATTTGTCTACAAACATCGACAGACTTACGTGATATATTTTAATTAGAAGATACAAAATTGTTAAGAGACATATATTAAGAAAAAACAGATATGTATGAATATGAAGCTTTAACATTTGAAACTTTTATACAGATACTTCAACGTAAAAATATCCAAAGAATTTCCAAATATTTGGCGATACTTTTACTAGAATAAATTAAATCTGAAGCTTTTACGTAAATTTCCACACAACTTTAACACGAATAAAAATCGTTTATTTTAATTCCAACGTAACAAACTTTAACAAAAGATAAAGAACCTGAATGATTTCAAATATTCCCATCGAAAGATATGATTGTCGGAAGATAAAATACAGGAAGAAACGTACTGGGAAATATAAAAAATAAAGAAACACAATTTACGTAATTCCAATCTATGCTCCAAAAAACTTTATAAAAAAAAAAAAAAAAAAAAAAAAGGAAAAGAAAGGAAACAACCCAATTATTTCGTACGTTTCGATGCAAATAAATCTTCTTACAAGAATCTAAACACCACGTGGCCATCGTCACCTTCCATCCCACTTTCCTCCCTAATTTCTCGTTGGTGAACTCGATCCTATCTACGATCACGGTATTTCTGGCAGAAGTTCGTGTCGAGAGAGCGCGGTCGCGGCTAACAGAGAGGATTAAAAGTACGTTGAAGTGTCTTCTCCCTATCCTTGCGCGGGTTCGCTGGAAATACAGCGGTTGTAATGAAGCTTATTCCCCGTGCTCGTGCTACGCCGCGGAAAGCGGCTTAGCTTTTAATTGCTATAAACCAGTCCGGCATAATTTCACCGTCTCTCAGGCTTGCCCTCGTAATTCAGACTTCGGCCAACTTCACCAGATACTCCCGTGGATCTTAATGGGAGAGTCTCGCGAATCTCTTTCCCGTTGAAATTATTCCTCGTTTCACCTTCTTTTTCCTCTCTTCTGACAAGATTTTTTCTCCTTCCCTTTTCCCATTATTCCTCTTTCTGTCCAGACGATTCGATCGATCGATTCGATGCTCGTTAATGATCTACATATATATATATTTCATCTGATAGTCACTCCTTCGAGGATCCAGCGAGGTTGTTTCTCACTGGATTAATTCTTTGTCCTGTTTCTTTCAAGTGGAAGGACGTGTAAACGTGGACGAGATACAGAATATACATTCTAGATACAGAGAACACGACATGTAATACTTTTTCGTGTCCCACGTTTCGAGGGTCACCTGAGCCCCTTACCATTTTCGTGTCACGTACAACCTTATCGATTTTGTATGTAGTACCAGTTTGAATTAATGGAGTCTAGCACATATGAAATTATAAGTAAAATACGAAGCAGGATATCCCATGGTCGTAACAAAGTATAGAATTCTATATACTTCTACGATACTTGAAGAGGCATCACACATTATCAAAGTGATAAAGAGTTGTAGGATAATGGTTAAATGATTGGTTTATTTAGTTTCAAATAAAGCTGTAATTCCATATGACTGAAACATACAAATGTGAAGTTTTTAATCTTGTCAGTTTTCATCTTAGTATTCTGAAATCAATTATTAGTTACACGTTATTTAGTGTAGGTAGTGATCGATATCTACGCTTGCGAAATCAACTCGTAATTTATCGATAACCCAAGCGGACAAATTGCGGCTAATAAAAAGAGCGAGAGGTCAACGAAAGGAGCAGAATGATCGTCAAAATCTTGCTTCTGTGGATAAATATATCGATCTTTGAAAATGCATTAAAATTAACGCTTCAAACAAACGACGTGACTTCAAATTGAAAGTTGATAATAATTCTTGAAATTAACGACACAACTTCGAACTAGAACTTAAAATTAAGGCTTAAAGCTTGGACTTAAAATTAAGGCTTAAAGCTACATTTAAAATTAAGGCTCAGACTAAGCTTTGAAACCAAAATTTAAAACAAAGAATAAGTTGCTCCTCGTCCTTCGTCGGTCTTCGTCGTTCAACAACGAGGCTTAAGAGTAACTTAATCAAGTTCTTAGAACTAAAATTTACTTGAACCAAAGCACGTTAGATCGCAGTCATATTGACTGTCTTTCGCATCAGGAACATAAATTTAAAGCGAAATTTTAAAACTGAAATTACAAACACTTTGCTATATCAATCGTTCTAGTAAATAATTTGATACTTAAAAGGATCGGATAAGGATACTCTCGATTTTTCGCCCCAAATTAGACGATGTATCTACAAAAAATACACGCGATGGATTTAACCTGGATATATTTATCTCAAAATTGAAACTAAAACTAAAACACAAGCATCCCATGGTGCCTCTGCGATTTTCCACGCCCCTCGGGAGATGCTAATAATCTGCTAAGGTATTCAGAATTACTAAGCTATAGTATCCATCTTATGATTAATTCAAATTAAGACGTACACGTCCAACCATGGCTATCTCAGCCACGACAATTGAAACTAATATTCAGAAGTAAAACTCGAAAGTAAGCAGATCTACTTAGTTGGATCGTTACAAATATAAAAATAACTTTACACCACGTAACATCCATTCCACAGAACGATTACACAGAAAAATTACTGAAACTAATTAAAACTAAGATGTATCGCGATGGATTATCGGTCCAGTCTAGATCACCAAAAATCTGCGAAAAGAATTTTGGATGATCCAAATGAGAACTGCGTTATCGTAGTTGTTACATCCATTTTCCAAAGATTAATCGACCGGTTAATGAAGTCAAATTGATGAAAGGAAGACACCAATGTGATAAAGTAACGCGAGGAAAGAAGAAAGAAAAATTAGTGCGAAAGATAGCCTGAAGATTGATGTTTGACAAACGGTGCCAAATAGCAGGTTTCGCCAACGGCGGGTGACTGCGTACGAGATCCGCCCGCCTATGAGTCGCTCAAAATTACGCATAAATCTCGACGTTCGTGCTGTTAGTAAGAACGTCGAGTTCCGACTCTACTTGCTCACGAGCCTGCGTAAACAGAGATAGATATCTCGTAGTTGAAGCTGCGAAACATTTATCTCGCACACGGCGCTTACATGGATCTTTACATACTTAAAACAAAGCGTATACCGCGCTACATCTATTTTCTACGCAGCGCTCGCACGAATCTTTACAAACTTGAAGCAAAGCATACATCGCTCGACGTGTATCTCATACGACGTTTACGCGAATCTTTAGAAAACTGAAAAAAAGCATACACCGCGGAACATGTATCTGCCACGGCCGTTAAATCCATCTATACAAACATTGTAGAGAGATTCACAACCCTAACAGCAGCATTCGTTCATATCAACGATACATTTGACTAACTTGGAACCAGAGAAGGGGAAAGAAGCTACTGTCGCTTTATTCATAATTTTATGCCAGTTGTTATATTATAACCATTAACAAAATTCTAAGGTGTAACTCGATTCTTTGCAACTAGAAAGTCTAAACTGAAGTGCAATTCGAGCTAAACGCTGGCACGACTTCACTGAACTTCCCTTAAAAATGCGAAGACAGGAGCAGCCGCGATCTAACGGAGAATAAAACAAGCCAACTATAAACAAGTGCGGCTCCCCATGGCAGGGACCAGTGAACAGGATTACGAGGACATGTTCCAACTGAACTAGTGGAATCCACTGGGAGGAACCCATTGAACAGGATTACGGAGGACATCAAATTACAGATTCTAACCTTCTCCGAATATCGAAGTAGCGATCGGGCAGAACAGCAGATCCTCGAGCGGATTTCGCGAGCATCATCGGCGCGATGACAACAGCTACGAGTCGACGTAAACATCGAGCGTTGATCGAGCAGAGTCTTTGTGAAAAATAGAGAATGAAGAATATTATCAAAGTATAACGTGGAAATTAGTATTATTTATTCGTAGGATATGTATCTTTTATACGCATTATTATGTCTTAATGATAAGATTATTAATTATGATTTATTTTCTGATTCGTTTAGCGGAGTGGGGTACAGCATTAAATGCCAGTTTATGACAAAAATAATTGCACTATAATTGACAAACAGGGAATTGACCAGTGGTTATTTACAAATATGTAGTAACTTACAAAGGTATTTTGTTTTATCTAGAGCAAGGACAAGAAAGGATGGTTTATTCAGAGTTAAGTTCAGGTTTATTCGTACAAGCAACACTTAAAACAAAACTGACTACAATATCGTCGTACGTCTTAACACTCGGCTTCCAACTTCTCAACCGCTCAACTCAAACTGCTCCACTCAACTGACTCTACTCAACTGACTCTACTCAACTGACTCCACTCAACTGACTCTACTCAACTGACTCTACTCAACTGACTCTACTCAACTGACTCTACTCAACTGACTCTACTCAACTGACTCTACTCAACTGACTCTACTCAACTGACTCTACTCAACTGACTCTACTCAACTGACTCTACTCAACAGACTCTCCGCAACTGACTAATGTCTTCCGTCCCACGACTTTCGTATCCCAGCTTATGTTCTCCAGATGTGCCTGACCCATTCTCAGATACATCCCTTTCAATTACCCCAATGTTGTAAAGGCCACAGGTATGACCCATTGTCAGGTACATCCCTTTTCCCGATACCACATATATAATATTTCAATTTTCCTAATTTACTGCTGGAATCGCTTAAAGTTATGTAGTTAATG
Source organism: Bombus campestris (assembly GCA_905333015.3). Classification (NCBI taxonomy): domain Eukaryota; kingdom Metazoa; phylum Arthropoda; class Insecta; order Hymenoptera; family Apidae; genus Bombus; species Bombus campestris. The sequence goes on from HG995135.1 coordinate 9,791,233, forward strand.
TAGGAACATATCCTGTATAAAGTTGTATAAATCGATGAGAATTGAGATGATTAAACTAGAGCGAAACACTGATGGAAAGTTGCCGATCTAGTGGAAGATGTGGTTGGAATTTTTGAACGTCGATATTTGATTTAAATATATGTTTGCGATCCACGTAGTCGTAGTATCTGCGTAGTACCAACGATATAGGGTTAAGGGATTAGATGAAAGAAAATTCTACGTTGTGCCCTTGGAACGAAGATAGGTATTATCTTGTGACATCAAGTTCTAAATTAAGGAATGGGAAGCATAATGATTCAACCATGTTTACCCGAATAACTAACGAGGAAAAGATGCTGCGTTTAATATTGTAATTAACATCTAATGTGACACATTAGTGTCTGTGATATCGAGCTTCTGCATTTTCGTAATACTATTACGTCGTTTCGATCATCGATAACTCTAGAGAAAGCAATAAAACATAGGATAGAATTAAAATCGTAATTGGAAATTAAACGCAGAACACAATAGAATAAGATTTCTTATCGAACGAATATAATTCTTAATCAATTCCGAATAATTGTTTGGTTGGAAATGATTCCTGTTTCGACGAATAACAACGTACCACGTATATATTATCGTGAAATTTTCATTTTAAATTACGAATCCTATCTTTATGGTAATAAACATGTTAATCGGTGCTTTATCTTAAAATTCAAACACAATCGACTAATAATTCTCTCTCGTTTACCAATGTTTTTACTATGATCTTGATGATTAATGCATAATCCTCGATCGAAAAGCAAATGTTCGAATCTTGGCTTGCAGTGCAGATAATGGAAATGTAATTCACTTTTCCACTTTTTGTTTGTGCTCCTTTAAGCCGTGCAAGGCAATACACGGGAATTATGCGAGAAACTTGGCCAAAATTCTCTGTATAATCCTCCGGTGCTTTGTAACCGATAAATGTCGTCGAAAATGCAAAGTTGCTTCGGCGGAACACGCCGCAATTTCCGGCGGGCGCGAAAATTGGGATTGAGAAACTGGAAGGGCTGAAACGTCTTTATCATAGCGGAGAAGTTTCCGTGACTTATCTCGTTGTCTCGGCATAGTTTCGATGCAGGTCGCCTCGATCCGGCCATCATCGTCGCTCGAAAAGAGAGTCATTGAAGCTAAAGATACGATATCTGCGAGAAAATTACGAAACCACCTGACTTACTTTTACTTTTTATCGCGGATATACATAATAGGATGATGATGATGGATTTATTCCGTGAAAGCACCGCTCCAATATGAGTACTTGCTCCTCTTTGACAGTATTGTACGATTTAATCGCTCTGTTTTCCGAATTCGCATTTTAATATTAATTTCTTTTCTTCGGTCTCCTTCGTTGGGTTTTCTTGTTGTCGGAATTTTTCTTTCAGTACACACTCGTCCCCTTTAATCTCTCTCGTCTAATTCTCCTGTTTTCAGAATGTTTACTTCGATTCGCGAACATCAATCCTTTCTCTTTGATTTCTCTCGTTTAATCGCATACTCTGGCGAATGAATCTTTTGATACGTTCTAATATTAAATTGTTCGATCTGTCTCATTTCGTTCCTTTCTCTGTGAATTTTTCTTACGATAGCAACTCCTTTTCTCACATTTCTCTCTATAATTCTTTTCTTTAGTGAATTTTCCATTTAATGTTCTTTCTCGTTTCTTCGATTTATTTGCTCGATTCTGTTCTCGAACGAATGTTTCTTTTAATAGCCAAAGTTAAATTCCCGAATATCGAAGTTCTCAGCGAAGTTATTACCACGTATCTCGCAGCAAGAAATTCCAGGAATTTATTAATTCGATTAGTACATAGACACGTGTCAAAATAATCGAATGAATCTCGATACTGGCTCGAAACTGACGATTGCCCTACGCTTGTCGATATCTACGTGTAATTTGAAATTAGTACGCGTCTAGTTAATGGAATTTCAATCGGATATATCTCTTCCAGCAGATTTATTTCTCCGATAGAATTTAAGCCTCGAAAGTGTTTCAATTAAATCTCGTTGCCATCAACTTGTGTGGATATGATATTCTGATACGATGTCATATGATAATTGATATGATAAAATACAAATTTCGACTATATCATTTTTTTCATTTATACATTTTTTGTAATACCGTATCTGCTTACATTCGATTTTTAATTACCTCAACACACGTGATCTGTACTAAAAGTGATGGTATTACTGTTTGCTGTATAACTGAAACTAGCCTTGGCAAACGAACAAGTGAATTACTATGATCTCTAAACTTTGCCAAAATATTCACATCATATACACTGGCGGATAAAAGAAAGTCCAAGATGGATGATTATATTAGGTTGTCCAGAAAGTATCTTTCTTTATATTCTTTATGTCACCTTCGTACAAACTTAAAACCAAGTCTGTGAAATTTCGCGGTGCTAAAAGTGATGGCATTACTGTTTGCTGTATAACTGAAACTAGCCTTGGCAAACGAATAAGTGAATTACTATGATCTCTAAACTTTGCCAAAATATTCACATCATATACACTGGCGGATAAAAGAAAGTCCAAGATGGATGATTATATTAGGTTGTCCAGAAAGTATCTTTCTTTATATTCTTTATGTCACCTTCGTACAAACTTAAAACCAAGTCTGTGAAATTTCGCGGTGCTAAAAGTGATGGCATTACTGTTTGCTGTATAACTGAAACTAGCCTTGGCAAACGAACAAGTGAATTACTATGATCTCTAAACTTTGCCAAAATATTCACATCATATACACTGGCGGATAAAAGAAAGTCCAAGATGGATGATTATATTAGGTTGTCCAGAAAGTATCTTTCTTTATATTCTTTATGTCACCTTCGTACAAACTTGAAACCAAGTCTGTGAAATTTCGCGGTGTTTATTTCGACAGAACAAAATGGATCGTACGTAGTTCGACAAAATAATATAAAACAAAAATCGTTGTACGTCTATGATTTCCTTATAAAACGAAAGGAACTTGTTGTCATTTCTATATTCAGAGGTAGGATCACAATAGCTGTTATTTTATTCTTTAGATAAATCTATCACACCGTTCTGAGCCGAAAAACCTTTATTGCACATTCTTGCATGGACTGGGGGTAATAGCAAAAGAACATCTTAAACCTATCGATTAAATTTATCGATTGTGTCTAGAACAATCTTTTAGCTACTATTTAGTATAATTAGCGCATCTGCATATGAATGTCGAGCACGAACTCACGTTGTCATTTTCAACAGAACTTTCCGGACAACTTAATATTAAGAAGATTATATTTATTCGTTGTTCTTATTAGATACAGATTCATTTCGTAAAATTACGGTGTCTTCTTATAATTTTAATTTTATCAACTTTCTTTGCCCGCCACTGTATTTCAACCGATTTAGATAAATAACGAACGAAGAGTAATATCTTCGTTAGAATAACGAACTATTCGATCTACGTCTATTAATTAGACAATACTATCTATTAATTAGATAATCGCGGAATAGAATCGATGATTCTTCAGGGACAGGATTAAGTTTCGAAACATTAAACCAGTATGGCATCAATTTCGAACCTCGTTATTGTATGCACTTTCGAAGCATCGATCTAGTCTTTGATCTAATTTATAATGTATTTGCCATGGCTAATAAACTCTGAAATCTAAATAGTAATATATGTGTATATGTATATATCTACATAAAATGTATATCCGATACGAAGTTAATAATCGACTTCACGAAACGGGTATATTAGATTATTTATGATTTAATTTCTTTGGCAACGAACTATACGATTCATAAATCGACGTGACGTCATTCAGTTAACGATGATAACTAGACAGCAGATTTTTATGCGAATTTAGATTTTTGTATACACGATTAAAGCAATAAAATAAGCATTCTTTTAATCCTCTAATTATGATAAATAATACTTTATTTTAGATATCTTGTATATTCTTGCATATTTTACTTGTTCTATGCATTTTTTCACATTTCAATTTTTCATAAATGCATAAACATCCGCGGTCTTTCGATATAATCAGAATAACGCCAATACACACAAAAATCCACTACTACGCTAATTTTATATTGTAATTTTATATTGTTCGGTTTATTTTTTATTTCATAGCAATGTAACTATTCACGTAGTTGGAGATTCTTTTAGTTAATGTTATTTATTATCTCATAACAGTAACGTTAACTATCAATGATCACTTTTATCGATATCAACCGTATTAAACACGACGATTGTCCGAACGAATTGTCCAATGAAATTTGAATATTGTTTAAGACGCTAATTAAAAACATCAGCGGAAAGTTACGTGTAAATATTAGACGAAACAGGATAATTAAGTACATTGGTGTGGTCGTGCGATTCCTCGTATCGCTGTTAATTAATCTCGGTAAATAGAAGCAATCAGTGATCGTCGATTTTCACAATCGCGGCGTCCGTTCATTTAACGTCGAAACGGCGGTCGCGTCGCATGGACGTTCCGCGAAACGGAATCGATTCCAGCGAAATCAGCGTCGCTCATAAAATTAGTCGGGAACTTCTCATTAAACTCATCGCTCGTTTTCATCGAAGAAAATCTCGTTTTTACGTCCGGTACAGTATCCCAGACTCTAATTAAATCCTCGTCCACGAAAGGGGGAAGAGTGAAGAAAAAAATAAAAAGTGGAGAAAGGAAACCGCTCGTACGATTCGCGAACGTCGCGGTTCTCGTTCGTTTCCACGCGAAAAATGAACTTTTCGAGTACGATAACCGGAGTGATACAGCGAGGTCTCGAATTAAAACCATCAATTAATAGTATCGATCGACGAAAGGGATACTGGAACCTCTGTGCGCTGTTTTATATTCTATCTTTTTTCGAATTCGTTACTTTTAGAGATACATGGAACTAAAATATAAGAAGACACTGATACGATATCATAATTAGACTGCGGGTTAGTTCAGGTGCTCGTGCATTTATTCGAAAACTTCGCACAAAATTCATACAATATGCAAAATTATATAGAACGTTCAAAGTATAGTAATTACTGTAATATTTAATGGATGAAGCAGATCGCGGATCAGATTGTAATTCTTTAGATGCGTTCGTGAGAGCTTTAATTTGCACAGACGTCCACGGTATAATCATATTAGGTTGTCTGAAAAGTGTCTCTTTCGCAAACGCGTTTTCTTACAACGGTGCACCTTCATACAAACGTGAAACCAAGTCTGTGAAATGTCAAAATGAATCGTACGTAATTCGACAAAATAATGTAAAACAAAAAACCTTATGCGTCTAATATTTCCTCATGAAAGGAAAGAAAATTTTCAGGCAACTTATTAATATTCGTTATCCAGTAGGGTGGCCGGCTATCGAACGTTTTTACCGAATTATGCATGTTAGTTTATTGACTCTCTCGTATCGCATACTTTCCTCTATTTTCGATTACTTATTTTTATGGCTTTTATCAAATATATTCTTTAATCGTCGTGATGCGCTTCAAGTATCATTTTTTGATCGGTAGAATAAATCACGGTGTTCCTTTCTGCGCCATTCATGAAAAATTACATATTTCGAAATGTCTGTCTCCTTTGTGCTCCTTCGCTTTCATAATTCGCGATGGCTTATCTTCAACATTTCAAACTGCGTCTCATACATGTTTAACACTGACGAACACAAAAATGTTCAACAATGTGAATATCTTAGACACAGTATTTTTAGACTTAGTAATAAGTGCTATGACTTATATTACATATTAGTTCTATAAACACTAATACACAAATACTATATAAATAATATCACATAATATACATAGATACTATACAAGTAATATTTCGTAACAATTAAGCGTTGCAGCGCAATATATTTCAATCTATTGGTCCCACGGTATACATAGAATACATAGAATATTTATCTTTTCTATGAGATCTCTGCAATGGCAGTCGCAGTATACACCACGTGCTCGTTGCAGTCATTGAAAATTGCTCTTACGAGCCAATTAAACGTGGACAGTTTTGGTAGGAAGTCCGATGATTCTCTCCGCGTCTCACACTGACTCACGACGTTATGGTGCGCTCAAGGACCATAGTATCCGCCATTCAATCAGACATCACAGCTGATTAGCATTGAAATTCCAAGCCGACGACAGGCTATACTCGATAACGGTATGCACGCGGCCGCGTGTCAGTGTCGATACGCGAAGGGATGGCGAGTCGGACACAGATCAGACAGAGGTGCACGAATAGGATGCACGTTGTGGAAAGAGAAAGGCACAGAGACGTCGGCTATAGAATAGAGAGAGAGAGAGAGAGACGGAGGATTGTCGGATCGCGAGTGCGGCCGAGGATTCCATTGCCTGATTGATATGTGTCAGGCTTGCCGCATGCACCATTGCCTCGCGGCCAATACCCCTCTGGATTGTGCATCACGCGTTATAGTTCCATCGTCGGTTCGCGAATCGTATTAAACTCGTCGCGAGCGGATTCGCGTGCGACCAGCCGCGGAGAGGCCGGCCCAAATAAAACACAGAGAAATCGTACCATTTCTGCGATCCTCTGTTCTGTTGCCTTTATGACGCGCGTGTTTTATGCACGTGTTATACGAGATTCAACCAATGGTCGAATGGTTTCGGATTTGTACATTCTGATCTTGGCAGTACCGAGGTTTGCGAAACGTTCAGCGAGTAGAGTGAGTAATTGCAAGGTTTGGCAGGATAACGATATGGTTCTTGAATTTTTGTAGATTTTGATCTTACGAGTAACGAGGTTGCGAAACGTCTGGTGCATCGAATAATCAGAGGATTTGCTGGAACAGCGATACGGTTTCGAATTTGTAGATTCTGGTTTCAGCATATCGAGGTTGCGATGGATGGAATGATTGGAGGGTTTGCTGCAGTACTGATATGTATTGAAATAGCGATTTTGAATTTGTAGATTTTGGTGCTGCGAATAACGAGGTTTGTGGGACGTTCGACGAATCGAGCGATCGAAGGGTTTGCAGGAAGGGCGACGTGCTTCCGAATTTGTAAATTCCGGCCTTGGGAATATCGAAGTTGCGAAACGTTTGCTGGGTAGAATAATTGAAAGGTTTGGTGGACGAGTGATGTGGTTTTGTATTTGTAGATTCTGGTCTTGGGAATACCGAGGTCGTGAAATACTTGCTGAGGAGAATAATTGAATGGTTTGGTAGAAGAATGGTATCGATATAGCCTCTTCAGGAATAAAATAGATTTAGGACATGGTGATGTAATAAATACAGTAGCTATGGAAGGTATTTGTACACCATTGTATTTATCACAGCATTTACAAATAAGTGGGTGCTGTTAGTTGGTGAACTAATTAGGTTCAAACGTATTAAGTTTTGTATAATTTTGCGATACTTTCGCGTGACTACAAATATTTTATGCTATGAAAATAAAATGTATGTGGAAACTGACAAAAAGATTCGTCATTGTGTAAGATTTCTTATGTAGAGGATTCTTTCTTTATGAACTCTTCTATCCCAGACTTCCATCTGAGAGATATGTAAGAATACTTGTTCATTTCATGGTACAATCGTTAAAAATTCCTCTTAAGAGTGAAGTTTGGCTATTCTACGTATGAAATGTTTGAAGAATGATCGTTTAAGTATGCTATTCCTGTGGGAGATTTGAATGAAATGATAGAGACAGAGAATATTTCTATTATTTCAAGTGTAGCTTGTATAGTTTAACGTGGAATATGTTACTAAAGAAACTGAATCCCTTTCAACCCACTGTACGTGTCCCTGTTAAAGTTAAAGTAGGACTTCTATTACGTAACTCTCGTATTCGGACACATTGTTATGTGAATAAGCTGCCATGTTGTATTCCATCTAAGTTTAATATTAAAATTGCCAGATAACTCGAAGCGTAATAATACGAATAACAATCTTTAAAAAAAAAAAAAAAAAAAAAAAATAGACACAGATATGTAAATCGTCAGATATTCAATTCTTCAATTCGAAACCGCTTTTAATTTTATGGCAAGCAAAAGTAGTTAGTAGTGTAAAATATTTATGAATTTATCATAATCGTAGTTTTATATGAATTTGAATGATCAACGAGGAGATTAAATTTTATAAGCTGAAGACGGTAACGATGTTCGTGATTACAATATTATGGTATTTGGTATGTAGCTATGTAAGGCGAGATGGTTTAATACACTTACCGGTGTACCAGCTATGGAATACAACATTCACCGCGCGTCCATAATCCTGGTCGAGTGTTGGCTGTCCTCAAATTGAAATTTCAATACTAATCAGTTGTGGTGGTTGATAGGCTGAATGATATGGTCGTTTTCAGATTATTGATCATGTGGTCGCGTCTATACTGTGGTAATGTAAAATTTCATCACATGTAATTACATGTTTCGATAAGAAATTTTTAAAAGCGCTGATAGAGTATCTTTGAATGTACATTCTTCAGATTACTATCTTTCAAATGATACATCACGTAACAAAATCATGTAACGAGAAGGAACACACGCTATCATTGGAAAATATCTAGTCCTTGTCTATCAGTTTATAATCTCGAGTATATCTCAATTCTATTCCAATTCTTTATACAGATGAATTTAATCTATTCTAATTAGTTACATCTTTTGCGAATTACTAGACTTGCGATGTTTACGTAAATTCATATTTTTATGAACGTGCTTAAAGAAATGAAACCTAAAATAGAATCTTATTTCAGTCTTTAATTATTCTAACGATTATTTTGTTTTACGTTGTAAACATTTTGATATTTCTCGACTTCCTACAAATGTGTAAAAAATCTCCAGTCTACAAATTACCTTTCCATAAAGCAAAGTCATTTTCAAACACGTTTATATCATTTTATAATGCTGTCTTCGTAACAAATACACCGTAATTACAATGGTCCTAATATTCCTCAAAGCTACACTGTAGATATTCGATCAAATTCATATTGCTGCAAACGTAATCGAAAAGATAAGACTTAAATAGAAAGTTCTTTTACCTACTACATATTACACAAAGTACTATACTCTACGTACTTGGTATATTTTTTGCATATCACGTGCATTCTCTTCATCTTTACACTTTCTCCTACGTACAAATACATAAAAATCGACGATGCAATTATAACGATCGTACGACGGATAAACGACGATCAATCAAAAACGATTTATCGAAAGATTCAAAGATATAGTCAGAGATGCCCGCCATGCAGAAAACCGAGGCAGCTAAAAAACTCTACTATTAATACTATACAACGCATGGCTTTTGGCCACAACCTCATGATCGCTAGCCAATCTGAATCACTCGAAATTCTTGGAAAATTCTGTTCTATTATTTACATAGTTAACTGCTTTGGCCAATTTCGGTCTCGCCGCATTTACTCGAAAACGATATTATTGCACCTTGGCGAAATCTGCTTTGTCAGATCGATCGCCGACGCACCTTAGCCAGGTCAGTAATCTATCTCAGCGATTGCGATGGTCGATCCGTTGCTGCAGAACCGTCCTCGAGCTGGAATTTCAGTGGTGATCAATTACCGCGGCCCGTTACCTAATTGCCAATCCCTGAAAGTGGCTTTTAGCCTACTAACGTAACATTCCCTTTGACAAACGAGTATTTATCTCGCTGGTCAGAGGCGACTAAAGGATAACAGTGGTGTTCCCAATGAATTTTATTTATCGTCGCGAGACCAACTTCGCCATATTCAGCTTCTCTTCCCCATCGTCACACGTTTATTCCACGAATTCACCTCTTAAGTGGCCTCCTTCAGGACAAAGCTGATGTTCCTTGGAATAGTTGCGAGTTGATAAAATTTTAACTTAGTCGAGCGAATTGAATATTTGTTTGTCTTCCTTTCGATTTATTATTATTCACGTTATTAGTGATAAAGGTTCGTTTACTTATGTTTGCCAAATCAGTGAAAATGATTGGTATCAAGGGTTTAATTCCTTAGATTATTTTATCCATCAACAATTGTAATAAATATTATACTTTGCATATTTTACATATTTCTGTATGTTATATACATTTTAATAAACGAAACTCCGCAGTCTAATCGCATTGAGAAACAATTTTCGTCTTCCCCAAAAAGGATAGATTATATTTACTGGAAGAAAGGAAAATATGTGATAAGTAGAATCAATGTGTGAGAAAATATGTCATCTTGCAAAAGTTGTAACAACGACCTGTGTAAGTTTAACCGTTTAATGCTGAATTCTTCTAACCAGATTTTCACGTATTGTATTTGTCAAAAGAATGAAAAGTTTTATATTGCTCTTGTAGCTACATTACATGATATATTTTTCTCCCATTTTACGACGTACTTATCTATTCAAATTTATTACTCTGTAAATTTTCATTACCTGAAGAACCACCATTGAAAATATAATAATATAACAATGATAATAATTTATTTGTACTTTAGGCCCATAGTCTATTCGAAAGAAATTGTTGCATTCTTATTCCTATTTCCCAGTTACATCGATCTCTTTGTCGCTAAATTTGCTATTTCATTCAACGTTGAAAATATTCAATGAAATTTCTTCAAAGAAGAATTTTCCGCTTGCTGTAGTAGCAATGTTCGGTCTTATAAAAGATACATTTTTTAAGTATCATGCTCTCAGATAGTGTCACCTGTGTTCTCGCAACATTATGTGTCATGGCAGGAAATTTAGGTTACAAGGAGCTAAGTAACATTTATTATTAAGCGACGTTTCGTCTTACCGCATCTATGGCCATCGTATTTCTCGTCTTGAACGCCAACCAAAGTGGAAGTGTCCAAGTAGTTTAGGGGAACGAGCTAAGCTGAACTTCGTTTAAATATTCAAAGCAAGTCGAATATCATGAATTTCGAAATAGTTCGATTATTCAGAGGCACTTGGAAAGAGTCTAATCTTTTCGAATAACTTTGCATTCAAGTTGCTGCGATCGTAGCAATGATCGAAATTCATTGCGAATGTTCGTAAAAAGAATGAACTTGTGATATATCGAATTACCATTTTAATTTATTTATTTCTATTTCTATTTGTTATTCCCATAGAGTTTCATAGTTTTTAATATTTTCAGGCAAAAACAGCTTTATTCCCATTTTCGTCATTACTTTCAAGCTTTTCTATGAATTGTTTTTTAATATTTCTATAGGATTCTACATTCAATTTTTCACTAAGATCTCGCCGTACCAATAAATTGTTAACTCGCTGCGAATTTCCAAGCAACTCGAAATGATTCGAGTGAGTCGTCGGAATCGAACCAACTTAGACGATAACAACGAGACAATTCAATGTTTTCGAAATGCTGAAATCGAATTTCGATTGTATGAAGCCGCTGGAAATTTCAAGTACAACGACGTGTAATTTGCGAATACGAGCGAATACACTTGAAAAGACGATTCTTACGCGGCTTGAGTTCCAAATGCTTGAATATTCCAAGTACTTGCGTAGATACTAAGCCAAGGACCTTCCCGTGGCATGATACCATCAAATCCTGATGGGCTACATTCTTGTCTGGTGTGCAGATACCCGAGAGAGAAACACTTGGCTCCGATATCTCTATTGGACTGGTTTCTGCGTGCACTTCAAAGTGAATAAATTGCGCAACCGTGATCTCGATACCGGTGGATCTTGTTAAGTCGTATAATTACGTCGAATGAATTCAATATGATCGAGCGAAGCGGATGCTTCGTCTCGATTTCCAACTCATCAACGATACGGCAAAAGTATGTTCCTCCTATTGAGATACGAAGATTATCTTGCCTCGTTTATATTTGAAGTGTTTAATCATGCAACTATCATGGAAGGAGTGTTTATATGAGTGAAGAGTATGGATTATATGAAAGAATATTTATTAGTAAAAAAAAAGAAGATTGGAGTGAAGAACATCGAATAAGGAAATAATTTTTGACTAAAGAATTGGTCGAATGGAAAGTACGGATTGTATGAATAGTACGGAAGAATTGAATATCGATCGAAGAATACTAATGTGTATTGAACCAACAAAATAATGTACTTCTATTGTATGTGTGGCGGAACACAGCCATAAAGAAGGCCCCAGGGTAAAACACACGAATGGGCCACGAAAGAACGTGAGAAAAACAATAAACAGGAAACTACCTGACAGAAACAATGTCCGAGGACGGACACCGAAATTAAAAAAAAACCCTGGGACCTCCTAAAAAGCAAATGGGCCTCCTAGGTCCCAAATAGTTTATTGCTCTACAAACTTTGATTTTATCCCATCCTCACTCCGGGAGAAAACTCTCCCTACAAGTAGGAAAACTAAGGAAAGCCCATGGAGATTGAGAAGCAACCGAACCGCGCAGGAGTCATCTCTGCGACGCTCTGTAAGTGCAACTATCGAACAATTGTGATCCTGCCACGGAAAATATAATTCATCAAACTTATTTGTGAGTCACTGCTCGACACCTTTCACGTCCTTATCACCTCATATGCTAACTACTCTTCTTAGATTAAAATTCCTGTCTAGAACAATCTTAAACAGTCGATAAAACTGAAGTTCTTGCAGCTATCATGTGTTTATATGAGTGAAGAGTATGGATTATATAAAAGAATATTTATTAGTAAAAAAAAAAAAAAAAGAAGATTGGAGTGAAGAATATCGAATAAGGAAATAATTTTTGACTAAAGAATTGGTCGAATGGAAAGTACGGATTGTATGAATAGTACGGAAGAATTGAATATCTATCGAAGAATACTAATGTATATTGAATGAACAAAATAATGTACTTCTAGTGTATGCTAACTACTCTTCTTAGATTAAAATTCCTGTCTAGAACAATCTTAAACAGTCGATAAAACTGAAGTTCTTGCAGCTATCATGTGTTTATATAAGTGAAGAGTATGGATTATATGAAAGAATATTTATTAGTAAAAAAAAAGAAGATTGGAGTGAAGAACATCGAATAAGGAAATAATTTTTGACTAAAGAATTGGTCGAATGGAAAGTACGGATTGTATGAATAGTACGGAAGAATTGAATATCGATCGAAGAATACTAATGTATATTGAATGAACAAAATAATGTACTTCTAGTGTATGCTAACTACTCTTCTTAGATTAAAATTCCTGTCTAGAACAATTTTAAACAGCCGAGAAAACTGAAATTTCTATTATTTCTTTGTGTTATCCTTTCTTTTCTCGTCTTTCGATTAAAAATATTGAATATCATCCTGTATGACGATAACTTTACTGAAGAGGCGCAAAATACGAGAGAAGCTGAAATTTTAAATACGAAGAGTACAATCTAGACAAAATTTACAAAACAACCATCATCTGAATGTCAATTTTACGAATCGTCAACGACCATACTACACACTCCTCTGGACTGTCCTAAATTTTCACTTGAAAGAAATAATTGCAACATGGAAGGCGATATGAAGTTTAACCCGAATGGTTTTGAACGTAACGCGATTGACTTTTTATCAGACGGATAAGCCTACTCGATTCCGTGTAACTAAATATCGTTTGCTCTAGTAAACGTGTAATCGCGTATTGATTTCGATGGTTACTAACGACTTTATTATTAATAGGACCATTTTATACTAAAATAAAGTAAAGAAATAAATAAAAGCAAAGTTTTGTCGAAGAATCAGATTCAAAGAAAACTTTGAACGTGGAGAGTATATAGTTTTAAAAAATTTCGAACGTAGAATATAAAGAATTCTTATCGAAGAGTTAGATTCAGAGGAAACATCGAGTGTAGAGAATTTAGTTTGAAAGGAATTTTGAACGTAGAATATATAATCGAATATAAAGAATTCTTATCGAAGAATTATATTCAAAGGAGACTTTGGAATTTGGTTCTTGGATGGAAACTTTGATGCAGAAAAGATTTTTAATATAGAATGATATAATTTAACGTAAAGAAAAATACATTCGTGGAAATATTACGTCACTCTGTATGTTTTTGGTTCCAGCACAACACTTTCTCCATGTATAGACATATTTCATCAGACCTTTCAGTCGGAACCCCTCGTTTCAAGCCCCCGCTTATGGTCGGAGCTTTGAAACACACGACACAAAGACACGCGCTTGAAAAAAAAAAAAAAAAAAATAAATCACAAAAGGAGACAGCCCCTGCTGAACGTTAACGCGCTTTCAAAATGTGCGAGCATGATACACATTCTCTCCTATGGAGAGGAAAGTCGCGTATCGAAAATCTATCGTTTCAATAAAACGCGTTTTAAACGCTCGACGTATGCAAGGCAGGTTATGAAAAAAGATCCTGAATTTTCACAGCGAAATTATTATTCGTTGTATATATATGCGATATTAGTTGTTCGTTAATTAAAATCGTTGGGTTATAGTTTATCTATTAAAACAGTGATTGAAGATCGAGTTATAGAAGAAATGGTGGCAGGTTGATACATTCTTTTTGGTTTTCAATTTTAATCATTCTTATTCGAGTTATAGTATTTCAGTAAAAAAGAAATCAGTAAAAACAGTAATTGAAGATCAAATTATAGAAGAAATAGTGGCAAGTTGATACATTCTTTTTGGTTTTCAATTTTAGTCATTCTTATTCGAGTTAATTATAGTATTTCAGTAAAAAAAAAAAAAAAAAAAGATCAGTAAAAACAATGACTGAAGATCGAATTATAGAAGAAATTATGGCAAGTTGATACATTCTTTTTGGTTTTTAATTTTAGTCATTCTTGTTCGATTTAATTATAGTAAAAAAGTAATTAAATAATTCGTTGCTTTTGGAGACACGAGGCAACTTTATGAACAAAATTTCGTATAGAGAAGACTATAATCTTATACTAAATAACTTTTGTTAATAAAATTCTTGCATATCTTCGAAAACAACGGAGACACTCGAGTGCTATGCTAATTCTTAAACGAAAATGAGAGTGTGAAAGATAAAAGTTCGACGATATTAGGTATGTGATTCACGTTATTGAAAATTGTTCAGCCCGCTGCAACTGAAATTTATCTTACTTGAATCGTTCGAAGAAATTTGGTGACGTGGGTGGTTACAAATGGCCATTGCGACCATCGACGTATTAAAGTTCGATAAACTCCATAATGTAGCGACCATCTTTCTTCGCGTGGAATTTCATTTCGAACAAATGAAAAAGTCGACGGTTTCCGAGCCGATACTTTAAATAGGAAACGCGGTTTCTCGTTTTATAGCCGTGGAAAATGTTAAGCGGAGAAGGTGGCGGGCTGTCCCCGTGGCGCAAGCGGCATGAAACTCGCGAGAAACTTTGAATTCGCAATTTACCCTCCAAAGAGACTAAATTCGCATGCTCCGAAACGAATTCGAACTTGTAACGGGAAAGATTTGCCGTGCAAACAGAATTACCAACTACTGCGAGGTGTCGGTGATCGCGTGGATGCCTGTGTCGAGTTTTCTGTTGATTTTTCCTCGGATCTCCTTCGCCGGCTAACAACCACGTGGATTTTTCTCGCGTAACATTTATGTTTAACCTTTTGCTTGAAAATTTTCCCGTTCAAAGTTGAGTAGTATATTTGATGCGAATAGATCGAATCGCTATATCTATCGTACGTATTTCGATGTGATTATTCACGTTCGATTCCATTCACAAACAAGTGATATTGGTGTGTCGTAGGGTAGGAAATTTCCAATTTTTTCTGATTTCTGATAAATTTATTAAATGGATTTATAAAATGACATATTTGCAAACCGAGATAGTATAAATACGGATAAAAATAGTATCGGTTTATTCATCGTGCATTTTCGTTTCATTATGTATCAGTGATTGTGATTTACATAAATTGAAATACAATGCTATCTGATCAAAATTCGACAATGAAGCCAGGTTCTACGTAAATGAATTTTACGAATCACAAATCCAACGATCCTTCTATTCGTCGTGAAATCGTCGAAACCGAGAGGATGAGATTTATGTGTGCAAGGAAAGTGTAGTAGAAGCGGCGAAATTTATTTCTTATTAATTTAGATACTGATATTATCGAGTAAGAAATTATTTTCAGTTCAACTGAAAAACAATACTAACGAATGGATTTTACTTCGAAGAATAAATAAATAAAAATTATGAGGTACTATAGAAACAAATAGAATGAAATTAAAAATTTCATCAGGTAGAAATTAACACGAATACAGTACGTACATATTTTTATAATCTTGCACGTTTCAGTCTGGGAAATGAGATCTTAACAAGGCGCGAAGAACTCGCGGCGAAAGCCGCTATTTAAAGGGAGACTACGTTTAATTCACTCGAAAATGTCTGTCATTTAGCAGCAGGAAACTAGGAAACAGACACCGGTTCTCTATCTCGAGAGCTCGTGAAACTTTCTTCCCCAACTGAGTTCCTTCACTTTCAAACTTTTCCCTCCCACGCTTTTTCCCGATGACTAATAACCGAGATTTTTTCGATTGTTTACGAGCTAAACGTGCACCAACTTTTCCTTAATCATGTAGATTAATTATTCATCATAATTAAAGAACTTGCCCGTTCCCGGCGAAGATTTATCTTTCGTTGTGTTATCTGCGTTTTCTGTTTACGTTACAGCCAAAGTTCCTTGGAAAATTGAAGTTGCTGTTCGAGATTAAAATTTCTAAAGCAAAGAGGAGGAATGAACACGTTGGAGAGAGCTGCTTGTACGATATTGAATAAAATGTTGTTCCTTGTAAACAAACGTTTCGAAAAGTTTCGGATTTTATCGATCTTATTAATATTATTTATTGAAATCTGTATTTTCATATGGATGTTTCGTCCACGTGTTTATTTATCGTATCATGTAATTCGACGGATATTACGTTCATAATAATTCGACAATATATTACTTGATATTTCTGCGAGTAATTACTACAATTTTCCGAGTTCTAGATTTTATATTTGTAAATTTTATGAAATGTAGTTCGTTTGCTATTCAGAGAAAGGAACTAGGTGCGTCGCTTTATTCTCTATTTCTGGAAATACTGCTTTTTAAAGCACAGCTAGCAATATTCTCCGCGTTGCTTTATCTTTCCACATATTTTCTCTCCTTTCTTCGAGACGATTCTTCTTCAACGAAAGTAATTCTCATACCCAGTCTCGAGGTAGAATTCCTACACGATTCAGTCTGAAAATGGCCAAAAATATCGCGTACAAAGTTGCCACGTTCTAGAAGTACGACAGACGAATTTATGACACGTTTCGCGTGCGATCAAACTTTGTGCTCTAACTTTCAGGAAGAGGATCAGATAGGCTCGGCGAAATATTTGAAAAAAAATTCTTAAGTGCAAGTACATTATGGAAATTGCAACATTTTTTTCGTATATTTTATTCTTTATTCGATGAATTATTTAATTACGCGTTTATTATCGTAAAGATATTTACAACCGATAAAAGTATCTAATTCTAAGCAATTTGTCGAAACGATACTTCAGATCTATTGGAACAGAATCTCTGTTCTTTCCTCTTTTTCTTTTTTTGCTTTCAATTTCCCAAGCATCCTACTTCAAAAAGTTTCGTAATCTTCGCGAAAGACAATACTTCAAATTCATGGGAAGATTCATTTCTACTAAAAAAAATCAATTCTCAACAGAGATCCTAATATTTCTTACGCCTTTGAATATTTCCATCCGCTTCTTTAAAATATCGAACTTCTTTAATAAAATCGAAAGTATAAGAAGCAGTGGTTGCAATTCCAATAACTTTGGCATCGTTTCAATAATCCTAAAATGGTCTAATAACTTTCACAAGAATCGCTTTTCAACGCGCTCTAAACGTATCAAAAATCATTTCCAAATATCCGAAGAACCGCAATTTCTTCGTTCCCGACATCTCGGTGAAATTGAAATTTTAATCATTCTAATAATTTTCAAATATTCCAACAATTCTTAAATATTCAATGAAACAAACGAAGAGTCATTTCCATATATCCAAAACAGCCCGATTCAAACAAGCTCGTCGTCCCGAGCAGTTCAAAAAGCGATAGCCAGGGTCTTGCGGAAGGACATTTCGTTTCGGCGACGTGGAATCGCAATATAAATTCGGAGGAGCTTCGGCGAATTCAAATGTACACCGACTTCCTGTGACATCTTGCCGCGTAAATATCCTCGGGCGTCCCGATCGCATTTTACCGTGCTCGCCCCTTCGAATAAAAATTGCCGGCTCTGGAAGCGGCCGGTCGCCACCCCATCCAGACTCTCGATTATCTCTCGCTGGATTTTTACACGCGCCTGGCAACGTTCGATCGCTTCGTTCGTTGCATATGATTTGTCGTCCACCTGCTGTCACGCCGTTGGAAAAATCGGCAGACCTGTAACAGCAACGAACGTTGGGAAACGTTGCAGCGTGATTTGCGACGCGTTTCTCATTTCCTCCCTCGCGTGTTCTTCCATAGATTTTAGATGCAAAGTTTCGTCTGTTCCTTGCGTACGCTGGGTGGTCCGTAATTAAGGGAAAGATTGGATTTTGTAGATTGAAAAAATATGTCGAAGGGACGGAATAAAATTTGTTCACATGACGCCTAGTTTCTGAGGAAATCGAGTTGGAAAATTGATCAAGTATACTTTAACTGTGAAAGCTAAGATACGAGTAAATATATTAGTAGAAGGTTATTGTATATGCAAAAATACGTGTGAAGATTGTAAGATGGAATTTTTCCGATCGATGCCTCGTTTTCAAAAAAAAGAAAAATAAAGTTTGAACGTGTTTGGTTAAGAGCTGGTTTGGTACAAGAGAAATACGACGCTGGGAGTTTTATGGGAAGAATTTTTATAAGATTCAATTGTATTCGACGAGAATGATTAATAGATACAATGTATTGTTACCTACGTATTGATAATTACCGACTTAGCAAATGTTTAGATTGAAACATGTGTAATTAATAATTAGTATATTGTACGATTATTGCGGTTATGCAAAATGTACGTGTTACGTAGTTTGATATGTTTTGTTCAAAATTACCTGTGATATTGATCGACACTCGTCTAGATTATATTAATTAAAATCAAATAGATGTCAGAAATGTGATATTAATTATATCTCAAGAAGAAAAAGAACATATTATTCGTTCCTTGCTGATGAAGATTAAAATATCAATCTTCATAGATATTTTGACTTCCTCTAGCGACAAATATTCGTTGAAATTAAATGCGCTCAACGAGACCGGTGTTTAACGAAGGAAAGAAGAGAAAAATCGCGTTTAAATTTATTTTCACGGTAAAACTACAATTTCTCTATTCGATATATATATATATATATATATATATATATATATATATATATATATTTTTTTTTTTACATCATTCCACGTTTATCTGAGTGCACTAAAGAGTCCGAGGTCCATGGAACTCTTCATTTCCGGCGGCGTTCGACAGAAAAACAATCTTCTGTGCCCCTCGAGACTTTCTCGTATTCTCTGAATTTTACGACCAACTAATGGCCATCGTTATTTCTTCTCTTTTTTCACCTCGGAAAAATCACCAAATAATACGAATGCCCCGTACCACGTGCTATACAGTCTGTCACACAAGAGCGTGTCTGCGATATCTGCGAAACCTGACACCTAATCAGAATGAGATAAAAAGAATGTAAACAAACGAAAACTTCTCTAATACGCGTTGCTGAATACCTTTCAGTTTCATTTGAAACAGTGAAAGGAACAGAGCTTTTTAATATGAGTGCCGCGTACGCGAAACGTCGAAAATCGTCTGGCATGGGCGAATGAAAACAGAGATCGTGATTGGAGTAATATAATATTCACTGATGAATCTTCGTTTTGGGCATGGTGTCCTATTAGACGTGCTTGGACTATCCATGGAAGAAGGATGATTCAAAGAAGTGTAAAACACCCTATAAAAGTGCGTGTTTGGGGTTGCTTTAACGCACGCGGTTTTGGGACTTTGTGCGTCTTTACAGACAATCTGAATGCACAAAAGATGGTGAAATTGTACCAAAGGGGACTTCTCACATCCGTGAAACGTTGGTTCAACCAAACCGAGGACCAATGGATATTGCAAGAAGACAACGACCCTAAACATCGAAGTCGCATCTGCACCCAATGGAAAGCGAAAAACGCCATCACAGTACTTCCTTGGCCATCGCAGTCCCCTGATGCAAACCCTATCGAAAATGTGTGGTCCCTAATGAAATGCAAGCTGAGAGGAAGACGTATCACAAAAATAAGAACACTTGTACATCACATTCGAAAGATATGGAGGTCGTTACCAGAATCCTACGCTCAAAAATTAGTCGAGAGTATGCCGAAACGATGTCAAGCTATAATCGCTAATGGAGGAGATTGGACACCCTACTGTAATAGCGTATTAGTGTTTTAGATGTAGATTCAATTCATATAAATTTTTTTACAAATATATAAATATTTACAGAAATATCGCAGACACGCTCTTGTGTGACAGACTGTATACAGTCGGAAATAAAAATAAATGAACAGGTAGCGAAAGTAAAGATACAAATGAAACGTAGTCGAACTAGCACTAGCATGACCCACTCTGACAAATGATCGTACATCTAAGAATATTGAAAATGGTTCGCATGAACGTATGCTGTATTTATCTTCGTTTATGAGATATGTATAACGAGTTTTGCAAATAGAGCGTAAATAGATCGATCGGATACGTTGAAATACTAAGGTTTGAAATCGAAGAAACTTCCCAACAAACTTGGGAAATACCAAGAACTATACAAAGCGTAACCGGATCCATAACAAGACGCCTACCGGGTTGCCTTGAAATGCAAAATGATCATTTGGAGCATCTTTTGTAATTGTATTTAGATAACACAAAATCAGAACAGCAACTTGGTTACATCTCGTAAACGCAAACAGCCGGACCATGTGTCTATATAAACCATTTTCATCGTTTTTAAATATACAATCATCTGCTGGAATGGTTTCTGTATATTCTCTCACTTTCTGTATATCTTTAGAGTATACTGTACAGTATATATAAATTGTTTAATAAATAATCGAAGATAATGTTGACATTTTTGCATAAGCAAGACGTACATTTAACGAAACTTCATCGATATCTACTTCCAACTACCACCTATCTGCTCATTTTTGTCCCATCTATGTGTATAGATGGTGTCGTCTAAACCAACATCCTCTCTCGTAGTTTTCGTTGATGAAAATTTCGCTGGACAGGTGAATTTCTCGGCTCTTGATACCTCGTCGTCAACGATATTTCGCATTTGAGATGCTCGGCCAGCCTGTTCCACCCCCTTGGTTCCTCGAGTAATCTCAATAATTCCCGAACAATTCCGTCTGGCCTGCCGTGTCTTTATTCCATCGCTGTCCAATTCCTTTTCTCCCTGAAACAATTCTTTGACTGCCGGCTCGAATGAATGGAGGATTTCAGCAACCAGGTCCCTTCGAACACGCTTTGTGCACCATGGCATTAGGAAACTGCATCCAGTCACTTTGAAATAATTGGCGCAAGTTTAATTAATCGCGTTCTATCGCCATACTTTTACGTAAGTGATCGTGGTAAGACGAGGACAAGAGTTGGCTGATGCGATTTGCAACTTATTGGATATGGATATTTGGTGCGATTTACAGCGAAGATCGGATTTGTGCGTTATTTAACCTTTTCGGGACCATGCGTCATACACGTGTGACGCACTAGTTGCTTTCCACAACTGCTGCCAAACGTCACCTCACGTGACGCGTTCTAAAAGCCGCTTCGATTGCCTGCTAACCATTTTCTATCGTTATATATGTAACAATATGTGCTATATTATGCAACACGTGGAAGATTTGATACTTGAGCCACCGTGAACAGCCACCTTTTTCTTAAGGAAGGGTTACAACATAATTAAGCATCGAGTGTTAAAATAATGCATAATGTGTAAATAATTTACATAGTGTTTTGTCAAGGTAAACGGTATATTAAAGTTCAAATTATATTATACGACACAATATTGTGTCAACCCTTTGAGTTCGGCCAATGTATATATTATACGTTCTGTATATTTTATCGAATTTTGACGCCGTACATATACGTTCTGTATATTTGATTTTATTCATCTTGTTGCTATTAGTTGTTTATTTTAGTTATTTATCTGTGAAATGCGCTGGGGGAATTCGATGTTGGTCCCGATACTGGAACTGCGCACTAATTGGTAGATTCTTAATTGTATCGAAAATTAATCAACATGGAAATGGAAAAATTGTTGTTGAAAATTTGTCTTTTTACTGAAATTCCCCAGTGGGTTAACGTTCGCCAACAAAAAGTGTACATAATGCGAGAAGAATATCGTCACGTCCATTAGAGTCACGTTGAGCAAATACAGTTCGGTAATTATTTGAAAGGTGACCAAAAGAATGACAAATTCGTTCAACAGTGCATCATCTCGGGGCGAGAATAGAGTGGCGATGATGGCGCTATGCGGCGTCTGGCGCGTAAATCTTGCATTTGAGGAACCGGAAGCGTCGTCGGTGGTCTTGCAATTTTGAATCAAACTCGCCCACTGCCAAATGCCGTTTATTGATTGTGCCAAATTTCACGCGCGTGCGTGCCCCTCCTACCTCCCCCCGCCTTTGTTTCGGGGCTTTTTGATGCGCGCGTAAGCCGTCGTTGGTTTGGCATTGCCAAATCCTTGATATTCTACCGACGATGATGAAATTTATTTTGCTAATCCTACGTCGTTCTTACCTTTTCGTGGGATCAACCTTTTGTCCTATTTATTTCTCTCTTATTTATTATTGAATAATTATTAGATTATGGATATTTACGCGTTTCTGGACAATGTTTGGAACGTGTTAGGATTTCAAAGAAAACGACGACTTCTTAAGCAAATAGATATTTCATGCATTTAGAAGAAATTGAGAAGTGCAAACTGTAATACGAATATTAACGAAGAAACATATAAAATGTTGAAGGTTCTTTCTATTAGTATTTGCCAGGAAAAATAATTCTCCATGGAGGTTTTACTTTTTCCATTGTATTCTCGAAAACGTGAATGTTTATAAAAGTCCACAGTCTAACGATAATTCGTTCGTAAAAACGTAAAACGTAAAATGTAAAACTCTTATTCGTCGAAAAAATTTACCACAAATTTTGTCTCTTTCGAAGATGATGCTTCAAGCTTTTGAGCGACAGTCCATAGTATGTGAAAATCTACAGAATGTCAAAAATAAAACACTCGTGACAACATTTAATAATATTTCCTCTCCTTAAGTTATTGAGATAAAAATTTGAATCTTCGTAATAGTCCGGATAAATTCTCGCATCTCTGTATTTTCCAATTTTGATGTTGATTAACGTCATAAAAATATGTATCAAACCTATATTTAATTTGTACGTCAAATTGCTTAAAAACACTTTTCTTTTTTTTTTTTTCCAACACGTTATAAACTTTCGCGTATTTTATTTTTCAAGATTTTTGATTCAGCAAAGAGCTGTCCTCGACCACGCTCGGACTTGCGGGAATTTTTTGGCAAGCGGAACAGAAATCGTCAGATTAAACACACGTGGTGTTTTTTCAACGAATTGAAATTCGTTAGTCGAGATTCGAGCTGTTTCGCGTTTATTGTCGATCGAATTCCCATTCTTTTTTTCGTCCTTTCCTTTTCATCCCCGTGCCCCGTGCCCGCCGGATTATCGAAACGGTTGTTACCGCGAGAGAAAACTCGATAACTTCGATTTCCTGTTCGATGTAAAACGAGCCACGTTTACCACCGAGTTGCTCTCCCGCGAAATTTCCTGTTCAATTTCGTATCGACGCTTTCGCCAAACTATTGTTTTCCTCCGCTCTTTTTTCCTTTTCTGTCTTCCCCGTTTATCCTTTCCTCTGTTTCTCCTCGTTTTTTACTTCAATTTCTTTCTTCCTTTTCTTCATTCGAATCACGAAACACAAAAACGAATTGTTGGAAAACTAAAGTAAACAATGTCGCGAAGAGAACAAACCAGACGCGTGGAAACGCGGCACTTTTTCACAAAGAAACCTGACGAAAATGTTTACCGACTGAGAGCCTGCAGTTGGTCTCTTTTTGTTCGTTAAAGCGATTAGGTTTCTGGGTAACGTGTACTTCGTTAGCCAAAATAAGGAATTAAAGGGCATGCGAAAATAGGACGATTCTCTCTCCACTGTTTAACGTCGAATGCAATCTTTTCGAACGCATGTTTGAAGTCTTCCGTGAATTCAAAATTATGAGAAGACGGTTAAAGTACAATTTTAATTAAATATTTCAAACTTTTGAAAAGAAAAAGATGTTGAGGTAATTTAAAAAAATTAGTAGGGTATCGATATTCAAACCTGGAAGAATTTCTCGGACAAACAGTGTACAGAATAAAAATTGTTAAAAAATGATAAGAAATTAACGAAATATTTCTACCGCAAATGAATAGATACGTGATTGTGTAAATTAATATGGTTTGACTACTTTTTTACAAAAATTAATACAACTTTTCCCTTTTCTTCTTTCAGATATCTCTATCGTACAAGAAGAAGATCGAGTCATCGTGGTAAGTGTTTTATCTACGCAACTGACAATTCATATGTAATGGCTTTTTCATTTTTCCTGAACAAAAATGGCACATACCGTCGAATTTTTCCACGTAATGTCCATCTTCGTTCGTAAATATTTATATCGATAATATATTAAGATCTTAAGTGGATCTTCTTCTTCAAATTCTTCAACTTCTTGTCGAATGAAAGTGACTCGGTTCTCCAAAATGGAAGAATTTGACAATCAAAAAAAAAAAAAAAAAAAAAAAAGAAATGAAGTTAAAACAATCCCAATTTCGGTGAAACTGGATGATATCGTACGAGCGAAACTGGTCTTCCAGAAATTACAGAGAAATTCAATTTTCTTCCCATTAAACGAATCGTCGTGAATTACGGAAGAATTCGATATGGTTTGAATCAAACAAACGTTCCGGAGGCATGCGACTAAATTCGATTCCCATCGAGTTAAATAAACTTCCCAGAAGCGAAGAAGAGGATTCGATCGAGTATGGTTCGCCAAAAGATCTCGAAATTTCTTTAAATTTCACGTACACGTTGATTTTTTTCGAATAAAGGTAGAATAAAAAATTCTGTTGTTAGCGAAAGAAGTTGGTATATTAAATTTCGATTGGAAGTGAGAGAAATTACTTGTTGCAATTTATAGATCTTCAATCTGATCTTCAGCCTTAGGGATTTCTTTTATTTTAGGAATTTTTATTTTACTTTATTTATTTTTCTTTTTTTTTTTTAAAGAAGTTTATTTAAAATATGGAGATTAATTGTGAAAAATAACGTATGCAAGGTTTTACAATTAAACCTGTTGTTCGAATATTAGCGGAAAACTACTGTACTCTTTGATTCTCGTTGTTTAACCTTCATTATATGATTTATTAGCTATCACAGAGAGACTGTTTTAAATCATTTAAATAACTGGAAATTTAATCGATATTCATCTATTCAAACGTAATTATATAGAAGTCAGAACGATTAATCAGAACAAAATACAAACTATATATACAGTCTGTCACACAAGAGCGTGTCTGCGATATCTGCGAAACCTGACACCTAATCAGAATGAGATAAAAAGAATGTAAACAAACGAAAACTTCTCTAATACGCGTTGCTGAATACCTTTCAGTTTCATTTGAAACAGTGAAAGGAACAGAGCTTTTTAATATGAGTGCCGCGTACGCGAAACGTCGAAAATCGTCTGGCATGGGCGAATGAAAACAGAGATCGTGATTGGAGTAATATAATATTCACTGATGAATCTTCGTTTTGGGCATGGTGTCCTATTAGGCGTGCTTGGACTATCCATGGAAGAAGGATGATTCAAAGAAGTGTAAAACACCCTATAAAAGTGCATGTTTGGGGTTGCTTTAACGCACGCGGTTTTGGGACTTTGTGCGTCTTTACAGACAATCTGAATGCACAAAAGATGGTGAAATTGTACCAAAGGGGACTTCTCACATCCGTGAAACGTTGGTTCAACCAAACCGAGGACCAATGGATATTGCAAGAAGACAACGACCCTAAACATCGAAGTCGCATCTGCACCCAATGGAAAGCGAAAAACGCCATCACAGTACTTCCTTGGCCATCGCAGTCCCCTGATGCAAACCCTATCGAAAATGTGTGGTCCCTAATGAAATGCAAGCTGAGAGGAAGACGTATCACAAAAATAAGAACACTTGTACATCACATTCGAAAGATATGGAGGTCGTTACCAGAATCCTACGCTCAAAAATTAGTCGAGAGTATGCCGAAACGATGTCAAGCTATAATCGCTAATGGAGGAGATTGGACACCCTACTAAGTAATAGCGTATTAGCGTTTTAGATGTAGATTCAATTCATATAAATTTTTTTACAAATATATAAATATTTACAGAAATATCGCAGACACGCTCTTGTGTGACAGACTGTATACCAGTTTTATTTAACAGTATCCGCTCCGGAAAAAAAAATAAAAAAGTTCTCTGCTTGGAGTTAAAAGTTCGTGCAAAAAAGATGACGTTTAAATTTAACAAACCTCTGCTGTTGTTTAAAAATACATTTTTATTAACAACTACATAGATTTCTGAATACTTGCAGCTGCAGCTTGACTAAAATTCTAATTCTTTAAGAGCAGTAGAAATATTTTCGTTGTCTTTTAACCAACTATTTATCATTTCTATTGCGTTCATAGATTTTCTACTGTAGTATCGTGGACGAAAAGACAAAGGGATGCTAAGGGAGAAAGACGAATTAACAGTCAGTGTTAGTTGAGAAATCAGAGTGTGTGAGTTCTCGAGAG
Source organism: Bombus campestris (assembly GCA_905333015.3). NCBI lineage: Eukaryota > Metazoa > Arthropoda > Insecta > Hymenoptera > Apidae > Bombus > Bombus campestris. The sequence continues at coordinate 9,817,913 of HG995135.1, forward strand.
TGTTGCTAGTGTTGTCGAGAGAGAGTGATAATGAGAGTTGTAAATTAACTATTTAGTCGTCGAAATTATAGTACGTTATTGTATTTAGTTCACGTTAGACAACCACGGTTTCCTGTTTAACCAACACCTGTTTAATCCATTTGAAATAAACTAATAAATAATAAAGATCCTACACCAGTTTTGAACAAATTGTACGCGGTACAATATCGTAAATATTAATTTTATTGCGCGTACTGGATATTTCCTGCTTGAGATATTTGAATATCTATAGATTACGTGATCAATAATCCTCCTGAAAGAATCTTAAATATCGTTTTTCGCGTAATGTAAAACCGGGCTTATTTCACGGACGTCATTTTAGTAACTTTTCCGTTCGCTCGATAAATTCACTATTTCATAAACGAGAAAACTCGATTGGAAATTGGGTTAACACGAGGTCGATATCGAGCTGAGTGAAGCGCGTATTAACATCGCCAGGCACGTAATGCTTTGCCGATCAAATGTTGTGCATGCGTGTAATTACTAATAAAGAGCGAGCCGCGTTTATTCAGTCGGCATTTCCCTGAAAAATTCCCTAGCACGACGTTTAATATGGATCAGGCGATCTGATATTCTGTCGCACGTCGTTTAATGGAAACATCTGCGTAATTAATCCTAGTATAATGCACCCACGAAACGCGTGAATTACGATGCAACGTAGCATCTGTAATGAAAAGTAATATCGAAGATCTAGGGACATTTTGTGTAGGAATAATTCAACACTAACCTTACCAGACTGCGTCAAGTGATTGATTTGAAAATTTCATTTCAAATTATATATTCATCGTTATATTATTTCCTTATGGAAAATTAATGGTAAAAGTTGCAGTTATTTTTCAATATTTCGAATAATAATTCGTCTTATATTGCGCTGCAGGGAATTCATTTGAAATGAAACTCGATTAAACTCTTGAATATTTGAAATAATGATATTTTCATATGCTTGAAATATTATTTACGGGATAATTGATAATGGAAAGCCATCATACACGCTATAGTTATAATAAATTCGGAACGATCGTAATAAAAGTATATAAGGATTGCGTCGTATTGCATCGTTGAAAAAAATATGGTGGCGTTTAAGTGCTTAATAAATTTAAATGCGAGCTTACGACTAAATTAGCGGAAATTAGATCGTGATAAATAAGATGCTGTCGAGGCGAGAGCAAGCCATTTTAATTCAACCTATCCCATTATTCCGGATTAGCGTTTGAAAAATGAAAGAGATGAACGTGTCGTATAGGGAAGGAGACAAAATTTTATTACAATTAAATCCTTCTAAAGAAGAGAATTTTTCTGTTGAAATTAATATTAAATACAGAGGGAACGGAACACATTTTTCCTATTTTGTAGCTCGAACAGAAAGCGTAGATTATTGCTCGCTTGCTAAACGTAGACTTAAACGCTCGAATGCAAATTACTTTTGTTTTACACGTCGGTAAAAAGTAACCGTAACATGTAGATACACCTCTGGGCTAGAGAAAATTGTATATCTCGAAGTTTCGCATGCATCCGTAAATATTTTTCATTACTTTGTTTTACAGAATCCAATTACAATTAACAAAGAAATATTTTTCGCAAAAGAGAAACTTTAAAGATACGTGCATCTGTTTTCTGTACATTTTAAATGAAATTCTTTTCCGTTCCTCCTCTCTCCCTCTCTGTCTCTCTCTTTTTGATATGTAAATAATTTTGTTTAATGTGAACTTTGAGTTTTACTAAGTACACGGTACACAACATTTATCTGTTTGGAGCCGATTCGGAACAACTTATAGGATTTCGGGTATTATCTTTAGTTTCGTAGCATCGGAACTTTTCTTTAACAGAATCTGTTAGAATCACAGCGAAGAATTTCAAGGCTTCCCCATTGTTCCCGGAGATCTAATTACCTCTTCGGCAAGTTCACTTAGGAAGAGTTCACTTGTTAGAAGACGCGCAATAATAACGATTCAGCGGCAGTTTCTTGAATACAGAGCACCTCGAAGAAAAGAAGTACATAGTAAGTACGAAACCCCGGCTCTTTCTTTCTGATAAATTCAGCAGCAGTATCGGATATCGGAAATCTTTTCTATTCATTTCAAATAATTCAATCTTCATTAAGCCACAAATTAAATTCGAGCGTAAATTTTACTTTCGTTCGCTGTATATCTTGCGCGTCTTTAAATGATCTTCTCAATGTTACGAAAAAATATTCAGTCTTCCATGATCGCTGTAAAATTGTTCGTTTATCGTCTATAAAAATGTATGGAATTTGTTAAAATCAATTTTCTTTTATCGCTTCTAAATTTCTTCTTAAATATTAAATATTCGAGGAGAGACTAACAGGAAGTGTCGGCAGAAAACTTCCATTCCCACAAAAATAATTTTCATTTCGTTTCATGTTCGAACTAAACCAGAAACCTTTCCCACTTATCGAACAACTCTTCGACCTCGACTTTGTGCCTGGAAAAATCTTCGTCAAACGAGTGATCTTCTTATCTGACGCTGTCCTTTAAATTGAGACTCGATTTCGATTACATTCAGAAAATTCGCGTTCCCACAAAAACAATCCTTCACTTTCTACCTGTTTTCAATTCACCTTTACCACGTTTCATACTTTCCGATTCAAACTAGCCAGAAACCCCGTACCACTTACCAAATGACTCTTCAACCCTAACTATGTAACTCGAAGGATGTTGATCGAGCAAGTGATCCTTTCACCTGATACTGTTCCTTAAATTTAGTCTCCGCGTGCATCAGATTCAGAAAATCTCCATTCCCACAAAAGCTATCCTCCACTCTGATATCCATTCGCCTTTCACACCCTTGAAAAGTTCGCACCCTCGCTGAACAACCCCCGACCTTAACTGACGCCCAAAATCTTCGTCGAACGAGTGGCCTTTTCGCCTGACCATATGACGCTGCTCCTTTTAGTCTGTGTGCCGTTTCAGCCGATTGGTTTCTCACGTGGCAGAACGACCGTGGAGCGTTTGAAAAGTTTCGAGTATCCGGGCGAATCTGTGTCGATCTATAAACGGTGAAAAATAAACAGACTCGTTCTCCCTGGGCAGTTTTAATTAAACCTGGCAGGAAGAAAAGGCCACGTTCCGGATACAATGGCGTCGCGAGACAGTCGAAAGGAATCCTCGGAGCGGAGCTAATGCTCGCCGAAAGAACAGGGAAGATCCACTGGGAACCGGTCCTCCACGTCGGTTAATTATCTAATCGACCTCTTCCGCGGACAATATCGCTCGGCTTCTTCGTCCGGTTCCTCGGTGAACTTCCGTCATCTAGCGGAACAGCCGAGCCTACGGCAAATAAGAATGTTAATTACGGAGATTCGTTGGTCGGAGGCTGCCTTCATTCGCCGAATGCCGCCGCTCTTCGCAAGTTCTTTGTACACAAGGTGAGTTTCGCAGCCAGACAGAAAGAAAAGATGGGATCATCCTGGCTTTACGCGAGCGACTCTCTTACGGCCGCTTTAGGCTGCTATCACACGGAGATACGCGTCTCGTGACACGTGTATGACGTATGGTAGATAGCAGGTGCGCATATGTTCATCGTGATCTTAGATTAGACGATACGTTAGATTTGTGGACGCGGCCGGTGTACAGGAATCCGCGAGTCAATGTGAAGCAAAGATAACGAAAGGGAAAGGTGACGTTACTTGTAAGCGAAAGATAATTCAAAATGATACTGCATGAGACACGTGCACGCGCGTATCTTCGATAAGAATGTAGAATCTAATCGCGTTATACGTTTAATCAAAAATTTCACTCTACGATTCAGAGAAGTTGGAGAGAAACCAAAGATTACGTACAGTAGGCTGATGGTGACAATTGCTTGGTTTTATTCTAACAAATAAATGTCACAGAGAGGAAGGAAGAAAGAAGTGATAAAATTGATATGTACGTGGAAGTCATTGGACGACGCTGGATAACTTTCCTGACGCGGTATTTTGTGAATTGAAGAATAAGATTATTCCTTTTCGTCGATAACTTGCGATTAACTGGAGCAATTATCGAACGGAGGAATAAAGTCCGGAATTAAAGTTGTCTCGGTAGTCGATGAAACGATAAATCATATAAACACAGCAATCTGTGGCTAAATCTTGCAAATCCGACGGAACCATCATCGTTGGTATTCATTGTCATCTGTTGGATAATCTGATGCAAAGCCTTGCAACCATTTGCATTTAGCGAATCAACGAGAAATTGTATGCAAGCCATCGTGTAATCATATGGTGAACTGTCAACATGCATAAATTGAAAATTCATAGTTTCCAAGTTTCCTCGCGTTTCTCGGACTTTGTTAAATTAGTCCAGCCAGTGGATAATGGATATTTCAGTAGGCGCAAGGCCGATGTTTATCGTCGATTTTTACATTTCGCATTTGAAATAAAATTCTTTGATAGATTTATTTTACAGATATACGATACAAATATGAATTAAAGCATAAATTACACGAACTGCTTTAACGTACAATATAAGATAAAGAACTAGACTTCGATAAGATTATACCCAATACACATACACACACACGTCACACCAATAAGATTATAATTGCACGTGAAAGACGCTTAAATAAAAAGATTTTTCTTGACCTTTCGAGAGGGAATTTTTATGAATTTTAAAGCAGAAAGAGAATTCTTGCTACACTGAACATTAACCTTTTTCTAGGCTATGAAGAACGTTGTTAAAACTTCAGATTTTGTAGGGAGCTCTACAGATAAAATGTAAGATTCGTCTGAATTGAGCAGAAAATGGATTACAACATGGATGTTTTACTTCATTGTAATACAAATGAAGGTGGTAATTCGCGGGTAATAGTAACGAAGAGGAAGAGGAAGAGAAATAATTCGATAAGTACTGGAGATGGCAGTTTATTTAGCATAATTAACGTTATACTAAATTGTGAATATTTAGCCGTGTGGATTTCTACAATATTTATGTAAATTCTCTTGCTACAATTACCACGTCTACTATTATTATTCCCTTTTATCAGCTTTACATAGAACGTATTTCTCAACGAGATGGATAATAAAAAATTGTAAAATGAAAATATCGACGAAGGCCGACATTTCAAACGTTACAAACCAACTGTAAAATCGAAGAATCATATAAATATCACCAATGTCCTGTACATTCCGAGTCAACCAACCAACCGATACGTCGCAAAACACAAAATTATATCGAATGTAGTCTGTAGGCGCGTTCAAACGCAATCTTAACGCACGAGCTTTCGAAAAGAAGATGCGATTCTGTATGATCCCGTGGCGAAGTCCACAACGACCGCAGCTACAACGATAAAAGGCAGGTGTACGTATTCAGCGAGGGCAGCCGGTTCTTCCGAGTTAATTCAAATTATCCGACGCGAAACGAGATGAGCTCGCCGGAGCGCGAAGGGTCTGCACTCGAGACGGCGGTCCCGTTATACAACTCGTTCGCGGCTTCCATATCGGCGGCTCTGTCGATCTCTTTCTTTTTTTTTTTTTTTTTTTCTTTCCTTTCATTCTTTTTTTTTTTTCGGGAGTTGCCACGTGTAATCAGCCGAAATTCCGCGCCGTAAATCAATACCCAAGCCCCTTCCGACGGTGCACCCCTAGCCAACCCCCTACTCTTCCGCCCCTGGCCCTTTCCATTTCCGAAACTTCCGCCTCATCGTCTTCGGAGGCGTTATTACCCGGCAGCCGCGGGCATTCTCATTTCCTAGCCGCCGAATTTTCCATTTTCATCGACCATCTCGTCTCTTCCGCGAGACTCGCGGAGAAGAGATTCCGGCTGTTTCCGCCAGGGATCAGGATTAATTGCCGCGTTCCTTCGCGCCAGCGGACTGCCTTTCGTTCGAATTTTGCGAGACCGATGTGGTGATCGAATTACAGGGAAGATGGCTGATGGAGGAAGATCCGACGATGGAGGGTCGAGGATCAGTCGTAGATGGTTGGCGAGGAATTTTCACATCGCTAGCATGAAATTGTTTTGATACCGGGAAGAACTGGCACTGAATTCGACGCTGGAATTGTTAGGACTCGTTCGTGAAGATTATTGAAAATTTTGTAGATTAGTTAAAATACAGTAATTAATGTAGTGTTGTTATCGTGAGTTTGTAGCGGAATTTAAGTGGAATTCAGAGGTATGTATTTTCGTAGAACCAGTGTTTTATCGAATGACATGGGTAGCGTAGCCTTGGTTTGAATTTTGTGGGGGTGAGTGGTGATCGATCTTTAAGGAAAATTGATGGTGGAGGAAGATTTGAAGATGGGGGGTCGAAGAAGGCTTGTGGATGGCGGGCAAGGAATTTTAACACGGCGATATAAAATGGTTTTAGTATTAAAATGACCACTATGATTATCTTCGCCCTCGTTAACGAAAATTGCTCCGTGCTATTACCGTAAATTTATAGCGAAATTTAGCACAAACTTGCTAGCGATACTTTATCATAGAATTATTTGAGTTATTAATTACCATTTCTCGTAGAGTTAATGTTTTATCGATTCACGCGAATATATTTAGTTTCGTTTTGATCTTTTGCGACGGTAATTTACGAGCAAATTCTAAAAAAAATTGGCGATAGAGGAAGATTTGAACGTGGGGGCTTAACAAAGGCTTGTGGATGATTAATAAAGAATTTTATATCGGTAATATAAAATGGTTGTAACGCTAGAAAGTTCCATGTGATTATTTTGGCTTGTTAACAAAAATCAGCCAATGCTATCACCGCAAATTTTGCAACAAAATTTCAGATAAATTTGATGGCAATATTTTTTCCATTGTCGGAATTATTAGAATTACACACAGTCTGTCACACAAGAGCGTGTCTGCGATATTTCTGTAAATATTTATATATTTGTAAAAAAATTTATATGAATTGAATCTACATCTAAAACACTAATACGCTATTACTTAGTAGGGTGTCCAATCTCCTCCATTAGCGATTATAGCTTGACATCGTTTCGGCATACTCTCGACTAATTTTTGAGCGTAGGATTCTGGTAACGACCTCCATATCTTTCGAATGTGATGTACAAGTGTTCTTATTTTTGTGATACGTCTTCCTCTCAGCTTGCATTTCATTAGGGACCACACATTTTCGATAGGGTTTGCATCAGGGGACTGCGATGGCCAAGGAAGTACTGTGATGGCGTTTTTCGCTTTCCATTGGGTGCAGATGCGACTTCGATGTTTAGGGTCGTTGTCTTCTTGCAATATCCATTGGTCCTCGGTTTGGTTGAACCAACGTTTCACGGATGTGAGAAGTCCCCTTTGGTACAATTTCACCATCTTTTGTGCATTCAGATTGTCTGTAAAGACGCACAAAGTCTCAAAACCGCGTGCGTTAAAGCAACCCCAAACATGCACTTTTATAGGGTGTTTTACACTTCTTTGAATCATCCTTCTTCCATGGATAGTCCAAGCACGCCTAATAGGACACCATGCCCAAAACGAAGATTCATCAGTGAATATTATATTACTCCAATCACGATCTCTGTTTTCATTCGCCCATGCCAGACGATTTTCGACGTTTCGCGTACGCGGCACTCATATTAAAAAGCTCTGTTCCTTTTACTGTTTCAAATGAAACTGAAAGGTATTCAGCAACGCGTATTAGAGAAGTTTTCGTTTGTTTACATTCTTTTTATCTCATTCTGATTAGGTGTCAGGTTTCGCAGATATCGCAGACACGCTCTTGTGTGACAGACTGTATTAATTATCATCCCTCATCGAATTAACATTTTATCGATTGACACGAGTGCTTAGAATTTTGTACGGCTGAGATACGATGAAATTCTTACAAGTATCGTCCTATTGAATAACACGTGCACCATTTCGCTGCATGACTTTCCCATCTATAGCTCGGCGAACTCTCTTCATCGGACGATAAGATGTAAGCTTAACTGCTACAATATCGTAGCACATAGTAGGACACAATATACAACATATTATCTGCTACAGACCTTTCCCCGATATTCAAATGAAAACCAGTCCGTGGATATCCTTTCACGAACTTTCAACGTCGCCCTTTTCCCTGCTCTGACCCTCTTGCCGAGATTCTGCCAGCCAACCTTTCTTCGACTCGCGATAGACGGGTACAGTTAGTGAAAAAGATGCGGTTATTCCACTTGTACATTTTCATTTTTGTCAGAAGCTTCTCTAGACGACGACCACTGTTCATAGCTTTTTTACCTTCTTCACTCTAATTTAATTTAATCCTAATTCTATCTTAATATCACCGAAACTCGTAAATACAAAGACGCAACGGTTGCATCGTGTCTTTATATTCGATCGTCACAGATCTTCGTGTTACATCTCACCAATCTTCCCGTGTAAGATCATATCGTCCACTTTCTACGAAAATAGTATAGTAAAATTAAAAAATTTTAAAAGAATTTCCAAGAAGTGAACTGAGAACTACTATACTATTGCGTTGAAGGAAATTAATACTTTGAAAATTTCAGCATATCGCTTCTACCGACTGTACGATCAAGGATCATCAATTTTAAGAGATCAATTTTCTAGCAAAAGTTGAATGTAAAGGTGAACTGAGGATTATCGGACGAGGAAACTGTTACATTGAAAATCTCAGTGTATCGCTTCCACCGACTGTACGATCGGTCAGACAGAGCTGTTAACAGCTGTATGGAGATCTAGCTGGATTATTGGCCGTTTCTCCGGCTCGACGAAGACGAAACCAGGTCGAATGGTATTTGTTAATGTGCTCCTGCAAGAGGTTTTTTCGCCAACTCCTCGGAGAGAGAGCTTTGGCCCAGCTTTTCGTCTACAGATTTCCTGCAGTCGCTTAAAATCCTTGCCTCCTTCGTGGGGAATATGTCTTGGCAGTATTCGACGTCCTATCGATGTACTTGTTCCACTTTGGATATATATCCTGTACTCGTTTTTTACTTCGTGTACGGAGAATTTTAGTTGGTATTTTCCTTTGGACAACGTTTGAATAGGAAGAAAGATGGGTTTCCAATGATGAGAACGTTGCCATTTCTACTATGTGTTCATACGTATCTGTATGCCAATATGTTGGTTGCATTTGTATTTGGCAATCTTATTGATCGGATTTAGGTATATTTATACATAGGCGAAAAATATAGCGAGAAGGTACGTTTCAAATAAAAGTTGTGCGTCCAGTTTAATTGACTTTAGATCTAATTTAATTTTTATATGCATCTTTTCATAGAGGTTCGATTCGGTACATCGTGCGTGTGTATACTGTAGTATCTCGTAAATAATTTATGATTTATTTATTTACAATGAATATATGAATTGACAGAGATGTTGATTAGACAGAAAACGATGGTTATCTAACAGAACTAATCACAAGAACGTACTTTACTTTAAATAACTCAATAGTTAATTTGCAACTCTCGTCACAACAGATCCAACGCTCACTCTCTCACGCGGATCCTACTCTCTCGACAACACTAGCAACTCTATATCGACAACGCAACTCGCACTCTCTAGCTTCTCGATTCACACTCTCTGACTTCTCCACTGACACTGCCTGTGAATTTGTCTCGTTGCCTTAGCATCCCTTTTGTCCCTTTGTCTTAGTCTGGCCACGCACGTGTTACGCAGCCGCTCGTGGCCAGAGTCACGCAGGCCTTTTCTCCACGAAACTCTTCAGGTAAAGAACCGACGACACATTGATGGGCCTGTCGACACCTCGGTTCGCGACAATGTTTATGGCTCACTCGATATTTTTAGAGCTCCTTGCCCACGATACTACAATACGATGTTTTAATATCGATTTTTATGAATTGTTCATATCGAAGAATTAACGTGGCAAAATATTCGAAATTTCTCGTATATATTCGATGCTGTTTCAAGAACAAGAAGAAAGTTATCGGAATACGTAGATCGCTCCCTTTCGTCGTTAAAAAATTACATCCAACAATACTTTCTTTCATCGTAAAAAGGCTATGGTACAACCATCATTCTTTCATCCTTACGAGACAACGTTCAACTTTTTTCTTAAGTCTGGACTCAAGAGCAAACAAAAGTAGCCATGTCTCCAGTGCATTATTAAACTCTCCGTGTTACACTGTTCACGTAAGAAATTCCTCGTCCGTTGTGTTACACGGCTGCTTGGAGAACAATATCCATCAACAGGAGACTCGCAGAGCCAAGACTACAGTAGTTGAAGGGAACTTCGCTTCGAAGGAACTTTTAATGCAACCATTTAACCGCAGAAACATCTTACTCTCCAACCGAGTATTCCAGCTGAAAATCTTGCCCTCTGGTCACCACGAAACATTGTCAATTAATTTGTCATAATGAAACGAGGAGTTACACGTCTTTAATCTGAGTTCGCGACTTCACTTGCGAAAGATGTCGGTTATAGGTCACGCACTTAAAGTACGCAAAGTAAATGGTAAAGTAAGTGAAGTAACTAAAGCAAGTAAAGTAAGTAAAGTAGATAAAGTACGCAACTAAAGTTTACACGGTATACGTGGACAAATTGAACAGGAATCGGGCAGATTTCCGGAATGACGATAACAGTAAGAAATAAAGCGACGATTCCGGAAACTTTCTACTTTGGCTTCGTAATAAAGTTTATTCTGTGGAAATGATAAGAATCGGTATCATCGCTGGTCGTATTATATATATTTCTTCTAGGAGCAAATTTTGTTAAGATTAATTAAGAGAATTTTTTAGGAATATTGAAAGAAGAGTTTGAGAATGTAGATACGAGAAAGTTCTTAGATCATCGAACTTCTTCATTCTCAAAATTTTGATAATTAATAAACAAACGATAAAATTCGTAACTCTTTTATTTATCAAAAGATTTCAAAGAGATGCAGAGAGGAACAGAAGATATGGTTACCATAAAGAAATATGATCTTTACTTTCAAATAGCTAAGACACACAAAATCTTCAAAAACTTCCAAAACCAATTAGAGAAACAGGAGACGTAACCGTTATGAAAAGATTGTATCTTTGCGTCCTAATTACTAAAACATACAAACTCTTAACGCCTCTTAGCATTTCTATTTGCTAATTAAAAATTCCAAATCCAATCACAGTAACAGAAGACGTAACCATTATAAAAACAAACCTACAATTTTCACACGAAAATGACCAAAACACACAAATTTACAACGTTTCTGTTCATTTAGAAATAAAAAAAAAGAGAGAGGGAGAAAAAATACCCAAAAACAACTAGAGAAACACGTATTCATAACAGAAAAAAAAAGAAAGAAAGAACATTAAAACACGCAAATTCGTGACTCTCTCCTATTTATCAGAAAATCTTCTCGAATCAGAGAAACAAATTTTCCTAGCTCCATATATCATCCATTTTTATTTTTCTAATATTCCACTTCGTCGTCTAATAAACTAAAGGAATTTCGTTCAAGAATAAGCCGAGTCAATATCAGAAAGAGATCCCTGTTTGTTGGTGTGCTCATTTAGCTGCCTTCTGTCAGCCGCGTGAACGCAGGATTTGTTGGACTAAATGACGCTGATAATCGGAGTTTACGGGTTGCCCCTAAGTCATCGAGCGAACAGCATAAACGAGCGACGAAGGAACCCATTCGAGCATCGTACAGTTTACTTGCTAGATCTCTCTGTCGACGACGGTATTAACCTTGTAAATCCGGGATATAATGCGGATGGGATCGCGATTTCGCCTTTAACCCTTTCGCAACATTCACTGGGAAACAACCGTGGATTTATGGAAATTTGGACGCTGTGGTGATATTTAAATTACGCAGACAGATGGTGGTTCCAAAATTGGGAGGACTGAGCGCTCCGAAACGTCCAAAAAATTTGACCTAAGTTGCCCTGATTATACCTTAGCACCATTAGAATCACGATCCTAGACATATGCATATGCAATTTCATTTTGAATCGCTTGAATCTGAGTAAATGTAACGTAACCAGCACTATTTTCTTTTTCTCATAACTTTTGAACCTCGAACTTGAGCCACGACTCGGACAAAGCTTGCTCACCACTTTCTCTATGTCTGCAACATATTCGAAATTCAAGGAAATTGATGTTCCCTTTTCCATGCTAGTTCTGGGAAGCTGGGAATTACTGAGATAGGCAAAATTAACAAGGAAGTTAGGTGGACAATGTAGCGAATCGTAAGATCGTTTCCCTCTGAAAAATAGGAAATGCGATTTATAAATGCGTTTATAAATGTTCGCCTATGATTTTTGTTTTACTTCTACGCAACCAGTTTTGCTCGAACGTTCGAACGCTCGATGGCTCGTCTCAGCTAACTACGAGGCAGTAGTTTCGAATAACTTCAACCCCCATCGACGTATACCGACACAGCCACGCGTTCAAACAAGTATCCCTTCGTATAAACTAGTACACTCGGTGGTCTTACATAGGCTGAAGCTGCGGTGTTCAACTTCATCTCGTGGGTCCCGAAGGGTAACCCCCGACTAGAATTATTAAATTCGCCAGAGTGCGTCGCTTCCTTTTCGTCGATAGACGCGAAAGATTTCGTCTCCCCTCGAAACGGACGATCTCGATGCTTCCATATCGGCACGCAATATTCCCAATGATAGTAATGGGGTGTAGAATGCATTGAATTGGGATTATCGTTTCGCGTACGATACATTTTAATAATGGAAAGAACGAATTCATGGGAAATGATGATTAATGAAGTTTTGATTTGGATTCGCGCAAAATAATACGTAATAAATTTTCGTTTTGGATTAGTGAAAAATAATGGATAAAAGAAAATGTTTGTTCTGAATTCCTGTTAAATGATGACTGATAAATTTTTCATTTTGATTCCTACGGTATAATGAACGATTGATTAGCGATTGTTGTGCAACGTTGGCTCGTGACATCGCAATCTATAAATCTGACTGAAAAAGTTCGGAGCGAATTAAGCGGAGAACTGGAATTAAAATCTTAGATTGGCAGATATGTTTGAAATCTGAATCATGAAATTAAGTAACGATAAATATAATAGTAAAACTAGTGACACGAACGTGGATCGGATGAAAAGGAATTTAATTTAATCGTAGATTAACAAAGAGTCTTTGTAAAGAGTTTTACATTGCGAATATGTCTCGTGTCATGATTAATGATAATTATCACTATATTTTCTATGAATAGTATCAAGTGGAGTTACTATCCCATACGGAACGTGTATTCTTCGTTATTAAATGTTTCATCAATTATTCACTGTATTTACGCACGCGGTTGAATATAAATTATTCATTTTCCAGTGCCGACATCTATTTGCGAAATTTCATTCAATTCCATGCTGATCCATATAGTTTCTTCATCGAATGATCATACCGACATATCGATTTCAATAGCATGGCAAAATTTACTCCAACGGATTGCTACAAACAGCGAGATCTGCGAGTCATTCAATGATGCGATGCCTATTTTTTAAATTCCAACGGTTGTTAAATATAATTTTGTTTTAACACGGAAGGAAAGAGCTGTTTGAAAGCAAACATTTACTCCAAAAGTATGCGTGTATTAATGCGATCTATAGAAGGATAGAAAAATTTTATGAGGCGAATTTTTTTCGCATTTCTTCGTATAAAGACTTTTACAATATTATTGACATAATTATTCATATACTCTTACATTATCAACAAACGTTGTATTTAAATAATATGCAGACTACTATATCGCAGAAGATGATGAATGACATTCAATTTAAATCGAAGATTTGTCATATTGTATTAATGAAACGCGGATAGAACGCGGTTCCACGTCACAGGATTTGATGAAAATTTTTTTACCACGACTAACGATAAATTTAACTATCTGCCGTCTAAAACTAACCTTTCGAATTCCACAATGAGGTCAGTAGTGACGTAATATCTCTGTTTCACTTACGAATATTTCTGTCCCGACTTTATTTAACCATCGAACTGCAACGAAAACTTTCAAATTATTCAATATCTACGAAAATTAGTAATTTAAAATCGCTAGCGAAAAAATATCACGATTTTTATTGGTTGGCGCACAGTACGTTAATAATTCGTGAGGTGTTAACGATGGTGAATAATGGAATTATCGACGAATTGAGTGGGATTTACTTCGCTTCCATAGCATTTTAGGATTTTATACTTTCCCTCTGGTTAAATTCACGAAATTAGATTAACGCATCTGAAATGTTAAGGGCGATATTTAAATTTGCCGATGGTTTGCGGGAAGCTCGGTGACAGTCGACGTTTCGCTGGAAATTGCAAGGATCTCCCAACGAAAATAGCTTGGAAACTCGAAACACCATTGACATACAGTGACTGACGTTACAGAATACCACGCCATTTGGTCACACACGAATCGTTACTTGCGTAGGAACGTCTATCGGTAATCGCGAAAGTGTCTAATTAGTCAAATTAAATAAAGTTTAATTAACGGTTGTTGATCGACGAAGCCGGAAAGCTCCTCTCACGCCTGTATCCATCTTGTATTTCCAACGATTCTATTTAGAGAAATTACGCCTGGAAACTTGTATTTTTGACAGGAATTTGATTCGCGTGGCTCCGTTCGACGAAATTGAATTGTAAGATTTGGAATTTGGTGGAAATTTGTTTCGCGCGCTTTTGTGTAAACGAATTGAATTTTGGAATTTAATGGAAATGTACTTTCTATAGCTGCGTTTAAAGAAACTGAGTTTTGTAATTTGCAATTCGGTTTGATTTACTTCATACACTTTCGTGTAAAGAAATTCGATTTTGAAATTTGCGATTTGATAGAAATGTAATTCGCGTAGCTTCATTTAAACAAATTGAGTTTCGTAATTTGGAATTTGCTGGAAATCTGATTCGTGCGATTACGTTTAAAGATATTACATCGGTATTGGCCTGCCTAGACAACAATTTTTAAAGAGTCCAGATACTTGAGTAACTTTCATATACGATATCTTTTGTATCTTCGATAGTTAGAAAAAGATAATATTAAAATCCGAATTTAGATAATAAACAAATAAACATTTTACACGTTATCGTCACAAAATCAAATATCTCGAGTGTATCGTAAACCGGATGAGACAAACAAAATTGAAAACTAAATTCTCTTAACAAATGCATCGTCTGTATCGTAAAACATAGATCGCAAAATAAATTTTCTTTAATCAACATTCCAAGTATACCGTGAAACACAAATTATTAAATAAAATTCTTTTACCAAATGTACTGGGTGTATCATAGAACGAAAACAACGAGATAAAATATTTGGCGTAAATTTATTCTATTCTTTGGTTTAAACAGACGTCGAACGATTAATCGCTAGGTTGCAAGAAATAAACGTGTTGGAGCTGTTAATTAGCAGTGTCAGTCAATCAACACGCATTGTTCGAGTGGAATCTCGCGATGAAGAAGACGAGTCTCGGGCAGAACAGGAATTCCAAACTGCAGATACGGTTAACTGGTAAAATTTGCAACTAAATACGTCAGGCGTGCAGTAAGTCGTCGCGCCATCGTCGTCTTCGCCGTCGCAAAGTTTCGTGTTCCGCGCGAAATAAACTTTCCATGGTGTAAACACGACGATACGAGTCGATACTAATTACCATCTTCAAACCGGTTAACAACGCCAGTTAGCTTTGCTTTAAATTGCCGGATTCCTCGAAGAAGATCGACAACCGGACAACAACAGGGTTTGGAGGAAAAATGCTTATTCTACGTACGAAAATAAATCGTCATAAACGTGGAATACAATTTTGCTCATTCGGAGCATCGTTTTCGAAATATATCGAGGCTAATGATTTTCAGAATAGACGTGCGCCTGCATGATTTTCTACCCGATAGGAATACGTAAGTCGACCAGAAGATTATTCTGTGTGCAAAAATAAGTCGAAAATTTCAAATACAATTTCCTCGTGCGAAGTCTCGTTTTCAGGGAAATCGAACTTGACAGTTTTTCGGATACACGTGCGGTTGAATAATTTTTTCCGCCGAACGAAAGCGGTTCTATCGGACAGGAGATTGTCCTAAAAATGAGTCGAAATTATGGGATAAAATTTGTTCGTATAAAGCTTTGTTCCCGAGGAAGTCAAGCTCGAAGATTCGTGGCATATGGATACACCTGATCGAAATACCGAGTATGTATGATCGATTAGTGCGGCAGGTTATTCAAAACGTCTGATAATTTCCTGATATGGAATGACCTAAAAAGATTAGAGGAATGTCATTTATTTTACGTATACGACATGGCAAGCCAGCGGATCTAGGTTGTAGGTTCTAGAAAATGTATTCGCATTTAAAAATGCGAATATTTAAAATGCTCGTCGCGCGAATTCGAACCTCTCGTATCGTGCACTTACTTGTATCAACGTCGGAAAGATCAGTTTATAGAAAGAAGATGATGATACCAGCATGTGAATCGAGCACGTGTAAAGAGAATTCTGTTCAGAACTACTAAATTAACCCCCTATAAACAGAGATAAAAAGTTTCAAGCGGTAGTTTCAGTCGAATTCCGGGCAACACGTACGAATAATCGATTCGGCTTATTTTTAGACGCAAATTCTGCAATACCGAGATAAGAAAAACAAAAAGAACGCGCGAGTTATTGCACGTACATTACTCGTTATTTTTTATTCGGCCGGTCTGTACGTGCGGATTAGAGAGGCCAACAAAGAGAGAAGAACGCGGAGGCGGGCGAATGAATGTAAAATGGAGTATTTATGTGTCTGTGTGAGAGAGAACGAAGGGTGAAAAAAGAAGTATTGCGCGTATGGTATGGGTGAAACGGGAACAAAAGGAAAAGAATACGTGCAACAGAATGGGAGAGGATGAGGGAAAAAGGGAAAATGGACAAAGAACAGCGAACTATCAGAAAAGGTAAGATAACGGTACGTGTAAAGAAATGAGAAAAAATCTCGTTTGAAGAAGAAGGAAAATAGAAATGGAGAACGGGATAGAGTGAGAAATAATACGCAGAGAAAGAAGACGAGTGTTTCTAGCGTCTTCCCTCGTCTTTCGTACGTTGAATTCGAAAAATTTAATTTACCATATCTTCGGTATAAATAGATTAATCTTTTTGTTCTTTTCTTTTTTTAGGGAGTGTCGGAATTAAATCGATTAATATTATAAAAAATATACGGCGCCGTATTAAAAACTCAAGATTACCTTCATAATCTAAGAAATATAAGGTGTTAAAAAGTCAAACCATATTTCACCTACTCAGGCCTATTGAACATGGTAAATTTTACTCGAAAATTTTTTCGATAAAGTCAATAGACAACCAGTTATTTCAAGTGTTATAAAGCTTGTCATAGAAAATTTTAACGAGGCATGTTAAATATGCACATAGAACTTGCAAGATATTTCTTGCAAATATATATTCAGTAAAGAACTAATATCCAGTATAAATAACCATGTTAAACGTATAATATATAGATAATTAGCCTTCCTGCATTTTTTAACATGACATTTTCAACCGAATTATATTTTTCTGTCATTAGAAAATTTCTCAAGTTTGAAAGAGATAAGCCAAAAAATATTGATACGTGTAATTTCGCATTTGAATTTTAGACAGTTTACGATAAAAGAAACACGTAAAATTCGAGGATCGTGACAAAGTTAAAGATGGTCTCATTGAATATCAAGGTTTATCAATATAACCAACAATTGACCGTTTTAATCCTTTTGTAATCTCTGCGAAATATGCACTTGTATTAAACATTCTGTAATTTCTATGTGTATTTTCAGATCGGTTTACATAATCATGATAATCGAGTTTCATAACAGTGCTAATTAAATTTCAAAATGTTTCATACAACACGTATTAACGTACTCGTAATAGGTTCGCACAAACGTTCGAACGTTTCCGCGAGCCTGTGTGTTCAGAATATGACAGGATACAAATTTAAAAGTGGAATTTTCTATAAGTTTCAAGATGAAACGTCAGAGTTCGAACATCTGCGATCTCGAGACGTGAAGGCAAGTTACAATGGCACGTGTTTACACGTGCAACAGCCGTCGTATTTACCTTACAAGTTATCGAATGCATATGCAGTATATGCAGGCGGACCTGTGATACACGTGGCCTGCTATTGAAATTAAATTCCTCTGAATTTAGTACAATCATAAAGCTCGTAGAAATTGACAAAGAAGATGATTTTATGATTTATTAGTCCTTCGTGATACATCGTTTAATTTATTTTCTTTAAAATTTTCTTTAAAGTTAATACATTTTCTTTAAGAAGATCGTCCGACTGGAAAGAGAATATGAAATGTCTTAAAACAGACAGCGATCAGATTTTGGACGCGAATCGTGGCAAACCAGTTTCATAAATCTCGTTTTGACGTTGATTCGGGAATCATCGGAAGATGGAGTGGATGAGACGTCGGACGTGGAATGGAAATTCGAAGTCAGACGCACGAAGAGACAGAATGTATGCGCAGGGATTAACCGTAATGGAGGATGGGAATCGCGTGATTTATAGGTCGGTGGCCGAGCTGCCAGCTGGAACGGAGTACCGCCAAAATTCTCGGCTCACGAAACCTTTCGTCCGCTCCGGATAAATGGCGAAACCTTTAGCCAGCCGATCCTTGAGAAACAACTTTCGTTAATGAAACAACCTGTAACGGACAGAATGCAAAATTGCCATTTTCCTCGTTCGCATCCGGGGTTAGCTTCCACCTCCACGGAGTGTAATTTCCAGAGAAAATTGTTCGCAAGTTTCGAAAGTATCGCGATACTGCGAAACACGCTTTGACGAGTTTCCGAAGTGTACTGTCGAACGAATCTTTGCTTCTAACAGAGTTTTGTCCTGAAAATAGTAATTTAAAGTTTACATGTCGTTCGTTTATCGGAGATTATTCCACGACTGAGAAGAGTACATTTTTTCGAAAGCTAATACGTAGTGATAGATACTAATACGTGGAAGCAGATTTCTAATAGATGTTTCTTCTCAAATAATATAATTTTACTAGTTAAAACAATAGTACACTCTCATTGTAGAATCAATTCATCGATTAATAGGAGAATCGGCAAACTTTATTCTTCATTCTTCTAGTAAACTGACGAATACGAAGAATACGCGTTCTAACTGGAATTCGACATTACGAATCCGACAAAAATAGAATATTTATTTTACTTTAGAACAAAGAAATGTTTTCATCGCGTCTAACTAAAATAACACGCGAATCAAACTGCGCCTAGACATATGTATACGTGAAATGCAATCCCCTTTTTAGCATCACTACGCTACAAAACAAATACAATACGAAACATTCACGCAACAACTCAAACAAAAATACACCGTGACGTTCTCAATTTCATTTCCATTTTCAATATCACATAGTCGTTTCATTTCGTGCCACTTAGACCAACAATTTCTCCTCGGCCGTTTCGCAAATCATCGAACGCACGACAAACTGCAACTAAACCGGAACAACTACGACCAAGGCAGATTCACACGTACGATGTGCTAACGCATTCGCTCGATAACTCGGCAAGCGATGTCCGTTAAAACGCGGTGCTCGGTTAAAGCCGCATAAACTGGCTCGATCGAAATTTACGTCGCCATCTTGTCGTCGCATTATCGGCCGTCAGTCTGATTTACCCGAGCTGTTCTAGCTGGAGGATCGTCCGAGCGAACAATACGGAAATTATAATCCACTTAACGAAGATATCCGTACTCGTTAGAATTTCATTAGAAGCATCTGCTCGAAGGGACACGTAGACGGCGACGACGACGACGACGACGACGACGACGTCTCCCCTGGGGTTGTTTCTAACGAGACCTGATTAAACAAGCGATTACATGGTTGCCGGTCAAGGTGCCGACGGACTGAGGTCGTGGAAGCCTCAAAACCGTGCAGAAGACGAGAAAAAAAGAAAAAAAGAAAGAAGAGGAATGGGCAGAGGTAAAAAGGGAAAGAAGCGCGGAGAACAATGGCTTCTGGATGAAAGAGTTTGCAGGCCTTGGGCCATGCGAAGCTTTTCTATTCTCTCCGCGTTTCTTTTCCTCCGCCTCTGTATGTCTCAATTTTTATGTATATCCCTCTGTCCGCGTGTGCGCTTAGTAGTATCTGATATACTACTAAGCATTCATAGATTTATTATATTAATTATATATAGTATGTATTATGTTATAGATATGTTTTTGTGGCGGAGCTACTTGTGATCATCTTTTCTTCGTTTTTTAAGACTGTTATCTAACTGATTATAACGTGGATTATAGTATTGATGCTTGCCCCATTTTTGTGATAGAGTACCTTTTGTAATATTTTGTATATTTCTATTCCAAGGGTAATTGATAACTATATGAACTTTCTTCGATTTTTATAATATCCCCGCCAATTTCCCTGTAAATTACAAAACGGAAAGCTTTCGCGCCATTCGCTCGTTAAAGACCAAGTCTTTCGGTATCAATCGAATAGCAAAGCGTGCAGCACCCAACGAGTCTTACTTCGCCCCTGTCGACCTGCTGGCATTTTTTTATCGGACGTATCCGGGAGGGAAACCCCAGTCCAACTGGAAATCTCGTCGCGGTCGCAGACGCCGCCTCATTTCCGTCAAGCTCTGAACGTCCTTCAGCGGATTTCTCTCTGTGAGGGGTCGTGGAACGAGGGGAGGGAAGCTTTGGCTCCGGCGGAACAGTCGTCGTGTCGGTTTCGTCGTCGTGACGCGGACTAGTGCGTGCACGAACGAGCACTCGTCGTGTCAGGGGTTGAACGAGAAAGAGAAAGAGAGAGACAGAATAGCGGAGCTGTCTGCGTTCGAGAGAGGAAATGGGGAGGAAAGGTGACGAGGTCGAGCTCCATTTCTGGCTTCTCAACCCCGTTCTCTCTCGGCCCTCTTCTCGCGGTCAAGTTGCGTGACGTCGGCAGTTGTCTCTCTCCCTCCCTCTCTCTCTCTCTCTCTCTCTCTTTCTCTCTCTTGCCTTTCGACGTGGGTCAGCTCGAACACCAAGGCTTGAAATTACTCAGCGAAAGGAAAGGCTGACTTCGGGATTCGATGCCGAGGTCTCGAGTCTTCTTCGTTTCTGCTGGCTGTTGGGATAGGTTTTGAAGGGTACGCTTCCGAGGGTTGTTAACCCTTTGTTTTAAGGTTCTTTTACTGGCTACGGTACGAATTGGGTGCTTGAGAAAGTACAGGTACACTGTGATTGAGCTGCAGCCGCGATTTTCACGGACGTTTAAAACATTAACTACCTGCCTACTTACAGTGGCTAGGTATTTGCACGCCATTACATGTATTTCTGTAGTATTTATGTATCAATTAATCGCATGCAAGAGCATTAAATTTCGTTTCCTCATATACAGTGGAGATTCAAATTATTACAGCCACATACATGGATTGACGGTTTCACGTTAAAACAATCAGCTTTTAAATGGAAATCCAGGTGTCCTGAATTCTTGTTACTCTTTTATGATGCAGCAATGTCTCCAAATTGTAAATATACCTGGTCGAGGTTGTTTTATTATTCTCGCATCGTGACTCTAATAATTCCATCATCCACTGTACCGCACTACTTTCGTACGATCACACAAATTTTACATCATGAAAATGAAATGCAAAAAGCGATAGAAAAATGATCCAAAAATGGGGATTCGTAGAAGAAGTATTCACTTTTTGTAGCCACTTTTTCCTTGGGTTGTCAAATGAAAACAACAGCCGTTCCGGCGTGAATGCCTTGTCTTGAGCCGAATATAATATGCTTTTTGGTGCGCCACAGAATTTTAGTATAATTAGTTTACGTGTGTCACGAGGTGTAAAAGGTTGAAGATCGCTGAGACAATGTCGAAGCGCTATGCTTTTTGGTTCAGATTCATTGTTTTATGTTTCTGTCTCAATTGGAATTCAGGAGATCGGTGCCGCTGTCAATGATTAGAATTGAAGTTGATAAATATAAATTATAATTGATACATACAGATATCATAATTTGTAGGTCTTGAATTTGTTTAGAAGTTGCTCTCTTAATTGAAAAATTCTAGCATAACAGCAACATTATAAACCTGAAATAAGACTGGATTATTAAGAGTTTTTCTACAAAAGGAATTATTTTAATTCGTCTATTTTATACAACTTACAACAAGAATACAACTCCAACGACAAATTCCATTTTTTCAACTTGCTGATATTGCAGTTTCTAAAAATCCATGCAACAGAGAATGCAATTTAAAATACCAATTCTGATATTGAATTCTCGGCTTCACCTTCGATTCATATAGAACATTTCCTTCTTCTGAGCCAGAGAGCGCAAATCGTTACTCCTCGAGGACGAGCTTCAAGAAGTCAATAAAGCGAACGAGGGTCCTCGCTCGTATCCGTCGCGTACGCATAAAGAGACTATAACGAGACGATGATAGGCACACGGAGAAATTGCATCTTCCCTCTGCAGCCCTTTTTCCGTCGACAAACGGTGTTCGAACGATAAAGATCGAATCTCGTATCATTTCCATTCTAATCTTCCTAATTATTAATTGCCAGAGAAATGTGAGAACAAATTCAACATATTCTCGATATTCTTATGTGATGTTGGACCAGTGTACAGTATAGGGATTGGAGAAAAATCATAAACACAGAATTTTCAGTCAAAGAGATTTATATTTTTATTCAGATAGAAGTTTAATAGATGTGAAAGTGTTACGTAATACAGATTTTAATATAAATTTCCTCAGAATTACAGTGGCGGATAGAAGAAAGCTTAAAATTAACACTTAAAATTGATATTTATATTAAACATTTTTTACCATATTAATAACAATCGTCCATTTTATTTTTCACTGCTCCTATTAAACATAAATCCATTTTGTAAAATTATGGTGTCTGTTATACTTCTTATTTTATAAACTTTCTTTTGTCTGTCATTGTATTTGGTCATACATGCATCGCAGTAATGTTAGTTTATTTCACTACAAAATTCCTGGACTTTTTTACCATATTAATAACAATCGTCCATTTTATTTTTCACTGCTCCTATTAAATATAAATCCATTTTGTAAAATTATGGTGTCTTATTTTATAAACTTTCTTTTGTCTGCCATTGTATTTGGTCATACATGCATCGCAGTAATATTAGTTTATTTCACTACAAAATTTCTGGACCTTTGTTCGGTTTCGTGTGACGCAAGGGTGGGAAAGGAAGGGCATGAAATAGTAGACAATAATTTTGTAGTGCGCTGGCAAGCCTCGAATCAGGTTTAAACCCCAGGATTAGCATTCTTTCAACATACCACTGTGCCGCGGTTGAAGTTAGCCGAGCTTTAACGTAGATAATACAAGAACTAGCCCTTAATTTCAGTAATAACAGTAAACCTCGGAGGACGATAAAATGGCACAATTCATCTTTACAGGAAATTCATTTATAAATTAATTTACGAATAGGTGCGATATTCGTTTAAAATTAACGCAATAGCGCCAATTATAAGTAACAAGCGAAATCGATACTGCATGTAATTCAATTATTAACGCGGTGATTTAATTCGTTTTAATATAAAGTAATATGGAAATAATCGCCGGTAATGTTCTTAGCATTCCTCACGTGATGATTGTCCCTTTGTAAAAATCCACACGACTACATGCTTCTCGCGAAGCATAACTCACGTTTCACGAATTGTTATTTTATTTTAATACGAATTAATGCACCGTGTGCCCCGCGGAAACTAATTTTCAAGGTTTCGAGTGTCTAGATATATTTATTGTCGATGCGCCAAATTTATAACGTACACGTGTAACACGGCAGAAGCAAGCTTTAAACGCGAATTTATATAATTTTCTCCTCGAAGTTGTTATTGTTTTGCTTTTGAAATCTACAACGCGATATTGTTAAGTTATTAATAAATAACAGAAGCGATCCAATTATCCATTTTCGCAAATACATTGGACTTGAACAATTTTCATTTCATCGAAATCGTACAAAATGAAACAAACACGACGGAGTTACGTCAATAGTATAATACTATCTATGTAAACAATCGAAGTGATACACAACATACGTGTCGGTAGAATGTGTCAACCCTAATCCAATGACCAGTTAAAAGCGAAAACATATGTAAACTACTATGCTTAAATTACGAATATATTATATTCGTAGTATTACAAACGTCATTTATAAAATCGAAAGTACATGAAAAATTATTTTGTCTGTTAATAAGTGCCTATTTTAACAAGTATTATACTTTGGATACCCTAATATATTTATGCATTTGATCGTATTTTTACACCTTCAGATTCAGTCTAACGACGAAACGAAAGAGATTTCAGTCTGGCGAGGCAATTTGATTTAGTTGTTTTAGATATTAAAAACTGTATAAAATTCCAAAAATCCTATACTGTAGATATTTTGTAATAATTATTTATAATAAATGTGCTAGACTTTGCACATTTTATGCACATTTTCTGTATCTTCAAATTCGTTCTAACGACCAAACGAAAAAGATTTCGATCTGGGAAGGGAATTAAATTAAATTTTTCAAATGTGTATATCCCGCTGGCGATAGTTTCTCGATCGTTTGGCTCATAACTGGAAAATATAAGAAACGATACTGAAGGTATACGTACGTTCCCAGTGGTTTCACCGATGACAACGCGTTCGATGGAAAACATCTCGAGAATTGTATCGCCAAGCATAGATGTATCCCGGTTTCTAACCATTCAGAAAATGTTATAGGTTTTGCTGGATCCATGGCCATATTGCGACAGCCTCCTGCTTCGATTCCGTCGAAACGACGCGACGTGTGTCTGTTCGATACGCTACAACCATCCGCGATTTTTCAGTATATGGAACGACCGAGGGGGAGAGAGATATCGCAGCTACTCTTTGAATCTCCGGCATTTTAATTGTATTGGTTTACTGGAAAAGTTTGTAACAATCAACAATTCAACAATCGATATATTTTATTGTATATATCGTGGAATTGGAGGACGATCATTTGCTGTGAATAGAATACGCTCGCGTCAATTTATATTTTACGTGTTTGTGTAAATTTATATTTTTGCGAATATTATAAAGCGAATGAAATTTAAATAGAGATTTCTTGAATAGCCGAAACAAGTTCTGTAACGTGTAGTTTATTTTGGATATTTTATATATTCTTGAATTTTTTAATTGTTCGTCATTCAATATATTTATTTATTAAAGTTTGACACGTCAAGATCCTTGGTTAGAATAATAAATAATTTTTGCGCCAGTAAATTATTATTATTACCTACAATAACGTTAATAACGTTTACTATCAATCATCTCGTGCAACATTTTACCACGAAACGCAAATAAATTATTATGAATGCTTTTAATAACGTCATATGCATCATTATTCTTGGTAATCTGGTAAAGTATAATTCTTGGTCGATGGATATTAACATATCGTTAAATTACGTCTTACGTTCAAGTTTGAAGTGCGTATGCTATACTCGCTCAAGTACTTTTTAATGAGCTCTTCCGGCTGTTTAATGAGAAAAAGAAAGAAACATTCGCAAATTATTATTGAATGGACATTCTTTATTGCCAATTATTTTCAAGTAATTGCTTCTCAACGTTTTAGTGACATGTTCGGGTCCTTTGTAATCAAAAAATCCTTGTTAACCACTTATGTATCATGTTACGTCGCAAATATTACCTCTTATCGAACACGTGTAGTCGCAGGAATATTAAAAATGGCATTTATTTAAAAGGTTAGTTAAGCATCGATACATTATCAACTTAAATTTCTAACATCATTATACATAGTTAGCGATCTAGTTACAAGGAAGGATCTATATAAAAATCGTCATATTCTTTAATTTTATGTATGAAGGAAGTGAGTAAGTATACACGATACAAAAATGAGCTTGGTATAATATTGACTTGCCTATAAACTTGCCTATGTTTTTACTACTAATTTGTATTCCTACATACTTCATATCTTTCCCATCAATCTTCGATCTACGTAACATATATGTATGAGAGTTTCTGAATAAATTTTGTGCCGTCAAGGTGTATACTCACACTAGACTCTCTCTCTCTCTCTCTCTCTATCTCTCTCTATCTATCTATCTATCTATCTATCTATCTATCTATCTATGGATTATGTTACATTTTCCCAGCGTAGAGCCGCCGAGTTAATGCCACGTATTTTCATCGCCACAGTTTAACGCGTTTGACAAGCCCCAGAAACCATCGTCATCAACAAACCACCGTTTCTTCCACGGTACATTTATTTAATCAGCGTACTTGCGGGCGTTTCGTTCAGCCTGAACGCTGATTCCAGTTGTGTACAGAGACTTAAAGCGGCAGTATATTCATCGTCGCCGAGAAAAGTACTTCCTAATGAGCTCGCTCTTTTGCAGTCGGAACAGAGAAAGCGGGAGGAGGCGGTTGCCGTTGGTCCTCGAGCGCGGTTCCATTGGCCATTGCAAACTGAATTGCCGATAATTGCTTTCCGCACCGCCTAAAATGATAATTAAATTCCTGGTCGCGCTGTTACCCATGGCAAGCCATTGTCGTCATAATGGCCTTTCATGGAGCAGCGTAAGGGAAATCGTAGCTACATTTAAGGATGTTCTGCAAACAACATCACCCCTGGCCCATTCCCCCTTTTGCTAATGAACAAAATGGATACTCTTTTCTCCAGGGCGACGCTGGAACGCGTAAAGTAACGTTTAATTAATCGCGCATTTATTGCACGCGTTTTGCACGCTCGACCTCAAATAGCCTGGCCACGGGCGTTTATAGCGAACAGTTGCGCCATACGTTGAAAATTATGAGTCGTCCGAGTACCCGAAATATGGCCGATGTGACAGATTCTGTCAAGCTCGAAAGAAGCGTCGAAATGCACGAGTTTTGATAGCAATTTTGTCATCCGGAACCTCTTGCAGGCTAGTTACGTTATCATAGTAACAAGTTACAAGTTACGTTTGGCGAGTTACGTAATGGAATGAGTAGCAAGTTTCATAATGAAGCAAGTAGAGCTCTGAGAGTGGATTTTGTAAATTGAATGTAAGGTGGTGATCCTGTTCGAGGGAAAATTTGTAAAAAAATGCTTCTAACCTACAATTCGTCGTTAACATAAGTTTACGTAAAGCTATAACGAGATATAATGCGAACAGAAGTACGTCGATAAAATGGGAGTAAAAATCTTTTAAGTAGAAAT
Source organism: Bombus campestris (assembly GCA_905333015.3). Taxonomy (NCBI): domain Eukaryota; kingdom Metazoa; phylum Arthropoda; class Insecta; order Hymenoptera; family Apidae; genus Bombus; species Bombus campestris. The sequence continues at coordinate 9,844,952 of HG995135.1, forward strand.
ATTGTTCGAGTGACTATTTATTGGGATAAAATATCGTATTGAATAAGAACAAGGTTATTAGAATAATAATTATATATCTGAATAATAATTAAACTGTGAGGCTAATTCATTCGTTAAATCAGATTCCACTTTATGAATAAACGTGCAACGAGATACACTGAACAACAATTGGTATACAAGTTGAAACAACATCGAGGAACGAGTAAACATTGAAACTCTTTCCCCATAAAGATACTCGATACTTACTTTGTTAGAACGTACTACATACTAAAATATCTAAAACGAATAAGAAGAAAGAGAGAAAACCCTTTAATAAAAATCTCGATAAAAATCTCATTTAAACTACTATATATTTTGAAAGTGTTAAAGCTCACTGTAACGTGCTACTAAAATCCCCCCATAAAATACCACGGACCACTCTCTGCAAACTCCTTCTACGACAAGAATAACAGCATTTCGCGAAGCGAGAAGCGGTTCCGCAATCGGACTTATTATTTTACCCGCTCATCGAAGAATTTGTGTTCGAGCGGCTCTCGATCGGTGGCAGCTCGTGAAACAAACGTTTCCTCGAAAGGAGTCGGAGAGAAAATTCACTCGGCAAATCGTGCAGAGTGTTTACTAGGGACGATTGGTCCTTGCCGGATAGAAACGCGGTGACTAAGGGTCGCAAACCCTCGGCAGACTCCGCGCTCGTTGTTATTGTTCAACAAGCTTATCGATTTGTCGCCAGTGGCCCTTCCCATTATATCCTGTAAACTTGACGTATAAACGGCCATTCTCTCGCGTTCTATTACGTGACCGTCGAGCCAGGATAAAGAGAAAGGATCCCTCTTAATCGCTGAAACGCGATACAACGCGCAGCTACGCGGCCGACTTGCGACGCGCGATACGAGCATTGTGAATCGCAAGGAATTGTTCGGCTCGCGAGTTCATTTCCATTGATATTGTGCTTGCTCAGAGGAAACGCGTCCCCTTCTGATCAATTCAGATTCAATGAAAACGGGATGTTTGATGCTTTAAAGCGAGATTTAGTATGCGTTACTCTCGCGTTAACTTCGAACGAGTTGTTTGGTTATATATGCATATGTATCTTTCTATGAGAAGAGGGAGTCATTGCTAAAAGGTCAACCTAGCATGAATTAGTTCTTTAAGTGATATTGCGAAATAGCTATGAATATAATAACAATTGTTCTGCATAATATGTAAATTAACGTGAATTCAGATTTTATATATTACTAAGAAGAACGATATTTTTAGTAATAAGTTATGTGCGATACTAAAAGGTTTATAAAAATTCTAAGCCAAATCCTATTTCGATACCGCCAGGCTAAAGTGAAACTATCTATCTATGAAGAAGAATGACAAAGTAAAATAGGAGAACTATGAGAGGGAAAAACGAAAAGTTATTAAGAGATCTGTTTTCTATAAGTCAATCTCACGATTAGAAGATACTAATTATAATCAGCTCGTTATACCAGTCGCATCACTATAGCGTGGATAAACTAATAAAATTACCATTTCTCTTCTTGTATTTATATCAGAAATAACTTAAACAAACAAGATCTATCAAAAAAGGCCAATCAATATTTTCAAGTTTATTTGATTACTATCTATCTACACGTGATTGCCCGAAACAAACTGCAGAACCTAAAACACCCAAATTAATTGAGCAATCAATTCCAAAAATAGTTAGTCGCGGGTCGCTCACTACGAATTTCCAGCTCGCTGACAGTCGAAAACAAAAAAGAACAGCCATGAAATACGACGTCACGGTTGGTCTGGACGTGCGAGGTCAAGATTTCTCATTCATCTTCGACCATTCTGTCTGAACGGCCACGTGTTCTTACCTTTCATTATCAGCTTCGATTCGATGACGTACAACACTTTCGATGAACGAAAGAAAGCTGAATGGCGACAAAAATTGTATCGTGTGCCGAATACAACGATCAATCGTGTTTCGATCGGAAAATCAATCAGCTGTACAGAGATCGCGGTACGATTAGCGGTAACTAATAATTCAACGAAACGATTTTCCGCGGTGGTTGTTCGTAGATGAGATTTACAATAATTATTATGGACATTGATTCGTGTCGATTATCGTAGACGTTGATTTTCGGTGGAATTGCACACCGTTGCAATTACACGGTGAAATTAACGCCTAGAGGTGCAATTTTAATATCATCTGTATTGACAATGCATCGCAAATAGAACTGAACCGCCCATTTGCCTCTATGTTTATTTGAACGCGTTGTATTATGTTATGCGAAACAGGAATATGGAAGGCGATCCACTTTTCACTGTTAGCGAAAGAGTATAGCAAACAGCGAGCAACACTCTGATATCTGCATGCTATCGATTAGTGTCTTCGATTTAAACAATGTTACCAAACTACGTGATCCGTGAATTTTGCATGAATAGCTTGGAGTGGATAAAGTGTTTCCTCTTTGCTTTTTAAATAATGAACGTATTGAAATGGGAGAAAATATATGTGAAATAATTTGTTGTTCATGGCATGGAGTACTTATAAATTGTACATGAAATTTCACCTACACAGTGTTTCTAGCAAACATCGTTCCATAAAAAAGATACGGTTTGAGTTTCTCTCAATACATCTTCAAAAAAAAAAAAAAAAAAAAGGAAACAATTCTTGCTGCGATTTATAACAATGTATCGTAATTTAATTAATATAGAACAAAAGGATATAGAAGTATAAATTCGTTTTTAATATTTAACATACAGTTGTTGTAAAAATCTTTTATGAATAAGTTACTTCATCGACATATCCGTGATAATCGTGTCACAACAGTAATAATGGAGCTGCAATAAGTTTCATATAATATACATAATGCATTCGTAAGTCTTCTCCATAATAAACATTTAAATATAATACTTTCACGAGCCATTGTATGCGCAATAACTTTATGATACAGCACATGAATTTAATTTAATTTCCCACGTGAACCTAAGATTTGAGTCGACAGAGTGATTCAATACCACACACTGTTGTCGTAATGCGTCATAATTTGATATAATAGTGTCCTGACTATAACCAGCTAAAAGAATCAACGTTCGAATTTAGCGCGCGCTGTAGAGGCAAACGGCAAAGCTGTCGCGCTATTGGCCAGCCAATGGCGTGGCGGCGTTGCGCGTAGTACCGACAGACGTCGTTCGGTGGCACTGGTGTCGCACAGCGAACACGCAGCAGCGGCGCGCACAGCGCCGCGCATCGACGGAATAGAGCGAGACCGGACGTGAGAGAGAACGAGGCAGACTCGTTCGCGTTCCGCCGAGGTGGTGCAGTTTTCCAGTGTCGCGTAGAGTGTAGTGTTTTTCTTCCTTTCCCACGTTTCCGAGCATCGAGTGTTGTGTGCGTCACGGTGAGGCAAAGCAGACCCATCCCCCATGATCGAGGAGTGCATTTAGGTAATTAAGAATTTTCTCATACGGCCGCGCCCCATTAAAATGCGATCCTCGTTCCCATCGGGACGCCTCGCAACGAGGAACCGACTACGGTGCGCCACCATAGCGCACACGCCGTGCCGGTGTTATTACCAGTCCGCTACGTTTCTTCGAAATTAGTTGAAAAATTACGTGCTAGACCATGTCGCAGCGAGTGTTTCGTGAATAATCACGATCGTCGTTTTTTACCTCGTAGATCGTGTGTGTTCGCGGTATCGTATACAAGGTGTACACGGAAGTAAAAAAAAACGCACGGTGCCGCCGAGAGGGAGACGACAATTTGCAGCGTGGTGTGACGCCGCGTCAATGTCGATTCGTGTTGTTCGAAACGGTCGTTCCGAAGGTTCGTAAGCAAAACGGAGTATGTATATACACACGGCTCTCTCCCTTTTTTCTTCGATGTGCGCGCGGACAACGTGTGCTACGTAGAGATACAAAAATAATGGTGCGCTCTCTATGTACTATTTTATCGCCGAGCTCGACAGTGGCAGTGAAACAGTGTTTTCGTTGGCCCCGCGTGTATCGCCTTATTTTCTTTCTTTTCGTATTTATTTCAGTATGTATATAACGTTGATAGCCAACACGACAATCGTAATTTGATCACGACACATGTAACGTAAAGGCGAACACACACAGCGTGGAAGATAGGAAGCTGGTGCTGGCAAATCGAACGATCGGTTCTTTTCCCCTCTACTCCGGATATTAACGAAAGAGGGAGAGGAGAAATACAGAGCGAGATACGTAGAGAATGAATGGCCCTGTGTGTGTACGTGTCTACGTGAGCGTGTAAGAGAGATAGACAGTCCTAGGCTCGCGATTGGTTTTCTTTCGTGACTGTACCGCTTCTGGTCGTCGACTTGTATCTGCGTACCTTTTTCCACGCATTCGATGCGCGCCACATATGTATATGCTGCACCGCGTGCTACTGTCTCTCCGAAACAATGCTGGTTTTCGCTCCATGCTTTCGGTACTGAAAGTGAACGATACCATTAATAACCGTAGAAGTCTTTAAACGTACTCTTCTGGTAAACAATTTCAACAGTTACGTATGTTTTTACATATATTACGGTTTGAACATTAATTTTCGTCTAATTGGATTTCATATAATAATTATATCTACATCACGATGATAAATGTTTATCGTTGTGAATGCTAAACGATGTTTTAATTAGCCATATTTAATTTTTACGCTCGTGGAAGAAATAGTACGTATATCATACGTTTACCTGCAAAATGGCATCGTAACGAGGAACGTTTTTATTTCTTTTTTTTTTCTATATTACGGTTTATCTTCGAAATTCATAGTGCACAAATCACGAGTTAAGCGGAATAACTATCGCGGCGTAAAACTCGTTGGGCGTTGCATTTATGGAAAAGCCGGTTCGCGTGTTATATAAAGACCCTCGGTTCGTTTGTAGTGCGAATCAACTGTCGGTGAAAGAGGGAATTTTGCACGAATCAGTGATAAATTGACTCTATCTCCGTTTCTTTTCGTAACATTAGAATATTCGAATTTCTCATTGTGACTCATAATTCTTAAACGTTATTTAATACAAAAGAAAACAGAGTATAACTCTGCTGTTCGCCTAAAGTTTTCCTTCAACTTTGTTTCTTGGGGGTATGGCCCGGTGAAGGAAAATATGAAATTTCGAGAACATTATAATACTTGTGTGACTAATATTATTTGTTATATATATATATATATATATATATATATATATATATATATATATATATAGAACAAAAATCCTTTTATGTATTGGCAAATATAACATCCTTTGATAATGGTATCGAATCAAGAAAATACCACTCCAATAGTCGATTATAAAATATTATATCTAAAAATGGATAAATTGTAAATTCATACTAAGATACATTTGACATGTTTCTGCCTATAGTATAACGATATTAACAATATTTTCTAAATTTTTAAATAACTTCATTTATTCAGGAATGTAAGATACATAAAAGATAGACGTGAAATTTGAAAATAAAACCTCCATTGCAATTACACCTTTTGTCTCGTATCCTACAGAAAAGAACAGCAGGGTTAGACGAATCTGCAAAAATTCACCGTGATAAACTCCATAAATTGAAAATAAGAACTGATGACGTTGCACTGCTTTTTTTTCTTATTTTCAAATTTACTTATCGCGTATTACGATTCATAACTACGATGATCGCGTTCAAGCAGTCGTTCAGTAGTGAAGCAAACGTGTAGATTAACAAATGGTGACGATTCCACGCACCGGATCCTTGCGGATTATGGACGAATAGTGTGATTGCACGGAATTAGTCGCAGCGGATCGTCCGTGAACGTTATGCAATGTCCGGTGCAACGACCTGCGTTACATTGGAAAAACGAGGGTTTTACGGGCAAAGCGGGAAGAGTCTATCGCGCAAGGATCGGGCGCGTGTTCGCCGGTTTCAAACGATTGGACCATTCGCGTTCGTTAAGTCGCACACAAGCAAAACGCGCGTGCGTATAACGGAACGCAGATTGCACTAAATTCCACAGTCCAATTGCATTGCGGACAGCAGCAGAGCGAAACGGTCACAGTCGCCCCAGTGTATAGACGCGTGGTCGATTAGAAAGACAGCGAAGGCTAAATATAGTGCGTTCGCGTTAACAGAGAGCTTTACAATTTGTTAGTCGGACATACAACCCCCGTTCATGAGCATCGGAACATTTCTATGTTTCGTTCAACACGTGATAATTGGTTCGACGAAATGATTAATCAATCGCATTGTTACGTTCACAGTGGCTCACGAAAGTATTGAAACACTTGTACATACATTTAATGAACATTATGTGTTTAATCGCGTTTAATTCCTTTCTCGTTCAGTTTCTTCTTCACAGTTCTCCTTGGCAAGATCTAGAGTAATTATGAAGTAAATAGCATATCGGGTTTCTTTTAAGGTTTCTTTTATTCTGCACGTTACACGAAACATTCTGAAATTTCATTAGAATTGTAACGAGCCTCTAACTCTATTATGGTAGACATACATATGTATGTCTGTCGTAAACATATGTACATAGAGATATAGAGAAACGATAATACACGTGGTATGATAACAGCAATGACAAGAAACAGATAATATCTGTTATCCGTGTTTATAAATACAAAGAGCAGTGAAAAAAGTAGTCCATCAATTCGAAACTCACAGTTAGTACACGTGTATTCCAGACTAATTTTCAAAATCGTTTGTCGAAAAATTTTCTTTCTCCATTTCCCATTTATTTTTTCACGAGGAATCACTCTATGCTCGGCTGTACCATTAATTACTAGATACACCCTGTATATCTCGCGATGAGTCGTCATTAGGATCTATGGTACTTTACCTGTTCTGCAGATTTTTTTATGAATAAGAGTTTGAGATGAAAGTTGGACCGTGGACGTATTTTCATTAATCAAGTCTTCGTATTGAGAAGGTGGTGGGCAGATTAGAGGAGAGACACGATATTTATAACACGAGTGGTTGGTTCGTTGGCGCGTCTAGGATTATTCAAATCGCATATTTATTTACTTTAGCCATTCAATTTTTATTCTTCCCTTTTTTCAATCTAGTTACCTCTTATTTTTCTTGGAAATGAATCTCGATGTGATTATAAAGTTAAATTGAGTTGCTCCAATTTTTTTCTCGTCTTTTTTTCTTAATTGCACTCGTATTGCCGGAGAGAATATGTACTTATCAAAGACAGGTCTTTTGAAATTTTGTTTTTAATTTAAGTAACGAATATCAGATAAATAGAAGTTTATTATTTCGAAGTTGTTTCGCCATGAATCAAATGGTACCTAATTTTTTTTTTTATTCTTTTGTCGTTCATCTTCTTGTTCATAATTTTCGTTGGAAAGGTAGGAAATTAATTTCAAATAAATGTGAAATAAATATATTATAGTGTATCAAGTTCGTCTTAAGGTTTCTTTGATTAATTAATTGCCGCACAGACATTCATTAAATATAGTCTAACTTAAATATTCTCGATTAACGCGTACACCGTGTATCGCACAACAGATACATTGTTATCGACGATCGATAAGGATCGAATAATCTACTGTCCTGATCTAGCAAAAACTCGTTTATGCACATGGTAATTAAAATCTAACAAGCAAAAATACTTGTCTTTAATCCACGTTTGCATGTTTTTATCTGCGTAGCAGCATTAGTGCCATCTGTCAACGACACGGAAAATTTATTGAATCGAAAAAAGCCGTATTGTTCGACACATCAATATTACATTATCCACGCTTGTTCGAATCGTTGCTTCAAGTTTCATTGATCACGAGGATATGTTGTAACCAAAGAATGAACGTGCAGTAAATGTCATGTAACGCGCAGTAAGTACGTGTTGATACAAAGATTTTCAATTATCAAATGCTTTAAAGCAGTGTTGGAAATAAAAATAATTTCAGGGAAAATTGTGAGACATAATTTTAGAATATAGAACTCGACATTAGTAGCCTGTAATAAACATGTAAAAGATGCAGGCTTGCAATAATTTTGAAATTTCACGCTGCAAACAATTACGGATTTCAGTGAAGGGCATCGAAAGCCCTGACATATTTAAAACGTTTTGTGCTTGTAATATTTCTTTTCTCAAATGAAATTGTTTTAACAAGAGTTTATTTGGTAATAATTCGTTGCAACATATTTCTCGAATTACTCCAATCAACGTATATATTAGCCGTGTTAAGTTGTACTAAAGATATTTTACATTTTGTGTAAAATCTCCTCCGTCGATTCGAATTTGGCGCGCTTAGTATCAACCAATATTTCCTATTTGCCATATTCCCAAGCGACGTCTATTTCATTAACCATCTTTGCCCGGAATCTTATCAGAAGGGAATACACGTTAAAATCGAGAAGCGATCTCATTGAATAGATCTTGCGTCGGAGCGGGCTGTATAGCCGACGGAAAAGTGGAGCATCGGTCAATATTACGCGCGCGCAAGTAATATCGCGTAACGTGTACACCGAGTTATTGCGCGAAAATCCTCGTTTTGCCGTTAAAAAAAAAAAAGAAAATGCGGAATACCGTTCTCCAGATCGATATATCGAGGTGACGACGTTGAGAAAAAGGCCTGACCGAGATATAACCGTGACTCTTAGCTCATATGATCGCGTGCAAAGAAACCAGTGTCTCTTTGTCGAGGCGAAGTGTTTTCGCTACGTGTGTACTGTAAACGACACGCAGCAGTCGGACGTGCCAAGCGCGTTCGCAACGAACAGAGCAAGAAACCTGTCTGACGCACTTTTAGCAGCGCGCGCGCGGCCCATGATGCGATGGAGTGGGGGGTGTTGAGCCAGGGGCGCAGCATTGAACGCGGGAACCCTTTTCCGTTATTAGAGAACGTTGAATCAAACACGACCGGTTTTCGCGTGTACCGGGTGATTCATTAGAAACGGATCAACTGTCGTTTCGTTTGTCTCGTTAGAAATAAGGCGGGAAAATAGTTCCAGGCGTTGAGCGAGGGAATGATTGTTTGGGCAGAATGAAGCCTAAAGGGAACCTAAACTTTAGAAAGAATAAAGTTCTTTATTCCTATATGACGGATAAATTTTTATGTGCGTTGTAATTTAGATTTATTTTGTCTTCTGTATTGGAGCGGAGGATCAGTTACGTGTGAATAGGAATTTGAATAGCTCTTTTTCGTTGTTGCGTTAGAAATAAAGTGTGAAGCTTCAAACCTCGAGCGAGGGAAACTGATTGTTAAGGCAGAATGAATACTAAAGGGAACCTAAACTTTAAGAAGAATGAAGTTCCATGCGAGGGATAAGTTTTCATGCGCGTTTAAATTTAGATTTAATTTGTCTTCTTTACTTGAGTGAAGGAACAACTACAAGAGAACAGAAATTCGGATGGCCCTTTTTTCTTGTTTCCTGTTTTCTTTTCTTCTTTTTTTTTTTCGTAAATGTTCCTTGGGAATTAATAAAGTATATCTTATTTTTTAATAAAGCGATCTTTTTGTCAGATTCGTTTCATTTTTATAGTATCACGTTTTTGTAGTGAATACTACCAAATGATAAGAAATTTTGGTATGTAAATAGTATCATAAATGTAAGGATGTATAGCCACTGTATATAGACTTTGCTATTTTTAATTTAAATTCATCTCACTCTTTATACTATGTTAAAAATATTACTGCGAATGCTATTCAAATGAATTCTAACGCTGTTGTAAAGTGAATTCAATTGGAGTAATTTCATTTATTTGATAATTTCAGTCTGTGCAATGTCTCTATTTTTATCGTATCTTCTTTCGAGATCATTTGCCTGACAGATTATTTACATACTTGCAAGTTAGAATAAATATTACCACGAGAACATTACGCTGTATAATAGATTTAGAAATGATAATTTATGGACAGACTCTTAATTGAATAACACTTTATCCATTTGTGCAGTGTCCAGATAACGATTTGGCCGTTATATATTAAATACCGCAAGTGACGATAAATCGTAAATGGCCGAGTCGGTAAAATATATCTTTATATACTAAATGACGATTACGATATGCACAGTCTCTGAAATTTCCATATGGAAAATAAAAATAACAATGATATTAGTTAAATCTACGAATTATTGCTCATTCGCTGATTTCTCAGTAATCGATCCTCGTTGACGTAATCGAGTAATTAGAAAATGAATAAATGAAAAATTCAGTCTTGGAAATCCACTATCAATGCGCATGATAGCATCTCGTTGATGATAGGTGAATCTTTATTGGAAATTAGTCTTTAATGTATACAGAGTTTCATTAAAAAAGATATCATCTAGACATTTTCAATTTTATTTGTACGTCTTTCTCATATGTTATGTTCATTACAATAGCAACGTTTAAAGTTTAATATAGTTAACATAATATGATTATTATAGATACCTACGATACCTAGATATAAACGATATAAATATACATAACATTTAATATATTATTCATTGTATACGTACATCATGAGTCAACTTTAATGAATTATACTTTACGATTATACTTTACAATTTCGCGATGAATATATCAGAGAGCTCAACAGTTCAAACAATAATTTAAATTACTAATAGGAAATTGTCTTGGCACAGGGTGGAGAAATTAGAAACGCAGGATTCTTTAAACATTTGTTATTGCCTTAGAATTATTATACCTCGCCATGTTTATTCGATGCAAAATTATAAATGTTTGAAGATGTTGAATATTCTGTAAAATTTTATTGGCTATTTCCAGATAGCTTTACGACTGATCATTGTGATTCAGCACTGTAAACAATAGAAGTAAATACCAGGATTAGATTATTGTTAGAGCAATTTGTCAGAAAGGAAACCTTCCTTCAACGTGGAGGAAAAACGTTTCGGTATTTCCGTCGTTATAAATGCAGGTACCGAGCTTAGTGCTTCGTCACTTAAAATGGCAATAAAATTTTACCCGAGAATTTAGACACGTTTGTCACGAATTTATTAGTATCTTAATACAAAAATAAACAAATGAACCTTAGTGTAAAATTTCTCCTTGAAGCACGCTAATTACAATAAATAAAAAAATTCCGGAAGTTTCATTTGGGAAGGAAATCGAGCGAAGCGAAACGATTAGAAAGTTAAATGGAAATAATAGTTATTGAACAAATATCTATGGAAATGTGCTCTTCTGTGAAAAGAGCGCCAATCAGTTGCACTTATTTTCTTTCAATGGTAATATTGATTGCATAACGCTTCGCTTGATGATATCTTCAATTCTAATGCAACAGCATAAATTTCGTTTCACTATCTATTTACTGTATATCGAAGCTGGATTGTCCTTCGTAATGGCTGGTGTAGTTCCTTTCTCTGTGTCATGATTGCTGTTGATCCAATTTGTAATCGATGCAAAATTTGTTCAAGTGTCGCTGTTAGTATTAGCTCGTTTGAAAAATTGCATCGTTTTGTGTTTTATTCTTGTCGTGTAGTCGAGTAAGACATGTATTTAATTAATGTTCGTAAAATTGTCTTTTGAAGTTTAAGATTATCCTAAGCTCTACTGGATTATAAAATTAAATTGTTTAAGATAGTTTAATACAGGGAATATAATTTACTTAATCGAGCGTTCATAAAATAATCTATAGCTAAGAATTATTCAACATCATATCTATTGTAATATCTTTTCAAAAGTATTTTTAATATTTTTAATATCGTTTGATAAAATAATATTTAATATACCATCTAACGTAGTCTACCTTTAAAGGATTATATTACGAACACTCGATTGAATAAATTATATGATATGATACAAAAGAGGTATTTTCATCCATAAAAATTTATATTCCACAAAGTTTCAAAATATTGTATAAAGTCCACGTGAAATTGTTCATCGTTGAAAGTTTGTTTCGTCGCAATATTCTAAAAGCCGATCGCTTTATTCTCAATCGGACGTGTACTCTCCATTATTAAAGCTGACATTAAGTAATATCGAACTTTTATTTATAGCCTTTCGAGTCGACCGGCTGAAGTTTCTTTTGTTTCATAGAGTCTTCTTAAGAAATATTCAAATTATTTTCTGCAATAGATCGTCTCTCATTTTTCTACTTTGAACGCCGTGACAAATTATTGCATTGTTAGATTACTGTCATGCTTTCTTGATTTAGAAACCAGATATAATCGACAAATTTCTGCTCGAGTTGCCATTTTTTCCTATTTGATTTTTCGATAAAATAATTAAAACAGAACTGCTAATTTCTATATATATATATAAATGATGATATTTAATTAATTCCAGCTTGCGGTAGATTTTTAATGGCGTACAACGTTTGATTTTCATTATCAACATGTTGGTAACATCACGGTCACGTTGAGAGGAGGCGTTTGAACGATAGATACTGTACGACAAGATACGAAGCTGTATTATATGTTCTGCACATTTCATAGTTAGCAAACAGTGATAGAAATAAAATATAGTTGAAAGAATTATACACTTTTTAATATTAGACGAGTTGAATTAATAGAAAATGTACGTAGAATGAAATTTGTTGTTACGCGTTGTTTATACACGTTCGATATAAAATTCTTTACTTATTCTCCATGTGACTACCTTTCAGGTATTTGTTTTTCTATCGTGATCTTTCATATCAAGTGTCTAATAACATTGTGCAGTATCATTCACTTTATTTCTATCTTCAGTTTATAGATGGAAATTGAAAAAAGAAATATCGATAAATATTTTGCAATAAATAGAAAAATAAAATTTCTTCAGCCTTTACATCTCCAAATTTTAAAAATGGTACTTTCTGCCAACAGTATGTTCTCGATTATCTTCGTTATAAATTTTCTTAATACTCGATACATCAAATTTGTAGAAACTCTCGTCATCTTCTTTTCTTCTCTAGCCATCCGCGGGTATACTTTCTAGAACTAGTTTCTTTATCCCCTGGAGAAAATATTTTACTGCAAAATTTATACAAAAGCTACAAATATTAACGCTTCGAAGTTTACCCTAATCACAACGTTCTAGTTGCCCATGTACGGATTAATTTAACAGATGGATCAAATTTAACTAGCGACGCGGAATTTAAACCTTGGCAAAATACAATTTTTGCGCTCTAGTAGAATCTCTTGTTTTCTCTATACAGAAATACATACGAACACTTCATAAACGCGTCATTTACACGCCTCCTTGAACAACCCTCGCAAGAACTCTGCGGCTCGGCATAGATAAAACAGTTTTGCGTAAAGTAAAGAAAATTCCATGTACGATCTTTGTGCTTGAAAAAGCGTCATCTTAAAGGGAAATTGACCTTTACCGCGTCCCCAATAGGATATCGCGGAATTTCAAAGGGACAGAATGGTAAAAGGCGGAGCGGACAAATTAGATCGAGCAGACGGCTGTACATGTGTTCACGTGTGTGTGTGTGTGTGTGTGTCACGTGGTGCACACTTTGATATTGGCTCGGCGACATTTCCCTCGCACTTTTAGGTATTTATCGCCTGACCTGAAAACTGAACGAGCGAAACCCTACTTGCTCTAAGCACTACACATCATTTGCTCAGGAATGACTAACATTTCGTAACCGTAAATCCCTTTATCTGCGCTTTATTACCATTTTACTGTTGGAATTTTCTCGAACGATCCTCGTAACCTTCTGATCCGAGCGTGGACGGCCTCTAAGAAGTTTTAGCGGGTAAAATCTGTTGCGAACACCGTGCAAATCGGTGTATTAGCTGCGAGGGGATGGAATTCGCGTGACAAAGGTGTATTATGAATTCTCGTTTGATCTAATAACGACGGCAGTCCTGTAATTTATCTTATCGTTGTGTGTTTTTTCTCGCTTAAGCGCTAGGTATTTCATTCGTTTTCTTTTTAGGAATTTTTTTTTTTTTTTTTTTTTTTTTTGCAGCAATGTACAATGCCGCGTGTTTTTCTTTGAGGATATAAAAGATTATTATTACGAGAACATGGCACTTCAAAAACACACAGGGATGAGATAAAATTTACGAGAGTATACGATTCTCTTCCCTTTGTTGGATAAAATGAACTTGGATAAAAAACTTCTTCTTGTGGTTTATAAAAATATGGGATATTTCTAACGTTAGTTTAGAATAGCTTAATGGCGCTTATCGTTCGAAAATTCGTAGTGTATGGGCTATTAATAAAAATGTGGGCGGATTTAATCCTGAGATACTGCAATAGGATACCGCTGTATCCATCGCTCGGTTTCTTTTCACTAGTTCCATGAGATTTTATTGTTCTTGAAGTAACTTAGTAGCTCGGAATTTGTTTGAAGTGGTCGTTAATAACATAATAAGATTATGTTGCTTCATCTAAATTGTATTTTTATATATTTCTGTGGTTAGAGTATTCGTGGTCTATAGCGCTGCATTAAAAAAAGGAAAAGGAATTGATTTAAGCTTTAAACTTTTCGTTAATAATATTCATGAAAATAAAATGAATTACTCGTATTATTCTGATCGAAAATTGACGGAGAAATTGGTGAGAAATATGATGGAACAACTAGAAGATTGGCTGGAATTTATATGTTTGAATTGCTTTGCATGAAAACTCTATTGTTCGTATTGGAACAATTTATGGCAATTGGTATTTGCTACGTTAAAAAACTCAACACATAACGTTGGAAAACGTGTATTATATATATATTGTTAATATATTGTTTGGAATAATTAAGTGGCAATCTGTTTAAACATTTCTTTCTCAAGACCAGCGTGATAAACGTTTCGTGTCCCTCCTTTTTGGCTGTCTTTCGTTTTAATTCCATGCATTATTCAAAATATTATTTAATATACATTTCTATTTATAATTTCATTTGGCTCTACTTAGGAAGCACTTAAAATAAATTTACAACCGCTGGCTATTTGTTATGTTAATATTTAGAATTTATACGACCCAGTTTTTAGGTTACATCCTTTAACAAAATTGATGTGTTTCAAGTAGCGTTATATATACCGTTTCCTTTCCGAATTCCTCCATAGATAAACAGTATTCTAAATATGGACATACCTAAAAAATATGTATGAAACACCGCGACGCTCTGATTAAATTATATAAAAATGAACTATTTTCAAACTGTGTATTTCTTTTTGAAAAACGAAAGATACGTTGCAAACGATTTTCTGCTTCGCATACGCTTCGTGTCGAATAATCTTTTACACTTTAAAATTGCACAGCAATGCATAATGTTAGAATACTAATTAAATAACGCTGTTCGTATAATAGATCGCAACGTTTTCATAAATAGTGACTATGGGAGTTTTATAATGAAGGACATAAAATGATGTACAAGTCAATGATACCCAACTTACAATTACTGCCAAATGAAACATTCTACATTGCTTTATACCGCTTTAAATTATCTTTAAATGTTACTTTGCAGAACATTTCCAGACTATTCGAAAATTTTTACGTTTTCTGTGAAAACAATTTTAGACATTTAGCGACAACAACGATCGTCTTCATAAATTGAGAAGTATTTTTTCTTAAACTAACTATCTTTTAAATTCGTCGTTAGATTTATCACCTCATTTATATCATGTAAAAAACTGATGAAAATTAGAGTCGAACAGCTGAGGCACTGAAAAGTTAAGTTTATGAAAAATTTGTATTTTCGAACGCTTGATACAAGCGTATTATGGCAACTCCATTAGTTACCTTCTCCAGACACGTCCCACACACGTACAAAAGACAGCACACGATTATTGAACATATTTTTCTCTCTCGTTGCCGTAGGGTTTCTTTGTGACAGAAAGTTATATTTAAGTGGCTTCTATACACATGCACGTAATGAGGAAGAGGTTCGTTAGAACCAACAAAGAACAGACAGCCAATGATACACACACTCTCGGTTAACGCGTGCGAGCCTTGAAAATAACGTCAATCCGAAACGGCATCTTCTTTGTCTCTTACAACAGTGAAAATCATAATACAAATTTAGTTACGCGGATTCGTTCCAAATAGAATTGCTCAAGCATTGGCAATTATTGAAATTTAAAATGTAATTCTAGCGTGTAAATGGAACTCTCAGGAGCCAAATTGGTCAATTCTATCTTTCGTTAATTTCAATTTTCTGTTTAAAAAAAAAAAAAAAGAACAAGAAAGATTACTTCTACGAGTTAGTTTATTACAAGAAGAAGTCAATAAATGATAGGAAATTCCAAGGTAAATTTAAAAAATAGTGTTTGCAACATTTCACTTCTTTTTTATTTATGAACTTGTTCGAATAATAGGCTCGAGTAATGTGATAACAGCCAGAATTTCTTTGAGCAGTTACGTTTAGAAATTATAGAATGCACATTGTAATATTTGTATAAACAAATTGCAGGGCAAACAATTTGTATAATAAATCGCCAATCTCTTTCATTTTTGGTTCATGCTGCAAGTTGATTCAGACGCCAGACATCAATCGAATACCAACTAAAACTAAGATCCCGTTTTGGTAAATGAAATTTTATTATAGCGTCAATTTTAACTATTTTTCCAGAAAGAAAATTGTGAGTATTGCCAGAACCTGGATAAATATATGTGTAAAATACTAATGTAGAAAAGTATATAGATTCGTAGTAAGAAAATCTGAAAAGAACTAAAAACAACGTCTCTTAACTTTTACACTCTGCATGCGTTCATCGAAGGATACGATTTTTAATACATTTATTCTAAATTTTTCAAATTTATTCCAACCTTAAAAGCATGAAAAAGAAACAGACGAAAATTAAAGAATTCTCTTAACGCTAAAACTATCGGGAAGGTAACGGCAACGATAAATGAAACACAATGAAATAGTAAGATAAACGAGCAGTTAAAAACTAAAGAATTATTTTCTCCGTTTCAAGTTAAACTACTACTCAAAAATAAACGATCAATTACGCAGTGCAATGATTAAAATCATTTATCCTCTTTAACAAATCTAACTCGACCAGCCGTTTTACCAAATTATTTCAACATCTTTGATCTGGAATTCTGTATGTAAATCAGCGTTTGTTGCACAGCTTCCTGGAATACTCTGTGCATCACGCTGACGATAATGTAATGTTTATTTAACTGTGCGAGCGTTGCGATTGCTGATCGTTCGTAATCCCCGCGTTTTCCACGAAAATAGAATTCCCGCGGCTTAGAAAACTATACGAGAACGAGTTGGAAATGTCGTTGAAGAGAATTACGGTGGTTCTTGGGTCCCATTGGTTCGTCAGTACAGTGAAAATCGCGTTAAGTTCGCACCGGGAATTGTACATATTTTGTTTATTTTTGAGAGGCTTTGATGTCGAGCCGGTCGTTCCAGCTAAGATATATTTGTTCTTCGCCTCTCAGCTTCGTCGTTAGCCTGTCGCCGGTGAATCGGTGGAATTATGTTGGCTTTATAACCTAGTTCTCCTTCATGTTTCTCACCAATTGTTTTGTTCCCTCTTTAATCTCCTACTACCATTTTAATTTATCGAACCGGCGATAAATGAAATTTCGTCGGACTCGTTTCGCCATGTTCTCGGGATTTCTGTTAGACTTGGGCAAATTATTTGCGCAGCCGGACACGTTAAAACGAACGAATGGTATAGCGAATATGTTTTGACGATAATATTAGGATGCTATAAATATCACAGGTTGGTCCTTTTTATTTATTTCGAATTATTTGTAGTCTCTATGAGCCTTCTTAAAATCTTTTTACCTTTTGAGAAAAATTGTGAAACTTTGTGGCAAGGCAGTTCGTAAGAGAAAATTGTAACTCGAGTAAAATTCATTTGAGGTTTTCATTCTAGTCTTTTTAGTATTAATTACATTTGATTTGTTAATTATAATGGATCTTTAAATAGTTTACTTCTACAATTTCGAGGTACGTAAAAATTTAATAGGCCTATAGTTCCATACATTCACAGACCTGTTGTTTAAAAAGGCTTCTCAACTTTTTTATTTTGTTATTAAATATGAAAACTCGAGTAGATTGCGGTTGAAGCTTTAATTCTAGTCTTTTAGGATCAATTACATTTGAATTGGTGATTATAATGGCTATTTAAATAACTTACTTCTATAATCTCGAGATATATGTAAAAATTTAATAGTTTCATATACTCGCAGACCTTTTTTCTTTTTCTTTTTTCCTCTTTTTATTACTGGATATGAATAACCATAACACATTTCTTGAAATGGTTTTGCAAAGACGTGGTATATTAAAATCTGAGCTTAGTTTTACCGTCGAGCAATGTATATTTATCATTGGAATTAATATTTGCATTCAGATAAACGAAGATAATAGAATTGTAGAAGAGCGAATCGCAAAGTGACATTACTCTTCGCAGTGTTATTTGAATAATTGGAATCTTGGCATTCGACTCTCCTTCTTTCGTGATTATATAAATATCCGATTAATAGTGACCCGTTATACGTTTTTCCATCTTTGTATATATTCAAGGAGGTGGATTTAAAATCACCTGCTTTGATAGTTATTGCTTCGTCGATAGATTAAATCAGAAAGCAGCGAGGTAAATACGTAGCCTGGAAAAGTCTTTCGAGAGATAAAAAGCACGATATGTAACCCGATCGATAACTGACCACGCTGTTTACCCAATCCACTTTTAGAATTCTATACAACGAGCTTCAGAATTAAAAACTATCTTCGAAAACGTTATACATTCATCGGGATACTTGCAATCAATACTTGCAATCAATCGGATTCCTGTCGAATGTTGGCGAAAGTTTTCGCGATATTGTACAAATCGTTTCATTTTTAATTTCGTTTTTTTTAATTTTGTCGAATTTTCCTCGATAGAGAAGCATTATGAATAATAAAGATCTATAAAGAATAATAAGCAGAATAATGAGATAACAATTATTGTGTGTTTATTTAGCTTTCAATTTTTCTAATTTCTATTGTAATCGGTTGTTCGATCGCAAATATGATTGAGGACCCTGATTCTTTTTCCAAATTTGGAAACTACGTGATGGATGGAAAAACGATAGGATGAAATCTTTAGTTACATTGAGACACATTATTTGATGTGTTCTTTAAAGTTTGCTGGTTCGTAACAAATTTTGTCACGTTTACTATTCTTACGTTTTTCTTGGAAAAATCCACTTGTCCACTGAGCTTTTACATGCAATAAGTATAATTAGAATTCAAAAGTAGATTGGTATATCGATTGGAAGATGACTAAAATATTTTACAAAATGCATCATATTTCGTAATAAAATCCTCAAATTCTAAGATCTGATAATTCCAGTAATAACCTGAAGAAAATTATTCTCCTGAAACTATGTTGAAAATTGTAATAAGCGGTAAAATCATACAAAATTATAGTATATCGAAGATAATTTATGGAATGGCAATAGAATAGAATAATCTATGGCGTGTAAACCACGATCGTGATATATTATTAAAATCTTCTCGTGTTATTTTAATTAGACCAAGTTACGCAGAATCCTACCAACCCACAAAATAACAATAAATTAATTCAATACAATACAGATTCCATAATTTTGTGATATGACCCGAAATTTATTTGAAATATTTACTTTCGCTATTCAATTGGATTTTTGTACCTTTTGTGTATACCACAAACTCTACGAATAAAATGGCTCGAAAGAAGAAGATATCTTCAAAGATACAAAACTTGAAGAGGAATCAAGAACAGCAGGAGGTTAAATAAGCCGTTAAAAAACATTGAAAAACAACAACGAGAGATAGAATATATCCAGTGGAAATAAAGTTACCTTTCTTTAAGAATTAAAAAATTAGTACTCAATTTCAGATGATTGAGAATCTGTAGCTTCCTGTGTAACTTCTTTTAAAACTTAATTTATAATTCACGATGGATTTGTACATGTAATATTCCTAAATTACAAGGATATAGCAATATGTTACACGAATACGCCATGTACATCCGAGTAAAATATAATAAACTGCTTTAACGCTACACTCGAACTTCTAAGGAATAATTAACTAATCTGTATGCATATTTTGATTGCAGTGCAAGGACTGAACACACCTGGGAGCGATTGAAAAGCACGTCCCAATACCCCTCCAACTAAAATCACTCGCCTAACCTTTCCCCTGCCCACCTTATCCTGCCTCTTATCCTTCCCCTCACCCCGTAAATCTCAAGAAGAGCTTTCGTTTGGATCACAGGACCTGTGACTTCATTATGGACAGTATGGATTCGAAACCAGTTTTGAACGATGACCCCTCGGTCACTCTGACCATCCGCCTGATTATGCAGGGCAAGGTAAGACCACACGATACAGTCCATTTACTATGCCGTTTATTAATTAACCTTATCGCCTTGGTTCATTAAACTCGTGACTCCTCGAGAGGTCCGCTCGTTATCTCGTTGAGATTGAGCGGTGAATAATTTGCGTTTACGTATTTCCTGAATATTCTGTACGTCAAAGAACATGTCTATCGTATTATGATCAGTGGAATATTGGAACCTTTTGCAGTTTTTTTATTTGTCTTTCAGAAAAGTAAAGAAAATTCCTAAGAACGTTAAGAAATTTTGAAAAATTTCTAAATTTAGAGAATTAGAAGCAATCGTCGATCGGTTATCTGTTTTTCACGAGTATACTCGTCGTGAGGAAGTGGCGATATTTTGCGTTACAACGAGCCCCGTTAGCAATAAAATTAAAAAACGAAACAGTCTATTTGTTACAACTTGATTCTACATTATAACAGCCACGCATACTCTGCGTTTGACGAGTATACTCGCTTACTTTTTGCGACACATTTCAGGTACACGCTCTTCAAAGAGGTTGCAGCAGCTAACTGTTTAAGAATGTAAAATTCCGCCACATTTTTTTATCGATTTAGATTGTAGGGAATTAAATAGAATTGTCAAGAATTTTTCTAAATTGTGTGGTTTAGCGAAATCGTTAGAATTTCTTGGAAAAAAAAAAAATAAACTTGGAAAAGCGTATAAGTTCACAAAACTGATCATTGGAAAGGAAGGGCGGGACTTTGTTCGAAGGATGAAAAATTACGCTCGTCTTAAATTTCATTTATCGATGGAATTACCAACAGCAATAATCGCTAGGTTCTTTCGTTATTTTCTTTTATCATTTCATAGCAACGTACACTTTAATCGACGGTTCCAGAAAACATCCCGTTAATACGTTTGATGAATGCGCACACCGTCCATGTAACGCCTACAAGACATTAAACTCATCGTTAACAATTGACAGTTACCCTAGTTTTTTGACAGCATCCTGCTATATATACATATATATAGTTACGTAACTAGCATTCTCTCCTATCAGTTACGGCTCACAATGAAAAACGCTGAAAAAAAGTAGAGCAACGAGAAAATAATGAAGCGAATTTTCGCAGCGCGTTATTGGCTCAGTCGTGGAATAAACAAATTTTCGTTATCAAATAATTGAATAGCCGATAATTTTCTGCTTCGAACTTTCTGATTCAAAAGTTGCTGTAAACTGCAAATAATTCTTGGAAGAAAAAATTCTCTCTTAATTAACTTGATCGTAGCTTTTATACAACCAATGATACACAATTCGATATACAGTTTTTGACTTCGAAGCTTCATTACTTTTATGCAGATAAATGAAATCGTTTAATTGCCACGCTTGCGTAATCGTACGTAACATAACGTACGATTATCTGTGAGAATTCATCTGACATTGGAGACAAGTTGCAAAGATAAATCAGAACAAGATGTTGCACAATGTTGCACCGAAATACACATTTGTCACTCTGCTCCTCGTTTACACAGGGAAGCTCACATCGATGTTATAATTACAATACTTCGGTGGTTCAGAAATATCGATACAAATGGTACCGGTATTATTAGCCTATTCTGAACATATTTTCTGGGCTTTTGAACCGAAGTTCGTAGCAAACGCTTGACCATTTGGATATTCTAAAGATTTGAAATTCCCTTGGTAAATGGACGCGTAAAGTAAACAAAGTTTCGTAATTATTGATTGCTGTTCTTAAATTTCTAAAATCATACGATTAATTCTTCAAATGGGAATATATTCTGTGATATCTCTTATATCAGTTTTTAATTAATTAGAGAATTAGTCGGGAACGAAGTACTACGGTAAATTGTAACATTAAAAGCCACAAAATTATTCTCTGAACCTAGTGAGTATTAATTAATACGCATCGAAAGCTACAAATCTATTGGGAATAAACATTCATCGAAATATTTCATTACTAGACCACGAGTTTTTATGTATTCAGGAGAAATTTAAAATACAGAAAATGCGAAAATACGTAAAATATTCAAGATAGAGTATTCCTTATAATATCTAGTGGACGAAAGGAACCTGTTTTTAAATTACACTTCTTCCACTCTGTCGATAAAAATCGAAATTTGCATAGATATTCTCGTTCCACTCGTACACATTTACTAATTTCTAATTTCTCTGTGCTTCTAAAGATATTCTTATCTCTCTGACGATACTCCGCTCTGTTAGAAACTCTGTTCGTTTCTGTACGTCCAAAGAAACCCAAGGGTCATCCTTGCCCCCCCAAAGTTTTTTTTTATTTATTTATTTATTTAAATTTTACAATTTGTCCAGTAGGACATTTGGTAAAATATTATAGTTTAGTGGCATATAACATGTGGGTGGTTACCCCCAGCGGGGTTTGCCCCCCAAAGTGTCCTGCTGTATATGCAGCTCCGAAAACAGTTTTGCAACACAGACGGACCAACGGGTAGTTGGTGTTCAAACATCGTCGAAACGATTTAGATATCAAACGACGTTGTACACAGCGTAGCAGTAAGAAACTGTTGCTGGAATATAATTCATTGTTGAGATATAACTCTCGATGGCCGCGTCTCTTGCTAGGATTCCAACACAAATCAAGAGCGTGAGCAATGTCTGTATCGCATGCTTGCATGCTCGGCACGGTGGATTTCTGTAGATCGTGTGTAGAATTCCGGAAACCGTACCGAAAGATCGTCATTAACGTTCTCCGGTTCGCAGTCTGCGATCCTACGAGATATTCCACTGCCGCCCCCTAAGAATATTTCCAAGATGGAATTCAAGCCCAGCTTTCTATCAATGTAACGATATTTAAACGATGGGAATTTCCCTTTGAGGATTTTATTTTGGAAATTGGAACTTAAAGCTAGGTTGGGATAAATATCTTCACTTACAAAATGGGTGAATTTACGCGGGGGTTTTAAGTCAGAAATTGAAATGTAAGAGCAAGTTCGGATGAGTATTTTAGCATTCAGAATATGGGAATTTACATGAGGGTTTTAGTTTGAATATTGGAGTTTGAGAACAGATTTGGAGAAGTATTCTAGCATTCAGAAAGTGGGCAATTTACTGAGGGTTTTAGTTAAGTAAATTGGAATCTAAAACTAGGTTTGAATAAATATTTCATTATTTATAATATGAGGCTTTACTGGGGGTTTTTTCTTCTTTTATTTCCTTTTTCTCTATTTTAGCTGGAATTTAAGAATAGGTTTAGACAAATATTTTACCATTTTCACGATATGAAGATTTACTTGAACATTCTATCTTGGAAATTGGAATAACCAGCCTGCACATGAAAGATACGTACGAAAACAATTTTTAAACAAGAGGCTCGATCTCAAAATTATTAGAATTAAAAGATCGCCGATGTAGACAATTGTTATTATCAAAGAACATTTTCAGGATAATAAACAACTACCATACTATCGTATACGTATAAATATTAAGAAATAAAACAAAGAGAACGATCTAGGAATTGTCAAAAGAAGAAGCTAAAAACCGTATTAGCAATATTATGAAAAAGCTTCCTTGTTACGTCGGCCGATTTTCTACCTGAGCCAGGCTACGCACCGCGGGCAGGATGGCAGCCAGATGTCCGCACATCCTTGTCGCGTACCCTCAATAGCCTCAAAGACCCGTCATAAACCTTAGGAAATTCTTGCTAAGATCCTACAAGCCGGATGTAGCATCTGTTTAACAATTGTCCTAAGGTTTATTGTCTATTGCGGGAAGTTAGCTTTTCACACGTACGATGCCTCATACTATCAACTTTCTCTCGAGGGCGGCTAAGACCCTTCCTAGTCCACCAATCGTCTTATTAGTCAATGAGAAACAATGTCCACTACCTTCACTTTCCTAACAAAAAATGTCACGAACAAATCCGCTGGTCCCATGCGCTAGACACACCCATCACTAGCTCTCCTCCGACATAGCATCGTAACTAAAAGTCAGTCGTCACTCAACGTTAAATCAGTCAACAAATCTGTAAAGGGTTCTACCCTGATGTCAAAGTCGTCATTCGTCGTCAGAATAGTCAAGTCTGTAATGGGTTCTACCCTTAAACATTTACTTAACTCGCACCGACGCATCAGTGTAATTCTTTATACTTAGTAAGCTGTTGGAATAAACTATAATTTATACTTATTAAGTCAGTGTAAATTCAATCAAACCACCCCTATTATCGTAACTGAAATAAGGGGATCGATTAGTTTCGCGGCGTCGATCGTTTAATCGTAACGGGAATTTACGACTCCCGTTGACGTGCTTCCTCGCGATCGCGTCTCTCCGCGAACGGTCGTAACAATCTTCAAAATAATAAAACGATAATAACGAAGTAACCATAGAATAATCGTATACCTAAAAGAAAAGGAACGATCCGGAAGCTGGTCGAAGAGGGTTTAAAGAGATGCGTGGAAAGCGATATTGGTTGTGCCGACATTGGCTAACAAGGATCTTGAGACACGACTTCCGGGTGTAGGAAAAGCAAGGTGCGAACATGAGGAAAGAAGAGGCGGCGGAACGTGTCTCATAAATACGCGACGATAACTGTCAAAAGGAAACAGTGTGATAGGCGAATCGACGAACGACGACTGTCCGGATTTACAGCCGGTGATGCGAGCCAAGACGATACTATCCTCGTTGCCCCGGGGCTTCGACAATTACGATTTTTTTTATTTTCGTGTCCGGCACTGGGAAGGCCGGTATTTTCGTCGGACTTGGATTACCGTCCGAAAATAACGAGTGCACACAGACATCTCACCGACCGTTTGTAATTGACCTCTCACCGTAACTTACGATGGATCATTCGTTTAACCCTTTAACACATTGACTGTCACGGTGGCAACCGGTGACCTACGTTTTATTCAATTTTTTATGACGATCAAAGTCAGATAAATTTCACAAGCCATGGAAAATGTTGGACAATGCGAATGACTTAGGTAACGTGGTCGGAGAAAAATACAGTACGTGGATATAATATAATATTTTGCAATAACAATAGCGTTATTGTGTAGTGCGTTTGAACGTGTCGCGGCTCCGTTAGAATACATCACATTCGTGTCAACGCGTTAAGGTTTGTAATGTAAGCGGATTTACGCGACTGATGGAAACGTAATTCGAATAATGAGTTTCTTTAATTAGTTGCATACAAAAATGAGAGAATATAATAATTCAGAGGGCAAATAATGCAATAGAAATTTTCCAGTTCTTGCCATTACTTCGTTTTCTGTTAATGTAATATCGAAGTAGATTCGGTTTATAAGAACCAGATAAGTAGGTTCGGTCGTCGATCGTCAGATATTAAATTTCGATTCCTTAGAGGGACTTTGTATTGCAGCGGCAATTTTGGTTATTTCTCTTTAGAGAATTTGGATAAATATAGAGCAAAATGCTAACGTGGAAAGCTCTGATTCGGAATCTATGGATTTGTCAACAAAATTACAAGAGGAATATAAAAAACGTTTCTTATTGAGGACACAATTTTTATCTATTTGCTATCAAAATTTATTCTAACATAAATATAAAATAATATATATATAATATATAATATAAAATATGAGGAAGGTTGGAAGTTAAAGAATTCGAAAGATGGATCAATAGTACTTTATAAAATTGGCAACAACTATAATGTTTTAATCCTAAGAAGAAGGTATTTTACAAATTGCACAATTTACAATTACTGATCGTATAAAAAGGACATTTACACTGTGGACATGTACGATAATTTTATAATGTGAATTATGGTTAAGTAGACAATGTCTGTTCAATTCTAATAACATGCATTTCTCTAAATTTTTAATGTTTCAATTATATGCACATTTTTCTGACTGTTCGATAATATCGAAATGCAGGAACCTCTCGGTAAATCGAAAAGCAAAGAAAACAATCTTACAAATACTATTTTCTAAATATATTTTGATAATATTCGTTTGTGTAATAATATTCATTCGTTCATGAAAGTAACTCATTTGTTTTCGAGAATTTATCGTGGACATTAGTCGTGTATTTATCTGATGAAATTGAGGAATTGATAAGAACACGAAATTAGCCAATTTAGCTTCTAAGAGGCTTACATAGCACTGACATAACTTCAACGAAAAACCATGAAACATAACTAACCAGTTTGTGAGGCGAGAAATGTGTAATTGAAATAACTGCAACTAATTAGAATTTTATTAGCCGTTGATTTTGAATGAAATTTATCACGTGTTAAGGAAAAAGAAAGAAAAATCAACGTGCGAATATACATTATAAATTATACAGGCTATGATACACGAAATGGTATAATTAGTAAAATAATTGGTAAAATGGGATAGGTATAATTAAAGTGCATATGAAGAATAAATTTTTCGAGTCGATGATTTTGAATAGAATTTATTGTCGGTGAAAGGAAAGGAGAGAAAAATCGATGTGTAAATATAAACTTCTCCAAATTCCAGGGTTCATGTTGGGTTCACGAGGCTGGACCGGAAACAGAGCAGTGAGAGGTATTCCGGTCGATTTGCTTTTTTCGCCGTGGCTGTCGCCCGGTCGCGGCTATCCATGACCCGAGTCAATAATAAATCGGTTAGCGCGTGTGCCAAGACTCTCTCCGTGTTACCATTTTATTTTACTTTGTTTTCGACACGGATTCGCTTTTTCAATCCGGCCAACGAATCTTCTTCTTTTTCTAAGATTGAAAATAAAACTAAGCCTACATCTTCTTCGAAACACATTTATTAATAGAGAAACGTCAAATACAGAAAGAAAGAAAAAAAACTAACGAAATGTATACACTGTAAAAATAAGATGGAACTTGGAAATGCAGTTTGAAATTCAAATTTCTTTTCGCTGAATTTCACACATGATACTACGGTAAATTGTTTCTTGGACGCAATCTTCGATCTCTAAATATTTAACGAAATTTCCACTCTTTCGAAGAAAATCGATTCCAAGATGTTGCGATCGAGAATGTTCAATCAAAAATACAAAATATCGACATTTTGAAGAGAACAAACTCAACGATGCACAATTTGCAAATTTAACGCTAGGAGATTTAACAAAATTTTCAATCCTCTAAAAGGATCAGTTTATTCTTTTTTTCTTTCTTTTTTAGTAGAAAAAGAGACAATTTAGCGATGCATAAATTGTAACTTGCTCGTCTAAAACTCGAAAGCTTCGGTAAGATCTCTATACCTTTAACAGAGCAGAAAATCAACGGCGCACAGTTTGCAAATTTAACCTCAGGAAACACAATAAAATTTCCATCCTCTCGAAACAATCGATTTAACAACGCGCCATTTCGAACTTTCTAACTTTAAAACTCTAAAGCATCGACGATATCTCCGCGCTTTCGACAGAACAGAAAATCAACAATGCACAATTTGCAAATTTAACGCTAGGAGATCGAATGAAATTTTCATCCTTTCGAAAGAATCTCTCTAACAGCGTACAATTCGCGATTTTCAACTGCAATCATCATACAGACTTCATCACAGACGAAATTTCATTCATCACAGAGAGTAGCGTTCGCTGGAAACTCTAAAGCACCGAAATCGTAACCGGTTCCCGTCCGCTCGAGAGCCAACGATAGAACTCAAAATTGCTCTTCCCTTTCCTGGTTTATCCATTTGTTCTCTTGGTGGTTTCGCCGGCAATAAAACCGGCCCGCGCCGCGTGCAAACGCGAATCCTTTCGCTGCGTTCTTCGCTCGTGTTCCGGTAGATAATATCGCAACTGTAAAGGGGTGGCGCGTATCGACTGTAGAGGGTTGAACGCACGAGAGCAACTCGTTTATTTGAAACCGTTTCCGTGGTTGGAGATAGAAGTTTGATACAACTACGAGAAAAGTAAGGAATTTGTATGAAAGAAGTCGAAATGAAAGCTGCAGTGGGACTTCATTTGTATGGACGATCCACTTTGTTATCCGACGTGTTATTAATTAATTAATTAATTAAATACATTAAGTTCTGTTGAGGTTATTAGATGTATGTGAAGAAAGGAACGCGTGGATAAATTGTAAGGTAGAAAATATATTTTAAATACTGAAGTGTAAATACAAATCAAAATATAATCGAACTGATCCAGATCCGCACGCTAGCAGTGTTATCCTATGACTGGAAACCCTGAAGCCATCGTCGCCTGTCTACAGTTTATGGTCTGCCTTCGACCCAGTCTTTTGTCTATACGCTGTCGATGGCTTCAGTGCTTGAGAAAACTAAAAGACCAGATGCAGAGTTTTCTTAGACGCGGTGACCACTTCACCAAGTTCGATATGTAAATACCGTATTTTTCAAGTGGCAAAAATGATGTTGAAAAATAAGAAAAATTATTAGGTGTTCATTTATAATTTATTACATCATACATTATTTTGTTAAATTCATTGTACGAATATATCGATCTATAGTGAACGTTTTATTTCAACACGCAATGAAGTCGATGCCGTGAAGACGTACCGATATTATTCTTCTTTGACGTTTCTCAACGATCTAACACGCGTAGGAATTTTTTAATGAAATAGACGAAAACAAATTTCTTTCCATTTTTGTAGCCATGGAAAATAAGAATTGTAAAAATATTCCCATATTGAACTTGTTAAAATTCACTGTGATATAGAACTTGTTAATTACCCAAATTATATCTTCTTCATCTAAGAGTTGAACGTTTAGTGAAATTTCTTTTACTAAAAATCATCATTTATGAATCGATTTAACGAAATAACAATACAGTAATTCATAATTAAAAAGTGGATGTGAAAGGAAACGCGTTGGATGGCATTAGAGGGCAACGTGGATCATGCAATTCGTCGCGAATCTGACTGGCTGCCAAGAATTTGAACTTCCTTCCCTTCGCCGATCCGGCAACCTTCCATTTCTATTTTTTCGCCGATGAATAAATCACACAATGCATCGTTAAGCCACCTATTCCGCAATCGATAACTTCGCGCGTACGATCGATAATAAAATTTACAATGGATATATAAAAGTAGTAGCTTTAGAATGAGAAAATTGGCTCTATAAATCTACGGAAAATTAATTATATGGAATAATTATAGAATTTAATTGCATGGAATATTATACGTTATATGTGCCGAAATATACGAAAAAATATTATTTGGGAAACAGATAGTATATCACTGTGCTTATGATACTTTGATTTCTACAAACATAAATAGAAGAAGAAATAATGGTAACATTTTTCGAACTTATTTTTTTTAGAATCTAATAATATAAAGTAATTAAAGGAAAAAGAATTAGATATGAAATTGTACGTATAACACAACGTTAGATTTTAAACATATGCTAATAAGTATTAAATATCATTTCGCTATGAATAAATTCATCGATGTAACCTGTTTTTTTTTTTTTTGAGAATTGGATGTATCATTATGAAATGTATTTTTTTTAGAATTGATATATCTATGTAATCAAATTAAAAAATTGGTGATCGTGATGCTTATGGGAAAGTAAAATAAAAATTGAAAAATTATTGTAAAGTTCCTCGTCGAGTAAAGCTTTTCCGCACAAATATTCGAATACGATAGACTCTGCAAGCTCGAACACAATCGATTCCCAGCATTAAGTTCTCGTCTCATATTTGAAGTGTTTGTAAATTGAACTGATCCGTTGAAACATTCAAAATTTGCTCAATATAGGAAATTTCGAAGGATCGTATTGGTAAATAGCAAAAAAGAAAGACAAGTATAATAATCGAATGTTTTTTATTTACAATGGTACATATGTATAAAAATATTTTATAATATGAAATAATTAATAATTTTCCTACGATCGGCTAGTCGAGGGTTGCGATTTATTGACATCGCTGCTTTACGTTTCTTTGCAGAAATACATTTGCCTATTTTTTCGTACTTTTCTAAGATGTTCCATTGTATTATCGGTAAACTGGTCGATACTGCTGTTGACAATTGCGATGTTCTCAATGACTTTTCTACAAGGCTGTGTGTTTTAGCGGACAGACAAAACGACCACGTGATGGCTGCATGACGACAAGTGACTCTTTGTCTCCTTGTACCGAGAGTTTTCATTGGAGTTTAGAAACAGAATTTTCCTTGACATCTTTGTTCCAACATCGAGTTTAGAAGCTCAATGTTCCTTGACATTTTTATTTATCCAAACTTCGAGTTTCCCTTCCAGTTTAAAAAAAGCTACATTTTCCTTGATATTTTTATTATAAGCCCAATTTCCGCCCGAGTTTAAACCCTGAATTTTCCTTGACATTTTTGTTGGAACTTCGAAACGTTGGAAGTTCCAACGTCCACCGTACGACACTTTCGTATTTGATTTCGATTCGGAGAAACGAAGATAATATCCGAGAAGGTATTCAGCCGATTTTACGATCTATTACGATCCCATTACCGATCCGAGGTTCACCTGTTCACAGTCTAGCGAGCGCGCGTCTTGTTCGTGCACTTCGAAGTCCGATCCCGCCGTCGTCTACATCCGTAATTAATAGTCACACGAGCTGTGGTCGCGGCACTGGCAATTAATGTCCGCCGTCTTAGCAATTAATCGTACTCGGTAGACGTCGAACGAGCCGCCTGGCTCTGTTAGAACATCTTTTTGCGACGCGCATTGTGTTACTATCTGCTTGCATCAAGAAACTGGCATCGAGACGCTTCGAAACCGTTGAATCTCCGACGAGGTTGTATAGTAACTGCAATAGTATGTACTTTTGTGTCTGTAGTGGATTTCTGTGCTAACGTGATGTTAAATCTGTGACGGGAGTGTAGCGATTTTGGAATTGTTTTCGAAATTAAATTGGTGGCTGAAGTGGCCTCTCTATTATTGGGGATAGACCAAGTTGGATCCGTGACGAAGGAAACGAAAAGTATTTTCAGGATCGTTTAGCATCGTAATCGATAGAGGAATGCGGATATTTATGATCGTGATTTCATATATTTACGAGTATAATTAAACAAATGGAAGCTGGAAGCTAAATATTACAACGTGTACGGTGCTATGGACATTTTGTCTATTTTTTGCATATTATGTGTTTTCTAACGGTCTTGCTACGTTTACATTTTCTGTATGGTACAGTCAGATTCTATTTTAGGGTATTCGTAATTGCATTTATCTGGAATTTATTTAGAATTATCAATGAGATTAGTATTTAAATTGAAATAGACTAGCAGTGTGTATTATTAGCATTGAGGTTCTCCAAAGGCTAATACTTGTACGAAATGTAGACTTTTCTTGTCACGACTTTTATTTGTTAAATAAAAATACAAAGATACAGGTTTCTTTAGATAAAATTTTTAACAAGCGATCTGCCAACTTGCTAATTTTTCTACACGAAACTCTCGTTAAGTAAATAGTAAAATAACATAGGTCTTTCCTGATACAATTTTTGGTAATAATTAATAATTATAATAATACAAAAGATACGCATGTTTGTTGCGAGTCAGTTGATTGACTTTTCGAATGGAAAAAGTAGCATTTGAAATTGTTTCCTGAATCGAAGTCCAGGTTAAAGTAGAATTACTCGAGTAGATGATGTTGCATGCGTAATAATGAAAGTGTAAATGGCATAAAACTGTAGTGATCTTAATTCTCTCGTAAATAGCAAAGTTGAAATTAAATTGCAAATCGATTGAGAATTATAAAATCCAGTTTAGAACGAAGGAGCAGTATTTATAATTATCTTGACGATTCAGTTTGTTACAATCTCTATTAGTAGAGATTGAGATATGTAGAGTTGGATTTCTGATTAAAGCATCGTAATTGGAATCGTTCACTGAATTCGAATGGATCGAGTTTCTCGCACAATTTCTGTTATTAAATTATGTGCAACCGACTGTAAGACTCGTTGTGCAGCATGCTTAACGCTGTCACTGAATTCCGTAGTAGATAGATACAATAGAATTAAATTTCTATCCCTCGAATATATTATTTCCTGATATTTGCATCTCATTGAAAAGAAAGAAAATATATGTATATATGTCAAAAATATGACAAACGAAGTATGATGAATGTGTCTTTATATTATATTCTATCGAAATTTATGTAGAATTAAATTAAATTAAATTACAAAGTGAATAAGAATGTTAAGTTCGCGAAAGAGTATTATGCTACTAATAGATCGATAAATTATCCAAGTTGAAGGAGGGAAAAGTGATATTGAAAATCTCTTGAATATTCATAGGATACTTTAAATTAAACGCTGGTAATTAGGAAACTTAAATATCTCGAGACTTCGTGGCAACTTTGTGAAAATCCTGCACAACTTTTACGATTTTCTCGATACTTCAAATCTTTCTTATAGTTGGATTTCGTAGAGCTTAGTAACTTAGAGCTTAGTAGAAAATATGGGATTAACAGGAATGCAATTTTCGGAATTCCATTTTCTCGTACTTCGATATTTTACAAAACTCTGAATTCCAGTTTTCCCGTGGAAAGGCGCAATTTTTAATTTTACGCCTCAAGTACGTAATTGCTTTTATTAATGTTTTTACTCGCAAAGATATATAAATACGATGACACGTGTCTAATATTACAAGGCTGGTTTTATAACCGCATCTGTCCATTAATTCGCGTAATAAAGACTTTATATGCTTATTTTCCCATTAACGAGATAAGCCTTTTAACGTGCAGAAATAGCACGATAAGGTGATCTCAGGTATGGTTACGTTCAATTTACGGGAAAAAGTCACGCAATCTGTTCTTTTAATAAATCCAGTATTAAAATAAAGATAATGTGTTCCAGCGTTTACGTCGATATTTGATATAATAATCGTTCTCGTAAGTTTTATGAAAAGAGGCTTGTTCCGATTAATTTCACGAGGGATGACGTAACGTCTTGCAATTAATTTTAACAGAATTGCGTCGATGTTTCACCTTCATATCCACTGGATTCTGTCGCCATCTAGAGCTGTCCTTGATGATAATAATAAAATATACTATACAATATATGAGACTATAAAAATAAAATAAAAGCTAAATAGCAAACAAATTTTCATTGAAATAGAACGTGTCAATTTTAAAGATACGTCAGGACCTCAAAAATGTCATATTCATATAAATATTTATGATATTTATAATTCATACAAATATCACCATTATTCGTAGAAAAGATACGATAAGTGGACTGCGGATTTCCATGGAATTACATATTTTTATTAACAAAAATAACCAAGGGAATAAATAACCTACATAAAGATTTATTTCGCTTATAAAATATTGCAACACAAAGACCACGCATAATATGCAGCGATATAACAAATATTCCAAGCGGAGTCTTGTTGCAACGTTTGATAGGTGAAATAAATCTTTATTCTCTTCGGTTACAATCCCTTAGCATTCCATTTGCGTTACATCTTCTACACATTTGCATAAATAACGCGGATCCTCGAATCTAACGACGAATCGTATGCTGCATTTTTCACACAGGAGCTACGTTGAAGTCCAATAGCTACCTCGTCGACCGATCGAGAGCATCACCAAGAACCGTCTTTTCAAAGTATCACCATGTTTCGCTCTAATAAAATTTCCCAATTCACGTAAATCCCCATTCGCGATCCTAAATCCCCGCCTCTGCAACAAGAATACATTCCCAAAACCTATTACTCCGTCTTCTGGCAAACATCTCGCCATTTAAGTCCTTCGTGCGTCTCTGAAAAATCCTCGGAGATCTCGCGAAACCTTCGATTCCCAAGTAACAGCCCAATTTCTGGGGCTCGACATTGAAATCGTCGAAGAATCTGAAGAACGTTTCCAACGCTGCTAACAACCACCGCTATCGTCTCCACCCTCTACCCCTGCGACTGTACACCTTTTAAACTCGCGCGTGTAACACACGTACGTGGTTCTAATACACGCGAAGCATCCCCCAACGCTCGCGTGTCCGATACACCGACGTCGGTGTTCGTGCTGAAGTGCAGCACGGAAATTATTGCACGTTTCTGCATGTCTGGATGATGCTCCGCTCCATAGGGCTCTTTCCACGGCCGGTTCGTCGGTTGGTCGACCAGGGGACTCCCTTTATCCTATCGGCGCGCACCCTTCGCTCGACTCGACCCACCCTCTTGCAGGGTTTCCCTCTCGCTCGGCTTCCCTTTTCTCTCCTTCTGCCTTTTTCCCAGCTGCGAACCACCAACCCCCGTCTCGACGTCTCCCTCGCGGCTTCTTACTCTACTCACGGCAAGTACTTCCATGACAAATCTCGTTACACCCGCGTTTTTCTATGCCGATGGCGTCGCCAACGACAGAGATGATGGGGCTTCCCTGTTCCGCCGTCGTTCTTCTCGCTCTCTCATGCCCGTTTTTCCTTTCTCCGAGCGCCAATGTTGCTGCTCTTTTCTCTTTAGCGTGGTTACAACACGAATAGAGGCGCCTGAATATTGGCTGTGCTCGTTCTTTCACGTGGTCCTGCTGCGCGACATGGGTGGGATCTTCCTTCGTGATTGTTGTTTGATTAAGGACCTTGCGGAATGCAGGTTCGTGTTTCTTTGGGACAGGGGCGGGGATGTAATTAAATGAGTGGAATGTTTGTAGAGAATTGCTTCGTTCGTAGAATATTATTGTTAATTCGTCCAGTCGCGGGGAGACGCGATCGCGATGAAGCGCGTCAACGGGAGTCGTAAATTCCCGTTACGATTATAACAATCGACACCACGAACAGGTCGATCCCCTTATTTCTTGTGGGATAATAAGGGTATTTGTTGGGGAATAAAACTGTAGTCTACAGTCTTAGAATGTTTATATTTTAACAACTTTTACACTGGAGCTTTCGTCGTATAGGAAGAAATAATTGATATAAATGTTGAATAACAATACACTTGATATATGAGTAGTATTGGCACTGAGTAGACTAATATAATATCAATTTGATCGAAGTGAGAAGTACGCGAAGCTTGTGGAATAGTCGTGTTGCCTGCACGACGTTTAGTAGAACAGTACTACTGACTCGTCTCGTTCAATTACGGAGGAAATCTCGGTATGGGTGTCCTTTTTAATGGGAAATACCTGTTATTTTTAATGGACAAACAACCGCTTTCTCCGTAAGTTATAAGTGCGGGTAAGAAACCTAAGGACTGTCTTAAGGACCATCCATAAACCGAAAATACTTATGTACAGTCTGTCACACAAGAGCGTGTCTGCGATATCTGCGAAACCTGACACCTAATCAGAATGAGATAAAAAGAATGTAAACAAACGAAAACTTCTCTAATACGCGTTGCTGAATACCTTTCAGTTTCATTTGAAACAGTGAAAGGAACAGAGCTTTTTAATATGAGTGCCGCGTACGCGAAACGTCGAAAATCGTCTGGCATGGGCGAATGAAAACAGAGATCGTGATTGGAGTAATATAATATTCACTGATGAATCTTCGTTTTGGGCATGGTGTCCTATTAGGCAAGCTGAGAGGAAGACGTATCACAAAAATAAGAACACTTGTACATCACATTCGAAAGATATGGAGGTCGTTACCAGAATCCTACGCTCAAAAATTAGTCGAGAGTATGCCGAAACGATGTCAAGCTATAATCGCTAATGGAGGAGATTGGACACCCTACTGTAATAGCGTATTAGTGTTTTAGATGTAGATTCAATTCATATAAATTTTTTTACAAATATATAAATATTTACAGAAATATCGCAGACACGCTCTTGTGTGACAGACTGTAAATAGAAGTTAGGCTAAAAAGATTCGGTTTATGGTGGTTCCTTAGGTTTATTGAAAGTCAGTATAACGGTATGTCAGTCCCGACGATCATACCATGAGGGCCGTCGCAGGGACCGTCTTACGCGACGTAACAATTATAAAAGTATGTTTCGGAATAATTTGTATGTTTTTTTCTTTTCTTATTGTGCGCATTCTATGGTCTTCTTCAGGTTCGAATTTCGAATACGAATTCATAGAAATTTGCAGTACAGTTATTGTTTGTAGACTGCGAATTTTTATGCGTCTGTACAACATTTCAGAATAGGAAAATGCGTAGAATGTAAGTTTGTCGTACGTTTTCATATGCAAAGCCCGATTCGTTCAACTTCGGTGATAGTTTCTTCCATTTGTAAGTGGTTCGGTGGTGGCGAAAAGAAAGTTTAAAGAGTAAATCGGGGGAAACGCTGCAATTTCGCAAAACTGGATTGGAATTGACAAGAGAAACGAATGTATAGGATATAATCGTGCGAGAGCTAAGTACGGGAAAAATGTTTAATACAAACGTTACACACTCGAGTATCAATTTTAAACTTTCTTCTGTCCGCCATCGTATATGAAGCTTTCTTTATGAAAGGTTTCTTCATAAAATTGGGCAACGCTCTTACGTCAACATGCTTAATATATCGTGACAAATAGACCATATGAAAACGTGACGCATCAAACGCATTTATGAATTATCGTGTTGCATTGTTTCTCTTCAACCTAAATTTAAGTTAGATGGCGATGTAAATTCCTTGACACGAATCTTGTACACACGTATATAAAACTTGAAAATATTTCGAGAACACGATACGGTGTTTCACAATAATTAAATTTATTTACTCTTCGATATTGTTTGGTCTAGTTTAATTTTATCGGATACGATCATAAAATTTAAATGACGGTTGAAACAATTTTTATTCCTCTGGAACGTCAGCCGATTAATCCCCTTACTCGACATGGGATTCACGTCCGCGATAAAACCGATCGTCCCACGATCAATCCGGAACCGATCAGGATTTCACGCTAACTTTAATTCAATTCGATGGTCGCGTTTTCATATTTTCGGTGTTTATAATTCTCGCAGTACGAACTGGCGATAAAAGTGCCTTTATTTCCATATCGAAGCAATTGGATACCAAAAGCATTCGAACGAACTACCCGTTCGTGGTTAATTTAATAAACTTTCTAACTAGCAGAAAGAAGAAGAAAATCTATCGCGTGTATAATCTGCAAATAAATCGCATCATAAAACTAATTCTTAATTCCCTTATTTTTATTTTCTAAATTCAGTACGTCTAACAAAAAGTAAACTAACCACTTTGGTGCTCGTCAAATTTTTCTCAGATAATCGTCACGAAGACACTCGTTTTCTTCTAGCCAGATAACACGCTAAACTTCTTCTAGATTTCATTTCTAAATCTTTTCGGATATTGCTATCTTGTCATAATCTTTCGCTTACATGTAATTCGCTTTGTAAATCACGTTGTAGGTATTTTCTCTTTTTCTTCTTTCTTAATTTTAATATATAATAACAACGCACTTGCGATATTATCATTACATTCGTTCAAACGTACATTATTATTTTGCTATTGAAAAAAATTCGTCTTTTGAAGGGGTTGAGGACGATGAAATAGAAAGTGGAAAATGGTGACACGTCCCGGAGGGTCTTTTTTTGGGGATGATAATGTCGTGGCCTGGCATATTGCGAAATGGTTGGTTTGCAAGGCTCGCGAGCGAGTAAACGGATACACGGGCTCTTTCGCGCGAAATAAATACGTCTGGCCGCGTTTTTGGCCAGAGAAGCATTATGTCTGCGGGGAGAATATGCACGGCGAACTCGTAGGATAGGCTGGACAGTGGCCAGGGATGTCGGCCAATCGCTTGGTCCAATGCGAATTATCACGATTCCATTATCCTTTCAATGGTACACAGACATCTCACGCAACTGTTCATCCTCTTTGTCTTCTTCTTCTGCTTCATTCGCTTCTTTCGCTTCCAATTCGACCCTTCCAATTACCTCGCTGATTCTCCAAGGATTAATAATTAATTATATAACGAGTTGAGTGTGTTTCTAAAAGAATTTGAAATCATCTGGGAATGAAAAATTAGTATACAAGAAGCATGTTTTATTTAAGAAGAGAATCCGAAAGAATTGTTGCATAAATAACTGGAATAATATTGTGGATAGCATCACGTTCAATTTCATAAATTCAATACCTAGAAGGCTAGCTATAATTGTATATTTAAAACAAAAAGGTTCTTGAAATTTTAATTTTTTATATGTATTTAAATCTTCATATTCGAGCAATTTTTAATTTTCAAGTTATTTCAAATGCCTGTATATTCTATAGCAACTTAACAATTCTGGACTTGGTTAATTCTTATTCGTATCTTTATACACAACGTTATTAATATCTTTCTATTTATTTTGAATATTTCTCTCCAAATATCTCAGAGAGTATGTTTATGTAAAATTCCAGAACTGAGAACCATCAGAAATTTGAATGGAAATCGTTCAACTATTATCTTTATTTGCATATTTAATTATTGCTATTATCGGAAGAATTTCTAGGGTTAGATTAATAACGTCTTTGGACTAGAACGAAAGATCAGAAGATTCAGAGAAGCTCTTCAATAATATGATACTTCTTGAAAGTAGAACATCGCGTAAACGATTCGAGATTGGCAGAAAAATTTGATGAACCAGCGCAAGTCTCAAACGGTAATTCTCGCGTCAAAGTTAATTCGACAGTGGATATTTAAAAAGCTACGACGAATTCCGAGATTCTGAGGCAGCTAGAAGTTAGAGTTGAAAGTTTTCTGTCGTAAACTCGATGGAAGACAATGTCTTTAACGATCGTTTTTACGCTAGTAAAATTATTACAGCGCTCTAAACTGTTTTCATTGCTGTTTACCCTAGTTATCGATACATATTGCGTCAAAAACTTGTGAAACTTTGAAAAGGTCTGCAAATTATAATAAATAATAGAGTAAATTATTAAGTAAATAATTTGCAAACCTTTTTTTAAGTATAGTAAATAATAGAGTAAATTATTAGGTAAATACTTATATATATATATTATATAAATTAATTAACATTATACTTATATTTATAATTATTTACCCTAATTAGACTCTTCGAAGATACTAAATTTCTGAGATAGATTTATATTCTTCCTACGACGAATATATTTGAAGAATGATATTTATATTTGCGACGATATCGTGACAATTCTTGTGTGCAGTATCAAGACAATATCGAGTGCTTAATGCGTTTTGAACTTTGTAATACAGAAGAATGAAACGAGCTTTGACTGATAGTGATTTCTCGTAAAACATACATTTTATTTTTTCTCAAGAGATAAACCTTACTTTTCGTTATGAAGTTTCTGCGTGTTGCGAAAATGTTTAACAATTTTTAGACGCTAGAAATCTCGAAGATTAACATTCTCTGTTTCTCAGCTTCGACTATATGCTTTCTACTTATCATTATAATCACCTAGTTTTATCATTGAAATATTTCTTCATTTTTATCATGTTCAATCAGATAATCCAAAGAATGAATAAAATTATTATCGTTGCACTTTTCTTTTATTTCTACCGCCTTTTTGAAGAAAATTCAACAATCTGCAATATTTGAACGTTGACAAATAATCTAGACTCGATGAAAATTTTGTCACTGTCATTTTTTTATTTGTATCACCTTTGTGAGAAAATTCAACGATCCATAATATTTCTAAAAAAAAAAAAAAACAAATAATTTAATAAATAAATAAACTGATAATTAACATAATGGTACCGCTATAACTGTTCGTCATCCGTGTTAACGCTGGTCTTTCGTGGCCAAATGGTTAACGCGTAGACTTACTAGTTGAAAACTCGAGAAAAGTTTCAACGTGTATACATACGCAGGACAAAGAAGAAAACAGAAGAAACACGAAAGAAAACGAGCAGAGGTAAGATAAGACACGGGTTGGATTTACGCCAGATATTTATGTCGATGCCACGCGATGGTACTCGCGTCGGAGGAACGGCCGTGACATTGCGGTGGTACCAGGACAAATTGTCGAAGGTTCGGTCGTCTGATCAAATACGTTAGAACGATATCTTTCGTCGCTACTGATGTATGAAATTCTTGTTGTTTGATAACGAAGAAGATTCTTTAGGCACAACGTTGATAACGCGATAGTGATTTGATAAAACGCTGTGACTGGACTATTTGGAAAAATCATAGAAGAAAAGAAACAAGCATTAAGATAAAATGGCACGAAAAGATATAGAATTACAAATTAGAAGACGTTTAGTAATAGAAGCAGTTGAAAATTTTGAGAGGTGGAGAATTGTTGCAGTTTACTGGATTCGAATTCGAGAAAAATGCAACGGCTGAATTTTGAGAAATGTTGTACTTACGGATGATAAAATGAAATTGTTACAATTCAAAGACTATAAGCAAAATACAGTCGTCAAAATTTACTTTGCAAGAAGATGCATTGATACTGCAATATTTAATCATGCGTATTGATGTTTGAAAATAGTCAAACACGTAAGAGACGATAATAGCTAAGAGCAAACAATCGTAAAAGCTATTTAATTCATTTAAAATTGGTCATTTTCGATATGGAAAATTAATCACAAAGGAAAAATTTTAATCGACGATGGGAAAACAATTTTGATTTTACCAGATTACTAGAAAAATAGTAACCTTAATCGATTCTCATAGCAGCAAGGAAATTATTGGAAAAGAAGGGTCCTGGGGAAAATCTTTCTAAAGATTTCAGCCAGATGGAAGGCAATTTGGTTTTCAAGCGTCACGTTGAAAATGGTATTAATCAACCAGAAAAACGCACGTATCGATAGAACATGGGTAATTTTTAAATGGACCATTTATTACTTTTCGTTCGAACTTGGATAAAAAAATCGTAATAGCAACCCTTGAACAAACTATCGATCTGCGACTTAAACGTTAATTAAGTCACGCTTAAATAGATTTCCCCAATTGCGGCAAAAGAGAGGAACAACAGTGGTGAAAGTATAGACGCTGCTTTAAATTACTTCTGTAGGTAAAACGCGATAAGCTAAGCATTTCATGAAATATTTGATAAAATCTTGAAATT
Source organism: Bombus campestris (assembly GCA_905333015.3). Classification (NCBI taxonomy): domain Eukaryota; kingdom Metazoa; phylum Arthropoda; class Insecta; order Hymenoptera; family Apidae; genus Bombus; species Bombus campestris. The sequence continues at coordinate 9,885,839 of HG995135.1, forward strand.
AGATTTTTATTATTCCACGCTTTCGTTATCGCTTGAAACATAGAGATATTTCATCTCATACAAATTCAATATTCTTTTACATAGAACGCACAGAATGCTTTTGTTTCAGTTTCCAGTTACAGAGAATTACGATCAAAATCAAAGGTAAAAATAATTGAAAATAAAGGTTAAATAATTACAGAAGAATCACGATCGAGATTGAAAGTAGGAGAAACAGGATCACAAATTTCCAGTCAAAATAATAATACGCTTCAATTGTTCTATTAATAAACAGAATATCCATTGACTTATGCAATCAGTATTGCAAGTGGACAACTATGAATAAGAATTTTGAGATAAGAATTCATCCTACAGTTAAGTTGCCATTATCGTTATCAAACACAATCATAATTGGCTTGTGCGATCATAATTACAAGTAAAGAGCTACGAGAATCAACTTTAAGTCATAGCCATCGTATAGTTTAATCGTTACTATTATTACCAAAGATTATTATTATTAACAATCGTCTTTTAATCTTCCATTATAAAAAGAAAGAAAAAGAAAACCGCCTCTGTTCTATCACTAGAAATAGCGTTTCTCTCTGTCATAATCTCTATCTACCTAATGTTTTCTAATACTAAAGATCAACAAAACTCGCTATACTCTAATCCCAAACACATGCAGCAAACTAATCCAGCATTCTTCCACATCCTGCAGCGAAAGATTCTGGAACTTGGCCAGCAACTGTCCAATCGTTGTGTCGGTATGTCGTGCACGTTCGTTTGTCTAATAATTCCAAGACGAAGCAATTTTTTCCGCACGAGTATGAAACACGCTGTGGCTCATCCCAGATGCTCGATCATCCTGTTCCTCTTCTAAAACCCCTAGAAACTGGAATCCTTCCGTAAAGGATGTGGCGAGAATCATGCGACCGATTGGAACAGCGTACGGTAGTGACCTCTCTAATTGGCCGTGCGCCAGCCTCGTCTCGTCGATGTCTTCTTGTTCCAGCTATATTTGCTTCTAAGGAGATTCGTCGACGATGACGCGTTGTCCAGCTGCCTGGTAGCGACCGAGGGGAGGGTTGGCGATGATTTACGAAGCTTGGCGCCTTCTCGGATCCCTTCTTCCTGTTTCTTTTGTTTTCCCGTGTGTTCCTTCCTACGCAGCGGACGTCGACTATTTCGCGAGACGCAGTGGAGAAGCGGATAGGCCGACGTGGAACAAAGGAATCGTCGACGTTAGGCTCTTTTTGCACGTAGACGTTATTTGCAAGTTTGTTAATTCTTCCGGAAATTGAAGGGACTGTAGGTTTTAAAGCTACTGTTGGAAGGACTGTCGTGTTTTTGATAGAACTGAAATCTATTATTAGCAGCGTAGAATATTAAAAATTAAAGGAAAAGTTATGCTTGAGACTTTTGTTTTTCTTTGTGAATATATTGAGTTGAATTTGGAAAATTTATAGTGAAAGTCGAGATAAATGTCTTTTAATATATTCCCAGAGAATTGGTGTTTAATTGTTTCGAATGTAAAATTTTCCTTTGATGCGGACGCAAGAGTTTTGAGAAATTGCACGCTTCTTTCTTCGGCTGGGAATTCTTTCGAGTAGCTTTTACAAATCTTTGGCGAATTCTTTTCATAAAGTAGAATATCGGAGCAGAGTCGTTAGAAACAATACCCATAAATAATTTGAGACACGACATAGGATGGATAATATCGAATATTCTGATGGAAAATTTAAATACTCTGAAATCTATTTTCGCTAAGATGACCACGATGTCATCAGCGCTGTCATAAATTATGCTTGTGACATTCCGCAAACAGTCGTAAAATCTAGATCTCATGCATCGCCACGTGATTTAGTTGCAACGTGTGTAGGAAGCTTTACGCTCGTGGAAATGAGCTATAAAGGGACCAGAGTCCTTTGAGTGCTTTAGGATGGTTCCAGAAATGGTACAAAGAAGCTGATGCAAAGTGGGCAATTAAGTGTACACGCCGCGTTTCAGACTGGTCTAATAACGCCGCTAATGGTGGTTTTTCGAGCAGTTTAGCGTGTTTGGCTGACTCGTCGATTTTGTTCCGAGTCGGACAAGGAAGGAATGCGGTTGGGAATGTTAGCGAGACCTTTCTCGATACAATTTCGTTTACTTCCTTTGGTAGAATGAAAGTAAAACCGAAACTGAAAGTAAGCAGTTTCTAAGACGAAAATACACGGTGCAATCCCATTTATTGCGATGATCTTGCTCTTTCTCATCGTTACTCTTCATTATTCGAATAAAAGATCGTAGGTATCTTGATGTATATTGATAAAAAATCAATAGTGAATTCAGTCTAATTTGCTGCTCAGCTAGTCGGAAGATTTTATAATTTTTATAAAGAGAAGATTTATATTAGAAAAAGAAGATTTATATCTTGTGAAGCGTTTAGTTTCACAGTGAACGAGCATTTTTTAACTTATTTTCCAACTTCGTAATAATTTTAACATGTCGATCGGACAAAAGTTGTTAGGAAACAAAAATGCCTGATACGTCAGACGTAACGTGTCTGACTATGGATGATCTGTTTCCACCGATGGCCTCTATTCCTCGTACACGTTACACAAATAATACAATTTTCTATTTATATGTTATTGGAATATAATTATAATTTGTATAATTTATAATTGGAATATACAGTAGTAAAATACGAACAAACATATGAATTTTCCAGAAGTCGTACACTGATCATCTCCATAAATGGAAACGTAGAGAAAAACAAGGATCGAAATAAAGTTTCGAAAAGTTTCGAATGAAATTTAAGAAAGATCTTCGCTTAGGTTTTTACGTTATTTCTCTTGTATGAGTCCAGTTATACTCTTCGCTAGATGTTTAACGACATCGGAAAGAAGTTAGCCGAGCTCGTTTCAAACGCTATTTATAAGACAAATTTCTTCGTAAAAGTAATTTGAAAGAAGAAATCCAGTCTCTGGTCTTGAGAGAAGAATGATTAAATGATTAAAACGGTCGGTTCACGTGAAACTAACCTTTGCACTTTGCAAAAGTATCTCCTGCAACATAATTAACAAAGGTCACTTTACCTTCGCAGACTGACAATTAGGTTGCCATTGATTCGCTGGAACGTCGCGCGTTAATTTTCCGTTTTCAGAAAGATAATTCGCCGGTTTGTCCGCTCGGGATTTAGCGTAATTTAGTTTCGCGGCGAGGCCGCGTTAAAACCTTTTAATTAACTGCGACATCGAAACCGACGCAATTACGTTGGAAAAACTGTCACTCTTTGAAAAATGTCACATTTACCGGCCCATCGCCTGTTCCTGACTCCTTAACGATTTATTTATACAAGCGGAATTAACTCGATTAAATTGCGAAATCGAAAAGTCCTGCCTGTTTTCGCGCGGATCGCGACGAAATTGACGTGGCAGAAAATTAACATTTAAAAATGAAAATTCAACAGCTCCATGATGGCCGACTTAAATATTCAGTGACTGACAAGATCATCAATTTTCCGCTTACGATTCTAAGCCATGATTGGCGGCTCTGAAAACTCGGTACTCGCAAAGCTCGCAAAAGCTCGTAATCCCGAAAAACTCGAGACTGCAGCGGTTTCACGGATATAAATTTAGGCAATAGGTTGCCTTAAAAACTCACAACTCGAAAGTGGCAAAAATAAATTTCGGACCAAAGACATGGGATGATCCTGGAAGGCTAAAGCGTCCACCAATTTCACGCTTGCAATTCTAGTCCATAGTTGACTACTCGGATCATTCGCAACTGTCACAGTGACAAAAATAAATTCTTCAAAGACTCAGAAATCCACCAATTTCACGCGTGCAATTCTAGGCCATAGACGATTGTTGGGGAAACTCGCAACTCTCCGAGTCCCGAAAATAAATTGAACAACTACAACGTTTCTTCGAAGACTGGAAAATCCAGCAATTTCACGCTTCCAAACTCTAGGTGTTTTGGACTATTACCCTAAAAACCGAAAGCTGTCGGAATATCCGAAAAGGAATTGAACAACCAAAAACGGTGCTTCTCTCGAGAGACTCGACAGCCTTTTACCGATTTCACGTTTATCGTCCATCGAGCCAGCTTCGAACAAACTCGACCAGCAAACCTCGAAAGCTTCTCGACAAATTAAATTCGAAACGGTTGGATCAAGCCCGGTTTCCTCCGCCTCCATTCCGTTTCCCCGAAAATAGACGGGAAAATGGCTAGAATATCCGCGGAACGCGTGCACGCGATTCAAAGAGACGATGTCGCGTCGCAAGAGAGCATAGGATCCGCTTTCTTCGATGGGCTGTCGCCCGAGAAATCAAGAATTTAGCACGATACGCGCAGCGTTCGTGGCATCGTCTCCTGTGGAACGAGACGCCTGGCATCTCGGCCGTTCTTCCCTCTGTGCTCTCTAGTCGTCATCTAAGTTTAGAGGTAGCGCACACTAGCGCATACCTGCTTCGCCCAGAAGCCTAAGCGGTGACATTATCGTGGGGTCAGAGCGTGTCAACGAAGACACGAGATCTGGCTGGACATCGACCACGAACGCGCAACTAATTATAGGTTCCGAGTGGCCGACTGTTTGCGTACGTATGTACGTGTGTTTGTCGCGTGCTAGAGCGCAAATCGCTCGAGACTGAGCTGAACGTGAGAGGCAGCGCGACTGTAACTTTGTACATATGTACATTGGAATAGTTGAGGAGAATGTTCTCGAGAATTGGACGATCCGTACGATAAAATTAGGTTGATTATCGGCCAGACCTGTGAATACTCGATCAGACGATTTTCAGGAATTTTTGTATTAGGTTGTCCGAAAGGTTTCTTTCGTTTTATAAGGAAATAATAGAAAATGTTCTTTCTTTTATATTAGTTTATTGAATTATGCACGAATATAATCATAGAAATAAAACGAAATGTATCACACCTAGTTCAATAAAATAATATAAAACGGAAATTGTTCATCTGTTATCATCTTATGAAACGAAAGAAACTTTTCGGGCAACCTAATACTTTGATATGATAGTACGTGTATTATTTGAAAATCATGGATGGTCTTTTCTTTATTCTGTTTAGTTTACGTTAGTTGGGGTGGCTTTAGCAATAGGAAGCTTTATTCGAAGTAACTGGAAAATCTTTGTAACGAAATCTCTTGCTTTGGTGAGATTCTAGGAAATCTTTGGTGTTTGAGTATAGCATATTATGGTGTATTATATTATTGGAAAGTGATGGAATGTTCTTTTGGTTTACGTAAGTTGTGGAAGGTTTAGGATTAGGAGGTTTTATTCGAACAAACTGGAAGATTCTTGTAATGAAATCGCTGGTTAGAATCGTGTAAAAAAGCTTTATATTTTGGTAAGATTCTAGGAGATTTTTGGTCTTCGAATATTATCGAAGAGTCATAGATCGTTTTCTTGATTTACATGTGTTGTGCAAGTTTTGTTTCAAGATTCGAAGTTGAAGATCTTCGTCACGTAATAGGAGAAAATGCTATGAAAAAATGACTGAAGGTTAGAATTAAAATATAAATTTATAGAATAAAATCATAGTTTTATGGCAGTGAAACAGCATGGATTTATCAAATTTGATGGAATTTGATGAATATCGTATATTCGTACGAATTTTTGCGAAAAAAGATTTTTTCCCGTTTCTTTTATCCTCTGTTTAAACTGTAATTGATCGATTTTTACGATAAAATTGTAGTTCAACTATTGGGTGGAATAGAACAAAATTGTTGATTTTTATAAAACTTTTAACAATCTGATGCTTTATAACAATTGTAAAATCGTAAAGAAAATCCTTGCAAATTTTATCCTTACACAAAACTACATTAAATATATTTCTCCTTACTGTACAAAAATGTTTAACTTTTTATTTCCCATATGAAAAAAAGATTTCAAATTAGAACGTCAATAAAAAAAGAAACGAGTAATTAAATATCATACTTGGTAAAATTGTCGCAATAAAAGTTATACTCGCTGTGACATTATACTGACAGCCGCGTGAAAGAGTCGAGCATCGTAAATTCAGTTCACATCGTCCGTAACATACCGTGTACGCTTTCTCGTACGTTAGGCTTCGTTCCTTTGCCACGTAGCTACGTTTTTGCATCCGTTTCCGTGTAAGTTATTCTGTCGAAAGACTTCAAAAGAAAAAAGAAAGAAATGAAGAGGCACGTTGGAATAACAAGTATATTGACTAACGCCTTCCACTGTATTATAATTCACTTGTCTGGCAACCTAGTTGAATCTAATTATCTTGACGTTTCAACACGCTGTGTACATTGTACTCACTCTTTACACGATTCTATAAATCCACGCGAACCATAATAACTTGCAGCGATCGAACGCGTTCATCGCAGTTCCATATACTAATATTTAACGTTGCCAGTGGCCGCATTTATAAATCTGCTATTTCTTGCATTTGTACGACACGTTTAAATTCAATCGAATTGCATTGTCTTATCTAACATTTCGAGGTCGAAAGAGACCAAAGCACATTTCCATTTGCCCTCGTTTCAAGTTACAATTTTCAGACATTGTAATCAGACTCGTAACAGTTCGTGTAATAGAACTTTTCCTTGAAAGTAAGAACGAGGAACTTGAAATATTTTCATGTATCTCGCAAGATGAAAAAATGTGAGATGAAACGGTTCACATAAAAAGAGTAGTATAAATTCTATCTGTTATTGTAAAGTGCCTTTAAAAAAGGTACACGCTGTCCATCAAATTTTAGAGGAGAATTTTACTTTACTATAAAAAATAGAATCTAAGTATATCTTAAAGCTGAAAGTGCAGCGTATTACGCTAACAAATTTAATAGTGTCTGTATAAAATATAAACAGAAAAATCCAGGTTCTATCAGCTCGCGTAAAAATAGCTTTATATATATATATATATATATATATATATATATATATATATATACATACGTAATTTCTATCAAACCCGATAAGATAATTATGTTTCGCTATGAAAAATTAACTCTAATGAATCCTACGCTGAAAAAGTATAAAATGAATAATAAATGAAATAAGCTAGAAATCATAGAATTTCAAGGGGGAGGAATGATAATTTCATAAATCACGAGCCAGCTGAAATAACGAAAATTTCATAATACACCGACGATTATTCAACGCCGCTGGCAAAAATCGTCTGACCGTGAAAAACGACATCAGGACGTGTGGCGAGGATCACTTCCGATTGAACGCGCGCCGAATTAATTATTATATAGATGCATGCCGCGTGTATTAATCGAGTAATTGGGCGCTGGCGAGTGATTACAAGTGTCAGGAGCACGCGTATCGCGTGGAAACGAACCCGAGATATCGCTCGCACGCTCAATAACATCCGCGTTCGAGTGATCGTTTTCGTTAGACAAGAGACGAAATTTCAATGGTACGTTGTTGCATCGTTGTTTTATTTTCGGTGTAACGTCCACGAAAGAAACTTATCGCTGCGGCTGCAGGATGAAACGATACCTCTATCCTTGAGATTTTTCTTTCTTCTGATAAAGATAAACGTGATTTTTATGCGAGCTGTATATTGTCAGAATTTTATTTCATTAACGCTGCTCGTTTGTATAGCCACGAAGAAGCCTAACCGCGTATTACGACCATGTGGAGTATTCGTAAAACGAGGAATCAAATTGATCGAAGAACTGCGAAAATTTGTAGTTTCGTTTCTTCATTATCATTCAATGTTTCGTTATTAAAACCTGTAGTCGCGATTTCTAGGAAATTTGCAAACGATCGAAGTCTATCATTTCAATTACAATTTTCATTTAATTGCCGCTTTATTTATTTATTTTAAAGAGAACTCTGCGGCCTTAAATGCACAGCGCACTCAGCTTATTATGGTCACTTTGGAACTTGCAGTTTTTGATAAGAATAATCAGCTGATAACAATTACACAGACGATAAAAAACGTTCAATATTGAACTGGGTTTATCGCGAACGATTATGACATTTGTAAAATTTATATTTATCACAAATACTTGATACAACGTCACACTTCTTACGAACGACTGTTCTTTAAAACAATGTGGAATTTATTTGAGAAACTTGTCGAGCATTGTCTGTCCTCTGTTTGCGTTTATTAGCTTCTGAATATATTATATGCTTCATACTCATAATGCTTCTCGAAGTTTCTTGCTCTGTGTGTAATATGCAATAGATAAAACACATGGTTCGGTTAAAGGTAAGTTTCGAGGAAAAGCTGCATTCGATGCGAATTTTCCAAGAACTACTATCGTTTGTCCTCGAGTCTAGTTATGAAAATTGATATCAGTAACGGAAGTTTGATTATAATACAGCGATTCGATTATGAATAGGAAGCTTGACTATGAGAAATTACATTTTTATCAATTTTAAACGAAGAGATTTCGGCACCGACTGATTATGGTAACGATAATCGATTGATAACGTTATCCATTATAGTAACCGGACCCCGTTGCATTCAGATTTGATCTGTAAACGTTGAGTAGTTGACGTCTCTTTCGTACTGGATCAGCCGGGAAATTCGTAGCAAAGTTCAAAAGTTTGAAGATATTTAAATACATGCGTTGTCCTTAACAGCTTTTTCTATTTCTAGAATAGCTTCGTAATTGCTTTGTAGAAAAATCGATTTCTTAAGAACATGTTTATCAAATACGAGGGAAAAAGAAAGACGTCTGCCGTACAAATAAACTCGAATAAAATATTCGTAATATTCGGTTTTAAACAATTTCACTGTAAAAGTGTACCGAATCTTTGACGTTGAACAGGAAAGACTCGTGTAATCTAAAAAAAAAAAAAAAAAAAATCACACAGGATAAAACGACGAGTTGGTGGCTAGAGAGACTGGCTGGTATTTACGAGCAATTCCTGAAAACACAGTAACTCGGGAAACGTAGGGATCGAGCACGCACTTGGAACTTTATGGTTCGAACGCGTCGCCTTAACCGTCGTAAAGCTCGCAGCTTGCGTTGGGATCGATTCTAACGGTGTTTTGCATTCTGTCTGTTACAGGAGGTTGGAAGCATAATTGGGAAGAAAGGAGAGATCGTCAAGAGGTTCCGCGAAGAGGTAATTAATCTATCCATTTTATATCTTCCTATAGCCGAGTGAAATGTTTATCATTCTCCGAGTGATTTATTAATTTCCCTAATTATCACTTTTTCTGTTTAATTTTCCATCACGAGCATCAAAAAAACTGCTATCGCGATAAATTCCTGACTTTCGGGGAAACTGCGTTATATGATCTACTTTAATAATTAATAGCAAAATAATTTTACTTTGGACCATACGCAAGAAAAGAAAGTGATCCTGAGAAGTTATTTAAAAAGAAATTTAGTAATAATGGAATGTCATCAACTTAGTTATAATAAGAGAATTCGATATATTCGTTAACGATAGAGATGATACAGAGACAAAGGCAAATATTCTAAAAAGCATAACTTTTCGTTTATTCTATTCTCGTTACTCGGACGAGAAGAATCTTTTTATTTCAAATAGGCCCATAGTCCAAAGGAGTGATTATTCCTCGTTTATACATTTCTATTTACATTTCAATAGTCTTGCATTTATAATACGAAAACATTACCATCGACTTGTAAATGGTACTTCGTTCGTAACCAATAGGTAAACTTTCATTTAACATAGGCTGCATTTAAATTGGAGACACGCTGGCCAGCATTTCGAGAATTAGGCTATATATGTACATATTTGCTGGGCGAATTTTTATAGAATAAACAATGTTTTCGCGTAAACCGGTGGACAAACAACTTATGATTCACGTTAATATTTACGATCTGAACGTTTTGGACGCTATTCAAGAACTGTTAGATTTCTGCTTGCGCTTTGATTAATACCCTAACGCGTTGATTATCGAGCATATAAATGTTATTTCACGACACATATTAATGATACATTATTATATTTTTACCGTAATCCTTCTCGCGTTTCATATTATTATCGTACGTTATAAATTTTCATAATTTACAATGAAACGCCAGAGAAATTATAAATATCTATTTTCGCGATAAAAATAGTACAAGTTGGAAAATGTTTCGCGTAACGCTCTTACAGCGTGACATAAAGAGTCTGCGTGTTTCTATGCATTTATGCAAAATTTAAAGATACCGAAAAAGCACGGTGTGTACAATACACGAAAGTATACGATATACCTACCGTATAATGTACGAAGAATAATTGCTTGTAATTTTTTAACAAATAAAACGAACCCCTAACTTGTATCCCTTTAATCTTGTCCATGAGAATTTGCATAGAAATAAGTGTTCAACTACTGCTATGAGTCAGCGTGTCTTCAACAGACACTGAATGTAAATTATCTGCATGACTAAAAATTGACAGCGTTCGTCGTCCAACGATTAATGTCCTTTTTGTATAATACCGTCGTAGTCGATAAAATTTGAATAATTTTCTATTGTCAGACCAAACACTTAATCACTGGGTACATACTGACTGTAATCTTACGCCAAAGAAAAGTACAACGTGACAGTAGTTATCTGTTAGGAACGTTGCACACTTTCTGTTTCAAAGTTCAAATTCACGTGCAATGCAGGTTTTAGTCATCCAGGCTAAAGTCTTCCTTGCTACTCCGATTTTGATATATGTATCCAAAAACTGCAGGCTGGGCACGTTCGCGTCAGTTGCAATTAGTTTACGTCGTGAATTCGACGTGGCGATTTGTTAGCCGTCGCAACAAGAAACTATAGCCAAAGTTACGTTTCGTTACTGTGTTTATAGCCTGCCATTTCTTTTATTCGATTTCAATAATACGCCTCAACGATTCCCCTCTTTCAAAAGGAGTTTTCTCCCCGCAAGCTTGTAATTTGATTCGCCAGCGATCACGTTTTAATCTATTTTTGCAATATAACTTTTACTCCGTAAAAATATCCGTATACGCTTGCGCTTTGTTTTGATGAAGTTTTTCCATTGATGGAAAGTCAGACACGCGGCGAACATTTTAGATGACAAAAATTTAAAACAAAAGGAAACTGAAAATAAATTGCTTCGTTTCTGTAAACTAGAGATAAATTAAGCTAGGAGGAGTAAATATTCTATTAAAAAATATTTAAAAATCTAGAGTAGAAGAAATAAATATTTTATTTAAAATTGTGTGATACACGCGTGCATTTTAAAGGAAACAATACACGATCAAATTTTACAATCTTCTCTCCTCCAGTATCTTTCAGTATTCTTGTCTTTTTTAAAATATGACAGTAATATAATTGTCACGGCCTGTTATTTTAAATATTCATGCAAATTATTATGCCAACAAACTAATTGTAATATCAGATCTTCTGGTAAGTGTTTTACGCTACGGTAATCGTGTATTATAATAACCTGATTCTACGATATATGTATGCATTAGGTGCGATACACAAAGTTTAACGGAGCGTGGCACGCCTGGCGAAGGAACGCGTTAAGTATAGATCGTTCTCACACTTTATTGATACCGTAACTCGCTTATGGATCATAAAATTTCTAAAAATTCGATAAAGCTGTTCGATTGTACGTTGTCACCATCGTTGAGAAAGGATCTGCAACATTATCTATATCGTTAAAGGTATAATAAATATTATACGGGTAAAAGACCATTGTAATTTGTACAAGATTACAGTAAATTAATTAGTCATCGTGCGGACGGTGTATCTTAGCACGGTGGAATTTTATATTCGTAAGAATTTTATTTTCTAGAATTGCACTCGAGGTACGTTTCTTCCTTTCTCTCTGTTTCGTCGAATTCTCGCGGATGAATTTATTTGATGGCCGAAGAATTGGAATTACTTTTTTGATTGTATATTTTGCTCGTACACTTCTTGAGAAGAAACATCGATGTCGAAATTATACGCGCTTCTGTGCAGGTCCCTAGGTAATGATTCTATTTTTTCCGGTTTACGAGCAGCGTATAATCGATGCACGCCTAATTCGCTAACCAACACGTCGAATTGATCAAATGGTACAACGTTAGGGTGGTGTAACAAAGAGATTTAAAATAGCTTCCAACGACCTACATTCACGGGTTGTTGTATTCGCTTAAAGAGACTATGGTGCACGGTAAATAAAAAGAAAAGTGTACGTTCCATTTAACAAAGTTTAGAAGGGAAATATGAAAAAAGCAGAACCCCGTGAATCTAGAAAAGCATCGTTAATATTCAATTTTTCCTAACAAGGTATCGTTGTCGCGTTCTTCTCCAAAGGATATAACATTTATCTCTGACTATCATACAGCCGCAGTACGATTTATTATACAGCTGTGCGAGCAACGGAGGCTGAAAAACTGATGTTTTGCGATCATTATTATAAAAGATTCGATATATTTTTTGAATCTTATATGCAAGTAAAATATACCTCGATAAAGAGTGAAGTTATCCTACGACATCCCTATTTTCCTCTTGCGTGTGCATAATTGAGCAAACAAAAAAGCAAGTCTTTTTAAAAAATTTGAAGAAGGAAAATTATTAAAAATTATGCTGAAGCGCGATACTAACAATCGTTCCAGATATTTATTACATTTCCCAGTCGCTTTGAACGATAAGATATATTTCTCGCCCACGTGCATAAAGTGCAGAAACGGTGGAAACACGTAGGTTTGAAAACTTTTGAAATAACTCGTTTCCGCCTGTAAAGAAGGAAATTACGAGCAATTAAAATAATTTACAGTTATACACTGGAAGAAAATTATTTCGAATACACATATATTATTTCCTGCGCTTCGTAGACAAACGAGAAACAATTTCGTGTTTAAAGGCGAACAATAGGATTTAATCGGGCCTCTCCAGCTCCACGTTTTAGAAAACGTCCGTGTGTTTCATTCAGCTTCTTCGCAGGTAGCGTAATACGGTTTCGAACAATGACACGGCATTCAATAGTTTAATTCAACGCCCATTGTCCGCTATTTAATCGCTTGAACGTCCAGGAACGGCAGAGGATCGTTCTATATCAGTCGTTGAAAAATGCGACAAGCCCCGGCTACCGTCATCGTCGCGATTGCTGGTTATCGTGCAAGATAATGACGTTGCGAACGACACGCCACTGTGAAATTATAAATAATGTATGTGCAGCTGGAAAAAGCAAACAGCGTAAACTGTCGAAGCCAACGTTTCAAACGTTCATTTGACTTTATAATACGTGCGAGACGTATAAAAGAGATTGATGCGAGGTATTAAATGATAGAATGAGAATAGTTTTGATAATGCGAATGAAGATGCTATATAAACTGAAAGTTATGAGAAGCGTATAGTGTAATGTAGAATGAATAACATAAAGTAGACACATGAATAATATTTAAGATAATTCAATGATTGTTTCACACGAACAATTGAGAAGAAGCTTTAACAAAGAATTAAATGAAAGAGAATAGACTTCTCACAGAACGTAAACGACTTATTGAAAGATGTACAAGCGCATATATTCTACACATGCAACCCAGCAAAAAGATGTTCAATAACATTTTTCTATAAAATTGCTTCATACGGTACGTTAATGAAATTTAATTGAATTTTCCAATAAAACTTGTACCACCACGAATGAGATATATTTCATGTGTCTTTTTACCGAGATTCCATAAAATGTATTTATGTCCCATTCGTGAATGAAACGATTTGTACGAAATAATTATACCTAATTACGTTCATCGACCATATACATAGCATTGCTATGTACGCTACGCTAAAATGAAGAAGCTGAAACTCTAAACGGCTGTCAACAATCGCTTCGAAATAAGAAAAATTCAAACCGTTATAACTATCCTTTGATAAAAAGACCTATTTTCCTTTTATTAGAAACAAAAAGAATTAATGGAACTTGCTGTTTCACAGTCCGGCGCGAAGATCAACATCTCCGACGGTTCATGCCCGGAGCGAATAGTGACAGTGACCGGACCGACGAACTCAATCTTCAAAGCGTTCACGCTGATCTGCAAAAAATTCGAGGAATGGTGTTCCCAGTTCCACGACATCCAGGGGAGCGGCGGTGTACCCAGGCCACCCATCACTCTCAGGTTGATCGTCCCAGCATCGCAGTGCGGCTCTCTGATCGGCAAAGGTGGCTCGAAGATCAAGGAGATCCGCGAGGTGACCGGTGCCTCGATCCAGGTCGCCTCTGACATGCTGCCTAATTCGACAGAACGCGCAGTCACCATATCCGGTACCAGCGAGGCCATTACACAATGCATATATCACATCTGTTGTGTTATGCTAGAGGTACGTACTTAGGTATTCTAGAGACCAAGGCCTGCCATATTACTTATCTCTAGACTGCGAATGTTTATGCTAATTTAAAGTTTAATGGATGCAATAAAGATCTGTTTTATCATTAGGTCGTTACGCGTGAAATATTGCTTCCTGGAGGTTCGAGTTTGGCCAATATCATCTATTCTTGTCATACCATCGATCGAGCCTCTCAGAAGTTAAATTAATCTGCTGCACTTTTTACATCGCCTCCTCGAGGTTCGAATACTAGATCAATGTCACCTATCGAATTTTGCCATTTCCATTAATCGTAATAGCTCGATCTTTTGTTAAGCTAACGAGTTTCACGGTAGTCAGATACGTGATTAATGTTCAACATTTCAGGAAAGAAATTTATAGAAATTGTAAAATTCTGAACTTCTAAGAATATCGTCGACGTTGAGAATTGCACGTTTCGATCATTCTGCTGCTTCTGCTACTAAGTTTCTCCTGAATGCTTGAACATTCGCAGTCACTCTACCACTTGAAACCATCAAGCAGGGTGACGTCTCTACTCGTAGTTCTCTATACACAATTGCGCTATAATAATGCAGAATCTGCGAGAGGCTAGAACAGCCTCTGTACTGTGCAGAGATGAGAAAATGGCTCGGCTAAGAAACACGAATCCGATTGATTATCTTTCGCGTGAAACACAATGCGATAATAAAAGTGAACGTGTGTTTTAATTATATGAGGTGTCATAAAGTATATGGCAGATATTTGTCATATCGATAACACATATTTCATGACACACTCCGTACAGCAGTGTGCGATAATGAATGTAGTAGAAAGCAATACATATTTCCCTTGGCCTTGTGCCCTCGATTTACAAGATTCATGTATCCAGTCACTGTACAAGGACAATTTTGCTAAACGATTTATGAGTCCAAAGAAAAGGGAAAGATAAAAATCAACGATGTTCGAGCGATAAATTGTAAATTTCCACGAAGGAAGAACGTTAAAGTGTTGATGCCACTAGCTAGCCATCTTCTCATGTCTATATACTGTAGCCTCCGCTTAAGGTTCGCTCTTTTATCCCGGAGTTTAATGTTCGCGGAGTCATTGCCACGAATTCCTGGAGCTAGTTCCATGGAACGACCGGTTAGATCGGCGATTTTCAACCAGTGAGAGAACCCGCGAGATTGAAGCGTGTAATATCTATCCATTTAGTCATAATCATTCACTTCCTTTACTCTTAGATTGTTAAGTAAAGAAACGACAACAGCCAGAACAATAGGCGTTTGGTCTGAACGCTCTCAAACCAGATATAATTCTAGTAATTCGTTTATACATGCCATAAGATAAGAAGGGTTGGAAGTTGCTGGATTAAGGAGTCCTGGGATAATCCTTCAGGTTTCTAAACATTATTATACATGTAAACGTCCCCCAGACAATGTGCAGGGCATATCGTAACATGTGGGAGTCATTTCAGTAGCGGACAGGCGACACATAGACATTGAAAAAGGTTCGTATAAACACGCGGATATCCATCCTCTGCCTGTCACGGATTATTGTAACATAAAAATGGCTATAACTTGCAAACAAAGTCAAATAGGACATGTATTTGTATGGACAGTTTTCGTCGTTGCTGCGTCTGCTGTCCACTCCTGAAATGGGTTCTACATGTTATGAAACACGCTGTACGTCGTCGATAAAACGTATACACAATATCCAAGGATCCGTTTACGCACACAGTAACGTTGAGAACCCTGAAGTATCGACAAGGTATATTGATCATCTCAGGACCCCGTTAGACAAATAGCGCCGTCGCTCGTATCTCTCTCGGTCTCAATGCGTTCCGAGAACTTCCTGAGACACGTAGCTGTCCATCCAAAGATACTGTCTAACGAACTAGTCCGACGAACTGGTTGACCATGCGAACCCGAACCAGCGAGCATTAAGCGGTGGCTACTGTAGTACACGAATGAACAATATGATTTGTGTATTCGCACTCGTGCGTGTGTTTCTTTCTGTTTCAGTCCCCTCCCAAAGGCGCCACGATCCCTTATCGCCCCAAACCCCAAGTTGGTGGGCCAGTGATCCTGGCTGGTGGGCAAGCCTACACCATCCAGGGTAATTACGCGGTGCCCGCCCACTCGGACGTAAGTACAGTATTGCCATTGCCCGCGCCCGCTGCCGGGCCCACCCCGCCCTCGCTGAACACCCAAACTTTGACGACTTCGCCCTTCGCGGCCCACCCTTCCTCCTCGGCCTTCGCCGCTTCTCACGGGCATCCACTCCTATCCACGGCCCACCTTACAACCCCACATCATCCCCTCCACCCGAGCCCCTTACACGCCAGCGTGGCAGGCCTCGCCGACCCCCTGCTGAAGAGTGGACACTTGCAGGCAGCCCTCCCGCCCGCACACCTCGTGGCAGACGCCGTAAGTCTTTTGTTTTTCGTGATCCACCCCCGAGATCCTGATTACCAACAAAAAAAAAAAAAACCACCCCAAGAGATACTACCACCAGACCCTTTCGATCAGAAAACCGGTACACACACCGTATCTCGAATCTATCTTGACGTTTTAATACACGTACACACGTATACACCAACGTACACGTTGTACGGAGCAACGCGAGCGGACCTCTGTTATTTATATATATGTATATATGTGTATATATATATATATATGAATTATACGTATATATAAATATATATACATGTATATAAATATATTTATATATTGTTAACCCTTATTCACCTATACACCCAGTTGTCCCTTATACATTTTAATTACTACTTTGCGTCCTTCCGAGGATGCAATTTGGACAATTCCTGGCCAAGATGCACTGTTTCTCTATCTCTGTTGCTGTCTACTTCTTCGTCCTGAATTGATTCGGGTTTAATACATGGCTCCGGACGATCACGGTAATTGGTGGAAATGATGAGAGAGTTGAATGTAAGACGAGAGCTGACGCGTTTTTTGGGAGGATGAGAAGGGTGAATAGGGTTGTGAAGGAGACAGTGAATGAGGAGGATAGGGTGACGAGGCTTGAGAAGCGGATTTCGGGTAGGAAAGGTGCTACTTTTTCTTTCTTTCCTTTTTGAATCTTTTTTACATTGTTATAGATTCTTTTGCAAATTTAAATATATGTATGTTACGACATAATTAATTGCAAAGTTTCCAGTATGGATTAATGGAAAGAAAAATGATCAAGTAACACGTTTGTTTCAAGTATTATAGAGATATAGGGCGAGTTATATATATATATATATAATTAGAATCTACTCTAAGGAACGATAAGTTGAAAAGAAAATTCTCATTTTTGTAATGCTGACGCTTTCATAATGAATATTTCTTTCTCTTTGGTAATTTTCATTTAATACAAGCCAACGAAGAGATCTTCCATTTTAACGTTAAATGATTCACTCTATGGTAATATTCAGAGTGGTAGCGATTAATTTTTTTGATAACTAATATCGATAAATTTCCATATTTTGTTAGACACTTCAAATAACATATTCGTTTCTTGATAGCTTGTCAAAACGCCTGTATCTTTGTTACAAAATGCAAAACTCCCATTCTCCTAACAAGTATTTAAACTTTGCAACATTTCAAACTAAAAACGTATTCGCAGTGTACCAAGACTATATTCTTGAACCAAATTGAATTCTCAGCGAGAATTGAACAGCAAAATGTAATGAACAATTTTAGATGAAAACAGGCATCAGCTAGAATTCACAGTTCTCGATGTTTCGTGAACGAGAGATCTGGGGTAGGACGTGGTTCATTCAACTCGTCGAAGCATTCGATATCCAATTTTCACCAAATGCCGTAGCGTCGCGTAGAATGTTTGCCCACGTGTACCGGAATGCTCCGCCGTTGTATAGGCCACCTGGTCCCCATCCTGGAAAAGCCCTTTACAAACTCCAAAGCCCGGTCCACACGTACATGCATCGGCACCTTGAACACACCTTGGCTTTCTGCTCGACGTTCCTTCGTGTAGCTTCGAGTGATTCGTTCACGAAAGCAACATACAAACTTTCCACAAGTGCACGCTTCTCTCTCTCTCTCTCTCTCTCTCTCTTTCTATGTATATATCACACTTCTGGACGGAAAGAAAGAAATAACATAATAAGTAAATAACGAGTAAAAATGAAACAACGAATGATAGGTAAGACGGCGATGAAGTGATGGCATATTTATGAAATGCAAATTGATATTTAATAATGAAAAAAGAAAAGACCATGTAATTATGATGGTCAATTTTTAATTCGTTGAATCAAGCCACGATAGTTTGGATCAAGTTGTTTAAGGTCGGGATACTTGATTTTAATTTATACTCTGTATTCTAGGTGGCATAATCCATTAATAACGTTTATCGTTGTAAGATATAGAATATAAATTAATATTAGGTAGCTCGAATATATGTAGTTCAAACTGTTGTGGTTATTTATGGCTCGATTATGTGTATCGAATCAATTGCTTCGCTCACTAATTTTAGCAAGGAAGTGGATCGATTTCAAGTAATGGACTTCTGCAATAGACTAGTCCATTTTTTCTTTCTTTTTTCTTTTTTTTTTTGGGTAATTGTCAACAATTGTGTACTGCATTTCATGTTCTTCGTCTTTGTTTTAATGTGATATACATTTACGCTGTCGTTTTGTCGTCTCTATTTTACAAAATATTTCAATGAATTTTGTGACTATACGCGCAACATTTCATGTGATATATATAGAACCGGGAAAATATTATTCTGGAAACAAAAATAAGTCAAAAATGAAGAGTACAATTTTTTTCGTTTCAAGCCTCGTTTCTGAAAGAAAAAAAAAAAAAAAATGAGGTTTGAAATAGAACTCGACATTATTTCACTGGCAAGCATATTGCATACTATCGATCAAGAGATGGTTTGAGCGTACGCACGTCTACTCACGAATTTTCAAGCTCGTTTTTATGTATATAAAAATAAGCGAAGCTTCCAACGAAAAATTTTATTCGACATTTTCCACGCTTGTTTACTTCCAGAATCATCATCTGTTTGCTTACAACATTCCATACGTTGTACAACTAAAATCCACCGTGCTCTATGTTTCAACTAAAGAATCACGAATACGTGATTAACAATTGCAGAACACATTGTACGTTTGTATCGCTTTTTCGTCCAGAAACCTTCTATAGAGAGAGATCAGAAAGTTGAAAATGCCGAGGAAATATTTCTTTTAAAAATACCACCTCTTTTAGAAATATCTTCTTCTATTCTTTCTTCTCCTTCTACTCTCTTAGAATAGAAGAAATAAGAGGAACTCGAAGCTCCACTTTACCCCATTGTGTTTCTCCCAATCGCGTGGCTTCACGAGGAATCGTCTCTTAAATATCCACCGATCGATCGATCTCCAACTGTCTTCTTTATCGAATCTTTTAATTTCTCAAGACTATCTGCTTTACTCCTCTAAGTAAAATGCAAGATTTTCTTACAGACGTCTAATTTATTGATAATTAAGAGATCGTTAACTCGTCGAAGTGGCGCGTCGGTTATGTGCTTTGCTTTTTATGTGATCCGCACGTGTCTGTTACGTGTATCGGCCGTTTCTGGATTTTTTCTTGTTCTTCGTTCGTTCGTTCATTTGTCTCTGTTCCGTCTCTCTGACAATGTTCATCAAGACGCTTCTTTACGTACTCTATGTCCCAGCCGTGGTCTCGGTGTGTGTCTCTCTCACACTCTCTCTCTCTCTCTCTTTCTCTCTATATCTCTCTCTGTCTGTCTCTCTCTCTCTCTCCTCCTTTTTTTTTTCTTGTGCTTGCGATTGATAGTGGGTTGATGTCGCCTTCTGTGAAACTGCTTGCCGTCCTTTACGGTGCACAGAGAATTTATTTTCTCGTTGCATGCCGACACGAGATGATACACGATTGTACGGTGCGCGCGATAATCACGATTATTGTCGATCATAGCCGTGCATTAGGCGAGAAACTTTTTTAAAGTCTAAGAACGATATCGAATCTTTCTCTTTTTCATTTTTATTTACTGAATTGATTATCCTTTTCTGTGGAGTCGAAAGAGAAACATCGAAGAGGAATTTACAAAACTACAATTAACATTCGATCAATTTTTTAATCGAATTCTCATTAATCTTCTCGGTGGAGTCGAACAGAGGAAGATCTACGAAATTACAAATAACGTTGGATCTATTTCTCTATTTTCTTTTTTTATGGATTCGTCGTCGTTTTGTGTGTACGCAACCGAATAACGATTTTTTTTTTTTTTTTTACACAAAATGAACAATTACTATCGGCGTTGAGCGAATTTGTGTTTGTGTCATTGGATTGACTGTAGTTTTGTGTGCAGTCGAATGGAGAAATATCGAGCCGCGCGAATTCCTTTTGATAATAATCGGTGTTAGTAATGTCAGTGACGTTACCACATTATCAGTTGTATTATGGGACAGGTTGTCGGAAATGAGTCGTGTCGGCTGTGATTAATCATCGAAATTTCATGGTACGTGAAGACTTTCCTGAAACTGAATCTCTTCTGATAGAATATCTTCAAAGGAAATCGATTGATTTCTTAAGAGACACGTGTACCGCGACTGGTTTAAAAAATGGCTTGAACCACGATATTCTAATAATTTCATGAATATTTATCCGCAAGGATAGTAATTTAAATTTTAAAACAGGATTTAGTCCATTTTTTTTTGGTACTTTGAATTTACAGTTCTGAAGAAATTTGTCATAAAAGTCACGCCACTAATTTTGCCTTCTTTTATATTTTGTTACTGTAACTGTTTAAAACTTACCGATTCCAAAAAATGAGAAATGAAAAATACCTGCAAATTAAAACGTTAGACTTTTTTAATAAACGTTTCCTAAATCCAGAGGAAAACTATACCAACTAATTTAAGAAAAAAAAAGAAAATATTTTGTTGGTCGTTCGATAATTGATTTAAAAAAGTGATATCCGTATAAAATATTTTAGAATAGAGATATTCGACGCTATTAAATAATTTAATATCTCCAGTATCTATTTCTATCTGAACATGAACGGCATACCTGAAGCACCGTTAGCTTCCATGAGACGCGAATCGATAACGATAAGAATAAATCCGCGTTTCAATCTTTAGCAAATAAAACGACAACCTGTCTCCAGCTGTCATAAATTTTGCCCACGAGACAAGGTGTGGTCTCAGGCTGACGATCGATATTGGTAATCTTCTCAGTCGAACTGTGTTCCCTTTGTGCCGTTGCAAGATCGCCATTACCACCGCGGTATTATGCAAATCGTCGACACGGAGCGTCAAGTGGTTGATCGAAACCAGTTTATCGAGCTTCAAGTTTAACGACTCTACTACAACCGTTCGAGCAGTTTCAAAGCTTCCAACTGCACACGGGCTATACGCCGTTCGATAAACGTTAAAACCTTGATCCTTCGTTACGAAGAAGTGCATCGTAGTACGCTTGTTCGCGTACGAGAGTCAAGCTCGATCAAAGCAAAAATGATAAAAGAAATTTTTCAACGAGAGAAATAAAAAAGACACGGTGGTGCAAATGAATCTCGTTTATCGCGCGTCCCGTCGACACATATGACCGTGAATACTCTTCACGAGAATCGTATTCGACAACGTTCGGTCAACACAAGTGCAAACTCCGCCAAAAAAGTCCGAAGTACGAAAGAAAAAAAAAAAAAGGAAATACAGCAAAAGAGAACGAACAATAGTTTGTTTCTGTTATTTCGATGGCATATTCGATGGTATGGTTTCGTGTCGTTTCGTTTTCTATATTTCTTTTCTTATGATTTCCATGTGTTTGCGATATGACAATAATCGGTGTGTCACGATCGAGCTATGTTTTATCTCTTGTTCGAGTACGGTCATCGTGGGGCCGATTCTGTCCGCCCACGTGCCAGACAACCTCTGGACGAAAAGCGCGCGTGATTTGAGTCGCTCATCCGTCGAATCGATTAGCTCCACGGTATAACAGGTAGAGAAAATTCAGAAGAAATTACGTAAGATCGATGGAGGGTTTTGGCTCCAGGTAAAATTTGGAGAATTTGAAAAAGCGCCGATACTTTGTCACGCTATGAAGGGCTCGTTTGCAACACGTTCGACAATCACGCGCGTTTCACCGGGGGTTTTCTCTCCGATTGATCGAGCCTGCTTTAGCATGAACGCTTACTCGAGGGTCGCACGATGGATTCTTCGTCATGGCCTGTCATTGGATCCGGTCAAACGCGGACAGGCGCGTACACGAGACATCTTAAGAATAGCGGTCGATGATTTCATGCTGATTAGAGAGGTCGAAGTCGACCCGTACGTCCGGTCGATCGGCAGGCGCCATGAAATGCCATCTTGACGAGGGTTGACAGTATTGAGCTTGGCAAAAAGACGAGTCGATGCACTGGAAAATTGCGACAATCAAGATTCCCAGCAGCAAAGCAAAAATATTTACTCTTTCTCTGGATATATCGAACGAACGATGGAGATGTCCGTAGTGGTGGATAACGAATGTATAGAAAGATTGATAAACAATAATAATTATTGCGATACTTTCATTCCACACGCATCGATCGAACGTTGGTCATTTCTATAAGAAGACTGAGATTTTTCTGTTAATCTTGAGACAGATACAGAACGTTACATTAAATTTCTAATGTATATGTACACTTTCTATATATACATCAATATATACACTGTTTGTCTGCGTGTCCAATGCGTGTATTTAAAACGTACATACCGATTTACCACGATGTAATGGTAACTTTCTTAAATTAGTCAAATATCCACAGTAAGTCGATTGTGAAATGCAATTCAAGGTAAAGGCAGAAAATTGGAAATATTTTTGTCTGTTGAAATTACCAACGATATATACCAGATAACGTAGAAACCAATACCAAAACCTCCAATACCTCAAAAGATAAAATTTTTTTTAGCAATATGGATCAACCAACCTAAGACACCATTGAATTCAATAATATGACGATACATGGTGGAACCATAATTCTAGAGACAATCGTTAAACGCAATACTAAAACTTATTCGATCAGAACGATCGATCGATGATCGAGGAAAGATCTGAACGTTTCGATGTGGAAACATTGGAAAGAGCAAACGGAAAAACGAAATGCAGAGCTTTGACGCGTCGGTGTACAAACGCGTTTTCCTTTTAATGATGGCCGGGTCGACAGGGAGACAGAAAACGCAGCGTGCAGAGGAACACACGGTAGTCACGTTTGCCGAAGCAATTGATTCTGAATTTTCTATCTGTCGGCGTCGGCGCGAACGACGGCCTGGCAAACATAATTACCGGCTTTAACAGCGACGTTTGCTAATTAGTAACTGTTTTTGTGCGTGGACGGGGTGCAAACACATTGACGCAACGCTCTCGCAATCCCCCTGTTGACAGATTGAATTATTAAAAGGGTGCGTTTCGGTTCCGCCTTCCGGCAGTACAAACTCGCCGCCTTCGATTTGCGTCAGAATTTTTAATTCGCGTCCGGCTGACTGCGACGCAGAAAGAAAGAAGACAAAATGACGCACAGAGAGATAGAAACTCGCTGGAGGGGTGGAAGATCTCTCTTTCTCCCTCTCTTGTCTGTCTGTCTGTCTGTCTGTTTGTCTGTCTGTCTCTTTCACACACATAACACATTGATAAACGAGCACGCGTTATTCTTTATTCCGCGAGAAGAAACTCCGACGATCGTAAATTTTCCGAATTTCTTTTATTTGTTCGTTTGTAAAATTGTAGAGTGTAAATATTGAAATTTTGTAAAGACATTGTGGTGGAAACGGCGAGCGTCCAATTTCTTCCTTTTATTATCTTTTGTACATATCGTGGAAACTCTGATCATCGAGTTTCTAGGATTCTTATTATTTCTAATTTTTATTCGTGTTATTCGAAAAGAGTGTAAATATGAAAATTTGGAAGAAAACTCGTAGATTGTGCAGGGTGAAGTCACTAAAAAGTTTGTCTTATCTTTGCTGCTGAGAAAACATCGAATATTTATCGTTTCTACGATTACGAAAACTGTGGTCATCGAATTTCTAGTATTTTTATTGTTTCTGTTATCGCAAATGGGCGTAAGTATGTAAATCTAAAAGAAAACTCGTAGATCGTGGATCTTGAATGCTCTAACAAAGTATTATTCTTACTACTGTGAAAACATTGAACATGGAATATTTAATACTCCTCCGATTATGAAAGCTCTGATCAACGAATTTCTAGAAATTTCTGCTATCTCTGTAAAAGCTCCTGATCATCGAATTTCCGTTACTGTGAAAGCCGTGGAAATCGTATTTCTATCGCTCCTCCTGTGCAATAATTCCAGTGCATCGTAGACAATGGCAGAAATGTTTGGCGATCGACGCAAAGTGAAATCGATGAGAATTGTTAACGAATCTCCTCGTAGTCAAGATGGCGTGTATCGTCGTGCCTCAGCATCCGTCCTGCCTTCTGTTTCTCTGCGCTTTTCGACGACCGACGACTCGCACGGAGCCCGACTTCCACGATTTTCGGTTTCGAGATGCGAGGGAAAAAAGAACGGCGAAAAACTCGAAAGAAAGAACAGCTACCAATAAGAACGAAGAAAACGACGCATAAAACATACAGATCGGAAAATCCGGACGAAGATTAAAAAAAAAAAAAAAAAAAAAATGTAAACGAGAGAAAAAGGTGGCCGACCAGAATCTCACTGCACACACGGCTCTTTGCCTTTTTCATTAGCGTTATTCCGCGGACCGGTCGAGTTCCTTCTTTGTTCTCTGTTACGTTATTTCACTTTATCGTCATTTCCTTCTACGTTTCGTTTGACTTTTTCTTCCACTTTATATATTTTCTTCTATACGTATATTGTTCTGTCGGTACAATTTTCTATTTGGTTTCCTTCGCTATTTGTTTGTCTTGTTTCTTAACTTGTGCTCTCTGTATCTCTACTTCCGTTTCTTTTCCTTGCGAAGTATGTCACTCTACGGGAGACACGCTATAGCTGATGTAATTGGGGGCGGGTTGATATTGGACAACCACGACGTGAACAATGAGCGAGTTGTACAACAAAACAAAGACCAGTATGCATGCGTGGCACGAGAAAAGGTAGATTTACATAGGTATATTATTTACTACATTGCGCTTTATCTCTCTCTCTCTCTCTCTCTATTTCTCTCTCTCTCTCTCTCTCTCTCTCTCTCTCTCTTCACAATTCCACCGCCACTTCTGACTCTAAGTTTTCATATAAGTTTCTCTGCCTGTTATGGAGAACTATATCTATCTCTTTCTCTTCTTTTTTCTTTCTCTCTCTAAATTTCTACTTTTGTTTCTTTAGTTTTATTTCTCTGTCTTAACTATTTTATCTACTGTCTCTCGGCTTACAGAACATGATTTAATTCTTGGCTTCTCGTCCTACGTACACTGTCTCTGATTTCTCTTGTTTACGTTCCGTTCTTCTCGGTAGAGTCCGATCAGAAATCCTCTGTTTCTGATCCGCCTTCTCGATCCTGGTAAATCCCACTTCTTAAAACGTGTCTCGCCACGCGGAAGATGTATCGGGTCTTAGTGGATTGCAGATGTTTCTCGAGGCAAATTAATCCCTTGATGATAGCAAATTAGTTGAGAACACAGGAACTGTAGCAGTAACTGAAACAGTTTTATCTTACGGGAATATATAATTCACCGGATATTATTTACATTTTTCCAAAATATTTGTTTAATAATACGAATAGAATTTTTACAGTTTCTATCGGGTTATGGTTCTTACATAATTCGAAACATAATTAGTTGGACAAAAATTGCAGGGTTTAGAAAGAAGCATAAGCGGAATTGAGTTCTTGCCAATATTTTTAACATTCTCCTCTGTTACTACGTGCTGTATTATTGGCAATATTATTGGTAAGATTTTGGTTTCTGTAGGAGAATTTTCATCTGAAATGGTATATTTTCCTTTAAATGTAACCATCGTAAGCACCAAGGGATTAACTCATCCTCGGGATGGAAAATATTCAAGATGACGAAAAACATGTGTACAGGTTGGTTCGCGTAACTAGGACAAAATCATACAATTTTCTCTGGTCGCAATTAGAGAAAAATATTATGAAAAGGAGATGAATAGTTAAGAGAGGTCTACCTTTCCAGGACCATATTTTTATAAATAAGTTGTTTCATTAATGTAACACAATGTATATGCATTATGTAGATACACAGTGGTTTTTTCAATAAACGCGTGTATTTTGTTTTACGTAAATCAAATCTGTCATTTTGTATAATGTAGCACGGGTGCAGTGATTGAAAAATATCTGCCACGAAATATTCCAACTTTAGAAATATAGAAATTAGAATTATATATGAAATATTAGAATTAATATCGGAGAAACATGATGAATGATTTAACGAGGATCGTATCCTTTTGTAAGTATAATGCAATGCATGTACGTTATGAGATTGTAGAAAAATATTTAAAAAAATGAAACTGTTTAATTCTCTTTTTGTTTATTTTGTACAAAGAAGACATTAGAAGAAATTTGGTCGAAAAATAATCAATTCGTGAGATATCTCGTATAAATATTGTTATTAAACGGTTTCATTTTTTTAATATTTTTCTACAATCTCATAATGTACATGCATTGCATTATACTTACGAAAGGATACTATCCTCGTTAAATCATTTATCATGTTTCTCTGATATTAATTCTAATATTTCACCTAATAGGTAGTTTCCTAATTGCAATCACGCAAAGAGTATGATTTGTTCCAATTACGTGGAACATTTTATGTACATACAGATGCTTTCCACTTCGTGATCCTAATTGTTTCGCCACGGTCGAATTTCAGCCAACTTGCTTTTGTATCTCACGTCCACGTGACAATGACGGAAGCTGCTAGCGAATTAACCCTGCAACGGTACTCAAACTTCTCCACTCAATTGTGCTTCTTCTTCGTTAAAAAATTTGAGGAAATATCGTAATTTGAAGCGTCAGTATCAGTGGAGTCATAGAACTCGTAAATGACAACAACGATTTAGATCAGATTCTGAATTACATACTTAGTTTTCCAACACGTAAACCAACTTGCAAAAGTGTCTTACGTATAGTTCACATTTGAAAAATTTCAAAAAAATCTCTCGTTATTTAAAAACGAAGAACGTAATTCGTTTAAAAAGATGACATCTGAATTTCTAACGAGGTAAAAGTACAATTGGATGGAAAGAAGTTGGTTGCATAGCAGGGTTAAGAAATCTAACTCCTTTGCTTACCGATCGCTTCTGAAATAATAAAACTCGCGTTTCCTTTTGTTTCGCCGATGCACCGCGATCAATTCACCACCAGGAATCTGTCAAACTTTCGCAATCTTTTTACATTACTCTCGACAAACCTACGAACGAGAATTGGCCGTGCGTAAGCTACGAAGAAACGCGTTCAATAGACGCTTCGATACAAAGGTAAATAGACGCCAAGCGACTTCACTTGGTTCGAGTGCCAGCGAAAAATACGATAGCGACGAACCGATCGCGAAACCGATCTCCGAAGTACGTATATACACGCTTCCGCTTTTTCACGGCTTCGCAAGAGACTTCCTTCTTTCTCATCCCTCTTCGTAGATCTTCATACGTTCGTACATCTCTTTGTTTTCGCCTGTAAAAGAACTCCCTTTTATTCGAAGCGCACGGTCGAAGCACAAAGACCATCGAGACCTTGTCTCCTCCAACGTTGTCTCGATTTCTAACTAAACTCGAGAAGAGAAATCGGGACAACGCCGTGGTGGAGCAGAACGTCTACTTGTCCACGATAATATTAATGTTATTGTACGATATATGTACAGGTAGTCTCAGCTAAACGAGTTTATCTAAATATCTGCCTTATTTACAATTGTATGAAAAAACTTCTCTGGGCAGAGTTAAACTATTTCAAGGTGTTCGCGTAACGGTGGAAAGAACCTTTTTTCAAGATCATTCTTTCGCGAGATAACGAGATTGTCGGTGTATCTCAAAATGGCAATTATATTCTACATACACCCTATATATTTTTTTTTATTCATCAGTTGATGCGTTTCTTTAATCTCTGTGCAAAAGTATCGAGGTATTTGTGCCTGAAAACGCTCAGTTTCAAAGATATTTTAATTTTACCTTTTTATCCTTCTTTATATTCTATGTGTATATTATTATTAATTGTATATTAATTTTGTAAAACTTGGCGTATGACAAGCGAAAGTGATATTCTTGCGCTGACGCGTGTCTTCCTTGTCTTTCATACGCTAAATACATTCGACGAAATTAAAATCGAAATATCTTTTAAACTAATTTTTTCCCGGCATAAGTATCTTAATATTTTTATATAAAGAAAAACACACCTACTATTGTAAAAAATATATATATATATAGAAAGAGTTCTATTTAAAAAAAAAAAATACCAGTGACCATAAAATCTTCTAAAAGAAACAAACTTGAAAAAAGATTCTCTTCGCCGTTGCACGTGTCCCTTGAAACAGTTTAACTTCGTCCTGATCCTGAGAAGATTTTTCATACGATCGTAAGTAAAACAGATATCTAGACGATCTCGTTTATCCGAAACACCTTGTATATCAATATCATCGATATTATAACAAGAGGATATAAATTGTTCTATCAAAATTTCTCCCGTATTTCTATCATTTCTATTTCTAAGTCTTCTCGTTTTTGTTTCTTCTCATTTTTTTTCGTTCGTTTCTATTCGCCTCAGTCCTCAGTTGTCCATTGTCCACTCGACGTCCTATCTTAGAACAGCATGGCTTCCAAGCACTCTGTTTAGCTACGAATCAAGAAGTTCGCGCGAGGGTGGGCTGCCCTGACATCACGTTTCCACCATCTTAAGCAGGATAGAAGTTTCTCAACGTCGTGACGATATATCATATTTATGTCTTCGATCGAGTTTTTTTTTTCTTTTCTTTTTCTTTCTTAATTTTTTCTTTCTTAATTTTTTTTTATTATTATTATTATTATATATACATTTTTTGAAATTTTTGTCTATCTTCTTCTATCTCTGTCTCGTTTGAAGTAAATATTTATATCGGTTGCGAACACCATTCAAACGTTATGGTTCCGTGTAATACGATTATTTTCATGATGTATGAAACAGTCGGAGTCATTCGACGTTGCATCGTCGATGATTCGTCTTTGTAGAGCGATGCAAACGAGGAAACGACGTTCGCAATATTCGATCAAGTGTGTTGTGCTACATCTGTATGTATATTTATCGCCTCTTTCTTTTTTTATTTCTTTCCCTCCCCCTTTTCTCTTTTTTTTTTTTTTTTTTTCTTTTGTTTGAACTCGTGCACCATAGATTAGTATAGGTGATGTCACAGGTAGAAAACCAATCACACTTTCGAGGTTTTCATGTTTTAGGGCACGGTTACGTGTACACGAAGAGAGTCCTAGATCTTTAGCCCCAGACATCTTGCCCTGTTTACGACAAGGAGCAAGAAAGAATGTATTTTCTACTTCTCTCTCGTTTGCTCCCTCCTTCCTCTTTTTCTCTTTTTTCTTCTTTTGTTAATTCATTCGTTATATATTTAGAACGCAGGGTGTTTCGCTTAATTTCATCCCTTGAAATACGTGTACTATGTTTGAGATTTTATAAAAAATTTCTCTACGAAGATTGCGTAATTTTGTGTCAAGAGGTGTACAATTTTGTATCGTGGAAAGCGTCAAGTTTCTTTTGACAATTAGCACATTAATACTTTAGAAATAATAATAATAAATTTTTTGCAATACTTTGAAGATGAATTAGATATCACTAAAGATCAGAAGATATATTAATAAGATCTCGTAGAATTTATCCATTGTATATCACGTTCAATTTGTCATTTGAAGTAATTAACCGATATCTCATTGGAAAAAACTGCAACAGAAAATTGTGTCCAATACTTTGACGATATTTTTAAGAAATCTTAAATATTACAGCAATATTCCAAGTGATAAATTTACGCGTAACACTTTATGTATAGAAGAAGTTCACTCTAACGGTTCATGCAATTTTTCAGCAGTATATTCTTCTTTCATAACGACACAAAAATCATCCAAAGCATTTTAAAAATATAATCACGCGATTCCTTCCCGTATTATCGTAACGGACACTAAAATAAAATGTTCACACCCAATATGAAGTATATAACAGCAGATGTACACTCTTTCTATTACACCTTAAAAAATAGCTGAAAAATCGTGTAGAACATTAAAATGAACATTTTCTATAAATATATTATATAATACATATATTAAATAATATATATGAAATTTATTTTCTTTTCTTTTTTTATTTTCTTTTTTTTTATAAATGAGAACTTAGTTCGTGTCGTTAATACTTTTATGTTCGGCGTGTATATCGTTATCACGGGTATGCATTTACGTACGAGTTTTACAATCTCCAGTAGGAATTAACCGTTGCAGTTTCTGTTTCACCCGTTGAACTCCAACGGGGAGATTCCGTTGTAATTAGCAGCTTTTACATTGATTCGCCACGGTCCGACGAGACGGTGTGTTTGGAGTTTGACTATTTCGTCGGTTTGCGGAACGGTCGATGAGTTCGCCGGCGAATTGGAATTCGAACGGTTTGAAAATTACGACGCGCGCGTAATCAGCGGGACTCCTACTTCTAAAATACCGGAAAAGACACTTTAAAGAGTAAATAAATAATTTACGAAATATATTGATTTTTTAATCAATTGAAAGAAATATTCTTTTTTTTTTAAATAACATTTTTATGGAACTGTCATAATCGAAATTAAGTTAGAAGACGGTCGACGAACTGTAAGCTTACAATATTAATTAGAAATCGCTGGAAGGATTACGTACTTAGCTTTTGGAATTGCTATAATAGAAATTAAAGTAAAAAACTGTCAACGAACTGCAAGCTTACAATATTAATCAGAAATCGCTGGAAGGATTGCGTACTCAGCTTTTGGAATTGCTATAATGGAAATTAAAGTAAAAAACGGTCAACGAACTGCAAGCTTACAATATTAATTAGAAATCGCTGGATGAACTACGTACTCAGCTTTTGGAATTGCTATAATAGAAATTAAAGTAGGAAACAGTCAACGAACTGCAAGCTTACAGTATTAATTAGAAATCGCTGCAAGAATTATGTATTCAGCTTTTGGAATTGTTATAACAGAAATTAAAGTAAAAAACGGTCAACGAACTGCAAGCTTACAATGTTAATTAGAAATCGCTGGAAGGATTACGTACTTAGCTTTTGGAATTACTATAATAGAAATTAAAGTAGAAAACGGTCAACGAACTGCAAGCTTACAATATTAATTAGAAATCGCTGGATGAACTACGTACTCAGCTTTTGGAATTGCTATAATAGAAATTAAAGTAGGAAACAGTCAACGAACTGCAAGCTTACAGTATTAATTAGAAATCGCTGCAAGAATTATGTATTCAGCTTTTGGAATTGTTATAACAGAAATTAAAGTAAAAAACGGTCAACGAACTGCAAGCTTACAATGTTAATTAGAAATCGCTGGAAGGATTACGTACTTAGCTTTTGGAATTGTTATAACAGAAATTAAAGTAAAAAACGGTCAACGAACTGCAAGCTTACAATGTTAATTAGAAATCGCTGGATGAACTACTTACTCAGCTTTTGGAATTGCTATAATAGAAATTAAAGTAAAAAACGGTCAACGAACTGCAAGCTTACAATATTAATTAGAAATCGCTGGATGAACTACGTACTCAGCTTTTGGAATTGCTATAATAGAAATTAAAGTAGGAAACAGTCAACGAACTGCAAGCTTACAGTATTAATTAGAAATCGCTGGAAGAATTATGTATTCAGCTTTTGGAATTGTTATAATAGAAATTAAAGTAAAAAACTGTCAACGAACTGCAAGCTTACAATGTTAATTAGAAATCGCTGGAAGGATTACGTACTTAGCTTTTGGAATTGTTATAACAGAAATTAAAGTAAAAAACGGTCAACGAACTGCAAGCTTACAATGTTAATTAGAAATCGCTGGAAGGATTACGTACTTAGCTTTTGGAATTACTATAATAGAAATTAAAGTAGAAAACGGTCAACGAACTGCAAGCTTACAGTATTAATTAGAAATCGCTGGAAGAATTATGTATTCAGCTTTTGGAATTGTTATAATAGAAATTGAAGTAAAAAACGGTCAGCGAGGTAAAAGCTTAAAATATCAATTAGAGATGGTCGCGAAAATACTTCCTCTTAATTTTGAAAAAAAATCTCTTACACAAGACTAAAATATTTTAGCTAGGATTTGTCCAAGTAAAAATAGCTGAATACTTATTCATGGCATTTCGTTATTACTTATGTAAGTATGTGTCACTTCACGGAACTTTGTCGAGTTCTTTCGCAAAGTCGGATGCTGCGGAAGTTTCGTGGCGAGCACACCGATCGCGCGCTAAATTCTGCGCCAAGTCTTCCTCGTAATTAATGTTCAAAGATCAGAAATAGAAAAATTGGTCGACTAACTTCCATTCCGTCTCGAATATTGTCTCAAAAAGCAAGGAATCTTAAATTATTTTCTAAAGTGATACGAAATATAATTGAAAATCAGTAGAATCAGAAACTATACAAATCGCTTTTTCTTACGTAACATTTGAAAAACTAATAAAAATATGAACTTGAATCTTCTTCTTTTTTTTCTGTTTTAAATAAAAATTCAATAATTTTTAGATATTGAAATGAGTCGTGTCATACGAATTACACAATTTCAGTTTCCTTGAAATGAGTAGAATCTTGCAACGAGAATCTTATTCAACAGACGAATATGAATGAATCGTAAAAGAAGCAAAAGAATTTTTCGAAATCAGAAAAGATACGTAGATGCATGCTGTCTCGTGATATTCCCTTTTCTCCTAACCGTCCATTCTACTCTGTCTGTTTTTTTTTTTTTCTTCTTTTTTAATAGCTCGTTCCTTTAGAAGTTAGCCGCCTCAACTATTAATATTCGCTAGATACCACGATCGACTTTGGTCGATTAATTTGCAGAGAATCTTCGCGGCGAGAATCGAGTTCGATCCAACCTCTGACGTATAGTATGTCGTACGTGTGTAGACATATTCTCCGGCTGGATCACAAAGCGTCCTGGATTCCTTGGCTTCCGGTCCCTAATAGCGCAAAACGATCTCCAGAATACCAAGCTGTACATTGCTATACACATACGTCGAGAAACTTGTTAGTAACCAGCGTGCTGGTATTAATAGCGATAGAGAAGGTTCAAGAAAATATCGATATCTTTGTTTATGAGTAACAACGAGCCGAATTATTATGATCGTTTGGAAATTATCGCCTGTTCGAAGACCGATCGAGAATGAAGCTTAGAAATACAAACTTCTTTCTTACAAAGAGATAAGGGACTTGCGTTTATGGATTGTAAAAAGTATTTTATGCTTCTAACGGTGTATGAGAAATTCTGCCGCAGTTTTTTCTTCAGGCGATCGTAATAATTTGATGACCGGTAGTGAACGGTAGTTAAATTTTTTAGTTGAGTTTCATCTTCGACCTTCTGTAACGACGTGTAATTAAAAAGTTGCTGATAATAGGTATTTCATTTTTAATCCTTTTATAAAGTTTAATTAATCACATGCATGATGCTTTTTAAAGTTAATATCGAGGAGAAAAGTCTTTCTCTAAAGGATCGTTAAGTTTAATGTAACGAACGAATTGCTGCTTTAATAATCTCTCTATAATTTCTAATATATTGTTCCTTACAATATCAGAATTATTTTGTAGAAAAGTTACAGAGGGTTCGTTTAATTTCTGTTTCGTTTTAAAACATTCGTAGAATCGTACGAAATTAGAGAGCCATGCGATCATCGTTCTCCATAGATCGATCATTATTCGTTCGATAGTCAGAAACTCTTTCTCTGTCTCTCTTTTCTTTCTTTCTTTCTTTCTTTTTTAACCAATTCCTTCTGTTTGTAGCAATTTGCAACAGTAAGTAGTTTCGTTGCCACGAAATTCAGTATACTCGTCGAGCGAGGATCCATTATTCTTTACATAGTCACGTCGAATAGTTCTCGAAACAGTCTGCCCGATTACCAAGTTGATGTTACCAAGTTGACCAAGACGGGAGATTCAAACATCGCCTGAATCTCAACATCGATCCGACGTTAGAACGTCGCGCGTTTTTTCTATCACGTTCCTTCGATTAATTTTCACTGTGTTTTTAGCTTCTTGTTGCGTGTGGTTGTCATGCGAGTGTTGTGTTCACTATGCGTGGTCCTGAAAGAGCGTGACGTTTTCCAAAGCGACGATAAAAGGAAAAGAAAAGAAACAAACGCAAAGTAAGGGTGAAAGTATTGAAAAGTATGGAAACGTGTGGAGAAAGGTGACGAAGGACTTTTTTTTTGCATCGGCTCCCAGGAAGTCGGGACATCCTGCTGGTCGACATCGAAGAGACCATGAGAACAGGCGAAAAAAGTCGCAGGTTGCCACGACCGTAGAATCCAAAACGATCGATAGATCATCGACGATGATGGATTAATCTAGAGAGAATTCTTTACTTTCCCCCCTATCTCTTCTTTTTTTCCCCTCTGTCTTCCTTCTTATTTAATTCGAACAGTTCTATCTATTCAAATGATGATGATGATATACCTTATCATTTTGACTTTCTTTCTTATTTTTTCCGTTGGTCGTTTTCTTCTGAAATTTGTTTTCATTCTTCCCCATTGTCTGGTCATAGAGTTGTATTTTGATATTTCTTTTTTTTTTTTTTTTTTTTTTTTTTTCCCCTCTTTCGTCCAGTTTGATCGACGATCCTCGAATGTGAGACGCGCGAGGAAAGCAGGCAGATTGATCGTTTCCCTTTTTTTTTTTTTTTTTTTTTTTTTTTCTTTCTTTTAGATCTATATTTTATCGGTGTCTTCGTATAATACCCCTCTGAAAGCACTTTTTAAAAATCGTTCCAGCGGCGGCACATGTTTTTGTTGAGCGTTGGATTTTGTTCGTCGTTGTTACAGATGGGCAAGCTTGGTAGCAATCCATTGGCCGGACTCGCGGCTCTTGGCCTCGGAGGCCTTGCCACACCTGCCAACACAGGTGGATTGAATCCAGCAGGTACGTCAAAAATCCGTCGTTTTATTACAATACTCTGTAACACTCGTGACTATTTATTTATTCTTAATAATCGCACAAGCTTTTTTTGTATTTTCAATTTGTAAATGAATGTTTCAGAAGCCGAACTTTTCAACCTTCTCTTTTATTTCTCAATTTCATTACGATAAATACGATTTTCCAAAATCAAATTACTTGGTTCTACCAGCTTGTTTATCACAAGAAGATAACATAAATAATACGACATTTTAAGTACATTTAAGATAGTGTTTGCACGCTCGTCGCTTCTTTCTACCTTTTAATTTATGCGGTTGATCAGTTCAGCTTCTGAACGAATACGAATCGATACGAATGCGGTTCAGATACGGCTGAGAATTATCGCGTTTCGAGAATTCTACATTTTGAGAATTCGATAGAATTGCTTGTGCGATGTATGAGATTTAAAAAGTCGCTCGAGAAATCGCTTAAATCATTTACGTACGTAGAACGTGTTGTGCGAGAATCTACAGGCTTACGCAACAAACTTTTATTTTACAAACAACAATGGTTTCGGAAATATTATAGAATGAAATCATGCTTTTGGCAGTCACTATGCAAACCTCACCACTTTACAAACATCTTACTTCACCGCGGTAAAACGACCAGCTTCGACCTCCAAGCCAACTCAACGCTTCCAAACAAATATGTAAAAATGTTAATCTTTGTACCGTGGATTAAAATGATGATGTACTGTAATAGTTACGTTTAGAAAATTTAAAAACATTGCTGTTTCGCGTGAACTTTTCATACAGTTATTCGCCTAATTGGACAATGTATGTACACGTGGTCCATAACCACGTGTGGTAGCTTTTAAAATAGAAAGTACATAATGATTCATGTATTGTCGTAACAATTATAGTACTCCGAGTGATCGTACGGCGTATGAACTTCAGTAGAAAAATTAACCAAAAATTATAATATTATTGTTACTATTTATTACTCCATCTATACAGCGTAGTTTTTACATTTAAATGCTGCACTTGGTTAGAAAGCTTAAGGTATTTGTAGCGCGACAATATCTCTCAGAAGTAAAACACTCTGAGACTGCAAAGTCATACTCTTCACGCGTGTCGGAGATTCTGTCACTAAGAATATATCTCTTGGTCGTTTGTACTTTCTTCACGCGCACGCTAACAGCAACCTTATAACGTTATAATATACTGCACTTTGAACGCTGAAACGACTCGTATTTCACGTTACTTTTATTCGACAACGACGAGGACTAAATTTTTCTTATAGAAGAAGAAAAGAAAAGGTAGGAAGATTCTTCCATCCTACACAACATAGTATTTTCTTGACAAGTTGGCAAAAATGGTTCTTCCGTGATTAATCAGAAAGTGAGTTTCTCGGCGGCTGGCTATAGGAATCACGTGATAAAACCATCAACTTTGAAGATGAATATTCTCATTTCGACAAAGCTAGGCGCTTTGAAAATCGAATCGCTTTATAGATAATACACCGAGTGTCAGGTATCGTGGAAATTTCGTAGAAATTGCAAGTTGAAGTAAGAATCGTAAAAGGTCAATCTACGCTACGAATGCCTTAAATCTGAAACCTTAAACCTTAATCCAGAAATTATGTACGTTGCAAATATACAAAATGTTGCTGGTTTTTTGGCAGCATTAGCGGCACTGGCTGGTAGTCAGCTACGTACTAGCAACACGAACAGGCAACAGCCAGCGGCGAACAATCAGACGCACGAGATGACCGTGCCAAACGAGCTCATCGGCTGTATCATCGGCAAGGGTGGTACCAAGATCGCTGAGATCCGTCAGATCTCCGGCGCGATGATCAGAATCAGCAACTGCGAGGAGAGGGAGGGTGGCGCTACGGACCGTACGATCACCATCACTGGAAATCCGGACGCTGTGGCACTGGCGCAGTATCTCATCAGCATGAGGTGAGTACCGTGGCACTGGAGCATAGATATCACTCTGGCTTGCCTGCCGTCTTGAAAAGAAAACGAAAAAAAAAAAAAAAAAAAGAAAAGGACGAAGAACGTTGGACGATCGTTATTTGATATTCATTATATTTTATGGTTCCCGATTAATCCCATAAGTAATGCAGCTTTTCCGATAGATGCATTTAGAATAATGGAATTTGTTGTGAACAAGAGGAATTTTATGAAGAATAGGTCGCTGTCGTAGAAAATTTAGGAATGTAATCAGTGACCAGTCTATTAAGGAGCGTTTGAAGAAGAAGTATTTTGTTTTAAAACAATTTCAGACTTATTTTATCTATATAATTTACGCAGTGAGCTACGTGTAAAGTATCTAGCATTATGCTAATATATTTCTAA
The DNA here is from genome assembly GCA_905333015.3 of Bombus campestris. NCBI lineage: Eukaryota > Metazoa > Arthropoda > Insecta > Hymenoptera > Apidae > Bombus > Bombus campestris. The sequence continues at coordinate 9,923,368 of HG995135.1, forward strand.
ACAAAACAATATTTATTTACGTTTATACGATTTTTGGCCCTCGATGAATCAATTGCAACAAATTCTTTGTTCCTTGTACCTACAATATCGAAAAATCCGTATTACTCCTAGGATGTTCCAATATGAAGTTGACAAATAGATACATAGTATCCGATCGATCGTGCAGCGTTCTCTCGACGAGATCGGTTTACTTTCTCTCTCTCCAAGAGAGAGAACATTGTTTAAGAATTTTTCCATTATTCCTATCGGTACATGTCGAACTCGTCCCGGCTACGTATTGCGATATCTCGCGACACATCACCACCACCAACCCCCCACCCACACCCCCAACGAACCTCTTTAACTTTCTGATTTCTTTCCTTGTCTGGATCCAACGTGAAACGATCGTTGGATCGGATCTTGACTTATGTGTACATGTCGCCGGTGTAGAAATTTTTTTTTACACGATCCCCCTCGACGACGGAGGAAATGGAAGCCCAATTTCCCCGTTGACACCTCATAAAGAGAAAAAGAACAAAAGAGAAACCCTTTGATTCGCCTGTCTATTTTTTTCTTCTTTTTCTTTTTTTTTTTTTTTTTTTCCCTCTTGTGTTACACTCGTTCCTTCTGTAATTACCTTTCTTAGCCTTGGTGTCTTGAAGATGATCAAGTGAGACTAAGGGAATAGTCGAATTGCCGTCATCGCGACACCTCCCATCATGTTTATTACTGTTGTTACTGTTGCCTCTGGCGGCGACGAGCTGGCTACAACGACCTTGCGAACTATCGCCATCATCGTTAATCAACGCTGGATTGTGGATATTTCTGCGGATTTATATTTTTGCGAACGCATAATCACGTAAATGGAACTTTGATAGACAGATAACTCGCTGGTCGAAAATTACACAAAATGCTTCATGTTTCAACGTCTTCTATAGTGATTTGTAATTTAATGTATATGATAATTTCGCGTTCTCCTTCGAATTTTCCATAAATGCATAAAGATCCACGATCTACCCATCTATTTACAGAGATTCTGTGTACGCTGTGTTATATTCGCGTTAAAAATCACTACACTCACAGGTATAGGTTTGTTGCTATGGTTTTTGTCGCGTATCGTAACTGACAGGTTATAATCGGGAAATGCGTCGTTTTCCCGGCACGTCGACGCCAGAAAAGTGTTACATGAAAGAGGTGGCGGTGCAGCAACGAGCGTTTTCTATGTGAGATGGATACGTTGCACGAGTGTTAAGATACGAGGTGATCCCTCGATGTGAAGGTACGTGGTGACGTGCAACGCGTGTCGTGGACCGCCACCTCGGTCTCTCTAGCGTATACAGGTGAGATATTCTCGTAGTGAAGTAAGATTATATAGCCAGTGAAGACGACGCAGCAACCGCGAACCAAGGGATCGCCGTCAACGCGGAGACGCCGGAAGACAATATCTTCGTCTGCCACGACGGAAGAGGATCTTAATCCTTTGTTTCCAGGTCCTGCTTTCCAGGTCCAGTACCCTGAGTATCCTGCAGACACAACTCCGCTCAACATCTGTTTCCCATTTGTCGCTGGCTGTCCTTTCAAGCAAAAAAAATTTTTTTGAAAAAAGAAAAGAATATATATAGTATACAATCACGATGACAGATATACGACACGTAGTCGAACGATTCCAGCAATATATCGTTCCGTTTTGATTAGACGATCTTCTCCCGAAGAGTCCTGCAAAAAGCAATTATGCATCACTACAGCTCCTTTTTTTTTTTTTATTTTTTTATCTTTTTTTTTTTCTTTAAATTCCCCAGTTGTTCGGTTTACGACGATCCAAAGCTTCTTCTCGGTCGAACTCGCTTTTGGCGAAGGCTTAATACGGTGTTTTTATAGAGTATTTAAATTCGATGAGATTAATCGCTTGAATATTGATCTATAATTAAGTATAATAAATAAGATGGTTACAAAGACAGGTTCGAAACTTGGAAATCCAAACTAGATTTTAGAAAACTATGATTCACTTGTTTTGATTCGATAAAGTTTCCCGTATGTTGCATTCAATTTAATTTAGACTTTGTCCTATGTCTAACGTAATATGTTCACGAGAAAACGTGTTCTTCTGAACGGAATATAGCGTTAATCATATCGGAGAATTCGATATTTATCGTAGATCATATTTTATTAATTTATCTGCTGAACTATCATTTATTTGTTAAAATGATCAGTATGACAGATCGTTCGGTTTTTGTTTCTGCAATTCGCCTTCGCCAAGAGTGTCACGCAGTCGCATCTTTATGTTCTAATTTGTACGTTTCCTCGCCGCTGATCATAGCGTTTTACCAAAAGATAACGAACGTGCACGGACGTAGATCTTACAATACTTAATATATAATATCGTGCTATGGGACTCTTATCTCTTTCCATTCTTTTCATAAATTTCGTGAAATTGAACGAAAACAGATAGAGAAACGTGTACTAACGTAGTCGTCGACGAGATTCGAAACGATCGAAAACGCGTCGCTGTAGCGCATATTCAAACGCTCTGGAAAACGAGCAATTGCCAAACCAGCCCCAGTTTTTTGCCGCCCCTCAAAAATAGCACGAGTACCAAGCACGATTTTCCTGTATATCTATATATATTTAGCCGATTTGAAAACGCGAATCGTACAAACCTTCTTCACGTTCTATTTCTTCCCCCTTTTTACGAATTATAATCCATATTATATTTTATTCCAGATTGTCACTCATATATATTTTTATACTACTGCATCTGAATAGCGACCGAAAGATATATTCGTCATATATCCCGATTATTACTTCTTGTAATACCCGCTCAACCACTTGATCGTCATGATTATTACGTATCGTGTTTATCATCCCCCCGAGCACAATTCCCGCGGCCAAGATCTGCACTCTGCCGCGTTCAATTCCGCTTTCCGCTCGTCCTGTATACGCGTGACGTACGAGCCAATTAACGTGGCAACGATTTCGCTGGATCAGCAAATCCAGCAACTGGTCAAATTGCTGCATAGTTCCCGTACAGACGATACCCGTAGGCGGCGGAGTGCAAGTGCTGTGCCCCGTTTAGTTTGATTTCCGCTTTTCAGTGATTCACAGAGCCATGCTACGTTCCATTCCACTTTGCTAAAGTATCCGTGATGCGATACCGTTTTGAAAAGACTCATACAAATTCGATGTCATTACATGCTGATCGATGTTCGAACGCTTGTTGCTTCTCTTTTCTCGCTCTTTCTATCTCTTTCTCTCTCTCTTTTTTTTTTGTTTTTTTTTTTTACAAGTATTCTCTGTATATTCGGAGAACTTCTCCTGTTTTTATGTGTCATGTGCAACGGACTATGGCTCTGTGCTGCGTCAGAAAAAAGGACGTTGAGCGTTCGTCGACTAGGAACAAGAAATTTCTTGAAAATTTCGAGGCCGAGGAATTTTGCGAGATACGAAAGTAAAATTAAACTTTGAGAAATTGTTACTTTTTGGTGATCGAAACGAATGCAGTCGAACGTCCTTTTCGATGGCGACAACTCCTCGCAGCGTGTCCTCCGCATTGGGACGCCATTTTCGGTGCTCCTAGAGGCTGCATCGTGTACGATCGACGAAACGTGACGGCTGTATGTCGTTGAATGAAAAACGATACAAACAGATGCCGATGGTTCGTCGGTGCACGGTGTCTCGAGACCGATAAAACGCGTCCCGACGACGGAAAAGTCTCCCCCACCCCCCACGAACAACCACGTAGCCGGTGTACGTGAGAGTATCACGCTCCATAGAACACACCTGTGGCATAACTCTCTCTTTCTGTGAAGCCTGTTGAAAACCTTGCGACTCGAAGTCTTTCTTTTCTTTCTATTCTCTTTTTTCTTTTTTCTTTCTTTCTTTCTTTTCTCGCCTGACATACATCACACTTAGCGTCCACACCACCTTGTCACTCTTTCGATCTGTTTCCGTTTAATCGACATAACAACTCTGTTCTTTTAGCGGACCCCTCTTATTATTTTCATTTTACTATATCTCACACATCGCCACGATTCGCCTCTTTTCATTTCCTAGCCTCTGTTACTCGTGTACACGTCGCTGCGATTCTTCCTTTCTGTATATTTCTTTCTTTTCATCTGATCGTTTATCGAAACACTGTCCGACAAAAGGAAACACGTACAGTAGTGCTCGCTTAAATTCCAATAGAGTTTCACCTAAATTCAAACGACCCAAAATCCGCTTATGCTCCCTGTACTGTTCGTACTGTCGAGTGTAAATTAAACCTATCGACAAACACAGCGAATAGACATAATTGGAATAAGTGAAAATAGCGATCATATTCCTATATATTGGTGGAATGAAACTTTCCTATAAAATAATAAGAGTTTTGGGATTGGTATCCCATCACGTTTCTCTGACAGATTTTACTATATTCGTTCGACAGTTTCCCTACACTTGATCTATTTGAGTCTATCTAAACGTCAATTGGTATAAGAAAAATTATACCCAAGAAAAGCGCAGATTCGCTCCACTCAATTATCGTGTCTTTTGCATTAATCTCTCGTTTGTCCTTTCACTTGTTTCCGCTAAGTCTATTCTTTCCCTCTGTCGAGGAAATCTCGAGTCCTTCCGTACGAAACAAAATCGTCGCCCGCATTGCGAGCTTTGCAATCTGATCCTCGATTTAATTGTAATTTAATCGAGCACCGCTGTACACGCATATATATATATATATATATATATATATATATGTGAAACACGAAAGTAGCCACACGCAAACATAACACACACGCCCATATACTTACATAAAACTACATAAAACTGTTTTTATACGAGAGGAACGTTCCCACCCTGACCTTTTTACATTTTGTGTCTTTTCCCCAGTGTTGAACTGCAGAAAGCTAACCTAGAGGCCCAAAATACCCAAACCCCTGGCAGCGGTACCACTCCCGGGGCATCCGGGGCCAGTGCTTCTCCCTCTACTACCACTACCACTGCCTCTCCCTTGGCCAGCGCCATTCCCTTGGCTCAGCTGCTAAGCAAGCCAGGCGCCCTCAACGCCCTATCTAGCCTCACCGCCCTCGGCGGACTCACGGAATTGCTAGGTGGCGCTGCTGGTGCGGCTGCATCCGCTCTTCCGGTCCAGACAACCGGCGTTCACCGGTCGCACAAGTTCACGCCGAGGCTACGTAGCCCTGGCGCACCCGGGCCCACTGAGAGCGGCAAATTCAAATCCGAGCGCACCAAGTACAACCCGTACTGAGCCACCGACCACGAAGAAACGAAGGAGAGACGCGAGATCAGGGAGATCGTTACACGTACACGCATTACTCATCACAGTGACCATTACAGCCAATGCCACGATTACCACCAATACCACAACCACCACTATCACACACACACTGAACACGAGATTTACATCGGAGAAAAGTGCGTACGGACGCCAGGGTAGCGCGAGTCCTGATCAAGACTTGGCTAAGGATCGGACCAACACGATAGTTTCAGAACGGACTACCAACGATGATAGCGATGATGATGCGTGATAAAAATTCATAGGGTAAGACGCGCGACGACCGTGCCACTTGCGTCCTACAATTGCCGGTCGCGGCATCGACCTTCGTGTTTGTCTGTCTTTATATATATACATAGTCTTCTTTTCTTTTTCTTTTCCCTTCCTTTTTTTTTTTTTTTTTTTTTTTTTTTTTTTTTTTTTTTTTTTTTTTTTTTTTTTTTTTTTACGATATAGAATGTACCGATCAATTTGTATTTCTATTTTTTGAAAAGGAAGGTTGAGAGAGATGGTTTAAAGGCGAGATCCGACGCTAAGTCTTCGGGCCTTCACAATTAAGCGCGACACGACCTCCGAATCTGACTTACTTTTAGTCTGAACGTATCATTTGCTCCGCGAAATGCGTGATTTTAACACGATTTCCTTTCCCCGTTTCGTATACATTTTCCGTTTTACCGGATAACGGTATTTGATTTTCAAAAAATCATAATAATGATGGTGAGTTGACGTCGACTCGGAGGACGCGACCGCTTGTGCACCGTCGCGAAACAACCTTTTTTATATATATATGTATACATATACATAACATAATTACGATGAATTATATTAATTGATTAATGTCGGAAGTATAAAAGGCTCTTAATAGCGTTAGGCGATTCCGATGTAATTTTTTTTTGTAGTTATATAGCCCGACCACTTTTCAATTTTGTGAGAGAGAGAGAGAGAGAGAGAGAGAGCTAAATATGTCGTGCGTGTCGAAATTTTTAGTAGAGAAAGAAAATAAATAATGGAACAAAAAAGAGGATGGAAACGACGTGTGCGACATTTATTAGATATTACTATGATTTCTTTTTTCTTCCTTTCTTTTTTTTTCGATTATATCTTTTACATCATTTACACGAGAGAATGTACCTACATGAGAGAAGAGTGTGAGAGAGTTGAATGAGAGGAAATGAAAAATGAGAAAAAGCGAAGCGTAATGGCGTGTTCAGATACGCATCGTGTCCGTAATCATGTAACCGTGCTCTGAAATCAACGCCGGACACTTCATCCGGAAATAGAATATGGTCTATCGCGACAGCGCGAGAGAAAGAGAAGAGGTTAAAAAAAAAAAAAAAAAAAAAGAAGGAAAGAACAAAATGAGAGAATAATGACAAGAGAGCTTATTCGTACCTCGACATGAGGTTTACACGCCGCTTCTTCGAACGATCGGAGTGAGCATAGACATATTGTACTCGCTAAATGCGAAAGAGACAGAGAGAAAGAAATAAAATATACGCAAGGTAATCAATCGATTTACGATAGTGGTCGTTTTATTGTAACGATAACGATGATAATTATATACGAATAAAGCAAATAATCATATTCAAGAGGAACACGCTCGATTTATATATGTATAGATATAAATATATATATATATATTATTATTATTAACATATGTATGTATATATAAATAATATATATATGTATATATATATACATATACACGTACATATTAATATACGGGAGATAGAGAAGAAAGTAACGATTCCCCCAGCGAGTTCAGATTAATTAGCGTTAATTAACATTTTAGATACGTATACACAATCTGTTCACACTTATACCGCTGACATACACAGACATACATACACAGAAACACAAGGATGAAAAATAGATGAAAAAGATCGTGTTTTATCGAAGAGAAAAGACGCATTCGCCGCGGATCGATCAGTCTTTTCTTCTGGCTCGTCCCTCAAGAATGTAAAATGCAGAACGAAGGTATAGCGAATGAACGAAGAATGATATTTCAATAAAATATGAGTCGATCAAGATGGGAATATGAATCGAGTCGATCAATTTTGTTAGGTTGATAAGGGAGGATCGAAAAAGAAGTAAAGACACGGTGAATGGACGTCGATTTTTAATGACGATCGGCTGCGTACGAGCTCCCAGATCAATGTTTGTGTGCTCAATTTCTAGTTCGTAGCGAGAGAAAGAGGAAGAGAGAGAGAGAGAGAGAGAGAGAAAATACGTTACATAGATCAAGCGGATGTAGATTTACGATCGACGAGTGTTAGAACGCTCGTGTACCGATTTTTACCGCGATATCGTGATCACGATAGATCAAATTCTTTGTTCTTTACGATTGTTCGAAGTTAGGTACTACGATTTTGTCAGCTTTTTTATAATTTTTTATTTCTCGGTTTATTGGATTTGTGAAGCCTCGTTTATTTTCATTCATTTATATAATTAACCCTTGAAGGATACCATTGAAACAGACGCCGTCATATATAGAATGTTATTTTACAAAACGATTATTATGCAATTATTTTAGTTTAGAAATCGATAAAGTCAAGCGTTGTAAACGTTTTATTATTATTCGTTATTAAGAGAAAAGATATCGAACGAAATTATTGAATGGAATAAATCGTGAACACGATCACGCAGCTCGTAGTATAATAAATGATACTTGATATTGCGTTTGACATTCTGTACACCCATATGTAGTCTTGTCCCATATTACATACATATATTTGGTTCTCTCTTGGAGACAATAATGATTTCTCACGTTGGTGGCGATTTCCGTGAAAAATCGACCAGAAAAAGATTCTGCAAGTGAGAAAAAGTGAGAGAGAGTGCGTGTGATAGGATAGAGTGAAAGAGAAATTAGCGTGAACGAGAGAAAAATAATACGATGAAACTAAAGCGATCTTTTTCTTTTTCTTTCTCATCGTTAAGGCGAGAACGGAGGCTTGACAAAATATATCAAGATTCAAAGAGTATACACACACAGGATTTTGTAGGTAATGTTAGTCTTCAACTGTATATTGGTCTCTTATAAACGATATCGCAGAGCTTGTGTGCTTAACAAGACATTAGCTACCCTGTATCTCACCTTGTTAAATAAAGCTAGGCGTGTTTAATACAAAAAAAAAAAAAAGAGATGAAATACTTTGTGAAAAATAAGAAATTTCGACGAGAATTGAACACACGAGAAAAAGAGATAATTAAATATCTCGGTATTCCTTAGAACGAGGTCTCGCAATGCACTATAGTTATCTTCAAACAGTTTGTCTTGGAATAATAATAAATTGTTATCTTGTTGGATAATACTATATAGTTGTGACGGTAAATAATAATTATTATCGTGTTATTAAAACGCTACTATCAGTCTTGTCACAATGAATTCTCTGTATTGAATATTGCTCTTTCGAATTGTTGATTCTCAGAAAATGAGAAAAATGTGACACAGGTATGGTTAGCTGTAAATACGCGCTGTTCTGCGCGAGTTCTATCGTTATTTATACGTTCCCATCGATCCAGCCTCCCTGGAAGAAACTAATTCTGTAGTACTTTGCGCGACCACGTTTCTGGCTTCTGCTGTACTTTTATTGTTGCTACCTCCTTTTAGAAACCGGCCTCGTGTTTCGTGGAACGAGCGCCTCTGATCCGCGTCAAATCGAACGACGTGAAAACGAAAGAGAGTCGAATTTTAGAACGAGCGACAGCGGATTTTTCATTTAAAAAAAAAAGCAGATATAAAAAATGAATTCGTAATCGTAGCTTCTTTTTTGGTTATTCTTGTTACGTTGGTCCGTATGCAAGGGATGATGTATGGATATATGCAGATATATTAGAGAATTGATATTTTGATCCTTTGGTATATTTGAATATTTTTTATTATTCTTAATGGTGAAGCATATAACAGTTTAATTTTGTGAACTGTGCGTCGTTAATGATGAACGTGAGGTGTATGAATATTGTTGGAGATTTTATTGGAAAAAAGATGGAACAGGAGGACCAGAAACATCTTTGATATGTCATTGATGATCCACAATTTTATATCAAAACTTCACGTATAAGTATAGAGCGCAATTTAAAGGTAAAGAAAGCTACGTATTATCAAACCAATGCCACTCGTTTGCACTGTTCAATTATCCTCGGTTTGTGGATCAATTCAACCTGTAACAATCATCGAACGAAAGCTGAGAAATATTCCACCGGAGTCGCTCTGCCTCCTATGAAAAATGTCTCTCAAATTCCTTTCTCGTTCGTCGATTTGGTCTGGATCCAATCCTCGAAGGATCAAGGAGAGTAGCATCCGATCGACATAAAACGATCGATGGGGAAATATCACGGTGAACCATCGATATTTTGCCTATATTTTCATTTTTTTTTTTTTTTCTATTTCTTTTTTACTGCAATCACGAAACGACGATTAAAAGAGAAAAATGTTTAAGATTGTCGCGTGCCTCGTTCACGCAAATCTTCTGTTTGCAATCGATATAGATTGCAACCTATTGCCGCGTATAGCATACAAATCTCTATGTATAGCAAACACGATACGCAGAGTGTACATGCATTATGTTATGTGTACATACGTGCATATATATATTTCGAAAAAAAAAAAGAAAAAAAAAAAGATACGTACCAAGAGTGGAGAGACTCTTACAGAAAGAGGTGTAGAGAAAAAGGGAGAGAGAGAGAGAGAGAAGATGTATCCATCCAAACAACTTGACCCAGGCTCCTGCCCGTTTTTGGTAAGCACCATCCGCTCCTTTGTAGTCCCGTTAATCGACACATACTCTTCTTCCCAATTTTTACGAACCGTATTTTCGGCAACTAGCGATCTTATTCTTATTACTCTATTCGTTTCTTTGTTACTTCTTTCTTTATATATATTTTTTATCTATTAATTAACCGGCTCTTTCGAATACCCGTTTCAAATATTTAACGTTCCACTGTTTTTTTTTTTTCTTCTTCACCTTTGTATCTAGTTTCCATGTTTTCACATTTTTCTTTGATTTTTTTCATTTTTCGTAATCTAACTTTTTATCGTGAAACAGACGATGATCGCGACCAACGGAGTTGCCAACCAGAACCGATTTTACCAACCAGATCATCCGAACCCCTTCGGGAATCATTCTACGCGAATGATTACTATCAACTCGATTGCACAACCCTTTCATGCATGTTTCCGCTCGAACATTTTTTTCAGAACTGTACATTGCATTTGAGACCGCGTTAACTACGCTGTTGTGTATACGCGGCGTTTGTGTGATCTCCCTTTCTATCCTCCTCTTTTTTTTCTTTTTTTTTTTACATTTTTTTTTTTTTTTTTGGATTTTAATGACGGTTCACGGAAGATGTTCGTGGAGACTGTGCATGTCGAGAGGGTGTGATCGAGAGCAATCTGTACCTCGATGTTCGAGGATCTTCTTCCGTAGATCTGTCGCATGTTACCTGAGGAACGAGGGAGACGACGAAGCGCACTCGTTTGCAGCTTTTGGGAAAATATAAAAATTTCGTTTAAAAGATATTTCTGCTACATGAAAGGAAATTAGGATCTTTTAAATTGAACTTGGATTATTGTTTAGATTTCTGAAGGTTCGAGATTTATATTTTCATTTCTGTGTTAATTCCTTGCAATAGTATTTTTTCTTCCCTCTTTTTCTTTTTTTTTTACAGCAAATATTTTCGAGTGTACAGTGTAATTATTCTATGAAATATTAAAGACAGAGAAACATTCATTGATTTGGAGGGAATAGCTACTTCTCGTAGATGATTATTTTTACACATTTCGAGATATATTAAACAAGAGAAACAGCATGCAATCGTCGGGGAAATATTTTCCACGGATATTAACAAGTTCGAAAATTTAAGTTAAATATAGGATCGTCTATTGATTTAATTATTTCACTGGTTTCGATTGCGAGTGGTGAATATACTTGTTGATTGCTTTTCGCTGTTTGTGTAAGTATTGATCTTGTTTAATATATCCTGGAATGGAGAGCAAAACGAAAGACAAAAAGTTGAAAAGTTAAAAATTGTTTTTCTCAATATGTACATCGATATTTAAATATCTAAAATTCCATCAGACATGATCCTTGACTTAATTGCACATAATAATTCATGGGAACATAGCAGAAAGTATAACAAGAAGTTAGAGAAGAGTGTTGATATTTGAAAAAGGACAAACTTAACAGAATCTGAAACAATGGGATTCTTAGACAAATTCTTGAAAAATGTACATTTTCTCGCTCGATGTCTGTTGTCTTTTATAGTACATAGTATAACATAGTGTTATATCTTATACAATGAAATTTAAACGAATAAGTGTTTTATAAAACGTTCGATATATAAACCAATTTATTGTATTTCTGCTCCAAATCAATTTTTTTCGAAGCTAATCACACGTGTGCACTCGATCAAGACATTTAATTCAATTCCTCACTAACCTGATGTAACGTTTATTACTTCCCCTTATCAAACAATTCACGAACTAGCCTTTCGTCAGTTCTTCGATGTAAAAACTATTCGAAATAACAAAAATCAGTGAAAGTACCCGATATGAACAAGAAACATTCGAGTTAAATAAATCTTGTAATTTATTTCTACCTACGTCTTTGCTCTGTCGTTGAGAAACGTTCCCCGAGAACGACCCAACGAGAGGAACCGAGCAAACGAGAGCGTTTGGTCGTGTCCACGGTCGGCTCGTGTGTATCGAGCCAGGGAATCGGCGCTGCTTCGCAAAGATCATATCCGGTCTGACAGACACGGCCAATTCTGTTTCAGGATATCACAGGAAACGACGGGACTGTCGATACCCGCGTACCACTTCATCCCGCCGGACCACATCGTTAAGTCGCCGATCCACTAAAAGTGGTGAGACACATACGTATGTCGTTGTCGTCGTCGAAAGGACGCGGGGCGTCACGACGCACGCGAAGCTGTCAATGGCATCTGGGGCTGGGCCACGCACTGTGTTCAACCAGCTTGCTAATCGACACACATTTTTAACACTCGTATTACACCCACGCATACATGATACATATACACGATTATAATGCACACACTTGGTTGAAAGAGGAACAAGAGCACACACGATACTACACAAATACACACACAGACACACGGTGAGCAAAAGATGAACAACAAAAATGGAGCACATCGTCAGGATAGGAAAAAGAAAAGGGAGACTTGCATACATGTACACGCATACACATATAAATATTTATATAAACGTATACATATAGGTATACGTTATAAAAGCGATAAAAAGCGGAGAGAGGTAGGCGTGGGATACACGTCACGAGAGATTAGATACACGTTGTATGCATAAACACATTTACACTCAGAGGTATAGAGACACATACATACACGCATATATATACACACTCACATACACACACACATACACACGTCGTACATGCATACGTGAGAATATTGTGCGCGCGCTCTCGACAAGAGAATCACAGAGGTGTACATAAGTGGCGAGAACGCAGAGAGAAAAGGGATTAAATCGAGCACGCGCTTAATAATAATGGTATATAAAAAGAACAAAAAAAAAAAAAATGAAGAAAAAAAAATAAGAAGTATAATACATGCAAGTAGAGACGATGAAGGCACGCACGCGCGTACACGGTTATATGATATATATAAATATATATATATATATATATATATACTCGAGTGTACAAAACTGTACAAAAAGATATTTAAACGAACAAATGAAACAAAACAAGCATACAAACAAACTGAAAAAAAAAGAAACAAATAATAACGATGCACGCCGCAGCCCGTCACACACACGCGGTGGCAGCTGCCGATTGGTAAAGGGAACAAGCCAAAGATATGTTAGTTTTCATTTTTATATTTAAAAAAACGAGAGAAAAAAAAACAAAACGAGAATAGACGAGAGAGGCGGGAGAGAAATACTACGGCGGCCGAAAATCTCGGATCATCGGCGTCTCGATGATTGGATCTTTGTTTCCATAGGTGTCAGTTGTATAGTAAAAATATTGCTACCTTCGATCGGAGAAGGTAAAAACGTGCAATTTTATATTGAAACAGCACCAACTTAATTTCTGTTCGAAGTTGTGTCAATGTTACGTTCAATTATACAAATTTGTACGAACGGTGTTACGTTGTGCTTCCAACTAATTTTACTAAAATTCGTAATTGAACCCAGAATGCGTTAATCTTTAAAACGATACTCGATGATATAAATTATCTTCCAACTATTGTTTCAATTCTTCCGTTGTTTGTAATTCTTAGAAGATTGTTAAATACGATTTAACAACGTGGTTAAAACACAAAATTTCAGCATTCTAGGCGAAATTAGAACGTAGAACCTAGAAAATATTCTAGGCAATTTCGAACAAAAATTGAGTCTCGTTGGTATCGTGCGATATAACGTTGCACAATTCGTAGCACCAATTGTGGAACCAAAGATCCGATAGCAGAAGGGGTAGTCTAATATTTTCGGTCAACATAGTACGAGAGAATTATTATTATAATTATTATTAATCATGAATGTGTGAAGCAAAGACGCTGAATAACTATATAATATTATTAGGCCGGTTGTTAGCGTTTTTTCTATATTGCTGGCTATTCTAAGGAATGGAGACTGATGGGTTTCTTTTCACCCATTTAGCTAATTTAAAACGTGAAATCATCCCCGAACGGGATCACCAACTCTCTTTGGACAATTTCTTCGAGATCTCGTTTCTAGAGATTTATTATTTTCAAATTAATCTTGTTTAAGATTAGAACCATTGGAACCTCTAGTACGAAGATATCCAACAGGAATACTCCTCTTAGATTCTCAATCTAACAAAGTCTTCTTTTGTCACTGATATCTTCATTTTTTCGAATTAACAAATCTCTCGCTAAATCTTTTTGTTTATAAGTGTCGATTAATCAATAGACTTCGTTAAAGACATATTGGTTTCGAGCGAATATTCAGAATATTCGTGGAGAGTATGAAAATAATTGTTTAACAATTATATTTCCCAACTACAGATACCAGACAAAGGAAATAACTTTCAGATTTTATCAATCTCCTTTTAATAATTCAACTTTTTATAAGTTCCAATTTATTTTCCCTCTTAAAGTATAGGTAATTTGACGTTTCTTTTCTTTTCTCTTTTTTTTTCTTTTTTTTTCCTGATCCTTCTTGGCTGGCGAATTTTATTTGTAAAGATGCACTGGAGAAGATCGTTCTCCAGTAGAATCGGACGATCGTGATTAGACAGAGGAACTGCAGTAGAATCGGACGATCGTAATCGAACAAAGAAGCTACCATTCGGGATTTCTGCAAAGCTTTGAATTTTTCATCGCACGATTCTCAATTGTTATTTTCTATGACAATGGATTCTGTTGGTTTTCTAGACGAAGCAAGAAGGATCTTCGCCTTGATAATTGATTAATTTCTCAGTAAATTCTTTTTTCCCCTTTCGATGAGGTCAGCCATTCTTCAAGAGATTAGGTTCATCGATATATCAGAGTTCTTCGTCCCCTTCAGGTCTTAATGAAAATTTAAGAGAAAAGGGAGAGATATAAAATCGTTATTGAGGAGCAATTTCGTTACGTTCGGTTTACGTAAATAACATTAATTTGTCAGGTGGAACTCTGATCGGTGTAGGAGCGAGACTCCGCAAATTACTCGGTTTTTAATTGTTATCGTTGTTATACGTTACGATGTAACTTTTATTTTGCCGTCATCGCCATCCGTGACGATACTTTCTTCAAGATTTCATTGCTTAAAAAAGAGCACGTCAGAAAGTCTTACGGGAATTTTTTAACAATTCGAAATGCATCAAATTAATGTAGCAAATGCGGTTGTTTTATGAGAAATATACTGCGTCCGCGTGATTGTTGTTACTTTTATTAATTTATTAGTGGTCGTCATTAATAGAGATTTATATGGATAAATGTTGTATTGTTAAGATTCTGTTTATTTTTGTTACGAAAATATTTTGTTTCTCTTATTGTTAAATTCCAATGTTTTTAACGTGGAGCTTCAAGTCATCGACGTACTATCAGATCGTACTGTTAGCGATAATATTTGAAAAAATGAGAACTATTTAATAGTTATTTGGCGATAACAAACATGAAAAACTCTTCTTGATACTTTTATCGCCAAGTGGAGTGATAAATTAAATGTTTCAGACATGGAGGAGTATAATCTTAAAATAGATTCTTTAATTAAGTTATGTCGTACTTTTTTTTTAATTTCAAACAATTATAGATACTTTGAACATTATTTGAACATGATAGATGATAGATACTTTGAACATGTATTTAGAATATGTATGTCGTTCACGGAGGCATGATGTATTTCTTTTACAGTTCAATACTCAGAATTTTTCTAATCTCCAAGTGCAACACTCGACTTCTGTACGAACGACGAAAAGGGGAGAAGTTGTATTTTTATTTCTTTTCTTTCGTCTCGAAAAGTGACCACGACCGTAGCTGGATGTCACGTCGAGTTCCTCTTTAAGAAACCTTGAAGCTTTCATCGAAGCTTGGAACCGATGTCGAGTCCAGTGTGACGGATCTTCAAAAAGAAAAAAGCAGAAAAAAGAAAAAACACGCGTTCCAATCATCGTACCGAGAAAACTGGCGACGAAATTTTAAAAAAAAAAAAAAAAAAAAAAAAAGAAAAAGAATAAAAAAATGAAGGAAAATACGTCGATGTATCAGGATCGACGATGGCGCGCACTTCCGTTGAAGGAACAAAAATGAAATTATTACGTGGAGTATAAATAACGATATATTATATATATACATATAATATATATATATTTATTATACGATAAAAGAGGAAATGAAAAAAATAATAAACAGAATTAGAGGGGATAAGGTAGCGATGAAAAGGTGTGCGAGCTGAAAGCCTAGCTTCGATCAGGAGGCGTCTCCTTGTTCACCCTCTTCTTCATCTCTTTGCCCGCTATTGGCGCTGTTCTTCCATCATGTTGTTAGGTCTCCTTTTCTCCAGGTTTCCTCCGTGGAACCAGCTCCACTATCCGTAACCAAATTCGTGCTTCTATAATTGAAAAGATTGAACGATAATCTATGAAAATGTTGACTTTTACTTTAACTAAAGTATCCATTGTTTCAATGGAAAATGATTTGACTTTCACGCTGAATAATTTTAAGGGCTGCTGCAAAGTAGATGTAAAATCCTAGGTTTCGACCTTAAATTTGAACATATTTCTTGTTTATAATTTTTAATATCATTCATAAGTGAGTATTATCGGCTGTCCTTAATCTTTTAATTTTTTGATATTTAAATTTTATTTCGCTGTTTAAACGAACAAAATCTCAACTTCCGAAGGTTCGTCGTTTATCGTTCAAACTTCTCAATTCGCTTCGGCGACAGCTGGCGAACAAAATCGGACGTTTCTCGATTATTCTCTGTGTGTGTATTCGTTGCAGGGTAAATTCAGTGTCTTGTAAAATCGGCGAGCTATGAGAATGAGAAGGAGATATGAAAAACAAGGAATGGAAAATTGATGGTAAAATTCGCCGTCTTCTTGGTCTTTATCTTGGTTGTCGTTCGCATATATATCCAGGGTGATGTTAACTCTCGAGACGTGCAATATGTCTTAACATACGGTGCACGTACATAGGACACACGCATGCATGTATAATACAAACGTGTTGTTTCGTTCGGTGTCCATTCTTTACACGATTATTTGTAACGATGCGTGCATTCGAAGTGACGTCGTCGAACGATCTACGCGCTGTTTCTCTGGTAATGATAATAGCCATGTCTTAAATCAACAGAGCGTAAGAATTATATCATAAATGATTGAATTGTCGGAATAACGACTTCATAATTTTTGTGGAAATAGTGAAACATGAATAATTGATGTGGTCACAGTATCTGTAAGTATTGTAAGTATCAACCGATACGTACAATGATTTCTGATTGTGCTATTATATCACCCTCTTACGGGATATTAGTAATTGTATATTTAAATTCTACGGCGTAAAAATAACGGGTTTGCTTGATGAAACAAATGGCATTCAATAAGTAAATTGTATTAGCTGCAATTTGTCTGATTATCTCGCTTGATGGGAAATTGTAAAATTTATAAAATCAAGCTTTGTAATCTGCAACCTGTGGCTTATCAATTTGCTGATTTTACTATCAGTTATTTAGTTATTGTGCAAGAGAACCAGAGATAAATATTTCTGTGTCTTTCGGTCGGGTCGTTCGACGAAATCCTCGGCGAAATTTTCCATAGGATCGTCGATGAAATCGATGAAATCCAACAAAATTTTCGATAAGATCGATGAATTCCGACAAAATTTTCGATGGAATCTTCCAATGTGTGCCAAAGATTCGCGATCCGTACGAAATCATCGAGGAAGCTCGTCGTTGTTCTCGTTTGGAGCCGAACAAGATTTGCGCGCTCCGCCTCCCGCGGATACTTCAATGTTCTTCCTCGCCCTCTTGGCGTGTTTCCCTCACGAAATTCCCAATATTTTTTAAACGATTGTTCCTTCAAATCGCGTGCGTCGTTCGCGCTAGCTGTCTCTTGTTTATTTGTCTACCGAGAAGAAGATCGTTGGCCGTGTTGCCGCGAGAAACTTGACCGTTTCTGACAAAAAGAATTTCCTATTTGAGATCGCGTTTTCCTTTCTTCGTTTAAATGTCGAGGACGCGAGAAACGTGTGCAATACGGCGTCGCATAGCTTTACAGCGCTTGAAAGACTTTTTTTTAGCTTATTTTCTTTTTTAGGTCGAAAGATTTTTTAACTTTCTTTTTTTTTTTTTTTTTTTTTTTAGATCGAAAGATTTTTTCTAGCTCGTAGCATTTCGATCGCTCAAAATTTGTATCTTAGTGTTTCGTGATTTGATCTTGTAAATATTTATTGTTCGTGTCGTTGTATATATATTTATCGATTTACTCATTTCGTTCTTCTTGTTCATTAGAATGATACGTCATTTCATCGACTCGTTAATCGGATAAATGTTCGCGTCTCTATTTATTGTATAATTTTATTCATTCTATTCTCATTGTCCTTTCTTTTCTTTTTCTTTTTTTTTTTCCCCCATGACTACTATTTTTAACCCTTCGCGTAACCAGCACGTGACAGTGAACCTTGTAAAGAGAATACAAATTAGCGCGTTAAAACGAAATCCGTTAGCTTTTTCTTATATGGTAAATTAAGAAACGATTAACTTATTATTAGGTGGTTAACGTATTATTTATAATATTGAGATGGTTGCGACAGCGAAAGGACGATATTCGATCGTGCATCGGCGTTCTCGACGAAGCATTTCTCTCTTCTCTCACTACGATCACGAGAGACTGCGTATGGTTTATGCATTCGTTACGTAAAATACATAAAAGCACATAAAAATATAGAAAATACCGAAAGTAAGATGACGATATTCGGAGAGTGAAAGAATTTGCATTATTCTGAATTTGACAAAAATGAGTTCGAATAAGCATCCACAGTCTGATAACAATAATCACTCGCACACATGTACACACTGAGGCCGCGATCAGGCAAGAAAGAAGGAAAGGAGCAACAGAAAAGAGAACAAAGTATAAAAAAGAAAGAAAACACAATAGCGACTTGCATCCTCCTCTGTATCTTCTCGTTGTCCTCTTCGTCTTCGCGATTCCGCGTGATTCTCTTCGCGTCCCGTTTCCTCGTCCACAACCCCTTTTTCGCCCTCTATCGTCGAACGTACGATAACGACGTACGGTGAAACGTTCGAAAGAGAAATCCACGAAGAAATGCGCGAAAAAACATTGGTGAGAAAATGGTGGCAAAAACGAGAAGCAAAGGTATATAAAATGTCGACATAGTTTGACGACTAGAAGGCAGCCTGTGCTGAATTAAAAGCAAAGATTCGGGACGAGGAGTCGTCGGATGAGAAATGTAAAGCAGGTTTCTGTAGCGAACAACTCGAGTAATAAACACGCGAATATTATATATGAATATATATATAGTATATCGAGACGAACAAAAGCTGAAGTAAAAAGAGAAAAAAAGTTAGCGGCAGACGCTGTATGATTGTGTATATCAACAATAAATAATTGCTGTGATTAGAATCGATTATATTAGTAAGTAGTTAAGGACAATTTTTAAGGCACAGTGGTCGCAAAGAGAAGAACAAAAAAGCAGGAAAAAAAAAACTGAACAAGAAGATTGGTAGAGTGGGCGAATGGTTATTATACGATCATATCGTTCGTATTCAATAATGTCGCGTGAGTGTGCGTGTTCTCGCGAGTGTTGTGTGTAAATGAGAGTCAAACAGAGTCTACGATGGAAGAATGAAAAATGCGAGGAAACGGTAATCGATTGACTTGAATAGAAAGATCGTGCGTTGGAGTGATGGAAATGGGGGGGGGGATGGAAAGAAAAAGGAAAATGATAAAAATCGTTAGAAAGGGTGGTATGTTTTCTTTTTTTTTTTTTTTTTTTCCTCCTTCGAAGGATCAAGTACGTGCGCGCGTGCGTGTAATCCTCTTCGATCACGACGATACACGCGTTTCAAGGATCTATCGATCGGTGAACGCGGTGCCGTGTTTTGAAGGAAAGGACTAAGAGGCGATTGCCGCGCGCGTTTACGTATAGAACTGCATGTACACAGGCATACTGTGATCTTTTCACTCGACTCATTCTTTTAAATTCGATCCGACGATATCTTGTAATATGTTCGTTTATCATTTTATCATATGCCTTACACCGATGAAATACCATTTCGAAGAGACGAGCTCCAACACGAATTTCTGATATGAAAGATTTCGCATTAATTAGAAATTTGAAACTTTACGTATCTTCCTTGTTATGTAATAAAGATTTCTGTAGTTTTACATAAATATTTTATAGATACATTTAATAAGCTTTTTGATAGTGCGATACGCAAGCTAACGCTTTATTTGACGCTCGCAAGGGAGCATTGGGAAATCTATTAGGAAACGTAATCGAGATTAATTAAAATTTTCACTTGATAATAGAAATTAGTGCTTCTAAAACGTTATAATTGAGATTAATTTTAATATGCTCGACGATTGTGTGTGTCCTTTTTTTGTTAGGTGTTTTTACTTAGAAGGCTGTGAGGAAAAAGGATTTATTCGAAATGTATGAATTTTTAATATATATTACTTAACTTTTATATATAGTATATCGTAAATATGCTCAATGTAAAATAATATCACGCGTTCGCTATATTTTAATGTTCTTTGTACGTGTCAGTTTCATAGCGTATTTTGGATCTCCTTCAAGAGTTTCAACTATTTTCTACAAGATATTTTCCGTTTATCATAATCACACTTACGAAACGATTAATTTACATCTTTTGACTGAAATTCCAAACACTGGAAAGAAACTAAATTCTACAGTTCATAATTCTATAAAAAATTAAACAGTACCTTGCATGGAACGAGTCGAGTGAAAAGAGCAGCCCCGTCGCGATCAAAATGGGCGAGCGAGAGCTGTTTGTGTTCCAAACTGTCCCAATGATTTCGGATAGTCGATACTTTGCCCGAAGAACGATGATCACAGTTTCGATACTTCGTCGTTTCTTCTTAATCTCTCGTCGTATATTCTTTGATGGACGAAGTATCGTTCACGGTCTATCGATCTTCGACCGAACCAAAAAACCAAAAAAAAAAGAAAAAAAAAACAAAAAAAGAAGAAGAAGAAATCTCATTTCACCAAACTCCGTTGATGGTTTCCCAACTCGATCACTTACGAACGTAATTTCTTTACACGAATTAGGAACCATCATCGAGGCTGATATACTTGAAAAGCATATCCGGTGACACATATGACTAGGCTACGAACTAATTAATCTTTCTTCTGCTCCGATAACAAGCAAACTCGTGTATTTATTCGACGTGTGAATCGTCGAACGGAAAGTCTGTAGACTAATCGTACTAATTATTCGGGACGTCTCTATCTCGTAGCGTATACCTTCGAGTCGGACTAGTTTCGTAGTGTCTAGTAGCCGTTAAGAATATCGTCTATCGTAACTGGTAAACTTCTTGATCCACGGTGAAGAGGAGCCGCGTTTCTAGAGGGATCGATCGAACGAACAAACGCCAAAAAGGTGTCTTTTTGATTGACCATTCTTGAGTCGCCAATGATGGCTCGTGTAAAAGTGGCAATCGTAGAACGAAAAGCGCAGAGAAGGAAGAAAGGAAAGAAAATTCATGGCACTCGGAGTAACTTGTACCTCTATAGAGAATCTCACAAATTCTTTCGATATATCGATACCGATATATCAACGATATTCGTTTATAGATTATAGCAGAATTCGCGAGTTCCCATCAATCGGAATCTTTACGAATCAGTGTTTACGTTGCCGTATTAACATGGAAAATTCAATTCCTTTTGAAAAATCTGCAGAGAACACGGCTAGCGCCAACTACGCTAAACTTTCGAAAACGAAAGATTTCTTCGAGTCGTTGGGAAAACGTGACCTCGATCGTTTGAAACTCGTGAATTTTCCAATGATCTGTAGCTGCGGAAAAAAAAAAGAATTGGACCATCTCGGCGTAGCTTCTCGCTGTATGAACCAACCAAGAACAATCAGACGATCGTCGAATGGTCTTTGTTTCGGTGCAGAATGAATGCTTGCACCTTCAACCACTTCCCGCCCCTCTTTTTCACGTCGGAATATTCGTACGCACGCGTGTACGCGTGATTTCCAGCTGAAATCGTGCGCCAAGTTGCGAGCAGCTTGTTGTGCAGAGGGGAACAGATATATCGCGTGTCGGTCGTTTTGTTTCTCAGAGAACAGAGAATTTTTCCGTGTATATGGAGAATATTAATCGTAGATTCGATCCCTTGATATTAGTCCTCCCTATTCGTCTCGTCATTTGCCCTCGAATGAAATTTATTCGAAGAAAAGCGAGGACGTTGCGCGCGTCAACTTCGATAGGAACGCGTTCGTAACGTTGTGGCGTAGAGCAATCTGTTAGTGCAGGGGCCTTATCCTTACTGCGCGGGCACTGACCGGAAGTCGTTGCTGGACCACGCGACGCCATTGCCTTCCAATCTCGAGCTGTTGAACACGTTTGCGCCGCTCGTCGAATTTTTATTGTTCGTAACAAAGAGATCATTTTTCGTACGAAATTATGTTGTACGTATTTTTACGTTGTAGAATTTTAGCAGACAAGATTTTGCAGTTTAGAAACACGCGCTTGATATTAATTTTATCCGTTGCGTGTGTGTATTATTTTCGAGATTTCCGGAATATTTGTTAACTTTTGTCTCGTGTTTGAATCGACGCTGAATGCACGTAAAAGCACAGACCGAAACACGAGACTTGGAGAGCGAGCGTGTTAACGAGAACTTGGTTTCGAAGCGAAATTTCTCCCCGAGCTGGCGTATCTTCCGCGACGTACGTTGCTTGAAAGAATCGGAGGATCGGATTTACGAATGTTTGTCGATGTTTGCAGAAAGCGTGAAAATAACTGGCAATGATTTGATTAAAAAATTTGTGCGGAGTATAGAAATATTTTCGATAGAGTTTTCGAAGGAGGATAAGGTGATAAGAAGATAGAATTAAAAATTGTGTTGTATTTGGATTTTTGTAGTTTTTGTAGTATAATTACCGTAAGGTTGCTTTGTATTAGAAATTTTATTAGACAAAGACGAAAATAATCGAAGAATGATAATAATTTGGAGAATACTTTGCGAAAAATGTAGTTACACTTCGTACGATAAAAAGTCGGATAAAAAAGAAGAACAGGGTTATTGCGACTAAGAAAAACCACAATAAATCGTTCGAATAGTAATAGAAAAAAATGTGCGATATTTTTTACTCGGCGATCGAACTTTCCACTTTGCACGATTCTTAACGATCGTGTGTTCTATTGATTCGTTATTTTTTTAAATATAACAAAGATTACCGTGAAGGTATTTCAACAACGCTTAAACCGATCGAGAGCTAACACCTTGATACAACCAGACAGTATTATCGGATCTTTTCGTGTCCTTTCCTAAAGACAAGTTAGGCAGCTAATATACATTATAGAGTAAGCATAGAGTCGATACTTTTTGATACTTTAATCTCACATATCACGAAACGTAAGAGAAGGACTATCGGGTTTGCTCAATCTTAACTAGAGGTACATTCAATCATTTCTAGAAGTAAAACAAGCTATTTCTTTCGGAATTGAGTATTATTTTTCGGACGATCCTCTGACCGTTTTGAAAATTCGGTCCATCGTGGAATGTAATAATCGTAGCAACGGTGAAAAAACAAATCAGGTTACTAGAATCAGAAACTGATGACTCAACGCCTCAAATAATCTACAATCCGACGTTTCAATTAAAAAATTCCAATTAAGAACGCTGGAACTGCGATTCGAGGGGTCGACAACAAAGATGAAAAGGGTTCGTAGAGCGAGAGGAAGTGATTGGAGGGTTGAAATTTCCGGTCGATCGAGCGTGGATCGGCGCGTTTAGAAGAGGATGGAGGCGCGTAGTCCACGACGATCCGTGTCGGTCGCCCAACCTTAACCGTAACGCAAGGCAATCAGCTAAGAAATAACTTAGTTTTTATAGGATATTGAAGCGCACGCGCCCTACTTCCGGCGGGGCGCGGAATTAAGGGCAAGAAGAACAAAAAAGAGAGTAAAGTATAGAAAAAAAGGACCTTTTAGTTCTCTCGTCTGAAGGGCGCGTGGAGAAATAAAAGAAAAGAAAAGACTCGAGCGCGATTTTGGACGGCCGCGCGAAGATTCTCAACGGCATATTTTTCTGTAACGATTAAGCAAAAGAGTAAAAAAAAAAGACAAAAAGAAATACGAGAGAAAGAGAAAGGGAGAAAAAAGAGAGAGACTGTGTGCGTGTGTGCGGATGTGTGCTTGTGTGTTTGCGTGTGTGTGCGTGTGTGAAAGAAACGAAGGAGAGACGGACGGAGGGAAAACGGTACACAATGAACGAAACGAGGAATCGGGAAGAGTACGCGGAAAATAGAAAAGAGAGGGAGAGAGTGGCACACTTGGAATAATCGAATCGCAGAGATACATGGATGCGCGCGAGATATATGTGTAATTGTTTTCCTTTAGACGTGTGCCAAAAAATAAAAAGAATGGAGCGAAATGAAATATGAAAGAGAAGATGAAAGAAAGAGAAGGAGAATATATATGGAGATCGTGGGGATTGTTTGGCGAGCGACTCAAACCGTGTGCCAAGCTTAGATGAAAAGAAACAAAATGAAAAAAAAAAATAATCGCGGACTGATTAATTACGTGTGCCAAATCGTCGTTGCACAGACACATACGTACGTACGTACATGTATACACACGCGTACATATAGAGGCATACACGTACGTACAATTATTATCGTACCCGCTGCAGCTGTTCTCGAGTAGCGAGCTCTTTGCCTGCCGATTTTTCGTGTTCCCTTTTGTTCGCGTACTTAGAGAGAACCAGCCATGTCTCCGTGCTTCTTTGTTCGCGCCGTAGAATAATTCCTCGATCCATTTATGGATGGATGGATCCTGTTTATAGATATTATATTTATAGATTGTTTTTTCTATACGTTACGTACGCGAGAGAGTAGTCGATTTTTGTACGAAGATATCGGGATAGGATTGTACGGTATAATAGTGGCTTCGCCGGAGTATAAGACAGGAAAAATCGGCATCGAGCGACGGAAGGAATATTCGATCGGTTGCGACCGGTGAATTGTCCGTTTTCTAAAATTTTATCAAATCTCTTTTAATACTCTTTCGAAACATTAAGAACGTTCGTAGTAAAGTATACAAGAAAGAGATTATAGCGCGTCGACTATAATATTATTTGATTTGAACTTTTGAGAATCTCTAAATGACTGAACAATATAGTAGGACTTGTGCCAAACCATCTTGTTTCTCTACTTTATATATAATCTACTTTAATCGTTAAGTCTTTAACAATTGAGTCTTCCTTACGCGATTTAGAGTAGACGTTTGGGACAGGCTGTTGTTCGACAAATTAAACTACGTTTCATAAGAAGAGATACAATCATTACAGTCTGTCGGAAATTAGCTTGATTAGATCGATATAATAATTAACTTCTCGCTATGTTAAAGCTTCATTTAAGAGCAAGCGAAACGTAATAACGAAGAATATTTTAATTCTCCTAAATAGAATATATAAATAAGTAAACGATTACAGAATTAAAATAAACGTAGACGTATGATACAAGAGGGATTACAATTTTATCTTTGATATAATATAAGGAAGGGAGGTGAAGGGACGTTTCATCGGTTGCAATCGATCAAATGGAAGTGGAAAATGAACGTTTTCAACGGCAGTTCAAATCATACGTAAATTAAGAATGCGGCCCGCGAAACGGGGGCCCAAAAGACAGGGATTATGTTAAAAAGGAAAATACGATAATACGAACTTCTAACGTTGGGAGCTTTAATTGTTTGCATCGATATTCACGATCCATTCGAAAGATCGTCTCGCGTTGTCTAACGTTGATAACGGGGTAACACGTTTCCGTTACACGAACCAAGCAAACTTAGTATACATCTTCCCGTTCGTGTGATTTCCACCATCCCCTGCTGTCCGTTCCTGCTTTTTCATCCTCGTCTTCTTCGATGACTGAGTGAGAATTCATGTTAACAGGACGATCGATAAATATCCAGTTGCTCGATGATCCACGATCTAATAAAAGAAATAATTTCCTAGTAAGGAGCAAAAGTCTGATTAATAATCATAACGAAATATGTTTTTAAACGTTCCATCGTATCACATCGCATATCAATTTTAGATATATAGGAATTGAAGTCGCGAATATTTTATAAGATATAGGGACTCACCTAGGTCTGTATGTTCTTCGATGAAAATCATCGAGCGTCGAGGATAGTAAATATTATTCCAAAATTCCCTCTGAACGGAACAAGTCAAGACTCTCGTAAAAAGAACAATAATAACAAACACCAGCCTTCTCGAAAATGGCAAAATTCCTCCGAGCTTCGTAATTTGACTTGAATAACGCGGGTCAAAATTATTTTTTCAACTAGGATTAGGAGATATTAACATTTTCAATAATATTCGTCTATTTCAAAGCGAAACTTTGTCGCTCGAAAGATTTAACGAATCAAGCGAAAGATTATCAATTCGCTGAGAATCGTCGTCGTGGATCATTTTGGAGCAACGCAAAATGGAATTAGAGCTCGTGCCAACACTTTGAGCGATCGTGTCCGAAGATCCATCGAAGGAGAAACGCTCTGCACGAAAAAGCGAACCAGAAAGCACATCGATGAGAGAAGAAAGAAATATATGTATAAATACACGAGAAAAAGGCGTTCCCTGTTTCCTTTGCACATCACACCCGCACCCAGCGATATGGATGATCCGCGTTGTTAATGAACATTCTTCAAGCTGATTCCTTCTCCTCCTTCACGTTCGACGCCTTTTCCTTTTTATCTTCCTCGGCCGATATCGACTTATGTTAGAAAGCCTTTACGAAAACAGGGTCATACAAATACTTACGTGTAATACGAGTATTTTAAATTTTTTAATCGCGGTTAAAGTGACAAGAACAAAAAGGAGGTTAAGAAAAAAAAAAGTAAAAAAGAGATAAAAACGAAAAAAAAAAAAAGGTAACAAAAAGAGTTAGAAAGAAGAAACAGAGAAGCAAACGTAGTAGTGTGCAATGTATAACAATATGAACAAACTAAATAAGAGACGTAAACAAACAAACAAAAAATGGTAAATAAAAATTTTTACAAAAAAAAGAAGCTGAGAATGTGTGCGTGTGCGTGTGTGTCTGCGTGCGTGTATGTTGGGAGAGATTGATCGAGCGAAAGAGATAAAGCGAGAGATGCAGTGGCACGAAAGGGAAATGCGTAAAGAGAAAACGTCGCGTTTGCGTCTTTCAAAGCGTTTTCGTTGGATAAAAGAACGAAGCGTCGCTTTTTATAACGTGTTGCTGCGAAGATATATATGTATGTATATGTGCGCATAGAGCTGCATACTGTATCGCATGTGCAGGTGCAAACTAGCGAGGTCTGCGAGCACAGGGAATAAGATGAACGTGAACACCGTACTTGATCGCGGTATCTATTCGTCGAACGATCGATCACGGCAGCCCGACCGGATCCTCGTCGATTCATCGGCTCTATCCAACGTGTTAAGCTTCTGAGTCAATCTTCCGTGTACAGGCCTTTAATTTGTCTTCCTTTCATTGGTATTACCTTGGTGACGTTGTACGTAAACGTTGAGCTCGGCAATATCGTAATGGTGTAGAATAGATGGAAGACAAGGTAGTGTAACAACTTAAAAACCATGATTTTGTTAATGTAAAACGTTCGATTACTAATTCTCTGAATCAATCGCTTGATAAAATGCACAGGATCGAGAACGTTGAATTCTCAATTGGGAATGAATTCAGCAATCGAGGGTTCGATCGTGCCGCGATCGATCGAGGACTACGTAATTCCAGGGTAACGTTTTATAAAATCCTCTGACGCACGCGATATTCGTACGAAAAGGGGAGACAGGTGTACAGAGACATAAATACGTACATTAGAGGTGCATGGATACGAATCGTAGAACGGCCGAATTTACGCGAAGGGGAGATTTTCTTTAGGAGTGTAAAGATAACGCGAGCAAGCATGGGGGAGAACGAAGTAAGACACACGTGCTGTAAGTAGACAGTGCATACGGTGCCACGCAAGAGTAGTGTGTCTTGAAAATGATGGACGGTTGCTAGCAATCGCCGTCGCGCCAGCGAACATGAAAATTAGCTGAAGCAAGACGAAAATACGTAGGACAGATGCACGAACGAGATACTCGTGAAATTATGTGCAACTTGAAAACACACTTTCACGGCTACTATTCTTGCCCTGGCAGCGTACATACGTATATATACATATAGGCGTATATGTATGTATAAACGATATACAATTACTGTAAGCATATAAGAGATATAATTTATATAGCTGTATTCTACGTCATCAGTACATGTAGGACAGGCTTGCGAGTGTTCACATGTGATCGTCTCAGCCGGCGTGAGAGTGCTTTAAAATCTAGAGACTGCGTGAGTGAGAGAGATACAATATATAAATATATATAAATATTAAAAAGAAAAAAAGGTATATATAATAAATAGTTAGATACAGAAAGAGGGAGAGAGAAAGAGAGAGAAAAATACACTATACCTTGTAGTCGACGTTACATATCTTTGCAACTCATTCGTTAGAGAGCAGAATTTGTCTGTTAGTCGGATTCAGCGACGCCCAGCGAGCTATAATATGTGTCTGTTTAATCCACGGCAAGACCAATATCGCGCGATTCGAACAATCCAATCTTAGAAAAGGCGTCGCTGGTCGACTGTGCGATCGATCACGGTGATCCTCGCGGGTAGCAGATCCGTGAATGTGACGCACAGACGACCCAGACCTGGCCCAAAGTCTACATATCAGACTCTATATAATTAGCATCAGGCCCCCTTCTCAGATTCCAATGATTTTTACCCCGAGTATAAATTTCTGGTGTATTTTTTACGATTCATGGCTCTGCCTTCCACTCATCATCAGAGATTTTTCCTATCGAGTCTCAGATTTATCGCACGATACGGTGAAACCTTCTGAAACGTGAGAAGAACGAGTCAGTGAATCATAGTTTATCGAACTTTAAATCCATCGATCTCTCCCCCCTGAAAATGTCATGATGTGCTCACCTTCTTCCCATGGTGATTTCGGGTCGACCAGCTCTCCTCGAGTGATCCAGGTCGAACATAGTCATCGATTAGCTCTCCCTAAGTCGCCAGATCTTCGTCTGGATCTTTCCTCCTTCCCCTGAAGAAAAACAAGCTACATCCTAGATCTAGAAGAACTATTCGTATCGTCAGTAACTGCTACTCTATTTACCAATGCTACCTAACTGTAACCGGCATTAATACCACTACTGTATCGCCCCGTTATCCAGCTGTTCCGCGAACGAAATCGTAAATTGTTCCATTTCTCTTGTCGATCGTTAGTTTTAACGAGCCCGCGTGAAATTCACGTCCTCGAAACAGGTGTAACGAGAGGCTAGACTCTTTCGAAAGGACATAATCGTCGATTCTTTTTCTCGTGGGAAGGTCAAGACAGAAATTCGATTTCGTTGCGCGATCACCGTCGCGTGTTTCTTCATCTCATTCCTTCGGTTTCTTGTCTTGATTCCTGGCATCATCCGCGTTGAGAGAAAATTGTGGCTTCTATCCTTTCGGAAAGCGGTATGAATTTCTCATTCGGTACATTGCTCGAGAATCGAGACGTATCGAGAAGTATCTTTATGATTTTCGGTGATACCGTGAGTATCGTTCGAAAACGAAAGTTGGTTGTTTCGAAGCGTTTCGAATAACTAACAAGTTTCCCGAGGTTTTACTATATCATTTTGATTAGCAATCGATAATATAGTAGTTAATAATTAACTCTTGAGGAATTGAGAAATTATAATTTTTATAAGAAGAGAGAGACAATACATTATACAATAGAATGATAATAAAAAGTGTACAATTTTATGTACAAATGTGAAGTAGCAGAATAAGTGCTGAAATTGGCGTTTAGAGTTTCCATGATAGTATTCGTAAAAGATATAGCGTTTAAAGTTTTATAGGGTGGTATTCCAAATGTAGTAGCGTAGAATTATTATCGTGGCTTGAAAGCTTCATTTTTTCTTTTTTTTTTTTTTTTTTTTTTTTTTTTTGCAAAGCAAGCCTAGTTAAAAAGACAGGCTAATAATCATAAAACCTCGAAAAATAAAGATCTCGTAATATTAATCGTAATACATCTTCGAAACAATCATATCTCCTATCGATTGTATTACGTGAGTATTTTGTATCTATCCAGCTTGTATCTTTTCGATAATTGTATTTGTATGGTGTCTACAGTTTTCTCTCAGCCCTGTCTCCATTTCTATGTCCGTTCATCGTCGAACCTCTCAAAACTCGAAAGCTATTCTGTAGAAGTCGTAAAATTGTATTGTGATAACCATAAGACATGCAACCGGTGGAAGTAAACTGAGAATAAACGGAATTCGGGAAATATCGAATTTTTGAAATATCGATCGTTAAATATATTCATTGATCAGACTCGTTTGATTGATAAGGTTATGTATATCCTTCCACCTAGCGAACTGAACTCGAAAGCAATGCTCTCTCATAGCAATCTATGTTGTTACGTATTAGTGTCATGATTTTACGTAAATACAACGCGTTTTTACGTAAATTATATGTTGTTGATTAGTTGCTATACGTAGAAGAACGAACATTCATCGTGCGACTTCCGCGAATTATTCTTAACCCTTTCGCTACAGTTATCTGGCGTTTCTCTTCGATTATACTTATGTGGTAGATGATGTAATTAAACGTATAGATAAATAGTTTTATTTAGACGATTTTATTTATAAGAAAAGGTTTCTTACCTTTCGCTCACAAAATATACGCATATATTTTAATAACTTCTCTTTAATGATAACATTGATTTTTGCACAAATGATATTTCATCTTTTGCGTATAAACATTGAACGACTATAATCGCCTGCAATATACGAAAGTCTCTTTGTAACGAGTGACCATGGTCGTCCGTAGTGACGAAAGGGTTAAGTGTTTTACCTGTTCAATTATAAAAAAAGAAAAAAGCAGATGGTGAATTACCAGAAAAGAATGTACAATGTACAGCCACAGATGCACGTGTTAATTTTTCACGATGATTTTCGTTCTGTTAACCTTACTTTACTTTTCTTTCAACAAGCTTCAGTTGCTCAAAAAATTCCCTCTCCACCACTATGGAGAATGTTTTTTGTTGACACAATAATCGAAAAATTTGCCGATCGATTCGTATTTTAGTTTAGAAGCGTGATAAGATCAAACTTCTATACACAGACACACGTAAGAGGATTTTACGTTTTACCTCGGCGAACCGGTGGTTTATCTGATTTCCCTGCGGGAGATAGAATCCGTGTGTTTGAATCACGAGCGTTGTATACGTGCGCGAACTTTTAGTACCGTTTTTATTACACCAGGCAGCCCAAGCAAAAGCAGTCGATAAAACGACGACGGTTTTTCCCGCGTAAAATCGTCACGTGACTCTATTGTGTTTTGCGTTATCGTTCTCTACCTTCTTCAACACTGTTCGGTCATGTAAGCGATTGTAAATAATATATAAAACGTGCGCACGCGAACTGTAATTTATCATCAGTGTTAAAAAGAAAAAAAAAAAAAGAAAAAACTCGAGTATCTACTAGGACTGTCGAGCGATGAATTGCTCGTTGCGACAGGATATACTTGCGGAATATATAATACACGTATTATAACGTATACAATATAATATGTATATTATGTATGGTATACAGGGATATATAGCCCGCACAGTTAACCACGACCAAAAAGTGCCGAAACATTGGCGAGAAATCGAGAACGAACGGGGAAAAAGAAATGTAATGCAAAAGAAAAGCCTAGATATATTATTACGGATCGTACACGCACGATCGATAACATCGGATTCTACGATCACGCGTACGCGATGCATGAGCATACATACACACGCGCGCGTAACATAGACATGTATAAACGGTACTCATGTACGCGTACACACGATGAATATGCATATACATAAGAAGAAAAGGGAAAAAATGGAGAAGGATGAAAAAAACACGACAGTTTTCGTATCACTACAGCAGCAGCTGCACCTCTTTTTTGATTCTCACACACGCACTCACACGATTTTGAATCAAACATTCTTTTTTAGCGGTCAGAGAGAGGGATCGCGGATTTACCAACACTCGAATAGAGATTTAATGTTTGTAAGGGCAATAACGATTGTAAATTTTTCGAGTACACTGTATTTGAATGTGTAAGTTGCATAAAAAAGACAGATTTTTTAGATATTGCACTATAATATTTATTATTCTAAGGTAAACGAGACAGGGTCGCGATTCGCCGCGCTCGCGATACCTCGATACCTACCCAAAACCCCCCCCCCCCCCCAACTTTAAAGCCTTTTAGACGGCCTCGATCGCATCGAGAATCGATGCCCGGGATCAACAGCGACGAACTATCGATCGCTTCCGCGATAATTTAGTTTCCAAGTCTGCGCGCGAAAATTGTTCCGTGCGAAATTAATGTAATTTCTTCAGTCGCGATCGACGCCGAATCGCAAGCGCGGCCACTTCGCGACGATCATGAATTAATATTAATTAATAAAGAGGCAAAGCGAATGCATTGTTCTTTCCAATAAAAGAAGAAGCAAGATTTTTAGTGTTTACACTACAATTGATAAACGATTCTATTATTACATAATATTATATGAATAACAATATTATTACTGTAATGTTTGTTTTTGGTTATTAAAGTGTGTATATAGCAATATATTCTAGAAATGGTCTCTCTTGTCGAATCTATTATACACCTTCCAAAAACGTTTTTTTCTTATAATAAAACTAGTAGCTGTTCTTAACAATTTTGTTATGTCTTCTATCCTCTTATGTTATTTCTAATAGTGTATATTTTAGTTCGCCATAATTTTTATCTATTGTCAAAACGAAGTCAATTTTCAGTTTATTATTAAAAAATTTCTACCTTGTTTTCTGTACGTACAACATAAACATTTGAAATTAGATATGAGATCAAGATAAAATTATCTGTTTGAGATAGATATGAAATGGCGCCACTCGTTAATGGAAGTCGATAGAAATAAACAGTTCAAGTTGTACTGACAAATTGACACGTGCGTTTTAATTTGAAAAGCATATTTTTGTTCATTATGGCATCGAACGAAATGGAAGTGGATGATGAGAATGAAACCAAACCAAAAAATTTTTTTGAATTAGAACTAGACGACAGAATTTTAAAGGTAAGATATCGTACATTTTTATCTTCCCTAAAAAAGAGGTTATATTTCTAATGTATAAGTAATTGTTTACTATAAATTATTATACCATTACATAGTTCATGTTTTTGTTTCATAAAATTAATTTCCCATTCGTAATTGTACATTTACGTATAAAATTAAATATTTTAGGCTATCGCGAAATTAGGTTGGGTGGAACCTACGTTGATACAAGAGAAAGCTATACCATTAATGATGGAGGGAAAAGATATCTTAATCCGAGCTCGCACAGGGTCTGGGAAAACAGCTGCATTTACTATACCACTTATACAAAAAATTTTATGGAATAAACGAATGCAAAAGAAACAAGAAATTAAAGGGCTTATCGTAGCTCCGAGTAAAGAGTTATGTAAACAAATACATGATGTCATAATTTGCTTAACAGTAAAATGTAGCAGAGAAGTAAAAGCTATTGATGTCAGTCCACAATTAGATCTTAGTGCACAGAAACCATTATTAGCAGAAAAACCTGATATTGTTGTTGGTACTCCAAGTAGACTATTACAACATTTAAAAGCAAATAATATGAAATTGAAAAAATCTCTTGAAACATTAATAATTGATGAAGCTGATTTGGTAAGCAATCTTAATCCAATTACTTATTTGTGTATATAACAATTTTATTATTATATTTCAGGTATTTTCATTTGGGTATGAGGATGAAATAAAAAGTTTATTGAATTATTTACCTATAGTATACCAAGCAGCTTTAGCCTCTGCAACATTATCAGAGGATGTGGTAACGCTTAAAAAGTTGGTACTTCGTAATCCAGCAATCTTAAAATTAGAAGAACCACCACTAGCTCCGTTATCGCAATTATCACATTATAGTCTTGCAGCAGAAGAAGATGACAAAGCTGCTATTTTATATGCTTTATTAAAGTTACATTTAGTTAGGTAAATCCATGAGACTGAATAGTACAATTGAAGAAACTTGGTTTATTAATAAAAAATTGTATTTATTGTTTTAGAGGAAAAACTATAATATTTGTAAATACAGTAGATAGATGTTACAAGCTAAAGTTGTTTCTAGAACAATTTGGTATACCAACTTGTGTTTTAAACTCTGAGTTGCCAGCAGTTTCAAGATGTAGAGCAGTCACTCAATTTAATTCTGGAACATATGACATTATAATAGCATCAGATGAAAAATCTTTAGAAGAAGTAAATATTATATGTTTATATACAATTTATGTGTACGTGTAGACTAGTATAGAATTCTAATTTTTATTTCTGACAGCCTCATATAATAAAAGTTAAAAGAGGAAGACGAAAGAAGGACAAAGAATCCGGTGTTGCGCGTGGTATTGATTTTCAGTTTGTGTCCAATGTAATTAATTTCGATTTTCCTCAAGATGTAAATTCTTACATTCATAGAGCCGGACGTACAGCTCGAGGTAAAAATCAAGGAACGGCATTAAATTTTGTATCGATAAGAGAAAGACCGCTTCTTGAACAAGTTGAAAGTGAATTAAAACAGTGTTATAATCGTGATACATTATTTAAGACGTATCAATTCAAGCTAGAAGAGGTCGAAGGTTTTCGGTATGTTAGATAAAAGTTTTATTTTAAGCTCGTTGTACATTTGACTTCATAAATATTTGTTTTCAGATATCGAGCAAGAGATGCCTTTAAAGCAGTAACGAGAATTGCTGTTCGGGAAGCTCGTCTAAAGGAGATAAAACAAGAGGTACTTAATTGTCAAAAATTAAAAAGCTATTTCGAAGATAATCCGAAAGATCTACAATCATTGAGACAAGACAAAGCATTGCATACTGTAAAACTACAATCACACCTGAAGGATGTACCAGAGTATATAGTTCCACCAAGTTTGAAAAGGCTTATTGGTACTAACAGAAAGAGAAAGTTCAATAGAGAAGCTGCAGCATCTAAGCCTACTGCTACACAATTAAAGTATCAAGCACGTGCATCAAATCCTTTAGTTAGTTTACAAATAAAAAATATGAAATAAAAGTTTTTTACTGATAATAATATATTTTTCTTAAACTCATTTATTTCATGACACTGCTTATTATAAATAACATTTTGTAGTATCTTATATATTCAAGTTATAAAAAATTGTAGATGAAAAATTACACACTATTCAAGTAATTAACACATAATATCAGAATATTATAATTATCAATTTATGATTTTTCTGTAGCCTGCTTTGGTTTGTACTTTTGTCTAATACCATCATTGAATCCTTCTCTATTTCTGGCAAGTTCAATGGCATAAAATTGTATTCTAGTTGTGAGTATACTGTTTTCTTCTGAGTAATCTCCTTCGCAGTCTGCTCTTAACAATGTACCAAAACTATAATCTTCAACAAGTCCCTTAAATTGTTCACAGAATGGTCTCCATTTCATCTTTCCTTCAGGTGATTTTAATTCATCTTCATTTATTTTATCTACTTTGAGATCAGGAAAAGCATCACGAAAGGTTTTATATATTTGTTCATCATGAGGCGTAAGTTTCAAAAATTTAGGATCAACTGAACATAAAATCTAAAATAGAAATTTCAAATTAAAAATCAAAAATTTCTGATTCTTTTGCTTGTTGTTATATAGAATTAAGTCAATTATATTATAATTTATTTTACATTAAAATAAACTTCAGCATGTTCCATGGCTTTCATTGCCCACATTGCTTCTACAGAGGGCTAGAAAAAGGGAATTATTGTGATTATTACCTTCATAAATTCCATTATTTCTTGTCGTTTATTTGTAACTTACATCATTGTCAAATTCTTCTGCAGGCCTAGACAATACACTACTACCGGCTATTAATTGATCTGCAGTCTTAAAATCAAAATAATTTGTTCTAAATTAATAAATATATATATATTGACATATAATACATAATATATCAAAATAAAATTTAGTCATATACCAAAAAAAATAGTAATTAAATATTAGAATAACTGCAAGTTTAGAAAATTTTGCCACAGTGATATAAAGTAATCAACAAATAACGTATCTTAAATTCGAGACAACGGTCTTTTCATTATTACTATTGTAATCAAATTTACAGTAATATTTATATCGAAGGACATACATAGGTTAAGGATCATTTTCATATGAAAAAAAAATGTGTACATCACTAGGTTTATCATACTTACAACGTTTCCAATGCGAGCCATGCCGTAATGACCAAAAAATAAACTGAAGCAAATAAATTATCAAATATTCCTCAAAGTATTTATAACAAAATTAAATGTTGGAAATCGAAAATCGAACGTGTAGTGCACATGTCACGCGGTTAAAATACACGTGCAACGCAACAGAGCCAAATGAGAAGGAAAGAAAAACCAAGAACCAATCATTATTTCAGTTTACTAGTAGTAGCAGTTGGCATGTTGATATTATCGATATAATTTATATGATATTGATAGAAAAAATGGTCAGATCCTTCATACTGTTTTACTAGAAAGGAATAATATCTACAAGAAAAAAAATTTGTAATAGCTTTTAGTTAAAATGGTTAACACGGAAGATGAGGATATCAACGAAGGAGTGTTAAATTTAATAAATAATATTCATTATGGGTGAGGATTGAATAAAGTAGTCTAACCTCGAGTAGAGCGAAATTTTATCATATTTTGTATTTCAGCGATATCAAAGGTACACATAATATCGTAGTGGCTATTATATTGGTTCTGAAAGATATCATAAATAATGCAGAATGGACTACTGCTGAGTAGGAATTATATTTCTTTCTATTCAATACAACTTTATGTAAATCTAAGAAACACTAAATAAAGAGATGTCAGTGTTTAATATGATTAGCACTCCAGTTACTGATAATCAGTATTTTTATTAAAAATAATAGATTTAACTTCAACTGAATTTTTTGACTTAAAATGACAAAGGATTTTATTATTTTATAGTGCTTTATTTGTGTGTCTTCTTAGGTATATATGATCCTACAAAAAGTAAGAATACAACAAAAAATTACTTATATATGTGTATATATTTTGTTTTTTAAAAGGAATCTAATCAATATAATTACAAAAAATGGAAAGTATTTAGTGGAAGCTATTCCCCTTGAATTCTCTATTGGAAATATGGTCCGCAGAATATTACAAATAATTAGAGAAGAATATACTTCCGAATTAAAAAATAATACAGATGAAACAGATACACAAGAATCTTTACATAAAATTCTCACTGCTGAAGGTGATCAGGAAGTTGATTTTAACATTTCTGTACCTTCTTTAAAATCAGCTATCATAGAACATATTAATGAATTTGAAGTTGAGTTAGAAACCTGGTTAGTTCTAATGAACAATGAAATTACAAGGAACTATGTTTTATACAGTGTTATACTTTGTTTGTTTCTCTTTTAGTGCAGAAAATATTACACAGCAAGCTTCTGAACACATTCATTCTAACGAAATTATTATGACA
Organism: Bombus campestris; assembly: GCA_905333015.3. Taxonomy (NCBI): domain Eukaryota; kingdom Metazoa; phylum Arthropoda; class Insecta; order Hymenoptera; family Apidae; genus Bombus; species Bombus campestris. Next base: position 9,960,861 of record HG995135.1, read on the forward strand.
ATTGGTAAATCTACATTAGTGGAGGAATTTTTTAATAGAGCAGCTAAAACAAGAGCTTTCGAAGTTATAGTAGCTGAAGGAGGGCCGTCATTAAGTGTATGTATGTGTTATATTACAAACTTTGCACAAATCTAACTAAACATATTGTGATCATTAATAGGGTCATGAAATGGCAGTAAATCTGTCAAAGGCAAAAATCAAAACTACTTTAATATCAGATGTAGCAATTTTTGCAATGATGTCTCGAGTGAATAAAGTAATAATTGGTACACATTCTGTGATGGCAAATGGAGGATTGAGAGCTATTTCGGGTTCACATACAGTTGCTCAAGCTGCAAAACATTATTCTGTCCCAGTAATGGTTTTACTACCGCTGTATAAACTCTCGCCACTCTATCTTTACTCTCATGAACAAGATGGTTTTAACAAACATGATTCACCATTGCAAGGTGTAATTGATGGTGCAAATGCATCTTTGTTAGAAAGAATTCATGTGTATAATCCAGTTTTTGATTATGTGCCTCCAGAATTAGTTACATTATTTATTTCAAACTCGTAAGGACAATAACGTTAAAGGTTTTAATTTTTTATGTGCAAGTTAATTATGTAATAATATATTTTTATTTTTTTCAGGGGTGGAAATGCACCATCATATGTTTACAGATTACTTAGTGAACTGTACCACCCAGATGATTATGAATTATAATAGATAAGTGTAGAAACGTATTTATACGTGTATATTTGTAATCAAGTGCTTTTTAAAAATAATTGTCAAATTCTTCCTAAGTCAATACTTTTAATAAAAAAAAAAAAAATGGGATAGGAACCATAGATATTTAAAAGCAACTTTTCTAACAGGAATATTTATTTACACATTAAGATATATATATACAAGTAAATATAAATTCATTTTTACAAAAAGTATGTCAGTAATTTCGTAAATTCGAAATTATTGAATATTTATTTAAAAAGGATAGCATACAAAACACTTGATTTTATTTTGCAGATTTGGAATTTGTTTCTTCTATTTGGTATATTATACATAAGGATTCCAATTACTGCCATCTTCAGGTTGTAAAGAACCTGTGACTAACAGAATTACATCAAAAACCCACCATACACCCACTCCCCCCAATGTCAATAATTTGCCAACAGCAGTACCAGTTTGTCCTAAACAAAACCGATCCATACCCAAGAAACCTAATAGAATACTATATAGTAAAGTAGTAGTAAAATAATGGTCACTATATTTTATACAAGGAACTCCTTCCCGATTAAATGTTCTGGGTCCATAACACTCAATATATGGTAATACAGTACATGACACTTTAGTTTTTTCAACATCTTCATACTTGGAACCTCCAAACTAGAAAGAAAATGTCTACTAAGCCACTGATATAAGTATAATAGCTCTATGTGTGTATACAATATTACCTTTACACAACCAAATCCAGTTTCATCTTTGGCAGTTTTATTACCTTTATGATCAATCGGCTCTTCACATTCTATAAATTCTTTTGGCCTGAAAAACATACCATATAAATAAAGAATTTAGCGAAATAGAATTAATTCTTTATTAGCAAATAAACAACTACCAGCGAGTGTTCAGTAAATACTCACAGAAATTTGCACATTACCAATGGACCTTCGGGTCTGTACTCTTGCTGGAAGTCTGTGGTATTATTTGCTGACATAGTTCCCGAACATATTCGTAAATCCCACAAGAGACAAAGTAAAAATAAAACCGAATATCGTAACCTCATCTTGCCGAATTTGACATGTTTAAATGCACTTCTGTTCAAAGTTTACCAGAACACACCGATAAAGTACACCTTCAATTGTGTAACTCGTGTTGGATAGCATATGTAATTGTGTACGAGAATTATTCTATTGGATTGAGATTATTATGTCTCCATCGGAATGAACCAATAGAAACACGCTTCAAATACGTCGACTAATGGAAAAGTGTTTTCCCCTGTTGCCTATAGTGACTTTTAAAGACGCGCAGTGATTTTGGAATCATTCGGTCGTCCGCTCTGGAAGAATTTAGTTTTGTCAAGAATCAGAGACGTATGTTTCGTGCTCGGTGGAAGGTGCACACAGTGGTTGCACCACAATAAACAAAGTGATCGTGTGTCGCGTATTCATAATATTTTCGAAGCAGCACATTTCGTAGTTGGAAATCTGCGTATATGTACGGAAATATGCGTGAAAGAGAAGAATTTTGTCGAAGTTTTCCACCGGGACAACCGATCCAGGCACCGACAGCACGAGCTCTAGGCCTTGATGCTTTACACAATCTTTGTAAAGAGATCTATCCGGACCAAAGCAATCCGCTCACTGTCACTGCAGTTGTAAAGTACTGGTAAGAATTCTTCGATTTAATCTGCCAATAAAAAGTGGTTTTCTAGCGGTACTAATGTGAAAGGTTTAAATTTCATGCTCAGTGTTTATGACAGAACGAGAGAAGAAATGCGTTACACTATTATTATTTGTATTTATAACATATTAGGTACTGTAGTTCAGTTCCTTATGGTATAGTGTATTAAAATATACTAGAATTAATTTACGACGCATTTCCTATAGGCCATAATACAAATGTATTAAAATTTATTGCCTTATTTTCTTGCTTATTCTTAAATATTATTTACTTTTAGTACTTAGATGCTTTATTACAATAGTTTTTCTTCATAAACTTGTATTAGGATGGCATAATTTGTCGGAATAATACAAATGAAAAAAATGACATAAATATTTAATATTTCTAGAAATAACTTACTACAACAGTAAATATTAGAAAGTAGTCTTTACTTCTTATTTATTTGCAAGATTATACGTGTAATATTCTATGATATAAAATTATCATTTGTTAAATAATATTGTTGTATTACATTCAATTGGCTTTATTTATTTTATCGCGAATCTTGGAATTTTTCGATCGATACAAAATCGTAAAGTACTGTACCATAAAGGTGGTTCCTATCGAGTTTGGGTATGGAACTCTTGCACAAGAAGGGAAGACGATTTATATTTAGCCACCCTTAGCCGTACGTACATTTAACCGGATGTAAAACGAAATAACTGAAATTTTCTGTGCACCTTTACCTAGGTTGGGGGGTCCAGATCCTCTCGACTACATAAGCATGTACGAAAATTCTGGCTGCCCGGAATTGGGAATACCACCACATTGGCACTATATTAGGTGAGTTTCACCATATTACATATTATTTCTACATATTTCTACATATTATTTCGAAACACTTATCCATTCACCCAAAATACACTTTTCAATAAACATGTAATTTAATACAAGTAATCAACAAGCAGAAGAATATCATTATATTTTAAAAGCATAAAAAGATAAATTATAAATTATTACTAGACTGCGGATTTTTATGCACTTACAGGAGATTGAAAATTGAGAAGTTGCACAAAAAATATGTAAAATATCCAAAGTGTAGTGCTTTCTATAATATTTGATAAGCGAAACAATTTTCTACAGCGGTTTTATTTCTTTTAATTATATTCTCAAAAATATGAGTTTGCATGAAAATCTGCAGTTTGTATTTATTGGTTATATTTTGAGTAAGTCTGAAGTACAAAATTTTTATGATGATCTGTCAACCGCTTTCTTTCGCTGCGCACGCGATCGTTAAAGTGACACTGCGGCGCATCGTTCATTTAAAAGAGGCAAGTCACATTTTTTTCCGGTGACCCGGTAAAGAAGGAAGAATCGAAGTGTTAGAAAAAAACGGGAAGTCGGGTATTCGTTAGTGTCACGTTGTTGAATAGTAGGAGTGTGCCTCTGTTTGATGTGGGTTCATGTTATTTATCCCGACACATCCTCGATGACACGTGTATATGCCACCCATTTCTGTCATTCGGGGATTACATTTACCGTTCTGGTACATTAAAGCTAGGCACGAGCATTTTGGAGTAGTTACAACCTACTAACTTCGGCTTTTACTGTCTTCTATTACATACGATACTATGGACATTTAAAGAATATCTTGTATTATGTTTTTATATTAGAGATCTATCCGAAATATCTATTTATTAGAAATTTAAATTTTGTATTGAGTTAAAACTACCGAAATATGACTTTTACATAGACAGATATATAACTCGCGTTGTCGAAAGATAAATGAATGCTCGTTTCAGGAATTCCTCATTAAAAACTAAGCGCCGAATGACGAATGGTCTACTGCGAAAGGGCGCCCATTCTTTTTTTCTCATTTTCAATGGGTGACCCTTCCTTCTTCAGTCTGGAGCAGCTGTTCCAATAGTTCTCTCTTTTTCTATATATAGAAAGTATAGGGTACAGGAAGATAAAGTCATTTGAAGCGCGACGCGTCGGAAATAGATCCGCACGTCTTCTCTCTTTTTCGTTTGCCTTGTCTAAATACGTTCTACCATTCACTAAATCTAGTATATGTTTTGAGATTAAGTTTAGAGTTATTTTGGTCCTGCCAATAGTCCTTGAAAATTCTATTCTCATTTCTCGGTTTAAATCTTATTTTAATTATCTTTTCTTTTTCCACAGAACAATAATGTTTATTGATGTTGAAGTAAGAAATATTCTTTTTTTTTTATTAAAGTTTTGGTTTATCAGATCTGCATGGAGATGGGCGGATACATCCAAAAAGTGGTCCAGGTCGTCCGAGTGGCTTTGGATTTGAGCTAACATTTAGATTAATCAGGGAAAGGAACGAGATGACTCCTCCCACTTGGCCAGCAAATGTGATGCAACAGTTAGCAAAATATGTTTTTAATTCTAGTAACATGTTGTTACCTGGAGACCATGTTTCATGGCATGCACCTTTAGACAATGGCAATGGGCGCATCACACAAATTCTAATGGGCAGGGATCCACAGTTACCAGCATCCATATCTACGCCACATGGTGATGTAAGTTTATTATTTGAAATTACTTTTGAGTAAAATTGCTCAGTTAATTTGGTTTGTTTTTCAAATACATGAAAATTTAAAATAAAATATTTTTAATGGTTCATGTACAATGTTACAGGTTTCATTTGTTCAAATTGTAGGAGTTACTTCTGAAGAACTACAAGCTGCACAGCATTGGAATGGTTTAGGCCTTGTAAATTTACTAAAGTCTAGTCGTGGTTGCGGTCCATGGTTGGTAACTGAGATGAGAAGGACGTACTCTATTATGGAAGATGATCCCTCTATAGCAGAGAAAATAGAAACTGGTATAGAAAAGGAGGGTTCTAATTTAAGTGGTGTATCTGCAAAATGTTGGTAAGTATCCTGTATTTATCAGTAAAAGATCTACCTAGTATGTAGAATGTATATTATATTAACTTATATTTCATAGGTGGGTCCAAGTAAACAGTGATAAAAGTACAGAGAAATATAGAGAGACAAAAAGCGAATCAGACGAAGAGGATGAAGATATAAAACCAATTATTAAGTCAGAAAGATTGTCTCCTTGTGAGCAAGATACAAATTTACCAAACGAAAGTTTTATCAAAGTTTTACCAGGTCTTCATTTGACATTTAATCTTGAAGCCGGATCTTTGTTACCACTAGCAATAAAGTAAATATCCTTGTAACATTATTTAGTTAATCTTATTATTGAATGAATGTTAAGCATAAATGTGTTTTTATAGGGGTCGTGTTATGCACGGAAGGCATTTCACGTTTAAATCAATATTATCTAATACAGCAATAACGATAGTTGCTCCTTCAGTTACGGGCACTTTAGTGTCTAGGGAAAAACCATATGTAGTTCAGGGACCATGGTTACAAGTTTTGCTTCCAGAAGATCTGAGTGAAAAGATGGCTCAAGAGTTCCAAATTCTAAATTCACCAAATCAGGTAATTAATAGTATCGATATAGCAAACTAATTTAACAGTAGTTCTTTATGATAATTTATTTTCAATATATATTTCAGATTCAACTTCCAAAGACATTTTCTTGGCCCGAACATAAACTGGTTATTACCGTTGTAAATGACTGAGAAAATTAACTTAGTACTGCTACAAATATCGTAAAACCGAATTAAGATAAATTGACGTAAGCAAAGTATTATCTAATTTTGTTATAGAAAGCGAATTTCGGCGAAATTATTTATGATCAAATAACGCTAGTGCGGTTATCGAACAAAGAATAGACCCGTGAGACTTTATCAATGTGTGAAAGAAGAGACATGACTATATTTTTTCTATAATACGAAATGAGATATATAGAATGTGTTCTATAGGGGAAAGATTTCATACGTCTCTCTTTTACAACTTGATAATAATCGTTAAAGATTAATATTTAATTATGTACATAATAGAATACAAATTACAGTGTAATTTTGCAATCGATATACAACTTTACACATTGTTATTTTATACAGAACAGTTTTGTAAATAGAGAACGTTACTATTCTGGCACTTACATGTCTGTCAGGATTCTGTATCAATTTTTACGAACAAACGGAAAGTGTACGATACAACGATAAATATAAGAAATAATATTTATAAGAAAATATATTTTATTTTCTACAATTTTCTTGGTACAGATTTTATACATTGCGCGTATTAGATGCGTGATCATCTCTCTTTTAAATCTGTGAGACAAAAGGACTATTAACAATTTCATTTGTTAACATTAAATTAATTTTTATATTTTTCAATACTCCTAACATAAAAAAAAAATATTACATTATTAATGCATGGTCTCTTTACATTAAATCTAATATATCTAATTTTTCTTCCTCTTTAAATCTTTACCTTCTGTTTTCTAATAATTGTATTCCTGTTTAGGATCAATTCGAGGTCGCTTGCCGTTACGTCGGTTTATCCTTTTCCCTGTTCTCCTCTGCGCCGGACAAACTCCTAGCTCGAGCCTCTCTACTTTATTATTGTCGTTTATGTTCAAACTCGTGTGTCGTGGTTTAAGAAACGCAGCTATTCGAGAGTTCTGGGAGATACGTATGACATTGGAACTATCGTGTGAATCAACAATAGTTTAGATTAGTGTAGGAGATTCCGTTGTATGGAATGGATCGTCCTTCGAACTTTTGATTTGTCGAGATTATCGGTTAGTATATTAGTTACGCGCGCGTGTGTGTGGACGTGTGGACGTGTGAACGTGTACAATTTTCAATGATACGTATTCAGAACGAAAGTTCGGAAAGAAGCAAATGGCAGTGGAAATGAAAAGGAGGATATTTAATAGATATAGGGGATATAAAGAAGACAATGCATCGCCGACAGGTATGTGAATATTAATTATAATTGTAAGTATATGGCGCTCAAAATAGTTAGGGAATCTTCTATTTGAATAATTTGAATGCTTGAACCAAATATTTCGTTCTATTACGAAGGAAATATCGTGTATTTGATACAACGATACTTTGATTCTTTATTTCGTATGATTTAATAAAATTGTAATTAAAGTTTTGAAATATTCAAAAAGCTATTATTAAATGTTTCAATTATTTTAAGCGCCATATGACAAGTAATAAAACTGTCAGGTCAAAAACCAGATAATATTAAGACTTTGGAGATCATACAGTGAATTTTCAATTTTACATAGGATAACCGAAGCTACAATTAAAACTTGTAAATGTTGTGATTACCTGGTTTTTGCGCCACAGTCTTCCGCTATACACCGGAACAAACGTACAATCTCGGTATTTCGTCAAACGTGCTTAACGCTCTAAAGACTCGTTGTATTTCTTCCTTCTAAAAATCAAAGCAAGTTACTTGACCTATTCGCGTAGAAAAATTGTTGACATTGCGTACATTTTATCCAGAAAAACATCTAACAAAAAATCTTCCTGCCTTCTTTACCTAATCGTGTTTTTGTAAAAAAATTTCTAGGCAATTAATGTGCGTGATCGTCCACTTGTTCTTAGGACGTTAAAGGAGCATTTTCTTTGTTCAAACGAGAGCGACATTGAAACATAAAAATTGGCCGATCGTAACAATGTTAAACCTTCTTCAAAATGAATTTAAAAAACGTATTATCAGTGGAATATGATAAACGAAAAGAATTCCACGAATATGTAAGATTCCTACTTGCAACAAATTCCGCATGAGTTTAAATGCGACGATCCAAAGCAGAACAACGATGCAAGCAGAGACGAAATCCTCGACCTCTTCGCAGCTGATATTGCTAACGACGTTAACGATCCCTCGGAAGACGTTGGCGAATGTTTGCATGGCCTCGATACAGAGATCCCTTAGGAAACAGATCACCTGAAAAACCAGGTTCATCACCGCTAGTATCAGCTCGATTATCCTCGCCAAGAAATCGAGAATGATGTCGAATAACTTTTCGATGGTCTCCCATATCCAGCAGGCGACGCGCGAGAAGAACTCGACGAATTCTTGCGACGCGTTCGACATACGATTTTTCATGTTTGAGATTGTTCCCGGGATCTTGTCTCGTTTACATAGCTTCTATCAGAACCGTTCGATTTCTCCGTCGCGATTCACGTCCAAACGAATTTCATGCTCCATGTACTCATCACGAATAGTTCAACTTTCGTTCGTTCGATTTCTGATAGATTCAGGGAACCATTCTTCTCACGTCTTTTGTTTTTCTTCTTGTATCTTATTGATTGAAAGGGACCTTTATAATTTATTGTAAATTCACATGCTGTGAACTTGGTTTCGTTTGAACTGCGAAGAGAAAATGTGAAGTACGGAACGAAAAAACATGGTCATTTTCTTTGAACATCTTGACTGTCGTCTTGTATTTTTCGTTTTATAAGATATATTTACGTTTAGGGTTTGAATAGTGTATTTATATTATAGTTGTGATTTAACCATTTAATCTTCGATTTATATACTATACGTCTCTCCTGAAAGTTTTTGCGAGTTTCATGAAGTATCTCTGGCATGAAAATAGCGAGTAATTTGTTCTTTTTTTTTTTTTTTTTTTTTTTCGTGGCCATAAATGGAGAAAGAAATGTAATCATTGTTGTGGAGCTAGCTACGAGCGAATTTGGGATTTGATATATTAGAAATCATACGCAGATTTATAACTAAAAATCTGTTTTATTGTGTTTCTACACAGTCTGCAGTAACGATAATCTCACGAGTATACGTTCGACTATAATTCCAAGCAATCACTAGATCATAAATTACGTATTCTACGCATGAATATTAATAAAACAATAACGGCTACGTTTAAGTAAAATGGCAGTTGTTGCTCTTTTTATTCTGCAGACTATCAAATAGTATCAAATAGTGATTCTGTATACTTTTCCTTCGTAATTATAGCGTCATAAGAAACGCATACATATGTATTTATTTGGACCTTAAAATTTTTTTTTGATTACAATAACTTTCGTTTGACATATTGGATAAATGCAATAATCTACGAACGATAGCCAAAAAGCTTTCGTTGTATCACTTACGAGTTATCATTTTCGTTTTCTTACGTCTTTGGTCCACAGCTAAATTGGTCAGGTTACTGATTTACATTCGAACTGGTCCGTTATATATAGAGGTGATCGTTTTTCTTTTGATATATACAATAATTATCTATATTTTAATTAACGCGAATTTTACGCTGACCATCCTCGCCAAATTAGACCAAGGAAAATCGATAAAGTTAAAAGCACGAGCGCAACTGTTCGCCGTGTGGATCCATTGCAGGCATCCGCATCGTTGCAAGATTGTACGCATCCACGAACGTATCTAGGAAATTATAATCTACGATCAGTATTTTGCATATTATTTTATCACTTATATGGTTTTATTATCGACTTCCACCAATAATATATAGTTTATATATTATAGCAATTAAAGGAGGCTGCTCCGCTTCCTAGTAATTTAAATAAATCAACAAAATCCAAAAACCCAAACTTTTTAATATTCTACTAATATAGAATAATAATATAATTCAATATTCAAATATAATTCAAATATTGGAGCTGTCTCCTTATTGCTGCAGATTATATAATTAAACAATTATAGCCAACTTAAATATTTTGTCTTAAACATCCTAACATTTTAATTGCTATTGATCAACACGTGTCGCATTAATCATCTAAGTAACATTGCTGATGTAAATGTGATCGCATTTTTATTTTCATGCATTTTGGCAAACTGATTTAGAAGCAACTAAAATTCACTGCCAGAAAAAGAAGAAATATCGAGAGTTAGCATGGCAAAATTAAAAAGAAAAATTTGATTGGAATTTCTTTGGAATATCGGGAAAAAACTATGTCAATATAAATAATTGCAACGTATAAATGCAATTTGTTTTATCGAACGCGTTCCGTGAAGCAAAGTACGTATTGATTAAAATTAACGTATACAGTCGTAATCACCTAGTTTTTATTTTTTTTTTTCTCATCCGCAATCGTGTCAGGCCTCGTAGCAATTATAATAGGGGTCAATTTCAGACATGGTAACTCTTGCAATTAGCGCCGAGTGAAAAAAAAAAAAAAAAAAACGAAGTCAAATTATGTTTCTCCACAATCTCACTTACTTGTCGTCGAAATAGAACCCTCCGCAATGTGACATTCTTATGATTTCGGAGTCGGTCGTCAGAGTTCCGCTGTCCAGCGCGCAGCTTCTCACCGTCAAAGAGACTCCGGATTCGTCTAATTGATCACACGTTAATTACAAACATAGTTCTCATCTGTTCCCCTGCTGTTGCCCCGCCGAAAATTCGCGGAAATATAAAAGTTGAAAGTTTTGCCGTAGTCGAGGTTCTCGTGGTGTTTTTTCGATGTTGGAGAAAATTCGCAACTTTATGCAGACATAATTTTAGATACGAATTATTTTCACCTCGTCTTTTTAATAAAAATTATTTGTATGAAATGCGAAAAAATATCGATGTCTGTGTTTTAATGTAACATTACAGTAGTTTCCAATGAAGCCAGAAAATAATTATAACGGTGACACAACCACCAAAATTATATTTTTTAATTATTTCAAAATTACTCTAACATAAATTTAATTTCTGTTCGAATCAAGATTTAAAGATCACCTACACAAAGCTAATTGTTTTCTATTATTTTCGAAAGGCCGGAATCTGCAAACATAATCTGTATTATTTTTCTGCAATTATTTAAAAAAATGAATCTACTAATTTTCTCCAACGATATATTTTTTACAATTATCTCCACCGAGGTACGGCTCTTATTTAACATTTTTCAAACGTTTTAATCTGGAAACATACATAGGGAAATTTCACGAGATCATTCAGAATAAATTTGGTGATTGTTTCGAGCGATATATTAACTTTTCCGCTGGTGAAACCTCCGTGAACAGATAGTACTGTACCCGCAGGCACAGTGTATTCGTTGAACAGACAGCGCTGAAAGGGGTTAAGGGCCACTCGTGATTACAAAAAGAGGAAAGTTTTACCATATATTCCCGCTATTTTGATGCACGCAGTCGCGGGGAAAAGACCATCGCGCCCTTTGCGACCCCCTAAGCATGGCGACTCCAGGAAGGCCAGACTCCCGTTGTTGTGAAACGGATCGTCACAGGGCTTGTTGTCGCCATCGATCGACACGCACTTGAAACAATCGATGGCCCAGCCTAATGCGTCAAAATCGAAATAAAATAGAAAATTATTATTAATTCTAATAGCTGAGCTGTTCAATTGGGCAATTTGTTTTCAAATTTCACAATTGGTTATTAAAATTTATCTTGGAATTATTGATATCATTTGTCTGAGATGAATAAAATTATAGACGCAAGTCATTTGTTCATTGAGAAGTAAAACGGTAATCATGTAATTACCTGCATAATTAAATTGAGAAATTTACAAACGATGGACTTGTGAGAGTCTTATATAATAATTGATAAATGTTCGTGCAATAAATTTGTCTCATTAATCGTCGTTTTAGAATTTCTGAAAAAAACATGAAATGTTTGTTGGTTTTTCCTTTTTCAGGAATTCCTACGTTTTTGGGGGATTTTGGTTATTTGACTTCACATTCAGGCGCATTGGTCTTCTACCTTTGACCTTTGTCTCTTTTAATTTCTCATACATGTTTTAAAAGCAGGAGAACCGTAATAACGTGAAAATTATTCGCATTTACGAGCTATTCCATTGATTTTTGCACCTTGATCATTCATCTTGGGATATAACGAAGAACATCGACTTTATCTCACCCATCTTTTCATGCGACCTTTTAATCTCTTATCAGACATTCTATTATCCTAAACCTAATACACAACTCTACATAAATTAACATAAAACAGTTCGTTCCTTTCCAACAAATAAATTTCTAATCCTATACTTAGAATTTGTTTAGAAATTAATTAAGTGTCTTGCGTGTATTCACTGCTATAACAATGCGCAGAATTACATATATAATTACAATACGGAACATTACATATATAATTTTACTAGCTATTAATCGTTACCGAGGAATTCAAGCTAAAAGTTTCATTCAATACACGATAGATACAACATGTCTTTATCGAATCGGCCTGGTAATCCTTGTCACGAGTGTGACTCGATGTTACAAGACAAAGAGTTAGCACTAGAATTGACAATCAACGTCTGCAACGAATACCAGATAAATGTTACTAAGAGTATCACTGTGGTTTTAAGAATTGCAAGAATAAAAAGTGTAAAACTTGTTATTCTTGATATTTCTAGTGTTAAAAGCGACAAAACCAAGGAATCTACCGATGCTACTTAACTATCTATGAACGCTATATTAATATTCTCTGAGATATCTAAAATCTGTTATCGTAAAGGGTTTGGTACTTCTAATGTCAGAAGCTGTAAGATACGTAAGTCAAGGAATGTACCAATGCTACCTAGCTATCTACAAACATCGCGCTAATGTTATTTGAGACATCTAAAGATTATTCTACTCTGCTGATAAAAAGGACTGACCTTCCGATACGAGAAGCGCGATCAAGGCAAAAGCGAGGATCCAGGAGAGGCTAGTATCCATCTTTGTCCAAGCGTTGAACGCTTTTCCCCGGATGTACGATCGCCTGGTTGCCGTCAGCTGCTGAATGCCCGAGGCCACGAGTCGAGTTCCTCCAGAACTGTCATGTCAGACAGAAGAAAAAAAACCGATGTCGACTACGAGAGATCAACGTCTTCCTAGACGTGAATCGAATCGGACCGAAAAATCCATATAGAGAAGAGAGATATTCGCCTTGCTACGTTCCTCGAATCCACGTATCACGTTTCCAACGACCCGCACTTATGTTTTGCCGTTGGTTACCAAGGTGATGATTTCCTCGTCGTCGATTTCCAACCTTTCTCGTAGGGATTCGTATCCCGATCGATGATCTCTCGTGATGACTTTCCTCGTCGTAACGCTTGTAAAGAAAAAAGAGAAAAAGAAAACGTCGCGAACACCAGTTTTAAAGCGTTCGTTTTTCTTTCGTCGAGTAGCTTTGGCGACTGAACTGACCTAGCTGGTACGCAGTAGGGAACTTCATAGGCTGGAACAGTTTGTAATTGCGTGATACTGTTTTCCGACTAAACGACGAAACGGGAGATTGCCACACGCGAATTGTGGGCGCAGTTGCGACTTACAGGTGCGCACAGTCGCGCGTATGTTTCGTTTACTGGTCCTGTATTGGTTCACACGTGCAGTGTGGTGGAAAGTGAGTCGTTGTGGGATTTTGGCGTTTAGCAGTGGGTACTGGGTGACGGGTGATGGGTGTTGCTGTTGGTGATCATACGGTATGGGGATGGTCACTGGTTCGTTCAGGTGTGCAAATAGTAATCGGAAATGTATACTTAAGCGTAATATGTAGCGTGGGAAATTATATTAATAAGAGGATTATGACATAGAATGGATTTTGAATTTTAGAATTGAATCAGAATTGAATAGCATTGAACTGTGTATCAATGAAAGTAAAAGATAGTACACTGGATAATAGAATAATTATAATAAACGTAAACTGTATAATAAATATATATGTTTAATCATGAAAGAAATTCTAATTTGAGATCAAGGTTTATTGTGTCTATGTTCTGCGAAATTATAATGGCGTTTGAAGGGAAAATATAGTTCATTTCGTAAAGGTGTAATATGTAAATAATAGAAAAGGGTATCTTGTTCGTAGTATCGCCGGACTATTCACTAATTCATGCACACTGATGTTAGGTGACTATATAACAAGGTGTCTCAGGGGAAATTTTATTATCCTAATACACTTTCCAAGTCATCTTAAATGCAACAATTACTAATTAGATATATTATATCTATGGCAAAAAAAGTTCCCCACGTTGTTTTAACGCAACTTTAAACATATATATATTTCGCTATTAGCTACAAATTATACGAACAATATTTAGTATACAATTTGTCATCCACATTTATAGTATTCTCTAAAGCATAGTGGTATTTCCCCTGATACATGCTATATAAATACAGAGGTTCCTAAAGAGAGATACGAAGGCCACAAATGAAAACCATGATAAGTTACATTTTTTATGAACAATTTTGAAATTCAATTTCCTATCGATAAATTTCATATTGTAACTATCTTTTCATTTGACTTTGAAATGAAATACATGCTTTTAGATGCTATTGGATATTTAAAAGATATTAATAACACGATTTATATATATATATACACAGTCTAATACCAATTAAGTTAAATAGTTGTTGAATAAAACGATAATCCATTCTTGTAAAACACTGTGGTTTTATCACTTATCTTCAAATGTCGTGTCACGTTAAAATATATCTTCGTAACTAAAAAGTCAACAAAAATAGGCTCGTATCTTTCCCATATGGTCTTCGTGTCTATGATCAATAACTTAGAAATTTACAAAGGCTACACGATTATTCGACATTAATAACATTCTTCGTATTACCTTGTTAATTAAATACGGCGTGCTGGTTAGTAGGAGTGTTATTCGGCAGACGGTCTCGTTGGGAAATACTCGGTGAGAGAGGCCGTGCACGGAAGAACGCGATGAGATAACAGGGGATGGATTCAAAATAGCGCGGGTCGCGCATGCGCAGGTGATCGCGGGCCAATCACCTCGTTGCTCCGAAGCGGCCGTCCGTCTCTGTCGTAGCGACACTGCGGGTACACGATGTGATAGTATTTTTCGAAAAATGTGTCGGTCTTTCGCGCACTCATGCATCCGGTTTTTCACGTGAGCCCGCCGCGATCACCGAGTGCTTTGTCTCGTGCTTGGCATCACCGTCAGCGTGAGAATAATGGGCCAGTCGTCGAGCAACACCGGGCACAGCGGTGAGTCCCTCGATTTCACATCCGTGTTTGTAATCGTGTGTTGTCGGCCCTCCCGACGTTTTTTCGAATCGCACTGAACGCTTGACATGTGTCAACTGCGAGGGCTCTTGACTTTGCTGCCAGCTCCTGCGCAAGTTTCGTTGACTTTTTCCGTGGCATTGCGTCGTTTGCAGCGAGAACCTTCTCGGCCAGGTCGAGTTCTCGCCGAGACAACGCCAGATTTCTCTCGATAAATTCCGACGATCACACGCTGGCGTTTGAGGTTATGTCAATGGTCACATCGATGTAACGGTGATCGCGGAATCGTCTCTCGGCTTTATCGTGACACCGCGTTACGTGACATCTCGATGTTTTCCATCGTCATGCTTTCATTTTCCGATATTTCTTTTCCTCGTTTCGATGATACCGTTTGCTCGTCATCGATTGTCGATTTAACTGCCGCAGTGGTTGAATGTGCGCAAAACGATCGTTATCGCCATAGCGTTCTTTTTTAAATTCAGCTGATCGGTTAGTTCGATACCTTTTCGTCAATCATATCGGTTTATGAATACTATGACTGCACGTACATTCAGGATATCAACAATGCATTTGTTTTTTTCCATTGTTAAAATCGGTCGAATTGCCGATGAATTATCGGAATTCTTTATGTAATTTTCCATAGATATGAAGTCGTTTGAAGACCAACACCAACAGCCAACAGAGTTTGTTTATAATCGTCGAACATGAATGACTTTTGTACTTTTTAGGTGTTGTACTTTTTTAATGGAATGTTACTATACATAGTGGTAATTATATCAGCTCAGTGTAGAAGCTCAGTTGCATAATAATATAAATATATGTAAATACTTGATTGGGTGTTTAATTACTATTAGCATAGTTTAATAGCCGAAGTGACATACGAGAAGAAACGTGATAGTTTAGGTATTATTATAATTGATCAGATTCTTTGATAATTTAATAAAATACACAATTAATTCTTAAATTTAAGATTAGCTAACATATTTCCCTTTTTTATCAACCGATCATCCGAATGGACTGTACGTAGGCGACATCTGCTTCGAAGTATGTACAGTCGTAATTTACCTCGTCGGTAATGATGGAAGTATATTATTTTGTACTATTGCAAAATTTAAATTCTTTATGTAACAATATTATCAGTATGTAAAAATTAACAGTATGAGTAATACGAAGAATATAGTAATTGGTTTCGGAAAGAATTATTTAATTAAATTAATAAAAATGATAAAGCAATTATTTTTAATTTTTCATTTAGTCTTCTTATATATACTTTGAATTAATTCTTTATTAATATGTTACTGATATATCATCTGTTTTAGTATGTTAATTACATTTAACATAACGTTTTAATTAAATTCTTTCAGTTGCGACTAATGTAATTCTTAGTTGTGTTTTGTTTAATTTGATAACTAAACGATTAAGCTTTAATTATTCGTGGCGAATATTCGTGGAAAATGAGTTATCCAGATATTTTCCTCGTATTCAGTGAAGCATTATGCGTTGAAAAATCAACAAAGCTTCGCGTCGTTGTCCAATTATCTTAATAATGAAACAGGCAAACAACGAGAACACGTTACGATCAAATAAAAAACTTTTTCTTGCTATAATGCACACAGCAGCTGGACATATCACAAATAAAAGCATATGGGAATCGGCGAATTCATTAACCAAATAATATCTCATATTTAAAAGTAAAATGTGAAGTACGAACATATCCACAACAATATATCTACCTATACTCTAAATCTACATATAAAATGAAAATTAGATACACACCCCTATAGACTACGGATATTTACACATCCGTAAGAAATTTGATGTTCCATTACATAATATAAAATGTCCAAAGAATAGTACTCTTTAAAATATTCAACACCTGAAACAAACCTCTACCTACGATAAAATTGCATAAATAGTCGCAATTAAATAATCACACATCATTAAAGTGTATATTATATTGTTCATGTACAACGCAGATGTACGTATAGATGATTTGTTTAAAAAAATTTCTCAATTTTTATACAATATTTTGCACTCACCCTATAAATATTCCGTATAAATACTTTTACAGAGAAAGAGTACTGAAACTATATTATATACTTAATTAACACTCTCACAATTTATTAAAATAGCATCGCCTCTCTGAAGAAGTCGGCAATTTCGTCCAACACCGCGCAAAATTCCCTGTTTTCACGCGAATCATCCGCACAAACAGATCACCGGTGCTGTTAATTAATCGAGGATCGGCGGACGAGACGTTTCCCTTCCGTACAAATATTTTGCCAGCTGCGTTTCTTGCCGCGCGTCCATCGGTACCAGCAAACCGGCAACACCTTTCGATTTCATTTCGTACGATGGTTCGGGCTTGCAAGATGGTATACGAGGTAGTGGCTTGAAACACAGGTACCCCAAGGTATAGCTTGGCGTAGGCCACAGATGTTATTGTCATATGGCAGACACACGGCTCTTGGGATTCGGTGCCGTAAAACCGCGACTCTCCAGGTCCAAGAAATCCTTCTGTGGTAGCCAACGCGCCGCTGTTATATTAATCTAATAGACGTCACGCGACCAAAACTGATAGAACCGGTCGATTTAACTATCCGAATAGCCCAAACGATGGCTTTTCAATCTTTTCTCGATTCTTTGCAGTTTTTATGCAATTGGATAGGATGACTTTCTGAGAAAAGTTTGTCTATTCCGTACGATTCTTTGTTCGTGGCTTCGTACGTTTCTTCTTGATGGGTTTATTCTCAGAAATTTTTAATTCTCAGAATTTATTTTCTAAATCTTCATTTTTGCACAAGGCACGGGCGATCGTAGTTTCCTTTCGGATCGTATTTCCATTTTTTACTTTCGTTTAATTTTCGGCACGAGGCACGGGTCATTGTTCTTTCTCGTTGTATCTTTCGAAGCACAGCTGGTACGTAGGAAAATCTAGCGATTTTTCGAAAAGATAGGAGTGACGTTTCTCTTTCCTCGCATCACTCACCTTTTGCATCTGTACACGTGTAGCTTTCCGAGAAAACTGAAACTTTTGTACGAGATCCTTGTATCTGTTTTAAAGAAAACACAAGTGCCCATTCTTCTCTTTTTCAGTCTCAACTTGTTCGAAATTTCGTTAGAAATTTCCAGGAACGCAGAAGTAGTTGTCAAGCTGTGCGCGAATTTTTCGGAAAAGCAGGCGGTTCAAAAATTTCTTAATTCTTTAACACTCCTTAACCCTGTCGCGTGCTTATCGTCATTTTCGATTTGAAATCGTATGGTTGCAACGTTGAAGGATATCTTGAGTTTGGATTAAAATATGGGAAAATTCTTATCGATCTCATCTACGTGATCGCTGCTTTCGATTTCACGCTAAATAAACATCCTCTGGAAACGTCAGAAATTCTCTTCCTTCTTCTAAAATCAAAACGAGATTGAGATATGAAAATCCGCGTATCATAGCGGACTTGGAAACTTTTAACTAATTCGAAAGTTTCAGAACGAAAGCAAGAAAATCGACGAATGAAGGAAACGCGAAATTGGCAGCAATTTAAAAAGAGTGTCAGTCGCCTCGTTAACGTAATCGATATTACGTTCGCGAATGACGATTGATTAATTACAAACGGAAACGTAGCGACGTGTACGAGGTCAAAGGTAAAACTTACGGGGAATGACGGAGGAAAACTCGTAGACGATGCAGCGACTGGGGTTCAGGGCAGCGACCCAGTTCTCATATGTATTTATACCAGAAGACGCTATGCCGGTTGCGTGTGGCCATTTTGAAGTGGCAAGAAGAGAGAAAGGGAGCAACGGGGCGAGCCGAGGAAAGACAGGGAGAAAAGAGAATCGTCTCGTGCGTCACGAGACACGCCACAGGGGCTAATGAATCTGGAAATTTAATTCCGACTTGTGCGGGAAAACCGATGGCTACCAGAGCGACGGCGGGGCGAATGTGTTGCGCACCGAGTAATTTTGCCGCCACTGGATTATTTATAGATAAGCAACAAGTAATGGAAGACTCTTTTTAACCTTCCGCGGTTACATTTCTCGTTTAAATGTCTTGGGTTCTAGGGCATTTCCTATTTTTAGGAAAACTTTGACGTCGGATGAGAATTTTAAATTACAACATTGCTGGATTCGGTTAACATTACCGTTTCTGAGAGTTTTCTTACTTCGATTCGATGGATGTATAGCGTGTAGATGAGAATTTATTATTTTATTTATCATTTTCATTTCATCGCACTCGTGTTTCTATAATAAACCATTTTGCCATTGTATCATACAGTTATGTAATAGAAATAACGTGTTAGATGTTCTATGTTGGAGATTAATTTATGGAAATACGTAAATGGATGGACGTCTGGTCAACTTGAAATAGAACTTGGTTTTCAGTTTTTATAGAGTTTTTAATATCGCACGTAATTTATTGGTAGAAATACGTTCGAGAAAGATGAATAGAAATTTCACTGGTTAAATTACGTGCTTACTGTGTTTCTTTTAGAAGGGAATATTAATCGCGTAATTTTATGTTTTCTATTTTTACGGTATAGCGTTCTGAATTGTGTTTAGAATATGTCGATCGTCCGAGGTTCGTCAGCTTTCATGCAAATGTACAAACTTTCTTTTCGTTATTTATGCAATCGCGCAAATCGTTAACGAAGGAATCACGTAATAGCAAATTTTTCATATTTCTTGGAGCGCGCAGTTACGCAAGAGTTGGAAAACTTGGCAAGGGAAATTAAATGCACACAGGAGTCTCAGAAAACTTGGTTATTAACTGCGAGAGGAAGTTTTACAGTTACTGGGTGGACCGTGTAAAGTCGAGGAAACAAAGTAAGAAGTTCGTTCGAGATTCATGATCGATGAGAACTGCATACATTTTCGTGCCAGAGGTAACTTAGTTTATCCATTTAGAAAATTAAATTCTGCATATATTCTCCTCCAAGCAACAAGTAGCGTTCAAATTAGAAAATCAATACAAATAGACTTGTCGTGTTCTTCTTTCTGCGATCTCCGTATTTTATGTTAAATAATACCGCGGATATTTATGCAATTTTTTATTTTTTTGAATACATACGAGTGAAAAATTGCAATTGTTCTACACGCTGAATATTATAATGAGCAATCTACTTCATATATTTTGTATAGTCCTATGTACATATTACGTTCACTGTGTATATTTTCGCACCTTTAAATTTTCCATAAATTATCAAATCCCGCAGTCCAGTCATGAGCACACTCGTTCGTATTTCATAGCTTTCGTTTCTTATTTTCGATATACAACGAATAAACTAGAGACTCGGTGGAAAATTGGTTTACCTATCAAGATTATACAGAAGCAAAAATCATTATGCTTTGGATCGTATTTTGAGCATTCTGAGAAACTTTGCAAATTTCCCATAAATGCATAACAATTCTCGGCCTACGCATCCTTTCGAATACAATTTCTTCAGACCTCTCTTCATCATCAATTAAACGTCAACAGAATTCTGTTTTCTAGACTGCGGATTTTTAAACGTTCATGGGAAAATGAAGGTGCAAAAGTGCGCACGATCCACATAATACCTAAAATATCCAAAATATTTATTATAACACGCATGAACAGATGAAAGAAATTTCTATCTGAATCCCATTCGTTAATTAGTAATGTTCGTAAAGGTATAGAAACACATAAAAATCCGTGCTCCTTCAATTTCGTGAAAACTCCATCAACCGTGTCACCGCCATAAAGCGTCTCGAAAAGCTCGTCGTTTCCGGGTAATTGGAATCGTCTGGCGGCCGATGACGTTCTCGTTACGAGATTCGCGTGGCTTGCACAATCTCGAGCGTTGTCCCGCTCGATCGTCGAGTTTCCCAGATTCACGGCGATGTTTCCGTCTCGCCAACATCTCTTGGGCAGAGAAAGACGATCTATAAATCTAAGCTGCGAGAGGGATCCTCCCACGCGGCTTGGCCCAGCTGATCTCAAGCCGAAGCGTGGCACAATGAATCGCCTTTAAAGCTCGTCTATTTACCGTCCTTCTGTGCTACCGGGGAAAAAGAATATCTGCGAAACAGTTGCGCGCGGTTTAAAGCCAGGTTGCCAGGGACAGAAAAGAGAAACAGATTTTGTTGCGCAAGAGTCGCTGGAGCGACAACCTTTGTCAGCCCTTTGTAACTCGGGAGACATTGTCAGGTAGAGGTTCGTGGCACTTTGTAAAATCGATGGAAATTTGGAAACTGTCGGTGGATCGCAGGAAACACGTGCGATTTTTTAGGTGAAATGTCTGAGAAATTTAAGGATCAGGAGACGGTCGATCAATGTACGCACTTGTAAATCGTAAAGTTTGTTTTATTTTACGTGTAACGCAAATAGGAATTTAGTAATGCGTGGAATCGATAGAAATCAGGAGACTCTTTAACCGAGTCATGGAAAGACGCGAACAAATTTTTTTTTATTTATTTATAAAATTTACAATCAATTCTCGCATTGAGAATTTTTAGTAATTTTTTCTGGCGTGGCGCTGTGACATGGCTGAATTATTTGTTATAAGTTAACTTATTATAAATATGTATAATTTAGAATAAAAACTAGTTGAATCTGGAGCTTAGGTCTAACGGGTAGTGTCTCTTCAGCCTGCGGATTTGGTCCGATGTATCGAGTAATCCAGTAATTAAAGAGTTTCGATGTTTGTTGACTCTTTTATTGTATCTGGTGCTATATTTAGCTATTTCCTCTTTGACTGTACGTATCTTGAGGTACGCGAACAAATTAGCTGAAATATTTTCAGGGGATTTAAATTCTACGTAATTTTGAAGGATGATAATTGTTGAGGTTATTAGATGTATAGGAATGCAAAGAGACGCGTGGTTAAATTGTAAGATATAAGAAAATATATATATTTTAAGCTGAAGTGTAAATACAAAGAAGGAATACAATATACATGAGCTAGTCCAGATCCGCACGCTAGCAGTGTTACTCTATAACTGAAAAAACCCTGAAGCCAACGCCGCACGTGCATCGCTTTTTGGTTTGTCCTCGACAGTCTTTTGCCTATGCGCTGTCGATGGCTTCAGTGCTTGAGAAAACTAAAGACCAGATGTAGAGTTTTCCTAGAAATGGCGACCACTTCAGCAATAATTAATCGTTCGCAAAATTGCATCGCGTTAAGCGACGAATATCGCGTTGAAGAGGCTTCGTCTCGTACAGAACGTGATAATCGATGCACACGCATTGTTCTCGAAATTGAAACTATATGACAATTTACAGATCGCAGCCATACAGAATCTTGTGAATCTTGTTAAGAAAAGACTACGTTTAAAAAATAACCACGATTTTTCCAAAAGGAAAGTAAAATAGCAAGAATTCAGCAAATTTTTTCACCATCGTGGTGCTTAAAAAAACCTTAATTTCTACGCTACGATAACCACGCGTTTCGCCGTTAAATTTATTTTTATCGACAATCACGAAAGAAAAAACGTAGAAATACAAGCAGGTGTGGATGCCAACCGAATGATATAAACCTCCGACAACAACCAAATTCGTATGGATAAACCGCGATAAACGAGACGTTCTGCTCGTAAAACGAACGATCTTATATTCCACGCCCTTACACAGCCGAGAAGCGTGACCTTTTTCACGAACAGACAGTCGAAACGAGCTGTATTTCGCGATGGCACGAGCACGGATGTAGTTTATTGACGGATGATTCCGATCGAGCGTCACTTGGCCTGAACGAGAGGCGAAACAGACGAATCTACACACACGCGAGTAACCAGAAATAAAACGGTTCCAGGCTGTACGATTGCGGGTTCGACTCGAGCCATTCACGAGCCGCTGCTAGTCTTATTTATTTACAGGCACCGGATTAATTTAGCACCACTTCCGGCTACTAGACAGAACATCGAAACTATCAAGCGTTGGCGTAATTCGCGGGTTACTGATTAGTTTCGTGTTACCAGATATCGAGTCACTTTCTGGCTGTTCTCTTGGCAAACGAGTGAGAAATTTCGAGGACATTTTCATGGCTGCGAAAAAATTTGTTTAAATCGCGTTTATTAAGTCTGCGATTGTTACAGATCGATGTCTGAAAAATAATCGTAAGATGTATCTTTGAATTTTGAAAGAATTGTCCTAATCTAGTCGGTTGGCTTTTACTTTCTTGCGTGCAACGTTAAGCTCGCCATGATTTCTCCAACATATATTGCATGTAAAGAAAGTTGGCTATTAGCCGACACGGAACATGTGTTTTTGAAGAAATGAACATGCAAAAAAAGGCGTACAATTTCAATTTTCTAAATCGACCTACGTAATTGTAATCTAGAAAAACCTAGCAACTTGCCGTGAAACCGTAACGTATGGAAAAACTGTGCAGCCTCGTATGCGTCCGAAATGAACGTTGAATTTTTAACCAGGACCCAGTTACCAGGAACGTCGGTCGTCGACATCAAGTTGTATCAAACAGACTTAGAATTGGACACGCCAGACTCACGCGTGCATATCTAATCCCAAAATCTAACTCATCAGTATGCAACATCTGCAATTGTCAAATTACCGTCAAACACATCCTCTTAAATCTCCCTGAATAGAATTACTCCGCAACAAATTCAATTCAAAGGAACTTTAAGCGAAAATCTCTGCGATAGAAATCAAGTTTCGCACGTTTCCTTCTCTCCGAGAAAATAACGCCGTTTAACAAAATTTCATTAAAATACAATCGAATAGATGCGATCGCTAATACCTATATATATAAAAAGAAAACTTCATTCCAATTTTCCAAACGTTTCGCTCAAGTTATCCACATTACACCCACATGTATCGTACTATTGTTAGTTTGTCCGAAAAGTTTCTTTCGTTTCGTAAGGTGATAATAGCTGAACAACAATTTCTGTCTTAAATTATTTTATTAAATTAAGTATAATCCTTCGTTATATTTCTATTATTACGTTCGTGCATAATTCGTTAAACTGATATAAAACAAATAACATTGTGCGTCTATTATTTCCTTATAAAACGAAAGAAACATTTCAACCCGATATATTGTACCTACGTGTTGGTGAAGTTTAATCGTTTTATCACAAAATTTGTTACCGTTGGCAAAAAAATTTCCAACAGGTTTAAATGTCCAAGATCTTTCACTAAATATTCTGCCGTTTAATGCCAAGGGTGTATGCTCCACGTGTTAATATATAATATATTCATTATGCGTGTTAATTCGTGCGTGTTCACGCACGAACTCGAGCAGAGAGCGTACGATAATGTTGAAAGACGGATACATCGGTATAAGGAACTGTGGTATCTCGCACCCAGAAATATCTACCGTGTTGAGATAGCTGCACACGTGAGCCAGTATTTTACATAGAGACACGTGTGTACTGGTCGCGTGCTTCAACTATGCATATGCCATCACCACGTATTTCCGTGTTCGTATGGGCCATCGTCCTCGCAGCCGTCTGCCACTTCCGTCTGCTGCGTATCTTCCTGTTTGAACATCCTCCGAAACCGCGTTCAACAGTTACTTTATCGCGATATTAGCTATATATCGTGATGATTCATAATCTTTCGATCAGAAATTTCCACAGTTGCGAAGTTAAGGATTGTTAAAACTGATCCTATTTTAGATAGGCGAATTTTAATTCTTGCAAATACATATAGGCGATAATGAAGCAACGTAAAAGTGAGAAATATAGAAATTATTATATACAAGAGACTGGGGATCCGAATGAGCGACGAATCCGATTAATCGGTTGCGTGAAACACTGAGAATTTTTATTCGAACGTTGGATGGTATACGAAACACGAGAACTAACGAGGACTAACGTTTGATACACCTTTCTGCCGCTAGATTATACTTTAATATTAAACCTTGCTCTACGAAAGATATCCTGTAAGACTGAAATTTAGAACATTAGAAGTACGGGGGTATTTAGAAAGGAAGCAATCTTTCTCACGAAATTGTAACACGTAATCGGTGATATCTGACTGACGACGAATCATCGCCAGTAACGCGTTGCAGTGATTAACGCGACTGTAAAAGGATCGCGAATTAAGAGGAACACGGGAGAATTTCGTCGAGGAACAGAAATAAACGAAAAGTTTAGACGATGTGGCAGGGAAAAAGATGCGTTAAACCTCGTGAAAAAGGGTCGTAGATCCTCGCAGCGTGGAGCAGGTCGAGTGAAAAATAGCATCGAACGGGAAACCGGTCGAAAAGTTGAGAAATAAAAATGGCAAAAGAGAGACGAAAGCGCACGGAAAGCCGGGGTTGGCCAGGAGTGGAATTTCGAGAGCGTAGAATTCGAGGAGGAGCACAAAACACGGATATATAGTCTCGATAGCGGGCTGTTAATTCAGCCCTGGCCACCGGCTATTCCCAGTGCAGAACGTTGCAACACACGGGACGAAAGTAATCCCGCCACGCTGTATTCTTAACCCGTTGCACCGACGTCGGTGGGGCCAGCGAGGACGAAAGGGGGAGGTAAAAAAGGGCAAAAGAGTGCGTCTATGACGTCAATTGGAAAAGGTTCATCTCGTGCCACGGGGCGCGAACTGCGACTACTCTCATCGGGGGCCCCGTGTTCGGTGTCGCTCTCGTGGCATCGAAGCCAGTTTCCTCGTCTTATCCTCCACCAGACACTGGTATAGGATCAAGTTTTCGTACATCATATCGTTTATATCTCGATTTTGTCCGAAACAACGACTCGATGAATTTTCCTTCTCCTTTTAGGGTGAAATCGTCTTGCAGAAAATAATTATTTTTATTATCGCTTGTTATTTTTGGGGATATTTATTGGGAAGAGACTTTTGGCTAAATAACGCGTTGACTAGGATTTTTATCGATCAGCTATCGATTTGTAATATGGAAGAGAGAGGTAGCAAGGTAAGGATTTGCTGTTTCGTAATCTGGGAAAGACGAGCTTGATGTATTATTTGCTACTTATTTTAGAAATATTGAGAGGGAAGGGGGGTTTCTTGGTAGATTTTTACGAGCTTCCTTCTTGTTACGATAGGAGAAAAATGGTTTCTAGCATGTTTCATAAATCTTACATCGAATGCGGATTTTGTGAAATGAGAAGAAACGAATGAAATGAATTTGATACCTTTGTTACTTGTCTTAGGAATATCGAGTAGGGTTTCTATGGATTTTTGATAACACGAGACGATTCCAAAGATTTGATGCTTCTTTAAAGAATAGTTATTTCAACAGTACACGCGTTACAATTTCGTGTATCTTTATTACAAGTTGATAGTCTCTTACGATGATCAAACTTTGGCCAACTTGTTCTAACCTTTACTTCGTTTAAATTCGCTTTTGTTACATAACATTTCTCGGTCGAATCGAACTCTAGTTAACGGGAGGATAAGATCGAGGCGAATGCTTTTTGAATGGGGTCAAACGCGATGCATGGAACGCAATTGTTACGAAGACGTCTCGCAACAATATCCAGCGCTGAAACTTTTTACAAGGAACGTAACGTTTCAAATAATTGTTTACAAAATTCCCTAAGTGATTAGTAATAATCTTGTCTGCATCTATCGTTTTATTCCGCCGCTGATAGACACAAATAAAGGATCGATTAATCTACGTTCGTTAGGTTTTTCCATAAATGTAAACGATTAACGTTATTTCTACACGCTTTACCATACTAAAATAGATTTTTGAAAAAATGTACGGAAGAATCGATTAATCTGTCTACACTACGTTTCTGATATTTTTCTATAAATGTTTAACGTTATCTGTGCCGTTTCAAACATACCTAAACACAACTGGACAGACTCTCGCTGTACCGAAATAGACGCGGGAAAAAATCGCTCAAGGGAAGAGAAAGATTGTTCGGACGTGTAAAATTCGTTTCTATACCACTGGTCTGGTCTTGTCCGTCTGCGTTTCTTTCTTCTCGTTTCCTCTTCTCCGTCTTCTCCTCGTTAGAATAGGCGAAAGTACGCAGGGAGTGGCATCCACGCGATTCGCGCGAGAGAATTGGCCGCTCGTCAAAGAGGCTATTTGCAACCCTCGCGGATTAATTTTAAGAGGGGAACGACGGTTTAGGAACCTCCCCCTCCCCGTAACCGCGTCGGTGTCGCCGTTTCGCGGATCGCTATCTCGCGGTTTCCGTTTTTAATGGTCGCGAGAATGCGCCATTTCCACTCGACCGTAGCAAACAACAGAATAGTCTACTTATGTAGATGATCGTTACCGTGAAGAACGTCGAAAATATCTCTTCCTTTCGAATAAATCAATTCATTCGTTTACACGTTTTGGCACGCTTTTGGTTTTTCGAGAGTTGCAGTCGAGTTGCACTCTTGCTCTAACGTTTCGTACACGCAAAAGTGTGGCTCGTTACGCGATACAAAAACCAAAAACGTGACATCCAGTCGTCGTGAAAGCTGTAGATAGAAAGTGAAATTTATATATTTTGTTTGTAATCTTGTTCCTGCATAGCAGTAATTTTCATCTTTCTTTGTGAGATTTCGTGCGATGAAGAGATTTTTCTCATTGAAAATGTCTTTGTTAATTGTTGACTGGTTGAAGAATATTGTAGCTGCTTGCATGTGTTCGCTACAGTACCTTTATTTTATCTTCTGTGGACGAGCGATACTTGAAAGTATACCGTGGACGTCTTGGTGATTTCTTGATATGATAGAAAGATGAAATGCAACAAAATTGTGGTATAGAGGAGCGTCTTAAGAGAGATGAAAACTCTACTATGGAACACCTAGTCTCAGCCTACGTATTACCATAATCCGCATTAATCTACGTTAAAAATACCACGAATCAAAATATTTCCAGGTACATAATTAATATGAAAATATAGAAGTATATTAAGAATATATTAAAAATACCTTTATTAATATTTTGACGATATTTATTTAACATTATTCGAGTTATTACTTGAAACACTTGTATTCCATATTTATATATTATAATATTCCAGGATAGTCAGATGCTTCCCGGGTACGATCAGCGTATATTGGGGCCATTTTACAAGACCACATTATGTGTCCGGTACTTTATGGTTAAAACCTTATGAACGTATATTATGATATTCCACATGCGCTTCGTTGTTGAAAACTGAAAAGAAACTTGAACTGAGCGATAAAACGTGTCGTACATTACACATTTATTATCTTCTGCCTTCAGAGGTTTCTGATCTCATACGCGACACCTCATAGATTCTACGTAACATTTACTTATACACATCTTACTCTTTATTTGTCACTTCATAAATGAACTTTGCCTAATTACTTTGACTATCGGTCTAATCAATCCTAAGCTCTTAGCAATTCTTCTAACGATCGTACTTTATATATAACAAACATTAGATAGAGTAAATCGTAATGTAAATATCCAACGAATGCTTGCAGCAGCTCCTTTCGAACGAATCGATGGAAAAGCACCCCGAAAGTTCGAAACGAGGCGCGGTTCTTTATTCCTGCTGGCGATTAATTATGCGAGTCCACCCTTTTGGCGCAATTAAGCCGTCAGTTTCCAGTGTTCGACTGGCGCGTGAAAGACAGGGTCTACGCACGTTCGCGGGGAGAAAAGAGGCGAAACATTGCCGCGAGAAAGACTTTTATCCCTCGTTAAGGGAGCACGATGGGCAACCCTCGCAATTATAGAAACCACCCTTCGTCGAACTTGAGCTACCGGCTCTTGCAGGAAAATTCGTGCGGTGGATGGAGCGGAATTATGCTTACCCCGTTGTCAAAGGATTCAAACGCGACCGTTTCGTCTGAACGGGACTCGCGGAACCTCCCCACAGCCGCATTCATCGCGAGATATAACCGTGAACTCGCTCGATGGGCCACAGTTTGTCGTTCCGCTCGATCTTCTGCGCGACATTTCATTTCAGAGAAGATTCTTTCCCTCCCCTTTGTTGTGCGAGTTTTATTCGTCGTTTATGCGAGAGAATACAATGTTTCCTCTTTTTGATCATTTTTATCGGCGGTAATGAGTGTATTAGTATTGATTAGTATTTAAAAAAAAGGATGATATAGTTTTTGCTAATCGTAGTAATATTTTCTTGTTAGGGGATGATGTGTAGTTTCATTTTATTTGACAATTACGACACACGTATCGTAGGAAGTAGTTCCCCTTTACGGTCAAGTTTCGCAGGAATCACAAAATCGACTATTTTTGGAATATTTCAGGCTCCTGTCTGTCTTAAACCGACAATAATGTAAAGCTTTTCATTTTTTATTATATTTTATTATACTACCTACTTAAAACAATAGTAATAGTAACAGTTAATAATATACAAACTAATATGTTTGATAGAATGACGTGTTATTTATACGATACTGTAATAACAATTAAGTTGAAAACAGTGATTAGAACAGAATGTATATAGATGCCAGTAATGAGCATAAAAATCGAAGTGACCCGAAAAACGAACCGTGAAAATTGAAAGTAGTATGTACGTGTGTTAATATGTTACTTATTTTGTATGCTATTACTCTGGGATCATTTTACTGATACTTAACGATTGCTTTTGCTACTTATTATCGATCGACATCTTCGTTGAGAAATATATCCAGATGTCAGCCGTATACTTGGGGTTCTGTGGTTTTTGTGTATTTTTTGCAACATTTTTTTCGGAAGTATCGCCCTTCGGGAAGGGTTGTAGCTTGGTTGAATACGTAGACACATTAGAAATGTCATAACTCATCGACTCAGCAAAGTTGTTGGAACAAACAGTGGGAAACTTAACACTTGTCCCTTCTGGACAAATACTAATGGCTCGAGTTAACCCCTTGATCGTTGTCGTCGTGACCATTTCCACCCTCGTACACGATGTTTGCACTCGAGAAGCGAAATATAATCGCAAATGCTTCTTTATCCTCCTCGCGCAGGATTTGTCGTTATTGCTTGAGAATAATAATCGACGATGAATTTGTAATATGATACGTATCTCTTATCAAAAAATTAGCAATATTCTATAAAAAAGAAGAAATAAATAAATATAGTTTCAGATTCATAATTTACCAAATCTTCGAATCCTAATAATCCAAACCTATAATTTGTTAATTTTTTTCAGTCGTACAAATCCAGCATCAACTGTTGTTTGAAAGAAATTGTTTGTCCCTTAGGCAACTTAGACAAATTTCATCTACACGGCTATTTTCCATACATCCATACGAAAAATCTTTTTCAAAATCGTTCTCGATCGTTTCTAGCATTGTACGTCATGAAAATAAAGAACAACGAATGGAGGAGGATACATCATGGGTGTGCAAGGCCCGGTGGACGTCCGCGCATTGTGTTACGAAAGGGTGCATCGGCTCAGATCGCGTTGGATTTCATATTCACTCGGCAATAATAAGGATTCGACGTCGTTTTCCTTTGCCTCTTCAGGAAATAAACGCGCGAGGGTTCGTGTTGGCAGCCGGTTTACAGAGAGCGATTCGCAAGAACAGTTTGGAGGCAGAGAGACATCGACAGTTTGCCATTCAAAGTTAGAATTTGCGCTAGAATATTTTCAAAAGTATACAATTGTTGGTTCTTCTAAATATAATATTTTAATGTTCTTTTTATTTGTTTTTTATGCAACGTGGAAAATAGTCTTTTATCGAAGAAATTCATTGGTTGGTGTTGATATTTGGTAATTGATCGTTATGTAAATAGAAGAGGATTGTTCACCATGAATTTTCATGAAATATCAAAATGCCAAGATTGGAAATATCCAGATTGGATATCATCATAGTTGGAATGTTCGATATCATTCGTTTCGCCATCCTTTGTTTTCATTTTTATACTCGCGTTTGATTCTTTTCTATCGTAAGACTATCGAAGGGCTAAGAAACAAAGAACATCATTTTTCATGCGTCCACTATCATCCAGAATATCTTAATAGCTCGTGAAACATCCTTGGCGCTAATTTATTAACTACCAAATATCAATCGTATGTGCTACGTTATTACCAAAATAAACCAGTAGTACGTCAAAGATGGAGAATGCTATAAGCGAGTGCATCGTCTACCGAAAGACCACGCGCCGCCACTTTATTATTACAAGCTTGACAAACAGGTGGTTGAAAAAAACGTTTCTCTTCGAGTCATTCGAGGTATGCAACGAGAAACGAGAGAGAAAAAGAGAAGAGCTCGAAGCCAACGGGGCTTATATTTACAACCAAGCAGGTGCCGATCGATTTCTGTACTCGGCAACAATGTCCAATTTCGATATTCCTTCGTGGAACGAAGGTTCTCAGCTCGTAAAGAAGCTAGAAGCAGCGAAATAGCAACGCCTGAAAATTATTAGTATAGTTCTATAAGTGATGAAAGGCGGCTGCCATAATTATATATGAGAAATAAAAATTATATCAGCGCAGTGTATTTAAACGTAGAAGACGGCCATTTATCGAAGAGTTTATGGTGATTTTTGGAAATTAATACATATATACACTACAATACCGACCCTCGACAAACTGACAGATTAATATCCGACACGTTAATCGGATTCTCTTACTTTGCAAAATTCCCAGACGTTTCAACTCCAACTCTCGTGTCTGCAAACCAAACTCTCCAGACATTCCAACACCTCGAATACCCAAACAACTTCCACTTTCAGCTGAAACCTCCACCCGCTACGCTCAACGTTTCACGAAGCTTCAGAGATGGAGGCAATACGACATGGAAACGTGTCGATAGGTGCTTTCGAAGCGGCGCGGCGCCTCGTAACTTTTCGCGGCATTATCATTTAATTGTTCGTCGGTGTTTCTCTTCCGTGTAGGCCACCGTTGGGTCCTCTCAGGGACCAGGAGGCAATTCGAGGACGTCGGTCGCGTCCGACCCGGCACATCTGCCCATTCGTGGCAGGTGGCGACTTATCCGCTTCTCTCCTGCTCGAGCCATCCTTCTCGCTTGTGATCGTAGCTCGTTTCGCTCGTTCCTTGTCCCTTCCGTGGTCTGTCCGCCTTTTCTCTCTTCGTTCCCACCTCTGGCCGCGACTCTCTTTAAGCGGACGAGCCACGCGACAATACCGCGGCCAGGCGCGTGTCAGCGTTCCCACCACGTCTCTTCAAGAGGATATGTCGTGCCGTCGTGTAAAACGGCCGCAGGGAACGCGCGGCGTGTAATTATTAATCATTAAAATTACTTCGCCAACCGCTCGTACGGGGAACCGTCTTCCCATTGCTACAGACGTCTGGTTTCAGTTTCAGGGAATCGCTGTATTCGACGACGTACGACGTGTTAGGGCACAGAATTAACGGAGCTTTCGGATCCATTTATCTTTGGTGCTTTGGTGTAGTAGAGGATCGTGTTTGCCCGAAGAGCATGAGAAGTTCGAAGAAGTTGGTTTGTTTAGATAATATACGACAAGAGATGATCGGCGATCTTGGGATCGATAAAAGCTAAGGGTAGTTTGTATGGTAAAACGATATTTGTGCAAAGCGATTGGAAGATAAGAAGGTTTGATTATAATATTTTATGGTATTGTATGTATGATTATAGTATTATGCGATACCAAGATGATTTTTTTAATTGAAATATCGTATTAACGTAGGAATCAACGTGAATTCTAAGATATTATCGTTTAATAACAAAAATCATAAAACTCATTAAAATCAGGATAATTTAATATTATACGCGTTCCATGGTAACGGTGAGTTTCATATTTATTCAATGGAAAATAATTATAAGTCTATGTTTCAAATATTTGAAATATAAAAGTCATCGAGAATACATAGAACAGTAATTTGTTTAATCTTTACACAAGTATTACTTACAATACCACGAACTTGTATAAATTTGTAAATATAATATAGATACTCTGATAAATATGCTTCCAATTTTCCTCTTAACTTTCCTTTTTCTCTTAATGGCTTACCCAGCCCACTTCGTACTCTACAATCCGAATGACTAGCATTCTGACCCATTTCCAAAGCCACCCCAGTAATCCCTCTCTCTCTCTTCCTCTTCTCTCTTTCTTCCTTTTTCTTTTTCTCTCTCTCAAACCTATTTACAATCTTCAACCACGACTCGAAGAAGCTCATCGATACTTCAAAACCGGCACATCAATTCCTCCTGTATGTACCTTCCTATGTACTTGTCCCTTCGCCAAGATGCATAATTCAACGATAGACCAGTTACTAGCTCCTTGAAATGATAGGAATTCTCGGTTGAACGATCTGGGCTGGAGACTTTGACCAGACTCATTGTCTACAGTACACAGTCCCTCTATGGTATCCGAATGGATCCTGGGATTTCGGGATCACAGGAAGCAGCCGAGGAGCGGGGATGCCGTTGTTACCAAGTGAACGTATTAAAGGGTGGTAGGAGGCTCGACAGATGTTGAAAATTTCAGACTCGCTAGAGAACTGGAGAGTGAAAGAAAGAAGGGACGGAGGTGGTGGAGGCAGAGAAGAAGAAGGAGAAGGGAGAAAGGGGGAGAAAGAGAAAGAGAGAACTGTTGGTGAGAAGACAATGGAGCATGGTGGCGCGTGGCTGTCCGCTAGTTATGGTGGGGATAAACACGGGGTGTAGGAGACACTTAAGACGATGATGACGATGACGGGAGGAAGAAGAGAGAGATTGAGGCGAGCTTTAGAACTCGGGGAGCATTGAACTGTGTGTGTCCCCTTATCTTTCGCGGAGCATCATTCGGGAAATGAAAAAAGGCACCCACCGTTTTGTCCGTGTCTGCCTCGTGCAATTGAGAAAATATTGTGGCATACTGTAGTCAGGAACATGGCTCTCGGGGAGGGTCCTTCTCGAGGCTTTCTTTGCTACGGTTGCGTAAGGGTGATGTAAGGGGAAGGTAGATTTTTATTGGAGGCTACGGCGGAAATTATGGCAGGTTCTTTTTTGGCGATTTACGATCGTTATGCGATTTGCAGAGGCTAATTTAATACGGTTGAGTAAAATTGGCTGTAAATTTCAAACAAAGTTACATAGAACGCATGTTTTTACGAGATTTTTCCATTGTTGTTGTCTCTCCTTGCCTTCCTCCCAAAGTGGGTCATACATGTTACGATACACCCTACGAATACATGTTAAATATAGTCAAATGCTAGCTAGCACAAAGTTACTAATACTCGTATGCAAGTTGCAATTTTGAACTTCCCTTCGACCACAGCTGCGCATCCATATGATCCTGAATCAAAAAATTGCACACGCGCTCGCAGGATCTATCGACCTGTTCGATCTGCGAATCGCCCGTGCCTACGCCACAATCCCTTTCGCCTCTCAGTAGTCGCTAACAACGTTTCCGAAATACCACGAGATATTGTTTCCAGATAAAAAGCTGTCGATGGCGTCCGAGCATCGTATGGGTACCGTTCGCTCGATCATCACCAGCTGACTCGGTTTGGCGCGTGCCGAGTTCCTCGCACAACGAAGTCACGCCGAAGTGGTTCGCCTCCTTTCCACTTTATTAACGGAGCCATACTGCGCGACCACGTGTTCTCCGTGCCACGATAAAAATCGCGTCCGGGAACCAGCCGCAAAAAGGGAAGAAAAAAGAAAGAAAAAAGAAAGGAAGAAAAGAAAAAAAGAACTGGGCTCCTCTGTTAATGCAATTTGCCCCGGCGATAGATCGATTTGGTGCTCGAATAATCTTCCTTTGTGTCCTAGCCCAGGCAAGACAATGGGCTCTGCTCGTTCAGAATTCGCCTTAGTTCTGCTGACCAGCATCCATTGTCGCCGCCACTTGGCACCGCAGTCGTAAACATCCCGCTACAATCGATCTTAACGATCCGCTGATTTTATGGCTCGTTGTTATGGTTGATAGTTGGTCAGTTCGAGTGGATTCTGGGCTGGAGATGGCCAGTGGCAAATTTGTGGAATTGTTTGGTTAGATTTGTGGATATTGTAATGGAGCGAAGTGGTGATGTGGAGAGGATGAGCGCAGTTTGTTGAGGTTTGTTTGAAACAGACCGGGATTTGCGTGGTGGTGTTGCGGTTGAAGGAGGATATCGGTTGCGGATTGTTTGTAAGGTTTCGGAGCGTAGGTGAAAGGAATATTGTGGATTTTATGTTGCATGAGTCATAGGGTTTTGATTTGTCTATGGATGCATAGAGTAGGTTACTACCCTGAAACAATTCTGGATTTTATCAAAGCTTCCAGTATGTTAGATATTCGAGACACTTTTCAATAAAAAAAAAAAAAAAAAAGAAAAGAAAAGAAAATTGGAGATGGGAATTTCTCTCGAGTTAAAATCCATCGAGTAGACGATTCAATTAGTTCAGAATTAGAGTTACTGTTGTTTACGGTACAAAACTCGTATCAAAGAAATCAAAATGAAAGCTACATGAAAAAATATGTGATCTTTATCCATATACCTAACAAAAATTTATCCAATTTTTCTAAAATACCTCCCGTAAGTTTATAAACATTTTTGTTAATATTACAAATTGGTCAGTTTGCCTGCTTTAATAATCGTAGAACTATTCTTTCCTAGTACTAATTGTAAGTTTAGAGACTTTGGGAATTCCTATTTTCCACTGGCACACGTAATGCAACCATCATCCATATATTTTACAAACAAATCATTCAGATTCCCAGAACAGTGCACTATCGTAAATTTCAAAAATTTCTAAAAATTTCTACGGGAAAAGTTACAAACCAAACATTCCGACTCTGGCAGTTCTACTGCTAATATTTCTCACTAAACGTAGAAACTTTAGAAACAAGAATTCCTACTTCTCACTGGCATACTAACAAAGCTCATACAAATGGAACAACTTTCTTCTCAATTAACCATTCTACGTCCATCACTCCGAGCTAAAACGCTCACTGCAAAAAGAAACTTAGTTAGTCTTACTTCTTGTCTTAACCTCCGAAGAAGAATGCAGATCACGAAGGCTATAATATGTCGTTTACAACGATATCGGTGATTCAGAGTCCCCATGGGGGATGAATTCTAAAGAAAGGGGAAGTTGGTAATGTTTGTGGTTCTAGAAGAACGCGCCGCAACGGTGGCTCTCCTGTTACCTGAAAAATTTCAGGATCGTGCCCTCGGTTTCGTCGCTTCATTGACTCGAGGATCCTCGAGACACGTGGTGCCGCACAGATTTCGGCTTCTTCGAACAAAAAGCTTGCGGACACTAGACACGTTCTTAGACCTTTGGAGAGAAGTAGTCGGTGCAAGCCACCTACAAGACGTTTCAGGTATATACGTCACAGGTTCGATGATGAAGACTTATACCTGCCTTCTTTTCCATCCCTCGATACATTTGGCCATTCTATCTGTCACGATTTCTTAATTAAATCTGACAAATTATCGCGTTTCATGCTATGTTGGAATTGTTCGGATAGTTTGTGACTATTATCGATGATTTCTGTTTGAACGTATAATCTTTTCGCTTTATCCTTTACCTTGGAGCTTTTGTTTTATTCTTGTCGAAGTGATATGTTCTTTTTTTTTTTTTATTGAAAGAATAAGGCACGAATTGAAAGTTATCGTACATTAAAATGTAAATTATTAATTATATTTGCGGGCTTCATGTTTGGGATTATAAAGGAGTAGATATTCAATATTGAAATGTAATATAAAACTTGCTGCAGGTACAGAAGTTAAGTGAATATACTATATCATGTTCTAGCTATCCATTTTGATGCTGCATAAATCCCTAATTGTCTTACATTTTTTATTTCTTCTCAATTTCTACGTTGATCCCTTAAACTAATTTGAATATTAAAAGCGCAAGGAACTACAGTGTACTAACGATGCTTAAAACAATCATTTAGATTAAAACCTCCCTCGTCCATTATTAAACCAGAGAATAAAAAATTCTAAAATTTACCCTCTCCAACCCTGGTCTATTCACGCGAGAACAAAGTTTCGCATATTTCAGTGTTCTAGTCGGTACAATAATAAAAAAAAAAGGATAAAACTGTCACGAACAGACTGGCCCCATAAGCCACGTTGGAGTTTGCAGAAAGCTATGGAGGAAAAAAGAGGTTTGCCGAAGAGGGTGACGGGTTCTTCCGCAGAGAGAACGGACACGGCGTTTTCTTCATCCTCGTCGTTGACCCCTGTTTCCCCCTTTTATCCGTCGGGGGTGGGCACAGGGGTAATATAAAGTGGGTGGATGAAATGAATGGGATATGTTGTGAGCGGTTCGGTTGAGTATTGTTGATCGAACAATGCCGTCTGGCTTGTACACGCCGAGAGAGACCCCAGGAGGCAGCTGACATACTCTGACTGCGAGGAAGAGCACCTCCGCCTGGCAACAACCGCTTAATAAAATTATCTTGGACGGATGGAACGATTCCTTCAGCTTCTTGCAATATTTCCAACCACTTCACAGTGCTTTCGTTGTGTTTGTCTTGTTTTTTAATGGACGAATTAATTGAGAATATTCGAAGCATGTTTCGATGGTGTGACACGTAGAACAGAGGAACTTTTCTTTTTTTCTTGTTGGTGGACAATATAAATTTATTACATTTTAATTTAATCTATTCAATTTTGTATATTCGTTACATTTCCTTTACTCTTTAGATTTTTCGGATTCTTGTGAGAGGGTTGGTGGATATTCTGTTGTTAAGTTGTTTGACCAGTTGATCTTATATTTACTTCGATTTTATTTATGTTCTTTTAGAAGGGATAAATATGCTGTTTGGCAAAAGTTTGGAGTTACTATGTGTTTCGTACAACTTTGGAATTCTTGAAAAGGTGATAGTTTAGAATTCTTATAATTTAGAATAATTTTCGTTTCAAAGTCTAGCGAAATAAAGGAAATATCTGTGATATTAGTTTTGCACAGGTAGCAGAATTGATAAGAGATTTAGTACAAGAATAACTGAGAGACTGAACTTAAATTTTTGCTCCAAATTTTTGAATAGTGCAACGTGAATTTTTATATTTTTTCTACGAGATAATTGTACTATACTATTTAGAGGCTGAACATTTAGATAGTTTCATTTATCGTTTGTCAGATGGTATGTCACCATATATTTTACGCTTTCTACTTCATACTTTTTTCATACTGTCCATGTAAATTTACAAGATAAATGGCCCATAATTTTCGTCATTGAATATTTAATACTTGTACTTTTTTATGTTTTTATAGTTTTTTACGTACATTATTTTACTTTTTTCCCATATAATACACAATGCACTAAAATGAGATCCACATCGTTGAGAGTAAATGAGTAATCGGTTTATATTTTTACGATGAACGACGCGAGAGAGAAAATAATTTTCCACCGGTTTCGTTGCCAAGTGTTTGAAAGTTTGTATTATAAGCGTATGTATTAATATTCGTACAATATTAATCTCATAATTTCGAAGCGAAGGCAGGTGACCAGAAACCCAATTTTCCAAAGCTGTTTCAGTACGTAAATACGGGAACAATTATTCCGCACATGCAAAAGTATCTTTTGCGGATAGATCTGCCGACGCAATTCCAAGTGGTTACAGAATAATTACAAGTTAAAGAAAATAGAATATATTATGTCCCTTTTAAGTTGTTTAACGTAAATCACACACGAGATGAGATCATATCGGTGTTCAATAACGTGTAACACAGAAATTACCAGTTTCAGTTTTCACCTGTCCTTGGTCGAATAAAAACCTTGTTATCTTATACGATATTCGTTTTTATTTTATTTAAAATCGCTCCAATTTATTGCTAGAATTATCGATGAGTAAAATATGATATACGTAGCGGAGAAATGAAGATGCCAAACTTTTGTCCATATATTTTGCAAAAACCATATCATTCAACGTACAATTTCTATGAAAAATTATTATCAAGCGGTTATTTTAACAACTCTGATAGTTCTCACTCCTTTCCGCAAATTTTCTCCTGAAGATCATACTCGACCGTCGATCCTATTTAACTAGAAAAATGAAGTTTAAACGAAACGGTTATCTGCTCCATTAAAATTAAAAATTAAAAAAAAAATGATTTCGTATGGCACGAAGCCCCGTTTGGAAATTGTCGAGTTTATCTAACTGGGTTATCTTCGTAATTACGCTATTATGCAAATTGCGTAAAGGTGGCTGAGAACGAAAAAGTTGGCCTTCGTCTCGAATTAAGGATCCTACTTGGGAGAACCCACACCCTTGAACTTCTTAATTATGTAGCAAAAGCTGCTCGTTCGTACCCTTTGCAACCTGTTACTCCTATGCAACCTTTTATGAGCTATTATCTGACAAAGGAGACGTGCCACGCAACGTGAGCCCCCTTTAAGAATTAAATAGAAGGCGGGGTCGTCGACTGTTTTCTCTGCGCCCCCTGTCTGCCAATGAAATCCTCAATTTAGCGAACGTCGATCTTAAGATGGTCAGACGTTGCACCTTGTTGTAGGGTTTGCACCCTCTTGCAGGCCTATATCCATCATTTTTACCTTTTTTGAAGATCTTGTTAATTTGAGGCTTTTTTTTGTGTCCGATGAAACGCGAGACTTCGCAAAAGCAAGGAAATAGGGGTGAGACAGAATGAGTAGTTGTTTGTATTTCATCAGATTCATTCTATACAGTTAATAATAAATGAACTATTAAATAATGTTTGGTTGTAATAAACGATAATGGTATTTCAAATGTTTTCCAGATTTTTGCTTAATATTCATACTTAATTAAAGATAACTTGCGAACCTTATGTTAGTTATAACAACTAATATCTGATAAATGCGTGGGATAAGTTGCACGCTCTAAATAGGTATAAACGTATCATGAAAGATGGATCTATCGATCATCTCAAAGTGTTTAAACGTCCGTTAATGTATCGAATTTCTCAACTTCGTCATGCAGGATGGTTGGTAGAAAGGGCTGTTTCCTGTCGATAAGCCACGTGGCTACTCGGTTACTCTTTAAACTCTTTAATAACATGAAGAAGGGAGGGTTCGATAGACAGCTGAGAGGATCAAGAGAAAATATAGGTCTAAACCTATTTACGCCAACATTTATATAATGTGAAACGATTTCTCGTATCTGAATCATCAAGTTAATTACTTTATTAAAATGTTATCTATTAATATATGTCGGAGATGAAAGGACATCGGAGCCTCCCTTTCGGAATGTTTGGGAAAGTCCCAAATACTTTAAACCAGACTTTTTATTATAGCCGTACTTAAACAATAAAACTGAGAAATAGCTGTTCATGAGCTAAGTCAATTATGACTACCCGAAATTTATGACAGTGGGCTTGGTCTCGAATTGACATAATGAGTCACTGAACGTAGCCGCCATCATGGGAGGGGCGTGTACCTAACAGAGGTATAAAGTAGTTGAATAACTCTCCTTAAAACAGGGGTTGACATGAGCAATACGGAGGGGGGTATATAAGGGCAGTTCCATTTGAACTGAGGTTCAGTTCTGGGCCAGCTCCGGGCCAGCTCCGGGCCAGCTCAGGGCCAGCTCCGGGCCAGCTCAGGGGCAGCTCAGGGCCAGCTCAGGGCCAGCTCCGGGCCAGCTCCGGGCCAGCTCCGGGCCAGCTTAGGGCCGGCTTAGGGCCAGCTCAGGGCCAGCTCGTATGAACGAGGCGCGCATGAATTTTATATATTCATAAATATATTTCACAAATTTCATAAATTTCTAAAGTGGAATATTTTCATATCGAATTTTAAAGAAAAATAAACCACGCTCTAATACTTTAGTCAATCATATTTATAGTGAAATAAAATTCTATTTAGTTGGTACTTTTTAATCGTTTAACAAGTTTATGTCATTTGATCAACTTCGTGAAATTTTATCGCCACAGTTATATATAAAAAAAATAATCTAATCGATATACATGTTTCCTAAAATTCTGTGTGCTTCTAGAAAATTAATATTTTTTCTATAATACATATACAGCAATAATAAAAAATAAAGTTACGAAACGTAAGATGCGTTAACCTTGCGATGAAATTTTGTATTATTTTACTTGAATAAAAATAACATA
This sequence comes from Bombus campestris, assembly GCA_905333015.3. Taxonomy (NCBI): domain Eukaryota; kingdom Metazoa; phylum Arthropoda; class Insecta; order Hymenoptera; family Apidae; genus Bombus; species Bombus campestris. The sequence continues at coordinate 10,001,845 of HG995135.1, forward strand.
AAAGTAAAAATAAAAATAGCTTTCCGATAGGACGTACGATTTTGTGTGATCGTTAAAAATTCGTCACATTTGGAGAATTACGTTTGAAAAAGAAAAACGTACTTAGTATGAAAAGCACGTGCGAAATCAGTACAGGTATTTGTCCTGTGTCTCTCGGGTTCGTTCGCGTCCGACTTCTGGCACGCAGCTGTGTTCCTCTTGTATGATCAACGCTCGCCAAAATCAATGGGTTCAATCCTGAACCTATTGAAACCACGTTCGAGTATCGACGGATGTCCTCAAGCACCTGGGTTTCGACGTGGAGTTTCTAGAACTAAATTGACACCTGGGAACCACATGCTGAAGCCATGGACCCGATGGACATCGCTTTTCATTTAGCCATCCCGCGTTTATGTCTTTTCTTGCATCACGTTCGTCCTTTTTGTTTTCTTTTCATTGACTTAACTGTACAACTTTTGGAATTTTTCTGTTGGTTTAGGATACTTGCCAATTGAGAGAATGTTGACCACAACTCTTTAGACATTTTTTAAGTTCTGTTAAGTTTACTGAAACTTTTATAACGGATATTCTGTTTGTAAATATTCCTCAATGAAAGTTTACAGTTTCCAGAAACTTGTTTGTACTTTGTTAAAACTTTTCAACTACGAGTTGTCTTATTTCTAATAATTTGAATTGTAGAAGGAAATGTATTCTTCTTCCATAAAAAGGAGTCACTTTGTTTTTTATTTTAAAACAAGCATGCATTAAAATAAATAGCTATAATTCTATCTAATTCTATTATCATAATTCCGCGATATATCTAATTCTATTGCTATAATTCTATCGTAACGTATCTACATTCGCCTAAAATGAAAAAATTCATAAAATATACGTCATTAATTTCATCAACACCTACAGTCTCCACTATTCTTCAATCCCACCCCCTCTATTCAACCCCCGTTCATTATCTTCCCAGAAACCCTCAACTCATCAATCTTCGCTGCTTCGTCTAACCCGTAAAAACAAAAGAACCCCTGTACTCTTAACCCAAACCAAAAGACAAAATCTCAGTTTTAATCCCGTTGCCGCTTTCATAACCGCGATCGAAGGAAAACGTGCGAAACTTGTGAACCCTCGGTCATTAACATAACAGGATCGCAAAATAATAATGGATCAGTGGCGAGAGGATCGTCCGATGCAGCATTCAACGAACCAGCAAAGGGATGACCGGTGTTTGGAATGATCGTGCTCATTGTACTCGATCGAGAGCTGTTTCAGTTTCGGAGTTTCAGCTGGTCTTTCTGCTTAGGGGAGGCTATCGAAATTGAAAAGGGGACGCGTTCCGCCGCTTTTCGATTTATTCAAATATATATCACGTGCTTCCCTTCCACTGAATTCCGATATGGTGCACGAGGTGCCACCCTGGCGCCAGATGTTTGCACCTTTTCAAACTGGCAGTCGCCTGTTGCACGTTGAATTTTTCATTGCATAGGGTTCGCGTATTCCCCCCCGCGAGAAACTCGTATTTCATGTTACAACCTCGTTGTTTCGTAGGGCGGGGGGAGGGTTGAAACGTCTGCACGAGACGTAGCTTTTCATGCACGGACTTGCTTTCAGAGATTAGAGAGGGGTGGACTTATAGAATATTCTGTGGAAAATCGCACTGTGTAGAACTCATTATACGACCTTTTGGATATTTTCAGACTCTTTTGGGGATTTTATTTTAGCCTGGATATCGGAACGATAGGTTTCGAAGCTTGTTTTCGGAGATTGTTGCGTTTTTAGAGATTTTTGGCCTGTTCGTACATTACAGAATATACACGTTTTATTTTGAGATATTAGGATTTTAGACTTTCAAGAAATCTTGAACTTCAGGGATTCTTAATGAAGTCTTTATCGTATGATTTTTGAGGAAAAACATAAAAATTCGCGCGGAGGAAATGTTATGCAGGTTGGGTGTAGAATATAGATTCTGATTTTAGTTTCTAGTTGTATCCAAGAATACTTTATTATGCGTGGGATACGTACGAATAGCCATTTGAAAATATATCTTTTTATATTAAAAATATATTCAGAAGTTTTGTAAATTTCTTCTTTAATTAAGGGAAGTAGGGTCGTCGTGACGATTGATACGCGAATCACCTTATATATTTTTCAATAATTACTCTTGCATCGTCATACTAATACAGATTTATTTTATGTTTCAGGTAAGTGCAACAATCTCAATTTTACCTGCAATCAGAGAAGTCACTAAGGTGTCTTCCGAGGATGTAAGTAATAATTTCATCATCGAGAGTTAGTTCTGCATCAGAACGTTACCACTCTTATAAACAAGTATAATCGATCATCCTCCGATAGCAATACCAAACTCTCAAGCCCTGAAACTGTAATATACAGGGTGACCCTGGATTCGCGGACGACCAGCTGAGACAGAATAAAAAATTTGGCAAGTACATCTAAACTCGACTAATTGTGGTACGACAACGAGTAAACAATCGATAGGATGTTAAACTACACGTGAAGATAAGTCAAAAATGTAGAATAAAACTTTTTTATAAAACGTTTTTTATCATGTGCGTATGGCAAATTAGTTCTTAACCGAACATATTCAAACTTTATTTTCTATAAATCGAGGCTTTAAACGGGAAAATTTTATTTCACGTTTCCGACTTGCTTTCTCACGTAGAATAACCTCCTGTTGGTCGTTTACTCGTACTCAGCTTTTACTTCGTCAAGTTTGTCTATTTGACAAATTTTCAAACTCGATTGCCTCGAGAACAAGGCTTCGGACCAAAAAATTTCGTTCCTTCCTTTCGACTCATTTTTACACGGAGAATTACTCTCCGGTCGATTTTCTACGACTCGCGGGACACCCTGTGTACACAGAGTATCAACGACCAGGACACTTCTTCGGGAGTTTCCTTTGAAAAGCAGATATCGAATTAAAGCGCGGCGGATAATCGTGAATCTCGAGCAGAGCGGAGCGTATTGGAGAGCACTTAACGAAAGGAAAACTCGAATGCCTCCTCTTATTCCTCTCATTCCTCTCTTTCTCTCTCTTCCCTTCTTTTTCTTCTCTTTCTTTTTTTTTTTTTTTTTCAATCTTCACCCACTGGAAACTTGGTTCCCCCTTCGATCGATTCGAGAACCATCTGCAGTGTTGCGAACACGCATTGGAACGCAGTTTCACTTTGATCTGCGGCCCGTGGAAATCCCATACGTCGCGTGATCAGCGCGTGCACGCGCGACTCCGCTTCGCGCTCAAAGCCTGTTGCGCCCAAGAGGACAAGATGCTAGCTGGTAGTACAAGACCTTCTGTTTAGGCGAACTGTCATCTCAGCGAATTTCACAGAAAGCTAAATTACCTCTTTGTGGTTGAACCTTTGTTTCGAGCTTTATACTTCTTTTAATTTACGTTGTGTTTTCTCTTTTTGCCTCCGCGAGATGTTAGATTGGAATATCACGAGGAATTTGTTGTTCGTCGGCAAGTGTATTCTTAGATTTCTAAACTCTTAAGGGGGTTTCTTGGTATTCCTTTTGAAGTTGCTGGCTTTGGATTTATAGACTGGCTTTTGTTCGTTTTGGGGTTGAGCGAGGTTAGTGTGAATCATTCGGTGGACGAGACAGAGTAGTGGGAACACACGAGGATCATACTGAGAGTATTATACAGTATAATTACGATTTAAGTAATTAATAGTTTCTATTTAATTATTTTTAAATCGATTGCAAATCTTTCAAATTCTGACACCATCATAGAAAAATAATCGCAATTTGAGTGTAAAGTCTTCAGTATAATAAAACATCTTTTAATCTTTAATTTTTTTTTTTTTTAATCATCTTTGTAATAAAACATCCACGAAACAAACGATCAGTCAGTAATTTATTCGAGAAATTTAATCTAAATATATCTAATTTATTTGATGAAATTTACTTGAATTTCATAACCATTCATCGACCATAATTCTCAAATTGTTGAAAGATTTTGGTAAAATACTTCACTTTAGAGTCATATTTTGCTCGAATTCTTCATATTCTATTCTATAGAATTCTATAAAAATTCGAAGAGAAAGGTCAACAATTGAAGATATTAGGCACCGAGGAGTACTTAAAGCTTACAGTATTGCAAACCATCGTTGATAAATCAGCAATAAACCTAACCAAAACCCCTTCCATAGTTTCGTAGGTTACTAATTAATGGCAAAATAGAGCAACAAAGCAGAACTTCCTATTGCACGAATATTCTCGTACGATATCGATTTCTTGGGGACAATCATGTAGTTGTTGCACTTGCACTGAAACCCTCTGTTTCTCCCTGAAGAAGTAGACTACAAGACGTCTACGAAACATTTCATTGGCGCAAAGTGCAACAGCTACATGGTTGTTCCCGAAGAACCAACATCATGACATCTTACCATCGTGAAAGTTTGAGATCTAAGATACAAGAATACTCATCATCGTCTTGACGTTTCCACGCACGAAGGCCATTTTATTCCCAATACGCTCGCATTCACAGTCATTTCTCTCTCTCTCTCTCTCTCTCTCTCTCTCTCTCTTTCTTTCTCGTTCGTCCACGTTTGTTCCGTGAAGCTCGATTAAATGCTGGTCTTGCCGTGAATACTCTGTTTGCCTCTTCGATGAATACGAAACGAACCGCTCGGTTAGGATAACTCGAGACACGACGTGACTCAACCGACTCCTTTATAGAAGAGTCCTCCCTCGGAGGTAATGAACTTTGCTTAAAACGACCGCTCGTTCAGCGAAGCTCTGGCACAGACGCGCGGCACGTGCCTGTTCTTACTTCTGTCCTTTCGCATTCGTCATTTATCGTTGAATTCCGCGAGATACTTTCACCACCACCGGCTCGTTATTACGCGCTTTTCGCCTCGATTAGCTCATTTCAGCGTGAATTACACAGTTCCTGGCACGCGAAGCTCACGATGTTCTGAGCGTAGACGTTATTTTGCCGGCTCTGATCGACATAGATAACCGATTTGTGGAGATAAACAGCGTCCAAAAATTCATTGCAAAATTGTGGCATCGAAGCGATCGTTTTGTGGTTATGGTTATATCGATATAAATATAGCGTATGAGCTTCAAGGAATAGGTCTTTTGCATTTAGTTTTGATTATTTTATATTATTACATACAATTGCATACAGTATTATAAGAGAGTCTGCAATTGATGTAGTATGAACTTTTGCACTGACAAATCTTTATATTCATTCATTGTTCTTATTTGATATAAATCCACTTTGTAAAATTATGTCTTTTTATATTTCTCACTTGGTAAACCTTCTTTTATTCCTCACTGTATATCGTTTCGATTGTTTTATATTTAATCCAGAGATGGGTGGTACAGTTTCACATAGTTGAGATGTTGACAAGTTAATTACATTCAATTGTAATTATGTAGTTGAGAGGTTGACATTATATCAACCCTTTTACTGTTCGTTAAAATGTTGTGTAAAGGCTATATGACAGAAGTTGGAAAACAGTTGTTTAGTTTTGATTATTTTATATTATTACATACAATTGCATACAGTATTATAAGAGAGTCTGCAATTGATGTAGTATGAACTTTTGCACTGACAAATCTTTATATTCATTCATTGTTCTTATTTGATATAAATCCACTTTGTAAAATTATGTCTTTTTATATTTCTCACTTGGTAAACCTTCTTTTATTCCTCACTGTATATCGTTTCGATTGTTTTATATTTAATCCAGAGATGGGTGGTACAGTTTCACATAGTTGAGATGTTGACAAGTTAATTACATTCAATTGTAATTATGTAGTTGAGAGGTTGACATTATACCAACCCTTTTACTGTTCGTTAAAATGTTGTGTAAAAGCTATATGACAGAAGTTGGAAAACAGTTGTCTTATGTATTTAATTATATCGTGCATAATTGTTCATCTACTGATAATACGTTGTACGATAGATATTAAAACAAAGAAGATAGAATTATTCATGTAGCCTCACAATTATAAATGAACAACATTTAAAGTATTTAAAGAATTATTTAAATCTCGTCTTCCTTCGCGCCACATTTTTCATTTAACGACATTGGCCATTCTTGGAACCTTCAGTGTGTTAATTAATCACCTTTAATTAGTTACGATTAATTAATTACGATTTCACTTAGCTCGAGCTAATAACTGATTAATATTCCAATGGATCGGCGGATATTTAATTAATCGCGTCTGACAAATACGCTCGATGAAATTAAAAATTACAACCTGCTTTACGTCCATGTAGCCATTATTGTTATCTGTTATCGTCCTATACCAGTCACGTAAATAATTATACAAAAATTGATTCGGTCGCGTGACAATTATCTTTTTATTCGTCGATGATCGAGGTGTTGCAACTTGCAGCAATGTTACCTCAACCTTGGCAATTTTTTAAATTTCGATGTTTTTGTCGAGATCCGATCGGTGTAATGGAAACAGCTGCGAAGTCCAAATCAAGAAGACTTCGTGATACAGCATTTTGAAATTCTTATAAGAAGGTAGCGATATAAACTTGACAGTGTAAAACGGCTATTCCTCTCTGTAAGTAAAATTGATAAGCGATATAAGAACCGATGTGATGTTGTGTTATACGAATTAAGAATTTTGATAATATTTTATATAAATATATTATTTTATTATATATTATTTTATATTATATATAAATTTAGTAATTTTTGATAATATTATATAATATCTACAGAATATTAGAGAGTATTATATTTAAAATATTTGTATAACATTACAGCAATATTGAGTAAACAATATTCATAGATCGGTAATTAGTTCTTTTATGGAGAATCCTAAAAAGGTATGTCAACGAAAAGATGCGACATAAAAATCCTTCCGTTCTTATTCATATGGAAATGAAAAGGGATGAAGATTGTCAAACGATTATAATGTCTGTTTTTTCAAGTTATTTTTGCATTCACGATCCTTATAAATGGTCCAGAAACGTATTCAGGCCACGAACGAGTCTTACTGCTTTTAATGTTTGCTTCGTGTTGATATGTGACATAAAAAAACAATTCTTCATCTTCCTCTAGCGAACGATTTGAAAAATTAAAATGCAAATTATAAAGCTACATGGAATAATAAGCGATGGATTTAATTCTGCAATAATCGCTATATACATATATATAGAATGGTAATTTAAGTAACTAACAGTAAGGACAATTTCTTATTTATAACATTCTAATTAAAAAAGTGAAACTTTAGTGTGTGGTCTTAATTCAACAGCTAAAGACTGTACTTCAAATCTTTATCGTAAATTACACTCTAATATCCCATAATGAGTCGCTTGCATGCTTTTGTTAACAATTCCAGCGGACTATAAAAATCGATAAAATGATGGTCATGTGTATCAAGTAAACGACAACAACTTGTTCGATGATCAATTGACCACGCTCTCATTTCACCTGTCGGATTTGCGAATTCGATTTCCTTTATGGCTATCGTCTGGCCGCAGGAATTCCCCATACACCGCAGAAAGTCAAAGTCACTTCGTCGCTGTATGTTCCGTTTTCCTTCGATTACCATCGTCATTGTGTCTGTCATTAAAAGCAAAAATTCATTTAGCCCTATAGAACGATGGTGGGCAAGACGTCAATTTCATGATATTCGTGTCAGGTTATCGTCGATTTATCGAAATCGTTTCTTCCTTCGATTAAACTTCGTACGGAGAAACTTTATCTCGTATTCGTAATTTGTCTTTGCTCTTTAATTATTTTTTCTTTCTCGATTTCTTATCTTTGGCTACAGTTGTTTGTTTTCGAGGATTTTAGAGGGTTTCAAGCGAGATAATAAATTTGAGTGACACGTGAAAAGGGTTGCTGTAATTAAACGAAGCGTAAACTCGGGAAAGGAAATACTATACTTTTCGGTGATTTAGGAACAAGGATGTTTCTTGTGTCTAATTTTCAACATTTGATTGATTCTACACTTTCACGATAATGGATATGGATTATTATATACACTACAGGGTGGGCAGAATGTTCCCATAAGTTGGCGTTCGCGACAATTAGAAGCGACAAGAAGTTGCTCGATGGAGACGATGATACTTATCGATGTTCTATCGTATCGAAGACTAATGGCATCTTATAACACGTATAAAACGGATTTCAGCGCTTCGCTCGAAGTTGAAGATCGAATTCTAAGATACCGAAGCTCAGGTGAATCGAACAGCCCTGTCTTCCTATATATCGCAACCTATACCGTTTCGCATAATTTGCATCGATGCGGAGATGCGTGGCCCACATAGTGGGTCCCGGCCAATTAATTGGGCCGCGCCTTTTTCGGGCTAAGCGGAAAAAAAGAAGAAGCAGGACGTCCACGAGGAAACGTAACAGGGGAATTCTGTCAATGAGCTGGGAGACCGGTTACGCGCAAGGTGCACCGTGTTCGTTTCTCTTTCTCCTTCCTTCACCTTGTTCCTTCTACCCCCGTAAGTCCGTTGAAGCTGGTCATCGAAGGTTCTCTTCTTCTTTAGGTTTTCTGGGGTGAAGACTCGAGACAGAGACAGAGATAGAGAGAGAAAGAGAAAGAGAGACCCTCCGGTGAACGGCGGTGTTCCATTGGACGACGGGCACGCGTACGCACCTGCCACGCATCTTTTTCGAGCCGCCTTTGTCGAGTCGGTCGATGAACAAACGCCATGCACGACGAGCCAAGAAAGTTCCGTCCCGTATAATGGGCCCTAAAAGAGTGACGGAAATGCGTCCCGGTGAACGGGGACAAAAGGGACGCTATACGGGCCGCGATTAGTCGCGTAAATTATTAATCGACCGCCGGGCTCATTCGGAACCCGCTAGGTTACCAAGGGTCCCGTTCGAGAGTGCACGCATAGCATGATGAACGTCTGTGTTAATGAATGGCCTGGCGAATTCTTTTTTTCTCCCCTTTGTTCTTCCCCTTTTCTTGTAACGTCGCTCACACGCAGCTTTTATTAGATTTTCATTCAGATTCTTGGTATACGGATTTTGTGGTGATTCAGTGCAACAGGGTTTATGGGGTTTATTTGGATCGCCAGTCAATGGAGAATTGCACTCCCGAGAGGTTCGAGGCGCGAGGAAGTCGAACGTTGGGTTTGAAGTCGAACGTTGGAAGTTCTGCTGGCGTGTTAGGCTTTGTACAGAGCGTAAAGGTTTGATCGAGCGTAAAGTTTATTGCAGGTGTTCTCAGGTACGAACGATGTGGGTATTCAGAAGAATGTTAGTTTAAGAAGATCAGATTATCTGTATTTACTGTTAAGAAGATTATCTGTATTTAATAAACAGTTGCTCCGGTGTTTTGAGGCGTGAGTTGCTTATAGGTCGACGAAGCAGATATTGCTCCAGACAAGTTGAAGATTCAACTTTTAAGTAGTTTCAGTTTATATCGAGATTTGACGAAGAATGACTTTGAAACTTTATTGGATGGTGATATGAACGTTGATGAAGTGAATATTGTCTTACAGAAGTTGAAGATTCTGTTGGATTGCTAGAGTTTGCGAGATTCCACGAAGTTTCACATGGAATTTTTTACATGCGAGAGATGTAGATATTAATCTGTTAATATACTGTAACGGTAGTAGTAGTATTAGTAGTTGATTACAAATAGAAACAATAGAAATTGAATTTGATTACATAGGTTACAATATGTTAAAGCTATACTGTTTTACGTAAAACCTGGATTCAACTGACTTTAAAGGAAACCTCTGAGATATTAAAAGGAATCTACAAAAGCTCAGCTGTATCTATTTTCAGGTCCCTCGGCTTGATTCTTAACTTGTACGGTACCTTTCACGATTTCTTACCTGTTCGATGATTTAAAGTCGGAAACAGGTCGAAATTCAGGTGTTCCTCGAAGATGTATAGAATAGTGTTGCGTGAACGTCGCTGGCATAGAGAACATTTAAAAGATTCCTTCGTGTCTTTGTTCTCTGTTAAATAACCAGGCAAAGTTGAATGTTTCTTGTAACAAGTTCGAGAAATCCGAAGTATTTATCGTAAAATACTGAAATACCTTTTTAACCCTGGCATTTCATAGATAGAATATAAAGAACTCGACGTTTCCTAATAATAATTTATTAGAACGTTATTCCATTCTTCAATGTGTGATTATTTCTTAGCGTTGAATTTCAATTAAATACTCGCTCGGATATTTTTTATTATCGGTTAACTACATTAATGTTACGTAATTGGAAACTAAATATACTTTTACATCTTTATACGTATTTTAGATTTTTCATTTCTCATCATTCGATTTACTTTTCGTCGAGAGATGGAAATCACATTGTAGCATCTAGGAGATCTTCCCGAAGTTATATTTCTTCCCTTTGAAACGAGCACTGATCCCCTGGGATCACGCCTTTTGCCGCTACCTTTTGACAAAAGACTCTTCCTCGTTCGAAACTATTTAAGGATCCATTACTTTTAAGGAATTTCTATTTTCCATGCTTGTAACAAGATTTAAGAATTAAATAAAATTCAATGCATATTTTATATTTCACATTTGTATACAAACATTGTAATCTTCCAAATAGTCTAAATAAGAAAATGTCTTTATAAAAGAAAAAGCTAAAGACAGAATATGCTGCTTCCATCCTTGACCTTTGAATTGGAAAGGTTGGGCCAGGTCTCCTACTCTTGCAGAGATCTCGCACTTATTACTTTCTACGTTCAAATTCGCGTTCAAATTCCCAATCATTGTTTTATCAAACTACATTGAAGATACTATTTTTTCTCCTCTGTCGTTATTCTTTATTTCATTGCTATAAGATAAAATACTCAAAGCTGGTGGCAACAACTATCCGGCAACTTCCTCTGGGCAAGGGCTAATTTTTACTTTCAATCCACTTAATTTCCTTACTGTTTCTAAGATATAAAAAACTTCATTTTTTATTTCCACCTTCTACTTGGAATATCCGCAGATGTAAAATTTTACGATTACTTTGGCAAACTCGCGAACTCTACTCCATGCAAAATTTCGCATACTGTCCGGTCAGCTAATTTGCATGATCCACCAATCTACTGCTCTACGCCAACTCTTCCATAAGTTCTTCTCTAGACGCCGACTAAAAGCCACGATTGAAGAGCCCTTGCCTTTTGGTAACGTCGTTAAATCCTTCTCGATTTCTTCGAGTAGGATAGGGCATCCTTTAAATCTACCGATGCAACCGTTCACCTTTCTGAAACTCAAAGAGGATTTTTTAACATGCACCTGTTCCTCCTAAGAGCATTTTTTTCGGGGGATGGAAGCCAGTCTCTATCTTCCATGGATCGAACATCTGCCCCGCGTAACAAGTCGGCAGAGAGAATCTAATTTGTGAATGCCGCAACCGTTCGTGTTAATAAATAATATCAGGGAGACGAGAGCTTATAAACCGTTTATGGATTATTAAAAAATGCGCAAGTATATGCATGGCGTTATGGAGGGTCATTCAGGAAACTGAAACGATCCACGAAGTTTCTTTTCCTTTTTCATCGGACGAGAGAGGGATAGAAAAATGGTAAGGTGAACGGCGTTGAATAGCTCGATGATTACAGGCCACTTCGTCAATGATATTACACTTATTATACCTCCTTATTAATCTAATGCTCCATACGGTCATTATTTCTGATGTATTATACTTGGTCTTTTTATGCACCGGCTATGATCTTCCTTTTTCTCTTTCTTTTTTCTTTTTGTCCAATGTGATCTTTGGATACTTATTCGCACTTTAAATATTATTATTTATTTATTTCTTAGTCCATTACCTTTCGGCTTTGGACGACCTCCGGTTTTACATCTCTAATATTTACATATATACTACAATTACATACATTACATATATACCAATTTCTCTTATTTTAACTATTGCACCTTGTTCTCACTTATGACTACCATTAACTGATTCGTACTTTAAATATTGGATTTATAGTTACTTATAGTGGCTTCAAACGTTGGATAATTTATTTGTATTTTATATATTGGAATATTTATCAACTTTGTTAGTCACTTCGACAGCGATATTTTATAGTATACATTTTTTATTATTTTGACGTATCGTGTGAAAATTGCGATAGTGATATACCTACATTATCTATAATAAACTGCTTCTATTTTATTTCGTTTTATATTACGAAATCATTTTCCTCCGATAGAAAAATTCTAGCAAATTACACGTTTCAACCGTTCGAACGAATCTTCTTTTTCTTCACGCGAATTTCCTAAATAAGCGAATTAAGTAACTGCCTCTTAACACACCTATACGTAATAATAATCTACGATGAACGAATAATTAATTCACCCGGAGTACTATTCACAGAGGAAAAAGGAATGATAAACGTAAAAGGAAATGTTTGCACGCAAGATACGTGCGAGTTGCACGTTGCACGCGCCACGTAAGATAACTAGTGTTGTGTGGTTTTGTGGTTACAATGGATCAGGTGCACGCGGTTGAAACCGTTACAGATGCTAAAAATTCGGTCGCGCAGCAATAAACATCGCGATATTACAACATAATTAAAAAATAACCGACGGACGATTTTCTCTCGAGCTAACAGTAGGTACTTGCTGTATACCTTTTATCGAAACGCTTCCTTGAGATCGCTTTCCAAACCACTCGGTGGAAATGGAAAATTAAGTGGCGAAGATAAAATAAGTTTCGAATATGAAATTGACGTGACCGCTACTTTTTGGATTGTGTTATTCATTTATGAATCATTGTATGGGTTTATTCTTGTCGCGAGGACAATAGAAATCAAAGAATTATGTGAAAAGTGTTTTATCTTCAGATTACATCAATGAGAGGCAAATAATAATATTTTTAATTTATTTATTTTTTACATAGTAGTGGTTTTTCGGGTTTCACGTTATACTACTTTCTTTAACCCTTACTTAAACTCTTTATTAAAACTTCTTTCTTCCTTTTTGCTTTTACAAGAGCTCCAAAATAGCGGCGCGTTGTATTCGAGGAACTTTTCGTTCACATGGCACACCTTTATTAAAACCTGTTTCTTTCGTTTCCCTTTTATAACAACTGCAAAATAATATTAGTATCATTAAGAAACTTCTTGCCCACGTGACGCATCTTTATTAAAATCTTGTCCTTTTCTTTTTGCCTTCTACGAGTGCTCCAAAAGAACGGTAATATTTTTTATTTTACAAACTTTATCTTCTTAACGTATCTTTACTACAGTCTTTCTTTTTTCTTTTATACATGCCTCCAAATGACAGTAGCAATTTTTATTAAAGAAACTTTATCTTCATGATGCCTCTTTATTAAAATTTCTTCGCTTGTAAGCGTTAAAAAGTTTTATTAAATAAAACCTATGTTCCTCATTTAACCTTATGAAATATACATACATGTACGTATGTAATATATTTATCTTGGTATTTTTATTAAAACCGTACTTTTCTACTTTATCCAAATATTATTTTCACTTGGTCCAAATTACTTTGCATTATTCTTTTCTCTTACATAGACTTACATAGACTGAACATTTTTAATCTATCTATATTTATTTATTTATTTATTATTTATTTCACCCAATCCCCTAGCCTCTCTTTTTTAGACGAATTTCCGATTTTACGTTGTATTACATCTTTTAGTCCTTTGGTTCTTAATATCTACATTTGACTTTACACATTTCACAATACAATGCCTAAAACAATTTATTCATATTTACGAGGTCATAAAGAATCAGATTTAGCTCCAAGTTGAATGCTACTTTCGCTGCACCCTATAGCCCAATCACAGTCGGTGACAAGCGGTTTATTTGAGTAACGAGATAATAGGAGTCTTTGTCGCTACCAAAAAGCCGATTACGCTGTGATTGCCCTTTAAACAGCGACCCTGGCTTCGCGCCTTTCGCTCGAAGAACATCATACTCGCTCTTACTCGTGTCCTGCATCTTCAAACGCGCGCGAATATTATTTTGCGAATTTCTGATACGCGGATGCGTGCTTCCAGAATCCATAAGATTTTTGTTATCATTGTATACACGAGGATAAGTCCGTATCTCGAGAATAAAAATAACTACAACAGTGCGGGTGCATTGAATTTGTAGCCACGGTGGCGTTCAAAGTTTTCCAAATAGACTCTTCAGAATACATTTCAAAAGCGTTGTTTTAAAGAATTTTAAGTAATACCATACAACTGTAGATCTTTTCATTCTTTGCAGCGCACATCGTCCTAATAGAAACTGAATCGTGCGCACCGTATTACCAACTTGTAGAGTGTTAAACAGACCTTTACGTGTCTCGATGTACGAAACAAGAGATGACAAGGAGATGGCAAGAGCTGCGAAATCTCAATGCTTTAGATTGATGTTGAAACAGTCCCAAAAGGATTTGAGTGTCCGGCCCTTGGTTGTCGAAAAATTAATCGAGGGATTGTAGCTCTTGGTGCAGCAATCTCTTGTGTTTCATATGTTTTTATTCAGTCGAATATCGGCCATCGAACGAACGATTGCCACACGCGGAATGGTAATAGCAGCGCATTATCGAGTATGAATCGACGAAAACGAGTCGGTTGGCCGTGGACAAAAGAAGAGAGCGTCTCGTATCGCGTCCAGACGCGAGCTTACGCGGGCTCTATTGTACGAACATTGGGATCTTGGCTCTCGCAAGACAGGTGTTATTAGTATTGTCGATAACTATGGCACAGACAGAGGATATCGTCTCGAGCTGCTACGGTAACAGCTGAATGATGGTCGCGCGCGAGATGACGCCCGTATGCAGCTGCTGCTATTGCTTTTAATTGCTCCCTGTTTGTTCTGGTGCCGGTGTTCTATTGCGATAAATCGATCGTGTCGTTGATCTCGTTTAAATACTCCGCGAGCTGTTCGTCCATTATCCTTCGTAACATTCATCATTCGAGTCGTTGAACGAATGGTTAGATACTGTAACCATTGTACGTTGATAAGTAACCGTTTGGTTTTGCATAAGACGCGATGGCTAGGTTTATCAGTGACTAGACCGCAGACTTTTATGTAAAACTTGTGCTTTCATAAACGCGACAGATAAAATAGAATTTTAATAGAGTCTTGTTTATTAAAAATTATGACAGTTGTACTGTGCTTTAGATACTTTGTACATTTTGTACGCGCCATGTGGACCCTGTGCATCTGTGCATCTTTAAATTAAAATATCAGCTTAGAAATCAACGATCTATCGAGCGATTTATTGATCGTGATTAATTGTTCCGTATTTATTAACGCGTTGCACATTTAATTCAGAGGTAACGTTTTAATAGACGTGATATTATTCTTTAGAAGAATAAGCGAGATATCGTAATTAGAGTGAAAATTAAAACATCGAATGAAAATTTGCAAAAAGATGCGATATAAAAATAATAATATGGGATATTATTAATATTTATTTACAGTCTGACTTTGTTGCAAACCGTTTAATTTTACTTTTCTCATAAACCAGACATTCGAACGTGTACATATATGTTACTTCCACGATCGTTTCTCTTGCTCGTGTAATAATCTTGTCTAACTGTTCACGCGTATTCGTACGTCAGAGAATTGAATGATAATAGAATAATTACAATACAATGAGGTCAACTTCGTTCAGAGGTCCATGTCTTTGCTGGTTAAGACCTTTCGAGGGTTCTCTTCGCGCAACGTGCACGAGCACGCTCTGAATTCTTTTCAACGACACATCGTGCAACTTCTCTTTCTAATCCAAATCGAATTAAATATGATAATGTGGTTTTTATAAAAGTAGGAGCGCGTGGAAAAATAGGTAAGAAATAACACGAAGAGCAAATATACAGTCTGTCACACAAGAGCGTGTCTGCGATATCTGCGAAACCTGACACCTAATCAGAATGAGATAAAAAGAATGTAAACAAACGAAAACTTCTCTAATACGCGTTGCTGAATACCTTTCAGTTTCATTTGAAACAGTGAAAGGAACAGAGCTTTTTAATATGAGTGCCGCGTACGCGAAACGTCGAAAATCGTCTGGCATGGGCGAATGAAAACAGAGATCGTGATTGGAGTAATATAATATTCACTGATGAATCTTCGTTTTGGGCATGGTGTCCTATTAGGCAAGCTGAGAGGAAGACGTATCACAAAAATAAGAACACTTGTACATCACATTCGAAAGATATGGAGGTCGTTACCAGAATCCTACGCTCAAAAATTAGTCGAGAGTATGCCGAAACGATGTCAAGCTATAATCGCTAATGGAGGAGATTGGACACCCTACTGTAATAGCGTATTAGTGTTTTAGATGTAGATTCAATTCATATAAATTTTTTTACAAATATATAAATATTTACAGAAATATCGCAGACACGCTCTTGTGTGACAGACTGTATTATTATTTTCAAGACATTGACGATTTAGTTGATGAATTTATTGAAACATACATATATATATATACGTACTTTAAAAATAAATTGAAAATACGATAAGGAAAGTAAAGTTGAAATATAAATAAAAACATAAACTGAAGATTTAAATACGTCTTTATCCAATAATAATAGTGATCATACGATGATCTTTATTCATATAGTACTAAAAAAATATACGTTGCAAATCATCTTCAAGCAAACATTAATTCCAGCCAGTCTTTAAAAACTGCTACAAAAATTAACAGAAAAATTCCGTTTAAAATTGTGGAATTAAATGCATTTAAGAAATGGAATTTATTATAATTTATGGAACAGAAAGCACAAATTTCACGTGCTTGCGTTTCGTTAATCTACACTGCCGCTCAGAAGTATACGGATATTTGCTTTTTTAACAGATGCAATTTAATCAAAAAAAGACTCAAGACGATTTTATATCTTATTAGCTTGTTATTAATTTGTAAATTTTACTAATATTCGTGCATCGTTGATATAAATCGAGCAATGTGCCCATGTAGTTATGAGCGGAAGTGTACGAACGAGTTCATTAAGAGATTAACTTCGCAAAAGGCGTGCCAGCCGTTTCGCGAATTTCCGTATCGAAGAAATAGGAAGGGACAGGATAAAGATAATTTGTCGCGATACAGATTGCACGAGTCCGTGTCCGAGCTTCGCCCTGTTCACGGTAAACAGCTCGACATCTTGCGTGAACACCAAAATCCCTCGAACCGTTTCGTGAATCAGCTGCAACTTCGACGGTTCAAGTCGATTCCGCTCTCGAGTTGCGGACCGTATCTCCGCTTCCTTGCTCGAGGTTACCACATTGCCGTCCCTTTCTCAGGACGTCGCGTGTTCTGTAGGCGACGTGCTCCGGGAATTCGGCTCGAAAACGTGTACATGCGACGCGAACTTTCTATGATAGAATTAGTCTAGGTGGAAATGAAGTTAGGCGAATACTTAATCGTTTTACCGCGCAGTGTGTGCGTTCAGGATGGATCGTAAATCGTGGCACGAGTGAGGTAAATTGAGGGAAATTCCATGACACGAGTGAGATAAATTGAGGGAAATTCCGTGGCGCGAGATAAGGGGACAATTATTAGGAACGATGGAATTATTATTGAAGGATTGGTGGATTGGTTTTTGGGAAACATTTGGAACGTTTTTAGGTATACACTTGAGAAAAGACGGAATCGACGTATGATTAATTGCTAATTTTGTCATAGATTAGTACTATCGTTTCTTTATATGAGTATATCGGTACGTAATCTCCAAGGTATTGCACAAAATGTCCATCATATTTGTTACAAATTTCTACTCATTTATTTCTTCTGTTTTTTGTTCAATTTTATTCAATTTTTATACAGTCGTAACGACATTGGATTAATTGTACATAATAATTACAGAAATAAGCTGATATCTTCAAGAACGTAATTCTACTTGCATCGTATAAATAGGAGGATAAAATTTATTTATTTTATCTTTCACGTTATCATGTTTTCCGAATAATCGTTCAAACGACATACATAGAAAGAAGCAAATGTTCACATGGATTTCATTTCTTTAATTTATAAAGATACGAATTTGCATAAATATTCACGGCCTATCAATTTCCACTTTCAAAGTATATATCATCCTTATTTTCGTTTAATATCGTCACTCTTATCCATCGAATCGCACGAACCACCACGTTTCTACGTCTACTATCTTTCATTCCATGAATGGAAAGTACCGTGCAGCCGCGCCGTTTCCTCGAGGGTCTCCTAATTGCCTGTCCGGCAGAAAGGGCGAATTTCGGGCCCTTTCTCGTCTGGCAGCCCGTCTGTCTTCCCGAAATAAGAAGCCCAGTAAAAGATTGTATATTCGGTCAATGCCTCTGTCAGATGTTCGCGCTGCTCTCCGCGGAAGAAGGGGCGGCGGGCTTCCAATGGATTGCGAGGGGTGTTCTATAAAACTGCAGTTCTCATCCCGCAATCGTACAAAACTGTACAAGAACTTAGTACGAGAGTTTACGAGAAATTTGATTTGTTTATTAATGAAAGTTGAAAATCTGTTAAGAAATTGTGTATTAAAGGGTGCGAAGTTGATTGGGAAGATTTGAAATTTCTGTAAGTTCGTGAAAAATTAATGACAGAGTGCTGGAAGGATTTTAGTTTTGGTTACGAATTTCTTTTATCAGAGAATTTCGTTTGCTTTTTATTGGATAGAATCTTGTTATTAGACTCTGTCTACCTTCTTTTTTATAGGAATTTTGCTAGCGAAGAATACATTGTCTGTTCTTTATTAAGAGATTTTTTACCGAGGATTTTTATTAGATACTTCTTTGACGAAAGCTTGTATATCGTGTAAATATGCTTTGATAGGTGTAATTTTTTAGTAAAAATATTAATCCAGGTATTCGAGGCGTGAGAGATTTCGTTTAAATTTTAAGCGAGTGAGAAGGTTTGGAAATTTCATAGAGAAATATTTAATAGTTTCTCAGTTGTGGCAATTTCCCTAAAATGTAAATTTACACGAGATTACAAGAATTTTTTCCCATCGATGAAATAAATTTCACGGGTAATTGACACGTTCGACTCTGGTTTACCCACGAAATATTTCTTTACGTTTCGCTAAAAATATTTTTTCTCCGTTTTCGTCTGCCTTTGAGCTTTACCTTAATTTCCAGGTACACACATGAGAAAATTTCGAAACAATCAGATAGACATAAACTTACTCATAAACAAGAACGCGTACATTATATGACCATAAGAATAATCAGCTAATTAGAATAATTAACCTAAACTCTTTTAGCTATACATAGAATTATCTACATTTATCCTTAACATTTCATATATATACATATAATCTGATAAAGTGAACGAGTAAAACCATGAAGTAGGAGGTTGACAACCGTTCGGGGATCCCTTCCATCCCTTCTTAGGGGCCATAGTAATCCGAGACGACAATACACTTCTAAAATGCCTGCGTCTTCTATATTTTCATGGGGGGTGCGCACGCGCCAGTCTCTCCGACTTCCTGCCATTCGCCGCTCGCTTCCGCTATTTCACATTTTACTATATGCACGCATCCCCGTCCGCCGACGGGGTTACCCCATAGGAAACGCATCTGCACACTCCTCCTTATCCACGGGGGCACGGTGGCGAGGTCGAGACTTGGCGCGAGACAGATGCTGAATCCTTGAATCCGTGCACCTTGGCCAACTCCATACGATTTATATCGATCGCCAAGCAAATCTCATTTCGAAATTTCGTTTTACCACGATGAATTCGATGGTGTGTGTGTGTTCGGTTGTAATTCAGGTATATGTCTACCTCTTAATGGTTATTTTATTTTCCTAAGAAGATTGCTTATTTATTACTGTGGATTTTTATGGATTTTTTTTTTTTTTTGATATTACTTTGCATATTTATATATATTTTTGCATATTATAAGCGTACGGCAATTGTGCGCGTCTTTATTGCACCTAGTTTCCCATAGATTTCCATGATAAAAATGGGTGGTCTATTTGTTAGGAATAGTTTTGGCTATTTATTATAATATTTTGATAGACGAATTTTTAGCATTGTTAGTAAAGTTTTAATTTTGTTATTTGACTAAATATGTAGAGGATTTGTTACGCGTCGAAAGTCCAGTTTATTACGTATTAGTTTCAACGTAATTTCATTTATAAGCACAGTTTGATATTTCGCCTAGCAAAATGAATGTCCGATTGGGAAAATATTTTTCGATTATCATACTCGTATCTATGTATGGATTTTTCTGTTTCTTAGATCTTTCAAAATATTAATATCTTCTGTTAGTATCAGGTTCAATACATGAGCCAATATATTTTCCAAATGATATCTCTCTTATATTTCCCAGAAACATTTTCGGTTAACATCACAGGGAAGTTTTCTTTTTATTTATTTGTTTGAATTTTACAATTTGTCCAAAAGGACTTGAAAAATATAGCATGTGGATGGTTACACCCAGCGGGGTTCCATCTTCCAGGTTGTTTATTGTATTTCTATCGTGAGGTCTGCGGGATGCTTCTTCTTCAGTCTTCTTTCTATTAGGGTTTCATTTGTTTCAGCTACAAGCTGGTTTGGGTGTGTTGCAAGTCTTTCTTTGTACTTTTTTGCGTATCTAGCGATTTCCTCTTTGACTGTTGGAATTTTTAGATCTTTTCGTATATCTTCATTTCTGACGTACCATGGAGCGTTAATTATTGTTCTTAAAATTTTTGCTTGTTCTGTCTCTATTTTATTTATGCGACTCATTGCTGCCGTCCCCCATAGTGGGACTCCGTATGTCCAGATTGGTTTGATTATTGTTTTGTATATATTTAGTTTATTCGTTATGCTTAATTTAGATTTTCTATTGGTTAACCAGTACATCTTTTTCCTTATTTCACGTATTCTCTTTATTATTGATTTTATGTGATGCTTCCATGTAAGGTGTGTGTCTAAAAGTATTCCTAGATATTTGACTTGCTTTGTATGTGCTATGTGAGCGCCGTTCAGTTGGATATCTGGTGTTATTCCTTTTCTAAGTGCAAATGTTATGTGGTTGCACTTACTGGTGTTCGCTTTTATTTGTTTTCTTTGCAGCCACTTTTTTATTTTTGTAATGTGTTCTTGTAGTAGTGCTGCTGCCGTTTCTGGATTTGTGTGTCTCACTAGTATGGCCGTATCGTCCGCGAACGTAAGTATTTTACTGTTAACAGTTGTTGGTATGTCTGCCGTGTATAATGTGTATAGTATTGGTCCTAATACGCTTCCTTGCGGTACTCCTTCCTTGATATTCTTGATACAGGGAAGTAATGTAGTTATTGCGACTGTTAGTGAAAACTCTCACGCAGTATCTTATTATTTTAACAGCTAACCCAAATATGTGGCTGATAAAAATCATGGTCCATGGTTGCTCACAATCGTACAATGAGCTCTAGGACAATAAGTTTTCTCCTAATCAGAATTGTTTAAACCAAAACCCTGCGAACCTTTCTTTATCTTACGAAAGCGCTTGTCAGCAAAGACTTTAACGAAAGGTTTACTTCGAAATCTTCTTCATCTATATCAACAAACCTATCTCCTATCTCTATCTCTTCAAGTTATCTCGATCTTTTGAAAAAATAGGCACCAGAGACTAATTCACTTTGATGATTAGCATTGAAACAGACAGAGTATCCTCTGGAACCGCGTAAAATCGGCCTGGTCGTTTGAAAAACGCGGCACTAATTAAATATGCGCAGCACAAGAGCAGATACTTTTGATACGATTCTAGTGAAATACGATGCTTGAAGACATTTCCACGCAATTACGCTTGAGAATTTGGAGCACAGTGCACGCGTAATATGGAGCAGTGTAGGGTAATCAGAAATTGCACAATGGTAACGAAGGGAATCTAACGGTGAAATATAAAGTTTTATTACGTTAGATAAATTTTTAAATCGTTGTACGATCGAGAGAAAATTATTTTTCCTTGAGAGTCTTTTTATTATTAATAGATTCAGGCATGGACGATTAACATGAACTTAAAACATTCGTTTTAGAAACTTGTTTCATCGAAAGTGACTTTTCCAACGTACTGTTGATTACTTTCTTGAACTTTCTGTAAATAATTTTCTCGAGACGCGACAAGAATAAAATCATTCGCGTCAGCTACGTCATTTAGATAACTTCAGTGATCATATTGACGCATTAAACAAATATCTAAGAATAGTTACCAATTTGAACACTTTCTACGAATTATTTTATCGGAATACACAAAGATAAAAATGCAACGATTGCGTTAGCTGCGTTTCCTAAATAAATAATTGCATGGACGCACCTTGTGCGTCAACAGTAGCAAAAGTATGAAACATCTAAATATCTAAGCAACAATTGTCCATTTAAAAAGTTTCTATATATCATTTTACGAATATGCACAAAAATAAAAATGGAATAATTGCGGCCACTGCATTTTCCAAATAATTATACGAACTCATCATGCGCGCTATTAGGAGCGAAAAAATGAAACGTTTAAATATTCAACAACAGTTACCTGTTTAAAAAGTTTCAGCGAATAATTTGACCAAAACACAACAAATATAAAAATACGATAATAATTCTGTCAGCTGTATTTTTAACATAATTACTCAACCACCTGAATATGTTTAAATTACAGCAGCGAATGTGTTAAGCAAATATTTGACGATTGCCTATTTAAACCATCACAGAAATTATGCAAATGGCTCGTGAAATCCGAAATGCTTTTTAACGTCCACTTTAAGCAAATTTTACGTGCGCAAATGTATAACTATCCATTTAGCCTCGGTTCCACCGTTCAGAATCGGAAGGAAGCTGGTAGGATGGGCGAAAAGAGGCGCTTAAACGAAGCAAGGCGGCTCGTTGTCTGTAATTTCGGAGGTTTTCAACGAGCATTGGTCTCGTAAATCAATGGGCTCCGGTCCTCGAGGAAACGGAGACACGGCTCGGTTGTTTACTCGCGCGCGAGTAGCGCGTCTGCTCGAGCCGCGGCGTTTACTCGCGAAGCGTTTTATCGTACCGCGACGATTAAACGTTGGAAAAGATAATGGAAACTTCTGTTCCCTCGAATCGTTCCCGGATAGCAGACAATTCACCAATTGAATAGAAAAATTGGGAAATTTTTCAAAAGAAAATTCCTACCATTTAAATTGTTCGAAAGGAGAGACACGAAGGAGAGCTTTTTGGCGAAAAATCTGGGTCAAGGATTTATTAGAATTTGAAAATTTCGTGATGTATAGAGAATAGGAGGATGTAGTATTTGAGTTCTAAATGTGGAGATTTAATTGCTTCAAGAATTCTTCTTCTATTTTCTTTTTCTTATCTATGTACAATAAATATTTGCAAAGAATACTCTTTTATTGAAATCTGTTCGCGCGATTGAATTCAATAACACGAAACGGTTTCGTCGAGAAAATATCGAATCGGGAAGCAAAGATAACATTGCCACTTGAATAATGTATATTTTAATAGAATAACAGCTTCCTTGCGAGCAACGAATAAATTTCATTTGCCCGACTATTCATACAGTAAAACAGTTATACAAGTTTCTACCTATAACAATTGATATTCGTTTAAACTCCTACGTATTCATAAATAGTTTTTACTTGAACAGCTGCTTCGATGAACTTTGCTAAATTAAATTTACGAAACGAAGCTTCATTAATGTGAAATACATTAACAGGCAAAAGTCTGGAATCACTGCACGTTCTAAAATTCTACGATTTAAAGAGCAGAGAAACGCGTCGAATATTTATGGAACGAGATGAAACTACTATTAATATCTGCATAGCGTTAACTCGAAATTAACGATAAGATAACAATTTAGAAAGTAATTGGAAATTTTTGGTTGGTAACGATCAATGAAAAATTATTATGATGGTAAAATTTCGAAGAGCGGTGGTCGCATGGACCCGAGACGTTGCGAGTTGTTGGATTTTGGTTTCGTTTTCATTTAAATTCACGATGCAGGATGTCGTGCATCTTTAGATGCATCCTGTGCGTTTCACGCACAACCGTGCCCACCGACATACGGAGGAACAATGGCAAGCATAATTCAAACGGTAGTTCCCTATCGAAGCAAAAACAAAAAAAGAACGAACGACCCTTTCGCAATCAACGTTCACTTATCCATAAACGTTCCTTTAAGTGTTACTTGACAGCTTTTCCCACGTAAACTAGGAAATCGTAGGCCTCTCCTTAGCCAACCAGTCGCCTCTTTGAATTTTCGTCCGTCTCGTAATCGAATAAATCATAGTGATGAAAATGAATTGTGAAAACAAAATCAGAATTAGAATTTATAATGTATAAGAAACTAGAGACTCAAAATTTCTTTTAAAAAGATGAAATTAATAAATGGTAGGACATCAGGAATGGAGAAAACAGTCTTTTAGAAAAAGCTACTGTGGCACGAAACTTTATAAAAAGTATGCAATTTGGAAGGAGAAATTGTTATGCAAATATATTAAAGCCGACGTATAGTCTAATTTGGGTAATTCTGGAAGCATCCATAACGCGTTGGACCATTTTAAATAGATAAACCTACTTGTTTTATTTAACTATCATTCAGTTTTGCAAACAATTTATGTACTTTAAGTAATCGCTAATGACTTTTGAAACTAGCTTAAAATAATCTTACAGACGAATAAATAAATAAATAAATAAGATATGTAATAAGAACTTTGCGAATAACTATAATATGTCTAATAACTGTAACAATCTTTTAAAATGAAGATGTTTAATCTTTCGTTTCGAACTACGTTTAAGTCTAAATTATCTATTTATAGTTTGATTTACATCCCAATCTCCGCACATCATCGTGTTTCGCTTATTGAAGCTTTCTAGAAAAAAAAAAAAAAAAAAAAAAAAAAAAAAGAGGAAGGGAACGAAAGATGAAAATTCATGAGTGAATTACTGTTGGATCGCATACAGTTACACGCGTGGGTTAATAGGCACGCGTGCGCTCGTGCATTCACGTGCATAAAACAATGCTTCGTTTCGTATGTGCGTGCACGCGTACGCTGGAAATACAATAATGGCCGGCCTCGGGAAAACAGCTGGTTCGAACGAATTACCAGCCACCATACAACGATTTTATGTAATTATTCCGTAATTTCTTCGCGCAGATATTACCTCGTAAGCAACCACGGTATTCTAATTAATAATTATACTCTGGCGATTAACGACCCTATCGTTGCGACGAGTTTCAAGTAGGCAACAACTTTACTCATCGAAAGGATATAAGGGTTTTAATTGACTCACGCCAACATATTTTATAACTCAAGCTGTAAAATATCTTCTTATTCTGCTTCTATTTCAATTAGATTCATTTGATAAGTGTGCAGTATAATTTAAAGTACATTGGAAAGTGAGAGTTTAAATAGTGAGGTCTTTATGGTCGAAGATATTTTGCGATTCGTTGGATGCTTTATTATTTAGTATTCAGAATTGAGTGAAAGTTGTTATTTATGAATAAGGATTTAAATGTAAGTATATTTATTGTATAGATTTATCTTCATCGTGTTTCGGTGTTAAATGGATAAACTTTCAATTTAACGATTGTTGCAATGTATTTACCATATGCTTCTTTTTCTTATTTCTAAATTAATTCCGATATCCATTCTCGACAGTACTAATATTTTTAAACACGAAAGAAGGTTCGCGATGAAGAAATAAAATCTGCAAAGTTTCGAAAATTGTTTATCAAAACTCGAATTCATTGTTCAAATGGCACAAATCCACAAATGATATGCTTCTATCGTCGTATCGTGTACATAATAAATAATAGTAATAAGCAATCGGTTTTAAAACATAATCCGTAGCAATTATAATATCCCGGTTGTCGAGTGAAAGTAAAAATTCCATTTATTTTCACTTGTATTTTCGACCTCGAGGAAATGATGGAAAATGTTCGCGAACCAAGTGAATATGTACAGTCTGTCACACAAGAGCGTGTCTGCGATATCTGCGAAACCTGACACCTAATCAGAATGAGATAAAAAGAATGTAAACAAACGAAAACTTCTCTAATACGCGTTGCTGAATACCTTTCAGTTTCATTTGAAACAGTGAAAGGAACAGAGCTTTTTAATATGAGTGCCGCGTACGCGAAACGTCGAAAATCGTCTGGCATGGGCGAATGAAAACAGAGATCGTGATTGGAGTAATATAATATTCACTGATGAATCTTCGTTTTGGGCATGGTGTCCTATTAGGCAAGCTGAGAGGAAGACGTATCACAAAAATAAGAACACTTGTACATCACATTCGAAAGATATGGAGGTCGTTACCAGAATCCTACGCTCAAAAATTAGTCGAGAGTATGCCGAAACGATGTCAAGCTATAATCGCTAATGGAGGAGATTGGACACCCTACTGTAATAGCGTATTAGTGTTTTAGATGTAGATTCAATTCATATAAATTTTTTTACAAATATATAAATATTTACAGAAATATCGCAGACACGCTCTTGTGTGACAGACTGTATTAAGAAATGAATTGTTTCCAACTTTTGTGCAAGATGGAAGTTGTAGAACGGAAAGAACTCGTTTCTTCGCCTGTTAAAAATAAGGAGAATAGACGGTGCAAGTGTTGGTGTAGGAGTGCGAAGAATCAGAGCGTTCAGGACAGGAAGTCTGTCCCGCTGGACGGCGATCAAACGATCGAAAGTAAGTTCGACGTGGACCGGACAAACGGTTTCCGTTAGTTGGCGTACGATCGTTACGCAAGAGGAACACCGGTCCGGATGAAAAGGATGTGCGAAAGGAAGCCGCAGCTACGCTGCCGTGAGCATATTTCCCATTCTCCGAGAACCTGACTCTGACCCGCTTCCTATTCCTTTTGCTTCTGTTTCGCTGTTGTTTTGCAATGAACACCCGATTATGTAACCAGCGATGTCTATTTACTATTTAAAAAAAAAAGAGAAAAAACTACTGTTCAATTTACATTTACATTTTCGTTGTTCCATTTACGAAAAAAGCGAATATTTTCTCATTCTTCTTTTTTTTTTTTTTCTTCTATAAACTAGATCCTTAAACATGATCGAATAAATATTAATTTTAATTAATTAAAATAAACAAAATATAATTGTACAGTGAAATATTGTAAATGTCGATGATGTTCGCCAGAAACGCGATTCCGTCAAATTTATTTTCTCCTTCAATATTGTTTCTTCCATCTTGTTACGGCGGATGAATTTGTGGAAGAAATCCGTTTGTTAAA
Organism: Bombus campestris; assembly: GCA_905333015.3. Classification (NCBI taxonomy): domain Eukaryota; kingdom Metazoa; phylum Arthropoda; class Insecta; order Hymenoptera; family Apidae; genus Bombus; species Bombus campestris. The sequence continues at coordinate 10,028,891 of HG995135.1, forward strand.
AATTGGATATTAATTGCATAATTTTGTAATGAATCACGGTCGAGTGCATAATGGAATATAAATATTCGATCTTGCCCGCTTAACCTATTTTTACTTTTTCACCATCCTTGAGGCTGGAAGGGATGCGGGTAGGGTTTAAGGATCAGTAGACATCTTCCGAAGCTGACATGAAATCGAATAGGGTGAAAATGGTGGTCGTGCGTTGATAGTCATAGCGAGAAGGGGCTGACCTGCCACCCCTCGCTAATGAGATTCTAAAAATGCCTTCGTCGATAAACGCTGTCCTCCACGACCTCGTAAAACGTTCCCCCTTTTAATTTTTCGTTTAACCTGTTGCTGTGAACACTAGCCGTGTAAATAAATTGTACTGGCGTGTACCAGTGATCGTCGTAAAATCGTGTAGCTACGTATTTATTCGACGTTCACGTGGATTAGCAATATATTAACAAGTAAAGCAACACCTGTAATTAACGAATGGTAGCCAGTCCATATTTTAGGTTTCGACGTTGGTTAACCGAAAATACGTTAAATGAAAGTTTTAGAAAGACTCAGTTTTGTCGAAATTCGAGAAACTTCTAAGGAATAGATCTCCCGATCGAAGCTCTTGCTCGCGTTATTTTTATCATCTGGTTATGGCACTGGTATTATAATTCAGTATGCCAATAAATCAGAAACTTAAAAAGGCAAGCGAAATGCGCCATGGAAAGCAACGGGGGATGCAGTAAACGAGAACGAAATTACGTCAGCGGCATACAGGGTAAATAAAATGGTGCGGTATGGAGAAAGTTATCGTGCAGGCTGCACGCAGGAAACCGCATTGCAGTCCTGCGAGGCTCTGCATCCTTCCAGCAGCAGGAAACTCAATTTACGAGCCACTGAGTGGCTGCATCGGTACGCCATCTCGGTGCTCACAGCTTTTCGACCTAACGAGAAACGACGTTAAGGGCACGGAAATTAGATTGAATAGACAATGTAGCAGATCGCAGGAGAGCGAGGATCGATCAGCAATTGTCTATTCGAAAATCGATACGTCGGCACCTTGGTCGTTGCGCTCGCACGCGCCAAGGCCGAAGAAACGTGGCTCAAGGGTGACATGCATGAACGGCAGTGAACGGTTATCGATATGGAACTTGATACTGCATAAGCTTATGGAAATATTCGAATACTTGTATATGGTACAAGATGCTTTCTGAATATGGTAAATGAAGGCACAGATATCTTCGTTATGATCGGTGTACAGCCCGCATCGACGTCATTCGGACGACAACCAAGGCTTGCATCAAAATTGGATGATTTACATTTTTTGAAATTCTTACGAAAGGTAACTCCGTTATAAGGGTACCTGTATAAGCTTCTTGTGATTTCGTGTCCATTGAGATCAGCTAAGAACTCGATACATACGTATATGCAATTTATGTGGAACGTTAATGATACGACAGAAGGACAGGGAAAATTTCTACATTGTGCTCGTGATTTAGTTTAATAGGATGAAATTGAAATACGAAATTGAGTCATCTAAGAGCTTGAACTGAAATATTTTCGACGTTATTAATTATGTCGAAAAATGTGAACAAAAGTTGAATGGCTTTAAAGGCGACGTGTTCTGATGTTATTAGCTTTTCTGTAAATGGTTGTGCAAGGGGCATGTGAAGGTCATTTTTTTTTTTTTTTTTTTTTTTTTTTTGTGAAATTATATATTTTTTAGTACATTAGTCGATGCAGCCAAAGATTCTCTATATGGAATCGTTAACCTACTTACGTCGAAAAGCGATTAGTTTAATAGATACTTTAATTTTTATTTTGTAAAACTTATGGTACGAAAGACGCAAGACACTAATTTCGTATTTGTTTCCTTTGTCTTTCGTACGATAAGTTTTACAAAATAAAAGTTGAGTAAAATACACTGATAATTATCTTTGGAATTATCGGCACAGGTGAAAGTTTTGCTGGTTTCTCGGTCAATTTTTTGTGTTTCTTAACGTCATCATCATTACTCTGTCATGGGACCAGAAATGGATCTCGAATCCCATGGAAACACGATATTTCTACCGTTGTCTGTACTTTGATCCCGTAGCTCGAAATGGCAAACCAAAACAAGCTTCGATCGTCACGGGGAACAGCTCGTGTGCTCATTGCCTCACCAATTCGAGGCAAGTGCGAATCGTGTTAATTTAATTATAAGAAGAGATACCAAAGGTCGCTATTTTCTCCCATTTCTAAAGAAATGCTACGTTTGAATAGCGTTGCTGTTCTTTAAATAACAAGTTGTGCCTTCGAAAATGATAGAAAATCGCAATATTTTATTCTTATAAGTTTCTATATTTATTCCAGTACTTACAAGTTCTTATCTACGGAATACTAGAAGTATTTAAAAAACAATTAGTTCAATCGAAGATATAAACTTTTGTTAGTAAGGAAACTTTAATTAAGAAGGAGAAAGGAACGAAGAATAAACCGAGAAATAATTAAAAAAAAGTTATGCCCAGAATGGTGGAATTTAAATAGTAGTAAAAGATACAGGCGCCAAAAACGGAAAAGCTCGTTTCTTAATCTTAATAAGAAACTTTACATAATTAACCCTCTTCAACTCTTCAATCATCAGGCCACGATAAAAATCGATCATCGATAAAATACATATGGTAAAAAGTTTTACGTAAGCAGAGAAGAAAATAAATTAATTTCCTCGTTAAGAGAGGAATAATAAAAAGCATTGATCTCATTATTTGGCCACGAGTTTAATCAGGAACAATTTGGCGAACACGTATACGGCTGCACTCGGTGGAACTCGCGTCCTGTTTTTCCGAGGGACTCTAAATTCTACTTACGATATCTCGGTGCACACTCTTCCTGTACGAGCTGCATTATTCATGATCGCAAACGCTGCCATTTGGACCGTTTTCAACGCAGAATACCGACCATGCTTCACCCATGATGCTCCTACAACTCTATTTACATATTTCCGTATCACTGGGGCGGATCATAAGTTTCGCGTATCACAGCATCATCGTGCTCCAATTTTCTCTTCCAGAGCTCGCGATAGATGGTCGAAACTTGAATAACTAAATCGAATAATTGTATCGAACTCATTCAACGGCCGCGAGTCGCTAGGAAATCTGCGATCTATGGCCCCTTATGAATCATTCTTAACGCAAAATCGTGAATCTGGCACTAGCTGTGTCGTCGAGAAGTCTCGTTCTACTTTATTAATGTGATCGCATTTATAAAGCCAGCGGATGTTACTGGGAAGTTTAAGAGAAGCAACCTTATTACGAAATTTGTACATATATTCCATTTTTCTTTTCGACCATGGAATCTTTATTTAATAATCGATTATAATTTAATTCGCTAGTGTTATTTATAAATTATAGAAGTATTCATCAGGTGATGCGTATTTTAAGATGGAACATCGACATTTTAGAAATTAAATCAGATATTAGTCCATGGTGGAAGCGTGTGCTAATGATGGCACAGCTGAACATTGATCGCTAGCGTAGAAATATGGCAGATCTGCTGAGTGGGTGTTGTCACGTGGTCGTTTCAAGTAGCTCATTATTAATTAATGGTTCTACAAGTTCAGTTGTTAGATACTTTATTTTGGTGGATAAATTGTAGAGAGTAATCTGGTAAAAATATTTACTAATAAAAAAACATCTATTTTTAAAGTTAACCTATAGCAAAGTTTTACGCGCGTTATTGATAAATAGCTGCGATAATACAACGAAGGAACAATTTTATTTTAGAGATTGCGATACATATTTTCATTAAGAAAATCATCGAGCGAAAAGAAATAATAATCACTGAAAAAAATTACTGAAGTTCAATAGGATATTCTTAACGCGCCAAATTTACAGCCAGAGTGTATCCACTTTGTATAAAAGAGGATAACATTTTACGTGTCTCCCGTGTCATATCTACGCTCTTTCCAATGGTAGACTTGTCCTCGTTCTAAATCGCCCAGTTCTCAACGTAATAACGAATAGAAATGGTATCAAATCCATATCTTGTCGATATTGTAACATAACGTTCTTGCAGCTTTGATTTGCTCTCACTCAAACTGTGAAAAGCGTAACTTAATACGTTCAATGATACGTACGTAATACATACAAGTAAGATTTAATACACACTGGATCTGGCTAAGGTCCAGATACGCGCGTAATTTCCATTTCCAAATTTCCGGGAGACGTCTCGCAGACAGCGCGAGTCATCGACTCGCGGAAAAAATCCATACCGAAGCGGTGTCGGCTCGTCTGAGCCGAAAGCGGTGGTCGGGTGTCCGGCTCGAAAATGCTCTTCCTCTCGGCCTGTCCGCGCGGGGTAGAAGCACACACAGCCGCAGAGAAGAAAAAAGTAATCGCGTCTAGCAGGATCAATGCTCGTGCAGTCGGCGACCAGTTCGAATTTCCAACCCCGCGCCTCTCGGATCGAAAAGGCAGAGAGCGAGTAGTCCACCACCCCTGCTACCCCGCGTTGGCGCACGGGGTGGCCCGGTGTGTCGTGGCCAGGTAAGGGGCAGCTGTCCACCAGGTGCCACACTCCCCACCAAACGTAAACGCTGTCGACGTTAGTACGGTGGGGATAACGCGGCTGCGATTGGTCGGTGGCTCGCGCGCGGCTCGGCGATACTCTGGCGCTCGGTCGACGAGCAGTCAGTCGTCCCTGGCCGCTCGAGGGGCACGCAAGTGTTTGATAATTCGCGTTTTGCTTGCGTTTCTCGTCTTCGTGTCACGCGGTTGTCGAATCCTTCAACCTTTGACACGAAAACATTCGCCTCTCTCTCTTTCTTCTTTCTCCTCGCGTCACGCGTATATTTACATACATATATGTACATACATGTACTCAGTGTGTGTCGAGAGAAATCCAAGTCTCTTATCATTCTTCTAATATTCATATATACCGATCTCTACGTACATTTATCTTCCTTATACGTATATACTGTTTACACGGTCATACTGTTCTATTAGTTGAACAGAGTCCGGGACCATAATCACAGTGTGCTCTATGTGCGATCAGTGAGAATCAGCCGGTGTTCGTTCGGCCCCCGCGCGATTCCATCCACCTTGATCTCGTCATCGTCGTCGTCATCGTCTTCGTCGTCTCTATCGGCGCTCCCTACCCCCGGCATCTCACGGTTGCTCTCGTCACCTCGAGAGCACCACGGCTACATTTATGGGGGCGTCGTGCGCGGTCAAGGGCAGCAAGAGCCACCCCTGTCACTGCTGCAGCCACCTCGCCAGTCCCGGCGCGAGCGTGCAACAGCAGCAGCATCACCACCACCGCCATCACCACCATCATCACGAGACGCACCACGCGCACCACCAGCACCATCATCACCACCACCCCGCCGGGAAGCAACCCTCCGCCGAGCTGCAGCCGCAGAACAACAACGGGGACTGCAACATACTGGCACCGCTGCGCAGCAAGATGAAGGTGTTGAAGAAACTGAAACGCAAAATGGGCCTAGGTGAGCCACACCCTCACTCTTCCTTTATTCCACACGTTATTTATTTATTTATTTATTTTCTATTTCTATCTTTTCCTTCGGCAAAAGTTTTCGTCGCCGTCTGTTGCTTCGGTGGCGTTTGCTCGTTCGGAACATTCGGCGATAACGAGCGAACACTCTTCGCGATTGTGCGGTTGCTAGGCGCTATATATACATACGTGACACCACGTCGAGTTGCGGGGTGTTTGAAATTTCGACGGTTTCCAGTCCAATGTCTACCGCATCTTCGTCGAACGAAATATTGCGAGAGATTGTCGAGGTCGTGGATTTTTTGGGGGGGTTGGATAGGTCGATAGGTTTTTAGAGGATCCTTTTCAAATTTTGTTTTTAAGTTCAATGTAGTTCGAAAACGTTAACGTAGGCTTTCCTGTTACGTTATCCATGATGTGTTGCAATTGGTAGACTGTATGACTGTATGAGATTATTAATTATGAAATCTAAAGAATATCTATATGTGGTATATCAGCGAATAGTAACAAAAGGTCAATAGACCTGGTTGCTGCAACTTGTTCATAAATTTTCTCTCGCACTTTGAATTTTCGTAGCTGGCTTCTTTGCATCAGTGAATTCTTCGAAAACTTTTCCAAGGAATTATAGTTATACAATTCTTCAACGTAATATCATATAGAACACAAAATGTCTATTTTTTTCTTTAAAGAAAGGACAGCTTTGTGCTTCTGTTGCCTTCTGTCCATCTCTTGGTTTCGAAACACATGCAAATTTCTCATTGTCCATGTTCCAAATTTTGGGAAACTTTTCTAAGGAAACTGACAACTTTGCATTAGAATAATAGAGCAACCTTAGAAAACCATAGCGCAATAAAATTTAATTTTCTTAACCATTTCTCTTTTCAACTATCTTCCCAGCTTCCAACCTTTTGAAAGTTTTCAAATACGTTCTATTCGAATCGTGAAAATTTTTTAGTCTCCGACTTCTATAACGTACAACTTACTAAACATATAATTATAAAACAACGTATAACTTTACATACATCTCCCAATAATTTTATATTTACACAACTTTTGCTCGTTGTTTGTTTGCGCCTCAATCCTGTTTCGATATGCTCGATAATCATTCGCGAATTCCGCAAACTTGCCCTCTTTGCATACTCTGGTTACCTACGTCTCCTCAACTCTTCGAAGTGTACAGAAAATCGCTTTGGTGGCTCCCTCGAAGATAGGCGTGTTGACCCATTACACGGTGAAAATATGTTCACTCGAGACCCATACATCACCCTGCCTGTAAGCAACGTTGACATAACTCGCACACCCGTATTCGTCTCGTGAAATTAAGCTGCTGGTAATTTCCTTATGGAACCAGTCCCGGCTCGTTCGCCTGGACAAGGGGTGGCCAGCGCTTTTGTCACACGGAACAGGAGCACATTGACGTTGTAACAGTACCTACGTCGTGGCTCTCACGCGTCTAAAGTAGCGTACATACAAAGCTGTGCTACAGTCGCTGGAAATACCGTACACCGATCTTCTATTGACATCGAGTTGTTTCTCGCTGACTAACAAGGAAAGATCTTGAGGTGTGATTTTTCGAGAATTTGTTACACGATGGTGAAGCTTGACATATCGAAGCTAACAAACTATTGCAGTGTAGCATATCGAGCACGTTAGAAAATTAATTCCGTTAATTCCCATAGATTCGCAAATTAATTGATATTTTTTTTTTAATTCTGAAGGCGCGGAGATGCGTGAAATACTCGCGATAAGGGAAAATGTGTAAAATATCGATAGCATATAGCTATTCGTTGTAACAGCGAATGTAATTTTTAGCTGTTTCCGTAGCAATACGAATTTGCATAAATAGCCGCGGTTTAACGATTGCTGTGAACTTTGACACATTTTACTACCTCGTTGTATCGTGGATTATCGTAGGATGGCAATAGTAGATACTGTTCTATGCCGAGCTTAATGGCTATATTGAAACTACCAAATCCATCGAAACGACTTTTCCCGATCTTTTACCCTGGTAGATGTTTTAACGATGTTTTAGTATTCATGCTTATTGAAATAGAAATGATTGCGATGTATCTACTAATTTTTATTATACGTCATAGCACTCTTTATCTTGCTTTTCTTTTCTTCTCGATTCTATAGAAGCTTCGAGTTTGAATATCTTTGGGATTTTTGATTAATCATCGGCAAATATGAATTTATGCTTGTCTACGTCTACGTTATGTCTCTTTAGGTGATTCATCGTACACTTGGGAATATCTGCTTCCTTAATTCGTGAAATTTCGTTTTACAATACGATACTTAGAATTGAATAAAAACTGATTTTATATTTTTAAGTGAATGCTCGAATAATCTTTCCTGGTAAGGAATTCCGATAGAGAATGATTTGTAGAGTATTCTAGAAATAACTTTATTGAAGAAACATCTTAATAAAATAACCGTGACCTGGTTCCGAGTGCATCGCAAGTTCAGTTAGTCGGAGCATCTCGAAGGAAACACGATCTCGAGATAAAATGTAACTTTCCGTTTGACACAGATTAAAACCACTTTCGCGAAGTCCTTTGTCGATGCTCTTGTCATATTTCAAATAAATTTTGCACCATACTTCGCAACGTTTGATCTCTGTTTAATCTTTTCAATTTCTTTAACAAATTAAAATTAATTAAGAAAGTAAATCTAACGTGCGGTAGCTTTTAGTTTTAATATTTCTCAGAATTGTGGTATTTGTCAGTTCTAATGTTCTGCATGGAAAATTAATTGAAACTTATTCTAATACTAATTGAAAATTATTCTATAAATGGTAAATGGCAATTTCAATCACGCCAAGAATCTAATGTAAAATTCGAAATAGATTTCACCTGGATATAGTACAAAAATAGAATATTTAATTAAGTATCATAGGTGATCCAAATAAAATGTTAAAGCAATGCTTAATAAGCGTACTCTATCTCTCAGGACAAATGAATAATTTAACTCGGCCCTTGATGATGATGCCTCGGAAGGTCGTTAGAAGGCTGCAGGGCTCCGAGGAACCTTTCCTACAGGATCGTTAGCGCTCCCGCTGCTTCCTTTATTTTTAATCGCTGTTTTCCCACGTAGCGTCGAAGTGAAAGGTTCCTCGAGATAAAATAAAAACGCCTGTGACGCAGCGGCGTGCCGCCAACTACGCGTTTTCTTACTATTAGATTAGCCCTGTCACGATTCTTCAGTCATTTTCATATACTTGTACACACTTGTGACTACGATTCTTTGACAATCTTCTAAACTACAAAATTTATCCCGATCTGATTCGTTACGTCATTTTATCGACGCCAGTAAACAAATAAGATGATCGTATTAAATAAATCAAACGACTCTGGAAACCTGGAACGACAAAAGATTTAAATCTCGATATACAGTGCCTAGGAAAAGTATTTGTACGTTGTTATATTTGTCACAGCGTTTATATATTAATTAATCGAGTTCAAGTACATTAGGTTTCATATCAGTCGATTGTACTTTCGTACGACTAGAAAAATTTAACGCTAAAAGTTTGATAGTTTGAAAACGAAACGTGGAACCTGACAAGAGAACGCTTTCATTGGAAAATAATGGTACAGATAATATTTGTAGCCACTGTACATAACCTAATTTCACTATATGCAGATGGTTAATAAATCGTGACCAAGTTCGATATCCTCGGCCACAGTTTCATCTGATATCCTTTAACCGCGAGACTGTAATGGAAAATCAAAGTCGGTCATCCGATGCAAGCTTTATAACAGGAATACGAACCTTCTATTCTCATCCTTCCACTTTCCCTTTCCTAATTTCGAGTTCAGCTCAGGGACACGTCGTGATCGCGCATTCAATAATATCGAAAGGGGAGGAACACCGGGATATCGTCGCCGAGGAGCATTGAATAGAGCAAATCGAATATTCTTAGCAACTTGCACGATCCACTTTCGCCTTTCGAGGACGTTAAAGATTGTCGGTTATTCCCGGAAAATCCGATAACCTATATGCTAGCTCGCTGGAAATGTTCTATCCGCTAATGAGACGAAGGATGAATGTTTTATTAATATCATCATCTACCTGGATATCGAATATGTTTCGCTCCTCTTTTTCTTCTCCGAGAAAAAGTCGATGGTCAGGTTTTGGACTTTTTGTCGGCAGCATTCGTTTTCTTTCGTTTGGAAGTCGCTTTATATTTTATGAATAATCACGTGGACCAAAATGTTACGTTTTATTAATTCTTCCGGAGGATTCGAATTTATGGATACACCTTTTTCTTCCAGTCAGATTAGATGCAATTCGATGTTACTATATTATAAACAACGTTTAATTTCTTCTTTACATTGTACTACGTCTGCTTTCGTTTCTTCGATGCATATTTAATTACATACATTTTTTTTCAAAAAATTCATTAGGACGATAATTGTACGCTCTCAAAATTCTCAGGATTTGTTTTGCCTTCAATAAACTCAATATCTTCTATGTAGATTATGAACTTTAAATTGTACGTATTTTTAGAAAAATTGCTATTCTCGTCGGGTTAAATGGTCTTTTAACAGTTACTTAATCTTCTCCACTTTTGAAGAAAATATAAGGAAAATATAACTGTCTTGAGGCTTGTGAGTGCTGGCGTATTTACAACGATACGTTCATGCTAATAATTTTTCAAATTTCTCCAGAGAGTTCCTCTTCGAAAATGCGAAGTATCCTCCGTAAAGTCGCCAACCAAAATTCTATAGTAGATAACAAACTGCTTGGAAATCTGCCGCTTCTCTGTACGAAGCGCACCCCAGGGACAGAAGTTCCTCAACAACCCCAATATTAATATTCCATTACGGTGGTTCTCTTTCCGTTGGAGCAGAAGCAGGACTGCTGCGACACAATGGAAGTAGGTCGTTGAAAGAGAAGTCCTCCGGCTGAAGTCGTCATTTCCTCCGTTATTTTCGCGCACAAACCCCCCGTTCATCCCCTCGTTTCCGTCATTTTCCAGCGAACAACGGCCAGATACCGCGCTTATCCGCGACTCTGTCAACGGGGGTGGATTTGTATCGTTGCGGCTACCGTTCGTCGTTGACCGACTTTTTGCTCAATGGGTGATTTGCCAGTTCTGATGAGAGACAAAACCAAAGGGATTCGGGCTTCGAGCCCTCGTTTTACCCCTTTTTCCTCGCTTCAACGTTTCATTCGGATCCCGTTCGAAACAATACTCGTTTCGATCAATATCGTTTGGTATTTTATACGTGTTGTTTAAAAATGAGCCAAGGTGGACTGATAAATTCTAGACATACTTTTTATAAAATTCTTAATTTCGTTACGTAAATCGATCGATGTCCAATTCCCGAGAAACAAATCACTTCACGGATAACGTAGGTTCTAGTATTTGCATAAAATGACATGTACATTTGTTTCTATATTTCTGCCTCAAAAATTAAGCACCTGGTATATTTAATCATAAATAATTTCTTGAAAATTTTCAACATATTCCCACTCTTCTTTTGTGTGAATATTTATGTTGTTTGTTTTCAACGTAACTCACAGATATACGATATAATACATACATATACAATAAATTGTCGAAAATCTAGCTTCCTATTTTCCAACTTTTCTTCCAACCGTAACATCTCAATTGCACGACTCTGCGAACTCACAGATTACTGTAACACCACGTCCAACTTTCCCCTCTTCTAAATATCACAATTACAAAACCCTCCACCCTAACAAACCTTCAAACCGTCAAATCTTCTCTTTGCAACCCCTTCGCGATTAAACAACCCTTCGACAAACGTCCACGAGCCAAGGGAGAAGCCTCAAAGAATCGTCTGGCTGCGAGAACCAAAGGGAGCATCCTCCAGGCGTGGCCGTCATCCCGGTTATTTTCTAGTCTCGCTGCAGAAGTTCGTCACACGGTGGCTCCGTCACGGAACCGTATCGTCGACGTTCCTCGTTGACCGACTTTCTCCTCAATGGATGATTCGCCAGCCAAGAACGACGGAGACAAACGAAACGAACTCCTCCAAAAAGAACGGAGGAGCAAGAAGGACGCGCGTTCGTTCTGCCCCCTCTTCTTTCTTTTCTTTCTTTTTTTTTTTTTTTCGCTCGTCACCCTTCAACGTTTCCCGGTGCACCCCGTTCTCATCAGATATCTGTTGTTCCCGGCCGCGCGACGAGCCTCTTTCTAAGAACGTTCGCCATTGTCGGCGACAGCTTTCGCCAAGTGGAAACTCTCCTCCACCACCCACTAGCTGCCTCTCTTTCTTCTTCTTTCTTCTCTGTTTTTTTTTTTTTTTTTTTTTTTTCGCCTCTCGGCCAACTTTTGTCTTCCACCAGCCAGCCAGACGTCGTTCCCCCGCGAGCCATCGAATCTTTCACGAATTTCAGATGCGACAATGCACGCTGCAAGGACAAAAAGGCCCTGTCGGAGTCTGGGTCGCGGCCGCCTGAATAATCGCGGATTATTCGAGAAATCTCGCCAACCTCGTCCTCACTGCTCGCGAACTTGCGCGCATCCGGTTCTTCTTCCTCTTCCTCGCTTTCTCTCTCTCCCTCTGTTTTTCTTTGCGAGTTCTCTGGGTCGCGGAATTGCGCGCAGGGTGTTAGACGGCTCGGAAGTTGTTTGGGTTTCCGCTGCGATTGACGGAGAAATTAAGATTCGGCCTTTTAGGTTGGTGTGTTAACAGGGTAGATAGGATTCTAGAAAAGTGTAGTGTCTCGGATTGCGAACAAGTCGCTAGTGTTTAGAATTGGAATTTTAGAAATTTCTCCACCCCGACGGAGTGTCTTGCTTTTTTCTTTCGAACGTTAATTGGGGTAGGATTCTAGGAAGGGTAGTTTTTAGGATCGAAGAAAAGTTGATAATGTTTAGAATTGTTCGAGTTTCGGTTGTAATTAGGACGGGAATAAAGATTAAGTATTTTTAATTTGTTAATGGGATAAGTAGGATTCTAAGAAGGAGTGGTTTCTCGAATTGTAGAGAAGTTTATGTTTAGAATTGGTTTTAGGAATTTCGTAACACTTGTAGAGTGATTTCATGGCCTTTTTTTCTTCGAATGTTAAATGGATTTGTAGGAAGTGTAGTACCTATTTCATATACTGAATTGTGAAACTAGATTTTTGATTTACTGCTTAAGGAATGGGAAATGTTACGACGATGCGTTATGGTTCTGTTGCACAATGCCCTCTTTCTTCTACGTCGATGCTCATTCACAACAGTCCATTGTAATCAATCGATCGAAATCTAGAGCTGTTTCCTCGACGATCCTTCGACCTCCGAATCACTGTTTCTTAACTCCTTGCACCGAGACATTTTTCTATACGGTAAAAGATTTCCATCCACTTGTAACTATAACCATCGCAAAACAGACGTTTATTTTCCATTCAGAATATTCATTTTTATTCAATTAATAAAAAAGGATTGAACAATAGAACAACTAAATTAACATCGATTCCCAATTTTTTTGCAAATGTCATAGAAAAGATTCTCTTTCTCTTTGAAGTATTTGTCCTTCGTTATTCATCCCTGTTAAATAACAAAAAAGAATCTTCGTTTTGCCTAACAATTAAATAACGAAATAAAAATACCAATTTCCCATTTATTTTATTTTTTTTTTTTTTTAATATAATAAAGGAAGTTTACGTCATGGAGTTTACATCGCTGAAACGAGCTTAGTTTTGATGGGCGTTGAAAGGGAGAAAACTCGACGAAAGAAATCTTCAAATTTAATGATCTTCGGGTTTACGACCGGGGCTGAAAGACCCAACTGTTCCATTTTTCATCTTTTTCGCTCTTTCCCATGCTTAGTCTTCCGCTTTTACGTGTCGAATTTTCTTTAATGGAAGAGATTCAAGAGACCAACGCTACGTGCGCACCTTTTTGCGCGACACTTTGTGGGAGGTCTTTGAACCGTATTCCTTTAAACATTTTCCATCGGACAGACAATACACGTGCAGCCTATAAAACATTGCTCTCCCTCGTGTTTTTATTCTCCTCTCTCTCTCTCTCTCTCTCTCTCTCTCTCTCTCTCTCTCTCTGCCTCTCTTTCTCTTGTTCGTATAAAAAATCTGTTTTGTTTTCTGCTTCATCACCGAACAAACTCAGGTTTTTTGCTTCCACTTCTCTTGGGAAGATTCTACACCTTCAGTTCGAAGAACGAAACTTGCTCTTTTATTTACGTCGCCTGAAGCTGTGGAAGTTGGCATCAGGTTCTGAATTTTTATAGTTCATGTACTTTGCGTATAGTGACAAGTTGGTGCTATATATTTAACTCAGTTACTATCCTGGTGTTAAATTAATTTCAATTTTCAGTTACTTAGTTTAAGGAACTTGCTTTTAGCTTATGATTAAAAAAGTGAAACATTTGCTCGACGATTCTTAGAAAGAAAAGCCCAAATCTTGTTGCAACTTCGATTTAAGGAGTATATCCTTATACGAGATTTAAAACAACTGCAGTAAATATCCACTCAAAAGAACAATACAAAGAAACAATAGCGAATTTCAATTATATTGAAAATACGTATGACATAATTGAATTATATTTCTTTCTACATTCCTTAATATTACAAAAGGAATTTATAGTTTCCTTGAAACTTTGACTAACAAAAGAACCCTGTATCATATAAAAGCAACTCAAACAAATATGTTTTCTCAAAATTAACAATTAAATGCTTCTTAAAACTTAATCTCAAAAAGATATTTCTTCCATGTCAACTAGAACCATAAATTTCACACACACAAAAAAAAAAAAGAACAAAGGAAAGAAAAAATATATATCGTAACAGTATTCGTAGGAAAAAGTCCACATCCATGCAGCCATTTCCATTTACAAAAAGTCTGCCTTTCATCCTGCGCCAATAAATCTGAAAATGAAAGAAGAATTTAGCCAGCGAAAATTCCAAAAAATAATTCAACGAGGCAGAACCATACGTCTGGCTCGGTGACTTTAATGGCTGCACAGGCGGCGTCTTCGTTCGAAAAGCAAGAAACGCGATCGTCTGACAGAATTCGCATTCGCCTCGATCATTCTTCTAGGGTAGCAGCTGTGCTCGGTCAACCCTCTTGCGTTTATCTCCCTCGCCACCCTTCCTCGTTACTTCTACCCCTGCTGTTGCTCGATAGAAAAGGAGAAGAAGCTTCTCGCAGAGAAACGAGCGTACAGCCATTCGAACAGCTGACGAGCCTTTAAAATTTTCGACGCTGGCTTTTTACCTGAGCTCACGTTGCATCGAAATGGCGAGGCTTCTCGGATCTCGAATCGCAAGGCATGGTCATTATTCGGACAATAAACTCCTGGAACGAGCTTACTTTCGATCTACCAGCTTAGATTCTGCCTGAATAGAGGAATCGCGTAGATTCAAAGGAAAATGCCAAATCGACCAGCGAAGGAAGAAGGGAAATTTTCCTTCGCTGGGAGAAAATGAAGAAAAGTGAAGCAGATTTGAAAAAGCGGAAAGCGTATCACATTTGTTAAACTGGTACAGAGCATAGAAATGCCATGGTTTTGTGAAAAATTGTGCTTGCAAGCGAAAGTTGCACGGTTGTGAGTTAATCTTTGATTTTTGTTATTTGCTTTGTTATATACCTTGCTATGAACTATTTTTCGTGATACGTGAATGTTATTTTTATTGTGAACTATGTAATTTTAAGAGTTTGTTACAGTTTATTTTTTAACTTCTTTATGACTCTAGAATTTGTTACTGTTATAATGTGTATAATTTATTATTGTTATATCTTTATTGTAGTTTTTAATATTCTGTCGGAGTCATCAATTATTTTAAACAAAATAGTTTCAAAGAAAGAAAAAAGACAATTACAGCCAATACTGTCTACTTTCCAAGCTTCGTCCTATTCAAGTATGATTCTTCTTCTCTATCTATAGAACTTTATCTCACGTAGTATCCTACAAGACATCTAAATCGTAGCTTTTTGTAAATCATCACAGTTTTTCCTTCCTTAGTTCGTTATTATACCTGACGTTCCAAAAAAGCAACATCACGAAGGCCATTCCCGCGAACGTAACAAACTTCAACCACCACTCTTCTCAGACAATGACCAGCAAGATCGTTCTCTGTGAACCTTTTAGACGTGCCACGAAACGATGACAGCCTCTTCTTAAACCGCAATCTTGATCCCCTAATGCCTTGTCCAAGCATTACTTCCAAATAAAACTAATCCTCATTATTCTTAAATATCAATTCTCACTTTGAGATCAAGTTAGGAAAAGCGGAAAGTTAAATTCGATTATTTATTAAACGTGAAAATATTGAGAGGCAAAATTCCCTCATTTTAATACGTAGGAACACAAAATGTATCGCATCAATCGCAATCGATGAAGATTACAAAAATGGAATCTTTCAAAGTGTACAGATTGTACATAGATCATGAAGTATGTAAAGTTTAAGAGTCGCTTTCAGATCACAGAAAGTTGGAAATTTGAGAAACGTTGAAAATTGCAATTGATATGAAAACCACAGAAACATTTCCAAGGTACAAACTTAACACACAGGACACAACAGAATGTTTCCAGAGTTCAAAGTTCATAAAATCGCACAAATCACAAAAATATTTCCAAGCTATAGTACTTGGTCAACACACGGTACACGAGGAAAAGGAGGTTTTCAAAGTCCGCGTGCAGGTCACAAACTACAGAAGGAAAATTTCCAAGATATAAAGTACAAATGGTACAAGAGAAAACTTCCAAGATCCAAATTTCACACATATGTGGATCACAGAGAACACGGGGCTTCTTTCACAAATCACAGGTTAATAATGAAATTCCCCCAAAATGATCATTTCCAAAGCATAAAATTCACGTATGAATCACAAAGAAGGGGGACTTCCAAGATGCAAAATTCACAATAAAAATAATAAATAAAAATAAAATTTCCAAAGTATAAAGTTCACATATGAATCCCCCAAAACCCGTGATTTCCGAGGTGCACAGTTCACACTCAGAGCATAGGTTTCTGATCAGACTCTCTCTCTCTCTCTCTCTCTCTCTCTCTCTCTCTCTCTCTCATTCTCGAGTTCCCGGGATACGCATCGGGTTATTCCGCGTCCGTTCCTCCGTTGCCTGACTCGTTCGCGGTTTTTCTGGTTCTTTTTGCCTCGGTGAATCACTCGGCCCTCCCGCGGCAGAGATTCTCAGTTGGCGATCTCAGCTCCGCGGCGAAACGCAGGTGGAAAGAGAGTCGCGGGTATGGCGGCGCGCACCAGGATAACGACACGTGTCTCGAACAGTCTTCGGCCGCTTCCTAGACGGAGAAAAAGGCCGTCGACAACCACCGTGACTCATGTGCCGTTTAAGGTCGAACCGGTGAGCTGTCGAATGGATTCGTGACGAAATTCCTTCGGACAACGAACGATCGTTGCGTAAGTCGAGTGCCCAGAGAATCGATCCAATCGAACAATAACCTGCCATCGATCTGTTACTCTTGTCGCAGTCTTTGACGTGTTTTGCGTGGATTACGTGGATAGTCTTGCAAAACGGTTTCTCAGAGGAATTTGCATTGATTAATGTGGGATCGGTATGTAAGTATTAGGACACCTGTTTATTTGTTACATTTATTCCGAGACTTGAGAATATTTGGTATTTCATGTTATTAGTAGAAATTCATATTTTTATAAAGGCAAATAAAGGAACGGAACCCAATGTTTTATCTACTAAATTCCATGACCGGTCGTAAACTTTGCATATTTTACATACCTTTGCACGTTGGGTGCATTCTGTGCATTATTATATTATTATATTTCTCACGAATGTATGAAAATGTGTGGTCTAATTGTAAGGCATGTACAGTTAATACAAAGAGTATTGGTACATCGTTGTATTTATTATAGTACTTATATACTCATTAAGTTCAAGAATGTTAAATTTCTTATGACATATAATATAGTACTTTCGTATGATTACTCAACGTGATTAAAAATTTAACGCTATGAAAATGAAACGTAAAACCTGAGGAAAGAAAACCACTGCACTGGAAAATAAGGGTGTGCGATAATACTTTTCGTAACCACTGTATGATGCGTATCAGGTTCGAAAATAATACACGTAGAATGTGAAAGTAGTAAAGAGCAATTTGTACTAAATATCACTAGGTGTCCTAATACATGCTTATGATATGAAGCTGGTTCTCGTTTGTAGGGGACATCGTTATAACGTAGATTTCAAGAGCTAGATAACAGGAATTGATTTTCTGTTTACTCAATCGACACCTTTGAGGTTTTCACTGTTCGATCCTTAATCGCATAGACGGCCCATCTTTGTCTATATCTTAACATATTTGTTAACTAACTCTTATTTAACTGGAAAAAAGACTTCACCTTGTTTTTCCCTACAATTAATCAACTAATAAATTTTAATAATTATTCCTCGCAATTAACAGAACCCAAGATCCACGATGGAAGCTTCAAAAGTCTCGAACAAACAGGGAATCGACTCCTCTAACCAGGAAACCTACGATATAATCTTTGGAAAGCATTTCTCTGAAATTTAAATGCCAACCAACAAACGTATAAAAACCTGAAATTCTCAAAGAAGTTCACTTCCACGATTATCCACAAGTTGATCACTCTTCATAGTCGTCTGGTCGTGGAAGATCTTCGCTCACGTGGCAAAGAGGAGCCAGCTTCCTCGAGCAGCCCGATCACTGACCGTCCTCACTGACTGGTCAGGTTAGTTTGTGTGCGTTCACACCCATCCACCCACTTTCCGCTCAACCTGTGACGTCACAGCATCGCGAATGGAACCCGTCTTTGTTCCCACAAGCGTTTCGCAAACCGGTTTACCAATGGTTCCGCGTGCCCTGTCAGCTGGCAGGACCGTTTAATCGGTTGGAACCGTTTCTATTTTAAAGGATCGCCCATTTTAAAGGATCCTCCTCGACTCCTCATCCTTCCAAGAATAGTTCATTCATGTCCGTTAAAGCGTTGCCAAGCGTTCCATCGCGGATTTAGATAAGGATGAGCGAGTAGATTTTACGCACGTAGGCGCGTTGTCCTTACGGCGCTACTCGGCTGCTATCTATTCTGGTTAGACTTAGGCCTTTGGCAAATAGAATATTGTTTTCGCGTGTTATCTTTGTATTGTCTTTTGGCCTGTCCAGTGGACTCTGGTGGTTTACACGAGGATGAAGTGTGTGGAAATTGAGCCCAATGATTCGGCTGTTTGTTGGAGATTTGGCTTAAGAGAGATATCAGGATATTAGGTAGATAGGATCGTGTTTTTAAGAGAGATGTTGGGAATAATTCATAGAGCTTATAGTCTATGCATACTGTTTTGTGTTTGATAAAATTGGGTAGAACTTAACGTAATCGTAACACAAATAGTAACTTTGAACAATAATTGATCTTACTTGGATACTAAAGAAAATTAGAGAGAGGTGTTCGATATTGGTTAACTAAAATGGCTTCGTTCTTCAATAACAGCATGTTAAATCTCATATATATACAATGGATTAAAATTCACGGTATAAGTGTGATCAGGGGAAATCTTCTGTAGCTCAAAATAAGACGAAACTCGAGGAATGAAATATTACGTTGGTAGCTTCGTTTTTCAAGAAAATTGCATTTGCTACTTACCCAGTTAGAAACTAGTCAAGTTCCCGTATACTTGTTAAGTTTTTGAACTCGAAGTTTAGAAGTCTCCACGTCTGTGATGTCAAGATTTCTGGTTGAAATGGTTTGGGAAGTTGGTTATGATCCAGTTTCGAAGATTTCTGTGTCGTATGTCTTTTATCGGTCAGGTATTTGGTAGTTTTTCAAACTTCCTGCAAAGTAGATACGGAGGACGGAAACGAGACTGAATCATAGACCGGAAACTCGCGTCATCGATGTAGTGTACCTGAACGCTATCGTGAAAGAGACTTCTACGAGCAATGTGCTAGCTTTTTCGTTCTTCCTGTTCCCTTTTATCTTACAATTTAAGAAATATTTTCAGTGTTGAACCTTGTTTAGTTATTCTTAATATCAAGCGCTGAGAATCCTTTGTTAATCGACCTTATGTTGCTACGATAGATCTACGTACATTTCCCATTCTTTTTTATTTAAGAGATTAATTTATTTGAACATGTACATTCAAAAAATTTCACTGTTTAGCTCGCCAGTAGTTAAATTGATCTGAAGAGATAAACATTTCTTACGAAGTTTTTCATTTTACTAGCCGTTTTATTGCAAATCTTATAAATTATAATATAAGTATCTGATAAATATAAATTATATTATACCATATAATACAATAAAAATATATGTCTATAAAATTTAAATGTAATATCTAAGTATAATAATACATTATAATATAATACAGTTAGCATTGAGCATCTTGAAAATCAAACGATTTATGTCCATAAAATTCCCCACAAGAGATGAACTCCATTTCTTACGAAGTTCTTCATTTTACTAACCGTTTTATTGCAAATCTTATAAATTATAATATAAGTATCTGATAAATATAAATTATATTATACCATATAATAAAATTAAAATATAATATATCTATAAATTTTAAATGTAATATCTAAGTATAATAATATATTATAATATAATGCAGTTAGCACTGAGCACCTTGAAAATCAAACGATTTATGTCCATAAAATTCCCCACAAGAGAGTTGCGTAAGTAATTGTATCTTCCACGGTCAGTGAATATTAAAAATAAAATGAATATTAAAAAAATATCACGTCTGTAATCGTCCCTGAATACGTCTATTTATAGAGTTAATCAGCGTGACTTCCGAATGATTCAGTTAACAGCTGAAAATATATATCTTGTGATCCTTCCATCCTCCACTTTCTTGCTGCAGTTCTTCTTACAAACTTCACTTTTTCTATGCTCTAGACCACAACTATATACGTAGGATCGTAAAATTGAAGAAGAAGATATAATAACTGACTCGAAGTGAGAAATAGTATGAGAGGAATTACACGATATCCAAGCAAGGATAGCCGCAGAGTACTTGTAAGTGTTTGGAGCTCGCGGAAGCAAGGTGCGTGAACACCCCAGACAGCACGTGCAGGTTCGACGAGGTGCGCGTACCGGAAGTCGCGGCCACTTAATGGATGCGTACGAGCCTAACATACGCACGTGCTCGACGCTCCTGTGGAAATTCGTCAGTTCACCCAGACGAGACGCGTCCACCCTGAAACGCGCTTCTTATGCTTCGTAGTTTCACTTCTTTTTCACGTACACCTTCATCGTGATCTTGATCATTCTGATCTTTGCTTGGGTTCGCTGATCATCTGGACAGGATTCGAGTTGGTTTGAAAATGTTTCTTCGAGTTGATGAATTCAACGTGCAAAATTTTTTCGGAACCGCAGAGTTGCGTAACTGAACTTTTATCACCATTGGATTATTATCTTTATTGGATTACAAGACATGGAAAATTATGAATGATTCGTTGCAGATTATTTCAAGATTCAGGTAAATTTCTCGAGTTCGTGGAGTCAGAAGGTGAAATCGTTTGGGACGGCTTGCAGTGTAAAAGAATTTTTATTACATCTGGATTATTTATCGGATTTTTGATTGATTAGCCAAGTATGAAAAATTGTGAATCGCTGCAAGTTATTTCAAAGATTTTTTCGATTCTTTCGGTTTATAGAACAGTGAAATTTTTTTTTTTTTTTTTTTTTTTTTTTCTTTTAGGGATAGCTCGCGCTTTCGTCGTCGTTTGGTTGGATTTTACTTAAGAAAATTTATTATATCATAGATTTCTTTGAGACGAAGAGGTGACATTTTTTAACGTTGCATGCCCTATAATTGTCGCATAATAATAATATATTATAATAATCGATTTAATAAAAAGAATTATGAACGATTTAGCAGAAGGGTCGTTCCAAAGTGGAGCTTGGAATAAAAGAAATGGAATGTGGAGAGTGGACTGCCAGCAAAAAAATGTAATTCAAACCACTGTTCCTCCTCATCTTCGATTTCAATAGTTCCTACACTACAAACTCGTCTTTATAACATTTTCCTATTTCTTCTATCTTGATTTCTCTCTCTCTCTCTCTCTCTCTCTCCCTCTCTCTCTTTCTCAAATCAACAACATACTTCACTAGTTTCATTCCATAAAATATCGACGACGGCACATTTGCTACAGAAAGAAGTTTCTCGGATTGTCGAAAAGGAAAAAAAGAAGTGGCAAGAGACCATCCAATTAATCTTGCTTTCGTCTGGACGCGTTCTTCTTTCGCGAAAATAAATTTTCATCGTCGAAATGGCTCGACGGTTGACTTAAAGAGCGGAGTGTAGCTCCGTTCGAACATCTGTCGTCGATAGAAGTGCTTCCAGAAGAAACGAGGAACGAGCCAGGAGAGCTTTCGAGTAGTTCATTTGGTAACGATTAGTAGCCCCAGTTTTCTCGATGAACTCTTCAACCAAAGGGTGGATTCTCGGCTATCGACTCTCGCAGGAATATATTTTTATTCTCTCCAGCTGTCCACTGCAACGATCTCAATAACCAACTTTCTACAATTAACATTATCCTGTTATAAAAATATTTTATTACAAATATCCAAAGCATTTAAGAAAATTATTGTTATTTGGTTTCTGGAAAATAGAATTCGCAAAATGTTAGAAATTTTAGATCCTTAAATTCAAGCATAGAAGTTGAAATTCTTTGGGAAAATAAATTTACGTTTGATATTAATTTTATACCAATAAATTTCCTATTTTTTTAAATAGCTAAAGATAGCTTCATTTTTTCTAATAGAAGATTTAATTTATCTTTACGAAAACGAAATTTGATTAGAAAGGATCATTAAAGATTGCTAATATTTCGTTCGTTTTCTACATAATCCCAAAAATATTCCATTAAAAAGATAAATTAATATTGATAACGTTAAAAGAAAATAATCTCAAATTGAAGATTTTTCACTACAATGAAATTTATTGGAATTCCATTTTAGTTAACGTCCAGTTAACTCATCTCTCGCCAATTCTTTCTGCGAATATGAATTCCTATTATTTGAATGGGAAATCACAATTAATGAAATCTTGGTCGAAGACACCAAACAGTTTCAAACAAACGACGTTACGTTGTAAATAATAGCGTAACAAATGCGTGAATTTTGCTAGCAACAGCCTGAAAGAAATAGAATCTGTCGTCGACAGGAGGACAAAGGGCACGTGGTCCATTCGATCGCGAGCTTTTTCACCGACAATGCACTTTGCTCGCGTCGTCATCTTGAATCTCTCGGTTCTGCTACGGAGAACCCTTCGTCGAGATTTATCGAGGTTGCCTCTTTAAGGCTTCCTTTTTCTCCGTGGATGCTCTGCTGCACCCGGGAGCGTTCGTCGTTCTTTTAATGGAACAAACGTTGAGACATCGAGGCGCTGAAGCCATTTTTCAACTCGAGAGCATTCGCCTGGCAGCTTCTGGGTTTCTCCCTATCAATTCTTAAATATCGTTACACTTGTTTCTCGATAAATCTGTGTTAGCGAACGGTCACTGTCGTCGAAGGAAAATAATTCTTCGTCGTGGCGATAATTTCATTTGAATACAGAAAGCATTGTAGGAAAAGAGTCATGGTAATTTCTTTGCTTGTTTTATAAATCCTGTCTATCTTTCGTTATCGATTTTCAATTAAATTATCGTTCCTTAATACAGTTAAAATCGTATCGATTTTGCTTGTCTATTCTCTTTACTAGTTTCAGTCATTTTCCTCTTTGCTAATCTTTTTAAAGATTAACAGACATGCAAGTCTTCAGAAGATTAATACAGTTACGGAAGAATGCCGACGTAGGAATTAATATATCAATGCGCATAAAGATTTCCATATCTTTGCTAAATCGAGAGGTGGAAGGAAAGAATTAAGAAAATCGCAAAACAACTTCTCCGAGGCAGGGAAGACTAACTTCGATACTTTATTCCGTTCGCCAATAATAAAGCTTCAGTTCATCGGTAGAAAAGCCTAATTCCTTTTTTACCCTTCGATTATTCTATCTCGTGGAATAAATTTAAATGAATTCAATGAAACTTCTTAACCTACACTCCTGAAGTCTCACCGAAATTCTTCCATAAATCTGAATCTTATCTTCCATAAAATTCTTAAACGTTTGAAGACGATCAAAATCTAATTTTATTCCTCGGCCATTTTTTCACGCTCAAACGCTAAATTTATCTTTCAATCCCGTCTGTTTGATCTCGTTCTCGTCTTATCGTCCGGCAGGGATGAGTCATTTTTCTGAGCAAAGTTAGTTATCGCGGGGACAATGGTCCTTTCAGCCCTCGCTTCGAGGCTGACTTTTTTAAGGGATGTCCCTTTCCAGCCCTTCGCTCGAGACGCATATTACTCCAGGGAACACGGGACCGACTCTAGACTTTAATGGAACAAATGTTGCGAAACCGCAAATCGAAATCGTCCGCGCTGCCAAACGGGAATTGAACGGTGGCGGTTTTTTGAACAGTCGCGCTCAGTGCTCTCGATCAGCTTCTCTAGCACTCTCTTTTTGTTTGTTCGACGTGTATAGGAGTTGCTTGGAAACAAGAGTAGCGCATTGTTATCTCAGCCGCAGCAATTAAATTAAATTGGGTGATAGGAAAGATGTAGCTTCGTAAAGTTTTAAATTTAAAATATACTTTGCATAGGCTTCTGCTATATTTTTGAATTTGGAAATTACTTTGAATTAACAGACTATTGTTTAGATTCGTACATCTTTGAATTTAAGAAATGTTTTACACAGGCTTTTATGCTTTGAAATGTTGAAATTATTGTAGATAGATAGGCGTATCTTCGGATGCGGTCACAGGATTCAACGAATATTATAAAATTCGCAGACGCTTGTATCTCTAAACGTGGAAATTATTTCTGATATATTGATACATTGGATTTAGGGATTATTTCCTATTTTTATTTTTCTCCTCTGTTAATGCTATTTCGTTTAGTCTGAATTTTAAGACGACTTACATCTTTACATCTTTCGTATTAAATCTCGCTTATCTAATACGAAGTACAACTTGACATTTCTAAGAAGTTTCAACTTGAATTCGTAATTATATCAGAGAAAAGGAGTAATTATGCAGTTGAGAATGCCAGTTTTGTAGATGTTTTGAAGATACCGCGAGCGTAGAAGCACAAGTAGATTTATTGTATCTACGTATGGTACGTGGTTATGATGAATTATTCATTTTATCAGATTAAAAAATCAAGGTGCGCATACTGCGAGTCGAAGTAGCTAGAGATCATCGTACGATTTTCCATATTATACAGGAAAAGCGATATTATCGCGGAGAAACCTTCAGATTTTCTGCATGCGTGCGTCTAAAATGAGGCATTAGAACAAACGGTCTACTAACGAGATGGAAGATTAGGAAATTCTACTTTTTAGACCAGAATATATTGGGACCAACCTTAATTTTTCAGGTGAACATACCCCGTTAGAATTACTTCACTGAACGACCTACTAATTTTTCGTACACCAAGCAACATGTACTAGAGAAGAACATTTTCTACCCTCGATAAATGCAGGTAAAGAAAAATTCGCTAAAGCAAGAAAATTAGACAAAAATCTGTAACAAGCTTATTACAAAGTATTACGAACGTAGAGATTAATAAAACACACCAATACAGACAAATTATAAAGCAACGTAAGCGAGAAAAGGCGAATGCTCGAGAACGGAACAACCCCCCTAATTTCGCTTCTGAATTAGACAAATTTCTTTCTACCCTATACGCCACCCTTCCTATATACAGAATAATGAAATAAATTGATATATACAAATGACAGAGCAACATAGACGAGAAAGGATGAAAGTCGGAAGAAAGAGTAACGCGCAATTTCGCCTGAGGAACAAAGAAATTTCCCGAAATTACTCAAATTACCTGAGAACAAGAAGAATCCGCCAAAGCAATCCAACAAGATCAACCACGCTTCAAGCGTAAATTTACCTTCCTCCGCTTCTATGTTCACCCGAATGCTTCGTTAAGTACGCACCTTCTTCCCCTAAAAACTCGCTGAAACCATCTCGTTCGTCGAAATTCTCACCCCCTACGCTTCAAACTCTTGAAAGTTCTTACTGGCAGCCAGGTCCCAATTAAAAGTTCGCGAGCCACGCGTCCGTCCGTCCGTCCGAGGCCACTGCAAGCTGATTCAGCGATAATCGCCGGAAGTCGGTCGAATTCTTGTCGGTTTCCCTCGTCCGCCTGGCGAAAACCCGGTGAACGCGGACAACGGAGGCGATTGGTCGCGGCCTACGCTCAATTGGTCATCCCGCGTGGCGCCCTGAAAGCGAGACGAGACGACTAGCAACGAGTGGATGATTTAATTGTCGCGTGTCAGGAGTTCAAGTGTCGGCGAACGTGCGATCGGTGACTGCGAACGTATCTTCAACCCGCCCACAACGTTTTACCCGGGGTCAACATTGTCGACGTTATCGTTGCTGATCGCAGGAAGTTCGCCGGGAACCAGCTGTAATTGCCACAATTAGCCCCGGTCCCGGAGCCGAGGATCCTCGCTAATTGTTAATTACATCGCGAGAATTGAGGAGACCTCTTGCTTGCCAGCTTTTTCAAGATGGTTGCTTAGAGGATGGAGAGACGTTGGGTCGAGGTTTCGGTTTGATTTTAAGGTGGTGTAGCGGTACTTGAAGAAGAAGGTTAGGAGAAGGATTATGAGAAGTTATGGGTACGTAGGAAGTTGTTGGACATAATGGGTTAGATTGAGTGCTTTTTGTTTGAAACGTAGTTCCATCTGTGTTCAAATTATATATTGGTAAGGTTTGTTCATGTGTAAGGTTTAATAAGACGGTATAATAGTCCTGGTGACGTTGACTTTGTTTGCAAATACTAAGAGATTTTATTTAGAGGAATTGTAAGGGATACAATAACGTGGTGGAATATTTTCGGAGGGTAAAGGGGTTGTAACTTCTACCTTTGTAAAATTATTCTTTTTTTCATATCTTCTTATAACGTTTCGTTTTTATCATATTTGGCAAGAAATGGATTTTCTATTTTTCTGAAAATAAAGGAATACGAGAACGGATTCATTGACTATTCTTAGCAACAATCGAATGAAACTCGAACAGACCACTGGAATTCCAAAATATCGCAATGCATGTGTATTTTGATAGTGATGAAGGTTACGTTTTATCGACATCCTGGTGGCAGCTGCTTCCCTTTCGGTTTTCCGTTGCTATAAATCCGAAATTTATTTAAATTTGTTCAGACTTCGCAAGATCATCGGCGGACTGACACGGTAGATCCAAGTTGACGCATTAATAATATCCTTTTAACGATTTCTATCTATTTCATTTGGAAGGAAGTAAACGAATGGAAGCTGTCAAACATGCGATAATATCTTCGAACATCTTAATGTCGTTGGACGAAATTCAATTATTTCTCCTGTCATTTGAATATTATTTCATGAACACTTTAAATAAACACAGAATCCTCGATCAGATATTCCTGGACCGAAATGAAACATCGACAAATAAAGCACGAAATTTGTACCAAGGAAACTGAAATGAACGATATATGAGAAAATACACAGCGTAAAAGGGAAACAAGCCTGCGTCCACAAATTGCTTAAAAAATTATTCAAATCCCTGAAAATGCATCTTTGTGCATTATTCCGCAAAAGTATTCGAACTCTTAAAGAAATCCTGAAACCATCCTGATTGTAACTGCTCTGTTAATTATAGTATTAAATATACACACCCATTTATACTGTCAGACCATAAGTTCAGACAATGTTTCCTAATGACCGAATGATAATTAGACGAGTTAAAATCTAGAATATTTTTCAAAGCATACATCGCATGATTTACTGCACAAATATTATATGTCCACCTTTAGCGTTTCCAAAGAAAACCACAATTTTAAAAACTCAATGATACGTTATAATCGAAATACTTTTTGCATTGTATTTATCATATTTATCTTTATCAATGCTGCTATAAAATGGGTTGCAAATAGCACGCTGGTTTTTTTTTTTTTTTTTTTTTTTTCAAGAATCTGAAGTGACAAAAGTGGATCTTATGAAAATATTTCGAAATAAACAAAAGGATGAACAAAAATATTATTTCCAACGGACTTATCAAATGGATACAAATGTGATATTTATACAGCACAAGGGAAAGAACTATCTGTGGCATATGAAAACCGTAATTTCACAAAAAGTGGACGCACAATGTTTGCGCAGTAAACCGTCGACATCTCCATAGAAACTGAGAACCACGGTGAACCATTGACCCCCGCGTAAACCGAGAAAGTTCCCGGTGAACACAGCAACGAGAGCAATAAACGTTGGATGAGTAAAAGACGTTCAAACCGACGCGGCGTCTTAATCCGCTCATGCACACCGTTTCTTTCAGCTCCTTTTTATCCTCTAATTATACCTTAGCCAAGCTTTTCTTCCGCAGTCTGGAAACTCGAGCGATCTCTCAGCATCGATGGACGATCCGTGATAACATCAAATAGCCACTCGACAGTCTTCGAGGAACATTTCGTCGTTCGGCTTGTCGTGATTGAATTATCCTGTGTAATCAACGAGCTCTATGGAGATTAGGCGTAACTCTGGTTCAAGACGATCTCGTGTAATTCGCGACCCCTTTTTCTTTGATGGCGGGCGACTTGTTAGCGTCTTGGGATTTCAGAATGCTTTTTGTGATGCAAATGAACCGATAATATTCAAAGATTGATGTTGGTACTTGAAATGAATTGGAGGCAGAGGTAACGGAGGATTGTGGAGTGGAAAGTTTATTTTTGGTTATTTGCTTGTGATCTTTTAGTCCTTGATGGGAGTCTGGTATTTTATTCGTTTGGGCTAATATTATTTCGTTAATAATTTTTACAGTATTTGAGTTTGTATTTTTTATAGTTTATAGTTTATTTAATTTGTTGGCTTTTTATGTAGTTTATATTATATGGTTTGTTAATTTTTTACGTAGTTCATATTTTATGTAGTAGATATCATTTTATATGATTTTTTATATTGTTTATTTCATATAGTTTATTTAATTTATAGTTTAGTTTAGTGTTTCTAAATCTAATCTTTTATACGGTTATTTAATTCTTAAATAGCTTGTAGATTATATGGTTTGTTAATTTGTAATATAATTTATTATATTGTTGTTTCATATACTTAATTTATATCCATAGTTTGGCTTTCTTAAATATTTGTTTAATTTTCCCGTTGCGTTGACTTCACTAAAATTCAATCTGCAAATTGAATAACACATACTTCGAGTGCACCCGTTGTATTCGATGGCCAATATGAGCGGCACTTTTGGGACACATACGAAATGAATTTACTATTAATCTAATTTCGTTGTCCACTTCGAATCTCTAGACATAATTTTACATAATAAACAAGTAAAAGATTGAAATCATTAATTAATACAATAATTCACATGATTAAAATTTCACGTAAAAATTTTTAGAATCCTCCTGAATTCTTCGAAAAAATTTTCTTAATTTAAAAAATAATCGCAAGAACAAGAAATACCTCACGATACTTGGGAATTTTTCAAAAATTTCTTCTTACTCTCCACGTTAATCATCTTTACACAATATGGTCGGATTATGCACGCGGATTCATTAGGATCTTAAGGGGGATAAGCTTCACGGCCCATCTGCCATAATATCCTGAGGGGAAGTTGCTGGTTTCTCGAATGGCTTCCCCTCACACGATCCCTTCCTTTTCTGCTTCCTTCCTTCCTTCCTTCCTTCCTTCCTTCCTTCCTTCCTTTCTACGCCAGAAGCTAAACGAACAAAAAATATCCGTACGTCGTGTTCATGGGAATTCACATGCAAATCCCGATGACAACAAGGTGCCTTTTCCTTTCCCGAAGCACGCGCAAAATCGACCATCTGTTCACAGGTATGGAAATTGGACGTGTTTCATCATCCTCCATTGGGTTTCGATCAAATTTCAACTGTTCGTAGTAAGTGTAAATATAACCATTAACCATTTTTTTTTTTTTAACATCTGAATCGTTATTTATAATTTTTAAGAAGGCAAATAGTTAATGGTTTGCTTATTTTATTGAATTATCCAAGTTCAAAGAATCAATCAACAATTTTTCAATAATTCGTAAGAGGAATTTAATCTCTGGCAAAGGATAAACAAGGAAGCAATTAGAAGAGAATTTTATTTCGGTCGTTCTCTTGTGTACAGCATTTCATTCCAATTTCTGCCCGATTTTCCGGCCTCTATCGTTCGTCAATCCGCCGACAAACGTTAATGGGAAAGTGCTCGAAATAAATCGACAGAACACTCTAAAAGCCATCGAACCTCCGCTTATCGATCCGCCGACACCAGGAACGCTCTTCCGCGTTTCACATTTTTTTCAAAGTAATATCCTTTTTGGTCGCAGTTCGTTCGAAAACTCAGAGTGACTCGAACACGGAGGAAAAGATTCATTCGTCTTTCGAGAATTCTTTTTAGAAGAAAAGAGGAGGATTGCCCTTCGATCGGAAAAATGATTCCTCCGTTACGTGTGCACAAATTCATCATCATCGATCACCGATGAAAGATCCAAGTAAACTTATCTCTTTCCCTCGATTTTTATTTTTATCAAACGTTCCCTTCATTCATCTTCTATAAATGGTTTTTACGCTATCTTGCAATCACGGATTGTCGATTCAGCAAACAGCTTTTCTTGATATTTCGTGATATATCGAAGCATAAAGAAGGTATTGATCGTTCGTTCTTGCAGATTCTGAACATCTGTAGAATAATAATATCAAAACTTTTAACAGGAAACCGATCTACCAGTAAAAATAGTACGGTAACAAAATACAATAATCCAGTAACAACTGAATAAAATAATATCCAAGAACTGTAATATATACGAAATTATGGAGCTTTTAACAGATCTGCAAAGCCATCCATTAAAGCAGAAATCCGCTTCTTCATTCGATAAAAATAATATAATCGTAAATACAATTCAGTAACAACCGCATAAGATAATATTTGAAAATACAAAATTATTGCTACAAGATTATGTACACTGCAGTAGATATGATCCTACTAAAAGTTCAATCTCTCGTTCGGGGAAACGATATAATGTCACAGAGCAACATTTCAGTAACCAGCGAATAAAATTTAGAAAATGTCCAAATATCTGTAATATCTAAGAAATATATATAGAATTTATATACCTTCCAAAAAGGTATAGAAAGCTACACTACCAAAGATCTATTTCCTCCAGACCAAAACCCAAACGTTTCACTCGCTCAAAGGATAGTCGCGAGGATATCTATCTTCCAAAGAATACGAAAACAATCTACTTCTTTGTCTATAACAAAACTAGTTACTTAATAGGAAAAATAGTTAATAATTTGAAGTGTAGGAAACTGGCAATCGAAAACCAACTTCCTTCCCTAGAGCAAAACTCAAACATTTCCTCGATTTCCATTTGCATACTCGAAGAAAGAGTTTAAATCCATGCTGAATCGCAGTGAATCGCTTGGCGAAAAATGGCTGAAGCCGCGTGTGCGGAGGCTGCTCTCGCGACAGAGGCTGAAAGCTCCGCGGAGCTTTTAGCCGTGCTGTGTCTATAGAGCTTGCATATCGTTATCAACCCCCTGACAACAGCCGGTCTCCTGTCGGCTCGGGATCGATACAGCTTCTATTGCGATATCAACGCGCAAACCCCATGGCCGGATAGGCGGCGGGGGTGGCGTAGGATTGCGCAACACACTGCTACTCCAACCCCGCCTGCTAGCTCGCCGTTGTGGAAATTCTATAGAAATCGCGCGTCGCCTCGCGACGAAGGCTTAACGCGTTAATTCGCTCGGCTCTTTTCCCTGTTCCTTTCACGGGAATTAAGCCGAACCCACCATGATTCTGGAAAATATAGCTCGCTGAACGAGGGAGAATTTGCTATTCTTTGTGTGATCCTTGAAGGGGAGCCAACCAGCAAAGACTCCTGTTTTCTTTTAGATAAAAATGAAATTTTATGGGATTTAGGGGATTTACGGTTGACAGGATTGTGGATGTTTATGCATCGATTAAAAAATTTATCATGTGCCTTCCGCTCCTTCTTCGTGAAAATATTCAATGTGATAGCGTTTCGAAATTCTCGGACCCTTTTCTTATCTTTTTAATCTCAAATTTAAATTCTTTTGTAATTTTACTGTCTTACAACTTTACGTTATAGAGGATTATTGTATAAAGAGTTATTATGATGAATATTACAACTTATTGTAAAGAATATAATGTACATGAATTTTAAGATCGATTGCGATATTTCTACCTTGAGAATAGCACGAGGGTGTCTGACCAGAGTCATGGAAATAACGTTTCTATTAAGCAGTCGTAAGCGTCTGCTGGGGTTCCCGCTACCCTTAAACCGATCGAGACTTATTATACTTGGGACTATTAATGCGATCAAGTATGGTAATGCCCCGTGAAAGTTATTGGCTCGTAAAGCGGGAAATTTGTGTGTTGCGTCATTTGTCGTGCATCCAACGTAATGAATCGTAGCCCATCTATCAAAAAAGCTTTTCGTTTCCATCGATGTATAAAGAATCAACTTGTAAAGGAAATCGCTCCATACATAATTCACGTAATAACCATAAATATGTCCAATGATATATTTAATGTAAGTTAATTAGTTTTAGTATGTTTTTTTTTATGAAAGAATTTTCTATAAAATAATAATTATACTCATTAGACTAAAACCATGCGCATTCCTAGTAAAAGTTTTGTTTATTGTCTTTCAAATTACACATTTCTCAACATTTGGCTGCTAGACATATATATTATAATTTATGACTCCTGTACCGTACTGAAATAGATCGACTGGTAATTCCGAGACGCCAGCTTCTACTTGTGACAAATAATGTACAGATGTGATTTTGAACTTAAAACTACAGCCGAAAATATGTTAACTCGGGAAAGAAAATCAAAACTCGTTTTACTAACAAATGTTTCTATTGCAGATTATTTTTAAGCATCTTGATATGATATAAAGAATGAGAAACGCTAACAGTTTTTAAGTTCATTTCCCATTGCAAAATGTCAGTGTATTATAAATAGACCTGCCTGTAGTATTTGAAATTGATCTATTTTTATTCACTATTACTTTTATCTTTAAAAAAACGAATTCTAAAATTTCATTCATTTATTTTTAAAGAAATTACAAATTAACAGATTTATTCAGTTTAATTAATTTAATAAAATTAACATCTTTATGAAAAATGAAATCTTAATACCTGAACAATCTCTTAATATTAAATTAATATTTAAATCACAGTCTATAGAAAATTTATATTGCCTATCTTCCAAATTATATAAATATCTTTCTACAAGAATATTATTCCTAACTAACTAATAATCTGTTCTATTAATATTTATTTAACATTATGCAATTATAACAAAACATTATACAATTAAATATAGCAATGAATTGCATCTCCTAAGCATAAGCATATTTCCAAAAGCCATCGATCGATTTTTGCAAGGTTGTCAGGCTATTTAAGAGGGTGCCGGAATTTTGAAAGTTGTTGCTCTATTGTACTCTTCCATTCCCCTTTTTTCCGGTCATTCGTCTCAAGTAGAGTCTACGCCAATGCCGAGGCCCGGTGCTGGCTTCCTAAGGCCAGGTGGTGCACAACCGTTGCCATCCCCAAAGCCCAGTGTTCCGCTCCTGCAGGCAGCTGCAGCTGCGACATACACGCTCCTCCTTGTACGTTTGCTCACGACGCTTGTAATATATATACATACATGTACAACTGCCTGCAATCGAGATCGTTATTGAAAAGTCTAGATCTAGGTCAAGAAAGATTCGAAATTTCGACTTTCTGTTCTTCTCTTAATTATGCTGAATCTCCGTCCAGGTTAGGAAAATCATGCCACCACTTTATTGTTCTAAATCAGTGAGCATATCTTATGCAACTCTCTCCTATCCTATTGAGGTTATATTTTCCTACAATGTGAAAAATTATCAAATGAAACATATATTTTCTTATGGAAAAATTTAAAAAATATTCTAAATAAACACAAGAAAATAATTATATTAAATTTATCAATAATATTCATGCAACTCTAAAATTAAAGTTTAGCCCACATATTTAAATCATATTTAACTGCTGACAATTTAACATATTTGACTTTAATTTGTATCGTATATTTTACGCAAACGTCTTTATCGCGTAAGGTACAAAGTACAAATTGAAATAAAATTCTCCACAATTCAATTATTTTATCCTAAACCGTCGTGAAGCACTTCTGACTCGACGATACAACTTCAGTTCATGGGTTCTCATTGTTTTCATAATGTTCTTCTTTATCGATAATTTCCATGCGGCGATAAACATATATCAATTACCGACCGCGCGAATTTCATTCTTGTCTCACTTGTGTTAAAGTTTTCATGGTTATCGTTGTATAGCGGTTCTTCGAACTTCGGTTGGACAATGGTAGATAAGGTAACTACTTATCAACGAGATATCCGCAAGGTGAGATCCTCCAGATATATAGCGTTTCATTTCACCGCAACCTTTCCGCTTCGAGAGGTTAGAACGTCCGCCTGCCGCCACGCACGAATTGCCAAGGTGTATTG
Organism: Bombus campestris; assembly: GCA_905333015.3. NCBI lineage: Eukaryota > Metazoa > Arthropoda > Insecta > Hymenoptera > Apidae > Bombus > Bombus campestris. The sequence goes on from HG995135.1 coordinate 10,062,848, forward strand.
GTAACCGCACATATTCACACGAACAAGGGCGTGCTCGCACACACACAACCACGTAATGACAGCAGGGAGTTGGGGCAGCAACGAACAGAGCAGATGGGGAGTTTGCTTCTGCAACGAAAGCCAGTCGTTGTAGTGGCTTGGTTCAAGCTGTCCGCCTTTTCCTGGCTTCTCTGCGTGAATTCGCGCTCCTTTCCTCCGGCCTCCCCCATCTTTTGCCGTTTCTCCTTATTCAACCGCGAGAAAACTCAGGTGACAAAACATGGGTCGGTCGCGTGGTACACTTCCTTCCTTCCTTCCGCTTTTCTCACAGCGCCATCTCCTACTTTAGAGTTCCTTTTCGAGATCTCGAGCTATGGCGCGATATTGAAAACCTCGCTATCGAACGATCGTCGATCGATACTTTGCACATAGTGTCGCGTGCAAGCGGGTCAAATTCATTTTGTGGAACAATTACCAATTAGTGTGAATATTTGGATAATATTTCGCAGAATTTTACTTTCTTATTATTCGAGAAACTATGTTGACGGATCATCGTGTACGAATAAATGGTAAATATTCAAATGCTTTGGTATTTCGAAATTGTAACGTGATATTGAAAAAGCTTGATATCGAAGAACCGTTGATCGATATTTTGCTTAGAGTATCGGGTGCAAACGAACCAAATTCGTGTTTCGAAATAATTACTACGAGTACTTGATAATATTTCGCAAGGTTTTCTTCTTATTAATCGAAAAAGTATATTATCGGATCATCCTATACGAATAATAGAAAGTTATATGAATATTCAAACGTTCTAGTATTTCAAAATTATACTTTTCCAGGTTAAGCGTGTCGTAAACTGTTTCATTATCGCACCTAGCGTTTGATTATCGAATTTATATTATAGAAAATACCAAATTAGCAAATACTACAGTTCGGGACACTTAGAGAGGTCTACTTTCCCATTTCCCAAGTTCGGTCCAAGGAGGCAATCGAGGAAATTCCAAAAAGAGCATATTTCGGTCGTGGACTTGTTCTTCAAAATACGTGGGCTTCTTTGAATTGAATTTCAATAAACACGTGCTTGGTAACTATTCTCGATGGCTCTGGCATTATCTTGTCAACGACCGCGGAGACCATTAACTGTCAATACAGCCACTAGGGTGGCGCGTCTCAGACTCTTAGGAAATGTCTTCGGTGAGTATAGAATTTATCTATACGTCTTCTTTTTCTCATCCCCCTTGTCCTCGTTATAAACGATCCCTCCTGCTAAGATTTCAAGTATTTTTACGGTGTCCCACATGTGTGTTGCCACGTGCGTTACGCGTTTATAAATACATTAACGGTTATACGCCATGTCACAGATGTAGAGTCGTTACAGATGTCGCCTATATGCTTTATTTAAATATAAATTACATAATTATGTAATAACATTCAACTTAATTTTTTTTATCACTCTTTCTTCATTATTTTGTAACATTTATTAATAAATACGAATTTAATCGTTATAGTTTATATATATATTTTTTAAATCGTATATAACAGCAATAAGTAATGAATAAATTAGTAAATAATTTAATAGCAGTAAATTACAGTGGCAAATCGAATTATGAATAATAAATTCGCATAATTTTACAGCCCTCTTTATTACATCAATTAAATTGATAATTACTTTCATTATATTTTAATTATATATGGCAAATTTTATACGAATATTTAATAACTTATATAATTCATTTGTCGCACTTGATGAGATATGATTACAGGTTCGTATCGATTATATCTTATCACATATACTTCATTTTAGCTATTAATAGCAGCTTCACAAAATGGCCAACTATTAATCTTCTAATACATATTTCAGTACTAATAAAATTTTACATCCAATTTTTATAACACAGAGTCCTTACTATAATTTCTAATAGACTATTTAACTATGTTACATGTGTACAATAATAATCAAATCAATAATGAACAAATCAAACCAATTTGTATTATAAATTCGACAAACCATTCTACATATCAAGCTTTATAATATCCAGCCTTCGTTTCTAATTCACAGTTGCTTCTAAAGCTTCGACCTAACGTCCATATTCAATTCAATCTAGCATTCTTTCATCAAGAAGAATAGAAGACCGAGTTACTCTCTTTTCAGCCGGTTGGTAAAATACATTGTAGTACGTGAATCATGATTTTCCTGCTTCTCTGTTCCCTCATGTGAATTTTTCATGTGACTATAATGAACGATAGTCAGTGTCTTTTTTTATGTTTTCGTAAGATGAGTAAGAATATTGTTTGTTAAGCGTTTCTCGACCTGAAGGATCCGCTGGTTGACCGGATAGTTGATGGAATTAGCGCACAAGGCACGACTCGACGCAACAACAAGCGAGACATACGTTTTCTTTGTCGCGCGAGGAAGTGGAATTTCATTAGCTATCGCGCGCGCGCATGTGAGTCATCGTTCGCAACGCGTTATGAATTGTTTGACCCTGGTGAAGCCTACTTAACGATTGGGTTTTTAATAGAAAAGCCTTTCTTTCTTTTCTGTACTCGTAAATTTGAAGATTTATTTTACTAAAACCAAGTTTACTGAAATTTAATTGGTTTACTAAATTTTATTAAAGCTACGCATTTTCTGAAATTTATTGCTACTACTAATACTTTCTCTGTGATTTTATTAATCTCTTTCGCCATGAACAATAGGAACTACATAATGAATTCTACGTTACGAGTTACAAATTATGCAAACAGTCGTATTATAATTTTCCATGAGCTTTTCTTTCCTGCAAGTTTTTAACTCATTAAGAGGAGCAACAACGAACTAATTGTTTTTATGCCTCGAAGCTTCAAAATTAATAATTAATTAATCTAATAAGAATGATATACTAGGAAAGTATAGTCCAAATAAGGGTTACTTGAATGGATAATTAGCCTAATCTCGAATGGTTCTGAAAGTTTTGGGTTCGCGGTTTGATAATTATTAATTAATGCCAGAAATTACGTTAGAGAGCATCAGACTCCCGCGAGACTATTGGAAAACGTGGTACGCGTCTATGTTAGAATTAATCAGAGGTGAACGGATGGTAATTAGCTTGTTCGCAACTTAATTAGTTCGTTGAACGCGCACACAAATGAAATATTCATTTTCTCTGATGCTGCTGCATAAAAAATACATTTTACACGATATGTTAGTGCAGTGTAGTAAGAGAACTAGTTAGGAAAAGGAAAGATATTAGGTATCCGAGATATCGTACAATTCTTCGAAAATTAAAGAATCAAGCACTATAAGATTATATGTATTTGGTTAATGACGCGATCATGTGATTCACCGACAGTATGTCGTTTAGCAATATTGTTATCTCTAGAAAATAGAATCATCTTTTCCTTTTGTTGATTTTTCAAGTTAGATTAAAAATTTGGCGTAAAAATCTTGTCCTTTACATTCTGAGCTGATAAATTGTTCGCGCAACATAATGTTATCAAAATTGAAATCCATGTCGACAATAATATCAATACGTCACTATTTCTAGCATAGATAATATTCCAATATCAAAATCAGTCCACGCATCGACAAGCAATTTTACACTAAACTTCCACTATCTGTCATCTAGAACTACCCTTCAAACCCTCTAAAAATCTTTCAATTTCAATGTGTAATACCTTCGAACTCAAACCTTCCAAACCAACATCACCGTTTGATTCTCTAATAAGCCACGGAACGATGCTTGATCCGATATTTCGAAAGAAAACCACATCACCGTTCGTCGATCACTAACCACCCCTGAAAACTATCTACGATCCCTTTGAAGTTCATTTCTGCACCGTCTGCGATAGTTAATCTGCTGTCAGGGTGAAAAACCGGCTGTTATTTTCCTATCGACGAAGCTACACCCCCGCAACGTCTCCGCGAGCCTCTACGTGCGAAACGCGACAGATGCAAAGCGGAGGGGGTGGCCACCCTATCGTTTAACTTCGTTAATCCGATTGTTCCTTGGTCAACGATGGTGGCCGTGTTAAAAGCGCCGCGATGGGAATATGCACTTGTCGTCCTGGGGCATTTCTCGCGCGAATTCCTAGGGGTAGGTTCGCGTCCCTAGGGTGAAACTCCCTGAACACCTTTGTGCTGCAACATTTGGCAGTGATTAGGGGGCGAACACTGGAAGGAAGGGAAAAAATGGTGCAAAAATAGTTCATGGTGGAAGTTTTGGAATTTAGGAATTGTTTTTCTTCAGCGACAAGTGCGAAGTGTGACGGTTCTATTGATGATGAAGAGTAGGAACTATTTTTTATAAATACGAACGTGAAATGTTAATTGTGGAATGTTTCTTCTGCTTTGGTGAAAAGTAGGTATGGAATTTTAATTAATTGAAATTAATTATGTGGGAATTAACACGAGGAATTAATTGTACATGCTAAAAGGAAAGTTTTGATTGAGTAAGAAGATTTTGAATTTTTCTGTAAGAAATAATGTTTTACAGCATCTTAATTATTAATTGCGAAGTTCTGTAGACTGATTATTTATACTTTATTTCTCGTACCTCCAAAAAATTCCTGCTACATAATTATCATTTTAATTTAGCCTCTTCTAAATTAGCTAGTGCTAGTTTGCTACACACAAATAAGAACATTAATTTCGTAGTTTCATCGTTGGTAATTTTCAAGACATACCAGGTAACATTCCTTGTACAGACAGCTACACGGAATTCAGATAACAGTACTAATATCATACTTCTTTAAATTTCTCCGGTTTCCTTATTTAAAACTCGTATCTTTGATCTCAAACTGTTCTCGATTCTTTCTATACGTAATTAACAAAAGTAAACTTTTAATTAATTATCTTCGAAAAAAAGCGGAAAAAATTGAGAAACTTAAATTATAGATAGAAGTTGCATGTATTCTCGATACCAAAATATGTATATTATCTTCATGAAATTATTGCTGTTGTTTGGATTCGATCGATAAGTTCTCTTTGAAGCGTGCAAGCCATTCGATGATCGAGCAGACGGTGTTTATCCTTCGTGATTCGAGATTACATTGATCGAAGGTGTACACCGATTTTCTTGGCATTCCGACGATTCTGCCGAGTTCGAAGACCCTGCACGCTTCTAATCATTTCGACATATTTACATTCGCGTGTAGATGTTAGCTTAATATGCCGATTGTTTATGATCACGTGCATCACGTGCACGCGATGCAGCTTCTCCCTTCTTTCTCTGATTACTTTAATCATAGATATCATATGGACATAGACTGTGACTTCTCTTTCTCTCTTATAAGCTTCTGTTTTTCTCAGCATGGTTACGATGCAACATCGTCTCTTACTCATGCGTACAAGTCTCCGCCTCTTGTAACTGCTTCCTTGTCATATAGTAGCACAAAATTGCATTTTGATGGCCAGTATTTTGAGAATATTTTTGGAGAATTACCTATTAATTTTACTACTCTAATCTCTCATTTAACCAAAGTTTCTTGATAGACAGAGAGACTCTTATTGTTCTAAGAAAAGCTGCAACAGAAAGTCGCTTTTCTTTACCTCAAAGAATTTTGAACTAGCATAAAACTGAAACAAAAAGTCATGTCTAGCAACGAGAATCCTTCCCTACTTTTCTCTATCTCAAAAATTTTTGAACAATTTAAAAGCACGATATAGAATATGTAGCTTAGTAGTATTTAGTTGAGCGGTAAAAAGATCTGCACATATCATTATTTCCCACTGAAACATTTGTTCACCAAGTTGTTCATTTTCTTTCTTGGCAGCATTAAAATTTCATTTCCTAAATATGAATGATTATATAACCATATACTTGACCTAATTTATTAATAATATAATTATATTTATAATTATATAAAATATAATTAATAATTTATTTCTATTTCGACCTCCTTAGCACAGAAATGGGTTTGGCTTATCATTCTTCACACTCATCCCTTAATATCTTTTATGCTCAAAACAGTTACACACTAGCCTAGTCGTAAATTTTCTTAACCTATGCTTTACTTAAATCTGTTTCATCTATTCTCTCAACACTTTAACCCAAACTTGTCCAATTCATTAGTAAGCAAATATTGTAATAAATACGATGGTGTGCCACTGTATTTGTACAGGATCCGCAAAACTTCATCGAACGTCAACACAGTGCCCAAATAACCCTCTCAACGCCTCTCTACAAAACACCCCAGTCTCCTCATCCTATCCCGAACCAGAAACATCCTTGAGAGTCTGAGACGCGACTTCCTGTTCGTTAAACATCCCCCCACCTCCACCACTGCTCCCGTTCCCGTTCACCGATTCAGGTACGCGTTATTATTACACGAACGTGCCGCAAAGGCTCGCGCGTTGCCACCTTATGTAACCCACATAGTTATTGCGGGGCAAGAAAAGAAGGAGGTGTATATCCTCTGGTCTTAGGATAGCGGGCAGGAGCAGAGAGCGAGAGAGTTCTCTGTCGCAAGAAGAACAGAGAGCAACGCTCACCTTTCGGTGAGTCAGGCAGCGGAACGGCCATAGATCTCGAGAGAGGAGGAGTGAAAAGAAACGTCGGAGGGAAAAGGGAAGGAGAGGCTCGTTCTAGCGGAGGACTAAGTAGCTCGGCAAAGATCACGGCGTCGGGCGTGGGAACAAGGCCCCTCCTGGCTCTGTATACGCTGCTCTCGACACACGGCGAACATTACTGGAACTTCCTCGGTGTGGCACTTGTGCCACGGATGCTTAACAGTACTTGGAGTGGCTGATTCCACCGGGTTAGACCGCGTCGGTCGCCACGAAAAGCGAAGCGTAATCGCTGAACGTGCGCTGCGCTAGGTCGTAGTGTTGAAGATGCGTGTTCTCTGACGAATCGTTCTGACGAATGGAACACCTAAAGTTTGATTGCTTTCATTGCTATCGAGATAGCTCTAGACTAGGGTTACAGTGGATTTCTGATAATAAGAATAAATGTAGAAGCATTTATGGGGAATTTTAAGATACTAAATTTATAGAATGCATGAAATGTACGAAAACATATGAAATATCTGACAAAAAGAATTTGTTATCATATTTAGAAGATGAAATATAGGCTCAGGTAGTTCTTACTCTTTCAATCGTATGCATAAAAATATAAATTCGCAACCTATAAATATTCGCAATCTACTTGTGAGTATATGTATTTCGGTTTTCAGACGATCTCTTTGTTAAAACAGACAGCTCGTCAGAATATATTCACCGTAATAGCCATGAGATTATCCTTTCCAGATTTTCGTTGCTTCAAACGAGATCAAAGTTTATTGGCCAACGAGCTGCTGGCAGTGGTTTGGCGATCTTCTGTGGCTTGTGAAACTAGGTTCAGTCAATTCATGTATACAGATTGGTTTATGGACGATGATCGATTCAGTGAAGTAGTAGCCTCCTATAAATATCCATTACTTCATTTCCATTCTATCCTTATATACCTAACAGCCTTCTGTAAAGTACCTATCATTTGAATTTGGACAAATCAATATATTTATGTCTTCATATATTATTCTTCGTATATTATTTCAATGGTTTTAAAGGGGTAATAAATTCTTGACAAGCTACTGATAGGCCTAAGTGACACTAACGGACCACTCTTCTTATCACGACAATTTTCTTTGGCGATAAAAAGGGTTCGTCGAACGAACGGAGCAGCAGGAAGCGTCAGTTGAGCGCAATTTTCTACTAGAGATTTTTCGCGCGCCCCAGAAATAGAAACTTATTACTGTCAATGGAGGCGGAGGGTGGCTGGCTCGGTCAAGGCTCCGTTTATTTACATCGTGCAAAGGACATCGCGTTCACATCGCGGAGGCGGTCGGGCATTGTTACATCGGCGCTCCAACTCCCTATGTAACAAATTACTTTCACTTTGGCACCGGTGATAATGGTAGGTGTAGTGGCGTGTAACGTGGTATTCTAGCTTGGCATTGCTGTTAGAACGTCTGTATATTAGGAACGAAACGTTTTCGATCGATCGTCGCTCGGCTGGAAGCTTGAGTTGTTGTTTGAAGCCACAAATTAGAACATTCGGAGCTTCGGTGGATTCTATCATAATACTTGCTGTGTATTTTAACATAATTAAATATAACGATAAACTGCAAATTTTTTAAATGAAACGAAATTTATTCGTTATTAAACCGTGAATGTGCGTGTAACATTTTTGCGAGCACAACTAAAGAAATTAAATGGGTGCAGAAATTTCATATTTGGTATTTGATATACACTGCTCTAAGATCGTTTTCTACGTGATTTTTATATTCATTCCTTGTGTATATTCAATTCATCTTTATGTGGTACCACACAAGTGTTGCAAACTTCTTCGATTCTGTCCGTTTAATTTGAACAGAACTGTTCATAGTGACCCTCTTAATCATCTTGAAAAATACATCTTTAATGTGCAAACTCTTTAAATGTATGAGCATCTGCAATTTATTATTCATTATAGTAATAATTTACAATGATTTATTCGCAATTTATATAATGATTTATTCACTATAGTATCTTCTTACGTGTCACAATCGCAAATACATAGTCATCAGATAACGCTTGAAATAATCACTACAGGCAACATTCCAAATAATCAATAAGGCTGGTACTTGAAATGTTCACACAAAAAGAAAGAGAGGAAAATAGTAGTCAAACTTGAAATAGTGAAGAGGCGTAGTCGTTCGGTAGCATCGAGTTTTCTCGATCGAAGATCGCAGGATCTTTGAATACGCGCGAGGAGTACGCGTCAGATGTAAGGATCCACAAGAGGTACACTTCCGTGCAAATGTGTGTCACGAGTTTCCCACGAGATGAACCGGCGAATGGCAACATAGGCGCGGGCATAGACCAATTACTAGCGTAGACTCTCATTGACTCACGATTTACGCGAGCTATCGGTCGATACTGGCGAAACGCGCTCGCGATTAAATCCGCTGAACGTGTTGTTGCACGCAAACGATGGTCCAGCGACTTGTAAACGCGTTCTAAAGGACGATTATTAAATGTAAATGTGTACTTGACTAGTCTGGTTTCGTGGAAAGTTGTTTGATCATGTTCGCTAATATTTGGAACGAATTTGGTACAGGAGTTCTAATTCGTGTAAGAATTTATATGTTACAATCTGTTAAATATCCTTTTCAGTGTTACAGTTTTTGTAACAAGTAGGATAATCGAATGACTTGATATAATTCTATTTTAAATTCAAACGTGGATCAATTATTTCACGAGAAACAATCGATATCAAGACTTTATGCTAATAGTTCGTGGAATGGTGGTAGATCACTGGAAGATTCTCGTAACGAGAATCGGATCAAAGTAAAGTATATCTTTCGTTCGTTTCATCGTGAGGCATTAATTATAGTCCACTAAATCAGCAGACGGCTAAGCGTGTCTTTGTTATGCTTTCTTGCTCACTTTCACCTGCCAAACGCTTTCTTTCCCGGCTGTACCGTTAATTCAACGACAGGTGATCTTGTGGTCATCGTTTTTCGTATCATTATTTTTATTTTGAAACTTCTGCGCTTACCAATGTTATTTTTTAAGATTTTCTTCTAAAACTTCCTTAAAAAGTATATCATCTTTTAAGGAAGACAATAATTCCTGTACAGAATAATTGACTTTTAGCTATTTCAACACTTCTTCTCCTTATACAAAATGTTACAAGTATAATGAGGCTTATTATACATACTTCTTCGTTATTATATTTGGTAGTTTTTCAAACTTACGCAATATCAAATAGTTGGGAAAAATCAGGATTTCCAGTTCTAAAAATATTATTTTCCACAATAATTTAGAGGAAAGGTGACAAAATTTTTAACATTAAAAAATTGTAAAGTTCTACACGTATAGAAATCTCTGTGTTCCTAGACATTTAAACCCATCTGTTCACGAAAATTTGTAGCTTTTCTTTATTTATATAATTTTTGGGAAAAATGCATTTGTATCACTTTTGCACTGAACTCTTTTATTAAATCTCTCTCCATATTAAACAAACTCTATCAGCTGGCAATCATTTCTTTTCAAATACACGAAAACATCTCCAATAAACCTTACTTGTCGTACTTCTTCAATTCTTTCGAAATTCTGCGATCCTCCGGTCAAAACTTGCTTCTCGAAAATTTTCCAAAAGCTCTCCGGCAGAACGAAGAAAGCCTAATCATATTCTTCAACCAATATATTCGACCACATGGAAATCCACCTCGGGCTCGTTCTGATTTCTCGAAGAATCGTACGTGTATCTAGAATCATCGATTTGATTCGTCCAACTCGCACCAACCGGTTCCAGAACGCAGTTCAATTTCATCCAAGACTGAACATGCCTGAAAGAGAACAGGGAAAAATTGGTCGGGTTTTATTGCGACCAGCCCGCGAAAATCGTAATTTGTCAGGGTCACGAAGCTTTGGGATTCGCGAAAATCGGGCGCAGAAGGGTAGTGGCCTCGTTGCACCAACGATCGAGCGTGATCACAATGATTTTATTTTGTTCACGGTGGCTTGTTTCTTTAAAAGCTTCGCTGTCAAGTTGGTACTATTGTCTATGGTTTGCTGAGAATTGCAACGTACGGAGAAGATTCAGTGTAATTGTGGGTTCTTTTAGTGAATAAAATCTGATTGACCTTTTCCCAAAATTAGAATTATGATAATAGAATTTTGTTACTCCTTTTATTTGTAGCAATCCTATAATTTAAATTATAGCGTATCTTTAACCAGTCGGGAATTTCTTAGAGAAAATATAAATTTAAATTAAAGAATTAGTATTGCATTACTTATCATAAAATATTCATTGGATAATCTTAAATGATAATTTAAATGCTACTTTAATTAATTAGATAGTGTATGGGAACTTTAATAGCATAAAATGTTGGATTAATTAAGATAGAAAACAAATTAATAATCATTCGAAGCTATCGGTATACACAGGTGCTTTCGATTTCGTATCAACGAGGATGACAGTCTGATCTTGTGCGCCGATTAAGAAAACAGGATGCAGTGGTTTACATGTTAAGTAGATGTTAATTGTATGGGACTGCGGTTAACCCGTGCTACGGTCTCAGACCACAAGATAGCGATGGCTTTCTTCATTCCCCTGAGTCGTTTATCGAAAAACATCGCTATCTTAGAAAATACTATCCACCCATATAATGCACCAACCGCATTCTATACAAATTCTTGCAGTTCTAAGACAAAAGTACGAAAGTTCGTTTTCAAACTAGTATTAAATTCTAAGCATTTTTTGCAAAACAACACCTTAATGCATACATAAATAAATTAATCTAAATCCACGTTAATGCATATATTAATAAATTAATATAAATACACGTTGATGTATACATCAATGAATTAACATAAATACACATTAATTTACATATATTACAATTTGTAATGTAGCAAACCCGGCTAAGTTATTACTCCTATTATAACTCGACAATGAAACACGTTATCGCTAATTATCAGACACTAAATCTCGTTAAACAATTAAAAAATCTCCTTTGTCGGGCATCGTAGGATCATCGATCTCTCTTATATCAGATTTGCTCCGCAGTTATAGGATCACATGTGTTACCAGGCGTACATGTGACGCTTATTAACAGTGTTCACGTTCCCGCGTCGATCATCGGGGATCGATAGGGTCGAGGTCAAGGGGCCAGATTCGCGATGATCGACTATGACCCCGCCGCAATCGTAAAAGCGTCTGCTGCACGAGTCCAGTTGATCGATGATCCGTTTCAAGATCGATTTACCAGCTTTCAAAGCGTATACTCGCTAGTTGCTACTGAGACGCATCTTTTCACGAAGATCAAACTCCTTTTTATTTAATTATAGCTAATCACGTGCTCTTCTTTGTCCTGTTAATTTGCTTGTTTGATATAATTTTCTTACACATATTTTTCTGAGTTTTTTCCATTAGCAATTTTTAAAAACAGATGTATTTTAAAGAGGAATTTATTCCCTCTTTTTTCAGTATCATTCAGTTTCGTATATCCAAGATTTGGTGGGAAACTTTTTTCAGTTGGATCCTGAATATTTTAATAATTTTTTGATGTTGTAAGATTGTTGAAGTTATATTAAACACGTTTGTGTTCGTATATAAAAAGTATCTTATATAGAATGAATTATTCATTCTCATAATTACATTAAAATGTCATTGACACTATCAGTGAAACGAGATATTGCGTTATGCAAAAGTGACTTAAGCTTCTTGCTGCCTCGAAACAGGAAGAATCATACAATACATATGGCGATCAGACGATATGCACATACAATTGATTAATACAGCGGAAGACTTCATAAATACATCAGATGAAAGAGGAAGGTAACCAAGGAAACATAATAAAAATGCATAGATGAAAACCGATAATGGTGAAAGATTTGCTCAAAGTTATACTAGATGCCTTCTTCAAATTCTAACTCCACTCCTTCATTCTTCATCCTTCGACTGTAACGTTTCCAATTGTTTTATTAATCCCTAACATCTCAATCTATCGTTCTCCAAATAATCGCCATGGTTATTTTCAATTGAAAATTTGTATCACCTACTTTAATGTAGCTATTACATATTCTACGAAACATCCAGCATCTTCTTCATCTTCGACTTCCTCCAACAATCGAAAGAAAAGTCCTAATAAGAGAAAGAGAGAGAAAGATTTATTCATCTGTGCGTCATCATGGTCGTTACCACCCAGCACGAAGGTCTCACCTGGTCTCACTGTACAATGATTCAATTCCTGCGGATGGACGACAGTTGGCGCGCGACGATCGCTCGATTTCACGCGGGAAACGCTCTGCGTTTTGAACGGGACACGCGGCCGTTGCCGAGTCCTAGACGATTATCCACACCGATGCGTGTTTCCTTGGCGCGATTTCCTTGTCGTAGTCCACTATTCAGCGTGGGAATCCGGCGTCGTGTACCGTTGCGTCTTGTCGTCGTTCTCGTTCGTTGTGCCGCCGAAGCAACCATGATTTCATTTAGACCCTGGTAATCGCCGCCTCTTCGATCCTGAAGGATGGTCACTGCGAATGGAACACGATGTCTAGCCTGGATTTACTCATATGGTGTACAATAAAAGGTAGACACAAGTTTGGCGCTTAAACGATTCTGAAATGGGGAGGGGCACTCAGGACAGTATATTTTATATTGTTTTATTTTTCTATTGCTTTCCTCAATCGTTATCCCTTTTATTTATTACATGTACTAGCTACGAGTTGCTGCGGTGGCGAGTTTTAAATGAATAAGGGCTGCTTCTACTTTGCACGGTATATTTTCAACAGTTGACGAATAGCTGCGTGTTCTTGGTGTTGCTTGGGGTTTGAAGGGGTGATGGATTGGTGAGATTGGATTGAGAGAGGTTGGATACTTCAGCGTGGATGTGGATATTTCTGGATGGATTGGAAATTTGTTGCGAAGAAAATTGACTCTTATTCCTCCTAAAATTAAAAAGAAAAAGTTACTCGGGTTTGAACTAAGAAAAGGCGAGTTTTAAAGGTAGTTGTAGTGTGTGGACTACTATATCTTTACTAGGGTATCTTTGGCAATTCTATCTTGCAAATTGCATCAAAGATACTTCCGCTTCTTTTGGCACAGAAGGAGATTATTTTCAAAGGAATATGGTTTTTATTGGTCATAAATACATCCTTGATATTAATGGCGTCTCATTGTTCAGATAGCATATAGATTGATAGAGAGCTGTGAAATAAAGGATTCGTGAGATAGTCTACGAATGAATGAAACAATAGACTTTTAATTAACCGGAAACAAATTATCCAGTTCCCTTTTTTATACAGGTACGAACACGCTCTATGTTCATGAATAAGTATACCATGCAAATAATATATTTTTGTCTCTATTACATAGTATTCAGCTATATTCAGCCGAAATTTACAAGCTTACAATTAATTTTTAAATATTCCACTATGGAAACAAACATTGTCAAAAGCGTATCTTGAAATTTACCAACAAAGATAATAAAGATTTGGGGAAAATTTTCCAATACTTCATTATAAATATCACACCTCGAATTCTCCAAGTAATCTTTTAACATAAGTAACTGTTAAACCGAGCCTGTTCTAAAGCTACCTCCGCAACTCTTTGACAAAGATCAAAGCCACGAAGCCAGGAGTTTTCAAATTACAACCAATTACCAGCAAAAACTGCATCCTCCAGGCATCGACACTCTCAATTACCAGGCAGCAGCCTCCGATCTTAGCCTCGATCTCTTGAAACTTCACGAAGCAATCCCAACAACCAACACCCAGTATTCCTCACATAAAAACTAACAAACTCAAAAAAGCTCAGCGAAAGAAACGTACAGAGTAACCAGTAAAATAAACCTCTCAATAAGTCTGTCAATAAGAATCTTTCTCTTCATTCCCACCAAAACCAAAACCGACTTATACATCACTTGACTCCGCGAAAACATAATCTTTCACAATTTCTCGCGCACTGAAAAGCTGAAAGAAAAAGCAGAACGATCGTTGGAAGGGCTGCACGCGATCGTTTCTACTGATCGAAGTCGATTACCGGCCGTGGATTCCCTTTGAATCGTTGAAAAGTGGCGCGTTACGAGCTAACGGTATCTCGAATGAAAAAGAAGCGAAATCGTTCGCGCTGGGGTGACGAACGAATTAGAAATTACAATCGAGTGGTCGACTGGTTCATAACACGCGCCTTAGTCAGACCGTGAGAAACCGGCATCCGTCCGTGTGTTATTTTTGCCGGTGATCCATGGATCGTGACCAACTGGATCGATCGGAAAACAGGGACCGCAGTTTCGGTTCGTTAGCGAATTAATGCCACCGTGCAACTTCTTGCTGAGTATTTGTAGCATTTTTCTGTACTCCCTGGTGACCGATAATGTCGTACAGATGAGTCACGTTAGTGTACAAGTATAGAATGCTAGAATTTATTTTGAATTTCATATTTTCACGACTTTATGCTTCTAATATCAAGAACTTTAGATAATTTACGGAATATTGGAATTGGCTGTTATAAGGGAATGTGGTTCGCGCTTGAAGAATTCAATTTGAAATCAGTTTTCGATAGTTTTGCTTTTCTATAGAAGTGCCATGACATTTTGTCAGGTATCTTCTTTTTTGTGGTTTGTGGAAATTGCAGTTAAGTGAGGAATAGCAAATATCTAATTTCAAATATGATAATCTGGAATTTTGAAAACATATACGTTCTTCTTTAGGATGTTCCGCAGGAAGTTCCAATTACTCCTAAAAGAGAAACAGTATCATTAATATAACAATTAAAGAGGCATACGTTCTCTTCAAGAAATTGTGTCAAGCGATTAAATGTTGTCAATTCAGTTCATACGATTTTATGTATTTTTATCTGTGCAGCGATAAAAAGAATATTCAAAGTTTATTTCAATCTGCAATACACTCGCCATTATTTCTTACAATTCCTCAACAGTTTCCTAATTCCATCTTCACGAAATGAAGTTTACAAATACAATAATATAAATTACATACTGTTAAAAATCAATCAAAAGCTCACGATCTCCATAATTATCCCAATAATCATCGCTCTTGTGTCATTTCTCCAACAATTTCAACAAGTGAAATGAAACTAATATATCGCTTCAAGTTTGGCGAAGCTTAAAATTTCGAAGCTTAAGCGTAAAATTTCATCAAAAGTAAAAGATCGAGGAAGATACAAACTAGACCGGAGGAAGTGCATTTCCTTTTCCAATGATAGTCAGCTCCTAACGTAATCCAGAGAAATGGCGACGATGGAACCGTCGCGCTTATTCTTGTAGCTGAGAAAATCTGCACTCGAAACAACAGTCCTATCAACGTTGATGTGTATGGGAAATGACGGAAGCCCGCAAAAGTCGAGGAGTGGCGCACGCTTCCTGTTGCCGGTTATTGTTAACGGCACTTTTCGGCGCGCATCCGCTCCCGGAGAAAGCGTATCGGCCGATGCTCCTTACTCCTTGTGCCGCGGCCGCTTCCGCTTGAGTAGCGTGTGGTTTCCGGTGCGTGGCGCACGTACAGTGTCGACTGCGATACACACCGCTTCCCTGCGCATATCGATAGTCAGTCGGAACTGGACTGTCGTTCGTGACGGTTGTGGTCCATGTTAATCCCGTGATTTTTCGATTTTTTTTTTTTTTTCGTTGAAATCTTTTGCTGATTCATTTTTTTTTTTTTTTGGTATTTTAGTTGGTTCGTTAAAATTGTGATTTTTTGCTGGTTGATTTCTTTTTGTATCTTATTTAGTTTATAAAAATCGTGATCCTCCGCTGGTTCATTTTTAAATATTTTACTTGCATGAACAAAAAAGTAGTACTTCGTTGGTCTATCTTTTAATATCTTGATTTTGGTTTTGATTATATTTATCAAGCAGATCAGCTTTACGCGAGAAAAATTTTGTGATATGTTTTAGTGATGAGAATAGAGTGACTTATTTTTTCATGTATGAAGTCCAATTTTGTTTAGTAGTGGAGAATGATTGTTAATTAGTTAAAATTGTCTAGCTCCAATTAGAATTGTAGTTGGAAAATTACTTAGATCTCTGGTTATCGGTATTATAGTGTGTCGTATAGTAATATAACACATCGTATTCTAAACTCCGTTCATATATGTTAATTGAACTTATATCTTCTGTTTAAATTGCGTCAGCTTTAATTAGTTGCACCATGAACGAAATAGATAAAACACTATCTTAAATTTACATACAGAACTGTACTGATCGAGTCTTATCGTTTCCTTTCAAGCTTCAACATTGCATTGCCTTGTTCAATTAGCATAATCGGAGCCAAAAAGTCTACATATATAATTAATTGTATTTTATAAAAACATAAAATGCTTAATTATCTTATCGAATGCTATCACCTTTTTCCAAGTTTTTTCAAGCTTAAAATGATATATTAACTTAATTGTTCCTATAAAAAAAAATAAGGTTCCAAGAAACAATATTGCAATTACGTCAAAAAATTACGATATCAAGTATTAAATTAACTTAGCAATTTGAGAAAAATTTTCCACCAAATCACAAAATTCTCAGACACTGGCAAATCTTTAAATTTACAGTTTTTGGACATATTTCTATCTAAGTTCGCTTCTAAATTTACCAAGGTCGAAAAAAAATGTTTAAAATTTGTCAACTTTTGTTTATGCCCTAAATTAAACCCAATCAGTTCAGACACAGGCAAGTCTTCGAATTTTCCTATCGATCACCAGCAGAGGACAGATTAGAAATTTGTCCAATTATCGACTCCCATGCGTAAATTAAAAATTACATGTAAAACTCGGAAATTAAAAATTTGTTCTGTGATCGCGGATAAAACCGATCGCTCCTTGATTTCGCATGGACCATTGGGAATGGCGACGTTTCCAGTTGTGGCCTGGGAATATCCTGGACGTAGCCTGGGAATATCCTGTCAGAACTCTCGCATTCCGGATCACCGAGTCGGAGTTATGAAATACCGAAGTGGAAACGCTCGAGCTGCCACGAGAGGTGGTTTTGCATTTCAGTTTCTCGATCGAATTCCATCTGTTCTCTACCTCTATTCGTTATACAACTATCTATGTATCTCCATCACTTTCCTTGGCCGCTTTTGTTTCGTGCAAAGAAACTGACTCGAAGGAATTTTCCGGTTCTCATAACGTTTTTCTCTTACAAGCTTCGATATTTACGATAATTGAGGATCTTTGGAAATACGTGTGGGCAGAAGTCGACGAAAATTGAGACTCATTCTGATGTATTATTATTTTTATAATGGTTCCGTTGGGAAATCGTGTAATTTAACTTCAATCTTATTTCATAGATGTCGATTGACCTGTGGACTATTCTTTAGCGGAACCCTTTGAGTTCCTGGAGGAAAGCTCGTGGGCCTTCATCCATAAACACTCCTTTCATTTTCGTGTGCCTTCTGTGAGGGTCAATTATAGCCAATTATAGAGTTATACAATGATGTGTTCTGATGATATAATAGGTGAAACTGTTGAATTCTTTTGATGAAATTTTGTTTAGGTTCAGCTTTTGTTTTGATAAGATTTAAACACACTAAGTCCTTTTAGTTAGTTTTAAAAGAATATGTTATATTTTTATAATGTACCTTAGGAATTCGTAAAGAGTAGAATATGCATATCTCAGTAATTCAAGGTTCCTTTTATTGTCTTTGATTATGAAGTTTATTAAATTTAATACGTGTGGAATTATTAAATCAAATTATCAAATTATATAGAATTAGAAAATCTTCGAATATAGATTAACGTGTGCCATTTATTTATTGTTACAGCACCAAGATCATCCAGTGCAGGCACCAACAATCTACCGCCACTGACGTTCCATCAGGTTCATGGTGAGAATATCAGACTCTGCAATGGCGGTACCATCGCCAGAAGATACGAAAGCTTCTGCAGGGGCATTACATTCAGCGCACGACCCGTCCGGGTTGGCGAAAAGGTAAATTTTATTAAAAATTATCACCATTCGCTCGATTTACTTATCAAATTATTCGGTATTAATATGTCGTAACAAAGTTTGAAAAATGTTTAACAAAAGACAGTTATTGTAAAGTGAACAATTTATAGATAATTTGTAGGAACAAGCTCTATTAACGTACTGTTGAATATTTATTTCCTTGATTATAATTTCACGCATAATTAATTATGTACGTGTTTATCGACGCTGTCAATATATTTGTCGTAACAATTAACAAAATCAATCAGTTTTAATCTAATTTTCTTAATCTAAGAGATAGTACCAATCCATTAATTTCACGAGACAATGTAACCAGAGAATTAGTCAAAGTTATACATCATTCTTCGTTCAAATCTCACTGAAAAAAGCTCATCAATCATGAAATCCGCAATTATACCAATACGAATGCAACATTCTCAGGAAACACACTGTCGAAGTCAACCAACACGCGTAATAACAAGTCTCAGCGAGGTCGATGCAATTAATCGATTCGAGCCGCAGATATTTCCCCACGGTGGAAAACACTGTTTTTCCCGCGTTTCCTCGTTCTCTGCCCGTAAATCGTATACACCAGGGCGACGGTTAATTGTGAGAATCGGGTGACTCTTGTTCCGCTCGACGGCTTTCGTCATTTGCATTTTCTGCATGCGTCTATCGAACTTAACGAGCGACTGACCCTGAAGAATGGCCGAGTCATTTCACGCGGGCTGATAATTTAGCTTTAGATTAAGTCGATTTAGATCTTTTTCTCGAGGAGATCATTTAGTAAAATCCAGTTTGTTTCTCGGCCGAATACATTAAATTAAAATAGAAACGCAATAGTAAAAAATGGGATCTGTGGTAACTTTGTTTGTAAATTAATTAAAAGTACATTTGCTTTTTTGCTAATTAGTAATGCCACTCGAAAACTATGCTAACCGCAAAAGGTTAAATGTTACTTCAGAGAAATGAGCGTTGTGCGTTAATATGGAGATTTTCTCCATATTAAAAAATAGATTTTTGTTTTAAACTTTACATGGGTTAGATATTTTGAGGATCTTTTGTAATGTTAAAACATAGAACATAGGGAAGTCGAGGTTATTATTTGTTTTTTTTTTTCTCCAATTTTTCCTTTAGAATATGCTTATGTTATTATTCAATAGATTTGCTTTCTCAGAGTTGAAATAAAAACGAATGGCAATGAGTTAAAATTAGATTAGATTGTATCAGATTTATCAGACATGAGAAATAGCTAAATATACAGTTTCATTCGTGATCTGTAACGTCTGGAAAAGTGCCAGGAACCAATTAAGGGTGAAAATATAATGGAAACCATTTATTGGGGGTTGAAAGCTTAAGCACTTTTCTGAAATAATGTTTGAACAGTTCCCAAGGAACATGCGAGTTGGTAAAAAACTATATGAAACCAGAGGAGCCAATTTGGAATGAAAATGTAATGGGGTTCAATCACCGAGGGTTGAAGGGTTAAACACTTTTTTGAAATAATATTTAAACAGTATCAGAAGAATATGAGTTGGTAAAAAAACTGTATTCAAAGAAAAAAATTTGAATTGCGTTTTTGGGTCAATTGTTATTTCTTGACTGAACAGGATCTTCTATACGCAAAGTTGTCCAGCTGATTCGAGTTCATTGATTCGGAATGGAAGCGCGTGGCAACGGGTACGAAGTTACGTTGTGGAGGAGAGCGTGGGCGAGCCATTCGAAGGCTCCTCGTGGATTTCACTAAACGCCTTGGAATATCGAATTTGTCTCGCGAGACTTGTGCGATTTGTTTCAATCTCAACCTCTTATCATGTGCTTCTATTGGTACTTGTTTCGATAGCGTTAATTGCTTGTTGCTATGATATCGTGTTATGTGCAAGATATTGAAACGTTTGAAATATGACGTGCTTTTATTGAATGAGAACAATAATTTCTAATACGATTTTTACCTTCTTTTCTTTAAGTATATGTATATAGAGCTTTGGAAATTGAGTTATCTTAACTTGATATCTATCTCTGTGTGATATCCAGCAAATATCACAAGTGTTGTGTTTATCTTCGAGATCTTCGCCAAATATTGATTTTTCGATATTCGGTAAATACCCAGTGACGAATTTATAGAGTTATCTCTATGTATGTGTATTTTATAAATTGCAGCAATTATTTTTCGACTCGTTTTGATTAGATTTGAATCGAGAAAATGAAATTTACACTAAAAACATTGTTTCTCTATAGGTCTGTTTTGATTAAATTTAAATCTCGTTTTGAGTGAAATAGTTCCGGCGAATTGAATAGGCAAATTAATTTTTTTATTTATAATCCAAGGAATATATGTAATATGTTCGCCAGCAACATTCGTCGAGAATTTGAAAGTCGATAGAAATGATGGAATCATTCTAAGGTATTTGCGTAGGTGCACTAGTCTTAGAAATTATATCTTAAATTACTAGAAGAGAAGTCATAATCACGCGTCTTTGCGTCATTCGACAGAATTGACGCAATTAAGTCAATCATCAATAGTATATTTCTTCCTTTCCATTCTTATCTAACAATATTGATTATAACGTACGAGGAACTCTTTGCATAAAATCATATAAAAATCGAAAGTATTTATGAAATTTCTCTATTGTGTGCGTTTTCTGCGAAACGCTCCGAGTAGATCTATTTCATCGGTTTCCTGGTTTCGTCGGTCGTAATAGAGAATCATAAACCACGAAGTTAGAGGTTTAAACGTAAATCGTTTAAAAGGCAAAGCCATCAGCAAAGACATTCGGTTCTAGGAAAAAGAACATCGGCGCGAACTCGATATTTCGTAACTGTTCCCCTCTGTTAACTATCGCCTTTAAGATTTTCGTCACGTTCAGCCTCGTGACATAACGTGGCCGAACTTGGTAGCGAAAAAGAGTCTTGTCGTACACCAAATCCCGTGATTGAACACTACGAATTGCGTAAAAACGGGAATATTCCTTCGAGAATAACGAAAATAATTTAGAGCTGGAGAATAATTTGAAAGCTAAGAGAAGAACTGTTGTATTTACTTGATAAAATCGGAAAGTTTGTCCCATGAGAATTCTAGGAACAGAAGGTTCAGGTAGTTACGACCTATTAAAAGGATTCTCATGATCAATTTGTAGGCCAGCGATTTAGTGAGCTCGTCGTGATGTATCGACTTCCGATAGAATGTTAGTAATTTGAAAGAAATTGTAGGACTTCAAATGTTTTAATTGCCAACCTGAATTCTGGTTGATCCCATTGCTCAATGAGTGAAGCATTTCCAAAGTACATAAAAGGAATTAAATGATAATTGCGCGAAATCTTATATGCGTTTGTCGGAAATTGATAAGTTGAAATTGTGAAACGTTCTTATTAGAGTTGAGTGAGAAGTGTTACGATTAATCATAAATGCCCACAAACATTTCTACATCGCAGAATTCCTCAGACTTACAATTAATTCGAAACGTAGTTCTTCTATCATTATCATCTTCATTCACAATCAGTACATTGCATTACAGTCATTAAATACAGAAGCTCTCGGTAAAATAACGAGACTTGATTAAATACTAAAATCTTAAAAATCGCAATAGTTCCATTAATCTAAAATGGCAATAATTACTCAATGACTCAATCTCCGATGTAGGATTATTATTATTATAGTCTGTTAACATAATATCATTAAAAATCAGCTCTTTTCATATCATAATCTTAACTACCACATGTCACAATCTATCATCATAACGTCATTAACAACCACCCCTTTTTTTATATCACAACTCCATGAGGATCAATGACAATCCCCCGAGGTATAACAATAAGACCATTTAATACCCAGCGTGAAATTTGTAATTAATCTTTGAACTGTGAAAGCTAAGGTAATTTCCCCCTGAGTCTATTTGAAGTTCATTTTATTCTAACCAATCTTTTTTTCTTTTTTCAGATCTGTGTCAAATTCCTCGAGATCTCGGATAATTGGAGCGGCGTAATCCGCTTCGGTTTCACTAGCAACGACCCTATCAACCTGCGAAATGGCCTTCCAAGGTACGCCTGTCCGGACTTGACGAACAAACCCGGTTACTGGGCGAAGGCCATGGCCGAGAGGTTCGCCGAAAGGGACACGGTACTTTTCTATTACGTCACGTCCGCTGGGGACGTGCACTTCGGTGTGAATGGCGAGGAAAAGGGCGTATTCTTCAGCGGTATCGAGACACGAGGTCCATTGTGGGCTATTATCGATGTCTATGGCAACAGCACCGCCATCGAGTTTGTCGATCCTAACAGACAACATTTCAACAACATCAGGAGAGGCACCGAGCATAGCAACGAGGATAACGCGCAGCACAGCAGGCACTCAGCCATGGACGACGCGAGCAACGCGAGCAGAGACGTCGAGAGGATCATCGTTCCATCCATGCAGGGCATTTCGATCCACCATGAGCCCGACGTCGAGCTACCTGGACTCAGGTTTCAGCCTGCCGGTGTCATCTTCACGCCGTTACCCTTCCACTTGTGAGTATCTTCGGGAATCCCTTTGTCTCGTAATCGCATCAAAAGCATCTTCTCATCGAGCACCATGATCATAAGATCGAGCTTTAACCCTCTTGAACATAATGGTGATTGGAGACTGTGATGATTACAAATGAAGCTTTTTACAAACTTTGGAACTCTAAACCGAGTCTCCACTGAAGCACAAAAAAAAAAAAAAGGAGCTGTTTAGTCGGCTCTTGTTTGTCCACACTGGCGACTTTCTCAAGAAACATGAAAGAGTAACGAAAGGTTGGCCGTTGTTGCTTCAGTGAAGACACGGCTTTATAGTTGGTATAAGAAATAGGGTTCAAGAAGAGATTAATAGGTTCTATTTAATCCTAGTATAGAGTAATATTTATATATATAACGAGACAGTGCTGAACATAGATGAAGATTTTCACCATTTGATAGTTCTTTATACGTTATTGGCATAAAAAAAGAAACTTCAGCAAGATATCGATAGGTCCATGTTCTATCTCACCTAAAACAAAATATGGTTAAGTAGAATATACCAGTTTTTTTCTGAAGCTTTCAGATAATTTAAATTATAAGAATCGTGACAAGAATTGAATTAGCACGATACAAGACTGTAAGAATTCCATAGGCTGCTATCGATTCGTTCGTAGCCACATTGTACAGTTAGAATGGTCTTCCGGTGTTATTTGTTCTCTAACTCGCGTCGATTACCATCACGTGTTATGTCTGTTCCGTGTGGCTCTACAATGAATGAATACTAACAAAGCATTTTTGGGAAATTCAATGTATTTCGCGTTGAAATTATATACACTTTAATTGTTTCCCTCATATAAATGAGCTCTAAACGAAATTTTTAAGTATTCTATGAATTTCTATAAATTATCAAATCCTGAATATTGATTTAACATGATCAATTTATAAAAGTATACATAGCGTAAATTGCTCAATTCAATCCATAACTCTTTCAACATATCTCTCATGATATTATCTCATTGCTACAGCTAATTAAGATTTCAAAACTTAATATGCACATTCTTAGAATTAATTTAAACTTCCCTTCACTTAACTATAAGATCTTCTATCATGCTCGCCACGTAAAAGCTTCACCTACCTACATAATAAATGACTTCAAATCTACACCGTGACATCTCTCCTCCACATTCTAATTCTTCGACATTAAACATCAAGGCAACGTCAGCTTGCTATAAACTGACATTTCCAACGTGGCTACCGTTCCGCAGTAGACCATCCTCTAATGGATTCTTGGTTCCTTCATTTTCCAGGACTCGAGGTAGAAACATCCGCTTCAGTAATCAGCAGTGCGTGGCGACGCGGACCGACACGGAATTCTGTCACGGCTATGCGTTTACGAGCCAGCCACTGCTACTGGGGGAGCGATTGGTCGTGCAGATCCTCGCTACAGAGCCTATGTACGTGGGTGCTTTGGCTCTAGGTCTGACTTCTTGCGACCCAGCTCGGCTGACCGCCGAGGATCTACCAGACGACAGTGATCTACTACTGGATCGTCCAGAATATTGGGTAGTTTCCAAGGATGTGGCATCCAGCCCTCAACCTGGTGACGAGATAGCCTTCACGGTAACTCACTTTGGCGAAGTTCAAATGAGTAAGAATGGCGGACCACCGAACGTAGTGATGCACGTGGACCAAAGTCTTCAATTGTGGGCGTTCTTCGATGTGTACGGTAGCACGCAACGAGTCAGGATGCTGGCTGAGAGGCCCACGTCGCCACCGCGACAGCGCCAAAGCAATCCATCGCCAGCTACCATCTTACAACAGCAGCAACAGCAACAACAACAGCAGCAGCACTGCAACCACAGTAACGCAGCTACAGAACTGTCCAGATTTTCCGAGATGGTTCAGTTTAAACCAGCCATTGGCGGAGGTACCGTACTGGTGGTAAATCTTCCTCCTCAGACTGGTTATGTTACACCGTCCTCATCAACGCCACAGCCTACTTACGTCTCCGCTGGGCATAGGAGTCAACACGCGCACCCTCCAGCAGTCACTGCTTCGTCCTCCACGGCGTCTACGGCGTCCACGTCGCATCCTGGATCTTCCAGACAATCCTCACCGCCTTTGACAGGCACCATGGCCAGTACAGGCTCCTCTACGTACGTGGAGCCAGTGAATTACCAGAGTCTTGACGGTACTCTTACCTCTCAGGCGTCTTCCCACCTGCAACAATGGAGCGAAGGCCTCCAACCTACGCCTGGACAGCCAAACGAGTGCTCGGTCTGCTATGAAAGAAGCATCGATAGTGTGCTGTATATGTGCGGTCACATGTGTATGTGCTATCCTTGCGCTATCCAACAGTGGTGCGGCAAGGGTGGCGGACATTGTCCACTCTGTAGAGCGACCATTAGGGATGTGATCCGTATCTATAGATCCTGAACGACGGCACGGCCACTCCGCGGAAGGAACGGTTCCAGGGGCTGATGCCCGACCAAGTCGCGTTGATTCGTTTTCTCTCGGAGCAAACAACCGCCGCCATTGTCGTACAGTTCATCGCATACGATATTTTGGAGTTCTCGTCTGTGGAGAAACTATATTTATGCTCAGGATAAATGATATCTTCGGTAACAAGTTCGTAGAAGCATCCAACTGTTCTTCTGATCATTCTTCTGCAAATTTGGTCCTATTTGGTGACGAGTAGTTTTGTTGTTACGAGATTCTCAGGATCTTAGAACTTTAAAAAAGCAGTGAAGATGACGTGGAAATGATAACTCAAATGAAAGGATGAGCTCAACCGCGTTCATTACCACCAAATTGATTGTGAGACGAGAACACGAGAAGTATCTTCGTTGAACCCTAAAGACTGGGAGGTTCTGGTTCATCGGCGGTTTTGATGTCCTTGTAACGTCAATGAGATTCACACAGTGTCGTTGAACTATCGTATTCGGTTGCAAACGAGTGACATAAAGATTCTGTGTACGCCTTCGAGCTTGGCAGAGAACAAAAGGAATGAGTGAACGTATGAAAGACGAAGGAACGAGTGAATGAAGAAACTAAGAAAGAAAGAGAGTAACATTGATCTTAGATATTTTCACAATCGACATTATATATAGTATATATATTATCGCTACCGTTACTATCATTACCACTTACTGCTGCTACTATTCTCAGCCTTTAGTTATTATTTTTATTTGTACGACTAGCATAATTATTATCACGATTCTACAACGACAATAGTGGTCGTCACGTTATTCTTATATGGAGAAAAGTCACCCTAACGATGGGTATCATTATTTTTTATCGCTGTGAACAGATCAGACCATCGTCTCCAAAAAGAGCGCCATCTGGATCAGTTGAGATCGATTCAATTTTATTTTATTTAACAATGAAGTAAAATAAGCTCGTGTGATTATTAAGGCAGGCGCCGTAGGGCGCGTGTAAGTTAGAATTTACGTCGCTTTCACAACCTTATCTAGGTTTTTATGTTATTCGTTTTACTCTTTCGTTTTTTAATTTGCTCTCGCAAAGTTGGAACGACCGCGTCATAACCATGTCCTCGAGCTTGCAGGACGCGCGAGTACGCGTCTCTTTCCTCGTTTGTTACTTTCGACAATAACGCCTGGATATGTAATGTATAACTTTAAAGTTGTTAGCGATTCGAGCGACCATAAATAACTGTGGTGTGTGTATAACTGATTACTACGTATAAACGTCGTACGTATTACCAAAGAAACAACGCGACACGTATGATTCCTCCCCCGCTCTGCGTACGTTTCAATACGAACTCGCACGCAGTCCTCCATGCAGCCAGCCTTAGAAGGACGATGGTTTTTGATACGTTTTAGAACTTAGCATTACCGTTTTCTACCGAATTCGCGCGCCCCCAAATGCTACACGAAGAAACAATGTATACTCGTCTCTGGCAGTTGCAATGTGCAGATCTTAGTGACATGTTTTTTATCCAGAATCTACGTTTAATTGGACTAATTGCGAGGGTTGAGATTTTCGAGTGTAAATAATGTTCTGTTGGATTATAATTTCGTTACTCTTTTAATATTGTAGAATCTTTATGAAAAATAATCCTTCGTGGTATATTTGATATTAGCTTTGTTATCTGACATCATAGAAACCTTGCCTAGTATTATAGCTAGAAACAATTTATACATTGAGTCAGTTGCATTACACAAGATTAAAGAAAAAGAACTAGAGTTCATCTAAACGATGAAGTTACAACGTTAGTTTTCCAAAACCATACAGTACAAGTTCCAAAACCTCTAAATGCCAAAAATCAGGGCAACGAAGGCCAAGAATCATTTGTATAAAAATTATTCATCATAAGGACCGGTCCAGCGAGACGCTAAACATATCTTTAACCACAGATCTCCGCGTTATATTCCTAACTTTATTAACGACAAAAGTACAAGCGAAGTTACTATACACTAGATTGCATAGCGTTCTAAGGGACAATGTTTAGAGGCTTTTATCAGTGTTGACGACTAAAATGGAATTATTTGAGGTGCTCGATAGCCAAGCAGACGATCGAATTCCAAAAACTTTGAAAACATTCGTATACACTTAACTAAGCCAAATAAATAAGTTTCGATTATCTGGACCTAACCTTTCTCGGCCATCGAGTCTCTCATTTGTTATGGACTAAAAGCGATTTATAGAATTTCGTAGCGTCTCGTTCGATCATACTAATCATCGTCCAGCGATTGGAACATGCATTTTGCGATTGTAATTTGCCTGGACGAGTAATTACTGCCCCTACTAGTTCGCGTTTCTTCGACGCGGACAAAATATCGAGTCGACTGGCCGTGGAACAATAACAACGATTTTGTTACACGGTCTGTCGAGTACACGAGGATCATCCTCTTCATGTGAGCGCTTTATTTTCGTACAGCAGCGAGACGAAGCCGAAGACGGCGACGTTTCTCTCTTCCATTCGGCCCACGGACGCAAAAAATCAAGTAAAAAAAGAAAAACGAAATCCTAACGACGACGAGAGACGAGCGTCCTCGAGGCCGTGCCTTATAGACATTTTACCGACAGTCGGCATCTCGCGTCGTGTGACTCGCGTTGCTCGTCTGAGCTTCCTCCTATCGATCGACAGAGATCGCCCTGGCCAGAAGTTCGTCTCCCGATCCGTTCGATTCGTTTCCGGTAATAATCCTTGCTCTACGCCTTCGCTCCGTTGAGCCCAGCTCACAATTATCATGGCGTTTCAAACGTTTGTGAGGGTAAAGTGACGAGCAACACAATTATTACGCTATTCATTATATCGGTATACCTGTCTTTGATCTTCTGGTTCCTGAATTTTGATTCTTGATAGTACTCGAGCTTAAACCGTGTTTGTGATGCGTTTGAACGGAAATTAAGTGTTAACTCTTTGCTGTTTTTAGGAGAATTAAGAATTGTAGGAAATAAGAGATCGCTGTCATTTTTGAGGGAATTTATTTATTGGAAAAATTTGATATTATTTAATGTTTGGAATTAGGCAAGACTACATGAGGTATGATACTTTATGCCTAAGTTGTATTGACAATAGTCAAACACTGGTTATATGTTTCAATGTAAGAAGCAATTATGTATGTTGAGTTGCGTTCAGGACATTGGACATTCATGTAATATGTTTTATAGATGTAGGTACTTAAATACTTCTTATATGAAATATACAGAAACACAACTGCCACTTTACCAGTCTAGTCTCTACAAAATTAAAAGAACCAAGTTCATTATTTTTTAAGCTACCTAATTTTAATTTCCAATTTTTCTTGCTCAAGTTTAAAACAAACGTATCACAAATCGCAAGAATTAGTCTTTAATGTGTTCAGTTAAAAGGGAATTGTGGTTGCTCGTTCAACGATTATTCACAGCGTGATATCGAAAAATCCGGCGAAAAGTAATGATTAGCGTCGAGTGGTTCTTCCCCTGACGAACGTATTTGTCGATCAGGGCAAATTGTTCGCCTGGCGAAGAAATGCTCATGAGCATATATATTTAAAATGAAATAAAGAATAATAAAAAGAAACATTCGCTGGAGAGAGAGAGAAAGAGAAATAGAGAAAGAAAGAGAGAGAGAGAGAGAGAATGAAAGATAAAAAGAAAGCTTGAGACAGAGATATCGTAAAGAGTCAGGAAGAGATGAGAGAGGTCACATCACGTAAATTGGGATTGCGGTTCCTAGCCGTTCCCGGAGATGCGAGAGCAAAGCGACAGTGAGAAAGAAAGAGACACAAGGAGCGAAAGAAGAACATCGTCGTCGGACAACGGATGCGCAATAAAGAGTAGTGAAATCTCTAGTCCAGCGAGCGGCAGCTTTAACTTGTCTGCCAATCCAAAAAAGAAATGATGAGATAAATGATGATGATAATGATGATGATAATTGTATTTGAATTAAGGAGTGAAAGAAAAAAGATGGTCTCTAAAAGAAAAAGAAAAGAAAAGCGGTCAGAGTATGAGAGGGAGAGAGAAAAAGAAAGAAAAAGAAAAGGAGAGAGAGAGAGAGAGATAAAAAAAGTATGAAAGGATCGCGTTAGATGTATTTGTATGTGAATGAGAGAAAATGAACAGAAATTTTATAAAATACAAAGTTTTAAAAGAAATAATTTGCTAATATATGGCGCGTGTCGAGCAAAAGCATACCAAGTCATGTGACACGCGCAACGAGAATCTTTTTATTAGGATACTCTATTTACGATAGAATCATAATAGTCGTGATCGCGTTTGACTTCGATGAAAGGTGTCACAGGCGAAACGTCGTTCAATATTTGCTCTTCCTGTTTCGTGTTTTATCAGAAAATCTAGAAGAAGAAAATAAAAAGGAATAAAGTTCCGCCATTGAACGTGCGAATCTACGAACAAAAACGATCGATGGTATCTTTTTCTTTGTCGATGAAGGATATTCTAGATAAATATTATATATTGATTATTATCCTAAGAATCGAATGAACAGACGCTCTGGTTGATGCCACCGGGTCATTGTCGTCGTGATGTATTATCATTGTATGTCGGTGTACCGATCGATCAATGTTTTTTTATTTTTCATCATCGTCGTTGTGGTTCTTCTCACGTTCCCCTACATTCATCATCCTTCGCCCTTTTTTCATCGCAAACGCATCTTTTTCTTTTTTTTTTTTTTTTTTTCTTTTTATATAATAGACGTACTCGACCAGCAAATTGGGATTTCCTTTTCTCGATTGTCACGCGAGGACACTCGTCTAGATCTTCTTTTATATTTTATCATTATTTTTTTATTATTATTTCTATTATCGATATTACTATTAGGTTTATTATTATTGATTATATTATTATTGAGTTTGTCTTGTACTACTCGGCGAGAATGCGCACAAAAAAAAAAAAAAGAAAGAAAGAAGAAAAGCAATTTCGAAGCGTGCGTTGTCTGCCTGCAATGGAAACGTTTCGAAGCGCGTTTTCATATCGTGTTATTACACCGAGTGTACTGTCCGTTACGTCGTGGTTTGGAAAGAAAGAAAATGGAAGAAATAGAAGAAAAGATGTCACCCTTGTCCCTCCCCTCGAGATTGAAAGATGATTCTATGTGCGATAAAAGTTCTCTGTAACTGTAAAGCTGTCGATTACGAATTTATACATATGTAATATAATTCGTGTAGCCGCGTGCTGTCCTACACAATAAAAAGCCTGTAATATCTATGAATCTTTGTCTTTTCCTCCAGTTGTATGAGATCCTATTCTTTATAAGAATATCTGAATTATTTCAACAACAGACAGTTCTGTCAAGTTAGACCAATTAGTTGAACAATTTTATTAATAGTAAATTATTAATGAAACGTAATAGTCCAAAGAAGTTGATTTATATGGAACAGATAACAAAAATTTTGAAAGAGACTTTATCAAATATTATTCTATTATATCTTGTAAAGTTTAGTGTTAAACGAGGATAGAAGAATTTAGAAAAAAATAAACCTTTATTTACAATATAAAAGTTTACAAATGTGTATATGCACATTAAAAATAATGCTATCTATTAAAACAATGACAAGTACAAACAAAATCGACGAAAATAGTGTACAGTTTATAGAAAATAGATGTGGGAATTGGTCGTTCTCCTACAATATTCCTGTGTAAAAAGATGGTTTCCTGACAGGAACATGTCGTCCATTTAGTTTTCATCTTCACCTTCGCCAGCGTCCGTCGAGTCCATGCCAACTTCTTCGTAATCTTTTTCTAAAGCGGCCAGATCTTCTCTGGCTTCGTGAAATTCATTTTCGTCCATACTTTCTTTCACGTACCTAGATTTGAAAATTTGAAATTTAATTTTGAAACGTAAATTGATACTTCATTAAACAAAATATTTCTAGTCGAGAATAAAACTCTGAAGTAATGGAGGAATTTTTCTTTTCCTAATTCATCTTTGTATCATAGTCATATATAATTTACCAATGAACGAATGCACGTTTGTCGAACATGAGATCAAATTTTCTATTTAGTCTGGTCCATGCCTCAGCGATCGCAGTAGTGTTTGCAAGCAATGCCATAGCTCGTTGTACTTTGGCGAGATCTCCTCCAGGAACTACTGTTGGTGGTTGGTAATTAATTCCTACCTAAAAAATCAAATTTACATCTTTAACTATCTACTTTTCCTTGAAATATATTTCTATTTCTCTATCTAATATATCAGTTCAAAACATTTCAAATAAAAACGATTATAGATCTCAAAAAAAAAAAAAGAAAAGAAAACATAAGTTCTTTTACTACTAAACTAAAATATTTCTACCTTAAAACCAGTGGGGCACCAATCGACGAACTGTATCGCCCTCTTCGTTTTAATAGTCGCAATAGACGCGTTTACATCTTTCGGGACCACATCACCTCTATATAATAAGCAGCACGCCATATATTTTCCTCTCTGTGGATTGCATTTGACCATTTGCATTGCAGGCTCGAAACAGGACGACGTTAACTCCATCACCGTCAATTGCTCATGATAAGCTTTTTCAATCGAAACAATTGGCGCATATGTAGTCAAAGGAAAGTGAATCCTGGGATACGGGACCAAATTCGTTTGGAACTCCATTAGATCCACGTTCAGCGCTCCATCGAACCTCAAAGAAGCCGTGATAGAAGACACTATTTGTCCAATTAATCTATTCAAATTCGTATAAGTTGGTCTTTCTATGTCTAAGTTTCGCCTGCAGATATCGTAGATCGCCTCGTTATCGACAAGGAACGCGCAGTCCGAGTGTTCTAATGTTGTGTGCGTAGTTAAGATGGCGTTGTAAGGTTCTACCACCGCGGTGGCAATTTGTGGAGAGGGGTAAATGGCGAACTCGAGCTTAGCTTTCTTGCCATAGTCCATGGAGAGGCGCTCCATTAGAAGGCTGGTGAATCCTGAACCGGTACCACCACCGAATGCGTGGAAAATTAGGAATCCTTGGAGACCGGTGCACATATCGGCGATTTTACGAATTCTGTCTAGAACCAAGTCGATTATTTCCTTTCCCAGAGTATAGTGCCCTCGAGCGTAATTGTTCGCCGCGTCCTCTTTACCGGAAATTAGCTGTTCGGGGTGAAATAGCTGATGGTAGGTTCCTGTTCGAACTTCGTCTAAAATGTAGAACGTTTGGAGATGTTGGAAATCGAGATTTTTATCATTTTCTTAGATTCTTATGACATGTATCATATTTTATAATCAGACTGCGAGTATTTATGTAAGTTTGTAATTTTGTAAATATAATTTAGAAAATTGAATACTTTATATGATTCTTCCATACGCATTCTGTGCATTTTTGTATCTTCAAGTTTCCCATAAATTCATAAAAATCCGTGGTCTGTTTATAATATATCGTATAAAATATATCTATTATATTATGTTTGCAGGGAAGGTTATAGTAAATAATATGATTGAGAGTAGTGTGTCTCTACGTTCAAACTTTGTATACAGCAAAGAATGATTGTATATACTGGAAATTAAAGAGTTTCTTTTACTTTCATATTTTCTTGAAATAATATATAATATTTTATAATACATATGCGAAATGCATATGTATACATATTGTAATATCCTGAATACGTAATATTTATTTATTCCTTGTGATTAGGTTAGAATAAAGTATGACACGATAAAGAACTATAAGATGATTTGCTCAGAGCAATCCTTAAATAAAGTTTATGTTATTTAAATTAAATCTACCAATGACTGTGGGCTCAAGGTCCAGAAATACAGCTCGTGGAACGTATTTTCCACCGCCGGTCTCGCTGAAGAAAGTTTGAAAACCTTCATCGCTAGAACAGCTCTGAGGCGGAAGCATGCCATCAGGTTGTATACCATGTTCCAGACAATATAATTCCCAGCAAGCATTGCCCATTTGGACGCCGCCTTGACCAATGTGGACCGACAGTACTTCGCGCTGAAAAATTAGATAAATTTATCCTTTAAAAATTATTTTTCTTTCGTATCAGTTTTATAATTATAATATTATATTATTAATATATACAAATTAATTATTAACATTTAGTAACGCACGCGCTTTATTAGATATGATATAAATTGTTAACATAAATTAATAATGAGGAGATTGAATAATTTAGAGTTTGCTTTCTAGTAAATGTAAATCTTTTTGTATAAGTTTCTTAAAATGTTAGATTATATATATATTCTTACAGGTAATTATTGGAATATTTTCTTATACGTAGATGACAAAATTAAAGAAATAATTACCATTATGGCGAATTATCGGTAATCGGTGGGAAAAGAGATAGGCGAGACGAATCTTCACAGGATGAACGTCCGAATTCAACTGAATGAACGACACATTCTGTGAAAGGATTTTGTTTCCGTTGCTAAGAAATAACAATCTGTAATGAAACATGCGGTGTTTCAATTGCAAACGACAGAATCGTTTCTTACATTGATTTTGAATTTTCAAGAAATTATTTAATTATTTCCTGCTTTGCTTACAAATGTGAATTTGTTTATTTATTTACGAAATTTCCGAAAACTTCGAGCGACAATTTTGCTGGCTTGCCAATTTTTAATCTTGGATTGGTTTGCAAACGCTGGCTTGTTCATTTTGTTCATTTACAAATTTTATATTTGTTTATTTACGTTTTCAATAATTGTTTGTTTGTTTGGTTGAAAATGGAAAGCCAGCAAATTTCCTCGTACTTGTGGTAATGTCAGTTTTAAGAAATTCTTTTCAGAAGTGGCCCAAAAATTTGCCAAACTACTTACAGTGCTGGACAAAAGTATTGGCACAGCATGATTGTTATGATAGAAATGCTTATAACTACTAAACAAATTGATTTAAACAAAAAACTTTTTGACGTATTTATTTATTATCTATTCTAGTTTATTACATAACAAGAGCAACAATATAAATAAAATAATACGCAAAATAATAACAAAAATATATTTTTTGAACATTTTATGGGTGGACAAAACTATTGGCACAGTAGAATATTTACGCTTATAACTAATTACATAATAAACTTCTAATATTTTGTTGGCAGTCCTTTTCTTTTAAGGACTTCCTTTAATCTTCTGGGCATCGAGTGGACTAATTTTTTAGTGAATTCAGGTACAATATTGCTCCATTCCTGCAGAAGAACTTTCTTCAGTTCAGACTTGCTTGTGATATTATGTTTCCTAATTCTTTTTTCCAATTCGTTCCACACGTGCTCAATGGGATTCATATCGGGACTTTGAGGTGGTGTGTTTAATGTGTGGGCAGTATTATATATTATCCACTGACGAACAATATACGCCATATGTTTAGGATCTCGATCCTGCTGAAAATAGAAATCCCTGGGGAGGTTTAATTTTTGAGTACTTTTCAAAAGATTTTGCTTGAGTATATTTAAATATACATATTCATCCATTATCTCATCAATGAATATAAGTTCTCCTACACCCGATGATGCCATACATCCCCACACCATTAAACCACCACCCCCATGTTTCATGGTGGCTTGCAGATTCAGTTCGTCCATCTCTGTGTTGGGTTTTCGCCATACTAATATTCTGCCGTCAGATTTAAAAATATTAAACTTACTTTCATCTGAAAACATGATCTTTTCCCAAAAATCAGTATCTTTCGTAACAAACTCTTTCGCGAATTCCACTCTTTTCTTTTGGTTTATTTTACTGATGTAGGGCTTTCTTCGTGCTGCACGGGCAGAATAACCGGCATCCTTCAATACCCTACGTACAGTTTTGGTACTTACTTCTTTTTCACACTCAGCTTTTAACATCGAAGCAATTTCAGTCGAATTAGTTTTTGGATCCTTCTTTACAATATTTACGATTTTCCTTTTTTCTCGAATTGTTACCTTAGAAGGGCGACCACTCCTAATTTGATTCTCTAGATTTTCTTCACTTTTAAAGCGTTTTATGACTGAACGCACAGTAAAACGACTTCTGTTTATGATTTGTGCAATTTCGTTGTAAGATTTATTCATCTTATATAAATTTAATATTATTTTTCTTTCTTCAATTGTGGTTTCTTTCGTTTTTCTTGAAGAAAGTTCTTCTGCAGGAATGGAGCAATATTGTACCTGAATTCACTAAAAAATTAGTCCACTCGATGCCCAGAAGATTAAAGGAAGTCCTTAAAAGAAAAGGACTGCCAACAAAATATTAGAAGTTTATTATGTAATTAGTTATAAGCGTAAATATTCTACTGTGCCAATACTTTTGTCCACCCATAAAATGTTCAAAAAATATATTTTTGTTATTATTTTGCGTATTATTTTATTTATATTGTTGCTCTTGTTATGTAATAAACTAGGATAGATAATAAATAAATACGTCAAAAAGTTTTTTGTTTAAATCAATTTGTTTAATAGTTATAAGCATTTGTATCATAACAATCTTGCTGTGCCAATACTTTTGTCCAGCACTGTATTTCTAGAATGAAATTGATAGGAATAGGATTAGGAATTTGGTTACGGGTAAATAATAAAACAATTGTTTAATTTTTTCCATGTAAAAGTATCCATTTATCAAATAATTTTAACTAGATTTTCTGTTTTTGCTTAATCACTACAAGAACGATCTTTTTATTGAGCTACCCCTTATTCTGTCTTATCAGTACTTACAGTATCTTTAGCTTTCTACGTAGCTTATACATAGATTAATACTATATGGTACATATATTTCTATACAAATACTAACATTATAAGCATATCCTAATATTTTAGAATGTTTGTCTTAAGTAATAATATATTAAAAAATTAATGTATAATGTATTTTGAAATTATTAAAATGTTCTTAATGTCCTGAAGGTTATCAAAGATTGTTAAAATATATATGATAGCAGTTACTATTGATAAATAAAGTCCAATTTTTCAAGAGATTAGTCATCCCTGAAAGATGATCACCCCTGTTGCAAGAACATTTTTTCACCTAGATCAAGCGGACGAGGTGGCCGAGAGGTTAAGGCGTTGGACTGCTAATCCAATGTGCTCTGCACGCGTGGGTTCGAATCCCATCCTCGTCGATTACTTTTTGCTTGTAACATTTTGTTGATTTTGATCTGTTATTTTCGAATTATTTACGTAACACTCATATCGGAAATCATATACTTATTAAATATTAAAACTAATGAATATATATATATATATTTATGTATTTATTTATCTATTTCGTATTTTCACTTGTATATGGAGTATTTTCCATTCTAATTTCTACAGAGCACATCTCAATTTACATCTCATATTTCCATATTCTTTATGTTGCGGTATATTCTTCATAGATATTTTCCCACATCCGACATCCAATATTTATTAAACTATATCTCGTATTTCCTGTATTCTCTACATTCCATATCCTACGCCCTACTCCCTTTTTCCTACATCCAAAATTAAACTACCAATTTTCCTAAATTCATTTCCGATATCTTATACTCTAAGACATCATAAATAATAAAAAGAAATTTTTCCACAAATCGTACAATGCAGCTCATAAAATGAAATTCATTTCTCACCAATTTCTAACAAGATCCATAAGAAATCGGCTTTTCCCACAAACAAAACTAATTCGTTATCCCACAAAATTAAATTCGTTACTCACAAAATCCACAAGCAATCGTC
The DNA here is from genome assembly GCA_905333015.3 of Bombus campestris. Lineage (NCBI taxonomy): Eukaryota > Metazoa > Arthropoda > Insecta > Hymenoptera > Apidae > Bombus > Bombus campestris. Next base: position 10,099,762 of record HG995135.1, read on the forward strand.
TAAACTGAATGAGTAGAATTATTAGACTTAAATTTGAAAAGTGAGAAGCAGGCCCCGATGAAGGATGCTGGATGTAAGAGGTGGAATAGTAGTTTGAAATGTGAGATGTGAGAAATACATGCATATGTTTGTGTAAACATTGTGCGTGAAACAAATTCGACAAGTTAATTGTTGCTTGCATGTTAGTTATATAAGACAGAAATGAATTGCATACAATTGCAATTAATCTGGAGAAAGAGACAGGCAGTGTCATAAATGAAAATCAAAACTGCTACAAGGAAACACTCCTAAGTTTCATTCTATATAAAGTATTGTTTATTTATCCAAATTATATTTATTATTTAATTATTATAAAAATAGCATTTATTATATATTAATCATCAAATTTGAATAGTATAACAGTAGATTATACATATAATATATAATTAATGTTGTACATGTGTCACAGGTTGCAAAATTGAAATGTGTGACATCTATTTCTGCATTAATCGTTAAGGCACCTCTCAAATTGCAAATATGTTAAGCTACGAGATTCTTGGCAGTGAGCGAATTAAAAGAAGTTATATTAGTTTAAGAATATTTTTGATGGTGTTAGTTAAACATTTTCTGTTCCGTTTTAACGAACACGGGATATTTTCTTACTCTTGTCGTTTTCTATCGGCGGTGGCGGTCCTTTGGCGCTTTGGTGTCGACTATATACACTGGAAAGAAACGATTATAAGATACACCAATAAACGCTTATATTTAAAATAAGTAGATAATACATACTATCTATATGTTTCAGAACGTATGTAATCCATAACATGAGAAATGCCAACTTGCAGTTGATCGCCTATTGGTATAACCCATGGATTAAACTCCATTCTAAACACTGCTTTATTACTTACTAAATCCAGATTTCCTAAATTATTAAATTTAGATTATTTTTTTTTTATTGGATCCATCCTTTTTTTTAAAGAAGTTAATCTTATTTTACACGAGTATACATACCTATTTCAGGAGGTAAAACCGTTAATCGATTCCCTTGAATATGTAATTCCCTGAGTCGCGTTAATTCGCCGATTTCTTTTGGTAATTCGACTAAATCATTTTCCCTCAATACAAGCTGCAATAGGAACACAATTAAATGCTAGGAATAAATAAGAGGGACAGAATCAGATTTTAATACAAGAACATGCTATTACTTACGATTTGTAAATTTTTTAATTGCCCAATTTCAGGAGGTAGATATTCAAAATCATTATCAGCTAAATACAGTGCTCTTAAGGTTTCTGTAAAAAGAGGTATTCTTTGAATGTATAATTAAATATAATCTTAAAACATTAAAATGTTATTAACCCATCATAAAAAAGTTTCCTGGTAAATTCTTCTCGCTCAGGTTATTATAAGTTAAATCTAAGACTTCTAATACTGGAAAAGCACCAAATCCACGTGGAAGCACATCTAATTTGTTCATCCTGTAAACGTATTTAAATAAAATGTTGTGAATTAATGATAATTCAAGTAAAGAACTTACCCTACATTAAGAATCCGTAGCTTAGGCATTTGTGACAATGAAATTGGAAGCTCAGTAATATGATTATTAAACAGATTCAATATCTCCAAATTGACTAGATTAGCAAGACCTGGTGGTACAGCTGTATAAAGGAAACAATATAAGTAAAAGATACAATTTGTCACAAATAAGTATAAAAATATTTGTAAATCTACCTTGGATTTTATTGTGACTCAAAGTCAACCTTGTAATATTAATCATATTAACTAAAACAGAAAAAATATCTTAGACTACAATCATAAACATTTAAAGCTTAAATATATGTGTTCCAAATTGCCAAATGAACTAATATCATTAAATTATTATTAAATTAATTAAAATTATTATTAAATTGATGAATATGATCAACAATATCAACAACCGTTGAGTGGATATTCATATTAATTTAGAAATGAATAGAAGCATCACTACTGTTAACAAAACAATCATTGCAAACATTTGAAGCTTAAAAATGTGTTTCAAAATGATAAATAAAATATAGTTAATAAAATAATATGAATATACTCAATAATAATATCAGTAATGATACTGCAAACATTTGTGTTAATTTAAAAATGAAAGAATTCACAAAGAAAAATTATTTTTGTTAACAATGTTCCAGATTTTTAAAGTATTATCTTTCAAAGTCCTTGCCCGCGCATGCGTGAACACGCCCACAGCGTGGACAAGCAACAAATGGCCACCTCGGATTTCCATCCGCTCCAAAAACCAGTCAGGACAAGTTGCCTAATTTGGCGAACGGAACGAGACCCACGAAGATATGGTAGACTCACGCAATCCTGGCATCTCCTCGAACGTCGAGATACTCTTATCCGCGAGATCCAACTCCGGATTCTGGATCTCGCGGGCCTCATCGAGCACCTTCTTCGCTTTTGACATCTTCCCTGCTGGAATACACGACACTGGTGCCTGATTCATTGCGCGCGCAATTCTACACACACGTCAGTAAGCTTTAAATAAACATGCGCGCAACCTCCCGCAACTTGACACACGACACGACTCACTGACTTCATTTTATCAGAGATGAGTAGGGAGGTCGCTGATGATGGGAGAAATTTAGTCAAAAGCACGCACCACGAATTACCGCCTCTAGCGGTTAAACGACAGAACTATATGCACATTTCTTTCACCAATGCTTCTGTTGGGAGGAATATGCAATCGCACAGCGGACGCAGAAGACGTGCATTCGTACCAAGCTGCACATAGCTGGCAGAAAACAGGCGCTTAGTGGCGATTCGAAAACGGGAGACAAAACACTGTACTGTACATCGAGTAATTATAAATTTTTGATCGTCATTTTCGTATGAAAGTTGTTTCACTTGCATCGGTCACGTGGCAGAATCAAAATATTATAAATTTATGTCTTTTTATGATTGTAAGATATGTACGTACATATGTTTTGAGACTTTAAAGTTGTTTGTCATATCCTGGTAAATTTCTGCGATTTAACTTTTCTTTTAATTCTGTGGAATTGAAATAATTAAGTTCATTCACGAAATAAACGCTTTACGTTGTTAGCTGGCCAAAGCTTCGCGCACTTGTAACATATTATAAATTACACATAAAATATAAAACATATAAAAATTACTGCATTTTTAGAAAAATTATAAAATTAACTTTATATCGGAAACATAGTGAATTCTTATATTTCACAATAGTTTATTAAATACATATTTTAACAGAACTATCCTACTATGGATTTTCATATACAATTCTTACCCAAGGATCGTTTCCACCCAAGTTACTGATACCTCTACAGATGGCGACACGAATTCAATCTTCTTTCAGGACCATTTCATCTCGTCTATGCGCTAACTTAATCTCATAATACGTTCTTACCTATCCGTGAAACCCATGAAACTTAACATCTTACCTACGTAAATACAGAGAACGTAGATACGTTTTATGTCGTATAAAAGGGAGGCAATGCAATTCCGAATAATTACCGACAGATCATAATCGAAACGATTAGCACGATTAGCGAGCAGTAACGAAGCATTAATCGGCGATATACATAATGCAGCGTCGTACGCGTGTGTAACTAATTAACGAAGATAAAAAGGCGGTTTATGTAATTGCGTCTCGTAATTACCGGCCGGTATCGAGCGAATGATGCGATAACCTCACCGGCCGGTTTCAGCAATGTTAAGAATTTTTGCCCGGTCGAACTGCGGTTGAAATCGGAGCGGCTCGCATTCCAAGATGGGTTTCAGTGGAACAGTGATGTGCGTTCAGTGATATTAATGATAAATAAGAACAGGAGAAAATGAGTTTTACTCGCGGCTCTTAAAGGGAACGAGATCAAGGACCGAAGACACACACCTTCCGGCTGTTGATTGACACCGATTCATTTTCCTCATATGCCCATATCTGCATATTTTAAGCACGCAAGAAGACTGAAATATTTTCTCGAAAGCGTTTTTTTTCATTTTTCTATGAAATATTTCATTCGAAATAATATTTTTATCTTGCGTTATAAATTTATTTTATTTATTACTCATACTCTCTATTTACTTTTACTATACTTGCTTTTGACTGAGCTTAAAAAATTATGAACAATTGATATTTTTAATTCGTATTTGTTGTATATCGGAGAATCTATGAAATAATTCTGACGGATGAAGTTGTACCCATAAAGACGTTTACGAGATTCTTCGGTATTAAAATTGTTTTTATTTCTATTTGTCGTAAACTGTAAATAGGGTGCTGTGTGCTTAAAACGTGAAGAAAACTGGTGAAGGCTAATCCACGCATAATTCTCGAATATATGATAATTCGAATATACGGAATATAATCGTTTATATTCGATAAAAATATAAACGTTGTTTAGAAAGCATACGCTATACGTCCGATTTACGGCCGCCAGTATATTTTTAATACGTTAGGAAGATACTTTCGTCACGTACTGTAAGAAAACCGTGACAGTAATTTAATAGATACTCACATAAAGCATAAATATCAAAACCCAATTATAAGATTTCCATCTCTTCCTCGTAGCATTCCACACGCTATAAAAATATCTTCATAAATATCTTCCCAAACTTTAATTTAACTATCCTGGCTATTATTCATCCTCTGTTCCTAAAGCGCATTGCACCTTTTTCCCCACCTAAATCATTCTCGATCGACAAAAATCGCGCATCGTTCGAATTATCGCGAATCTAACCTCATCACGAGTCAACTTCAACAATACCGACATTAATCACGCGAAAATATCAGCAGCGATAATACTTAACCTAACAACTGGAAAATTAATCAAATTACTTCGATCGCCAGGTATAATCGACGTTCTCCTCGAGATCGTATACATCGATTACCATCGGCGTGTATTCCTTCAACCTCCCTCGTATAAATCCTAGGCAGCTCCTTCCCCGAAGGATTCTAATCCAGAAGAATCGCGACGCTCCTTCGAGGCCAGCACGCGGTGTTTTGTTTGTTAACAAAGCGATGGTAGTGATAGAAGGCAGTGATGGGTACTGGAAACTCAGTTTCGAAACGAATCGATGTTTTTCAAGACTGTCAAAATTCGATTCACTTCATTGAAAGTTTGGAAAGTTGTTCGCGTCTCCGATATCTGAAATTTTCTCAATAAATTCTCTTTAATATTTAACGTCAATGATACATACTGTTTGGATTAAAGAATTTAAAATGCTTGTAAAATATTGACTACACGTCAAGCTTTCAAAAGACTTATCGGAATAATCAGGACCTTCAAGACTTTCAAGACTTTTGACATTTCTAAGATTTACAAGACTTACAAGACCTTCGAGATTTCTAAGACTCGCGTGACTTAAAACTTACAAGATTTTCAAGATCTTTAGGTTTTCCAAGACTTACAAGACTTTCAAGACTTTTCAGATTTCCAAAACTTACAAGACTTCTAAGATCTATAAAATTTCCAAGACTTCCAAGACTTTCAGGAGTTTTAGCGTATCGAATCCTGTTCGAAGTGTTTCGAATTGTTCGCCACACGCACGTATCCGATGCGATTGGAAGTGCTTGACAACCCATCACTACCAACAAGGCAGGACAACGCGGTAAATCGACCTGTACCTCGTCTGCGCTAAAAGTACGAAGAGTGTGGCGCCAAAGAGTACCCGAGGGCGTCCTGAGGTTACCGACCTTGGCGTACAGCGTAAAGGACAGAGCTGTTCGAGGGATGCCCCTCCTGCATCCATCATTGCTATCCAGCAATCAGTACCAAATTACATTATCGGTTAATTTACCGTCATCGTAGTCTGAAAAAGCAAATCTCGTTTCATATTCCGTGAAAAACGTTCGAATCGGCCGATTAAACGTCGCGACATTTCTTTCTGTTATATCCGTAATGGCGGAAATCATCCACACGATCATGGCACTGAAGGAGCTTTTATAGTGGCGGATAGCGTTCATTAATTTCCTCCGGGTCGATCAGGCTTCTAAAGTTTCTCATTTTAATTTCCTGGCATAGTAACAGGAAGCAATTTTTATTTTTGCACGATAGATAAACGATTTGCAGTAGTAGACGAAAGAAAGTGATTTATTTGCGTATATACGCATATTGGTAATTTCTGTATTAGATATTTTTCACCATATTGCTAACAGTCGCCTATTCTGAAATGTAGTACGTATATTATATTTGTTCATTTACTCTTATCAAATGTACAGTCTATTTCATAAAATTATGCTACTTTCTGTATCGCTTACATAGGTTAGGTACACTTTCCTTCGTCCCTACTATATTTTATGTTCATTCCCTAAATTTTACGATGTGAGTAAAATTACTTAACGAAAATATACAAAGAACAATTATCGAAATCCATCATTTGTCAACGATTACTTTTTACATTTTAATCAAAGCACAAACCCATCAAAGTTCGTGAATATCAAGCGACAATTTCTTTTCGAAGTGAATGTCACGTGACCCGCTATGCGCAGAAAGATGCGCGCATCGATTTATTCGGCACAATCGGATGGAGACGCAAATGCAAAATGACACGAGCGTCGATATAAATGCATCTTCGACATCGTTGCAATGGAAAGAAATGGACGTTGGGCGATTGTCGGACGCATATTATAATCTTGTATCGAATAATACTGTTTGTTGGTCGGTCGTACGTTTTATAACATCGGCAGCACGTAACATATAAATTACATGTACCGCGTTTATAACTTGTACGGCCGCGACTATAAGTTATAAGGCGTCGTACGATCTATGAGTTATAACTGTTGCGATGATAATTTATAAGTAACAACTGCCGAAGTTATAACGCCCGAGGTGTACAGAAGACGTAGCGCCTCGACACTTATATTCGCCCGCGATGGATGCGAATCGAACGTAAATTTCGCGCTCGGGGTTGCGCAGGACTTTTAGAGCCTTCGCGATATTTAGATATCCCATATGAGGCCGTTTATCAGCCGACTAAGACTGAAAGTTAATTCGCTTGTTGTGTCTTGTTCTTCTTGTTCTGGGGAGCTACCTAACTTAAAAGACGAAGAACGAAACAGTAAGTCGATGTAGAAATTAAAAAGTTGGTTGGTCGCGGTTAAGGTTGGTAGTAAATATCAATGAGATTTATGGTGTACCTTTGGTACCAGTTTTAATCTGATTATTTTTAATAACTTGTTGCTTTAAGCTCTATAGCTTTGATACAACACGACGAGGAAACTATTGTATATAGTTCTTCGCATAGTTCTGTGAAACGAAGGATCTTTTATTGTTTATTGAATTCTGTTAGAATAAAAATCAATGATTCTTTGTTATGGTGGATTTATATCCCACATTCATCTTCCATCAAAGTTACGTATCTTGTGAAACAGCATTGCTTTTTAGTCAATTAATTCGTCCTTTACTCGTGTAATTCTTAGCAAATGTTTGATTTTCACCAATAGGCATGTAAATACATTGCATTGATTCAAACAATTGTTCACGACGTTATATACCGAAAGCTGTAATATTCTTCAGAGATCTTCGGAGATACTACTCCGGAGATCATTAACTCGCCTGTGCCCTCTTGCCGAACTTATTTGGATCGATATTACCACCAAAGTTGTACAAGTTACAAGTAACAAGTTTAGTGATAGATCAACTAAAATTACGTACCTATTTTACTTCTACTATTGGATGTAAAATAAAAAAAAGAACCGCGTTAAACCCTAACAATCTTCGTCATCTACGATCTGTCACTCACCCGATGCATAAAAATACAGTTATTCGGTAAATTATCGCACAAGAGGTCTCTCAGGCACAGCTCTATTTCGCCACGTGTAAAAGAATACTTGGAACTGGACGAAGTGAAGAGGATCAATAAAAATCGAGTTCAACAGCATTTTAAGAGTCAGGTTGACCGCAGCGTGACCGGAAAAGCCTACGCGCGCGTGAGCTCGTCTTTTACATAGGGGGACCTGCGCCCGTGCATAAATCTCGAAGAACGCGGGCTCTGGGTGCGTTCCTCTTCGAGACAGGCGCACGTGCGTTCGCACGCGTGTATGGCCGGGATGAGACCTCCGCGGACAACGGCGGCAGAGCCCACGAGAAACAGGCGATCCTTGGAGAAAGGGGCAGCGCTGCGACGTAGGAGGGGAGTCCACGTGGAATATCCAGTGCAGCATGTAAAAGCCCGTTATGCTTGGGACGTGGTGTTAGCGTGGTGCATAGGCGCACTTGCATTAGCATGGCGTACGCTATAAATAGATGTAGCAGACCGCAGAGAGATCCTAGCCATTCCGCCGCCTCCTCCGCCTTCCCTCGCGTATCAGAATGCACTTGGTAGTTGCGAGCGTCCGTACACCCTGGCACTGTTCGAGTTTCTGCGAAAGAGACGTCGCTGATTGTGCAAGGAGCATTCTTTTTATATGTTCTCTGTAGAATAAAAGAGCGAAGGTATTGCGTGTGTATGTATGGTGTCTATTGGTTTCAGATGATCGGTTGGTGCGTATTTCTGTATGAATATGGAGTTATGGGAACGTGGAAATCGGCGGCTGGGTAACAAGTTTAGGTTTTATTAAATCGATACGTTTAATGTTCCAGTAGCGAGCTGAGAAGGAAATAATTTTTGCTGGTTGTTTAGGAATGGACAGAATGATCTTGTAAATGGGATTCTGTTCAAAAGAGAAGCAGCTTGAATAGTACACTGAGAAATTAATAAGTACTATCTGTATTAATGGAATTACAATAGTAGATTTAGATATTTTATCTTTGTAATTGTTAAAAATGTACAGAAAGGTGTTCTTGACAATGTTAATATTCATTTTTATTAAGATATGATGGTATATACGTATAATATTACAATAAAAATATGATTATTAAACATCAAAGTTCTGACACTCAAAGCTAGAAAAATTAATAAGGAAGAAAGAAACAAGAATAATCAAAATAATTGTATCTAAGATTCCAGTGTTGACACTATCTACACTCTTGATTTACGTCCATAACTACTTATAGCAGTGCTAAATTCAAGGTATCAAGATGTATCTAATTGACCTAGATATCCAAATCCTGTTAAGTCTTTTAAAATAGTATCATTTTCCACTGATTAAATCTGAAATATCATACATATATACTATTTATTACCGATTTACTATTCCAACTGTCCAAATAGTAGAACAACTTCGATCGAAGTAAATAAAATTGCTAAAAATTGCAATCATGCTTCTAAAAAGATAACAGCAACGTTTCTTCTTGATTCGATCGTCCTCACGCGTCCTCCCGCGATGGTAGCAATGTAACTGGAATCGAAAAGGCAATCAGTGATCGCCGATACACGCGACAAAAGTTAAACAGTAGCCACGTTCGGTCGACTGGTTACAACCGGATCAAAGGAAAATGAAAAATGACGAAACGAACGAGGAAGAGAGATAGAGAGGAAAAAGGAGGAAATACCTGAGCCTCCTGAACTGGCTGTCCGGTCGTAACACCTGCTGGCCGTGTCGTAACTTGTCTGACATCCTCATTGCCGAAAACAGAAGCTGCCTGTGTCTGGATCGGCCGGTATACCGGTATCTCATAACGGCCTGTGCCACGAAAATGGTGTTTTAAATCGCACGCTGGCGTCATATCGGCGCCTTATTAACGTTGGCGACAGGTCCACTCTGCTGGCTCATGCCAGATCTCTTGGTAACCGCACAGGAAGTATAGATTCGCCAAACCAGCTACCATCATTCTCTCGATATATCCGTGTTGCGTATAAAGAACATTTATTAAAACAAAATTTCAGTTAAAACCCAATTAAGCGAATATCTGTCGGTGGAAATTAATACAATGACGATTGCATACTTATGTACAGTTAGCAGGATAAAATTTTATTTGTTGTGTATTTATACGATGTATAAATAGTTATGCGAGTAACCAATCGCGTGTTTCATGAATTTATAGTTTACGTGATGGGAGAGGGTTAAGAGGATTAATTTAGAGTTTATTAATTTACGATATCTTGTCGGAGAATTTACATTCTCTCAAGTTTCCTTAATTCACGTTTCTTACTACTCACGATGTTGCAATGCTTTACGTTCTTAATTATAATATGTATAATTTGTAATTATGATATTATTAGTAATAAAAAGTATTTCTACACCAATGTATTTATTTTAACATTTACATGGTGATTAATTAGGCTTAAGTATATCATATACCGTATCATTTAGTGGCACCTGCACACGACTACAAAAATTCGATACTGTGAATGTGAAACGTAGAATCTGATTAATAAAAGATCCTAAAACTCGTTGGAAAATACGAGCGTGCACCAATCCTTTCTCTAACTACTGTATTATGAAGAATTATGTTTTAAAATTATAGTAAAATTGTGTTATCGATTCTTATTCTCATTCAAATGTTGCCATACATTAACCTTATTATATTAGCCTATAATTATTGAACAAAGTTCATAAACAATGTCAGCAGATACTGCAACATATTTTTAACATTTCTCTGTTATTCGAAAAAAAGGCTGCAATGAAAAGAAAACCGGAAAAAGATAGCGAAAGAAGTTACGTTATTCACGCAAGATGCTAAACGATCGATTGCTAGGAAAAAGAAATGAAAATCGCATTAGGTAATCCAGTTAACCACTATCCGCGACAAGATCGATACTTCATGCAGCATGTAAATTAACAGTTCTAGATTCATGATTCGTGTCGAGCCACCTGTAATTTGCACGTAATGCTATACATTAACACTTTAACATACAATGCAGTCGAACGCGCGGCTGTATTGCGTTTGCTGCATGGAAACGCGCCTTGCTGTTGGCAATACCGCGGATATTTCTGCCGTGCGCGTACCTTCCGATTAGGCGTCCGTTGTAAATGAACTATACCAGTTAAAAAGTCAAATAATATCTTTAGTAACACCTGACACCATAAATAAGATTTAAATTTCAGCTACGAACGACAAGATAACTTTTGCCTAGAGACACGCGAATAGCCGTAGCAAATGTGTTGATCGACGAATGATTAATGGCTTTTTGCGTAAGTTCGGATTATTCAATCATTTTTAACAGCTATTTTGATATTGTGAAAATATCGAGATTTTTTAATGGAAAAACTTATCGGCGTATATTTCCAATTATTGTTATAGTTTCGATTATTGTACAATTTTATTGTGTTCCTAGTAGCGTGATTATTTAACGATGTGAGATTGTGTTTTTACATAATCTATACTTTGCTTCTGCGTGTGTAAAGCTAGTTACGTGGCAAAACAATAGAAAAATGGGGAAATATTGCGTAAACGCGTAACGATTGAAAGATCCTAAGCAAGTATATTGTTCAATTTCAATCAAAAAGAATGACAACAGTATCAACTCGTTAATTATAATATTGTCTTCAAAAACCCAAGAATACGTTTAATCACCATGTTTAATTATTTTTCCAAGTTGCGAAAGTAACAAAGATATCAACTGTGACGAAGGTTAAACGAAATATCTTATGTACAAACCATATTCCACATCTGCAAACGAAACAGTTTAGTACGCATTTCCCCGACTCTTAGTCAAACGATGCAGAAACAGCTAATTCCGACACTGTGCAGCACAAAACAAGCCGTAATCCAAAGTAAGCGCCAACAATGTACAAGAACGACTCACTAAATTGCATTTAATAATATCCGCCGTGTCTACGACGCCATTGAAAACAAGAAAAACGCCTCTCAAAGAATCCTACCAGCGAGTGGGGTCCAAGGCGGATGAGCATTCCGCCGCGTCAGCTAATAATAAGTCGAAAAATCCGCGAGCCTGCACGACGCGTCTCGCGTTGATAATAATGTCTCGTTCTTAACAACCCTTCGAGCGTTTGGACGATCGATTAAATTAGCTTGTTTGGCCCGTTAGTGTGTCCGAGAAATCCGTACACCGAACTGTTACGTATGTTATCGGTGTACGAAGCGTAAATACCGGATAAATGCCGAATTCCACGCTGCGTTTATCCCCTGGTTGCGTTCATTCTTTTAATCCCTTGGTAGAATGACGCGTCGTTTCACTCGAAGGCACGGTAAGATCGTTTTATACGACGAAATCGGAATAAAGGGGGCGGGAACGATGCGTTATGCCGATTTATTTCAATAACCAGTCATATAGCAGGCGCTTAGAGGCTAAGACCGAGGCCAGGGTCGTGTCGTGATGCGGCGAGTGGTCGCATGAACCGGGCAAGGCCACCTAGAGGAGCAGCCTGGTGTTCGGAGGGTCTCAAGGTCAGCGATGGTATCGAACGGTGACAGAGGAACGGAGAGAAGAGAGGCGAAGAGTGGCACGTTGCATAATTGCGTCACGTTGTCCAGGAATCAGTGCTCCGGACGTGCACGCCGCCGGGAGTTTTGCAAAAACTGCCGACAAACTGGATTCCAAAGCGACACACCAGGCGTACGCGCGCGCCAGCAAGAGATCTCCGCTGCACGCGCGCCACCACGCTTTTATTTATACGATCGCGAGACCGCGTTTATTTTGCGCGTGCATCCAACGTCCCCTCCCCTCACCGTTCTTTGCGGTCGGCCTTGCGCGCGCTGCCACCCAAACTAACCTTCTTTCCTTCTTTTCACTTCGTCGCTTGTCTTTTGTTCGAATTTTATCCCCGTTGCGCTAAACTTAATTTCGTTCTCTATAATACTCGTCGGTGTGACTTGTGAATATGCTCGCGAAGGTTTCAGGAAATCGGGACACCACGAGATATTATTTATCCCACCGAAACTAACCTCCTTTTTCCCCTTTTGCCTTAACTTTTGTTCCTTCTTTGTATCTTGCTTTTAATTTCGGTAATTTGTGTTTCATTCCTTGTAATTTGTATATATGATCATATAGCTTGTGTATAAGCTCGCGCGGATTTAAGAGAATATATTATTACACACGGAAATATTATTTTTGAAAGGCTCTATAGGTCCGTAAACGTTCGTTCGTACGTTGTTCTTCTTGTCACGTTTGTATGCTTTTCTGCAGACGGATTTAGGCAGAATCAAAGCAAAACTTGCTCGTAATAGCAGAAAGGGCCATAACAAAGTAAGGATAAGAGATCGTTTGGTTTTTCCCATAATCTCACTTATTCTTGTGCATTCTATTTTCGCACGTTTGAATTGCTGTAGTTTTAGTATCTGTAGTATGTAGTGTGGTAGCTGCATCAGTGTTCGCTACACGTAAATTTGGATAGATTCACTGAAAACTTTCCACTAATAGCGAGAGAAATTACAAGAAAGTGGAAGAATTTAGATTTCAGACCTTTGTTTTGGAGGGCACTGTAGTTTCTCCTGTATAAACGCTCGGCGCTGTTCTTGTCGCGTTTATACGCTTTCCTGTCTGTGAACTTACGCAGGATCACGCATAAAACTTTCCTTTTAATAGCGGAAGAAGCTGTAACATAGTAATGACAACGTTGTAACACACTCTCCTTGCGCGTCACTGTATATTTACTGATACGTACATGCGTTACTCGTTACACTACGTTCGTAGACCATGCAGCATACAAATTTAAGAAAATGTAAAAACCTAAGAAGTCTCTTATTATCGTGTAAAATGAAATTTAAAAAAAAAAAGAAACAAATGATCACTATTTTTCTATAATGCTATGGTTTCGTTCCTGCTTTCGTATGTTTTCCCATGCGATTTTATATGAAACTTTAATTAACAAAAATTTCCAGCATCGCTATTTCTGCATACTTTTTCGTTTGAAAGTTCGTAACAAAATGAATCAATCCTATTGAATTGAAACACGTTACTTTTGAATCAGCTTTATTTGCAAGAACAATTACTTCTTTCCTTTTCCACTTGTACGCTATTCTATCGACAATTTTGAACAAGAACAATTCCCAATGAAATTCTTTTCTACTATATCTGCAGAACACTTAGAAAATTGTCAACGCTACTGCAAAAGTGCAAATAACATTGCTTTTGTACCGTATCGCAGTCGCAAAAGTACATATTCACTTTCTAATCGACTTAATAGTATCTAATTATCACGCGTGCGTGTAGATCTTGGAACTTCGTGAACCTAATCGGACTGGTCGTGTCATCCACCATCTAATATGGCTTTGACTCACACATAGAAACGCGTGTATCCGAAACGTGTCTCGTAAATCACTAAAGAATATGAAAATTATACAGAGAAGGAAATTTAAATCAATCGCTAAATCTTCTATCTATACGAATGACTTCTTTTCAGCGTTGCACGGTACAAACACCGTTATTGAACGATCCTGTAGGCTGAGCAGCGTTCGCCCGGTTCTGCACTCGGTACGTACACGCGTTCCTGCGTGCAAGTTCGCGTCTACGCTCGCGAGGAGGATGCACGATAACTATCCACAGCCGGTCCGTTCGTCGTTCATCAATCGACCGCCGCCGCCCGGATGGCATTCCAATTACAGGCGATCACGATTCCGCTTCGTCGTCATCCTAGTTTCGCGGGAATCGTACGGCGGCGTGTAAAGCTAATGATCGATTTTTTTCCCTTTCTTTTTTAATTTTTCTTTTTTCATCTTTTGAGAAACGTCCGTTGCTATCATACGAGCAAAACAGCAAAACGAGGGTTTTCGTTATGTGGAGCAGGAGGAATCGACGTGTGATTTTATTGGCCCCTCTTCGCTGTTCGCGTGACACGTCTTGCAGCCTGACTTGGTACGCTCGATTTGTGCTCTTTTTTCTCGAGGAGGAGAGAAGATGCGGATGTTTTATTCGGTAATTTAATTACCGTGATTTTTTTCACGGCAAACCGGCTCCCGTGGGCAGCATGCAAAAAAGTATGTTAATTATAGTTGACGATTCCTTGCGGGGACGAATCGCGATCGCTAGAAGACGCGAGAGGACTCGAGAGAAGGCACGAGAATCTGCAAACACGCGCGTTTACGATTCATGCCTCGTTTTGTTTCGTTGTTCGCGGTATTTTATGGAGTTTGGTTTGGTTGATCGATTAGCTCGGATGTTTATTAGGGAGATATAAATTGATTGTAGTTTGGAATTAGATTAAGTTGCTTCATAAATTTGTCCGGTTTCTACTTTGTATCGGACGTAAGTCGTAAAATTAGAATACATATTCATGCAATTTATTATTGCGGGTTAACGTCGTAATGGTATTCAGAGTTTATAGTTTGCTTAATAAACTTGTTATTAACACGAGAATTATTTTATACAATATAGAAAAAATGCTGTTTCCACGAGAAAGTATTAGTACTACTTTTATCTCATAGAAAGAAGTTTAACGTTAATTTATCGACGTAATTTATTGCATCGATGTAGATTATATTATATAGTTTAACGCGGTAACATAAATTTAATTTACGCAGTTCAATGCGGTAAGAGTTTGAAAATCCTCGTAATCGACGCATTCGACGCCTGTTCTACGTTATTTCGTGACTTGGATTTTATTTTTGAACGATGATACGCAGTTTTCATTCAACCGCAGTGGTCAGAGGGTCTGTCTAAACTTCATTTTATGACTGACCTCGCTAAACAAAAATGCAGCCTGTGTACTTCCCGTAAACATTTACGCGAGTCTCGTAATAAAATGGTTGAATTTAGTACAATGCCTAAAACGTTGTTATGAAAGAAAATATACGTAAAGATGAATGTGAATTGGAAAGATTCGTTGAATTGAAAAACCACCATATATACTCCATATAGATTAATGCCATCAAAACTTACAGAAACTTTGATTTTTTCAGCAGATAGGAAAATTGATATATAAGCTGAGAGTTTTGTATAACAATTTAGGGCCAACGAGATCGAAAAATTGGATTTCGCTATTCATTGCACAAGATTTCTATTTTCCAAAAGATTATAAATTAATGAAACAGATAAGTTGAGAACCTTGTAGTTAATTTGAAATGAACGAGATCGAAGGTGAAACTCGTTTAAAAGAATCTAATGACAATAAATTATTACCGTTGATTTACCACTATAATTGATCACTATAACTGCATAATATACTGCGTATATACGTAATGCACATTAATAACACAATTATGACATCACGAATATCACATTAATGCACGTTTCTAATCATTCCCATGAAATAGGTTTCTAAATGAAATTAGAAAACTCAGAATGTCAATCCTATAATTTAAATCTTAATTCAATTGCAAGGTCGAAGGTGTGAGTGGATATTAAATATTAATACGGAAAATTGTTTTGAAATGCACGAGCGTCACGCACGGCGCGCGACTTTTCGCGCGAAACCGATCTCGAAGATAGATCGTTGTTGGCGCCGGTTTTTGCGCTACGTTTCCTGGTGCGGTATACTCGTGGCTGTCGATCGTATACGTTCGAGCGATTAAACGATAGCAGCGATTAGGAGGCCGTGCGCATGCCTTCGCAACGGCTACCTACTATGAAATTATTAGCGCTGGCGCCAGTTATCTCGCCTCTCTCTTTCCACCTATTCGCCCGACTATCTATCTTTCTTAGCCTTCGTTTTTCTTCTTTCCTTTCTCTCTCGAGCGCGTCGAGGAATCGCCATCTGCGTCGCCCCCTCGTTTCACCCACGTTTCTTTTCGCCTCTGGGAAACTACGGAATTTCAGTAATTCCTGGAATTTTCCACTCTATGTCGCGCACAGACGAATATCTTTCTGCTCACATTTCAAACAGATTTTAATTATTATTTTATGAGGTTAGTCAGTTCAGTAGGTGCAATATATTTTGAAGGGACATTTCAGCAGAGAAAAGTCTACTCGTCATCTTTTTAAATGGAATGGCATGTTAATTTTGTTATTGTTTCGTATTGAAAATTTCTCTTTTGGACTATGCATTCAATTCCATTTAAAATTTCGTGGCGATAAATAATGCAAAAATATTCTTATGGTTAATTTTCTGCGTCAAGAATTATTTTATATTCAATAGTTAGATACGTAACATTTGGGATCATTTGCTTGGGATATGAAGGTGCACATAAATGTATCGACATGTATGTATTGTTAAAATAAAACACAGAGTGAGTGATAAAAAGTATGCGAAAGTTACAGTATGAAATTAATTTGATTTAAAATCCATCAAAATCTTCAATGAACTGATAGCGAGTAAAATTTACTAACATCTTGAACAGAGTGTTTCATATATAAGAGTATCATACTCTGATTTGTTAAGAAGAAAGCGCGACGACTAATCGAAATAATGAAGTTCCTTAATAAAAACCTCAATCTCTTTTTAATTTTTAATTACCTACGCGTCTCTAATGTACAAAAAATGATGGTCATCAGGCTTTCAATACCTCAAAGCTGACAGCATTATTGATTCCCTTTCTGTTTCAAGCTCTAACTTCATATTAAATTAGACGTCGTCGATGAAAGAAATTGGCGGGCATCGTGTAAAAAAGCAACGAAAATCTCGTTTATCTTCGCAACGTTCATTAACTCTTCGTCGCAAAAACCCGTGATTGATCAATATTTTTTTTTAGTCATAGTATTCATCTAACTTCCCTCCAATTATTTTTCAGGTCGTCGTTCGTAATTATACCAACTTTCTATTTCCATCTTTCAATTACATCGCACTTAATACATTGAATCTATGAGTCAGGATTAAAATATCTTTTAATTATTTTTTAATATAAAAAAACATCAGTGCTTCAATTTAATTCGTTTTCAATACGAAAGGTTTTAATTGACCAAAGTTTTCATCACTCGATATAAACCGAAAAGCATAAAGTTAAACTCCCACGAGGGAGAGAAATTACGGCCAATTTCAGCTTTTTATTTTGGCGAGGAAGAAAACAATTAATTGTTATTAGCATAAATTAAAAAATTCATGATAATTAAGAAACGACAAATCTAAGTACAAATTCGAGGATAAACCTTCGCGTTTCACAACACCGCGTCTAATTACTACAAATTTCGCTAGCAATAAATCATCTTAACAAGGTCTGAATTACAGACTTCCTCTTTAACGAACGAATAATCAAGCGAATAGCACAAAAACTTCTCCATGAGAACATCTTTAACATATCTTTTGCCAATGCTGGCAATCTCAACCGGTGGCCACGACACATGCTCAACTTCCTAATTGCTTTGTGTCTCGAAAAATCGAATACGACATACGTTCTCGAACCACTCTAAAGCAGAATTCTGATTAATATTCTCTCAAACCTCGGTGAAAGTAATTACAAGAAGCACAATACAGACGCAAATCGCGGCACTTATAACGATCGATCGATTAATCGGCATTGGTTTCTTTTTTTGGCTAGCCAGTGGCCATGAGAATCGTTTATTACCGACGCTGACGAATTCGTAACCGAAATCGAATAAGATCGTTCGTGGAGTTGAACGTAGGAGCGCTTCATGAACAAAGAATCGGCTAAATTGTCTCGTTTCTTTTCTTTTATCTTCCTTTTGTCTCTTAACCAATCCCATTACTTTTTTTTTTTTCTTATTCGGACAACTTTCTCTAGTAATCGAACAATCGCCAAGCTTGTCTTTCGTTGACTCCCGCCGGTGAGTCGAGAAGCTACGAAAGGAAACAAATGAAACGATGAAAGTAAATTCGCAGCTGGTGATACGTTTATGCGAGCCGTATAACGAAATCAGAGTCATGGTTTGACGTAATCGAGGTAAGATTCGAGAGATGAATCGGTTTCTTGTCCTTGCTAGATTTGTGATTTTTCTGGTCCTCCTGTCTCTTCGTGTATTGGACATTGTGCAAAGAACGGATAGTTTGATGCCATTGGTGGAATATTCATAGAGTTTTCACATTTCTTTTGCTATACTAATACTTTTTGTATTGTCAACTAATCGGATTGATTTTACATGAATTTTAGAATATGGCTACTTCATTTGGTCTCCCTGTTGCTTTTCTCACATAGATGACATAAAGAAAATTCGACATAAATTCTTTAGGCTAGCAGCCAGACAGGGTGGTTAAGCTATGTCGCTATTTATCCTAATTATGATGAAATTCCCAATAACTTAAATTTACAGACACTGAGCAAAAGGAGAGTAATGTTTGACGTCTTATTCCTAAGTAAGATAATCAAAAGTAACATTCCTTGTTTTATATTTGCCAGTTCTCTCCTTATATTTCTTCACGATGTGTTAGAAATAATAATTTGTTCTATTCTAATCAACATCGCACGACTTATGGTTATTTTAATTGTTTCAATCATGCGCTAAATTATACAAACTCCTTTCATGAGAAGATAGATCTACTTGAGCAAAGCTTGGTCTCCTGAAAACACTCGCTAGAACGTATACTTTAAGTTGTTAACATTTTCATATTTTTAACCTATATATATGTCTGTGTGTGTATATATATATTAATTATAATATACATTAAATTTTCTTAGTTTGTTATCTCACATACCAAAAGGTTTATAATTATTTTCCGTTTAAATGAATAAATAAAAATAAATAGATAAATACTTAAGAAGAAGAGGAAAACGCATTGTTCCATTAAAATTCAAGTATAAAATTCTAATATATATATATAATATATAAATATTAAAATTATCAATTATTATTTCATAAAAAATCTACTAAAATATCCGGATGCTTATGAACGATACCACATTCTCAAACACCAAAGAACAGAATCTAAATAAAGATTTATTCATCCGTTAAAAATTCTAACGAACATTCTCCTTTCGATATTTTATATATTTTCGCATGGTATACGCGTTCTGCACATTTCTGCATTTTTAAACTTCCCATACATAGATGCATAAAAATCTGCAGTCTAATCATCAACATCGTGTCCCATAACACGGTCTGGCGCCACGAACGAGTAGAAGGCTTGCAAACGTTCGCGATCTCCGCCACTGATCCTTGGCTCCATCGTCGCCCCCGGCTCCAGCGTTTTAATTAACAATTACCCGTAACCTGTAATTACCGCGGACACGCGTATCCGTTTGGCGCGCCCGCGCTCAAGCGTCACACGCGCATACCGAACGCGAAACGAATTAAACGGTTCGCTGCGCGAAAGGAATCGTTTCGCCTTCGTATCGTTGCAGGCTCGTACGGCATCGGGTCCGAAAACTTTCCTTCCTGCTCGTCACAAATCGAAACGCTGCTCGTCCCCCGTTCGACATCATCGATCACTTCCGATTGATTAACCATTCCTTCTAACCGGAGACGCGATCGAATCTTGCCTCTCGATATCTCAATGTGCCCGATACAAAATGTCGTGTTAACGCATCGCTGCATAAGAAGAGACGAGCCCCGAAACGACCGATTATATCGTCCTGCCACGGTTTTTCTCAATGTTCCTGTTTCCTTTAGGTAGTATTTTTACCGTGTTGGAACAGCACCTTATAGTATCTCGGTGCGGCGACGACGTAACAGGAGCATGCAGTTTCTCTCGGGACTCTCATTGGGAGAGGCTTCTTGGAAACGACGCTCTTGTGTGAGACGATCCTTCGAATCGGCCAGTGAAAGTTTTTAATTGATCAGGGATCGACGAGACGAATATTCGATGGCCGTTCTTATTTTTCTCCTTTGCTTTAGCAAGTAAGGTGCGGAATAAGGAAAAACTCTTTTTGATTGATGTTGTTCTCGTAAGTTATTAATTAATAATTAGTTCAAAATGACGTACATTCGTTGGTTCAGCGATTGGTAAATCGATCTCTTCGCTCTTCTTTTTCTCTTTCAAAAATGTGTAATTGCACGTAGAATACACGTGCTATTGAAAAAATAGCTTTCTATAATATTTCGTAGCTATATTCTCAAAAACACGCGTACAAAGTTTGCATAAGAATCCACGGTCTATCGATAGGTTATTAGTTATTGCGTAAGGAGAGCCAGAAAACACAAGTATTATTGTTAAACAGCGACGCCATGCAAAAAGAGCTGCAACATGGATAACTTTCAACTGTCCTATTTCATGGTCGCGTAGAATATTGATCTAGACTACTTGCGTGGCGTGGAACGGCGGCAAAATGACGTGAAAAAGTGGGCGGACTGGCGTCAATTGCGCAAGAACGGATTTGTTATACAGGCGGTCGCCTTTGACGACGCACGTTAATGCAACGCTGCGCTTATAATTATTTTTCTCTTCTCCTGCGTCCTCGGGAGATATCGAAGCTTTCGAAACACTATACGCACGAGGGGAAGAAAGATCGCGGTTTGAAACTCGCGGCGACTTAAGTGAGACGTTAGACTCGTCGCTACGTGTAATTATTATTCGCTTAATGCCATCTAATTTAATAACAGCGCCGAGATCGAGTCTTTACATTTGTTTTATATTTTCTTGCACATCTCGCGATACCCGTTTATTTTGAGATTTATGCCGTGATTTCATACCAGCCTCGCTTTAAGTAAATGTCAAGACTAAGTTAGTCCAGTTACAGGCTAATTGCGAATGATAAATGTTGTAGCCAAGCGTGTTTGATTTCTGCTAATTATTAAGATACGAATGCTTTAGAAAGTATACTAGAATGTACAGGGTGTTCCATAGGTTTTTCTATAAACTTCACGATATATTCTACGAATGAGATAAAACGAAAATATCGTATAAATTAGAGGTCTCTATCTCGTATGTGTATCTAATCCTGCTACGGATTTCGAATTTTTATTTCAATCTCGTTCTTATTTTACCACGAAGAAATGCTTTCGACATTTTACAAAAATTCCAACGAAATCGCTTTAAATGTTTTAAAGAAAATCCCACGTCCAAACGATTCTTCTATACTTTCTCCAAACTAAAAAGTTTTTCTAACGATGAAAGCACGATTGAATGGAAAATACTCGAGAGAACGTAGCAGGATTAAATATATGTCTGCGGTATATATGTACAATTGATATGTACAATTTTTAATATACCCGCGTGCACTTGACTGCCTAATAATTGTTATTCGTATTACATCGAAACAAACGGCTATTCAATTAAATCCTATTAAAATTCCTCAATCCTAAGTCATTGCTTGCAAACTTGTATAGTGATATTTTTGTCACATCGCATTTACCATATTATTCGAGTAAATGTCCTTACGTACTCAATTATCTGTATATTAAAATGTACAGGAATTAAAATATATGAATATGTTAATAGACACGTGCCTGTAGCCGAGTACACGTGAATCGGAGACCCTAATATCCATGAACGAGGATACCGAAACGCTCAATTACCCGTATATTAAGAACACGTATTAACTTAACAGGACAACTGCAGGACGTGATGGATATCCATATCATAACACCATATCGTAAATCTTAAATCTGTTTCGACTACAAAATACATTCCAACGAGGTGCGCTAACGAAATTCAATGAACGAACCCTTCACCATCCAAAGACTTTCATTGGTCGCTCGTTGAGTAACGCTTTCAATCACCGGATTCACTTTTCCTTAGGATCACGGAGCCGTAATCCGTTAATTTACATTACCGAACGCGGCGAATCTCGTTTCACGGCTGCAACACAACTCGCCAGGTAATTGTTAATTGCGCAACGCGTCGTCTATCATCGACTAATGATACATCCAGTGGCACAGCGTTATTACATTTCGGATGGGCTAATCGCTAATAAGAATTTATGGGCCTCGTGCACGAGCAAGTCAGAATGTGAAAGTCTGTAGAGACAAGGGTGCGCCAGAGCGGACGTACGTACATCGCGCGGATAAGTCGTGTCGAGTTAAGGGAAAGTTGCTGCGAGGGGATGGTGTCTCTTTGTTCGTGACGTGCTAGAGGATTTTGAGGAAATACGACTGTTTTGCGAGCGAACTTTGTGGTTGAATAGCAGCGTTGTACGATATAAATATCGCAACGACGCAAATGAAATGGTATCATTAAAGGAATTTTGCAAATCACGAACTGCAAGCTATCAGTATCAGTAAGCTTTCTCGTATGACAGTTATGAGTTTGTGGCAAGTAAATGTTGGAAGTTGCAAGTCTAGAATAACGGCGATCAACACGACAGATTAGTTCAACGAGTAGTTTTAGATACAGTTCAATTTAGATCAGCATACAACGAAAAATATCATTTTTCCATTTTGTGTGAACAAAATTTCAACTACTGACAAGTTCGAATAACAAATGAAGGGGGTCGGCTGCACCCCGAGAGTCGTTTAAATATATCAATGTAGTATCGTAGGTGATGTTGTGTTTGTTGTTAGTTTCTAGAGCAAGGACAAGGAATGATGGTTATTGAGCGTTAAGTTCGTTTATTCGTATGAGCAATGCTCAACATATAGCTGACTATGATCGTCGTGCGTCATCTACTCGGCTTCCAGCTTCAACTTCACGTCTTTACGTCTTCACGTCTTCTCTGCAACTCCACGTCTTCACGTCTTCACATCTCCTCTGCAACTCTCCCAACTGCAACTGCCCACTGCAACTGCCCAACTGCAACTGCTCGACTCCTTAATGTATTCTCCTTTTACCCCCAGATGTGCCTGACCCATTTGCAGGTAGATCCCCTTTAATTACAACGATGTTGTAAAGGGCCTCAGGTATGGCCCATTGTCAAGTAGATCCCCTTTAATTACCCCGATGTTGTAATGGGCCCCAGGTATGGCCCATTGTCAGGCACGTCCCTTTTCCCGATACTACACTCGGCCATCCTGCAATAACATCTGCCCTCAGATGTTGTCTTCAGTTCCGCTGTCGTCGGATGCGTCATGTTCGGTGTTTATGACCCAAAGCTTCATAAACTCGGCAGTCGTCGATGTTTGTTTAGGCCCCTCGTGCTCACCTACTTTCTCCACCATGTAGCGGTCATTCCGCATTACCCTCACTATCCGGTACGGACCCAAAAACCTTCCTCCGAGTTTTAATCCTGGGCCAAATTGCGTTCGTTTTATGGCCACTAGATCCCCGCTTTGATATTGTTTCGCGCATTTCCTTCCCTTATTAAAGCGCCTCCGATTTTCCTCTTGGGTGGCAGCCATCTTCTTCCTCGCGTCTTTACGCAGCTCGCGCCGTTGCTCTTCGTATTCCACTGCCTTCTCTTCGTTGGTCAATTTTCGAACCTGTGGGTCTTCTTTAGTCCGAATCTCGACCCCGACGAGTGGCTGGAAAGGAGTTCTTCCCGTACTCCTGTACCAATCCTCGGGCTTAGGTGCCGTCAGTCCGGTCAGCGACGGTATAAGGGTCCTGCTGACTCTCTCCACCTGTCCGCCTCCCCTCGGCGCCGCCGTCGTGATATCGCGAATCTTCTTCCGATAATGTGGTTCCTGTATGTGCGATGGGTCTATTTCTTCCTTTTGTTCCACTGCTTCGATTCTGAATACGTCCGGCGTGTCTTTGTCAGTCTGTTCGTCAAGTCGTACGAAGGTCACCTCGCCTCGTTTGATCCGCAACTCTAACTGATCCAAGAAATCAGTCCCTAACAATAGGCCGTGTTTCGACAATACGTTGTTCGAAACAACATGCAGAGTGACTGGGAATTCGTGCCCATCGACCGTCATTACCTCTGTAAATTCGCCCCAAGTCTCATTGCCAGCGGAACCCACACCTTCAAATTTTAGCTTACGTTTTCCCAGAGGTGGTGATCCTAGCCTCGCATACTCGTCTGATCGTATGAGTGTAAGATCACTGCCAGTATCTACCAATGATACGAACTTACAGCCATCTATCAACACTTCCTTCATATATTTCTTTTCTTCGAGTCTTAAAATGGCGTAAGTCTCTTTTGGTCGTGCCGCACACATCGCTGCTATATGTCCGAATTGGTTGCACTTAAAACACTTGACTCCTTTTTCTTTCTCCGGACACCTAGCGCTTAAATGTTCGTCACTGCCGCAGTTAAAACATCGTTTGGCATTGCCCGTTTGCTTCGACAGACTTCGTGCTCCCGATTGTCTTCCTTTGTCGTCCTTGCGTCCCTCAAATTTTGTTTTTATTTTGAGGTCTCGTTTCATCGCTTCGTACTGCATGTCCCGTTTCATCGCTTCGTATTGCTTGAAACGTTCCTTAAGCTCCTGTATGTTCCTGGCTCCGTATAACATCGCCTTATTGGTGACCTCATCGGGAATACCCTGAATAATGTAGTCGATTAACGACTGCATATCAACTCTTCCTTGTCCCGCAATTTCGCGCATACTATACAAGTATTGCTGCAGACTCTCATCTGCTTTCTTCTTCCTATGCGCTAACGCCTGATGTATCTGTCGGTCACTCACCACGTTCTGGAATTCGTTCTTCAGCGACGTTTTCAACTTCGCCCAGGACTTCATGCATCGTTCTTGTCGCACAAAAGCTTGAGCGGAGCCTGTGAGCAGTTTCTTGGCGAATACTACCATTTGAATGTCTGTCCAGCCGCACACGTCTGCCATTTCCTCAAAGTCTTCAATCCACCTATTTATGCTCAGCAGATCATCGCCGCTGAACTTCTCTAGCGCGTCTTCTACGTCCGTGAGCGTTAACATTGTGCGCTTAGGCTCGTCTTGCCTTTTGAGATCGCGGTTTCTGGGAACGTTGACGTCTACACAGTCCCCCATCACGCAAATCTCGTCATCATCGTCGTCTTCTGAATCTGCGTAATCATCGTCATCAGAATCGTCTTCCCGCGCACCGTGTTCCCGCTCAAAGCGTAACGCAGCCAGCAATCGCGCTATCAGCTCGCGCTTTCTGCCCGTTGATCTCAGCTGTCGTCTTCTCAGCTCGTCTTTTAGCTCAGGTATTTTCATCTGAGCCACCTGCTCGTCAGTCAAACCTGCTTCTCCTGCATTGTTGTCAGCCATTGTTAAGATATCACTCTCACGAACAAACTATCACTTACACTCTTCACTTGTCACTTGACGCTCTAGATCCCGGCTGAGCCCCCAAAATTTATATGTAGTATCGTAGGTGATGTTGTGTTTGTTGTTAGTTTCTAGAGCAAGGACAAGGAATGATGGTTATTGAGCGTTAAGTTCGTTTATTCGTATGAGCAATGCTCAACATATAGCTGACTATGATCGTCGTGCGTCATCTACTCGGCTTCCAGCTTCAACTTCACGTCTTTACGTCTTCACGTCTTCTCTGCAACTCCACGTCTTCACGTCTTCACATCTCCTCTGCAACTCTCCCAACTGCAACTGCCCACTGCAACTGCCCAACTGCAACTGCTCGACTCCTTAATGTATTCTCCTTTTACCCCCAGATGTGCCTGACCCATTTGCAGGTAGATCCCCTTTAATTACAACGATGTTGTAAAGGGCCTCAGGTATGGCCCATTGTCAAGTAGATCCCCTTTAATTACCCCGATGTTGTAATGGGCCCCAGGTATGGCCCATTGTCAGGCACGTCCCTTTTCCCGATACTACATCAATAAATATTCCATCTTTTCACATTGTATTGAAAAAATTTGTACGACACAAGGGCAATTTAATTCATCTCATTCCACTTTCCTCAACTACAAGAGTGTTTCAAGCTCGGTGTACCTGTTCGTGGCGCGAGCGTGAGCGAAGCAATTATTAATGAATCCGCCTAGTCTGCGACGCGACACGCTTCGTCTGACCTTTTTCTCGCAGGCTGAACACCGAACAAGCTGACGGACGCTCTCGAAATTAATATATTCAGAGGCTGTCGGTTCGCCTGTCCCAAGGTACAGGGAATCGCAGAATTTCGGCACAGTGTTAGGAGATAAGCTTTCTCGAGGAGGATGTCGTTGCTTGTTGTTTTGTATCTTTTTTTTTTATCTTGTTCATGCTTGTTCCGTTTCTCGTATCTTTTTTACTCTCGAATGGCAGGATGATAGGAGCTAATGGATTAAGATGCATGCTCGTCGCGATATAATGGGACGCATCGTCCTTTTTGCCGCTACTCTCTTGATTTATGCGTCTTATCTATCGGAAGTTTGGCTCGTTTTGTTGCGATTTTATTAGTGCCACTGCTCGGTACTTTTTACGCGGCTGTTCGATCGACCGAACATCGTGAAACGCTTTACCTTTTGCTTTTACCCGTCTTTAAATTATGTATTCATCGTTCTTAATTGAGTTTTTAATTCGTTGAATCTTTGATTTTATCTGTTACATCGGCGGCGAGTCTTGTTGTCTTTGTTTCTTGGAAGGTAAAGAGATTGTTTTAAACGACGTTGCTATTAACTAATCTTTAACATAATATTCATTATTGCTTGTTTTATCCTACTCTAGCTATCTGATAATGAGTTTATTCTGCCACTGTTGAATTCATTCTTGTTACTGAAATATTCTTCTAGCGTCTGTATAACTTGATATTTCTAGTACTTTCACAAAAAGGGAAGAAACGCTAAGCCATTGAAGAGACTGTTGATTCGTCATCTTGTGCACGCTACTTTCATGGTTAATTTTCATTGATTCAGTGAAAGAGGTTCTTTATTTCAACCGTTTCGTTTTTCTGTTTCTCTTACGAACAACAACCATTAGATTTTTAATAAGATTTATTATTTTGTTAATCATCGTCGATATCCTCTTGAAATGCCAAATATTATACCATGAGACCGAAAACACGTGAAAAACACAAGGGGTTCACGTCATCCAGACGGTACTAGAAAACGATTCTTGCATATTATCCCTAATTGAGCTGGATATCGATAGAAACAACTCTTTTTACAGCCGGTTCTTCGTCGATAAACTAAAAGGAAGGATGAACGCCGTAACCAGGCCCTCGACTCCTAATTCCAGAACGCTAAGGCGCTCCTCAATTAACGTCACGGCGCTAACTTTCACCGCGAGGCAATGCCGCTTCGGTTACGCCCCATTATCTCGTTGCTCGTGTTGCACGCGTGCCTCGCTGCCTTCTCTCATGTTGCGCGTGCGTGAGCGCGTGAAAAGGCGCCCTAAGGCGCCACCGAACAGCTTCTGATACGCTGCACTCTCGAAACGCGAAAAAATACGCCAAGTGTTTATAAAAAGGTACGATCAAGATATTTTTCAGCAGTTACTATAATTTTCACTATGATTTATTTTCTTGACTAAATCACTTGGACATTTTACTCCGAGTTTTCATCATGTTTCACAAAACTGTTCTCGCGTCTCCTTTAGTCGCAGTCTAAATTAAACACAATCGACTAATTGATACAGTGAAACCTCGGTTATGTCGAATTCGCTCGGAAAGGCTGTTTGGGAATCGATTTGCTCGAAAACTAGACGTTTTCTCATAAGAATTAACATAAAACGGATCAAAATCGTGGATTAAAATTGCTTATTTATACTTATGTAACAGTATTTGGCACACCAAATTGGATACAAAAACAGTAAAAATGTATAAAATTTTGTAGGAAAGGATACGTGAATAGGATAAACAACTTTTTAAGGGGAGCTTCCTTCCATAAAGACATACGTGTCATATTTAATAATGAGTTACTTAATGATAATTTATTTTAAAAAAGGGAAACAGAGTACCGAACAACACGGAAAATTGAGAAAAGGCACTGCGAATTCCAGTAAAAGTCTGCACTGAACAGAGACTGCAACGTAACTAACACTCATCCACCTCAACACGCGGAGCACGTGATCGTCCGTTCAGAAATTGAGACTCTGTTCAGATTGTTTTAGCAAACATGTTCGGGAATCGATTTGTTCAAGATGAGAGTCGTTCGATAACCGAGCTTCTACTCTACTACATCAACACTAGAACCTGACAAAATGAAGTATTTCAGATTTTTTTCTTTTACTACAATCATTGGAAACATACAGATATTTTGTCCAAAATGAATATTGATTTTATTTTATATAGAGACACTGTTACGTAGATTTATTTACTTTAGTGAACATCATTTGTGCTGCAATAATTGTCTAAGGCCATAAAGAAAACGAGTTTTATTTATAAAGAAAAAGGTCAATAACTCTATTGAGGTTCATGAGTATATCTGTGTTAATCAGATGTTTCAAGTCTCTGTCTTTGTGACCATCGAGTGCTCCCAAATACTTTGAACCCTTTCTCGTAAATCACTTACAACTTGTTAGTACATCTTCATTTAACTTCCTTATTATTGCAATACGTTCTATTGACGACGAGAATTATACTAGCTAGAATTTCAAAAATGAATCAACAGCGTGCCCTGCAACGTTTAAACATAGAAGCGATCGGTGTTTCTAATTATTTGAACTTTCCTCCTCCGCTATTTTTGTCAGTTTCTCCATTTCAGTGCAGAAATACTTAAACTCACGCTCAAACTCCAATGGTCTCTTTTCCAAAGTTATATAATATACAACAACATATCGCACTCTAGAGAGGAAAGCAACGCGACTCAAAAAACGCGGTTTTCGAGTTTTTCGCTATGAAAATATAGCAGAGACACTGGTCGACCAATTATGAAAATCGTGTACATTTATCTTCATAATTTGGCTGGCGGAGAGTAGTTATGTCGCTCTTTCTGATTTATGCGACACTGTGCTGTACCCTACAAATGCGTCTTATTATTAGTTGTGCCTCGACTAGAAGGTTGTTTTTCTAGAGTTAAGAACTAAAGATGAAAAAGAAGAATGCTCGAAACCTGTTCTATGTGCATTATTCTTCTCCTTCATAAATTTGCTTTAATTACAGTTCGGGGACACAATATTTCCGCTTCTTTCGGAAAACATACCTTTCCCAGTCGTATAACTTTCCCTCGCAAGGGTGTGAGATATCTTATCGAACGATGTATCAATTTTACTAACGAACATACAGTCTGTCACACAAGAGCGTGTCTGCGATATCTGCGAAACCTGACACCTAATCAGAATGAGATAAAAAGAATGTAAACAAACGAAAACTTCTCTAATACGCGTTGCTGAATACCTTTCAGTTTCATTTGAAACAGTGAAAGGAACAGAGATTTTAATATGAGTGCCGCGTACGCGAAACGTCGAAAATTGTCTGGCATGGGCGAATGAAAACAGAGATCGTGATTGGAGTAATATAATATTCACTGATGAATCTTCGTTTTGGGCATGGTGTCCTATTAGGCAAGCTGAGAGGAAGACGTATCACAAAAATAAGAACACTTGTACATCACATTCGAAAGATATGGAGGTCGTTACCAGAATCCTACGCTCAAAAATTAGTCGAGAGTATGCCGAAACGATGTCAAGCTATAATCGCTAATGGAGGAGATTGGACACCCTACTAAGTAATAGCGTATTAGTGTTTTAGATGTAGATTCAATTCATATAAATTTTTTTACAAATATATAAATATTTACAGAAATATCGCAGACACGCTCTTGTGTGACAGACTGTAGTTCGCGTAACGAAAGAACCGACAGAACTTTTTCACTCGCCTGATAAATACAAAAGTGTCATCGATACGTGTCTGCACGTATCTCCGATCGAAAGGCGACCGCGTCGAGTTTCATCGTGGACGTATCGAGAGTACGCAGATTGCATGCGGATATCCGGTCACGTTCTTAGTTCATCCTTCAGGTAATCCGAAACTTGATACGTAATTAGCCATCTTGTCCGGCTAATCTTTCGACTGTAACCGAAGCGTTGCGCGCTTTCACCGTTTCCGCCTTTCCTGGCTATCGTAGCACCGCGTGCGTTGCACCTGTGCGAAAACGACCGGTCGTCAATCGAAACGATCCACGCAAGAAGTCGAACGGCCTTGTCGCCGCCTAATGAGCTCGCGCCGTCATCGATCCCGACGTTGACTTTTCAATGACCGATCGAACTACATACGTCGTATCGCCAACGAAACGTCGATCAATAAGAAGAAAAATAATATCAAAGAGGGTGTTTATTGAAGTGTTGTGATTATCATGCTACGTTCTATCGTGTGTTGCATGGTGTCTATAAGAGTTAATCAACGCATAACGATCATTTTTAATGTCCTCTTAATTGGACTAAATAATTCTCTAATTCGCTGAGAGTGTTGATTAGATTAAAGATGAAGTATTTAATTGTTCGTAATGAAATGAAAAGGAAATTTGAGCTTAAATAAATTTTAAATAGAATATTTTAAAAGGAATATATTTTTGTGGAAGCAACAGGAATTTACGTTATATGTTAGAGGAAGAATGATAGCAACGAAGAAAATGATTATTTACTATGAACCTTTTATTTGTAATCTTAATCCGATGATACACTTGCAATGGTTACTCTAATAAGTTCTTTTAATCCTGTGCCATCATACAATATTTTCTTTAATTATTATATTGCAGTATATGAATTACTCTATAGAACCAGATCAAAAGTTGAAATATACTCAGTCACAAGAAAGTGCATCGTCATTCTCTTCCATAAGCATGATTGCCATTCATAGAAATTCTTTTCCTTTACGCTATATAAAATGTCAATTCTGTTTCGCTCAAAGGAAATGTCTGCTTTATGACTTTATCAAGGTAATAAAATCATTTTCTTTATTCGATATTTACGTGTAAAAAGCTTTCTTTCATACAAGCTTTACTTTTTGACGAAATTTTTATGTCCTATTAATTTCTTCGGATCAATAAAATTGTATCATAAAATACATTGTAATATCTTCTCACGTTTCTCAACAAGATTTTATAAAAGATTGTCTGACGGAAAGAAATTCTTGTCTCCAAAGAATCCGACGTGAATTCCTTTCACTTGATATGATAAAAATATCGTTCTCCGTGATCTCAGGAATACTTCAAACTCTCTCGCGGTATCTGCTTCTCAACAAGCTAAATGAAATGATAAGAAATTTCGAATTCCTCCATCACTTTTCCTCATGTGCATCCATTGCAGTCCAAGAGATTTCATACGTAGCGTTCCTCAGTGATTAGAACAAAGACAAACTAACGATTGATTTTTCCTTGAAGCATTTCACTTGGAAAAGATTTGAAAAGATATATTTATTTAAATAAATTAAATCCACTTGTGTGATTCATTTCTTAATGAAAATAAACATTAAAAAAATTAGTACAACACATTGACCAATCCAACCACAGAAAGTAAAAGGAGATTCTCTTGTGTTATGGCACTAACAATATGTCCTACCCAAAATCAGGACCTTTTCATTTAAAAAATAACGTCTACAAGTTTCAACCCCATTGAATCTTCAAAATGACAACTATCGTTCGACAAAATTTTTAATTCAAATTCGAGATCGGTATTTGTCCAACCAAAGGAACGTAATTCTCTTGCAAAGCGATTAAAAGAGATCATCCGATTATCCAGTTCTACTTAGAAACAGAAACAAATTCTCTTGGAAAGCAATTACAAAGTTTCATCCGATTATCCAATTCCACTTGGAAATAATCTTTGTCAATCAAAAATAAAACATAAGAAGCTTCCAACGTTAACAAATCTCCAAGATTAAAAGTTTTCTTCACCCTGCTATCAAATTCCAGGTAAAATCATTATTCCCCTGCCAAGAAAGATAAAAAAGAAGAGGAAAAGACACAGAATAAGATGAATACAAGGGACGATACCTTAATCGCGTGTTCCAACGCCATCCTAGTCGACGACCCGACCGAATTAGGCGAACAATTAGCAGGAGGGGGTAACAGCTAGCAGAGAATCGATGCTCGACGATGTTCCACAACCGAGCTGCCTGCTGGGATTGCATTAATCTCCTTCCAGGAGCGGTACATTCAATTGATACTATCTGGCGAATCGTGGTAATAAACAACGAGCATGTTCGCGCAATAGACGACCGAAGGAGAAACGCTTCCATGGAGCTGTTCCACCTTCTCGTCCTTCTCGTCCTACATCTTCTTCGCCTTCTGTACCACGTTGCCCCGAGAGAGCCGCTTCTTTTTTTTTCACGATTCTATAGGATAGAACCTGGAGTCGTGCCCTTTCGAGATAACAACGAGTTCTGTTTCCATTTTAATGTCGGATAAAGGTAGTTGCAGCTTCATTCGATGATAAGTGAATAAGATTTCGTTTGTATCAATAAATAAATTTGCTGTTTGTATTGTTTAAGAATAGAAGATAATGACTTTTGTGTGGTTTCCTACTGGATGGAAATTCCAGTGTGTTTTTCCTTAGACAGGAGAAAGTTCTTTTTTCAAGTTTGATTAAAAGTTAGCGGAGTTTTGAACGTGGAAGCGCAAAGAGTGCTGTTTGGATTATCCGAGGAAACGGCGGAGATAATGACTTTTCTGCGATTTTCTATTCAATGAAAATTCAAATTTTCTCATGTAAGAGAAAGTTTCGTTCTTTTGTTAATTTTAGTTAAAGTTAAATAGAGCTTTGAATATGCTAGTGGAAAAGGTGAAAGGTTGATGTTTGGTTTATGTAACGAAACAACGAAGATGGTGATCTTTCTATGATTTTCTATTGAATAATAATCAAACTGAATTGGACAAAATTTGAGAAAACTCAGAGAAAAGGTAGTTTAATTGAGAAAAATAATTCTAGGAGACTTGCACAGATTATAAAAGTCACGCGTATATTTAAATCCGAATGGAAAATTTTATTTCTGAACAATTTGATGATCATCGTATTTAAAGAGATAATGTTTCTCGGATGATTTATATTCACTGTGATTTGAAAATGATTGCAGGCAATGGATTTAAGATCTAGAGATAGTTAAATAGTTCGTGAGAGACTGGATCTGAGATTATGTTGCTGTGTTGTTGGTGGCGCACTGTTACTACTGGTAGTTATGGCGTTATCGTTATTGTTATGGCAATCGTAACTGCATTTAATGTTGGTAATGAATGAATTGATCATTACGACTGTTGCACTCGATGTAGTAATACTACTAATTGTAATACTGATTTTATGTTTACTACAAGTAGCAGATACTACGTTACTTTTAGTCTTATAAAATTACTAGCATTACTATACATACGTGTATGAAATAGTAATCCTAAGATGGCTACGTATCTCTTAAATACGATTAAAGATTCGAATGACAGCTTTCATTCTCTATAATGATGAATAAAATCGATCGTTGCTGTTGTTATCGGTGGATTAAAAATGTTGAAGATTATCTTTAGAAGATTACAGAATTGTCAATGTTGCTGTGGTTACTTATTATATTAAAAAATCCTGATAGATTTATTTTATTGATAGTATATGCCTATGTTAGGAAGATGATACATTTACACTGTACATGTGAATGTGTGTGCAAGCGTCAGAGGGTGTCCAGGCCATAGTTGGGACAAAAGACGATTGGCAGTCGTTGAGAAGCATCTGGAAGAGTCGGTTGACAAGAAGCGTGCGTGCGAGTAGGTTTACGAGGTCTTCAGAGTATAAAATACGTGTATAACTGTTGTGTGCTGAATAAATTGAATTATTTGTATTTTCGAATTCCTCCTGTATCCTTACAGCTTAATTACTACTTTGACAATTTTTGGTATTTTATTTATTGGTATCGGTGATAACAGCACAATAAATCAAAGTGGCAAATGATACCACCATTCCAGTAATTTCTATTTATACCAGTACTAAACGCAACAGTATTCTTCTTACCACCCACAGTACCACCAACTTGACTCCTACAAAATCGCAAACTAAGCCTTTGTCACTATGACCAATTACACAATGTAGCATAAAATAGAATATGTAGATTGTAGATACTTGGTTCTCTATAAAAGGACACTTTGTACTCGTAGGAGGGTGAAAAATCTTGTCTTTATGAACAATATTGTAGGTGGTAGAAAAGCAAGTTCGAGTCACGCGAGTTAGACTTGCAAATGTTCAAAGTCGTAACTTCACTGACCAGCATCGCCTTCTCTTTCTCTTTTGCTGAAAAAGGAAAACGATTCAGACGTCAAGAATCATTTCTCTGTTCTACATATAAAAGGGCACTTTGCATTCGTAGGAGGGTGAAAAATCTTCGCGAAGGTATTCGCGAACAATCTTGTAGGAGGTAGAAAAGTAAGTTGGAATTTCGCGACTTAGAGTTGGAAATTTTCAAAGTACACAGTACCTTCGTTGATCAACTCTACCTTCTCTTCAGATTCGTAGTTTCATTTAAGGAAAAAATTCGGACGAAAGTTAAACTCGCAAATCCTCAGATTCGTGTCTTCACCGACCAAAGCCACGTTTCTTCTTTTTAACAATTTCTCCTTTTTCTTCGACGTAACACTTCTGCGTGCTTCCTTATTGTTAGACTGCGGACTTTTATCGGAACATCGACAGTCTCGAATATATTCGTATTTTTGAGAATATAAAATTGAAAGGTAGAGCCTCGGCAGAAAATTGTCTTCTCTACCAAGTATCATACAAACGTATTGCACATTCTGTGCAATTTGTCGCTTTCAAATTTTCCATAAATGTACAAAAGTCCACAGCCCACTTATTCTACTGTGCGCTATACAAACTATATCAACTTTGATATCGACGACTGCACGGAATAAAAGAAAATCGTCTTAACTCGATCGAAAGATCCAGGAAACAGTGTCACGAGTCGAATCGGCGATAACATTTTTCGAGGACTGGCTGGAGAACGCGTGAGCGACGATGACACGATACACCATGGGGGATACACTTTCCGCGCTGAACTTTTCGAGCGAGATCTAATCTCGGGGCCAGAGATAGAGCGTAGGTGGTGAGGAAAGACGAAGAAAGAAAGGGAGACACATAGGCCAGGGTGGTACTAATACGACCGGCTGATCGTATCGCGTTTTGACTATGCGTACCATGTCTATAAATTATATAGGGGCGAGAACTGGCAGCGCTGCTTTTAATGACAAAGTTCGTGGAACGACCAAGCCTTGGAAGTCGACGTGTCACTCACCGCAGATCCCTCGATAAACCGACTCAGTTTGGTGCACATGTTCGGTAGATCGATTGTTTTTCGAATTCACTTTGGATTCGCCGTTCTTGGGATTCTTTCGTAGCAGCTATTTTTTTTAACGAATTTAGAATGAATTACGTCAGTAAAGTAATTTTACGGGGCTCTGTACAAGGTGTCTGTACAAAGTACGTAAAGTACATACGTAAACTATACGAAGTACAGGAACTATAATAATACAAACTATACAAACTATGTAAAGTACTAGCGCGAGCACCAAAATATCGTCACAAACGAACACTTTTCGAGCAAAGTTTGCCAGGATCGCGATAAGATTGTCCGAAGCGTGGCAATTACGGTGCTCGTTTCACAGTGTCGAGTCGCACCGAAGCAGACGAAGGCGTCCCCGCGGAAAATTAATTAGCGCTCTTGAGATAGCGTTTACCATGGTCCGGATCTAGATTGCTATAATTTTCACTGGCGAGCGTTCGTTTCGTCGGGCCTTGACAGATCTTTACACAAATCTAGACCGCTAACTGCGAAACCCGATCTGCATTCAACGCGCGTATTCGCAGTGTCGTTTCTCTTCGCGAATGATGATGGCGACGTTAACGTTCTCGCGTTTCTAATTTTTAACTGCTGCACCATCGGGTGACAGACCGGGGCAACATGAAGGAATCGGCGTGTTCCGTCGATCCTTCGTGCGTACGCTGCAGAATTATGACTTTATTCCTTCACGCGATGCTTGACGCTGCGCAATTTGTTCGCTATGTCAAGGTACATTGCCTGGCATAAGTATTCCGGCCGTACAAAAGTTTCCATCCTCTGCGAATAAGTAGCAACATATATTATTTCCACATATATCTTTTTCACGAGTTTCACATATTTATTTTTGTGCAACACATGCTTGTTTTTTCTTTTTGCTGTGATTAACCATATACATAATCCATATACATATAATTTACATGTGTGAAAAAATATAGGTATCAGAATTATCCAGTCAACTAATCACGACTTTTATGAAACAAGAATAGTAATAAATAAGTTGCATATTCATTACTGTATACTCTTCTCCTTTAATCAACCACAACAAGTTTTAGACTTATCTTAGCTTAACTTCTTATAGAAGCTGTACATTCGTCATTGCATACACTTTCATCTATGACAGAAAATTATAAATAATGGTATTCCATAATCATGTAAATATTTCTATTAACATATATCGTCAGAAATTCCCAGTCAGATAATCACGATTTCCATAAACTAACACGGAAACTAATAACCTGTACACTCTTTTTCTTTTATTTATGATAAAGAGTCATAAAAATGATGACATTTGGTAATCTTCTAAATTTCTATAATTTCTACCAATTCTTCTGCTATTATACGACGTATTGATAAAGAAAACTGCAACGTACAGAAACGATGGTAACTTATGCATACACCTGTTATAGACGAAAGATTACGCTGGAAATGGAAAGAAAAAACGGATGTTCACGGCGTTGCACGTGCTCGTCGACGACTTTCTCGCTGAAAGACGAGCGTATCGCGACTAAAATGTGGGTTATGTCGATAAAACGCGCGGAGGGTGCCATCGTGAGAGAGGAACTCCTCTTCTTCCTTTTCTCTTTCTTCTTCTTCCTCTTCTTCTTCTTCTTCTTCTTCTTTTTCTTCCTCCTCCTCCGCTTCTTCTTCTTCGTCTTCTTCTCCTCGCGCAGTCTGGAAACGGCGGTAAGGTCAGCCACGGTGGATGATTTCACCTCGGCCATATTTATTATCCTAATCTTGGTGTGCTTGGTGTGCCTGGCCTACATTCGCCTGCAAATTGCCGCGACGACTTACTGCCTGCTGTTTTTCATATCTGCGATGCAAATCGCGCGCCATTCAAAAGCATCTCTCTCTCTTTTTCTTCACCCTGTTGTTCTTAGGGTATACAGGTACTCTTAATGATCAGGATAATGGGAACGTGAATCTTTGGATGTGAGAATCGTTACGAACGTGGCGAGCAAGAGTTCTGGTTAATTGAAAAAGGTGATTCCATCATTACAGTGGGTTTTCGTTATCGAATTTTTATTTGAATTGGGTATTACTGAATTTTGTTTGAACAGCCAATTCAACAGGTTACGGTGGAATTGAAAAAGACGATTTAATATTGAAGTGGGTTCCCCTTATTGAATCTTTGTTGGAAGAGGTAGAAGAATCCTGAAGAATCGGATAGGTTAGAGTTTGTGCGATTATTCTGACAGTGGATCTAGGAAATTTGAGTGAAAAGATTCTACGATTTTAGGGTGTACATATTCAAGAAATAAACTGAAACGTTAAAAAATTGGAAACTAGGATCTAAGAAATTCTAAAGCTGGGAAACTAAAGTTAGGGAATATGAAAGATTAGAAAACTGAGCAACTGAAAGTGCTAAAGATTTGATAAACTAAACTACAATATTTGGAAACTTGGAAGGTTTAGATACTCGGCAACGGGATAATTTAAAGGTCCAAAAAATGAGAAGCTCGAATATCCAAAAACTCAGAAATTCGACAGACTTTCAGATTCCAGATTCCCTCGCGCAACTTCTTCAATCTCTCACCCAAATTCCATTTACTCCAAAACTCTTCTTCGATCTCTTACTCAAATTCCATTTACTCCAAGACTCTCACGTTTCACATGAAATCCCTTTCCGATAAATCACGCGGCAACATGCTTCTCCAGCGCCGTTTACTATCAAGCGCCGTTCAAAAATAAATTATGCGAAGAAGAAAAAGAGCGAAGACACGTTCTGAATCAAACGAACGGAACGAATAATGAGAAGGGGATCGCGGTGGTTTAAAGAGGAGGAGAGAGGCGATCGTTCGAAGCTCGGAGATTAAATTTAAACTCGAGCACACGGTTCGATTGTCGAGCGCGTGTTATATCACACGGATTCCATCGAGTAGTGTCCCCAGCGGGGAGAAGCATTAACTTTTAACCCATTTTCATGAATCATCGTGGCCATACGTCTCTGCCGCGGATTCCTGCCAAGAATTTAGCGAACGTCGGTGCACGGTTGTTCAATTTCTGTCTCCAACTTAATTTCTCGTCGGGCCCGCCGAAACTTGCGAAAGGGACTTTATAAACTTGAATAAAATGTCCCTGTTCCGCTCGTGAATCATCCCCAGTGGATTAGATACGTTTGTAAACAAACGTGGCAATGCTTAATTCACGGCTAAGTGAGTCATCTGATAATATATTTATTGCTGCATTATAAACTTTAGGAGACAAGATACAGTGGCGAAAGAAACCTCGTAAAATAAAAGGTACGGAAATACTCCATAAATTTACAAAATAGACTTATGGTTAATGCAGAGCAAAGAATAAATGTGATATATATCACAGAATATATAATTGTCGTCAATATGGTAAACAATTTTTAGTACAAATATCACCATAATTCATAATGTGTCAGTTTTATTTTTATTATTTATTACTTATCGTACGTTGAAAATAATTTATGTTTCATAGGATAAGAAGTCGTGTTGAAGAACGAAATATACTAAAATAAATAAATTATTCTATCTAAGATATCACACTTATGAACGACGAGTTAATTCGTTTTTGTAAACGTAATGGATTAAGGGCACTACAGAAAGAAGCCGAGATGATCGTCCTGATGGATCATTTGGATTCAACTGGTCCGGTCCATTCGGTTTCTGCAATTAACGGACCGTGTCTAATGGCGTGCTGGTACCGACTGACTAATGACACGATTCTCACCCACGCACGAAGCGGCCTATTTCGATATCTCGAGCGTAATTATGTCCATGCGCGACATTAGCGTACAATGTTCCATTGTCGACTATGCTCGTGTTCCGCCGGATTTCTAAGCGATTGCTCGCCACAACGCTTTCCTCGACACCGAATTCTTTCTCTCTATCCGCTATTCCATATTATATCTCACTCGAATCTCCGACGAATTCAAAAATGAATGATGCACAACGTTTATCCAGTGAATATAATTTAGTTCGATTTCATACTTC
Organism: Bombus campestris; assembly: GCA_905333015.3. Classification (NCBI taxonomy): domain Eukaryota; kingdom Metazoa; phylum Arthropoda; class Insecta; order Hymenoptera; family Apidae; genus Bombus; species Bombus campestris. The sequence continues at coordinate 10,139,227 of HG995135.1, forward strand.
CTCCTGCAAATTAAGCACGACGTGCTTTCATCGTTTTGGTATATTTTAAGAAACGGTTTAATTTCATAAGTGACACCCTTCTGAATTTACTAAACGAACACGATAATACGATACTTAAGACGAGCAATGTCTATAGGAATGGATTTAAATTATAGCAACAGCTTGCTAATATCTACATATCTAATTCCAAGTATCTAGAATTCATTGTTCAATTCGTTTCTTCAATAAATGTCGGTTTTCACAATTCCTTAATTTAAAAAAGAAAAAGCAAAATAAAACAAACAAATAATGCCATAATCCAGGTATCTAATTTAATTTAAAAAAAGCAGCCACAAGCATCGTCTCTAATCCACGCAACCCGTTTCACGACAGCTGATAACTTCCACGCTGATCTAACTCACATGGCAAGTCTAATTTCCCAGAGACAGCACGAATCTGAAAAAGTCCGTCAATGATTCCACCGGCGAGACACGAGCATCCACCTTGTACGAAGGTCGCCGAGTTATTAAAACCAGTCGCAGTTTTGCGATCGCGCCGGGAAGCCAAGCATCGTTTCGCGTATCAACCCTCGTCGAAGCTTCGAATGGAACACGCCGGATGGAATGGAAGTGGCAAGTTTGCGAGCCGCCGGTTAACCACCGGCTCTGTCGTTCACGCTGCCAACACGTATCCTCGTGGATGACCTTTCCTCGTTCGAGCGACTGCAATACGCGTCGGCACGGTTTTACGGCCGTCCGGTGAAATTAAACTGCCACCCTCAAAGCTGCCCGATGTCGACTAGCCTTCATCCATGGACGATGAATGGAGGAACCGTCCTTTAGCTGGACGCGATGAAACTTGCACCTTTTGCACCTTTTTCAGTCGTTTGTTCGTGTGGATGGCGAGAGGAATGTTTTATCGCGGATTGTGCTTTACGAGGGACGCGGATATTGGATTGCCAAGGTCTTCGTTTCTTCTTTTTTGTGGTTTCGGAAGATTACTATATGCTTGCTGCTTGAATAGTGGAAAGTCATCGTAATTCGGAAAGTTACGGATGGCAATATAGATATTTGTACAAAGTTGGAAAAGAGAATGATGTTCGGATCGTTGAAATTTCCAATTCTTCTTTTTGGAGCTTTCGTAATTGTAATTAGGATTGCGCGATAAAATATCGTAACAAGTAAATGGTGTGAAGATCATTGCAATTTGTAAAATGGGTTTCCGTTCGCGTTGCATGAAGGAAGAAGAACCGCTCTTTGGTTACAATACTTGACATGTAATTTCTACCTTTTCCAGTCGTTTGTTCGTTAGACGCGACGAGAAGAATGTTTATTTCAAGTTAGGGTTTGAAGAACGTGTACTTGGACCAATGAAATTTGTATTTTTGGTTTCTCAAAGACTGTTTAATTTGTAAAATGTATTAAGTCTAATCATAATTTATATGTTACGTGAGATTTAAGAGATTTATGTGCACTAGATTTAAGTGGATAAAAGAAGAGAGAATCCTGTGACAGGTGAAACGAAGTTTTGTATAACGTTATATATTTTATCTTTGTATATCTAAAATCAATTTCAGAATGCCCGCTATAAATAAAGATGAATAAATACCAGATTACATTTAACTAATTAAAGTTTGTCGATTTGTATATTTAACAATGTTACGTTATATTAACACGTGACACGATGGATATAGCAATCTAAATAGCACACGTGTAGTGGACGCGTTAAAATAATCGAAGTACAGTTCTAGAACACAACGAAGAAGTCCATATATCGTATGGACCGTGAGTTACGAACTGGTACAAGCAAGACGTAACGAGTTGCTTGCTTAGAAAAATTATTTCGCTCCAGGCGTATGGTAATAACAACGACGAGTAAACTGCAGAATAGAGATATCAGTGAAAGCAGATCGGTGGGCAATACGTTTCGATTCGATAATTATTGTTCTTTCGACGTCGAAATATTAAAGTTACATGGTACTGATTGTTACCATAAATAATTTAAACAATAGACTATTGCAAGATTAACGATACAAATCTTTAGCTACATAGATGTAACTAAATTTTCTGATCTAAAATAATTTTCTTCCTCTGTCAGTAATTGTAATCCAGATTTTTTATAAACGCAAATAACAATTCAATTCCGACATCAGATTACAAATTACACTGACATACCCTGTACATTATTATCTGGTAATATTTGGGACGTTTCAAAGTAGAATTGTTTTAAAGTAGAATTTTCTGTATGCGTCAGACATCACGTGTTTAAACGGCGCAGTAGAATTTCCTATAAGCGTCAGACCTTATTCAGACAGATAATATACGCCTCGTTGTTTTCAGTAGAACACAGTGTTCATACACAGACGTTTCCTATCAGTGCGATATAAATACTTGTGTTAGATTGCGTTGAAAAATCATACTTCTGAACGATTTTCAACTGCCACAGTCACATCGGGATATGCATCTAACGTTTAGGAAATTCCACTTTTACATAGAATTTGATGTACATAAATCTGTACTCTATATTTACAGCGGTTATTTTAATAAAATTACACCGAGTAAAAATTACGCGCGTTCGAAAATTCAACATCCTATCATCATATAATTTTATGAACACTGTCTTCGCAACAAAGACAATTGTAAAAACATCGAACGACCCGTTTCCCGGATCAAGCTGGTCGACTAGAAAAATGATTTCGCTCGAAGCGTCCAATAATAGCAATGTGCAAACTGGCAGGCAGAGAGATATCAGTGAAAGCTGATCGGTCCACACCGGCCGAACGATCATTGTTCGAGCATCGATGTATCCCGAGTCATTGTTTTCGCAACGTGTAATCGCGGAAGCGAAAAATCCCCGATCGACTCCGGGATCCATGCTCGACCGACTTTGAATTGGGAAACTTGGTTCGTCCACTAGGGATTATTCGAGAGGCGGATATCCAGCTGTGCGATTCTTTACGTTTCACTCGACCAAAGAAAGCCACGTAATATTACTTTTCGCCGAGAGATTCCGGCATTTCTTCAGCAACAATTCGACCAATGAAACTTTACCGCGTTACGTCTTTTATACCGATTTCAATTTCTCTAAATGATTGATTCTTCGATCTCGTTCTTGCGACACGATAAAAAGTGTTTATGGATGACTGGATTGAAACTTAATGTAGTGTCTGCAAGAGATTGCGCTATATTGTAAAAATGGTAGTTTTGGATCATTGTTTAGCACGAGTAATCGATCGTGAAATTATAGAGAACATGAATTAAGATCGAGTACCTCCAAACGAACCCTGCTGCGTATTTTGGGTCATCTTCGACTAAATCATATTTTTCTATTATTACGAAGTTCCTGGAATTTCAGGAACTTTGAAGATTCACCGTTAAAAGTCTTTGTGTTTATCGAAACGAGAATAAGATCGAGAGATGACGATTTAAGAAATGCAGTGAAGTTAAACAACTTGATATCTAAATCTAATTCTGACATTCGTGGATAACCTGTGACCAAATAATTCCAGTTGAATGGTACTGGTTAAAGAACTATAAAATATCGCGGAGCTAAAGATAGAATATTAAGGACTAATCTCTCCAGTCTATTGTGTCGTTCCTCTACATATTAACTTTAGTGATTAACCTCAGATTAGTTAATTAGTGATCAAGCTCAAATTAGTCAATCAGCGATCAACTTAAGATTAGACAAATAGTGATCAACCTCGAATCAGTTAATTAGCTATCCACCTCAAATTAGTCAGTTAGCGATAGACCTCAAATTAGTCAATTGGAGACCAACCTCACATTAGTTAATTAGTGACCAAACTCAAATTATCCAATTAATAACCAACCTCAGATTAGTTAATTAGTAACCAGCCTCAAATTAGTAAGTTAGTGATCGACCTCAAACTAGTCAGTTAGTGATAGACCTCAAACTAGTCAGTTAGCGATCGACCTCAAATTAGTCAGTTAGCGATCGACCTCGAATTAGTCAGTTAGTGATCAATCTCATATTAACCAGTTAGTAGTCAACCTCAAGTTAGTTCATCAGTGACTATGAAACTTCGACGACTTATAGATGTCACATATGCTATTGAATTCTATGTGAGAATGTCCAAATACGTTTGAACACGGTTTCGATAGATGCATATCTCGAATGTTCGACGCGAAAAATGAAGAAACAATCGATATCATTTAGCGAGGCGTGGAATCACGATGTCTGCCATTCCTCCACGATTTTACAGCTGTCCTTCGTTGTTCATGCTCGTTCGCCGGCACGTTGCTCATCGTGTCGAATCGATTTCACGAGAAGCGTGCACGCGAGTGCAACAATATTGTTCCTGGCACGCAAACTACCTGGATTTCACGCGTTTGTCGGTTTTCTGGTAACGAGAATTCCGTCTACGATTCGTGATATATAATACTTTTCGTCGTCGTCATTCATCTCGTTGGTCTCGTGCGTAGTATTACTGCTTTCTTGAGGATGGGATGAATTCGAATTCGAAGAACTCACGTAATCCATTCGGTTTCATTCTATTTTCCATTCTTATTAATCGGATTAATGCTTTTCCATTTCGTTAAATCCTACGATATACACGTTTCATCAGTTAGAAACTGTGATTTGCTTACAATTAGCTTCAGAAGGTCTAACCAAGAGAATTTAGGTCGTTGAGATTCGCGCAAGATGGGAGCGTTAAAGATGCGCACACATGGTTTAAAGTTCTCGCAACGAGATTAAGCGTGGCTTTTCGAGCAGCTTCTGTTTGGCATTGACACGTTTGGGCTTCGTGTTTATCAAGATGAAACTGGTTTACTTTGAATAGAATGTATTTATGTCGAATAGAACATACGTTGACCATTTATTTATCTATTAAAAATGTTCCTTCTTGCGAGCAACTAAAGTTCTCTGCTTTTGTAGGTTTTTATTAAATATACATTTTTTATAGTTTGTATCTTATCTTATTGTAATATTTTATTACACGCGTGACTTGTTCCAAAATTAACAGAATTTTTGTTTATTTTATACGAACTTCCAAGATTCTAGGGAGCCTGTGATTTCTTCCTATTTCTCAAAATAAAAAAATTAAGATGAAACTAGGCTAAGTAAATTTGAGTAAATAACCAGGTAAGTTTGAACTATGTCAAACAAGATAAACGACTGTTTACAGTAATTTATGAAAAATCCGTCGAATCTAAAAAATCAAGTCGATCTAATTTTTGCGATGATAATTCAATGGATCGAATCGATGTAATGGATATCTTGTGAAATTAATGAATAATAAATTAGCAGGAATTCTGGTTGGCAAGAGCAGGCTGAATGGCAAACGTAATGCGATTATTACACCGCTGTCGTGTTCATTATCATAAAATGGCCATTATCGAGCAACAACGAGAAAAATAGTTTTTAGTAATCGCGAAGCAAACGTACCGTGAGCGTTCCTATTAACATGCAGAACCGTTTAATACATATTTATGAGTAACCACATGAAAAATGGAGTAATATTTTCTTGGGCGACTGAAAGTATTAATTTTAATACGATTATCTGGAAAATGTAAAATACAGCTGCTGCTTTGTTATTAAGTGCGATATATCGACTAACTATAGTTTAGTTAATAGTTGCGCTGTTCATTGTCCTGAAGAAAATTCGAAGAACGTCAACGTAAATTATGAACATGTATATTTTTATATCTTATTATCACAGTATACTTTTATGAAATTTCTATCAATCTTAAAATTAGCACATTTCTTTGAAAGATAGTAAGTTTCCTCCAAATCGCCATTTATTTTCATAAAAAAACAGATATAGATGATATCTAAACATCTATACATATTGTATCTAACTGATATCAGTACAAAACATATAATAGAAGGCTAAATATCCTTTATACCCACTTTTTAACAAAAATAAATATCGTCTGAAAGAAAGTTTTCTTCTATCGAACGACAAGGGAAAGTATACTAAATTAAAAATTCACAAAAGTTGAATAAAAATATGCTGAAGCAGCTGTTCTTAATATGCTTTTATCAGCATCGAAAATGTACTCTAACTAAATCAATTATGTGCATATAAATCAATCACATACATTTATAATCATTTTATTCCTTCGTCGTTGTGACATTTCAAAGTATAAATTGTTATTTATGCTAATCCTCTTCAAATTGTTGACTGAACTTCATTGAACACGGACGTTTCGATCAACCCAATAGGTACAATACCTCCTTAAACGGCATTGACGGAGCACTCATGGCCTCGGAGAAGTGTCGCTTGATTTCCAGCTGTTGGACATTCGGAAGTCGCCGGTCGTAAATCAATAGCCTGGCGTTACAGTGCGCCAGGTCTCGAGCGTCGTCGGACACGTAGCAGCTAAATGAATATTTCGTGCCGTGGCCGGCTCGGATCCTGATTAATGCGATCCGTGGCACGACCGCGCGCCGTAAACTCGATCCTGATTAATACTGTTTACAGCCCCGCAAGATCCCACCGGCCATTAATCAGGATCGAGTGACGACCTCTGGCTGAGCTGCTACTTTTAGTCGCTCCCTTGCGAGAAAGTGTCCATTAACGTTACTTCTGCGTAAGTATCCGCGCCCGTCTCAGTCAATCGCTGCCTTTTGCCTCTTTTCGAGTGGCCAACACCGCTACACAGCCCACCGGGGATAATACTCGCTGTGGATAGGTAGCCACGAATGTCTTCGAGCCTTCGGTTAATGCTTGAATCGTGTTGGATGCTATTGTACCTTGGACAGGGAATGGTTTAGGTTTGTACAATGGAGAGGTGGAAGGTTGGAGGTTGTTCGGATGGTCGTATCGATGATACTGTTGGTTTAACCGGGTTTGATGGCATAACGGTGTTGACGGATCTTCCAAGTTTGCCTTTGGCGGGCTGATGACGTTTGATGGCTGAAGTATGTATGCGATTAATGTGTGTGTTTAACCTGTTAACTGCCGATTGACATTGAGATAGATAGCGTTTCCTGGATAGTGTAATTCCTTTATTTAAGGATCTTTTGTTTCTTTATGTGGCGTTTCGCTTGTGTTGCAGGCCAATTATTTTGCTTTTGATAGGCGGCAGAATTAATTTCATTCATTTATATTAAATCGGTTATAATCGATTGCGTGTACATGGTATATCAATTATATACATACATTTTATAATGATTTTAAAGTTAGACATTTGTTCATCTTGTTGGGATTCTAAATCACAGATTGTTAAAACGAACAATGTAACTTCGAGAAGCATTAACGATGGATGGGACTCGGGAATTTCCATTAACCCTTTCGAAACTCCAATTTCTAACCTTTTGACCATAGCCAAAAAAGTCTAATCCAACATCATCGAACGTGACCAAACCTCACGTAACGAGTCTGGCAACCTAACCGATCTAAATCAATCCAGCAATCTATGGCGATCTTGCCAAGTCCATATCTCAAAGCTGCGATCGCCTTGGGCGCTTCGCATAATCGTCCGTAGAAAACGCTGAATCCCCCGTGGATCGATCGATCGCATGGAAGATTTCCACGCGTTCCATCGATCCATCCGGGCGCAAGGTGTCGCGATACGGACAGCTCGTAAAAGCGGTTCAGCTCGATGTGCGTCGAGTCAACGCACTTTGCCAACGATATACGTAACGAATGCCTCGCGGCGGTATATAGCAACGTTCGATCTCAGCGGCCATTAATCAGGATCGAACGACGACCTCTCCCCGTGCGCGTATCCTGATCCTCCCGATGTACATCAGCGCTGACCTTGGATCTATGGCGGAGACCGCGACACCGTAAGAGAGTACCGACCGCGAGCGCGCGTAACAGACCTGTTTTGCCCTGGCCGCGGTTACACCTGCGAAAGTGATGACAAACGAGGATATCAGACTCGTGGAAACCTAATAAATATCGGTCGCCACCGGATGCACGCGTGTCGAGCACGCGTCTGCTTTGATCTTAGGGTAACTCGGTTATTCAGCACCGAATTATTACATTATTACGCGCTTTCCACCTTGCCATGCATCCATACGTAGACATTTAATTGATGGCTGAGGATGTATAGCGTGCATTGCACTAGATGTGTATCGACGTAATGGAGTTGGATGTGGTCCGAGTAGTCCTAATCTCGTTACTGGGACTCGATTCTCGTACAGGCTTTTGATGTTTGAGTTACGATGCGCAAGTTATAACATGCTGTATGCAGATTAGTATCGACGTAATGAAGTTGGATATGGTCTGTGTTGTCCCAAACTGGATACATAAGGCTCGATTCTCATACATTTATATCATATTATAAATATTATAAATATTCAATATATATTTATATTTCGATTACGTTGATGTGTAGGTTATACTGTGATATTCACGCACGAGTATTGAAATAACGAGTTTATATTGTTACGTTTTTATTTCCATTGTTCTGTTTACGTTGCCGTTAAATTTTGAAATTCGGATAAATGGTAGTTGCTGCCACCAGAAACAATCCAAGGATTGCTTCAGTTAAATTTTTTGTTGTCGTTTATCTTTTCGATGATCCCGAATTGTCGTATTCCGTAATAATTCTGTCGACAATTAAATATCAGTGGGTAGCGTTGACTGATGTTTAATGCGACTACCGATTAAACTCCACGTTTCGGCTGACCTGCTACGCACAAGAGTACTGGCACGGGAGAGGATCAAAAGTTGGTGAAAATAAATGTTCGTTTAATCTAATTATATTATAAGACGAATACTTTCCACAACAAAAATTTATTCTGATTCTAATTGGTTATTAACAGAGTTATCGTTGAAATTTAGAATACTCGAAATTACAATTGTTCGCGATACGTTTTACTTATTACAAGATTTTAATTTATGTGATTTTCAATAATTTACAAGTTGACAAATACAAGCACGTCGATTAACGAAAACTGGCAAGAACTGAGAACTAAATGAAACAAAGAACTAAAGAACTAAAGGATTAAAGAACTTAAGAACTAAGAGCTGAGAAAACTAAGAGATAAAGGAACTAAAGAACTAAAGAGTTAAAAGCCAAAGAAACTGAAACATTAAGAGCTTGAGGAATTGAGAACTAATCGCTATGAACCAAGAAATTACTTGCCAAAACTGAGGAACTGATCACCAAGAACCAAGGAATCAATCACCAAGAACTGAGCAACCGATCACACAGAACTAAGAAACTAATTACTCTGAACTAAGGAATTATCTGAATAATCTGAATAATTCTTCCATGTTGCTGCGCTTATTTATAGTTTGCTCTGTCGTAGAAGGGGGGGGTCGTCATGTGGCGGTTTGTGAAGCTCGAATTCGGCTTCTAACTAAATTGTTAAATTTTATTTTTCGAATTGAAACGCTTACTCGCGCTATTGGTAGGTTTTAGCCTTCGTTACGGCGCGTGCGCAGCGCGAGACGTGATAATATAATTACGATAGCGATGATTGTGATTGATGGTAACCATGATAATTATATAATAATTATGAGATGAACGAGTTGGATGTGGTTGATGGTTGGTTTATGTTGTCTAAGGTTCGATTCTGACGCAGACTTTAGATATCTGGATTATTATGTGCAGGTTATAATGTGCTATCTACAAATTAGTATCGATATAATGAAGTTGAAAGTAGTTTATATATTAGCGTATATTGGCCGTTTGTGTATTGTACCAAGCTGATCGCTATGGCCTGATTCTGATACAGGCTTCTGATATTTGGGTTACGATGTGCAGACTATAGTGTGCTATACGCAGATTAGTATCGACATAATGAAGTTGGATGTGATCTGTGTTGTCACTAGCTAGCGAGTAAGACCCGATTCTGATACAGGCTTTCTAACACGAACTTCCAATTGATATTTGAGTCATGGTGCACGCGGATTGTAGTATGTTATACACGCATTAATACTGACGTAATTAATGAAGTTGAAAGTGGTTTGTATTATCTTCGTTGACGAATGAAGCGCGATTCTAACATGGGTTTTTCAATGTGAGCAATTTTATCCTCCTTCTTTTGAGTATTACGTATTACTAACGAAGAAATGAATCGAAACTGATGTAATTTCATGAAACCTAGATAGCAATCCTTTGATGCAATATATTTTGTTGCTTTCTTTCTGTCCCTGTTTCAGCTTTAAAAATTGCTAATTGCCAATTAGTTCGTTAACACGCATTAATAGCAGAGCACACCAATAATAGGCTATGTCGTACCAATTCTTATATAGGCCACCATAATGCACGACCTACTTGAGTAACTTGGAATACGATTGGTCGCGCTAGGATGAAAGATCATCGAAAATGAACGTTTCTTGTTTCCCTCATTCCTCCTCGTTTATTATTATTTGATATTCGAATCGATTGAAAACTGGTTGATCTCGTTTTCCCACAATCAGTGCCTCTAAAAATATCCTGCATCGTAAAACTTACGTCCATTAATAACGCTATATTATAGAATGACACACCTAATCAGCAAGGTGCATGGCTCAGATGTAATTGCTTCAGCGCATCAGGTCCTATCATTGTAGAAGAGCAGGTTTAAACGAATATAGCAGAACTGCTCTTGTCAGAATCTCAAAGAAAATATCATCGGAACCTCCGTGAACATCAAAGGAACATCCATCGACGACATGTCGTCCTTAGTACTGGGGCGTATCAGCCGTCAGGTTCGATTGGTGCTCGTTCGATCGGATTCGAAACGAGAAAAACGTTAATTACAAGGATTAACCAAGCGGACGGGACACCTGTAGAAAGTAGGGGACCGAGTCGCGTCGGTTCTTATATCGGCAGGGCTGGTTTGATCGGTTCGTGAGCGCGTTCTGCGGTTCATTAGCACGCCGTTGTACGCTTGAAATTGATACGCATACACGCGCCGGTGCAACGACACCACGCCAATGGCCAATCGCTTTTGCAGCCTGCCATCTTCCGACCAGATCGCATTTTTCGCGATTAATCGGTGCGCGGTGATGTTCCATCTGTCGCGTATTGGCTTGTGGAAATCTTCGATAGTTCAGCACGCGTCGATGGCTGCAAGTATGAGTGTCTGGCAGATGAGAGAGAAAGTGAAAGGGCGAGGGTGAGTTTTGTTTGAACAAGGAGTTTTGTAGATACGTGAAACTACGAAGTGAATGGTAGTTCGATGGACTTGTATGATAAGCTCGTTGAAGTTTTCTTCGTGGCAATGAAGCAACGACAGGCGGGTAAGTGTATTGAAGTCTGCACCTATTAGCATAATTCACTGAAGTGTCCATTTTCTGGCTTCACAATTACATTGGGAATTGGCACGCTAATTATCGTGTCAACTTCTCACTATATCAATCACCGGCAGTCCTTGCAAGTTTGAAGAATGGTTATCTATCATTTAAGAATATGTTATGAAGTTGTTTCCCAATCATTAAATTATGAGAAGATTGATGAAGTTGTGTGATGTGTTTGCAAGTTTGGAGAATCTGGTGTCTAAGAAATTATGCGAAAGAAGTTTAATTGAAGTCCACGATAACTGCGATAACGATGAAATCGATAAGCATGTGCGATACGTTCGCTGAAAAAGTTGATAGAGTTGTACCACGTATTTGAGAGTTCGAAGACTGACACGTCTGACAAATTACGCGTATAACACAAGTTTTATCCAAGTTATCTTGCGATTGTTAAAGCAATAAGTTTAACTAACGCACAACATATTTGAAAATTGTGAAACTAAGAGATAAAACGGCTTAAGAAATTGAAGATTTCTAAGAGTATCTCCTGTCACGTTAAACTTATGTATCTCCGTTTAATGTCCACGGGAGAAAGTCTCGAGCAAATTCTCTTTCCTAAATTCTCATTTACATATGTAATTGTATTTTACATATTAGTGTGCGATACTTTAATCCCGTTAATTCCATCTCGGAAGAATAATTCCTCTCAACAGGATAACCAGGTACCTTCGTTTAAATTCCCGCTGTCAAGCAAAGCAAACACGGTCTGCTGGTCGAAGGAGGCTTCGAGGCTTCTTTCTCTCCGTTGTTCGATCGCTTCTAACGCGTTCGTGTTTCCAACAAAAGGTGCGCTAACTGGCACCAACCGTTTAAGGGGCTAAGAACCGCTTCGACGAGATTACGCCGAGGCCAGACGATTCACGCGCGATCCCGCTGGCCTTAACAGCCGCGTGACATTCGACTTCCAGACACCATAAACCGCGTCCAAGCGTGTTCGCGTTGTTTCCTTCGCTATAGACCGGGTATACACTGCGCAAGAAGTCTCTCAGGGATATTTTCTTCAGAGAGAAAGAGAGAGGAGAGACTCCCTTTTTTTCAGCAGACGCCATCATTCCTCGAACGTTAATTAACTTGTTAAAAGCGGAGAATGAAGACGAACGAATGGCACTGTGACGTTAGAAAGTGTTCAAGGAACGTCTCGTTAATGTTTATTCTTTGTTTCTTCGTGGTTTCATTTGTTGGTATTTTAATTGCAGTTGTATTTATAGAAATTTGTTACCCTGCGTGTTTTCGTATGGGAGTTTCCCCATCCTTGTAGTTTGATAGATTATAATACTTATAGATACGAGACTTTTGTATGATATTTGAAAGTTTCCCACCTCCTGATTTTCATAGGACAATATAATTCATATAATTTTTTCAGAAAATATCTGTATTTTTCCATCTCAATTTTATACAGTATCTTCTTTCACGTTTCTATTTAAAAACAAAACGTTCTATCGAATAACATTTGTATCGTAGAATTAAAGAATCGATAAAACTTAGCGAACCGTCAAATTCTTAGGTCAACCAAAATCTATAAACCGCTTTTTCATAAATTCGAGTATTCCACCGCGTGGATTTTCACCTATTAGTGCTTAATGATAAATAATGTAAAAATGTATAATATACGCGTAATATACAAAAGGATATAAGACATTCACATACAGAGTATTTATTATAATTTCCAATTTAGACGAAACAGATCTGTGGCGGAACACGGCCATAAAGAAGGTCTCAGGGTAAAACACATGAGTGGGCCTCCTAGTTCCCAAACAGTTTATTGCTCTACAAACTTCGGGTTTATCCCATCCCTACTTCGGGAAAAAACCCTCCCTACAAGGAGGAAAACGAAGGGAAACCCGAGGAGAGTTAGAAGCAACCGGACCGCGCACAAGTCATCTTCGCGACGCTCTGTAAGTGCAACCAGCTCAAAGTAAAACTCCTTAAAAACACCTATTCGTGAGTTATTGCTCGACACCCTTCACGTCCTTAATCGCCTTAGATCCTTACGTTGCATTTCTTTAGTTTCTCCTATAAAAATGTCCGTTTGCATAAAAATCCAAACAAACAGAAAAAATCAACGAAGAACGATAATAGAATGTATAAAACAAGTTTCTACTTGAGCTTCGTTTATTTAGTTGTGCCCCAAAAAGTATGAAATTGCATAAAAATACGTACTCTCCTATGTGACAAATGCACGAATCAATGAAAACGAACGCATTCGACTGTTTCATCGTCATCGATAAGAACACGTGGTCGCTCTAAAGCCGTAGAGCGTCGGAGATACAACAGCGGCGAGCGAATCGGAATCAGACGTGTTATGTCAGCGCGACCGCGGGTCGCGAGCGAGTAAAAGTGACCATTGAGAAATGACACAAGGGCCGCGAAACTGGAGCGGTATAAATCCGGAAAATAGCCAACGCCAACGGGATGTCCGGTTTTCTGGGTCAACGTTGCAACCGTCGATGCGATAAGAAAGGAACGCCGCCGTAAAATTATTCGCGTAACGGTGTCGTGTGTCTGTCTGTTAGAGAGACATCGAATAATTGTCAACGTCGTGTGTATTCGTCGCGTCTTACGATTCGACGATCTTGTCGACAAGGGATGAAACACACCTTGGCTATACGCACATGACGATAGACATGTGAATTTATGAGACGTTCGTTCGTCGGCTGGCAGAATAGATTTATTCTAACGAGATTTGATATCCAGTTGTTTTTAACGAGTGCTTTGATATCGAGTCGTTTGGAAAGTTGGCAGCTTTTTATGGTCGATGTGTTTGGCGAAATCGGAGGAGGATCATTTGTTATTAGCTCGTGCATGTTTATGCGCGTTCGAATTTTTACGAGCACGAGCAGAGAAATGGAACTTACAGATGTTATAGAAAGTATTCTCCTTTTCCAATGAAAAAAATTTTTTTTTACCGGAGAGAGTAGCAAATTTTTATAGTTATACGAAAGTACTACTAAATGGCACGAAATTTAATATACTTTGACGTAATTGGTAAGTACTTAAACGTATTCTGTAGCCATTATAAGTAGACGTACGCCTCGCTCTTGAAATATATGGATATGAAATAGCCAATAGAAATTTCGTAATTGAGATCGTATTGGAAAATGAGTTTATGTAAGTTTCTTGCTCTTTCTACTGTACAATAAATATCTTACGTAAGAAATAACCCTATTATACGTCTGAATTATTTACGATTTCCCGGATTATTCGGCTTAGAATGAGGGCGTCGGAATATGACTCACCGATGATGAGGATGTTCTAAATACCTTGTAATGTCAGCTACTATCCAATAATAAATTAAAGTTAATAAAGCATCGTCAAGAATTTTCTCAACTACAACAAACAATAGGAACGAGAAGAAACAGAGGAGGAAGATTTCTCTTAATTTATGAATTCGAGTTAGATTTTAAAATTCAACTAGCTACACTTTATTTAGAGAAACCTATAAAAATAGCTATATCTTAGACACATATTTTCATAGTTCGCTGTCCTTCACCATCTATACGTAGTATAAAGTAAAATTCCTGGTAAGCGTCTGTATATTCTGACTATTATCGAGAATCACTGTACGAACTTTGATGCGATTTCCATCATTTTAAAGACCATTTCTCGAGTAAGATTTAACGCGCGTGAAACATTAACGTGCGACAAAAAAAAAAAAAAAAAAAAAAGGCAGAAGTCGAAAATATGAACCAGAGACACGAATATTCGAAACGATCGTGTTGTCTTTAGAATCGCCGCCACGACCAACGTCTTTCTCTTTTTGGCGTGTAACGTGTTCTGAAGCTTCACGACTTTGCCGTGTGACAGTCGGTGTTGTTTCACGAACTATAGAACGTTCACGGAGCCGATACAAGTTCACAAAATCGCCAGCCATATCATTAAAGAAGATTACATAAGGTGCCGGGCAAAAATCGGATATATCAGCTAGTAAAAAATATAATCGCTTCGATTAATCGAGAAAAAATCTGTTCGATAAGGGGTCAACGAGTGATACGTTTCCGTTGCAGAGATTCTAAGGCTGCATCCCTCGAAGCCGCTTTCGTACGAATCGCGATTAAGTAATTGGCAAGGTAGCGGTTTCACGATCGTTCGATTCGATACCAGGATGCCGTGTTGCACGCACGTGTTTCCCCGTTATTTCTCACCCGTGCATTTTCGCCGTGGCCTCGCTGATTTCTATACGAGCCCACCACGCGGACAGTTACACGAACTTCTTCAAAATATAAATCCACCTCGAGCATGGCCGATACTTTCGCGTTTCCGGCCTTTCCCTCGCACAACACGCTTCTCCGTCGTCTGATTAAAAAGAGCGCCATTTTTCTGCAGGCTCCTCGATTCCTACTTCTTTAAGGAAACTTTGTGATTTGATAATGGGAAAGTTTATGACTCGATAGTGAGAAATTTGTAATTACTGTTTGAAAAAAAAAAAAAAAATGATAAAACGTCTCGGGTAATCTTTTTAGACGCGACAGAAAATTTATGATTCGACGAGGGTTTTGTATTCTTTCCTTTTCATAGATCGACATTTGCGAATAACGCGGTCGAGTATTTCTAACTTGAAAGATTTTCTATCTGGAAAATATTCAATGAGTTTAGCCCGTATCAATTTATGCTACTTCCTTATTTCTTCTATCTTTCGGATATTTTTAGAAGCGATAAATTTTCCTTAAAGTAACCGATACGCGAAACAAATTTTGCTCGCGCGTTAAAGATAAAAGACTGAGACTCTTATCTTGCATTAATTTTACGTCTAATAATTTAAGATTGCTCCCATTTTCTAAAGAAACCAGTTGCCGGTAATTGCAACTTCGAAATGAGATATAGCATATTTCGTAATTTGCAACGTGTAATAAAAATCAACGCCCCGAGTTATAATCGTGCGTGTTGCCGGACAACGATACTAAATAAAATCAGTACCGGGTCAACAAGCTGATCAACAGACGTTCCAGTTATGTATATTGTAACAAACACGTTCCAATTACGGGTTTAAATTATTTGCCGCAAATAACTTCTTCTTTCCAATGTTTCCTACAATGTAATTGAACGTATTTACGATACTGATGGAAATTCACCTTATTCCCTCGATTTATCGAGACAACGGGTCTCTTTTTATCCTGTCAACAGGATATCGTTCTTCGATCGTACTTCGGATGAGTCTTTGCTCCAGAATCCCATTCACTTTCGTCGATACAATCAGTCACAAAAGTCTATACACACCCATCAAAATTATTACGATAACGAGCTTAAATCTAGCGATATCTTTGCCATGGAGTTTTCTATGAATTAAACTCAGAGACTTGTTGAAAAGAATAACGCAATCCATTCTACATACTAAACGAGAAAGGTAAAAGAATACAAAATGAAATTTCACAAATGCTGAGAGAAGAAATATTTACATAACATTATTTTTAACTTCGTATATACTATACTTCAAACTTTATAAATTTTGTCTGGAAGTACAGATACAGCGACAGACAGAAAGAAGTTTAAAACTGATACTCGCGTATATGAGTACAAGTAAACGTGTTGAACATTTTTCCTGTGCTAAACACTCTTCTATCGAGAAGATTGGATAGAAGATAGGCAGTTACCTATGATAAATTGTATCGTACACTCGTTTCTCTCGTCAATCATAGTTCAATTTCGTAAAATTACTACGTTCTTCCACACTTCGCTCTTTAAAGCTTCCTTAAAATTTCACACGTAAGTGTACGCTATTTCGTAACAAAGTGAGTTTTCAATTTCGTCGGATGAATCGGATGCGCGAAACTTTTGCCGCTGACTATGAACATGTAAAAAACGGTTCCATCAAATTTATTATATTAATGTTGAGATACGGCAGGACGTAAAAGTGAAAATGGGAAGGTACAACGCGAAGCTATTCGAGGAAAGTATGAACAAAGCTGAAACAGTTGTCGGCGCTGGCGCTTGGTGTGACTTTGTAAGCCGGAGATATAAATAATTTGCCGTGAAAAATATATTAGCTAATAATAACGGGGGAACCAATTATGTTCAACAGGTTCACCCACACGGCATCGCGTGTTCAACGCTACGTTCTCGTCGGCATTCTCGCGAGAGTTCGCCACGCGGATCAATTTATGTAATCGTGTAATAGCGACTCCCATTTCCGGTGCGCCATGCCGCGCCACGCCATTCCTCCCATTTTCCGTAAAATTATTTCGTGCTCGATCTCCTGCAAATAGTAGTGATCGAAATAATTCGACCGCGGACACTTATGCAAATTTATATCTTTATGAAGAAATATGAAATTGCTTTATTTGCTATACCTTGAATATCTTATATTATTTTTCTGTATCTCCTATGGTATCATCTTTTACCTTGAAATTTTCTCTGCACGCATAAAAATTCGTAGTATAAAAATAATAATAATAGCTGTGTTCTGAAGAAGTCGAGAGATTAAGAGAAACCATGGATTTTACGCAATAATAAATAAAGAAACAAATAGACTAAGAAAAATTAAATTAATTATAGTCATATAGAATTAATATGGAGCATATCTATACTGATTCTCAGTAACAAGTTATTTGCGATATTGAAAAGTTTATAAAAATGGTAATCGAAGCCCTGTCTCAAGGTCTGCAGGCTGAAATAAAACTATCTATCTATAAATCTATACTGTCACTGAATAAATGAATAAACAAGTAAATATCTACGGAAATGAAATAAGTTATGGTAATATATCTATATCATCGTGAGAACAGTTCGAAGCGAGTGCAACCTTTTCTTAACCTATAACAGTACTCGACTAGCGAGCAGGTAATTTTGACACGTGTAAGGAAGAATCAGGAGACAAGGAATCCAATCTTCCGTCACAGTTTTCCACGTTTCCTGACATCACAGTGAAACAGAGAACTTTGTCATCTCGACGAGGGTCGAGACACTGCGCGACAGGAGTCCGTTCGAAGTGCTTTGACTCCCACGTGAACGAGATAGAAGATTAAATAAACATTTTACAACGACTGGAAAAATTTCGCGAGTCATCGATCCGCGATTTCTATCGGTCGACCGTCGATCTCCTCATTTGGTTAACAGATTGAGCGAATAAATCGTGTACGCGTCTAGAAGTAAGTTAACTATTGTTCTATGATCTTCGGACGAGAACGAAACAAGTAATTTAGTTTATTTTCGTAATAATTGTTTTTCAACGTATTTATACGTTCTAAATGTACAGACATATGATATTTCCCGAGATAAAGGAATACGTGAAAAACAATAAGATGGATTGTCATAATGCTATTAATCTCATCTTGTATCGTTTATAATTTTTGAACGCTAACAGGATGAGCAACTTGCGCAGTAATTAATTTAAGACGTAACTACATATTCTTTAGACATTTACCTTTTCGCTGCCGTGATGTTTCCTCAAACCAGAGCATCGTACGAAACGGTGAAATAAATTGTTACAATTATTCTTCTATGGTATACAAATATAAAATATAAAGTTAAATATAAATTTCATGATGTATTATTATATTGTAGAAAAGTGACACGTTCAGTAGTTCAGAGGTAAATGGAAATACGATAAAAGTACCAGTTTTTTAAGACGCGGCGTTTCTCAGAGCTTTTTTCACCCGGAAGTATCTAATGTAATAATTTATGCGCGCGGTTACTTCTTCGTTTCCCTTTCCATATGATCGTCGTTGTCTCACCGGCGGGTTATCTCTCGTGTTCTCTCGTCGCGCTCTTCCTTTTTCATCCGATACTTTAATACGCCTGCGTGCCTGGAAATATCCTTACTTTCTCCAGGACAATAAAAGAGAAGCACGTCCGCGTTAATAAAATAGGATCGACGGTCTTTTGCAACGGGATGCTTTCAGGTCGAGTCGAAACCAGAACGTAGGCCAAATTGAAATCCTTTGATTCATGCTATATTCCTGTACTTGTAGCATACGAGGCTTTAGTTTCCTTATTACGAGTATTTGCAAAAGGGGAAAAATTGGACGAGAACTTTCGTTTCAAGTTTATGCGATGATTAGACTGGACTTTTATGGCGTAAATATTGTCTTTTATAGATATCATGACAGATAAGCCTGTGAACGAAAGTCAGAAAGATAAGGATTACACAGGCAGGCAGATATGAAAGTGTTTGATTAAATTTGTTGGTTATATTTGTTGGTTATATTTGTTGATGAGATATGAGAGCGAAAATGAAAGTCAAATGGGATAATTTCTACGGTAAAAAATTGTCTTTCGATCTTTGGTTTATGACTTTTTTTTACCAAGTTCAGAAGTTTCACATGTGTATTTACGTATTAAATAAACGCGTTATACCGAATAAAAAAAAAAAAAAAAAGAAAAAAATCTAAGGAAAAATGAAACGAGGATTAGAAATTGAACGTTAGATAATGTAGATACACGATACAGGTAAATTTTTAATAGAGATTTCCGATTTTTCTTGTAAACGATATTGGTACAAGTTCAAGCGTTAAGACTTTCTAACATAGACTTTCAATCTCTGCCAAATAAAAATTCGTTCAATAGCTAAATAACGAGATAGAAGAAGAATCCTTTGCTTATTCAAATGGACTAAAGTACAATTATTTCAAAATAACATTCCATGAAAATGATGTATTATTTAAATAATCATTATTCAAATAATTTATTTCAACGATGTCTAAGATTGCAACTATTCAAAAATTCAAACATATTACCCAAATAATACCTGATCCTTTGTAACTATACGAAATACCATTACTAACAAATTCAAGCATTTTATTTAGATAACTCACAAGCTTGCAAACCATGGCCAACAAATGCAAACAATTTATTGAAATATTTCTTAAGCTTGTAGCTATACGAAACACTATGGCCGATATATTTCACAACCTCATACGTCCATTTAACCTTATGTCGAAAGGAACTGGTGAATCACTGAACCGAGAACTCGAGCAATAATGATTAATAGGCGATCAGTGGCAATTAAACGGTCGATCTACGGTTTTCCCGTTTTTCGCGGAAACCGTACGAACCGATGATATTAATCATCTTGCGCGATATCGGGGCCAAGTGACGCAATTACGAACGTGTTTGAGAATCGACGAATGCGGTATCGCCAGTGCATTATATACAAATTAACAGGGCAACCATAAGTCATACGGGGGCGGTTACGTTGGCGTTTGACAGAAATATATATCGATACATACTACATCGAGACAAGCAGCACCGGTTTAACCGCGTTCAGGAAACCGTGAAGCTCGTTGAAAAATCGTCATCACGCGGTTTCGATCGATACGACGTTCAATGGTGTATTTATTCGTATAAAAATATGAATAAACGTTACTGTGTCAAATGTTTCAACAATTTCTTCAACCTCCTATTTTATTTATTATCGGCATCGACGTACTATTTTACTCTAAGAAACCATATCGTCGATTTGTTAGAAGGTTCACTGATCTAAAATATCGTCAACCGTTGCTAAATAGTCCGGTTATTAATAATTTTATATTTTTGAGGTTTTAATTTCAATGATATTTCTTGACCGATTTAATTTCTCTAATTGTATAGGTATGGCTATGTATGTATGGTACGGTTTACGATTGCTTGTCTTTCCATAATCGATCTGCAAGTTTCAAGTCTACAAATGAAACTTTTCGAGCGTTTAACATTTCCTCGGGAACGTTAACGTACATTAAATGCAAAACTTTCGAATATCCCGATGCCATTTGATTTTATAAAAGTCTATTTAAGTCACTTTCTTATTTTCTAATTGTTTTGTTATTACATTGGATAACCAATAGCGTCTTATAATACACGAGAGGTTTAATTATGCGCAAAATTCAAAGTCGAACGTTAAAGTGTTGAAATCTAACGGAGATACGAGTCTCGTAAATTTCCTTATCTTAATTTTTCTACTAAAACGCTCCAATTACATCGAATCGGCAACACCCACGATACTAGTGTACCTTTCATCTAGCACTTCCTTATTATCTGCCACCGTTTTTCACCATTGAACATGGCTGCAATCGAAACCGAAACTTGGCGCGTAATCTCGCGTCAAGCTTCGCCCCCATTTGTCAGAATCAATTACACCGATTTCCGTTTGGCTGGCGCGATTTACACGCGAGATCTCTTGCCTTTCCTTTCGATTTTCACCTCATTCAATGCGCGCCGCATTAGCAGCGTGGGGAGGATTTAAATCAACCTCGTACAAATACGCACATTGTTCGCGTGTCGAATTGCCGGGGATTTAGCGATATCGCGTAACCGGTATCGGTAATACGGGATAATTCGCGAGTTTTCCTTTTTATAATCCTTATAATCGCGATTGCGCATGGAATTACGCGTAATGGGCAAAAGAAAGGCGTAGAAGACAGAGACGAATAGTGGCACGAGAATAGACGTTTTGTTAGAATAAACAGGAACAGCGAGAAAGATTTGTAAAATGGAAAAGGTTTGGAAAATAAAAGTTAAAGAATTATAAAGATGGACAGATCGAAGATCTTCTTTTTTGCTTTCAGAATTCGTTTCTTCGCTTTTTAATTTCATTTTATTAGCACGTTTACTGTATATACTTTGCATATGATTCGATTTTCGATTCGATCTTCTAATATAATTTTTTCGAAACCTGAGATCAGAGTTTAGTTTTGAATTTCTGGAGATTTATATGACTGTGTACACGCCAGTCATTACTATACCATGATATTTATAAATTTTATATTGTATATCGCATTTTGTTACTATATCAGTCTACACACTACCGATTCCAATACACATGGACAGTCGAAAGTATTCGAAAACTTGTAGACGTCTTTGTATATATTTTACGTGCTATACGAAACATTAAAATCGATGTTAGTCAAATGTGATAACATCCAAAAATGTACATTAAAGTTACAAGATATTTGTCGCAAACATGTAATTAGTAAAAAAAGATTAATATACAGTACGAAGATGTAACTAATCGTATTAATAAATGCTAAATATGATATCTTGTAATTTCTATAAATATTTTCAGATTGATTTTACATTTGGCCAATATCATCATAACGATCGTGTCTCATTGTTCTAATGAAATTTCAAAATGCTTTACATAACACATATTAGGTCGTCCGGAAAGTGTCTTTCTTTCTAAGAGTGTTTTTTACAACAATGCGCCTTCATACAAACATGAAACCAAATCTGTGAAATGTCGCGGTGTTTATCTCAACAGAAATGGATCGTACGTAATTCGACAAAATGATATAAAACAAAAAACGTTGTGCGTCTAAACGAAAGAAACTTTTCGGACAACCTGATACTAACATGGACATAAAAATATCTTCCGAATCAAATATAAATCTCTTGTTACAATCACACACACACATACAAACTGAAATTCCTGTTGTAAAGAATTAAACATTTTACCTTTAAATCTTTCGCGAAAAATATTCATTAAACATCCAAAGCACGCGACGTAACGGCCATTAATCACCAAAAATCGGGGTCAGTTTCGATTTCTTCTTTTTCATTCCATCGAGCTTCCAACTGGATGATAAAAGAAAGAAAGCTCGCGAAATGCATCGTCGGCGTTCACGTCGGTTGCAAGCTAAGCCGAGAGCAAAATTAATAGCCGACTTGTCATAACAGGGAACGATAGAAGGCCTGGCAGAGTCGAGAACCGGACTTCTCTCGGTGCTCTTACTCGTGGATATGCATCGTGGCGAGCCGCGAGCAATTCCCCATGACGAATTTCCTACGTCAACTCGATTCTCTAGAGACAGGGTCTCCTTTGCCCGAATGACGTATGCAAATCAGCCCTCTGCACCGTCAGCTCAGGAAGCTAACACCTTCGAACCCCTGTGCTACCTTTGTGTCCCTCTTCACGTGCTTCTTCTTTTTCCCTACGATTCTTTTATTGCCTTTTCTTTCCCTCCTACGTCTTCCTTTCTATTCGCACTTTCTTCCTTAGTAATTTTACTTCTACGCATATCCTTTTTTCCTGGCTCCTTTATACTTGATAGATAGATAGATTTCACGTGGAATGTATGTGTAGCGTTGTGATGATCCGTATTTGATACTGATTCCTTTTACGTAATTTATCGATTGAATTTTATGGAATTTATTGACCGGTGGTTTGTTAAGATGTCCAAGACTGGTTTTAATATCGGAGCTGTAAAATGATTTCGTAGGTTTGTCAGAATTTATATTTGACGCCTTTCGGTGAACATAAAGCCAATATTTAGCGTATTTAGTAAGAGGTTCACGCAATACAAGACTTCTATGTTGAAATTCTTAAATCTCTGACGCTCTTTTTTACAGGTTATTCTCTGTGTGTTACCTTTAGATATTCGAGGATTTGAATTCCTTGATTCTTTACTCAGTGATCTTATCTTCGTCCATCCTTTCACACATTCGAGTTTTCCAATTTTCCAATCTTTCGTTTATTTCTATATACGTTTCGTTCTCGAATGTTTTTACCTGATCTGTAGACACAACGTTTTCCAGTTTTCCAACGTTTCTACCAGCATCCACGTATGTGAATCTTCCTCGACTGGAATGAAATTAGAGGACGTGAAATTAATTCCAATTAGACCGAGGCTGAGAGACGAATGCCGTGAAAGAATAGAACGGATGAAAGTACGGTAACGAGAGTGAAGAATAGTCGTAGCTAAGAGAAGAAAAGAAGGAACCAATTAAGAAAGAGAAAAGAGTTAAGCAAGAGGAGGAAACGAGATGCCTCGTAAAGTGTGCACGCGGGAGAAATCCCACATTTGGTGGCATCATCGGTGATTTTTCTATCGGCGCGCGAAAGGAAAAACCGCATTGCCATTTCTACGGCCGCGTACGCGCGTTAACCACGACGGTAACGACGTTAACAATAATGAGGCTGCGCATTGCAACGCGCAATCCCAATGCGCGAACAAATGGAAAGTGGGCTTAAGCAACGAAATCAGCTGGCAGCGAGTTTCCGCGTAAAAGATCATCAATGTAAAATTGCATGAAATTATCGGTAATAAAACAACGCAATCCGCGTTCTATTGTCGGCTACGCGATATAATTTCGCTGACTGACGCTGACGTAACACGCGTGTCTATTGTAAAGAGCGTGAACGCGAGGAAAATGCAGATCCTTTGCTACGCCGGAGAAAAGTGGATATTAAATTAGATATCGTTCCTTTATTTTCCTAGGAGTTTTCGGTTAGATCGAATCGATGTGAATTTTCATAAAAATTTCATATTTTCCGAATGGATGAGGATGGACTTTAATTGGAACTATTTGCATCTTCACGAGGAGACTATTTTTCAGAATATTGTACGTTCTCTGTTGCAAGATAAAATATCTACGAAGTGTAGATAAATTACTCGATTAAATTCTTAAGTTACAGTTTTTCTAATGTTAATAGACAATTCAGTTGTGTATCACACAGAGCGTGAAAGGGTTAAGCGAAATAAACGAAAAATATATTATATTGCCTATCGTCGTTACTGTTATATTTTATTCAAAATTGAACTAACGAAACAACATTCGAGTCTCTGAATTGCTCAAGAAGAACGAAAAGTATAAGGAAGGATAAAAAATTATTATTTTATTCGTCCTATTTTATTCGAAATTAGATCCATCAGACAGTGCTTAATTAAATCTCAAAATTCTCCAGGATGAAGAAAGAAAAGAAAGAAGTAAGAAGAACAGAGAATTGTCGTCGCTCTGTCTTGACTAAAATTAAATTAACGAAACAACATTCGAATCTCAAAACTGTCCAAAATTTAAAGAAAAGAAAGAAGAACAGAAAATCATTGTTACCTAATCTGATCCAAAATTCAACTAACGATACAGTAGGTATTTGAATGTTAAAATTCCGCAAGACGAAAGAAAAGAAAAAAGAAGAAAGACGAAAGAAAAGAAAAAGGAAGAAAGACGACAGAAGAAGAGATCGAAATTGTAGAAATCGGTTATAGTTTGCATCGAACGATACAGTTGGCCGTCTAACGGCCGGTTTCTTGGGCCGGCCAGTTTTTAATAACTTTCACCCGTGGGCTCGAACCAGCGAGCATCGACTTATCTTCACGAAGCCCATACGGTGCGAAATGTAACGGGGACATCCGCCGAGGTGAAATTAAAAACGCGCTAATATTTACGCGGTGCGGCCATTTTATCGATGCAGCGCGTCAATAAAACGCATCCGTGTCCGTCCCAAATAAATAAACGGAAGGAAATCGAATGTCCGCGATTTAGCGCGCCTACGTCAAACTTTTATCGCGAAAACGGTTTGAAACGGTATGAAATGATGAGAAACTGGCGAGTTCAGAACATTGAAAACCATTTGTTTCTCCAAGTTCTCTTCCTTTGTATCAGCAGCTATGCGTCAAGATTTAATCTGTAAATATATTTAGCTTCTTATACGCGTAGAATGAAACGTACTTTTGGAATTTTGGAAAATGTTTGATCGATCGACGTTGTTGTCAATAACTGAAGAGATTGATGTTGCAATGATTTTTATAAATTTCAGAAAGTATGCTTCTATCTAAAAGTCTAAGGACGTGTTTTCTCGCTAACATATGTATTAGTAATATATGTAATTTAATTTATTTTAATCTATGTATTATTTTATTTCACTTGGTAATATATGTTTATTTTATAATATATATATAATATGTATTTATCATTTTAGTATATTTTCTATATTTTATATATTTTCGACACAAGTACTTTACATTTAACACTTTTAACGGATATGTAGATATAAATTTGTATATTTCAGGCATATTTTGAAGTATGTAAATGTAACAGACGTATCAGAGCCAAAGTATCAACGAGGAATTTAGCACGACCGCTATTTTTCTCCAATTAGACATTCTAATGCAACTTTTACACATTCGAAATGCACATTTGAAATTGTGCCAAAACATTTACTTTTCTTGGGTCACGGGACGTGTTAAGAATTCAAGAAAATAAAGAATATAAAAAGCCGGATCCCTCGAAAATGATGGTCCACATAAAACGAATGCTTCTCTGCATTCGGACAGCAGCCTTTAATCATCTCAGCTGCTCATTATACGTACTTGAATCAATAACACACGCGTAATTAATTTTATATTTGAATTATTTCGCAATTAAAAACATTTCAACAAATAAATTATTATCCCTCGATTATTGGTTATCCAAACGGAAAGTTACCTTGACTGCATCGATTGAGAGGCCTAAGTTATTTTCACGAATTTATCATTAACATTAAACGATCATTTGTTATCACCATCCGATACAAAAAAAAAAGCGAAGAAATTTATAACTCATTATTTTGGTTTAAGATAACCGTCGAAACCTACCATAACTGATCATCGGCCGAAGAAATAAATTATACATGCAACAGATATTAATTATGTAGATAGTAGGCAATCATTTATTGTAATTTCTTTAGTTGTAAGTTCACAGAGTAATGAAAATATCGTTCTTGATTTATGTTGTATAATTGTTAAGATTACTATAGTGGTGGAAAAAATATAATATCATCTTTCTCCAAATAAAACACATTACCATTACTTTTTATCGTAACCATTATATTTAAATTACTTCCGTAAACATCCAAATTTCACCCTTAAACGATAAAAACGCTTTGAAATGATCGATTCGTGTGTCAAAAAATCATACGAACAGGAATTTTGACGATTCGCTTAGTAATCTGTACTCTTTTCCTTGAATAAAAGAGCTATAACATACGTATGTGGAATATTCGTTTGAGGACAGAAAATAAACCAACTGTGTCGTGTGATAAAAATCAAAGACACCTTTCTGCGGTGCATCGAAGATTATTAAAATGATAATTCTTATAAGCACGATGGTTCTTAGAATAGCCTCTATCAAAGGCGTCTATCTAGCCACGTGGAGCAGTAGCGCGAACAATTTATTCGAACGTCAAGCGTCTGAACGCCGAGACAGTGGAACCTGTTCAAAAGAGCGACAGCCGATTTCACGTCGGCTGGAAGGCTCATCTTTGCACCCTTTCAGGACGCGGATCATCGTCGTCATCGTCGTCGAAGAAGAAGGAAGCGCGGCTCCGGCTGTTAACCTTGTCACACTTTACGCACCTTCGACCTCGTCTTATTAGTTTTCATACGCCCCACACTCGAGGGATCATAACGCGCCATATAAGAACGCCAATGATCGACGACGTGTCCGGTTAAAAGAACCACAATCGATCGTATCGCGCTCGCGTTCAAAATACAGGCCGTTTCAAAAGTTATTTCTACCATCATTACATTATCGTATATTATCGTTGAAGAGGAACAGAAATGAAAGTAGTGAAAACGCACTTTTTTACTAAAAATATTGACAAAACTATTCATAGAAATTGTACGAATATTCGCGATGCGAATCATCCAACCTTCGATGTTCATCTAGTGTCAAAGTGTTGCCATATGAAGATTAATATTGTACTTAAAAAAATACTTTTTTTAATACTATTGAAACGTGTTTGAAATGTATATGGGAAGATTGATAACAGTAAAATTGGGAAAACGGAAAACCCGGGGGCCAGAACAATTCGATCGCGTAGTTAGGTTATGTTTTTAATAGATAAAGTGAAAGTATGAAGCGACCGTGTTTATTTGAACACCCTGTATAGATTGAACGCACGGAAGTTTGAAACGTTAAGGACGACGCGATCGTGCAGGGATCTCGATCACTCGGAACGAGATTTCACGTTTGAACGGTAATGAACGTTCATCGAGACACTTTTGGAAGCGCCAATAAGATATTTCAATTACCTTCATACATCATGTTATTTTTTAGCTGAATTTTTTAAACGAGAAAAAAATGTTCGATTCATTTCCATAACCAAATAAGACGAAAGCTTATTTCCTACATCCAACGATCCAACGCAAACCTCTTATTACTTCGTAATCATTTCTGCAAATTGAATTAACACGGTGATGTATGAATTTATGAATTTCGAGAATAATATAATTTACGAATATTGTCCATTATTACACCTATTACCAATTAATAGTTTCTTATTTAAAAAATAGTTGACAGATCCAAAGGTTTTTAAATATCGCGCAATTCTTTTCTAGTAGAACGATGATACATTTTTCTTTAGAATCTTTAATTACAATATTTTTAAGCAAATTTGAATGTTTCAAATCAGATTCACAGTGAACTAGAATGATAGTTTCTATAATTAACTTTCGATATCAAGGTATGAAGAAAGGACCATTAAATCATGAAATTCATAGTAAACGAGCCATAATCGAACAGATCGTAGCTATTGTTCGTAAGTGTTGCCACATCGAAATTAGAGCTATCGCTATCCTTGAACTTTTTGGATCAGAATCTCGACCGAGTGATTTGATGGTCCTCTGATCCACCACATGGCGAATCTTTCGGTCGTTTTGTAGCCTTGTTCTCATTAGGCAAGAGCAAGTCTGCTCTAATTTCGAGAAATAGCTTCGACATCGAACATTTAACTCGTTTAAATCGCTCTGAATTTAGATACTCTGCAAAAAGTATAAAAACTGATCTAAGAGTTTAAAACGAATCAATAATTCCTCCGAATTAATAGAAAATTACATTCAACGTTAGTATCAAAAGACAAATGATCGAAAGATAAAAATTCAAAGTTCCAATAATCGCAACCATCACGATTAACCTAATTTTCTCACAATCACGTGCTACTAATTAAAACTAATTTCAAGTCGCAAAACAAACTTTTTCCCTTCGATTAAACTTCTATTATGGATTAATCGAGAATATTCGTGACTAGAAGATTCGCAAGAAAGTTCTGTTAATCGAACACGATCTCCCCTCGTGGACTGCCTAATTAATTCCATTAATCGAAATCACGGCACCTGACACATGGCGTGGAAATCAAACGATTTTTTCGTTGAGGCCGCGACACGCGTGCGAATTCCTCTCCGTAATGAAACACGTGATCCTTCCATCTCTCGAGCTCTCGAGACATGCATATACGTTCCTACGGGAAGATAATTACGCGCGTTCCTCGAATAGCGCGCGCGGAAGATCAGGGCACAATCGCAATTAGGCGTTGCACCATTGCGCCGCCGATAATTGAAAAACGAAATTCCTGCCCGACCAACGACGGCACATGCAAATGTAGCTCTCACCAAATTGAACATCGTCCTTCGTGCTAGAGTTATGTTGTATTTTAAATATACAGGGTGTCCCGCAGAATCGAGAACCCGTTTCTAAAATTCTGCACACAATTCAGCGGTGAATTTTCCACACGAAGACGATAAAAAAGAAATGTTTAACAAATAGCAAATGGTAAAGGATCCTTGTAGTTTCTTGCACGTAAAGTCACTAACAAAAATGTTTCTCTTGCAGCGAAATAGGAGATGGAGAAACGTCGGAATTCAGTAAGACGAAAATAATTGTCAACGATAATTTGCGAGATAGTACAATTAAAGATATTTATATTTATACCATGTTTATACGTTTCTTTTTTTGACGAAAATACATCACGCGCGAAAAGAACTTTTAGAAAGAAAAATATTGTCCTTTTACAAAGTGAACTATCTTTACAGCGCACACATTCTCGCTTCCCGAGACGCACACATTCTCTTTATTCGAGACAATAACGCGTTTCAACGTTCTTCCTTTCCTTCGAACCAAAGTTCGTCTTAACGTCTTATTTTTAACGTTTCCTATCGCTTGCACACGGATAACAAAGTCGGACATCCGTATCCAACGTAACAAATAGAAAGAACAATGTTGCCAACGTATAATTAGTATTCTTGCTAATTATTCGTTGTAGCAATTCAAGGTCAAACACGCTCGCCAAATTAGCCACAGAATTTGCCTCATCTCGATTTCTCCCACTGTCCGTTGCAGCTTGAAAGGCAAACAGGCTCGCGCGAAACTACAACCTTATCGCTGTTCCTCCATTTCTGCCACAAGGCCAAACACGCTCGAGTAATTTGACGATCGAAAATAATTATAATAATTGCTCTGAAATAAATGCAAATTAGCGCTTCAAAGCTGCCAAATAACAATCCATATATAATACATACGAGCTATATGAGGAAGCAAATATCTTACTTCACGATAACGTTGAAACCTGAAAAACGACGCAGGGAAGCAAGGAACACGAGTCGGGAACACGAATGTTCCATCGGAGCCGGATCCTACTATTATGAGATAATTGGAAATTACCGCTTCAAACCTGTCAGATGCGATTATTTTACCTCGGAACAACGTATACACCCATTTTCCACAAAATTCCAAAAGGACCACCAGAAATTAAACATCACCTTTCCCTAGAAGGCGGTCATTTTTTAGTCGAAACCCGGTATCTCCTATCTACTTAACCTACTAATAAATCACACACCACCATCGTGAAAGAGCAAATTGCCGAAAATCATTAAAGTCGCGCGATCAACACCCGGAGTCTGTCCGTCAAATAATCAATTAACCCTGCAGAGACCCAAAGCTAACCACACGTTTCCATCTCTCTCGCCACCTAGCCATTTTCTCCATCCTTTCATAAAGCTTCGCGAACCTTCAATAAAACGCTTCTGAGAAACAGCAACCCCAATGCTAACCTCGGTGCAACTCCTTCAGAGTCGCGATGTATCGCGCGTTTCCGAAGACGATTAAGGATGTTCTCGGAAGGCCTGTGGCCAGGCATCGTGGAAATAATCACGCGCTTTTTGCGTCAATTTACTCGACGACCGGCTGCTTAATGCATGAAAGCTGCCACGAAGCAAAGACATCAACCGACCATTTCTTCCTCTTTCATACGCTTCGCGTCTTCCTCTATTTCCTCCGTACGCTTTTTGCATCCTCTTCCTCTTCCTCTTCTTCTTCTTTCGTACGCTTCGCATCCTCTCCTCCTCCTCCTCCTCCTCCCTTCGTCTTAGTTTATTTCCCTTAGCAGGACGGTTCGTTTCGTGAAACGGGGCCCCAAAGTGCCTGGAACATTAAGGGATCCCCGCGAGTTAACGCGATAAATCAGACGCGCGGATAATTGCGCGACTGAATTTATTCAAAGTGTACCGAGCCGATACGCGCGACCGCCTTTCCGCCTCCCTCGAGCGTCGAGATTAAACGGAGATTTATTTCGAGCCCCGGCAAATGAACCGAGATTGCTACCGCGCGAACCTTCGTCCGCGGCTCGTTTCAATGAACGGTGATTGCCTGATCGAGGCTACCGTCAGTTCGTCGGAAATTAGGCGGCTCGAAACGCGCCTCTGCCAGTTATTTTCATAGAGGAGAGGCCTGGTTTTATTCGAGGGATGAGCGTGAATTTACGTTGACCGATTAAGAGGAAAAAATGTCATGGAGGGTAGGCTTGATGTGTTCTTGACGAGGTCAAATGATGAAATGAGCTTTGCGGCGCAGGCCATAGTGCTGGCATATCGAAGAATTTGATTTTTCAGCGTATGTTTCCTCAAAACGCGCTGTTCGGTTTTCTTTTTCCATGCCAAAAAAGATGGCGAATGATTGTGAATCGATGTTGATTCAAATTAAAGACTTTGCGTTGTCCTACGATGTCGTACCCAGTGTTGGAATATCGAAGAATTTGGCTTTTGAGTACCTTTTTTCAAAACGCGATGTTCACCTTTTTCCATGCGAAAGAAGATTCTTATTATGAGGCGGATGATGTGTTTCAGTTTTAATGAATTTTAGTTTTGTGTAGATATTTTCTTAAAGCACGACGTGCGCATTTTACCCCGCAGAAGAAGGTTCTGCTTATGCGTGGAATAGATACAAATTAATCGTGAATTTACGTTAATTAATTAAGAGTAGAAGATGTTAGGAAACCACGTTTGATATGTTTTTGAAGATAAACCAAGGTTAAAGGCTTCGTCTTGATGTCGTAATATCGTGGGATTTCTGTTTACAGCGCATATTTGTCTCTTTTCCTCTTCTTGTTTATGCTGATTAATAGAAAAACATTAAGAGAATTATCTCTCTGGTGATATCGATCAGAGATATCGATCGATTCGGTCCCTCTTTTCACGATTTACTTGCCGATTTCCAGAATCGATCGGACAAGCTGAATTTTTCAATTCGACCTATCTGGGTACCAAAAGTAACGGTGTTTCCTCGTAACTGGTTGCCGGATAACAGATTTTAAAATATGGACCAGACACCGCAGATTAATCGCGCTAAACCGTTTAACAAATTAACGCCACTAGATAACATATTCCTAGCAAACAACGAATTCGACACGAGGCATGAACTCTGATCGGAAACTTGTTGGGTAAAATTATACCGGCATCGTTAATTAAGTTGGTTCCATCGCAGATTATCCGCCAGTAAAGTCCTGAGAATTTCTACGCGGCATTTACAGTTGGATTTAGTATTACAAATACCATAACGAATTTATTATCTATTAAGAGCCAATATTACATTGTCATAACATTTTGCAAGTTTCTTCCAGTTAATTTCCATCGAATTCTACTTTTAACGCTATTATGTATATTGTACTATCATAGTGCTATAAATTCTTCCATATCTTCCAACTTCATGAATTTGTACTGTGGCGATAGATACTCTGTAAAACCGTCGTCTCGGGTAACAGCTAGGCGACGGGAAGTATAAACATTTAAGACAAGAGACCGAACCCAACGATTAGCGGGCGGTCCACCGAGACGTCTTCTACAATCGTAATAGAACAGAATGTTTCCGACCGTCACACCGAACAGTCCGACGAACCGCTTGTACGCGCGACTACAGACAATAAACCTTGTTGAGTTTAAAACCGCATAATTTATTATTGCACCCATAACCACCTCAATACAATACATTTGAATAATACATATGTGTGAGCAGAGTGAGAAGCATCCGAACTTCAACTTCCTTTTTATCTTTATATAATTTATTTTGTGAGTCCGATTTTTATCGATCCTGTACAGGCCCCATCCGCTCTGAATTACCTGAAACTAGGGTACTAGAAAAAGGAATAGAAACGACGTAGATAAACAAATTTACACAGCGATATTAATAACCGTGTCACGATTTGAATCAAAACTTCGTCGCAGGCGCGTCTCTGGTGACGCTAATGGGAATAATAGAAAAGGGATGCAAAGACGAAGCAAAGGATAGCTTATTGTTAGACTCGATCGCGACTCACAGCAAGTGTAGACCGTTTAAGGTTATCGTCTCACTCGCGCATACAACTCTCGATGTCGCTTGTTACACGCGCATCTCGTTATCAGATGATCGAAGTTTACAATAGCTCGCGCGTTGAAAACATGCACCCGCGACCCAAGTCAACGCACAATCACTTTCACACCGCTCGAGATTTACAGCCACTGAACGAAACTCTCCAAGCCTATTGCCTCTTTAAGGATATCTGTGGTACACGAGCGAGGCTTGCTGGAAACGCGCGCAACTCGTAGCAAGAGGCCTGTGACTTCGCCTTACCCACGGTCCTGTCCAACCCTAACTGTAACTTCTCTCTTACTGGCTGACACTCCGTTTTGCTAACTGACTGCTAAGCTCGT
Organism: Bombus campestris; assembly: GCA_905333015.3. Taxonomy (NCBI): domain Eukaryota; kingdom Metazoa; phylum Arthropoda; class Insecta; order Hymenoptera; family Apidae; genus Bombus; species Bombus campestris. The sequence continues at coordinate 10,172,815 of HG995135.1, forward strand.
CGTCGTAGGATCCCCTTTTTAAATCCTCCCAGACTCGCCCCGCGACAACGTTCCAGCACCCGTAGTCACCGAGTCTGCACATTCCTGGACGCAGCACCGAGGACGAGACACAGTACGTTCACTGCACCATGTCTATCCATCACGTCACTCGTGGCACACGTGCAAAAATGCGCTTACTCCGATCTATGTGGGACGGAAATCGCCACGCTGTGCTGTTGCCAAGCCTCCGAAATCGCACACATATGGTCGTAATTACCATCATTCCGTGCGAGATAGCAGACTGCCAGCAGAATTTGAAGATGGAACGTAACACGCAATATCGTTTCAATAGTAATACAACAGTATCTTCTTAGTAGCGGATGAGGTAGCAGTTAATCGATTTCTTGTATTTTGATAAAACACTGTCCGGTCGGTCAAGTCATTGTTGCTCACTCGGCGAGTAGGTACACGCAGAGAAACAGACGTCCGCGTGTCCTAGAGCCTTCGTACGCGAGTAGCACAACGACACTCGTGAGGTGTGTAACCCAAAGTAGTCGCTAATGACCTAGCAGTTGACGCGACTATAACCAAATAACGCAAAACGATGAAGACTTTTAGCCATGTGACAATGTCTAATCAACGTGCGAAGTGACTGTGCCGAAGGAACCTTCTTCCTTTCGACGTAACGTGGCAATTGGTAAATTGCGTGAGGTTATCCTTGCGCGAGGCAGCGATCGTTGTGGATGGAAATCGTTTGACTTTCCAAGTGAAACCCGCTTGTGGAACGCGTGTCATTGCGTGCGATGAAAACGCGAATAAAATGGATTTACATAATTCAGCGAAGAAGACCTGGCTCGCGCTATTGTACGCGTAAATACGCTAACAAATTCGCAGCGTAACCTTCGTCACCGTCCAGTCTTCTTCTCAATTTCGATCCTTCTACATCCTCCGTCCATTCATCGCATCCGACCAAACGTTCCACGCACATTGTTTCTTGGAAACTTTTAGCGAACGCTGGACAAAGCACGTGTAATACCAAAGCCCAAAAGATTTAGCTGGTCAAGGATTCTTTGCTTTCAACTCTCTTTCACGACTAAACCCATTTATGAGTTTCGGACGACGCGTTCATTGTTGTGTAAGAATTCGCATATGCGCTTGATGTTAGTCGTGTCGTGGAATGTTTATTTAAATTTGTCAATGGTACAACGGCGAAGAAGCACAAGGTGCTTTATCATTTGCCAAAAAATAAGATAACTGCGTTGACTCTTCAAATTCGACATTGTCAAAAGCGTAACTCGATTATATTTCTATATTTTAACTATGTATATTCATATACGCGACGAGATATCTGTATCTTTATTGAACTATGTTTCAATGGGAAAAAACGTATCCTATGTTACGTATAAACGAAAGAAATGAAATAATTACTAATTGTATCTATCGATCTAATACCCGTGTAATATCTAACCGAATGATTAAATTAAAAACAAGTCTTTCTTCCTACTCTTTACATTTATACAGCTCTCGTTCGATAATTTTCTTATTTTCAGTCCTCATCGCGCTAGTCTATAAAATCTATAAAATTTTCTCGTTTCTGTTCGCTTAATCGATGCAACAGAACTGTCCGTAGTAGCGATCCGCTAATTATCTGGAACACTGTAAATTAATTTATGGATATATATGTTTAGAGATCTTGAAACTATTTGCTATAATAACGGTTAGAAGTAACGGCAACTTTCTTTCCAGTATTAATGATTTAACAATTCTTCTTCTAATTAAACGGATACTTTCTTCCATTAATTACAGTAGAAGAAAGAACACCGCGTTATCGGGATCACGAGCAACGAGAAACGAGGGCTATTTAAAAATCATTTATCGTTTATGAGATTCGATAATTCTCCGCTTAAAAGGGAACAACTATAATTATACTTGTATACTTTCCGTTTACTAACGTTAACGCGATCTTATCAGGTTTTTAGGGATGCCTGGGAATCACTTTTTATTCGCGATGGTTTAATAATTCATCAGTTTAAAAGCGTGCTCTTTTCGTTAATTACGGAAATAACAAGGCGATCTTATCGCACGTTTCACGTTTAAAACATAAAACGAGAATTCGTACCGTAATATTTCTGCTTAAAAGGCTGCTTTATCGAATAATATGGAAAAGAAGCCAGGTATGATATCATTGAAAGTTTGGAAAGCCGGAAAATTTCAACAACAAGTTTATTCACTTCCTTTATTTACTATGATAAAAAGTAGCCTGATACTATCGAACTTAAGAGAGCGATAAACATAATTCCTCTTTGATTACACTTTGAGAATCGCTTTGCTTCGCAATGTATCTAATTTATGACATATTACGATGAGAGAATATTTAAAAATATTTGAAAATCGATATTTGAATTTTAATAGATACAAAGAGTTCAGACGCTGGTAGATTATTTTAGTTCCACAGGATATTCTCCGTTTCATTAACGCAATTTACATTCGATCCTCTCCTAACCTATCCTCGATTTGTATTCACCTACCTTAATTATCTCACCGTATTATCAAGACAGAGTTAAAAAATATACAAATTCAGATATATAGGGTGTACCGTAAAGTGTAACACTATCAAACGTGGTTTCGCTTCACAAATCAAAAAGATGGACAAAACTTTTAAAAATACGTCCTCCTCTTTTCACTTTGATATTACACTCGATTTTACATAATTTCAACGAAACACTCATAACATAATATTTCGATACTATATTACCATCCATAGTGAGTACAAACAGTATCGACGCATACCCTGATTTTCCAATGAAGCGTTTCTTTATCAGGTGCTACATTGTATTTTCGTAGCATCAAATTTTTTTAATGACACGAGAGTGCTACTAAACAACACGAAGTTTAATTAATTAGTACGTAAATAAAGAAATGCAGAGAGCAAAACATGAATGGATGCTCTGAATGTTATGTTAACGCGTTCTGTTCCTTTCTATTAACATAGAAATTATTTATTGTTACTTCAGATTATAATTTGTAAATGTGAATGCTATAATGAATACAATAGCGTGCCAATACTTTCTACGATCATTGTATGTGATCTTAGGATGACTAAGAAATCTTATAAAGATCAACTTCAAGTCTCTTAATTAAACAAACTAACTTTCTGCTATACCCTATCCTCCTGTGCTAGAGACTTTTCCAGAGACACCTTGTATAACAGGGCAGTAGGCGAACAAAATGATAGCCAAAGTGTCACACGTAGAAATAAAATAACCAAAATGTTATAAAAGAGAACAGAATGGCAGCAGTAGCTTAGAAGCGTTTAGCGAAGCACACGATATGCATGAAGAAACGGCGCGAAATGTATTCTCCGATGCAAATCGGCTGAATATTTAACCGAGACGAGACGCATCGAAGGCGTGGATTCTAGGGGATATAATCGGCGTTAAAAATGCACTATGAGAGGCACGTAGGCGAGATATCGCGCTAATAAGGGCGCCAGCGTAACTCGAAATTTTGTATAAACGCTGGAAAGGAGCGGTTATGAAAAATAGAAGGAAAGTGGCGGAAAGAACCGGGCCTGGTCCGAAAGAATGCCGATTGCAAAATTCTCGAGCGGTTTAAAAGTCGTATAATGCACGGGTAAGATGGATATAAAATATAATGTGGTCTGAGTCGCAAGTGAAACTAAAGAGCTTCTCTGGGCTATTATTCAAATTTGTCGTGCTGATCCGCTCCTTAAGCTACTTTCTTTCGCAATTTGTTTCAAATTAACGCGACGCTCGATTCAAACTACTTTTATTACGGATTAATGTGAATGCAGAGCGCCGATAACGAGCCACGTAATTTATGTGTTTCGTAAGCTACTCGCGTGTCATTCTTCTCTTTTTATTCGTTTCTATTCTCTCGTAATCCTCTTTTGTAACGATATTACATCGAATTGTGTATAAAAAGAGGATAAGTTAGATAAGATGAGGAATGTGGGGTAAAAGACTGCACTTCGGGCGGAATATTTGTTAACTGCCAAGTTAAAACGGTAAACGATACTTACCGTGATTCACGCGTACTCATCGTTAAAAGTTTTTATGGATACAGCATTACGTGTTATACAAAATCTGCCGAAATTTTATTAGCAGCGTAACCAGACACGGCTATCTTGATCAGGTCGGTAAAGTTTGGAACAGAACGAAAGTATTCACATAGAAGTTATAGACATATTTTGTGGAAGCCTGTAAAGTATTCGTTATAGCGATAAGGGAAAGCTCATCGATATAAATCAGTGTGAATTACATCCTTGACTTTCTAAATTTTCTGCGCAATATCTATTAGTATCAATTAAATACTTTGTTAATTATTATACCGTGAACGTTCACGTATTGATGGGAAATTCAAGTGCCGGGAAGTGTACAGAATGCACATAATATGCGAAGATACACAAATCACTCGAGCTATGAATATTCAATTTTTTTTTTTTTTAATTCTGTTCATAAAACACGAATGAGTTTAAACAAGCAAAGTCTATTAATTACTTTCAGTGCCAGTTACCATACAGTTTCTAGTTACAAACTCTCGAAAGAATGGCGAATCTCACGATCTAAAAATTACGTAACATAAAAACACACAGTCATTAATTACAATACTCGTGTCCCGACTACGCAATCACGAGAACAACGAAGCAATTAATTCTCCAATTACACCCCGTACAAATCTCTCTTTCGGCATATCACGACAGGACAGTTAACCGGACACGTACGGAAAAAATCATAAAAATAATAATAAATAATCAAGGAAGAACGGGAGAATCATTTTATATAAGAAATCAAACGCGCAGGTGAAAATGGTTGACAGTTGACACTTGACAGCCTCGACTTTCCATGAACCTGCGCCGCTCTGTTCCGCACGTTTTATCGGGGTATCGATAGCGTGCGCACTTCCGGCTTCGTAAACTTCGCGTCGTTTCTTGGAACTTTACGACCCGCGATTACGACTTCGAGAAATCTCGCGAGTTCCAAGTGACGTCTGAGGACCCACTTTTTACGAGATACTTGAAATTTTTGTGAATTTCTAAAGGTATGTGACGTATATAATCGCGACATGATAGGAAGGAAGAAAGTACCCGAGGATATCGAGTTTCTTTGGTATTTTTGGAATTTGTACAGTTACTGATAATGAATTCTACAAGTAGACTTGCGGATATTTCAGCACATTTTCATAAAAATATAAATAGCGTGACGAGCACTATATTTGAAATATTTCGTATATTTTTGCATAGTACGAATCCTCTTCCATCTCTAAATCGTCCAACTCATCGTTTTTTCAAGATCGTAACCAGCCAAATTAACCAACCGAACTAATCAGAATCGAAGAAAATCAATCACCATCCACCGCCTATTTTCCCTAAGAGTCTCTCCGATAGTCTTCCTATCTAAAACTATACACTAACAAAATCAATTAACCAAACTAACCAAAATCAAGGAAGAAAATCAATCACCATCCACTTTTTCACCCCGCCAGCCTCTCTCACAGCCTTCTTATCTCGAACAGCGAGCAACGACTTTCTCGCAGAATCAATATCCAATGCGCGACTCGCGGAATTCAAAACGCTCATTACTCTTGAGCCTGGAGCATCCAGGAGGCTAATGGGTCACGTTTTGATTAATAAACAATCTTTCGATATCTCAGTCCGACTAGGCGAAGGAAAATCGCGAGAATCAGCCGAGAGGCGAGCCGCTGTTACAGGGCTAATACATCATAGGAAGGAGTCAGAGGCTTCTCGGCGTGTTCCCGCCTGAGAAAATGCTCGCCAGCGCGACTATATACCACAGTCACAGAGGCGATAGGGCTCCTCATGCGAATCGGCCTTTTATCGCGTTCCGCTATCACCGCTGCTCTACTGCTCCCCGGCCCAACCTGTCGGACCCCCACCAGCTGCTTCGTTAATTAATAATTATCCACGGTCTCTAAACGTAGAGACGTTGGAACGTGGGTGAAACGACCGCCACGGGCACGTTAATCATTGTATTCATCGATCTAGAGATCGATGACCATTGATCGATACGCCAGCTTTTGGATTCTTAGAGAGAACTGCGAGTGAATTTAAGGAAGTAGAAGGATTCGTCTGTTTGACAAATGATTGCGATAATGGAAAAGTTGCAAGTGATGGCAGAAGTTGAGGAAAAGTGGTGAGTAGAGCGTACATTTTTACGGATTTTTATTTACAAAGTCCGTAGACTATTTATCAGTGGATCGCGAATTTTTATGCAAATTTATATCTTCGTGAAGGTAACTTAAAAGGCAGTAAGATTTGAGAGATTTAAAGAACTTTAAAGATCTGCTCTGGCTATTAAACATTATAAGAAATATTTTACTCTGGGTATTTTATGTATTTTTCTATATCATATGAAATTTGTGCATGTTTAAATTTTGCATAAAAATCCGCAGTCTGTTTGTTACAATTTTATAAGAAGCTCCTGGTATTCTTATCTGCTACGTTCTTTCAGCCATTCTCGACGCAATTATATTTCTCTAATAGAAATATCTTCACACTTTGTGCTATTGTTATACGTCAAATATCTTCTTAAAATGTTACAAATTCTTTTCGCGTGCTACAATCAAATCGCCATTAAGAAAATTCGAGAAACAGGGATAAACAGCAGGGTTAAACAGAAATGTTTAATTTATCTTGCTTGATAAATGCTACTATTGATTTTTATGGCATAAAACACAGAATAGGGATAAAAATGAAAATCATAAAAATAACTTAAGGAATAATCTAATCAACACCCTTATGGATCGCCTATATAGGTTACAACAGTAGAATTAGAAAATCAAATTACTAAATAGATATTTGCAACGTTCTAATAAAAGCTCCTCGCACTTGTCTCGCGTAACCACCCAGGTTACACGAAAGCTTTCATGGACACGAAGATGTCTGATGCTCCCGTCCAACGCAGGATCAAGCGATCAGATAAATCAACATCAAAACGGCTGGCACTCGATTTGTTGAGGCGCGTATCGCGCCACTGAAAAATCAGCCATCGAAAGTGCGCCTTTCTCTGTACCGTTGCGTGCAGCTCGCGCGTTTCATTACCGCATTAATTGGCTGCATATTTTTAACCGTTCACCAGCCATTAATAACCGAGAAAGACGAAGCAACCAGCGAATCAATAATAAACACGATTAACACGAGAACAACGTTTTGACCCTCCGTTTCTTCATTTCAAGCTTAATATTACCTTTTTTGACATTTTTCACGTAACAACCTACTATAGTGGATCGTGCAAGGGTCATTCGAATTTATTATCAGCACGTTTTAGTTTCTTATTAGAATACCTTCAAGTTTTGCTACTTTTATTGGCGCAATCAGAGGAATGGAATCTGGATTGGTAATAGAAACGGATATTACATACATATTATTAGGCATCATAAAGCATAACTAAAGTGTAATACTTGGGATATTTGGTACACATATATTTGCATTTCATGCATTTCTGCACTTTTAAATTTCGCACAGATGCATAAAGGTCCGTATGAAAAGTCTAGTGGAACTTTACAAATTTTTCTTGTGAACTTTACATAAGCTACAACCTATCGATGTGAATAGATTCTCTTGCGCGACATCAAAGAAATTTGTTAACTGTTGAAGTGGTCACCACTTCTAAGAAAACTCTACATCTGGTCTTCTTAGTTTTCTCAAACACTGAAGCCATCGACAGCGTATAGACAATAGACTAAGACGAAGGCAGACCATAGACAGTAGACATGCGGATCGGGACCAGCTCAAATTATATTCCTACTTGTACTTACACTTCCGTATTAAATTATATTTTCTACTTTACAATTTATCCACGCGTTTCTCTGTTCGTACATCTAATAACCTCAACACTAACAAAGAAAATTAAATTTTACAAGTATCAAAAGGCGTTTGACTATTGCAGAATTATAAGATAAAAGTCTAGAACTTCTAACTTTTAATAATTCCTCGAGTTATTAATATTGGTAGTTGGTAAATTGCTATGGAAGGGAGCCTCTATCGAGGTTTGACTTCTGATTAATCGTAAGGCGGATAAATCGTACATTGCGAATTAAATCTATATTAACAATATTAATAAATAATAACTTTGAAGCGATTAGAGAAACACGGGTTACAAATTTATTCCAAAGCGTTACACGATATCTCAGCCACCGATAAGAAAAGTTTAAAAATATCGAGAAACGTCCGATACAGTTGAAACTCGCTCATCCGCGTCAAATCTTAATTAATTCAGCGTGGATCGTCCATATTGTAGAACAACATCATCGGCGATGAAAATCACCAAAATAACTGCAGTTTATCCCATAAATGGATTATCCGTTTCTACACGGTTATTGAATTCCAAGATTTCGCAAATAATTCAATCCGACCACTTGATCGGCGCTTTAATTAATGGAAATGCAAATTCGTCCGGACGTAATTGCTCGGATACGCTGGATTGAAGGATATTTACGCGTTTCGTTTGATCGTTTTCGGTAGATAGGGTAATGAATACCGGTGGTTATCTGAGGAAATTAATTGAAACAATTAGCGCACGAAATATTTGAACAAGAGAGGAACAGAGAGAAAGGGGGGAGAGGAGGAAGAGACAGGTTTTGGTAGGAAGATTATGTTCGTTTTAGTTGTTTAGGTGATCGTATATGGCTCCCATCGATGCAGCTGTTGTTTGCTCATTCGATGATTTCGATATGGTAAAAGCTATGTTTGTTTAAGCGTGAATTATACCGATTGGTTGAGCATCCAGGTTTAACGCCGAGTAAATTGAATCGAAATATCCTTAACGCGATGACGATACGTATGATTGCTTTCTGTAAGAGATGCCGCGTTTTATATTCGCATTTTCACCTGACTTTTTATAGATATATGTAGTAACGTACAGATGGTGTTTGTTTTATTCTCTAGAGCAAGGACAAGAAATGATGGTTTATTGAGAGTTAAGTTCCTTTATTCGTGTAAGCAATGCTCAACATAAAGCTGACTAAAATCGTCGTGCGTCTTAAACTCGGCTTCCAGCTTCTCAACTGACTTAACTCAACTGCTTAGCGTCTTCTGTTTAACTCGACTGCCTAACGTCTTCTCTGCTCGACTGTCTAACGTCTTCCGTTTAACTCTCAGATGTGCCTGACCCATTCCCAGGTAGATCCCTTTTAATTACCCCAATGTTGTAATGGGCCACAGGTATGACCCATTGTCAGGTAGATCCCCTTTAATTACCCCGGTGTTGTAAAGGGCCACAGGTATGGCTCATTGTCAGGCACGTCCCTTTTCCCGATACTACGAATATTTTATGCAGATTCTTTACCAGGCAATTACATTTTTTTTCCTGGTTTTTTTATCTTTTCGAAGAGATCATCCGCGTCCTAACGCATCGGTCGAATTCTTAGAAAATCGTCATTTTACTCGTCTCAACGTAAAAGTAGAAACGCAAGACTTGTCTTTGAGATTCGGTATCTTGTAAACGTCCTCGTTTACCGAGATTGAAAGATTAACAGATTCGCCGAGATTAAAGCAAACTAATTAAAATTAATACGCTTTTATAAATCATATAATTCACTTCGCCAAAAATATCCCGCTTCTACAATTCAGATAATAATGCCGATTAAATAAAACTCTATAACGAGAATTCCCGATAAAACATCAGATATAACTGAAACGCATGGTCATGCGACTTCATACTCACGCGTTGCTCCATAAATAATCCTATCAAAGTAAAGATCTTCCTTGTCACCCCCCAAAGTGAAGTACCAGCACTTTAAAATACGAACTAACAAACACGGATGTAAATTCAGCTCCGAAAATAACCGCGCGAGTCCTATCCTCTTTGTTCATCCTCTTCGTCCTCGCGAATTGCGTTTTAATTGCCGCGAGACGGTATCACACCGTGGCTCTCCTTGTCGGATCCTTGCACGAAAGAGGAAAGGAATCATCCTTCTTCGAAGAATGCATTTTTCCTGACGCTTGTAACGTCTGGTCAGCATTGCTCTCGGATTCTTACGATGGCGCCAGGCATTGAGAAATTTATCGAGGCAACGAACGGTATCCTATTCGGATGTCCTTGACCAAAGAAAAGCTTTCGTGGTTGAATGGAAGTCGAAGCAAGCTGTACAGCTCACAGATGGATCGTAAATTGTACAGTTACTTGGGTCGTTCTTTCTTTGCTTGTTTCTTTTCAAAGTATCTGTATTGAGGATTTTATAAGGCTGTATGCAAATGTTTATTGGCCAGGGGAATTATTGAGTACAATCTTACGGATGCTATTAAAATATTGATTTACGAACTGTTTATGACGGAGATAAGAGGCTCGTTGAGAAATCTGAATGGAGTTGTCCGATCGCTCGTAATATTGCAAAGCAACGACTCCTGATTGTTAATGGAAAATATCTTTGTTTGGATAAACAGCCTGTGATACGCTATTTTCCTCGTGTTTTGATTTTCTACTCTATATAAATTGCTAGCCTGTTAATCACGAATCTTCCTCCATCCATCAAGATGACAGATTTTGTAAAGATCTACGAATAAATAACACAGTCAATTTACATCATCTCCTTTCCAAAACAAATCTCAAACTAGCAACACGTGCACTCTGTGGTTCGTTTGCTATCTTACACGTACTTACTATCGTACACGCACAAACCTCGAAACAAGGCACGTACGACCATAAAGTAAAGCGAACCGAAACACAGATCCGTCATTCGTCAAGTTCTTTGCGGGACACAATGTACAAACATAGTACAAACTACTAACTAAAGCCGTTATTCCTTTGCAGAGATAGATATCGGCTGAGAACTCAATTTATCGGTCTCGTTCGATAATTTCCGTATTCCGTGCGCGGTGTTCGCACGATGATTAGCGTTCGATTGGCACTAAAACGCCGGGCGAGCGACGCGTTGAATACCAAACGAAGGCAAGGGGAGAAAGAGGGGCAATTCGTTTTCCCAGCAGGCGGTGACTGGAAATTTATTCGATCGATCGGTCGAACCTACTCCTGTTTGTTCCCCCTTTGATTCTCTTCGTGGCGAAACGCTCCGCCGTTTCACCGGTTTCCGTTGATCGACCACCGCCGCCCCTTCCCTTCAATTAATTTCGATCGCTTCGATGATAAATGCTTTCGCCGAGATTAGTTCCTGGTATATTTATGGAATTCAATCGAACCAATATTTTTTCCTTCTCCTACGTTTCACGTTCGGTTATTACGTAACGTTCACTGTCTAAAACTCACGGCAATTTTTGATCTACCGATTTGGAAGTGCCGTTGAATTCGTAATTCTCGAAGCAAGTTTATGGAAGAAATTCTTTTTAAAGTTGTCCGTAAGACGGATTATTTATGCGAGTGTCTTTTAACGTATGCGCGTGCGAGGATGGAGCGTGGATTCGAAGTATAATTGACTTTATTCTAATGGATTATTAATTTGAAACTGACCGAGCTAATAGGATCTGGAGGTTTCCGGTGGAATTTTTTCGAGAGTAGGTAGTTTCTTTCCAACGTTGTCGTGCTTTAATAAAATATTAAATCGTCGCTATATTCTTATTTCGACGAATTTTTTTAAGTTATGCGAAATATAGGATGTCCATCGTTTATCATTCCTCCTCATCTAATTCTACGAATATTATGTAAAATATATATCAAAAATTGAATCGTAGTCATCTAAGGAAATAGTCGTACACGCTATGAAGAAGCTATTTTTATTGAAATAAGATACCACAAAGTTTCACTGCTATTAATTACTACAAAAATTCACTGTGTTTTATTGTCGATCCACGTGTTAACAATTAATTATGTTACAGTAATTAAATATAATTCAGTCCTTCGTTAGGAGAACGTAGGGATCGTCAAGGCGGAATGCCGAAGACTAAGAATGGAAAATTACGAAAGTAATGTTTGAGCAACGAAAAGCTTGATTGAGAACGACGATTAAATATTAAAATGTACGAAGACTTTTATAGGGAACTGTATAACCCGGCCCAGCTACCATACACGTGGTCTACAGGAAATAAAATATTCGCATCTCTACGAACTCTAACTTATCCCACGCAGCGTGATCAGAGCAGAATATTCGACGCCAGCAGCTGTCTAAAAGAAACTAAGGGAAAAAGAGAAGAATCGACGAGGAAGGAAGAAGAATCTTCAAAAGCGGAGACGCCAGCCTTTCGTTACATTATTCTTAAACATGTTCCACCGCCAACGAAGAATCAACAATAAGAAGCATGATGAACGGCATTTCTCGGCGGTGGCGTGCGTGAAATATATTTTATTATCGGGCGACCCGCGCGAGAAATGATAGCACTGTCAAATCTTTGCTTTCACTGCGTTTGTATATGACCCAGAAAGAATTTGCATACGGGTCCAAGCCTCTCCCCGGCTGGTTACAAAGCAACGGCCGTGAATTATCGACGCTGAAGGGGATACCGTGGAACGAGCACGCGTGCGAGCGAGCACACGCTGCTACCGTACGCTCATTACCGGGCCGACGCCACGGAATATCGCCTCGTGACTCATGCCACGTGAGTAAAAAGCCCAAGTAATGAAGCCTCGCGAGACGAACTCGCAGGAAAGAAAGATTCGGCGCACAGGATCATCGACCACCAACCTCGACGAACCGAGAATCGTGATTCGAGATTCGAGAATTGGCCATACTGAGTTGAATTTTTTAGCTGACGCGTGGATCCATGTGGAAATTTATAGATATGAGACAGTTTGAGGCAGCTGTATGTTACAATTTCGTTTGACCAGCTTATTTGCCAAATCGGTTAACTTCACGGTAATTACTTGCAAAGCGGACGAATTCAATGACCTTGAAATAGACTGTCAGGGTTAATACTCTGAACAACGTTTTCCTGAACACGTTATCGGCGCTCGACTTTAGGTTTCGAGAGATTCGCAAACATTTTAGTTCAATTATAATGTAGCTAGCAACGATTGCGTTTCGTTATGGCAAAGAATGACATAGAGGAAGTATCACAAATATGTCATCAAATCATCGCAGAAGCCTAAGAAGAGTTGATATTCGTCCATCTCATTCGTATTTTTCAATTTATTTAATTGCTTCCGTTTAAACGAGACATCCTATATATATAGTCGACACGATTGTATCATAAAAGAAGATTACAACGTAACAGATTATTAAAAGCAATTATTCAATCGCATCTGAGAAACGCAATCTATTTTTATGCAGGCCATTCTCACTTGAATATCGAGTTTTATATCATGTAATCGACCTTTACATAATCGTTTCAACTGTTAATTGGAATCTCTCATTACGCTTTATTGCGTAACGCGTGTTTCGATCGTAACACGGATTCCCAGATGATCCTTTTTTTTTTATCCGTACCGTAAAATCGACTAAAGGCCAATCAAAATTTTCATGAGCTCGATTTATTCTTCGGGCGGTAAATCATGCCCGACCTGGCCCGACCCATACCGTCGGAACACAAACGAGAACATTTTGTGGGTCACGTGCGGGCTCAGTGAAAGCAGAGATTTGACAGCCGTATCGTTTTTCCTTCCTCTTTATGTTTACATAGCCACAAAGGCTAAATGTACGATTGCAAAATATCAACGCTTTATGGATATGACTTTTATGGATACGACGCTTTTATAGCGGATGATGATCTTTTTCTATCTATGTTTCATCGATAAATATTAATTAAATTGAGGGAAATTTGGTCGATTCCTGTTGACCTTTTATTAAATAAATTTTTATCGAAATTTTATGATTATTATACGAATTATAAGAAATAAAATGTTCGTGCGTCGAAGCAATATTTGTATAGTCTCTGCATAAATTACGAATGTAATCAGTTACACTAAATATTGGTCATGCGCACTTCTTTCCTGTTTGTGAATAATTAAATTAACAGTTGATTACGTATGTAAATTGGAATTTGTCTATCAACTTGGTTCTATCTTTATTAACATTCTTATGAATATTTATTAATATTTTATAGATTCAAAAACAAACAACATAGAGTTTTCTTTTCCCACTACCAACATACAAAACACATTCGTATGATTCACCTTGTACAACCCATAAGACAGACGCCTCTAACCCCGCAATCCTCCAATTCATTTCTCACACTACAGCCAGCCATACAATATACCAAAACCAACCAAAATACGTCCTTCCATACAAAAGCCAGTCAAAGTATAAAGGATCTCCAACATGCAAACAGCGCATCATTCGAGCCTCTGCAGCGTCGACCATTCAACGATGCGACATAACGCATGAACAGAAACGACCCAACGAAAGAGATATGAGCGAGCGTTTCATGGAAACGTCTGCTTTGTCCGTCTCCTTAAAAGCATCCTGTCTGGAGGTCCTTCCAAGGAGCACGGTGATTCGCGTGCGTGTGGCTAAACTAAGATTTGGTACAGATGAGTATTATGACGCGTAAAGATTCTTTCAACTAACGCGAATGCCTGGACAGATTCGCGTTATTACCAATTAGGCTGCGAATTTTTATGTATTCATAGGAAATTTGCTTTACACAAACAAATATCTAATTAATGAGATGCACGTAACACGCGAAGATACGAGGGAAATGATGAAAATAGGGCGCAGTAGAATTTGTCGCTCATCGTCAGCCATTGTATATGTAAGGATACGTAAAATAAGATACAGTAGAATTGCTCGTTCATCGTTAGCCATTGTACGTAATATATATAAAGATACGTAAACTATCCAAAGTATAGTACAGTAGAATTGGTCGTTCATCCTCAGCCATTGTAATACGCATTGTACTATGCAAACGTGCGTAAAATATCCGAAGTAAGGTACAGTAGAATCGGTCGTTCAGCGTCAGCCATTGTAATATGGATCGTATTATGCAAAGATTTATAAAATATGTAGACCAAGCTACAATAAAATTAGTCGTTCATTGTCGGTCATTCTACGTAATATTGCAATGATACTTGAAATATTCAAACGCACAGTAGAATTACTCGTTCATCGTCAGCCATCGCCGAGAACATTCAGACGATGGAAATGGGTTAAGAAAATATTCTATATTCTATATTTTGTATACCTTACGTTTTCTATATTTAACGCATATATTTTTTTTTGTTAACAAATTGATTTTGCCATATTACAGATACAGTCCAATAAATCTACTACTTATTATTCAACGATAATGTCAGGTCTCAATCATTCAGAACTATCCGAATTCTACTGTGCTAAGATACTAAGACTCTAAATTTGTACCAAACGTACCTTTTCTATAGAATTTGAGGCTGCAAAACCACCCTTTTTGTTTCTAAACCCACCAACAGTTGTTTAACAAGAATATCACGAGGTTCAACAGCACCGTCTGTAAAATCCGACACATATAGAGTCAGTAAGGTTAGCAGACGGTCGTGCAGCGCGTTATTATTGCAGAAAGCCGTATTCCGCGTACAGTGTAGCATTAATAAGCGGCAGTAGCAACCTCAGCGTGTCTCACGGTCTTAAACAAGTCGAGACTCTAACGAACAGCCTGGGCTAAGCCTCGAGCGTCTTAATGTCCCTCATAACGATCGTTAGAGGGCCCCTTAAACGTCGTGGAATTAAATCCTTTCACAAAAGCAGAAGAGGAACCTTTCTCCCTCGATGAACTTGCGCGTGGCCACGTCATTCAAGTATCGTTACGACACTATAGCGCGTGAAAAAGTCTCGTCCTGTGAATTCAAAGGATCCTCCAAGATTTACACGAAGGTCATAGTATTCACAATGGCAACGATATCCGTTTGTATCTGTTAAAGGGCATTTATACGCGTTTATTATCCTTTAGATTATGCATTTGCTTATTACGAAGTCGTTTAAAGCGAACTGATAGCGAAGAAAATGGCTCGAAATGGTATCGCGACAGAGAATAAGGTTGTAACTGGACGGCAGATATTTATGCAAATTCACATTTTCTTAAAGGGACATAAATAAATAGTATAGGTATAAATAAATATTACGATAGTTGCTAAATTTTGCGTAATTTACGTACTTCTGCATATTAATTAATTACGAAACTAACGGATATGGCACATGTAAAAGTTAAGATACGCGATTCAATTGAAACTCTTAAAATCATGATTCGCACCATTATGATGTTCAGTCCGTCATTTACATCCTTCAAGACGCTCAAACTCTATCGTACGATCGAGTAGACAACCAACCAGTCAACGATACAATGCAGAGACTAGTGGACAATAGAATGAAAGAGACTTGCAAGATCGCGAATGCTGTTTTAAAAAGATAACCAACAACAAGGAACTAACGACAAAAGACATTCGTATTCGCGTTCTGATGCACCTTCTGATGGAGCACGCTTTCGTAGAAGGAAATTAGAAGCATACCTGGAAATGATAGAGAACGCTGACTATCAACGAGACACGGGAGAAACCAGGATGGCCAAGGAAGGCGAGATTTAATTACGAAGAACGTGATGGGGCCCACGGTGTCTGTCCACGGCGAATTATAAATTACGAAAGGAATATTACACATCGCGCTAGGCAAGGAGAATAGAAAGGAGCAGCCTGTTCCCATCTGCATTCGCAGCTGCCTTTATTCCAAGACAGGTCTCCTCTACCGACTAATCGCGAATCTTCTAATTCAGAAGCTTCGTATTTGGATGATGTTACCGGATGATGAAACTCGATGCCGCACCGTTTGTTTCCATTTCGATCATCAATCTTGCTTTTCCAGCATTATTCTCAATTATTCGAAAGATAATTCGCGAAGATAGAGAGAGGGTAGAAATGGTGTTATGGTATATATATTTCTTCGTTGAACTTTGTAAAATAAGTCTCTGGATAGTCTTCGAATTTGTTCTCGTATTGTTGCAGACGGATAAAGAGGTAATATACGTAGAAAATGTTCAATTTGCGATGATACGAGGAGATTCGTGCATTTCACAGTGTCGTAGATGTAGATGCGTTAAATGGTTTGACATAGACATCGCATGGAAGCAGAAATTAATCAACCGAAAAACATTCATTCGTATAAACGTTATATAGAAAACTTAGATCAAAGTAATTTAAAATTCTTTTTGTATTAATCTTCAATAATACATATCTACAGTTTTAAAGATTTAATCTTTCTTTTCTAACGTTTCCTAGGTTCTTGAATCTTGTTGACTAATATAACTCTTAAAAGAATGTTCGAAGAATAAGATCTCTCAACAACGTTTGCGTGAAATATTCTGAATAATATCGAAAATAAGTCGCGACATCGATAAGACGTGCATTATTCCCACTGATGAGAAGCCATTTCGATTGCTTAGTGTTTGATTTATAGCGGCCAAAGACACCCTGACGAGAGGATGCAATAAATTAAGGTTGAAATTAGATTTACAAAAATGTCTGTTTCTAATATCACAAATTATTGAAAGCGGGAGAAACGAAAGTTCTGAACTACATATGTGATAACTAGCTCGCCAGGAGTCATGAATCATTGAGACGTTAAGTTGATCTGATTGTTCTCTGGTAGTTACTTTCCAAGGTATTCATCATTGTGTTCGCTTTCTACTTGAGAGACTAAAGTCATGTAGAACCTTCATGAGCTAAAGTCATTCTCGTTTCATTACTTGTTAATACGTATAGTAGCACATTATCATTACCACTGTTTATAAGCTATTTACTACTCTGCTCTGTATCTTATTTCTTACTACTCAGTTTTGTGTTTAAGTGTACATCGTTGTCACTATTTATGATTTATAATACTAGGATTTCGAATATACTTTTATTTCTGCAATACGTCCACATTTTTTACTTTTTTCAGCATCTTCAAGTTTCAAACGTCCTCAATCTTTCGATTTCGAAGATCCTTTTGAAGATATACGTCATTAATTCTACCTATGTAACTTAGACTTAGACATCAATTACACAGCTTTGAAGATATTTTCATCGGAAATTTATATATGTACATTTCCAAATTGCCTATTATAAGTTCCAGCTTCGAGAATTTTTTTATTCCCAAAGTCCATGTAATTTCTATCTTCTCCTTTTTGTAATTCCAAGTAGAATTTCAAATTCTACAAATTAAAAAATATTTTGCTCCTAAAATTTACAATGCTAACTTCGTCTCTATAATTCTACGCAAGTTTCGAGTAAACTTCAACTCAATCGCTTAAAAAATACTTTCGCCCCTAAAATCTATATTTACTCCTAATATTTCCTACGCAAGCTTTCAAATCCGCAGCTAGCGGAATCTTTTTCCTCTGTCATTGCTTCAAGCAATCAACTAACATTCTTCGTTTCGCTCTATCTCTTCGGCAAGCCGCATAAATTGCAATTAATGAAGAAATTCTAGAAACAGAGCGGATTAGCTCTCTTGCAATGTTCGATCTTCTCTCAAACTTCTAAACTCGTCCGCGGAGTCAATAAACACGCGGAGCTTGCCATTTCCGGCCGACTCCATTCGATCTGCAGATTAAGAGGACAAAATGGCCGCTTTGTATTGCGATTGTTTACGAATTTCAGCAAACTGGCTCAACGAACCTGCATCAGAAGCAGATTTACGAGAATCAACGTTCCCCTGAATAAACGCGGATCTACGCTGTTTGTTGGCCGATCGTTCGATTCGCTACATTGTAAGAGCAAGTCAAATAAACGGAAGCAACGTGTGAGAAAAAAGGGCCAAAGAACGATTCCGTGCGTAATCGTCTCGACGCTTACAGAAGCTATAATCGTTTCTATTCGTGGTTTCGATGTTTCCTATGTTTCTAATCGCTTTCAATTGATCGTTTGATACCTAGAAATAATTGGAGCAAACAGATAGAGGCAAAGAAGAGGAGGAAGTTGATAATTTATTTCGCGAGTCGATAATCTATTTAACTTTGTAGATTTATGGTTCCGATGAAAATATTGTTACGCTTTGTTGCGTTCTGGCTTTTGTCGGTGATGAAAATAGCTGAGATATGCAGTTGCTTTAACTACAAAGGTGGCTAACGAACGTTGATATAAGCGAATAATATACCGGTGGATTTCTTTGAAGTTAGATATTCCTTCTAGGATCGTTTGTTTCTGGCATTCTGTGAAAATGCTTCGAGCAAATGTTGTCTGCTATACGCAAAAATCAGCTATCTGTTTTTACTGAGATACGAAGATTATTCTCGTCACATGATCTCGTTCGAAGAATAGAAAAATAGAAATAAACGTCGAACGTTGTGTACATAATGTGAACTATTACCTGCGATAAAACAGTACACTCTATCAACGAAGTTCAATTGAGGAATCGAAACAATTTAATAATCGTATAAAATTAATGGACAAATTCAACCGAATTAAGACGAATGTTACTTTCCTTGAGTATTACATCGAAGACAATATATCCCTCCTCGTTTCCAACATACTCTCACTAAATCATCGAATCACTGAATAACTCTACAACCTCTACTAAAGATCAAGAAAATTCGATTTCTCTCAAATTTACCTCTCGGTGCACGATCCAATAAATCATGGTGATCCAAATCGAACAACGAACTTGGCGACTCGACCCAATTTCTATTCGTCTGTTCGCAAGAGGCTGGAGAAGCAGACCAGGAGGAGTCCGAGGTAGATTTTCTCGCGAGCGAAGCTTGCGTTGTCTCTTTGAAAACGAGCTAGAACAGGAGAGCATAGTTTCCCGCCGTAAACATCTCTGTCGTCGATCTATTGTTCGCCACGCGGACGACCAACACCGGCCCATAAGTCATTACACGTCGACTGCTTGATTATGATCTCCATTGTAGCGACTGCGTCGTGAGCATTGTTCGTCGAGCCACCTGTATCCTTCTGAACGCCTGCTGGCAACGACTCCTAGCGCGGCATTAGAAAGCCACACGCCGCTTATCCAAGCATATTCCCATTATTCAACGAAACCAGAAGATACTGGCGACACGTTCCGCCGCCTCGAGTACGATAGCGCGGGAAACGTGAGCTCCATGCCTATGCTCTCCAGAGTATCGTAGGCGACATCTAGCAGGATATGATCTGTTACGTTATTTGGGAAAATAGAGCGCATGTTCGTGGATAAAAGTAGAATCGTTTATTCGTAATGCAGAGAGATTGTATTGGTTCGGCGTGGGTATACGATCGCAGCTTGATGGAAGTTACGTTTACGCATAGTCCGATCCAGAAGTAATGATTCTTCCTTTTTCGTGACTCCTATTGGAATTGTATCTGATATCTAGTAAGTAGCAGTCTGACCTGGTACTTGGAAAAATGTATCGAAGTGTCTGCTCAAAGATAAAGATAGGATTTTCTAGATTCAATGGAACGAAGTTGCAGTGTATTGGGAGAACAAGCTGGCAGCTCGATGAATGTTACGTCTATACGCGATCTGACGCAACGATAATGATTCTACTCAGGTTGAGACAGGGAAGCAACATTAGCGTATTGACAGAAGCAACCTCGATCGTAAGAATCATAAATTAATGACTTAATTGGTTACAGTTGTTCTGCGACATAATTACAAACAAAAGCCGCAGATATTACCTGATACGATAATCGTTTCAAATTAAAAAAAGAAAAAGTTCCACTCAATCCAAAGAAATTGCTCTAGTTGTGTGTCAGAGTGTATTATTCTGCTGAAAAAAAGGACAGAACTTCACAGTTTTCGTTTCAACCACGAACATTTCCAATTTCAACTCTCATACCGATCCCCCTGCTTTCCGCCTTACGAAACATGTTTCATACTACATCCTGTATATCGACGAGAAGGATCGGTGGTCGTTGGTCAATTATAACGGCCCCGCACAGCTACGTATCTTAAAATTGCAGGTTCGCGTCACCTCGGCTGCGAAAGAGACGATTTCGGGCCGCGAGGGTCGGTTTCGAGAGTGATCCGATCAAACGTACACGAGCACGGTGCACACGCGAGCTGCTCCTTATAACGCTTTAGCTCGAGGTCAAATAATGCGAGGGAAGGAGGAACCTCGGTGGTACCAGGTCCCCGTTATACTCGTCCTGACCCCAGACATACGAATCAGGAAAAAGGAGAACGCAATAACACGCGACGGAAAAGAAGGCGCGCAACAGAGAACCCGTCGTCGCTGGCCCAATGTTACCGAACACGCGTGTTATGCCGACCCGTCGACGGATGAAAACGGCTGTCTGTCGATCGATAAAGGAAGACGCTCGCTCTGCCTGTTGGCAATCACCCAGCTACCGGTTTTGCTCCGAGTCGATTCACTCGTCCGGACCAGCCGCTCGTTAAACGGCCACCCCGATTTCTTCCGATCGATCCTTTAATTATTTTGACACTGAAACGAGAAATCTCTGGCTCTGCGTGTCGATCGCATTATTTTATTTGTTTGTCGTCCTTACGATTTACTTTTTCTTTCTTTTTCTTTTTTTTTTTCTTTTTTTTTTTTTTTTTTTTTGTTGTGGAAGACTTTTAGGTTCGTTATTTTAATATATATAGATAGAATTAAGATTATTGGGATATGAATCGTTTTGAGTTACTTCGGTTCGTAACAAGAATCATAAGATCCTTTTGATGAATCTTTCTATTGTTTGGATACGATGGATAGAGAAATAGCGAGCTATGAAAGTTTCTTTTTTTTTTTTTTTTTTTATCGATTTGGCGGATAGGGCGTGGTTGATTTAATTATCCTGACAGCGAAATTATATTGCTAAGGTTCGTATAATTAGGCTAGGTTAATTTAGGAGAAGATAACAAGCAAGTTCCAGTCAATGGATCCCTTAATAGTTTTCACATTGGAATCAGATATATTGAGATCAGGATGTTTCAGCCTTTTCTTTTCTTTTCTTTTCTTTTTTTATAGGCCCTGTAAACGAGCAGTGGTTTCTTTTCGATAGACACTTAAATTATTTCAATAGCAAATTTGGACAGGTTAAAATGCAGATGCTTTCGGTTTTATTTCACGAGTTTCGCTGAATTCTTTAATTACATGCAGATTAAGATCAGAAATATCGTACTCCCCGTATCTTTAGCTCTGTTTTATGGATTTTCTGGAAGAAATGTCGTTGCTCGTGGTGAATACGTTCGTAAAAATACAAATTTGCATAAAAATTTGGGGTTCAGCGATAGGATTGCGCGAACTTAACCCGCACAGGAACTTTGCAAACGTGTTCGATGATCGTCCACACCTCTGGCTCGGTACATACTTAGGTTTTTTGCCCAGACAGTGCCAACAAGACGGCGCCAGGGGAATTTCTCATGTCGGGGAGCGTGTTTGCCGGCAATTAACAGGGATTCCAACGAAATGAGCCACGTCCAGTGTACCAACTGCAAATTTATTTTCGGCCAGCGTCATCGGCCGGTGCCTGGTGCAAAATCTACGATATAACGAAATCGCGAGATTCGCGTAAACACAGGAAACGCAGTTAATTATTTTCTGACTGTATTACTTCTGATTCGACTCTGTTTGGATAGAGGTACGTGGCTTTGCAACCACGTGAAATCTCGCACTTCACTGTTAATTGAAACAGTCTGAGCTAATTTCGAAGGATAAATATGTTTACAATTCTCGATTCTTTTTATTGATTCATCGATTTGTTTATTGATACCTTTTGTGAACTTTCTGTTTCTCTATGTAAATTCTAATTTAATATGATTTATCTTGCGTTGTAATTGAACACTATCGATGATTATAGATAATAAATGAACAAAGGGAAGAACAGAAAATACAGAAGATATAAAAATTTGTACATAAGCGAAAGAAGATTCATAATCCATAAATTGCTAACAAATATCCTCGATATTCAGCAATAAAAAATAAAAAAAGCAATAAGAAGAAATGAAGAAACCAAAGAGAAGAAAT
The DNA here is from genome assembly GCA_905333015.3 of Bombus campestris. Classification (NCBI taxonomy): domain Eukaryota; kingdom Metazoa; phylum Arthropoda; class Insecta; order Hymenoptera; family Apidae; genus Bombus; species Bombus campestris. The sequence goes on from HG995135.1 coordinate 10,195,547, forward strand.
ATATAAGAAAAGATATGCGTTTTAATCGATATAAACACAAAAAGCAACGAAATAAGAGAAAACAAAATTCACGATAAAGAACGAAATCCAAATGTAAGCACGCGCGATTATGAAATATCAGAAACTTCCTTACCTTTTCCCCTGATGTAACAACACAGACAATAAATTTACGATTTACAAAAATCATCTTGAAATTCACTTGATAACGACAATTAGTCAAAGAGGAGAATGAATTAACCGCAACACTTCCGAGCGATCAATCACGGTTATCGTTCTTCAGATCGTCAAACCTCTTTCCAAGCGCGTCACTGTACACAGGAGCTGCTCCACGAAAGCCCATTCTCCGTTACATGCCATTAGACCACGGCGATAATCTCTTAATTATGCGTCCCTAACTATCGTCGTTGTTTCGTTCCATTTCATGAGCCCATCCATTCACTCTTGGCGTGGCTCGCAGATAAATCCGCCCAGATACGACACGTAGCGAACTTCCACGTTACCTCGATGCGTACGCTCGCTTGTCTATTCACGTGATATGTCAACGATCTCTGTTTAAACACGTGTATCGTGCTCCAAGCAGCCTATGTAACGGACAAACCACTCTCCAGCCCACTGATTGCCACTTCGTTCGATAACGCAGCCACGCTCTCTGCTTAAAAATCGAATCAAGTTCAATATCTGTTCCGCGTAAGCCTAAACTGATCGTAAAATTGAAATTCTACCGGAGAAGAAGATTTGAGAATCAGAGTACGTTCACAGTGGATGAGTGTTGTATCGAATAGGTTGTAGGTTGGAGGAAATTTATAGTGTTGCAAGAAAAAAGAAAGAATAGTATTCGATACTGGGAATTACCTTTAAAAATCGAATCAAGTCCAATATCCGTTTCAAGTGAATCTGAACCGATCGTAAGATTTTAAGTTGAGCGAGAAGATTTGAGAATTAGATCATAGCTACGATGTTGTGTGATGAATAGGTAGGTTAGAGGAAATTGATGGTGGTGCAGAAAACAATACTCGGCACTCGATTAGAACCACCGGCGTTTGTATTAGAAAAGGGGTTAATAGGTTAGAGAAAGCGAGGTTTGACAATGAACAGTCCCTCAACGATACATCTTACAAATGACTATTTATCGTAGGAATTAATAATTACGTATATTTCCAAATCCAATCTTCCTCTGGTGCTATTCATAGAAAAATTATTCCCAACTACTCGGATCCTCGCGAAACACTGCGACAAAAGATGAGATTGTGGTATGGCTGAAGCACGTGATATTATCATCTTGGTATACTTCAATATTATTATTTGTAACGAAAATTACAGACAAAAGTCGGATTGTTACAAATGGTTGATGCCGTGTCGACAATACACAATCGATGAAACGATGCACATCTGGAAATTACCGATTATAGAAAACAGAGAATCGGGTTGGAAAACTCTTTTGTTCCTGTTGTCCAACTTTTCATCGGGCGTGTACGTTATCTGGAAACCTAGACGCGGCTTAATGACGCTTCCTTCTCACGTACTTCAACGGAGGATACAAACGTCTACCAACTGTTTAGTACCGCGGCGAACACGTTTATTTGTACTGCACGAGTGCGTGTACACGTGCGTATACAGGTGAATTACTCGACGGCGAGCGGCCAAGGGCTACGAGTACTTCCAAGTACTAAATGTTTGCTTTACCGTCGCTGTTTGTCCAATGATCACCGTTCCTATGAACTGCTCGATATTTCTACGATATCCCATAAGCCAGGTTTCCACGAAACACGCGTTAATGGGAGCATCCGCGTTTTCACTCTTATCGAGGTTACGACGAAGTTGGAGCGCGTTTCAAGTTCACATTCTGCAGAATGTCTACAAGATGATCGTGAAATTTGGTTTCGATCGGGTTTCAGGGTTTCTGCTTGCAATTTATGTCCAAGTACGTTGCTATGAAATATGCGATTCATAGGTTTTGGAAATCTCGATATCTTCCTGCGTTCAGAGAAAACTAGGAAATTAATTTGGATTTCTTCGTGTGTTATGGAGAGGACATTTTGAACAGAAATCTTTTTTTTTCTCACTTAAATTTGGGAGATTAAAGGTACTAAGAGGTGGGAAACAATTAATCCTTTTGGGTTGTTTGTGCCGCAAGCAAAATTTTACTGACGGATTTCTCCGAAATAAGTTTTCATTTTTCAGGAAGAATCTTTTAACCGTTTAACTTAAAAACTATGATTGTACAATGTAGCGGCTACTTTTGTAAGTGTTTTGGAATTTTATAACGTTTATTGAGAGCATGGAACAATGAGGAAAATTAGACATAGGTAAGTGTGTTCCTAAAAGACAATGCTTTCGACTTGCTGGCCATTAGCGTTTATTTGATTTAAGCAAAAGTATAATAACGATACAATTACAAGAAATTATCTAGCAGGAAATCGATACTAAATAAATTAGAAGTGGGACACGAAGCGTTAGACAATCGAACCATTTACAGATCGGTCATGAATTAGCCGATATCTAACAATCAAACTAGTCGGTAAATCAGTCAGCAATCAAAATTCGAGGGCAACGATCTTTAGAAAGTCAGTAACTAGAACTCAAGATAGGCAACTGGTTACGATCCATCAGAATCGATTAAAATAAGAAACAGTTAGAATTCATTTCGAGTTACGGGCAATAACATTTCGACCAAGTCGATTTATCAATTTCAATTCTATGTTTGTTATTTGCTAAAATAAATCGGTCCACCCTTTGCCTCGCTATTTTTTATATTCTTTAAAGTATCTTAGAATATTCCCACCGCGTATAACTTGAACCGCACCCAAGTCTTATAAACTAGAATAGAAATTAAATCTATCAGAAAACCGTGACTTGACGAGAAATTTCAGGTCAGAATCGCGTGGGAAATTAAAGAACGCAATAGAAAATTGCTCAATACCTCAACAGACTATTTTCTCAAAGTGTATCTCAGACACACGACGACTCATCGAGAAACTTTTAGAACCGTAACCACCCTACAATTAAATCCCTATGACTTTGAATTCTCAACACAATAAAAAGAAGAAATTCTTAATACTCCGATAGAATGCTTCTTTAAAGAATACCGATAGAATTTCCAGCCATTCATTAGTCATTGGCCATCAAAATTTTCATGAATCATTCTACCGTGGATAGAATAGCTCTAGTAGCGTGGTCAACATGCTCGACAATTCGATACATTCCTAATCGTAAAAGCTTCGTTAACCCTTCGAAAGACCGGTAGTTCGAAAGCAGATAAGTTATCTCGGCACGTTTACCTCGACGTTAGTGAAAGTACGTAACTCGCAGTACTTTAAACTCGAGCAATCTATTATTCATCGGACACGCCGTTGAAACTTATTTATTGCCCATCATTCGTACGTAGCCGTGTCCATTTCTCACGACGGTTTTTAGTTCGAACACCGATCAGTCATCGTTGCGGTCCGTGTGGCCTAATCGACGCCGTAATTTCTATTCTTTCTCGGCCGGTTTTAGCGAACCACCAAAATATCGTGTGCAGCGTGTTTCCGAACTTATGTCACAATCCGAAAGAAACTCGAATCTACGTTAAAAATGAGTTTGAAAACTGGCAGATACGTTTGAAATGTCTAAAAATCGTAATGGTTGACAATAAGTTCGTTTGTTTATTCGCGTTTCAAAGAACGTTATAAAAATAGTATCTCAATTCTTTGATGAATGATATATATTTAGAGAGAAATCGGGATAAATAAACTCGTTAACTATACGCAGGTAATAACGCTTGACGTGCTCTTTCGAGAAAACGTGAATGAATCTGTTGCTCCATTTAATGAAAGTATTATAAATTCACCCCATTTCGAGTTGTGCCACTAGGTCGGAAACAGTCTGATCGCTGAAGAATCGCGCGAGTGTGTAGTATATGCGCCGAAAGTGGCCGAGAAAAATTGTGGAATTAGGTAAGTTGCCAGTTACCTAACGTTTCGGTAAAAGTTCTGCCGAGGAAGAAGGTGATTAATTAAATTAAATGAAAGTCTCTGGAAATCTATCATTTATCATGCAACACAGACTACATAGGGATCTATTAATCAAGCCGAGCGTCTGTACTTCCGAGTTACTCTGCTCCTCGAATCGAAGCTTCTCAGCTTTTCTTTCGAAATTCTTTCGAGAATTCCCGCCGAGAATCTTTGAAAAGGTAGTATTTTGAGTAAATTGGAATTTTGGCGAGTTTAGAATTACCGGTGCAGCGAAAATTGTTTCATAATTATTGAAGTGGTCGGCCACTTCTAAGAAAACTCTACATCTGGTCTTTAGTTTTCTCAAGCACTGAAGCCATCGACAGCGCATAGACAAGGGACTGTCGAGGACAAACCAAAAACGGTACACGTGCAACGATCAACTACCAATAGCAAAATACTGACATTTGCGGACGACACAGCTGTGCTAGTCAGGCACACTAACCCTGTAACAGCAGTCACACTACTACAACAGCACATCACAAAAATAGAAAAGTGGCTACAAGATAAACAAATTAAAGCAAACCCTAATAAATGCAACCATATTACATTCACACTGCGAAAACAGATACCCCCAAACATCTTTTTGAACGACACTCACATAATACAAACAAAGCAAGACAAATACCTAGGACTCCACATAGATACACAACTCACATGGAAGCAGCATATCAAATCAGTAATAGACAAAATACAAACAGCAAGGAGGCAAATGAATTGGCTAACAAGTCGAAAGTCCAAACTAAGCACGGAAAATAAATTAAAGATATACAAAACAATCATAAAACCAATCTGGACGTACGGAATACCACTATGGGGAACAGCAGCAAAGAGACATATAAGCAGAATGGAGACTATGCAAGCCAAAATTCTTAGAACAATAGTTAACGCTCCATGGTACGTCAGAAATGAAGATATACGAAAAGATCTAAAAATTCCAACAGTCAAAATGGAAATCGCTAGATACGCAAAAAAGTACAAAGAAAGACTCGCAACACGCCCAAACCAGCTTGTAGCTGAAACAAATGAAACCCTAATAGAAAGAAGACTGAAGAAGAAGCATCCCGCAGACCTCACGATAGAAATACAATAAACAACCCCGCTGAGGGTAACCATCCACATGCTATATTTTTCAAGTTATAACATTTTACCAAATGTCCTTCTGGACAAATTGTAAAATTCAAATAAATAAATAATAAAAAAAGAAACGTGCAACGTTGGCTTCAGGGTTTTTCAGTTATAGAGTAACACTGCTAGCGTGCGGATCTGGACCAGCTCATATATATTGTATTCCTTCTTTGTATTTACACTTCAGCTTAAAATATATATATTTTCTATCTTACAATTTATCCACGCGTCTCTTTACATTCATATACACCTAATAACTTCAACAATAATTTCATAGAACCGGCATCGTGTCGAAAATACGCGCTATGGTATGATACGTACGTATGAAACATGTGAAAGATTTCTAGAGGATAAGATAAAAGATAGAATTAAGAAGAGTAGGATCAACGCACGATTATTGAGAATAAATAAAGTATTGCGTAAAAATGAAAGAAGAGTAATTGGAACGAATATCGTTAGTCCTCGTTGTGATTCACGTTGGTCTAACGAAGTAAGTATTTTTGTTTCTCAGAATTTGCAAGTGTTTGACTTCCTCTTAGCTCATTAACTGTCGGTAGACCCATTAGAATATCACTGTAGAACCACGTGCGAGTCGGCGTATTTGTGATTTACGACTCCTTCGCTTTGTTTATTCGATCTATCAACTATATTTGCAATGGCTTCTACCTATAATTTACATGCGATTACGAACATAGTATTCGCTTCCATATGAAATGACATTTGCGAGGAAAAATATTGAGAAAAATCTCTCGATGATTCTAGAGTTAAAATGTTCCTAATGATGAACAATTAGAGGTTCGATTTTTATTTACGTTTGCATATATTCATTTTGTTATTTAATTCTTGTTAAAGAATAAAAAAGATTAACAATACACTATACTTTGATAATATTATTATTCTTCGGATATAACGTTTTTAACGCAACATATCCTTCCAAATAAGAAAATGCAAAATAATTCTTAAATTACCAGTTAAATCTTCCACGGCTTTATATACACGCAAATTAACAATATTAAAACTATTTCGTACTATCTATTTGAAACGATCATGTATACAAGGATCAAAGAACGAAGAAAGTAGCTATACCGTAGCTAAAATCAAAATTAAAAAATAACACTCGGTTCGCTGATAATTATAAAACAGGTGTAAAACGTCAGAAATACAAATTCTAAGAAACCTCAAACACTTGAATAATAAAAAATTCTACTCTATTTATAAATTCGAATAAAAATCAAATTCTTCGAAATAAAATTTCACAAGTTACCGGTTTCTCCATAATAAGATTTATTAATTAAATGAAAAGCAATTACACCAAGTGAAAATCTGCAATCAATATACGTGAATCTAATCGTAAGAGACAAGACAGTGCTCGGTTGAAAGATCTCAAAATAACTTTCGAACGTTCAGAGTCTAAGAACGTTGAATGATACACTGGTTTCCGACAAATTTCTTTCAATTTACATAAACATCCCCGACGGTGGTTCATTTGTTCGCGAACACGGCCAACGATTAACGGCGTTCAAATTGAATTTGTGGACTCGGTAAAAGAAAACAGACACGCGTTTACACGCGGAGAGTTCGATTACCAGCGAGGATTAGCTCGCCACGAAATTGACATTTCCGGCCGCGCCTATTTCCACCGGCTGCTACACCTTCCACATGCCGCACACTAGCCACCTGATATCGTGAAAGTAATTCCGTTTACCTGTCAGTGTTAACCAGCGCAAATCACTTCTTTTTTCCTTTCTTTTCTGCCTTTTGTTCCGCTGGCGAAAAATTCATTTCGCACGGTCCTCCTTAACCCTGGAAAACCTTCGATTTTTGTGCTATGAAATAAACAGCTCATTGACAATCGAGTCTTTAAATTGTTATGATTTTTCAGATTTTTTATTACATTTTATCGTTAAAAATAAACGTCATGTTTTGTCAGTCATTTTATAATTCTTTTTCTAATTAATGTACAATTAATATTAATTTTGATGGTACCCTTACGGTAACTTCAACGAGCTCTTACAACGTTTGTACAGATATTTCAATCTTTGAAAATTAATAAATAGGTATTTTGGAAGGTAAAAGTAGTAGTAATCTTTCCTGAAGCATTTTTTATATTTTTAAGAATTATCTATTTCAGTTCACAAAATGTATTAATAGTCTGGCGGAGAAGTATGTTTTTTAATATAAAAGATTGTCATATTTTGAGAATCGCAGATGTAAATTGCCTTTATATAATTGTCTACTTTATATTATGCAACGAAATGTTAAAGAGTGTTTTGTCATATATTATCTGAAAATTCATTACATTAAATTACGTTTACAGCCAAGGTATCGACTAATGACTTCTTCGCTAAAGATGGAAAACGCCGGAGGCGTCTAATTTATTTGCCGACTTCGATAATAAAAACTGGAAATTATAGAGAAACATAGGAAACCAGGAAGCTTTTGTGCTAGCTTTTATCGACAATCATGGTAATTTCATGCACGCAAGGCTAAAACAGAATACGAGATCAGATTTCACGTTTTCTACCAAGATCTCAATCGAGCTTGAAATCTCATTCGCAAATCAAGAGGTAGCTGCCTTGTAATTCGTCAATGAAGGATGTAATATAGAAGAAGAAGAAGCAGAAGAAAAAGAAGAAGAAGAAGAAGAAGGAAGTTCTTTTTCTACGCAGCAAAAATATATAAGTGTGGTTCCTAAATATGTATAAAAGAACAGTATAAAGGAGTGTACCTATATTTATATAGAAAAAGTATACCATACCTAGCTATTTCATAGCTCTACTCTTTCTCTGGTCATTTTATAAAAGCTTTAGGAAGACTTAAGACTCGTATATATACAGAAATTTCCACTATCTGATTTTACGATACATTTGATTATTTTAACCTCGGATTATTACCAGAAATTAAACTTAGAATGAATGAATTATCAGGGTATTAAACTTCTCGATCGAAATAGAAATTTTATTCCAAAATAACCCAATAACACTCCAAAATGTTCCATTATTCTTCTGCGGAATCCTCGTCTTATTCTAGGAAATTGGTTAAATTAATTAAATTTGATGGTAGTTCAACGATATTTAAAAAAACTGATCGAGTGATCCCTTAAAAGACAGATCACTGTTAATGCATTTAATAAGAAAATAAAGTTACGACATCGGAGAAGATACACTGTACTTTGTTTCATCTTCTTTCAAACTTTCAACGATAATTTCGTAATACTAAATATGATATTATTATAACTTGCAACACGAACACAGATCATATTTTGGAGGCTGTAACTCTACGGTTTCAACCACTGATCCTACAAATTCGAACGGTTCACGTTTTAATCGAAACGGAACTGGTGTTCACTTCATCGCGATTATTCTCGTTACGGCGTGTTCTCATGAAGCGGGTTTATCCCAATGAAAAATTTGAAACAGGAATCGGAATATAGAGCCGTGAACACGGCATTTCACTTAGCGAAACAAATATGTAAATAGTGGTTGAAGCGTCGAGTTCAGTGTCCTCTTTCCGCTTCAAGGGCCACCTCGGACGTCGCGGAGGAAACCAAGGTCACCGTCATCTGCTTCCAATACGCCTCTGATGGATGGAACCGACCCCGACCGACGTCGATTCCAAGTACGCAAATATTGAATTTTCAAGATCGTGCGGCTCCACTTTGCACGAGAACTCACGAATCTCTTTGTCACGGCATCGTTTCTATTTAATGGCTCTGGAACTCTAATCTTTAATATTTCTTTTTCATTCATTGGACTGAAAGACAAAAAAAAAAAAAAAAAAAAAAAAAAACGCAGCGTTGTATATGTGGACTACCGATTATATAAATTTGGATACTGCTTCCAAATTGTTAAAAATGTATGAAGTATACTTCTTTCTCTTAAATAGAATCTTTGTAATAGCGACAAGTGAATCGCCGTAGGTCAAAATAGTTATATAACTCCACTTTTCGAATTTCTTCTAATTTTAGTGCCAAAGTACTTTGTGATAGATGCTTCTCTTATATAAACAATTTTATCAATTTTCTATACTTTTTGTTTCGCGAAGATAACAAAATTGGCGAATAAGCGGCTCGATTAATATCGAGCTTGTAATAATAATATTTTTCATCTACTGACACGCACAGTTGCCTACCAGGAAGTTTGAGACGTCAGTTGCAAAATTTGGAGGGTATATTATATATTTTAATCTAAGAAGAAAAGCCTGTTTTGGAATAACAATTTCTAAAAAATGTGCTGTCTACTGCTCGCCACTTTTCACATTCATAAGGGAAAGATACTATATGGAAGAACGTTCAGCGTGAAAAAATTAATATAGCAATCGAGGAACCTAATTTCGTTTTCTAAAATATAATGAACAGATATCAACGAAAACAATGGTTAATATCGGTCAGTATAAATAACAGACAGCTGAAGTTGGATGAAAATGAAAGTCTCAAATCGAAGAATTGTTTCCTCTAGTTACAATTTCAACGTTCGCTTCATCTTGATCTTCGTCGGAAGCCTCGTATCATTTGCTTCGTTTCTGCCTAACACTTCCGTAGTCATAACAGTTCGCGGTAGAGTGGACGGTTTTATCACAACTCACGTTCATCACGTGCGATTAGTCGAACCTTGGACTCGTTCCCAGAACTCTAACGACGCGGTTTTCTAGAGGCGAATTGGTCGGCGCCACGAGAGAAATTTCTCACTGGCAAATATTGAATTTTGCTATAACAGGACTAGCTGGTATGGTGGCGCTAGCCGAACCATTTGACACGTGATCAAGGTCGTTTTTGTTCTTTTATGGAAAGATTTCAAGACACGTTGTAGAAGGAGGAGGACAGTGGGGAAAAAGACGAAAATACAAACAGAGAGAAGTAGAAGCAGAAGACAAGAGCCAAAAGAATGCCATTATTGGAAGATAGTACAAGTAAAAGGTATTGTAACAAATAAAATAGATAATGTAATGAATGGTGCAATGAATGAACGAATGTGAATTAACTGTAACAAGGGAAGGAATGTTTGTATAATGTTAAGATATTTATTAATAGATTAAATTGTAAGATGAATTACTGTAGACTGTAACCTTAGTTTTAGTTTTGTTTCTGTTTTATAAACCACGTAAAACCAAGTACGATTTCTAGGCCATCAGGTTGAAGTGAATGAATATATACGTATTAATTCATTTTTCCCATTTCTTCACATTTGAAATATTTTCTTTCTTCGACGTACTTTACTCCTGAAACGCGTAGAAGCATTACACAAAAGATAATAACATTTAACCGAATACTAAAACAAAATATTTAAGAACTACTTATATTTCATAATATCCATTGAAATATAACATCTATGTTTCATATACGTAAATACAGATGCTAACCAAACATCGATATTATAAAGAAAATAGATCTACGAATAAAAAAAAATTACAAACGCCTAATCCCACGGAAAACAAATTTTTTTGTAGCACTCTAAAATGTATCTACTATACACAAGGCTATGATAAAAATAATATTCTATTACTTGGATGATCCAATCCAATCAGTGAACCACATAGTTAATCGAAAATCAATAACGAGGTTCATCCCCTCCAAAATTATCCTATTGCACAAAATTAATTACCGTTGCACAAGCACATTCGACTACTTGGCACCGAAGGTAAAAAGCTCGCAGTCAGTGATTGCGTTTCAATTGCACATCATCCATCGGTCAAGGGAACCGATGGAAACCGTTACGGTAAATTCTCACGGAAATTACAATGGATTCTATGCAAGAGAACAGAGCGGCTACGCGTACGCTATCGGTTCCCGATGGGAATGAGATAACATTCCGAGTCCAGGGTGCAGGAAAGCGTGAAATTGAATTACGACACGCGTCCTGGTAACGAGCGTTTAACGTGGTTTTGCCGCGCAACAGAAAGCGCGGTTTAATGACCCGCACCGATCACCTTTTTTCCATGTATCAACCTTCATGCGTCTTAATTATTGCACCGATCTAAAACACACGGACCAGACAAGTCTGTCGTCCGCTGGATATTATCCTCTCGTCGACACCAACCAATGCACCTCGAGCATTTATCATGCGTTTGACCCTGTTAGCCCTGTCTTAAAGCTTCTCGAGTTTATTCTTATAAGAAAAACTTTTTTTTAATTTCTTAATTATGAAAATTTTTTTTACTATTGTTCATTTTAGTTCGATTTTAATTTATACAATTATCCTTTCAATTTCTTGCCACCTTCGTTCGAGCATTGTGTATTTTAAACGGGGAACTGAAGGATTAAATTTTTCATATATTTTGTTAGTTTTTATCGTTTCTTTCGCAAGTATTGCACTTTTCCCTCATTTCTACGTGTCTTCTTCAGATTTATGAATTTTGATCATGTTCGCTTTCCAGAAGGTTGCTTATATATTTATTGAAATGCGACTTCTTACGAGTTGAGAAAATGGAGAATATTTAAAGAACGATTATGCGATAATTATTTATCATTTTAATTAAGGAAATGCAGAATTTTTCGTTCACAACCAGCTCCAAAAATGGCTATCTCCTTTTAATATCCTCCTTCAACCAGTTAGCTGTACTTCACGAGTATCGTCCTGCGTGAAAGGTAGTTACAATTTGCTGTTTAAATTGCAATTTAGTAATTGCAGTAAATTGCAGTGATAAAATTAAAAAATAAAACTGTCGTTTCATTACAACTTAATTTTATATTATAACAGCCACGCATATTCTGTGTTTCACGAGTATACTCGTCACTGCTTACTTTTTGCGACACATTTTAGGTACACACTTTTCACAACATCTTCGCAACATCTAACTAATTAACGTAGACTTCTAATTAATAAATGCAGAAAAGCAAGTTTCTATCTCAAAACATCCCCAGACATTAAACTCTACTTTCTCTCTCTCTCTCTCTCTCTCTCTCTCTCTCGTCTAACAATAAATGCTCCTCTCTCCTCATATTTGTTTGCGATTACCGACTCGTCGAGTGCACTGTAGGTCTCTGTACGACAAACAAATACCAGTCCTGTCGTCAGTGGATGTAAAGAGACGTTCGAAGGCTTGCGACTGCGTTTCGCCCTCGTCGACACGATGCACACGTGTTACGTGTAAAACGTGCTCGCCCGTTGCCATTACAAATGACGCGTTACAAGGATGGGCACACAGAGTACGAGAGCCATCAGAGAAAAAGTTGGAGACAGATCTCGCGTGTGTACACGCTAATTAGGACATTTGTGGTGACTTATCGCGACATTAACATCGCGCGGAATAAACGCGATCGAGATAGAGATTGAACTGCATCGCGGCATTCATCATGCCTGTTTCCCGCTGTTCCTTCCTTTTTTTCCCCCACGTCATTATGTCCCCTGGATCATTACATCCGTTAGCGGAGCTCGTTCCAGTGTCGCGTTATTGTCGTTCATTTCCTGGTTATGAATTCGAAACTCGTTAGTAGGAGTGAACGAATTGTAACGGTAGTCTCTGATGGAGTTACTTTATGAGCATGGAGAATAGGACGCGAAGGTGCAATGTTTACGATGAGCTATGGGCTTCTGATTTAATTGGACATTTTTGCAGAAAAAATTTAATAGGAAATTTAGATTTACGTATACGTAGGACGGCTTAATGTTTCCTCTTCTGTGTATGTGAATTGAATTGAATACACGTTTTGTTGCAATCGTTTTGTATCGCCTGTTACGGCTTCCTCGTACCACTTGGTGATCTACTATGTATAGAATACTTTTTTAAGAGAAAAATTCATAGTCACTCGTTGTTTGTTCGTAAAAATTGGTACGTTCATAACATCGTCGACTTTCATTTAAAGAAACAAGCGTCCAGGATAGAATATGCAAACTTATATAAATAAATATTAAAAAGAAGCAAGTGTGCAAGATTTGTATAATTAGTGCAGAAAGTAAATTACAAATCGATCCGAAAATTTAAGCAATTTGAAAATTCGCGTCCAATTCGTCCCAACAAAGATTCACGTTGCTACTTCCAAGAAACGATTGTATACTAAGCAAACATTCGACTGAACAAATACGGCAATTTTTCATTGGTTAAAGTTGAAAGAAAAAATTCTAAAGATGAAGTAAGGTAACATGAGAAGAGAGAGAAATGTTCCTGTAGAGGTTGGCCATTTGGGCTTTCTATTAAGCAAGAAAAATACGTGACGGTGGCTGGCCTGGGCCAACCACGATGAAGATTCGTCCAGTCGACCTTATAATTCTCGACGAGCTATAATCCTCGAGTGGTACACCACCAGCTGGATAATCATCAACATCAAGGGAGAATCCTCATCGGAGGTTACGAGGCAACGACGCGACGTGGTCTCTCCGGTATGTGCCGCGCTTAAACATTACTTTCGATAATCAAAAGGCGCTGCGAGAGGAATCGTCGAAGAAGAATATTTGACGGCACGCTGGATCGATCGGTGCCCTATGAGCCCAAGAGATGAAAAAGAAATAGCATATCACCGAGCACGTGCCCGTAGTATCCTCTGTATCGACCCGAGAAACGTATCTCACTGTCGTGGATCTATTTTACGATCTTGATCGAATGTTTTAATTGTCGTTGTTATAATTTTTATAACGTGGATGCTTCGTGAAAGTGTACCACTAAGCAATACAATTTATGGAAACAAATCTTAGATACTTTGTGTAGGATGTATTAATCGATACAATTTATGGAAATAAATATAGGTAAAAAGAAACGCTTTTGAACAATTAATTTCGTGCAAGAAAATGACAAATAAATGTTTCATGTGCCATAAGAAAAATTTCACTTATGATTTTTCTTTCTCATAGATAATACTTACACTCGTACGCTTGATTAATTTACTATAATTTAACCTTCTATTTATAATTCTTACCAGCAAACTGGTAGAATCGATCGTTTGTTTGAAACTTCGACTGTACTCACAACTTATGCCAATTTTTTACATGCAGCTTGCAACATATTCAAGAGTTCTTTCGAAATCATTAAAGAATGGCCAGTTTCGTTTGAAATCTTCCAACTGTCCCTAATTCACCGTTAATCATCGTTTTACAACAAGCTACCTACTCGATATGATTTATCGTATTAAAAGGTAAAATACATAAGATAAACGATCAAGTAACAACGTATATTACCAGAAAAACTAAATACTGGCTATTACGTCGAAACAATAGTTGTATATAAATTACGACACGTGTGTACAAATCGCGACAAGGCTTATGACACGTTCGACTGAGATTTATCGATTACAGAAAAACCAAGCTCTATGAAACTGGACAGGTAACATATTTATCTACAACTATACATACGCCTGTCTTTATAAACGTATCACGCAATTAAATCGATTGTTCGGCCATCGTATCACTCGATCGAACGATCAAAAATATGAATCCACCCTTAAATCGAATTCAGACACGCGAGAAAAAGGGTATTGTATAAGGTGATGCGACAGAGACCCTGTAAAAAAGGCTTAAATGGCCTATGGAATTAGTCCCGTGACATTATAATGAAGACGAGAGGCAAGACTAATGGCGGCGAGGTGACCCATACCGTGTACCAACGCAGCATTAATCAATGTCCCTTCCATCCGAGAGAATGCCATGGCAGGAACAACGTTTAACATTGACCCTATGTGAAAAACCAGCGGTGGACATCGTGGCCACCGTCACCGTGACAAAGAGGCGCTGATTGTGGCGTTGCACGAAATCCACCCGTTTATCTACGCCATTGTCGATTTATTGAGAGTCCTTCGTCGAACGATAAAAAAAGAAAATCGAAAGAATCTTGGTCCTTTGGGTGTGCATTGTTCTATTTTCTAGAATGTTTCGTACGATGAAATCTTCGATATACGAAATGATCTATCATTTTCCTTAGGAACACAGTTGGTATAGAGCGTTAGTTGTAGAGAAGTAGAAAAATATCCATTTTTCTCCCTGCAGAATATTTTCTAAATATCGCCATATAATCGAGAGAGTCAAACAGAGATTTGATTTGCTTGTTAAATATTACGAAGAGTACTTTCAATATTTTACATGTTTTCTTATATCACGCGCGTTCTATGAATTTTCATATCTTTAAATTTCTTACAATTGCATAAATATCCGTACTAGATGGATTACTAATGAAGAAGAGTATACGAAGAATACGAATGAGTTTGAAATTTCACGCGGATGAAACGTGCAAAAAAATGCTATTTTTCTTACACGTACACCGATCGTCCGAGATATTCCAGGTAAAAAAATATTAGATCGCCTCTGTCTAGAAATAATTAACACGAAAAGATATTTTAACTCCAAGTTGAACGAATTTGTCGTGAGAAATAGAAGGGAAGGCGCGAAGCAATATCCTCTTTCTTTTTCACTGTGAGAGTTGATCACGCTTTTGCCATAAGCACCAATAAATCGGCATAAAATCATCTACATAGAAAACGTTCGAGCAGAAACGACTTCCTTCCGCCTATCTCGACGCGGTCATCCGGTTAATTTATCGTTGCAGCGCTAATTCCTCGCTCACGTGTCGAGAAAGTCCGATTACGGTGCGCCCGTTCTCGATCATCGAGACCATCAACAGGTCGAACGTGAGCGCATCTAACGACACAGCATTATTCCGACCGCGAGAGGAAACGCCATGGATTATCCACGGCGACTGCATTCGATCTGGCGACCTCCCATCAAGCACAATGCCGCATTATTGCACGCGGGATTTACGAACAGCCCGACCTTAATATTAAAATTCAACGGGCCGCATCTCCATTGACAATAGACGTTGCCAGTGACGAGATTATGGTACGGAACTGTGCAACCGGAAATTTTCTTTGCAAATCAATTGAAAGCAGATCTATCGTGGCACGTGGTGCTGTAATAGAACTCTGAAATAGATGGGACAACGATAAATGACAATTATTTTTTAAGGCGGAAGTTTGGTATATTTCGTGTATTTTTAGGAGAATAATACGCGTAATTGATAAGTTTTACAATGGAAGAAACTGAAATAATTGAGAATTTATTAAATTTTAAAAATCTAATAATTTAATTTTGATTTCTTTTCTTTGTTCTTACAGGAAGGAGATTAATTATATTTAACAAACGTTTTATTAATTAATATTGGATATTCTAATAGGCATTCTTATTTGTGCATCCCACATACTTGATTATTTATTCCATCGTTGTAAAATTTTTCATTTTTGTCAGTGAAATATTTTTCTATTGTCTCTATAATCTCAGTCGTCAATGTTTTTCTCTGTTGGAGAATTTTGTAAAAATTTGTACGAATTACCAATTTGTGTAAGAGATTGTAAGAGCTACCTCCATTAATTAAAGATTTCTCCGTCTAACATCTATAGAATGCTTAACGTCTACTTTCTAATGGAACATATTTACTAAAAAAGAAAAATAACAATCTTTCAACCAATTCTGTCTGCAATTTTACCAATTTATATTTCATCGATTAAAATATATGTACATTTCGAGTGGTTGCAACGTATAGAAATGCAAATAAAGTCGCAAATTTATAAATACGTACTTCAGTAGCAGGACATTCTAATCAATTTAATATTTAATGATCCTAGTGTGTACACGGTAAGGAAAGTAGGTTTGCTATAAAGTGGGAGCTTTTCTAGATGTAAATTTAAAAAGATGGTGATAAATCGTTAGAAATCGATACAGTGTTACTGAAAGCATTACAAAACCGAAGTAAACGTGACAAGCGAAGGTGGGTCTAAAAATAGGGATACAGCAGTAGGAAGCGATAATGATGTCATTTGAAACTGACAAATTTGTACTTTTAACCAATAATAATTTTACACGAGACACTTCGAAAAAATAGTCTTCACCCTCTAATAAAAAAATCCAGCAAATATTTCGATTTAAGTTTCGTTTCTTAAATTTACTTTATCTTTTACATTCTCCATCCTTTGTGATTCTAAGAGACTACGGAAAATATACCAAAATATACCATTGTAACACAAGTAAACAACATCCACTATAACTGTTTATAAGTTCAAAACCAAGTCCATCGACGATGAATAAAATATAAGATTGGTCACGTTATTTTTAACAAAAATATCTACTACTGTTTAATACGTTACAATTTTTGAACAAAACCACTGCAAATCGAACTTCCTTCTCCCACAAACTCTATGCTAATTTCATTCCAACAATTCCATTTACAAATTGCAATTCTGGCCTCGTCATTCGCAAATAATCATTTACAAGACACTGTTCAAATTCTGCACGACTAGAAACCACGTAGTCGCGTAAAACTCAAACAGATCCAATCCTACACGAAGTACATTCCATTGAGAACCGAGCACACCTCCGGTCAACGCAACGACCATTTTGTACAAACATTCTTGCCTGAGATCGTTCGATCGACAAAACGAAAATCTATCCTACTTCCATATACGTCGAACCGAAGTGGATTACGCGCTTCTGAATGGGCTAATTGCCAGTGCAACGGATTGAAACATAAATTTCAACGAACCACGAGCACAGGCATCGGAAATACCCTCGTGGAACCTGTTTTCGACGATGGAAGCATGTGCAACCAAAAATGTAAGCGACTTATAAATCTAGTTCGCTGGTTGCGTAACACGACCGAGCATACGCTCTGTATTACAGTCTCCAGCTATTCAATTGTGGAAACAGGTAACGGTATCCCGTGAATGACGATTGTTGGCTACAGAGTTTCGAATCCGCCACACGACAGACCCGGGAACGATCGACTGTTTGGACAGACGCAGCAGCTTGCGGTCTCAAGAGTTTGCCCGTCGAAAGAGAAGAGAGAAGAGAGGAACTTCTGCGAGGAGGTTTGCGCCTGACTGACGCAGAAAACCGCGGTTTCTCACGGCGGGATAGAATCGGCCTCGTCAATTTGTCTCGCGGCTGAAATGTCGGCGCGCAACGACAGCCTCCGCGAGACTGGTGATGACTTACTTCGGAACTCGCGAGTCCTCGTCGCTGCGGTGAAAGGCGCGGAAAAATTTGTTATTCGTTACGAAACTTCGACGTGGCTCGCGTTACAGTGCTATCAAAATGTTTTATATAACGCGCACTAAGTATACGTAAAAGCTCACCGTGATAAGTGGTCAAATACTTTCGCGAGCCATTATTATAGCTCGCTTTCTTTCTCCTGCAACGAATGAAATTGAACCCTTGTTGCTGCAAACTCTTCAATTACCAGTACAACTAATCATAGCGTCGAATCTATTGAAATTGCGCAGCAGACGCGTTGCTCGTGACATTTTTGTCTCGATAACCGATGACCTTTCGATCCTTCCGGTCCCGTTACAGCGGCTGTAAATTAATTTCGTGTAGAACGTCCCTCGACGTGGCCGCCCACGAGTTCCAAATCCGATTGTTCGTCCACGATCGATCGAAGCTTCGTTAATACTGCCCCCAGCGATCGGTTAGCAGCGTGTCGAATATCTATTAAACGTCCTCCCTGAACGCTTATCTGCCGCGTATCGTCGTTCCTTTTACGGATCCACTCTAGCCAGAAGCATTTTGTCGATGTGATCCATCCAACTCGGGTCTCGGCCCTTTCTATTATTTATAGATCTCGATTGTTCGAAGCCACACTGAGAGAGCCCATCACACTGGGAAGATGGAAACGCGTTCCATTTGAATTTCTATCCATCCTCTCTCAATACTTTTTAGATTTATTTCCTTCCGATCGTTGGTTTAGATACGAGAGAGCGATTGGGGCATATTGAATTTTTAAGGTCCAAGTTTTGTATCTTTTTCAATGGGTTCGAGTTCTCAGATGGTTTAGATGAAAAGGTATGATTCGAGGATATTGCATTTGTTGAGAATATTTGAATTCAATGGTTTTTAAGAGAGAAGGTTAGAACGAGATTAGTGCAAGGTTAGTGCGAGAGAATTTGGTGCATCGATTTGGATTTTAGATACTTCAACTTCCTTTTAGACTCTCGTAGACATTCCTTCGTAGATTTAATCTCGTAAAATTTAGATTCTCCTATAGATTTTTGTAGCATATTAACTTCTTCTACAGATTCACGAATTTATCGATTCTACAGATCGGATCTTCCGTAGAATATTCTATGAATTTTATATAGATTTTTCATTCTTATATAATAGATTTTCTCATAAATTATATGTAAAAATATGTGTAAAAATAGGACAAATTTATATTACTATCCAATGAATTCTAAATTCTTTATTGAACGAATTGTAACTGTTATAATACGTAACATCTACAAATAGAACGATTTTATATTAAAATTCGACAGATCCGCGATTCTTATATCAATCTTTGATTGTTTCTATCTCTTCCTATCTCGCGCAAACATCGCATCAAGGATTCCACTAAACCGAGCAGACTACCTTCGCTATAAGAGATCGCTAACAACCCACGCAGTACGGTGCACAATTAACGTCTCATTACCTCGAGAAACTGGCAATGACGGAGGCACGAAATCCACCGATTTTTCAATGTAACATCGTATAAAGATATTATGTAAGACGTCAAAAGCCATTCAGGCCATCGGTGTCAAGGTGTATTTAATTTTGGCGATCAAACACGAGACGACAGCAAGGGCCACAACAATTAAATCGACCGGAGCAGATGTTCGCAAAAATTTCAACAGTTCTCTCGTGCGCCGTGCAAATATTTATCGTCCTCCTTCGTTTGCATTTACGATATGCAAAATGTGTACTCGAGCTGAGATACGCACGAAACTTCGCGTCTTCAAGGATACCAGCAGGCGCAAGGATTCGGTTCTGTTGAATAAGAATGAATCTGTCCTTTTTCTTTTTCGTGAATTTTTCCCCCTCCCCAAGAGGTTATTCGTTTCGTCTGGACATTGACAAACCGCGGTAAAAAATTTCAGAATGCGTTGGTTAGTACAGCGTAGTCGCTGTCATTGCCTTGTGTATCGAATGTTTGAAGATATACAGCAATGTATTATATTTTATGGCAGTATTATTGAAGTCCGAAGAGCGTAAAATTGGCCGACCATGAAATTTATTCTCGTTTTGTGGGAATGCAAACTTTTACGCTGTTTGGGAATCTATGTTACGATCGAAAAAATAACTGGGCATATTGAAAGCTTATTTTTCGAAAGACGATAAAAAGATTATTCGTATGGAGTAAAAAGGTTAATAGTAGATGGAAATTAAAACAGTTCTGGCACAGCAATATCGTTACGTCGTAAAATAATTCGACCACCCACTTTGGGATTCCAGCGTGTGCATAATACAGTAGCGAAAATTTGAATTAATATTGAAATTAAATTTCAATTGATTTAAAAAGAAATTCTTTCCCTTGAGATGTTTCCGCCTCTTTAAAGAAATTATTTGGCAATTAAAATAGAAAACTATTTGAAAAATTGTTCGTCTGATACAAAAAACGAAGTAAATCAACGTACCTAAAACAATATACTCAACCTTTCAGTCCTTACGACTATTAAATGAAATTAAAAACTCTTAAATAAAAGGAACAAAATTGTTTTTCGTGCGTGATCAATCAATCTCCTCGACGAGATCATCTTGCGGTATATAATACGCTTTTAGTCGCAGACAAGACAAGGTACGAATTAGAAAAAGGTTAACTAAAGTAGAAAACTATCTAAAAGATCCTTTGTCTGGTATTAACGGGGCATAAATGAGAATACGACTCTGAGATAAGATTAAAAGATGCGAAATAAAAGGAAGTGCACTGTTGCAATCAGCCAACGATAAGAAAAATCGAAAGCAGAAACTGGACTTTCGCCTACGGGGGTGAGCCACTTTCACGATTGGAAGGGGGCTGAAGCATAGCGGGGCACAGGCCTGGAAACCAGGCACCTACAATGAATTCATCCACGACCCACACCGCGGCGCAAAGTCGCCGCAATAAACTTTACGACACTTAGTAACAGTATCTGAGCGGCTTTGAGAGGAGAGGCCTCTCGCAGGATGGCGAAACGCACGCAAGTTCGCGACACCCCGCCCAACCGGGTTCGCGCGCGTATCTTTATCACCCGGTTTTACTGCACCACCTTCGAGACGTCATAACACCGTCTCGTCGTCGTTGTTCCTTATTAAAATCGACGCCGAAGAAAAGAATCCCGCGCCCACGTTCCGTGCGAATCGAACCATACGAGTGCCTTAAGGGCGTTGCACACCGAACGCGATCGCAGCTTTACGTACAAACACTCGGCACTTTAAACTACTCGAACGATGTTAAAGAGATGTACAAAAGTGTGAATGGCAAGTTTGATTCAGTGCGAATGAAATTCTAACTTAGAAGAACGGATTCTCGCGAGATTCAAATTTAAGATATCAAAAGATCTGAATACTCCCCTGTTCGACCAATACAAAAGATTATTATGGACCTTAAGAATAACAAATTAATATGAATTCACAGTTATCTAGGAATTGCTAGCAATGGATCAGCTATCAAAGTCGCTCAGGAGGCCACCAAACTTGTTCACTGTAAAGAAATCAGACCTTCACGATGACCAAAACGATGGTATGAAAGGGGCTACAGGCAAATTTTGTAATTTTTCGGGGCTCAACAACCCAATGTCCTAACGCTAACCGAAAGGAGTCAACCCACCTTCATTTGCATTCACATCGGCCATTCTAAACCAACGCGTGAGAAATTGTCGACAAAATCACTATCACCTCCTGAATGCCAATTTTGTAGATATACCAATAACCACGTAACACATTTTACTGGACTGCCCTAGATTTTCGTTTGAAAGAAATACGTAGTTGCAACGTTAAAGCCAACATAAAGTCCAACTTGAACGATTCTGGAAGCATTTATAACGCGTTGAAATTTTTCAAATGGATAAATGTAATTTCTATGTAATGAGTATCGTTTAATCTTGTAACTATGTAACTATTAATTACGTACTTTTGGTAGTCACTAATAACTATAATATATTGTTAAAATAACGTAAAAATAAATTCATAAATAAATAATAGAGGAAATTAAGGAACATAAATATAAACCACGACTCGATTAATGAAAAAAGCGATCAGATTCGCAATTTCTTCGCGATTAGACACGTTAGGCGGTGATTTTAAAGCACCGTAACGACGATGAAAGACCTTTATGAAAGCAAGAATGGATATTAAAGACTTTGAGAGCGCGCGAAAAGCGGCCACGTCCGAATCCAATTAAAACGCGCGGCAGCAAATCATCGGCGAGACAGAGACACGGGGATCAACGTCGTAATAAGTCATCTTCCGTGAAACTTTCCAGGATCTAATTAATAGAAATTAATTGCCTCAACCCACGGCTCGCCACAACTTTTCCTCTTGTTTGCTTTTTCATGCAGAGTGGCCATCGCATCGAGCGTATACGACACACGAGATTCTTATGGCTCGCGTAAAATCTGATCCCGTGACACCTAAAGCCTGTCTAATTAAAATACTCGAGTGATTTTTCCACGTCCAGCGAATACGCGACCTCGCTGTTTAATTGGCCACTACGAGCCATCTCAAAGGAGGACCGAGTTTCCTGTGGAGGAGGATTGCTTCAACTTGTAGAAACTTCCTGTTTGTAGGTTCAGAGATATTTGATGCCGCAGACCATCGTCTTGTCTGTTAAAGGTGCGCGCATTCACGTAGCGCGGTTTCTTACGGACAGTTTTGTTTGATTTTGTTCGATTAATTGGTTTAGAAGAGGAAAGTTACAGCGAACGAGCCTCACGGAAGTCGAATCAAACGACTCCGCGTTTTTGTTAGCTTCTTAATTTCATTTACATAATCACGCGATTAATATTTAATTTCCAAAGATCGAATGACTAACTTCCTCGAGTTCATTTATCACAAGACGATGACATAATTGATGTAATTATGGCTTCTAAACTGCTCGATTGACGCATGACTCATCAACGTGTTAATACGTTTAACCAGTTTTCTATGAGACTTTTGCGGTAAACTGTGTTCCAAGGAGACAACGAGTGAAATTCGTTAAATGAAATTCACAGTGGCTGTTTGTCTATTAAGATATATTTTTGTTTCGGAGTTCCCAGCGATACCACGACAGATACGTTTGCGCAAACGCGATGAAACGCGACCGCGTACGCACAGGTCCGTTGCATCTGTTGCTTTAATTGGCCACAGTATAAAGAACGCCTCTGTGATCGCCGACGTCTTCGGCTAATTAAAAAGACGTTAAACACACCTTCTCCTCGTTTCTCACGGTGCACCCTAACGACAAGGAAGAGCGGACTGGACGCGGAGGTGCACCACCGTGAAGAAAATATGCGTTGAGATAAGAAAAAGTATTTCCAACACGTGTGAGTTACGATCAAACGGATATTTATTTGTCTTTCCATAAACTCTCCTCAAATCATCCTCAATCACCCGATAATCTAAAACTTCCAAAAATTTCGTGATCGTATCTTCCACCTTGTATATTGTCTGTCGTGAATACTATATATCTATGATCTCGTATGACTAAGCACAAGTATCATGAAACGATAAAAAGCAGGCAGACGAAGAATATAAGTCGATTATAAATCTCTGACGCGGACGCTGAGTATCATCTCGATCGAGGTTCGAAGAACTATAGCGGACCTCTGCTTTCTTTCTTATCTTTTAATCTCAGGATTAACCAAAAACCCTACTGTCTTATCACTTGTCAATTTTAAAGCAGCTACCGTTTTTTTTTTTTTTTAAAGCGCCAATTGTCTTCAGACCATCTTCTTATTCAATGTACTCTTGCTAAATCCTACGGTAACAAAATCGACCTTTTCTCCTGAAACGTAAATACGTTAAAAAATACGCTTTACAATGCGGTACTCGGTAACGATGGGTAGCCGACCTATCTCATCGCCTTCGTTTACTTAATTCCTCGCTCTTCTTCCATCGTCTTTCTTTTCTCTGCATCGTTACTTGCTCGTTCGGTATTTCTTCTCCTTTTCGCTCCTCTACTTTATACAGCTTTGTAAACTTGTATCTTCGTGCCAGAAATGGTATTCCATTAATACTTTAATAATAAATTACGTTAAATGAATAAAGTTTCTCAACAATGAATCTCTATATAAGGTTAAAAATTTTAACAGCGATGCACGGCGATGTAAATGTACATCCCGATGGTTTTTTCTACTCTATACGGATATCGTAGACGCTGATTAGATAGTTACGTGCCGTTATTACCGACGAGCTTCGCTGCTGCTTCCGAGCGGTGCGCATAACCGAAACAAGAAAACGAACAAAGTGTTTCCATCTCGAAAGCTCGGCTCAGTTCGAGAGAAGAGCAACGAGGACGTCTGGAAGAGAAGCTCGGCCATCGACGAGGATCTCATAGGAGGCGGTTACCGAGTAAGATCGTTTTCTGCGAGCGGTAAGCGCCGGTGGTTTGTTATCGGACATCGGGCCGAGTGCACCGGCCTCATCATGCCTTGGCCCTCCTTCCCTGCAACGTTATGCATCGCGATCAACTGCCTCGACTCCGAGAATCGATGCCCGTTTCAAGTTATGCAACTATGTAGATCTCGATAGAAACCAGCTCTTTTAGAAGCAACGCTCGCAACTCGATAACGCTCGAAGAATACCGAGTGCCGTGATAACAACCGGATAATTCGTACGTCGGCGTCATTCGCCGGCTGTCCCGGTGTTAATCACGTTGCTCTGCCACCGATAACACTACCCCTGTCCTTTGAAATTGTAATTATTCGTGGAGGTGGCGTGACCATGGAGCTCGCCGATGAAACTGCGCGCAGAGATTTCTTTTTCTATGTTTTCTATGTATTCTTCGATCAGAATGTTCCGTATGGAAGGTGCTGTGGATATAGTGATCGGTAGAATTATCCGAGCGTATTGTGATTTTGATGTTTAACTTATATGTTAACGCTTGGATAACCAAATATCGTTTAGAAGCCACGATGGTCAACTGTATAAATAGCGAGTGATCAACTTTGTAAATAGCAAAGTGCAGAAAAATAATGTTGCGTAAGTATTACGTACATATGCACAGAGAATGCTACAATTGTCATGAATAATCGTATTGTTATTAAAGTAACACGTACGATAATGCATACAATAATAATAAAAAAGATAAAAAATATTAGAATAATTATTTATATTAATAACTAGAAGAATTATTATTAATATAATAATAAACAGACTTTACGAAAATTTTTGACAAAATTTCAACCGAGCATCTCCGTAATGAGCAGTTTTAACTCTATCAACTTCATTACGTTTGTTAAGTTATCTAACGTTATAATTAATCTTAATAATTGTTCTTTTAAAGTTTCTTAATTTTGGAAAAATCGTACGACGCATGAAAGGAAACGCGCGTATAGTGATGCACAGGAAACGACAAGCTACGACGAGGTTTATGAGCGAATGAGGAATGGCGACAGTGCCACGCGTAATAGGATATCTGATATCGGTGCTTGATGATCCAGGATAACGCCATCGAGGGCCCAACTTTGATCCTTATCTCGATCGGTTTAATGTATGCAAATTACCATGGCTGGAGGTACGTGTATTACCGGGATTAGAGCAGCGAAATGAGGATCGCGGTAACACCACAGCAAGAAGGCTACGAATTATTATTTGGGAATCTGATTTTCTCATTTCCTCCCTTTTTTCTAGCTTTGCAGCAGCGATACGAAAATCACACTACGACAGTGCGCTGCAGACAATAAGGAAACGAAATTTTTTTAGAATTCTTGATAAGAATAACAAATTTACTTTGGAACATCTGCCCGTTTATAACATTACGATGCATAATACAATATTTTAGTTCTTAAAATAAGAATAAAAAAGAAATGATACGTGGTAATGATATTAGAAATTTCCAAAAATCCACAGAAATTTTGGAGTTTGCTAATTCTTATCTTCGTTATCGCGCAAAAATATCCTAATCTTCTTCTTTTACTCGATAATCTCAATTGTAATTATGTTTCACCTAACTAAGCAACATTTCGACTGAACAGAATTAACAGATATTTCAACTTCGGTCTTCCAAAGTTAAGAAACTGCCGATAGAAAAAAATACGAAGTATCTACATCTTCCATCCATAATAAAAATAGCTTTTTTACGACGAATGGAACTCTTTGTACATCCAACGTTCCCTTCACATAACATCATCGTAAAACCGCTACAACTTATTCAAACAATCCAAATCAACGACCCACTACATCCCGGTAACACTGACAACCTACAAGCTCTTTATCCCCTCCAATTCGTCAAAAGGAGTAGAAAGAAAGGAGGAAACGAAAAAAAGAAGATCTTCATTAAAATCTCCGACTACTCGCCGCACGTCAAACCAAACAACCCATCCAAACATACGCGCGCGCGTGTATCTACAAGCTCGCATAACTTTCCAACTGTCGACTCGTTACAAGACAAAGAAAACGAGGAAGAAAGGAGAAAGAAGAGAGGAATGGAGGGGCAGATATTTGCCGAACGGTGCAAACAAATCAATGCAATTGAACGTCGACAAACAGAGTCTGACCAGCCGCAAAAAGAAGCACGTGTAGTTGCATAGTGTCGTCGGAGCGGAAACAACCAACGAGAACCGTATTTGGTGCCGGCTCAAGACCTACTATCCGCCTAGCTCGTACTTTACGTTTCCATTCGAGAACATCGAAGCTGCAGAACAATGTGGAATTGGGGAAGTGTGCCACTTGGGTGGCTGGACCACAGGATCGTGCACGCTTGCCGGTTGATCAAGGCCCTTTATAAGCGTGCACGTGTCTGTGCAAGGTTCAGAGAGGATACGCAGACGAAGAGCCGGTTCTTGCAAACGTTTACGCTCACCTCGCGGATAATCGCGATTTTATGTGTCTCTCTCGTTCGTTTAATCGAATCGACGTCGCGATGCTGGCGTTGTGTGGGAACAATAAATCGGGATGCGCGTGAGACGATGTAAGCGGATTCTACCATTGTAAAATAATGGAATGATATGTGACCTATAGTTTTATACCTATGAGCTATATAGTCTTGGAAATAGACAGTGAGAAATAGAGTGAGAACGTGTAGTGTGATTTTAATCCAGATGCATATATTAGATATATCTCATGAATTTCATTCTTCTACTGCGACATTTACAGCAAAATTTGAAACGTACCTGTAAATGAAAATATTAAGTTTTTCACAAAGACGTTATGCCGCCTCTGTGAAATCTTTGTGGTTTTTTAGAAATATGTCTCGAGGGAACCTTTTATGCCAGTATTGTCAAATCTTTTGTCAGCTAAAAGATGTAGCAGCGAATGGA
Organism: Bombus campestris; assembly: GCA_905333015.3. Lineage (NCBI taxonomy): Eukaryota > Metazoa > Arthropoda > Insecta > Hymenoptera > Apidae > Bombus > Bombus campestris. The sequence goes on from HG995135.1 coordinate 10,222,829, forward strand.
AATGCAGCTTTTTTATTTAATATACGTAGAAGCTAATTTTGTGTTACATGATAGCAAAGTCTTGATTTAAGCCCTTTTGATTTGACAGAATAGCAAAATGTACGGGGTGTGATCAAATTTCCCAATCAAATATTCACGTAATTCTTTTTGCACGTTCTTTTCCACGTATGGCTTGGCATTATCGCGATGATATGTGGTGAAAATGACTTTAAAAAATGACATTACGTAAAACGAGAGTGCGAGTACAACATATTTTCATAGCATTTACAAGTATTTTTCCAAATTTTGCTTCAAATGCCACAGCAAAAATGAAATGAACTTGTGTGATAGCCTAATCGTTTATCGCTAAAGATGCTAAACAATTCTCTCGATTAACTAATCTTAAAGAAAGAGTATGCCAATTTCACCAAAAGTTAATCTAATTTCTGCAACACTTGCGTTTCAGGATACACGGAGCACCCACGATGAAGCCATTTACCCGTGCGCGTATATTCAGTCATTACGAGCACCCAATATCCAATTACCTTGACGGTCCAGGTAATTTACCGAACCAATTTCAAGAACCACCCAAACGTGAATCCTCTAAAAAAAGCATGGACACTTCTGGTAGGTCGCTCGAGAAGATCGTAACGACACAATCATCGAATTTTCTACGGGAGATAAAGCGATCCAGCGTGATAATCCGGCGATAAAGCTGTCCCCTGCCCACGGAGATGCCCCGAGCACTGAAATTTCGAAGAAGACTTTAACGCGCACAATTCCGTCACAGTGTACGAAAGTAAAGCGCAAATTTGAAACGAACCCCCTGCTTCCAGAAATTATTTGGAAAATGTATTATTTTTATATAAAAATTTGCACCGCAACGTAGATCTAAAATCGCTATGTTCCTCGAATACGTCGCAACTTAATACGGAATTCTTAGAACTGCGATTTTTACACAATACAAAAATCGATCATCAAATTCTACCAAGATCCTATGATTTACACAATGATTCGTACTGCGGTACACATTTAAAAATTCCTATACTACTCAGATATCTTGCAATGCAATAGAACTTTTAGAACTACGACTTGAAATAATTTGTTATCATCACCAAAACTGTATGATATAAAATTATATCAGCCTACATCACGCACAGTGGCAAATTCAAAATTTCTATATTTCTCGGATATCAGATCGCCACGTTGTACACGTAGTACGAAACTATTAATAAATTGCTGCAATTTCTAAAAGTCAAATAATTCTGTTACGATCGCTACAAGATTGTAGGAAAATCAACTTTCGTCCAGCTATTATAGATTGGCGATCGATGACATAGTGCGCTAGGTCGCGTAGGATCCCCGCATTACGTGGGATTACGTGCACTACGTGGCTCTACCTACCCTAACGTCTCTCGTAAGCGACATCACCTCCTCTGGCCGGTACCGGCTCGCCTCGCTGCCTAAGGCATGTCTTCAATGGCGAACACGCTGTTAAATATAGCCGGGGCATTCATAAATCAGGCGAATACCGGCGATGTTAAAGGGGCGGTCGCCTCGCGTGGGTAGGCGAACGCGAATGCGAGGAACGTTAAGGCAGGCATAATAACCACGCCGGGAGAGACCACGACTAAATTCTTCCGGCGTGATACCGACCCCCCTCGATACGACATACACAAGGCATTTCTTTCCAACTTCTTTTAACCTCCTTTCGTGCTGCTCGATCGTGTACCTGTAACTTCTCGTCTCGATACTCATTCGTCGATCATTCTTCCATCCGTCGAACAAGCATCGAAGACGCTGACGTATCTTGTTGGACTTTGGATGTTGGTATTGCTTGATACGTTGAATGTCAGGCGAAATTTTTGAGTTTCTTTTCTTTTTCTTTTTTTTTTTTTTTTATTTTTTGGACAGTGTTGGCGATCATTTTAGTTGGGTACATTGTAACGAGCATACGTGTTACTTTAATTTTTGTTATTTTGTCGAGTGATGTTTGAAGGTACGTTAAATGGAACGTTAAATCGAATTAAGGAATCGTACACGTTAGTAATTATTTCTTCGTATTTAGGGAAACTCGAAGAAATATTTTTCAACGTTTGAAAAATATGATTTGGTTGGAACTTCATGTTAATAATTTTACCAATTCGTGTAGTTCCTATATACAGTCTGTCACACAAGAGCGTGTCTGCGATATCTGCGAAACCTGACACCTAATCAGAATGAGATAAAAAGAATGTAAACAAACGAAAACTTCTCTAATACGCGTTGCTGAATACCTTTCAGTTTCATTTGAAACAGTGAAAGGAACAGAGCTTTTTAATATGAGTGCCGCGTACGCGAAACGTCGAAAATCGTCTGGCATGGGCGAATGAAAACAGAGATCGTGATTGGAGTAATATAATATTCACTGATGAATCTTCGTTTTGGGCATGGTGTCCTATTAGGCAAGCTGAGAGGAAGACGTATCACAAAAATAAGAACACTTGTACATCACATTCGAAAGATATGGAGGTCGTTACCAGAATCCTACGCTCAAAAATTAGTCGAGAGTATGCCGAAACGATGTCAAGCTATAATCGCTAATGGAGGAGATTGGACACCCTACTGTAATAGCGTATTAGTGTTTTAGATGTAGATTCAATTCATATAAATTTTTTTACAAATATATAAATACAGTCTGTCACACAAGAGCGTGTCTGCGATATTTCTGTAAATATTTATATATTTGTAAAAAAATTTATATGAATTGAATCTACATCTAAAACACTAATACGCTATTACAGTAGGGTGTCCAATCTCCTCCATTAGCGATTATAGCTTGACATCGTTTCGGCATACTCTCGACTAATTTTTGAGCGTAGGATTCTGGTAACGACCTCCATATCTTTCGAATGTGATGTACAAGTGTTCTTATTTTTGTGATACGTCTTCCTCTCAGCTTGCCTAATAGGACACCATGCCCAAAACGAAGATTCATCAGTGAATATTATATTACTCCAATCACGATCTCTGTTTTCATTCGCCCATGCCAGACAATTTTCGACGTTTCGCGTACGCGGCACTTATATTAAAAAGCTCTGTTCCTTTCACTGTTTCAAATGAAACTGAAAGGTATTCAGCAACGCGTATTAGAGAAGTTTTCGTTTGTTTACATTCTTTTTATCTCATTCTGATTAGGTGTCAGGTTTCGCAGATATCGCAGACACGCTCTTGTGTGACAGACTGTATTTACAGAAATATCGCAGACACGCTCTTGTGTGACAGACTGTATATAATTTAGCGTACAGATACCAGTATACAAAATACATACATTGATACAGAAAAAGAACAATATTTACGAAGCCTGGGATGACTCATAACGCTATTATTATCTTGCCAAAAATGTTCTCAAGATCATTAATGATGTCGTGCCGACAAACAAAGTGTAGGATCCAACGCTTTCCAACCAATTTCTCGCACCATTTACTATCTACTCCAACTTAAAATACATAATTCTACTCTAATTCATCTCTGTTCCAAATATATACTCCAAATATTATTTCAACTTTCCACACACACACACAAAAAAAAGAAAAATAAAACTAAACCTATCCTTTTTCTACGTCGTACGAATATTTTCTCCAAAGACAGATATCCTATCACTCCACTTTAAAATACAATTTTCCTTTAATTTGTCTTCGTTCCAAATACGCCTATACTCGGACTATTATTTCAAGAAAGAAAAACAAGCAAGCCAATCTTTTTTCTACGTCGTACGAATATTCTTGCAAAAGGATAGGATATCCAGCTCTTACCAAAGCAGACTCGCTTTCGCCTAAGACCAAGGACTATTTAACAGCTGGAAGACAAAAGCAACCGGTTTCGTTTTCAACGAGCGCAGAGGAGTAACGAGGAAGACTTGCGTGGATGAGTCAAGGATCGTCGTATATGGCAGCATCCGGAAATAGGTCATCCTTTCCATTGATCGTCAGTGTCGGTGATCTGTGCAGCCGCTATTGAGCCACGTCCAAACTGTATTTTCACGTGTTTCTTCCTCATCGACCAACGGTTCTCTTCTTTATACGGAAATTGGTCAGCCAATCGACACAGTGGCGATTATCTAAACGGCCCCATCAATCTTTGGCTTTCTCGGTTCTTTCGATGCCTTCAGTTTACTCTGGGTAGGCGCGATGTTTGCATCCTTAATAGTGAGACATCGAAATCTACGTTTCGTTACGTAATACGTGTTCTTCTGTAGCAACGAAAGCCGACCAGATGGATCGTTAATCATGATTTCGTTCATCGAACGTCTAAGTGCTGCTGCGTTTGAGAGATTGGTACGGTACGAATACGCCGGTATTTGTGCGATTCTATGGTTTGAGTCGGTGTGAATCGATTCGAGGCACAGCTGTAGGCTAATGTGTTGTTCGAAACAGAATTCAGAAAACTTTTAACGTGAAAAAATAGGAAGTTGAGAGAGGTGGAAGACTGAAACGTTGTAGGTTGGATAAAAAGAAGGCGGAGGACCTTTAGATGAATGCAAAAGACATTCGTTGCGACTATATGTAAACTATATGATTAAGTATCTTCCTGTTAATCCGAATTCAGTTCAGTGCAGTTCGGTACATTCAAATTCAGTTGGTTAATTTAATTTAATTCAATTAGTGTACAGTGCGACGAGCGTAAATTTTATTCGTCCATGGTTCGTGTTTTATTAAACCTAAGCTAAAAATTTGCAGTATTTAAAGCGAATAATGCCATGTTCTTTTCATAGCGTTTCGCATGATCTAAGTTATGATTCTCGATCGAACAAATGTAGTTGAAAAAACGATCAAAAATCTCACGACCACCTGAAAGTCAAATACGGTACTTAGGACTGTCACTGACGATCAAGCTCATTCTGAAGTCAAACAAAGTCATCGGCATCGTGTCATTCACGGTCAAGGTTATTTGAAGACTATACTATCGGATTTCAAGGTCGCTAGAAGATTTATCAAACTTCATTACGTTGCATCCTCCTTACGAAATCATCTAAAAATATATCTTTCTACGAATCATTGGTAAGAAACAATTTTTCTGGTAGATTAAAAGAACATTCGATCCTGGAAAACTTAATCGTATTCATAAAGGCCTGAATTTGCATAAACATCTACAATCTAACGATAATTTACAGCCGGCAGACGTAAAACAAGCATCCTTATCGCTTTAACACAACTCAGGGTATCTTAGGAGTTAAAAAAATAAATATCTTCAACGAGGAATCGAAACAAGCGTTCAGTCTTGTTCCCTAAAATTCGATTTATGTCTCGACAAGGGTAACGCCGTTGAACCACCGATAACCATACTGTTAAAAGCGATGGCTATCCTCGAAATACCTCGCATCGTTCGTGTTTTTTGGCAACTAAAGCGAAAACAGCCCTTTGACTCCTACGGATTTCTGATTTCGCGATAAAATTTCCCGTCTTGCACTAACATAAGATCGCCATTTTCTCTTGGAAACAATAATTCCAAACGTCTCTCAGATGGAACAATCTTTCGACATGTGCGATGTCCGCCTTTTCCTCTGCGCGAATGACCTGTCCACCGAGCGTAAAAATTTACATGTGCAAGTATCCCAAATTCCAGCCAAATTGCTACACGGTACACGATGAAGCTTGCACTAAAAGTCTGCATCCGGCTTGCACACGAGATTCCGAACTCGTGAATATGTATTTCGTTGACATATGTATTCATCAGGATGTTCTATGTTTCTGAATAACACGACGCGTATTTTGGTTTTGGAAATACCGCTTTGCGCTGTTTCTCGACTCTTTAAGAGTTTGATTATCGCAGTGCAAATAGTCGCTTTAATCCAAAAATAGATTCTAATTACGATGGATTTTTTATTTTAGTTTATTAAAATTCATGATCACTTGAATCTAAAAATTCAATGTTCATTCGCAAATGCCTTCATCCGCGCACACAAGGAACCACGGACATTTCAGATTAATAAAGATATTCCACGGATCCAATTCTGTACAATCATGTTCGTCTTCTTCTGAGTTTATAAAGATCTCGAGCCAAAGAACAAAGCCACGAGCGGAAAGTTTCAACGTTCTTCATCTATCGAATGCCATCGGACGAAACAAAAGACGCGGGCGATAAAAAGTTCCGCAATTCGATGAGTCAAATTCTACACCATCTCAAACTTATAACTCTCGCTCCGAAATTTATAAAAATGTCTACCCGAAGAAGAGACCACGAACATCAAGATTCCATCACTGTTCGCGTATCAAGCGTCATCGAACGAAACGGAAGACACGTGCGACAGGAAGATTTCCAACTCGATGGATCCAACTCTACACGATTTTTTCTCCTCGCTTCCGAAAAGTTGAAAGCAACAGGGAAGCAGCTTCACAAAGAGAAAAGGAACACAATAGCGAGACACGATTTCTAACTTTTACGATCGCCGATACAACGGACGAATAGCGCCTTTCTCTCGTTTCGTAAAGAAATGTCGCAACAGCTGGGTGTCGAGCGGAACGATTTTTCTTAATTTCAGGCCAATGCGACCGGAGAAAATTAACGTGGGCAGCGGAAGGTGAAATCAATATAAAAGAACTCGGTGTAACGGGTGAACGCGCGGGATGAGCCACGGGACGCTTATACGAGGGCAACTCGGCAATGAGTAATGACCTGGACGATGGGGACGTCGGACACGGGGCCGAGTAACGAATTTGCTCGCATCTCTTACACCGCGATCATCACGGTGGGTAGATGTGATCAAGAACGTACGCTGGATACTTGGTGCCACGTGTACACTGGCCTCTGTCATTCTTACGATGAATTCTGTTCAAAGCTACCTTTTGCAATTTATTAGACGCTCGATGCTCCTATCGTTGGTATAGGCATAAATGGATACCGTGAATATGTGATGAAATTGATAATTATTATATTAAACTGTCGCAGAAGTTTCTTTCGTTTTATTGTTTTATAAGGAAACAATAGATGCACGACGTTTTGCGTTTTGTATTATTTTACCGAATTGTGTATGATCCATTTTGTTCGAATGGAACAAAAAATAACATATAGAGAATAGTATAAAATAAGAGATGTCGTGAATCTATCGTTTTCTTATAAAACGAAAGAAACCTAATATAATCATGAGTATCATATGGAAAATTGAATTGTATTTGGTTTTCAATATATTATGACGGAATTACAATTTTATTAATCCCTTGTCTTCTGAGGCAATGCTCGTATTACGAATCGTAGTTACGGCTGAATAAAGGCACGTTATATTTATATTAATTTATATTTGTAACATTTTTCAAATCGAGCATTTCCACATATAAATGATACACAGAGTTTCGTTGCTTTGCATCAGACACTGGGTTACACTGAAAGTGTCAAGGTAAAAGTGTAAAATGCGTGCTTCAACTTTTTCTTACTTCACACGATGGTAGGTTATAAATGGAAGAAGAAAGACTAATAAAAAGACATCGGGCAGATTCCTGGAATTCCTCTGCATAATTACGACACGAATTTTATATGACCCAACAACGTGAACTGCCTAAAAAGAAGTTACAAATGAAATGTTGCGTTAACGTAATGCTGGCCCTTAATGGCTTAAAAGACCCCCGAAGGTTTCTCGATCACCAGCAGTCCCATTCAGTGGCCAAAAAATACTCTCTCGTTTCTACGAAATTTCCTCTCTTCGTCTTCGACTCTCGCGGTTCGGATCAACGCGTATATTTCGCCTGTACAAGAAGAGCTGTTCGGCTGGCTACATTTTTTCGCTCGTACTCGCTTTGTTGCTGGCTTCTGGCGACGCGCAGCATTGCTGGGTTCGCGATGTGATCTACCGTGTTAATACTCGCCGTGGCGCAGCGTAGCACGACACGCGATAAAAGCGATCGCTTTAAAGTAGCCTCGTAAAGCACGGAATGGGAATGGCACCCTGCGCGGCACCCCCGTACAAAATAACGAGGCGGCCACCGACGATTTATTTTCGGGGTACCAAGATGCAACGCCGTCTGGGAGAAGATACACGGTAGTCGCGTCGGGAGCCTTTGCACGCCGATTTGTTTCCTCCGATTTACACTGATCTCTGAGATATCACCGATATCGAATCGTGGCACGAAGTCTGCATGTATTTTTCATCGAATGGAAACGTTAAACGTGGACGAGTATCTTGTGCTAGGAATCATTCATTATTCATCTGCCTTGTAGCTAAATCGTTATGAAATAGAAGAAGTGTTTTAGATGATCTTTTCATCGAATGGAAACGTTAAACGTGGACGAGTATCTTGTAGTAGGAATCACTCGAGGAAGATGAATATCTTCCTCGTAGCTAAATATGAAATACATGAAATGGAAGAGATGTTTTGGAAGATCTTTGATAATATTCAAATCTCATTAATTCTTCACAAATAGGAATCGGGAAAGAAGTGTAAATCGTAAGTTTTCTGATAAACTACCCTCGATAAAATAAATCTAAGCAATTACAAATTGCCTGGTAAAATTCAGCTACTGCTACGATAGTCAAGCATAAATACCTAATAAATCATCAACTCGTTACTCGTTCTAAAATAATCTTCACGCTAATCGATAATACGTAATAATCAATTTTCTATACTATTATAAAAATTGCTAAAACCGAAATTAAATATCACAAATTTCCTGGCCAGTCATTCACCTTCTTCGTAACTAATTCATTTCAAAGTGAACATTAACTTTCCACTATGAATTTCCAGAAAAATATTACAACAAATCTAAATAGATGACAGATTCGTTGATAAAGCGTAAAATTGTCCACAGCAAATTCGTTTCGAAGTAAACAAAATTTTCCATCGAATCTTCAAACTCTCTGCATTTCCAGGAAAATTCTAAAAAGGATCTATGCACGACAAAATGTCTATGTTGAGATTATATAGAAAATAAAACGCATGCAGCCCTTTGATAGGTAACTCGCCGTGAAGGAGGCGAATTTACGAGCGGTCGTTCACCGTGTACACGCGTGCCCATACGCAGCGAGTAACGCGTGCAGGTAGCGAGGACGCCGATTATTTATAGTCGCTCGCACTTACAAATGCATCGTGCCGGTGCGCATCACGAGGGGGTCCCCACGATAGCATCGGCTTACTTTCCAGGCAAAATACAGACGTGAGCCGAGCTGCGCGACGACATCAGAATCGAGCAAAACGCAGCCTAACGCACCTGTCCCCGTGTCGCGCGTCCACCGTCGCAAAATACGACCAAATTATCCGGGAAATCGATGAAATTATCCAGCTGAACGTCCCGCTCAGGATCTTATGCGTTTCCTAGAAGATTCACGATTGATCGTATAATGATTACACGTTTCTGCGTAACCACCGTGTAACCACGCAACTATATAAATTTCTACAAGCCTCTGTAAGACCAGGCAAAATACTTGCAAAGTACTAGACGCATATAAGTTGAGTGGATGAATAACAGGAAAATAATAAAAAATGAATGAAAAGCGATTATCAAAATTTCCTCCATCTAACTTTCAGATTTAGTTGCATATGTTGAAAAGAGAAAGTTTCAATTTCGTGGAACAAGGAATTGGAAATATTTGCAGTTCTAATATACAATACTAATTAGTGAAAGGTTGCTCGATAAGAAATTTAATTGCTGCCAATCTTGATTGGAAACAATAAATAGTATTAAATAGACTCGGAATGGGTAAATTCATTAATAATCAATAGTAATCTGTACGTGTCTTTTATCCTTTGACATTTAAAATTTAAAAATCTTTGACGATATTAGGCTCTAGGGCACTAAATATTCGTAAAGGGTAGGATATAAATAAGAGAAAATTTGTCATCCCTAAACAAGTAAACAACCTTATGTATCGTGATATAGATATCTTCCTCTATTTTTAAATGTATACCTTATTTTCAAGCACCTTAGATTTTTAAGAGCTGCTCCTTTTCATACAGGGCTTTCTTTCTATGCTCCAATAACTTTGTATTTAAAGACGGAAGGTGCAGTTAATGTTAGTTATAAGTTAGAATAAGATACAATAGTTAAAAATAAGAGAAATTGGTAATTGTAGTATATATGTAAATATTGGAGATGTAAAACCGGAGGTCGTCCAAAGCCGAAAGGTAATGGACCAAAATAAAAAAAAACTGCGTATTTTTGGACAATATTAATACCTAAATAAAAATTTCGTGGTGCATTAAATATTGCATTATTTAAATATTTAAATTTAAATATATAGTATTAAATAATGCATTAATTATTATCAATCCCCTAAGAACTTATTTCGTAGAATTTTCAACATCATAAAGTTTGTCTCACGTAGAAGAGAATTTTTTACGTTGTTTATACGTAGTTTTTACGTTTCCCGGAAAAACACGTCTAACTTACCGCGGTTTATCTTTATAGCTTTTTTCATATCGTTTCGACGAGAGTCCAAGGCGTGGCGACGAGAAATCGTTCAAAAATACCTGGAAATGCCGAACTACTGACTGTCTGGACCCGTAAATCCTATTAATAGGCCAGATTGTCTCGCGTCTACTAATTTTTCTCACGTACGATTCGTAAATTCCGATGAAATATTTGTCGAAATTTATAGTGCAAATTAGACTTCGATTCGGAAATATATGACAAGCAATAAAACCAATAAACTATATGAATAGGAAATTTTATGAAGATTATTAGAAGTATGTGATGTTATTTACGATGTGCGTGATTTTTATTTAGAAAGTCGTGAAATTATGAGATATAATTTTCGAGAGAATATTATGTAAGATTTGTGTGCGAAAAATGTTGGAACATTAGATGTTACATAAAAAATGTTCAAGAGATTTGGATGTTAAAATATTGTGTGAAATTGAGTCTGAAGGTAGATTCAAAATATTCCGCCGCGCAAAACTTTCTGCGAGATATAATCGATTTAACTGCAGTTCCCTTCTTTTACAATTTTATTCTTTATTCTTTCCATCATCAATATTTATATTATCCTACCATATTTTATCAAATTTGCCAATCATTAAAAAAATCTATAAATTACCCGAACATCACTTTACTTGCAAATAAACCTGATCCTCTTCAAGTTCAATACTAATATAATTTTATAATTTTTTATCGACGTCTGGAAATCCTAAACATCTGTACAGTACCTCTAAAATATAAACAATTCAATTCTTTCCAAGCAGAATATATAATCCTAGCCTCTCAAAAAAAAAAAAAAAAAAAATTCAATTCTCCCCAAACCCAATATTAACATAATCCTATTAATTTAAAAAACCCATAAATTATCCTCAAGACATGAACTCCAGTCTTTCCAAGTCCAATGTTATCCAACGTACAGTCTGTCACACAAGAGCGTGTCTGCGATATTTCTGTAAATATTTATATATTTGTAAAAAAATTTATATGAATTGAATCTACATCTAAAACACTAATACGCTATTACAGTAGGGTGTCCAATCTCCTCCATTAGCGATTATAGCTTGACATCGTTTCGGCATACTCTCGACTAATTTTTGAGCGTAGGATTCTGGTAACGACCTCCATATCTTTCGAATGTGATGTACAAGTGTTCTTATTTTTGTGATACGTCTTCCTCTCAGCTTGCCTAATAGGACACCATGCCCAAAACGAAGATTCATCAGTGAATATTATATTACTCCAATCACGATCTCTGTTTTCATTCGCCCATGCCAGACGATTTTCGACGTTTCGCGTACGCGGCACTCATATTAAAAAGCTCTGTTCCTTTCACTGTTTCAAATGAAACTGAAAGGTATTCAGCAACGCGTATTAGAGAAGTTTTCGTTTGTTTACATTCTTTTTATCTCATTCTGATTAGGTGTCAGGTTTCGCAGATATCGCAGACACGCTCTTGTGTGACAGACTGTAACTTTGGCATTATCGATAAAATTTTCCAATCGCTTAAAAAGTATATAAGTACCTAAGACATTACTATAAAATATAAATAAATACGGTTTTCTCTCCCGGTATTCCCATAATCTCGCCACTCTCGATAAAAATTTCCATCACTGGAGGAACAGTTTAAACGCGGCTCCGGCTGTTTAAAAAATCGCGTCCTCGATCAGACAAGTCTCGATCGTAACTCCGAGGCTATCGAAGCTGTGCACCCAGCCAGGAAGAATCCCGCGCGTGGAAAATATACGGACAGGTCGAAGGGACTGCGGTGGTTCGTGACCAATGTTCTCGATTTTTCTTCAGATTCGTCCCACCGGTCGAGACATGAAAAGGAATGTCGCATCTTTTCTCTATCAGAACGTCTAACGGTACAGCAGGCAACCTCGTGCATTTGCGTACGCAAGACCTCCACGAACTAACGGAGTTAATTAAAATCGTTAAGGATGTTTTGCGAGGCCCGTCCCTTCTGCTGTACAAGGATTGCTCGGCTCCAGCGAACATATATCGTTACCTTTGGCAAGGATTTATATTTTTTCAATAGGAATAGTAAAACTTATGTGCATGGCACGTAAATTTGTTTTTTTTTTTTTTTTTTTTTTTTAGATATGGTGTTAAAGATTCAGACTTTTGTTCTCCACTTTTCCATTCTCAATTTTTTTTCTATTTTGCTGTCGACTTTTTTTTAGAATTCAGTTGGATCTAACAATATTTTAGATACTTTATGGATATCTCGAGTGACTGAGACATTTTAATAAAAACGATAGGATTACGTTAATATAGGGTTTGGGCAGAAGAGATTGGATTTTGGGTTTATTGATATCCTATTGATAATTTACGTGAAATGGTTATGAAATTATGAAAATTTATATCGAGAAATACGACTTCTCTTTTACCATGTATCGTTATATATTTTGTATATGAAAACAAGAAAATTCTTTTCTGAGAGATTTTGTATTCCATTTAAGATTTCCAATAAATCGAAGACCAAGTAAATAACGATCTGCTGTGTTTACATGAAACAACAATAACTTCTTTAGGATAAAAGTGTTCCGCTAATTTTTTATTCCACGACTCTCGCAAGAAGTTCAATTTAATTTCGCGATAGGGAAGATTCCACTCGTATATCAGAGGAAAGTAATTCCACTTATTCAATGAATAAGGTAATAAGAAAGTAATGAGCGTGTAGAGTAATTAGCCTCCGTGATAATATCTACGAACAAGCAATCTTTTTTAATTTACACGAAAGAAACGTAGGTTTCTCCTCTCAATCCATACACTGAGGATCTTCTAACAAAAAGTGGAACACCAATTCACAACAATACCACAACCTACCATACTCCTAATCTTTACTATTTTCTCTATAAACCTAGAAGAACAGACCGTGTCATCAAAACAAAAAACACGCATCTAATTCCTAGATTCGATCATCTTCACGGAAATACTTTTATAATTAGAATGATCAACGTTCTGACGTTTTCTATCACAACCCACCATACTTCCAGCCATCTTTACCAGATAAACAAACATCTCTATAAATCAGAAAAGCACGAACAATCAATTACTAGATTCACTGATTTCTACGAAAATACTGCTTTAAATAGAATGATCAGCATTCTATATTCCTGATATTTTCTACTGGAACCTACGATATTTCTAATCCTCTTTACCAGACAAAATAAACGTCTCTAGAAACCAGAAGAAAAAATATGGTCAATCAACTAACTAATCCCTAGATACCATGATTTTTGCAAAACTACTTTTACAAATAGAATGATCAAGACTCTAACGTTTCCTATCATAACCTACCATACTTCTAATCCTCTTTGCCAGACTATAAGCCAGGAAAGGCACGAACAATCGACCACCTGATCCTTAGATACTGCGATTTTTGTGAGAATATTATTTCAAATAGAATGCTCAACGTTTTGTGTTCCTTACATTTTCTACCAGAAGAAACCTTACCAGAGAAACATTCCTAGAAATCAAAGAAAAATTCATACGAATATGATATAAAATCTCTGGATCTAGTGATTCGCAGGAAAATACTGTTCTAAATAGAATGACCAACAGCCATAAATCCAGTCTAAGCAATTAAATAATATCATTGAAGCAAGCAATGTGTCCAACAAAAATATCGAAACACTTATTATTAACTCGTTCAAAGGCGATCATCGTTTCGATTGCAAGATTGAGTCGTTCGCCAAAGATTCCTCCAGTTCCCATCCTAAGAAATATTAACTTCCATGAAGAAGAAGAAGAAGAAGAAGAAGAAGAAGAAGAAGACGAAGAAGAAGAAGAAGAAAATGATGATAAAGAAACGGCATACACAGCGTCGACAGATTTATGCGGCGATAATTATCGCGACCGTTATCTGCTAATCGTCTGAATTCCATATTGCATCCTACTATATTTCATCGCGAGCAACGTTTGATCAAAAGCTCCAAGCAGATTTTCTTCTTCCGCAGCTTCTTCTTCTTCCTCTTCTGTTTCTTCTCCTTCTTCTTCGTCTTCACCTTCTTCTTCTTCTTCTTCTGTTTCTTCTCCTTCTTCTTCGTCTTCACCTCCTTCTTCTTCTTCTTTTTCTTCTTCTTCTTCTTCTTCCAATCGTTGAAGATTTCATGCTCACGCGTCACATGAAAACTCGCTATTGACACAGAAAACGATTCGTTCGTTCATACGTTCGTCCAGATCACAAACGTTGAAGCCTGTGCGTGAATCGTGCACGTCGTTAATTTTGTTATTATTATTATTATTATTAGTTTTACGTTAACTATAGATTCTGTTTCTATTTTCAGTTGATTGCCATGGCGAAAATAACCGTTCCGCGTATTATCGTAGCCGGATGACGCTCGAAACGGACCAAAAGTCTCCCGATCAAACAAACAGACGGATAAAATTGGCAGCCTGGCAACCATTATAATATCGTTCATGCTATATCCGGGACTATTTTCAAGATCGATCGTCTCGAAATAATTCATCGAGCTGCTGCTTAACTTCTTGCAATTTCTGTTTAACGCAATGCTGGATTCAACGTTTTATTTCTTATGCTACAAATTTTAATTTGCGCGCTTTCTTTAGACAATTTGATTCTTCAGGGGACGAAGATGAAATAACGGAGCTTTGATCGTTCGAACAAGATTCTTATTATAATAAAAAGTAGTTGGAAGATAGCGGTCACGAAGTTGAATTTGATTGAAAACTGGCATGGAAAACCTGATATTTTTGTGAATTGAAAGAAATGCGAAGTGGATGTTAGAGAATTGTTGCGGAGGAGTAAATTATCCAAGAATGTAATAGGAATCTTTTTTATTACGATTTCTCCTGACTGGTATAGAAATCTAAATTCTAAATTGTTCGTAAATACACCGAATATTTATTTATAATATATTTATATTAAAAATTTGCAAACTTATGATCAATCCGCCACAGGTTGATTATATAACTAATAACAGGTTATGCTTTACTACTTTATATAAAAGACTCATTTGGTATTAAATCAATCACATTTACCGATATATAATTTGAAGGACATTTTGACACGAGGAAGTCGATAATAGGAATGTGCAACATTAATCAAACAATCAACAAAGCATTTACCTACTACACAAGAACTCCGTTCATCTTCCGCTCAAGAATTCCACTGATTTTCCATTCAACAATAGTAAATCATAGATAAATCAATTAACATTCTAACGGGAAGATAGATGATCGCCGACTCAACTAAATAAGAATTCTAGTTATCTTCTGCTCAAAAATGTTATCTATTTCCTTTTCGATATTAGCGAGTCTTCTATAATCTAACCAACCTTGGATACGATTAGCTCAACCATTACGAGATTAAAAACAGAATCGTAGAATCAACAAAGCATTACCTTACAATACGAATATCCCATTCGATTTCTATTCGGAGACTCCACTTACTTGCTATTCAAAAATGATAAATCATACACGGACATTCTAATGCAGCTAACATTCGCCACAAGAAATTCGACCATTAAAAAAAATTAAACAAAGCGTTTCCTCTATGAGCAAGAAGTCCACTTATACCGCATTCAGAGATCCTATTTATTTTCCATTCAACATTGATCACTTTCGTAAATTACTTAATTTTATTAAATTAACAACACGCTGGAAAACACTCTTTTTCCTTTTTCAGTCTCCCATTCACCGTTTTCTCCTACAACTCAAACGATACTTATTAAGAATCGAATCAATCCACGTTTCTTCCTACGACGTCTAATACGTTTTCTCTCTATCGTGTAATAAAATCTAGCGGCTCCTACAAATTCCCCTTCGCACGACATTCTCCGACATTTTGCTGCCCATTTTCGAAAAACCATCTCCCGTGAATAAGCATCGAAAGAGCCACTTATTGTTAAGCCGCTTATCATCGTCGTATCGGACGCCTTTCGTTCGACTGGAAGTTCAGATACCAACCAGATTTCGAAACGAGTCGAATTAGTAAGATGACTCTCGAAGGAGGACAGTTTCTTCTAATTTTTCCATCTTCCATCGATTATTCTCTATGCGCAAGTTGAGAATCAAATCAATCCACGTTATCTCTTTCTACGTCTGCTACATGTTGCCCCTATCGTGCAGTAAAATCTAGTAGCTGCTACAAATTCCTTTTCGAATAACATTCTGCAGCGTCGCTATCAATTTTCACGAAACTGTTATATATCCCAAAATAGCCATCGCATGAGCCACTTATTGTTAGCTGACGCTAACAATTTACTGACGCTTATCATCGTCGTATCGGACACTCCTTCGTCCGATTGGAAATCCAGACGATCTCGGAGAGAGACTGCGCGGTACTTAACATCGATAAGTCGCGTGTATATCGACTCCTTGGCGATTATTTCGCGACGAGACGACCAATTAAACGATTCCCATTTCCACCGTGTTGTGTATACGCACACGCCGTGCAACGATTCTAATCGGTTTTGATAAAACGGCCATCGGAATTCGAGTGGCAATTTCACTTAACGACGCTGTTAACATCCGTGCCCGCGTGTTTGCGTTAGCCGCAGTGCAAAAAAAAAAAAAAAAGAAGCAGCGGGGATTCACGATCGGTTTTATAGAGAAAGGAATGCGTGCTCGCGTGTACGCTGTTCGTGAACGGGCGCTCACAGACGGTGACTGACCTAGAAACACATTATCGCGATACGCGTTCCTCGCCGACCCACTGACGTGACACGCCCAGCCAATCCGGATCGATGTGCTCGCTTTTATCATCGCTTTCCTCCCGACTAAACGTCCGCCAAATTATCTACCATTCGTTCAACTCGCCATACAAACGATTGTTAGGTTTTACGAGTTGCGGCACTTTTTCTTTCTGAGGAGCAATACATTTCATCGTCGACTATTATTCAAGCGATACGTTAGATCCATCGATTTTCAAGCGCTGTGTGCCGCAGGAATTCTTGAAACATCCAATAACTGACTACACATTCGCTCGATGTTATAAACAGACTGCGTATTTTTATGGGAATTTATTTGTTCGAGAATATAATTGAAAAAGTTAGAGCAATTACAGTTTTGGCTAGAGAATCTCTTTTGTCTACCAAATATTATACAAAGCACTATACTTTCTATGTATATTACTTTATATCGTGTGCATCCTGTGCAATTTTACATTTTCAAATTCCTTACAAATGCATCAAAATCCTAATTATGCATACATGTATATATATATCACCAGTAAGTGCAACCACATAACATTTGCACTTAGAAAAGGAACAACACCAGATATCCAACTGAACGGCGCCCACATAGCACAAACAAAGCAAGTCAAATATCTAGGAATACTTTTAGACACACACCTTACATGGAAACATCACATAAAATCTATAATAAACAGAATACGTGAAATAAGGAAAAAGACGTACTAGTTAACCAATAAAAAATCTAAATTAAGCACAACGAATAAACTAAATATGTACAAAACAATAATCAAACCAATCTGGACATACGGAGTCCCACTATGGGGGACGGCAGCAATGAGTCACATAAATAAAATAGAGACAGAACAAGCAAAAATTTTAAGAACAATAATTAACGCTCCATGGTACGTCAGAAATGAAGATATACGAAAAGATCTAAAAATTCCAACAGTCAAAGAGGAAATCGCTAGATACGCAAAAAGTATAAAGAAAGACTTGCAACACACCCAAACCAGCTAGTTGCTGAAACAAAGGAAACCGTAATAGAAAGAAGACTGAAGAAGAAGCATCCCGCAGACCTCGCGATAGAAATACAATAAACAACCTGGAAGATGAAACCCCGCTGGGGGTAACCATCCACATGCTATATTTTTCAAGTTATAACATTTTACCAAATGCCCTTCTGGACAAATTGTAAAATTAAATAAATAAATAAAAAAAAATGTATATATATATATACAAGTCAGATGCAACTAACCACCAAATGTTTCATCGTGCGTTTAAATGTATAAAATACGTAAAATTCATAATTATTAATCGAAATCTATTTCCACTTTCTATGCTTTTGAAACTTCCTGTAAGCGTAAGGAAATCCAAGATCTAAATAAAAAGCAGAAGATTTAAGGCGGTTTCTTTCCTGTTGGAATACAACGATATCAATCGCATGCAGATAAGGTGATTGATCATACGGATTCTTCCCTTCGTTGCCCAGCGCCATCCCCACTAGCGTGCGTTCGTGAGATGCACCACGGCGGCTAGCACGTGCATGCTCTTTCGGAAATTCGCCGGAAGAAGCGTGAGGATATGGATGGAACATTCTAGATGGGCACGTCGAGAAGCTACTAGAAGGTTCTGTGCCACATGTGACGCCACACAGACACCCACACAGGTCACACTCTCTACTGCATAGAGAGTGGGGGTTCTAAACTTTTTCAAGGGCCATGGGTCACTAAGCCAGCCAGTCTGTGAAGAACTAGCCAACTGTCTACATTCCAGAACGCACACTTATAATTCTTAAAATAATTGTTTAATAAATATCACATTGTATTATTTCAACACAAACATTGTGTCTTCCATAGATTATTAATCTTAATTCCAAGATTAAATTCTAACATTTCCGATAATCGGTATCCAGGGTCGGTCCCGACCCCGTCCATCGATAAAAGATCGCGTTAATTGCCTTTCCATTAGACCGCGAGGAACAGGGGGCACGTGTAGAATCGGCGACCAGTCCGTGACCGGTTCGTAACAGTCGTAGGAACGATCTAAGCGAGTTAGATCAGTTCGGGCGTCGGTAACGAGCGCGATCGGCGGTCTCGATCGGTCGAGCGACCAACCAAAAAATTAATTAAACTTCCCCAGGCTGCGTGGCATTGGTGAAAGTAATTAAATTCCTGGTGCACTATAGCTACCTGCTTCGCCGCCTCCTATTGTCGCGGCTTGTTAGCAGGAAGTCCTCTAACGTCCATCAGGAAAAAAGTCAGAAACGTTACGACGGTACTTTCCAATGTTATCGATGCTAAGAACAAATATTCAAATGTTTTTCGAGCGGCTATTGCACGCAAGTGATACGTGTCAAATGATTACACAGTAGAAAAGCGACTAACGGAACAATTGTTTATTCGAACATCGATTAATTGGAGTTTGAAGATGATCACATATGAAGAAGATTGGCAAAGAGGAATAGAAATTGTTCGAGTGAAATTGTTACAGTTTTATTCGAATGTTCTTGTTCCTACTGTTGCAGGAATTTTGTTAAGATACGAAGTGTAGAGGAAATGTTTGAAGATTCGTAATGATAAATGCATTGGAGAAAATGTGAATCTTTATCGTTTGATCGAGTTTGAAATGTCTAATATTGTTCGTATGGAGAGTTTGATAGTCTTCTGACGTTTGCATTTAGTCTATTGATCGAGGAATATGGGTGAAGTTACGGGTATTTGAAAATTCATGATGGTAGGTGTATTAAAAGGAATAGTAATTCTTATCTTTTGATCAAGTTTGAAATTTCTAGTGTTATTCGTATTGGGAGTTGGATCGATCGTCAAAATTGACAAATAAATGTTGTATATGAAGTACGAAACAATTTTAGAAAAGGAGTGATATTTTTGTATAATTCGATTACTATTAAATATATTAATTACAGGATAATGTGGAATTTCACCACAACTAGCGAACTAGTAACAATTTTATAACACTCTGGTTAAATGCTTCGCTGGTTTATATTAATAAATGATGTAAAACGATGATAATAATATTGAGTGAAATGGTTTGTTTCGTTTGACGGTAAATCTCTGGGGATATAAAAGTCGACTTCCTTTTTCAGTAACGTCAGAGACACACTTGTTTCGCTTGAAACACAAGGACGAGGTATGAAATACTCTTTGTTGAAGGAAAGATATGAAAGTTGACTGAATAATCCTATGCAAAAAGCATGATACTGTTAATGAAGAAACTTTTTTTGTTCCATGCGGTGAATGGGAAAAAAAGAGTAAAAGAAAGGCAGACTGATATGAGAGAAAAAAATTGCTTTCTTTCTTTTAAATAAATATCTTTTCATATGTATTGAAATTAGAGTATGTGTGAAATTAGAAAATCTAAAATTCGTCACTTTAAGTTACTGTATCAATATCTGTTTATAATGAAGGTCGATAAACCAAGTACATATGTATATAATTTCGCCCACGTTCATTGATCAATGGACCAAAACCAAATGTCAAAACAGACCACGAAGTCCGAGGGGAAAAGATTCCGCGTCACGATCACGGGAAGCGGAAACGCGGTGTCCACGGGTAAACTCTGTGCACCGTTAAAGGAAATCAAGAAGAGGAGAGTCGAAGGGGGGGGAAAAAAAAGAGGAGAACGAGGATATTATGCGTTTCCTGGTGCACGAGAGCCAGCAAGTGGACAACCTTCTGGTATATCGACGGTATATATTTATTTAACTAATAATAAATGGCCGGTGTAGCTCGCAGGCGTACAACTTGCAGCGTATATAAGGACAATACATCTCTATTTTATTCGCCGGTATAATGGATAGCGGAGCCTCGTGTGTATGTACACCGCGGCAACAATATAATCGTGATCCCACAAGACCGCTCTTTATAAAGGCGCTTTTGCGAGAATGGCCGCTCACGCGAGACAATATGCAGAAATCGCATTATTCGAAGCCGCGGGGTAGAAACCGCCACCGAGACCGGAACAATAAAATAGACGCTGGCGAAAGGGCGACTTCATACGCTGATGAACTTTCCTTCTTCTTCTTCCTCATCATCATCTCCTTCTTATTCTTTTCTTAATATCTTTCCTATGTATATACTTTGTCCTCTTCCAGCATTTGATTTCTTACAGCAGGTTCATCTTGCAGAAAAAATCTATTTTTCATACATTAAAACTACTAACAGATTCTAAAATGTCTGTTGTAGTTGTAAATGAATAAAATAAAAAAGACAAACTGGTCTTTTTAATTTAGGACTCTACTCTAGTAACGAAATTCTTCTAAAAAATTTATCAACTAAGGGGAAAAAATGCCTGCCCTATAAATCTATTAGAATCATAAAAGAAATATCTAAAGATTCGTTTCTATATAACACCATGTGGAAATATTTCCTAAAAGTATAATTATATAGTTGCTGTTACGAGATCGCTATCGTAGACGACCTAAGACGTTTGCACAGTACTGTATAACATATATAATAACTAGGTCCGTAAACGATTGGACATTCCAATGGACCCAATAAACCTAAAACTGTTTTCTCCAACGATGACCTCTTGTTCCACGAAAGTCGAACGAAAATCTCGACGGAAATCGGTGATAAAAAGGATTTTTCACGTTTCACCTAATTATGAGAAATCGACCAGTTTCCCCGTGGACCGATAAGCTCTCGTCTAATAACAGGGAACGTTGTCGTTCGATGATCGCAGCGGCGAGGAAAACCAGCCCCGAGATGCTTAAGACAATGAGCACGTTGCCGAAGTATAGGTGAAAGCACACCAATCATCCGCAACAAAGAATGTTAACGTACTCCGTCAGCTATGAACAAACAATGCCGTCCAATTACACCAACGATCGTTGTATCTTTCAAATATCTCCTGAGAGACGGCTGATAAACGGAGAGTCTTCTTTCCCACCCCTTGCTCTTCTCTTCGTTTTCGTATAGTATTATATCGTCGTCTTTCTGCCACTGAACTCGTTGCAATCCTCTAGTTTATCGAAGTAACATAGTTTGAGATGACTAGGAACACGAGGTAAATCTTAGGTGAAAGCATCGGAACAGGTGCGATGAATCTGTCCACGCGGAACGATGCTAACTCCATTGATAGCGTTGAAACGAGAATACGCATTTTTGGAAATAGTCCATAGCACTATAAAATGAAAAGTTTTTAGAATTTTTCCATATATTACATTGATTCTATATTATATTCTACGAAGTTCTTTAAATCGTTGAGCATACTGGAGAATGTGTAGAATTGGTTCTACACTATATTCTGTATGGTAGGAAAATCTTTGAAGTTGTCGAATACATTGAAAAATGTGTGCAATAGATTCTGTATTAGATTCTATGTTAATTTATGTGGTGGAAGAGATTTTAATTTATTAAGTATATTGAAGAATGTATGGAATTAGTTCTATATTATACTCTACATGATAGGAACGTTTTTGGAACCTTTGACTATGTTAAAAAATATGAATTAATGGGGATTAAGTTTATACTATATTCTGTGTAATGCAGAAGTTTTAAAAAATGAGTACATAAATTAAAAAATGCGTGGAATTTGTTCAATATTCTATTATACATAATAAAGAAACTTTTGGAATGTTTGTGTATATTAAAAAATGTCTACAATTGATTCTATAGTATATTATATTCTGCATGATTGGAAAGTATTTGCAATTCTTGAATATATTCAAAAATGATATTTATAGAAATTGCAAGTTATAGTACTTATAATTTTTTATCATAGAGTTTTTATGAATCTTTGTTTCACATCATATGGATATCACATAGTTATTGTAAACGTGTGAAATGTATTAAAAAAAAATTCAACAGGGCAATACCAAACCCGGAAGACTAAATACCAAAGGCTACGAAATTTTTGTGACTGAATTCCTAGAAGTTCGCATAAATGTCCCGCATGATATTTATCCTTTAACGGATAAACAATGCTAGCCAATTACCGGGTGCAATATGACGATGCATAGTGTGGAATACTACGCGATTTTCCTCTTACATACGCGTGAAACGCATTACACGCTCGATTGTTACATACATGGAGTATATATACGAGTTAAGAAGTGCCTCTGAGAATGTACGAAAGTTACACGGAAGATGTCCTTACAAAAAATATTGAAATATTAACGCACATAAACGCTACAATATTCTTAGAGAGACGCGAAATTGTTTCGCAAGTTAACGCAACTTTGTAAGTCAATATGATAAGGAACAAATAAAAATACAAAAATTACAATTTACAATATGAAATGTAATTAAAGAATATTTAATATTATAATTATATATAATAATAAATCTGTAGAATTGTAGATATATGTAAAGATTGATATATGAGATGTTTTACAGACAAAATTAATTAACAACTATTTTAATACTTAATTAACAGGCATATGTATTCATAATTCATAGAATAAGCTTTTCCTATAATGGAATTTCTATCAATAATTTTCTTACATCCTGTATATAAGTAATACAGAAAGAATATAATATACATATTAACACATAAAATTCGTGACTCACCGATCGTTGAATATCCGGAATTTCCTGGTATCACTTCCGGCTCAACATTTGTTGTATCACACCCAAAGATGCCTGAAAGTGAAAGGAACCAATAATTGTATAAGTCTTATAGCGAAAATTATCTGTAATAGCTTATATAAAAAATATATGAAATCTCAAATAATACTTGGCAATATTGATCTTAAAAAGTTACTTGAAATATTTAAATTAGAATATTATTACAGTAAATCGATTTCATTTATATGATTACATAGTATGTAATTACAGTTAATAAGGCATGAAGATATACATACATTTTTATTGTCGCCCAAACCGTCGAGAATATTCTTGGTTGTGGTAATTTTCACTCACTCGAATAGCAACACAGACACTATAAGACGAAAAAAGCTAATGCGACCGAGATATCGTGTTCAAAATACAGCCACTTTCAATTAGAAACAGAAATGCAAACAAAAATGGCCTTGTATCGGGAAACTGGAACTGCGTAATATCTTTGACTTTATGTTTTTGTATACTCTAAGCAAATTTTATATTCTAACACGCACTGACTCTATAATCACGTTATACGCGAGTAAAATACAATTCGATAAAGGACGATGATTATAAAAAAACTCTAATTTTCCTACAACCACATTGTTCTCGCGCTGCCACGCCCGCACATTATAAAAAAACTAACGTTTACTGTTCCAAACGAATATACCCGATATCACTCTCACAAAAGAATCGATACTATCTAAACAATTTCGATAATCGAAAGCAATGGCGTCCTTTTACGCGGTAAAACGTCCTACCACTACACTTTCATACCTAGAATGAATAAATAAAGCTTTTAAGACATAGAATTTATTCAAATAAAACATAATAATGATTTCTTTTTAATAAGATATATGTATATGGTAAACGTGTACACTGAATATTAGCGAGATATGCATAAAACATGCGTATACGAAGTATATTCTTTTATCGTATTTAATATATTAAAAGTGAGATATATAATGATAGAAGCAGACGAATTAAAAGATATCGAATAAAAGACGACAATACGTAGCATGTAAGAATAAAGTAACAAATTTGTACCTTATTTACAGCGACAATCCGTCGATCCACCATATCGCAAGGACGATCCCATGTATACTGACGTCTATCGTAAATAATTGCGAAGGATTCGATAGGGAGGGGGAAACACGCTCATTGGTACGCGAATACAAACCGTGTATTTCAAATTAGAATTCCCTAAATTAATACGATTTTCTCACTTCTTACATCTTCGATTGCAAAACTGAAAGTATAAAAAGTTAATAATTAGAAATTACAAATGCGTATTATGAAACACGTGTGTTAAGAAAACACTTCTCATGTATGAACTAAAACATGCTTACTTTCTTATATCCTTAATTGTACACAGTATTATAGTCGCATATTACATATATGTATTGATCAAACAATTTATGTTTCGATAAAACATATATATAGTTTCCGGTTATGAAAACGAAAAGGCACGGTGTAATATCTCCGGTGCTAGCGAAAATCTAACGCAACTTATCGTGATATTTAATACGTTGAAAGATCCTGCCGGGTAAAACGTATTCCGAGCAGCAACATTCACTTCTAACGATCCTATTAAGCATACGCAATCACGAGCAGCGAACAGGCGCCAGTTTAATGTCTAACTTAACCATAAAACAGAGGGAAAAACGTCTAATTAAGTTCCTACACGGAACACGGCGAATTTACGAGGTCGCCTAACAAGCTTTTGAAACACTGTTAATCCGCAGCCGATACACTTGTTCCACAATCTTTGGACAAACAGTCGGTAACATGGCGCCACGGTCATGAGCCACGAAAAAGTAGAGTACCATGTGACACTACGCTAATCGACATAGTTGACGTACAGAGCGGAATTATAATTATAGTAAAATGCAAATCGGTTTGGTTGGTACTAGGAGAACGCGAATGTAGCAATTAGGCTTGTGTTTATTGCTGTGTCCAGCAAACCGTATTTATTACATACGAAGGCAACCTATTGCTTCGTTAGAGACCACCATTTACATGGTTCTTTCTTTAACCATTGGTTACCAACTGGCCGACATTACTTTGCCGTTTTATGCTCGTGGATTTTCGAACTACCATGCGCGACTACGTTCCCACGACAACAGATAAAATTAATTGTTAACAAGCGTAGCATGGGAGAAACTTGATCCGATCGGCGCATGTAACACTCCCTTGTGAACACACGTCGCTTTGTGGTTTTCTAATCGCGTCGCGATTTAGGTGCTTATTGATTGCTTTACCATATCCGGTTTTACGTATTATATAACGCTAATGGTAACAGTTTTTTATTTGCTTCAAATATTTTTCAGATATTCTTATTGGAACTTGTAATAAAATTATATGTAATATAGATTAAGAACAAATAATATTCCAGTGTTACTGTTACTTAACACGTAACATGATATGAAAAGGAAAAGTTTAGATTTCGATAATGAATTCATTTAATGATTGCTTTTAGCAATAGAATATATGTAAAAGTAACTGTTCACTGATAACGAATTAACGATATTAAAATCTTTAACCACTTATCCAAGATGATTTTATTCACTAATCGGAATTCTTACTCATTATCATAACCTCAAATCACAAAGCACTCGAACTGGCTTCATCTAGTAGTACACAAATTATTTGAAAAAATACTATACAACTGTTTGTTTATTAACATTATAGTCGTATAAACAATTTTATGTGCAATGTTATTAATAAAAGTATATCCGTGGCGTGGCTGTAATCGGCCTGACAAGGTTTATACGGCTACAATTTCAATAGTATCGGTTGGTAGACACGAGTTTATATGTAATAATATGCATACCGGATCGCGAACGTTTGCCATTCGGAAGAAAATCGCGAATCCACGGCGACGCGGAAAATATTTCCGGGTGAAATCCAGCGTGACCGCTTCGGTTTCGATGTGTACAGGTTTATTTTCAGGAAATACGATTATCACGATCGTGCTTCTGGACCGGTGATAATTAGAAGTGATTATCCACCAGCGGGACTTTCTACGCCGAACAATGGAGTCCGATAAATAGTAGCCACCACGACGCAGAAGGCAAAAGACTATCGTAAAGCAGAGGCTAAAATTACTGTTCTTAAGATATCGACCGCATACCGGCGACGATCGTCGCCCGGTAGGCCGGTCTGTCTTTCGCGATAAGAGATTTATTGTGCAAATTTCTATGGGCTCAACCGAATGCACTGGCCTGTAAATTAATACCTGGTGAAACGCGAAGCAGCACGCGATCGGCCCAATTCATTTTTTACTCTTTCGATAATTTTTCACGTTGAAATGTTTTGTTACGTTGGTAATTATAGTTTCATTTTTGCACACGTTACGAATCGAGCACGTGTGAGATAAAGGTTATAATCATGCATGATGTATCATCAAATATGTTGAACAGTTGCGTTGCATTTGTAAAATACTTTCGTGATAACGTGTTGTACGATTTTGAAAGAATGTTGCGTATTTTGATGAACTAACTAATGATTATGACAACCGTTTTTAAAGTAATTGTATATTCAAAATAATATTCCAACCATTTCTATGTTATGAACGTATATTTATTGAGTAATGTATCAATGTACCGATTTAAAGAAGAATTAGAAAAAATTTACAAATAAATAAATTCAAGAATCTTAAAAATAGGGAATTTTGTTGTTTTGGGTTAAAATAAAAGCTTATATTTTCAATTCGTAATATACTTTCTTAGTAACGTGCGTTACATACGTTTATGTATATATTTCACAATTTATTTCGCACACATGATATGACATCTATACACAAGAAGTTTGAAAAACATTTTCAAAGAAAGAACTTTTTCAATAATACAAATAAATCGAACCTTAAGTTTCGTCCTAAAATAAATATGTTCTGTATGATCTTCGTTATTTTTAATCCAAATTTCGCGTAAAATCCATGTCCCAAAATGTACCGTATAAAATATTTTATGTAAATTACACCTATCGTATCTTTATTTCCAATAACCGATAACCATGTTATTTACCATGTACAAAAATTGAAACAGATAATTCCTACGTGCTGACAAAATATCAAATAATAAGTATAATCCTACCATAAGAAAGATTTCGATGTCCGGCAATCAATTCAGGTCAAAAATCGACGTTCCATGATCTGGCGCTCAACACATCGCAATCAAGTTATTATACGAAGCCCCTTTATGCGAAGCTAACCTAAAAAAAGACGCTCGGGGCACGGCGCCACGAAAAAAAAGAACAGAGTCACGTACACGTCCATATATCAAGCTTCGAAAATAAGAATTCCAACGCGGCGACAAACGGCGACGAGAATTTTCAAAACGGGTAAGATCCCCCATCGTTATCATCGAAAATGTCAAAGAGCGAATTGGAGCGACCAAGAAACTGGCGCCTCGCCGAGCGCCGCGGTGTTTCTAATTTTACGATCACGAATACGAGTATTCGCCGCTCAGTTGTCTCTCACAAGACAGTGGTAGAACCGGGAGGGCGTAAAGGGGGAAAGAGGAAAAGTATTCGACGTTCCTCGTCGTCGCCCTAGTATTTTCTGCCGCTGTGTTCCTCTCCCGGCCTCCTACGCGCCGTTTACGATCGTAAAACGTCGCACGGCCGTCTCTGGGGCCGGATACGTATTTCGAGAGCCGAGAATCAAGCAAGACTCTGCTCTTTAACCAACAGCTACGCGATCAACGAACGATTAATAGATTGATCCTTGGTTACGCGTAACGAAGAACAAATCGGCCCCGGAAATATCTGTTTCGCGCTGGTGTCACCGGTGGCGCTTAAATCTCTCGCGCGCGCCCTCCAGGTGAAATATGTCCTCCGGGCACCGTGTGTATTCGCGCGATTTATGTGACACCTTTTTGACGATTTTATTTATTGGCAGGATGAACATGATGAACGGGACGTTTGGATTATTTTCAGATGAGATCCACCGCTGGCCGCTGGCTCGCCCCAAAGGCAAATGAACGTTGGCCAGCTTCGTTTCGAGATCTCCATTGTGTACTCATAGACAGCAATTATTGTTCTTTTCTCATTTCTGTTTGTTTAGTTTATCATGATCAGTCTAGAACGCAGATTTTTATCCGTTTATAGTATCCGAAGATGCCAAAATGTATACAATACACGTAATATAGGACAATATGTAAAATAACCATAATATATTCAATATTTCTTTAAGTGAAACAATTCTGTGTCTATACTTGTGTTTCATTTTTTAAATAAGAGTCAGAAGAATCTGAATTTCTATAAATGTCATATATAATAGTCTAATTCTGACATATTTTTTAATATTAACTTTTGTAGAGTAACAATAAATTGAATCTTAGGGGAGATAAGGATAATATTAAGAATAATAGCCCTTTTTGAGAAAAGGGTATATTTAATTACCGTGTGTAATTTTTAACTAGTTCCTATGGATTATGGAGCCGTATTTCTGATTGGATAAAAGAATACCTGGTTAATCCGAATTAGAGCCAAATAATATTTATGGATCGTAAATAACATAAAAAATTTATAGTGTCAATATCACATACGTTTATCATATAGGGGATTCTCCTGCAATTTTCTTGAATCTTTGTTTCCTCTTATCATTCTTTGTGTTATCTGTTGAATGCGTAAAATATCAGAACAGTAAATTTATTATCAGTTAAACATGTTTATAGAAGGTTCTTATATTAATTCATAAATTAACATTCCTTAAATGTTATTGGTAGCACTTGTTATTTTCTAAAATACTATTTGGAGATAGAAATGAACATTTCGTGAATTTTTATTCGACGATATTGAGATACAAATGAAATGTTTAAATGAATGTTTAGGTCGTAGTAACGCTATATGATTTTTCATAATTCATAAAGAAGTATGCGTGTACCGATAAAATTATAGTTATTTACAACTCGATATTATAAACAAAACCGACAATGACAAATATCCTTGCGATTTGTTTATGAAACTTTCCAATAGTTAAAAACACATTTTCGCTCGTTTCCTCGTAAATAACTGCTTTAATGTTACGTCAGAGTTTCACATGATTTCTCTTTTACGTCCATTCTAATAATCTCATTACCCTCTGGCTCATTTTCGCAAATTACCTGAGCAATTTCCACACGACACCGGACTAATTTGTTTTAAACGTAAACATACGTATTCCAGAGCTTACGTAATAACGTAAAAAGAACTTTCGTTAGACCGTTTTGATTGTATCTCTTAAGAGTATAAAATGGCAAAATTAGCATACTACAAGAGAATTAACGTGTACTAAGAATTATAAGATAGAGCCAATCTTTTGTTTATTCTCTATCTGTATTTCTCTTTATTATTTAAAAATGTTTACTGAATAAAATACCTCCTTTTTTAATAGTTAAACCAGCGAACAATGAAAACTATACCTTTCAATGGCCTAATACGAGAAACAAATAAAAAAGAATAAACAATTCTTCGTAAGAGAAGCTTCACATTTAGAAAATTGCATGAAAAAAACACTTGGAAGAACTATTTATAAAAAGGATCATTGATAAGCAAACACTTCCGCATTCAATCACGATTAAAATCTCTCGCTACAACCAACTGATCGACTTGTGCACCAATCCGCAAAACAACATTCTGCGCATCAAACAAACAACGTTCTCTCCAGAATTCACACTTTCTTCACCGTGAACTTCAGCGAGGCTGCAACTTAAATACTCAGCCTACACATCGTTTGCAACGTTCTTTTACCGTGGCAAGAAACAAACTACAATTCCACGGGGCAGGTAACACGGTTCCATTAAACACGTTCTTACGCAAGGGGCCTCGTAAAAGTGATGACAACGAAGGACGGCTTGTCTATGCGGAACGAAATTCAACGGAAGTGACCCAGGTCAGTGTCGAGGCGTCCGTTCAACGCCGGAACGAGACGCGATAAAAAGCGCGGTCAACTGTACTGGAACGTTACATTTACAATAGCGCGTGTAAATTATTCCGTTCAGAATCACCACGACGAGGTATTCCAGGCCGACGATTAACAAGAGCCGCGTTTTATTGCGACATATCGCCGGGAATACCCGTCGTATTTATTATGCCGACCCACACCGACGCGTTAATGCTTCGTTAATTAGAAATATTCGTGTAAACCTCTCGCTTCCGCCCAGTTGATTTAATGTTATGCTATCTACCCGTCGTTTATTAGCGTCCACCAACATACTACACGCATTTGTTTCCAATTTACTCGAAAACTCGAAACATCCCGCGTTCAACATACAAAGGGAGAAAGAGTTCGTTCTCGAGCCTCTTCCTCACTCGATATGGATCTCGGTGGCTTTCTTCGCTTCCTCTCCTTCTTGTTGCACATTCTTCCCAAAGATTTTCCAATTTTCTATGCTACCTGTTGAAGTGATCGCCACTTCTAAGAGAACTCTACATCTGGTCTTTAGTTTTCTCAAGCACCGAAGCCATCGACAGCGCATAGACAAAAGACTGTCGAAGACAAACCATAAACGGTACACGTGCAACGTTGGCTTCAGGGTTTTTCAGTTATAGAGTAACACTGTTAGCGTGCGGATCTGGACCAGCTCATACATTGTATTCCCTCTTTGTATTTACACTTCAGCTTAAAGTATATATGTCGGAGAAGCATTAAGATTAGGGTTAGGGGCGTGTAATGAATGTTCTCTCGAATTAGTCACCGAGGTTACGCAATAGAGAAAATATCTACTGGTACGGACATGATCAGTACAGAATTTGACAAGTAGCCGTGGTAACTAGATACTCGAGATGCTAATGACAATGATCCTAAGTCCGATAACGAATCCGCGGCCAACGGGACAACGACTACTCCCCCTTGAAAAGTCTAAGTCAAACTTCGTGAAAATCCACCGATCGCAAAGACGCCGTCCCACTCGCGGACAAGATCATACAAGAATGTCTCTCCCCGCCATCGTGATGCTGCAGAGGCAAACTATGACGGGGTGTGTCTCAGGGCACGAGATCATCGGATTCGTCGAGGGCAACCCTCGTCCAGAAAGTGAGGGAAATGGACGTTGCTGTTAATTGGTTAATCTCTATGTTGGTGGTTAGAAAAGGATGCTAGCCGCCCTTGAGAGAAAGTTGGCAACGGGGAGCGTTGTT
The DNA here is from genome assembly GCA_905333015.3 of Bombus campestris. Classification (NCBI taxonomy): domain Eukaryota; kingdom Metazoa; phylum Arthropoda; class Insecta; order Hymenoptera; family Apidae; genus Bombus; species Bombus campestris. The sequence goes on from HG995135.1 coordinate 10,254,534, forward strand.
CGTGAGGAAAAACAGATTTCCCATATCTTCCCGTAGCGGGTGATAGGTTTCGGGACTGTTAGGATCAAGACTGTTTGTTCGTTTGGAGGACCTTAGTTAACTAAATGTCCTGTAAAGATGCATCGACATCTGGCAATCGTCTTGCCCGAAGAATAGGGTCTGCGTGTGGCAAGCCACGTGGCAGAGGCCGTTGGAATTCGCACTGTAGAGCATTGGTACTATTATCTTTTCTTAAGGAAGGCTAAGTAATTCTATACTTCCACTAGACAAAATATCCATCCCGTGATCGCGGCTACGCTCGGCGTTTTGTCTGGCGCCTCGAACTCAAGCTCATTATCTCGGTTTTTCCCAAGAATTCCAACGGGGAGGCCCGATGTCTTTTCATCTCCGACATATATATTTTCTATCTTACAATTTATCCACGCGTCTCTTTGCATTCCTATACATCTAATAACCTCAACACTACCTTTCCTCTTTTTAAAGTCGCATCAACTTGTAGGGATTATCAGCAGGCACATTCGTTACACGGACATTATACGACACGGCTATATATGAATTAAATAATCGACGATTGCGAAGATAATCTTGGAGTATGTTGGAGAAAAGATTGTTCGAGGCTTTTAGCAAGTGAATTTAATTCTTGATCCTCCATATTTATCCGCTTATGGTATCCGCGAATTCTTTCCCATTGGATAATATAATACGATATGTAATTATATTTATCTTCTTAAAATTGTATATTCCATTGCTTTTTCAAATATGAAACAACGTTCTGCTAACCAAGAGCATGTTTGGCAGTGAAGCAGAAGGATATTAGCGAAGCAGAATATATTGCAATATTTAATGAAAATCAAAAATTTTCTGAGAAAACGAACATTTAATCTTCGCTTGATATCGAAGGAATTTATACGGGAACGAAGAAAATGAAAGTAAAATGTGGATTTTAGGAAGCAAATATTTTGATCTGCTTTTATGATGCCGCTGATAAGATCGAAGAGAATTGCAGTAGAATGACTATGACGATAATTGCGAATGTTAATCGAGCAATATTTGATTATCTCCGGTGTTTGAATAAAGACAGCACAACATCTAATAATACTAACGAGAGATACAATGTTGTGTGCACAACAACAATTATTATTCAGAGCTGGAATTTTTATGCGGTGATAAATCGACGAAAGATATTTTCGTATTTTTTAATGCGGGCACGCGGTTAGCACGAGGAATATTTCGTGCAAGAGAGACGTTTCCGAGAAGAGCGAATCAGCTGGAGGCATTGTTTGAACGTTCGCCGCATTCCATCAGGATCACGAGTCTGTACGTCACCGGGTGCAATTACCTTTCGTCATCGACGGCACCTCTTTCTGCAAAATATTTTCACCTTGTGCAACCAGAGGAAAGAAATCGATCCAAAAGTTATCTAATTCGATGATAAATTTCGCAAGACCAGCGAGCTATCCAATGAATCAATTTTCCGCAAGCTTGCCAAAACCTAAATCCTGGCGAGCATCGAACTCGCGATTCCCGCGAAACTCGATTCTCTCGCCAATCGATCTCAGCTTGGAGATAAAGAAACTGGGTGACCTGTTCCAGAAGCCAAGTGAATTATCGAGCAACGAACGGCTACCCCTTCGAAAAGAATAACCTGAATGGTGCCAACGAACTCGCTTAGCAGGACCTGAGCTCCATAAAAAAAGCGTTAAATTTAGTATCCACTCCAGATATAATTCAGAAAAAGTAATTTCGATCAAAAAAAAAAAAAAAAAAAAAAAAAAAAAGAAAAGGAATTGCAATGAAAAAGAAGAAAAGAAAATGAAACGTCAGTATATCATCTACACAGATTGAAAGAGCACTCTTTTAACCCTGGAAACTGTTTTAGATTAAATAATCGGGAACGATCGCTGACTCTTGCAGGCCAAAAATAAATCTGCTCGAGCTCATTCCAAGATCGATATGTCGGACGTCAATGGATGATATCATTGTTCATCGTAAATTGATTTTCCCCCGAATGACGTTGGGTACCAGCAACTGAATAACGGCTGACAAAATATTGGCGTTGGTGCAGGCTCGGAGACTTATCGCGCGTGCAACCGCTAGGAATACGACTTTCGAACCGCTGCCTAATCTGACATTCTTGTCACCCGACTCAACGACGAGCTTTGTTCCACGCAAACATCGCAGTTCCCTTATCGCGTTGGAATGCGGCTGTACGAACGCACCTGCACAAGCCAATTAACGATCGAACGCGACCTCGAATCGCGACGTTTTATCACCGGTTCGATTGCCGGAGATGTTACGAGCCGCGAATTCGAGCACCGTTGAATTAATCGACGCTAATGTCGCGTGCTTTCACGTTGCGACGGTGGTTATTTTCTTCTTGTTCGATCGATTTCGATAGGAATGGAAATTTCGTGCAAATGAGAACGTGAAATTTTCGAGTGTTAGTAGCCTTGGTGTTCGAGATTAGATTGCGAAAGAAGAGTGCATGATCATTCGATGTAATGAACTCCCGAAGAGGCTTCCATTGCAAGAATCAAATGCAGAACTCGATCAAGAAAATATTTTCTCGTAAAACAAACATACATATGCATATCGAATCTTCTTCAACACTCATCAAGTACCAACAGCATCTATGCATACATACCCATATTTTTCCATGACTCATTTCTTTATCGAGTTCTATGGTACGCTTCAACAACGTAGAATCTTCGCGATAACCAGCTTCACCTACCGATCTACAAAATTTAACATAATCGAACCTTATCAATCGGTCTATAAACCTCTATAAATAAAATAACGTCCAAACGTCTCTTGTATCCACCTGTATCCGCAATAAATCTACGAATGACACGCTCTAATATAGAAATCCACGTTAGTTAGACACGTCCCTCGTTGCAATGATCTATCCATTCCAACGACAGCTTCACGTTCTTCCATATACACCAAAAAGTAGACTACCGAAATGTCCTGTTTTGCGACCAAGTTTTCAGGACAGAAATATCAATTAAAAACAAGATCACATAAAAGCTCCGCTCCCCAGCGGCTTAAACCCAAACAATACACTAAAACGCAAAAAAAAGTAAAACTCCGACACATAATATAGCATAGCTGCGTCGTACCGTCGCGTATCGGTACTTTTGCCTAACCCACCTTATCAACACCTTCATGGTTTATTGTGAATAACATATACATGTAATACTCATCTTCAATAAACGTTATATAAAAAAAAAATAAAAAAAAAAAGTTCTTCCATATACTCCTCAAACCTGATCAATCGGTTAATTAGCACAAAAAAGAGATCAATAACGTGCGAATATTTCTTATGACTACAATAAGTTTACGGATGACACACCGTAACAAAAATTCACGTTATTCGCACGCGTCATCCTTTCCAACAACCTAACCATTTCGACGGTGGCTTCAAATTCTTTCGCACGTTCCTCTTGAGACCGTCTTCGGGGCTTTCTATCTGCGAAACCAGCAAACGACACGCCGTAGTACGCCAGTAAATCTCTGTGGCGACCACAATGTCGTTAATACCGCGACAAATCGCAGTTGCCCTCTGTTCGAGACACGTGGATGCGCTCTTCTCTCTGTCTCTTTTCCGTTCCAACCTGATGCTCGCGTTCGTCTCGTTTTAGTGAATTCTGAGTAGGCCCATCAAGCACGATTACCTGCTGAAAATGACCAGCCTCGACTGCCGTCGCTCCTGACGTTTACGGTTAACCCAGGAGCTTGATTTATCACGCCACGGTACAGGCCGTTTCTCATCCCCGCGTGAGTTCGTGGTAGAAGCATGAGTTTCGCTCGTGGACGTCGCCCAGACGAGACAGGGCTCCCTAACCGAACGAAAACGAAGCATTTACCTTAATGACACGTCTGACGCCGAAAATTTCGTTCGGAAACGCTGCTCGCTCGTTTCAACTGTCGTCAACTGTCTTTCCGACTGTATCTTTTACGACGGACTCCGTCGGACTTTGTGGGGTTTAAGTTACAACGGATATACGTTTGCTTGAGAATAACTTCAGAAAGATTACGGGAAGCGTAAAGTTGAGGGGGGAAAAAATTGCAAGAGCTTCGAGCGTAGATGCGTGAGCAGTTTGGGGTTTCGGGTTTGGGTCCGTTGGATTCGGTTTCCGTGGACTTGTAGTCGAGTGAATTTAGGTTTTGTTAATTTGATCTGTACGTAAATCTGTTTTATGTAGCGCGAGTAGAAACATCGGCCGAGGTCGGATGAATCAGATTCCATTTGGTTTATTTTCCTTTGAATCTGAATTTGCCTCAAAATGATCTGATTCTGTTTGACGAAGTTTGAATCAGAGCTCATTTAATGTTACTTTATTACGACAGCAATGTAATTGGTTTTCTGGTTAGTTGACTTCTATCATTGTATATCTTGTTTGATTCAGTTCAGTTTAGAAGTAATCGAAGGAAACACGGGTTTCATAATGTGTTCTAAAACGAATGCATAAAAAACAATATCGTCCGCGTTGAAAAATATCGTTCTCGAGTTCTCGGGTACTCCGTACGGAAATCTACACCAGGCAGATAATATCTTCTCCTTAAGAAATCCGCCCAAATCGCGTCCTAAGGATAGATTCGAACTGGATACGGGAGTAAAAGGATATATGGAAGAATCTGATAGCATCTGCGTTTATGTAGTCATTTACACTCTCGCTACAAACTTCAAACAACTGCAAACACACACCCCAAACGCGTAAACACACCGACTAAATTCCCTCCACGATATTCCACCTTTTCACCAACCCTCATAAACATTGTACCTCAACCTGACCATCTTCGTAACTCTCATTTGACTACCAAAACCAAACCCTCGAGACCAACCTGCCAACGTCCAACCTTCCGAGTCTCATATACATAAAAGCGTGCAAATCGATCACGTGGCCAGTCAACACACGCAACAGCCTCGAGGTGGAACGTTCTTGCAACCCAAGTTGACCCCGTGGAACCCTTCGTAGCACGATAATCCAGCGACGCGACGGTTCCCTAAGGTGGACGAACCCCTTGGGCAAGGAACGAGTATTGAGAGTTATGCGCATGTATTAAATTTCAACTCTCGCCCGAGGCCAGACACGTCGCGGCTGGTTCCTTCGGCCTACCAGGCTGGAGGTGCAAGGTGCAGCGAGTCGACCTACGACCTTGGAAGTCACGACCGCGACTATCCGGCGGCCAGGCGACGTGCAACGTGGCTGGTGCACGCGTGCACCGTCGAATACCGTTTCCTCGCGCCTTCCTCTTCGCGTAGAGCTGTTGCGAGCACTTACGCGTCACCGGTGTAAATACGAGGCTCTTTGCAAACAGGTGAAGTCAGAGCAGGATGAGTTGTTTCGAGAGCTTCAAAGTTTGCCTTCAGATCGGTGAATTGGAGATGTTGAATTAATTTTCGGTTAGGGTTGATGTTAGATTAGGTTAAGATGAGTGGTCTGCGAAGCATTAAAGTCTGATTTGAAGTCGGTGGAACGAAGGTATTGGGTCGGAAGGTTGCCACTGCAATTGAAGATGGCTCCGTAGAATAGGAATCGTAATTGCCAGATATCTATTAAATATGGGACAATCTGTCAATAACCCTTTGTTAGGCTTCTTTCAGTTTTACATCACAGATGCCTAAGTCAAGCTCCAGAATTTCTGCATATTCCACCTCCTTTATAAACTTACTAAATCCATGAGGGAGTCGTCGAAATCGCTTCAAACAATCTCCAACATCCTACCAACCTTACCAAACGAAAATCCTCGCGATCCATTCGATTCTGATAGCGAAATGGATCCATCCAGGCAAGAGGTTGCTCAGCCTAAACTCGAGGAGGAAGGAGAGGAGATCGGTTAGGCATCGTTTTCACCGTCGAGTCGGATAACGCACGATGGAAATTGTTCAGTCGCTTTCGCCATGCAAACATCGACTAAGATCCTTGCAGCTCGTCTCTTTTTCACGGACGGTCTCCCTTTCTCTGTCCCCCGTCGTTTTCCACGGTGGTCGTCCGGCGTTATCGTCCTTGTCGAAAGCGGCCTCTAGGATCGTGATCGGCAGGTGGTCATTGCGGGTCGGCGGCAGGCCGCGTGGCTCGCTCTGAATTTCTAATCGCAAGCCAGCGTGCCATTAATTAGCCGGGAATAGAGGGAGAGCATGGGCAAACGTTTCAGGAAGAGGGATACGCTGCTCTCTGTGGGAAGAGATCGGTTTCAAGGCACCTCGATCTCTTTGGTCTATTCCATTGAAATTATAATCATTATGTTGGTGATTGCAGTATTATGATATATTGTAGAATATTATGGAATATATATAGGGTACCATACAGGGTGTTCCAATTTTGAAAGGAGGGACATGTTTGCTTTCTTCCTAGGAACGGATCGTTCTCGATGCATTTAGATCTTTATCTTATTCTCTCTTTTCTTTCTCTCAATCTTTGCAGTTTATTTCATTGAAATTATGGTCATTATGTAGGCGTTTGCGGTATTAAATATAAAGTGGAATATTATAGAATGCCATACAGGATGCTCCAATTTAAAAAAGGGGGGCATCTTCGCTTGTTTCTAGAAAGAGATCGTTTCCAGTGCATTCGAATCTTTCTAGTTTATTTGACTGGAATTACTATCATTATGTTGATAATTCGAATATTGTAATATGCTGTAGAATATCATGGAATACATAGAATACTACATAGAGTGCTCTAGTTTCGAGCAGGGGAATATTTTTGCTTCTCATTAGGAAGATATTGGTCTTGATGCATTTTAATCTCTTTGAAATGAATTATGATTGAAACATTACAGTATATTGTGGAATATTATAGAACACATAGAATATTATTCAGAGCGCTCCAATTTTGTAAAGAGAAACGCCATTGGTTCTCCGTAGGAAGAGCTCGATTTCAGTGCATCTCTTCAATTTATTTAACTGAAATTGTTTCTTTAAACTGGGCCAGTGATTGCGTTGATGGTAGAATAAATATCAAAGGATCATAGGATATGTAAGGTACAAATATATTACAGGATGATCTAGAAGATAAATGTATTCTTCATGTAGAATATTCAGATCAAAGCATGTGGAATATTACACAGGCGATACAACCGAGAGGGTGATGATTCCGCATAAGAGAATACACATATTGTTGCAAGATCAGGCTTCTTTTTTATTCAGGAATTAATTTATTTAGGCCTTGATGCTCCATACTGTGGCTATGAAATACTCGTAACGATACGACAAACGTAAGAACGAAACAAAAATTTAAACAAAATAAATTAATACAACCATTAACAAGTAACGTGATCAACATCGAAATAGTTGCCATTTCACCGAATGAAATCCACTAATTAGAGTACTGGTCAGAGTTGGAGGTGACGTCGTGTCTTCTCGGCGAAAACGGCCCTCGTTTCGTGACGATAAATCGAGCGAGGGCATCGTTTTATCGATGTTCTCGGGTCGTTTGTCTTGTCCACGATAAAACGGCGGACGGCGGCGGTAATATGACCGGCCACGGCCCACCAAGAATTTTCTAGCTGCCACTAGAACGAGTTCACCACCCCTGGAAATCCTAAACCCGATCACGTTTTCAGGCCTTGTATCTGTCACTTCGTAACGTCGAGATACTTACAACGAGCCCCCCTTTACTTCAAAAATCACCGATCCAGTCGCTAGGCCATTTAGACACTCGCGTTTGTTGTCTGTTGCAAATGAAAGTTCGTGGTTGTGATACTTTTCGTCGTGGAATTCCATTAATTTCCGCGGGTTATATCGTGGGCTATAGTAACTAAACGGAGTATGCGACACTGGCGAGTTTCTATTTCTGAAATTTGTCTAAATCAAACGAAATTCAGCGACAGAAAGATGATTTCAACAAGGATCGCTTTTAGATCGTGGAATTTTTCCTTCTTTAAACTTCTCAGCCACTCTAAAACTTACTTGAGTACTCGATTGTAATCGAAACCGTTGGTCTTCTACTTTCTAACTCCCATCTACTTCGCTTCCCGTTTACTTCGCTTTCATAAAAATCACTTTTTCTCTTCCGAGTCGCCACGTCGATTCCTCCATTGTCGCGCGTATTTCTTCCATCCGATCGATGATCAACTTGTAACGTGAAAAATTCTTTCACAGCCTCTTCAAATTCGCGCAAGCGATTTCTTTCTCCTCCGAACAAGCTTCTCACCGCGCTACCATTTCTTCCGTGTCTGCGCGATTGTTCCTCTATCCCGTCACTCGTGTTGCTCTGACGAAAACTATTTGTTTACTGAACATTCGTAGGAATCAGATCTTCTCCCCTCTTAACTAATATACCACTAGTTTTCGATCGGTTTCTTTATTTCTGCACGATCTTTCTCCATCCAGTCAGTCAGCTTCGTTCTCCTGTCCTTTTCTCGCCATCATTGACGAACCGTATTACCCACGACGAGTTATCGACATCGTCGAGGGCGTGTGCACGCGTGGTGAACACCGCGCCGTATTTTATTTCTGTATCACGGCTGACAAACACGTGTTGCACCCGAAACCTTGGCCCGAATCGCTAGTTATTCGGTCAGCCCCATCGTTGCTGATTCGCCTGCCTCGTCATCCGCGACTTTCCAAACGGATCGTCTAATTTTGCCGTGGCGGAGCCGTCAGGGTGTATCCTTTTTTAAGAATTCACGCACTGTGGAGACGGAGGTTGTAGAGAGATGAAAGTCTGCCGAGTCTCGTCTGAGTTATCGTGTTTTTCAATGTTTTTACGAGTGTTTTGCAATTTAAATATCTTCACTTTGATGTGTATGATAAGTTTGCATCGAAACGGCTACAACGGTGACAAGCTATCGTCACGTCAGATATTAACACGAAGAGACAGTATAGAAATATATGTAGCGTAAATTAAGCTGCGTAAGAAAACCAATGTGCTATCAGATGACGCTGATGAATTATTGAACCGTGCGGTGGAAAGTGATCTTAAGTTTATCGTCGTTTATCGTGCCTTTTTAAAACCTACGTATCAGCCTATGGAAAAAAGCTTACAGTAGAAAAATATAGGAACAATGAGATATAGGGAATTTCACATAGATAATTTGCAATTGAAAAATAGCCACTGCAAGTGAAAATCACAGAGACTCGAGGAGAAGGTGGAAGAAGAAGGACCTGTAGAAAAACGCAGGAAGGAAGAATCGATTATCGGAAAGTTTTATACAATTTGGAGCGAAAAGATTGCTATTGGATGGAAGACGGGATGAACAGAGCGGACGCGAAGAAAGTTGAGAATGGATGCTGAACATGGCAAATCAAATTCTCTGAAGGTTTAACAAAAGAATTTTATTCTTTCTCAATTTACGATAACAAGTGACTAGCACTTAAAATACAGCGATCGATATCGGCCAGAATTCGGAAAATCGCATGACACACTCACGCCCGTTTTATGGATTTACCACGTAGATTTCACACGTTTTGGAATGTATCGATTTTTATTTTTTTCTTTTTTTTTTTTTTTCTTTTTAGGCACGCTCTGGAAGCACATACTTTCATCCCTCGGTTACACGGCTCGCGGATAAACCTTTTCTCTTCGCCTGTTTCTCAGCTAACGCTTCCTCTTCGCTCTCTTTCGTCGTTAACGCAACTTTACTTACAAATATTCGTCGTTCCATCTGCGTTGAGTTCCTTTCGCCATAAATAAATCAAACAAAGATTACGATCATCCTCGATTGCGAATCAAACGACGCTCCCCCGAGATTACAGAAATACAGAAAACGAATTACAGAAAAAATTACACGTAGAGATGTCTAATAATTTGTACACGGCATAATTTGCCCTATTTATCGTATCAAGTTGCAAAGTATAAAATAAACGAAAGAAAAGACCGAGAGAAGGTATATCGGCGAGGCCGAATGAACTCTCGTACACCCAACACTGGAGACAATATAAAAGGCACTGAAAGAACTATACGTACAACATGACTTACACTTAAGAACCTTAAAAACACGATCCAAGTCGCGTTTGCTATAACCGTAGAAAAAAGAACGATCCTCTTTTTTCCAGTTTTACTTAAAAAAAAAAAAAAAAAATGCTCCAACCTGTAATGGCGGTCGTTTCGTCGCCGAGAGAAAAACGAACAATAACACGAATTCGCAATGAGAATACGAATTGTCAGCTTCGTTTATCATCTAGTCAATGAAAACGTTCACTAGCCCCACAATGATAAATTCCTTCGACCTAGTTTCATATTGAACTCAGAGTGACAAAAGACTGGCGTGATCCGCGCGTATCTCGCATTCGATTCAACGCGTGTTTCTACGATATGCACGCAACATCGACTTGAACGCAGCGAATAATACTTTACTTCGGCTACTTTATATCTCTGATGGGCTTATGAGACAATACAAGTCTTCCGCTCGACAGATTACTAAACGTAAAATAAATACCTTAATACTTTCCACGTTGCTGTCTTTCGCTTATGCTTCCAATAATACAAATCAATTTCACTTCTTTCTTCCTTCACCTGAGATTCCAGTAGCATAACGAAAATCTAACGCCTCATCTTACGTCGCATCTTAAATACGATATCACAAATATTTTAATCTTACGAGTTTACAAGAGTTTCTAACAATTTACGAGAGTTTCATAACTGTGACAATCTCTGCCGAACTTGTAATTCTGATTGATACTCCTTTTGCTCCTCCACCAGAGATATATTTCTTCGTATTATTTTTATATCGTTAAATTTGTCGCGAATGCAGAATGGTCCACGTTTATCGCAATGATACAAGTACGACAACGCGAGAGACATTTTAACTGCGAAGAAATCTACGAAATTTGAGTGTGGAAGAAAATGACACGACAATGTAATCGAAAAGTTTACTCCGAGTTCGACGTATGGTTAGCCTTAAGAGCTTCGTAATAGTCCGTCACGCTGGACCATCCTCTTATGCTTCTCATTCTCGTTTCACCTTACGAATCTATGCATCGATCGAACCCTCGAGCTTCTTCTCGGGAGTTTCACGCTCGGCGAATGTATGTGCGCTATGTACACTTAGGCTACTTTCAGTAGGAACATTAAGGTTGTCGAATCGATTACTCGGAAGCCGGAAGTTCGATCTCGAGAACGGAGACCCACGTCTCGTTTCCATTCAAAGGTATCACATCCCTGCGTTGGAATCCTGACGGTCGGAAACCAGGAGAGCCGTGGAAGTAAATAAGAACGTAGATTTATTTTTAATAATCGATTGGCAATTTTAGTTTCAACGTTCGAAAGTGTTCGCTGATTCTCAATCCTTTGGCGACAGTCTCTATATCCTTGAAATCCTTTCGTTCGAACGTTCGGTTTTTATTCGATCAAGAACTAGGTAGTCGCCAAAACTACGGCTTCTTTCGCGAAAAATTAGGTGCGAAACAGCGTGACCACGTTCGCGAAGCAAACTAAACTCTGAAATGCGATACTAGACAAATACTTACGAGTCGATTTATTGTCAATTTCTTATTCACGATAGAACGATTTATTATACTTTTTCGGGTGCTTCTCCTTGTTTCTCAATTGTTCAACGATTCCACATGCACGTGACCAAATCGCTCAAGATACGATACAATTCTTCCATTCTTTAGAATTAACATTCTTTAGAAGACTGTGCGCGATCGAGTCGAGAATTTGCAGCGTTGTCGCCATCGAATGTTCTTCATTCGACCACAGCTGCGAAATTTGAAAAATTATTTGAAAGACTATCGGGTTTCGTTTGGAACGCGGCGCCAGTCCCCGCGCTCACGGCGCGTTTCCGGTCCCGCGACCGAGAAACGAGCGCAGAATCGGTGAAGCTTGTCGCGTAGGACGATAACGTGGCGCGTGAAACGCGGAATCCTCTCATCGGGTGTCTGTCACGCTTCGAAAGCTCGAGATCTCGCTTAATCTTTCCATCGATATTTCGTGAAACTGGTCGAGCAACGTTCAAGGGTCGTAGAAAAATCGTATTCGCGAATTTTCCCAGTTAATTTCTTTAAAAAAATGAACAACGCGTTTCGTTGATGTCAGTCGAAGTTTGGAATATTCGAGGAAACGTAGACTCGAAGAATATTTAGAAAACGTTTGATTCGAGACTTCTGAAGAACCGAGATCGCACTATCTGGAAAAACGTCGACAAGAGTGGCGATTGAAATATTTATTGAACTATTAAATAGAAATATTGAAATGGCGAAACTTTTGAGCATGAAGCGAAATAATGTTGGTAATAAATGCATAATACGTGCATACACAGTACATAGTTCATTGCGTAATTCATTTTCCAATTATTTCCACTGGAACGTCTATGGAAATAAAATATCTTCTAAGATGCTTCCTAATTGCATTAGTATAATCGAAATGTGTATGAGAATTGGAAATCATAATTCTGCATGGACGTCGACCTTTGCATCAGAAGACATTAATCCGCCGTTTTACGATTTTCATTAATGGCCATGTTATCCGTGCGTCACATTGAAAAATGGTAAATTACGTACAACTTGTCTTTGGTAATTACCGGTTTTATGTCCTTTATATTTATTAAGCCTGTACCATTGCCTTTCATCGTTAGGAGACAAGATTAACGAAAGATTAAGCGAAATTTCAAGAGTTTATTCGAGAAGCTACACGAGCGTTGCAAAGGCGAGAGAATCTGGCGATTTCAATGCGTGTACAAGACACGAAATCAGTGAACGGAATATTTCTCGACCCTGTATCTTATTTCTCTTTCAATTTCTACCGTACGTTCGATATACTTAATCAAATTAAATCTACATAATTCTATGGATATCTCATTGACCAAAATTACAATATTTATAGAAAACATATGTCATGTATATATGTATGAAAAAGAAAGTAGAGAGAAGTAGGGCTCAACTAGAAAAATAAATAAATTCATAAGAAATAATATCTTCTAGCGAGATACAACGTCAAGAAAACATTTCGTTCCTTCTTCTTTTTATTTCACTTTGTTTCCAACAAAACGTACGTCGAAATTATTTCTAACGATCCTGTAGCTTCCCATCTAGAAGTCTGATTTAACACTAAACCTACCATGCGCGGTCAAATGACCGTTTTTGAAATTTCGTTTAGAATTTCTCGTATACAACGTTACTGTGTCACCATGTAGCTTATTCACTTTTCCTATAATATACATACAACCCATTTTTCAATATTCACAACTTTCTTTATCGTTTACTTTCCGAAAAAAATTTATAGCGTGTCTAGTCAACCACGAACGGTCATTCGACCATTTGAAAAATTCATGTTATTTACGACTATATTCTTCGGAAAGCGCACTTCTCAAATTGTTTTACGAGTCTACGATGGAATTGTGGATCTACGGTGTAGACAAACGCGCGATTGGAACAAACGCATAGCGTTCTTTATACGACAATACGGTCTTGCGATCCGAACAGAGAGCATCGAAATTTCACAGTGTATTATAGAAATTATTACGTGGTATAAGCGATAGTTTCGACAAAGTCAACGGAGCTAACGATATTTTGTGGTATGATTTACAATTTTTTTTTTTTATTTCTGGTCTCAATGTTTTTGCCCCGTTTGATTTATATTTGTATATTTTAGTTTTTACTTTTTACTTTACCATTTGTATATTCATCCCCAAAAATGTCAAGGCATTCGAGGAATATCAATTTATTAGACAAAATAAATAATATCGACGAGGATCGTTCGGAAGATGACCAAGAAGTTTCTGATTTTGATAATAATACAGAAGAAAATAATTGTGACTTATTTGACAGCGATACGGACGAAGAGAATATTTTGAATATACGAAGAGGACAAAAAAGAAAGAGATTTATAGTTAGTTCCGAAAGTGAAAATAAGGAAGGGATTGATACTGCTATATTGAAGCTGCTGAATATCAGAAGGAGAGACAGCTAAGCAAAGAATGTTCGTCAAAAACAATAATAAACACAGCTACAGATTCTTCTAGGCGGAAATCTTGTCAAATAAGATATTGTAAAGTCGATAAGACTAACAAAATTTGTATAAAATGTAAAAAATACGTATATGGAAAATGTGCGATACAAAATGCTGTAATTTGTAAAAAATGTGCTGAAAATACATAAAGGTAAATAAAACTTTCTAAATAGAAAAGCGGGGAGCGGGTTTTTATCGTAGCACCGGAAAGATTTTTTGTTTACTATCCAATTCCAATTGGCTAAAATCTCTTTCTATATTAAGATACATATGTTTTTTTGAATCGGTCATTTGACCGCTCATGGTAGGATTAGGTATACATGAAATGTCGGTAGGTTTAGTGTTAACCACCTTTTCAGTTATTCAGCAGCAGCAACTACACTCCGTTACTTCGCATTACTCCAAACAAATAAATACACCGAAACGATGTTAAGTGAGCGAGAGGTGAGCGATAGGTTTCTTGCTATTCTCGACAAAAGTCACACGAATCGGTATCGATGCACCCTGATGAGAGAATCACCTCGACTCCCGGTCACGCTTAAAGCTACAACCCTTCAGGAACAGCAGTCGCACGCGCGTATCGCCGATTCTCCATCCATCTCGAAGGAGATACGATTCGACCGCTCCAACACCGACAAGAACGTAGAAAGGGAAAAGAAGGGAGAAAAATAAAAGGAAAACGAACACGAAGCACTCGACGAACAAAGACCACCTTACTCGCTATCAATTTCTTGCGATTCGTCGTTTTCCACGCTCGTCACAATCTCTCACACTGTCCTCCTCCTCCTCCTCCTCCTCCTCTTCGATTCACTGTCCATTTTCACCAGTGTTTCCATCGAACGTTAAATGAAAACGTCTCTAAATACACGAGAATCTAAGGCGAGAACGCCTGGATTTAGTTCCCCTAGGGAAACAGTTATTTTCTCCGGTGGACGATTTTCTCGTTTTTCGATCGAACTCCCGAAACTCCATGCACGTGAAACGAAGCTGGTGTTCGGATACGCGCCTCCTGCGCCCTCTGCCTCTCTCTACCCAACGACGAACAGTCAACAAAATGATCGCATTCGTCCGCTCAGAAAGTACAATTATCTTTCCTTTTTACGTCACGAAGCTTCTTCTGGGAGATGATACACGGTAGAACCTCGATCGTTGTATTCCGCAACGCATTGTGAGCATAGCATCACGCAAGCGGTTACGAACGGACCAAGAGCGGCGATATGAGAAATCCAATCGCAACTGATATAATTGCACCGTGGTTAAGGTGGATGCGTGTTCTGACGAATACGTCGGGGCAATTAAATGTGGATATATCTATTGTTCTTACGATTATATCGCGGGCTTTCATATATTTACGTAAAATTCCAAAGCGAGAAATTCCACTATTTCTCGAATGATACTGATACGAAATATAAATCTGCACAAGAATCTGCGTTCTACTTACAAGCGTACGTTTCGTGGATCAGAACGACGATTCGTCAAAACGTACATCCGCTGTAACCTAGTCTCGTCACGATCGCCATAACAAAAGTACAGTAAACTGTCCAATCGGTTACCTCGTTCGTTGCACGAACCTCGACACCTGTGCACTTTCAGTCCCTTGCGTTTATTAATTCTACGCCAATCGAGGCTCTACCGTAGATGCGTTTTTTACCTGTCCGCCAGGCAACGTCCCAGCGTTCCTCAGGAACATTCTTGAAGACGAATCAAGACGCCAGGAACTGTGTCGCGTCCAGAGAACACCAAACATATTCTTCCTCTTCTCTTCTTCATCTTCTTAAACGTGTCCTTCTAGAGGAAAATTTGAGTCACCGTGACTGATTCATGTTGGTCAGACGATTTCTTAACGATGTCCTCGTCAGCGATTGGAGTAGACGTTGCTGGTGAGAACGACCACGTCGGTTCTCCTGTCGGGTTCGTCACGACCTCCGAGGAGGAGGGCGCAGAGGAGGCGTCATATGCTCAACGAGGGCCTCTTTTTCCGATCTTTCGTCGTGTTCTTGCCGAAGATCGTGCCGAGTACCCTTGAGACCGAGTGAACGCCCAATTTCCGGCGGATCGGAAGCGCTCGTAGCAGCTGCACCGACCTCGCCTCTCGGAGCAGCGCCTGGAACGCGAGAGCCGCGCCGGCAGGACTCTCCGCCGCGCTGACCTCGTAGAATTGACATCCGTGCGCCAGCGACAACTGTTGCCCCTCGTCCACGCATACCTCTCTGTAACAGAACGATCGTTTCCAACGTTTTAGGGAATTTTACACTTTTATCTTTCTATTATTTTCGTACGTCTGCTGTTAGATTGTTAGAGTTTAATTAAATTAAGTTTCGCGAGATATTTATTACTTAGAGTTGAAGTGGTCATCGCTTCTAAGAAAACTCTACATCTGGTCTTTTAGTTTCCTCAAGCACTGAAGCCATCGTATAGACAAAAGATTGGGTCGAAGGCAGACCATAAACTGTACACAGGCAACGTTGGCTTCAGGGTTCTCAGTCATAGGGTGACACTGCCAGCGTGCGGACCTGGATCAGCTCGATTATATTCCGATTTGTATTTACACTTCAGTATTTAAGAAATATATTTTCTACCTTACAATTTAGCCACGCGTTCCTTTCTTCACATACATCTAATAACCTCAACACTTAGAGACAAAATAAGTACTCGTATCTATGTAATTTTTTTATATTATTTTTCCATTTCGTCGTAGCTCTCTCGTCTTTTAACTAGTTAGCTGTTTTTCACGAGTGTGCACGTCATACGTAAGAAGTGGCTACGGTTTGCTGTTTAAATTACGATTTAGCAATTGAAGTAGATCGTAGTAATACGATTAAAAAATAGAACAGTGGTTTCGTCGCAACGTAATTCTATATTATAACTGTGTTTCACAAGTATACTCGTCGTCGCTTACATTTTACGACACATTTTAGGTACACGCTTTTCACAGAGATTTCAACAGCTAGTTGGTTTTACTTACAAACTTGCTTCTCGCTACGTAACCACCAAACTCTTGCCCATTTACAAACTCAACCTCTTAAGAAATTTCATAGATCTTTTAACATCGTATTACAGACACAGTGTATCGTGGAAAAATTTCCCAAGTCTTTCCAAGAATGACGCTATTGATCATTTTTAGCGCGTTACCTAAAAATTTGCTAAATATTTCCACAAATTGCTCGATCGATGATTCATCTTGTTCCGAGATCTTCCTGCTATCTGCGAGTTTGGTCCAACAGCTAATAACCTCTGGCAAAGTTATTCGTCGAATTTTTTAATTAAACTTCTGGACGTTGGAAGCAAGCGGAAATTTCGAAATTTCACAAGGCAAATAGAAGAGGAAGACAGAAGAGGAGTTGGAGATTCGTTCGAAACACGCGGAGCCGGTAAATTTCTAAAGTTTCCGGCCGTCACGGATGAACGGAAGCTGTCAAGGTTCCGCAAAACGGAAATTGAAACGAGAGAACTGGTCACGATTTCTTGGCAAACATCGTGTTCCGGACAAACGGAAGCGGAGGAAGGTGAGTGAACGTAAAGTCCGCGAGATAAAGAACGCGATTCGCTGGAATTTCGCCAGGCTTGGTCGTCGTATTTATAATCGTCCTGAGTTTAATTTCGATTGCTTTGTAATAACATCGGATCAGAGGATCCACGTATGCGTAGTTCCAGATATTTCTTCCTTATTGAAACGATACAACGCGACGTGTAGCAGTCTTTTTCCTGTCAAACGTTGTCAGTATATTCCATAGGCGAAGATAAGACAAAAATGTCGTAGAAACATATGTTTCGTTGGAGGCATCGTTGATGAGTTGTAACAAAAGAAGAGAACAATGTACAAAATGAGCGATGACGAACGCGAGTCGATACGGTGCAAAATACGAATAAATACAAATGTGTGTACAGCTAGTGATAGCCAGAAAGTATTGTAGTCTACATCTTCAACTTCAACGAGTAATAAATGTTGAAGTGGTCGCCACTTCTAAGAAAACTCTACATCTGGTCTTTAGTTTTCTCAAGCACTGAAGCCATCGACAGCGCACAGACAAGGGACTGTCGAGGACAAACCAAAAATGGTACACGTGCAACGATCAACTACCAATAGCAAAATACTGACATTTGCGGACGACACAGCTGTGCTAGTCAGGCACACTAACCCTGTAACAGCAGTCACACTACTACAACAGCACATCACAAAAATAGAAAAGTGGCTACAAGATAAACAAATTAAAGCGAACCCCAATAAATGCAACCATACTACATTCACACTGCGAAAACAGATACCCCCAAACATCTTTTTGAACGACACTCACATAATACAAACAAAGCAAGACAAATACCTAGGACTCCACATAGATACACAACTCACATGGAAGCAGCATATCAAATCAGTAATAGACAAAATACAAACAGCAAGGAGGAAAATGAATTGGCTAACAAGTCGAAAGTCCAAACTAAGCACGGAAAATAAATTAAAGATATACAAAACAATCATAAAACCAATCTGGACGTACGGAATACCACTATGGGGAACAGCAGCAAAGAGCCATATAAGCAAAATGGAGACTATGCGAGCCAAAATTCTTAGAACAATAGTTAACGCTCCATGGTACGTCAGAAATGAAGATATACGAAAAGATCTAAAAATTCCAACAGTCAAAGTGGAAATCGCTAGATACGCAAAAAAGTACAAAGAAAGACTCGCAACACACCCAAACCAGCTTGTAGCTGAAACAAATGAAACCCTAATAGAAAGAAGACTGAAGAAGAAGCATCCCGCAGACCTCACGATAGAAATACAATAAACAACCTGAAAGATGGAACCCCGCTGGGGGTAATCATCCACATGCTATATTTTTCAAGTTATAACATTTTACCAAATGTCCTCCTGGACAAATTGTAAAATTCAAATAAATAAATAATAAAAAAAGAAACGTGCAACGTTGGCTTCAGGGTTTTCCAGTTATAGAGTAACATTGCTAGCGTGCGGATCTGGACCAGTTCATGTATTGTATTCCTTCTTTGTATTTACACTTCAGCTTAAAATATATATATTTTCTATCTTACAATTTATCCACGCGTCTCTTTGCATTGCTATACATCTAATAACCACAACAATAAATAAATTCAATTTTGTATTGACGGGGGAATGGTGAACATTTAAAAATAGAGTTGTAGTTGGAACTGTACAAGTATTACAATACCCTCTGACTGCTACTAGATGCAAATATTCTCGACCCATTCATACTTTAAACCGTAGTAAGGCAGTTCGTTACTGTTCATTCTGTACGTCGTTTCTTCGTTATAACTCTTTAACAATGCTTCCAACCATATACATATATCCACATGACATTTATTCCTCATGTTGACCTATAGAATATACCTACAATGTTCAGCCGGAAAAAACTGCCATACCTTGTATATATTTGATCTCCAACGATACATACATAAATCGACGATCCTCGTTGTATCCCTGCGAACAAACTCGGATGTGTCTTGTTCTTCTAGGTATCTACTCAGCTTCGCGGAAGATTTAGCAAATGTTGGAAAATTAGTTTACAATCCATAAAACAGAATATCTTATCGAGACAGAAATTGAACTCGGCACACGAAATAAACCGAGATCGTGACGATAACTCGAATAAACGCATCCTCGTTTGGTGGCTCCTCGTTTCCACAAAGTTCGACTCTAAGTTTAACTTAGTAAATTTCTGTTCACGTTTGGTCGCGTTGTACCTTTGTACATCCCATATCCGGATAAGAATAAAACACTGCAGAGTAGTTTTATAGTTACGAGGCTCAGTGTGCGTCCAATATAAAAGAAAGACGTTCTCGAAAAACAAAAAAGGACGCTCGCGAGTGTCTAACAGAGCCCATCATCATCCATTAACAAAAATTCAACCATACATCGTGCAGCCGCTTACAATCCTCTGGAAGCCTCGCAACGCTGTACATTCCCAATCAAAAGCCACCTTGCTCGCCATCATCATCGTCTACCATTCGGAACGATCCACTTTTTCTCTTCCATCGCGAATCGCCAGCGGGATGAGTTCCTCGAAAGACAGATAGATAGACAGAGTGAGAAGAAGAAGGGGTTAGGACCTCGATCCTCCGTCGTATTTTAACGTTGCTCGGCCATGGAAGGCCCGCGATATTTATGGAGGCAATTAAATTCGCGGGAACACGTGATACTCTCGGAGCGTCGAACAGGAAGAAAGAGGGAGAAAAGAAATCGAGGGAAAGAGAAAGAGGCGGTGGCGCGTGGGAGGGTCGTGCACACGTCTAATGCATGCACACGCGAGAGAGCAGGCCCCCACGTTCACGGCCGTTAATCTGTCCCCTTTTATTTTATACGAGGCGATCCGTTGCTTTACGAGGAACGGTGTTAGATTCGAGAGCCTGTCTATGTGTCGTTTCCCGCGCTCTCTCGCCGCCGGATCTCGGCTCATTCCCCTGGCTTCCTCCTCTTTTTTCGAGGAAGAGCAACGCGCCGGCAATATCGGATATTTTAGCTGGAAAAGGCGCGATTAGATCGAATAAAGGGACACGCGGCGGGAAAATAAACGAGTAAGCGGTTCTCGGTTTAGTCTAAACATGGAATTTCTATGGGAAACGATAGATGGCGGTTAATAATATTCGAGGCGTATGGAAGCCGCGCTGATCGAGTTGGTAAATTGGAAAGTACGGAAAAGCGACGATTAGACTGCGCATTTTTACGCGGCAATTTTAAATTGCAAAAATGCACAAAGTACACGCGATGCGTACGGAAATATAGAAAATGTGGGAAGTACAGTACTTGGTACAATATTCGGTGGATGAAATAAATTTCTACCTAGTTTCTTTAATTACGAACATCGCCTGTTAAATTTACCTTAATTCAAACAATTCAAAGTTAATTCACAAGAAGAAAATAGCAGGGAATGTCAAATATTTTAACTGGAGAACTGGAGACGCTAGAGGTACGCGCGAACGTTTCTTACAACCATCTTATATACAAGGTGTTAAAAAAACACGTGAAACGGCTTTAGAGTTTGATGTTTCCGCGTAAATTTCTTCTGAATATTCACGGTTCAGCAACATCGGTGGGTCAATAGCGTAAACTAAATCCATCGAATCCATCAAACGTTTTACTCGCGAATATTTCGTGAAATCGCGATTGTGAGGCTCGACTCGTTGGACGTAACTATAGGAATGATGACTGGGCCAGGGGAGAGGCTCGACATTTCGCTGGCTGGCGAAACAACGTCGCGACCTTTAGACAGCCGCGATGAACAAGAACCATGGCGCGACGACCGGATTACACCGAGATCCGAACAAATTGCCAGAGATTCCTCGCGCTGACTCGACGACTGGAAACTTGCATGATCCGACGATTAACCGGCGCTCGAAAGCACGCTAAGGGGATTTTCCCTGGCTCTCGCCTCAGCAAGCCAGAGGAGATGCAGAGTCTTTATGGAGATAGCCTGGAGTGCAGAATGACTGAGATACTGGGTGAAGAAAGGGAAGAATTATGATAGCAGTAGGTGGAGGAGTCGGGACAAAGGTTAATTGGTAGTCAGACGCTATCAATTCCTTAGAATAGGCGATGGACGTTCGAACGTCAATTTCGAAAGATTTCAATATTGCGAGAATTCCATGCTCGAAACACTTGGAACCCTTGATAAGTGTCATTTCTCTGGTTTTCAAAGTTTCGATAAATCTTGGAAAGGAGAGAGTTGCTTAGCAGCTGGGCAAGTAGTACGAGACAAAAACGAATTTGTAGCCAGACATTAGGAATTCTCAGGAACTGGCAGATAACGAGCGGTTGGCTGTTGGTCGATTTCGAAAGTTCCCGATGCTGTGAAAATTTGATTCTTAAAGCTTTGCCTTCTTATAGGCTAATAGGCGACGAATCTGTAAGCTTTTAAAATTTCGATAGACCCCGGAGGGCTTTTAGAAGTTTTGTAAATCTCGACAGACTCGATGGGTACCACTAAACGTCTGTCTTATATAAAACTCTATACGTTGTAGATTGTAAGATATTCTGTATATAACAAATCGAAGGTAACACGGTTTTAATTTATTTCGATTCCTATCAAACAGTTACCATCGATGCTCGTACTAAATCCAACATTCCTACTTACGGAATATTCTTAAACATCTTCGAATCTATTTGGTTGTCCCAAAGGTTCCTTTCGTTTTACAAGGAAACAATGGATGAATAACATTTCTTGTTTTATATCCCGATAGAACAAAATGGATCGTACGTAATTCGATAAAATAACAGGAAACAGAAAATGTCGTGCATCTATTACTTGCTTGTAAAACGAAAGAATCTTTTGGGACAGCCTGATATATCGACTGGCTGCGAGACTTCAGAAACCGTAACCGATTTGAAAACCCTCAGAGGCCGGTATCAAAACATTGTTCACCTACATATCTCGCAGCTCGACTTGTTCCTCCATTTGCGCGAGACACGTGCTTTCTACTTGGCGCCAGCACCGTCGAACGCGCCGCATTTCCAACGAGAACCAAAGCCATTCGAAAAAAAACATGGTGAAAATAATTCAGAAGGTAACAGACGAAAAGAAACGTATCATTGGTCTGTACGAACCGGATGACGAATGGACGACAGAACAAACGAAAAACAAATTCCACGTGCATAGCTATCAACGTTACAGTGCCATAATTTAACAGCTAATCTAATTAGTTGCTCTTTAAGTGAAATTTTTCCAGTAACAAACCGAACATACATAAATCGAAGGCTTATTGTTGGAGAATAGCGTTACGTGGTATCGCGGTTTACTCAACGCAGCGAGATCTGGTACGAGTCCTAGCCTACAGTATAATAACCATACAGTACGTTTGTCACCGTTAGGCCACATAAACTATACGCTCTCAAAGGCCCTCGCATTTCTCAATGCGTTTACAACCGAGAAAGTTGGATTTAGATTTCGCGACGCACTCTATATTAACCACTTGTAGAGACTCCTGACTTATTTAACCACGTATAAATATATTGTGCATTCTACAGTGTCCACATAACGCATACTTTTCTCCTTTATAATCCCACATGTATTTCATTTTTCAATTCGGAATAAAATCACGACCTCTATCTTTCCAATTTGAAACGTATCGCACTACTTTTATTAGTTAGTGTCAGCTTACTACGATAGTAAAACGTTAATCTCGATTTAGAATACGCTACATCGTTTCTCCTCTACACATTTCAAGTCTACTATCTACTACTAGTATATTTATTTACTACAATCTTACTCCGTTTATTCATTTACCGATCTACGCGTTAATTTCCATTAACCTACCAGTGTCTTTGCAACACGCCAAATATCATTCCGTTCTTCCCATACGCACGATGCTAATGGCTTTCGCTCCAAACCTTTCAATTTCTTACTATTACTACACTGCAATTTAGCTATTCTTACTTACCATTCCATTAATCCACCAAATTATTCGCCAATTAATACATCAAATCTCTTCCACATCCTATGCATATCTTTGCAAGACACCGTGTATACCGTCGTTGCCAAACCCTGACCAATATCTGCCAAAAATATCCCACGTCGATTTCCATATCCCCCAGCGTCCTCCATCACCCGATACATGTACAACCAACGTCCAAGCTATCCAGTGGAACGAGGAAGAGACGTGTCGTTCGTTTTTCGATCCGCTCGAAACGCGGCTTTCCAGGTTGGTCGCGGTTTTCAGCCGGCGAACCAGTTTGTCAGCCGAGCGGCGAGCGTGGCTTCGAGGGATTCGCCAGCTGATATTTCGCGATAAGTTTATCGATGGACGATATTCGCGGCCGGACGCCGCCTCGGATGTATCTAAAGCGGCGATAACTCGTTCGCCGGGAGAGTGGTTTCACCAGCCCCGCGGCCAACCCAGTCTTCCTTCTAATCTTTATGAACTCCATTAAGACGGCCGTGCCGGCTACCGGTCGCAACGACGCTGCCTCTCACGGCTTCTACCATCCGACCATCAGAGGACTCTCTTTCTCGCGATTCCGCCCATCATCTGCTTGAAAAATCGGCCGTTTGTCCTGCCGTAAATTTAATCAGTTGCCGCAGGAATGACGGCCGTCTTTGCGATATATTGTGAATCGTATAAAACGATAATGTTACTAGACGCTAAAAAGTGTATTATTGCGCGCTTGTGTCTTTTTTCAGGCATTTTCTTTTTCTTCTTGCGTTCGTTTAATCCTCCACCTTGCAATTTCGATTGGCATTCGCGGTGAGGATTCATGTTAAATATAACAAAGGCAGGCCGTACTGCTTGTGTACTTGTTTCGCTCGAATCGTAATTTTACTATTGTCAGACTGGTTGACTGAATATATTACGGATGAAAATCACAGGAAAAACACGACTTTGTTGATTTTTTTCATTTAGTGTCACTTGATGACCAAAGAGGAATACTTTAATGTAAGATAGTTAAAAATGTAAAGAACCTGTTGGGTCTAGAAAATGGTACGTGTAATTGTCAAAAGAAATAATATTTGAACGTCTTGGAATAGTGTTCTTGTGCTTCCAATTCATTTCGTCGCTTGATAATTAATAATCGTAAAAGATTTCTGACAAATTTGTCCGGAACGTTAGACCAAAATTAATATTGATATTGACATCTATGGTAATATAGATATACGTAGCTTCTGTAACAGTTCTATCTACAAAGTAGCAATTTACTAGGCTAATTGTAGGTAAAATGCGTCTAATTATCAGGAAATTGATATTGGTATAATCACGTAAAAGTAGCATGTGTTGGCTATCCGCGATAAGATTCTACTTCAATTTAAGTAACGCGCTCTAAATGTACTAATTGCAAGTACCAACCGCAG
Organism: Bombus campestris; assembly: GCA_905333015.3. NCBI lineage: Eukaryota > Metazoa > Arthropoda > Insecta > Hymenoptera > Apidae > Bombus > Bombus campestris. Next base: position 10,279,243 of record HG995135.1, read on the forward strand.
TTTCTTTAAAAATGTTCCGCTATCACCTAATAGTTACATTTTATCGCTCAAGTCCCTTTTACGCTACGAAAATTCAATACAAAGTTAATATTCTTCGCTCCCCTCCCTCGATAATTTCTTCCAATTATTGAATTCCGATAATCGATATTATTCCATATTACATTATTTTCTTAACACATCACGGCTAAGAAAAATTCTTATATTATCTGTATGGAAATTCCTTGCCACGATATCTTTGGTGTTTCGATGGTGATTCGAATCGTTGCCCGATACGCCTCGTGAGAAACAGTTTCAGGAAGTTGGCAGATCCTGCAACCTTCCACCTTTTCCTAGGCTCGACGAGGTACGTCATCAATCAGCAAGAATTATCTTTCGTCACTGTACAACCTTTTGTCTGCGGTTAATCCGCTAGCTAGATTAACGTCAGGATTACGAGGAATGCCGTTTCATATTCGTCTACCGCGTTTTTATCGCATCAAATATCGCTTAGGCTTGGGCAAATTTGTCCCTGAGTTCTAGTATGACTCGCGTGGGACTATTTAGCAAATTCCTTCGTTCACAATTTTCTCGATACGTGCCGTTTTTCCTGTCAATTTGCAAAAGAGACTTGTTTCCAAAAGTAAAGCATCGATAATAATAAAATTAACACCGACGGTATAAGAGTAACAGAAACGTGGAATGTTTGTTAAATTTCCTAGCTCGTTAATAATAACGGGACTGATGTTTAGATATATCAGAGGATAAATGTAGGATATTTATTCAATTTCTTAGCTTTTTCAACTTGACCATTAATATAATTTGAAATCGATCAGATCGCTTCTATAAAAATGAACGACGATATTACTAATAACGAAGGGAAGAAGAACATCGGTCGTAGAATTGTATTTCCTTCGTCGTCAATTTTTCTTATCTGTCACGAAACATTTTGATCATCTTTAGCACTGATTTCGGTACTTTCAGACACGTATCTTTTGTCTTGCGTATCGATTCAGACAACTGTGATTGGGAAATTCACCTGCGTCGTATCGTCAGAAAGATAGCGATAGAAAATGAGATTTAAGTGAGATAGGAAACTCGATAAGATACCGATCGACGTACGAAGACAAATGCAGCGATAACATCTTCTATAATTATACATTTCATAACTTCTAAAAGGTTCTATAAATTCCCCTTTGGATTTGTAACAATTAAATTACGAAATATTTGTTAACGCAAACAGTCGTTAAAAAGATCCACATTTTTACTTACCAATGGTAAGGGCGGTACTTTTTAATACTTTTTAACGATTACAAACAACTACGTGTAAAAATATTTCTCAACAGAAGTTCTTCCAAAAATGGAGCATCTCCGCGAATTACTTTTCAATTAGCAAAATCTATCTTCCAAAATATCTTTTCACAAACATCGTTACAAAAACTGATAGTCATATTGCTCTTGCGTAATTTCTTAAGAACTATTCTTTTTCCCGAAACGATCTTGGCCAGAAATTATTGAGAAAGAAATTTTCGGAATAAGATTAAAAAAAAAAAAAAAAAAATAGCCTAAATCATAGAGAATTGACGAAGAAACATGGAAAGATCGTGGCGACGATACTGATCGTGACTGTTAGATAATCCATCGGACGCTGGCCGGTATGCAGAGAGGTTTGTAAATGAATACAGGAACGCGAGCGACGAGTAAAAAAGTGGGAAACGTGTCTTCGCTAACGACGATCCGCATTCCTACGGGGATCGCCCAGGAAATTCCTGTTCCAGGGCTGTAGCCTATAAGGGATATCGATATCCGGTTCACCTACGTGTCACTGGCTTTTCTGCCCGAGGATGAAGCAAAAGCATTCGTGTCAAATTCAATTTCACGCGGAACTGCATCATCGTTGCCTTGCGCCCCATCGAAACGATCTTAAAACGTGCGAATCAAATCGTTTTAATTTCCCTTGGTATAGTAAAAATGTAGGTTTATCGTCAGATACGGGGAGCCATGATACAGATAAAAAGCCAGAATTTGTCCGGAGTATGAAAGCTTAATTAACTTGGTCCTGGTGTATTTTAACAATTTAATTATTCTACATCGTTATTGGTATGTTATTAACCATTGTATTTTTATGCGAATTTATACATTTTATAGACACAATAAGGAAGTACAACTTAAACAGAGATTCGTTTTACCTGTCAACAATTATACGAGCACTCTGCTTTTCTATATTTTACGTATTTTCATATACTGTATGCAATTTGTAGATTTTCTTAATTTCAAGTTTTACATAATTGCAAAGAAATATATTGGAATTTTCAAACGAAAAAAGCTCGATATCGCAGGTAAAAATGGAGATTTCGTGAGAAAATTTTATATCGTGTTCGATAGTGGAACAGGCATTTCTTCAGCGCCAAAGAATAAAAAATTAAACTTAGTAAGAAAAGAAATGCAATTATTCAGCCACTAGTAATTAACTCGATTGCTAAATAAACTTGCGTCAACTTGCAGCAATTCAGTAAAGTACCGTGCAAGCATCGAAATTCCCGGTAATGTCCCAATCGCTTTAGAAATTTTCATTCAAGATACTCGAAACGAGAATTCTCTTGGCACGGTGATTTTCCACTCAAGAGCAATCAAAGACCGTTCAACGGTCCATCAATCACGAACACGATTATTTTTAAGGGAAGCATCGGTAAACTGGAAATGGAAGGTTATCGCAAGTTACGACGATAAAGACTACCGTTTGCCAGCTTTCTCCCGGCCCGACACAAAACACGCGAAGCTGTGATTCACTCTTGAGTACCTTCAGACACTGACTACTCAAAAGATGCGAAAAATCGCCGAGGATTTGCATATGAAACGAGCTCGAGAGGCTGGGATTGTTCAAAAAGTTTCTAAATAGTCAATTCAGTCGGACGTACAGTTCGAATGACGAATGAAGCCGAGGCGAAAAGTAATTGAGTTTCCCTCCTTCGTACGATCTTGCGAGCCACGAAAGCGAAATCATGTATCTTTTCCCGTTAAATTTTTCATCCATTTCCACGTTAAGACAACTTCTGACGCCATTAGCTAATATTTTTGACAAGCTTGTCGAACGTTGCATTCGTCGTTCGTTTCGAGAATTTCTTCCGAGATTTTGAAATATTTCTCGGTAAAAGAAAAAATATTGAGAAATATTGGAAAGTATGTTACGCCTTTAGTATTAACGACGCACAGTTCCACTTTTTATTTATTATAGTACTTTGTGAAATATTTTTATAATTTTTTAATAGATTCCATATCTCTGTACGCCTTTATAGAACGTAGAATACTAGGATATTTTGTGAAATATATATATATTTGATATATTTGATAGAATATTCTCTAAGAATATGAGATATTTTACAGATAAAGAAAAATCTCGGAAACTCATAGTTAGACCGCGGGTATTTATGCAAATTCATATTTTTATAAAGGCAAAGAAAAGAATGTAATCTAAGCAGAAGTTTGTTTTTATCTCGCTCAAGTATCATAATAGCTGCTGAACCTTGCACATTTCATATATTTCTGCGTGTTACGCGCATTCTGTGCATTGTTTCCTCTCTTGAATTTCCCATAAAAGCATAAAAATTCGTAAGCTACCCATCAGAAAATCCACTAGACAAATACCAAGATCGTGTACCATTCTCTGTACGTTTATCTCGTTTCTGAAAAAGATTACAATTATTCTCCCACTTTCCCCAATTGTCAATTTGTTACGTGCACAAGCCCTCCCTCCTACTCTCACTCTCTCTTCTTCGCACGTTCGAATCGCAATATATAAAACACTTATGGCACTTCTCAGTATACCATGAATAAAAATAAATTATTATATATAATTGAATGCTTCCTTGTAATAAATAATCACACATACAAAAGCCTAACTAATCTACTTACACCCTTTTCATCAATAAGCAGATATATACCATATGTCTGCTATGTAGCTCAGCTTATCGAATCGAAACTCATTTCCATTAACTATCTCTAGTTATTATTCAGAAGCCAGTGCTCGTTTTGACAAGGTTAATAAGCGGCTGTTCGTAGGCCAATCTTTATCATATAAACTTTCAGGGGATATGGGAAAAATTAGCGACTGGTTCGATTTCCTAGCTTTCTCCCGTCCGAATCACGCAACGCTCGATGATGCACTTTAAGTTCGTATTAATACGAGGATTGCGTAAAATGCACAACGTCGCGAGTCGGTTCAAAATGTTAACCACACCTTCGTTTCGCGTTTTGTATTAAGAGAAAAAATCGGTTCGGGCGATTGCTCTCCGTTATCAACGCTTGGAGAAATGCACAGAAGATGAAAGATCTTGCTTCGCGATTTAGAATCGAACGTACGTACACGCGACACCACCGGTCAATTGGAAATCTTTATACGCTCTAGAAGGAAAAGAAAATTTGTCTGAAAATTCATATCTAAGAATACAATTGATAAAACGAAACCTTGGTAGAAAAGTGTTTCACCTACAAAGAGCTATAGAAAGCACTACGTTTCGAATATTTGATATATTTTTCGTACGTGCGTTGTGCGCGATTCTGCGCTTTCAAATTTCCTATGAACGCGTAAAAATGCGCAGTCTAGTTGTTAAGAAGAAATCTTCTGACTCGACTCATTTATGATATCGCTATCCATCAGCGTCAATTAACTTGTATGAAACTACATAGTACGCTATTAATTACTATCGCAAAGCCAGAAACTTTCAGTCCTACTTATCTGTTACAAGAAATCCTTCCAACATCTTGAAAACGTAAACTTGAATCGCCACTGAGAAGGAGAGCATTTTTAGCCTCGATAAGACAAGTATAAAAGCAACTTGGGAACATTGCGCGAAACATGAATACGAAAAAGATTTTGATATATAATAAGAAAAAAACATTTTCATATACTTAATATTATACATAACGATAACAGTCGATATATTAAATATAACGATAGAATTTTCGCTAAAATAATCTACCCGGCGAGTGTATTAAAACACCGAAGCAAGCCATTGCAAGCAACGAGAAATGATAGAGAGTTGTTGAAGCAGCAATGGAAAAGTGATACGAAGCGACAGAGACAATAAGCTCTATAATTCTATAAAAAGAAAAAGAGAGGAAAGCTGATAACCTCCATTTAGCATAGTCCGTAGAACGACGTTCGACGAACAGACACGGCCTGAATCGATCCAGAGATGCGTCGACCAGGATAGCCAGTAGACAGAGGCGTATCCAAGTCGGCCAGTGTTGGGCCGTTGGATGACTCGCGCTCGCTCGCGCGCGTAAACAGATCGCTGTCGGAGCGAAGATCGCGTGAACGGTTTCTAGATGAGCGAGCAGTCGCGACCACTACCGGGTGTCGTGCTCGAAACGGTCTCTGGTGTCGGAGTGCGGTCGGTGTGGCGCCTCGTTTCGCGTTTCACGCCACCAGGCACCGATCCAAGACACGCGGCGAGGCGGCGCGCGGTCGAGAGACACCGCGTGTGGATCACGAGAGAGCTTCGGATGAGAGAGTAGGTGACAGGAAAAAAACAGGGACGCGAAGCGGTAGCTGGCGAATCGCGTGCGCCAAGCGAAATCTCGCCTCGTCCAGGAAACGTTTCGCGAAGATCCTGTTACCGGATCGCGGAGCGCACACGCGCGAGCAATCGTCTACGCACGCGTGTACGCGAGTACTACGCGAGCTCCGTGTATCGGGAAAGTGAACTGCTCGAGATTAATAGGACGAACAGGTACGTTGTCGCTCATAAGCAGCCACGGACACTTTGATCGACTCGTGGTAACGTTACGTGGATTTGATCGAACCATAGAAATGAACGATGTGGTAATAATTAGAAGCAACGCTTATTAACTTTCTTATAATCGTCATATTACGCAATTATCGTAGGCGTTATCCTATAATTATACGGCAAGATACGATTGTCTGTATCTACTTAACAGCTGACCTATGTAGCGAAATATTATCGTACGTATCTACTTAACAGTAGACTTATATCGCGCAGTATGATCGTCTGTATCTACTTAAGATATGTTCTATCTGTAAGACACGTTTCTGAGATAGAAATTCTCGAATTGAATTAACATAGTGAATCAAGTATTCTTTATTAAATAGAATAATAAACAATCACTCACCGTTGTTATCAGACTGGATCGTCTAACGAATATGGATCTGAGAAAAATACGATTGCGATATCCTGGTAAAATAACAATCTTGCTGACAGAACAAACGATCGATAATAATTGTTGAAGTGGTCGCCACTTCTAAGAAAACTCTACATCTGATCTTTAGTTTTCTCAAGCACCGAAGCCATCGACAGCGCATAGACAAAAGACTGTCGAAGACAAACCAAAAACGGTACACGTGCAACGTTGGCTTCAGGGTTTTTCAGTTATAGAGTAACGCTGCTAGCGTGCGGATCTGGACCAGTTCATGTATTGTATTCCTTCTTTGTATTTACACTTCAGCTTAAAATATATATATTTTCTATCTTACAATTTATCCACGCGTCTCTTTGCATTCCTATACATCTAATAACCTCAACAATAATAATATGTACCAAGCTACAATAATCTGCTACATCTGACTCGTTATTATACGCAAAGATAAGGAAGAAACAGCAATTTCAGACTCATTAAGTTTTTAAAGACCTCTCAGTGTAATTTGTCACCTGAATCGCAAACTAGGACTCTTGAACACTGTGTCGCTACACGTAATCCGCTATGATCCATACCGTTAGGTATTCCATGCAACGTTCAAGTGTCTATAGGCAGGAACAAGGAGGAAAAATTAAATTGAAAATTTCCTTTCAGCTGCAATTTCTTTGTACGCGACTAGTTTGGCTTGTCAAATTTCTTCATGGGAATATGCGTGTTGGTCGAGGAATCGAAAAAGGTTGGTACAGTTTTTCGCCTACATTAAGAACTGGAGCTCTCGAGTAACCGATTGGTAGACGTATTACTATCATCAATACCGTTAGGTATTTCGTGTAACATTTAAGTGTCCGCGATGAATAGGGCCCAGACGAAAAATCAAAGCTCGAAACTTTCGCTACGAGATAAATGTGCCAATTCATTGACATCCTTGCACCATATTTAAAGAAAAGGAATCTTCGTCCCTTCTATAGAAAAAATTGAAAATAAGTAGAAATAGTTGAAAATGTAAAATACAGACACGACGCTGTTATATATCGCTGCAACATATATATATATCGTTTATATCAAATACGAAAAAAGTTGTATTCTATCAGAACTTTGAGATCAATTCTAAATAATATCTTGGACTATTTAGTTACAGAATCGTAGTTGTTTACAAAGATGATTAATTACAAGTTGTCCCATGGAATGATCAATCGTTGGAAAATAGATCGTGCCAAATTCTCTACATTCCGATCTAATTTTACATCTGTCCAGCTTAAACAATGAGTCAAGCAATTAAAAAAAGAATACTGTTTTAGGTTCTTTTTTTATTTTTAGAGCCAACGAATACTCTTGTACGCTCGATGAAGACGCCAACACTGACAATTCACGGAACTCGTCTTTAACTCGTCATACAAAATCCAATCGATGCAAAGTCGAAGCTAATCGAAACCGTAGTTCAATCGGCAACAGACACGCCCCTCACTTTTTTCCAAATAAAACACCACTGTCGTTCTTTCTCTTAATCAATCAGGCTTATATAAATTATTCGGAACAAAGTCCCAAGTGTGATAAGTATGAATAATTATATTGGGTATTCTAAACATTAAGAATCGCTTAATTCTCTATAATCAGAATTACGTGAATCATCTTGTTAACAGGAAAATATTACTCAATCAATTGTGATTGATTGGCGCAAAATGAAATTTATAAAACGTTGATACGAGCTTATATATAACTTTCAACGTTAGATTAAATAAAGAAAATAAAATTAGACGAATAAAGAGTCAGGTCTAAGTCTAAAGAGTTAGCGCGTTCTCTGGCTCATCTTCGAGTTAACAGCGTTCGACGTTGTTCGTCTGTCGTTAAACAATTTCTTAACTTTAGAAAAGCAACTTATCTGCTTCAATCCCGAGACATACAGATTTTTTTCCTTTTAATATTACTTTTAATATTACAAATTTTTTTGCTTATCAACACAAGAATAAGATCAGGATATAAGAATTGGAAGATCGCAACAGGGTTAAATGATCAAAATAACAGAAGGACCACATCTTGCTTCTTACTCTGTTTAGAAGAATCAAACTTTTGCACGAAGCTGTACGAGCATAAATACATATTTATACACGCAAGACAGCGTGAAATCGCCAGGGGCGTGATCGTGAAGTCAGCGAGTATTCGGCGACCGGCAGTCGGCCAATGATATCGCGATTCTCTCCGTACCATGGACAAGGACCAGCAATTAGATGACAATCAAACCAGAGGAAAAGTGTGTCGAAGACTCGGGGACCGCGCGAGAAACGGGTCAGACCACTGCACCGTCCACCGTGTTTATTATGTTTAACGGTTTTGTAACGAGGCGATTGACGCGGGCCCGAGCGCGTCGAGAATCGCTCGATCCGATTAGTCGACGCGATTTTGATCGGCCACGTCGATCGCCACTTCCAAGCTTTGTATCGTCGGTGCTAGTCGCTTGGAAAATTCGAATGGCCGTGCTTTCCATTCGATCGTCGGATCCCAGTCTTTTTTACGAGTGCTTCCAGTGTAACGGATCGACTCCTTCTTTTCTTTTTCTTTTTCACCATTCAGTTTAAAAAATATTAACTTTTCAACCATGGAAAATCCTGTAACGTAATATGCATAATGTATTTGGGATTCGAACTAGAAGATGACAGGTTCTCTGATATTTATGTTTCCCGATAGAAATTTTTTGATACAAAAGATCGACGCATCGAAGTGGTCGAGGTGATTCGTTCTGTTAATAAAATTATGTCGGCTAATTCTCTAAACTCTCAGGCTTGGTATTTATAGTTGCTGATAATTTTTGGACATGAAAGAGCAGGATATTTTTGTTTGAAGTTGTTGCGTCAATAAAATTATGTCGAGCAACTTTCTAAACTTTTACACTTGGTATTTATATTCTCTAAACATTTTTTGGTTTCTAATTCTAGAAGATTATAGGTTCTTTGGTATTTATGTTTCCTGATAATTTTTTGATACAAAAGACCGAGACACTAAAGTGGTCGAGGTGATTCGGTTTGTTAATAAAACCATGTCGAGTAATCCTCTGAACTCTTAGACCTGATATTTATATTTCCTGATAATTTTTGGATATAAAAGACGAGAATATTTTTGTTTGAAGCTGTTAAGTTAATAAAATTATGTCGAGTAACTTTCTAAACTTTTACGCTTACTTAGACTTACTTACTTAGACGTACTTAGACTTGGATCTTGTTTGGACCTGAACTTTATTTTAAACTCGGATTTTCTGATAATTTTTTGGATTTTAATTCTACAAGATTATAGGTTCTTTGATATTTATGTTTCCTGATAGATTTTTCATACAAAATGAGAGACATTGAAGTGGTCGAGGTGACTCGTTCAATTAATAACATTATATCAAACAACTTTCCAAACTTTTAGACTCGATATTTATGCTTCCCGATAACTTTTAGATACAAAATATCAAAATATTCTTATTGGAAGCAGTTATGTTAATAAAATTATGTAGAATTATTATCGACTTGATATTTGTATTTTCTGATAACTTTCTGACACGGAAACCTTACCAAACCATTTACGTTTGTAGTGGTAATAAGATTACGTCAATCGGTTCTCTAAACTGAAAATCTCTTTTATAGTTCTCTGTTACAGCGCTAACGGGACTTAGTATTCTGTATAAAGCAACAGTACATGTAGCATCACAGACCGATATTTTCACATCGATTTAATATCGTGTAACTCGGCTAGATATTTCGATATTCACGACGATTAATAGAACTTAACCGAAGGAAAAGTACTAAAATCTCACAAAATTTTCGGTATAGAATCGTCGAGATATTATCGTTTATGCGACCATGTTGGCGTACTAGAATACCGAATTAATCTCCGCAGCGGCTGTGACCTTTAATTCGCTAATCTTAACGCGTATAGTTGGATCTAACACTCACCGAGCATGATCCAGATCTCTCTTGTTGCCGAGCAACAGAGCAGTGAAGTAGGATGGCAGACGTAAGTCAGCTAGTTGCTTCAGCAATCCGCGAGCTTCCTGAAAACTTCGTTTGCACGTCACGCTGTAAACGACCACGAAAGCCTCGCCCCATCGTATGTGAGAGTAAAGGCAACCATTTTCCTGAAAAACGAAAGAAAAAAGATTAGTACGACTATCGAATAGAAAGCGAGATAAAAAGCAGAATTAAATAGCGATCGAACAAACAATGACGAAGTTGCTATTAAATGGCACAGAATATAAATGAAACGAATCAAGTAGGAAAAAATGAACCTGTTTCGATCGATTAAGGATCGTTCTACAGTGACTGAAATTTGCATAAACTCGTCTCTGTCGTATTATTCTACTCGATGTGAAAAATATTCAAGAGACTGAAAATCGTAACTAAAAGAAGGAATCTGGCGTTAAATTCTGCTCAACTTCTCGAACTTGATCGAACCATTCCACTGGACGTAACGTAACACTTAGAAATTTTAGAAAGTTGGGGAAAAAATGGCGGGATAATCGTGGCAACTTTTCTCTTACGTAAGCCACAGACGAAACTGGGTCCATGTAACTTCCAGTTTTCCTCCCGCGGAATAACTTTAAAAACAAACAGAGAGAGAAAGAGAGAGAGAGAGAAAGAAAATTTCGATTTCACTTTCGACCCGAGCATTATCTTATCCCTTCGGGAAAAGAGCTGAATTTCATTGAACCACCGTAAACGAAAAACGAGATACACGACGAGAAATAATTTTCTTCTCATTTCTACCAGTTCGAATTTTTGCATGAACGGCGCCGCTTAATTAACACGTTAATCAACATTCCTGAACGAGCGGCTGGAAAGTCCCGATCTAGATCTCGGATGGTCGCGCACGCGCGCCGTTTCACTTTGCTCTAGCCCCACGTATACACACGTGGAGAAGAGAATTATAATCGAGCCCGAAGCTAGCCGGCGATTCGGCGGCGATTAAACGCCAGCAAATTGCCCGGTCGCGCGATAATTGAAATAGAAACGGCCTAAACCGGTACCCACCACGTGACCACGTTCTATTTTCGAGGCACGCTCGAGGCCTCACCTCTGACCTTCCGACCGATCGTCGATGCTCGAAACACTTCCGACCTGCTGCACCACGAGAAGAAGATCGGAGTCACTTCCTTTACGATTCTTTCAGACGTTTCGAGAATCGTGTCGTTTCATGGAAACGAGCTTTCGCTTTATGTAGTACGCTAGTTAAAGATTCGTTTATGCTAGTCTGCTTTGACTCGTAATCTTTGCGTTACTTCTTTAATCGAAACTGGTTAATGAGTTTGATTTGACTTTGTTTACAGAGTAACCAGGTTCCTCGAATTTTTCCTCCAAATATTCCACGCGTTTGTATATCCTATTCTACAGAAAAGTTTAGAAAATCATTTCATCGAAGCTATTGTACGATCCCTAGATCCTAATATTATTATTCTGTATCGAATTTCCAAAATCTTTTCCCTCGAAGAATCCTACGCAACCTAAATTATTCCTCGTCTTGCTTCTATCGTGCAAAGCACACAAATCAAATCACTCAGCACCCCAAGCTCTATCTCCCGCCAAACGATCAAGCAAAGCAACGTCCAACGCGCAATGATTCGATTCTCTAAATTCCCCAAAATTCCTCCAAAATTGTTTAAACCGTTGCTAAAGCAATTAGAAACCTGCTACCTAATCACCACTTGTAGCTCTACATCTTTAACCAGCTTCGTCTTACACAACGACTCGATCGATTTCCAATTGAACGGAAGAGAATCATCGACAGAAAGAGAGAGAGAGAGAGAGAGAGAGAGACCCAATTCCGCGTTCTAATTGCTAATGCATCTATCACGACGAAAAGAGTCGCGGAGCCACGTATCCTGGTGGCGCACGGCAGCGAGAAGCGTTTCAGGTTTAACGACCCGCGGAAGCTGTCGATTCTCGTAGCCGTTCCAATGCTTTCCCATTGACCTGGCACTGACAGCCAGCCGGTAATTATTACCCGGGAACAGGATCGACGAGATCGTGATCATCGACGATCGGTGTGTATAGGAAGGAAGGGTCTAAGCGCATTAGTCTCGCGGGATCGACCAAGGTGATCGTCGTGGCCGTGAACCTTTTCCATCTGCTAAATCGCCAAGCCTGGCATCTGGTCACCATAATTGGCACGACCTCGAGGACGTCTGTCACAACGGAGGAAGAGGAATTTTTCGAAGGACGCGGAAACAAACACCTGGTAGGCCGGCGAAGAATACGATGTTCGTTTGGTTGATGGATATGGGAAACGGGATGGAAGTGCTGTTTCCGCCGATTCGAAGATGATAGTGATCGAGGCTGTGATGACTCTGTGGAGATGTCTTTTCAAGGTTAGGATAGCTAGAGGATTTGGTTGAAGGCGCCAGTGTTGAAATTTGAAGGGAGAAGTTGGTAGATTTTAGAGAGTGAAACGTCGTTATTATATTTCGGTGTAAAATTTGGAAGTTCGGTGTGGATGGACGAATCTGTTGCAGCGAAATAGAATGTTTAGGAAATTGAGAAACTATTAAAAATATTTGAAAATTATTCTTGAGAGGATGTTGGAAGATTTCTTCGGAAGATTAGGAAATTATTACATCATTGTGAAATTGTGATAAAGATCACTTAACGTGTGAACTAACGATCCTGAGAATTGAACGCTTCCAACCAAAACTTCAGTTTATTAAAAGAAAGTAGAAACTTGGAGATGATCGACAGTTTTAAGAACGAGATTATGGGAAAGTCAAAGGCAGTTTGGAAATATCTTGTGACGTAGGCTAATGATTAAAAAATTCACTGTTTTAATAGTTTCCTGCATGTCGTAACGTTATACGTACTTGGAAGCTATGGCACCTAGCTCGAATGTAAATTTTGTACATCTATAAATAACTCTCTTACTACCAAGAAAATGACTTTCAGACGTAGTCAATCTTCGAATTCTTGTTTTTCAAACATCTCAATCATACCTGCCTGATGTTCGAAGAATTTTCTCACACCTACGACATTTCCTTAAGCACGTTCCTACAGTGATATATTGAAGGACGTTTTGACATGGTCTATTCCATGATTTACTACCCACTTCCATCCTCCATTATCCGATGTCCATGTATGCTTTCTAACCCTTTACGGTCGAGGAGAACGTTGCATTTTCCTTCAGACGTCCCACTTTTTGCATGGGTCGCGTTTAACATGTCAAAATTAATTGTATCGTTTATTTCAAAGACTTTTAATTACCAACAACGAACGTAATAATTCAATGATACAGGCTATAACATACTGAAATATGAAAAAAAAAAAAAAAACACTGGGTATAGTTTCTTAAATGGGATTTATAACTGTACTTAGTCTACAATATCCTCGATTCTACGTCTCAATAAATGCCATTGAAATTAGAAAATTACAACCCAGAGCAATCTTTCTAAAACTCCATTTCTGCACTATTTCAAGCTGATTAATTTTAGTGATTAAAATAGATAATGAAATATTCTTCCTAAGAGCTGCATGTCTTTTCTATCTATAATAATATAATCTTAATTTAACTAACTTATTTTAATCTCATCCCTTACTGCTATCTTTGTCTTTCTAAATTTCTCTATTAAAATGCATCGAGTCGAAAAATGAACGATCATTCGTCAAGAAGATGCGTGTACACGCCGATAGCACCGACGCGTCCATTCAATTCAAATTTTTCGAGCATTCTCCAGAAGAAATCAAAATTCTTTCCGGGCGAAATTCAAGGACGAAATTTCGCCAACGACGACCCAGTTTGGCCACAGAGGGTTAAATCTCTCATACATATTTAACGATCGATGGTAATCGAAGCGTGGTTCAGGATAGCACGTCGAATTATGCAACGCAGGGGCTCACGAGTCGATCGTTGTGAAATCATTTCGCATGGTGTTTGTCCATGTGGCAACGCGTATCGCTGCACTCGATAAACATTCGATATGATTCACAACAATTCCAGGAACGGGCATGTAATTAATTTTCCTGACGAAACGATTCGTCGATGTCGCGACAGTAGGGACGATCGATTGGCCGGTTTCGTTGCTCGTTATTTTGAAAATGGAGAGGATTTCGCAAGGATTTCGGGCGAGTTAACGGGAATGCTTTCGTTTGGCATCGTTTCACCGACAATTTCGGAAGTTTTAAACATTTCGATTGGAATTCATATCGAAGAACGTAGCCAGCCAAATATTTGCTTTTTAATTGTTGTGAATGAGATCGGTATGGATGTTCCGAAAATTAAACTCCCTTCCATATAATATTTTACGTTTCAAACATTGTTTCGAATGATATTTGGCAGTTCGAGAAATAGCTTAAACCGACACGAAATCTTGTGGATTTAACTTGCTGTGGATAGAGAAGATCCAGATGGAACGTGATTAACATATATTGGAATTAACTGTTTCAGGAATGAATATATTCTTAGAATTGCGAGAAACATTTTCTTTACAAATTATAGTTAATAACAGGACTGCATTTTTCCTGATATTTTCGAAAATAATGCGCTTTAAGATTATGGTCTAGTTAGTGAATAATTTAGATTAAATATACTAAAACTAAATATCACGCACTTCTATACCGATAACGAACCAACAACAGACCTGATCTAACTTCATTAGTATAAATAATATTCCTACTAATATTTAAGAAAAACTATGACAAATGACAAAAACCTTACAACGTTACAAAAACCTATCGACGTTTCAATTTACGCTATTTCTTATATCCTCTGATAATCTCCTGCCAATATATTCAATTTCGCGACAGGAGACTCGTTTAGCTTATCGCTCAATCCTCTGAGAAGACCATCACAGGCTCATACTGTTCGTAAAACACGGCTGCTATTCCTAACGACCCGCCAACAATTACCGAAACGACGAAGCTTAACGAATCCCACGGCTTCGTAACGAGAAACACTGAAAGTCGTAAAAGGATCCCGTGGCTAAACGCGATCGGTGTCGGTTTTTAACTGCGTCGACCGTTAACAGGACACTCGGATAGAACGAAACGAGCGACAGACGACGGTCGTGTTGTCCATTTGAAATCGATTCAGGTGGGCGAGAGAACCGCGCGCGCTTTAACGCCCACGCGATCCCGCGGGATAAACGACGATCGTCCAGAACAAGTTATGTCTCCGCTGCGTGTACCATCGCGTAGATAACGATCCGCAACTATTCGCGCGACCAGATACCGATATTGTCTGCTAATAACGCGGCCCTCGATTACAGCACTCCGCTTTGCGACCTCTCTGCGAGGGTCCTTCTCTCCGTAACAGTTCCGTAAACACGCTTCAATTCCGGTATCCTGTGGCGAGTCACCTTTTTGCGCGCAGGTTCAGAATGCAAAGTATATTGCAACGTTTGTGGACAATGCGAATGCACAGGGTGGTCCGTGACTGGGGTGGTAGAAGCGGGCACGATGGTGGTGATTCTGCGTGAAAAAACAAGTGGAAAATGCGGGATAAGATTTCTTCGTACGACGCTTCGTTCGTGAGGAAATCGAGGTTGAAAATTTATCGAGTGTACTTGAACTTGCCTTAGCGCAGATCACTTTGCGTATGAACAAACGATCAGCAGAAGGTTGTTGTACGTGCGAAAATAAATCAAGATCGTGAGATAGAATCTCTTCGCTTAAGCCGCCGTTTTCAAAGAAATAAAGTTTGAACATGTTCAGTTAAAAATGGTACGTTTGTGCATGGTATTGTACAAATTCTTGTCTCTCTGGAACAAAGCGTCTTGTGAAAATATTTTATTCCACATTTTTTACTTATTTTCACACGCAGCTTAACCTGCTGTCGATTATTGACTCTTGTTCGCTGCAAAATTAGACAAGTTTCATTTTCCAACTTGTTTTTCTCGAAAACGAAACCCGTGGAACAATTTTATTTTTCATCTTCGCCTTATCTTTTCTCGTACAATCACCCCGTACACATTTGTATCATCAGTTACGGACCTTCCTGTATTGTGCGTGCTATACCAAACATTTAAAAATTCCACTAGGAAATGAGTTTTTATGCGTTAACTCCGCTGTGGTTTTCTCGTGTTCACAATTTTCGTGGAGATAATCTTATTTTCGTTTTAACGAACAGAAAGATCTCTAATGTTTTAAACTAAAAAAAAAAAAAAAAAATCATGCGTATCACTGACGATTCTTTCATGCCCGCTTCGAATTTAAAAAATTGTCCAACGATAGAAGAATAAAAAGTATCGCTCTTTCATTTAATTCTCTTCCACATGCAAAAGAATATTTTCTACGAAATATTCTACATCTCGTAGAAGCTGAATATGCAGCTATGTAATTTAAGAGAATAGCTTTCACTTAAAAGATTCGACGACTCGAAACCTAATCAGCGAACAGAAAGAAAGTTAATTAGATTACCAAATCAGGATACAAACCGTCTTCCAGGTGATCGTTTTAATTAGCTAAGGTATGTAGTCAAATGACATGTTCGTTTCAGATTCAATGGGCATTCTTTGATATTCGAAAGCTATCGATTGGGTAACTTCATAAATTCGAGTAGTATTACCAAATACGAGTAGTACAGCGAAAAAGCAACTTCAAGGTTTCACGCAAGGTTTCCATCACCCAGACAGATGGAAGATCTATTTGGATAAACGGAAGTGGAATGTGTTATTTATGGAAACATTGGTCGAAAGAAACGATTCCTACATTATTCGATAAAATAATTCCAACCTTTTTCCTTTTTTTCTCCAATTTTTGCCATGAACTTTTCATTTTGCAATTCAACGTTAGACGTGTAAAAACACCTTTAAGATTTATTGCAGACATTTAACGAGTCCTCAATGGAGGCTGCAAGACGATGTTGAATAGCAGGCATAAAGATCGCCTCTGTCATTCCGGTGTATCATTATTTGCTAAGCAAGTATGCGCGTAATTTTCTCGAAGCAACGACAAACAGAAGTAACGCGATCGTTAGACAGCAAGGTGGACTTCAATTTTATGGTGCTTTTAAGACGTCTGTTTGACTGTACTTCACCGGTGTATCATTTTGAATGGTGCAAAACCTTTGAAACTCGCTTGCGCAAAGAAGTTTTATTTCTTACTCGAGGCAATCTTCGTCTTTAAATAATTATGCACCTCGTAGGATTTTGAATGAAGGATTGTTAAATTTTACTTTTAACAGACCTCATATAGGCAATCGAAATACTGTAATTATTAGATCGTGCATTTTTATACGTTTGTATTTGAAAGCGTAAAATTGCGCAGAATGCGCGTAATATATGTAAAACGAAAAGAAAACAATATGTATAAAATATGCAAATTACAATGCTTTCTATAATACTCGATAGATAAAACAATTTTCTAGCGAGGCTCTACTATTTTAATTGTATTCTCAAAAATATGAATTTGCATGGAAACCCGCAATTCAGTAATTATACGAGTCTACATCCTTGCGAAGTCTGATCCTTGGAATTTCATGCAGCGTCAAACAGTTCGTCGTGTTAATTATACCAACGAGCATACATATTTTACCTATTGCACGCCTATGCTTTCCTATTAAACGCGTGCACTTGGTTACATCGTACATGCACTTGCATAAGAGGCTGGCAGAAGAGTGGAACTATCCACGACACGGCATGACGCGGCCTGGCAATATCTTTTCTGCTTCTATCGTGTCCCTGAACGCTTCTTCCGCAACGAAACAATGCCCCTTTTCAAGGGCTCGCTTACGAACACCGGTCACGTGTCCTGTTCCACGGCAAGATCGTAATTAGAAGGGAAAGGAGAGAATAGTCAGGGGAGTAAGTGAAATTTTTCTTGTCGGCGCTGCGTTAAACGTCGAACGATGAGAGCACAGGTGTACGATGACGTTGACGATTGTTTGAAGATATGCCGAGGGAAGGAAGAAGATGTGATTAATCCATTAGCTGAGAATTCGTGATCATTCGGTGATCACGAGAAGTAGTTTATTTCAGCTTGCTGGGAGCCACAAATTTTTATATTTCAAGCTCTAATTTCGGGAACCGATCGTAGTGGTTTAAGATATTCGACACGAAATCGAGAAGACACATTATACGTACCAATAACAATTTTTGCGTGTGTCGTTCAAACTTGAGATACTTTTTAAGGTAAAGGCAAACACGTAATTCGACCGGAAATTTTAGTAATCGATTACAATGGGTTAAGAAGATTCAATGCAAAATTGAAACCATTTTCGTACATTTTATTTTATTAAAAAAAAAAAAAAAAAAAAAAAAAATCGTAATTGAGTAGAAAATAATAAGAACGAATTTTAAAATCAACCCTAGTTCCATGTTTCTCAAGAGTCCTCCAGATCTCCGTTCTTTGGATATTTTTACTTAAATCTATGCAAAAGTTTTAAACACTTAACTTACTTATACCCTTCGGTTGGTCGCATAAAGGTTAATTTAATGCTTTACGCAATATAGAAAGAAATGGCTGCATGAAAAGATTAATCACCCGTAATCTTGCATCAGTAACTCCAATTAATTTTCTCGAAATAACCAACAACGATCAATGACATTTTATCACCGTTTCGTTTCATCTGTGTTGGCTCAAACCATTCTCTTTTCTTAATTCCTTTTCGCAACGGTAACCACGATCTCAGGCGATCGATCTTTCATAGACGTGACTTCCTAAATGGGCGTACAAAAGACACGCAATGCCATAAGATTTACGACAGGTCGATCCTTTCTGGTTAATACTTCACGCAGAGGAAACACGTTTTATTGCCGCGGGAGGGAAAAGCTGAATGACTTCATAAAATCGGCGACGTTTACGACTCGATCCCCCTCCCGGGTATTAAAATCGAATTTCCAACAGCCATCTCCGCCCACCGTGTGTCGTTCGTTTCACAGACGATTCCTCTGTCGTGTCTTAATTACGATTCGATTCCTCTTCCAAGAGGATCACGCTACCACTTGCTTGTCTTCTGTACGAAGAGGAAAAAGGTATTACGTTGGGTTGACGCGCATAAAGTTCGAATATTCATATTTTATTCGATTTTAGAATCAGCAGCTACTATATACTTCGGGCGTTTCATTTCTTCCATACTTTGTTTCTTGAACAAAGTGATTATTTTTTAGTTGCAGCACGAGGATCCAACGATAAGTAGACTACGGATTTTTATGCAATTTCATAATTTTACGAAGAGAACTAGAAAAATCTACGTAGTAATCTATTTCGTCTACAGAACATTACAACCAGCATTTCATTTTCGACATTCTATGTGTCCTTTGTATATTATATGTATTCTGTGGATTTTCGCATCTTCAAATTTATCGTAAATGCATAAAAGTGTAAGTAAAGACCGTAGCCTGTTAACAGGATAAATCTCTACAGACGAACGAAATTCTTAGCCACGGAGAATAATTTCAAATGGGTTAAAGAAGAAGAAGATTGCCCTATGTTACACGTATACCAGCACCCGATAGTAAGATTTATAATTAAAAATTCTACACACCAAGGAGGTCTTCTATAATTATAGATTCTACATTGTAAAGATTTACGAGCAATATAAGAAATCGTAAAGTTATATTTTGAAAATTTTTGCGACGAGATCGTTCAACAATTTCGACACACTGAAATCCACAGCTCTATCACGGAATGTGCAAAAATGTTGATAAATGTATTGCTTGCACGACGAACTTCCTTGCCCTTTCCTTTCCTTATCTATGATACCATCGACAAATTACAATTTCCATACTATCAACGTGTGTCTAGCGCTATCAGTGGACTATAAACAGTTAAAATAACCTACATCTTCGCCGATTTTAGTCTTACCCGGACATTCGATACAAAAAGACGAAGCAAAGGGCGAAAAATCGAACGACGAATGAAAGAATGACACTGATCTGTTATATTACTTAATTTTCCTCTTGGACTCGTTCTATCGTATGACGTTCGCTGCCAGGTATTCTATCCGGTCGCACAGGCTGTCTCTACTCGCGAAATGTACTGTTATTCTTTATATAGACGTCCACCTAGTCGTATCAGCTGAAAGATAGAGTATCGGGTCGCGCGTGGGTGGCTTGGCGCGAGTTTAAGACAGTTTCGGTTCGCATACTACCTGACGAAGTCGAATGAAAGCGGCGTGGTAACGCGATACACAAGGGAAAGGTGGAATATCTCGATTCCATTGAACTCGCCTCACGAGCCAACGAAACTGGTCAATGGGCCTGCATAACCGATCGAATCTCTGTTGACGTTTCTAATATAATGCCATCTTTATCCTTTAAGGGATGTTTAATCCTCGGATCGCGAAGGCTGGCTCAATAAAATATTCACCATACCGTTTATTTATGTATATTTAATAAAAATGCGCTCTTATACATGGGAAAAGTATTAGGTCATCCCGTAAGTAATTTAGTCGTTGTTTTTTTTTGTATGCTAGAGGAGAATAAAAAATATTAGCGATACATCGGTGATGAATTTTCCCGTGCATTCGTAGTTCATCGTCTCTCCCTGTTAAGTTTCCTGTTCCAACTTTTCTGAAACTCCATTAGTAGCAACTTCGAACTTGTTTCAAACTTTTTTTGGTAGACTATTTACAATCAATTCTCATAGAGAATTATAACTTGGGCTATAAGAGTTCATAGTATTTTTTATTCTAGTTGAATCTAATGCTTCAATCTAAAGGGTATTGTCTTTTTAGTCTACGGACCTGATCCGTCGTGTCAAGTATTTGGGTAACTAATGGGATTTGGTGGTTGTTAACTCTTATATTATATCTGTTTCTGAACTTGGATATTTCTTCTTTGACTGTGGGTATCTTAAAGTCGCGATGTATCGTTTCGTTGGTAACATACCAAGGTGCATCTATTAAGGATCTTAGAGTTTCTGATTGGAATCGCTGGAGAATTTCTATGTTGGAATTACTCGCTGTTCCCCATAGTTGGATCGTTTCAAACTTGGCTACCAAAGTGATCATGTTACTTGAGAGATGGCTCAACATAAATCATACACAGCATGCAAAATAAACAGCGAATTGTCAGGACACTCTGCTCTATGGGTATTTATGTAAAAATATATAAAATGTACGAAAGTACATATATAAAGCATGTAAAATATGCAAAGTATGTGGCATTCGTTGCGATATTGAATCAACGACGTTGTTGCTTAAGTCTCGCATCTTTAGCCGCATTGCTAAAAATCCGAACTTGCCCAGATATCGCTAATCTACTCGCGACAAAACAAATTTCTAGTCTCCGTTTCTTTAGCTGTTTTCAGTAGAGACACGCGTTTACATAAATATCCCGAGTCTGCTTATTATCCCCGTTCATTAAACCGGACAATGCCGGTAAACAGAGTATCGCTGTAAAAGGGTTAAAAGGGGTGGACGACACGCGGTTGCATAAAATGGTACGCGCAGCTTTTCTCGTTTCACCTGACCTTAATTACCAACCGGTCACGAGGCTGCTACAGGTATCTGCCGAAGGGAAATAATTAATGCTGGCTCGAGTCCTTTAGCGTCGGGCTGCGCCGATGAAAAATGGCCCTTCCGACGGTCGCCTCTTTGTTCCTGGCCACAGCCATGGCTATTTTCGGAGAGGCTACCGCGTCGAACGTTTTTAAAAATTGCATCGGTGCTTTGACGTGTTTCCGCGGTTTATTTGCACACGTGGGAATTCGACGATTAGCAGAATTTCAGTGACGGTCGTCTGGCAAAAAGAAAGCGTCGTTCGCGATCTTTAACCTTCCACAAAGACAATTTTCTTCGCTTACGAAAGTGTTTCGAATTTTTCAATTTACTACTCGGGGATCTAAGAGTTCATAATTATTATAAAAGAACCTTTTGATTCCAATATTGAGAAGATTAACAGTGAATGAAGTAAGATTTTAAAAGTGTATTTAAAAAATATATTATTTATGTAGGTTTCAACTGTTTCGAATTACACAACGTTATACATGGTAGATATTTAATTTTTCAAACAGCGAGTGATGTACAATTTTTTGGATTTGGAGAATGTACGATTTTAAGATTAATATTGGTGGAAGATACCTTGCCATATACTCTGACACGTATGCTTTAATACAATTTGCAATACGTAAGCTTCTTAATTCCATTTGAGGTACTATTGGAATGACGTGAATAATTTCTACGATATTACCAACATATATAAATTACAATTTCTTATACTATACCAATAATAAATAAAATTGCAAGTACCGATATGTCATACCATATTAAGCATACGATATTTTCCTCGCTATTAAAATGTCCTTTGCATTCATTTTTAAATGCATATTACCAAAATCCGTAAAATCCCCAGGCATCCCGTGTGGACGAATGGAATTTTAAAGGCCATTGACGCTTTCCAGCCACCCACCACTGCAATATCTTTTTTTTTTTTTTTTTTTTTTTAACTACCACACCTTAAATCACTAAAAAGAAACAAAGTATCGCTTGTCCTTTGTTTCCCTTCGTCGTGAAAGCGAGTTATTTTCGCGTGCGTTGTAAAAAGGCGAACATTATGTTCCCCTAAAGCTCGACGATGGTGTGGAGTGGAAAAAGTCACGCGAATAAAAACGAACAATAATTGACAAAAGTTCTCGAGTCGATCGTATCTTATGGATCAAACGATCGTCCAAGGATGTTATCACCCGACATTCTTGGAACCAGAAATAAGCTCGTTACCGTTTTTACCTCCAGCTTGTCGCGTTTCGAGCTTACGTACACGAGGCTGATTTTTTCCAAGGCCTTCTGCTGATCATCCATAGGGATCGATGATCAGGATCGTTTCTTATATCTACGTAACTATCTTGGAGAAATTTCTGAACTTTTAGAGCGTAAAAATAAATCGAAGTAAATATACCAAGTAGTTTAGATTAAATCGTACAAGTTTGATTTCCCGAGGAGACTTCGAGTTTTCGTCTGGTTAAATTGCGAACATTGGTAGATTTTGTCAATCCGTTCGCGAAGACAGACTATAAAAAAAGACGTATTAACGATAAGACGCAAACCACGTAAACGAATGCATCTACATACGAAATCGATAACGTTGCTCAAGAATGTGAAAACGTTTCTGGATTCATATTGCGTCTTAACCACGTCGACTTATCTTCCAACACCGGTAGATTTCGTCATTCTGTTCGTGAAAATACAGTCTACAAAGATGGATACTAAGAAACGTAGATTCGCGTGTTTGGCGAATGGACGCAACACTTGCTTAAATATCACACTACTATACTACGATACCATAATCTAAATCAAACCAATCACTTCGTGCTCTTATCACGGCAAATCTCCGCTACTGATATCGTATACGTTTGCTCCATTTTTCATCGCGTATCATTCATAACTGCGAGCATAGAGATCTGTAGTCAGTCCACAATCCCGATACAAGAATCTCAAGAAGTTTCTAAAGTATCATTCGAACGATCAATATTATCCTGAATATTTGAAGTCTTCGACATCGTATTGAAAAATAATAATAAAGTGTTTCTTACGTATGACAATGTCGAGAACCTCGAATATCGACAATGATGTTGATCGTCTGAACGCTCCTTAATTTCATACCGCGTTTTACCTTCGTATCGTCACACAGCCTATTGAGCCTGTCGCGTACTGGCAACAAATAAACAAATCGATAAATTCCACGAATAAATTGCTGAAAGACAAAATGGTCTTCTGTAACTTTGCATTTCTCGCAAGATATTGTGAGTGTGCGCAGCAAATCAACGTCGCAGCACGGTTCCTGGGACGAATCCGCTAGCCGTTCGCCGCAGCCGGGGATACAAGCCAGGTAAATCCGTTACGATGATTTATCGGATGATTAATGCCGTGCAGAAACAGCGTCGTTAAATTCGGCGCTGGCCGCTGGCGCGGTTGGTAGACCGGTCGCGCTTAATTATCAATTAACCACGGCCCTCCCACGCTGCCAGGACGATCGCGATCCTCGCCAGCGCTCCGTTCCGCTTCCCTTCTTCCCAAGGGGAATCGTTTATTTCGAACGGTTCGCGCGCCAGAACAATGGGAGAATTGGGGAAGTGTGCCACGCGAAGCATACTCGTCGTCCATCGTGTCGCTGTCCAAGGAACACACCTGGTCGATTTCAACGTGCTACACCTCCGCTCACAAGTATCGGGACACTTGCAAAAGGCGGAGCTATTCTTAGGAATGATTAGAAAAGTATTTAAGAGTCGCTATCCGGTGTCAAACTTACGTAAGGACACACTGACTCGCGAAAGTATTCGAATATTTAACGTAGGAAGCTTCGATGTACGTATCACGCGTGTTATGTAAATTAGTTCTGTAACGAGACACGGTTGTCGCGATTATATCATTCAAATTTGAGACCAAACTGAGCATGTACATAGGAATTTCAATATATCTATGGCAAACGTAATTTATCATATATCGCGTCTCTGTTCGCAACAGTTGTTGCGAAAGATCGTAGAAAATGAGCCTCCCATGTGTATTTCTCCTTGCTGCGTTTCGACGAAATTGGATATCGCGCAGTTGTTTCTAACACGGGTGTCTGTTATCGAACTTCGTAAACTTCAAACGTTTCTCGCGTTCGTTGTACGTAATTAGAAAATCGTGGTTGAAAATATTCTTTTGAACAGAAGCCTTATGTTTCGAGAGTCATTTCTGAAATGCCGAAAAAATAGAAGGAAACGCGGAGCCAACAGAAGAGATAGAAATAAGCGAACTTGCATAACTTCCGAGAGAAACTAAAAGAACATCCGATCGAGGTTCTCCGCTAGGATAATCGTGGAATCGATGTAGAGGGAAGGAGGCACTGTGCGAATCTGTTCCCCTTGCACGATAGACCGCGTGTATACGATACAAATCGACCTTATAAACGGTTTCCAAAGCGCTTATCTCACCAGCTAGAGATTTACGTGACGAGGAACAATGCACGATGGAAATATTAATCGTGGCGGGACGGGGTCGGGACCCAGGCAGCAGCCACCTAGCCATTTGTTGCTCGACTTCCTACGTGCACGGTGTGTGCCTCTCAGGAGTGCACCTACCTGAACTCTGGCTGCCCTTGTTAGCCGGTTATTATTATACCCGCTGGAACACCTACCGAGATCCTCGTGATCGATCGTGCACCAGGGGACCGCGAACGAACCAGAGTTCCTTGGTGGAACCTCTCAGAAGCAGGGCGTAGCACAGAACCGACGTGTGCTTTAGCCAGATAAAGAGAAAGATTCCAAAGAGTTAGCGTGTTTCCTGTCTCACCACCTCCCGGACGATATTCACCTTTCTATACAGGGTGAGACCAATTATTTTGATAATTCCAAAGCTAACGATATTACGAAGATAAGGCTATGGATATGAATATATTTTTGGGAAATTCTCAAGTATAGCATTTCGACTCTACGTTGATAGAACGTCTCTACGATCGATAAACCTCTATCTATTTAGTTGCGCGAAGACTCGTTAATAGCTTAAGTGAGAAGTTGGTTCGAACGATGATTCAAGAAGACAGGATGCATCGTTCGCTTCTTCTCTTAGTACTTGTGTGTTTCGAAATTTCAATGATACTCTTAATACTCTTCCCTAACGATAAATACACAGGAGAGGTGTGATACGTCGTTGAGAAGATTAATAGAAGACAAGGGAGCTTCCAATTACTATAAACTTCCCATTTCTAAGCACAGGACATTCGTGAATCTTTAATACCACAAATATCAAAAGTTTCTCGACGTAAGGTGGTTTTATAACTTCTGTTTCAAATCTTCTGCGAATGTCGTTGATTCTGCGAAGAATATCTATTCTGTGTGTTTATGACACCCTCGAGCGTCAAATTAGAAGACCAAGCGCTCATGTTGCTCGTCTAAACCTATTTTCTCACGTTCGCCTACATTAAATCCAAGAAAGCTGTCGAAATGCTAGCAGTTAGCTGCCTCACCCTGTATATGAACCGCGTACCGTGGACTGTTCACATACGACGGCAAAGCAGACGGTGAGACAACGATTTCTTTGGAACGTTTTGCGCTACGTTCCAAGAGAAAACCTCCTCCTAACGACAGCGAGTACTTTCGCTTCCGCGTTACATCAGACGTTACTTGAAAATTGAGTTGACTTTCATAAATATCATTAGCAGAGGCCAGCTGTCAACGTGTATCTCACGGAGAGCATCGGCATCGAGGTTTCAACGTCGTCGCGGATTAAAGTCGGAATAAATCATTCTGAAGTCGCGACAGCCACATAGTTCTTGTTATATATATGTATCCGTATATACGTATATATTTATGCATACGTATATGTTTGTCGGTTACGATGGCGATGATGGAAGTGGTAGTGGTGGTTCTCTGTTGGGATGCAAATGAACGTTAAGAGTGCGTTCACATCATTTATCTCGGCGTCCCGGCGCACAGCCAAATACACGCCAGGTACCGTACACGCATAGAGGAAGGGGCAAGCCGAGAGTGACCGGCAAATAAAATTATCGTGTGCGCCTAATGGTGGCACGTACGGCTTATCAAGTAGATGCCGTGTCGCCGTGCTACGTGATCGCATTATGATACCGCGATCTCGTGAACGTAAGTGCTTGCGAAATGATTGGCAATGATTAAAATGTTAGGTTACGACGTACGAAATATTGTCTGATCCAAGTTTCAATTTGAATCGGAGCTATGGTTCGCTATCGATTACACTGCAGAAGAAGTTCCATCAGATTGCTACTTACGTTCGTTCTTAAAAAGACTTGTGCAAATACTATGTTCATTCGTGATGAAATTAGTAGAATCTCGTTATCCGCGAACGATCAAAATATTTGTGTGATTTTCTTAGACGAATGTACGTTCGGAAACATTAATTTGAGAAGGTGGAGGGCATTCCTTATTCTTCAAATTCGTATACGAATTTTCGAAACTTAGAACTACACTTGGAACGTACCATGACTACAAGAGTGTTTTTAAATTGCCACTTCGGAAATTATATTGTTTGATCATTGACGAACAATATATCGTTGCGTATGTATACCCTACATATTATATACTCATATACGATGCATTTACTTCGTAAAAATTGCAATTCCTGCGAAACTAAATTTCTGTCAATCTCTTCGCTATCAGCTTAGGCTTCTCTCGACGCCTAATATCCAAAAATCAAAACCCCAAGGTCCGTGTTAAAAGCATCCTCAGACTTGAACCACAAAATCCACCTATTAAATGCTTAATCGGGTCTGAAAGCCATCCCCTGGTGCACCTATTGCGTGTTATCCAGGATTGTTGGCGGAACAATCGATGATTAATGATCGGTCGATCGAGTGCTCGCCGAGAACGGGGCGTGGAAGGGCGAAGAAGATACAGGGAGGAAGATTAATTAAGTTCCAGCACGGACGAAGCAGGCATTTACATCAGTTAGCCTCACTTACAAGAAACATGCAACAAGCATCCCAGATGGGCAGAGAGAAAGACAGACAGGGAAGGAGAGAGAATTTATTGCCTCGAGGATTGGGCCCTCGTGTCTTGTGAATGCGCCTTAAGGCGCGTGCTGCTGTCACCGCGACCATCTTCACGGTGACAGTCGGCACGGTAACTGTCTTCATTGGTGATTGACATCACGATCGCGGTGTGTTCCTCGTGCTTGCACGCTGCTTGCACCACGGACCGGCCTCAACGGTTACAAAAAGAGGCGCGTCCGTCGTCGTTGTTCTCCTTTCGTTCCTCCTTGGCAGCTTGGGGCATCCGCCGCGCGTGCCCAACGGCCCGACAGCTTTCCTCCGGCGTATTCCGCACGCGCTTTTTTGCCGGATCGCGCGATCCAGCACTCGCTGGAGTAACTCGGCGACAAATAAAAAGAAGGTGTCGAGATACCTTCGGCGAGATTTATTTCGCGATGATGGATGTGCTGGGTGAAAATCTCCCTCTTAGCCGCGACAATGTTAAGCTAAAAATTCGTTAAAATGGCATTTCCCCTTTATCCTGTCCTTCATTTACACTTTAGCTGTGAAGCCGATGATCTTGCCTCTTCAACCCTTATCCACATTTTTGGAGATTAACTTTTACCCTTTACCTTACCCTTTGGACCATCTTTTGGCGAGTTAGCACTCGCGCCAACCAAGCTATTTTTCCAAGTTACGTCGTTGGATTTTCTTTGGTCACAAGCAATCATCGATTGCTTAAGTTATTTCTAAAAGCTCGATGATTGCTTTATAATTGCGTTGCAACGCGACCATTGCGTGCTAACTAAAAGTTCTCGAGTTGAACACGGACAGAAATAAAGTTTACCAGGTATATCAGTCGGACGTCTATCTATCTCGCAGTATACCAACAGAATGTCGCTTGAAAGATGTGGATAAAACTTGATATTGATAGCCAAGTTGACCCTTGTCTTAGCAATTGGATCGATATATCCTATGAAAATAAAATTGTAGGGGAAGATAGTAGGTATTAAAGGTCAAATACATTTACGTGCATGATTTGTAACCAGGGCACGAGCGTAAATTAAATCTGGATTAGGATATTAAAATACCGGTTCGAATATTAAACTCGGTAAGAGAAAAGTTTCTGATAGCTTGATTCAAGGTACGAGTAAAACCTGGATTAGGATATTAAGATATCGCCTGTGGTATTAGGCTTAAGAAAGTAAATCGTTATTAATGCGTAAAGGCGTCCAGATAGTTAAGAATCTGGATTTGAATTCTGGTCTTGTTTTCCATTGCGCCTCTTCGATATTTAACATCTATGTGTACCGTGTAGTATAAAATACGGATACACTTTCGTAAGCTGTTTCATTATTTCGATATCAAATGAATTTCTAACATGATTACCATATTAAGAATATAAAAAAATTGGAGAGATACTTCGGAAGTAAAAGTCGGGGAAAGATATCGAATATCGAATGTCGTAGATTGAATATAACAATAAAAGAAATACTTCGTGTAAAGTGAGTCACTTTTTTTCAGTGAAATATTTTGACACGCCTGCAGACATTAAAATCGTCGCGAGAAGAAAGTGCGACGTGAAAACAGTCTACGTCTTGTTATTGCAGCCGATGCAGAAGTCACGGAGGAGAAACCGCGATCATCTCCACGCGGTTAGGATCCGTTCAACTTCTGCAGGGAAAACAGGGTCGTGGTTTCAAGATGGCCGTCTGTGGACCGCGAAGGTGTGCATACTAAATGGAAACTGCCCACCATGTTAAAACCGTATTCGTACAAGACGGTCTAAGGTGATCACAGGTACAAGAGTCGTCATTAACCCTCTCGCCTTATGATTCCTTCGGTGGTACTACAGTTAGCTACTTAACTACTTCTTTATTGACTAAACGAGCGTTGCTCGTTCATCGTTAAAGCATCGTGTCGAATATAGTACCGAAATAGTATACATAATTGTTTTAATTGAAATCAATAAATTCTTTTCGCCAATTTATTAAACGCCACGAAGAGAACATTTTCTATTTTTCTAAGCAAGTTAACGCATCATCGAGTGGTTATAATTCATTGCATGTTTGCGAATCGTGCTTAGTCAAAGTCGTCGAACTAGTCAAAAATTTATAGCGGCACTCGACAGTAAACTTTCCAACGGTTTCTGTCCCATAGCTCGCTACACAAAGACCCTATCCTTCGAATAGGATGATTGCCAGATGTCGAAACACCTTCATAATATATTTTCAGCTAGCCTAAGGTCCCGCTATAAATCTTAGGATTTCTCTAGCCAAGGTTCTTCAAAGGAACAAACAGTCTTTGTCTTAACAGTCCGTAAATCTATCACCTACCACGGAAAGATACGGAAAATCTGCTTCTCTCGCGCACAATGCTTCCCGAGGTTGGTTAGCATCCTTCTTCAACCACCAACATAGAAATTAAACAATTAACAGCAACGTCCATTTCTCTCACTTTCCTAACAAAGGCTTTCCTCGACGAATCCGATGATCTCGTATCCTTAGACACACCATCATAGTTTTCCTCTGTAGCATCATCGTGACGGAAAGTCAGTCGTTAGACGTCAGTCAGTGCCGATAGTTGGTAGTTAGCAGTAATAGTTGACCCGAGTTCCTCGACATCTTAAGCAATCATCGTCCAAACTTGTATCGTGCATCGTAACGCATCGCCTAGAAGTCGAACTTGTAATCGCGAACCGCTAATAGTAATCGCGAGTTCTACGCAAAGTGTACATGTAGAGTCTTTGTTAATAAATATATATTGTTAACTATACTCGAGTGTTCCTTCCACATCTATCACGATATATCCACCTCAAATTTAACGTACACATTGCTCAAAAATTTATTGTAAAAGCAATATGCTTTTACCGAAACAAACGTTTCAGTGCTTAGATATGTTGTAATTAAAAAGTACATGTTATAGGAGCATAAAAAATATCAGCATATTCTCTGTCCCATTCTAAATTACATGTGCATAATCCCAAAGTTTCATCAAGCTCGAACTTCTATTGTACTTTACAAGAATTTAACATTCGATGCTAACCGAACAGAAGCCTTATCCAACTACTCCTTTGTTCTAATCTATCAAATATTAACCATAATCTCTTATCATAACTCGATAGTCCATATCGATTCTTAGAACAAACAGATTTTGTCGACGCACGATCTAACCCAAGCAAAGCGTATTTAAACTCCATCAGGAGGACCAAGAAACATTCGACCACCCTTGTTCTCGGAACACAGAATCGCATTAAGGTCATTGACCAAATTGTAAATTAATGGACCCCATGACGCTTTATCTGGCCTTCGACCGCTCGATATCAGGTAAATACTAAATACGCTGGAACACGCTTCGCTCCGCTCGACACTTCCATCTAGATCGTTAAATCGATATTCGCTAGCCAAGTCTCCATAGGTCGAAAACAGACAATTTGAAGATTAGAGCGCGTTTGGTGAACAGCTTACGCGCGCTTTAACCGCTTATGTTTTGTTAACTTCACCCGTAAAGTTCCCAACGGAAAACACCGATTCTGTTCTTCCACTGTTGGATTTTACGCGCCAGATACTAGAAAAGCTAGTTGACTATCCGTGGCTGTATCTACAGCCGGCAATGAATGGACGCGTTGCGTTGCAGCCGGATAATTGGAAAGATTATACCGCGGCTCGCAGCGATACACTCTAGCGCGCGCGCCACTAGCGTCTTTAAAGCCCAATTCGCACTTCATCAGTTGCACGTCGATATTTAAGGAATTCTGTGAAGATGAGAATTGGGTTGTACAAAATAAACTCTTCGTATTTTACTTAATTTTTGTCATACGAGCGAGTTTCCTTATTGAAAGAATTTTTAACTTAAGGAAGCTGTCGTTGACCTTCAATTGGTCAACTAATTTACTAATGGAACTATAAAATAAGCTAGTTTAGGCTTAGATTATTTAATATTGGTAGTTTTAATTTCATTTCATTTTATTTCTAGACTATCACAATTATTTATGTAGTATCGGGAGAAGAGACGTGCCTGACAATGGGTCATACCTGTGGCCCTTTACAACAAAGGCGATCTACCTGGGAATGGATCAGGCACATCTGGAGTTGGACAGAAGACGTTAAGCAGTCAAGTTGGACAGAAGACGTGAGGCAGTCGAGTTAGACGGAAGACGTGAGGGAGTCGAGCAGAGTTGAGTTAATCGAGTTGCGGAGAGTGAGTTGAGTAGTAGCAGTTGAGTGGAACAGTTTGAGTTAAGTGAATTGAGAGGCTGGAAGCCGAGTTTGAGACGCACGACGATTGTAGCCAGCTTTATGTTGAGTATTGCTTAGACGAATAAACTTGAACTTAACTCTCAATAAACCATCCTTTCTTGTCCTTGCTTTAGAGAATAAAACAAACACATCTGTAGGTTACTACATTTATTTATTTGTTACAGTCGTCTATGACCAAACGATACTACTTCATTCTATCGACACATCGAACACCGTGTTTTGATCGTATCAATGTACGTGTTTCAAGTTGAAATTACTCAAAAACCGACCGTTGATTATTGACGTTGTTTAAATAATTACAATACATAGAAGAAGAACGACGAATAGAACCATTATGTTTCATTTTTATTCTATATTTCTTGTCTTTCGTCTACATACGTTTTTTTTTTAAGCGTGAACTGGGCTTCATACTGGCGGCCTCGAGTCGCTATCTTCAACGAGTCGCAGTTAAAAACCTACTAGCAGATAGGCCTACCGAAACGTTACACCAAGTGTGGCGTAATCGTGAATTTTTCTCCCCATTTCGAGATTCCATAGGACGAAGAGAATGCTCGATGCGGTTTAATTTGTTGACGCGAAGCGTTGTTCGATATGGAGGTAATTGACCACGTTGCTTGTGTTCTGACATTTCTGTTAAGTGCTGTTAGTGCTAAAGCGTAGCCTCGCGTTTATTGTCTAAACTCTAAAGGGATATTTAGTAGCTACGTTACAAAGGTTAAACGTAGCTACAATCTGAGCATGGACCGATTCTAAGTAGGAAACAGCTCGTGTTTTGAAATTAGTTTTCAAATTAAGCGTTTGTTATCGGTAAAGTTCGTAGTGGACATAGTGGCAATTAAAGGTAATCTGAAACCTGACAGGTAGGGTTGTAAATTGTAACGGAACTTCTTGAGTTTACGAAGAAGTTTTAATGATATCGAGTCAAGAGGGTTAACGCAATGTGTTTTTAATGGATCAAAGCAAGAAACGGGTAAGTATAATTCGATATTCCAAGACAACAGGCGAAAAGCTACAAATTTGTTGAATTTAAACTTGGAAATATGTACATCAGCGGAGTGACACAAAATTGATAAATATTTCAACATATATTTGCACAAAGATTTCCTATTATACTAATTTAATAATTCCAATATCTCCACGATATTTCCATAATCCTTTCAACTGACAATACATTAAGTCGTAAACGACACTTCGTTCAAAGAGTGAACTCGCATCAAACCGCGCGAATATTTTTTACCATCGCGTTACAAGACTAAGAAATAGATACTAACGAATATTATACAAACAATCATCCATAAATATCCCTGAAAATTATCCACTACCCATCAAGCGTCATACGCTAAATTCAATTCCAATTCAAAGATCGATAATACCTAAGTATTATACGGTATTATGCAAAGTATATCTACTCGACGAACAATCATCCATAAATATCCTTGAAAATTATGAACAATCTGAAATGATCCATTGGATCATGTACAAAGTGGACGTCGAAGACCAAATCGGACTTCCACTGGCGGTGCAACGACCAGCGTCCGTAAGAACAGGATCTACGGAGATCGATATCGATGTGGATCAGTGTGGCAGTGGTGCGCGATCAGCTCGCGACTGTACACGGGACAGATCGTTAAATCCGCTATCCGACAGCTATACTTTAGCTCGTTCGCGCCGATATATCGCGCTGGTTAGAAAATCCCATTGTGTATAATACGCAACTTGGTTTAATCTTACTCGTATTTTCCTTTTGTATAGGGGCTCATTAAGCTGGACCAAGCTACGGATTTTGTCAGCCAGTTCTTTTTCCACGTTGCTTGCGTCGAATAAATTTTCTTCGTTAGTTGCAGCAAGATACAATGGAGACAAAGTGTGTATATCCCAGAAGAAATTTCGTAAGAGGGTAAGAGAGAATTTATTGGTCAGCTAGTAAATAAAATTGCGTGCGTGCTGGTTCTTGTTAGCGGGTTTTGGGCCGTGCCAATAATCAACAACCCGTACAACGCTTTTTGATCGAGTGTACCGATACTTTTGTTAGGAAATGATGCAATATAAAACTGCTTACGTGTAGTGTCTACGAAAAACGAACTCCTACGAAATGGTAAGGAATTTAGTACGGTTGGGCCCGATTAATCGATATGTAAATGCTGTGATATGTGCAATTTTGGCGTAGCTTTTACAGCTACTAATTTCCGCGTGCGTTTAATACAACTCTCAACGTATAAATGTAATGTAAAATTTATACCAAGGTAAGATATAGAATGGCACGATGATCGAGTATCGTTTAATTAGCGTTCGTTACGTAAATACAAACATCGATCAATTTTATGCTAACTACTTTTAAAGATCTGTCGCTGTTCTCATCTGAACTGAAGAAGATTTATATTATATTATTTAAGAGATACTTTTTTTTAATTATATCATTGAATTACAAATTATATTACTTGGAGATACATAAGGCAACCAGTATGCAAAAATTCTCCAAGCTTAAGAAAGGCTAAACATAGGAAATCCTAATTTATTACTTTCTCAAAACTATACTCCTCCAACAAATCTGATTTACATTCTCCACAAAGTACTTCCAAACGAACTCGTCGCTAGACTCTCGTGTATTTATAAACTTACCGGAAAAAATAGAACTTAAACAGAGAATCGTTTTATCTATTAAATATATTCTACCTACCATATAACGAGCGCTCTGCTATGAATATTTTATACATTTTCAAGATTTGGACCTGAACGAAAAATATCGAGCCAAATCGACACAGCTTGTTCTAAATTATCGATCGATTCAAATAATTCCGTATCATCCATAGCGATCTAATATGTTACATTCAAATTATATTTACTACGATGCAATAACGACGATATATCGTTGTTCGGTACTGAAGCAGTTAAATCTCCCACAAATACATAAACATGCGCAGTCTACTTATCGCGTTTCACGTTATAAGACCATCCGATCCAATGGAACGCAGCGAGTCTCACAGCGATGCTTATACGATCGGCGGTAGAATCGAGCGGCACGCTATCGTAGAAAGTGATCAAATTTTCACGACGAGCGGAGGACGCGTCATCGCCAATAAATCGTGCGACCGATCGATAATGATCGTCAGATCGGGGCGGACGATAGAGTGGCGGTCGAACAGATCGATCGGCAGCAGCACGAGACCGGCTGGTAAGCGCGTACATACAAATCGGTGGCACGGCTTCCTGTATCGTATTATTTATCGAATCTATGCGGTAACGGTGCATGCGTCCTCGCGCGCGTTCCCCTGGTGCAACGTTCTCTGCCATTGTTTACACCGCGTCGCGTTGCATCAGCTGCACCGAGTCGAAACGCCGTCCCACCAATGCGCGAAACGCTGTACAACGCAAATAGATTCGCGTTACGAAACGGCCAGCGCATCGGTGTTTGCCTCTTTGCAGGAGAATTCTTCAGAAGCATTCCTGATGTTAATCCTTCGAGCACCGTGTCTTTCTTTGTATTGGAAAAAGAATGACATAATATTTCAAAGTAATACAGTTGGAGAAGAAAGATGAATATTCAACTGCGAAAGTATACAACGAGATCGTGCTCTTTTCTTTTGTGGTTGCTTCTAAATAGTTGGAAATTGCAGCTATTTAGGAACATCAGAATGTGAAGACACGCTTTGGTGTTTGGAGCAGCTACCAGCGGTACAACAGATGGTAACTGAAAATTAATCTTACGAAGATTGTATATTAGTGAAGTTTCATATTCGCACCATTTCTGTTTCTTTTTTCGTTCAATCAAAGACACTTAACGATCTTCAATCTTTAAACTCGACGAGTTTTCAGGTTGTTAAGTTTCGCTGTTTGTTTTTTAGGAGGCAGAATGTTCAGAAATGTTCCTACAGTTAATCCTCCGAGTGCCTTGGTATCTTAGTTACAATGTTCTATCTACCATTTCGAAACTGAAGAAAATTTCAGTTATATATTCCTATCATTTTTGTTCCCTTTTCATCCAATTTCAAATATTTAACAAGCTCAAATCTTCAATGTTGATAGATTTTAAGATTCTGAGGTTTCGATGTGCGAGTCGTTCAGAAACCACATGGACCAATTTCGTAAATTGGAAAATACGAAAGATGGATGATTTATCAAATTTACCTTCGAATTAACTATCATTTACGTCGTTTTGTAACGAAGTGAATCGATTGTTCTCCAGAGCTGAATATCAATCGCGTGACTCGTGTAACAAAATTAGGACATTCCTGAAGAGCGGAATTAACCAGTTTGGCTTTTGATAGACTCGCGCATCTCTTAAAGATCTTCAAACACTTGAAACTCTTTTAATGTTTAACTCTTAATGCGAATCGTTAATTAAAATTCCTTTCAACAACCTCTCAATTGTTATTTAACTTTCTCTACTGTTATAGCAAATGTGATAACCGTCTGAAAACTCGAGCGAGGGAGGAGGTGTATGTTACACCAGGACCTTAGAAACCTAAAAAATCTCTCAATGCATGAAAAGCAACAAGACTGGAAGATTCGAAGAAAAAGAAAGCCAAGGGAGTAGAGTGAATGGATGTTCGAAATTCCATGAATGGATCACGAAATATCAGGAAGGAGTGTTCTTCGTCGGCGGGTTAAGCTGACCGGTGCTCCAAATATTCTTAGCTACGAATCCAAGGACTAATCCCGAACGGTCAGGTATGCCATCTTGGCCCACGGTTCGCAGCCTTTTAAGCGACAGGTGCAAACATTTGGGGGGCAGCGCAAAAAAGGAAGCCAGTAATTGTAAGCCCCGGGTAGAAAAACCAGTTTGCTAAAAACAACCTGGCCTCTCGATCGTGTCTTGTTGCGGGGCTACCGAATAAGCCGGGACGAGTCAGTGTACCGTGCGTACGAGCATCGTATAAGGAATATGTTGGATTCCTTTTGCAGTCTAGAAAATATATACCCGCGCTCCTCCACGCTCGTTCCTCTCTTTTTCCACCCCTTTTTCTCGTTTCTTTCCTTTTTCCTCTTAATCTTTTCTTTTTCTTTTAATCGGCTGAACGGACGCGTTCACCAGATTTCACGGGCTCGTGTATGATTTTCATTTTTGTAAAGTGGAATGAGAACGCTTTCGAAGAGACGACTGCTACTTTGTAGGCTTTCGTAATTTTTCTATATCGAAGTTATATTTTCCAGTCAAGTAGATATTATTTATTTGATAAATAAATAAGCGAGATTAAATAAGCTTTGATAAAGTTATACCATCGAAAGCAATGTATCGTAGAGTTTACGCTACGATGGATATTATAAAGCGGACTATTTCGTTATAAGAGTCATTGTAAGTGCTATTACTTCGAGTTTGTATCTTAACACAAATATACTATTAGCAAACGTAAGATTAAAAAGTTACTAACTTGAAACTTCGATAATTCTACTGTATTCCTCTGGTATCGATATCCTTCAGACCTATAGAGAAACAGCAAAACTTTCTCATTTTTGTAACCATACAATAAGAAATCTAATATATTATTTAGAATACAGCGAAATATCTTGGGAAATTGCTCCAAATTATTAGGAATATATCGAAAAATAGATCATATTACGGGAATCACAATCTAAAAACAAACCTTCTCAAACTCTCGCATACCGATTCCCAAAAAACGAAGAAAGTTTAAGCTTACGTAACATATTATTTCAAAGATAAAAAACAGGATAAAACCGTGAGAAATTTCATTCATCAAGATAACGATCTGCGAACTTTCTCGGACCGTCTCGCACGAATTCCCCAAAACACAACGAAAAGAGTTCAACGACCGAGCGAAACGACCGATCAACGAGATCGATCAAAACCTACTAACGGTACCCGTCCGTTCCGTCTCCAAATCTTCGCTATAAAAACAACCGTGAAGAAAAAAGAAGGAACGAAAACAAAAACAACAAAAAAGGAAAAAAACAGAGAGAAGAAAGACGAAGAGTGAAAGACCATCGCCAACACCTCTGAAACATCGGAACGGGCATTCCGAAAGGCGCACGACATCCGAAAAAGGGGCGGCTGGCAGAGGCAGGCGCGGTGTCATCGACTCCGGAGGATCGACGACGCAATCGATGCGTCGTCGCTCGTTTGAACCGGCCTGACCTTACTTAACCCAAATCTCCGCGGAATCGGCCGGTTTCAGGTCGATCGTCCCCCCCGACCTGACCTCCCTTAACCCGATTCTTCTAGAATACGGTAACGAACCCGCACGCGAAACACGTCGAAGCGGAAATCCTACGACAAGGCCCGTTATCCGTGGTATTTGAATTGAATAACGATCGCCTTTAAATTCGAATCTAGGCGACCGTGGCTACGAGCTCGCGCGTGCGCCTTGTGACTTTCATGTACACACGGTTACGTGTACCGACGTAGGAGATGCCGAGTGGCTAAGCCACGTTCGCGGAACGGCGTGTTCACCTGTCGCTGGTAGAGCGGAATCCTCATTGGGATTCCGCCATGCGGTCTTTTTCTGTTATAGAAGAGCCGAGAGAGGGACCATTGTTCTCGATATCGTAAATTATTGCCACCGGTCGCGAATCGAGGCAGAGCTTTAAAAACCATGCATAAATCATCCTGTTATTAGAAGGTGAGGTTGGGACTGTCGTTGTTTAATGCTTGGCCCATTATATGGATAATATCGGTGTAGGGTTTCAGCAGAGCAAATGGGGTAGATTCGTGTAACCGGAGAAGGAATTTCGGAATTGGGTGTACGCCAGATGGAATTTTAGTTATGGCGAGGAAATTGCAGGAAATCTGTGCGGGAATTCGGTATGCGATGCGCCGGCATATCGGTCGGGATAGAGCGAGGAGAATTTGCTTTTTAAATTCTACAGATTAGAGCCTGAATATCGAGGCCTTTTCAAACATTACGAACAATTATAAAGGACAGTAATTCGATATCATTGAATGGGAACATATATAATGTAAGAGGATAGAACAAACTTCTCTGTACGTTTTACAAAGAGCAATCGGATTCCCAAGAATATATCGTTGTAAATATTCGAAATTCCTGTGGACAATTATAAATTGATCCTCTTCGTTCTAGTTATTACTTTTCTATCAATCTATCCAAAGAGATACAAACGCGGGGAAGAAGCGAGGAGAGAACAGCAGAGTGAAATACGTCAAACTTAATCCCAACAAAGAGCGTGAAACGACGAGCAAAAAAACCAGAGACCGATCGTCGTGATCGTCCCATTGTAACCTCTAATCGCTTGAAAACCGCGGTAATCGATCGATGACTTCTCTGTTGAACAATGAACTCGAGTTTCCCCGGGGAGAAACGTTCGCGATAGAATCAGCGACGACTTCATCAAGAACAGAGGTGCTCTGTTTGTGTCGGCGAATTCCAGGACGAGGAACGTACGAGCAGAAAGCTAGGCTAAATGAAAAACAGCGTATCGCGAGACGCGGAGTTTGTCCAGCAAGCAAATGATTCATCCTGACTTTCACAATGAACGCGACGCGAGACCAGCCAAGGGGAGAAAGGAAAGAAGGAGCGAGGAGGACGAAGGAAGAAAAAGCGTGTTCTGCGCGCTTTGGCCCGCGAACGTCTCGCGGTGCTGAAATAGTCGATGTTTACAGGCGTCGACGGAAGATAAATATAAAAGGCGCCGATGCCATGCGCCGTCGCGAAAAAATGCAAAAGGAAACGCAAGCACAGGGAACGCGTTTACCCTAACCGTTGCGAGATGTTTCTATGCAAGACGAAACAGACTTTCGAGCAGAATGTGGACTTCTGTTGGTCGTCGTTGGTCCTCGACGCTGATCGACAACGATGTTCGGTCATCGGTGTCGGTGACTACTAACCTAGACGACTTCGACAACCGCGTCGATGTGTTTCGTTCTTTTCGTGCTTCTTCGGAGCATGGCGAGTAAATTGGGGTTCGGGGTGATTGACCTTGGAATTTGGCATGTTATTTGAGATTAAAAAAGTTAAGAGTCGAGTGGCGGTCTCGTTGCATCCGACGATAACACGGTGTCATTACGTGTCCGTTTTTATCAGAAGTCAATATTGATCACGTATCAGAGTTGAAGTGGATATATGCGTATGTACGTATAGGTTAAACGATAACGAAAACAACACGATCTATATCGTATTTGAGTCAAATAAGAAGATCAGGCTGTACATACAGAGCTCGTGCTTCATGTGTTATATTCATTCAAACAAATTAATCCTTTCTCGCGAACTACGGATGTTTATGTATCGTATTATACGTTGATTAATTTAAACTTCCTGTAAGTATTACGCTCTAATATTTATAACTTATGTAATATATAATTCAAAAATTTGAGGAATATATATGACGTTCGATAACATACAATGTATTAATAAAACAAAAAATTGAACATGAACTCGCGTATTTCCCCTGATTTATTCATAGCCCTTCTTCCCCATCTTCAAACCCTTCAAACCTATCGAATACAATTTCTTTCAAACTTATGTCATTTTTAACCAAATATCCTTTAACTAGAACGAGACTGTCTAAAAAATGTTAGCAAATTCATGGTGGAATTTGAGAAAAACCGCGACGCTGGCGAGACAGCAACATAAAACAGAAATCAAAGACCGACGATCCCGTTGTAACCGTGGATAATTTACAACCGGCCACGAGACTGGGCATAACTCACGCGGGCAAATCAGTCTGTCAAATAAACGTACGGCCGTAAATGTACATTTTCACCGCGCTCGCGTCCGAGTGAGATTTTAACGCCAATCTATGTCGTGCATCCATCAATAATCCCGCGGGATCATTAGACGCTGACTTTTTTCCGCTGTCGATCGCAGACGAAAAAAAATCTTCGTGATAATTTGCGATCGACCAGGTACGTTTATTAAATTCTATGTCCACCTTCCGAGATATCGAAATACGAGCTTTTTTTCTCTCCCTCTCTCTCGTTTCCCGTGTTAGAAAAATTGACCGCTGCGTGTTGATTTCCTGCTTTTTTCGTGATTAGTAAAAACGTTCACGAGTTAAGTGAATTGAATTGTGGAATTTGAAACGGAAAATTTGTAATCGTTGTAAAGGCAGAATACGTAGCTTTTACTTTGGTTTTGAAATTAATCCCAAGAATTTTGCTAGGGATGGAACAGCTTTTTAGGGAAGTTCTGAAGTTTGCATTGTTATGTGTGTATGTGAGAGAGAAAGAGAGAGAGAGAGAGAGCTGAATATTTATTTAGAATAGCAGTGTAATCTTGTTTGAAGACTTAAATAAACACCAGCTATTCGCTCAGTTTGATGTAAAATATTGAACTATTGTACATAATTTGTGTTTAGCGAACCTCATTCGCGTATTGTAAAGTTACAGTTCGCATTAAATTTCAGTAAAAATATATTATTTATAACCCAAACATTAATACGTAATAACGATTCATTTAAATAACAATAATGAAGCTTCGATGAAAATGTAAAATTATTTCGATATTTTACATTTACGCAAGTTACATCTATTGTCATATCGAATCATATTATGTAAAAACTAACTTCATTCACATAATCCTACGCTATACTAAACGCAAGTTCCCCGAACAAACAAAAATTCGTCGAACTACTCTGGAAGTGGAACGAACGTTTAAAAACGACAAAGAACTTACCTCGCACCTGGAAGTGTCCAGTATCTCCACCTCGGTACTAACGTTATCGATGGTAACGCTGTGCCGGTACAGGAAATCTGTAACAGAGAGAACGAGATTACGCTGACTCGCCTTGATGAATGATAGCACCGGGGCGTTCCTGAATATTCCTATCGCCGCGTTTCGTCTACAGGGTTAGCGAGAGAATTCTAAAGCCAGGGAAGACGTACGAGCTCGTTCGCCACGAATAATGAAATCGATCCGTCAGTCCTCTTCGAGGATCGAAAGAGAGAAAGAGAGAGAAAGAGAGAGAGAGAGAGAGAGACTTTACGCTGGTTAGCGAACGAGTAATCGTCGGATCTAGCCTAGCGTCCTTGGTCGGTTGATCTATGAAACGATAAATGAAACTGAACACCAGGAGAAAGAGAGATCGATCTTGAGTGGCACTAGACCCTGGTATTAATGCTAGCGAGAACCGAGAAGCTGTCGGACTAAATCCCTGTTAATTCTTGAAATCGTTCCTGTTTCATCTTCGATCCTCGTTCTCCGGCTGAGCCAGGTGGTGATTTACGTCTGTTATTTGTTCGCTGTCCTCAAGCGCCATAGACAGAACTTTCTAGCAAACTGATCGACCAAATGGAGGAAATTGAAAATCGCGATTAATCAGGGACAGGTAAAAGACCAGGTGAGACACGCAGGCAAGCGTTTCGAGATCGACCGCGAGGATATCTGGAACGATAGGCTTCGTTAAAACTTTGAACTTAAAATTTGATACTACGACTATCAGAATGTAGGGTAAGTAGTTTGGTAATTGGGAGTTTTATGTTGGTCTGCGCGAGTGATTTAGTAGTTTGGAGCTATTTGAACGTAAAATAAGTAGTTTAAGAAACCGTTAACGCGCTTGTGCAGTACACTGTTGTTCCATTAGAAACACAAGAGCTTAACGTCTTTTATTATATGATGCTACTAGTACGCGTTTAATAGGCATTATCAATCAGGATTTTAAGATAAACGTAGCTTAACGAAATATTCACGCCAATAAAATATATAAATCAACCCTCGTAAAAAGTTTTCATCAAGTTTTAGAGGTTACAGAAATCTTATAAATTACCAATAGAACAGTTAATATCTAAATGTGATTTCACGTTAAAGTTTGAGGAAAAAGAAATTTATGAAACATTCTAAAACATCGTTATGATTGTAATTGAGAAAGAGAATTCGAAGACGAACTGTTTAATATTTTGTCCACGTTTCTTCTATATTTTAGCTCATTTCTTTTATCTTCGAGGTATCTGTTTGTATCTCTATAGATGTTATTCTAACTACACAAATAGAGAAAATCAGATTTGATGATTAATTCAAAGCAAGATAAGAAACTCGACTTTAGGTAGAAGAATCCCACGCGCTCGTTAGCCAAACTACGTTGTTCTTACATGCAGCAACTGTGAATATCGAACAGAGATTTTCCCGCGAATAGAAAACGCGGCTAATGCGCGAAAGTCTCGGACCAGTTACTAACGACAATTCCGATTTGACGCGCTGACGCCGGGCGTCGCGCCGCTCTGTCATTACGCCGCTCACTGACAATGACGCGTTGACTTTCGCCATCGAGTCACGATGCAAGTCCTTAACATCCTTCGAAAAATCCATTTTCAAATCGTGACACTCGTTAAGCAAAATCTATTTATACGATAAGATTTTTCAATGATTCAAGTGAATAGTTAATTAACTGATAATTACGGTTTCTGTCTTATTTATAATTGTGAAATGGCTAACTGATAACTATAACTAGCTTCTTTTTGATATTATTCTAATATTATTGTGGATCGTTTCGAGTCCTTTCTCGGGTTTAAATTTTTGTAAAAAAAAAAAAAACAAAAATTCAATATAAAGTGTATCAACAACCTCTGGTCTTACGATTTGTTTTACGGTTAACATTGTTAATTTCAATTATTTGTTTTCGAAAATCGCTAGTTGTAAGATACCATCGTAAGTAACTTGAATGTTAAAATAATTTTTAGTTTCACGAATTCAGACGAGATTTAATAATACTTGATCGTAATTTTAATTTTCATAATCTTTATGCACCGTAATTTATAATTCCACCAGCTAAAATATGAAAAATGTCTTGTTCTACAAGCAGTTCTACTAAATATCAAACTATACGAGCAAACTTCCTTTTATTTCTACAAAAAAAGAAAAAAGAAAGCTTCAACTTCATCAGGAAATCTTCTAGAACCTTTAAACGAAATTAATAAATTAATATTCGCTACGAGAGAAGGAAACGTGTATTTGCTCGCGAAAGAAACGCGAGGCTGCACCGAGCACAGTAGCTCTGGCAAGGCGGATACAATAAATAAACGATAAACGAACTCATAAACACCTCGTTGGGAACGATGTCGAAACATTGAACGCGCGGAAACAAGCAAATAAGGATGCTCGTTGCATTAGCGGTCGTT
This sequence comes from Bombus campestris, assembly GCA_905333015.3. Classification (NCBI taxonomy): domain Eukaryota; kingdom Metazoa; phylum Arthropoda; class Insecta; order Hymenoptera; family Apidae; genus Bombus; species Bombus campestris. The sequence continues at coordinate 10,322,972 of HG995135.1, forward strand.
ACGCTCGAGAAAGTTTTATTGCCGGACAATGCTGATAGGGAAGCGATTTGACCAAGTGGAGCGGTGGAGAATTTATTGCCATCGCGTAGAAAAATGTTCACGGGATGCCAGACCGAAGACTTTCAGTAATCGAAACTCTTTAAAACGATATCACTTAGAGATTCGTTCGATTGCCTCGCTCGCTTAAACACCATTCGCGTATCGATAAATCGGATAAATTTTCTTTCTAATACACGGCTACTAGACGTCAATTGCTGCAACGTTAGATCAAACGATAATAGAGAAGAAATGTTTCAACATTATAAATGGATATTATTGGGAAGATGAAATCTGTTATTAATCTTTTTAATCGTAACCTTAATTAATTCTAATTTTTTATGCCTTGATGGTACATTCAAGCGTATCATTTGTATTAGAATGTTAACATGAGTCGAGTATATTTAGAACACTTAGACGTGCAGATAAATTGGTTAAAAAGGGTATTTGTACGTACCATTACAATGAAACGTTTCTTATCAGGTGCCACATTTCATTTTGATAGCATGAAATTCTTGTACAGGAAAACTTCATTTATCCACGCCACGTTTATACGAACAACTTAAATTATTTAGCATGTGCCAAATTAGACGAACAAGATATTATTCAGCAATGTCAACTCACTACTGCGCCTCTGTTAGCCAAACTACGACGCTTCAGCATACTTTCAGTTGTACTGTTATACGAACGCCTATTCCGAACTCGTACGCGTTCGATACGCAACGGAGTGTTTGGACCGAAATTGTTGTTCGACCTCAGGTGTCCGACCGTCGATTCCTATTATCGGAATTAATAGGAGCAGTTGGTGGGTATAGCTGTTATTATTGGAGCTCGTCGAGCATGTTCTCAAAAACAAAGCTCCAGCGTAAACATATGAAAGTACCGAATGATTTGAAATTTAATATACCTGTACCTTAATTAATTAATTCGTATATGCAGGTTATAACAGAGCATGCGAGGCCCACTTCGAGAGCTGATTGTACGTTTGGAAACGATGAACAAAATTCGTATAAAATATATGTTCTATCTGGCTTCGTTTATGAGATACGACAAATTTTAAACGGAGGAAATTCTATCGAAAATGTTGAAATGTTAAGGTTTACAATTGAACAAGCTTTTCAACAAATTCGTTAAGTATCAGGAGCCATCCAGAATGATACGAGTGATCATATTTAGCATCTTCCGTGCAGGTAATTAGATAAGATAAAATCAAAACAGGACATTATGTTTCATAAATGAAGGCGGATAGAATATGTATCTGTATGTACTTCTCTGATTATTTTTAAGTTGCACAATCAGCTCAGACCCAAAGGGAGTCCCTCGTGTTTTGTTACAATCTGTATAAATGTTACAAAAAAATTTTTGCAACCTCAAAAATGCATGTAAAGACATCTAAAACATTCCAAGTATAATACTTGTTATAGTATTTAATATATAATACATAGGTGAAATCATCTCCTACCTAAATTCTATTTTTATTTATCTTCATAAAGATATGGATAAAAATAATAAATACGTAAACGAATAGAATGATGAATATGAATAAAAATATGCATAAATATCCACGGTCCGCTCATAAAGATCTAGATCTGCATGAAGGTGCCCACTCTACTCGCCACAAAAATCTCACGATCGATTGGATAACATGCAAAGATTCTTTTATCCGCGGAAAAATCGCATCCGACGATCGGATCGGCCGGTAGTCGCGTGCGATCGTAGATTTTCTCCTGGCGCGTCACGCGTGAAACGAATCGAAAATACGCCTGGTGATTCCTGTGGTCCCTTTCGCGTGCACTTTCGTTCGTGCACGCTGGAGGATCACTTTTCCGAAGAAACGCCCTCGAACGGTGAAAGCAACGCGTGGGTCAGTCGATTATTTCCTCGAGGGCGCCGCGTGTGGGTGATGACGCGACGAAAAAAAAATCGCCAGGCTTTAATAGAAACTTAATTTCGCGTCTGCCAATCGCGTCTTCCGCGTCTATCGGGTGAAACGTGGCGAATTGCGGCACCAGACGGTGCGTATTATCAGTTTCACCGGAGTCGAGGCTTATCAGACTTCTCTTTAGCCGTTTCATTGTTGCTCGAGAAGGTGTTCCAGCTGGTCTTTGCGTGGAGAATTACATGCTTGTTAGGCTCGTTGGATAGTAAAATTGTTTCTGTACGAGGAGAGAAATAAGAGGAATATTTGCGTCGATATAAGAGATTATCTTTGTAAGTTGCATGTAATAATTTGACAAATTTATCTGAGGCGTGTAATAGTTTTAGTCTGTGATCTTTTGATTATAATTTTAAGTTCAGTATTTCTTACGTGTGATAATTTCTAATTGTACGAAACTTTACAAAAGTTTGTATGAAATGAGTCTCGTATAGATCGTAATAAGTTTCATTAAATGGCCAATTAAATTATATAATTCAGTAAGAAAATCTTTTAGGGTATACGTCTTCTTGGAACAAAATTAATATTCGATGATGAAAATTCGATAGAAATTCGAATAACGTAAAACGTTGTATTTCTAAATTTATCTCATATACATTTATGAAAAATATAAAAAGAAATAGATGATGAAGTAGATAAAGAAAGAAGCTAAACTATAAGCAAAAAGTGTATTTTAATTAATTTGCCATTAATCATATTAATTTCTAAATTGCTTAATAGCCACAGATTATTTATCTATCATTTTTATGTCTACTACATGAGAGTCTTTCGTATCGAGGTAATGAATGCAGGTTAGATTTGTTTGGGTTTGACTGTAATGAATATTCAACGACGTAGTAATGAATTATGTATGAATGATACGAGGAATGAATTTCGAGTACGTAGAAGTTTCAATACGGCACATTATGTATAAGCATTGCAGTGTGTCTTCCACAGAACAATTTTATACCATTTCACTATTTTGGAAAATTCGTTTCGGAAAACTCGTACTATAGAGACTATACATATTGAAATAAACTCACTATATACAGATACATACTAAATGAAAGAAAAGAACTTTAAATAAATATATTTTATTAATCAAAACAAATTGAATATCGAGCAATCGACCTAATGAAACAAAAGAATAATTTTTCTCGAAATCCATATCTGCTTACGTACAATACTACGTGACCCATCGATCGAACACGAGTGATCTATGGATTGTTCGGGATGCACGATCTAATCTTTGCCGAGTCCAATTCTTGGACCACGAACGAAACATTCCCATCTACGAAACCTAGACGACGACACACGGTACACTTGCCGTGGCTGACTTTCTAATTCATCATCCAGAATTATTCCACGCAATATGAGCGTCGGTGAAACGAATTTGCATTGTTAATCGAAAAATCGAAACGATCACGTAGCGTACACGCGGCTCCCTCGCAGCTACAGACGAAAAGTATCGATTATTGCTCGTGATCATGAAGAAACGATATCTCTTGTCATTACCTATCGAACTTGTTGCCAATAAGAATCGTCGACCTCGTTCCTACTCTTCGAGGAGGAATCGAATTTAATTCGTGCTTGTATATTCGATTGACCATTACTTTCTATCCATGCAGATTGTTCTGTCGGAGAACGGGTAATCAATCGCGAGGATAAAGCTCGACCTCGCGCGATCGATCGAAAAATTCACGGGATTTCTGCAGGAGAGGAGAAAACTCGGCTTTCTATTTCATTAGCTATTGCAAGGAACGAATTTTCCTCGGGCAAGTAGGCAAGTTTTCTTTGCAGCAGTGACATACGTAATTATTGAGCATTTTATATAACTTCCGCGGGATGTGTAATTACGTAACATTCGTTCGATTTACTGCTATTCTTTCATTTGCCAACTGGTGGAATTTGACGGATATCTTTGTAATAGAGGCTGATGAAGATTTCGATGGAAGAAAAGATTCGTTCGTGTCCTTGAACGTAAGAATTATTATCAGAGGGTTGTCCATAGCACAAACAAAGCAAGTCAAATATCTAAGAATACATTTAGACACACACCTTACATGGAAGCATTACATAAAATCAATAATAAATAGAATACGTGAAATAAGGAAAAAGATGTACTGGTTAACTAATAGAAAATCCAAATTAAGCATAACGAATAAACTAAATATATACAAAACAATAATCAAACCAATCTGGACATACGGAGTCCCACTATGGGGGACGGCAGCAATGAGTCACATAAATAAAATAGAGACAGAGCAAGCAAAAATTTTAAGGACAATAGTTAACGCTCTATGGTACGTCAGAAATGAAGACTTACGAAAAGATCTGAAAATTCCAACAGTCAAAGAGGAAATCGCTAGATACGCAAAAAGTATAAAGAAAGACTTGCAACACACCCAAACCAGCTTGTCGCTGAAACAAATGAAACCATAATAGAAAGAAGATTGGAGAAGAAGCATCCCGCAGACCTCACGATAAAAATACAATAAACAACCTGGAAGACGGAACCCCGCTGAGGGTAACCATCCACATGCTATATTTTTTAAGCTATAATATTTTACCAAATGTCCTTCTGGGCAAATTGTAAAATTTAAACAAATAAATAATAATAAAAAAAAGAGGGTTGTCCTAAGCTCAATTTTCTACCAAAGGAAGGTTGAAGTGAATGCTCGTAAAACTAACAATGATTTATTTGACAAAGGACACGAAAATTTATTGTCACGTAGGTATATATTTACTGTAAAACAGAATTGGACGAATAGCAGACAAAATAAAAAATATGGCTACCTATTCAGTTAATATTATTTCCTGCAATATTCAGAAAATTTAATTACCACCATAAAAATACATTTTGAAATAATTAAACACTACTATTGGGTTCGTAGCTAACCTGTAGTTACATTACAGGTTAAATCGCACCATAAACATTTCCTGTCCGGTTTACAGCTACGACCCTCTCATGGTCGCACTCTATCTGGAGCATGGAATAATTGCCCTGTATACCGTCCCTGGTTTCGTTCCAGTTTTTCATCTATTGACCATACACGGGGCATTGGCTCGTCGCTGGCAACGTCATCCGTACTCGACTTTAAGGGTCGATTAAGCGATTATCCCTCTCTGGATCGGTACGCGTCAGATTATCCGCTTCCTGGTTTCATTTAACACCAATTACCCATCTTTCCACCGTGAAATTTAATAAATTTTCACTCGTTTTATGTAAATTAGTTTTTATACTTTTACGCATATCGATATTGATAACGTACCTGACGCTTCTATATGTTAGAATCTCCTACAAAATTTAGATAAGGTAAGGCTAGAATTCTTTGGATCAAGTTAACCAGTTATAAGTACCTCGAGAATTTTGCACTCTCCTCGTAAACAATTTTTCTCGTAATTCGCTAAATTCTATTACGAACCACTCTTAAGCGACCCATATTCGAAATAGATTATTCAAGTCGATATTATCGGCGTGATAAACGATGAAATATATCGCGTACATTGACAGTTCGACTATCGCAGCTTCAAACTTATTCTATTCTATTTTTACCATCGAATCAATTAGATACAGATTTCAGTTGTATTTTTAACGATTCAAAAAGTACATGAATGTAGTAACCTACAGATGTGTTTGTTTTATTCTCTAAAGCAAGGACAAGAAAGGATGGTTTATTGAGAGTTAAGTTCAAGTTTATTCGTCTAAGCAATACTCAACATAAAGCTGGCTACAATCGTCGCGCGTCTCAAACTCGGCTTCCAGCCTCTCAATTCACTTAACTCAAACTGCTCCACTCAACTGCTACTCCACAACTCGACTGCTCAACTGCTCTGCTCGACTCCCTAACGTCTTCCGTCTGTCCTCGACTCCCTAACGTCTTCCGTCTCTAACTCGACTGCTTAACGTCTTCTCTCTAACCTCCAAATGTGCCTGACCCATTCCCAGGTAGATCCCCTTTAATTACCCCAATGTTGTAATGGACCACAGGTATGACCAATTATCAGGTAGATCCCCTTTAATTACCCCAATGTTGTAATGGACCACAGGTATGACCAATTGTCAGGTAGATCCCCTTTAATTACCCCAATGTTGTAATGGACCACAGGTATGACCAATTGTCAGGTAGATCCCCTTTAATTACCCCAATGTTGTAATGGACCACAGGTATGACCAATTGTCAGGTAGATCCCCTTTAATTACCCCGATGTTGTAAAGGGCCACAGGTATGACCTATTGTCAGGCACGTCCCTTTTCCCGATATTACATAAATAATATGTACATTGTATGTATATGTACATATGTATATATGTAGATTGGGTTGAAAATGTTTTAATCGCGTTCTAGATTTTAGATCTATTTTTACGTGGAACGATACTTTCGCTCGCAACCTTGTGTCTTTATAAGTCAAGAAAACAGAATTTTTCTTAACTCGTTGAAGCGTTCGTAGAAACGAAAGGGTAAATACCCGTAATCACGAGTCAATGAAGTTTCTTCTCTTTCGCTAATCGACGTCATCACGTGTGTTATCTACGGAACAGTTCACTGAATATCGTAAATCGATCGTTTCACATTGTCAGTGACCGTATCACGAAGAAGGGATGAGAAAACTGAACATTATAGACGTAAAAGAGATGGTTGGGTGGTTCTAAACGAGGGTCCAGAACGGTGTCATGGGACACGCGACATAGAGGCCTACGGCGACACTCGAGTTTCTCTAATCCGGTTGATCAATCAGTTCCAGCAGAGTAATTTCGTGATATATGTAGTTAATCGGTTAGGAACGCGGTGTTTTTCCAGCGATATATCTTCCAGCTGGACGGAATAATTCTGGCCCGATTAACGAGTAACGCGGAATCGTAAATTTCGGTTTTATAAACTGTTGGCGCTTTTCGATCGAGCCTAGAGACTCGTTTGATCTCTTCCTGAGATCCTTACGGTATATAATCCGCGGTTATGTCGACTCTTGAAATACGGTTCGATCGTGAAAGAATTTCAAAGATTTATCGACTGCTGAAGCATCGAGGAAGATAGGGCGGACTGCGTAAATCTGGCCTTTTTTCGTACACGTCTTATTACGCGAAAAAGAAATAACACCGATACTTCCTTAACCTGATTCTTTGAATTAAAGCTGAATAATTTTCGAGTATACGTAGCGCCTATTACTGATTATTCAGAAAGGTGAAACGAACGAAGATAGAAATAGAGAAAGAAACATGTCGAAGAATCAGACTGAGAAATTGTCGCTATGACGATTTATGAATCAAATATGTATTTGGTTCCTTTATATCTTTCTGCATATTATCTTACGGTAATCGCTTCGTATAATTTCTGAATACATTTTGCTTGAATAAAAGGAAGAGAATAATTTTGACTGGCTTTCGAACTCGAATACTCCACTGTTTTATGTATATTTTATAAAAAAAAAGTGCTATGTCATGAACTTTTACCAACACGCATTTTTATACGAAGAAAATGATTAACATTATATCGTACTGTATTATATCATTTAATGTTATAATAATATTATACGTACTTATACTTAGAACAGTGTTGTACGAGCAATTTTCAAGTATCCGAACTATAAACTGTTACAAGGAACAACAACTACGATATGATCTAAAACTTACAGAGTTAAGACAGCATATATCTCTAACGAACCACCCTGTGTAACTGCTAGAAACCATCGTGAAAAATGAAAAGAAAGTATGGAAAAATCGTCAACATCGAACTACCCAGCTATTAACGCACTCCACTTCCTTCGAAATCTTTGCAAGATTTATCGAATATTGTTCCCGAAGCTAGATTCGCGGAGATAACTGTTTCGACTGGTATTCAAGAACGCATAGATCGTCGACGGGACAGGACTTTCATCCACTTTCTTGTTTAGCACCATCCATCAAGCCTTCTAATTACAGCTCTTGAACATTGACCGAGAACGGCGTTAAACACTATCTACGCCCGTTCGCGGCCTTCCGTTCCGTGAAAAACGAACGAGAACCGGCGCTCGTAACATTGTTCCGAAGAAACATGCCGCTCTTGCAACCGCGTTTCATATTGTTAGAGACCACGCGCCCATAGAACGAGAGGAGAAAAGCCAAGACGCGTGCAGTTAGCCAAGAGACCTGCAGGATGTCGTTATATCTCAATCGTCCGCGAGGTTCGCTCGAGATTTCCTCCGCGATAAAAGTTCGTAAAAGTTAACGTTGCGATCGTAATCACCTGCCACAAAGAAAATCGTGGAGCGGAAGTCGAGCTCTACGCTCGTGCTTCCTGTCGAAGATTTTTAAATGGATCGTTGGAGATTTTACGAGAAGGTACATTACGTATTGATGCGAACTTTCGTGTATAGTAATTTTTGTACGATCTTATTCAGGAATAAAGAATTCATAGATCATAGAATCAGCCTTTAAATTTTCGTAAAAATTTTACACGTATATTTACAACGGAGAAAGCGAAGATTCCCAATAGACGGAAAAGACACGTTTCTATTAATTTTGGAATTTATGTTACTTACGATTAGAACTGTGTTCTTTCAGCGTTTGGAATCTTTATAAATGTAAAATAGTAAATGGTAAAAAAATACGCGCTAGAACCCTATTTTTTTTAACTGTTGTATAATTAGCACTTACGGTTATAACTTGAGATATAATTTACGTTACGATAGAAAGTCCAAAATGTTAAAATAAATTCTTTTACCACTTACAACATTTTATACTATATTTTATATGGAATTTATTTATATATTCTTTCATGGCGAAAAGGTCATTGTATCTTACCTTCCACGTATATTTCCTTATCACACCGCCAGTTAATTACGTTTCGCATGATAATACTGCATCTCACGTAGAAAAAAAAGAAGGAATCGCCCCTCGAAACCTAGGAGTTAGATAACCACGTTGCATAACCACACACTCGCAGCTATTAAATCATCGGCAAAGGGAACACGATCTTTATTACTATTTCATAAATCATTCACCGTCCACATAAATATTTCTCCATTTTCTACCACCCGTATACGTTCATGAAAAAAAGGAAAACAAATCGAAATCCGGCAGACCTTGCTCCAAGCACGTACACTCCATTCACCGGAACAAGCTGTTTCCTCAACAGACTCGTACCGAATCAACTCTTCCTCCTCCAAACATCTACCGCCCACGTAACCCAGCCAAGTTCCAACGAAATCTGCGTGCAATGCCCGAAAAGGGCGCCTGTTTAACGCGGACACGCTGACTTCGCGATTTTCCACGTAACATCGTTTAACGTGAAATTCTGGTTAAAAGAAGCAAAGAAAGAGGAGGAAGAAGCAAAACGTCGAGCGAAAATAATCGAGCACCATTGAACTTGAACTGCGGTTCAAAGATTCCAGGGAAAGCTCTTGATCCATTTGCAACGATTAATTAAATTCGCTATGCAAGGAATGAATTTGTTGACACTCGAGCTAAAGTTAATAATTAATATTCAAAATCATATTATTCGATCTTGAATCCTCTCTGAACAGCATTCAGTCTGTTAACGTAACACACGTATCATTAACAGTTGCTGTTCTGAAAGCAATGGACCAGCGTAGCATATATTTCCGCAATTCGTCTAACGGTTACAGCTATTACTCGAAATAGCCTCGACGCGTAGAAAAATTTCACGCTGTTTTACGATCGTCGACGAACTAGTCCAAATGGTCAGCCAGACAAACGCGCCACATTAATTAAAGTAGCTTTATCCGGATCTCTAGGGCAAGGAAAAACTATAGCGACGATGGGACACACCTGCTTGGATTTTTCCGCGGGCGGATATCCGTGGCGTCTCTCGCACACGGCTGCACGGCAATTATTACAGCAAGATAGCCTGCATGAGTTATGAGAGAGATCTGCATTCTCTTCTCGATCCTCCCCATAGGCTCTATTTCATATCGAGTGCTTAAATCTCCGCCCTCCACTCCTGCCGCGTCCACGTCTTGTCTTTCATTTTCGTTGCGCGTATTTCTGTAACCGACGCTGAAATACGCCCTCGAGAGATCCACTCGCTATCGTAGCTAGGCGCCATCGTATTTCTGGGATGTGCTCTTATCGTTGAGATTACATTTAAGAAGGGAAAGGGTCCAATCGTTCGAGTTCGATTTCGATCATTTTTCGTAAAGTTACGTCCGATGGAATATATAATACATGTGAGATATTATCTAACTGCTTTTTTGACAAATTGGGCAAGTTTCCTTTGTTCCACGTTCGCAAATTTCTCACGCATAATTAGAGCACGTTGTTACATCGCAATTACTAAGATCCTTTCTATATCTTTCATAATTATGCTCTAGAATCGTGAATTAAATTTATCTTTTAATTAACGCCTTACATTGCTGTTCTACGTTCTTTCTATACTCGTAGTTAAATCTCATAAAAAAAGAAGGAAAAAAGGGAAGAAATATACTCGAATCACGAGAACAGACCACGAGGATACACCTCCTAATCTTAAATTGCGAAGAAGCGTTTCATGAAATCTTTGATGGAAACAACTCCGACAAAATTCAATTAAACGAAACGATCACGCGACGCCGTTAACGACGCTGCCAGATCTCCGAGGAGAATCGAAAACACGAACAGGAAACGGTTCGTCAAAGGCGGTCGCGAGAGTCGAGGAAATTAGCTTAAACAACCTCTGAGGAAAGCTGCATGAGAGGCTTCTCTGTATATATATATACATATGTATACGCGAGATCTACGTCGCGGCGGGAGAATCGTAAATTGATTGTGCCGGCGAACAGGTAGGCAAGACTTAACGTAATACATTCGTCAGAAAGCAAGAAGGTGAAATCGAGCGATCTCTATTATTTAGCCAAGTGAAAACCGAGACTAAGTCGGAGACCTGCATGTCTTTCTCTCTTTCTGTTTCACCAACCATTGTAAATCATGGCGTATTATACGCGCAAACGCGTGCATCGGTCATCACCAAGTGAACGTGGGATTCCCTATAACCAGCAGACGCGAATACGACAGCTGATAATTGTTTTAAAACGCGCTTCTTAGTGTATATCGCGATACAAGTGTCTGATACCGATATGGGAATCCTTGCGTGTGAACGCTGTGTCCAACTGAAGACACCATACTGAGTACACCATAAGACCATAAGTATTAGGACATTAACTCGTTACTCCATCAAATTTTACTTTACCTGATACTTTATGATACAAGACGCATATGAGAGATACGAAATGATGGACGGAGACGAAATAACAGTAAAACAATAGCAAATTTCTACTTTACTTGATATTTGACGCTATAAGTCACGTATTATGCGAATGAGATAACAGGATTCGTAACGAAATAGCTAAAAAATTACAACAATAATTCTGGTACAGCCAGCAGTGTGTCTGACGCTTACAGGAAACTTCTACTTACGGCAGCGGTAACGCGAGTCAACCGAAAAGATTGACATTATGATACACGTTGGAATGCATTGTTTTTGAAATTTCTGTACGTAACTGCTAGCGCGAATTCATCGATCACAGGGTTATAATCGAATGTACCGAGATTACAGGGCTGCGCTTTTCGTTTTCTCGATTCTCACGGTCCGCGAGACGATTCGTGTCCGAATGATGAAAGTGGTTGTTGAACGTGTATCACTACGTAGATTGCAGCTACGCAATACGAAAAGCCTCACGTAACCCCATGCAAGTTGTTTTCGAGGGACGCGAATGGCGGCGCGCCTCTAGTAGCGCGATTAACAAAAGCGATCTATTAAATGGGCCATTGTGCTGTCCGGAGATGTGAATGACACGGCACACCGCCACGGGGAAATTAAATTCTCTACCGCACACCGGCGAGATTCGCCGGCCACTGATTGAAATAATACACGCCACGGATAACATTCATGGCTATGGGCGATTTACTATGGGTTCATGGGCCTAGGGTTCAAAGATCGCAGGTGAAAGATTCTGATTTTGTGAACTTATTGTCAGGGATAATTCGTTTGCCAGCGCAAGAGATCACAGAATATCGAAAATATCGGCCAAGTATTAAATTAACCCTCGCATATTGAGTAACTTCGAAAAGTAGTTAAAAGTAATTGTGTAGTTTTGATTTGGATTATGTTCTATCGGTTTCCGAGAAAAGGAGGTCCAGCTTAAATTTCGATTTGCATTAAATTGTATACGTACGGAAAATAGATTTGAAAAAATTAATATATACTGCTCATGCTTTTTTAGTTTTCTCCGTAGATTTCAACTTTTTCAGAATGTTGCGCTATTTTTTTGATAAAAAAAAACGTAAGTTCGTCGAGTATCTAATGAGAAACTAGTACTGTGTAACTTATGGTACTCATCCTGTGTAAAATTACCCACTTGTTTTATAAGCTGTGTTCCTAGTTATCGCAAGCTCAAGAACGTAATTCCAATTTATCCTTGTCGTCTGTCCTATCTCTGCACAACTCGTCCACTAAGAAAATTACATCTACTTTATACATCACGCAGCAGCTTCAATGAACTTACATATGTTTCTCTCATCATTACAAATCCATTCAACCTCACAATCAGAATCACAATCATTCGGCAACATTAATCCCTAAATTAGTAACTGCTTAGTAACTCCTAAGAAATGAACACATGCCATGCACACGTAGAAATCCTTCGTAATTTCGATTTTTCATTGTAAATGAATCATTTTCAAAATGTTAAACAGAAACACGTTAGGGTTTAATCATTAAAATCAATGTACACGTTGTACGAAATAAGTTACGATTTTACGGATCTCTTGTACTCCCATAACGCGTTTAAAATCTCTCATTCTGAGGGATTTAAAAACTAGCTGGACGAAAAAACGAGAAGGTATGCACGAGAGTAAAAATGCAAGGGAACGAATCTTGTTGAAAATCTTGTCGTTGTCCCGGCACGACTCTCGGTATGCATAGCTTAAAGGGGAACTGGAACTCGTAGTAAGGAGTCTAAGATAATCACGTTTATACGACGGTCCGCATTCCGAGAATTCGATACTCTACTACGGGGAAGAAGTTGTTCCATGCTATCCGGAGCCGTTTTCACGATCGTTCAATTTGTACTCACGGCCAGCAATGATCGCTCTCTGAACCGAGCTGTGAAAAAGAAGCAGGTATAATCTCGCCATCTCTCGATCATAGGATTCAGATTCCACTTTGTTACGAATTCTTGGAAGAGTTGGAGTTTACAACGAGAAGATTTTTTAATATCGGTCGTACGATTGTCTGAGATAGACTTTGGTAAAAGCCAAGTATGTAAGGATGAGAATGGAATTAAAATTTAGAGAATTAGAATTAGAGAAAAATATGGTACAAACGTTTTTTTAGAAATTGAATGTTATAAATATTAATTAATAGCTGACAAGCGTAGTGAATTGTTTTGGAGTGTATAATTGCTTGATATTACTATCAATGTTAGGACGATAGAAAGCGATCCTATGACCAGTTACGAATCAAAATTACCTAACATCCGCTAAGTGAGAGTTGATACGTGTGAAAAGTTCGACGAAATCGATGACAACTCGAATATGATAGGAAAGCGCTATTAATCGATTTGAAGATTTTTAGTACAGGAAATTATAAGAAATTACACGAAATCAATAGGGATGGAAAGAAATAAAAAATATTACCAAATATTCAATTAACTCTCTCCATTCGAAAACTATCCTACCATGATGGAAAATATGATTGAAAATTACCAATAAAACTCGACATTTTATCTTAATTGTATTTACGACCGTACGCTTCAAATTTCATTAAAATTCCATCATCGAGATGTTACATTGTATGATTAAAATATCAGAAAAAATGCTTCCAATATACCTTCATTCGAATCGACGGTACAATTGCAAAGATCCGACCGTCTATAGTGATTTTTCTCGATGGAGACGATACACGTTCCGTGCCATTAAAACGTAATCTCGTATTACCACGACAAAAAGCGGAGCATTGACGGACTGTAGTCTGGCAAAGCAGAAACACAAAGTAACGTTAGTACGTGTAATAAAGTAATCATCGGATCCAAGAAAGAGCAAAAAGCTGTGCGGGCAAGCTGTTATCCCTGCATATGCTTGAACCGCGATGGGGAATATTACAAAGTGCGGTCGAGTTGAAAGTAACGAGAGAAAAGCCGGCGATGGCTCGATTTTCGAACAACGCGTGGCAAGAACGAGAAGACGGTTACGAAAGATGAGCAAAGAGCGAAGAAGAAAGGGAAAAAAGAGCGACTTACCGCTGGTTGAGCTGTACTCGCCGATGTATCGCCTCGTCAAATACCGCACTACTACGGCTGAAAGGAAAAACGAGATGTTAAACGTGCGAAACATTTTTCACCAGGAAAATACCAAAGCAATCAAAACGATGGACACGCTGTATCGTTTATCTTAAATAGAAGTTGCTCGTACTATATAGGAATTTCCTACTATTTATAGTAATTAATTAATGATACTAAGTGTGATAGAAAGTTTCATTTATAGCGCAGCATTTCCTGAACTTTTCTGGGATCTTTTGTTAAGTAAGTAAGATACCTTTTTTCTCTTTATATTGAGAACATTTGGAAAAACGTTTGTTATTTTGATTGCTTCGGTAGAAATATGTATATATAAGTTAATTGTTATGTAATTTTAAATAATTTGATAATAAAGAATGGCACGTGATTTAAACTATCACAATCTATTTGGTTGTTGTCACATGTTGTTGAATATTCAAATTAACTTATAATGAGAAAATGAGAAAATTAAAATATTCTAAAATTACTAGCTTCGGTTTTCAGTCAGCTTTTTGTTACGTTTATTCGATTTGATAAAATCGGAGGTGACGCGATTTCATAGTAATTTAAATATATTTTAATCAAAGTTGTCGTCGGTATCAGGCTGAATGAAAGTGTCAGTCGTTCGTTTCTTAGTTTTAACAGGAACTGGTTTATATAAGTGAAAAGCGACTAATTAACTTCTCTGTTTGACCATATCGTATCTTTACGCATTTTTGCTGAAGCATTTCGATCTTATATTATAAAAACGAAACAGTGTAGTTTTCAAGGCAATAAATTCTAAATAATAGATCTTTCGATCTGCTACTTATATCACGCGAAATAGAATAAAACTTTCATAATCGATAAAATTCTCCTTTAATGACACTAAATACGATACCTCAACATTAAATCTATATACGGTTTTACGTAATTACCTCGTTTGATAAATTTACCTAAAAACTTGCAAATTAGAGATAAGAATGTACAAGAAACTTAGTCTTAACGTCTGCATCGATATACTTTACCAGGACGTGGTCGAAAAATATCTGTTACATATATTTACGTCAATAATTAACGCACTTTTCCTGTCTAAACAAGTTAATTGACGTCGATAAATTTGACAAGTGTATCACAGTCGTTAGAAAGTTACCTGTTAGCACGTACACCGACCATCATACTCGCTATTAAAGGAAATTATACAAACTCTCTAAGTTCACATTATTAAAATATAATTCATTCAATTGTTTCTTGCAAACTTTTTAATTTCTGATAAGAGTTCGTTTTTATTTCCCTTGCGTTATAATACAAGCCCCATGCTTTAGTCATCGATAATTCTAATCTGAACGTAATTTAAACCTTAGAGCGTTGTAATCACTTATGACCAACCATTTGATCATTTGATACCGTTTAATGAGAAACCACATGATAAAAATACACATAAACCGATACTATCCATTCTTCGGCCGCTGTCTCTTCGTAATCACGTTGTTTCACTCACGCCCTATCGATTCGATTCCCCTCAACCCTATCAAAGCAATGCTGCGAAACAAGCAATAACCACAACCATATTTATACCGACAGAGATAGTAAATAATAATTCGCTCGTCGCCTCGAACGCCTTCAAAGTGGAGGCAAATTAAATTGGTAAGACTCGGGGGAGGATCGCTATATTCACGCTTGGTGGCTTAATTGAATTTTTGCGGATCCTCCGCGAGTGTGTGCGGAGGCGTTCGAAGAGTCAGAAAACAGACGGCGTAGAACGAGGATCGTACGTCATTAGCCGCGATAAAAGTATTCTCTTAAGCCAAGCCACCACACCTCCTGTCGACAGCTCGCCGAGAGACGCGGAGAAACCCGCCGAGTCGTTCCTCGTGTACCTTTCCGTTTGAACCCTGCAATTTCGCGCGGACCAAGGATCGCGCGCCATCCTATCGATCCGTAATTACACGGCTATAACGACCTAGCACCTCGAAAAATAAGCCAGCCGGCCAAAGATCGAACAGGTATAACGAGGGCGAAAAAGGTAGATCCACTTGGTAATTTTGGCTGAAGTTGGTAGAAAAATTTCGCGCCGACCCCCGCAGCGCTCTATTTCGAAGCGGTTTATTTTCCAACGCGTACGATTTCGTGAAAATAACGAAGTTTCGTGAGCATTAGCGGTCGTTATTCTCGAGCTCTGGATTCATATTGAGAAAATGGCTTCTGATGTCCGCGTAGATCAGACCAGTGGAAGAATGGTAGCTCTAAGATTCGATAAACACAGTAGAACTGCGTTTATCTGAACTTGTTGGGAGACAGTTTATATAACTCGAGCTCAGTCACGTTCCTCGCTAGTTATTATTTTTCGTTTACATAATAGAAGCTCGTGTTCCGATACGTGGATCCAGTCGATAAAGATTCAGTTGATCGGACAGTAGGTGAATTTCTGTCTCGATAATGGAATTCTATCGTATGAGATGCTCCTTTCTTAACCTACGTGTTCTCCATTTAACTTCTACCATTATGGATCTCATCAATTTCACGAAACTCGAATTAAACGCGAGATGCATAAAACTTAAATATGCGAGAGAGTTGCAATATTTAACACCATTCCAGATGATACCGTTAACGACAGTGAACTTGTACCATTAAAGATAGTAAACTTATGTTGGAAATTGTTCTGCTCTAACGAAAGTGTCTTCCAGTCCTTCGCTTCCATTACATACTTCATCAACTTCATGGGACCAGTTTGTGGCTGAAGTACAAGGTAGCGAAACAAGGTAAAAAATTAATATATGTATCAAATGTCTTGCAGCGATTAATACGTAAATACGTGTAACTAATCGCCTACTATATCATGTCGCTAACCATGATACATGATAACGATGAACAATGTGGAATCCAGAATTACAAGCTTTCCATACCACAGAAAATCTCTCGTATTGCATATTACAACTTTCAACAATTAAATTCAGATTTACGCTTCTTAAATAATATCTTAAATCTGTTCCTCTCGCTTCTTATTCAACTAACTTTCCTCCAAATTTTGAGATACTTTATCCTTGAGGAACGATGGAACATACAAAAAGCAGTACTAAATTACTAGACAAAATGCAATAAAACTTCGTTTATCCGACACGGTCGACGGACAAGACGCTTCGGATAACTGGACCAGTCTGATAATGTCGGATAATAAGAGTCTGCTAGTTCTTCCTCCCTTTGCTGCTTATCATTCGCATAATCGGAGTTAATTTCCATATAACTGGATTTTCCTAAGCTGAAATTTGTAAATAAGGCAAGAATCTTTATTCGCATAAGCGCGTATAGGTCGTCGCGTAGCCTGGGATCGATTAATAAATGTCCAGAACCATATTCGATAAATCGAGTATTGCGATGACATCAGTTCTGATAAATGCAGTTCCACTATGTTTAAAAATTATTTATATTTCAATATAGTCTATTGAAACATAATTTTCAATAAGAAACGTAGTTCCGTGGAGAACAGCAGAGTGAAAATAAAATCTCTTTGTTCTTACCCGAAGGTTCTCCATTCGTTCCCAAGCTTTACAGGTCTTATCAACTTTGCGAAACCAGTTGGCAAAGGGAGTACAGCAAGGCGAAGCGAACCAGTTGGTTCGACTTCGCGAATCAACGGAACACGATGTTCGCGGTGCTCCAGGGACTCTCTTCCTCGAGTCCGCGAGCAACCACAGCGACAGATTTATAAACGGTGTATATACGAGAACTCGACGAGAGCACGGAGCCTGCACCGATCTATGTACTCAATAAGTCTTCGAGGGTCGAACCGAGAGGATAGGCACGTCGACGACATGTTAAAGTTCCCTCGTACGTTTCGCGAAGTAACGAAGAAATTTATGAAACGAAGTACGTATCCTCCAGCTTACACGCATACATTCGTACAGATACATATAATTCTACGTTTATAACTTGGTAGACGATTGTACGAACATAGAATTTAATGACGTTTCCTGTACATCGCGCGACCATTAATTATCGTTATTACGTGTTTAACGTGAGTTTTTCCAGTTTCACTGGAGACCAGTGTAAAACACAGGGAAACGAAACCAACTTCCTCCCTTTGGTTTCACCACTCTGTAAATTCTCTCTTAACCGCGAAGTACATATACGTACAAGTGACCTTCTTCTCGTTTAGGAGTTATCGCTTCTCGTTAATCTGCAATTAACCCTTTCGTTGCGAAAATCATAGGTATGCAGTATATGGCCCGCATTTATGTCATAGAACCGAAACACGAAATCACACGTATCGGCAATACATCATTTTCTTACCTACGTGCCTGATAGAAATTTCGCAAAAGTTCTCCAAAATTGCGCGACTTTTAATTCGCATAGGTATTCAACTTAGATACTGCACGCACAACGTAGGATTACGTGACCAATACGAAAATCCAAAACGTACGCAGTGTCCAAATTCTCGAGTACTACGATTCAAGGCCATACGTGAAAAACATAACAAACCACATTTCTCGTCTTTCATAAGAGAGCAATTTCAAGGTTCTCTATCATCTTATCGATCAATTATACATCGAAATTCTTTTTCCATCTGATTTTGGAATTAAATATATACTTTCGTCAGCTGTTCAAACATTAAAAAAAGTACTAGTACTTGACTATACTGCAGATATTTACGCAATTTGATCTTTTTCCAAAAAGCTTATATCTACGAATCTATTTCACGTGAAAATACTCTTCAGTCATCGAGCGACATAAAGTTCAGAGAATGAAGAAAGATGGATATGCTTCTTTGTTGCGATCTTCAGTTGTCTGACGTTTCAGTGAATTTGTTTAACGATATGCATTATCGTGCACCGTGCAGCGCATAACGCCTTATTTACGAGCGCGTCTGCGATTTAGCTTCGATAAAGGCCCCGTTGACGCGTTCAATTCAGCCGGTGTGCACGCGAACGATGCCAACCATATTCACCTTTGTCCCCTTGGCGACACAGTCCCGCAACAATGCGACACGAGGGGAGGAGAGGCCAGCCACGCGCGTTTTGCACTCTCGCGCGTGTACACTGTACACGAATACTGGGATGTACAGGCGCCATAAATTTCCCGTTCACGGCGGTGAACTTCTTCGTATCTTGATACCACTTGTGTCTCGGGTTTCCCTCGGTTCTGAACTTTCGTCGACGGCTAGAGAGTTTAACACGTATTTTCGTTCGACACAAAGGTACAAATTGCGAACGGCTCGCAAATGTCAGCTCCAGCCACCAGGGTTCCCCGGCTAGAGCCGCGCACCGTGTGCCACTTCGCTCGTAGAGGCGTGTTTTACGGCACGAACGAGTCAGTAGTTTGGTGTTACTCCTTCGGCCACAATGGTGTATACAACTTTTGTATCACTTCTATGTATTTCACGATTGTCAGACTGAAAATCATGTTGGTCTAAGCCATGGTCTTGACAGTTCGAATTCAAATCACGTGTTCCAAACTTCAAAAACATCGTCCCTTTACTTTCTTCGTTAACTCTATTTCGTAATTAATTAACTTTATCTTCCACCGTGATACGTTTTACATAACAAAGATAAAAAAATCTCATTATCTATCCTCTTCCTTCGACCAAACGGACAATTTTCTCGCGAATAAATATCTGCAGCCTTACACGCGCGTTTATTGGAGCAATGACGAGGGTACGGAGCAAAACGTGGCCAGTACGCCTGAGACAGGAGCAGAGTATGTGCTCCGCTGCTCTTACCGTGCCGTGAATCGCTCTTTTTTACCTTGCCCCCTTTATACGTGGCAATCGTGCTCGTAATTACTATTTTCTTACGTGAGCCGGCTTTTATCTACCGTGGATCTATCTATAGATCGGTGTACACTGCACCGACAGGCGGATGCCATCGCCACTTCGCTTCTGCGTCTGTAAACCGTGCTTTATCCGCGTGATGTTCCCTCCGGAGTGACTTAATCGTTTCTCTGCCCTCTTTCTTTCGTTCTTGCGCCCCGAGCATTGTGCAATCAATCAGTTCGTTATCGCAGCGCGTTAATTGGTCGGACATTGCGTGAAAATTACATTTGTAAGTTATATTGGATGTTTAATGATATAGAGGGTGATTTAATTGAACCCTTGAATTATAGACGATCAAGGCTGGTGGCTGAGCCGAGAGATTTTAATTATGTACAGCATGCAAATGTTTGTCCATTTATGAAAAACTCCAACGTGCAGGAATGTTAATAATATGTGAGTATACGTTGAAATTATTACCGACATTTTATTCGCATTGTTATTGAATTTCTGAAGCATAATAGACCTTGAGAAAATTTCGACAGCGAATAACAACGATTTCAGCTCGCTTCTGTTGCCGCAGAAATTGCGACACGGAGATTTCGAGATTTTTTGCGAATGACTCAAAGCTTAAATAACAAAAAATTGCTGAATGTGGAAAAAGATATCAACTTTATTAATCGGAAGGTTTATTGGCCAAATCGGTTAGCTCCACGAAACAAGAAATAAAGAAAATTGATAAGATTGTATCGGATGTGCATTGATCAAGTACTTTGGCATTAAAATTTCAAAGATCTCAAAAAGTGGAGTTAACCACTTTGGCCTGCGAATGGCACAAATATTAGATATTAACCTACATCTCTCTCTCTCTCTCTCTCTCTTCTTCTTCTTCTTTTTCTTCTTCCTCCTCCTTTCATAGTAATAAAAATCTATCCTCCGATGATTCAAAGAAATGAAACAAGTAAAGAAACCTACATATCTCTAAAAATTACTATAAGAAATGCTATTATGATTCGTTTATACCAGTAAAAAGTTCTAAAGAACATATAATGATCAAATAAACGTCCGAAAGAACGAGCAAACAATTATATTCCACATGGAACTCTCATTAACGCGGCTCATGTGGAGCATCGATTTCTTTTTCCTCCTCATCATCGTACAAAGACCTGCATACACAATATGGCTGGCGCGCGCGTTTTATTCGCTCGCTCTATCATCCTGTTTGGTTATTCATATTTGTTACTCCAGGGTTCGACCCAGTCATATGAATCAAGATGCACGAACGAGGCTTCAGGCCGTGAATTCATCTACGATAATAAATCGTCGCGAATCGCTGATTCACTCTTTATATGCTCATTTATGAGTGCGCGCGTTCGCTCGTTTGACCACGTTTCTCGAAATAGACACGCGTGTGTGCGTGTGGTAAAATTTGTTTCTTGCCGTGGCAAACAAAAATCCACGGTTGCTGAACCCTCGTGCATCCGTTTGTAAAATATTGAAACAACTGGCTGAATATTTATGACCGTTCTTCCTTCGATAACGCGGCCGCACGAACGAAGAATTCAATGGCGAGACGGGATCGGAAAGATTTTTAATTGTTGGAATTGATTCAATGACAGGGGACAGAGATCTTTTGTCTTTCCGCCAGCTAAATCGAGATGGAACGTAAGTACGTTGTTCGTTAGTATTAATAGCTAATTTCGAGCGTATCCTCGGCTTTTTTTACTCGCAATATTATATATGTTAAATACTTTTGAAACAAATGACGTTACATCCGTTCGTAAAACATTTACGTCTAACGGGTGGTCCGAGACTTCTGCATAGTTTTAAGTTCTATACGCCTTTAACGTTGATAGGTTTGGTAAGTTTAAATTAAATTTGGGCAAGTGAGAAAATGCACTTTTAACATCAAGTATAGAAGAGGAGAGTATTAAAGTGATTTAGTTTAAGCAATATTGGCTTTTCCACGAAGGAGTGGAAATTATGGAACAGTTTAATCTAGGGATGGAAAATTACAGATGCTAGGAGAGTAGAGTATCGAACGTTCTAATATAAACTTGGAAGAGATGAATATCTTCATGTAGAAGCAAGAAACACTTTAAAGAAATTAAACACTTTATAGAAATGGACAATTTCGGATATGTTGGAACGCATGTAGAGGAGAAAATTTATCGAATGTACAAGTTTATTAATAACCTCCGGAGGTTATTAATATTCTTACGTAAAAGTGAAGAACACTCTAACGAGGAAGTGGAAGATTTCAAATAGTCTATAGCATAAGATTATGTATTATTTATAGGTATCGGATGCTCTAGTATAAAATTGGAGTACATAAACTATTTATATTCCTTGGTATAATTGAACGCTCCAATATATATACAAGTGGAATATTTCAAATGCACGAACGCAGAAGAGACTGTCGAACGATCCAATCCTTCGTGGACAAAGTAGATCGTTCGTAGATCTAAGCTTATCCTCTTCTATTACTCTACTTTTAAAAAATCTAAAAAGATCTCATATTATTTATCAATATCTATACTACATTATACGATCGTTCTTATTTTATATATATATATATATATATATATATATATATATATATATATATAATATATCGATATATATCCCGTGTTTTGTAATAAACGATACGTTGTTCATACCGAATATGGATAAGTCTGGTGAACATTCGTTACCCGCCCTCCACTCTGATCCTAATTGCGATTCTGATTCGACATACATATATTAAATCCTTCTAAATAAAAATAAAAATCCAATGGTGAAATTTATTATTATTTTGTATCTAAGGAAATATAGAACAATTATTACGATATAGTTAGAAGCTTAATGCGTTCATAGAAGCGAAGAACATTAACCATATCCATATAAAACAAGAAACTATTAAACGCTATATGTGTCACGCATTTAGAAAATTTATACAAACCCAAAGAACGTAGAACGCTATAACGTAGAATCGGAAGACACCAAAATACCCTAACGCATAAACGAAGAACATTAAACGCTCTGATGTAAAATTAAAGAATATCGAGGAGTGTTCTATCAGAGAACTAACAAACATCGGGCACTATAATATAGCATTACGAAATATTAAATATCCTAATATGAGGACGAAGAACGTCGAACGTCACGATGTAAAATTGAAAAAAACATTAAATCGTTCGCTGTACGAGCACTAAACTATCCGATTTGTAGAGTTACAAAATACTAGCAGTTCCGTCATGGGAAATTGAGAATATTAAATTCCATATTGTAAAACTAGGGGTTATTAAATGTCTCTATATAAAACTGAAGAATATCGAAAGGCAGTATCTGCTGTTAAACAAGATAAAATACGACAGAGTCGGATAAGCGGAATAAAATAACGATTACGACGTAACGTAAAGGACAAGAAAGGCGACGCGTGACGTTTTTTCAACTCCCGTCTGGCCCATACTTTTTAACGAGCTGGTAATAAAGTGAGCCATTCAGCCGAAATGAATTTATGTATACTTCACGCGACATGGAAATGTGCACCGGCTTCCAATTGCCACTTCAATAGGCGTTAACGCAGATAAATGGTCCCCAACCGCAATCATCGACGTTCTTCGTGGCTTCCACCAGCTTTTCTATTAATGTATTCTATAAAATCGTATCGTTGCCGATTTAGTGCGAAACTCTTAGCCACCCTTGTTGCCTGGTCACTACCGCAATTTATTGATCCTATAAATACGCAAAAGCGATTGTCTTACGGAAATAGGATTTAAAATATGTCGTCAATCTTTTACTAGATGTGAATCTACTTTTAGTTTGTCTGGCGAATCTTAAATATTTTGGTTTATTTGAATTTGTAAGGAACTGTATAATCTAACACGTACTGTACACGTTGAACAAAAATTATTTGATTAGATATCAATCAGATATTTGTATTTTCTCAATCGTTAGTACACCTTCCATTCATGATCAATCAAACGTTATTTCCATAAAATGAAAGCGTCATTGTATCCATCTCAGGTTCCACCTGGCTTAATAGAAATAAAATAACTAAGTTTACGTTATCTAGAATAAATACGAATAAATATGAAGTATTAGCACAAGATTTTACTTTGTACATTTTACGTATTTTCTGCTTTTCCTTTCAGTTCGAAAGGAAGACTACCATTTCATACTTTGAAATAAAAAGAATCGAACATTGACGTGCAAGGAAGATAATTTCACTTGTGACTCATATTCTCAATCTCTTGGACATAATAATTTAGACCACGTCATATTTATATTTGGAGGAATGAAAATCGATCAATCTGAAATTGATCTGTCCTCTGTAACTTTCAATTTCATGATTACAGGAATTTCTGATTAACTCCGCTGCGCTCTTTCGCTCATTCTCGACCCAATTACATATATCTTTCTAACCTTGAGCAAACTATGACAAAATTATGATCGTTACACGCGACTTTTCATTTCGATTCTTTATTAAACATCTTTCTAAAACATTGGACATCCTCTTTATTTGTCAAGACGAAAGCAACATTGAAATATCAAAATTCGAGGGTCACAGAAAAGTTAAAAGATAACTCGCTCAATAAGTTCACTGCTATGGAAAGATTTATCGTGTGGAATCTGAAAACCAAGCAAACCTAACTGGCCGTTACTCAATTATATGAAATCCAATTAACTTCGTTCCCAGTCCTTGTGTGTGAAATAATCTTCAAACGCTAGCGAAATAAGAACATTATCCAGTGGCCTAACAAGGTGGAACGGAAGAATTGGTCGCCACCTGACGAAGGAACACAACCGATTCGATCCATGACGCGATTCGTTGTACCTTGCATGGATGGTATGGAAACGTAGGCTCGCCGGAAGCCGATAAGGGAGGAAAAAGCACGTTCAGTGCGTAAAGTTGGCATCCAGGGTCGAACAAGGCGGGTATAGAGCGTGGCTCGGTAACATAACGGATGTATCGGATGTCCAGATCTCTCAACCTGCTGCCGCGCAGGATTTTTCGTGGCTCGCAACGACCCGCTGACCACTCTCCTCACTTGATATCCGATAACGTCCACGGAGGTCCTTATTATACCCAGCAGGACACAGCCTCTCCTTCTCACGACTTTTACGGATTCTCTCCCGGACCCGGGAATATCCGCTTTCTGATCAAACGTTCGTTTGGCCTCGAGAGTACGTCGAAGAGAAACGAACAAGGTATATACCGTATCGAGTGTAATTTTGAGACGAGAATAGAATATAAAGTATAAAGGTATACGGATTTTAGGTATAAAAGATTTTAGGTATAAAGGATTTTAGGTATAAAGGATTTTAGGAAAAAGAAAGAGTCTAATAAACATAACATAACATTATACACGTCGTAATAAACAGAGGATAATATAAAGGGATTATAGAATCCTAAGAAACCCTAGAAAATAAGCCTATTATTCAACGTTTCCGACGAAATTTGGTAAGTTTATGGTCTATCTATCGTTTACATTGGACTAAATAGAAAAGGATTAATTCTCACGACTTTCTCAAAATTCATTACAATTCTGATAATTCCATAAAATCCTACGATCGATCATATAATCGCAGGATTTACTTTAACGTTCGATATCAAGTTCATCGTCCTCGTTAAATTACACGATAAACTCGTATACGCCTCTTTTTCAATCGTTTAACAAGCTTTCTTTTAAACGACTAAAAGTGTTGCATAGCATGTAATCAAGACTTGATGATATATAATTAATCGCGACCTCATTAACGAAAAACCAGCCGATACCAGTCGTGCGACTAAGAAATGCTACTTTGTTCTTCATTGTAAATTATCTGTTCCTGTTTGTCAGACGTCTATCCTTTTATCATTGCCATGAACGTGTACTGATATACTATTTGTTAAACCACCAATTATGAAAATTGAACTAACGGATCAATACATATATATAATTACAATACATTATATGATATAATTTTAAGGACAATAGTTAACGCTCCATGGTACGTCAGAAATGAAGACCTACGAAAAGATCTAAAAATTCCAACAGTCAAAGAGGAAATCGCTAGATACGCAAAAAAGTATAAAGAAAGACTTGCAACACACCCAAACCAGCTTGTTGTTGAAACAAATGAAACCATAATAGAAAGAAGACTGAAGAAGAAGCATCCCGCAGACCTCACGATAGAAATACAATAAACAACCTGGAAGATGAAACCCCGCTGGGGGTAACCATCCACATGCTATATTTTTTAAACTATATTTTACCAAATGTCCTTCTGGACAAATTGTAAAATTTAAACAAATAAATAATAAAAAAATATATATATAATTGCCGGTTCTTAAATACTTTAGAATTAAAGGAAGTGATTATTCAGCCCAACAATCAAATTACCGAAGAAATTTAAAAAAATATAGTTAAAGGTACAATCAACAGAATTTTTTATACAAAAAACAGAAAATCCTAGTTATTATTAAACTTAATCGCAACTTGATCGACCTGTTTTAATTTTAAACAAATGAAATAAAAATTCAGATTCGTCTGAGTGACTATAGTTGAAGGTTCATGTCTCCTCGTTTATATTACCCTATCGTTCATTGTTTAATTCAACTTTATTCAAATTATACGCATCTCGATCACGATATCGGTTCTGTCGCTTATTAATAGGATTAATTCCAGGGGTCGGTGAACTACCTTTATTGCCTTCGTTTGATCGCTTTGTACGCATCGTACGACTGTCCGGCTAACTAATGCATCGTATTATACCGAAGACTATACGTATTCATCTTAACGGCACTTTCATTCAATCCCTCGCCGCGGTATTAGATAGACGTGCAGAAATTACACGCTTTACACGACACAATATTAGTACTGCCCACTATAATTAATACCTCTTCGATACGCTTATATCCGTATAGTCTGTCACGTAAGCACTTTCCCATAATCATAGCACAATGATACATGTCTTTCCTTGCCTTCAAGTTCGACCAAATTGAATGATTAAATCAAGAATTCGATTGATACTATGGATAATAATAAAATAACAGATCGTAGAGATACTCGAGGCTATTCTAATAGTACAATGATAATTTTGTCGTTAATGATACACATTTGATCGAATGCTAGTTTTATAATTTAGGCAAAGCTAATGTTTCCTAGTTTGACGACCTCCGACTTTATATAAATAAAAAGAGTTTATGATACCTAAGCTATGAGAAAAATTTTGTAATAAAAACATCTATGAAACAAAAGAGAAAGAAATAATATTTAGAAGAAAAGCAGGGATTCTCGATGCTTGGATGGAAAAGAATTTTGACCTGGCAAAATCTTATTCAAACATAGTTCCAATATATACCTATGCAAGATACGTTAACTGTATATATATAAATACATTTGTACTAACGGAGAAAATCTCAATGAACTACAGGTAAAAAGCAATAAAAGTGCTAATGGGCCAAGGAAAGAAGGGAGATCCGGGTGGGTCATACTTGTGGCCTTTACAACATTGGGTAATTGAAAGGGATGTACCTGACAATGAATCATGCACATCTGTAGAATATAAGCAGGAATACGAAAATCGTGGTACGAAGACGTTAGTCAGTTGCCAGTGAGCTACGAGCAGTTGCAGAAGCAAGGAGGTTCCGAACAGTCGTGGATTATTCGTTACTCAGTTGTGAGCTGTAAATACTAAGTTGCAATTTTTAAATTGTGTAAGTTGTGAATTATTATCGAGTTGGTATGAGTTGTTAATTATAAATTGTGAATTGTGAATTGAGTTATGAATTATCAATTTAGTTGTCTAAATTTTGTTGTTATATCACATTACTGTATTAAGTTCACGTTAAATAACCATCGTTTCCTGTTTAAATCGTGATAAATAACTCTATAGAGATCACTAACCAGTGATTTCTATATATTTATATTTTCTTTGATTCTATATTTCTATTTGAAATCATATATATTTAATCGCTTGCATTCGAAAGACGACTCTCAGTCACCACGGCGTTCCGTGCTGTAACTCCAGTGGCGAGTGAGAGGCGACAGTCCCTGCTTATGCTAGATTTCGACATCTCCAATTGATGAAAGTGCAATATTGGTTCGTAAATTAATTCCTTAGCTCTTTTTGTTCTTTGTGAAGAAGTGTAAAATGATAGACTTTAAAATGGAGATAAAATATTTAGTTTCATATGCCTCCGAAACTATGGTTCTGACGAAGTCTCCAACGTTAGTTTAGATTCGACGGTCATAGTAAAAGTATTATAATTTAGAAACCCTAAAAAACTAGTTTTCGGAAGTGAAATTAGCTCAAATGAAGATGAACTTGATTTTGAACTGTAGAAAAATGTGATCAATTATATTCAAGAATGCATCTTGATGAATGCTTTATAAATTATCATACAAAAAAAAGTACAGAAATTAATATTACAAAATCATATTTTCAAAGATGTAAATATAGATAAATTATTAGTATTTTATTAGTATTAGTATTTTTGTAAGTTAATTTGTATATAAAATCATTTTACGCTAGCTGTAAGACGCGCGTCACGTAAACGCTAAATCATCCGGTGTAACTGCTACGCCCGACCGAAAAAGTTCTCGAATGCAAAGGGTAAAAAGAAACTAATCGTATTTTACTAATTGAATCCTGATGTTAATCAGCTCGCTTCATACAGTTACTTCCTACGTTATGATTGACAGCGCCACTAAAGTTCATGTTGCGCACGACGAACTAAAGAATTGAGGTAAAAAATTTTTAGGTTACCTGATTTCCCGACTCTGGGGCCGCCGAGGACGACCACCCTGATCCTGTTCACGTTTGTCATCAGACGTGGATGTTAGGTGTCGTTCGAGCCGCGCTTGCACATCATATGCTGTCCGATTAACACTGTTCGTGTTACTTTTCACTCGACCTACAGTTTCTTTCGTTTCGACCGTATTAAAGTCCATTCACATCACACACATACACGAGAGAAGAATCGCAAATAAACGTTTACATATACGAACCCCGGCACTAAACGATTCTCGAGAAATATATTTTGTCGAAAAATGTAAACGTTCACAAACAAAAATATCGTAACTAACCTTTATAGAAATGACGCGAATATTTCCTTCGAATACATTCACATCGGGTCAACGATATTCAAACAACAACAAAACCTCTAAATAGTGGTTGTTTGATTTGTTCCTCGGTTCTACTGTCTCTACACGAAGTTTCTATTTACTCACATTGCAAAGCAACTGGTGACACTCGGTCTCTTGTAGCGCATCCACTAATCACGTTCAAACTGTAGGGACAACTTCACATAGCGGTTGAAAACGCGGCATTCATTCCAAGCACGCGCTCCCCAATGGCGCGATAAACGGCGTTGAGTAAGAGCCACCTTTTTAGACCCGACGACACATCGATCTTTCGAAATGTCGCTCTCAGATGTGATTCACTGGCTCGACCGTCGCAATCTTCTCGCGAACAAGTCGGCACCGAGCGTCTCGAATTGTGACAACCAATTTAAACGAGCGTGCAACCGCGAAACCGAGACTCGCCGTATATTATCGACCGAACAACAGATAAAACACGATCTTCGAACTTTGTCCACTTATCACCGTTTGCGAACTTCCAGAATTGTACACCGTATGTCGCCACGGGCATATCTCGAATTTTGAAATTTCTTCTCTTTCGCGCTCACTAAAAAGGCGCCACTATAATTCGTGCCCGTCGAGAGTTTCACACTGGTCGCTTGGTCATCAAAAAATGCCACTTTCTGTCCGTCGATTTCTCGCTCCTTCGATTTCTCTTTTTTCCTTTCGAAAACTTCACTTTCCACGGTCGCCACGATTCGACTGCATCCTTTGGACCACGGCGATAATAATATCGGCGGATGTGCAGGTTCTGGTCACGCCGCGGACAAACATGCGGGCTAGTGCGCCGACACGCTGCGAATAATAACAGAAGAAACGATTCAAGAAATGCTGTCTTGCTAGTTCCATTTATAACGGGTCGACGGCCTCCCTCCTCATCTTCTCTTCTCGCTTGGCGCCGCCAACGTCGGCCTCTCGTCCGGATTACGAAAAAAGGCTAGAAGGCGCGCGCGCGCGCGCCACTGCTACAACGGAGTAACACTCGCGCTCCCTCGGACGGGCAGACGAATACTGGAAGCGAGAGGCGCGCAGAACTAGACTTCAAGCACCGCCCACGTGCTCTCCTGCAATTCCTGCGTCGCGCCGCTCGAATTTCTTTTTCTTCCTTTTTTTCTTTCATCGAATTTTTCCAGTACGCCTCTTTCTTTCTCTTTCTTTTTCTGTCTTCCGCTTTTTACTTTTTCTATATCGAACGAAACCGCTGACAAATCACCGTTTCACACGCGAACACTGGTAAAAGTTGTGTTAGAATTTTACAGAACCTGGCGCGCATGAGAATCCGGCGCGAATATTCGCGTATTTTCAGAACACGAGAGACATATCGCACGATCGTCGAATTATATTTTCACGAAAGTTATGAGATTTCGTGTCGGTCCCGTAAATGGTGTCGTGTATCAATTTATGTTTCGTTTCTTTGCCGGTTAAGTCACGTAGATTAGATAACACACTCTAGCATCCGTCGTACATCATACGATCGCGAAAATGAAATAACATATTGTTCTTTACGGCATACAACCTCGTCGCGAAATGAAATTCAAATATTCGAAAATACTACTCGTGAATGTACTGTAGTTTGACATTTATTTATTGATAACCGAGAAATCGTGCGTAGTTTCACTTCTCGGCGTGTCCTTTACAGATAACCCGTACACCGACCGGGCTCATTTGCAGGTTAAATATTTTATCGCTGATAGCTACTATATGGTGCCCGTCCGATGACAGATGCGCACAGTCTTACACGCTGCAAGCGTACTCCAAGCGAGAAGAGGTGTTTGTATTCAAACGAAAGCGCTATCTTGAATTACATTTTCAGACCATAAATCAAACGTAATGGACTCCCATTAAATTCCCTATCGACGCGACCTCCAGAAGGCCGAGCACGATATGTAAATATTAAACAGCGAACAGATGTTACTCGTGTTTGCCTGCTTTCGATAATGCCATCTGATACGATTCTACGTAAGAAGATACGAAACGTAGGAATATTCGCATGAATAAATACCTGGTATTCCACTTGTGACAATAAATTCACTTGATGAATAATCACGATTTGATTGGCCGTAATGTGGTCTACCGTTGCTCGTGTACGTTTGATACTGTTTACCGTAATGATACGCGACGAAACGAGGCGAAATTTACTGATGAGAATATGTATACGCGAACGAGAGCGAGCGAACACGCGATACGCATAAACACCTCTGCACCGAACTCACCGAGCGCTCGCCGGCGAATGCTCGAGTCTGAGCGCTTCGCACTGTCTAATATGCACTCTCCAGCGTGCCCATTGCACGCCTCGGCCACGGCATGGCGTACCGCTCCACGCTACAAGATGACTGCCGTGTTAACAGGTAAGCGGAGCGGACTGCCGGAGACCGATGCGCGAGCGCTAGTATGCAAGCGCGTGTTCGCCAGTACAGGTAACTACGCAGGCGCTTGCTCGTATAACTACAGCAAATTTTTTGCTTCCAATTATCACGCTCACGTTATCAATTTGGATGGAAGCGACTTCTTATCGAAAATAGTCTAAAATAGAATTCGCGTTATTATCGCTACTATTTTAGGGTAAAGTATATTATCAGAATATGTACAGTGGCTACAAAATATATCTGTACGTACACAATTGCATTTATTGTAGTATTTATATACTAATTTGGTCCAAATATATTAAATTTCGTATTGTTTAGTAGTTCCACTCCAAAAGTGTGATATTGTAGAAATGAAACGTAGAGCGTGAAAAAGAAAAACGTTTCATTGAAAAATAAGGTTATGTGCAAGTATTTTTTGCAATCACTAACTTTCAAGATGTACCTTCAAATTGCTAGTAATTGAAAATGTTTCTCTGTAACCTATATAATCCATCATAAAAGTTTCGTGTACTTAAATCGTTTTGAATTGAACAAAAACGTATTTCACGTGGATAAAGATTCTAAGACTAGATGATACTGAATAGTTTACTATCTGTCTATTAAACTACTTGTATTAGATTTTTAAACTAATGGAGCATTAGGTACCAAATGGTACCTAATGATAAATAGGTACCGAATGATTGAATGAACGCATGCACATGTTGCTGTACATGTATTCATCTAATTCATCGGTGATCTTTCGTTGGAAACGCATCATAAAGATTTCCTGTCTTATCGATTGAGCCTAATATATGAACATACCTAGTAGATAAACTATACATCTATATGAAACTAAGAATTTAGTATGTGTGTATCCATGGTAACGCAACTAATTAGGATCTAACAGAAATATATTTTTTCCAGTGAACAGTAACTTGCCTGGTATCATGGTCGAGACTGTGGACGTTACTGGCAATGCGAAATCTGCAAAAAAATCTTTGCTCGAAAGATATGATATACCGGTCGAGCATCTTTCGTATGAATATATTTCCGAATGTAAGAACGCAAAAAAGTTGGAGCGCATAGTAACTATACTGCGGTAAGTAGAAATTATAAATCGGCGGCGTTTTCAAAAATCGTTTCCTTAATAAACTTTTATCTGTATACTTAATTTTCAATGTTTTTAATTTCAAATACGTTTTATATATAAATTTTAGTAACAAAGAAGTTTTTTTATGTTTTATTGATAGTTCCGGTGAGGAAGGACACTATCCAGATTTACTGAGGCATGCGGAGAAACGCTTGATCGTTATTAAGCCAACTAGTATAATATTAAGAAAATCTGAACCCATTCTTAAACGCAATATGTTAGAACCGAACGAATATAAGGAAATTGATGAGGATATGAACGATTGGATGTCTGAAATGCAGATTCGAGAAAGGGAATTAGAAGAAAGGAAAACTACAATATTAGATCTTTTCTGCACGCCGGATATCCGAAAATTTAAAGAGCAATCTGTAAAGGTATGTATATTTAATTATTTGTACTAAGATCAACGCGTAATTTCACTTAAAAATATTTCCATCCTGTTTTTTTAATTCAATTAGAAAAATTCTGTAAGAAACTGGAAAAGTAATAAAGACAAACGAATTACTCCGTGTGATTACGCTGCTTGGGATAATTATGACGTTGACACTGAATTGAAAAAAATAGATATACAAGATGAACAGCGAAAGGTTGAAGCGAAAAGATTACAATTACAGCAGAAACAAAAAGAAATGGTTAAGAAAAAGAAATTGGGAAAACATACTGATATTAATAACGGTATGTTCACGAAACTACTTATCTTATATAAAATAATCCTCTAATTATTTAAAATATTGTATCGAAAGAATAAAATGAGAAAATGTTGTGTTATTAGCTGCACTGACAGGAACCGAATTGGACGTGATGGCAGAGCAGGAAAAGGAAAAAGGAAACGAGGCTTTCAGAGTTGGAGATTACGAGGAAGCGTTGGAGCATTACAATACTAGCATAAAAATGAATTCAAACATAACTGCGTACAACAATCGCGCGATGACGTGTAAGAAAATTTATTTCATTCATTTCGTTAAGAAAAAAATTTCAGTCAAATACGATTATATTTTTTCAGACATTAAACTTCAACGGTACGAAGATGCTCTTAATGACTGTAACATAGTACTTAGCATAGAACATACGAATATTAAAGGCCTTCTTCGTCGAGCTGTAAGTTTAGAACATCTTGGAAAGTTATCTCAGGTATTTAAATATATCCACTAATATTTCCTTGATTATAAAAGCTTGTATTAAATAAAAATATGTATAATTATTAGGCATTGGCAGACTACGAAGCTGCTTTGAAATTAGCACCAAATAATATAACAGCGATTGCCGGCGTAAAAAAATTAAGGAAACCATGTAAATCTAAACCAATAAGGTAAGATAAAGAAACATATTTAATTACGAGAACCCAAAAATCTATTTGATTCTGATATTTTTTAGAATGACTATCAAAGAAGAACAAACAGAAGCCACAAATAAAAGATCGCAGTCAAATGAAATCGAAGAAAGTATGAATCTTATTTCGCAGCTTACCTCGAAATGGAATTTACCGGATTACATATGCTTTTGCCATAAGGCGCCGGGTCCATCGCATTGTTTAGTACCAAGACCACATATTAAAGCTGAATATTGTTTTGAGGACGATGACAGAAAGACGACAACAATTAAAACTTCAAAGAAATCCAATAGTGCTCAAAAAGTGATTAATTTGAACACTGTGCCGACCAAAAAATCTGTTTCTTCTCCTAACAATTTTTCTTTCAATATACCTAAAGAGACTCAAGAGAAGAGTAATCCTGTTTTAGGCACAAAACAGAAATCAATTTTTTCTTTCACAAGACCTCCTGTACAAACTAATTCAGTTGTTATTGAGGAATTACCTAATGAGCCTAGTGACAATAAGTACGCGAATGTTAGAATTAAATCGAACGAAACGGTTTCAAATAAGAATACAGAAGTCACGAACAAAAGTCAAACGAACGCTGATAAACAAGTAGAACTGCCGAATGCTAAAAGTTTGAGTAAAAATAGAGAACAAAGTGGTAATTCGAACAAGAAATGTAACAAGATATCATCTAGGAAGGTAAAAGTGGCGAATAAATATAAAAATAAAACTAGTAAACTGGAAAGATATATTCCGAAGGTATAAAACTAATAACGAAACAAGCTTGTAATTAACGTGAATTTATTTTCAGGATTTTGGAAAAATCGAAAATGGATACGAATTTATGCGCATATGGCGGTCATTGAAAAATGAAACTGACTTAGAAATATACGCTCAATTACTGAGATCACTAGACGTCAATAAATTAAATTCAAGTTCGTATCCTAATAAAATGTACCAAGTTTACACAATTTTTTGCTATAAAAAATATTTTAGTTTTAGGCAATGAAATGGATGGAAATATGTTCAGTACTATCTTACATTGTTTGGAACGGCACTTTTGCACTTCCAGTGACACAAAGCTGCTGAATAACTTTTTGAAATCACTTTCTCAAGTGCAACGTTTCTCAATTGTGAATATGTTTATGAGCACGGAAGATGAAAGAGGTATATTCGCAATGAAAATTTAATATTGTATACGAAGACATAATATTTATATCATTATTATGACACTTACTTTTGTTTTATAGTTATCAAAAACATACTCAATTTCCTAGAAGAACATGGAACGTCAGGGATTTCATCACTGCGACAAATTTATTGCGTCTAAGAATACTACGTGTATACGCAGTTGAAGATATTTTGAATTTTACAGTGACATTTACACAATGAATACAAACTTTATATGTTCTAATAATAATACATAAGAAAATACACTTATAC
This sequence comes from Bombus campestris, assembly GCA_905333015.3. Taxonomy (NCBI): domain Eukaryota; kingdom Metazoa; phylum Arthropoda; class Insecta; order Hymenoptera; family Apidae; genus Bombus; species Bombus campestris. The sequence goes on from HG995135.1 coordinate 10,358,262, forward strand.
TTTTGACTTCCATTTTATCAATAATTAGACATAGTTAATTATTAGCGAATTATATTTCGCGATTAAATATAACATTATCTAAACTATTAAAATTATTAATAAATTTGTATCTTATTTTACGTATATCAAAATAAAAAATATTTTAACTAAAACGAGTTACTAATTATTTCTACAAGTTGCGAGATATTCCTGATGCGCAGAGATCTATTTCGTTTTCTGTAAAATGTATACAAAATCAAAACAAAATCAAATATTATTAATACACTTATTGTGTTAGCAAAATTCTATTGGTGTATCCTTTCTTCGATTTTCTGTATCAATGGTTCCTACACGTTTTCGGGTATTAGACGATGGTGGCAGCACATGCGAGCACCTAAGCGAGTGCGCACTCTGGTTTTATTCCAACATCCGGACTCCGTGACTTTAGCGCTTCGTCAGTTGCGTACTCTTCCGTTCAAGCAGCTTATGACATTTTTTTCTGTTACTACAAGATGTTTACTTGGATGAGCCGTGCGAATTTCGACGAGGATCCCGATAATTCCGCGTGCAAAGCCACCATGAAACTGCTAAGGAGACAACAGTAACTGGAAGGTACGTGATCCGGCGTGGTTACGGGCGGCCCGGGTATGTTTATAGCCTGCAAACTCTGACATAGCAATGGCGTACTGTCGCCGTAAAGGCCGTGCCAACAAAATTCTACCCTGCCTTATTTAGTCTAAGTTAAGTGTGCACGCGGGAAAGCAACAGCAAAACAATGTCTCGTATGTGATGATACCGTTATTAGTGACAAGAACAGTTTGTGATTTTTGGTGATGAAAAGTGGCGTTTTTCGGTGATTATAGTGCCTCGGTTTTCCCCACTGTGTAATGACCGCCGATTGTCGAGCGGCACGCCATCCTGCTGTAGCTGACTGAGATCTATACTGTAAAAAGATTAAAAACTATGTGAGTTCGGACCAAAGACGAGTCAATATTTTTATTAACAGTGAAATACAGTTTTGAGCGAGACCGATATTTTTCTATGAAAAAGAATATTACCATAGTAATCTATGATACGGCTATAGGAATAACCATTGACACGTAAGAAAAATGATTGTGTTTTGCACCACACTCGTACATGAATTATCGGTAACAACTCCAACAGACTTGAAAGTTTTCACTTATAAATTATTTTTCGGAATCTTGATAAATGAAAAATGGATGGCAGATTAAATAATCATTCGAATTTTATGAATGTTATGTGATTGTGCTCAGGACATCTTCGTGTAAAATATGATATTCTTTCACAAAATGTTGGATATCTATAGTAAAAATATTTATAAAAATGGTTTAAAATATGATTGAATATTAATCAAAAGGTTACGGATAAAGAGAATTTCTGTTTCCTGTTAGTTTTTATTATTTTAGAGGTTTGTTTGTCTCATGTTCAGTAAAATATATTTACTGTCAAGGAAAATTTTAATTTTTGATCATAGGACTATGTATCTTACATTTAATTAATGATTTTTAATATTTCAAAGTGCATATCTGCAGTGATATATGATGTTTTATTTCAATAAGCGTAGAAATATGAAATTTAAAGTTAGGAATATAGTCAAAGTCGAAGTTAACGTATCTATTATATGTAATACGACATTTACTTCAGTTTTTTTCCTAATGAATTCTCTTAAATGTTATTATAATTACTATATTCATAATATATCATTATGAACTTACCCATCTATTATCTCTACTATATAAAGATATATATATATATACACACACACACACACACACACACACAAAATGTTTCTTGAAGATAATTTATGAGTTATAGTACTTTTGAATACAATAAAAGAATTTAATTTATGTAATTAACATATGTAATCAAAGATTGTTACTATATTCATTTTAATATTCAATAGGCTAACATATGGATAATTTGAGGAGATATTTAATAATGAACTAAATTTCATAGGAAAATAGTTTCACAAATTGTAATATAATTCTTCAATGTGATTATGACATAGATTTACATTTAAAACATAAATAATGGTCTTTTGATGTATGATTTACTTACTTAGGACTACATAGCAACGTAGAGGTGCCATGGATGATGAGGAACGTCTTGAGGGTGAGGAAGAAATGGAACTAGATGAAGCCTCTGATGGTGAAGATGAAGATGAAGAAACAACAGGGATTCCTGTATCACCAGCAAATTCAGATCAGTTACTTGGCCCTATACCAACAACTCCTGGTAATAGTGAGTATATGTTTTTACTATATTTTGATAAATTTATAATATTAATGGTTTACATGCCATAACATTTCAATACATAATATCATTGTAAAAATTATATGTCATTTCAGAGGAAGCACAAAAGTTTGTTTCTCTTGCAGTAACCCCAGATGAAGCTTTTCATGATCCTTTACGGTACCAGAAATTTCCACTCCCTGGAGGTAAACCTTTAAATATTAGGCGGGGTCCAGGTAGACCTAGAAAAGAACGGCCACCTGGAATTACACGTGGTGGAGGTACTCGTAGACCTTTTGGAAGAGGAACGACTAGAGGAAAAGGGTTAGTATTTTATTAGACTGAAATGCATAAATATAACTTTCTCTATTAAGCTGTCTTGTACATAGAATATGAATATTTATGTTTTTTATGTTATTATATTTATTATTTTATTTATTTAGTCTTGGATATGCAAGAGGTGTACCACGTCGTACTAAAAGTAAAGATGATGATACACATTCAGAATCCCCAAGTCCTCTTCGTCTTGGTGAAGATGCTACTCCTGATGGAGAAACATCTAACACTGAAAGATGCATGCCAGCACCAGAAGAACCACCATATTTTCCAGAACAATGGTAAAAATATTTAATGTTTCAGTTTTTATTTCTATATTAACTGAAACTGTAAGTTAATAATTATTTTAATTTCTAGGCCAGGGAAAGTATGTGCTTTATGTAATTTGGGTGAAAGAAGTCAATTAGGTCAGGGTGAGTTGTTAAGATTTACCTGTCCTGAAGGTTTTACCCCTGAAAAGTCAACTAATCGTGACGAAACAACCGATCACCTTGTTGATATATCTACTGGAGACAAAAGCCCGAGAACAGCAGGTCCTGGTGCTGTAACTTGTCGTAGGCAAAAGAGTCTAGCTAAGTGCAGGTATCTGAAAATTATAATGAATAAATATATATGTTATCAAGTTGTTTTAGTGTTGTCTAAGTTGTTAAAAAAAAAAAACTATTTTTTATAGAAATACTAGTCTAACAAATTTTTCGGAACCAGTGGAAGAATTATCCATAGTAGGATATGCGGAAGAACCGGAAATAGGAACGTTATTTGAGTCAACTGGGCACTATTATGTTCATCAATCTTGTGCAGTTTGGTCAAGCAACACTCAAGAGCTAACAACAGAAATATTAAGCCCAGCAGTAGTACAAGCTTCATCAAGACGTTGTGCTTGTTGTTCTCGTTATGGAGCTGGAATTTCTTGCAAAGTCAGTGTTTCTTCTTTTTTACAATTTTTTGCAAATTTTCATTATATAAATATATTTAATTCCATATTAAATCATAACATACTCTTTTCTTAAAAAGGTGGCATCGTGCAATCGTTATTTTCATTTTCCGTGTGCTGCAGCTTCAAGTTGTTTCCAGGATACAAAGAGTTTGTCCCTCTTTTGTAGTCAACACTTGGGACAAGTTCCACTTTTGTGTAAGTACTGTATGGTAGTTTCTTTGATACAGTTTGTGTACAATATGTATGGTATTTGTGTACAATATGTATAGTATTTGTGTACAATATTTATATATATATATATTAGATGTACCTATTTATATATTCTATTTTTTAGTGAACGGTGACATTACTTGTGTGCATTGCTGTGGGATGGGAGATGTTTCCAACCTAGTAATGTGTTCCATCTGCACCCAACACTACCATGGTAGTTGTGTCGGTTTAGCACTACTATCTGATGTACGAGCTGGCTGGCAATGTGTATCTTGCAGAGTATGTCAAGTGTGCCGTCAACCAGAAGATGTTTCAAAAGTAATGTTGTGTGAACGTTGTGAAAAAGCATACCATCCTAGTTGTTTACGACCAATTGTTACATCTATACCTAAATATGGTTGGAAGTGTAAGTGCTGCCGTGTATGTACAGACTGTGGTTCACGTACACCAGGCGCTGGTCTTTCATCACGGTGGCATTCCCATTACACTGTATGTGATTCGTGTTACCAACAAAGGAACAAAGGTTTTTCGTGTCCTCTTTGTAGAAAGGCATATCGGGCTGCCGCATATAGGGAAATGGTTCAATGTAGTGCATGTAAAAAATTTGTTCATGGTACCTGTGACCCTGAGGCTGATCCATTAACTCACCAACATCGTAAAGACGTTAAACCTGATTATGAATATGTTTGTCTACACTGCAAAAATATGGCACTTGTGAAAAGAAAAGATAATATTGATGATTATGGTGGAGATTTGAGTTTAAGTGCGTCACAAGAAAGTCTGTATGGTGATGGAGATTCGTCAGAATTTGATTATCAGGGAGGATCAGAGGAAGCACTGTATTCTATAGGTCTTGGAAAAGGAAAACCATTCTGTGCGACTAAAATTGCGAAGAAGCGCTTAGGACTCGGAGGTGGGATAATTGGCCGCCCGAAAGGAATTGGTAAACTTGGATATCAAAAGCGACAAAAGATGACAGAATTTGGGAGGAAAAGGGGGCCCAAAGCAAAAATGAGAGGTATCTTTGGTGTACCTGGTGTAGGATTGCAGGTATGGTTCTTTGCACTATTTCTTTTCTCTTTTACAAAAATGTATTAATGTAATTGTTAATTAATCATCTATCAATTATTTCAGAGACCAATGTCAGACTCATTTTCAAAAGAAGATGAACCAGGGATTGAAAATAGACTCGTATTATGTTCTGCAAAAGATAAATTTGTATTAACCCAAGATATTTGTGTAATGTGTGGTGCAATTGGTACTGACCAAGAGGGGTGTTTAATTGCTTGTGCACAATGTGGTCAATGTTATCACCCTTATTGCGCTAATGTCAAAGTTACTAAAGTAATATTACAAAAGGGTTGGCGGTGCCTTGATTGTACAGTATGCGAAGGTTGTGGTGAAAGAAACGACGAAGGTCGTTTGATTTTATGTGATGATTGTGATATCAGTTATCATATTTATTGCATGGATCCACCACTGGATTATGTGCCACATGGTACATGGAAGTGTAAATGGTGCGCACACTGCCAAACATGTGGTTCAAATGATCCAGGATTTAATAGTAGCTGGCAAAAAAATTATACACAGTGTGGTCCATGTGCGTCTCACACTGCCTGCATATCATGTCAAGAAACATATTCTGAAGGAGATTTAATAATACAGTGCATTCAATGCGAAAGATGGTTACATTGCGCGTGTGACTCGATTAAAAGCGAAGCAGAAGCAGAGAAATGCGCAGAAGAAGGCTATATTTGTGTACTTTGTCGTCCAAGAGATGTTCCACCGCCCCACCTTTTATGTAACCAACCTAAACCACAACCAAATAAATATCCTCGCTCCCCGCCACCAGCATCACGCAGTCCTGAACTGTACAAACCTTCCCCTCAACAATACTTGGTTGATGGCGTTTATTTATCTGAAGCTGGTATGAATCATATAAAATCATTAACATCAGAACATCAACAAACAAGGAAGAAAAGAAGAAAAATGCATCCCTTAATTGACAAAGAAGCAGATATAATGGCTACTATAGAATCTGTAGTTGCTGGTGGGAGTTTAGACAATTCTTTAGAAGAAAATGGAGGAAAAATAGATTTAACAGATGTTAAAGATGAACCTACAGAGGTACTCAAAGAAGGCATGGTATGGACACCACGTGGTGATCAACCACCACCAGAAGGTTTTAGTATTTATACAACTGAAAATGGCATACCAATTTTAAGACGAAAACGGCAACGTAACTTGCAAAAATTAGGCATTGGAGGTTTTATTGTTAGAATAAGGGGTACTCGCAAGGATAAAGAAGAAGATGGGGATCCAGAAAAACCATCAGATTCCGTGGTCGGCGTGAACGATGACAAACCACGCAGAAAACCACAGAGAAGAAAACCAAAGACAAAACTTTCTGAATGTTTTCCTCTCTACATGCAGGAGGCGTTCTTTGGTAAAGATCTTATGGATACAACCAAAGAAAAGGATTTGGAAAGCAGCAGCGAATCGGATAGTGAACGAAATGTATCCGGGAATGCAGATACCATTCAGTTATCTCAAGATGAATTAAAAGCAATGGAACAAGTCAAAGCTAAACAAGAGAAAGAAGAAGAGAAAGTACCTCAAGAACCACCCATAAAACGTGAAGAAATCGTGGATGATGAAGGTAGTGATACCGAAGCCCTTGGTGACATTTTGCCTATTTCAGGTGACTTACTTGATAGTGATCTTGTTAATACTATAATGAATGAACCGGATGAAGACTTAGCTAAAGCTAGCGAAGCATTAGATGAGTTAGATGATACACCAGGGGCGACTAAAGATGAACTGACTGATATTCTTAGTCCACATTTCAATTTGGAATCAATGGTCCGAGATACAGGTAAACTATTTTTTTTTTCTTTTTTTCTAAGATTTTACTATAATAACATGAATCAAATAATAACTAATTATGTCTTTATTAGGGTTACCTAACATGGACAGTAAAGATATTGAAGAAATATTCAAAGGAGTTTTAACTGATGAATCTCAAGAATCTCAAGAATCATCAGTTTTTCCTGTTCAAGCTCAACCTCCACACCCTGCACCTTCTACCACACCACTTGTATCTCCTTCACCACATCCTGGTAAATTGATTTAATCATACATTTAATAAGAATTTACGATTTAAAATACATACTTTCTATTTCATTGCAAATATAATTTAGGTATACAAACTACAATGCCTATACCTCAAAGACCTCAAGTACCTGGTACATTGCCTCCTGTTGGTCAGTCTAATCTGAATTCTCCAATGAGTTTTCCACCGCCATCTCCTTATCATTCGGAATACAGCAAGTACGTTGGTACTTACATATAACATAAAATTAAGAAATGAAATAAAATTTTAATTATCATCTTTTATTTTTCTTCATGTAGTAGCCCGCAATTTAGTCCAGCTTTTTCTGAACCACCGAGTCCATGGGTCAATCATGATGATGAGGGTGCCTCATCAGCAGGCAATACTACAATTTCATACAACCAAAGAAGTAATCTTAAAATGGAAGCCGATGAAGCTCTAGGTTCGGGAGCAACTATATCTTCTGTTCTTTATGCAAATCTTAATCACCCAGAGTGGAAAACAGAATATCCTGGTATATATTTGTTTTATTATTGTTATTCTGAATTAATATAATTTTATTTCCAATGTAAGTTCAATTTAAAGATTATATTAATTGTATTACCTGTATTATTTAAGCTTGGTCAGAAAGGTGTAAACAAATACTGAAGAAGTGGCGTGCATTACCTAACGATAAAAAAGCTCCGTACCTAACACTGGCACGAGATAATAGAGCCGCAATTCGCATGAAAAAAACCCAACAGGTAAGAGTAATTTCGAAGATACTCGTAATGATAACATAAGTGCTAGAAAAGCGTGAATCTTTATGTGATACGTATCCATTTTCATCTTCAAAGATGTCTTGTGCTAACACACAGGTCAAACTAACAGCTTGTCCTTTGTGTCCAATACCTGTACTTACAACTATTGAGGTTTCATTTACATGATCTGTTTAAAGAAGGAATCTGTTAATGTATAAACATAGACATATAACCAAACGCAATATAAAAAATTCATGAACAGTTACATTAACTTATAATATATCTCCTTGACTTATTATATACTATATTAAAGTCTACTTACTCATTTATATTGGATATAATATGTGATTGCTTTACCTCTATGTTAGTCATCATCATGAATGTTGTTACCTAATTATACACATGTCGAAACATATTCTTTACTTACATTCTAAATTTGAATCGCCATTTTTCGAACAATATCCATATCTTCAGTCAGATCATGTTCCATTAGAAGCGTAGATGCCCATTTTTGTTACTTTAGGAATACTGATTTAAATCTAGCTTTTCCCCGATAGCGTTCCATCATGTTCCTTAGAATCCTCCGAAGAATTGAATTTTACACTATTGCCTTTGTATGATGTATTTTCGAAATATGTAAGCCATGAATACTATAATGTAAGTGTGTGAACGAGGCACCCCTTGAACCGACAGATATCCAAGGATATACCAAGCACCACCCCAGTCACTGCAACAAGTGCACCTACCATCATCACCAAACCTGTAACAACTATGACATCAGCTCAAGTTTCTCCAGTAGTAGCTATGGCCTCCAACCAAAGGCAGATTGGGCTTTTGACCTCAGTGGGCAGTGAAAAGACACAGGAAAAGAATGGAATGACTGTGTCGACAACAGGAGTGACAGTATCAACAGTTAGCAGTAATCATCATGCGGAGGTGTGTGCGGTGCAGGGACCGCCGAAGCAGCTAACATCTACTTCCCCAAGTCCTTCTCCAACATCCACGACCCCTTCTTCTTCACCCAGGCCCAGTTCTGTGAATTCTATTAATTCCATTAACAGCCTGGCGCACCAAGAGATATCCGGTAGCCAGGCTAGAGTAGCTCAGTCGCCAGCCACGCCTTGCACATCAGCAACTGCTTCTTCTTACTGCAACACGGGCGCCGGTGAAGGGCAGCATCAAACATCACCATCCCAGCAACGTCCTACACCTGCTCACATTACGATCAGTACCAGTACTATCGCTAACAGTCTGAGCATTTCTCAGGCATCCCCCACTACCAACGTTATGGTGGGAGTAGGTCCTGTTCGCCATTTATCCTCGGTAGACCACCAGATTAGAGTGCTCACCCCATCTGAAATCATGCGCACCCTTCCTTCCCTCAGCCAGGAGCACTACGATCCGCCACCCACTGCAATTATTCACACTGTACCTGTACAGTCCCCGGCTATGGTGAGCCACCTATTCTGTGCCTCTAGTGTCTTGCCTTGTGCCACGTGTCTAATCGACATTTAGCGTCCTTTATCCGTCTTTAGATCAGAGACATTAGAATTCTTGTTGTGTTATGCAACAGTGACACTTTAGTTATTCCTACCAAGGATCTGAAACACTCAAAATCTAGAGTACCCTGTACCATTAATGTATTGTATTGATATGATAAATAGTGTTTTAGAACATTGGTTTGATGCAATGAATCATGCAATCTTCTGTTGCCTTTGCATCTATTAAGGTGTATTACATTTATTGGATATTATTTAGTTTGATTGATTAGACACTTTTCATTATATATACAATTTTTTATTGAATATATATTATGCTAGATTGCAGTACTGTAAATATTTTATTTTGCATACTTCAGTACATTGTATATGGCATGTTGAAGACAACTGGTAGCACATTTTTATTTCTTTTTTCCTGTTCCTTGTTATTCCACAGATATAGTATACAGATATATCTTCCTTCCTATCTATCCATATATAAGTATATTGCTTTTTATGAATTGTATTGGAAGTTATTGGTAGATATTTGTTGCAATGTAGTATATTATATCCCATGTACAACAATATTATAGTTAGTTTTACTAATGTCTGCTGCTTTTTACATTTTCAGACGCTTATACCTTTAGTAGTACAAGCTGTTGTACTTACTATTTTTATACAATGTTATAATTGTATAATTAATTATTATTATTTATTGATATTTGATAACTAATCTAAATTTTTTTTCACTAACAGTATACTTAAAGTATAATTAATTATGTTCTCAATCGTGTGTAAATGATTTTTATTATAAGTATAGCATATACTTTCCTTCTTTTATTTGATATGCATAAAAAAAAACAATCTTCTTTCTTTAATAGTATAAAACATAATTTTCTATATTCAGCGATACAGTGCATGGAAACTACTATAAATTAATCTGAGATAAATGTTTATGGGTGTTCTGTGTGGTAAAGAAGAGTTTTTTATACAAACTTTTAATTAAATAATACTTATTTTAGATGGTGGCTGGTTATTATAATTATGTTGCACATACGAAAATATTAAGATTTTGCTAATTATATTAATTTAGTAATATGTCATTACTTTATTTGAATGTTAAATTTGAAGTACACTTTGGCTGATTGTCAATTTGCCTTACTGTATATTTTATATTGCTTTAAAAGAAAAACAGATCATTATATTCTTCAATTATTTTATTAATCAAATAATAGAACATCTTCGAAATAAAAGTATGTTATAGCTATTAGATAATTCGTATTATAACATGTTGAAGACAAGCACTGTAAGGATATAATGATCTTCTGTTATAGTTAATTCTTTAGATCTAACAAAGTTGTGTTTAACAGGAACAAGAGAGACTTTCCAATAGAGATCGTTCCAGTAGAGAAGCTGAACAAGAACGTCAATGGAAGCAATTGCAAGCACTACGTCAACAGCAAGCACATATGCAGCAACAAGTTATTCATGACCAACGTATACATGGTATATAATATTCATTTATATATATTTATATACTGCAATAAACATTAGATTTTACTTTTAACTTTCAAATATTTCCTCAATAGCTATCAACAGAGTCCATAGACAAATAAGTGAAGATAATACAACTCAAATAAATACTGACAATACTACTGGATTAACGACACAATTACAAGTCTCCACATCACAGGTATAATTTTAATTTATAGTTGCAAACGGAAATTATAATAAATTTTTATAAATATGTACAAATTATTTTGTAGGATGGAAATCATATGGGACCACTAGCTTCACAGTCCCCTGGTTCACGTAATACATTTGCGACTCCTCCCGTAAAAGTTACACGAGGTTTAGCACCTCAAAGCCCTCACCAGGGTATGCCGCGTTTACCTAATCAACCCTGTACAACTATGACACGTCCAGTTGGAACTGTGGTTAGACCAGGGATGCCAAATAACTTTACACAACCGCCCTCTCCATTTTCTCCGCAAGCACCACAGTCTCCTCACGATTTTCCACAGTCTCCAGCTTCATCACAATCCCAGGACCATTTTCAACGTTTTGACAATACTGAAGCTTACTCTCAAGGTTCTCAAACATCTAGGTCACAAATCGGTGGCACACCAAACTATTCCACGTCCCCAAGAAGCGATGTCTTTTCTCAACCGCCAGGTACGCCGCGGCCTATGTTTAATGCCCCTACTACTCGTCCTTCTACTCATGTATATGCTCCATCTCGTACACCTGATCCTTATAGTAGCCAGCCTCCCACTCCTTCTCCCGCTTCAAATTATTCCTCACCAAGACCAGAACCTCGACAAGATTCGCAACAGCCTGAAGTGTTCAATCAACAACCAGAAGTAAACAGGCAATTACGAGATCTGTTGCAAAGACAACAGTTTAATAAAAAAATAGAGCCTGTGAGCACTACATGGAATCAAGGTATGTTATATAGTAGAAGTTAAAAAAAGTACTTCTTTTTTATTAAAACAACAATTATATGTATATTTATATTGATTTCTAGATGGTCAAAGTAATACAGAAAACAATCAACAACAATTTGATACGGGTCATGTACAACTTCCACAACATTCTCAAGCTACAAATAATACTGGCGAAGGCACTTTCAGGCATCCTCTACCACCTGGTATTGTTAGACCTAGGATGCCCATCCAATCAAATGTTTTGATAAGAAATCAAATTGGTAACATTCTGCATTTTTTATCTTGTTGCTATAATATGGCTATGAAATATGTTCTATATGTCCTATTTTATTGATAATATTTAACATGTATTTAGGAATAAATACAAGACATCCTGTAGCGGGAAATATAGATGCCAGGATACAGAATATAGATCCACGAACTAGAATGATTCTGCAAAGACCACAAGTAGCTGCAACTATAACTCAACAACATTTTCAAGGAAACCAAGCTTTGCAAACACGAATGCCAGCCGCAAGAAATACTATTACAGAACCTTATGACGTTTTACAACAACAAAGATTTCCAGGTAAATGTACATTCTATATTATACATATTATTCTTATATATAATATTATTTTTTATAATAAATATCATATTTACAGATCCTAATCAAGGGCAAAATATAACGCAACGGATAGTACGAACATCCCAGGATAATCTAAATCAGGGAATTAGAATGTTAGGTCAGCAAGGAGTTGGTATAAGGGCACCTCTGATACCAGCAACAGTTAGTGAAACCACTGTTAGTCCTTCTGAACCATCAGAAATTCCTGACAACGTCACTGCAGAGCTTGAGAAATTAGAACAAGAGGGAGCACCGATGGTTGAGGTCGAAGGCGTGAGTGCAATATTAGGAGACCTAGGCGATGATGATGATGAACTGCTTGGTAAGTAAAATATTTAGACTATAATTCATGTATTGTAATTAATTGTGTAACACAAAGTATAAATATAAACTTGAATTTTCTATTTCATTACAGCTGAAATGGGAGCAGATTTTAATATTTTGGAATACGCAGATCCCGAATTAGGCAACATAACCGGTGGTGAGAAAACAAATATACTTGATTTAGATTTAGAACCAGTTGAGGTAGAGACGAAGGACGAAAAACAAAAGAAGGAGATTAAGGACGAGGAGCGAAAATCGACAGAATTAGGCGCAACGAGTGCGGTGCACACTGACATAAGTGACACGTGTACGACAGCTACTGTACAAACGCCGACAGAAACATCTAATGCTCTAACACAAGCACAAACAGTAACACCTATTACCGCAACATCACAAACACCACAACAACCGTCCACGATTATGCCTCAATCACATGCTCAAGCTGTTGTTGTACAACAACAAATGCATCAGCACGTGCAGCAAGCTGCGGCAATGGGCAGACCTATGCCTCCAGGAACTCGCTTGCTTTCGCCTGATGGAGCAGTTGGCGTTGTTACATCTACTAACACCGTTACGGTCAGTTATCCGTCCACATTTCCTGGACATCCTCAAAGAATACCACAAACACATATCCAAGGTAAGCGATTCTTGAAATATATTCACATGATTGCGTAATGGTACAAAATTTGTAAAAAATTACTTTAAATATTGGTCCTAATTAAATTTTATTATTGCAGTACCTCAACAACAACAGCGTGTTGTAACTGGGATGAGAGTAGCTGTACCAAATGTTACTAGCAGGGTAGTTGCTGTAAATCATATGATTGGCCCACGTATGCCCCTTGCACCACCACCGCCGCCACCTCCACCTCCGTATCCTGGACCACCGCCCCCTTATCCCGGACCCATACAGGTTTGTATATCTTACATGTCTTCTCGATGTTCTGATGTTTTTGCATCGCTTTAATCTTGAGTATTTTTTATGCAATTATATCTAATAACACTTTCTTCTAACCACAAGAATACTAAATATCTCTCAATTTGATAAGCAATGATCGCTTCATGAAAAACATAACACGTATTATTAAAATCGTTCTTTACTTTCCTAATGAAAATTAAATATAACAATCTTAGTTTCTTATATATAAATTCTATTCTATCTCTAGATTTTTATACACGATACATCCATTACGAAACATTTGTTGACGTATACGCGCGGATGTTGTATTTTCAATGTCAAATAATCATTGTTAATCCTGTAATTTTGTAGCATTTTGAATTTTAATGTAATTGTGTAATATGAAGTATCGAGTTTTTTTTAAATATAACTAGTGAGAGCAGGAGGTCTCGAATTTGTTATGAACGTAGGACGTAGGCAAGTAATTTATTTAATATAAAAGTATTGGCTGTGGTAAAATGGTGTTTTCGCCTGGGTGTTTGCAATGCATTGGTGTTGGTGCATGTCTAGATGGGGCTGTGCCCAGGTGGGCGGGGTATGACGCGGCCCCCAGTCCATATAGGGCATTCAGTACCGGTGGCGGGTCCACCAATGGCCCCTGTGGTACATACTGGTACGCCCGCAATGACACCTCACCCTCACCGAAGACCCTTGCTTCTGCAGGTGAGCAAGACTTGGGGACTTTTCAGCATTCAGCACAATGTATCACCTGCAATGATATCAAAATTCAAAGATTTTATCCTCTAGATTATTTTTAGTATTTCTGCACCATTTTTATTTCCTACCTTATACATTATTCTTATTAAAAATTATTTAATAAATTTAATCAGAGAAAAGATATATTAGTATTACCAAAATTTGTTCTGTGTGTATTGTATTGAAAATAGTAACATATGTATGAGTTTATATCACCCTACAAGTAAAATTTTTATGAAGATAGAAATTTATAATATCTGATTATAAAATAGTGATTAAAAGGATTATAGATTTTATCCAATAATTCTTACATATAATATATACTATTAATAAAATATGCTGCATCTTTTTGTGTGCATGTATGTTTTGAATAAAAAAACACTAGGCTTCATCAAATTATGTATATTATTTTGCTTTATGATAATTATAATTTTATGTTTATATTCTTATACCATAAGTTTGTCTAAATAATATTTATGTTAATAATTGCTGTAGGAGTAAAATATTTGCATGTTTGTATTTTTTTTTTTTTTTTATTATTTATTGGAATGATCAGTGTGCCTTGTTTCAGTATGTAATTACTCACTACATAATATTATATGACATACAAATTTAGTATGTAATTATATATCACTGTTTTAATTCATTGAGCCACATACATAGTTCTATAATAACCCACTGACTAGTTGGAGATTCGATAAGCTGTCAGTAGTGGTGTTCACAGGAACAACCATTATTGTTGGAGGAGTTGTTGGAGCAAGAGAAACGAGAACAAGAAAAGCAACAACAGCAGCAGCAACAGCAGCAACAACAGCAGCAGCAGCAACAGCAAAGCGACAATACAACTCCTGGAGGACCACTTCTAAGTGACAGTGAGTTAGAACAATTTAAAGCAGATGTTTTGGGTTCTGCACCCCTTGCTTCTCCTCCACAAGGAATTACATCAGTACCTGGAGGAGTTCCTGTAATTAGGCCACCTTGTACATCAAGCCCATCATCCGCTCCAGGTACCAGTTGGCAACAAGCAGTACCGGATGCAACGAAAGTAGCAGCACAGGTCCCTAGACAACCGATTGCAACACAGACTCCACCGGAACGTTAGTATCGTGAATACCTTTTGTGAAGTGTACTATTTAAATAATGTTATGATTATAATGTTGAATATAATTGTAAAACTTTTTTATTTGTTATAGCGAGGGTTGCCACGTTTAATATCTCCCAAATTCCTGCTCCACCTACACCACCGGAAAATATCGTGAACGAACAGGACCGTCAAATACAACTGCAGTACGAGCAATGGCTAAACCATCAGCATCAAGTGTTGTTACAGCAGTTGAAGTATTACGAAACTGAGGTACAAAAGCTGCGTAAAATACGAAAAGTAAGGATAGAATGTTTTTATGTTGCGGCGTTTTCGTTTTTGTAGCCCTCTAAACGATACAGACATGCTACAGTTAAACTATCCTGATTTTACAGTCTCTCAATAGCAAACAGCGACAGTTACGGAAGTCTGGCAACGAGTTAACGGAGAATGATGCGGCCGAGCTACAACGTATTTCCAGTGAGCAAGCGATATTACAAAAGCATTTAGACGCGAGTCGCAAGCAAACCCGTCAGCATGGCATGCTGATACAAGAATACCACAGTAAACAACAACAAAGACAACCTCAGCAACAAACCAATGAACCATGTTCACCATTAATGTCGCCTTCTCAACATTCACCAATGCATAGTCCTGCTGCTCTCGTTTCTCAAAGCCCAGGCCCTGGAAACGTTTCAACAAGTATGATACAACATTCACCGGCAACTCCTATCATCCAACATAGTCCTAACACACCTTTGTTGCAACACAGTCCTGGTAATCCACAGTCTGGAAATCCAGGAACAATGTCGCCACATAATATGCAACAATCTCCTAGAATTAGTACTCCACACTCGCAGAACGAAGAAAGCCCCTTTAGTCCTGGCGCCATGCCGTCGCCAGGAATGTGTGGTCCTTCGGCAACTCGGATGACATCTCCGCAGCATCGTGCGATTATCAGTGGAAGACTTGCAACTAGTCCAGGTGCTTTCACTCCTGATACGCGAAATACGCAACAAATCATCGGTGAACAAGGAGTTAGAGTTCACGGTCTCTCTCAACGTTTTGTGCGTCCACCCGCCGTTGGAGAACCTGGACAAAGGCCCAGGATGCCGTTGCAAGGAGGAATCGTATACGGACAACGTTCCCCTCTTGGAAGTCCACAACCTAATCAACAATCTCTAATGAATCAACAACAACAAATGCTCCAAAGACAGCAAATTATTCAACAGCAACATGAGACTACTTCGATTCTTCAAGATGGACAAAATGCAATGACTCAGCGTACGCTGCAAATAGCACAACAGAGACAACAACTGTTGCAACAACAGCAACAGCAACAAATAGCTCAACAACAGAGGCAACAATTTCTGCAAATGCAACAACAGCAACAGCAACAACATACAATGCAGAAACCTCCAAATTCTCCAATGGTGTCTCAACCTGCTAATTCTCCAAGTCCCCAGCTCCATCAACAAATGCAACAGAACTATGGACAACCTCCAAGTTCTCCCATGCCTCGTAGTCCCATGGTTCAGCAAACTATGGGTTCACCTATGCTGCAACAACAGCTGAGTCAAACTTCACAACCTCCCAGTCCTATGAACACAAGGATTCATCCACACCCACCTAATTCGCCAATGATATCACAGTATCAACCACCAAGTCCGATGTCGCGTAACCATCCGTCAACATCTCCCATGCTCCAACACCAGTTAAACAACACTCATCATCCTCCAACATCTCAGCCTCCTAGTTCTCCTATGCCACGTAGTCCCATGGTCGGTGGCTCACCCATGCAAATGCAAAGAAGACAATCCACTGGAAATAGTCCAGCGATGCCAGATCGACCACAAAGCGTAGAAAATCCAGGAACACCAAGAACACCACACACTCCACACACACCACATACACCACATGGCTCTTACACGACTCAAACTTCGAGTAACCACACAGTACCAAGTGATCAACAGCAACAATTACAACATCAGCACCAACAACAATCTATTCAACAAGAGCAATCGTCTGCAACGGATCACACGAATAGGGGCGGAGGAAATCCACATAATCCACTGAATCCGTTGCCTTTTGGACGATTTGGATATATTAAGCTTGGGTTGAGAGGTGGTTCTCCTATGTGGTCTACTAAACCGGAGAGTAGTAAAGGGAAGACTTCCGAATCACATCTTTTAAATATGGACGAGAAACCGAACACATCTGTGGTTGTTCACAGGAAAACCGGCATACCGCAATCAAAAATTAATTCATTGGTATGCGCTGATTATAATGACTTTGATGATGACTCGCATACACCACCTCAAACTCCACCAACAAATTTGGAAATCAAACAAAGCACTTCGTTATCTGACAATGGACCTCTAACATTGGGTAGTCCGAGCAGCAAGATGGAGCCGATACCTGACACTACTGATTATGATGACGACAAAACTATCGTAAATACAGAAGTGACCTTGAGCTCGGCAGCTCAACGAGACAGCGATGATATTACTGTTATAGATCAATTTGGAGATTCGGAACTCGTAGACGTAATATCAGGAACGTTGGAAGGTGATATGCAGGAGGAATATGTGCTTTTTGAGCCAGGAATGGTCGTAGACTTATCAGCAGATAGCAATGATTCTCTTTGTCACGCATTGGTTAACGAAGGTAGTCAAGGACACGACTTAGTGCAAATATTAGAGATAGAAAATCCCGAATCTCAGACAGATGAACCGATGTTGAGTGACGAAGATTTAGTACCATCTCATACGAGAAACAAGAAAGGTCTGAGACTTGATATAGTAAGAACTTTACAATCTGGGAAAAGATTGGTAGCAGTCACAGATACTCCAGAATCGCCTGATCAGGAAGAACTTCGCGTAGACCCGTCGCCCGGATCTTATATGGACCAATCGCCTGAGCAAGACCTCATGGTATCTTTCGTTAGTGAATCCGAAGTAGTAATTATCGATCCCAGTACAAAATCACCCGAGGATAATTTATCCAAAGAATCATGTGCAGAGGAAGTAGACAAAGTTGATACCACTAGTGTTTCTGAAACATCAAAGGAAAATGCTATTGCAGAAAATGCTGCTGAAGATCAATCAAAAACACAAAAAGAATCAAAACCAAATAGGAGTCCTACGTCTTTTGTGTTCTCTGACAAAGTTCTTTACAATCAAATCCCACCATCGAGTATACATCATGCTAACATTGGCGTATCATCTGCATGTAGATCTGTAGCTTCTTTTTCAGTCTCTTCGAATATAAGTGTTAGTACCGAAAATACGAACGCTATCACCACATCCACGAGTGTACTGATAGCGACAGATACAACTATCAAATCAACTCCAATATTTACAACCTTAAGCATAACGAAAGAAGTAGTGTCTCCTTCTTTTAATAATCAAAAACAATTGCCATCAACGATGGCGAGCATCGTGGCGGATGCCAAAATTGCTGCTAAACTTAGTCAGACAGCTTTGGAGAATATTGTGGTTAGCTCACAGCAAAATATTGTCAAGACCGATGCCTTAACTCGAATTAGTTCACAAAATACGGAGATTATTAGGCCTCAGATTACAAGTACGGAAAGAACCATGTCATCAGTGGCTAATGTACAGAATGATTTCACCAGTTTCGTGCAAAGTATTGCCACAAGTGCAATGGACGGATCAAATAATCCTACGAAGTTGGTTTTGAGCGTGCAACCGACGTCTGTCACGCTATCGACACCAAAAATGTCCATACCAGATCTTCCTAAGAAAGAAAATGGAAATAACTCTGTTACTGTTTCAAAGGAGAATAAATTGGAAATATTGGATAAAAGCGTGAAAGTAAAAAATGATAAAGATGAACCTGATCATTCGGCAAAAAATTCAGAAGAATCCAGTGTAGATACTTTGAGTATAAGCATACCTACAAGTGTAACTGTTAGTCAAGAGTTAGCTATTTCCGATGATAAGAAAAATGATCCTTTGAATACTACTGATGAATTGGAAAGTATGCTTGAGGCTATCCACAACCCTGCTGAAAACACCATAAGCAGGGAGAATTCTCATACAGAAAACAAAACAGATACCGCTTCTTCATTAAAAAGGATATCACCAGTCACAGATGATTTATCATTGGTGAATATTTTGGAGAATGATTCGGAACCAGTTGAAAATGAAAATAAAGAGGAAAGTGTAACAACTTCTGAAGCTCAAAGAATGAATATTAAATCCAAAGGAATTGAAACCAGTATTGCAGAAAATACTAATATGAGTGTTCCTCAGAAAGAAAAAAAACATAATGAATCGTGTACAGAAATTGACACCAGTAAACCTTATGTACAGCATTGCCTCAATGAAGAGAAGAGTATAATGGAAGAATCATCCGAAGATATATTGGACATGTTGCATAACATCATATCCTCTAAGCCAGAAATGGCTAACAGTGAAATGCTTCAGGAAGACAGATCCAGAAAGTCTAGTATGATGTACGAATTACCAACACCTTTAGATACCTTGCCTCTGAACATCCTTCAAGACCCTTTAATGGATCTAGAACAGGAACACTCCGACAATGAACACCTCTTGTCAAACGAGAACAAAGGACCAAAGGTACAGAAAGCCAGTCCACCTCCTGTAGAACCTGCCCCTAAGAAGAGCTCGCCAATCCCACATCAGAGTATTCCCTTAGTAGCGAGTACCATAGCGCAGTTACAGAAATCCACAACGACAGTGCCGCATCTTTCTCCTCTGTCAAAACCCACAGAACTGACGTCAAACGTCGCCAATGTTTCGCACCAGCTGAGAACGTTGCTTTCTTCTCTACAAACGAATCATTCGCAAAATTGTTCGACCGTAAATCAAACCGCCATCGTGACAATGGTATCTTCAGCGATCTCAGGGCCAAAAATAGGGAACATACTATCTACGACCACATCCACGCCAAACTCTGTAAATAATCTACACAACAGCACGAACGCGCGACTACAGACCTCAATAACCACGTCTCATTCAACTAGCACGAGCAAAGCTGAACTAGAAACCACGACGACCAATTACACCCCGCATACAAAGGAAAGTACAAATTCTACAGTAAGCGTTGTTTCTACTTTATCTAAGGTTACTCCCTCGGAACCATTTTTACGAGTTACATCCAGCGGAGTACAGTCGCAAACTAGTGGTAGCCTGTCTCTACAAACGTCGTCCGTGATCACCCCTAGGCCACCGACCAATTCAGGTATTTCGATTACGTCAAACGCAATGTTAAACGCAATGTTAGCTGGTACAAATTCAGCGAAATCTTCTATGGCTGTTCATCGAACGAATACAGCTCCTACACAAGCAAGTAACCTATTGAGCTCGGTGATGGCAACTTCTGTACAACGGACCCAGAATCTCCAAGCGATCCTGCAAGTAAGTTCAGGCTGTTCCTCGGCATCTTCTCGCGTGGTTGTGAATGCCACATCAACGACAGTTACAACATCCATGCAATGCGTCAGAACTATCGTACCTCCTATAGTCACTGCAAGCACCAATAATATTAACGTTACCACCAGTATACTCCAGTCTACCCTGTCTCAAACACCGACTCTTTTGCATTCTCAGCTCACTTCTGGCCAGAGCCAGTACAAAACAACCAGCCATTTGGAGCACACTAAGAGCGCTGATCTTGAGAGACTGGCGCAGAGTACACCATCAAAGAAGGAGCCAGAAGAATCCAACTGCAAACCGCAATTGGCTCTTGAAAAACCGCCAGCTACTAGATCCGAATTGGAGATAACCAAAAGCTCTGCTGGTTCTCACAGAATCGAGGAGTCCCAAAATGTATTGTTGAAGCAACTGCTACAGAACACCGCGTGTGCAACGACTACTTTGTGTTCTGGTTCCTCGCAAGGCCCTAGTTTGCCATTAGTACCATCTTTGGAGGCGCAATTAGCGAGACCCGTGCCGCCAACTCCGTTCTCCGTGTTACCACCTTTATTGAAGGAAGTACCGGCACCTAAAACTACTAGTAATAAACAAGTTTTAAACAGGGAGACGTCGTTCTTGTCGCAATCAGTTACACCTTTGAAAGTGCAAAGTCCACCGACCAAAGAAGAAACACCGAAACCACCTCCGCCGCTAACAACTTCTGCACCAGTCTTGTCTCAGCAACGCGTGGCTGACACATTTCCAAAGCAACAGATAACCACTCAGCCTACGAAGACAACTCCTGTTTTGACTCAAGCAAACCAGCAACCAGCAATGACAGTAACCAAACAAGTGGCACCACCACCACTTACAAAGGCCTCGGAAACAACTTCCATAAAACAAGAACCACCTAGTATTACTCAGCCACCACCTAAACAAACGAGCGATGTTATCGTTAATAACACTGTTACAATTCCACAACAATGTGTTGTATCAACTCCAATAACTGTGTCACGAGTGGTACCACATACAAAACCAGTGATTACAACGATGGTTGGCAAGAGTGTCCAGTCCACGACGCAGGTATCGAGTACTGTTCAAGCCACACAGCAACCATTGATGACGGTTACGACCGTGCAGCAACCACCACAGACACAAGCACAGACTCAATCCCAGATGCCAGTTACCCCGAAACCCATTGTTTCGACCCAGCAACAACCCCCACACGTAAACACAATACCGCCATCAGTGCCTCATACGGTGTCTCACACGGTGGGCCACCATGCCCAGGCGTCACAGGGTGCAAATGCACAACACACAGTGCCTTTAGTGGAAGTCAAAAAGGAAGTTCTTGATGAAGTTCTATCTAGCGGTACACCTACCCAATTAACCGATACCAAAGACTTTCTTACTGCCAAAGAGGAGCTTATCGATGGATCTATTGACGACAAAACTGGTATGTAATGTATAATTTATCACCTTATTATATCTGCCCCACCAAGAATACATACGCATAAGTAATTAGAAATCTGAAACTTGTATGTGATATAATTTTAATGTTAGTATCTTTGCTTAAATAAATCTCAAAAGAAATTTAGTTCTTTATTTTTAATAACTCTTTGATATATTTCAATTTGAGATAGAATATATACACATAATTTTCATGAAAATTGCAATCAATATTGTAACAACAAATACATACACTCCATTAGGTTTTATTTCTATAGAAAGATAAGATCGTGCTTACACGTGTATAATCTCGTAGATCTCAAGAAATTGAAAAGACGACAATATCAACAGAAAAGGAAGCAAAGCCAAGGGAAGGATGCGACGGCAGCACCTCAGAAAAAGCGTGCTAGAAAAGTGTCCCGCTTAGACGAGGATTATGACACGTTCATTGACAATTTAATGGCACAATTGCGGCAACTTCAGCCAATGGCAGTATTAGAACCACTTCTAGGCAGAAATTATGGCGTTTGTCCTATCTTTGGGTCGGGAGATCTGACGAAAATCGGCAGTCAAAAAGATTACAACACCAGAACAGGAGATTTAGTTGGTTCATACGGATCTGCTACATTGCCAGGTGTATCTGATCACTACAACACTCAACCATTTGGTGAATTGGAACCCTTACCACCTCAACAGCCTGCTTCTACTCAGAGAGGATTTTACGATCAAGAATTTCCACCTCTTAAATTGGATGATTGTAAGCATTTAGGTGAAAATGGAAGGAGAAAATGGACTTGAGTCTTTTGGTATTGAATACCTTAAAGTAGATCCTATTTAAGTTCGCCATTAATTCTCAGTATATCTAATCGCATTACTCATACAATTTAACCGTTTGAGTCCCAGAAGCCATTGAAAAAAAACAGAGTCGAAAAATCTCGTACAGCGTGATAGCGCTTGTCTTTTGTTCAATAAAAATTATTGAGAAAATAACAATGAAATACAAAATACCGTCAATCGTTCGTAGCGTTCAAATGTACTAAGACTTTTCGACACAAAACAATGTGATCGCGCTGCTTGGGACTCAAACGGTTAAATACTATTCATTTAATATATATGTCTCTACTTAGTACTACTCTATTTAATCGGTCTTTCTCAGTTTTCTATTGTATCTATTTTGAATTTACTTTTACCGAACTTAAATCAGTGGCTAAAGGTACCGTATTGAGGAAAAAAAAAAAACAGAATTAATACTCGTATGTCAACTATTTAACAATAACAAAGACTGTAAACCTACGGAGCGGTAAGCGGTAAGTGGGAAAACAAGATAGCACAGTCGATGACAATTTTGCGATTTAACAGTTACCGCTCTCTGTATGTTCACGCCCTAAAAAATTTTGAACTCGTGCGTCTGAAGTTTTAAGATTGTTTAATTAAAGTTTAGGATCGTTAATGCAAGTATAATTGCTCTGAACACTATCAACCGAGTCCATCTTTTCTTTGATTTCTGTAGTTACTTTTATATAAGAGAAACTAATAATATTGAATTTTTAGCTGACGATAAAAAAGAAAATTCCTTATCAATGAACCGTGATGTCGATTCTCCCGACACGATAGTCAGTTCATCTTCGCCCGAATGTGTCATTCCGGAATTTATACATCGATTCCCAGGTTTGAGGTTGATTGAAGAGGAATCGGACGAGGAATCAGATTGGCTGAAACGAGTGTCACCCGTGATACCTTTAATCTCACCGATACCGATTCGATTGAAACCGACGTACGTCGGTAAAGACATCGCAAAACAAGATAAAGAGAATTTAGGAATACCACGGTATGTAAGCAATACATTATTTTACGTATCATATATGTATACATTATTCTTTTGAGAAGATGTTTGTTGGTATTAATAATTTACATAGGCTCGGAAAATCACCTCCAATACCTTTGAGGGATGGAAACGTAACAGTTACATTAACGTTAAATAGTCAGGCTGCAGACGACATTATGGGAGTACTTAAAGATTTGGCTAATATCTTAAATATAGCTCCTCCCACTGGTTACCAAATCGTAGAACGTACTACCACTCCCCCTAGTCAGAAATTAGGTCTTTATAGAATCAAGGGAAAAGATGGTAAAGAGGGAGGTGTGTATTTCAATGCAATACAAATTACTAACAAAGGTTTTTATAATTTTTATTTATCTCTTTATTATTAAACAAGCAAATGATGTCATAATATACGTGTGAATTTTCAGCTCCAATTGATATACAAAGTATTTTGAACGGCGCCGCCAAATTCTGTCGTCATTGCGATGTTGTGATATTGAATAGCTTAATAAGAAAGAAAGTATCTGATTTACCATTTTTAAGTAAGGAAGAGGCTGAACCTGGTGATGAATTATGTTTCTGTTCAGCAGCCTGTTACATGCAATTTGCCCTTATGCATAGAACACCTTCGAACACGCAAGATAAGGTAAGCATCTTGTATGTTAGAATATTATGATATACGTACATCCGTGTCTCAATTTACGCGGAATATCCGTTCCACGTGGATTTGTTTTACGCGATTTTCAATCGCGTAAACAAAATCTAGCAGTACAAAAGAAAAAATATATACATGTATGACGATTGGCACAACGTAATGTGCTTTTATTCTTATCTCTTACAACACTGTTTCAACATCGGCAAATAAGTTACTGCATACACTTGTTACTTTTGAGACTTCTAGGAAAATTTTTATAGATAGATTTTTGTAAATAGATTTTCTAGCAAATTGAGAGACGAGTGTATATATATTCAAATTTATATTATATCATTAACGTTATGAATAATTTGATAAATAGTGATCTAACATATTTTTTCGTTCATTAGGCTGCAACGATAGTGGACCATCTATGTCATAAAGTAGATACTAAGATATTGGATGACGATTTCAAGAAAGGGAAGAAATATGTGGTCAAACAACATGTGGATCATGTTGAAAATATGGAAATTAATCAGACAGAGAAGGAAACCGAAGTGAGGATAAAAATGGAGAAAGAAGAGCAGGACGTCATCGAAATGAAAGAGGAAATCTCAGAAGAGAAACGGTCAAAGAAACATTTGGCTACGGAAGAGTCTATAACTGAACCGGCTGAGATACAACCACCTGTAAAAGTATGGAGAGGTCTACGATATAAGACGTGGTCTGTTGGCTTGATGCAACCTCCAACCAAGTACAAAAAACCAACCGATAAAGAAATTACAGAAGTACGTACATGGATATCTTAAAATAAAGATTTAAATATGTGACTTAGCGTAACGTAAGTGTAAAATATAATATTTTTTTCTTTTTCTTTAGATGCTTTTCCGAATGGGGGTAACCGTGGTACCTGCCAAAGCGGAAGACAGTCGACGATGCATGTTTTGTCACAGTCAAGGTGATGGTACAGCCGATGGTCCCGCTAGACTTCTTAATTTTGACGTTGACAAATGGGTGCATTTGAATTGTGCCCTTTGGTCGGAAAATGTATATGAAACCGTAAATGGTGCCTTGATGAATCTCGATACCGCTTTGCAACATAGTCTTGTATTAAATTGTATTGTTTGCGAGAAACCGGGAGCTACCGTAAAATGTTTTAAAATGCGCTGCACCAACGTGTACCACCTTGGCTGCGCTGTTAAAGATGGCTGTGTTTTTTATAAGAATAAGGTGAATACCTTAATAATATCATAAACTTAGTACGAACCGTGAAGAAATATAAAACTCACCGATATTTAATATAATTTTCAGAGTACCTATTGTTCTCAGCATGTACAAAAGAACGAAAAAGATAACGAATTAACCACGCTCTCCGTGTACAGAAGAGTGTACGTGAATCGTGACGAGAATAGACAAGTCGCAGCAGTGATGCATCATTCGGAACACAATCACCTGCTGAGAGTCGGAAGTCTGATATTTTTAAGCGTCGGACAACTGCTTCCACACCAGCTTGCCAACTTCCATACCCCAAATTACATATACCCCGTCGGATACAAGATTGTTAGATTTTATTGGAGCATGAGACGGCCAAACAAACGCTGCCGTTACGTCTGTTCTATCCATGACGTTTCCGGTCGACCCGAATTTCGCGTCTTGGTGCAAGAACCTTTACAAGAGGATGTTGAACTTCGCGACGCTACTCCTCGCGCTGTTTGGAGCAGAATACTCGAACCTCTCGCTGAGCTACGAAGATCAACACATAGCGTCCAACTATTTCCGCGTTACGTTTCCGGCGAGGATCTGTTTGGACTTACCGAACCAGCGGTCGTCCGTGTTCTCGAAAGTCTTCCAGGCATTGAAACTCTGACCGATTACAGGTTTAAATACGGTCGAAATCCCTTATTAGAATTACCGTTAGCGATCAATCCCACCGGCAGCGCAAGAACGGAAGCTCGTCTTCGCAATCAGCTCCCTTGGAAGAGGCCTCATACACAGCGCACAGGTTCATCGGCCCGAGCAGCCTTTGTTCCAACCGCGACAGTTGCAGGCGAAGTGGCGTGCCCCTACTCCAAACAATTTGTGCATTCGAAGAGTTCCCAGTATAAAAAGATGAAGCAAGAGTGGCGGAACAACGTCTATCTGGCGCGCTCCAAGATCCAAGGTCTGGGACTTTATGCCGCGCGCGATCTGGAGAAACACACAATGGTCATTGAATACATTGGGGAAATCATTCGTACTGAATTGGCCGAGACTAGGGAAAAGCAGTATGAAGCAAGGGTACGTTTCTCTTTAGTTCACTAACGTGTATCAGAGAACAATGTTATAAATAATATAAGATGTACGATACACTTTTGATTTCATACGTGCGATATGTACTTGCTTAAGGGGGGCGAAGAAAGGGAATTAAGGATTTAGTTGAAAGCAATTTTAGAAATATATTTGTTACAGAATCGTGGTATTTATATGTTTCGCTTGGATGAAGAGAGAGTGGTCGATGCCACGTTGTGTGGTGGTCTCGCAAGGTACATCAATCACTCTTGTAACCCGAATTGTGTCGCTGAAATCGTTGAGGTTGAACGTGATCTTAGAATCATAATTTTTGCAAAGCGGAGAATCTCACGTGGCGAGGAGGTACGTTATCTTCTGATTCACGCTAGGTAATCTTGTCATAATTAATTTAAAAAAGAAAGAGATTTATATAACATTGTTCCTTGCAGCTGGCATATGATTACAAATTCGACATCGAAGATGACCAGCACAAGATAGCATGCGCGTGTGGCGCGCCTAACTGCCGTAAGTGGATGAACTAAAAAGCCAGATCCACCGTTGTTATTGTTACTACGTTATTGGGTAGGTTTTACATGAAGAAAAAATTATATATATATATATTATATATATAATAGACACATTATTTAATTTGTAAAGTGCCATTGCAGTTTGACTAATTGATTCATAGTGAAGTTGGTGCTATGCCATCACAACATTCCTCCAAAGTTGTACAATATTAGTTTTACTTTACAAAACATAGAAACATTGATCGCTTGTATATTACGGACACTCTTTAAGAACGCGACACAAAGTAATTGCAAAAAAAAAAATAAATTTTATGGGTCGTGTGTATGTATACAGGAAGTTTGTATCTTTGTATGTTGAGTAGAGTCAACGTTTAGTTGACCGATATTGTAATATAAATCGTTTATTAATTATTATTGCATACACATTGCACTGTATCTGTAAATAAGTAGAGGTCCGTGTTATTTTGAATCACCAGATGAATTATGTAAAGTAACAGTATCTAATTTAGAATTATATACGATTATGACTATATATATATATATTTCATTATATGATAATAAATCCGTACAAAATCTACTGATCTATTTCGTTTTTGTAAATACCTTTGTTTTGTGTGTAATTCGATCTATTAGCGTTTAGTAGATAAATTATATAATCGTCGTTCTATTTCAAGTCTTTTACCATGATAAATATTAACTTCAAAGTCGCAAAGTATTTATGCATTTTAATGAATCGTAGCAATTCAAAAGACTTCTAAATCCAATCTAGATCTACAAATTACATCAGAGAAAATATTTCTTCCATTGTCAAATAATATCTTTTTGCATAAGCAGTTTATATAAAAATTGCGAATTCATATGCAAATCTTGTATATATCTTTACTGAATCTATAAAGATTTTAAAGTACGTAATACTACAGTGTAATGTAATGACATAATGTAAAAGAGCCAAATTTATTCTTTACCAGCAAATTACGTAGAATCAATTTTCAAGAAATAATTTTATAGCAAAACATTGAAGTTTCGACTTTAACGTATTATTTATCAGGTAATAAGAGAAATATTTATGAAATTGTACATTGCATTTAATTCGTTTAATTTGTAACAAAAGGATGTATAAGGAGAAAGTAGTTTAAGGAGAGAGAGAGAGGAATAAAGAAAAGAAACACAAAACGAGAACAGATCACGTTCACAATTTTATTTTCGTAACTGTAAAATAATATTTACAAAGGAATATATATATATTTCATGTACGTGAAGTACACAGTCGTCTTCAAGTTTCGGTTAGTATAAGAAAAAGAGATACAATAAAACTAAAATAATATGTACAATGAGTATTTAACTGTAAGGATGTGTCATGATTAGTTTATATAGAACAAATTATGTCTGACGATACCTTGGAGAGATTTAATTGTGCAATTGAATATAAAAAGAGAGAAAAAGAAAAAAAAACTAACAAAATCTTCGATAAACTTTTCGTATTTGTAAACGTAGCAACTGTATGAACACTCGGGAGATAAATCAGACAGACAGAGAGCAATACAATTACGCAGTATGCAAAAATATGCAATAATATACAAAACAAAGAAAAAAAAAAAAGAAAGAAAATAAAAGCGTGTAGTGACGTAATCGGCGAAATATATACGAACGTAAATGCGAAGAAGAAATACATTGTAAGAAAAAATGTATTTTTAAATGCGATTCTTTGGCATTTATGCACGATACGATTGTAAGGCGGTCTAAACGTTACAACACCGTGTGATCTATGTACAATTTAAAAAAAGTAACTATCACCTTAAGCGTAAAAGTAAGTTTGAAGACAAGGTACGACGCTTATAAAAAAGAAAATCACTTGTTTAGATTATTATCGACGATTCAGACAGCAATATTGCGTTTATGGAGTTCTTTATATGTATGAAAAACAAAGTCGGCTTTTCGCAGATTTTATAAATTCATACTCGGATTGGTATACTGCGCAGTAAAACCTATATTCTAATTGTATATTGTATATTCTTTCTAACACAATGATTAATCGAGCGAGAATTTTTCGAGTATTTTATCTAACAAAAGAAAAAGAAGAATGAACGAGAAATATATATAAGGAAAAGCTTTATCACGTTGAGCGATATCTTTTGCTTTTAATATAGTACAATTGTAATGGCAATCCATGCAACTTGTCCTGAACTTCATGTGTTTATTGAATTTCGTAGCTGATAGTTGTATATTTGTGTAAAAACGTCTTACTCGATAATTCCGTAACGTAACATTAAGTTTCCTTGATCGATGTAACGAGCGATTCTCGAGAGAGTAATTGATCACTTAGATTTCCTTTTTTTTCACAACATCTTTCCTTTCTAACCTTTGATCTTTCGCAATAAGATCAATTAGAAAATCTTTATTAGGTAAGATTTAATCGAGGTGACGTTAGTACCAGTTTGTAATTAAATCTTGAGGCATGTCATAATTTTAAGAATTAAGTTGTAATAAATTTGTTTGATGATAATCTGTTGGTGTAACTTTGTTTCTTCAGGGAATTTCATTTCAATCAAATATTTTATCCTCCATCGCGATTAAAATAAAAGTATTCTATGATTAAAATTTCATTCTTTAATCAGTTTTGTAATAGTGGAAAATGATCTTGAGAAATTTTCTAGCATTTCCACGATACTTTTCAATATTACTTTGTTTCACATCTGACAACAGATTTAGTTGACAATTCTTTTGGTGCAAAATAAAGATTCTCTTAAATAATAGATGCCTGCTAACGTAACAACTAGGAACAATGAATTCCAGCATTGACAAATTTTCATTAAAAAAAGAAAAAAATTTTAATGTTACTTCTGTGCACGTTGAAACAATTTTGGTGATGGTCTGCTGTCTTCATTCACGATGACACTGGCTCAATCCTGTTTCATGCAATAAATTAATAAAATCATTAAACAAATATAAAATAATATATACAGTACAAGTGAAGTTCTAATATATATATTTAAAGAAACAAATTGAAGAAAAATGAAGCCAAATTTTGTACATTAACAAGAAATCTGTAGATGATATAATGAGACTGATTTCTAAATTTTCAAAAATAATTGAATTGAATTTGTATTAATACTACCTAGTAGCAAAATTTTCTCTTCTGAATACTTTATACATTTTAAATATATTACATATATAAAAGAAAATATTAGTTTCAAATGAATTTCTTTTCCAATATAAATTATATAAAGTTTGTATATAAATAGTTGCAATTTTATTCCTTTCATGCTTACTGGTGCAACTCTACAACCGAAGATATATGAGAAGTATTAAAGAAAAGTATTACAAAGCAAATTTATTGTATAGAGTGCATAGTTCATGCAATTGTAATAACTACTGGTAATAATATATTATTGATTTCACTTTGTATAATGCTGTTCATAGTAATGTCATTAAGCCACATACTATCGCAACATTAATAGTACATAGAGTGCTCCATTTCTTTCATAAATGATATACAAATAAGAAAGCTAAACATAATATTAATGTAATACTAGCTATCAAAAGTACCATTAATTTTATGCATGCAGAAAATATTGTGACGTGCAAAATAAGGCAAAATACTGTGTAATATCAATAAAAAAATACATAGCATGTACACACAGTGTATTAGTAAAGTACCTACTGGTATTTAAAACTGTGGGATTATGTATGAAAGTTGCGAATCTATTTAATTTGGAGACTGTTTATCTTTATTGCCATTAGCTTTATATAGTTTATAATAATCGTTATATTATCCACATATAATACAGTTTTATGTACAAGGGGTCTAGTGTACACTATGATTAAATGTAGTGAACGACTTCTCGAGAACGATACAAAAGAATGGTGTTTAATAAATAGTAAACAGATAATATCAAAGCGACTACCTACAATCAAAATACAAAAGTAACGAAATAGAGATTTTACTGATTTATGCTTAAGAATTAATGTATTCGTACTGAGCAGCAACATGATTTACAGGAACCATATCTAAAAACGCTAATTCGACTAGTCAATGAACAGATTTGTTTTGGTGTTCTCTAAGAGAGAAATTTCATTGGAATGCTTGCAATTGATTAATACAAACATTATACTAAAAATCTGCTAAAGTTTGTTTAAAATAGCTAAACTTTGTTCAACATAATCGCATAAAACCATGTGTTTTGATTTCTTTCTCTCTCTCTAACTGAATGGTAAGAAATTAGTAAGTCCTAATACTGCTTTTTCCAAGAGTATAGAAGAGTATCGCTTGATTAAATTCAGAATACAGGCATAAAATAATTACGTAACACTTGCAAGAGTGCCTTTTCTACCATAAAATAAATTATGTGTATAACTAGTAACTATAAGTAATATCAACGATATATAATCAGTTTAAAAGAAACGTATCAATTGTTCAAGTACTATAACATATTAACCATAAGTATTATCAAAGAATTACATTTTGCACGATATATAACATATAAATATTATTTTTATATATTAATAAAAACCTATTATTTTTCTAAAAATCATTAAAACGCTGAAAGAAGCACCAAGTCAGTTACGTAATACCTTTTATGCAAGAACAATCGTGTGTATACATATACATATATTCGTATATATGTACACGGTATACATATACGTACATGTATATATATATATACGTTACTGGATAATTTTCATTTAAAAAGGCTAGAATAATTTCGATAACTTGCTACTTGTTATGCACCTAAACATAAAGTCGGAACAGTGATTAGAATAAGGTGAGGCCCTACGGTAGTCCTTATCTGCGATATTTTTATGCCGAGAAACGAAGGACTCGATTTCTCTCGTGATTTTTTTCTTCCACTTTTACATTTTTTACTCCCCGTTTTATTATATTCGTCGTTGTCGACTAAAACTACCGGAATAACGTTGTTCCTTTCGTATCAACCAATTTACCAAAAAACCGCAAAAAGCAACAGCGCGCGATCACAGAAAAAACACGTGCACGATGATTCACTGGCTTTCCTCGATCGCGAGGATCGGGCACACGCATAAATCGATCACGCAAAACACATGGAAAAATCGGTGGACGCGGATGAATTGGAATACAAAGACGCGAAACGTATTCGCGGCAAATATACCAAATACAAAAATATATCGTACATTTACGCGTGTAAAATGGCTGATACAGAATTTTCGTCGCAACTGAACAGCTTCGAGCCGGGAATACGCGCCTAGTTAGATTTATATCCAGTCTTTAATTTCATAATACATCGCCGTATTTTTAACATATCATCCAGAGTATCAAATCGCCTTTGTTGAAACCAACAAATGAAAACTGGGAACTACGGCAAAACAACACGCCGTTCTCAGCTGCCTTTCATTTCTCTCCTCTCGTTTCCAACGAAACGTATGTACCTTTCACTACTTATTTCGATTAGTCTCGTTTATTAGAAAATAAATACATCTATTCAACCTTTAAATAAATAGTCAACAACACGTGCAAAGTACCTTGAAATTTCGCGGTATATCGCTCCCATCCTTGACATTAATGATCTATAAAAATGCTTTACGCGAGACTCTTCGGCTGATAAAAAGGTCTAGGTCCTTAGGCGATAAACAAAAAAGAGAATGGAAGTCGCGATTGATCATGGAGATATATCGATAACAGTCTGTCGTTACATTCTACTGTGAGTAGCACACAAAAATAAAAAGGAATAAAAAGAAAAAAAGAAATATGTAAACATAAAAAAATAAAAGCAAATGCACCCAGATAATGCGTTACCCTTGGTGAAACTTTCTCGAAATAGCAAGAGAAGAGGACACATTACTTCACGCCACCTGTTACCCGACATAACTAGTTAAATATTTGTTATAAAATTGTTAGCAGCGAACTGAAAAGCGGAAAGCATGAGGAAATGCTCGTGTAAGATACTGGTTTCTTCCATTTTTACGTACGAAGATAGACACAGTTTGGTATAGCAACAAAATACCGTACAATTGTCTTCTTTCTCTTTTTCTTTCTTCTTCTTTTTGATGGCGTGATTTTACAATTTCGTTTAGGTCACTTCTGTACAATATTATGTCATTCTTAATACAGAAAATTTCGATCAAGTTTTACGGTACATTTAAAAATCGTAGATGTAGCTGTTTGTCCTCTGTACAGGTAGATTTACGTTCGGATGAATTAAACGATGGTCACAGTTTATGAATATCGTTCCGGCCAATGGAATATTGTTCTATACATAACTGGTCTTATCTTCAGTCAAGGCACGAGTCTTGAATCGGGCCTTGCCAAGTCTTTGTTAACGCTTTAACAAACTACTCAGGTATAATTAGTAAACCATTTACACTATTACTGCGTTAGGTGCGAACCCTAACCCAATCACCAGTTTGTTAGCCGGTCTCTCGCATGGGCGCTTAGAACAGCAGCTTCTTATATAATGAATATGAAGATTCAACAACGACATATTCGTTAAAATTTGGAAACCAGAAAGCAAGAAAGTAAACGGATATCAAATAATATTACGATAACAGGGAAAAATAAACGATTTAACGAGGAAGATCGAAGTGGCTGCTGTAGTAGAACGCCAAACGAATACTAGCACTACCGGTTTGTTTTCTTTTAATGGCCGCTGATAAGTTTACGATTAAATATAGTAAAAGAGAATGGTGAGTACACGATACGCGCGCGCTCGCGCGCAGTAAAGTACAGTACTTAACAAGTGATGCGTCGAATACATCGTTAGGTATTTTTTCGTTAATATTCTCTTCCGAATTTCAGCTGTTGCTTCTGCCTGCGTGCGCAGGTCAGATTAGACCACACATGCTGAAAAGACACCCATCACACGTCAACCAATGTCCCCGCCGTAGTCCTGACCATTTAGTAGATTACGGTTGTAAATGGCAGCCCTGTAACTGTACCTATTTATGGCTGGCCGATCGGGAACAGGCGGCGGTATCAGTGCCACTTCGGAGTTCAGCAAGGCCCCGCTTCCCTCATCCACCTCGCCGATACTGCTTTCCACCAACGACGGTTCCACTTCCGTGAACGCCAACCTGGATCGTAACAGGTACGCGTATGTTTTATACCTCTTCAGCTGCAATGATAAAGATGCGAAAATTTAGAGATGTCACGTATGGGCATTATTAAAAATTGTCTTAATAGTTAAGCGATAAATTTCATTAATCTGGAATACTTATTAAAACCATACAATATTAGGGATAAGTTCTTCTCGTGTAAGTAGCTGTTGATTAACGTAGAAGTGAAAAGAGGTCGACGAGAACTGGAATACGAGAACAGCACACTGATATTAAAGTTATGTAACTGGTTCAGAATAAGGGAACATAA
This sequence comes from Bombus campestris, assembly GCA_905333015.3. Taxonomy (NCBI): domain Eukaryota; kingdom Metazoa; phylum Arthropoda; class Insecta; order Hymenoptera; family Apidae; genus Bombus; species Bombus campestris. The sequence continues at coordinate 10,392,858 of HG995135.1, forward strand.
AATATAACGCGGTGAAAGTACCGCGAATTTTCTTTTTCTCATCGGACGTTGTGCAATTCGAGCTTCGATTCGATAAAATATTCTACGAGATGCAGCCAATGAAAACCAATTCTATCGCGTTCTAAGTATTTCTAGAAATCTTTACGCTACGCCTACCGAAACATCCTATTAATGTAATTAATAAGAAGAATTTTAGATATTAAAGAATTTTTAATATACATAAGGAGAATATATTTAAATGATACTATAAATTATAAACATCTAATTTCTTTTTAAGAAAAAGGTTGATGGCGGATACTATATATTACCTCGTGATGTAAGTAGGCATCTTTTTCCTTATAATTCTGTACAGTGAGAGCCTTAGCTCCTCTCTCAGGCGGATGTCGTCTGTGCTCCTCCAGTTCAGCCTCCAATTTGCTCACCCTCTCCTCATGGTCCCGTAACTGTTCTCTCTGACAACACGTCAAAAAAATCCAACAAACCGTCATTTAACGCGCAACCCACGATGGAAGAAGAATCACGAGATAGAATCTATCTTTCTACTTTTTTTTTTTTTTTTTTTTTTGTTCGTTTAAGACTGGTATTAATTTAATACGTTTTTTACACTACACTTTGTACGACGATTCTAATTCTGCTGTCCGAATCTCGAGTACGAGAACTTAGAGAACGGAGTTCGCTTCGGGGATAGTAGAGGAAGGCTTGCAAATAAAGAAACAACGAAGACAAGATTATATTGGTTTGCGTGGCCGAGCAGAAGAAACCACTTTTCTTAATCTCTTCGATCTTACGAACACTACTCACAGGAGATAATTTCGTGTGGCTACACGGAAGCAGAGGCCGTTGAAATTTTCGCTGAGAACCCACCGCTCCTGCTAGTGGCTGGCAAGAAAAACTGGCGCACACGAAGTTGATCGTGTCTATCCACGACTGCAGTTCTTTGGAATCACTGAAAATATTCAATTTCAATTCGTCATACCGATTCACGTTATTAATTACGTTACAACGATTTAATTTCGTAAAAGATAATTACCTCGTTTGGAAAAGATACTCTGCTTGATCAGCAGTCTGTAACCTGAAGACGTGTTCCTTCTTTGTGTAATCGGACGCTTTGGTGGCTAACGCGTGATGAATGCGTATCGCGTTGTGCAAACTATCGTTACGGAAGCCATGCTCGTCTTTGTGCAAATATAATACAAGTTCCCTCAATGTACAATAATACATCTTCCAGCCGCGTTTGCCGAACGGTGCTAAAACCAGTTAAATAACATTTGTATTTCGTTACATTGTAAAATATACGGGATATACATTAGAAATATCAATGGACGATATTTGAATTTCAAATAATTACGAGATGAAATTAATCGACATGGCTAATAATTGTCGAGTCACGTCAGCGCGATTCTCATTTCTTAGATCATGGCACATATTTGAAATTATTTGAAAAAGAAGATACATATAAATGTATTACTTTTCTTTCCGTTGGAATCGAAGCAACATTTCCGCATAACGTATCCCTTCTTAAACTCCGTAGCACCCGTAACATTTGGCACGTCGAGAAACGGATTTCCGGTACCAGATATCGCTGGACCGTCACCCTGTTGAATCGCCTGGTTCGCAGTTTCATCCCCTTCCTCGTCTCTGAACAGCCAATAAGTCCCGCTATACTATAGTATCTTCACGAGTATCTTACAATAATAGGAAAATTGTATATTTAAAAATTCGATGAAACTCACAAGGCCCATTCCAAGGGGAACGATTTGATGGCATTGTAAAGCTGTTTCAGCACCTCTCTGGGGAAGTTATCGCCGTCGTTCAGTTCCGAGAGGTTCTCGATGAATTCGTTACACGACATCTTTCTACCGATATTCTGACCGTGTAGGTCGGTATTGAGCAGCATTATGGCGCAGGTTAAGGTATGAACAGCGTCTGAAATAAACGAAACGACCCAATAAATAAATATAAATCATCGGCGTGTACAAGGATGCAACAGTAGTGAATGTTTACCCTGAGAATTAAATGCACCCGGATTACAATCGAGAAATCTCTTGGAGAAATGTACAAGAACCCTCTCTCTTTCCTGGGTCTCCCCAGTCAAAGAGAACTGGGCAAGGAACTTTCTGAGAGCCACGTCCAGCGTGTCCCGTTCGAAGCTGAAGTATCTCAAGTATTCTTCGGCTACCGCTCTACTAAAGTCGTTGCTGCAATGCCCAAACGAGACAACATCTTATAACATCTTCAAAACAATTTCAAACATGAATTCGCTAGGTAAACCTTGGTATTCCGCTCAAACATGCTTGAACCTTCTGGGAATATTTGTTAAACTGATATTATTTAGATTCCAAATTCAAACAAAAAAACGAGTCAGTTGATTATTGGTAGGTGATTTTTTAAAATACGATCATTCTTCCAGAAGTGAATTAGATTTCGTTTGATGCGAACTGCGCTGAGAAGTTGCAAAATGAAATTAAGCGTTTTACAATCTTTTTGGAAGTGCCGATCATAAGTATCAGAGACCTGTTCTTTTACATTCTTGGCTTACATTTATCGAAAAGCCCTGATAAATTTTACCGTGATAAGTGTTTTACATCGTAAAATATGTATGCGAAGATATGACGCGAATCAAATGATATATCTACAATGAAATACAGTCTGTCACACAAGAGCGTGTCTGCGATATTTCTGTAAATATTTATATATTTGTAAAAAAATTTATATGAATTGAATCTACATCTAAAACACTAATACGCTATTACTTAGTAGGGTGTCCAATCTCCTCCATTAGCGATTATAGCTTGACATTGTTTCGGCATACTCTCGACTAATTTTTGAGCGTAGGATTCTGGTAACGACCTCCATATCTTTCGAATGTGATGTACAAGTGTTCTTATTTTTGTGATACGTCTTCCTCTCAGCTTGCATTTCATTAGGGACCACACATTTTCGATAGGGTTTGCATCAGGGGACTGCGATGGCCAAGGAAGTACTGTGATGGCGTTTTTCGCTTTCCATTGGGTGCAGATGCGACTTCGATGTTTAGGGTCGTTGTCTTCTTGCAATATCCATTGGTCCTCGGTTTGGTTGAACCAACGTTTCACGGATGTGAGAAGTCCCCTTTGGTACAATTTCACCATCTTTTGTGCATTCAGATTGTCTGTAAAGACGCACAAAGTCCCAAAACCGCGTGCGTTAAAGCAACCCCAAACATGCACTTTTATAGGGTGTTTTACACTTCTTTGAATCATCCTTCTTCCATGGATAGTCCAAGCACGCCTAATAGGACACCATGCCCAAAACGAAGATTCATCAGTGAATATTATATTACTCCAATCACGATCTCTGTTTTCATTCGCCCATGCCAGACGATTTTCGACGTTTCGCGTACGCGGCACTCATATTAAAAAGCTCTGTTCCTTTCACTGTTTCAAATGAAACTGAAAGGTATTCAGCAACGCGTATTAGAGAAGTTTTCGTTTGTTTACATTCTTTTTATCTCATTCTGATTAGGTGTCAGGTTTCGCAGATATCGCAGACACGCTCTTGTGTGACAGACTGTAGTTAGAAAATGAAAACAGCAAAGAGCATTCAATTTTTATTATAATCGGATATCTTAATATTTATGTCCTATTATCTTCTTAAGGAAATAATTGCAATATTGTTCTCTGGTTTGAAAATTTGGAACGATAAAGGAATAATAAACCTAGAGCCGACCTAGATTATTCTGAAAAATCTCATAAAAATTTCAGGTCGTTTCTTTAGTCCGTAAAGTGTGTACGTACTTTTTGCTAAGGTGTCTAGAGACGTCAGACTTTTTGAAGCCGTCCAAGGAGTACAGCCTCTTGGCCAATCGAACTGCCGATGGTAAGTCCACCGCTTTCGGACTGTAATGGAAGCTGTGCAAACTTTCGATGTCGCTCTCTTCGTCCGCAGACTGCGGCGGTGATGCGCCTCCGTGCTTGTCCTCGTAGTTACCGATATTCAGAGCTTCGTTCTCGTCCTCGCTCTCCTTCAGCTCCTACACAGGGGAAATATAAGATGAAAGAGATAAAGAACAAAATGGGCACGTAAAGTAACACCCATCTTGCGGTTGCATTTTGACACCGATACGACTCTAACAGGGATGACGACCACTTCCAGGAAATATATTGTACGCGTGCAGAAACATCGAAGCAAGCGTGTAATTTTATAAATTTATTTACGTTACATCAGAGAAATCTCTTGCTATCTCGCGAAGGAGAATTCCAAGGATCTTTCTCTTCGCTACTGTTTTAGATTTTGCGATTTTACGAACTTCGTACAAGTCGATATATTTATAACATTGTTTTCTTCTTACGAGTCAATACGATAAGTGGTAAAGTTGCATGTTTCAAGAAAGAAACGGATAGACGCGAGTAATAGACACATTGATAGACATTTCGCAATGACGATTCACGAAGGGGAAAGGACTTGCTCTCTTATCCAAGATTTTCTCTCGACCCAATCTCAAGCTTCACCTCTCGAACCGATATTCCCGAGAACTGTAAAGATCGTAAAACCGAAGAAACGAATGTCGTACCTGATAACCGACGAACTCAGGCGTGGTATTGCCAGTCGGTCGTTGCACGGTGTTCTGCGCGGTGGACGTGGGCACGAGTTCCGGATTGCTGAGATTGCCCCGTCGCCTATTCTGCCTGGGACTGGTGTTCCTCGCCGCGGTGGCGTCCTTGTCCGGCCCCTTCACCTGTATCACTATCCTATGCTCGGTATTCTCCTGCGCCGGTGTATACGCGTTCGACGCCGGTGGTACAGAAGCAGCCGCCGCTGCCGCCTTCAACCTCCTCTGCGGTGGCTCGCTGGCGAGTATCGTCGAGTCACTGTCACTCGGATCACTGACCATCATGATATCGCGTGCACTAAGTATGTCCATAGTTTCCTCGTCGTTGTAGTCGGGACTGGACATGTTGCTGATAGCCTCGGACTGGCTGAGATCACCGTTGGTGGGATGAAGGCCGGAGGCCGAGGAGGTGGTCCCGTCGCCGGAGGGGCCCAGGGCTGAGGCGCTGGCGCCCGTGGGTACCGGCGGTGGGAACCTACGGGATCCAGAATTGGAGGACATGACGGAGGATGAGACCGAGGTAGGGGAGGTTGGCGATAAGGATCTTTGGGGACTAGTTCCCTCCGTCGAGGAGCTACTCGACGAAGATTGCGAGGAGCTGCCGTTCTGACAGCAGGAGGTGCGCTCCGAGGCGGACGGCGAGCTAACTGGCGCGTTGTACGTCCAGACGATTCGATCGCTGGACAGACCCTGGCCGCTGTCAGGTCGAGTGTCCAACAGGGTGTTCAAGCTGGACGTGACGTCGTCGTCAATGTCAATGTCCACCGCGCTCATTGACGGATCCTTTTGGAATTGCAAGTGGTCCTCGGAGCGCGAGGTGCGAACGAAGCCGCTCGAATAACCGAAACTCGCGGCATTTTGTTTGCTAGTATCGCTCTGGCCTGGACACTGGCCGCTCTCACGTTTGCTGATCCCGACCGGTGAGGTGCTGGCCGAATTCGAACCGGTACACTTGTAAGCACGGTGATGGCCCAGCATCTCGTTAGGACTGGTCGGTACCGAGTTATGATGGTGGTGATTGTGGTGATTATGGTGATGGTGGGTATGATGATTGTTGTACCTCAGCGAGTCGACCTTCTTCTGGTGCTTCGGGAGCAGGCCGCTGCTCTGCTGCGTGCGCGACAGGTTCAGCATTAGATCGCCGGTCATCATGTACGCTTCGAACCTGCATTCATCGCGTTATTCGTTAGTTATCTTAAGCTTGTATATCGGTGAGGTTTGATCTAGCTTTTGTCTGGTGATAGGATTGATTCTATTGGAAAAAGGAAATCGATAAGACGGAGACGCGACACAGGTGACCAAGTCTTCGATCATGAGTTCCTTCTGTCTGGTGATACGAGTAATCGAGTTGAAAAGGGAAATTGACGAGCAAAAGAATCTGTACAAACGACAAAATCTATAATTCAATGATTTGTTCTTCGTTTTCTTTCATAAAAAGCAATCGTTCGTTTCGTATTCATTCCCTATATTCATTCACGAAAACGGAATAAATTCCATTTGGTGAAAGGTTCGATGCTTCTTCGAGATACACATTACGAATACCATGAAAACATCGTTAGAAAAAAAAGGAGAAAATGTTTAAAAAAATCGCGTAATACCGTTCAGAAGCTTTCTCTCTTGAGAAAAAGAATTTCATGAAAGAGGAATTCCCTACCTAGGCGTGTTCTTCTGCCTGGAGAACTTGTCGCCGGAGAGAGGCTCCCATTGGGCACGTTCTTCCTCCTTGAAACTATCCACCGGCGGAAGTAGCGCCTCTAGTTCAGAGGATCCGGAAGCGTCACTGTAGGATCCGTTGCTTCTCGTCGCATACTGCTTCGCGGCAGTCGGTTCCTGTGGCGAGCCACCCGGAAGTTCCGGTGTTCCTGGCTTTCTTGGTTCCATATCTTCGCCGTTACCCGATGACACCGGCCTGGGGTTATTCGCGAAGGTCATTGCCTCGTGAGGGATTTTGGTCGAATCCGTCTCGTCGCATGCCGGCTGTCCAGGTGACAACAGTCGACGCACGTGAGCTTTTATTGCAGGATCTGAGGAAATTACGTTGTTATCTTATCCGCTGGCTCTGATAATCATGATTATTCTGTTCAGTGACTGTTCTGAGACGAGAAGATTACTAATCTTCTAATTAAAGATATAGATTTATAGATAAAGAATGGATTTGTCATCGAAACAATAAATTTCATCAATTTTCAGAAACTTTCGTAAGTCGCTACGGGTTGTCGGTCGAATTGTGAGTTTCTCGTTCTGTTATGACTTGTCTGTTGGGTTTTTTGGTTCGATAAAAGCGTCGGTGATATCAGGAAGTTGTTTCAGATGAGAATTAAAGGGAAGGATTACATGTTTTGCGTGTTTCATCGATTTAACATAGATATCTAATGGATAAAGATTGTGAAACTATCGTGAGAAGTATGTCGGTGCATCAATTTTGCTGGTGTTTCGACTGAATAATCCCTAGGCGACTTTACATTATTGCAAAAGAATTGTGTTTAAGTTTGCGATTAGAAATTCTTTAACATATCAATCGTCGAACTCTCTATGTTCCATCGAAAGAACGAATCAGCCAAGTAGTCGGTATCGATATATAAAGCAAGACGCCAGGCGTCAAGGAATTAATTAAGAAATCACTACAACTACTATTACACAGAACAGAGAAGCTGTTTCTCTTTATTCACAAAAATTTCTCGCCAATCAGAGGACCTCGATCAATAATAAACTTTTCACAACTGAAACAATATTCCAAATCTTCCAACGTATATTCCAACTCTCTCGTTTTCAAATCTCAAACGAAGAAAACTGATAAGTGATACGCGTAGTAGTGCCAAAGGATGAAAAAGTTGCCATAACCACTGCTATACGAAGCGGAGGAGCTTCTCTTCATCCGGAGAAATTTATTGTCGACGCGTGGAGCGCTTCAAAGCGTCCGCGGGCAACGCGTCCCCCGGTCGACGCCAAAGAAAACTCAGCGAGCGTCGCGTCGACGGGCTATCCGGCTGGAAACACGCCGGAGCAACTTCGATTCCCGCGGGGGCGGCTTGGTCTGGAGCGCGATTTACGAGCGGCAGAACTCGCCCTTAAATAATGCAGCTATACGCCTACGTCTCGTCGTCGTTGTTCGACGACGACGACGACGACGTCGACGACGGCACCGCTGGCTGATGTCGTTTCGCGTTTACTTTGTTTCGCAACGAAAACGAGCGTTCACCAGAGCGAATTTATGATCCGCCGCCAAGAAGCGCAATATTCAAGCTGCGGAGAGTCTGTCTGCCTCGAGGGCCTGCGTTTCCTTCCAGGGCACTTTAATGGATGTTTCTAGGGTAGGTTGTTTGTTAACTTGGCGTTTCGTTGCTGGGAAAAGGGGTTGTTAGCTCATTTTTGGGGGTACAAGTGGATTAAACGGGAAATGGAGGAGGAACGGAAACGGAGATCGAGATCGTTTGGGTTTTCGAGCTGTTGGAGTTTCTGTTGTTATTAGGCAATGTACAGTGGCTCGCAAAAGAATTCGTACACTTAGCACAGATCATCTTTACGCGTGTATAGTGTGCGTCTTATACCTTCATTAACATATAATAGAATATAATGTAATTTAGATATTTTGTTAGAGATATAATAAGACACGACGACTACTGAGACTATATTGACAGAATTTGAATCCAATCTGGAAGTATATATACAAGTTGAAAGATATTTTTTATTGTATACTTATATTCAGTAAAAAATTAGTATACGATATGAATAGTCACGTCAAGCATATAATAAGCGTGAAAAATGCCCCACTGAATGCTCAAAATGTTTCATACGATACACGTAATATGTTCATAAAAGATAAAAGAAGACAAGCGTACGAATAGTTTCCTCTGTACATAGTTGGATAAACAGAATGTTCACGCAAAGTACGAGAAATATAAGAGAACGCTATGATAAATCGTGTTTTGCGATTTTTAGACTTCTTCCTATTGGTTTTACAATTGAAAATATGCTTTCGCTGCGTTACTTATGTTCTCGGATCTCCATGAAGTTTCGTAGATTTGTCATCGCTTTTTCAAAGTTTTATAAATTAGTTTGTTCCATTTGTCAACTTTCTTTTCCCCCTGTAGCCACCAAGTAATAACGAAATCGGAAAGTCGACAAAAATGCAATTATCATATTTTTCTCGTGTGATTTTCATACATAAAATATGAAAGACATAATACGTGAATAATATGCACGTACAAATAAATCAACGTTCGTCACTTGTATAAATAAAAGCAGACGAGATATCCCGTTTAAAGACAAAACGAACTCCATTACCAATTTTCGCTAAAAATAATTATTTTTATAAAGATGCTCGTTCTATTAACGAACCGACAATCTGCTAAAAATACACCGCTTGTAAAATTTCCTTAAAATTCCCAACAAACTTCCCGCAATGCCCAACAACGTGGATAGCTACTATTTTCCTCGTTGGAGGCTAGTTTTCCGTGCATCGTCTTCCCGCAGACCGTGACTAATCAATGAGTCGTTCTGATAGAAAATCGTTTGTTAACCGAACGCGTCGTTTGATCGTTGGTTCGTGCGCTTAATTACCTGCCCTCGACATTCTCTTTTTTTTTCCTCGTTTTTTCTTCCCCTTCATTCTCTTCCTTTTACCTTGTCGCGTGGAACACGCGTGAACGACGAACAGCTGGCGTCGCCTAAGCGTGCAGACACCAGCGCCAGGTAAAAGCGTCATCGAACGTTACAAGGAGTCCGAGGGCAGACGCACGATCGCGTTTTCCTATCGGTTATTATCGCGCAATTCTATTATTACGATCAGGTTCAAGAGCGACTATATGCGCGTGCACCGAGTTCTATCATTAGATCGTCGGAGTTCACTCACCAGCTGACGTACAACCGGTCTACGTGTTCTCGGTTCATGGACGTGGTGATCGTCTAAATTTGTGGAGCACGACGGGAAAGGATATATCTCACGATACTATAAATTCACTATCGATTTCGAAGAGCAAGCTTTGGAAGACAACAATTTCTAGAAGCGAAATTTGTTACTATTTTAAATGGCATTTAAATTAAGCGATAAATGATATAAGGGAAGAACAAACTTTTAGAAGAGTCGATTTCTAGGAATATTTGCTACATAATTTGTTATTAGTTTGGATTCTAATTAAATTAAGCGGTAAGTGGCATCGGAGAATTTAATATTTTAAATGGTAATTAAATGGTTTAGGGAAATAAATTTTAAGAAGAGTAATGCTCTTAAAAGGTTTCATATTATATACATAATTTATTATTATTTTAAATACCAATTAAGTTAAACGATAAATGATACTGTAAATCAAATATAGAACAATAATTTTCAGAAATTGTTGAAATTATTGTGAAACGAAAATATGCTCGTCTATACTCGTTTATTCGATTGGAAATTTGCGATTGTAATAATTTGCATAATAGACCTGGAGATATCTACTAAGACGTAGATTCAAACAATGTACTGTATTCAGCAAATCCCAGCTCAACCTGATGACGTAAACGTATCCTAAATCAATTATGTCTCCATGAATGAGATGTTCATCGTCTACGTTAATTAGTGGATTAATATTTGGGACGATTTGCGGTATGACAATGAAAATACTAATAAAGAGAAGAAAGGGAAACTACTAGTTATCTATCGAGAAGAATATATGAATTTTTTTAATAATACATTTAGTTTATTTTATGAAATTTCTTATTATAATTAGAATAGACGTTGCTCTGAAGCTTCGACCCTTTTCGTTTATTTATTAATAAATAATTCAATTGTTAACGAATAGAAATTATTATTCTCACTATTTCATAACTACGATTGTCTGCAGAAAGATAAATGTATCTTCTTTTCTCGTATTTCGTTTGAAATGTTCTCTTTGACGATGCCTCTTAAGCTACAAAAAACTAGTCCTTTCGTTTGTTCTGAAATACTAAATACTAAAAAGAGCAACTTTGACATAACACGTAGCGTAGATAATCGTGTTACACATTTATCAAATGATATCGTCTGATTAAAAAATCAAAGATAGTTCTAACGACGATGTAATCGCATATAGAAACGACGGTTGATCCCAAAGCTTCAGCAAATTTTCTTTGTACTTTGCGACATCGCTCAATTTCCTCGGGGAGGATTAAACTGTCACGAGATAACCCGCACGATTAGCGTGTTCGGGGAACGCGTACTTTATGACAAAGACGGGCTCGGGGTAGTTGTAGAGAATCGGGGAAGAAAGAAAAAAGAAAGAGCCAAGACGAATCTGACATTTCGTCGTTAGATTGTGGTAAGTTACGGTAGGTCATTAATCAACACGGCGACACGCTGCAATTAGCCTGCCTTTTAAAAGCACGGAATAAAGTTCGTAGATTACAGCCATGCTAAACTCCTTTCGTGTGTTTTCAGGATGAATTTCCGGCTGAAGAAAATTCTTTAAAGATCGGAAATTCTTTAAAGATGCCGCCTTTCAAACTATTATCGATCTTAAGACAGTTTATTGGATATTTTAAACCAAGAATAATAAATATCGATGAGCCTCATTAATTATTTCGCAATTTTACTCGACCAGGTAATTGTGTTTCTACGTAGTTTGAAAATTACGCAGTAATATATTGATAGTATTAATTAGGTATTATGTTAATATTATGGAATATAATTGAGTGGTACATTAATTAGCACAGGGGAATATGAAGTTTACAAAGGGTAGGTATATCTTTTTTTTTTTTTTTTTTACTAATTTAAATTTCAGACTGAAACTCGAAATGCTACAGACATTTAATAGTTTGATCCTTAATTGTTTGCAGTGAATTTTATATGCAATTTAGTCACATTGTAACAAAATTACGTAGATTATTACAAATCGCGCCGTTCTTTGTCATTTTCGTTTCAAACTATATTGCTAAAGCACGCTGCAATTTGTTGCAAACACCAGGTAAAAACCTAAAACATATGAGACACCTGAAAAATTCTCTAAATAGATAGTCAGATTGTTTAGATATATCTCATTTCAAAATGTTTCGTATAACACACACGATACATTCACAAACGGAGACTATAAGCATAATATGACAAATATAATATATTATATCAATAAGTAGATAAAGTTCCGTGATGCTGTGCGAATGAACTTATTACTCCATCTGATGTACAATATCATACGGATGATCGTACACAAAACTAGACTTAATTCGAAGCAACAGCCAGAAGCAATCGGATCTTTGAAAAATGGATGTGCAATACTGGCAATATCACTGGCTGGCGTAGTTAACATATTATTGGCTGTTTGTTAATCGGCTTCCCTTTGGCAGCGTTCACTGGCCGAACGTCGGTTAATTGGCTTTTCTCACTTGTATACGAAAGCTATTCGCGGCAGCGCAGCGTGTCCGGGAAAGCTGCATATCGATTTAAAGGCAACATTAAATGCGAACAAACTCATATCAGCTAATTTAGCCGGAAGTAAAAATTAACGAGAGAAAAGGTAGAAACGATCGTTACCGTTTCTTCCGTAAGAGACGCACGTATAATGGAGATAGATAACGCGAGTAATCGTAGGCTGTAAGTTAGCCGATCAATAGAAAATTGCTCTCTTTGAAAATTATCAGTCAGTTGGCCGTGGAATTACAGTAATCGGAAAAATTACTTAATAACATTCGTAATGAACAGCGAAACACACTCGATGTTAAAATGGGTTATCGCGTGCGTAAATGTGCAAAGGCTGGTTAATTATACCGGTGAAGTCATTAAAAACGGTATTATGCCATTAACTGTGACGGAAATTATTTGTTGTTTCTCGACTGTGATTAAGTCATACGTGATCGTAATAAATGGGATTTTATTAAAATTACACTGTTTAATTTCAGAAAGTCACAAGAATGCTGAAATAGAAATTATTATTAAAATAGCGATATCTCTGATGAAGGTGGCAAGATAATTCCAAAAGTCAACGGTCGTACCTTTTCGCGACGAATGTTTTCGTTTCAATTAAACCTATACATTAATCTGAATCAATGATTGTATTCATTACGTATAAATGAAAATAAAAGACTTAAATTCTGGCGCTAGAAATAATGAACAATGGTACGACGAAATTACCGCTAACAATGGAAAACATTAACCTAATCCAATGGATTCCATCTCCAACGAGATTGCTACACGTTTAAACTAAGAACTGCATAAAGGATTACAAGCTAAATCTCTTAACCATAGAAATTCCTGCAAGTACAACTGCGTTCAATCTGAATCTACAATTCAATGCGAGATAAATTCATCTCGCTGAGATTCTACGATTCTGATCCATTCTATTCCATCGTTCCTTACCGTATCTGGATTAGCTTATCAAAGGGGCTATTCCTATCGTACACTGAATGAAGGGAGCAATGATTCAACAGGGCCATCAGGTTGTTCAACGGGGACTTCATTAGTCGGGACAGCAGAGCGGCTAGAACCTACCTCTAACATCGAATGAATTCAAGGTGCGCATGCACTGATAACGATAATCCGGTGTAAATCGGCTAAACACGACGGTTCTGTGAGGTAACATCGTATCTGGTCCCCTAGCAAGTTTACACAATGATTCTACTCACGCAACGTGGCTAACTGTCCGCCTATATCGCATGTCCGTGTATTTACCGGATTTTAACACACTGAAGATGTCCCAGGTCAATTGGCTTTCTATGTGCAACAATCGGTGGATTGTACGTGTTTGGAAGAATTCAGATTTGTATGTGACGAATATCAGTAAATAGAAATTTCTTTCGTCGCCTAGGTTTTTAGATAGTCTAACGATGACTTTATTTCGAATCTTTTGTAAATTTTTAATATATTTAACTTTCCCGTATTTATCTTAAACGATTTATCCGTGTAATAACATATGATCGTATTCTACTTTGTCTATTTACGTATCGATATTATTAATTGGTAGTTTATTTTGTCTAATAATAAATAAATTGAGCAGTGCTAAGGCAAACAACGTGGAAACAGTAAACGTATCCTTAGATTTGCGTATTAACGTTTACTTTGATTTAGAAAGTCGAGAAAATGTTGGGCTCGTATAATAATTTCCTCAGAAAGACATGTAAAGTGTAATTTCGTGTGCCGCTTTCTTTCTAAACATTGATCGAATATACCAATTTCGTTGATTACTGAGAAGGAAATAAAATTGCAAAAATAAGATTAAGAACGCGAGTCACATACACGTGTCTCGGTTATAATTTTCATTTTAAAAAGGTGTTAATTTCCAATGTAACGTGGACGATATTAATTTAATTTAATTTATGAAACACGTTGATTAAAGGAAGTGGGATAAAATGGTAAATTACGAAGGGTAGGTTCGTAATGAAGACAGAGAAAGTGCGTCACATGTGCCTGTAGTATTTCAATTCCGATAACGATTTCCACTGAAAAATATATTACAACGTGTACTTTCAAAAGTAATTTCGTTGATAAATATCAATTTAATTTATAAATCGGATATGCCGATTAAAAGAAATTGGAGAAAATGAAAATTGTGAAAGGTCTACGTACAATGTGCATCACACGTGTACTTATAGTATTTTTATTTGGATAACGGCTTCCGTTAAAGGAAAATGCAGTAGCGCGTGTAATTCCAGATGCAATTTAATCGACGAATATTACTTTGATTTATGAATCACGTTGATTAAGGAAGTGGAGTAACGTTTACGAAAGGCACTTTCTCCATAGTAATCGATGCATTTTCAACTTCAGTTCAATATGAATACGACGTGAGAAATGTGTATAGCTAAGTACTATACCTGTATCTTACAGTCAGTCAGAAAAGTATATTATTCGTAGTTATATTTGAAGCAACATAACTTTTTATAAGATTGGACCGAACCACTCTAGCTTTATTGATAAACTAAAGGGATTAGTTCACTTAATGACGTGTAAGAGAAATCTTCCTCTTCGTTGCTACCAATTTTAATTTTCCCAAAATTTCCTATACACACGTCATTTAACGAAGCAATTTTTCTAGCTTCTCCAACAATCTCAAATCCTTTAGACCCGTTTTTAAAACAGTTATTCCGTTTTAAAGCCTATGCCAATACTTTATTCACTGACTGTATATATTTTCACCATTCACACACCAGATGAGTTTGCGAATATGTTTCCTAGTCTACAATTTAATTTCGTCGCATCTCGACGGATAAATGAAGCTGCAATATATCTGTATTATCACGTTTCTCACCTGTTATCTTCAATTTGTTTTCCTCGCCAATCAAACAGACCATCCAATTACAAAGGGTTGATTCGAATGTTGCGAAAAGTACGTTTAACTAGAAAATTCCGGTCATACATGGACGAGAAAGCGGAACTTGCCAACAGCCGAAACACGTGAACTTCCTTCGCATTCCGGGCGTACTTTCGACCGCGAGGATCCACCCGAGAGGAATGCGCGAGTTGGCTCGTGCGCGTTGCAGGAATACGCGCCTTGGATTCCAGACGATCGGAAAACCGGCCAAGAAGTTCGCCGCCCACACACACCGCCGATTACGCTTATCGATGGAACGCGTGCACCGTCGAGAACGCGGTCCACCCGATATTTCTTTCGGTTTCTCCCTACTCCTCTACACTTTCACCGACGAAAGCGGATCTTGCAAATGGTGAACGTAATCAAGTACCAACGATCGGAGATCGGTGAATCTGAGAATCGTTAATAAAATACGCTATAAGCTTTCTTCTCGCTGGAACAACTTTATTAATCCAATTTCCATGGAACTGTAGGTCTGATATTATTCTTGAAAAATATTTGTTGTTGCAGATTTTATAGAAATCTTCGTAACCTCTTGAAGAAATCTTGTTCTTCTTTTCGAGCTTCGTTAGGTTGCAAGAAAATCTAGAGAACCAATGAAGAATAGTGGGAAATTGTATCGAATGGTTCGAATTTTATGCGGCATGTAATAGTGCGATCTCTTTAGATAAAATTGTATATGTATATCTTCCTTTTTTTTTTTTCTTTTACAGATCAGGTCCTCTCAACATCAACATGAAGAACGTGTAAAATAGTTGTTAGGGTAGTGTGGTCGAAAAACGGAGTATTTCGAGAAATTAAAATGCGAGAAATAATGAATTTGTTCATGTTGGGAAACTGTTATGATACGCAATTAACGATATATATTTAGCGACTGAAACTATTACACGATAAGATAGAAGGTTTTTAAGAAATTCCGTAATTAATAAGAAAAAATCTACTAGTATAAAAGTGTTCGTTAATCGTAAAATCATACGAGCTTTGTCTCAAAGCAATAATTTTCCAAACTAAAATAATTAGTTTCCTAAGCCCTGATATTAAAGTCTCACCCCCATACAGTGCTATAAATATAACAATAAAATGATTTCAACCTGAGATTTTTAACGATAACGCGAATAAGCTTTAACGACGAGTTATCGCTATCTTATTATTCTATGGCAATCTCTGAAAGAATCCTTATCATTGTATAAATCCTAGAATAAAAATATTCGTCCTATTGACATGCTTTTTTCGTTGAAGCGCTACTTCAAAACTCGTAATCTCATCGTATCGTAATTCTCATTAATAAAATAACGAACATAACGTCAAAATAATATGCTATTCAGCAGCTAAAGAATATTTGATATTCACAACTGGGAGCTCGTACATCTGCAGAGAGGATTAATCACATCCCGGTATTATAACGAGGAAAATCTTATTTCAGACTGTGTCTAGAACAGTGACAATGAGCTTCAAAGACAGACTAATCTTGCTACGTTCAACGTCGAGCTGAGCTGTCTGCCTTCCGTGCATAATTCCTGTTGATTATCGTTATCATTAATCATTCTTCTCTAGTTTCAGCAACTATCGTTTGTTTAAAAATACTACACTGCTGCTGATGCCTGTCGCATCGAGTAAATCATTCGAATAAAGCGATTATTGCATTTTAAGGTCTATAATTTTCGATAGAGTGATTCGTAAAGATCCGTGAAACAGCAGACAATGTAACGAAAGAATTATTATTGTGCAGTTAGAACGAAGACATCTCTCACGAACAAAATTTCGATACTCCAAATGAATCGCCATCAGTTTCGCTTAATAGTTGATGTGTCAAGTGGTTTCATAAATTGAATGAAAATCGATGTAATCTTAAGAGGCATTAAATTCCAGAAATTCTTCCGTATTACGGTATAAAATATTCAATCCCAATTTGAATCGGTGCTGAAATTCAAATGTAAATTTCATTACAGTTTGTGTTCCATTTAAATCACAATATTGCCAATAATTCCAACATCAAAATTAATTCGGAATTAATTTAACGTTACAATCCAAATCAATTAATCCAATTGGCAAATCCGTGTAAATAATATCTGTCACAGGTCTAAGAAAATAACACGAATCAATGGCTAAATCGGGATATAATCTCTAACGCGTCTGATAATCGGAAAAATTCGATTAATGCGTTGATCAAGCCTCTCGATTAACCACCTGAATCATCGATGATCCTCACCAACTAATAACCACTTAAGCCAATAACCATGGCCAACGTTTCGATATTCGCCGATCAGAATTTCGAAAACCACCCAAGCTGAAACTCGATTGCCATACCTGGTCGCAACTCAATAACTGAACTTACAGCCAACTCGACACCGCTGTTCGCGCGAATAAAAGAATTCGTAGACGCACTTGACTTACCCCTTCGCAGTTTCAGGGTGACGGGATCCGACGAGAGCCGCAGACATTTCAGCACTGAAACAGAAAACGACGAAACACACCAGTCAGGAAAGACGTTGGCCAAAGAGTCGTAGGATGGGAAACGTAGAACAGAAGGAATACAGTCGCGGGCAGAAATAAATGGAATAGACATAGTTAGTGGAAATAGGAATAAACACGAGATAGCGGAAACACGGCTTGTTTACATAAACATGTAAATATTGAGTTCAATCATTTACGAAGTAATCTATGTACTACGAGGATACACAATAGACGAAATTGAAGTACAGTAGCGGGCAAAATTTGACAAACACAGATTGAATTTGAAAAGAGAAACAAATAAATATTATTTATACCGCATAATAGCTGACTGTTAGCGATACGATGAAAAATATTTAATAAAGAATTTACTGATACGTGCGTACACGCGAGTAGATTGTTTGGCAAGCTTTGAATTTTCTTTTATCCGCTACTGGATATAACGGTAGCACCAGTTCGATTAACCACCTCGCATTAGAATACGAAATATGTACATATCTTGCCAGACAGTGTTGATGATTCATGACGCGCTTCGGGAGAGATATCTTGCAACGCAATGTCGTTCATGCGATGCAAGATAATGGAAAGACATACGAGATATCTCGTCCAACGATTCGCATAAAAATCAGTTCGTCAGACACTGCGTTTGTGAATGTGAAAGGGGTTAGGAATGTTGAATGAAGAAAATATCGCATGAAATAATTCAAAGCATGGTAAAAGGATATACACGTTACAACGACCGATGAGCAACTTTCAGTCGTAAACGTTGAAAGACGGGATCGCGCGACGTTTCCTTCGAAGCATCGCATGAACCACATTGCGTGGAAAGATATCTCGTCTAAAGCGTATCATGAATCATGAACAAAGGGGTTAATCGAACTAGTATTGTAGACACTAGTGTTATATTCAGTAGCGGACGGAATAATGTTCAGAGTTTCCCTATTCTGTAATACATATTATATTTATCCACTGCTCTTCTAAAATACAAACTGTTTTGCAAAATCTTGTCCGCTACTGTATCTCCACTTTATTTATTATATGTTCGTACGGTACATGGATTATATATAGTAAATAATTATATTATTATAGTAAATATAGTAGATAATTGAAATCAACGGTTAAACTTGATCGGCATCTACTTCTACTTCCTGCTTACTTGAACTTGTCCCCGACAGTAAAAGAGAAAGAGGGATAAAAACTACGGTTAAACCGAGTTGTCGCGTGTTTTCAAACGGATTTTACGGGAACGTTGTCCGTTATGCTGTTTTCGGAGAGGCTGGCCGCCTTCCTGCTTAAGATTAACGAGAGAAACGACCTTCTTCTGACAAAAAGGATGGCCCTGGGTCGCAATTTTGCACGATAGTTAAACCGTTCCCCGTGGAACTCGGTTTTAACGCCAGCAAAATGGAAAATTTAGCATGACGCGTTAACGGAATAGGACGAGGATGGGTTCAGACGAAACAGATGACAAGAATATACGCTTCGGACGGACAAGACGGTATGCCCAGACAGGTCGGTTTAATTAAACCTTGAATTTGTGTAAAACCTCCACCTACTTGGAATATCCCGACTATTGGAGATTGTGGAAATGCTGGGAAACATCTGCTAAAAGAAATTCTGTAGCTTTGGCTCTTTCTTTTACCTTCAAACTGTCTATGGAAGTAGAAAACATTCTGCGCACCGTTGAGTGAAATGGTTTACAGTGACTCGCCAAAGTATTCGAATCCTTGCTACAGAATCTTTTTATGAACATATTACGCGCATTGTACCAAACTTTTTGAAATTCCGTTGACGCTGCAACGAGACTGCAGCGATTGTAGTAGTAAAATTTGAAAGCAATCTAGAAACGCGTACAGACAGGAAGTTACACGACATTGATAAAAATTAGTATATAGCTTGAACAGTTGTCTTAAACATACAATTAGTGATAGAGATAGTCTCGCTGCATATTGTGGCTTATTAGTATATGCATAATTATTATACTATTGTAATGATATACAACGTATGTATTAATTGTATTAAATGTACTAATTCAAATATTTTGCCGATTTTTGCCACACAATCATGGTAACAATAAGTACTATAAAACTTTTATATATATTTTCACATCCCTTTCAAATTGCACCGATATATATAGTCACGATACTCCTATCTAATTGCTAACGAGATTTTAAAATGTTTCGTATAATATACACATAAACTGTGTATCTCTCGCTACGACACAACTACTATAGATCCATCGCTTATCTGTTTCTATGTTTCCGATCGTGCAAATGAATCGAAGTTTGGAAATATTTGTAGAACACCGGAGAAACAAAAAGGGGGGAGGATTTTAAAGAAAAAGAAAGGAAAGACGAGTGTTAAGAGGCTTTCGAATCTAAGAGGAAGAGAGATCAGATCTTAATCTTCGGATTAAAACGCCTTCCACGAAAACTGCAATTTCTACGAACAGAAGGAAGACAATGGAGCGACAAAGAGCTTCAGAGACGTCTAAATCTTGTCGATACCTGAAAAGAGCTCGGAAAAGGCCTCCGAAACCCTCGGAGAACAAATTTTCCCCGCTGCAAAGGCTTTCGATAAACTTTCACCGTCCTTCAACCCCGTAAAGCGGACGTCCCGTAGGACGAGGCACCTCCAGCGTCTTCCATTTCCGAACAGCAGCCCGGCCAAGTTTACCAATTATATCCGCGAAACGCAAACGTGCCGAGCCGAGTCGAACAAACGCGAGTTCACGGTTCACGGAACTGAAATATCGCTTCGTGTTTGTCTGCGATGTCAGCTTGTCAAATTAAACGGGGAACCAGAGGAAACACGAGGCTGGCCGATATTGCGATGCTTGGGCCGCTTTACGCTCGGTTACACGATATCGCTGTTGTTCCTTGTGCCAGCCTCCGCGAAACGGGGATTGCAGCTGGTTCGTGCCACTTCTGGAATTTTAATTTCCTCACCGCTACGTTCGATTCATTCTTTCGCTTCCTTATTTTGTGGACTTTGCTCCGATTCTTTGTATTGCGAATTGTATTAATCTTCAGTCTCGTAGGCGTATTGTATTTTATAATTTAAATTATAAATAATATATATATATAAATATGACAATATAAATTTTATAATACAAATAGAAGCTAATAGCCAATCATTTGTTTAAAGTATTTATTTCGACAAAGATGTCGAATAATTACCTCCTCACCGATTTCCATCCCCTTGAAATATGTTGTCGAGCTCACCATTTCCAAAAACTTCTTCCTATACGTATATAGGGTGCTCGGTTTTAATTTTTTAGTTATACGCAAAAGTAATGTACAAAAAATTATACATTAGGTGTAATATTTGTATATTATAGTTATTGCTGGGATATTCAGGTGTGTGTCCAAATAATTATAACTGCGTTGATTTATTACCATTATTATTATCGGTATTGGCCACACCGGCTGACATCATTTAGATAGCTCAACCTCGCCAATTCTTTTCCACTTGGAATTCTGTGACTGGAATTATTTATTATTATTACGCCACTGTGGGGATATTAAAAATATCCCGTTAGACTTCATAAGGAGCTAACTCATCGACAGCTTCACGCGGAATACATACGTGCAATACCAAACGTACTTTCGTGCATGGCTCTTAAAAAACTAAATCCGACCACCCGTTACATGTATAGGAAAATGTTACTCAGAATAACGATCTTCACATCACATTTCAGGGCCATGGGAATCGGTCAGAGAGTAACTATTCGTCAACTTGACCTCTATTTCTATTTTAACAAAGAAGCTAGTATCTATTTTTATTCTGGTAAACAACCCAATATTTCTATCTATTTTATTTTAGTAACCAAGTAGTATCTATTTTAATATTCATTCATGGTATCGGAGAAAGAATTGTTGAGCTTGCTTCTCGCAATTTTATATTCACGCCTTATTTGGAATATTATTTTATTAATATTAGAAACTTAAAGAAATCCTCTATAAAACCTTCTATTCGATGATTTATAAATAACTTCAGTTTAAAAGAAAAGATGTGTTTTTACGTTAATTTCAGACGTGTCTCTTAAGTTAAAAATGCAGTGTATTAATAGATTAATAGATGTAAAGAACAGAATCATTTCCTACATCCCTTGAACCGTCTCTTAACGAGAAACGTTTACAATTACGAGATTAGACAATGAATTATGAAATTCAATTTTATAGAACGAATAAGGCGACTTGTAAAAGTATAGAAGACCTGTAAACTAAGAGATAATTATGACCCAGACACATTGACGATCAGAACGACAAATTAATCGATCTCTTCCAATTAACGAGCTACAATTTTCGGATTAAAAAATCTACCAACTAGACTGACGTTATATTCAATCATCAACGTTTAACAGAAAGAAAGAAAATTCTGACAGAATTGCAAAATGGATAGTAGACGGCCAAAAGGGTAACTGTATCGTCGATATAAAATTGAGCAAGGATCGTTTGGTTTGATGCAGCGGACAGCATTCGCGAGCAACCGGTAATACAGTGAATCAAGTGTCCCATTTCGCGTGCACGGCGCAAATTTAGCGTCGTGTCATCGTAAAATTCTCTCTAATGACCTGCATGGACGACGTTTCACCCCCGTGCACGAAATTACCAACGCGATCCTAACAAGCGCGAGAAATTCGTCGAGAGATGGACGTCTGTAAAGAGTAGAAACTTTGATAAACTTCGTTGCTTCTAAAGAAAAATTCCGCTTTCTTTCGTTCCTCTGGTCTAACGTAATCCAACGACCATCTTAACTCGATTTTTGCTTCGAATTACTTGCGAGTTCGAGTCCAGTTCGTTTGTAATTTCGTTTGACTGTTCGCCGTCTCATGGTGGAAGGGTCGCCTGAATGAAATTTCTTTCTCGAATCTCGTTTAACTTTGCTTTCTCCTCGTCATTGGACACCGCGAACCGATTGCTCCAACGTTTTGTTTTCTTGCTTTTCCCCAGTTTTCTCTTCCTTCGTTTATTATTATTGTTATTATTTTTACGAATGTACGATAATTTTGTTTCTAGAATTAGTGAATTGAAAACGATAGCGGTGTATACATAAGTCGAGAATCTGAGAATTTATACTTAGTCACGTATTTCAACTTTTAAACGTATCATCATCCAGGCATCATTTAGTTTTGTTCATTATGCATTTTCAGAAAATTGGAATTTGTAAAAATAGCCAGGATATACGTAAGAAAATATATAAAATACTCGAAATAAATACTCGTTATTAGAAGGTAAATAAAATTTTTATCTAAGTCCTGTCTTCTTTCTGTGGTCGGGAATTTGCATGAAAATTCGTAATCTAATAATATCTGCGACACGTCTTTACCGATTTTAAAGAACGTAATGAATTCTGTATAGTCGTAAACATAGGACGTTAATTTATAAAAGTGAATAATGGACTGACTTAGATCATTATGGTTGTCGGTGCTCCACTAGACACAAATTTTCGTCTAATGTTCGTGATATTTCTTTGAGAATCTTACGAATTTATAGTTTAAGACATTCCCCTCATGCATATGTATTATTCAATTAGAAATTTAAATTATGGGGAAAAGAGAAACAAGATAGCAGAGGATAAATGATGCGTCAAAAATGCATGAGATCGAGACTATGAAGAGATACGAATCATGAAATATACAACAGCTGTAAATCGCCAACAAAAATGTGCAACTTCTATACCATATTCCATTAATCATTTTTTAAAACGATGTTACAAATGTTGAACAAAATTAACCAAAACGTAATCCATACGATATCCAACCGTCTCAAGATCAATCGATAAAACTGCCAAGTATAAACGAATAAAATTTTATTTAATTCTGTTCCTTGTAACTTCTATCGCGTCTCGTCGATGCTTATTACTCGCATCTCGATTCTTTCAATGAATAAATAATTTTTGCGTGATGAATGGGACACTTGACAGATCGAAAGGTTAAGCTAGGGTCAAGCAAAAACAGTGTCTCATTTATTTCTAATCTGAACGAGGTAAACTTACGTATACGATTCTCCTTCGTGTTATCCAGTTCTATTTCTATAGCCATCGCGTGTTAGACTTCCTATGAATTTTATTTGATACCGCGTAAATCGGACGAATAGATCGAAACCATATTGACGGGACAAAACGCAAACAGAACGAAACGAACATCGCGATATTTCATCGAATTCTTGAATATAATTTAAATATAGAATATCTCGCTGAGTCTTCTCGTTTAATCGTGATCTCCTTGCATGTGCCACTGATATTATTCTTGGAAGACGTTCAATGTACATAAATGGTAAATATTCATAGAAAATGATGACTTCAATTCGACTTCTGCTGCAAGCTTTGCAACTGCTCCTCCAAGATAGTATTTATGTCTTGTACGGACTGGAAATATTCAACATATACGTACACATAGTGACTTTTTACTGCATTTGGAAACCATTCATAATTATTATAGCTTCCGCGGTTTGCTTGAATATATAAATATAAGATCCTACGTTGGAACAATAAACAACTGTATTGATTGTATTAATTGGTAAAGAATTGTACGTATCTCAAATAATATATTGTTATACTTAGTTAAAACATCTCAACTGTAATTTTTCCTTTTTGCAAGATACGTTGAAATATCCCAAGTTCTCTGTGTTTTTTTATCTTTTAGATGAAGTTGTATTATACGGACTAAATGACAAAACTCGGGTTTCCTTTATTTTCCAAATAATAGATTGTCAGATGTGATCATTTTAATTACGTACAATGTATCACCGTCCCAGTGCATCGATGGCGTAACTGGAAAAAGATGATTTCTCAGGAGACCAAGAAGATTAATTTCATTTAGCGACTAAACTTGTAATTAAATAACGAAGGGAATGTTTTATAATGTTGGGATAAATAACACTGTTTGCATTCTCTACTTACTTAAGTATGTCTGAGACTAACTGCAACTAAAAACTAACTTTCTACGAAATGCGACAATCAACAACGAATATTTCGATAAACTGCCATTTAGTGACCATTTTAAAAATTATGTAACTTTTATAGAGAAAAGGTAAGACGTGTCCAAGACTAGCAACGCGTTTATCTAAAAAATTTCCAAATTTCTAGTTATGTCCTTGTTGCATTGCAACGACGATATATAAATGTTATAGGAATTCTAAACTTCGTAGAAGTATTCTCATTGTTTTCAGTACAAAAAAGTAATTTTACAATTAAACGATTGTTCATGCGAAATCGTCTGTTTGCTCTTGTTATCGCTGAACTTTCGATTTCTCTACACTCGAGCAGATACCGTGAAATCTTGCGTCAGACGACTTCCGCCGGAAATCACGATATAAATTTCCCAGGCATTCTCAGGTGTTTTATGGAAAATCCAGCCAGTCGGTATATATACCCAATGAATCTCAATAAAATGGTCCCTCGCGAATTATTGCCACCTTCGCGTGAAACGCGCGGCGAAACGTCGAATCGTGAATCTTCAGGTCGGAGCGATTGCGTTTTCCTGTTGTTTTACGGTCGAAAAGCCGAACGTCCGCGATTTTTCCACGCCCGAGCGCGAGTTTCATTGACCTTCCCTGCAAGAACAATCGTGGGATAAAGCGCGAGCCGACTTTCACTCGATCGATCTACGTTCTTTCTCGCTTTTTCCCTTTTTCTTTTTTATTTTCCATCGTAACTCCCTGGACGTTCGAGAATTGTATCGCAATTACGAGAAAGTTGATCACGTCGATCTTCCAAGATTTCGTTTTCTGCGCCGGTAGATTTTATTTCGGCCAGAACTCGGATAAACGAGAGGTTCAGTTTGAGCGAGTAATCGAGTTCCTTGCGAATTTATATTTATTTATATTTGGATGAGATGGATAAACTA
The DNA here is from genome assembly GCA_905333015.3 of Bombus campestris. Lineage (NCBI taxonomy): Eukaryota > Metazoa > Arthropoda > Insecta > Hymenoptera > Apidae > Bombus > Bombus campestris. The sequence goes on from HG995135.1 coordinate 10,418,008, forward strand.
CTTACTAATTTCGCCAAAGAATCATCACCGTGTAATTCAAGTTTCTCGATTCTTACCAATCGAACTACCAGAGCGATCAAAATAAAAGTTTTACAAACTTATAACGGTGCATATTCCAAGACCTCAATGATTTTTGGAAAATGTATGAACAAAAGATTCTTTCCTACCTTGCATTGCCTGCGACAATGTCTCCGGCATCGACTAAAATTTGGGATAGTCTCGATAAATGAAGTTCATGTACCAGTGACTCGCGTCGATATTCGAACACCATGTGCTATGCATAGTACAATACATTTGTTTCAAATATATAATTAAGCGACGTTGCTCGTCTTTTCAACACAATACGAATATCATAGCTGATGAAGCATATATCTCGCTTCAACTTGACTATCGATACGAGTCACTGAAAACGCAGTCCTGCTGCCCTTTATTCGACGATAGTTCTGGTCGTTAAACGCAACATTAATCTTCGTCAATTGCCAAATCTCGACCACAGAACGCGAGAATACAAATCCTGCGAGCATTCGATACGTTATATCGCGGACAAAAAGGCTGTACCTTTCAAACAGGGGCAAAAGAGGAGGAACCATGAAAGGGGGAGGAAAAGGGAGAGAAGAGAGAACGAGTGCACTTGGGCGAATGTGCATTATATCGCGAGAGAGAGAGAGAGAGAGAGAGAGAAAGAGAGAGGAGTTAAAGCAGGTCGGTCTTCTTACCTTCTTTAGTACTGAATCGGTTGACATCGACTTCGTTCACCCTGAGTATGACGTCACCGGCCTCGACCTGCAAAAGCAACAGACACCGTTTCTATGAAAACGCATTCTGCAGAAGGATCAATTGGTCAGCTACGACGAATTGCCATGCACCGCTAGGAGGGCGTCTACTTGCTCCACCGGCTGGCTTTTGGCAATTCGACGACACAATTCGCTGCAGCCCCCTGGCCAACCGGCCAACAGGGCGAATAGCGAACCGGCATTATGCAAATGTACCCGCCTATTATTACATATTCCATTCGTCTTCTCTTTACACATTCTGTAATGAAACCATCTTACGTGTCTTTATCGTTTTTGAATTTTTGATAGTAACAGGGGTGAATTTGGTACACGTTGATAATTAAAATAAAAACGGTTACAGTAAAGCGTTGTTCCTTTGGTGTAGATGTTACTCGAGTTATTTCCATCTTAATTGTAACGATCGTTAGATTATTTTTAATGTAATGAGATTGTGCGAAGATCACAGAAGACTGACGCGTAGCAAGTCACATTTTTCATGCTTTATAGAGGAAGAGTTTACAAATGTAATATATTCTTCGTTAGTTTTATGTTACCAAAGTTCCTCTTCTTACGTGATTTTAGTATTAAATATATGTAATAAAAATAGTAAGTAGAAGACACGTAAAAGTGGTTTGGTGGGAGGAATTCTTTAAAAAATAACACAGCATCGTCCAAACAATCGCTACAAACCTAAGCCCACTATAATATTGATATAGTATTTCTAATAAACACAATAGGATTTTAGTTGCTCGCTATCGATATTAGAATTTATAATGACTTACCATTGATCGAGAAAGTATGAGAATAGGGGTCAATGTAATTAACTTGGTAACGAAATAAAGCTTCCTACGATATTTCGCTGGTTATACAACAATCGTGGCAATCCGTCGGAACAAGTAAATCAAAGAGCCGTAGTATTCCCATCGCTGCTAAAATCCATCTCGCTATACTATTCCCACGCTTACGTAACGCTATGCAATTTTCACATCATCGGTTGAATAGAACGACCGAGGAAACGAACCTGTTTTACATAACTTAACTCGCTGGTAACTCGCAATATCTGCCCGACGAATCCGGCAGATATTGTTTCCTAACTTACTTCGTACAAAATTATGCAAAACGTATTGATACGGACGATAAATCAACCAACAAGTCTTGAAATATTTAAAGTACAGACAGCGGTCGAAGATAAAGGCAGGTTCAAACACGGCTGGTAGTTTGGTCGAGCAGCGAATAAAGCCGCATTTCCATTGTTTCACCGTGCACGTTTCATCGCGAAAAACGTCCTTTTAATCAGCAGTGATCCTCCAACGTGAACAATGTAAATTCGGCTAAATATTCAAAAATACAAAGAACACCGTTTGATACTTGTTCGCAATTATTGATTTTCTCCATAGTTCAGTGGAATATGAACAAATTGATTGGTATTTGTTCGGCAAATTGGAACTCGATGGAAACGACATCTCATACGCTCAAACGTAATAAGTCATTTTGCAAGTTATTGAATGGAAAGAGGAAGTGAGAGGTACAAGGAAAGCGAAGGAACGTATTTCAACCCTCGAACGTCTGTATATACGACTTTCCGTATAGTTTCACGGCGTTACTTCGCGGCTCTGAACTTCTCTGAAAAATTGTCCCCTATTTCCTCCGTCGCTGTCTCTTCGATTTCCTGCGGCTTGTCTCCGGGGAAATAGCGTTCCACGGTGCACGAGGAACAGGAAACGAAATTGTTTACAAGAAGCTACACGTCATGAGCGGGAAGACGGATAAGACGCTACCAGGTAGAAGCTCTGTTAACACGGGCAAATCCTTCTTCGTGGATAAATAAAGGAGCAGCTGACGCGTACAAAGAGATCCAAGTTGCCACGCCACGCTTTACTAACTTCATTGTAACACATCGTGGATTAACATCATAATCCATAAATTTTTCTTCGATTTATCGACGAATGTGATTAAATTTTTTTTTTTTTTTTTAATCTAATAAAATGTATTTATATTAGGATGAGATTTTTACAACGAAAGTGGGGACGATATGTTTTACAAAATAGACGAAGGAAAAATTGTTTGCGAGATCTATTAACTGAAAATGAAATAAAAGTCGAATTGATCGCTTCTAGCAAACAAACGTCTCGATATAATTCGCTTTAATGTCCAATAATTCAAAATACTGGAAAACTATAAAATCCATACAAACTTTCCACTCGATAAAATCCCCCTTCCCTTTTACATATTTCACGATATCCAATCGACTCTAAATAGAAACTGTGAAGCTAAATTGCCAGTAATAATTCTTCATCGCTTTTTACAACCTCTTAGATAAGTCCTATGAAGCCAAACAAAAGCAAATTACGTAACTCTAAATGTCCAGATAACTGGTCATTTTATCAGCAAAACTTACCCAATCTCTTGCGAATCTTCGTCAAGCCACGCATTAAATTATTCGTCCAAGTGAAATTCTTCTCAAAATATTTTTACTTCCTTTCTCTAACTCTCTCAACCCTGGCATACAATTAATTAACGAAAACCTCCTTAACCGCGCGCAACCCTCCATCAAGCGATACATTAAATTGTTCGTCAAAAACAAATTCATTTGTTACGACGACACTAAAAAATTCCACCATTGACTTTCGATTCCTTTAAATCTGCCAACTCTAACTTTCCATTAGTCAACCAAAAACCTCGCTAACCCGTCGCGAATGCCCGTAACAATCAATAACAGATTCAATTATTCGACAGAGTCTCTCGAGTCAGTCATTATCGCGACGGTAAAAAAATCCAGCGAGTTTTAATTTCGTCGAATTTCGTGCATCACCGCTGCAGCAACTCCACTTAACGAACAAGTAGATTAACCTAGAAGGAGAAACGATCGAAAGAAGAAATTACAAGGTGTGGTGGTAAATGACTGGCGTTTAACAGGCGAGCCGCGTCGATCACAGGCAAGAAAGACAACGAAACATGCAATCTCGTGGCTGTATCGCGGAAGGTGCACCGTCTGACTGGAAACACGAGGCCAGACAGAGCTTTCACGTAACTTGAACGTCGCATGCACTTATGTATCGTACCTTGCGCTAACAATAACGAGAAACTGCAGCAACGATACGTGTACATCCCGCGCAAATGCGACCGTCTCGCGCTATTGTTTCGATGCACGGCCGCTTAGCCCCATCATACCTCCCCCCGTGAAACATTGTCCGCCGCTGGACGGAAAATGTAAATCTTTCGAATATACCGTGTGTTCAGCGCGGACCACGTCGTTCCGCTTTATTGCTGTTCGGTGGCGTGAAAAATTTCCAGGCAGCCAGGAAGCTCGGGAATATTTCTTTCTCTACGTGGCGATTCTTCTTGCAAAGTGGGAAATTGTAATTTCCATTTAAACGAGAATTTTTTTCCTTTTTTTTTTTTTTTAATAATAAGTGAGGCTGAAAATAGAGCTGTTAAGCTTTAATTAAACGTTGGGATCTTTATTTCGAAAGTGAAAATTAAATTAAATGTACAAATTGGAAGTGAAAATTGAACTTAACAGGTGTAAAATTATGTAGGGAAATTGTTTGATGAGAAGATAGATTGCAAATGGACTTTTTATATTTTACGCGTGATAATTCGTCTTCCGAAGACGATTACACTGCAATTTAGACTTGAATCTAAGGGATTTGTTTTTTTTTTTTTTTTTATAATAGAACGAGCCGAAAATGGGCTCTTTAGATCTTAATCCTGTTGGTCTCCGTATTAAACAAAATGGATATTATATTCGAATAGATATTATTAAAATATGCATAGTTCGAAATATCTCGTTTTAGTATCCCATGTAATTTTACTACCTTTCTGGTATTCCACGCTTTTTATGAGTAAAGCGTTCGGAAAATGAAGATATCGAAAGAGATGGAAACATGCGAGGAGGGAACGAGGAGAACAGGATCGTCAAAAATATTCCTTTTCTTTCTTTCGAGCAAAAATATTTAACAAATATTTGCTACATATACTTGAACGGAGAAACAAGCTGCAAGAAGCAGATACCAAAGTTTATGTAAAATGCCCGAAACCTAATCTAATGGCCAAGTATAAAGAGAATTAATCTAGTTACGAAAGTCTAACTAATTCCTAATTCGATATTTAACGCAGGAACACCCTGTATACGCCGAGAGTGGGTCAGTTTGTCCGTGCAACGCGACTCTCTATGTTCACGAATGCATTATCCACAGTGCGGGCTAATTTCCTTGGTAATTTAATTGCAATTGCCCAGTGACGTTCATCGTATTTCAACGTTCACAGTATATTTACCGCTTACAACGAACGAACGGGTTACGCGTGTCCTAATCACGGATTATTATCATACGTATGGATACTGGTATTACTATTTCAAAGGTGTCAAAACTATCGGCAATGAATAAACATCGGATCAAGTATCGGGATATAATTTTAAACTCTATGGTAATCAACTATACGCGCAATTCTTAATTTAACGCTCGTTTGATTTAGTATTGACGTCGTTGGACTTGGGTTGAGCAATTCGAAGCTTAGATAAAATTATTTAATTGCAGAAAAATACTTTGCAAGTGGCGATAGTTTTGTACGGGATATTTACACTGAAAATCCAGGAATGATAGAAATAATTTTATACAAAATATTTATGTTCGATATGTTACAGAAGAGAAATATAAAATAATGTTATTCTCCAGATTATAATTTTAGCGAGAAATAGAAGTAAAAAATTGAAAAATATCGATATTCAAAATCTTTCCGCACAGCCTTAACAGAGGTTCTTTGTTTTAAGTCAAACTACGATTTTAAATTCATGTAATTTTATTTACATATGCTTTGCAATACGAGAACGAATTTTGAAATTTCTAATTGTTACATACGCGATTAACATAAATCGTTATCGTGTGGAACAAAGATAAATGTTGCCCGTGTGTTTTTCATAACAAATGGAAAACTGCATTATGTAGAACGAACAGTGAATAATAAGTAATGAAAGAGTAAAGAGTAAGCTGATCTGTCTGAATAACAGCGAGGAATGGACTATGTTGCATATAGGATGGAAGATTATATATTCAACATCCGTAATGAGAAAAGTCTTGGCTGGAACGATGCCTTCTCCATTTTCGATGTGCGCCAGAGGTTTCACTCGAATCTTTTTCATACGTGTTGCACAGACTGATGCATAGCAAATGCTACACGATCGAAAAGAAAGCAATCTCATACATATCGTGCATAGAAGGAAAAATATCATTTCCTTCTATCGAGTATTAAAGAATAAAATAAATAATACAAAAAGATCTTTTTAACACTGATAAATACAAATATAAGGGAAACTCAGGTTTATTAAAAAATTATATAGCAATTTCACTAATACAGTGTACGCTAAACTTCACAAATTCTAATGTCCTATATCCTCCACAATTTACTGTCCATTATTGTTGTCAAAAAAATTAACACGCGCAATATGGATTTGAATTGCCATCTGTACGATCAAATAATTCTTACAATTCCACATTGAAGATAAAAATTCACGATGCGATTACTTCGATCCACTCCATTGCGAAATATCGTTCGATTCTCAAAAGTTAGTATTAAACATCCAAAACACACCGAAGCGAGATATAAAATTTAAAAGAAGCAGGGATCGATAGGTAAAGGGTAAAAACGAGGAACGATCGTTTTTCATGATTTCACGTCTCAAAACACATTTTATTTCCGAGAACTGGGAATGCACAACTATCGCGAATCAATAATTATAATACGCAAAATACCTTGCTTAAAAATTTAGTGTAGTGGTTCGAAACAGGGGATGTCCAACCAATATAGGAACAAGACACACATCAAAATAATTAGTACTTTATTAATCGTTCTTACTTTTTCTTCGACAACTTCGTTTTGTAAACCATAAAACAATTACATACATGGAACGTTGTTCCTCCTCTAACGGACCAACATATTTTGATACTGAACTTTCTCAACAAAACTGTCTACTTTGCGACATTCCTTCACTTTTTCCCCCTTACATTTCCATTATGCATTCTGTACACGATTTGAGAAGCTGATTTACTAAATAAACTCTTGCGTTCGGTGGATGACAGTCGCTTTGAACAGCAAGATCGACAACCCTCAACCTCTTCGTGGAGGAGCATCGTCCAATTACTAGGTCCGCATTCATAAATGGATGTTGCATCTTCCTGAGACGCTTTGTGCGCCGTGAACGGGACAGGCATGTTTACACCGAAATTTCAGGACAGCCGGATCTCTCTGACCTGTTTAGTCGAAATCTATTACGGAATGCATCGACGCGCACACGAGTGCACCCTCGAAATTGATTTACGAGCGAAGGCTTGTCGGCCGGCTCGACCTTCGTGTCCTGACGCCACCCTGATCGATGTGCGAAATCGCGTTGTAACAGCGTCAGAACGTATATATTATATATATATACATATGCTCTATTATACACACGTCTTCCACCACGTGTAGTTTTACCCCTCTCGTGATCATTTAGTGACTTTCCTACAATTTCTATTATTACTTGGCTGCGGAGCTTTATGCAAATTCGTACGTTTGGCGAACGCAATAAAAGAAACTGAGGTTCATACGAAGATTCGTTTGATTTTCTTAAATGCCAGCCGAGTACTGTACTTGAGTGATACGATAGATTTTTGTACGTTACGTTTCGTATAAACGCATAAATATCCGCAGTAATTGCACATTTTGCATTGCGATGCGTTTGTTAATTTTCTTTACAATTTTTATTAGTAGTTTTTTTCGTACTTTAAACGCACGTGGAACTTTCTATCTATATTTCGTATTTGCGTGTACTGTTTGCCTTGTCGATAATTCCTATCGATAATTTATTCATCGTTTCATACTGTATATAGCGTATTTATAATTTATAGACATACCTATATTCTACATTTCTGCCGCGTTCTAAATTACAGTACAGTCCTGATCGATTACCTGCGATTAGAAAATCCATTGAAATTACAACTCGAATCTAGAAGTTGCGAGACTGCTTTTTCACTTCAGGATATCGATGCGTGAACTTTGTAGATATTCCTAGAAAATATAAAATATCAACGACTTTCTCTTCGTCCCTTCGTTTCTATCAACCCTCGCAATCTTCCCTTTCGTGTCAGCTGTTATACATATAATTCATTTACCAAAAGTTTCGACAGCTAACGAAGTAGCTAAAAAAACGTAATCGAACAGGATCCATCGGCAATACAATTTGGGGCTAGGTTCGCATCTTCGGACTTTCCCCAACCCTAACAGAGAGGCTTATTACTTAAAGTACTCGCGTTACCGCTCCATTGTTTCCGAAAAAGCCCGCATCATCAGCTTAATTCATCTCGACCTCATTAAGTGACGCTCGAGCGGCCGTTCGTTCTGACAAATCTTCAGATCCGATAACATGGTCGGCAGAAGGCGTAGAAAGTTCAGCCACGTCCCGTGAAAGTTCTCAAGTCGAGCGAACCGCCGGTGTTGCGAAACAATTTTGTGGAAGAAGTTCGCCCTCGACCGACCGGCTCGATCCCAGTTTGATGCCCCGATTTCTGCGTGGGCAGCTGTGCAATTACACGCAGGCCCTGTAATTCTGCGCTTCACCGAATTTACGAGTTCGCATGGAACTCGTCTCTTCCAAAAGCTCGTAACAAAGAGGTTTCGTAACGCGTAAGTAGAGTGCGGATGGGCTCGGTTTAATAGTCATACTGATATTCGTAGTAAGAAATGTTTGCGTTCTTCGATGTAGAGTCTCTTTCGATAAATACGTTTTAAATATCGGAGCTGCTTGTTTATGCAAATCCAAGTTTTTACGAGCGTGATTAAAGAGACAGAGTTTAAGCAACGATTCGTTTCATTCGCTAAACATTATAATCGAACTGTGCATATTTATGCGAATTTTTTATGGTGATAACCGAAAATGATGAAACCTAAACAGAATTTTGTTTCTCCTATGAAATATCACAACGAGCGCTGTACTTTGGATATTTTGTTCATTTTTGCATATTACGCGTATCTTTTCTACCACTTTTGGTATTTTATACATTTTCCATATAAAATTCCAGATAAAATTTTGATTGGTGTTGATCATGCGATTCTTTTTTCTTTTTTTTCCTCTTTTTTTGGAGAGGGGGGGGGGAATTGTTATGGATAGTAATAAAAGGATATATCTGGGTCGTCTTGTACATTTCAACTAATATTATCAGTGATAGTTTGTCACAGGTCTTGAGTAATTGATATTGGGTTGAGTGAGAAGTTCATTTGTCTTTCATTAATGTAAACATTTCAGAAACTATAAAAATTATTGAAAAACTGTAAAGATACATGTATCAGAAGTTTTTGATGAACGATACACAGTGTATAAACATCTTGTCAGCACGTAAGTACATTAAAGCCCAATATTCTTACGCGCGTTTAACTAATTGGACAGCGGCCAGATGAAAGTCAGACACGCTCGTAATGGCCCAGCTTTTGCTCCTAAAAAGTTCATTGGTTAAAACAATTTCCCATTCTACGCGAATAAGTTAAACATTCCACAAAATAATACTCGATCAAACTGCACGTAACAATTGTAAATTCATCGCCACGCCTCTTCAAGCTATTAAAACCAAACGAGACAATGCACAATGAAGGCGAATCATGCTGACAATTACAAGGAAGAACAAAGGTATCCAATCCCCTCATCGACTTCGTGGTACGTGCTTACTCTTCCAAACAAGCGTAAAGTAAAAGAAAATTAAGTTTCCTTTGAGTATTAAATATCGTGGACATCGACGTTCCTTTAAAAAAAATAAAAAAAAATAAAAAGAGGTGTATTTGTTGTGGCTACTATGATATTTTGCATGGCGTACAGGATAATTCTGACCCATTAAAGATCACGACGATATCTACCTGTGTGGAATATTATATAAAAGTTACATAAACGCAATATTATCAACAAACGCGTATATATCGTATTGTCATGGTACGATTGTAGAATGATAGAGACACTTTACAGAACTACGTATATTATTAATAAAAGGAATATTTTCCACGGTCTGAAGAAAGAATAGTTTATCTCACGATGCTACACGACACCCCAATTTTTTTTCCAGACTTCAACAAACCGTGGAATCGTCTCTGTAAGAAGAAATATGCATTCTCTTTCATAAGCAGAATATTAAGGGAAAAAAGCTAAGGAAACTCGTTTGGTCACACATTTATCGACTCTTTCGTGCCACTTTCGCACCAAGAATATACACGATATATATGCATTCATAACTTACAACAACACTGGCTAAAAGCGCTAAGAGTACTCAAAAGATTAAGCGAGATATCTAAAGGGAGTCGAGAAAAAGAAAGATAAAAGAAAATCGTCCGACTGTTGACTGGCTAATTACCGACGATTATCACACGACAGATGCCACTCGACAAAGCATGTTCACCTGATACAGGGGTATATACTCGACGTAATCGAACCTGTCCCCACGCCTCGACAAGTATCGATCTAGGGGACGGCAGCAACACCACAGGCAGTACGTAAAACGGGGCATTTGGCGGAAGGCACGTCCCTCGCTATGCGACGCACCCGAGGCAGGAACAACAATAACAACAACACCACAACTACGTGGCTCCGCGAAACGCCGACTGATCGAGAATCTCGGTCACGGATCAGAATTCAAACGGCGCGGCGTCAGCCAATGCCAGCCGAACAGTATTTTTGTCTGCCGTGACATTGACTTTCCTCGGGACAGCGTCCAACTAGCCACAGAATAACGCACCACGATGCTAAAGAACTGCGTACGACGATGATCGACCACCAATGTGAACCAATGTCGATACGACACCCTTAGGTTGCGACATTTGGGTGAAATGACATTTCAAGCGACCGTTGGATAGTTCCCAAAGAATTGGAGTCGATTTAGCAATGGTAGAGGTACGACGAAGAATTAGTGGGAATTTAATTGTAGAGAGAATAGGTCTAAGAGAGAGATAGAGTACTCGCTGCATGTGTTTGACGGAGGTTGCATCGATGGATGTTGAGAGAGCGTGAGGAGTTTGAGGAATCGAGGCTTTTTAACCTTAACGCCATCAGAATTCCTGAAATAGCAGATCGGATTTTTTTGGTTTTGTGGCTAGCAAAAATATAAAGAAAAAGAACAGATGCCTTTGACGAAATTTAATGTTGACTCCTATTAACCTTGCTACGATCCTCGAATTTTATATATTTCAATCTTGCCATTGTAGCAAACAAAAGGAATTTGCGATATGTTTCAAGAAGGTCTCAGAGAAACGAAACGAGTCAAGACTTCGTCGTGTTTTGTCCAAACGCAAGATACGTTTTAACGCGAGAAAAATATAATCGAGTTAAAAATGATCGGAACAACGTAGTCGAACTGTTAGGTTTCTTTGATCGAGTCCTACGTCACAGAATAACTACTCATTTGCGTGTCTTATTTAAGGAAAACATCGATACCTCGTCTCGCTCTATTTTCCCCTAAAAGAACCTTCGTACCTCTTACACGAACATTCTCCAATATCTTCTCTGGAGAAAGCATATCGTCGATCGATTACAATCCCATTTATAAATCGAGCTTTCGGTCATATTCGTATCATAGTGATTTGTACTCATACACCGAGTACAATTTAAGTTTTGACCTAAATCTTTAAAATGGCCAAATTGCTCCAACCAATTCTTCAATCGCAAAGAAAATAAATGCAATTAATAATTCTAAAGCCAAACCCACCAGCGCTATTTAAAAACACCATTAATCATCTAATATTCTGCCACAGAACTCCAGTATTCTCTACTCCACGACCCTATATACCATCGATTTCCGTATTTCGAATCCCTGGAAACTGGAGAACCGAAGCTAGAGCCAATCGCGTCGACGAGTCTTCTCTACTTCCGTTAACGAGAAGCTTTCACGCGTTCGGTCGTGCCACCGTACACCGTGTACCGACATTTTTTCAGCAGTTTCTCCTCCTCCTTTTCATTCTTTTGCCCGTCCGATAAAACGCCGCAGAGAAATTTGGCACGGCGCGTATCGATGTCCAATCGCTCGATGAAAACCGGATTTTCCAACGACTAGCGTGGAAAAGTGATATGTACAGGACATTAGTGTCTTTGAGCGAGAGGGTGCAATAGCGGCGGTAATTGGCGCCTGGCAATCAGCTTCAATTAAAATCGCTTTTTGCCATCGTCTCGAGCAAAAACGAATCGACGTCCCTATGGCGCGTTATTGAAGAGATTCGACTCGATGGCAAAATATTTCGCGTCGATCGCGAACAAAAATCAATTGCTTCGACATATCGATATTAAATGGTGTTCAATATGTTTGCTGATTACAGCACGTTGTAAATGCTGACCTTTTTTCCCATCTGATGTTTATAATTTACGTACGATGTATACGTATATGGTATTGGATGAATGATGGCAACTTATGTACAGCCAGAATCGGAATTTGAATTGCATGATTACTGGCTATCGCAAAGATTTCGACAAAATATGAATAATTTATCGTTTGCGTGACGAACTTTTCTCTCGTCTATACCGACATTTCTGTAAAATAGCGCTCATCAATTACTGTTCCTTCATATATCGATAAACAAATATGACGTTTCATTTAAATAAAGATAGTCCCCTTACAGAATGTATGATAATTTTTCTAAATTGTCGAATATAGTTACATTATGGCTGCATATATTTCGCAAAAGTATATACAATCGATTATCCTTTATATTAATAAACCTTGATATTCAGCTATACCACATCTAAGGCTTATTGTATGCTTAAGATACTAACTTTATTCATAGCACAGCATACCAATTTCTTTTATCAAACACATATATGTTTACAATAAAAATATACATTCCCAGAGTGGTTTCAAATTTGGCCGATATAATCATGACTCATTACGTTTAAATAAACATAATCGTCTTATAGAGTGTACCAACATTCTTCTGAATTATTGCATATAGTTATCACATTATGTACTGGCTACAGCTGTTTCATAGAAATATATAAACGATCAATTATCCTTTAAATTAACAAACCTCGATATTCAGCGACACCATAAGGAGCACTTATCGTATGCTTAACATACTAGTTTTATCCATAGCATAGCGTACTAATCTTCTTTATCAAATACGTATACGTTCTCGATAAAAATATCGTGTAACTTCAACCTTCTTCTTTCCAGTGCGGTTTCAAATTCGACCAATGCGATCGTGACAGTTGTGTTTCATTGCGGGACTTATGAAACCTCAAAATTTTTCGTAAAAACACATACGACGTGTACGTAAAAGTTCGCCTAACTATGGTAAGCGTTCGAATGCTTTCGTGAGCCAGCGTATACGCGATTCGAATACTGTACGCGGCGTTGAAAAACGAATGAACCGCGAGGGCCATCGTCATCGCCATCGAGAAAATACAATGTACAATGGACCCGTTGAAATTTCATTAGGCGCGCAAACGTATCTATAATGTCGTTACAATGAAACGTAATTGACTGTCGTAACGCTGTTCACATAAGCGTGTACATATATACGCGATGTCGGTCGCCGGTATATAAATAGTTGCTGAAAGGAGCAGCACATTTTCGTGCGTAACACAGCAACCGTAAACGTCGACTGTTTTGCGTAATAAGAGCCGTTAGGTTAACCGCCATTGACGAACCATTTCCGACTATTGAATAACCGTACCACGATCTCCCACTGGCTGTTCAAGGTCATCCATCATCCTCTCCCGGGAGTAGACCCCGGGAATGCTTCGGCCACGACGCACTGAATTTAAATGACGATCTCGATTCTGGCCGAGAGGATCCAATGGAATGGTAACGTCGAGCTACTTTGCTACCTCGCATACTTCCAATCCTGCCAGCGAATAAATTTCTCAAAATTTGGCTGCAACCGATCGAAATGAATCGAGACACGGTAACAAATGTTTCGAAGATTCGCGTTTCCTCTGAAATCATTAGGTTTTCTACTCTCCCTTCTTATCGGTTAATTTCGTTTAAAAAATGGCACATTCTTTCTCTTCCGTTTTATTTCGCCTTCGAGAGAGAAGAAAAATCGAGGTCGAGTACGAGCGGAACACTGCAGCGCAACAATGCGTTATATAATAATAATTTTCCCTCGTTTCTTACGAATAAAATGCACGCTATTTCCTTTCTCAGAAGGAGGAGTGAGATATGTAGTTGAAGAAAGGAGAAAAAACACGCGATCGAGGACTACCTTGAAATTACGAATCTTTTTATACCGATAAACGTGAGAAACTCAAGATCCCAAAGCGTAATTGGGATTGCTGGGAAAAATTTCCTAAACAGACTGCACGATATCTGAAGTTACGGATCTGAACGATCGTTTCGAGTTCTAATTATTTCATAATACTGTAACAAACACGAAACGCGCAACTGTTACTAGTTAGACGTGAGAAACAACGAGGCGCCAGTTATTTCTCGAATACGAAATCCGATGTCATTCACATCTTTCAATTTTGCACACGACTGCATTTACATACATATACTACCCTCGCCAATAGATGTTCGAAATTTTGCCAAAGAATTAGCCTGCAAAAATATCAACGACGAGTTCCTTCTAAACTCACATTCGTTTCGTTCTGTATACAAATTCTTGCGTCTGAAAAATATATTACTTGTAAAAACAAAAAAAAAAAAAAAAAAAAAAAAAAAAAAAATAAGGGAAAGAAATACGATCTAGGAATAAATCTGAGTTTCGACAGGTTTCTGAAAGGCGTTTATGGCCGTAGAACGACCGATGGAAACCGAAATAAAACGTGACGCAATAAAACGTTGCGGGTACGCTCTCAAGGCTTCGTACAGATGTTCACTTTCATTTTCGCCGAGGGCCCTGAAATTTCTATCCAAATAGTACGTCCTAAATCTTGCCTCGAGATTGGCATCAACAAACGATATATACGCGCAAGGCGTCCGATTCCGATGTAAAAATAGACTAATCCCAGGATTTATATCGAAAACAATAAAAAGGAATTTAAATGTCGCCGAGAAGGCATTAGCAAAGTAAACAGATCAAGATTATCAAGGCTATATTTATACGTAACCTTAACCTATTAACCCTTTCGATAAATCAATAACCGGTGTGCCAAAATAAACGTAATATCGTTACACAAATTCTTCGATTTATCGTTAATGGAAAAGAATTTGCAGCTTTTGAGGAATGCGTGAAAGTTCGTGTTCACGTGTCTCGTAGAGATTGAAGATGTGTCCAACGGATTAAAAATAATAATAATAGAAAGAAATGGATAAAAGGATGGACGAAAAAATTACAAGCGATCCGGCAGAAATATCGGCAACTCTGCCGGTAGATTTCTTTCGCGAAATTCTAACGAGCCCCTCGTACCACTTGGTGCGTTCGATTTTGTGCGGTTCGACGCAGCTTCCGATCGTAAAATCCATTTATAGCTCGAAATGGGTCACCCTGTGCGTTCCAATCTTCGCGACATTCGACTTCATCTTTTCTCGTCGAAGGATCGAAAAGTGTCTGCAGTGTGATGCAGCAAAATTCTATAATAGAAGAAAATCACTGGTCGGAAATGTTTTCCTTTGGCGTTGACGACAGTAGAATACGAATAAGTCACAGCAGCCTAAACGAGTAAATTAATAACGCTACTCGATGCTTCTTTATTCCACAATTACGCTCTAAACCCAAGCGATAAAGGACTCTCCGTCTCTTCCAATCCACCTCGTAAATAATCTAAGGAAAACAATCGAAAGACGAACTTCAGAGAGGAAGCTAAACATTTAGAATGTCTCTAGGCCGATAACGAGAAAACAGCCGGCACACTGTCTCAAAGCTCCACTTAATATCCATCTTTACCATCGTCATCGCCATCTTCCTCCGGTCTTTAACTCAAAGAAAGAGGCCGAAAGACGAAGCAACAACGAACAAAGGCTACGAGTAAAAAGAAGAAGAAGGAAAAGGCAGGCTGAAAGAAAGGGCAAGAAAGCAGCATAACGAACTGTTTGCCTCCTTCCTCCCCCTTTATTACGATTCGCGGCTGAGATTCATTTTTACGAAGGCAAGAGGGCTTCCTGTGCTGGTCGTTTCGCCGCTCAAAGCGTTCTTCGTCGTCGTCTAGCCGAGCATTTCGCTCGCTTCGTCGGATACGTTTATACCGGAGACTATCGGATCGATATGGAGACGTCGGCGCTGGAAATATGGAAATTCGGCCCGGGCCAGACTGGATGGCCTGTGTGGCAAGAAATAAATGTAAATTCGACGTCGGCCAGGCGCACCGGGGGCAGGGCTGGAATTAATTTCGCGTGCATACCGCTCACGACTCGTAGAAGCCTATTTCGTTTCGTAGATGACGAATCAACATGGTAGCTCTGTGTGACTCATTGTCAGTCGACAAGGAGCAGCAGTCAGAACGACGATTGGAATTCGTGATTCGTTTTGCCTACACGCAATTCCCGTCACGGCAATTATTTTCTCCTGAGCCAATTGTTCAGAGTGTTACGGCTCTTCAGTTTTTCGGCAAGCAATTACGGATAGGGCGATCGTTTCGCGAGTTTTGGCCGATGAAGATCTTGCTTAAGTTAAGAGTAACTGTCTGCGAATTTAAAAATAAAGTTTGCAGTTTCGAAATAAAATTACAAGACGCGTAAATCAGATATAGGGAAATTTTATTTTCCTTTCTTATATTAGTTGGAAATGAGCCGTTTTTGAGTTTGGTATTTTTACTTTACAAGTAGATTACGATAAAACAGAGTTTCAAGTAAGGTAACGAATAGTTTGAATTTTGATTTGTTTTTTTTTTTCTCTTTTTTTCACCACGAATTTTATATACGTTGTATTGTAAATAGATAAAACTCGCGTAACAATGTTCGCTCTCACAACTGTCATGGTTTCGTGAAAACAAATTGAATTCCAGCAATCCAATTTTTGTCTAAGGTAAAACAGACATACTATGGGACAAGCTACCGCAAACGTCGGCTCCGAGAATAATATTGTTTGTTCGTATTGCACGCGTGTCTTCCCGTGTAAAATCTGAGAACCGTAGAAAACTTAAGTTTCCGCGGGAACAAATTGTGCTTTGACCTGAAACCACAAATGAGACAATTACATGCACACGGCGTTATCCGTTTCCACCGCTGAACCGCAGATGCAAATAGAACAACCGCAAATGAAGCAACGTCTTGCATTACCGTGAAAAGACATGTCTTCGTTTGCCACCTCCGTGAGATGTACTTGCCTCTCGCTCGACCAGGAAAACGAATATATATTTTATTATGTTGCGCAGAAAGTTTTCAGCGTTTTCCGTCGTATTACGAGATCGTGACACACGCATGTCATTCAGCTCGATTTATCGTTACTATCTTATGCTTAAGTTTTCCTGAATTTCCAACACATTCGAGAAATTCCAAATTATTATCAATATTATGAACTGAATAGTAATCCTGAAAGTTTGTAAAATTAAATGACCCAATCATCCAATTGTCGCAAGAATGCGTTGACTACTAACGCTATGACGGTCGATGACGCGACGCTAACGCCATATATGTAACTATTAACACGCGATTTACATACGTATTTATTTATATAATCATATAATTCTTTAATTATTTACCACACTTAGCCCTTTACTTTCAAACAGCGTATTTCGTTAATTAATGAAAGCGAAAGTAACACTAGAAACTAGCCACAGTCGTCATAGTGTTCATATCTCTTAGTACTAATATTGCTTGAACAAATTATTAGGAATTTTTTTTATAAATACTTCTTTCAGATACTAGAAATTAGTTCAAACTTCGTGCAACTGTACAACGCATCATATTCCGTCGTAATTACTATTCTCAAATTTACGAAGCTTGTAATTTTATTAAAATGGAAAGGCAGGATTGAAAAACACGCAAGGAAGATACAGAGAAACACACGACCCAAGACTATTTTTTTCTCTAAGCCTTTCTCCTTGTTAACGCACGATAAATTACTCGTCACGCACGTTCGTAAATCGTCACGATTACGCAAACTGCCTTGCAATGGAAGATATCGAAAAAAGTGCATCGTGCAACTTATGGCGAAATAAAACAGAGACGCTGGCAAACATCGAGATCCAAAACGGAAGAAACTCAAACGATCATAAACGAGAGGCGTCATCAACGCGGCAGGCGTCAAGCGGAAGCATACGCCGGCCGATAACAGCGTCGTATAAATAGCTATTATTTTCCTGCCACGTGGCTTTACGTAGCGTGACGATCGTCCGTTGCGACGCGTTCGAGGGTGCGTTCGATGGCGATGGATCATGGATCACGCGTCGATCGCTTCGCGTGCGCTCGGCCAAACCCTCCAACAAATGTATCACGTGGCTGCAATCGGTATCAATTATCGCGTGTGGTCGTGCCGCTCGTCCAACTGAAACGCACGTTCCCATTGCTTTTCGCTTGGCGTCATTCGCATTTCCCATGCCAAATTAGAATTCCACGGGGGATCGAGAGTTTGGTAACATTGTTTCTGTAGCGGCGATTAGTTTGGTCAAATTTGATTCAAGGAGTGGAGAGTTTGATACGATACTCGTTCGATCCTGGCATTCGTGGGATTCTCGTTTGTTTGGTCTTTTGGAAGATCGTTCCTTTGATCTCGCCAGAGACGCGTCTGTTATAAAAATCTGTGTGCTACAAGATTGTTTTTATTCAATATTGCATGTTCGTTTCTTGAGGATAGTAGACTTTTGTTCATTTTTATCATTGCAGATGTTTCTTGATACGATGGTAAGTATTTATTAAAAGAAAAGAGAGAGAGAGAGAGAGAGAATGGTGTTTGACCGTTCGCGGAGAGACGCGATTACAAGGAAGCGCGTCAGCGGGAGTCGTAAATTCCTGTTACGATTATGCAATCGACGCCACGAAATGATCGATCTCCTATTTCGTTTAGGATAATAGAGGTGGTTTAATTAATTCTAACACTGAGATAACAGGTTATAATTTACACTTTGTTCCAATAACTTGTAGACAAGATGGTTACGCTCGGTGCGTATAGATATAAGTTAACTAGATGACTGATGTAAGGTTGATAAACCAATGCAGAGATGATGACTGATCTGATGAATCAGTGAAGTTCGGTGACGATGCTGTCGTCAGGAAAAAAAGAGGAAAACTCTTGCTGAATAATGGTCGCCTCAGCACTGGTCGCTTGGAGGTAGAAATCTCTGGAAAAATGGGGAAATCCACGTTTCTCCACTTTTTACCTGATGGAGCAATAACCGTAAGGAACATCTTGACTTGAAGGTGTTTTATACCATTTAACAGCCTTGACGGTAAAATCGAAATGCTTAGTTTTATTACAGTTCCTTAGGATTATTGAGGTCCGACTAATTCTAATTGCACAGCTAGTGGCCGCCTCGACACAGGGATGGTCCTGGGTTACTTAAAGAATCACCGGACGTAACAAATGGTATGAGAGGAAAATACCAGAGATGAACTACGCTGAGGATTTTTAGTAAGAAAATAATACTAGTTTCACTACCGCTATCGATGCAGTTGTATTTTTCTATCTCTTTTTTATTTCGATACGAGCACTCGATATTGATATAAGCAACTCAACGAGCAGCACAGTAAATCAAACATTGTAACGCAAAGGGCTTCCAGGTTCTTCGATTAATTCCTAATGAAAATAATATACAATTCTTGAAGATAATACCAAATAAACTAACGTAATACTATAATAAGTATAATACAGTATAAGTGTCTTATATATACAGAATGATTCACAAATACTAGCGCGTATTTAAAGAGCCCATGAATATTCTTGTAAGCCAGGAATATAGGATACTTCCAGCTACAGAATATTTTCAAACTTCGTTATAAATTATGCAATAGTATTTACATAAAAATTCACTTCAATACGAGTTACTGAAGCGGCTCGATGACCGTGTCTCGAAGCGGCAGGCGCAAGAAGAGCATCTCGACGTCTGAAACAACTGAAAAATACCACGATGTACCTAGGCAATATGTCGATTACCGTTTCTGTGCATCGTGTATGCAAGCTGCGGCAACGTGCATCCGGCTCGTCGCACGTGCACTACCGTTACGAACGATACGACAAAACTTCAGCAGCCGTGCCACCAGGAAACACGGTACAACTGACCATCCTTTTCTTTCTTTCCTCGCTGACGGTTGAACAAGCGATTGCTAATGTCGGATACACGAGACGCAATTTATTCACGAGCAAGAAACTAGTTCCTCGTGCGAATATACATAGGATACGTTTCGAAGAGCTACGGGCTAAAGAAACGGACAAATTTGGGGACGTATGGTTCTCATGTTTAACATTCCTGCATCTGCGGTGCGCACGAGTTATCTGAAAAGGATTGAATATGTGTTTTATGTGCGAGCGTAGACGTGAGAAAATTTTTTACTATGGAAATTTACATATGTTGTACACATCTTTTATAAGCGCAAGGATAGTGGGCATTTAAACACGAACTTGACGTTTCTAATGGAGATATTGTCATAGAATTTTTTGAAACGAATTGTAGAATATGAATCTTGTGGAAGAGCGGGAACTAACGAGGTTCCAAGGACTCAGGTCCGCGTTAAATTCTTTTGAAGAAAATCGTGACATATTAAAAATAAAAAGGAATATAGTCTTACCTAAGAGGACCAAAGGGTTAATTTCTTGGCGGAAGATTAACAAGTAATTTTTATCATCGTAAAGTGGAATAATTTGTTCGTCATTTAATATCGATATACGTAACTGACGATTAAAAATCTTGATCAAATATTTAAGAAACGCGTATGGAATTCGATGCCAATTTTTTGCCGTCATATCGAATTTACTTTTGCGATTGAAGGAAAAGGAGAAGATATGATATGGATTGGAAAAATGATAGGTTAAATATTTTACTACTTGGAAGGAAGTGTGCGTGGTTTCGGGTTTATCGTGAAAGCATTACGCCGTGCTTAAAATATTCACGCTACAGTATGTACATATGTCCAACTTTCAAGCAGATTAGCGCGTTTGATACCTAAGGAGAAGAGTAAATATTTTAACGAAATGTTAAATCCAAGCGAAGACGCGATATGAAATTCGAGAAGAATCGTATTATCAAATTCGTCGATTCTGCCATATTTTGCCATAATTTCTGCTTGAATTCCCTCGTTAACGCAATTTTCAATTTTATATATTATAATACCCGGATTAAAGCTAAAGAATTATCTATGATTAAACTCTCAATATTTATGCAAATTCGTATTTTTACAAATATAATTGTATATTTTATATATTCTCGCCTATTATCTGTATATTATGTTGTACAATTTTCCATAAATGCATAAAAATGCGCAGTCCAACTACGACAAACCTGATCTTCCTATATCGCATATAATATCCAACGCAGATTAGGAGGAACGTTAAACCATAAAATGACCTCCTGATAAAACCGTAACGCACATAAACTTTCAATCCCATAGTCCCTAAAGTATACATATAAATATTTATAATAAAATTTATTTTCATATATCACAATCGTATCTTGCAATTTTCCTATCTTGCACAATTCCATGGAAAGTACAGGATAGTTAATGGGTCGAACAGCAGCCCTGATTGAACCTAGTCCGGAAACGTTGCGCTGGTAGGAAAGCGAGGGAAGCACTGGCCTCATCGAGTATACATCATCCATCACCCATCTGCATCCCCATTCGGGGCACGTAGGCTGTTATTTGCTTGGGACCGAAGCGTGTTCTCGTTAGGTATACCGGAAAACGGCTCACGAAATTTCGGACACCATCTATCTAGCCTCCTTCCTCTCTTCGTGCTAATATCGCCAGCAACATTGTAGCACAACGATAGGGCGAGACGACAAAGCGAGGATGAAACCGCATGAAACGGTCGTAAGCTTCTTTTCTATTCTCGTGTATAACACGAGGCTGCCGCCGATGTCACGAGCGGCCAATTTCCGGATTCATTTCCAAAGTATCGCGATTATATCACATTATGTCATAGCCTCTTACCATAAAGGGATCGCAGGGGAAAAAAGCGATAACTTACATTTTCCGCTGTTTATACAGGGGTAATTTTAATTCCCCACCGAGGGGTGATTTAATGCGCGTGGTTCGCAGTCGCAGGTTCATTTCAACCTGTTACTAACTATGCGTAGTGTCTGTATGCAGGAAAATATTTGAACGCTTAGTACTGAGAGAAAAACATTTTCATATTTCGTTAAAAGCGTAACGATACTCTTGTTGTATGATTTAAAATAAATCTGAAAGGATATACAGGGGTTACGAGATATTTATTGCAAATATTAATTCCGCAAAGGACAGGCGAGTATGTAAAATTTATTAAAATTGTAGTATAATGTGTAGGAATTAAAACATGAATATATTAATTCACCTGCATTTGAATATACCTGAATTAGAGTACAGGTATCGAGGCATACGTACAATGATATATTCAGAACGCGCATCTTTAATTTTCCGGAACACGTATTTCGTATACACGTGTTTCTTTATAGCGTTCTTCTACTATTAAACATTTGACCAAAGTTAAAAACAGTATGAAATTAATAAATACAATTTCTCGTTTCAGTTCTATATCACAATTTTCCCAAAATCTTTCAACCACTCTACTGATTTGAACAAAGCAATTCAAAGATTATAAACGACGTTAATTCCACTAAATTCAAAGCCATTGATTCTACAAGCTACCCAACAAACCACTGCTCCAAAGTATTTGCATCTCATATGTCTTCGTATTACTCAATGGCCTGAACTTGTTCCAATGAAATTACGCAACGGGTTAGGTCCACTCACCCTAACCAATATAACTAAAACGATTTCCGACGGAATTCTAAAATTCCAAAACCAACTAACCGCGTGCGCAATCTGCCATGCGATATAAATAATAATATAAATATATATTTGTATAATTGTATATTTATAGAAACAAAATTCCTTGACCCATCGTTCCACGACCACGAAATGTCCAAGAACGCAAGACCAAGCCACGAGAGCGAAGAGAACGCATCACCACGAGAAAAAAGGAATTCGACCGCGAGAAGGAGGCAGAACGAGGACGACAAGGTCATCAGGTTCCGCTGCGACTTCCCTTCGACGCAGGTTAGGGTGATGCTGGCCAGAGGATGGACGCAGGTAATGGAATGTCCTGTGTTGGCGTAACGACCTTAACGAGCCGAGGGTGGGAACGAATCACGACCGCGTATATCCCCTTAAGGGCTTTTCGCCGCTTAAATGAAACGACTTTAGAAAAAAGGAAAAGAAACGACAAAACATTGAAGAACGATGATTATGCGAACATCCTCATTGTTCGATAGAATGATCGCGTGTCACCCTTCGCAGATTGCGAACGCGAAACTTGTGGTATGGGAAAACGGATTTAACTGTGGTTTAACCATATTATGGGGTTGGAATTGTTGGAAGTCCTTAGCGAGTAAACTCGGAGCTTGTTTCTTTTAAAAGGTCTGCTAAGTTTGCTTTTAGTAGTTGAAATGTTGATGAAAAGTAATTAAAAGTTTCTTTTTAGCAAGTGAAAGCTCAAGATGACGAACTAGAACGAAAATATATAAATATCAATTTTTCAATTAAATTATTTATAATTCTGCAAAGTTTGCGGGGTTTCTTTTAGAAATTTTCCAACTAAAAGGCAACGCGACTATATCGAAATTTTCTCAAAAACTTACCGAGAGAGTTTTAATCTTCTACGTTATGTACACGTATCTTTTTAACTTTGTTTGTTCGTCGTAGAATTATTAATTCTTAAATATGCAAATGAAGAGAGATTTTACGTAATTACAACGTTTCCTTTTTCTCTTAAACCAAGTTACAAATGGAGACAGTTCAATCGCGATAATGTTGAAATAAATGGTAAGTGTAAAAGCTTTAGGAATCACTGTATTCTGTCATCGATAAATCCAAACTTTATCAAGCAAATGAACAATATAATCAAATACGAATCTACAAACCAAATTAGCGATGTAACGAGCTTAAAATAATCGACCGATTAAATTAATAATTCACACGATGCGGATAAATCACACGCGAATATGTCCGACTAATTACAGAACAAAGCGAAACGTTTACGATTAACGAAATCGAAGTTACGCAAGAGGACAAAATACGAAAAAGGTATTCGTGTTACAGCTCCCAGAAGCAGGAAGCAGTTTATTATTCGACACAATTCGCGTAATCATATCCACGAATAAATTGTACTTCCTGACACTAATACGTCGACGAGTGAGCCTCCCACGCGAATCCTTTAATCTTTTCAAGGTAATAGAGCCCAACGATCAGAACTGGCATCTTTGGTGGTGCGAGATCAACGACGTTCGCCAGGCTTTGGACCTGAAGCTCGCTTCTTATCAAAAGATTCCACACTTCCGGAATCATTACGAATTGACACGGAAGAATTACTTATACAGAAACTTGAAACGATACAAGAAATTGCTACTCAAGTCGAATAAAATAGACGAAGCTGAACTTTGCGATGGTATGCCGCTGACGTTCGAACTACCAAACGATTATAGGCTATTCGCGGAGGAGTATCACAAGCAACCTGGTTCCACGTGGATCGTGAAACCTGCAGGAAGATCGCAGGGCAAAGGTATGTTGCTATGAATAGACTGCGGATTTTCATTTTATATTTACGCAACTGAACGATTGAAGAAATTAAAGAGATACCCCTTGTACATTTAGCATCACAGATATCTCTGCTTATTATGTGCGTTCTATGCATTTTTGGAACGTCTAAGTGTCCCATAAACGTATAAAAATCAGCAATTCAGTAATTATCCTATAGTATTCGTGTGACGTCAACTTGCTCAAAATTGAAATTGTAGGCTACTACAAATATTCCTATGGTTTATTAAAAGGAATCGATTCAAACTTAAGCTTCAAGAGATTAAAAAGAAACACTGCCAACATAAACTCTACAAAATCCACCCTATGCGACGTTTCTAACTAAAAGTTTCAATAATCCAGCGAATTGCAACGGAACGAATCGATATCAAGAATAAAAGAATCACAGATAAATTAACGATCACGACTTCGACCTATCCAATAACAAATTGTTCCTAACCAAATATCCAGCAAATTCCACTCTCATATTATTGGACATTCCGAACGAAATAGTTACGGATAAATTCACAATTAAACGGTGGATATCCGTGCATTTTTGGGAGATCTAAGCTTCCAAAGATGTACAAAACGCGCCTGGTACGTAAGAATATGTACAATATCCAAAATAGAACACCTATTGCAACGTTTAATAGATGAAACAAAATCTCAATTCCTTTAGTTATATTTATAATAATACAAGTTTGCATAAACATTCGCAGTCTATCCGTAATCAATACAGCAGGTAAATTCACGACCTATATAGCAACTGAAACAAATCTATAGAGCCGTCACGTTTAAATTAACAGGTATCTTCCTGTTCAGGAAGCTGAAGGACCTATCGGAGTGGCGTAGCAAAGAATTCGGCCAGCAAGTGGAAATACCACCGGTGGAGATCTTCATCGTGCAGAAATACGTGGAGAATCCTTACCTCCTGGCAGGTTGGTTCTCCAGAACGATATTCCTTGGCATTCAGCCGCTTATCGCCAGCGAAGAATGGCTCTTGTCGAAGAAAACACCTCGGTACATTCGAAAAGCGGGTGGCGGGGACAGCCAGCGGCTGAAACCTTTCCGTGAACCTTTGTTCGCTAGCGTCGCCGAAAGGAGGAGGCTTGAATGCCGAACCGTTGAAAAGCACTTTCTTCGATGGTCTTAAGACGGCTGTGGGTACCAGCCAGAGAGTTAGACGATCATCCCTCCGTGTATTTGTAAACGTCCCGATGATTTCAGGCAGAAAATTCGATCTACGTATCTACACCCTGGTAACCTCATTTTGCCCTCTGAAAGTTTGGCTAGCTAGAGAGGGTTTCGCACGGCTGTCGGGCGAGCTGTTCGATCTGGAGAACATAGACGACAGCAGGGTGCATCTCACTAATATGGCGATACAGTTGAAGATACACGATGATGACGATAAGAAGGGGGAATTGAAAAGAGGGTGCAAATGGGCGTTGATGAAGGTTAGAGAGTATTTGACCGCGAGACACGGGGCGGCTGCGGTGGAAGCTCTGTTCCAACGAATTGCCGGTTAGTTCGAACATCCACATCGATTATTAAATTATTAAAAACGGTATTACCGTGGCGACGCAACGAGCCGGAGGAATCTGAAGAAGGATGACTCCTACAAGCACTTGTCCTGCCATACATTCTTCCTATGGGTGTACAATATTCGATTTTTCCTTTCTATTATCCCAATGTCTAAGTTTACTAACGGGGGAGCACCGTAATGGAGTCCAATAGCCTTGGAGTCTGTGGAACTCCTCCTATGGGATCGATGTAGATCAACGTGAAAGTTTTAGCTACCATAAATTCAACGCTACGCCGAACCCTCCCCCTAGAGTGGCTTACAGAGTGGCGCGCAATGTTCGTAAAGACTTGCTCCACGCAAAAAGAAAGATTGGCTTACTGACGAGTCCATTAGCAGTTTCTGGCCAAACTCTCCCCTTCTGCTTCCCTTCTTTCCTCGTAGCTTCAAACTTCGCATTACTGATAAAAGTATTAGTATTCCTATAACGATATATCAAATGCTATCAGAAGTGCAAGTCCAACTAAAAACGCCATAAAGAAAACCGCTCAAAACGGATCTCTCTGTTCTCGTCCAATCTTCCGCTCATCGATATTCCCCAACCTCCAGCTCCCCAAGCAGAGTAATATAAAAAGAAAAAGAAAAAAAAACACGAAAGCTGGCCCAATACCAATATCTCGTCTACAATGCCCGAAAACAGCGTTTCGCTTCTCGATTTATTAACCTCTCCCCATAAAACCATTTATCGATCCCACAGGCGTGATAATGGCCAGTTTGCTGGCGGTGCAGTCGGTGATCATGCAGGGAAAGAACTCGTTCGAGCTGTACGGTTACGATATACTTCTCGACGAGGATCTGACGCCGTGGTTGCTCGAGGTGAACGCCTCGCCAGCGCTGACCGGCACGGACAGCGAGGATTATCGGCTCAAGTTCGATCTCCTCGACGACACGCTCAACGTGCTCGACTTCGAGGGCCGTTTCACCGGCAGAGAGACCAGAATCGGTGGTTTCGATCTACTGTGGAACGATGGTCCGGTGTGGACTTACTGTCCCAATCCATCTGTTTGCGGCGAGCCACCCACCGATCTTAAGAAACTGAATATTTTCCTTGGAGCACGGAATGATAGAGTCGAACAGCTGCGCCAACTCAGACAGTGTTTGGAGGAGAAAAGGAACAAGGTGCAGAGCGATCGTGTCGGGATGCGTCGATGATGAACGAATTGGAGATTTTCAACGTCTTGTCCGTGGGATCTCTCAGTATCTACTCTTTCTTATAACACAGTATCGAAAATATTGAAATGTTATACGTAGCTTATACTTCTACGAGTTTTCCAGCGGAAAAATAGAAACAAAATTTAGGGTTTAAACATTTTGGTTGTTTGTTCGAGCCGTAAATTTTGTTACGAAGGAGTAGAACAGTACAGGGTACGTTAGACGCGTTGACGACTAAGACGATGTTTTTAATAGTTGGTTAGTTTTAATAGTCGTTTCGGATGTTAAATTTTGTCTCCGATAATGAATTTTTAAATATAAATTACATTACTTGCAAACATTAAAATACTGGATGAATCGCTGCTATCGTGAAAGAACATCTGCACCATTGTTCCTCTAGATGTGTTCTTTTGCATATGTATATCATTTTCTAGGAAAGAAATGTATTTAGGCTACGCTCATCTTCATCTTTTATTTTCACCGTTTTATGACACGGGACGTTTGTATTCGCAATTTGTTAAAATTCAGCGAAACGTTCCGTAGGAAGTTATGTTTTAAAGATAAACTTCATGCTTTGACGACGGTTTACATTGTAGCAAGTAGAGCAGTGCGAATTAATACCGATTTCAATGTAAATTTCTCCAGGATATACATATTAGAAAATATATATACATTCGTATGTGAAGGTTCTGGTAAAGATTCGTAGAGGAGCAGCAAGCAGCAATAATTCTTGTTTAGCATTGTCAGCTACGATACAGACAGAAACTTCGCTGCTTTGTTAGCTTAATAGCAAATGACAGCGGTAATTCACGCAATTCATAACCGCACCTTGTGCAAGTTTATCGAGGTCAATACTTTCATTCGAGTTACTTCTTCCACCCTGAGAAGAGTTTTAGCACAGTGCTGCGAATCTCATTTGAAGAGCCGACGTATTACGACTATTCGTGCTTCTGTTAATAACACATTTTAATACCTATTAATAGCGTTCGCGCGTAATAAAAGTCTGTTCTACATTTGGCTTGCTTCGTCCGTAATTACTTCTTCGGATTTAAACTTTCGAGCTTCTTGGTATTCGGAGCAACATTCTAAATTTCATCTTCGATGCTTTTGAATCTTTCGAGAAATCCTAGATTAGACTGGTATTTTCAGAAAATTCGAAATTTTACGTATTTAGCGTCTAAAAATGACTTTACAAAATTTTTAGGATTTTGGAATTTTCAAATCCTAAGTCGGAAAAATTAAGCGAGTCCCTTTGGCGAGTGTCCAGTGAAGTATAAAATTATATGTTTTACGAACATTACGAACATGCAGCATGCAGCTTTACTGTGCGCTTCATCGTCTGACGAATTGATAAATTCTTTCTTTCCTTTTACTCTTTTATACAATACACTCGTAAAGGCAATAACGTGAATACACAATACTTGCCACTAAATATTTGCTTAATACATGGTAAGCATAACAAGCAGTGTGATTCATAATACACGATAAGTGTTATTATCAAGCGCCTACAGACGTCAATAATAATCAAAGGGTTGATTAATCTCTTGCTAACTTCTTTTCCCATGAAGAGAAAAGGCTACCACTCGTGACGCTACACATCGCTACCTTAATCTTCCACTTGTAAACTCGTAACTATGTACGTCAGATGTGACTAGCGCTTTAAAAATTTCGATTACGTATCGATCAATTACGTAAAAAGAACATCCCATAGTCACTCACGAGACTCGTATTGTAATACCAGAATATTGTTACTCGTTACATTCGTATAGCATATTAATATTTCGTTCTTGCTTTATCATCGAATCAAGTTTCTCTACCGTTCACGAATACAAGAAAGT
Organism: Bombus campestris; assembly: GCA_905333015.3. NCBI lineage: Eukaryota > Metazoa > Arthropoda > Insecta > Hymenoptera > Apidae > Bombus > Bombus campestris. Next base: position 10,446,929 of record HG995135.1, read on the forward strand.
ATGTAATTTTGTATCAAATAAAGATATAAACGTTATCAAACTTTATGAAAATCCCCGTTGCGTTGCAATAGAAGCTACGGCGATCGAAAAACGAAGCTACTGTTTTATTAAAATTTTTCATCATATTCTAAAGTAACAAGACATCTTGTCTAGTCAGAAACAGAAATGAAAATTACCAGAATTCCCCATCTTACGTCACAAGATCGTCAAGCTTACACTTTTATCCACTCGTAAAAAACCATCTAGCTGACGACTCGATTTTCACGAAACTTTTACGTCACACATCGGAAAAATTGGGCTCACGGAAGTGGAACGAATTGCAGACGTTTGGATTATGGCTTACACGCGAGCGTGTACATGCCGGTGCACGCGTGTACAAAGTTTCCATGAATATGTATACACTTATGCAGCGGGCATATTCGCGATCGTTAGTTTCAGCCAGCCACATACCCGGTGGTCGTTGTTACCAACGTAGCTACGATGAAATTGAATCGGAGAATAAAAAACGAAAGCTCGATATGCCGTAGATATGATCGTGCTCGATGACTGACTATTATACATGAGATTCAGCCGAAAATGTTGCATCCTCGGTTGCGTCATTCGTACTCTCGTACAACTCGTATATCGGACGGTGACTTATTGCCTTTTTGATTATCGTTCGAGTCACGTGACGCACGGGTCGACGATTTGCCACACGTTTTACGCGTTGATATTCGCGCGGAACACACGCATTTAATCGGAATTTTATGTTATTAGGAACGAAACAGTGAAATGCGCGAATGTCACGTAAATGTAACGTTATTGAACGAATAACGCGAAGCAAAATTTAGAAATTCTGGGAATTCGAATGTTCGAACGAATAAGAAACGTTAAGGTTTCAGAATTTAGGAGTTCGAAGGTTCGAAAGTTGGATAATTCGATAGTTTGCAATTTGGATAATTAGGAGCTTGGAAGCTTGGAAATACGATATTTGCGTATCTAAAAACCTAGAGACGTAAAAAGCCGGAAATTAAGAAGAGTTAAAAAACTTAAGTTTAAAACAGGCTTTTAAACTTAAAAGCTTGAGAATTAAAAAGTTTAGGAATTTGAAAGTCCGGAAATATGAAATTTGCATATTCAAAAATTTGCGAATTTAAGAAATCGGAAATTTAAGGGTTTGAAAAGGATTTATTTAAAGACTGGAAAATTTAAAGCGAACTTTGATACTTTGTTCGTATAACTTACCAAACATCTACTAGAATTATAAATACTTTATAAAAATTCATTAGGCAAATGAAAGAATCCTTTCAGACAACAATTCGTTCCTGCAGTGTACGCACATAGTTAACACTCCAAGGAGATAAGAATTATACAATTCACTACTTTGTTGACTATGCAAGAATTAGATATTACTAAGCTCTGTGTAACTCAAGAATTAGCTGGCACTTATGACCAGAATTAATCATGCACAGCTTCAATTCTATACTACTTTAACTTAATAGAAGAAACATTTTTCTTAATTAAAGATGTTACCTGGCGTAAAATTCCTTTACAGTCGCGAGCACTGTTTACCATTGGATTTTCCATTCTGATAGTATCGGTCATTAAACATTTATTTCCTTGTCTTTCTCCATATAAGCAAGGAAAAAATATAAATAAAGATTTTCTTCATATTTAAATCGTATCAACTGCTTGGTTGTTAGACCACACTATTTTATTAATTCATATTATTCTTTTATTATATTATTCACATTATAGTTACATTATAATACTATTATACGACGAAATTTTAGAAAATTATAAGCAAAGTGTACGAATTAATATGAGTTGGATGAAAGCACGGATGAATGAGGTCATCCGATGCAACATTCTGCTCGCTCGTACAATTCTGTTATTTTATCCGCACTACTTTATTGATTTAAAACTTGGCCGACGTAATATTTTCGGAGCAAAGCGCCAGAGTAAATGAACCCCGGCTACGTCGCGACAAATTGACGCACCTCGTAAAATGTGTTTGTTTTAACCGTGTATTTTCCAGTTGTATATAAATTGCAGACAATTAGAATCTTCCACTCGTTTGCAATGAAGGTATAACGACGTTGAAAAATTGATTATTCGATTAGTAAATAGAATAAATATGCATTATAATCAGCAAACAGATACAAATATCGATGTTAATTAAAGTATTATTACTGTTATTTTACATATTAATCCGTGAACTTTTCAACCATAGAAATTACTTCCAGTGAATAAATAAATGTTTTAAAAACCCACTATTTTCTTATCTCTTAAAACGATTCCAAAATTTGTATGTAATTCTACACAGGAGACCAACAGCGTATGAAAATTCATATTGCAAGAAAAATTATCGAAATGCTATCTTTCTCTGCAAATCTTTAAGAGAATCGTAATTGATAAGATTTAAGATTAAAGGCTTTTTGGCGAAATTCCTCGATAGATTTCAATAGGTTGACGTTTGCAAGATTCGGCAAAATTCGCATTGAAAGAGACGAGCGAAAGAATGCCGAAAGAGGTGGCGGCGTGCTCCGGCTTTTACGCGACAGACCTTTTCCCATCGTCGTTTTCTCCTCTCTTTCAGCCACGGACTAAATTTAGCGAAAGAGTCGTGTAACCTCGCGAGTGCACTCGTATTATCCTGATTCTCTCTCAAGTAAGAGCGAGTAAACTCGTTAAAATGTTACTTCGCGATTGTCGTTTCCTCTCCGGCTCCAAATTTACCCCGTGTTTTTCCTACGTCCCTTCTACTTCATTTTCGCCTGCATTTTCTGTCGACATTCGTTCCCAAGCCATTGGGCTAAGTTTGCTTTCATTGACGAAAATATTTTCACGAACATTCACTCTGTTTGGAATTTTAGTCATTTCTGATTTAGAAATGATAAAAGACCTTGTAAATGGATAATGAATTATCGGTATAAATGCGACGAAGAAGATTTAAAATATATGGAAAATATATTTTTAAAAAAAGAATAAGTTTATGGCAAAGATACAAATTCATTTTCTGGTAGAATTAAAGAATATATTTCCTGGCTTGCGAAATTTCTATTTGCTTTTGTCACGTCTCGCGCAAAGCACGCGCCGTAACGAAGGCTAAAACCTACCAATAGCGCGAGTAAACGTTTCAATTGGAAAAATAAAATTTAACAATTTGGTTAGAAACCGAATTCGAGTTTCGCAAACCGCCACATGACGACTTCCCCCTCCCCCTTCTGCGACAGAGCAAACTATAAATAAGCGCAGCAACATGGAAGAATTATTCAGATTATTCAGATAATACTTTAGTTCGGAGTAATTAATTTCTTAGCTCTGTGTGATCGGTTGCTCAGTTTTTGGTGATTGATTCCTTGGTTCTTGGTGATCAGTTCCTCAGTTTTGGCAAGTAATTTCTTGGTTCATAGCGATTAGTTCTCAATTCCTCAGGCTCTTAATATTTCAGTTTCTTTGGCTTTTAACTCTTTAGTTCTTTAGTTCCTTTATCTCTTAGTTTTCTCAGCTCTTAGTTCTTAAGTTCTCTAATCCTTTAGTTCTTTAGTTCTTTGTTTCATTTAGTTCTCAGTTCTTGTCAGTTTTTGTTAATCGACGTGCTTGTATTTGTCAACTTGTAAATTATTGAAAATCACATAAATTAAAATCTTGTAATAAGTAAAACGTATCGCGAACAATTGTAATTTCGAATATTCTAAATTTCAACGATAACTCTGTTAATAACCAATTAGAATCAGAATAAACTTTTGTTGTTGAAAATATTCGTCTTATAATATAATTAGATTAAACGAACATTTATTTTCACCAGTACTCCCGCGCGTAGCAGGTTAGCCGAAACGTGGAGTTTAACTGGTAGTCGCATTAAACATCAGTCAACGCTACCCACTGATATTTGATTGTCGACAGAACTATTAAGGAATACGACAATTCGGGATCATCGAAAAGATAAACGACAACAAAAAAAATTTAACTGAAGCAATCCTTAGATTGTTTTTGGTGGCAGCAACTACCATTTACCCGAATTTCAAAATTTAACGACAACGTAAACAGAACAATCGAAATAAAAACGTAACACTTTTATAAATGTAAGAAGAACAAATTCCTGTAAGTTCAACTACAACTATCGCTTTGCACGCATCAAACGTAACTTATATTTGAAAAAAAAAAAAAAAAAAAAAAGAACTAGAATTAAAGCTTCTAACGCGATTTATTAAATTTACCATTTTGTTCTATGAACTCTTTTCCCACAAGTTCCTCGACTCCGTTTGTAAAAAGGTGTAGTCGAAATAAAGATAAAATATACCTATTCAAAAACAGAGATAACGCGTGAGAAAGTCAAGACAAAAATGCACGAACGTCGTAAACATCCGGTAGAAAAAAAAAAAAGAAGCACGTAAAACGGAGCGTTATCTCCCATGGCGAATGCAATTTCTCCTCTGCACTTTAACCACGCGTTTTGTCGAATCCTTCGAACAGGAAATCCTCGTCCGATATACATCGCTAACAAGATCAGGGGGGATCGAAGTATCGGAAATTCTTAGAGTCGCCGCGACGTCAGCTCTACGTTATTGGAAACGCGGATGAACGCGTTCGATCCATCCATCCGCGAGGATTCATTTTCACACGCTACCGAGGACAACGAGTGACGTTATTTTTAAAGGAAGCCATTTTTCGACACGAGAATTGAACGTTTCCCCATTGATTTGTCGGATGTCGCGGATCCCATTCGTTCGAAACTTCCACGTTGGAAAATGTTCGGTTCAAATCGACGAAGATATCCGAAAGTATAAAAAGTTTATTGCTACAAGTATCAGCTGACGATGACTTTATATCACTTTTCGAAGAAGTATTTATCTTTTGCTTTCTATTTTTTTCGCTTGAATCACTGGAGAGCGGTATTGTCTCCTTATCGCAGAAACCCTGTCAAAGATAAAGATAAATTTAAGCTTCGTCACGAACGTAATTCCTCAAATATGAATTGTCAGATCTGCGAATTGAGATCTTTTGAAATTCGCCCTTTTATTTGTAGATGAATCAACAAACTCTGTCACGAATATGACTTAATATTACAAAGCAAGGACAAGCCCCCGTTACTTTTTTGACACTCTGTATACATATCCCAGTATAGCTACGTGTCCTTGCATACCCCTAACAAGCTGACTTTTACGCGAGATCGACATGGTCATTTCGCACCGATTCTGTGTTTACTCAGAGCGATAAATAATCTACATTACAGCCGTCGCGTTGATTTCCACCTAACTATAATTTACCGAGACAAGTGTGGCTATGTTTGCGTTGAAAATGCGAACCAGATACAGCTAATTTTATATTTAACCTTCGTGCTGCCAGGTGTCCGATCAGCCAGCCATTTGTGTATCAGCAGTTTTATGTAATGCGACCATTTACTACCACCTTTAACCATTTCTTCTTATCTCTTTTCTAAATTCAGCAATGCGCGCGTATTACACTTCTGCAGTAATTTCAGAGCCACTTAAACCATCCACCGTTTAATGGATTCGCTTATCTAATTGCAAAACTGTAAAAGTTTTATCAAAAGATGCAGAAAAAAGATTGGATCAGCCAAGTTACAGTTAGAGTTGAACCGGCGAAAAGTGAAACGCTCTCTTTCTGGGAATACAATTTATAGACGGTACTCGAGCAATTTTCAATATCTCTTTCAAGCTGTTTAACGAAATTTCGTACACAACCGTGATAATTATTTTCAATCTGTCGGATGTTCGTTATTTTTGTACCTTTTCCATTTTAATGTTCTGAATTCTAATTAAGGAAAGAGGAATTTTACCGTGCCATCTTAGTTCTCCGTTTAAGCTGATTTCGAAGTCGATTTTACAGAATTGTACAATCGGTCGCTAGAAGATTACACCCAATACGATAAAATTAATAAAATCCATCTGAAAATTGGACAATTGCGGAAACTTCTATCGTGCAAACAACGCAGCTGAATTAATTAAATTAACCACATTTCGCTACGCAACTACGGCAGTTTTGTTCGCTAATATTCTAAAATGTATCTCATTTTTAATTAACAAGGAAAAAGTCGATCAGGTAATTTTCCTCGTACAACGTTCCACGATAAGAAAGATACGTGCTCCTGAAATAAAACTGCGGCTACGCTAAAACGATTGACGTAATTGATACCGAGGCAATTGGTACAATTACTTTCACTCGGGATCGGTATAACAGGTAGGTCACTTGGTATTTTTTAATGAGGTTGTTAACTCGACGTGTTCATACGTAACCAGTGACCATTCTTATGTATGTATATGAATGTACGAGATATACCGTAATAATTTCTTGTATAAAACGTTCGAATTCGATCGAAGAAAAATGTTTCTGCAACAGATCGTTCAAGTGAAATTTTCGTTTGGCACGTTTGTTAAGCAATCCTGCATCAAGAGACACAGGTGTTCTTGGTAATATGAATTCATGTATCATTCATGTTCAACTGTTCGAAATAATTGAGCAACTGCATACGCGATTAAGTTTCCATGTTCCGTATTCCGCAAGCATTTAGCGAAATTGTCATTCGTTTCGCAGATGTGAGATTCTACAGTGTCGTGTAATGTTCAATTATTTTGTTATTCCGCGTCGTGCTTAAAATTTCACGAAAAGAATTATATTAGAAGTTCTGCAGCTTTCAAGAATAGCATCTTTCGCTTGAGAAGGCAAAAGAGCCTATGCAATAATCGTCGATATTTTCTAGAATTTATTAAAAGTAATCTAAAATAAGAAACTATCCTCCTTTCGTAGTTGCGTTTCTTTTCTACGAGAATTACCTTGAATAGCAATATACGTTTTAACACGCATATCTAATTGATCATAACACGTGTCTTCATTGCTCATTATGTATTTTGTTCGTTTTTCTAAACTCTTACGTCGCAAAAACGTGCCAGCTGCGTCACTAGCATTAGTCAGATAATTAAACGTATAAGGTAAAATATGCAAATCTATCTATGCATTAAGCAAGTAAATCCGACGTAAAAAGTGTCCAACATCCGCATGTGACATGCTTTCTTTCAAACACCTTCATCCTCCGCACGCGTAAATTACTAAAAGGAAGATAAAAAATAAGATTTCGTTCTTGGTTTCACCATTTCGTCCCTCCCCGCACTCTCCAAAATTTCGTTCCTATCAGCGACCACCAAATCGAACGTTATTTCAGGAAGTGCAGCCACGATCCTCTCGATACCAGGAAAGTGAGCCGATTGCGAATTTTCGGTTCGCAAAAACAGCCTAACCACGGATAAATTGGAGAGTGAAGCTCGGTCCGCGGAGTCCTCTTTGCTAGAGCATCGCCACAGGGTATACCCTCTTGCATCTGCTCCCACTCTTTGCACCGGTTGGCGACGAGGGTTGGCCTTAACGTCCTTAACCCATTTCCCGACAGCGTTACGTTAACGCAACATAACGCTTCAGCTTCTTCTCTTACTCCTCTCTTTTTTCTGTCTCTCTATCCGAGCCCGCCTGTTCCAGTCAGCCAGCTCTTCAACGTCGTTCGTTAAACCGCAGCGGAACGTTAACGATGCCCCCTTGCTTCGATAAAGAGCAGCACGCCAACCGGCGATCCTTAATTAATACCTTTTCTCATTATCACGTTCGACCGACCGAGCTGCAAATCGAGCAGACCATTTGCCATCGGCTGAGTTAACGCGTTTCGTCGAGTGTTTGCCAGCGGATCAGAGAAGTTAGGTTTTGTCGGAGTGCTGGGTGTCTGGCATTGTTCGCAGGTGATCGGACGTGATTGGTAGAGTTGATGATAATGGAATGTTAGAGATGGTATAGATCGTGTTGTTGACAAATTTTGGCTGAACGCGAGGTAGTTTCATAATCGAGAGAAATGATTGAAGCTTTGAGGTTTCACTGAAGAAGCGTAATTGGATCACGTTGACGGCTTCAGTCGGGTCGTATTTGGCACAGTTTGAATTATATATAGGCCACTTGATTGTATTCCATATTTCATATTCTATAAGAGAAGGATGATCTACGAAGAATGATTCACGAGTAATCTTCGCACGTAACTTTCAATCAACCGATGCTCTAAATAATTCCTACAGTTTTTTCAACGATATAAAAACCGACGCTTTTCATATTTCCACTGGATCAAATTTTCATCCAAGCAATCGTTCGCCCTGATCTAAATTTAATATCCTTTCTTCGCAGCTTCTTTTTCTATAATATTCTTGCGCTTCGTAAAAATCCAATTCCAGCAGCAAAGAGACAAAGAAGAGTTCTCCAATTCGAGGAAAGCACGAGCAAAGCATCAGACAGAGGGAACCAAAGGGAATTAGGAATTAGCTACGCTCTGTGGAACAGTCGATTCTACCAGATCGAGAAGTATCGAGAAGGCTCGAGGTTTTTAAGACGTTAGACGACGCCAAGGAGACGTTTATCGTCGTATGTCCCTCAGCACCAGGTGACAAAGCACCCTTCATCTTGCCAGCCCTTCTGCGGATATAAGTATAAATCGGCTTCGATGGCCGGAATCGATGCTCTACTTTGGATAAGAAAATAAAGCAACAGCCCCGTTGCATCAAAGTGCAAGCGTGAAGAGCTTGCAACCGCGGGGCTTTTCTAAAATCCTTTTACGGTTTGTCTCGAAGTGCGTGGAATAATTCAACGGTGGCTCTGAATTCCTCTCGGAAAGCAGATAAATCGACAACTTGCCCGTTTCTTCCAACTTTTCAAACGGATGATAGATTTGAAAAATGTTTCGGACGCGCATGTGACTTTCCTGAAATTTTCGTAGAGAGATTCGAAGAGCAGGTAAAATAAGGTAGCAAGGGGACATTTCTCTTGACGGGCAAGTTGCTACCTGAAAGCGAGATTATTCTGTGAACCCTTTGGTTGGGAGAAAGTAGGTCTGAAAAACGCTCGGGACACGTTCTGTCTAAATCCAAATGTCTATTTCGGTATTACGGTTTTAAAACCGACGAAATAGGGATGCTTTGGAACTAGAAAATCCTGATTTTTAATCGACGAACGTTAAACAGGTAAAATTTCCGTTTCAAGTAACATTTAGTTAATTACAAAAACACATATGTAATATTAAACGAATGTACAAAGAAAACAAATTTATGCATAGAATGAATTTTTTATCGTTCGACCAACCTCGAAACTCTAACCTTTCCTAATTAAAAATTAATTCCGATCTACAACTCTAATTGCAATATTCACAAACTCGTGCTATTTATTAAATTCCGCAAAATAATCTGCAGAACGAAGCATGCATCGAAACTAACAGGAATCTCAGACAGAATAATGCTCGACCAACAATTCCACCACTGCTTTAACAATGTTCACGCTGCAGACGACACGCCGGCGTACAAACAGAAATATTCTTTCTTTTTTCGTGTTTCTCTCCGCGAAATGATTTTTCCGGAACAAACGAGCTTGTCGCGAAGTAGGCAAACGGCGTTATATCCCGACCCAAATTGGAATCGATTCAACCTCGTAGAGCAGTCATCGAGATAACGCGAAAAGAAGGTTTGCAGATTCGAATTTATGTGCATGCCAGGTCAATCGTTTTTCCTCTATTGCCAGGGAAAGCCTCTTCTTTCGTTTCGAAACCGAGTTCGAGGAGTATCCGAGCGTGAGCGTCGACTAGAACGATTTTTCAGAATCAGTTGGTGCCGCCCGGAAAACGATCGGCTTATCGTCCTTTTTCCTGTCTGTTATGCTCTCTCTATGTGCTCAAGACTCCGTCGCTTTTTCCCTATTTCTTCTGAAATGCACGCCTTTGTCACTGTGTTCGAGAATTCTCTATCCAGTTGCCAGCGAATCATCTTCGCGAAGATATTTTTAAAATAGTTGGTGAGAAATTTTCCAACAAACAAGTAATGATGAATTTGACTTGACAATCGATAGGAGAAATTTGTGTGTAATAAAAATGATCATTGGCTTTATTATCTCTCAGTAAATATTAAAGAAGCGGAACATTTTGTTTACGTCACTCGTTAATTAGCTAAAATTAAGCCATCTTCGGATATAAAGCAGCGATTATACTAAATCTAATTTCGTTGCTAAATTCGTCATTGTTAATATCTTATTATCCCACGACGAGAATATATTCGGCTATAATTATATTTATATCAAACAGTTCGTATGATATTTATCGTTATCCCGTCTTAGTTACGTCCAAGGATTTGCCCAATTTATTATGAATAAATGAATGAACATAATATGTTCACATTGTCCGACATAAATTCTGATATCTGTTTATGAAATTCCCGTATTTCGCGTACGAGTTATTTCCAGTTAAATTTCATATGAAATGATAAACGTTGATTTCTGTCATACAAATCTACTATTTGTCGTCACACATTCTAAATAACATTATAGGTATTCATTTGATATCAAATTCTATCGTTCTCGTTATCATTTAATTCCCTCTTATATCCTACATTATGATGTATAATTATTAAATATTCATCGTTTAATTGTGATTGTTAGAAACAAAAGTCAATCCATCACGTTTTCTTGGCGTTTATTTTTTTAAGATCCTCTTAAGACAAAGCTATTATCCTTGAAGCAATATTCTCCATCATTGTATACTACACACATACCATGAAACATTGCAAACATACTTACTAGATATATCGTTTACCTATATGTTTGTGTAATACGTATTTGTTCATTCGTGTCAGCAAACACACGATCATTCAAATGATATCAGTGGCGTATCTCAATCTTTCTAGACCTATCATCGTTTCTAAATTGATTACATCATTCTCTTTACTACGTAATTGTTATCATTCAATATCTTATTTATATGTTCCTTTATGGGTGGTATAAGAGCGATCAAGACACTGAAGTATACGATAAACTTGAGAATTTCATGAATGAAATTTATATTATATCAAAATTTTGATGCTCTTGTTCCACGTATAGTAGTCTCGTAAATAGCAGAAGTATTTCAACGATTTGCGTTAAAGATTATATGATTCTATTTAAAAAAAAAAAAAAGCAACGTCATCTTTCGTATATGTAAGGATATTTAAGAAAATTTATTTGGAGGAAAGTACATTTACCGTACATTAGGGACCGTTTAATATGAAACTGCACTTTGCTATCCAACTTTTCTATCTCCTCCCCTAAAAGACCTAACTACAGCGCCCTAAATGCTTAGCGAAAAATACGGTCCTGAACTTGTATAATTTATGTAGATACCTGTAGGATCGCCGCGCCCATTTCCGCGACGAGCTCGTTCATGGTGTTGTCCCAAGGAAATATAAGCCCTCGACAAAATTAACACTTACAGCTAGCCGGATAAATAATGTATTTATTCGTGTTCTCAAGACCATGATCTACAATTTAATATATAACATAATGTATTATGCTACACATTTGTAATTTTTAACGTGTTCAATAAATTACTAATTAATCCACTTAGCTACATTTAACATATTCAAAATTTTATCCACAATAATTGAAAAATAAAAGTAATTTTTATTTCAGTATTAAATACGTATTATGAAACGCAAATTGCCTTTATTTCAATTCATTGAGAGTTTCTGACTTAATTACAAATTTAAATGAGCATAAATAACGTGAGAGATGATGCTAGGGGAGCAAAAAGTGTATCGAGGCCCTATTTCAGCAGTTAAGGCTTAATAAGGAAGAGGCGGCATACTTTATCCTCATCCATGTGCATAAAAGTGGATAACATCGTTCGAAAATGTTTTTCCGATAATTACGATAATTGCGAAACGGAGGTTGTTTGCTCGTAAATCTGGATCCACTTCCCCGCGCCAGATAACCATCGATTTGACCTATCGAAATCCTGCATTTGCATTAAAGTCGGTAATCTTTATGCAATTTTATGAACATGGTAATAAAATTTATTATCCTTTGACAAAACATATGGTAACATTCCACGAATGCCATTAATAATACTAATAGAACGAAATAAATAATTCTTTATACATACTATTAATTCCTTGTCAAGTTGAATATTACACAATACTGGAGTAAAACAGGAAATGTTCATTTCTATTATTATCAAAACAAAGAATATCCAACCAGTTTATTAACATTCAGACGCTTTATTCTTGACTCATTTACTATGCATGAAGCTTTATTATTACCGCTGAACCGTAATGCAAACATATACTGCTCAGACATAGTAATACAATAGGAAGAATAGGCATGTATCTTATATTATTCCAGTGGAGAATAAAAATCACTATTTTTAACAAGAACACATCTTTAACGGTACCTTTCTCACGTATCTATATATTTTCACCTTGTAAACCTCCTTTTATGGTTCGATAATTTCCTAGTTTCTATCCTTGCCAGCGAAATTCATGATACAATAATATGAAAGTACTAAAATTAGACATTTCCTGCTTTTCCCTCACCCTTCGTTCGTACTCCAAATAGCAGAAGATAACAAACAAGTTACAAATACTACTCAAACCTTAGCTCGAACGCGGAAGTCACAAATCCACGTTCCAATTTCCTCGCCTCGATTCAACTGCGCGTACATATCAAGAAACCCCTTCACGATCCTTAATCTCGTGGCCATAAATTTTTCGGCAACCCGCGAAACACTAATCTCGGCAAGAAGAATAGTGCCGTCGAACCGCATTCGGCACACAATTAACTCCCGTCACGATATATTCCCCTAGATTACAAACGTTTCCCCTAAAAAGAGCAGTTTCTAGAGAACAGGTTAAGGACCTCTGGATTAACGGTTTTCGCGGCGAAAAGGGAGATCATGGTGGCGCTAGTGTCGTTGAAAAGCGCCGCGGCGATAATTCCGTGTACGGTGGCGCGCTATCGAATCTCGTTCGCGATATCTCGAATAGCTTTTGTTTTGCCGCCGGCGTGCGGCCCAGATAAGACGATATTTACGCCAGTGATACTTCACCTCGAGAGAGAAAAAAAGTAGAAAAAAGAAGTGTATATCGGCTCCTTGTGCCGTTCGCCACATCTCACAAATACTCACAATGCACAGCGTTGCATCCTGTTGCGTTTTTCAGATGTCGTGTGCTCGCTATTCACTTCGGTCTCGTGCCAAGCGGGCCACGGTGGAATGGAAAGACGACCGTAAGAAACAGAACGTTCTATGTTTTGTTTCCTCTCTGTCTGCCGCATAAATTCCTATTTCCCCTTTCTCCCGCTCTCGCCGAGCCGCTTCTCGAGATTCGTGCCGTGCCTCCGGGGCAAAAAAACAGTTTAGAGACAGTGCAAGCGCAGGTTGAAGGCAACGCAACGCGCATCGAGACCGTACAATCCGCGACGATAGCTTCCGACAGTTCCCTTTACTGCTTCCTACGAGATGTTTCTTTCCAAAGATAATTTACTGAAATGGCCGAAACGCTACTTCGAATTTATCTATTTTTCAAATGAAACGTAGACAGAATTAGAGTATAGGGGAAAAGTTTCACTATATAGAACGGAAGCAGGTGCTAGAGACATTTCGAATTTCGAGATACGAGCTTCTTCCTTGTCGTATAGGTTAGAAACTTGACTCGAGTGGTAATACTATTATGAAACTGTTTAAATCGTATTATTATATAAAATAATATAATGTCAGTTGTTACGTTACTGTCTACTTAATGATGATATTGAATAATGTTATCTCAGAAATATAACTTAAAAGTCATGATTAAGTACACGTTCCAAACAATCGATCTAGTAAATTTCTGTGGTTAATTCATTTTATCACTACCGTACGAGATAGTGATTGATTGCTCATTGCTTATAAGCACGCCATTACTTTCTGACGTCTTGACTTTAAAATACTATGTGAACTGGTTTGAACTCACCCCTAGATCGTTAAGCAAGTAACTGCACGCAAAATGGGCCATAATACTTTGCTGTCTCTCGCTTTACCGTTAAGCCTGTTATTCTTACTACATAAAGAGTTGGACTTTCCAGTAAATCATACAACAATATAAATTCAATAATAGTACTATTTATATTCCATTTATGCTATCTTCATATACAAACGAATTGATAGAAATACCTATATATCTAACAAATAATCTATTTGTTTCTTGAGAATTGGTTATCAATCATGCATATAGATAACGCAATTAAGATACTTATAGGAAGTAAAGTCAATCGGTTTAGCCTCTCACATTGCACTCCAAGCATCTTTCAGTTCTAACTAAATGAAAATATTACCAACTCTGAAACATAGACTATATATACTAGAGTTTCTAACCCGTATCTTCCGAAATCATCCCTTAAAATCACCGTACGATTATCGTCGCAGCGGCAACGATTTCGAAATCGTTCTTGTTGGCGGTCCGTTTCGCGGCGTCGCGATGCAACAATACTCGTGCGGCGTCGGGTCGTTGACCTGTTTTTTCGTAAAGCGGACACACGAGAAAGGAAGCACGGAATCGGGAAACGGTGGCGGTGGAGAGAACTTGGTCACGAAGAGGGAAAAGCTAACGAAACGGGGAGGAGAAAAGAAGAAACGAGCGCGTGGCACGTCGACTATCCGTGCCAGTGAAACGCAACTTACGAGAACCAATTAAAACGCACCGGGCGAATCCTAGCATTCTCGCGCGTGCATGCACGCGCGATCGAGAGCGAGCGCGCGAGAAACGCCCTTGGAAACACTCGTTGGAATCGCATTTTTTTCTAACGCAGGAAACAATCCAGAATCCATTTCTCACGTGAAAGTGTATTTCTGGGTTCCTGCGAATATTGCGATGCGTATATGAAATATGAAGTTATTCTTTGGAATTTCAATTATTCGGATAGTAAAAGCTAGCCGATCCTTTTTTCTTCCCGTTCCCAGCTTTTTCTCTTTTGTTTGTTTTTGGCTGCGGATGGATACTATACGAATGCTCTTTTCAATATTGCTTATGAATAAGTAAAAAATGGATGTTACGATGTGAAAAGAGTTCTCGTATAGTTTCACTGTGGTCCTGATTATTTTGACACACAGAAATAAAGTTTCTCTATATGTCAATTTTAAAAATTGAAATTTTGAAAATTGCTTGTGTAAAAGATACACCTGCTTGCATCTAAAAATGTGTCTTCAATGAAAAATTTATCATGATCTGACTAGAGTTTTCCAAGATAATTGCAACATCAAACGAATACCGCTATAATTTGTGTTCTTCGATTAAGTTCTACGACTTAACTCCTATATTCCGATATACTTTCAGAGTAATATAATTATTGTTAATTATTAATTCTTAAGTAGTGATTCACGAGTTAATCTATGATGAAGCTGAAGGTGCAGAGGGTTGACATACGTTGTTAACCAAAGTGAACTATTCCACTGCTCTGATTGCTCTGATTATCGTTACTGACTACTGTTAGATAAGACTCTGTTTTAACAAATCAATCTCAACTACCAACGAGAACAATTAGCCTACTAAAAATATGTCTCCCATACTGTATGTACCGACCAATGGGATTATACAAACAAGCGTAAAGACGACGAAGGAAAATGTAATATAAAATTACACAACTTCAAAAAATGTTATCAAATTTTTTAAAAAGGTAATCCTATCGAACTCTTGATTCCTTTAAGTCTCGCTGAAATCTCGAGGAACGAGTCAACATGAGAATATACAAATTTGTACAATAAACGAGTATTATAAAAGACAATAGAAAAAACGTTTTATCGAGTCGAGTAGTTTTCGTCGACGTCGAATGGCAGATTTATCGAGTAAAACGCCAGTTCTTCTAGCATCGAAAATTCCTAGCTTCGTCTTCATCGACTCGATAGAACACGAGTTCGATGTATATTTTGAAATGACGTGAGACTAAACGTTATCCACACTATATTCACCTGTGCAGTAACAAGCCACGTAGAAGATCTTAATGCGCCACAATAATCACAAGTCGTAAGTAAGAAGCTCGTATTCTATTCTCCGTTCAAAATATTCTATTCTTAAACCTTCTTTTCTTAATTTAGCGAACAAGTATTTTTATCTTTCGAGAAGGTTAAAATAATCGTTCAAAATTGGCAGAATATTTCAGGATTAATTGTGAACAAATTTTCATTGCAAATCAATTCCCTTGAAAACAAAATTTTGGTCGGTATCTGAAAAATTGTCCAACTACGTCTAGCATCGGAGAGCATTAACATTTCAATACCACGATATTTTTCACGTATAAACAGAAATTTCCTATATAGCATGAGTTTCTATAATTTCCCTATAAAAGAGTAACATTCATATCGGATTTTATAATACATATAACATATATAATATAAACGCAATATCACCAATAGTATCCATAAATCGTGTTATCAATGAAGTGTGAAACTTCATTTGTTAATTAGCAGTTTTCACCCAAAGGAAATACCACTTTTCCCATTCGAGTCTCGTCTCCCAACGGCGCTTGCATACTAATGAAATCCATGATTTCTTAATTCCGCGATAACGGGGCTCCTCGTTAAGTTTCATAATTAATCGTACAGTGCACGATTGCGCGCTGGTATCTCGTTTGGAGTAAATGGATTTAGAGCAATGACGATGACACTGGCGCAGGAGAGGATCGATGTATTCAAATGTCAAGGATGAAGAATCGTACTGGAACGGATAACATGGAAAATCGATCGACGTCCATTAACATGATACGAATTAATCGAGGAATAATCAATTCATCACCGAAACATATTAAACGTGGAACGAATTATCGTGACTGTACGTATTGCTATCGGTTTAAAGCTTTTCCATCGAACAGGATGCTTCGATATCTCGTTATGACGGACTTAATTTCAGTTCAACGTTATAGAATAATGATATTCAATCTCATACACGATATTTTATAATTTTCTCGATTAATTAATTCATAAAAGCGAGTGATTTATGTACTTCCATAAGAATTTAATGAGAATTCCTCAAGTAAAAAAAAGAACCGTAAGAATTAAATTGTTAAAAAGTATTATTTTATTTCTTTCTTAGTCCATTACTTTTCGGCTTTGGACAACCTCCGGTTTTACATCTCTAATATTTACATATATACTACAATTACATATATACCAATTTCTCTTATTTTAACTATTGCACCTTTGTTCTAACTTATAACTAACATTAACTGCACCTTCCGTCTTTGGCTCGTTTCTTTGGTCTGTTCGCTTTCTGTCATTCCTCCCCTTCTTCCCTTACTCTTCTCCTCTCTATTATTGCTTTCAAGTCTGCCAGCCCTTCTCCCGTCTCGCTTAGTGTCTCTATCATGTTCCTTACTCCTCCTGTTATCCCGCATTCCTCTAATATGTGTTTTAAGTCCTTCTCTCCTTTACCGCATAATCTGCATCCTCTTTCATCCTCCTCTTTCTAGTGTTCCCTCGCTCTGGTTTCGTTACCACACCTAAATCTGGTTAGCATACTTCTGTCTTTCCCTTACATTTTCCCTTCTAGATACTTTGGTAGGTCTTCTTTTGCTAAGATTTTGTAGTATTTGTTGTACCTTGATTCCATTATTCTTCTCTCCCTTTCCTATGTTTCCCTCCTCCCTCTTTCTTCTACGATTTCATATGCTGTCATCCTTTCTTGTCCCATGTTAAAAATATTCAAATATTAAGTATTCAATTTAATTGTTCTAAAATATCTAAATCCACAAATATTCAAAATCGACTGGCCCATTTTATTTCTATTTTTCTACTTCCAAAATTAAGCAGCGTGGCTTCTGAACGACTCACATATACAATATTGTATAAATATTTAATGCAAATATAATATATAATAATATTATTGCATAGAATAATAATATTGTACATCGTTAACTGGAATTTTAATTTTTCCACTCTTAAATACGGATCGCTTATCTTCGAAAAGAATGTGAATTTCTATTTCACTACTACAATCACAATAATCATGTAACCTGACTATATCTCTTCCACGAAATATACTGCTTTGATTAGTGACGAATTTTTATGACCTGGCTGTATCGTGGCTTGTGTAGAAACAAGGTGTCGTAAAGGTAGTACCTTGACACGACTAGGTGCACGCAATGTTCCACTTTCGATCGTGATCGATTTAGATCGAATTACCAGGTGGAAATTTTGCGGAAATTAATACGTCAGATAGGTGCGCGCTGTGAGATAGTATCGATCGTAACGTCGATCCGATATTGCAGAAGCTGCGGATAAATAGCGCGCCGTCTCAGATTCGATTTTGCCGGTTGTCTGGCGCAACATCTGTATCTAATAGAAAGGATTTGAATTCGACCCATGACCCGACATATTCCTTCCCATAAATCAACGTATTACTCTATCATGCAATAATATCAATAATGTTATTGGCGATAATGTTATTGCTACAATACGATACGAAGAGACATGATTTTATAACAAGTGATTGTAGATGTATCTTTAATCGAAGAATATCGGAGCTTTGGAGAGTTGAATATTTTTAAGATAATTAAAAATCGCTTAGAATCCTCCAACATCTAGAAAATCGAGCTTCAATTATTTAAAGATCTTGTTATTTTCGGTGAATCGTGCATCGAATATTTGCAGATTTCAATATTTAAGAATTTCAATGTTCCCAAGACAATCGAATAACATTGGATATCTGAAGATTTATGCACATAGATATCGAACTGAATTGATTGGCAAATATTTCAAGATTTAAGTAACTTAGTCGTCACCTGTTTCGCTGTAAACGAACCTCGTTTCGTCGAGTTAAGGTACAAAATACTTGCGTGATAAAGTCCGAAATATTTCGCAACTGCGAATTAATAGTTACGCGAAATTTATACCAAGCACAATTTCATCTCCCATTTAACCACTAAGAATTGAACGTGGTCCGCACATTACCGCATACACAGGCTGCAATATGTATTCAAAACTTGCCTGGCCGAACATCGATCGTTATTCCGATCTACAAGATTACAGAGGCATCGTATCAGTCTCAAGAGCAGTAATTACGGAAAGCGAGAGAGGATCATTCATCTTGCAGCTATCAAGGCGATCGATCGATAAATTCGAGAAATTCGACGACGTGTACGCGCGTCGGGCTAATTGTTGAGCTCGCGTGCGCCTCCGTCAAGAAACTTCAACTTCTTCTATCGTGTCATCACGCAACGCCGTTGCATAATGTTCGGACAGCAAATTATACGTATCAACCTTTCCGACTGCACGAAAGATCCGTGTAGGTGTAAAAGGAACCTTCGTTTATCTGAATTTCACGGAAGGTAAACAGTTCATATAATGTTTGTATGGATTCACTCCGTTAATTGTAGTTTTTCATTCACATAGGAGGAATTCATGTTCGGATAAGTTCATTCAGTCGGTTGGAGTTCGTCTAATCTGAAATTAATTTAAATTTCTACCCAATAAATGGAATTCGGATAAAAATGTATAAATAATCGATGTCTTGCATACAAACGACCATTATCAATGATAAAAATTTTGTTATTTGTACAAATACCAGTCGCCCATACGCGAAAAGAATCAATGTTAACGTGCAAGCTCCTGTTTTCTCTAATCTTTGTAAATCTGCTCGACTAAAAACGTGAAAAATACTTAAAAAAATAGAGGGAGTATATCCGGATTAATATCAAGTTTAATCCTTTCAAAATTTGATCATTCTTTAATGAGAGTGGTAAAGATGTATATTTAACGGTAGAACTAAATAAAAACACATTGTGAAATATATCGTCTATGAAAAACAAAAAATATAACTTAACGTGCGTCTCTGGTCCTCATAAAATATTATTCTTTTTATCTCAAAGAAGGCCTGCTCCATGAAAAACTGAAAATATGACTTATCGTGTTTCTCTAGTCCTCGTGAAACATTATACCAGCTTTATCGCTGAGATGTATCGTACCGTAGGTATAATAGCTGCACAAGCAACGCCGCCTAAAGGTTTACCTACTAAAAGGGTTAGGTTCGCTAATCAAGAAATTATCGCCACGAAGAGAAAAAGAAACTGTTCCACGAATAAACGAATGAAAGCTCGTAATCATGTTCGCTGGTTCGCATCTGTTTCTTTGCAACAATGTTCGAGAATACCATTGCGTGTCTCTTATCTTGTGCACACATTTTTATACACTGTTTAATTACCGAGAACGGATCGCCCGAAATTAATTTCGCAGCCAGAACAAAGGAAAGGTTGATCAGTGGCGAGGATCGAAAACAGTGGGAAGAATTATGCCTGTACAGATACCTGGAAATGGCTTGTGATAACGTGAAGTTTGTTAATGCGTTTCGTGAGCGAATACGTGTGGTTTTTGTACAGGTTAATAAGAGTTGCGAATACTTGAACAATTACGCTGTTGAATGGAATTACTATGTAGCCCATAGTGAATATTCTCTTTTTGTTAAATGAGAGCTTTTAGGAAGGTATTACCGCAAGGTAGTACTTTACATATTATTCGTAGCTTACTACAATAAGATATTAGTAAACCATTACACAACTACAACTTTGGCAGAATTAATCGATTAAGACGTATTATTGAATCAGGAAATCCTAATAATTACTACATCTTAATACATTTTTCTTCATATCTATACTTACAATTATAAATTATGATTATAATTTTACATCACAATTATTTCTTTACATTTAGAACCATATCCTATGTGTTTTTTGTAATATTCAATATTTCAAAATCTTTACTGTATATACATATATATATATATATATATATATATATATATATATATATATATATATATATATATATATATATATATGTATACAGTTTCTTTAATTATTTTATTACTCACTACGTATTTACTTACTTATTTAATGCTAGATATTTACTCCCTCTATAATCGATACGCAAGGATCTTTAAAGATTTGATATTTCAATACCGTTCTAACCTTTAAGATTCCAATATTATTTTACTATTTATATATTTTATAAATAGCAAATTTAATACAGCCATATATGTTTGTCGAATAATTACGAGTCAAAATAACCGACGCAAAAGGCATTTATTACGCGTGAAATTTCCCAATGACTCGTTAAATGGCGGCCGTTCTACTTCGTTTCGATACCGATTCCAGTACCCTCGCGGTGAAGAAAAAAACAATTTGAAAAATCCTATCGCGCAACAATGCAAAATGTATTACGAGCTCTTTGTACCGGTCGAACAATGAATCTAGAGTGGCTACCGATATATAGTGGTCTAACCTGCTTTCGAGGCCCACGGCACTGCCATATTAATTAAAAAGAAATAATCCAGTTCGCCGGGTTTCGTCTTTGCACTCTCGCTAACCTCCATCAACGGAATAAATCCAGTTTCGATAGCGTATCTCGAACGCTTCGCTATGAAAATGCCAATACGAAGGGGTGTTAAGGGGCAATTCTACAAAACGACGAACATAAATCGAGTTTTTATCTCGCAGTGGTCTTGTACCGATAAATCGTATCGAGTAATCCGTACTTTGTGCTGCTAATAGTTTACGTCTATGAAAATGTCTATTCTATGAACAAGTTATATAGTTTTATAATTTTCTCATTTAGTTTAGTTATATCTTCAAAAACGTCGTGGAAGAATAAATTTTCGATATTGAGAATAATTTACTATCATTTTAAATACATAAAGATATTATTCCTCTGTAAAGGGCTACGAGCAATACATTCCAATTTGTTACTAGATTTTGTTACTAGATTTTGGTTTCTTTTAGTATTGAGTCAATTTAAAGAAAACAAGTGGAACCTAGCTACAATTATGCATTAGTTAGTAAAGCAAACTATCATAGTTCAACACCACTAACAAAGATTTCCAATATCACTGATCATACAGCATGTAGGTTAGAATAAGATGTTTGGAGATTATATATCTCCCCACAGAATGAAAGTAATCATACAAATACGGAAACACGTTAGTATAGATTTCCAATTACACCACTCTGTTTAATGGGACCTTAAGAATTCGAAAAACAAAAGTGGAGAAAGAAGGGAAAAAGGGGCAGTGCATACAATGACACATTCCAATCACGCGTAATGACTGGCCGCTCCTTTGTTACACGCATTCTTCTCGCGAATGACAGTTATGCAGAATACAAAAAGTCACGCGCATGCGCATCCCACAGTTTTTTGAGACACTCGCTTTGATTGCTCGGATGTGGCACGTTTCAAACACACGTAGAAATATATATGTCTATACGAAACTAACCTATAAACATATCTAAGCAAACGATTATTGAACGTACTATTGAATACTTTATACATATTTTACTATGTACTTTATATCTTTACGTACGTAACTAAAGAAATGGAATTTAAACAGAAATTTGTTTCATCTACGAGATATTACGGTAAATACTCTGTTTTGGATGTTTTATATATATTTCTACATATCATTGTCCATTACGTGCATTTTTCCACTTCCAAATTTCTGATAAATGTATAAAAATCAACCTGCTTATCAGCCTCTTCATGACTCATATACCACACATATATGTTACATATCGACTACCTACGTTGTAAAAGATTTGATAAAGGACTATTGTGTACTGCAGTTTTTTACGACTCTCGCAAAACCTTGTTTCCACGATTCAACCGTTAAAAGTGTTTTATATTAATCTATTGGATAATTGAAAAAAGATACGCCACTCTTAATAACGGTTAGGTTTCCAACAGCTCGTTTGCGCCACCTCGTATTACGATTTTTACGAACTCGATCTAAACTGGTCCACGTGACGAGGGTTAATCTATTTTGCATCTGCTACTCGAAATTCGTATCTTTCACAGTGGCCAGTATCGCCGATATCGGAAACCAGTTCCGTCAAAGCAATCGATCTATTCTGCGCTAAAACTGGGAAACACCGGGGGAAGTGGAAGTAGAAAAGGAGAGAGAAAGAGCGAGTGAGTTCAATTTGCAAAATTACGAGGTACCGTGGAAAAAATTGGCGGTCGCGTAACAACGCGCTTGCGTGAACTATGGAACGGTGACCTATAGTCAATCCATTGCGTACAATCACTTGCTTCGTAAAAATTAATCTAGCATATATTATTTTATTATGCAATTGTACTTGTAATTTATAAAAAATAAATACGTTTCTTTCAACTATGAAAGTATAAAAAATTATTGTAGTTTGTATTTTAAAATTTATTCAAACTTTTAAAAAGAAGTTATCTCAAGTCAACATAATCGATAATAAAGCAAAATGCCATAAATTGGCCTACTGTTAGTATAAAACAAAATAGTTTCTAGCTCCTATATAAACATGGCTGCGTTTAAAATATTTCAACGAGAATACGAGGAATGGAGAAAATGCGACTGATCTAACGTAAACGTAAGGAACGTTGGGACACACAAAGGGTCCCCGTCTCTTTTGATTCAAATTTTCCGATCCGTATGATCGTCGAGAAGGGATACGTTCCCCAGGAAACAGGAAAGAGAAAAAGAAAGAAAGAGACAGATATAGAGAGAGGGAAAAAGGAAAGGAGAGAGAGCACACGGACAGAGGGACCGACCGACAGGCTGGAATGTGGCCGTTAAACCGATCCCACCCAGCCAATCAGCATCCCTGTACCGTCGACGTTAAAACGGGTGTACAATATTGCCCTGTTAACTGGTCAGGATTTTGCTCCGATAACTGACAATTGCCATTCTCATAAATTTTTTCAACTGACTTTTTAAATTATTCTAGACACTTCTGGTATTACAGTGGTATCTCATAAACTGATCACAGTTTGTAGTACCTTATTTGGGAAAGTACCTCTTCAGAAAAATATATTTCCAGGTAGTCTACAGTGTCCTCGTTTCTTCTGAATACAATCGAGATATGCATTTGTTTATTTTATATTATATAAATACGTAACGCCAGAAACACTCCATAAAATAAGTTCCAAGAAACAGGTGAATTAACGCGTAACTAGTGTACATATGTAAAATAAACAAATGTGTCAGCTATCCATATCACATTAGTACTTATTAGAAAACATAGATATTTGAAATTTCCTAAGAATATACCTTCCTCGATAACTGACCGGATAAGCTCCCGGTTCGTGACCAGTTAAAGAAGCACTACTGTATACATACCAGAAGAAGAAGCACTAGGAAGCACGACTCGCAAAAGCGTGAGAATAAAAAGTAATCAGAGGTCAAGAAACAGACAGGGCGACAGAGGGTGCTCGCGATAATAACACGGGTCGATATACACCGGGCGTTATTTTGTGGCCCTTCGCGTTCATAGGATTCTCGAACGAATGCGTAACGTATACACAGCGTTAGATGCATATACACTATACGCGTATAGAAACTGGGGTTGCTCTTTCTCGTAACGTGCACCTTTGACTGTCCTCGAACTTTTCTCTCTCTTTCTCACTCTCTTTGACTATGTGGTACCAAACCAGTACAGGCAATACCACAGGAATATGTTAGATATATATGAAAATACGATCGAAGCCAGTAAGTAGTACTTACCTTGCCGCTCTTAGCTGCCGGCGAATTCTCAACGATGTCGTAGATGACGTGCGGCAAACCCGCGGTACCGAGGAGCGAAAACCCGAATCCGGACGAGTCGCCGCGGTTCAGGGTGACCACCAGCTCCTCAGCCATGTTTCGAGCACATTGATCACCTCACTGTCATTTGACGCACCTTCACGAAACCCGCACACCGTACACAAGGATTATCCGACGACTCGTGTTTATCTCGTCTTTCTCCTCTCTCTCTTTGTCAACCACCGTGTGTCACTCTATGTTTAACGTTCCTTACGTGCTCTAGCTCTCTTGGCACACGCACGAACACCCACACACGGACCAGGAAGCAAGGGCCCCCTTCGCGAACACTTTTCGCACTGCACCGCGCGATAGAACCGCGCCGCGCTCTCTATCTCTTTCCTTCCCTCTTCCTTCTCCTTGGTTCTTTCCTCTCTTTCCGTCACCGATGACACGAGCCTCCTACTACCCGATATGCACCGTCGACGATGGACCGCAGCCAGGGATATCGGAACGGACACGTAGAAACGCCACTCCTGCGCTTTTCACTGATACCCGCCTCGAAAACGCGCGCACTTCGTACCTGTGCCTGCGCGAACCGCGGCGGCGTCGCGGCAACCGACCACGTATCCTTGCGGACGACGCAGTCACCTCCACCCTGCCCGGCGAACGCCTCGCGACTGGATGGCGCCACCTACAAGGCATCTTACAGACCCGCCGGTCCTTCACCTCTCCAACTACGTTAGTCAAAATCTGCCGGCAACAATGCGATTGCAAATTACATTACATATGTATATTATATCCAACTTTAAAAACTATATATAGAAAATATATATGTTTGTATCTTTTATTATGGCTCTAATGAATCGTACGATTTTCTGCAGTTTGAAAAATTGCGTACGTTACGATATTGCAATTTGCGGTTTGGAGTATTGAGCATTGTGAGCTACACACACATATACATATATGTTGCAATTCAAATGAAAAAGGTGTAGTCATTTCACTAAAAAAATTAATATATTTAAAAAGTTGTTAATTATATTTAGTAAAATATTATTAGAACGTTCCTATCCAACAAAACCATTACTCAGTCATAATTATCAAATAAAATTTTTTTACTTAACTAGAACGATATCATTAATATAACGACTCGAAATAGAGCTTCAAATTTTTAAACAATACACACAAGCAATAATTTATTAGAAAACTTGAAAACAAAAATGTTTTCAATTGTCAAATTCAAATAATGTATGTGCAGTAATATTTTATTTAACATTATAACGGATTTATAACAAGTATAAAATGTTCGAAGAGTAAAATATATCTATTGATTCTCATGTTTAAAATTATATTTTATAAATATATATAAAGTTAGTCTTAACTTATATATTTCACTTTGTGGTATGGAAAAATAATCGAATATGCAACGCAACTAGAATGTTGTTTTGAATGTTGCAACTTTGAATGTTATTTTGTCCTTCCGATATTCATGACATCCTCCTAATCACTTTCTCGCAATCAAGCAATAATCTGTACAAAAAGAGAGCACTATATTAAAATAAATGCATAAAAAGAATAGATTATTTGAAAATGAAACAACGGACAAGACCAAATTACATCTCGAAAGTTCTTTATACGATCTACCGGCAAGGAGGGCAACCGAAAAGACAATCAAAGAAGAAAATAATTAAATAATAGATTATTAAGTTATTGACTAAAAACGTACGTACAATTATACGAAATTAAAACAGCGTCGGATTAAATGGTGAAAGAATGAAGGAAAATACTATGTAACAGAAACGTCGAAACCTTTCGTAGAGTGACGCGGACATACATCTAATCGCTCTGATTTTCAACACTAAACTGTCACCTCACGCCGCGGTTTGACCCACGAAGCTCGATTCAGGCGAGGAGTGGGGGACCTTTGTTTACAAGCAGCGCGTGAAATATGTACGTATAGGTTTGCCAGATTTACACAGTCGTTTACAGGATAACACCGTGTTTTCCAGGATATGTTTTCAAAACCTACGCTTACAAAAATAAAAAACAATACAAACGTAGACTTATGTTTAGAAATTTGACATACATATCATCATCTAATTTAATATTTAATACATAAAATTGATTAAGAGATATAAAGCCCGTAAATGGTAATTTCTAAGTTCGATGTAAAATAATATTTTTAGTCAAAGATTATAATTAAATTATAATAATGAAAGAGAAAAGAAGGGAAAATGTTAAAAGAAATAAAGAAAAAAGGGAGGGTAATAGTAGGGCAATATATGTATAATGCAAGGATAAAAGAGAAAAGATTATAAAAGGCATGTCACCATAAATAAAATGATCCTCGCGATCAATCAATGATCTGTACCAAATAGATTATCAATTACAAAACTAAAATAAGGCAATATGTTTCGATCGCGAGGAAGCGCGTCAATGGGAGTCGTAAATTCCAGTTACGATTAGAATAATTAACGTCACGAATAGATCGATCCCCTATTTCGATTAGGATAGTAGGGGTGGTTCAGTGAGTACAACATTGCGGTTAACAGGTTATAATATATATATATATTTTCAACAACTTTGTATAAAAGATATTTACGCTGTTGCGTAAGGTATAAGGGAAGTAGACGAATGATTGACAGGTGAGAATCCGATGAAGAGATGTTGACTGTTCTAAAGTTGATGAACCAGTCCCGAGATGTCGACTGATCTGTAATTATAGATCAAGTGAGGTCCAGTGACGATGCTGTTGCAAAGTAAAACTCTTATTCGGTGGTGATCTCCCCACCACTGGTCGCTTGCGAGTGGAATCCTAGGAAACATGGTAAAACCCACGTTTCCCCTATTTTTACCTGATGGAGCAATAACAATAAGGAACCTTTTGAATCGAAGATGTTTCATGCCACTTAACGGCCTTAACAGTAAATCCAGAAGCCTCGTATGACCGTATGACCGTTCCTTAGGATTATTGCGACCCGCTTAATTATATGTGCACGGCTGGTGGACGCCTCGACCGTAGAAGGTCACCGGACGTAATACGATATTTAAACTTGGATTCTGTCTCTATCAAAAGTTATAATGTAAACTATTGGTGATTCTGACAGTCAAGTAGAAGATTAATGGAATACAAATGAAACGAGTCCAAGAAATTTTTAATTTCGATATGACACGATCTAATAAACAATTAATTAAAGATGTATTAGTTAAGCAAACCTGGTAGTTTATAAAAAGTGAAGAATTACTACGTGGTGAAAATCAGGCACATGAAACAGAATGATACGCGTAGATTCCACACTTTTCGGTACTAAAGTGATGTTTCATCCCGCCAAATATTCGTCTAACTGACTAATCAATTGATTGGTTGAGGCAGTTTGGAATATTTTCAATTAAAACCAACGCGAGAAGTTGAAATATTACTGTAATATTTCTTTAATCAACGAAGTATGACATTTTCAGACCATATATGTATGAAGAATTTTGAACGTTTTACTTTTTGCTTTAAAAAGCTAATATATACACATAAACGAACGATTCCTTGGAAAAGCATTGTGATATGAGAGAAAAAAAGAAAAAAGAAATGAAAGGGAAAGGAAAACATGAGAGAGAATATAATGACAGTAAAATGGAGAGACGGAAGAAAATGAAGTGAACATATCAAAATCTGTATTATACTAACGTCGATAAGGTTGCACGTGACATGAAAATGGTAAAGAGAACAGGTAACCTTTGAAACGTGGGACACGAAAAAGCATTGTATGTCATGTTGTTATCCCGTCCTATATCTCGTTTGTGGTCTAGCAACATGTATATTTATATCCAAATATAAAAAGGAATCTTCTTATACCTAACATTACTAACTTCGGTGGTTAAATTGAATATAAATTTCTAAACACATCGCTTCAGAACATTTAACATAGACCTCGCCTGTGTTTTTGATTTTTTGCGCAGTCGATATTTCAGAGGATTGGGTACGAAGAGCTATAAAGAATTGTATATATTCTAAATCTCAAATATCCAACAATGCTATATCAGATCGTTATTTATAGAATTGATACGATAAGAAATATTAAAATATATTTTGTGTACATGGAAAAATATACGCAACTTACGTTTAATTTTCCCGCCACTTCTCGCTAGAGTCTACAGTATCTTTATCTGCTAATAGGACTGAAGTGCATAATACAACGCTAGATGGCGAAGCAAACTTATCTGTAGCTTGAAAATATCAATATTTTCGAGACAATTCTGCAATCGTAACCTGAGTTGCATGTAAAACAAACAGACGACAAGATATTTGTTTGTTTATCAAAACTTATTTTTATAATACATCATTAAATATTTGATGAGCATTTATAAGTAACAAACGAAAAATTTCTCATAATAAAAACAATATTGTTGTTGTACCGGAAATGACAAAGATTAGGAGGGAAAACAATATATTTTTGGCGAAAGTTCATAATTTTATCAAATCCTGTACAAATAGTTAAAGTTGTTATGGAAAATATGATCAGAAATTTATTATAAGGTTGCACAGCAGAACGAAATGATTCATTACCATAGAACAATTAAACCAATGAATAATGATAAATCGTATTCTCGAAATGATTCCGCGAAAAATGAAACCGCCATTTTAAAGCGTTCAAACACCCGTGGCGGCATTAAGTTTCGACGTGTCATCAGTAAATATATAATCGAGGCTAAAATAAAAGAACTTAAATGCATAGAACGTTTAAAAAAAAAATTCAATTTATTTTGACGATGTTTCTGAAATAAATTTATATGGAATTTTATCGAGAAATTCGTCTTTCAACGAACCTGCCAGATAGGGTATAGTCGCCTTCAAAAGTATTTACGTCATAGCTGCCATAAACTCTAGGTACATGTGTTAGATGATAAAATCGAGCAAGGCGCTTCCTAAGAAATATTTTCCTCGTAAAAAACTGATACGATTTTGTAAATACAACATCCTTCTAGGATCAACGGTTTTAGAGTTATGAATTTTCCAAGATCATTTATTCGATGCATCCTTTCGAACGTGTTGATAGTTACTGTACCACTAAAGCGAGGAAGAAACCGAGTGGTCGCTTCGACAGTCGCGGCCTATTAAAATATCGCACTGATTGGATGCAATTACACGTGAATGTATCAATTTTTAGAGACGATAAATACACATTTGTTATATAAACTTATTACATATGTAATATAATACAGATCACTTCATATCGTTAAATATATCAATATATAAAATTCCTTGTTTCATAAACAAAATGTTAGTATTGTTATAGATAAAGATAATGAAGTTCACGATATAGATGATATGAAATATGCAAAAAAAAAAAAAAAAAAATAAATTCCCATTTACAACAGCCATAGTTCATATTTAGTTTAGCCTAATGAAACTGGAATCACAACTGATATTCATTGAACTACTAGTTTTTATGACATATCGGTAGAATGTATACTGATTGTCATATGATGCGACTATATGCCTAACGCTATGAATCTCGAAGTAGTCGCTTTGTACAGTCCATTTCGATAAAACAGTCCGAAGGATTGAGAAAAATCATATTTCGGTCTATTAAATTATGTACATTATTAGCCATTGGTTATTATAAGAAATTATAAAGAGAAAAAAATTGACCCGGTTTGGTATACATAATATCTTCCCAAAATGTCATGTAGCATTATTATAGGTTATTGAGAATATATTTTCTGGAAGTGAAATAGTACTAGGTATACGAGTCGACTGTACTGTAGACGCCACCGGCAGCCACGAGCGGTCGCTTGAAGTACAGTTACAACCAAAATGTTTTTACAAACGTATTGGCGGAACATCAAAATAGCATCATTCGATCGCAAAATTACGAGTGGGGCGTCATGAGAAACTTGTAGCTCTCAAAAAACTAACACGATTTGGTGTATATAGTATTCGTTTTTAACGTATCCCTGCCGAGATATCTGTTTTTAAAGTTTTGCAAAGGTAACGTATTTTCGACTCACTGTATAGGGTGACTGTACCAACGGACGCTACGGGAGTCCGCAGCCGGCATAGGTTCAGTTGGCAGCAGTACGCACAGCGAGAAGGTTTACCATGGCTGATATTTCGAACGAAGAGCTTCGTAAAGAAATCACCGGTAAGTGGCAATATCCTTTGATTTACCATACTCTGATCTACAAATATGATAAAATTAAGTTAGTAATCATTCGTGGTGCAAGTTATTGGTACGTTTGCGACTGGGAATATGTAGAAAATCGGGCTCTTTGCTCTTGCGACGTGACGACTTTAGCGCGCACGATGTGACGAAGTGGCGTGCCCCACGCCGGCCATTACAACCACGATTCATCGTATTTCCACTTACGTACAGCTTTATTAGAATATTGCATCTCCGAACCATTTCGTGTAATCTACTATTAAGATTTTTCTAAAATTTTTCGATGTCTTGGGAAAATTTGGATTCTTCCTTGGTTTTCTAGAAAATGATAGCTTTCCCTATTCTATCCTATAGTATACTGTATGACGCGTCTGACTGTGGTGGCGCGCGCCTGAAGCCATCGCATGCTTCATATCTCGCTCTTTCTCTTGTCTCAACGTCTTTTGCACCGTGAAAAGCGATCTCAGCATGGACCGTGCCCTCATTTTCTAGAATATTTCAACGGATCCTGCTTTTATTTTTTATTTTGCCAGGCCAAATATAGCCTCGTTCCTCGAATTTTACTCGCTTGTTATATAGTTGCTGTTACAACGTCGTATTCCGTTGTCATATTTATTCGATAGCTTTTACCTTTTCCCGCCGCCTCAAAATGGACACAATGTCCATCGATATTTGTTAATGCCTTTTTTTTTTTTACTTTGAATCTCTTTTACTTTAGCTGTTTATCGCCTTAAATTTCTGGTAATAAATTTCCGCCGGAATTGTAAATCACGCCACCGATACGCTCGAACCTTTTAGCTATTTTCCATTATTCCAAGGTCCAATGTATTCTACGATCGATCAGCCGATGTAAAGAAAGTAGTTTTAGAAATACAACCAATTTATTACATTTTCGTGATAAAGTTAACTTCCAGAAATTTTTTTTCTCTATGATATAGAGAATCAGCAACCGGCACAATGAATGGTTGCCATTTTCGTTCAATATTTACTAGCTCTGACGCGGGAAACTACAATACGTTACCCTAACTTTCATAAAATATGCCACATTAAAAATTTTTATGTTATTTAAATAATTTAATAGCATTACGATAATTGTTCTTTTATTAATAAAACTATTATTTATTATATTTCATAAAATTTCACATACTTAACTGTTCATGAATAATGTACAGAATATAAAGAGTAGTAGAATTGAAAGTAAAGTCTATATAAATAAATTTGCCTACCTTTTATCAAATTTTGAATATTTGAGTTATCAAAACAATTTTCTACATACAATGCAACGTTTTCATTTTTATGTTTAGCTATCCTTAAGGATGCGGATCTTACCACCATGTCTGCTAAAAAAGTAAGGCTACAGATTGAAGGAAAACTTGACATAGACCTCACTGAAAGGTAAGAACTCATTTAAAATGTATCGTCAATATTTAGCATAAATATGCCTTTGATAGTTGTATTTGTAACAAAGGAAACAAATTTTCAAAGATATCTATTAAAATTTATAAATATATACATATATTGTTTGGATACCACAGGCACTCTTGCAATTAAAATAATTCAAGTGTGAGCTTATGTGTATCCTAAATGAAAAGAAGGATCTCTGTGTGAAACTGTTCTCTTAAGTTTCTACCTCGTTCCTCCTTCAACATTTTCTTTGAAATTAAATATATTTTTATTAGCAAATTTATTTTATGTTTAATGTGGATTGTGTAATAACTTCATGTATAGGAAAAAGGAAGTAGATACTTTAGTTATGGAGTGTTTGCAAGAAAAACAAGATGGAGCAAAGAAAAAGAAGAAGACTGCTAGTGAAGAATCCGAAGATGGAGAGGAGGAAGAAGAAGAAGGCTCAGAGGAAGAAGAAGAGGAGGAAGAAAAGAAACCAGCCAAGAGAAGTCCTGCAAAGAAAGCAATGAATAAGCGTAAAAAAGGATCTTCTGATGATGAAGAAAGTGCAAGCGATGATGATGCCAGCGATGAGGAATATAATCCAAAAAAACCAAAAGCTACCCCTAAAAAAAGTAGGTAGATCACAAAAATTTTTGCATATGTATATATTCATTGTTCTATAGTTATAACTTGGTATATTTTTGATAGATAAACCTGGCAAGAAAGGAAAAAAGAAGGGTAGTGATAGTGATAGTGATGAAGATTGGGGTAAGGTTAAGAAAGCCCAAGGTGGAGGAGCAAAGAAAGGTGGTGGTGGTGGTAAAGGTGTTGGAGGTAAGGGTGGTTATACTCGTGCTATCACACTATCGCCTGAGCTTTCTGCAGTTGTTGGTGCTGAACAAATGGCTCGACACGAAGTCGTAAAGAAGATCTGGAGTATCATCAAAGAAAGGAATCTTTATGTAAGTGTTACTTCTTGTATGGTCTTTATTTATGACATACTTTGTTTCTAGTGGTCTAACATATTTTCTTATTTTATAGGATCCTAAGAATAAGCAATACGCAATTTGCGATGATGAATTACTGAAAGTAATTGGAGTAAAACGTTTTAGAACTTTTGGTATGATGAAGTACCTCAAAAATCACTTTGTAGATTAAATCATCCTTGAACCACGAAATCTGACAGGTTATAAACATTGTATAACGTATTCCAGGATGCAAAGTGCATCTCTCCATCTTTCTCACACGATACATACATAAATATACATACATACAAACACAAACATATTTCTTGCGACTTAAGACTTTAGCCATGTTTACATCATTCCGATGAATTCTGTTGTCCATGGTAGCTGCTTTGTCTTATTGAATGTTCGCAATGTAGCATCTTAATTTATGGGCATTATTAAAGATGTGGCTCGTTAACATTGTTAAAAGCTGCCCAAAATGTGTATGCAAATGACCCACAGGTAGGAATCCATGATTTGGTCAATGATATAACGATATAAAAAAGAAGGGTCAGTACCATGGACGTGCGGATGATTTCGAAATGTGGAAAACATTAAAATGGCCGATAGTCAATAAGCTGGTTTTAAGTCAAATGTATTCAGAGTTAATGTTCTATCGTTTACCTGGTGGTTCTTGTAAACAGTCCCTTTCACGAAGTATGAAAATACGGTGTGCCGTTGTGGCAGTATAAATGAAGTAGCGAGAACTACTTTAAATTCTTTTAACAATAAATTCTTTTTTATTTTATTACGTGACAGTCAATATCTAAAAAAAATTAAATACAAAGGATTAACAATAGCAATTATTGTGTTTATATTTATTTGGATTTTCTCTTAATCGAAAATTTCCGCCCGAGTATCACACAATATTTTCATCTTTTTATTTTTAATGTTGATTACTTTTCTGCAATGGATGTAACAGAGAGATAAACAGTTTTGTCAACAAAGAGAGAGAGCGATAGAGGAGTAATGGTATGTGGTAAGGCTAAAAAAAAAGTGCGAAAAAAATTGAGAGAAAGATAATGCGAAAAATCAACATCCTGTACCTCTTCTGTATAATTGTTATATTATACACTGAAATTATTACTAAGCGAAATTTAATTGTATTATCATGTAATTAATAATTATTGTCGTAATATAGGTTTCTTGGTGTAAAAAATTGACCTAACTCTTAAGATTTAATGGTAAAATAATGTATTCAGTGAAGGTACAATGCATGCATATTAAAAGTCACAGTATGTGCAGCATTATGCAATGTTGAATTGTAGAAAATAAGATAGGTTGATGATACGAGGTAGAGAATTAATCCTAGTGTGGATATTCACACCTCGTTGTATGGAAAAATTTGTGTATTTTGAATATAAATTAATGAATGCTGGCCTAAATTAATGGAAGCCACAAAGAAATCATTGCAAACAATTGACGATAATGAAAACACTACAGTGAAGATAAAGATGAACGTGTACACAGAATAACAAGTTATAATATCAGTTTGTTTTTTAAATGAAGAAAAGTACAGGTTATGCCCTGATATTTCGTGAATGTATTTGAAAACGTCATTAAAAGATATTGCTTTCATTTTTTTTTAGAGTGCTCTTTGTAGCTTCATTCTATCGTAGATGTCCTCGAACAATCCTATCCAATTCGTCCTTTAAACTAATATAAAATTGAATACATATCTATAAATGTTCGAGTTCGTCTTCTAAGAAAGATAGTACGTGTTGATTATCATCGCGCTTCCCCCGCAAGCCAAAGATATAAGTTAAGAGTTTCTTTGTGTTCATATAATTATCTCTCCTCGTTTGAACTTGTTTATTTCGGGGCGGAGCTGCTTGTACGTAAATACCGTATCGAAAGTTGGATTTATATGTTTGCGTACTGCGTGTTGTACATCGGCTTATAGTTGCCTAGAAAGAAGAGAATGAAATCTTCCCCTCTCCTTTATACTGTTTATTAACAGTACTTACTAAGTGCAATGCTCTGTTTCTTAGTTCCCAAAGATTCGAAGAATAATTTTTGTCAATGGAAGGTGGAAGTATATGCAAATCTGTTTGAACCATTTGATGTTGACAAGTTTTTAATTGAGGTCCTTCTTCCGACAACCTTGTTAATTAATATTTATGTTTTAATAATTTCAATGTGTTTCTTTTTAAATATTTTAAATACTAACACTTCTTGTGTTTGTAGAGCTCGAACATCATCGTGTACTTGAAACAAATACACATATTCAACGTGATTGCGTATGTAATCAAGAGCCTCATAAATGTACCTGTGAAAACTTATTATTTATCCATTTATTTATTTCGATACACTTATGTTTTTATATTTTGACGAAGATACCTATCAGGATCTTGTCCGAATTGTTGGGCTGCTAAAATCGAGCAAAATACGTAGTATTTTCCTCTCCATTTAATAATACCGTTATTCGGATTTCCCGGGATCAATGCTCCGTGCTCACTAACGAACTTCCACGCGCAAAATCCTAGAAACTGATGATGAATTTATTAACCTAGGAAATGTTGTTTTGTACAATCTGTCATCTAGCATATCTAGTTTACATAGTGTATCTTACGTATAATTTTACCTCTAAATTTATATTTTCAAAATCCTTAGTTTCATTAGGGTGATAGATAGTGCACTCGCCGCATTCCCCTGAAAAAGGAATTTATAATTTAATTTGTAGCTTTCTATGCCTAACCAATGTTACAACGTTAATTTGCAATTCATCTTGTTACTTATTGGTTCACCCATTGATTGCTCTAGTCTTTCAGCATCTGTGAGGACTTCTTCGTTAGACAGCATATCGGTCAATAGCGGTTCGTTGTATGCATTCACTGTCTGTTGTATGTTTGGTTCGTTGTAGCCCATATACATATATAATTATATATATATATATATAACAATTACCTTTGCACTCAGACTTTGAAGTTCCCAGAAAAAGTTATTTATGCCACTTAATATAATCACCTCATCTTGAAGTCCCATCCATATATCTGCTAAGTCGATAAACTGTGGCTGAAGAATTCAAGGATAAGACGTAATGTTTTTAAAATGAAAAATCATGCAAAAGATGTACAGTATAATTTCTTACATATACTTTAACAGTAGGAATAGCAGTCCTATATCTCACGGTATCGTGAAGCTTAAACAGACGTCCTTGAAGACGTTCCATATAATTTTGTATCTCTTTTTCGCTTCGCTCTACATCGCTTAACAGTTTCCTATAACAAACAGATTAGTTTTCGAAATTATCATCAAATTAATATTAACAAATCTTAAACGACACACCTGACGTAAATTTCTTGTTGCCGACATGCAGTTAACATTTCGGCTGCCCAGTTTACATTCTCAATTGTATAAACGCCAAATGGTATTAATTCTCTAATGAAACATATTTTTTCGATGGCTGCAGTGAATTTATATATTTTTGTCATTAGATGTTCCAAAAATTCCATAATACAGTCGCGCGTTCTTTTAGTAGCTTTTTGCAAAATAGCTGGCACTAAACAGATATTTTACATTAATGAACTGTTTTTCCATAATGTAGCAATCGTTCTATTAGTCGCCAAGGACTCACAATCGTCGATGCCTTCGCCTCCGCGTTGGTTATCTCTATTAAATAAACGTATTCCTGCAACTATGCACATTAATTCCATTAGCTGTTCTTCCTTCTCACGTTTAGACATCTTTATATACTGTTCTAATTCCGAAGGTTGAAAAACGCTTTGCAGTGCCACCGATACTTCCCTAAAAAAAGTAAACTTTTACCTCCTATTAATAATAACCAGCATCATGAGAACGCGTTTTAATATTGTTACTTGAGCACAGAAGATACAGTAGGATTTCCAAGACCACTTAAGAAAGTAATAACCACCAACATCTTATGGTATAACTTTTCTGACTCCTGTTTATTCGCAAGTTTCTCAGTCTGACAAATTTCCGCCACTAATGGTCCAGTTTTTTGATGTAATCGCAACCTATGGCGCTTAACAGCCTCGTCTATACAAATTAAACATACATATTTCAATGTCCTATATTGATCATTTTGCATTCTCAAAGTTTATTTTCACCTCTATCATGATAGTGCTTTGCAAAATATAATTGACTTTTTAATATCGTTAAACTTGGTTTTTCTTGATCGCATATTTTTTCAACTATCGCTTGAATAATTTTCTTATTATTTTCTTCATCGTCTACCTTAATTTCATATATAGGATTTAATTGAAACAAAGCGAGCTGTAAACACGTAGGAAAAAAGCCATGTCTTGTGTCAAATTAATAATTATTTAGGTTAATTTGATATTGAAATTTCTTGCATAAAAGATACATACCATAAAGGAAATAAAATCTTCAGTCACGTCTACCTCGCGTTCTTGACACGCGATCATTATACTACTTATCAATTCCCTTCGCAAATTTTCCATGATTAAAATCTAAATACAACTGATCATATGAATTAATATTTTAAGTTGCCGTCGACCGACTATATTGGTTTGCTTTCTAAAGTTTGATCGATATCCCAAACACGACCTTTTACATTCAAAGCTTAATGCACGATTACTATTTCATCTATAAAAAGAAATGTCCGTCTTTTTTTTTTAGAAATTTCGTATCGAAGAACTGAATTCTTTTTTTAGCTTTTCTACCTTAATCATTGGACTGAAGATAAAACGACTTTTATTATATTTTTGTGACTTACAATAGTTTATTAGTTGCTGCGTATTTCTGCCATTAATTGATTAACAATTCATATTTGCAGAGGTCAAAATAATGAACTCGTGAATAATAATTATCAAAGCAGAAAAGGAGAGAAAAAAATACAATGAAAAACATACTGAAAGTAATGCACGATTTGAATGTGGCTGTAATCGGCGCGCTTCGAGTTCGGCAAAGTTCGTAGACGTTCGTAAACTTCGATGGCTCGATAAACGGACGAGGTGGGGGCCAAAGCTCCGTCAGAGGTGTCGCAACAGTCCAAACCGACGGAGCAGTCGGGTTGGGTGGCCAGTACGGTGTGGTGTGTGCGTCACGAAAGCAGATAGAACACGGAACGCAAAAACGTGATTACCGGTTGTCATGACGTTCGCGTAAGCATTGTGCATTGCGATTCGCTGCCCAAGAAACATGTTGAGTGATATCTGGTGCTCGAATTCGCTATGTACCGTCAGTGGTGCGACGGTGCAGTGCAAATTAGTGCTGGTTTTGGTACTACTCGCGATTCTACCTGACGTATACACCGAGAGCCATGGTAAGTCATCAAAATTCTCTCATCTTTGTAAAAAGAGGAAAAAAAAAAATAAATACAAACAAACAAAACAGACAGTCAGTCAGAGTAACCGTCGTGTGTCTTGTAGTTTTCAATGGCGCGATTATTCCAACCTCCCTCTAGCTTTGTTTGTTTGGATTACTTTACGTCTTTGAGAGCTAAAAGTTATCACGTTCTTGCCTGCAGCTATTCACTAAATCTTGTAAACATTTGTATTTGAATTGTAATTAAGCATGTAAATTTTACATGATATGTATTTGTAATATTTTTATGTGACAGTCGCGTACCGTTTACTTCGATTGATTATCATATATGCACGTTTATGCCTATACATAGACATACCTATATGTATTGAAGTTTCACTGCTTCGATACACACGTTTCATTGGATCAGACAAATGCTTCTTCTAGTTCGTATCGCCGAGACAAAAGCTATCGAAGTAAAATACGAAAGGTAGGTCGAGAATTGTTTCGATCGTCGAATGTTTAGTTTAGTCGAAGTTGACGTTTATTTTTTAAATAAAGTTGATGGAGAGGCTTGTGTATATTTAACGTATGCGCATATTGTAAAGCGCGCAGGGTGGTAGCTTTCGAGTGGCCAAACAATGCAAACCTTGCTAATGTGAATATAGTGTATTTTAACGTATACATTAATGCGAACGCGTATCCTTATTATCCGATATTCTCCCGATAAAATGCAACCAAGTTAACGTATTATCGTATTATATATTATAATAATTGATATTAGCAACAAAGAAACGTACAAAATTATAGCGGCCAGAAAAAAACAGGTGAAGAAAATCTTCGTTTTGTTTAGGAAGAAGGATGAGCTGGGTGACGTTAGACGGATCGATGAAGATTTACGAGCAAACCATACACCTAAACAGCTAATACTCGCGATCGTAGCGGCAATTTATAGGATATTCCGTTTAATTATTTATCAGAATAAGATGCATATAATAATATATAATATATACATACCTCTCTATAACACAATATGAGACGTCTAATTTTCTTCTTCGATTCGCTATCTAACATGGGTTGAAATATTATAAATATTAATATTCGTATTAGTCTAACGCTAGATTCCAGATTTGAAATCTAAAGAATCAATATTTGAGACTTTGAGATCTCGAAAGTTGGACTGGAAGATTATTATCAGTAGTTTAACAAACATAAGTGGATTAAATCTTTCAGTTGCAACCGACTGATTTAAAAAGCATTTCGCGTTATATTAGGATAAAAAACGAACGCTATGAATTGCACCGTCGCGTCGAGGCCACGTATAAGAGAGTAAACGGTTGACTCGTTGCAAGAGGTTGTTTCTGCGAGTTACAGGCTCGTTGCTTCCGTGAAACAATGTATGCTAACGAATCCGTCGAGCCCCCTCGAAAAACCTCGTCCTGGTTTTCCTGGCAAAACAATATTTTTCGCGTTACGTTTCCCAAACACAAACGGTACAGAAAACAGGCTACGGGTAGGCGAAGAAAGCAGTAGCACTAACAACGGTTTAATTATTCGTGGCGGCGCACGATCTCGCGTCGTGTGTTCGTTATTTTCTCGTCCTTCTCGGAACGCTCACTAGTCCGTGAAGGTACTCGTAGAAAATCCTTGAAAGTGTGCCTATAGTCGGCCGGCTCATCAGTAGCTGTAGGCTTTCCGCGGTAATCCTGCCCATTCGTGAAACGTTTGTCGATCTATAAGTCTGTTGTTTTCATTCTTTTACATTCATACCGTATATGCTATAAAAAAGTTTTTTGAAATTTCATTAACGCTATAATGAGACACACGATGTCATAATTGTATTGGTGAAAATTGAGACCAATGTAAAAATGTACATGTATACTATTATTACAGAACGTTTACAGCATCAAACGAGATTAACGAAGATTGAACGTACATATTACTTTGTGTATGCGTTGTGAAACGTTAAACAATATACATCCCTCTTTTACGTAGTTACGTTCGTAATTGCACATTAATGTAGGCTAATTAACCGAGTACCATTAATAAGCACAGTATTACGATGCTTGTTTATCGAATGTTGGAATAAAATAACTGCTGCATAGTAAAATATCGATGCAAATGATAACCATGAAACATTGACTCGAATGAAAAGTCAATAAAGACAGAGAAAGTTCGTAGGTAGTGGACGGATGTCTGGGACGTCCGGTGTGTTCGTATGATTCATTGGGCGAGACGAGCTTCAGCTACACTCAAAGTCAACCCGATCGTTTGCCTCTAATCGATGATTAATCCATCCTCCTTCAATGCGTCGACATGGTCGAGTGGTTCTTCGAGTTGACGAGGTGTGTACGTGTATACCATCTCGTACTTTTTGGCTTGCGTTGCCCACATTATCCGCAAGAAGTTCGAATCATCGTGATTTTCGTTTCTCCTAACGCGAAAATATTTTTCAGCGTCGGTTTCGAAAATAGGAACTTACAGTATAAACTCTCTCTTTCTGTCACACTGTCGTTTAAAAGTATCCGCACACTGCTTCTCTTTGACAAGTTTATGGAAAAAAGATTTACTTAATTATTCTAATTTTTATTATTGCTAGTTATGCATGGTAGAATATTATAACGCAATGGAATTGATTTTTATCGTAATTTCTAACATTAAATGGTATTTTGTTCGGAAAACTCCTTACCCGTAAATTGCTCGATTTTTCAAACTATGAATTAGACGAAGAAGATTATTTTTCTATAACAAGCAATCATTTAATTGGAAATTTATAAGAAATTTCGTTATACAGCTTTTTAGCAAAAGGATTAATTTGCATTTGATTTGAAAATTTGGAAAAATTCCGTACTATTAAAAACTAATACAAACCTACCAAATCTACTCACGAATGGTAGTCGAAATAATTATGCGTTTCTTTGATTCGGTAATGCTCAGATTTCAGAGATTAGCGATGCCTGACAAATAATAGAAAGAACGTCTCATCGTCTGTTTCTCAATCCATCGTTCCGCTTTCCAATCGAAGTGATTCAAACGAGTTTGAGAAACTCATTGAATCGTATTTGCGAATCTGTCATCCTCTACTGATTAATCTCTCCTTTCCATTCGATTTTCGATCACGTTTAATCAGAAGTCGCTTGTCTTTGCTCTTGTCTTTGTTCATTCTTAAAGAACTTGCTGCGATTCAAAAACGCGAGAGTCAGGGGTTAAGTAGAACGAACGATTACCATGACCACAACGCTACGATCGAGTCAAGCGAGAATGATTCATGAATAGAATCATTCTATATTTACTTGGAACGAATTAACGCAATTTCCATGATCGTCAAACGACTCAGTATATGCATACGGATTGTATCGGTGCGGCGCGACGTTCATTTAAGTGGTTGATCGTAAATATAAGCGGCGTCTAACGGGGAAGGTCGATTCACCGCGACTTCCGCTTATCGGTGACTCCGCTTACTCTCCAACCAGTCGATTTATGGGCTCTCTCGTACTCTCGGCACTCACGACGTATACTACTGTTCATAAATATGTTGGAACCTTTGGTCGATTTGGATTAACGATATATAAATGTTACTAAAACATATGGTAATTATGCGGTTTCATGATTTTTCCAAATTTCATTATTTGACTCGAGTCTTTTCTTTAAAAGCTCTACTTTATTTTTAATCGGTATCTTCTTTGCCAACATATACCGTTGTATATCTTTAGACCGTATTTGTACAATTAGACTTCGTGTTGAAGGTCTTCGTGGCAACATATTACAAGTATTACAACTTAATATCTTGTCCAAACGCTTGATTACACATTCAGAACAAAAATTTAAACAAGAAATCGATCGAGGGAATACGAGAAATTAATATACCTCTTATTATTTTTATTATTAAGAAAACAGCAGATTGTAAAATTGTCTTCTTAAGTGACAAAGGCGGTTCAGTTTAACGCTTGAAGATTCCGTTTGTAACTTTTTTTTTTTTTTTATATATTTTACGACGACTCCGATAGAGTAAAAATCGTTCTGCTCTTTCTTACATTCTGTCAAAATGTAAGTGTCTATATACTTTTGAACAGCACTGTAGAATTCTGAAATTGTTTTTCGTATGCCGATCGTGCGTTTCCTGTTCCCGGCGACCGATATTAGGATCTATACCGGTTTACACGTACCAGAATTAATCAACGCCGATGATTAACTTTGATATGCGAAAAAAGCAATGTCGTCTAACTGTAAACCACGAACACGAGTTTCTCCGTTACATCGAGAAACATTTGCGCACGTGTTCTCTGGTTGGAAAGACTCGCAAGAAGGAAAAGACTCGCAATTGCGTAGTTCCATTGTCGTTGTTCTTTTGCCTTTGTTAACAGACACGTATCTGCCAATTTGCAAGAAGACTGTAATTAAGAATGAGTTTACCATTGGAACAGTTGGTGATTAGGAAGTCTTATCTCTGCCGGGTCAGCGTTCGTTCAAGATCGCCCCATAGCTTTTACATTCTGTTTGAAAGTAGAACATCGGAGATGTCGAAATTAAACCGACATGATAATTTCTTTTTATGGATTAATTCCCATAACCAATAATTTGTGAAATTTCTTTGTAAAATTCATGTTTTA
Organism: Bombus campestris; assembly: GCA_905333015.3. Classification (NCBI taxonomy): domain Eukaryota; kingdom Metazoa; phylum Arthropoda; class Insecta; order Hymenoptera; family Apidae; genus Bombus; species Bombus campestris. Next base: position 10,489,642 of record HG995135.1, read on the forward strand.
TTTTCAATTTGATAATTCTGTTATTTATATACAAAGACTTTAATCAAGATTTTATTAACGTTAATAACTTCAGCCTTGTAAAATATTATTAGAAATATTAATTTATATATGCAAGAGAGACTATGAAATTAGCTGAACGTAATTAATCCGTAGTGTTTACATGATAGGTATTGTCATTTGGCTTTGAATGTTTGCAGTGAATAAATAATTTGTTTCCTCGTTTCCACGAAATCGGAGAGAGCACAGTATTGAAAGCACGTTGATAATCGATGTGTATCAACGAATGCGAAAACCGTGAATAAATAGGAGAACAGTACCGAATTCTTGCTTCTACGCGCAGTAATAATTAATCATGCGTTCTCGCCGGGCAAAATGAGTATATTGGGCCATGTCGACGATTCACTTTGTGTAAAAACACATTACCTGGATTTAATGACACGGCACTCGACATCGCAAATTAGTGATACGTATGTATGTTGCGCAATTCGGGATTACTTGTCGTGAATTCTGCGAAAATGTTCATCAATTCTCTCTACTGAAAATAATTGAATCGAATCGAGCCCCAATAATCTGATCCAGTTCTCTTCGTTTATTTGAAAATCCAACGATCTTGTCGCGTGGAGCGTCCAACAGCGATCGAAAATCGTTAGAATGAAATACCGGCGATTCATTGGACAGGGGTGATCGACGATTTTCATTTGCACGAGTCTTGATTAAACGTTCCCCGAAGCGTCTGTGACGGGGCAACAATGCGGCTGCGAGAAAGGCAATGGAACCTCGCCGTGCCACTTTACATTCTTCTTCATTGTCAGGCCGTTAAAACGAGCCGCACCGCGTCGCGTCGAGATCACCGTCGGGCAAGGAAAAAACTGTCGCGGCGTCCGTGACGAGGGTGCGATACCCCTTCACCCTATCCGGAGCCCGAAGGAGAAACGCGTCTCCACAAAAACCACACGCTTTGGATGTTCCATTTTTTGACATATATTGCCACAAGTATTAGAATGTCTTTTTATTTCCTACTTCAACCATGCACAAACCAAACTGATCAACTCCATCAGATTTCATTCGATTCTTCAGAATCAAACGATAATACTGATAATTATTAGTATAATATATGGGCTATCCCGGGGTTTAATAAAGAAATATGTTCTATGGATATATATTCTAAGCAAAAGATAAACAAATCTTATTTAGAAAGTTGTAACAAAAATACAAAGAGAACGAAGTAGCAAATTTGCAGTTACTATGTTATGGGACAAAAATAGGGACTATATGGGACTTAAAATTAACATAATCATAGCGGTGTTAAAAAATATTCCCCGCTCCTATCTATACGAAAATGACTTCATCGTCTAACTATTGCCATGAAGCTCATACTGATTTTACTTCGCCTTACTGAGTTAATCTAGTCGAGCTTTATGTCAACTTAACACATGTATCGATATTTTGTATTTGATATGTTTTTCTTGTTGGATTTGTTTTCTTATCGGCACGTAAAAATCCAATGACGCGTTCTGATACTTATGGTCGACAGTCTATGTCGCAAATGGAGATTCTATACGTTTTTGATCGAGTCACTGCCGGACATTGCGGCTGAAAGCTTAAAACTTCGTCGGACAAGGCTTTTAGATAACGTTGGAAAGTTTTACTTCGTGTCCTGTGCTCCGCTACTCTTCTGCTCTTTTTTTTTTTTTTTTTTTTTTTTTTTTTAAGGAAATCCGGTCGGAGAATCGATGTTCCGTAGCGGCGGAAATCCGATTAATTAATCCCGGCCAAAATCGTCTTAGATTTTTTTACAAAGTTCAGTGCCTCTCGAAGGGATTCGGTTCTGTCAACGATCGCAAACTTTAGTCACAGCGTATTTACTTGTTCTGCTTGGACCAATGGCCCGGTCATCTATCAGTGAAAGTCTTATATCTTTGCATCGATAGGCTTTTTCCATTTTTTACTCGATAATATTAGGTCGTCCGAAAAGTTTCTTTCGTTTTACATTATTTTGTCGAATTACGTATGATCTATTTTGTTCAATCAAGATAAAGATCACAACGTTCGACAGATTAAAAGTTGTAAAAGGCGTGTCTGTAAAAGAAAGACACTTCTCGGACAATCTAATATTAAAGTACAAATTGTATTTCTCGTATCTTTTCCCTGAAATCTTCATTTGTGAATGAAAATTCAAGTATTCGTGATGACAAATAACAATTTTACCTACCAAGTATCACGAGATTAGACTAGATATTCCTTATATTCTCGCATATTATGCGCATTCCGTGTATTTTTACACTTTCAAATATCCCATAATTGCACAAATAACCGGAGTTTATTTATCGTAAAATGTTTGCAAACACCGTACTGATACTATTCAGAAACATGTTTTCTGACGTTTACGCGCTTTAACGAGTCTACTATATAAAAACATATTCATCTTTACAATGAGAAATACGTGCGACGACACGATAATTTCCGCTATAAGCGTCTCGTTAATTGTGCGGCAAGCGTAGTTAGTAAGAAAGAATAAGTCGATTGTATTTAAATTGCCGCTGCTGTATTTTATTCGTTGATTTTCTATCGATATGGCGCGTCAGTGTCTGCTACGATCTGCACAGAAATAATCACGCAGCGAAACCTGGCGTATGGAAATTGTTCACGGGACGATCGTAGGAAATCTCAATTGCTAGACGAGAATTTAAAGCAACGGGACGGGCGTAGGAAAGGCAAGCCGTTAAGGCAGGGCTCAGCAACGGGTCAAGAGCGTTAAGCTCAATGAGACGACGATCGAGGCGACGAAGAGGCTCGTGCCACGTGTGGGCAGAATTTTATAAACGATACGTGCCAGCCGTGGGCGAGCCGTACCAGCCGACGCATCGTTCGCAACATCCGCAGATTATCGCGATTTCAGTTGTTCGAAAAACCCCACGCTTCTTTTCCAACTATTCTGTCCACGATTTCTCCACGTTCAAACTAACTTTTATAGTTCCATCCTGAACAAACTTTGCTCGAGATCTCTTGAATCTCAGAGAAATCTCAGGGAAGCGCTACAAACCGCTTTCGTCCTGTTCAAGTTGATTAATGGCACTATCTGTAGTTCGCAACTCCTAGAATTCATGCTTCTACAAAAGTATTTAGATTTTAGTAGATTTTTATAATCTATCCTCTGGCATTGTTACGCATAGCATGCTATTTAATCGCCTAATATAGTTTAATATTACTTTGTCAGGTTCTATGCTTAATTACGTTCGAGTCCCAGGGGTCATTGAAAAACAGAGTCGAAAATCTCGAACAGCGTGATAGCGCTTGTCGTAATCGATTGTGCAGAGAAACAAGCGGCGCAATAGCGCTCGTCATATTTGTTACTTTATGAAATACATCTATATTATTATATATGCGTACTATTAGTTTATAAGTATCTCAAGTTTTGTTTAATAAAAATTATTGAGAAGTTAACAATGAAATACAAAATACCGTCAGTCGTCCGTAGCGTTCAAATGGGACTTTTCGACACAAAATCTAAACAGCGCAATCGCGCTGCTTGGCACTCAAACGGTTAAATTTACATTCTCGGATCTCATCATTTACTATCAACAGAGAACATGTATTAAATTAGAAAATAATAATAATAATAATAATTAATAACTTTAGACTATGAGAAACCGGAAATGAAGTTCGTTCTTAGTCTATCTTATCTTAGTCGATGTTATTTTTGCAGTCGTTAAAATCGTGTCACATTCGATCGGTCCGCTCGATTCGCGGACAATGAAAGTTTCATCGATCGACCTTCGAGACTCCGGCAATGGGCAGAGTCCTAGATTCCTCCGCTGTGTTGGTGTTGCCAATGTCGGAATTGATTTTGAAACAGGCGTTCTTGAAGGAAAACGGGATCCGGTTTCCGAACGAAACGGTGTCTCTTAATCTCACTGTGTTTAAAAGCGCGTTTCTCTACGTAACATACGGACGCGGACGTTTACTGCGAGAGACGATCGTAAAGCTTTCCGCTGGCGAAGCGTTGAACGGATAGAACTAAAATAAAAGTCCAGCTGTGGCATATGGGCGCCACTATCACGGTTTAAATTACCATCAGTTTACTCTTTCACCCTTTCTCCATGGCTGGAGTTCCCGCGAACGAACCGGTTCGACGCCCAAGTAACCCCGTCACGCACATTTGAAATTTAAAACGAGTTACGCGAACGTTTAAACGTACACGGTCGAGGACGACTCTACTTTCAATTGTGACGAAAATACCGCTTCTTTTCCTTCTTTTCTTATTCTGCTAACCGTGGCAATAAGATCTCGAGCAATTGCAATACCGCTAAGCCGAAAATACATCGTACACCTTTTTGTCGATTCTGTTCTTCTCGTTGGCAAGTGGTTGCATTTTCATCCGAGGATAAGAAATAAGTTTTCTTCGAAGTCCCATTGTAGCCTGATTTCTAGAGTCTCGTTCGTCCCAACATCTCAAACGTTGCACCGTTATTTCTGACAGTAGGTCGTGGCAATTGACACGAGGGACTCTCCCTGACTCCAGTCCTGTTTAACCATCCAGCCCTATTTTAAGGAAAAACGAGTCGGACAAAGCGTATCACGATGAAATGTCTGATTTATTATTAGAAGTTTAATTACCCGACTTCTCCATTTTTCCAATTTTTACATTGCTTATTACATTCACGATAGTCCTTTTATATTTGCATTGAGAAATAAAATTAATTCATTCCACTTTCTATTCTCACTTTCTATTTTTCTAAAAATATATATATATAAATTTAGCCATGAACCGAACAGGCAAATAAACTTGCTTCGCCCTTTTCAAAAATTGACGATCATGACGATTCAGTGTTTCATTCAATGGTTTCAATCCATGATTACAACACTATACATTCTCTCTACTCTTTTCCTACCTTTCGTTTCCGAAATTGATCCGAAGTGTGGCTTCTAAGCGATTCATATGTACTCTATAATTAGTACTGTCCACGAAGTATGAAATTATGTGTCGATTAATTAAACACGATACAGGGGGTGTAAACAAGCAAGCAAAATTATACAGATGGGGAGAGAGAGGCACGAAGGTAGTGTTGACGATGCAACAACGTGGCCAGGCGGCAATCATCGAATCCCCTTAGCGAGTGGCGTTCATTGTACTTCCGAGTCTCATTGAAGCCCGGCTATTTCCGTCGAGGCTTTCCAAACACGCCGACCATTGGAACGAAATTATGCGACGCGTGCCAGCAGCCGCCATATGCTCTCGAATTAAGCTTGCTTTGCGAACTCGTGGCTTGGACCCGTGAATGCCCAGGAAACCGACGACCCCCTGTTCCAATTCCACCTAGAGGATAATTGCGCGAGGAGACAATGGCCTGGTTCACAAACTTGACGACTCGTTTCGAGTTTCGAGTCGGTTTACGACTCGACCGCTTAATCGCTGCTCCCAACCGATTCGCGTCGATGTCACGTAGCGTTACAGATGTTCTTCGCGTCGACAAACGTTCGTGTCCTTCGGCAGCCCGTTATTTCACGCTCGTTGTTACTTGTTGCTCGCCAGATGATCGTTATTCGGAGTGGACCAATGTTGCTGAAACACATTTTCCATCTTTCCTCTTCCATGTCTATTTATTGCTTCTCTAACATTCTCCGCGCTTTTTGCACTATTTTCGTCGAATAGTAGCTTTTCGTCGTCAGAAAATCCTTTGGTTTATACTTGTTTGCGACTGTTGTACTTGAGGAAACAGTACTTGTCGTACTGAGGAAACAGTATGCTATAATGAGTCATGAAGAGCATCCATATTATCCTCCCTCAATTAACAACTTTGAATAATTCATATGTTTTCGCGAAACAAGTTTCATCATTTTGAACAACGAGAATGTTAATTAATTAAGCTCCATTATTCCAACATCCGCATCATTCAGGAGAATTTTAAAATTAGCGTACGAATGTCTATGATTCATTGTATTTTCAGGAACGTTATACATTTTATTATTATTGCATAACTTTGGCCTATTATTTGATTGTTCGATCTTTCATCAGGTAAATCTGTTCTCCTATAGAAATGGAAAATTATCTTCCTCCGCTACAGACGTGGTTCGAAAATGTCAAGAAAGTAGGTACAACACAGATTGCGCTACAATAATCACGAAGTTAGCAAGGTGCGACGTCACGTTTCACGTTCATCACATTGCGGTTTGAAATAATTGTATTCTATTGCGCAATCTCATTTGCATCCCAGTCGACTGCTCTCCAGTTTTGCGGTGACGCTTCTTATTTCCGGTCGAGTCTCCTGTACATTCTTTCAAGGTGACATTACCAGCCATCGTGATCGTTCGAATGTTTTATTGGTTGTTTGCAAGCGTTGCATCCAGGCGGCGGATTTTCTTCTCGTTGAACGATTCAGCGGTCAATTCGGATCAAGCCACCGGAACAGAGTCAATCTGGATCAATTATGCAAATCGCCGTGTTACCGTTAAATTGCATCCGCCGAGTGCGATATTAACGTCGGACTTTTCATCGTGAACGCGAAAATTATACGACACTTTGATTTTTCTCTCGCGTTGTCCCACGCTTCAAAGTTCCCTCAGCGAAAATGGTTATCGTGGAATCCGTTTTTGGTCGAGTTCGTTCAGAGAATGCGACCACCTCGAACACATTTCCTTTGAGTTCTAGTTCGCATCTCTGTCGAGATAAACGCAGGCAAGAGTTTTTACGAGAAGAGCGTTTCACACTTTTATGAGAATGTAGCGCGGTTCGATTTGTCGTAAGAATCAAATCTTACTCGGTATAGTAGGATAGGGTTATTTAAGCTGCTCAGAAACCATACTGCTCTAGCTGCCATAAATCGAAAAGTATAGAGAATAACGATTATGTTATAAATATTAGTTCGTAGAATTTATTTGTTATTTGGAATTTACGATTCTTTATACCATTTCCTTCTGATAAATATAAACTTGTGAAATTAAGTAATATTCATCTTTAAGAAACCAGACGAACAGGTAAACCGCTTTTTAACAGTTTTGTCCCACTTTTTTGAATTTCTTGAAAAATTGAAGGAAATATTTGTGATGAATCATACGAAGTTACTGTACTGTTAAATTGACAAAGTAGGTCCATACGTAAAAACAGGCACTGGTCACTTTATAAACGATTTATAAACGAAGTACATCTAAAAAAGATTCGTGTATTTAACACTAGAACTACCGATAGTTAACACGAAGCCATTTCTACCAAAACCAGTGAAAATGACTGGTCTTTAAATAATACGTAATAATAGAATATTTTTTATATTTATTGATTCATTACTTTCTTACGGAAGGAATTCCATGTTATGTAGTACATTTTTGATATTATTAATCCATCATCCTTAAACGAAGGTTGACACACTTATAGAATTGTAGAGCCAGTCATTTCCACTGGTGTGGTATTTCTAGTGTTAGCGTCTAACGATCTATCCGGAACTTTTCTGATAGCTGATATCATCATATCGAATTATACGCGGTAAAAATTTAAAAACTTGTGGGAAGTTGTAGAAAACGAGGAAAGTGGTTAATTGGTTCGATAAACAGATTGCAGGAATCTTTTACACTTTGACCGGTATTGGTATAATTGGTAGCCTTGATACAAAATTATTTTCAGTTTGGAATACATAAAAAAGAAAATAAAATTCATTATACTATTCTTTTAGTTATCGTTGCGAAAGTCATTACGTCATTTGCGGAAAAAATATAACACGAAGTAGGAATTTTAAAATGAAATTGTATAACCAGCCAATTTGACTGGTGTGGTATTTCTAGTGTTGATGTATTATATTTAGTACGACTAGCCGAATATTCAGTCATAATTTGATTCAAATAACTTGAGTAATTTAAGAGAAAATAGGTCATCGAGTTCGGTAATTTTTAGGTATAGGTAGAATTCGGTTAAGAATTCTCTTAAGATCAGGAAAAGATGCTACTACAGAGAAGTAGCTACTAGAGAACAGTAAAAGATACGATGAAACGATCGAATTGCACCATTTCGTCTATTAGTTAGAATTCCGAAAACCTGGATTGTTGAAATCTGTCAGAATCACAAGTAGCAATCTTTATGCTTTGAGTCGAATTAATGCGAGGGCTGGCTTTTCAAAGCGTTCTTTATACTTTAGCAACCACTTCTTTTAGATTCTCGTATTCATCGTTGAAACTTTACCAGCCAAACATCGACCAGATTCCACGAATTTTTCTCCTCATCAGAAGTCTATCTTTACTTCGTCTTTATAGCTGTCGTAAAGTCGAACCAGTGGTCGATGTATTTGTTTTCAAAAAGATCGCCGTTCCTAGTGAAAAAGTTCTCTTGAACTCTCTATAAGTATCATTGCTCTCCGTGATGCATTGAATACAATTGAGATGCTTTCAACTCTCTGACTATCAACCAGCTGCACATTTGATCAATTTCTTAATTTCATTGAACAAGTACACGGTTAATGTTCAATTAAAAAAAAAAAAAAAATCAAATTACCTACTTCTATGAGTTGATTTATTACAAAAAGATCACGTAGATGGTAGCAAACCACAAGACAAAGTTTTAATTAATCGAAAACGTGTATTAAACTTCGTAGCATTTAATAATATTTTCGCATCAATACGCATATTTGATACCATAAAAATAGAATGTAGGTCTTGATACAGAGTCTATATTTAATACGTATTTAATCACTCCGCTTTTCTTGATTCTGGTTCATCAAACGATGATAATGTTAAAGCTTGAGGCTCCTCGGCAGTGTTATTTCATTTCTATGACCGTGACACTGAAAGACACAAACTAAAGGATACTGAAGTCTTAAACATAGGGGTTGCGGTTTGCAAACAATCTTACTTTGTCAATGAATTTTAGTATCGCGTAATGATAAAAATTCTTTAACTCTTCGCCTTATCCATAAAGTAAAATACTGAACACTTGTGACGACGATGAGCAGAATCTCTGCCAGATGAGAGAGAAATAGTTTTCTGATGTGCTATCTCTGATTAGGGAATTCCAGTAGCGTTCTATGTTTCGAGATCGTCCGTTAGTCCGGAACTCGAAGCCGTGTTGCGGATGTCCGATGTCTTGAGTAGTTCTCGGAAAGATTCCGAATTACATATTCTTCTTCCTCTCTCGACCACAGTTCTGCTCATCACGCGTGACTAAAGATACAATAAGTTTCACGTTGCGTGAATCATCGCACGAGAGGTCACGTTCTTTCTTCCCAGAATCATTTTACGGTTCGAGTAGTACTTACATCGTCGGATGCGTTGGAACACCTCGATGTGTCATAGAAAAAAGGAAAGAACGAACGTTCAAAGAGGAAACAGCGTTTGTCAGGAGGACGAGCGTTTTTAAGGTGCGTGGAAATCTTTGTTACTTTTCACGTTACTCTCTCTCTCTCTCTCTCTTCGTTGTGGCTTAATTCGAGAAAAGAGAAAACATCAAATCCCGATAACCAAGATGTTGATGCATTTTTGAGAACTTTGCAGATCCACGAATGTATAAAATTCACTAGTAAAATTTACATATTTAATTCGGTATATTTATTAGATTCTTAATATGTCGCTGTATTAAATACACGACCATCCATAGCTAAAACGTTTTACCTACCATTTCTAAACTGAGGAAGCCCGAAGTTTTTATCATTTTCTTTGTGCCATCTCTGCTTTTCCTGCTCCTCAATTACGTGAATTCTGTGCATTTTTGCAGCTTTGGAATTTTCCAAAAATGCATCAGTTTTCCCGGTGTAATACTATACCTTCCTCGCAGATGACAACGCAATTTTCTCTGTTGCCCAGCTTTCGATCCATATCGTCGGATAAAATGAAAAGGACTTTGCTACCAAGAACGTCGAATGACTTCTATGACTCACACAATACGTCGTCGGAGCGTTCGGATCTTCGCATCGATCGACCGATCGATCGAGATAGTTTTTGTAATCCCACCGTCGTGCTCATTCGTTTGTGGTAGCCACGTGTCCCTTGGTTTCCCGATTACTCTTCAGTTCTTCGCAAAGAAAAGAACTGTAGAAGGGTGTGGCGTAGCCTGAGAGGAAGACTGGCGTCGCCACGTGATCCAAATCTATTCTCGGCTTAACAATGGATCACATTCTTAAGGCGACTGCTAGTCTAGACTGTATCTTGGAAACCGTACTACCGAAACGTCTCTTCTTTTTTTTCGTTTCATCAAGGCATCCGACTACAGGTCTTCCATCCAAGCGTGATTCAATGTCATAAATCAAATCACTCTATTTGTTAGCTAGACTATTTGCTGAAGACTATTTGGATGTTCAATTCGATTTTTCGCGTTCGCCGTGTTTATAGAAATTGCACAGGATTGTGTTCCTTGATTCAGAAAATTGGGAAATCTATTGGAAAGCAATCGAGTGCAACCTTGAATCTGGTGTGACACTACTGTTATACAGGGTGGTTGGTAACTGGTGGTACAAGCGGAAAGGGGGTGATTCTACGCGAAAAAAGAAGTCGAAAATACAGAATAAAAATTTTTCGTTCGAGGCTTTGTTTTCGAGAAAATCGACTTTGAATTTTCGCTCGGTACGCGTGCACTTTATCGCGTCTCGTTATAACGGATCTCACTGTAGATCGTTGTCTCGATGGATATTATCGCGGTTTAAGTTTGTTTTTGCCGTAACGGAAAATTAGGAATACATAATGAAATAATATAAAGTAATCATAAAGTTTGTTATTACAAAAATTGCTGAAAATGTTGCCCATTCTGCCGAACACATATGTACTTCTGCTCTTCTGATTAAATTTCTATGAACACTTTCCAACGTATTCGATTGTTTTAAAGTATGAAAGGCTACGATAATCTTTTCTTTCGATTGCTCGCAACTTGCGATTTCTTCGGAATGGACAATTGATTTAATATGGCTCCATAAATAAAAGTCAAGCGGAGTTAAGTCAAGAGAGCGTGGTGGCCAAACTATTGTTCCAGCATGACCGATCCAGACTTGGTAATGTTGGTTTAAAAAATCTCTCGCACGACGACTAAAATGTGGCGGTGCACCGTCTTGTTGAAAAATTAAACTTCCTCTAGTTCTCAGCGGTACATCTTCTAATAATTCCGATAGTTTGTTTTGTAAGAAATCGAAATATGCTGCTGACGTTACATTTCCTTCGAAAAAATATAGCCCGATAATTAGACGTCCGATTATGCCAGCCCAGACGTTTACGTTCCATCTTACTTGAAAATTCAAAGTCGATTTTCTCGAAAACAAAGCCTCGAACGAAAAATTTTTATTCTATATTTTCGACTTCTTTTTTCGCGTAGAATCACCCCCCTTTGCGCTTGTACCGCCAGTTACCAACCACCCTGTATACACGTGTATAGTGGTTATACATATATATGTATACACTACGTTCCTCGTCTAATTCATATAATACATTCTCGGTGAAGTTTATGTTAGAAGATTTTTCAAACTAACGCGTATCATTCTTAGGTACAGATGGTTATTTTGCAAAATAATGCAAAACCGTGATCGATTAATCGTTTCTTTGGTAATTTAAATAATTATCATATTTTATATGAAACTAAAAGGCGTCATAATACTTATGAACTGAGATTTACGTATCACATCCGGCTCGTTTCAATTCATATCAGATATGCGTGCTAGTGACGTCGATATGTTAGTTGCACGCTGTACAGCATCAAAGGATGTACGACCAAACGTTGCTGGTTCGATGGCTTGCTGTTAAGTGGGCGATAACTTTTATTCGTTTTCGATGATAAATGAAACGACGAGTATCTATGCTCGAATGAGAGCATAGACACTCGTTGTGTCGCAAGAAGAATAGTAAGTAGACCATCGAGCTAGAATAGGAGTCGATGCATTGCGAACGAACGCCTTTCCATAGATCCGTGGCCAAAGCATCGTCGCGTCTGTTTCTTCTGTCAAGTTATTCCTGTCGTGACAACGATCGTAGTATTTCTCGTAGGGTTGTTCGCCTAAAAGTAGATTCAGTGGCACGCTTTTAAATTCAATCGACTGGATTCTAACCGCTGCAGGATGTCTCGTGGTTCGAAAGCTTCCGTTTTCCGCTCTCCGATACCATCTTTTCCTTATGAAAATTTTCCTCCAAAGGTTCCAGGTGATTCAGCATGTCATAGTTTTCTGAATATATAGTGTTTGATCGAAAGCTATCACTTTACTTTCATATATATCGCAAGTCATCGAATTACAGTAGCATCTGGCCTATACGAAAATATTAACGCGATATTAACTTATCTTCGTAAATGAACGCGTTATACGTAATGTATCAATTATAACGAAAATTACACTCAAAAATTGAAATTGTAACAATTAGAACATATTATATAAGTTAATAATAAATGTTGAAAAAGCTAGTGAGGATCATCGCGTTCACCCGTTGGATTATATTCTCTGAACGAAAGATGATAGTCCGCTTGAAGGCAGCTTACGAGAAACGAGACAGGGCAGATGTTTCGGAACCAAATGGTTGGCGATCGAATTAAATACGGATTGAATTCTACCTCTTCTTGTAAAATATATCTTCGGTAACAATATTTTCTGTCGAGTTGGTCTCGTACCAACTTGACAGATTTTTACTCGATTCTTTTCAAATGTCTCACTGCGTTCTATGGAAACTTACCTCCGGTGTTTACGGACTCGCACCTGGACTCCTCCATTTCCAACGAATTGTTCGGTTTTACCTGCATCCCTAGCCGGCCTCGATCACTCGTAGCCCATCTGTCGATCTTAATCGGCACGCACGTCTAGAAAAATGGTTCTCAACTCGCTGTCCCCTACAGAAAGTGTCCCGCGAAAAATCCAAATAGCTTTAGCGGCATTGTTCGATAAATTATTGTAAGGAATAGCCAAACAATCTCATTTTTTTCCCAAGTACATTCCTCTTAGCGACGATTAAATGAAACCTTCGCATAAAAAAATTTGATTCTTTTAAATCAGTAGAAGTGCAAATGAAAAGTTGATGTTACGTTCTTATAATTGCCATAGTCCTCGTGTGTGGTGAATCAGCCATTCTCGTAACGGCATGGCAAGAGGAAATGGGAATAGTGTATCATGAATGACGAGGGAGTAAATTTTCGTGGCACGAGCCTGATGGCCGACAGCTGGACGAATTATGTAGATCATTTTTCGAAAAGTCGAAGGCTGGTGGCTTGATCTGGCACGCTTATAACGTAAAACTGTATCTTTTTCTTCCGTTAACGTGATCGTTAAAATTTTACGAGCAACACCGACTAGACTTTTTATTCACGTGCTAGTAGGTCACGCACTAGTTTTATACTCCCAAACAAGAAAATCATTAGGTGACTAGAAAGAAATCAAAAATCTTCTAAAATATAATAGTATATGAATAAAATCTTATAACAATGTAATAATTAATTGCAAAACCGAACACTCTTATTGTCAACGAAGGTTCTCTTTTTAGTTTTAGTCCTCTGCTATTTCTGCGTGTTTGCGGAATACGACGAATCATTTTACCATCATTTTCAACCTCAATTTTCTACCTGAGCAATTTCACGTGATGCAAAATACTCGGATGATAGTTGAATGCGGAGAATAGAAACTCTTTTGTGGATAGAAACTGTAGAAAGTCGTACAAGCGGTTCATTTTCACATCATAATTATAGATAATCTTTCTATAAATTGCAAATAATTTTTCTTCACAGATTTTGCCATTTTTTTAATTGATAAGCTTCATTCTTCGAACTTACTCTTTATTCAATTTTTCCTTATACGGAACACAAGAGAAAGTAGGTACAGCGAGCAACGTCGCGGAGAATAACAAGAGAAAATGAGTAGTAGAAGAAAGTGGAAAGGAAGATTATTATTAATCGCAACGTCTGCAACGGTTGTCAGAGGCGAGCTTTGCCAAGCCTCTCTTCGAGTCGCTTTCAATTTGCCCGAATTTTAAGGGAAGCAAAGGGAATCGCGGGCTTTGCGTTTCCATTCGCCGAACCTGCAATATTCCCTGAAACGGCGAACCGGTTAAATCGCGAAATTCATTGCTATTGCCGGGCGACAGTTGAACGAAGCCTCTTATCGTTTATCGCGCTATAAATCAGGACGACGGTAACAATAATTGAATCGTTTCTTCGCGTCGATATTTCACATTTTCCTGTGTCATTTCCGGTTTCATTTGTTTCACAGTTTAGCTCTGCTTACTAATAATTCGTTTCTCGAATTGATAGAAAAAGAAGAATTTTCTAAATAGCTAGAACTCCCTACTTTACGTGTAAATCGCCATATAAGTCATGCTTGTTACCGAGAAAATTATTGTTAAAACGATCGATAGACACGATTTTTTCGATTAATTTTATTGTTTATCCGTAAGTTACGCAGTCGAATTAAAATATGCACAATTCTATAGTGTGCAATAATTATCATTTACGAACGCGTCATACGTTGAAACGGGATGATATTAAAATTACGTACGTTTCAATGATCATTTCACCCAAAGTAGGCAAGTGTTCGGTCATTTATGAACGTGAGTGTATCTTCGATATACCTTCAAAACTATCAACTCTGTTTCTGGCGATAATACGAAATTGATACTTTTCCGAGTGGATCGTACGTCCCGGAAGCTTCAACCGTTTTATAACGTCACGTTGTTCTCTTTTTCTTTTTTTTTTTTTTTTCTCGTTTTCTTCCACGTTATCGTAAAAAGCAGATGCGGCTTGGCTGGTTTTTCCCGGATTTCTGTTCTCTGCTATCTAGCCCGGACACACTCCGACCGGCTGAAATAATAGGAAAAGGTCGTGGCTTTACGGAAGCGCAGAGTAGCTGCGAGCTTTTCGTCAAAAAATTCACATTTTAAACTTATTCCTTTCCTTCCTCGTTTTATCTCTTTCCTTTTTGATAAGAAGAACAGACTCTGGTCGAAAAATCTGACTAATACGGACAATCGTTCGGGGGGGGGGGGCGTTGTAGAAGCGTGAAATCGCTCGTTAATCTCGTTTCTCGATTAAACTCGCAGCCGGTTTTTCATATTTTGGCAGATGAAAGTTCTGTTGTTTCGAGACGGTCTGGCGAAACTTGCTGACAAAAGCGGGGCCAATTAACTCGAAATTAACAGCGCCGCGATGAATTTAATGGGAAAAAGACTAGCTGAACCGTTAAACTTTTTACCTATCGCGAGTTCTTTTCTCTTTTTAACGCGTTTTATCGTTCGCCGCTCCCTCTAGCATTTCCTCCTATTCACTTGAGAACATCTCAAATAATGTTCAATTATTTCGCGTTGCTGACTTTGTTAACGGCAAGTGCACGGTTCTTAATGCCATGAAATTCCAATTGAATTTGGAAGATGGCGAAGACAATACGAGGTCGTGAAATTGGTCAGTAGTTGAAGTTTACAAGCGTCGTGGTCGAAGGGGATAATAGTTTGACACCTTTAGGGAGGAAAGCATTTACGCTTGTAAATAACTTTAATGAACGTCGTACGTGCATCGTACGAAACATTTTGAAATTTCATCAGCATTGTCGCGACGCTCAACTATCATGATGATATTGGTAAAGTTTGAATCAAATGTGGAAACGTACGTAGAAGCTACAAGATATTGAACGCAAGTACAGTGACGGAAGAAAGTTTAAAATATGTGAAACTGTACCTACATGAGTATAAGTAAAACTTATATTAAACATATTTTTCGTGCTAAACGCTCATCTGTCAAAGAACTATATCGTAGTACATTCATTTCTCTCGTCAATTATACTTCAGTTTTGTGAAATTATATCGTTTCTACCGTTTTATTCTCTAAACTGTAAACTTTCTTTTCGCCATCGCTGTACATATTTCTTAACGATCGTAAAGGTGTTTTTAAACGGGCAAAGTATTTAACGGGACTTCCTTTAACGCTTATTACGTATCTGCTTTAAGGTGACTATTCATTCACGCTGTATAGAAAAAGTCTTGAAACATTCTGTACTTTTGTCCATTCCAATCCAAACTGTCACATCGTCTGGCTTATAATGTACGATTTAATTTCGGGCAAACGACCGGTCAAAATCCACTGGCCACGCTGTGAGCGACCGATTTAACTGGGCTCTCGGTTAGGTGCGAGACGACGATGACTCACGTGCCAGGTTCGTTGGCTTCGCCGACGTTTTATCGACTTTCCATCGTCGACTGGATGTGCACGCAGGCGGCGCACGGTTTGTTGTTCCGCTAATACACAGGAGGCGCATTTAGGAACGAGAAATAGCGACTGGCAAGTGCCAGGTTCGCCGAGCGACATCGATTACACACACGCGCTTCTGCTAACGGTACACGATCGCAATAAAACGAGAGTAAACGTTAGGAGCGATTTGGAGCCAAGAGTATCGACGCGTCATGCGTGACTCGCTGATAGTCTGCGGGAGAATGTCAGGAACCACGGAATGCAAAGTAAAAGGAGTACAATTGTTCTCGCTCGGTGGTAACGACAATTGCTCGAACACGCTCGCTTACGTTCTTGCTAGTACCTTCTCTTTCTCTCTCTGTCTTCCTCTATCGTTCTCTGCGATTTACGTTATGAGATTAAAGTAGGAAACTTGGCAAAGCGGTGGCTGGCGGTTTCACCACGATAGTGGGATCGAAAATGGCCCTCGACTATTAGAATCTGTAACTGCGCGAAGATCAAAAGCAAACGAGATTACGAAGGCTGATGGATGTGGTGCTTTATAGTCTCTGGTCGTCGAATTAGACACGAAGGATTACATGAGAAAATCTTGATAAATGCCTTTACTGTTATTATTGATTTCTTTGATTTAAGGGCACTTTATGACAAAATCGTGGTGTAAGGATTGTAGGAATAATAGCGGTACCGGAACAATGTGACACGGTTGAAAATGGAAAGAAATGGAAAGGCGTACCTATATATGTGTTGTACATTGTCGAAGCTTTGCAAAATCAAAGGTACAACTATATTCCGCAAACTGTGTTTTAAAGTTATGAGTATGGTGGAAAAATACACCGTTTGCTCTCAAAACCAAGTAGCAAAATAATTTTAATAACATGCTCTCCTATGAAAGGTAGAAAATGTAGTTTATCGAGTTCTTCTGTACCTTCGCAATTTCATTTCTCTAACTGCGAAGTATATATAATACTAAGCATCGTTAAAAATACGTCCTATAAAAATACACGAAACAGGACATGATTTCTAGCGGTTGTTTAATTCTCTTCTGCTATGGTAGCGAACATGGATCAAAATTGTAATTTTTTCGCTATCGAACAGCCACTTTAAAACACTATGCGTCACGTCCAATGGCCGGTCGCGATCATCACAGTATGTAGATCCCTAAAGCGAACACGAGAAAGGCGTCGTAAGTCGGAGGGCTTCGTAATATCTTGGTCGACATCGGTCGACCAGCTTACGTGTGCGTCTTACCTGCGTCGTGAGTGTGCTTTTGTTTGACCTCTTGGCCGCTCCATGCTGCAACTTCCCGTTAACCTCGTCCAATCGTCGACTCGTTCCTTCGAACGAAACTTTCCATGCGATTTTTCAATACACATAGTATCGTTTCGAACGAACAGAACGAGTTGTTCGCATCGAGGACTTAAAATATTCAAATAAGACATTATTTCCGGTGGGAACAAGACGATAAAGGCAGCGTAATCTCAGGTCAACGATATCGTGTTTGCATGGGTGTCGTATTTTTCACCGACCTGCTCTATCGACGTAGTAAAGAGGAAGACCTACGACAAGCCGCAAATACGTGATCGGAAGTTCTCGAACCGAGTCGCGGTTACATCCTCCAGAATCTTGAGAAACCAACCACGTGATCGACCGGAAGCGCGCCTAGGAATTAACTGTGAGATAAATCGTACATAATTCGAAAAATTTCTAAGCTGACTTTAATTATGGCAAAATTTTACGCATATGTAAAATCATATTGTTTAACGAATCGTTGACGGAGGACAAAAATCAACGTCCTTACTTTCTTAGAAGTCGAAGGCGGGAGATCTGAATCGACGTTTTTCGTTTCATTTAATTCGAGATATTTCCCAAAAATGTACCAGAACCGAGGTAAAATTTATTTCACCGTACACTGTCAACGATGTGTTCAAATAGAATACGACCATTGGAACGTGAATTTAGCGATATTTTTGGTTACGAATTTATGTACAGCTAACTAATCATGCATTCTCGCGTTTGTTCCTGCATAATGGTCGATATCTCCCTTCCTTTCCGTTTGGACACTACGTAAATGGTAAAAGCGCAGCTATACGAACATTATCCAGAGAATACATATATATATATATAGAAAAAATGGGACTATATGGAGCTTTAAACAATGGAATATTATTTATATGTAAAATTTGTCTGTAAATAGCATCGGTCGGAAAACTTGCCGAACTTCTCGGTCTCCACAAGTGACCTGATGGTTGGGACAAACTTCAGAACGATGGAAAACTTCGATGGCCAAAAGCTTACATACTGCAGCGTGCCAAGTTCTGATTGGCCTTCGAGTTAACCACGTAATCTCTTTGTTCAATACAAAGTTGTCGAAGAGCACCTGCTCGAAGAAAGAAGCTCGAACGTCACAACGAGCATTATCTTTGCGTGACTCGAAGAATTTTATCTTTTCCTAGCTTAAGCCTCGATAGCGTGGAGATTTGGTTAATATAGCGCATCGATTATTCAATTATCAGGCGAATGTCGCGCGCGGTGAAGTATTTTTGCTGGCGACGCGACGCGTGGACATCGGGTTCGCCGGCGTTGTCATAATTACGCGCTGCGCCGTCATTAAGGGACATTCGCAAGACGCGCGGTTTAATTAAAGTCGTCGTAAATAGGCGGGCTCGCGGCAGTGTCTCACAGACGCGCGCCATCCTCGCTGCAAAACTCTGTCGGGACTTTCGTTGATTAACATGCAAGTAACGCGTCGCGACGACTCGCGTTAATTATCGCGTTCGAACCGATGTTCCGACGTCTCAGAGACCTTCGCTATTCGTACGCCAAGTACGTACTTGTACACAATTTCCCGACTGCGTTTTCGGCTGCGTGAAAACGCGAAGACGGAAATCGCCTGTAAAGAGAATCGTCAAGAGGAGGAAATTGTCGGCAAACGAGACGATCGGCCTTAAACCTCCTTCGGATTAGACAAGTTACGCGAGTTCGATTCATTCGAGTCAAAGTAACATTCGAGCGTCGATGTTTAATGGAAAACGATATCCAAGGAAGCAATTACGCACGTGCACTATCGGCTATAAATATTAGGACACCTGCTCGTTGTATTTATCGGAAAACAATATAGCAGATTTCACTTTATATAGAGTTTTATTGCCAGATGCGAATATTTTATTATCATGCAAATAGAGTAACAGATTTATAAAAAAAACAATTAAAGATTGAAATGTATAAATACAGTATATTAATCGTCGTTTTTAATATTTAGTAACATTATCTAATATTTCTGATCAGTATATGTGAGATATTAATGTAATTAAGATTAAAAGGAGAAGAGCATGGATATTTTTACAGGAAAGCAGTTTTAGAAATCACTACGGTGTCAATCAACTTCACGTTACCAAAATTCTCTGTTTATTTGATTTCGAAGCTAAATATGTTTCTCCGCATTCGTATTCACATCCTTCTTTTAATTCTCACGAAATGATATATAGCTAATTTATTTCACTTATATTTGTCAATAATGTCGAGTTTATCAAACTTCCACAGCTTATTTGATTGCTTGGTTCTTAATAGATGAACCGTGGATTTTTATGCGTTTATGGTACGTTGTAAAAGTAGAAAAATATGCAGTTACATAATATTCAAGAATATATCAAATATTCAGTGTGCAGCGATCTTTTTACTAAGCGAAATAAATTTCTACACACGTTGATTCCATTCCCTTCGTTTTCCTTTTAAAAATACGAAATTGCATAAAAAACCGCAGTTTACCGATAGATTAATTCGAACGGCGCTCGTTAAAGGGACGTGTGGCAATTTCTGCTTCAAATCGACATCTCTTTTCCCCGGTGTTCCGTTAATTGCGTCAATTCCATATTTCGTTCATTCCTTGCCAATTCCATATTTCGTTGCTCGCGATCGTTCGATGGGGAATTTCCTAACTTTCAGAGGTCAGCAGTTTTTAAAACCTCGACCGTACGTTTTCAATATCGGTCGATCGATCGATCGGTCGGAGGAACTTTCGGATACACGTGCCGAGTGTACGTGCTCAAAAATACGGCGCGTGAAAGATCGTACATCTAGTGGAAGCGCTTCCGAATCCTTTTTACGACGATTTCCACGGAAAAACCGAGATGATAACTTGATGAGCTGTTTTGAATGTTGCCGCGTATAAAAGCTGGAAGGAAATTGAATTGAATTGAACCGTGGGACGCTAATAAGATTCAAACCGACGATGGGATATTAATTTCGTCTTTGTTTTGTACGCGAATGAAGTTTGTTCAATTAAACGGACGTAAAAGTACGCGGTACGGCGATCCTTGGAGAAATTTTAGCATGAGTCAGAGAAATCCCGAGCGAGTGTGTTTCGGATCGATACTCGCGGATACGGAAAAGTTGCGAGAGGGAGTGGACATCGTCGTGTCTTTCAACGGTTCTTCGAAACTTGAAAATGCTTGTCCCGGTCGAAAGTTAAAAAGAAAGTTTCTCGTGCGACGCTTGTTTTAACAGAAAGTATTTGCGCTTATGTTTGAATTCGTTGGTACTACGTAGCTGGTGTTTTAACATTCTCCAAAGTAATCCTTCTTTCTTAACTATTGTTCTCGAGTTTATTTCTATTATAAATTCATCGTTGAAATATTTAGAAAATTATCTGTCCGGATATTGAATGAAGATTGAATATTTACTATCATATACCGTGCATTTTTTGTTCTTACTACGAGTTACAAATCCTTTTGCTATATTTAGTTATTTTAATACAATGTAAGAGAATTTAGCTTCACACTAAGAGAACAATTAGAAAATGAACATTGCAAGTAACGTTAGGAATTAATATTATTGAACATGCATAGATAGAAGACTACATAGGATACACCAGAGCCTATAAAAACTATTAATTTGTTCATGTTGAAAATAAACAAAAGGTGTGTACATAGATGTAGATGCCTATGGGAAGTGGAGGATTAAAAATGGCTGAATTCCATGATTTCTCCTCATGTATGCGCAACATGCACCGTTACATCTAAATACGCTTTTGTCTTTTTCTTCTTTTTTCTTCTTCCGGTTTAGTGTGTGAGAATGATTCGGTTGACGCGTGATGTTGAACGGTTTTTCTTTCCTTTGTACCTTTTGTTAACACGTTAAGTGTCGTATCACTCATCAGTGAGCAACGGTCAACTTTCCATTCAGGCTGTGGTTTATTAGTAATCACATTCCGATTTCTTTTTCGGTAACATACATAAATTCATTCATACGCTGTTCGTTTTACATATCAAATAATTCTTCACGAACAGTATAATCCTCTATAAACAAACATATAGTGTAAACAAAAAATCACAGAAATCAACGTGTTAAATATAATAAAATTATATAAGCAATATATACAGTCTGTCACACAAGAGCGTGTCTGCGATATCTGCGAAACCTGACACCTAATCAGAATGAGATAAAAAGAATGTAAACAAACGAAAACTTCTCTAATACGCGTTGCTGAATACCTTTCAGTTTCATTTGAAACAGTGAAAGGAACAGAGCTTTTTAATATGAGTGCCGCGTACGCGAAACGTCGAAAATTGTCTGGCATGGGCGAATGAAAACAGAGATCGTGATTGGAGTAATATAATATTCACTGATGAATCTTCGTTTTGGGCATGGTGTCCTATTAGGCAAGCTGAGAGGAAGACGTATCACAAAAATAAGAACACTTGTACATCACATTCGAAAGATATGGAGGTCGTTACCAGAATCCTACGCTCAAAAATTAGTCGAGAGTATGCCGAAACGATGTCAAGCTATAATCGCTAATGGAGGAGATTGGACACCCTACTGTAATAGCGTATTAGTGTTTTAGATGTAGATTCAATTCATGTAAATTTTTTTACAAATATATAAATATTTACAGAAATATCGCAGACACGCTCTTGTGTGACAGACTGTATATATATATATATATATATATATATATATATATATATATATATATATATATATATATATATAATAAGCGCAAGTCCATGTTAATTATCGTCGACGATAATGATAGCGAATTACGATTAAGTTATGTTGTAAAAGTTATATTCAACTAGTATATATTTTCACCAGTGGCACAACTGGTATTCCAAAAGCAGCAGTTATAACCAATTCTAGGTTTATGTTTATGGCAACTGGTATATTTATATTGGCAAAGTTTAAGAGTTCGGATAGAATTTATACACCATTGCCATTGTATCACACTGCAGATAGTGTAATGGCTGTTGGCGCAGCTCTTCTTCATGGTGCAACAGTTGTAATTCGAAAAAAAATTCTCAGCAAGCGCTTATTTCGCTGAATGCATCAAATGTACAGTTGGTGAATATATTGGAGAAATGTGCAGATATATTTTAGCTGTACCTCCAAAACCGGAAGACAAGCAACGCAAAATTAGGGTGATGTTTGGAAACGGTTTGAGACCAAAAATATGGCGCGAATTCGTAGAGCGATTTAATATTTCACAAATTGCTGAATTCTATGGAGCAACAGAAGCCAACGCTAATATAGTAAACGTCGACAATACTGTTGGAGCTATTGGTTTTGTATCTCGAATTGTTCCATCAGTTTATTATAGATTCTTTGGACCCAAAGTTTCCATTGTATAGAATCGGTAGTTTGCCAAATTCAAAGACATCAAAATTAAATGACAATGACTTGGATACTCTTATGACCAACGTTTCTTCGGCTACGGCAGTTTTTGAAGAAAAATGTGCTTACCACGATCAACTAGTAAAAGTTATGTCAAAGAAGGATCATTGATCGTCGTTCTGCCATGATTCTCTGCACATCCGTCTTCGGTGGGACATCAAGAGGCACCTATTAGTAATTTAGTTGCAAGTTAGCCCGCATCGCGTGTAATTGATCATGATTCATGACTGCCAGCCAAGGCCTCTGCTTTTTCGCCTCTCCGTTTGAAATCGGTCTTCATACTTTTTCACATTCGACTCGTTTACTTACGATTTCTCCGTTTTCTAGGATTTAACGAGGAATATATAGTCAGATAGTCAGGAAGTAACGAGAAAGAAAGCACATTAAACATTTGACAAATCGTATACCGTGTTAGAATACTGGAACACGTTATTCGATAATTTCTCGTACCTGATAAACCGCATATCCAAGACTCCTGCACGCTGTAACAATATATTACTTTATGATAAGATAAGGTTACTAATTACTACTAGCTTGTACCATCGGATTTTAGTTCAGTATTATATAACAAGTTACATCAAAGATTAATTACTTTTGGAGCAGATCGTACGCGATCATGGGCGAGGCCAAAGAACGTGTAATTTCATTAATAACGCCACAAGATCTCGTGACAGAGTCACAAAATCTAAGACCATTTTTAGTACTGTCGACGTGAAAACCTGAGTGGCAGCGTGGTGGCCCACTAACATCGACAAGACGAAGCAAGGGAGAACTATCATAATGTGGTCGTTAATGACGTTACACGTATATCTCCAATCCTATTTATTCTACGTATAGAAGCGAATCAGTGGCCATACCAAATTTCGTTGAAATCCGTAGCGAAGGTCACGTCTGACGTAGCCCTCGTAAGGAAGGAAGTCTCCCTGGAGAATGGGAAAAAAAGGGGAAAAGGGAGGACATGGTGCGTAACGGGACTCACGGGAAAGCGGGTAGTTTTCGATGAATTGCATACAAAGGAAGAAAGGACGAGAGATCGATACAAGTCGCGTTCCGGCCGATTCGAATCCCCGAAATTGTCGGCGGCGCGGCGCCGGGTTGGGGCCGGTCCCCATTCGGTAACCTCGAGCTTCCACGAAGTGTAACGCACTCCGTGCATCGACACGTAGAAAAAGAGAGCCAGGCCAACGACTAAAGAAAGAGGGAGCAATACGGAGGGATGCCGGCTGCTTGGCTACTTGCGTAGGTGTGCGTGAAAGTGCGTGCTCGCACGTACACCATCACGTTTTATATTGGGCGTGTGTCATCGCCCCGCTCTCGCTACTACGCGTCCTGAACGCATAAGAGCTCTTTCAAGAATCCTGGAACACTTTCCTTCGAGCACCGTTTCGCTTTTCCCTCCCCGTCGCTTTTTGCTAATTAGCTTTTTTAGCGTCCTTGCGTCGTCCGCGAACTGTTTCTTAATCTCGTGAACGGCCTCCTAACCGTAGCTTTAAAACCGCCCTTCCCAACACCGCCAGCTCTTTCATCTCGTCCTCCTGCATTATTTCTCCTCTTTTATTATTGCTGTTTTCTACTTTTTCCTTCTCTTTCCCTTTTGATCTATCGCAGGCTAAAATTCAAACGAAAAATCACAGCTCCCGTCCTATTAACGTTATCAAAGGCGTGTAGAATGCGTCGCTTGTTTAATCAAGCGCGGTTTCCGTGATCATACACCGTACCGAGTTTAAAACACACGTGCCTCTGTCCGGTGAAAAACAACGCGAGAAAATATAAGGTTAAATATAAAATTACCCGAGTTTGATTATTTGATTATATCAAAGCACTGGTTGGCGGATCTTTCATACCACGAATTTAGCCAGGATTTTTCTATTCCGACAAAGTGTCCCTCGACAGACGGGTACACCTCAGTTCATAAGCGTTAGCAGATTACTTTACGGAAAGTCATTAAAAATTCATTAAAATATTTCTGATTATACATCTGCTTTGGAACCGTGTGGGCTGCGTAGAAACTTGATATGGTATATCATAACAATTTGAGCTCCATGCGGTATCCTATAAAAATGTTAACCACTGTTAAATAAAATATTACAAAAAGGCAATGGATGCTGTAAACAAAACGTTATAAATGTGTTTTTACTTTATACGTTTGAATAATACGAAACCGTTGTCGATATATTAGATATAATATCGGTGGATTTGAATCTTTTCAATCACTGAGAAAATACGCGGCAATTCAGACTATATGCTTGTCACAGCATATGTCGTGATAATAAAGATCCGGTGATTGATTAATTCAATTAAATATTTTTTCTCGATCACTGTTCCAATCCATAAAGGCTATCGTTAAAGAAGATGATATTTATGTTATTATAAAATTTCACTACATGTCGTTTCAATACATTTTTCTTCGTTTTAGACAGATAAACGGAGGTAAATTAATTTTTATTGGATAGAGTTTAGTTTTTACCAGTGTAAATACAATATCATTTATTTTTGAGAGAAGACTAAAAGCAGAACATTAATAAAACATTAATAGAACATTAAGGGAACATTGAAAAATATGAAATCAGTAAACAACGA
Source organism: Bombus campestris (assembly GCA_905333015.3). Lineage (NCBI taxonomy): Eukaryota > Metazoa > Arthropoda > Insecta > Hymenoptera > Apidae > Bombus > Bombus campestris. The sequence continues at coordinate 10,514,996 of HG995135.1, forward strand.
GATAGTTGTATCTAAAAGATTATTAATCCAAAAGACGAGTTCACTCGTCTTCCCTGATAAACAAGTCAGTTTGTAGTCATAAGAATATAAATTTGTATGAACATCCACAGTCTTTATTATATATTGGCTCGGTTCTGGCGCGTTTCTTTTTCCCAATAAACCCATCGTTAACCATTTTACCGTGGATTAAAACGACGATGCATCGCGATAACCATGTTGCAAAGTTTAAAAAAAAAGAAGAAGAAAAGAAAGAAAAGGTCGTTTCATCTGCATATTTCAGATATAATTATTTACCTAATTGGATAATATACAATCTCTATATGGGAGATTTTAAAGTAGGATACACGTAACGATTAGTGTATCGTCGTAATAAGTATAAATCGTAACAATTTATAGCTTTCTTTTCCTCCGCGATGGATGGGTTAGAATCGCCGCCCATCTTCCAATGGAACAAGGCGTGACAGCGCATCGATACGATCGAAATTAATAAAATCGAAAATAATTATACCGCGACTCTGAAAAACGAAGAGCGATGATTCTGGTCTTGTTATCGGAAAGCCATTACTCGAGCGGAAGTACCGCGTTTCTCGATCGCTCTTATCCCGCTAATGGCTGCTAGCCGCATCCTCGAAACTTTACTATTCCATCGTCGATCGGTGTCGTCGACTATCCATCGCGAGGCTTAACACCGCCTAATTACCATCTCGATTAATCACTCGCTCGGGCCGTTCGCGATCGTGGCACAGCTTCAAGTGCACTGAGTTTCTCAAAGAACGAATCATTTTCGTAAGGAACGTTGCTGCAAGACCGGAAGCGTTCATCGGTCGACATACAGACACGGCAATAACGGAGATACGTTATCCGAGGTAAAGTAGATACGGGAGACGAGAAGATAATGACGAGGACAGTCCACCCACGATTTTCCTGAACGTGAAATCCGCTGGAACTTCAACGTTTCTAACTTCAACACTATCTTCGAGGCTCGTCGTCTTTGTTTCTCGTTAATTCGTTGGTGAAACGAGATTTTGAACAACTAGCCACATTGTCGTTTAACTAGAAACTTGTAGATAATTATGAAATTAACGAAATCTCGTGTCTCGTCTAATGACAATCTTAATTTAGAATGCTTGACGACCTTACATGAATTGTTACAGACGTTCGTAAAGACTGTTATTCGATGAAAATCGTGTAAAATATGGTTTACGTTTGTACTTTAAGTGAAGACGTTTACGCGGTAAGGTTTTAATAGCAAGACAAACGAATCTCACTTGAAAGAATTCAAGGATGTTCGATCAGTAACATACGTGTATTGCCAATATATTTCAAGAAGCGAAGAGAGAGCTTCTTTTAAAATTGAAATTAATCGCACAATGTAAGAGTTAAACGACCCAAAGGCAACGAGTCAAAGTCTCAGCGTGGCTCGAAGGTTACGTGCAAGCGATGGAACGCTCGTCGAATTTGCCAGGAACGCGCGAATTCAACGTGGAATCGCGAGGGACGCGGAAATAATTAATCACGGGCGTTGCTCGTCCGGTATCTGAGAGAATTTTCAGCGAGTCGATCGTACGAACGAGCAGAGAATTATTATCCGTGGCAGTCCATTAATACACAACCGAATTAGTCGGATCCTTTCGTTCGAGCTACTCCAGATCGAACGGGTTGCTCGTCTTCAGATAGCTTTCCTTATTATTTCATTCGTCTCATTAAGAAATCTGCTTCCGTTGACGCGCGCCGTTGAGTAGAAAGTGAGAATTAACGGGGACCAGAAACCGGCACGGAAATAAAGGGAAAACGACGAAGAAAAAGAGGGAGGAAGAAAAAAAAAAGGAAAAAGGGAACGTCGAGAAGTAGAGACGAGAAACGCGACGTTATTTCTGGAGTAGGAAAACACCGCGTCTGCCCTGCTCCCGTCGAGCATCAGAAATATCGACGCAGCCTCTGTGTACGCGTGCCGACCCGATTCTGAATATTTCGTGGATATAGGAGAACTCAGCTGCTATATATCGTCTGGAAACAAGCAATTTATATAACTAGAAATCGTACAGGGTATTTGAGTACGGGACAAACTGGTGGTACAGCTGGAAAAGAGATCATGAATGTATGTATATTAGCCGATAGCCAAACCTTTCCACGATACGAGTCATATACAATGGCAGTGAGAAGCAAGTCCATAAAGTAAGAAATATAAAAAGACACTTTAATTTCACGAAATGGATTTGTATTTAATAAGTACAGCGAAAAATATATAATATAGAACAGGAAAGGGATGTTTGTTACCAATATGGTGGAAAATCTTTAGTAACAATAATCTATTTTTATTTCGGTCTAGAGATGAATTGCCCTTCTTTATGCCCATCCCTCCGTATTTTGTATATTTACATAAATCATTTATACGCTGACCTAGCCATAAATTTACTTAACCTATTCTTTGCTTAAATATACTAATACGATCTATTCTCTTAACGCGAAAAATGTTTACTAATAAAAGTTATTAAAATTCATTGTGTATCGATAATAAACCTTCTTTTATTCACCACCGAATTTGCAATCATTTGGAAGAGTTCAAGTACTTACGGACGATAGTGTATATCCACAAAATACGAAGGGATTTTGATTGAGAAAGATCTTTATACGGAAGCTTTCCGATTCCTTCTATGGTTTCCACCCTCTTCTACTCGGCGGTATTACACGCTCGAGTGAATACAGCGTATAGAGGATTCGAAAGCCCAACATTTACGTCCCGTTCCTATTGCATTTGAATTTTTTCTCCTTTCCAACATGGTGCATCGATTCATAGGAAACTTTCTGCTTGATCTTGGAACACGGAGAGCTTTGAAAATCCCAGTATGATTTCGTTCGTCGAATATTCGATCTCGTTTCACTTTGTTCACCCGTGACCGGTATACGTCGCAAACCGATTCCTTTCTTTTTCCTTTTATCCGTCTCATTCTCTTTCGCCAGCAAAATTGCAGTCTTCGATAGGCGTTTGGAAAAAAAGAGTGCGTTCGATTGCGCGGTAGTACATGTCCGTATAAATCCACGTGCCAAGATTAATCGCGTGTTCGGTCAGCCAGATTTACGCGCGCTTTGACAGAGATTCGTTCGACTGTTGAACGAACAGAGGGGATTTGACGAAAATTGATTTCACCGAAATCAACCTCTTTGTAACTCGGCGATCAAATGAAAGGGCTTTTGCAATAAGAAATGAAGTAACAAAAATTAATTAAAAGTCGGGCACTTTTTCCAACGTGTTTTTTTAAATGTACGATCAATGCTGAAGATAATCTCTCTATATACAGTCTGTCACACAAGAGCGTGTCTGCGATATCTGCGAAACCTGACACCTAATCAGAATGAGATAAAAAGAATGTAAACAAACGAAAACTTCTCTAATACGCGTTGCTGAATACCTTTCAGTTTCATTTGAAACAGTGAAAGGAACAGAGCTTTTTAATATGAGTGCCGCGTACGCGAAACGTCGAAAATCGTCTGGCATGGGCGAATGAAAACAGAGATCGTGATTGGAGTAATATAATATTCACTGATGAATCTTCGTTTTGGGCATGGTGTCCTATTAGGCAAGCTGAGAGGAAGACGTATCACAAAAATAAGAACACTTGTACATCACATTCGAAAGATATGGAGGTCGTTACCAGAATCCTACGCTCAAAAATTAGTCGAGAGTATGCCGAAACGATGTCAAGCTATAATCGCTAATGGAGGAGATTGGACACCCTACTAAGTAATAGCGTATTAGTGTTTTAGATGTAGATTCAATTCATATAAATTTTTTTACAAATATATAAGTATTTACAGAAATATCGCAGACACGCTCTTGTGTGACAGACTGTATCGCAGATTATTAATACAACGAATAATTGAGTATTCTTTGCGCGCTTTCAATGAATATCTTGTGACTCTTATATGTATTTTCAGGCTCGTTTCAAATTCGACCTATATTATATTCGCGATAACCGTGTCTCGTTAATGCTAATGAGATTTCAGAATGTTTTTTATGATGTATTCGTAAAGGATTTGTAAAAATGTTGGCATACTTTAGAAGTATGTCATTCTAAATTTTAAATAACACTCTTTAATCTTTAATTTTCGCTCCTAATCTTATCTTAGGCAATTTTCTAAATTTGGAAAAAAATCCTGCTTATCTGATCTGTATCTTAAAGGCTAGATAATCTGAGAATAGAGAACTTTCCTGGAATCTTGTTTTCGAAACATCGTTGGAACATCGTAATTACGTAATTTATGTCTATCCAAACTGCGGATTTTTATTAACATACGTAAAGAAATGGAAGCTGTATAATAATTTATTTCACTCGTTAAATCTCACAACGAGTACTTCGTTTTCAATATTTTACATATTTTAGCATATTACATGCGTTTTTGCTTATCCTTTATAATTCCCCATAAATGCATGAATATCTGCAGCAGTCTGCGCATTTCACTTTTGTACATACACGCAGATCCCTATATTTCGTATCTGCCGGTCTTTTATAGTCAATTCATCATGTAATCGCGATAGAAAAAGAAAGCCGAGAAGAAGAGCTAGAACACGAAGCATTGACCAAACATCGTTAGCGAACTAATTTCTGTATCCAGAGGGTGGTAAAGAAAGGAAGCAAAAACGAAGTATACAGAAGGGATCTCGATGTTGTAGGAGATTTCTAGTGGAGGAGAAAAACCTGACAAAGGGGATTACGGAACAAAGGAATTGGCGAATTAAAAACGATGAAAACAGGAAAGGGCGAAGCGCGCCTCGGCCATTGAGATTCCATCCGCGAGCGTATTAGCCGTAGTTGCGCCAGCGGAAAAGATACGCCGAAGCTGAAGGAGAATCGTTGGTTGCAGACGGAGGCCGACAGGGGAGAATGGGTCTGATAAATCGATTTCACGCTCGCGTTGCTCGGGCGCAAATTAATCCGGTGAATGCGACTGAATCGTCCCCGGAAAACGCTTCGACTCGCGCGAAGAGAACCAAAGATCTATGAGATTCAACGCCAGCCAAGAAGCTTGACTCGCACGGGAACAAATACGTGGTTCGTTTATATAATATAATATATAATAATGGGAATAAAAATTGCGCGTCATAAATATTTCTTTGGTATTAGTGTCAACGCCACTGATATATAATGTCAATAAATCGGCGAAACGAGCACACGCTATCGCGACACGCAGATACGCACGAACATTTCACACGAGACACAATAACCCTTTATTTCGTTTGATATAACGAGACGCAAGATAACAAAAGCCTGCGGGATGCGGATTTAATTTTGATTTATCGATACGAGGGGCGAGTGAATGCAGACGAATACTATAAACTCCCATTCATAAGCGAGTCGTAAAAGCTACGCTGATCAACTCCATAAATTGAGATATACTGGAAAGTAAGTTAAGTGGAATTAGTGTAAACTGGAACGGTTAACTTTGCATTTTGATAAGGAAAGTCGGAAAACGAGAAAACCACTCGACTCCACCGACAGGTATCATAGATGGACTTTACAGTATAAGAAAAATGAGACCTTTTGTCGAGAACAGGATTTGACTACTAAGGAAAATATAATCGATAATATCTTCCGCTATAACATCACGCTCAAAGGTTCGTTGTAGCCTTTTGATTTTATTAGCAAGACTCGTTCGTTATAGCTTTCATAACGTTTCAGAATTGTTTGTTAGAATGAAATCCCATTTATCTGGTCTTGCCTGTGGACAAACAGTTTATATAATTGGAGTTTATACAATAAGAGTTTATCAATCCTCTTTGCTACCTATTATTTTTTGTTCGCGTAATAGGAGCTGGCATTCGGATAAACGAACTCAATCAACGAAAGTTCATTTAATACGAACATTAACTAAACTTTCGTTCCAATAAGTTGCAATAACTTTACTCCACTGTACAGTAGAAAAAGCATAAAAGATACAATAATTTTACAAAATGGATTTATATTTGATAAAAGCGACGAATAAATATAATACACACAACAGATTAGATGACTGTTACCAATATGGTGCAAAATTTTAGTGCAAACGTTAGTTTATTTATTTATTTTAGAGGCATTGTATTAATATGAGCATGAACGATACGATTAACAGTGGATATTTGCGTAAAATGTCGAACAGTTTGTAACATCCGTCGTGAGTCATACTACGTCACATGCCTTTGCCAGTCCCGCCGAACCTCCGTACCAACTATAATTACGAAGTTTAATTGACTAACGAGTGCAGACGGGGATCGGCGAACCAGTGCAGAAATGGAGCTCTGATTGGTCCATTCACTAAACTCGACTTTGTTCATTCACGTAGCAATTAATTCGAAAGCGTCTAGCTGCGGGAGTCGAGCATAATGTTCCTCGTAGAAACTTCTCTTCCCGCAATAAGAAAAAAAAAAAAAAAAAAGAAAGAAAGAAAGAAGGAAGAAACGAGTCAGAGAACGTATCGATATCGGCAGTTTCACGACCGAATCTGCAAATCGACCCGGCTCTACCAACGATATTCCACGGTATATTTCGATCAGTTGACGTAACTCGCCTGCAACGAGAAAAGAAACCTCACGAATTGAAACCACTGTGTAGACACTTTATTTCTTTCGTTTGAAGTATTATTCAGCAATGGAACGTCGGGATAATACAATTCTTTGTCGATTATCGAATTAGAAGCGCTTGAAACTTTTAACATTCGTTACTTTTTTTTTTTTTTTTTTTTTCTGTCAAGAAAATTAAGAAACGCAAGTGTATTCTATTAGCAAAGTTTATCAATCACTAAAGTATATTTGATACATATAAGGACGTTTATGGAGAAAGTCTATGAAATAAAATGATAAATCGAGCAAATTGTTGGTCGATGAATTGAGAGTTTTAATTCTATTTTTTAGTATTAGTTACGTTTGTATCGGTAACCATAGTCTCAAAAAGCTTTGTTCTGAGAAACGCTGTATTTATGATCGTCTACGTTTCTATTTATATAATACATATAATAAGACACCAGAAATATTGTGTCTGTGCATTTAATAAAGAAGATAAAACAGTCATCCAGGAACAGCTCATAAGCTACGGAGTCGAAAGATCTAATCTTTGGAATTTTTGTCTGCCCGTTTGTTTCTCTATTTCTCCTCGCATCACGTACAAACTACCGAACAAATTTTTAATCTTATTTTCTCCTTCTTCTTGTGCGTGTGTAGCTCAGTGTCCAGACAAGAAAATCAGAGTTACGTTTCATCTCGATCCGTTTTGCAGAAATCGAGAAGCTGGTTCGGCAATAATTTAAACAATCGAGAACAATTTACCATTTATCTAATAACAATACGTGTGCGTATATAACCCATTCTTCTAATTCTGTCTGCATAACCAATTCACTCACAAAACTGAATTTTCCGCGTCCTAATTCGATTCAACCAAGAATTATACCGAGACGACCGAAACATCAAAGCACCAGCTTTGCATTGTCGCACGGTCAAATCGCCTGTATGTTTGTCAAATATCTACAATTGCTCGATTTATGACGAGCTTTAACACTGGTTTAGTCGGCACCTGATAAAGTTGATAATTTCACGAGGTCGTTGAACGAACGGATCGGCGAATTCAGTGGAATCTTCTCAGGCTGGCGCAAGGTTTCCCTCGCTAACGGACATATCCCGGTGCCACGGGACACATGTGAAATCGGGATAGTGGGCATGGGAACACACGAAATGCAGATCCGCCTTCGCATATGCCTTAACGCACGCACGTATGCGCGCCGTACACCGAATTAACAACGACCTAATTGACCGTCGCTAATTCCCTCGTTCTCAACGCCTGGCCTCCCCCTCGTCGGTTGCGTCCACGTCGCGTTTTACGACGGACATCGTTAACGCCGACAGCGTCTCTCAAACTTTCTTCCCGTCTCTACTCGATCAACACCGAGAGAGCTACAACTAGAAACTTGGTCGATGCAAGTTTTCTACTCGACGCCGTTCTTTTCTATCGCGTGTTTTTGCCACCGCGAACCCAATTTCTCGGGGCTCGGCTTTCCCACTAAAGTATTGTACGTCGACCATTATATATCGTAATTTCCTAATGAAACTGTGTCGTTTTTCGAATACGCCTGTCATATCATGAACGTGTCGCTTCTTCCAATAGGTTTCAACGTGCAGTGACTCACGAAAGTATTCGAGCGCTCTTAGGAACTTTCTACGTACGTTCTCGCACGAAAGTTTGGAAAGTTAATTATATTGGCTCGAGAGTGGAAAAACTTAAGTAGCTGAGAAAAGAAATTACGTAATAGAGACATGGACGAATAATATGTATACAACGAAGAAATTATATACTAGTAGTATATTAATGGTTTTATTAAAACAAATAGCAAATAGCAAAATTGTATCAAGACTGGAAGATGCCGTAATTATTTCATCGTCTGAAAGTAAATATATACGGAAGTTACAAAATATTTATTGGAAGCTTACACTTTGCAAAAGGTCGAAGATACAGTCTGTCACACAAGAGCGTGTCTGCGATATTTCTGTAAATATTTATATATTTGTAAAAAAATTTATATGAATTGAATCTACATCTAAAACACTAATACGCTATTACTTAGTAGGGTGTCCAATCTCCTCCATTAGCGATTATAGCTTGACATCGTTTCGGCATACTCTCGACTAATTTTTGAGCGTAGGATTCTGGTAACGACCTCCATATCTTTCGAATGTGATGTACAAGTGTTCTTATTTTTGTGATACGTCTTCCTCTCAGCTTGCATTTCATTAGGGACCACACATTTTCGATAGGGTTTGCATCAGGGGACTGCGATGGCCAAGGAAGTACTGTGATGGCGTTTTTCGCTTTCCATTGGGTGCAGATGCGACTTCGATGTTTAGGGTCGTTGTCTTCTTGCAATATCCATTGGTCCTCGGTTTGGTTGAACCAACGTTTCACGGATGTGAGAAGTCCCCTTTGGTACAATTTCACCATCTTTTGTGCATTCAGATTGTCTGTAAAGACGCACAAAGTCCCAAAACCGCGTGCGTTAAAGCAACCCCAAACATGCACTTTTATAGGGTGTTTTACACTTCTTTGAATCATCCTTCTTCCATGGATAGTCCAAGCACGCCTAATAGGACACCATGCCCAAAACGAAGATTCATCAGTGAATATTATATTACTCCAATCACGATCTCTGTTTTCATTCGCCCATGCAAGACGATTTTCGACGTTTCGCGTACGCGGCACTCATATTAAAAAGCTCTGTTCCTTTCACTGTTTCAAATGAAACTGAAAGGTATTCAGCAACGCGTATTAGAGAAGTTTTCGTTTGTTTACATTCTTTTTATCTCATTCTGATTAGGTGTCAGGTTTCGCAGATATCGCAGACACGCTCTTGTGTGACAGACTGTATTTGTACACTCAGTTATTCACTATGTAGCGAGACTATCGCTAGCACTAATTGTATGTACGTTCAACACTGTGTACTATTTCTACTGTCTTGTAATCTTTTGCTAGGTGTGTATGCTTGCAGCGTACGTCTCGTAGCTTCTATATACATTTCTGAATTCGTTTCAAATGTTGCTATTATAATCACGACAGTCGTGTCTCGTTATAGTGCCAACCAATTCCGTGCTTCCGGATGCTTTCGGCTAAGCAAACTGTTTTCCTGAGAAGCTTGACGGAGTTGTGTCACTTTTACACACACGCGTGCAATATCATCGACGTATCGCTCCTTCAACGGGTTTTCTAACTAATTCCCGTCGTCGAGCGTCGATGCTGATATTTTCGTCCCGTGTTCTTGCAACTTTGGCCACCGCGATGGCATTAAAGATAAGCTTCCTCTTTAAACGGAAGCTCGAATCTCGTACACAGAGTCGCGAACTAAAAATATCGGCGGGAAGCATCGATCAGAGGGAACCGGATTCGGACGCCAAAGTATTCGGCCTTGATCAAGTCGACCTGCGTTCAATTCGTCTCGATCGGGCTTCGTTTCCTCTCAAAGAGTCAGAAAAAAATTTGCGCCTCAAAGGCAACGAAGCTGTGCGTTCGAAATAGAAGAGGGGCTTGGCTCGCGATTCGTCATTCTGCTGAGTACGAGCGTTGGAGCGTGGGTCGCCTGAGCGTAGGTATTAAACGAACTGTAATTATCATTCATGCTTTGGCAGACTTCACGCTTCGTGTTTTGTCCGTTCCGTGAACTATACGCGAAAAACCCGAGCGAGAAACAGCGTGGAGAACGCGACGATGGCTACAGACTGTTTTGTCTGCTTTTCACGCAGGATACGTATTTCTCAAAGATAGTGAAAGTATTTAAGGAGTCAATTATCCATCGTACCGGCCAGCCTCGATATTTAATGGAGCCGTATTTAACACTTATTATATAACACTACTAGTTTTCTACTAAATATATGTTTGTCGTAAATAACTTCTATATTTAGACTGGTTTCAAATTTTTGATTACTGTACTCGTGACGATTGTGTCTCGTTATAGTAGACGAAACTTCAAAATGCGTACAGTAGTATACTCTTAAATACTTGGTATAAATATTTGCACACTTTGCAATGTTAAATTGAATCATTTCCATGGTATTTGTTTTTTTAATTACTCTATTACAAATCTCTTAATTCGTCCGTATCATACACGTGTCTTATAACGTAAAATAATAAAGTAAGATTCGTCAGACTTTTATGATAATCGCAATAAGTAAATATTCTGGTAATTATAGCGTTGTAATACGTTACACAAGTTTTTTTTTTTTTTTTTACTGGAAAGTATTGGAATACTTCTGTGCGCGAATAACCCTGTAAATGATACGACATTAAACTTCAGTTTAAAAAATGCATGCGGCCCTTATTTCTGCCGCAACAAACGTCAAACGAAAATATCGCTTTCGACGGGGAATTCGCGGAGAACATCGACAAACCCTCGGTGAAACTGGGCTCGCGCAAATAACTCACGTTTCCTCGCCAGACAAAGTTTCCTCGATGGTTGGAATTTATCAAGGAATTCAGTTAGCTCGGATTTAACCGAGCAACCGTAATTTCCATCCCCCGAGGAGAGAAAGAATTGGTCGAATTACCCGACAGTCGAAGACATTCTACTGTTCCTACTGGGTATTGGAGAGGCGAGACGAGGTCTTTTTTCAAGTACGGTTTACCGAGATTAAATATTTTCAGATTGCCGAATGACGAGCCTTCCACGCCACCGTGAACATAGGTCGATTAAAACCATGAGCCATTACTTTGTTATAACGCAAATTTAAAAATTTGTAGAGTACGAATTCGTTGATCAACTTAAATGATTTTGATTGCGGATAACCATTATATATGATTCAAATCTGTTTGGCTGATGGTGGTTATCGATGAGGAAGATTTGTTTGGTTACCAATAACCATTATAGGTGGTGAAAATGTCGTGTGATTTACTAGCGACCATTATCGACGCCGATAAACTTCTTTTTTTTTAACGCTTTCCATCATCTTCGATTTCACAATGCTATTAGTAATATTGAAATTGTCAATAATATTGATCAAAATATTCGACGATGATCGGCAATAACCAAGAAGATAGATCGTCATCGATAGTGAGAATAGTACTAATCAAAAAATATTTCCATAGCCAATACTGGTTACCAGCAAGCAAAGAATGTTCTCATCGTTAATAATGATTACTCGTAACTAAAACCGATTTCCATCGTCGAGATTATCATTACCAACAACCAAACAGAATCATCTGTAATGGTTATTCGTAATTAGGTTATTCGCAATATGAAAAATTTACGTCTTCTAATAATTTCACATTTTTGAACATTTGTTTAAAGATTAGTACTATCGACGATAAATATTGACAATAATATGAAGGTTATCGAACTTGAGGTTCTCAACAGAAATCCTCGAAGAGACGCTCTAAACGATCAATATATATGTCGGAGATGAAAGGAAAGCCGAAGCCTTTCCTTGGAAATTTTGGGAGTATCCTCTAGTACTCTAGCCTGGATTTTATCATAGCCGTAATTGTTCGAGATTCGTGATAGCGAGATTGGGTTCCAGGTGACAATTGGTCGCCGAACGTAGCCGCGGTCGCGGGATGGACGTTTTCCTAACGGAGGTCTGGAGTGGTTGTATGGATTTTCCGAGAAACATTGTTGTGGCGGCATGCGGCCTCGGGAGCGGGCCTAGCCACGTGTGATGTTGCCTCGGAGGTGCCGATACGATGGGACATACATTGTATTAATAATCAAACTCCAGGCAGAAACTGCCTAGCAACGGCGTTTGGAACTTTCTCGATGCTTCCAAACGGGTATAGAAAACAAATGCGATCGTACAGGGAGAAAAATCTCCACGAGGCTGGCTTTCGTGCGATCGCCTTGGAGAGTGACACATGGAGCATTTTCGACAATCGTATTTGCGCTTAGTAAAGAGTTATCCCGTTGACCGTGGATTCGTTTGAACTCAAAAACATTGTTAATAGTATTCGTTAAACTTATTATCTGTTAATCTTATTATTAGTACAATCTATTACTCATTAACTTTATTATTCATCAAACTTATTATTCATTAGACTTATTATTTGTTAAGCTTTGTGATAGTCTTGTATATACGTGTAAATATAATCTCGGCTTTGTGAAACAATGGCTAATCCACGTGAAGAGTTGTTACGCGCCCAAAATTCCAATCTCAACCCGACATACTGTATATTGTCGATACAACGTTGAAGACCTTAAATATTAGCGATAATACTGATCGTCTGCACGCTCCTTAATGATCACTGCCTTGGATTCATCTTTCCCGTGGAAACTTAAAACGGATAACCATTATTTTTGATGTCTGATTGAAACGGAACGGTGATGAATTAGGCAATCGATGCAACGAGGTCCTGTAGAAGCTGGAATATCATTGATGGAGAAAAATGTGGGTCATCGTGGAATTTTGATTGGCCGTTTAAACCACGTAGAGTCTTGGCGATGGCGCGAACGGAACCGTCATAAACATGCGCACATGTGCACTGTTTATGGGAACGAGATTGACGTCAAGGGTGACCAAAGGAAAAAAGGACGGCTCGCAAAAAGATCGGCCAAATGTACGCGCGAACAAGGTCCCTTCGATAGACCGAACGACCAACTTTATCCCTTGACGCAAACGATGCTCAAAGAACTTCCAACTTTCCTCCCCTCCTTTTTTTCAGTTTTTCCGCTTGACGCTTGTTTAATCGCGTCCCAGAGGCGTCTTGCACTATTAGTTGGCAACTAATAACGTTAGCGAACTCGCAGCAAATCGTAGTTCGTAAAGTTCACTTGCGCAAACAGTTTTTACAATTTTGCGAGTTGCAAGTTAGGTAACTGATACGTCGCTTGCCAAAATAAGCAAAACCTTAAATACGCGAAATCGCAGAAAAAATGTTGCAATTTCCTCTGCGAGCACGATATTATTAGTAGTGCATTTTATAAATATTTGTAGCAATGTATTATTGTGCAAGCTACAGATTGTAACTTGACTCAATCGATAACAAAATTAATAATATTATTCACGTTCATATGAAATCTCTCGTATAATTATTTATGACTCGCGTTATCTAAAAGCGTCAAACATGAGAAATATTACCGTCAACTGACATTTAATCCGTACAATTTACTCGCGGCATTTTATCCATTCTATTGATTCCATCGTGCAAGAAAAGATATTAGTATCGGTAATTTGTAACTTTCAAAACTTCACTAATAATTGGTTCGATCGTGCGGGTATCTTTTTTTTTTTTTTTTTTTTTTTTTTGTAAATGAGTGCTTACGCAGGGTAAAGCGTGCACGTGCACGCAGCAGTGGAGATTAATAATGGAGCAAAACGAGATTTCCACAAATCAGTTAGACATGGGGTAATAAACGTTTTCGCATTAGCAATAATTATATCGTACGTGGACGTTCAGCAGCGGATTGGCCGCATCATTTTGCGAACGCTCGTGTAACGCATCGACTCGTGACGAATATTAAATTCTGGTGGCACTGGTCTGTCGCAAATATTTCGTGCCGAGGCTGCACCTTGTGGCCGTAATTGAATTCACATAACGCGGATTATGGCACGTAATGCGACCTGAAAATCATCTCGACCGAGAGCTTTGTAACTCGTGCGAGTATTGTAATAACTACGCTGCGTCACATGCTGTATAATTTTCAATTGCTTATAGATAGCTTTTATTAAAATATATTATACTATAATATAATATAAATTTCACTGACACTCTTATGTAACACCTTTATCACGATTATATTGTCGAAGTTTGAAACAAACTTGAAAATATATATAAAAACTGCAAGGCGTTTACTGGAAACGTTCGCTTGGTAGAAATTCGCAAAGTATTTAAACAGTCGATTATCCACTGCGTTAATAAATTTCGATATTCAATGGAGTTATATTTAACGCTATATTAATCTTGATATCGATCGATAACGACAGCCACGTGTCATGAAATTTCCGTCTCGTCGTCCATCGACGTGACAGCTGTTTGTAGAGGATTAAAGTACAACTTATCGAAAGGAAGCAAGCGTTTGATCGCAGAACGAGTACGCGATAGCATATGAACGGTAGCGTAATCGCAAAAAGACGTGACACAATAACAATGAGGTTACATGGAAAAGAGAGCCTGTAGCGCGTCAACGTCGGAATGATTCATTCGATGCGATTATAGTCTTGTCAGAATTCGCACGATTCGGCCAGCAACGTCGTAACCGGTTTTGATTTCCGGCTAGAACGTCAACAGGAAATTAACGACAAATCGAATGCCGTAACAGTCAGGTGGATAGCTTTAAATCCGTTAGACAATCGGGAAGTAATTATGGCTTTGAATTTGCGTCGCGTCGACCCAATTAGACTAGCCTGAATGAAATGCATTTTCCGATCAATTCGCAATCTACCGTGGAATTCATCGGCCATTGCGATGCGCGCACGGAAGGAGAAGGTAATCGTGAAAGTATAGTACAGAACCGGTTGCAATGGGAACGTAACGAAATTACGTTGATTCGCGTGCGTCCACTGAAATCGCCAGTCTGTAAAACGTACGTATTACAGACGGTACAATACACCTGGTAGCTACGAAGCTAGTGAAAAATTTTCAACGATAGAAGCTCCTTAAAAAGCAAATTAATCGACTCCATTTTCTAGAAAATTATTAATTTTACACAGATACTCGCCATTATCTAGCTACATATATGTCTATACTACGTAGATACAGTGATGGTTAAAGGAAAGTTAAATTGATTAGGGAAATTAAATTGAAAGGAAATTGATAGATGATAAATTTCGTACTAAAAAATTGTTTACTATATCGATAACAGTCGTTTATTCGTTATCTCTTATTAAGTTTGATTTTGCGAAATTACCATGTTTTTCTTATACTTCTTATTTTATACATTTTCTTCTGCCCGTCACTGTAATCACTATCCAACATCAGGAAAAAGAAATGTTCTAGATTTTGCAACTTACGTCTCTGGACATTCGCATCTTCTGCCATCGAAGAGGCGACACAACGTTTTTGGTTTCCCGATAAATTCAAACTTTGAGAGGATAGACATTTTGGCAATTTCTTTATAAGTTAAAACTTCTAACTAAAGATACTAACAGCTACTTGTCTACCAGTCGTACCAAGTAGAACAAAAGTATCCATGAATTCTGTCGAGTGGAAGAACGGACAAGGTTGGAACGGTCGATAGTTGGGAAAACGGAGGCAGGAAGCAAAGTTGGTGGCGTTTGTGAAAATTGAACTAGAGTTGGCCCTAGAGGCAGCGAGCTTGCTCGTTGTTCGACTGGATGTCAAGGACCTCTCATTCTCTCTGTCTCTCGATGTAATTAGCATCGAAGCACGGGAAACGCGGACCGCTGTTTGTCGGACGCGTTTCCCGCGGGCAAATTTCGGAACAAGGGCATCCCCGCGGGACTCTTGCCAGCAAACTATAATCCTCTGCTCACCGCACAGAGGAATCGATTTTCCTTTCGAACGCCGCCCGCTCGTTAAAATATGCGCAACAAAGGGAAGAGAATATTTCTCTAACGATTTCCACTGGTCGATTCTGTTGCAGGACCGTCCCCAGATTTCAGCAGGCACATGCTGGTTAGACCGCGAGTCTATCACGGCAGGACCAGGCGGCACATCTCCTCGACCAAAGAGAACGTAAGTTGCATTTCTCGATGCTTCGTCACTCTCTTCTTATATACGCAATATATCTACGTTTGTCGTATTTTTTAATACAATATAATGTAATATATAGTATATTTAATCGTTTGTATACTCGGAATCTGTCGTGACACGTTGTAGCATGAGTTTTGCGGACGTATTCAGTTGTCGTTTATTAAATCATTGAACATAAAATTCGCATTCAAAGATATTGTCTTTCTTGTGATTAGAAGATAGTCTCATTCGTGCGACCATTTTAAGCATTCTAGAAAAAAAATGAAACAATGGTTATTGCGATTTCGTTGGGAAAAGATTCATAAATTATTTCATCCTACAGACAGACTCATTTTTAGATATTTTAGATCTTTTTTAGTTATCAATTTAACGCCGTCTACAGTGCATTCGAAAAGGATGAGCCTCTTTGGACAATTACTTCTCTGAGCGATTATTCGCACGATCACGTTTTAAACGTTAACATTGACGTATAGATAACAAGCAGGGACTATCGTTTTTTAATAACTACACTTACCATGTACATCGCTCCGGCAATTTAAATTCCAGTCACGTACAATTTCTTATCTAACGACACAATTAAAACAGTGTTCATCGTTCGATTGTTGTTAACAATAGCAACGGTTCCTTATTTAGATCTTACAGTAAAAGCGCAGTATATCTTCCGAATAATTATGAGCGATAATCGCTCATGTATTTACATTCTTCCTTTTCAATTCTATCGCGATTACAAAGTCACCTTATTTGCATTTCTATTACACGCTTTACGCACATTACACACTTATTACACGTATTGATAACCAGCGTTATTTCGTCGCTATCTATACACCAGCTACAAAAGGTATCAACAATACCATAAATCTTCCAACGAAGAGTTTTTTAAATTCAACATTTCATTTACATGGCGAGAAATTTCTGTAGTCGTACGAAACACCGCTAAATCATACAAAGATTTAACCGAATCCGATTAATTTCATATACAAATGCTATGATAAGTACAACAGCGGGTCGATAGCTTCTGTAGCCACTGTATATTCCCATTTAGAGGCACTTGGTTGCAGGAAAAAAGTGGCTCGTCTGCATCGAACCTTACCGTCTCGGCGAGATTTCTCGTGAATTATTTTATGCGCGGGGAAGAACAAAAATCGATGAGTAATTAGCAAACGCTGCCACTGTCTCGTGCACATGTCTGCATTTACGCAGCCAACTTGGAATGCTAGATACGAGCCGCCGCGTCGACGCTGCAACAATTTCGATGCAAATGTCGCGCCGCACTGCGAATACGTAATGCAGAATAGCAGCATTAACTGTGACCTACCTGTCGCACAGAGACGAGAGGTCGCGACAGAAATTTCATCGATGACACACCAGGGCGAGGATATTCGACCGCGACGAAGCCGAGCCTGGAGCTTCCATCGCGTCGTAAGCTCCATCACGGACTTCATCACGGTTTTCGTTCGCGCATCATGTTCGCTCCGAAGCTGTTCCGGAGATGTGTTTTGTGCCGAGCTATTTTTAAGCCGATGAATCCTCTTAACGCGAGATGCGTTGAAAACAAAATAAACGAAACGGCTCCGTAGTATTTTCGACGCGAGGTAGATGGACGAGGATAGTCTGTGGTTGAAACCGAGCCAAGTATCGTCGAATCCCTATCAAACAACATAAAAATACTTGAAGCTACTAATTATCAGAGTGCAGGTATTTGTGTATTTGGGAGAAGTTCGACGGTACAAAGAACGCGTAGAATCGAGGCAAAAGTGTGAAGTGTACACGGGAGAAAGGAATGTGGAATTTTAACATTTCTCGGAATAAATACAATTTTGCAACTTCGTATTTTCTCATAGATATTCTCATAGATAGAGATAATGAAACATTTTATCCTTCGTTTTATTATGCATCATCCTCAACTTTTACTTGTAATTTTAGATAACTTATGGCACGTTAAACCGTGTGAAATGAAAAATGCCCTGTGCAACTCAATTTCTTATAATTATTGTAAAGCTGGGAGAATTAATGCGATATAACCAGCGGTAAAGAGCACACACAGGAGCATATGTCAAACTCAAAATGCATTAAAGTTCCCCGCTTTTCCCGTGGACCCTTCGTATATAAAATATTCAAAGTAAACTCTTTACAAGATCAACAGTTTACAATTTATTTAACAATTAGAATTTATAACGTATCAACGGATTAAACGTTTTTGTATCTACATTTTGTAAATTACAATTACAAAAATACGAATTTGCATAAACACCTACGGTCGACTCATGATCAACGCAAATTTTATGCAAATTTATACTTTTACGAATGTACTTAATTACAAAAGTAGATCCTCGATAGAAAATTATTTTATCTATCAAATATTATATTACAGAAGACACTGTCCTTTGGATATTTTATCGATGCTTTCGTGTCATAGAATTTTGCAACGTCAAATTTCCAGAAAAATACTTAAAAATCCACCGCCTATCAATGATATTTGAATGCTCGATTACGAATACCGATGCTGATTTTAACGAATACTACGTGATACCGAAATATCGCCTTTCAGACCTGTTACGCGAAAGCTGCTTAATCGGTAGGAAAAAGCTCGTCGCGGGGAAGTTGCAAAACGATTGGAAGGAGAGAGAACAAAGATAAACTGTGTGGGTATACGGATGGTGAAAGCCAGAGTCTGGTGTCTGGTTGATCGGAACATCCACGTGCACCACGTGCAACGATTCCACGTTACACGCGATTCCGATGCTTCTCGTCGAGCAAAACGATACGCGCGGCTGTAGGTAAACACAGCCAATAGAAGCGAGAAGCAAAGTTTGTCCGATGTTCCGCCGGAGAGAGAGACAACTACTTGGATGCGCGTGCACGTTGCTTTGCTGTTTGCCACCAGTTTGAAAACATTAGCATAGACAGCCGAGATAAATAAATCGCCCGGTGCTCAAACATGGCACACTCTTAACCGCTTCCGTTTAATCCTCGCGCGCTATGAATCGGTTTGGAAAGATCGCGAAATGCCACGATCCGATTTTATCCTTGGAGTTTATGAATCCGCGAAACACGAATGAAAGGCAGATTGAAGAAGTAGACAGGAAGGAAATTGGTTTTGAATTTATTCGCTCGTTAAATCTTTATTTTGACGTTAAAATATGTTAAATGTAGTAGCTCATACGTTTCTTGTTACGTGTTATCGATGTGTAGGACAGAAAACGAAACGTTGGAATTATACGAGAATTTTGTTAGCACAATATATAGGAAGATGCTGCAGTAAAAATAATTAAAATTCCGAATGTTCATTGGTCGTCTCGCGATCTCGTTTGCAATATAACGAGCAGAACATTCTTCTTAATATTACGATTAATGCTGATTTTACGGCCGCGCTATATCGTGTTCAACAACGATACGATATAGGCAATTGCCATGGGAAAATTGTTGAAACAGTTTCGGAGCGTAGCGGGAATACATTTGTAACGGGAATGGTTGTTTGAAACGGCAATCCAGAAGGCGAAGTGTTAGGATTACTCGAACGGAATCAAAGTAGCCGAAAGTCGTTTTGCTTTAATTCGATCAGAGAGAAAGAGAGAGAGAGAGAGAGAGAGAGAGAGAAAGTATAAGAAAGGGGAAGAGAAGCGAAGAAACGTGTAGAAATTGAGAACAAGGAAACAATCGTAGAACGTGTATAGTGGCCGAGGCATTAGAAGAATCGCTTCGTTGCCTAATGCTACAGGCACTAAAGTAACAGCGATCTCGCGGCGTCAACGAAGTAAGGCAATTGACCTCGTTTCTCGTTATCACGGGGAAGAATGAACGCTATCAGCGCGTCTGTCCGCCGCGACGAATCTAATTTCCTGCTACGTAGGGTCGCTTACCATACGTCGCAACTCGCAGCTGATCTCTTCGCGCCAGCATCGTTCGATTCACTGATTACACGCGATCTCGATTTTCCAATGGTTTCCCTGGAGAAAACGATCGGATGCGCGAGACTAATTCGTAACGGCTTGTTGATTATATGGCCCAGCGTAATAGAGAAACCCGATGACTATTTCTATTCTGCTTTCACCGTGGCAATTTTGTTTTAATGCTGTCGATAATAAAACTATTGATACTCGGGGTAACATTTATCAGGTTGTCCGAAAAGTGTCTTTCTTTTACAGACACGTCTTTTACAACAACGCATCTTTATACAAACATGGAACCTAATCTGTCGAACGTTGTGGTCTTTAGTTTGATAGAACAAAATGGACCATACGTAATTCGATAAAATAATATAAAACGGAAAATGTTGTGCATCCATTATCTCCTTATAAAACGAAAGAACCTTTTCGGACGACCTAACATTTTCTGTCAGAAGTTGAAGATCTATTTCGTTTCGTGTATTTGACGTCGAAAAAGTAGAAAATTCCAAGGACCACGATATCATTATTTTCCAAATTTATTGCCGACGTTTTTCTAATTTTACAGGACTATCGAGGCATCAATACGTATTCCTATAAAAAATTTATATCTCTTGCCTTAACAGAGAAAGGCAGATGTATCGGGGGTGTATTTTCGCCCAGTCGCGGGGAGACGCGTTCGCGTTGAAGCGCGTCAACGGCAGTCGTAGATTCCCGTTACGATTATAACGATCGACACCACGAACAGGTCGATCCCCTTATTTCTTGTGGGATAATAGGGGTATTTATTGTGGAATAAAACTGTAGTCTACAGTTCTATCATATTTGTATTTTTAACAACTTATTACACTTGAGGTTCCGTCGTGTCGGAAGATATAATTGATATACATGATGAAAAATAGTACACTTGATAGATGAGTTGTATTAATAGAGAGTAAATGAATGTAATGTCACCTAGATCGTAGTGAGGACTAAGTTTGAAGTAATATTGGAAGATCCGGAGTTGACTCGATTCAAGAAAAGACTGACTTAAGTATAAGATACTTGAGTTGACTACACGAAGCTTGGAAGAACAGTAGTGTAACGTCTCGTACAATTACGGAGGAAAGCTCGGTATGTATGTCCTTTTTGAATGGGAAAAACCTGCTATTTTGATAGACAAACAACCGCTTTCTTCGTAAGTTATAAGAGCGTGCAGTAAACCTAAGGACTGTTTTAAGGACCATCCATAAACCGTAAATACTTATGTGAATAGAAATTAAGCTGAAAAGATTCGGTTTATGGTGGTTCCTTAGGTTTATCGAGGGCCAGTGTAACGGTGTGTGGGCCTCGGCGGCCAGACCATGAGGGACGTCGCACGGACTGTCTCACGCGACGTAACAGGGGGATTATTGTCGCCAACTCCGTGGTCGTTGCAAATTGCAGCGAAAATTACCCTTCGATAGAAAATTCTTCGAAAAAGTCTTCAACTGTTTTCGCATTTTTTATCGTTTTAACTGTGTGCGTGGCATATTTAATTTCTCTTATCGCCGTAATCCGATAAGTTGATCGTCTCGTCTCATTTACTGTTGCTAAATAAAAAGTATTGCTAGGATAAAAAGCAGCGTAAAGGTAATAGGCGATCGAAGGAAATTTCCGGTCGAACGTAATATACAAAAACGTATTCATAGCCATAGAATGGAGGACGCTCTTCGGTTAACTGTCAGTGAATTCTGTTGGTTTATCGAGCTTCGATGATCTCATCGACGATGCAACATGCCAAGAAGAAAGGCGAAAGATAGAGGCAAACAGAGGTAAAGGGAGATCGTGTATATACTTAGATTCCCTTTATGCGGTTCGTGAGTTTGCAACCGCAAAGGAAAATAGAGTAGTTGCTGTGCCGTAGCGTGTACACTGAAAGCAACTAAACTCTTCGACTAAAAAGTGCATCGATAGGGGAAATTCGCCGTGCTGATCTCGTACGAATCACGATCATCGATCTAGATTGTCTGAAAATGCTTTCAATTTTTCGAATAACGTACACAATATATACATACCGAATACTTTCGTAAAGTTGAAGATCCATTGGCAAGCTAAGGGCATTTGCTTCAATGCATTTATACGGAACCATTTCCGTTGGCAAACTAAACTAGTCCAATCGCTTGAAAAATTGATTCTCTACAAATATATGGAAACGTTTCGAAGCCAAGTTCAAGTGCCTCGAAGGTCCATTTAGTTTGGCCTAGCGCGAGATTGCCTCGTGAACAATTTTTCGTAGACCTTAGGCGCATCGTGCAGTACCAGGTCCTCGGGGAGGTCTGCCGCGTCCTTCTGAACATCCTTTTCTCGCCTGCTATCACAAACGAAAGAACACCGCTCCCAATCAGCTGTATATCGTAAAATCGGCGACGCGACTTTTGAAACAGATAGAAAGGGTCTGTGTGTCAAGAACTTTGCGATTTACCGTGGCGCAGCTTGGATTAGCTTAGTCTCAGTGAATCTCCAGCTTAATCCACTACACGCACGTCAGGGTATTTTCTTTATAGGTTTATCTAAACTCAACACACAGACCTTGGTACTCACGAACAAAGGTGTCTATGTTCATCCGTCCTAAACGAATAACGATAAACTGGTTCGAAGTTATCTTTACAGTCATGGTTTATAGTTATCGATGATTACGAGTCATTGCATCGTAAACGCAAACAACTCGTTGGCAATCTCTTTACGCGATAATTATCTGCCACCATATAACAACCAGAGGAACAGGTTCGCCTGCAACGGAACCGGCGAACTATCGGGCAGCTTGCAACTGCGATAAAGAAAAGTGTGCAAAGTGGCCGACTGAAAAACCGAGAACGTTTGCTAGAGCACAATGGAAATTTCTTTGTGGATTACGTTAATCGTTAGCGGAAGCGTAGAACGGTCCCTTTGCCCGGTCTCAGGGGCCTCTAGGACACGGAAACGTCAGTTCCTTCATCCTCTATGTTCTTCTAACCGTCGACCTAGTCGCCGAGGCGAGATTAAAAGATGCCTTTCATCCTATACAACACCTACAAAGAGCCCCTCTGTACGTTAGTACATTGTGCACGCTCGCTACGAGCTCGTTAACCAACCGAATTTCCAAGAAACCCGTCAGTTCGAATAATTAACGCGTCTTTCGCGTGGCTTATCGCCGTAACAATTAGCAAGCGCCGGCCACGATTCGCCTTCGAATTATTTTCGTTAATCCTAACGTTAACCCTCCTCCCTAATTCTTCTCTCGCGTTTAACCACTACGGTAACCGCATTCGGAATTGCCCACGCTAATTGCAATTCCTCTCGCCACTAGGTGTTTATTTCAAAATTAACGCGATAAATCCGCTTTGGTTATGGCGTGCTTCCTGCCATCGCGGTATCGAATAACGTGCGTTAATATCGACATTTTTCAGTGGTACAATGAAAAATTGTACATTTCGGATTCCCGGGTTTTGTATCGGTAGACCGCGCGCTTTAAGGGGGTGTCCTGAATTACAATGTTCTAAAACAGCGTCTTTTGTGATTTTTTTTAGAAGGGGAAGAAAGAAATGAAATTATTGAATTTTGAGGTACGGTTTTATATATATTTAACGAATAAAACAAATTTTTTTTAAAGTAAAAAAGAAATTATAACAGATTTCTAAGCCTTTTTCATGGATTCATCTTGTTTAACGAAACGACGTTCTGTGAATATCTAAGTTCGCTTGTTTAGGCCAGGCCTGAGAAAACAATTGAAAAGTTCACGAAAAAACAGAGGAAAACGTAACGTAGTTGATATAAACGTGATTGAAATTCGAAGAATCGCAAGCAACAACGTCTAATCATCGTGAAAGTTTAGAGCTATGGAAAATGTTTGAAAGTAATTTGATTAGAATTTATCGTCGTTCGTTGACGATTTTCGAGACTAAAGTTCCTCTTCTTTTTTCTGTTTGTTTAAACTAGCTTGTTAAACGACAAAGCCTCGATCTTAAGTATAAATCATCATGGTCATATATGACCGGCCATGAGCGCTTGAACTTCTTAGAATTGTAAAAATTGTATGAAAATTGACAGTTAGGGCATTTTGAATATAACCGATAAATAGAAGATACTTTGAAATAAAGAGTGTCCCATTGAACAATTAAACATTTTTATTAGAACATCAATAAACAAAAAAGAGAACAAATCTTGCATCTAACGGTGCACTGTGTTAAAACACTTTAAACATAAACGTGGCTCATCCATACAATCTGGAATTTTTGGTCCGATTCTTAGCAAGTTTTGATCCTAACTGTTTAACATTTTTTATACCACTCTGCAAAATTTTCGTGCCAGGTACGTTTGCCCTTCTTTCTTCTGCATTTCGCGTCGCGATCTTTGTCGAATAAGTATATTTGAGGGCTCTGGTGAATGGCACCGTGTAAGGTGCATTGCGAGTGCCATTCTAAAATCTGATACCTCGTTTTTTGTTCTTGTTGCTTGTTTATAGAGTATCATCGCGTTTGAAATTGATGTATTTAACAATAACTCCGAAGCTAATTTTATATACCACTTGAGGGTTCTTCTATGTGGCGTCAAATATGCTATCATTTGATCCGATAAATCTACAGCACATTTTCCTCTCTTGTAATCTACCACTAACATTGGTTTATCACAAACAGAATTTTTTTGCGGACCTCAACCATTTCAGTCGAATATTTCGTTGAAATCATAAAAATAATCATAATACTGTTTACTAATATCTTCTACACGTTTCAACGATACATTCTGCGCTTATTGCTTACGACGAAATAACGAATGCGAATGGTTTGTTGAAATAAACGAAACCTTGTTACAATATGTCGCTATCAATTGTTAGCAAGGTGCCACGGTGTTCATCCGTGACCACCAATAAGATAAACGGTCCATTGGGGAAGAATATTGTCCTATATCATCAATTTATTATTATTTCGCCATTATATGCCTTGAATAATAAAAATACTCCCGTGGCGTCCTGAGCGAAACATGTGACTTTGGCGTGGCAGTCAAAGTATTAATTTATTGCATTACGATTATGACGTATAGTTCGACGTTTCACACGTTTCTAGATTACCTTCAGCCTTAGTTTTCAATTAAATTAATCAATTAGTTTTAAATTAAATAGGCTCGGCTCTTCGTGAATTTCTAAATAATAATTACGAAACTGTTCGAATACTTGCGGTGCGGATATAGCTTGATAATGTAATAAACGTAAAATACGTGCATGAAACGGTATCGATCCAGTCTTTGGAACCTTCTAAAGGTTAACTGTCGATAAAGCAAGTCGCACGATAAAATAATGAGATATTTTTCCTCGAGCTTTGTTCCAGACGATCGATAAACAGATAAAGACTATTGGTTAACGCTTGCACCACGGTAATCGAAGAAACGAGACATCGCGTGATTAAAATCACATAGCGAGTCATTAATATGTTTCAATAACCACACGCTGACTCTGCAAATTACACTGTCCACTATCGTAGTTACGATCTTTATACTCCATTTGAAAAATGTTACACAGCCAGCGATTAAAGAAGGTTTTATAAAAATTATGTAACAGAAAATTAACAAGAATTCACGCATCGGTAGATAGAATTTGCGCGAAAGTACGGACGCAAAGTCAACTTGTTGGTTTGGCGGTTGAACGCTAGATAGTTGAAAGAGGAATCTCGTGGAACCACGTCCTTTGAGGCGGAAACGCTGGAAACAATGGGACGGAACGGCGCTCTTCGTGGCAAAAATACTTTGGCAAAAGGATCGGTCACGAGACCTTCCGTGTTCCCGGCTCGTTTCCTGCAAAACGAGAACGCAATCAAGGACAGCGTTATGGAGGATATTTCGTGGAAACACAGTTCCATGACAATAGTTGGGTGGGTGCGGTGGACGAGACGCGAGGATCAATTTTATGAGAATCTCCACGAAATCCCTCTCCTTTTAACCAGCTTTTGCGATTTCTCCCTAGGGACTCCTTTTTCCTGCTCCAATAATACAAGTTACCAAGAGGGTTCCCCTTGGTAATTTCGAAAGATCTATTTCATTTCTTTCTTTCAAATCTTTTGCTGTATAAAATATCGTGCCAACTATTCTCACAATCTTCTGCTTTCTCCCAGAGAGACCTTTCTCTACCCCAATAATATGTGCTACTAAGGATGGTTTCAACAAATCGAATTCCTTTCTTTCTTAAAGCTTTAAGTATTTTACTGGAACATCATACTTACTTTTTATGAATTTTTAGCTTCCTACTTCCCGTTAGTTCAAAATTCCTTTGATATTGTTTTGACGCTGCGTGATGCCTGCAGGTATTTGGTTTATGCACACGCACATGCGTTAACTTCCGTAAGTGCCTGTGTATAGGTCAGTGACATGTATTCAAATGTTTGTCTTTCTATTGGTATGACAACTAAGTGACTGCGGATTTTGTCAATACCACTTAATGACAAAATCCGTAATCACTTAGTTGCCAACCCAATATTTCTGCATATTTTCGTCTCTTGCACTGCCTTTTTCTCCTTCGGGTTTCGTTACATATTCCTTTTTAAAGTTATGTTATTCAAACTCTAGCAACTTGAATTCGAATAAATCGGTCAACCTGAATGAGGCATTGCCCCGTAAAGAGATATTGAGAAAATCGATCCGAGCATTGTTAGTTTTACTTGCTAATGGACCGGTTAAAAACGACCTGCGCCAGCGAGAATCGTGGAAAAGGCCCGGCCCGTTTGCACATTAGTTTCTCGATATCGACAGGGAACGAGCACGGGTCATGGCGGTAGAGCAATTGGAATATCGAGAAATGTTTCCCAGATTGGCAATCGGCCAGGTATGGATTGCTAACTGTCCAACGACGATGATAGAATCCACGCCGGTAGAATTCCGTGGATCATCTATCTTCGATCCAGGCTGCATCCTCCGACCGTGCCCGGAATATCTGAAACGTAGCCTGACCTGGGAAAGGGTTTTCATTGCACGCCATGTTACAAAAAAGAGCACACAAAAAATGAGGATTAAAATAGAGAGAAAAATGTAAGAGATCATTTTCCAACCTTTTTTATTCTCCGACTTTTCCAAGCATCGATTATAATTATCCAAGTTGTCTTGATTTTTAAATTCTGGTTTAAAGCATGTTTCCTTAACGCGTTCTTCAATACCATTAAGCGTGCTAACAAGCTGATTTATTCAACATGGTATTCAAGATCAGTTCGGTGTAACACGCATTGAAGCACATACCTGTATTTGTGGATAATTTATTCCCGAACATAAATTTACCATCCGACTTTAATAGAACAAAATGAATTCTTGAATGAAAAACACGAGTTATAATAATTTGTTTAAATTTTATACGTTACATTCACGTGTATATACATTGTATATAATGCATGCTTTCTCGCTGCTTTAGCTTCCTAATTCAAGACCTCTCCGCGTCGCTCGTAGTATCTTTGTTCGTCGTGGTATTCTCATTTTCATTGTGAAAATCATTCATATTCGTTGTAATATTTTCCGAAATATTGAAACGTAAGTATAAACGTCCGTTCGTTGTATTTTCACTGTATGTTCCTCGATATCGATCGTCGTAATCGTGGCATTGCTCATTTCCGAAACACGTGCGCTATATCAAATATCATATCTAAATATTCCCTTCGCAATTACCAAGTGAAACAATCAAAAGTACGCAGAATAATTTATCTCGGTTTTCCTGCCACTTCTTTTTTAAATCGTTTTGATTTTCGTAAGACTACTTCCGTTCCATCAGCATGTCAACAATGATAATGCGCGTGTCTTCGATACGAAGATAGGATATTTCCTGTTCGTGGAAAAGTGTGCTGTCGCGCATTTCCTATGAATTAAACATGGGATGGATTCGAGCGAGGCACGGTGCAAACAAGATTCGTAAATTCATTTGCCTAGTCGACGCGCGCGTAAACACTCGCCTAGCGCCGTCCAATCGACTTCGAGCCCCATCGCTGCAGAGAATATAAATTTTTTTAACCGGTCGACTTTTCGTCCCACCCTCAACCGCGAATCGGTCACACACACGAAAAAAAAAAAAAAAAAAAAAGAAAGAAAGAAAAAGAAATTTCGAGGATGCAACGGAGATCCGACATTTGACGCTCGTGAATAAAAATGAATTTTCAGTCAGCCAAGGGTCAACTGCGGAGTTACGTTGCGTTAAAAGTATAGGATATTTAGATATTGAAACTTGACAATTTCTGTTATTTGTATTTCTATGAACAAAATTTAATACGAGAAGAGTGGTCCTTCTATTAACACTAGAACCATCGATAGTTAAAACGAAACTATTTCTACCAAAGGTAGCCAAAATGACTGGTATTTAACACTAAACCTACCGACATTTCATGTATACCTAATCCTACCATGAGCGGTCAAACGATCGATTCAAAAAAACATATGTATTTTAATATAGAAAGAGATTTTAGCCAATTGGAATTGGATAGTAAACAAAATATCTTTCTGGTGCCACGATAAAAACCCGCTCCCCGCTTTTCTATTTAGAAAGTTTTATTTACCTTTATGTATTTTCAGCACATTTTTTACAAATTACAGCATTTTGTATCGCACATTTTCCACGTACGTATTTTTTACATTTTATACAAATTTTGTTAGTCTTATCGACTTTACAATATCTTATTTGACAAGATTTCGATCCGGAATTTTCCTGATAACTGATATCATCATATCGAATGATACGCGGTAAAAATTTTAAAAACGTGTGGGTAGTTGTACAAGACGAGGAAACTGGTTAATTGGTTCGGTAAACAGATTGCAGCACCCTTTAACACTTTGACAAGTACCAGTTATTTTGGCCGGTATTGGTATAGGTAGCCTTGGTACAAAATTATTTTCAGTTTAAATACATAAAAAACAAAATAAAGTTCATTATATTATTCTTTCAATTACCGTTGCGAATTGTAAAACCAGCCAATTTGACTGGTGTGATAATTCTAGTGTCAAGTTGCCCGAGAAGTGTCATTCTTTTACAAACACGTCTTTTACAACGATGTATCTTTATATAAACATTCTTTTTTTTTTATTTGATGGACTTTTTACAATTAATTCTCTTTGAAGATTACAGGTAAATTATTTTGGCGTGATACTGTAATTTGGATTATAAGAGTTTATAATATGTTTGATTCTAATTGAATCTAGTGCTTAAATCTAAAGGCTATTGTCTTTCTAGTCTGCGGATCTGATCCGTAGCGTCAAGTAATTAGGTAACTAATTGGTTTTGGTGATTGTTAACTCTCATATTATATCTGTTACTAAATTTGTATATTTCTTCTTTAACTGTGGGTATCTTAAGGTCGCGGTGTATTATTTCGTTGGTCTTGGAATTTTTGATTGGTTTATACAAACATAAAACCTAATCTGTCGAACGTTGTGATTTTTATTTTGATAAAACAAAATGGATCATACGTAGTTCGTTAAAATAATATAAAAGGGAAAATGTTGTGTATCCACTGTTTTCTTAAACGGAAGAAACTTTTCGAACGACGTAATACTATTTGAAAATTCCATTATCCGTGTATTTTTGCCTGCTTGTTAGATCGGATATAGGAAACTCTATGTTATATTCTCGCGTGCTAAGAGAGGAAGTTTGACAGTTTGAAAAAATTGTCTAAATTAACATCAATTACGCGAACTGTTTCTGTTGCATACAGATATAAATAACGGAAAATGTAAATAGCAAGGAAGAGTAATTTATGCAAGATCTGGCGTTACGTGACGAATTGCGCTCTTCGTTGTATAGGCCGGGGAAATCTGGCTTTTAGAAAGCAAAGTGGCGCATGGAACATCGAAATAATAGCTTTTTATCGTCGAATCGTTGAATCTAGAGATCGTTAACGGGGGAAAGTATTTTCCGGCTAGGTAAACCGGTCGGCCAGCGATCGAAGCTAATTGGCCCGTTGGCTCGGTTTTCCGGCGGATTCCATTTCCACGCGATCGCGATGCGTTTCTTCTTTTATCTCGATCCCGGTAGCTCTCGACGTCGTGCCGCGCAACAGGTGCATAATGTCGAACTTCGAAGCGGTTATAATGCGTTCTAATACCGATTCGAAGAAGTTTTATCGGGTGTTCGCGCGGAAACGCGCGGTTTCTCGATAGGAAAATGCGCGCTAACTAAATTACGCTAACTTGTCCTTGCCGCTTTGCTTCCAGGATGTCGAACACGCTGACGTGCTGACGGTGGCTTTCGAACTAGACGGTGTGCAACGTGTCCTAGACCTGAGATTGAACACCGATCTAGTACCGGTTGGATATCAGCAGCGTCATCAGCATCGAGGCACGTACGTGGTGCACACACCCTCGAAAGTGGTAAGTGTAGTTCTCCTATGTTTCACGCTTTTCTATACAGTTCCAGATCATCGAATCTCCACCGAACATTTTTTTTTTTTTTTTTTTTTATTAAACTTGAAAGGCGTAAAATGTAATAATGGAGTTCATCTAATTGCTACGTTAATTCGCGTTCCTTCTCTTTGCCTTCCACTTCAGCTTGTACCTTTGCAATTTACTTTGTATACACTACCGTGTCATATATTTCGCGTTCCCATTATTTCGCTAAACATTCTGAATTCTTATCTCGAAATCGGTTAATGCGGTGCTCGAGGATAATTGCACAGCTGATGTTATCAGGCTGCAGATACTTTCGACGATATCTAAGCCCAGGTGAATCGTCTGAACCACAGGGAACATATGTAATATCCTTGGATTAATATATAATGATAATTATAATAAATCAAATTGTAAAGATACAGGAGGGATTCGGAAATACAAATAATTCACTTTATTCAGCACACAACAGTTATACACGTATCTTATACTCTGAAGACCTCGTAAACCTACTCGCACGCACGCTTCTTGTCAACCGACTCTTCCAGATGCTTCTCAACGATTGCCAATCGTCTTTTGTCCCAACTATGGCCTGGACACCCTCTGACGCTTACACACACATTTTCACATGTACAGTGTACAGTCTGTCACACAAGAGCGTGTCTGCGATATCTGCGAAACCTGACACCTAATCAGAATGAGATAAAAAGAATGTAAACAAACGAAAACTTCTCTAATACGCGTTGCTGAATACCTTTCAGTTTCATTTGAAACAGTGAAAGGAACAGAGCTTTTTAATATGAGTGCCGCGTACGCGAAACGTCGAAAATCGTCTGGCATGGGCGAATGAAAACAGAGATCGTGATTGGAGTAATATAATATTCACTGATGAATCTTCGTTTTGGGCATGGTGTCCTATTAGGCGTGCTTGGACTATCCATGGAAGAAGGATGATTCAAAGAAGTGTAAAACACCCTATAAAAGTGCATGTTTGGGGTTGCTTTAACGCACGCGGTTTTGGGACTTTGTGCGTCTTTACAGACAATCTGAATGCACAAAAGATGGTGAAATTGTACCAAAGGGGACTTCTCAGATCCGTGAAACGTTGGTTCAACCAAACCGAGGACCAATGGATATTGCAAGAAGACAACGACCCTAAACATCGAAGTCGCATCTGCACCCAATGGAAAGCGAAAAACGCCATCACAGTACTTCCTTGGCCATCGCAGTCCCCTGATGCAAACCCTATCGAAAATGTGTGGTCCCTAATGAAATGCAAGCTGAGAGGAAGACGTATCACAAAAATAAGAACACTTGTACATCACATTCGAAAGATATGGAGGTCGTTACCAGAATCCTACGCTCAAAAATTAGTCGAGAGTATGCCGAAACGATGTCAAGCTATAATCGCTAATGGAGGAGATTGGACACCCTACTAAGTAATAGCGTATTAGTGTTTTAGATGTAGATTCAATTCATATAAATTTTTTTACAAATATATAAATATTTACAGAAATATCGCAGACACGCTCTTGTGTGACAGACTGTAAATGTATCATCTTCCTAACTCAAATAAATATCATAGATCAAATAAAATAAATCAGACGAATCAGGTAATTATACAAGCTATATACAAGTAATAATTTTTGGACAACTAAAAACAATTTGCAATATACGTGACATAGTAAGAGTAAGCAGAATCTCGAAAAGTATCCCGTTGGAGCTTGCGAATCACAGATCCAGCGTCCATTCATCCGCAAAAAGTAGTTTCCATCGAATGGAAAGCAAACGCGATTAATCAGCTCTTCGATACGTTGAATCAGCTCGAGAGGATTGAAAGTGATAATTAAGGGCGAACTATGTGCAACCGAATTTCAAGGAACGTTGCTGGAAACGAGATCGTTGGCCAAGTATACAGGTGCAAAGAATGTTGGAATCGATAACGCTGACTCACTGTCCAACCATACGGGACGCCCTGCTATAGACGGACACGGTTTCGAGAGTATCGATCACTCTTAAATAACATTGACGAGTAGCGTGCACAGCATAAGCGAACCTGAACACTGCTCACGCTTGTCCTTTCTTTAAACATTCCCGACTTTAACTAATCTTAACGACGGAGCTGTCTACTCGACAATCGTGTTCGTTTAGGGACAGCTCGGGACGATGCTATATTTTACTATGTTTCGATATGAAATCAACCTTTTTATCGTTTATCAGTGAAGCGCGTATTTCTATGGAAATTTATATTTTTATGGGCGCAATAAAAGAGATAGAAGTTAAAGATTCGTTTCACTTACTAGAAATCGTAACGAATATTCTACTGTAGGTATGTGATATAGTTTTGTCGTATATTGTATGCATTTCTGCTTCTTTGGATTTTGCACGAATGTGTAAAAATCTACGTTTCATCTGTTGGCCTTTGATACGATAGATCTCGTCGGCAAACATCCAGCGTGGCCATTGGCTGAGTGTAAAAAGTGTTTGCCTGAAATAGGATGTTTCGTTACAAAGATCGACTAAAATCGTTTGGTTGTTTTTATAGCGCATTAGCAAAAATCGTAAAAAGAAAGGAGCATTTTCTCGAGGTAAGTTTCCTATTCGTTCATTTCGAAGAGAGCCGTAACTCTGCCAGTTCCGTTAGGATCGCGTTCGCCTCGTGAATCACGCGAGGGAAATAACGGCCTTCCCTCGATATACGATGCGCGGAAAGGAAGAAAAATGGCTGTCGACATTTTTCAACGATTCAAACACCCGACATTGATATAAATTTTTTACCGTGTCACGTTATTTACGGTTAATGAACGAGAATAAAACATCGGTCGGCCGCGCATCGTCGAGTTCGTTGCGCTGCGTGTTTTCGTCCGTTCCACGTTTTATGCAATTGAATAAATGAATTGGCACGTCCAGTTGCCTCTCTCTCTTTCTCTCTCTTGCACTTTATGGTTTTATTTGCCCTCGCAGTCGCGACCAAACGGACGAGCTAATTTCGGTCGTTTAAATGGGGGAAATTCTGCGAATTCAACTAGTTAGAACGCTCTTCAGAGGTTTCGCACTCGAAACGCCAGTAATTATAGCCCTTTGTTCTTGTCTCGCTTCTCCACCCCCTCTCGCGTTGCAAAAAGAAACTTTGGTAAAATTACGTTTGCACTGGATAAAATTTCGCTTTTCACAAATCCAGGTTTTCCCTCGAGAGATGAGACACGAGTCAACCTACGCTACTCTACCTAAGAATCTAGAGGCTTTGATCGATTTTTACCAATAGTACACCCGTCTCTCAATTTACGCGCAGTATCCGTTCCACATGGATTCGTTTTACGCGAATGAAAATCGTGTAAATAGCGTCTGTCAGCGCGAAAGGAAAGATAGCGCAACGTAATATATTTTTATCCTTATCGCATACAGCACTGACGCGACTAGCCGCTTAAATTAAGATCGCGCGTAAAAACTGCCGCGTAAAGAAAAGACTGGCGTAAATGAAGCGCCGCGTAAATTAAGGGACCAGTGTATGTGTATTTCCGATGTGTACGAGTGGAAGATAAATTGGTATTTGGAAGTTACGCCTGCGGTCTTTGTATTGTGAAATCAGCGTACCCTATCATTAACCTAAATTGTCTTTTAAAAAACGTAGCGACGATATATTTTACTATTTATTATATCTAGTGTCACATTCATAGCAGATGTATATTAAGTCATTTAAATATCACTGATCGTGCTGACGCTTCTTAATCCGACTTACAGTACAATGAAAAAATGAAAAGATCTGAGGATAAAGAGTTTATCGAGTGAGAAAATAATTCTCTGGCCTGGCAGTTGCGCACGCCAGTTTTATTATTCCATGTGGATTTTCAAAAACCAATTAACGCTATTATACGTAGCTGTGACGATTATAAAAAGTAAAATCATCGCAATTATATTATCTCCGCAATTTTGTAATTGAAATACGACTGGTCGAAAATAGGCAAACATCCGGATGCTTTCGCACGGTAACAGCTCGATAATTTCATGATAATCGTCCGATAAATCACTTTTCCGCGAGAGGCATGTTCCCGATTACGCTTGCTCTTGGAATCGCGCGCGAGCGCGGTGAATTCTTGTTTGGAAAGTGGAGATACAGAAGGAAAAGGAAAAAATGGCTGGTCCAATGGGAATCTGGGCCAACTATATTTGTACCGGTCGGATGCACGGCTGAACACTGCACGTCCGGGATATTCGTCCGGACCGACGAAAGAGAATCCTTCTTAGGCGGCGGTCTAACTTTTCGTCTTTACTTCCTGCGTCGCTAAAATCTAACGCCCGCGTCAACTTTCATTCCTTTCTTCAGCCCCTTTCTACTCCCAGCCTCTTTCCCGTCATCGTTGACGAAACTTTGACTGAAATTCTTATCCGTTCGCATTTGCATCGCAGATCTTTTTATCGCGACGATCCTTTGTAAACGGTAGCCGAAAGTTGCCAGCTAACTCTGGGCCGTTCGTGCCAATTCCAGAATTTGAACAGTCGCGGACAATCGACGAGGGCCAGCACTAACGAAATCGATGTTCCATTAAAATTCACAGGAACTATGCCACTATCAAGGTAGCGTTCGTGACGTTCCTGGTTCTTGGGTAGCGGTGTCTACGTGCAGAGGGCTGCGTGGTGTCGTTTTCGATGGCGAGAACCTGCACCACATTCACCCGGAAGAAGAATCCTTGGACTCGCAGCATTACGTCTACAAGCACAGCGATCTGGTTGCCAATCATACTTGTGGTAATTATCGCAATCTTAATGCAACTTTAATGGTAGATGAAAATGATGGATGATAGGCGAATGATGAAATCCATGTCCATTACGTACATTCCCGTTCGCAAGTACTAAGACACTTAATAGAGGAAAGAGGACAAACCTGGCAAACTATTAGGGATGCATGTACGTGTGTAAATACACACACACACACACACACACATATATATATGCTACCGCGCGTGGATATGTATTTGCACGTTCTCAAATAATAGCAAATGTATAAAACTCGCTTCGAATAAAGCTGTTTAATCTAACCATCGCCTCTGGTCTTACCTCAGGCAACGATATGCAGTTGGTCGATAATGCCAAAAACAGTAATTGACGTTAATTAGTTTAAACAAAGAAGCTATAATCGAAGGTGGATGAAAGTCGCTTATAGGGAAACGCCTTAAAGTTAAATAACTCGAAGCGTCTATCCAGTGTTAAAAGATCTTGGAATGTTTGGAACGTATGTTTCCAATCGCTCTCTAAAGGTTTATATAAGTTTTCGTCAATTAATAATAAATTTCATAAATAAATTTCAGCTATTTATTACAGATAATATTATGGAATATTCTATCGATGCAGGTATATCCCCTGTTTCAGTTTCAGTTTAGCTGAACGTTTGATCCTAGTTAGGGCAAGAAACAGAGAATTTACTATAGAAAAACATTCTTCTATCGTAACGTCGAAAATGTAAGAGATACTTGAACACTTTGATCGAGTTCCACCAAGTGTACAAATACTTACGCACGGTAGTGTACGTGTACGTACACATACGTCACCGAACAGACAATATGTTGGACATTTCGGTTCTACGTAACAGTTATTCAGAGTAAAGATTCTTCATAACCGTTTTAAAATCCAAAACGTCGATATTACGACACTTTCCAAGTCTCCTGGTTTAAGCCTGTTCACGATATATTTCAGCTCGTCGCTGATCAACGACAAGGAATCTTACGAGAATTTCGCGAATTCGTAACACGGATATCTTAAACTTCCTCCATACCGTATCCTCGTATCCTTCGATGCTTGTCCTTCCTAGGTCTTGATAGGAAGTCTCATGGATGATGAGGCCGGTTCGATCTAGAGTTACGTTAGCCTGGTTCGTTGCAGCGCACGCGCTCCTTTCCCGGCTTGGAGGACCTGTCTCGCTAAGACTGGTCTCTCCTTAACTGTCTTAACGAATGTAGGAGCAAGATTCTGCCGACTCCCTCCTCTCTTTGTCCTTAACTTTACCGAGAATCCGACCGAGACGATGATCTTAGTTTTTTGTTCGGTACAGGTTACGAAGGAACGCCGCACCATGTTCTCGACTATGAACACCGCGGGATCGTCAACAGAGCCACGAGGGTAAGATATGTTGTTCTAAGTTCTGTTGTTCTAATCATAGGATTACTTTGGTTTTTTTTTAGAACTGCGAAACGTTCGTGAGTACTCTTGATCTTTGCACACTCGTGTCGAATTGATCCTTCTTCTTCTTCTTCTTCTTCTCTGTTGTTTTTCTTTCTTTTTTTTTTTTTTTTTTTTTTTTGGCCTTTTTTCAAGTGTACATGTAGCTTTATTGGCGATCATAAATTGTTAGGACACTTGCTGATATTAACGGTTTTCACTGTTTTTATTTTCTATTTATTTTATTATAAATCTATCATCATAGCTTGTAACGTGTAAAATGGTAAATAAAATATAATTTGTTAAAGTTTGTCAATAGATGTAACCAACAATGTTCCAATACTTAGGGCAGCATAGTTTAACTGTTAGACGCTCGATCAATGTAACTTGGTCATTTTCACTGGAGAATTACTTGTTTGTACTATCATTGCGAATGAGTCTTTTTTTCTTACCAAATCGTATTTCTCTTTCATTAGGAAATTTCTGAAGATACGTAACTTCGTGTTGATAGTATCCTTAAAACATTGAAAATCTTTCTCTCGATAGAAGCGAATGAAGGCTCGATTGGAAGATAAAAGATTCGAAGGATCGCAGCTGCAAGATCGGCTGAATCCTTGTACTCTCGTTTAATATCTCGAATTGAATTTTTTTCTTCCAGCACAAGAGAGCGGCTGAAGCGATTCGAGGACCCTACAACGCTAACAGGCATTCCCGATACGTAGAGTTGGTCCTCGTAATCGATAAAAAGGAATACGTTGCTCTCGACGAGAACGTGGACAAAGTTTATCAACATTGCAAGGATATCGCGAACATTATCAATGCAGTTAGTACAGCCTTTTTCAATATTTACTCTTCTCTTTAGAAATATCCTAACGCCTGGTTATCTTTCACGAAATATATATATATGCTTTAATTAAGAAACTAATTACGAATGATAATATAATCTTATTCTTTATGATTAACACTTTGACTGCCACGCCAAAGTCACATGTTTCGCTCAGGACGCCACGGAAGTATTTTTATTATTCGAAGCATATAATGGCGAAATAATAATAAATTGATGATATAGGACAATATTCTTTCCCAATGGACCGTTTATCTTATTGGTGGTCACGGATGACCACCGTGGCACCTTGCTAACAATTGATAGCGACATATTGTAACAAGGCTTCGTTTATTTCAACAAACCATTCGCATTCGTTATTTCGTCGTAAGCAATAAGCGCAGAATGTATCGTTGAACCGTGTAGAAGATATTAGTAAACAGTATTATGATTATTTTTATGATTTCAACGAAATATTCGACTGAAATGGTTGAGGTCCGCAAAAAAATTCTGTTTGTGATAAACCAATGTTAGTGGTAGATTACAAGAGAGGAAAATGTGCTGTAGATTTATCGGATCAAATGATAGCATATTTGACGCCACATAGAAGAACCCTCAAGTGGTATATAAAATTAGCTTCGGAGTTATTGTTAAATACATCAATTTCAAACGCGATGATACTCTATAAACAAGCAACAAGAACAAAAATCGAGGTATCAGATTTTAGAATGGCACTCGCAATGCACCTTACACGGTGCCATTCACCAGAGCCCTCAAATATACTTATTCGACAAAGATCGCGACGCGAAATGCAGAAGAAAGAAGGGCAAACGTACCTGGCACGAAAATTTTGCAGAGTGGTATAAAAAATGTTAAACAGTTAGGATCAAAACTTGCTAAGAATCGGACCAAAAATTCCAGATTGTATGGATGAGCCACGTTTATGTTTAAAGTGTTTTAACACAGTGCACCGTTAGATGCAAGATTTGTTCTCTTTTTTGTTTATTGATGTTCTAATAAAAATGTTTAATTGTTCAATGGGACACTCTTTATTTCAAAGTATCTTCTATTTATCGGTTATATTCAAAATGCCCTAACTGTCAATTTTCATACAATTTTTACAATTGTAAATGACCACCGTGACTTCACAGGAGAAACCGTGGCTGGTCATTTATGACCAACGTGGCAGTTAAAGTGTTAAACTATATCATTCTACGTTTCTAAGTTTCGGTCAAATTTAAATACCGTCGCTATGAATAGATGAAAATTGTCAGACATATACTTGCATACAGGCGATGATAGTATAGATTTTCACTAAAATAATGTGTCGATTATAAAACGAGAATGCATCGTGTTTCAGTTGTACATGCCACTGAACATATTCATCGCGTTAGTCGGGGTGCAAGTTTGGTCTGACGCGGATGAAATAGCGCTGTCTCCAAACGGGGACACCACCCTCTCGAATTTCCTTCGGTACAGGAGGGAGAAGCTAGTCCAGGACATGCCTAACGATAACGCCCAGCTGTTGACGTAAGCCAGAAACGAAAATATTTTTTAACGACATGCTTCGAAAGCTGCTGTGAAAAATATAAAATAAGGCACAAGCTGTACATGTGTATCATATATTTGTAAAAATATAAAATATATTTTTAGCCGAATCACTTTCGAAGGAGGTGTGGTTGGAAAAGCGCTTAAGGGACCAATATGTACGTACGAATTCTCCGGTGGTGTCTCGATGGATCACTCGAACGTCGTGGGATTAGTAGCAGCTACTGTCGCTCATGAGATGGGTCACAATTTCGGTATGGAACACGACTCGGCTGATTGCGAGTGTCCCGAAGAAAAGTGAGTTCATTTCGATTGTTATTTATCGCTTGGTTTTGTTTAAAAACTACTTTGTACGTTTTGTATATTTTTGCATAACGTCAACTTGCGTTCCAGGTATTCTTGTAGCTTTAAATTTCCTACGAAACATAAATATCGACAGCCTGTTACTGCTCCGCAAGAAGAATTGTCTTCTCCTTGTTCTTTGAATTCAGAAGCCGCAACTTCGCTTTTTACTTCTTTAGTTTCACCAAATAGATACACGATTAGAATGAAATTCTCTTTCGTTTTCGAGAAACAAACGACCTACTCTATAAGACGACATAAATAATAGTAAATTTCAAAGTAAATTTTCAAGTGTTTGCAACACCGTTCGTAACATCGCTCTCTGTACCTTTCAATTTACGCAGTTGACCAATGGCTCGTATGTTGAAACGTGGCCAATTTTCTTTTATTCCGCCAACTATACGTTAGAGCGAGTAACGTGGCAATGACGCGAATGGGTCTTAACAGCGATGGAGAAATTTAAATAAAAAGGAACGAGTTAATCGGGCAATGAGTGTGGTATAATTTGCTGTTCGAATCTCGCGATCCCACGGTCTTTCGTCGGTCCTCTGTGAAACAAGGCCATCGATCTGCATTCGCAGGATGGCGTCATTACGATTACCGTCATTTTCGCTAGAGTAACATCGGGGTCTAAACACGCTCGATTGCATCTGATTACAGATGCATCATGGCATCGTCGAGCGGCTCGTCGGGACCAACGCACTGGTCCACTTGTTCTCTGGAGCATCTGGCTCTGGCGTTCGAGCACGGCATGGATTATTGTTTGAGGAACAAACCGCAGAAGCTGTTCGATAGCCCGATTTGTGGTAACGGGTTCGTGGAACCCGGGGAACAGTGCGACTGTGGCCTGAAAGAGAACTGCGACAATCCTTGTTGCAACGTGACCACCTGCATGTTGCATAGTAATGCGAGCTGCGCCACCGGCGAATGTTGCGATTTAAAAACTTGCAGACCGAAATCAGCGGGCACCGAATGCAGAAGCGCCGAGCACGAATGCGATTTGCCGGAATATTGCACTGGCCAGAGCGAATATTGTCCCGTGGACGTGTTTAAGATGGACGGCGAACCATGCAGCATGGGAAAAGCGTTCTGCTACCAGGGCTCTTGCAGAACTCATAATGACCAATGTAAGCTGCTATGGGGACCTACTGGAACCTCTTCCGACGCACAGTGCTATGACATGAACAATAAAGGCACGAAGCATGGCAATTGTGGCTACAATCGAATCGAGTCTAGCTACGTCAAGTGTACCGACGAGTAAGACAAGATGATTTTTCTTTCCTCCAGTTTTTGATAGAATTATGTTACGTTCTTCATTAAAATGTCTTATTTATTTCATTTGGAGATGAAAGGAAAGCGAGGTCCGTTCTCTTTTAACACGTTCGTCGCCCAGCGTGATTCGGCTAAGTTTCCTGCGGGGCCCAAATCCCACCGCCGGTACGCAGAACGTAAATAGAGCGACAAGCAGGAATTCATCGTTTATCGCCTTCGATTCATTGTTTATCCCCTTCGATTCATTGTAAAGAAAAGATTATTTATTTCTGAAATGGAGAAAGCGATAAGCTATCCAGCTAGAGTATTCCGAGGGATCTCACGACAGATATCTCGGATCTTTCATTTAGTCGAGAAGCATACTTGTGAGACGTACATCGGTGATTTTTTCCTCCTCAAAATGTTCAGTAAACAGCGTGAAAATATATTTGAAAGTGAGGAGAGTAGCGACGACGGAGTCTATAACTATTTTTCGATGTGCCCAAAATCACCCCAAATGTGTTTGGAATGTTTTAACGAATACCATACGATTTAGGATAATGTAATATATTATCCAGAATATAAATTAATAAAAAGTATGGTACAATATGTTTTTAATATTTTTATGTTGTATATCCTATATATAATATCGTATATGTAGTAACGTACAGATGGTGTTTGTTTTATTCTCTAGAGCAAGGACAAGAAATGATGGTTTATTGAGAGTTAAGTTCGTTTATTCGTGTAAGCAATACTCTACACAAAGCTGACTGTAATCGTCGTGCGTCTTAAACTCGGCTTCCAGCTTCTCAACTGACTCAACTCAAACTGCTCAGCGTCTTCCGTCTGTCTCGACTGCTTCACGTCTTCTCCCTCCCCCAGATGTGCCTGACCCATTCCCAGGTAGATCCCCTTTAATTGCCCCGATGTTGTAATGGGCCACAGGTATGACCCATTGTCAGGTAGATCCCCTTTAATTGCCCCGATGTTGTAAAGGGCCACAGGTATGACCTATTGTCAGGCACGTCTGTTTTCCCGATACTACATATATTTAATTAACTCGAACAAGAAGAGCGTCACCATCCTTTGGTGGCGGGGCCCCCATAGAAGTATACCAGCGCAGATATGTGCGACGTGGCGACGAACGTGTTAAAACACAAGTGGTACGGAAAAGGAGACAGAAAAACGTAACAGGACTATGTTTTTCTTGCGACTCGAAACGAAATAAATAAGATGTCTGTATAGAATGTCTGTAAGTAAGGAAGAGAGTATGAACTGTATTGGTAATAACGCCACTTGGTTTCTTCTTTACTTTAGAAATCTTTTGTGTGGAATGCTACATTGTAAGCATCTGAACGAAAGACTAGAATTCGGTATGGAATCCGTGGCGATTCTCAGCCATTCGTTTATCAACACTGGAGGGAAGATCATACCCTGTCGTTCGGCTATTGTGGATCTAGGATTGAATCAGGTGGATCCTGGTCTCTCTCCGGATGGCGCAAAGTGTGCACCTGGAAAGGTAATAGAGAACTTATAATGCGACAAACAGTTTTATATAAAAGTAACAGAATAACTAATATCATGAAAATGAATATCTTCAAAATATTTAGGGATAGACAGCAGTGGCATATATTTAAGCCCTAAATCAAAGAACAATTTTTATGATATGAAACCAGTTAACAATGTATTGAATTCAAAAAATTAGTCTCCTACAAAAGACAAAAGATGTGACTTGTTATACTTCTCCCCTCTATTTCTCATGTATAAGAACACGTCTCGTATATGTAATAACAATATTTGTAATTACAAGAGCATTGCAAAATGGTGTCAGTTACTAGCAGACATTCAGTCCAGATAAAAGAATGTTTGAATAGCAGAAGATTGGAACATTAGAGCGTAGTGAAGGTTCGGCTACCGAAGACTATAAAATATTTTCCAATGTGAATTGTAACGCTGAAATTTCGTGATTTCAATTTAGATGTGCGTGAATCAGAAATGTATGCCGGTAGCCGATTTGCGTGCTTCCGTATCCGGAGGGAAGGCATGTCCTAATAATTGCGGAGGCAACGGAGTGTGCAATAGTCTTGGCCATTGTCATTGCAATCGTGGCTTCCGGCCACCTGATTGCATTCAACCTGGCGTGGGCGGCTCCGAGGACAGCGGTCCCGCGGAGGATCCAAATGGTGAATCAATTTTATTCAATTTATCGCAACCGAGCACGATATCATCGACCTTACCTTAAACTAATTTGTTTCGTATCGTGTATTTGTTACAGCGAGGAACGACTTCATAATGGCCCTGTACATTATCTTTTTGGGGATCGTACCGATGATCGCTCTGTCCTCGTTCGGTGTTTGGTACGTGAGAAATCCTGGCCAGCACTGGAAGAAGAGCATGATGTCAACGTACGTATCTAGTCTCGACCGTGTTACAGAGAAATGCAAACCGCATGCCTTTTCGTCGCGCGGTGCTCGCAGGGCGAATTCGAGTCACAGGCTCGGTAAAAACTTTTACGAAAGGGTGGTCATTTTCTTTTCGCCTCGACAAGAGAATTCTCGTAACTCGGATAGAATATTTACGATCAGCGACAATCTGCCGCCGAAAGAGAAGCTTCAGATAACTAAAACCGATCTGATATCAACTACTAACCCAGACGCTATTAACTGCAGCAACAGCATCGCGAAGAGAAAGTCGATGTTGCTTAGCAATATGGATCAGAGTGTGAGTAATAAGAAACCTGACATCTCTGAATCTGATCAGTCTGCTCAGCCTTCGTCTGTAGAAGGCCAGGCAAGGAAAAATTCCATTAGGACGGAATTAGGCACGAAAATAGCGGAACGTATTCAGCAGATGCAGAAAAAGCCCACGAAGAATATCAAAGGGCTCACGCTTAAAACGGAAGTAAAGTTCGAGCATTTAAACGAAAGCTCAAGCGGTAGCGTTGGCGTTACGCCAAAGACAGGTGAACCGTTGCTGCCCGATGGGAAACCATATTCGAAGGCACCTGCACCCTTCTATAACAAAAAACCGCCACCCCCACCGGCCCCAGCACAAAGTTTAAAGCCAAAGATTTGACCTTTTTCC
The DNA here is from genome assembly GCA_905333015.3 of Bombus campestris. NCBI lineage: Eukaryota > Metazoa > Arthropoda > Insecta > Hymenoptera > Apidae > Bombus > Bombus campestris. The sequence goes on from HG995135.1 coordinate 10,558,564, forward strand.
TATATCTTGCGGACACTCGTTAAAGATCTTTCAAATTTTCTTAAACCTTATTACATAGATATAGTCCTTTTTTTTTCCACTTTACTATATCCAGGCATAGTATAGAGTATATTTTTTAGTGCGAAGGTCGCAGCAAAATTTTCTCATAAAAGCTATGACCTTTGCATTATGCAGTACAGGGTTGAGAATAGCGGTGGCGGTTAATGCAATTTAATTCTTATCGTTGTTAAAACGACTTTAAGAGGTACGCTGTGATTTTTATGTTGTAACAGTTCTGTTGTGGCAAACAACGAATACTCTATTCTACTCGCAGAGCTTCTTTCTTTAAGGATTCGTGTATTTAATTTGTCAAATCTCCGGGCACCGCGCAACTCGTAAGAAAAAGTCCTGCCGTAGCACGTTTGCTGTACACCTTTTAAACGTTATTCCAATTATATTTTTATAAATAATATAGTCGAACGAAAGGATATAATTTTTTTTTATTCGTAACGTAAATATCGAAGCGAATAGATATTTCGCGTATAAGTGATTTATTTATTCATTTGGAGACTATAGAGGAAGAACACGATAAGAGAAGAACGTCGTCAAACAATACCAAATTGTCTTTTCCTTTGGTTTTCCAATTAGACATTTTTCCATGCGGTTTTTTCGTACTCTTCAAAATTTACATAATATTGCTCCTTATACTATTCAAATATTAAAGATATTAAAATATTTAAAATATTATTTGCCTGACTAATTAGGTGTCTGATTTTTATAAAACTTTTGGTCAATTTCACAGTTATTTTAAGATATTCCTTACAGGCACATGTTTGAATCTAATAAGATTGATTTCATTTTCAATTATTTATTATCACAAGGTAACATAACAATCTGAGAATCAGAGGAATACACTTATCGTGTTCTTTTTTTTTCTGTAATCTTCGCTTACTATCGTTATTTCATGCTCAAGCAATGATATATACATAAGTTAATAAATAAAAGTATATATGACGTAATATAATTTTCAATTATTATATGTAAATTCATTTGAAGGACGCATATTACGTCATGTGGTAGTATTACCAAAAACTGGGTGATAATAAAATAGAACGAAAACGGCTCTCTACTGACTCGATCAACGTGAATAAGCATCTATGGCTAGTCGTTGGCCTAATTATTTATTCGATTAATACCTTGACGAATGGAAAAGAACACGTTTCAGGGAAAAGTTGAGAACCGTGATTTACAGCATGCATAGAAAATGAATGTTATACGAGCATGAGCATGTGTGAGTTTCTCTTCGATGGCTTTTGCATTTTAAGATTACTGAACGACTCACTTACAATGGAGTCGATAAATCAGTATTAACGGGGTGACTCAACATTCATAATGACTGCCGATTGAATAACTTACATATAACAGAGCTCGACGTTTGATCACTTTTTAAAAATCATTCAAATCGTTCAGGTATATTTTCAATATCCTAAAAATAAAAATCACACGGGGAAAACACGAGAAGCTGTTTTTCGTTGACTTTCTGATTTTCATGCCGCTTGACAACCGAAGGATAATATTTCAACGTGATGCATATAATTGGCATGGAACATCTGTCGAATGTAAACACATAAGACATTTAAGACGAGGTAATAAATATAGGAAATTTTGTAAAAAAAAAAAAAAAAAAAAAAAAAAGAAAGAAGAAGAAAATATTAAATTTAAAGACGAACACATATCTAATCCAAAAACGAAGAAAAAAGATAGGCTGTGGATTGATTGGAGAATGCAATGAATCTTAAAATAGTTCTCCTGTAAAAAGCAGAAAGTATGACTTAAAATACTCTTCCCTCGTCGTCCTCGTATCGAAATTGCTCATACTTGAAACGGATCAATTGTATAAGTTTATTGAATAAACGTAGTGTTTCATACAAAATCTACAGAATTTTCTTATGTAATCAAGAATTTCCTTCCTCCAGAGGGCTTGCTACTAACACTTTAATCTTTGACTAACTTTCCCTGCAACTTTCTCGCGGTTTGCATGCGTTCGAAAGATTTCTGGATCTGAATGGCTGCGTTTATTGCGCACGAGTTTGTTTCCTTCTCTAAGGCTGCATGTGCTGATTGCATCGTTCCGCGATCAGGCTACGAAATTTCTAAGAAATCGGAACCTTGGTTTGGTTGCTGTAGCATGTGCTTTGAACACCTCGATTCCCTGCAGCTTACGATTGTGCTTAAAATTTCAGGACCGATCGTGGCCACAACGGACTGTCCATCAAAACGATCGATCGTTCCAGTCCCTTGCCTCGTAACATCGAAACGATCGATTCTAGTCTCAGTCAGGATCCAGCGTGCGCGAGTTTGTTGCCGAAAGCGGATACCGACGAGCGTTACAACAATAATTTGTTCGGCCAGTTCAAAGGTTTCACGATCACGCCGATAAAAAGTCAACCGAAGAGCCCCGAGCCGACTAAGCCAGCACCTCCACCGCCCACGATTCCAACTGTAGCTATTAAGACTAACATGAAGACAGTTCCCAAGTGCAATCCAGCGCGCAGTTCGCTGCTCAGTTCCACCACCAGTTTCAACGAGGTGCAGTCAACCGCACCAATTCTGCCTCCACTGAATCCAGGATGTACAGCTCGTCCTCTGATCAGCAGCCCGGTATTGGCTGCAACTACGTGCACATCGGTGGAGCTAGTGGCTCCTAAAATTTCTAACAAGTCTACTATAGACGGTCCAACGAGACCAGCACCGGCTCCGCCGATCTCCGCTGACATTCAAAAGCCGCAAAGACCAAGCAGCACACCTTTAACCAACTTACTGGTGCCAGAGGCTGAAAAGAAGCCAGAGAAGGGCAGCACTTTAAATAGAATCGCCTCGATGCTTCGACCCAATTCTGGTATCATGAAAGGTAGCCTGCAGATGTCACAGAAGGACGAGAAGACAACGAATTCTCTGCCCAGAATACATCATCATAAAGCGAACAAAGTGATAGATAAAGAAATTTTGAGGAACTTGGAGATTTCCAATCCCATCCCTCAAAAAGAGATTGAAATTCCTACACCAGCGATTCCTGTGATCCCCGCGGTCGACACGGAGAAAAAGAACGTCGTGTTGCGCGCCCAGTCCATGAGAGACAGCAAGATCACTCCGAGACCTGCGATTCAGACGTTCGGATCGATGCGACAGACGACACCGGTTAAAAGACCCACCAGCATCCCCGCGAGCACAAGGCCTACGGCTCCTCCACCGGGACCTCCTATTCCTACAACGACGGACAAGATGAACGAAAGTGGGAAGATCCCTGGACTGCCTGGATATCAGACACCGCAAATGAAGAACCCGCAGAAGGTCGTGGACAACGCGTACGACGATTGCATGAACCTCGTCAGCGAGTCGTCGCTGACCAAAATAACAGAAGAGTCACCCACCAATGACAATATATACGCGGTCATAGAGGAGACTCTGCCTGAGAAGAGCAGGAAGAACATGGAATCGGAGAAACAGACCGACAATGAATACAAATTACCGAAACGCGTCGACCCCACAGCCAATTCCGGCGGATTGGAAACGATGGGCCTGTTATCGGAGATCGTGTCGGAGATATCAAACAGAAACTTTGATTCCATATATTCCACCGCTACTGTAGCCAGAAAAGCGCAAGAGAACGAGGATGCGTCGAAAAACACCGAGGACTTGGGTTACAACAATTCTCTTGGCACTTACATCAACTCGAGTCACTACAAATCGCCGGGCAGCATTTATTCCAATTCCGCGTCTGGAAAGTTTAACTCGTCCAGTTCCACGACGAGCTCGGGTTACCTGAATCCATCAGCGTTAAACGTGCCGCAACAGGAGCCCGAAAAACTTGCCGACGCTAACAAGCCTAACAAAGGGAAACTGTTGTCGCTGAATCTAGCGAATCCGAATCTAAACGACGAGATATCGAAGGAACTGGGGATGAAAAGCACAGCAGAAGACGCGGGGCCTCGAAAGCCGATCGTGTCGATGAAGAGTCGACCGACTCAACGAACTGTCGCGCACTCGAAAAGCGACGAAGGGACAAACGACAGCAAAGAGCCGTTGAAGCCGCCTCTTGGAAGAACGAAGACTCCGCCGAACATCGCGAAAGGTTCGATCACAAAGGACGCGAACTCCGGCGCCAGACAAGCTGTGGACACCGCGTCCAAGTCTAAACAGTATTCTGACAGTAGTTTAAAGAAGCAGGGTTCGAATGTGAGCGTGGACTCAACCGGGCAAAATTCGGATACAAAGGGTGGCAATGCGAATCAGTCGAACGGCAGCCTAGAGAAGCAGGATTCTCACACGAACGTTAATAGATTATCTCTGAAAACTGTGCCTTGTAGTCCTAAGGATAACGGGGGAAAGTTTAACAGTCCGGACTTAGTGTCGAGCTGTTCAAATTCTAATCAAATCAGTACAAAGTCACCGGACGTTGTAGGAAACAATGCAAAGCTTAACTTTCAGTCGAAAAACGTTCAGAAAACGCCGACATTGTCGCGAGGCAGTGCTACGAAAGCACCCGCCACCCCGATTAAGCCATTGAACATTGCGTCCAAAGGAACTAGTCTCGCGGAGAAAAAGAAATCTCCAACTGGTAACACGAGCGTGACTAAATCGTTATCCGCTAAGGAATCGGCTACCACCAAAAGCGCACAATCAAAGCCGAGTCAAAAGACGGAGACGAAAGATTCAGGGGCGAAGACGAACCCGGTGCAAAGAGCAGCGAGCAGTAAATCGAATGTGGCCTCCCTTCAACAGAAGTTCGAGGCAAATAAAAACGTTAACGCGCCAAGAACGATACCCAATGTGCATAAAACACAACGTACAGTCGGCAAGACTGAAACTTCGGGTGTTAAGAAATAAGCGATCAGAGCACACTTGCTGCACAGTAATATACCGACTATTAATATTAGTAAATCGACAAGTCACACCGTTATAGGATGTAAACTTATCTTGTATCGTTTTATAATTCTCCATCAAATAAGGTAATCAGATATTTTGTAATTGAAGACTACAGAGAACAAACATGATAAATCTATAGGAAATTTGTATGTTATCGCGACTAATCCTATATTACTTAAACTGTCTTCTTTTTATTTACAGATTGTATGTGTCGATTCTGGAATATGTTAAAAAGATCATTTGTCATTACATTAGTTATTTGGTTGATTTTCTACAAAACTTGTTGGTTTTTTCGCTACCTTTAAGAGATAATATGTAATGATATGGTCTTTCTAAGTCGTGTTAAAATAAGCTTATCATGTTTACCCGTGTGGTCTTTCTTTGACTTGTCAGATTTATTTGAAAAATTTCATTCGTTCCATTAGCAACTTGTTAATATTATTCAAGCGTATTTATTGATAATGGCAACTTGTAACTTGTAGCTTGTAAAATTTCACCAATGGTTTAATTGTGCAACACAGCTCTGATGAATGAGTAGGTGGCCAATCATAAAAAAGAAATGTGTAGGATTCATTTAAAATATTCTAGTCTATCGATCATTGGATGAAAACTTATGAATACTTCTATTCAAATATTTCTACGATATTGTTTTATTTAAATGACCAGCCACGAAGTGGAGTCGTAATAGTACAATGATCAACTGTTCGTTCGGGAAACCGAATGAAAGAATTGGTTGATCGAAAGCCACGCTAACTTTGTATTTACTGTCAGAATACTGAAATTAGGTTGTACCGACCGCGAGACGCGCGACGCAATACTATCGCTGTAAATAGTAGTTACTTAAAAATTCTAATATTTTTTGTAGAAATTATCCATCATAACGTAATATTCGGATGTACGCGAAACATTAACGACCGTCGAGGATATTTATCTTAAGAGCATTTTGTAAAACGAAATGAACAGAATAAGCAACAATTATTTTCAAAAGTTTCGCTCGATGCCGCAAAAGGAACGCGTAAGAAATTATATTGAACTCTGTGATATACATGTAACGAGAGGTAATACAGAAACATCGTATCGTACATTATTATAAGTAGCAGATTATAGATGCGACCAAATCTATCATTTTATAATATCGTCTCACGCGAAGAAAAAGAAAACATTGTGAAACTTCGAGAATATAAGAAATTTTCAAGAGGACAAAGATTAGTTTCGAAAGGAAAACCATATCCAAGAAAGATTAAAAAAAAAAAAAAAAAAAAGAAGAAACTCTATGGAACAGTAGCTCTTTCCAAAGACTAACTAAGCGTCGTCGTTAAAGTCCGTTTTCGCAAATGCGATCGTACCTTCGAGATTCTAATGCGAATCAAAATTTAGGCGCGATTTAGCTTAAGCGAGAGCTTAAACGGTAGTGTCTGCTAGGGTTTTAACGCTGTGTTCGAAAACGAGGCAGAATTTCTTCTACGATAAAAAAGTACACTAGAGTACAATGGTAGAGATATTTCGTTCAATGCATCACCACCACTACGATTGTTCTTTTACTTTCGCACGAATTCTTTGCATATTATAGTAAGATACTAAGAAATTCGGACGTTGCTGTTCGATCGCTAATTACTTAGCATCGTTAAATACGCAAAGACTAAGTGGAAATATTTATTTGACTGATCGATGTAAATATGTTTATAATGTAATAGGTATAAGTAACATTTTGTACAATGTACCTTCGTGCTCGCTAAGTTATAATTCGCGAACTATCTTTAAACGCATACATGCGACTTCAGCATTTAGCTTCTTCACGGTGTCTCGTTCGATCTGCTGTAAAGCGTGAAAAAGTTCTCCTGTATAAAGGAGGACCAAAAAAAGAAAAAAAAAAAAAAAAAAGAATAAATAAAACGACGAAAGAAAAGGTTTTATTGAACGATATGGTTGTAGCGTGTTTGTGCATTTATTATTTCAACAAAGCTATCTTTCGCTATGTACGTTTCTCGTGTATAAGATCGTTCGCTTGTACGTCGCTTGCGATGTTTTAATTTATACAGTTCCTATGTACAGTCGCCTCGATGTATTAATTAAAGCATTTTAGGGACCGCAACTTAAGTTCAATAAAGCTTTTCAATGACTATTCTTCGTTCGGGCATCGTTTATAGTCGTTTATCGCTTCTCTCTTTCTTTCCACGCAATGATGTCGTATGTATGGCTCCAGTGTAAAGACAATCAGACGTTTTGCACGGCATACGACTGTAAAATAGAAAATAACGCTGTTGGACAGAAACTTGGCCATAACTGATAGATAAGATTATCATATTTAGGTGTACGATTCCTTTTTTTACATACAACGTTTAGATTTGTTAAACGAAATTGTTTACTAAAGATGACTTGCAGCTAGAGTTAACAGACATCGTTGCATTAACCGTTCAATACCAAAGATAAGTTACGTTCCACGTGTTAAGGAGCCAAGATGTACGTTATCGTAACTACTTAAACGTTGTCTCATAACTTGTACATTTCCTAATGCATAGTAACGTTACAATAAATTCTTTATTCCATGCATGCGTTTTATCTGTCATTAACGACGGACCAATAAAGAGGTAGGTGATTATACTATAATAATAAAATCGCACAACCTGTATATGCTTACAAGCGTTAGAACATGGGCTAAAGAATTTTCGATATAAAAGATTTACTATTTTCTATCTAATTCTGTTTATATTTCGTATTCATTCATAAATAGAAACACTAAATGGATAATAGTGAGTTTTATGTCGCTATTTATTATTTACTTTAATGCGAAGGGTGCGGAGAAATATGTTTTTATTATTAATGGCGCAAATAAAATTCAAATCTTTCGATCAATTAAAAATGGAAGATAAAGGATTTAAATAATTATATATTGTCAAATGAACTTTCGCTTTTTATTTGCGTAAAGCAGATAGTAGATAATGGACATAAAAAAAGATATAAGTGTCAAAAAATTAAAGTATCTCGAGTGAGAGGCATCTTCCCCTTGTATCGTTTCCCTCCAATAGGAATCGTTTGTTCAGACCCGTAGTTTACAAAGAAATGAATTTTGTCAATAAGTTTCATTATAATGTTGTAAACATCATTGTCCTTGGAAAACTCTAAACGTACCGTTTTCTTCGTTATCATGGTCGTTAAGGCAAAATATGTTTATTGTATGCACCAAAATTGGCACTATATAAAAAAAAATTAAGTTTCTCTAAATTCAATGTGTCACGATGAAACATTCGATTTCACGCGATCATAAATTTATGAGTCGCCGGAGTGTTGAATTACTCGTTTATTGATCGCTGTCACTGACAATAATCTAAGAAACTTGTGAGTGTTTCATTGCCAAATGTTATCGTACTATCCCAAACATTATGTACCTTTCTATATTAGAGTACGCTATTGTGATTTGCCGAGGAACCGATAACCTAACAACTATATCGAATGTTAGAAAAATTTCGCATAACATTTCACACATGAAATTGTAACGACATTTAATGTTTGGCAGTTTATTTCAAGTTTCGCGTCTGTGTTACAAAACAAAGTGTACACGTATGTGATGCAATGTTGTAATTCAAATATTTACGGAATTGTTACACGTCGAGAGGAATTAATTGTACTTTATAGGAGATTGCAAAATTATATATTTTTATATAGTGAAAATGGCCCATGCGTTACCGAAGCTTATTTGCACTCCGATAAATACATCAAGAATGTGTCCATCAGATTTCACTACTACTCTATCTGATGTAAGTTTGACGTTTACGATATTTGTATATTTTTGTTACGTTATATTTTCATTTTATTATTTTGCAATAGGTGTTACAATCGGATCCAGTAAAAAGGTTACTCAATCAACCAAATATTATTGTTAAAAGGATACCTTTAAAAATAAATGCAACATCTGTCTCCAACGATAATGTTTTAACAAACAAAATACATAATGTAGATTCAAATGTAAATAGAACAAAACAGTCAGAGTTATCAGTAATACCTTTACAGACAAATCAAGAGGAAAATACAGAAGATAAAAATTTCTTACCTTCTAAGAAGCATGGTAAATCAGAAATTACATTAATCCCTGTTACAAGGGAAAGAAAACCTTGTGGTCATTATGAACCTTGTGAAAATATTATATGCGATGTGATAGTACAACAATATGTAGACCGTGATGGATCATCACCTATGTTAGCCATTAACATAGAGGAAAGTGAAATAGATGCACTTGTTTCAAAACATTGTGAAAATAAAATGTGTGATGCATTAAGTATTGATCATGATCGTTGTCGCAGAGCTATAATTAGACTAAATAGATGTAATCAATCAATAGCTTGTGATATTTGTGGTATTATGTTACAAACACAAAGATCTCGTATATATCACATGAATTGTATAAGGAAAAATGAATACAGGCATAATGAAACAAGCAGTGCCAAAATATTAAAAGAAAGAATGAGAGAACGAGAAATTCAAATAATTGAAGCTTCTAAAATGAAGAGAAATGATTATACAGATCCTATTACAGGGTATAGCCTTGCAATGGAAACTTTAAAAAATAACAAAGAATTAATTATTATTCCGAAATCAGTTCCCTTACAGCAACAACAACCACCTCCTTCACAACTACCACCACCACCACCACCACCACCACCACCATCACCAACAACAACAACAACAACAACAACAATTACTATAAATTCTATGTCCACAAAACAATCTACTTCACAAATAAACAATGTAAATAATGTTTTTGGAAAACTTTTATCCAGTATACCAATTGTATTACCACAACAAAGCATAGTCCTTGGCAAAACACAGTGTTCTAATGAAAATAGTATATCTAATCCCATACAATTAGCTGTATCAGAAGCCTTAACTAGGTCGTTCGTAACAACAACCAGTACAGTTTCTTTACCTCAAAATCATTATATTACATTTACAACACAAGCTAATACACATCCAATACCAATAAATGAATTACTTTTGCCACATTCACAAATTGTCACAACACCCATTCAGCCTAAACCATTGTTAACACCTATACGTGTTGTACCTATAACTAACTTAATAACAGAACCATCCTTACTGCACCAAACACAGGGTATACCAAAGTTTTGCATCATGCCAGATGATACAGCACCATCATTAACTATAACGAATTCACAATCTATTCAACATTTAGCACTTGTGCCAAAAGTTGAATTATCAACTAATTCAAAAACAGCATTACGGAAAAAGAAAAAAATAGTAAAAAAGAAACGAAAAAAGAAAGTTTTCAAATGTGACTATTGTCTTAAAAACTTCAGTACAGATTGGTATTTCAAAATGCATGTTGCTATGCATACAGGTGAAAACCGGTTCACCTGCAAAATATGTAAACGATTATTTAGTAATCGATACGATATGAAGAAACATATATCGAATGATCATAAGAGTCAAAGCATTAGTCCTAGTATATGTAATCAGCAAATTACTGAAGATTCACGTAAGTATTTAAATTATATGTATGCATGTAGTGTATATGCATTTGTTGATCACATAAAATATCACAGACAAAAGTATAATGAAGATATAAGAACAGATATTGTAAAAATTCTTTCTAATGTTATAGAGACAAGCAACCTTGACATACAGCAAGAAGTAAGAAAAGAAGATAAAACAAATGGATACATTATTATGCCTACTCAAAATATTGTCAAAAATATCAAAACAGAACTACGTCATGAAGTATAAATCATTCCAGATTAGCAACTCATTGAAACAAAGAAACAATTGTCTAGATTAAAAATACGTCTGTTATAAATTTCGAGTAAGTTAATTTGTAAAAATATGCGTAAAACGTGCTTAAATAATGTAGTTAATCAAATGTTAATCTTTTAGGAGAAAATTTTATGTTATATTGTACAAACGTACATATGTTTTATGTAATTGTTTATTTTAATTTCTGAAAAAATTATTGCAATATTCTTAAATTCTATAAGACAAACGGGAAAGAAAAATTGCTTGATATATATTTGGTTTATTTATAAAAATATATTTACTTTATTTATGAAACAATTCTAAATATTTTAATGGATATTATAGAAAAATCTATTATATGACTGAACAAATTTAATATTTTTTAAATGAGAACGATTACAAAAGTCGACGAAGATTATATATATAATATTATGAAATCTTTCAAACTGTGATATATGGCCATCTTTCCACTATAACTTCTTTTCAAATTATCTAAAAGTGTATCGTCCTTAATTGCGTATTTAATATAACATTAAGCACAATAATAACTTTTTATACACTAAAATAAAACTATGATTATGCACGTGGACGAAAATATGATAGACATATCTTAAAACGCACAAAAGAATAATTCAACAGAAAAGAACGATGTGTATATTTTAGAACTAGAAAATTTGTTATTAAATGTAAGAGTATTTTATATGGAAAGAAAGTTAAATGCCATTTCTAATACGTAGATACATATAAGTTATGTTGTGTTCCTTTTATTTTCAAATAAGTTGTTTAGTTAAAAGTATTCATTCACATGGACTAAAATTAATATACGATATATATTTATCTATACTTTTTTAATTAAATTATTTTTCACTTTTACCATTTCTCAACGAGAGCTATGGTAACTTTTACAGAAAATTAAACGCGTAAATATTTCCTTGCTATTGAGTAAACTTGGTATTTAGAATAAGATACCAATATGAAAGAATTTAAAATTTTTATATCGTTATAGAAGCTAATTTCAGCTTCGTAATTTATGTTGAGATTTTAGTAAATGTTAACAGAAGAATAGGCGAAATATTTTGCAAAGATATAGTTCCTTGGTAATAAAAATGAATATCATGTGCCTTCAAAATTTTAATGTTCCTTATATAAATAAGACAGTTAATTCAGAAAAATAAATGTTGATTATAAACAACATTAATTTAACTAATTCGTTCTATTATCTTTAACTGACAATAAAAAATACAATTTTAATACAATTGTGTAGTTAAACAGAACACTTTTACTTCAATATAAGTGTAATAAAGAAAATTATATGTGCATTTAGTATTCATAATACTCAGTGTAGAAAATTCAATGTAATAGTTAAAATAGAATTTAAATGTTTCATAATTGTGCAAAGAAATGGTGTTATTAATGAAGGATATTAAACAAATTATTTTTGAAATCATAAAAATCACTGAAATGATATATCAAATAAAATATATTCTGAGCAAAATATATCATAAAAAATTGTCTGTTGTATTGTATTTATATAAAAAGTTTTAAAAGAATAAATCACTGTTTAATATGAAAACTATTTATTCAAAATAATTGTCTTTTCAAACTGACTGGTCAAGAATTATATTTCAAAGGCTGAATAAATATGATATTAATATTGTGTATGATATAAGAAGTTATTTAGTTATGTCCTTAAGTATACATATTGCATTTTTATATTTTTAATATTTCAATTCATATCCTGTCTAAAGCCTCTAACATTATTACGCTATTTCCACGTATTACCTAAAATGATAAGATGAATTCATTAATTCAACAGAAATTCATTTGTCACCACAAAAAGAATTCACTAACTTACCACCATTCCAATATTGTTCTTTGTACCATCTTTGCATTCTTCGACACTTTCATCTATAACCATGTTCATAAACGGATCAAAGCCACGTAAAATTCCAATAACATGCCTTCCTCCATTGAGTTTTACTAATGAAAAGAATACATTTTGAAAGAATAACATCAGTAAATATAATATACGATATTATGACTCCAATAACAAAATATTGCGTATAAACATAACTGCATAACCAATAATATTTACGATATACATATATACTCACGTGATAATCTTTTATCCATATATCTAAAAAATAAAAATAAAATTTTGTCACGCTTTGTTACATTTACAATGTACAAAAATTAAAATTCAAATAATCTTAAAAATTAAGAAAGAAAATTAAAATTTTTATAACCTTTATACATATACTACTTAGAGCTTTATATATTACACCTACTTTTTAAGCTCTGGAGGATGCGCCTTACTCATTATTAGATTGGTTTTTCTTTTCTAACGAATACTAATGATAAATTACTTCCACAATTATGGATATGTACTTCCTGCTGGCTTTTGTCTTTCTTCACACTATGATCTTAAAATCACCGGCGTGCCAACTATAGCCAATGCATGCATATTAACATCGTTTTTAGGTTACATGAATTGAGGTACCAACCTTAGAAAAACAATTAAATGCTTTGTTACGTTAATTTAAATAAATATATAATTATTATACATTACGGAGTTGAAATGAGGTGCAAATAAATTTATGTGAATGAATTCTGAAATATAAAAAAATATAGAATATATTTTTTGCTTTGACAGATCTTATCCTATTCTGAGTCAGCTGAATTGATTACTTTAATGTACTTTGCAAAACATACATATTATTTTAAAAAGGAAAATACGTGTGTACGCACATATTGTAGAACGATAATTTTATTTTTATTTTTATTTTTCGATACTAATACATGAAGTAAATGTGACAATATAATATACATTTGACTCAACAAAACAACATAACCATCATTTAATTTCGTCAGTAGATTTTGGTCATTTTTCAAGTCAGAAGTATTCCTATTATATAACGTTTATTCGTAACGTACATCATACATGCACATGTAATCTCATTATTTAACATATTATATTTTTGCAAGGTACTGTCAGTACAAAATATAAGTACATTCATATTTATAAAAGTACAACGTTCACTTGCCGTCGAAAGACGGAAGAAATAATGTTTCTCTTAAAACATCTCATAAAACATCAGAGCAAGCAAGAATTTCGATAGTGTACTTTGCATTTCAATCTAATCTAATTGTCATTTGTTGACTTTAACTTTTTACCTATTTATTAATTTTGCCATTTCGATTACTCAAACTCTTTCTTTATATTTTAATAAGCTTGTAAACAACTAGCTTGTAAACAATTAGCTTGTAAACAACTAGCTTGTAAACTATGAAGATATAGAAAAGCATAAATCATCGATTTTTATCGATGACAAGGTAATTAAACGTATGTGACAATTTTTTTAAAAATCTTCTCGAAAAACTTGCCCGCGCGGAAGATCCTAAAACCAGTCTGGTAAAAGCGTCAAATCCTTAATCTTACATACATGTTAATACGTACATCCAGTTAAATTACTGCGTTACAGATAAAGTGTACAATTCGACGTTTTATGCATTTCCAGGTATTGCACAGAGTAGAATACAATATTGTTTAATTAAGATCGTATCGAGCATTTCATTAACTTAGGAAATACCCAGAAATCCTCCATAATAGATACGAGAATTGTAGTGTACTTTATACGTTGGTCAAAACAGATCAGGTACCTCATTAAGTTTCCAATCGACGAATTGTACGTTTTACCTTTAATTATCTTACGTCTAATTCTCAAGGAATGGCTTACGATTATCATTGACATACACTTCGAAAACAGACATTTCAAATACCAATCGCCACAACAATAAAGAAAATGTAGCATAACCATCTAATTCCCATAAGCATTAACAAGTGTCATCTTCTATTTATTTTATAATATAAGCAAATTGGTAATTTGCATATTCAGATGGCCTGTAAAAATTCTAGTGAGCAGTTTAGCATCTATTTCAGTGTGTTGATTCATAACAATTTTCTATTTAAGTTCCATCCTTTTGATTATTTTCATGAAAATATGAATTTGAATGAACATCCATAGCCTAATAATGAAATATGGTAAGAAATTAGTAACTTTTAATAAAAAAAATAGCAACTTCTTGAAATCTGTTATTTCATCCACCAATAGAGATAAAAATTAATAAAATTTAGTATGTTTTGCATCATAACCTGAGCGATGGGAATTGGAGGGTTACAGCAGTAATTGAGTGCATGTCATAGCTTTTTGTTAAATGAGCGCGAGGACTTATTCAAGGTACCAATTAGCTTCTACGATTCTTGCGATGGTTGTTCGTGCTTACTTTTATCACTATCGCTATACACGCGAAATTGTATGTAAGATGGAACGGATTTAAAAGCAGTCGTAGGTAAACGTCTCGACTTCTTCGAGATATAGTAAACCTTCATATAAAATAACTAACCTTCGCTTGCACCAAAGGCGAAGGCAATAATCAAGGGCCTCGTGACAAAAACGATCCTTGTTCAATTTATCAATCTTTTGCAATAATACTATGTGTATAATAATATATTTTAGTAGTCAGAAACAACACTCGCAACATGGAGGAATCGACATTATAAAAAATGATTTATATCTCGACTTATTGTCGATTGAAAATTGTTCTTCTATAATTTCATAATTTAGATTGTGTAATATAAGGAATATTTTACTTGAAAAAATTGCTATATATTGAGCCAAAGTTAAAGATGTTAAAATATTCTTCACTTTTTTGCAGAGAGGACAAACATGGACAATGATCGTTTTTGACAGTGTGAAACAAGAAATGCGGTTTTGGCGAGTTTTCATTGCAAGGGGGTATGGTATAACAATATAGCATCGCATTTAAGTCATTCGAATCATCGCTTTCGCGTTATCGTATTTAGAGTATAATGGAAATCACAAATGAAACGAATAAACATAATCCATTATACTTTATGGACACTATGATGTTGGTACATCCTTATACATATTTCCATATATAACATCAACAAATGTGAATTCAATGACGTAACCAGAAGGCAGTGGAAGGATTTGAAGAATTTTTAAGTAGTGACAAACATCCGCAATGGGATTATAACGAGTGTACATTTATCGTACGCATATCGATAGAGGAATATAGATATGTTTTGCGTGCAAATACATACGATCTACCACGTCTAAACTTTGTATTTCCTATATTAACCATGTTCGAGTACCTGCCAACAGTTTTCCGGAAGCTTTGAGTTCCCTAGCTAGTGGTTACGCTAATGGAATGTACCCGCAAATTTAGTCCAATTGGATCGGATTAAGATACTATCGTGAATCGAGTGCTTCAAGTAAATTCCATCAGAGATTAGTTATAGTTTGTTTGAGCGTCGAAAATAATGCACTTATTGCTATTCAACACTGCAGCGATAAAATAATATAAAAAAAAGAGAGAAGAGAAAAACAGTGATACATATTTCGACACAAGGAATTTTTCTGAGTGGAACTCGATGCCAATGTATGAGTAGAAAATGCCGTGCACATTATAGAATTGCAATGGAATTATTACATACAAAATTTGAAATGGGAATAGGTATTTTTCATTTTTGTACGTAATTATTCTTTCGCAAATGATTCTCATTAACTATTTGCAACGTAATTCAACGAGACAACGCGTATCAATTATAATTGAATCATATTGTAAAAAGTGAAGTCGAATTGATATTGGCAGCAATCGTAGCGCAATACTCTTCTTTCAGCTTTCGCAATCTCTAACAATGGAAACCAACAAAAGTGAGGTACCACGGTAATATCACATCAAACGATCTCTCATGGAAACGTTTTCTTTTACATGAATCTCTGCTCGTCTAATTATACAAATCATTTGCAAGACTCGCAGTCTTGGGAAGAACTGTTTGAAAGAACGTAGCGTAGGAACACCAAGACACTTAATGAATAAAATACAATAATCGTCATACACGCGATTGTACCAACGATTTCGTCACATTAACAATTCTCAAAAAGATCTCGTCTTTTTTTCTCTTCTAACATCTCTATTGTATAGTTTCAACAGGAAGTATTTCGAATTTAACACGTTCACTGCACACGATGCACATTCGAGTCGACACATACTTTTAGATTATGTATCGTATCGACTTGAATGTGGCAGATGAACTAAAAATCCCGAAATTATGAAAAAATTTTTCGTAATAATTGGTATCTATTAAACACATATGTAATATAATGAGAATCAAATCCGCAGTGAATACATTAATAATTTCGAAATTACTAATAACGTATCGAGTTTCGTGTAAACATACCCAAAGCTTTTCGTACATGCGAGCAAACAGCAGTTCACACCGAGAGCACGCTCCAGTGTTAGCGGCAATCGTCACACGTCCGTCGTCAACAAAACAGTTCGTAATTGCAGTATTTTGCTTTGATTCGATTTAACGAATCGCGCAACTTCATCCATACGCGAGTGCATGGGCGATCTGCGATTATCGATTGAATGATCATTGAACGCGACCAACACTCTGAAGGTCGATAATCAAATAAAATCGAACATATTCGATTATCGGGACATTTCGAAAGCGTCGCGGCGAGATCTGCGCAAAGATTAGTTTGCCGGTAAAACCGTTAAAATATCTCGCAACCATAAGCTTGTGAAACGTTATTTCACATAACGTGAAATAGTTAGCTGTAAATGGTAACCGTATACGAATAATAAATTCAATATCAGACGGTCGTTTCTCGAAAAATTTTAACCGACGAGTCTGCGTGTTTAATGTGAATATATCTCGTGATGGTAGTCGCGCCGTTGTTATTGTTGTTGCTGTGGTTGTCGTTATTATTGTTGAATATCTCTCGACTGCTCAAGCTGGACATCGTACCCGATTCGGACGCCTCGTTCATCACGTCTGCAGCCAAGAATCAATCATTGACCAACTACTTCGGAATTTTAGCAGAGCAGATGAAGGTAGTACATGTGTATGTATATCTCTTATACATTTTTCTAATTGCTATAAAATATTAGTTGCACATAATATATCTCTTTCGTGGAAAAGAGTTCAAGTATTAGTTCAAAACTTTTTGTTTGAGTTTAACGGTTTATTTAAAAATAAAACTTCAAACTTACGGAGCCTCGTGAAGTTGGCTCCGGGAAAAGCAAATGGCGGGAGATCATAATAATTCAAACAGGTTAATTTCTATCACGGTTCTTTCTATTGTTAAGCAATTACTGTTTCAGATTAGAAATTTTAAAAGTTTCTTCTTGATTTTACTTCGATCTGCTCTACCATATAAAATAAGGTATTAAGGGTGCATTACGGTGCAACGTGCAAATTACAATAACACGTAATCACGTAAATCAAAGGATATAAATAAAAAAGCAACTGTTGGTTGTATTAAAAATAAATTTATATTTACAAGCGAGGAGAAAATAATAATTACTAACAAAACGTTTTATAAATCGTAAGCACAATGGGACCGGAAACAAATGCATGATAAATCGATTATTCGAATCTGCGATATTTATTACGATCAGATTCAAAATGTGGTCTGGAATTCGTTTTGCAAAATAAACGTTATAAATTATCTTTTACTAAGTACCTATGAGCGTAACGTTTTGAATTCTTGTAGAAGGAAATAGTAAACGGCCATTAGTATTGCAACACTGTTTTTCGTATTATGTACAATTTCTTTTTCGGCAAGATATGGAACAGATACCTTTATTTGTATGCAAATTATTTTACGGTTAATCAGTATCGACTTGAATTGGCTTGAACCTTCCATGGAAACGTTAAGAACCTCATTGTCAATTTTTTACAAAATTGTACTTGTAGATATTGCCACAAAGAAAACTACTTGTAACTTGTAACGAAACTTGTATATAGGAAATTAGGAAAAATAGCATTAAATGATCACGTACAACGTAAAGACATATGACTAACAATTTTACCGTATAAGTTAATATCTTCCTTTCTATTAACTAAAACGAAATTAACTTTGGCAGTCGAGTCCAAATAATGGACTACGTGCGTGTCGTGTCTACACGTACGTTTCTAATATTCTATAATATAGGACACAGTAAATTTGGCAAGGGTTACGATGCACATAGAAGCAGACGTGTTCTTGTACGCTGAAAATGCTGTGAATGGAATTCTTGCAATAGCAATAGAACGTAAACGTGAACAAAGAGGTAAAATCGAGACGATCATTGTAACAAAAAAATATTGTAACAAAAGATTACGAAAAATTACAAGATAATAACTTTCTTGAGTGATGCCCGATACATACTTGACTGGAAAACTTATTTAATAAATTAATAACGAAATTGGGCAACGTAATCGGTAGGGATTTTTACGTATCTATTACATATACTGGTAACACTGCTTAACAGATCGTACGTTGACACAGTCATCTGGATATTCCGGACTCATTAAAACTCTACATCATATAACGTAACATATCACTACGTAACAATGATATATTGCTTATTCAACTGCGCATCTAGAATATGAAAATTTATAGTACGTAACTATATCGTTTGAATATACGCTAAAAAGATAGTTGTTGACGTGATACGATATTAGAGTATCATGCTCATGCAGAAGACACTTTGAACATGAAAACGTCTTGCAACATGCATGTACAATAGAAAATCGATGCTATCTGATAGAGCGTCAGCAACATATTTTAAGTGTTCAAAAATATAGCTTTTTCCTTGCTTCTTATTTCTTATCTCCTATGAAGTAAATCTTAATAACTGATTTCTTCGACTTCGTTCTTGCGATAGTTTCTTATTCCGAGGAAACCGAGAATCATGACTACAATATATTATACGAAGGCTAAATAAGGAACATGTGTGAAGATTTGGCGTTTTCACGATATAACGCAGCAACACTTTTGACACTTACTTTCCTTTCCAATGATGTTGTCCTTATAATTTTCTATATCAGAGTTACATGCTTTCAGTTTGAGTTTAATGTCCTCTGTATTATCATTGCTACTTTGATTTTGTACAAAATCACTTCTTGTAATTTGTTGTGAAATTATCATTTCACACTTGCTACAACATCTTGATATTTCTGTTTGCTTGCTACTTGCATCAAAACCTTCTACATTTGCACATACATTTGTCTCATTACACTTGTTGTGTTTCGATTTTATGTTCTCTGCCTCCATATTCTGCAATTTGTCTTCTGTTTCACTCCTATGGTGAACTGTCCTTTGTTCTGTTTCTGTAATAACTTGTAATACTTCAGAAGTTCGTTCATCTGCTAAAGTCATCTCCGAAATTATACTTCTACTTTTAATACTTGTCTTATCAACTAGTGCATCATCTGTGAGTGCACGTTGATTTTTACTATTATTATCCCCCGTGCTCTCTATTGCATTTATAATTTGATTTAAGCATTTCTCTCTATTTTCAAGCATTCGTTCCTCGCTCATTTTATTCATCTTACCGTCAGTATTAAAGAGATTTGTACTAACCACCATTGCACAAGAATTCTTGTCTGGTTTCGTAATTAGCTCATTTATGTTTTGCAAATAAACGCTCTCGTTCATTCCTACTTTCTTCGTATTTAAGCTCAGTCTGTTGCTCTCATCGTCTGTTTTATCGCAAAGTTCATCCGACTTTCCTGAACTGAACGCCTCGCCGCTCAAGCTCTTTGTTCGGTCGTCCGAGTAAGTGCTTAATTTCTTATCCGAATAATCGCTATACTTGTCGTCGTGTAAGTACACGGAACTCTCGTTTGATTCGAAGTTACTAGCATTTATTATTGATATCCTTGGTATAATCAAATCGGAAGGCAAACCCTCAACACCGTTCCGCTGAGTTGAATCCAAGGACGATTGTTTGATAAAATCTCCAAACGAATGATATCCTTGTTGTCCTTTGCTCTGAACCCATGCTTCGGTTAAAAGATGCGATCTCTGCCAGGACAGATCGCTGTTACATCTGTTCGTCCTTACAGACCATACGTTTTTACACTCCTCAGCATTGGGCCACGAATGTAAGCAGCAATCGCTAGGGCTTCTTTTGATATCAGCTGTATCTTGATCCGCGTCCATCGCCTCTTGTTTTTTGTTCCGAACGATTAGTTCTAACTTGGATTTTAAGAGAGCAGGCGACACAGCTGTGTCTAAACGTCTAGTAAAGTTCGACGTTTGTACAAACTGTGCCATGGACACGTTGTTCATGTTATCTATGTCTACATCCGGGAGTTCACCCGTGGCTGATATTATAGCATTTGGACTCGGACTGTCCATGCTATCTGGGGTATAAGGATCATGCTTAATGGGTGCTGCGTGCAACAGATTAGTCGAACGATCCGTGTAATTAACCTGTCCACTAGCGCAACTACTGTAATCAGGCAACATGGATAACAATTCCACATAATTGCTTGGCACTCGAAAGCAAAACTCAGGTGCACTCGACAAGCTGCAGCAGTTTATCATACCTTCGTCCACGATGAGATTAGCCCTCAAGTAGACTGGCTGCAAACGGGAAAAAAATGGACGATCCTTATGTAATATCGTGCATCTCTATGAAGAAATGGAGAGGGATATTCTTCGTGTGGTAGGACTCTATAAAAAGTCTAACTAACATTAATGTAATTCAGGGAAACGATATGGTAACAAAGTACTTTTTATACGATACTATAGAAACATGGTGCTAAACGTTTGGTAAAGTTCACTGAAAAGTATTTCACGTTGGCTACAAAAATGGGTATCAAACTCTTTTCAATCTTATGCATGATCTTTCGAACGAAATTTCATAGTATCAGGGCATTATAGCGATAGAACGCATACCTGTGATGACCACACAAAATATACTTAACTCTTTCTGATGGCAACGTGTTCAAAATGCTATATACAATTATGAAATTGGGAATTGTTAAATAAGTGGTTTTCAAAAGTGTTACTATACTGAAACGAACTACACTGACAAGCCTCTATGTAGTCATAAATAGAGGAATGAAATATCAGTAGAAGTAGAGGATATATGGAAAAACCAAGATAAAAACAGGCAGACAGTTGATAGATAGGTACCTTAGTGCTTAGAGATTCATTCGAAACTCCAGAAAAACAGGCTGCACCATAATTAAAAGAATGAATCATCAGAATAATAACTAGGAAGTGTGTAAATATATTCACCCAGCATAGTAATTGAAAGAACTAGTACCTTTCTTCTTACATTAGAAAAAAGAAGGACTCTCTTACCTTATGATCGCCCATACAAGTTGTTGGCCCTATTATTCCATATTCCATGGCATCCGGCGATGATATCTGAAAAATGATAGTAATCGCGTTGCATAAAAGACTATTTGTCTGAAAAATACGCGTTTAGAAAAAATATAAATGATATTTCGTACATCTTGGACTAGCATTTTAGCGGTAGGACTCAGCAGAACACGATCACACCAAGCCGGTACTCTTGTTTGCATATAATTTGATCCTTCATTGATATCTTCCTCAAATGGGTAACTGGGTACAAATTTAATTGGAAATTCAAATAATCTTCCATCAAAGTCTTCCAGCTCTCTGTCATATTCACGTAGCTACATAAATATTGGTAATTTCATTATGGTCTTCCTAATCGTCAATGCAATATTATAAGTAACGTTATACAACGCAAAGTTCGAACAACGAATTACTTACCCATTGTCCACTATTTTGCACAAAAACATTCTGATGCTCGTAATAAGAAAATTCTTTTTTCCCTAACGTTAATATGAGATCATCGTCTTTATTATGAAACTGCAGCTTCGAAATACTTCCTTTGTTTGATAACCTTCTTTCTTGAGTATCTTCTGTAAGTTTCTGTGTAAAAGTAAGAGTACAGATTATTTTTATTTCTCTGTACTTCTACAAAAATAACATCATTGTCAAATTTTCTCGTATTTACTTTGATTACACCGGCTGTGTCCGTTCTAAAATTAAAGTCTCCAAATAAAAAGTATGGTACATTTGAATATTTATCATTATGAAACCTATCTAATGTATGCTCCAGCGCTCTTCTACGCGTCTTACTGTATACAGATGGAAACTGAAAATATATTATCAGAATAAGTAAATCATAAAGTTATCTCATAATACAAGGTAAAATCACTTACTGTTTCCATAGCAATGAAATTACTGGCATCATGAAATAAATGTATGTTTATGAGATCAAAAACTGTTCCACTAATACTCCATCGTGTTCTCAGAAATCCTTTTCTGGACCATTTACATTCTGGAAAGAATTCCTGAGGGAACTTTGCTTTTTCTTTGGTCGTGACTGCTTCTATATTACCAGAATGGATCTCCTTTCCATCCACTGGTATAAAAGTACATTCTAAAATTATAATAACTTTGAGTTACTTTAATTCACTCAGGTACTGTAATATTAATCTATCAATCATTGTACCTTGGAAGTCCCATAATAAAACTTCTTTCAAAGATTCATGCACAAAGTACAAATTTCCAAGGGCCTGAAAAATTTTAATATTAACATAATTATGTATAATTACTACTAAGAACCATATATAATAATATATATTTTATAAATACATATTTTTTGTATTTTACCTACCGTAAAATGTTCAGCAGATGAATAATCTTCATCCAAGAATACCCTAATTTTGTCAAACAGCCTTAATTCCTCCGATGACATTAGTAACCTGCAACAAATAGCTATATTAAACTAAATTATGCTTTACAAGAAACACAGAGATCTCTCTATCCTGAACTTTTCATAGTAGCTTAAAGATCTGTTATATTTTCAAACACTTTTTTTACATTGCTCCCCTATGAATATCATTCGATAAATTCATCTTTTGAAGTAGCTCACTCAACCATAGAGTAACGCGTGATCATCTATTTTTATCCCTTTCTGCCACTTATGCGTTAAATCATTCAATATCGTGATCAGGAAAACCTATCAGTCTTGGTATAATTTTTAAAAGGCATACCTCCTACTACATTTTACTCCGTACATCATACTCCATAAATATTTCATATATAAGCCAAGCAATAATATTTAAACAAATATTATCGCATAGACTAGCAACTGTTATCTCATTAATCCGATTAAAGAGATCAATCAGTCAATGGAAGCCTTCTAAGAAGCTTTACTTTAACAAGATTTTCTGGAATATCTTTAACATCCTTAATACAATATATGTAATCATTGCTGACTGTGCAGTAGACAAAGCTCTAAAAATACAAAAAGAGATAACAAATTACCTAACAAAGTCTTCCACCTGCCTGGTGCTGTGCTCATAATTTTTTCCACCTACTTCTTGGCAGTGCAGTGCAATAAATTTTGGATCCAGCCTCAGTATAGTCTGAAAAGCATTCTCCGTGAATGTAAATACCCGTTATATTTACGCAATGACAACGCATGTTATCTGTAATACTTACAGATAAAAATTCTTCCGTCCAAATTTTCAACATCATGCTAGGCTGTAAAAGGGACACACTTTCGTAATCTCGATCAAAATTTCAATCAAACAAAGAGATGCTTATCATTTATCAATAGAAAAGATCGAAAGAAATTTAAAAACATATCTTTATTCATATATCGCTTGTATATACGCGCAGAAGATCAACTTTAAATCTTAAGCAAAAACCCATGTAGGGCTAATGTCATCGTTCTTATTATCGCTTAATAGAAAGGCGTAATTCGGTTCGATCTAAATTCATGCGACTAACAAGAATCTACTATTATGGAAAGTCGTTGATAATATCAACGCGATTCTGCGCGCGTTAGCATTACAATTAATACGCGCGGGATTGCGGACAAGATCGTGAAGTTTTACGAAGCGAGAAAAACAAGAGGGAAAACTGATGAATGAAGGAAGAAGACTAGTTGTAAATAGTGAATAGGAATTAGTAATGTATTATCATCTATTATCGTAGCGTCGTACGAAAAACGCGCGAAGCAGCTAACTTTGAACAGGCGAAAAAAAGACTGGAAAAAGAAAGAAAAGACGATGAAGGAAGGAGAGAAGCAGGCCGTGCCGCGTTTGAAGGTAAATCGCGGGGCACGATCGATCGATCGTTCAGGGTCGGTGGAACAGTGGAGAGGAACGCGAGAAAGGAGAATGCGAAGAAGTCCGGGAAACTCACCTCCTCGAAGATACTGCCGACGTTCGCAGTGACCAATAAGACAGGAACGCCGTTACCCGCCATTCTTCAATGTGTCAAGAAGGGAAAGTTTTGAATAAAGCTTCGCTGTTGCCCTTGAAGAGAAAGAAGACGGATATCGGGTGGCGTAGGACGATCACGAGGAGAACGTAAACGTCGTAAAATAGATGTAAGATCGATGCAAATGACTGTCAAAAAGGGATCGACACACGAGTCGAACACACTGCACTGCTTCGAGAGAGTGTCGCGAGACCGTCGAGTACGTCGACTTTGGGTTTCCCGTTGACACGAGCACTCTGATCGAGTAGTCAGGTTCGAAGAGAAGTCACCCCCGGCCAGGAAAGGTCCGCGTGTCCGGAGGAATCAACCCCTGTGCCGAGGAGTGGCCACGGTTTCGCGCCGTGCACCGGTCGCATCAAACCTCGCACTGCAAATACACATTATTAATCGAATAACGCGAGGCTCGTTCGCGCACCAGAGGGAAAAGTTGTGTGTGCCGTAAATATATCCCTCTATCGGCCAGAGCGAAACCACGCCTACTGCAGACGTCAATAGGCAGTGCCGTAACGTAAGTCACAAACGTAAACGCTGCGCCAGTGGAAACGCCGGGCCCCGACATCTAAGCGACGCAACCACGTTACTATTTCTTCATCTGCACTTCCGTGATTCACTCTTGGTCTTCCCGTTCGTCAACACGTTGCTCTACGCTATGTTAAGTCTAATGCAGATTGAGAGACAGTTATCCATAAACATGTGTAGTATCAATCCACATGTGTTGAAAAATCCACAAAAAAGTGCATGTACATTGTGCCTGGCGATATCGTCCGATCGTCAGCAGGCAATGTACATATATATTAGGCTTAACCATGAGTATCGAGACATTGATACTTGGTATAGATAGAATGCAATTCGGTATAATAATTTATTATAAACGTCTTATAATAAATTAAAATATTAAGTTAAGTAGAATTTATTAGGTTTTCCCAACGAATGTAACCAGTAGGTGTTCTAATACTAACAATCTGTCAGTCTGGACTAGGCTTAACTCTACACCATATAACGCCTACGCTTATAAGAAATCACTCTTCCCTTTAGAAGCTTTCGAGAAACTGGTCGAACCTCGCCGTGATTCCGGATCTCCGATCTCGTGAATCCGCCTGATCTAGATTACACGCGGATCGAGCAACCGGTTTATTCGAATATTTCCTCACGATTTAACCGGAAGAAATTCCGTCATTCTCACGTATGATAGTATTTTTCCCTCGAGTTGTCTATTGATTCTTTAATGGAGAGAACCGTGATTTTCGTTTCGCACGACTGTAGAACGACTGTAGCACGACTCGTTTGTAGAATAAAACGACTGATTACAATCAAGCGATTACCGAATTAATCCGTGACCGAAAGCTTTGAAGAAGTAAATAATGTACAATTAGTCGAAACCAATCGGCGCGTGTTCCGCGCGATCGATAAATTTGTAATTGTTTCGCTTCGTTTTCTGACAGTCCTTTGCTCTGTGTTTGCTACGCGTGTTGAGTTATCGAGAATTGCTAAAAGCGTCGCGATAATCAACGGGACGGAAGTTCAGATAAGGATACGCGTGCGCGCGACTCGGTGCTGCAAGCTGTGAATGTCGCTGGAAACCTGTAATTCTATGATATCGCGCAGCTGGAAAGTCCCATTTCATTTATTCAAGCTTCTTAACATTATCATGCAACAAATATAAAACTTTGGGAAGCGTGGTATATTCCAAGAAACTCGCAGTAAGAAAATAAATCAAAAAACCAAGGGAAAAATCCGAGAGTTTGTGAGAGTGAAACGCAAAGCGATGCGCATACGAGTCGTACGCTCCTGAGAACGATTGTCGAAAACGATGTTCCAGCTGCGCATGAGAAGGGCGAAACGCACGCGCTCTTATGCTCCGTTTACGCTTACACCTTTTATTTTTTATTTTTTCCTTCTCAGTTTTCTTTTCTTTTTAGGGATCTCGAATGCTGTTCGAATGCGCGGATAGAACAGAGAACCGACGTCGGAAGACGAATCGAGGCGCGTTCGTCGGATCAACGAAGCGTGTGCGTTTAACTACGAAGAAGGAACAAAGTCGGGAGAACGGAGAAAGGGGAGACGTTCAGTTAATTACCGCTCGGCGTGTGGTGTTCCCAGCAATTATCATACGAACACAGAGTTAGAACAAACGCAGTGTGTCGCAGCGTACGATTCGGTTTTCGACCTGACGCTGCACTTGCATCGCGTTAACCTGCTCGTCGACAGTGCGTGACGCCTGCTCCGCCAGAGTATCAACACCGGCGAGGCGACAGCCAGTTTACGTCCCGTAAGCCGATCCGCCGCGCCGTCAGCGTGCTCCCCTCTTGTAAGATTCTTGCGATTCGTTTGTTGTCCACGGCCAGACCACGAAATTATCACGTCTATTTTCATCGCCAACGTCCGCGTCTCCCGAATCGACCAATTGTCGATAACGGGGCACGATATTCTTGAGAAACCGAAATCTCTGCTTTCCACGTTCTACCTTTGAAAATTCATTGGATGTTGGGAAGAGAGAGGAACACAGAGAGGATCGATGACACCATCGGCCACTACAATTGCGCGTGATTATGAGAAAGATTGAGGGGTGGAAGGGGTTGTGGAATTCAGAGAATCGAGTATCGATATTTGATTTGACTGTCCATTGGTTGTTAACACGGTTAACGCGGTATCTGACACTGGTGATCGATAAAAGATTTTCCGTTCACGTGGCGTCACACACCGGTGATCATCGTATAGAGTACAAGAGGGCTGAGAATCATAGTAGCGTAAGTCAGGGTTTTGAACATTTGAATGTACGTAGTCGCATACAGCGACCCGGAAAAGTATATGAACGCTTATAGAAATCTTTCAACAATATGAGATGAGTCGCGAAAAAAACAATAATAGTAAAATTTTTATCTAAAACAATATGATCTGAGTGAATGGAAAGTCAATCGAAATCGGTTTCGCGTTAGTGTTAACCCACTGAGAATCAGCTTTACATTAATGCAATATTTCATTTGTAATTTCCTCTTAGTCGTTTAACATTAGCGAATTCTATCGAATTCATGTCGTGACTATGAAAAACAATTCCAAGAATTGGCTCGATATTTATTTCATTACATTCTTCCATTTGGTCCTAGAATTCTATGAAGTTTGAAGAAATTCAAGTATTTTATGACGCTTATGATGAACTATATGTATATTTTTTTTCTTATCAAAGAATTTCTTCTTATACCTTTGGTTTACAATGGACTTCTGTAACACGTCTATTATCCTGACGCATCTTGCATAATTCTTTCACAAAACAACAACTTCATTTACACGAAATTTTCACGCATTATTTCATTGCGTGGTTCTTAATGGGTTAATAAGCGGGTGTCGTTTATTGTCACTTTTCAGATATGGCCATGCTCATGCTATCGTTCGTAGTAGCGTTGTCGTTGATGACGGCCTTCGCGAACGCCGAGAGCATCTTAATGACAGAGGTGTTCGTCATTCCGATCAGACCGGAGACTTTCGACTGGAGTGGCGACGGTAAGAAGGTTACTCGATCGCGAACAATGACACCGATGAGAGTTTGCATAGCGTTTTTATATTGCGCTGTTACGGTTACGCGCAGGAACCGTGGAACGACGAGCATACAGAAATAACCGGCCCGAAGAGGGCCAAGCGAACAGAAAGCAGTTTTCGATCGTACACCCGTTAACTTGGTTCACCAGCTGAAAGTTAGCACGCGTCATTCGTGTCTTGTTTCGAATAGCAATCGAATCACGGTCTCAGAAACACCGAATATCGTGTTGTGACCTCACGACTGACATTGTCACGTGTGTATCGGTACTTTTTAACGCGACGTCATCGGAGAATCGCGACCTGTACGAAGCACACCAAACAGAGACGAAATTTAGTGACTCAAGACATCCCTTGGTTTATCAATGAAAATTATTAAATCTTTATAAGATACAAGTAAGAAAGAAGAACTTCAAAATGTTGGAGCTTAACCATAGTGAATTGTTAGCAAATTATGAGCATAAAAAGGCGATTTTAACATATAATAAGAAAAAAACGTCGACTTACTTAATTCTTTATTAAAATCACAAAAGAAACTTTATTCCATCAGCTCGAAAAGATAGTTGTAGTGTATCATGCTAAATAAAGAATGTATCTGATGAAAGCCAGCCCAGGCCATCAGGAATAATAGAGCTTTTCAAAGAGCAATATAAAAGTAGTACAAAGTGTGAAAAACAGTAGGTCATAATTTGCTGAAAGAAATGGGCTATTGTACATCTAATGCAAATGGATATACAATATGTATATATTGCATAAGATACATAATGAGATTCACAGTGAATTCAGAAAGTTTCTGGTAATAATCCATTAAAATGTTTAGCTCTAAAACGTTGCGAAGATAATCAAACTTTGGAACTAAAAGAATTTTAAAACTACATTCTCAGAATCACATTAATAAGTTTGATGATTAAATTTATTGGGAAATCGGAATCTCTAAATTAAAGATGCTTTCGGACAGTGAATAATATTGTGAATATTTCAAAGTTGTCAATGTCATTATAATATTAAGAATATTGTATTGGCAATACATATTAATCCTTTTAAAGAACTGAAATATTGACAAATATTGGTAGCCTGAGGACATCCTAATGAGTCATTATTTTACTAAATCGCCGAATTTAGTAAATTTCGTTTATGGTCCATTTTTATGATTCACCATTTAGTCATATTATTCATAAGAATCGAAGTGTTTCCCGCGTCCCTTCCCGGAAAGTGCTACTTGTCCGATCGAGGATGAGCACATCGTGCGCGCGATTACTCGGAATCGAATTATTCAGAGGCTATGAAAGCAGAGTAGACACTTTAACCCATAGATATTTTCGAATGACTAACAAATCGTACGATTCGTTCTTCGTTTCAGCACGAACCGACCAGTTTTCGTAT
Organism: Bombus campestris; assembly: GCA_905333015.3. Lineage (NCBI taxonomy): Eukaryota > Metazoa > Arthropoda > Insecta > Hymenoptera > Apidae > Bombus > Bombus campestris. The sequence continues at coordinate 10,588,269 of HG995135.1, forward strand.
CAGCCCTCGTTGCTAAATGCGCCTGATCTTCCTTCCTGGATTCATTACACGTACAGCAAAAGGGATCATCACGGTTTCTTGTACGGTGTCGCACCCAAGGATCGCAAATACTTCCAGGTGATTCATCGCGGAGAAATGTCAGACACGTGTTTCAAACTTTCGCTGTTATTCAATCTTGTTACCTTCAAGTTTAATATACTTTTCTTTTATCGGAATTTGCGCCTAATTTTATTACTGATCGTTGTCTGAATGAGATTTCAACTTGAGTGAGAATTTATTCAGATAAAAATTGATTCATGTTATATCAGGTACATCACACGAAGTAAGACTATTGAACGTGAAATATGTTTTTAAGCCTCATTGTTCAATCGTTGTCGCATGAACCTGTCCTTTCCTTTTATCTTATCCCTTTTAGCTCATGCTAGATAAATATTTAGTCGAAGAAATTCTATATACCGGTGGTAGTAAAAATATAATAGAAAGTATTACCGATGATTTTCAGCTGGAGATCGTAGGTCTGAACAAACACACCTACGAAACCAGATATAAGGTTCTGGATATGAACGTCCTTGAAAAGGAAAACCTGACCAAGTACGAGGTCCATTTAAAGATCGATAATTTAAACGTGGAGGACATGTTCGACCGCAATAGAACCGAAGAGCTCCTCGATATATTTAGGTTTGTCGATAAAACTCAAGGAAAGACGAGCCTCCGTACTATACTATTTCCAATATGTTCTATGAAGCGCCTGATCAAGCTTCCCCTTTCCTTTCTTTTTATTTACAGAAAGAGATTATGGAAAAACGCGATGGACTTGTACGTGACTTTTCTAGCGTCCGCCGTCGAACTCGGCGCTCGTTTGCCTCTGAAACCGAGCGAAGGTGAAGGGTGAGTTTTCTTTGAAAAGTGAACAATTTTCGATGGAGGAGAAGCTAAAGCCAAATGCAGACGAACGATTTTTCCTCATGCGTTTCCGCAGTGAGCATGCAGCATTATTTATTATATATGTAGTAAATCGCGGATTTCTATGGAGATTCATATCCTTGAAAATATAACTAAAATGATCCTTGGTGGAAAATCTATTTTACCTGTTAAGTATTATATTATAAGAAGCACTATACTTTGAATATTTTATATATGTTACAGTAAAATGTATCGGCACATACTCTTGTTTTTTAATAAAGCGCTCTTAATTTATTTTTTATATTTATCTCGTTGCAGTGATATCAAAGTGCCCTTAAATGATAGGAAATTCAATATACTTTGATCTAATTACTAAACAATGTGCCAATATTTTTTCTAGCTACCGTATATATTTGTCTACGATATCAGAAATCTAAAAAACGATTATTTACAAACTTTCATAGATTCGTCATTTATTTTAAAAACACGTATCTTTGAAGGTAATAAAAATTGTATTCGTGTATGTTAGCCACCAAATGACATCAAAGTCAGGGAATTAATAAAAATAGACCTGTAATGTTTTCTCTGCGGCCTTTGAATACTGAACCGCGACTTTTATTTCCACTAATACTAATACGAAATGCATGTATTTCTCTATATAATCCAGTGGACTGTTGAAACTCGCTCGTCTGCATCAAGCCGAATTGTAAGATTTCGTCACGAAACGTTTACGCGATTGCGTTACCGTCGCCATCATGATGATTATCGAACAAGTCAATGGGATTCAGCGTGCTCGCTTCGATATCGCTGACGTATAATCGCCCGATCAACGGAAAACAACATTGTGACGCGCGTCCCACACATCCTCCGATTTTTTTTCAGATGGGTAATTGCCACTTCCTTTGCCACTGTATATCGTTCAATGTTGTTATCGTGACGGCAAACATTATGCTCGATCCAAGGAAAATCTTCTATAGTCTGCCGCTATGAAAAATGCACGCGTCATTAGAGATACTCATCTATGGTAGCATTTGAAAGACCGTCCCATCAGATATTCGCATTTTCAGTAAGCGACTTCAAATTGCAACTGATTTTGTTTGGCCAGTGCAATTCGTTTCATGATCTTTTGTCGTAAATACGTACACTTCCATACATAAGTATTAGGACACTCGTAGATCTCATAAAAAAAAAAAAAAAAAAAAACATGATAATTCATTCAAATTATTAGAGAGACATGTGTTCGTACAAGATTCAGTGTAGAAAAAATTTGTCCAAATTATTTGTAAGAGAATTATAGGAAAATAATGGCCATAACCCGTTAATTCTAAATTTTGTTATGCCATTAAAATCCGACGTCGTGTTAGCACAACGTTTCGTTTTCAATGTCCTTTCAGTCAATTTACATAATATATTTCTGTTTTTTTGATATTATAAAAAGACATTTCAAGGATTTGATGAATATTTTCCTTTTTATCGCTGCCCCTTTGTATACTGGTTCTTTTACACAACTTTACGCTGGAAAAAATTGTTTATGACGTTTAGTAAGCGTTTATAGCCTTGTGATAAACTGTATCTTTTTTAAAATATTTGTTCATTTCTGATTTCTGTAACAAGTTTCAAAATCTGAATCTATATACACAACAATGATGTCTCACACGCATGGTGTTCGAACATTGGTGCGAGTTAGTATACGTGGAAAACTAAACGAGCTCGTTCGTTTGAATTAAAACGTGAATTACGAGGAAGCGCCTTATCGCTATGACAATCGGTGATGATTTCCAAGAAGTTTACATGTCACTGTCATCGTCTCTTTATTCTTTTCATCTTCTCGTTAAATCCTAATTATCTTGCACGTTGTCGCAAATAAATAATAACCGCTACTTGCTTCGTCGTAAAATAATCGTTTATTTATTTCTAATCAATTACTCGAGTAACCGCTAAACCTCTATCGCTTCTCGTTCATTGCGGTATCATTTCCGTATTTTTATCTCACGCAAACAAAGAGATTTTTGGTCATAATTGCGAGGCTACGTGCAATTATCCAAGGGACAACTTCCTACAACGTGTTAAAGGAAGTGGATGATATTTGTAAGGTGTAATGTAAACATCAACTTAATTTTACGCTAAAAATACGCTAGTAACTTTTGAAATCAATATTTTTGACGTGAATATTTCTAAGATAAAGACAGTTCTGACGGTAAATAATAAAAACTATTCTGCTAGTAAATAAGATATTTAATAATTTTAAAGTAACTCTCACATGAGAAACAAAAAGTGCGATGTGTCATACCTTCTTCGCGTGCTCTTCGTTTAATTTCGTTTATTTACCTCATACTGAGAAACATCTGAGTGAAATGGAAAGAAACGTTTGTCAGCTGGTCGGCTGATCTGTATTTCTATATAGCTATCAGCGTATTTCCAGTGTATTTTAAATTGAAAGATAAGCCTGGAACGAAATTTTTCTACGTAAACTCTCTTCATTGTCTTACTGTTCAGAATCACACCTTATAAATAATTTTCTTTCAACAGCTCGTACACGTGACGCATCAAGATTCTCATAATATGCCAGGAAACACTTACGAATCTTCAAATCGCATCCGAAGCTCGTGGAAGTGGAAAATGAATCGAGTTGGTTAATTGGGATCGCATCATAGATTCAACGTTGCATTTCGTCGATTCCCTGAAGCAGCCAGTCACTTACAAAACGTGTCCTTCCCGCGCTGCCAATCACTCGATCACTCGCTTATTCAATAACAGTACATACACACGTATACACATTTATGAAAGAACATACGGATAAACGAACGTGGTTGGTTGGTGGAGGCTACGAAACGGCGTAGATTAATCGCGCCAGTTTAATGTTGTATCAGCTGTATACCCGTTTAAGTAGGTTGGTAACGTAAGTGCGCCGCGACATCGTTAGCGCGCTCGCTCGAGCTAACTGAATGGCTTCCGGCCTGCTTACTGCTCTCCTCCATCGTACTCTCAAGTCTCAACCTTAGCTTAGACGTCAACCGCGCCATGCCTCCCGCTACATAATGCAGCAATGCACCGCGGTGAAAGTTCGTCATTGACATCCTTCCTATAAGAGAATTATGTAAACGGATGCGGTCAAAGAATCATTCTGTATCGTTCTATCGTGTTTTGTAAAATACGAGCGCATTTTGTCACGCGTCGTGCGTCGAGGTTGAAGAATCCAGTGCGAGTAGTTTTTATTAGATTGTTGCATGTGAAAACCACAGAAGAGAAACACACAAATCCACGCTACTCCACAAAATTAATTCTTTGTGGTCGGCATATTTTTCCGCTGGTATTACCAACTATCGAAGCAAGTTTATAGTAATACCTGTATTAAATATTTCGAAATATTGTTGATTTTTGAACTGCTGTAACTTCTTCGAAAAAGATCGTACAACAGTCTATCTGAACTCGTTTCAGTCGACCGGATTCTTTTCGAACGCTCGTTTATATTAGATAGCACGATGTAAGTTCGTGCACGGTTACGTGCCGTGCAAGGGAAAAGAGAACATTTTCGAGAAAATCCTTCCTATAATATGTGACGTAAGGTAGTTTTAAAAAATGATTCGATGAAATAGTTGGCAAAGGAAAATCTTTGTTTCTTTGACTTTGAATCATTAGCTTTCATCGATCGCGAGACAGCCGAACAACAATTCACGGAAAATAGTCTTTTAATTTAAACAGTAAACAGGAAATTTGATCTTAATTAAAAGCGTATTGAAGTGTCTTGGGGATCATCGGCCGATTGCGATGTATGGAAATTACTGCTGTCAGCAGGCGGGACTATCCCCGACTTTTGACCGAGATAACGGATAACGGGAAGCTACGCATAGCCAGGAAAGTCGTGACGCAATTTGAAACGCTAAGTGTACGACGTGTCGTGGAACACGTACACAAACCTCGCAGGTGGTTAACCGGGGAAATGTAAAAAGACTTAAAATCATCTTTGACGTCATGTAGTCGCAGTGCATTACGATTACAGATTCTGATGACCTGTCGTTCTGATGAGTGTGTCAGAGTAATGAAATAAACTAATTCACGAAAGTATTTGCACATTTATTGTACATAAGTTCTGTGTATGTGTCGTATGTGTTATATAAAACATTTTAACATTTCATTAGCACTGTAACAAGACACAATTATATCAATAAGATTTGGAGCCAATCTGACAATGTACATATGTTATGAGCTGTCCAAAAACCACATTGATCAAGTCTATAAATTGAAAAGCAGAGAAAAACTGACGATGTTAATTGAAACGCTAAACTTCCCTTGGAATTTACTATCTTCTAATTATTTTCCTTGAAATAAATGAATTTGTGTAAGTAGCAAGTTATCTTGTTCCTTGAGAATTAAATATTAATCGCGTGCTTGATGTAAAATCATCGCGGTAGTAAAACCATTGGCGGTGTTAAGAAATTAACAGGAAGTACAGTTGATTGTAAGTTTAAGACCGATAGACACAACAAAAGTAACAAATCTTTGTTTGTGGACGCTATGTCCAACTAGAAGCATCCAGACACAGTCGTCTGACGCTCATAGGAAATCCCATTTCAACCTACAATAAAACGTGTACTCTTTTTTTCTCTTGTTAGAGTCGTCATAAGGCTAGGAAGCTCAATGCCATTCTCGCAAGAGCTGAACGAACTCCAAGAAGAAGTGAAACCTCTATGGAAATTACCGTTTTGTCCTCGAGATTTTAAGAGGACCAGCGTCGAGCGGCTTTTCAGAGAGGCGGAATTTGCGTTGGATTGGTGCTCGTTCAGACTGGTAAGCTTCGTTTATTGTAATTGAACAACTCACGTGACGCGTCAGAAATTCATGAGATGACGAACGTGTGTCTCAGGTCGAACAGGAGCAGCATAATTTGCAGCACGAAAGCGCGAGACGAGGACCGAGCTTGAACGTATTGGATTTACCAGCGTCTGGTATTTCTGAGCACACAGAGTGGCGTTGGGCCAGGTCAACCAAAGCTAATATTCCCACAAGAAGTTACTTCGAAGAAATTGCAACCACGATCTTCGTGCCGGCGATCCTGCTCCTTGTATTGGCCGCTTTATTAAGCACGGTGCTGTGTCTCGACAGAGAAAAAATGTAAGATCTTCTCATTGTTGAAGATGATAAGAAAATTTGGACCGCAACAAGTATAAGAACCAAAAAATATTCTTTAGACGAGTACGAAAATAAATTTCTTATTTAAGAATGAATAAATCATTCAGATAAGGAGATACGGGAAAGAGATGGTTAGGATTACCGGCTTTTCCCGTGAACTCTACCTTCGAAATCTGGATAGTCAAACGCTCGATATTCATGCTCTTTAGTTTTTGGCGAGATCGATGGAAACGCGGGCTGTAAATCGGAGGAATGTCTGCTGAAATATTTGTAATTCAATACGAAGCACGTGCCCGAGGAATAAGTTCCGACGTATAGTTGTGCGAGCAACGAGCATAAGTGGTAGGGGCGCCAAGAGCAGTTAGAGGGGGCTGCTACTACGACTGGTTTCATTCATAAACAGCTGCGATATCTGGTCAAGTAGTAACGTGCTGGACGGTACGATCGAAAATACGGCTACGGTGAATCGCGTGCCCGATAAGCACGAACCACGCGTGTACATTCGTATATTCTGTAAGTATCGTTTCTTATGCACGGAGATCAACCGATCAAATATATTTGAATAGCTATGTCAATTATTCCATCGATCATTAGTTACATTTTGCTTTAGATCCAAAAGTCAAAGGATAAAAAGTGAAAGAGACAAGGAAATTTTCAATGGAGGTGTACGCGAATATTTGCGCAACTGGTTCGATAAATAAGGAGAATTCGCGTTAACGAGATGTTTTTAAACAGAAAGAAACAAACGATTTTTCGCTGGAACGTGCACGTTGTAGCAGCGACGGGTATAAATAGAAAAAGGTTCAGTATATCGCGACCCGTGCTTCGTGGTGTACATCGATTATTATGTACACAGTTCACTTATCGTTGAAGTGTACCAATGGCGCGTATCGTTGCTCCAACGAGCTCTCAGCCACGGTTAATCATTGTATGTCAAGCCACGGAATCATTCGGGGCAAGAAGAACACACGTACTTGGTACGTGATGTGCGTCGCTAATGCAATAAAAGCGAGCAAGTTATATACATTGCAGGCTTGGACAAATTCTATTTGAAATGAAGATGAAAAATAACGTTTAATCGTTTCAACTACGTACTTTAGAGACTTGAGGGAAAGTAAGTTTTCTGTTGACGCATTGTTGTCGGGACAAGTTTTCTCCGATTTGGCCCTGTCAGTACCTGACCATGTAGCGTTAAGATCGAACAAATCATTTTCAAATAATTTTCCAGCGATGGAAACTTACCTTTCTGCAATGGCGTTCCACTTTCCCGTTCGTTTTTCTTCGACATGTAAAAACTATCCCTTACGGAGGATTCTTTCGACATAACGAAGAACTTTGAATATATCGCACTGATTCTATTTTCATGGGGAAGTCACAATGGACCTATTTTGCTCCAATTACGAGTATCGCGTGCTCTTAGATAAAGGGATGTGTTGGGCGGGTAAGCGATAGCACAAAAAAGGAAAGAAAGAAGAAGATCGTTTCTTACGCGACATCTACCATCTACCCGTGACGCAACGGAATTACTCGTTAAATCAGCTTTCATCGACCAGGAAATCGTTGACTAGATTGTTGTTAGTTAATTGCTCATCGCCTCGTTTAGCGGTGCGTTGACAACACTTCCGTTCGAAACTGAACGTGCTAATAGGCGAAAATCTAACGCCATAAAGACACAAACTAACGGGATCTATTTATAAGCGGATGACCATGACGATCGCGTCACCGATTATTCGCGCTTCTTGCTGCAATTGCTCTCTACCTATGACCTTTACTCGGCTGAATTTAGGTTTGGTAAAATACATTTCACGCACTTTATGTCCAATTGTATATCATAGTTTCGAAGTTCCTAATGGCCACGCGATGATAAGACAAATGGTCAATCAGACTTGGCAAATGATGAAACGATGTGTTCTTAGCAATCGATTATTGTTAAAATTACTATACTGCAGAAATTTACACAAGTTGATACTTTAATGAACAAAACTGACGTAAGTCTCATACAAAGTGATTTGAAGTAATTTGAAACCCCTTTATTTATGGAAATCATCTTTAGTTGAAGAGATCGCAGTAATAAAGAGGTAAATCTAATCATTAAATTGCATTTATTGAAAGAGAAAAGCTCTCAGTTGGTTCTCGTTGGTTTACTTAAATTAATAAAAAGCGAAACTGCCTGCTTATTACATGCAACAGCCTCTTTGATTGATAACAAACGTAGCTTTGTTGAGGATTACCATTCTTCGTTCCACTTCTGATATATCTTTTGTTGTGTCGGGATATTGTCATAAAAAATATCGTGCCTGGAATCGTAAAACATCTAAACTGCATATTAGTATTCAAGGGTGTCGCAGATTGCAACTAGTGATCCACGCGCGTGATCAAGGTAATTGCCATCAAACTACAGATAATGCGGGTTATGTGAAAGCAGTAATAGGACATGCACGTCATCGTAGATATGACTTACAAAAAAAATGCTCCGATAATCTGTGGAGTTTACTGAAAACGAACATTAAATCAATTGGTTCGATGTCTACACGATTTTCATAGATCGCTGAAAAGCGTTCCTTCTCTTTTCTCAATATCATGCACCCCTTCAAATCGATATTAGGTATTGGGTTGTAGCATAAATTTATTTTGTTCTTATATTTATTATATGAGCGGAGAAAACGTGACGATATGGACGATAGCAAATAAAGTAAAATTTGTTAGAATTTTCCAGTAAACAGAACAATAAATTTTTTTATAGGCACGATCCTGAGTCAGAACAATATTTTTACGAATTGTTTAACATCTTTCTCGGCAAAAAACAAAGAACCAGGTATCCCTACCTCAATTTCAGAAGGTTGATTCATACTAACGAATTCATACTAATGAACTTATCAGTCTTATTATAAAATTTCTTAGTAGAGCTTGTAAACTATTTTCTAAAATAGTATTATCCTTAACATAGCATACTTTAATAATCCATACTAATAGCTTATTCTTAACAACTGTTCATTAAAATTGTATTACCTTCAATAAAAGATACTTTTTGATCTGCTCTAACAGTTTCAAATACTCGACGTAACTATTAATTAAAGTTGGAGTAGTTTGTACAAAGTATACTTTTATGACTCATGCTAACAATTTCAAATAACTGTATTAAACGCGCGTTTCCTTGATCTTATAACGCAGTATAAGAATATATTAAAAACTCATTTAATGCATAAGTGAAACATTCCTCTTGTTTGCTTTACAGTGAAAAAAGGGAATCTTCGACGGGGGAAGGAGTTAGCAACAACAACATACAAATGGTCCAGTACGCTGCCATCGAAAGGGGTACCTTAAAATCGCTTTCTACTCAGCCATCCAGCCCTAATGATTCCTTGATACCAAGCCCTAGGTACTCGTTCATAATTTAAGATAAAAAGTATAGTGACATGCGAGATAGATTTTTCATTGTATGTTTCAAAAGCTATATCTAAAAGTATTTTCTAACTAATATTGTGTATAAACGCATGACGAGTAAAAGAAAATGATACATTAAATAAACATTATTATATAGTTATGTAATATTAGTTAAAATTCTTTGAAATATTACTTTTGGAATATAAAATGAAAAGTCTATTTGGCTGGAAACTCACATTTTAAGGATGCTCTTATATGTTAGCCCCAAATTCTATATTTTAGTCTTTGTTAGCCCCAAATTCTATCTTAAAATGGATATATATTTCCAGGATTTCCAACGAACGTTGCAATCCATACATTCGACCAAATCCACCACCTTATACCGGACCAAGTAATCTGTAAATATCGAATGCTTACTTTGATTTTTATTGATATTGATATATATATATATATATGTAATTATATTAATTTTTCAGAGCGGGAATTCGGGCAGATTTCTGACTACACGAGGAGCCAGCAAAAACGTGGTTTTGCTGAATTAATAACGATTTACAATCGTGACTACGAGGAGAATCGCAAAATCATTGAAACTGGCTCCGTATTATCTGTTGCTTCGTAATTTAATATGGGTAACATATATTACATATATTGGTTTAAAATTGCGTAGATTTGATAAATTGCACAAAATTACGATAGTAACAACATATCTTCTATTATACAAAGAAATCTCACTATTAGTATGGCACTAATTAGTACATATGTAGACTTAATATTTATTTATGAGAAAGTAATGTATATATATATTTAATATTTATATTCAAAGTTTTAGCTAGTTTTCATGCTAGTCATCTTAAGTACAACGGTACTAGAAGCAATGTTAATTGATAAAACATTTTATTAACATTTTATTTAATAACCCAATCACGGAACTACGATATGTACTTTCATTCAAAATTTTCCATAAAATAAAAAAAATTTGCGAAAATTCATGCATTTCATTTACATACATTATGCTCCTATATAAAGTTTCTATGTAACTGAAAATTTCAAGCAAGCTTCGTAACAGTAAGATATAAAAATTCCAGGAAAATAACGTCAAAATCCAAAATTTGTAAAATGGAAGGAAAAAGTACGGTATTTTATTAGATTAGAAAAGCAATATGCAGATTTTTAATTATTTAAAAATAAATTATAAAAAACTTTTAAAAAACCTATTACGTTAGTAGAGAATATAAATACTTAATAATATTTCGATAATAAAATATAGATATATACATACATAAGATATATTAAAATGCAATATAATAACCAGCTATGGGAGCTTGGTAATGTATAGAGGCAACTAATTGTCCTGACCCTTTAACCATAGCTAGTAAACAGAGTATTGAATACTTCAGTAAATCAAAGTTATTCTTATTTCTGTTATACATATATTTGAATTATCCTTTACTCTTGATGAATTTAAAATTTTCGTTTGCTCTTGACGTTTGTTCAGCAACCTAACCTTAATAATTGCGCGTGCGCAATATGGATTCATGCCTCAATGCTAATTTTTTAACAGTCGCCTTGTCAAGAAATCTTGAATGTATATTGGGAAAGTAGTTTTTGATATTGGATAATTGATTCATGTGGCACAACTAGTACGCAAAGTAAAAATATTTTAATAGTGATCCTCTCAATTTTTGGAGCTATGGCTGGCATTGTACCATTATCTGGAAGATCTGGTAGAAAACAATGGACATTGCGTGGTAACGCAGCAATTTCACTTTCTATCTGTCGCTGAGATTTATGGTTTTTATTTTTTTTTTTTTGCAATTCAATGGCGCTATGGATTGATTTGAATGAAATTATGGTATTTTCATAACGATGATGAATGACGAATAATTTTTCAAATTTTTTGCAAAAATGTCAATTAAATGTTTTCACTCTTTTACAAAAACAAAATTTGACAGTTGTCAAATCAGAATAAACAATAATTAATAATATGATTTCAATGTGCAATAATGTCAAATGATTAAAGTATGCAAGAACAAATGAGTAAAACCCAATTGATTTCTTTTCACTATAAATAACAAAAGCATTTCTGTTTTATTAATTTGAGGAGCAGAATCATAGTTCAATTGTATAATTTTAGATGGATCAAGAGGATATCTTAGAAGATTACGGTCTCAGCTGGCTGAAGATGGTTGTCCGGAATCTCAAGTAGTTTTAGCAAAGCAGCTATTGGAAGAAAGATGTGGTAGCAATGCACATTCTCATTTGTATTTCATTGAATACATTAATGTGTACGTTATTTCATAATGTATTGCAATATAAATTATGCATTTAGATTTAGATGTTGACAAAGAAGAAAATGCAAAGTTAGGTGTATATTGGCTTACGAAAGCTTCAGAGCAAGGAAATTTGGAAGCAACAGATATTCTTAAAAAATGTTTAGCCACTGGCCGTGGTATCACACAACATAACTATTATGATGTCAAAAGTTGTCTTGATATGACTCAAGATGAAAAATTAGCCAGAAGAGCAGCAAGAGAAATGTTTGCTAGGTATAAAGAATTGAATTATAGAATTTAATAAAGTAATATATTTATGTGTATATGTATAATGAATTTGATATTATACAGTTTGTCAAATGGTGAGGATTTTATTACAACAGAGCAGTTACAAAAACGTATGAAAGATATAGCATCAAATTCATCTAGTGATAATTATTCTTGCTCGAACAATATAATACATAATAACTTACAAAAAGATATAAATGACATTTCAACTGATAATTTCCCTAAAAATGGGCTTCCTGATGAATGTACACCTAAAAAAGATGAAGATAAAGAAAATGATGTTCACGGTGAGGAAATATCTAGTATCTATAATATTTGATCTCTATTAATAATTTATTTATTTATGGGATTATATTTTCTAGATTGGATGGATCATCAAGGAGAGAAAATTACAGAGGCAGCTCTAGTCTCTGCTGCTGCTAGCTATGCTCGTGGTATGCTCCCAATAGTGTCACATGCACTGTGTATGGTAGATCCATCTCAAATGGCATTAGATACTATACCATTACTACAGAGGCCTCTCATCCATCCCCTTGCATCTTTGAAACGTTTATATGTTTGGTTAATTGAAACGTTAGGACAAAGGGGAATGTCAATTAAGAAAATTCTTTTCACATCGAATATACACATACTATTACTTCTCTTACTGTACTCATTATTTGGTACAGAAAGTCTCATACTGTTTATACCAATGGCTCTATACTATTTATCTTTCGTTGTTATGGTTGTCGCTACTTTTCAAATGTTACAACGAAAACGCGAATTCAATAATTTTCGTATTTGGTCCGGGTTGTTTCTCAGTTATTCAAGCGGGAATTTAAACCCCGATGAAGCAGAGTACCAATTCTGTTGTAAGAATCTCAAGCCTTATGGTAATTTTTTCCTTGCTTTACTCTTAAATTTAATGATCTATCCCGTCATAGCTCATCAATGGACACCTCAGTCAGAATTCACTATCATAGCGGTTGCGTTAACATTGATAACATTGTTAAATTTTATATGGAAAGATTCATCCAAATTTCCAGATCTTTTAGCTCTCTTCAGTTTCGGTGTTCACGTCTTGGCAAAGTATCCGTACGAAACAGATATCGTAGTTGCTCAGGGCTGGAGATTTCTAGATATAAGAGTCCCAACATTTGCTTCATACGTTGTTGGTAACGGTATTGAATTTTGTTTGAATTTTCGTGCAGTGTTTTACCTCCTAATTCCAGCAGTTTTCGCAAAAATGGCTGCTCGGGATAATTGGCGAGGAACATATCAAACGTTAATACCCCATTGTGTTACTTTAAGTTGGTGGCAGATAGCAATCTTTAGTTCTCAAGTTGCAACATGGTACGGCTTAATTAGAGGTGCCTTAGCATTAGTTGGTATGGTCCTTTTCTTACCACTTGCTGGATTGGCTTCTATCATACTACCAATCGTAGCTGCTGCTAAGTATTTGTCAGAAAGCGATTTGGCAATGAGAATAATTGTAACTACTTTACTGGGAGGAATGCCATTTCTTGCCTCTTGGTATTTAAGGAAAACTCGAACACCTAAACTTAATTGGGTAATTACCGTTGTTCAGGTAAGCATATCAACATCAAACAATCAAAGAAAAAAACAACATACAGAAGTTTTATTTGCTGTATACATTTTATAGTTGGTCATGGGTATTAGTGCTGGCATGTTCTTATCATGGCCAATGATAATGGAGTACAAACAAAAACCAGATACATACGAAGGTGTTTCATCACTTTCATGGGAACAATATCAAAATCATTGTCATCAGCCTGCTTGGGAAGAGCTGTCGTCCAAGGCACAGGTGCAAGTTCAATGTGCTAATTTGGAAGGAATATTAGTTTCATGGGAAGGTTATGTAACAGATATTAAGTTAAAATCAATAAAAAATAATATTGCTGCAATATTTAACAAACTACCTGACGGTATTAGAGACACAGTTAGTTGCATGTATGGTGAACCATACATAAATAGTTGCGATTCAAGCGGCGAATTAAGGCATGAAAAATGCAAACATTTTGCAAGTATTCAAAGACGACGAAACAAATGTCACTTCCCTGCCTGGAATAAGTATGAATTTGAGATCTCGGTTAAAATGAAGAGTGGTATGTGGGGAAGCAATGCGGAGATTTTATTGAATGCGGATCACTCCTTCACTAATTTTAGTCTAAATATATATCCAGGCGATAAAATTTGGTTTTCCGGTACATTCCTGAATAATGGTTTAGGAGATGAATCGTTACTCGGCGGATCTGAGCCTCATATTGAATTAGAAGAGATTGGTTGTCTCGCATGTCACTCTATTGATTTGAAATCTTACAAACGTTATAAATATCATATAACGGTTAGTTCAATTTTAAGTGATCTTTGTCTAGGTATAAAGACAGTCCTGAACTTTTTGTTGAATCCTATCGTAATGTTTAAATAGTTGCATTTTATGCGACCTATAAAATATACAACATCAAATGTTCTGTGAAGTGTTAAGATAAAGTTGTTTACAACGAGATAAATTTCGATAGTATCTTGAACTTCCTTTCAAAGTATTATTAAAAACAGTTAAGACATATTAATTGAAAAACTATAAAGAAAGGAAACAAATACAGGAAAAAGACAAAGCTAAGAATGTAGAAGGAAAGAATTTACAGTGTTGTAAATATTAAGTCTCAGCATTTTTCTCCAAAAAGATATGAAAGTTTGGTTAATTATATAAAAAGAATATTCTCTCTCTCTCTCTCTCTCTCTCTACAGTTATTTACTTTTCTATGATTGAATTTGAAATTATTGTTTAAATAGTACATTAGATTTTTAAGAATATATTTTTTAACTACTTTTATCTATTATCTATAAAAGAAAAAACATATTTTGATGTTACCAACATCTCAGGCATTAGAATTTCATTAAAAACTCATCAAGTATTTACGTCAGAGTACTCTTATATGTATATACACGTATATTTTAAGATCGACATATTTTCATAAGTATTACTGCCAGTAATAGAGATAAATGCGCTTAATATTTTTCTATTCCGTTTTCGAAAAATCGAGAGGTGGAACCTTTTCGATTTTATTTTAACTTAATAGTAAAATATTGCAACTCTTTTTGTAATGCTAAATTTTTAATGGAAAATATCATCCGCATCTACATAATGAATTCTATCAACGTCTAAAAACGATATATGTAGTATAACAAATGTGATACGTGTACCTACATTATTGTTTAATTTCTTAGAACTCAATACCTTCACATAGATTTATGAAACTCGACGATGTTTCGAAATTATTTTAGTTGTTGAAATATCTTTACTTGTGTAAATGCTATGTGAATATTAATATGTATTTGAAAAAGTAGTAAAGATATATACTTGTATGATGTGTAGGAGTTAAAGATTGTTGTTACATTGATGTTAAGTGTTTAGACTTTAAAAACATAAATGGTTAAAAAGTTTTATAACTGTCTAAAAGGAATGACAGTTACATTATATATCATATCAGGACAATAGTAAAAGATTGTAGCAGAAACAAAAGACAAATATAGATGTGCCTTGATGTTTTCTGTTCAAATAAACATGATTATTTATAATAAAATATATTTTAAGAAGCAAAAATATTGTCATATTAAATGTTTTGCTTGAGTCGCTTATAAACTTATAGGGAATATATTTTGATACGAAATACATATTTGTTTTTATTTATAATTTATGTTTTTTCTAAGATAATTGTTTTTTTTACACGATTTAGTACGTATTTATTTTTCGTATTTGGCAACAAGTGAAGTACATTATTTTCACAACTAATAACATTTTGTTTCTTAACAATTGTTTATTTGGAGATTTTGGTTCCCTTTATCTTTTGTATAAAACCGAGTTGTACAACACGAAATCACTCTAATCTCACATATTGATAATGTTGCTTTTTTATGTACAAATATAAAATCTACATCAATAAAGTCATTTCAATCATACCGAACCCACAGATATAAAGATAGGTTAAAGCGAGGAAGAACGCTTTTGTAGAATGGAATAATTCTTTCTAGAATTCGTTTTGGCTATTCATAATATTGTAGTTATGTAGGATGTTTCGCAGTAACGATGTGAATTGTGATATTAGTTTAAAGAATTTATTCTTTTACTTTTGTCTCCTGTGATTAAATTATTGTAATTACTGTATTTCCAAACTAAAATTCATTTGAAAGATAAAATCGGTATGTTTAATTCTTACGCGAATAATCAAACTTATTTCTATAAAAAATGCATTGCAGCAACTGAGACAATGACATGAAAACTTTGGTAAAGGAACTTTGTATTGTTCATGATAAACATTATTGAAACTAGAATAGCGGATACCATAATTCAACACGTCTTATGATTGCAGTAATCATTTATATATTATTACGATCCTTTGCTGTCGTTTTTTCATCAAAATACCTCTGGAACGATATTCTCAAAATCAGAGATAATATGTATGGATATTGTGTTTGTTATTCTAATATTAAGAGAAACAGTCTTATGAACACGTTATGACTACATCTTGTTTTTTTTTTTTTTTTTTATAGAAAGAATATCCGATAGAAACGAGAAATCCAAAAGTAGAATAGTTTATATATAACGCACTGTGATTTAATAAAAACGTTTCCTACTGTTTTCTTGATGCTTCTGATACCACATTATACCTATTACCACACAGGCAATTAATGCGAGCGCTACTACGAGCATTAAAAGGAAAAACATTATTTTACTTAATGCAGATTGTTTTGGATCATCCACGTGTTCTGTAAAGAGAGAATTGTATGATTAAAATGAATACAAGAATATTTCATCAAATACATTTTATACAACATTTATTACGTACCGCGAGGTGCATCAAAATATGCAGCCGATGGTAGAATATTGGATCTATCTTCTTGATCTCTTGGCTGGAATTGAAATGTGATGTATTGTCATAAATAACCATACACATTTAAGAATTGTTTAAAGTACTTGAAGAATACCACTTACATCATCTGGTAAATCTAATTCAAATAAACGAATAGATAATATATCATGATTATCGGATAAGTCTCCAGTTGTTCCAGAAATTCCGAAATAATATCCTGTAGGCAGCTTTATATCTTTCACAGAAAAGCACTCTTTCCAGGCAGCTTTGTTTGAAAAGTCTGTGGAAACTATAATAAAACAACATGTTGGGAACCATTTATCAAAATATGACTATATATTATATTTTATATTTATTCTATGCATATTAAGCTGGTTTATTCCATGCTTATTACAAATAAGGAATAAAAATTATATAAATTTATCTAAATATATATAATACATAAGCAGATACTTTTTTATATATTTAGTTTATAAAACTTCATGCAAATTCATCTCTTGTTTAAATATAGGTATTGCAGGTATAATACATTTATTACATCTAATTATTTACTTGCAACATTTTCAATGATATGTGAAATGAAGTAAAATGAAAAGATGACAAATAATATATGAAAAGATGAAAATATCACTTGCTGAAGTGGAGGCACTCCATGATGTAAGCCACAAGGCTTCAGGGTAAGACCTTACTGTAATGTCAATTTGTAGAATACCACATAAAATGATAGAATACATAGAAAGCATAGCTATAAACATCTATTTCAAGAAGAGTAAGATGAATATTATTAACATTGAGGATATTAGTTGAGTACAAATGAATGAAAAGGTTCATTTATTAGTAAAATACAGTATTGAAATACTTTTTTACTTAAAATATGTATAATGGGACGCTATACACAGTTACATGACAACATTTTTTGTCATGCCCAAAAATATTTTATACTAATATGTACTTACCAGTTAATGTATCCCTTTCATATCTCATGCTAATATGTGTATCATGTTCTAAATTTCGAAAGTTTGCTTCACAACCTGCAATTTGTGTATGTGTTCCATCACGATCATGATCATAATGCAAAGAACCATTATTGACCATAGCAGAAATATAAGGATGTTGATGCTATAAAAACCAAAATAATTATCATGATTTTGACATTTTTAATTTATAATATAACTAATGTTATATCATGTACATACATTGTGTGGACCATTGTGATTGCTATATGTATCCAAAATTATAGCTAATCCTTGGAAATAGTCTTGATTACCAAAAACAGGACCCGTTTTCATTCTTTCTCTTGCATACCAAATCACAAAACCATCACCAAATAAATCTTTTCCTTTTCCATGAACTTTAAAATGAACTTGGAGCTCCCAATTTCTTGCATGACATGGCTAAATAAACAAATTTCAGGGAAGCATTTCTATTAGGCTTCAATTGCACCATCCTGATAGTTTTAACTAAATAAAATCTTGTATGAATTTAAGAATGTGTGGAAAAAATTAAAGCACAATTTTCTATGATTTTGCTTTGTTAAATTACCAAAAAGCTTGAAACTTACTACTGAATTCCATATGGCACCCTGTTTACTTTGTGAGTCTGGAGTTAATCTTACATAGTTATTTGTAACCATTGTACTACCCATAAAATCCCAATAAGGTATTGTCATTCCAGACCCTAAATACGTAAAATATTTATATATATTAGGATTAGGCTTTATCAATGTAATAAAATTACATTTTGTCTTTGTTATTGTTTATTTTACTAATGTAACCTCAAGCCTACTATTATTATAGCATACATGTACGTTTGAATCATATTCATCTCATTATAAATACAAAAATATGCACGTCATGACACGTCGTACCACAAACCGTAATCTCAACAAAACTATTCGAAATTCACAAACCTTGATATGGTCTGATCAAACAATGTTCTCGTTTCATATAGTCTTTTGTGTTCCATTCTGCTGTTACTAATTCCAATACACTAATTAATATCCAACACGATAATACATTCATTTTATACATTTCATACGAGCACAATAATAATACTTTGAATACTAAACTTGCAGTTATACGCTGCGATAATTATGACGCGTAATCTGTAAAACCAACTACCGGAATCATCAATTCCATGATTTTCGATATCCTGAAAGTAGTCACTGAAGCTATTTAGTTAACAGACAAAATTCAAATATTCCTTCACTGTATCTAGATACTTTTATCAGTAAAAATCAGTGTTGCTATATAATTCTAGTAACAAAAGGTACATGAAGACTATACCAGAAAAGCACATAACGATTAGTATCATGCTTTTTTGCATTTTTTTGAGATTTGAATATCTTCATACATATCTTTTAAAAAACATTGAAATTTACTGTTCATAATTATAAGTAATTATGAATAGAATGTATTTGAAAATAATAAAATTTGTTTACCTTCGGATAGACTGAATATTTCTGCATTTATGGAAAATTAAAAGGTACAAATATCTTATTTATTAGATGAAACAAATCCTTATTTAAGTTTCACTTTTTAAATCATTTGGTAAAAAAAATAAATGCATAAACATCCACAGCCTAATAATCAAATATCAATGAACATTTGAAATAAACAAACATAGTCAATTTTATCCTATTATCAAATTATACTTTATGATTTGTATAGTATTTTCTTATTGCACTTTGTTTTTCCTTATTTACATATTTATGTATTTAAAGTTAGAGAACAGTAATTATAAACATCATATATATTATATAGTTCTACAAACTTTCTCTTAATATTATAACATTTTTTTATTTACGTGTATTAGTTTTTACTATCTACTATTTACATGATGTTTTTATAGCAAGTATAGTTAGTAGATTTTAAATTAGTGTTTCTTTAACATATTATGAAATAATATTCAATATTCTGAATCATATATAATACAATATATAAATATAGAAAAATATACTACATATATATATCAATCATTAATTTTAACTCATAAATTACGACATATACTACGTAGAACTTCATGAAATATGACTTTGCCATGTCGTGTGCCAGAAATATGTCTAATCCTTCCATTCGAGTGCATGTTTTATGTAAAACGGGACCAACGCGGTAAACGACAGCAGCGCTGCGCCATACTCGTGTCGGATTGTGTTATTTGTCAACGGAATTTACCGCTAGTATCGAAGTAAGGAATAAAGTAGCCGGTCGTGAGTGTGTGCACGTGTATGGTTAGCGTACGGCGTTGACACTTTCCTCTGAATACGTATCTCCGCTGGATCAGTTACGTAAAATATCTTAATCCAATTAAGAAGTTCCAGAGCGATAGTGACTGGAAAACTAGCGATAAATTTGTATGAGTTGCCGAGGTGGCTGTTTCGACGTGATCTTGGCGCGTACATTTACACGATCTCGAAATCAAGCGGGGTATTATATGGCGTCTGTGTGAATTATGTACGCTAATTTTTAAGTTACGATATATTATTGCGTCTTGCGATGTGCTTTACGAATAATATTCTATACTCAAGTACGTAATGTTATAAGTGAACGGGGAACAAAACTAAAATCACAGAAATAGAGAAAAAAGAAAACGATCGAGATATATATCTGTAGGTAAAAGGCAAAGTAAAAGTACAGTTAGATAAACTCGGTCTTCCATAACTAAACGACGGGGGCTTGTTGCATTTACGTGGGTGAGGGTAGACCTACGAAAAAGGGCGTGGAAAGATTAAACGAGTTAAATAGCCAAGACGTAAACGTACGCTAACATTATGGGTAAGACGCCAAAGAAGGCGACACCTGGGGGCGATGAGAGGAATTTGTACAATCGGAGACTGAAGGCAACGACCGCGCCGCCAAATCCTTCTGAAACTAGCTTGCGCAAGAGACAGCGCAAATCCAAGATTTCGAACAGGTTTGTAAAACCAATCAGCCCAGCGAACAGCAAGTTTATCCATAGTTTCTCTGTTTAGTCTTCTCGCTTGTTAGTTCCTCCTTTTTCTCATTCTGTCTCATTCGAGTTATTCGAGTTAAACGCGTCTCGAGTACAACAAATCTTTTTTTGATCGCCTTTCTACACACGTCGCCGGACACACTGCCGCCTGTGGATAATCTTCCTTTAATGCTACGTGTTTTTTTTCTTTGAAATATCCGAGACAAGTGTTACTCAATTTTGTCAGAAGATAAACATTGATATCTTGCAAACGTTTCATAGATAGAGACTTTTTATATTTTCTCATATATTTTTTCGAATTTCTCAATTCTCACAATTAGTTGATTTACGTATGTAAATTAAAATACACAAATTGCGAACAAATTTATTGAGAAAATTGATGAAATGTGTTGTATGACTATAAGCTAGAAATAATTGGGAATAGATGGGCAAATAGGCGAAAATGTACAGGTCTAAGGTTTGTTAAATGGATGCTGGGGAGAAACTTTGGTTTAGCTGCTTTGTCAAGTTTTTTTTTTTGGATCAGTACCTCTCATCACCTCCAGAATTTCTTGCTCTGTGGAGATTGATTATAAATATCCATATCATTCTTTTCTAATGATTTTGAACATTGCAATACTTTTATTTCAGATCTAAATTGAATACCTTAATAAAGAGAGTACCACATAATCAAAGGAAAAACTTTAAAGTGAGTTTAATCATTTCTTATCTTCTTTATATTCTATTATCTTATATCTAACATTATTTCTTTATATCTAATATCACTTTAAGCTTTATCATTAATCTTCTAATTTTTAATCATTAAAAAATCTTCAAATGTCAATTCACCTGCTAAATATGTGGAATATTATGTTTGTTATAGAGCAAAATTCAGGAGCCAATGAAAGTTGAATTAGAACGTTCTGCAAAACAGGGAACAGGAAATCCAGAGAGAACAGCTGGAAGCTCTAAGGAAAAAAAATCAGTTGTTGCACAACAAAGTGAAGAATCAAACTCTGCAAAGATGCAGCCAGAATCAGAAGAAGCAGACCCAAAGCTAAATCCAACTGTACAGGTGGAATATACTAAAGATGATAGTTCTAAAGATACACAGGAATCTGATAAGGAGTGTGTTAGTCATACTCCTTCCGAATCCATTTCAGTGTTGAAAACACAGGATGATTTGGAAAATGCAGAAGTAGTGGTCGAGAAAGAGCAATTGGAATGCCAGAAGGAAGCAAGTAATTCTGATAAAAATCAAGGAGATTGCCAGGAGAACAATTTAAATTTACATTTTGAAGTAGAAAATAATATTGAAAACACAATTAAAGAAAAGACAGACGATGTAGATTTAAAAAAGGAAAATGATGAAAAATGCCCTTCTGAACAGGAGATGACAAAAGACGATATACATGAGAAGGAAGACTTGCAAAGCGAATCTCAAACCGACACGGAAAGTAATTCGGCAGATGTTATAGAGTTCACAACGTCGGAAATATCTGAAGCATCTGAAATTTTATCACAGAATGATGTCGAGAAGGAAAAGGAAAAGGAAATGGAAATAGCTGAGGAAAGCATCAGCAAGAATATATCATTCGTTTCGTACGATCCTTCGATAATGTTGAAGGACGTGCAGATTAAGTTGAACGATTGCTTGAAAGAGAATTCGAAGTTATTCGACACGAGTAACGCTAGTCACAGTATGTCGAGCCAGCCGCCGAAGGATATGTCCTTCGGGAAGACACTGAGAAGCATTTCTGGCCGGCGTTCTCTCAGCAGAATGCGTCATGTGACTTTGCGCGAGTACAGGTACTCGCCGAGCGATTCGATGTTCGTCAATACATCGAGCGCATCGTTGCCGCAGGACGAAGCAATGGATTTTAAGATTCTTCGTTATAGTACCGATTTATCTGACACAGTTTCTACCACAAATGGTAGTTCGATCGAAAGAAAACGAAAACTTGACACCGAAGACTGGAATTCTATGAAAAAGCAGAAAATGGAAACCGAGAACAGCTTGTTACATAGTCCTATCAGTTTATTGAAAGGGTTACGTAAGCCTATACAAGTCTCTACCCCGGTTTCTGACTTGAAATTTAAGACTGGTAGATTGGAACTGGACGACAATAGTAAACCAGCAAACGAAGGTAGCAAAAAATGGTGTACTATCATGTAAATTACCATCGAATCGCACCATTGATGAAAAAGAGTTTTATATATCTTTTCACGCGAAGGCAGCGATTCATGCCATCCTATGCGTCTTCACAAACGTACTAGGTACATAGATGCGTTGACATATTATCGAGTTATAACGCTGAATTATTTTTCTTTAATATCGTAAAGAGAAAATTTTTTTTCATTTATTCGTATCTGTTTCTATGTTTGTTCTTCTTCTTTTTCACGGAAATATATTTGTAGCACCGTACTTTTTCTAAAGCATTTTTACTCTTCATACGAGTTACGTATAATAGACCGTGCAATTCTACACTTCAGAGGCTCATGAAAAGACATCGCGTTCTTAATGAATAACCTTTTAAACTTTGACTATATATATTATGTGTATATTATTAAGTCTTATATTTGTAACTAGCGGTCGAGTATATTTTATACAAACAACAGAATGTAATTATAGGAAATATGTAATGGTAGAATCCCCCTTTTCGTCACTTGAAAAAGCCATTTCATCGAATAGGAAATTCACGGTATTATGGTATATAATCATACAATGGATAAGATATATTTTTCGAATATGCTATATATCGTTCGCGTGCGTTAGTTTGATCGCATCGATCGATTCTCGTTTATGTACAAGATAACATTGTTCCCGAGTCAATGGAAAAATGAATTACACTTTTTTTTTTGTCCGTTTCGTCCGCTTCAATTTGCATATTATAATAGATACGATGCAACAAATTATTTTACTTTTTGACGTTATAAAGTATATTTTCTCATAGTGTAGACGTAAGTCGATTAGCATCAGAGAATACATTTTTTAGGAGGAATAAGTTTACGTTTCGATAAACGAATAACTAAGTCAATTGGAAACTTGAGGGTATTGTATAAAATACGTTTACCCTGTGCGTCCGTTTGTCGAAGTAATTCTAGAGCTTACATACTTTTTATCGCGGAATTCACGAAAATCTCAAACTAACGAGGTCGTAGTGTCAATTTTACATATTTATATAGGATAAATCATTGTTACGAGATAGCTTGTATTTTATGGACAGCGTTTGCCATGTTCAGCGATGAAGCTAAAAATATTTAAAAATATTAGATTTGTCAATCAACGTCGAATAAATTTCTCTATGAAGGCCACAATCGAAAACATAGTAAGTCACATAATTCCTTCCTTTTATGGAACTATTTTCAATCAATTCTATATAAATATTTATTTTTGCATTTGATTTTAAAATTAAATGTGTTCTTCTCTTGAACGTGTAAAAGGTATCAACTAAGTTAAGATGCAGCAGCTAAATCAATATTATTCATGTATTACAAAACATCATGGATTTGTCATCTAGTTTCAAAGTGCTTACATCTTCTATCAGATTATTTTCATTTTTAAGTATTCCATACCAAAATATTTTTTTTATGTCACTAATTGGGATGAAAATCAGAAAATCAAGGAACATAGATTTACTACATTTTTCCTGTGTGGTCTTCATTTGTTGGATTGAAAGTTATAGTAGTAGTATAAGTCAAGATTTTGGAAATTTCGACCTGTTTCAATCTTCAAAAGTGTCATTTCTCTAGTTTCATAATTAATTAAATATTAATTTTATTTTCTAGGGCGATGACTTGATACAATGTGAACTTCTAGCAAAAGATAAATGCAGTAAATATTATTTTATTTGAAAAGTAGCAGTACATTGACTTACACTACAAAGAATTCGAAACGATTTCGAAGGAAATCGCATGCGATTCCACAGCTCGTCGCTGTCCGTGAAACGTGCTCGGTACACTGTTCTTTGTTGAACAATTGTTTGCCGATTGTTATGTAGATGGAACAATGTGAAACATTTGAGATCGAAAGTTTATTAAATTCGATGTAAATACTCGAGATTCGACAGAGCTCGCGGTTATTACGTGTTGCGAGTACGAAACTGTCGAGTGTTTCGACCAAAGCCGTAAAGCTCACTTTTTACCATTACACGTACGATAAATACACAGAAATACATAGATAGATACGTATGATGTATTTTTCAAACTGCTCTCCATGACATTTTTTTGATCAAATAACTGAGGCACATTCATCTTCTACGTAGAAATTCATATGCTCATACTCAACTGTTAAAATTCATCAGGGCCAAACACGTAATCACTCTATGCACTTTTCTACATGTTACATTAAGCGAGAACACAAACAGGAAAGATTGAAACCATGTATGAATAATGTATATAGAAAATGAGATTTATAATAAACCTTGGAAATCTGAGAGACTAGTCGTTACGGTACTTTAACCTCGGCTCTCTTCGTATACCATGTTTTCAAGTACACGCGTTAACCCGCGGGAATGCAACCTGACAGCTGCAAACGAGTCAGTTACTTTGATACTATACGCTTAACGCGTTGACTGCCACGTGAATTTGATATATTTTATTCTGGGAGCCTTGATAGATTAAAATATGACAATCTTGCTTCTTATTAATTGTTTTATTTCATTACTTAAGCGAACGATTAATATACAATTTTTAGGAAACAAACGATTAGCTTCCATAACCTCATTTATCGAAGAAGCCGATAATGACAAATGATGGTAAATTCCAATATAAATTTAAAAAGACAGTCATTCATTATCACATAGGTATCGTCAGTTATTTGTTCATTTCAATTTATAGAATCGATCAGTGTGGCTTCTGAACGACTTGTGTACTGCACTATGACATTGCACTTTTTCTAAATTATTATTAATTATTGTATTTGCACGCCTTCTCTCTAACAGTGTTATAAGCCATTCGCGTTGTTGAATATTTTTCGCTCTGTAAGATTTATCTTATTTTAAACGTTTTAAAAAGTTCAGAAAAGTAGCGAGTCATTGATAATCACCGTGGCAGCCAATCTGTTAAAGGATAATTACGTTGCGCCTTAAACGAATTAGCTCGCATTCCTTGCGAGTTTGCTCAGAATAATTTCGAAATGTTTGAAACGCACGGGGCCTCGTATTTGTTCGAGAACTTATTGTACGTGCTTGCAGGCTCGTTAAGAATTTATCGCAGCTCGGCGTTAATCGTCGCATTAATCGCCGACTTTTAGGGCCACCGTATATTTCTCCGGACTGGTTTCTGTTTCGTGCTAATCGTGTTTCAAACGAAACTTTCTTACCTAACTCTTAATCGCTAGGATCGTTTCCGGTCTTTAGTATTAGAATGGAGGACAAAGTATACCACCATCCATAAGTATTTGGACATTTGCTGTAATACAATAGAAAGATTTATACTTTTATTATGTTTCCGAAGTTATAATTAGATCGTGGATTTTTATAACGATTTTATAAATTCATAAAAATTTTCAAATTTCAAAAATGCACATAACATGCGATAATATTCAAAGTATAATGTTTGTTATAATATTTAGTGGACGAGGTAAATTTATACGTAGATCCCATTTGTTTAATTAGGTTTATAAAAGTATGCATTTACATAAAAATCCACAGTCTAGTTATAACAGAAAAGACGACTCTCTACTGTTAATTCTCTAATCCTTGTCATAATTAAGATTATAAATGTTGTATTAAATTTAATCCTTGGAACAATCGAAGGAAATTACGTTACTGTTATTATTGCAATTTCACTACAGAGAGAGAGAGAGAGAGAGAGTACAATATTTCTTATTTTATAACTCAATAACGTTAAACAAATGTAATTAAAATTATTGACTGTATGAAATTATTATTTCCAATGATTACAAATAACGTTTTAATGGTATTATTACAGAATAACGATATTAAAACAAAATTCTCGTGGAATGAAAACTAAAGTATGCAATATCTGTATTTATTTATAATAAATGGTTTCCCAAAGTCCACATAAACGTATAAAAATATATGCTCGTGGTGTTTCGAAATTGTTTTAAAATCACTGAACTTAGACATCTGCATAGAATTACTTTTCATTCAATTACGGCTTTTTTCTTTTATTTATACTAATTAATATCAACTATCGTTTTCATCACTATCTACTAAGTATATATATTTGACCGAGATAAGATGGTAGGCCAAGATTAGATTAAAGAGTTTTATTCGCAATAATGTGGAAGTTTCAAATACTTATGGACACCGAATCAGGTGATCGTTAAACGCTAATCCAATACAGCTTAAGGTTATGTAATGGCGATATTCATTAAAAGACAAAAGCATTAACTTTCTTATACGAGATGGCGTATTCATTTAAGTACATTAACCCATTAAGGGCAAACGTCTGCGTTAACGCAAGTTTTCATTTAAAACGCTTCTTCTGTCAATTTACGTTATTGAATTCTATTTCTCTATTCCTATTTCATCTTCTAGCTACATCCTAGAATCTTTTTGAATAAATCAAAGTACAGTACAAGTTTGACTGTCCGAAGTATCGCAACTCACGCTATACGAGTAACATTTTTCTCGTCTTTTCTATGAGAAAAGATTGTTTATTTTCGATGAATTTATTGCATAACAAATAATACCAAAAGTTTGGGAGTATAAAAATGCAACAATTTCTTACATTTACGATTTTTCTTTTCCAATCATCTTTACAAAGGATTCACATTATTATACGTATATTCAAATGTTTCATTAGTGATGAACAATTAATCGTTGTATAGATTTGCATAGTTCTGTACCTTTGTACATTCTTCAATAATATTGCATATACGTAATTTTTATACTTACTTCACTATGCGGTCTCTAATGGATTAACTATGCCCAGAATTACTATGCTCGACGTACAACCACTCACGAAATGATTTATCGCGAGATTTAAAGCGCTTACATATATGATCTGATTACTCGAAAAAAATGGACTGCCCTACGCGAAGAGGATCACAAGAGAGACATTTTTCCTCGAGTTTCCTTCGCATTATATCAACGACGAGGGGAAGATATCGCAGCGCGTTCGTGTAAAGAATTCGAAAGTCCAAGAACTGACAAGTTTCACCATGTGCCTGCTACCGACTTGATACATCGATATTTCCAAAGCATCTGTGACTGCTATTCCTCGTCTAATACAAAATCTCGGCGATGCCCCACGGCAGTTACGATTTCTTTCGAAGGTGGAGCATCTGTCGCGAGAAAAGTTTTACGGACAGTTTTCTGGTAATTTCTGATTCTCGGTGGAAGTAACCGTGCAACACGACTCGATGTTGAAATGCACGACAGATATTCTTGCGCGAAGTGTAATTATTCATGAATGCATTGTCAACATTGACAAAGCCACGTTTCTTCTGGATGTGAGTTTGAGTTTTGAATTGAAACATACTCGTAGAATAGTTCATAAAGATATTTGAACACTTACCATAATAAATTTTTATGAATATGTATATCGAACGTTTTATAGGAAACGTTTTGAAATTTCATTAACACTGTGACACCTAACTGTGGCATGACGAATTTCGTTTGTGGGAAGTGCTAATTTTTTATGGGCTTTTGTGGGAAATTATGGGCAACAAACTTCATTTTGTGAGTTGGCGAATTTCGCTCGTGAGAAGTGTCAATTTCTTGTGGGTTTTGTGAGACATTTGTAGGAAATGAATTTCGTTTTGTGGATAATTTGCGGGAACATAATCTCATTCTGTGGGTGTAATTTTTCTTTGTGGAAAATGATACGATGTTGGATGTAAGGTATAGAATATGTATGTATAATATCATAAGTTGCTACATATAATGTACTTACCTTATGAGGTATGAAGAATGAAGTATTGGTTGTGAGATACATGATATAGGATGTGAGATAACATGTATGAAGTATGGAATAGGGGGTAGAGATGTGAATTATGGAATGGGTTTGGTATAATATATATGGGATAGTGAATATATGATACAGGATAAATGTGTATAATAGCATGGAAAGTTTCAACTTGTGAGTGTACTTATCTTATTAGGTATGGAGAATAGTTGTGGAATACATGATATAGGATGTAAGATAACATGTATGAAGTATGGAATATGGGGTAGAGATGTGAATTATGAAATGGGTTTGGTATAATGCATATGGGATAGTGAATATATGATACAGGATAAATGTGTATAATAGCATGGAAAGTTTCAACTTATGAGTGTACTTACCTTATTAGGTATGGAGAATAGTTGTGGGATACATGATATAGGATGTAAGATAACATGTATGAAGTATGGAATATGGGGTAGAGATGTGAATTATGAAATGGGTTTGGTATAATGCATATGGGATAGTGAATATATGATACAGGATAAATGTGTATAATAGCATGGAAAGTTTCAACTTATGAGTGTACTTACCTTATTAGGTATGGAGAATAGTTGTGAGATATATGATATAGGATGTAAGATAACATGTATGAAGTATGGAATATGGGGTAGAGATGTGAATTATGGAATGGGTTTGGTATAATACATATGGGATAGTGAATATATGATACAGGATAAATGTGTATAATAGCATGGAAAGTTTCAACTTGTGAGTGTACTTATCTTATTGGGTATGGAGAATGAAATATTGGTTGAGAGATACATGATATAGGATGTGAGATAAGACGTATGAAGTATGGAATATGAGATAGAAATGTTAATTATGAAGTGGGTTTGGTATAATGCATATGGGATAGTGAATATATGATACAGGATAAATGTGTATAATAGCATGGAAAGTTTCAACTTGTGAGTGTACTTATCTTATTAGGTATGGAGAATAGTTATGGAATGCATGATATAGAATGTGGGATATGAGAAGTAGGATGGGGAGGATGAGTTAAGATTTGCCGGGCAAGAATCTGTTAGTGATTTAGTAGGGCGACATTTTAAATAATTTGTAAAGAAATTTTTAAATAAATAAGTCTTTGGAACAAACTGTGTTGTTTACATTAGCACTCAAAAAATATTCGGACCGTAATTTACACAGAAAATTATTCAGTTTGTTGAATATTGAAGTTAATCCGTTTTTGCTCTCAATGCATTATTCGGTAGTAGCTTCTCCATTTTAATCAATTGAAGTCGCTATTGAAAAAGGTTGGTAGCAGTTAATCCATTAAGGGCTAGCAATAAAGAAATGTCCAAAAGTTGTGTAAATACAACGTTAATTAACAATTTATTAGAAACCGTTAGTAACGTACTATAAAGTAAGTTATTGTTTTATCAAAGTACAAACAACGTATTAGAATAATATATACATTACAGACGCTATTACGCAGATTAAAGGCACAAAAAGAAAAACTAATTTATCATAATGCTATATAGTGGTTCAATTTCTTTAAAATGTGTATAATCGCAGAATCTAGATAAAAGAAGAAATAGTAACAAAAAAGATATTAAGCAAATTCTTGAAATTTCTTTTTATAATTACAATGTGGAAGATTAATAGACTTTATTAATGTGAACTGACCAAAAGGAAATCACAAATGAAATATCGGGTTTACAATATCTTTAATAAATCATGCGTAGGTAATTGGTATTCGTTTCTATTTGCAATATCCTCGCGAAGAATCTTCGATTGTGTAAACAACTGCGACTTGTTTAGCAACGAGAGCACCGTGCGCGAGATCGTGTGGCATTAAAGAATCTCATCACGCCGCTAACGCTAAAACCCTATCTCGCTAGAGGGTAAAGAGTGCGACGCGTTTCTGTTACATAAGACGGAGTATAAATGTAATTCCAGTTTCCCTTGGGAAATTCAAGACTGCGACGAGGCACGCGTGGAAATTGGAGCAGCCAGTGGCATACATCCCACTCCACATCGTCTGCATTTCCTCTTCATGATCTCCACGATTCTAACTTACTTTCTGATTCTATCCGTTTATCTATTTATCATATTTTACTTTATCTTTCCACTTAAAAATCAACTTCTTTTTCTTTCGATTCGAAGCAGGATCGTAGAAGTTTATGCGTTTTCAATTGAATTTCCCAGCAAGAATTCTTTAACCGCACGTATCTCAAAGGACGTTGCTTATATGACGCTATATGCCTAACATACTTTAATCCATTAAGAACCAACGTTAATACAATATAATACACTTGAACTTAACGAATTCTACTACATTGATAAATGTTACAATATACAGGGTGGTTGGTAACTGGTGGTACAAGCGGAGAGGGGGTGATTCTACGCGAAAAAAGAAGTCGAAAATATAGAATAAAAATTTTTCGTTCGAGGCTTTGTTTTCGAGAAAATCGACTTTGAATTTTCGATCGGTACGCGTGCACTTTATCGCGTCTCGTTATAACGGATCTCACTGTAGATCATTGTCTCGATAGATATCATCGCATTTTAAGTTTGTTTTTGCCTTAACGGAAAATTAGGAATACATAATGAAATAATATGAAGTAATCGTAAAGTTTATTATTACAAAAATTGCTCAAATTATTGACCATTCTGGCGAACACATACTTCTGCTCTTCTAATTAAATTTCTATGAACACTTTCCAACGTATTCGATTGTTTTAAAGTATGAAAGACTACAATAATCTTTTCTTTCGATTGCTCGCAACTTGCGATTTCTTCGGAATAGACAATTGATTTAATATGGCTCCATAAATAAAAGCCAAGTGGAGTTAAGTCAGAAGAGCGTGGTGGCCAAGCTATTGTTCCAGCACGACCGATCCAGCCTTGGTAATGTTGGCTTAAAAAATCTCTCACACGACGACTAAAATGTAGCGGTGCACCGTCTTGTTGAGAAATTAAACTTCCTCTAGTTCTCAGCGGTACATCTTCTAATAATTCCGGTAGTTTGTTTTGTAAGAAATAGAAATATGCTGCTGACGTTACACTTCCTTCGAAGAAATATGGCCCAATAATTAGATGTCCGATTATGCCAGTCCAGACGTTTACGTTCCATCTTACTTGAAAATTCAAAGTCGATTTTCTCGAAAACAAAGCCTCGAGCGAAAAATTTTTATTCTATATTTTCGACTTCTTTTTTCGCGTAGAATCACTCTCTTTTCGTTTGTACCGCCAGTTACCAACCACCCTGTATAGAATGGTGCGCGGATACTTTTTGAAACCATTTTATATAAAGATGACAATGATAATTGACCATAGTATCACATTTACACCTTTCTTCTGTCTTTTTTTAACTTTAATTTTAACATTACATTTTTTGCATCTTAAACGTAGTTACTTTATATTTACTTTGTTCTTCAACTTCTATATACCGTGTACTATTTCACTGTACCTGGTTTTCAATGGATTAATACGCGATCCAGTCATGCAATCCAGTTGATATTTATCATACATAAGTAACAATATTACATTTGCATAACCATCTAGTTGCAACCGCATGTGTCTCACAGCAGAAGTTATATTTCTTAATGGACGTAAGTATTTTGACACTTGGCGATATTGGGTACCTTAGATCGAATGCCTTCCACTGTTTTATTATAAATAATTCATTCTTTATCATCATACCTTATGCTTTATAATATAAAATATCGAATAAAATAAAATTAATAAAATAAAATACTTATGGCCAGTATACTTACGTATTTTACGTATATCTCGATTTAAAGTAAGGCGATTCGCGTGACTGGAAAAGTCAGCGAAAATCGACATACTGGTAAAAACGTGTT
This sequence comes from Bombus campestris, assembly GCA_905333015.3. Classification (NCBI taxonomy): domain Eukaryota; kingdom Metazoa; phylum Arthropoda; class Insecta; order Hymenoptera; family Apidae; genus Bombus; species Bombus campestris. The sequence continues at coordinate 10,620,777 of HG995135.1, forward strand.
AATGTTAAGAAGTAAGAACAACCGCCTTGTGAAGGCAGGGTCCTTGACAGCCTTCCCTCAAACCGGGCCACAAAACTGTCTTAATTCTCGTACCATTTGGATCCGGAGAGGCGTGATGCCTCAGATGAATCTCTCGTCTAAATTCCGAAGCTTGAGCCACGTCGAGGACCAAAGGTGTGACACGTGCCAGACAGGCCCAGGCCAAACTGGAACAAGCATCGGCGTAGTTCTTGACCTCTACGCATCCCCGTAGACACGGAAAGTCGTACAGAGTTCTTTCCAGCTGGTTGACCACCTGTTCCGCGACCTCACGGGAACCGGTTTGTGCACCGGAAGTTGCCAGCTGTCGCTTCACGCATTCTTCCAACTCCGGTGTCACCTGTTCCGTGGCCGCGGTACCGTTCAGAATTTTCATCGCTTGCAGGTACCTCGACGTCTGAATTATGCCCGCCAGCCGCCAGGAGAGCTACGGATCAAAGTGTTCAATTTACAAATATTTGCTTCGATGCGTGTACAATCGAGGAGAGAAATATAAATAGACAAACAAGTGACAGCAACGTCGATGAAGTTTAATCGATTGATTGAAATGAAATTTAAAAAAGAAAGATGAAGGGTGAGTTACCTAGGAGTTTAAGGCGAGATATTTTCGTTATTATTAATTAAATGGAAACATGTTTCGGATAAAAGTAGAATGGCTTCAAGGGGGGCATATTCTCATGTTATTTGTTATTTTGTAGATGGACGCGTACAGGCGAAGGCGATGGCCAATTTTTTTTCTTTAAATGGAATTATGTATTTCTTAATACAGTGATCAGCTCTATAAAAGATTCTCTATAAAAAATTATCGAGCTACTTATGTCAAAATGTTACTAGTTTGACTGATGTTTCAACTTTTACTTTGTGAAACTTATCGTATGAAAGACGTAAGGCACCGCTTTTGTGTTTGTTTTCAACAAATAATTAATTTCGACATTAATCGAATAGAATACGCGATAAAAATACCTGTCCATTTATTTTTGTCTTCGGCTGTATACGGAACCGTTTTCATCAAAAGTTAAGCTAATGGTACAGCTTTGGTGGAAACAAGAAAAAAAAAATGTTTCAAACAAAAGTTGCATTGTTTCCTGGGGGACGTACAGTGCCGCAATCGATTTGTTGTTACTTCGCTGTTTTTATCGCCAGACGATGGTCACCATCAATCTTTTAAATTGAATGCCTGACGTTTCTCCACGAATTCGACTAAAGCGTCAAATTTTACTCAGAAACACATTATACGATATAGTATCTAAAATTAATAATCAGCGAGATATTTACAAACTACACAATCGTATTAAAAAGTATCCACTTTCTTCGCGTTTGTTGCAGTATTCTTATTGTAATCGTAAGATTATAATCGTAAAGAACTGTTCGTTAATACCGTTCATTATTTGTAGAATCGTTTGTTGCAACATACCCAATTGCAGACCGTTAAACGAAACTTATAGAATATCTTCGTTCTCTGTTTCTCCTCCCTTAGTTCCGCGTAAAAATCGAACAAACTTGCTTTCGATTTCCGGTTAACGAGTTCCTTCCACAGTCCTCGAAATATGGTCGATAGAAGAGAGCCGGTGCAACCGTCGAGTTTTACGAGCTAGGAACAGCATCTCCATTTTCTTAGCGGAATCTTCCATCTTTTCTTCTTGTAAGACCACGAAAGTCAGCCCGAAGTGGCAGTAACTTACGTGGGATCCGTGCTGATAATCGTATGATTTATTCACGCCGGAGAATGGATTTCGTTTTGACGCACGTTGTTTACGATATCGTCACGCTCGGATTTTGCACCTCGAAGCGCTCCAAGTTTGTGAATTTACCGTGTCGCCACCTTCTGTGGCAAACTTAACGGTGTCGCGAGACGAGTGAATTTTTCAGCTGGATCTTCTCGGAAATGGGAAAAAAGAAAGATGTTGTCGATTTCATCTGTCGATTATCTCACCGGTGACCAGATCGTTTCCAGAGAGTAACTTTGAAACCTTTCAGTCAGCTTATCGCTCAATTATCGCGATAGACCGCACCGTTCAAGGTTGCGAGATAGAAATTGGAAATTGCATTTTTTACGCCATATCCAGCACGATTGCGGTTACCTACGCCATGGCAGATATATTTTATCGAGAAACGCGGTGAATTATCACCACGCTCGCGTATATATTACGCCCGCGATTATAACCGAGGACATTGGACAAGCGTTGAAAATATTCTTTGCCCTTTCTACCTTTTTTTTTTTTTTTTTTTTTCAAAACACTCCGCGAGCTAGCAATCTCGTTCCATTCACGTCATTTTGAAAAATCTTCCATCAACTTTAAATTGATTTTTCAAATTGCATTTTTCGATTCTGCCATTTTACGCAATTTAAATCACCGTTTATTCGTTCTGCATTTAGTTTCTATGTGTGAATATAAGTTTTAATTTGCTCGAGTTTAAAATATTTCGGAACTGTCTTCAGAGATCGTTAATTCAGTGTTACATTAAATGTTGCATCATTCCGTCAAATTTGTTATCGATGGAATTAACGTTTCGCATATCGTGAATATTTGTAAGTGAAATTCAAAGAGGTTCTCTCGGAAGGTTAGGTCACGCTGAAAATGTTACCATGTCTCCGCATTTCTTGTTCAATTAATTTTCTATCGTAAAAATGTTAGTTTTCTATTGCAAAAATGTTTATTCTCGCGCGACTGTGCGTACTGCAAATTTCACGATACCAATTATACGTAAGCTGTTCTGAAAAACCGATGGAAAAATTGGAATCGACTCGATAAAAACAAACGAAAGTCTTCCCTGTACAGTTTCCTAACTAACGATAAATATTGGCAAGTTGGAAAAGTAGAAACCGTAGCTTGTAAACTTTCCTCTTATCAGTATTGTCAGTATAATGAACAATTGAGGATTTCTACGTTTTCATCACCTGCACGAATGTATATTTGCAATAAATATCTCGCGTCTTCTATTATATACAGTGTCAGTCGATAAGAAATACTATCTCAGGTAATACATTATTTATTGCTTTGATCGAAAAAACGTGTTAAACGAATTATGTTGCGTTTCAAGGCACTAATTGGGCTGATGCAATTTTATTTTCTACTGTCTTGTATTTTCTGAGATGTCAACGCGTCTCGATACTAAAACTAGTTTTTTTTAGTGGCACGGTATATTTTTTACGACGTTGGTAGATGTAGCTGAGCATTCTCCACGAAAAAACACTAACCTATTCTTAAAATCCCTAAAAACCATTAATTTGATACTTTAACTTCGGACGCTTCAACTTGAATTTGTCGAAATTAACACTTTACTGACCGCTAGCGGTTCAGTAGCATACGCACGTCCGACCCGCAACTCAGACGATTCTCCCTGACGTCAGCTTTGTTTCGGTTTAGACTCTCCAATACCATTCTTTTCGTTCATCACGAAAGGTAAGTTTCTCAAATTGGTATAAAATTGTGGAAGGTTACAAAACAATGGAACTGGCGCAACTGAGCAAGATACTTTAGTACTAAATAACAAATTACTGCTCAAATAATGAGAAAGATGGTGGACGACAAAAAGCCGATTAATGTGCTATCGGTCGGTAAGCATCGGTGACAAAAAGCCGACTAATCGGCTATCAGTCGGTAAAGTGTTAATATACAAGAGACAAGGCAAAACGCGAAGCGGTGTCCTCGTATTTACGCTATTAAATTTATCCAACGTTGCTCCCTGCACTATAAACGGCTGTCCGGATAGAAAATAAAGAGAACGCACATAATTATTTCATAATGGAGAAATACGCTGAAGGAAATGAAATTCAGCATCGGCTAAAGGACAGGAATTCTGCAAACTGGAAATTACCATGGAGCTAACTTCGTAACTAGCGTTAAGCGCACACCAGCCGCCAGACGCGGCTTCATCGGACTAAAAATTACCCCGTCGCCGATAAAGACGAGGCGTTGAATCGAGACTAGTGTTCCTGTTGGCCCGGTTATCGCGTAATTATACCGTGCGCCGCCTTGCCATGTAATTTGAACCGACTACAATGGAATCGTGAAATGGCTAGTCCGTAGACACGTCTTCTATTCCTCGAATTATTTTCTCTGTGAGTCGTTGCGCGCGTCTAGGTGGCTGTTGCGGTGATTCTGTTACCAGTCGAAAGGTTCACGCACGCATGGACCGTGTTTCACGCTCTATTCGGTTTATCGTTGTTTCTCCTCGTGGCAGAAACTCGTCTGCCTTCAGTTCGCCGGCTCGGACCGTAAATCGGCCGCCGTTATTCCTCGTTCCGGTTGAGCAACAGCGCTGGAGGCCAGAAATTTCACGATAGTTTATCGAATTAGTAGCATCGACGAATTGACAAACACATACAAGTTGCGTGTTGCGTATTGGGTCTTGCGAATAGATCGCGGATTTCTGTGCATTTTTAATAAATTGGAAGCGATCAATGTCTACCGTATAGAACGCACGTAATATGGCAAAATATATTATACAAATTATTCGAATTTACTTATTATATAAAATATTCGAATCGTAGTACTCTTGTAATATTTGGAAGATAAAATAAGCACGATAGGATGCAGAAGTATTTTTCGATATCGTTGTATTAGGTCGTCCGAAATGTTTCTTTCGTTTTATAAGAAAATAATGGATGCACATTTACCGTTTTATATTATTTTATCGAATTACGTATGATCCATTTTGTTTTATCAAAATAAAAGTCACGTTTGACACATTAGGTTTCATGTTCGTATAAATTAGATTCAGCTAGAATCAATTATAAGATAATCACTTATTATTTACGTTATAGTACCACGCCAGAATAATTTACATATAATTCTCAATGAGAAAATTCATCGTGAAATTCTTCCAAATAAAAAAAAAAAAGATGTTTGTATAAAGATGCATCATCGTAAAAGACGCGTTTGTAAAAGAAAGACACTTTTTGAACAACCTTATATTTACTGCAGCATTTATTAGTAAGCTGACTACAAATATCGCCGTACGTCTTAACACTCGGCTTCCAACTTCTCAACTGCTCAACTCAAACTGCTCCACTCAACTGCCTCAACTCAACTCCTACATTCAACGGACTCTCCGCAACTGACTCTACTCAGCTGGCTCTACTCGACTGCTTCTCCGCAACTGGATAACTCAACTCACTACATTTAACGGACTCTACTCAACTGACTCTCTGCAACTGACTCTACTCAACTGGCTCTACTCGACTGCTTCTCCGCAACTGGATAACTCAACTCACTACATTCAACGGACTCTACTCAATTAACTCTCTGCAACTGACCAACTCAACTGACTCTACTCGACTGCCTCACGTCTTCTGTCTGTCCTCCAGATGTGCCTGACCCATTCCCAGGTAGATCCCCTTCAATTACCCCAATATTGTAAAGGGCCACAGGCGTGACCCATTGCCAAGTACGTCCCTTTTCCTGATACTACAATCATGACAATCATGTCTCGTTATGATCGTTAACGAGATGTGAAAATGTTTCGTTAAAATACAGTGTTAAAAACATTCGAAGAGTATTCGATTTCTTTCGTGAGCCACTGTATACGTATACGGAATATAAATATATGTTTGATAGAAGAAATAGAAATTAAACGAAGAGAGGCAGAGGAAACGTAGGAGAAACGCCAGGCAGCAAACTGATAGACAAAGAGAGAGTGGCTTTCGTCGCAGGTATTTATTTTAGTTCATCGATTTCCAAGCCTAGCGGTGTATGGAAGGCTACCTGTATGTATGCAAAGTAATAGCCCCAGGCTGACGGACTAGCGCCTCTGCCACTTGCCGGGTACACTTGATCGCAAAAGTGCACCCTAGTCACCCTCGTTTCCCTCGGCACCCCTCTAGCGACGGCTTTGACGTTAATGGTCGATCGATCGGCTGGGAGACAGGTGCGTGGTAGTGGTGCCGGCAAAAATAATCTTTGCCCGTACGTGTATATGTTATGCATATAACATTTTCGACTATGTTTCAAATTCGTCTACTATCTTCTATCTCCTTGTCGTCTATGGATAAGCGGCTTTGCAGAATTTTATTCGTCTCCGAGAAAGATTTCAAGAAACAGTCTAAAAACGATCGAGTTAGATACAAAAGCGAATAAGAAATTCTCTAAACGAATTGTTAGCGAATTAGGTTGTATAGATCATTCTTCACTGTGTTTCAAAATCGTCTACTGTCTTCTATCTCTTCGTCGTCTACGGATAAGCGGTTCTGAAAAATGTCAGATACTCTAAGAACGATCGAGTTCGATCTGAGGCGAATAGAAAATTCTCTAAGCGAATTGGTAGCGAATTACGTTGTACGAATCGTTTTTCACTGTGTTTCAAAGTCGTCTACTATCTTCTATCTCTTCGTCGTCTATGGATAAGCGGTTCTGAAAAATGTCAGATACTCTAAGAACGATCGAGTTCGATCTGAGGCGAATAGAAAATTCTCTAAGCGAATTGGTAGCGAATTACGTTGTTCGGATAATTCTTGGCTATCTTCTATCTCTTCGTCGTCTATGATAAGGGGCTTTGAAATATTTCAGATACTCTAAGAACGATGGAGTTCTATACGAGTAGAATAAGGAATTCTTTGAGCGAATTTGGCGTGTAAATGAAGGAGAATTCGCGTAGCGTGTGTCACTCATTCGCTAGTTTACGATCTGCTATTTATCTCTTGAAAAATTTCATTTGCTTCTCGAGAAAGATTCGAAGAGAGACGCCAAAAACGATTCAGTTGGATGCAAGGGAAATATGGAATTCTTGAATAAAATCGGCGATGAATTACATTACACGCGATTATCTTCAAGTCATGTTTCAAACTAGTTTACTACCATCTAATATCTGTGCTGATCACGAATACTATTGGAAAACTTCATTCGTTTTTTAACGAGGGAAGGCTCGAAGAAGAATCGAGTTCCATGCAAAATGAATAAGAAACCTTGAAGCAGAATGAACGACGAGTTATGTGCATCCTTTTCGATCGCGTTTCAAATTCATCAACGATTTCTTATCTATTCGTGCATGAATGCATTCGAATAATTTCATTCGTTTCCTGACCAAGGAAAGTTCAAAGAAAAGATTGCACCGTCTATGCAAAACGAGTGCAAAATTTTCCGCTACAATTAGCACGAATCACGCCGCCAGAAATTATTAATTACTTGGGATGTTATTCGGAAGAGGAACGAAAGAGAAGATGCAGATTTTGCGAAATAGAATGCCAAACAATGAAAAATGTAGCGCGGGGGATGCAAGAAAGTAGAGGAACCTGGAAAAAATCTAAAAAGAATACTTTACACGAGACTGAAGAAGGATATACGTTACACATGAATAAAGGAGATACCAAAAAAAAAAAAAAAAAAAAAAAAAAAGAAAGGAAGATATTAGATGGGACTAAAGCGAGGGAAATAATCACGCGAGGAAAGAGACATGACAGGAAACAAATATAGGGCAAGCACGATAAATACAGAGCGGCCGAGTTAGATGGAATCACCGGATAAAATATCTGTATTACTTGTTGCCGTATAAAGATAACTTCTCGGGAGAAAGTTGTACTGTTTCGAGCAGCGCATGTAACACAGGAAATAGCTTTTTCTACTGATCATTCTTTTACCAGACCTCGATGGCTGTGGTATATTTTTGTTAATAACTCTGTACGACATCTATTTCTGGATATTTTCGCGGAGCGTGAGAAAAAGAAAGGAAAAAAGAACAAATTCGACGACCTATAGAATCATATCGTCCTGATCATTTAATTCTGTGATATTTCAAATTTTCTACAAATTCCTTGAAACAGTGCAACTTCCTCCTCGGAAGCTTTTTTATACGACTTTCTATACAACAAACAATGCGAATATTTAGATGATCCCATTTAGCTGCTCCGTCTAATGCATACAATATGCGTATAAATAGGTTAATAGTAATTAGAAAAATATGATAGAGAAAGTAAAACATGCAAGGTGTATGTAAAATATATTGTACCCTTTGCAATAGCAAAAGACAAGCAAGTAAATAAACAATAGTAAATAAAACTACTACTACTACTGTTGACAATGTATTTCGGAATGATTTAAACCCAAAAGCTCTATGCCACATTCTACCAAATTAACAGCGGATTTTTCGTCGATTTACCATCAAAGCTATCAATTTGCCAGTTGATAACAAATTTACACGGTTCCTTCGCGGAACTAACTTTTCAAAGCGTTAACCACGCAGACGAGGTTTCGCTGGCTCGGGCCAATATTCCGGAGACTGCGGTTTTCCGACACCTTTGACGACAGCCGTTTTCGCTCTACGACAAGAGCGTACAATACCAGGCAGCAGGACGAAACACGTTCGGTCTGGCTGGCTCGTGATCGAACTACTTTCGAGGTGATTAACTTAATTGCGAAACCGGTCGATCTCGCGTCGCGACACGTTATTTCGATGGTCTAATTAGAAATTTCCTGCCGACGGATTCGTCCTGGCAAATTTCTACGTGTTTCAGGGTCGATCTCTGACGATCTTCCGGGTTAAAGCGTTCCGCGTACGTTTCCAATTACGTCCATTTTGTCAACCACGAGGAATTTTGAGCAACACGTTTGTTCCTTGTTTACGTGATTGCAAAACAAGCGAAACCGTTTCTCTTCCGCGTAACGAGCTTCGTTTTCGACGTTAAGGGCTCCAGGCGAACAAAGGAAAATTTCGACGAAATACTGTTACCAATTTTCATCGCTTCGTTTCAACGCAAACAAAAAGGATACAACGTGGAAACGATTTTTCGCTATTTTCATAGACGCAGCTCTGTTGCGAGTAAAATTGACGGAGGAAGAGGAGAAGCGCGAGAAATTACGAACACAAAACAGCAATTCTAGAAAATCAGACCTTTTTTCGTTCTACGTTACTGCTCGAAAGGACGAAGTCCCATCATCTTTTTATAAAATGTAATTTAGTTACGAAACTCCAAATAGGAAGATTCAGCGCGATTTTATCCTTCGTCGGTGAGATTCAAATTCTATTTTAAAATATACTATACGCCATTCGAATGATTTTAATACAGTATTCAAAAGAACAATTGAAATTTCATATAGCATAGGTCTATTAATTTCACAAGAAGGTGTTTTGTAACGAATTAGTTTATCTTCCGAAGTATTTGTTATCGTAAAAGATAATTCAAGTAGAACTTGTTCTCTTTCAAGTAGGACGTCTTACGGTGACCGATAGATTTGCCTAGAAGCATCCGCAAATGTTTAACTCAAAAGATATTTCGATCTTAATTACATCAAATTGAGTGTATGAAAAGCAAAGGAAACACAAAAGCTCTGTGTTATCTTGCTTCTTACTATAAATTTTACAAGGTCGGAGTTAAAATATCTTTTAAACTATTCATTCATCGACCCAAGTACCCTAATACGTTTTTGTAGGGAACTAAAAAATGCATGGAACGGTGTGCGTAAAAAGATATAAATTCCATTTAAAAAAAAGCAAAGTCATCTTGAAATCTCAAATACACTTTCATCTAGATAAGATGTGTGACCATCACGAGATGTCTTGCTCGAAACACAGTAAGTTTTACTTCAAGCAGTTTTTATCACAACGAACACCTCTGCAGATAATTCTATGGAAAAATCAAAATGTACATGTACGACACTCTGTATATTTTACAAGCAGTAGTGTTATGTCGTCCAGTCGCGGGGAGACGCGATCGCGATGAAGCGCGTCAAAGGGAGTCGTAAATTCCCATTACGATTATAACAATCGACACCACGAACAGGTCGATCCCCTTATTTCTTGTGGGATAATAAGGGTATTTGTTGGGGAATAAAACTGTAGTCTACAGTCTTATAATATTTATATTTTAACAACTTATTACACGGGAGGTTCCGTCGTATAGGAAGATATAATTGATAGAAGTGATGAATAATAATACACTTGCTAGATGAGTAATAATAATAAAGAGTAGACTAAGTTAATATCACTTTGATCGAAGCGAGGACTACGCGAAGCTGATAGGAACAGTCGTGTTGACTGCACGACGTTTTGTCGAACAGTGATGACCCGTCTCGTTCAATTACGGTGGAAAGCCCGGTATGGGTGTCCTTTTTAATGGGAAATACCTGTTATTTTTAATGGACAAACAAGCGCTTTCTCCGTAAGTTATAAGAGCGTACGATAAACCTAAGGACTGTTTTAAGGACCATCCATAAACCGAAAATACTTATGTGAATAGAAATTAAGCTAAAAAGATTCGGTTTATGGTGGTTCCTTAGGTTTATTGAAGGTCAGTATAACGGTATGTCAGCCTCGGCGGTCATACCATGAGGGCCGTCGCACGGATCGTCTTACGCGACGTAACAAGTAGCATTCGTATATTATAAATCGATTAAATTGTTAACGTAAAATTTATAAACAGGAGTGTACCTTCGCTTCCAAACGATAATTATCCCTGATCTAGTTCTCGTTAATTGGTTTTCCATTGACTCAGATATTTTTTGTTGGAATACAACGATATCAATCGCATGCAGATAAGGTGATCGATCATAATGATTCTTCCCTTCGTTGCCCAACGCCATCCCCACTAGCGTGCGTTCGTGAGATGCACCACGGCGGCTAGCACGTGCATGCTCTTTAGAAAATTCGCCGGAAGAAGCGTGAGGATATGGATGGAACTTTCTAGATGGGCACGTCGAGAAGCTACCAGAAGGTTCTGTGCCACATGTGACGCCACACAGACACCCACACGGGTCACACTCACTACTGCATAGAGAGTGAGGGTTCTAAACTTTTTCAAGGGTCATGGGTCACTAAGCCAGTCAGTCTGTGAATAACTAGCCAACTGTCTACATTCCAGAACGCACACTTATAATTCTTGAAATAATTGTTTAATAAATATCACATTGTATTATTTCAACACAAACATTGTGTCTTCCATAGATTATTAATCTTAATTCCAAGATTAAATTCTAACATTTTTTAATAGCATTCACGCGTTATATTAATAATTTTACTAACGTTCATGCGTTATCACTAATTTATATTGTATATTTATAATTATATTGTATTATAGTTCGACCAAAGTGTCAACGTACGTATGTGTTCGTGAACGGGAATATACGTTCGCTGCACAATTTTAACAGACCGATTCCATTCTACATAGATGGGCGCTAACCGAATGTGTGAAGAATACCACCATTCTGCGAGAATTTTCTCGCGTGACTTTTTTCTATTTAAATGACACGGTCTAGCAAGCGAAAATAACGAGACACGCGAGACTACATTCGTAAATTCATATTGCTCGCCTGGATTCGTTGGCAATTTTTATCAAACGCGCTACCTTTAAAATTCAATTTTCTTCGTCAGATGTTCGTAGAGCGGTATCTTTGGCTTCGTGATCGCATTTCCTTCTCACAATTTCCCTGTTCCTTGGCTACTACTATAAGCGCTTGTCCACGAAATTACTCGGCGAAACCGGTCGAATAGCGAACATTCGAGAGAAATAGAAAAAGAAACGAAATTGGTTTGGGCAGCGTGACAAGCATTCCAAGATACGGACCATTTTTCTTTCGGCCACAGCTACTGTAGCTATCGAGTTTGGTGGCCGGTCTGAATTTTAGACGATAAAATATCATTTACACGGAATAATCCATTTTAGTAGCACGCGGAGGAAAAGATAGAAGTGTAGAAGTATTTCCAAATTTTTCAGGTACAAACTTTCATCTCGGTCGCTTGTTTGCTTCCTACACGGTCCGCGACTTGATGAAGAAATTGCGGACAATTTTATTCTTCGTGGACGTCAGAACTACGAATGATAAAGCGTCGCGACGATAAAATTGATCTTTAAAACGCGATAAGAGGACTGACGTACGTAGTTTCCGAAGGTTGAGAAACTGTCGTATTTTGCTATTTAAAGAGCTCTTTATCTTCGAATTGCTCGATCTTCGAAACTATCGCTCAGATTCTTCTGAATTGATAAAAAACCTGTTGGTGTCGTTTCAAAACAGACGTTTGAAATACGTCGACGTAAAAATAGAAATTATATCATTGCTAAGCGCTTTTTGGTAAATGATACAAAACAGTCTACGTTTACAGTCTGCCAACACACGATCTAAGTCTACATGTTGTTAGGAGCATTTGCTGCCAGTCGTTAACATCAATCCACATCTTCGTTAACGCGATTAAATAAATAAAATTCGGACAAAAATTTGTTCCATACGCTGAACGTCATAACGAACACCGATACCGATGTCATCTATTAGGTCGTCCGGAAAGTTTCTTTCGTTTTATGAGATATAATAATGGACGCACATTTACCGTTTCATATTATAGCAGAATTATGATCCATTTTGTTCTATCAAAATAAAGATCCCAACGTTCGACAGATTAGGTTTCATATTTGTATGAAGATGCATCGTTGTAGAAGACGTGTCTGTAAAAGAAAGACACTTTCCCGACAACTTAATATTAGGTCATCCCATAAGTTCGTGCCGACTTTTGTGTATACATTTCATGTGTCGATTTATAAACATACGGCGATAAGGGACCAATACACTTGAGCTTAGCTGATGGAGAACAGGCTAGAGCAGATTTTCGTGGGTATAAGATCGTAATATAGCGAACACAGTGACTTCTAGCAGTAAAAAATCATGAGTGAAATGCGTATCCATTTTCGACATCTCGTGTTATATGAATTTCGGAAAGGAAGTTCTGTAACAATTGCCACGAAAAACATATGTGCTGTTTACGGAGAAAATGCGCTTTCATCTCGCACCCGTAGGAAGTGGTTCCAACGTTTTAGAGCTGAGAGTTTCTGTTTAGAAGACGAGGAACGCTGCGGGCGTCCTCCTCGGACAGACGAAGATAAAATTCCGGATCTTGTTGAAAAATCACGAAGTTTGACAGTTCAAGAGATGTCAAATGTTCTGAAAATACCTAAGACAACGATTCATTGGTGTTTAAAAAAAATGGGGATGGTGTCAAAGTTGAACGTTTGGGTGCCCCATGAACTTACGGAACGGAACCGTCTCGAACGAACGACAGCGTGCATGTCATTACTTGCGCGTAATAAACACGAGCCATTCCATAAACGCCTGGTAACTGGTGATGAAAAGTGGATACTTTACGAAAACCCTGAACGGAAACGTAGCTGGTCCCAACGAAATCAGCCACCACGACGCTGTGCAAAACCAGGGTTACATCCACGTAAAGTTCTTTTGTGTGTATGGTAGGATTATAAAGGAATACTCTATTTTGAACTTCTATCTAGTGGTGATACCATTAATTCAGACAAATATTGCACTCGGTTAGAAAAATTGAGAGAAGCACTAGCTGAAAAACGACCAGGTTTAGCGAATAGGAACAACGTTATCTTCCATCACGACAACGCTAGACCGCGTGTCGCGAAAAGCGTTACAAAAAAATTGTGCGAATTTAATTGGGAAATTTTACCACATCCACCGTATTCCCCAGACATTGCCCCATCTGATTACCACCTGTTCAAAGCATTACAACACTTTTTAGTAGGTAAAAAATTGGAAAATATTGACATTCTCAAAAATAGCTTAGAAAATTATTTTAAAGAAAAACAAGAGAACTTTTATCGAGACGGAATAATGGCCCTACCAGAAAAATGGGAAGAAGTTGTACAACGAGAGGGGGATTACATTTTTTCATGAAACTGAAAGGTATGTAAACGATCTTAACATATATAACCGCTCGAAAAACGACACGAACTTATGGGATGACCTACTTGAAGACATCTCTTTATATCGTCATGCATCTCTTAAAAATCTCTCCAACGATGAAAAAAAAAACACAATTACATTTTAATCGAAAATGACCAAAAGGACACAGCAGGATAAACGATCTCGCTATGACAACAAACCCATCCCTTTAACCGCTTAACGGATACATCTTCCCTCTTTCGCTGTTCGCCTCGCTGGCTAGTCATCCCGTTATTAATTTGTCCCTAACTAGGGACACTAACGCTAACGACTAGTACTCAACGAGTGAATCAGTCTCTTTGACGGGCACAGATGCAAGCGCATTAAGGGTGGCGCGGTATGATTATACCTACTTTGCATAAAGTACCACTTACCACGACCACCGAATAGAGTATCTTGGCTTTTAAGTCGGTTGCGTCCTTTAGAGGTTGCAGAGCATCCAGAGCGTCCAACGTATGCAAATGTGCCTGGTCGTAGAGGGCCGCGTATCTTTCAGCCAGTCGTTCGGCGGTCGCGTCGCTGAATGTTAAATTTGGAAAAGTCTCTTCCACCCTGAGAATCATACATCCGTTTCTGACTGATGGTTCCGGAGTCGGGCTGCAGCTCTCGTCCGTGTGATAACCAGCGCTGCTGCTGGATTCCTCGTCGTAGTAGTCCGGCAAATTTTCGCTCAGCTCGAATACCTGCGTGAAAATATTTCATGCGTTTGGACTTTCCGTACAAACTCGCTATCACTCGAGCTGATTCTCTCTCCGACCGTGCAAATTTTTAACGAATTTTGGCGCTCTTTCTCCACGCTGTCCTTTCATCGTTCGCAACTCATCGGTCGTTTTTCAATTCGAATTTTCGATTGGTTTCGTTGCGCGGAAAGTTGGCGCGGACCACGGCCAAGTAAAAACGACAAATAGCACTTTCGCGGTGTATACCGAGCGTTTTGAACTTTCGAGTTCTGTGTGTATAGATAAGGGGGAGATATGTGTGCAATATGATATATTGTATGGCTATGTATGTTTCTTGCTCAGGTTGTGTTAATTATCATGCAATTTTAATGTGGATCGTTAGACGCCTCAATAACTCGTCACTATGGCGAAAATTTATGTATTATCAAAGTCAGTCGTTCGTTGCGCAAATATGCTTATGAGAAATTTACGTGTCGTAGACACGTCCCAAGCGAAATTCTTCGCATTATTAAAAATTTCTGAACTCTCTTTACTGTGGTTGACAGACCACAGAGTGGTCGTTCTCCTAGTGCATGGTCAAGTTAAAAAAAAAAGAAGAAAAAAAAATTAAATTTGCGAGGAGTAGCGTTGCTGAAAGGGCACGCGTTTGTGAAGCAGCTAACTATGTAATATCTTTCGCTCAGAATTTTGGCGAAGTTTGCCGATTGAAATGCGGAGCACCTTGTACAGACAGCAAGTACAGGGTGTAAAACGAGAAAATTTGATTAGAAGTATGCGAAAACTTCGAAAACCGTCGAATTTCTAGAAGTTAATATTGCAGTATCATTTTTTATCATGTGTCGAGTAGAATTTTTGTAAAGTAAAATATTCCACAACACACTGGTTCTATTCTATGAAAAGGAAATACGCTCCGCCTCTCTGCTATTTTTCTCTTTTTGCGTCTCTCTCGTATACAAACTGAAATATTTTCGATTACTTTTCAGTATCCAGACGGGGAATGTTAAGTAGTTCGTTTGACGTTCTATCAAAAAGTTATAACGATAATGAGAAATACGAAATACAAAATACGAACAGATTTATAATTACGATAATTGTAACCACCAGGTGTTCATAATCTATTTTACAATGTTCACGGTTACTGTCGATGAAAGATTTTGACGGAAATAAAAAATTGAATTTATTAGAAATCCTACGAAGCACGTTTCGATTTCTCTTTTCAGAATTAGTCACAGTGATATGAAATAAATAATAGTTTATACACGTAGTATCGGTAAAAGGGGGGTATACACTGGGCCTGTTGTAAAGGGAGTCAGGGAGTGGGAGATCCGGATGGGTCATACCTGTGGCCCTTTACAACATTGGGGCAATTGAAGGGGATGTACCTGAGAATGGGTCAGGCACATCTGTAGAATATAAGGAGGAATAGGAAAATCGTGGTACGAAGATGTTAGTCAGTTGAGTGGAGCAGTCAAGTTGAGGAGAGTCGAGTTGTGGAGTAGCGGTTGAGTGGAGCAGTTTGAGTTAAGTCAGTTGAGAAGCTGGAAGCCGAGTTTGAGACGCACGACGATTGTAGTCAGTTTTATGTTGAGTGTTGCTTAGACGAATAAACTTGAACTTAACTCTCAATAAACCATCCTTTCTTGTCCTTGCTTTAGAGAATAAAACAAACACATCTGTAGGTTACTACATATATCCTCCGCGTATCCCCAAAGTATCGTATTTTCTTCAATTTATATTGTTACAATTCTCTATAATTATCTTAATTGTCTACGTGGTATAATTTTTCTTATTATGTTTCACAATTATCTAGGAGAATATAAAATTCATTGAAATTATTAAGCTTCCAGAAGTAGTTTACCAAGTATCAAACAATTGAAATCATATCAAATACTGGCACTGAACGATCAATTTTTTCCTTACGTGTAAACCTACGAGTCGCCGAACGAATCTGTAGCGGCACTTGATGCTTCGATCCGATAACTATCCACATCGCCAAAGATATATTAGCATTCAAATTTCATGTGGTGTCTCAAGTACCTACGTACGTTCGATGATTACCGGCGGTCCACGGAAATTGATGGAACCGTTTCACGGAATCCTGTATTATTCATGGTGTACGTAACGAGGTCGTGTCCTTCACGGGATGATTTATGCGAAATCTGTGCACAACGTCTTCCAGCAAACGATGAATATTAAGTACGTAATTGTTTGTAATTAGTTGGTAATTCCATGGGAAATTTAATCAAAATTAATAAGAACGACAAAACCTTTTAGATTTTAACTTTCACGATGATTAAACGATACAGACACCTGTGATTCTTCGTTCGTTGCTATTCTACTCAGAGGAGTCGGAAATTTCTCAATAATAAAACTATACCTAGAAGCGAGTTCTTTTTGCAAGTTGCACGCAACTGGCGTGTCCTTCTTCGTGTAATTTTTTACGAAACGGTTTATTGATAGAAGCAGAAGAAAAGGATATTAGACGGTGTGGGAACGGCAATGTGGAAACACAAACGTTATTTAAAAAATAGAGTAATTGCGAAGAACGATAGAAACGTGTAGTTCCGGAGGCTGTACTGTTTCACGGACAATCTGCTAACGCGTGTCGTTATTAAATGTGTAATTTCGATCGATAAGACGAGTCTGCATTTTAGTACATAGGAAGATATTGCAAGCGGCACGGTTACTGCAAGTGAACTCGCGTAATTCAAGATCATGAGTGTCCTTAAGGGACGACGCGTGACCGGAGACTTTGTGCTTTGTGGATTCAGCTTTGTCCATCAACTACGTCACTGCTGAATTCGCTTCTCGTGGGACTGCTTGCGGTTACAACAGTTCCCGTGAAACTACATTATATTATCTCCTTGGCGGGAATATTTCTCTGGCTTTCGGGCCAAATATTAGAGACCCGTATAAAATCCTATGTTGAAGATTCTACGTCTGTAACTTTTTTAACCGGACCTACGTGTACATCGAGCTAAACGCGACCTTTTATTTCATTTGACTTTATTTTATTTCCACGATTTTATATTATGTTAATATGTGAAACATATTCTTTCGCGTTGTCCATTAATTTAGTATAAATATGTTAAGATAGATAAGTTGGATGGATAAATTTACTTTGGGAATACACTCGAATTTCTCGAACAAATTTGCGTCTGTATAGTACATACACGGTGTCTGCACATTTTATATATTAATTACAATAATTAGATATATGTAGTAACCTACAAATGTGTTGTTTTATTATCTAGAGCAAGGACAAGAAAGGATGGTTTATTCAGAGTTAAGTTCAAGTTTATTCGTACAAGCAATACTTAACACAAAACTTACTACAATCGTCGTACGTTTTAAACTCGGCTTCCAACTTCTCAACTGCTTGAACTCAAACTGCTACATTCAAAGGCTACTACTCAATTGACTCTCCGCAACTCGACTAACTCAACTCTACTCAACTGCCTAACGTCTTCTGTCTGTCCTCCAGATGTGCCTGACCCATTCCCAGGTAGATCCCCTTCAATTACTCCAATATTGTAAAGGGCCACAGGTATGACCCATTGTCTAGTAGGTCTCTTTTCCTGATACTACATATATATATGTAGGGGTATACACTGGGCCTGTCGTAAAGGGAGTGAGGGAGTGGGAGATCCGGATGGGTCGCACCCGTGGCCTTTTACAACATTGGGGCAATTGAAGGGGATGTACCTGACAATGGGTCATACCTGTGGCCCTTTGCAACATTGGGGTAATTGAAAGGTATGTGCCTGAGAATGGGTCAGGCACATCTGTAGAATATAAGGAGGAATAGGAAAATCGTGGTACGAAGACGTTGAGTGGAGCAGTTGAGTTTGAGCAGTTGAGTTGAGCAGTTGAGTTGAGCAGTTTGAGTTGAGCAGTTTGAGTTGAGCGGTTGAGAAGTTGGAAGCCGAGTGTTAAGACGTACAACGATATTGTAGTCAATTTTGTTTTTAGTGTTGCTTGTACGAATAAACCTGAACTTAACTCTGAATAAACCATCCTTTCTTGTCCTTGCTCTAGACAACACAACACATTTGTAAGTTACAACATATATATAAAGAATATAATAATTAGGTGTCTACGTGTTTGAACAGATGTAAATTCGTTATACAGATACAATGTTTCTTGTATATGAGATTTCTTCAGAGCTAACCACACCGATATCTTTCTTCAGGGTAATTTAATTAATAATTAGGTGTCTCCGTGTTTGAACAGATGTAAATTCGTTATACAGATACAATTTTTCTTGTACATGAGATTTCTTCAAAGCTAACCGCATCGATATCTTTCTTCAGGGTAATCGATGGATTTTCACCAGTTTCAAAATTTGCGAATCGTACGATTTATTAAATTTGAATTATTTAGAATCGACATTTTATGCCTCAGTCCAGTCCTGTTTACAGACATTTATAAGACATTTGAAAAATGTAAATGGAGCACAAGTAGATGAATTGAAATCACTATACTATCATTATGCTAGACGACACAAGTCAACACATACCTACACCACTATCAAATTCTAACGTTAACACAAGGATATCGATTGAGAAAAGAAAGCAAGGTCACAGCAATTTCTTCGACCTTTGATTTGCACTTTGATAACAACCCGATATACACGTAAAACTATTATTAATTTAATAACACTTTAAATGTAATGTCAATTCATAAACACATTACCAAATCGCATTTAAACAACTCGTTCACATCCTCGCGTTATTTAATATTATTCGCTGTTATTTGTTTTCCATTATTATCTATGCCTCGACTGTTTCGACAAGCTACAGTTTTGCAAGTGGACCTTTAAAATGAATGATCAAGCGATTCCATTTATCAACGAAATTTTAATCGATCGAAACGGACAAAAATATTTTAATATCTAAATTATAAATTGTCCAGAAAAATTAAGAGATAGCGCCAAAATTTGTCGTTTTCGAAATAAACGCTGCTGTTGTGCATATGCGTAGATAATTTTCGTAGCCGCTGCATGTATACGAATCCAATATGATAAATTTCTGTGTTGCTGAAAGCTAACGTTCGAGGGAAACTTACTTGTAGATTATTCTGGTTCATCAATTGTAGTGCTAGCTCGCAGCCTCTGGAGAATTGCAGCAATCTGGCGGCTAGCGGTGGATTCTTCGTATTCCCGCCGAAAGTGGATTTCCTCAAGGCTGTCCATTGTCTGAGAGCTTCCTTGTCCTGTTCGACCCTTCGCTTCAACTCGGATAACAGACTTTCTAAGCTACTTGGGTCGCCAGCTTTCTCCAACGTGTTCAACAAACTCTGATTATCGATCAGCCTCTGCTGAATCTCGCTGTACTTGAGCGAAAGTTGCCTCTGATGCGACGCCGCCTGTACACCTTGGTCCGCTGAAAATGTCAAACGATTACTTTCCTTCCAATCTGTAATTTATACGAGAAATCTATGATGCCGCTCAATCGAACCGCCACACCACCATCGAATAGAAGTATAGTTTACAATCAACCTGTATACTTCGCCATGTTAAATTGACATGTGATTCGACTAGCAAATTAATTACCGATTTCAATGAATTTCAGCGTCGGTACTTATTCGACAATTAACGCGAATCTACCGAAAGAGCATCGACTTCGTATCCATCGTTCGATGCGTTACTTGCATAAATCTTATCGTTTGCTATTTCTCGTAAACGATATGCACAAGGCTATCCAGGTTTCTTCTGACGAAGTAAAGTTCTCAGTCAGTGATCTCAATCGCGGCATATATTCTATGAGCATGATCGAGCAAGAAATATTATACGAACACGGGTGACTGAAAAAGTTTCGTCAAAAGCTCTTTGTATTTCATCTCGTATTCCATGTTTCGATTATAACTTGCTGGTAAGGTTTCAAACGATGTATACCGGAATTTGTCGCGTAATAATAATAATAAAGTTAGCAGTTGAACAAACGAAACTTTCACAAATAAGCGATACAGGCTACAAAATATCTAATTATTCTATTTAACGTAACACTGTAAAAGCGAAGTTTTGCGAATAAATTTGACAAAGTACGCGTCACCTGGTTGCTCTCTTCAACGGGATACTGCAATAAAAGGTGAACACAGATCGCACAAAACGAAGTGAACTTTGACAAATTTCAAACCGATTTTCACCCCACTCAGAGACCAGAAAACCGGTGTTGGTTTAACAGATTAAGCGCGGATGACTCCACGCTGGTGTGATTAGCCGAGTTGTTCCCGGTAGTGGATAACGTCACTCGCCATTCAACGTGTTAAGGAGAGAAAAATTGCAGTGGAATGAAAATGGACTGGCAACGAGAACACGACTAAACAGTGAACGCGTTAAGGACGAAGAAGAGCAAAGAGATAGGTACAGGGTTGGAAACGAGTACGCATCGTATTTTACCAGGTTGAGGTCTGCAACGATGACAATGACGCGAACGAGTAAACATGCTTTCGTGTAAACGCATTAATGTCCTATGCATCGGCGTATTTGCATTGGGAAATGTAACGTGTCCGGTGCAGCTGCGTTAAAATCCAATACTTCACGGTTCAGCGGGCCTCTAACACGGCCGGATATCGATGCGGACATCCGTTGCCAGCTTTTCACCGAGCAAAAGTTAACGACTTTCGTGCATCGACGCAACACTTTCGCGCACTGCCGCGTCTTCGTCGTCGCTGCTTTCCACATTTCGACTCGAGAATGCAATTGAATGTTTTCTTCTCACCGACGCCGTCCCCTCAAACGGTTGTGGAAATTGAATCGAAACCATTTTTCGCGCCCGTTCTTCACGATCGATTCCTGCAATCGTTGAAAGCAAACTCGCAGCGTGTCGTTTCAGATACCGGCTGACTGTAATCGGATCTGGAACAGCGTATCACGACCCATTCAATCGTACAAACTTTCAGACTTTCTCTCGTGAAGTGATCCGCGTATCTATAATCCACATCGTCCGACCACGTAATATATTCCGACCGAATAACACGTGAAAGCGTGCACGGCGCGATTCCTTGTAGAAAAATAAGGGAAATATATGGAATAAAATTTGTTCATTCTCGGCTTAGTTCTCGAGAAAGTCGAGCACGAAAATTTTCCCAAGTACAAGTGTACTTGGAGCGAACGTGGCTAATTTCGGCCTGGGCAGGACTGCGTAATCGTCAGGAGATTATTCTACGCGCGAAAACGAGTAGAAAATGTGTAGTATAACGTTTTCCTGTTTCAGGCTTCATTTTCGAGAAAATAGGCTTTCAACGTGTTGAGTTAATAATCGGTCTGGTACACGCGCATGATAAATTTTCGCATTTATCTTTCTCCCAAATAAAGCGTCTTACGAAAAGAATTCATGCTATACTTTTTCCACTTATCTTCGCACGTAGACTGACCTCCTGCCTCCTTCTTCGTACGGTGTTTTCCATTTATCTTAATGTGTAGTTTTTCACTCTTCCAAGTATTATGATCTGTCTTATATATACATTAAAATTTCTTTAAACAATTTCTGTAACTGAATTTGTCTAACGTTCTTTAAAATGTATATAGTAGTAACAGGTGAACGAACTTTTCGATACACTGTTTTACATATGTGTTTCACGTATACGTACACGCGTATACACATGTAGAGGTGTGGTGTGTGATGTTTAGGCCGTGATAGGATGTAGCTGCTGGTAGTAGAGGTCGCTGCGGGGGGGGGGGTAGTGCCGCTTTTCTTCTCATTTTTGTATCGCGGAAGAAAATATCGGACTCCGGTCGCCGGGATTTGAACCCGAGTTCCGAACGTTCGTAACCTAAGGCGCTAACCACTGCGCTGCCGACGTCCGACACTAGTTAGTGTCGAGTGGTGGTACTTTGACTGTCGAGTGCCCCCACACACATACCCATGAAATTACACCTACAATGTTAAACCTAGGACACCTTGTACAATATATGAGAACCGAATTCTACAGCGGCACTACCACGAGATCGTAACAGCGTCGTCCAGGCTTGTCTGCACCAGGTCTAAGCCCCCGACACGGCGGTAAAAAGAATTGCCCGTTCCCACGCAAGTTCCCGCTCGCGAAACGATATTTCGTCATTACCCATAAAGAATGTTATCGGTTAAAAATCGCCATGGATTACCTCTGTGAGTTCTCGCGTGCTTGCCGAAGCTCTCGATCTTGTGCACAGCCAACTTGTACGCCTCGATTCTGCTCTCCAGCTGCTCCTTCAGCGCCACGGGTAAAGGCACCAGATTCGACGCCCTGGCGTTTTCCAAATTGCTTGGATGACAGGATGCCACCAATCCGTGCTTGCCCAAACCTTCCACCGCCCTGTCCAAAGTCCTTTTCCTGGCGGCCAAGATGCTCCTCGCGTTAGGAGCCAATTTGTTCAGGGAGATCAGCAGCTTGCACCAGATCCTCAGACGGAAATGGTCCTGGCTGATCGAGATCAGATGGACGATCCTCCAAAGGACTTGCTCCACTTTTAAGATTTTCGCATCGTCCACGTTCAACTCGACGAGCCTCGAGTAGAGAGCCTCCAGCAGAGACAGGCTATGAGGAAGCGTTTCGATCAACAGGTCCACGGGAATGTCCGGTAGAGTCGTCCTCAAGGTATAGTGTGGCAGTTTCATGAGAAAAGCGGCTGCTTCTCTGTATTGTCTTCCCTCGTACAATCTAAGGAGCCTGTGTTACACGAAGACGTGGTATTCAGAGATCGTGTTCAAGCACAGAGCTTGCTTTCAGATATGTAACAGTTTGCCTGGTAAATGCCGCGTGTCTACGAATTTAAAGGACAATACAAAGTGGCTAGCTTCAGCATGTTTCCCAGATAATAGATCACCTGGCACGTTGGCATTTCATTGAAATTTCCGCGAATATCTCTACTACGTCTTGCTGTAATCGATGACCGTGTCTCTCTGTGTATCTACATATTCTATCGCGACGTACCGCAGGGATGCAATAAAGCCGTTCCGTTTGTCCAACCGATCGATATAACCGTAAGCGTAATCGTAGCGGACTCTGGCACGCGCGATAATCCATTTTAGACCGCGAAACGAATTCCCTAGATATGCGAATTACACGGCCGAATCGATTACACGCGAAGCGATCTTTTGTTTCCTCTACGAACCAGGTTAACTCGAAACCTGTTATTCTCCTCGCTCCCTTTTGCGTTTTTACTTTCTCGAATGTTTTCTTTTTTAATGCTGGTGTACTGTATTTTTAAAGACTATGTATGGGTTATGCAAAAAGTAGTAAAGCTCGAACACTAAAATTCATTAGTTAAGAACTGCCTGTATCTTAATATCCTTTTGTGGTAAGGCACAAATGATAATCTCGTGTCTCTTTTGTATCTTTCATATTCGTTTTTTTTTTTTTTTTTTTGTATTTTCAGCTTGCATTGCGCTTCTATCTTTTTACGTACTTTACAATCCTTTCGCGCACCAATGAGAATCCGTATGCTCGTATATAAAATAAACGATAGTAATAATTACATAGAAAAACTTCAGCAAAGGTTTCACAGATATCTCAACTGATCTCTACGAACATGTATTAACAACGATATAATATTCGTATACCTTCTCAGAGCCATTCGTGGATTCGATCCCTCGTCCTCGGGCAAACCAACTTGACCAACTAGAAACTGAGTACCAGGACCCCATACGAGTCTTTGAATAGGATTCCTAAGTCTTTCCGGTCTTATCCTCTCGCAAGAATTCAGTGCAACCAGTGGCATAGTTCTTCTACTCATCTTCGCTTTCTTTTATTCTTCTTCTTCGTGTCTCTTCCTATTATTGTCTCATACGAGTAGAAATTATCATTCACAAATTACCATTACAAGATCAATGTTGCCATTACATGCAAATTATCCTTCGCACCTTCCTTCTTCAACCTCGTTCGTTCTTCGAGATTCTCCTTTTCTAAATTTCGCTTTCCAACACTTTCACGATATTCTTCGCGTTCTATCGTGATACGTCTTATACGCTCGACTCGACTGTAACCTCCGACCTGTACGTTCGAATCGAAAGGATTTTCCTGACTCCTCTCCGCAATCTCGAGTTCCAATCGAACCTCTCCGTTTCCTCGCCTCGACTTTGCGCTCGTGCCGCCACTTTCTCCTACGTCTGTTCGGTCAGAGTGACTCTGTCCATTGAGAAACGAGCGGATGAGTCACCTCTCGCTGGTCCATGTTCGTTGCTTTCTTCGCCACTCGCCGATCTTCGTCGATCTTTCTCGCTCGTCAACACGGTTTTCTCTAACGACCGATCTTCCTGCACGAAACTCGGGCTGGCCTATAGCCTCGAGGTTGAACGACCCACTTCTTCTCCCTCGACGGACATGGACCTGCGAATGGAATAATTTCGGTGAGCCTTTTCCGATCTTCGCCGATCCAATCCACTGCGTCAAAATATTTTACGCTCGCTTCGACGAACGATTTTCACGGACGCGTTCTATTCTCTTGCTCGGAAGGAATTTCTTCGACTCGACTGTTTCGTAAAATATTCCACCTGAGAAAAATCGGCCGACTTCCTCCCGGTCGCGATGTACGTCATTCTCGTGCGTCATTTTCTTTCGAATTTCCCTCGCGTGGAAGAAATTTCAAATCGGTCGCGATCTCATTTGCTGGATAATTTCGAAACATGGGAATTCGCAGGTGTGTGCGATGCATAGTCATGACGAGCGGAGAATAAATAGCAAACTCGTGATAGAATGTTCGCTCTTTTTTCAGCGAATCGCGAGTTTATTTTATCTCCCGGCTTCGCGCTTTTGTACTCTACTGGTCTGCGGGGGATTCTCTGTTATTTTTGACGGGATATGGGATGGCTTTCATCGAGTACGTTCTTTAGTTAGCATTGCGTAGAGCGCGGATTTTTATGCAAATGCAGAAACCCAGAGAGAATGCGCGCGAGACGCAAAAATATACAAAATATCCAAAATAAGCCTGATATTTAGTAAATGAAACTAATTTCTTCTTAGGTTCTGGTGCTTATAAAAATATCAATAATCGCATAAATATCCGCAATTTAATTATTATTGTACGCTTCAAATGTCGTTTCGAATAGAATGAATCAATGTCTTTTTCTGTTGATTTTAACGAGGAATTGAATAAATCTAAATGCTTTTTCCTCGCTATATATTGTTTTGGTAACTAAGTGATTGCGGATTTTGTCATTAGGTCGTATTGACGAAAGCCGCAATCACTTAGTTGCCAACCAAATATATCGCAGCTTTTCTTATGCACATAATTCGCTATAGCGAAGCTCAACATTCTTCTCACACTTGTTTTTAACATATGTACACCTACATTAGCTGTATGAGCGAAGGAAAATTACCTCAAAATAAGATGGCAATCAAAATGTAGCATGAGAAAATCGCACCAACGTATAGTTTTTAGCAATTTTGAAATTTTCGATTTTGAAATTTTGTCGAGTATACGCTAACTTCTAACTGTTTGGACATTTTCACCAATTCGTAACGAAGATACGTGTATGAATTAACGATAAACTAACTCAACAGCAGTGTTCGCTATCGTCTTATAGAATGAACAAATAATTAATCGTAACGACGTTTCCAAAAATTGACCGACAATATACGAACACTCGAACAACTTTGCTCCTCATTGAAAGCAAAATCATTGCAGCCGATCGTCCGGAAAAAGAGGAAGAAAGACGCGAAATGATTTGAGAGGCAGCATCACGAACAAACATAAATTAGGATCTTTCGTAAGAGAATCATTAAAAACAGATTAAAGAGAGTACCGGTACTCGTTAATCACGGAACAGATGCGTCAAGAGCTCCGATAGGATTTGACGCGTTTTCACGGCAGCTGTTGTAACTTGGCATTAAATTCGATTTATCGGCTGCAAAGTGTATTGACAAATACAATTTACTAGCAAGACCGCGTCCGCCGGCTTGTGCAAAATATACCTTCTATGAATATCCCCTGATCACTTTGCGTAAAGCTATTCGGAAGCAAACGCGAATTTTAAGTTGACAGATTCGTCGATGAATGAAATATACTACGATCCTCCACGTTTTTCCTTTTTGTTTTTTTTCTTTGATAAGAAAGAGCGAGCTATTCTCATTAGAGTTAGGATTGGGCACGCCAAATTGACATGCTTTCGTCTTATAGCTAGAAACGTGCCAAATAAGTGAAACTTAGCGATTGCTGTAACTATAACTCGTCGATAGATCATCCTACTGATCGTAGTAACGTTTCCCAATAGAAATTTAAATCTCGTCTTGCAAATGAGATTCAGACTCGCCTAAATAGTAAAAACACTGTGACGCTATTCGAAAGCAAACGCGAATTTTAATCTGACAGATTCGTCGATGAATGAAATATACTACGATCCTGCACGTTTTTCCTTTTTTTTTTTTTTTTTTTTTTTGATAGGGAAGAACGAGTTAGGATTAGACACGCCAAATTGACATGCTCTCGTCTTATAGCTAGAAACGTGCCAAATAAGTGAAACTTAGCGATTGCTGTAACTATAACTCGTCGATAGATCATCCTACTGATCGTAGTAACGTTTCCCAATAGAAATTTAAATCTCGTCTTGCAAATGAGATTCAGACTCGCCTAAATCGTAAAAAACACTGAGAAAATCTTCTTCAGTTTCTCAAGGATATCAATTTGTATCGTGTACTGTGATATCGTAAGCTTGGCCCTAACGCACACTGTGTCGTGTTAACTTAAGTTTAGGCTAATCGTGCTATATCTTGTCGTAACTGCACCTTTACATTCTACGTGTTCGAAATATATAGATACTAATATTATTTCAGAAAGTAATTATTTCAGTTTGTCACTTGCCTTACTATATTTTACACTTCCTTTTGCCCCTGTACCTTCTTCTTCTGTATTTTGTTAATCGCAATAGCTAATGGCCATAAAGAATGATCGACGCGACTTTAGATAAAATAAACGAAAAGAAAAAAGAAACGTATATGTGTGTCTTTCCTCGACCGATGCACACAGACACTGACATTAGTATCACAGTTCTTCTTTTTATTCCAAGGCGACTGTTTTCTCGTGAAGGCAATCCTCGAGCGTCGAAAGCACTGAAATTCCCAAGGAACTCTGCGAAAGTTCGCCGTGGCTGTTAATCGACACGAGATGAGGACACCGAAGAACGAATGAATTTTCGGCGGCCGTGAAACTCGACTGATACGACATGTCTGCAAGAAGCGCTGGCAACGAAATCCTTCGCCGTCTCTCGGAGGATACACGCGGGCCCCGTCTCAGCTTGGTTTAATGGAGGTGGAACTCACAGGGAGAATCGCGTGGATGGATGGCTCTCACGAGAGAGATCGGTAACTCGTGCTGATAGAGTAAACGGCCTCTTACTCTTTCCTGCGTGTACCACTTCGCACAAGAAATATCGCGATGCGCTGGCAAAGTGTAAAAATCCTCACACTTTCAGGTTGTTGGCGAACTGGTGGGAAAGTAACGTCTAGACAGCAAATTTTTACGCATTGTTATATCCTAGAAATGCAAGCTAAGTAGAAATTTGATCTTCTTTCGGTCATTTCTCACCCAATCGTTGTCCCTCTATCGTCGGAAGATCTGTCAAGTTTGAGGAAAACAGGAAAGAACGGGCGTCGAATTTGCAAATTTCATGGTAAAAATGTTTTTAGATCGTTTCAAGTTCTCTATCCGATTCGAGCAAAGGTAGGATCGAAGAATAAAGAACTCGATGGTCGCAACGTGGTTAGTCTCTTGAAAGTTAGAATGAATGCTCTGCTTTGAATATTGCGTACTTTATACATTTTTACATATTACACGCATTTCTCTGCGTTTCCGAATCTTCAAAGTTCCCACGAACACACGAAATTGCAGTCTGGTAACGTGGCAGTTGCCAGTGCGATAATAATACGCTTGAAATATCGCTTCGATGCTTCGTTCGTTACGTATCTAGCAACGAACGAGAAAACAAAGATACTCGAGCTTCATAGAAATCCTGACTCGAGTCCAACGCCGGCCTGAACAAGAGAAAATGGAATAATATGTCGGGAATAAAGGAAGAAGGGGGAAGCGGGGTGAAAAAAGGTTGGAAGAATGGGAAAGTGAGACGAGCGAGCAACGACAAACGAACGAGCTGGGCAAATGAAAATAATGAACGTCTAGGAGAACGAGGTTAAAGTAATAAGAAACAAGCGCTGGATCAAGATGGGAAAATCTTACGAAGGACCGAGAAAATAAACGAAGGGAGGAGAAGGTAGGCAATAGCGGAAGGCAATGGAGAAAAACGAAGGAAACGTAGAGAAGAAAAGTCTCCGAGGAACGCAATTACGAAATAAGCTTTTTCTCTAAAGAGCAACTCTGTCGAGATATACAGCGTGGGCTCGATTATAACTAGATCAACGAACAAGAGAAATCACTGAAGATCAGAAATGATCAGGCAATGTCAGGAGCTGAAAGGCAAAGTAAAGGCGCGTACTCGCGAAGCAAACACGTTCGTGCGCGAATTTCTTTATTTTTATCGTGCATTAAAGTATTCCCTTTGTAGTAATCAATTTTTATGTATACGTTTGAATAAAACAACCATTAAGTTTTGCTTTTATCGACAATTATCGATCGTATTAAAAAAGATATTATGAATTACGTGTAATCAATGTTAACAAGATTTATAATAAAAATATCGGAACCTTATAAATTCGAACATCGTAATAATCAGAATATTCGTAGGATTTCCTTATGTCAGAGTTTAAATCTGGAAAAATAAAAACCGCGTGAGCATCTTTTTTCCCAGCCAACAACTTCTTCGCCGAGCAGCAGTAAGGACGCGCCATAAAGTTACTTTAAAATAGAGCAATTCACGTGGGACTTGTGACGAAACACGGTCATTTCACAAGTTCTCTTGCATCCTACCAGTTACAGTTAATATGCAAACGGGCCAACAGACTCGCAAAACGGTACTGAATTTATACCAGGTCCTTAGTATGTACATTTGGTGGATATCTTTTCGATCAAAGTGTCCTTTGGTCGGCGTTAATAACCGTTTACGTGCGGTCGCTGCATCATTAAAATATTACATACATCGTACGAAGGAGAAAAAGAAAAAAAGCCAGACGGAAGAACGAGACTTCGAGTAAGAGGCCGAAAACAAAAAAAAAAAAAAAAAAAAAAGAAAAGGAAAAAAGAACGCGAGCAAGAACCGGAGACGGGATTGCCGACCTACTGTCCTGCATACCACGAGGGACTACCTGCCATGAAAAGACATGCTGCACGTGGTCGAAAACCCAGAGGATTCCTTTTTCAACCAGCGATCGCAACGGTTGTAACAAAAATTTAAAAAATTGCAATAATTCTAAAAATTAGTAGCTTAAGTACTTTAGTTTAAATGATTTTGGTTACGAATAACCATTAGTTAAGTGATCGACATTCCTTTTATTACCATCATCCATAATGGAACTTATTTTTGGTTACCAACAACCGTTGTCGATGACGGAATTATTTTTGATTACTCAATTTTTATTAACACTAAACCTACCGACATTTCATGTATACCTAATTCTACCATGAGCGGTCAAATGACCGATTCAAAAAAACATATGTATCTTAATATAGAAAGAGATTTTAGCCAATTGGAATTGGATAGTAAACAAAATATCTTTCCGGTGCTACGATAAAAACCCGCTGCCCGCTTTTCTATTTAGAAAGTCTTATTTACCTTTATGTATTTTCAGCACATTTTTTACAAATTACAGCATTTTGTATCGCACATTTTCCACGTACGTATTTTTTACATTTTATACAAATTTTGTTAGTCTTATCGACTTTACAATATCTTATTTGACAAGATTTCCGTCCAGAAGAATCTGTAGCTGTGTTTATTATTGTTTTTGATGAACATTCTTTGCTTAGCTGTCTCCCCTTCCGATATTCGGCAGTTTCAATATAGCAGTTTCAATCCCTTCCTCATTCTCACTTTCGGAACTAACTATAAATCTCTTTCTTTTTTGTCCTCTTCGTATATTCAAAATATTCTCTTCGTCCGTATCGCTGTCAAATAAGTCACAATTATTTTCTGCCCTATCATTATCAAAATGGGAAACTTCTTGGTCATCTTCCGAACAACCCTCGTCGATATTATTTATTTTGTCTAATAAATTGATATTCCTCGAATGTCTTGACATTTTTGGGGATGAATATGCAAATGATAAAGTAAAAAGTAAAAACTAAAATATAAAAAGATAAATCAAACGGGGCAAAAATATTGAGACCAGAAATAAAAAGAAATTGTAAATCATACCACAAAATATTGTTAGCTCCGTTGACTTTGTCGAAACTGTCGCTTATACCGCGTAATAATGTCTATAATACACCGTGAAATTTCGATGCTCTCTGTTCGGATCGCAAGACCGTATTGTCGTATAAAGAACGCTATGCGTTTGTTCCAATCGCGCGTTTGTCTGCACCGTAGATCCACAATTACATCGTAGACTCGTAAAACAATTTCAGAAGTGCGCTTTCCGAAGAATATAGTCGAAAATAACATGAATTTTTCAAACGGTCGAATGACCGTTCGTGGTAGACTAGACATGCCATAAATTTTTTTTGGAAAGTAAACAATAATGAAAGTTGTGAATATTGAAAAATGGGTTGTATGTATATTATAGGAAAAGTGAATAAGCTACATGGTGATACAGTAACGTTGTATACGAGAAATTCTAAACGAAATTTCAAAAACGGTCATTTGACCGCGCATGGTAGGTTTAGTGTTAACATCACTGATGATCAGTACCTCGACTATTTCCCATATGTACAACAAATCCGTAATCCAACTGTTAATTAGTAAATTATCCCCTGCAAAGGGGACCGGTTCATTCCACCAACTTGCTTTTATCGGCAATTATTGATCGTATAAAAAAAAAAAGCATTATGAATTACGTGTAATCAATGCGAAGAAGATTTGTAATCAAAAAATATCGGAACCTTATTAATTCGGTCGTCGTAATAATTAGAATTGTTGAACGATTGCAAGTTCCTTCGGCTTGGTTGAGCGAACGACCTGAGCAGCTGAAAGTTAGTTGACAAAGATTTCTCTAACATAAACGATCTTTCATCGTTCGATCGCGTACGACAAGCAGAAGCAATTAACAGGGTGTAAAGGGGAAACTGCGTAAATATGGAGCCGATAATTTGTTAATCAGCTAATTCAATCAGTGGACTATTAACTCGTTAATGACGGATTGCGTGCTATATAGGCCGTTGGTCAAAAGCTGTTTTCAATTGTCGACTACCAGGTCCGAGGCCAAATTATTTGTCAATACTCTAACGTTTAACCATCGATTGCTTGATCGGTTTGAGGATTAAAGCAAAGTCTTGGTCAACCCTAAGGTGATAATTTTCCAGATTTAATACGTGTTCGCCTCTGAGAACCAATTATTAGAAATTAATATCCTTATTAGGGACGACTGTGTGAGGGCACAGGCAGCGCTGGAAACTGAGGAAGCAGCTCGACTCGCTGGAAATCGATAAACGCTCAGGTTCTTCGAATTAATAATACAATTAGATATGAAACAATGCTTGAACGTTGTTTGTTTAATTTTCATACGAGAAGGATATTATTATTCTCGGTATACGTGGCCAATAAACGAGACGCGGTTTAACGTTCGCAATTAATTTTCGTATTTTCGCGTAAGCAAAAACCTTTGCGTTTCGTGTTATGCAATATTCGTTCTATTTATCGAAGGCGCATACATTCTGCCATATTCACAAGATAAATGAAACGTTTACTCGTAACGTTTATCTTCATCATTTGGTCTTACAATAATTTTGGCAAAAGAAGAAATCCGCGATATTCGTAAGAAAATAAGACGTTTACTCGTAACGTTCGTCGAATTAGAATTTTCATATTTGGCGGAAAGACAAGCCCGTTATAACCAAAAGAGGATCGATTGTTTATTTCTAATGTTTATAAAATTGGACAAAAATCTAAATGTTGACAAATATATTTGGCAAGGGATAAAATAAAATTCACGAGGAAATAAAATATTTACTCTAACATTTATGAAATTAGACTTTTAATATTTGGTAGAAGAATGGGACGCGTAAATCACGGGAATAAAGTTTGCCAAGGGTATAGACGATTTTCATGTACGAGAGATTAAGGTTGATGGTTGGATGTGGGTGAAATGGCCCGGAGTGGTCCCAGGCATCCTATTATCACTATTGGGTTATCCCATAATTTTCATTTAGCTACTTGCGGCAAATCGGTTAATAGCCATGACCAACCAAAACCGATCTATTACCATTATAGTTAGAGGTAGGAAGTTTATTTTTCCTTTACCATTGACAATATTAGAAAAACATGGTAATTGAGATGCCACGCATATTCAGTCTCTAGAGTTTAACAGTAAACCTACCATGCGCGGTCAAATGACCGTTTTTGAAATTTCGTTTAGAATTTCTCGTATACAACGTTACTGTGTCACCATGTAGCTTATTCACTTTTCCTATAATATACATACAACCAATTTTTCAATATTCACAACTTTCATTATCGTTTACTTTCCAAGAAAAATTTATGGCATGTCTAGTCTACCACGAACGGTCATTCGACCGTTTGAAAAATTCATGTTATTTTCGACTATATTCTTCGGAAAGCGCACTTCTGAAATTGTTTTACGAGTCTACGATGTAATTGTGGATCTACGGTGTAGACAAACGCGCGATTGGAACAAACGCATAGCGTTCTTTATACGACAAGACGGTCTTGCGATCCGAACAGAGAGCATCAAAATTTCACGGTGTATTATAGAAATTATTACGTGGTATAAGCGATAGTTTCGACAAAGTCAACGGAGCTAACGATATTTTACGGTATGATTTACAATTTTTTTTTATTTCTGGTCTCAATGTTTTTGCCCCGTTTGATTTATATTTTTACATTTTAGTTTTTACTTTTTACTTTATCATTTGTATATTCATCCCCAAAAATGTCAAGACATTCGAGGAATATCAATTTATTAGACGAAATAAATAATATCGACGAGGGTTGTTCGGAAGATGACCAAGAAGTTTCCGATTTTGATAATGATAGGGCAGAAAATAATTGTGACTTATTTGACAGCGATACGGACGAAGAGAATATTTTGAATATAGGAAGAGGACAAAAAAGAAAGAGATTTATAGTTAGTTCCGAAAGTGAGAATGAGGAAGGGATTGAAACTGCTATATTGAAACTGCTGAATATCGGAAGGAGAGACAGCTAAGCAAAGAATGTTCGTCAAAAACAATAATAAACACAGCTACAGATTCTTCTGGACGGAAATCTTGTCAAATAAGATATTGTAAAGTCGATAAGACTAACAAAATTTGTATAAAATGTAAAAAATACGTACGTGGAAAATGTGCGATACAAAATGCTGTAATTTGTAAAAAATGTGCTGAAAATACATAAAGGTAAATAAGACTTTCTAAATAGAAAAGCGGGCAGCGGGTTTTTATCGTAGCACCGGAAAGATATTTTGTTTACTATCCAATTGCAATTGGCTAAAATCTCTTTCTATATTAAGATACATATGTTTTTTTGAATCGGTCATTTGACCGCTCATGGTAGGATTAGGTATACATGAAATGTCGGTAGGTTTAGTGTTAAAACAGAAAGTTTTTTCAAGGTCATCTTGTGCCACTATTTCCATAAGAATAAAGCAAAGCGTAAACTTTTAATTCGCACCACATTTTGAAACTGCTAAGATCGAATTTGTAATCTACTAAAGTTTACTTCAGTGAAACGGTATCGATTTCCAGTTTAAACTTGCCGAGATTCTTTCTAATTCTTTTTATATAAAAGATCATTGAACACCAAGTGAAACAACAAAGTAGTATTTTTGTTTATTAATTGATGAATCTCCCGCTTATTTTTATTCAAACGAGGTGTATCGAAATACAGTTAAAACAAATACGATGAAACATACAAAAAAAGTAGAACTAAAATTTCCAAAGCAATTTATTCGATCGATGGTTTTGTCTTACGGCCCTTTTTCCCAGATATCTTCTCGATTACTCTACATTATTGAAAAAACGCCTAAACGAATTACAGAAACAGACATCGTGAGTGTGGTTCTTTAAACTTCGTCAGACGGTGTGACCCTCGTCGAATCGGAACCCCTTAAAGTCGACACGAAATCACAGACCTATTTCGTCTCTTCCAAGACTTTTCTTGTCATCGATATTTTATAGAGCCCTCGGGACGTCTCTCTCTCTCTCTCTCTCTCTCTCTCTCTTTCTCTCTGGCAAAGTCGATCTGAGAGCGATCGCCAAAGAAGTATCGTTCGAAACTTGAAAATCGGATTTCTCTGTGGATATACATTTTTTCCAGCCACTTTCAGGGAATAAGAGGGAGTTGTCCTAATCGATTCAATATAATATTTCACTCTGTTTCAGGGAAGTTACCGGGAAGATTTTTACGGCGACCGCGTACCAAATAAATATTTTCTTTGAAGCGCGCATTCCCTTGCCAATCGAGGGGAGCAGGACAGAATTCTGAAAACGTGAAGCTGCATTCTTTCTATTTGGATGCAAATTCTTCGAGGGAAGAGAAAAATTTCGTCCATCAATGGGACCTCGTACAGCCTTAAATTTCGAAATAATCCGACAGATTGTCAAAATCTTCTACTTCATGCCAGAGAATAAAACATATACCAGGTGACTCAGACTTTTTCCGCTTATAAGTACAAATAAAATATGATGTCGATAAAAAAGAGATAGGCTCATCGATGTGTGTTTGGAAATCATCAAGTTTTATTCTCAGAATGCGCTGACTCTGTATCCCGGAAGAAGTCTATAACAACGTATATAACGGGTCATAATATAATTAATTAAGTCTATCCTTATAAGATATCTCGCTACTAGAATATTCCTGAATCACCGTATACATAGCACATTCTTTTTTATCTTTGTATTATTATCGTATATAATGTAATTCAATTAAAATAATGTATTTATTACACTGTAAAATGGTAATATGTATCGTTAATATGAAATCATCAGGTGCGCAGGAAAATACAAGGAAAGATCGGCAACACATCCATACCAGTTGGCTGCTGAAGCGAGCAAAATTCTCATAGAAAGAAGACTAAAGAAGAAAATACCCCATTGACCTCACTAAAGAAATAATAATAGTCAAACTCGGAAATGGTATCCCGCTGGGAGTAGCCATCTACATGTTATTTAGCAATTAAGTTAGAGAAATTTACCAAATGTCCAGCTGGACAAATTGTAAAGTACAAATTAAATAATAAAAAAAAGAAAAAAATATGTATCTATATGTATAACTTTGTGTATACGTAACGTGTGACTTTAAATAAATAAACAATCAATAAATGAATATTTTCTCTCTCGTATACTCAAAGCGCATTGATCTCCCGAATTTCTATTTATACAGTTACAATAGCGTTTCGCACGTGTTTCGTTTCTGGTAAGCGAAAGTTATTTTGGTATATTATACAGTTATTCCATTCCGAAGCTTGCCTCGTTTCAACGCACGCTTATTTTATAACGAGAGTTAGCTGCAAATTTATTTCACCAAGCTCAAAAACGAGCCTCTTTTATTTTCATGGCCGAAACGGGAATAGATTTGCGAGAAACGTCAATAAACATGCAAACGAAGAATATAAATAACGAGAGAGCCGTAAAAATATTCTATCATTTTATAGCGATGCATCGTTGGAAAAGTTTTTTCATCTTCAATTGTCGTAGGGAAATTCTCCGATTTAATAAAAAATTTTCAGACTCTCATAAGTTGACTGTGGATTGTGGCGAATATAACTAAAAAAGAAAAAAAAAATGGAATTTAGATAGAAAATTATTTTATTTATTTGTAAAAGGTACTACACACTTTGAATATTTTATGTACACTTTTACATTAAATTTTGCATCTTCAAGTTTCTCACAGCTACATAGAAATTTGCAGATCATTCGCAAGTAATATTTTCGTCTATCATTTGTAATAACGAAGGTATTACAGCCATACAAACTTGATAGAACAATCAAATGCACACAGCGTAACATACTGAGAGTATTCAACAGCATTTACCTTCGTCCAGATACATATCTCGCTTAAATAGTTAATTTCACATAAATGGACCGTTTATTTCGAAAATGGTGCAAGTCCATTTTCTGACAAAATTGAGAAAACGAAAAATTTACACGAACTTTAACTGGAACTTTTCATTTATGAACGATTTACCATTTAAATCTTACGATATTCCTCCGTTTTAATCAATTGAAACTTGATTAATAAGTGGAATTGCATAATCATTTACTTTCAAACGTGGCGTAAGCCTATCCATTAGCCTGAAAACAAAATATCGCTCTAGTTAATTCTCAAAAAAGCTATGCGTATAACAAATGTACAAACTATTTGTACACACCGAGATACGACCAAACCAGGTAGACCTAATCAGCATTTTTCCAATCAATGTAAGCGCCAACGCTTCGATACTCCAAAACGAAGAAAAATAGACTTAGAATATTTTCAAAATAAACCGTCTGTATCTCAGTTTCGAGCGCAATTGTCAAACTTGTTTTACACAGACTCTTAATTTCTCGGAGAAAGAAGAACAAATACGAAATAGAAAAGGGTCGGATCGGAAGGGTTAAGATAATTAAGGACAAAACAATCGCGCAGAGAGAAAGTAGCGTAGAATGGCAGAAGTGCTGTCGGCTATTCTTAAAGTTGGTCCGCCTGTAGCGTTTTAATCCGGCGCTATCTTGGTATGAAGGTATTTAATCGTGTGCGAAAATCCGAGTACGTATGCTCGTCGTCTATAGGAACGAGGCACGGAAACCTGATATCATTCTGATGTCACCTCGATATTCCTGGAATGCACCGACCATTTACGAAAATGGCAACCTCCGTCCTCCCTGTCCTCCATTGTTCCTTCCCTTAAGTTCTCTTTCCATTGACTTCCCTTGCTTGACGTCGCTTTTTTATCACCGGCGCGCCGTCTTTGTTGCCCCTTGATATTTTCTTCTCCTCCATTGGAAGCCTAATGGAAATTGCGTTAGCCGAAACTCGGTAACAGCTTCCTCGAACCTTTTGCTTTGCATCTTCGAGCGATCGATCGGAGCAGCTTGGTCGTTATCGAATTTCTACGTTACCTTCCGCGATAGCTCAAATACACTGCCACCTTCCTCGAATAATCGCCTGCGAGAGAACGGCAAGAATCTGTTACAGGTTACAAACTTGGTAGAGGACTCCAATCGTTTTTCCTCGTGCACTCAACTTCCCACGTGTATTCATTTACGTGTACGCTACAGTATACTGTACTGTGTACACTGGCGGCCAGAAGTATTAGGACACCTTGTGGTTTCATAGGAAATGTAATAATCGATGTGATTTAATGTAGAAGTAAAATGATTAAGGTTAAACGTAATTTAAAGTACCTGGTGCGATTTACTATATGTAGAAGGCTGAACATTGTTGAAATTATTTGAAAGGATTACGGTAGTGTAATTATATTATTATAATAATTATGTATTAGTATATCTTGATTATCGGTAAGAGCGTAAGATGAATTGGGTAGGACATTCCGAAAGGTCTACTCGAAATTTGAATTTGTATCCTAAAATCATCCGTAGCATATATCGAGACTTGGGGAAAATAGCAAGAAAAATTGTAATGATACGAACGACGATCAAAATGATCAAAAGAAAACAGATACAAAAGGAGAATTAAATTTATTTTACGGCTAATTATAACGTTGAATATATAGAGCGTGTCCTACGAACTCTGACCACCTGAAATATCTTCGGATCTACTCGAAGTTTGAATTTGTATCATTAAATCATCCGTAGCATATGTCGAGACTTGGGGAAAATAGCAAGAAGAATTGTAATTATACGAACGACGATCAAAATGATCAAAAGAAAACAGATACAAAAGGAGAATTAAATTTAACTTGCGGGAAATTATAACGTTGAATATATAGAGCGTGTCCTACGAACTCTGACCACCTGAAATATCCTTGTTATTTACCCGAAATACTTGACTTTGTTCATCCTATCGATTTCGTTATGATAATAATAATAATAATAAAAATAGTAACGACACGTTTGTAATATTTATAATATCGTCGGGTCAATACTATTTGTTACGCGATAGAGAATTACAATCCCTGATTTTACAGGATAACGTTAACGATTGTAATTAACGTTAAGCAAAATTAAGCTTGCATAATACGATTTTATGAAACCCGCTCGACGTGTCGACAATATGCACTGATACAAAGTTGTAATCTTTGAACCGTTATAATCTTCGAAGTGAGTTTCTTACTTCTCTTATCGTCGCAGTGAATGTTGTAGCCAATGCAAGCATAATTCGTTGCGTCACATGCAGCGCACTTGTTGATAAATGTCGATATCAAATATTTTTCAATGTTGCCCGCAAGAAACAATCTAATGGTATCAAGTCTGGAGATCTAAATAGTTGGCTAAGAAGCAGTGCCTCCGCGGCCTATCCATCGATTTCGTCGATGCACATAGTCGACACTTGCGACATGTTTCATAACGAAAGTAACAGAACGAACAGAGTGAAATATCCCAGAAACGGTAAATTTTAGGACGATACCTTCTATACTCAAAATTCGCTGGTCTATCGAAATCAAACATGAAAATCGCCCATCTCATTTAAAGAAATTAAATTGACCTGTGTATCTCTTCTACGTACCCATCTGCCAGAAGACCATTACCGCCGTGTTATATATGTAGTAACCTACAAATGTGTTTTGTTTTTTTTATCTAGAGCACGGGCAAGAGAGGATGGTTTATTCAGAGTTAAGTTCAAGTTTATTTGTACAAGCAATACTCAACACAAAGCTGACTACAAATATCGCCGTACGTCTTAACACTCGGCTTCCAACTTCTCAACTCAAACTGTTCCACTCAACTGCCTCAACTCAACTCCTACATTCAACGGACTCTACTCAACTGACTCTACTCAACTGGCTCTACTCGACTGCTTCTCCGCAACTGAATAACTCAACTCACTACATTCAACGGACTCTACTCAACTGACTCTCCGCAACTGACTCTACTCAACTGGCTCTACTCGACTGCTTCTCCGCAACTGGATAACTCAACTCACTACATTCAACGGACTCTACTTAACTGACTCTTCGCAACTGGCTCTACTCGACTGCTTCTCCGCAACTGGATAACTCAACTCACTACATTCAACGGATTCTACTCAACTGACTCTCCGCAACTGGATAACTCAACTCACTACATTCAACGGACTCTACTTAACTGACTCTTCGCAACTGGCTCTACTCGACTGCTTCTCCGCAACTGGATAACTCAACTCACTACATTCAACGGACTCTACTCAACTGACTCTCCGCAACTGACCAACTCAACTAACCCTACTCGACTGCCCAACGTCTTCTGTCTGTCCTCCAGATGTGCCTGACCCATTCCCAGGTAGATCCCCTTCAATTACCCCAATGTTGTAAAGGGCCACAGGCATGACCTATTGTCAAGTACGTCCCTTTTCCCGATACTACATATATTTATTTAAATTCCACAACTTTAATTAGTAACATTTTCACATATTGTTTGAGATAACGAAGACATTTCAGGCGGATAGAGTTCGTGCGTCACCCTGTACATACATAAATCGTTTGTAGTCTGTGTTTCAAACGAAATAATAATTATCACAGACTTTAATAATTTGTTAATTATTCCTTCAAAGGCGGCGCAGTATCTGACAGATACTGTAACATACAATCTATGCTGCGGTGCTTATTTTGCAGACTGTACAAATACATGAAAAGTGTATAATTGTGCGAAAATAAATACAAAGTATAATATATAAATATATTTACAGTATAAATAAACTACATAATTACCAATTTAAATATACAGGATGGACTTACAAATATTTAGAATCAGATTTTACACGTATTTGCTAGGTTTGTCGTTATAACTGGTGGTTGAAGAGATGTCGTAATGCTTGTGAACGGAGGTCTGCACCTACTCAAATAGCTTTGAACCGGATTCCTGCGATGCCAGATGCATATTGGCTTAATCCAGTTCTTCGATGGTTGATTGATCAAGCCTACGATCCGTATGACAATCGTATTTAATCGCTCCTACGTGGTTTACTTGAACGTACATACGTTTCGTGGCTGGCTATACGCATCGTGCTAAAGTAATCCTGATTGACGGGAATTGGAATCGATTGGAACGGTGGCGAAAGCAACATCTAATTATGGACGAGCAGCATTTGGATTCGACGGAGCTGGCCTCGTTCTTCAGCCGCGTTTCACACGGCGAGATTTTCCCAGCTGTGTGCATTCCTCCGTTAATATCAGCCTTTGAAACGTTGCTCTTCACACTCGACGCAATTATTCCGAAATCAGTTAACGTGACGTGCACCGTTTCCTCTGATTTATATCGCGGCTCGCAAATTCTACGTGGCATTAGTATCCGTATGCGACGTTACAAAACGATAAGCCAGAGTTTCCGACCTTTTTCGACCAACAATTTTCATTTCCAACAACCGGACTGCGGATTTTTCTGCGAATTTCTATTCACATAGCGGAAGAAACGGGAACCTTGCGATACATAAAATTTTATTTCTCCTATTAAACGTTACAACGAGTACTTCGTTTCGAGTGTTCTTTGCGCATAACGCGCATTTTCTACATTTTCCCGCTTTTCAATTCCCCACAAGTGTGAGAAACGTGTGTAGTCTAATAATAAACCAACAACTTAAGCCTCGTATAGGAACAACGTCGAGTTCCGAGCAACACACTAGCGATTTTCTCGAAACATTAAAAATTCTCTTTTCGCTCGAAACTAAGACGACATTGAAAGATAAGAAAAAATCGAAGAACGCAGCGGAGTAAAATCAACACACGCTACAACTCTTTAATAAAGATAACCACAACACGCCTGGTAAGCATTTCGCAATTCCTTCGGAAGATCCACGAGTTGGATACTCATGTTATAGGCGGATACGTGGAACAGAACGTTGTTTATCGATCCACATTAGATAGCCAGCGAAACAAACAAGGAACAATTTACAAAATCAGCCTTTGCAACGTTTCAACCATCTCGTTAACGATCGTCGACTTCTTTATCGCAATTAATCGGACCTTCTAAGGATTTATAATACATTTTGTAATGGCAGTGAGCCGAGAAATTGGCTCGAGTTCGTTACACTTATATCCGCTGTTTATGATATTTACTCTCTGATCACAAGCTTTGCGCAGTTAGGAATTAACTTGCCTGTTCGAGTCGTCGAACTTCGAGAGGTTGCATAAATATTTGCGTTACGTCGAGATAGAACTCTTCTCGGTTCACTGGAGCGAGCTGTAAAATCGCAAAGCGTGGAACATCGGAAGGAAACGTCGTCTTACGTACTCCTCGGCCGGGGGTCAAATATACTCAAAAATCGCGAGCGATTTAGACGGTTTCATAGATGGAGGAGGAAACAAAAGGGTTTTGTTCAAGACGTATGGGATACGCAATGGATGTGGATAAAGATAGTTGGCGAACATTTATGCGAATCTACGTTTTCGTAGACGAGATTAGAGGAACGGAACCCGAGCAGAAATTTATTTTGGTAAATATTATAAGTCGTGTATACCGCTTTGAATATTTATTATATAAAGGAGATATTTGTTGTTTAATTTGTTTTAATTTGGATGTAATTTAATTAGGAATAACGGAAGGATTTAATGGCCTCTGCGGTATTACTTAGAGTTTAATTGCAAGTGAGAGAATCGAATCGACGTATACAGAGAGTGCCCTAAATTTAAACGACCAAACTGCGAGCAATTAATCTACGGACAAAAAGAAGAAGAAGTGCTATATAGAGTTCGTCAGCAGAGGCCTTGTTATACAGTTACAAATAAACATTGTACGCGTGAAATAAATAACGAGACGTATTTTTCATTACAGCACGCAGAAGTAT
Organism: Bombus campestris; assembly: GCA_905333015.3. Classification (NCBI taxonomy): domain Eukaryota; kingdom Metazoa; phylum Arthropoda; class Insecta; order Hymenoptera; family Apidae; genus Bombus; species Bombus campestris. The sequence continues at coordinate 10,663,056 of HG995135.1, forward strand.
TATTGTATCAGCGTAGTTACATGTTTCTTTTTTTTTTTTTTCTTTTTTCTCGTATCGTTGACAGTCAGAAAATGTAACGATGCAATAAAAATAATTGCTTAATACTTTTGATAAATTTTACTTTTAAAAATCTTGCTCGTTTCAAAATATTGTCCTCGTGCTCCAATACGAGTTTTACATCAAAGAACAATGGAATTATTCGAACTACAAAATTCTGCAAGCAGAGTTTCGATAATTACGTGGTTACCTATTTCCTGCGTATAATATTTCTTTATAATTTTGCAACAAAGCGTTTATCGACAAACTTTATCGTATTTTTGCCTCTAGATTACAGACAACCTGTACCTTAATAACAGCGAGTAAATACGTTCAAGTATCGGAAACGTGCCATGCAAGAACGTCTTATATTATGAAAAATCAAGTTTCTACTTAAGAAGCTATTTAGTTTAAACTACACTTGTTCTGCTGGCGTTACAGCGATAAGACAAGCAAACACAGCAAGCAAACGGTTCGTTCTCTGCTGATCGATGATCTGTAACTTGTCGTGCTTCTTGCCTTTAAGATTCTTCGCACCCATCGCTTCAAAATGGGTCGCACGATAACGTTATCAGAACGATATTAGCTATCTTATTCGACGTACGTTTCAACAATGTCTACGACTATCGCGTCCTACCCTGAATAGTATATGTATATTACTGTTCATATTCTTACGTATTAAGAACTTCGCACGGAACACGATAATTAATCCAGATTGTCGAGAAAACTATTAATCAAATAGAAGTGTGTGTTCGACGATATAAAGTGCATGCAAAAAGGATTATGAAAATTAGTCACGAGAGCCGGGTAAAAATAATGAACGAACAAACCGCGATCTAAATCCTATTAAAAATTTTGGCTAAATCAATGCTGTACAATTGAACAACGAGATACAAAATGTAAAAGTACTGTAGTAACCTACAGATGGTGTTTGTTTTATTGTTGAAAGGATGGTTCATTCAGAGTTAAGTTCAAGTTTATTCGTACAAGCAATACTCAACACAAAACTGACTACAATCGTCGTACGACTTAACACGTTCGTCGCCCAGCGTGATTCGGCTAAGTTTCCCGCGGGGCCCAAATTCGACCGCCGGTACGCAGAACGTAAATAGAGCGACAAGCAGGAATTCATTGTTTATCGGCTTCGCTTCATTGTAAAGAAAAGATTATTTATTTCTGAAATGGAGAAAGCGATAAGCTTTCCAGCTAGAGTATTCCGAGGGATCTCATGGCAGATATCTCGGATCTTTCATTTAGTCGAGAAGCATACTTGCGAGACGTACATCGGTGATTTTTTCCTCCTTAAAATGTTCAGTAAACAACGTGAAGATATATTTGAAAGTGAGAAGAGTAGCGATAACGGAGTCTATAACTATTTTTCGATGTGCCCAAAATCACCCCAAATGTGTTAGGAATGTTTTAACGAATACCATACGATATAGGATAATGTAATATATTATCCAGAATATAAATTAATAAAAAGTATGGTAAAATGTGTTTTTAATATTTTTATGTTGTATATCCTGTATATAATATCGTGTATTTAATTAATTCGAACAAGAAGAGCGTCACCATCCTTTGGTGACGGGGCCCCCACGGAAGTATACTCGTCGCACAGATATGTGCGACGTGGCGACGAACGTGTTAAACTCGGCTTTCTAACGTCTCAACTCACTTAACTCAAACTGCTCCACTCAACTGCTACTACTCAACTCACCCTCCGCAACTGACTAACTCAACTCGACTGCCTAACGTCTTCTGTTTCTCCTCCAGATATGCCTGACCCATTCCCAGGTAGATCCCCTTCAATTACCCCAATGTTGTAAAGGGCCACAAGTATGACCCATTGTCAGGTAGATCCCCTTTAATTACCCCGATGTTGTAAAGGGCCACAGGTATGACCCATTGTCAGGCACGTGCCCTTTTCCCGATACTACAGTACATTATAACATAAAAGAAAAATAATGGAGTATCTGAAATGTATATAATCGAGAACGTAATAAATATCTAATATCTTATTTTATTATATATAATTGACAAGATTTTTGTTACTAAAGTCACAAAGCAGATAGCAATTGTCGAAAGTTTTAAATTGCTGTGTCCTAGTGCAAGTATCCTAATACTATGAACAGAGTTGTACATCTTCCGTGTACTGATTGTCATTCGCGTTTGCTGGACACTTTAATCTCGAAACGTTCGCGTTCCATCGAAATGGTTTCGTTTCACTGAACTACCACATTTTATCAAGCTGTTACACGTTCGCGAGCCACAACCGCGTTGACCTTTCGTCGAGCTCGCAAATTATTCGACACAGTGACAACCACGTGTCTTTTTCATTCGTTTTCCATCAAAGAAAACTTAGTTTGTTGGAGATTTAGTCGGACGACGCAAGTTTCCACGCAGAATGGAGTTTGCAAGTCGGAAAGTCCGTGTTTTCCCAGGACACCACGACAGAAGCGAGTATTTCTACTTTCGACTTTCGCGGAGAAAAAAGTCGACCTTAGCGTTTTTTCGCCGATCGATGGTTCCTTTTTGTCATGGTTCTTCTGGATTTACGATTCCCCAAGTGTTTCTCTCGGCCCACTCGTTTCTCGACGTATTCTTCTCGCTTTATTTGATTTATAGTTATTCTCGAAAGAAGTTGTATGCTAAGAAAATTTGACTATAGCGTTGTACAGTTGCCTGCGTCATCCTTCGACGATCGATGCCACCCTTTCATCGTGGTTTCTGCAGATTCCCAAGCTGTTTCTCTTAGTCAACTTCTTTCTCTCTTCACTCGATTTGCTTTACGGAACTTTGCAATTCAGAAAATTATTTCTCCATTAAATAAACGCTGCACGTAAAAAGTTCTGCCTGTAACCTGTTAACCGAAGGAAACGAGTTAACTCGCTACTCGAATCGCCAATTTCATTGAAATAATACCATCTGATATGATTGTCGAGCAGTCGCATATTTTTGTTAAACACAGTTTCTCTTCGAACAGAAACTGTTAATCGGCATTCTTATTTACATTTGCAACAGCTAAGACCGATCCAACTGTGACTGATTTGTTTCCATTGTTCCATCTTTCGATTCTGTGATTATCAAAGCTAAATCTAACGATAACCAAAGGAAATGGTTAACGGGTTAAAAAATAATCTCACGCGTAGAAGTAAAGTTTAGCCGCCTTGTAAGAAGCGTTAACGCGGCTGTCGTAAAAATAAAATTCTAAAGCTCTCGGTGTTCTCACCTTCTTCTCGCGTAACGCGACGGTCTCGTTCGTCTGGAAAGATTCCGTTTTGCCTTTAAACACTTTAGTCGGTGTCATTCTTCGAGGCGTTTTCCTTTCACGATCCTCGACAACGCTACGCCATTTCCATCCTCTCGATTTATTTTTCCTCTTCGTAGGAACTCGTAGAACGTGTACTCACGAAAATATAATTACCTCGCGAGTTTCGTTCGTATCGAGACATACTCTCTCTCTCTCTCTCTCTCTCTCTCTCTTCCCTGATTCGATTTCCTCTGACGGCGAAATTTCACGTTCGAAATCCCGGCTGACAATTGCCGTTTCGAGCGGACCAATGGGCAGCAGTGACGAATCGAGTTAACGAAATTGGCGAAAACAAGCGGACTAATGGCGAAGGTATAGTCCTCGAACGCGACTCTTCCCCTTGCTGGGTTTTAAAGCTGCAGAAATAGGTTGCGCCAGTCAGGAGGGTTCGTAGGCAGGGGCTCGTGTGCCGAGGACGAGGCCTCGTTGATCGATAGGGTCTAACCCACTACTACGGACGCGTCTCTTCATTCTCCGCCAGCGTACAGCCACACGTACGTTTCGCTGTTTACCAACACTTTTCTCAGCTTGTAACGCGGCACAGGTAAATACAGGGGACAACGGAACATCCCCGTCGTAGGTGCGAACAGGCTTTCTTTGTGTTTGCCGACACCGACTCGTTAAACGCAACTTCTGTCTGCGTGTACCTTCGACCCAGACGCCTGCCTCTCTGCACTTTGCATTTGAGATTAGGTACGAATTCGAGTAACGCGTTAGAAATACGCCGAAGCAGACCGAAGACGAGGCAGCTTTTCGTGACACTATATCATAGCAGAGCAAGAATTTTCTAATTTTGTAAAAATAAGTGGAATCCGATGGTGGGCTTGCAGAGAATCGTATGTTCTATATAAACAAAGATCATTTCAAATTCTATCCAGAGATGACTATAACTGCGTTTGCACGTGACGATGTGAACATTTTGCACATTTCAGAAATTAACCTCTTGCAGAGAATAACAAAGTCAACGCGAAGAACGGAAACAGAGTAAGCTTTAATTCTGTGTTTTTGTATCAGGAAAGAAATTTGAAACGGCAGAAATTTCTGTTGAGAGATGTGAGCTCCTATTACGTGAACAGGAAATAATAGGAACATAGAGGAGCAATTAGCGAGCTCCTGTTATACGAACTCCGATTATACGTATAAAGAGTCCCAGGAATGTTCAAATAGATGAAGTTCTATTGTACTCAAGTTTCTCGATGCTTTCGTAATTGGTTATTCTAGAGTTTAGAGAATAATTTTCATGTCAAAGATTAGTAAAATATAAAGAGTACTCGAGAAGAATATGACGAGTCCACCTTCGTCGAGTTTTTGATTTTTATGTCATTTAAACATTATTTGCAAAGTCTGTTAGTTTCAGGGATACACTATCGGCCTTAAGTGTTTCTACATATCGTCTACCGCGATACATCTTAGCATCCACTCGTTACATTTATTGAAAAACTCTATCAAGTTTTACTATATCCAGCATTTTATTAGGTCGTCCGAAAAGTTTCTTTCGTTTCTTAAGGTAATAATAGCTGGACAACAATTTCTGTTTTATATTATTTTATTGAATCAGGTATGATCCACTTCGTTCTATTTCTATTACTATATTCGTGCATAATTCAATAAACTAATATAAAAGAAAAAACATTGTGCGTCTATTATTTCCTTAGAAAACGAAAGAAACATTTCGGGCAACCTAATACAAAAAGATACAATAAACATAAAATAAAAGCAATGAAAAGTATACGATCTGTATTAAATATTAGCAGTTGTCCTGACACTTATGATCAGTGGTGTATATCGTTTCAATGAAAAGCAACTATTGCATGTTTATTGTACGAAAATGATTAAAAATATTTTATTCGAAGTATTGTCCATCGCTAGCTATACATTTTTCCCACCTGTCTGGCAATTGGTGGATGCCACGCCAAAAAAACTGTCGCTCTTTCGAGGCAAACCAGTCATCGAGCCATTTTCGTACATTTTCGTAAGAATTGAAGTGCTGATCAGAAAGTGCGTGTCCCATCGATGCAAATAAATAGTAATCGGACGGGGCCAAGTCTGGTGAGCAAGCCGCGTGCGAAAGTATTTCCCAACTGAACGCTTTGATCGTTTCCTTGACCGGTTTTGCTGTATGCGATGGTGCATTATCACGAAGCAAAATTACTTTGTGTTGCCTTTTTTGATATTCTGGTCGTTTTTCACGCAAAGCTTGATTCAAATCGATCATTTGTTGTCGGTAGCGCTCGGTATGAACGGTTTCGCTAGGTTTTAACAGCTCATAATAGATCACACCCTTCTGATCCCACCAAACGCAGAGCATTGTCTTCCGTCCATAGCGATTTGGTCTTGTAGTCGATGTCGGTGGTTCGCCTGGAGCTACCCATGATCTTTTACGTTTAGGATTCTCAAAATATATCCACTTTTCATCGCCAGTCACAATTCGGTGGAGAAATGACTTTCTTTTGTATCTGGCGAGCAGCATTTCGCAAGTGGTTTTTCGGTTTCCCTGCTGTCTTTCATTCGGTTCATGTGGAACCCATTTTCCCACCTTCTGGATCTTTCCCATGGCTTTCAAACGTATGGAGAGGGCTTCTCGTGTCACGTTTAATCGATCAGCGAGTTGTCGTTGCGTTTGAGCGTCATCCTCATCCAACGATGCTTGCAATTCGCTGTCTTGAAACTTTTTCGGTGGTCTTCCACGTTCTTCGTTCCTCGCGTCAAAATTGCCACTTCTGAATTTTTTAAACCACTCGAAGCACTGTGATTTACCAAGAGCATGCTCACCGTAAGCTTCGACGAGCATTCGATGCGATTCTGCAGCAGTTTTCTTCAAATAGTAACAGAAAATCAATGCTGTCCCCAAATCGTAGTTTCCAGGCACAAAATTCGACATGTTCAACGCTATTGCAAACTATGCTGTTGTATGAAACTTGTATTGTTGTGAGTCGAAAATGTTTGTGAGATGTCAACAAAGACTTTTGGCATCAACGACGCAGTTTAGTGATAACTACATTATCAGCTAGGGTCATCTATAGGCAAATTCCGGTTTCATACTTACAGACCTTATACACGCCTGAAATATATCGCGTGTCTAAAATATACGAGAAATGTCTCGCCATTTCTCTTCCAAAATTTGAAAATCACAGGCCATTCCGAGCGCTTGAAGCTCTACGTTTTCTTATCAAATTATCATTCGTTTAGAATTACACGTACTTTATTCTCTCGTTTTAATTTCTTAACTACAAAAACGCACACGGGCCTTTATCGCTTTCAGTACACTTTTCAACAGATTTCTGCGTATTTTATGCTTTCGAAGAACGTTATATTCCTTCGACCTGTGTTTCAATAGCGACATACACGATCGTAACAGAAGACACGCGATAGTTAGGAACGACAGAGGTGGCTCTTCCACATAACTGTGACAGCAATCTCGGCAAGAATGGTTGTGCAAGTGTCACGTCGTCAAAACGCCTTTACAATTCTCTCGTTTATATTCGATATATGTATATATATATATATAGGGTGTCCTTATCTTCATTCTCTGTTACATATTGCCATTTCTCTGTAGTGTCTGAATAATTGTGGACGTGTCGAGGTCATTCGGTTCCTCGCTGCAACTGAATTTTTTGCCTTCTTCGCTTTTTCGCCAGTGATATAGGTTCGGGTTATTGTCTTGTACGTTGCCTTGTATTGTCTTGTATGTTGTTGTCAGGCTTTCGTTCAAACGTAAGAAGGTTATTTTAACGACCTGTTGCGAAGTTAAACAGGTACAACGCGTTAAAGGGGAAATTCCTTATAACTCGAAAGGAGCATCAACTTTTTTTTTATTGTTTTCGCGCGTAGATTTGCCTACAAAAGCGGTTCCCAGATGCGACGGGACACCCTGTATATATACACATAAACGATATCGTTTATTCGATCTATACAGGCTGATTCAGAATATGTAGGAAGCAAGACAGGGGCTGACGTAGCACACTAAAACAAGAAGAACAGTTCGTACGAAGATACGCTCGATGTGACCTTTTCGAGTTATAGCTTATTCTGTATCGTAGTACTTGATAAGCCATATCTTCAACGAAATTGCCGGAAACGACCCGGTCCAGGATCGATAGAACCGTGAACGTATCATCTCGTAGATCGTCCAAATTGTTCGAGCAGCTTAGACGGATTTGTCGACAACTTTGATCGTCACGTTGACGACCAGTCTCGACACTGTCAACCGACGTTGTATAACCGAGAGATTTTGAGAAACGCCACCGTATCTAATCATCGGATGGATCCAGATCCGGAGGCTGAGGAAATAAGACCAACACGATCTATCCACTTGCCAGGAAATCGTTCGTCTGAACAATGTCCATCATCGCGGAATACGCTGTAACTAGAAAACGAGGTCGTAAGGATCATATGTTTACACGAATTTTTCTTCTTAATTCGGTGCGTTGGATCAACCCCTGCCATATCCGCCACGTATTCTGAACGAGCCTGTATAACAGCTACGCAAGTATCCACGTATCTCTCGCGTATCCGTGCATAACCTGGCTCCGTGGCAGCTCGGAGAAGGCGAAAGAGTTGCAGGAATCGACGCGATCCGTGAAATCGCCCTTCCCTTTTATTAAATAAATTCTTTATCCGCGACGGCAGCTCGTTGTAATGTCGGTGTATATGCGTGTGGTCGAGAGCCTTCTTCTCATCGATGTATATTATACATATTAATGACGTAACGAAGTCATTTGCGCGTACACGGCTCGATGTAGTAGCATCCAAGTCAATCGTGTTTATTTTAACGCGATAACAATAGCTCGGCTCCTTTTTTTATGCTACGTCGCTTCACGCTATCGTGGCTCGGTCTATCACTACGTTACGGGGACAAAGGATCGTCCGTGGAATTCACCGAATCGCCCCATTTTCAGAGGGATAGTTGCGGTGATTTTCTAACAGGTAGTTACGCAGAAGCAGCGTGGACGATCTTGGGATCGGCCGATCCGCTGCGCTTTTCGCCTTCAGAATCTTCTCGTTTGACTTACTTGAACTCAGCTTCCTACAAACTCATCTTAGTACGATACTTAATGAATGATAAAAAAGAGCGTTAAATTTGAAGCTTTTACGATAATCAAATGACATATTTTTGGTTCTATGTGCTTTCTAGGGCCACCCTGAAGAAACGAGCCACGAATATGGTTAACGAAGAAGAAGAATTATTAGTAATTAAGTTCTGTCAAATATCACTGCTGTATCTATTTCATGTTAATAATATGATAATTAATAATGTAATAGTTGTTACGTCGCGTAAGACGGTCCGTGCGACGTCCCTCATGGTCTGACCGCCGAGGCCTACACACCGTTACACTGACCCTCGATAAACCTAAGGAACCACCATAAACCGAATCTTCTCAGTTTAATTTCTATTCGCATAAGTATTTTCGGTTTATGGATGGTCTTTAAAACAGTCCTTAGGTTTATCGCGCGCTCTTATAACTTACGGAGAAAGCGGTTGTTTGTCTATTAAAAATATCAGGTATTTCCCATTAAAAAGGGCACCCATACCGAGCTTCCCTCCGTAATTGTACGACACGGGTCATCACTGTTCTACAAAACGTCGTGCAGTCAACACGACTGTTCCTATCAGCTTCGCGTAGTCCTCGCTTCGATCAAAGTGATATTAACTTAGTCTATTCTTTATTATTGTTACTCATCTAGCAAGTGTATTATTATTCATCACTTCTATCAATTATATCTTCCTATACGACGGAACCTCCCGTGTAATAAGTTGTTAAAATATAAATATTATAAGACTGTAGACTACAGTTTTATTCCCCAACAAATACCCCTATTATCCCACAAGAAATAAGGGGATCGACCTGTTCGTGGCGTCGATTGTCATAATCGTAACGGGAATTTACGACTCCCGTTGACGCGCTACAACGCGATCGCGTCCCCCCGCGACTGGACGAAAGAACAATAGTTAATAATAATCCTAGAGTTAAAAAATTGACGGAATTCAGAGGAAATGTCAGAGACACCTTATCGACTCGCACGGGTCTCGTTTCAAGCTTTCTGAAACGTGAAAATCCTCTTTGTTCGTCGAAATAAACGCAGATAAGATCGGGGCATGAAACTTCAAAGACTCGAGCGGACTTAGATTCGCGCAATTTGCCTAATCAGAACGACGTTCTGGGACACGTTGAAACACTCGGTGATGGACTTATTTTCGACGAATTCGAAACACGTCGCTACCGTGTTATATTTCAATAGTTTATCGCCTAGCAACAATTTGTATCTCGATCACGATTACGCCTCGACGTACAAAGGCGTTGAATCGTGCGTGCATTCCACAGAAATAAATGCTTCGCTGCCAATATATCGCCCAATAAAACGCGTCCAATTGTCGAGAGTTTTGGAATTGGTAGCATAGTTGATGTTTAATTGGCAGTTCTTTGACGACTGTTAAAAAAGGAGCACGCAAGTGTCGACGAAAAACAGAAGCGAGCGATTCGTTCCATTCACGTTGGCTGTGTTCACCGGTGTATGGTGATCGGTAAGGGAAGCAGGGAGGTTGCGCTGCAGAGGCGGCTGTAGAGCATGCGTGATTACAGGGCCAGCCAATGCATTCAAGATTTAGCCGGCGCAGCTGGTGTTGTCGTTCAAGCGGCGTGGCTAACCTCGTTCTGAATCAAGTTGTTCGTTCGGTCGCCGAGCACAGCCAATCGAGAACGTTTGCGGTCGGTGAATGACTGGTTCGAACGGTGTGCTTGTCAAAGCATACACCCGATATACGAGGCTACACATGGCCGCCTGTCTGAGGGATCAGCTCCTATATAGGCCGGCAGCTCTTACACCCCGCAAAAATCCTCGTCACTCCACCGACTCTCTACTCTTCTACTCCCTCGTTCTGTGTCTCGCTATCAACCCATTAATTTACCGTTATCGCGTTTCCAGATAAGAAACCAAACAGAGACCAGCATCTGGCCAACTTCTCAACTGGCGTTTAAGGGAAATCGTCGTTCCGCCAGTGTCTACCTAGGAGGATCAAGTTTTAGTCGGAGCGTGGTAATGCGAGCATCGATTGCACAGATGCTGTGAACAGCGTTTAGATTAGCCAAGTTCGAATCAGGCGACTTGGATCGGGGCGAAACATCTTCGTCCAAGCTAACTCGTCGCTTTACTCGGCCTCAAACGTCCTTTCAAGTTTTTCTGCTTGTTTGCGTTAGTCGAATCGGCTGGATTAAATAGCTCGAAGCTACTTTATCAACCGTAAAGTGGGTGTAGTTTACTTCACTCGAAATATTCCTTCAAATTCGTATGTTTATTCGGGTTACAAGTATGGTTAGTCGAAACCTAGTTCTTCTTGAAACTTACATCGTTCCCTTCTGATAGCTTGTCTTAATTGCAATCAATAGAGAGTGAGAAATACGACCTGTTCCAGTTACTTAAATTACAGCGTTTAGTCTAATGCGTTAAAGAAGCTGAGAATGCTAATAGTGTAAGTCAGTTTACAGCTACTTTTCATAAAACAACGTCCTGCGTTATTAATATCATAAAAAAATTAATCACATTCCCCCAAGTCGTAAAAACGCATCGAGGCAAAGAATGAATCAAGTTAACGTCTAAATTAATTATGAGACTAAGAGGACGAAACTCTCAAGAGCCTGCACCTTTCCAATAATTTCTAAGTTTCCCCGTAGATGTATAAAAATCCGCCTTCTATCTCATTAGGTAATTCGACGTCCAGCTATGTGACCGAGCTTCTAATCATCACCGAGTCATCGTCATGCTACGAAGCGACGATGGTTTATGAGCTTGAGCAGCCGATACACGTCGAAACTCGTAAAGTTTCAGACGGAAGAGAGCAGATCTGTGGATAGGCGGTTCGCAAAGCACCCCATAGAAACGTACACGAGGCTGGGATCACGTGCAGAGACAGAGAGAGCGAGGGTGTACAGGTGAGAAGGATCCGTAGATGAGAGAGCCCTCGTTGACTGGAGGCAGTTAGAGTGTGACAGATTTCACGGGACAACGAGCTAACGAAAAACTAGTCGGCTGTGAGGTGAGAGGGCAGAAACTACGCCGCGCTCTTCTCCTTTCGCCCCTTTTTGCCACCCTCTAACGGTCTAACCGACCACTAGACGCTTTTACATGGTATTCCAACCGACGGCTACCGCCATGACGCTACATAACTAGACACTTTGGCTAACGTCCCGATAAACGAGCGACGAATAATTCGTGCAAAATGCACATCGCGCGAGCGAAAGCCGAATGTTGATGGCTTTCACGGTCCGCGGGCGGATGTGATCGTTTTTTGAAATTTATGCATAGCTGAATATCGTTGGATTTTAACGTTAAAATATAAGCGAGGATACAAAATATCGCTTTACAGTATCCAGTATGTTTAATCAATTACTTGAAATTCATGAAGATTTTATACGTTACGAGCGCAAGTTGAACAAATCAAAAATGTATGAGTATGGAAATATTAAGAGTGGAGAAGCTTTTTTCATTCGATGGACATTTTTTACAGAGGGTTACGTGTATAATAGTTTTACATGGCAGTAAAGAATGGAGATCGGTCTTCAACGAGACACGCGAGAGGAAAACATACAGACAACAAGCGATGGGAATACAATTTGCTTATAGTATCCGAATAATTTTCCGGCTTCAAATTCTATCGTTATTTAGTTTATCACGCGGGAACTATGAGCGTTTTATAGATTAAATTTCGTTAGTTACGATAAATTCCTCTTACTATGTTAAAAAGCAACTGATATAAAAACATTTTCAACGTTACTCTAATCTAATCTTTACAACAGCGTACAGTTATTATATTTAGGGTAGTTATAACGGCGTTTATAGTTATTCGTCAAGGTTACAATTAAGTCCGATTATTTTAGTTTACCGTGCACAATACATAGAAAGCAGGAGTTCGCGGTTAGACTTTATCTCACAAGCTTTCGTGTCCCTTACAGGGCTGCGCATTATTCTGCATCCTCGCGTTGCGAGCGGCCACCTGACGCACTCGACATTTTCCGAGAAACAATTTCGCTTCATTTACGTTAAATACGCAACTCTGGCATATGCATTCATTACCGGAATAATCAAATTGCGAAATTATTCTAAAGAAATGCCACTATTTTAATAGTAGCTTTCACTTCTCCATTGTGTCTGATCTTATCTTCTCGAGGTCCTTGGTATCCAAAAAAATGCATTATCCTTCAGGAACGTGACGGGTGAATTTTCTTCAGAGAAATTCAAAAAAAAAAAAAAAAAAAGATCGACCACATAAATATTGAAAATGCGCAGTAAAAAACGTTCATTATAATTTATCAGAGAATTAATTTTACTTCATATATACGTAAATTTATTTCGTTTCAATCCTCTTCTCCGTTTTCAATAAAGGCAGCGTCAGTTGAGTCAATAATCCCAAGCCTCAAAAACTTTAATCCGGAGCTGTCCTTCATTCTCTTGTCCTTTTGACGCGGAGTTTCACTCGCCGACCTTTTCTCCATGAAACGTCCAAGACTGCAACGTAGAGCTGCTCCCTTTCATCCCTTAAACCGTTCGCCACGTTAAGTACGAATTAAGACAGATCTCGTTTGCAGAATGGACGATCTACCTCTCGGAGGATACCATTAATCCGACCGTTACACTCTCTTCCTTGTAAAGAGTACCTAGTTTACAGAAACGGAACTTCTTTTTTCAATGAAAATTCGGCTTCCCTCTCGAGTTTCTCCACAGCTCTCTCTCGTCTCTTGCGCTCGTAGCTGCTCTGCTCGTCCCTAAGAGCAACTCTTTATATCTCGTCGAGTCCATACTTGCCTTTCGTTTCATCGCACTCTGCTTCTTTTTCCGCTGATCGAACATAAGAGCCACGTTCTTGAACGAAACAACTTTTCGTCTGACAAGGACCACTGTCCACGAAGCATCGTTTCCTGAAGCGTAAGCGTAATCTGTTTTAAGCTAACTCTACACTGGCAGGCAATCGACAGTAGACACGTGTCGTAGCAAATCGGCATCCGTCTTTCTGCCGATTTTCCAGCAAAATCTTTCGTCTTCATCTTTCGTAGAAAATAAATGGAAACACAGACGCTTACTGGTTGCGACATCAGTTTGCGCACAATTGTTTATCAGCGTAGACTTAGGTGTTTGATTTACGAAACGTAGAGTAAGACACATTTTGTCTTTTTATTAAAATGTAGAGCGCGAGAGAGACGCTCTCGTTCTATGTCGCTGTAGTCTGCTATCGCTATACGCAATAGTCTGTGCCAACAGAGTAAACAGGAACAAAACGCGGTTACTACGGTTCCAGCTACTGCTTGCAGACTAGCGAAGCTCGTATACATTCGTTTACAGCTGCAACGTACGCGTACGCCTCGCTACTGACGATGTTCACGTCAGTCGTCATGGCGGAAACGCGTAACGACGAAAACGGTTCGCTGCAGTTTCGTGGACAGGTGCGCATTACTTTAAAATGACTGCTGCATGGAAGCGTACTGTAAATCTGGCTTTACATCGGTCCAGTAGCGCTTCATTTCGATGATTCACTTCAGCACCGAATCGTAACTGGAATAACGTGAACAGTTTTTTCATTACAATAATTAATCCAGTAATAATATTTTACTATTCGTTTGCGTTGAAAATTTCATTCCTCTCGGAGGTAATTACGGAGCAATTAAGAGTATCACAACGAAACTGACTTTTGCTCACGTTCGTTTTGCTCCGAACAGCGAAAGCATAATCCATCTTCTCCTATTTTTCTTTGTCCACTCCATTTCGATTGTTTTTTAACAAAACGCGCATTACATAATTCTTGTAAATATATCTGTTTTATTATATTATATCGTAGGAGGATCATATCTGTAGTATCGGGAGAAGGGACGTACTTGACAATGGGTCATACCTGTGGCCCTTTACAACATTGGGGTAATTGAAGGGGATGTACCTGGGAATGGGTCAGGCACATCTGGAGGACAGACAGAAGACGTGAGGCAGTCGAGTAGAGTCAGTTGAATTGGTCAGTTGCGGAGAGTCAGTTGAGTAGAGTCCGTTGAATGTAGTGAGTTGAGTTATCCAGTTGCGGAGAAGCAGTCGAGTAGAGCCAGTTGAGTAGAGTCAGTTGCGGAGAGTCAGTTGAGTAGAGTCCGTTGAATGTAGTGAGTTGAGTTATCCAGTTGCGGAGAAGCAGTCGAGTAGAGTCAGTTGAGTTGGTCAGTTTCGGAGAGTCAGTTGAGTAGAGTCCGTTGAATGTAGTGAGTTGAGTTATCCAGTTGCGGAGAAGCAGTCGAGTAGAGTCAGTTGAGTAGAGTCAGTTGCAGAGAGTCAGTTGAGTAGAGTCCGTTGAATGTAGGGGTCGAGTAGAGTTGTAGCAGTTGAGTAGAGTCCGTTGAATGTAGTGAGTTGAGAAGTTGGAAGCCGAGTGTTAAGACGTACGACGATATTGTAGTCAGTTTTGTGTTGAGTGTTGCTTGTACGGATAAACTTGAACTTAACTCTGAATAAACCATCCTTTCTTGTCCTTGCTCTAGATAAAACAAAACACCTTTGTAGGTTACTACATATCTAATTAAATTGTGAAATTGTAAACCTTGCTTGGCGAAGCTTTTCATAGAACCGTACCAGCGAGCTTGAATCAGCTTTTCAAATTTATATGCTTCAGCATCAATTACAATTTCTTACAATACGTTTAACGAAACACGCTTACGAGTGTAGAACACAATTTTCATACAGTTGGCGTACGTTCTACGTTCGTTCTCTTCGATAATTCTACGAAGAATGACAACCAATGACCGGGTACTGACAAAAGCCTAATTGGTGGCACTTTCTCTTACTAGTTTGACAAATCAAACTGCCGTTCCGAGCGTTTCAAATTCCTCGTTGTCACGTGTCCGGAACACAAATATTTGAGCGCAGCGTGCTATCACAGTAGCGTGTCACCAAGAGCCAGAGGACCATCCCTTTACGTATATGTTGTTCGTAGATTTAGTTTCGTGACATTTACGTATCGTGTGCGGCCACAGTTCTTGTCAAGTATAATTTAGAAATCTAAGTCAGGCAAATAGTTGTATTATATATAGAACAGTATGTTAATGACTGCTAATTTCTGCACCACCAAAAAAAAAAAAAAAATACTCTTTTTTAAATATCAATACACAGTGGATACACGTCTACCATAAACGAATATAATCAGGCGCAGCTTTAGGATTTGATGAAGAAACGCCGGCCGGAGAAACGAGCGGTGGATTTCCATAGTAAAGGTTCATTCAAACGCTGTTGTTTATTAATGGCGTATTTCTGATCTTTCGCAAACACGCAAGCCTTTTTCAAGGGTGGGAAGTTAAGGGTTCGGATAAAAGGCTGATAATACCAAGGTAAATAGATTAAAGGTGAAAGGGTAGTCGTTGGAAAGTTTTGAGGGAAGATAAGTACGTCCACGTTGACGAAAGAGAGCGCTCGCGTAATACAAACACAAGCCACTAATGACGTTGGAAAGGTTAAGGGTTCTTAGAACGGGTAGACGAAGTTGAGGATAAGTCGGCAGAGGAAGGATAAAGACTGAATGAATGCCGGCGAGCTAAGGATGTGAAAGGGTGACGTTTTTCTACGACTCTGCTTCGAGCAGCAGATGCAAACGGATTCAAGGGACGAGGCTAGAGTTCTGATCCAATTTCTTCCGCCCCTGAGCTTTCCAGTAATTTTAATCATTTCAATCTCTTACTCCTTTAATATTCTACGGGGACGAAAATATTTGTAAAATCAAAAGAATTTCACAAATCCATCGTAAACGGATCGAGGTTTTACCATTCTTTTTTTATTTCTTCTTTATAAGATTCGGAAAGACCTTTCGACTTTTCAAGATTTCCAAAGATTCGTTCCAAGGAACGGGTTAATTCCAGAGTCTCGAAGGATCGCTGCTTTCAACCCTTGTGTAGGCAAAATTGTTATTCGACGAGTGCATAAGTGAGAGTTCAAAGCTTTGCCATTTAAAACTTTTGTATGTTGGACTGTTGAAGTGGTCGCCACTTCTAAGAAAATTCTACATCTGGTCTTTAGTTTTCTCAAGCACTGAAGCCATCGACAGCGCATAGACAAGGGACTGTCGAGGACAAATCAAAAGCGGTGCACGTGCGGAGTTGGCTTCAGGGTTTTTCAGTTATAGAGTAACACTGCTAGCGTGCGGATCTGGACCAGCTCATATATATGTAGTAACTTAGGTGATGGTGTTTGTTTTATTTTCTAGAGCAAGGACAAGGAATGATGGTTATAATGAGAGTTAAGTTCGTTTATTCGTGTAAGCAATGCTCAACATAAAGCTGACTACAATCATCGTGCGTCTTCTACTCGGCTTCCAGCTTCTCAAACTGACTCAACACAACTGCTTAGCGTCTTCTGTTTAACTCGACTCACTAACGTCTTCTGTCTGTCTCGACTGCTTCACGTCTTCTCCACAACTTGACTGTTTAACGTCTTTTTCTCAACTCCTCTGCTCAACTCCTTAACGTCTTCTCTTCTAACCCCCAGATGTGCCTGACCCATTCCCAGGAAGATCCCCTTTAATTACCCCGATGTTGTAAAGGGCCACAGGTATGGCAACATAAAGCTGACTACAATCGTCGTGCGTCTTAAACTCGGCTTCCAGCTTCTCAACTGACTTAACTCAAACTACTCCACTGAACTGTTACAACTCAACTGCTTAGCGTCTTCCGTCTGGCTCGACTGTTTCACGTCTTCTCCGACTCCCCAGATGTGCCTGACCCATTCCCAGGTAGATCCCCTTTAATTATCCCAATGTTGTAATGGGCCACAGGTGTGACCCATTGTCAGGTAGGTCCCCTTTAATTACCCCGATGTTATAAAGGAACACGGGTATGACCCACTGTCAGGCACGTCCCTTTTCTCGATACTACATACATGATTTTTAACTTTGTCCTATGTGTCACGATTCGCACAAGTTTTGTGAAAGAACCAGCTGCGCGTCTAGCACTTAAAATATCGCGATCGATACATTTCTCACCCTTTGTGATACCACAATTTGTAAGAATAAGGTTAATATTTTTCAAGGCAGAGTTGATATCAATACCCTTATAAATATTTGCCGAGAGAACATCGTGAACAAATTTAGTAACGAGATTTTAAAGAGTTTCAGTAATACGCGATCGGTCGACAAGATATTGGATTTTTAAGACGATAAATAAGAGATGTGACGTATTACGTCTATCCCCTGTGGTCTTCATATCTATCGAAACTTTTAGCGAGTCACCGAGTTACCCTTACTTTTTTCAAGTTTTATCTCATCAGCCTGAACCGCTAATCTTTGCAAACCATAGTTTTTAAGTTATATAGCATTGTAAGATAGATTTAATATCAATGTTAATGTCAATTCAGTGGATAGTTCTTGTGTAGCCAACGCTTTTTACTTGTCAAATTTGAAAGATTGTTGCGAGTATTTGACAGCAAAAATATGGAATGTCAAAGCCAATGTGAACAGCGGCAGAAAATTAAAGAAACGATCGGTTTTTACCGATATCCGAGATATTGATCGAATAGAAAGAAGAACGAATCGTTTGCGGAACCTCGAACCGTGTAACACGTGTCCGAATAATTCATCAACATTTCTAATTCTTAAAAGCTATATTTTATTAAAAAAAAAAAAAAAAAAAAAAAAAAAATAGATAAAAGGAATGGAATGGAGGACAACAGTGAAGAATATTTCTTACAAATTTACAGGGAAACTTCGTCTATACCAATATATTTGTTTAGGAAGGTAAAATAAACGCGAAACTCTTAGGGAAAACGCACATATGCGAAAAACTAGAACGATTCAACGAAAGTCATGGAAAACGTTGATGGCTGATTGGCAAAAGGTCACAGCTAGCAATCTAATTAGCTAATTGCTAATGTGTAAAACTATTTTCAAACCAATATGAACGTATGCCTGTCAATTATAATTATGGGCACAGCCTGGAACTCCAATATGAAACAAATAAATGGGAAAATAAAACACTGAAAGTCATTTTCAATGCAGATTGCTACGTCCCGAACAAACAAATCAATAAAGAGACCGGTACATCCACTGTAAATGAAGACACAGCAGGTTATATGAACAAATTGAGCTGAAGAATTAACCCAACAACCTGGTCAAAAAATTGTTGGACACCGGAAGAATGCGAAAGATCAAAGAGAAATCAATTTCTACGTTTGGCATTTTAGATTTAGCGACATAAGTTAAATAATATCATAGCGATGCACCACCGAGTCTACCCACGTTCGTGTCAATTTCAGTTATCACAGTCTATACTGATTATCATTGCATGATAGATTTTATATATGTCGGAGATGAAAGGACATCGGGTCTCCCCGTTAGAATTCTTAGGAAACGCCGAGACAATGAGCTTGGGTTCGAGGCGCCAGATAGAAAACGCCGAGCGTAGCCGCGGTCACGGGATAAACACTTCGTCTAGACAGAGACTCTATCCTTCGGGCACGATGATTACCAGATGTCAACGCATCCCTGCAGCTAGTTCGAGGACTCGCTATAAATCAGAGGATTTGGTTACCAAGGTCCTTAAAACGAACAAACAGTCTTTTCTGCCACTTTAGACGCGAGGATGCCGGAGATCGGGTTTTCACACGTGGGACACTTCCCGCCAGCAACTTTCTTTCAAGAACGGCTGGCATCTCTCTCGGACCACCAATACAGAAATTAGCCAATTAACGGCAACGTCCGTTTCCCTCACTTTCTGGACGAAGATCGTCCTCGACGAATCCGATGATCTCGTGCCCTTAGACACACCCCATCATAGTTTTCCTCCGCGGCATCACCGCGACGGAAAATTCATTCTTTTTCGAGAACTCTCCTTAGCGAGTTTTCCAGTCTCTACGATCCGTGCATAAAGAGTTAGTCGACTGTGATTCATACTTGTGAGAAAGCATAGCTGTTATCCCGCTGATCGCGGATTCGCTGCCGAATCTGAGATCATTGTCGTCATTGCATAATTATCTCGGTCGCTTGTTAACATTGTAACATCTTTGCTCGAGTCAATAAACGATACCTCGAATTGTGTGGCCACGATGAGTAATCCCGGTGAAGATTCATTACGCGCCCCTAACCCTAATCTTAATGCTTCTCCGACATATATAATTATACAAAGAATTATACATAAAGTGAGTTTCAAACTGAAGAATCAAAAATCTCACAACAATTTCTTATTCCGACAATCATTTCATGATTCTGTGTGGCATGTTCACGAGCAAAACACCAATATCGCAGTATCAACGACGACAACTCCACGGAATTCTCCTTCGTCTTATCCTTCTACTCTTTTAGGCCATTAGGTACATCCGTTATGCACCCAACTTTCTCAATTATCCGAACGATTTGCTTCGAGCGAGTAGATTTTAATATCGTTCGTGCGACGCGAGGTAACGAACTTTTCCAACTCTGCTCGAACATTCAGCCAACCAATTGGAAATTTTCAAATTTTCACAACGTAAAATTAAAAACTAATAAGAATTGATCGTCAACGATAAAAGAAAACAGTCGATGCGTGGTGGTTGGTTCTGAATTCTCGGTTCAGTCGCACCTAACATAGTTGATTAGCTCGTAAAGTATTGAAATACAATTAGAAAGTTGAAATGCAACTAAAAACGTGGAACATGGAAATATCAAGAAGCAGTGGGAAATACCTTCGTCATTGGCACGTCGTGTCTAAGAATGGCTATTCATTCTTTTTTTCCGCTTGTGACAAGCTATTGTAGCGAACGAGGCAGAAGATTTTAAATAAATTGCTTCCGTCCGCTTTGAAGAGGTCGACTTCGTTATCGGCGATTCGATTGCACGTTCAAAGAGAGTAAACTTCGTATTGTAGCTGCGATTAGGCTTCAAAATCGATATAACCGGAATGTGGAACGAATCGCCTAAAATATTAAAAAAGAAAAAGAAAAGAAAACAGGGAGAGAAAGAAGGGGAGAGAAATTACGTCCAACATCTTCGTCAAAGCGGGATGGTGAAAAAAATGTTAAATTTGTACCCCTTCGGGCACCTAAAATTCTAATAAAGCATAAAAAGTCATAAAAAGTAGAATCATTTATGAGAAATATGATGGGAAAGTTGTAAAAAACGTAAATGAAGGTGGCTCCAAGGGCGAATCGGAAGTTTCTCGTTTCAAACGATCGTAGGCTTCGAAATGAATGCGTGAAATGGAAAAATTCCAGCGCTATTTTATAAAGAAATATTTCCGAAGAGATTTCTCGTCTCTTACTTGGCAAGCTTGCACTCTCGAGCGATAAATTCGAGACGCTTGATTTAGAAATGTTACAACGGCGTTAGAAAACGAGTGAACGGAGTTTTCTTCGAAACGGAAACGTAGGCGACCGAGGAACGGGAAGTGCAAACAAAATACACCGGCAGCTGAAAAAGTTTCGGCAGAAATCACGCCACGTGTATAATAAAATTCTCTAGCGCAACGCTGATTACTGATTCGATTACTCATTCGATTACATTTGATTGCGACCTGGCACTGTGTGTATACTGCCATTCAAAAGTATCCGGACACTTGTTTTTTGGCAAGATGTATTTTCATTACACAATTGCTGATAAATTGCAACGATTTTATTTTCTACGATCATTACAGCTACGTAGAATATTACGTTCTGTAATAACAAAATCGTGCATGATGTTATATCTTGGAGAATATAAGAATAGATAGTATAGCTTATAATTGTATCATTTAATGACGACAGTGAAAATAGCGAAGCGAAAAAAAAATAATAAAAACGTAAATGTAAAAATGTGGTAAATGTAGTTCTTCTTATAGTAGTTAATGAATGGAACAAATATTTGCTGAAGCTTTATTTCTTTGATTGTATCTATCAAAATGTAAATTTGCACAAATATCTGTCGTCCATTTGTCACAACACGCGCCAGATTACACACTGCTTTCGTTATGCCGTAAAACTTATTACAATTTTTAAAAATAACAAACAATAACAGTAAACCAATGTGGAAATATCGTTGCAAAAGTATTCGAAATATTCGAATACTGGGACAAACGACCGTACTTGTCAATGATTTAATTATTTAACTGTTCAATTGTAGTAGCTCTCCGCACGTACGAATTAATTGGGAATTTATGTTACCTGTTTTGAACAATGTCAAAGACACGTGCAATAGATATATATTAAAATATTACACTAGAATAAAATAAAATAAGATAGAATAGAATGCAATGTAAATAAGAATATAATTTAGCAAAAAGAATAGGTCAATAATATATATGTTTATATTAATGTTTAACTCATCGAAGATCATGAAATTAAATAATGTGTAAAAGATGAGTAAACACAAAACACTATCACTAACAATATATAAATGCATATAAAGTAAATTATTGTGCTATCAAGGGAATTAGAGAAAAATGTATTGGAATAACAGATATAATAAATTACAGAAAGCCATTACACAAATCGTATTTGAAACAAATAGGATTTTATCATTGTATTATAAAATATATGAATTTCTCTTTCCATAAAATTATGGAATTCATATCGAAGAAGGAATATTCGATTGTTCGAAAAGTTTGCAGCGTTTTTATCCTGAATTTCTATCGAATATTGAAATGTTCCAAAAAATACCGTTCTTAGTTAGATACGAAAGAGAATGTGGGAAGAACATTAAAAATTCTTTAGTAAAACAGGTTGCTTCTCTCAGTGAGACAATCTTAAATTTCATAAATCCAAGAAATATTGAATCGTAACTGAAATGTATTAATATAATATATACATACAGGGTTGTTGGTAACTAGTGATACAAGCGGAAAGGGGGTGATTCTACGCGAAAAAAGAAGTCGAAAATATAGAATAAAAATTTTTCGTTCGAGGCTTTGTTTTCGAGAAAATCGACTGTGAATTTTCGCTCGGTACGCGTGCACTTTATCGCGTCTCGTTATAACGGATCTCACTGTAGATCGTTGTCTCGATGGATATCATCGCAGTTTAAGTTCGTTTTTGCCTTAACGGAAAATTAGGAATACATAATGAAATAATATAAAGTAATCGTAAAGTTTGTTATTACAAAAATTGCTGAAAATGTTGCCCATTCTGGCGAACACATACTTCTGCTCTTCTAATTAAATTTCCATGAACACTTCCCAACGTATTCGATTGTTTTGAAGTATGAAAGGCTACGATAATCTTTTCTTTCGATTGCTCGCAACTTGAGATTTCTTCGGAATGGACAATTGATTTAATATGGCTCCATAAATAAAAGTCAAGCGGAGTCGAGTCAGGAGAGCGTGGTGGCCAAGCTATTGTTCCAGCACGACCGATCCAGCCTTGGCAATGTTGGCTTAAAAAATCTCTCGCACGACGACTAAAATGTGGCGGTGCACCGTCTTGTTGAGAAATTAAACTTCCTCTAGTTCTCAGCGGTACATTTTCTAATAATTCCGGTAGTTTGTTTTGTAAGAAATAGAAATATGCTGCTGACGTTACACTTCCTTCGAAGAAATATGGCCCAATAATTAGATGTCCGATTATACCAGCCCAGACGTTTACGTTCCATCTTACTTGAAAATTAAAAGTCGATTTTCTCGAAAACAAAGCCTCGAACGAAAAATTTTTATTCTATATTTTCGACTTCTTTTTTCGCGTAGAATCACCCCCTTTCCGCTTGTACCGCCAGTTACCAACCACCCTGTATATAGTAATATAACATAATATAACGAATATAATATACCCTCGTTATTATTGATCGTGATTTTTGCGAAACGTAATGATAACTTTCATAAAATTAGAAAATCTAGACAAGGGAAATAGTGACGAAAAAAATATCAAGGGAATCCTTGGAATTTTCTTTTTGAGCCATGACGTTAAAAGACGGAATTCGATAACATAAATCGATGTTTAAAAAAATTTCAAGTGAAATTTTTGTAGTGACGCGATATTCGCCTTCAATGGGCTAATACGTTTTAAAGTTCCAGTTAAATTCAATTACTTTTGCTTTTAATTTTAACTTGTAGTGAGATTATAAGAATAGGAAGGAAGCTTCTGTAACGAGAACGGTGTATAAGATAAGACAAGACAAGAGACAATAAATGCAGATGTAATTGGAGGTCATCCAATGCCGGAAAGCATGAATAACAAATAAATAAAAAAATTATACTTATGAATGGCAGCGTACACGCGAGTGTCATCGATTGATGGTCCGGCAGCGAAATGAAAAAGAGAGGGAACAGAGTTCTCGCTCTGTCTATTATTCGTCGTTGTTATTGCATTCGATCACGAGCTCGTTTCATTTTATTTTCCTCTCTCATTTTTCTTCTTTCATTTCAACGCCGGTTGAACGTTAAATAAAGCACGTCGAACGCGAAAATCCACAATTTAAAAGTTTCTTTGTTAACGACCTGTCGTTGCTACTTGTCGCGTTAAAGGTAACGCGACGAATCGCGATCCTCTTTCGAAAGTTTCCAAACTGCGCGACTACCTAGTCAAACGAAAGGAAAGCTTACCTTCTTGTCTCTTTTCCCTCTTCGGTTACAAAATCCAAGCTTTTAAAAGGAACACTAGTCGACTAGATAAAGTTTAACTCGAACGAATCACAGTACCGTGCGTAACGTACCAAATCGCAAACACTTTCACGCACGTATCGTGTTTTATTCGATCACGTTACATTTGCTTTCAACGGAATCACTCGCGTCGTACAGCTGTCACGAACCTGACGTACAAAATTCAATATACGAAGTTCGCTCAAGAAAAGGAAACCGCGTATTAGCCGCAGAAACTGCCAAACTATAATAGTTGAAATAATTGATAGATTTAGATTTTCTGTGTTTATCGAGACAGAAACGTTAATTATATCATGTGAAAGCAACATGATAAATCACGTTTCAAGTGTTTCGTAGTACAGCGATTCTAAGAATCGATTTAAAAACCAAATCATCTTTTCAAACCTACCATAAAATATTAATCAACTGGTATTCGTCATAGCGAAAATTTGCACTTTCCAATACCACCACATCTCTGTGTCTATCTTTCGCTCTTGATAAACATCATTTAAATATCGAAGTTGCTTCCTGATTGCTGTAAACTTTGATCGATTCGTCAGTTTCTCTTGAACGTTGAATCTCAGAAGCTACTAACGGAATTGAGTACACCTCGTAGAAAGTCTTTTTACTTTTCAAATAGCCACTTTTACTTTTCACTGGACATCCGCGTTCCGCCACATCCGTTACTTTTCTCACAGGCTTTTAAACTCTTCATAATTGAACGTTCCGTTGTCGGCAGAAATCGTTGGCCTAACAGGCCTGCTAAAGTAAAACAATGAGATTGCCCGGTGAAATTAACGGCTATTTCTTAGTACACGTTGTTCGAAACCCTGGAATTGCCGAGTTTAATAACACTGTCGCTTGCGTTTCACGATATTAAATTTTATGTTTAAAATCGTAGACGATACACGTATCAAGATCCTGTTTTGACTATAATATTTTTTAATCGGTCAATTCCTCGGAACATCTCCGAGATCTTTCTCAATGTCTTTCATAAGTCGAAAGAAGGATGTTAAAAAATGTCAAAAAAAAAGGATCAATCCGAAACGTTTTTTTTTTATTATTTATTTGTTTGAATTTTACAATTTGTCCAGAAGGACATTTGGTAAAATGTTATAACTTGAAAAATATAGCATGTGGATGGTTACCCCCAGCGGGGTTCCATCTTCCAGGTTGTTTATTGTATTTCTATCGTGAGGTCTGCGGGATGCTTCTTCTTCAGTCTTCTTTCTATTAGGGTTTCATTTGTTTCAGCTACAAGCTGGTTTGGGTGTGTTGCGAGTCTTTCTTTGTACTTTTCCGCGTATCTAGCGATTTCCTCTTTGACTGTTGGAATTTTTAGATCTTTTCGTATATCTTCATTTCTGACGTACCATGGAGCGTTAACTATTGTTCTAAGAATTTTGGCTCGCATAGTCTCCATTTTGCTTATATGGCTCTTTGCTGCTGTTCCCCGTAGTGGTATTCCGTACGTCCAGATTGGTTTTATGATTGTTTTGTATATCTTTAATTTATTTTCCGTGCTTAGTTTGGACTTTCGACTTGTTAGCCAATGCATTTGCCTCCTTGCTGTTTGTATTTTGTCTATTACTGATTTGATATGCTGCTTCCATGTGAGTTGTTTATCTATGTGGAGTCCTAGATATTTGACTTGCTTTCTTTGTATTATGTGAGTGCTGCTCAAAAAGATGTTTGGGGGTATCTGTTTTCGCAGTGTGAATGTAATATGGCTGCATTTATTGGGGTTTGCTTTAATTTGTTTATCTTGTAACCACTTTTCTATTTTTGTGATGTGTTGTCGCAGTAGTGTGACTGCTGTTACAGGGTTAGTGTGCCTGACTAGCACAGCTGTGTCGTCCGCGAATGTCAGTGTTTTGCTATTGGTAATTGTTGGTATATTGGCCGTGTATAGTGTGTATCCGAAACGTGATGAGAAAGTTGGGTAAGAGGAGCGCAAGGATGAAAAAGTGGCAGAAGTCAAACTTATCTACGCGTTACACGTAACCTTCATTTTCTTCGCATTTCGATTCACCTACGGAATAATTATTCGTCCATGTCGACGTAATAATTCTTCGGGAATTCCGCTGATAAATCGGTGGAAGTTTGAAATCGAGCAAAATCCGAAGTACCAGCAGATCGTTGCTACGTGAGAACAATAGCCAACAACGATCTCGTGGTGCTTCGAATTCGTTCGGTTTCAAACTTCGATTAATTTGTCACCAAAATTTCTAAAGAATTGTTTCCTAGATGAATCCGTATCTGTTCGCTGTCACTTTCTCGTCTCCACGTTCGTTTGTTTTCAACTTGCCCGTCGCATTTCGGATAAATGATAACGTGCATTATTCGTTGCTCGACAGATGCTCTTGAATGTCCGACAAGAATTTTTCGTCCGCGTGGACGTTGAAAAATGCCAGTTTTCTAATATTCTCCTTTGAAATCATTGAAACGAACGTGGATTTCTAGCAGCAGAAACGGAACAGTGACAATATGAACATTTCCTCGTGGGAAATCATTTCATTGTTAACGAAGATGTGTCAATGGACGAGCGCATAGATCCCGTGCAGCTCCCTCGATCCTCGTTTAACATCTGGATCCGAGCACGCCAGTATTGTCGCTTCAACCTCGTGTCATGTTGATCGTATCGACAAATACGACTGCCGCTCGTCGATAGCCAATTCCCACTGCTGAATATTCACCAGGGTTAGAGATGGCTCAGAAAAATATTTAGACACCTACAGAAACTTTCTCTGCGTGTATTTTATACGTGTAAGACAAGATATGTTGAAATTTCATCATTGTAACGAATCACGAAAATCACAATTATAGTGAGAAAGTTTGAGCAGAATCTGAGAGTGTAAAGAGAAATCGAACGATATTTAGTGCAAATATAATATCACGAAAGTATTTAAACGATTGATTATCCATTGTAATTAGTAAACCTTGTTGAGGTTGACTGATAGAGGAACGAGTGGATAAATTTGTAATAGAAAAATATATTGAAATAAGTATAAGTATAGCTATGGGTATAGTGTATGCTGATCCACATCCTCATTCTTACAGTGTTACAATACAACAGGAAGGAGCACGTTCATATATTTATACTAAAGGATATTACTAAAAAGTTAACGTTGGTGTGTAGCCCTAGCTGAAGGCTACAAGAAACAGCAATAGAAATCTACTTATAGCTCCTTTGTTTCTAGACCTTGTAATGCAAAACAAAATTTATATTCAACGGCACAATAATATGGAACTCTCCTTATTTTGAAATTTTTTCACTAAATTCTATTCTCTTCGTAACGGCGGTCTGCAGGTCACGGATATACAAAAGAAAAGGTTTTTTTATTATTTAATTTGTACTTTACAATTTGTGCAGCTGGACATTTGGCAAACTTTTCTAACTTAATTGCTAAATAACATGTGGATGGCTGCTCCCAGCGGGATACCACTTTCGAGTTTGGCTATTTTATTTCTTTAGTGAGGTCATTGGAGTGTTTTCTTTTTAGTTTTCTTTCTATGAGAGTTTTGCTCGCTTCAGCAGTTAGCTGGTTTAAAAGAAAAGGTATAGAGTTTTTCTTGAAGTAATTATTTGAACGATTTCATCTTTCTTATTTATTATAGAGTATTGGAATGAACAATTGTCTTAAACATGCATAAACAGATATAACAGAAATAACGTACAAGTGATCATGAAACGATTCCCCACCAAAGGGTAAAAAAGAAGAATACGAAATAAATTTTGTTCGTCCGAGGCTTAGTATCGGAGAAAATCGACCTTGAAAATTTGTTTGATATATATATGTAGTATCGGGAAAAGGGACGTACTTGACAATGGGTCATACTCGTGGCCCTTTACAACATTGGGGTAATTGAAGGGGATCTACCTGGGAATAGGTCAGGCACATCTGGAGGACAGAGAGAAGACGTTAGGCAGTCGAGTAGAGTCAGTTGAGTTGGTCAGTTGCAGAGAGTCAGTTGAGTAGAGTCCGTTGAATGTAGTGAGTTGAGTTATCCAGTTGCGGAGAAGCAGTCGAGTAGAGCCAGTTGAGTAGAGTCAGTTGCAGAGAGTCAGTTGAGTAGAGTCCGTTGAATGTAGGAGTCAAGTTGAGTTGTAGCAGTTGAGTAGAGTCCGTTGAATGTAGTGAGTTGAGAAGTTGGAAGTCGAGTATTAAGACGTACGGCGATATTTGTAGTCAGTTTTGTGTTGAGTATTGCTTGTACGAATAATCTTGAACTTAACTCTGAATAAACTGAGATGGTTATGGGTGCAATAATAAATTATGCGGTTTTAAACTCAACAAGGTTTATTGTCTGTAGTCGCGCATACAAGCGATTCGTCGGACTGTTCGGACTGTGTGACGGTCGGAAACATTCTGTGTGTCGTAAACGATTGTCGAAGACGTCTCGGTGGACAGCCCGCTAATCGTTGGGTTCGGTCTCTTGTCTTAAGTGTTTATACTTCCCGTCGCCTAGCTGTTACCCGAGACGACGGTTTTACAGAGTATCTATCGCCACAAAACCATCCTTTCTTGTCCTTGCTCTAGATAAAAAAAACAACACCTTTGTAGGTTACTACATATATATATGTGAATATGACTAGGTATGAGTAAACAATCAGATGGAGATTATTCTACGTGCGAGTATAAGCGAGAAACGTGGAACAGAACTTTCCCGTTTAAGAATTCATTTTCAAGAAGGTAAAGTTGATTCATGTTTATTTAATAGTCGGTCTAGTACACGAGTATGATAAATCTTCAATCTTACTTTCCTCGAAAACAAAACGTCTTCTAAAAAAATGTTATTCCACATCGTCGACTTATTTTTATACCTGGAATAATATCCTATCGATTACGTTCTCCTATTTAGCCTGTAATTAGCTACGTTCAAGTATACTTGATCAATTTTTAGACTCGATTTTCTCGAAAACTAAGCTTCTCGAGGATTCGCCTCGTGATCGTTTGTACGTGTTACTAACACAACTGTACATTATTATACGTATACTGTGCATCAATATTTCAAAAAGCTCCTGGTTGCGATGAACGTCTGTTGTAACTTTTATACACATCCTAGGATTGATTTCATATTCTGGCCGTATAATCGGGTCAATCCTGTCCCACAACGGTGCGAACGAACGTTCAAGATGCCTCCTATAACGCACATAATAGAAATTTTCTCTGACAAGTGGTCGAATATTAATGTAAGTCACTGTGTATCGTACAACTCCTATTCTCTGCTGCTTCCCATTTCTTGCAGACGTACACCCCTTTCTACTACCTCCCTTTACACCCTCTCAATGTTTCCCTCAAGAACCATTGGTTGAACTTGTAGTCCCTCGCTTTGATATCTGCTTTCTTGCTGAATCACTCTCGAACGCGCACTCGCAATTTTATCGCTGCTTCTCTCCCTTTTTCTTCAACGTTCCCCTCGCTCTTCGCCTTCATTTTCCCGTATGAGCCGCACCATGATCATCTATCAACTATGAAAGCTTAATTCGATTCGACTTCGCGCTCAACGGTGCGAAATTAGACGATCGAACGACGCCGGCTTCGATGTATCTTTTTCGCGATTAAACGCTTCTGGTTTCGGTACGGCCACAAGCTGCTTGCGATTCAGCGTTACTCCGTTATTATCATAAATCATTTACTTGGTCGTTACTTCCGCTCAACTTAGTTTCGTTATCCGATAATCGTCCGCAGTCAATCAGTCTCTCGTCTTTTCCGACATTATTAAATTATGACGATTAGTGATCGATACGGTGAATTTAGTACGAACAGCAATAATCGCGTCCAATATTTACGAGCACGAGAAGAGAAACGAGAAACAGTTCGAATAACTTTACAATCAGATTAACATCATCTGTCCAAGAATATTTGGAGTGACGGTAAAACTTCGTTTTAAATTCTATTTATTTACTTCAACTCTATTTATAATTCCATTTATTTGAACGATATATCGGTAGCTGATGTTAACGCTCCATGGTACGTCAGAAATGAAGATATACGAAAAGATCTAAAAATTCCAACAGTCAAAGAGGAAATCGCTAGATACGCGGAAAAGTACAAAGAAAGACTCGCAACACACCCAAACCAGCTTGTAGCTGAAACAAATGAAACCCTAATAGAAAGAAGACTGAAGAAGAAGCATCCCGCAGACCTCACAATAGAAATACAATAAACAACCTGGAAGATGGAACCCCGCTGGGGGTAACCATCCACATGCTATATTTTTCAAGTTATAACATTTTACCAAATGTCCTTCTGGACAAATTGTAAAATTCAAACAAATAAATAATAAAAAAAAAAATACTTCATCGCTGTATTTCATCGAACATTTTCTATCGTCTATCCTTCGCTATCTATCGTTACCTATGGTTCGATAGACACCTAGGGGACTTCCCCGGGTGGAAACACGGAAACAACGATAAGTTGTTACGATAAGATAAAGTTAAAATACCCATTGAATTAATCAGATTTCGAATACGTTGCTCTAATACTTTTTTGCGTAGAACGAAGAGAGGATTCGATGTACATATGCACAAAAGCAGAACTGCACGTATTTTTGCACTTGCGAAAAAATATTGTCGTAAATACGTGGCTCACTTCTGAGCCGTTCGTCTTTTTTCTCTTTCACGTTTTCCTCGTATTTATTGTTTACGAGAAAAAAAAAACGCTGGCACTTGATAACGTGAACACCCTGTATATTTTCCAATCGCTGGCAAATTCCATCCGCCCGTCAATGTTAATATATTTCGCGTTGTTTGCCTTAAGCTCGCGTAATACTACGCTTCGTTCTCCTTCGTCTCGGCTATTTTCTTTTCATTAGCTACAAGTCTCTCATAAAAGACTGAAATACTCGATAATATTATCATACAAAATTTCAAACTCTTCGGTTTAGTACCATTCTAATTTTTCTAATAATTATTCTTACATTTCACATCATTTTATATTAGTTGAATATTTATTCCTTCAATGTAATTACTTATTAATACATTTATATCTTTCTATTTACGGATATATCATAGTATATCATTTTATTCTCACATACCACGCAGGTATTTCTTTACAAATATATTATAGTACGTACTATAAATTGTCATATCTCGTAGTTTCTACAAACACTTCATACAATACACAAAACACATTCGTAAAAATGACAAGCGTTCAAAAACTTCTGTCGCTATATTTCGTCTCTGTGCCTCGTCCAACATTTTGTTACATCGTTCGCGTATCGTTCGCTGTCCATCGTTGCTTATGGTTCGACAAACAGCTAGGCGATTTTCTCGAACGAGAATGGAAGCAACGACAAGTTGTTGGATTCCGATCGGCGAATTAACGAGGTTCGGAATCACGTTCCGTGCACCGTCCAAGGATTATCAAATAGAGGTTGGCATGTTTGACAAGTAGCGTTTTAATTTAACGGTGATTGGTGGATCGCTGCTAGAGATTATGGTCCGGCTACACAGGCTAAACAGTTACATCGCGCAGCAACAAGCTCCGACGTATTGTACGTATCCACTCGTGGTAAAGCTAGCTGCATACTTGCTTTGCCCTGCGTCCTTGCTAATTGCGTTCATCGGCCGGATGCAACACGATGCACCAGGATTACTAGCGATACATGCCACCGATAAAACGGACCAACGTGTGCGCCAGCGTGAGCATGAGCGAGGCCATCGCCGCGACTAAACGTTATCGCGATCTACTTTCTCAAGCGAAACCAATTAAATCAAAGTTTTAGTCGCGAAACGTCGAGCCACGTCGATGATTAGTTGCGTCTAGATCGAGCATTTCCACGCGAATTCGATATCGATTTCAGCATATTGTTGTAGTAGAAACGGTATCGCGTGGTTCGATAGCTTTTCATCGGCGCGGTGAATATAACAGAGTTTACCTCTGTGCAAGATAAATCGATGACAAAGCATACCTCTTCGACGAGTAATGGGACGACTAAGATGTAGACGATATGAGAACAGTCGAAACACAGAATTTTTCATAATCATCGATGCGTTCTACAACGCAGCACTCGTCGGGCGTTCGACGAATGTTACATTTTTTTTACAGCTTCGTTAACGACTTTCTGCATCGTTTTAGTAATATCGTAAAAATCAATTGGATCTTTTAATTACCGAACTCGGTCAATTTCTCGATTTTAATATAAAAGATGAATAATATCGCTGCGTTTACGAACTCTTGATTACTGCCTGCGGGTTCTTCGTAAAACCGATATAAAATCAGAGGAAATCCGCAATTTGAACTTTTTACCAGAGCGTTCGCCCTAAATTCGGCTTTGTCCGATTTCATTATTTCGCGAAATACCCTTTTTTATGGATAACTGTAAATAAAATTCGAATAAAAAGAAAGAGAAATATATACGGAAGTAATAGACACGCATGTTTATGTATCCAGAGAATGGAAATATAAAAGAAACCTTATGATATTCCAATTCGCATAGAGAATTCGCGAAATTAATTATTAAATTAATTCCATTCACAATATCTTTCATTTTCAACCGTGCGCTCGCCTCTTCTCTTGTCTCATTTTTAATGTTTGGAAAATGTAATCCCTGGCAATTTTACACCACTATACTGGTTAACATCGGTAAATATAAGGTCACAAGTATGTTGATAAATACCAAAAGAAAACTAATCGAGTCGCATCGTCGATGAATGTTTTGCGAGATCGGATCGAATTTCATATACTTTATGCATTTTTCACGCAATAATATGCAGAATACACATAGTATGCAAAAACTATATGAAATATTCAAAGTGCTTGCGGTAATCGTATTGCCGATTTTCATGCAGTGTCATATTTTTTTTTAAAAAGCCAGCGAGAAACGGAAACATATATAGAAATTTGTTTCGTCTATTAAGAATTACAAAAAATACCCAACTCTAACATTTAACGTATATTTTATACGTGTAGTAACCTACAAAGGTGTTTTGTTTTATCTAGAGCAAGGACAAGAAAGGATGGTTTATTCAGAGTTAAGTTCAAGTTTATT
Organism: Bombus campestris; assembly: GCA_905333015.3. NCBI lineage: Eukaryota > Metazoa > Arthropoda > Insecta > Hymenoptera > Apidae > Bombus > Bombus campestris. The sequence goes on from HG995135.1 coordinate 10,695,918, forward strand.
CGTCTAAGCAACACTCAACATAAAACTGACTACAATCGTCGTGCGTCTCAAACTCGGCTTCCAGCTTCTCAACTGACTTAACTCAAACTGCTCCACTCAACCGTTACTCCACAACTCGACTCTCCTCAACTTGACTGCTCCACTCAACTGACTAACGTCTTCGTACCACGATTTTCCTATTCCTCCTTATATTCTACAGATGTGCGTGACCCATTCTCAGGTACATCCCCTTCAATTGCCCCAATGTTGTAAAGGGCCACAGGTATGACCCATCCGGATCTCCCACTCCCTCACTCCCTTTACAACAGGCCCAGAGTATACCCCCTTTTCCCGATACTACATACATTTTTGTATACTACACGAAAAGTCCTCGGAAAAGGGGTGGGCGGTGGAACTTTGGTCAAAATTTGATATTTCTCACAAAACGAAAATTTATCTTTCGATATATATTGTCACAGCCACATATTCTCTCACATATTAAAATAAAACATTTTATTCCTCATTTTTCTATTTATTTTATTCTGCTTCATGTCCAACTTTCGCGAGACCCGAAACATTCCTTTTTTCTCGCACTCTTCTTTTTTAACATCCCCATTTTTCCCCATAATACACTTCAATCTCTTACAACCACTGTAAAACTGGCAAAATTTTCATTCTACTTAACGCGACGTGACGAGTGATAAAGAGCGCGCACAAGAGCAGACGAAAGAAATGTTAAACTTCGTTAAAACTGACATTCCCCGTGGAGTTTTCATATGCAATCTGTGGACTTCTGCACCTTGGAATTTATTATAAATGCGAAAAAATCCGCAGTCCGATGATTATATTTGGTACATGAAAAAATCCTGCATTTAGGTTCTCCAGTTAGTTTCTTTCTACGCATATACCTATTTATAAAAATATAACATTACATTGCATAAACGGTAGTCTAGTCTTGATATTCTACTTTACCCTACTTATTTTTATGGTTTATTTCTGAAGCAGGGAAAAGCCATCAGAAGTAAAAGACATAAACATGAACGTAAATTGATCGTTGAAAATACATGGCAATCGTTTATATCAATTCACTTACTCGTAACTCGATGTTAAATTCACCGCACGCTAGACAAGAAAAACGAAATCGAGGACAGAATACTGTAAACGCCGGCGTCGATAAAATAAAGCTACAAATATTTACCGATTGCTTTGAAAAGGGCAAGGATCGTCGTAAAATATACCATTGCTTTTATCCGATATCCCGACGTCGTTCTTTGTATGGAAAAAAAGGATTGAAGGCTTTAAAAGCACAAATCAAAAGCATTTCACTGTTGGAAAGGATCCGTTGTGTACCGTAAATCGCGTTACGGCCAATCGATGAGAAACGAAAGAAGAAGAATAGAAGAAATTTTTGAAACGAATGTTTTCACATCTGAATTCCCATTCTCTTTGAATATTTCCAATACAACGCGAAATGAAGATATTATGTACGTTCGCTGATAGAAAACGTTTCTCTTATCGCTATCGTTTTAAGATATCCGTGTCGAAATGTTTATGTTCCTGCATACGTGATATTTCAGAAAGTTGGAATTTCAACAGCATAAAGCATTCAACGGGACAAGATAAATACCTAAGAAACCTGAGTACACATATGATAAATATGCAAAAAAATGCATATGACATTTAAGCAAAATGTGTCAGTGTGATGTTTAACATAAATTTAATATTTTCTACTGTTACGTCGGCTGACTTTCTACCTGGGCCAGGCTACACACCGCTGCCATCCTGCCAGCCACATGTCCGCACTTCCTTGTCGCATACCTTCAATAGCCTCAAGAACCCGTCATAAATTTTACGAAAATCTGTCTAAGATCCTGCGAGCCGGATGTAGCATCTGTTTAACAACTGTCCTCAGGTTTATTGTCTATTACGGGAAAGTTAGTTCGCACGTACGATGCCTCCCACTATCAACTTTCTTCCGAGGGTCGTTAAGACCCTTCCTAGTCTACCAGTCATCTTATTAGCCAATGAGAAGCAATGTCCACTACCCTCACTTTCCTAACCAAAAATGTTATGAACAAATCAGCTGATCCCATGCGCTAGACACACCCATCACTAGCTCTCCTCCGACACAGCATCGTCTCTTCATAGTCTGTCGTTGTCCATCGTCAGGACAGTCCACTCGGTAAAGGGTTCTACCCTTAAGTTTTTCGCTGTCCGTCGTCAGGACAGTCCAGTCTGTAAAGGGTTCTACCCTTAAGTAAAAGTCGCCACTCAACGTTAAAACAGTCAACAAGCCTGTAAAAGGTTCTATCCTTAAACATTTACTTAACTGCACCGACGCATCAGTGTACCTCTGTATATTTAGTAAAATGTAATAATAAACTCTAAGTTATACTTGTAAATTCAGTGTAACTTCACTCAAACCACCCCTATTATCGTAATTGAAATAAGGGGAACGATCAGTTCGTGGCGTCGATTGCTTAATCGTAACGGGAATTTACGACTCCCGTTGACGTGCTTCCTCGCGATCGCGTCTCTCCGCGAACGGTCGTAACACTACGGAAAGATATGTCTAGGTGGTTATTACTTGTAAAAAGAAAAAAAAAGGGGGAGAGAGAAAAACTACATGGTCTGTTAAGTCTTCTCGTAGTATTTTTTTAAGTAATAAATTAATTTGAATGGTAAAGAGAAAGGCATCGACGAAATTAAGCTTCACATATTTACAAAGAGATAATTGTATGTAAGGATGTAGAGTTTTAGGGAGGGTGTTGAAGTGGTCGCCACTTCTAAGAAAACTCTACATCTGGTCTTTAGTTTTCTCAAGCACCGAAGCCATCGACAGCGCATAGACAAAAGAGTGTCGAAGACAAACCAAAAACGGTACACGTGCAACGTTGGCTTCAGGGTTTTTCAGTCATAGAGTAACGCTGCTAGCGTGCGGATCTGCATCAGCTCAATTGTATTCCGAACTTTGTACTTACACTTTTTTATTCAAATATATATGTAGTATCGGGAAAAGGGACGTACTTGACAATGGGTCATACCTGTGGCCCTTTACAACATTGGGGTAACTGAAGGGAATGTACCTGGGAATGGGTCAGGCACATCTGGAGGACAGACAGAAGACGTTAGGCAGTCGAGTAGAGTCGAGTAGAGTCAGTTGAGTTAGTCAGTTGTGGAGAGGCAGTCGAGTAGAGTCAGTTGAGTAGTAGCAGTTGAGTGGAGCAGTTTGAGTTGAGCAGTTGAGAAGTTGGAAGCCGAGTGTTAAGACGTACGGCGATATTTGTAGTCAGTTTTGTGTTGAGTATTGCTTGTACGAATAAACTTGAACTTAACTCTGAATAAACAACCCTTTCTTGTCCTTGCTCTAGAAAATAAAACAAACACCTTTGTAGGTTACAACATATATATTTTCTACCTTACAATTTATCCACGCGTTCCTTTGTATTCACATACATCCAATAACCTCAACAAGATATTTAGTCATAAATATTAACAATATTTTTGCAATGGTTCTGGTATGTTACAGTTTGTCTTGTAATTGATTATAAACAACTTTCTCATATTTGCAGTTATTAACGTATGCAAAATATAATGTTTGTCTGTAAATTTTCGTAACAGTGTTTCTTCTTCAACGTGCAATTCACGTAAAACCGCCAAATGTGAAATGATTGTTCGTAGCGGATAAATAAACCAAAAAAGCGATGTCCATTTCTTAACCGAATTCAAAACGCAAACTACTAAATCTTACGCTTAAGCAACGTACTACCGAAGTTTAGTCCAACTTCATGAAACGCTCTGTATATTCAGTGTTTCAGAAATGTTTATTTTTCGATTTCTCGGTCGAAAGTAACGAGAGAGAAGAAAGTGCTACGTCTTCTTTCTCGTAACAGCTACTTTCTCATCATAATAGAACGTTATTGCGTTCGCGCGCTCGTCTTCCAACAATTTGCTTGAAATTTCTTTACATGCAGACGCTTAAATTCTAATTTAAGGCGACCGAAACTTTTTTTCGTGGCAATTCCGTGGAATCTACCGGTGGGTTTCGTACAACGAACACCATTCGTCAATTGAAACCGTCGAAGCAATTTAGTCGAACGACTCTACTTTGTCAATGAGTTACGGTCGGCTGACTATTAGTCGTCACGTGGTGATACTACTGCAAGTAGATGAGCTGCATATGCAATCAGACCCCAGATGTTTACTCGGTTCGCAAGCCACCAGCTCCGCTCTCCTTTCCTCAATTTCTGCGTTACACGTTTGCAGGACGATTTGGAAAGTTCATTGAAATTCAAATCAGCGTTTCCAATTCGTCTAATATTCTGCACGAATTAATTCATCGCAGTATTTTCCTTGGAACTTTGACGGTACGTTATTTGGTTGTGATTTAATTTTTAAACAACCCAGTCTTAGCGGAATGGAAATATTCGTCTACTTAGTTGAAAGTTTTAACACGTAATCCCCAAAGTAAGCTGTTTCGCAAAAACCACCTTTTGATTAAATACAAAAACCGTTTTTACGAAGATGTTAAAAAACTAATATGTTGCGTAGAATGGCTAGAAGAATCTTTCGTCTCATCGTTTTCGAGTAGAATGTAACGTGAAATATCGCTGCTTGGCATTAACAGTGAAGCAGCTCAAAAGTGTAACTTTCAGAGAAGAGGTTTTCCAAAATTTACAAAGAACTATTCGCGACTCGTTTCAACTACAGTCTGTCACACAAGAGCGTGTCTGCGATATTTCTGTAAATATTTATATATTTGTAAAAAAATTTATATGAATTGAATCTACATCTAAAACACTAATACGCTATTACAGTAGGGTGTCCAATCTCCTCCATTAGCGATTATAGCTTGACATCGTTTCGGCATACTCTCGACTAATTTTTGAGCGTAGGATTCTGGTAACGACCTCCATATCTTTCGAATGTGATGTACAAGTGTTCTTATTTTTGTGATACGTCTTCCTCTCAGCTTGCCTAATAGGACACCATGCCCAAAACGAAGATTCATCAGTGAATATTATATTACTCCAATCACGATCTCTGTTTTCATTCGCCCATGCCAGACGATTTTCGACGTTTCGCGTACGCGGCACTCATATTAAAAAGCTCTGTTCCTTTCACTGTTTCAAATGAAACTGAAAGGTATTCAGCAACGCGTATTAGAGAAGTTTTCGTTTGTTTACATTCTTTTTATCTCATTCTGATTAGGTGTCAGGTTTCGCAGATATCGCAGACACGCTCTTGTGTGACAGACTGTACGTTATAAGGTTGACTTAATACAAGATATGCCACTAAGTGCGAAAGTAACATAATCTTTCACTTGTACCGTCGCAAAATAACCGGAATTGAGTCAGCGTTGCAAGACTAAGATGAGATTTACAGCGACATAATCGTTATATACAATAAAAAATAGGAACATAATGAATGACCTTCTATTCGATAAAAGGAAATTCGAAATTTTATTTGATGCCCAAAATACAGTATGTTATAATGTGAAGTTGCTGTTATATTCACGCGTAAAAAGTACAGACAGAAATCTTTTCCTAGATGAAGGATCTCAGACATACGCCAAGGATATGTCTTTCGAGTCTCGGCGCGTTTTACTTCTGAGGAATATCGTCGCGTTACGAATACCATGAGGGACAACGTTGCGTCGACACAACACTTCCTTTGCAATTTTTCTCCAACAATCTACACGGTGAAAATCTGTTGCTTAACATTGTGGTTACGAAAGAAAGGTGCAGAGACTTCGCTTAACACTTTGACTGCCACGTTGGTTTAATATGACCGGCCACGGTTTCTCCTGTAACGCCGCGGTGATCATTGGTGACCGGAACACTTGAACTTCTTACAATTGTAAAAATTGAATGAAAATTGACCTTTAAGGCATTTTGAACATAACCGATAAATGGAAGATACTTTGAAACAAAAAGTGGCCCACTGAATAATTAAACATTTTTATCAGGACATCAATAAAAAAAAAATGAGAACGAATCTTGCATCTAACGGTGCACTGTGTTTGCATCCATATCCTCGAGGGGTAATCTACGAATATTATTATAAACACACCTTAGAAAATAATCGTAAATGCTGCTTTATAATCATATAATTGAAGTTACAAGTGTGAACATACCTTACTATTATATATAGAATGAGCAAATACTGTTTACTAATATCTTCTACACGTTTCAACAATATTTTCTGCGCGTTTTGCTTACGACGAAACGACGAATGCGAATGGTTTGTTGAAATAAACGAAGCTTTGTTATAATATGTCGCTATCAACTGTTACCAAGACGCCACGGTGGTCACCCGTGACCATCAATAAGATAAACGGTCCATTGGGGAAGAATGTTGTCTTACATCTGTAGGATCTTACTGCAATTAGTTTATTTAAAATGGATTAAACAGGTGTCGGTTAAACAAGAAACGATGGTTGTTTAACGTGAACTAAACACAATAACGTACTATAATTAAGACAACTAAACAGTTAATTTGCAGCTCTTGTCACCACGGTTCCAACGCTCCCTCTCACGCGGAGCACACTCTCTCGACAACGCAATTCGCACTCCCCGACTTCTCGATTCAAACTCTCTGCCTTCTCAACTAACACCGACTGTTAATTCGTCTTTCTCCCTTAGCATCCCTTTGTCTTTCGTCTTAGCCCAACCACGCACGTGTTCCGCAACCGCTCGTGGCCAGGGTCACGCAGGCCTTTTCCGCGTAACTATTCGATCGAAGGACCGACGATACATTGTTGGGCCTGTCGGCACTTCGGCTTTCTCGCGACATTGTTTATAGTTCGCCCGATATCTCTTAAGCTTCTCGTCCGCGATACTACACATCATCAATTTATTATTATTTTGCCATTATATGCTTTGAATAATAGAAATACTCGCGTAGCATCCTGAGCGAAACATATGATTTCAGCGTGGCAGTCAAAGCGTTAATATATTTTTGACATTCTTTCTTCTAAGCTCTCTTCTTCTAAGATCTCTTTTCTAGCTTCTACACGTTCTTTATTAGATTTAATCGAATCGAAGTATTTATAACATTACGATAAATTACTCGTTTGCTCCTAATCGATCAACGCGTCAAAATTTAAATCTTTTAATTGTACTTTCTCATCGGTTTCTTGAGAGGTGGTATAAAATAAAGAAAATTCAATTTTGTCAGTGACATGCGAAAAGTGATTTCATTGGGAACACATAGAGAAGTTATAGTAATGTTTACACGCCCTTGCTTCATATTCCATATGTCCTTCTCTAAAGTATTTTCTCGACCGATTCCAATCTCCCAGTCTCTCTCGCTATACTCGTTCCAACAGTAGTATTTTGAAATCTATCCGACCAAATGTTCACAGCTGTTACGACCGATGGATGAAATCACGTTTATCTTCTTTACAGCCTATCCTGTCTAACTGATTAAATTTAATATCGAGTCTGGATTTTCGACCAAATTCAAATAATGGAAATTACGTCACACAATGTCCACTCCCGTCCAGAAGCAAACCAGTACAACTGTGGCAAATCTATGTTATAGTAAGAATTTAATAGATAATAAAATTAAATATTTTCTCATTTAAAAGCACGATGGAAAATCTAATCGTACAAGTATAAAAATTCACGATTTGCTTTCGACGCGTTGATTCCAAGAATTCTATAAATAATTGCGCCAGTGACATTCAAATTTTCACAGACTTCATTTTGAGTTTTCTAGCTAATTGGTGGAAGATATACCCGACGAATTTTGGATAAGAAAGACTGTCGATTCCACCTTTTCAACTACAACGTAACATTACAAATTATTATTCAGAAACCAATTATTATTCAGTGCGTAGCCGCTTGTGCATATATTCTACGTATAGATAATGTCTGAAAGCCAAAACCATCGCAGATTTGTGGTAAAGTTAGTTTCATCGAATAACGTTCGCTGTACTCTCATAGCTGGCTGATTCAACCGATTTGAATATCATTGGAAACGTCTAGAGCTTGTTAACGATTATTAAAATAACAAACCTGTATGGAAGCTTGGTAATTAATCAACCTCGTTATTACGTGTAACGATCGCTCACGCCTTCCGGTTGAAAAGTATCGAAACTCTTAGATCAACTTAATTAAATAATAGTAAACTGTGATGATATAATCCTTATATAATTCTTAATTCACTCTTCGTCTGTAAGTGTAGCAAATGAATTTTCAATACTTCCACTGTGTAAGCTAGATCGTTACTTTGCACGAACAAATAATTCTCGTCAATTAATTATTCCTTTAATAATCGAAATTAATTGTTTTAGACGAAACCAACAGGTGTGCTAACAACTGCAAACGACAAGAAACGATGAAAATTTACACGTCGATGGAAAATCCTGTTCGAGGAATATTATATATAGCCAGAGCAAAGTTTATTAATTCAGCTCGATAAATCGTCGACGTGCTACGACTTTATATCGTCCTCCTTTCGATCACGTCTGTTCTTCAAATTTTTCAAAGAAATAACAAGAAAAAGAAGAAGAGGAAAAAGAAAATCCATTCTCTTTTCAATAAATTTTAGGACATGGCCAGAATTAAAGTCAGATAACTTAAGCTAGGAAAACGGCACAGGCTGTGGGGTTAAATTAGTAGCGGAGAAATTCAACGGGTGACAGTTTCTCAGATAAGGGATTCCCCGTCGGGCATACAACCGGTCATAATACGCGAAATAGGGCAAGTATGCCTGGATAAACTGATTATCTGCACACACGGTCGCCATCTTTTGTCCGCATGCTCGAAAAACGCACGCTCCTCCGATGGCTTATCGAGAAACGTGGCTTGGGAAGCTTACGTTCCCTGAAGAAAGGCTGGAAAGTAGAATTTCTGGTTACTCGATCAAATTCCATTAACCTTCGTTACTTCTTCGATCGGATATCGCCCTCTGACAGAAGAATTTCTATAATTACGGAAATTATTATAATATTTCTATAAAGCGAAATTAAAGTTCGTACAATTAATCCGAAGCATCGACTTGTCATTCGGATTGATAATAATCTTTTTATTTATGAATTGCCCACATTTTATCTGTCATTTCATTTTTGTAGAAGTAGGTTGCATGATACTTGCGCATCTAAGAGGCCAATTCGATCGACTACACTTTCTACAAGATTATCGATTTCGTCTTCGATTTCAAATACGTAATTAGTATTCAACGTTTCGAAAAAGAAATCTTATTTTCATAAATTCATTTGTCAGAAGGAAACGTCAGAAATAATTGAATATCAATTTAAAAAATATTTATGCTTTTTTATGATTAGTTTAATTTACAGAGCCGATGAACACACGACTTGCACGTTTATACTCGCAACGCAAAGTTCTGAAACGAAATAAGCTAGTGAAATGATGAACGAGGTAGCTGTCGGAACAATTAACAAATAACAGCTACAATTATATCGTTCAAGTACTCTTCTTTTCAGTTTAAAAACACAATGGAAATAGCAAGTGAAAGGCTATACGTATGCGTTAACAGCAGTCAAGGGGTTAACGATGGAATTATACTATTGCGAAAAGAATTTCTCGCTAAAAAGGCGAAAAGATTCCAAGTCAAAAATCGTAGGTCGCAGCTTGCGGATGAACTGTACGATTGAAATTTTATCAAGCTTCTTGATCTTGATGTGCTTTTAGATCGATCGGCTGTCAGTAAATAGAAACTCCACGTAACATTTCATCGAGATAAACCGTAACAGTGGCACTTCTTTCACACGACTGGAGTTGCTCTTACGAGCAAATAAGAAATAAAGAAGAAAGCAGAGATAATGCAGCTTTTAGCCTCTATGCCTTTGATGGATAGCGCACTATTTGTCACGTCGCAATGTTTCCGCGTTGCATTTCGACAGAATTGCAGGAAGATCGATTGGAATAGTAAATGTATCAGGTGACAATACGCAAAGCCGAATTCTTCAGAGGATTTCGTACTATCTCAGCGAATATAAAGGGCGAGTCTGAGAAAATGTACATCGACTTTACGTCAGTAGTTCTCGCTATTCTTATAGACGTGCAACAGGTTCAATGCATTTCTCTCTTCGCACTCAGCTTTTTCTACGTTTTGTCGATACTGGATTTTATTTAAAAACGACACATTTCTCTTCGATAGGATAGTTCGATGTCATTCCAATCGTAGAGATGGGGAAAAATGGATAAACAAAAATTCAATGGGTGAAAAACGTGTTTCAACGTGAATTAGCTTGGGAGAATCCTTTTTAATTCTTTTCACCGCCGTATGCTATACAATCTCGTGCTCGCTTGACTTTTTCCTTCGGCCGTATCGCACTTACGGAATCCGAGTATTTCAATGGAAACGCTTCCCCTAATCCGACCGTACTTAACTTACGCCCATTTCGCAATAAATATTTCACGCGAGAAAGGGAATTTTATTGAAATCCAAAAGAATCCTGCTTTTGTCACGAATGCTAAAACTGAATAAAAACGAGATGGCAAGTAAAGATAGACGACGACGACGACGACGACGTTTCATTCGGGCGAACCGCCCAATCTCTTTCAAACTGTCGTGCCAGTTCGGATATACTTTAAAGACTGAAGTGGCGTTAATTTTAGATCGGGAAAACTTCCGTGAAATATCCGACTTGACAAGGTCCACTAGCCAGCCCTGTTATCGTTGGGACATTCGTTAGTAACGATATCGACGGTTTCCTTCTACTTCTCTTAATCTCGATTTACTCCTGCAATTTATTGTTTAATTGAACGAAAAGCTGGCGCGCTTCGTTAAACTGGCTCTATCCATCCGCTAATCGATCGCAATTCTCCCGATTCTTCGTACTATTTTTAATTTATCGGTTGCACGGTTTTAGATTCGCGAAATAACGAGCTCCCACTCGAAAATAACCGTCGTTATTTCTCCACCGTTTCTTATTACACGCGGAGGAACGTAGCCTATTATTAGCAGAGGCACGAGTCGTATAGTTTGAATCTTAGATTAAAAAAAAGCTGTCTTAAAAAAAGATTCATTAAAGCGTTTTTTATGTTACACGTGAGTGAAACGAGCTCACCCTCGGATCTTCTTGCTCAATTTCGCCGCTTGCCCCTCCTTAACCCTGCGAGGACGCGGTCCTAAAAATTCCCTGCTGCCGATCGTTGGAAACGACGCGACACGACGCGACCTGACGAAATCGATGAAACGAAAGATCCACGAAATTACACCGCCCCCGCGAGGACAACATTTTCGCTTCCCTCCTGATCTTCCGTGAACGAATCTGTCGATCGACCGTCCATCTCATTTTTCTAAGAGCATATACGTGTCGATACGTTGACCATATTTATTCATGGCGTGACAAGCGGCCAGTGGTGATTCAGAAATTCACACAAACCGACCTACGTGTATACGTTTATCGCTGATGGTACGCAAAAAAGGGAATGGAAAAAAAATTTACACGGTCACGCTTACTTCCACAAACGTTTATCGCGAGCTTTCTTTACCGTCTCGCCCCTCGAATCTTAAATAGTTCGAACGCACGGCACGCAATCCGTTTCAGCGCTAGAATTTATAAGGGAAACTATGACCTTTGGAGAGAGAGAAAAAAAAAAACAGAGGATAAAGATGGTATAAGTTTTCTGAAAGCCTTCATGAATCGCTGCGTCATTTCATTCGAGTTGATCGATTTGCAATTACGATATATGTGAATTTTGTATAAATTAATGGCGAATTGGTAACTATAAGCAACAAATTTATCATTTAAATATCAACAGCTCGTATCAACGGCTGAAGTTTTCCTGTTAATCCGAATCCTTTGAAGCTATCTAATTAATTCTACAAATTTTTCTTATCATTGCACATCTATCTCTCTTAAAACTAATTTAATCGCGTCGCAATATTTCGCTATACGTTTTTATCTTCACAAAGAATGAAATCATTTTAGTTCCAGTTCATTTTCTAACTACGATGCATAAAAAATAAGAAATTAAACAAAAGTCGGGATACTTTTTAGCGATAGTAACATCGCAATGATGATCGCGCAAGTGCACTCACCCTCTACAGCATGATGTCTTGTGAATGTCGAGCTAGTAGTGTCGAGACGATACGTCGATAAAAACAATCCAACCGAAGAGGATCACTCTGTACATTGCACTATGCACTTCACTGTAATAAGGTTACGTCGTACTCGTTACGAAGATTATCCACGCGGTACTTATTCCCTTATATAAGTGATTCATTAAAGCAACATGTCACTTTCGTCTTATCGATTCGAACGTCGAAGCAAGACTGCCGTTCCGACACGTACGATAAGTCAAAATCGTCAAGGGTACGACTAATAAACGTTCGTGGCGTATTGTTGATCCAATACGATGTTCTACAGTCTGTCACACAAGAGCGTGTCTGCGATATTTCTGTAAATATTTATATATTTGTAAAAAAATTTATATGAATTGAATCTACATCTAAAACACTAATACGCTATTACTTAGTAGGGTGTCCAATCTCCTCCATTAGCGATTATAGCTTGACATCGTTTCGGCATACTCTCGACTAATTTTTGAGCGTAGGATTCTGGTAACGACCTCCATATCTTTCGAATGTGATGTACAAGTGTTCTTATTTTTGTGATACGTCTTCCTCTCAGCTTGCATTTCATTAGGGACCACACATTTTCGATAGGGTTTGCATCAGGGGACTGCGATGGCCAAGGAAGTACTGTGATGGCGTTTTTCGCTTTCCATTGGGTGCAGATGCGACTTCGATGTTTAGGGTCGTTGTCTTCTTGCAATATCCATTGGTCCTCGGTTTGGTTGAACCAACGTTTCACGGATGTGAGAAGTCCCCTTTGGTACAATTTCACCATCTTTTGTGCATTCAGATTGTCTGTAAAGACGCACAAAGTCCCAAAACCGCGTGCGTTAAAGCAACCCCAAACATGCACTTTTATAGGGTGTTTTACACTTCTTTGAATCATCCTTCTTCCATGGATAGTCCAAGCACGCCTAATAGGACACCATGCCCAAAACGAAGATTCATCAGTGAATATTATATTACTCCAATCACGATCTCTGTTTTCATTCGCCCATGCCAGACGATTTTCGACGTTTCGCGTACGCGGCACTCATATTAAAAAGCTCTGTTCCTTTCACTGTTTCAAATGAAACTGAAAGGTATTCAGCAACGCGTATTAGAGAAGTTTTCGTTTGTTTACATTCTTTTTATCTCATTCTGATTAGGTGTCAGGTTTCGCAGATATCGCAGACACGCTCTTGTGTGACAGACTGTAAACAGCGCGAGCAAACTGGTGTTTGTTATGATTGAGCATTTTTTGCTTCTACTTGATCGTATAATTCACAAAAGTGTTTGATGAATGTTTACGATAGAAAAATCCAACGTGTTATATTATGAGCGTCTTATATTATATACATATGTCGAGTAATCATTAGAGTTAGGGGCGTGTAACGAACCTTTCTTTGGGTTAGACATTGTTGTTATACACGAGCGAAGATATTTACTAGTCTAATTATGATTGTGACGGAATTTGACAAGTAACCGTGGTAATTAGATACTGGGAATGTGAATGGCAATGATCTTAGACTCAATAACGAATCCACGGTCAGCGGGATGACACATGCGATAACGAACTTGACACACGCGTTCCCTGTACTAGTCGAATTTATCGGATTCATTCACAGTCCAAGTGGAACTGCCCTTATATACTCCTCTTCGTATCTCTCTGTATCCTTCAGGTCAATCCCTGTTTTTAATGAGAGTAATTTAATTACTTCATACCTCTGTTAGGTACACGTCCCTCCCGTGACCGTGGCTACGTTCAGTGACCCATTATGTCACTTGGAGCCCAAGCCCACTGTCATAAATCTCGGATAATCATAATTGTCTCAACTCATAAACAGCTATTTCTCAGTTTTATCGTTTAAGTACGGCTATAATAAAAAGTCTGGACTAAAGTATTTGGGCCTTTCTCAAACATTCCGAAAGGAAGGCTCCGATGTCCTTTCATCTCCGACATATATTAGGTCGATGGATATGAGATATTACTTTATTTTATATATTCATATTATATAATAATTTTAAATATTATATTAGAACTTTTATGCGAGTTTAAATTTGTTGCACCAGTATCGCTCATTAAATTTTATCGTATTGTTAAGTATCAACCTCGTTAAAGAAGAAGACATTTACTATGAATGACGTGTATTGAACGTGTAGATGATTGATAATGAAAGTACCAAAACCTTATTATTGATCATTAGGAATGGTTAAAGTACTGCTGAGTGTTTTTCGAGAAAATGCCGAAAATCTAGAATAAAGCGTCGAAGCTCTTTTCGAGAGAATCGACTTTGGGAATTCATCGAAAATGTATCGGTAGAAGTATTGAACAAACGTGTAAAAACTCCACTTTCTTGGAAGCAGAGTCGGTCGAAAGAATTTATTTGAAGGAACTTGTTTTTTTTTAATCTTCTTTTGCTCTGTGACGCAGAATAACATCTTGCTGGGGGTCTACTCGTATTCAGTTAGAAATTAGCCAAGTTTACGCGTATTTCTCAAATTTCAATAGCCAATTTTCTCGAAGAAATTTATATACCCGATTTTCTCAGCAACTAAGCATCGTACGAGAAAACTGTATTTTATAGAATCCCTCTCTCGCTAATTGTACATGATCACTGGGACACTCAGTATATTTATGACAATGCTGCCTCGTTGTAATACTAATTAATAAATATATATACTAATTAATAAATAATAAATAATAAAATGTTTTGTACACAAGACAAGTTCCATGCGAGAAAAATTTTCGTACAATACGTTCAAAGAAATTTTCTACAAGTATTCAAATACCTTCGCGAGTCACTGTATATAGTGGGTGACCATAGAGATCGTCTATCCTAAATTTCACTTATTTCCACCTGAGATCACAAATTCGAAAGATTATCAAAAAGATGAAACTGCGATCGCAGTCACGACTGACAAAGGAGGGAACAAGTTAATTACGTATTCACGCGGAATAGACTGAACGTGTACGGTTATGACGTTTCGTTCGTGCTTTGATTGCACACGAAGCAGTTTGTAAAGCAGATATCAATTTCGGTATGTACGGTTATAACGAACGGAAGTCGAAATAAATTAATCAGACAACGGAATTATATCGTATTTACGCTTTCAATAATTTCAGTGTCAATTGAGTGGTGGACGTGTCGAATAAAGCGACACTGGGGAACCTGTATACAGAGGATCCACGAGAAGCTGTTTATGCGCTTACTTTGATATCCAACGAATAGAAGGGAGCAGAAGAATTAATCGAAGCCAGTTAACGAAGCTCTCGTGTGTGAATATACCTATATCATACGTGCAATCTTCGGTGAATAATAGCGATCGAATAATTCACGAGCGCGTTAGCCTTCGTAAGGTTAGTTCAACTCGGCATCCCTATAGTCACTTGATATTGGAAAACTTAATCGAATTCGCAGCGATTAGACGCGAGTCGATTATAAGATAACTTGTATACGAGGATATGGGCGAAAATCTATTTATTCTATGGTGGAAGAAGAAGAAAAGAAATCGTGGCCGTTCCTTCCCATAATTAGACATTCGATTGTGATGTTTACGCTATCACGAGCCCCGGATGACGATATATGAATAATTCACTGAAACAATGAGAACGACGAATGACAGCGACGAATCGATAATAGAAACGGGCGGTAAACTCCATAGGGTAGATTCATAATTGAACCACTTTATACGTTATATTCCTTTTTTTTCTTTTTTATTATTATTTTTAACTAGAGCGAAAAAAAAAACAAGCGCAGTCGTCGCTAAAGCGGGTATCCCCTCGTGTGGCAACAAGAAAATGCAAAATCCTCATTAGCGTTTGGCGGGGCAAGATGAAAAGTAACGAGCGGCGGCTGCTCGGAATAAATAAGCTAAGAGAATAATCTAAAATGCGAAGAAGAATCGTCGACGAAAAGCAGCAGGTCGTTGTCGAACGCGGTTGCCCGATTCGCCTGGTTTTTCGAGGCAATAGGACTAAAGGAGGGTAGAATCGGGCAGAAAAGAGGGTGGTGGATGCTGAGTGAGAAAGGAAGCGAAAGGGAGAAACAGAGTGAGAGAGTAAGAGAGTTGGAGGGAGGAAAACGTAGGAGGGGGTGAGAGGAGGCTGTGCTCGGGGTGCGGAAGAGTCAGTGCGCGGCGAGGCGCGCCAGCTGCCGCACGTCATGATTCTACCCCAGGTGAGCTACGAATTTACCCAGAAACATCACAGCACGCTCTTCACTCCAAAACGGAACCGCCAAAATTCGTGACTATATATCACTAATATATACATATATGTATATACGTCTTTGCGTACAACTATTACAAAATGATTGTCTTTCACACCAACCCCTCGTGCATGAGACCAGTGTGCTCGATTGAACGGCGTACATCTTCACGTTGCTCGACTTGCTTTCAATCTGTCCAAACACCAGCACGATACATCAACCAGCATGATTAACTACATCGCTCTCTTCGTTCACGTTTCTCTTTCTTCTCTTTCTTCTACTTGTGCTTTTGTATCCTTCGTACACATCGTGCATCGTGTGGCAAAGAGATGGCCGCGACGTCGGACGAAATTATAATCGAACGATCCTCGAGTATCCGTCGGGACACAGAAAAACCTCGTTTACGGTACTAGACGGAATATCGGCACGGTACTATTAGCGTATCGTCGAGTGAAACGCCGGAATCACCAGATAGACCAAGTGGCTGCGCGACACGTCGATCGAGGATTTCATGGGAATCGATTCCCTGCACTGAGAACAACAGATCTGCTTCTCGACCGCTCGTAACGAGTGCCGTGTAGCAAATAAAAATTGATGAAAAGGCAGGCAAGGCTCTTCATCACACACACACACACACACACACACACACACACTCTCTCTCTCTCTCTTTCTCTTTCTCTCTCTGTATTTCTCCAGCCTGAGGACAGTCTCTGATGAAGCTGCTATTGCTTTCCAATGGTGGTCGCTCGTCCGATTGATCTTTTTTAACGACTCCGTTTCGCTCTGTCTCGCACTCTTTTATGGTGAACTGCGTATGAAACCAGCGAGGAATATCGTGACAACGTGCACCCTATTGCCTTCTACCAGAGGAAAGCGTAAAGTGATTTTGTACCGTGCAAACAAACTTTATTTCTCGATTCATTTACGGCGGACGCTTTGTTTGCCCGCGTAATTGACAGCCCGTCGAACGTGAATTAATCTTTTGCGCGCAATCGGGCGTGATAAATCTCCATCGGCGAAAATTTCAATTTTCACATGCGAAGACTCGGCTCTACGTATATCCAAGTTTCTTAAGCTACCTCGAGTGTTGTACAGCTACGGTTTTTCTATCCCATGCTCTTCTCCTCTTCTCGATCGATCGATTGCCAGCGATTTGAATATCTTCATTCGCCGGAGTGGCGTTCGGCAAACGCAGCTTGTTGGAACAAGATCGCAACAGGTTCTCTCTAGCACCTCGATCGTTATCGTCTTAATCGCACTAATTTATTCCTCCGGACTGTTCATTAGATTTTTCCCTCCTTCCCTCCTAATCATGTTCGCTCATGTCCTCCTCGCTTTTTCTCAATATCCTCAGGCAACGATTATTTCGTGATTTGTACGATGAATTAAAGACTCAGCCGTCAAGCCAACAATATTACAAGTGTCTTCTGCAAACTATGTGCGACGGAGGAAGAAGAAAGGCTGTGCGCGGAAAATGAACGCGGCTTCTCGACAGCGGCAACTCAATTTCGTGGCGGAGCAATGAAAAGGCATGTGTTACGGCGAGGCTGCGACGAGGTCTGAAACTTATGCATGCTACGCGACAGAATCATGCTGCGCGTCAACCATCGAAATCTTTAACGTGACAAGAGACTCGTATCGACGTAATAGAAGAAAAAATGGACGAAGAGAACGAACCGGATCTCTTTGTGATATTACACAGTCTTTCCATAATAACGTTTATTATTCCGAGTCGTTTGTTTTTTTTACGGAGGACTCGAGTTTCTCTTCGACCGAACAATTTCCTGTGCAACTTCGAAACGCATCTTGAACATCCGCTGTCAAGGAAAGTGTCAGCCAGCCGATTCTCGTCGAGTTTTTTATTCCACCAAACGGCGGGCCTCTTTGATATTCGAAATTTTTTCCAACTGCTTTCGAATAGCGATGTTTCTATCGGGTCAAGATCAAGGAAAGTTTAATTCGTTTGAGTGTTCGCCATGAAAACGTTCTTTAATTCTTTTAATCATCGTTTATGGACGCTCCTCTTGCGTGACGATCCTTTCCGTTTGCGACGATTTTAGACTTGAATTTGTAGAATTTGTACGAGTGTTGTGGCTTTTGCAACGATTCTCCGATCGTTATTCAGTGAGATGTTATTGTAATTCAATTTCGTCTGCGGGATTTCAACGAATTAAGGAAACTGTCGATGTCAGCTTTTGATCAACGCTTCCGAAGAGGAAAAATATCAATTTTTCCAGGCAGATCCACGAATCGGGAAACGCTGACTCGGGTTAATCTCGTTTGTATGAATCTGATTTAGTCGGCGATTTGGTTCAAAGAAGCGCCGCGGACTCTATAAAATAAGGAGTACGATTGCCGTCTGTCAGAATGGAAATATTTCCGAGGGTGTAACGACGTCTGAGTTTCCAAGAGGGTGAAGAGTTATTCCTGGCTCGATTATGGCATCTTTAGCTGCTGTTTCCAGCAACTTCAGCCAAGACACGCCAAAAGTTAAAGAAAAATTTCTATCGATGACGAAAAATTCCCTCTCTTTTATTCCAGTAACATCGTTCGAAACTTCGATATTATTTCAGAAATGTTCGATCCAACGATAGATGGAACTGTACAGGTGTAGCCTGGAATGAGAGGAAAGAGCTCCTTCAGGCGATATACGCGGAACGCAAATGGTATCGCCGACAAAAACGTTGCTCGATTTAAAAAGGACAATTTCGATGGATCCGATTTGATCCGACCCTCGAGAACGCCGAACAGGGAATAGAATTCAGAAGGAAAATCCCAACTCGATATCGGAACTTGAATCGTGGGTCCCCGTGTCATCGTTCAGAACGGACTCTTCAATTTTTGTCGGTGTGTGGAAAAAATATTTTCCCGCTTCAAGTGCCCCAAGCTAACACTTGACTTAACAATTGACTGACATGGTGGTCATCGATGGCTCACATTTTTCTACGTTTCTTAGAACCATTAGAACGAATAGGATAAATTTCACATACTAACGAATCTTCAACAGTGCGAATGACTCAGATAACACTGACGGGGGAAAGTGCTGCGATACGATATGGTATTTTTCAAGAATTATTTGTCACTGTATATATCCCCATCTATCGCGGCGAGATATCTAAAACACGCGTGACAATCAGCGTCTTAACGCGATGCGTTAGAGCCGAGGGAAACGCGACAACTTTGTTAGCAACGCAAATAATCATTTTTCCGCTCCGATTGCGAGTAGATCGTTCGGCTACCGATCGTGTGAAATATATGATTTAATCGACACGATATTGCAATTGACTCTGATGGTCGGAGATTGAAAGTTGGTGCGCGAAATCGAGTGTCAGGTGACGGCTGATACATCCGCGAAACGTCTACGCAGGAGCAGCAATCAACCTTTACCCATCCAATTTCGATCGAAACAATTTGGAGGAAAGTCGAAAACGCCTATAAAGTTAACCGAGCAAACTCCACTTTCTTAAAGCCCGATTTTCCCCGAGGGTCCGAACGCCGAGAGGCGTGACTTGATCCCTTATCCCAGGGTAGGAAACAATCTCTTTGTAATTACAGAGCAGCTCTTCGATATTTTTTATGGAGCATGCTGACTCTAGAAAGGTCTACCCTGCCTTAGGCATCCCAATCACGGTTGGTTTCCTAAGGATTTACCAGCTCGGTTCACCTTGCGTCTTCGATGTATCCTCTCCATCTTGGGTTGGTGGACAACGAAGAGAAGACTATGACGATACGTACAATCGATAGCTCGTAATGGATGGTTTACAATCTGTCGCAATGTTTCTTGCATTTGCTTAGAAAGCCTGCTTCTGGCGATGAAATTTTGTGAGAAATTTCGAGTACGATCCATAACTCTTCTTGGTTCTCACTCGCAAAAGTATCCCGACAGTTCTCGCAGAACTTTGTTATGGATTTTCTTGTGAATACATTTTGCCGCAAACAGACAAACTCGTCGTGATTATAACAATAAAACTTGAAAACAATCCGAGAATCTACGTAGAAATTACCAGACATTTATCGCATGCATACACTCGATGAAAAATTAGTATACGAATGGTAGTCTCAGATGTACAATTAGCACTAGAAATAGTCTCGCTAATTGATATAACCAATAATTGATTGTTCACGTAGTTTGGCGATCTTAACGAAGCCTGTCGCTTCCAATAAACATCTTGCAACTTGTATGTACATTCTCAAATCGGTTTGAAATTTCACCAATATAATGGCTGCGGTCGCGTCTCGTTACGATACTAACGAGAGTTAAAAATACTTTCCTGAGCCACTGTATCTTGTAGAATCTGATGGATTATCTGGCTGGGTAGCGATTGCACGCAAACTACTTCCGGTTAGAAGGGCAAAGGGCTTGCTGAGTACGCCTGTTGCGCGTTAAGGCCATAACTTTGCTATCAATTACCGACAATGATAGATCGACGTACTCCGGCAAAAGTGCTTGATGAGTTTCTTTAATTACAATCCTCTTCTCGTTAAGCTTCTGCATAATAATTTTATAGATAAACACGGCGATAGATTAATACAATCATCTAACTTTCTATCTTTCTTGTTCCTTTTCCTCCGCTCTTTCTTTATCTCAGTCACGTTCCCATTGAACATTTCCTAAGTACTTGGTTCTTTAGGGTGTATCTAGGTTAAATCTGAGCTAGGTTCGAATTAAGTTTCTACTAAGATTCTATCCTTCCTTCCAACTCCGCCTAATAAAGCGCATATCTGCGTCTCTACGTCTATTTATCTCCATACTTTCCCGTGTTTGCCCATCTTATGTAAGACACGATCCTGTCCTCCATTCAACGAATATCACGTTCGGAATATTTAACTCGAGTTTCCTGTTACATTGCATCGATTGTTCCAAGTTGAATTTTCCACGCGTTATCAGCGCCAAAGATAAGCCAAACGTTGAAAGCGAAAGTGCAATGATACAAATCTTTCTGCGTGTGAGTTTGCGATGACAATTTATTCCTACGAGCCGCGTTATCGTTAAAGAAAATCGACGAATTCGTTTATTCCAAACGAAACAGAATCGGTTGTTACGTTGAATAGTTTTTCTTGTTTCCTTATTACGAGTCCGACAAACTCGACTCCAACATTCTTAGACACCCTGTACACATCTACTATCTAAATATCATCGTTTCGATTAACATTCTTCCGTCGGTCTAAAAGAATTTGTAGAAGTCAGTTTACTCGGATTTCTAATCTGAAAACAGAGAGAGATTGTCAAGAGATCCGATAGTTCGATTAAATTTGCAATTAAGTGCAAACACTATTTCGATTAACGTGTATTATTTTTGAAAGTTAAATCGTGTCACAATACTCCGCTATATCCAGCTATACCATGAAAAATAAAATCATTGCAGTTTCATTTATTCCCAATTTTGTTCGTTTAATTGTAATTAAGATGCAGTTTGTGAAAGCTGGAAATGACAATTTTAAGCGATAACGTACGCGTATCGCAATCTCTAAAAAGAAATTGCATTTTCTAGGAGAAAATTAAATTCTATTGGTGAACGTTTGTAAACAATCCATTCTAGACGTAGATTGTCAAGTCGATTTCGGATTATCAACCGATATATCCGATGTTATTAATACCGTCAAACTCCCTTTCGAGCACATAAGCCGAATAAGGCTACAAGTATAGAATTACCACGGAGGTTAATCCTAATTAAGTCGGATGGCTCCTCGAAAACTTTCCCATCGAACTAGTTGCAAGCATATCAACCACGTAATATTTTCTTCTGGCTTAAACGTATCGAGTCTGCAGAAGATACAGGGAAATACGGAAAATAAAATAGTCATCGATCAAATGATCAAGATCAAGTTAATTAACGAACAGTTCATTAATTCGCTCGTTATACCGTGGCCGAACGATGAATACATCTTCTACGATAAATAGCGGACTAAGTTTCTTCCTTGTTTCAATTATGACCGCTTCGATATTAAATATATTCCTCGTAAATGAATTTCAAATTTCCATTAATCTTATCAAACATCTAACATTTCACCGTGTCTTTTACGTTTAGGCTAAACAATTTCTAACATATATGTATGTAGTAACGTAGGTGATGTGTATTTGTTGTTAGTTTCTAGAGCAAGGACAAGGAATGATGGTTATTGAGAGTTAAGTTCGTTTATTCGTATGAGCAATGCTCAACATATAGCTGACTATGATCGTCGTGCGTCATCTACTCGGTTTCCAGCTTCAACTTCACGTCTTCACGTCTTCACGTCTTCCCATCGACTTCCCAACTCCAACTGCACGTCTTCGCGTCTTCTCTGCAACTCCCCGTCTTCACGTCTTAGCCTTGACTCCTCAACTGCAACTGCCTCGACTTCTTAATGTACTCTCCTTTCACCCCCAGGTGTGCCTGACCCATTTTCAGGTAGATCCCCTTTAATTACAACGATGTTGTAAAGGGCCTCAGGTATGGCCCATTGTCAGGCACGTCCCTTTTCCCGATACTACATATATAAATTCAATGCATTGAGAAATATTTCGCTCAGAGATATTGAAAAGCTTCCAATTGCTTCAAATTGTTATCATTAATTTCATCGATGATCTAAAATCTCGTCCTTCTCCGATCTTTTGTGTTTTATGTTGATCGAATTTCTAACTTGTCTTTGTTTAACAAATTCTATGGGCAAAAGTTCACTGTTGAAAAATTTGTTAATTCGTTGGTAAAGATTCGTATCTTGCACTGAATGCTGCATGGTGTTTAAACATTTTCGTACTGCACAAGCACAGAGTTGTTGAACGATCAATTAAGCTGGACAGCTTAATGGAAAGCAAACGGTATCCCTTTTACTCAGAAAATTCGTGGAAAATCGGTTTCGATTATTAACATTTTAAGCAACAAGTAATATCTCAGAATTATTGCTTTAAAAGTTACTGTCTTTTGTATTTACATACATTTGCTGCGTTTCGTCCAAAAGCAGAAAATGTATTACAGACCGCTTTATCAGAACATTACATTTTACTGTAATTTTAAATTACAACATAAAGCGTTCACAATTATTCGAAAGTAGAAAGAAACTTGTTTTACCACGAAATTAACTTTCCATCATAGATGGGCAGTAATTTCTTGATATTTTGTGTATGTAAACACCGCTGGAAATGTACCCGATTAACTTTGTCGTACCGATGAAAATCACATCGGTGGCCGTAATCATTTTTTCGTGATGTCAGGTAATTGAATTTTCAATCGAATTTCAGGGCTCGATTTCCAGTCGCCGTTTAATTTAGGCGACCTTTACATTCGCTAGATTCTGTACTCGGAGCTAGATCGATATATCTTCGATCAATGGCGAAAGCACAGAGTTGGAGACAGCCATTGAACCTACTAACTAAAGCTCGCTATTACACACTGCGGTGTATATTCTGATACCAAGTGCAAGCTGTTGTGCTCGGTCGAATCGTACAGCTCCATTATTGATACTATCGAGAATTTCGTCAATCGAGAACCCTCGGCAGATCCTCTTTGTTTTCCTTTGTGTCCCACCGATCATCGCTTGATCGACAAACCTTTTTATCGGTATATTTAACAACCCGGAAAATAACTACTCCTCGGCCGTATATCTCATAATTTCTTATCGTGTGTAAGTCGAACTTTTCCATCTTTTGGATAATAACGCGTACTAGTAGCCAGAAACCAGTCTCACAACATGATGGAATTGAAATTACGATCTATGTCTCGATTTATAGGATTAAATTATTAAGCTTTTATAATTTCGTATTTTAATCGAACGTAGGTTTCCCGCGATATAATCATAGGTTCATTTATGGTAATTGTGTAGCATGATGAATATTTCGCTAAAAAAAAAAAAAAAAAAAAAGAAAAATGGTGGAATTCATCGAAGGGAAATTAAGAAAGTTTTGCCGGAGGAAGACACTTATGAACAATTTTCTTATCGGCTCTTGAATTACATTAGGCGGGTGCATGTGAAAATTACAATGGAGCAACGCGATATAACATTTTCGCTCTTTTCTTATAATCGTGGTGTATTAAACAAATTTTATGCGTACGTTTAAAATAAAACAATTTCAAAATAAACAGGATTACCTTTTAGTCGGTTTCATTTAGATTTATATTTTTCCTAGTTTACTGAACTCTCAGAAGTTACATTAGAAACATCCTCAGTTTTCTACAAAATCTCGTCAATTCGTCGATTATTCTTTGGTTTTTTACTTTTTTTCAATTCGACGAGTCCACAAAATCTATAAAAACCTCGCGTGAAACATTACATCGATGATAATCGAATCGAAATGAATCTTTGCACGTCTGAAATATATGTGTTTAATGCCCATTCTTTAAACATCCATCGTTATTTTTCGAACATTTTATTTCACCGAATAACACAACATTGATATAAAAACAAATAGTTACGTATCTGATTCGAGTTATGGAAACAAAATGTTCCGATTTATATGCTCGTCATCGTACCATTGCTTTCTGATAATTCCAAACTTCGTACTTCACCGTCATACAATGATCTTTCTGTTGGTTTTCCAGGCACATCTTCGTAATTCTAAAGCGAAATACGAATCGAACTCGTAGCATCTCCTCCTCGAACGGCATTCTTCTTTTTCTTCGGCTTTTATGCTCCCTTAATGATCTTCGTGATCCGAGTAACTCGCAATGGAGCGAGAGGCCGGTACGCTCTTTGAATCCGAGTAATTTACGCTCCTTGCGAATTACATATCGAAATCCATTGAGCCGTCGATATCGCTTCGATTGATCGGTCGAAATGAACGTTCCGGATGCAGCTCTGTTAACGCGTTAATTTGCTTTAAATCGACGCATATCCTTCCCCCTTTTAAAACGTTGATTTGATTCCGATTGAAAAAAAATTCAGCGAAAAATTCCTGCATTCCCGCACGCTCGATACACTCGCTGGCGTTTTTAAAAGTAACCAGACATTTGGTTCTTTTTCACAGAATGAAATTCAATATGCAAAAGTGCATAGAAGGCGTAAAATTTGCAGATGTACGTACACAGGACGCGCGTAATCTGCAAAAATATATAAAATATTCAAAGTACAGTACTCGTTATATCATCTAGTAGGTGAAATAAATCTCTACCTACGTTCCACCCCGTTAATTGTAATAAACCCTGTAAAAATATAAATTTACCTAAATATCCGCGGACTACGGTTGTGATCGTTACAGTTACGTAAATATCTTGCAGATGCTTAGATATTTCTGGGAAATTTTAATGTGCAGATATATACAACACACACATATATATGTCGGAGATGAAAGGAAAGCCGAAGCCTTTCCTTGGAAATTTTGGGAATATCCTCTAGTACTCTAGCCTAGATTTTATCATAGCTGTAATTGTTCGAGATTTGTGATAGCGAGATTGGGTTCGAGGTGACAATTGGTCGCCGAACGTAACCACGGTCGCGGGATGGACGTTTTGCCTAACGGAGGTCTGAAGTGGTTGTATGGGTTTTCCGAGAAATGTGGTTGTGGCGGCATGCGGCCTCGGGAGCGGGCCTAGCCACGTGTGATGTTGCCTCGGTGGTGCCGATACGATGGGACATACATTGTATTAATAATCAAACTCCAGGCAGAAACTGCCTAGCAACGGCGTTTGGAACTTTCTCGATGCTTCCAAACGGGTATAGAAAACAAATGCGATCGTACAGCGAGAAAAATCTCCACGAGGCTGGCATTCGTGCGATCGCCTTGGAGAGTGACACATCGAGCATTTTCGACAATCGTATTTGCACTTAGTAAAGAGTTATCCCGTTGACCGTGGATTCGTTTGAACTCAAAAACATTGTTAATAGTATTCATTAAACTTGTTATCTGTTAATCTTATTATTCGTACAATTGATTATTCATTAACTTTATTATTAATCAAATTTATTATTCATTAGTCTTATTATTTGTTAAGCTTAGCGATAGTCTTGTATATACGTGTAAATATAATCTCAGCTTTGTGAAACAATGGCTAATCCACGTGAAGAGTTGTTACGCGCCCAAAATTCCAATCTCAACCCGACATACATATGTATTCTATGTGTTTCTATATACATTCTATGAATGTATGTACATATGTATTCTCTAATCGAATAGTTGAATTGTTAAATATTTCTCAAAAATCTATTACAGTTATCGATTTAAACTAATATCAAAAAGCTAGACCAAGCACTAAGACTTCTTTTTCATTTTATGAACGCTACCTACCGGATAACTTCTCCATTGAAACTTTTTAATAAAATTCATATACTGTTCGCACAAATTCACTTAAATATCCGAATGTCTATAGAGAGTAGCATATCACGAACATTTTCTTTTGCGAAGATTTTACGAAGACACATAGAAAGTACATGTATCTTCTCGTAAAGGCGAACGTATCAATGGAAAAACTTACGTCGTGATCGTTCTTATCGCTCGTTCTTAGACACACGGATTATTAGAATTCGCAGATAAAATACACATAGCTGCAGTTTATTTTTGCACAATGATTATTCGGAGAGTGCGCAGGTTTTATCAAATCAACCCTTTCTCTGCGTCGTGTTTGATTTCTTCGCGTATTGCATCGCGTTTCTGTTCGTCGATTGATCAATTTTTTTCTACGTCGAAAGCTCTCGACAGCATCGACGATTGTCAGTCGACAACACTCTCGTTGTTCACACGAAACTCTTTCGAATGAGCAAGAAAAATAACGATGTTTACGTTCGATTCG
This sequence comes from Bombus campestris, assembly GCA_905333015.3. NCBI lineage: Eukaryota > Metazoa > Arthropoda > Insecta > Hymenoptera > Apidae > Bombus > Bombus campestris. The sequence goes on from HG995135.1 coordinate 10,722,841, forward strand.
AACGTCGATAAACCGCAGGTCAGCTTTTATAACAATTTACAACTGCGCTGTGCAATTAGCATGCAATTTATCATTGTATATAAATTACAACTGCGTGCGATCCGTGTGATATATGCAGCTGCGATGGTCCTTGAAAAATGCAGCGAAAAATAAAATACGACCGATCCCATAACGATGGGTTTTGTATAAATTATTTTTTATTACCATTAATATTAACATATAAAAAATGACGTAACAGCAACATTTTTCGTAATTGATGCTAATCTAGACGGTTTTTAAAGCATTTCTTCAAAATTGTAAACATTTCTCTGTTTGTACAAGCAACATTCCTTGGTTCAGTTTTGTTTCGTATTGTACGAAAGAGATCTCGTCAACTCAGGCACAGGTCAAAATAGCTTAGACGTGATCCAACGAGAGCATTCACAGTAGGCGATGCGGTCAGGTCAAGTGAAAATCTGTCAACCTTGGCGTCGGTTTACTGGCGATCAGGATCTCTGTCCCACAGTCAGAGAGGAACATGGAGGACGAGCGTTTAATTAAATAACGCGATTTTCATTAATTTTTAATTTTTTTTCTTTCGGTGAACGAATCAAAACGAAAAATAAAATCCTAGATTTTTGATCGTAGTTCGGCCGTATCTTTGACCGCTAGTGTGAACGAAGCTTTAGATCGTCGTACTCGAGGAAACTCGAATCAACGAGCATTTCTTGTTACCAGCAAACAAAACAACATGGAACAACTGAAGAAAATTAGCTTTAATTCTTTAAATTACGTAAAATGTTTTTATTCTATCTACTTGTTGTGTGCCTTAACGTTAACGACAATAAAACATGATCGATACAATACCTGTCGTTCAACAAGTTCAATTATACTCTTCACTGTAACGTGGTTAAAGTAAATGTTAAGCAAATGTTGATCGCGCATGCACAGAAAAATTATTCTCTCTCTCTCTCTCTCTCTCTCTCTCTCTCTCTCTCTCTCTCATTTAATGGCGAAGCTGTATTTCAAGTGGTCTGTATCTCGGTATCTCGTGTGCCAGCGTGCACATGAATTTTCCTACCTGTAACCGGCGGGGTAAGTCGTTTACCGAGATATTTATTGGTATCGTGAAATCAGAATCCAATCAGATCGTAAATCGGGGTTGACGTTCTCTTCAGCTCAAATTGATTCAGCTTTCGAGCCGATCCACGGAATTAGAATTTTACTGATAATGGCGAATCTTGCGGAACGAGTTGAATCGTTTACGTATCGCTACGCGAATTTCCCCATGATTCGTCGCCCTTTCTTTTTTCTTTTTTTTTTTTTTTTTTTTTTCTCCTTCTCATCAGATCGCAATCAGGATAAACGGGATTTAATTACGACGGTCGTGGGTAGACCGGAACTCTTTCATTCTTTTTCCCATCCGTTGCCTCTAACTGCGCTTGTCCCTCGTCGATATTTCTCTCGTCCTTTCTCTCTCTCTCTCTCTCCATCCTCTCTTGTCTCTCACAAACCTTTTACGACGGAAATTTGTTTCGACCTGTTGGAACAATTTTCGCGATCCTGAAAAACGCGTTGGTTTCTTTTTTTAAAACCGATTGTCTACCAAAATTGTCCAGGAAGGCAGAAATTCTGTCACTGAATCGTTCAAACTGAGCGACACTTGAATTTCTCCAGAGTCCATTTCCACGATTCAGACACAAACTCGAAACTCTTAGTATGAAATAGGTGCGAAAGGTGCGCAGTGTTACGCAATAAAATTGTAATAGGTAGATTGACGATTTTTATTCGTTTATAGAAAATTTGAAGGTGAAAAATCGCACAGAATACGCAGAGTATGAGGAGATAAAACATCCATACTTGACACGTAAAACAATTCTCTACGGAGACTCTAGCTTTTTAATTATATTCTCAAAAATATGAATTTAATATATGACAATAACATAAAAATCCGCGGTCTAATGATAAATATCACTGACGTTCTCATTTCATTTCTATTTAATACTTTCGTACGGCAGAACCTCGTTTGTCCGAGGCAAAGCAGTTCGGATAACCGAACAGTCCCAATAACAAGGATTCAGCAGCTATTGCCTGAAACCTGCGTGAAACCAACAGCAGCTAAAAACAAAAATTCCACAAAATTTCGCGTACATCAAAGTTGATGGCCATGTTCGTTGGAATTGTTCAATTAATCACCGCGCGGATGGCAAACAGCATTTTCGTAGCGCGTTAAGAACACGGTATTGTTTTAAGCAGCGAATAGTAATACAGTTTTGCATTACCATGAAACATTGGGAACAAAGGACTTTCGACCTCCCTGCCATTTGTCCAATTGTTTGTCGTTTAATTAAATGGCATCAACTTGGGCGAAATTAAACGAAGCAATTTACTGAAGCAATTCATGAGAATACGCATTGCACCGATGAATCTATCATAACCACGGAATTGAAACCGGATATCGTGCGGCCTGTAATACCTGACATTTTCTGCAAATTTGTATTCAACGTTATTTATTCGATGCAAAGGATGCGACGCATTTTTACATTATGCGTTGCACAGGATATCGTGGAATTTTATTAACGGTGTAACACGACACTTCTTTCACGGCTATATAAAGTTTGAATTAAATCCTGGAAATACACGTAGAAATCATGAAACATTCACTGCGAATGTATATTTAGTAAAAAATTAATATACAGCACAAATAAACACTTGAAGTATACGCATAATGAGTATTACGGATATTGTCATTAAATATTGAAGCTTATTAATGTAATCGACGATTGACTGTTTAAATATCTCTGTAATACGTGTAAAATACATATATACCTATTTGCGCGAAATATCTTGCAGCTTTGACTGAATTCCACCAATATGTTGCCATTTAACTGTGATAATGTGTTACGACATCTCGATAGATCAAAGTGTCTCATATAGCATACACGAAATACACTTATAAAAGATATCTTCGTGATATATATATTTACAAAGGATATCAGGTGTAGACAATTGTACAGATATTTTCGTAAGGCACTATATATTTTTTAAGCAAATCACGAAACTGAATTACTGTAGAGAGAGAAAGAGAGAGAGAGAGAGAGAGAGGGAGAGAGGATCGATGAACATAGCAACTGAGCAGACTATACCGCTGCGAAACTAACGGCAAGTGAGGTAGATAGATTGTTATCGAAATGTCCCCGTTTGGCTAATTATTTGCCTATCGGTCGCAGGGTAATCACCAACGTTTCGGATCGAACGCTATATCTGCTCATAAGCTGATATTACAAGCTCGATATAGCTCCTATATCACGAATCGCAGCTTCTTCGTTGTTTGCGAACATCATCCTCAATGCCGGATAATTAATTATCCGTGAAGTCTCGTGTAACAATTAGACTTCCACAAATGTCATTTAACCATATGAAGAAAAAAAATGGCTAAATTGAGGTGATTAAATAACATGAAATTTCTAATGCGAGCTTAGCGGCGTCTTAACAACAGAAATTTCACAGGTCTTCTAGCAGGGATTAACTCTATGCAAATAAGATGAATCCACTTCGTAATCCACCTTAACCAACACGATGCACGCTTAATTCAAATGCATATTGTTGTGCAAATACGTATTTATACAACATTAAGATGCTTGCAGAAAGTCAGATTACCTCGAGGAATGGTTAGAAGGCTATTTAAAAATTACTATCTAGTTCGGAACTTGTGTGAAGACGGATGAAGACTAGAATTTTGAGATGTATGAAGAATTCAGGCATCGAACGTTGCAACAAATATCTCGTCTTTATATTTCCATCGATAATATGCAGAAATATATAAAATACATAGAGTGAATTGGTTATAGCATTTGAGAAATCTAACAAATCTCTGTTTAGGTTTGATTTTGTTTAATTATGAAATTAATGATGGAATTATAAATGATACTTATTGGTAGCAAAATTATGAAATTGAAATAGCATAAACAATCGCAATCTAGGAAATTAAGTAATTGTTACCAATAATTTTCTAATTGATTTTTTCTAATTAATGCTCGATCAACGATATTACGGATATTTTCCATGAATTTCATTTGATAAAATGTAGTCAACAAGTTATTTCATCGTCATTTCCACCTGCATTCGAACAAATATTATTTATAATTTAATGCTTCCTTCGGTGTATCAATAATCAAGTGATGAATGGATCGAGTTTCTTCACTTATTATAATCGTATTATCTCTGTCATCATGAATAGTTTATGATGCTCCAATGAAACTCGAAATCACTCGAAGATCATAAGTACTAATTGAGGTCGTGTCAATAGCGTTCGATATCGGTCGAAGGTAGCAGGGGTCATCGAGGTCGCGGATTAGAGTTCACATTATGGGATACTATCATCGATATATACTCGAGATCTTTCAACAGTGATTTCGCAAATAGATATTGAAATTCATCAGTGTTCCTTCGATATGAAATGGATACAGAAAATATTCACACACACTCGTATTTATTGTAACAATTAATTAATTAACTAGGTTCAAGTATATTAAGTTTCATATCACTTGGTAATACGGTGATATGAATAGAAAAATTGTTACTATGAAAATGAAATGGAGAGTCTGATAAAAAATGCTATCAATATTTTGTGTGGCCATTGTAGAAGGTTCAAAAACTGTTACGATTTTCAAGATGATCTGGCAATCTTGAAAGAAGTATTATATGTGGTACGAGAAAGTCTGAGAGGCATCCATTACTGGCTATTACGCTTAAAGAAACGTTTGCTCGTATTTTATTCCAGACATACAGTGCTTCGTAAGAGTACCTATTTCAATATTTACCATAAAATTTCTTTACAAATATATTATGCGAAAATAAAAGGTCATCTGCTCTTTTTCTATTTCTTCATTTTTTATTAAGTCTCCTACTTTTCTATCCTAATTGTGGGAAACTTTCGTGGTGTAAACAGGTTTCATTGTTTCAGACTCGGTCCTTAAAGATTACGAATTTACGTTTAAACGATATTAAACATTATGAAGTTTTAGATCATTCTTGGCCATCGCCTTCAACATTCTCTATCATTTTCGCAATGTTCAGACTACACGAGGTGTCTGTACACAAGATGGAACATCTTCTAGAAATATCTTCCAGAACTATCATTAATACAAAGATAACAATTGCGATTAGTCGTAATTCTGACTTTCCGGTTTTACACAGAAATTAATGCTACGATGTTCCTGCACTGTCAAAATTCCCAAAGAATAGAACTCAGTCGAGTTACCTAATTCGTTAGGACTCTTGACACCTTTCGCAGTGAATGATCGTGCGGATAAATGAAGGCTGGCGTATTCTCGCGAAATGAAACTGAAATTTCTACCTTGGTTTCGCCGTTTTTTTTTTTTTTTTTTTTTTTTCACCTATCTAAATAAGCGCATAAGCGCAGGTTACACGGGCCAAATGGAATCCTTAATAAGTGGTCAACGTTTCTCTTATTCAGAGATACGAGTACCTGCCTTTCATTTGGTCCTGGCGAGTCGCTTTGATACCGTTATAGCTAATGTGAATTAAAAGAAATCTCATGGCGAACATTCTCTTCCTCCGGATAAAAGAACCACTCCTGGTATTTCTTTTCGATTACCTTCGCTCCACCGAAGATGCCACTTACGAACCGACCACACTAAACGAGAAGATGCGCTATAGCCGTGTTCTTTTGTAAAGCAGTGAACACTATAACAGACTACTTCCTTGTTGCTGTTCTAAACGGTATCTTCGTTGATTGGAAATTGGATAGGTTCGATCTGCTCTTCCATCCCATCGATTTATTCAACGTTGTATAGTACAAAAGCAATTTCTTTTCTCTAAGAAAGACGAATTAACTCGTCACTCGGGTTCTGTTATTCCATATGAATTATATCTACATTTACAAAGACTGGAATCGACTGAATTGAGATTGGTTTACCTTTATTGCGTATTGGGTTGAATAATAAGTTTGTCCCTTTCATTATTTTATCATTTCGGAAGATGTTGCAAGCGTTGTTTAAAGATACGTACATCTGAATTTTTTACCAAGGATATACAGGGTGAGTCGGTAAAAACTACTAGCTGAAATCAATTGTTAACCGCTGATTTTATCAAATAACGTTTGTAGTAAAATTGATTGCATTTAAGAAGCCTGATCGGATAAGTACACGTTGATTTTTTAATATCTTACATCAAAATCTACTTGTCCGACCAGCATTTTTAAATGCAATGAGTTTTAATAATTAAATAATAAAATCAATAAACAACGAGTTATTACAAATGGTAGTTTTTACCGATTCAACCCGCATATTTATAGAAGAATGGGATAAATATATTATTACGCCAGTAGCTACTAGCCCGCGGCTTCGCTCGCACAGTATTTGCCCCTTTAACAATTTATGTTTACTGCATTCTATTTGAACACCCTTTAGAAGCTGAATTTCAAAAGACACTCGAACACGCGTTTGTTTATCTTTAATAAAGAGTTCGTATGGCGAGTTTCACGTTTCCAACTTTATCAACTCGTGGGATATAGGTATTCTTTTAAGAAGAAATGCATCCCTTTTTTACCCCTTTAGCGTAGATATTTCGAAAAATCCTTTCTCGTCTCTTCTCTACGTCATAAAAGAAATATACTGTCCAAATTTCACGTTTCTAGGTACAGCGATTTAAGCTGAACGTTGACGAGTGAGTCAGTCACTTTTCCCTTTTATATGTATCTATATAGAATACAAATTTAATCAGACAGATTTCACATGAAAGTAACAACTCGGTAATTATTACTCGACCTACGCTTTTGATTTCCGATTTTTTTTTCTTTTTTTTTTTTTTTTTAACACAGTAGGAATAGATAGATCAATTTTAATAGCAAGGAATATGTTAAGCGGAAAAATTGTTCCAACGCGTTTCGAGAAGAATCAGATTTCGTGTTCACTATGACACGCGTAGCGAGAATATCATGAAAATCTGTGACCTCGCGTATCGAATGGTAATTAGATAGGAATATAAATTGCACGCGTGGTTTCACGAAATATTAGGATATTTGTGCGTTAGCATAATTTATCCTAATGCATACACATCAATGGCCTCTCTCTCCTTGATATTTACTAATTGCGCAATCGAATGCAAACCGTATACGAATTAATATAACATGTTGCTAACAGAGCAGTGATCAAAAGGGAATTTGGGAAATGGCAGAGATTTCAAGAAACTTCTACGAATATATCTAAGTCTTTCTGCTTTGAACAATGATAGTTATCAGTAGAGCGTGGAAATTGACGCATTTAGAATATATGAAATTTGAAAGTGTAAAGATACATATAACGTACATAATATGCAAAAATGTACAGGATATTCAAAGTATAGCACTTTCTAAACTGCAGCACCTCGTAACTGTAAAACCACACTGAAACTTTTCTTCTTATACAGGTGCAGGATACAACACGAGAAAATCAGAGTAGAAAGTTCGTAAAATCGAAAAGTTAAGGCTATTATTATAATTTCGTTTCATTGTATCCTGCATTGAATTTTTAATGAAATATTCTGTTACGCTAATCTTAATCACGGCACAAGAATAATTTTCTACCAACAAAATGTAAAAATGGAAAAGTTCCGGCGATTTTATATTTATGAAACGCAGCGTATTATTTAATGGATGAAACAAATCTCTGCTCAAGTTCCACCTCTTTCATCGTATTCTCAAGAATATCAGTTTGTATAAACGTTCGCTGTATAGTTATCGTTATTTGAACGCAAATAATAATCGCAACACTGATAAGACGCTGTGAAGTTAACGTTACTGTAACGAAGACGAAACAAAATTCAGGATGAAAACTCGCGAGAACGAGTCACCGAAAATAATACCACAGGATCTTATCTTTTGTGATTAAGACAACCCTTACAAAGTTGCCTCTTCCCTGACATAGTTAAAATGTTATCTAAATCAGGAAATGCTGCGAAAATCCTGTCGCTACTTCCGATCATTAAACAAACTTGCTCCAGATTAGTCCTCGAATATCCACGATCGAACGAAAATCAATGTTTCGCGATTGCCATTAAAATTAAAACGATTCGCTCGATCAAATCTCGTTTGGTGACGTCAACACTTGTAAATACCATGGTACGACATTATAGCGAAGCGGTAAGTAGCGAGTGATGCGATCTGAAACAGTTCGAACTAGTATCGTGTATGTGGCGACAGATTCGAATTACTTCGAACAACATTCGAAGCTTAAAATTCTTAAAGGTCTTGACTCCTAATTTGAACGTTTTCAGATCCCATCGCTACTCACCGCAGCTTTGTTCGACGCAAATTATTTTGGATTAGTTCTTCTTAACGTTTCCACTAACCATTATCCTGGGACTATAATATTAGAACGTGTAATAAATTCATTGATATTTTGTAAAATGTGTGTGTGCTATTTTTATGCATATACGATCTCTTTAATCAGTGTTGTCCATTACGTTGTTCTATTATTTTTGCACACGGATTATCTCTTAGCTACTATCGAAAGAAGTAATACTGTAATATACCATCATGGATGAAATTTCATCTTGCTACGTTTGTTCTTATCTCAGAAGGCAATAAAGTCAAACAAATGCAATGAAATTTTGTATTACCGCTCGCTATCACGTAGAAGGTAGAAAAGTTGTTTGCTGGCGATATCGAAGCAAAGTTTGCACGAGGTGAAATTTCACCTATAATAGACTCTAAGGGTTAAATTGCTTATTTACCCCGACACTTCAAGCTTTTTAAAAAGTGTGGTAGACTTTGATATTCTTTAAACCAGTCGATATTTAGAGAAACAATTTTTCCAAATACCGAAACGATCGATATATTCCGAGGGTAAAAGTATAACAAACAATCCAGTAATTTGAAACATACGTTGCACTAATATAGTAACAAACAATTCTCTTTTACGAAGTATAATGTTTGTTTTTCCTGTCGTTGAATGGCACAATTATCATTAACATGTAACGTGTTTATTCATTGCAGTTAACATTAGTAAGATTTCTATAACACTGCCAAGATGTAAAACTGAAAAACGAATGAACTTCGTACATAATTTAATACACGGAACAAAGATATTGTGCACATTTTGCATACTTTTCGAAATTTTCGACGCTATTTAGGATGAGCTTAGTTCGAGGATACTGTAGTTACTCGCTTTGGCTTGCAAAGCTTTCCATTATGAGCTTCCATTATGAATCTTTCCATTATGAGCTTTTAAGGAGGACCATTAAAAATGAGTAAAGCCGCCGAAACTTTCGCTAGACCCAATGAAAAATGACTTAAAACGGGAAGGTTTACTTCTGCTACGAACAAGAAAATACGTGTCCTTACCGTAACTGTCGAGTTGCCAAAATTAATATCAGCTACCGCTACTAAAACTTGGAGATGATACATGTTGCATAACCAATTGTTTATTCTCCTTAGCTAAACATCTTGGTATTCACTTTGACACTGTTCTCTAAAAATATTTTGTTTTTCATGCACAGCCCATGGCGAGATTGCAACGAAAAGAAAGAAAGGAGAAATTATCGCGCTTTTTCGGTAGCGTGTAATTAAAAGACTTAATTGAAAAAAAATCACGAGCTAGCTTGTTAATAAGGTTCCAACGAGCTACGCTGCAGTAGAGCTATAAACGAGAATTTGCTGCTAACACCGTGCATATTCATTAAAATGAGACGCACGTGATTAAAATCGAGTAAACGCGAACAATGAAAATCTATCCGATGATCTTTAGGTTTGTTAATATTTCAACATTTAATAACGAATTTCACATTAATACGTCTTCAGATTCCCGTGATCTTCAAACTCTAAATTATCCGACTACGAGAATTATACAATCGTAGAATAGAAATGTATACCCTTTAATTTGTAACTTGTCAATTTGCTGATATTGCTTGGGAAATTATCGAAATTATCGAAACCTGCAATAGTATAATCAATTACAAATTGACAACATTTTTCAAACACCGTTCTCTTCATAAACGCAGTAAAAAGTTAAAAATAATCGCAATTGTTATGCGTGACTCTCGCGGGACGTGACTCGCCTGAATAAAACCGTGTGCGCTCTATCTATTACTAAAATGATATCAATCGACAATTGATCATGTTCACCCTACTGAAGCATCTATTCTGTCATTCACGCGTAACGTTTAACACGCTGCAACTTGCATAGGTTAGGATGCCTACCTATTTAGTAGGTTAGGTTGTCACTATCCATTGCGAGGTTAGGATGATACCTATCCTAACCTATCATTGCATAACATTGTGACAGTGCCGCTAATTACAAGTTGCAGCGAGCTAAATTTCGCGTGTGAATGAGAAAATGAGTTAGTACAGTAGGCACGAAACCCGATTAATTTTGAGATTGTCGATTGATGTTATTTTAACAATAGATAGGGCGCCCACGGTTTTATTCAGGCGAGCTACGCCTCACAAGAGTCACACATGACAGAACGTAGATTATTCCTTACCTTTTAGTGCGTTTATGAATAAAACCTTCTTTCTACATTTTTATTTCCTACTGTTTAGTGAATTTTTGAAACAATTTTTAGATTATATTGATCGATTTAACGACAGACACGGAAACATACATATACAAGAGGAAGCTTGTAACGTACAAATAAGAATTGATTTGACCCAGTTTGTAAAGGAACGTTGAATTGAATAGAATACTCGTGTACGCTGAATCCGGGCGCAAGAAATCCGGACAAGTAGAAACGTGTGGAAAAATTTGTCAGCTTCAAACGTATCAAGTTGAGCGAAATCTTGTAATGAAATAACAGCAAAAAGAGCTTGCGGGGAAAAGGCAGACTATCGATAGTTGAGAGAAAAGTAAGGACGTCGAAAAGATATCTATTGCGTTTCTTGTCTTTCTTAGTTTCCTCTGCTAATTTTCCAGCCCATTACATTTCTATTCTGTAACTTCAGCCAGCGGCGTATCATTGGAAACCCACCGACTGAGACAGCCGCACTTTGTTATTTTCTGCAATCGAAACGCGCAAATCCATCGGCGTAGCGCTCAATAGCAGCTGCACGAAATCGCATTGGAAAATAAATTTCATTCAGCTAAGAACAAACACGAGCCTCGCGCCAACGATACTTGGAAATTTTCTGATATTACTTCCTACAGTGATACTGTAGTTCCAGGCATTGAGAAAATTTCTTCTTTTCTTAAATATTTCAATATCATGCAAAGAGTGCATGAATTTGTGACTACATCTTGCAGAAAATGGCATACGCTGTTGCCCGGTTTTCTTTATCATTGTTTCAGTGCCTGCTATCGACTTCCATCATTCATTGTACAATGTACATATACAACATACTTAAGACGTAAGAACACTTTGTATCTCCACCTTTGTACGTGTAGAAATCGAATTTTCTATTTTCTATTAGAATTAGTCCATGAAAAATATTGGCCAGTAGTATTTCGGGAATTACAAACTAAAGGAGATTGTACTGGAATAAAGGAAAAAATGGATAGGTTTAACATCTCTTTTAACAACTTCCTTCCAGCAGAAAGTCAGTGATTTTCATCGAACCCACGCTTTTTAATTAATATCTAAATATAAAAAGTCAAGCCCCGATTTCATTGAAGTTTCCAAGAAGAAAGATATAAAATTATTTAAGAGAGGAAAAAATGCCATAAGCAGGTCGATAAATAAATAACGGATGTTTGAATATTTGATTTACAGCTACGGTGTTCCATTGGTTTGAAGTTTATGAAATCGAAGTAAACAATTGCAGCAGCGTTCCTCCGACAATAGAAGCGGCTTTAATATTCATATTTTATATCGCGTCGCTGTAGATATCACGACTATTAAAGTGATTTTTCCCTTTCTGAGAATAGAAGACGGTGGAAACGACATGGTAAAACCGCGCTTCTTTGTTTACTTTCGTCTTCGCTGGAAAAAATATCCGCCCCGAAGAATAAACAACCACCGAGAGGGTAAATGTAATTTCGGGGGCTGAACTTTAAAACTTGGCCTACGGGGGCTCATTTATTTATTCATCTCTTCATCCAGGCATCGCATTCGTTGGGACAGTTTTATTGTTTCCCGCGTGTTTCTTCGACCACCGTCCGTTATCGTCCGTAATTTGTAATTCGCAGCGACATTTCCTCGGGTTTACAGCTTCTTTTCTTTCATAGCTGGCAAATAATACGAAACGCGTTTCGCGTATGAAAAGAAATTACTTTCGAAAACGAAGCGCCATCCTTCAAACAAAAGAAACCGAAAAGCCAATTCCGACCGATTTCGCGGATGTTCTATCACATTCGTTCGGCCTTTGTAGCAGATAGAAAGCTCCACTCGCTGCATTTCTTTTAAATTACACTTCAAGAAAAGTGCACGATCTTCGAAGCAGACGTTAAGCACACTTCCTCTTTATGTCTGTTTCAAAGCTCACGGTACAACGAGAAAGCAACGAGACTACCGCTCGAGCTTGTTTCTGACAAGACGTAATTCGATTATAAAGGTATAGAATGATCAACAAAATGATTTTACGTTTTATTATTATTATACCTGTGTGTGCTAGAATATTACGCTACCCTCCTTAATTAAAGTATTCTTTCATTTCTCAAGATATCGTAAAATACTTGAAGTTCTCTATGTTTCCGGCTTTTAAGTGTAACTTTAGAAATGATCTAATTTATTCGTCGTAACTATACTTTTCATATAGCTCTGTTAGTTTATAATTTTCTGTGTATCATCTACTAACGATAAGTTGAACGATCCTGAAAGTGTCTGCGCACGAGACGCAGCATGCTCGTCATAAGCTATCATTAATGCAACGTGTAGTTTAGTTATGATTTTTCTAATTCTACGTGAAATTGATGTAACATTTCACGGCCATTAGCAAAATCCTGAAACCATGTAGAAACGAGATTCGTAAGACATCGTCACAAAGTACGAAGACGAAATATCGACTGACGTTCTAGTTTCTTTTTGAGGTACAGTGTATCCGCTGATGAGATGTACCGCTATTTAGCAAGTTGCATCGAGCAATTTTCAAGCGAATACGAAGCTTAAACACATATTTCGTAGGCAAACCTGGTCGACTGAGCAAAAAATGTCCTGAAGACTTTCGAAAAGAAATTACTTTTCGCTCGGCTTTGTGGCGCTTTTTATCGCGAAACGTAACGAATTTCTTTGGAATCGAAAGAAAAATTGCTCTCGAGTGTCGTTTTAATAGCTACCCTACCGTTTCCTTCCAACTACGGAATAATCTCGCGACTCTTCCGACACCCGAGTACTTGACCGAGAATGCAAATATTACGATGCATCTCGTAAACTCGATATTCTTCTCTTTGTGGTAAAAATAAATATCCCTTTATTGCTCTGGTTTCCTCTAACGGTTTGCATTCTGATACCAGAATTCCCAAAGTAAAATATGGAGAAGCGCATCGACTGGATTAAATAATAGATTCTCCATTGCCTGCCCGCGACAGTTTATCTTCGATTCCGCAGATTCTATTTGCAGGCATCGTAACTTGGTTCCAGCACAATGCTCTTTTATATCCTTCCTCTTTTCGAAGATCAATGGCTCATTCTATTGAGATAATTAGATTACGTTTTTAAAAGGTTCGGATCGAATTGAGTCCCGTGACCAAGCGGACCTTTCGTCATCTCCCGGAGAATGCAAAATCAACGATTGGGAGGATCATGATTTCTTTAGCCTCGGGATTTCTTACGTTTTCTGATTTTTTTATAAGGTCTCTTCGACAATTTCAGTCGTTATCACAATTAATTCTTTGAAAGAACTCTCATAAATTTACCGGCCACGAGTTGTAGCTTGTAGGATTCTGTTAAACAGCTTTTACAATGTTACAAGTTACAAGTAAAATCGCTGATATTCCTGGTATACCTCGCAAGCATTCGTAGCAATATCATTGCCGTACGATATAAATTGTTCATAGAATTTATTAATAATCGTATACCCTGTAAAATTTTACTAATAGATACATAAGATTAGTTCAATGATGAACAAAGAAGAACACTCTGAGCATCGGATACGTAAATTGCTCGCTTGAAGCTCTTTCTAGCAAATGGATATTAATAACTATATCGAGCACGATGTTCTCTTTTCATGTGAAATTTATACATTCGCTGTCTGATAACATTGTTGAAGAGTTAATCGATCGTTTTCCCAAGATAAGTTCAACATTGCGGAGTTCAGCTTGAGCTCATTTGTTTCTCCACAACTAATCCCTTTTTGTATCTTGTTCTTTAAATTACGTGGAAGAGCGCCTATGGCGAACTACTCGAATTCAAGATCAGAACAATTCCTTATCCAAGACAGGAGCCCGCTTCGCCCTAGGTCGCCCTACAAAGTCGGCCGTACTTACGAACTTCCTAATAAAATGTATTCCACGATGAAAAAAGTCGGTCTTGTAGACGGAAAAACAAAAAGAAAAGTGAAAAATTGCCCGCTAGGTCCCAGAGCACCTTACGCTCGTGCAATACAATCTTTCTTCCACCTCTTGATTTTTAAAGAGAAGAACCTGATTTCGCGAAATATAAACGCCATTAAGGAGGGTTCTTTCGATCGAAAAATGGAGCTAACGACGCTGCAACCAATGGGAGGAAATTGATTTTTCTTAAAGGCGAACGTCCAGCAACTGTTATTGTTTCCCATATTATCGCAACTTCTTCCATAAATTCCCATACGCACGGTTTTCATGCGATTGATAAATCTTCGTGTCGTGCGTGCTGTTACATACACGAGGGAAAAGCGACACGACTAAAAAGCAACACGCTCGCGATCGATATTCCAATTTTGCAGCGCGATCGATCTGGCTCGAACCAAAATAGAAGTCTTTATCGGATGGACGAGAACGTCCATGCGATAACCAGTCTTCCCTCTGTACTACTGGTGCATTCGCTGAAGACGGCCGACGAAATTGAAGCTGATATACTCTGCGTTTCTACGAAATGCAAATCACAAGAATCTGCGAGTCCTTTCTCCTCGGATGTCGCGTTCTCATTATCCCGTTCGTTAAGTCTTCCGTCTGTCGCACAGCACGACATTTGAATAAGAAACGAGGATACTGGACAAGAAGCAAAATTCACCAGGTTCGCAAGTTTTCGCATTCCTCGGCGCGTCATTTGAACGAGGATTCGAGACAAGGATAAAGAAATACGTATAATGGGCAGTTTTCCTGAAATTTGATATAAAGGAATCCGACGTGAGTAAAAGCCTGTTTATCGAATCTCTTTGTATTTCCCTCGCTGCCTGGCCCCGTTGAAATATCTCGAACATCTATTTGTCTAACTTTTTTCCATTTTCTCGTAAGTGTCATGCGAAAATCAGGGTTTTTTTATTTTTGGAAAATTATTATTTACATTTATATTACTTGCTCGCAGACAGACAATATCGTCGAATAATGAGATCGAAATGGAACAATGATTACTTTGATTTTTGTCCACCGTATGTGCCACTGCGCGCCGCATCGATCCTGTCGAATAGAACGTTCGCAATGGATTTGCCAAGAAACATTACCCATCGTGAATGTTTTATCGACATTTGAAATTCCATTGTTATAGCCTGTAAACGGGAATTGCTCATCCATTGGGCGATTGGAAATGGAAACGGAAGCGCGAACGTCCTCCATTGCGCGTACGATCATCTACATATATCTTCTATCTCCTGCGGGACACAGGCACGAATAAAGATACAATACTGTGCAAAAGTTTAGACGATCGATAGTGATTTCGTAATGGCACCTAACCGCTAGACTGCGGATGTTTATGCAAATTCATACTTCTACGAATACATCTAACAACATACAGATATACAACTAAGCTCGGATTCGTTTCACTCGCTAAAATATCATAACGTGGGTCGTACTTTGAATGTATTATACATACTTTTATTTAGAATTTTGTCCGAAAAGTGTCTTTCTTTTACAGGCACGTCTTTTACAACGATGCATCTTTATACAAACATGAAACCTGATCTGTCGAACGTTGTAATCCTTATTTTGATAGAACAAAATGGATCATACGTAATTCGATAAAATAATATAAAATGGAAAATGTGCATCCATTATTTCGTTATAAAACGAAAGAAACTTTTCGGACGACCTAATATTATGTCTGTATATTAGCCTGTGCATTTTGACGGTTTTAACTTGCCCAAAAATGCAGAGAACACAGTAAAGAGAGTAACTGTATCGATAACTAAGACTTTTACAATTAATGTTTTATTTATCGTTAACGCATTCCTCTGCTGAGCTGCGTTTCATAGAACACGTTATTTCCGTTTGTTTTTATTCTCTCTGTTCTTTCTTCGTGCCTCCCTAAGCGGTAATCCTCCGTAAGATGCGTCTCTTATCAGCCCTTTAGGAAATTAAAGTAAAGCTGGCTAAAGTGTTTCCCGAACCGACGAAAGTGCACTATACGTTAGAGGGGGTAAGGATAAAACGATAAATCGAGTTCGTCGGCGATCAGGGGATGTTGATAAACCAAACCCCCTTTGAGGTAAAAGTTGCCCTTCCTTTCGGGACACGAGGGAGATCGATCTCTGCACGTAAGCGAAATATGCTTTCGAAATCTGAATACCAACGAACAAGGAACAATGGTAGAGTTTATTTAACCCTTTGATTTTACTTTTTATTGTCCACTTCGAGCAAGAAGCTTTACCCTTCTGCGAGACAAGCACGCGCTATCGTTCGAAAGTATACGGACACCTGTTTATTTTTAACAAAATTAAACTTAACTAGAAAAATGCAAATAGAAAGCAGATCGAGTACGATTTTATCGTTCGTTAGAGCCGTCGTATCGTAACACGATGAAATTTATTCTTCAAAATTAAAACAATTTGCCATTTCTGTGGAACGCTATGGAACAGTTTTGTTATTTAAAGAGTTCGTTATTTTCAGCCGATTTGCGTCATTCGATCAAACTACTGACAACGTAGAGAAGAGGTTATCGTAATATTTAAAACTTTATTGAAATTTTAAATTTCAATAGATCGTGCATTTATTAGGTTCGCACGGATAAAATGAAATTCATCAAGGTTTAAATTTGGCGGTTCAGTATTACTCATTAAATCTGGAATTTCAAAGCGTGTACAGATTAATGAGCGGTATTTTATCTACATTTATGAGCGGTACTTTGACACAGCGCTCGTGACAGCACTTTGCGATTATTTGTCCAGCCTCTGTTGCGCAGCCTGTATTTAGCATTCCGACGTATGAAAACATTGTAACGAGAGACCATAACGTCCTCTTCTAACAAAATATTCCATGGGATAATCACTAGCTGGTTAAAAAGGTAATCTCCTTATAACACAACCATTTTCTCTGGCGTCACAATCTCCTTTTCAATTCAGTCGAAAAACATTTCCGCTTCTACCTTGAGGGAAGATACCATACGAAAAAATTCGGTCCAAGTATATTTTCACTTCTACCTTGCGGGAAGCTATCTTGCAAAAAGATTCGGTCGAAGCATATTTCCACTGCTTCCCTGCGGGCAGATATCTTCCGAGAAGAATAAGAAGATATGGGGTTGAAAAAATACGCATACTTGGTGATAGCGACATAGTGAGATCGTAAAGTTGGTCAGCGTTTAAAGTTTACAATTTTCGATGACCGTAACGAGCAATTTGAGATTCATTGGATGTCGTAAGAACATAGAATCTCATTCGGAGCTGTGGAACACAGCTCAGAGCCAGTTCTTTCTTGCAAAAACTAATTTAAAACATTCCTCAAAAAAGCACGCTTTTAACCAGAACGCGTACAGGACGCAAAAATATCCAAAATAGAGTACACCTCTTATAATATGTAATGCATAAAACGAAATTCAGTTTAGGTTCCTTTATTCTCAATAATATTTATAAAAGTATTAATTTGCATAGATATTCGCAGTCTAGATATAACTACTCAACGTTGAACTTTTAACGATGGTAGAAATTAATTTAATACAACCGGCGCAGGTGCCTTATAGCTGCGGCTAAATCTCTTGAATCGACAAATCTACTTGACGTTATACGTATAAAGTGCCGGACAAAATGACAGTTTCATATAATTGAATGCTTGGTACGACTGAAAGGAAAGAATGTACATTTTACATACCCTACACACTGTACGAGTTCTTTAAACTTTAAAGCGAGCATGCTATATTTCGTAAAATCTGTATGTGTATAAGAAGAAACTTAGAGAAGAAGATCTAAACACGAGCCATAACGAATCTAAACAATATTTATACATAATATATTTTACAATTTCGCTGTAATCGTCCTCCATCTAGCATAAAATAGATTAGACGAGTACTCAGTATAAAGCTCCGCATCTTCGTTCAGTTCACAGATTGAATTAATTCTATGGCACTCGAACGACACAACGTCGAAGAGTATAAAACGAGCAATTCGACCATAGAACCGCGAAATCTCGTCGGATTTCGAGCACGAATGACAGGGCAGAAGTATTAAATCGTTATGGGATTTTGGGATTCAGCTGGATGAGAAATGGCCGGGAATTATAGTAAAATTATTCGAGCTGTCTTCGCCGCAGGCAATTAACCACCTTTCCCTTTAATATCGCCTCTATTTTTCGCTGCTAGTAGCAACGCCTCAACCGAGAACGAATTTATTGTAATAATTATCGCCTCCAGTTATTTCCCGCTTATCGATAACAATTATTGCCTGCGCCTGACTGCGTCATTCTGATTCAAAGAAATTTAATTTCGTTTTATAATAGCCCCGCAACGCCGTTTCTATGCACCTGTTCGCGCGATGAAATTGATCGATTAACTTTAGTCGATTTATTGGATACAAGAAAAATGGTTTGCAGTTGATCGATATAACGTGTAAAATACATTGTCATTGTGTATACGTCTGGTCGAATATTCAGGATGATTTTTAGTCACACTTTGCCAGTTCTATGAGTATAATTAAGCGAAAAACGTACGTTGCAATATACATTTGCAAACGTTAATTAAAACCTTATTAAGAAATTATAACAAAAATACGTATGTACATCCGATCGGATATGCAGATGTATGTTAATCATATTTTGTCATATAAAGGTCAATACAGGTCATTTGAAGCTTTATGAGGAGATTATAGTAAAAATACGACACGCGAAGAGAACGGCACTTTGGCCTTTGATATCGTCCCGATTTCACATCATTGCACTTTTGTATGTGGATTATTCTTAATTAAAAAGAACATATCAAACAAGTATTAATACGAGCAACGAATCGATACAAGGGGTTAATTGGTTCATCATTGGAGACGAAGCAAATTTAAAATGAGCTTCGTAATGCAATAAAAATTCAATTTTTTATTACTGTCAGTTTGATAAAAACGATGAACATTTTGAAATGTTGATTGTCGATTGTAAATCTATTGCCTTGCAACGTAATAACCGCAGCTCCATTGCCGTTCTCTTATTTCGTATTTTTAATAAAATTTCGAATAACCTGATTTTTTATATAACGACTTTTACTCAATTACAGTCTGTCACACAAGAGCGTGTCTGCGATATTTCTGTAAATATTTATATATTTGTAAAAAAATTTATATGAATTGAATCTACATCTAAAACACTAATACGCTATTACAGTAGGGTGTCCAATCTCCTCCATTAGCGATTATAGCTTGACATCGTTTCGGCATACTCTCGACTAATTTTTGAGCGTAGGATTCTGGTAACGACCTCCATATCTTTCGAATGTGATGTACAAGTGTTCTTATTTTTGTGATACGTCTTCCTCTCAGCTTGCCTAATAGGACACCATGCCCAAAACGAAGATTCATCAGTGAATATTATATTACTCCAATCACGATCTCTGTTTTCATTCGCCCATGCCAGACGATTTTCGACGTTTCGCGTACGCGGCATTCATATTAAAAAGCTCTGTTCCTTTCACTGTTTCAAATGAAACTGAAAGGTATTCAGCAACGCGTATTAGAGAAGTTTTCGTTCGTTTACATTCTTTTTATCTCATTCTGATTAGGTGTCAGGTTTCGCAGATATCGCAGACACGCTCTTGTGTGACAGACTGTATAGCCATAAAATGAGAAAGTTTGATTAAATGACATTGCATCTGTACGATATACCAAATGTAGCATTCTTTTCCAAAATCTTTCGTCAAAATTAATTGCAATTAATCCTACCGGGATTACGAACTTTTCAATTACATTTTACTACAGTGTCATCGGAATTTCGATTTTCAGAACTAATTGGAGTACACGCGAAATTGATTCATACCCATATAAAGATTACCAGGGTCCGATTAATTCGTGTCTACGTACGCCGTAAGTCTCCTCTTGCCTCACATGCATAAACGACATATAATTCAGGAAAACGGAGGGTCGAAATTCATGAGCAAATCCTTCTGATTCGATAGACAATTGGACAAGAACAGCTACCAACACTTTCCTCCCGTTTTCGTCACTTTGATTCCCCCAGATTTCTCTCGTATTCTCTCTTTCACAACAGCCTTTCTAGCTCTCGATCCCTTCTTGTCTTTCCACGAAGCGCACCCTCCGCATGTGGTATCGATCCTCGGCTACATACTTGTCTTCCATCGTGTAGCCTTGACAATTTTCTCCACGAGATCCTGCAAGCAGAACCGAGCGCTTGCCCGTAACTTCGGACACCCATCAGCCAAGTTCGGATCTTGGACCGCAACTACTATGGCTCATTTCTGTTTCGTGTTACGTCCTCGTAACTTCCAGCCAGCCGATTGAATTTACAGCGATTCATGCCACGTGTCACCTCGCGTCCCCGTAAATCCAGCTTCGACTAACAAGTTTTTTCATACTGCTAATTACCAGCAAGTTAACTCGATAACACTAATTTATAACTCGCTACCGTTTCGCTGTGTATTCCGCGAGCCGATCTTAATCTCCGGTTGCACGCGAATTCCTAAATTTCGCGACCATTCCACGTGGGATAGATATTAATCGTCCATTCGAAATTTCGAGCGCTTCCAGGTAGTGGACCGATAATAATACGCGATATTTGGGTACGCGCGATAGAATGCAATTTGAACGAAACCATCGAGAGGAATTAATACTCGTGTTAGAAATTGCTTGAATTCGTTTGGAGAACGATGTCCAAACTTTTGTTTCATTGTGCGCGTACATTGGGCGCGAAACGACCAGTCGCTGAATACGCTGCCAGATAAAATCTAACAGGAGGATAATAAGGCCTTCGAAATGGAAACTTTTTGCTCGTGAATGGCAAAACGCGGCACGATATTTGTAACATAACCCATCCAATGAAACATAAGCTGTCGCAGTTTTATGAAAAACTTTTTTAAATAAATTTGGCCGTATTAAAGCTAGAAAGCAATGTCATTCGTGTTCGCGATATAATCGCTCGATCGAGAGATTATTAGTACGAGCTGCAAAGGCTGTAACGAGGATTAGACAATCTTTGTCAACGGTACGTGAATGTTAATAAAATGCGTAAATTAATGAGAAATTAATGGACAACGTAATATTCATGTTCTTGTAGAATGGACAAATAACTTTAATTACATGTTTAATGATTGATCGACAGTATATTAAAATTTGAAATGCGATTCATCGATGGTTACCAATATTACTGCTCGAATTAATTAGAATATATTATATATTATATATTAATTAGAATATATAAGTTAGCAGACTACGTCGATTATTGGCAAATAATTAACAAATTAAATAACACTTTAAATTGCATTAATCTTGTAAGAATGCACAATTTTCGCGATTATATTGGAAAAATTTGAAACTAATTTGGAAATTTAACCAAAGGAGAATAATCATCTTGAACATAATACGAACGTTAAGGATAATCATTAAATATTAAGGTAAATTAATACGATGGATAAACGATGAAATGTGTAGTTTCATTAAATATCTTGCAGCTTCCATATACATTTTGAGAATTGTTTGAAATTTTATCAACACAATTATGATAATGGCGTCTCATTGCAATGCTAATGAAATTTCAAAACGTTTCGTTGAAAATGTGTATTTTACGCACTTAATGTATTCATAAAAGATTTGTACAAATCTTCGAATACTTTCGTCAGCCAGTATAAATGGTAACCGCGCGAATAATTTCAAAGATTATTCTGGAAGGGAAATAGACGCGTTAAGCGATTATTTAACAGACCAGATGGTTGACATCGTTACGTAGCATACCGGTTGTGGCCAGTCTCTAAACCGATATTGTCGCATGAAAATGAAACGCGTTTGCGTAGCGTGGAGAGGGCGACGCGAATGCTCTTCTCTACCATGTGATTAATATTTATAGGTAGAAATTTACAAATGCGTGGTGGCAGTCCGAGTCGGCGTATATTATGCTCGTGCTGCGCTACTTTCGCAAATTACAGTTTACGACTGTCGTTGTTTGTTTGCAACTTACGCTTGATTCGCTAACGAGATCAGTCGTTAGACTGGATACGACTATACGTGCACCGTATAGCTCAAAAGTATCCGGACATTCGTTCGTTTCTATCAAAATGTAATTTCATTGCGCTATCATAAAGTAGAACTTACGTGTCAAACCACGTCTTGCGTATACGTAAGAAGATTTTCACTTTGCTGTCAATCGTAACAATCAACATCGACGATTAACGTGTCACATATCCACATGTACCTACAGGTGAGAAGTGCACGGACGATCGGTCGTTTTTAACAAAACGTAATTTCGTTGCACAGGACGACGAGTAAAACTTATTCTCGTTTAGAGTCTCGTGTGGTTTTCGTAAAACGCCGAAGGAAAAGATATATATTCTTTATCGGTGAATATGTGTAATTGTTGAAGGAACAACGAGGAATGAGAAAGAAGGAACAACGCAAGCAGCGTGACGTTCGGTTGTATATTTGCAAGTGTCCATGCATTATCGGGATATCGATTTTAAGCATGGCGAACGGCTTCGATAAAAATATCGGGAATTCAGGCTGAAGCAAGGGACTGGAAAAACCGAAAATAGGCGGCGATGGTCGTAACGACGTTGCTGCAACGACATCCGTTCACGATCTATGCCTACACCCTCAGACAAGAAGCTTAAAAGCTATGCACACGTTGCCCTCTATTAAATCAGGGCGTAAGCATTTTGCCTTCGAGATGCCCGAAATAGCGCTAATCGTTATAGCTACTATTACAAATTCCAACGCTGAATAGAGAACAACGCGTTTCTCACGGAACCTCATGCTTTTTCACATTACAGTCGAATTCGCGCAACTTACAAATTTAATACAGTCGGTGTCTATCGAACGTATTAAATCGTAAAACGATTTCCTGCTGAAGCCAGATCGAGCATCGTATGCATAATTGAAACTAGATTGTAATCACTGAAATGTGGTGGGTTGATTAGTCGAAAGTTTTCACGCGTTTGTTGATTAAAATGTCCATTAATCATTTTTATCACCGCACTCATTGTTACAATCACGAATGTCCTTTATACTTTATTGCCATCAATTTAACGTCTTATTAACGAGAAGCTCTCTATAGGGTCTTTTATAGACCTTTTACGAGCCTATAAATTTGTGGCAAATATACCTAGTACTTCGTTTATCTTCGAATCTAATAATCTAAACATCTTCAGACAAGAGATCTGAAAAGAAGGGAACTATAAACGTAAGAATAACGCTGCCTTTCCTTGCGATTCAAATAGAGAACTGTCCTGGACATTTAGTTAAAATATTCTGTCGTTTAAATAACAGTAAAATAATAATAGTAATAATAGTTGAGATAATCTTCCAGAAACAGCTTCCACATACTGAGATTTTCTCCATTAGGAGTTTGCTAATGTAATTATGCCAGAATGCTAATAGACTCGGAATTATTTGTAAATTTCAGTAAGACAGATCCCTAAGAGGCGAGCATTCATGAGATTCTAATATAAATTCCACTGGTTCGACTACGAGCCATATAAGATAACGCTGTAATGTTGCCTGGATTATCTACGAGGGATCAAATTTACATTATTTGAATATCGATCAACCATCGATTTGCGGCAAAATTGTGCAATAAATTCTCTGAAACGAATGCGTCTGACACGAATAACGTATACGGATACGTTGAAGGTAAAAATAAGAAAAAAGATTCGGAAGAGATGAAAATTCCCGAGAAGAACGATGTGAAAACGTATATGTGTACGTATACTCGGCCCAGTTGTTGTTTTCATTTTAATGCAATTCACAAATGCAAGACGCATATCGGCATTTGGTCACTATGCATGCATAATATGCAAACCGGGCATATGCAGCTTTATCTATCCGTGGGCATGGCTTCGGTCAATGGCTGACATTGGTCGATATACTCGCACTAATCCAACATATAGAGTCGAACTTTGCATACTCATTTCCACTAAAAAGTGTTCACCATATACAGAGCAATGAATACGTTCCAGTAATTCAGGCATGGAATAGACATTAATCAAAATAAAACAAAGCTAACAAATTACCAGATAATTTTAAAAAATTAATATTAAAAAACATGGTGATTTCGAGAGATAGAAACGAGGACAGGTAGATACAGATGCAAGATGAATGAATTTAGAAGATAGAACGAACGTTATGGAAACATAGCAAACTCGAGAAATAGAATAGAACGTCGACAAGACGAATGAATTCGAGTATAAAACAGACGTTGTAAAAACGTAATTAATTCGACAAATAGAAACGCCGACAATTAGATACAGAAGACGAATGAATTCAAACATAAAATAAATGGTAATTAGTCAAATATCATGCGATTGGAAAAATAATATTAAAGAATGTACATAATGAACAGTCAGGAAGTAGAAGCATCGGCAAACAGATATGGAAACAGGATCGATGAAATCGCAATTTAGCAATAACAATGTTACAATGATTCAACGTAAAATATAAAAGAGGCACTAGACAAAATGAGGCGAGCCTAATGAAAGGAAACTAACAAATGCAATTTGGAAATGTGTTCAGTTGATTGGAAGGTTCCAATCAACCTGCCAACAAATATGACGGAAGATTCGGGAGGACTCGTCAAAACCAACAAGCGAAATAAAACTATCATGCAATTTAGGAATGCGTTTGGTCGGTCAGCTTTGGTAAATTCCGATCAACCTGCTGATCTCATAATTGATTATTATTAACGAATACGATGAAACATTCAGGAACATCAATAAATTAAAAAACGAAGGTGGGAATGATCTAAGAAATTAAATTAAAAACACCATGCAATTTAGGAATGCGTTGGCTCGGTCAGAAAACTCCAACCAACTTGCCGATCTCATAATTGATTACTGTTAACAAATACGATGAAACATTCAGGAACTTCGATGAAACTAACAAATATGAGTAGAAATAAACCGAAAAATTAAATTAAAAACACCAAGTAATTTAGGAATGCGTTGGCTCGGTCAGAAAACTCCGACCAACTTGCCGATCTCATAATTGATTACTGTTAACAAATACGATGAAACATTCAGGAACTTCGATGAAACTAACAAATATGAGTAGAAATAAACCGAGAAATTAATCTAAAAATACGATACATTTTAGAAATGTATAATTCATTGACGTTAATGAATATGATAAAAGATTGGGAAATCTCGATGAACAGGCACAGATCGATCGAAGATCTAGCGATTAACTGCAGGTGCGATACCGTTTCATTTTCGCAATAGCGTAGTTGAGGCGCGACGTGCGTGCCGCAATGAAATTCCAAGTAGGCTGTTTGATTACGTCTACCATTGTATCTAACGTAGCATCTAGCGTAACATCTAGCGCTGTATCCAGAGTTTGCGTCTAGCGGCGCGTTTAGCGTTGCGTCCACTGCGCTAGATGCGTCAGTCCATTTACACACATTCACACTTACAATAGCCCGATTATGCTGCATGTTACTTGCTGCTACGGATTAATGCGTCAGGCATTCGATGCACCCTGCCGTGAATCGCATACACTCGCCTAAGATATATAAGTGTTCTTGTCAGCCAGGTACCAGCAACATACTGTCGGTTAATTAATTCGAGGATGACGAAAATCCATTTCTATCCCATTATTATTGTTCGCTCGATTCGGAACAACATGTCAACGATTGACAATGCGCATGTGATAATCATATCGAAGTTATCAAGCAATCGGTACTCGATAGAAATTTCCCCTCAAATTTTTCGTAAAGAAATCAGTAGAGCAATTTGTAAAAATATTTGGATATTTATCGTACAAAACGTTAATGTCCGTATCGTGTGCGTGTTACATAAAGCATTTTGATAGGTGGAGGTAAAAAATAGCCGGTTTTGAACCCCCTTAGGGAGGAAAAGTTCTCTTAACGATATCTCCCAAGGAAGAAAAAATGACAGCATTTACCCGAAATGCGATGGGAAAGTTGATAAAAGTGGCAGCGATCGAACTTACCCATGCGCTATATTTAATCTTCGTCTTCTTCAGATACTGAAGAAATAATTCTTTAGAAATTCTGCTGGTAGATCGATCGAAATTTGGAATCGAGCAAGTTCGATGTACAACAAGATCGTTGTTGACTGTTGATTGTTCTCGTGTGCCAACAATCTGGTAGTACTTCAGATTTGCTCGGTTTCAAACTTCAACTGATTCATCGGAAGGATTTCTGAAGAATTATTATGTCGATACAGATGAATGATTATTCTGTAGCTGGATCAGAATGTAGAAAAAATAAAAAATAAGCTTGTCTTTTTCAACTTTCCCTTCGCGTTTCGGATAAATACTAACAATATTTTTCCTTCCTTGGCAGATGCTTTTAGATGTTCTGACGGGAATTTTTTATTCGCAATGAGGTCCAGAAATGGCCATTTTTTAACATTCTTCTGTGTCAGCGCTATAACGAATAGTCCACACACTCTTACGCAATTTCATAATTTTATTAGCACAACTAAATAAGTGGAACCTGCATAAAAATTTATTTCATCCTCTAAATCTCATAACAAATGCTTCACCTTAAATATCCTTTCGCATATTATGTGCATTTTATACCTGTGGCACTTTTAAATTTCCCTTAAATGTATAAAAATCTGTGGCTTAGTAATGAGACACAAATGCCATTAATAAAAAAAAAAAAAGAAAAGAAAATGGGAATGGAATCAGAGCTCAAAGGGTCTAAATAACAGAAAAACCAAGCACATGAATTCATTAGACGATCTGACGATTAATGATAAATGGTTTTTATGGATCTTCCGACCGAATTGCACCAGCCATCCAATTACTTACGTTACCGTCCACTGTATACTCTCGATTTGACCCAATTTATGATTCCTTGTGTAAACACGTTAGTTTACGTTAAAGCTTTCGTTCTGAAATTGCTTAATGCGCTTTTTAATCCGTCTTCGACGAGACAAAAAGGTAAAAGTGTAAATCTCATTGCGGCACGGGATACAGAGTGAATTTCTAACTTAAAGAAGATCGAGGAAATGAGATTTCCGCGCCACACGAGCAACTCTCGATCCTCTTAAACGTCGTTATTTCGCGCCTCCTCCTTCCCGTCTACTTTGCATGGATATTCTGCGTCAAAGAGTTGCTCGTAATTTTTAATCAAATCAAAACGTGTCCGCAACCGTGAAGGAGAGGAATTTCGAAAATTGCAGAAGAATTCAAGAATGTCAAATTCAACATTCGACTATAAAAATATAAAAGAGAACGACACTTCCGCTATCTGATTTCCATCGCTCGGATCGTGATGCAACACGAGGAATTTTATCAATTTCTATCTTGATTAATAAAAAAAACATCGATAATTGATTTAGAAGAATATGTAGAATATTCATTTCCTTATTCTTATTACAAATTACAAGCTATCTTACTGTATTTTTGTGGACGGTAGAAAATTGAATTCCGTGAAAAAAAGTACGCGACGTATTGCGAGTAGCGACGCGCTAAAAGCACAGCAGGTATCTGTATTGTATCAGTATACAATGTGTTCACACCCAAAATTAACGTCAAAGCTAATCAATCAATACAAGATAAGTTCTTTGCGCACAGACTTGCTAAAAATAATTGAGAAACGAAGAGAAACTAACGTGTTCGAATGGATAGTAAACGATTCACTGGAATCTATCGGGATCTATGAATTTTCTATTTCCTTGGATTATAAATGTAGTAACTTAGGTGATGGTGTTTGTGTTAGTTTCTAAAGCAAGGACAAGGAATGATGGTTATTGAGAGTTAAGTTCGTTTATTCGTATGAGCAGTGCTCAACATGTAGCTGACTATAGTCGTCGTGCATCTTCTTCTCGGCTTCCAGCTTCAACTCCACGTCTTCACGTCTTCACGTCTTCCCATCGACTTCCCAACTCCAACTCCAACTCCACGTCTTCACGTCTTGACTTCCCAACTCCAACTCCACGTCTTCACGTCTTCACGTCTTCCCATCGACTTCCCAACTCCAACTCCAACTCCACGTCTTCACGTCTTGACTTCCCAACTCCAACTCCACGTCTTCACGTCTTCACGTCTTCCCATCGACTTCCCAACTCCAACTCCAACTCCACGTCTTCACGTCTTGACTTCCCAACTCCAACTCCACGTCTTCACGTCTTCACGTCTTCCCATCGACTTCCCAACTCCAACTCCAACTCCACGTCTTCACGTCTTGACTTCCCAACTCCAACTCCACGTCTTCACGTCTTCACGTCTTGACTTCCCAACTCCAACTCCACGTCTTCACGTCTTCTCTGTCACTCCCCAACTGCTTAATGTACTCTCCTTTTACCCCCAGATGTGCCTGACCCATTTTCAGGTAGATCCCCTTTAATTACAACGATGTTGTAATGGGCCCCAGGTATGGCCCATTGTCAGGCACGTCCCTTTTCCCGATACTACATAAAATAAAGGAAAGCAGTCTCCTGTGGATACATACAGAATCTGAAGCGTTAAAGAACATACGACGAATCTCTAGCAGTTTAAAGAACGTGTTGCATGCAGTGACTTGATCAATTTGATTCGATTAGAGATTTTATCTTTTCTCAAAAATGAACGTGGTCCAGAGAGACGTATGTGAATAATATATACACATTACGTATAACGCATCGATTGCGACCATCTCGAGTTTGTAGTATTTTCTGTGCAATAGAGTTATTAATCACTTTACGAGATGAATCGTAGAAATATTATAAAGTGGACAAACCTGATGGAGTCGAAAATGTATCCGATATGAAAGTGGGGACTGGGTGAAATAAAACCGATCCGCATGGAGATCGATACGTTTTCATCAAACAGGAAATATATGGTAACATGTAGAATTCATACGTGCAATTTAACATCTATATGTAGAGAGTTTTATAAAACGCTAAAATTCGAGGATTATTACAGAACTGAGCCTACATCAACAGATTTAAGTATACTCGTGAAACATGGCTTATTACCATCGACGTTATAAAAATACGCACATTTTGCATCGTTGGTGCTAATCCAAACAATTTATTAAAGTTGCGAACGTTTCTCGTTTGTCTGACGATCCCACGATTCAGCTTTATTTCGTATTGTATACATAAGGTTTTCGCATTAATATTGGCCCAATTTATCGAATAAACGATATAACGAAGCAGCACGATGAAAATATGTTGCAGAAAAATTAGTTACGTGCGATTAAAAATATACCGTTTAGTGAATAAACAATTACAATCTCGATAGGTTTGACATCCTAACACACGGAGAAAGGTAGGGAAAATTCGTTGAAAAATTGTCTTTTGGATTTTTCTACGTCGGATTGTCTCATATATAATGTTCGTCTTAATCGTAATCGAAGGTTCGATAGAATTTTTAAAATGAAATTTTGAATCCACACTGACATCTCGATTCTTGAATTACAGAAGAAGATTGAAAAACAATAGGATGAAATTAATCTTGGTTATCGCTAAAATCTTATGCAAACCTTGCCAAAACACGTTAAAGCAATTCTAAAAGTTACAAGATTTTTGACAAAGTTCTAGCAAGTTGCTATAGCTGAATATCCGATTGCCAAGAACATGGTAAAGAATAAAATCACTGAATGCTTCTCGTGATTTATACAAAATTTGTTATTACAGGTACAATTACGCTCTTCACCGTAGACGTTGTATCGAGCGAACGAAACAGATAATTTTTTCCTGTTTCAAGTCACGCTGCATGAAGAAATTTCCTTAATTAAGATTCTAGTACATCGAATTTATCGTTAGATAGAATCCCGTTCGACCCTGAACGAACGACATCGCGGCTGAAATCCTGATAATTAAAATTCTTTAATTAACCTACTAGGAAGTAAATTGCATTATTTTTCACGTCTGGCCAATTATGCCGCGTAATTACCGAAATCTCATTGTTATAAAAAAAAAAAAGAATGGAAGAGGAAGAGAGACAAGGTGTTAAAGTGGAAGGAGGGAAACGAGAGAGCATCGGAGAAAATGGAAAGCAAAGAAGTGTTAAGTTTCACGCGAAATAGACAAAGTTTCACAATGGTCGATCCGGCCGCTGAACAATTAATATTATTACCTCGGAGAAAGCTTCCGATCAAAGTTCTATCGAACTCTCATTACATCAAGATGGCACAATGAAAATTGGATTGCTACGAAGTCCTACTTCTCTCCGGCGAAATGTTCCTACGTAAACTCTATTGTTTTAATACGTGTTACGAGGATATTCGGAAAAGTCGCGATCTCGTTATATTTCTCAAACGAAAACTACAGACAAGGGATATAATAAATTACACTTTCTATCTTTTACAGGAAAGCAATTTAAAAATTCCATATACTGTGTGTCAGTTACTCCTATATTGCCTAAGTTGCTTTTCATTTACTGCGGGGGGGGGGTGAAATACGCAGACTACAAGGAGAGAACGCGATAAGCGATTCTAAAATTCAACGGTCGATTCAATATTAACCAATTCTTTATCAAAACGTTATCAAAAGCGTCCTTTTACTCAATTGCGTTTACTTTATTGAACTACCTGAAAACGATTGACCTAACCATTTAACAAATTTCAGAAATTTACCACCTACTTTTAAAACGAATTTTATCCGAGTCTAACAAAAATTTGAATCAACGTGTTGGATTTATCGCGTGTTTATAAAAGGTAATATATTTCTTTGCACATAGCAATCTCATTTTTCACTTTGACTATCTACAGTCTGTCACACAAGAGCGTGTCTGCGATATTTCTGTAAATATTTATATATTTGTAAAAAAATTTATATGAATTGAATCTACATCTAAAACACTAATACGCTATTACTTAGTAGGGTGTCCAATCTCCTCCATTAGCGATTATAGCTTGACATCGTTTCGGCATACTCTCGACTAATTTTTGAGCGTAGGATTCTGGTAACGACCTCCATATCTTTCGAATGTGATGTACAAGTGTTCTTATTTTTGTGATACGTCTTCCTCTCAGCTTGCATTTCATTAGGGACCACACATTTTCGATAGGGTTTGCATCAGGGGACTGCGATGGCCAAGGAAGTACTGTGATGGCGTTTTTCGCTTTCCATTGGGTGCAGATGCGACTTCGATGTTTAGGGTCGTTGTCTTCTTGCAATATCCATTGGTCCTCGGTTTGGTTGAACCAACGTTTCACGGATGTGAGAAGTCCCCTTTGGTACAATTTCACCATCTTTTGTGCATTCAGATTGTCTGTAAAGACGCACAAAGTCCCAAAACCGCGTGCGTTAAAGCAACCCCAAACATGCACTTTTATAGGGTGTTTTACACTTCTTTGAATCATCCTTCTTCCATGGATAGTCCAAGCACGCCTAATAGGACACCATGCCCAAAACGAAGATTCATCAGTGAATATTATATTACTCCAATCACGATCTCTGTTTTCATTCGCCCATGCCAGACGATTTTCGACGTTTCGCGTACGCGGCACTCATATTAAAAAGCTCTGTTCCTTTCACTGTTTCAAATGAAACTGAAAGGTATTCAGCAACGCGTATTAGAGAAGTTTTCGTTTGTTTACATTCTTTTTATCTCATTCTGATTAGGTGTCAGGTTTCGCAGATATCGCAGACACGCTCTTGTGTGACAGACTGTAAGTCAAATGCCCTGTTTTAGTCTCCAGATGAAGCAAAAGTAAAAAGAAACCAACAAATATAGATTTATATTTCTGCCGTGTCTTCGGATATAAATGACACGATAAGCGCGTTGCCGTGTTCTTCGTTAATATTCGGCCTGTAAATGTCAGCCGGTCTAATAATTTGCACTAACAAGATGCAAAGACAGTTCCATTTCTGACTCGCCATATCACGTTCTTATTTCTCCACGCCGCGTCGCGTCGTCGTGGTTCACATCTGTCATTGTTGTAAAAATCCTTATTGCTAAGCCTGCTGCTGTTTTAGTAGAATCTAGACACGTAAAGCTTTTTCTGGCCCCGTCTGACCGTCAAGTTTTTACAACGCCAGGACACCAAGTGCAACCATTCTCTTATTACGACGCGTGCATTTGATAATACAAGGTGCGCACACAGTATAAGTAAATTTTACAGTATTATACGTATTGGTTTAACAGTTTGATTACTATTAAGCCAGTAGTTACACTGGTTTGCAGAGGCAACTAACACAAAGACAGAATCTCAATTAGCTGACAGCAATCCATGGTAACAGAGTAACCGCAATTGTTGACCCGCTATTAAACGTACAAACAGCTGAAAATTATCGAGTTAGTCCATAAGTAGCGTGGTCTCCTACCTTACACCTGGAATTTGTAAAACGAAATCAAACGGTGATTATCGAGTTAACGATTAAGAAAAATACAAATCGATATGGAGATAAACGTTGTAACATTTATATTTGAAATTTTATACGGTTACACGTGCATAATTAGAATATTATTTTTATTTGTGCGGTTTATTTTGAATATCTTATGTACTTTTGTATATTGTACATTTTCACACCTTTGAGTTTTTTTTTTTTTTTTATAAGTGAATGAAAAAGCAATTAAAACATCTAATAGGAAGAACAAATATTTCGCAATTCCATTTCTTTGGTTACGTTCACGAAAATACAAGTTTACGTAAATATCTGCAGTCTGCTGATGATTAACATAATTCCATATCTAATTAAACTAAATTTATGAGAACACCGTTGCACAAATATTCTCTTCCTGAAAATCCTGACAATCGAATAATTTGCGACTATTCGATTCGCATTATTTATGCAAACATTTCGAAAGCGCAGAGTGCACGCTCGAAAGCTCAGAACAGAACGTAGCAGCGATGATCGTAAATTATAAACGATACGTTGTACGCTCACAACTTGTTAATGAAAGGTGGCTCACGTGCCACTTGATAAATTGATGTTATTCTAAACCGGCAAACGCATAATGTACGTACCAAAACCCATTGAAACTTCGATATTTCGATCTATTTGCTTGTTTATTTATTCAACTATCGCGGATGCCGTGCAGTGGCAACACGCTGTATCTGAAAGTTAATAAATTCTGTTTCGAGCCCGTGATCGGGCCAATGCCCAACTGACTTGAATGAAAAATTCCCTGCAGCCAATTCCGTTTTCACCAATACCAAGTCGATATCGATATTTTCCAGCGATATGTACGTACGCACGTACACATACATATATTTAGATCAAAGCAATGGACATTTAAGGAATAGGACAGGTTTAAAGTAACCCAAATTGAACTCCGTTTTGGTACGGCGAAAACTAGTCCTGTCCCATCGATCGTTCTGATTACGAGCCTCTGACATAATTTTAATATGCAATTCCTTCGACTTTTTACGCAAATCTAATAAAAATAGGATACATCGAAGCAATTTGCGTAAAGGTAAATTTCGACATTTTAAAATTTGTTACGATTACGCGTAATTTATCGTTGATGTTTATGCTAAGGATCTTTTTAACGAAACAACCGAATAACCTAATTGAAATATTAGAAATTAAGAATATCTTAGAATAGAAACTGAAATTGGATGATAAAAGAGATTGGAAGGCTACAGCAGGTTTGAAGCCAAACAACAAAATATCGAGGAATTCAATTTAACATAATTAAAAGGACGGTTTCACAGAAAATAAGCAATGGCGTATCGCTGAAATCCAGACATAACATTCTCCCGTTTATCCATTAACGAAATTAACAAGCGTCACTGTGCAAGTTCTACCTTTCCAAATAGCATCTGCCTTTTCCCCTCGGCGGGCGAATTAGACAGAACGAGAACGGATTTCAGCCGAAAGACCTGCCGAAATTGCTTCCTCGTTATAACACTAACGAGCTGGCTATAAACTATCGCTACATGATATGAATTTACTTGACAATGCCCCTCAATTTTGACAATAAAACAGGGGAGCAGATAGGCTGTGATTCGCCTGTATATCGTTTAAATCACATTACCAGACGTTAGATGGAAGTAAATTCAAATTTCCAGAATTCTACCTTGGAAACGTAGAATATCATACAGAGTGCTGGTGATTGAATTAGTATCGCATGAAGAAACATATGTACGTTGAAACTTATTTAATATATCAACATAGAAATAAACAACAAACTAAACATTGGAGTGTTCAATGGGTATAAATGATTTTTAATTAACTTTTAACTTTTAGTAATCTAAACAAATTTAAGGTAAATTTCCTGTAATTAACTGATATAGGAAAAAGCGAATAACCTATGTTGATATATCAAATACTAGCCTATATATATATAATCTAAATATAATAATATACGATATATTTTTATTAGAAAAAATATGTATTTGTATATAAATATAAAATCTACTGTTAGAATTCACTTACGCCTCACAATTTTACTAAAAAAAAAAAAAATTAAAAATATTGAGTTTTGAGAGGTTCTATAATTATTATAAAGTCAATGATTATTATTACAAAATAGTTGCACGAAACGCAAGTTATTTTCGTTGCAGACTGTCCATCGATTCGACTTTCTTTGATTGTTCGGTACTCGCATTCCTTCGCATAACACACGTGTGCACCAGCTGCGAATTGTCAGCGACTTTAGCTTTCACTGAACGACGAGAGATCTTAAAAACTTGTTCGTACAGCGTTAGAATACAGCGGTTGCCGTTCATAAAATCAAAAGTGACAGTATCTCCATGTGGTTGAGAAAGTATCTTTTTTTGAGAAGCCTTGGCAAAGACTTTGAAGGTATCACAAAGTCGCGAGTCAGATAAGAAAGAACCCAGTAAATGGGGATGAGCTACATTCCCAGAAGATGAAACGGAAAATTACATTTTTCGCACAGAAGAGATGGAAATGACTTCGATAAGCGCGGCGTAGCCTTTGGCTAACATTGCTCCCATCGCACTCATCAAACGTGCTACTTGTAATTTTTCTACTAACAAAAAACTTGTTATCCCTTGTAGAAAATCGTGCCTTGACAACAGATGATAAGAACGATGTTATAAGATGTTACAGTACATGACATTAAATTATGATTCATAGGTAACCCTAGTTATGGCAAGAGATAAATCACTATAGTTAACAGTAGAGAAACAAGAAGTTTTTAATCATAACGTTTATTTATTATCATACAAAACGATTTTGGTAGATTCAAAAAAGAAAATTTTGATCTCAAAGATCACCCACGTTTCTTATGGAAATATTAAAAACAACAAAATTTTGACCTGTGAGATGAAGCTGAAATTTATTGGCACAACAGGTGTCTAAAAAGGTCGATAAATTCCAAGCTGAAAACGTCTAAATAATAGAAAAATGAATATTGAACAACCTAATGATAAAAATATCGATTTTTCGGTCGAATTTTTCGGTACCTGTGTTTAAATACTTATGGGTGATGGTATAAGTACGGTGTATCAAAGAACCCTTTCTTGCATGTAGTTTTTGATCGATAGCGTGTAATGTCACGACACACAGAATTTCAAAATACTGTAATAAATTTAGTAATAAATTACTATGGGCAAGGAAGGTAGATAGAGGTCACCGAGAGCAGGGCATTGGTCGATATGCCAACGTCTCCTGCCTGCAGGTGCACCTGAGGTCATACGCGACCTAGCGCAACCTGCATCCAGCGTCGAACGTCGCGTGCGTGGACTTTTTTCAATTTCTATGGAAAAACCACTCACGTAACGCTGATTTCGCTTTTGCATTTCGAGGAAAGCAGCTGCGTAGATAGATCTCACAGACGGTCCCGCGCTTAAGCAGAAATTGAATAGAAGTTTGGCCTTTGCAGGGCAAATTTGTTAATTTCACACTACCACGACCTGTGATAAATCGAAAGATTTGAACACTTGGGTATAGTAAAAACTTTCATCAGCGTATTTTATGTGTGCCATATGAAAAAACACTTTGGAATTACATTTACAGGAAACTCGAAGATGTAAAGACGCACAGAATGCTCGTAATATGGAAAAATAAAATTTTCCTAAAATACTTTCTTACAATTTTTTACCTCAAACTAACAAAAGTTTACGTTTGTCAGTAATGTTGAGTTCGCGCATCATTTTTATGCATTGTACCATTGCCTGATCTTCAACGATTGAAAGATTTCCAGTTGAAGTATATTTTACATATTTGCAACAATTTGTTACAAATACTTGTGAACGACAGCGTATATGGAAACGTTCCTTCCTGAACTTGCAATAACCGGTTTCAATGGCGGACCATCGAAAATCAATTTGAGAGTACAGTGACAAGAACGTAATACCATAATAACGATAAATCTAACGATTAATCCCGGCTTTACGAGATCAAGTGCGGCAAGACATTAGAGTTCACTTTACAACCGACAGCCGCTTTGTAATCGGCTCGTTGAATCCTTTATTTCTCTCAATCCCTTTATCACTCGCGCCCTACCCTTTAAACAGTTTAAACGAAAGAACCTTTCGTTCCGGGGGCGATGGTATTAACGTGACGAGACGGAATGACAAATTGTTCTCGATCACGTCATTCGAATCATTGTTTTCCTGATTTACTTTCCCTCTTATCCCCTGTTCGTTGACTTTAACCAACCGATGTAATTAGATTCGAACGGATAAAGGATCGAACTGCAGGAAAGCTAACCCCAGCTGCCTACGATAGTGCTTCGTAGTGGGCACAATCGCTTCACCATAATTATAGTAGTAGCTACACCATAGCTGTAACAAACGAGCTCGTTAATGCTCTAATTAGCGCAGACATGCGCCCTTACACGCTCGAATCCCTCCAATTCTCCAAGCAAATTCTACATTATTGCATCTAATGGATGCTTGAAACTGTATAAATGTAGTTTGTGCCTAGAAACTATACTGACCACTTGAGCCAAATAGTTAGCAAGAAATGCTACTATCAGCTATAGGTGTTGTAAAAATACAGACCCGTAGATTACCAACTATAACCATCGAACTGGGAGCATCCTAAATTTTCCACATTTGCAATAGCGAAGTTTAGTAATTACAAAGATGTACGATAATAATTCTTGTTCCATAATTTGTATTTCCTTCGTCCATAAATTACTTGGTAAGGGAGGATTATTTGTCTGAGTTAACTGCTAGTTAACAACTAGTTAATTAGTTAGTTAGTTAGTAACAGCTAGTTAACTGGCCTTCATCTTGGTTCAACAGTATTGGCATACTTGCCAACAAAATGATATAAGCGAATCATTAGGAATTTAAAACTTCCAAAAATTGTTATCTTCTTTGGGACTCTGTTTCAGTAGCAAAAATCTTGTCAATTATACATATACATGATACTGTCGTATAACGCGTACAAGACATGGGATGATTCCTTAAGAAGAAATAAAAAGAAAGTGTAGAATACGTTTCTTTTCGTATAATGCTTCATTTTCGAGGAAATTAACACGACTAATTCCAAAACGAACAAGAGCAAATGATCGACAGGATGTTATTCTACGTGTGAAAATAAGTCGAAAATGTTGTCCACAAGATGCTTTGTTTCTGAGGAAAATCAACTTGAAAATTTATCATACGCGTGTAATGAGTCGAGTACAAGTACATACACTTTTTCCCACCGTTTTTAAACACCGTTACATCATATGAACACAACCTTCTGTTTGATTAACCGCATTAACTGCATTAATTATCGCGTTCTATACAAGCCAACAGATATTCTAACACATTTGCTCGTGGTAGTATATCAGTCTATCTCGGGATTTAATCGAGAGCTGTTAGCAAGGTGTGCCAGCATTTGAGACTTTCGTTAAATTAATTTCGTCGAATTAGTTTCGTCACAAGAAGGATGAAAAGTGTTACATGGTTGTTAACAAGCAACCCCTACGCTTGTTGACGAGGTTAATTCGATCATAACCGGCGAGATTTCCAAATAAATTATGTGTCACGAGCTTAAGCCGTGGATTCGAAAATTCAATTACGTGGAACAATTAATCGTACTAATGCATCCCAGTCTTTCATCGAGCATGGTTTATGTGTAAATAACGCAGAGAAAATGGATGCAGAACGTTACAGAAACCGAAAATGCGTTTAATTAAAAGGGGGAAACTTAATTGGAAGCGACATTATTGTATACATATACGTACATACGATATTTCGTCTTCCGGAATTAGAATCCACCTACGCTTGCTGCTATATAAAGCGTGCCAGCAACCACGGCGCATGAAATTCCACAAACTGCGTGAAAAAAGAAATAAAAAACGTAGAATATAACTTTTACTCGTGCTACAAGTTTCGTTTTCGAGGAAAATAAGTTTGATAATTTGTCAAATAATATACGAGTAATAATCGAAGCATCCTAATTCAAGCGTCCTTGTAAAAGAACACAGTAAGCACCAAAAATACAATTTTTCAAGTGGAAGAAAACAATTGCTTGATTTTAAATTATTTACGAAATCATATAAGAAACCTCTTATTCCATATTTTCGACGTATCTTTTCCTATAGAATCGTCATCCTGCCAATACTATGACTAGCGAAACGTCATGTATAGTGTCAAATTTTCCAAAAGGCGAAACAAATCGAGTATAAATCGATCAACCTTTAGAAAAACGATAAAAGATCTTGCTAAATTATATTTTCCCTCATGTATTCGATGACTGTCGTCGTTGGCCTCCTATCGTCTCACGTGGTAGCATGCCAAGTTTTATCCAAAGATCTATCAGTACGATAATAAGAGAACCGTGGATTGTGTCGTGGATTTTCGAATTTTCTACAAGTAAACCTACGCGTACACGGTCCCCGATTCTACACCCGTATCGCAACACACTCATCCGCTCCATTGACCAGCGCTTTCCGTTACGCCATTTCTACATGTTCACTTTTGGAAAAAAGCACAATACCGCCTGTCAGTGGCATTCACATTCAATATCTGCTGGTTGAATTTCGAATGTTGAATTTTGAAGATACCGCGATTCGCGACCAAGTTATCAACCAAAATGCATTCCTCCTTGTATTAACGCCATAAGAGTTGCGATGTTAAAAATCCCGATATAGAGATCGCGTTGATTTTAATGTAAAAAATACCAAAACTTTTGCATCGATCAAAATATATAATCATTAAACAAGATATATGTAAATAAGGAAATAATACAAGTAAATGTACGCGATGTTAATCTAAAAAATACCAATTTTTGCATAGTAGGTATATAAATACTTCTGTTAGTGCTGTAGTGTTTCTTCTTTTTTACTGTTGTCGTTGTTTCAAATATTACTGCTTTGCATGTTTTGTATTTATTGTTATTTTTAAATCTATTATTATTTGTGTAAGTTCGTGAAATAGAACATTATTAAGGAAATATCTAAACTAAAGTTATAAACATAAATCCTAGGAAATAGTATGAAACTGAGAACGTTGTTACGTGAATTATACGCTCACGTATCGGCACGCTTTCTGACCGATTTTGCCATAATTCTCGTATTCGTGGATCGAATAGTAGAAATTTCAATTTCATATTCAACATCGCGAATTTATGTATTACACTGTAAACCTCTAATACGCAATTGCTGAAACGGCATAGGTATATCATATTCGATTGTAAAACACGTATTGCTAGTTAACACTTTAACTGCCACGTTGACCGGTATATCACCAGGCACGGGGTTTCTCCTATAACACCATGGTGTTCATTGATGACCGGAGCGCTCGAACTTCTTACAATTGTAAAAATTAAATGAAAATTGACAGTTAGGGCATTTTAAACATAACCGATAAATAGAAGATACTTTGAAACAAAAAGTGGCCCATTGAACAATTAAACATTTTTATCAGGACATCAATAAAAAAAAAATGAAAACGAATCTTGCATCCAACGGTGCACTATGTTTGCATCCATATCTTTGAGGGGTAATCTACGAATATTATTATAAACACACCTTAGAAAATAATCGTAAATGCTGCTTTATAATCATATAATTGAAGTTACAAGTGTGAACATACCTTACTATTATATATAGAATGAGCAAATACTGTTTACTAATATCTTCTACACGTTTCAACAATATTTTCTGCGCGTTTTGCTTACGACGAAACGACGAATGCGAATGGTTTGTTGAAATAAACGAAGCTTTGTTATAATATGTCGCTATCAACTGTTACCAAGACGCCACGGTGGTCACCCGTGACCATCAATAAGATAAACGGTCCATTGGGGAAGAATGTTGTCTTACATCTGTAGGATCTTACTGCAATTAGTTTATTTAAAATGGATTAAACAGGTGTCGGTTAAACAGGAAACGATGGTTGTTTAACGTGAACTAAACACAATAACGTACTATAATTAAGACAACTAAACAGTTAATTTGCAGCTCTCGTCACCACGGTTCCAACGCTCCCTCTCACGCGGAGCACACTCTCTCGACAACGCAATTCGCACTCCCTGACTTCTCGATTCAAACTCTCTGCCTTCTCAACTAACACCGACTGTTAATTCGTCTTTCTCCCTTAGCATCCCCTTGTCTTTTGTCTTAGCCCCACCACGCACGTGTTCCGCAACCGCTCGTGGCCAGGGTCACGCAGGCCTTTTCCGCGTAACTATTCGATCGAAGGACCGACGATACATTGTTGAGCCTGTCGGCACTTCGGCTTTCTCGCGACATTGTTTATAGTTCGCCCGATATCTCTTAAGCTTCTCGTCCGCGATACTACACATCATCAATTTATTATTATTTTGCCATTATATGCTTTGAATAATAGAAATACTCGCGTCGCATCCTGAGCGAAACATATGATTTCAGCGTGGCAGTCAAAATGCTAATCCCATTCCAACTATAAATTTTCTAGTTTTCTTGTTACAGAAATATAGTCTTTCTAATTAAACTGTAACAATTTAAAGAATATTCCGGAAAATGGAACAAATATTTGATCTGCTTTTATGACTATCTCGATTATATTGGAGCAATTTGACAAGTGGTTAAATGAAAACTATGAAGTCGATAAAGTTTGAACGAATTATTCATCGAGAAAATCTGAATAATATGTTTCATTTCGTTTCCGATTTAAGACAAATTGATCCAACCGTTCAATCCGTACAATTGGCTCGATTTAACGAGATATCGCCGAATCGTTTCTTTCCCCGTAGTCTTTAAATGTTACATACACATATAGTGGAAGATACTGTTTCGATGTTTATTAATAGCTAATTTAAAATAGTCTGTTGTTTCCATAAAGAGATAATAAATGCTGCATCTAATTAATAATTGTATACTTTTGGTCAAATTCAAATATTTTTAATACAAATCAACTAATCGACTAATATACTTTCGCACGATTGCGTATATATAAAAAATTGCTCACTAGCTACGTAAACTTGCATAACTATCGTTGTGAAACTTTGAAATCCTGATGAGACGTTACCGTGTTTTGTCAAACTTTTTCATCTTCTCTTTCACTCTCGAAAAACAACGGAACGATCCGATTCGCCGAAATTTCTCTTTGAGATTATTTGAAGAACACGGTTTGTAACTGCGCAAGGCCAAGCTGGATGTCGGAAATTCAATGGGGTGAACAATTAATCCTCTGCGATGGAAGAACAAGGAATCGTAAATCTCAAAAACTTGCAATTTCTCCATTTTTTCAAATATTTCTCTCGTCATCAGTTGAATCTCACATATCTTCTTTGACACGTAGGTTCTTAATATTCGTTTTTCAACGTGAGCGTTACGTACTTTTACCAAATGCGCATTTACGTGTCAAAATGCCGCCTGAAAATGAATCGTTCTTTTATTTCGCTACGGCCACGTAAATTCTGTACGTCGCTGAAATGAACGAGGCAAAGTTCGCATAAAACGAGAAAAGGGAGGACTCCGACAGCTTATCAAAAAAATTGATATTTATGAGACAGATTTTTCTCTTTCTGCAAGAGTAAACACCTTTCTTTGGCAGCCAAACAAAAAAGGAGGGAGGGTTTAACGAGGTTTAACAGAATTTTAACGTGTTAAACAAGAAAGATCAGTCACCTCGTTACACGTATTGATAATCTCTTGGGCATAATAATATTTTTGCTCGGATGTTTTTCACTTGTCGTGCGTCGTTTCGTTTATGTTAATTCTTTAACGCTCAAACCGCATAATCGTTATATAAAAAACATAAAATCCATAAATACGTTGTATTTTGTTGGTTTGATCTTTAAGTTGTTCGCAACAGGCACTTTCATTTATAAATTATTTCTACGTATGATGTTTCAAAGAACCTTACAGCATATCTATGTTTAATTTAATTTCCAACTGAATATTATAGCAAAGATTTTAAGTAAATAGATACTTTGCTCTATCTATTCAACGATTTCATATGGATGAAAAATGTTCCACGAATTAAAACATAAAGATCTACTTCATCGGAAGTGAAACGACAGAGTTTTGCCAGAAGAAGCTAGTTTCTAAAGACAAAACATATCGTATGTAAATTTACAAAACCTAAAGCCGACTCAACTAAAGTTGTTCCGACTTTATTAGCTATTAATTTCGTGACTAGAGAAATTTCCAAACAAGAAACGACCCGGTTAACAGGTTAATCAAATAAAGCGTAAAGTGTAATAGTCGCTACGTACACGTTCGAGGGGAACGCAAACGAAGTAGAAAATGAGAAAAAGCTAACAAGCAGATAAAGACGTAATTCCGACGAGAGCCTCTCTAATTATCTCCGCGACAGATGTAACGCGTAATTAATATAAATAAAAGTCGGTTTAAGCGGAAGCTCTGCTGCATTACGTTAAAACTATCTAAATACGATCTCAAGTGTCGCGAAGGCAATTTTGTTTCGCGTATAAAGTAAACGTGAGTAACAATTTGCTTTGTTGATGGCGTCTATCCTTTTAATTAAGTAATAAGTCTAAAAAAAGAGCGAGAGCAGTCTATCGCCGCAATGAAATGTTTCCCTTTGCATATGCATGCGTTACACTACGTCCAGAAAATCAATGCACCTGCATACAAGCGGTGCGGAGGTTTTTTTCCAACAGGACAGTGGAGAAAGAATACGAGCGCCTTAAAAGCGAGGGCGGGCTACGGGAATTTCTAGTATAGCGGTTAAATACTGCTCGGTCGACATCAAAGAACGGGAAAAATCGAGTGACCTTAGCGTTAAGAATCATTGCTGTATCGAGATTACAGAGGAACAGTACATACAACAAGTAGAATTTCGTTGATTTTCCGATTTTGTTGTTGTCTGATGTTGTTTGGTGGTTACAAGAGCGTATTTTAATATAACGTGATTAAAAAAAAAAAAAAAAGATATTCGATCCAAAAATATGAACCTTCCAGCAACAGGAGAAACTAACAGCGTTCCTAACATTTAAAATGTAACAAATGATATTTTCCATGTAAATATTTTCCAAAATACCCGCGTAACGAAATTTAATAAACAGTTTTGGTAATATAT
Source organism: Bombus campestris (assembly GCA_905333015.3). Taxonomy (NCBI): domain Eukaryota; kingdom Metazoa; phylum Arthropoda; class Insecta; order Hymenoptera; family Apidae; genus Bombus; species Bombus campestris. Next base: position 10,766,511 of record HG995135.1, read on the forward strand.
CATTGGTTTGACAAGGTGATGGATTTAAAAATGTTCTCGCGTGAAAAATGTAACTTATCGTATCTTTTCCCCGTGATCATCAATATGAAATAGAACGCCGGTTTTATCCGTAAAAAATATTAAATATCAGCCTCAAACATTAAATATAATGCCGTTGTAATATTACGTATGATAATATCAAGGAAACTACCATAATATTGTACATCGCAATGTTAGAGATCTAATCCATTGATTACTTATTCGATGTTAAATGAATAAGTATGAATACTACAGTCTGTCACACAAGAGCGTGTCTGCGATATCTGCGAAACCTGACACCTAATCAGAATGAGATAAAAAGAATGTAAACAAACGAAAACTTCTCTAATACGCGTTGCTGAATACCTTTCAGTTTCATTTGAAACAGTGAAAGGAACAGAGCTTTTTAATATGAATGCCGCGTACGCGAAACGTCGAAAATCGTCTGGCATGGGCGAATGAAAACAGAGATCGTGATTGGAGTAATATAATATTCACTGATGAATCTTCGTTTTGGGCATGGTGTCCTATTAGGCAAGCTGAGAGGAAGACGTATCACAAAAATAAGAACACTTGTACATCACATTCGAAAGATATGGAGGTCGTTACCAGAATCCTACGCTCAAAAATTAGTCGAGAGTATGCCGAAACGATGTCAAGCTATAATCGCTAATGGAGGAGATTGGACACCCTACTGTAATAGCGTATTAGTGTTTTAGATGTAGATTCAATTCATATAAATTTTTTTACAAATATATAAATATTTACAGAAATATCGCAGACACGCTCTTGTGTGACAGACTGTAATTGACAATTGACGGTGACTTTATTTGAGAAAAGAATTACAAAAACCGATATGAAAGTTCGAATAGAAAAGAAACATAAAACCTGATGATGGAGAAAGTTGTATTCAAATGTCGAATTTCACCTAAACAAACACGCGATCAAAATATTTACGTGGTAGAAAATGAGAGGAATGATCGGAGTGTAGCTCATTAACGTATGTTAATAAGAAGAAAGTGAACTTCTAGAAATGTTACCGACAGACTATTCATAGAGACATATACCTACGTAGCAGAGGCTTTACCCTGACACCCTTCATCTCACGATATTTTTATGTGTCTTCGAGATGGGATAGGACGGCTTGACAGACAACGCGTTCAAGCAGAAGTAAAGAGCCTGTAAACCCAACGTCATCTTGATCCGTCTGTAGTATCGATTTTCCGTGAATACGAATCTCGAAAGTATTCCCGGTGTATCTACAGCTTTGGCGTGAAATATCGGGAAAATATAAAGAGAAAATAGAAGTAGCGGCGCGGCGTGTACGTGCGTGCCACAGTATGCCATTTTCAGTCAGAAACCCGTGCTACATTTTTAGACGGCCAAGAGACTTTCTATCCCAGCGTATATGAAGAAAAAGATGTGAGGGTAAGAAGTAGTAAAAAAATAGGGAAGAACTGCTTTTACGCCTTCCAATTCTTCAAGGAAATATTTTTTACCTATTAACGTTATATGTATATGGTGTAATTCAACCGCAGAATTTAACCAAACTTCATCAATATCTATATTCTATGTGTGTATTCATCTGCTGAATAATTTTAAGACAGTTACTATTCTTAAGAACTGGGAGAAGTTTAGCGATCGTTAAAAGACAAAGTTTGGCTGTTAGGTCGTGAAACTGTCTGCATATACATTAAAATTGAAAAGAATCGTTTTGTACATCGTTATAATTTACAAATTATATTGCAAGATTTAATGTACATGGAAAATGTGTTTGCCTGTTTACAGAACAACCTGACAGACGGGGAAGAAGATCTACCTGAAGACAGTTTCTCGCTGTTGTCGGTGCTTCTAGTTGGTTCGCTAAACTTCCCATTTGATCGATCGCGACTCGCCCCTCGAAGACAACCCTCTGGGAGGCCCTTCACTCGAAAACTTTGATCTAAGCTCGCTAGATGTATCCCTCTGTTCCCTTTCCTGTTTCATCCTCTGCTCCATCTCTTACTGCCTTCTGTTCCGTTGCTTCTTCACGCCTTTCGTATTTTCTCCCGCATCAATTACAATTTGTTTATTTTTTATCTTTCTCACCTACTTTTCGCAAAAATGAAATATCATCGGATCGTTTCTATATCACAAGCATTTATGAGTCTCCCTTTTGTTGCTTTTGTATGGTAAAAAAAAGCGTCCGATACCATCATACATTCGATGCACCTCGACTCAGCTCTTCGAGGGGTGAGTGATACTGTTCGAGCAAACACCATCGATCCTCCGCTAGTCCAGTTTCTTCGACCCATTCTTTCAGGATTTCTCTTTCTGGTCTTGATATTCTTATCCGTGGCGGGCAACATTTTAGTCTGCGTGGCAATTTACACGGACCGCGGTTTACGGAGAATAGGAAATTTATTCCTGGCCTCCCTCGCTATCGCCGACCTGTTTGTCGGTTGTCTGGTTATGACATTTGCCGGGGTGAATGATCTCCTCGGCTATTGGGTATTTGGACCGCGATTCTGCGACACCTGGATCGCTTTTGACGTTATGTGCAGCACTGCCTCTATTCTGAATCTTTGCGCAATATCTCTCGATCGTTACATACACATAAAGGATCCGCTTAGGTAAATATTCTTTGTTATATTTAACCGTTTAAATATTGTATCTATCCTTGATGATTTAAATAACGTTCGCTTACCGTTACCGTTTCGCGGTCAGATACGGTCGTTGGGTGACAAGAAGAGTCGCGGTTGCTGGAATCGCTATCGTATGGTTGCTCGCAGGACTCATATCCTTCGTGCCGATCAGCCTAGGCCTTCACCGAGCAGATGAGCCCGTAATGTATGACGATGGTAAAGAGGTACGTACGATAAATATTAGGTTATCGCATGAATTCTGTCTGCTTCTTGATTCGTATCAGTAAGCCATTAATGTTATAAGTAAGTAACAGTGCTATGTATAGTAAATCGATTGAGATAATATCGATTTAAACCGTCTAGAATTTCTAGAATTTACAGAAAATGGGTTATCCAAATTTCCTACTTTTTACAGTTATTAAGAAGCAAGACAGTTTAGTAATTTATTTTTTGTTCGTTAAAAATCTGTATATCTGGTATGATGTATAAAAAAGGATGATCCTTTGTTTAAAATGACTGCGCGCCTATTCTTCGATCGTTTTATCTTTCAGGAACATCCTACGTGCGCCTTAGACCTTACACTCACCTACGCGATAGTTTCCTCTTCTATATCTTTTTACGTGCCCTGCATCGTAATGCTGGGAATTTATTGCAGGTAAGCTCGAAATAATTTTAAGAAAATTTACTTGTACAATTAGACAAATGATGATCAGAGGGAAAAGATTGATATCTTTCGAGTTTTAAGAATAACTATTGTAATATGAAAAAAAATTGTTAGCTCCAAAATACAATAAAAAGACAATTTCAGTAACATAAGATTGATTGGGTATGCGTTGAATTTTAAAATAACTTCCTTGGAAGAAATAAGAAATTTATAGTGTTCCTCCCCTGCAAATATAATAAACTAATATCACGAACTTTCTAAGACATTACAATTTTTTTCCACACAAAATAATTAAGAACAAAACTTGAAACCCGTTAATTATAAATTATCAAGATATACCATTCAAAGATGATATGATTTGGTATTTCCAGGCTCTATTGCTACGCACAGAAACACGTAAAAAGCATCCGTGCAGTAACGAAACTGCCGGATACCTCAATGGCCAAGAGTTTTCGTGCGAAAAGTACTCGCAACAAACCACCAAAGCCGCAAACAAAAACGAAGCCGACAAGTCCTTATCATGTGTCTGATCATAAAGCCGCTATAACAGTGGGTGTAATTATGGGTGTTTTCTTAATATGCTGGGTACCCTTTTTCTGCGTAAATATCGTCGCTTCATATTGCAAGACCTGCATATCAGTCCGAGCATTCCAAGTATGAATATGTCTCTTTCTTTTCTCACAAGATATCGTTTCGAAAGAAAACAGATATGCACAGAACCATACTCGGATGGATTTTTTATTTTTCATTATTTTAAAAAAATGAATATCTGCTTTTTCTGCTATCTCTCATTAATTCACTAAGGACCAAAAATTTATTAAGGTAACATACGTAATACTTTTTTAGTCATTTTGAATTATTGAATCCACTTATAGTCCATATCGCAATTATGAAAAGAAATTTCAAGCATTTACCTAATATCGTTACTGTTACTAATTTCTTCTTCCATTTAGATCCCACAATTTTATGAAATTTGAAGAAATTCAAGTATTTTATATATATGGTAGTATATGGTAAACTATTTTTGTTCAGTTTCTATTTGTGTATGGACTTCTGTAATATATCTACTACTCTAATACATTTTTATAACTGATAAGAATAAGTCATTTTATTTACGTTTTTGTAATAATGTCTTAATTATTTCGCTGCATGGTCCTTATTGGATTAAACCACGCCATCATAAAAATATTTTTCAAAAACATCTTTCATCTGAACGTTCACTATTTATACTAATTAAAGCATTTTTAAACGACTCTTAAGCTAATACAATCGAACTTCGATAACTTGTATCTCAAGCGGATAATTAAAGAATTAAAATCTTATAAGGGTTTTCGAATTATAGAGACTCGATCGAAGTTCGATTATATGTTGATCATAAAAAAGATGTGACAAAGAAAACACGAAACAAAGTTTGATATGTAACAGGTACTCACTTGGCTCGGCTACAGCAACTCGGCCTTCAATCCGATCATCTACAGCATCTTCAACACAGAGTTTCGAGAAGCGTTCAAAAGAATTCTTACAAAAGGTGCGCGAGCCCGAGGAAACCAACCGTCGACTAGCGAATGCGGAGAATTTCGATCCGTGGTTGTGCAAAAACGAAACGGGTCTATGATCGAATGTAATATTAGTCCAAGATCAAGCGCTGACAGTTGTCAAGTCGGAATGATGGCGCAAAGACATCGCGATACTATCGTCAGTGCGATATAATCAGACTCGAACTTCTCCCTTCAGATTTATCGATCTTCCTATCGAACGAATATTGCGCTTCAGCGCATAAAAGCGCGCATTTCGCCTCCCGCGCATTTCGCGAATTTAGATACAGTTAAAAGATTTTCCATCGCGGTCATTGATCCTATGTAAGTGATTTTATTAATAACACGTAACACGTTAACACGTTGACTGCCACGCGAATTTTATATATTTTTCTCTTTAAATATACTATATATTTAACTTTTGTAAAATATTGTATTTGTGCATTTTTTATCTAAAGTGTTATCTAAATTATTCATATTGTTGAAAAATTTTTAGTTCCTAAAATTTATCTTATTTTAATCATTCGAAAAAATTTGGTAACATGTGTCATCGATAACCATCGTGGCAATCAACATGTTAATAAAATCATGTTGGAGATATTACATTCCTCCTGTCGTCAGTCTTGCGCGTGGCACTCTACGTTCTTGGTACGAATTTTTCGGTCGAATCGAAGAGCGTTACATGAACATATCCATATATAGTAGTTACAAAAAGTATTTATACATACCTTTATTTTTCATTTTCATTTTCATTTTCACAGTTATTTCTTTTTTTTTTTTTTTTTTTTTTGTAGTCGTATGAAAGTACTATTAAATAACACAAAATTTAATATATCTAAACCTAATTAATTAATATGTAAATGCTATAATAGATACAATGGTGTACAAATACTTTTTATAGCCACTGTAATTTTTCAAGTTCCCATAATGGTAACGGGTGGAGTAAAATTTACAACCATCTAGAACAGTAATCGTAACCGTCGTTGTCAACTTCAACGTTAAACTTTACCGTTTCATTATACAGAAAATGTATTACAAAATCTGCAAATGCTTTTCGAGATATCGATTCGTTGACTTATCGAGTTCTCCACGACAGATATTCCACGTATTTCTCGTATCATCTGCAACAAACAACCAGATTTAAACCACGTACTTTACGCATAAAATATCTCAAAATAATATAGATTTTATCGCCATGAGCAACAGTCACCAAGTAACAGTACGTTTCCTTTCTTTTCCTTTCCCCTCTCACCCCAAACAGAAAAAGGTTACATGTGGATTTTTTTTGCTGAATATTTTTTTTCATCCATGGTGAAAGGGGAAGAGAATTTATCGATATAAATGGACGGTTAAGAAAAAATATTTACTTAAAGACAATCACCAAAAGGTAGTTCAAAACATATCCGTGAGACATAATCTGCTCTTACACTAAAAGGAATAAACACGAATTATAAAAAAAAAAAAAAATCGAACAGGAGGATATCAATTTAAAAGTAAAAAAAGAACAAAAAAAAATAAGGATTAAAATTCGTGGGTAGAGAAATTCGAAACTAGTATTTAGGTAACATTCTCATAAAGCAATTGTAATTATAAAATCATGTTAATAGCTCATCTACGATGTGAAGCTGGATGTTACATTGAAGTACTAATAGTAACGTCTATCGAATCGTAGCTTATACATATTAGTACTAGGATCGCGGTGGAATCCGCACAGATTCATTTTCCATCTTGTAAATAGTCATTTATTTATTTTTCTATTTGACGGGACACCAACACGCGATCCACGTATTTTTGCATTGTAAGCGATATTTCGTTTAGGTGCTAACGTGTGGCAAAACTGTTGCGCAACCCGTCGAATCTCAACTCTGCGTCACTTATCTAAACGAAAAAAATCCTTGCAATATGCAATCGACGCTCATTGAGTCTCTTCCATCATCTATATCAGCGATTTGTAATGTGTACTGCATTCCGACAAAAGAGAGACTACAGTTAGGGTATCATAATAAGATAAAAAAAAAATACAGAAATCCTACGTTTTTTCTGTCGGAATGATACGTGCACGAAGTCGATGTATACTAATGATATATCTGAATGACCGTTCTCTGTAAATATATTAACGTAAGACGTCCACGCGAATATTAAATTTGCAATATTTTATTACATCCTTATCATCCTACCTGTTTATTAATAACTCAAATATTCAATGTTTTCTCAATTTTTTATTCTTTTAAAAAATAATATATTCTGCGTCAAAACGTGTCTTGTTTCATTCGAAGCATTTGTTAAGTGAATCGGTTTTGTATCTTCCCAAGTACGATTGCTTTTTGAAACTTGAAGAACATCAAGAAGATTAGAAGCTGACTTTGGTATAATGGGATATAATACTAAAGCAGCTATTCGTAAATTTTCCAAAGCTAAAGAGATCACAGCTTCAAGTTGCTTTACAGAATCGGGGTCTTTAGCTTTGCTTAATTTCCATGGCTGATAATGTTCAAACATTTGATTAGTAATGCGCAACATATTCATCACAATATCAACTGTGTAATACAAATTATATTTCTCATAATATTCTTTAGCTTTTTCACTTAATTCTTCCAAAGCTACTATATTTTTACGAGCTATCTCGGATTTTAAAATATTTGTATATTCGGCTGAGTTATATATTATTCCGTCTGGATTAATACTTTTACCAAAACAACGATTAACTAAATTACCTAGTGTATCGGCTAGCTCAGAATTTAGTACTTTCTGAATTTTTAAATTGTTATAATCTACAATGAAGAAATAAGATATTAGAAAATAAAGAAAGGGTAATATTTGAAACACATACCACACATTCTTTGTCTTACTTGCATCTGTGTGCAGCACTGCTTGTCGTAAGAGAAAATATCTTAGACCATCTTGTGTAAAATCATGCATTGCTTCAAAAGGTGATATTACATTTCCTTTGGATTTTGACATCTTTTTATCTTTAACAGCCCAATGTCCATGGCATATAAGTTTTTTTGGTAATTCAAGACCAGCAGCCATTAAAAATGCTGGCCAATATATACCATGAAATTTTAATATATCCTTTCCTATAACCTAATTTAGAAATATTCTTAGATTTGTATAGTGGCATTCTCAATCTTAAATACTATTCTATATTAGAATGAAGTAAAGACATTCACTTGTACGGTTGGTGGCCAAAATTTTCTAAATGAATCATCTGGATATCCCACTGAAGTTAAATAATTGACTAATGCATCCAGCCATACATATACTGTATGAGATTCATCAGAAGGAGTAGGAATTGCCCAAGACACTCTCTTGACAGGTCTAGAAATACTTAAATCTTGTAAATTGTCTATCCACGGAATCAAGCTCATGCGATATATTTCCGGTTCTATTACATTTGCTAAATATAATTTCAACCATTAAAACTGCAATTTCTTTTAATTAAACCAAATTTGTTAAATCGAATTGTATATATACCATTTTCCAGCCAATGTTTTAATTCATCTTTAAAACAAGACAATCGAAATTTATAACAGTCTTCCTCCATCCATTCTAATACATCTCCTGATTCCGTATATGCTTCATTAATATTTGCAGAATTCTTTTTTACTACATCTTTATCTGGGACAAATGCTTCTTCTGATACATTATACCAACCAGAATATTTTCCTTGATAAATATATCCATTTTTTTCTAAACGATTCTGCAAAATTTTAACTTCATGTATTCCAATCTTTATCCAATCTTATTGATTAACACTTTATAAGTTTAATAACCCAAAAGTCAAGAACTGCTTCTTGATGTCGTTCTTCAGTTGTTCTAATAAACTTTGAATATTTAACATCAAACACATCACACATTTCTTGAAATTGACGTGAAACCTGAGTACAATATTCAGGAATAGGTAAAGTCACATTACTTGCAGCTTTCTGAACTTTCATGCCATGTTCATCTGTACCTGTACATAAAAACACAGAATGTCCTAGCATAGCATTGAATCTAGCTATGGTATCTGCCAAAACTGCTGTATAAAGATGTCCTATATGTGGTCCTAAGGAAAAGTAACAAATCAATGTTTTAATATTGACTGTCATAATGTATATTTCTATGCATTTATAAAACAAATTCTTCTATGTTTATAATAACATACCAGCATTAACATAAAATATAGGTGTAGTAATATATATGCTTTTCATTGCATGATCACTAAAATTTCTTTTTTTAACATAATTCCATGGTTGTGTTCTTGTCATTACAAATGGAAACATCCATAAAGACTGAATATGACAAGATCTTGACAGATGGACTGTAACTAAAATTAAAATTAATGTATATTAGAACTATTCAAAACAATGCAAATGCATAAGATATAAAACATCTGAAAATCAAGCGTAGTTGTAATTGTAGTTAATAAATAACTCAATATAAATATTTTACTTCATCATTTATTTTCAGAGCACTATATACAAATTCTGTATATCCACAGTATCAAATAAAATATAATTACAATTAATTTTATATGCAAATATTCAATTATTGTAATTCCAATTGTATTGATTCTAACTGTGCTACAAGATCCATATACTTAAATTCATCAGGCTTATTAGTAAAAGTTTCCAACAGTTGTAATCTCTTTGTATTATCTGTACAATAATATAATTGTAATTCATTCACTAAACACTGTGCTTCTTGCACGTTAATGCATTTTTTATCAAATTCGCCGCGCATAAGAATAATTCCTTTATCATCTATTAATTCTGTATAATGAACCAAAGTTAGACATTCTGGTGCATTTTCTTTATGCGCTTGATACCACAAAAGTGGTGTCATATGGATCTCTAGTCCATAAAATTGACTAACAAAAAACTCATATCCTTGTTTCCTAGGTAATGGCAACAAAAATGTTGTATGATGCTTGCCACGTTCGAACATTTTATCAAATTGCTCTGGTGTTAATATACCACATATGTAATCTTTATCTTTATGATAATCTTTCCAAATTTTTACAATCTCATCCTTTGACTTATCCTGAATCATATCAACTTTCATTATGGTATTTAACTGAGCTTGCTCAGGTTGCTTGTTCTGTTTCAAATATGGTTTTGCTTGACTTTGATAGTATTTATATTCGTCTTCCTGTTTCTCTTTAATTTAACAATATATATATCAAAAAAAGCAACATATAGTACTTATTTATGAATAATTATTAAAAAGTAAAAACAATTAAATAATGTATTGTTATATCACTCACATATTTTTTCTATATTTTTATATTTTCTACATTTAAATAATAATAAACGAATAACACATATATAATAAAAAAGTATATCGATTTTCATTTAATACATTAATAATAACAAATATTATGTATTTGCAAAATATTATATAGGTTATTATACCTTTCCTTCCTTGAATCTTCTTTTCTTCATTTTCGACACGCTGTAAGAACTCCTCTGGACTAGTTTGTTGAAATTTCGCTATTTTGTTAGCATATTTCTCAAAAAAAGGATTTTTTTCAAGTCCTTCCAAAACTTTTTCAAGCTTTGTACAAGTTGTCATCATGTATCTCTTATTGCAATTGTTTGTACCAAAAAAAACGTTTTTCATAGATATTAATATTGATAGCCGTATCGCTTGTGAAGAAATTGCCATTGATCATTCAATATTTGTTAGTTATTAATTCAACAATGTAAACGTAAAAAAGTTTTCGTGACACGTTCATCTTACTATATATACATATGTAACATACCTTAGATGTCGCTCAGTACTTTACAAAATTCGGAGTATTTTGCGCTGAATACAATCAAAATCATAAACGGAAAAGTGCTTGTAACATTTTCTAATCAAATTTTTATTTAATTTAAAGCAAACTATAAATAAGAAATGCAAAACGCATTTCATATCAATTTCTAATAAGTAGCACAAGGTTCCGGTACGATCAGTAATGTATCTATGTATATACGAATATACATCCTTAAAAAAGTAATGGTACTTTTGACCTATATTGCTCTGAAGTACATTATGTATGTATACAACAAAAATTATAAATATTGTTCACAATACTATATATATTTTTTACAAATTTCTAAATTCTTACTTCTACATTACTTATTTCACAAAGAAATTATCTAAGAGTGTAATTCCATACTCTTAAAAATAAGTATTACAAGAGTATGCCAATCTCAAGTAGAAAGAACCAAATCTTTTTAAATCGTGTAATTTACTCGTTTTACTCGTATTATTTCTCATGTAAGGTATAAAAATATAAAACTATCGAAAAAAATATGGATATAAAATTTTCTTGCTTGTTCTTTCTTAGTTTTCATTTATCTTCCCAATGAATATCTTTTTCTTTAAATGCTAAATAACTGTGACAGAAAGAAAAATGTGTCTCGGGAGAAAAAATTTCATTTTAATAACACATGTTTCGACTTATATAGACGTCACTGTGAGAGACGGTGTTCATTCGAGGAATCGCAATCAGATTGATACAGGCCTGACGAAAATCTAGTACCGCGAATTCAAGCGAGTCATTTTGCACGATTAAATTTTGAGACAGTAGTAAACTCGTAGCTGGGCCGAACGAAATTTTTCTCGTAATTAAAATAGAAAGTTTCCGGATGGTTCGATCGAAAAGATAGTGTGGTTAATTACTAGCAATTCGTTGATAAGGACTCTGACTTGAACGCCGCCCGTCGTGACGCATCGTTTCCGCAACGTCAGTTGCTCTCGTGCTTCTAGCGAAAGGGAAAATGTCGGCGTATTAGTGGGGTTTTGTTGTGCCACTAGAGAGTGACTTTTGGGCTACCTGAGCAGATTTTTATCGAAGAAAATCGCCGATAGTTACGACTTTGGGAATAGTCAACATCGTCGAGTTTGCCAGTAAATGGCGTATAAGTCCTATCGGGTACGCTTAGTACTTTAAATCAGGTTCGAGTCCGACGTGAGCCAGTCGTAGAAGTCCGCCGTCGGTTCTAGCGGAGGAAGGATAGAAATAGGGAAGCCAGGAGCAATATGTCGATGCAGTTGGCAATGTCAGTAGCAAAGAATGAGTTTATCGTGGGTAGCAAATACAGGCTGTTGAGAAAGATTGGCTCGGGATCCTTTGGCGACATTTACCTCGGTATCAACATCTCTAATGGTGAGGTAAGGAGTACCGTTTCACGTGAGACGACCTGCCAGCACATCTTCCACTCCTTGTCTTACTTCTTTTCTTTTTTAATTTTTCATTCCATTCGTAACAAATTATTCAACTATAAGTCCGTATCGTGACAGAAACTTCTCCTTATGATACTAAACGTTATTAAACTTCTTACGAAATATGTTTTTTTTATGATATTGTTATTGGTTACATGAAATATCCATTGTTTTCCCTTGGAGAATTTGCAACTTGTAAACTTTCCGTTTCGGTAAAGTTATGTCTATTTAATCGACATACAGAATTACAATTTTTCAAAATTTCATGGCGTTTATTTAATTGTAAACGATCATCCAACTTTTTGCAATGTGATTGACCTCTATATGTAAAAAAGAACAGTATATTTATTGTTTATATGTGTAGATCGTAAGACAATGTTTGTTGCTAAAATACATATATCTGTAATATTTGTCATAAATTAGATAGTACAAAGTATCAAACAAGCGTTTAAAAATTGCACCTATATCGTTAAACTTCTTTTCTGCAGCAAATAAAGTTCACATCTAAAACAAGTTTTTATCATATTTATACTGTTTTATTCTTTGCATTTATGTGAAATTGATTTTAATAAATTGTATCCTACAGCATATTACATTTCCTACTTTACATAAAAGTTTTTGTTATTATATTTTTTGCTTATGAATATTGTGTGTCATTGAATTACATTTTATTTGTCAAACAATTGTTTTTGGAAATAAAAATGATACAAAATTAATTACTAAGATGTAACAGTAATTTCATTATTAATATACGACAAGTGTTAAACATTTAATATATTAAATATCACAATTATTTTTATATTAAATACAGATTGGTTGTATGTATATGTATATGTGTGCAAATTTTAATACAATATTAAAATAACAAATAAAATAAAAGCATAATAAATACTTATAACATAAATATTTATTTATTTGAAGAGTGCTAAATGAGAGTAATTATGTATGCCATGCAATAATTATATAAATAGTATGAATTTAATTGGTAATATGTGACTTATAAAAATAAGATAAACATTTTATATAAAGACAAGTATGTATAGAAGACAAAATATTGTAAACCTGCAATAGTTTATGTACAAATTATATTAGATTGTTTTAATAATAAGATATATTAGGTATATTATGTATTATTCTAGGAAGTTGCTGTTAAGTTGGAAAGCATACGTGCTCGACATCCCCAACTCTTATATGAGTCAAAGCTATATAAAATTTTGCATGGTGGTATAGGAATACCTCATATACGTTGGTAACTATTACCTTTAACAGCTTTTCTTATTTATAAGGAGATATCTAACATGTTATAGATATTGTTATCTAGTATATAATTAGTTTATAAAATAGACAATTAAGTTTGCTTTTTGAATTAAAATACAATTTTACTGTTTTTTTCTTATTAAATGTAGGTATGGACAGGAACGAGAGTATAATGTACTTGTCATGGACCTCCTTGGTCCATCTCTTGAAGACCTTTTCACCTTTTGTACTAGAAGATTCACAATAAAAACAGTCTTAATGTTAGCAGATCAAATGATTGGTAGGATTGAATATGTTCATTGCAAACATTTTATTCATAGAGACATCAAACCAGATAACTTTTTAATGGGTATTGGCCGTCACTGTAATAAGGTATATTTTAACAATGTTAAATCATAACACTACAATATAGATTGTATAATAATTTTCATTGTAATATCATGATGATTGTTTCTAAACTTTTAGCTCTTTCTTATTGATTTTGGATTAGCTAAAAAATATAGAGATAGTCGTACAAGACTGCATATAATGTATCGAGAAGATAAAAATTTAACAGGCACAGCCAGGTATGCTTCGATTAATGCACATCTTGGAATAGAACAGAGCCGCCGTGATGATATGGAATCACTTGGTTATGTGCTTATGTATTTCAATCGTGGATCTCTTCCTTGGCAAGGACTTAAAGCTGCTACCAAAAAGCAGAAATATGAGAAAATAAGTGAAAAGAAAATGTCCACGCCTGTGGAAGTTTTATGTAAGGTAAGTTTAATATGTTTATGAACTTATAAATTTTCTATTAAAACTTGAATACGTTGTATTATTTAGAAAGAAACTTATTTATTTATTTTTTTTAATCAGGGATTTCCTGCTGAATTTGCGATGTATTTAAATTATACACGAGGTCTACGTTTCGAAGAAAGTCCAGATTATATGTATCTTCGCCAACTTTTCCGTATACTTTTCCGTACATTGAATCACCAATATGATTATACTTTTGATTGGACAATGTTGAAACAAAAAAATTGTCTCCCTACTTTAACATCTGGAACTGGTCCAGGTCAATCCGCACCAAATGCTCAGGGGCAAGGACAAGCCCAAGCTCAGCCACCAGCTCAGACCAACGCTCAACCAGGTGTTTTTTGCTATATTATTAATTATACTGTATATTACATCATCTTTAGTCTCTATACATTCATAAAAACAACTCCATGTTATAATAGCGACATAATAATTTATACAAATATTTTCTATAATGTATAATCAAGAGCATAGTGAAAATTGACTATCTTTTTTCGTTTTAATCTCTCTTATTATTACAAAATTTGATATATAAATCATTATTGGTATTAATATTCCGTTTTGCAAGTATTAATCATCATCTGGCACATTATTCTTCATTTATATAACGTACAATGTACTGTTTGTTTCAGAAAGGATAAAACTATAATTCCTTGTCATTGCATCAATCCTATTTGCAGTTATTGAAGTGTCTAAGACCAGGTACTCAACTTTGTATGAATGCCATGCAAAGAGTCAAATCAATCAATCCTCTAAGTTTGCATTAAGGAGGAGATTTATGGTTACAAGCGTATCGTACACGAGTAAAGGACAATGCCACGGGTACACGTTTGTGAATTCGCTAATTAGTGAAAACTTCAATGTATTCTCAGTGCTTAGAGTTTTGGTTGATCCACCTCTTTGTGCTTAAAATCCAAGTGAAATCAGCCAGAGGTGGCTTGTTCTTATTTTGTTATTACCTATTTAATTCACCGTTGATAATAATTGAAATAAAGGTTTTGATGCCCCGAAGACCTTTGTAAAAGATTACACGTAACGGTGTAATGTGTGATTTAATCGAAAATCCGACAAACAATTTTCATAGAAAGAAAGAGAGGATGCGATTTTGACTACTCTTAAGCATTCGGGGTAATTAATTGAGTACATCGTATAAAATTTTATATCTATTCTACAAATAGAAACACAAACGTGAGGACGAGTGAATGATTATGTGAGAGTATGAAGAAAATATATGTGTACTGAGAGATAAATACAGTTTGTTGCTTCCTGATTTTTGTTTTATTCTCAGTACAATATAATATAAATATAATGTGTGCAACTTCGGGAGAAATGTTAATATTTTTCTTACATAAATTATCATGTCAATGGTATCAAAGATTTTTCTTTGATACTATTGACACTGTGGTAACACTTTTTTTCTATATGAGTATATATGTATACATACATAAATATGTATATATATACACACACAACGTAGACATAAACACATACATGCGTATGTACGAGTAAGTGGAAGTATCTTTGAAGTAAATATTGGAAGTAATATTACTATTAAGGCAGCAATTTAATTTCTAGATACGTTGTATCGATCAAGAAACGAACAAATTATTAGCTACTCTGACCTAATAAACTTCACTCTTTACTCTCTTTCTTTCTGTGAGTATATTTAGTCGATCATGATAAATAAAATGAATATTAAGCAGATTTCTCTGTATTGGAGATGGATTACAGATTGCTTTACATTTGAAGAAAAGAATATATACAAATAGTACATAAAATACTTGATGCATGAAAAGCAACTCTGTAACCAGTTCCAGCCAAAGGACTTCCTCCATATAGTTTTAATGGCAGAGACTGTGCAGTAGTATTTCCCGCGCTATTGCTTCAATATTAAGTTTATGTTACGTGACTTACGAGATCTTTAACCGATCAGGCAGTTGGTTGTTAATATGCATAATGAAATCTCGTACACGAAGTCACGTTAAACACAGTAGAAGTTTTAAAAAAATTCGTTTCTGTCATTGAAAATTTTCATTTACATCAACCATTTTAGTTGCGTCAATATTCACGTCTATGTTCCAAGCACTACTTCCAAAATGATATATAATCAATAATGTTAACTCATGTCCTTACTATAAAATATTCTTAAAAAATAAAAAAAAAAATAATAAAAAGATGTCCAGTCAACGTTAGTACGAACCAAGATACAAGGGATAATACGACTGGATCCTGTGTACCGTTATATTTTGGAAGGACAATTTGTTTGATGAAGTTTTTAGACAGTAATAAAAAGAAAAGAGATATAATCATTAAATATCTTTGAGTGAATGTATGGTTTATTATTATTATTATTATTATTATTATTATTATTATTATTAATATTATTTTTATTATTTTAATATTATTACTATTATTGAGAATTAAGAAAATGGAAAACAAAATTAATGAATAAAAGTGTGTACTACTATGCAGCGAGAATGAATGAACGAGTAAGTTAATGAATAATTAATGATATAAGCACTTATTACTATCTGGTATGTATGTATGTATGTATGTATATATAGGATGTCCCGTGAGGTATTCAACAAATTTTTCCCACGTGTTCAGCAAATCATTCTGAATAAAAAAAATGTCATATACTCTATAGATCTATTTAATTTCGTTATCCATAAAAAATAATACACTGGATGAATAGTAAAAGAACAATTCAGTTACGTTTTTTACATAGGCAATCTTCAAATCATGTGTGATGCTAATCGTTATTTTTGATGAACTTACCACCATATTTATATTATAACAGAGTTCTTATAAAATAAAATAGTTACATAACAAGATAAATAAACGAAATGTTGATTGCTATTGATAACTTGTGTACTCATAAGAGTGAATTTATACATTCTACTTAATGTTGTATGCTAATTTTAATGATACTAATATTTCTTATTTTCTATATTTTAATCGTGGAAAAAAGGGTGGTTCTTCAAAAATCTTGTATATATGTTTTTAATATATATACAATATATATATACAATAAATAAATATATATATTTATATATATGTGCGTAAGCGTGTGTGTGTGTGTGTGCGCGCGCGCGTGTATATTCTTTTCTATTAATATTATAATAGTAGAAAACAAGATAAAATTTGTATATGAATTTGAGATCAATATAATCTATATCTTACAGATTGGAAATAAGGAACTGAACCATTATACTTGCAACAAAACTAAACACTTATCGGCGATTACGAAACAAAATAGACCTATAGTGTATATTCTTTTTATTCTTAATGACGTAGCAAATACGTAAGAAAGGTTTGTTAAATACCTCACAAGATATTCTGTATACAGATAATGCTTTATATATGTGCATATATACATACATGTGTGTATGTATAATAAAATTATGACAGTAATTAAGATATACGTTATTTCATAAATAATGAAAATCATCAACAGTTTATTGCTCCTTTTATTGCTATAAATAAAAAGTGGAACATTGTATTATAGTCTCTATTTCATTAAGTGTCAATTTTGATGGCAATACACGATTATCGTTATCCAGAATGGTAGTAACATGTTGTTCAAAATGAACGATATACTTGCTCCCGAGAACTGTGTTGCGATATTCTTGTCACATGGGATATGTAAAGGATATTTATGTAAATATTTTTAAGTCATATATTTGACAAATCTCAAAAGATATTACATAGAAGCCACAGAGGCGCGTAACTTTATCGTTTAAATTGTTAATAGTAATAATATTTGAGTTTATAAGGTAACAAAATGTGCTGCAGACTACCAGCTACAATGCACCGGTCATTGTGCTGTAGTCAATTCGAAAATAAATAAAAATCGCACGCTCCAAAATTATGTTATCGCTAGATTCAATCCGTTCCTTTCATCGGATATAAAAAGTCAATTATTCGTTCTTTTGTACATATAAAATAGATTAACTATGTGTATAAATATAACAGAACATTATTGGCTACCACAGCTTATGCGTAAGTGACCAAAAGGCAAATACTATAAAATTAATATTTTACAAACTTATTGCACTTACCACTACTTTTGTGGTAGCATATTTTTCCACGTTATATGTTATATTAACAAGTTGACTGCCACGCGTGTTTTCAAGAAAATCTCTGCGAGATACTCCCATCAATATTTTAGTAATGCGAGTCACTCAAGTGGTGGTCTCAAGAATGATCTCTCGTTTCGTTTGAAAACGCTTTGACGATTTACAAATTTGTAACAAGGAAGGATATAAATATTAGAATATTTAGAGAGCTATTAGCTGCAAAATTATTAGGGTTGTCTGAAAATACAAAAAATCCTCGTCTTCGATGGAGTCAGCATAATATCGCCGTTCGGAAAAATGATTCCGGAAGAAGCATTAGGCACGCATACAAATAAAACATGTTATGCAAATAAAAGACGTTGAATGGACCGAACAAAGACAACAAATTTAAAGAAAACAACAACTTATTGTCCAAATTGTCCCGACCAACATCAGCTATGTATAGAATGCTATAAAATTTTACATTCTAAATAATTTTTTTAATAAACCATTTTCGTATTACTTTTATAACAATTCAACAGTTTTATTATTATAGAATATCTTTTCAAATAGCTACGACGATCCTTCGCAAGTAGTCAAATAAGCGACACCCGAATATGGGTTACGTGACCTGATGAGATACTTTGCTGACACTCGAATACGGGTGTCGTGGCAGTCAACGTATTAAGAATTAACAGATGAAAATTAATAGCACAGCAAAGTATGAATTTTCCTAAGTTCCTGCGTTCCTACGTTAACAGTAAAAACTTGTTCTTGACCTTGATGAGGAATAGCGATTTCGGCAGCAAGCAATTGACTTTCATGCATTGCTGCAGTCATTTCACGATTTGGAAATACTGCGAAATTAGCTTCAGCCATTCCACCTACTGTTCTTTGTATAACTTCTTCAAGAACTTCATTCTACAAGAAAAACACAAAAGTTTTAATTTTGATTTACAAACAACTATAATAGTGTATATTTATAATTTTCTACTGATTAATGACTTACGATCAATTGATCAGTTCGATCTTTTAACTCTTTCATGACTATTTCCCGTTGTAACAATTGATAAACTGGCATTGCCTTTTCTAACACTGGGCCCTCCATATCACGTGCCTTATTACGTCTTAAGTCAGGAACGATAGGGAATGTCATGACTTGTTTAATATCCTGGAAAACAAGAAAAAAATGTTGATTAAAATTAAATAAATATAAAATAATATTTTTTGAATCTTTCATTTGTATAATAATTGTTTTGTAAGTTACTTTAGTAAGATCATTAGTTTTTTGTTTCAATTCCTGTATTTTAGCATTAATTGATCCCTGTCTTAATGGAAGAGGAGTTATTGGATCCAAACTTTCTAACTTTTGACGTAATATATCAGACATTAATTTCTTTCTTTGTTGGTTTTCACTGTTTAATGCTTCTTTAAGAGCAGTTATCTCTTGCATTAAGAACTTATTGTCCATTGATTGCATTCCAGATGCTGCTGTAACGCTTCCAGACATATTGTCAGCTCCAGATGCAGACATCATTGTCTTCTTTCCAACAGATTTTAATTTTTCCTTTAACTGGCCTCTTTCCATTTCTAAACTATCAATATCTGTCTGAAGGTGATCCATCGTTTCCTCAAATTCTTTTTCTTTTCGTTTCAATTGATTCATTGCTTCTTCCAATTTCCTCTTCAACTTTTCTACACTCAATTCATGTTCATGTTGTTGAGTTGCAAGTTTTTTCTCTACAACATCTTTTCTCAAAATCATTTCACATAATTCTTCTTGTTTTTCCCTAAGAGCTAATCTTGCTCCAAGTATATCACTATCTCTTGCTTTTAATTTCCTACTAAGTATCTTAATTTCTTCAGCTTCTTTCTTTGCTGTTTGCGCTCTTACTTTGATAGGCTGTAAAGATTCACTCTCCGCATTTTGTTCTCGTTGTTGTGATAACTGTCCACTTATTGCTAATTCGTTTTCACACTCTGCCATTTTTTGTGCGAAATTGGCCGCTAACTGTTGGATACTTGATAAACTTCCTTTAATCGTTGCTACGGGTCCAACATCTTCCGTATCATAAACTTTTTCGCATGCTATAGAAGCCATCTCCTTCAATTTATCTGCACCAAGTCCTGTATCTAAGTCGCCATTGGTAATAATTGCTTGCACAGCACTCTTCAGCAAAATCTGTAATGTTTTCATCATCTTCACAGCATGTTGATAACACGTAAAAAGTTGTTCACTACAGTCTTTATCCAATCCTAAATTAGATTCTGCATTATGAATTGCAACAGCATGATCTGTCAATACTCGTCTTCTAGCTGACTTTAGGTGTTGTTGAATTACTTCACACGTTGTCTCCGCATGCTGACAAAGGAGGCCTAAATCACCACTGTCTCCCTGAATCAAAGTTTTGATTGCTGCAGCATCAGTCATAATAGCTTCACAAGAACTGTCCAACATCCTCGTACCATTAACTACCAAACGAGCTTGATTAATGGTTTCTCCAAATAACACAGAAAACATAGTACAAAAATATCCACAACATTTCTCGATAGCATCCATTGGTAGATTCTCGTCCAATTGATCTTTTTTAGCTAGTTCTATCAAGGAATCCAAAGATTTTTCCTGCGCTGCCATTTCTGGATAAACTGCTCCAGCCTTAAGTAACATTTCAGGACTACATACATTTAATGCAGATTCAAAACAACCAAGGAACGTTTGTAATGCATACATGTATGAACAAAGACGCGATCTGAAGGTATATTGTGCTACCGAATGACCCTTTAAGATAGCTGCTCTATCTACTTTATCCAATGATCTATATTTTTCTCGTACTTGTGACATAAGTATCTCGGTTTTTTGTATCATCCTTGGTATAAGTAAAAGTGTTAGAATAGCATCGTGATCACCGCCACGTGCTAAGAATGCAGGAGACATGAAAGATAATAAATATTTCACATGATTTCGAGCTTCTTCGGCTTCCAATCGTCGTAATTCAAGATCAACAGCTTTTGTTTGAGCACGGGTTTCAGCAAAGGTTTTTTGGAAATCTAAAATTTCTGCTAATTGTTGCTCTGCGCCTCCCATTCCAAATTTAGAAGTTTCAGTTGATTGCACACGTTGTTGTAATTGCAAACATTGATCTTGTAATTGATGAGTGAGTTCGCGGAACTTTGTAATTGTAAGTTCACGATCCGTTAATGTTTCCAAAGCCGCATCTCGATGTCGATAAGCATCGCGCGCTGCTCCAAGCGCTAAATCCAATTCTTCTCGCAATTCTAGCTCTAATTCTTTCGACGATTCAGCAAGTTGATCAGACATATCCTAAACAAAAGAATAATTATTTAAGCAAAAATTTTTTAAATAATGTTTAGAAAAGACTTTACATACTTGTAAGGCTTCCAAATCTGCAACGGCTTCTTCCAATTCTGCAACTTTCTCTTCTAATGCCATCTTTTTCTCACCAAGTACTTCAACCATTTCTTCAGCACCTAATGCTGCATCAACCTATTTGATGAAGGAACAAATTTATATATATATATATCGAGTTATCATTAGGGTTGGGGCTTGTAACGGATCTTCACTCGAATTAGCTATTATTGTTATACAATAGAGATAATGTTTATTGGTATAAGTATGGTTATTACAGAATTTGACAAGTAATCGCGGTGATTGGACACACGAGATACTAATATGACAATGGTCTTAGGTTCTATAACGAATCTACGGTCAACGGGGTAGCAAATGTACTTTCTTCCAAAGTCTAAGTCGTACTCAACTTACTTGTCCACAGTACAAGTATTACTCAACTAACTCTTTGTTAAAACGTAGAGTATTTACTGATCGTAAAGACGCTGCAGAATAGCGAACAAAGCTGCGAGTAGTTGCGGTTTAATCGTTACTCATAAGTTGTCGAGTCGTTATGGGTTGTCGAGTCGTTGTGAGTTGTCGAGTTGTTGTGAGTTGTTAGTTGTAAATTGTAAGTTGAGTAGTTAAACAAATTTAGTTGCCCTAGTTGTATCACATTACTACGTTAAGTTCAAATTAAATAGTTATACGTCTGTTTCAATCACAATAAATAAATCAATATAATAAATAAAGATCACTATAATTCTCGCCATTATAATATTATAAAAAAATTACCCATTAACAATTATTAATATTTCTTACTTGTTCTTGTAAATCTGCTATCTGATGTTCCATTTCCTCTACTCGTGTAGACAATTTTTCCTTTGTGCGACCTAGTTCTAATATTTCTGACTTCTTTTGATCTAAATCTTTCTGAAGTTTTTGGAATTCGTGCTTCTCATGTGCAGAAAGATCTCGCATTCTAACAAGAGTTTCTCGTAGTCGATTGTTTTGTTGTTCCAATTGTTTTATTTCGTAACTTGACACACCACCAGTAGAACCCCCTCCTGCAGCCTACAATAATTATACAGCCATCTATATATTAATAATCTGTATAAAAAATAAGGATAGGGTAAGAATCGGACGATTAAATCTAGGTATAGATAGTGTAAGATAGGATAAGCTAGTTTCTGTAGAGATAACGAAATACAGAATAAGAACTATTGTGTAGGAAACAGAGCTTAATACCAGAGGAAAACCAATGAAACATTACAATGCTAATGTCCGAATACACTGTTACAGTAAAATCTATCTGAAAGTTCGTTCATAGGAAAATCCTTCATTTAAATCCTTCTTCTACTCGTTTTCTCTGGCATTTAGTTATATCACTCCTCTTCAATGCTCGGGAGTTGCGCGATTTTTTATGAGCCTTGCCAACATCATACGAGTAATGACAGGGCACACAATTAGGTCTTACCTTTCCTTGGCTGGATAACTCTACCTGCGTCGTGTGGGTACCAAAAATTGGAACAGCTGACTTTCCTCAAGTGTCGCTGGCGACTAATAGCCCAACGTATGTCACCGCACGCACGCACACACACACTATAAATCATAACTAGATAAACTATGAAATACTTTACCCTTTCAGATACTTCTGTTCGTAATATTTCCAGATCTAGTGTTTGTTCTTCAAGTTTTTCTTTCAATTGCTCTAATTCAATTTGTAATGTTTCAGCCTTTTCTTCAGCCATTTCTTTATCTAATGTTGCCATTTCTACAGTTTCTGCAAGATCTGCCATTTCTTCTTGGAATTGCTCTCTAGCTGCATGTGCTTCTCTCGCTTCTTGACGGGCGCGTTGTAGCTCTCTTTGAAGACTAGCCTTTTATCATAGAAATAAATAAAAAAAATGTTAAAATTAATGAAAACTATAAAACTTCATTAATCTAATTCAAAAGCTTCCATTACTTGGCTTTCCATAACTTTCGTTTTGAATTCAATAAGTTGTTCAAGTTGAAGCTTTGTTTTTTCAAAGTCTTTCATTCTTTCTTTGTCTTGCATTCTTTTCACCCGTAAAGTTTCTACTTTTTCAGTAAGATCGCGAACCTATAATAACATATATAAAACACATTATTTTGTATTTGTTTTGTATATCAATATAGATGTCGGGTTATCATTGGAGTTAGGGGCGTGTAATGAATCTTTCTTTGGATTAGATGTTGTTATGCAAGAGCGAAAATATTTACTAGTACAATTACGATTGTGATAGAATTTGACAAGTAACCGTGGTAATTAGATACTCGGGATGTGAATGGCAATGATCTTAGACTCAATAACGAATCCACGGTCAACGGGATGACAAATGCGATTTCTTCCACAGTCTAAGTCGAACTCAACTTACTGATCCACGATTCGGACGTGACTCAACGTACTTGTTTACAGTACAACTAGAACTTATCTGACTAAACCTCAGTCCAAGTGATACTGCCCTTATATACTCCTATCCGTATCTCTCTGTATCTCTCAGGTCAATCTTTGTTATACAACTGCTCCATATCTCTGTTAGGTAAAAACGTCCCTTCCGTGACCGTGGCTACGTTCAGCGACCCATTATGTCACTTCAAGCCCAAGCCCACTGTTATAAATCTTGGGCACCCGTACTCGGATTAAATCATAAACAACTATTTCTCAGTTTTTATTATTTAAGCTATAATAAAAGTCTGGACCAAAGTATTGGGGACCTTCCCAAACATTCCGAAAGAAAGACCCGATGTCCTTTCATCTTCGACATACAAATATTGAAATATTTTATTTCAGACTGTGAAAATATCTTGGTGATAATCAAGCAGAATTTCAGATAAAGTCAAAAACTAACTTGCTGAGAAATTGCTTTAACCATTCTCAATCTTTAAATTGATTAGTCATTGATAAGAAACAAATTGGTGGTGGTGACTAAGGGAACATTTAACACTTTAAGTCCATTCAACAGTTAAGCAAAAGAAATTTCTGTGGGCTAGAAAATCTGTCTAAGAAAGCTGCAGTGTCTTTAAGAAATAAATATAATTTGAAAAAATAAAACTAATTTTATTAATATGATTTACCTGAGATTTCAGATTTTCATTTTCCTGTTGAAGTTGCAAATGTGATAATTTTTCTTCTACTACATTTGCAGCTGCTGCAGAACCTGCCATTACTTGACCAGGTACAAACTGTGGTTTCAAAGTCTCTACAAAACCTGTCTAAATTGCAAAGAAATTATAAATGAAACTATATTTTAACATTGGGTGTCTTTTTTATTATCGTGTTGGAAATACATATTTTACTAAAGAATTGCATTAGGTGCTTCAGTTTGAGGTAACCTTCGAAATGCTTTATTTTAATTAATTTATTTACAAATGATATAATTATAAATGTAATTTTCTATTAACGGTAATGAAAAAAACACCCTATATTTCCTATACAAAACATTATGTTTCAGAAAAATGTTGTTTCTGTACATTCAATAGAATTAGTCTATTTCAAAGTGATTAATGATATTAATTGTGACAAGAGACACCAACAAGCTACACCAAATATTCTATTAGTTCTAACAAGTGTAGGAAATTCAGTCAATGAGTTGAATTGTGTTATATGACACTGCAGTTTACAGTAGGCATAATATTAACTAAGTCATCTATTATGTCCTAACCATTTATAAATATCAACTGCATTTATATCAGGGATGTAAGGCTCTTGGTAAACGATGATTAAATAAAAAAAAAAAGAAACAGGGTGTTCCAAGTATGGATCACAAATTTATACCGCAATGCTGTTAAATTCCTATTCATAGAAAGGTTGTTATCATTACCTCATTAATATAATGCTAAGGGGAATTCAGTATCTAATTGTTAAAAAGAAAAATGACAATTGTACATTTGAATACCCCTTCTCATGAGAAATTTTAGACTAAGCATCACAGAACTCAATTAACAAAGCAGATCCTTAATGGAACAGTGAAAATAGTGAAGGATAAATCAGTTCCACAATCCATTAAGAAGAAGTAAACCCATCAAAGTGCAGTGATGCTAATTTGAAGTCATGTGTTACAATGCTTATGATCAACAAACAACTAGTATGAGAAGGTTTAAGGTCAGATGAGAAAATTTAGATATTACAATTAATGAGTATTAATTACATTATTGTGATCATCTTGGGCCTTTGGCTTTTTGCCGGGAGGCGAGCTCGTGCTAGGGGACTTCTGAAACACGTACGTGCATTCCCATATGAATCATTCTGTGCCAACGGAATTATTTAACATGTGCTCAAAGTTTAAAGTTCACTACTCTGTGTTATTAGTTTATCTAGCATTTTAAACATTTCTCTGTAGTTTCTTATTAAATACCGAGTCACAGAATACGATTCTTTGAATATGATAGTAACAAACATATAAGTTACTTCAAATTTGCAAAGATTTAAACGTAGCAAAGCCAATCTTTTATCACATTTTTTGAGAATTTATCACATATAGAGGTATATTCATATTTTATGGAAAAACTTCATCTCATGTATTCATGCCTTGTTGAATACTCAGAATAATTCATTCACTGTGTTCACATAAATAACTGATATATCAACTTATTAAAATTAACTATATAGAAATAATAAAAGCATGACCAGAACAACAAACAATACCTCGATGAATGAAGCTCCTTTAGATGTTGGAACTGGTATAAGTGATTCTCCTCCATCTTTACGTTCATGCTGTGATCCAGACAAACTTTCTGTACTTGGAGCACTTAAAAGTGTCCTACTACCAGCCAATGAAAGTCTTGAACTGTAAAAAACACAATGTTGGTATCTCCTTAGTAAATATAATTTAAGCTCTGACAATATTTACGATATTAAAGCTATATTCCTTTGCAATTACAACATAATTTAGATGCACATCATCAACTACAAATACATTAAATTATTTGATAGCATAGTTTTAAAATACTTTATCGATATGTAAAGTGCTATAATATTTTTCCAAAAGTAAAAAATGATATATCAATTGCAATTTTTTATTCATATTCTCATTTATATTCTACATACATTTACTATAATGAGCAAAGCTTACAAATGCATAAAAAGTGAATAACAGATATAATTCTTAGCTGCTTATATATATAAAAGCATTTAAGGAGGATATTAAGACAAATTTTTCAGGGATCAATCTTCATAAATTCTTACCCAGATAGTTTCTCAGATTGCTGCCTAGTATGGGCAGGAGAAGTTTTTCTCCGTACTCTTTTATGACCAGCATATGAATTTTAAGAATTTATTAATTATACTTGTCTCAAAATACCTATTTTTTATTATTTCTTATATCAAAGATTGTATAATAAGATCTAGCAATTTATATCTTATATATTAAAAATTATGATTTATCATTCAATGTAATAACTTACGCAGTAGGTTCATTCCTTCGACGTGTACTTATGCTAGCATAAAAATTATGATAAGATAAGTTAATGGCATTGTCACATGTAATATACAACATTATCTCATTAAAAAAAAAGAAATGTGACAACTGAAAAAATTTAAAATAAAAAAAAATCACATTACCTATTCAATCGACTTCTAGCACGTGCCGCACTGGTCTCATCTGGTGTAGTAGCACTACTACCTGCTGAAGATGGACTAGCAGGTTCAGTTCTATTGCCTGCTTCATCCAACAAAATAAGTTGTGACTGCCGTACAAACATTCCATGATTTTCAGCACACTAGTACAATAAAAATGTGTACAATGTAATTATGTGATTGCTATATTTTATATATACAGACAAATATAAAATAACCTACTTTAAAATAACATTGCCCTTTGATAGTTCCATTGTTCTTTCCTTTTGGTTCATCAAGTATGACTCCAATCCATTTTCCTGAAGCGAAACTTGGATGACCAATATAAGCAATTACTCCTTGACAGTCTTTGCCAGGAACTTCGACACGCTGTCCGACTTTATACGACATTTCAGCCGTGGAAGATTATTACATCTAGTTTCATACAGTTCATTTATTGTAAAAGGATATTTTTTATCTCTTGTTCAACTGTTCAGCTTGTCAATTATATATTTGAATTTCGTTACAAGCAGTTCAAACGACATAAATTCTCAATCACACTGACACATACGTTGCTCTACTAACTATAAAATTATTCGGCCACTTATGTCAGTTAGCTTCTGCCAGCTTCTTTAGACCGCTTCTATCTTATGATCTGCTATAATTAAAGAATTTGAATTTTCATTTCTAAACTAAATAATTTTTATTGTATCTTCAAATTTTACTATTCTACTAACATCTAAAGTATTAAGATTCTGATTTAGTTATTCAAAATGTCATCATTGATTCTTACTTGATTCATCCTCTTCTAGTGAATACCACCACAATATCACTATAATAATAGAAATTATTACTATTATTACTATTCAGCTAGATTTATTTTAAATATATTAAAAAATTAAAAAGTACATATTTTTCACCATTTCGTTTTTCTTATCATTCTAATCAATAATATATTGCTTAATTTCCTTTAAAATATTTTCAACAAAAAAATATACGATTTATAAACCTGAGAATCCAAAATGAGAACACTACTCGTATATATGCAAAAGAATATTACGATAGGATCAAAATAAAAAATTTATTTTCTTACCATTTTGTCTGCTTTGTATTACAATTTTATTGTTTTAAATATGAAATAAAACATGTAGAATTAGTTATTATGACACGAACACATTAGTTAAAGTTTACATCAAAATTTCTTTAAAATTTTCATTGATATACCCGGGGCACTAAGTTACTTAATTACACCTTTGAATGATATATGTGCCTATATGTATATGGCATCAAAATAATACCTTATGTTAAAGTTGATAAAAAATAACTTTCTTTCAGGTTGCGTATATGTATGTGCCTACTATTTATATTCTTTTAAGAAATATCCATGATATATGGAATGGAAACGGAAACAGTTACAAAGAATTATCATAAAGTTTCATTAACGTTTTTTTAATATGACGTTCTGCTATCGCTGACATCGAATGTGTTTTTCTGCCCGGTTAATTTCATGTCCATTTAATAACAAAGCAAATTATTTCAAAGTGGTGATGGCTAATCATTACGAAGTACCTAATTGGTACGTTTGGAAAATTTTTATTAGACTATTCCAAATAGTTACTTAACCATTTTAGATACAATATTACTATCCAATATTATAGTATATTTATAGCATAAAAAATATTACCTTACACATAGATTATGCTTTTCAGGGCTGGGAAGCCACCAGTTGGATTACATTTAGATGTACTAAAGAATGACAAATTAATTCAAGTAAGGAAGTTATATATTACGCATAAAGATTTAGGTCTTATTTAGAGATATGTCAGAAATATTATTTTGTTTCAGAAATTAATGGTTGATGAGAAAAAATGTTACTTATTTGGCCGTAATCAACAATTAAATGACTTTTGTATAGATCACGCTTCTTGTTCTCGTGTTCATGCTGCTCTTGTTTATCATAAACATTTAAATCGTGCATTTCTTGTTGACTTAGGTAGCAGTAAGTATTATATCATTATTTTTAATCTATAGCATTTTAATTCATAACTAACATGTTATATTTTATTATATACATTGATTTTTAATTATAAGAAACAGATTTGTAAGAATCTAATTAAGCAATATAAAATGAACAGTTTTAATGATTTAAATAAATATGAAACTCTTTGTTTTTGAACAAAACATTAAGATTTAAGTTATAAATATTATAAATTTTGACTGATTTCTCAGCACATGGAACTTTTATTGGTAATCTTCGTTTGGAACAACATAAACCCACACAATTACCAATTGATAGTACATTTCATTTTGGAGCTTCAACACGGTATTATATTATTAGAGAAAGACCTCAAACTGGCACAAGACCAATTATAGAGGAATTAGAGAAACTATCAGAAGATACAGATGCTGGTGGTTTATTAGGTTTACCTGAAACAGAAACAGAACTTGATGTATGCCTCAAGTAATATTTATATTTAAATTATATTATTAAGATATAGTTTAATAACTATATTGTTAATTACAGAATTTAACGGAATTTAACACTGCACATAATAGACGTATATCTATGCTAGGAATAACAGACGATGAAATTCATAAACCAACTAGAAAACGAAAGAAAAAAGGAATTACGTTCAATGATGATGAAGAAGTAATAAATCCAGAAGATGTTGATCCATCAGTTGGAAGATTTCGTAATCTTGTACAAACGACAGTTGTTCCCAGTAAAGTAAGAGTTATTCCAAATCAACATTATATATTATTTATATATGCTTTATAAATGTATTATTCATTGATATTTTAGAGAATGCGTATGGAAGGAGGTTTAATATCCTTATCAGAGGATCACAATCCTTTAAAGCATCTTCAACCTACAACAACTACACCTCAACTCTATCAAGATTTACCACCAGAACAGTTTACTCCATCGTCGTTGTCTCTTAATCCATTTTCTAGTGCACTATCCTCATTATCATCACGACTTGGTATTGCATTACCAAATCCAGCTCCTGAGGTAGAGATGACACCCAATCAAATACAAACAGAAACACCACATGTACCAGAAATACCAGGACCTACTGATACACGAACCATGGAACCAAAAAAGAAAAAATATGCCAAAGAAGCTTGGCCTGGGAAAAAACCTATTCCAACACTTTTGGTGTAATAATTAAGCTAAGGAATCTATTTTTATCAGATAGTTTTATTATTTGAGATTTAGGTATTAAGTTATATAAGAATCTATGCATAAATTACTCGTATAAAGGTTCAGGAAGATATTTGGTTAATAGTCAATATCATTATTAAATTCATTTTAACCGTAACTATAAAACTGTATTTTATATAGCAATTTATTCTAATATATACCTTTTTCATCCTTCATTAATCAATTACAATTTTTTATCTTCTTTGTAAAAATCAAAATTGTAATTAAAATTTCCTATAAGATAAACAAACATAAATAAATAGAGATTACTTTAGCATTAAGAGAAATATAAATATAATAATGATAAGATGTCACGAAAGTTTTTTTGTGATACAGTACATTATCACTAAAAAAAGTTATTTTCGTTAAATATATCCGGTAAAGTTACTACATTTACTTATGAATGTTGTATATATAAGATATATTCTTTACAAGTAATAACATGATAATATTGTCTTCAGATAATTTAAATATCTTGTTTTGCGAAAGTGACAAATCACTATACCTGCGTACTTATTGTTAGTACAATAATTTACTGACTTGGAATTTTGAATAAATTCCACTTCTATTATTTACGAAAACAGAAAGTACGTTATAATTTATGAGTTTTATTTTTTCAGGTAAAAGTACTGTTTCTAGCACATAGAAATTAATTTTTAATTTAATAATACATCACCCAAAACTTCAAAGCTAACTGGGGAGAATATATTTTTGTTTATTTTATTAATATGTTCTTTTAATAAATGTTATATAAAAATAATTTTATTAAAAAGATGAAAATAAGTAAACAAATCACAAGACATAAGAAGCATAATATAAAACCAGTCTTCTTGTACACACAATTAATTTGATTGTGCATAAGTCCTTTTGTTGGGTAGCTGAAAAATGCCGAAATACTTGCACAGATTACGTGCATTTATATGTGTTAATATTCCAACGAAGCATCTGGTGTGGTTGACGATTCGAGTGCGACTTCTTCGTAGTCTCTCTCTAATGCGGCAAGATCATCACGCGCTTCTGCAAACTCACCTTCCTCCATACCTTCTCCGACGTACCAATGTACGAATGCTCGCTTGTGATACATAAGATCGAACTTGTAATTTAATTTAGACCAGGCTTCCTCGATAGCAGTTGTGTTTGATAACATTGAAACCGCCCTTTGAACCTATATCATATTTAACTTTGTAATTGCATTTTAAAAATAATATATAAATTGTCTCAAAAAATGTTCAAATAACTGAATTAGTGCTTCAACTATAGTATGTTTAATTTTTTAATTACAGCGCATGGAAACACTACCGTGAAACATTAAATTTTGCCCTTTAATTATTTCCGATAGTAATAGACATATTTATGTAATGATTGATACCTTGGCGAGGTCTCCACCTGGAACAACAGTAGGTGGTTGATAATTGATGCCGACCTTAAAACCAGTCGGACACCAATCAACGAAACGTATACAACTTTTCCTTTTCATAGCCGCAATTGCCGCGTTCACATCCTTTGGTACCACCTCCCCGCGATAAAGCAGGCAGCAGGCCATATATTTTCCTTCTCGAGGATCGCATTTGACCATTTGATTGGATGCCTCGAAGCATTCGGACGTTATTTCTGCTACGGACATCCCTTCGTGGAATGCTTTATCAGCCGAAACCACCGGCGCATAAGTCGCCAGTGGGAAATGAATCCTAGGATATGGTACTAAGTTCGTTTGAAATTCCGTTAGATCTACGTTCAGAGCACCATCGAATCTCAAAGAAGCAGTTATCGATGATACCACTTGACTGATAAGGCGATTCAGATTCGCGTATGAAGGCCGCTCGATACCAAGCTTTCGTCTACATATATCATAAATCGCTTCGTTATCCACCATAAACGCGCAATCCGAATGACCGATTGTAGTGTGAGTTGTCAGAATCGAGTTGTATGGTTCTACGACGGCGGTAGACACCTACACATTATTTTTCTTTACGTAAGGATACTGTGTTACCCAACTTCCTATCATATATACAAGGTAATTATGGATAAAACAAACGCGAAAAAAATATCTATCAATTTCTTTCTTTTTAACTTTGCATACTTGTGGTGCTGGATATACGGCAAATTCTAATTTGCTTTTTTTCCCATAATCATCGGACAGTTTTTGCATAAGCAACGAAGTGAATCCCGACCCGGTGCCTCCTCCAAACGAATGAAATACGAAGAATCCTTGAAGTCCAGTACATTGATCCGTTAACCTTCTCACTCGATCCATTACAGAGTCTATTACTTCCCTACCAATGGAATAATGACCACGAGCATAATTGTTTGCAGCATCTTCTTTACCCGTGATCAATTGTTCAGGATGATATAATTGCTTGTAACGTCCTATCCTTACTTCGTCTATAGGGAGTTTTGAAATATTAGTAATTTTAACATCACTTGTTACATCAGCCTTCCACACAGTTTCAAAAGATTTTACGATTTATACAGTTAAGATTTTCTTTTTACGGAAATTAAACTAACCAACGACCGTAGGCTCTAAGTCAACCATCACAGCACGCGGTACCATCTTACCAGAACTGGTTTCATTGAAAAAGGTATTAAAACAATCGTTTGTCCCGGACACTTTGTCTGATGGTATCGTTCCATCCGGTTGAATTCCATGTTCCAAACAATACAATTCCCAACACGCATTACCCATTTGAACACCTGCTTGACCCACGTGCATTGAAATACACTCACGCTGAAGCAAAATTTATAACTTCCGTTAACGATTAACAATTAAATAAAAAGTCTTCTGCAATCAAAAAATGCTTTACATCGTTTGAAACTTGAAAATAAGCATATATAATTCATTTTATATCGTACTGAACATCGTAAAAAGAGATATATTGCTCGTGTAATAGAGTATCATGAATTTCATTTACGTCATACCATTTTGATTACTTTAGAATAACACGTATATCTTGAAATATTATTTGAAATTTTCTTAGATTGTCGAACCAAAAAAGAATTAAAGATTTTTCTTAATTACAAGAAATTTTGGAAGTCAGTCATCCGCTACCCAAGAAAAATCCTGTGACAATTTACTTCAGTTGTCTGGACAACGAAATTGCGTAATGAGAATAACAAAAAAAAGGAAAGTTGAAAGTCATCATATATATTCTTTAATTGATATTTTCATTGAATAAAACACGAAAACCTTGATAAAATGATAAACGTATCTTCATTACATTATGTTCATGTTACATTATATTAGATCACGTTATATTACACGATAAGCTTATCTACATAGTTACAGAAGTTCCATAATTCTTTTCTTTTACTGCTTTTACCTATCTTAGTTCCTTATCTCCATAAAACATTATTCATCGTAATTTTTAATTAAATACATGATCAGCGCTTGTAAATATATTTTTTTAACGCAATTCACCTTGTTCTCATATTATATATGATCCATTGCATGCTGCGAATAAAAAAAGGATATATTTCTTATTTCCCTTTTATTAGTACAATTCCTAGAAATAGATAGTTAAAAATAACTTGTTTATATTTGGGATAAGTTAATGTCCTTGACATTTTCGTCACATCCTATCTACCCACGAATACTATGCATTACTGTGCAATAATTCGTGATCTCGAGAGCCTTATGTAATTATATACGTTCAATCGATCGTGCGCGTGTTGTGCACATGTCATGATTTGTTGAATCATTTCTTAATAGGTTCCTTACTATCTCGTAACAGAAAACTCCTACCAATTAGTTGAGAGAAACGGAATTGTTACTCGTGACTCTTTAATGATGACACAAAGAATTATTGTTGAATAGACCTAATGCTTTATAGAGTGGCTACTCAAATTCTTTTGTGCGGTATGGTTTATTCTTGTAGAAATAGCTGTACTATGTGTAAAACGATCGATCATGGATTCTAGTAAGAAGTATAACAATCCTAATCCAAAATTAACGGCGAATGTTTTTAGTAAACTGATCTTTTGGTAAGTTTTCTATATTAATTATAATAATTTTTTTTAAATAAAGCTATTATTGTATAAAAATATTTATTATTATATTTAAGGTGGCTGAAACCCCTATTTTGGTATGCTAAAGATCATGATCTTGAGATTAAAGATATCTATAATGTCATGCCAAATGATGTTAGTCAACATCTTGGAGATAAACTCGAGAGGTAATAAACATATGCACATAAGAATAATATCAATATTTTGAATCTGATAAAATTCATATCATGAATTGTGTTTGTATTGTCTCCATTCTTGTTTAGGAACTGGATTAAAGAAGTTAAGTTCGCAGAAGGAGCAAATAAAAAACCTAAATTTTTTAATGCTTTAAAAAAAACATTTATGTGGTCATTTGCTTACTATGGAGGATGGCAGTTTTTTTTAGCAGTTGTTTTGAAGTAAGAGTGAGAAGTTTCTTATGTATCATTGTATAATTTTTATTATTATAATATATATTATTTACTATTATTGTGTAATTTTTAATCACTATGGAATTTTAGGGTTATTCAACCATATGTGCTAGGTCTTCTTATCTGGCACTTTGATCCTAGAGCAACATCCACAGCCAATGAAGCATACATTTATGCTTCAGCTGTTATACTTGTAGTCTTATGTGGAGCTTTAATTTATCATCATTCTATATTAGGTTTAATGGAAGTTGGAATGAGAGTGAGAATAGCATGTTCCTCTCTAATGTATAGAAAGGTGAAACAAATTATCATTCATAAATTTATATTTATCAACTATTGTTACTTAAAATACCATTACTTTTAGATTTTGCGTTTGTCAAGATCTTCTACTAATGTTACTACTCCTGGACAAATTATAAACATAATGTCAAATGATGTAGCAAGATTTGAACAATTATTTATAGCATTGCATTATATTTGGATCTTACCAATTCAAGGTGCTCTGATTACTTTTATGATATGGGAAAGTGTAGGAATCGCATCTTTAGCTGGTGTTTTTCTTATAACCATGCAAACTGTACCTGTTCAGGGTATATACATATGTTATCATGTATCACTATTACAATTTTGTTTGTGTAATAGCCTCTTAAATTATAAAAGAAGAAACTAACTAATGTGGTTTTATTGTAGGATATCTAGGAAAATGGATATCAAAATTAAGATTAAAAATCGCAGTTAGGACTGATGAAAGAGTAAGATTAATGTCAGAAATAATTAGTGGAATTCAAGTCATTAAAATGTATACTTGGGAACAACCATTTGAAAAACTTGTTAGCTTTGTTAGAAGGTTTTCTTCCGTGTTTTGTTATGTTATTATTATTATTATACAAGTATTATAAATTATTAAATGTGTTTAAAATGTATAATTACTTTTAGTCAGGAGATAGACGTACTAACAGTTGCATCGTACTTACGAGGTTTTACCTTAGCTACTTTTGTATTTACCGAACGTACAACATTATATTTTACAATTATGGCATATGTACTTCTCGGCAACACTATATCTGCCGATAAAGTATTTTCGATGGCACAGTATTTTAATATCCTCCAACTTACTATGGCAATATTATACCCTATGGCTGTATCTGCTGCTGCAGAGGCTCATGTATCTATTAAGAGACTTGAAGTAAGATAAATAATTATCATCGTTTTGTTCTATGTGGATTTCATATATGTAATTTATAACATTGATATTAACATTTTTTTAGAATTTCCTTTTATTGAAAGAAAATAATAACATAATCCAGTCACAGCAAACCAATGGAGATGGTAGTATTATGATGAAAAATATTACAGCATCTTGGACAGGAAACACAATTGCAAATACGTTACATGATATCAATGTTCAAATAGAACCTGGTAAGCTTTATGCTATTGTTGGTGCAGTTGGTGCAGGAAAGGTAATATATCCTCATATATATATATATCCTCAAAAAGTAGTGTCTTCATTGTCTGTTATGCAGAATGCTGCTAATCTTCATGTACATTTTCAGAGTTCGTTTCTTCAATTAATTTTAAAGGAACTACAACAGTCACATGGAGAAATAAAAGTAAATGGTACAGTATCTTATGCTAGTCAAGAAGCGTGGTTATTTTCGGGTACAGTGCGCAATAATGTACTTTTTGGGCAATCTTATGATAAAGAAAAGTATAATGATGTTGTTAGAGTATGTACTCTCATTAAAGATTTTCGGCAGTTTAATTATGGCGACAGAACTTTAGTTGGAGATAGAGGCGCATCACTCAGTGGTGGTCAACGAGCAAGAATTAATTTAGCTAGGTACATATCAACAAGAAATAAACGATATTATGTTGAAATACTAACTTGAAGAACCACTTTTTATTCAAATGATCGTTATAACAGGGCTGTATATAGGAACGCGGATATTTATTTATTAGATGATCCATTATCCGCAGTCGATACTCACGTAGGAAAACAATTGTTCAATGAATGCATCAAAAATTATCTTCGAAATAAGACAAGAATTCTTGTAACACATCAGGTTCAATATTTAAAAGATTGCGATTACATTATTCTATTGAACAACGTAAGTAGTAATAATCAAAACTCATTATTGTATTACTATTATATTATTTTTATAACATTGTTATGTTATAAAGTAATGTTTATTTTAGGGCAAAATCGAATGTGAAGGTACATTTGCAGAAATTCAAAGCAAACGTACAGACTTTTTACATATGCTTTCAACAGAAGAAAATAAAGGAGATTCAGAAGTCATGGAAATTGATGATAATACTAATCCTGATTTATCTATTAATTATGGTAATGGTAATGGTAAAGATGATGATGAAACAGAACCAAAAGAAACTGAGGAATTAATGGCAAAAGGAAACGTTTCTAAATCTCTTTATTGGAAATATTTTCGAGCTGGAGGATCTCTCTTAATGATTCTGGTTTTTGTATGGTCTTTAATTTTTGGACAGATAGGAAGTAGTGGTTGCGATTATTGGGTTGCTTATTGGTTAGTATCTATTATTATTTCCTTTTAGTAAGAGTTATCTTGTGTATTATCTCTCCTTTTTTGTTTTGTTCTTTTTTCTTTTTTAGGACAAAACAAGAAGAAATACGTATTAAACGTAATAGTATTAATCATACAGTTCAACTATCAGAACAAAACCACACAGTACCGTTTTCCGCTGACGGAGATACAAATAAATCAACAAATGAAACGGCTTTATTGGAGATGGATGATTTTAATAGCACAATTACAAAATTGTTCCCGTTAAAAAATGAGAGTTTTGATAATATTGTTAGTAATTTTACTTTGCTTCCTTTCCATTTAAGAAATAGCGACGAATCTTATTTTTTATTTTATATGTATAGACGTGGACTATTAATGCGAGGTCCAATACAGTTTACCTCCATCGTGACACTGCTTTGTGGATTTATGGATTATTCATCCTTACAAGCATTGTATTGACATCCACAAGAAATATTGTATTTTATAAAATATGTATGAATGCTAGTAAAAATCTTCACAATCTCATGTTTTCGTGTTTATTAAAAGCGCCGATGTTATTTTTTGACACACATCCTTCTGGTAAGTATATAAAATTATATAAAATAAAATTATACAAAATAAAAATATTATTATGTTAAATTTTAGGTCGCATTTTAAATCGTTTCTCAAAGGATGTTGGATCAGTAGATGAAATTTTACCAAGAACGATGATAGAATCCATCCAAATATTTACAGTAATGGTTGGAATTTTAGTCCAAGTTTTCATTATTAATTGGTGGACAATATTTCCAATGTTTATCATGGGTTTCTTATATTGGCAAATACAAAATATTTATCTTAAAACTGCGCAAGATATGAAACGTTTTGAAGGAACTAGTAAGCATTTTGTAATTCATTAGATAAATATTGTTCAGAATGATTAATGTGATATTATTAACAATTTTCTATACAATTTTAGCCAAAAGTCCTGTTTTCTCCCATGTTAGTTCTTCCTTATTAGGACTAACAACAATTCGTTCTGCTTGCGCGCATAACATGGTCCGGAAAGAATTCGACGTTCACCAAGATCTTCATACTAGTGCTTATTACTTGACAATAGCAACAAGCACTGCTTTTGGATTTGCATTAGATGTTGTGTCTATTTGTTTTATTGCTTTTATTAGCTATAGCTTCATCATATTGGATGATGGTAATTTATAAATTTATGCTGTCATCAGAAAAATAATTA
This sequence comes from Bombus campestris, assembly GCA_905333015.3. NCBI lineage: Eukaryota > Metazoa > Arthropoda > Insecta > Hymenoptera > Apidae > Bombus > Bombus campestris. The sequence goes on from HG995135.1 coordinate 10,804,971, forward strand.
ACATTATGTCATTAAATATCTATTTACATATTTTTAGGAAATACATTTGCGGGAAATGTAGGATTAGCCATATCTCAAGTATTAATCTTATGTGGAATGCTTCAGCATGGAATACGTCAAACTGCAGAAACAATATCGCAAATGACAAGTGTAGAACGAATTCTACAATTTACACAACTCGATAAAGAGGGACCATTTGAAAGTGAACCTAATAAAAAACCGTCTGCACAGTGGCCTTCTAAAGGAGAAATAAATTTCGATCATTTATATTTACGCTATGAAGATTCCGCACTACCAGTCCTTAAAGATTTATGTTTTACCATTAAATCTGGAGAAAAGGTAATTTATTATTGTTTATCAACAAAATTTGCATATTATCTATATATTTAAATTAACCGTTAAGTGTTGCATTTTTAGGTAGGAATAGTCGGTCGCACTGGTGCTGGTAAAACCTCTTTAATATCAGCTTTGTTTCGTTTGACTAAACTCGAAGGTGCTATTTACATAGATAAATTAGATACAAAGCAAATAGGTCTTCATGAATTACGAAGGAAAATTTCTATTATCCCACAAGAACCTGTATTATTCTCAGCGACGCTTCGAGATAATCTCGATCCATTTCATGATTTTGATGATGCTACTCTTTGGGCTGCCCTTGAGGATGTAGAATTAAAATTAAGTGTTTCTTCTTTAGACTATAATGTCGATCAAGGTGGAGCTAATTTCAGTGTGGGGCAAAGACAGTTACTCTGTTTAGCTCGAGCGATCTTAAGAAATAATAAGATTCTGCTTCTTGATGAAGCTACCGCTAATGTCGATCCTGCAACAGATGACTTAATACAAAAGACTATTCGACAAAAATTCAAGAGTTGCACAGTATTAACCATAGCACATAGATTGAATACAATCATGGATAGCAACAAGGTGCTAGTTATGGATCATGGAAAAGCAATTGAATTTGATCATCCCTATGTTCTACTTAAAAATGAGCAAGGCCATTTCACTAGTATGGTTAAAGAAACTGGGAAGCTAATGTTTGAACAACTCAACAAAATTGCAGAAGAGGTATATTTATATTAAATATTCTCTTGTTTATAATATCTGTTTACAACAATTTGTTGTAATTTGTATAAATTTTTATCAAATTTTAGGCTTATAACAGTGTCTGCACCGATGCAGACTTGCAGTCACTACCACAAATTCATAATGGTGAACTGTGAAAGATAATTAGAATTTTGGTAAATACTAATATTGTTCCTACTTAATTAATTATTTATTTTATATTTAATGTATAATGACACTTCTTGTAATCAAAACTTCTTTGAAATACTCCAGTTATAATTTTTTAAACTTTGTTTAATGTAAAAATATTGTCCATATACAGTGAAAATGTTCACAAGTAAATTTGCATAAGGAGCATAGGTTTGCATCTGCAAAGCATTGTACTTCATATATAATAATATTTTTGATATTGTTTAGATATTTTATAATGCAAAATATATTTTATATATGTTGAAAAAGATTACTATATGAAATTATATGTAAATTCAATGTACAATTACTTTTTAATAAAATATATGTACACAAGTGTGTGTGTGTGTACATATAAATATAAATATATATACATATATATATACATATATATATGTGTGTGTATATATACATATATTATATATATATATATATATATATATATATATATATATATATATATATATTTATATATATTTATATATATTTATATTTATATGTACATATTGTCCCAAACTTTTTCTATAATTTTCCGTAACAGGTTAATTACACAGATCTATTCTAATATATTAATTTCATATACTGTAAATAATAAGATTTCATTATACAATGACTATAAAAAGTATTAGATTTCTTTATTCACACTATTAAATTGTATAAGATATTAGATTAATTTAACAGCACCAGTTTTAACTAAATCAGCTACAGCACTATATTGTATAATATGTTGGGAGCCTGGTTCAAGATCTATTTCTTCGTCCATTGAACCAGGAAGTAAGATTCCATTAATTCTATCATTAGCCCTTAAAAATACATATGCTTGCATATTAGGTTTTACAGCTAATGCATCAACTTCAAATGTCTGAAAATTTCCAGGCATATGTTGCAAAGCAACTGTTTTAAAAAGCGTTTCGATACTTGCAAGAAACTCTTTTGCAAATTGTAGCTCTGCAACTGATAAGTAACAATCCTCAGAAGATCTGTTAGCTTCTTGAGAAAGTATATGAATGGTATATTTCTCAATTTTCTCTAATCGAGCCCTGAGATAATTACTTATCACATATTTAATCCTATCTAATTCCATTCTATGTATCATTAATCTTAAATCTCCTTTGTCTAACCTCTTCATGTTTTCTTCCATATGTGTGATTTGCTGTAGCATGCAGTCAATCAAATCAGACCGGTGTGGTAAAATCTCAGGAGCGAATTTTTCGTTTAGCCAAGCTTCCTCTATCGCTAATAAAACATTTTGGGCAGTTAGTTCTTCCTCTTCCTGATCACTGTCCTCAGCTATCACTTGAGCTCCTGCATCAACTTCCATGTTTTGTATCGTTTACAAAAAGTTAGCGATTTTATAAAGTTTTTAATTTATATACTTTCACTGGAATATTAATTCGTGCTTTAATAATAACTTAATTACTACAATATCGGTTAATCACTGAACAACGTACAAAAAATCATAGTATTATTTTAACTCCCAAAGTACGGACAAGTCCGATAGCAGGGTTTATCGAAACGCTAAGAGGTTACATTTATCGAACAGGTGTTCTGTTATTTATAGTATGATTCATATTCTATACAAAATATGTTATATACAGTTAATATTTTCTCACAAATACTGTATAAGCTACTATATGTAATAAAAAATTGAGTAATAAAGTTGTAAATTATAAATGAGTGTGATTTTAATAAAAAAAAATATGAACGGATTAAATATTGTTATTTATTATACACAAAATTAAGACCATTTGTCCATATTTAGACATATGTTACAAATACATATGTATGAAAATACAACTGAATGCAAGAAGGATTTTTTCTTATCTTATACATGTTTTTTCTTCAAAGAACTGTATGATACTGATTTGTTCATCAAATCATCAATTCGTTTCTAAGTCGACTGTTATTTTATGGATAATATAAACTGTTCTGCCAGCGCGTGTGTTATCATTTTAAATTCAGCGAGTCATAAATAACTTAGCCCTAAGAATGGGAAGATTAAATTACCTATATGTATTATGCACCATGTGACTAAATTCGATATTTCTCACTATTTAAACTTGAACCACGAAATGTATTTTTAAATTTGAAATAGATACATATGTACATAAATGAATGATTATATAATGATTATTATTTTTATATTATTTCTGTATTTCGATTTAAGTACTATGGAAGAACGTGAATGATATTACGTAATCATGATATATATGGATTTATGAAAAAGTTAATTTCTGAGAAAACCACATAAGGGTGGTTTCTCGAAGAATGTGACGATCCAAGTTAATGAAAAAGAAGAAGAGTACACTACATACGCTATTATAATAAGCTTCTTATAGCATGAAACCATATTAAAGTTTAAATCTACATAAAACTTATATAGATACCGAAATCACGAGTTTACTAATATATTCGCTTAATTATTGTATTTCATTCTTCGAATCGAAAGAATAGACGAAGACGAAAGAATGAACAAGAGTCTCTCGTTTTTTTCTTTGAATGCATATTAAACAACTAAGGATGCAGGCGGACATTACTGTAGGGATTATGGTTCGAAATTAAATATAAAAGATGTAGGAGAAGAGTATCAAAAGGATATGGCGATTCTTCGTGTTTTATTCCTACTTTAGCGTTGTAAGGTTTCTGTGTGTGGCACTAAAGATACACCAAAGGTATTCTTAAATCCTCGTTAACTTAATAAAGTCCTTCTTAAGACTGTTTACCGTCTTAGATCGTAACAACATATAGAAAACTAAACGTAAGGGTACATATGGCAGGGTCGAAGTAAGAAGTCGGTTCATATTTAAACGAAAGTCGAGCGGCGGTGACACGAGCCGCATCCAACAGTGGACCTAACAGCCTACCTACAACCTTCTGTTAAATTTCAAAAACCTATCGCGATCAACCGAAATCGAACTGAGACGTGTACTTGGATTAGTTCGTTTTACCACGATTTTCTCCAAGTAGCCTAAAGGTGAGAAACGGAAACAGAGTGATAGTGTTCCGTTCATTTCAAGTGTTCTCGGAAAGTCTGTGCATTAAAATTTTCTGACAATGTTACATAGCTTATTTATAGTGATGGTAGAACCCAGAATCGGGCAAATTTGATTTGAAATGATAAGTCTATTGTACTTTATCTATTGTTGAACATTTTGTATTTTGAACTATTCATTCGAACTATTTGTATGTTTAAATAATCAAAAGGAAAGAAGAAGGAAAGAAAGAAAGTCTTAAGGGGGTGTTTGAACATTTACAGATTCAAGGATGATTTCTGTTTCGGGACCCAGTTATGAAGCCTACACATATGGAGCCCAAAGGTTTGCAAACCAAACGGTGGTTGACAGGGTTCCACCTGATATGCTCCATCTAATCGACGCCCACTGGTATCAGTTTCCACCACTAAATCCGATGTGGCATGGAATCCTTGGATTTGTAATAGGTCTGCTTGGTTTCATCTCGGTTTCGGGAAATGGCATGGTCGTCTATATATTCCTTTCGACTAAGAGTCTTCGCACGCCAAGTAATTTGTTTGTAATCAACCTTGCTATCAGCGACTTCCTTATGATGTTCTGCATGTCTCCACCTATGGTGCGTAAAAAACCAATTTATATTTTTTTGATCCTTGAAATAATTCCAATCGAAAAGTGATATCCCGATTAAAAATATCCTTGTAACATTTTAAGATATGAAATAATCTTAATCGGTTATACAAATAATATTTCTATTAAAAATATTATCCCAACTGTATAGAATGAAATAATTCCAATCAGCTTAAAGATAATATCACCATTAGAAATATTATCGCTCAACTCAAGCATATGGAATAAATTTTATATAATTTGTTGTTTAACAGGTGATCAATTGTTATTATGAGACATGGGTACTTGGGCCTCTCTTCTGTCAGATCTATGCAATGTTGGGCTCCTTGTTCGGATGTGGCTCCATATGGACGATGACAATGATTGCATTCGATAGGTACAACGTGATCGTCAAAGGTTTATCTGGTAAGCCATTGTCCATTAACGGAGCTCTCCTTCGTATACTGGGTATATGGTTGTTCTCCCTGATTTGGACTATCGCACCTATGTTCGGCTGGAATAGGTAATTTGATTGATCGCGACAATATTTTGATAAGTGTTATTATTATTTCATTTGAGGATTGATTACAAGTAACGAAACTTGATTCTCTTTTTTAGATATGTACCAGAAGGTAACATGACCGCGTGTGGCACTGATTACTTCAGCAAAGATATAGTATCCGTCTCCTACATCCTATTATACAGCATCTGGGTTTACTTCTTCCCGCTGTTCCTCATCATTTGGAGTTACTGGTTCATTATCCAGGCGGTAGCTGCTCACGAGAAGAATATGCGCGAACAAGCCAAAAAGATGAACGTAGCTTCTCTCCGATCATCTGAAAATCAAAATACTAGTGCCGAGTGTAAATTGGCAAAAGTATATAATAAATTTCTAATTTAATGAATATTTGATTTTAAACTTTCTTTACTTATAACAGGATATTTTACAATGATTCTAGGTTGCCCTTATGACAATCTCCTTATGGTTCATGGCTTGGACCCCGTATCTGGTCATCAACTGGTCTGGCATCTTCAGTCTCGTTAAGATCAGTCCGCTTTACACAATTTGGGGTTCTCTATTTGCTAAAGCCAATGCAGTCTACAATCCGATCGTTTATGGAATTAGGTAGTTATATATACATGAGTTTAAATCAATATAAAATTAAACTTTTCTCTTCCTTTTCCTCTCTTCCAGCCATCCGAAATACCGAGCCGCGCTGTTTGCAAGATTCCCATCATTGGCATGCGCCGCCGAATCGGCACCCACAGACGCTACATCTACTGTTTCTGGTACAACTACTGTTGCAGACAACGAAAAATCAAATGCATAATATAATAATATATGCCATGACTGCACCTTACTTATATTCGAACCGTGACGCGGGCAATTAAAAGAATATAGATTAAAATATACCTAACTAGGTAAGAATAACACCAAATTTTATTACAGACACGATTTGTAAATATTAACACCTGATATAACATTAAGAAATACTTTTTATCGATAACAAAACTATCAATGTGGTTAATTAGACATTCAAAATTAAAGCAGTTTAAATCGAATATGTTCAAACATTCAAAAGTATAGCCTAATGGCCAGCACATCTAATTCGACGAGGAACAACTCCAGTATACGAAGTCATTGTATACGCGACATTAAATGATCAATATTTGAATCGCCTCTGATTGAATGCGTGATGCGCATCTCACCACAATGCGGATCATTTTACATCAATTCATAGGTATGATTTTAATTTTGTACATTTATTGCGTAACAATATACATGGTCACTTTGGTACACCAGGTAACAGCTCTATGTTTACTAGATTAGTAAGCACATCACATTCACCATGAAACATGAAGGGAACATCTGTACCTCAATTTTATAAAAGCAAATAAATTCTGCAAGCAACTGTACCTATAAATTTCATTATTCCCTTTATAAGTGCGATCACCTCCTTCTTAAATCAATTTTCGGATAATATTTAATTTACAAAACATTCTATGTATTTACAATAAAATAAAATAACATTCAAGTTTTCGATTCATTTTAGGAGTTTCCACCAGCTTCTGAAGTTTTCTCCCCTCCAGCGGTTTGTTTTTCCGTTGAGCCACATACTAAGAACGGTAGCTTTTCCTTTAACGCGGCTCTGTACTTTGGATGACTATATGATATATTTATAAATTAGCATTATTTTTTTATTCATTGTTTTTTGTTAAGGTGGCATTAATGTATTCGTAAAATACATACCTAATTCCATAAACGATCGGATTATATATTGCGTTCGCTTTTGCAAAGAGAGAACCCCATATTGTGAAAAGGGGTGTGATCAGAGATCGATTAAATATTCCAATGTAATTGATCACAAGATATGGTGTCCATGCCATAAACCATAGTGATATTGTCGTTAGTGCTACCTAAAAAATATATTTATATTTCATAGAATTAAAATTAACATTAATTAAGTTAAATACATAATGCGGTACCTTTGCTAATTTTGCTTCAGCACTAGCACCTTGATTTTCTCCAGATCGTAAAGAAGCGACATTCATTTTTTTTGCTTGTTCTTTCATCGCTTTCTCATGTGCTGCAACAGCCTATAAAATGATAATGAATATATTACAGTTATACATATATAACTAATAATTAACATAATTTCGAAATACATACTTACTGAAACAATAAAATAATAGCTATAAATAATGGTGAATAATGGAGTGTAATAAACAAAAAAAGAATAAACTAATATATACGACTTGGAAACCCAATCTTGTGTAAGGTAATCTGTTCCACATGCTGTCATATTACCCTCTGGAACATATCTAATTGATAAGTTCCTTATGTTAATAATTAAGCATACTCACTAGTTTACATATATAGGAGATACATTTTCATAATCAAGATATTACCTATTCCACCCTACTAAAGGTAAGATTGTCCATATTAAACCAAAAAACCAGATACCCAAAATTTGAATTATGGATCTTTTGATGGTAAGAGGTGTTCCGGACATCCCCTGAGAATATTCCACTTTTTTATCATATTATTCTTATTGTAATTATTAACATACCTATTTATATATGTGTACATGTGCATGTATACCTTCACTATAACATTATATCTATCTAAAGCAATAGCTGTCATGGTCCATATAGAAGCACATCCACATAATGATCCAACCATTGCATAAATATCGCACATTAAGGGGCCTAAATAGAAGTTTTAAAACATAAAATTAAGTTTTCTGAAATTATATGATAAAAATTTCTTACCAAGAACCCATGTTTCATAAAAGCAGCAAATTACCATAGGTGGACACATGAAACCCATCATAATGAAATCAGAAAAGGCAAGATTTACTACAAGAAGATTACTTGGTGTTCTTAGAGATGGTGTCATTATAAATACATAAACCACTACACCATTTCCACACCATCCCATAATACCTAATACTATCATAACTAAACCTAAGACTTTATGCCATAATGGGTCCAATGGAGGAAACCGATACCTATATTTCAAAATTTAATAAAATAATATCAACATACATTTCATTGCTATTAAAAATAACAAATATGCTAATTACCAATATGTATCAATTAAATGTAACATCTCTTCAGGCACTTTACTAACAACTGTTTGATTATTGAAACGCATTGTTTGCCTTGCAAAATGTGGTTCTATAGTAGTTGTTAAAATGGAAATATTTAGAGGCATGGCTCCAATGAAACAAGGAGTTGTTGCATTGAATGTATACATCATAAATTGGCTTTACAATCTGAATTTAAATTCACACTAAAATGTAATTTTGTGTAACATATTTCTTTTAACTGTTCACATACTACAACTGCCATTACAAGTAGATTACTCTTCTTTTATATGCTTGATATCGTAAGATCCAATAAAGTCATCCAATAAAATATTCAAATGAATTTATCTATAGCCTTAATAAATGCATTTATATTGCTCTTACAAAGGTTTTAGAATAGTATGATGTATGAATATCACCGTCATTTTAAATTTAGGATAATCTAATCAAAGTGAAACTTTACATATGCTCTTAAGCGTAAATTGGAATAATCAATATAGATTCAGTTAATACATGATGTCTTATTATAATATACATCTAAAAAAAAGTGACTTAAATATATTCTATGTATATAATTTATATATTTTATTACACAAAATATAATTATATTACAATTTCATCATTTTATTGCTCTTGAAAGTCTACGAATGTGTTGACTGTAACCTTCTTGAAGAGCCTCTTCTAATTGTTGTGTTATGTGTGATAAATTAACAGGGTCAGTTTGAAGTAATACATGCTCAATGTTTTCATCCTTGCCAGGATCCTTTATAGATAAATCCAAAGTAATGAGAGGAGCAACTTGTTTCAATAATGCTCTTGAAGCAATCTATGAAAAAATATATTACATATAATATAAAAATATGATATATTAAAGATGCAAAGTTCAAGGATGAAATGATATAATACCTGGACTTCAAATCTCCATTCCATATCATGGTATTCTGGCAACTTAAATCCAATATCTCCGAGTGTATCCAATATTTCATCTTTTTTAACATCATATAATTTGCTTAATATAACTTCTTGTTGTTCCGAAAAACCTAAAGATATTACTGAATCTCTAAAGTCCTCTGAATTTAGCTGAAAAAATTAAATATTAGTTAAATAATATTTTATGAATTAAGAGAAATACAAATAAATTAATAAAATTTATGTTACCTTATATCTACAACTCTCTATTAATAAATTAACAAGTCCTTCCACTGAATTCTTAATTACACTTACTTCAACATCCAATTTCTCTGGGAAAAACAATTAAATTTTTAACACTAGACTTTCTTTTTAATTATTTCATATAAATAAGTAAAAATGTGTTTACTTACGAGCTGCTGCGTTATATAATTTAATATTTGGCCCTTTTTGCAAATAATCTAGTGCTAATTTGCAAAAATCCTGTAAAACTGGAAAAGATACGTGATTATTATTTTATAATGAAGTAAATCAGCAATAAAAACAATTTTACATACCTTGCGGTGTATGTCCTATAAGAAGTAATACATGTTTTTTATGATCTGGTTTTAATGTTAATAACATTATTTTATTTTATTAAAAATAATACTATATAACTATTTACGTTAAATTTTTATATGTGAATGACGGAGTTGTCAATCGCAAAACTTGCAAGCGATAGAAGAATCGCCATATTTACAAATGTAGAACGTACACTGTTTGTATTCTTGGGATATAAAAAGTACTGAATTTTCCATTCATATCTATTCATATTAAAAATATGTTATAAACATATTTTTATCTATAATATATTTTGTCTATAATAAATTTTGCAATATATATAGGAATATACCTCGTCAAATAAGTATTCAGTATAAACACAAGTAAAGTTAGGTTAAATAATTTTAATATTTCTTTAACATCATTACAATATTATTTTCAAGCTTTAAAATAATTGTAAACACAGTTGTATACATAAAATAATGTAAAAGCTTCACAAGAAATTTATTAACAAATTTAATCAGAATTAGGAATAGTGACAGTTATGATTATATGATCTTTTTTCTTTTGTGATATTGACATAACAAGCGACAATATATAATTTTTTTTCACGTATAAAATTATGCTTTAGGTTGAGAAAGGGATGCTTTCACTTGAGCTTGTTGAAACATCTGTTGATATTTCTCCAATGTTTCACGATGTGTATCTTGTTTCTTATCTAATGTCGTTATTAATTCTTCCACTCTTTTCCTAAAATTATAAAATAATTATTCTTGATCTTATATATATGATATTCTTATATCTGGTCACTTACAATTCAGAAGAGATATATTCCATTCGTTTAGCAACGTTTTGTTTTGCTTCTTCTACATCTTGTTTAATGAGAACAGGTCCAATTAATTTGAAAACGTCATCCTCTGATTTCAAAAGATCTAATTCTTTTTTGACGGCAATATTCTCATTTAATTGTCCATCCAGCTGTTGTCTTTGATTCAATGCTTTGTGGTAATCTGATACAAACAGAATCTATGTGTAACAGGATATTTAATTAATTATAATTACATGATATATCATACAAAATATGATATATGTACAGAAATTAAGAATACCTTTTTGAACCTGTTTGTACTTGTCTATTTCTGTTTTTAAATTTTTTTGAATTTCTTCCGTCATATTTGTCTGGAAAAGAAATATATAAAGAACAATAAAGAAACGTTATACGATAATGAGGTTAGATTACATAAAGCACAAATATCCTATTATATTTCAAATATTAAATACATTTTACTACAAAAAAAATGAACACAATTTTTTGGATATACAGGTTGCAAATTACAGTCGACTTAAATTTTAATTTCCTATTTTAAATGTATCGTACCATTTTGAGATAGTAATATTCTGTAACACGTTTTCTGACTAACTAATCGACAGATATTTGCTAATAAAGGATAAAAGAAATAAGAAATTTTATATATAGACAGATATTCTTTCTAATTAAATTTCTTTAATCTATTTTGTTTCAACTCGTCTACTAATTTAAATGCGTACGGCCATATGACACATGCATAAACACAGTTCTATGGATGTACAAATTAGGAATAAAAATCAACTATATGAAGTTATTTAATAACATTTTGATTGCCATATGAATTAGCTTTATTAGAAATAATATAATTTTTTATGATTAAAAAAAATAGAAAATTTTTATAAAACACGAAAAAATTAGAAAAATGGAGAAATTTAATAAGATAGTGCAATTTATCGATCTCTCGAAAACTTAATTTAAAATTTAATATCCGAGTAATGAAATTCTAAACTTCATAAAAAATAAATGATCTTTTCCTTTAAAAAAAGAAACAGAGTGATTATTACAATTATTACTCAAGTTTTTTTCCAAAGATGTAAGAAAGAATGTAATTTTAATATCTGATTTAATGAAATTTTTTCAATTATATTATTTATTTATAATTATATAATATATTATATATTATATTATATATTTTATGTTTGTTGTTGCGTGGCCTTTTCAAGATTTTGGCAAATTTGGGACGGTTATAGCCCATAAAATGCTGAAGCACTCTGTTCGCGTAACAATTTCAAACAATTCGAAAACTAACTCGACGTTTAAATGAAAAAATACATAACGAGAAAGATTAACTTGAACAAAAATTTATATTTAAAACTGATTATATTTAAAATTGAATATTTATAGTAAGTAATGAAATTTATTTAGATTTTGAGCTCAGCGCGACGGTTGTAAAGATTCAACAATTCTAACGAGTCTCACTTTTTTGGGTCGCAGAGTAGTCCATTTATCTGCTCGAATTTACATGACAATCTACGATTTATTTCTTATCCAATAAGACAAATTATTATTAACTAGTGCTAATAAACATTAATTTGATTGAAGTTTACAATATTAGAAGGCGAGCGATTTATACCTTGGCAATTTTTTCCTATGGTAACGAAAGTAAATACGAAATTTGAGAGTGAGCGCAGTTGTTACTGATAAATAATTTTAACATTTAATCAATTAATTTGTTAAATAACTTTTATTCGTTGCCTCGGCTGCGTTGCTGTATAGTTAAATTCGCAGCACTAGAACTTACGTTATTATCATACAAGATATTAACGCTAGAGGGAGCCACATGCGAAAATCAGTTCATAACACTATATAGTCTTCTATAATGTTCACTAGATGGTGACACAGTTAATAGTATGAATTTTTCACCATGATATGATATCTATATTGAATTGTACTATAATTTGTATGTAATCGACAATTGTCGAGAAAGAGCTGGAAGTGTTGTTTGCATACGACTCGAAAAAATGGAAACAATATTAGAACAACAACGACGTTATCATGAAGAAAGAGAAAGATTAATGGACGCGATGGTCAAAGAAATGCTTTACAAAAAGCCAGGACATAGAGAAAGTATAAATTCGGAACATCGGTTAAAAATGCTGCTCGATCAGTATATGGATAGTACATCACATTTGCAAGATTTGTATGAAGATAAAGATGGACAAAGAAAAGAAGAAGTAAGTTAGATATCCTATAATTTATTTACAATTTAATAATCAAATTTTTATTACTTAGGTGCAAGCACTTTCTGGGCCAAATGAGTTTTCCGAATTTTACTCAAGATTAAAATCTATAAAAGAATTCTATCGTCGACATCCTAACGAAATAAGTATTCCAATGTCTGTGGAATTCGAAGAACTAGCTAAAATGAGGGAAAACCCAACAGAGGAACTTTCAAATCTTGTCGAATTTACAGATGAAGAAGGTTATGGGAAATATCTTGATCTCCATGAATGTTATGAAAAATATATCAACCTTAAAGGCATAGAAAAAATAGATTATATTACATATCTATCCACTTTCGATCATTTATTTGATATACCAAGAGAAAGAAAAAATGCTGAATATCAAAAATATGTGGAATCTCTGTTAGAATATCTAACTGATTATTTAAGTAGAGTTAGACCTTTACTTGACATAAATGCAGAGTTGGAAGAAGCAAATAACGAGTTTGAAACACAATGGGAGAACAATACATTTCCAGGATGGCCAAAGGAAACTGGTAGTGCTTTAACTCATGTAGGGGCTCATTTAGAACTTTCTGCCTTTTCATCATGGGAGGAGCTTGCATCTCTTGGCTTAGACAGATTAAAGTCTGCATTAATGGCTTTGGGTTTAAAGTGTGGCGGTACATTGGAAGAGAGAGCTCAAAGGCTTTTTAGTACAAAAGGTGAAGCATCTTTGGATCCAAATTTATTAGCTAAAAATAACAGAAATAGAAAGTCTGGAAAAGGAAGAAATTCTGAGAAACAAAAAGAGATTGCACATTTTGAAGCACAGGTTTACAAACTTGCAGAATTGGTATCAACTCAACGTGTAGCCACAAAAGAAAATGTTCAGAGAAAACAAGCTAGAACAGAAGGTGAAAGAGGAGATTCCGATGCTGAAGCTAGTGCTAGTGAGTCAGAAGAAGAAGATGACAATGAAGTACCTTATAATCCTAAAAACCTCCCACTTGGTTGGGATGGTAAACCAATACCATATTGGTTATACAAATTACATGGCTTGAATATTAGTTATAATTGTGAAATATGTGGGAATTTTACATATAAAGGACCAAAAGCTTTCCAAAGACACTTTGCAGAGTGGAGGCATGCACATGGTATGCGTTGTCTTGGTATTCCAAATACTGCACATTTTGCTAATGTGACACAAATAGAAGATGCTTTAGCTCTATGGGAAAAATTAAAAGCTCAAAAACAAGCAGAACGTTGGCAACCAGAACAAGAAGAAGAATTTGAAGATTCTCTTGGAAATGTTGTTAATCGTAAAACATATGAGGATCTAAAAAGACAAGGTCTTTTATAACGATATTTTATCATATTACAATGCTCCATACACACACATTTCTATTGTATATTTGTTACATGTCTATTTTAATTCACACTATATTATTTGTAATATTATTATATTAAAGTCAATTTAATAAATTTATTTATAGGAACTCAAAGAAACGCATTTTTGAGCTACATATTTTGTTATTAGTAAAGTTCGATGTACATATGTAATTTATTCATATTAGATTATTTAAACGGAAATACCAATTTAACAAAAATTCATTTTATAATACTAAAATTATTAAGTAAGAATTGTGAAGATGATTCAAAATTAAATTATCGAAAATATTAAAATATTTTATTATACATTTTTTTCTGAAGTCTTGGAAGCGGTACAATGTATTTAAATTTTAAGATAAATTCAAATTTTCATTTACTTTTATTACTAATTTTGAAACTTATATTCCTCTATGGTAAAATTATTACAGGGACTTTAAGGTTCTTTACATATTTCTTCAACCAATGGGAATGCAGTAATTTTATACCCAGATATTCTAGAGTACGAGCTTCATCGTTTTAGAGATGAATACCATATTACCCTATACGTGCTTCGCAACAGTAAGTTTTGCGATCTTAAGAAGAAAATATTTTAATTTACTTTGTCAATTCATTCCGCGATTATATTATTAGAAAAATTAATAAAGCACGATTAAAAAAAAATTAAACAATTCAATGAACGTATACTTTTAAATGTAACTTGTTATTATATTACGTTCGGTTCGATCGAAAGCACGATGTTTCATCGGTATGATTAAAACCACGTGCTTCGAGAGACCGACCGTTTTTGCAAAAAATGATATATGATGTGAGCATTTTATTGAAACAAAGTTACTATTACGTTATTTTGTGCCAATTATTTTAACAATTATTCTTTTTATGGATGAGGTAATCACGTTATATGATCAGTTTGTGAGGGAATATTAGAGAACAAAGATTTTTGCTGTTATCGTAAAGAGGCATGCTGAGGCAGAATGACGGAGTTTGTAGATGGTTGGATATTTGGACACACTCTAGGAGAAGGGGCTTTTGGCGAGTAAGTTCCTATATTTTAAATTTATACAAAAATAATTCTTGTTTCAGATTAATAAAAAGTTTTTGTTTTAAAAAATTAAATATTTATTTTATTAAAACTATTCTTACTACTAAAAATTGTTACTACCATTAAATTTTATTTTTATTTTCAGAGTAAAATTGGTTATAAATAAGACTACAGGTGAGGCTGTAGCTATGAAGATGGTAGATTTAGAAAAGCATCCAGATGCTCATCAAACTGTTCGTAAAGAAACTACAATTCACCGTATGCTATCTAATCCTAACATTATACAGTACTTTGGAAAGCGTAGTGAACCTACCATGGAATATATATTTTTAGAATATGCATCAGGTGGAGAACTTTTTGATAGAATTGGTAAAATATTATATTGTTTATGTGAAACAAAATTCCAAAATTGCAATAATGTTAATGAAACTTTCTTTTAATTTAAAATAGAACCGGATATTGGTATGCCAATTTGGGAAGCACAAAAGTATTTCAAACAATTAATTTCTGCTATAGAGTATCTGCACAGCAAAGGTATTGCACACAGGGACTTGAAACCAGAAAATTTGTTATTAGATGAACATGATAATTTGAAAGTTTCTGATTTTGGTTTGGCAACAATATATCGTTTACAAGGCAAAGAACGTTGTTTAGAAAAGAGATGTGGAACATTACCATATGTTGCTCCAGAAGTATTATTGTGTGCCTATCACGCAGAACCAGCTGATATATGGTCATGTGGTATAATTCTTGTAGCTTTACTGAGTGGAGGTAATCTTTATAGCAAAATTCGTTTTAAAATTTTTGTAAAAAACTAATTTTATCAAAATGGTAAATTTCAGTAGATACTAACATGTAAATATGTCTAATTAACTAACATAAACAAGTTCAAAACATTAAATTCTTCAAATGTAATTATAAATAAATGTAATTATGTAAATTGCTGATATAAACAATAATCTATAATGATTTGTAAAATGCAGACCTCTGTAATCTGTAGTGTAATGGTTTAATTCTAATACATAACTTACATTTCTTAGTTTTTAACTGGTCCGTATCTGAACTATAGAACTGCCTTGGGATCAGTCCTTGGCAGACTGTCCAGAGTATATGGCATGGAGAGATGGAAAATATATGTCTCTTACACCATGGAAAAAATTGGATAATTCTTCATTGTCTCTGTTAAAAAATGTTCTTATGCACTCACCAGTAACCAGATATACTATAAAGGATATTAAGCAACATAGATGGTTCGTCAAGAAATTCCAGGAAGGTATGCGTCAATTTGTGCATACACAAAATGTTATTTTATTTTATAATATATAACATTTTCTAAAAAGGTCTACTATGGGTATGATCACACAAATATTTACTTAGTCAGGTACTGAGTGACTCTGAGTACACATTAAATTACTCAAAGCAACTTGGTACCTAACTGAGTGGATATTGAATACAACTTTTGACATAAAAAGTAAGTAGGTAATAGCTTTATTTTTATTATTACTAAACATTAAATATATACAATAAAATGCAGTCAATATTATAATTATTCAAGATAATCAAAGCTTTTGCCTTTACTTTGGTAATACAGCTCTATGATTTTAATTAAGGATCATAAAGCTAGATTACCAAAGCAAAGAGCACTGGCATTATGCATCCAAATAAAATATTAACTACTTCCACTGATGTGTATGTGTGTAATATATATACATATATACATACATATATATAAATTCTAGATAAAACAGTATCTTATGTATAGAATTTTTATATATAGGAAGTGAATGTATCAATTTATTTTTTTTGTATTTTTATGATACAATTTCGAATAGCATATAAATTATAAATAAATATAAAAATGATAGTCAATAAAATTATTAAATTTCTGTATAATAGCTGGAAGTGTAGAAGGATACATTAGACCTGACGAAACAGATTTTGAAAACAGAAGACAAGCAATAGAAGATGAAAACTTAACAAGATTCTGTTTATCACAACCTGAATTGCCTGGAGTAGAAAATGCTAATCCAGTAGAAATCAATTTGGAAGAACGACCTGGATTTTCGTTCTCACAACCCGCGCATATAGAAGATTTATTGTTATGCACACAAGTACAAAATAAACAATTTACTCAAGCAAGTCAGGTAATGTATCTTTTTGTTAGAATTGCTAATGTATAAACATTAAAACTACTTAAAATTTCAAAATATAAAACTACTTTATATTTCATCACCTATAATTTGATTTTACATTTATAGCAAAATACTTTCCAACGGTTAGTGCGACGTATGACAAGATTTTTTGTTAAAACTGACCTGGAAACAACTGTAAAACGTTTACTAAATTATTTAAAAAATGAAAATTATACGTGTCGTATTAATAATTTTGGCACAGTAAGTTATAAAATTATCATTTAAATTAAAATTATGTATTGAGATACCAATTATAAATAATTAATAATTTACATAATTATCTTTTTGCAGATTACTGTAACAGCAAATGATAGAAGAAAGATGCCTTTAGTCTTTAAAGTAAATGTGTTTGAAATGGATGGAAAAATATTAGTTGATTTTCGTTTGTCTAAAGGCTGTGGTCTAGAATTTAAACGAATATTCGTAAAAATTAAATCTTTATTAGAAGAAATCATATTAAAAGGTCCTATTACATGGCCAATTGCCGTGGCAACTGAATGCATGCCTTAATATTGTATACAATCAAATTTTGTAATAAATTTTCTTATACTCTTTTAAAACTTATTTTCTTTATCCCGTTTTATATGTTATGCAAATTTGTAATTTCTCTCGACATCTATTGCAATCTTGTCACGCAATAACGTAGTTTCTAATATTAACAATGAAAGATACAAACAAACGATTTTTATGTACACTTTTATGAATTATTATGTTTTGTATATTTGCTTAACAATAATTTCGTTGCTTCATTCCTTTAAAAACTACACATTACATCGAGAGAAAACATTCCAAATGTTCCCTAACCTCAATTTTTAAGCGTCATTATAATGTTCTTATTTTTACACTTTATTATATTTACAATTACTAGTTTAATTGTATTTATGTTCTCTAACTACCTCAATGTTATATATTTTTTTGATATTTATAAACAGTGGTTCTTTAATGATATTCATGATTTTCAATTGTATGATTTTATTATCGGTAAGTAACGTATAAATATATAATATATATTTTTTGTATATGTTTTATACTAAACATTCCAAATATAATCATGTATATATGCATAAAATAAATTAAACGAAAATAAATCTGATCAAAATTGTATTGTACAAGTTAAAATTATGATTTTTTAATTTAGTTGGAGCTGGTACTGCAGGTGCAGTTTTAACTAAAAGATTAGCAGAAGATGGATATACAATATTATTACTTGAAGCTGGAGGAACTGCACCACCTTTCTTAGATATCCCATTGTTGGCTCCTCTCATTCAAAACACTCCATATGATTGGCAATATATCACTGTACCACAACAGAATGCTTGCAAGGGTTTAAATAACAATGTATACTATATAACTAATCATAATATGATATTAAATAAAATATATTAATAAGAATTTATAATAATTACTAATAGCAAAGCAAATGGCCAATGGGTAAAATCCTTGGTGGAACTAGTAGATTAAATTATATGCTGTACGTACGAGGACATCCTTCAGATTATAAGGATTGGTTTCCAGATTTTATTGGTAATTACCAGGGCTTATTAGTATTTTGCATTTACTATTGTTATTATAGTTTGAAAATATTTTCAGAACCTATTAAAGGAAATGATGGCCCAATGCATATAGTTGATTTAGGATGGAACACTGGTCTTGCTGACATAATTCTAAAAGGATTGCAAGAATTACATCAAGACATTGGCAACATCAATGATAATTTAAAAACTGGTAATTATTAATAAAGAAGTAACAAAAATGTATGATTTTATCGTTTTATTGATTTAGGCTTCATGAAAACACAATTATCTATGGAAAATGGAAAACGGTGGAGTACAGACAAATTATTGTATGAATATCTAAAAACTAAATTGTCCATTATTACTCATGCTCATGTGGAAAAAGTATGTTTAGAATCAAATTTATAGTCATTCTAAATTTGGAATTATCAGTATCAATTGTTTTAAGGTATTAATGGAATCGAAGAGAGCAATAGGAGTGCAGTTTATTGCATTAAATAAAACATTTAAAGCAATTTCAAAAAGAGGTGTTGTTCTGTGTGCTGGTGCGATTGGTACTCCAAAATTATTAATGTTGTCTGGTATTGGACCAAAAAAACACTTGGAAAATTTAAAAGTAAAATTTGTTTATTGAATATTGGATTATATATTTTTTCTCGTAATAATATATTTTAAGTAATAGGTTATGTTATTTTCAGATAAATGTCATTAATGATTTACCAGTTGGTCAACATTTAGTTGATCATGTGCTTACTGGAATTGATCTAATTATGCTTAATACTAGCATAGGTCTTAGTATGGCTAGTACTTTAAATCCTATGTCAGCATTAAATTACTTTTTTTTTGGAAAAGGTATAATTTATTGAAAATTAAAAATTTTCAATTGCCACTATTTATATTATATCTTTGTGTGTTTTATGTTAGGACCTTGGACATTTTCAGGAGTTGAAGTTTTGGGAACATTTCATAGTTCTACTCATAAAAATAAATCAAATATACCAGATTTACAAATAATGGTAATGCCACTTGGGCTATCAAGAGATAATGGTGTTGTTTTAAAAGAAGCTATGGGAATTTCCGAAAAAGTATATTACATAAAAATCTACTATTACATAAATTTCTTATAGTACTGATTAATATAATTGAATACTAATTTTATAGGTATATAAAGAATACTTTGCTCCTAATTCATATAAAAACACAATAACAATTGCTCCAGTGTTATTACATCCAAAAAGCAAAGGAGAAATCAAATTGAGTAGTAATAATTGTCTTGACCCACCTTTAATTGATCCAAAATATTTGTCAAATAAAGATGATATTGCAACTCTTATAGATGGTATCATATTTGATTAATTACTGTTACATATATGCTATTTATAATAAGATTACACAGGTATCCAATTTTTCAGGGTTGCAATTTGTAAAAAAACTTATTGAAACCAATGCAATGAAAAGTGTTGGTGCAACTATTTATAAAAAACATTACCCTGGTTGTGAAAATGAAATATTTGATAGCACAAAATATTGGGAATGTTACATACAACATTTAACTTTAACTTCATATCATCCTGCTGGTACATGTCGAATAGGTGATGTTGTCGATGAAATGTTTAAGTAAGTTATTCATTTTCCACATAAAACAGTTCTTTACTTTATATAAACGTTATGTAAATTACTTTTTATAGGGTTTATGGTACAAAAAATTTATATGTAGTTGATGCATCTGTATTTCCGGTTTTACCAAGTGGCAATATTAATGCTGCAGTTATAATGATAGCCGAAAAAGCTGCACGTATAATTAAACATAATACAAAAGTTTACACGAGTCATACAGAATGTCATAAATTATATAATTATTATTATATACCTAATGATTAATATATGAGAAATATAATTCTTTTATTGAATACTAATTTTAATTTAATTTAAGTAAACAGAACTAAATCATAAGAAATACATCTTATATTGTTGTCTAACATTTAACATCAAGGAAATTCTCCTATAAAGTATATATTACATATTTTTTATTTTAGTAAATTAGATCTAAGATTGTAAAAAATTTTCCATCTTTTTTATAAGCAAATGAGATTTGTTATTATTTGTAAATAATGAAAGTTATTTGTATGTGTGTTTTATGAAATATTAATAAGTACATCTGCTGGTTTTATAATTGTGTTTGGAATAGTGATTGCTATTATGACTGTTACGATTTCTAGAAGAGCTGTGGTCCATATGATGACTACTATGTTTATGTTGATTTCTATGATAAGGATGTGCCCGTTGAGATCTTCTATCATTCTTATGAGAATAATTGTTTGTCTCTTTCATCTGTAAATCTGAGTTTAATATCATATTTGTTCCAAATGAATCTTCTTTTAAATGAGACATATCATTTCCTAAGATCATTTCCTGGCCTAACTGAAGCCAATTATTGAAATTCATAAAATTGTCTGGTGAGTAGTTTATTTGTGGTAATTCTACATTTTTCCGATGGCTTATATTAAGAATGCGATTAAATAGAGATGTACCATTGAATAGTTGTAAAGCATATAATACAGAATTAACGTGTTTATATGTTACAAACCCAAATGGTCTTTGTTTGCCATTACGATCTTTAGGAATAGTGACATTTTGTACAGGGCCAGCCTACAAAATTGAAGAATATACTTTTGTTAAAGATCAAATATAAAAATAAACTATGCAACATAATAGCTTCATTCATTTTTGCAGTTAGATAAACAATTAAAATATACAACGAAATTTCAAAATAATATTCTGGATCTGCACTTGCTTGAAGTCATAACTCTGTTGTCAGTGCAGTTGCATAAAAATGTCAAAGGAGAAAGATGAATGATTCAAAGAGTCTGTAGAAGTGCAATGGTACATGTGCAATCAACAATTGTATTATTTTTCTAAATGGAAACGCGGTTTTTTTTTTTTTTTTTTTTAGATAGATTCCTCTTGTCGTTCTATGAAAAAAGTATTAGAGTAACATGGTAGAAAACTAATTAGTTAAGATATTTTATATGTAATTTTGTAGCATATCATATAAAAAACAAGGAAAGATGTGACGCAATACTTTTATTTTTTTTTAGTCTTATATCTGATAAATTTTGCAAAATTAAAATTAACTGTTCGAGTCCTAGGGAGCATTGAAAAAACAAGGTCAAAAAATCCCGAACAGAGCGATAGCGTTTGCCTTGATCGATTGTGAAGAGAAACAAGCAGCACGATAGCGCTTGTCAGATTTGTTACTTTAAGAAATACATCTATATTATTATATATTCGTACTATTAGTTTATAAATATTTCAAGTTTTGTTCAATAAAAATTATTGAGAAGATAACAATTAAATACAAAGTATCGTTAGTCGTCTGTAGCGTTCAAATGTACTGGGACTTTTCAACACAAAATCTAAACAGAGCAATCGCACTGCTTAGGACTCAAACGGTTAACGTATCTAGATAATTAATCATTTTTCCACCATTCTATCTCAATATCTTTTAACGTAGAATGACGGGAGGAATCTTATGGATGTAACCATTCATCTTTCTCTTAGATCTTTCTGTAACTGTACAGAGTTATAACATGAAATAGTTGCATGAAACACTATGTATATAATTTAGGTTAATTACGTTGTCACGTAGTATCAAATCACATTTAAAAGTGTACGTGAAGTCAATATAAAACTATTGCAAATGACCTAGAAATTTGATGTTATTTACTAAAATATCAAATACTATTGGGAAATTCTTCTGAATTATTTGTTTTGATTGATACGTGTATCTACAAACCTGTAAAAATAATTCGTATAGAATTTCTTCCGTTACTTTATCGCTTAAATTTCCACACCAAAGAGTTTTCATATCTTCACTCATATTGTTATAATAAGGTAGAAATTGATTAATCAAAATTTATTAAAACTACAAAAATAATTTCAGTGATAATTAAACGAAATATGTCACGCAGTAGGGTGAACGTCTTCTAGTTATAATTCCTATATTTGACACTAGAGGGAGTTAATGTTTGAACAATATCAACTATGCGAAGTCAATTCATTTAAACTACTTTATCTATGATCATGGTTAAAAAGATAAAATTGGCGGTACATATGTAGTTGCAAGTATTATTATAAGAGTGTTTTGTAAAATAGTGTTTCTGTATCGTTTTCATTCTAACTAAAACAATAAATGCTACGAAGTTATATTTATGTAAAACAAAATAGGAGTATATTTACTTTATGAAAATGTATAGGAAAATGTGTAATGTAAGCAGAATTATTTTGTCTTGATACTTTATGTTCGATTAGGTATGTAAACAAAATATATTAGAGACGTTACAATTAGTAAAATACAACTTGTTAAAAAAATTAAAAGATCGAAGTTAAGATCGAAAAAGTTAAAATGTCTATGAGATTAAATAAATGTTCAGATCATGAGATAACAATCATTCTTGATACAGAATCAAATTCGGATAAAGAACAAGAATCATATGATGATCATATTACAGTAGCCAAGATACAAAAGAAGAGAAAAAATGTTATAGATATATCTCCAGACACAAAAAAAGTTCTAAATATATCTTCAGAATCGGAAAATGTATTTCAAAAGTTTAAGTATACATTACCAAAAAATAACATCTTACAGAAAGATCAAGTATCTTTTAAAATAAAGCTTAGGAGATCTACAGAAAAAAGTTTATATAAAATTGATACAGATTCTGAATGTGAAAATTCTATTCGTAAATCTCGCAGCCGACTTCAAAGACAAAGGAAAAAATGTTATCCAGAAGTAGAGAATAAAAGATCATACATTGACAACAAAGATAATTCTATAAAAGATAAGGCAAATGATGATAGCAAATTAATACCAGGGGAAATTGATGGTGATATATCGAGAAAAGGTAGAAATAGAAGACCACCTTTAAGGCTTTCTTATTACCAGTGTGATACAATACGTAGAATAAATTCCCCATCTTTAAGGGATAGAAAAGCCATTAATTATAATGAGGATAAGTTATTTATCAATTCCATTGTGTCTAACATGAAGAATAACAAAAAATTATTAAACCCGCAAAAGAAAGAAATGCCAAACAGTTCTACTGACAAACAAAATTTAGAAGTTAAACCTGTATATCCAAATACAAGAAATAATAAAAGAAATCGTATTCTATCTAAAAAAGATGAAGAAAATGATAGTAGTACAGATTCTAAAATATCCAAAGCAAAGTTATTAAAAAAATCCAATAAATCCAGGAGTAGAAACGATAAGTTGGATCATGCTCCAACAAAAGATGAGGAAGATGTTAGTGATACAGATTCTAAAATATCCAGAGCAAAATCATTGAAAAAATCTAATAAATCTGAGAGTAGAAGCGATAAGTTGGATCATGCTTTAAAAATACATGAAACAACAAAGAAACAAGACTCATCAACATCTACAAATAGTACACCTGTTAAATTAGTTAAACAAAAAAGAGTAATTTGTGAAAATACACCAAAACAGATTCAATCTGTTGGTAACAATGACAGTAGTACTGAGGGAGAGTGTTTAGCCGATATATATAAACGTATTAAAATTTCATCTGCAGTTAAAAATTCTGCTAATTCTACTAACTCTACACCAGTTAAAATAAAAAAAGGAGTAATAAATAATAAGAATAACAATGATGCAGAGGATGAATATTTGTCTGATATGTACAAACGTATTAAAATTTCATCTGCAAAGAAAAATATCTTAACTCCACAAACAAGAAATAATATGCAGAATAGCATAGAGTCATGTCTAGAAAAAACTCATTTGAGCACTCCAAAATCTCGCCCAAAATATAATAATTTAACACCATCATTGATAAAAAGAAAAAGTGCTCTATTAAAACCAAGTACACCATTACAGGAAGCTAGATCTAGATTACATGTTAGTGCTGTACCAAAATCTTTACCTTGTAGGGAAGAAGAATTTAATAATATTTTTACATTTCTTAGAGGAAAGTTAGAAGATAAAAGTGGAGGGTATGTTGAAAAAATTGTTTCTTAAAAAATTAAATTACATACTAAATTTAAGAAATTTGCAGATGTATATATATAAGTGGAGTGCCAGGAACAGGTAAAACTGCAACCGTAAATGAAGCTGTTAGATGTCTGCAAAAGTTGATAGTTAAAGGTCAGTTGGATGATTTCGACTATGTTGCAATTAATGGGATGAAACTAACTGAACCAAGACAAGCTTATGTGCAAATTCTAAAGCAGCTGAATGGTAAAACAGCTACATGGGAGCAATCATACCATACACTTGAAAAAAGATTTCATAGTGGTACTTCTAAAATGACATTGCTTCTTGTAGATGAAGTATGATTTCCTTTAAATGTTTTATATCATTTATAGGTATTATGGATATTTATTGCTAATATATATCATTCTTGTAGCTCGACTTGTTGTGCACAAAACGTCAGGATGTTATATACAATTTATTAGATTGGCCAACAAAATCAACAGCACAGCTAGTTGTTATTACTATAGCAAATACTATGGATTTACCTGAGAGAGTTTTGATGGGTCGGGTCACATCGCGTTTAGGCCTAACACGATTGACTTTTCAACCTTATAATTTCAAACAACTACAGGAAATAGTCACGTCTCGACTTAAAGACTACGATGGTTTTAGAAGTGAAGCTGTACAACTAGTTGCAAGGTATCACAATACTTATATATTGTGATATCATACTTATATTGTTATTGCTTATCAAATATTTTATTTTAGGAAAGTTTCTGCTGTATCTGGAGATGCTAGACGCGCTCTGGATATATGCCGTCGTGCTATGGAAATCGCGGAATTGCGAAATGCCGAAACGATATCTCTTCAAGATGTATCGGAAGCTGTAACCGAAATGATTGCATCGGCGAAAGTTCAGGCTATAAAACACTGTTCAAAAGTGGAAAAAATATTTTTGCTTGCTGTATCTGCAGAAGTCACGCGAACTTCGATCGAAGAAGTATATTTTAAAAATGCATATAGACAAGTTGAGTCATTGTGCTCTTTTGACGGTTCGTTTGTTTAATGTGAGATACTAGCTAATATTTGAAAAGATTATAAGTTTATTTATTGTTTACTCAATTGTGTTACAGGTATTGAAGTACCTACCATAACGGAAATACTTGCTGTATGCGCAAGATTGGGTTCCAATAGATTGTTAATATGCGAACACTCGAAAAATGATATACATCAAAAGATTTTATTGAACGTTTCTACGGATGATATTCACTATGCAACTCATGAATTAGATTTAAATTGAAAATAGACTATAATTTTTTTAATAGATGCATGTGTGCCGCGCGCGTTTGTGTGTGTCTTTGGATAATATGTTATGTGCTTCCTGAAAAGTGCCTTAGTATATGAAGTAATCTACCAAACTTTTAATTTTTTACTCTATTGCAACTAACATTTATGAATTTTTGTAATATAAATTATTATATTATATTATTTATTAACGAATTAAATTTTATGTCTAAAATACATTAAGTAGTAATTTAGTAATTATTATCACTATTAACGATATATATACAGAAATCTATTAATATACATTAGCGAATTACGTAATTTAGGAATCTCATCTACAAATTTGACTGAGTATTAGTAAATAACGAAGATTTAATACATTCTGAATATAAGCAGTGTTTATATAATAAAATCATGGTTAACGAGAATATTGAAGAACAAATTTTAATGTTTCACAGTGAACAAAAGTGGTCGGATATTGTTAATTTAAATTGCACTTTGACTAAATTAGATAAAAATAGATTATTTTGGGTTTTACCAACTATTAATGATTTACATTGGATAAAAGAAATAATTGATAAACACGAAGTGGTTTGTCTAGCAAGCATAGGATGTGGTTGTGGTTTATTAGAATGGTTGTTTGAAAAATATTCTGGTAAGATATTCGTAGTTATATTTATAATTTCTAACTATTTAAAAATTTTAAGTGTTATTATTGATCAATCTTCGAAATAAAATTTTACATCTTTAATTACTTTTTTAAGGTTTAAACGTGACCGGTGTAGAAGTAAATCGATCATGGTGGTGCAGTAAATATTCACCGCCCTTGTTTTTAAAAAATATTGTTTTCATTAGTGAAAATAACAAAAACAATTTCTTTTTATCGGACAAATATGCTCTTTTATTTTGTTATTTTAATAACTCATCGGCATTTTGTTATTATATCGAAAATTATAAAGGGAATCTTATTTTTGTCATTGGACCAAAATCAAACGAAAATCGTTGGACGGATCCAATGCCATTTGATGAAAAGTTTAATGAATATGGTTGGAAATTAATAGGTGTGAAAGAAATGGATCGAACAAACGATTATATTACAGTATATAGCAAATAACTAAATCTTATATAAAAATAAACTTTTAAAAGACATGCTGATGTGAGTACTTATCAAAAAAGATAGATGTTTTATTTTAAATGGTTTGTAAAAGCTTTTAGGATATTTACATATAATATTTTTATAAAATTCAATAAGTTGGAAGAAATTTAAAATATTTTCGAAGAACATTAGAACAGATAAGAAATAAATTTGGCGCATTGCTTTGAAGTTATCTTCGATAAGACAAAATTTAATTGTTCGATTATCGAAATGTCATCGATTATTTCTGACTATGATATTAGACTCTAGTCAGACTAGTACATTTTGTTTCAAGTGTCAACATTATTAATGTCAAATAGTTGTGTGACTAATATTTAAAATATCAATCAATAAATATCAAACGTCTAAAATATAGAAATATGTCTACGAATAAAGATATCAGTACATTGAAGGATCAAGATGAAAAGAACAAGACGAAAGTTTATTGCACATTTTGCCCGTCTAAAATGCTTAATGCTGGTGCAGCCCGGCTAGTTAATATTGAGGTGAATCATTTGCTTTTTTTTTAACACGAAGCATTAGTAAAAATGTTAAATTACATAGAATTCCAATATTTGTCAAAATTTCATTAAGCGTTGTACGTTGCGTTAAGTCGTTTAGATATATCTGTATTTGTTACGGACCTAACCTAAAAATCTATATAGTTTGTAGTTTATTTTTTGGTTAGTGTTGTGCTGTTACACAAACATGAAACACAATAGAGTAGAAAAATGTTTAGTAGTTGAGCTAAGGTGTGTCATATAATATTTTAGTTTAATCTACCCTATATACATCGTAAGGGAGAAGGTGAAGCTGATCAACAGGAACTGATAACCAACTATTGGTTGGTGGAGGATATGTATACATTTGAAAATATTGGTGTTTCGCATACAGTAGACAACGTAAAGTATTTAGCATGTGCAGATTGTGAAAGGGGTCCAGTGGGTTGGCACGATTTATCCACAAAGAAATCATACATTGCGCTAAGTAGAGTTAAGCACGAATGATTTATATTGAATAAAGCTGTTTTTTAATTTTATATAAAAGGTGTGGTCAGATCTTTTATCCCAAAACTATACATTACACCATGAAATAGAAAGAAGGGGGATCTTAAAAGTTTGGAGGAAGCCAGTTTTTAAAAAGAACCACGGTACTATTTAAGTTGATAATTTAATACTTAATCACGTACGTTACAAACACAGCCGATAAATCAGATAATCAATCGTCGTTACGATATAATAATTAATAAATTACGCTTACGATTAGAAACGATTTATTAATGCACTTATTAAGTGTGCATTCGCGACTTTATCATAATAATGTATTGATGTTTTATATCATTGCAACCATTTGGTCGCAAAAATGATTATTCATTGTGCATATTGGCATAATTATTTTATGTAATGCGTTGGTGATGCGTGAGTAAAGTCTACGTGTACGCATTTATTATGTGTATTTGTATATGCATGTAAATCAATATTTTCCTTAAAAAATAATCACGATAACTTGAATTTTGCATTTTTGATGTATTTAAGAAAATGTAAATAGGAAACGAATTTTCATTCATTATTCATTGTACATTGTAATCTTTTTACGACAAAGAAGAGACGCTTATATGTATGAACTGTTTCTATAATTAATTTTTTTTTCTTAATTTTTTCTCATAATTATCGCGAAGAAAAAAGATGTTGCGTGTTTGTAAAGCCTTTTGAAAGGATTCGCTTATAATTAATTCATTCATGTATTTCTTTATTTCTCCTTCCTCTAGTCGCGTTATATTTGCGTGAAATGCTGCAAAAATAGTCGTGCATACGTTTTGTCTTGTAAACAACAAAGCTTTCTTTTATTTCTTTCTTGTCTATTTCTTGCTTCATTCTGTCTTTATTATCGCGCGCGAGTTTCATTCAAGTTGAACGTGCATAATATGTAATCGTGAACTAGTAATCGATTTACGGTAATTATTAATAACGATCGCAACGGTGAACATTAATTATCATATATAATCACGCGATGTGGCAACGATGATAAAATTCCTCGGTACGATGAATAAAATAGTGACGAATAACGATAAAACCTAACGATATAAAGACATTCATAGAATAGTTGAGCTTGTAATAAATGATAAAATATCGATAAACAGTAACGGTGAAAAGTATTGGATTCAACGATGCGATTATTAATCCTATGCTAAGAGAACTTTTTTTTTTTTCGAAAATTGCATATACATAATACTCGAATGTATCGATCTGTAATATAGTAACACTGATAAGGCTCATCTAATACGGTTTCCTCGTCTTTCAGAACTTGATCACCGTTTCTCCTACTGCTTCACATCTTTTCGTACACGTGAGACGTGCACATTTCTTTAAACATAGTACATTACATATTCTAATATGCAAAATAAATCGATAAGCGATTACCGATATCGTGTATCGAAATATTTATATCTCACTTTCGCGTTACATAAAATCCGTGATCTTTGTCCATGTCTTCGATAGATGTAGTGGAAAAGGTACAAAAATAAGAATAGAATCGGATAGACTAGAAAATCGAACAAATATACACGTGGACGTTTATGCTATCATAAAAGTCCGATAGTAATCTCTGTTGTTCACTCTTTGTCTTTGTTTGTTTTAACCCTTTTGAGACTGCGTGTAATTTCTCTTTTAAAATTAAAGGCAATAATATAACAGTATAGATTACAATTATAATCAAGTTTGAAAAACATAATGTAATAATAATTTTTAAAATGAGATGCATAGTTGCGTAGTTGCGTTCATGATAGAAATTTATGTTCTAACATGTTCCAATAAGTTTCAATGGCATCAGAAAAGTTAGAGCAACTCAACAATTTTCCTAAAAGTTATCTGTAATTTGTAAACTTGAATAACTTGTAGTCAACCGTTCGTCTCGTAAGGGTTAAAAAGTTGCTCGTCATTCTCATTTATTCACCATTCTACTGTACGATCTTTCAGTTCGTCGTTGCCTAAAAAATCAGTTCAACTAACTGTAACTTTCTACCTTGACTAATATTTAACCTCTCATGGATCAATGTGTTTCGATTTGGCTAGTCACAAAGCGCTTGCATTATCGTTCACGTTTACGAGAACGCAGGTCAAAATGAATCTATTAGACAGACTTTCAACGGTATAGTAATGGCTATACATTAAAAATCGGGTAGAACGCGTCGGTGAAAGCTGCCTAAACTCCTGGAAAGGATCAAACTGTCGAACGTGCGTCGATTGGTGTTTAGAGAATTAATCTCGTGAAATTTGTCGACCACGACGACGAAGCTCAAAATGTATTCGACGATGATTCATCCTACGTCTCGTGTTTTCCCCTGTATAACAAGATTTTCAACACTGTCTGAACCTGCATTACCGACTGATAGTAATTATACGTACGAACGAGCTTTCGTTGATTTCATTGTCGAACAGAATACACAAATAAATTATAAATACATTTTGACGAAATAAATAAACTTCCCGCAGAAAATAGACTCGTCTAATCGCTCAAATTCTTGCAAGTTACAACTTAAAATTATAAATTTGTGAAAATGAATTCTATTATCTACAATTTTTGCAACTTATCAAATTACTAAGGTTACTAGTCGGTAAATTATTTTGCCAGGACGTGCAGGTGTCTCTAATACTTGTCAACGAGGGTGAAGATATAGTTCGACGAAAATAGAATCGCCAAACGAATCGATGCGTAACGAAGGATGAATCCGATGCTATGCGGTCTCGTAGGAGGCATTGCACAAGTGCAGCTAATTATATACGACGCTAAAGATTTAGGATTACGTGTTTTGGTCCGTGGAGTATTATAAACATTAACGACATTAATTAATTAATTAATTAATTTATCAACGCATCCTATCATCTAAACGACTGCTTGTTCACTCACGGCAGATGACAACGCGTATGAAACAGCGATAGGTAGTCAACGATCATCCTTTTTTCATCGACTCGTCGCCAACCTCGGCAAAATTTTCCAACATACATCTTTGTCTCTTTATTTTATACTCTTCGTCTTTTGTTTGTATCTTTCAGATAAGAAAAGGAGACAAAAAAAAAAAAAAAGAATTTCACCGAGTTTGGACTGAGCGATACTTTCGTTCCCCGACAAAATATAATTTCCAACTAGATGAATCGAATCGTTCGTTCCTTGATCGGCAAATTCGGTCTCTACGCAATATTCGTTGTGTCGATTACTCTTATGTGTCGAATACTCTGAAGTCGGCGCCATAATAATAAGAGAAGCTTATTTTCAATTGTTTTTACGATGTCCGTAGACACTTGTAACGTTAACACCTACGATCCTAATTATCGGTAATTGTAATAAATGTAGCGATACGGTACAATTACATCGTTCGCATAGTGTCGCTATGAAGTGTCACGTATTACTGGAAAAAAAGCAGCTGTCTCCTCGAACTTTTATTAAACGAACGAACGCCGTTGTCAAACGCCGTACTCGCGTGTACATCGTGATACTTGGCTACGAACGGTCAATCGTAATGTAAAAGATGAAAATCAAAGTCGAGGACAAGGTGAGATGGCGGGTTTGCGATCGATATAATTATACAGAATTGATTTTTGATTATTCTAAACACGTAATACGTAATACGTTCTCCTCCTTTCTTCTTTTTTTTTTTTTTTTTTTGTTCTTTCACTGTTTTCCGTGCAACTTCTCTACACGATTGAGCTTGGTGAAATCGTTAAATTTCTTCTTTCTCTTAATCCTTCGCTCGAAGAGAACTTTCTTTTAACGATCGGCCCGCGATTACCTGGAACACGCGAACGACCGCGTACTCGACTAAACTCTGTGAAAGCACGATAGGCGATGGAATACTTTGGTCTGCGGTTAATATTGCTGAAGAATCAAGTGGCACGTACGATTCGAAATCGGTTGAACGATTTTTCGTTCGATGTTTTCTTCGGCCACGTTTCTCTCGTATAATCTCACCGAAACTTCGTAATAAGAATAACGCTTACAAATAGCGGTAACGATATAGTAGCACGATAGTAGCGATATTTAATAATAGTAATAGTTATTCTTTTAATGATAACAATAGTAATAGTAGTGTGGCAATAGTAATAATAATGACGTTGATGGCGATGGCGATGACAAGGATGGCGACGATGATGGTGACAATTGATAATAATAAGAAGAATAACAGTAATAATAGTAATTGTATATCTAAAGATGCGCAGATTACTCGAAGAAACATCGAATGTTAACTCTGGAATTATATTCTAAACATTTCTTTCAGCCGCTTCGCTGTTTCTTCCCACTGAAGTTCATCGTTTCAAAAAGTATCGAGCGGCGTACTTGACTTTTGTTACTCTTTCTACGTTCTTTCTAAATTGTATCATTCGCGGGCAAAGCATCAGCGTCGCTCGAGCATCGAATATGGGCACTTCGTTAAATCTAAGCTAATCGCAAGCTTTACCCGTATTAAGTTAATTCCTCCCTGTGTGTGTTATCGTTTCGTCGTTAGTATGACCATCATCTATCATCGTCGATGAAGTTTCGTTCGTACATTCGAATTTCGTTTAGAACGAAGAGAAATTAAAAAGAAATCCGGAAGATTAATTTGGTCATGGAATTCAATGGGTCATTTTGAATCTGTTCTTTTCTATGTCGAACGAGTCGAAGGTCTCGTAACAAAAACCACCCCTATTCGTGTTTGTCTTTTTCCAAGAAAGCAAAAGAGTACTCCTCAATGCGTAAGCTACATATGTTAAACATGTTTAATTAGAATTAAAGCAATATGACAAAAATAGATAAGCAAACATTAATGCTGGCAAAAACACTTTTAGCAATTACAAAACCAACAAATCTGATACCAGTCGTCGTGACTGGTTTGGCAGTCCTATTGTAATGCTCATGTTTCTTCAATATATCCCAATTTAATTAAACAAAATATCCATCACGTTATATAATCCCTGCAAGTGTATCTTCGATCATATCGCAGAGGAATTATACTAAATTAAATCATGTAATTCTTGACCTCGTAATAACAATTTTTAAAGGACCGATTCGACGATAAAGCATGCCATATATATGGTTAATTTTACAATACTGATTCTACTTAATATGTGGCCAGGATAACTTCTGGCTATTAGAATGCACTCGTTATTACCTGAAAGTTTCAAAAACTCGACAGGACTCGTTTTTGTTACGACCTCATCAATTCGCTTCGCTTTCCTTGAATTGCACTGATCGTACAGGTAGAATATAAATCGTAAAAGCTATTTATGCGAATGCTACCCTGAATGATTGAGAAAAGGATACATATCGTATTATAAGTATACGTATGTACATACAGTGAAAAGCTTTGATGAAACGACGATTGATTAACTATATTTATGTGTGTATGTGTGTGTGTTTTGTGTGTGTGTGTGTGTGTGTGTGTGTGCGTGTGTGCACGCGCGTGTTTGTATGTATGTATGTATATATATCATATATGTATATATATATATTTTTTCTTTTTGTACAACGGAATTGTATGCTTCGCAGCCCTGCTCCCTCGATTGAAAGCGAACGTCTTTTTTTAAAGGTCTACGAATATAGAGCTAACTTGCGATCACGTTGATTTTTGCCACGGTATCGTAATCACGATAAAGTACAGAAAAAAGGTCGATATTTAAGTAAAAGGCGAATCACGAGTTAGCGATTTCATGGACGACACTTACATCGACCTTACCTATTTGTAGTGAGATTACAAGTAATAACATTCCTTAATTAAGTAAATTTGATTTCTTTTTTTTCTTTTTTCCTTTTTAGCTAGTTTTCAGAAGCATTCTCGAATTAGCGACATCGCTATATCCGATAGTAGAAGAAAGATTTTTAAAGAGTGTGTCCGCGTTTTCTTTCTCTCTCTCTTTCTCTCTCTCTTTCTCTCCCTCCCTTTCATTCGCTTTTTTTTCTCCCTCTCGTACCCTATTTCTCTTCGTATGCATGCCCTTCGTCGACTATTCACCGGACCCAAGCTTGCTTTTCGCTTTTTCAATAAAGAGTGCTTTTAAGAATTATCACATGTGAGAAAAGACGAGGAAGAGGCGAATCCACCAATTTCTCTTGCTCTCTCCGTTTCTTCCCCCTTCGAAGCCAAAGAAAAGACAGCTTAAGACTTCGGCACGATCTTCGCTCGATCACGCGCCGATCGATACCGTTTCGTACGTTATATCGTTAGTAAGTACATCTTTTTTCTTCCACGGAATACCACCTACGTATAGACATGGTTATTTCTGGTTTCATGCATCGACATCGAGACACACTTTCTCGCGATCCTTTTTCCGACGACGTTTCGCTTCTTCGAGCGGTGGAGAGATCGCCGAACACTTTCTTCGACTGTCGAGTTCATCCGACGAGTTCATCCCTTCCGATTTCGATGTACACTTTCCAGATGACCTACGCGTCACGTGTCTGCCCTCCTTTGGTTCTCTAGCTTCGACGCTTCTTTTCGACAATTGAAATTCGACTTGAGATAGAGCCACGCCGAGTGACGTGACCCTCGATGATCAACGGTGGAATTCTTCTGGACTGTTGCCTCTGGTGTTGGTCTACGAGGTGCCTTTGTAGTGGATGAAGAAAAAGGTGAGGAACATGAAATAGGCGACCGGAAAAGTGATTCTTGCTATCACGTCGATCGTCTTTGCCACTCTTATCGGATGCGGTGGTTCCTTTTTTCTCAACTGAAACAAAAGGATCGTTAATGATAGGTGTTTCCGGCGCATAAGAGGATCGTGAAACGAAAACACGCGGAATGGATTTGATCGCGTATACAGAGTGTCTTGAAAACCTTCGAAGAATGTACTAAATTTTGTAATAAGTTCGTTCGCCTTTCGGTGTTACATCTTGACAAATGTTAACCAGTCAGCTGTTCCGACCTCTTTGCAACGTGTGTACCTAAAATGTGTCGCAAAAACTAAGCGACGACGAGTATACTCGTCAAGCACGGAGTATGTGTAGCTGTTATAACGTAGAATTAACTTGTAGTGAAATGATTATTTTACTTTTCAATTTTGCTACCGACTGGGCTCATCGTATCACGAAATATTGTCATTTCTTCGTGACGAGTATACTCGTCAAGCACGGAGTGTGTATAGCTGTTATAACGTAGAATTAACTTGTAGTGAAATGATTATTTTACTTTTCAATTTTGCTACCGATAGGGCTCATCGTATCACGAAATATTGCCATTTCTTCGTGACGAGTATACTCGTCAAGCACGGAGTGTGTGTAGCTGTTATAACGTAGAATTAACTTGTAGTGAAATGATTATTTTACTTTTCAATTTTGCTACCGACTGGGCTCATCGTATCACGAAATATTGCCATTTCTTCGTGACGAGTATACTCGTCAAGCACGGAGTGTGTGTAGCTGTTATAACGTAGAATTAACTTGTAGTGAAATGATTATTTTACTTTTCAATTTTGCTACCGACTGGGCTCATCGTATCACGAAATATTGCCATTTCTTCGTGACGAGTATACTCGTCAAGCACGGAGTGTGTGTAGCTGTTATAACGTAGAATTAACTTGTAGTGAAATGATTATTTTACTTTTCAATTTTGCTACCGACTGGGCTCATCGTATCACGAAATATTGTCATTTCTTCGTGACGAGTATACTCGTCAACAACAGCTAACTGATTAAATAAAAGACTTTTCGACTGCAATGGAGAGAGCGGAGAACAATAAAACATTACTAACCGCTATCGTTTATGGTTGCACCATTTAATGATAGCAATGGGACAAAATGAATATTACAAGTCTTTGATAAAAGGATTGTTTGTTAGAGATAAGTTATAAACAGCAAAATGTATGAAATATCTTAGAGATGCAGTGACCACAAAAGCTACGGGCACATTATTTTCTAACGAAGCGTTTTTTTATCATTTTTCTACGTTCCATTCTTAAAGTATACAATCTTTGTTACCATGTTAAAGTGTTACCAAATGATAAGAAAATTTAATATACTTAGACCTAGAGTTAATTACTACGTAAACGCTATAACGAACGTAGCGTTTCACTGATTAAAACGTCTTATAATTTCCAAACCAACGATATTTGGGTCCACGTTTATTTAACAACCCATTTTGCTTATTTAACGAATACCACATGCTCCTGGAGTTGAATATAACATATTGGCACACTCTGCATACTTAGAGGATAGGAAATATCGATTGTCGAAATCAGGAAATGGGGTATTTCGAAGTTACACAACAGTAGTACAGTTAATTAACATACCTCGGCTGTGCATCCATTGGTGGTCGTGTGCGTGCAAGGGTTGGGTCCACAATTGGTGCAGGTTACGATCTCGTTCGGTCCTGTCGTAGCTCCGGTCGGTGGACCGCCCTCTCGCTTCTTTTTACCCTGCGACAGGGTCTCCGTAGAAGAAACTTATATTCTCACGATCTTTCGTGTAAACAACGATCCATCCTTCGACCAATTTTTCTATTCCTCTCCTTTTCTTTTTCTTTCGTTTCGTTTCGTTTCGCTTCGTTTGTCACAGCAAAGATGACCGATATGTCAACGACGATTACGACTCATTGTTTAAACAACGGGAAGAAGAGAAACCAGTTGCCGTCCAGAATATAATATAAATCAGATGTAAATATAAGTCCATTTAACGGATGAACAAGCTCATTTTCATTGCGAGATCAAGGCAAAAGAAATTAATTGCAAAATAATAAGAATTGGAGCAGAATCGCTATTTTAGTCGCATCGTCTTAGGGAAAATTTCGTTAGACGGCCAGCTTTGTTCAGCTTCTATCGATAATCGATCGTTCGAGACGACAAGCACGAGTAACTTAAGCGTGACGAAGGCTTTGATCAAGATGAACAAGCTTGCACGTAGAGGCGTGAGAAATTTCGAAAGTCTCGCGCGGCACAGACACATCGGCCACCGTCGCTTCTCGTTCGTATCATCGCATCGATTACCAAACTGATACTCGCGCAACGAAACGTCCTTCCTATCGTAAAGCAATCCGATAGTTGGAATGCGTGTTGAGATTAATCGAAAGAAAAGCTCGTACACGTTCCCCCTTGTACAAATAGAGCGGGAACAATGTTTGTTAGAAAATAAAAGCGAGAAAATTATCATACGTACAATAACACCTATGGACTGTGAGTTGAATCGGATTCGATCGAACTCTTTCTATATTAAGTGGGTTGTATTATAATAAATCGATACTTTTTCTTGCCAACTGTTTTCACTATAAAAAGCAAGCGAGTACCACCACCGAGGCACGCGAGAAATCGTCTCCATCGCAAAGTCACCGTTTCGAGCGAAAACGAACTCTCGACGTACGACTTTGGACACGTCTGACGTTTTTGATCGAAAAGCGAATCGTTGTTTTCTCTTAACGGTACATCTTGTACGTATATGGATCAATACTTTCGTGCCTCTGCGTATAACTTACGAGTTACATGCCGTATAACATCTACTTATTACACTGTCGCACATCGGACTCGAACTTTTTCCACCTTTCTATATTATCTTTGTTATTAATTATTTTCTTTTGACTTCTCCTCTATTTTTTTCCTCTTGTTTTTCTTTTTTTCTTCTTTTGACAATAAAGTATCTCGATTCCGATGTGAACAACACTCTCTCTTGTAACAACTGTACATATCTAAATCGTTTCGACGATATCTTTTCTCGAGCACAGGTTCTCCGCACGATGAATCGTCAAAGATTTTAACCAAGAATTCCCTTCGCGACTTTCGCGCAGTTTAATGTCTCTCTTCGTTTGCTCTTTACTTTTCTTTCGTTAATTCGTTTCAGCTAATTCTTGTCATTAAACTGGGCGAACGCTACAGCGGATCTCTGTACCGGACAGTTGCGTTTGAGAAAGGTATTTTATGTCAAGCTTATGCTACATGTCAAGCTTCAATCGGGTTAAGTTCAATGGCAAAAAGCGATTGTTCACGTCACAATCATATTATTAATAATATATATATATTAGAAAAAAAATAATATACGGCTGATCATGGTTCAATGTCGATCACGGTTAAAAGGAAAGAAAGGTAATGTCGAATAAATAGCACAGAGAAGGTTATGACTCGTCGTTTCACGTTGTTCTTTCATGTTTCTTTCTTTTCAATTACGCGTCATTCCGATCGTCATGTCTTTGCCACGTCGTTGATTCTGCCAGCGAATATATATATATATACTTTCGGTATAATGAAAAGGTTTCGGGAAGAGAATGATGAGCCTATTGATAATAGCGGCTAACTATTATTTCATAGTCTGATCGGTTCCTTTCTTACGAGTTTCACTAAAAAGAAAAAAAAAGGAAGATATTCAAGTGCGACTAAATTTGTTTTGTTTGTTGTCTTTGTTTCGTCGAGTTCTGATGAAAAGTTACGGCCGTTGGTTCGTCAGATGGTAAATATGTTTGTTCGGTTGATGAATGATTTTGCAACGTCGAAGCGATCGAGAAAAATCGTACTTGTTTCCACGTTTTCTAGATTTCTTTTCTTTTCTTCTTCTTCTTTTTCTTTTTTTTTTTTTTTTTTTTTTTTTTTTAGCCTATTTTGTTGAGGTGCAGTCTCGACGAATAAATACGATCGAATCGTTTCTTGGAAAAGCATCGCTCGCAAATCAAAGGATACAAGCGTATCGTGAAAACTCTGTCGCTACTAATCTAAACTCTCTGCCAAATCAACTCTTTACTCAAGCAAAAGCTTTACGCAGGTAACGTCGAAACTCGGAACGCGTCTAACGTTCTCCGAGTCCTTTTTGGCCCTTCGATCTGCAAGCGATTCGGTGAATGTTCGACTCGAGTAATCGCTTTCACCGGATTACTTTCGCGCTCCGTTTCACCGAGCAAACGTGGGACGAGCGATCAAGCGACATCGAAACGTACAGAGGATGGAGTGGTATTACACGCGGGAAGCTTCGTTTCGAACAAGCGCAACGTTAGAAGAAGAAGCGTTAATTGCCCCGACAGTATGCAATATATATATATATCGTGAATTAATTGATGGTTCGTCGAAACTCACGGAAGACAGAGGAGCTTTCAAGATCTTGTTACGCGGTGGTAACCGATACGCGCGATTTTCTTTAAAAAACGGAACTGAAGAGTCGTAGTTTCGACAAGGCAACAAGGTATAGTGTGATCGAACAAAGTATCATAGGATGTTTCGTCGTGCGCATGCAAGTTACAATCTTATCACATGCGATCATGCGTTTCATGCGTAATACGTACAGTTCAAGGTATCCCCGTCGTTGATTCAAAATGCGGATTCATGCACGACGCACTCTCGTTTGGATTTACAAAGGTACGAACATCTGCGAAAATTGCTATATTATGTCCGTAAGAAGCAAGTTTTGTCGAGACTTCCAGCGACGCTTGAGAAAATCCGGCGATTTTTGTAAATCCAACGAGACGTCGAATATCTCGTTCGAAGAGACATAGGAACTAGCGCGGAAGGGTCTAGCACAGATTTCGCCAAGATCAAGCTATTATTTACTTCTACCTTTCGTTATACAGATTGCTCGCCAAATTCATCATCCCTTGTGATCATCGTCGATACATTTGGCCAAAGGTGTCTGTGAATTTTGCGGCATTCTGTAAAGCTTCTATGCAGTTTCATCGTTCTATGCAACACACGCAAGTAGTTGATCGTGCACCGTTTCAACTGTACGGAACAACGGCTACGTTTATGCTAGGGACAGGAGGAGAATAGAAAGAACGACAGAGAGACGCAGGAGAAATTTTCTCGTACGTAGTGTTTGTGGGTGGATGGTTGGATGGGAGAGAAGGACCTCGGTGTGTTCAAAGGACAATAGTGTGAGAAATAGAGCAAGAAAGAAGGGACAGAGGCAGAGAAATGGTACCGGCATAGGCGGTAAGAGTACAGTTACCAAAGTAGAGATTGGTGGAGGTGAAGAGAGGCGTTCGTCGATGAACATTGACATTTCCCATTAAAACATACAGCGTGGATTTCCTCCTATCTTGGATTTCTTAATACCTCGGTGATTTTTGTCGGTACAATGAACTGTATCAAAACAGAGTCGCTTACTTGATTTAGAAAGACGAACATCGTGATCCGATCATTTCGATTTCCTT
Organism: Bombus campestris; assembly: GCA_905333015.3. Taxonomy (NCBI): domain Eukaryota; kingdom Metazoa; phylum Arthropoda; class Insecta; order Hymenoptera; family Apidae; genus Bombus; species Bombus campestris. The sequence goes on from HG995135.1 coordinate 10,845,500, forward strand.
CCTTCGGAGTCATCTTTTCCGAGTTTCCGAAGATATCGACGTTTTTTTAGAAATGGGACTACGTATTGTTTATACATCGATCGACGCGTCCTTTTACTCCCTACGGAAATATATCAACACGTTTGCGCATCTGAAAATAATTAGTTCGAAAGATGTGTGCTTTTTAATTTTGTTTACACTTATCGTAGGAAAACTAGAAAAACACGAGGAGTATTTACAGCATTCTTGCGTCTTTCAGACGACAAGTCCAAGAAACGTACGGTTAAAATATCTTTCATGGTAGATACACGGAGTACGTCGATACTTTCTTGCGGAGAGTAAAAGAAGAAATGTATCCACCGATCGGTGCAAAAGTACGCAATCTCATTTTAAGGAAGATCAACGATCTCGAGCAGTAGAAAAGAACGACTTGAAGGATAAAAGCTCATGAATCGAAATATTTGTCGTTCCGAACCAACCGACTTTATCCCGACCCAATTTTTCGTACCGGTAAAACCATCCAACGTGTTGTACAACCCAAGACAGCGGAACACTGTACATTAAATTTTTTAATTTCTAATTTCTATATATATGTATATATAAATATATATACATAAAGGTAAAATTTAAATTCATCGGAACACCTCTGCTTGTGAAAAGCTGTTCTATAAAATGCGTAGCGAAGGGAGGCTAGAGAAAGATAAAGGTTCCTCCCGTTCTCTCGAATCCATAGCAGGAGAGAACGAGTGCTCGTGTTACGGTGTGTAAGGTATACTCGAGAGTGTCAGGTAGGCGTGTACGTATATGTGGGTCTACGTGGTTCGTCAGGACGCGGTTAAGACCTTGCACGTGCACACCACTTTTTCCTTTGCGGATGGTGATAACACCAACGAAAGAACGAGAAACAGAGAGAAAGAGAAAATATGGAGAAAAAGAAAGGTTACACCGGCGTGGCACGGTTTTGCCCGTATTTCGAGGCAATGCGAATTCGAAAGTCATCCGTTTCGGCGAACTCCGAGACGAGGACCGGTGTCGAACCGTGTCGAATCGACGGCTAAGAAAGTAATCGGTAAGGGTGAAACGCGATAACGCGCGAAGTCGTGACCGCGCCCTAATGCTATGGGGGGTCTTACCAAGGGGCTGGCCAATATTATCCCTATCCTGCTGAGCACCGCTGGGAGCCGCTGTAACATCACAGACACCAAACAAAGAGACTTACTCACCAACATTTCCACCAACCAAATTCTTACTAATCGTGTGTGTGTAACAACGTGTTTGTCTTTCTCTTATCATCGCTTTTCTCTTTATTGTTCGTTCTTTGCTTTCTTTTCTTGTCTTTACTTTTTTTTTTTTTTTTTTGTTCTGTCGTTTTTACGTTTTTACAGGACGGGGAAGGTATCGTTCGTATCTTTTCTTTTTCTCGGTTTTTCGCTTTTTTTCCTGCTCCTTTTTTTGGTATCTCTCTCGTTCTAGTCGTATTTTTTTTTTTTTTGTTCTTTCGTAGTTTCTTTCGTTATCGACACGCGATTACCGCGCGACAAAGTTACTCGAGAAGCCGTTACTCTTGGATTATCCGACGTTAGGCTTGCGACTTTTACGTTCTTACGATCGAATATCACCGTGTGATTATCGTCGTTCTTCGACGTCCAATTCTAGTTTAATCGATCTATTTTTATTATTTGCCTCCTCGACAGCCTGTTTTATAGCGATCGCGAAAACCCCTACCGCGACTCAATTCTCGTTAACTGAATTCTCGTTAGCGCGTTACCTCCTTTCTGTGTTTCTCATAACCGACCGTTCTTTTGGAAAGTTAAAACGATTTAAGATGCACGAGGCTGATCTAAAGATGCCTGTCGTCGATTACTATCGTCACGTTAGCTTTGTTTCTTCACATCTAGCCCATTTACGATCACGAATCGTCGATCGGTTGTATTATACATGCAAGAAACACAAACACAATACGATCTGCCACAGTGGAGTAACAACCCTGGTCATTGAATTTCTCGCGATCCCGACAGAACCGTAAAAATGAAAAGAGGAGGTAATTGGCTGTACGATCGTTGCGACACGGTGATAACTCGTGCGTGTGTATGCGTTACGAACGTATGAATTCGTTTTCGAATCTTTATTGGTTCGAATCTTTGTTAAATGGAATCGAGAATCGAATTAGAACGAAATTGATTGCTCTGTACAAAGTTCCGCTAAAGTGCATAACGTTTGTACATAATATACAGTTACATATATTTGAATATATTCGATGATATAGAAAATATTCCTCGTTTTATGTCTGCATTCCGAGTGTATAACTATTCGTAACTCTGTACGTATAAAGTGACTGACGAATATATAGGATGGTTGGTAACTGGTGATACAAGCGGAAAGGGGGTGATTCTACACGAAAAAAGAAGTCGAAAATATAGAATAAACATTTTTCGTTCGAGGCTTTGTTTTCGAGAAAATCGACTTTGAATTTTCGTTCGGTACGCGTGCACTTTATCGCGTCTCGTTATAACGGATCTCACTGTAGATCGTTGTCTCGATGGATATTATCGCAGTTTAAGTTTGTTTTTGCCGTAACGGAAAATTAGGAATACATAATGAAATAAGACGAAGTAATCATAAAGTTTGTTATTACAAAAATTGCTGAAAATGTTGCCCATTTTGGCGAACACATACTTCTGCTCTTCTAATTAAATTTCCATGAACACTTTCCAACGTATTCGATTGTTTTAAAGTATGAAAGGCTACGATAATCTTTTCTTTCGATTGCTCGCAACTTGCGATTTCTTCGGAATGGACAATTGATTTAATATGGCTCCATAAATAAAAGTCAAGCGGAGTCGAGTCAGGAGAGCGTGGTGGCCAAGCTATTGTTCCAGCACGACCGATCCAGCCTTGGTGATGTTGGTTTAAAAAATTTCTCGCACGACGACTAAAATGTGGCGGTGCACCGTCTTGTTGAAAAATTAAATTTCTTCTAGTTCTCAGCGGTACATCTAATAATTCCGGTAGTTTGTTTTGTAAAAAATAGAAATATGCTGCTGACGTTACATTTCCTTCGAAAAAATATGGCCCGATAATTAGACGTCCGATTATGCCAGCCCAGACGTTTACGTTCCATCTTACTTGAAAATTCAAAGTCGATTTTCTCGAAAACAAAGCCTCGAAGGAAGAATTTTTATTCTATATTTTCGACTTCTTTTTTCGCGTAAAATCACCCCCTTTCCGCTTGTACCAACCACCCTGTATTTCAACATCTGTCATTGGAAACTTTTACGAATACATTACGAGTGTTATACGAAACTCTATGAAATTTCATTAGCACTGTAACGAGACACGAGACTGTCATAATTACGTCGGTCAAATTCGAAACTAAAGTTCGAAAGGTTGCATAGAAAACGTACACTCGTTTAGTGAGACATTAGTATACAGCATGACCAGTGGTTTCAAACGTATGTACGCTCGTACGCTTTGAATAACTTTCAAAGTATTTGGACATTTGCTTCTCTTCGATATGCAGTTGAATAACCAGTTGCCAGAAAAGAAAATTTCTAATTGTTTTTGCTTCTATCATAGATGCTATAATGTATGTACGTTACGATCATGTTGCATGACAAATAATCATGATAGTTATGTCTCATTACAGTACTAATAAAAGTTGAAAATATTTAGTATAACATAAATGACCTGTTCTCCTCGATCAAAACGCTATCTTACGTAGCATTTCTTCATTTTTCAAGACAGGTTGGAACATTTAACGTTCCTTTATCTTCAAAATAAAGTTGTATCGTGCTGTTCGATAAGAAACAACGATCAAATATTTGAAATCGAACGAAGAAAGACAAAGATGATGGAAAATAGAGAAGAAGATGATAAAAAAGCTTCGATCCTCTTCAGTTTCAAAATGGTAGATAAGATATTTTAATTAAGGAGGGCAGGATTATAATATATTCATGAAAAGTTTCATAGAAGTAGATCTTGCAGGGTGTTCGATAATTTCGTTAGTCACGATATCTCGCGATCGTAACACGCAGACACGCTGGAGAGAAATTTTCCATAAAATGATCGAGTATCGGAGTCGATGGTGCGCGGCTATACCCGAGAAAGAAAAAACCGTATCGCTGTTCAGGTTAAAGATTGTAAGAATAAAGATTAGAAAATAGAGAAGATTATATAGAGAACAAGAGGGGGGCCAAAGAGTGTGAAATTGTTGGAGACATGCAAATACTGCAGCCTCGATCGAACCCGACGAGAGTACGAAAAGTTCTTGAAAAATCTTACAGGAGACCGTCATCCTCCTTTTAAATTTCACGTTACATACCATCACGTACCATTTACTATTTCATACTCACGATTCAAGTTTTAATTCGAACAAACGTACCGTGGATTTTTATGCATTCAAGGATAATCTAAAAGCGTTCAAAACGCGCATAATACAGTCTGTCACACAAGAGCGTGTCTGCGATATTTCTGTAAATATTTATATATTTGTAAAAAAATTTATATGAATTGAATCTACATCTAAAACACTAATACGCTATTACAGTAGGGTGTCCAATCTCCTCCATTAGCGATTATAGCTTGACATCGTTTCGGCATACTCTCGACTAATTTTTGAGCGTAGGATTCTGGTAACGACCTCCATATCTTTCGAATGTGATGTACAAGTGTTCTTATTTTTGTGATACGTCTTCCTCTCAGCTTGCCTAATAGGACACCATGCCCAAAACGAAGATTCATCAGTGAATATTATATTACTCCAATCACGATCTCTGTTTTCATTCGCCCATGCCAGACAATTTTCGACGTTTCGCGTACGCGGCATTCATATTAAAAAGCTCTGTTCCTTTCACTGTTTCAAATGAAACTGAAAGGTATTCAGCAACGCGTATTAGAGAAGTTTTCGTTTGTTTACATTCTTTTTATCTCATTCTGATTAGGTGTCAGGTTTCGCAGATATCGCAGACACGCTCTTGTGTGACAGACTGTACGTTCAAGTATATGAAATATAGAAAGTTTGACACCCATTACGATACGAAGTAGGCAAAAGCGAATTTTCGTTTCTACTCTTTTATTCGTTTTGTAGCTAAAAAATTGAATTTGCATAAATATCCGCGGCCTACCAATAAGATAGAATTTCCAGAGACCATATTTCGTTGTTTACTCGTGTGGCGATTTCTCAAGAAAATTTCCTACTTTTCACCGTGTGTTATAACGCACGAATCTCGTCGATCGTATTGCGAAATTGGGAAGGAAATAAGGTGTAAGTCCTTTTGGGAGAAAGAGACAATCGAAAGAAACTATATATAGACATAGGCGTAGAGTTTCGAGAGATGCAGCGATTATTGAGTAACAAACCATACCGTGTCTGTGCAATGTTCACGCCAACGAGATCACATGTGCGAGATCAACGCGATGCGAACGCGATAAAAAAAAGGAACGTTGTTTATCTTAGCGATTACTCGATATAACGCGCGATATCTTCAAAGCACGATTCCATTTCTGCAAAATCGAAGCGATTTAACGGTCGATCCCCGTTCAGGGGATAGAGAAAAATCGTGCTTCGATGAATTTTTATTGCGTTCACATCAAATTACGCTTTCGTTCTTTACCTGTTCTTTTCTTCGTTTCTATACTCGTACACCTCGCGTGTCTCGCGACAAAATTGGCGACCGTCCGCGACGTTCTTCTTTAGACAGTTAGGATTTCTCGACACATTCCACGATTTTCCAGAGACGATGTAAAAATGCACTGGCAAAGATCACGAGAGAAGCGAGCTAATCTTTTAGAACGTATGGTTACGTATCTGTTGCATCGTCGCGTAAGTTCCTTCTGTATTTATACATATATTATGCGCATTGTGCGGGAGAAATTTATGCCACAACCTGATAGATAGCTGCATTATGTACACTGGTTTAGACCGATATTCTTTTAGGTATTCTTCGAGATGTTTTCCCAGGCAGATTTTTAGACTTTTTATACCGATTTGTTGTATGCATATTTATTAATATTCGAGGGATATTCACCATCTTTTTAAAGTGAAAAAAATGAAAATCACGTGAGTTATATATGATTATATTAAAGCTCCTCTAAAACAGAATGTTTTTCTACCGGCTGACACGACGCTGGCCATTCTACTTATTCGAGGAAATTTTACATAATGGCACATAAATGACGTAATTTTCATTATTTTCGCTTAAAAAGGAAAAAGAACGGTGAATATTCTACAAAAGTTAATGCATATACGCGAGAAAAAAAGCGATACAAAGAGCCTCGTAATTTCTCCGGGGAAAGATCCTGAAAATTCGTGAAAAATATCGTTCTAAAACAGCATAACCCGTTAATTACGCTGCGTGGCTTGCGTTTAATTTTTTTCACCAACGAAACGCGACCAACGATCTGCTCGCCCCTCTCGTTACGCGTGAAAACGAGAAAGTTGAATTTCGCGTGGAACGAAAAAGGTGCCGTCCGATCATCGACGAAGGACAAACTCGGTGTTAATCGAGTCGTCGAATGGAAGATGCACTGTGGTCGACTATTGCGAGTGTGTGTATCGTCGTCGTCTGCCGAGATAAAAGAAAAGTCTATGGTACTGGTGATTACTGCGCGAAAACGTAAATAGCGAAGGATTTCGACTGTTCGGTGTCAATCGCGCGATCAATTCCCTCAAATGGAACTGGACGCGCGCTTCCTTTACCCCTGGCATCCATCGAAGATGCTTTCTCTCGTCCAAGTGTCGTCGAGGAGAATATCTAACTCTTATTCCATTTCGAATCATACGTACGATAAAAAAATTCCGCGATCCCAGCCACAAGAGTATGAGATTCGTCGATTTGTTTCTCGTTTATTCTCGCTGGCGATCACTTGGATTGGTTGACGAGTCAAATTGAACTTTCATCGGTTTACGAGAGAAAAGGTTCGCGATACTTGAGGGCTCGCGTTATGTAGCGTGAAGGGAACGTAATAATAAAAACGTAATGATCCTAGAAACTGAAAACTCGAAAGGGATTAGCGTGGAGTCGATTGAAATTACGAAGTAATAAAGAAGCGTGGGTTCGTCAAAGAGACGGAGACAGAGAATAAATACTACATCTGGTAATACGTTCTCCATGAAACGTAACAGCGCCAAATCGACTACGAATATTAAAGTAATGCGAAATGTAAAACGTCATCGTACGAGTAGAAAATATATGGGAAAGTTAAGTACATCCGACGCGAAATACACTGATGCACGAAAGTATCGGTTTGCAATATTCGTCCTGTTTTTATATTTCAATTTTATCACAACGTGTGTAATATAACGTGTAAGAACAGGATGAATTTATGTTACAATTCGATACTTTATGTTACGTCGCGTAAGACGGTCCGTGCGACGTCCCTCACGATCTGGCCGCCGAGGTCCACACACCGTTACACTGACCCTCGATAAACCTAAGGAACCACCATAAACCGAATCTTCTCAGTTTAATTTCTATTCACATAAGTATTTTCGGTTTATGGATGGTTCTTAGAACAGTCCTTAGGTTTATCGCACGCTCTTATAACTTACGGAGAAAGCGGTTTTGTCCATTAAAAATAACAGGTATTTCCCATTAAAAAGGACACCCATACCGAGCTTTACTCCGTAATTGAACGAGACGGGTCATCACTGTTCGACAAAACGTCGTGCAGTCAACACGACTGTTCCTATCAGCTTCGCGTAGTCCTCGCTTCGATCAAAGTGATATTAACTTAGTCTATTCTTTATTATTGTTACTCATCTAGCAAGTGTATTATTATTCATCACTTCTGTCAATTATATCTTCCTATACGACGGAACCTCCCGTGTAATAAGTTGTTAAAATATGAATATTATAAGACTGTAGACTACAGTTTTATTCCCCAACAAATACCCCTATTATCCCACAAGAAATAAGGGGATCGACCTGTTCGTGGTGTCGATCGTTATAATCGTAACGGGAATTTACGACTCCCGTTGACGCGCTTCATCGCGATCGCGTCTCCCCGCGACTGGACGACAGAACACTTTACTTCCCAAAATAACGTTTCTTCTATTCGTTATCTCTTACCGAATAACAAACGAAATTCATTGATATTTATACGCATCTTGTCGCGCATTCGTATCGTAACATTTCGCATCTGAGAAACCTTAATATCTTTAGTCGGCATACTGTTATCGCGTTCCCGTGGAAAACCTACTGCCAGACGTAGCAAGTAGGGACGAAGGCGCTATAAGAAACGAAAAAGAAACGGATGAGATCGGATGCGACAAAATCAAACGCGGAGAAACAAGAAACGACGAAAACCAAGAGAAGAAGGTACAAGAACAGACTGAATCAAACGAAAGAGAGAAACGACACGGACGAAAGTAAACAGTGGACAGAGTGGCGAATGATCGGAAGATCGTAAGATCGTAAGATCGTAAACCGGTGGTGGTGGCAAAACGGCAAATGTCAGGAGTAAAACGCATAGACAGAATAATGTAACAGAATCGGAGAAAGCAAATCTTAAGACTCGAGGGCATGAAGCGTCGCTCGTAGGTTTTTGTTAAATCATAGTAAACAATAAGAACACGGAAAATAGAGATAGCCAGAAGGAAAGACGAGAAACAGAAAAGAAAAGGGACAAGAAGAGAAACAATAAAGACAGTGGGTCGAAAACGTACGAAACGTATAATAAGTGTGGGAAATAGAAATATGCAACGTGGTGTCGGCGTGGTATCGACATCGCGCGCACGTCGCTGAGCAAAAGTACCTGGGTGACAGGATTCTCTCCAGGACGATAGACGACATTGTGCATCGGCCGTTTACGGCCGACGTAATTCACGCAGACGAACTCGAGCAAGCTGGCGTAGATGAAGCACATACAAACGCCATCCCACACGTTCATGGCAGTTAAATTCGACACGACGGGCAGCGTCGAGCGGAAACCGTTCGACGTCGTGAAGAAGTTGAGCATCGTCGTCACACCTGCGAACAGTTCGTTCCCGCTTTTTGTTTTTTTCTTTCTTCCTCCATCTCTTTCTTAACGACATCGGCTTCTCCGCCTTACTTCTGCGCAATACCAACTTTTAAGATTAGTTTCTTTCTCTCTTGAGACCTAATTAAAGAAAGTACCTCCTTCCGATTCGCTTCTTAAAAGTCGAACAAACGGATAGAGTACTCAGTCCTAGGGACGAATTCTCTTTCTCTTTCATTTCGCAAGACAGCTGTAGAAACCATTGGAGGTTTAACGCGTTGACTGCCACGCGAATTTGATTATGCATATATATCTTACCCTGAAAGCCACGATACGTTGAAATACAGGCTGTAACAAGAACACGCGACGATGATTGTACACCTAAAGGCAACGAGGAAGATTCATCCAAACGTACGCTTTGTCCGTCTTCGTTTGCGAGATGCAACGAATCTTCTGTTCCGATTTCGCGTCGTCCGGTCACCTTTGCAGAAGATGTTGAAAACTTTGCGTTTGCATTTACCGCGTTGCATTTCCAGGTAAATCTGTGGACGTGTTGTCATGCACCCGGTTACACTCTGAACGGCTGCTGGCGTTTCCCCAATTTCTTGAAAACTTTCCTCTATCCTGGACTGTAATATTTCAACAATTTCGATAGGTGCTGCGTACACAATAGGTTCGTTATATCTCAAAAACGAAGAAGACAGGTGGAGCGTACGTTTTGTACGAGAACCTTTTCCATTGTTTTAATACAGAAGTTCCCACATGTTCTAGTACACCCTGTATATTCGGATGTCGGATAAATCTTAAACCTTTTCTAGGAATTACGAATTTCATCCCAATAATTTGCAATAATATAATTAAACCAAATATCCATTCTATTTAATAAGTTTCTGCCATTTATCGGGTGATCCCATTGTTCCATCCACTAATTTCTGTCGTTTCTGAGCAAAAAAAAAAAAAAAAAAATGCGATCTCAGAATGGGCTTCGAGACTTATCCGACAGCTCCAACGTTTTATCCTGGAAGCTGCAATACATTAAAATACACTGCACCATAACGATTAATTTCTCTAGCAATATTACACTGTATCTGCGCACTTTTCTCTGACAATGTTATCCAAATCATTCACATTATGAACAGAACCCTTCTAGTTCTTGAAATGTATCTTATTTTAATCGCGATGCGGGTCATCGATGACCACCGTGGTAGTCAACGTGTTAAAGGACATAGTCGAGCTTACCGATCATTACTCGCGCTGGCACCGCATTCCATTCAAGCCAGAAGGTTATGAAGGAGCTGGTCACCAAAATGATACCCGGGATGAAGACTGTTGTGAAGTAGAAGGCACGATCTCGCGTAAAAATCAGATCCACCTTCAGGCAGCTGTAGTTACCTATTGTGCGTTACATTCACATTACGATTCTATTATTGCGCTGACGCGAACAGCGAGCAATTAGTTCGATGGCACTAAACAAGCGATTAGAATGTGAGATTATCCTTCTAAACGATATGGTTAAAGATAAATTTAACGGAGAATCAAAGCAGATGCTTTTTAAAGTATCGAATTATTTTCCTAGATTCTTTAACTTCGTCGTGACGTTATCTTCAGTCTCGTCTTATTTCAGTTTTTCTCTTTGCTTGGTAAAACACCGTCGAATTTCGCACTAACAGCGAGACGACCGTAATCGACGCTCCAAAAAATGTTCGCTTTCTCGACGAGTTTCCTTGGCTTACTTTGAATCGGTAAATAGTTCTGCTTGCGCAATGCCGCAGGTAGGCTGATATCGGCATTCGTGGATCTCCCTCGGAGAACTCAGCTTTGTGACAAGGGGGACATAAACGAGAGAGAGAAAAAAAAAAAGAGAAAAAATAGAATAGGAACAAGAGGTCACTGTCGTGTCGCCAATCTTTCGCAACGAAGCTCCACATTCGCGAAAGCGTTTCAAGCCGAGCTAGATCCTAACGCGTGAACAGGATGAAAGTTTAGGGGAACAGGTGAATGTGAATCGAGGGACAACATCCAAGTCTCAAATAATAATTTATATCGAAATCAACGCAACTGATAAGACCGAACGTACCAGGAGAATTGTTTCAATTATTTCGCATAACCAATCGTTGACCATCGAGAAAAAGAATCAGGAAATGGTAATGTGCGTAGCGAAAAATTGATCTGGTCGATTGAAATTCAACGGTCCAATGATGCTGTACGATCTCTTTTCGTGGTATGAATAAAAAAAAAAAGAGGAAAAAAAAGATGACAATGAATGGAGCAACTATAATGAAGCAGAAGCGAAGCATAGGCTAAACGATTGAAACAAATATGGTTCGAATCACGTCCAGCATGTAATACTCGTATTTGGAACTAACGTGTAGGTTGAACTCTAACACGACTTACATACGGTTCAAATACTAATTTTTCGTAACGTTCTAAAGCACGATCTTCTGTCAAGCGATTAACAATCAAGTGTGACATATCCCTATTAGAAATGCTAGAAATATCTCGATGTTAGAATTTTTAATCACTTGACAAAGTCGTAGGCGGTAAGACGGTCCGCTTCGACCCTTTGTACTCGTACAGCTATCTGTTGCCAGGGAAATCTGTGTAGGAAGAGTGTCTGAAAATTCCTTGTTTATGCAACGTTTAATTGGATACGCGTTCTCGCGATTTTATTTTGGAAAAGACACCGTGGCTCGCGAAAGTATCTATTTGAACGTTTAGCATAGGATACTTTTACGTGTATATATTTGATGTGCTATATAAAACGTTTTGAAATTTTATTGCCACTATAATGGGATACGACTGTAATGGTTAGGTATATTGGTAAAATTTAATATCAACGTGAATATACAGGATGGTTGGTAACTGGTGGTACAAGCGGAAAGGGGATGATTCTACGCGAAAAAAGAAGTCGAAAATATAGAATAAAAATTTTTCGTTCGAGGCTTCATTTTCGAGAAAATCGACTTTGAATTTTCAAGTAAGATGGAACGTAAACGTCTGGGCTGGCATAATCGGACGTCTAATTATTGGGCCATATTTTTTCGAAGGAAATGTAACGTCAGCAGCATATTTCTATTTTTTACAAAACAAACTACCGGAATTATTAGATGTACCGCTGAGAACTAGAGGAAATTTAATTTTTCAACAAGACGGTGCACCGCCACATTTCAGTCGTCGTGCGAGAGATTTTTTAAACCAACATTACCAAGGCTGGATCGGTCGTGCTGGAACAATAGCTTGGCCACCACGCTCTCCTGACTCGACTCCGCTTGACTTTTATTTATGGAGCCATATTAAATCAATTGTCCATTCCGAAGAAATCGCAAGTTGCGAGCAATCGAAAGAAAAGATTATCGTAGCCTTTCATACTTTAAAACAATCGAATACGTTGGAAAGTGTTCATGGAAATTTAATTAGAAGAGCAGAAGTATGTGTTCGCCAAAATGGGCAACATTTTCAGCAATTTTTGTAATAACAAACTTTATGATTGCTTCCTATTATTTCATTATGTATTCCTAATTCTCCGTTACGGCAAAAACAAACTTAAACCGCGATAATATCCATCGAGACAACGATCTACAGTGAGATCCGTTATAACGAGACGCGATAAAGTGCACGCGTACCGAACGAAAATTCAAAGTCGATTTTCTCGAAAAGAAAGCCTCGAACGAAAAATGTTTATTCTATGTTTTCGACTTCTTTTTTCGCGTAGAATCACCCCCTTTCCGCTTGTATCACCAGTTACCAACCACCCTATATATGTAGAACGTGTAAGATGTTTATTGCAGACATGTGTTTAGTAAAAAATTATTATGTAACATGAGTAGCAAACGAGAATTGCAAAGATCCGCTAATATGTGAATATCGGATTGTACATATAAATATTGTGCCATAATAATGTAATTGACTTTGAAAATATTTTTACGGTTTCTGTGCTTCCAGCCTTATTATCTGACCATCTTCTTATTTCCAGCTTGTAAGAAAGCAAGATTCGCCTCAATGTTTTTATTTAACCATTTTCACATTTGCTTGAAACTCGATCAATATTAATAATTGGTCGAGTTTCATTATACTAATGAACTTTCAAATGTTTCCTATCGCATGACGTATCCATGGGTCATTTCTGTAAGTGTTGGAGTACTTTCTTGAGCTACTGTACGTATATGGTTCAGGTCGGACGCAAATCGATGTTTTTCGCGTGTTCGTCATAAAATAACGCAAAACGAGTACAAAAAGTTAAAGCTACCGTGACATGACGTTCATAATACGTAACACATCGGATCTATTACTTGGGACAATGTTTCCCAAATTCCTCTATCGTGGACAGTTCTTTCTTTTTTTCTGTATTAATTAAGCGAACAAGCAAAAAAGAAAAAAACACCACAATTTCCTTCCCCGTCCAAGGAAGAGGACGATTTGGGAAGCAGCAACTCTGAGTGTCTAGGCCTATCTCATGAGTTGGTAAGCTTGGTCCTGTCTCTCTCTCTCTCTCTCTCTCTCTCTCTCCCTTTCATAGCTTATCTAAATCTCTTTCACGCGGTCTTTTTTTTTCTTGTGAATATCATCTCTTTTTTTTATTTTTTTTTTTTATAAGAAATACCGTTCATATCGAAGGGGAGGATTTTACCTTGCTCCTCAAATCTGCGCTGGCACAGCGAACACTTTGCGTCCCCAAATTCATCGAACTCGTCCTCGTAGTCGACCACGATCTGTCCCTCAGCTGCAACAGAACAGCCCACGATCTTCCTTCCTCTCTTCTTTCTATCTTTTATCTTATTTATTTTTTTTTTTTTTACTTTTCCTTCTCTTGTTTTCTATTTGCATCTCGTTGTCTTTATCTTTTCTTTTTTTGCTTTTTTTTTCATATCGCTGTCGAGGGGACGGATAAATCTTGATCTCGAGAGAGGCTCGATCGATATGGCTCTCATGGAAAAAAAAGAAAAAAAGAAAACTGGCATTTCTTGGAAAAGAATTCCGTGTCTGGAGCTCCAGGGGGGTATCGAAATGTCAAGGATAAGTGGAACGGTATTCGTACCGTATGAATTGAAGCGCGAGCTGAGAATCTACTTGCTACGCTAAGGCACGTACCCTCTTGATACTGATCAGCGAGAAAGGTTGAAATACCAATAAATGCAATTAACAAGTCTAAACCAAATCTTTCCTCCGCGTGTTCCTTTCTTTTCTCTCTATTCCTACAGTGTGAAAAGTGAGTCGTATTTTTGCGTGAACAACGAGAAGACGAAACAGCTGATACGTGTGTAAAGGCTGTATGTAAGTTCAACGACAGTTTGATTTCGCGATGTATATGTATATGTGTATGTGTATGTGTGTGTGTGTGTGTGTATGTGTGAAGCGTTGACGAAAGGCAAGGACAAATTTGGCGGTGAACGCGGGAAAGTGTAGAGATTCGAAGGTGTGGCAAGATCTATCCGTCCTCCTTGTTCGTTGTCACATGCGGCCGATTTTGATTTTCTATTCTGCGACGATTAAAATTGCGGCAACGATGTCTTCGTCGAATACGAAATAAATCGTGTCTGAATTGAACGGGCACAGAGGAAATTTAATCGTTGGGCTAACTAGACCAAGCATTACCCGTATACCGCCATGGTTGATCCCTTTAGGGTAAAGGAGAAACGCGAGATTAATTCCTTTCGGTCAAGTTTTACGACGTTAACCTGTCCAATCAGTGACCGTTCGTCTTAAGAGCATCGAATTTAGAAAATTTGTCAGGATTAGGTGAAAGAGAAAAGCCGCTCTCTCTCTCTCTCTCTCTCTTGCGACCTGAAACGAAAACGATCTTTCACCTTGTTTCACGTTAATGGTTAGAATAGGTCGATTCCTCTTTGGGAGAAAATAGAGGCGAAATGGTGTTCTGTGTGGTTTTCACTCCACAAGCTGCAGGTATCACGCTTTCGACAAAAACGTTCAAGCTTCTCACTAGTTGCGAAAGCTGTTTAAAGAGCTTATAAGCGACCAAAGTAACGATTACGAAACAATTAGCTCAAACAAGATATTTTGAATTGTTAATTACAGAGCTATTAGCGACGCATTCTTTTTTCATTTTTGCTTTTTTCTTTCCTTTTTCCTTTTTTTTTTTTTTTTTTTTTTTGTTCTTATTGTAATAGGAAAAAGTCGTATCCGAATGTCGTACTAGTAATCGTCAAAATTATCAAGATTATTTATCCAGCAAAGCAACGAGAGGCTCGTGTTCACGAGTAAGATATATATATATGTGTGTATTATTCTATAGTATGTATATGTATATAATTTGAAGAAATTCGCGACGACACGACGGTGCGAGGAACAGAGCATAGGAGAAAGATGGCATCGGTGAGGGCATTAACGTAATATTAGGTCACTGAAAAATTGAAGGCCTCACCCCAAAAGCAAACCACGGCGGGCTCGGTTATAAAGCGAGACAGGAACCAAGGTTGCCAATATGCACTTTCTAGAGGACTATGTATATTAATCTAGATAGGTATATATTCACATCTAAGTATATTAATGTACAAACATATATATAAATATCTGTATATACACACGTAAAGAGAGAGAAAGACAATATGTGTACATACAAGAAATGTATCTACGCCAACTAGAAAGAAAGGTAGAAACAAAAACGGACGTTTCTTTTTTTTTTTTTTTTTCTTTTTTCATAGTTCCGCTACGTCGCATGCACAGTTCGTCCTTTCTTTTAGATCTTTCCTTCTTTTCTTTTTAATTCTTTTTCGTTGTTCCAATTAATCGCTCCATACGCGCACGAATCTATTTATCATAGAAAGTTAAGCATACGCAGTCTCGCGTTCGCTCGACGCGCCGCTTAATAAACGTTCCATAAATTTTCGGGTCGTATCGATCCCCGCTCTTCCTTCGTTATTCGAACCTATACTGCGCGATAAGCCAACAAACTCACGAAAACATTTCACGGTCCTTTGTTAAACAAAGCGTCCTATCGTAATGTCATTCCGATTGATGCAGTGCAAACAAGGTCAGGCATCGGGTAAAAATTAGCAACGTCACATCGATGTGCACGGCGCATGCATTGCGACTTACCTGGCGATTTAAGGAACGATCGTGAACAAGGTGTATGGAGATTCGTCGTTCTGATGACCGTTGGAAACAAAGACAGACAAATGAAATGCGAGCAAAGGGGATGAAGAAGAAAGAATGTTGGCAAACAGGCCGATGAGCGGAGAGGGGCTGATAAGACAGCAGAAACGAGGAAACTTAAACGATCGATAAATATGTTTTCAACTGAAAAAAATGCGAATCCGAAAGAAAAGGGGACGATAAGAGAAGCTCGAAAACGGACGCCGTTGAGATTCTAAAGGGGAAGATAACGGTGAAATCTCACCTCCTTTCGAATCTTGGGACGAAGGAATTTCATCCCTCGCGCGCCGTCTGTATTTTCAAGAGAAACGACAGCTTTCGCATGGATCAAGCGCAGATCAGACAAAGGCGACGTTATAGGAAATGGCCGATAGTTAGCAGGTTAGATAAAGGCGAGGGTATCGGAAAAGACGCGAATAATACTAGGAATCATTTTTCGGTAATGCCAACCGGATTTATTGATCCAGTGGCGTAGTCCTTGGAAACGATGCTGGAATTTTCCAGGAATGCAGCGAAGGTTTAAAGGATGCAGCGCTTCAGGTGCATCGACCTACTACTAACGAGTGATTGCGATTCTTCCTTGAATATTCCATAGGTATTACGGTTTCCAAATTCAGCTAGAAGGTATACGACTGTACACTCTTCGTCTTTCTATCGCCTTTTTCCTCTTTTTTTTTCCATACGATGTCTTTTCATCGTTCACTTCTCCCGACATGTTTTCTAACGTAGCAAAACTATCTGGTCAGGCATCGGATTCAAATCGTTTAGGTCATCCTGAAAATTTCCACGATTTTCCAAGCATTGAAAAGATATTACGTAGCACCTCCTTTGTTGGATTATATTTCTGGACATTAAAAGTTTCGTGTTTATGGCGTATTAATAATCTTGAAATATCTTTTACAAGATGGGTAGATCCAAACAACTTTCGAATTACCTTGTTTCACCATCGAGAAACCTTTAGCGACCTTTGTCCTTGAATACCCTTTGGATAACCTTTAAACGACTTTAATGATCATGTACCTACGGCATCTTCTGAAATCACTTTCATTCCATCGGTTTCCTAAATAATTCTGTTAAGGATATGATAAGAACACTTTTGGGAACAAGAGGATCCCACGAACGTTCTGCTTCATGTTTATGTTATCAGTAGATTAGGTAGGATAGAACTGTTTAGAAGTAGTGATTTGATGTTAGCTCTGGGATAAGCGACATCAGAATTATTAATGAAAAGTGGCAACGAGGAAAGATATTGCAACATTGTCCTTTAGTTTTAAGGAACGTAAGATACTTGTATTCAAAACTAAAGAAAAGAAGTTAGAAACAAATTACATCCTGAAAAGATGATACAAATTTTAGATAATTAAGAGTTGCTTTAAATTTATCACGTTTGCATGAACATATCGACGACTGTGCCTTAATTAGAGCTTTATCTTCTTTGCATATCGTGGACGATTTTATTATTCAAATTCCCCAAACTTTTCGTTTAATTCAACTCGATTTTATCAATAGCATTCAGATTATAAAATTACGAACTTATCGTCAGTATATCATTATGAATTTGTTATATTTCTGTAACTCTTGCAAGTAGTTTGAACAAATTTTTCTAATATGCTAATACTCGGAAATTCATTGCTTTTACGTTTAAAAAACCAGACTGAATTTTAGCAGAGGTGCACACGTTGTTTCGAAACGCATGATTCAAAGTCGCGAAACTTTCAAAATGACCTATAACGATAATATAAGTAGGCAAAGTCGCGTCAGGTCGTATAATAGACAGTACAATAGTTCAACTCGAGAGTCTTCGAGTGCGTACACAAGCGACACTAAAATCGTTTCCGTGGACTAACGAAATGGCCGTGTTTGGTGCATTGCAACAGTACAGAAGCGTGTCATTTAAGGATGCAGTAAAAATCATAAAAGAGAGCTGATAGCGAATAGAAAATGGTATAGTCTCGGCGTCATTTCTTTTCTCTGATTGGTTTCGATTATTTATAATAATTCGATGATAACTCGATAGACCTAACGATGCATTTACCATACTTCAATATCAATAGTATCATCGTACAGTTCAAACAGCTGCCTCGGACGACGAGTGGAAGATCGTAGCGATGTAAATCACAATTTTCAGAGTCTATTTCTCTCGCAGTTAATTAAGTTACAATTTTATTCTCCATCGAGATACTTCATTTCATCGATATGAGAAGATACAATGGATTTCTCATAACGATAAATAGACGAATGTCCAGGCAAATTCACATTATTATCAACTGAATGAAAGAAATAAATATACTAAAGTAGAATAGTAAACATATATACAGGGTGGATGGTAACTGGCGGTACAAGTGGAAAGGGGGTGATTCTATGCGAAAAAAGAAGTCGAAAATGTAGAATAAAAATTTTTCGTTCGAGGCTTTGTTTTCGAGAAAATCGACTTTGAATTTTCACTCGGTACGCGTGCACTTTATCGCGTCTCGTTATAACGGATCTCATAGAGAAGTGTTCATAGAAATTTAATTAGAAGAGCAGAAGTATGTGTTCGGCAGAATGGGCAACATTTTCAGCAATTTTTGTAATAATAAACTTT
The DNA here is from genome assembly GCA_905333015.3 of Bombus campestris. Taxonomy (NCBI): domain Eukaryota; kingdom Metazoa; phylum Arthropoda; class Insecta; order Hymenoptera; family Apidae; genus Bombus; species Bombus campestris. Next base: position 10,864,131 of record HG995135.1, read on the forward strand.
ACGATTACTTCATCTTATTTCATTATGTATTCCTAATTTTCAGTTACGGCAAAAACAAACAAACTGCGATAATATCCATCGAGACAACGATCTACAGTGAGATACGTCATAACGAGACGCGATAAAGTGCACGCGTACCGAGCGAAAATTCAAAGTCGATTTTCTCGAAAACAAAGCCTCGAACGAAAAACTTTTATTCTATATTTTCGACTTCTTTTTTAGCGTAGAATCACCCCCTTTCTGCTTGTATCACCAGTTACCAACCACCCTGTATAATAGCAAACGTATAACGTTGTTAAATAAGAAATAGAAATGAACGAATTCTCGTGACTGAGCCAGTTTCTAGCCAGTTACATCAGATCTTGAGAATTGAAATACGATACAATTGTCAAAACTGAACGATGATACTTAAGAGATTCTCGCGTTTCAATTATCATCGCTGCCTTCTTTTATCCTAAGTTTCTTTCCTTAGTTTCAAGTATTCACTTTAATACAATAAACCATTGGTTTTACAACTCACCTCTCCAGCTTACTTTGATCGGACACGTGATTGTCTGGTTCTTAATGAGGTATGCGTTCAGCGACGTTAGACTAGGACTCTTCCGCAACGTACCCTCGTCATTTTTCCACACGTACGTGATCGCCGATTGCTCGTACGATACTAAAGAAGAAGGCAGAAGATTAAGACAGGCTGCACAGAGAAAATGTTATGTGATCAATTTTAAGAAACGTATCCTTGTAATATTCACTTACTGCTCTCGATCGCGAATGAACACAGAGGGTCATCGAAAGGGAAGATATTGAGTCTACCCTGGCAGGATAGGATGAGATGACGCCTATAAGATCGAAAGTTCTTTGTGAAATGGCGAATGTCGAGCCTGATAACATGTTTAATAAGGTTATCCAAATCGACGAGTTTTAGACTTCTTTGTAGACTTTAAACTTTCATCACGATAACGTGGTAATCTGCGTTATCAGCATGTTGTTAACCTTCGTTAACTTTCGTGCATCTTCTCAGCTTCGCTTTCTCAGCGCGGATAAGGAAAGACCTTCTTCTCAGATCCGCACTGAGAACACGAAGCAGAATATTCACGGAACATTGGAACAAGGCACAACGTCTTAATATTAGGTGTATGCAAAACTCTTAGTCTTTTTCTTTCGTTTTCTTCGATTTATATATGATACACGCGTTACAAATCGATGTTCGAAATATTTTCCCTCGTTTCGTACGACTTTCTGTCAAGTTTCGGATTCGGCCGCGGGAAGACTGACTAAAAGCGATAATCTGTCGGTGTGAGACCTGAAGAGTACGCGGTAGAACTTCCCAGCCCGTGTTAACACTTTACCGACTGATAGCCGATTAATCGGTTTTTGTCGCCGACGCTTACCGACCGATAGCCTACTAATCAGCTTTTCCGCCGACAATCTTCCTCATTATTTGAGCAGTAATTTGTTATTTAGTACTAAGGTACCTTGCTCAGTTGCGTCAGTTACGTTGCTTTGTAAGCTCCCACAGTTTTATACCGATTTGAAAAACTGACCGTTCACGATGAACGAAAAGAATGGTATTGGAGAGTCCAAACCGGCGCCAGGGAGAATCTGCACTTGAGCTGCCGGTCGGACGTGAGTATGCTGTCGAACCGCTAGTAAGTGTCAGTAAAGTGTTAAGCAGAGCGATTCCAGACACGTGCAACCTAACCCTCTCGTCATCGTTTATCTTGCTGAAGGTCGTTTCACGCAGTTATTGTTACCGATCGATCATCAAGTTGGCGTTTCAGATGCATCAATACCGACCAGACAATTGGAAGGAAAGATGGCGAATGATATCGATCGAAGGTAAAATTTTACACGCCCGATGAAAAGACTAAAACTTTCGCGTACACGCAATAACGCGATCGAAAGCCGAAGAATTAAAAATATGCTGTTCCAAATAATCACCGTAAAGTCTAGATTCCCTTTTAATATAGAAACGCATCGGCTTGCAATAGAAAACGCAGATAAATACCGCATAAGGTAGTTGACCGTGCCGTTACGATATATCCGAAGGGCAAAATGAACTGGTATGAGCGGGTCCTTGAAGTCTCCGTGCATTATGAAGTACGTGTCCGGCAACCAGATATCATCGTAATGATGAATCGCATTCAAGTAATCGTACTGCGACCGATTGCTGTATCGTAATCGCGGGTCGTACCACTGTTGTTGCAGCAAGAATTCCACCTCGTATTTCTGTCGATAAAAGAAACGCAAGGACCGTTACGAAATTCCAACGATCATCGTCCAATGAAATATGTAGAGGGGCACGTGCATGTCACATTTTAACGGCCTTGGTGCACCTGGTGTCCACAAAAGATTTACGGTGACGCGTTTCGCTATTTCTCTCGTACGATAATAAGTTTCGACGAGCTAACTTATCTCATCGAAAGAACGAAAAATATAAAACGAACTGCTTGTTCCACGATACTATAAAATCAAGGTGTGAAAATTACGCTGGTTTTCATGAAAAGTGAATTTTTTCGGGAAATTTTAAGGTACAACTGTTATTTTTAATCGCTAATACAAACGTAGCGATATTTTAATATCTCTATTACCCTCGCCCGGTAACGAATTTGAAATTGAATATTTATCTCGTTGGAAAAGACGCATCTTTTAATCTATGAAATTAATGGAGAACGTCAATTATTTGACAATATTTCACGCAAAGTAAAAAATCTCGCTTTAACTGTACTTTCAACGTCTCCCATTCAAACAAAAATGAACAATTCTATCCAATAATTTCTATAATTTTTTCGACAAAATTTAAGAAGTAACTGTCACTTGTTTTTTTTTTTTTATTGATTTAAAAAGAAATGGAAATTACTATTGATTACGATAATTAATTATTTATAAATTAATAAATATATATATATATATAAATATGAATTTACATATATACTAATATTAATTAATTTATTTATAAATTTATAAATTAAACTGTGGTATAAATGCAATTATAAATACAAATTTTTCATCCTAATCTTTACACATATAATGATCACTCAAGAAGCGAGTCAATTCTCACGCCATTGTAGTTATCTGTAAATTGTTTGGCTTTAGTTCTGTTTTACGTTTCTAAACTATGCGAAACCAAGTGCAATTTTGTAGGCCATCAGGCTGAAATAAATAAACACGATACAATAGGAACGGTGAATCAGACAGATGCATAACATTCGTACGCGTGGACAGATTTAATGAGAGAAAATTGGTCAATTACCAAACTGGACTCGTCGGGAGAAGCCAAACTTAGCAAGAGCACGCTCACGTTTACGGTCAAGGTTCCTGAAACACAGTGTACGATTGAGATTAAAGGTTCCATCGGGCACTTGTTCGAAGCAGTCACCAGAAGAGCACGCTAATTCGAAAAAGAACATTCTTCGGAGGGGAGACATCTCGCATCGGGAAAGGGAATCGGCATTACTCAGAAAGTTGCTGGCTAATTTTTTAACTTCGACATAGTCTCACTTGCAAACATCGGTTGAAACGTGTTTGACATCAAGCGGTGGCAAAGCAGAAATAGTCTCGGTTTCCCTAACTCGTGCGAGTGACTTGTAAACCGATCGATCGATCGAAGGTACACTATGGTTTACGAAAGCGTTTGAACCTGCTATGAGACAACTTTTATGCCGCTTATCGCGTGTGCTCTATAAAACAACGCATTTTGAAAATTCGTTGCTACTGTAACGTGACGTGACTGGCATGATCACATCGAACGAAAATTTCAAAGCGATTCCAGAATCTACATACAAGTTGCGACATATTTATTGCAAATATATGTCGGATAAAAAATTAGTACGCGACATGAACAACCGTCTCAAGTCTACAACAAGTGTCAAACATCATCTTAGGGAATATTTTATTAATGTTTATTAATGTAATGGATAGTTGACTCTTTAACACGTTCGTCGCCCAGCGTGATTCGGCTAAGTTTCCTGCGGGGCCCAAATCCCACCGCCGGTACGCAGAACGTAAATAGAGCGACAAGCAGGAATTCATCGTTTATCGCCTTCGATTCAATGTTTATCCCCTTCGATTCATCGTAAAGAAAAGATTATTTATTTCTGAAATGGAGAAAACGATAAGCTTTCCAGCTAGAGTATTCCGAGGGATCTCATGGCAGATATCTCGGATCTTTCATTTAGTCGAGAAGCATACTTGTGAGACGTACATCCGGTGATTTTTTCCTCCTCAAAATGTTCAGTAAACAGCGTGAAAATATATTTGAAAGTGAGGGGAGTAGCGATGACGGAGTCTACAACTATTTTTCGATGTGCCCAAAATCACCCCAAATGTGTTTGGAATGTTTTAACGAATACCATACGATATAGGATAATGTAATATATTATCCAGAATATAAATTAATAAAAAGTATGGTAAAATGTGTTTTTAATATTTTTATGTTGTATATCCTATATATAATATCGTATATTTAATTAACTCGAACAAGAAGAGCGTCACAATCCTTTGGTGACGGGGCCCCCATGGAAGTATAGCCGTCGCACAGATATGTGCGACGTGGCGATGAACGTGTTAAGAAGTTTTCTGATGAAATATACAGGGCGTATGGTAACATTTGAAGGGACCCATCTCAAGAGTAGACAACAGGCACGAAAGCAACGAAGGAAGTTCATGCAAACACGTGTTCCGTCTGACCTATTTCTGCGTTTCGATAATCCGCAACTGTTTACCCGAAATGGCTACTCTCAGTTTGTACGCAAGTGTTGCAGTCGTCGCGTCGAAGAATTTCTCAATCTCTCAAACATTCCAGGTATACGTCGAATAACACAGACCAAGTGCGGCCGTTTCGAACACGTTCCCTGAAGAGAAACGCAGTTTCGGATCGTTGAAACGCTTAAAACAGAAAAATGGCTATAAATTTGCAAGAAGATCGGATGGAACACGCGTTCGTACAAACGTTTTTTATTATTTCTACCTCGTGTTCGCTGCTGGAATGTTGCCACATTCTCTGTATATTTGTGTCAAATATCTTACAATTTTCATACGTTACACGTACGTATATCTTCGAATGTATTTCAAACTTTATCGATGCATGTATAATCACGCGAGTCTCGTGACGTGAAAAAGCAAAGGAAATTGGAAAACGTGCAAGTATAACACACGTAATACTCGCGCATAAAGCACATGTACGAGTCTTGGAACGCTTTCGTGAGCCTGTGCACCAACGATCATCCCGATCTCAACACTTGAAACTTCGATCCCGAGTTTCGGTCTGCGATCCCGAGATCGACATGTTGCTGTTCTTCTCTTTTCCTTCTCTACGCCTTGCCAGAAGCCGTTGCCTGTTATCGCGAAAGCGTCATTAGAGCCATGCTGTGCACATGCTGCGACTAAATTTCGTGTTTGTATATTGTGTGAAGCTCGTAGTCGGAGAGTTAGGACTCGAGAACCGGTCGTCGAGAGGCGCGATAGCACGGCGACATTCGATCGAGAAGAGGATCGCTCGCAACGGAAACGGAAATGGAAATGGAAATGGAAACGGAAACAAAATGATCGTTGCAGCGATGCTCCGCCGGGCGAACGGTTTCATTTTCGCTGCACGCCCTTGTCTAATCAATGATGTGCCCGACGCGCGGCGTTTCTCAGGGTGGAACGACCAATTTGCACCGGCACTGTTCGCGTGTCACGCGTCTAACGAGTCCTAACCACCGATCCGATATAATTGCCAACGCATTCCACTACGGCAAAGACACGGCAAAACGCGATTGCGTTTGATAAGTTACGTAGTACGGTGTCGTGAAATACGGATGGAATATGGGGCAAGGATGGAACGTGATGATATTTAGAAATCGTATCTCGACGATCGAGGAACAGCCTGTTGGCAGCGGCTCTCCGCGACGAGGTGTCGTCTTCAGCGATAGAAACATTTTCGCCGATATCAACTGCTTAAGAAAGTGCGCAGGATGTGTCAGGCAGTTGAGCCGGGTTGTAGTTCGACGTCGACGAGAGATAGCAAGAAACTGTAGAGGAGAAAGTTAAACGGCGTGATAAGATCTCTATGTTCGTAGGTTCTCACTTTTTTCTACTACGCAACGATACACCGGCAATGCGCGAATGCACTCTTTTCTTAAACGACACTCTGTAAGTTTTCGTTGATGGTTCGGTGGCAACTTTGAATCGTCTGCGAGAAGGTATCAAGATACTTGGGCCGACGAACGCTTAGTTTAAAAGATATCTCGATTTTAACTTGGCGAAACTGTGTATACGAGAGACAAGGAAAAAGGGCGGAGTGGTTGTGTTCACGTTTCCCTTGTCTCTTGTACGTTAAATTCGGTGGAATTGAAATTGAAATATCTTTGGGATCAAGCACTTTTCCATCCAAATGTCTCGCAGTACTTTTTTGCAGAGAATTAGAAAATGCATCGAAAGTATTACAGAGTTTCAATCAAAGGAAGAGCTCAATTGCGATTTCTCGGTGAATCGTTGCATACTAAGAAGAACCGAGTACCTACGAACATAGATTGTATCATGTCATTCAATTTTTCTTCCAACTGTTTCTCTTTATCTCTCACCAATTTCGAGATATCACTCGACTCGATTCCGTAACACATCTTGTACAGTGAAGAACATAATTGAACCTGTTTTATGAACCATTTTTTATTGCCCCTAACATTGCAGAAATTCATACGATAGACATATTTCGTGCAATTGGAGCTAAGCTAAACAATTTTTGTCCGATGCCTAACGAGAAATATTCATGGGTTTAGGTGTGTTTCGTAATGTACAACCATAGTTTGATCGTCGTTGGATTGTGGTATAAATGAGAATCTATCGGTATAAAATATTTAGCAGAAAAATTAATTAGATTACAAGACTCTTATGAATCTTCGCTGGTAGCGATTCTCGAATTGCAGAGGAGAATCAAAAAGCAATAGAACGAAATTGATCTTGAGCCAAAATCTTGTACAAACTATAGCAAAACGCATTGAAACAATGCTAAGAAGCTGAGGAATTTGGAATAAAAGAAAAACCGATTAAATATAAATATTTCTTATTGCAAGCAAGCGAAAGACATTGGACAAATTGAAAAATCGTTTAGCTTATCATTAACCATGTAAAATATTTCTATTACGTTTATTTTTCGTATACCTTAATGTCGATAATAAATAAAAAATTGTTCGTATAAAACTCGTGGTTGTTATATCGTAATATCGGTACAGTTATGTTCTACACTGCATACCAGGATTATGCAGCAGACAATAAATAAAAAAAAAAAAAAAAAAGAAAAAAGAAATCGACGCGTTATCGAACCGTGAACACGCCGGCTTTCCTGCTGGTTTTTGATAACAGTGGCTCTATGATTACGCCGGTGAAACGAGCAACAATCGGCGGGGCACATCGGACACGAACGTTCGGCCAGGCTCGAAAAGAATATCAGATACCGTGATCGGTAAGCAACGCTTTTACGTCCTCTTAACACGAATGTCCCGTTTCGAGCTTCGCGTCTACCAACAACACAACTTTTCTAGTCTTTCTTGTTTATGCTGTTCGAATCGAACGTGGTAACGCAAAAGGTTTTGTTCAACCGAGCTGCCGCGAGTATTCTCATTGTGCGTGTGTTTAAGATCGAACAGTCGAAGGGTTTAGGTCGAACAACGTTTACACGCCTCGCTCGAATCGTCCGTGTCTCGCAACACGTCCAAAATCACGTTTATTCGAGCGAAAAATTGCAACTCGAGCTCGATCGAAAAGTTTTCTCAACACTAGAACTATCTTTGACGTGTATCTAAGTAAATACGTCGCACATGATCGGTTGCAATTAAACTGCTGTTACAAAGCTAAACCGATACATCGTTGATATTGTCACATGTCGCTTATATTACTAAACCAATACAAATTATGCATAATATATATATGTCGGAGATGAAAGGACATCGGGCCTCCCCGTTAGAATTCTTAGGAAACGCCGAGACAATGAGCTTGGGTTCGAGGCGCCAGATAGAAAACGCCGAGCGTAGCCGCGGTCACGAGATAAACACTTCGTCTAGACAGAGACTCTATCCTTCGGGCACGATGATTACCAGATGTCAACGCATCCCTGCAGCTAGTTCGAGGACTCGCTATAAATCAGAGGATTTGGTTACCAAGGTCCTTAAAACGAACAAACAGTCTTTTCTGCCACTTTAGACGCGAGGATGCCGGAGATCGGGTTTTCACACGTGGGACACTTCCCGCCAGCAACTTTCTTTCAAGAACGGCTGGCATCTCTCTCGGACCACCAATACAGAAATTAGCCAATTAACGGCAACGTCCGTTTCCCTCACTTTCTGGACGAAGATCGTCCTCGACGAATCCGATGATCTCGTGCCCTTAGACACACCCCATCATAGTTTTCCTCCGCGGCATCACCGCGACGGAAAATTCATTCTTTTTCGAGAACTCTCCTTAGCGAGTTTTCCAGTCTCTACGATCCGTGCATAAAGAGTTAGTCGATTGTGATTCATACTTGTGAGAAAGCATAGCTGTTATCCCGTTGATCGCGGATTCGCTGCCGAATCTGAGATCATTGTCGTCATTGCATAATTATCTCGGTCGCTTATTAACATTGTAACATCTTTCTCGCGTCAATAAACGATACCTCGAATTGTGTGAGCGCGATGAGTAATCCCGGTGAAGGTTCATTACGCGCCCCTAACCCCGATCCTAATGCCAACCCGACATATATATGTTGGAGATGAAAGGACGTCGGAGCCTTCCTTTCGGAATCTTTGGGATAGTCCCAAATACTTTAGTCCAGACTTTTTATTACAGCCGTACTTAAACAATAAAACCGAGAAATAGCTGTTCATGATCTAAGTCGAATATGATTATCCGACATTTATGACAGTGGGCTTGGGCTCGAAGTGACATAATGAGTCACTGAACGTAGCTGCGGTCACGGGAGGGACGTGTACCTAAGAGAGGTATGAAGTAATTAAATAACTCTCCTTACAACAGGGATCGACCCGAGGAATATGGAGAGGGGTATATAAGGGCAGTTCCACTTTGACTGAGATTCAGTACAGTTCAGTTCAGTTCAGTCCAGTTTAGTTCAGTGCAGTTCGAGAAGTTCGACTAGTATAGGGAACAAGCGTGCCAAGTCCAATATTGCATTTGTCATCCCGTTGATCGCGGATTCGTTATCGAACCCGAGGCCATCGTCACTAGTCGCGAGCGTCTAATCACCGTGGACACTTATTATCTTTGCGCCAAACCCGTTATCGTAATAGACTACACCCGTGTGGTACCGCACCAATGTCCAATTCAAACGCGGACTCATTTGACGCCCACAACCCTAATCCAAGTGCTACTCCGACATATATATCTATATAATAATTTTATACGCGGTCAATGCTATTTATAATGACGTTTCGTCTCGACAGAAGCGAACATTAATATCACGAGAAACAGCGGCGTGTTTTTAACGATTCAAAGAACGAAGAACCAATCGCTTTGACCAGAGTTTGGTAGTTCTAGTGTTTTAAAAATATAGGGACCGAGAACCGAGAAAAGCTTTCAAAGAGCAGAGTCTTGTTGCTCTTGCCAACAAGAATATACATGGAAGCAGAAAACCGTAGTGGTTCCACTAAAAAATCGATCGACCTATAAACCCTCGTACGGAAATTCGACTAGCAACCCATTCAGGATTCCATATACGCCCGTATGTTTCAACAGTGTCCTCCGTTATATACAGCTATACACGGTACACACTGTTACCGATTACGTTCGCCGGAGAATCAAGGGCTTCGTTCAATAAAATAGTAAAGTCGAAACGAATGAACAGAGACGGACGAAAGAAGCGGCAACGAGACGCGAAAGAGAGGAGAGAACGCGGCGAACTGAATGGGTCGGGTCGGAATGAAAGTCGTGGTTGCCTTAATTATTTCTCTAGACGAGGTTACGAGAGAAGTAAAAGCAGAAGGACGGACCGCGAAGGTGGGTGCGAAGGTGTTGGTGCGACGTGTAGTGGTTATTGTTCTGGTTCTTGTACTGGTTCTTGGGGTCGTTAGAGGAGGTCGACGACCGGTTCGACAGGCCGGTGGCGTCACCAGGCCATCGCATTCCGCAGCAGAAATCCGCATCTGTAACACCCAACAACCCCTTGCCCACGTCTCATCCTTTTTTTCGTGTTACTATCGGTCAATGTAACTGTTCGATCCTGCGCTCGCCGTCTACTTGTTCTTCCTCCAATTCCGCATTTTTCCTTTCTCTCTTTTTTTTTTTTTTTTTCTTTGTCTTTTGCAGCACGGCATTCCAGTATACGCGATGGAACGACAATAACAATAACGACAGCAACGACAAATTACTGCGGTAGAAGAGAGGGTAGAAATACGAGGCAAAGCTCCGACGTACATAAATCACCGATATTCGTGTAACGACGATTGCGAGTACTATCACGAAGATACTAATACCCTCGTCGAAAGATTGCTGGTCTTTTGCTCGATCGATGATCTTCTTGATTTAAATTGTGACCGAAAGATCTACATGCGCGTACGTCCAAGTAACATATAGTAGTAATTTGATTTATTTTGCAATCTTCGGATGATCTTTAAACAATCTTCGATTTCGATCGCGATACAACGATAAAAGTAGGGATTGCGAGTTGGTAGAAATACGACACATTTGTTAGTTCTAATGTTAATTTAGATGAAAAGTCGACGAGTCGTTGAACGTGTCGAAAAATGTACGATATTTATGTTTGTACGGCACGTTATGTATGACATTGCTTAAAGCTATTTTTCTACTTTCCCTCTATTGTATTATTCTGTTTTCTCGAAGTTATTATCCTTAAAACAACAAAACGGTTATTTCATATTTCCATCCTCTCTTCCGTGTCTCTGTTGAGAAAAAAAAAAAAACATTTGAAAAAATGTCCAGCTTTCCGTTAGGTTCTTGACAAATAGCTTTCCTACGAGCGATTCTTTATCCGATCGAACAGCAAAAAGAATAGCAACGGGAATGTGAAGGTTGTATTCATTTCGTAAGAGTCTGAGTGTGTAAATTTCTGTGACACCCAACAACTCTTGCCCACGTCTCATCTGGTTTCTTCGTGAACCTAGTTCCGCCTAACGATGTCAACACCTATCACGAAATCGAGTATTTTTGGGGAGGGGGAGCTTATGAACGTTCCACCTCGATCGAATCGATAGGAAAACAGCACGCCCCTATCGGCAACACAAATATTTTCAATGTTGATTTTACCATACAAACACTGGTCAATTTGTTCAAGTAAACGATAAGGGCGTGCCGATGGATTTTCAATTACCGGACACGACCAATTGGCTCGCGACCTATTTAGGCTTCCCTTGCCAAATTCTTCGCGAAAACGTAACCTCGAAAGCGTTAAACACACATTCTACCAGACCTTATTCGTCCCTTTCTCGGACTCGGGATGTTCGATTAAATTGGCAAGAAGAAAGTAGAAAAGAAGAAAAAAAAAGGAGTGGTTTTTTTTTTACAAAAAAATGGTAAACAAAGTGAGAAGCTTTGCAGAAAATCAAAGTGACGGCATGAAAAGCATAATTGCACCAGTGCTCGCAGCCTTTATATAAATAATTTTTTATTTGCCACTAAAATTACGGTGTAAAGAAGAAATGGACATAACAGAAACGTTTTGTACGAATATTTACCGTACGTTCTTCTCTTTTCTTTTTTCTAATCTGCAGAAGAGAATCGGCAATCGTTCGAGCGAAATTCGTTCGATTATTGCGCCAAAAATCTTGCACGAACTATGCCAAAACGCGTTAAAACAATTCCAAGTGCAAAGGATTTTGCACGAAATTCTAGCAAATTGGTCAACCTAAACGTTCGATTGGCAAAAGAAAAACGACACAAAGTCGAGTTACTTCTTGTTAAGCAGGTAAACGAATTAAAAATATTGTTTCGACTAGCATCAACTTGTACGAGATATTTCTGTTATGTGGATTTTTCGTGAATGTCTAATTTCAACGGTAAATAAGAAATAATTTATATAAAATCTGTTGCTCTTATAGGTTCAGTTACGCTCGTCGCTGCATCTCGAAGAAAAATCAGGAAGCTGCACAATTGCGCCGCGCCAACTTGTTCCGGTGAACTTCAAATAATGCAGTTTCCATGCAGCTCGAGTTCGTATCGCGTTCGTTTTGTTAGCGACGCGACTCTTCACCCTCTCTACTCATCACGGACTTCATATTCGTTTTGTACACACTTTGCTCTTCAATTTTCGTCGCGCAGTTCGTTACTTCCTTTCGAACTGCTATCTATCTAAGTTACGCGTTTGAAAATTTCTCCCTCTTTCTCCCTCTGTCTCTGCCATCTTCTCTATCTTACCAGGATGTTTGCGTTTATTCTACCACGAGAACACGAAGAAGATGTGTACTTAGTACGAAACAAGCAATCAACGTGTCTCTTTTGTCGCTGCAATTGAAAAATGTTGCGCCAACGTAGCGGAGAAAAGTAGAGGGAAGCGATACACGCGGCTTGTTTTCTCCACCGATTCTCGGGACTCGTCGCCATTCTCTTTTCATCTTGCATCTCGCACTTTCGCGAGAAAGCGTGCTTTCTTTACATTCGCCGACTGAACAAACGATGCCGGTGCTCGAGGGCGCCGTGGCAACTTCCCCGTTCCCTCCGATGCACACAGAAACCGTCCTTTTGTCACGCCAGACTTTCCTTCAGAGGGTAAAACGTTGTCTTCCTGATAGGCACTTTACCGAGCCTGGCGTGGAAACCTGTTTCACGCCTGTACCGTGATACCGCTACATCGATCAATTACCGATCCCTTTGTCGCTTTCGAGATTCTAGAAACGGAAATCGTAAAGCGCAAGGTGGAAATCGGAAAACGAAAATCGTCGAAACGCGATATATAACATTAGGTGGGTGCAAAAATTCTGTCGGTTCTTGCTTTGTTTCTTGGTATAATTCGCGTTTCTTTTCCTTTTTTCTTTTTTTTTTTTTAGATCAATTATAAGGCATTTGAAGGAAGACTATCCATTTTATTATTTGTTTAATTTTTGCCTTTCGGCTTCGAATGGCTTCCGGTTGCCAACCTTGCAAGAATAGTCAGCGTCTTTACAATACTTATTCCTATCAGAATGGAGACTAGTTTTGTGTAATAGTTACGAGTATTGTATTTTAACAGCAGATAAAAAATGACAGTCTCTTTATTCATTTTACGCCACTAACCGACGTTGCATGTTCGAAAACGTTTTAAACTAATGTTTTTCCATAATCATATCTCTTGACATATACAAGAATATGTAATCCATTCACACTTTCTGTTCTTCTATTTAAAAACCGTGCAGATGAAAGGAATTTCATGTAATGTAATTTCATGTAATGTAATTTCATGTCTATGGGTAGCTTCATGGACTCCAGGGTCCAGGAATTCTTCACGAGAGACATCAGCGAGTTGAGATAAACGAGGAAGAATGATAAAATTAAATGGGCACGACGTGACAGACGTATGGAGTATAAACGAGATTATTGAAAGCGTTTATAATATTATTTTCATTACGTAAAACCGACGGAACTTTTGCAATCAACTAATACCAACAAGGTGATTCACACACATATGTATTTGCACTTAAAATCCACCGACACTTGAACGTGCCCATCTTGATCGGTGGCACACTTTTAACCACGAGATTTGGCACAACCGATGTAGTTCCTCACGAGATACCAAATGCAAGCGTTTCAGTAGATCAGTGCCAAATAAGCAATCTCGACGAATGCTTAATTAATATCGCCAGCCGAGTCACATCGAAGTCACGCGTTCGCCGACATTTGCGTCTGCAATTACGAAAGCGACCCGAGACAAGAATGTAAAAAATGCGAGTTTGTCGCTTATTTTGCGTCGTTAAACAGGACTCGGCTAACGCGTCAAACGCAAAACGTAATACATCGAGCGAAATAAAAAAATATATGACTCGGGCAATTTTCATAATCATCGGTGCAATTATCGTGTACGAAAGCGAGTCGATAATTGAAGCATTAGAGACGTAATTGTCAAGTACCACTGCTAAGAGAAACGTTTCAAAAACATCGTACTTGTGTTATGTAAATGTACATTTTTCCATATAAAAACGCTCATCAACTGTATCTATTTGCTAAAAATTAATAATCAATTTATTGTTATAATTTGTATTGTTATCGATTGTTATTAGAATTTTTGCTCGTTGTAATTTAAGTATTGGAAAACACCAGATCGTGTGGTCGACATAGAGAATAGAGGGTGAAGAACGCTTGAAACGAGGCATATCGCGAAACTACTATAATTATTCCAAATGAGTTTGCTTACGCGTAATAGCTGCAAACTACTAGCTGGCGGTTTATCGCGGCATAGCAACGATCTCTTGATATTTCGCTCAATTCGATAGAAGCTTTTCTCTGCAAAGCTCGTTCAAGCGGAAGGTTTTTGTTGTAGGAACGAGTGGCCGAATTCGGCGGATCCGTCTGACCACATCCTTTTCTACTTACACGTTGCGGGCTGACATTACGACACCAATCTTCGTCGTCTTTTCCAAAGTGAAAATTTCTGTTCGTCATTACCTTTGAATTAATACCAATATCGCGAATATCCTACCATCGATATATCGGGAATTTTGTATCAGGAAATTTCGCAGTATTTTTGACGACTGATGTATCGAGTAGAAAATTTTCATGAAATTCCTGCGGTATTTTCATTCGAAATCACTTAATTTTCAAATAAAATTTTGTTCTTTTAATGCTTCAAGGCTATCGGTTTGCCAAGTTACATAGCGTGTCCTGTTTCTTCTTCGATATCTTATTTCTTGGATTGAACGGACGAAGAATTAGGAATTCGTGAAATTTCTTTCGACCTATTCAATTTATACGAAGGAAAACGATTTAGATGGCATTGTGTCTTCGTGCAAACGACGTCTATTGCGTACTTACGCTTGTTCCCGTAGCATTCGTAGCACGAGAGCATTATAATTGTAGGAAATAGACGCGTTAAGCTATTTCGGGTGACGACATGGTCGTTTCGCTAAAGAGGCGGAGGGACCATTCTTTAGATCGATAATTAATTTGCCAAGAGGTAAGTAAATTTACATTCGAATAAATCTGCGCCGTGTAACACCGGCTCGTATTTCGGATTCGTATAAAGCGTGACGTAAATACTTCGTGACGTCTGAAACCACTAGATTTTTTATTACGTTGATAGCATTGCTTAACTTACGTGCTCGTGTCATTCAGATGAAAAGAAATGAATTAAAAAACTCGTTAATGCAGCTTGAAGGGCGCCTTAAATGTAATACAAAGAATTTCATATGGTCTCTTTTACCAATCCAAAATATTTCGTTCAGTGAAATATCGTTCAGCGAGATCGACAGAAGGAAAAGAAAAGAAAAAAGAAAAGAAAGAAATAATTCAGTTACGCGAAAAAAAATTTCAAGAATGTTCAGATTCATTCCGTATCGCGATAAAAATGCTAGAAAGTCTGGTCGAGATGATTTCAATCTCAAGAAGAATTCCAATCGCCTTAGCCGAGAGACAACAAATTTATTACTGACTTGAATTGGATTTCCAGCAGAGCAGCCGTTCGGTGCGGCGTGGTAAACAGCTGTTGGCAGTGAGAGCCTTGCAGCTAGTGATAGAGGGCCGACATTGGTCAGACGGGTGGGCCGATTCGGCCAGTTTGTCGTTTCGACATCAAAAGAAGCCGATTGATTATTACTTTCTTCTCATTCCGATTTCATTCGTGCTCTCTATTCACCTTTCCTTTTCATTTTATTCCCCTTTATCCCCACATTCTTTTCCTCTCCCCGTCTCGTATCCTTTTACACGCCACTCTAACGTATTCATCGACAAGCGCGACTCTTTCTCTCCACTTTCATAGCGATCCTGCCATGCGTACCGTTATTCCTTCGCTCAGATACGCAACCGCGAAAAAACGCGCAATCTCGCGCAGCACGTAAATTCATACGACAAGCACGCAACGTGCGAACTGACGATAGGAAGGAAAGGGAACACCATGGAACGTGAAACGTGAATATGAAAAAGTAGAGGGAAGAAGAGGGGAACGAGGATGAAGTGAAATTAAAGTAAAAGAAAATAAGATAACCGAGTTCCACTTTCATTCGTTCTCGCGTTTCCTCTCGTTCTTTATTCTTTGTCTTTTCCTTTTTCATTTTTCCTTTTCCTTATGCCGATTTAGCGTGATCAGATCGATTTCTAATATAGAGTACCCTTTCGACGAGGGGTGAGCAGTGAGCTGTGGTTGTGTGGTGCTGTATGGTGGTAGCGGTGCCGGTGGTGTTCGAGGTGCTCTGGATGATCAGGGTCATTGGGTACGAGGTAGTCAGGGGTGTAGTCGTCTTGACGGGTGTGGGGCGGGGGCCTCAGTGTACCTTGGACCGGGGGCAGAAGCCGCTTGTCGTAACGGGTCGACAGCAGCAGGTTGTCCAGTATCTCCTTGTCCGACTTGCCCTCCTCGAAACTGCAACACAACGTATTGTAGCTAGCCCCGAAACCACCGGATCCACGACGGAATTTTTCCTTTCCTTTTCTTTCTCTTTCCTTTCCTTTCTCCTTTCTCCTTTCCTTTCCTCTTTCCTTTCCTTTCCATTCCTTTCCTCGGTTTTCACCCCCGATCATCGAGTGTTCTCTCTCTCTAGCCACCCCGAAGGTCGATCCGCAGATTAACCCGCAGTTCGCTTTGTCGCGAGCCTCGACCTTGACCTTCGAGGTGTCCAAGAAGATCGGTTTTCCTGAGAATGCGCTTGTCGCACGCGATCTGTACGAAACGCGCGTCGTTCTCTTTCGAGTGAATTCGTTATGGCTACACATATTAAAAGAGAAACTCACACGATCTACGAATTATTCGACGAATATTACGCAGAGCTCTCTAAAACGCACTATATAATACGTGTATACATACATACATACATATATATATATATATATATATATATATATATATATATATATATATATATATATATATATATATATATGTATATGTATATGTATAATGTAAAAACAGCTTCTACCTTCGAGCGTCATCGAATTAGTCTGGAAATTCGCTAATTTAACGATCTGTTGCTTCGATCGTTGACTACATCGCGATCACTAGGATCCAAACTTGTCTACAATTGGCTAAACGTGTACGATGCAATCGAACGATTTTTGGGACGCTGGTCGAGCGAAAGAAGATTCGCGATAAGACTGACTACCTGGCCGCTTCCGTCTCTCTCAAAGTTCAGCCCGACTCTATTCCGATTTCAAGACTATCGGCAAACGCTATAATATTCTCTCGAGCCAACATCGGTGTCACGCGATTAGAGAGATCCTGCGAGATTTCTCGTCCGTTGCTATCAACGTCTCAGTTGCTTTGTAGCCATTTCGCATGGCCACGACCACGACGACGACAAGTTTATGGCCGGTAAAGTAAGTTCACGAGCGTAAAAGGGTAAATAGACAGCGAACAAGCCAACTCCCCGCCCTTCGACCGGCGTCCCGGTTAATAACGAGACAAGTTTGCGCAATATTAAATGTAAAACAAGTATAAGAGCCTTTGAACAAGAAACGAGGCGACATTAACGACGATTCTCGATATTCCATGCAAAATAGATTTGTTTCGTCTAATATCAAACATCGAGCGAGTCTAGATTCATCTTCCCATATATTCTGTACCGCGTCGTCGCTACAATGTCGCTCACTCGATCCTATCACAAGCAAACACAACAGTGTTCTACTCTAGTGTCCCTCTCTTAGCTTCTCGATGCGTTCGAATCGTTAAAGCTTAGCAGCCTCCTCCTGGCCGAGTAAAAATTCTCTTGAACCAGAGGAAAATATCGCGGCCGTTATTCCGGTATTATACTTTCGTATCGGGAAGTTAAGAGCAGATCGATGGCTGAAGAAGGTGTTAGTTATCGTGTATTCCATAATACGTACATGTCTTCGGCACGCACGAGAGTGACAAGAGTGAGGGCAAGTGTGAGGATACAGAGGATGGTGAAGATGAGGGAGCTTGCGAGGGAGGTGAGAGACAGCGAGAGGACGGACGAGAGGCGGCCGCCACCACCCGCACACCGCCCTAGCGCCACCCAACCCATTCTATGTCATCTGAAACAGAAAACACATTTTCCATTATTATATATTCCATCCACAGTGCAAGAGAAACGAATGTCATCCGTTAACAAAAGCGATACCAAGTCTGGAATATTTCTACGGCTCTGTCCTACCGTCGTTGCGAATGAACGCGCTTTCCAGGAAATATATTCCTTATAAATCAGATAATAAATAATTCAATTAGCTTGCCTCTGAGATATTCGCGTACGAGGAATATCGTATTTTTCGATGTACTTTGGAAGCGAAGGATAAGTAGGACGACAGGATAACAGCTCGTTTGTTTCGCGCAAAATATGAAATACACGAGAAGATAAATCAATTTTATTCCAGTGGCGATGCACGGTGTTTGGAAACTATTGTCTGACAGGCAACGAGTTGTAATTTTCAATAATTCTCATTAATCTTTGTTGCTTAACACTAGAATTATCACACAAGTCAAATTGGATGGTTTTACAATTTCGTTTTAAAATTTTTACTTCATGTTATATTTTTATCCGCAATGGTAATGACTCTCGCAATGATAACTAAAAAAAATAATACAGGGTGGTTGGTAACTAGTGGTACAAGCAGAAAGGGGGTGATTCTACGCGAAAAAGGAAGTCGAAAATATAGAATAAAAATTTTTCGTTTGAGGCTTTGTTTTCCAGAAAATCGACTTTGAATTTTCGCTCGGTACGCGTGCACTTTATCACGTCTCGTTATAACGGATCTCATAGAGAAGTGTTCATAGAAATTTAATTAGAAGAGCAGAAGTATGTGTTCGGCAGAATGGGCAACATTTTCAGCAATTTTTGTAATAATAAACTTTATGATTACTTCATCTTATTTCATTATGTATTCCTAATTTTCCGTTACGGCAGAAACAAATTTAAACTGCGATAATATCCATCGAGACAACGATCTACAGTGAGATACGTCATACGAGACGCCATAAAGTGCACGCGTACCGAGCGAAAATTCAAAGTCGATTTTCTCGAAAACAAAGCCTCGAGCGAAAAATTTTTATTCTATATTTTCGACTTCTTTTTTCGCGTAGAATCACCCCCTCTTTTCGTTTGTACCACCAGTTACCAACCACCCTGTATAATGAATTTTATTTTGACTTTTATGCATTCAAACTCAAAATAATTTTATATCAAGACTATTTATACCAATGTCAGTCAAAATGACTGGTTCTACGATTTTATAAATGTGTGATCCCTCGTTTAGGAATCCCAGATGGATTAATAATACCAAAAATGTACTGCATAACATGGAATTGCTTCTGTAAGAAAGTAGTAAATTAATAAATATAAAAATATTCCATTATTACGTACTTTTAAAGACCAGTTATTTTGACTGGTTTTTAGTAAAAATAGCTTCGTGTTAACTATCGCTAGTTCTAGTGTTAATGTTTATTACTTTCTTTTACTTATACAAATAGGGGTGTGTGTACGTAAAAGTAATTTTTGTCGTCTTAAAGGATATGACACGCATTCACGATAAACACCATTTACAAATCAGCGATCTTCCTTCGTAGAAGAAGTTGATGTTTAAGGTAAATTGTCTCGTGTGTTATAAATTTTGCAGGGAGAGTTCACCATACCTAAGTTTTGCAAAACGATACGAATTTTAATATACTCGCCTGTATAAAGCCTATTATAAATCATTATACGTTTAGTAAAATATTGGTAAAATGTCCGAGTTAAAAAGCGAACAAGATGAAACAAAAATTTGATCAAAAGCAATCGAATACATGCGATTCTACTACGCGCGATAGATATTTCTTCTTTTTCCATTTGCTCGAAAAACTCGATGTAAAACCGGTTAAAAATGTTTCATTTATTGTACAGATCATCGCTATATACCACTTTACCTCGTTGCCGAGTGTATTAAAAGAGAGATGCAGGATTACCTCTCAAAGACCTGTGGATACACTTTTGATCTACGACCTTTTACGCGATTCTCATACGAGTACACGGATTCACGAGGTCTACCGACCCTGCCAGACGATCCCTTTTAACGGAATTCGACGGATAAGGCTGAACCTTCCAAACACGAGTTTCAAAGCTCGAATATATCGTGGCTACCGCCGCGAACTTGTTTCATCTCGCTTTTATACCGCCTTTGTTCCACTGGATTGTCTGCAAGCACGAAATCAACTGGTTCGACGGAAACTAATATCGCCTTTTTGCCCCCTTCTTACACTCAGAAGCACTACGTACGCTTGCTGGTCTCGTACAGAGCGTCATAACTAATCTAGGAAACGATTCATTTTCCAGAAAAAGATACATTAGGCTTAGGCAAAATGTGAACATTTTCTTGTTCTCGTTCTTTAGTAATTAACTCTGCTGCATTTGTATTTTTCTGAGGGGAAAAGATTTCCTTTAAGTTTAAGTAAATATGTGGAGATTCTGTTCTGCTCTCGTTCGTGTGTTCCCGATTACTATATTTTGTTTAAAATTGGAAAGAATTATGGATGAATTATGTAATGATTTTTTAACATCATACTCTATACGACGAGGGAAGCTTATAGAAATATATTTAACAATTTTATTTAAAAAAGCGATTCAAAATTCACAGTCTACATCAAATATCAATGTTTTATTAAAAGAATTTTGAGCGCGAATGTACAAAATCTTTATAATTTGAAGTTTCAAAGAAGATTTAGTAACTTTCTGATGGTTTGTCACGTTTTTCTGTAATTCTCCTAATACTTAAGTACGTACAATACGTATGGTATTCGTATACAATTGTGCCAAATGAATTACGGTGTAATTTAATTACATAATTTAATTACGTAGTTCAAACCTTTTCCTTAATTTATCTGCCAATTGCATTACAATTACAATGTAACTGGATTACATCCTGTCTGAACAAGTGAGATAAATGTTATTAGATTTATCTCTCGTGTCTCTAAGGCGTATCTTCCATTTCCTCTACATATCTGACTCGATCTTACGTTTATGTTTCTCACTTACCTACGATCGTACCTTGTCATTATACTTTAATTACATTTACGAATTTCACAGCAAATTTAATTGAACGAGAATTTATCGAATTACCAATGAAGCACAGCGTAATTGAACATGATTGCGGATGAATTACGTCGTAATTTAATTGCAATTTTCCACAACTCTGTGTTCATATTCGTTTTCCCCTGCAGTTCACATAGTTTTTAATCTGCTTGTGACGCGCAACGATATTTCACTTTGAAACGTAAAATTTTCACAGATGCTCGCAGATTACCGTGGTGCCAAGCCGTGACGCATTAAAGTCGTGGCAAAAGGTAAGTTGACCGTAGGGGAAGGTCGTCTGAGTGAGTTGCGAGTCGACACTCGCGTCGTGCAGGCACTTTTCGAGTAGGTTGTTATGCAGGACCATTCCGAGTATCTTCGCGAGCGTGTCGAGGACCATTTTCACTCTTTCTGTCTGACCCTGTAACTTGCAGCGTTCTTTTGCCGCGCCGTTCAGAGTTTCCTTCTGCCATACGACGCTCGTGTTTCTGCTTCTCTAGCAAACTATGCATGATAAAAGATTGCGAGTTTTCTTAGTCGTCTTCGTCGCTCGTTTATTATGCTACACTGTGTGTGTTGTATGTGTGTGTGTGTCATATTACAGTTTGCAAATATTTAGTTACGTGATACTAACTTTTGGCTTTTCCTGCACCCAATATATTAATGCTAATAATGATATACGATAGAGTCACGAGTGTAGAGGTGTGTTGTGGTGTTTAGGCCGTGATAGGATGTAGCTGCTGGTAGTAGAGGTCGCTGTGGGGGGGGGGGGGGCGCTTTTCTTCTCATTTTTGTATCGCGGAAGAAAATATCGGTCTCTGGTCGCCGGGATTTGAACCCGAGTTCCGAACGTTCGTAACCTAAGGCGCTAACCACTGCGCTGCCGTCGTCCGACACTAGTTAGCGTCGAGTGGTGGTATTTTTACTGTCGAGTGCCCCCACACGAGAAAAGATGGAGAATGTTCAATTTAACTAATTTGGTGTAGCATTTTTTCGTATGCTCCTTCCGTGCGTGCTGCTTACCGACGGTTATGTCGCGTTAATTTCAATAAAAATTTCCTGAGGTTTACAACAGAAATTCAGGTGTAAAGATACTTTTCATTTTTGTTTCTTTTTTTTTTTTGCAATTTAATGCATTACTTATAATCGGGAGTGGGCCTAGCCACGTGTGATGTTGCCTCGGAGGTGCCGATACGACGGGACATACATTGTATTAATAATCAAACTCCAGGTAGAAACTGCCTAGCAACGGCGTTTGGAACTTTCTCGATGCTTCCAAACAGGTATAGAAAACAAATGCGATCGTACAGCGAGAAAAATCTCCACGAGGCTGGCATTCGTGCGATTGCCTTGGAGAGTGACACATGGAGCATTTTCGACAATCGTATTTGCGCTTAGTAAAGAGTTATCCCGTTGACCGTGGATTCGTTTGAACTCAAAAACATTGTTAATAGTATTCATTAAACTTGTTATCTGTTAATCTTATTATTCGTACAATTGATTATTCATTAACTTTATTATTAATCAAATTTATTATTCATTAGACTTATTATTTGTTAAGCTTAGCGATAGTCTTGTATATACGTGTAAATATAATCTCGGCTTTGTGGAACAATGGCTAATCCACGTGAAGAGTTGTTACGCGCCCAAAATTCCAATCTCAACCCGACATATATATATATATATATATATATTTTCTATCTTACAATTTATCCACGCGTCTCTTTGCATTCATATACACCTAATAAACTCAACAAATACGAAAGAAATTTCTTCAAAAGAATTTCTATACTGTGTTTCTTTATGGCGTATTCGCAAAAATATAAATTGGCACAGTCACGCGTAATAATTTAGCGACTACGACGCGGACTTAATGTCTTACCGCAAAGTGTACTATCCGCGTGAAGGATCGAAACATTTTCCACTAGAATGCACAATAACTGTAAATATCCACAGTTACTGTGTATGCACGGTGAACTGAAAATTAAAGCATTGCTCGATGTAACCGCGGCTGAGTTCCGCACTCGGTGAATATAAGAACAGTGTTAATTAGCATGGCGAAGTAGGAACGTAACGAGTCACAAGGGAGACGTTCTTTTAGAAAAGAAGAGACTGAAGAAGTTAAAGATAAAGCTTCGGTCTTCCGTAGTTTATTAACGAACGTCAGTCGAGAGAAAGAATGTTCCGTGCGAGGCTCTTCTATTCGTTCGGAGGACTTTGTTCGACAGACTAAAGTAGCTGCAGGCTGGTTTACAAGCCGCTTGGTTGGATGAAGAAGAGTAACACGATTTAACGTGACAGGTATGCGCTATGTAGCTTGCTTAACCATTAACCAGCCTCGTCTTTTCTCGCGTAGACACGATCGGCCTCTTGAAGCTCGCCCCAGGCTCCTCCACAAGTGTTTGCAGACGGTTGCTCCTCGACCAGCTTAAATTGCGCCGGTAGAATCACGCACCGTGGTTTCGCACGAATCATCGAAAATCAACCAGTTGCACGCGTCTCCGCCTCCAACTTTGACGATGCCTCCGCCTTTCTCGCTGCACCCGAATCGATAACATATATTCTATGTATTGATACATTTCTATTTTACAGTGTCCGGCTATCGAATCCAAGACCATCCGCAATTTTCGGTATTTTGCAATTTTTCTAGAGAACTTGCAGGTCTGAGCGGTTGCTACTTGCTTGATCAAAGTGTCATGGATATGTGGCTCTTGGTTCGTAAGTAGATTAGAACGTCTTCTGGTTTCATAGAAAACGTGCCAATCGGTTTAATTCATCGAACGCAATTAATCGGCGATTTCGCGTTTGTACGAGATAACGACGCAGGAATTTGTAAGAAATATTCGTACGAGTTGCGTTAAAAGTTGCACATTGATAGCAGCTTCTTTGAAGCAAATAAAGATACTTGAGACGTTAGCGCAAGCAACGATATTTAAATAGTAAATCTATATAGTAGTATATGTAATAAATAATACAATATATTACTACTACGTTAATCGCGTTTTAGCCTGGTAATTCCATAAAAAGACAGAAAGTGTTGCCATTAATTATTAATTCGTCACTCACACGAGCAAGTGGAACGTAGGCACGCACGCAGTGGATTTTCAAAAAAAATCTTCTGGAAAACTGAAGCTCGGGCGAGCAAATTATCTCTTACGTTTTGTTTCTCGTTCCTTCATAAAGAATCGTCTCACGCTCACTTGTACATATCATTCGGTTGGATCCTTCATATTACTTCACTTTCTGTTCGACGTGGTATTCCATGATAAAGCCGATCTCCTTAATTACGAGGCCGCACGAGCTTGCCCGGGTAGAATTAAAAAGGAATGCGAACGCGAAAACGGGACAAGTAAACAAGGGCAAAGAGAGAAAATTCATTTATTCATTGGGCTCAACTTGGCCGTCCAAACAAAAAGTCTTCTCATAAAAGTTCTTGCCGCGGAAAAACTGCCGGGCAGAAGCGAATAAACCAGGGTTCGGGGAGCGCGAGTTTTAACCGCAACAGTAAACGGTTTAAATTGCAGAAAACGTTTATCTGTGAAAAACAGAAAAATAAATTAAAGGACTTTCGATCTTCGTATAATTACCGCGCTGACCGAGCGATATTCGCTCGATGAAAACCAATATTTTAACGCGTTCGCAATTCACTGGCCGCGATACTTTGACAGCTTGATCATTTCTACTTTAATCGCGAATATCAGCATCGCGCTTTATGCGCGTACACCGTCGTCCAATTCGATCGAAACGTTGATACCCTTGTTACAGTAGTTTTAAATTTACGATCGTAGAAGATTTTCTTACTGTTACTAGCTCTTCAACTGTTACTGGTAAACTTACATTGAAACAACAATTATATCCGCGTTGCTCTACTTCTATGTTTATCTCTAATGAATGACTGACACGTCATAAAGGCTATAGAAACTCGTAGGACGTGACTAGAAACACATCGAATCGCGCTGTAATCCTAACTGACGAAACTGTATAGACTTGGAGCGCTTCGAGTCACTTACTCGGTTGTCTTCGCAAGTCCGATTTATTTTTATCTATCCTTAATCGTTTCTCTATCGTCTATAACGATTAATATCAACTATCGTATACGTACACGGGTTGGATAAAATGATGGAACACCCTTTTACGTGTCATATACGTCATATATGTATACGACATGTACGAGCTGTTTCCATTATCTCGTCCATACACAGACGCGTCATACTCGAACGTGTATGTGACTAGTAAGAGGTGTTTTCATTATTTTGTCCATATACATATATGTCGTACTCGTGTATGTATATGATATGATATGCGTGTGAGAAGTGTTTCCATTATTTTGTCCAAACCATGTATGTGGTTACGCGAGATAAGGTCGAAGATTAAATTTAGATTAAATAGTTTCATTGGAGAGAGAGAGAGAGAGAGAGAGAAGTATATTTTATATATTTGCAATAACAAAATGCGAGAAGTTTTAACAAAATGTATTTTAAAGAGGAATTTCCCCTTAGGAAATTGAAATGTTCATGTTGAGATATGTGTAATTTTATATGCTAAATTAACTATGTGAGTATGGGTATGTGTGTCCGCGGTGTCTCGAAAACAAAAGAATGTAAACCGTTCTGTCCTCAGTCGTGTATGGAAAGGCATCTGGTATGGAAGGTCGTGTAGACAAGAAAGTGCTGAGACACGCGCAAGATTGTATCGTTTAATATTGTTGCAATCGTTCACTAAATAAATACCTTTATTTTAACGATAAAGATCCATAATTATTAACAGTTCAGATAATTATGAACGATAGCGCATGTACTTTCAGCGTGTAAATCGTACGACAAATTGTTTTATGTAGAATATAATAATCCGTTACGCGAAAAAGTGGTGCGACCTCGTGCAGATGTATCTTAGCTTACGATTTTACGAGCTGGAAGCTCGTAGCAGTTGCGGGCATAGCAACCCACTTACGGACAAAGCTGTCGGATCATCCATACATGGCTGCACGTTAACCATGCGCTTTTCCTCCGCTATGAATACCCTGCTCCTCCTCTGTTGCCTCGTTCCTCCTCATCGAGGAAATCCTCGATACGTCATCGTATCCTCAGAAATACCTCGCGAACGATGTTCTACGAAATCGTAAGAACTAACATACACGTAAGTTAACAACGTATTCTTCGGGAACGTAACGCCATACCACCATATTTCTCAAAGAAAAACACGAAGAAATCCCAATTTCAACCGAATCTACGACTTGCATGGAAGATGGAAACGGAAGATTCGACAAGGGAATAGGAGAGAAAAGAGCAGACGCAGCCGCGAGTCGATGGTACGAGTGGTCGTGGCCAGTGCTAGTCAGACCGGCAGGCGGTAGGTACGAGTAAACGCTACCAACCATACAGCTGATGTTCGTTCGATCAATACGGGGCGTTGCGGCACGAAACGCTATAGAGTATGTCACGTGGCTTAGCCCGTCCCATTCCGAGTCCGCGGCACCTTTCCACGCTGCACCCCCCTCTATTTTCCCCTCTTTCTTCTTTACCGATCCTTCTTATTTTTCTTCTTCTTTTTCTTTACCCTTTGCAGGATACTTTTCCCAACCCGATAGCATCCTTTCCTGGCACACGAAACTCGCCACGGAATTTTCTCCACCGACTTTCCCCCTTTGCACAAATACGCGCGCGCGGACCGCAACAGGCACGCGCCTCCTGCCTTTCCTCGCAGTTTTACCGATTAAACGCTTATCTTTCTGACGGAGACATATATCGCGTGTCGCCTCGTCTCGCTGTCCTCTTCGTTCTTCGTATTGGACCACGTTCACTGTGGCACTCGGACGAATTGGCGTTCCGACGAATGAATGAGTGCGACACTGGGCTTACGCTCATAAATAAAGCAGTTATTGAGCTATGAGTTCGTACGCATTTGTTGAGAAATTTGAAGAAATGTACGCGGGATTTGCATAAAACGCGGAGATTCGCATAAAATATGTAAAACGTAGAGAATAGAGGGGAAGAGTATTCGATGTGCGAAGCGAGTCTTTGCTCGGCTCCCACTTTCTCATTTGCGTTTATGAAAATACGAATTAGCATACGAAATCCGTAGTCTACTCAGAAAAATCTACATATACATGTTTCATTGCATCGACGTATCGAGCTCGTGCGAGCGTCGCTTCGTCCAAATATGTATCCGATGTACGTAACCATAGCGTTGAGCGGTTGTGATTCGATTCGAACGAGGCGCGACGTCCTCGATTTGGATTGAAACATTTGGCGACGACGCCAGTCGTTAAGTTCGCGAATCATCGTGACCAATTACTTCGACCCTCGGCGAAATTCTTCCTTTGTTCGTACGTAGTCGTGTGCAGAGCGCGGATCAATAAGGTTTCCGCGAAAGGATCTAGAAGCAGAAGGATGGTCCTTCGGAAATTACCGAGAGACAGTATCTAGCACAACAGACACGAAGACGCCAGCGAAACTCCCACGCCTTTCCGGCTCGTCGCCCGATCTGGGACGGTCGCGTAATATTTTGAGTAACGCAATTTCTACGAAAGCTTTCGTTCAATTCCTGTAATTACGGAACGGCGAACTACGTGATATTCAAAGACGAGACGAACGAGAACATTCTCTCCTCTTTCGCAGACTGTTTTTTTTTTTTTTTTTTTTGCTTCCCCAACGAGGCTGCGCGCAAATAACGCGTCTCCTCGAGTTCCCTTAACATTTCCCAAGGAGATGTAAAAATACTTTACCTCTTCGTGTTTCTACGTGAACAAATCGCAGAATTTGCGCTTCATCGTTGGTTCGATGTGGTCGCACGATTTTTTAATAGGAAATTAGAATCGCGCGCAGAATTCCACTTCTTCGAATGCAACACGCACGCTACTATATGGCACGTACATGGTGCAACAGAGAACAACTCCGTACGGAAATGTACATTTAAAAACAATGAAAAGTATTGCTGCAGCTCTCTGAAACGGAATGACTGTCTTCTTTTTTTTAAATTCGACCCAAGGACTTGGTTTTTTTTTAAGTTAGAAAGTTCGCTAGACGACGTGGAAAACAATTTGTGAAAAAATTACAGCTGGTCGGAATCGCGAAGAAAATAATGCAAGCATTCCTTTTACGACTGTTCTTTATCCGATTCTACAATGAAAGTTTAAAAAGTGCACTTTATGCATTTATGTCCGTCATATACACGCTGAAAATCTCATCGAAATCGGTTGTTGCACGAGCAAGCAACAGGCATCGAAAGATGAACAAAACTGAAGATTTATTACAGCTATGAACCAAAAACCGTAGAGAATTGGCATTTTCGTCATTTTTAACCAATCGCAGCCCATGGCAACGTTAATTGGTTTACTGAATCTGCGGTAATTAAATACCTCGTTATTTGAATACGCTCGCACCTCTCGACTTTAATAAAGCGTAAAATATCGAAAGTCTCGAGCAATTGTAATTCAACGAAGAGACTGTAACAACGCGATAAACATTTCACGGCTTGCTTCTTTTCCTCTGTCAGCACCGTTCGTTGTTACAACGTCGCGATAACGTCACAAATAGCTTTCGCCTATCGTAGAAATATACACGGTGTGCGTCAAGTCTGTAGGGAAGATATTCGGATCTTTACGATGCGCCAAACTCCCGTTCGAAAAGCAGCCTGCGGGAACTTGACGATACATTTTATCGACGACCACTTTTTCCCCGATCCGCTTAAACACGGAATCTCCTATATTTTGCCAGCCACAAGGAAGTCGATAACATCACGCAAAGGTGAAGGTGCTGAATTAACTAGCTAGGTTAAGGACGAGATTTCAGCTTCTTGAAAGCGGGTCGCGGCAATTTCACCGTGAACCACTAAACCAGTTATTCCTTGAATTTTTTACGCGATAAACGCGTTCATTTGTACCCCACGGCGCGGTCAGTTTCGTCACGACATCGTTTATTAACACGACAAACTCTCGCTTCGCCTCGAGAGAAAGATTTGCTGGAATTTCTATTAACTTTTTAATCGAGGAGGTCATGTTAACTCGCCATTCGGATTGCTAATTTCTTCGAGATAATATTTTCTCTATTTGGGTTTCTTTGGGACCTCACGTCGCTTCGTTTCTTTCATAAATAAATTACGTCGTATTTACGCTGGATGGTTACAAAGTCGAGAACACGAACAAGTCACATTTTCTATTCTTTTTTAATTCGGAACATTTCAACGGTCAAACAATTTCATACTATCAGAAAATTGTCTTTAAATTTCTTAAAAAATATTCAAACCTCGTCGTAATACAAAAATGTTCCTCGTATTAACAATTGTACTTTTGTTATAAAGTTTCATCGGTTTATCGAGGCTTTTTGAAAAGAATTACTATGTTTGAACCTATGCAAGAAGTTCTTCTCGCCTTCCGTTATGTCGTATTAAAATATAATAAAATTAAAAATAAAATTGAAGTATAAAATAAGATTAAAATGAGACAGGCAACGAAGATTTACATATCAGATTTTCCTCTTATGATCTGCAATTATAAAAACTAAGACTAATTCGAGCCATTAAGACTTAACGTTAACGTTCTGTTAACTTGGCATTTCATTTTCAAATTTCTAAATCTTCAAATCTTCAAATTTTCAATCTCGCAAGCTCTCCAACTTTCAATCTTACGAATTTACAAATTTACAGACCTCCCTCCGAATTTCTTGCCGTGCGCTAATATTGTGTTCCACATATTTCTCTGTCTCTTCTTAATGGGTTCAAGAAAATCGATTTGTCTTTATTACCTTTTAATTCGATGAAATATAGGAGGCTTTGCTTAAGGGATCACCCAGTTAACGGATCAACACGTTCGAAATGCACAACTCTACGATCATCACGGACCTATTGATTGACTTTTCGCATCATCAAGACGTTCGTTCGAGGAGTAACTTCCTTCCATGACTTCCGCTACTTATCTACGAGTTGCCCAGTTTCCTGGCACAAACGACGAAACGGACAATTTTCACACCAACAGGCAATCACCGTCGTTACCGATCAATTCCATCGACACACGCGATATCATAAGAATGGACGTCGAATCAAATCGACCGTCGATTGATTTTATCCTGTGATACAAAACAGACCTGACCATAGGTGTAGCTTCTTGTGTAACTTACCGTCTTATTGCCCGGTCTAGTCCAGAAACTTTCACATCGAGTTTGGAAAGTAAGAAACGAGCCGATAGGAAAGAAGTGTAACTTAAAATACGGTTTTTCTAACTTTCTTACGCTTCTCGCGTCACGTACGATTAACTAGCTACTGAGATTAGTTACGAAGCTATTTGTCGAGTAATTGAGTCTTTATCTCTGGTAATTAAGTTACTGTGACGTTTTTATTACACTTTATAATTGTACACTCGTAAAAAATTGCCATGGCAGGCTCGTAGGCGTTTTCATTTGAATCGATGCTCTGTAGAATGAATTAAAAATCACGTTCATAGCTCGATCAGACGGAGGAACGTTTGATTCATTTTCCAATTAATCCTGTTGCGCTCCTCGAATTTTCATGTTTCATTTTACTTCGAATGTCTTAGGAAAGAAAGAATAGTCGGAGATGTTTGGAGAAAGAATAATTTCGCGTAAAACTGCAATTGATTGACCGTCAACGTCTGCAGATTTCACGGCACCCAATTTCGTTTTTACGAGCTTTCCCGGAAGAAATAATGCATGCGAATAAGCCTCGAACGATCCCATAACTGTGGCACAAGTTCCTGCAGAAATTAGAGCAATGCAGCCGCAATGGAACATCTCGTGGAAAGAGTTCGCCTTTATGAAACGGAAAATGAACAACGTCTAGGAGATGTGGTATTTCGTACATAGCGTCGATGAATCTTCGAGATTTGTAGTTTATTGTAAAGAAAAATAATAAAATAAAGAAGAACCGTGGTAATGTAATAACATTTGCAAAAATCGCTGTAAAACATCTACTAATTGAATATGCAAAATTTCGAAGCTCAACTTTCCAAGCAACCTCAACATGATCCTATATGAAAGGGAAGAAATAAAACGACTGTTGTAGTTTCTAAAAGACGCGCACCTTCCCAACTAATTTAGCCGCACTTGCTACAACTGACACGTGTTACGAGTATAATAATTATTGTTACGTCGGCCGACTCTCTACCTAGACCAGATCACACGTCGCGGGCAGGATGGCAGCCAGATATCTTCACATCCTTACCGCGTACCCTCAATAGTCTCAAGTACCCTCCATAAAACTCAGGCATTTTCTAGTTAAGGTCCTTCAGACCGAACAAATATTCTTTCATTGAATAGTTTATTGTCTACTACGGGAAGATACGGGAAAGTTGGTTTTTGTCACGTTCAGTATCTTCCTCAAGCTACTTTTTCTCGAGAGCGGCTAAGACCCTTCCTAGTCCACCAGCTGCCTTATTATCCAATCAGAGGCAATATCTATTGCCCTCACTTTCCTAGCCAAAATTGTCATCAATAAATCCGATGGTTTCGTGCGCTAGCCACACCCATCCTTAGCGTTCCTCTGGCACAGCATCATTACAGAACTCCACTGATTTTCCACCTTTCGAACGGTCAACACCTTTGACCGAGTTTCCACCTTTAGATCAGTCACCTACTTAACTTATGCATACGCACCAGCGTAACTATATTCATTGCAAAATTGCTGGAATAAACTGTAACTTATATTTTGTTATAACCAGTGTCATATTCATTTTAACTACCTCTATTATCCTAACCGAAATGGGGGATCGGTCATTTCGTGGCGTCGGTCGTCTAATCGTAACGGGAATTCACGACTCCCGTTGACGTGCTTCTTCGCGATCGCGTCTCTCCGCGAGTGAATGAACCAATTATTATACAAGTATATAAGTGTAGTAACTTACAAATGTGTTGTGTTTTATCTAGAGCAAGGACAAGAAAGGATGGTTTATTTGTACAAGCAATACTCGAAACAAAACTGACTACAATATCGGCGTACGTCTTAACACTCGGCTTCCAACTCCTCAACTGCCCAACTCAACCGCCTTAACTCAACTGCTCAAACTCAACTGCACAAACTCAACTGCTCAGACTCAACTGTTCAAACTCAACTGCTACAACCCAACTGCTCAGACTCAACTGTTCAGACTCAACTGCTACAACCCAACTGCTCAAACTCAACTGCTCAGACTCAACTGCTCAGACTCAACTGTTCAAACTCAACTGCTACAACCCAACTGCTCAAACTCAACTGCTCAGACTCAACTGCTCAGACTCAACTGCTCAGACTCAACTGTTCAAACTCAACTGTTCAAACTCAACTGCTACAACCCAACTGCTCAAACTCAACTCACTAACTCAACTGCTCAAATCCAACTGCTACAACTCAACTGACTCTACTTAACTGACTAACGTCTTCCGTCCCACGATTTTCGTATCCTTCCTTATATTCTACCAGATGTTCCTGACCCATTCTCAGGTACATCCCTTTCAATTACTCAATGTTGTAAAGGGCCACAGGTATGACCCATCCTCACTCCCTCACTCTCTTTACAACAGGCCTAGTGTATACCCCCCTTTTCCCGATACTACGTAAGTTATATATAAGTTACGAGTATATAAATGTAAAAACTAATACAATTTAAATATTCTATAATATTATTATTCTATAATTAATTTTATCTTTTAGTATTATTATTAATATTATTCTATACGTCTGAGACACAATTGTACGCAAACTAATAATCGTGAATAATCCTCAGAAGCGAAGAGACGCCAAATAGATAAATAAAAGAAGAAACTAAGTAAAAGATATTAACAATAGAAGAAATTGTTAACTATTTAAACACATTCGCGACTCATGAGACACTCTATAGAAGCTTACCTTAACGTGAGATATGTGGCTGGTCGCAATGGACGAGGCAGGCTGTTGCTATTCGTTGTGCAGGTTTTTACTTCAACTCTCACGGACTCTCATCTTCCTGCTTACCACTTCTCGTTCGCTTTCGCGGGCAAAAGATCCTTTCGGTGGCTCGTGTATCACTTTAACGTCCACCGCTGGCAACTGTCATCTAGAAGAAATGTAAAATGTCGAGGTGTAACATCTTTAAGAAACTTCGCTGCTTGCAGGTTTAACAAGTTTTCACCAAGCGTAGATTAATTGTTCGCACGATATAACGTCTTTCTCACTTATCAAGTATAACAGCTACTTATGTACAAGTAAGAATAGGGAAAAATAATAATTACAGGATGGAAGTTGGTCGTTTTCGATTCGCTGATTTTAGAAACTTTTGCGTCAACGAACATCCCGTGTACGCTACTGCTCAACGCTATTCACACACTTGCTTCTTATCTTATTCCTTTAGGCCATGTATTTTAACTACGAGATTACCAACAAATCAAATTGCAATGGTTTTATTTTTTAGTTATTAATGGTTTCTTTCTTTTAATAGTTTTATCACCATAGTATATAGTATATGCTATAACACCATTGAATTGACTTTTCAAAGTCAATATACGATAATGAAATTGACGTTTACAAGTGTCGAACTTTATAAAAATATTTTGCTACTCGATGAACTTGTTATTCTTGGGCTTCTTAATTTTTTAATTAGAAGCCGAAAGAAGATTTTTCAAACATACAGAAAGATAACATAATATATAATATTAGGTCGTTCCAAAAGTTTCTTTCGCTTTATAATGAAATAATAGATGCATAACATATTTTATTTTACATTATGTTTTACAAAATGGATCATACATAATTCATAAAATAATATAAAACAAAAAACATTGTGCATCTATTATTTCCGTGTAAAACAATAGAAACTTTTGGGACAATCTAATATAATATAATATAATGTATACAGGGTGGGACAGATAAAGTCACAAGCTGCTTTCTCTGAAATTATTGCAAATATCAACTAGAAATTTTCAGATGCAAGAAGGTGCAGTGGTGATAAGATTTTAGGCTGCAAAATATTGTGGGGTGAGTTTATTAAGAATAGAAAAGACACCAACCCTTTTGGATTTTTTTTTTTTTTTTTTTTATTGGATGACAAATTTTCCGATATCCGGACAGATGCCACCAAACTTAACCATTTTTATCAAAAGTATCACTCTTTTTTTTTTTTACTTTCCACAGTTAAGCAGAAAATATGTTACGCGAGGGGAGCTCCATGAAAGTGTCGGAAGATATCAAAAGAAATGTATTCTGGTTTGAAAATTATTTTATTAGATGCTGAAAAAGTTTGCTTCCAAACGCATATTCATTCTTGCGGTAATAGTTTCGCGAACATTCAATAACATTGCTGTAGTTATGGATTTACACGCGGCGTGAATTCTTCTTTACATATCGTCTTTCGTAGTTGGTGCCGTTGCGGGTAGCTTTTCCTTTACGTAACCCCGCAAAAAAGACTCAATTCGCGGTAAACCAGGTGACTTACATGGAAAATAATTTCCAGAGCAGAATACATTCCTTCCAATATCTTTCGACACGTTCATGGGGTTCGCTCGCGTAAAGTATTTCCCGCTACAACTCCTCGGCCAAGCAAAATGAAAAAGAATTCCATAGCTAAAAGTTTGTTAGCTTTGATCACATCTGTTCGAACATCAAAAAAATTAATATGCCATTCTATTAAAGAAAATATGGGATTAGCATGCTTTGCACCCTTAAGAAACTCACCCCTACAGTATCTTACACCCTAAAATGCTAACCCCTCTGTAGCATTTAACACCGGAAAATTGCTAGTTGATATCAGCAATAACTTTGGAGAGAACAGCCCGTATAACACTTTATCTGCCCCACCCTGTATACAGGGTGTTCCACATCTCAATTGGCAAGCGTTGCCAACATGTTTAGAAGGCCATTTCGAGCAAAAAATGTTGCGTGCACCATAGGTCGATTTGTGTTCGTTTTCGAGATATGGAAAGGACAGTATACCACCACAAATAGTCAGATACACTCAAGTTACTTGGCTCTTAATGTTAATCATTTATTTTATTATTCTTTTTCGTTTGTTTATATTTAAGTCTGTTTTGATTTATTTACATAAATTGTTCAAAATAATCATAGATATACACCCATGGTGTATATAACAATTTTTGCCGTTGCTCTGCCCCCAAACATGTTGGCAAAGTTTGTCAGTTGATATCTGGAACGTCCTGTATAGCAAACGGTAAAATATATTATCGCTATGCCTTGAAGGTCCTTTAGATCGATAGGCTGGCGAATTCACAAGAAACATAGTAGATGTAGCTGCTAACTATTACTATTTTGTCATTAATTCGTATACTTTGCGGAGATATGCGTGCTATTCCTATGAGCTGATTCTTATGAGCAACGCGGTATAGAATTGCTTTCAGTTTCGGAACATCGCAACGCTAAGTCGCGCCAGCTTTCTCGGAATTGCCACTGACCAGCCATCAGGGTGTTGCCAGCAACGTTAGTAACAATCAACGTTCAACCTTGGCCCCGTGGCCCGATTCGTGTACGCCGCGTGTTGAACCATTCTAACTAACCATTCGTTACGTCTTCCTAACCAGAAGATTATGAACAATCAGACGATTCCTTCTTTAATTTCTCCAATTTCACTGTTTGAAATGGTTCCCATCCTTTCGAGAAATACAGAAAGCCCGTTGAAAAAAAAAAAAAAAAAAAAACGGCCTTCTTTGTTTTACAAAAGGCTGAAATAATCCTCTTTAGGGAGAGTTGCAAGTTTGTCGAATAATTACTCCGTTGGACAACCTATTTCCCTCAGCTGACTCGGGTCAAACAAAAACAGGACGGCTTTCAGTCCCTTTCGAAGTTGGGTCGAGCTGCATTCAAAAGGCCTGACAAAAAATTTGTCAAAGTTTTTTCATTATTCTAAATCTCTCGGAAGTCAGTGCGAGAAGGACTTTCGTTCCTGGCTGTCGAACTTTCTCGGCGTGTTGTTGAGAAGCTCGAATCATCTAAAGGATTTAACGCGAATTCAGTGGAAATGAAGGTTCGATCGAGTCAGTTAGTCCATAGCAAGATATCGATGTTGTTCGAGTTAAATTTCAACTTCGTGGTAGAAGATTAATATTTATACCGTACCTTAGACATCTGTTTTCTCCGAACTTTCTCGAGAGGTAAATGCTCTTTTAAAATAACCGAATACTGTAATCCTCTTTCTCTTGTTGAGAACCGAGTCAATACACTGCTACTTTTCATAAAATGATAAATAAGCTCTATGCAAAGTTTAAATTCCATAAAGGTGTTTTCATACTTTCAAGGTGTAGAGGCGTCGTATAGACCGTGGCAGTTGTAGTCGCTGGTGTAGAGGTCGCTGCGGGGGTAGGAGTCGCTCTTCTTCTGTTTGTATCGCGGAAGAAAATATCGGACTCCGGTCGCCGGGATTTGAACCCGAGTTCCGAACGTTCGTAACCTAAGGCGCTAACCACTGCGCTGCCGTCGTCCGACTCTAGTTAGCGTCGAGTGGTGGTGTTTTGACTGTCGAGTGCCCCCACAAAGGTAAATACAAATTTCATAAAAATAATGCAGCCATTCGACCAAAGAAAATGTACTCGAGACAGCGGCTACAAAAGGTATTTGCACGTCATTGTATCTACCATATTATAGCATTTACGATCTGATTAATTAGGTCAAAGTATAATATATTAAAGCTCGTATTATTTGATACCGGTCTCATACAGCTACAAAATTTGATACCATGAAAATGAAATGTAGAACACGATAAAAAGACTGAAAATTAAAAGAACGATACTTTTTGTAGCCATATACATGCGCATACATTCACCACAGATCTATAGGCCCTTTCTTTTTCAAGGAAGCTCGTCAATTATTTACTAAAGTCCAGCGACAACGTGGTGGATTCTTTATCGCGAGAATCGAAAAAGCGACGTTAAAAGCGCTTGCTCGCATCGGCGAATAATAATTTATTTATTGGCCAGTTTGAACGGATGGACGTATAAAATGCGTACTCGACACGACGACGGCGACAGCATCGGTGTTGGACTCGGCGTCGACGTCGACGTGTCATAAGCACGTGAATATTAAACGATGGACAACAGAGTCACGGAACATCGTGGTGTATTAACGTCTGCCTAACCTGTTCGCGTTGGAAATATCGCGTGTACCAGCACCATATGCGTTAATGCCGTTAAAGGACTGGGAACTCGGATCGCTGGCTGATCTATGCTCGACCTCCATCCCTAAAAATTCCTGTTCTTCGCAAATTCAGTTTGATATACAGTCTGTCACACAAGAGCGTGTCTGCGATATCTGCGAAACCTGACACCTAATCAGAATGAGATAAAAAGAATGTAAACAAACGAAAACTTCTCTAATACGCGTTGCTGAATACCTTTCAGTTTCATTTGAAACAGTGAAAGGAACAGAGCTTTTTAATATGAGTGCCGCGTACGCGAAACGTCGAAAATCGTCTGGCATGGGCGAATGAAAACAGAGATCGTGATTGGAGTAATATAATATTCACTGATGAATCTTCGTTTTGGGCATGGTGTCCTATTAGGCAAGCTGAGAGGAAGACGTATCACAAAAATAAGAACACTTGTACATCACATTCGAAAGATATGGAGGTCGTTACCAGAATCCTACGCTCAAAAATTAGTCGAGAGTATGCCGAAACGATGTCAAGCTATAATCGCTAATGGAGGAGATTGGACACCCTACTGTAATAGCGTATTAGTGTTTTAGATGTAGATTCAATTCATATAAATTTTTTTACAAATATATAAATATTTACAGAAATATCGCAGACACGCTCTTGTGTGACAGACTGTATGTGTATTTGTCGGATTAACATTATGATTAGGGTTAGGGGCGTGTAATGAATATTCTCTGGAATTAGCCATCGTGGTTACGTAATAGAGAAAGTATCTACTCGTACGGATATGATCATTACAGAATTTGACAAGTAACCGTGGTAACTAGATACTCGAGATACTAATGACAATGATCCTAAGTTCGATAACGAATCCGCGGTCAACGGGACAACGAATATACCCTCTTCAAAAAGTCTAAGTCAAACTCCGAAATATCCACCGATCGCAAAGACACCTTCCACTCGCGGACGAGATCATACAAGAATGTCTCTCTCCGTCAACGTGATGCTGCAGAGGTAAACTATGACGGGGTGTGTCTCAGGGCACGAGATCATCGGATTCGTCGAGGACGACCTTCGTTCAGGAAGTGAGGGAAATAGACGTTGCCGTTAATTGGCTAATTTCTGTATTGGTGGTCCGAAAGGGATACTAGCCGTTCTTGGAAGAACGTTGCTGGCGGGAAGTGTTCCACGTGGGGAAACCCGATCCCCGGCATCCTCGCGTCTAAAGGTTCTATTGTTTAGGTAAGATCCGAGTAATTTGTAGATTTGTTTTGGAAATTGCTTTTTGATTGTTTGAAGGAGTTTTTCGTGGTTAACTTTGTCGAATGCTTTTTCGATGTCCATAAAGAGTGCCGTGCAATATTGTTTTGTTTCCAGTGCCTGTAAGATTTCATTCACGAGTCTGTGCATTTGTTCTATTGTGGAGTGTTTATTTCTGAATCCAAATTGATGGTCCGGTATTAATTTTTCTTTTTCTATTATTGGTTTTAGGCGGTTATATATTACTTTTCCCAGCAGTTTGGAGAACGCAGGTAGTAACGATATTGGCCTGTAAGATGCAGTTAGGTGTGGGTTTTTGTTTGGTTTGGGTAACATTACGGTCTGTGCTATTTTCCATAGTGTAGGAAAGTACTGTATTCTTAGAATTGCGTTAAATATTATTGTTGTTAGTCTTATTGCCTTTGGGGGAAGGTTTTTTAAGATTTTTGTTGGAAACGTATTAACCGATTTTATACGCGTATATTATATACGTATATAGAGGGTGGGGCGGATGAAGTATTGAAGCCGTTTCCGCCGAAGTCATCGACTTGAAATTTTTAGACGCTTGAACGATACAGACGGGCTAACATTTCAGCACGATAAAACAATGTAGTGGTGAGTTTCTTAATTAAGAGTTTTCATGTTCGGACAGATGTTATCCAACTTGATAACTTCTTCCTAGAGCATCTTTTTTTCCATAGTTAAGAAGGAAATACCTTGCGCAAGGAAATCTCCATGAAAGCGTTGAAAGATATCAAAGGAAATGTATTCTGCTTTGAAAATTATTTTAATGGATGTTTCAAGACTTTCACGCACACATATTTATTCTTGCGATGGTATTAGGTCGTTCGAAAAGTTTCTTTCGTTTTATAAGGAAACAGTGGATGCACAACATTTTCAGTTTTATATTATTTTGTCGAATTGATCCATATTGTTCTATCAAAATAAAGATTACAACGTTCGACAGATTAGGTTTCATGTTTGTATAAATATGCGTCGTTGTAAAAGACGTGCTTGTAAAAGAAAGACACTTTCCGGACGACCTCATAGCTTCACCGGCTATATTTGATAACATCGATGATATTAGGAATTTACACGTGGCGCGAATTACTCCTTTCATATTCTATTTCGTAGTTGGCGCCGTTGCAATTGTCACGTAAAAAAGGGAAAAACTTCCGTAAAAAAACTTTATTTCTAGAGAGTGAGTGACTCTCGAATACCACTTACAATCTCGTCACAACGTACAGCTATCGGTTTCAAACTTAGACTAGTTGGCCAGTGAATAGTCGAGGGTTGTATACTGTGGGAAAGCGATGAAAATGTTGGTGGGGACATATTTTCTTGGAAGTTCCCTATCAGGGAGGCAATGTGTTAAATGTCTGGAGAATGTCTAGAGGTGGCCCTTCACGGTGACGTCCGGCTTGAGAGTTTTGGGGTTACACAATCACTGCAAATACTTTTTGTAGTCACCGCGATTCTACAGTGCCATGAATACTTTGTTGTACATGACGTCGTATATGACGCACATACCGCACATGTAAACATTTCTATAAGCGTTCGAGTAAGTGTTTCCGTGAGCCACGTACATTGTGACGAAAAGTATTATCTCTTTCTCTGCGAGATTCTATCGTTTCGGTTCGCGTGTAAACCAGTTACGCACGTTTTAGAACATCCAGTTGGTTCGTGTCGTCCAGCTGAGAAATAAGGTTAACGTGTCGAATATGAAGTAACTTGCGTGGTTATTTCTACGAAAACTGTACAAGTAGCGTAATAAACGTAAACATAGCTTTGCAACTTTTCCATAGAAGAAATTGAAATGATTACTACTTATAGGCGACTCAAAGTTTCCCGCTTCGCCTACGATTTACATTTGCCTACTCTACTGCTACAAACACTATAGTTGAAACCGCGAAGATTAGCGAATGCGGTATACTTATTATATGAAAGGAAAGAAAAAGAGAAAGTATAATAGGCGTTCTCCAACTGTCGTAAATTTAATTAAGACATTGTACGATAGATTCAGAGATGAATAATACGAAATTGTTACAAGCAAAACGTTACAAGGGTCGATGAAATTATGTGGTGGAAAGGAGAATCGTCGACCAGTGGCATCGATCGAGCATGCTATTTTCGTATATGTGTCCCTTTTCCGTAATAACGAGACTAATGTTATGAAAAAGCATTCGTCTAGACTCTGCACGTTCCCTGTAGATCGATGCCATTAAGTTTTTGAGTTTTGTAAATGTTTCAAATCAATTCTTTTAAAATACAATTCTCTGTCGTCTGTTTATAATATATATTACCGTATCGTAGGAAAAATACGTAGGTAAAAATACGTAGATAGACAGACGTATGTGTGTTAGTAGAAGTACGTAGCACTATGCATACGCACTATGCGACAGTTTTGTACCTTGGCACCGTTTCCTCGTCACACGATGCACACGTACACGCTCACGACGCGAATATCGTTCGCGTGAACAACCGTCCAAAGCCGAGCAAACTCGAGCATTTTCGAGTGTACTAAGGTTGAAGAATATAACGCGACTTTTTATCGCGCGACGACTCTGTGTTCCGTCGGCCAGTAGCAACGGAGTTTTCACTGGAAAACAAAATGTTCCATCTTTTTTTTATTCATGCTGATTTGAAAAGCATTTGATCGAAATGTGTATAAAACACCAGGGTAGAGCATACAACTTCTCACAAAGTTGTTAACGATGTGCAAAACTTTCCAAATGGTTACACTCTTCATCTTACATTCCAGGGACGATATTTTAAAGAACTTTAAATAACGTGCCGCGGCTAGTCGTACTGTGTTACTCGCCTTTCGTGCTCAAAATATTATTCTTCGACGCGTAAATTAATTTAGAAGATACGATATTCCTACGTAGCGAGTTGGCCAAAAATTTGTCCACGAATCTGTGCGATTATGGACGCGTGTTTCGCGTGTTCTTCAACAAGAGCGTTCCGCTCGTAATGCACAGCTGCTCGATAACTACACGCTAGTGTCACACACTTAAGAAGACCACCCGCTCGGTAACCAGCTCGACCGAACACCCCGCATGCTACATCTGTTGAAACAATAACAAAGCCCCCTCCAAAGGGACTAGACCCTCGGTAGAAGGACCTTCCAAAAAGCAGCGCTAAAACAGTCCGTCGTAACATCTCGAGTCAGTCTGTTCTGATATTCCAAACCACAATATTGTAACCGTCACTCAGTTGGATTTTTGCAATAAATGTCATTGTCGCATACGAAGTTCTAGTTTCTTCACCCCATTCGTGAAAGAATCATTTCGTTCGAACCGCGACGCGAGGAAATCACCGGCGATCGGTTAATTTCGTGATCTCTTGTGTCTCCGAGGTGACACTAGCATCGATAAAAAGAAGAAGGAAAATTAAAAGGATGGAAATACTGTACCTTGAGCTTAGAACGTTATGATTTACAACCTTACGCAATACCTTAGAAATGCTTTGAAAACGTAGAAACTGTGGGAGACACGCGCCGGAAACCTTTGAAATCTTATTTGTAACGTAAACTCGATTTCAATCGCCTTTAGCAACTCCTTCGATGGAATTCTTCGTCTTGTATCGATGAACTTTGCAGGTCCGGCGAGCATTCGATATGAACAAGCCCGATACACGACTTTTCCGAGGTGTCATTAGGTGGTATTGACAAAATCCGCAACCACTTTGTTGCCAAACCAATAACTCCAGCTAGAGCTCTCTATAATTTGAATGTAAAGACAGTTTAATGAAAAATAAACGATAGAATCTTTCGAACGATGACGTATATTAGAAAAAAATAGGAAGCATGATGTACGACATTGATCAAACCGAAGGGAAGAAGCAATTTAATCGTGAGAACGATCGCACCTGTTTGACCCTAGCTAGCTTTCCCCATCAACAGGATCCACTAGGTCTCTTTCCGCTTCGACATTGTTTTCCATTGAAATTCCATTTCTAAGCTAATTTTAGAACAGTAGGCCGTAACAGTTGGGTGTACGAGCTGTCTACCCACGATGCCAATTGTCCATTGCTCTACTTACCTCTATCAAGTTCCGCGCGCGGTTCTTCCACCAACTTGCTTGCCTCGATCATTTTCTGATCAATTGCGTTCTGATAGCTACGATAGCCAACGATTCTCACGATTATCCCGAGCCGCTCTCTAGATCCGCTAAAAAATAAATCGAGCCAACACTCGAGCAACGCGCAAGCTACGATCTGAGAGCACGTGATGATAACGAGCGATCGATGATGAAATTCAATTCTCGGTTCAAGTGAAAGTAGGAGCCATGCGTCTGGAAAATGATGCGGCGGATTTGCCCCGGGGAACCTTGGATACATATAGCTACGTACGTGTTACACGGATATAAATACACGTTTAATCTAATTTCGATCTATCGATTTTCAACTTTGTTTCGCGACTCTGTTTCATTTTATAGATTGCGATACACGGTGTCGATGGTGATCGTATAAAAAGGGGAATAAGTGGAGGAA
Organism: Bombus campestris; assembly: GCA_905333015.3. Taxonomy (NCBI): domain Eukaryota; kingdom Metazoa; phylum Arthropoda; class Insecta; order Hymenoptera; family Apidae; genus Bombus; species Bombus campestris. The sequence continues at coordinate 10,907,043 of HG995135.1, forward strand.
AAATTCGACCGACTTTAGGTTCACGTGTCGCGGCCGTCGCGTTTTTCACTGCAATCTTCAACGATCTAACTAAGAACCTCTGGAAAACTGATAAGGTTCGAGTCAATATTCCGTGCATATTATGATTATGGCTGATCACGTGAAATATCGTTTATGGTGCAATTATATTCGCAACGAAAATTATTCAGCAGCGCAATTATTTCCCATGTAATTTATCATTAAGATTATCCCTCTGAGAAACAGAGATACCGTTATGGCATTTTAATCGAGTTTTAATTTCGTGTAACAATTGGAGAAGACAAGGAAATAGGAAATTGTCTAGTTAAGTAGAGAAAAAGATAAATTCTTTTAGGACCGTGTAGCTTTACGATCGTCGACGCTTCATTGAAAAGTAGGCGAATAATATCGACGGTCAACGATGCAAATAAATTTAATTGAGAAAATTCAGATTACATTAAAGTTCTTTTCGTTTATGAAAAGGAGACCAATGCCCAGCCAATAATTCGCGAGTTAAACGATCCACGTTCTAATTCTAAACAGATATAAATTATTTATTTTGACTGAATATCAATGTCTGTCTCCGATAACGCGGGTTTGAATTACGATATCGAAGAAAACATCAAGTATACGGGGAAGAGGCCCTGGAGACCGCTAGATTTCATCGAGATCGACTTATTCCCGATATAGCCGAGTCTTATTAAAATCTTATCAAGTTAAACGATTCAACCGATCGACGATAAATTCTGTAATTGCGATATTAATGACGCATCAATTTTAGCCTAATGAAATTCAATTTAATTATTCCCCGATAATCAATAATCATTCACGCTTTTTATCGAGTGTTTTGACTGAAAGATATACATATAACAAGCATAATCACATCCATTCACGAAAGCTGCAAGCTTAAAAGCAATCTGACGCCGATCAACGCTGCGTCCAATAATATCCCATCAAGCATCGAGCAATGAAATAATTGTGTAAATGTAGGGAAAATGCAATATTATTCGAAAAAAGAGTACACGAGGCAACTTATTGTTTTGACAAAGTACAAGAAACGTATACAATTTCTAGCAATAGAATTTCTGTAGTTTAAAAAAGAATAGTCGATTTCCTAAAACTTCTTCAAATTCTATCTATCTGGATGTAAATGGAAAAAGAGATAGTGGGGAAAAAATATAAAATTATAATACAATAGAAGTAATGTAATGAGAATTTAATAGAATTTAACGCGTGCGAGTTCGGTGTAAATTAGCTACGAAGTAATTATAAATGAAATATCGCTTTAACACAATTTTGGTTCTTAATGGGTTAAAAGACACCATATTACGTAGATGTAGCCACCGCTTCCTCACCGCTTTAATTAACACGGAATTTAGCGTGGAAAGAATAAAACGAAGATTCCTTCTTGTTAAGGGACCAAGCTCGAACTCTTTGTAATTTATGGACCGTTGGACCTTCGTGTTGTGCTTAAGACTCGTTCTTTCGCATATATTTTATCGAGAGGACCTTCCATCCCTGACAAGTGCCCACTCGATTGCACGAACCGATACCGTAACGAAGAGATCCGAAGATATTCTTGTACCTAGAGCATCTCTAACTATTCTCGTTCTTCACACTTCACCTCAGTCGCTCGTTTTACAAATCCTTCCGACGTAATAATCCAACTCAACTAATCGCTACTACATTTACAAATACTTGCGTAAAGCTAAAATATCATTTGGCAATCGTATTATTATCTTGTTTGAAAGGTTGTTTAATATATAAGAATGGTAATCTTATCGATTCCGTGTAAGAAAATTAGGTATTTTTTAATCTACATTCATCGCGTCTTTCGATTGCTAATTCCAACAATTCTGAGATTCGTATTGTTATTGTACTTGTAGATATTCGATTTCACGTATATTATACATTGTTTTACGTTAGTGATTCAGACTCGGAGCAGATGTTTCGCAATCTTTCATGCAATTCGCTTCAAACACAAACTTAGGGTAGAAAACTACGACGGTTAACGTAATTATGTAACTGAAAATAGTTTCAACGATTGTTTGCCACGCTCTTGGCAATCCTGCATGAACAAAAAAATTCTGTTCGATTGATCGTTCTCCCCTGATACCTTGGATTAATTGTCATATTTCAAACGAAACCAGTGAATGTCGTAAACACTTGTGAAACCGGTAGTTTATGCTGTAGAAATATCAGCGAAATAAACGAACGGGAAGAAGAAATATTCGGTAAAATCGATGAAATGGATGAAAGATTCGAATATACGGAATGGCCTGGCCTTCGGCAAAGCCATGACACAGTAGTATCTTTCCGTGCCAGTCGGACTAGCTTCCACGGGCATTTTCAATCAGCCTAGCCTAATATTTTTACAAAGACTTTTACAAGCCATTCATACGCATCGTTGATCATTTCAAACGATTTCTAATGCTTTCTGGTCATTGAACGATTACGATATACGAACTGGCTGAATGTAGGCCAAGGTTTTCTGAATAGAGCACGTTCAACTAAATGTGCACCAGGTGGAAACGATATAGGTAGGTCGTAAAGTAAAGTGTTAAGTAGGGTCGCTAATTGATCTAACTGCAGCAGGGGTTATACGCGCTGCACACGCATGCAGGCACCTACGTCAGCCTTTTAAATCAATTGAATACCCCAGGGTAGAAAGCACGATATGTCACATTCCCACCTTTTTTTAAATAAATGCAAAAGAGACCGTAGTCTACTTATGCGAGTGCTTTAAAATAGAATAGCAAAGCGAAAGAAGGTTTATAGTTAGCTAAGCAACTTACTTGCCTATATGCGCGTGTTAGTATAACTTTTGTGTTAGATATTTTACACCATGTTACTGATAGCTATCTATTCCGAAGTATATGTATCATATACATTGGTCGAAGTTTTTATCAGCCACTATATTTTTTGATAAAATCTTATCTAATTATTCCGTTTTGATGACGATGGACATTTTGACCATTGTATCTATTCACTGCTCCTGTCAGATACGATCTTGTTTTGGGACATGACTTTCCAAATTCGCAAAAAACACGCTACAGAGAAGGAAGATCCTTGCGAAAAAGAAGTTCTAGCTTTCCTGAACGATATTATATTGGTTTCTACCAGCTACTATAGGTCGAACGTCTGTCACGCTGACTGTTCACCTTATGGTCGCTAATAAAGTTGAAAATTTCATGCGACCTTAAACTTGCAATTAAACGAAAAAATTTTCCTCTGTAAAATTACACCGCTTTTCTTACCGTTCATACCTAAGCTTGCTTCTGCCGACTACCGTAGCTCAAATTAAGATCTCGGTCTCTGGAGCTTGTAAAACTTCTACTGTTGGCCAATTTTACGATCACGCTATAAGAAACGAAAAGCGAAACTTGGACATCGTGTACGAGTGGCAATTTAGTGTAATAAGGAGCAAGTTGACTATAGAGAAAGAAAATGGGGTTAATAACCCGTTTGAAGAAGCCCTGCTCTACCATTTTACGTGCTCCTTCAAAAACGACTATCCCGTTAAAAAGCAGACATTACGAGATGACACTATAGGGCGGAGATACGTCCCATTATCCCCATAACTGTCTACTCGTAGTTTCCTTCTGTCTTATGTCTTAAAGTTTATGCCGTATTTCTGTAAAGTGGGACAATCACATGTGCATATATGGATATCCTACGTGTAATACGTAGGACATCTTTATTTTATCCCGAACATTGTGCAAAAGAAGCTCGAAACTGTCTTTATCTTTCGTCAGAATTTATCCAGTGTTCTGGACCGATACGTATTTGCATGAACGAGAAAATTTTGTTTGTACAGTGACGAAAGTATTGGCGGAAAGCCGCTTGCTCGAAAATTTCATTGCATTATAGAAAATTTGGATACTTTTTTCCTATAATGTGGGATGTAAAAATACACTCTTGGTGGACGCTTAAATTTTTATTCTACGCAACGGTAATTACAAACTAAATGTTACGACGGCCGACTCTGTACCTAGACCAGGCCATACGCGGCGGACAAGCTGGCAGCCAGATATCTTCACATCCTTACCGCGTACCCTCAATAGTCTCAAGTAGCCTCCATAAACCTTAGGAATTTCTAGCTAAAGGTCCTTCATACCGAACAAACATTCTTTCATCGAATTATATTTCCAAAGCTTATTGTGCATCACAGGTTGACACGAGAAAGTTGGTTCTTCTCACGTACGCGGCCTCCCACTAGCAACTTCATCTCGAGGGCGGCTAGTACCCTTCCTCACCTACCAACCCAGCAAATAACCAATTGACAACGAAGCCTATTTTCCTCTCTCATAACGAAACCTTGTCCTTAACGAATCAACTCGTCTCATGTCCTCGGACCCACCCTCGCTAGCTTTCCTCCGTCACCGCATCATTGCCAAATGCCACTGATTTTCCATCTTTCGAACGGTCAACACCTCTGACCGAGTTCCTACCATTACATCAGTCATATACTCAACTTGTACATACGCAACAGCGTAACTATTCATTACAAGGTTGTTGGAATAAACTGTTAATTATACATTGTTATATCCGTGTCACATTCACTTTAATTACCCCTGTTATCCTAAACGAAATAGGCGATCGATCATTTCGCGGTGTCGATTATCTAATCGTAATGGGAATTTACGACTCCCGTTGACGTGCTTCTTCGCGATCGCGTCTCTCCGCGAGTGAGCGAAACACTAAATTACGTTGAATTTTCCCACCTATTAAGACCTTCCTCGTTTATGCGCTCGTTGCTGTATATTACTCTAGATCAAACAAATACTTTTTTTAACAACGTATCGCAAAAATATTCGATTTACGAATGGAGGTAATACTTGCGAAAGAATTGATGTGTCCAATTTCGGAAATGCCGAAGTGATCGAAATACAATATGTACGAAGTTATATCGAAATTCGTTGTTCTTTACCGGTTGTTACGTCGCGTAAGACGGTCCATGCGACGTCCCTCACGATCTGACCGCCGAGATCCACACACCGTTACACTGACCCTCGATAAACCTAAGGAACCACCATAAACCGAATCTTCTCAGTTTAATTTCTATTCGCATAAGTATTTTCGGTTTATGGATGGTCCTTAAAACAGTCCTTAGGTTTATCGCACGCTCTTATAACTTACGGAGAAAGCGGTTGTTTGTCTATTAAAAATAGCAGGTATTTCCCATTAAAAAGGACACCCATACCGAGCTTTCCTCCGTAATTGTACGAGACGAGTCATCACTGATCGACAAAACGTCGTGCAGTCAACACGACTGTTCCTATCAGCTTCGCGTAGTCCTCGCTTCGATCAAAGTGATATTAACTTAGTCTATTCTTTATTATTGTTACTCATCTAGCAAGTGTATTATTATTCATCACTTCTGTCAATTATATCTTCCTATACGACGGAACCTCCCGTGTAATAAGTTGTTAAAATATAAATATTATAAGACTGTAGACTACAGTTTTATTCCCCAACAAATACCCCTATTGTCCCACAAGAAATAAGGGGATCGACCCGTTCGTGGTGTCGATCGTTATAATCGTAACGGGAATTTACGACTCCCGTTGACGCGCTTCAACGCGATCGCGTCTCCCCGCGACTGGACGAAAGTACACCGGTACAGGTGTACGCATTTTCAACTTAATCTCGACCAGTTGAAGTTTTCTTCGGATTAACTTTTATCTTATTTGTATAAAAATGCTACGTAAATATTGCTTCTTCATTCGTGTAAATAAGCTATCAATGTTGTAGTAAATATAACGTAGTTGTATAAGTTGATAAGTTGTAAATCGCGTTTTCAAAGCTTAGCAATAAAATAGCAATAAAATATTTTCATTATTCCCTTAATGAACAAACATTTAGAAATTAATGACGGCCACTATAGGCGAATGTTATAAACCTGAGTTGTAAAATTCAATGGACAGAATGGACTAAAACGTTTTCGTTATTTTTTTGTAATGATCGAACATTTAGAAATTATAACGATAGCCACTATAGATGAATGTTATAAATGGAAACTGTAAACTTCCATGGACACGAGTTACGTATAATAGCAACGATATTTTCCCCCTATAAATATCCTGATCAACGTTATGAATAACGTAATGGTATCATCGTTATGAATAACAATCAGATAATCGTCACTCTGTCGATTCATTTGCACGTATCGTCTGCATCGAAATGTCGCGTAGATCGAGCAAATGGAAAAGAATCCTCGCACGCCACAGTTTCGTAATCGCGTGTAGCGTATCAACGCGTCAAGCTTATCGCTAGATACTTCTGATTAATTCCTTCATTAGACGTACGAGAGTACTCATCTTCGCAGATAAATTAAATTAACAATCGATAGTAATTTCCAATTACATGTTACAATTCGCACGTACTGTTTACACCGGTCTGACGATACGAGAACGCAAGCAAAACAATCGTTCAAATTTTTCATTTCACGCTGGTGATAAAAATCTTGTTTCGTTTAATTATAACGACGGAATTTCACCGAGTGCACACTCGAAACACCGTTACTGAACGTTATAATTAATGGAGCAATTGATAACCAGGGCGATAGCATTATTATACGGAGCAAGCGAGTTGTAATCACGATTATAATCCCAAACGTGTTCTCGTTTTGCACGTGCAGCATCGATTAACGCAACCTCCGAGTAAATTGCATGAAAGATCGCAGCCTGTTAGAAATTTCAAAGCCAAAACCGAAGAGCACTACTATGTCATCGATTAATCGAGAGCGAAGGAAGCGTCGAAAATTGTATTACGTTGCTTGGAAAGTGTTTCGACAAGAAGAGACCACGAGGCTGTTCAAAAAATAACTAAAGCTTATCGGTAGAAAAGGTGCATATATTTTTTAACGATACATTAACTGTTGTAAATACCTTCAAATGTTCCGAAATTTGACTACGAAATTTCAGAATAATCCGATATATCGAACAATTTCTCGGACAATTTCATTAAACCCTTTTTCCTCTTAGTTCTCGCGCAAGAAGTTACGATCACGTAAAAATTACAATTCACCACGACGAAAACTACGTTTCGACGAGAACGTTCAGCCATTTTACGAGCAATAATATTCATTTTTTAACGAGCCAATGTTTAGATAGCTTAGCCTCGTACTGGCTCCGACCGACGCGATACTTGCTTCGGGAAACTTTACCGCGTGCAAAAGGTTAAAATTTGCAGTTATTATAAATGAACGAGATGCATATTAAATGGGCGGCCTTGACCCCGTAAACAGTATTTTCGTGATTTAGCTGAGTGTCCTTCGTACATTCTTAAAATAACTCACAACACAGAGACTCGCACCGATCCCAACAAGACTTGGCACAGCTGTACCGGCGTTGGTAATTAAATAACGAGGCAGATTTTCCATCTGAATATTAATTCCTTCATCGCCTGCTAATTATTTACGCTTGGTATTCTTGAACAACCTCTGATACAAACGAAAGTCAACGATAGGAAATATATGATCTCGAGGTATCGTGTCACTCTGCATGCACTTACCAGTTGTTCGTTAACGTGACGACTCACGACGATATTTGAAACGTACAGAAAATTTTACGATCGTGTTATACGCCTTATTATAGAAAACACTTTGAAATTCCATTGGTAGACTTTTTATAAATTTTCCATGATTTGTTTTATTAGGAAAATTTCGTTTAAAAATCTTCTACGATAAATGTTCAATTACTTTCACCAATCATTCTATACATATGCAATGTACTACGTATGTACTTGTGTCTTCAGTTTCCAAATGATTTGTTTCAAATTTTAGCAATGTGTTCGTGATAATCCTACCGTCTCGCGTATTGTACAAAGTCCTTTGTACGGCACGAATAATAAATTGAGATATTGTTTTGTTGAGATACGTGTAATTTTATATGCTAAATTAACTATGTGAGTATGTGAGTATGGGTATGTGTGTCCGCGGTGTCTCGAAAACAAAAGAATGTAAACCGTTCTGTCCTCAGTCGTGTATGGAAAGGCATCTGGCATGGAAGGCCGTGTACACAAGAAAGTGCTGAGACACGCGCAAGATTGTATCGTTTAATATTGTTGCAATCGTTCACTAAATAAATACCTTTATTTTAACGATAAAGATCCGTAATTATTAACATGTTTGTATAAATATTTAAATACCTTTGCCAGCTACTGTATTTGATCAGCGTGACACAATGAACGTCACACGCTAATTACATGTTAATTGAAAATTTCGATTGCAATGGTACGTGTAAACGTTAATTCCGATTAAAAGCTAGTGGTAGCCTGAAGCTCGATGAAAATAAGGATAATGCAATGATTTATTTAGACGAAAGGTTCTCGAACCTAATAGCTTTCGAGTATTTCTCTATATATCCTTTCACGAGAATCATGGAGGCTAATACTCCTGGGCCAAAGTGGGAACTAAAAGCGGTGGTAAATGGGGTCGGTCAGTCTTCGATACCGTTATACGCAGCAACCTTCTCCCTCTCCTGCTCTTTCGCTTTTCCACCCTCTGACGTCACAGGGTAGACAGAGAATCAACCTCTCTCCCACCCCCTCCTCTTAGCTTTCATTTCGGGTCAACCGAGGTCGAGCCATAATACCGTATTCGACTTACGTTCTCTTTCTCTTCTTTCACACTCGACGAACAATACGAACGGTCCGTTCCTTCCGTTGTCTTCCTTTGGATCCGATTCCTTCAGCGTTCGCGTTCACAACGCTTGCGTTCAGATTTTCAATCTGAAATCCAGCGGGTCCCACTGATCACGGCATCGTATAACCGACAAGCATGCGATTCTGCATGAAGAAATAAGTGGAAAATACAAAAGGAGGATTTTTCGCACGACGTTTCGTTCTCGAGGAAATCGAGTTTGTTAAAATTTGTCAAGTACAGCCGCGGATAAAAATAAATGGACAATAAGTAGTAGGTGGAAGTAGATACGACCGAAGTTTAATCAAACTATTAGTAGTTGGTGCGTTCATACGTTCTCGTGAGCATCAAAATTCTGATATTATGCGAGTCATCCCTTGGGTACAATAGATCAATAATTTCATTCAGTACTTTTTCTCGCTACCTATTCAAGCTACCCACACGCTACCTACTCTGGTGACACAAATAGTACTTACACCCGTTAGCTGCAACAACACAATGCAGGCTAAGAAGAACATGCTATGCAGGATATGTAGAATTTTTATTGCAAAAGTCTACTAGATACTATGCAGCAACAGCGATACCCCAATGCTATGTGTACTTGATTCGTATTAATACTTAGAATCTGTATTATAAAAATACGTATTTGACGAAACTTGGTGGATAGCCGTTTCCACTACCTGCCAGCTTATTTTTGTTCGCTTATTTTGTATATATTTCACATAGAATTACTCTTTCGTCGATTGCGCCATCATTACTCTGTATATCCTACTTGTCACATTGTCAAGACGCACGTCGTTCTGTAGCCTGAAATGAAATTTGTATATCGAACTCGTTATTTCGTTAGCTTTAGGGATTTCAGTCTTGACATCGCTAATTTTATTCGCGTCTCAGTTGCAATGGGTGCACGGTCGACAAGCGGAAACGAAATCCAGCTGTGCCATTGATGGACCGGAAACACGGTAGAATGGCCTGACTCGTCACTGGCAGCCTCTGACAGCTCTCGATAAAACTTCTCTCACAATCGAGGCGAACGTCGAGAAAATCCGCGCTTTACCCCCAATGGTTGTTGCTGCAACGTTTTCCATACAGAACCCACCTACAACGTGAGCTTAACTTTTAAACGAGCAGCTTTATAAACCGATACAAACTTCGCCGTTAATCCTACGGAAATTCTATTCATCCCATCGTTTTACGTGTCGCGTTACGCGTAATAGCCATGAAAGGGAACGATACGCTTGTCAGAATCGCCACTCGGGTCATTCTCCTTCTTCGTCCACTGAATGATTAATACAAACGCATAATATACAGGCCGTTTCATAACACGCGACACCCACTTCGGAAATGAACAGGGGACGCAAAAGCAATGTAAAAAGTCCATAGAAACGCGCGTCCTACTCGACCCTGTTTCACACTCAGAGCTACACACCTTCGTGTTACAGGAATCCGCAACAGCTTATCTTCGTGGAAAGTGCTCGAAATGGCTACAGTCAGTGGTTCGTCGTGTCAAAAAATTTCACAATCTTTCGGAAATTCCAGACGTCGAATAAAACGGATGGGGGATAACCAGTTGGAGTGTAGTTTATCGTATAATTATCGAAACGCTTAAGACACAAAAATGGCTATAATAATGACAAAATTGGTAAAGATAGATGATGTTGAAAAATCAGAGATATCAAAAAACGTGATATTGAAAATTATCTAAAGTGCATATAGATCCCTCAGATATCTGGGTAATAGAACGCTTAACTATAGAAAAACCTTAGATATACTGATATAATAAAATGGTATTATCGCGATAAAGACGATAATAACGACGATTTTATAAAAATGGGGGAAAAATGGAAACAGCAAACGAAAATAATGAAGAAATGATGAAGCATTCGTGACATTGGGAAAAGTTTCAACGGTTCGAAGTACAAGAATAACTCTAATCTAACTCTAACTAATCTATGTAGTTATCTATCCCGAAGAAATTATGTGATTTGGCAGGCAAAATAATATGCGATTCATAAATATTTCAAGAATCTATCAATCAATTCTAATCTGTACATAATTAAATAAAATTTCATATCAGAAAAGGAATTCTATTATCCGAACGCTTTTGTGTCCCTGTTAGCTCTGATAAGGCAGGCTCTAGTGTATCGCGTTATCTGCAGATCTCATAAAGAACACGGTAATTAACCTAGATGTTCAAAGATTAAACAGTCGTCAAGATTTCGAATATGTAGAAAAAAGTTTCTCTACGATATATCGATGCTGACAATTCTGTGGTTTCAACCCTTCGCGAGTAAACTGGATTATTAAAAATCGAAATGAAATTTCATCCTTGAATTTCTTCCTCGTAAGTGTTTATCTTGATCGAAAAATAATTGCTTCGAATTTCTGCAAACGTTTCACTGGAAAATTCCAACGTATCTTAAAAAATGGAAAAGCTTTAGGTAGGACAGTCTACGTAAAGAGAGCAACATTAGATAAACTATATATTGCTAATTCATAATAATCAACGATGCATTTTCTGCCTTTTCTTATTTTCCATTTCCATAGTTATCAATGGAGAGGTATACGAGAACATGAGAGATGAATGAAATAAACGAATGAAATATCATTCGTGAAAGAAAACCAAATGGACAAATGTGTTAAAAAATATTTTTTCAGTGAAAAACGGGTGGTTTATTTTTAACTGAATTGCCTGCTTCGAAGAATTTCCTGTACACACAGCCCTGAATAGTTGACGAACCGACTCATGGTTTTACGACGAGCAATGTACAAGAGACAACAGTATCGCTCAAGATTGATTCAAACATTTACTGCTGAACCAACATAGCCGAGGTTCTTATAACAGCGTTTCGAAGTTGAAAGAAAGAAAATTCTACCGACGACGATGAAATATCATTTCATCCTATCATACGATACAATATGGAACAGTTTGCAATTTAAATTACGTATTCGTGTATTTAATTTACGGGATAAAGTCCCATTAGTATACAAAGTAGCGTTCAGGCGATTAATATTATTGTCAATGCTATTGTCAATATTACTGTCAATATTTAAAGTTCTTAACATTGTATCGATAATATATGTATACTGATTGTCTAGAAGGATCTCTTATGTGCGATAATGTTGAGAAGCTTAAATATTGACAATAATATTGATCGTCTGAACGACGCTCCTTAAGAAATATTCGACGATTCCACGTTATTGTCAGTGGAGAAAGTAGGTAATTTTGGATATGAATTTTTTATCTCGGGTAACCGTATACAGGCTGCAGAGATTAAGAGTATGCAGCATTTTCGTGACATTTTCAATAATCTCACAAAGAGATGTTTCAAGCAAAAGTTAAACAAACTCGAAACTTGGCTACGATCAGCAATAAAAAGAGTTTTTGAAAAATTTGCTTCTTCGATAAAAATTCACCTTGATTTTTGCACGTGGCACTGTGTATTTTTGACTTGATAGGGTTGTAGCTGACGCCAAGACGAATTCAACGACACGCTACGCTATCGCGTTCGCGCGACCTTTTTGCAATTAGAAACGTGGAAAATAGTTTTATTTCAACCGAATTACGTATTCATAGGTCGTAATATAGTAAGTCGTTGAATCCGTCTCGGGGTCAGCTGCAATCCTATCAAATCAAAAAATACACAGTGCCATCTGCAAAAATCAAGGTAACTTTTTATTGAAAAAGTCAATTTTTCAAAAAGTTTTTTATTACAATTTCAAGGCAATTCCAAGCTGACTAATCTGTGTTTCAGACATTATTTTGTGAGATTATTGGTAATGCTACAAAACTGGCTGATGAAATATTCCCCCAAATATCCCTTAAACTCTACAATCTATATATTTCATAAATATTGTCGAAAAAAATAGTTGTTATTACTTAATGTGAAAGAAAATATACTCTTACTATACAAGAACTGTAGCTGAATGAAAATTCATCTCATATAGACACCTGGGTTCAATGTAGTTAAATGTCTCGAAGCCGCATTTGTTTAATACGTGTAAACGTGTTAGAGCGATTTTTAATTGAAACGATCTTTGATTAAAAATCGAGAAACGATCATTTGGTTAAACAACAAATTGCACCAAGTGTGCAAATGCCTACGAAAGTTTGAGAATGGAAATACTGAATCGAAGAAAAGGTTTGATACATTGCCAAACGTATCTGCAACTTTACGCGAGCGATTAATAGAGCCTGAGGCAAAGAATCTTCAATTATAACGACTTGGTACACGTGTTAATGTGCTAGCAAACTAATGGTTCGTCCTTTTGTTCGCGATAACAAACGGTACATGATAATAATTTTCGCTTGTATTTTACCCATGCTGCAGCAACGATGACCTATTTCTTGGAATAGAACCAATCGTCTTCGTGTCTACCCAAATATTTAGAATTTTAAGACGAGTTCCGCATATCTCGCATAAACGCGATGCAGTTGTTCGTGCATCTTCTTCCCGAGGAAAAATGATCGTTCTCTTCATACGTAGCAAAGCATATTTCTTAACGCGCCAATGAAAAATTTCAAGACAAAACCTTCCGAAACGTAAGTATGGAAAAATGAGATGCAATAGAAGTTCGTTTATCCCAACACCAAACGAGCCAATTTTTGTTTACTGTCGGTTATATGAACTCGTGCCTGAGCCTTTATTATCCGAACTACGCTCGTGAGTACTTTCAGTTATTCAGTTTTAACACGTACCCAGAAGTCGTTGTGTTTTGTCCAAGCCGATGTATAATTTAACACAATTTCCGTGAGAAATGTTGCTCAACATCGGTTATCCGAACGTCAACCTCTATTACCGAGACTCGTAGCAGCTGTTGGTTGGGGTTGCAAGTGTTTCTCTATTATCCGAACTCATCGGTTACCCGGAACATTTTGCCGGACGAACGAACTTGTACCGTATTTTATATTCAGCGTAACTTTTTTCGTAATAGATTTCGTTATGTTACCCACATCTGATGTGCTAAAGGATGAGCTCCTTCATTTTTGTGCAGTTATCTGATAGATACAGTTTATTGGGATGAGTCTAGTAGAGTCTCGTTTACAGGAAGAACCTGGCTTGCTTCTCTTTTGCTATGGACGATGCTCGGTATGTTCAGTAAATTGCACGTTTTCACAGAGATTCGAGTTTGTTATTGCCAAGAGAGTTCAGAACGCCCGTGTCAATGTTAGCGATCTTCGTCCGACAAACCAGTCAGCAAGTTTGACAAACGTCCTTCGCGAAATTGCGAGTGCACACAGCGATATGGTGCAATTCGTTTCTTAATTAATGGAGAACGAACGCAGGATAATTAAAGATATTCGGTATTCGAGGCGAAGGAAATAATGAAGTTTTGTTTTCTACCATAGAAGGCACGAGGAAGGTAAAAACATAGTAGGATTATTCCTCGGTGCAATACGTAAGAGAGTATTTATTATTTATATAGCTGTTGCGGAGTTTCATCCCCTTAGCTGGCTAAGCAACGTTGTTACTCATAAAAATGTAAAAGTGTCAGCGAGCTTACTGCGAAAGTGAAAGAGAAAGAGAGAGAGAGAGAGAGAGAAAATGTATTTTTGAGTATCGTCATCAACAGAAAATACTCGTTCCATTTCTCTTCTCGGGACATAGATTACATAGAAGAGGGCTGGGTGTCGAGCAAGATAAAGAAGGAAATTCATAGAAAAATTCGTCAAATGCCAATTCGAAATTCCATCGCAATAGCATACGCTCTAAGATGCGGACGTTTTGTAGAAATTGAAATTTTTCTGGCAACGAGTAGAGAAATGGAGGCCAAACAGAAATTTGTATCGTTCTTTATAAATACTATAACGAATGCTTCATTCTTACAATTCTGAAGCAAAATTAAATATGCAGCAGAACTTCTATTACCATTTATTTCTCTGGAGTAAGAAACATAAACTGTGAGTTAAATAGGAATTTTTTTCAACACCTTTTACGAGCTTTTTTAACGTTTTGTGCGTCCGCAAACTTCAAAGTTGAATTATACAGGAGAAATTGCAAAATATGTAGCATTCAATTTTCACAAGAACCAAAGTGCCGCGTCTATGCCGCGAGGCAATGCGCGCACTGGCGACAATCGAAAGTTCAATTTCTTCTTTTCCTAACAACAACAAAATCATGCTACAGCCGCGTCGTCAAACGCGCTATTATAAAATATAAACTGAATGTCCTCTTCGTAAGCGGCAAAACTGTACGGCGACAGATCGTTACCAGTGCGCCCATTACCTTGTAGCGCAGACACGGTATTTTGCTGAATAATACGAGTCGAATAAACAATAATTTAACGATAAGTTAATACCAAGTCGATATTAAAATATTTATCGATCCATACTACAATACGACATTAGTTTATTCGTATAACTTTACTTAGAAAACCAAGTTACATGCACTTATCACCAAAAGTTTAGGGACATAACACGTTCATCGCACAGATATGTGCGACGACTATACTTCCATGGGGGCCCCGTCACCAAAGGATTGTGACGCTCTTCTTGTTCGAGTTAATTAAATATACGATATTATATATAGGATATACAACATAAAAATATTAAAAACACATTTTACCATACTTTTTATTAATTTATATTCTGGATAATATATTACATTATCCTATATCGTATGGTATTCGTTAAAACATTCCAAACACATTTGGGGTGATTTTGGGCACATCGAAAAATAGTTGTAGACTCCGTCGTCGCTACTCCCCTCACTTTCAAATATATTTTCACGCTGTTTACTGAACATTTTGAGGAGGAAAAAATCACCGATGTACGTCTCACAAGTATGCTTCTCGACTAAATGAAAGATCCGAGATATCTGCCATGAGATCCCTCGGAATACTCTAGCTGGAAAGCTTATCGTTTTCTCCATTTCAGAAATAAATAATCTTTTCTTTACGATGAATCGAAGGGGATAAACATTGAATCGAAGGCGATAAACGATGAATTCCTGCTTGTCGCTCTATTTACGTTCTGCGCACCGGTGGTGGGATTTGGACCCCGCAGGAAACTTAGCCGAATCACGCTGGGCGACGAACGTGTTAAGGAAGCCAGGAATTATGCGATACTGTGGTGACGTTACAGAAAGTGATTTAAAACAAAAAAAAATAACTTTGACGGCGATCGACTGTCTATAGCAGTTAGTGCTACTTTAAGCTATTCGGCTTAGGAAACCCTGGCGATTTCACGCATCGTTCATCATTGCTCGACAACACGCGACACTCACCACCGCGGTTAAAACTTCGATATTTTCCATTTTGTACAACCTTCGAATCATGTATGTAGTATCGGGAAAAGGGACGTACTTGACAATGGGTCACGCCTGTGGCCCTTTACAACATTGGGGTAATTGAAGGGGATCTACCTGGGAATGGGTCAGGCACATCTGGAGGACAGACAGAAGACGTGAGGCAGTCGAGTAGAGTCAGTTGAGTTGGTCAGTTGCAGAGAGTTAATTGAGTAGAATCCGTTGAATGTAGTGAGTTGAGTTATCCAGTTGCGGAGAAGCAGTCGAGTAGAGCCAGTTGAGTAGAGTCAGTTGCAGAGAGTCAGTTGAGTAGAGTCCGTTAAATGTAGTGAGTTGAGTTATCCAGTTGCGGAGAAGCAAGAGTCGAGTAGAGCCAGTTGAGTAGAGTCAGTTGCGGAGAGTCCGTTGAATGTAGGAGTTGAGTTGAGGCAGTTGAGTGGAGCAGTTGAGAAGTTGGAAGCAGAGTGTTAAAACGTACGGCGACGATTGTAGTCAGCTTTGTGTTGAGTATTGCTTGTACGAATAAACTTGAACTTAACTCTGAATAAACCATCCTTTCTTGTCCTTGCTCTAGATGAAAAACAAAACACCTTTGTAGGTTACTACATGTATGTATGTCGCGCATCAACGTGTACACTATCGAATCGTTACCGTTCTATTTTCCGATCGTGTACATGTACATGCAGTCGTTCAACATTCACAACACGTACACTAGGAAGATGAAATATTAAACCGGCTTGATTTCAGTCCAACGAATATCGTGCGATATATTATATTACAGACGCCTGGAAAGAGCTACTCCTTCTCTACATGTTCCAATTCCTCACTATCGATTGAACTATATCGACCCCCTCCATATTCATCAACACTATACAATGCTTACGTAGAAGAGAAAGCAGCGAAGCTCATGTAAAAAGAACGGACGCGTTTTATCCTTTTAAGAGTACCAGGACTGTCTCTAGTTCGATCGAACTAATATCGTTATCGAAATTTTACAAGCAACAAATCAGACATTATCGTTGTTAATAAATTTTTCTTGCAAAAAGACGATGGTAAGTTTGGTAATGAATAAAATGAAATTGTGCAAGAAAATGTTACAAATTGGGAATCGTGTGATTATCGTGGTATGATCGTAAGAAAAATTAGGAAACGTACAATATAGGAAATACTGCTTAGTAATTTACTGATATTATTAATTCGTAAATGATGGTTTAAGAGGAACACGGTGTTGGTGAAAGTAACACAGTAAGCACCAAGTAGCAAGTAGCAAGTCATTAAACCGCAACTATCCACTACTATCGTTGAGATTTTCCTGGCGAACGTGCACTTTGCTTTATTTTTATCAATGTAGGTCAGTAACGAATGATAAAGGATTGACACGCAGGGACGAGTTGTAAAGTTTCACGCGTCAATGAAATCTGTCACAACCTGGAAACAGGTTAAACCCTTTTTTAGGTCGTTATCAACCAGATCGTATTTTTCTACCATTGAAAAGACTTTTTCGAGTTTGAGATGGAATTCTTATCGACTCGACGTTTCGTTAGAATTTTACGCCGAGGATTTGCGTTTATTGTGCGAAATTGGAGGAAACGCGACAAAGTTGACTAGAAACATCGGAACGTAAAAATAATTGTGAAAAATTACGGTTGTCTGAATCAAAATAAATACACAACGATAATTTTTTTACCTCCACTTGAACGGACATCCGGTGAGATACAATTAATCGATAAAGAAAAGTAATAAGCGAAATATTTCGAAGTGGTAAGATGATTAGATTTGATCGGCAGATTTCAACAGATTGAAAATTAATCGAGAAGCGAAGGGAGGAACTCGAATTGAAACGGAAAGACCGTGATGACGTTTCGGACTCGCCTAGTGACACGTGCGTAATAATTGAGCCTCAGCATCGATTGATCGATAGCTCTTTCGAAAACTAGATTAAAAGCCATCGATAATAGTTTAACTGCGCGTCTCTTGACCTCCTCTGCAGCGCAGAAATCTATTAATATCGAACGAAAAAATGATTCCAGATAAGCTCATCGGACGATTCAAGAAAAAGATTTCAGATTAGTTTCGAGAGTGTGCGATAGTCTATTTTAAAAGCCACTGATTTTCGCTATAAAAACCCGACGGATATCAATTCTATATCACACATCAAGCTCTGTCATCAACGAAAGTGGACGTAACTCTGAGAATGCACAGGCTCGCCATCCTTCTCGCTTTCGTTGCCCTAGTGGCCGGTAAGTTAACATATACACCAGTATTAGGACATCTAGCTGTTACATTTACTATAATAAAATACCAAGGAATTTTACTTTATTTATTAGTCTTTTACCTTACAAGTCAACTAAAACAATCGACTATTTTGCGACTCTTGCGCAATAATTTACGAACTAATAATATTAGTAAACCAACGAGCGACAAGCAGTATATTTTCATGAGTTCGATTAAATAATGCAACGAATGCTATAATTTGGATATTTATATATCTCTATGCACGCTGTATGAATTTTTCACTTTCAAATTTCTCACGTATACGTGATCGAAAATTAATCCATAAAGACTTCTACCACGAGCTTCGAAACATGACTATTTAATTAAATATAATTCTGCCGCGTTACAAATACAGCGCTTTACAGCTTACAGTTACTCACAAAAATTATGTAATAAGATTATTCTACTCCTCTCCTCAATAGGGATCACATTTGTCACGGGCTCTTCCATCGACAAAGATCAATTACACAGCTCGTTATAGTCTCACCAAAGCTCTCTGCCTCTGTGTTTCAGGGAACCCGATAACAAACCAAACGGTCCACCACCTCGTCCAGCGAATGGACGGTCGCATTGTAGGTGGCGAGGAAACGACCATCGAGGCAGCGCCGTACCAAGTGAGCTTGCAACACAATGGTCGCCACTTCTGCGGAGGTAGCATAATCGCTAAGAACTGGGTGGTAACCGCTGGACATTGCATCGATTTCCCAGCCAGTGGCTACCTCATACGTTCCGGTTCAACCACCGTCAATTCCGGTGGTTCGGTGCATCGAGTTCAGCAAGTGATCAGACATGAAAAATATGGCAGCGATCGTCACGGTATCCCGTCGAACGATGTCGCCCTGCTTCGTGTGGTGGACTCTGACGCGTTCCAATTCAACAACGCCAGGAAACCTATATCATTGTATCAAGGAAATCCCGATGCTCTTGTTAACAAATACGGATTGATCACCGGTTGGGGTACCACCGAATCCGGTCAGCTTCCACTGCGTCTCCGCAAGGTATCGGTTCCTATAATCTCGAGACCATCGTGCAACGCAGCGTACAAAGAGGTCGGAGGAGTTCCTCAGTGGGAAATTTGCGCTGGAGTTGCGAAGGGAGGCAAAGACTCTTGCCAAGGTGACTCTGGTGGCCCCTTTGTTCTCAATGGCAAACTCGTGGGAATCGTCTCTTGGGGTATGGGCTGCGGAACTGCCAAGTATCCAGGCGTTTACACCGACGTTTCTCACTATAGCTCATGGATCAAGCAACACGCCCATATCTAACTCGCGAGCAACCCTTTTTTCCAGTTAACAAAATACTCGACGAATCGGTGCACAGGTTGTGTTGATAACGATTCTAGTCGCGGTATGCTGTAGATACGGTATACATGTACGCGTAAATTTAAGGACAAATGGTACAAATTCGTGGAAAACTTTCTTTCTCTCTATTTATCTTTTTCAAGATTTGTTATTAACGCGCGGAAATTAAACGGAATTTCGTATGTAACAGAGAGAAAATTTTCTAATAATATCCATCAACCATGTAAATAGCGACTGTACAGAAAATAAATGTTGTTTTATTATCATAATCTTGCTTCCTTTTATTCGAGCTGAACAATGTAGTACATTATAATGACTCGTGAAAATACTTGAACATTCAGAATAGAAGAGCTGATAAATGTCCGGAAAGTGTCTTCCTTTTACAGACCCGTCTCTTACAACGATACATCTTTATACAAACATGAAACCTAAACTGTCGAACGTTGTGATCTTTATTTTGATAGAACAAAATGGATCATACGTAATTCGATCAAATAATATAAAACGAAAAATGTTGTACATCCATTATTTCCTTATAAAACGAAAGAAACTTTTCGGACGACCTAATATATCAGGTGTGTCAACCTACGAAATTTCTTAAAATTGTATCAACTGTATTGAAATATTAACTATCGTGGTGGTTGTATTGATAAAATGTTATTGATCAATCTGAAAATCTATATGGAAATCTCATAAATTTGTTTTCGACAAACATAATCTGTGTAAATGAGACTTCCTTCCTTTTGACATGTAGAAACAGTCAAATCAAATTAATAGAGTTATGCCAATTAGGGTTTTAGCCAACTAACCGACTAGGGTTCTGGCCGACTAACCGACCAGGCTTTTGGCCGACCAACCGACTAGGCTTTTGGCCGACTAGCCGACTAACCGATTAATCTGCTTCTAAGAAGTTGACTGGTCGTCTCTGCTTATCATTTTCAAAGGCCGCTACAAAACGCGTCAAATCTATGATTGTTTAATATTGTTAATCCAAAGAGAAATTTTGTTATCATTGTTTGTTATATTTATTTTATTACGTTTTGTTTTTTCGTTTGAAAGTCTTGAAGAATTTTGTTACGATAAAATTAAGAAATAATGGTACCTAGTCCCTAATTATTATTTTATGATAATTAAGTTATATTATTTATTTCTTAGTCCATTACCTTTCGGCTTTGAACTACCTCCGGTTTTACATCTCTAATATTTACGTATCTACTCCAATTGCATACATTACATATACACCAATTTCTCTTATTTTAACTATTGCACTTTGTTCTAACTTATAACTAACATTAACTGCACCTTCCGTCCTTGGCTCATTTCTTTGGTCTGTTCCCTTTCTGTCATTCCTCCCCTTCTTCTCTTACTCTTCTCCTCTCTATTATTGCCTTCAAGTCTGCCAGCCCTTCTCCCGTTTCGCTTAGTGCCTCTATCATGTTCCTTACTCCTCCTGTTATCTCGCATTCCTCTAATATGTGTTTTAAGTCCTCCTCTCCTTTACCGCACAATCTGCATCCTCTTTCTTCCTCTTCTTTCCAGTGTTCCCTCGCTCTGGTTTCTTCTTTTGCTAAGATTTTGTAATATTTGTTGTACCTTGATTCCATTATTCTTCTCTGCCTTTCCTCTGTTTTCCTCCTCCCTCTTTCTTCTACCATTTGATATGCTGTCATTTTTTCTTGTCCCACTCCTACATCCATTTGCGTCCTTCCCCCTCTCGCTTCCTCTATCCTCTTCTTTCTTTTTCTTGCTCTTTTCCCTTCTTGGCCCTTTCCCCAATTCCTTTCTCTCTCTTTTATGCACTCCTTTGCCAGTTCCTTCTTCGACTCTAACGCTTTCTCCTCATACCTTGCTGCCCTTTCCAGTGCCTTTTTCCCTATCTCCTCTATCTTGCACTCCTCTGCCAGGATGTAGTTTGGTGTTGTTAAGTCTAAGCCTAAGATCCACTTTACGTACCTCCCTTTTATGCTGTCTAGTCTTTCTTCTCCGTTCCATCCCCACGCCTCGGCTCGATAATTAAGTTATATATGTCGGAGATGAAAGGAAAGCCGAAGCCTATCCTTGGAAATTTTGGGAATGTCCTCTAGTACTCTAGCCTAGATTTTATCATAGCCGTAATTGTTCGAGATTCGTGATAGCGAGATTGGGTTCGAGGTGGCAATTGGTCGCCGAACGTAGCCACGGTCGCGGGATGGACGTTTTGCCTAACGGAGGTCTGGAGTGGTTGTATGGGTTTTTCGAGAAACGTGGTTGTGGCGGCATGCGGCCTCGGGAGCGGGCCTAGCCACGTGTGATGTTGCCTCGGAGGTGCCGATACGATGGGACATACATTGTATTAATAATCAAACTCCAGGTAGAAACTGCCTAGCAACGGCGTTTGGAACTTTCTCGATGCTTCCAAACGGGTATAGAAAACAAATGCGATCGTACAGCGAGAAAAATCTCCACGAGGCTGGCATTCGTGCGATTGCCTTGGAGAGTGACACATGGAGCATTTTCGACAATCGTATTTGCGCTTAGTAAAGAGTTATCCCGTTGACCGTGGATTCGTTTGAACTCAAAAACATTGTTAATAGTATTCATTAAACTTGTTATCTGTTAATCTTATTATTCGTGCAATTGATTATTCATTAACTTTATTATTCATTAAATTTATTATTCATTAGACTTATTATTTGTTAAGCTTAGCGATAGTCTTGTATATACGTGTAAATATAATCTCGGCTTTGTGGAACAATGGCTAATCCTCGTGAAGACTTGTTACGCGCTCAAAATTCCAATCTTAACCCGACATATATAATCCTTAATTGGTTAACTTATTTAGTTAATGTAACAATTATGTCACATAATTAAATAAGTATACTACATTACTATATATTAAAAAATATTAAAATTAGACTAATGGCAGTAAAGGAAGGACATTGTATTTTCATTTCTATGCTGTATCAGGGTACAAGTAAATAAAAATCTAAGGCCGATCAATCTTGCCGACTAATCATCGTCTAGAAAAGTGGCCGAATAGTCGACTTAATCGATTAGTCGGCCACTAGTCGTTACATCTTACAAATTAGAATATGCAGTCAATCCAGACGATCTACTATAAGATTGCTACTCAAGCTTTTAGAATCTTCATCGTATTATTCGTTAAGCCATATCAGGATTAAGTATCAATGTAACTGTCACGATTTTAATACCGCTCACGCGACAAAACTAATAACTTATATAGCGATTTCCATTTGGAGATTAAGTATAATGTACGTGCATAGATTGTATCTATGACAGAAGGTATCAATTTCGATTAATTTGATCTTTATTTATTTCATTGATCATTACGTGAAAATTTACATAAATGTAAAATATCGTTAAGAAATTATTAAAACATTTAAGTATTACTGTCTCGTTTGAAACGTTAAACCACAAAGAATCCGCGTAAGAATCATAAATGAAGAATCTGATAAATAATTTTAAAACGTAATTTTACTTGCTAGTAAAATTAAATCTGTATTTTTATATCGTAGTGAACTTTTCAAAACTGTCGATTATCGTAATATTAAACATACCTTTGGTCATTTACAAAGGATTCATTTATTTTTAAACTGACATATCCTTATGAAATATATAACGTAAAAGCATACTTTTTCTTTTCAATTGGATTAGTCGTAAATTACAAGCGACATCGAAATTAAAAAAAAAAAAAAATCAGCAAAAATCCAATTATCACCTTTGTCCCGTATGTTCTTTGTATTTGATATTATAACGATAATCTCGTGCTGGTATAATAAAATTAGATGTTCTTTTTACCTGTATTTACTGCGTCTTACTCTATCGCTATTATGAACAATGCTGTCTATAAACGACTAAACACAGATTTAGATTTTGAACGGACTTGGAACTTTTTTTTATCAAATTAATCGCAAAATTTTTATCGGAATTTAGATTAGAGTTCTATGAATACCAAGATATATTGGTTAATAGACTACAAATGCTTATGCTATCATTTTTATATTATAAATTTAAAATACTTGTTACATAGCGGATAGGACAAGTGTCAAATTTAAATAAATAAAATAAATAAATTTTAATAAATTTACCACTTTCTTTGTTATGCTAACAAAGATGTAAAAATACACGTCCACAGCCCATAATAATTTATAACGAATATGTATACATCAGCATATGCATGCGTTATTATACCTTTTTAACGATAAAAGCATAAATTAAACGTAAACAGGTAAAACGAAATCAAAAAATTAAGAAGAAAGCTTACTGTCAGAACGATAAATTTTGATTGATACGGCTGATTTCATACCAAATCCGCGTAAAGTACAATGGCTTTACGAATTCTGGTTCATGCTCTTATCGATGCCACGTATAATACCCTTTCTTCGATATATTTATTGTTTGTGACTCATTTTCATATAAATACACCACAAATTTTGCAGAAAGGCAGACAAACATTGCAACTCCTTGGCAAGCAAGATGTTCACACAACTGAGTTTACTCGCCTTGTTGGCTGCCGCGACAGGTAAGTTCTTTATTCTCAACAATATCCATTCACTTTTCACTACCCAAATTCATCTAAAAAAATTGTAACTTAAGATATTTAATAACTCGTTATCTACCGAAATATTTGATTGACTTTGCGATGCTTGACTCGATCACTTTCTGCTGCCAACGTTTATGCACAAAATTGCAACTGAAGATATTTGGTAAAATATTGCAAGCCTTTGATAAAGATATTAGAAGTCTACAAAGTCAACGCTTCATATAACGCCCGGACGCTTTTCTACTTAATTCGGCTATTTATAAAATCCCACGCTATTCGTTAAATCTATTTAAAATCCACTCCTTTAACCGTGCTCATAAAAATATAAGTACCACGTATATATAAATATCCGCAATCTACCTACCGTTTCTTTAATCGCGTTCATAAAAGCGTGAACCTGCATAAATCATTTTAATCGTTTCCCGTATGCTTTAAACCGAAGATAAAATTATTATTTCACCAGCGACCCCGCCGCTGCAAAGACCGATCTTGAACTCCCTATCCCCAACCGGGCAAATCATCGGTGGAACGAATGCAAGGATCGAGGATGTACCGCACCAAGTGTCCCTTCAAAGTTCCGGCATGAGCTTCTGCGGCGGTAGCATCATTTCGGACAAATGGGTGATAACAGCTGCTCACTGCATGGCTTATCCACCCGAATGGATCACCGTGAAAGCCGGAACGACGACCAAATCCATTGGCGGAAGCACACACAAGATAGCTGAAATAATCGTCCATGAGAACTATACGACGAATTGGCGCGGAGTACCAATAAACGACGTGGCCGTGCTACGAGTTTCAAATCCTTTCACGTTGGACAAAACGCGTAATCCTATCAAGATCTTCAAACAAGACGAAGAATCCACCGTGGGAATCACCGCGACAATCACTGGATGGGGTGTGACGAGTGAAGGTGGTAACACTGCCGAGATCCTTAAAACTGTCGATGTACCTATCATATCGAAGAGCTCCTGTAACAAAGCCTACAAATCGTACGGAGGGTTGCCCGAGGGACAAATCTGCGCGGCGGTACCAGAAGGAGGAAAGGACGCTTGCCAAGGTGACTCTGGCGGCCCCATGACTATTGGTGGACGTTTGGCTGGCCTAGTGTCCTGGGGTTACGGCTGTGCCAGACCTGGTTACCCTGGTGTTCACACAGAGGTTGCTGCCTTCAGCGATTGGATCATCTCCAAGACTGGAGTTGAAGCGTAAAGTTTCCCGAAACTGGATCTTCCTCTTTTATCTCTGATAAGAGTTATGAGCAAATAACGCACTTGTATGGCACGATAAATTCAATAAAATTTGATTTCTCTGACGAGTATAGAACGCTTCGCTCTGTCGGATCCTACTCTGGCGTGTTACAAGTATTCTCCGCGCATCTCTTCCTCTTCTTTCCTTTGAGAAAAGTCGTGTGCCCTCGTGACGTTAATAAAGAAACCGATAAGCTATTCCAAAATATGGATCTAGTCGACATATCGAAATTAATATACGGTGAACAACTTGGCATCTATAAATGTTGTCGTTCAAGGGATTCGTTAATTCGTTGATCTTGGACTCGTTTGATTGTCGAGCTACAGGTAAGAGAGAATCTATCTGCAGAAAGATTAGAAATTGATAGGCCACAAATTATTCGAAAACTAAGAATCGAAATTGCTAGGTATTTCCTCGCAACGCTTAATAATCACTATTAGCTTGCTATTATCGTCGCGCTCGTGGATTGTCGAAGCACGTGAATATAGATCTGTCATTTGCATCGATGTGTTACCAATAAATAATAGATAATGTTACTAATGCAACAATAGTCGACAGTGGCTTGTTTCCTCTGCGCTTGAGTGATTCCATAGAAGAACAGTAAATGACGCTTCCAATTGCTAATTCATCGTTAATTCGTACACAGTGCTAAAACTCACATACTGTTACTACAAATCGAGCAACGTGATCGGATGCTTATGAACATATTGAACTTGGTGCTGTTATTAGTTATATCTCGGTACGCGCAACAAAGCAACCTTTTCAAGCGAACAATTCTCGCGCGCTTCCTACGAATCCGGTTAAAGTCAAAATTAATTCTCCTTTGGTAGAGCCAACAGAGTTTCTGATTCAATCTCGGCTAATGCTCTAACCTTATTCCACTTCGAGGCGGAGACTAAGGTAAAGTGCGACTTTCATTAACAAATTGCATCGTATCGTTGAAACAACATGGAAACGCGACTTCCATGGAATTCCAGGTTGTGCTCCGTCGCGATTGGGCGAAAAACCATTAATAAGATTTCGGGAACGTTGGCCAAATAACCCGAAATGTTGTCCTCGACGATAAGAAGCTCGACGTTATCGGTGGATTAACGACGAGATCGTACAACAGTGCATCGGTATCACGCAATTAACAGTTGATTTACGTTATCGCGTCAAACGATCGCACTTTGCCAAAGTTCCTTCAATTCTGCCAGCGAACCTGTCGCATCGATACGATTTATTACGTTTTATCTTTAATTCGTACACCTCGCGCGTTCAATATGCTGAAACAAAGGCGCAGATGAAAAACACGATGAATCGCGTTTCGTTTATGAAAGAGCTAATTTTTTAATTCCACATATCGTCAAATAATTCCAGCTCAAAGCTACCTTTTCAGTTGAGTTTGGAATGAAATGCGTTATTAATTTAACGTTACGCTTAAAAACGATAATTCATACCGTGTACCGACTTTTTCTTAGTTGTATGTTCGCAGTAAACCACTTTTATATACATTTTCGGATTAGTCCCAAATTCTATCAGTATGATTACAGTAGTCCTGACTCGTTGCTAATAAAATATCGAAATGCTTTGTTTTATACGAGCCGCTGATCCGACTGAAATTAGTTAACTCCATAGAAGACAAAATTTTCAAAAAGTGCAGTCGACCACTTTGCTCTGCGAACAATTCGTATAACGCAAACAGCGTAGATTGTAAAATATTTCTGTGGTATATATTCAAATAGCTTCGTGAGCCATTGTACTTGCAATATTTTCAGTTTAAGTGTTACAAAGGACCTTCATGCATGATATTTTGTCGAGTTTATCGAGGGAGAGAATCCTTTTGTGCAAAATGCGTATTCTTCGCGGCCAAAGGGCTACCGCAGGAAAATCCAACGTTCAAGGTAAACGTATCGTTTCCTCGCAGGTTAATCGCGACTGACCTCGATCGTGTCGTCCTCGTTTGCCAGGTTCGATCGTTAATTCCGCGTTGGCCAAGCAAACGTTCTAAAAATAATTTATCGACTGGGTCCTTGTTCGTGCGTTTGGCTGTTTGTGTTCTTATCCTCTTTCTCTCGTTCGTCGAACTTTGAACGATCGATCATCCGGATATGCGATAACTGGCAGGCTGACGGATAACGAAATATGCATAGTCAGACAGGTAAGTTAGAACGGTTTGGTCTCGCGAACGGCGGAAACAAAGGGAATTGAGAGATTAAAATATCGAACGGAAGATTGGAAGGTTCACGGATCTTGACAATTTTCTCGATTCCTGATCCGATTAGTGACTTCATTGAAGGGAGATAGAATTTAGATGGGATTTGCAAAGTTTTCATTCTTACTGGCGAAATTCCACTGTGTATCGCTGTGCATATAAAGCGATGAAACGATACACGTGGATGCATACGGTCGCACGGTCTGAGGGCGTCGAGTTACCACAAATGCAAATGCACGTACGATACAATAATACACTGTGCTTTATGACTATAAAACTACCTTAAAATTCTCGGTTCTTGTAGAAGAGAGAATCGAGGAAAAGAGAATCGAGGAAGAGAGGGAGGTTACTGCATTCGTAAAGTGTGAAACTAATGTGAAAATGTAATGGGTAGAAATTACAAGATATTTACTGCAAACATATGACTAAGAAAAAATTAGTATACAGCATGAATAGCAGGCTTAAGTGCGTAACATGTAAGCGTTAAAGATAATGCCACTGAGCATTGATGCCTATGATACTTAAAATACTTTTACCACCTCTGTGCTTAATTAGAATCCTCCTGCTCTTTGATCATAAAATGATATTAAAATTAGAAAATTATTTTGTAACTTTCACCAAGACGAGATTTACATAATGAAAATGTATAATAATCAAATTAATATTCATCTTATAGTTAACATTTCGTCCATCTTCCTTCTTCACAAACAACTGTCTGCAACCTATTAAGTATGAGAAGCCTCAAGTTTTTAAAGAAATCTAGTTCTATATTTTCCCAAATCAATTTTTCCCCCAATATTTCTTTCAAACATTCTTTCCACTTCATTCGAGAATCAACACTTTTTCGAGTAAGTATATTTAGCATTACAAGTATCTACACGTAGTGTACTACTATACATCCTCCAATATATTTAATAATATAGAAAATATTTCTATTATTGTCACAAAAAAACGTCTAATGAAGATGACGATCAAAATCTGCTCTATCGCAATATTTTAGGCCTTACATGGCTCTTTTATGGGAAAATTCAATTATCTCATTGACCGTTAAGCATGATAATTTAGCACGTACCCATACACTTTTAATCGATATTTATAGAAGCTACTCAATATTTATAGGTCGACCGACTTGATATTTATAAAGCCGATGGAAGAGCGTGACATTAAAAAAGGGAAAATAGGGGAAGAAAGAAGACACAAAAAGAGAGAAGAGAGAAAAAAAGGGGAAACAGTCGAGGAATAACATTTTTGCCACGAAAATTTGTCCCGTTCGAGAGTTCGGAAAAATATACCGACAACTCTTAACGTTCCTCGCGATGATTATCTTTGATTTACTCTCGTTCCCAACAGAATCAAAGAAAACAGTAGGGAACAGCAGGTGAAACGTAGTTTGGCCACTCGGAGAGCGCGTGAACTTTTGACCCCGACTCTAGGAACCCGTGCCAACCCCAATCGGACCAGCTTGCTCGAAATATTCCTGTCAACCCTTTAATCGCAATTGCTATCTTAATTTTATTCATACTACATCGTAACCGAATTATTCACGAAAATAAAAATATCTCGCATCGAAAGGTTGCCAGAGAATAATAAAGAAGCCTCGTTGAAAATCGAACGGAACTGAATTTGCTGGTGAAACGAAGAAATACAACGATCTAAATGGCTTTCCGTTTCTAGAAAGTGATTCGTTTTCTCGTATTATCAACAATGCAAAGGCAATCCCCGTTCATAAGGTCATAACATACGTAAGACACCGATAAAGTCGACGAAGCTGTATATGCATAAATGAATATGCATGCATGCGGGAACATCGACGACTCACTCGAAAGCTTCATCTTTGAAAACGTAATTAACCGCATACGTGCTTAATACCGAAGGAAGCGAGGCCTGCGTGGTTCGAGCGTCCTCGGGCATCCTCGAGCGTCCTCGAGTGTCCTCGAGCGAAGCTCGATCGCATGTTTTATAAAACTGCAAATATAAAGCGTGTCCGTCGATCTTCGATACACATATGCTTATACTGTTCGCTCTTTTTCGCAGCTTGTTAACTTATATCTTACATATCGTTTTCAACGAAACATGCAGAGCTTCCCTAAAGATCTTAGGAAAAATCTACGCTTGAAATAAACCCAACGTACTGAACGCTTCGCAAATAGTACAGATTGCGGATTTTTTTGCATTCGTGAGAAAGTGACAGATATAACTGTGCGTAGGATGTACGTAATTTGGAAAATTATATGAGATATACGGTCTAAAAGTCACAGAAAAATTATAAAGTCAAATTACATCCAAGTGAAATGGAAATATATTAACTTTTCGCTGGAATTCTAAGGTGTCATTGAAAAGTTTTAATGTTGATTTGTAGGTTATGATTACAAAGCCCTATCTAACTGAAGATTAGTGACATGTTATTTCATGCGTTATTTTAGAGCAAAATTATCACAATCTTTATAAACATTTTTCTAGAATCTCATACTAATAGTTAAAGATTAAAAATACAAAAATACATAGAATACATATAATTTACGAAAACATAGAATATCCAAGGTATAGTCGCTATTCGTTATAATATTTAGTAGACGAACAAATCTTTGTCTAGATTTTAATCTTTTCCTTATTTTCACAACAATAAAAGTTTGTATATAAATATCCGCATTTTAATAATATCAAAAATGCTTTTCATACGCACGATGAAAAATCACCTTTCGATTGTATAATGTGAATATCTCGAACATCGAAACCTAACCACTGTAAATAAATATATCTTTTGTAGAATATCACATTCTAATTAGTAATTCTAGGAAGAAATCGATAATATTTCTTTGTCGCATTGTTTACGGATCAATGTTAAAGAGCGTATATGATTGTCGGTTGCCTTTGAATTCATTTCATCGAAAGTCGAAACAAGTTACAAAAATGCAATATCAAAGAAAGGTGTCGTAACCTAACTCTTCAATATTTGCTCTATATATAACGATCGTGTTTGTTTCCGATCATTTTAGGTTAATCGTTCGACCGATTTATTCGTAGCAAAGATGTCACAATCGCAACGTTTGGAATTTATCTAGAAGCTAAACATGTTAAAAAAAGCCTAAACAAAGCTCAGCTGATCTTATTTTTGGCACTGAATATTTATCGGACGAAAATGTAATCGTTTTCGAATTTCGAGAACGAAATCGTCTTCAAACTAAGATATCGTTTCGATGAAAAATTCTGTGATGGTTAACACTCGATAAACAATTCAATAAGTATCGATCCAATATGGTGGATTAATGGCAAACAAATGGAACGTTTCGAGCGAAAGATTCTTCGCATGATAACTGAATTCGATCGAATTAGACGAGACTGACATCGATTAAAAGAAAAAAGAACTAGCTAGTTTCATTTCTAATATATTACGTCCTATATATCACATATGTACTGTTTCTACGTGTCTAACTTGCCTATCGCACAAAACAGTCAATAAACAACGTCGAATAACATTAACAAGACGTTATCAAAAAAAATGTTAAATATCGCCTTCATTTACTACACTAAACATTAACATTCAAAAGTCATGTGTTTACTTAGCAGCTTAAATTAAGAATAAATAATAGGCTCTTTTATCGTGCCCAAACACGCTATATTTTATTCTGCGTTATAAGATATACGCCCTACATTTCAATGTCGAAGAAGACGCAACTAGAGTGAAAAATTCGATATAAAAAGCGATAGGTCATGAGGCAAGTTAATTGTCAACAGAATACCTACAATGGCTACAAAAAGTATTTGCGGATTATTGTATTTATTATAATACTTATTTAGTAATTTATTAAATTCAAGTACATTAAATTGCGTGTCATTTAATAATATTTTTATATGACTGCAAGAACTTGATATTGTAAAAATGGAATACTTTTTCACATATCGAAGACTCGCAACGATTATCGATCTATAACAAATGTTCGCGTTTCCGACCAGAAATTTCTCAAAGACTCTCGTTATGTCACTGGCGAATGCATATCTGGCACATGATCAAAAGACTCACCGAAACGATGATCTCTGGTAACGCGTCCGTTTAGATACTCCTCCGCTGATTCGTCAACTTGCTCCGGAAGTTAACTTGACCTTCAATCTGTTGGATCGACAAAGAACCGCACTATGATACTCGAGTAGGGCATCCGAGGTCAGGTCCAGAACAATACACAATTAAGAGAAACGTAAATGGACGTATGCGGTAGATAATCGCGCAGAAAGATGTCAGTAAAGACACACACCCGACCGCGGTAGCTCTTAGACTGAGGGTTGTTTCGGCGCGACACTACCGCACCGCCACCCCTCGACCAGCCGGCTCACTAGACGCCAGACCGCCGCACCGCCGAACTAACGCGAACCAACCAAACTACAAAACCATTCGACGTTCTCTCCTGCCAGCTATTGTTTCGCAAAACGATTGGCTCGAATCAAGCTTTATGAAGCTTCTTCGACACCCTTTATAGCTGTCCACGCTTCGTTCCTTTACTTTTTTGTAATTACTAAAGTATGTACTTTGCGCGAATTCTTATGTTTCTTTGAAATCAATTTCTTTTACGTACCCACACTAAAAAATTGTTATAATTGTAATTGTTATATAATTTCTTAATATAATGGGAAAATGATCAAGAAATAATATATGTTATTTGATATCTATATACATATATTCTAATTTTCGATAAATATTTCGATAAGTATTATTACGTCTGTTTTCCACGAACTTACGAAACTAATTTCTAAATAATCGCTCATTTAACCTGTGCGTGTAATCTAACGATAACGATACCGACCGCCCCCCGCAAACAGTAATTTTACGACCGTTACAACAAATTCTCGTATAATTACGTTAAAAGCGTTTCATTTTCCGATAAGCTTCGGGGATAAATTGGGCAATTGGTGCGTAAAACTCATTTTATGCTGGATAAAGCAAAAACAGTCACGAATAAGCTACGTTCGATATGAACGAACTTCTTTTCTGTGCAATTTCCCTTTTACTGCTCGGATGTAAGTATGCGAATATAGATATATTTTTCAGTATATCGAACAAGACAGATTAGCATTCCTATTGTCAGCACTTTCATTTACAAACCTTTTATACATGTCTTTTTATACGCCTGTGTCATTTTATGTACATACATACATATTTCATTCTTGCACACGAATAAAATAAACTTTATCCTGTACATAAAATAAATAATAATGATAGATGAATAAAACTTAAAAGACATGCTTCTGACGGGACTTTCGAATATCTGTAGTAAAGACGAGGGGACAGGAGCTGCCAGCGGTAGATCGAATCGTCGATGGAGCACCTATCAATATTACGGAAGTTCCATATATGGTAAATAATTATATCGATCATTAGATCTTTTTCTTTTTTTTTTTTTTTTTTAATTAACTGAAAATATTCATATATTTGAAAGATTTACATTTACAAACTTATGTTAAACTTATGCAACACGTCTTTCTACGTGTCTTATTATACTAACCTTTATACAATAACAGCACTTTCTCCCATCTGAAATGAATAATAATAAATAATAAAATTCGTTAGAGATAATGAGTAACTGACCAAACAAAACTAATGACATTAATAATGGAATGATTATCTGCAATAGTTATCATACAGAGCAAATAACGAACACGCATGCGGTGCTGGTATCCTCAATAGAGAGTGGGGAATAACTGCTGCTCACTGTGTCGTTCCGTAAGTAAAACAACTTTTTCAAATTCGATTTTGAATTTCGTTTTGTGTGTTTAATATTGATCCGATTGACATAGATTTATCGACAATCCCGAATTTTCGATAACCGTCCGTAGTGGATCTAGCAAATTCGATACTGGTGGTGTTATTCACAATGTAACGATACTTTCTTACCACGAAAATTACGACGCAGGAAAC
The DNA here is from genome assembly GCA_905333015.3 of Bombus campestris. Taxonomy (NCBI): domain Eukaryota; kingdom Metazoa; phylum Arthropoda; class Insecta; order Hymenoptera; family Apidae; genus Bombus; species Bombus campestris. The sequence continues at coordinate 10,940,399 of HG995135.1, forward strand.
AACGATTACGATATTGCGGTATTCAAGGTACATCCACCGTTTGAATTTAACAACGCGACACAACCTGTCAAGTTGCCTGAGGACAGTGAAACCGTTGACACAAATTGGGGTTTAATCGCCGGTTGGGGCTACTTCATCGTAAGTTTATTCGTAGAAGGTCTATCCTCTGTTCAATATTAACTTGTTAATAGGGTCATCCCTTGTAACCCAGAAAGAATTAAATAGCCGATATCTTGGACATAATAATATTTTTATTCAAGGGCTCTATATTTCTTGCGTTGAATTGTAGCAGACAAACAAACTTTTAGGATTTCGATCCTGTATTATCAGAGACACTGCAATACGTTATAGTGCCGAAGATGAAGAGAGAGAAATGTTTGGCGGACTACAAAGGCAAATATGAAGTAACAGAGCGGCAGGTTTGTTACGGATTTTCAGAAGGAGGAAAAGATTCGTGCAAGGTAAATCATAATATATTTTATAACACTCAGAGATATTAACTCTGCTCTGGAGTCTAACTTACTCTGAATATCATTGATCTTTTATAGGGTGATTCTGGTGGCCCATTGGTTAACAAGGGTATCATGATCGGTATAACCTCGTGGGGCCCCGATTGCGGTGGATCACACGAACCAGGCGTTTACACCGACGTTATCGGGCTAGTAGAATGGATTAAAAATAAAATTATGTGATCATTATAAATTGCACAATAATTTTAATAAATTTGCTTCACGGTTTCGAAACCAACAGTGGAATCAGAAATTCTAAATCGATCAAGTCATTCATCATCGGCTTTGACAACATCAGTATCATTATTAAATTCAATATTATGAAAAGCTTATAACACTGTAATGTTATATTTAACAGTATTATACACTTTCTTTCGGTATGACTAACTCAACAGTCTCTTGATCTTTGGATAATACAAATCTAGCCCTCTTATAATTCAAAAGATTCGCTTTCCTTTGCGCTGACCACGCTTCGTATCCGAATTTATAGAATTTTGGCAAACGATCGAAACCTCCAGCATCAGCTAATGCATTGTTGTAATCCCACTGTTTGTCACTTAATTTGTGTGCATGTCTTTTCTTCGAGTTCTTTAATTTCGACTCTTCCAGCATAATTGATCTTGTTGGTAAGCTTGCTCTTTTCTCTAATAATGCAAGGAAATATTGTATCTGAAAAGTTTACATCTATATACCCGCTACTCGCATGTCTAATAATATTTAATATATCAATCGTATTACTTGCATGTGAAACATAGGAAATGGAACAACGACAGTAGGCACTCCAACAATACACATTGTAGGATGGTCAATATTAATTAAATGTTTATATAAAGGAGTCACGAAGTTATTATCTACTCGTATTCCACAGTTTTCGTCTAGAAATGGAAAACTGTACCGATACCCCGTACAAAACATAAATACGTCCACTGTAATGGAATTTTGATCTTTTAAAAAAATATTCCCCTCCTCTATCTTTTCCACACCTAATACCTCGATTACGTTTGGTGGTAAGGGGCTATTTAATCTATATGCATTGAAAATATGATGCTTTAATTTCTCCACTGAAAATTAATTAAGTAACCATATTTTAAAATTATTAGAAATACCTTTCATTATTATGGCTTAAATATATTCGAAATGCGTGGTTAGCCAAATCAAGAGCGATGTCGACTCCGGAAGCAGCTGCTCCCAATATTAAAACTCTTTTACCAGAAAAATCTTCTGACTTTCGATATGAATGACTGTGTAGTATCGTACCCGGAAATTTTTCGATTCCTGGTATCATTGGTATGTAAGGATCGAAGTAATGTCTAAATCAAATATAATTAAAACAAAGTTAATAAAATATAATTGAAAAAAAATTCAATTAAATAAAAACCAAATTTAAATCTATCAGAAATCATTACGATATTTAATATTTATGAAAAACGTACCCATTACAAATCATTATAACGTTAAAGATACTTTCTTTCTCTTCTTTTGTTTTTACAACTTTTGTTCGTACAGCCCATTCTTCTTTGCCTTCGGCTGAAATTTGCAATCGAACGGATTCTACTCGTGTTCCAAACTATAACATTATACCTTTCATAGCAAGTCAATAAAAATTTTCTCACACAATATATTCCCGCTTACCTGAATATGTTTAAGTAAATCAAAATATTCCGCGTAATTCTGTAAGTAAGTCCGAACTTCCTGATGTGTCACACAACATGGTTCTTCAGCGTTCAATCTCTGGTAATCAGGAAAATTCATAATTTTCGCCGGTAAATTAGTTCTACAATGACAAATCCAGTATTCTATTTCTAATTTTAACAGTTACTCGATAGACATAACATAATGTAAAATAAGTTGTAACAGTGCACAAGATTAAACCTTAAGTCTCGATACATGCTCGAATGAACGGGCAAACCATTTTCGTCGACTTCAGTTTCTTCTTTGTAAACCCATGTACCGCCGATATCATTTGTTTGCTCGAAAACATTCAATTCGAAATTCAAACTTCGCGCAAAGTGTCTGGCTGCGCAGAGGCCAGCTGCGCCGGCTCCTACTACGCATACTTTTCTCTTTTTCATCGATTCAGCCATTTGCAGATTCGCACGTAACCTATGCGATAAAAAACATTACGTTGATTATCAAAGAAACAAGTATATATATATTTATATAAGATGTTTAGACTTTATTTTAGGATGAACTCAAGTACTTCGTTTCTCTATAAGTATCTATCATAATTTCATATATAATCATTTCAATTTTAATGTACGCAATGTTAAATTACTTTTAAAAAGCATACAATTTAAATATTTACATTAAGAAACGAATAAGCGAAGATATTCGTGTATACATTGTTAATTAATAAATTAGTCAAATTTCAAGTGTTATCTTTGTAAGTAATTAGAAACACGAAATAGATTTTGCTAGATGTTCGATAACCGCTTGCGACTTACGCTTTATTATATATTTAAACGACGATATATCCTAGCACCTAACACGAAGGTTCGCACTTGCGTCAACAAAATTACAGCTTTAGTTTGCTCCTGTCCTATTTTATATCCTTCGAGAAAGATACGAAGAGGAATTTAAACAAAGACGAAAACGGACAAAATAAAAAGCCACATTCTTATCAGCGTAATAATATCACTGTTTTGCTCCTGCACTACGCGGTTACGCGCGGTTGACAGATCACTACTTTGATAAAGTTTTTACGAACTGTAAACACAGATATCTTGTACAGAAATCTCGTAATTAAACTATTCCAACTGTAGAAGTAAAATATTTATTGTAATATTTTTTATAACATTACCATGTAAATGATCATAACATTAGTCTTACAATCTATATTAATGCTCGATATTGAATTCAATTATATCTAGTATTGAGCAATTAATTGTAAAGACTCTATGTTACAACGATATATCTCTGCATATGGTTTTCAGTCGATGTCGCATCAATTACGTGAGAGTTATCATATAAAAAGTTATCTCTCTTTTTTACTCGTTTGTTAGAATTATTGTGTATATATATATACCAACTGGGAACTCTTTAGCACGCACAAGATAGATAAAATTTACTTTAAATAACTCTATCTGTAGCAAATTACTTTCATTCACATACCGAATAAAACAAACAAATATTAATCCGGTATAAACAACATTAAAACAATCGATTAGTTTGACGTTCGTTAGACACAAATTCAAGAAATTTTGCGTTATGCCTTGTTCAGATTAATCGAGCTGTTTATCGATATAATCATAACAGTCGTGTACCATTTCGTATAACGCGTACATGATATATTTATAGAAATTCTCTGCGACAGGTGTTGAAGTACATTCGTGAGCCACTGTATGTATGTAAAATTATAATCATAATAATAAACATAATAGAAATATTGTATATAAAAAATATGATAGAATATGAAATAAAAAAGTAAGAAAAAGTAGAGGTTTGGGAGAACCAATATCAGCAAATACGAAACTGTAAATAGCAGGTCAAGGAAAGAACCTCAACTTCATTTGAAACTTGGAAGCATATTTCATGTCGGATCAAGTAACATAACAGTCAAACGACTTGATGAATGAGTATAAATATAGAAGCTTGGGAAAGTATTTCAAGAGAGTCAAGTAAATAAAATTTTATGCCGATGAAGAATTTCGAATTACTTTAGATTCCTAGAAAATTCAAGTGACTTGACAAATCTGAGCAAGGCTTTAAGGTCGCTAAAGAAAGCTAAAAGAAAGGGTAAAAAACAAACGATCATAGTAACAGGTAATTTGAAAAGCACAAGGTGGTAATACACTGTTGAATCGTGCAGCAGCTTGGCGCGGGTGACGTGGAAGTAGAAATCAGTAGCACGAATGTAGAAGTAGAAATCGACCGAGGCGCACTGTCTTTGTACGAAAACTTTGTAATTCCATTTTTTCTTAACGAACGTTTTCCTTAATGTTATCTCTAGATTCAAATTGACTCCCACATCTTCTCTTTAATCAACTACTTCGGCAAATTTCTACATCTAATAGTCTACTTAATTATATCAATCTATTTTCAAATTCAAGAAAAGCTAGTACGAGTCTGTTCCGGGCGCTCATCACTGTCAAAATGGCTACTCATACGCACCAAATTTGGAAAGCGGCTGTTACTGTTATGTTACTTAATTTTAAAGATCTATAAGATCGCACTCCTATTTCAAAAACATTCTTGCATGTCACTCGTTTCACTAACTTAATTTCTGTCAAACTTTTCTTTCCGTAAATCGTCGAGTCCAACTCTCTATTGTAAGAAGTACAAGTGTGAAACTCGTAACAATTTTTATTGCACAAACACGCTTATTCAATTATAAGAATGCGTAGATATCCTAATATCTTGGATCATTACTTGTATATATATCAACTGTTATATCACTTACATTCTGAATTCAATTTCTTGAACTTAACAATGAATAAATTCACTTACAATTCTTTATCTATGTAAATCGTTCTATTTCCTATCTTTGTTAATAAAATATGAATTCGTTATTTTTTCTTCGCAAGAACGATCGTCTTGTATTTCTTAAAGATCAGCCACGAAATCGATTACTGACGAAAGAGCTTAATGTATATATGTATATCTATGTACGTTGTATATGTGTAAAATAAACTCAATCTAAGATGAATAAACACACAGAGGCGTAAAATCGACCGAATACATACAATAAGGTTTAGAAGTAAAAAAAAAAGAAAAATGCTCTGTTATGAAATCATAAACGAGAATTTCTTTGTATACCGCTTACATAAAAAGCTTTATATTACATAATAAACGTTCGAGATGTTGATTCTTCAATTCCTTCTGAAATGTAAGTTTCGAAATAAAGGTAAAATTCGGAATATTTCTGATCGAAATTAAAATAGATATAAATATTTAATAAATATTTTTGTAGAGTAACCGATTAATACGTTTCATCTAAATCAGAAAATAAAATGTAGTATTACTTTCTTTCGTTTGAAAGACAATTTTTAGCAAACTTCGTTTCTTAGTGTAAAATAATCTCATTTTCCGATTTCTTTCCCTTTTACTTGTTCTCAGTCTATTGATTTCTTATGTGTAGAAGTATGCGCCTGCATGTCAGGTTGCGACTCAATGTTAAACATATTAGTAATAACGAAATTCTTGTAATGGATACAAATTAAAAAAAAAAAAAATCATAACAAACAGTTTCCTGTGCTTAAACATTGTACGTACAATGATTAAGAACGAAAGAAGCATTCGGCAAAAAACAAGAAATAAAGAGAAAAACAATCCTAACGATGACTATTCGCATAAATCGAAACAATTAAGTCGATTCCGACCCTCTTTACATTACATCATATTTTAATCGTCGTAGTATAAATATTTTCAATCGAATATACAACGCACACGACAATGGCTTCGTCCTATTTTCTCTTCTATTTGTTAATTCTTTGCAATAATTCCCACGTACAATGCACACGTGCTTGATGATTAAAAAACTCATTAGCCCAATATAAAATTTCCACATAGTCACTGCTGGAATTTGCGCTATCGATCCCCCGTTCGTTTATAGGTAAACGAAACTCCGGCCTACTTCCGTAGTTTCGTATTTTTCATACAATTGATCCCTTTTAAGAAGAACCAGATGCATCGTCCTCTCGATGAATAAAAAAACATAAAATCTTTGACAGAATAGGATCCAACAGGCACGATTAACGAGTATTTTCTAACAATTGCAGCGCACGACACAAATTCGACAAAGGGCAGTATTAAGATTTTTTTTTTTTTTCATATCATGCCTCATACTTTTCCTTTATATTCCCAAAATCTTAACGTTTCAAGAATACATATATGTACATATGCTTTGGCAAACGTCCTCTTTCCTTTTCCTTTTTTAATTAAATGAACTACTATGTTTTTCGTGCTTCATGTTATTTACGTCATACGTAGCATCATTTCCAACCAAGAAAGAACTCGAGCGAAGATTGATCGCAAAACACGCGGTCAAATTTCACTTGAGTTAGCCATAACATCGCAAAATCATTTTACCCATGTGTGATATACATCCACGTTGAGAAGGATCATCCGACGAAATGGATCCATTTTCTACGACTTTCGCAAGAAACTGGGTAAATGAATTGCTCACAAAGATTCGTCGTAAACATTATTCTCGATACGATAAAGTAGAATAATCAAAATATATCAAACAATTCATTCTGATTCTCTATATACAAAGTTCCTTAATCGATTATCGTACTAATAAGCACGATACCAGATAGATTAACGTGAACAAACAGAGATATAAAAATTAATAGTACTGTACAATTAAAGGAAATAAAGAAGATAAAAAGGGAAAACGAAAGGAAATATTTTATACAAATATGCTTCTTTACATCTAGGACGAGCGTTAGCCACACATGCTCGTTTTGAATACGCATCAAAGAAATCCTCTACAATGTCCTCGGACTATATAGACGCGCAGTAAGCAATCATACATTGTATATATTTGGCGTGAACCTTTGATTCGTATTATTGAACGTTTATTTACTAAAAATATATCCGTATCTTGATAAAAAAAAAACAATCTATCAATGGAGATTTAGCTTTTTCTTTACAAACAATACAACTCGTTGAACATTCTAATAATGAAGACGCGACGAATACGCGTTTATTCAGATACGACGGCGCTTCGATTCGAAAGTGGCACCTGAACGCTGCGTGCATCCGTTTAAAACACGCGCGCAATTACGATCTACATTTATACTTGCTTCAACGCCGAATCCTCGCAAATGCCTGTATCCTGACATTCGACAGCACAACAAGCATATACATGTATATACATTCGACAATCGAAAATATACTTTTTCCACGTGTGCATTATGTACGCATAAAATCGCTAGATATTCTACGAACACACTAGACACTGTCATGTGTATTCTCGATAGGATGGTAAGTTGTTCTCGAATTGTCTCAATGACTCTAGTTCAATATGCATGCGTATATAAGATGTAGAAAAAATTTATTTATTGTAAGATCACGTACACCATTGATCACGAGAACACGTTTGTTCTTCAAAGTTCTCAGGAGAAATGATCATCGGGCGGATTGTATGGTCTGTATGTATCCAGTATATTTTCGACAAGATCGCCGTAAGAAATTCATCTCATTTATATATAACAATTCATATTTGATATATAAAATATATCTTAAGAGAGAAAACCGACTTTCTAATCTCTTCTTCTTCTCCTCCTTTCTTGAAAACGTTAAAAGTTTGTTAGTTAGTTCGCAGTTCGGTCACAACATATGTATATATGTATGTATATCATAGCAAAGCGATGCTCCGAAATCACAGATGTTCACAATGTTTTACATCGTCATCGGTATTTCATCGAATTAAAGAAAATAGTTCTTCCATGTATAACCGATCGCTGAATAGCCACACTTTGCACGCCAAGCATCGCCTATCATGTGTTTCATATTATAGATATTATTACAACCAAAATGAATTACTCGGCGGTCCTTGTTCCAAAATTTAAGCCAGATCGAATAGCCGTGCAAAGAGCTCGCATAACTTGACCTTCGAATTATCTCGGCATTTGGAGCTCCGTGATTCATTTGTTATTCTTAAGGTGTAAGAAAATTTCATTTCGGTTCGATGATAGAGATTAATTAGACATTAACCCTCGCTCACCGAAGAAAGCGAACTACGTGTAGAACCAACTGTATGATGCGTCAAGTCGGTAAGATCTGCTGGTAAGCACAATGGTATCGCGCTTGGCCCGTAAATCGCCTCTTGTTCCTCCAGTTGTAACGCAAACTGTTCTTCCAATTTCTGTAAAGGAAAATTTCAGATATTCAAATAAATAGATAATACATAATGTGTAAAATAGTGATGGATATAAACGGTGTTCCCTACGAATGAGTTTCAACAAAACTAAATCGCTCAAAAAATTAAAGAGAAATATATAGATCTCGTGGTGCTAATCGTTTAATTGCTCTTAATCGCTTATACTATATCTATGCCTTATTTACTCTATATTCGCATCAACAGACGTTTTTTAGACTGACCTTGTTTATTACCTAGTAGACCGTTCTCATATCCAGTCGTGGAATCTCTTTCCCGACATGTTGCGTGTTGGATTCTTAATGAAAGAGGTACGTAATAAAAGTAGGAATAACATAATCTAACGTACACATTGGAAACACTTATATGAGAACCCTTGATATGTATAAGCATTTACCGCACATTTTTACTACGTCCGGTAAGTATACAACATATAGCCCACAATTATCACCGATTCACCCTGTTATGATCTTTACTTAATAACCATCGAAAAGCTGCTATCGAAACACGACACTTGCATATATTATTATCGATAATACAACGAACGATAAACGTCTAATTAAACATAAAGTCTGCATAAAGTACCATTCTATTTTGCTAATAATAGGTATGAGTGCTTGTTAATATTCTGTGAACATTGAATGATTGTCAACCGGAATATCCCGTGGAACTTTATGTTCATCTGCGATGGAAACTTCACAAATGTTCTGCACATTAACAATAAATCTACAACATTGTAATATAACAATGACATTTCATCTATAAGTTAATTAATGCCAGTAACTTATTATTTAACATTTCAATACTTAGAGAACCATAGACTTTTACCTAGTAGCTAACAATGACACACTGTTATCGATTTACGAATACGTGTTTTGTTGATTTTTATACCTTTTTTAAGAGTCGCAAACAAAACTCATGTTATAAATTAATTATTTCCTGGCGATGTATTCCCTGCTCATACAAGTGTTATTCCGTATAAGCCCAAACAATATACATTTTCCTTGGAATTGGTTACGCAGAAATATATTAAATGTACATATATACGTATGTAGGGGAGAGGGAGAAGACAAATTCATACGTATACGTATGTACATATACATATACAGTAATGAATGTATACAGCATTTAAACAAACGATAAATATTGCGAAATAAATGAAGCAACGGTGAGTAAAGCGGGCATGTTACCCTTAAATGCACAAAGCATAATTCAACGAGAGAAACTTCGAAATGATAAAAAGATAGGTCTTAAGAAAATACCTATAAAAATGTTGAATGAAAATGGAAATTTGTTTTCTGAAATAAATCCTAAATCAAACGAGACGTCAAACGAAAAACTGGATTACAATAAGTTACAAGATTATTTCGATACTTCTCTCTCAATAACAAAAACATTTGAAAGGAGACACAACAGAATATTCGGAGTGTTTACTATCTACGAGACGAAGGAGGTGGTACCAGATCTGGTTTGGATCGACTTCGTGATAGCATGCCATTAATGGAACCGGTGTCCGAACTACTAACTCTTAGAGACACCCTTGGAATGGTAAATGGAGAAGGAGACGTTGGAGTAGAGCGGGGCAAACGCGGAGATTTCTTCCAACTTTCAAAACAAAAGAGAGAATAATCTATACATAAAAGGGGAGAAGAGAAACCACTACGACTCGAGGGCAAATAGTCTCGGTAACGAGCTTCCAATGCTTCCATTTCAGCCGTCAGCTCAGCTTCTAACTTCTATAACAAGTACATTAAGCTTATTTCAGTATAACCATGCTTGTTTCTATTAAGCTTACTTAAAAATCGCGATTGATTCATATCTCTTCTCGCGCTGGTCATCGATCATCGTATGAGCCACAGGACATGGAAACCTATGACTTCGCTCTACGTATAATCGTTATCAAGAAGATAAAAAGAAGAAAACATGAAAGAGTAGACAAGTAGACAGAAAAAGAGAGCAAGAGAAAGGAAAGGAGAAAAGAAAAGCTTCGCGAAATATGAAAGGCAAAGTAACAAGGAAAATTAATATTAATTTACCTGTTTTCGTGGCTTGAGTTGCCCTTTCCATTCACGAAGCTCTTTACCATACGCCTCTTCTAATTCCTTTAGTTTCAATGTTTCGTGTTCCATTAACATCTTTCTCTTTTCATTTTGCAACTGTTCCAGTTCTTTGATTGTGGCATCGCTTTGCGCTCTTACCTCTTCCAACTGCCGTGAATGCTTTAGTTCAAATCTTTGCTGCTCAGCTCTATATCGTTTTTTCTCATTCTCTTGGAATTTTTTCAATTTCTCTCTCTCAGCATCAGGATCCGGCGCGATAATTGACGACATAGAGATCCTCATAGATTCTCTGAACATCATTTCACGTGCCTTCATCTCGTTGCGAATTCTTTTCGGCAAATTTCTACGTTCCACCGTCTGTCGTTTAATCAGTTCCTCCTCTTTTCGTTGATTCATTCTCTTCATTTGTTCCAGTTCCTTTTCATGGCGTATCAGCATCTGGTGTCTTTGTAAAAAGAAAATATCCTTTAGCTGTTTCTTCAACAGCTGCTGTTTCTCATGGATGTGCCGTTCTTCTTGCTCCCAAATCGCTGCCTCTCGAGCTCTCATCAACTGTTGTTTTTGCTGCAAAAATTGCCTTTCCATTAAAGCAATTTTCTCGCGATGACTATCAGATAATCTTCTCAACAATAGTTCATGACTTTCGTTAAGCTTATCTAAAAAGTGCTTTTCCCTTTCCTCATGTTCAGCCTCCAATTTTTCTTTGCGTATCTTAAATGCACTCTTCCTCTTATCTTTCGGCATTAAATCTACTTCATGCTTAAGTAACTTTAGTTCCTGTTTCAATCCCTCACGGAACTGTTTCAATTCCCTTTCTTGCTCACTACGAATCTTTTTCGAAGCGAGCCTAAGATCGGCCTCCTGTTGCGCTTCCGCTCGTTCGATTTGTTGCCTCTGTTGCCGAGCGAGTGTTTCCAGATCAGTTTCGGCATTTCTTTCTAAAAGTTGCCTCTCTTGCTCGAAACGTTTCTCTTGTTGATCTTTGTTAAACTGTGCCTTTTGCGATAAATCCTGAAACTGTTTCTGTTCCATTTTCTGTAGCATCTTTAATTCCCTCAACTCTTGCTTCCTAAAGATTTGATCATCATAAACTTTACCGTTTTCATCATCGCCGTAAATTACCTTCGATGTCGTCGTAGTAACTACGACACCATCGATCTCAAACTTTCTAGTTCGCTTTCTCGTCTTTTTCTTCAAATTCATCATTTGAATATCTTCTTTCGTTCTTGTTGGTCGTGGTATATCACGATTATAATCGGGCTTTCGTCTCAATACTACTTCCTCGTCCACTTCCGCGGATTGTCCTTGACTTAGATGATTTTCTTTGCTGGATTCCCTACTATCCTGACTTATCGTGGTAGAAATGGATTCAGCATCGGAGCGATCTATGCTCTTACTGGGCGTATGCGACCTTGTCGATCCAGACTCACTTTGAGATCTAGATCCTTCGAAGCTGTCCGGAGATACTCTTTTCTCTTTGTATCCTTTATTTACTTCTTTTTGTTTAAGCGTTTTTAACGTTTTTTCGTCCACTGGAGTAACCATTGCAGATTTATCATTCTTCAACAAACCATTCATTTTCTTGGAACTTTTTTCCACTTCATCGATATCTATGGATTCTATAGTCGTCCCAGCAACTATCATTTTAGTAATTTCATCTCCGCTATCGCTTTTTGTACTCGACATTTCAATTAAGCTTGCGTCACTGTGAGAAGAAGAAGTTCGTACGGCTTCGTGTTTATTAAGTATCGAGGAATCTTTCACTTGTTCCTTATCTTCGCCGACGGTAACGACAGAAACGTGACTAGTGTCCTGCAATTCGTCTATGATCGGACTCACAATGAGAACCTCGGATTCATCTAACTTCTTGCCAACTCTTTTAGAAACGTCTGTAAGAATTATAGGTTGCTCCTGGGGCATGTACTCTAAACTATCTAAACTAGGAAAGCCGTCATCGTCGGTTGAACTTTCATTCACTTGTGTTTTGTTTAATTCATTCGCTACAATAACAACTTCCGATGTTGGAGGAGGTTGACGACAAGAAGGATTCGCTGCCAGTGACACAGCATCGACAAGAACCGGAGGATGCGTCGTTACTACAGTTACTTGACTAACGTTGCTTGCAAGACTATTCGATAAATCTGGACTATCTGCTGTGATCCGGACGGTTGATGTATTTGGACGTATTTCTTGGTCGGATTTACCTAAAAGTTCAATACGTATTCCTTTATTCCTATAAGTATTAATAGTCCACTTCTAATCTTACATAAACTAAATATTTATGACTATTGTTATAAACAATAAACAAATTGTATAATGCAAAATGATAAAGTAACTTTGATTTTACCGGTAATGACAACTACATTATCACCGCTGCTTCTTCTCGAAGCATTTCTAATGGGAGTTGATGTAATTACTGATACATTCACTGAAGAACCTTTTTTCTCACAGTTTACATTATCGCTGTTGCTCGTCATATTTTCGTAATTGTGTTCTTTACTTGGCCATTTTTTATCCCGTTTCCCGTCAAATTCGTCCGAAAAGTTTTCTAGCGAAACATATCTGGAAGATCCTTCACTATGACTTTTGACAACAGATTCTGGTTTAGATGTTCCATAATCAGTTTTAACATCTTCAGTAGAACATGCTTTAACGATATTTTTTTCGGATGCGCTTGCAGTTAGATCTCGTTGAGATAACGTCTCCATAGAAGAAACATTCATTCGCATTTCAGTATCCATCGAAAACCGTTTCTCTAAAACTGCATTTAACTTTTGCTCTACAGATTTTCGTTTTTCTTGTAAACTCTTATAATTTTCTTCTGATGAAGATTGTCCTATAACTTGTATATCAGTTGGTGTTTTCTTTTCAATTCTGAAATTTAATGTCCTTCATATAAATAATTAATTATGAAATTAGATACAAATTCAAAGAAACATGTACGAATATGTCGATGAAAATTTAACACAACTAGAAGTAAGTACCTGTTCTTTTCTTCTAAAGATGATTGTTTATTGAATACTGGTTTCGTCCAGTCTTCGGCCAATTCTAATTTAACTGGTGCTGATTTCCTTTTCTCTTCTAATGATAATTGTCTTCTCGGTGATGAATTCGTCTTATTATCTACAGATCTTTGCCTGATATCACCTTTGTTTGCATCATCTATCTTATTCTTCTCTCTTTCATTATTATCTGGTACATTCTTTTCTAAACTAGGTAGTACGCTTGTTTTCTCGGAGAGCGCGTCTACACTTGTTTGCTCCTTACCTACCATTTCCTGAGGCGGCTCATTTTTGTCTCTCTGTTGCTTATCAGTAATCTTGCATTCATTTAATACTTCTGCATCGTTTTGTTTATCAATCATTTTCAAATTATTTTCCTTATCATCGATTTTACTATTCTGTCGCATAAGTGGCGGAGGAGGTGCAGGCCCTTTTTCTCGAGATACCCTACGTTCGTTTGTTTCATTTGTACTAGGAGGTTTAGGTGCCTGAAAATCAAATTACGATATTATTGCTATTTATATAAAAATATCAACAATTGATTAAAAAGAAATATACTTGTTTTTTCTCAACAGAAACAGGTATGTTGTCTTTTGATTCTGCTTTACGTAATTTCTTGTTTCTATCCTCCTTTTCACCATCCCTGTTAATTTCTCGTTTATGATTTTCTTCTTTTTTCGCTGACACAGGTGATGCAACAAGATTTTCCTTTTCAGAAACTGAAAAAAGAGATATAAACACAATTTATAATAATTTTCATCATTATCTAAACGGCATTTAATATAGTATAAATCATATTTACTCTGAACATCAGCGTCACTGCGCATAGACGCAGAGTCATCTCCGAGTTGATCCAGCTCCAGAGGAAGCTGAGATGTACGTTGCTCCTAAAATTTGTATGTTTCTATTTTATTTACATATGATTATATAATTCATACACACGATGCAATTCATAGTTAATAATATCCAAACTGATACAAAATACGAAATGTAACTTGTAAGAATAATAAAGTATGCAAGATGGAGGAACTATTAAAATACCAAAAAAAAATAGGAAGAATTATTACTTTACATGAATATGAAAAAAAAAAAATAGTGAAAATAAAAATATATAATTAATATATTTTTATAAAAATTGTTATCATATTAATTATAACAAACATTATGATCGAATATGAATAAATTTGATATAAAAATAGCTTATGCACTGCAGTTGTAAAAACAATAAAAATAGCGAAGAACTGTAATAATATGTACAAAAAATACATTGAAATCAAGTTAGACAACACTTATTGCATAAGCTACTGACCTGACAAACGCAGGGATGATGGGGCTGGCGAGGCCCAGGAGAGCCGCATGCACAGCCAAATTATCCAAATTACAATACCATATTTATTAGGATTCATTAGATTAAATGTTACAAAGAAAAAAAAAATGAAAAGTTTAGTAAAATTTTTGAAATTATGATGTCAAATGTTACCATATGTAACAAATAATAAATGTAATAATAATTCAAATACATACTTATAATTTTTGTGAGAATAAAATTACCGTATTAATTTGGCAAATTAAAAAGAAGCATACTTTTACAACGCATATTACATGCATGAATCTGTCTAAGATATTATGCATGTTCATCATGCATAAGTATAACAAAGAGTAATTATGTGTTGTATGAAACTGAGATGGAATTTATTAAAGATTTACATAACCGCATACAAAAATACTTCATTACAATTATAAACTTCCGGAATACAAATAAATATTTTTCATTTTCTAATCGTGTATGAGCGACTAATAAATTTGAACAATTCAATCTATGTGGTCTGTTCAAAAGCAGCTTACCAATCCGTTGATACTGTTCTCTGTGCTTTTTCGCTTTTTTGGCCTTCTATCAAAACGAAAGCGTGTAACAACGTACGTATATACATGTTAATGCTCTGTACATCGTTACGAATTAAAAGATCGCAAAGTTATAAAGCGTTTAAAGTTATTTTCACACAAAGGTTATTCGAATAGAAAATTTTCATTTTTGCATCTCTTCTTAATTAACAAAACAAAAATAATGACAATTAATAACATAAAATTAAAAACTACCTCTGTTTCTTCATCAACCAATTCTTCCTCAACAACGTCAGCTTTATATTCCAATAACAAATCTCTGATTGGTTTTGAATCCAAATTACGATTTATAAACGGATGTTTCAACAACTCATCAGCTGTAGGTCGCGACGTTGGATCCTTTATAAGGGCTTTTGCAATAAAATCATTAAAATCTTTGCTCCATTTTCCGGGTTGATCAAGTTTTGGTGGATCGCTTTTTTGTATTTTAAGAAGAACGCGCATTGGAGACATTTCATGGTTTGGTGGTTCCATTTGCGCAAATTCGATTAAAGTAATACCAAGTGACCAAATGTCTACCTGTATATGAGATATATACATATTTACATATTTATATGAAAAATATTAACCCTTTGCGGACGGGACGGTTCGAAGTCAATCGTACCGTGGGGCCGAGCTGCTGCCGCGATAGTCATTTAAAATTGCCAGCGCACATTTCTGCTTAGACGCGCTTTTCGTTCATAGATATCAAATTCTAGACATATGTACTTGCATAGATTCTCCACATGATAAATAAAATAACACACATACGAGTCTTTTGGTTCTATCAGTTGTTTTCACCGAACGCGTATATGAGTTTTTCATCCATAGCGATGCATTTACGTGGGACAGATATATGAGTTGTTCAGCTTTATAGTTGTTTTCGCCAAACGCATATATGAGTTCCTCGGCCATATTGATGGCCTATGCAGATCGCATATATGCAGCGGTAGTCCGCAAAGGGTTAATTATAAAACATAAACGTAATATCAATATTTAAGCACAAAAAATGTACAATTTAGAAATGTGCTACTCACTTTAAAATCATAAGGATTATCTCTAAATGTCTCACATAACACTACTTCTGGAGCCATCCAATATGGTGTTCCAATAAATGTGTCATGTTTCTGTAAAGTATGCTTATTTTTTGCAGATACTCCAAAGTCAGCTGTGGACAAGGTAATTTATTAATTTCTCTTTATATAATATAATAGAATATAAAATAGTAATTATATATGAATTTGGAAAGTATGAGGATTACCTAATTTTACTCCCCCTGCCATTGTTAATAAAACATTTCCTGCCTTTAAATCCCTATGAATAACTTTAGATTTGTGTAAAAATGCAAGACCTTTGGTCATATGTTGGCATATATAGGCTATTTGTGGTTCTGTTAAAGCTTTTGCCAATTCAACCATTATAGAATCAACAGCACCACCATCACAATATTCTATTAACATCTATAAATTTATATTAATAGAATTATACAAATATTAATCAAGAAATATAAATATTAAACTTATAAGCATTATATAACTGTAAACATACCCATAGTTTACCCTCAATAAAATATGCTTCATGTAATTCAACAACATTTGGGTGTTTACACTCTGATAAAATATCTATCTCAATCATAAAATCACTAAGATCATCTTCTCCTTCCAGTGCACACATTTTTGCAGCAGCAAGCTGATGAGTTTGCCTGTGCTGTGCCTGAAATATTCCATACTTGTTTAATAAATTGAACAATTACAACTAGAAGCATTTGATTATGACATTATATAAACTATGTATTACCTTATAAACTTTCCCAAATGCCCCATCTCCTAATTCACCTATCATTTCCCAGAATTCTTCTGGGTTACAATCCATTTTAATATTATTGTACAATTTCTTTTTCTTTGCGTCATTTCCACCGAAGTGGAATGCCTTTTTTAAATTTGATAAGAATGACATTTTTGTGATTCTTATTTAATATATTCGCATGTATAAAAATTATACTTCTATTACATTATGTCGTAAAACTCAATAATATTTATCATTAGCAACAAATATGTACCTTACATTTAAACGTAAATCTTATGTAGCTCTTAAATAATTCATTGTTATATGAAATCATTACAAGATGCATAAAATCATCTTTCCCTTATATATACTTTTGCATACTTTCCATTATTTTAACATATTTTCTACTAGAATAGAAAATATTCTAAAACATATATTTGGCTTATATCCCTGTTTTATACCAGGGGATTGTACCAAATCTCTCCCACATCTTGACACCATATAGTCAATATCCACTAATTAGCAAATATATTGTTTAAATAAATAGTAATGCAAATGTAAAGAATGAAACCCATCATTAACAATTTTCTACTTTTACTCCTAATATATATCAAGCTGAAATAAAGAAAAATTACATTAAAAATTACAATAATATATTTACAACATTGTCTAATATATTTAGAAATGATGCTACTAAGATGATATTTATTACTTCTTAAATTTAATTTAAATGAACTAAGACATTACACATATAAAAATCATAAATATAATATGTATAAGGATATATCATACATTTTTAGGAGAAAAAGATATAATCAAATGAATAGATTTTGAAAAATATATATTACAATATAACTGATATTAACAACATTAACATAATATTATTTATTCAGTAAAATGAGTAAATATGAAGAGCACAAATAAAATGCTTATGATAAAACCATTATATATATATATATGTATATGTATATCAAAAAGATAAGTATAATAAAAGTAATATTGCTAAACATTAAGTTAATGCTAACTTTCAATGCAAATTCAACAGTTTCTTATTAATTTCAAAAGCTCATACTATCTGATTGGTATACTTAGTTGCTTCACTGATATACTGTATTAAGCTACACTTTTTAATATCTATTTACTTATCTATGAAAGGTTTAAGATATACATATAATCAATTTTATCTATTTATTCAATAAGAAATACAAATTTGATTGATCTACAAATGAAAAGAAATAAAGAAATTCTTTGAACTATAAGAGCAAAAAACTACGATCAGAAAAGTGCTGAGAATGTCAAAATTGACGGTCACGAGGTTGACACAATTTTGACAAGTAATCTACAGCCGTATCTGTCCGCCATCGTTTTGTAAATACACTTTCTCCGTCTTATACGTGTTAGAAATCTATCAAAGATGAAATTTGTGAAAACAAAACTACATCAGAATCATCTAAATATTTCAGAGGAAAATTATAATAAAAAAACAATGTATCTACGTATTTTGAATACAACGACAAAATTTCCCGTCATCTATGCTGTTTGTTAGCTTGGTAAAGCCGACGTATTTCTCTCGATTCAAGGTTTGAGAAATCGTAAAAGAACGTTTTAATCTTAGTCATACGATGCAGTGACACAAATACATCATTAATATGATAATGATATAAAGAATTTCTTGGATTTTTTTTCTTGAAAAGTATGATTTTTGAAAAAAAATCTGTAGACACATCCTCTGCTCACCTTCTCTTTTAATGATCCACCACGAAATAGGCACACTTCGTCTCGACTAATATCACCGATGATCCACTAAAAATCTTCAGATTTCACTGTTCACACTGATTGCACGTATCATCGAGAAATCCACCGTTCAAAATCCAAATATTTGAAAGAATGTGAAAACTATCGTGCGTGAAATCAGTAAACTAGACAGACCCGCACGTACGGCCATTTTCAGTAACACACGCACATCACACATTCTACTGTACCACGCCTGGAAGTGACGTAATCAATCGGCAAGTGTGCCTGTATTCTGTAAGAGGTTCTCTAACTTACGAATGCATCTTAAATGCATTTTTAACAGACTATGCAACCATTTCGCAAAATATCTCTTATGATAGTCAATGTATACATAGTGACTACAAGAAGCATTTGTACATAGCATTATTTCCTACATTTCATTTCCATAGTATTAAATTTTTGTAATTCTATGAAAGTATTATTAAACGATACAAAATTTAATATAATTAGACGCAATTAAGTAATATGTAAATACTATTATAAATACAATGATGTGCAAATATTTTTTGTAGCTATATTTCCAAATCAGCTACAATGAAACAGTAATAATAAAATCTGCGCTTTACTTAGGAGATTATGGGCATCAAAAAAATTACATATTTTATGATTCTAGCATAAAAATTTCGTTTCCTTTTTACGATAATTCAATTTTTACAGTAGTCTCACATACTGAATAGCTCTGCACATATGAAAATTAAGCATTCGTTATATTAAGTTACAGAATTGATTTTACGATGTGTCATTGTAGTTACGGAAGCCTTATAAATATATAATCTTATTAAATGTTTTAAAACAAACTTCTTTTAGCACAAAATGTCATCAAATTAATATTATGCTGAACCATAGTACTAATATATTATAATGCTTCATTTACAACGTATTTAGAGATAAAATTCTTTCTATAAATAGTACTTACCAGTTGTGTTAGTTTTCGTATTAAAAGATAATTATGTTATATTCATAAAATTTGTTAGAATACAAGAAAAGAAAGTTTTAGAAACCCAGATACGTACGAAATAGAAATAAGAATCTTTCTTTTATTAACATGTAAGTTTATTAATATCCAAGTAAAATGTTCTTCACTTTAAAAGCTTAATTCCTAAATGCATAAAGTTAAAATATGATATAAAATTAAAAAATTCAATAATTCTAAATATTATCATTGTCAAGGAAAAAAACTTCGTTTACAAATTAGTACTAGATTAGAAATAAATAATATAGTATGTAAATTTTTCATAGATAATTTCTATGTCCATGGAACTTTCGGACTCAAGATTACCAACATAACTCACAGAAATACCAGTTTATATTTTCACCTTGATCATGTTTTCACTGTACGCTGTGTGTATGCACAACAAACCGTTGCAATAATTGACGTAATCTTTTTCCATTGTTTAATTTAATTAAATACTTGTTTGTATTTATCTGAATAAATATCTCTACATACCCAGTGGAAGGTACTCTTTGTTTCTATGTAGTTCTTCATACTAAAAAACTATTTATGTGTATAAATGTTGTAAACAACTATTATATACATTCTTAATTAACTGTTGCTTAATCAAAGCTAAATTAAAGCATTACTTGTGGTTATTTGAATAAAGATATTAAAAATGTATGATATAAATATCATCATTTTCATTAAATTACGTTTTAACAGCTTTAATTTTTGCAGTGTGTAAAGTGAAGTTAAAATGTCTGGGAAAGAAAGAAGTTTGTTGCGAATTATTTTAAGAAGATTTATTGCATCATTTAAACCAACCCGACATAAGCTAATTGGTGAAGATTATTATGGTACAAAATATTACGAAATTGAAAACCCAAGATTAGAGAGAAAGAACTCACCTCGATATTTTGTACCTGTAAATAAAAACGATGACACGCAAGAAGTACCAGTAGAATGGGGGGCATGGTTAAGACATCGTCGAAAAGATCCACCGACAAGAGAAGAAATAGAAAAAAATTATCAATTACAAATGATCAAAAAACGAAATGCTGCGGAAATTGAAGCAAAATATTCAAATAATGGATTACAAAAGCTAAAGCAAACTAGTGAAGGAGAATATACACCATTTCCAATTTATGAGGAGTATAAAAATTATGGTCAAGATTATAAGATAAAATATGATAAACAAAACCAAAAAAAAGATGAATAGACATAAATAAAATATCTGAGATTTAATTTAATTATATATACGCTTTTAGAATGTTAAAATTAATGAAATATCTAGTAAATATGTACAAACTTTATTATAACATATACTTGTAGTATGACATAATTTATATGTGTATATGATTTGTATATAGTCTATGAATAAAACAATTTATTAATACCCTATATCATTTTTGCATATGTACTTATATTCTTCTGTCAATTAACCCTCTCTGAACAAAAATCAGTCTGCTACTGAATTTATATAAAATATCCGTTTTATACAGAAGTAATAATAATAGTGATCCAACTGAAAATCTTTCACTGAGCAAAACTATTCAGTAACTTTAACATTTAGCCAACCGAATAGGGAGATCTGCGTGGTCGAACGAGATCTCTCTTTTTGATTTTTGCAATGCGTTTTCTCTTTTTTTTTTTTTGTTATTATCAGTTATTGTTTACCTGGAATTGTTCTCAACTATGCCACTTTTTCTGCTTTTATAAAATAAAGTATATAATAAAATACATCAATTTAGTGGTATTAAAATTAATTAAAAAGTTACAGTATCCGTTATGACTAAATAAAGTAATAATCGAACGATACCACATTGTAAAAGAATATTAAAATGCAATATGAATTTTTAATTTCACGTTCAAGATGTGTTATTTATTTTTAACCCTTTCGCTATTACGGGCGACTACAGTCGCTCTCCGTAAAATGCCACTGACATACTACGGGCGACTACAATCGCTCTGCATAAGATGCTACGTATTATACATACGAGTATTGCACATCCTCAAGACTTTTATTAACAATAAAATGGTGTGACAAGAGAGCAGTGTATATGTTGTCCTCTTTCCACAATGAAGAGTTTCGAAGCGTCATTATCGCACGCAGAAAATGATTAAAAAACCAAAGTGTGCTGTCGATTATAATCGATTGATGGAAACTGTGGAGCGAATCGCGATCCATTGCCAGGATTTGCGATGTTGGCCAATGTGTAACACCATGTTTCGAAAAATACCACACGCAATACCATTATTAAAAGCTATTAGTATCATATCATATTATATTATTATATTCTATAATATTATTTGTTACCAAATTATAATTAAAAGTGAGTGTATTAAAAAGTTACAAGTACTCTGTTTTGAGGAAAGTTTTTTTCTTTGAAAAACACCGTCGGAGCGGTTCGCAGTGAGACGTAAACGCGACCACTGATGATCTTTCTTGCGCACCGTGCTGTTTTGGCGCAGCGACTCGTTCAGCGGGAGTGCCGCGGCGGAGAAGCCGCCCATAACGAAAGGGTTAGTCACCTTTAATTTTTTTAATTTTAGCTATATTTTTTTATATTTTTAATATATACTTTTAATTTGATGTTTTGTATAAACAATATGTGAACTCATTAAATAAAATCGTTACCGCAAAATATAATTGGCCACTTAAATAATTTTTACATTTCTTTGTTTTTTAAGTAGTGAATATTAGTCCTCGATACTTGGAAACATTCGCGGTGGACAGCGTATACGTTAACTTGTTCGAGCGCGGTGAGAAACGTATAGCTCGCTGTGATGCGCGCGGTTGACTAAGTGTTAAAATGATTTTTTAAAACTATTATCTTACTAAGTAATGATAATAGTTTTGACTGATCAATTAATTTAAAGTCTAGAAAAGTATAGATAAACAAAAATTAAAAGCTAGACTTCTTAGTTGTAGTTCTTGTTGAAATTTCAAAAGATGTATTATATACTTTCGATTAGACGCACGGAATATCACTCAACGATAAGTATAACTTCTTTTGTTCAAAAGAAACTGACGAATTCAACAGATAATAAGTATCTTATAATCAACCAGAAAAGTCACTATTATCAAATAAAGCTTGATCATATAGTTCTCCCTTCACTAAACGTCCACCGAAATAACGACCATTCAAAGAATCCCTTGCACGTTCCGCTTCTAAAACGATTATTTAATATCAATATCAAATTAAATTCACACTTAATTAATTAAAAAACAATAATTCGTTATAAACTTACCACTCATTTGAGAAAATTCAACAAATATTTTTACGATAACTTCTGCATCTTCGTCATCTTCCGATTGTCGTTCATTATAAATAATAACTCTTTCTACAACTCCAAATTTGGAACATTCATCTTGAATTTCTTCTTGTAAACTTTCATCTACATCTTCTGGGGCTACCATGTTTCGTAAAATAACAACACGGGATTCAACTTTGCGCATAAGTTTCTGCATAACAAGATGACGCGCACTTTGTCCTTTGATCGACATATTTTCTTGTTGCTGTAATGTTTGGGGTTCTGTCTCCTCTAACAATTTCTTCTGTAACTCTTCCTGTTGTTTTTGATGAGCTGCTTGTTCTTGTGCCCGTCTCATAATATCGGAATTCGTCGTAGTTGTAACAGGTATCTAGCCACATTTCAAATAATTTAAATATTGTAACTTTTTAACGTGTGAATATAATAATAAATAAAAATCTTACGACTGGAGTTCCTACTATTGTAGGTGCTACAACAGCTGGAGGAGGTATAACAACTGGCTGCCCAGGTATCGGTTGAATTATCGCAGGAGGCCGAGTTAAAGTTTGCGGTATAGCTATACCAGGCGGAGGTATAACAGGTGCTACCGTTGCTATAGTTGGCGGTGCCATCATTGTCGCTGGGGCAATAGTGGGTCTTACTATACCAGGCAAAGCTGTGTATAAAATTCATGAAATAAAAAATGACTTCAAAGAAAATTTCAGATTCTAAAATTTCCTCAATCACTATTAAGTCATACCTTGATTCAAAATCGGCGGGGCAGCTGCTCCAAGCTTGGTCAAACCAAGAGCAACTGCATTACTAGCTACAGCATCCATTGCTTGAATTTTTGCAGTTGCAGCTGCAGCTGCAACCGCAGCAGCGGTAGGCATCATACTAGTTCCACTTGGTGGACCCATAAGAGCATTTGGTGGAGTAATAGCTCTGCCTACTCGCAAGTATTGTCCACCCAAGTCAAATAAATTCATTGATGCGATAGCTTCTAACGCAGCTTGCATTGTTTCGTATTCAATAAAACCGTAACCTTTATGTCGATGGGGCGAGCTGCCTTGTGCCAATTTACAATATGTAATCGGTCCAAACGCTTCAAACACGGATTTAATATCATCCTCGGTTAAATCTTGATGGATTGACGCAATATAAATTCGATTATAGTGTTTACTTTCTTCCGTAATTTCATCAATAACGGACTGGGCTTGGGGCATATTCGACGGACGCCCCACAACCTGAAGAAAAATAAAAATTCATAACTAATACTTTCGATTATTAAAATAAAAGTATTTGTAACGAATCTGTCAAATATTAATATTTTAATTACAAAAAGAGAAGTATAAAGACAGGATTAGGTCCAGGAACTATATTCTTTATTCGAACACAACTTTTGACGTGTTAATAATAATTTTACTAATCAAAAATATTAATTTTTATACGAATAATTCTTTCCTATCAAAACTCATATTTGTCTAAAATAATGCTAGAACTCATTGTTATGTTCGTAAAAATATCAAAAAGTAGTATCGTAAGAGATTTTAAAATCTACGGTAAGAATCTAATGGAATCGTTAAAGAGTTTAACAAGATTTTTTTGACCGAAGTACATTTTGTAAATATAATGCAATTCAATCAAAAGGAATTTCAAATTGGATAAGGCTAAATAAAAATTTGCCGACCTCCGGCGGGATGATAGGATTGCTGGGGGACAGGAAATTCGTTATATAGGTACGTCCTGCTACCTTGATGTTACGTCCACCAATCATGACACCATTCATTTGTTCCAAAGCAAGTTGTGCTGCTTCAGGTATCTCGTATTCGACGAATGCGAATCCTTTGTGCTTCTGCGTAACTGGATCCCAAGACATGTTGATTGATTTTATAGGACCAAAAGGCAAGAAAGCTTGCCTAATCGTGTCCTCTTTTAATTCAAAACTGATGCTGCCCACATATACCCTGTTATATGGGAATTTTATTTCAGATGATAGTCGCCCTTCGTTATATTAAATCGAGACATTACTGTTCAATTATATCCTAATTCATTAAGATACTCACAATCGTATCCTATCATAATCAAATAAAAAGGAAAAAAAAGCAAAACAAATTTTTGAAAGTTCTTCTAAAAAAATGTGTAAAAGAATTGTTATTTAAAAAAAATTGCCGATCTAAATATATATATATATATATATATATATATATATATATATATACTAAATAAAGTACAATACTTCGACAATACTCGAAATGCAAATATATTCGTTATAAGTGACTATAATATGATTTTACTAAACAGAAATTTATTCAAAAAATTGAATTTCCAATTTGGGACAGTATATATATACAATTGAAAGAAATACAAATGAAGTTCATAATACTGTACTCAAGTGATTTAAATTTAATTCTTAACAGTAGAAAGAACTGTATAATTTTATTCTAAATAATTAAAATTTATCAAAATCTAATCTCAATGACGAATGAAAGTTTTTAGCCTATACACAATTAAAGTTGGAATGTACTTTCTATTTAAAACGGCGAGTATCGAAGACGAAATTTGGAGGGCTAAGACAAAGAACAAACAAACCTGCACATGAGGGCGAGAGCCTGCTGTCTCTGCACCTGATTCCGTTGACTAGCCATTTGCTGTAACACAAAGGACCATAGGCCTTCTATTGATATCCCTCCCCCTTACATACACCATGTCTCGTTCATCTCAAAAATCCCCCAAGCTCTTTTACCATTCCACCTTCGTTACTCAACTACTCTTACCTTAACACTAATTAAGGAGTTACATATTAATCGAAGTTAAAATCTTGATACTACATTCAAAACTCCGGATCAAAACAACATGTAAACTGCAAGTATTTTCATAATAAACTCATTGAATAATAATCTAAATGTAGTATCTTTAACAAAGTCAAGTCAAAAAATAATTTAAATTTTTAACATCATATTCTAAATATAAGTACAGTATCTTTGCAGCAAAGAGAGAAAGAATAGTTGAGCTCGAAAGTTTATATCGATTATTTTTCTCAAATCATCCAGAGATTCATGCACAAAAACTTGTCCTCCTTCGCGCTGGTACAGCTCTGCTCCCGCCGACTACTATCTCAAGATATCTAACCTTTGCTTACAGTAGTAACTCAGGAAAACGTTTAGGAGTGTTTGATCATAAGGCGGTTTCATATCGTTTCTGTCTTGACTTGGTTGACACTAACCTGCACATTAGCAATAAAACTTGCTGCCGCAGGACCAACTTATTCTTCTGCGGGGAGAAAAAATCAACCGATCAGAGTTAGGTTCCAGTGTTCGTTTTTAATTTCTGTTATATTTTTTTACTTTACTCGCTCGTCATAACGAACACAGGTTAATATATTTAGGATCAAATTAAAGATTACTCGGCGGGGCGAGCTAAATTGTAAGGACAAACATCAGCTTAAGACGCTATAGACATATTTCTCTCAATTTTTGTTATATAACTGGCAAAGAGCTAAGTAGAGGAAGAAATGTAAATCCATCTTTTAATAAATAGCATTTTTTGAGACAAAAAAGAACCCCATAATTTTAATGTATCATTTCATAAATGTATACATTAATTCCATTGTTCATTCCTATAAAGTATAAGCAATCAACATTCAATTAAATATTACAAATTTAATAGAACATTGATTTACTATATACCATTTTCATTGTTGATTATATATATATTAATTGTTTTATTAATTCTGTTGATATGAATGGAATTTTTAACACATTACTGATCATTCTTATTCAAACAAATCAATAGTAATAAAAGAATAGATAGATAATTTTTCAATATAGGAATCTATGAATGTACAATGAAATGTAAAATGTATGTTAGGCGAGTAAAGTTTGTTAGCGTCATGTTAAAAAATTACCTGCTGTTGATGCGCGAGAGTCTGCTTCATTAAAACCATTTTGATGCTTTGTTCCATTGCATACTTTTTTGCTCTATTTACTGTATCCTGTTGTTCAGATGTAATTTTTGGAAGACCCGCACCTAGAATGCCAGGTAATGTAAGATATTTAGCTCCGGGTCCTGTAACAAAATAAATATTATATGTAAAATAAGACATGCTTCATTAATACATGTCTTAAAATAATAATGTTCTTTCAGATCTTATCAGCTATTTGTTCACTATATTATTATTGACTCTCAATATAACTTAAATTGGAGCAACAAATTTTAATTGTCACAATTTTTTTATATACATCATATTTAAATCTTAAACGTTTTATTTAAATTACTTTAATAACATATTTTTTTTTTAAATGAAATAATATTGTAATACTACATACCAGCAACAACTTGTTTTATTTGATTGAGATCATATATAGGGCCGGGCAAGAACTCAGATGCATTCCCTACGAAGAAAGTTGGCATTAGACAAAGATGAAATATAATACATATTACATTCAGTACTTCCACCATCACACACACGTACGAACTTTTTAAAAACTGTTGTCTAATATTTGCTTTGAGTCTTTTTTACTTTTTTTTGCGATGATAGAGGTACCAGAACAATTCATTTGATTCGATTTCTTAATTTTTAGTCTTCTTATTTGTTAAAATTAAACAGAATTTGAATTATACATGTAACTAATATTCAATTCAGTATATTTAATATTTGGTATACAAGTATACTGTATAATTTTCTTAAGTTTTATATATCTCTATAAAGTCTTTAAAATGGATAAAAAGTGAAAGAAATGACTTAAAAAGAGACGGAAAAAGTAACGATGTCGTACAGCAATTCCCACTGCGGTAGGATCGTCCTCCAAACTGTAAGTTCAAAGAAATTAAAACAATCAAGAACAGTGACGTTATCCTTGTATATAATGTATGTACACAATTACATGTATATACTCATACAAATGTATTTTGAAATAGAAATACATTTCCTTCTTTTTTTTTACGCCATTAAAATAAAAGTTATTTTATATTTTAGAAGAGAAATAACGTCAAGAGTGTGCTAAAAACAATATCAAAATTGAAGAGAAATCATTGCAATTATTCAATTAACAGAGTTTTCACATTTAAATTTCATTACTGTTTACACTATCAGCCCCAAAAAAAGACTACCAATAACTAGATTAGGTTTCGTATGATCATAACCAATTTGGTCTGCTAGTCTCTGAAACAGAAATCAGAACACGTTGAAACGTTTCTTTTTCTCTTTTATGACTTTTGCAGTTTCACGAATTAATACTATTAGCTTTGTTCAATCATTTGATTAACAGCTAACCGTGTTCTGGGCTGAGCAATGATGGTTGTGCGCATACTATCCGAGATTGAGGCGACGCACAAATCTGTAAGCACAAAGCAAAGGAGAATACTCTCAGTGCATTTTCTGCGCCATTTTCTTACAGTTTGCCTTCTCCAACCTATCACGTAATTAACCCTAACATGTTCTGTGTAGCAATGGCGATCCTAATTAATAAAAAAAATTTATCGCGATTGACCTTCGTAAAAATATACTTTGCTTGCGATGTGCACCCTGTTCTAATAACATTCTTTTTTTTTATAACAGGTATATGCCTCTTCTTTAATAAACGAACAAATTACCTCATCTTTATGTAATATAAATGATTAAGAAAATCTTAAAAGACATACATCGCCATTGCATCTCCTATTTATAAGCTTCCATCTTATTGTTTTGCACTTAAAAATTAAATTGGGGATTAAAGAAATTACTTACATTGTAGAAAAAAAAGGACATTTAAGTAAAAAGGAAAATATTAATTAAGTAAAAGGAATATTTCAAATAAAATATATTCAAATAATTGTTTTTATTTTAATAAAATAAATTAGAAGCTTATAATTAGGATGAAAGAAAATTACCCTAAAATGCTGACCTATCTAACATACGCATCATATTTGGTACTCGACAATAGATGCTGTGTCAGTGGGAGTTTGCAAAACTCTGATTTGTTCTGTTCAACGAATGTAGCGTTCTCTTTCTTTGTTTGGCGCACGCTCATGATCACAGCTCAGTCGTAGGCCACAGATTCTGTACTGTCTCTCCGCTGTAACATCTCAGAACAGAAGGACAACCATACATTAGTTTTATTGAGGGCCAACGATCACCTATTACCCTAGCCTACCAAAATATATTCTGAAACTGCAATAGACCACTCAACACTTATAGCTTGCCAGCAGTTTAATAGAAAGCTAGCACCTGATTGTCCTAAGTAAATAATATATGTTTTTCTTCATCATTTCCTTTGCTTAGAAATATATTATGCTTGCTGTTGCTTCTGTGTTCACCGTCTTTTCCAGTTGTACGCTTAATTGTATAGTTTATTAGTATACATTAGGATATACATTTATTTGGGAATATTAGCAATGTACCTTCAACTCTAGGTTTCTTGTTTGGAGGTTCCACATTATTCTGGGATGTTGGTGCCTAATAACATATAAAACATTTATTAGATTTTATGATAAAAATTAATGATCACTAATAAAAGAAAGTTTTTTCAATGCTTATTTATTAAACTATTATCATATCATTTTCATTAGTTCTAATAATATAAACATAATAATATGATTTTAAATATAATAACATCCATTATAGTCATTATAGTAAAAGAAAACATATTTTACAATTATGTGAAAAGTAATTCAAGAAAAAATATAAACGTACCTTTAATGAATCTATGTTAAAATAATATAACTTAAGAATAAAACTAAAAAGAAAGAGTTAATAATTGTATTCATTATATAATGAATTATTATTAACAATATGTTAGTAAAATATTGTAGAAATATGTTACTATCATACATTTTATTGAATACTTCAAGAGTATTAATCATAAGTATGTACGTTACAAGCATTTTACAACCGCCATCATGATCCGAAAAATTTGTTATTTCTATCAATTCAATATTTCTTGCAGAAATAATAATTGCAGAAATAATTAACTTACCATGGCCATCGCTCCGTTCATTATATTTTGTGATCCAACAAAATGAGATCAACTTCTTTTAAATCTACTTTACCAAGCAAATCTCAAACGACTCAGAACAAATAACTTATACAAAATGATCCGAAGCTTGCCTTTACGGAAGTGTTATAAGTACTATGTAAGTCAGTAACAATTTCATGTTGAATTGTACAATAATCGTTTAATGAATAACAAAGATATTTCAGTTTCAGACCTTAAACAAAAATACAATCAACCCAGAATCATCTCAATGCATAATATTTTTTACTATTATAAATAACTGTTCAGAGTTTCTGTAATTACAATTTGACTATAGTAGTGTCATTGTAACAATTAGAGACGTACAATTAAAGGTTAGAAATTAATGTGATTTCTTTGTCAGTGATCAAATTACAATGGATTCCAATGACTTTCAGATCAAATTAATTAACAATGAAAAGGTATAACACAGTACACATGTAATTAATCATTATTTTATATAAAAATTTATGCGTTTCTAATTATTAACTTAAAAGAGAAAGATATATGAACTTTCCTTATATTTATTAATATAGGAATCTAAATATTGATTATTATTAAAAGGAAAATAATTATAAATGTTTTATAGGGCAAGGGTCTTTTTGCTGTACGTTCATTTAAATATGGAGATACAATTCTAGAAGAAAAACCTATAATTTGTTGTCAATTCTCATGGAACTTAGAGTATGGATACTTAGCTTGTGACAATTGTTTAAAACCTTTAGAAACTGCTGAAGAAAATGTACGTAGATTGACTGGAAACTCAGCAATTATTTTACCTTATCCAGAATGCTGCGAAACAGAAAAGGATTTAATTACAGAATGTCCTGAATGTGGCACAAAATATTGTAATATTGAGTGCCAGAATGATGCTTATTTAAGGTAATATTACAATTCCATAAATTTAATATTAACATTAAGAACATTATATATAACTGTATGAAATGTAAAAATTTTAGATATCATAGTACAATATGTTTACAATCAAGAGAAAAGGATGAGTCTCATCCTTTGGTACAATTAAATGAAACATGGAAGCAAATGCATTATCCACCAGAATCATCAACAGTGATGTTATTAATTAAAATGGTAGCTCTTATTAATCAAGCTGAAAATAAAGAAGAGATGCTTTCAACTTTCTCACAATTTTGTCATCATACAGTTAATGATACGCATGAACTTGCACACAAATTACTTGGAGAAAAGTTTATTGAACAAATTGAAGTGCTCAGACAAATGATGCAGAAAGCCATAAATACGGAATTTACAGAACATGTATGTAGCGTAAATATAATTCAAAATATGCTATATTATAAAATAAATTGTTTAAATTTTAATTTACAGTGGTTTACACCAGAAGGTTTTAAAAGTCTATTAGCTTTAGTAGGTACAAATGGTCAAGGAATTGGAACTAGTGCATTTAGTCGTTGGGTTAAAAATGTATCTGCTTTGGAATTACCAAGAGATGAAAGAATCCAAGTTGATAAATTAATAGATCGAATTTATGATGATATGGAAGAAGGTAAATTTTTCTGATTTTAATATGAATTTATGTTTCTTACATAAATTGTACAAGTTTAAATTTTATTTTATCATTAATGTTATCTGTTTTAGCGGTAGCTTTTTTTTTGAACAATGAAGGTTCTGGTCTTTATATTTTGCAATCATCAATAAATCATAGTTGTGTACCAAACGCAGTTGTAAAATTTCCTTATTCAAACAATGTATTGGTTCTAAAAGCTATACGTGATATTCATCCTGAAGAAGAAATATGCATAAGTTACCTTGATGAATGTTGTCTAGAAAGAAGTAGACATTCTCGACAAAAAGCCTTAAAGTCTTTATATTTATTTCATTGCAATTGCAATAAGTGCTTATCACAAGTTAATGATCCAGATTTAACATCAGAAGATGAAATAGATGATGACGACATTTCCAGCTGAAAATACAAATTTTTATAGTATACATGCATATAAATAAATTTTTTAATATTTACATATATCATAATATATACACTTCAATTTACTTGCATTTATATAGGTAATGTTATTTTATTAGCTCATAATATTAGTAATTACGTATAAACATTAAATATAAAATCGGTACTATTTACAAATATAATTCATTATCTGGTTTTATCTTTTTCTAAACATATTTACAAATAAAACAACACATTTTGTTACAAGAAATCAATTAGTAGACAGTTCTTCTATGTACTAATTCTCCATAATACATTTAAAAATAAAATATTTAATATTTAATTTCGATATTGCTTATATAATTAAGATACACATTATATTTATCCATAAAAGCTTTTTATTTGTAAGCCATTTTATTGTAATAAAGAATCAAATAAATTGTATGTATGTGAAAATATTCTATCCTGATATTATACATTGTAATATACATGTACATACATATACATATATAAATGTAAATACAATTAGTATATTAATTTATAGAATTTTTTAATACACTTTTATTGTACTTTAAATAATATCTCACTTTTCACGTATATTACATCATAGGCTTTCTTTTAACTTTGTTAATTAATGAGACTAATATAAAACGTTTGAAAAAGAAAATGAAAAATGTACTATGTTTCTTTATTTTCAGTCATATGAAAATTACATTTTATTATACATAACAATTATTTAAAGATATTAAAAAATTTGTAATAGTCAATAACAAAAACACTAAAAAAGAAAAAAAAATAAATTATGTCTTTATATATCATGGTAATATGTTTTTACCGATTTGTCTCTTAGAATTTGAATAATTACAAGATCATTAAAGTAATAGGCAAGCTTTGCTTGCATTAGCTCTATACCAATATAATATGACACTTAAATATTAATTATTAATCCTTTTTAAGTGTTAATACATTTCTTCCTAATGTCATTAAATTTGATATATAATGAGGCACTGGTGTAACCAATATACGTCGTTCTATTAACTTTGTTAAACATGCAACAATGTTGTGACTGCGAAATTCCCATCTGAAATACATTTAAATACATAAAAAAATAGAATTTTGTTAAAACTATAAAATATTAATCATATGATTTCATTTAAAAAGAACTCACGCTATTTGTATGTTTTCATTTGGTAATTCTTTTGATACATCTTCATGTGACAAAGGCAAACAAGGCCCATTTACAACAAGTACTTCTAAGGTAGGAGGACTATCACCAAAACATTTTTCTGCATACTTTACCCGCTGCTTTTGTTGAGTGAAGTCTATGCCCGTCTTCCTATAAGATATATACGACATGTGATATTATTTTTCTTTAGAACTAAAAATAAGTTTCATTTTACATATAAATTTTTGAAAGATATGTTACTTTCTATCAAGAACACCATCTTCATATACCACAGTTTTATTAATATTTTCAGAATTTATTGTTCCTTCCTTCCTCTTCCAACATAATTTGCTCAAAGATTTAAGATCTTTACCCATCAATTTAAATCTTTTAGAGTTTTTATAACCCAAACTTCTTACTACAGCATTTAAAATATCAGATGAAATAGTTTTTTTGGTAGAAAAAAAATATTTTTGACCCATAAATAAAGCAAAAACATGTGAAGTTGCACGTCGATTTTCTTTCCCTCTTTTATTTTTATATTTCGTTGCTATTAAAGACATATATGTAATATCATTATGTGTATATATCTTTACATTAATTTTCATATTTAATGAATCAAAATTATCTTGCATATTATTTTGAATTTCTCTGTTTATGAAATAATTTACAGTTTTATCAGAACCTATTAATATATAGCCATACCACATTTTTTTATTACTGTGCCAGCTTATATCTGAAATATAAAAATTTCATTACATCAATCTATAAAATAAATGAAGTTTGTGATTGAATTTTGTGTGTCTTACCAACTAATCGTAGTGTTGATAAACGATCTCTTAAAATTTTCTCTGTAACTTTTTCTTCCTATAATAAAAAATAAAAAAAGGGGAATATATAACAGTAAATAAAATTAATAAGATTATATGCCTGTACATAAAACTTACGATGACAACCACTTTAATAACTTCTGCTACATTGTGTGATGTAAAATTTTTGTGATGTTTAATTAATTCGGATCTTATATTACTCCAAGATATTTCTGGAAAAACTGGCGCTACTGATAATTCTAATTCCTCGAACTTGAATCTCTTAATAACGTTAACTATCTCTTGTACAAATGTAGGCGTTGCTAAAAGATTTAAAAGAAATTATTAGCGCAATTGTAACCCAACGTTTCAAAATAACCTCTTTGAATCATAGATGACATTTCAAGATATTAATTTATCAAAGAATACTAACCGGTCGGCATTATGTACAGCAAAAACGGAATAAAATTTAACGACAGAGTAACTTTATAATAGCATCAACATTTATAAAATTTTTTCAAAATCCATTAGGATCTAATATCAAACATTTCATGCATTAACAAACATATACACAAACGTAACTTATTTCCCGCCAAAACAGAAAGATTATGTGGTATCCCCTCGACCAACTTCACAATCAACCCACGAGTGGCGCCACGTCACGAACTACTAAAGCGCCTTCAAACCTCGTGAGTAAAAAAGCAAACCCTAACCGCGCGACACAGACTTTTCATTTGTAATCTTTTTCTCCTGAATAAACCGCATCTTTTTAGCGTTAGCATTTCGTCATCTTTGTAAATTGGCAAACACTAAAAATAGGAGAAAATAAAACTTTTAACTTCTTCCAAAAATGGTATGTCAGTTGGTATAATATTAACCCTTTGCGGTTCTATATGTGAATGAGTGAATCGTCGAGTGTAACTCGAGATATTATATTTCGTATATGATATAATATAATATATCATATAGTATATACATATATTCATCCATATATAAATATGTTATTGTGTTATCTTGCCGCTAAAATATTGAAATAGCGGATATTAACTTAGCGACAGTAACTGACGAAAATAATCAAAATGAAAGTTCAAAAATACCGCTAATCATAAACGGTTAAATTCTATAAGATGTAAAATCTATACTATGGTTGATCTGTGATAATACGCAAGCGTATTGTGACGATACGAGATTATAAATGCAGTACTAACTGAGGACTGTATGAAGTTGTCACGGTGCACTTGTCGCATGATGGCGCAACATGTTGTCTGCTCAAGCACACCGGCAGCTCTTTTATTACTTGTTTTTGTGACATCCAATTTAGCAACCGTTAATACATTTACAAAAGTGAAAGTATCTGATAATTTAAGTGTCAAATCGGTAGATGTCTTAATCAGGAAAAAATCTTTTACGGGAGAGAACGTGTCTTCTAGTTCAGGTTTCTTCATTGAAATTCTGGGCACCGGCCTCGAGAATAATGTCTCATTACTCTGGTCACGTACAATTGATAACTGCGATTCAGAAAACAAATTAAGTGCAATTTGGATCTCACCGAATGGCAGTCGTGCGATATATAAGTTCGACAAAGTTCCTAATTTTAAGGTTACTACGATCTATTTCTGTCTAAAGATCGTCAGCATATTCGGTGAAATATGGACCAATCTTGGAAGCAATTTTACTATCAGGTCTCCAATACAATCAAAGTAAGTTAAATATTAGATAACTTGTCTTTATCCGAGCATCATTAAAGAGAATTTTCTTGCCATATAAATAATAGACATTTATCGTATGACTTGGCACCATTTTTCACGAAAGCGGAAATCCCGATATTATCGACGACAAGAGACTTCTCTTATAATGCTATAACTATATGTACATATGAAATATCATTATTTTGCTACTATGTAACGTTATAAAGAAACATGTTTGCCTGATTCTATTCATAATTTCATATTTAAACGCCCAAATATAAACAAGTTTAATTAATTGTTTGCATAAAGATCAATTAATTCTAAAGATTAATTAATAATTTTAACT
The DNA here is from genome assembly GCA_905333015.3 of Bombus campestris. Classification (NCBI taxonomy): domain Eukaryota; kingdom Metazoa; phylum Arthropoda; class Insecta; order Hymenoptera; family Apidae; genus Bombus; species Bombus campestris. The sequence continues at coordinate 10,976,359 of HG995135.1, forward strand.
CCTCTATATCTCTCTGCTTATACATCAGATATGTTAAATTTATAATTCTTTTAATTAAAACATTAATTTTACTTCTAAAAAGACTAACAAAGACGTTTCTTATTAAATAAATTTTGGAACAATTCATAAAATTTCTTCTTGTTAATTCTGATAATTCTTAATTCTTTTTCTTTTTCTACATAAAGATTAATTTAATCTATTGTTTTATGTCACTTATTCCCAGAAAATATTTTCGTACAAGTCGTGACACTTCCCATTTAGTACCTGATGATGATCCCGAAAATCTATTTACTCGGCAAATCCATACAGATGTGTTTATTGAGGGTCTGAGAATAGAGACATCAGCAAAGGATCCTAGTTATAGGGAAGATGGTATTCCAGAGATACTTGCTGGCAGTAAGGCAGTCATAAGATTATTTGGTTTTGGTTTCACAGAAGGTACTTTGATTACTTTTACTGATGAACCAGCCAAAAGGGGTAGTATCTGTGATAAGATTAAAACCAATGAATTTTTAGTAAGCATTTCTATCTTACTTATTAGAAAATGTTTATACCATAAATAATTTTTTAAAAATATGATTGATGCAGATAAAAAATGTCAGAAATAACACTGCAACTATTGATGTGGTATTACCTCTTGGTTCACCTTTCTTCATATGTGTAAAACAACCAGTATATGGAGAGGAAAATCCAAATACTTTACTCTTTAGACATCAAGGCACTGAATCATGGCAAACTGTGAGTAATAAAATATAATAAAAACAAAATACCATTAACCATTAATCAATATATTAGAAATATTTATTAAAATATTTATTTTTAGATATATACATATGAAAAATTTTTACCACTTTGGCTTAGTATTGTAATTATTTTCATGTGTCTTAGTTTTTCTGCTCTATTTTCTGGTTTAAATTTGGGATTAATGGCAATGGACCGAACTGAATTGAAGATACTTTGTAATACTGGAACAGAAAAGGTACCTTACTTTCCACTACTTGGAGTTATTTCAATTATTTAATTTTATAACAATTTCATTCGATAATCTATGTATTAAAGGAAAAACAATATGCAAGAACAATACAACCAGTGAGAAATCATGGGAATTATTTGCTGTGCTCAATTTTATTCTCTAATGTTTTGGTGAATTCGATCTTTACTATTTTGTTAGATGATTTAACTTCTGGATTAGTTGCTGTTATTTGCTCTACTTTAGCTATTGTAATTTTTGGTGAAATTTCGCCACAAGTAAGTATATTTGTAAGAGTATAAATTTTATTTTCAATAGAAACATTGGATAAAAACATAACTTCTAAATTTCAGAGATAATTTAATAATTAGGTAAATTACTTTATACTTTTAGGCTATTTGCAGTAGACATGGATTGTGTATTGGAGCAAAAACTATTTATATTACCAAATTAACTATGGTATTAACATTTCCAATGAGTTATCCTATCAGTAAACTTTTAGATTTCCTTCTTGGAGAAGAAATTGGCAATGTATATAATCGTGAGCGGTTAAAGGAACTTGTGAAGGTATGGGGTAACGAAGCAACTGTTATAATTTTTCCTTTTAGCTTTCTATATTCTGAATATGATCTTTTCTGTTTGCAATTTGAAGTATATATTATCAAAACTCCTTTTCAAATTTTTTCCTGTATGGATCTTATCAGAATGCGTATGGATAGGACAGATAATTATACTAACATCTAAATTCAATCATATGTAGGTAAGATATAGATCTACTGACGTTTGTTTGGAGTTTTTATACTGTTCAGCGTATATGTTAGATTACTTATCATCATGAAACTTAAATAAGATAACCTTACACTCTTATACCGTGCCAGTTTAAGTTGAATTTATCTTCTATGTATATGTGCATTAATATAAAGATAAATAATATATTTAATTAATATCCATTAATTTTATCGAGTGTGTTATTCATGTAATCTAATAATATTATCAAAGATTTTATATCAGTATATGCGAATTGTACATATAATATATAACTGTGTCATTCTGTATTGTTATCTATAGGTAACAACAGGATATAATGATTTAGAAAAAGATGAAGTGAACATTATTGCTGGAGCATTAGAGTTGCGAAAAAAAACTGTTAAGGATGTAATGACAAAAATTGAAGATGTATATATGTTGGATTATAATGCCATTTTAGATTTTGAGACAGTATCAGAAATTATGAAATCAGGTTTAAATTTTGCATTACTTATATGTTTATCAATAGAATATAGAATATTGCTTTTACAAATAATAATACATATACATGTACGGTTTACATCATTTATTATTGTTATTTTTTAGGTTTTTCTCGTATACCAGTATATGAAGGTGCAAGAACAAATATTGTTACGATGCTTTATATTAAAGATCTCGCATTTGTTGATCCAGATGATAATATGCCACTAAAAACTTTATGTCAATTTTATCAAAATCCATGTAACTTCATTTTTGAAGATGTTACGCTAGACATTATGTTTAAACAATTTAAAGAAGGTTTATATCTTTCAAAATAATCTATGTCATTGGATCGTTTAATGTATTTCTTGTAAAAGTAAAAATATATCTAACCTACACTTATTTTAGGTCATAAAGGACACATGGCATTTGTTCAAAGGGTTAATAACGAAGGCGAAGGCGATCCTTTTTATGAAGTAATAGGATTGGTTACATTAGAAGATGTTATAGAAGAATTAATTCAAGCTGAGATCATGGATGAAACTGACGTCTTCAGTAAGTCACCTGTATGAAAAATGCGCTATATTGTATACGCATGAATCCAATTAACATAAATCATGTTTTCTTGCAGCGGATAATAAATCTAAGCGCAGAAGACAAGCTAGACATAAAATACAAGATTTTACCGTGTTTGCAGAGAAGAAAGAAAATCAACGAATTCATATATCGCCTCAATTAACATTGGCTATGTTTCAGTATTTGTCTACAAGTAGGAAGAAGTGTTTTGATTTAAGAAAATATGAAATTTATATAAAACATTATTTTAGTGCTGTTAAAATGTATCTGAGTGTAATATATGATCCACAGCTGTAGATGCTTTTAAGCCCGATACAATATCGGAAACTATTTTGCGTCGTTTACTTAAACAAGATATTATTTATCACATCAAAGTGAAATCACGCGAAAAAGCAAGAAATGATCCCGTAGCTGTAATTTATCAACAAGGAAAAGCGGTCGACTACTTCGTCTTAATCTTAGAAGGTCGAGTTGAAGTTACAGTTGGAAAAGAGAATATGATGTTCGAAAGTGGCCCGTTTACGTATTTTGGTTCTCAAGCACTTACTGTCAATGTTGGAATTGGTAAAATTTATATTGAGCTTGCTCCTTATGTTTAAAATATTCAGCATGTTCATGGACTTGTGTGTAAAATTTTTCAGCCGAGTCACCTACCAATACAAATCCTCAAACGGTGGGAAGCATACAATCGATCAATTTAGATTCTATGTTACGGTATACATTCGTTCCTGACTATACGGTACGGGCAGTCACGGAAGTGTTTTATGTCAAAATTAAAAGATCTTTATATTTGGCTGCGAAACGAGCCACACTTCTAGAAAGAAGTCAGAAAGATTCATTACCGGGTCAGGAACAACAATTTGACGACGAAGTGGAAAAGGTTAATTGCATGATATTAATAGTCTTAAAAATATGATCAAATTTATATTATATAATAATTTCATAATTCTTAGTTACTACATTCTTTGGATGAAGATGATCGTAGTATGCCAGAATCTCCGATATTACCTGTTGACAAAGAAAAAGAAAGTAAAAAGGAGAAGGAGAAAGAAAAAGATAATGTGCAATCTCCTATTCATAGTGCAACTGCTCCAACTTCACCTGCTCCAGTCAGTGCTAATCCAATTACACATTCGAAATTCATCTCATTATATAGTGATCATAATGGAAAACTTAGAAATTCACCAGTAAAGGTTGACTTTTTATTATCATAATTTCATTATTTTAATTTTATAAAATGTAAAAAATTATACTGAAAAATAATGACTACATACATGTATTCTAGACAACAATAATCAGTCCTGGTCAAGCACAACCTAAGTTAGATTTAAATACAGAGATTCTGGCTCGTCAAGAAGCAAACAGAGCTATATCAGCAAAAAAATTAATCGAAGAAGAAGAAAGAACGAATCTCCTGCCTAAGCAAGAAGACTCTTAACGTTCGGAAAATAGTCGACAGCATTTAATGAGTCGACATTAACACTGCAGGTATTAAACAACGAAGAGCAGGAAAAACCTCTATGACATACAATGCTATCATGGCATTAGGTACTTAACAAATTACTTAAATATTTATCGCGAAACAAATTGATAGTTGATCTTGTGTATTTTAAGTTTCAAATAGTTGGGTTTGTGGAAACCACCCACTATGTTCTACATCTATAAAGTTAGTACGCTCAGGGAAAGTTGCCAAAATTTCAGATACTCATATATCTACATTTGACTCTTCTTGTAGTCTACGTAAACAACTTCATACGTAATTAAAATTTAATACACTTTTAATCAATAAATGTTGCATAATTTTGTATAGATATTTTATATTTTAAAAGAGCGGAACACTTATTGAAGATTGTTTATTCTCGTTATTATAGCAAACTTCATTTTCTATTGTTTATCACAAAATGCATATATATTTTTCAACTATTCTTCTTGAACATTTGTAAATATCACTATACCATGCATTTCCTCATAAGAACGATACTTAATGATATGTGCATTTCATATCAATGAAATACACATTTATATGACATTTCTTAATGATTATATATGAATGATTCTGTTGTTATGCTTATGCCCCACAAAGCAAATGAAGTTTTTAAAAATTTAAAAACAAAGTAGCCAAATTTAAATGCAGTTGTATAACTACAATTAGTTTTTTTTACATTTCTTACACCATCAAATGAACAAACTTTATTCAAGGATGTATTTGATTAAGAACGTGTTACATTAGAAGGTTAAAAGAACTCTGAATGTATAATTTAATATATTCTTTAGACACATAGAGTTCTCTGAAACGACACATCATTTTTCAGTTATTTTGTATTCGTTAAATCATATTCCTTACACAAATGTGAATAGTGTAAATAGAAGGAACAAATTGTTCCCATTTGTAATGAATTATGAGACTCTCGGTATATATAGTATAAAAATACTATGTATTTTTATTCAGTGCCTTAAAAAATTTATAAACTGTGTTTAATCGTATTTTAAAAACTGCATTTTAATAAGAAATAGATATAATTTCTATAGCAAAATTCAAATTATATGTCCATTTAAATTTATTTGCTATAGTAAAATGCAATTAATTTAACTTTCAGTTTGAAACAGAAATTTACTTTGTCTATAAATCTTCTTTCATTTATGATGTATGTACAATACGAATAGTTGTGTATTTCTTAGAAAAAAGAAAAAAGAAATGTTGAGCGATAACACAATGGTACAATCCCTGTAGACAAATAGTGAATTGCAGAGTTCGATATTTTAACGATATATGCCTAATGTGTGCTTTTATTCTATTTTTTTTTTTTTTTTTTTTTTTCTTTCAATTACTATATTTTTATTATACAAAAGAGTGTGTGTCAGATATAAAACTTAATGTTCAACATCTGTACATATCTTAAGTTTCAAATAGTTAATAGTTTAAAATAGTATTTTACGAATAGTTTTTCTAAATTTCAAAAAATCTCTAATAAAAAAAATCATAAATGTATAATCAGCTGTTAAATGTGCAAAGTAATTAGATATTCCAAAAAGAATTTAGTATTGAGTTTCTTGACAAACGAAATTCAATTCATGTACTCACTCTTTAAAGCAGAACAAGTCTACAGAATAGAATTACTTGGATAGAATGATGAAATTTATAATTCTAGATATAAATTATTGCAGCTTATCGTTATTTTTTCTTAAAATTTAATAGATAGACCATTACTGCCATATTTTTTAAACATAAGTATTTCAATAATCCTTTCAAATAGCTTTTAAAAATACGTAAGAAATTGAAAGCAATTACTATCATTATTTGTAAATATTAATTATTCAAAAACTGAATGAGATACTATAATTTCAAAGTACGAAATATAGCTTATGCATTTTCATTAAAAAAGAATATTCATTTTAATGTAACATGAGCTTCAGATTTAAAAGAAATCATTCAGATTTTAATTTTTATATAAGTATATTTATTATTTAAGGAATTTTATGTAGATATGTTTGAGTATTTACATAGAATATGTTTAAATGTTTTGGGAAATTTTATGGAATATTTTACATTCGTACGAAATATACAATATAACTTTAAAATCCATATACTCATATTAACACATTATGTTACAATTAACATTAATGTATTTAGACAATGCATATCTTTAAATTACAATAGATAGACTATGTAGTGTCATGTATTGTGTAGCATTTATTGTTCTTTTATTGTTTTTTTTTTTCCTTTATTGGTTAGTTCTTTATTCCCAATTTATTTTTAATTTTCGATGAATATTACAGACAATATTTTTACAATCCATTTAGTTATTATGCATTCTATTAACAGCAATTTAAAGTACTTATTGAAATTTATTTATATTTACAGTATTTTATAGAAATTATAGATATCACTAACTGTGAGTTTATACCCATAACAATTGTATGTTATTTTCACAACAAAAATTGTATCTTACTAAGTGAAGATATAAATATTAGTGAAGCATGTAAAAGAAAAATTAAAAAATAACAACTATTTATGTGCATTATATTTGTAAACTGACTTTTAGTCGATTAACAGTATGTAATAGTGTGCCTATAAAAAAGAATAAGTGTATATTGCTCACATCAATAGCAAAATTTTGCCAAAATCATGATGCAGAAAAAGATATTCAGTTATCCCTTTCTACATATTATTCAATATGTTCAATGATAAATCAAAATATTATCCAAAAAAAGGCATACACACTAAAATACTAAACCAAAATGCTCTGTATTGGTGTATAGCAGGGAACTGCACATTGCACATAGTTTCAGCAACATTGTATAATCTATATTGTATAATTATAGAATTGATAAAAAGCATGTCGATAAAAATGTGTATCCAAAAAAAGAGTCAAATATTTATCATTATATATATTATTATATTCGCAAAATAAAGATACAGTTTTGTTTTCAAATGCATTTGATTTTTTTTGTTGGTTTCCTATATATTCAAGTCCTATTTCTTATATAAATTTATATTATAAGAATATAACGTAAATATCAAATTTAAAAAAAAAACCGTTCGTTTTGTATGTTGTTAAAATTTACATATCACTAAATTCTTTTCTTACACTTTTCTTAACTTCAGATAATTTTTTCATATTAATGTTTCCTTCTTGTATACAACTTTTAAGTAGAGCAATTTTAGAATTTATAAAATCGACATTCAATCTCTTTTTCTTCTTTCTTCTTTCCAAATAATCACTGATTACATAATTCCTTATTAGACACCAAGGATATCTTTTATCTCTAAAAGCTACTAAATCTATTGCAATTTGTGATGTATCTGCCATTAAATTTTCAGGTATATAAATATCAACTATAGTCTCCCGACCTACTATTTTCTTCATACAAAACAGATTTCGATATCCCAATTTTACATTAAGGACGACCCAACTATTTTTTGGCAAGACATCGTGAAAATTTGCTGATAAAAATATCTGATTTGCTATGTAATTTATTATCATTTTTGGACATAACTGTATCTTGTCTTTATGTGCATATAAATTTATTCTTTTTAATTTATCCTTTTCTGCTGTTAATATTTCATTTAAAGTTTGTAATTCTTGAGTACTTTTATAAATCTTATCCATTATAAGTGACATACCATCTAACATATTGGAGTGAAGATTAATAAAAGTATTGTTTTCCATTGACAGTGTTCTTTCTAATGTACTTATAGGAAACTCTACTAATTGATTTTCTTTTGTCAAACCTAAAATTATATTAGAGTCGTATGATTGTAAACAAACAAAGCTTTTATCTTCAACTTTTACTTGATAAATATTATCAATTAGTAATTGTTTCTTTACATGATACAATTTAGATTCATATGAATAAACAATCCATAACATATCTTCTAAGGATTGGCTAAAACCAGCGCAAATGGCTTGTATCTGTGTTTTTATATAAATTGTTTCAAAGACAAGCACATTATCTTTTGAATGCATTAAAATAATAACATTTGTATTTGTAGTAAGAAGTAATGCTGCAATTTTGGAATTCTTTCGTACAGGTATTATATTACTAATGGAATAAATACTGCTATGTATTATTTTTACATTTTCATTGATTAGCATTAAAAGTTTTAGTCCATTTGCAATTATGCATAAATTTTTTACAGTAGAATCATTATTTGTTAAAGTTTTCATAAAATATTCTATAATGCTATCCACATTTAATGGATAAACATACAGTTGACTGGAATTAGTTTCTTGGGAAGAAAGCTTAAATAGCAGTTTATTTGTCATTTCTCGCTTATTATCTAAATAAAGATATTCATTTCTCGGTATCAATACTTCATGAAAAACAGTACCCATTCCAATCGCACTTTTACTTAGAACAGCAAATTCTCGGTCCCTTGAAAGTTTGTAAACGCCGTGTGGAATGCAAATTAAAAAAATTCGACCAGTAAAACATTGTATAGTTTTTATTGGCGCTGGAGATGTTAATACTTTAACAGATACGTACTCATTATTTGTATATGGAAATATTATAAGTTTATCTTGATTCCAGCAAAAACAAGTCCTTTCATCGTAAAATGTATGAATAACAAAATTTTTTGATAAAAAATTAGTATCTGTCGTAATATGCATTATTATTATTGCAGTTCACGATATGTGCTAAACACCACGTGTTATTTTTCTTTTTATTACGCAATAATATCAATCTAGCAATATTCGTGTAAATAATATTTTATAACAAAAATGCTCCTGACATTTTTACTTGTATAAAAATTACAAATTAAGATGAAATGTTCGAATAGGTTAATTCTCCTAGAGACAAAGCGCACCATCACGCGACAAGTTTAATAACTAAAACTTTCTTCTTACATTTTAATCATTTCCGTATCTGGTACAACTTTTAATTAGTTACTGTCAGAGAAATTTTAACCTTCTCCTTGTCTTGAGTCTTGAAGTAATTATTATACAATCAACGTGAAAGTAATATAACCCTTACAACATTATTCAATTCGAAGAAATTTTATTTGAAATTCAAAGTTTTACTAAGAAGCAGAATTTTATCATTTAAAGTGATGACAAAAGACCCATCTTTTTTGCCGTCTTTCCTTTAAAATCTCGTAGTACAATCTTCGTTTTATATATATATATCTTTATTTTAATACATGATTTATTTCTTTTAATTGTTAATACAATATATCCACGTGTTTCATAGATCATGTGGAATTCAAAAATTAGTGAATGTGATGAACCACACATTAGAACTTATGCCGAGATATTAAAACAAAAACAGGATGATGAAGGATATCAAACAACAAGTTCAATACGACAAGTATGCTTTCAATATTAAGAAATTAATTACCTACCAGATATACCTTTCTTTTTCTGTATTGTTAATATTCCTTAATATTTTGAGTTTAGGATCGTGTTGAAAATGATATACTGAAATTATATAAATTAAGTAATGAACCTGTTTTAACAAGACAGAAACATATTCAGTTCTTAAAAAAATCTTTGTTTCATCTTACTGAAGCTTACCAGGTAAGAATATCTAGATTGTATTTATTAACAATCTATGTTTTAATTACATTTAAAATTGTTACATATATTTTTTTGTAGTGTTTAGATTCTAGCAGACCGTGGCTCTGTTATTGGAGTCTACATTCTCTACAAATCCTAGGAGAACGTTTAGAATACGATGAATATTCAAAAATTATTGGTTTTTTGGCCAAATGTCAATCACCAGAAGGAGGCTTTGGAGGAGGTCCAGGGCAGCATCCTCATTTAGCCTCTACATATGCAGCAATAAATGCTTTATGTACTATTGGTACTCCTCAAGCTTATCAAGTAATTGATAGGTATATACATAAAAGAAATGAACATAGTAATTGAAAGTACACATTTTAAGAGACTTTGCTATAAAAATTCTATTTGTAAGATTTTGTGTATTGTTTTTAGAAAAGGACTTAAACAATTTTTAGCATCTTTACATGGAGAAGATGGCTCTTTCAGTCTACATAAAGGTGGAGAAACAGATATAAGAGGAATATATTGTGCTCTTTCTGTAGCAAAACTGACAAATGTATATACCCCTGAAATATTTAAGGGAAGTGAAAGTTGGATAGCTAAATGTCAAACATGGGAAGGTGGTTTTGGTGGTTCTCCTGGCATGGAAGCTCATGGAGGATATGGATTTTGTGGGTTAGCAGCACTTATGCTTCTTGGAAAACCTCACTTCTGTTGTTTGAAATCATTTCTGGTATTCAGCTGATATAGTGAATTTTATAATACGTATATATTAAAAGAGCCATTCTTCATATCTATTTATTTTCAGAGGTGGATAGTAAATAAACAAATGCGTTTGGAAGGTGGATTCCAGGGGCGCACAGAGAAACTAGTAGATGGCTGTTATTCATTTTGGCAAGGTGGAGCCTTTCCACTGATTCATACAATTTTAAGTATGGAGAACAAAGTATTTAATTCCGCATATTGGTTGTTTAATCAAGAGGCCTTACAAGAATATTTATTAATCTGCTGCCAACATCCTCATGGGAGTCTTGTAGACAAGCCTGGAAAGTATGAAACACTGCTATTACTTATTGTAAAAGCAATTTTATAAATTATTATATTTATTTCAGAAGTCAAGATGTATATCATACATGTTACGCACTTAGTGGATTGTCAATTGCACAGAATTCCCCATTGCCACTGATCATTGGATCACCTAATTTAAATTTAGTGAAAATAATTCATCCTTTGTATAATTTAGAAAATTCTTGTGCAATTAATGCATTGAAATATTTTAATACGCTGCCGATACCTGACTGAGCATACATTTAATATTCAAAATAAATTGATAGAATATAAATGCTTTTTTTTCATCTTAGTAAGAAGTTCAAAGACAGATTCTACTTTATTTCACATAAAAATTGACCAACAGATTGTAAATATAAGATTATTGAATAATAAAAGTAATAATAATTATAAATTAATGAATTAACGATTTTTTAATTCCAATGTTAACCAAAATTTAATTAACATTATTTTGTTGATGTTGCTTTAATCATAACCTCACACGTTCTCTGCAAACGAAAACAGCCTATCTATCTAATATATATTGCATCTTTATGTAAAGTTAGCATTCTACGAATTTGTTTGATACTGTAATATAGACATCATTTTTTAAATTAGAAACTTCATATACAGACAATCAGTAATGTTAGAGTAATATATGTATTTCTATATAGTACATGTGCGTTTTAAAATGGTGCAATACGAGTATGAGACGTGCAACAAATAAGTTATATAAAGAAACCATCGTAAAAATTTGAAAACAGTGATATTACTATTTGAATATCATAAAAAACGAATTTTGTTTAATATAAATATTTTCTGAAAGCTAAACCGCAAAAGAAAAATATACTGCAAATTATTTTGACAACTATTTTCAATAAGAGGGAAGAGGTTATGGCAAAACACTTAGTACAAATAATTATAATGGGCACACAAGTCGTTGTAAAAGCATTTACACGTGCATTACGACAAGAAATTGCAGCAAGTCAAGCTGCTGCACATAAAAAAGGTGGTGGAGCACGAGGTACTCAACATGTTGCAACCAATTATAAAACTGGTATTTCTTTGGAAGAAGCACTACAAATTTTGAATGTTGAACGAGTGAATGAAGTAGAAACTATTGAACGTAACTATAAGCATCTTATGGAAGTTAATGATAGATCGAGAGGTGGTTCTTTTTATATTCAGTCAAAAATTGTACGTGCTAAAGAACGTATTGACGAAGAACTAAAAACTATTAAGACTTCTCCTCCGAACAGTAATTCTAGGCAACAAAATGCTTAAAAAAAACTATAATATTAGAAATTTAATTGATATACCTTTGAAGTCTGTATATATAAATGTAATGACACTTTAGTCACCAATAAATAATATAGAACATCTGCTGACAAAATTGGTATACTTATATCTTAGTATTGGTTAAAATGTTGAAATAAAATAAAACGTTATTTAAAGTATCACAAGTCTCTGTTTTTTACAAATTAAAGGTTTTGACAAATTGCAACCAATCTTATTCATCAAAGTAAGGTAGAAAAGGAAAACCATTATCGATTCTTATGTACATGTGTGTAGATGTAAATATATAAATAATATGTATATACATGTATATATATATATAAATATATGCACATAACCAAAGATATAAATTTATGTAACAGTCTTTTAATACAAGTACTCGCTCTTATACGAGTCCTTTAGGTACATAATATTTAAAATTCAGAATGCCAAACCAGCTACCTTCGCATCTTCTGGTTTAATTCTGTTCTGTGATTGATGAATAATTAATCTTTCTTGATTGTGATGAACAGACCATAGATTTGGTAGATATTTTGGCTTCATAGTCAGAAGAAAATGTTCCCTCCACATACGTTCCAATTCTACTAAACCCCCTTCCCTTTTATGAAAATATTGAACAACCTGAAAAATAAAATTTGTAATTTTTTCATAGAACAAAAGAACATAATAAATGTTTAGTGTCTATCATTCATTAATGATACCTTTAAACCATGAGGTTGACATTTAAGTTGATCAGGATTGGGTACTGATATTGTGTTCTCTAATTTTTTGTTTAATACATCAAGCAGAATTGGTGTAACTTGTTTCTCATTTGTACATTCTAAAATATAATGTTCTAAATCTTTGCGTCGTGCATCAGGCAAAGTTGTTCTTTCTCTTAAAGCTTTAACAGCTGAATGTAACTTCCTTGAATTATTTACATTTTTATTACGTATATGTGTCAATGGACCAACTAAAGGTGCGTCGCACATGTCTGCTAGCTTTCTTCTGAGCTGCAGATCATGATAATTGCTGATTTCATGACAAGATGGACATAATAATAATATATCGTGAGATTGATGTGCTTTCATCACCACTAGAAAATATTTGGAAATTTATTAATAATGCATTTTAATATATGTAGAGTTAAAATAAAATTTTATTTAAAAGAAATTTAACTTACATGGAAAATATTTACGATATTCTCGAGGTACAACGTTTTTTCTAATAAACTTATCTGATGTTCCACAAACCACACACTGATTAATTTTAATTTGTGTGTAATACTGTCCAACTTGTCCCAAAGCTCGCCCAGAAGGTTCAAATTTTAACCTGACGGTAAGTGGTTCCTTTTCAATTACTTCTCCTAATCCTTTTGTAAGATACCATTCTGCTTTTTTACGATCACATGTACATAATATTTCTCCATCTGGTGCTTGTAAGTAACAATTATGATATAATGGTTTATTTCTTGTAGGTACATTATTTTTACGTATAGTGTTATTATTTGTTTTGTAATTTCTGGTAATCTTGCTAAAATGATTATTTTCTGTGTTTTTTTTATTAATAGTTGTGTGTTCATGTTGAGCCTTGAACCTGAAATTCAAAATATTTTTAATATTTTATATATTTATAAAATAAATGTATTTAATATATTAAATATATTACCTCGTATCAATTACATCATTAGGTATACAATGAAAATGCATATTTAGATTTTTATTACACATACTTTTTATATAATTTTTTAAGATTTCCCACAATGAATACTTCTCCTTCATTTTCTGTGTAATCTATAAAATATGAAATAAGTTATTAGATATATTTTCCTGTAATGAAATTATTTAAAATGCATTATAGATTATATTTTACTTGGTCATAAATAAGAACAGATGCAATTGCATCACAAGCAGCATATGCTACTTGCTCGTCAGTAAGAGTGCCAGCATCCCAATTGCTGCACCTAACTTCTATTAATTTATCCATTTCCATGCCTAAATATTGCAAACTCATTGCAGCTAAACTTTGTAGACTTGGTAACTTCACTCGTGCTGCTAATGTCCTTAAATCAATTGTACTGCTAACTCTACACCCATAATCTGCTAATATCTTCTGTCCATCCTCGTATGAAGCAACTCCTACTTTAAGAATATCTTTATTAGCTAGTAAATCCTAAAAAAATGTTTGTCATATTATTTACATAACCATTTAATTTACATATTGATTTAAATTTGTGAAATACTACATACTTTCAATTTTTGAGGAATATATCCAATTTTGCCAATGCGAAAAAGGCCACATACACCATTAAATGTAGCAAGTTGAAGTAAAGAAACAGATCCTTCATTGACCCATTCACAATCAAAACCCAGCACATCATTAGACAAGTTGCTTTAACACAAAAGATATTTATTCCAAGCTAAACAAATGAATAATAATAACGAGAATGTTTAAAATTACATTTCTATACTTTTAATTATGTATTGTTATAAAATGTATAAAAATCTTAATCATATACTTAGACCATTATCAAACAAAAATTTATTGTTGTAAAAAGATATATGTATAATTAAAATATATGAATATACTCTAAAATTCTTAAATAACAGGAACTTATTGAAGGATAACAAGTAAGTAATTAAAAAAATATATGTCAACATAAATAACATTCTAAAAGTTCATAATTAGGTATACAAGAAAAAATGTAAATAGAGCCCTAGTGTATACTTTCTATATATAGCATTTAGAATATGTAATTTAATATTAAGATAAAAACAATTGTACATCTTACCAATGAATACGTTGAATAGCATAATCACATTTTTCTGGAGTATCAGCTAAAATGATTTTATCCAATGTGATTTTAAGATCTTTCTTCTTATTATCACTTTGCTTACAACTTTTACTGTTTATAGATTGACAGAGATGTCTAACACTTTGAAAGACATTTTTGTGGTATTTGGAGGCCAAAAGTACAAGGCCCACAGTTACGCATACAAGAAACATGTTGCCTCTTACAGGATGCATTAATTGCACAAATAAACTTTTATTTTTGAGAGAATTAGAATTAAAATTTCGTATGTACAATTTATTTTCCCTCCTTTATGTATATTTATGTATGTATGTACATATATATATACACATATGTAGATGTATATATATGTATATATGTGTATGTAAACACATATATAACTTTTTTAAGATATAAATATTTACATTGATAATTGATAATTAAATACTTTAAATAAATTATGTTAATTAAATTTGTTATCTAATTGAGCTATAAGAATTATAAATCATGACGACTGGTAGAGGAATAACGATAAAGATAAAAAGTTCCGCGTAATCAATGCACGAATTATTGAATTATACAAAATAATTAAGTAAGTACGCAAAAGGCACATCACGATCTTAATTATGAAAGAATAAGTTAATAACACGACGAGGTTCAAGGGAAACCTAAGCTACTAGAACACCGGCACACGTAAGTACACGGATACGAATATCACACACGACTATTATTCTAACGTTATCTTCCTTGTTTATATTTCGATAGACCGTTCTATATACTGATTGGTTGATATGACTTTCTAGACAATTTTTGTGATGAATTCTATGTATATATTATGTTTTATAATTTTATCCGTTAACATCGTTTATTATATAAACTAAAAATAAAATGATATTTTATAAATAACATCATACATTTTTGAGAATTTTAATTGTATCTACAAAATTTAAGTTTTTTCTATGCATCTTTAAAAAAACTTTTAAGTTTTATACTTTTCAACTTCATGGTATGTGTATATAAATAAAATGTATTAACAAAATGTAATATTTATTCAAAATTATATGGCAACTATATGGCATTATATGGCAATTACAATATTATTATTCACTATATCTGATTTGAAAGAAAACTTTAAAATACGATTAATTATATTCACTCTGTGTGGACAAATTTATGTAGACAGAATATGACAAATATATCTATATAATTAAATATGTATTTTCTGTATAAATGGAAAACTATAATTTATATCTACATGCAAACATATACAACAGTATAGAAAAAATTAAGTATGGCGTTAATCCTATCAGCTGATATCGTCTGCTGGAATGACGAATCGTAGATATTAATTAGTTACACAGTGCTCCCCTAAGCATCATAAACATATGCCTTTATTCTATGGCTATTCTCATAAGTTAATAAATTTATAATAATTCAGAGCTGTTATTTTAATGACGCAATGATCGCTTTAAAATTTGTAATTGCGAAAATACTTGTTAAACGCGAATCCGATCGTTTGCATCATTGACAGGTGGGAAAGGAATATGGGGAAATAGATAGGATTATTTGTGTAAACGATTTTTTAAACTAACGGGTGATAAAGGAATCTGCCAAATAACTAGCAGATTCGGTTGTAATGAGCGACTCCGAACAGCGGCAATTACATGTGCCTTATCGAGAATATCATAGCCAGAACAATACTAATACTTCTGCCTTAGTGGAAACTGATGCATTGGTAGATCTTTCAATCACATCTAACAATTGTTTACCAGTAAATGAGTGTTCAGAACTAATACCAGACGTTGAATTTGTTCCCAATCTGAGCAACGAACAAACCATAGCCATTGATTCCCCTGGGATGGACCGGGAGAGCCAGCCTCTCCTTGGTCGACTGGAGCTGGATGTCACTTTTAATCGTTTCCCTGGTTTGTTAACATCTATTTTAACAGATTTATCTTCTAATTCTTTATCTCTAGTCAAATATGTTGTATCTTATAGATGATCCACAATTCTCTGAGTTAGTATGGCAGGCTGAATTGGCAATAGACAATGGAATCTCCCCCGAAAGGATATACCAAGGTTCTAGTGGCAGTTATTTTGTAAAAAATCCCACAGGGGTAAGGTATAACTTCATTTTACATTTAAAAATTACAATCTGTTTAATAATATCAACCATTCAGAATCATAATTTTATAACAATAACAAGACATTTTGTCTTATAGAAAATAATAGGTGTTTTTAAGCCAAAGGATGAAGAACCTTATGGAAGATTAAATCCAAAATGGACAAAATGGATGCATAAACTTTGTTGTCCATGTTGTTTTGGGAGAAGTTGTTTAATTCCAAATCAAGGATACCTCAGTGAGGCGGGTGCAAGTTTAGTTGACCGTAAATTGGGTCTGGGTATAGTTCCAAATACTAGAGTAGTCAAACTTGTCAGTAAAACATTTAACTACCCACGCTTAGACCGTCAAAAAGCTCGTATGAAGCAAGCTATCATGGACCAGTTTCCTACAGTGGGATCTCATTTCAATCGTATTGGTTTGCCACCAAAAGTTGGTTCTTTTCAAGTTTTTGTAGATGGTTACAAGGATGCTGATTACTGGTTAAGGCGATGGGAAAATGAACCTTTATCACCACGTCTTAGTAGAGAATTTCAACTTCAATTCGAACGCTTAGTTATTTTGGACTATATAATTAGAAATACTGACAGAGGTACTTAACATTTTGTAAGATTTCTTTATTTTTATATTTAAAGCTAAACTATTTAATGACATACTGACTTTTTTAAGGTAATGATAATTGGTTAATTAAATACGATAATAGTAAAGGAAAAAACGGATCAGAACAGGGTGAAGTAAAAATAGCCGCTATAGATAATGGTTTAGCTTTTCCTTTTAAACATCCCGATTCATGGCGTGCTTATCCGTATCACTGGGCATGGTTAAGTCAAGCGAAACAACCATTTAGCGATGTAACGCGAGAACTTGTATTACCACAACTTTCGGATCAAAATTTTGTACAAGATCTTTGTGATGATTTATATCAATTATTTAAAGTAAGTCGTATAAAATGGCAATTATTTTATATAAACATATATAGTATTCTACAATCATAACTCTACAGTAAAACACATTTATTCTTATAGCAAGATAAAGGTTTCGATCGACCTCATTTTGATAAACAAATGAGCGTAATGCGCGGTCAAATCTTGAACTTACAACAAGCTTTAAAGGATGCCAAAAGCCCTGTGCAGTTGGTACAAATGCCTGCTGTGATCGTTGAAAAGTATTTTACATATTTTCTATACATTACAAGAAGATATATAAATAAAATTTGGTCTTACCAATGTTATTTTACAGGGCCAAGGGAAACGGAGCACCAAGACTATTCTCATTCTCTGATACATTTACACAGCGCTTCCAGAATAAAAGCCCTTTCTTCTCTTGGTGTTAAAAAGATCTTGAATGCTTGAAAAATAGCATTAGCCCTGTGTCAACTGAGAAGAATTGTTCGATGCATTACAAA
This sequence comes from Bombus campestris, assembly GCA_905333015.3. NCBI lineage: Eukaryota > Metazoa > Arthropoda > Insecta > Hymenoptera > Apidae > Bombus > Bombus campestris. Next base: position 10,994,777 of record HG995135.1, read on the forward strand.
TATCGCATCTTATTATTTGTGCTGTCTCTCTTAATTTTATCACGCATTACTACCTCTTTTTTCAAACGCTAGTTTTTAATCTACGGTCCGCGTAGATTTATCGACAATTACATTTAATTTATCTTGTGTTTATACCATTTTCTTTTAATTCGACTATATTAATTCGAACCATAGTATGATTATATTGTATACAGTAAATATATATAATGTTAACACAATGTTTTCGATATGCTTCGTGGAAATGTGAGACAAATGATAAAACGAATGTAGGCACTGTTTTACGACTACGGATATACATGACATCCCCTTAAAATGAAACGTGATCAATTACACGCAATTACATTGTATGTTTTCTATGTCTTCCATGTACTATTGTCTTGAAAACACATCGATTTACATGCATTTTCGCTAGATGTTGTCGAAAAGGAACATTTATCTAATCTTAAAAATTAACTGTGATCTAAAATAGCAAAAAGACATATTCTTATTGTTTAAAATAAACATTCTACATATTCATATTATATTTTTATCCGACACGTACGAGAAAATAAATTTTCTATTAGTAGCTAAGACAAAAATTTCTATTACAGTTATTATTAGTAAATCATTTCGGTCTATAAAATATCAACAAATATTTTTGTTCTTACCATTGCAGTGATTTGAGTATATAAATCGATCATCGACACAATCGATTTTATCATTGGCTTTATTTTGTTTCCATTTAAATAACGATGACATAACAATAACTTCGAAGTTTGCCTCTCCAAATTGTATGTCACTGAAGTCATAAAACGGAATGTAAAGATTCGTGTTCGCAGCTACGCTTTTATTGTTTTATATTGTTATACTTTATATATTACGAATCTTTTGAGAATCTAAATTTATCGACCATAAACACGTCTTTGTATCTTATTCATAAAAAGGGAAATAGTCTTTGATTGTTATTACTATATGTAATAATATTAAGTACAAGATGGAAGTAGTGGAGATACAGAATACAAAGAAGCAGTTTCAACTACCATGCCAGAAACAAGCAGAATGCCCCTGTGACATTAAAGTAACGAATTCACTAATTTTTCTATTATAATTTCCGACTGATAAAATGGGTGATTTAATATCGTGTATATCTAGTGCACAAGAAAATACGTGCAACCGTCTCGAGCAAAGTCATTCGCTCCGGTGAGAACGTATAAGCCTCCTTCGAAATTATTCGAAAATAATACCACATATCACTTATCATATTTAAACGTGGATCACGCGGAAATGCGACGCAGCCGATCTCTACCTATCCGACCCAAACCTGCGCTCACTAAATCCGATGCTCGATTTCTCGGTGAAACGACTAATCAATTGAGTTATAAACATATTGGAAGTATTCCTAAAACAAAACCAATTATACCCAGGCAAAGGTAACGAGTTTAAAGAATTGAAACGAATGAAATCTGTTAGATGTCATTCTCTGATGTGTTAGGCCGATGATAGGATCTGGTCGAATGGAGTCTGTTACCACAATTCGTCAGGATTACCCGCGTAAATATGTGGACAAACCAGAAATTATAATACCTTGTGGGAACATTCGTTTAAGTTCCGGCAAGCTGGATGCTAGTACCACAGCGAAACTTTCTTATGTGGACCCAGGCTGTACGGAACCAACATTGAACTTCAAACCCATAGCGATTTACTATCCACCTAGTGAACCAATTCTTACTGATACTACGCAGAAGTTAAGTTATCAGCCTGTTCACATTCCAGAAAGAGATACGTACTCCTGGCAACAGAAACCAATCTACCAGTATATATGTATTACATTTGAATACCACAGGGGAAAGATATGAAAGTCATTCTTTTTATGTCTTACAAGGGAGGACTTTTATTAAAATACAATATTATAGTATTTACTAAAATATAATATGCTGTCAACTAGTCTTATGTTACCAAACTTGTTTCTTTATTTTTGTATTAAACATCTGTTTTACTACCTCCTTAGACATCTAAAAAATATTGATTGCCATAATTAAACCCTGTGGCTTATTCGATTTAAATAGATAAACCAACGGGATGTTTTTACTATAACGTTTATAGAGCTCCAGATGTTGCTATGTGCGGAAAGACAACGTACTCTGAAAGTTTCTTAAAGAACGAAGAGCCATGCATGGAGAAACCTGTACGGCCGACTGCTGCCAATGTCTTTCCTATCGGTGGTGAATTTCACTCAGATACTATTTATAAACAAAGCTATTTGCAATCGACTATCGTTGAACGAGTGGAACCTGTTATTCCTTGCAATGCTATCTCGAAACCTGATGGCAAAATTTCAACAGATACAACAAGCAAAGTAAATGTATTTCTGTAACATCTGAAGACATCACAGCAAAAAGAAGACAATTCCAATATTTAAATTATATTTATTGGAGAAGAAAAAAAGTTATAGATTACATATTTAAAGCTTTCATATTCAGAAGTTCAGAAGTTTATTATTACAAATATTAGTTGACCATTAATTTATAGTATATATCAAAACATGCTTTGATTTTGAGTTAGTTTATTTAAATTACTGAAAAATGAAACTGTCTCTTTATTCTAACAATCCTTAATTTACTAATAGCATTTGCCACCATCTCTTCCTGTGTATCTCTTATTACTACTCTTTGTTTCCTTCTATATTAATTCTCCTACAGTTGAGTTACCTACCGGTCCAAAGCGAAAAACGTTTGCCAATATTACCTCGAAGCAGAAACATGATAGGCGATGGTCTAATGCAATCCGAAACTACCAACCGTTGCGATTTTATGGAAAAAATTACGTTACGACCGGATCTCATTATTCCATGTGATAATCTTCGAAGCCCGGATACACCTATTGACGACAGAACTACAACGAAACTATCTTACGCGAAACCTGGGCCAGTAGAGTGGGTTAAAAGCTTTAAGCCTGTCGTTCAGTATCAAAGGTAGATCAGACATTTCTTATTAGCCAGGCATATTGGGTTGTTGTATACACTTCTGCTTTAAAATTAAAGGATATTTATTATATTCATTCCAAAATTGAAAGAAGTTTAACAAAAAAGAAACAACTTTGAGGCCCCAAACAATTTAATAAGTTTTTTTTCTTTAATAAGTATTTTTTTTTAAATAAGTTATGTTATAAATTGTAATTGTCATTAATTATATATGTATTCTCAGTGAACAGAACTTATCCAGCAACCTAATATTATAACATATTCCTTGACCAACTTGATTAACCAACATACTTTTTACTAAACTGTTAGATCTGAAAAAATTGAATATGACACTATAAACAAACTATCGTATCAGTCTTGGACTTCACTTCCCAAGGAACATATACCATGGGCATCTAAAGAAAAATATCAACCACCTTCAGATCCTATGTGTACTGATACTATTTACCAAGTCAGTTATCCCGCACCCGGATATTACGAAGATACTTGTATGCCAGCTGATTGCGAATGTTTGGATTTCAAATACGACAATCTCCCGGCACAAATATGTGAAACTGTGACGTGTGAATGAAATTCGAATAAAAATAGTTGCAATCTGAGTAACAAAACTTCTGTATAACTTCTCTATTTTCCCATATATATAATATATAAATTTCTATCGTATATTATAATAAATATTTAGAGGAAAAAATATTGAATTGTTTGAAATTTGAATAAGAACAATTTAAAAATTGAATTAAAAGCTATTTTATTCGGTATGTCGATTCGGTATGCGAACACATCTTATATTTTACGCTTATATAATAATAATTATTATATATAGAGGAATAAAGGTAATAATAACGCATATCTTTTACAAACAGTAAAATTGTTCTCAATAATAAAATAAACTCTAATCTTTGATAAAAGATAATAGACAATAGATTTAATAATAAACAGTATTAACGCACTAGTCTTTCAAAATTTAGTTTATCTTTACATACATCCATACATACACGTGTACGTACGTACACGCATGTATACGATCAGGTGCATGCATGCGCTCATACATACATAGATACGCACAATATATAATATTATATAATATTTATATTATATATAGTAAATATAATTAGGATAACGACGACTTCAATCCTATTCAAAAATTTAGCGTATATCGATGTTTTATATACGAGCAACAATTCATAGTTTTTAATAGAGTACATAAACTATAGGGGAGGGAACGATTATTAGAAAACGAATATGTAATTATCTACTTTAACCGATAATAGAAACTTCCTACGCTTAGAAATCTAAAAGGTTCACCGAAAAGTTTGTTACTTCGGTAACAATTGAAAAATATAAATTCGTCGCATGTCGTACGTCGCACTAAATATATCACGCACCAAACTGAAATATTCAATTTCAATTTCTTCAAAAATTGTTTAAAGTTAGATTTCAATATAAAAGAGATTTAAATGATAAGAAACATAATATTTCTTTGTTAGTTAAGTTAAACGCCGAGTTGAAGACAAAATTTTTTGCTAAAAATATATGCAACTTGTCTATAAGAGGTTTCAAAAAATATAACGAGCATTAATTCGAAGATTATAAGGCACATATTTAGGTCACGCTGATTATATGTTACACATACTTCATATTAGCGTTGCACAAACCCCGTTTCTCATTCCGGCACGCTGGGCCCATTGGTAAATTAAAATTCTTCTTTTTTTTTTACTTCATTATTTACATAGCTGGACGTGCAAATGATTGTCTGTATTATATTCTACGTATTATCATAGCAATTCTACTCTCAGCTGACATCTAGATCTGATCGTCACCTGCTACCAGTTTCTCTTGTGCATTTTTTCCAATTAATAACTAAAAGTTTGATCAGATAATATGAGTCATTTTTTTCTTAAGAGAAAAACACAAAGTTCATTTAATCTTATATTCGTAAAACAATTATCGTTACCCTGTATATATAGCATTATAATTGCACACTACACATTAATGTTTCCCTGGTCATGGTAAAGTATTTATGCACAATATTCGATACTTTGTAACGAACATTGTTTGTTTTCGAATAAAATCTAAATGGTAGAATAAGACCAGTTTCTACAATCGTGTGTCTCGAATACTTTCAGTCGATCAATATCACTCAATTGAACACTCCATACATTAAATTGTACCGTTGTTACGTAGCAAGCATTTAGTTAAAATTGAAAATTAAGTATTAGGTTTATAAAGCGACATACAGAGATCTCAATCATTCGTTTATAATAGAACTAAATGATAATAGCTCTGAAACATATTGCACTCTTATATGATGAAAATCAAAGATATGCCACGTTTGCTCGGAGACAAACCCACTTAATAGGTGTGTGTGTGTGTGTGTGTGTATATATATCTAAGATAATATATATTGCAAATGACGAAAACATTTTTACATCCCTCCCCTATAAAACAACGATAATAACGCATTACATTCGTTGTGTGTACGATTAAAAATATAATTGGGATAAGAAATAAAGATAATTGATCGATAGATAGACACAAGAAATATATCACGCCTGACATACCTATTGTGGCTTAGTGTTGTAGGATTGTATGAACTCGGAGAAGGTAAAGTGATCCAAGTTGAGATTTTCGTCGATCGAGGGGAGTTCGCTGTGACCCATCAGCTCCACATAGTCCATATCCGCATTCGTTCGCCCAACGCTTGACTGGCCAAGGCCCGGAGCGTAGCTACCACAAATTAAAAGCACAACTCCAATCACTGGCATAGTAATGGACAAGAGACTCTTACTGAATCGAAACATATTGCATGTGATACGAAACCGATTCGATCCAATTTTGTTCTTTTTTTTTCTTTTTCCTTCTCTCTTAATTGACTACTTTAAAAATTCAATTTATCGCTCATATCATACATACGAATCATTAAGAATCGTCTATTTCGTCAAAACGTGTGACCGATTAGCCTGATAGCCGGTACAACACGGCAAAGGAAATACAAACAACCACAAGAAATCCCCAACCTAGCCAAGATTGATCGGTCACTTGAGAGCTATTATCCCCGACTTCTACTCTATTATAATTACACCTATTGTATGACTCTATTTAGACGAATTTTTATTAAAATTCTAGCGCCACTGCTTCATAACAATTTTGCAATAATGTTTAAATACACTCGATTGCCAGTACTAGAATTGTAACTGTGATTGGAGTTGTGTTTTTATCAGGAGTAGCGTTTATGCATTTAATTTTCCGTTGCTGTGGTTGTACCGGCTTGCTCCAGGCCTATGCCTTTGATTTTTCAAAATTTCGTGTATTACTTTTACACATGCATAGATTCGTAACACATTACTCTTTCACATGGATTTACATATAAAAAGATATATGTATATGTACACACATGTGTGTGCAACACGCACATGCGTATATGTATGTGAGAATATATATTTATACATACAGAATACTATTAGCGATACAACAGCTTTTTCACTTTTATTTGCTTTGTTTTCTAATGCCATGGATAAGCCGTTTCTCTTTAAAGAAAGATAGAGAGAAAAAAAAAGAAAATTTATAAAATTTGGCAGTCTGAGCAGAACGCATATGTTATTGGTCCTTAATCTGTTATTTTTTTATGTTCGTTATTAGTGCTACAAATTACGTACTATAATTTATGATAGAAACAAAGGAAAAAGGAGCGAAAAACTTAAAAAGATCGATGATCTTTACACCATACATCCAAAGATCCTCCATCCATGACGTCTACTTTATCCGTTGGACGGATTTCATTACAATTTGCTTTACAAGCAATTTTATAAAGTTCGAAATATTATAATATAACTGTATTATCTTCTTGTACTACATATCGCGTACTACATAGTATCGCGTAAATCTTCAGAATAAGCATAAAATAGCCCATTTATCAACAATTTCATTAAGAACGTATTTCTGTTCTCTTTAAATAGTAGTAAAAACATTCTTGTGGAGGACTTTGGAAATTTAATAGAGGCATTATTGAATTATATCGAACTTTTTAATAATGCCACTTAATACTAATCATATGCTTATTGATAAAAAATTATAATATCAGCATAGAATACTGGATAACATGAAGGTTAACTCTTTGAGGACGAGGCCACTCGACAAGAGGTATTGGTGCGCGCAGTTGAGAAAATATACACGTTGAACGTTTGCGTTATTCATTGTCGAAGCTTATATTATTTTCATCAATATTTAGTTCATCATCGCTGTCACTATCACTAGAAATATTGAAACTTCTGAACTGATTGCTTGTTGAACGGAATTTGTTTCCACTGCCTGAAGCACTGTCGTCGTCTTCTATCTTGTCAAGTTCAAAATAATATTCATTATCACTACTATCACTATCGGACACGTCCTTTCTAGATTTTTTAGGCATCGTGTATAAGGTATTATAAAAAATATATAAAATATATAAAAAGCTTGCTGATTCGTCTGGTAATGCCATTGAAAGACTGAAATTCGTTTTGACTCGACCATCATCCTACATTGCGAATTTACGTTAAATGGAAGATAAGGTCTCATCGCTAAAGATCTATAATTTTCTTTCATCAAAAACATAATACTGTTTAGTTTACTATACTTATGCGTAAATACGCGTAAATATTTCAGAAAAATAGACGTACGTCAGCTACTTCAAAATAAATGTCTGACACTGTGAACAGATTCGGGCGGCTTTTTGCCGATACTCGTCCTCAAAGGGTTAATTTAAAACAAAATCTAATTGTAAGAGGAAAAAACTGAATAACGGCAAAAAATTAGTTAACTTCAACAATCGTCAGTATCGTGTACATAACAATGTATGCTTTTTATCAAAATTGTCTTTATGCATCCAGTATTCTTCAGTATACAATTTACTTAATCGTAAATAAAATTATTTGATAGGGCTTAACGTAACTTACATTTTCATTTTACGTTATAATAATCTGATATAAAAATTTTTAAAATTTCATTAAAAAGTTTACAAAATATGAAACTACAATATTATTGTAAATTATAATATTTGCTAAATGTTCGCAAAAAGAAAACGTAAAAAAAAAACAATACTGACATTCATCTGCGCAGATAGAATATAAAAGACATGCAAAGTGTTATTAGTTGTAGGAATGTGTCGTTTCTGCCTTTTGGAAACTCTTCATTAATCTATTTTTATTGACCAAACATTAAGTACTCAAACATCATGTCAATTCGATATGTTATTAGTAAACAGTACATATGATAGTCGTATAATATTATATAAAATAATTATTGCAGTCACCGAAAATGGTATGTTATGAGTTAAAAAATTCAGACACACTTCTTAGAACATATATACTTGATATTTAAATACATTGCACGAAAGAAACAAAAAGGAATCTTTGCATATCTTATATTGAAATTTCTATGGCAGCTTATATTAATAAAAAAATGTATATGATACGATTGATATTTTAAATCCAGGGGACTGACCTGGAAGCCACTGATGGAGTATCACGCGTTACAGAGGGATCTGGACTGTGCGCTTGAAATATAGTTGATGGTGTTGCTGGATAACTACCACCGGGCCCACTTTGACCGCTACTTCCTACTCCTACTACGGAGGAATGCGACGGTGTTTGACCACCGACACCAGGCCCACCCCAACCAGGTACGTGCGTTACCAAAAACGGTTTCACATATCCATTTGCCGATGTTGATTGATTTTCTATGATAAAATATATTTTACATAATCTTAATTCAAAGTATTATGAAAATGAATAAAAGTGAAGAAACGAGAGTAAAGGATATTTACCTGTAAATGGCGTGTAATATTTAGAAAATGCTTGATCTTTCGATATGTCTGGATAGAGATAAAGCAGGTGTTGTAAGTCGGACACACGGTCAGCTAAACTACGTATCGCAAAATCTTTGCTCGTGAAAGGTTGTAACATGAAAACTTCAGTCTGGTCTATAAATATTAATATAAAATTGGAGAATATTGACTGAAAGAGAAAACAGTAACGACTCTAGTTCAAAGTACTAAAATGTATAGATATTTACCTCCAACCCAAGCAATAGTAACACCACCAAGTTCAGAATCTGAAAAACGCATTAGAAATGTTCCTGACGCACAACTCGCCAACATTTCTTCTGCTTGTCTCTTTCTTACAAATCCTAATATATAACCGTCCATCCATTGACTTTTTAAATGTTCCCTGGTTAATTTCATCACAGCATAAAACCATTCCCAAAACGTAAAATTTCTTTCTGGTAATGGCTCTTTGCAAAACTGTGCCCAACTCAAAAGCAAGCTAGAGTAGTCTTGCCCACTTGCATTGCCACCGCGAAACGCTTTTTCCGCGAGAAATCGTAAATTATCTTCCGTTAATGAACGACCCGTCGCAGATTTAAATTTAACATTTAATGCCTCTGCTACTTGACCCCATGGAACTTTATCAGGCACTGCGAATGGTACTCTTCCAGGTTCAGCAAATGCATTATCCCATGTAACTGTAGCCCATGCATGTGGTTCTTGATTTCCATGTACAATTACTACAACTGGTAAACTTAGAGTCCAAACCGCGAATACTAATTCACCTCCCCCAACGCTAAATTGTGATTGGAAGAGAAGGGAAAATTTTTCATCCATCACAGATTCCGTTCCTTTTTTTTCTGCTCTTTTGATCTTTTTTAATTGCATATTACGAAAGCTTACAGAGAGTTGTCTTGTTGCCTAGGAAGTAAAAACATGATGGTTCATGTTTTGTTTTAGCAATATGGTGAATTATGATAATTTTTTTTTCTTCTTCTTACCTGATGATATTCCATCGTCCCCGTATTATTTAAAATTTCACCGCTAGCTTCTCCATTCTTTGCCATTTTATCGCTCTTTAATAAAGCATTTGCTTGAGCTTCACTGATAATGCTTACCTTAACTTGAGGAGGAGTCATGTGAACATTCAATTTTCCGCCAACAAGCAAGCGTACTGTACTTGTAAACCGAGTATTAGTTTTCATTACTTGCGGCGGTTGTTTTTCTATGATGAATGTACTTGTAACTAACGAACTAAGTAACTGTGTAATTTGGGCATTTAAAGTAGGAAGAATATCTTGCATTCCTGGTGGTTCTAACGCAAATTTTTGCTTTAAACGTTCTGCTTCTTTAATTTGTTGACGATTAAGCCAAATTAATTCAGCTAAGCTTTCACACCATTCTTGAATAGAATCCAAATTGCTGTTAAATAGTGCACCATTTCCTGCTAGTTGTTGATCTCTTTTCCATCTAAATAAATGTGTATTTTTATCTTTAGAACTTGCACAATTATTTGAAGAGAAAGAAATTGAACAAGTTTTACCTAATAAGTTCATCGTCTAAGACTCTAGATTGCAAGCTATTTAATCTAGTAATAGTATCTTTCAGTTTGTCAGCTAATGTCAGTCGTAATTGCATTAAACCTGCTACCTTATGGTTAAGTAATTGTTCTTGTTGCTCTTTTTGCCTATAATAGCATTATTTTCATTATTTACGTTTTATTATTATATACATCTATAAGATAGAACACCTGATATTATTTTGATTTAGATCAATATTATTATCTATAGCAAAAAATATTGCAGATCAAAGGAGATCAGTAAATTAAGATGATAATATCAAGTGCCTGATCCTATAGTAGATATACACAATGGTATTAACCCTTTGTTCTACCCGCCAACTCCCGACTGCTCGGGCCACAATAAACAAGGTCGGTCACGTGTCGAGCCACTTAGCTGTTTAGCCGTGTGCTCGAACTTGCGCAAAATGTATGCGTCTTATGACATGTATATTTCGGCGTAACGAAAGGAATTGTGAAATAATAAACATATTTGGGCACAACTAATACTTTTAAGATGTCTGGAAAGTAATTATCATTCATCAGTAAATAAAAATGATTTATTATTTGAAAGTGAATAATGTATCAATAACAATTTGTAAATTAATAATTAGTTTAAATTAATATTTTGAGAAAACTCGTAGAAAATTAGTAATCTTCAACTGTGTGATATTTTTCTAAACAATGAAACACAATAGGAAACAATATTACCATCACTATCAATGTCAGAAGAATCTACCGAATCACTATCCGCAATAATAACATACTTCTCACTACTATCATCAATATTAGATTTTCTTTTTACTGACATGATAGGTATAAGGGTTGTTTAATTCTTTTAGGGAATTATAACCTAAACATGTGAACATAATAAAGAATTACACGTAAATAAAGTAAGAAAATATGTTGCGCAACTGAACCACGAGTCTGATAGGTGTTGTTTACATTTGTCTTAAATGAAGTATCATGAGCCAGGCTCGTGCTTATTGTTTCTGTCCGAAATATTACTACGGGTCTCATTCATTGTTGTAGAACAAAGGGTCAATTATATAAATATTTAAATACCTTCTAATTTTTTTCTCCATATCTAAATTTTGTTGATTTTGTGGTTGTGTTGCAAGATGTTGAAGATGTGCATTTAGCTTAGTACATTCGTGATAACTAATAGCAAATGCCTCTTGTTCTTGCTCCATTTTTCGTAAATCTTCTCCAGTTTCTTGAGTTCTACGTCGTAAAGATTCAACATGTTGGGCTATTTCAGCTATAGCATCACTAATCAATCCAACTTTTCCTCCTGCCATACTCATTAATGCACCTCCTAAATTCTCTACTTGAGATACTAATTTCATTTCTGTTCCTAAGCAATGTCTAATTATTCTAAATAACGCTGTAGGATTATGTGTATATCTCTGCTGCATTAAAAAAAGATACATTGTATTAAATTAATATGGTTCAAATTAACTATCAATACTTCATCATAAAACTTACACGAAAATTTTTTGCAGCTTCCATTAATTTTAATTTTGTTAAAAACATGTCATCTGTGTTTAATGAAGCTGCCTTAGTTTCTAATTCTTGAATTAGAGATCTCACAAGAGTAGCTATATATTGTTCATATTGTGGATTATCAGGTTCTATATCAGTCCTATAGTAAAAATATTGCTCCAAATACACTATATATATATATATATATACATATATATATAAATTAAAAGATAGATGAAAGCAAATATATTTAACTTACCACATTTTTTCTTCTATCCAAGAAGATAAAAAGTGTCGGACCTCAATCGGAAAATGTTCTCCATAAACTGAACGTACTTCTTGCAATGCATCTTGTGGTAATTGTTGTGCTTTTGCCCACAGTGACATTTTGATTGTAATTATAAATTCTTTACCTTAAACATATTTAGTTGCATTATTATTTTTCATTAATTAACATCAATGTTTTCATTAAGAATATTAGAAGTGCTTGCTCTAAAAATAATATAACCGCAAACTAACAATCTATTTGATATTTGACAATATTACATTTTCAAATTTATTAATTAATATATTTAATAAAGATGAGTTCATTAGATATTTCGTCTATATTTCTTACAGAATATGTAGTATCAGTATTACCTGATAAAACGAAATTTTCGATATTATCAGAAACCGTACATTCTTTTAAAGTAGATATATATACTTCCGAAACTCGAGTAAGAAAAATTACATATATTTAATATTATTTTAAAAGATATTGAATAAATTGAATTAAATAAAATAAGTTTACCAATTATTCAATTTTTAATTTAATTTTTTTAATACAATTCAAAGAAAAAAGTATAATATCGAAATTTAGAAATAACAGAACGTAACGTATTGCAATAACGCGTAAATAGATAAGCGGGAGGGGCGAAAGAAAAAGATGTTCACTTTAAGAATTGGTTACACTCACCTGCTGCTAGTCCGCAGACAGAAGCAACTAGGATTTGTACTGTATGATTCCGATACCTTCAGTTTGCTTCGATTTGTTGAAGATGTAACCTTTGAACTGATCAAACTCAGTCTACCGCGCAATAATTGTAAACGTAATGATTGAGGCACCGGTCGCACTCGCGAATCGCATCAATAACTCTCCCCCTTCTGCGTTACTCACATCAACGCGGACGAAGTCCCGCGAACGGAAGAATTCCGAGAATTTCTTACCGTAAATGGCGCGACACAAAAGGGAGAGGGTAGGGCACGTGACGAAACACCAATTACGCATACGCAAAATCATGATTTTCTCAGGGACGTACCGAATGGGAGAAAATATTTTTATCTTTGATTTCAATAAATTTCTTTGTGATTCTTTTACATCAATGAAATATATCTGAATTGTATTTTCCTTATAAGTTTATCGCAGGAAAAAAATACATTATATCACAACACCAATAATTTGATAAATTTTCGATAAATCAATAACTACTAAACATGGCGGAATAGAAGGGAAGAGTAAAGAGAAAAAATTTGCATATTAAAATGTACAATTATTCATTCTCCATACATGATACAAAAAGCGCATAAAGAATACTTTCTTAAATGTTTACATAACGTTATAAAACGTTATAACAACAAACGTTATAAAATGTGTAAAAATACTGTACAAATGTAAATACGCAATACTTATATAAATACCTTTGTTTCGTTTGTTTCAAAATGACTTTATAGTTTGAAGAATTAAAGGTGGAAGTACAAGGAATACAGCACCGGTGAGATATGTTACCTTACTACCAATGCACCAGAAAGCTAAAACAATAATTTAATATAAATTACTGAATTAAATGATTCAATATTTTATCTTTACCTGAAGAAGCTACAATAGGTCCACAAGCTCGTGCTAATGCTCCAAGAGAACGAAAAACACCTGTTATTGCACCTTTTTGATGATCAGGACCAATACGTGTTACAAGCGTCATCATACATGTAACAACCATGGCAGTTGCTATAATGTATGAAAAAGATATCAAGTTTTTATTTATTTTAATCAAATATGATGAATAATCCATAGATATTTGTTGTATTTCATATACATAAATTTATGTCACAATGTACTCACAAATTGCAAACAGAAATATTCCAACTGACAATGTCAATATATCATTTGCTAAACCTACACAGATAAATGCTGGAATAATTAGCCATAAACCCTAAAATATTTAATATATAACAATATAATTTAATCAATATAAAATTAATAATGGCAGAAATATTTGTTCTGTGTTTTCAAAATATTTACCAATCCTGCAACAGACTTTGTTTTATTAGGTGGAATTGTTCGTACCCAACTTCCCTGCAAAATTGCCATAACTAATCCAATTCCCAAAAACATCCATCCTTGTTGCATGCTTGTAAATTTAAAGAAATAATGAGTTAAGAAAGTTAAGGTAAATTCCAAGCCACTGTACACGAACAAATATATGAAATATGCACAGCCCAGTGTTTTTAAATCCTTTTTATCTGAAATTGTATATATATACATATAATATATTATATATATTTAATTTATATATATATATATATATATATATATATATATATATATATATATATATATATATATGTATGTATATATATGATTTTTATTGATTTCTATAGAATTTATAATATGCTAATTTAAAGCAACTTCACCTTGCAAAGTTAGCCCAGATACTCCATTAAATTGGAATAGATCTATAGGATTAATGTAAGTAAGAATTCCAGAGACACCAGTTACAAAATTACTGGTTCTACAATTCAATGGTAAAGATTCTTTTAAGTAGCAAACAGTAAAAAACAAGTCACTCGCTGCCAAGAAAAGAGCGAATACTGCAGGTATCATGTACCAAGTCCCTTTTCTATTATCACTAGAAATCCATGAAAAAAATGCTCCTATCATTGGACCTGCTACAAAGCCTATAGAAAAAGCTATGCCAACAAGTGCCTGAAAATAAGAAAGATTAACTTATTTCTTTATTTACATTCATCTGTCTTCAATGTATCTTGCATTTATTCATATGTTTATCTTAAACTTTACCATTGCTTTTCCCCTTGTTTTTGGAGATGTAACATCACTAATGATAGCCATTGATAAATTAATATTTCCTTTGCTAATACCTCCAACAAATCTTGCTAATACAAATATAGCAAAATTACAAGAAAGTGCCCATAACAGGTAAGACAATGCTATACCTGTTAAACAAAATATCATCAATGGTTTCCTTCCATATATATCTGATAACGCTCCTACTATCGGAGCACACAAAAATTGTAGGAAAGAATACATAGAACCAAGAAAACCTATAAGATAAATTATACACCTATGTTAATACATATTAATATATTAATAACTTAAATAAAATGAGGAAAAAGACTAACCACCGTAAAGTACTGTATTAACTTTATCAGGAGCATCAAATAATTTTCTTGCATTTTGTATGTAATACAAAATTTTAAAATATATGCCTTGATTATCTTCTATGTCTTTGTAATAGTCTAATAAAGCTGGTAACAATGGTAATATCATAGTAAATGCCAAAAGGTCCAGCAGTAAAGAAATAAATACTATCTGAACAGTATTATCTTTTATTTTAGCCATTATTGAATATAATATATTATAACAGCAAAAATACTTAATATAAAAACTTTTAAATAATACTATAATTTAAAACATAAACTATGGTCCACTTGTATCAAATGGACCATTAATATTTTCAATATTTCATAGCTTCCTCTTATTAATTAGCTGCATAATTGATAGTTGAACAATTTCACTTTGACATTTTACACAACAATCTTTGTAGCAGGAATTAATTCTTCTGAAAATGTGAAGTTTTGTTTAACTGTGATACTTTCTATTTGTGCCATCATAAATACTTTAAAGAATTAATTCCAACGAGTGAAAGGATTTGACCTACTTTTCCTTGTATCTCTATTTCGGTAATTCCTTACCGACTGTTCGTGCAATCAATAAGAAAGAAATCTGTTTTATTATTGGACCAAAGCATTGGGGAATAAAGTATTTTTTATTGTTCTATCATTCAGAGTAGTTTACAAAATTATTTATAATTATATCTCTATATATACTATAATCTTTAGAATTTTTATATACCAAAAAATAAATCCTCTCTTTATTATGATTTATTAACATATTAACTGCCGCAATGATTTATAACTGCTGTTATATTAAAAAATAAAATTGATAGGACGTGTATAATTATTTATAGATTATACCTTTCCGAAATATTTTCATTTCTGATATTATCAGAATAGTATTAGTAAATGATAATGATGTAAATAAAAAAGAAATGGAATAAGTTCCCAAGAAAATTGACTGAAATAATAAGATATCTTTTATATATATTTGCATTGTAATAATGAATATTGTATTCATCAAATCATGATTAATCAGTAGTTTGTTTTTATTTGCCAGTGAAGCGAAAAATAGCACAAACAGGCGCACCCAAAAACATTATGTATGTTCAACTTCCGGTTGTTATAGACGATATAAAGTATTTGTATACACGGACACGTTTGAATTCGACCACGGATTCACTTCCTCGATACGAACAAAGATCTTTTGAATTTCGTCTCGAAGTGTAACGTTGCTCGAAACGACCGTTTGTTAACTCAATACGTTATTACGAATAGATAGATCATTATGCATAAAATCTTTTTCCATTTAATGTAAACGCAGATTAAACAGATTATAAAAAATAGAAACATCTGTTTAACATCACTAATTGTATTAATGGTAACACAAACGTTTTTATAGGGTATAATATTAAAAATAAGAATTTCTTTATTAATGCAGGGTGATTGAAAAATTGATCGATCTATATTTGACACATATACATACATAATTTACATAGCGTCATATTAACGGCTAACAGATATAAAGGTTCAATAGTTTGAAAAAATTAACGAAAATAACACATTTTTTTCTATTATTATATACACTATTAATTCATATATATATTTGTACGTAATATGAAATTATAGGAATAGCTTCAAACTACGCATAGAACAGGTGGCCTAGAAGGCAGTACATAGTGTTATATCGTGATGAAAATTTAAGCAAGGGACTCAACGCTTGCCATCTGGGCCCTACGGTGTGAAGCACATGCTGCACATTGATGCCATTTTCTGACATGTGTCGATATACTTCAAAACTTTTCTTATTTAAAGATAAGATAAAGACAAAAATAACGCTGCAGAAAAGAAATTCTAACTTTCTACGAAATTGATCTAGCATTAACCTTAGCATCACGCTAAACATTCAAGAAATCACCTTAAATATTATAACAGATATCAATTTTATTCTTCACTAGAGATAAGAATCATAGATGCATTTTGCAAAATTAAGTGCTGATGACAAATTTTCTACTAACATTCTTTCGTTCTTGAAAATAAATGTAGTAGATGAACTCGGTAAATTTTGAGAAAAATTTAAACGAAGCATACCAATAACTACAGCATCAGTTCGTTTCAACGAGAGCAGGTATGCAAAGGAACAAAAGGGCCGAACTTAAAATCCCGTGAGGGTTTTCGTGGATAATAAAGAAGAAAAAAAGAAGGAAGGAAATAAAGGCGGAACAAGGTAAGCAAATGGAAAAATCCTTCGGTGGAGAAATTCGACAATTTTCTAAGAAACGTAGCTATCGTAAAAGCACGGTGGAAATTCGCTGAACAATGGGAACAAAGAAAATTTTCGGGTACCACGACGGCCTACGTACCGGCTGTATGGCAAGCTGCATCGTGTGCTGTTACACACCGTAGAAAACCCTATTGCTCGCGTAAGCTCTGTATTATGAACTAGGCGTACGAGCCTTTCGAAATCAGACAGCCATCGTATATGCCATAAACACGAGTAGACCCTCTTTTTCATGGATTATAAATCCTTACCCTGAACGGTATTAAAGGGAAGACGATGGTCCGTCAACCCCCAATACAACGAAAAGACGCATTTGCTAGAAGGTATATTGAAAACGGGATTCGAATGCTGCGATGTCGCAGTTTGAAGGGTGAGAAAAAAGAAACCAACTGAAATGAACGAAGGACACAGGTAGATAGGAGGGGAAGGAGGAAAGAATGAGACGAGAGTGAGAGAGGGGTGAGGAGAGGGGCAGCGAATGTTCGGACAAAAATAAGGAAAGAAAGGGAAAAGGAAAGGACTAGCGAAAAAAGGATGGAACAACACGGTAGAAATAAAGAGAACAGAGGAGTACCGTATGCGTTCGACCCGTGTACATCTATATAGAGTGTATAGTACCAACATAGGAATAAGGATATGTAAGCGCGCGTGCCCGCGCAACCGACAGCAGATGCGCTCGCTGCGGCAGCTGTCCTCCTACAAGTGGTTCTCAATCATTCCCTGTTTTTAATCTTCTTTCTTCTTTTGCGTATCAACGCATATCAACGCCAAATCAAGGAATGGCACTAAGGTAACGTCTTATTTGAAAACTTACAGCAACTCGATCAAACAGTTATATCATCAAATTGTACGTTTTTCAATTAAACATATCGCGTACTTTGTAAGAAAATACTTCAGTTTCATTTTCGAATTTGTCTTTGCTACTTCAATCCTATGTATTTACATAATGTTTTTATGAATGTATACTAAAATGACAGAACCAGGTGTTAAATCCAATTCAATTAGTTTACAGTCAAATTAGTTGATCTCAACTTGTCAAAAATTTAATTATTCTATCCCAAATCTATTAATTAAGTTATATGTATTGGAATCAGAATTATAATTCATAACAATGTTTATGCAGTATAATTGCAGCAATTTAACTTTGCAGTTATCATCGAAGAAGATATTTAACCATTGATGTTCCTTTGTCCAAGTTTTGAATGATATACATATGTTCAACGTTCGCACGTTTAATCATTCGTAACTGCAACTACGTAGTACAAACTGCAAGTGAGTTTTGTTTCTTAAAACAAATATACAAAAAAGTTAAAGACTTATTTTAAGTAAAAATGCATTTTTATTTAAAAATAAGTTGTTACGTATTTATGCATATCTAGTATGAGTTATGCACGATAATTTTGAAACGATATTTTTAAAACGTCACGAAAAGTGTCACTGCGCAAATTGTAATAGCCTTACTATTGTAAGATTCGGCTGACCCTTTTTTCCCATAGGACACCTAGCTAACAAAAAGACAGAACAAGAAGAACCGTATACGTCACATACTTGACAGGCGGAGCAAAATTCAGGACAGCTGATACAATTTTGGCGGGCTTTAACGATAGATCTGCGCTACAAAGTGGCCCAAGAAGGACGAGGAAGGAATGTAAGATAGAAAGAAAGAATAAAGCCACTCGAATAAATAGGAGAAAGAGATAGGTAACAAGAAAGTAGAAGGAGGGTGACGGAAGGGAAAAGAAAGGGAGAAAGAGAAAGAGATAGCAAATGGGAGAAGAAAAGGGGAGGAAGTTGGAAGAATTGAAGGTAGAAACTGACGGAGAAAGATGGAGAGTAAAAAGAGATCGAGAAAAGGACACGAAAAAGAAAAAGAAAAAGAGGGAAGCTTTAAAGTTGGTTGTTGCTGGTGTTCCTGCTTCGTTGCTGTTAAATAAGAATAAGCCCCCACCATTGACCCTTAGGGGTACCTATATAGCTGGGGGCTTTCATGTACTTGGGACCCAAAAGGAATAAAGAGAAGAGACACCTGGTCACGAGCAGCAGTTTGTCGAGAACTCTCTGGGTGGGATGTTGTCACGTCTTTCGTGCTTCCTTCTCGAAAAACACGAGCTTAACGAAAGAAGTTTACGTCTTGTTATTGTTGTAACCACTAATATTATTATTACTGTTGTCGTCGTAGTTATCATCGATGTATTGTTCTAAAATAAATCGTGATATATACGTTGTATTTTGTCGATAGTGTCGTGCAGTGGACGAATAAACTCGGATCGTTTGGTTTCCTACGTCGATTTTACGACGTTTACATCGCACTTTCCAACTAGATGAGAGACGAAACGGGACGAAACATTGAACGTGACGAGGGGTAAGGAAGAGAGGATAAACGTAACGCGGGATATTGGCAACCGGTGAAGGACGTCATTTATTTTGATTTGGGGGTTAGGGTGTATACCGGCAACGTGTTTTGTCAAAATGTGTATTACTCACTGCGATATGTCTGTGATGGTTACAGAATAGCGGAACAAACACTGTCTACCTGCTATTTTATTATCATGTTCGAAAACAGGCAAGATCGAGAAAATGGGTTGTTGAAAATTGTAATTACCGAAACTGTAGAAAGCCGTTTGATCAAATGTGCGTGAAGATTAACCAAGAAAATTATAAGGGCTTCCTTTAAATTTAAGTTTTAATATTGAATTAAAGTGTTGTTCGAATAATGTTTGACTTAAAATTATACGGCGCGTACCTTGTATGTTAATCGTACTCGATTTCTACGTAATATTTGTGCACGAAACTGTGGTGGACCCAAACTCGTGTACAAAACAACACTAGCACACGATCTATCATAATTCATAACATAAATGAATTAAAATGGATAGAGTTCTCTTTGATTTGGAAATGACTTACTTGAAGACCGAATCGAAGATATTGTGTGAAAATACCTGATTGTAAGATTAGAGGTTTTCTCAACATTAGCACGTGTTTACACAAAGATTCGATGAAGACTTCTTTTCAATCATTACACAACTGTTCTTATAACCTAATAGAATTAAATGTTTTATATAAACAATTCTTTACATGACCTCGCTGTATATATAAATTTCATTGTTCTATTGTAATTTATCCTGGCACGAGAAAATCTGTTATTTTGCATAAAAGATAGGCCGAGATTTGTGACAATGTTTTATAATATAATTCTCAATATTGCACTTGTCCCGGCCTATCGGAATGCATTATATTTCATCGTAGAAGACAGAAACAAACAACGATCGATGAATATTGATGGAAAAACAAAGGATCAACAAGAAGACAATAATAATTATTTTACCTGAATTCGTCGAGGATACTAACAGGTTGGGATGTGGGCATTATTTGTTGAAGGTTAGATCAAATTGCACTCGTCCCGGCCTGCTAGATCTATTCGACCTATCATCTGTTGCGCTTCCGATACCGGACTAAAATATCCTCCAGATTATTCATTCTTCGAAAAGCTAATAATGTACACAATTTATCTTTTGTTACTATAAAAGTATACTGTTTATTTATGTATATTGATACTCGTTTTATTTAGAAATAAAAAAGGACAGGACAAAATGCCCTCAATTCCTTATGTTACGTATGGGTATATCCAAATAAATGACATGTAACATCTAAATATATTAAATTTTAGTGACAGATATCAAATTTTACATTACAAATCTTAAATGTACATATTTCTTACACTTAGATAAAATTTATGTGTAAAATGGAATAATAAAAAACATTGAAAAAATTAAGTTCGTTTTATCTTAAATTTATCCTAATCCTAATATTGCAAAAATTTCTTTCTCTTAGTTTTAAAGTATATTCCAATAAAAATTAAAAATCGAATAAGTTGAGAACTTTTATTCTATTAATTTCTACTCATATCTATATATTTACTAACCCATTTCATTGTTTCGTTCAGTAAACCAGATCATATATATAAGCTTCTAGAAGTCAATAATTGTTGGATGATATGGACCTTTAGTTCCGTTAAAGATTGTTAAAATTTATTTGTAATTGTAAACGAAAAGGAATCAATTTTCCTTTTTTATAGTATCATCCTCTCGCGATTGAATTCGTTAAATTCGCGAATGATCCGACCAAGAATAGAACGGAAGAAAGTGATGGACAATGATAGATCCGATATTTCTTTGTTCATCTTCTGAAGTAATATAAATACAACATGATATGTATTGTTGCTTAAAAATTCATATTAAAGTACCGTTTGATTCTTTTTACTGTAGTGAAATACAAGGAAAAGAGGAAATTAGTTGAAAAGAAGAAGAGAAAAACGAGAAGACTAGGGGTTAAGTTACGTTCGATCGAATATGAAAATACAATGAAAGTAGTCGAGCTAATGTCGTTTCTCTTGTTAATCGGTGAAACACGAATTTTGTTTTTCATTCATATTCTTCAAATAGAAGACGTGGTGTAAGCATCCCCTTTTAAGAGTCCCACGGTTTGAAATAAAACACCTGGCTTCTTCCCTATGTGAGCACTATATAGTATACGTACATGCACATACAATTACATGCTAACACGTTTACGCGCACGCATATTCTCACGGCAGAGAACTGCTTCTCTTCGCGGACTGGTTTTGGCTTCCTTATAAACTTTATTCAATTCTTTGTAATATGCCAAAGGGTATACTTCAACATCCATACATATATATGTACACGTATACGTGTATTTACTATTCATATGCTAAACAATAAATGCGCTGAAAGAAATGAATCTCTATCTTTTAGATACGACGGTGCAGCTGCCATATTCATCTATTACATATACACATGTATATATGTATATATGATGTTCTTATAAAACCAGAGATAAAAATGATGCGTCGAAGCATTTAATAAGAAAGGGTTGAACATATTTCTAAAGGAAATTTTTCTTTACACGTTTCATGTTCCATTAGAATGTTCCATGTTTTCTGCAGTTCGTCAATTTTACGATTGATTTTGTTTTATTTTGTACATTATTATTTTAATCATAATCTAAATTTATCTATGCTGTTATTCATCTACAATTTTGTTTATGTAATCTTTCTGCATAACAATATTTAAATAATAGCAAATAGTAAATTTGCATATTTTTCATATTGAAGTTTCATGGAAGATTATTTTTGAAATGTTTTACATTCAAAACAATCAATGTCAATTATTTCGTTAAATATGAATTAATATTCGATTTGTTTTATAAACTGTATCATTATTTGATCAATTTAGTATAAGAAAATTTAGAAATATAAATTATTGTTGTAAATAAATACACAAATCAATTTTCTAAAATCTACTTTCTATGAAAAGTAAAATTTTTTAATATTCGTTTATGTTCTACTATTTTATTGAAAATTTTTCTAATTTTATATTCAAATAATTGATTTATTTTATCATAAAGATATAACTGCAACTAAAAGATCAAAATTCAGTGGTGTGATAGAATATTAAAGTAGTACTTCGTAATATGTAATCTAATGCTATTGTTGAATTCAAATTAAGTAGAAATTTATAAAATTGTAAAAATTTTTCGATAAAACATAACATTCTTAATTTATCTAATTTTGTAAATACAAAAAAAAGTAAAGCCTGCACATAGGCAACCAAATAGATGTCCAAGTCAGTTCACGTAGAAACGATAAAAGCGTGTCGTGTAAACTTCGCTTTCGCACTACAAACATACGTGTACATATTTTTGTTTTAATTATTTGAAGAGAGACACAGTATACATAATTTCACAGACAAATGTATATGTCATGTCTTAACTTTTGCGATTTTCAATTACATTTTATATAATATTTAAATAACAAGATTTTGTATTATAAACAGCATTTAATCAAAGTATTCATAATGAATCGCCTCAGATATCTTTTAGATAGGTTAGTAACGTTTACTACAATGACATAATTTATTGAAGTTGATAAAAAGGTTAAGAATATTATTATTTATTAAATAATACACATCATGTTATTTTTCCGCCCTAATATCAATAAATTATTTGTTTCACAGGACTTCATGTGCTGAATTAAAAAGGTTACAATCTTCATTATCAGTATCAAATTCTAAAGTTAAAATACCAACTAGAATACAACGTGGTCCTACAGATATTTTAGAGGTAAATATACTAAAAATGTACTTTTGTTGAAAATATATCAAGGGAAATATATATCAACTTTGTTATTTCTACCTTTTTTAAAAGGCTCTTGAACAGACAATACCAAAAGATTTTAATAACATCAGTTATTTGTACCATGATGATCCTTATTTAATTCCACATAAGAAAACAGAGTATCGTATTTTTGTATTATCATATGAGGCAGGCAGAAAAGCTGCACAATGGATTCATGATGAACACAGAGATTTATTTCCAAAACATCTCTCAGAACCAGAAATTGAAGTATGTTTTATTTAGTATTGATATAACATGCATATATTATATTTGGTGTATTTAAACATAAGCAATTTTTAATTTGTATTTAAGGCATTTACACCACCCTCAACATATACTGATAAAAGTCAAGTATCAGAAGAAATACTTTTATCTGTCATATCCAAGCGTATAGTGCCTGATGCTTTGCATATCTATAAGTTGTTAGACTATAATGTTTCTAATGATACAAAACAAATGCTTTTAGAGTTATTGTGTTTTTATAACAGTGAAATCAATTCACAGAATAATTCACGTTTAGAAGACTGGTATATTTTAAAGCAGGATAAATATGTTTTGCAGTAAGTAGTAAAAAAAGATAATGAAAGTAGAGAATCACACTTATATTTTACTATTTTCAACAGTTTCATATTTTAGGTATATGTCAGAAATCAATGAACTGTTTGAATTTTTAAAAATGCAAGATTCTTCAACAGCAGTAACAGCTTATAACACTATGATATGTGGTTTAGCAAAACATTCAAGAGTATACTAACTTTAATTTCTGAACGAATTTTTGTATATTTTTAGCATACAATACATTTATAATTTGTGTTTTTAGGCAGATGAAGCCTGGATATTGTATCATGAATGCAAAGAGAAAGATATTCCATTTAATATTAATACTTACAATTATTTATTGATGCTGATTCCAGAAACTTTTGGTTATCAGCCTGAACAGAAAAAAGAATATCTTTTTGATATTCTTAAATTAATGAATAAGAAAAGGGTTAAACCAAATGTTAGAACATTGAATGCTACTCTTAAAGTGATTAAAATGTTAAAACTGAAGAATGCTGAAGATATTACAAAACATTTGCTTAGGGAATTCAAACGAATGAATATAAAATTTTCGCTAGCATCGTATTATTATATTATGCTTATATTTATGCAAAACGGTAACTATAGCTTCTTAATGGTCTTTTTTAAATTTTATTTATTTACAATAGTTAATTATATCCATCTCTTACAGATAAAAATGCGCAAGCTAATTTTAAAGATATTCTACACTCAATAAGAAATGAAAGTTTTAGTATTCAAGATCCAATCGATAGTAATTTTTTTAAACATGCTATGTTTACAGCTTCTAATTACTTGGATAGAGAAGCTGGTGATATGATTCATAAACTTCTTCTGACAGGAGACAATTATAAATTCATTTCATCTGCTGCAATAGTATGGTTTCTTTAATTTAAGTACTTATATTAGATGATACAATCTAGTGCCCTTTTATATTAAAACTTTTTATATAGGAAAACCATTATTACATTTCGTATATATCACTAGTATTATCAACAAGTACACCTGACGAGTTTTTCAAATTTTACGAAGAACTTGTACCAAAAGTGTATGTGCCAGCAAAACACACTTTTATGGAAATCATAAACCATTTAAAACATTATCCACCAGCAATTATAGTGAAATATCTACCCAGATTATGGTCAGACATAAATACTACATGTTTCACAGACCTTCCGTTGAAACTTAAAATATTATTTTTAATGAAAATGGATGTTTTACCTGTTGATTCACCTTTAAAAACTTTGTTTATGGATGTAGCTTGGGATTGTTGGAAAACTATCAAGGTTGGTTTGTTTATAATAGTAAATGACAAAAAAGTACATGTAATAAAAATAAACAATTTGCTATTGACAGATAGAGACAAAGAAACAAGATACTCCACTTGAAAATTCCGTGACAGCTAATATAGCAGCAATGTTGTTGCATGGTGATCGTATAGAAGAAAGTATTGAAGTTTTGGCATATACTATTAAAGAATCAGATTTATTTCTTCCAACAATGAATGAAGAACAAGTGAATGAATTATTTCAAAATTATATTTCAAAAAAATGTATTTTGGGAGCTTTTGTACGTATATTCATATTTATAATCTCTTTAGTTTGTTAGTTAGTTTGTTAGAATTAGTTTAGCTTCTTCGAATTTAAAGTGTAACTTTAAGGCATTTATCTTTACAGCTTATTCTCGAGTATTCTGTAAATGCAGGATTTCCAAATATTGTTAAAATGGCTACAGAATTACACAATCTTCCACAATTAACGGATGCTTATCGCAAGAAATTGATTAATTTAGTTGGGGCGGAAGCATTAAATTCTTCTGATACTGAAAAATCAAATTAATTATGAAAAAATTATGTCAATTATGTAATTACGTACTCTCTTTCTTTGTTATTGTTCTTTCAATTGTAAATCTAAATGTTATATTGAGCTATATAAAATTTATAAAACTGACTCAATTTCTTCATTAAATTTGTATTATACGTGTAAGAATTTCAATCAATTTGTCATTCAAAGAATAGAAATTACATGCGTGATTGATATGTATTAACGTCCTTGCCCCCCTAGCTAGGGTACTTACGATTAATAAATTATGCTGTGCGACAGTGGGAGGCACTATTCTCTCGTCACTCAAATACTTATTTCCTGCATCGTAGCTTAACATCGTAACTCATTCGTCCACGTTCAAAGGCTAAAGTGTTACGATATTTATTGATTCAAGAATCTTATAGATACACGAAATTTCTTCTTCTGATTTCTTCTTCGCAGTTTTTTAAAGTTATAACTTTTATCCTTAGTATCAGAGTGATGGATGAGGAAGGACAAGTGAGTCTTACGTTAGAATCTGTGCGTGAATTAATAACAAAGGATGAACCTGATGTAGAAATTATCAGTTTGGAAGAAGAACTCGGTTCAGGAAGAGGTGACAATTATACATCTATGCTATATCGTATTCGAGCAAAAGGTCGAAAACAAATAAAAGATCGTGAATGGGTCAGTTATGAACGTGCGATTATTTACAAAGTTTTACCTCGATCAAGAGAACATCGTGAAGCTTTTAAAAGCGAACTTCTATTTCAAAACGAAGTAGCATTTTATACGCATGTGTGGCCTGCTCTGAATGAATTACAAACAAATGGTAAAGAAGTTTTTGGAGGAGTCGCAAAAATATACGCGGCGCGAATTGATCTTATTGTTATGGAAGATTTACGAGAAAGAGGCTTTAAAATGGAAGACAGAAGAAAAGGATTACAACTTGAGCATTTGAAACGAACGTTGAAAGCTTTAGCTGGTTTTCATGCGCTCAGCTTAACTCTTAGAAAAACGAGGCAAGTCAAATAATGTTATCTTTTCCTCCTTTTTTATTATTATGTTATATTATTATATCGTTGTATAAGTGTGTATATTAATGTGTACGTATGGATGTACAAGGCCGGAAGAATTTGCAAGACTGACAGATCCAAATAGAGGTCAAGGTATACAAGAAGCCCTTTTCCGAACAGAAAATGAGGATTGGTATCGTCAATATTATCATGTTGCTGCTAAGAATGCCATTAGAATGGTTTCTGATGGTTTTCCTCCTCATATGGAATCCAAGAGACTCGAGATAATGGAGAAATTACAAGCATTTCTTAACGATGATATATTTTTTCGTACTATGAGCGAAATTGCAGCCATGCAAGGTCCTCTTACAGTTTTTTGTCATGGTGATTGTTGGACTAATAATTTTTTATTTAAAGATGATTCGACTAATCCAGATGAAGAAGTAAGTATTATATGTAGGTAATATTTAATATCTTATTTACACATATTGTTGTATCAAAATGTACAAAAAGTGTTGTGTGTACACGCGTACGTTGTATAATTCTACTATATAGGAATCGAAGAATCAAGAAATAATATTTCTCGGTATAATTTTATTACTCATTAATTTATAAGATTTTCAGATATTACGTTCTTTCCGCTTCTTACCAATTGTCTTGTACAAGTAGCATTTTAATAATGTTAAAGCAAAAATACTTGTAATTCATAAAATTTCTATTTCATAAAAATAGAAATTATTCAGATTCAGTCAAGTCAGTTATCATACTTGATGGTATAACTAAATCATGTTTTTCCATTATTTATATAGTTGGGATTTTTATAAATTCTATTTCTATACTTACTAAAATTTATTAAAACAAGAAAAAAGAAAGCACAGGCATAAGTATAGTGTAAAAATATTTATCTTAGTTTTTTACTTTGTTTACGAAGCAGAAATAATTCAAACATGAATATCCATATTGATTAAATTTCGATTAGATTAACCTAGGAAATAGAAATCGGACATAGTACAATTTAAATGGGTCAAATCTTAAATTACGATTAATGCTATGACTTTACAGGATGTCTATTTAGTTGATTTTCAACTATCTCGAGTTGGTTCACTTGCCCTTGATCTTGCGAATTTGTTGTATTGCTGTGCAAATGGAGAGATTAGACGAGCGCACATGACACAGCTTCTTCAACATTATCATTTCCATCTAATGTCTTCGTTACATACGCTTAATCCAAAACAGCCACCAATAGATCCATCTGTAATGTGGGAACTGTAAGTAACATCATGCGCAATACGCCCATAAGTTGAAAAAGATAACGGATAAATTTTGTAAATGATTACTCTTAGTGCATCCTCTAATCTTCCTGTTCTATTTATCATGTACAGATTAAACGAAGAAATGCGACGATGCGGCCGATTCGGTGCAGGGCTTGCATTGGATATTTTACCAATTAGTACGTGCGAAAGCAACGAAGCTCCAGATTTATATGAAAAATCAGAAACAAGTAAAGGGAAGCAAAGCGCTCGAGTACCGCCGCGAGGAGGAGCTGAATGTGCGCGACTTATGACTGATCTAGTTTTAGAATTGGTTCATAATCATGCTTTATAGATTAAATCATACGAAATCTTTATGAATATTATTCGAATATCTTTCTTACATGGCTACAAAACAAATAAATTGTAATTGTCATCGCGTAATCTTATGTATATGTTTATACGCGATTAAATTATGTAAATTTCGATAAAAATTGGCATTTTTATGACACGAAAGTCTATAAAAATATCTAGTTATATTAAATGGGAGGAAATAAAATGAACATTATTCTATGTTGCAAAAATACTATACTTGACATTGAAAATTCTACGTTCATACTTTCTATCAACATACGATAAAATATTACACTATCACGCTGGTCAATAACTAAAATTTATAAATATATGTAACTTACAAAAAGATTATGCCTGTTGCGGAGGTGTGTGCGGTGGTGGTTGTTGAGCCGGTGGTTGTGGACTCGGTGGCTGCTGTTGCTGTTGTTGCTGTGCAGTAGGTTGCCATGTAGGGTGTTGATTTTGTTGTTGCTGTTGCTGTTCTTGGGCTAAACGCTGATGCGCTTGTTGCCTAGCCCTGAATTCTGCGGCTTTTAATTGTTCTAAATGAAACTGTTGTCTTTCTGTAATGAGTTGCTGTCGTTGATATTCGAGACCTTCGCGTTCTCGTTCCATCGTAGTTTCCAGCTCTTCAAAATGACGTAATTTAATTTCCAATTTTTTCATTTGTGTCTCAACAAGCAACGCTACTAAAGATTTAATTTTACGTTCTTCTACAGCTGCCAAATGTTTTGCTTTAACAGCAGCTGCCGCTAACGCTGCTGCGGCTGCAGACTGGAGTTGAGCGTCTCGCACCACCTATAACAAAAAAAAAAAAAAGATAACGATAGACAATGCATAAATATAATAATATTTAATAAAGATGACATCGTAAAATAATAATTTACCTTGTCTTTCTTTTCTTTTGCCTCCATAGTTTCAGCATCCATAGTTGATTTTGTATCTTCTTCGCTTTCTTTTAGTTCATCTTCCTTTTTAGTTATATCTAATTGACTTTGCTCAATTTCAGATTCTTTAGGTTTTTCTTGTTCCTCCTTTTTCATTTCCATAGAAGCTGCTGTTGCCGAATGTGGAGATGTGGCCACTGTTGCTGGAACGTTTCCAGTATTTGAAGGTGGTGTTGTATCGTCCGGGGGTTCGGGTGGACCTGTTCCAGCTATACCTGATTGTGCTAGTCCTGCAGCTGGATCAAACTTACCTAAATAATTGATAAACAGTTATTATTTCAGGATATTACTCAAAGTACTCTGTTCAATACTCTGTTGTGATGAGAAAAGAATAGGAAAAGGATTAATTACCATCAGAGTTAGCACTAGCTTGAACATTCCTCAAGTGTTGATCTAATAAAGCTGCTGGTACTTGGTCCTTAATGGCTGCAAATTCTTCCATAGCAGCTTTAGCTGCACTTGCTGCAACTCTGGGATCAACGACCGAAGCCAAAAATGCTACAGTACTCATAACTGGATTGCCAGCTTTAGAAAATGGTACTGGTTGATAAGCTAATGGACCCAAGCCTTCTGGACCACCTTCCTCTAAATATGGATCTTCTATTGGAAGTCGTAAGAAATGTAAGATACATTCATCCTGCGTTCTTGAACCCACATGTTCGCAAACTTTGTTCCAATCATCTTTGTGTAATTCTAGTCCTTCTAATAGTAAAAGCGTTTCTTGTTCTGTCCAATCGCGAGTAGCGCCAGCAGCTTGTTTGTTTTTCAAAACTGCGGGTTTCCTCGAATACTGATCGATTTTTAATCCAAAATTTGCCATCACACCGGCTGAGGTTTTCTCCTCTGTTCCCAAGCTGGATGACTTTTTTTCTAAATCGAGTAATGTCTTCGCAGCAGAAGGCTGTGGTGTCTTCGGAGGATTTGGATTAACTGGGGCTAAACCTGATGGAGTATCTGATAATACATGGAAATGTGATGTCGGAGGTGGTCCCATAGGTGTCGGTCTTGATTCTGCGTCTACCTGGTAGTTAATAAGCCCCCATTGTTCCAAAAACGCATGTACACGCATAATTGCACAAACATCGCCTGCTAAGTTACGTCTACAAGCTGTCGATGTAATGTACTCTGTAGGATTTAATCTATACGTGTCAATCATAAAATTTCTGTATGCAAGATAAATTTCTGGTGTTTTAGATTTATTTTTACCATTAAAAAACTCAGATAAAGCTCTCTTTTCTATAGTATGAATCGAATTATAATCAAACCAAGCAGAATAACTAGGGACAACTATATGATGTGTTTGTTCAGTAACATTATCTTCTGGTTCGTCTCCTTTATTTCCTTCTCCTCTTTCTTTGCTTGCGTCTCGTTCTTCCCTATCTTGAGCACTTTGAGAACTTCCCTTATCTCCTTCCATAGGTTCGTCCAAGTCTGCCATGTTACCAGATTTGAGCGGCTGAAGCTCGTTGTCTTGTTTTTTACTGCCTGTTGTAGTCAAAGTAGTGCCGCTTGTTGGAATGTTACCTTGACCAGTTACAGGAGGATTTGTAGGAGTTGCAACTACTTCTACAATTCGAGGTTCCGCCGGTGGATCTTCCATTCCTTGGGTGAGATCATCTTCCTCTTCGCCGCCGCCCCGTGATTTTTTTGGAGCCGTAAGTGACGACGAAGACGAAGTACTCTGGACACCTGATGGCCCTCTTGCGCTTTTACGCTTTCCCGGTTTCGGTGATGGACTAGGAGATCGTTTCCGTTTTGGTTTCTTTGCTGAAGGCGGAGGATGAGATGGCTGAGCCATTAAATCTTCTACCGAAAGTCGGTATTTATGTATTTTCTTTTGACCATTTTCATCTATCTCATAGTCTTCTTCGTTCATCCATTCGTTATATTGATCTAAATCTAGCGCCCACGTTGCCGATACTTTGTATATCGATTTCATGTTTGTATTTGTAAGCGTACCTTCTGGAAAGTCCCAAGGAAGATCCAATGCAGTCCAAGAATCGTAACTATCTGGGAAATAATACCAATGAAGAAGAACAGATCTTTCTCGTCTCATGCAAGGCCGTGCATATTCTTCTTCCATAGGGTCAACGGGGGGGTAAATTATGTGCGTCGCATCTGCTTCATTTTCAACAATACTACCTTGATGTCGACGAACTGCTTCTTTTACTTTCGCAGCAGTTGATTTGTCTACATCAGGTCTAACATATACACTTGGTATAATCATACAACGATTTTGTACCAAGGCTCGTTCAGCTGCCATTAACATTTCCACTGTTCTGTCCATACGAGATCCTGACTAAAAAACAACATTTATTTGTATGTGTAAAGAATTGTTAAATTATGTTTATAATATTATACTTACCTTTCCCACAGGAAAGTCAAATCGACGCCATCCTTGTTCTTGCTTAAAACGATATGCTGTAGCAAGAATATGACATAGTCCACCTCCAGGTTTAAAATCTAGGAAACATTTCATCTGAAAATTTAATAAATGATTTGGTTAGTTTAAAAAATGATACTTTCCATTGTATCAACAAATAAATACATACAGGAAGTCTTGTCATTGGAGGTTTTGAAACATTCTTTCCTAAATTATCTTCTTGAAATTGCAGTAATTGTACTATCAATGTAGCTAAGCTTTTATTAGTAGGAGGATCCGTTTGAACGTACTAAAAAGATATTTGAGAGAGGTATAAGGCAAATATTAAAACATGTTCAAACAATTATATTTATATTCATTATATATATACACATAACATTCAATTAAGTTAAATATATATAAATATCATATATATATATATATACATTTATGTGTGGTTTTACATACAATTTATAAAATAAAATAAAATATTCACATGCTACATTATGAAAATAACATTTCTGCGCATAAAAGCAATATTTTATTAGAAAAGAAATATAACAAATAGTTAATCTATATATGATATTAACCTTTATTATTATTTTTACTATTTACATTAATTCGAAAATAAAAATATAATCGTAATAAATTACAGATGGAATAATAGAATAATTAAAAAGTAAAGTAAAAGATTGTTAATATAGCACATAAACTAGTAAGCAGTTGACCAAATATTTCGACGCCGGGCGTTTGGATGTACCTTTTTGCAGTTTTTCAAAAGCCATTGTTTAACTCCATCGAGTTGTGTAAGAATTTCTTGGGACTCAAAAAACTTCGTATTGGGTCCACCGTCCTTTTTAGGTCCTAACGCGAGCATCCTTTATAAAATATTAACTTAAGAAATTGTTGAACGCACTACAAGAAAGAACACCGCGTTTGTTGCAAACATGACACACCTCTGAAGTTGGTTCTAGCCATATTATTCCAATACAAGAATATTTCGATTTACGTTCGTGAATTTTTTCTTCAACATCAAATAGGCTTTTACAGCCTATGAATAAGTATTTCCTAATAAAAACTCAGAAATATATGTATTTGTTTTTCGTTACTTATAACCTTAACCGGTCTGATAATATTTACTGTTAACCATGAACGAAGCAGATAGTGACTTTAAATGTTGGTAGACATGCTCGTGTGAATTATTCGATACGTATTTACAATTGCTCCCATACTTACATCTCATATATCCATCTCATAATACTCTGATAGT
The DNA here is from genome assembly GCA_905333015.3 of Bombus campestris. Classification (NCBI taxonomy): domain Eukaryota; kingdom Metazoa; phylum Arthropoda; class Insecta; order Hymenoptera; family Apidae; genus Bombus; species Bombus campestris. Next base: position 11,027,998 of record HG995135.1, read on the forward strand.
ACCAATTATAAATTAGAGCTAGGATAGTTAAGAATTAGATTTTTTTAATCGAATTAAATTATTCAATGTACTCGATAGATACATAATAATAATTATGTCTGATAAAGAAGATATAGACATAAATAAGAAGTTCGAAGAATTACTATTTGTCGAAGAAAATGCCCAATCCGTAGGTTACGAAGAAGGTTTTGAGGTTGGCAAAAAGCAATTGGTAAATGGGTTTCATTTTGGATATCACAGGGGTAGTTTGTTAGGTGCACAATTAGGATATTACAGTGGTATTTTGGAACAATATTTGACTAGCAATAGATGTAATTCAGAAAAAGCTGTTTCCATTGCAAAAACACTTTTGCAGGATATTTATAATTTTCCTAAATTTAATGATGAGACGGTGGATATATTGAAAATTGTAGATAATATTAAATTTAAATATGCCAAGTTTTGTGCATTAGCAAAAATGTCTTCGTCGTATCCAGAAGTGGATAAACTCGATTTTTAATTGTATAAGAATATTATATTTGAATAAATAAAGAGTGGAACAATATTGTAGAACTGTATCTGGGCTTCATAATATTTTTCATTTTTAACAATCATAATAAATATTGTTATTTGGACAAAATTTATACCATATTGTACCAAGTTAGATGTGATAAATATTAAAGTCATGTATGATAAACATTTCAATGAAATCATATATTTCATTAACACATATCATAAGTTGATAAATTGTCATATAGTTGATTTTATTACTGAAAACTTATGGACAAAATGTTTACCAGAAGCCTTAAGGTCAGAATTAGAGAAGAATGAACTCAGTTGTGTTAGTTGGACAGAAAATAATAATTATCCTATACTGAATAATTTTATAAAGTTGACAAAATCTTTATCTTTGCAATCATGCTCTATAGAAACAAATTCAAAAGATTTTTTAAGCACATTACCAGATATAAGTAATCAGAAGAAATGTATGTGTGAAAATATTAAGATAGAATTTACAAATACAAAGAAGTTACACGAGGTTGAATCCCTTGGAAACATTATTGGGGAAGTTGCTGCAAAAACAAATAATCTAGTAATAGATGCTGGTGCTGGGAAAGCATATCTGTCAACATTTTTAGCAGAAAATCATAAAGTTCCTGTTCTTGCAATAGATTCTTCACAATTATGTAGTAATGGAGCAATTTGTAGACAAAAAAAATTACGGAAGAAACTGATACTCTCTCCAATGCTGGTAGTAACAGTGTATTAAATTTTTATAAAATACTATATTTGAATACATGAACTACAGATAAATTGTACTTTGTTTTAGGTACGCTATGTAGTTGAAGAAATTAATGACAGAACCGATTATATAAAAATGATAAAAGAAAATTTTTCTGATTGGGATATAAATAAAAACCTTATATTAACTGGCTTACATACTTGTGGTTCTCTTGCTGACTCAATTATTCGAACATTCTTAGCTACAAAAGACATTAATATTTTATGTCTGGTGCCATGTTGTTACCATTTGACAAATGAAACATTCAATAAAGAAATTAATTTTTCTAAAAATGCTAGGATGTTAGCCCAACAATCTGTTGAAAGAAGTACAAAGAAGAAATCTATACCTTCATCATTGTTCTACAGAGCAATATTACAAGTCATTTTTCATTCCTTGGGTATATTTGTTTTTATATTAATTTAGTTTTAATGTATTTCATATAGTATATACTATTGTTTTTGTTTTTTAATAGGTATTTGTAATGCTAGAGTAGGTCGCGGCGGACCATTACACGATTTTCCAAGTTATGCTCAATGGGCATTTTCAAGAATTGAGGTAGATTTGGAGAAGGTATAGCAATAACATTATTATAAATATTTTGGTTGAATATTTTTTAAAAAAAATTTTTTGCATCCTTAGATACCATCACAGGAAGCACTGACAAAAACGTTTCAACTTTATGCACATTTAATGGAGAAGTTTTATATATTTCAAATGTTAAGGATACATATTGGTCTTGTATTAGAAGCAGCCATTATGTTGGATAGAATAATATTTTTACAAAAGAGTAATCAGTGTTCTAAAATTGCAATACTGCGTTTATTTGATCCTATGTTATCTCCAAGACGTTATGGCATTATTGCAGTAAAATAGCGATAGGAAAGAAAGTTATAAACAAAGAAGTATACGACGTGAATACAGAAAACAATTTTATTATATTTGTTGTGAAGTTCTCTCATACATAGTACGGTTAATTAAAAAATATTACATTCATCAGTAAAAAATTATTTGTCATGTTTAATTATATTATTGTAACTATAAATCTTGTGTCAATGAAAATTATGTGTCATCTATTTCGGCAGATTGAAGGTAATCCATAACAGACGAAAATCCTTCTTCTTTTACAATAGGGGCTAAAATTCCAGTTGGGGGTAAACCACTTCTTGTTCTACATATACTGCAGTTACATAAACCACGGCAAGGAGGACAAACCCAATTCTGCAAATTTTTTGCACCAAAATAAATAATTACGAAACAGAAATAGAAAAAAAAATATATATATATATATATGTATAAATATATGGCATACAGGATCTTTTAATGCATCAATGGCACTTTCGCCATATCGTCCTTTTAAGCAAGGTCCACAAAATTGTCCTCTAAGTCCAATACATTCTCCTGAACGACATACAGTCTTTGTATCTAACGTTTTCTGCCTGCACTGATGACAGCATGTTCCATTAACTTTACAATATTGCTTCGAAGTACTTTTGGTTGCAATATTATCTAGCATTTCATCCGTAATTTCATTGACGGATGGTATGTTATTTGGGTCATAAGGAGCTCTGTTTACATTGTACATTCGCTTTTTAGTTATATCATACAAATCATCACTGCTCCCAGCGTCACTGCTTATAGATCGTTGCTCTTCCTCTTCATCTACATCGCACACTCCCATCTTCATTAAATCGATCGATCGTTGAAATGGTTTCGCCCATGGAAATAGAACTTGGAGTTTAGGTTTATTGCTTTTAAGGTCAATTATATCATTCTCTTTCTCTTCTTCTTCACACTGGGAGATATTCTTTGATCTACTTCTAGTATTATACTTCTTACGAAATTCAAGCTTTACATATTTCATTCTAACACGATCGTTCTTAGAATGAGAAATAGTTTTACGTCTTTTTTTAGGTGGTTCGTTTTCTGAATTCTCTGTATCATTGTGTATTTTTTTCAGTTCTTTTATCTCGTTCGTTTGTTCTTTTAACTCTTTGAAAAACTCGGCAAACTGCAATGTTGAAAGCAAATAAACACACCGGATAATTATAGGTTAGAAATTTAAATCAAACAAAAGTACTTACGATAGCGTTTCTTTCGGCTATGTTTCTTTTTCGTAAATCGTCGTAATCATCGATTTCGTCCATATTAAAAATTTAATCCTCAAGTAATGTATACTCGCGATAATAGTATATTCTTTAGATAGAATAGAATCAAAAACAAACACAATGTTTGTGTTTAAATCGTTCCATTGACTCTAAAAACTGACAATCATGGCGAGTTGGACAGTTGGACTGTTTTGGCGGGTAAAACCGACACGGCATCAATATAAGTATACACTATAAGTTGCGAGAAGTATGTATATATGCATAGTGCATGTATTAATCGAAATATATTACATTAGAAAATTATTAGGAATTTGAGATTACTGAATTACGATTATTAGGGAATTGCTATGAAACATAAAGGTATATATAATATAATTCGTAATTACAAATATCGTTAAAAAATGATTCTTTATAACATGTATGTAAATTATAGTAATCAACATATGTAAGAGCATATCTTATATGTATTTTTAGTGTCTTCCACTCGAACACATTGTAATCTATCTTCTATTAACAAATAATTGATGTTTCGAGAAAAAGGCATTTGTTGGATACATTGAGCAAGGGACGCACATGTCAAACACTTACGGTAATATGTACAACGTTATTGTATATTATGTATTAATCACATACTATCTGTAATGTTCAATTTTATATGTATCATTAATGTTTGCATTCAGTAGATAACAGCACAGAATATTCGATAAACTATCATTATCATACCAAACTATTGTGTATAGTTGTATATAGTCATAAATATCTTTCCATCGTTCATTGTTACTTGAATAAAAGTATGAAGAAGGATAAGTCATAGTTTTTAGTATCGTGTTTATCGTATATTGAAATGATTTTTATTCATCATTCAGATTATACTATCTACTTATATTATATTATCTATCATAATACTCGATGTAATTACTGCAATTATTGAATCGTTTGTAAAATATGATCGAAATATTACAGAATTGCTTTGTACCGAAACGAACTGTGATCCGATGTCACTCAGTGAAAGTATATCAGCTTATCATATTTACTTTCAAATACAAATAGTCGAGAATTTTAAACCTGGACAAGACGAGCTGCTTTCACCGCTGATAGGCTGTATAATTATATCATTTTTCTTATCTGATACGAAGAGCTGGCGTGACGCGAGCGTACATACGATGCGATGGAGTGAAATAGTAAGCCGCGCAACAAGACTAGCCACGTCAAGGTGTCACCGTATCTTTTAGAATTTGACAATCTTGGAAAAACCTAACGCAAACCAATTGTTACAGATTAGACAGCGAAAGAAAGAGATAGGGAGAGAGGGTATTGGTTTGAATTGGATTCGAGCACAGAAGGAAAAGTAGTTTCGAATAGTCGGTCGTTGCATTCATCGGTTACTGGTAGCAACGCGTAGATCCCGTTAATGCGAGCAATCACCGGTTCCTGTAAAGGTAAAGATCTACCTATAATTCAAACAAACATTCTGTTGATAGCCTGTTTTGCCGCGCCGATAACACAATGCAATCGTGATAATTTTTCTGCAAATATTAATATCCTTGCTGATAATATTACTTTTTTTATTCTCTCATACTTAAGAAAAATCATACAGCTTGAAATCACTTTCTTAAATGATTATATAGAGATGATAATGCGTGACTGTCCGCGCATCTGCTGTTAAATTGGTGTGTTTTCGAGAATATGCAGTTTAATGCTATTCTATATTGTTTTATAATGTAAAAATCACAGGAGAAAAGCACGATGAATCACATTTCTTGTGTCTTGTAGAAGAGCAATTTCTAAATTCTGGATATACTGTTTCTTAATCCTGTATTACATAAAATATCTGTCTACTTGAATTTGAATCTATTTTTGATCATGTTAAATCACCTTCAGAGATTAATTAAAAGATAATATGATATAGTATATTTATATCAAAAATACAACTAAATATAATACAGTATAACGTATTTGTCACGTACATATAATGTAAGGATAATTTTTGGTTTTATACACACTTTCATATTAACTATTTTCATTAAGGGATTGTTTTTTTCTTTCTCACCAGTGTCATATTAACACTGGTGCGATTCTCCAATTTTCTATGTCTCAATCCTGCTTCTGTTCCAATTGGAAAAAACCTTTTAATTAATTACGAAAATATGCTATATGTTTTTGCCCTGGTACATCTATGTACGTAACAGCGATTTTTTTTAAATCAAATTTTAGATTAACGTGAGATCTGGATTATACGGTTGTTCGCGCGCAAAGAAACTATTTACTGATCGGTGAATTATTCTTAAGGAAAAACACTCCAGGAAAAATATATAAACATGATGTTCAGAAAAGCCGGGATGATATCTAAAAGGAAGGGATACCTTTTGAATCTGGTCAGTCAGGTAATAAGCAGCAATTAAATCTGATAGATGGTTTACCAAACAATATGCAAATGGGCTCATAAATGACTCTTGTCAAATTTTTTAATTTTTTAAGCAATAACCGAGATTCACAACATGATAGAATCGGTATTATGAAAATATAATCAGATCCATCATACGTCTGATAACTATAAAACCACTGGACTCTGATTTATTGTAGAATGAAGATTAACCGTGTCTAGAAACGTAATCCTTATCATGGTTCCACGATTTCATGATTTAATTAGACAAAGCTTTTCTACGATATGATTATAGATACACTTACAGCAATTAAGTAATTATGTAAAATGATGAATATTTTGTACAAAAGATTGAAACGTGTTGAACAGAATTTAAGGACATAGAGTATTCTTATAGTATTCTTCCACTTTCCTGAAAAAGACGTAGACAAGCCTCGTTTTTGTTAGGAGCCCTTCAATTTTTCAAAATTGTCTACATATTAACTCTGATCGTAGGTCGAGAAAAATCATCGAACTATAACGTCACAAGAAATTTTCGAACGCGAATCAAAATACGGTGCTCACAATTATCATCCGCTCCCTGTTGCGTTATGCAAAGCGGAAGGAGTTTTCATGTGGGACGTCGAAGGCAAACGCTACTATGATTTTCTAAGTGCCTACTCTGCCGTTAATCAAGGCCATTGCCATCCAAGAATTTACAAGGCTTTGGTCGAACAAGCGAAGGTTTTGACATTAACTTCGCGAGCTTTTTACTCGGATGCATTGGGAGAATTTGAAGAATATATTACAAAACTTTTCGGGTGAGTAAGACTACTGTGTAATTACATTCCTCATGTCTCTCCTTTTGTTTGTTCATTTACACCTTCTTTACAATTTGTGATAATGCGCTCTCACATGCGTTTACACAACGTCTGCTCTCGCATCTGGCATCAGATAATCGACATATCTTCCTATAATATAGCGATTGTGGAAGGGGAACGAAAATATAATTTGTGGTAGAATTCCAATTATATTGCCGCTTATAAATGTACGGAATGTTGATAGAACATTGATAAGAGACTGATGGTTAAAATTAATACATATTTATCATCTTTTTATTGAACCAGCAAATAATAAATTTTAAATATTCGTTTGAAACCGTTTCATATTCATTAGAAACCGTGAAAATTCGTTTGAAAAATCGGCGGTGTATTAAAAAATCACCGATATATCTACTGGTCTCAAATATTATTGCACAAATTAATCACCACATGAATTAAAAAAAAGGCCTTTCTTATCTGATATGTATTTTAGAAACAATTTAAATAGTTTGGAGATAGTAACTTTTATAGATGACAATATTTCATTGCATATCCATTGATTATTATTTAAATGTCGTATCATATCATGTTTCTGTAATTAAATTATATCCTATCAAGAATAAGCAAATGTTCAGATACTTTTGAGAGTGTATCTGAATTCCATTCATTAAAATGGAATTTTGTTTAATACCCCATTGAGTGAATTTTTACTCAGCGAGTCCACTTATGCATCTGGATGTGAATACTTTCGAACACTTCGAACTACATCGAATACTTTCAAGCAGTATTATACCTATATGAATGAGTTCAGATAAATCAAGGCCTGCTGTATGTATGTAAGAAATGTCTACTAACATAGTAAAGCATAAATAAAATTTCATTTCCCGTATATCTTAATCATAATAATCAATAATCGATATCATAAATAACGGAATGGAATATCAAATGTTTAGGTACGATAAATGGCTTCCGATGAACACAGGAGTAGAAGGTGGCGAAACCGCTTGTAAGCTGGCACGCAGATGGGGTTACGCGTGCAAAGGTATACCGCAGTATCAAGCGAAGATTGTTTTCGCGAAAGGCAATTTTTGGGGCAGAACAATGAGCGCGGTATCCTCAAGCACGGATCCAACTAGTTACAGTGGGTTTGGTCCATTTATGCCTGGATTCGAGCTCGTTCCATACGACGATCTTACGGCGCTTCAACAGGTTTTAGCCGATCCTCAGGTTTGTGCTTTCATGGTGGAACCTATTCAAGGCGAAGCTGGCGTCGTCGTACCAAAGGTATCATAACTCTTGTTTAATTATTAAAATATAAATTAATAAATTAATAGCACCACTCGGATCAATGTGATTTATAAGTAGAACCTGGATTATCCGAACCGATCAGGATACGTGCTAATAATTTTGATTTATTATAGTATGAAGATTGCAGGAAAGAATACGACAAGTCACATTTTTTATTTTATACGGGAGAGTAATCTTCAAATTCAGTACGTTGTATTTTATTTAGGTTTGGTACTAAACAACTAGATATTGTTCCATTCGCTTCATAATTTCATTTCAAAATATTGTTTATTATAATATTAAGACGTTGCTTATCTTAATAACTGTTTTTATACAACTTCGTTGACTTGTATATTGTTTTTTAAGGACGGCTATCTGAAGGGTGTGAGAGAATTATGTACGAAGCACAACGTTTTATGGATCGCCGACGAGGTGCAAACTGGTTTGGCAAGGACAGGGAAACGATTGGCAGTAGATCACGAAAATGTAAAACCAGACATTTTGATTCTTGGAAAGGCTCTGTCCGGTGGCTTCTATCCAGTTTCTGGTGTATTCGCCAACGATTCTGTGATGTTAACTATAAAGCCTGGCGAACACGGCTCGACTTATGGTGGCAACCCTCTAGGATGTAGAGTCGCCCTTGAAGCGCTTCGCGTGCTCGAGGAAGAAAAACTAGCGGAAAATGCTGAGAGGCTCGGACATATTCTGAGGAACGAGCTTGGAAAATTACCAAAGGATGTGGTTACTCTTGTTCGTGGAAAGGGTCTACTTAATGCTATTGTTATCAGAAAAGACATCGATGCCATGGATGTGTGCTTGAAATTGAAAGAGGAGGGTTTACTCGCGAAACCAACGCACGGTCATATAATCAGATTGGCACCGCCGTTAGTCATCACAGAATCGCAAATAAGAGAATGCATCGATATCATTTCTCGAGTTATTTCTCGATACGTTAATTAACACCATACATTCTACATACTTGGAAAATCCGCCTCGAACCCGTTTCCGTTCTAATTTCTAAAAGATGTTAATAAAGTCACATTTTATTCCTTTTCTTTCTCCTCATTTTATAGAAAGTAACAGTGAGCTGATTTTCACCACTATGCAATCACTATTCTCATCCGTCCACATAATCCAGACAGATGGCAGATCGACGAAGTTAAACACGGTAAAATTGAACCAAGAACATGTACCGAAAGCTGTCGAAGCTGTTATCTTCCGCATGCACCGCATGTACAGAGGAAAAAATATTGCCCGATTAGTTATATACTGGTTATTAATAGCTATACGTGATACGGTTCTATCCTGTACTGTCACGAGATCAGTGTTTGTTCCGACGCTTGTCAGACATCGAATACTTGCTCAAACTCACGATAATATCGCACTTGAACATTGTAGGTCAATATTGGCAATCGCTTGTTTTAAGATACAGTCGCATTTGTCATACGTAATTAATTTCCTATCGGATGTGGACTCGTAAGACTTTAGAAAGAACATTAAATAAACGGAAACGAAAAAGAATACCACGACATATACTTTTTTCTTTTTTTATCAAATGATCCTCCTATTATTCAAACTTCGTAATCCTTGTTATTGGTAATTGTACATATTATGACTATAATTGCTGTTCTCGATTCGTTTCACGCTTGTGAAAGAATCATAAAACAAACGAGTGAAAGAAGAGATGGTACGTTAACGTTTATTATTTTTCACTAGAAGTGTGCAAATACATTGCCATTCAGAACTATACAGACAGTTTCAAATTATTGCAAATATATAAAATTTACATTAATTTATTTTTTTACTAGAACTTATTCTAAACTCTTCAATGAAATTTTGGTCTATCACCTTATCTCAGGTAACCATATACAGTTGGTAGATATTGATTAAAACAAAAGAAAATATTAAACAGTATAAAAAAATGAGCAACAATTGAAAGTGGATGAAAATTGATCCTACAGAGACACCTGTTTAGTTTGGTTTAGTGACTCTAAAATTCAATGTTGGAATCGATTGAAATATGTTTGTAGCTACATTCTAAAAGTTTATGTAGATTTTATGAAGAATCAACCATTTATTACAGATGAACTAAATCGATACAGCCATATTCCTTGTCTGAATTTGAATTTAGCAGAATATTTGATTCCAGTTATGACAAAAGGTGAAGAATTAACAGTAGAGAGACGTTCTTTAATAACAGCTTTACTACTCGACAGTAGTGTGCATCTTCTCAGTTACATTGTTTCACGATCAGATTATTGTGATATATGTTGTTTGCAGTTTGTCATTTGATTTAGCGTGGTGACGCCGTAATAAACAATGTTTCTCATTATCAGATACGAGTTCTTCAGTTACACTACAGCATTTATTCTAAATCCCACCGACATATGTATCAATTATATACAAAAACATCCCGAGTAAATAAGCAGTACACATCACCCCTACTCTTTCTCGTTCTCTTGATATAAATGTAAGACAGCCTCTGAAATTAAACACAGTGGCAAGAGATTGTTTTCTTCGAACGATTGCACGAATCTAAATTAACTGCAGTAATATAATTGGAAATCTTTAAAATGCAGCCGATCACAAGATTACGAATCCTCGGTTTAACGAAAGAAGTAGAGCTGAAGAGATTTCTGAGTTCGCAAGAGTTGATTGATCGTGATAATATGTACGGTGGTAGACATTTTAAGCCACTTCCGGTAGTTCTTGCAAGAGGCGAAGGCGTTTATTTGTGGGACGTCGAAGGGAAACGATATCTTGATTTTTTGGCGGGTTTCTCAACAGTGAATCAAGGTCACTGTCATCCACGTTTGGTGAAAGTAATGAGAGAACAAGTGGGAAAGCTCGCTCACACGTCTAGAGCTTTTTATTCGGAGCCTCACGGTGCACTAGGAGAATATCTGTCGAAGCTTTTGGGGTGGGACAAATTCTTGCCAATGAATACTGGTACGAAAAAAAAAAAAAGGAAATACATTCAAAGATGGAGAAATTAAATAGAAAAGAACAGAAGGCATATTAAAAGTAATAAGCATCCGCACACTTTGACCGATTTATAGTAATTATATAGTATAGTAATCTGAATTTGACTAATGTGTACAAATCAATAATGAACTAATAGTTAGAAGCAATATTTGCTACCTTTTTATAGAATATATAACAGAGTATACACTTAAGTAAGTTACTTATTAAAATATGTAACAATTATATCAAAACGTGTCAAAAGTAATCCTGTGTTCGGATACTTGCGTATACTTGTCAATAGAAAATCAGAAGTTAGAAGCGCAAAATACGTAGACGCGTCTATGTGTTCTATTACAGGAGTCGAAGCAGGTGATACTGCCATTAAGGTTGCTAGACGTTGGGCTTACAGAGTAAAGAAAATACCTTCGGAACAAGCAACCGTGGTCTTCGCAAAAGGAAACTTCTGGGGACGTTCTATAGCCGCGCTGTCTGCATCTACGGATTCAAATTGTTACACGGATTTTGGACCTTACGTTCCTCGCTTCGACAAAGTACCGTACAACGACCTCAACGCTTTAGAAGAAAAATTTAAGCAGGATCCAACTGTTTGCGCGTACATGATGGAACCAATTCAAGGAGAAGCGGGTGTCATAATACCGAATGTATGTTATTTTCATCTTCCATCAAACTTGAATAGACAAATAGTAGAATAGATAATAGACAGATATAATACCCATTTTGGGTCTTATAGATCTGTGAAAAATAGTTTCAGTAATTGGAGTTCCATTTCTCGTCTTTCCAAATCCTAAACTTTCATTTTGATATAGGATGGCTACTTGAAAGGTGTACGAGACCTGTGCAACAAATACAATGTGTTATGGATCGCTGACGAAGTACAAACTGGTTTATGCAGAACGGGCAAACGATTGGCGGTAGATCACGAAAATCAACGGCCGGATATTCTCGTGCTAGGAAAGGCATTGTCTGGCGGATTGTATCCTGTTTCCGGTATTTTAGCGGACGAACAGGTAAACATAACTGCAGTGGAAACAATAGCAGCACGTTATTGATCCTCTCAAGACCGAATTCTTATTTAACCTGTGAGAAAAATGGTTTTTCAATTAATTATTAGTAATAGAAACATATTTTTCTAATGTTATGTTAATCTAAGCCAAACCTGTTATTTCCTTAGATAATGATGTGCCTAGAAACTGGGTCTCACGGTAGCACTTTCGGTGGAAGTCCGCTTGGTAACAGAGTCGCTATAGAAGCAGTTAAAATTTTAGAGGAAGAAAGTCTTGCAGAGAATGCGAGTAAGCTTGGGGAAATTCTACGGAAAGAATTAGGAAAACTTCCGAAAGACATAGCGGTAGAATTTAGAGGTCGAGGTTTATTGGCTGGCTTAGTAATTAATAAAGGTATTGACTCAAGTCCGTGATAATATCCTGTAATAATATATTGTACGTTTACTTTGCTTCTTGTTACATTTTGTAATATCTTCCAGACTTCGCCGAAGGATGGGATATTTGTTTAAGATTAAGAGAAGCAGGCTTGCTGACGAGATCTGCTCATGGTCAAATATTAAGGATATCGCCACCACTTACTATCACGAAAGAACAACTTGAAGAAGGTCTCGATATACTCACCACTGTCCTCAGAAATTACAAATAAACTAGTTATCGCTACACAGATAACTTTTCTATAATGCGAGAGCTACCCTATAATACGAGGAAAAGGTCGTGTTATAAAAATCACATTATGCGAGAAGCAAATTATACACAAAAAGTGAATTTATTTTCTAAAAATGATTTCTTTAATTATTCTTTCGAAGAATCTTTTAAAAATATTATGATAATAATCTTTTTAAAAAAGAGTAATAGAGTAGAGCTTTAGTAATTTAAATCTCTAAAAAATTAATATTTTATTCATTGCTTTCCTCATTGCTTAAAAAAGCAATAAGTTTATACATATCTACATCTCGCAATGAAAAATCGTATCTCAATTACTTTCTACTAATATTATCTATCGTAATACAATGTTTACCTGTACCTTTTTTAGAATGTACAAATATTAAATATGTTCGGTCGTTTAAAATGGAGAAAATTAATCATTGAAAATAGTATAAAATACTTATATACATAGAACTGTATATTTGTAAGATGATATATGTATGTACATATAAAAAAACGTGTACACATCGGTTAAGTATGCGAATCGTGCCTTTTCAAGTGCCTCGTGAGACTAAACGCTTGAGAGAACAACTGATTACACTGATGACATTTGTAGGACTTTGTACCATTGTGTAAAATCAGATGTCTCTTCAAATGATTCGCAAGTTTGAATCGTTTCCCGCACAATCGACACTGATGTTGTCTAACAGTAGTATGGGATGCTTCATGATTCTTCAAGTGACTTGACTGCGAGAAGCGCTTTCCACACGCTTTACATTCGAATGGTTTTACCTTCGTGTGAATTCTCATATGTTCGGCGAGATTGCCCTTTTGAACAAAACATTTGTTACAATACTCACATTTATGCGGTTTGGCTGCTTTATGCGTTCTCAAATGAATCTTTAAATTATAATTTCGACTGAATGTCTTGTCGCATATTTCGCATCGCATCAGACCTTTTCCGGTGTGAAGTCGTTCGTGAGCTTTCAGATTTTTCAATAAACGGAATCTCTTCTTGCAGCTGACACATTCGAAAGCTTTGTTCTCTTCATTTCTCGCGTTGCTATTGCCGCTTCGTCTGTGTGTTTTTAAATGTTCCTGCAGATAAGAAGGATATGCAAATATTTTGTCACACATTTTACACGGGTGTACATTGGTTTTCGTGTGTAGTCGCATATGAGCGTTTAGTTTGCTCTTCGATGAGTAACCTTTCACGCAATTTGGACACTTGAAAGGTTGCTGACCAGAGTGTGAGAATCGGTGCGTTAACAATTTAGATTTTTGAGAAAATGATTTGGAGCATACGTCGCATTTGTACTTTTTCGCCTGTAGCTGTTGCACATTTTCAGAATGTTCGCATTCGATCTGCGGTTTACTATAATTAAGATTCGAAGAGCACGATTGATATCTATCGATACTCTCTCTGTTGTCCATACGTTCGAGACTTTTCGCAAATCTTACACCGCGATAGACAGCTATATTATATGTATCTGAATCAGACATCGCTGCGTTTCTTACACGAGGGCTACCCTCTCGAACTTCGTCACCCAAATCCATATTTTCTGGAAATTCCAAGTTTTGTATTTCGTTATTATCGTTCGTCGTTGACCTATGATAAGATAAGTTTTGGATAGTATTCCCGACGGAATTAATCGATCTCTCATAACTCAAGTTTTGAGGAATTTGATTTGAATTCTCGCAGATATCTATATGCTCGTTATCGCAGGGCACCTCTATGCTTTCCGAGTTGTGGGTGATACTATGACTTATTAATTGTGTTCTATTGGTGAACGTGCGATTGCACAAAGAACAATGTAGCGCGCAAGCAGCTCGGCTAGGGTTTTCCCCGTTCGTTGGAATCATTTGCATCACGTTTGACCTAATCAATGGAGATAATTGCGTGTGCTGAATGCTCTCGTTGGTTAAATTAGAGCTCAGGTGACCAAAGTTAAGATTGAAGTATGGATTTTGTGATTCTACTATGTGCATATGTTGCATAGGTATATCGTCTTGGACAAAAGGTAAATGTGATCTGTTGTGGGCACAGAGCTCTTGGTAGGTCGTAAATACTGCTCCACATTCTATACATTTCAAAGTCCTATGGGAATTTTGAACAGGCATGAAACCCTGATTTTGTTGATATAATTTGTAACCTGCTGCGTATGAAGCCAGACCAGAAACCTATGAATATTGATACATTTGCATTTTGCAAAAGTTCATGTTCCTTTTAAAAACAAGGCACTGATGAAGTGATCAGCTTTTCTTCTAAAATCTCGTGTAAAGTAGAAACATATTTCTTTATTTGATTTCTTTCAATCATATGGGAATAATAAATTATGGATTGTAGATTTTCTGTAGAAAGTCTGAAATTCACTGAAATGCTACGATAAGTTGAAAAATATATGTTTTAATACACGTATACAGAGCCATTCTCATCAGAAGCTGTGCCATTAGCATGCTTATACATGGTTTTATAAGAAAATCTGATCTTTGTCAATAATTCTATTCATTGTTTTAAATTTGATTACCTTTAAAACTGCTTGTCTTAAAGCTCTGTCAGCTGCACGACATTGTTCCCTGTATAATAGAGCAGATTCCGCTCTGGTTACACAACGGTCGCACATTTTTTCTGGAAGACCATCGCCCTGCCATACCTAATGAAATAACGCATTTCAGACGCAACAAAATCAAATTTCGTATTTGTGCTAATCAAAAAATTGCGAATTTGAAAATGTTTATTACTTCAAGACACGAGAGAGATCGTAATTTAGCAGCGAGAGACGACTCAGCCGGTCCAACGAATAAACAAACCATTTTGTCGCCATCCTCTCTTAGACAAGTACGACATAATTTACCAATATTTTCGCTATCAATTTCTTTCGTAACGATGAACATTATTATTCTTTGACAGCTAACCTCAAAAGTTGATTTAAACACAGACGAGACACAGAGTAGACATGATATGCAATGCTATTTCGTGTTTCATGTTTTGACGGTTACGGTTACCTGCCATCTTACCATTTTCATGTCACATGCTACCTTATCGATTCAATATAGCAGCGGCTCTAGTAGCGGTTTAGATTAAAACTAAAGTCTTCTATGAAATTATAACAAAGATATAGAAAAGATATTTTATAATCATAAAAAAAGTATAAAATTTTATACCGATACATACATTTTCATGGCAAAATCACAACACAATTTATGAATAATTCAAATAAATAAATTACACTCGATGAAAAGAGTAAAAGGACCGACGAAAGGAACGAAGAGACTAACAAAAACCTATTTCTATGAATAAATATATCGATCTGATACATCGATCTTCATAAATACACTAAAACTAAGGCCATTTATCCTATACTTAATTATTTTAAGATTTTAAGATTTTGTTAAGAGGTTAAGATTTTGTTTTAGCATTTACAGGCCATGCCATCTATTCAGTGATTTGTCAGTAAGTAATAGATGTCGCCAGATGATCAAAATAGTTTTTACCTGGTACGTACGTATTATTTTACAGACAGGATCGTTTACCGAGGTCTGGTGTTAATCTTGTGGTTAATGCCGCGCCGTTATTAAATGTTATAAACTGTATAAAATCGCTGTAATTGAAAGGTGTAGAATATAATCTATGCAGATTCTAATATAACCTATTGTAGAAATGGGAACGAAAAGGTATTAATGTTAAACTTTATGATAAAGTTTAAATTCTATTTGTACACAATCGATAACTTCTCCTAAATGAATTGAAATAAGCTGGTTGCACGGAAAGGAAGAAGTTTACGTGTGCGATATTGCATCGAAATCCGAGTAGGCAATGATTTGAAAAGTTTCGATAAAAGTAGACGGAGAGGAAAACGACGCCGGATCGATTGTACAATCGTGTGTGATTTCCGTTCAAAGCCGTCCAAAGCAATCAATGGAACACGTCGATGGCGAATACAAAGAGTCAACTCTATTTCGTTGTTCTGACTAGAAGAAAATCTAATATTTCGTTCTCATGCTTGTCTACTATAAACTATGTGTACGTGCTACAGAACAAAAGAATTTTCATAGACATCGATCACAATCTACCGCGCACACTATCGAATATTTTTCTCTGCGGTTTGCTTGTTCTTTCCCGACCCGACATTTTTCTATTCAGTTTTTAATCTTTTTTCTTTAACCCATTACGGACTGACGTTGTATTAACGTAACATTTAATTTATAATTTCTTTTCAGTTAATTCACATTTTGATTACGAAAATATCTAACTTTTTTCTTCCATTTAGA
Organism: Bombus campestris; assembly: GCA_905333015.3. Lineage (NCBI taxonomy): Eukaryota > Metazoa > Arthropoda > Insecta > Hymenoptera > Apidae > Bombus > Bombus campestris. The sequence goes on from HG995135.1 coordinate 11,044,743, forward strand.
TTCAATATTTTCGATTATTCAGTGGGTCTTTTTTAATACATATTTTTTACATAATGTTTAGGCACTTTCAAATTAATGCAAATATATAAAATATAGTTCAAATTAAGCTCTTTAACCTAACCTCATTTTACTTCAGGCGACCATACACAATTTATAGACATTGGTAAGACAATAGTTAATATTAATTAGTCTAAATGGAGAAAGAATCGAAAGTGAATGAAAATTGATTCTGTATGGACATCCGAGTTCAGTGATTCTAAATGCATCTGTTCCATATTGGGATTTTAGAACGACATAAATGTGTATTTTAGCTACATTCTAAAGTGCATATAGTTTTTATGCAGATTTTAACTGTCGGCCGTTTATTGCAGTTAAACATGGAATTATAAAGTTCCATAAGAATTAAAGTGTGTTTCTAACTATGTTCTAAAAGTTTATATAAATTTTACCACGTGTCAGTCATCCATTACAGAGACACATGGAACAAGAGCGATACAGGTATTTTCCTTGATTTAGTTTAAATTTAACAGAGAATTTTGATCGCCAGTTATAGCGTGAAGCAAAGAATTAACAATAGCGAAATATTCCTCTATCGTAACGTTGAAAATATAATAAAAATATCTTTTTGATCGAATTGCACTAATTGTAGGTGTTCAAATACTTATGCACGGTAGAATATATACCTCACTAGAGATGGAAGGATTAAAGATGTCTGCTTTGCTATGTTTACTATATATATAATTCCGACGAAAAAGTAAAGTAACAGATTCCACAGCAGTTGGAATTGTGGCAAATATTTCCGTAATTTGCTTTTCGGATTACCCCTTCCGATGATTTCAATCCTCGTCCATTAATTCTATCGTTAACGAAACGCGCGATTTAATTACCTACATTGGCCTGATAGAAATTCGATAAATAATATTACCACTGATGAAATATAACCAATTTAATAAATAACATGGCATCGCTGTGCGGCGTGACGCGATCATAGAAACTTTACGATATAGGTGATCACAACATGACGCAATGAAATCACCAATTTATAGATAAGTAGATGCTTATTACTTGTACATTGTATTCATCAAGGGGATCTTTAAAACATGGTAAGCTATATTCTGGTACCCATATTTTTATAATGCGATACTCTTCCGTTTGCTTTTGTTTCATTGATGAAGATAATTAGAAATCCTTTCATTTATAAATAAATTTATAAATCACAATTAAGCAAATGTTCAAATTTTTCTCTGTATTTTTGTCCAAAATTAGAAGAGAAAAGGCAGTTTGGCGAGAAACGAAGGAAATACAAGGTAAACGAGTAAACTGATATGCTAAAAGCTATTAAAAAGTTTACGCGCGTAATTGTAACGAGATCCACTAATGATCGGTTTTTTCTATCTCCTCACGACCACCTACGACCTACGCTTTGATCTTTGCGCAACTAATAACAGCCGAGGACACCAAGAAATGAACCGCGAATTGGATAACAAAGCTCTTATCGAGCTGGATGAATTCATGTTTCATGCTCCTATGTAAACAGGAAGGAAACGAGATCAGAAACAGGCCAATTAACAATTGCAGTTACAGATTCTAGAATTCCATGCACAGCCTAGAACTGATTAGTCCGATAATTTCGTTTCGTTGCCTGATCTGATGTTACAAGTTGTTTGGTGCCCCTTTGGCCCAGCTAAAAAGCTAACTATGCAATACATACTCGAAGATTGTTTCACGGTAGCTAGTGAAAAATAGCTTTTGAAGAAAGCGAGAGGTTTGTCGAGCTTTGGCTAGTCGTGTCCTTTGAGAATACGAGCGACAATAGGTTTACGGGTCGACAAGCTCGGCATATCCACTGTTTATCGATTAACCGTAGAATGATGAAAATTGGTGATAAATGCAACACTGTCGTGATGCGAATAATTATCATCGATCATACTTTCGAAACACGAAAATGAATGTTTAGCGTAGTTTCCCCCCTTTATCATATGCTTCCTGTGTTGTTGTTCCACTTGTAGTTCTTGTATAATGGTATATACATAAATAATAAATATATGAATAAGTAATAAAATATATTATTGCTATGTCTTTTAATAGACAATTTAGATCTATAACCTAATGATTCTATAAGAAGTTAGTAAGTGTTGCTTCTAATTACTAATTTGTCATTAATTTTTACATTTTGATAAAATTCACATATTGTTATTACTATAAGTATAAGCGGTAGTGTATATGTACGTATATACATTCACTTCAATTGGTTTTCAGGTTGGAACCGATGAATCTTCTAGATTGCTTTGTGCCTTATTACTCTTTATGCGAAAAGGTGTGGCCCATTATAGGCCAGCTAAAGAGCACTCTTAATGTTTTCTGCAAATCATTTCTTACGATCCAGTATTACGGTAGATGGAAAATTAACTTGCTTCGATCGTGAGGGGAATATTGATTTTCTCGTTTGCGTAGGAATGTTATACCGATACGTATGCAGATAGAAATTGCGCAAGAGAGATGTGCCAGCTCTCAGAGTATTTCCTTTAGTAAACTATAGATTTTTATGTATTTACGTGCCTAACATGGCTTTGGTTGACAACAATTTTAAAACTGCATCCCTATGTAAAACAAGAAGGTTGATTTAACGTGCTTTTCCCTTGTACTCTGCATATGCTAAAATGTATAAAATATTCAAAGTAAAGTACTCGTTATGAGTCATATTAGGTCATGTCGTAACTAATGCAGCTTCTCTGCAAAGCTGAACTTGAAGCAATGAAGGTCGTCACTATTATTGCAGTTTTATCAAATTGAAATAGGAAATTTAAGAAAGATATGAAGGATTGTTGAAAATTTTTTTAAATCCAACATTGATCAAGTAGCAAGTAATTTTTAATTTTCATCCAGTATATGAGAAATGGTTACATTACTTGTGGAATGATCTAATGTTTAAAGCGTAATACAATAAATTTAATTTAAGTTCTACATTTAATTTAAAACAAATTAAAACTCTATTTCTTTAGTTGTTCTGATATAAATACGAACGTGCATAAAACCTCGCAGTCACAAATTTCTTTTCTCACAAACGCATTAACTTTCCGAAAATCAGTATTCAACAAAAACCAGAAGCAAAAGTCTGTGTTCTCGCTTACGTATTGATGCGTAGGTAATATTACAAAGAAAAAAAAACTCGCGAAACTATCGAGTTGCAGACATCGAACAATTATGATTCACACCTCGTGACATTCTTACACTTTTCCAACTGAAATGACGTGGCAGCATTTTTTTATCGTGGAATTTCCGTGAATAAAGGCAACATCCGGGCAATCTTGCACAATAATTTATTAACTATATTATATAATATCGATGAATGAATAAGTTACAAGGTATAAGTTATGAACTTCCTTTTTACAATTTCATAATTTTTTATCAAATAGGATAATCGAATGATTCGAAATTTGTAAAATTTCATTTTCCTTTATCAACAAAAACTGTTGATTATTATTCAAAGTATTTATTAATATTGATAAAATTATTCTAGTTATGTATACGAGGAAACTTGTTAATGCTAATACCTCATAAATTATGACTTATGAAATTTCATGAATAATATTAGTTTAATTGTGCAAGTGAGCGTGTAAGAATAGAAATGTGATGTTTGAGGAATATTTAGCTTCTTCGAGGTGGATCTGTACTCCAAGTAAGAATCAACCGTGTGACCGTCATTGCACGACGTGGGAATGCAAAAGTAGATAAGAATGATACCGAGACTACCTCTTGTTAGCTCTCGAATCGTTACGAAGTTCAACTGTACGAGATAACCTCACCTTTGTAGCAAGAGTATAAGAATATGGCAGTGGATGTGACACGAGGAGTTTAAAATCAGACACCGAAGCGTGGACACTTGTAAAGCTATATTTCATTTACGACTTTTTCCGTGCCAATTTGCGTTATTGCTTTTGACTACTCTTTAATAGATTGTGATTATGCAAGGGAACCCTAAAGATATCTCTAATATCCTTTTTGTTCTTATTTCTTCTCTCACATTGATTCCACAATTTGAAAAAATTTGAATATTATGACCAACTATTTTTTCTCAAATTATTGAAATTCTTTCGTACGTTCGATTTGTACCTGTAGTGGATTTGCAAAGTGGACGTTAACTATTATTGTAAATATATTTTGTATATTCCGTAATACACGTGTAAGTTGTTTACCTTGTTGAATTATGTCGTATTTTCATATTATGTATTTCACTGTTTCGTCTTTAATAGATTAACTTTGCTGCAGTTCTTGACTTTTTCATATTCCAACCTCAGTTTATATACAGATCAAAGAAAGATTTGTAGTATTTTAAGAATATCTTCAACGTAAAATTCAAATAAAAAGTCATGCATATCAGACAATAACAATTCTTTTACGTTTTCCTCAAAATTGAAATGTTTCCTAACGATAGAAAAATATGATTAGGTTAGGGTTAAACTTACGATCAGTGAATTCAAGTTATTTGAGATGCTCTGGAACAATATTTCCTACGAAGTACTTCGTGCTTGAGAATTTAACAATTAATATCGATATTTACTTACATCGATTCAATTCGATTTAACGTTTTCCGCTTTTCATTGATTTTATCGCCTTTTCTATCTGTCATACACCACAGAGCGTTCGATGGCCACGTTCGCGGCAACAGGTAGATAACTGTACAAATACGACGCACCGAATTTCTTCGAAAAATTCGGTAATTATCGAGTAATTGTATTATCTCATCTAGGTATAACAACCTGACGATTCATTTAGGAATGATGCAATGCTGTATTTCCAGAAATGTATTTCAAAGAGTTGTTTCATTTCGTTCAAACGCAAAATGCAATTAAACAGAACAAAAGGTAAATAAAATAAAAGATAAAGAAGCACACAAAGGGAACAGAAAAAATAATAATACACTAGAATACCATAGTAAGCTCCTCTAATTTCTTCGACGTAAATGCACAGCGAATACAATTATGAATTTCTAACATTTTACTATACCCAAAATACTTACATTTCGTGTCACGAATATTACGTTAAATCGCATTTTCAATAAATCTATGCATACAAATAAAAATGAAGCAAAAAATGAGAAGAAGTAAAAGCACGAGGTTCGACGAATCGTCCATTCGTTCCTGGAAGATCAACAAGTAGTTAGCAAATGGTGGGGGAAGGTCTGTTTGTATGCTGGCGATAGGATTGGTAATGCGGGGTCGGAGGAGAGGGGTTTGATCAGCGGCGAGTCGGCACGAACTTCGCGCTAGCGGGGAGGTAGGGAAACACGGGAGAGGGGAATTGTTAAAGTGGGGAAGGGGCGCGAATGGTAGGGACGGTATTCGGGGCAGGCGAGCAGGCAAGGAAGCAAGCAAGCAAGCAAGCAAGCAGGCAGGCAGACAGGCAGGCAGGAGGCAGGCAGGCAGCGAGTAAGGTGGAAAGCACAGGGTACCGTGAACGAATCGCGCGTCCTCGTCGTTCAGTCGGGTAGGCGCGTTTCTGCGGCGTCGGTCTTTCGAGGGTAGCGTTCGCTGGTGTTGTCTTTTGGTTTATCGTTTGTTCCTTCGAGTGCAGTGTGTAACGGGTGTTTTGTTCACTGTGTGAAGCGAAGAAACGCAGAAAGGGAAGAGGGGGAAAAGGAAACTAAGGATCATGAGAACCATGTGCACCCGTAGTGATGTACTTTAGTGATCGTTGAAAGTTTTCAGCGATCAAAGAAAGGAATTCGTATTGGTGGTAAACGTACAAGATAGACAAGACGAAAAAGGATCGACAGCGTGGTTGCTCCGGCCGGAACATCCAGCCAGGAAGCCAAGGGAAAGGACCAACGAGAGAGGAAAAGGGAAACATGTCGCGACAGCATGCTAGCAGGCACGTTATACGGGCCTGGGCGAGGCCTCCGCATCTTTTGCTGTCGTTTCTGCTTCTTTATGGAGCTCTCGGTGAGTAGATCGTGTCTTTCAAAGACTATTATCGTGATACTTTTCTACCTGTATGTACGTGCGTACACGCTTGTGTGTGTACACGCAAGAGCGTTAGTGAGTGTAGTACTCGCGTGTGTCGAGAAAACGAGAACGGTGCGTGTGTTTATAACGTTTTGTCCTGCAGCGCATGCGCGGTTATTCGTAGTCCGTCGACGAGGCTAGCCGTGGAATAGGGTGGGGGAACTGGGGCCTTAGGCCGCGTTCATAAGATAAGTATATCTTTGAGAGGCCTCTCGATGCTTAGAAATAACGTACGAATCGGTATGCGTTTTCTATCCCGATCTCTCGTTTTCTTCCAATAGAGACTACTCGATTAATATAATAATTTCAAAATGTTTAAGGCAAGTCAGGTGAATGTATCTAGATATCAATCTTCTCGTACATTTTTATCCACCGACAGGTTTAGTTAACGAAGGGAATGTCTGGGAACATGATAAGATGTTGTCGGTTCGCATCGAACGCTCGAACCATGTCTTCTTTCCACTTTCGTAACGCAAAACCAGTAGCAAGGTTCTGTTTTTCTTGGTTGGAGATATCGGGTAGCAAAGTATAGCGTCGACCGATACGAAATGCGTACCCTGAGAAAACTGAGGGAACTAAGTTACACTCGCAGCGATATTTTAATAGAAAGGGTGCGCCTTTGCCCGTGAGAAGCTTCCAATATTTCCTCAACTTTCTTTTTTCCTTTTACTACCTTGCGTTCTTTTCAATGAACAATATCCACATATCGCAAGATTGTAAATTTATAACTCTATCATTTAACAAATCGAAATAACACAATAAGCAAAGAAATAGTATCCTTGACGAATCGATCTTCTGTCGATACGTTATTGCGTGTGGCGATGAGACGAGTGGGGAGGTATAATTGAATTTAATTGTAGCAGTGGGAGGAAGCGGAGATGAGATGGAACGCAAATTCTTTTTGTCGATGGTCCATTGAAAGAAGCTGATCGTCAGGTCGAGAGAAACACGTTAGCTTTTTATTAAGTTTAATCGATGCTAGATTCGTTTGAACGTGAGACGTCGGGTTGCGCGGCGGCAATCAGGGTCGCGTTCCATTTCGCCGACTTGGCCGCATAAGGATTCGGTTGGAGGAGATTCGAGAGAGGCCTTCGAGGAACCTTACTCGGCGTAATCTTAAACCACTGCCAACCGATTTCAAAGTGCTCTCTTGGTACATTCCTCGGATTTTTCCCTCCTTATCCTCCTCCCCCTTCCATCTCTCTCCTCTCCTCTCGTCACCATCTCCTTGTCCCCGTCTGTCAACCCTCTTCTTCTCCTCCCCCACACTTTCTCACTCTAACGTTTCTGCTCTTTTCCTTCTCACGAAAGAATGCAGCTTTAGCTGCAGCAGTAACAGCAACGTCGTCGCGCGCGCCACGCAGTATGGCTTCTCTCTTTTTTTCCTCTCTTGTTTCCCTACCAGTCCATTTTTTTCCGCCTTTGTTGCTCGAGATTCTCAAACACCATCGTGGACTGTGAACCGAAGTAAACAAGTCGATTCGGATTATACAAAATGTCAAACGACAAAAACTGATTCGTGAATTACCGACATCGTTGACGCTACCAACGATACCAACCACCGATGCTACCAACCTGTACAGCTTTCACTTTTCCTGTTATTCTTAGCTTGAAGTTTTCGCTGTGCTACTCTAGGAACTAAAAGCACTTTGCTATGCTTTTAGAAAAGGCGCTTTTGCACAAAATATAATATATTAAGTATCAATAAATTATAGCAATATATATTATATAGAAATCGAATATTTTAATGCGTATATTACGAAAATGTCAAAATTATTCTTCGATAGATTGTTGTTATTAAAATATGTTATAATAAAAATATTCGTATTTTTCAACGATGACGGATAGATACGTATTGATTGCATTCTAGCCAATGAAATATCATATGAAGATTGCAAGAGAAAAATATGATAAATTACAGTTTAAAATTCAATATGTGTCATTCAATTTTACATTTATTCAACTTTGGTATTAAATATATATCTTTGTCGTTGTCCCGAACATTTCGAAAATATTGATGTAACACTATGCCACTGGTTTATTATGAAATTTTGTAAATATATAATTCACATATTTTTAAAAGTATTTGTCACGTTTTTTCTGTGTATACTTCATATTAAAATATCTACGTAATTTGATATAATAATCGATTCCATTCGTTATTATCAAGAAACGCATTAATAATTTTATATCCAATAAAAATAAACAAGGAAAATGGAATTTAGTTAATGTAGATCAATTTCTGGCCAACAAAGGTAGAACGAGATAATTTTCGACGAGACGATTTTTTCTAATATTTTTAATGCTCGAAGTAGCGGAATTTGAAAATAATATAATATGGATATTACTTTGAATAATTCAAAATTGATTTTCAATAGTGTTTTTCCTAATATCTGATAATAATACACCAATTTTCTAATAATATATCGTTATTTAAAATTACATACGAACATGTTGGTTAATTTTAGAATTTTTCATTGTTTATTTTCCCAATATTTTTCTATTCATTACAGCGAATTGATTGATGTGTAATAAATTATATTTCGTAGAACGTGGCTTTGTTAGAAATATGCCAATCATTTTTCATGCATAGATCGTAGCAGTGTTTGCTAATAAAAAATATCTAAACATTTATATATTTAGAACATCGATCCAAACTAAATATGAGCTACGTACGAATAATCGAATAACAGTGTTTTTATCTGACAGACAATTTATTTTGGCCTATCTTATAAAAATCAAATATTAAATACAATAAAAAATGTAACGCTTTCTTTCAGTTCCTATTCTTATGGCTCTATCTTTCTTATAAGCGGCTGTCCTCAAATTTTCTATCAATCGATTATCTCGTCACTCGGCGTTTTGATAATTGATCCCCTTCTGTATAATTGCTTAATTAATGAAATATAATTTATTCAAGTGTTTTTAGTAAAGGATTGTTCTATTTTTTTGTAAAGGCTTATACTTATACATATATACTTACATATTACGTATACTCTCTTCATAATGAAAGACTCGAGCGTTATTTATCTATTCCTTTTTATTTTCGTATTTATTTTCATTGATTTGTCCGTACGATGTTTCAATTCCGACTTAGTATCGTTTTGATTGCGATTGTATCGAAGCGATTTCGAAAGGGCGTGGGATTTAAATTGGAAAACGTACATAAATATTACATTCAGAATTTGTACTACGCTAGCTCCTATCGAGTTTCGTTTCGTTCGAGTCTCCGTTCGTCCGAAGGAAGTCTGCGTAAAATCGAGTACTTTAAAGAACGTAGTTTCCTTATTTTGTTCTGTCATAGAAGCGCTTTTAAACTAGGTTGAGATTACGTAATGAAAATCCCGCCTTCGACTATCGGACCTTTACGTGCCTATCTAACTGATGAAACGGGTTCGCCTGTGTTTTGCATATGTACGTCGCTCTGTGTTCGTACCTTTACGTTGAAAATCATCGTGTGACGTTTGTTCGAAGGAGAACAAGAAGCATTTTAGCTTGAGAAAATTGGCGATTCTCTGCCAAAGAAGCGAAGAGAATGGTCGGGGGGTAAAATAGACTTAGCAATGTAAATAGGCAAAGAATCACGCGATTCGAATGTAACTCTCGGTAGTAGTCAGTTCACCATCGATTAGATTCGAATCTTTTGAGATTTGTTCATCCTCGATACATTGGTTGCGGAGCCAAAGTTTGTCACTGGTCATCCAGTATGACCGAGAGTCCTTTCTCTCGATACTTTAATGACCGCTGAGTCCACACTGGCGTCCTAGAAAAAATCATCTGTTGTCGATTATTGAAAAAAGGACCAGTCACCGATGGAAATTACTCGAGCAACTACTCTGTCTGTAATGCGTTAACTGTTAAAACGTTGACTGCAGATGACGCCAACCTGGCGTCACTCGTCTCCGGGATCAACCAGACTATGACACTACCATATAGTCATCCGCGCTCAATGACTCAACATGTTACCGTGAGCACTAGAGATATTTAGATAATAGTGTTCGTAGCTATTTGAACAATGTTCACGAACATGTACAACATGGCTAATTGCTGGGCAACAGTAAGCAAACGATTAATAAACAGGCGGAAGATTGTTCATGAAGAGCAGTGTGAAGACGCACTTGTGCAGACTAATAGCGCCAAACAACGATTTTATTTTCAGTTGGTAAATTAAGAAGGATAGGTTTTTGACTGAAAATAATATATTTGAACGGTAAATGAATGGCGAAGGATGGAGGGTAAAAGGAAATAACTTGCAAGGAGCAACGTGACCGGCGAAGAAAGGACCGGCTGTTCCATGGTACACGAGGAACAATAAAGATGTAGAGAGAAACGAGGAGAATGGGAAGAGGAAGAAAGACGCAGGATCACGGTTGCAAGGAAGGAAAGAAAGGGAGCGAGGACAGCAAGCAAAGAGGAGAGAATCGAGAGGACAAAGAGCGGTGCGTCGGGGTCGCCGGCCGTTTCTCGTAGGTGTGCAGCTTGTACAGGGAACCACCGTGCTTTAGCGATCGCCTACTAAATTTTTCGACGAATCTCCAATTCCTTCGCAACGACGAATCAGATTATAAGGCATTAAAGGAGATTATTGTACGCGCGGAGACAAATGGAAAGTGTACGATAAAATTTGTTCACAAGATGCTTCGTTTCCGATTAGAATAAGGCAAAAAGTCGATCGTAAACGCGTACTAGGCCAATTCTTACCAAAACTTGTTTGTACTGCATTTTCTTGACAATGAAGATACAAAACGTACGTTGCCTCGCTGTGTACAACAACAGTTTCAGTTTCATGCAATCGCGAAACATTAAATTTTTCATTTTTGCAATCCACCAAATATTGTTATAGATTATATAATAGCACATTTGCGTATAAATGACGTGGTTATAAAATATATAACCAAATATGTGTATAAAATATTCGTAGGAAAAAGTTATATGGAACTTCGGCATAGTCCAGTATGTACTATATCTCATGTACGGCATATACACGCATATACAATAGTATTCGTAAAAACTCTAAATTCTCTACTTTTCGGAAATTGCTCTCTGAAGACATATAGCTATCGTAACATAAGTTGTAAATAAATTTTTTTTCAAGACTTTTTTAAAGATTTTGATTAAAGACTCGTCTATGTTTTCGCTTATAAAGCGTCCAATTATTGCGCGTATTATACAAGTAGATTTCTATTCTGGGAACTTAAAAATCAACGTAAAACCGATTTTCTGGCTATGGAGAAGACACAAAGCAAGATGAGATCGAGGAGACTATTTTTTGGCGCGTATTTCCAATCGAAAAATTTCTTGATCGCAGTCTAGTCACCGTTACGATCGATTTACAATCGTTCGATAATACAGCCGCGAAGAATGATTGCAGGCTATCGTTAGTAGTCCCTTGATAGTGATAAGTTACAAATATTGATAGTGATCTGTGATAAAATGGAAACACCATATACAGGGTGTCTGGTAACATGCGATGTCATTTCCAAGACTTGCTTCAACATGTAAAAAAGAATGAAAAATTTCATAACGGCATACGCCCTGCTTTGTTTCATGATATGCAGCGGATTTTGCATTGTAATAAGTACATGATTCTGCTGCATGAGTCCGACTCCCATTCAATTTCAATTTATTGGATTTTTATTTGCCGGGAATATTTTGAACTGTATTGTGCACGTGTGCACAATTCCTATCGGAAATGTTAGAATACTGCGATACAAAATCGAACAAGTATTTCAACAAATTTCAGAAATATCAGGAGATGTCGGAAAGAGTAATGAACAATGATTGGAGTGTAAACAGTGATGCGTGAATGTTTATGTATTTATGGTAAATTTGGTTATACGGAATGTAGGTAATACGCAAGAATATCGGAAATGTCAAAAATAAATACTCGTAATATTTAGATTTAAGGGACGAGGGATTTTTATCTACATTCTATTCTTTTTCTTTTTCTATTTTTGCGATGGCCATAAAAATAGAAATTTTCATAAACATCAGTAATTAGATACAGAATAACAGAACGGAAAATTTTGTTATATTTCCTAAACAAAGTCAAATATGAATCCTTTTTGTACACTGAATCAGTCTTTGAAATATTGCCTGTACGTTACGAGACACCCTGTTGTATAGCTTTCTCGATACTCGCCAACGCTATCTCAGCTTATCATCGTTAAAAGAAAAACGGCGTAAAAAGGTATCGGTGTTGTTTGTCTAGTTACGCTTGCTCGATAAATCGATGCTCGTAAGTACGAAGAGTTAAAGAGACAACAAGACGAACAACGGTAATCCAAATTTCAACTATATACATACATACGTACTTCCTGGAAAAAAGTTTCGTTCTATTTCATCGTGCCGCGCTTCGTCACTCTTCGTACTTTCTCTTGGATGTCTCCATCGTTCGAGCGTTGATCCGAAAGTGTAGAAGAAAATCACACGTTTGGGAGCCACGTTGCGCCACTTTGGTTCTCTTGACCTGGTCGTAGCCAAAGGACGAACGCGTACATGGTCTTATTCCAATTCGCGTAATATTGTTTGGACGGTGGAAGTTTATTTGTCTAAAGCCATTGGGAGCAAACAGTTCGTATACTCGAAGTTCGTATAATAAAAATCGAACGGGTTGTTGCGATAAGAAGGCAGCTTCGTTTTCCAATAATTCGAGTAAATCAAAAATCGACGTAAAACCAACTGGAAGTCAATTACTCTTTCGAACATGCTATAAATTAATAAAGTAATAGTGTTAATTAAACGCGCTTCAATCTCACGCCCTCCAAACGATCGTGCAACTCTTACTTTACATTTCCAATTCGGTTTCACGCGTGGAATAACCTTCTCTCGATTATCTACTTCTGTCTAGATTAGGTTTTGAATCTCGATTTTTTTCGAATATGCAACCTCTAACGCAATTTCGTTGTTCTTGCTCCTCCGTCCCATTTTGAGTCATGGAATCATCCTGACCTCGCCGATGCCGTGAATTTATAATAGCAATTCACATTCAGATTAGCTGATTCAATTAGCAGGAGTCCGTGGAATCGGGCAAATGCACGTTTACTTGACAAGTTCTGAAACTCGATTTTCTCGAATACGAAGCGACTCAACGCAATTTTATTGTTCCAGACTTCCGTCTCATTTTCGGCTACGCTACATTTTAGTTAATTCTCGCTGCTCGTCTCGCTCATACCACGAATTTAGCTTCGCTATGTTTAATAGCCATTCGCATTCAGATTAGCAGATTCAATTGGCAGCAATTCATCGAATTGGACGCAAACTAAATTTTCATTCCGACAAATGGAGTTCCACCGATATAGCTGATTCCTCGTTAGATTATTTCGATCTGCTTTGATAGGAGGAGAAGAGACAGAAGGAAGGGAAGAGAGAAAAAATCGTAAACGAGAGGAGCAGACACGCGAAGATCACGCTGTTTCGATGCACGGCCAGCATTAATTCATGTCACCCGTATTATTATCGCCGAATCCGTTCTAATTGGCTGGATTTAGAGGTGGAGGCTATCATGTTTAGAACTGTACTGGCTGGCTGCCGTCCGTCAGAAACGACCGCTCGAACGCGACGATGACGTCCATTCGCCGAGCGAAATACATTTGCATTTGAAAATCGCTCGGCGTCGACTGACAGTCGTTTATGATGAGCGTGATTCGTGACACGCGCATGCAAGCGATGTGATTCGCGTGTAGATTTTCGGAGCGCGTGTCCCGTTTCCCGTTTCCCATTTCTCGTCTAACGATCGATCGTCCTGAGCCGTTGCCTCGTCAAAGCATACAGTATTCTTCGTTCGTTTGATTTTTCTCGTTGTTCCTTTTTCCCCAGAGGAAACAACGAGAAAAGAGGAGATTGCGGCCACAATCGATGTGCGGCTATCAGAGATTATTTCTTTTCGTTGCTTCCTCTTTTCAACTGGGAAACGGAGAATACGCATTTAACGTCGCATGTAGCAAGTAATTAATTTCTATACGTGATATTATATCGAGATTCAGTTGGATAATCTTTGTCGAGTCGTGAGATAACTGTCAACGATAGCGATAAAACGTTAAATAAGTTTCATTGAAATAGGAACACGTTTGATAGGAAAACTCGCTCAAACGGTTTGCTTTAAAACGAATTTAACATCTGTTCGCGTTGCTGATATTCTCGGGAAATGGTTCGCAGTTTGCTTTATTGAAATTTCTTCGCCTTTCTCCTATGTTTGTTCGTTGAACGTTTCATAACCAGATGATACAATTTTGCTGTTGGTATTTAACCAACGTTACGTTCTTGGATTGTTCGCCCTCACAGAAACATTCTGCTTCCATTGTCATCGAGGATCTTCCAACCGATCCATCTTCCGAACTAATCTTCGAGTACACGTCTCTACAAATTGTCCCTTCCCTGGAGAAGTTTTATCGGCAACAACGCAAAACCGAGCGATAATCAGCTCGTAGAACTTGTTGCACGTCGATATTTTTATTCATTATTCCACGTGAAATCCACGTAACATTTGATTCTTGTTATCCAGCACTAGAACAACCACACCAGTCAAGTTGACTGGTTTTACAATTTTATTTTAAAATTCCTACTTCATGTTATATTTTTTACCGCAATGATGTAAGGAGTTTCACGAGGATAACTAAAAGAATAATATAATGAATTTTATTTTGTTTTTTATGTATTCAAACTGAAAATAGTTTTGTATCAAGGCTACTTATACCAATACCAGTCGAAATGACTGATATTTGTCAAAGAGTAAAAGGGTGCTACAATCCGTTTATCGAACCCCAATTAACCAGTTTTTAACATTTTTACCGCGTATCATTCGATATGATGATATCAGTTAGCGAGAAAATTCAGGATCGATCGCTAGATCGCTAGATGCTAACGCTAGAAATACCACATCAGTTAACATAGCTAGTTTTATAATTTTATAAACGCGTCAACCCTCGTTTAGGGATCCCAGGTGAATTAATAACACCAAAAATCTACCACATAACATGGAATTGCTTCTGTAAGAAATTAATAAATCAATAAATAATAAATATTCTACTATTACGTATTTTTTAAAGACCAGTCATTTTCTCTGGTTTTGGTAGAAATAGTTTCGTGTTAACTATCGGTAGTTCTAGTGTTAACGCGAAGCTATTTCTACCAAAACCAGTGAAAATGACTGGTACTTGTCAAAGTGCAAAAGGCTCCTGCAATCTGTCTATCGAACCCCAATTAACCAGTTTCCTCGTTTTGTACAACTTGCCACACGTTTTTATCATTTTTACCGCGTATCATTCGATATGATGATATCAGCGAGAAATTTCTGAATCGATCGCTAGATGCTAACACTAGAAATACCATACCAGTTAACATAACTAGTTCTACAATTTTATAAATGTGTGAACCCTCGTTTAGGGATCCCAGGTGAATTAATAATACCAAAGATTTACCACATAACATGGAATTGCTTGTGTAAGAAAGTAATAAATCAACAAATATAAAAAATATTCTATTATTACGTATTTTTGAAAGACCAGTCGTTTCGACTGGTTTTGGTAGAAATAACTTCGTGTTAACTATCGGTAGTTTTAGTGTTAAATCCAGGTTGTTCGGTAATCGACTCCGTAACCCAAAATCAGAAGACGAAGGTTCACAAATAATTAGAGCCAAGTTCTTTAAATCTACGATTGTTCCATGATCAACCGTTTACCTCTCTTCCTGTAACATTATTACTTTAAGAAAGAAATAGTCGCGGAAATCCTGACCAAGTTGAGTCTTACGTCGGTTCGTACTGCAGGGAATTTCCGTTCGATTGAGTTCGAAGAAAAGGTTACGATGGACCGGTCGTAGAAACTTGTAAAACGAATACTTGGCAATGACGCGAAGAAGCCCGTCTTCGGCGTTTTCGTAGCGCGTCTCTTTTATTCCGGACGCGCGTTCTAGAAATTCGTCTGGCAGAACGTAAATGGGATTAGCTCGTTTCGACTAAGATCACGAAGCTGCTATTTCGCAAATGCTCGCGTTATTCTGACGCGATGCTATTACTCTTGCGTGCAATTACCCCGCAACAAGTTACGCTTCAAAAGCGGTTACATTGTCGTAACGTCGCTCCTTTTTCTTAATCTTTCTTGAAAGCAACCGTGTGTACTAGCAACAGAGTATAGCCGGCCTTTGAGCAATGCGGATTTAAACTATACAGCCCCAGTTTCACGTGGATTCTGTTCATTTTGTGAAGATCCGAATTAATTGGCAATCTGTTCTAAAGAAATACTGCGACAATTCCCTTCGTTAGAAATTGTTCTACCTGATATTTCTACAAAATACAACGTCTAAGGTGTACTCTGTTATAGAATGATCTATCGATGAAATCTCCGCGTGGATTTAAATAACGCGATTATCCAATTATACGTCGTTTTCCTTTTAGTTTCGCGTCGGTTAGCTATTAGAATAATGAATAAAAATATTGACGAGCCTTACGAGATGTTTATCGATGGGTCAGTTTCTCCAGCAACGATGTATCCTTCTTTTTTTAATAGCTTATGTTAAGATTGTTAGATCAGCGAGTCAGAAATGTATTTACGTATCACGTTTTTGTGGATCTTCGTACGAAGATCGCATTAAATCAGGTTTCTCGCGTTTTACAGAGAAACGATCTGAAAATTCAATGTGTTGTCAGGCAATCTGGCATCACCGGTTTCTATCGTTTTATTTGATTTTCATTCTTCGTATCTACACACACACACACGCGCGCACACTATCGTACTATTGGCTTGTTATCAAATTTCGTAGATTTATCCTGCTACTTCTATTGGACTTGAGAATATTTCTTCCCAACTATATAACTATGTTTTAAAATCTTCTATCGTATAATATCGAAATTAGAAAATCAAGAAAAAAAGAAAAGAGTTATCGTTGTTTTTTCCCTTTGGTCTTCGTACGGAGTACGATAGGACGAACAATTTCTCGTATACAGGATATAAAAATGTGAAGAATGGTTGGAAGTTTTGGAACAGCCGAATAATAGAGAGGCTAGAAATTGAACGCATACCAACGATGGAATATACGGCTACCGAACGTGTCAAGCATCGTAATTCTGCCTAACGTTTTCCGTGTCGTGTCTCGCCACCTCGGTGCATCAGGCTCTCCTTACAATTAGTAGATCCATTACTCGGTGTGCTTAGCTGACCTCTTGGCGCTTGGATCAGGCTAGTTTCCCCGGAATATATTACACGACCCACGTATTTCGCGTATCTCGCGTTTAATGAGTAGGAAAACCAAATTCCAGTTGACGGTAATTTATTGGATCAAAAAGGCGGGCGTCCGCGCGTGTTTTGCCGGCGTCTTATTATGTAGCTTATTAGCTGTGCGGCAGTTATTCGTGGCAACGAGTTGCCGGCTTGCAGAGCACAGCGAGCCAGCAAGAGTTCGGTAACTAGAAATTAAAAAGTTGCAACGAGAAAAGAAACTTTTTAAACGAAACCAGCCGCAGATTTGCTGGAGAGTGCTTTGTACACCTATTAATATCGCACGATCTCTCCTGTATCTCGTGACGTCGGGGCAAACGAACGGGTAATTTCTCCTGCCCCTTAGTTTTCGATTATAATACGATTAATTGGTTTTAGAACTGCGACGCCTGGAAATGAAAAATAGCGGCTGCGACCTGTTCGTTCACTGGTCACCGCGTCGCAGAAACTTTACGCGGCTCCAAACTTCTGTACGGTAATTGTCCGGATTAGTAAAAATGGGAAATTCTGTCTCCACTACGTTGTCGGTATAAATTAAGTAATAATCATGGCTTGATATTTGCGCGTATGCATAGTTCTCTGAATGTAGATTTATAACATGGAATCTAATTAAAGAGTATGGCGTTACCCGAGTAAAAATGATACACAGCGAGTATTATACTTCGATGTTTTACATATTTTTCCATATTATGGAAAAATATTCATAGATCTCATAAAAATCAGCAATCTAATTATGATAATCGTGTTTCATGACGACAAGAATCAGCAGATACAGTATATTCGTCAAAATGTGTTCTACGGCAAACGCTGGAATACTCGAGCGATGTCGATGAGACACTGTTGACTCGAGATCTATTGGCTCACCGACCAGCCACTTGTGATCTTATTGTACTTTGACGGGACTTTGTCCCGCGTGCGAGATAAACGAAACGAAATGTCGTACGTAAGATCGATAGGAAACTTTGCGACCGATACTCAACATGGAGAACGTTGCACCCGGTTAGAACATAACGATTCGCCGTCGTAGGAGTATTCGATGACGCCTACTCGAGGCTCTCGTCTTACTCGACTCCTAACCATGAATATCGCTTGCCTTGCAGAATTCCCACGTCTTTACACTCTTACCAGTCTGCCTCTTGCCAGTCGCTAACTTTTCTACTCTTTTTCCTCCTTCCTTTCTTTCTTCTTTCCAGGCTTTTTGCTCCGCGGTGTCTCGAGCACAAATCTATCTGCTCTTGCCTCGTCACATTTCCCATTTCTTGATACCGTTGCTAAGATCTCGGCGTTCGAAAGTAAGCGGAAGGTCAGCTCGTGACGTAGAGCTCGCCGTAGTACGCGAGCAGACAGAGTGGGTAGCGTAGTAGTATTCTGCTAAGGCAAAGAACAGAGAACGGCGCAACTGGAAACGTAAGGTAACGCGGCCGCGGTGAACGGGCAACGTTGCCGCCGGTATCGGGCCACTTCTTCGAGCTAGGCTCTTCGCGAATAATTCGATAGAACTTGCGTGAGACGATCGTGTCAATATTTCACCGGTTCTATATAGCTACATATCATACAACGAATACGAGCAATATTACTTGTGAATTGGCTGATCAATCCAGATTTTTGGAGCATCCGGTACGTAGACGTTGTTGCCGAGGTATCTTAACGCTAGAATTTATCACACCAGTCAAATTGATTGGTTTTACAATTTTATTTTAAAATTCTTACTTCATGTTATATTTTTTCTCCGCAATGATGTAAGGAGTTTCGCGAGGATAACTAAAAGAATAATATAATGAATTTTATTTTGCTTTTTATGTATTCAAACTGAAAATAATTTTGTATCGAGGCTACTTATACCAATACCAGTCGAAATGACTGATATTTGTCAAAGAGTAAAAAGGTGCTACAATCCGTTTATCGAACACCAATTAACCAGTTTTTAACATTTTTTCCGCGTATCATTCGATATGATGATATCAGTTAGCGAGAAAATTCTGGATCGATCGCTGGATCTCTAGATGCTAACGCTAGAAATACCACACCAGTTAACGTAACTAGTTCTACAATTTCATAAATGTGTGAACCCTCGTTTAGGGATCCCAGGTGAATTAATAATACCAAAAATCTACCACATAACATGAAATTGCTTCTGTAAGAAAGTAATAAATCAATAAATAAAAAATATTTTATTATTACATACTTCTCAAAGACCAGTCATTTTCTCTGGTTTTGGTAGAAATAACTTCGTGTTAACTATCGGTATTTCTAGTGTTAACGCGAAGCTATTTCTACCAAAACCAGTGAAAATGACTGGTACTTGTCAAAGTGCAAAAGGCTCCTGCAATCTGTCTATCGAACCCCAATTAACCAGTTTCCTCGTTTTGTACAACTTGCCACACGTTTTTATCATTTTTACCGCGTATCATTCGATATGATGATATCAGTTAGCGAGAAATTTCTGGATCGTTCGCTAGATGCTAACACTAGAAATACCACACCAGTTAACGTAACTAGTTCTACAATTTTATAAATGTGTGAACCCTCGTTTAGGGATCCCAGGTGAATTAATAATACCAAAAATCTACCACATAACATGGAATTGCTTCCGTAAGAAATTAATAAATCAATAAATAAAAAATATTCTACTATTACGTATTTTTTAAAGACCTGTCGTTTCGACTGGTTTTGGTAGAAATAACTTCGTGTTAATTATCGATAGTTCTAGTGTTAATTCGTTACTTCTCATACACGTCCCACGTGAGCACGACTGCTACTTACTCTTGAAGATTCACCTAATCTTTTTGACACATCATGTATATACCTATGTACACCAGTTGTATTGTTTAACCTTGCGTTGGCATAATTGCTCACCGAGTTCCAGGCGAAATTTTCATTGTTTAATTTCACCGAAACGGAGGTGTCTTTGCCGCGGATAAAGAAAGCTAACACCTACAAGGCTCGTCTGCTCCAATACTGTTTACTCGGTTCAATTCTATTCTGAATACTACGAAGATAAAACGAGCAGTCTGTGCATTCAGCGACTCGATTTGCCAGCTTCTGGTCTCTTGGTAAGTGACGTTACAAAAATCCTGCCCTGTAAATATTCGTTGTATCTCGCAACTTTCTTACAATTTTAATAAATTACTCTCTACGACGTTTCGAATTAATTTTTGTAAATTATCTTCGATTCTATCTTTCAAAATGGTGTCTCATTTTCCAATAATAAATAATCCACTCGAAGATATAATTAAACAGAAGTAGATTCTGTGCAAATTGTTTTATATTTTTCCGAATGGTCGCAGTCCTACGACACTGTACACGTTCAGACAAATTCCCATTTCCCGTTTAAACATTTAGCTAAAGTATCATTCCTATAGTAAATTAGGGATTGTAAGCACAGAATTGTTTCAGATTGTTTTAAAGGCCAGAACAATAAGAAATCAGGCCACGGAATGAAAGAGCCGTTATGCAGGCCGCGTTAATGAAAAATCACAATGCCGGCGGCGGGTTAAATTGTATAAATCTTTAATAACTTTATACTACGGTTACGTTTTCTACTTCCGTTTGCGTTCCTCTCTATTGCCTTGGCTTCCTATTTAGTTTCCTTTACTTTCGTTTCGTTCGTGCGCTTCCAGAGCTCGCTCGGTGCTTCTATACAAATAGAAATCGCCACTTATTCCCCGTCTCGATTTGCCTCGGCTCGACATCACCGGTGCTCCGTTTTCACGCGTTTCGCATCAGTGGCTGCTTCCTTCACAAACCTTTCTATGCTTATTCGAAAGACGAAAGACGTTCGTTGAGAACGGACCAAGCCTCTGTGTTGGCAACAGTGGAGAGGATTGTACGGTTCTGTACGAGAGCGCACGTTTGTATCGCGCGGAGACTAAGTGTCGCGTGCAGGGAGGAGAAGAAAAGAAGGAGACGATGATGAAAAAGCCGGTTGTGCAGGGTATGCGGTTACCGTAGAATGCGACTCGCTTTGGACGTGCAATCTTCATGCACGCGTTTATCCGTTGTATTTCATACGTGCGAAAACGAGCAGCAGGAAGATAAAGAAGGAGGAACGATATCGACCTTCCTTCCTTCCTTCCTTCCTTCCTTCCTTCCTTCTTTCTTCCCTTCGTTTCCCCTTTTGCTTTTATTCTCACGTTTGACGAATCGACATTTACACGTTTCTTGCCTTGCTTCTCCTATCCCGTGACCCTATGATAATGGCGTTTTCCCCTCGAGCAAGTGGAAATCTAGCGCGCCAGCAAAATAAATACGTTCGTTACCGCGGAGAATTGAAATAAACCGTCCGTCGTAGATCAACTTTCGCGTCTCGTACTTCCGTACGATAAGATGGAAATAGCTTGCAGCAATCTTTTCTTCGGGCTTAGTGTTTATATTCGATTTTAGCCGAATTGTTGGCAGAATGTTACGACGTTCGTACGAGCTTTACGTGGACTAATAATTTTGTACAGGTCCTTAGCTACTACTTTTTCCTGATTACAGCGCTCAATCTAGCTTTGTACAGGTTCTACCGTGTAACACAATATGCTACGATATACTTTCCTTCTGTACAATAACTGTCCAAGAATGGTTTATGTTTTTAATAACACGTGTCGGCTTATATATCAAAATATTCGTGTGTATCGCAGCGTGCAATTAAATGCGAATTCACTTTTAATCATCGCGAATACCACAGCCTGAAAATTCTAGTTAGCGCGAGTCAAGGTTTTGAAAATTCCAAACTATCGTCCCATTAGTTGCCCAACTGATTAAGTCAATTCCATGATTTCAAGAATTACGAAGTTTCTATAATTACTTTATACGAAACAATGGTATACAAATTTACGTTAGTATAATCGTCGCTCTTCCGTGTTTAGCCAACTTGACAACGATCCTTCGAAGACTGCGAACTGCAAGTACATAAATATATAACAAAGATAAAGTTCGCAGTGCCATTGCATACGAATCTTTATATCGATTACTTGCTACAGACATTTCTTGAAATGTCAAAGTGTAATGGATTCGCGCGTTGCCTTCGATACAGTGTATCACCGCTATCGCCCCAGCAGTAACGCCTTAGCAACGTTTCTTCGACTCGCATGCTTTCCCTGTACATCTTCGACGCTATTATTCTACCCCCATCGTTCGTTTATTCAAAGCGAGTGGTAGGAAAGAAAAGGCGATTAAAGCGCTGTACCATGATACTCACAGCACAACACACACTGTACACCGAAGAAGAGAAGAGGCGTTTGTGTAAGACGCGGCGAAGGCAGCGAGGGGAAATGGACGAGGCGAGCGCCGTGCTTTTCGAGCTCGTTTCTTCTGACAGTCGAGGCGAACGAATTTCCTGTCCCCGATGAAAGGCCCTCTCGATTACACGATGACTAATCCAGGAAGGCAAGAGCGATTCATCGATGCGTTTGAGATCGCCGTCGTCGTTACTTGCTCTGGCTCTGTGGCTGTGGCGCCGTCGTACGCGTCATCGGACGTTATTTCATGAGCGTATCTACGATTTCTCTGAAAAAACCGCTGACAAGGAAAGGGGGTCCGTTTATGGAAGACAGTGAATATTAATAGTTGAACGATTAGGGACGCGGCACTAACGTCAAGCGGGTATTGATTGTTAATGCACGATATTACGTATTTACGTTTTGCCTCTTTGCTTTGCAAGCCTTCCAAGCATATTAAATTTCCCTGCTAAAGCGCAACAACAATAACGTTTTGTTAATTCCGGATATGAAATTTACGAGATTCCTGGATATGAAACGTTCGAAACGTCCGGTTATTATGATATTAATGCTTCGGGGAGGGGAAAAAAGGAGAGCGAAGGTAAAGACGAAGAAGAAACAGAGAATCGGTGTTTTACTTCTTCTGGTCGTAAACAAAATTTCATCGCATTTTGCGTGGAATTAAAAAGAAGGAAAAGGACGTAAGAAAATTGTAACTTGCTTCGTTATCAAATTAAACGGATAATTTAGAGTTTTTCAAATTTTCATCTCTATCATTATAAATCGTAACAGTCCGCCATGCGTGTACATATTGGGTTGGCGACTGAGTGATTGCGGATTTTGTCATTACCACCTAATAAGAAAATCTGGAATCACTTAGTTGCCAACCTAATATATCGAACAACGTCGTTCGTCTCTTAGCGACAGATTGCTTAACTCGCTTTCATCGCGTATTGCAATTGCAACGGAGAAACCAGCAAGAAGTTAAAATTGTCGAATTTCCCTTGATATCGTATCGCCACAACTGTTCGTCATAGCGACCGTTAACAGGTGCTGGAAACGTTTTTTCGAGAATCGCAATCGTTTGTTCCCCTCGATCGAACGTAAATTTCCTGGTTTTACGGTTCTTCCCGCCCCTTTTGTTGTCGTCTCCACTAACAATGGTTGCACTAAATTTCTTTCCAGTCGAAGCTACTTCAATTTGCTCTCACGCGACAATACCGAGAAGAGTCTTGCAGCTTCGTGTTTCTACGATAGGGTTATTTGAAACCTGTTAAAACTGCACTGTTTCAAGCAGTATCACTTTACTTCTTTGAAAAAGAAGCATACGCGTAAAGCGAGAAGCGAAATTCTGTTTGCGTTCAATTCTATTTTCATTCATATTTGCCATATATGCAGTTCCCACATAAATAAACAGTTTTATATAACAGACACAACGAAACAAATACGAATATAACACGAAATAACATTCTTTCGGTTTATTTTATTTATCTGGATTGGTTTATTTGTTTCGAGCGGCATTCTTTTACGATTTGCAATTTAATTTCTTATCGATTACGGTAATGTTCGTGGCATTGTACGTTAATAGAAGGTCTATAATCGATATAAATAGTGTCACCATTCAAAGATTAGATAACAGAAATGGAAATTTGAAATGAACGGTACTGTAGACGAATGTTTCTTTCGTTGCATTTATTTTATTTATGTACTTCTTTCTATTATTAACATAATATAATACGTGTTCAGTGGATGTAGGTAATCGAATTAAATATATCAAATACACAAAGAACATGATATCTATTTTTTGCCGTGAGTCTCTGATTAAACCAGTGGCCAGATTCCACGCTCTGCACTGCGAGAATTAAAGAAACAAAAGTGGCGAAATTCAATTTTCCAGTTGTACTAGAACGCAATGTATGAAACTTAGTTAACATTCGTGAATATTTTTATACGAACTTATCACAGGCGGCTTATTATCAGCCAATTAATCTTGCTCTTTTATCTGAAAGAATTTTTCCAAAGTAAGGGAAGATTCCTTCAAAGAGAAGGCCAAGATAACAGTCGAAACATCGCCAGTTGAAATGGAAATACGATGAAATAAAAAGTTCCAATAAGAACATACAAATTTGCGTCAATTAATCAAATGTAAATTATAATTTATAGCGGTGTGTACTATCGTATCAATGATATCTTATCGACACGCATATCGAAATATAGATTCTTCTCTATTTATGAGATCAGCTCACATTGGCCCGCAAATGACGCACGTCGAACAAATAATCGATCATATTTTGATGTCGCCGATAAGAGGATCCCCGGTCGAAGTTTGCAACAGCGAATAACGTTGTTTCACTCCGAATAAACTGGGAAATTATCGCGCGAGTTTATGCGCATGGAGTAGAAGAGCAAATGAAAACGCCCTGCAGAAAAAGAAACACATATTTGGTCATAATATCGGCGCCTTTTTTCGTCGTTCTCAGTTCTGGCGTGGGACGGTTGTTTCTTTGCAAGCAAAGGCGTATCGTCGTGTTTCGTTTCTCCAAATGTTTCCGTCCGTACGTGCTAACACGTACCGCGTGTTTAGAACGTAGACGTGGCTCGCACCTCTAACGAACCGTCCCGCGAGAATTCAGTATTTTGTCTCACACTTTTTAACACGTTTTTCTACGCTCAAATCGCATCTCTCTCTTTCTCTTTCTGCGTTGGTCCAGTTATGTAGTTGACAGCTCGATGCGCGAAGGCAGCTATTTCCAGCTGTGAACGAGAAACTCGGCTAAAAATGGAAAACGCAGCGAGTCTAGCTTCCGAATGCGTGATTTTTGCAAATATGACAGTACATAGAGAAGAAGATCGGTTCACGTGGCTGGCGGATCATTGACCTCTCGGAAGACAAACCGATCAACTGCATTTAATGTCATTATCAAACAGATCGCCTACTTCCATAGGTTCGTTTATATTTAAAAGGATGTCACGAACGATGACAAATCCCAAGATGAATTTCGAAAAAGTCACAGCTGGGGTGGCATGGTCGTTTGTCCGCGTTCTCCAATTTACCAAGTCGACCGACGTAGCTTCTGAATGGCGCGTTTCTCGTTCCCGGCTCCTTGCTCTCCTACGACATTTAAAGAACCAACTCGGACGAGATAAGAGCCGACAATTTGAAGATGTGAACCTCCGTCGATAAGGCGTTTAGCCGGCGCCCTTCGTGCATCTACGAAAGAACACGCGTGCACGATGGGAGGATTTAATCTCCGAAAGGTATTTAGGGCGACGAGAGGAAGAGAAAAGAAGAGACGACGTGTCGCGCCAGATTATTTTTAGACGTTCCTAAAATAATGGAAAATTATCGTTGGAAAGGAAGGAACCAGATGTCCATGTTGTCGCAGTAAACTAAATGCAGCGAGTCCTCGCTCGAGATGTTAATGGTAAATCGATACTCGTGACAGCGGTTTCAGCTAGCGTACACCTCGACGTGTATCAGCGAGCAAGGTACAGCGAGAAAAGCCAAGGTAGTTCCGTTAGATTCGCGATGATTCGTTGGCGGATGCTAACCCATCCGGCAGATGTTCTCTCCAACGTTATCAGTTCGGTATATGTGTTTCTTTTGCCATCGCATCGTTTCGATACGCTTTACCGACGCTCAGCCTTTCCAAGAATCGCGTTGGTCGAGTTATCATCGATGAAAGTTCGCCTTCTTCGAAATACCTAAGTACGTCCGACAGTTTCGACGTTTTATCATTTTATTATACAGTGGAGTACGAGAATCGTAATTCGAGGTGCGTACACGGAAACGTACGATACACAGGCGCGTTAAAAATCGCGCGAGTTTGTTTCCGTACGCGAGATGCTGTGCATAATTGGTAATTAGCAATTAGCAATCGAAGAATAGTGCGCATAGCAGTAGTACATTTCGTTTGATTCTAAAAAGAAGCTTGGGTCTTCTCTGATCAACGTTTTATTATCTCCTTGCTTCTTCTATCGAAGATGAGTAGTGTACCATTGAATACTATAACAATACAAAGTGGAAACCAAAATCAAAGCGACGTTTAAATATCTTCTTCGATTTTAACGAGAAATCCCCAAAAGACGATTTCAATGGTTTGAAAGGAAGAATACAAGGAGAGGAAAATAGGTTTTTAAAATCAAGGCCCACAGGTATTCTGCGTAACTCATTCACGCTCAATGTTCTTCATTCTCATCCGAAATTCATTGAGAGTCGAGCGACGTATGACGAAGGAAAGGCAATTGACGATTCCACGAAGCCACCTACCCGGATAGTTGCGAAGATAACAACCCAGCTGCAGCTAAGCGGCTACTGTACTGTATCGTGTAATACTATGCGCTATTAAATGATAATAATGAAATTCGATCGAATTTTCCCGGGTGCATCCTCGATATCGGTGCGGAGAATGGCAGACGTGCCATTTCGTTCGAAGCCCTGCCGTTTCTGACCGATAATGGTGTACCCGTCTTTTCACTTATCTGTTCGACGTTATGTTCATGGCAGTTGGTTCGTTCGAATCCCACGTATTTATTAATAGATTACTCAACGAGGCTTTGCTCAACCACGTACGCATCAGCGTGTGCGTGCACTCGTGAGAGATAGCCACGTTTGCGACGATAACGAAACGTATCAACGAACGGCCGAACGGAATGGATGCGTAATAGGTCGGTTCGTGGAACTTAGCTTCGGAGCTGACTCACACGCGTTACTTACCTGCGGCGAGCCGATGACGTCACCGACATTCTTGTCGGTCTTGTCACGCGTACGATCGTTAAGCTCTTGTACGAGTTCCTTCGCCTGCCTCTCTCCAGTACTATGTATACGGATTCTCGAATGCGCCTCATCGTACTCCGTTCGAACGAACAAAGAAAACCAGCACCTTTGTCACGTGTTTCGTTGCTCGCCGTTTCTGCGTCGTTTCTTCTCCAATCGACCATTCGAACAAAATTTCTCTTCTCTTTTTTCGGTCCAGCCTCTCGTCTGAAACAGCAGGCCGGACGTCGTGCGGCTGGTCCAAGGTGTCCGAGCGGAATCGGAAACTATTTTACCGCTGGAAAATATGCGATCGCTTCGTCGATGTGTCCGTTGACTTGCTCGCAAGAAGGACGTGGAACGAGTGCGATCGATCGAGATAACAGGGGACTCTAAATGATAAGAGCGCAATCTGTGCGAAGCAAATGTGTTGTGCTCGTCGTAACGCGCGTTATCCGACCTGCGATCTCAACGAGGCGGTATTGTTTTAACGAGGAACGATGTTGGCTTAGGCCGCGGAAACCCGAGGATCGATCTACTGCCGTAATTCATCGTTTCTCAAACGTAAACGAATTCTTGAATTGTGCGGAATTGTGAGACTCGAACGATCTCTCCCGCAGAAAATCGACCGTGATGATCGTGAAAAGGAGGGACTCGCCGATCCAACAGGCGGAGACGAGGCGTGCGACGCTTCTGTTACGGACTGCGCGCCTGTATTCTTTCGATTCGGTAACGAACATCCATCGGCAAACAGACGCTGTATCGAGTGGAAATCTTGCCTGAAAAAACATTCGTGTCGCGCCGCATGGGTGCTGCTTTTTCAGCGGTGATCGTTTATTGGAACGATTGTTGGATTGCCTCGAATAACCAAAATCGAATGGAATGCAATGGCCTGCCATTGGGCTGGCAAAGTACATATAGGCTGAGGCAAGATATAGATAACGAGATCGTAAAGTACATAAATCGTGGAGAATCGGTATCGATCGATGTCGCCATATTCGGAGCAAATGCTATTCAATTTTCTAAAAGTCTCTCCATCTTACTATTTACCGACCCTAATGCAAGCTACACAACAACCTCTCGTTTCTTTTCGTAAATAAACAATTAACCTTTAGAAATTGAATTTGTCGTTTTTTTGACAAAATTTAGCGAATATTCGGAATAAAAGCCTGAAGCGCGTTTTGGGGAAGCTGTTTTTAAATTACACTGTATTCGGTATATTGCGATGAATTTCTCTCGTGGCTTGAACCTTTATTCCCTTGGAACAACCAACAAACAGCCAAAGGCTGTAGTGATTTATTTTATGTCAGTATCTATTACAATGTAGCAAAGTAATTAAGGAAGACAATAAACTCCTACTTCTAAACTGTGCTTTAGACCCCTCTTCCATAAATTTAAAACACCTAACGCGTACCTTCTGATGAAATATTTACAAGCCGTGTGTACTAAAACGATCAACACGGACTCTACAACTATACTTCACTGTTAATTGGCCAAAATTTACTACGGACCTTAGTTTGAGGTTTTCATTGAATTTGAAATGTATTAATTCCTGCAGAAATTCTCATTTAATTCGTTTTCGTTTCTCGAATCTCTGTTATTCGAAGAGATAAGACGGAACCTGTGAAACTCGAAGATCTTAACTTTTGCTTGGAAATTGACCGAGATTCCATCGTACGTTCTGCAATTCCCAGTCGATCGAAAGCTGATTAATTTTTATCGCAAACATTTTTTTCTCCGATTACGCAAAGTGGAGATTAATTTTTAGACCACACTGTATACAGATTGGTTACGCTGTTATTTATTCCACGTGTATACAGCGCTTACGCTGCTACAGATACGTATAAATAAATCGGTTCGAAATAAACGTCGGAAAGAATCCGCGTTTAATGGAAACCGCGTTTTTCGACGGAGCGCTGCACATATTTCTGAAAGTGCGTGTACAGCTTTTGGCTCGAACTATGTACGGAACTACAGTTACGATCGAGAGAAAGTTGGAAGAGAAAAATGTGGAAAACGGTGTAATTTTACGAAATTGAATTATAATGGGCAAGAAAAATGTATGCGTAATATAATTACGTGTCTTACGTTTAGTACAGATAAAATATTTGACAGAAATTTTACTTATACTTATATAGGGTGTAACAGAACACCTGCGACTTCGACAGCTGATTGTACGTTTAAACCAACGAAGGAGAAAGTTCATACAAACATATGTCCTATCTGTCTTCGTTTATGAGATATGATCTGTTTTCATTTTGTGTCATCCAGTTACCTTTACCGAAGATGATGAAAATGACATTTCAAGGTAAGTCTGTAGACGTCTTGTCACGCATCCGGTTACGTTCTGAATGGTTGCTGTTGTTTGACGAATTTGTCGAAAAGCTTGCTCCATTCTGGATCATAGCGTTCCAACATTACCAATAGAGTAGAGTTTGCTTTGTTTCCAAATTCATTTTCAAAACACGTCTGTCCGAACCTTTCTCGTTGTTTTTGTATATGGTACAACCAGTTGTTGAAATGAATGTTACATGTTCTGTTATACCTTGCGTGTTCGGGTATCAGTTTTAACCAGTCAGACGAGTATACTAATAAAATTAAAAAGTAAAGCAGTCGTTTCATTACAACTCAATTCTATATTATAAGAGCCACGCATGCTCTGTGTTCGACGAGTATACTCGTCATCGCTTATACGTTTGCGACGCATTCTAGGTACACATTCTTCAAAGTTTTCAAACAGGTCGCAACTGGTTAAATTAATAGAAATTTGAAACTCCGCTGTCGTAGTTAGAGAAACACAGCAGTGGCGAGCAAAGAAGCGGCGGCCGTTGGTGCGCTTACTCACCTGTAGCGTGTGCGTCGCGTTCGATCCGGTTGCTTCCCATCGACCGACCAAACGATGAAAATTAAACATAGAACCGAGGGAAGAGAGGAGTCACGAGATAGCTGGCGCGCTTCGTTTCTCGCGGCTTCTCGACCGATAGCCCCTTGGCCGATGCTCGTAGGGGAGTTGCTACGCTTAATTGTCCCTTGGTCCCTCGGCGCAACGTGAGAACGAGGAATACAAAGGGCTCGGCGTTTGTTCGTGAGAAACGCGTTCGATGCACCGCTTTTGTTGGCTTCGAGCCGTGTACGACTCGCGTGGTCGTCGTCGGTGACCTCGTTAACGTCGCCAGCCCGGTGCATCGGACTCTCGAACCGAAGATCGTTCGGCTCGTTCGTATTCTACGTCTCTTTCCTCGTCTTTATTTTTGCGCCACGTTATAGCGGTAGGAGTTGACCGTTTACCGAAAACGAAGCTTTTACTGTTATAACGTACCGACGACCGGCCGCATACCTGGTCAGTGGCAAACGAAAAAATCAGATTTATGAACGCCTGTTCAGGTATTGAGCTGAGGAGAAACTAGGAATCGCGAAGAAATTGACTAGATGTGCTAACTTAAATTTTCCAGACTGCATGTACAGTGAAATGTTTATTTGAGGTTCCTCGTTGCATATTTTGAGTAAACGCACAGTCAGTCACGCGGTATTGCGTGGTTAATTCGTTGCGCGTTTTATCGGAACTGTGTTACAGCAGGATTGTCGCAATATTTCTATTGTGTTACATCGAAGCTATGTTTTCAGAGTACCGTGCTATAACAAGCACCTGAGCAATACGTTATACACAGGTAGTGTTAGGAAATAATGGTTAAATATTTTTAATTACACGAAGAGAAACAAAGACGTCGATGATAAATAGAACGTTTTAACCAAGGAAGATTTAATTGCTAACAGTGGAAAACTCTCGTTTAACAATTTGACTGCCACGTTGGTTATATACGACCGGCCACGGTGGTCATTGGTGACCGGAGCCCTTCAACTTCTTACAATTGTACAAATTGTACGAAAATTGACAGTTAGGGCATTTTGAATATAACGGATAAATAGAAGATACTTTGAAATAAAAAGTGGCCCGTTGAACGATTAAACATTTTTATCAGAACATGAATAAAAGAAATGAGAACAAATCTTGCATCTAACGGTGCACTGTGTTAAAACACTTTAAACATAAATGTGGCTTATCAATATAATCTGGACAATAGGTGGTCACCTTTTGATCCGATTCTTAGCAATTTTTGATCCTAACTGTTTAACATTTTTTTATACGACTCGGCAAAATTTTCGTGCCAGGTACATTTGCCCTACTTTCTTTTGCATTTCGCGTAGCAATCTTTGTCGAATAAGTATATTTGATGGCTCCGGCGAATGGCACTGTGTGAGATGCGTTGCGAGTGCCATTCTAAAATCTGATACCTTGATTTTTGTTCTTGTTGCTTGTTTATAGAGTATCATCGCGTTTGAAATTGATGCGTTTAACAATAACTCTAGAGCTAAATTTATCTATCACTCGAGGCTTCTTCTATGTGGCGTAAAATATGCTATCATTTGATCCGATAAATCTGCAACACATTTTCCTCTCTTGTAATCTACCACTACCATTGGTTTATCACAAACATAATTCCTTTCGCGGATCTCTACCATTTCAGCCGAATGTTTCCTTGAAATCGTAAAAATAATCATAATACTGTTTACTAATATCTTCTACACGTTTCAACTATATATTGTGCGCGTTTTGCTTATGACAAAATAACGAATGCGAACGGTTTGTTGAAATAAACGAAACCTCGTTGTAATATGTCGCTATCAATTGTTAGCAAGGCGCCACGGTGGTCACCGGTGACCACCAATAAGATAAACGGTCAATTGGGGAAGAATGTTGTCTTAAGTCATCAATTTATTATTACTTTGCCATTATATGCTTTGAATAATAAAAAAGCCCCAGTGGCGTCCTGAGCGAAGCATGTGATTTCGGCGTGGCAGTCAAATTGTTAAAAGTGCCCGCTTTACGATCGTACTACGAACTTTGTCGACGAAGATCCGAAAGCTGATGTGTACGAGTCCTCGAAGATTGAAATGATTTAGATATTTCTCATAATCGTTCGACAGTTTATAACATTCACTGCATGGAATATACCAAAGATGTGAACGAGAGGCAAAGTTGCTCGGAACGTGGAGCGTCGAGTACAAAGTCTTGTCTTGAAATACCTGCACGTGCGTGCAAAACCCAAGGTCCTGATTAAGTGTCCCTTCCCTTACGTTGCAGCAGCGATGCGGCGACCCATCCTCGCGACTGAACTTGTCAAAGTTCTCTTCTCGTTGAAATTAGGTCACCTACAGCAATAAGACGCGTCAGTGCGAAATCCGTTACAGATGGTTTCTAAAACTAAACCAGATTTCAATGTCATTAACATTCTACTTCCACTTTTCTACCTTTCAAAAACGATCTTTCATCGCGAAGCTACTGCGATCTCCGCCCGAAACAGTCGACGACGCGTTCTCTGCGCTCCTCGTCTCAAGGCGAACAACACACGGCACTCTTTCGTCGTATCAACGTCGTTCGAACGAACCATCGACTCATTCAGCACGCGTATAGATTGGATTCGTCGCTAGCATGCTACCTCGAGGTTACAATGATAAAAGTCGAACGATCTCGTGAATTGTCCGTTATGGAAGAAGAGAAAAGGGAGTCGGAGAGAGGGTCAGGAAAGACGATACTCGTGACGCGAGGTGCGCATAGAAGCTTTGCGGAGGCGGTGTCTTCTGGCAGAGCAGCGTAACGAGGTAGAGTAATGGAGATTGGTGTGGACCGTGAGGTGCAGCAAAAGGGGTTGCCCGTTTCTCGTACGTCTAGTAGCTGTCGCGCTCGCGCTATGTAAGATGCGACGGAAACCGCGAGCTAGCGCGGCTGCTCTCGCCATAGCTAGCCAACTTGCCCGTCGACTCATTAACCTAAGTAGCTACCGGAGAAGGCAGAAAGGGAGAGGCACTAGTCAGCCAGTCAACTCTACTGTTCGAAGAACGTGGCTGGACGTGGGGGCTGACGCGATCACCGGAAAGCAGGGCCTAGCTATTGTGAGTCGAGAGGTAACTCTATTACCACCGGAGAGATGTTCGCTAGGAGCCGGACGCGCTGCACTTTGACTCGCTCTCGCATTCCATCGGCCATTTGGAGTATTCGTCGCTTAATGTACGCGCGTTCGGCTGCGATATACGTTCGTCTATTATCGAGATAGAATCGTAGAAATTGCTGGCTGTTATTTTCCTCCGGCTCGCTTCTTTCTTAATTTCTTAATTTCTTTCGGTGGCGTGACTGCACTGAAGCGAGTCTCGCAGGGGCGGCGATAGAGCGCAACTTATACTCCGGTTCAATGGAGTATAAATACGTAGAATCTTCCATTATACCTTCATTTGTACATAGTCACTACTTGTTCCAGATGTTTGATCTTGATATTTTTAGGTAAAAGAGTTTTAAGCTCGTATGAAACGTAAGTGAGCCAGATGGAGGTCAAATGGAGGCTATGTAGAGTGCAAGTACCGTGGTTTAATGGAGTATAACTTACTGTTGTTCGTCGTTGTTCGTTCAAGATATCGAATCTCAATATTTTTAGCGGAAAGCCCGGTTGATATTTTATTTACTTCTTCGTATCGCTTGCACGACGTAAAATATATTCACGTTCAGGCTTCAGCAATAAATGAATATATTTAGTGGGTGAAACGAATCTCTGATTATGTAGCAACGCGGTTCTACTTTTCTAGTGGCATACATAAAAGGATAAATTTGCATAAACATCGGCAACGTCTACTTGGAAGGGAAATCAGCGCCAGCTCAACGTGACGCGCCTCTTCCTGTCATTTTCTCATGATACCAACGTTCGATACGTCTCTATAGAGATATACGTGCGTGTGTGGACGCACCGTGCGCGTCGATCAAAATCCCACGATTTGAAAAGTTAGCAACAGCTAACGATCTTTCGTAGAATCGTAATTTCGTTCGTTTCCAGCTTCCCCTCGGAGGGAAGCCCTTTTCGAAGCGGAGAAAGATACGATCCGTGATTTCATCGTTACGCCTTAGCGCGCCGACCAATTTCCCTCTGTCCTTAATTGAATTTCATCCAATCCGTTTTCCAATTGGAAATTTGCCCGTTTTTACGTATTACTTTCTTTGTTTACCGAGGGAATTCGTTGCTGGCCGTTATTCTTTCCGCTATCGCGTTACCTTTCGCGTCAACGTTCGCCGCCCGTTTTTCGATTCCCTGCGAATCGAAGAGGTAGCTACGGATTAGCAGAGCGTTTTCCTTTTAACACGAGGTGCACGGCGTCGCCTAAGCAGGAAATCGGAGGACGTCCGTATCGACGCCTCGCACAGCGACTGGACGTGCGTTCGCCTCATTATGTAAATACGTTGTCCCTTAAATATTTACCCGCCTTATCTATAGCGTCCACTGACAAACCTTAAGATATGCTCGTTGATAAGCGGAGAATTTCTCGATTCCTTTGTCGTTTTGCTGGCAGAACGTGACGGGAAGTTGGCATAGGCTTCGAACAATCGTCGAATTTCGAATAACAGTGTACTATACAAATAGCGAAAAAATTAGTATCTCTTAAGGAAGCAATTAGAGGCTCCATTCTTCTGGCTTTATTAGTCAAAGATGATTCAACAGTGAAATACGATTATACAGTTCCTGTCGATCGTTTTAGTACACGCAGATTGCGGCTATTTGGACAGAAAGCCGATGCAACGTTGAATACACAAAGCGAGTTAAGTTAATGATTGGTTAAAAATAGACCTTAAATTGTTTAAAAATAGACCGGGTATTTCAATCGCCATCAGTTCTCAAGTTTCGTTTCCTCAGCAACGGGGAGTATCCTACGAACAAACTTTTTTTCACGTTTACGACTTATTTTCGTACGTAGATCAACCTCCCGTTGACTATTCGTCGTCGCTCAGGGAACAGCAATTAGCTGAAAAAAAGCTTGCATGTTCGACGAATTATCAAACTCGATTCTCTCATGAAAAAAAATGTATCTCAAATTTCCGACTTGTCGTTTCACGCAGGTTCATCCTTGCCTCGTTCGTATCATCGATACCGGGACACCCTATATAACCTCGTTACGTTCTCGCGATCAAATATACTCCACTTTTTCGGTATCACTGGGGATCTCCATGGGGAGGTTACGAGGTCGGTCGTTGTACGGGCACAGCTGATCGCGTGGCTGGCACATTCATCGAACACGAACACGAATACTATGCCGTGCTCAGAACCCAGTCGCAACATCGTAGGAATTTCCGATACAGCACGAATAAATTTCTACTATTTTCCAACGCGCTCGTGTTCTAGTTTTCCGCGGCCTGTCGACCGTTCGAGCATTATCGTGCGCTTTAATTACATTC
Organism: Bombus campestris; assembly: GCA_905333015.3. Classification (NCBI taxonomy): domain Eukaryota; kingdom Metazoa; phylum Arthropoda; class Insecta; order Hymenoptera; family Apidae; genus Bombus; species Bombus campestris. The sequence continues at coordinate 11,080,193 of HG995135.1, forward strand.
CCTGTGTAATGGTAATCACGCGTTTCCAGAGGCTATCCGTCGCTGAACGGCTGCGACGCGCGATAAGTGTGTACCGACGCGGCGTTTCGACTTCAAGCAGGACGTCGCGAGTTTTCCAACCGACGAGAAGCTCTCTCCCGCCTTGGGATAATTGGACTCGTCTTGATTTTTCCTCTTCGTTTCTACGTGCAAGGTCTTTGAACGAAGTTGTTCCTGCACGGCTGAGGCGTAAAGTTGGACGCCCTATTGCTGAAACGTGACCCACGAACTACGACACTTTTTTTCCCCTCTCGGAAATCGTGTCCCTAGTTATTAATTATGTGTTCGCACATAAATCACTGCCCGTCGAACAACGATATCGATTTCAGCCGAGCGGCAATTTTTCTGGGTATTTTCCTCCGCGTACCGATTATCAGTAATGTTGATAAAAATTGCCGATGATGGAAGGCGAACGAGAGAAAATTTCGTCGTCGATAATATTAGGTTGTCCGGAAATTGTCTTTATTTCACAAACGTGTTTTTTACAACAATGCACCTTTACAACAATGTCTAATCCAAAGAAAGATTCGTTACGCGCCCCAAACTCTAATGAAAACCCGACATATATATATATATTTTCTATCTTACAATTTATCCACGCGTCTCTTTGCATTCTTATACATCTAATAACCTCAACATGGTTAAACACGTATTGTTGGGTTGCTTCGATCAGTTTCGATCCGCATTTATTTTCCTAACGTTAAAGGATATCTCAAATTGAATTGAATGGGAAAGAAAGAAACGTGGAAAAATTGTTATTCGTTTCGGTTTTATATCGAACGCCCTCCTCAAGTACGTATTAAAGACTTGTTTCGTTTGCTAATAAACGTCAAATCGAGATACAAAAGTTGAAGTAGCTGCGATAGGGTTTGAGAAGAGGAAATCTGGTCGCTATTACTCATCCGTTAATTAACGCGACGAATTAAAACGCGCACGCGCATCGTGTTTCACAGTAAGCAATTTTGCGATTCTACGATATTCTGTACTTTCTGTCGGGAATCGAAGACTTGGGGTTTGTCAGATCGCGTAAATTCGATCGCCGAAGCCGAGGCAATCGCGCCCTATTGCTACGATTCGATCAAACTTTTACAGAGGGGAACCAGCAACTCGCAGGAGCCGTGTTCTCTCCTCCCCTCGCTTTGATCTTTCCATTCGAACGATCTATCCCCGACGCATCGCCGAAAATAACACAGGCCCGTGTTTTTCTCCCTCGTGCGCACAGGGCTGAAGACTATTAAGCACAGCTGTTGCATGATAACCGAGGTACAATGCATTCATGGCTGTTTTTCTTTTTTTCTCTCTCTCTCTCTCTCTCTCTTTTGCTCTTCCTCCGTGTTCCTTTTGAATGGCGCGCTTCTCGTGGTCTGGGATTTTCCAAGTTTCATCCTCGATACAAAAGCGTCGGAACAAAGTGGAAATCGCCGGCTCCGTCTTCCGGAGAATCTACTTTTTCCACGTCGATCCTCTAATCATTTTTTACAAGCTTCTTCCATTTAAGTCTTGCCAGCATTCGCTGTAATTACGCGTAGAGATACTGAAAAGACACTCGATTGTTTATGCAGCGAATTGTTTCCAATTATTGGACATAACACAGGGATATGTATTTGGTCATCCCATAAGTTCGTGCCGACTTTTGTGTATACATTTCATGCGTCGATTTATAAACATACGGCGATAAGGGACCAATGCACTTGAGCTTAGCTGATGGAGAACAGGCTAGAGCAGATTTTCGTGGGTATAAGATCGTGATATAGCGAACACATTGACTTTTAACAGTAAAAAATCATGAGTGAAATGGGTATCCATTTTCGACATCTCGTGTTATATGAATTTCGGAAAGGAAGTTCTGTAACAATTGCCACGAAAAACATATGTGCTGTTTACGGAGAAAATGCGCTTTCATCTCGCACCCGTAGGAAGTGGTTCCAACGTTTTAGAGCTGAGAGTTTCTGTTTAGAAGACGAGGAACGCTGCGGGCGTCCTCCTCGGACAGACGAAGATAAAATTCCGGATCTTGTTGATAAATCACGAAGTTTGACAGTTCAAGAGATGTCAAATGTTCTGAAAATACCTAAGACAACGATTCATAGGTGTTTAAAAAAAATGGGGATGGTGTCAAAGTTGAACGTTTGGGTGCCCCATGAACTTACGGAACGGATCCGTCTCGAACGAACGACAGCGTGCATGTCATTACTTGCGCGTAATAAACACGAGCCATTCCATAAACGCCTGGTAACTGGTGATGAAAAGTGGATGCTTTACGAAAACCCTGAACGGAAACGTAGCTGGTCCCAACGAAATCAGCCACCTCGACGCTGTGCAAAACCAGGGTTACATCCACGTAAAGTTCTTTTGTGTGTATGGTGGGATTATAAAGGAATACTCTATTTTGAACTTTTATCTAGTGGTGATACCATTAATTCAGACAAATATTGCACTCGGTTAGAAAAATTGAGGGAAGCACTAGCTGAAAAACGACCAGGTTTAGCGAATAGGAACAACGTTATCTTCCATCACGACAACGCTAGACCGCGTGTCGCGAAAAGCGTTACAAAAAATTGTGCGAATTTAATTGGGAAATTTTACCACATCCCCCGTATTCCCCAGACATTGCCCCATCCGATTACCACCTGTTCAGAGCATTACAACACTTTTTAGTAGGTAAAAAATTGGAAAATATTGACATTCTCAAAAATAGCTTAGAAAATTATTTTAAAGAAAAACAAGAGAACTTTTATCGAGACGGAATAATGGCCGTACCAGAAAAATGGGAAGAAGTTGTACAACGAGAGGGGGATTACATTTTTTCATGAAACTGAAAGGTATGTAAACGGTCTTAACATATATAACCGGTCGAAAAACGGCACGAACTTATGGGATGACCACGTGATCTTTTCTCACGTATACTTTAATTGTAAGTCGTTTAAACTAATAAGAATAAAATGCAGCGAGTTGCGTCAGGCTGATAAGTTTTAGATAATTAAGTTGACGCAACGTGCACGTCAGTAGCAATGAATGTGTTAAGATGTGAATGGCTCGACTATTGCCGGTCACGCGTACTAGCGAGGATATTTACTTGTTCGTATTAAAGCCACGTTCCGTGGATTCGGGTTCGTTTAGATCCGGTCGCTTACTTCAAAGACGCGGACGTCCCACTCAGAGACACCTTATCTCGTTCCAAAGATAATCTTTAAACATACATTTCTAATTCGAGGGAATTTAACTCGTTCGCACTCTCTGGCTTACTTCCGAACGAATCCTATTCCTTTGTTATTAGAAAGTTTGTTAAGCTCGAGGAAGATAAGAAAGAAGCGATGTGCGAAGAATACGAGTTTTCGTCCCGATGTTATGCTAAGGATTTTCTTGAAGCATTCAAGGTAGATACTTTTCCCGTCGTGACGAAGGGAAGATCGAGATTCGAGGAAGATAAAAAATTCGCGGATTTCAACGGGGCTGCTTGCTTTCATCGCTTTCATTTCAGCGAGAAAAGCACGCTTTCAGATTCGAAAAAATCTTCGGTATAAAATTGAAACGAAAAATATACGCGCACTGGCTATAAGAAGTATATGTACACGCCCCTACTTTCCATTGAAGAGTTTTCTTTTCTATCACATTCTATACGTTTCATTTTCATAGTATCAAATTTGCATAATCGTACGAAAGTACTACTAAATGATATTTTTTTATTTATTTATTCATCTATATTTTTTATATTTATTTTTATAATAAACGCAACGAATATTTTTCTAGACAGTCGTAGCGACTTCTTCGTATTTTCAAGGAACTCCAGATATTCCCAATCCTCGTTTTCTTACGTTACAATTTTCCTCTCTCTCTAAGTCAAAAGATTTCTCGAAAACAAATAAACATTCCAAGGAAATCCTTAAAACATACACCTATGATCAAAGAACACGACAACGATTTCTTTATACTTTCCTCGACCTTCAGGAATTTGATAAGAACAAAAAGAAAACACAGAGTATTGGGTCAAAAAATTAACGAGAGAACGTTTCACTGGATGTCCGTTTGGATCCAATATCCATCTCGTACGTACGTATGCATAAGAATCAGCCCGTCCAGGGTCAAAGGGTTAATCTTTTTCAAGTTCGTTGCGCGATGAGAAGTGATTTGCGAGAATGTGTAGACGCGATAAAAGACGCAGATCGAAGGTTCCGGATGAGCCAACAACGCTGCTCTACCTACTCTGTCTAAAAATATCCCTCGCGTGTGAAGGTGGCTCGATAGAGTTCCTTTCGTTCCCGTGCCCGCACTCGTGCAAAGTTACAACGATATCCGACCGCGATCCGAGATGCCAGCTTTTATAAATTTCTAAACGTTTCTGTCCACTCGATAACATGGCCACTGTGCTACTTACTAATGAAATTACGTGTTGTCAAAAGTAATCGCGTGTCCGGATGCTTTCGACCGGTAGCGTAAATCGTTATTGGGGAACGACAAGTCGAATGCGAGCAAGCGCCTTTGATACGAGGCTGATGCGAGGATAGCGGAGAGTAAAAGCAATATACGTAGACTGGTATATACGACGGGCAACAAAAGCGACGAGGATTGTAGCAGGGCCAGGGGAGATTCGAGCAATAGAACAAAGTGGATTCTCGGTCTATGAGTCATCGGTGCATCGAGAGGTGCATGCGCAGCGCACGCGTGTACGCAGGGTTCCGTGCAAGCGCGAGAAGAGAACATCCAGCTGCTCTGCCGTCTCTCCTGCTCTTCTTCTTTCTCTTTTCGCATCGTTGGCCGTGGAATTGAATCTGAACAAGCCGAGTGCATGGGATAAAGTCATGTGGCGGTGCTGCAACGAGGGTAGGCGATGCTCGAAAGCGAGATAGGTTGGCCGATGTTGGAGAGCAGCAGGGATGCAGGACTCGATTCCCTTCTGCTTGAATCACGTTCTTACATGCTCTTAGCGAGGAAAAGGGGAAAATACGAAGGGAAGGTTGGTTGGTCGGTCGGGTTCCATCGACGATGTTTTTCTCTCATCAGCCTAACGTAAATTAATACAGAAATTATTGGACCGTATAACTGTGAACTAATTGTAAGCAACTTGGAAACCACTTGCCAATACTAAGCGATGATGCGCTATTTGTGAAACATCGCCTATATCCAACGATTCCGCGCGATACATTTCCGCTTTCTCCTTGCAAATGAATATTTCAAATCGATCTTTTAATACGAATATTTGTTCGTTTTTCAGCTAATAGATAGAGAAATAAATGGCACTGATATTACGAGCAAATTCTAGCTTTTGATTTCTATGTGTATTTGCTATGGGATAGTTGCTGACAGGAGTCGTAAGAATATAAAATAGCCTTGCAATCATCGTTGCAAATAAAAATATAAATTTTGCTGCAGACGTTCTTCATGTTCGACGAGATATTTTGCGTCGCTCGTAAATACACAGCGGTGGTTGGAGACAAGCGCGGAGAAAAAGGAGGAAGCAGGCGATTAGTGCGAACCAAATTCAGCTCGTGTTTATTTCACAAGCATCCGTTTGGTGGGAAGTTTGTTGAAATTTAGAGTTTACGAGTGACACTGTTTCTATCGCCGGAATCTCGATATGATCCGACCATGCAGTTAAAGATATGACAGACTAATTATACTTTTCCTATTTCGATAATCCGACGGTAGCTAAATTATTTACGGTTAACGGTAACCTGTCTCCGGTCAACAGTTCCGAACGGTAATGGAAATAACTCGAGGAATTACGATTCTACCGCATCTTACCGCAGGATCGGATGGCGAGGTGGCAAAAGTGTGCGGATTTTAGATCTCGTTGCCAACGGACACAAAAATTTCAACGCATCGTGTTTCTGTATCTCTGAACTAGTATGAAACGCATAATCGCTTATCCGCGAGGTAGCTAGAAACCTTACGAACGATGGCCGCAAACATCGAGACATTCCTATCCTTAAAATTCATCCAATTAATATATTTCGACGTTTCCCTCTTCGGATGCTAATTTATCAGTGAAATGATCGTTCATCGTTGAAATCGTTCATCGGCAGCGAAGTCTGAAATCGAGGAATTTCTTCCTTCACCGGAGACCTAAATTACGCGTTGAAGTAAGCGAGAACCTTGACTTTCCCCGCCGATTAAACACCAAGCGAGAAAAGTTGCGCGTTCGCAAATTACCCCGAGTGAACGAGAAGAGATCTCTTGCTGTTGTTTCTTCGTGACGCGTAAACGAGCAGCGAGGCTCGCGTCAACGAGCGAGTTACCCTAGGCGCTTCGCCGCCGCTGCTGCTGCTTCTGCACCCATCGCCCGCTCCCTCGCTCGGCGCCAGCTAAATATAAACCCACCCCGGTTCTCTTCTTCTCTCTCCTCCTTTTTTCCTTTCCTTTTTCCGAACCTTGTCTCGCCACATCACGCGTACATGTACGCGCAAAGCTCTCTTCCGTTTCCGGCAAAACATGCCGCCGAAGAGAGGGAGAACCTCACCAGCAGCGAGAGTGGAAGGTTTGGGGAAAATTCTATTCGTCGACGGCCACTCGGCTATATTTTCGATGCAACGCGACCAGAGTCCGCTCGCGTTCGATTCGCTTCGTGAATATTTATGGGCTAGTTATATCGAGTAGCAGTTAAATCGGAAATTAGGAGTAATTTCACGGTAATCGACGCGTTCGCTCCGATTCGCTTCGCGGCTGTGGATAGTCGGAGAAGGTAAATTACCGCCGAACGTTCGTGGAAAAAAGTTTGTCGGTTCGCTGGCTGCATCGATGGGGTCGATTGGATTTTTTCGTGCACGTAGGCGATCGTAAGAAGCTTGTGCTTACGAGTGCGAACTTATGAAATTGGGCTGATCGCGCAAGCCTCGAAGTCGCGTCTTTCTACTGACACAGTTTCGCGGTCAACACGGACCGCTGATGGACAACAGTCGCTCCTACTTTGTACATAATCCATTCAAGGCAAAGCAAACTAGCGTATAATAGATGCGTAAACGCAGCAGCGTTATTGTGGAACCTAAACGAAGGAAGTTATTGTTTTTGTCGAGTAACGCAATATTTGTTGCGATAACAAATACATCACGGAAGCTTGCTACGCGAGTAGGAAATGTTTCGAAGCGAAGAATTCTCGTTATTCGAGAGGAGCCAGCTCTTCTTTTTATCGTAGTAATGTAAGGTACTTCGATTCCTTCGAAATTTACGAAGAATCCTACGAATACGAGCGAGTAGCAGAAACGATATGCGGAAGATTCTTGAAATTCTCTCTCGTAATTTCAAACGCGGATTCGACAAACGACTCTAGGCGCGAGATTCACACGACTGTGTATATTAGATTGGCAAGTAAATGATTGGAAATTTTGCCATTGGGTGGTATTCACAAAATCCGCAATCACTTACTTGCCAACTCAATCAATTCGATGACTGCAGTCGAATGAAGATGCGTCGTTACAGGTGTCGGCGAACACTTGCTCGCCTTGTTCTCGTTTGTCATATGTTTGCATATATAGTTGCCAGACACGTTCGTGAAACATAGTTGAAATGTTTACATCGAACGTCCGGCGAAAGTGGTATAACAGATAGAGTGGTTTGTAAAAGCTTTTAGTCGAATAGGTTTTTTCCGCTTGATATCCCAAGGCAGGTACCTGAAGGAAATTTTACCAAATCCCGGGTATAGAGACAAAGAGACAAAGCGAGCGTTAGAGAACGTTGCAATAAATAAACACACTGTTTAGTTCAAACCTGTTAAATCGCCAAAGACCTATCCGAACCGAAACTTTTGCATCTGTGTACAAAACATGTGCGTTGATTTTGAGAACACCTTGCCAGCATTCTTCTATCACTGGCGAGCATATTCGCCGACGAGTATACGCGTCTTTTACTTCACCAGTTTAATCGAATCGAACAACCTCGGACCGTGTCGTTTTCAAGGAAACGATACGGTTCATCCCTATCGTTTTTCTTCCCTTTATGCTCGGTAAACTCGTCGCAGGTATATGCGCATCCGCAGCCATTTTTTTCCATTTTACAACCACGTAGTTATCGGCTATCGCTATTGCTATCGTTACGACCGCGTTATGCCGACCGATCAAATTTTACGTTTACTACGACGCGATATCTTTTCTCTGGCGCGGCTGAGATCGCGAGTAAAGTTCAATCGCACAGGGATTCCCGACTCCTTCCACCTTCCCTTTAAAATGGCCGTTTCATTGTGTTTGCACCTTTGCGATCTGGATCGTAAATTCGCCGCGTTTCGCGTCTTTTCTCGCGATCGATCGTCGTCGAGGTAACGAGGGCGTCTATCGCCGCCGGTGCGTGTCGTTTCGCACCACCAACGATAGCAAGGTTTTTCCTTTAGCTTCCGTTTCCGATGAACCGCGTCCTTCGCCTCATTTACATACCACTTTTTCCATTAACCCATCGCGAACCTGTTTCCAGCGTGAGTCGACGTCGCGTTTCGTACGCGAGGAGTAAGGGGCAAGAAGGAATGTCCACTTTCCATCTTGTGACACGTTTCGCGTGCGAAAAGTCCAACTGCGTACCTGTCGAATCACAATGATCACAGCGGTGGAAATATCTGCACGAGACAGCGTTGAAGCGAGTTGCTTAAAAACGGAGAATGTCCACTGTGTAGTGGGTTAGCGTAAGCATAAAATTAATTGATATTTTACTAACCGCTATTTTTCACGGTGTCTAAATATGGAAGAAACTCCGTTCTGTGAACAATACGGTTCAACTGATCGTTGAATTTGTCGTAGTCTCCGGATTCTCTCCATAAATTTTCCTCGTCCTTTCCTTTGCCTACTCTTCGTAAAATGAGATAAGATATACATTCTCGATATATATTCTCGAAAAAGAAGCTTCATACGAAAAAATTGATTCTATACTCTTCTTACTTTTCATGAGCAGTCGCGTGTTATTTGGCCATACCCTGTATATCCTCTCCTGCAGAAATACGTTACTGGAAATAAAAAAAAAAATTACGGTTTACTTCAGTTTATACGAAAATTCGACTGAATTAAGAAATGAAAACTCGGTTAAAAATATGAAAACGGTGGCGAACTATACGACAACCGACCCGATTACAGTGACCGGCGAAGTCAACGCGAATCGAGCGGAAGAAAATTCGAGAATACCTGCAGCGGATAAGGAAGGGTTAAATCGTACGCTGCGAGAAAACAGGAAGATTAAAGGAAGACAAGGACGAGGCGAGGTCGCAGAGACAAAGTGGCATGAAACGTAATCCGACGGGAAATTAGCTTGGAAAGCGGCGCTTCGCAGCGGTGCTTCCGATAGTTCGTACGCTCCATGATAATTGACGTAACGAGGACGCGCCTCGAGTTCAGGCGAGGGTTGCGTCGGATCGAATCGGTTGCGATCGATTCCGATCAACAGACAGATCGGTATACGCATACTCATTCTCGCGTGATATATTCCCTCGCGACCATAACAACTACTATCTGCGTTAGAACCGCCGCTACTATTACGTTCTAAAGCCACTGGCTATTAAAAAACGAATAAATGGTAGACGTTGGAACAACGCACGCATTTGGAACGCCGACTAACCGCATACTTGGAAATCCCATTTACAATTCTTAACTCGTCGAGTCAAAATTCGACTACGATAATCTACCGTTTGATAGAAAACGATATTTCCTATGGTGTTTACCTATGTCAGTTCCAAGATCTTTATAGCTTGTGTTCTATCTATCGAGCAACGATATCTTTCTCCATGACATAAAGAAAATTCCCAGTAAAAATTCCCAGTTTTTCCTCCCAGAGGAAGAAAGAGATAGCGTGTAGCACTCGAACAACGCAACATCCTTAAACCTGTCGACGTTGGAACGTCCACGGAGAAATCTTTTTTAAACTTTGCAGAAGAATTAATTTTTACCGATTGATGATGATAGAAAGTATTTTTGCTAATATTTCCGCGAAGATAATATAACGTACTGAGATTTCATACCAATTTTGTCCAGAGCAAATATGTTTGTTTTACTATCTAGTTAACACTAAACCTACCGACATTCCATGTATACCTAATCCTACCATGAGCGGTCAAACGACCGATTCAAAAAAACATATGTATCTTAATATAGAAAGAGATTTTAGCCAATTGCAATTGGATAGTAAACAAAATATCTTTCCGGTGCTACGATAAAAACCCGCTCCCCGCTTTTCTATTTAGAAAGTTTTATTTACCTTTATGTATTTTCAGCACTTTTTTTACGAATTACAGCATTTTGTATCGCACATTTTCCACGTACGTATTTTTTACATTTTATACAAATTTTGTTAGTCTTATCGACTTTACAAGATCTTATTTGACAAGATTTCCGTCCAGAAGAGCCTGTAGCTGTGTTTATTATCGTTTTTGACGAACATTCTCTGCTTAGCTGTCTCTCCTTCCGATATTCGGCAGTTTCAATATAACAGTTTCAATCCCTTCCTCATTTTCACTTTCGGAACTAACTGTAAATCTCTTTCTTTTTTGTCCTCTTCGTATATTCAAAATATTCTCTTCGTCCGTATCGCTGTCAAATAAGTCACAATTATTTTCTGCCCTATCATTATCAAAATCGGAAACTTCTTGGTCATCTTCCGAACAACCCTCGTCGATATTATTTATTTCGTCTAATAAATTGATATTCCTCGAATGTCTCGACATTTTTGGGGATGAATATACAAATGATAAAGTAAAAAGTAAGAACTAAAATATAAAAATATAAATCAAACGGGGCAAAAACATTGAGACCAGAAATAAAAAAAATTGTAAATCATACCGCAAAATATTGTTAGCTCCGTTGACTTTGTCGAAACTGTCGCTTATACCGCGTAATAATTTCTATAATACACCGTGAAATTTTGATGCTCTCTGTTCGGATCGCAAGACCGTATTGTCGTATAAAGAACGCTATGCGTTTGTTCCAATCGCGCGTTTGTCTACACCGTAGATCCACGATTCCATCGTAGACTCGTAAAACAATTTGAGAAGTGCGCTTTCCGAAGAATATAGTCGAAAATAACATGAATTTTTCAAATGGTCGAATGACCGTTCGTGGTAGACTAGACATGCTATAAATTTTTTTCGGAGAGTAAACGATAAAGAAAGTTGTGAATATTGAAAAATGAGTTGTATGTATATTATAAGAAAAGTGAATAAGCTACATGGCGATACAGTAACGTTGTATACGAGAAATTCTAAAGGAAATTTCAAAAACGATCATTTGACCGCGCATGGTAGGTTTAGTGTTAATTAATAATTTGCAAAGTGCATAGAATATCGAGCGCGAAGGGGATTTAGAAAGAAATACAGCGTATTTAGAACCACGTATTTCAGATGCGTATTTTTCAAGAATTAACCGTATTGGTAAAAGCAAACTCGCAGCTGCAAGAGGAAAAAATTAAGTCGACTTTAATTTGGAGATTTCCACGGATAATATCCAGTTAAAATGTACGTACATTTTGGTCGCAACATAATCTGTGAAGAAGCGATGTAATATTTTAGACATATTAAAAATTACGTTGACAATCCGATCGATTTTCCACATTGTTACGCGGATAAAGCGTATCTCGTCCGTAAAGCGTATAGAAAACGTAGAAGGATTTTCAATGGCAGCTTTCACCACCCTTTTTAAATAGATTGGTAATTGTTTCAGTTCTCTGTGAAAGGAGAAGGTCTGTGTACAGTTGGAGTTCGCCAGGTTCAAATCTGCGTTATTCAAAGGTCAACAGTAGCGTTCGCTATCAGCAGCGGTGCTTATCTTTCGCAGTAGCGCGCTCCGATTTGATTTGTCTCCTTCATTTTCTTCTTTTTCCTTTTTTTTTTTTTTTTTCGTTTTACCAGACTCTTGCCTCTATATCCGCCACCGAAAAGACTCTTTTTCGACGTTGCAGTCTCTGACCGAGAAACCGACCCACTTAAGACGATCGATCGCTGGACGCGCTTCGTCCATTGTCCTCGAGGGCCAAACATATTCGACGATGAACGAATGGAGCTTATAGAGAAGAGTAGCACGATTGGAAAACGCGTCAAGCTCTAATTCGACGATCAGGCCAACACGCTGTTCCGTCGATCTTTCGATCGAACAGTGAAAACGAGCGAAATTACCTTTCGATAAATATACACCGCAGTTCTTTATGATGTAAATTCAGCTTTTTGTTTCGTGGATTTATAATGTGAACGATCGTATTTATACATGAAATTTTCTTTATTCGTATAATAAATATCAAAACAGGACGAATTTGTGTTGCAACGTAATAATTAGTGAATCGTTGGCCCTGTGTATGCATTATATTTATTATACGAAACTTCCTTAATTCGTGCGATAAATACAATGACAGTGCGAATTTATGTTAGAAACTTTCGTGTAATAAATATAATCATTCGTATAACGAATATAAAAACTAAATATCATATTATATTATAACTAACTGCACTATTACATTATATACTATTAATTATTAAACGTACGAAATCTCTTGAATCCAATACGATGCGTATAAAAACAACGCTAATTTACGTTACAGCCTAATAATTAACGCATTGTTTGCGTTTTTGAAATCGCCTCAATTTTCATCGACGCGCACACGCCCGTGCCTATACATATGCAAATGTGGCCGATGCTATTATCATAAGGGAGGAGGAGGCGCCTCGGAATTAATTCGAATGGAAATACAGTATTGCTCGCTTAATAAGCCTCGTTTTCACACCGCTTAGTAGACAGGATCGGTCATCTAATTTCTCCAACTGTTTCTCACGGCCGAACGAAAAATCGATAAACAACGCGTGGGCAATGCCTACTAAAAACCGAGCTGATCGATCGAAAATGGAAAGCGGGTCATCGATCGTGCCAATTCCATGCTGCGTATATCAGGTTCGATCCATAGGCCCAGACTACACGTACAAAACTAAGTACATCGGAGAAGTAGACTAAAAACCGTGGGAAAGAGATGAGATGGTCGCATCTTTCATGAGTTTCAAACTTATTTAACTCGCGAGCGCGACTAAGAGTAAAAGAAGGAGGCTCGCGTAGCAATTTCTCGCTCGTAGAAAACAATGAACTATAAGAAGATAACGAAAGAAAAGGGATGGAAAGAAACGTACACAAGGACCGCGCGCGGAGACGCGATAAGCGCGCTGAAACTTTCTACTTGGCCAGATTGCCATTGTTTTTCGTCGGTTTCCCAAGTAGGGCGAATGTACGTGGCAGAGACGGGGTTCGTCGCCTACGAATTGTCGATCGCAATCGAGATACGCGCGACGCATTTCGTGGAAGGAAAACAGATGGGGTTGTGGCGGTACGTACGGCAGAGCGCGTGACCGTTGCAGAGGGTGCGAGCCGAATTGTACAGCGTAGGGCCGTAAAGGCGGAATTTCCTGCGGATAAGCATCTAAACTGTTCTCCTTAGTTTAACGTTACAACTGCGCCTCTTTCGTCTCAATCTAAATATGTTGTGCACGATTAATTAAAATGAAACGTTCCACTGTGCATCAGAATAGTGTGCTGCGGCAATTACGTTGTCAAATTAAACAAAGAAAAAAGGGAGGTTCTCGTGTTGATCTTGAATATAATTACAATTAATTATTGGTTTTAGTATATGTATGTCGGGTTGTCATTAGAGATTGTGACGGAATTTGACAAGTAACCGTGGTAATTAGATACTCGGGATGCGAATGGCGATGATCTTAGACTCGATAACGAATCCTCGGTCAACGGGATGACAAATGCGATATTGAACTTGACACACGTGTTCCCTGTACTAGTCGAACTTATCGGATTGAACCTCGGTCCAAGTGGAACTGCCCTTATATACTCCTCTTCGTATCTCTCCGTATCCCTCAGGTGAATCCCTGTTTTAAGGAGAGTTATTCAATTACTTTATACCTCTGTTAGGTACACATTCCTCCCGTGACCGCGGCTACATTCAGTGACCCATTATGTCACTTTGAGCCCAAGCCCACTGTCATAAATCTCGGATAATTATCATTAGCTTAGCTCATGAACAGCTATTTCTCAGTTTTATTGTTTAAGTACGGCCATAATAAAAAGTCTGGACTAAAGTATTTGGGACTCTCCCAAACATTCCGAAAGGAAGGCTCCGTTGTCCTTTCATCTCCGGCATGTGGGGGCACTCGACAGTCAAAACATCACCACTCGACACTAATTAGTCTCGGGCGACGGCAGCGCAGTGGTTAGCGCCTTAGGTTACGAACGTTCGGAACTCGGGTTCAAATCCCGGCGACCGGAGTCTGATATTTTCTTCCGCGATACAAAAATGAGAAGAAAAGCGGCACTACCCCCCGCAGCGACCTCTACTACCAGCAGCTACATCCTATCACGGCCTAAACACCACCACACACCTCTACATATATATACATCTAGTAACGTACAGATGGTGTTTGTTTTATTCTCTAGAGCAAGGACAAGAAAGGATGGTTTATTGAGAGTTAAGTTCAAGTTTATTCGTCTAAGTAATACTCAACATAAAGCTGACTACAACCGTCGTACGTCTTAAACTCGGCTTCCAGCTTCTCAACTGATTTAACTCAAACTGCTCCACTCAGCTGCTACTCCACAACTCGACTGCTCAACTGCTCTGCTCGACTCGACTGCTTCACGTCTTCCGTCTAACTCGACTGCCTAACGTCTTCTCTCTAACTCCCTGATGTGCCTGACCCATTCCCAGGTAGATCCCCTTGAATTACCTCAATGTTGTAATGGGTCACGGGTATGGCCCATTGGCAGGCACGTTCCTTTTCCCGATATTACATACATGTATTGTAATCCTGTAAGGAAAGCAATATATCTACCATATGGGGAAACACATTTTGACCAACGAGTAATATGTGTGTGGAAACGAAGCATTGTGGTCCATATATATATATATGATAAGTCGATATGTATTTCCCATATGGTGATTCGTGTATCGCCACGACGATTATGAATCTTAAACGATTTATTGTTTTCGATTTGTATTAGTATGGGTGCCTCGGTGAAAGGGATAAAGCAAAATGATCGACACGAGTAAGTAAAATATATGGCGAGTGAAGAGAAACGAGGCTCTTAGATATCTTGCGCTTATAAAGCGTGGTAGGAAAAATCTTCTGAGAGGAAAGTTGCATTATTTTAAGGATGCGCGTGCAGCGGTGGAAGGAATCTATTCTAAAGGCAATTTTTTTAATGAAATCCCAACATCATTGGGTATTTTTTAAACGGAGTTATATATTTTGTTATTTATGAATCGATGAGGTTTTTCATCCTCTACTCACTGCCTGTCAGAAAATAATTAATTTCAAAGATATTTCAATTTTGTTAAATTTAATACACGCGAGGCAAGGGAAATCTCTCGTGCGCGAACATTCACGGAATTAACCATCCGACTACAACTTTATTTTTATTGACGTCGTCTGCATATTGCATATACCGGATCGCTTAAATCTATGCGGTATTTTTACGTGTTCGCAGTTGAAAATACCCCCAACATTCTGGAACGCTCTTTCGAATTTCTAAAGTATCGTTCAATAACTTTGAGCAAAGTAAAGTTCAGACGAAGAATTAATTAAAATTGATGCTGGTGCAGAAACCAATGCAGTACACAAATGATCGAAGCTAACACTGGAAACACAATAACGTGAAACGCTTACGAGATAGTCAGTTGGAAATATATGCCATTAAACTTTCATCCGCATCAAAAGGAAACAGAGGTTTCTTTGACATTTCATAAATATGATCGAAGGACATCACAATGCGCGTGCATTTGAAAATAAAACAGAATCATGTTCCTTTATCGAACGGGCACAAATGTATCTGAAACACGAGTATCCGATACTGGTAGGAAATGCCGCTTTCAGGGCATGGTGCGGTGCGTGCATCCTCGAGTTTTGGGGTTCGAATAGGCTTGTATTTGGACGGCGAACACCCCACGGGAAACAGCAGGGGTTCTTCCCCTCTTGTTCTCCCGAATCAGGATTCTGCGGGGCGTAACAGCGTGTTGCAGTCTGTTTTACGATATTAAATCATACTGTCGCTGCCTATCTGCCCTTGTGGCCATTTACATGACTTATTTATTTGAATTTTACAATTTGTCCAGAAGGACATTTGGTAAAATGTTATAACTTGAAAAATATAGCATGTGGATGGTTACCCCCAGCGGGGTTTCATCTTCCAAGTTGTTTATTGTATTTCTATTGCGAGGTCTGCGGGATGCTTCTTCTTCAGTCTTCTTTCTATTGCGGTTTCATTTGTTTCTGCAACTAGCTGGTTTGGGCGTGTTGCGAGTCTTTCTTTGTACTTTTTTGCCTATCTAGCGATTTCCTCTTTGACTGTTGGAATTTTTAAATCTTTTCGGATATCTTCATTTCTGACGTACCATGGAGCGTTGACTATTGTTCTGAGAATTTTGGATTGCACAGACTCCATTTTGCTTATATGGCTCTTTGCTGCTGTTCCCCATAACACGTTGCTGTTCCCCATAACACGTTGCTGTTCCCTGTCTGAGTTTCCATCGCGTAAAATTCATTTGCCAAGAAGAAGCCGCGAGTTAGCAGGAAACGCGAGGCACGAAGCCAAATTCGAAGGGAGACAATAGGGTGGTGGTCGGCTATCCTGTCCACGAACCGGCGACGCCCACCGACTAGCAAATTGATTCCATTTGCATAGCATACGTCCGTTCCAAAGGTCGTGACGCAACGCGTCGCGACGCTCACCGTCGCGCGTTCTAGGTGTTGGTTACTGGCAGCTGGGAACGATGTGGCGCGGTTGTAAATTAAAGCTTCGGAAGGGGTGAAGCATCGACGCAACCGCATCGAGGACCATATGCGTTTCGTACAGGCAATTTCAATTTTCGATCGCAAAGATTACTCGTAAACTGATATTCCGTTTGCCAGCTATTAGTTTTACGTGGTGTCGAGTTGCTTTAGGTGATTTTAACGGGATCTGATATCGCGTTCTTGTTTCTTTCAGTTGATATTCGAATTGCTTTATGAAAAGATGGCTGGTAAGACGAATCGATAATTAAAGCGTCCCTCGAGAAACTTTGCTCTCGTTATATTCACAAAACGAATAGGAAAATGGGAAATACCCTGGTCACCTACTTATACATTACGTTTATGCCATAGAGGTACATTTTATTAGATCGTCTGAAAAGTTTCTTTCGTTTTATAAGGAAATAATGGATGCACAACATTTTCTGTTTTGTATTATTTTATCGAATTACGTATGATCCATTTTGTTTTATCAAAATAAAAATCACAACGTTCGACATGTTTGTATAAGGATGCATCGTTATAAAAGACATATCCGCTGTTACGTTTCTATTTCTATTGTTCGGTTTACGTTAGCGTTAATTTTGAAATTCGGGTAAATAGTAGTTGCTGCCACCAGAAACAATCTAAGGATTGCTTCGATTAGAATTTTTTGTTGTCGTTATCGTTTTCGATGATCCCGAATTGTCGTGTTCCTTAGTAATTCTGTCGACAATTAAATATCGGTGGGTAGCGTTGACCGATGTTCGACGCGATTACCAACTAAACTCCACGTTTCGGCTAACCCGCTACGCGCAGGATTACTGGCACGGGAGAGGATCAAAGTTGGCGAAAATAAATGCTCGTTTAATCTAATTATATTGTAAAACAAATATTTTCCACAACAAGAGTTTATTCTGATTTTGATTGGTTATTAACAGAATTATTTAGAATATTCGAATTTACAATCGTTCGCGGTACGCTTTACTAATTACAAGATTTGAATTTAAGCGATTTTCGATAATTTACAAATTGACAAATACAAGCACGTCGATTAACAAAAACTGACAAGAACGGAGAATTAAATGAAACAGAGAATTAAATGAAACAGAGAATTAAAACTAAAGAACTAAAGAATTAAGGGACTTAGGAACTAAGAGCTAAGGAACTAAAGAACTAAAGAATCGAAAGTCAAAGTAACTGAAATATTAAGACCTCGAGGGATTGAGAGCTAATCGCTATAAACCAAGAAATTACTTGCCAAAAGCTGAGGAACTGATCACCAAGAACCAAGGAATCAATCACCAAGCACCGAGCAACTAATCGCACAGAACTAAGCAATTATCTGAATAATGAACAACGAGTAATAATCTGAATAATAATCATCACGATCTGAATGATAACTAACTGAAGAATAACGATGATCCTACTTCCAACTTGCTACGTTTGTTTATAGTCGGCTCCATCGCAGAAGAGGGGGCGGGGGGCGTCATGTGGCGGTTCGCGAAGCTCGAATTCGGTTTCTAACCAATTTGTTAAATTATTTCGAATTGAAACGCCGTCTCGCGCTATTGGTAGGTTTTAGCCTTTGTTACGGCACGTGCGCAGCGCGAGACGTGACACCGCAAAAGAAAGACACTTTTCCAACAACCTAATACTTTGTTATAGTCTTCCTCTAAGAAAGATTCTTAGTTACAGGTTTCTGTGTTCGAAACACGCAAACTTCATTTTCTATCTACTTGATGATCACGGCGATATTTCAACCGCTGTACTCGCCACGATCGTTCCATTTCGTACTGCATATTCCAGCACCTTTTGTTTCACTGTGCTAGCACAGGGTTCCGAGTATTCCACGCATTTCGCCGATGCGGAATAAACGCGCGCGGATTACGACGTAGACAAACGATAAAAACGAGACAATTTATATTCGACGGGCCGTTGGCGAGCAAAAGCCACACGTACGCACGCTTTACGTACAGCAGTGGATTGTGGGTCGGAAAAAGAGCGTTTATCGTTCGGCATCTCTTTGAATTACGAGCTGAATGTTCGCTCGCGGTACGTGCGCGTGGTCCGTTTACGAGATCGCGATATTCCGCCACGAATCTTTGTTGCGCGACAAAATGCAAATGAAATTTTGTTTCGTTTTATAGGTACGCGCCGCGATACCGCGCGTATCGTCGCGTTCAGATTTAATCTTCGCAACGACAAATCCGTCCGGCGGGAAACAATTTGCTTGTCCGATCGTTGCGCGCCAAACCAAATTACCGTCTTCCAAAAACAGCTCCGACAAACTGTTTCGACTTTCACCTTTACGTGTCCGTGCAATGCACGTCTGTACGTTATCGTTCGCAAGACACTTGCGCTCTTTGATCGGTTTAAGTTCGCGCAAGAAAATCTCGCGGATGTTCTAATTACTCGTAGTAGCCAGAAGGTTTTTATATGTCGGATTCACGCTTGGATTAGGGTTGTGGGCGTCCAAGGAGTCTGCGCTTGGATTAGACATTGGTGCGGTACAACGCGGGTGTAGTATAGTAGGATAACTGGTTTGTTACAAAGATAACAAGTATTCTTGGTGGTTAGACGCTCGCGACACTAATGACAATGGTCTCGCGTTCGATAACGAATCCACGGTCAACGGGATGACAAAATGCAATATTGAACTCGGCACACGCTTCGATCTCGTCGAACTCAACTGTACTGAACAGAACTGAACCGCAGTCAAAATCAAACTGCCCTTATATACTCCTCTTCGTATCTCTCCATATCCCTCAGCTCAACCCCTGTTTTTAATGAGAGTAATTTAATTACTTCGTACCTCTGTTAGGTACACGTCCCTCCCGTGACCGCGGCTACGTTCAGTGCCCCGTTATGTCACTTCGAGCCCAAGCCCGCTGTCATAAATCTCGGATATTCGACTTAGCTCACGAACAGCTATTTCTCGGTTTTATCGTTTAAGTACGGCTGCAATAAAAAGTCTGGACTAAAGTATTTGGGACTATCCCAAAGATTCCGAAAGGAAGGCTCCGATGTCCTTTTATCTCCGACATATATTTTCATTTTCTTCGAGAATCCTCTCAATGATGAATATACCTGATTTATAACTCCTCCTTTTTTAACGCGGCTAATGGTAAAATCGACGATAGAAAAGTATTTAACGGACGGTACTGTCCTGGCATATTGCAACTTCTCAAGAGCGAGATACGGAGCGAGATAATAGACGATACATGGAACGTTATAAATTAACAATAGCGCGTGAGAAGCGGCATTAATCTCACTAGAGAGATAAAAGACGCGGCAAGCTTCCAGTATCTCGGCATATTTTGTGAAATAAGAGAATATTAACCAGATAGCAGGTGAAATGATAATTTTTGACCGAAAGTACCGACTCTGTTTACAGTCCGTCGGCGGTCAGCTTTGTTCCTTTTCATCCTTTTGTTCCGCGCTCGCAAACAGCTAACGAACGAGCCAATATGAACGCGGTTTAGCGATGGAAGGGACACGACCGTGCATCTGGCGTAGAATTTTTCATTTAGAAAATGTTTATCTTCTTTTCTCTAAATGCCCTGATACTTATCACGGGGCCGTGTTCCACCTTCTCTCCCTGTGGCCCTCAATTTCCATTGACAGTTCGATAACGAAGTTTCAACCCTGCGGATCGATTGCGCTTGATCTGACGGATACATTTTCCAATTCATAATTGTTCATCGTCTATGTTTAAATCGATAATTGCTTAGTTTCTATACGTAAATATACCTGTAGATTTTATTTTCTATTAATTTTACAAACTTTTCGTATATTTATACGACCCTTTCGCAAGAATAAACACCACGGCGTAGATTTTCAGCTGCTGTATCTTTCGGATCTTTCGGATCACCGCAACTTCCGAGGATAGTTTCACGACCTCGATCTCCGCAGAGTTGAAACATGGAATACATAATTTATCCTCACGGCTATATAAGCTTTAAGAGTACCTACTCTTCCGTCGTACGACGTTCGACCTCCACGGTGAAAGGGTTAATCTGTAGCGAAGATATCAAGACGACGCACCGCGTGCGTCGCTAGCAGCGACCACGTTGAACGGGCGCGGTACAGTCTGTCACACAAGAGCGTGTCTGCGATATCTGCGAAACCTGACACCTAATCAGAATGAGATAAAAAGAATGTAAACAAACGAAAACTTCTCTAATACGCGTTGCTGAATACCTTTCAGTTTCATTTGAAACAGTGAAAGGAACAGAGCTTTTTAATATGAGTGCCGCGTACGCGAAACGTCGAAAATCGTCTGGCATGGGCGAATGAAAACAGAGATCGTGATTGGAGTAATATAATATTCACCGATGAATCTTCGTTTTGGGCATGGTGTCCTATTAGGCAAGCTGAGAGGAAGACGTATCACAAAAATAAGAACACTTGTACATCACATTCGAAAGATATGGAGGTCGTTACCAGAATCCTACGCTCAAAAATTAGTCGAGAGTATGCCGAAACGATGTCAAGCTATAATCGCTAATGGAGGAGATTGGACACCCTACTGTAATAGCGTATTAGTGTTTTAGATGTAGATTCAATTCATATAAATTTTTTTACAAATATATAAATATTTACAGAAATATCGCAGACACGCTCTTGTGTGACAGACTGTACAACGCGAGGTCGCGGCAAGAAAATGAAAAGCCTGATCCACGATATCGAATCGCAGGTCTCGACCAGAGCTGAATCGAAACGGGAGGGGCGTAATTCCCGTACCTCGTTACCAACCCCCTCGGTCCTTCTTCCGGTCGAAGGAACGGCCGTGTATTGTGTTACGAATATCGTTAAGCCGACTTGAATGGTACAGGAAGGGTCGTTCTGATTTCTGGTTGCCGCGTTTCATAGAATCTCCTTTAATTCCGTTCCCCATATTCTTCTCCCGCAACCTATCGCATCCTTCGTCTCTCCTTCTCTCCTACTTGGCCTGCAAAGCGACACAACGAAAACGTCGTCGCCACTAAATGGCACTGGAGAGAGAAAGAGAGAGAGAGAGAGAGAGAGAGAAAAGAGGTTCTTCATCGACTGGCGGCTTGCACAGAGCGCGAAATTTCATTGTAGCGGGATACTCGACGCACGCAAACGTCGCAAACAAACAACGTTATCGCGATGTACACAACTGCAAGCGCAACGAAGTTACAGAGTTGGCGATTCAACGCGACCATCCTTTCGGATAAACGACAAGTTTTGCGCCTGTAAAAGCTCCGCTGAAACCGACCACGCGATGATACGCTGCAGAGATGCAACATGCGGGTAGTTGTTCGAACAAATGTACACGGCCCCAAGCTTATCCACTCGACGCTCCGTGTAACGTGATTTCTTTCGACTCGGAGATTCTGTCGATCATCGGGCTTTTAGCAGCCTGTGCTTCTTCTTTTTTTTTTTTTTTTAATCGTGCACGCTAATACTACCGGTAATGGCGTACACGGTTTACAGTGGCGCTCCTTCAGATTCCAATAAATCGGACTGCAATTCTCGTGGAGCAAGTGGGTGGAATAATTCCGGAAAGAAGCAGCGAGAAAGGCAGAATATTAACTCCATGGCTATTTACTGTCTCTAGATCGCCAGTAGATGGCTAATAGGCTGCTAATAGATTTTAATTACGTCCAGCCTGAGACGTTAAATAGCAAGCAACGACGAGGATCGCTCGAAACAATCGTATCGAAATTTCATCCAGTACGTTGTACTTGCTCGTGTAGCAAGAGTTTCGCCCTCTTTTTTCTACCCTTCGAACGCGTTCGCGTCCGAACGTAACGACAGACGCAGAGGCTGTTTCGACCATGTTCTCGCCTATTCGACAATCCTATTTATCAGTCAAACCCCCCATCCCGTTGTCGCAAGCTCGCCCCTTACAGTCGACGCGATTCAAACTCTTCTGGCGAAATTAAATTGCGCGCTTCCGTTGCCACCCTTCTTTCCAACCTTGCAAATCACTCGCGCCACTTTCTCCCGTCTTTACTCGCCTCGCGTTGCGCCGATGAAAACCCATTAGCGCTCCTTTTACGAGTACGATCATCGAATTACATCGTTAGCTCGTTCGGTCCTCTCCCCCTTTGATAACTCGGTCGAAAAATGTTACAGCGTTTCGCGTGGCTCTGGTCTAGTCGATCGATCGCGAGGACGATGTGGCTCGATCAGCGAATTAAAGCGGGCCAGTGACAAAGTTTTTGCGGGTCATCGTACGTTCCACTGCGGTAGAATTGATACTGCCTGGGAAAAACGCGTCGTGTCGCACTTTCACGCGATTATAGACCATAATGGAATCTGTATTTGATGTGATCGAATATCGCATGGAAACTAATTGTTGGGAAATTTATTGCTTGTAATACAATTCTCGCCGCTAATTATCACGTACGAGACCAGAGAGCCTGTTCTTTCGTCCAGTCGCGGGGAGACGCGATCGCGTTGAAGCGCGTCAACGGGAGTCGTAAATTCCCGTTACGATTATGACAATCGACACCACGAACAGGTCGATCCTCTTATTTCTTGTGGGATAACAGGGGTATTTATTGTGGAATAAAACTATAGTCTACAGTTCTATAATATCTGTATTTTTAACAAATCATGTTAAAACAAATCATGTAACAAAATCATAACATGTATTTTTATATCATTAGGTGGTAATGAATCGGTTAACCTTGTGTCAGGATCAGATCTTTCACGTTGAAAATCGTTTAGAATTAGTGACAGGTAACGACAAGACTTTAGACAGCTGTATTTAAAACACGCTAGAGATACGAGCATGCGTGGTTTCATTCCGAAATAACGCAATCTAATAACTCGTGTTGTTAGATCGTATTGTTAGATAACAACGCGTGCAACGAACGACTGTCGCGATGAAGCGCGTTATCTCGAATTGCTTCGTCATCTTCTGTACGATACAAACCAATGAGATGTCGCTGCAGAGAGACCGTATTTCCGTTTAATCGTCGGCTTTTTTGCGGACAGTCAATGCGTATCGGTCGTCGTCTCGTCTCGGTTCGGTGGAAACGAGCTTGACCACTCGTGGGAATTCTCACGAGCATAAATTATCGTAAGTTGACGCGGGAAATTGCATGTCTCGCAAATTTCGAACGTATGCCCATCCAAGCCGAAATCGGCCGATGTTGAACATACGCGTATCTCGTTACTTGCATCGCTAGCCAAGCGTAGATTCGCATGCGTGTTTGGATATCTATGGTAAAAAGCAGATCTACATGCGAATCTATGAATATAATATCATGAACCACTGTTTCAATACTGCGCTCACATATCGTATCGGTTTGTCGCGGATTTGCGTAAAGCAAGAATGGAAATTCGACAGGATGAGCCGCCAGCGTTAAAGGGTTAGGCCATCTTTAGTTGGTTAAATTTGTCACGATCTTTCGCAATCTTTTCTTGCGAAAGAATTACGGAAGAAGTTGGAACGAGTGTCGTAAAATAATTCAAAATAATTGTGTATTTTTTTTATTCCTTTCATACTTATTTCTTTTTCTCTCGCTTGTTTAATTTGAACAATTTTTAATGTAGATTACTGTCTCACGGTTCGAGGTAAAGAACGATCCCAAATACTAGTTTCTACGTAACGTTTACTAGGAAAGTACGCAGGATTTAAAAGAGAAACTTTGATTTTCGTAGAAACTGTAAAAAATGTCTCTTGAACGAAAAGTTTCACTTTTCGTAAAGCGTGTTCTCGAAAATGCGATATTTAAACACGGTGGCGCACGTTTCTTCTACAATTTTCATCCGATTCGCTTCAAATTTCACACGCAATCTTCCTTTTTGCATAATGCGCGGAAGCAGGAATTTTTCCACGAAAAATGGAACTTTCTGTTCGAGAGCGTACAGCTTGCGGAAATATCAACATTCTTTTAAAGATTCTGCGTACTCCTCTGGTAAATGTCACGTAGAAATTAGAAATATGTGCTTTTATTCTTCAATTGAAACCGCGGGATTCGTAATCTATGCCACCGTGAACAATTCCTGCTGCATTAATAAAATCCCAGTCCAACCATCTTACAAAAGAAGAAAAAAGAAGGAAAACACACTGTTTCTTAAGACTTGTATCACGATGGTTATATTCCAAATTTTTCTTTAATTTCATCCATTTACAAGATAAAGTCGCAAGAGATGGTCGTAACTTTAACCAACTTAAAGTGGCCTTAAGATGAGGTTTTCTTACATGGAGAACCGTTGAAAATCAAAAGCACATACCAAGTACGTACGTACTGACAGAGATTAGTTCTCTGTAGAAAATTCTTTAAAAATGTCTGAAAAGCACGATCCTTTGCACAATTCTTTTCTAGGACATGTAACTTTCAAAATATGAACACATCGGCAACATCGATTCCAATCATCGTTACAACAATTACGTACCTTTTAGTTGGAATAAAAATGATCGGTTAACTTTTACAGAATTTTGCAGGAAAATGCAAATATTTTCGTTCGTCGTTGCATACACTTGTTCGGTGTATCGCGATCAAGACGACATCGTAAAATATCGTATCGTAAAACGAAAAAGATAGAAAGAATATCACAAGAACGTCCATCTTGGTTAACATCAAACATGTCCGCTGGCATACGGTGTTCGCGCACAGATTTTTTCCTATTTGGTGTCTCGCCACCGTTGGCCACAAAAGTTCATTAAAAGGGCAACCGACTCATTTTAACACCTAGCTAACCTATACGCTGTCCATCGCGCATTTTTTCAAGTATCGACGACTAATATTCACTACTTAAAAGACGAAGAAGTCTAAAAATTATTTGAGCGGTTAATTATATTTTGCGGTAATAATTTTATTTAACGATTTCACATATTGTTTGTACAAAACATCAAATTAAAAGTATACAAAAATATAGGTAAAATTAAAAACACCAAAGATGATTAAAGATAAATAACACGAGTTGAACGTGAAATTAAAAATTCATAATTCATTTGAATATTTCTTTACACTGTGGTATCGTTCGATTATAACTTTATTTAGTCACAACCGATAGTGTAACTTTTTAATTAATTTATAACACCACTAAATTGCTGTATTTTATTATATATTGTACTTTATGAAAGCAGAAAAAGTGCCGCAATTAATTGTCAACAACTCCAGGTAAACAATAACTAATAATGTTGAGAATTGTAGATCTGAATTGCCGAAATAAAAATAAAGGAACACTAATGTTACGACCGTTCGCGGAGAGACGCGATCGCGAGGAAATGCGTCAACGAGAGGCATTTTCGCTTCGATTCTGATAGTCGACGCCGCGAACCAGTCATTCCCCTGTTTCGATTAGGAAAACATAAGTAGTTCAAATGACTGTAACACTGAATTAATAGGGTCAATATAAGCTTTTATTTTTAACGATGTTTAAAATTATAATTAACACGTTACAAATGATTTAACGATGATACAACTAGTTTATTATTATAATTCGATTCAACTTTATAATATTTCTCGACGTATTCGTTTGACTAAGCGACCTATTTTTTTCCTCTGTACCTCTCGATGTATTCGGTTTGAATCCTCGTACGATACTGATTGCCCTTCGATTTTTTCCTTTGTCTTCTCTTGGAGACGATCCCCACCACGCTCGGGTCTCACAACTATTCTCGCCTATGTTCACGTATGCCATCTTTTTTGCGTAGACAAAATAACGGACCGAAGGCGACTCGATGTTTTTTAGAACTCGCTGCTTGACGACAACTATGCGCTTATCGCTACATTGTGTATATTTCGTCGGTCATGTAAGACGATCCGTCTGCGACACTGTAGCACCAAGGGAGACGGTTAGGAACACAGATTATAGTGAGCCTTGGGGCGTACAACTAAGGTTACACTTGGAATTCATACTAAAATAGTTTTAGATTTATTTAATAAACGATTTGCAGGATCTTCGTCGGTATACATTTGCACGCGTCTCAGCACTCTCTTTGTCTCGCCATCTTCCATACCAGACTGCCAACGGAACAGTTACATTCATCTGTTTTTCGAGACATCGCGCACACACATACTTCCGCACGTTCATATTCACATACGTGAGTCACTACTACGCGGCCAATCTAGTCTACCACATAAAATTATACATATCTCAATAAATAATAACAATAGCAAAAAAGAAAAGGCGTTGCTAAAGTCGAAAAGGAAGATCTCCCTGTTCGGTCACGTAGCGATCTTCTTCACAGAGGGGGAGATCTCGTTCGGTTGGTTAAGCGTTAAGGAAGCAAAGCTTCGAAACGATTTTCTCAACTGTCGCATGCGTCAGTCGTAAGTAAGTAGGTGTCTGGAGCGTGCTGCTGTACGATTAAACGCATCGTCGGAATCGTGAAATTGGAAAGGAAATTGTGCAGCGGGTGCTTCCGTTCGTTCGTACGTTCACGTATGACACCTGTATAAAAGTCGGCCAATTCTAGGTTGTCGTGGATCGATGGGTAATTGGGATGTCGAAATTAAAGGCGCTCTCCGAGACGAACGACTAGTACCAGGTTACTAACGATCAGCTATCGTTGATAAGCGACATCCGTTTCCTTCGATTCTTTACCTGCTTCTTGCCTTCTTCGGTATTCGCAGTGTCGCTTGGCGAAAAAGGTTGCTCGTTAATACGCTCGCTACAGTTCAAAATTGGAAGAAATAAAATAAACGTGTACAGGACGACTAGCGAGAGAGAAAGAGCGGTTATCCATTAGGACTACGTGAGCGATATTCCAACCTCTTTTAACGGTAACGGAGCTACATTGCCGACCATAACTAGCGGGACAGCGGTTGATGTACAGTAGATACGAATTAAATACTTTCCATTGCTCCTGCTGCGTAGCTATTTTATTATACGTCTGTCGTTCCACTTACGTTACACGTGGCTTATGATACAAAAAAGGTTATATAAGATAAAATTCGTTGACGTTGTTCGATAAATGTAACGGGTAGGTGTTCTAATATTTGTGGCTGGCGGTGTTTATGTATTAGGTTGTCCAAAAAGGTTCCTACGTTTTATGAGGAAATAATAGAAGCACGTTTTTTTGATTTATATTATTTTGTCGAATTACGTACGATCCATTTTGTTCTGTTGAGATAAATTCCGCGACATTTCACAGACTTAGAGTTTCACGTTTGTATGAAGGTGAACTGTTATAAAAACACGTTTGAGAAAGAAAGACACTTTTCGGACAACCTAATACAAGGTATCGCGAAGTAAGAATATTTCAAAATATGAAAAGGAATATTATGTTACGAATGGGAATGTTTATGGATTTGATTCAGACGTTAGAAACGTCGTTTTATTCTTCAAGTAGTTTTCTTCCAGTTATAAACGATCTCATCTCATCTTAATAATCATACTAATACCGGTATCGTTGATTTTTCTCTCACGTTTCTCGTTCCAAAACGATCTCTACAAGATGATCTACTTACGTCGAGACATAGCTGCAGATCAGCTCTCATGTGCGACGAAGTGGGTATCACAGTAGCCACTTAGGATCATCCTTCGATTGCTTTCGAAGCAGCTGAAACATCGTCTTAGCGTACGCAGCAAAAAAGAATTGCAATACGTAGATACACGAGTTTCTACGAGCTCAGATAAAGAGAGAGGACAAGTACCGCATGGAAGAAGAAGATGTCGAGAAATTAGTTAAGAATCAAAGTATCAACGAACGACGCGATCATTGCACGTTGCACAAACGTCTGCGAATCTACATATTTCGAAAGTTTTGGAAAGAAGAGCAGCACAGCCTGAAAAGGTGCGCAACTCCACTCTGTTTTCGATGTGCCTAGCTCGTGTGACACGTTCGAAGAAGACCACAGACCACCACGACTCGATAAGAGCGAAGTGAACTTGCGCGGTGCAGAAGCCAAGAGTTGAAAAGAGGGTTGCTCGTGTTAACTTGGACAGGCGACCCTACTACTTTGCGAACACCGCCTGCTAACTTGCACCACACTCTCCACGTTCGCGTTCGCTTTTATACTTGCGAATGAGAGCCGTTAGAAAAGTACAGAGAAGCTTGTAACTCTGCTCTGTAATTATTCGCCAACTCTCGGCCGACTGTGACGGCCCTGTCATTCGGAGTCGCCTTTTGCAGCTCCACCACACCACTACACTGTCACTGTCACTGGTACCTTCACCGTGGTAGCCACCGTGGCCGCCGACCTAACCGCTGCTTTCCATCGTCGGTCAACTTTCGCGGATTCGAAATAGCCGCTCGGCCCAAGCTATAGTTGACCCTCGAATTATTCGCGTAATTTCATTTTCTCGCTGCCTATCCTTCACAGCGAGGATTGCAACGGAACATGTCATTGTATCATGCGTACATCTCCGCTCAGACGCCCAAGGACAAGCTTTCTACTTTTTTAACCGTTTTAACGCCATGCATCCCGATCGCGATGCTCGCATACTCTGGTGAACTGTGTCGCGATGTTTGGTCACGATCGTCAATTCGTAACGCGATCGGTTCCAAATGTAGCTAGTCGCGAATTATATCAGAGTTTTCTCTCGTAATTACTTTTTTTTTTCAAAAAATCGCAAACCATCTGCGTAAACGAAAAAAAGAGCAGTGCGATCGCTTCGATCGGCATTTCTCGCAAATAAATGAACGAAGCGCTATCGCGTCGCATTGCACAATCCGGCGCGGATTCTTAACAATAGAACTATCACACCAGTCAAATTGATTGGTTTTACAATTTTATTTTAAAATTCTTACTTCATGTTATATTTTTCCTCCGCAATGGTGTAAGGACTTTCGCGAGGATAACTAAAGGAATAATATAATGCATTTTATTTTGTTTTTTATGTATTCAAACTGAAAGTAGTTTTGTATCGAGGCTACTTATACCAAAACCAGTCAAAATGAATGATATTTGTCAAAGTGTAAAAGGATTCTGCAATCTGTTTATCGAACCCCAATTAACCAGTTTCCTCGTTTTGTACAACTTGCCACACGTTTTTATCATTTTTACCGCGTATCATTCGATATGATGATATCAGTTAGCGAGAAAATTCTGGATCCATCGTTGGATCCCTAGATGCTAACAGTAGCAATACCATACCAGTCAACATGACTAGTTTTACAATTTTATAAACGCGTCAACCCTCGTTTAGGGATCCCAGATGGATTAATAATACCAAAAATCTACCACATAACCCGGAATTGCTTCCGTAAGAAATTAATAAATCAATAAATAAAAAATATTCTACTATTACGTATTTTTTAAAGACTAGTCTTAACCGATAGTTAAAAAGGAAGCTATTTCTACCAAAATCAGAGAAAATGACTGGTCTTTGAGAAGTGTTATCGTTTCACTTATGAAACGAAAGAAACTTTTCGGGCAACTTAATATTTTCATCGCTCTATACCAGCAACCTGAGAAATTGAATATGAATCGTTCATCTCGAATTCTTCGGTTAACTTTTGTTATTTCCTAATCAAATTTTCGCAGAACGTGCCTCGCGCTTGTATACCCACGCACCCAAAGCTAAGTCAATGAAAGGAATCTATCTTTAGAAACTCGCAGAGAAGACACGTCCTCCTCTGCCCGCGTCTTAACTCGATTAAATACGTACGATGATTGTTTCATCCTCGTTTCGACTAACGCGTTTTCTTCCTTATATATATCTTTCGTTATCCAACAAGGAAGATTAAAATTCTTGACCAGGCCGTTGGACGAGCATAAAAAAGAATACGCTTGTTCGATACTCGACATTTATACTTTTTAATCTCGTCAATGATGTCTTCTTTTTTCACGCGGAAATAGCTTCTCTGTTGTCTCTAAACCCGTACGTAGCGTCTCTCATTGGCCGCCGTCGTGTTTTTTGCCGCAGAATAGCGTGTCCCTGTTGTCTGGCCGGTTTTCAAACGAGAATGGGAAAAGTAATACAATATGCAACGACCGACTGTAAAAGCTTGATGAAAATGTTACTTGCAACGTGGCATGATCTAGCTTGGCCAGCGCTGAAAACACAAAAGGAATGCTCTATGTCGCGTTATTAAACCTTTGTTGCGAGCCATTTACCTTTTCTTTTCTCGTTGTGACAAGGATTAAGCTGTCGTTGCGCGGCAGCGCCGAAGTTTTTTCCAGCGTGAGCTGGTGTCGTGACGCAGTCGCATGCACCCGCAGTTCCAGCAGAGACGATGATACGATCGTGCTCGCGCCAACCAACGCGGTACTCTTTGGTCGATCTCGCGGATTAGCCGCAATTCTGTTGCGTCGTGGCTTTTAACGAGCCAAGGAATTTCCGCCAACGAAGGCGTTGTACTCGATAAGTGCTCGAGAGGAGAAGAACGCGCGTCGACCGTTTAACCCCGCAACCCAGCGATGGGATCAAGTAGGTCGCGCGAGTAGACTCGAACATTGACCGAAACAATGTTAACACTAAACCTACCAACATTTCATGTATAAATCTCTTTCTTTTTTGTCCTCTTCGTATATTCAAAATATTCTCTTCGTCCGTATCGCTGTCAAATAAGTCACAATTATTTTCTGCCCTATCATTATCAAAATCGGAAACTTCTTGGTCATCTTACGAACGAATCCTCGTCGATATTATTTATTTCGTCTAATAAATTGATATTCCTCGAATGTCTCGACATTTTTGGGGATGAATATACAAATGATAATGTAAAAAGTAAGAACTAAAATATAAAAATATAAATCAAACGGGGCAAAAACATTGAGACCAGAAATAAAAAAAATTGTAAATCATACCGCAAAATATTGTTAGCTCCGTTGACTTTGTCGAAACTATCGCTTATACCGCGTAATAATTTCTATAATACACCGTGAAATTTTGATGCTCTCTGTTCGGATCGCAAGACCGTATTGTCGTATAAAGAACGCTATGCGTTTGTTCCAATCGCGCGTTTGTCTACACCGTAGATCCACGATTCCATCGTAGACTCGTAAAACAATTTGAGAAGTGCGCTTTCCGAAGAATATAGTCGAAAATAACATGAATTTTTTAAATGGTCGAATGACCGTTCGTGGTAGACTAGACATGCTATAAATTTTTTTCGGAGAGTAAACGACAAAGAAAGTTGTGAATATTGAAAAATGGGTTGTATGCATATTATAGGAAAAGTCAATAAGCTACACGGTGATACAGTAACGTTGTATACGAGAAAATGTAAACGAAATTTCAAAAACGCTCATTTGACCGCGCATGGTAGGTTTAGTGTTAAGAAACAGCGTGTAATAACGTTGCTTTAATTTTAACAATTGCGATATTTCATTTTCATATTGCATGTTCTTCCGAATCCTTTTCAATCACTTCGAAGGAAAAGGACAGGGTAGGAACCTTAACACTTTGACTGCTACTGCAACAATTGAATGAAAATTGACAGTTAGGGCATTTTGAGTATAACGGATAAATAGAAGACACTTTGAAACAAAAAGTATCCCATTGAACGGTTAAACATTTTTATTAAAACATCAATAAAAAAAAAAGAGAACAAATCTTACACCTAACGGTGCACTGTGTTTGCATCCATATCTTTGAGGGCTAATCTACGAATATTATTATAAACACAGCTTAGAAAATAATCGTAAATGTTGCTTTATAATCATATAATTGATGTTAGAAGTGTGAACATACTATTATATATGGAATGAGCAAATAGTGTATACTAATATCTTCTACACGTTTCAACGATATATTCTGCGCGTTTTGCTTACGACGAAATAACGAATGCGAACGGTTTGTTGAAATAAACGAAGCCTCGTTGTAATATGTCGCTATCAACTGTTAGTAAGGCACCACGGTGGTCACCAGTGGCCACCAAGAAGATAAACGGTCCATTGGGGAAGAATGTTGTCTTGCATCATCGATTTATTATTATTTTGCCATTATATGCTTCGAATAACAAAAATACTCCAGTGGCGTCCTGAGCGAAGCATGTGATTTCGACGTGGCGACCAAAGTGTTAAACCGTAAGCAGACTCGAATATCTCGGGGGATGTTGACCGATAGAAATTCGAAAGAGAACTCGGGACATCCCCAACAAACGCCAGGAAGACTACCGTGGAGTTTTAGTCGGTAAAAGTCCGACACTACTCGGTTGGTGCGATCTCGCAGCGGCGAGTGTCCATGAGGATTTCTCCACATATATAAAAAAAAAAAAAAGACTCGAATATCTGGCAACGTAAGCAGGCTATTTTGCGATTTAAGCATCCGAATGTCTTGAATTTCGATGAATAACGTGACTTGGAAAACAAAAAAATAGTAGAACGAAACAAACAGGTGAAGAAACAGGTGCGAAACTTGATGACCAGCTTGTCAGAGATTTTTATATACAAACTAGCTGTGGTAATTTTTATGCACAATATAATTGTTCATTGATAATCGATCTCTCTTTCTCATTTCTTCAAGAAGACGATATTTCACTTGGGTCGCCTTTCGATATCCAAGTTACAGTTTCCACCAACTGTGTAGAATGACTGGAAAAACCATACATTGACTATTGTATTTATTACTGCGCTTTCATGACAATTAATTGAATTAAAATATATGAAATATATTTGTATTTTCGCCCAGTCGCGGGGAAACGCGTTCGCGTTGAAGCGCGTCAACGGGAGTCGTAAATTCCCGTTACGATTATAACGATCGACACCACGAACAGGTCGATCCCTTTATTTCTTGTGGGATAACAGGGGTATTTATTGGGGAATAAAACTATAGTCTACAGTCTTGTAATATTTATATTTTTAACAACTTATTACACTTGAGGTTCCGTCGTGTCGGAAGATATAATTGATATAAATGATGAACAATAGTACACTTGATAGATGAGTTGTATTAATTGGGAGTAGATGAATGTAATGTCACGTAGATCATAGTGAGGACTAAGTTTGAAGTAATATTGGAAGATACGGAGTTGACTCGATTCAAGAAAAGACTGACTGCTCCAAGAGTTAAGATACTTGAGTTGACTACACGAAGCTTGGAAGAACAGTAGTGACCCGTCTCGCACAATTACGGAGGAAAGCTCGGTATGGGTGTCCTTTTTGAATGGGAAAAACCTGCTGTTTTGATAGACAAACAACCGCTTTCTCCGTAAGTTATAAGAGCGTGCGATAAACCTAAGGACTGTTTTAAGGACCATCCATAAATCGAAAATACTTATGTGAATAGAAATTAAACTGAGAAGATTCGGTTTATGGTGGTTTTTTAGGTTTATCGAGGGTCAGTGTAACGGTGTGTGGGCCTCGGCGGCCAGATCATGAGGGACGCCGCACGGACCGTCTTACGCGACGTAACAATATTAAATTTCGTATCGTTTGTTAAGTATTTCCATTTTCCGAAAATGAAAAAAAATATTTCACTGTAAAATGAATTTTTGTAGTCAACTTGGTCTCTCGATCGCGTGGCAGTTGCCACGCGTTTCTTTCTCGCGCTTTTTCTCGCTTTTCGTGTCTCATCCGCGAGTTATCAGCTCGCTTCACGCAAAACTACGAAGCTGCCGCTGTTTTCGGTACGCGCCAGCAGCCGCTTACTCGTTACGATTAAGCAGAACCGCGCGGCTGATCGTTGGCGGATCATCCTGAAATACTCGAGCTGATAGGAGCGGATTAGAGGATATAGAGGATGCGACTAGCTGCTTGCTGCAGAAACAAATGAAAACGCAAGCGCTCGTCTGCTTGGCTTAGGTTTTAATCGTTATTTGAAACATCGAGGCCAAAGGGGCGTGCTAAGCTGCATTTTTTCTCTAGATATGAGATTATAGCGTTAATTTATTCAAGCAAGCTTAGCGTGTTAATTATACGAAAGTGATAGATGACAGATAATATAATCTAACGAATAATAATCGGTCGCTGTAGTAAAGATTTCGTGTTTGGTGCTGGAAACAGGGCGCATACGTTCGCTCTAAAAACGAAATTTCCACGAAACTCTGGAATAACATTTGTATATCTATGGAAATTTGTAACGATTTGTAATTATCCGCTGATTCGTGAATATTCGTTAATATTTTCACAATTAATACGCTTTTATGGAATTCCAGCTGGAAGCTTGCGATCACTTTCCATAATTTGTAAACGTTCGATCGCGAAACTTGCTAAATTTGTCCCTGTCACATAGGAAAATTCACTATTTTCGCTCGTTTACCATTTTTCCAAAACTAAATCAATTTTTTAATTCGAAAAGACTCGTATAATTAACTCGCAAGCTTAGTGGAACGAAGATCCATAACGAATGTTTTGTAAAAGTTGACACAAACAGAGTAAAAAATGTATATGTAAATGTTCGTGTGGTTTTCAGTCGTTAAAAAAAAATGTTTCTAATTTCACCCCCTCGGTTTTAGCGAGAAAATGCCCATACCATTCACCTTCTATGCCCTTGAAATATATTCTACCGTAAAGTTACGTATACAAATGTAGTATCGGGAAAAGGGACGTGCCTGACAATGGGCCATACCTGGGGCCCATTACAACATCGTTGTAATTAAAGGGGATCTACCTGAAAATGGGCCTGGCACATCTGGGGGTAAAAGGAGAGTACATTAAGGAGTCGGGGGAGTTGCAGAGAAGACGCGAAGACGTGAAGACGAGGAGTTGGAGTTGGAAGTCGATGGGAAGCCGTGAAGACGTGAAGACGTGAAGTTGAAGCTGGAAGCCGAGTAGATGACGCACTTTGATCGAAGTGAGGACTACGCGAAGCTGATAGGAACAGTCGTGTTGGCTGCACGACGTTTGGTAGAACAGTAGTGACCCGTCTCGCACAATTACGGAGGAAAGCTCGGTATGGGTGGCCTTTTTAATGGGAAATACCTGCTATTTTTAATAGACAAACAACCGCTTTCTCCGTAAGTTATAAGAGCGTGCGATAAACCTAAGGACTGTTTTAAGGACCATCCATAAACCGAAAATACTTATGCGAATAGAAATTAAACTGAGAAGATTCGGTTTATGGTGGTTCCTTAGGTTTATCGAGGGTCAGTGTAACGGTGTGTGGACCTCGGCGGCCAGACCATGAGGGACGCCGCACGGACCGTCTTACGCGACGTAACACCTCTCGTTGGATAACGCGCGCGTCATAAGCTCGCGATACCTGCGTGAGTTAGCCCTCCGCGGGAGCAGCCGACGAAGATCCATGGAGGATTATTTCGTTAGGAACGATCGAACGTGTTGCGTACGACGACGTATCAAATCCGATATCGCTCTGTTCGTATGCGTTTGCGTATCGAGTCCGAGACGAGGTAGGGAGTAAGAGACGCAGCGGATAAAGAAGCTAAGCTACTTAGCAGGAGTTAAATCCTCGTGGTAATCCGTCGTGGTGAATCCGAATGTGATGAGTTCGTTGCCCGTAAACTGGGTGAAATCGCGAAAATCGGTTGCTTCCACCCGGTGCACGTCTCGGTTCACCTCGGGTTAGTCGCAGCAAAGAACGTAGCAGCGGGACGCCAGCAGTTACGGAAAGGGTGTGTATCGTATTCTCTGGGAGGATTAGCCGAAAGTAGGCGCGGCTCTCTAACGACCGAAGGGAACGCGACCATGGTATATTAGGAACACGCGACGTTTCGACCCGAATGAAAAAAGATTGGCCTTCTCGGCGGCGAGACGAGAGGATGCAAAGCTTTTTCAGCTTTGACTCTCTACCGGTATGGTAATCTCAGGCTGGTAATAGCGTCTAACGTTTGGGGGTGAAGTAGGGCCGGAAGTCGTAGACTACCGAGCCAGGTTTTGCGTCTTGCAGTAGATATTTAGGGGTCGAAACGTTTTACATCTCAGACTGTGTGACAGATTGGGGGATGTGGCCACTGCTTGGTGTTCAGGATGATTCTACGTTTTCTGGTTCAGTCTGTAAACGCGTGGTCGTTTACAGATCTTCTTTAGACGTAGAATGATGATATTTAAAGCTGGAAATACCACACCAATCAAATTGACTGGTTTTACAATTTTATTTTAAAATTCCTACTTCATGTTATATTTTTTTCCGCAATGTAATGACTTTCGTAACGAAAGAACAATATGGTGAATTTTATTTTGTTTTTTATTTATTCAAACTCAAAATAATTTTGCATCAAAGCTATTACGAGAAAATTGAGTTTGAAAATTTATCCAGTACACTTGAACATGATTAATTTCGACTAAATAATCGACAGCAGGTTATTCTATGTGTGAAAATATGTCGAAAATGTGGAATAAAATTCCTTCTCAAGATGCTTTATTCGCGAGAAAAATAAATTTGAAAATTTATCATACGCGTGTACTAGCTCGATTGTTAACTAAACATGTTCGAACTTTATTTTCTCGAAAACGAAGCCTCGAATCTTAAAATCTTATTCTACGTATTCGGCTTATCTTTACACGCAGAACAACCCGCTGTCGATTATTTAGTACTGCCCAGTCCGGAATTAACTATATTCAGGTATAATTGACAAATTCGATTTTTCTGAAAACTAAACTTTAAATAAAGAAATCTTATTGCGTATTTTCCTCTTAATTTTTCATAAGGAATCACCTTGTACGTGCCTTGCTTGTACGTGTTATTCGGCCGCATCCTGTAATTACATGCAATGCGACGATGTTCCAAGGTGATCCTCCTCTTTCCTCCTCTTCTTTTCTCCGCGTCGCTCATATCTTTCCAGATATTTGATATTTAATCTCGAAAACGTGCAACTGCTGAAACCCATTTTCAAGTTGTTTTACCACCAACTTAAGGCATCGAATGCAAATGCAGCAAACTCGTTCGAGATCTCGCGGTTCTTGCCATTTCCTTGCCACTGGAATACGCGTTTCTAACTACATTCTAAATGCTTATGTAGGTTTTTGTAGTTTCCGCCATGTATCGGAGATAAATATATTCCTTGTGTCAGTTGCGACACGTAGCAGAACGTTAGATCTTAATTATTATTCGCAAGAAGGCGAATACCTGAGATGAGACAGCAGAGGAACACGTCCTCTGTCAAAATGTCGATGATATTGTACAATAGAAGAAAATATTCGTATTTTTCCTACTACATTCGATGCTCCTTATAATTGTCAACTCGTACGCTTCGATCATCCAATCGAAAAGCAATGTATTCGAGTCCGTCAAGATGTGGATAATATTGTGTTGGCAACTAGGTGATTGCTGATTTTGTCATTACCACCTAATGACAGCAAATGTAAGCAAATGTATGCGAGTAACCATAAACGAACGGTAGGCGTTAAGGAGATGTTACGGTTTGCTGATAAAACTTAAGAAAAGAAGATTCCGCGCGCTCCATTATTTCGATTCTATCCTCCTTGCGAAAATCTAACAATAAGTGACAGGATATATCTTAGAGGCAGCGAGTGGTTTATGCGAGCCGTTGCATCGCAGCGGAATCGCCGTGAAATATCATTGTCGACAAAGTTCTTGCTTGCAGCCGAGGCGTCTCGCGTTTCCTGTAATATCTCTCGACGCAAAGTTCACCGTTCCTCGCGCTTCCGCCCTTTCTCTACCTATCCGGGTAAATACGAGTGCAAGAGGTTGGCTTCGTTACTGAGAGAGTTTGCGCAAATTCTTCGGGTCGAGACATCTGGATGAGATTCGATGGAAACGTTGATCGGACGATTCGATTGGATCGAGTACGATCGTTTGCATTGGATTATTCGTTTCGCCTTTTCTGTAATTTCAATTTCGAAAATCGTGTAACTTATCGTAGGGAAAAGACGCGAAGTCGAACAGAAAGTTATCACGTTACGTTCATTCTTCTTTCTAGTTTTTCTTACATAGAGTCTAGAAAAATTAAAGTTAGAGTATCTTTCGGATGAATCAAGTTTCGATCATGTTTCCTCGATATCTTCTTACGTAGAACGAGCAGGTGCCTCGATTTATGTAGAAAACACCGCGTGCCTGCGTTTCTTTAAAATAGCTCGGCTGCAAAATGCATCGTTGCATTTCGAGCCATTCATCTTTTAACCGTTACACGTACGCATTTACCTTTAACTGGAGTTAAAAAAGACTTGTCC
Source organism: Bombus campestris (assembly GCA_905333015.3). Lineage (NCBI taxonomy): Eukaryota > Metazoa > Arthropoda > Insecta > Hymenoptera > Apidae > Bombus > Bombus campestris. Next base: position 11,118,851 of record HG995135.1, read on the forward strand.
TAGTCGTATTACATACGTATTTTTATGTTTTACATCTACAATACTATTTTGTAAATTATTGTTACATTCAGATTCTCCCAAGTGTAAAGAATTAACACTAAACCTACCGACATTTCATGTATACCTAATCCTACCATGAGCGGTCAAACGACCGATTCAAAAAAACATATGTATCTTAATATAGAAAGAGATTTTAGCCAATTGCAATTGGATAGTAAACAAAATATCTTTCCGGTGCTACGATAAAAACCCGCTCCCCGCTTTTCTATTTAGAAAGTTTTATTTACCTCTATGTATTTTCAGCACTTTTTTTACGAATTACAGCATTTTTTATCGCACATTTTCCACGTACGTATTTTTTACATTTTATACAAATTTTGTTAGTCTTATCGACTTTACAAGATCTTATTTGACAAGATGTCCGTCCAGAAGAGCCTGTAGCTGTGTTTATTATCGATTTTGACGAACATTCTTTGCTTAGCTGTCTCTCCTTCCGATATTCGGCAGTTTCAATATAACAGTTTCAATCCCTTCCTCATTTTCACTTTCGGAACTAACTGTAAATCTCTTTCTTTTTTGTCCTCTTCGTATATTCAAAATATTCTCTTCGTCCGTATCGCTGTCAAATAAGTCACAATTATTTTCTGCCCTATCATTATCAAAATCGGAAACTTCTTGGTCATCTTCCGAACAACCCTCGTCGATATTATTTATTTCGTCTAATAAATTGATATTCCTCGAATGTCTCGACATTTTTGGGGATGAATATACAAATGATAAAGTGAAAAGTAAGAACTAAAATATAAAAATATAAATCAAACGGGGCAAAAACATTGAGACCAGAAATAAAAAAAATTGTAAATCATACCGCAAAATATTGTTAGCTCCGTTGACTTTGTCGAAACTATCGCTTATACCGCGTAATAATTTCTATAATACACCGTGAAATTTTGATGCTCTCTGTTCGGATCGCAAGACCGTATTGTCGCATAAAGAACGCTATGCGTTTGTTCCAATCGCGCGTTTGTCTACACCGTAGATCCACGATTCCATCGTAGACTCGTAAAACAATTTGAGAAGTGCGCTTTCCGAAGAATATAGTCGAAAATAACATGAATTTTTCAAATGGTCGAATGACCGTTCGTGGTAGACTAGACATGCTATAAATTTTTTTCGGAGAGTAAACGATAAAGAAAGTTGTGAATATTGAAAAATGAGTTGTATGTATATTATAAGAAAAGTGAATAAGCTACATGGCGATACAGTAACGTTGTATACGAGAAATTCTAAAGGAAATTTCAAAAACGCTCATTTGACCGCGCATGGTAGGTTTAGTGTTAAGGGAAGATTCTCGTGTACCGGCCTAATAAAACCAAGTGATTTTTATGAATTCTTTTCAGACTAACTACTAGTTGTAAGGGGCTGCTTCTTCGAACGTATAATCTTGAGAAAGAAATGTAATTTCTTTTTTATTTTTTGTCTCTATTAATTTCGTTTAATTAATTGTTTGTTAATTTTCAAACCGCTACTTTTAATAAACCGGCGATGCACAATGAGCGAAAAACTAATTGATTAATCGATTTCGGAGGAGGCTCGTTCACTGCACAGATTTCACCAGCGATTTGCTCGTGTTTCATTAAACTTTTGCTCTATTATTTACTTGTAATATCTCTTGAAACGATACAAACCGAGCCCATGTGGCGAAGAAAGTAAATTTTTCTTCTGAACTCCCGAACTTTTCGGTTCTTCGTGCTTTTCTTCCAGAAAAATGGGTTCGATCGCAGCGTAAAGCGATTGAACTGGAAGAAAATTTCTCAACTTCTGCATTCTGACGATCACGACAGATGCTACGCCGCGCTACAACAACCGTTACGTTGTCGAAAATGATCACGAGACTCCATAATGCACGGCAAACAATAAGAAGAACCGAAATAAAGAAATCACGCTTGTACTCTGAGACGATCTATTTACACGCAAAAAGGGTCAACCGCCGTACAACCAACAGTTTGTTTGACAACAAAAATTCATAAAAACCGGTCGCTTTTATTGTCGTTAGACGAAAAATCTTCTCTTGAGAAACAAGCGTGCTAGAGAGAGATAAGAACCGACAATTCCTAAAACGTCGCCTCTCTCGATAGCAGCCGCACAGTGGACCAGAACGCGCGGCTGTTAAGCGAGGAATAGCGTATTATAGTCGGAGCACACGCCGTGCCATCATAAGAGCATTACCGACAGCACTGCGCGTACCAAATCATCGACAAAGGCTGAAGGCAGCCGAGCAAAAGTCACGCTTCGATAATGGAAATTGCGTTCGATCAATTCAGTTTGCTATCCGTTGGTATCCGACGAACAACCGCGAAGCCGAAAATACCACGAGCTCCTCTTTTCAGATATTCTTGCCGCGCATCGTTCGTGCAACGAACGAACCATTTTCTGAAGGACATTTTGGCGCTATCTTCGGGACATGGTGAAACGTGCCTCGTGACGAGAGAACGGAATAAAGAGAAGCGAAACTGACGGGCCGAAACGAAGCGATCGAAGTGGTGCTATCTTGAACGTTTCTCGTCTAAACGATGAAAGCTGGGCTATAAACGAAATTCAGTGGACCAATAATCCGAAGAAAAAATTTCTTAACACGTCCAATGCCAAATGGTTTTCGCGTGACTCTGAAAGGAGAGCGAGACCGCGTGGCTCATGGGTGGCCCACGGTGTTGTAGTTGTACTGTACGCGATAATTGCGCATCCATCGATTCTAAATTCTATTGTATAAAGCGTTTGACGATCGAGTTTTGTTTTACATAGAACTATTGCTCGAAAGAGCTGAAAAGGAGAGCCACTGATGGCCCACGCGGCATTTTGCGTGTTAAGAACCACTATGCGATATAGGACAGGCTGTAACAAGGGAGATACGGTTATATATAAATTTCAGGTCGTACTAGATACATAACGTAATAATTAAAATAGATTCCTTTTTTTATGTACCAATTGTGTATAGAGATAACTGTCATCGGACACGTAGAATCTTCTTCGTCATAGAAGAGCTAACAGACAAGTATAAATTCCCAGTCAGTGAAAAGGTATATGCATTCGTGTGTCACGAACGAATCAGGTGTGCGACAAAACACAGGAACAAACGTGGCAGATTAATTCCAAATACATACAAATACTGCTCGTTTGGATTTTATCGCTATAGCTATTGCCCTTTAACCAACATGCATATAATTAAATATGGTGTACTTGTTGTATTGGAATCAAAAGCGGACCGACGAATATTCCCAAATACATATAATCGCACTTCTGTCGCGATAAAAGTAAGCGTCGTATGATCAGAACCGTTTGCATGTCTGCAACGATCGCAAGAATTAAAAATCCCATACCGGTCGTTTTGACTGGTTCGCTAACAAGTTTCCACGGTGATTACCGAACAGGATATTTCTAATATGCCGCGTTTCCATCGCGTTCCAATCGTGCGTTGAATTTCACGTTGCTTTACACTTTGCGTCTTAAACTCGCAAAATTTCATTCGCCTTATCAGCGAAGCCTCTGCTCGCTTCTTCAGCGCAGACCCGAAACCGATGTTTTCTAAATCCACCGGCCCATCGTCGATCGATGGATGATCTCGTCGTGACGCAAGGGACCGTGTGCGAGTACGTTGCCTTTTCCAAAGCCGGTCGGCCAAACGCGTTATCGACATCGAGCTAAAACTGGCCGTCGCGACAATGCAGGCTCTTTGATGCGATTGTCTGCCTTTGAACGCGCTCGATATCGTTCGATAGGGTGCGTCTGCGCGCACACTACGCACGATAATCCATCCGCGACGCGACCTCGCGAAACACCAGATAATTACCAGCTTCGCGGCATGGAAATCGCTCGACCAACGCTGTTCAGTCGAATCGACCGTTACCATATGTATGTCGCTCGATCGTGGCTTCTATAGAGGAAAAATTCGCAACGAGAGAGAGGCAAAGATCGTGAAAGCTTGCAAACGACGTTGTTGCCTCGTTCGTTCCCTTTCGGCAACAGGTGTCCCGTTTTTCTCTATTTCCAATTCGGGAATATATTTTCGGCTGCGAGCTCCGAGGATTTGTTTCATCGGGTTACGGCGTTGCGAAGATGTTTTTTTGTTTTTGTTACAAGTAGATGATACGGTGGATGTTTATATATTTGTGGGAAATTTATGAGTGCAGGAATTCGTAGAACACGCGTAATATAGAAAAATATGTACAGTCTGTCACACAAGAGCGTGTCTGCGATATCTGCGAAACCTGACACCTAATCAGAATGAGATAAAAAGAATGTAAACAAACGAAAACTTCTCTAATACGCGTTGCTGAATACCTTTCAGTTTCATTTGAAACAGTGAAAGGAACAGAGCTTTTTAATATGAGTGCCGCGTACGCGAAACGTCGAAAATCGTCTGGCATGGGCGAATGAAAACAGAGATCGTGATTGGAGTAATATAATATTCACTGATGAATCTTCGTTTTGGGCATGGTGTCCTATTAGGCAAGCTGAGAGGAAGACGTATCACAAAAATAAGAACACTTGTACATCACATTCGAAAGATATGGAGGTCGTTACCAGAATCCTACGCTCAAAAATTAGTCGAGAGTATGCCGAAACGATGTCAAGCTATAATCGCTAATGGAGGAGATTGGACACCCTACTGTAATAGCGTATTAGTGTTTTAGATGTAGATTCAATTCATATAAATTTTTTTACAAATATATAAGTATTTACAGAAATATCGCAGACACGCTCTTGTGTGACAGACTGTAAAACGGAGGAGAGTAGCGCTAATCGTTACGATACTTAACGGGAGAAGCAGATCTGTGCGTAGCTTGCAAGCTCGCGGAAACTAGAATTTGTATAAACTTTCGCATTATATTCGTAGTTATGGCGGAGTTTCAGACAATTACGGGCAGAAATCGAATTGAGTGAGCCCTGTTGTGCACGATAATTTGCTAATTAGCTCGATATCGAGCGAATTGACAAATTAGTACTTGCTGTTGTACGTTGCACTTTTTTAAAATGTACAATTTTACATGCAACGTGATCCCGGATGATTTATAAGTTTGTGAAATTCACGCTCGCGTTGTTATCAAATTCTATACATTTAATTAAATTAATTACTCCCATACTACGGGATTTATTGATACTAATGGCTCGTAACTTGTGATTAATATTTAGTAATATTATATGTATTGTATCACGCTCGAGAATCCTAGAAATAACAGCGCAGCCATAAAGTCAACGGATTGTTAAAGTTTGTACGTTTCGATTATCAAAGCGCACGTACGTAGCGCATAGGCTGTGGATTTTCGCTACCTACGCTCGTTATCTTTTTGTTAATTGGTAGATGGAAAATTTGTATTCGTTTATCGAGAAATTTGGTGATACGAAAAGCGTACAGAATACACGTATCGCGTGATATCATGAAATTTTTCATTTCACTTTTTGTTAGAAATTTGATCGAAACACGGGCTGTTCGTTTTTTTGTTAAAACGAGAGCGCGATTCAGACGCGAAGATATAACGACTGCAGCTATGAAAAACTACAAGCAGGATATTGATTTGCGAATAACTTCACCTCTACAAAATATGTACAGCCCTGGGTGTGGCTACGTCAATGGGTCCTACTTAAAAGCTGCAATTTACGACTGTGCTGCATCGTTCCCACGTAGTATACATCGCTGGAAAATCCATTTGCTTCGTCTGGAAAATTCATCGTTCTATCTTTTCATCGATTCGATCGTTCAACGAACGGCAGCTGGTCACGAGAACATCGTTTAATTTCGCTAGGTACAGCCTCTTGATTTTGGAAATTGAAAGACTTTTTGAAGGATCAGATCGAACGACGAATCGAGCGAATTGCATGGGCGAACTTCTAGTTCTATTTTTCTTTCCTTCTTTATTTTCTTCTTTTGTTTCAAATATTGGTCACGTTTAAATTAGTAATTATAGCAGCTGTCAGGCAACTTGGTTCTTCTTATATTCACAAAGTGAATGAAACTTTCACGATATAATTCGATTATTCGACCAGAAAATACACTTGCTAGAAGCTACCATATACTAAGTCGATTGACTTCTCGTTTCCAGCAACAATTCGTACTCGTTCTGAGAATAAACGAACCACGGAAATTAGAGGAAGTCAACGGATAGTTCGGTACCACAAATTTAATTTTTGATTACATCGTAAATATTCTATAGACTCATGTTCGGTGAGCTGACCGATTAGTCTTTTAGTGGGAAACTAAGGAGAATGGAAATTTGAGCGACCGATTCGTACTTTCTTTGTTAACGTCATCGCTTTCTTTAACAATCAACGACAGGAACGAGATTGCGATTGTCTCGATCGTGGTCGACTTGAAACACAGAAAGTCACGCTGGAAAAGCAATCGTAAGTGTACAGTATTGTATACGGATCGCAAGATCGATAATTCTTTGGAAAGCGGAGCAGCGATGCGCGCTTGAATCAATTAATCGTCGTCGAGTAATTTGGAAGAGAACCGGCGCGCGCTTCTTCCCTTATTTCCATCGACAGAGACAAAGAGCGAGGGACGCGAGCAATGAATTTTCGGTAAATCGTCGTGTGCTGGTGTTTGCATTCGCGTCTCGTATTGGAGCTCGCCTCGGAAACGAATACGCTCGGCGGGAATGGCGTTCGGCTAACGAAAATTTAATCGACAAGCACGATGATCGGTAGCACACTCCGTTAATCTGGAAAATGAAATCACCGGCAGACTCGCGCGCACCGTCGTCGGTAATTATCCTAATAGAAAATGCATTCGCGGTACAACGTTACGAACGCATCCGATCGCGAATAGCAGCGACGACCGCCCAATAGATCGACGATCGTGGCGTTGCTGCCTGATAAAACCGCAAGGAAGCACGCACCAGGCAAACGAATAATTCGAGAGAACGTTCGATTAAACAAGTTGGCGCGAGTTCGTCGCCAAAGGGTCATCGGCAGCCTGCTGCTCTCTTCGACATCCGGCGAGATCGAAGCAAAGAACGGTAAACCGGAAAAGCTGGAAAATTGAAAAGAGCGCACGGTGTGCAGAGAGACGAATTTCGTCGTATCTTTTCCAGAAGAAACGCGAATGTTAGCTTCTCAACGTATGTAGAAACGTGTGCGAGACGCTGTTTCTTTCGTTGCGTTACTTTGCACGTCGACGTCTCGATAAGATTCCGAGAGTTGTGCACCGATTTTATGCCGAGCTACCTGAAATCAAATTTTCAGTGCGCATCGTTTGCTATTTTATTTGTACGTCAAGAGGTTAATACCCGTATAAATCCGCGAATTTCTCGAATCGAAACCAGTTAAAGATTTATCTGACAAGGAGCGAGGCAAAATAGCTGTGGCGGAAAATATTCGATATGAAGCAGAAATAGAGATGGATGTATCTCAAAAGATAAAATAGACGGAATAGACTGGAATAGGCTGAAAGAATATGGGCGGGTTAAGGGGTTAAGCGAACGCTGTTGTACGTCCGTAGTTTACACGCGTCAATTGCCAGGAACGTTCTGCAACGAATGGCGACGGACGCGATCTTTTCACGTTCTCGAAGACCGTAGATTGCATAGGGCGTCGTCCTCGTTCCACGACTATAGCGATGTTCGAAAGACGCGGCCGATTACGTGTCCCGAGCGTATCTTGAGCACGATGGAAGCGGAGTGGTAATCGAATTAAGTACTTACATTATCGGCGTCGAAACGGTGCGATTCGAGTAACCGAAAACTGTTTGGACGGGTTCGTGCCTCGTTGTCGCCTTTCTCTTTAACGGTGCGCAGGTCGTGTTTCTAAAAATCATACGACAGTTCGAAAAATCATAGGTCACCGTTCTAAACATCGTAGTTGGTAATTCCAAAAATCATAGGCCGCATCGATTTCAATTTACGCGTTGTTTTAATTACGTGCGAATATTTTCCATCAAATTTGTAGGAAGAATGGCTTTTAAACTGACTTAAAAAAATTCATTTTTCGTATTTTAAGATGCTTTCAATATGTAGCGGGTGTAAAATTTTGATCGCCAACGAGTATTATAAAGTAAATTAAATCGAATTTCGTGCAAGAGTTTTCCACTAAGTAGGTATCCTCGCTACTGTAGGTATAATATCTACAGGGTAGTTGGTAACTAGTGGTACAAGCGGAAAGAGGGCGATTCTACGCGAAAAAAGAAGTCGAAAATATAGAATAAAAATTTTTCGCTCGAGACTTTGTTTTCGAGAAAATCGACTTTGAATTTTCGCTCGGTACGCGTGCACTTTATCGCGTCTCGTTATAACGGATCTCACCGTAGATCGTTGTCTCGATGGATATTATCGCAGTTTGTTTGTTTTGTCGTAACGGAAAATTAGGAATACACAATGAAATAATACGAAGTAATCATAAAGTTTGTTATTACAAAAATTGCTGAAAATGTTGCCCATTCTACCGAGCACATACTTCTGCTCTTCTAATTAAATTTCTATGAACACTTTCCAACGTATTCGATTGTTTTAAAGTATGAAAGGCTACGATAATCTTTTCTTTCGATTGCTCGCAACTTGCGATTTCTTCGGAATGGACAATTGATTTAATATGGCTCCATAAATAAAAGTCAAGCGGAGTCGAGTCAGGAGAGCGTGGTGGCCAAGCTATTGTTCCAGCACGACCGATCCAGCCTTGGTAATGTTGGTTTAAAAAATCTCTCGCACGACGACTAAAATGTGGCGGTGCACCGTCTTGTTGAAAAGTTAAACTTCCTCTAGTTCTCAGCGGTACATCTTCTAATAATTCCGGTAGTTTGTTTTGTAAGAAATAGAAATATGCTGCTGACGTTACATTTCCTTCGAAAAAATATGGCCCGATAATTAGACGTTCGATTATGTCAGCCCAGACCTTTACGTTCCATCTTACTTGAAAATTCAAAGTCGATTTTCTCGAAAACAAAGCCTCGAGAGAAAAATTTTTATTCTATATTTTCGACTTCTTTTTTCGCGTAGAATCACCCTCTTTCCGCTTGTACCACCAGTTACCAACCACCCTGTATAACTATTGTAAATTCGAAGTATTCCCTTGTGTCATGCAAACTCAGTTTTAATCTGTTACAAGAGGAATATAAAAAACGATCGATTAAACGAAGAATTAAACGAGTCACGGATACCAAATATCTTACTACGTTCTCCATAAGCCTTTTGATTTTATAACAAGTTTAATAAAACTTTGAATACTTTTAACTAGCTTTATGCAATAATCGGTACAAACTTAGTTTCATTCTTCGTCGATAAACCTTACAGTTTCATCGTTTAGAAACCGTTTCTCAAAAGATTTATTCTCAAAAGAGAAAGGAGAGAGAAGTACGCTCGTATCTATTGGATCGATCGTAATCTCCTCGGAATAAAATAACGCGGCTCTCTTGGCCAATAATCGTTACGAAACTCGGGTCTCGTCTTCGGTTTGCTTTCTCAAACTCAGATCGATCATATCAGTTATCGTCGTTTCCTTTCGTCCGAATCGAACGAACCAGCCGAAGTAGAGAAAACGCGGACGCGTATCCGCTCGGCGATGCCTGGCGTTCGAAACGAACCTGTGAACTCGATCGAAATGTAGGTTAACCCCCGCGTAGGAAAAGCAGGCTACTCCCCCTGAGGGAGGTTAGCGTGCCGCTTACAGTTTTGCCAGCCTGTACACACGTTGTCACTGCTCGAGTCACGATTTTTCGTCTTTTCATCGTTTTCATCGTTCTCAACGTGGACGAAAAACACGACGATTTTCTTCTACTTCTTCATCGTCGATTGGTATATCAATTATCGGTGTATCTATGTTATCGCTTGTGGCGTTAACACTTTCACTGCCACGCCAATATCACATGTTTCGCTCAGGACGCCACGGGAGTATTTTTATTATCCAAAGCATATAATGGCAAAATAATAATAAATTGATGATGTAAATTAATAAATCAATAAATATAAAAGTATTCCATTATTAGGTGATATTTTTTAAAGACCAGACATTTTCTCTGGTTTTGGTAGAAATAGCTTCGTGTTAACTATCGGTAGTTCTAGTGTTAAGGATTAACACGTTCGTCGCCCAGCGTGATTCGGCTAAGTTTCCTGCGGGGCACAAATCCCACCGCCGGTACGCAGAACGTAAATAGAGCGACAAGCAGGAATTCATCGTTTATCGCCTTCGATTAATTGTTTATCCCCTTCGATTCATCGTAAAGAAAAGATTATTTATTTCTGAAATGGAGAAAGCGATAAGCTTTCCAGCTAGAGTATTCCGAGGGATCTCATGGCAGATATCTCGGATCTTTCATTTAGTCGAGAAGCATACTTGTGAGACGTACATCGGTGATTTTTTCCTCCTCAAAATGTTCAGTAAACAGCGTGAAAATATATTTGAAAGTGAGGAGAGTAGCGACGACGGAGTCTGTAACTATTTTTCGATGTGCCCAAAATCACCCCAAATGTGTTTGGAATGTTTTAACGAATACCATACGATACAGGATAATGTAATATATTATCCAGAATATAAATTAATAAAAAGTATGGTAAAATGTGTTTTTAATATTTTTATGTTGTATATCCTATATATAATATATTATATTTAATTAACTCGAACGAGAAGAGCTTCACCATCCTTTGGTGACGGGGCCCCCACGGAAGTATAACCGTCGCAGAGATATGTGCGACGTGGCGACGAACGTGTTAATCTACACTCTGTAATTTCTATCTATATTCTACTTATTCCGTAAATATACAGCATCAACGATCCTCGACTATCGTTAAGCCATCGTTGATTTGTATCTTTCTATGAAATTCCAACGCTGTTACTGCCACGAATCAACCAAAATGTATCCTAACGTTTCTAAGCTCAGCTCCTCTTCCTCTATCCGAGAAATAGGAGAAACGAAACGCACGAAGAAGAGAACGGAAGGTAAAAGAAAAGACGAAAGCGAGAGCAACGACGATAAGCTCGCAAGTTGAAATAATTATTAGACAGTTTGGAGCGCGACGTCGATTTGGCTTGCGTAACGTTCCCTCTCAATTATTTATCGTTCTCTCGATATACCTCTTGGCCGGAATGGCGCGTTACCGCGTAAAATCGAAAGCTTTTACGGGGCCATGTTCGCACGTACCTAGACACCGGCAGAGGTAGCGGAAACGCGGCGCGCAAACCGTGGAAAAAATACGATCGCCTACATCGCGCGCGTGTCTGGCCCAGCGAGAAAGAGATTCTGATGGATGTTTTATTTCCTATTTTCCTGTCTCTGTGTTTCAGCCGACGCAACGAGATTGAGGCATTCCAGACACTTGGACGCGAGATCGCAGTTTCCTAACGAAGAGGAATTTCAAGTGAGTGCTTTTCGATTATACTACTTTTATTCTATCAACCGATTCTCCAATTCGATCGATCGGCACGGCACACTTCGACGACGTTGTGAAATATTTCTGCAACGTTCAATCGTTAACAGAATCGAAGTCGTTTAGTTAAAGTTAAATCGCAGGGATCAGGCCGCCGTGTTCGTTGAGCGGAAGGCTGAAATAAAAAACGACTTTCGATTTTCGACGTGTTTGCCTTTTTTTGTAAGAATAAACCATCTCTGTATTTTCGATTCTGCTGTTCTGTTCCGGTCTATGCAGCAAATGGATATTGCGTTTCGATAGATGTCATTAAAATACATGTAGCTCTAAGAGTATTTGGTTTTAGTATTTTATTACGCTTTGTGTTCCGAGCTTCTCGCGAACATACAGCATCGCAAAAAGGCAGAACTACGAACGTGAAAAAGAATCTTTTACGTGTAACATCGATTTAAAAAAGAATGAGATATTCATCGTATTACACCACTGTGCTAAAGTCTACGTGTAGCTACGACACGGAAGAGCCGAACTCGTTTAATTAAATCACGAAGCTGTGGAAGTCTGAAAATTGTTTTCGTAGAGCCAATTAATTTTCCCTTGACAATAAGTCGAGATGTAATCACCTTTTATAGGTTTCTTCGCTACGTACCACCTTGCGAATCTCTCGTCCGATTTCCAGCACGAGTTGTTATTCACAAAATCGTAAAATTCAGCAACGATCGTTCTTGCTACAAAGCCTACAATTTTCGTAGGCCACGGTTTTAGCCTATTTACGATAATGATCTCGCGATTCCTATTAATCCCATTAATTCTACGTGTAAAAAAATATATCGACAACGTTGTGTACAGAAACGAACTTCTAATTGCAAACTCTATTTTTCGAAGGAAATAACAGTAATAACCGAAATTGTACTCGTTTCGCAGATGCAACTGAACGAAAACCACAATCACAAACCAGTGTTTTCCAATTGCTCGAATTACGCACCAGTAGTGAAAGAGGAGGAGCCAGTGGGCACGGTGGTGATTAAAGTGCACGCAGAGGACAGAGACCATCCAGACGATGGAGGTAGGCGACGTGTCAATATCTCGCATTGTGACCGAGAGTTTCACCGATTTTCCCGATATTTCAAATCCAAGAACAGAGATACTCGAATCGCGTAAAATCTTTCTCGAACGTAAAGTAGAAAAATTCATCCGGCCAGGAGCTTCTGGCACGTTGCTCTCAACTTGTCCATTAACATTCGACGCGGACTTCCTTTGACCAAATTCAATCGAAAACTGGCCGGAAAAGGTTCGAGGAAACGCTGCATTTTCACCTTTTAAACCGAAGTTTTTCTTTCACCCAGGCACGATCACTTATAGTTTCGTGACAGCTCCCGGTGAGAAACTAAAATTCGAGATCAACAACAGAACCGGGTTGATCAGGACGACGCAGGTGCTGGACAGGGACGAACCGGCTCGAGAAAAGGAAGCCTACCTGACCGTCCTTGCCACCGACAACGGAAGGCCGCAACTCGATGACGTGTGCACGTTCAAAGTCACCATCGAGGACGTGAACGACAATGGGCCTGTTTTTGACAAAGTGGTAGGTGCCGTGTGACCACCTCGAGAACCTTCTTCTCGACTCGAGCGCTCTTATGGGTCACTCGATTCGTCCATATACAGTCTGTCACACAAGAGCGTGTCTGCGATATTTCTGTAAATACTTATATATTTGTAAAAAAATTTATATGAATTGAATCTACATCTAAAACACTAATACGCTATTACAGTAGGGTGTCCAATCTCCTCCATTAGCGATTATAGCTTGACATCGTTTCGGCATACTCTCGACTAATTTTTGAGCGTAGGATTCTGGTAACGACCTCCATATCTTTCGAATGTGATGTACAAGTGTTCTTATTTTTGTGATACGTCTTCCTCTCAGCTTGCCTAATAGGACACCATGCCCAAAACGAAGATTCATCAGTGAATATTATATTACTCCAATCACGATCTCTGTTTTCATTCGCCCATGCCAGACGATTTTCGACGTTTCGCGTACGCGGCACTCATATTAAAAAGCTCTGTTCCTTTCACTGTTTCAAATGAAACTGAAAGGTATTCAGCAACGCGTATTAGAGAAGTTTTCGTTTGTTTACATTCTTTTTATCTCATTCTGATTAGGTGTCAGGTTTCGCAGATATCGCAGACACGCTCTTGTGTGACAGACTGTACCAATTTACAACACACCCTAGTCGATAAGTACTTGGACATTCGCTTGGATCTTCTAATAGAAACGCGGTAATTAGTTTCGATCATTAGGAAAACGATTAAAATAGGAGAGTTCGTGTTCGTAGGACGATCCAAAACGTTTCTGAAAATTGTTTGAAAGGGTTAGAAGAAAATAAGTAACAACACGATCTTCTGATCTATTGGAACAATTCAAAATCATTAGCCTAAAATACTTTACATTATGCATAATTAAATAACAATGTGAGAAACGTAATAGATCGTAGAAGAAACGAAGAGAACACCGAGAGAAGAAGATCGCAGTTTCAAAATCCAGTAAAATTTTTTTTACTATTTACAATTTTAGAAATATCGCCGACTGTGGTGTGAAAATATTGAAAATATCGGAATACTGGTTCGTATTGAACAAATGACTTTAGTACGCGTAATTGATAGACAAAAATTTCATGGGCCTTTACAGTCGAAGATTCCAAACGAAATGACGAGTCCTTAAGGTTCTATCGATTTTCATAACAATTTGTCAGATTTACCTAATATTTACGAACCGAAGTCTACGTCCGATATGGTTTACATATCGTCGCGTTTGTCGTGCTCATCCTCGTTCTATGTGTCAACGGAAACCACGTACAGCCTGTATATATCGTCGAAAATACTACCCTCTGGCACGCGTTTCGTCTTTTTTCCATTTCATACACATTTTACGGACCAATCGAATTTCCCGTAACACGGATTTTTGCTTCGTCGAGCAACGAATGCAGCAGCGTATTTTCTCTTACGCTTTACGATACGATTGTGCTACACTAACCACCACCTCTTGCTTCGATTTCTTTCTTTTTCTTTTTTTTTTTTTCAAACCTAGGTCTTTCGTGGATACGTATGGAAGGTTGGTCTCGAATTTTCCCGGTGTATATATCTATTTCGATGTTTCTTTATTTTCTTATTCCTATTTTTCCATTCTCTTTCTATCTATCTATCTCTCTCTCTCTTTTTTCTATTTTCTTTTCTATTTACATCTTCTTTTTGTTTGTGGGAATGCGAATGTCTACGTTCTGTTTTTGTTACGCAGTGGATTACTACGCTTGCGTGATCGATCGAAAACTTCGAATGATCTCAAGGCGGAATTTCTTATATGCGTCGGATGTTCGAGTTTGGCGCATTTGCATCAGTCGTAAGGAGGAAACGCGTTTTCCCTGTCCTACGAACGATCTTCAAACGAACAGCTCACGATCGAAACGATCTTTCCTTCCACGTTTTATCTTCCTCCAAGAAACCATTTTTCATTTCCCTTCATTTATATATATATACAGGGTGGTTGGTAACTGGTGGTACAAGCGAAAAGAGGGTGATTCTACGCGAAAAAAGAAGTCGAAAATATAGAATAAAAATTTTTCGCTCGAGGCTTTGTTTTCCAGAAAATCGACTTTGAATTTTCAAGTAAGATGGAACGTAAAGGTCTGGGCTGGCATAATCGGACGTCTAATTATCGGGCCATATTTTTTCGAAGGAAATGTAACGTCAGCAGCATATTTCTATTTCTTACAAAACAAACTACCGGAATTATTAGAAGATGTACCGCTGAGAACTAGAGGAAATTTAATTTTTCAACAAGACGGTGCACCGCCACATTTTAGTCGTCGTGCGAGAGATTTTTTAAACCAACATCACCAAGGCTGGATCGGTCGTGCTGGAACAATAGCTTGGCCACCACGCTCTCCTGACTCGACTACGCTTGACTTTTATTTATGGAGTCATATTAAATCAATTGTCCATTCCGAAGAAATCGCAAGTTGCGAGCAATCGAAAGAAAAGATTATCGTAGCCTTTCATACTTTAAAACAATCGAATACGTTGGAAAGTGTTCATGGAAATTTAATTAGAAGAGCAGAAGTATGTGCTCGGTAGAATGGGCAACATTTTCAGCAATTTTTGTAATAACAAACTTTATGATTACTTCGTATTATTTCATTGTGTATTCCTAATTTTCCGTTACGGCAAAAACAAACTTAAACTGCGATAATATCCATCGAGACAACGATCTACGGTGAGATCCGTTATAACGAGACGCGATAAAGTGCACGCGTACCGAGCGAAAATCCAAAGTCGATTTTCTCGAAAACAAAGCCTCGAGCGAAAAATTTTTATTCTATATTTTCGACTTCTTTTTTCGCGTAGAATCACCCCCTTTCCGCTTGTACCACCAGTTACCAACCACCCTGTATATATATATATGTCTCAGTTTTTTAAAGTAAACTACTCGTCGTTATGCAACTCCTTCGAGCGTCAACCGTAGTTGCATCATACAAGAATTATACGTCTAATTATAATAAATATAATGCACTTTCTACTTTCGAGAGGGACGAAAGTTTAGAGTATACGTTGCGAATTATCCACAGACGAACGACAATAGCGATTAAGACTACGAACGATGTTGGAAATGAAAGGAAATATCATACGTAGAAATAGCAGCGAAAGAAAGTTTCAGCTCGTTTTAAAATCGTATTTCGCATTCTCTCTAATCTTCTCTTTCGCCAGACAATATACCAAACAATGAATACGTAAACAGATGAATGCGCGACGCTCGTCATATCGGAAACGATGTATACGTCTAGTACGAAACGTACCAGACACGCGCATTTGACGCTTATAGGATAGAAAATTCCACTTTTACCGCTCGTATCGCGGCTTCTTTCGTCGCGTTTAGTTTATACCTCTGGACGCATGCACACGTAGATTTGTTTAGAGAAGGGGAAGACACGCTGGTGGGAAATAGAGATTTCAGAAATGGATCGATACGATGCAAACGTATTCCAATATAACGTTGTTTGTTTTTCTGGTGATCGTGGTCTCGCGTACAGGCGTATACCGAGTCGGTTCCGCAAGATTTGCCCCTGGGACGAGAAGTGATGAGGGTATCCGCCACGGACATCGACGATGGCAACAACTCAGTGGTCTACTACAGCTTGTTGTCTAGAAAACCCGAAGACGCTGTGTACTTTCGAATAGATCGCAACACGGGTGTGATATTTCTCAATAAAACCATCGATGTAAGTATCACGCAACGTTATTGACTTGAAACGTTCAAATATTAATGAAATTAATTAATTTTAACCCTTCGGTTGTGACGCACGTGGCCGAGAGTACAGGCTTCTCTTTTGTATACAAATAAAAACAGTCGATTCGACACTTTTTGAAACAATCGGATTTTTCTAGCGCCTAATCGAACGTAGTAGAATCCATGTACTACGATAATTTATGAACATAGACGGATGTCATGTAAATATCTGGTTGGCAACTAAGTGATCGCGGATTTTATCATTACCACCTAATGACAAAATCCGTAATCACTTAGTTGCCAACCCAACATAACGTGTACTACGAAATAATTCGCCCGAGTATCGACTATAAGGCGTTGCTGGTACTGCACGCGATTTCTCGCATAATCTGTACGAACGAAAGGCTTCAAATAGATCGAGTAAACCTTTTTTTCGTCGATTCGATCGCCGAACGAATGGGAAAAAGTAAAGTAAAGCCGAATGGGAGGAATTTAAACGATCGTCGAATATTTGCAGAGGAATCCGGATTACAAGTTCAGCATGACCGCGACAGCTAAGGATCAGGGCGACGTTCCAAAATCGAACACGATCGATCTGGATATTCGAGTGGTGGAGTCTCACAAGAAGGCTCCAGCTTTCTTACCAAGGCCTGCCGAGCCGATTCGATTGCAGGAAAATTTCAGCGACTTCGACGCGAGTATCATCCGATTAAAGGCCGTTTCGAACAGCGGAGACAACAGCGGTCTCTTGTTCGAGCTGGTTCCTGGTAGAACAGAGCAAACCAACAAAGGAAATACATTCAGGTAAATCGAATCTTTTATGACTTGTTACGATTTGCGAATGTCGATATTCCGTTTTGCCAATTGCTCCAGTTAATTAACATTCGAGAGACGACTAAAGTGAAATTTCTATCGAAGAAATGGAAATGGAAAGTCATGTGAAAAGGTATCGAACGCAAGAAGAAAAATAAGCTTTAGCGTATAAGTTAAGTGTATATTCTATAAAAAGTCGTCCTAATTTCACAAAATACGTAGATATCGATGTGCATAAAATTTCTATAAAAAATTAAAGACTGGCAAGTTTGACTGCTCTGGTAATTCTGTTAACTTTTATGCGCTCTCCAGCTTCAATTTTTCTCTTTCTCCCGTTTCGATGTCATTCAAGATTCTGTTTCGCAAGGGAAATCGGCTAGACGTTAACATTTTGACTGCCACGTTGGTCATATACAACTGGCCACGGTTTCTCCTGTGACGCCGCGGTGGTCATTGGTGACCGGAGCGCTTCAACTTCTTACAATTGTACAAATTGTACGAAAATTGACAGTTAGGGCATTTTGAATATAACGGATAAATAGAAGATACTTTGAAATAAAAAGTGCCCCGTTGAACGATTAAACATTTTTATCAGAACATGAATAAAAGAAATGAGAACAAATCTTGCATCTAACGGTGCACTGTGTTAAAACACTTTAAACATAAATGTGGCTTATCAATATAATCTGGACAATAGGTGGTCACCTTTTGATCCGATTCTTAGCAATTTTTGATCCTAACTGTTTAACATTTTTTTATACGACTCGGCAAAATTTTCGTGCCAGGTACATTTGCCCTACTTTCTTTTGCATTTCGCGTAGCAATCTTTGTCGAATAAGTATATTTGATGGCTCCGGCGAATGGCACTGTGTGAGATGCGTTGCGAGTGCCATTCTAAAATCTGATACCTTGATTTTTGTTCTTGTTGCTTGTTTATAGAGTATCATCGCGTTTGAAATTGATGCGTTTAACAATAACTCTAGAGCTAAATTTATCTATCACTCGAGGCTTCTTCTATGTGGCGTAAAATATGCTATCATTTGATCCGATAAATCTACAACACATTTTCCTCTCTTGTAATCTACCACTACCATTGGTTTATCACAAACATAATTCTTTTCGCGGATCTCTACCATTTCAGCCGAATGTTTCCTTGAAATCGTAAAAATAATCATAATACTGTTTACTAATATCTTCTACACGTTTCAACTATATATTGTGCGCGTTTTGCTTACGACAAAATAACGAATGCGAACGGTTTGTTGAAATAAACGAAGCCTCGTTGTAATATGTCGCTATCGATTGTTACCAAGGCACCACAGTGGTCACCCGTGACCACCAATAAGATAAACGTTGCATTGGGAAAGAATGTAGTCTTACATCATCGATTTATTATTATTTTGCCATTATACGCTTTGGATAATAAAAATACTCCCGTGGCGTGCTGAGCGAAACATACGATTTCAGCGTGGCAGCTAGTGTTAAATAGCTAAAAAAATATCAAGGTATTAAAAATGTTTTGCCATCGTTACTGTGCTTAATGAAATTTTCTTAGCGTGCGAATACTTTCGGCAATTATTGTACACGTACCAATATTTCTCCTATTTTCCAATTGACAGATTGGAGTCTAACAAGGATGCTGCCGACATCAAGCTCTCTCAGCATCTTGACTACGAGAGCAACACGGTTTACACGCTGATAGTGCGCGTGCAGAACAAGTATCAGCTGGCTGCCGAGACCGTGATCGATATCGAGGTGTTGGATGTCAACGACAACATTCCAGTGTTTCGAGATCTGAAGAAGGGTAGAGTACTCGAGAACGAGCCACCAGGCGTCCCGGTAATGCAAGTGCGTGCGATCGACGCTGATGGAACCTCCGCCCACAACCAGGTACGTCTCTTCTTCCTCTTCCTTTGTCTCGATTAACATAGATTAGAATATTTGTAATAAATAATTCTCTTTCTCAAATTTATTATATTTTTCCCTTAGTCCCGAGAAATTCAAAATACATTTAAAACACCGATATGAAACATTTAAATACATAACGCCCGCTACGATGTAACTTTTCGTTCAGTTCGTATGATCCAGAGAGAAGAGCAACAGCGACAGCGGGCTTAACAATACAAACAATGAAAATCATAGATGCATAGAACCATCGGCGCATTCTCACCCTTTCACACCCTCATGTTTTTCTAGGTCACGTACGAATTGGATAACTTCCGGGATCTTTTCGCTATCGATAAGTATACCGGTAACATCACCACTCTGACCACGTTCGATAGAGAGACCGAAGACACGTACAACGTGAAGGTGATCGCCATGGACAATTCTCCTAGTGCGCTGTTCAAGACGGGGGAGCATAACAAAGGCCAGCAAGTGTTTCGCATCGAGATCGCGGATAAGAACGACAACGCTCCCCATTTCACGCAAGCTGTCTATACGGCGAATTCGATCCTGGAAAATGCTAATATCAACGCGCCGGTCACCGAAGTAAAGGCCAATGATTTGGACACTGCCAGCCCGGTTACCTACAGCATTATATTTGGCAATACCGACGATAGCTTTTATATCGAAAATACGACTGGAAAGATCCGCGTGAAGAAGCCATTGGATTACGAGAAGATCACGGAATACAATTTGACTGTGAGAGCTTTCGACGGCGTGTATAACGATACCGCTCAAGTGAAGATTTTTATTGAAAACGTCAATGACAATCCGCCCGTCTTTGAGGACTTTAATAAGAATCCTACTATCGAGGAAGAGAAGCTGGTAGAAGGTAAGCAAGACGTATCCCGTTCAGCGTTACTTTCGTACGAATGGTGCTCACAGAATAAGAGTTCTATAGTCCGTAGAATACGTTTTGGTCAAATCTCGAGAGATCTGAAATTTCTGTTTCAAAGATCAAGACCATATTCTCCGAAACTTGATTAATTCTATGACCTCGACACATCTTCCAATCGTGTACTTTTCAATAAGATTACGTTCAAGTTTTTATTATAAGCGAGTTTTATTGCTATGCACTGGTTACAGGTTGTATCACTACTGTGGTCGCTTACGATCCCGACATCAAGGACAGGAACGCTGATCAGCATATCGCGTACTTTATCGTAAAAGAAGACCAACAACCTCTTATAGGTATCGACAAATCTGGTTGCATGACCCTGAAGAAACCTCTAGATCGTGATGGTCCTTTGGGATACTCCATGTGGACGGTAAGTTTCCTTTTAGCTGTACCTTCTATTTCAGTGCCATCGAGCACTTTGTCGATCAGTCGGTGCAAAGCTGAAAAGACGATTAACCGAATGGCAAGGAGAGAGCACCGTTCTCCATTGGTCCAGAGATTTGCTCCACATAGTAAACATCACAGTGAATACCTTGCTCAGATACTTTATACATTTTGCACATGACGCACATTTTATACCTTAAATGCATAGAGATCAGCAGTTGTTCGGTTTTTGAATTCTTGTCGAATCGCGACCGATTAATCGCCACTGTATATCTTCGGAAGAAATAGCGAAATTAACCATGTCCGATTGGTTTCAGGTGATTGTTATGGCGCGAGACGAAGACGGCTCACCGACCGCGCTACGAGAACTCGTAATGGTGAACATCACGTTAATCGACATAAACGACAACGCACCATTCCTCGACATGCCCTATCCCGTAGTATGGGGTGAGAACAAGCCTCCTGACAAGATCACAGAATTGAAGGCTCGCGACTGGGACTCGGACGAAAACGGACCTCCTTTCCAATTCGAAATAGACAAAAATACCGCTGACGACGAGATTCTAGCCAAATTTGCTATTCGAGACGCCGACCTGTTCGCTCGTGTCGAGTTTGATCGAGAAGAACGAAAGAGTTACGATATCCCGATTGCTATCACGGATAGCGGAAAGCCGCCCATGACGGGAACATCGACGTTGACCGTAATCATCGGCGACGAGAACGACAATGCTATGTCAGAAGGTTCCAGCTCTATATTTGTCTACAATTATAAAGGCGAAGCTCCAGAAACAAATATCGGACGAGTGTATGTAAACGACGCTGACGATTGGGACTTGCCAGACAAGCATTTTGCCTGGGCATCGACTCACGAAGGATTTACTTTAAATCCGAAGGACGGTATGATCACGCTGCTTCCAGGAATCTCGAACGATACGTTCGTCCTCAAGTTTCTGGTCACCGAGTACAGCATTCGCATTCCACGACATCAAGTGAACGCGTACGTGAACGTCACGGTGAAAGAGCTGCCCGAGGAAGCAGTCGCTAGGTCAGGTTCCGTGCGGTTCTTCGGCTTGACAGCCACGGATTTCGTCGCTCCTGGTGAATCTGGCGTTAGTAAGAAGGACATATTTCAGGAGAGAATAGCGAATATGCTTAACACTTCGGTGGAGAACGTGGACGTGTTCACGGTGCTTCATTCGCCACATCATAATAACAACAGTTTGTTGGATGTACGGTTCTCGGCGCATGGTAGCCCTTATTATGCCCCTGAGAAACTGAATACGATTCTGGCGCAACACACGGAAGAGATTGAACGAGAGCTAAAAACAGATATCTTGCTGGTGAATATCGACGAGTGCCTTATCGAAAAACAGCATTGTAACAATACTTGTCGCAATTATTTGAATGCAAGCACGGTCCCGTATCCAGTTTATACAAATATCAGTACGTTCGTTGGAGTACGAGCTGTGGTAGATCCACAATGTACTTGCCATGTTGCTGAACCGATCGTTTGTCTGAATGGAGGCACACCGTTGGCAGATCGGTGCGAGTGTCCTCCGGGTCTTGAGGGGCCGAGGTGCGAGCTTCTTGGCATTGGTTTTCATGGCAACGGTTGGGCTATAATGCCGCCACCTGGTCAAGCTTGCGATGATTCTCATTTGGGTTGGTATATTTCTTTCTTCTTTCCTTACTCTTTTATGCTATGTGTTATAACAATGCTAGTTTAAATTTCAATAGAACGGTGCCTCTACAATTCAAGTGTAGTAAATTCTCATTACCCACAAGGAAGGTCGTTTAAACTATAATGGAATTGTATACAATTGTATACAATTATACGTATGGAAAGAACGTCCCACAGAATTCATAAGGACGTTTAAACATACACATCGTTTATCACAAAGACATTTATTATAGCTGCTAAACTGATTACTAATAGCATTTTTCTTTATACTCCTATATGAACCCTGTAACATACTCTGTCAAGTTACGTTACAAAAACCTGTGATTTCAGCATTAATTGGATGGTGTTCCTTGTGAGAAAATAATTATTTATGGATTTATGGGAAATTTAAACATGCAAGGGTACATGATACGTATATAAAGTTTCGAAAAAAGATCCATAAAATATCCATAATACAGTACTTGTTTTAATATTTATCTAGCGAAACAAATCTCTGCCCAGATCCTACTCTTTTAATTGACTTTTAATGTAAATTTACACAAATATTTGCAGTCTACTGATGACAAAGCTGGAGTAAATACAGCGACAGTATCTAAATACTGTTGATATTTTTCTCACTTATTTCCACCAGATCTATTCCCCTCCATTCTCGCGGAAATCCAGAGTACAGAGAGTACGAGAATTTACTGTCTGTTCCGCGAGAATTACAATCCGGATCCTGGATTTATTGGAATTTAAACTGACTACTATTGTATCCCTGCAGCAGCCGAACGTCAATATCCATTCATCACGTGAATCCGTTTGCGTTTCAGGTCTCGAGATAACGCCTCACATAGACAATGGTCTGGTATTTTACTTTGGTCCGATGACGTATAGTTCAAAGATCAGAATTCAAGACTTCATGGCCCTGGAGCTTCAACAGGGATACGCGGTTCTCTACATGGACTACGGGTCTGGCACTGTGAAACTCGATCAACCGCACATTAAGCTCACTGACGGAGAAAGACATAGGATAGACGTTTACTTTACGAAGAACGTAAGCGCCATTGGTCTTTATCGCCGTAGAATCATTGCGTTCTAACTTTTTCCATAACTCTTTATATTGTGCGTTATGGTATCGCTCTTGTTTTTACTGTAATCTTCGTTTGAAATACTTCATGATCATCCAAACTACATATATGTACATGTATAAGTATTTTTCATCATTATTAGGGTATAAATACGAATACAGAACATCAATAGCAATATATATTAACACACTGTTGACCAGATATTTTATGCATAGATTGACTATATTTCATGCATAAAACATAAAGTTTACTCGTGACCGGTTAACAATGTTGTGCATGAATGAACAAGTTTATTTGTGACCTGTCAACAGTATGTCAATGAATGATACGAATAAAAACAGTTACCTTTTGAACGTAATGTTCAAACTTTATGTAAAACACCATATTTTATGCGCTGCAGGCGATCGAAATGAAAGTAGACAACTGTGGAATCTCCGCGTGTATGAGCTTAACCGCGCCGCAAGGACCGAACGGGTTTTTGAACGTGAACAGCCCCTTGCAGATAGGTGGAACTCTGACTAATCTCGCGAAGATGGCTTCGCAACTAGGATGGGATTATGTACCTACCGACAGAGGATTCGTCGGATGCATACGCAACATGACCTTCAATGGAAATGTAACGCCTCGAACATTTTACTTTATGAATTCTCTTATCCTATTTTCTTTGCCTGTGGTCAAAAGATTTCTTCGATTACGAAAGGAATGTGACAGAACTGTTATTGATAAACGTGAACATTCCCGTGTAAATTGTACGTTAAAATCTTTTCCCCGAGTCGAAAGCAAACAGTGAGACTGAGACGTAGAAAATTAGATAACACGTAGCACGGCTAATAGTTTGGCCGAGCAACTTTTCTGAAATTATCGAGCGGAACTCGGTGAATGTGATAAACTGTATAAATTCAGTTCGTCCAATAATTTGTAATAGCGATATATCTTCTTTGCTATTTTTTGTTTCAGACGTACAATTTGGGTATGCCATCGCTATCTAGGAACGCGGATCCTGGCTGCGATCACGGAATGGCAAAAGCCGTATCCTTCGGGATCGACACCAACTTCCTTGTCGCGATCTTAGTTTGTATCGCGATTTTGATGATACTGTTGTTCGCGGTGGTGGTGCACAGGAAAAAGACCGACGATCTCTATAAGGATATGGACGACATTAGAGAGAACATTATTAATTACGAGGACGAAGGAGGCGGCGAAGTCGACACAGGCTACGACTTGAATGTTCTTCGAACGATTTACGACGCACCGCCTATCGATTCGAAGATTGCGCCCGTTGGCTTGCAGTCCAGAGGTACGATAAATTGGATAAGTAAGCCAGCAAACGCATATTATAGTCGTAGAGTAGTTACACAATTTGTTATGGTATTATATGACACAGCTCTGTAAGACGAATCAAGAGATAAGCGTTGTTTAACACTTTAATCCACTAAAGGATAATACCGCATTATCATCCCATCAGCAATCATTTTCATTCGATTTATATCGTCGAATTTATTAGTTTATTATATTATCGAATTATTTTAACATTCTGCTTACGAAAAGCTTTTGTATCTTGCGTATAACAATGTACAAGTCATTGTATTCTCATGTTTCAACTTTGTTTCGTTCACTCGCGGAGAGACACGCGATCGCGAAGAAGCACGTCAACGGGAGTCGTAAGTTCCCGTTACGATTTGATAATCGACGCCGCGAAATGACCGATCCCCTATTTCGTTTAGGATAGCAGGGATAATTAAGCGAATGCGACACGGATATGATAATGTATGATTCACAGTTTATTCCAACAACTTTGTTATGAATAGTTACGCTGTTGCGTATGTACAAGTTGAGTATGTGACTGATCTAATGGTAGAAACTGGGTCAAAGGTGTTGACCGCTCGAAAGGTGGTAAATCAGTGGCGTTTGGCAATGATGCGGTGGCAGAGGAAAGCTAGTGATGAGTGTGTCTAGCGTATGGGATCAGCGGATTTGTTCATAACATTTTGGTTAGGAAAGTGAGGGTAGTGAACATTGTTTCTCATTGGTTAATAAGATGACCGGTAGACTAGGAAGGGTCTTAACTGCCCTCGGAGGAAAGTTGATAGTGGGAGGCATCGCACGTGCAAAAAACTAACTTTCCCGTAATAGACAAGTGAACATTTGCTAAGCAGATGCTACATCCGGTTCGTAGGATCTTAGACAGATTTTTGTGAGATTTATGACGGGTCCTTGAGGCTATTGAGGGTACGAGACAAGGATGTGCGGACATGTGGCTGCCGTCCTGCCCGCGGTGTGTAGCCTGGCCCAGGTATAGAGTCGGCCGTCGTAACAAACTTTTACTATTTGTTCATTCTTAGTCTCATGTTCATGCTCAGTCTTAGACACGTACATGTATTTCATGTTAATTACTGTCTGAGCTAATTAATTTATCAGCTGTGTTATTATTCTGTCAAACTATATGAACGATGTTACATTTGAAATAAATTTTATTATCGCGTAGGAATAAAAATTGTTCGGTTCCGCTTTTTCACTCTATCGCTATGAAATAAAGCGTTCAACGTGCTCGTGATAACGATAACTAAGCCTCTGTCAGAGGGTTAAATCTCGTTCGGATGAAATATCGCAACGAACAAAAAGACACTCGAAGATCAATTATATACGTTCACTTTCTTTTTTCGCTTGCCAGGTCCCGACGAGGTGCCAGATATTTGCGGTTTCCTAGACGGCAAGAAAGAGAGCTGCGACAAGGATCCTGACACGAATCCGTTCGACGATGTCAGGCACTATGCGTACGAAGGAGAAGGCAATTCCGAGGGTTCTTTATCATCCTTGGCTTCATGTACGTACAACTGAATATGTATATCGTTCGTTCAATTAGAGGAATCGATGGAAGTAAATAAAATTATGCGACCAAAATTTAGGAAAACTAGAGCGGAATTTACAGTCTCGAAATATCATAAAATGGTACAAAACATTGTACATACCAAAATAGTAAGTAAAATTGTAGAAAACATTGTGAGTGCAACAATTGGAAAATTTTTTATTGCAAAATGTGCTACGTGTCAATGAGAATACTGTAATATAGAAATCAAGTGCAATTTCTCTTCCTCTATAGTTATTAATAATGCTGGAAGATAGTATTGTGTTATGTTTTTGTTTGGATTGTTTTGCTTATGTTGCCGTTAATTTTTTAATTCAGAGTAAATGGTAGTTGCTGCCACCAGAAACAATCTAAGGACTGTTTCAGTTAAATTGTTTCTTATCGCTTATCTTCTCGAAGATCCCCAACTGTCGTATTTCTTAATAATTCTGTCGGCAATTAAATATCAGTGGGTAGCGTTGACTGATGTTTAATGCGACTGGCAATTAAACTCCGCGTTTCGACTAATCTGCTACGCGCAGGAGTATTGGCACGGCAGAGGATCAAAGTTGGTGAAAATAAATGTTCGCTTAATCTTATTATATTATTAGACAAATATTTTCCACAACAAAAGTTTATTCTAATTCTAATTGCTTATTAGCAGAGTTATCGTTGAGATTTTGAATACTCGAAGTTACGATAGTTCGCGATACGTTTTTACTCTTCTTAATTACAAGATTTTAATTTAATTGATTTTTCAATAAGTTACAAATTGACAAATACAAACACGTCGATTAACAAAACTGACAAGAACTGAGAACTAATGAAACAAAGAACTAAAAGCTAAAGAACTAAAGGAGTAAAGAACTTAAGAACTAAGAGCTAAGAAACTAAGGAACTAAAGAATTGAAAGCCAAAAGAACTGAGAAATTAAGAGCCAAAGGAATTGAGAACTAATCGCTATGAACTAAGAAATTACTTGCCAAGAACCGAGGAACTGATCGCCAAGAACCGAGGAACCAATCACACAGAACCGAGGAATTAACTACTCTGAACTAAGGAATTATCTATCTGCTCTTCTATGTCGCTACGCTTATTTATAATTAGGTCTACCGTGGAGGGGTCGTCGTGTGACGGGTTGTTCCGCGGGGGTTGCGAAGCTCGAATTCGGTTTCTATACAAATTATTAAATTTCATTTTTCAAATTGAAACGCTCACTCGCGCTATTGGTAGTTTTAGTCTTCGTTACGGCGCGTGCTCAGCGCGGGACGTGACAATTGCAACGTATAGAGAAAAATGTAAATGTTATTGAATATTAATTAATCGTTTCTTGGCGCTTGTCTATGCCATCTGTCTAAATGCAAATGAAAGGAACATTCAGCTTTCCTTGTAACTAACTGTAAGAGGTTGCACATACAGATGCTCTACACGCAGGTTTCCATAGATACATTTTCCTTTTTCATGAATTTGGACTACATTGATGCACAAGTTCTTTTTTCTCCCGCAAAACTTGTTTCTTGGCAGCTGCAATGTTTTCTACCAGGCACTGTCCAATTCACTTTGGACTGTTAGCCAATAATGGTAACTGGGGCCGCAGCCGTGTAGCAAATGAAAATATATAGCGAGGAAGTAAAACGTTAAATAGAATCACCGATCTGTCATCATCAGCAGTTCAACGATGTGTCATGAAATCAGGGCTATCAGCATATAAATTAGAATAAGAGTGTGTGCAGCAATTTTCTATGCGTACCTAGGTTCTATCATTTTAATGACAGGCTGAAAAATACGGATTTGCATAAATCTTTCTTTATAAGCAGACAAATTGTTTTCCATTTATCGCAGAGCTGCTGCGTTGACATCGTACAACCTTGAACGAAGTTCTAGATCCTTATGATTCCCAACACGTTTCAAATTACTTGCTGCGGTCATCGAAAGTTGTTAATTTTAATCAGTGGCTGATTTTACGACTTCGTACTATCGCTACCACTTATTATACCGTGTAATCAATTTTCTTTAATCTATTAAACAAAGGATATAATATATACGTACGTCGAAGTTTTCTACTGGCAACTGTTCAGATATTTTCGTAAGCCACTGTGTATTGTAACGCGAAGTAATCTCAATCTCAGAAATCAAAGCCGCTCCGATAAAAAAAAAAAAAAAAAAAAAAAAAAAAATAAAAATAAAAATAAAAAGTACACTCGACTCTGTTGAAGAGACGAGATAGAATCATCGACTAGTTTCTACGATATTTCCTTTTTCTTCCGCAGGTACCGACGACGGAGATCTCAAGTTCAACTACTTGTCGAACTTTGGCCCGAGGTTCCGCAAATTAGCCGACATGTACGGAGAAGAACCCAGCGACGAAGAGAGCGACGGCGTCGGAGAACGGGAAAGCGAGAGTTGGTGTTGAGTCTCGCGCGACCTTTCGGCTTTTGACTCGAAGAGTTCGCGACGATCAACTCGATAACTTCCGATCTCCTTGACGAAGCAACGACTCCCCTTCGCTTCGTCTCCTCGTGTACTTAACTCGAACTTGAGAATACCTGTTGTACTTTTGTACCAAGGACACAGTGCCGAACCACGGCATCGGTAGCCACATATCGTTTCGACAAAGCGTAATCGAAGCGTGGTATTTTCCTTTCTCTCTTATTTTCTGTTCATTTTATCCATTTTTACGTCTTTCCTTTTACCCGAGCAAACGCGCAACCAATAGAGAATAACGTTCGGTTAGAATTGAATTTTCAAACGAAACAACGGATAGCTCGTAATGCTCTCCGAGTGACGATGTAACACGCGATCTTTAAGAATAGACGGCATAGCGGCGGAAGACTAAGAGACCATGAAAAAGCAAAGATAGTATTGTATTTCCTATTGACAAGAGAATATAAAACGAAGAAATAAAAAAAGACAGGTGACAGTGAGTAAAAAAAAAAAAAAAAAAAAAAAATCGACGCATCAGCCGAGAATGACTCGCGATGACGATTGTGTAACTCGGCTGTCTAGCATCACGACAATGGACACGCGCATATTCGCTCGTTAATATGCGTTAATTTCGCGCGTGCATTCCATTAGTAACGAAGAGAACGATGATTTATAGCGTGGAGAGATCGCGAGAATCTGACTTGGAACGAAGATACAAAGAACGTGGTGAATTCTTTTGGCAATCATTCGAGTTACGAGGACTGGACTTATTTTTTTATACGTACATTATAGAAACGAATAAATATGTATGTATGCATGTATATGTCTGCGAGGACATCGTAGGCAACGAGTATATAGAATGCAGAGAGGAAACGAGACGAATGAATGATGACAGCGTAGCAATAGGTAAAACCCGAGACGCGATAGGGAAAAATAAAGATGGAACAAATGGCAGCGGGAGAGCGTTACCGCTCCTCTATATTTAACTTATAGACTATTTTATTAAACGGTTATGTGCGCGAGTGCGTTTAGAAACTGTGTAGGAGGTGTGCGAAACTTTACATATGCGAATACACGAATAGATATAAACCTAAACACCGAATCTATGCTGTACACAGATGCGTGTGTGCATGAGTGTACATGCGCGCGCGTTTAGGCCAAAGTGATTGGAAATGAAATATGTTACGCGTGTGAATCGGTGAGGAGAGATCCGAGTGCCATATCGTGTGCCCGAAATCTGAATCTAAAATCGATCCACCGAATTGTGCATGAATACACGAATGTATGATCGGAACGTTTACCAGCGACAAACAGTTCCAACGCGACTGTTTGCCTTTTCTTTTGCGCCGATTGGCGATAATCGTTTATCTCGACATCCATTTTATTCCATTCGCGAAAACGACTCTGCACGCGCGCATGTGCCTGCGAATATTTCCAAGTATATGTATATAGATATATATATTATGTATGTATGTATATCCGTGTACCTATGTAGGCGTTCGCGCACGTACGTACACGTATATATGTGATAATAATTTGTAAGCTTTTTGTACGATACATCAACGGCGATATGCATATGTATAATAATAATAGTAATGATAACGATAGTCGTAATGAGAACAACAGCATCAGTAATAAAAGTACGCAAATGTATATTGATGGTGATTCAGGTGGACTTTTAACCCTTTGCGGTCGTATGGAGCTTAAATTTGGTTGCCGGAATTCATTTTCGTTGAACTCTAATAATTAGATCGCGGATTTATATCTGTTTCTAGAAGGTTTAAAGATACAAAAGTGCGTAGAAAATATATAAAATATCTAAAGTAGAGTACTTGTTATGATATTTAACATGCGAAACGAATTTCTGTATCTATGTCCTGTGTTCATAAAAATCTGAATTTGTACAAATATTTGCCATCTTACTGACTCACATAATTAAGGGGGGAGATGTTAGAAGGATCAAACTGATATTCGTTGTTGCTGCTTTACATCTACGGCTTTCCTTTTGCCAATTTAGAGCGTTGCTTATGAAATATTTTAAGAAATGGAAATGTCTACCTGCACTAACTTGTAAGTCTTATTAGCTCATCGAGGTCCAATGTTGCGTAAGCGCGATATTTCATTTTCGATTTCTTTTTAACCAATTTACACTGCGGAATTCTATTAAATCCACGTTATAACTATGAAAGGGAATATCAAAAATCTACCGAATATCAGAATTTCTTTTCCCATATAAAAATTGTACGAAACTTGGAGAAACTGGATCTATTTTGTATCGCCATAAACTGTTTCTTCTTCAAATTATAAAATTCTTCTTGTACCTTCAATTTATCTTACGGCCTTCCGTAACGTATTTATTATTCTAATACATTTTTTAACCTGGAAAAACAACAACTCGTGTCTAAATTTTCTAATAATATCGCGTTTACGCGTCGTTTCACTTGATCCTTCGTCGGATGCTACGCAACCTCGAAGAGCGTCGTATTCAGTATGACATACGATCAAAATGCTTGTTTGCCTCAGTAGCTGAGAGTATACGTACGATCGAAGTACTAAGAGCGTTCTGATTGTAGAAAGAAGTCATACGACCGCAAAGGATTAGCGAACTCCGTTTGGATGAACTTATTACCTACTGAATCAACTTCAAAGCGGCGTTGAAAAATTTAACGTGTAATTTATACGATAAGAATTGAATGCGGTTTAGGGGAGAGCGCGTGATCTCAGATGCGTAAGAGTAGTTGGTTCGTACGCATCGATATCCAAGAATGAACGTTTTCTTTCTTATTTAGACGACGTCTGTCACCGAATAATTACGATTGCACGGGCACGAGTATCGAGATACGTTATCGGAATAATAAGATATGTGTTAGTAAATCACCTGTCGTATCATACAGGTGGGCGTCTTTTTAACGATACACTCCGTCGCAGTACAAAGAACGTCTCCGTCGGCAGCGGCGAATAAGAAACGTGAAACGATCGCGACTCATCGGCAGAGTTCGGCTCGATTTTTCCGCGTCACACTTATTTATCGCGCACTGACTACGCTACGAGCGGACTAGTTTGCGATACGCTACTTATGCTATATACTCGAACACTGCCCTTATGTACAATTAAAGAGAAAAGAAAAGAATAAAAAGAGAAACGACGCGACGGTTCTGTTCCACGACCAAGCATCTAGCTGGTGAAGGTGTGAGAGCGGTGACACCTAAAGCTCCGTTCAGATTAGTCGATTACATATTTGAATTGGAGCTGTTTTGCAGGTGTTTCGGAGTATCCTGATTTTAAGATATATAATGAAAAGTAAATTGCAAGTAGTTACGTATGTCTGTAAAATGTTCATTGACAAATATCACGCATAGCAAGTACGACTAAGAATATTAAGTTGAAAGAAAGGTGAAGTTCGTTTAGGACGCGAATATCAGTAAATACGCAAAGCTGCAAATAACATGATACCTATCGCCTATACCGTTCCATTTCGAACTTGCCTGTGTTCCAAATCCAACAGTGGATTTTCCACCTTGCGCCTTTTATTTAAATTCGTTAATATTCGAGATGGAATTACTTAAAACGAAAAGTCCGGAAGGAAAAGCGACGACGGGTGCAAAGAGATCGGTAAAATTCTCGAAAGAAATACCCGAAAGGATATTTCGAATCGAGTAACGTAACGGATCGATATGAGTAAAATGCTACAAATTATTTGAAATCAAGCGACTTTTGAGCAACGAAGATACGCGTGGAAATCTAAAAGGATATTTCAAGAGATTTCAAGTTGCAAGTCAAATTTATATTGCTTGAATTCAGGTAATTTATCTAATTTGAACGAAGCTCTATTGTCAAAGAGGCGTTCCTCTTTCTGAGTGACGTTGGCGAAAGAGTCGCGAGACGAACACTTTAGCCACAGGTATACGCATATACAGGCTTCTTGTAAATTATATTCCAGGACACGCGAAACCACAATGGTTGCCCGCGCGACCTACTCGACATGTGATAGTTGATCGCAAGATATACGCGCAGCACACCTTTCATCTTTACTCGCGAGATCCATCTACCGTCGTCGGAGATACGTGTAACTTCGTGTTCTTCTTTTTTTTGTAGCAATAATAAAAGACGATGACATTGGAAGTAAAGGTGGTTTGCGATATTTAAGGAGTTCCCAGACCAATAGGAAATATTGTCGACAGTGAAAAACAGTCGATTAAACACCAAGAAATAAAATAGAAAGATTAACAATACGAATGCTAGAATCGAGCAGACAACGCTATTAGAAATCGTAAAGACGAAATTTTCGTTACAGCATTCGATATACCTTTACAGGAAAAGAAAGTTATTAAAATATAGACAGATACCGTAGAAATATAAATTCGATTTATTTCACGCGCGTTATTAATGCACAGTTTTTTGTGCATTACGCGACAAACTAAATATTCGCATAATAAATAACGTCAAAATATATTAATTTCATACAATTTAAATACACTGAGTATACATCGAATATAGAATATTCATGCATATAGAATATGCATTGGATATGTATGTCTACATATATTTTATATAAAATTAATGCAATTATTAATGCAATTTGTTCGTCGTTCGAATCACTTTGCTATTATATCGGGCAAAATCCATTGCGGGAGAGCGTTACAAATTCTTCACGCAATACTGTTACAAAGAAACACATAAGACACCATAGACAATCCGATCGCAAATGCATCGCGCCGATACATTCGCTGCTATCGTGAATATCTCGCATTGCTCTGGGAATTCCTTTTAAACCGGAAATTTCCCGAGTCACTGGACCTTGGTTAATTAATGGAAATCACGGCAGGCTTCGTAGTGACGTTTGCCGAACGAGAAAAAAGAAACCCTTGAGTCGTTCGATTGCGACACGATGTCTTTCATAGATTTCAATCGGCTGACGATAAAAGTTCACCCCGGCGCCAAGCCGGACGTTTCACGTTGTAAATTGCCAAGAATCTCGAGAAGGGGTTGCTGAGAACCTATAAAAAAGTCCTCGGCCTGGTTACCCTCTCACAGTCGTGTTCACTTCCGGCGGACACACAATCTCGAGGACCAGAAACGAGCAGCACGATCTTTTCGAATCGCGTAGGTCGCTTTAAACGCGATTACCACTGACGACATGTAAGTGTCCTATTGTGCGCGCGTGAAACGTACCATTAGTTACACACAGTGGCTACGAAAAATATTTCCACCAATTCTTATTTTCGAACGAAGCGTTTTCTAGCGAGTCGCGCGCTTCGCGCTTTCACGCTATCAACTTTTTGCAGCTATAAGAGAATATCATTAAATGATACGAAATTTAATACGCTTGAAGCTAATTGATCAGAATATAAATGGTGAAAAAATGAAAGAAAATAAATATAGAAATTTGTAAGCAAGTCGTAGAACCATTTTGGATGTGGAACGGTTTTGCCACATTGTGACACGTTGCTTGAGACATAAATTAAACAAGAGTATTTTATTGTTAAAAAAAAAAATTTTATGACAGAAATTATGATTCTTAAATTCAACCGGACGTTAGACTTTATTATTATATCATGACGTTTTTTTTTTTTCTAAACATAAGCTTTTATGTTATTTTTAATACGCAATATGTGAATTAACAGAATTTTCTGAATTCAACCGTAATTACAAATACAAATGGTATAATAAATACAGTGATGTACATGTACAGTGGCTGATGAAATTAATCGGAAACTTATCACAGAACTTTTCTATATTACTTTCTATATTATGCTCATTATACGAAACTTTGCTAACACTTTAACGCGACACGACTATCGCGATCGCCATAGTAAAATATCGTAAAATTATAAAAAATTAAAATATAGTAAAATTACAAGACATTTATTATACAACGTTTATTTATACATTACGCAAGGAATTTATTCCTACAACGCGAATAATATTCTTAACAGGATCATTGTGCTAGAAATAGTTTCACTACGAATTATGGCTTATCAACATACTGAACAGTTGAGTATTCAAATACTTCGACGATTCCAGCGAGGACTGTACTATCAATAAATATCTTGTTCCTTTTACATTCTCAGATTCCTTTTAAATTTCACCAATACAATCATAATCGTGTCTCGTTATATCGATAATAAAATTCCAAAATGTTTCGTATAATATGTACACAAAAACGTTTCCAAAGTTGTCCAAGTACTTTCATGAACCGCTGCGCAGTTTGTAGTCGCTGTATGTTTAAATTGTTATGAAATATAAAAGAATAGAGCGGGTCAGTGCGGTGTAATTGTAATGGCAAGTTATCAGCAGAAGTTGTAAATATCAATTTGCAAATAACGTTCGCAACTTGCCACTCAATATATTTGCATTTCGGAGTCTCTGCAGGTTGATGATGCAGCTTGGTTTGTACGCGCGCACATGGTTCTAACTACGGCTAGATCAATCACCGTATTTACTTAATTTTTCATTTATGACTTTAATTTGTCACCTCGCTGTGTCTCTCCCGTCGAGAGTACCTACATATATTTTTATATTGATCGAACGACGATCAGTAGAGCGGGTCAGTACGGTGTAATTGTAATGGCAAGTTATCAGCAGAAGTTGTAAATATCAATTTGCAAATAACGTTCGCAACTTGCCACTCAATATATTTGCATTTCGGAGTCTCTGCAGGTTGATCATGCAGCTTGGTTTGTACGCGCGCACATGGTTCTAACTACGGCTAGATCAATCACCGTATTTACTTAATTTTTCATTTATGACTTTAATTTGTCACCTCGCTGTGTCTCTCCCGTCGAGAGTACCTACATACATTTTTATATTGATCGAACGACGATCGATGCATCTCTGTACATGTAATTATGCTAATCGCTAATTTAGTTACGCAACAACCTTTTTATTCCTTTTGTTCCGTTTCATAGGCATCGTAAAGTTCGACTCGAGTTTCTCGTTCTCTCTATAATATTGCTAATATGCTTGATCCTGAATTCTGGAGCCGAAGCTCAGCTAAACTTTTCAACCGGTTGGGGAAAAAGAAGCCAGAGACTCGAATGGAGTGCCGTTAGACCCGAGTGCCCTTCGCAGGCTAGACCTTCGCTCGAACAGCTGCTAAACGTTTACCATTTGATACAGGTACGCCTTGCATCGGTTTTCCTTTCGCGATAAAACCGAGGAAGACGGGGATCGTTGCTGTTACAATTCGAATTGCAAAATTTACAGTATGAAAATTATGTATCTTTGGTCGGTTGTTGTAAATAGACGGATGATGTTTATGCATTCTTGAGGAATTTAAGATTCCAGAAATCTACTTGCATCGACAGGATGCATACAACGCGCAAAAAAAGATATAAGCTATTGAAAGTTGAGCATCCATAGTGACATTTAATAGACGAAGCGAATTTCCATTTAGATTGCATTTCCTTAATTATCTTTCTACAAATATGAATTTGCATAAATATTTGCAATGTAATTATAAACGACGAAAGTTTGTTTAGTTATCGATAAGTATTATCGATGACGGAAATTGCTTTTTATTAACATTTATGAAAACTTTATGAAAACTCTCCTCTTTAATTCTTGATATCTCTTGTACGATGATCTACCAACTAATGGTTATCCACAATCAAAAATAACAATAAATAATCTTTTTCATTTCCTTCTTCTATAATTGCTGAAAATTATATTAAATATTTTTGCCAAAGTTAATACTGATTTTTATCTACAAAAGAGCATAATTCTATCCATTTATTTCCTTCGACTAATTATACTGTCGTATCGTTTAAATTATATTTGATATGTATATAGAACACATATGTAGATATTATAGAAAGGTAGTTCTACTGTTCAACAAAGACGATCTTCCTGTCAACGTTTTCCTTCTTAAAAATATCAAAGGGTAGTTGCCACTTTTGCTTCCTGGAAACAGGAGGCGGAAGAAGCATTGTCGACCAAAAGCGTTTCTTTCTTGCGTTTCGTTTGCAGATGGAAGCGCGAAAAATGTTGGAGTGTCGGAAGCTGAACGAGTGAATTCGGGAGCAGATCTGATCTGACGTTAGAGGAAACACCATAGGCTAAACATTGGACCGTTCGAGGGAGCCGTTCGAACCGTATACCTTCAACGATTTGCAACTTGTTTGGAAGCACTGGACTCTGAAACGAAGTATCCGGATC
The DNA here is from genome assembly GCA_905333015.3 of Bombus campestris. NCBI lineage: Eukaryota > Metazoa > Arthropoda > Insecta > Hymenoptera > Apidae > Bombus > Bombus campestris. The sequence continues at coordinate 11,155,699 of HG995135.1, forward strand.
TATCGAATAAAGTTTGCTTCGATACGGTTTTCGTGCAAACGAGCCCGCTCGAACGTGCCTTGTAAAATCACCGATACGAACGATAATACAAACAATGAGTAGTAAAGGAGAAATATAATTTTCTTTCGCGTCTTCCACGTTGTCCTTCCTTTGTTCGTTTTGTTCCTTCCTACGTCGACAGCTGTTCGATCGCTTTTTTACGACTTATCGACCAATCGACAGCCTTTAATTTTCTATGATCGCACCCTTTAACGATCTTTGCCGAAACTACATAAATCTCGCGCCGTAGACGATTTGCATGTTCGTCCATCCAACGTGTAACGATATATCGGTAGCAAGATAGTTTCTGTCATTTTTCTTTTTATTTAGACGCGATTAGAATTTGTATACTAATATGGACGATATTATATAATGTGGACGAATATCTGTGTGATTGGCATTCTGTCTGTGATTGGAATTAGTGCGCGTTCCTTTTCCGATGAAAGTAAGTGAGAGTCGAGCACTTGAACACGAAAATTTGCCAAAGGACATTATCATCTTTTTTCACCTACATTCATATCCATGAACTTCTGGTTTTTAAATAATTAGATTAAACGTTACACTTCCGACAATCTCTGGTATTTCATACATTTTCTGCTATAAATTGTCTCTTTTTTTATTTACTGTTAATGGAGCGGTTTCGTGAGAAATATTCATTAAACAAATTTTCAAGCAGAGAAGTCAATGCAACGTTCGATTCGCTACGAGAACAAATTATTTTCGGGATTTTTATTATCCCTATTTATCGTACACTTGACACCGCTAAAATTTTGTTCATAATTTTTCTTTTTTATTACGTTCACGCAAACACCTTGTAGAACTGTCGCCATAGCAGATTTCATTGAAATCATCACCATCCATATCTTATTTGCCACTCACATCTCTTTCAGACAATTGGCATCTTCATATAGAGATTATTTCATTGTACATTGTTAATCAAATTTCAATTACAATTACGATCTATTGTTTCCTTATTTTGTTATACTACAATTTTAAGAAACGAACACGTAAGTAAAATAATATTCCACGTGTGATGACGGAGAAGAAAAACTCCGTTTCTATGGTAAAATTGTTCTAGGCTATTTTTTATCGCAAGCATCTCAAATTTTATCTACTGTATGCTTAATATCTAGATATATTTGTACAAAGAAAGAAATAGTGATGCTTCTGACGCACTCTGTGTCGGAATAATTCAGCACGCTGCTAGCAAATATCGTTTCGATTTCACAGTTTTGTCATGGTCCTGGACAAAAGCCCTGCACGCGAAGAAACTCCCGTACGAGTATTATGCATCGTATAACTGCAAAAATGTAGGCCATTTCCCGGATGTCCACAACTGCAAGCGATTTTATCAGTGTAACAGCTTCTTCGGACTACCTTTTGTTCAAAATGTTTTTGAGTGCGAGAATAATCTGGTATTCTCGATCAGCACAGAAACCTGTGTAACACCCGAACAAAGTGGCAGATGGGAATGCAGGAAAAGAGTTGCACCACCTGCAAAAAGGAAACCACAACCGTCGGCTTCGCTTCAGAAATCACTAAAGAAAATCACAGCACCACCTCCAAAACCAAGACCAAAACCAAAACTGAAACCGAAAGCAAAATTAAAAGCAGCACCAACGCCAAAACCAAGACCAGAACCAAAACTGAAACCGAAAGCAAAATTAAAAGCAGCACCAACGCCAAAACCTCAATCACAAACATCTAGAAAACCGCTAAAGAAGACTGCTATACCACCGTCCTCACAACCGTCGCGATCATCTTCACCACCATCTCCAAAACCGCAACCAGAACCACAACCGCTGGATTCATTAATTTCCCAACCGCCACAGGATCCTCTAACCCCAGCTGAACTGCAATCGAAAGACCAGTCAAAACCGGAGCCGAAACCAGAAACATCATTGCTCAGTGTCACTGAACCGCTCACACAATGGTATCAAGGTATAGTAATCTTTACGATATATGTATCGAGGTGGATAGCTATTCGATGCACATTTTCGTATTTTATCATCCTGATGTATTGTTACGTTTTTGTTTGGATTGGTTTGCTTATGTTGCCGTTAATTTTTTAATTTAGAGTAAATGGTAGTTGCTGCCACCAGAAACAATCTAAGGACTGTTTCAGTTAAATTGTTTCTTATCGCTTATCTTCTCGAAGATCCCCAACTGTCGTATTTCTTAATAATTCTGTCGGCGATTAAATATCAGTGGGTAGCGTTGACTGATGTTTAATGCGACTGGCAATTAAACTCCGCGTTTCGACTAATCTGCTACGCGCAGGAGTATTGGCACGGCAGAGGATCAAAGTTGGTGAAAATAAATGTTCGCTTAATCTTATTATATTATTAGACAAATATTTTCCACAACAAAAGTTTATTCTAATTCTAATTGCTTATTAGCAGAGTTATCGTTGAGATTTTGAATACTCGAAGTTACAATAGTTCGCGATACGTTTTTACTCTTCTTAACTACAAGATTTTAATTTAATTGATTTTTCAATAAGTTACAAATTGACAAATACAAACACGTTGATTAACAAAACTGACAAGAACTGAGAACTAATGAAACAAAGAACTAAAAGCTAAAGAACTAAAGGACTAAAGAACTTAAGAACTAAGAGCTAAGAAACTAAGGAACTAAAGAATTGAAAGCCAAAAGAACTGAGAAATTAAGAGCCAAAGGAATTGAGAACTAATCGCTATGAACTAAGAAATTACTTGCCAAGAACCGAGGAACTGATCGCCAAGAACCGAGGAACCAATCACACAGAACCGAGGAATTAACTACTCTGAACTAAGGAATTATCTATCTGCTCTTCTATGTCGCTACGCTTATTTATAATTAGGTCTACCGTGGAGGGGTCGTCGTGTGACGGGTTGTTCCGCGGGGGTTGCGAAGCTCGAATTCGGTTTCTATACAAATTATTAAATTTCATTTTTCAAATTGAAACGCTCACTCGCGCTATTGGTAGTTTTAGTCTTCGTCGACGTGACAGTATCATGCAGTGATTATAACAACCATTTAACGTGTCGACGCGTTAGAAATAATTAAATCCAGTTGATTATGCAGATGTGATTCGACTATGTTTGAGATTAAGATTTTGGTCAAATTGCAGAAAGAGGATCTTTCTCATCGCCGACTGTGATGGAAATTTTTCTAATTCTTTCGTTGATGCGTATAAACAATGGTAAAGATAAGAATTTAGCGGTCGGATACCGATAGCTTAAAAAAGAAAAGAAAAATATCTTGAAAAGAGAAAACATCGGCAAACAGTTCATAATTATGGGAAAATATTATACACAGCTGCATTGCATCGTATGGTATCACTGCATGGTATGCACTGATGATATGATACGAAAGTGTGCAACAAACGGATACTGATCTAATAATCATAACTTAAACTGATCATGAGACAATATTTCACATTTATCACTACGGACTGAACCAAGGATAAGATATGCTTCATCCCTTAAACGAGCTTTCAATCGATTCGCTTACTCGTGTGCATCAATTTTAATGCTTTTGTGATATATGATCAATTTTATTATTTCACTATGCATAGTATCGAAATACTAGATTTGTGGTAACAATATTTGAATTTGAGCAAAACTAACAATGAATTACTAATCAGAAATAGTATATACATATCGCGATGTATGTGTCCGTAAGTTCATGCGACACAAGCAGAAATACAAAGATTTTTATCGTTTATAGATTATTACTATGACGATTCATCTCAGTGTAATTCAAATTTTCACAGTTCCAAAACCCAACTCTGCAATTTTGAAACCCAACGGCACAACTCTGGAACCCAATGCCACAACTGTGAAATCCACTGCCAAAACTTTAGAATCCATCAGCACAACTTTGGAAGCCAAAGGCCTAACACCGGAACCTAACGCCACAACTTTGGAATCAATTGCCAAAACTTTGAAACCTACCACTACAATTTTAAACCCCAACATCACAAAAGACACACTTCAAAAAATTTTGCAAATTAACAAATCTATGGTAGGAACCTCGAATCCAAACATCACAAAAGACATACCAGAACAAACTCCTGAAATCGAGAAACCGGTCATTCCTGATATGAAACCCAACGCGACAAAAGGGCTATTTGGACAAATTTCTAAAACTGTGGAAGTCGTTGACGTAACTCGGCAACCCAACATCATAGAACGCATAACTGAAGAAGTTCCTGAAACCGAGGGAGCTGTCGTCGGAACTTCGAACCCCAACGTCACAGAGGGAATAATTGAAAAAAACTCTGAACTCGACAAACTTATCGTCCCAGTTGTGAAACCGAATATCACGAAAGAGATAGTTGAACAAATTCCTGAAATTGTGAGATTTACCGCCAAAAATACGGCACTCAACATCACAGAAAACATACATCATCAAATTCCTAAAATCGACAAACCAGTCATCGCAACTTCAACACCTACAATCATGGACAGCATATCTGAACAAATTCCTGAAAGCGGGGAACCCGTGATTTCAGACATGAAATCCAACATCACAAAAGGGCTATTTGGACAAAGTTCTGAAACTATGCAATCTGGAGTCAGAACTTCGACACCTATCATTACAGATGAATTATTTAAAGTAATTACTGAAATTAAAGAACGTGCCACCAGAACTTTGAAATTGAACGTCACAGAGGGCGTGACTGAAAAAATTCCTGAAATTGAGCAACTTGTCGACAGAACTTCGAAGCCCAACATTACAAAGATAATATCTGGAAAACTTCCTGAAATTGAGGAAGCCGTCGACGGAAATTCGCAACCTAACATCACAGAGGCCACAACTGAACAAATTCCTGAATCTAAGAAAGCCGACGACGGAACTTCGATTCCCAACATCACAGAGGTTATATCTGAAAAAATCCCTGAAATGGAGGAAACTGTCGATGGAACTTTATCATCTAACATCACGGGGGGCATATCTGAACAGACACCTCAATCTAAAGAAACCGCGCACGAAACTTCGATACCCAACAGCACAGAAAGAATATCTGAAAAAATTCCTGAAATTGAGGGAGCTGTCGATGAAACTTCGGAGCCCAACATCATAGAAGGGCTATTTGGAGAAATTGTTGGATCGGAGAAACCTGTAGTCGGAACTTCGAATCCCAACATCACAGAGGGTATATCTGAAAAACTTCCTGAAACTGACAAAGCTGTCGATGGAACTATAGCACCTAACATCACAAAGGGCATATCTGAACAGACTCCTCAATCTAAAGAAGCCGTCGACGGAACTTTAGCACCTAACATCACAGAGAGCATATCTGAACAGACTCCTCAATCTAAAGAAGCCGCGCACGAAACTTCGATCCCCAACAGCACAGAAAGAATATCTGAAAAAATTCCTGAAATTGAGGGAGCTGTCGATGAAACTTCGGAGCCCAACATCATAGAAGGGCTATTTGGAGAAATTGTTGGATCGGAGAAACCTGTAGTCGGAACTTCGAATCCCAACATCACAGAGGGTATATCTGAAAAACTTCCTGAAACTGACAAAGCTGTCGATGGAACTTTAGCACCTAACATCACAGAGGGCATATCTGAACAGACTCCTCAATCTAAAGAAGCCGCGCACGAAACATCGATCCCCAACAGCACAGAAAGAATATCTGAAAAACTTCCTGAAACTGACAAAGCTGTCGATGGAACTTTAGCACCTAATATCACAGAGGGCATATCTGAAAAGACTCCTCAATCTAAAGAAGCCGCGCACGAAACTTCGATCCCCAACAGCACAAAAAGAATATCTGAGAAACTTCCTGAAACTGACAAAGCTGTCGATGGAACTGTAGCACCTAACATCACAGAGGGCATATCTGAACAGACTCCTCAATCTAAAGAAGCCGTCCACAAAACTTCGATACCCAACATTCCAGGGAGAATATCTGAAAAGATTCCTGAAATTGTGGAAGCTGTCGATGGAACTTCGGAACCCAACATCATAGAAGGGCTATTTGAAGAAATTGTTGGAGCAGAGAAACCTGTTTTCGGAACTTCGAACCTCAACATCACAGAGGGTACATCTGAAAAAATTCCCGAAACTGACAAAGCTGTCGATGGAACTTTAGCACCTAACATCACAGAGGGCATATCTGAACAGACTCCTCAATCTAAAGAAGCCGCGCACGAAACATCGATCCCCAACAGCACAGAAAGAATATCTGAAAAACTTCCTGAAACTGACAAAGCTGTCGATGGAACTTTAGCACCTAATATCACAGAGGGCATATCTGAACAGACTCCTCAATCTAAAGAAGCCGCGCACGAAACTTCGATCCCCAACAGCACAAAAAGAATATCTGAGAAACTTCCTGAAACTGACAAAGCTGTCGATGGAACTGTAGCACCTAACATCACAGAGGGCATATCTGAACAGACTCCTCAATCTAAAGAAGCCGTCCACGAAACTTCGATACCCAACATTCCAGGGAGAATATCTGAAAAGATTCCTGAAATTGTGGAAGCTGTCGATGGAACTTCGGAACCCAACATCATAGAAGGGCTATTTGAAGAAATTGTTGGATCGGAGAAACCTGTAGTCGGAACTTCGAATCCCAACATCACAGAGGGTATATCTGAAAAACTTCCTGAAACTGACAAAGCTGTCGATGGAACTTTAGCACCTAATATCACAGAGGGCATATCTGAACAGACTCCTCAATCTAAAGAAGCCGCGCACGAAACTTCGATCCCCAACAGCACAAAAAGAATATCTGAGAAACTTCCTGAAACTGACAAAGCTGTCGATGGAACTGTAGCACCTAACATCACAGAGGGCATATCTGAACAGACTCCTCAATCTAAAGAAGCCGTCCACGAAACTTCGATACCCAACATTCCAGGGAGAATATCTGAAAAGATTCCTGAAATTGTGGAAGCTGTCGATGGAACTTCGGAACCCAACATCATAGAAGGGCTATTTGAAGAAATTGTTGGAGCAGAGAAACCTGTTTTCGGAACTTCGAACCTCAACATCACAGAGGGTATATCTGAAAAAATTCCCGAAACTAACAAAGCTGTCGATGGAACTTTAGCACCTAACATCACAGAGGGCATATCTGAACAGACACCTCAATCTAAAGAAGCCGCGCACGAAACATCGATCCCCAACAGCACAGAAAGAATATCTGAAAAACTTCCTGAAACTGACAAAGCTGTCGATGGAACTTTAGCACCTAATATCACAGAGGGCATATCTGAACAAACTCCTCAATCTAAAGAAGCCGCGCACGAAACTTCGATCCTCAACAGCACAGAAAGAATATCTGAAAAACTTCCTGAAACTGACAAAGCTGTCGATGGAACTGTAGCACCTAACATCACAGAGGGCATATCTGAACAGACTCCTCAATCTAAAGAAGCCGCGCACGAAACTTCGATCCCCAACAGCACAAAAAGAATATCTGAAAAACTTCCTGAAACTGACAAAGCTGTCGATGGAACTGTAGCACCTAACATCACAGAGGGCATATCTGAACAGACTCCTCAATCTAAAGAAGCCGTCCACGAAACTTCGATACCCAACATTCCAGGGAGAATATCTGAAAAGATTCCTGAAATTGTGGAAGCTGTCGATGGAACTTTAGCACCTAACTTCACAAAGGGCATATCTGACCAGACTTCTCAATATATAGAAGCCGTCGACGGAACTTCGAACCCCAGCATCACAGAGGATATATCTGAAAAAGTTCCTGAAACTGACAAAGCTGTCGATGGAACTCCAAAACCCAACATTACAAAATGCATATTTGAACAAATTCCTGAAATTGAGGAGCCTGCCATTAATACTTTACAACCTAACATCACAGTACTATACGATGATGTTGCCGAAGCGTGGAGAGAGAATCCTTCTAATGATACTGACGATCAGCATGCCACGAATGCTGCGTTATCGATAACCCCGGTTTCCTTGTCCAAGGGAATCAACGAACAAGAAGATTGTGTCAAAGAGGGTTTCTTCTCTAATTCCGAGGATTGTTCGAAATTTTATAGATGCGTACTATACGGAGATTACTTGGTTAGGTACCAGTTCTCTTGTCCCGTTGGAACGTTTTGGGACGATCAACTGGAAACTTGCAATTTTCCAAAGAGAATTAAGTCCAAAGGTTTATGCAAACGCCGGATATATGCTGCATCGCTGGTACCTGAATTTTCAAAGTTCAGAATTGAAGACAGTCCTGATATTGGCAATCTAAGCGTAGATAGGTTCTGTATCATTTGTCCAAGTGGTTTTCGGCGACATCCGAAATATTGTAATATATTTTATCAGTGTGTTAATGACGGCGATATGATGGTGAATATCATGTCGTTTGCGTGTCCAAGAGGCTCCGTCTTTGACGAGGAAAAATTGTTGTGCTCATCAGGAACAGACGATTGTGCGAAATTATCACTTCACAAACTGCCTGATTCGATTACAGTCGTAAGCATCTCTATTTTGCTTTTCTCTTTTCTCTAAAATATGCACGATAAAATATGATTCACAAATGTACTTGAACACTTATAGAAGAATTTCATAAACATATGTATATATATTACGTTATACATGAATCGCCGTAACGAGACCTAACTATTACAATTGTATTGATAAAAGTTGAGGTTAATCTTCATTTTGAGGCACATCGAATTTCCGTTTTTTATTAATCAAAATTTGTATCCCGTTTCTGATGTGTAGAACCCAAGAATACTAGTTTAGAAGCTTCCTACGGCTAGTTTGAAAGAAGTTTATTATTTTAAAAGTTGCACACATATAGGTTTATCCATATTGCATATAAAGTTTATGCCATTGCTTTAGTCGTATCTCATTATTAGACTGCGGATTTTTATGCATTTATTTTAAAGTACAAAAGTGTACAGAACGCATAGAATATGTTTAAATATATAAAATAGCCGAAATATAGTAGTCGTTACAATTGTAATAAGTAAAATAATTGTCTTCCTAAGTAAGTTTGTAATTGTATGCATAGAAAAATATGGATTTGCAGAAATATCCGCAGTTTACTCATTATAGGGTTAATAAAATTTCCAAATATTTTATATAATACACATAATATATACATAAATATATTCTATGGTAGATGTTTAAATACTTTTGTGAGTCACTAAATGTATTTCTCGTACTTACCACTTACTTACCACTTCTCTTGTTTTCCCAGATGAACCGCTTAAATGAGGTATTATGTACAAGCGAGGGTCGGTTCCCATATGAAGAACCTTGTTCGAGCAAATATTTCAAATGTATACGTAACGAACGAGGAGCACTCGAAGGATATCTACTAGATTGTCCGTCGAAATATGCGTACTCGCCAGTTTCGGGTAATTGCGTACCTTCAGAGACATATCCATATTGCGCGAACTATTATTAAATTAACGATAATATTGAATCTCAATCACTTTTTAATTTTAAACTCGTCGCAATTTGGTAATTGCTGTAAAGTGTTGGAATTTAAAAATATCTACTTTTTGACTCAAATTTAACAGTTTTTATATATTTTGTCCATTTAATATATTTTATGTTATTTTATTTTTACGATTACGCTTGCGTTGCGCTCAACGAGATCCGATATATCGATACACGCACAGCCGAACTATCGACATATCCATGAATCTATAGATACATGATTTCACGTAGTTGAATACTTACCACAACGTCAACATGTTTTATAAGTTTCATAAATAATTTATAGTTTCTTAAATAAAAAATACAATGAACACGTTACCGTGAGATTTACTGAAATCAATATAAAGAGCGATGACTTCTGATTAATAACTCATTTTAACAACGTAGAACATAACCTATAAATTGTTGCTTCAAGATAATTTAAGTTTATAGAGATTAAGTACGAAATTGGTTGATAGCGGTCACCTTTATATTCCATTGTTCAAAAGAATTTCTTTAAGAGGCATTAAGCAACAGAAAGACTAACAATGTATGTGGTGCAATGTTCTGGCTTGTTATCAAAACAACTGAGTTCGAATTGCATTCGAAAGGGAACCAGGTTAGCATCCTCTTTTGGTCAGTATGAGAACTGTGGAAGATTTTGTGAATATCGCAATAGAGTAGCATTGTGGTTGAAACAACAAAGCGGTCAGTTAGCCAAAGCTTGTGCCAGGCAGTTTGAATTCATTGCTGCACAACGTATTCGAAGGAGCTTGCAGATATTTTATTTATATACACGAATATGGGACGAGGTAGCACTTAAGGAATTTATGAAAAATTGGAAACGTTGTACAATGAGGAATGCTAGACATTTTCTAATGAGCAGCATTGGTGTAACAGTGTACAATTGGGATCGTGAAAGGATAAACGAAGAAGAACTCAACAGGTATAGTAGATGATTCCTTGCAAATTTATAGCTTTGCAACAATTAGAAGATTCCAATATGTATATTGTATTTATTGAGAGTAAAAACAGGTATAGGTCTCATATCCAAAAATGCAGGAATTTATTGCTGAAAATATTAGTTGATTTTTGTTGTTAGTCTATCAAATATTTGAGTGGAACTAATTGTTTATTGCAACTGCCTTCCATTTTCTTTTTCCTCGTTTATATCTCTTTTTAAGTTGTTAATTAGGAAAAACAAGTTAATTAGTTACTAGAACTGTTATTCTCTTAAATATAATAACTATATTTGTAAATCCCATATATCTTATGTATTACTTGATTTGCGATAAAGATAAATAATTACAATTGATTTTATTAAGTCTTTTTTACTAACTTATTAAGTTTGAACATCAGAACTTTCAGGAGAAAACCTAATTAACAGATTAAGAATTACAAATTCATCAAAATCTTTCATTAACATTGGTTATTTTATTTTTTATGCTTATTAGCTGTAGACGGGATATTGAAGAAATTCACAAATTAAAGGACATTACAGTTATTTGCCCAAAATGTCACCTAAGAATTATGATAGATGCTCAGCAACCTGGCATAAAATATTGCACATGCTATGGCAATAAATTTAATGCTACTTCTAATCAAGATTGTACGTAACATTTGGTTCTTTTGAACATCAATTTGTCTATTGGTGGACATATCTGTAACTGAAAATCCTTTTTTGGTTTCAGCGGAGGGATGGAGACCGTACATAGAACGGCAAGATATGCTCATTTGGAGGAGGGAAGAACCAAACTCTGGAGGATTATTTGCTTATAAAGTATATGGTACATTTTCGGATGTTACTGCCGAAGACTTTCTGCAAACCCAGATAGATCTAGATTACAGGAAGAAGTGGGATTTAACTGCCCAAGAATTAAAAATTATAGATACTGACCCAAAATTGGAAAAGTCTGTTGATAATGGTACTGATGTTATATATTGGGAAACGATATGGCCAGTATGTAATAACTCACGTAATGTGAAAACTATTTATAACACTTATCACTCGATCATATCGTTTAAATTTTAACACTCTGCTGTGTTTGATTTTAGAGATTATTTACAAACAGAGACTATGTATATCAGCGACGATGGATTATAGACAAAGAAAAACAGTTAATCGTAATTATAAGTAAAGTAACAGAACATCCTAGTGCACCTACCAAACCAGGAATATACAGGTATCATAAATATCTTAGGTCATTTTTACTCATTTTTTACAACATAGGTGCTACATATATAGAATAATATACACGCACACGCACGCACGCATGTATATGTATACGATATCGTTAAGTTACCTGATCGGTATTTTTTAGTTTTATATTTCATTATGGAATCACCTAGCTCGATAAAAGTACATATTTGGATCACCAATAGTATAAGAATAAATGTAAAAGTAGGAGAAAAGCCCTAATGGATTCTTTGCTATTATTAAATAATTTGAACTGTGTATACGTAACAGAGTTACAACGTATTGGTCGTACATGGTGATAAGGCCTTATACAGAACTCCACCAACCAGGCATTGAATTTGGATTGACGTACTTTGATGATCCTGGTGTGAATATTCCATCTGCTATTACTGCATGGGTTGCAATGTCAGGTATTAAAGAAAATAGAAAAACGAAGACAAATTCCAATTTCTTAAATTACAACTTATCTTTGTATTTATAAATCCCTAGGATTGCCAGACTTTTTAATTCGTATGAGGCAAGCGTCGAAAAATTATCAAAGTTATAAATCTGCAAAAGAGAGTACAAATATTTCTAATGCTACTCATATTTCTTCGAGCGACGAGAATGTTTCTAAGCGAAACGGGCAGGAAAATAACACACAAAACGATAAAGAGACTGAAATAGTGAACGAAAGAGATATGATGGAATGTGATCTTGTTGAAGAAGTTGAGACTCTGACATTCCCAGAAACGCAAGTATGTGAAGAGAGCGACGAAGATATAGATAGTACAGCAGATACAACCGATGAAGGCAGGAGTTTATTACGTTATTTTTTTCTTACAAAGTTATTTGTCTGACCAATAATTGCAATATATTTGAAATAATGAAATTGGTTTTGGCCAATAGAAAGTCTTTAACATGACGTTGTACGGGCAGAATGGTAATGTAACAACCGCGATCGCGATACAAAGATATACGCACGAATGAGTGGATACATTGGATCACCGGGGTTGCATCGAAGACGATACCGAGAACGAAATGTGCTTTTATCAAATTAGAAGAATTTTGGAAATTGACAAGTAGCATTTTGTTTTTATGGTATTCTTTATTGCAAAAAACACGAGACTGATCATGTTCGTAATTAGTTTCATTTACGCTATTCATTGTATGCTACAAAAGCAAAATATGGGAAGAATGTATTCAATTGTAAAAAAATGTAAGGTAAAGTACAATTTGTACATGATCTTTTTGTCTACATAATTTTACACAACCAAAATGCTATATTGTATTTATGTACACTGGGGGTAGTGAAAATATAAATAGTTGCATAAAATATGGAGAATTAATTTTCTACATATATCTGAATTTTTTATGTCCAATTATATATATATATATATGTGTGTGTCTATATAATGGAATCGATTCACGTTCATTACTTATATAAATTGTAAATAATCTGTGTAATATAACACACGTCTTAATGTAGTACACATCTTAATATAATACACAATAATCTTATATCAATAATAATATTATATAAGACGTTTGCAATATCATGCAAAAAAGAGCATGTAAATGTTTTATATTTTAATATTTCGTACCAATCTCGGGAGAAAATATCGTGGAAACAAAGCTTTGTATTGTGTATTTGAAATTGTTCAACAGCTTTGTTCCCATCTGTGTATTACCTAAATCTAACAATACTGTCTTTCAAATATCTTTACCTCAATAAAACTTTTTGATATTAAAAGGACTAGACTTCTACACTATGTCCTCTGTTATAGCACTACTCAAAAATGTATCACCTTCCTCGTCGATTTGAAAATAAACTTCCTCTGGTAATTGTTTTGGTTGAGATTTAAAACCAAAACAGTCTGGATCATGACATTTCTGATATATCATTTTATTTTTTAAATTTACGATCCATAAAACATTGTTACTTTTATGACATCTGCCAATATTTTCACAGTATCTATTAGCAAAAAAAATAGTAATAATTACTTTTTACGATTATCATTGCACAACCGAAGGGGAGAGGATTTCTCATGTAAAAAAGTAAATCAAAACATAGAATAAAACGTGTTCACATGAGACTTCGTTTATAGGAAAATAAAAATTTTAAAAAAATTCGTTAAGTAAGCATGCATTTATATAGCAACAACCCACTTCTTTGTTTCTGCTCAATCTGATGAGTCACCACTATTACTATTTATCGTTATAAACGACGTCAATCAAGACTTGGTATCATTCTAAATACATACCATCATAAATAATTTATTTATATTAATTATTTACAAAATACTGAAAATATTGCCCTTGATATATACAGAATTGAATCTGTAGACTACTTGTATAGTGAATTACAATTACATGAATTAATAATAATTTATGTGTTTAAATTCTTCATTTCTTCCAATGCTTGTGTGATACATATTTATTAGTTAATGACGATTTCGGTTATTTTTAAAATGAGCTATTTATATGACGATATATATAAAAATAAAGAATAAAACAGTAATACTATGCTTATTTAATTCACTGAGCAACAATCTGGCTGCAACATCATGGATGATATTTCCAGCACTTTGTAAGTTACTAGAATAATCTAAGTACTGAAATTTATGGCATGAATTGAAATTATATTAATTTTATATTCGCATATACTGTATTTATAAATACAAAAATGAATAAGCACAGCTAATCAGAATTAGTGAATGAAATAATATGTTTCTAAGTATAGTTATTTAACAAATTTCTAAATCTTTTTTGTTCAAAAATGGAGCCGCATATGAAAAATTTAATTGTACATTTTTAACTTACTTTTTTACTTTCTTTTTACCATGATTTTAGAATAAACTTATATAAAGAATTGTAAATACCTGTATCCCATAGTTTCATAGACCAATATTTTTGCAGATTCATAATGTCTACATACACGTATTTTTCCAGGAGATATTAAATTGTTAACATATTTATCTAACATTGGAAAATTTGAACAGGCACTACCACTTTCCTGATAACTGCATTGCTGTACTCTATCCTTAAAACAATTCGTATTTGGTACACAGTTTTCAGACCATTCCAGTAATATCAAGCCTTTCTTCGTAGCAAAGTACGATATCAAAGAATCTAGAAATATGCTTAATTCGTTATCATTATATCCATTGGATGGAATATATTTACAATCATTTGAGACCACCAGATTTGATTGTTTCCCCCACTTGGTGGATTTATATATTCTAAAATGCCTATTCTTAGTATAAACTGCAGTGTCAACAAACAGTCTTTTTCCTTTCTTTGTTTCAACAATTAATCCTTCAAGTTGCATTCTATCAAAGCAGGTTAAAATATCGTGTTGCTTTTTCTTAGATGAAACATAATCCAAAATATCCATGCATATAGATTTGACCAATCTACCAACATGATAATTATCTCTAAAGGCTACATCTCTAATATTAAATATAACATGTCTACTAAATTTTTCGTTAGTACTTGAATCTAGATTGATTACGTTGTATCTATTGCATATTATACGCCAGTACTTAAGCAAGTACATGCAAAAAATATCAATTAATATATTTGTCATAGACGATCCATCATGTTCCGAGTTTAGTTCGATCGAATATTCTAAATCCAAATACAATCGACAAGGCTGATTTTCTGGAATTATCTGAATTTAAATGTAAATTTATTGCATCGTTTCTATGTATATCTTAAATACCTCCAAATGCAACGAAAAGTTATCGATAACATACCTCGTAAGAGCATCTTCTTTCTGCCGGCAGATGCTCATAATGCCACCAATATATTTCAGGATGAGCAACTACGAATTTACGATAACCATTACATCTCTGATAAACAAACGTGCAAAGCATATTGTAATCGTTACTCTCTTTCGAAGCTGTGTTAAGCGCATCCACTTGTTTATCAAATTTCATCCAAAAGTCGGGCGGCCCTAAAATGCTTGATGGCATTTTTCGATGTTTCTTCACCCACGTTTTAAATACCTTTCTCTCACAATTTGTTTCTTGTTTTTCCACCTTCTCGACCGTTTCGCTGTCGTAAAATTTCTGAAAATCGATTGTGCTCATGTTTAATTTTGAGTCAAAATTTTAAGAGTACACAACATTTAATCATAGACGCATAAGCATTAATCAGTAGAGATAGCGGAAACTGCTACTTGTAAATTTATGAATGACAGTGATTCGATCATAATCGTTCCCAATTACAATGATTTTCGGCAGTAATTTGCGGTTTTTTGTGATCGCTTCTGATCGGTGGAGAAATGTTTTTTGCATGCATCACATAACCTGTATATTTTACATTAACAACAGTAAATGAATATTACGATCTTGAAATCGAGAGGAAGGATTAATATTTTACTTTTTAAGATATAAGATAAAGTAAAGGAAATTGAATTATTTTTAATATCAAATAAAGCAAATTTACTTATATGAAAAAAACGTAACGTAATTTTGAATTAACATTATACGCAAGCTATATTGGAGTATTCTATAAGAAACAATTTAATCAAGATCAAAAAATACTATCGCAGTGAACAATTTCACTCAAGATCAAAAAATCGATTGTGAATAAAGTTAGATCACGACCATGATCGTGATTTTGCGACCATCGTGAGAAACTGATAAATAACTGTTAGTGATTTGCACGCCATCTCTATGCGCAAGCGACAAAGCACTGTTTGGCGCTAAAATATATCCATAAATTAACCCATCTGTGTAAGACGAAACTGTATGATGTTTCTCGTGGCTTTTTGTCTATCATCAAGATAGACAAATAAATTAAGAAACATTAGTAACGAAAATATTCTACAAACGCTTCAAATAACAAATAGCAATAAAATGCATAAATAAATATTTTGATATGTGCAACTTTCTACAATTATCGTTCCCTTTAGTACATCTATAGGAAAAACCCGCGGTGTTAGTTATATTCATAGAAATCATGTTGTAAATATTTGAAATACAAAGTGGCGTACGACGTGCCGACTGTTTCAGTTACAGAATAACGATATTTATCAGAGAGTGAATTGTTTTAAAATAATTCGTATTAGCATTCAGCGTACTTACTAAGGTACTATCTCCCTTTTTTTAATTTCATCATCATTCGTGCGATCATTATTATAGAAGAGGAAGGTTATGTACAAATGATGACAGTTTAAAAATTTGAGGATCTTCGCAGGTAAATAGAAGCTCATTTTACTTTCATTTTGTAGTTTTTCGGAAAAGTAAGTTGGTCATTTGAAAAAGCAAGGGTTCGAGTTGGTGTTTTATTTACATTGAAATATCAAAGTTGCGGTTAATTAACTAAATACAAGGCTGACAAGTAAATATATTCTCGTTTGCATCTCGAGAAAGGAAGTAGAAATGAAAAAGAGAAGGAAATAATAGTACAATTAATTAGTTACAAAATATCGTATTATTTTTCAATATAATTGCCGTTAATTTCGATACATTTTTCTTAACGCGTGACAAGTCTTTTCGTCCTGACAGCAAAGGATTCTGCTAGCCTATTTTTGATAAAGTATTTCACCGTTGCCTTGACTTTATCGTTTATCCTGAAACGAATACCTTTCAAGGTCGTCTTCAATTCTGGAAAGAAATGGAAATCCAAAGGTGCTAGATGTGGGCTATAAAACAGTTGCAGAACGACTTTAAATTTCGAACTCGCAAGAGCATCAGGTGTTGTGTGTGCGATGTGCGGCCGAGCGTCGTGCTGCAACAATATCGTCTCGGTTGAATTCCGAAACCGTCATATACGTGTTGGCAAATGTTTCACGGTTTTGATATCGTAGCACACACAGCCGGTAAACGGCGATGAATTTCCGTAGGCCTAACCTTTTCCGTCTTTAAAAACTCGATCATTGCACGTTTCTTGAATCTCGTTGACATCGCATCCATTTTCAATCTCACTTGAAACAATACTGTTGGTGACTGCGTCAAGCAAACTTATCGACACTTGGCATGTTTATAAAGGAGGGATGTAGCTATAAAATAAGTGGTCACGCAGAGCTGTAACTCTTTTCTCATTCTCGAGATACAGACGAGAGAGTGTGCATTAGTTATCATGCGACCCTTGTAGGTGTTATCAAGACAAGTGAATTGTTGTCCATACCATGATACGAAACAGAAAAGCCAGCTCGCAAAGAGATCGAGAGCGTAGAATTCAGATATTCACATTTGAGATGAGATTCCGCGGTCCTTGTTAAAAGATATCAGCGACGAAAAGAAAAGAATCATACGTCATGGCGGAGCTGTATACGCGAGAAACGAACGGCGTTAGATTATTATTAATCGAAACTGTCGAAGAAAATGCGAGAGGAGGTGAGCGAAGCTTTCGATAGCTATTATCAATCGACGCGATAGAAAATCAGCGATAACACGACACGAGCGTACGAGAGGTGTACTTGGGTGTTTGTGACTGGCTAATGCGGTTCAAGATCATCCAGAGTGTCAGTAGTACTCCTTTCGTTCTCGGGAGCTTGTTTCTTCTTTCGTATCCTCGGGCGGGTCTCGCGTCGTGCCACAAGGGGGTTGAAACAGGGGGCGTGTTAGCGGCGTGAGCCGCGGGAAGTCCATTTTCAGCGATCGCTACTACTTTGATCAATGAAACTCGGATTCTGACTGGAAACTCGGATCGAAACGTATCGTTCGTGGGAATCTTATGGTAGGTACGGAGGGGTTAGCGCCGAAACATTCCAGCAGGAAGCATCCGAGAATAGTTGGAGAGAACTGGTAGGATAGATCGCGTCGCGGTTTCCTTTCTATTAGGGTTAGGTTGGGGTTAGGTTTGAATCGAAATATAAAAATATCGAATCATCCAGCATTGATTCATTTCGATTGACAGCGCAACGACCAGAAGAAGAAATTAGAGTGCGAAACGAAGACTTACAAGAAAAAGGATGGATTCGAGCAAGAGAGGAATCGTTGGTCGTGATATTCGCGAAACCGTAGTAGCGAACAAGGGCTCATCGTCGTCGAAACGTTCAGAGCGGTTCACCGATCTCGTTTGAAGGGAAAAACGTAGGACGCCGCACATAGATGGATACCAATTGGATCGTTGCATTGACGATCGCCTGGCTAATTGGCTGGTGTCCGGTGAATGGAAAAGTGAACTGTCGCGAAGTACAACTTGCCCGCGATTGTGAAGCTCTTTGCAAGAAGAATCAAGACGGTGTGAGTTCCTGCGAATTAAGAGTAGCGGTTCTTCTGCCTGCGGATCCTAGGTTCGATATCGCGTTGCCGAAAGTCCTTCCGGTTCTCGGTAAGTTTCCCTTGTTGTACAGAATCGCCGTTGTTTCTTATGCGGCAGTAGCTACGGCATAAGAAAATGTTATTGTAATTATTGTAAACGTATCGGAACAATCTAGAGAGCTTGTTGGTTGTCGGTTACATTCACAGATTTGGCTGTCTACGAAGCCAGATCGCGAGGACTTCTACCCTACTGGTTGAAATTAAAGTTTCTTCCGCAGGATGATCACTGCGATGCGATGTACGCTCAAAGTGGCGCGATCGATAGCTTCTTGAATTGCGTTCATCTGTTTCTCGGGCCTGCCTGCGATTATTGCGTGGGTAAGTAACGCAGCGATCTATCAGCAGTTTCATAAGCCCACGGGGTTTCGTACGTTCAAGGTTGATGTTTAATTTCAGCGTCTGTTGGCAGAGTGGTGAAATTCTTCGGCTCGCCTTTAATTACCACCGGTGGATTCACCTATGATTTTACGGAAAAGAAGACCGAATGCAAGGACGAGTACTTTATGACAACACGAATCGGAAATGTGGCCTTCAGGGATCTCGCCAACTTTTTCGTAGCTTTAATGAATCGGTAAATGAAAGAAGAATTAGCGAACGATTTAATCAACGACAGAATATGTTTAAAAGCGATCTAGGTTTAGCTTCGATTCGACTAACTTGTAACGTTACCGTAGATACGAATGGCACAAGGTGCATCTGGTGTACGCGACCAGCGGACAGAGTCAGCTTACTGGCAAACACACGTGTCAGTTAATGATGAAGTCCATGGTAGAGTTTATCAAGAAACAGCCAAACTTTACGTTCGGCACGTTCGATGTCGAAACTACCGTTCCCGAATATTACGCAGAGGCGTTGCAATCCCACGTGGGGAAGTCGTACAGTAGTAAGTTTTCCAGACATTTTCGATATTCGCTTTCCATCGTTGACGAGTCCCGCCAAAACTAACCGTCGCTTCTAACTATAAGTGCTAATGTACACGTTTTGACGTGCCTGGCGAATCCGCTGGTCGACGTTATAAACGTTTACGCGAATGATCGCTCAACTACCAATGCGAAAACCATTTCTGCCTGGCTCTTCCCGCTGCGAGTAAACAATAAGTCGACTTTAGATGAAATCCTACGAGAAACAGATGCAACGAAAAGAGACGCGTATCACGCGTTTCCGCGTATACGCGGTAGCCTAGATAAAAACCTAATTTGACGCGCATTTTTTATCTCGGCGCTTCGACTTTGAGCATACTTTTCGTTATCATGATCGCTCATCGGGGGTGTTACATCGATGTTGTTAAAAGGAAACATTAACAGTCTCTGCATGGCAACGAAGTAATTTTACCGAAAACTGTTGAACCTATGCCAAGATGAATATGTACGCGATCATACCTATATGATACGGTAAAACGCTTCAATCGCGTACCTTAACTTTCATTTCGACAAGGAACGTTCTTCTTGTCTTCGAGAACATCTTCTCAGAAGGTCAATTTGTTTCGTCGTGCATTGTTTTCGCGATTGTTCGCAGTTGTTAGAATTTCTCTAGAATGTCTGATCGAGGATCGAGGAAGGCAGGAGTGCGATCGCTGATCTAATTGCCCGTATCAATTAACCGAAGTCACTGTTATCGCATTGTTTCCTGCGCGTTATCACAACTCGTTATCACAAAGCTGAAGCGTTTCTATTATTGCTCTGTTACGGTGCGATATGCGATAGACGCGTCGCAAAGTCTATATTTAAATGTTTTCTTAACAAATAACGTAAAAAGTGCACGCGATCGATATCAATCCAAAGTGTTACAAGGTTCCCTCGATCGATTGCTTTTACTCTGATCGATACTGTCTTTTTTTTTCACCATTTACCGGTTCAACAATTAAATCTGCAGAGATATGCGAATTTGCCGTTTCGCGTTTGAACGACGCGGTATGAGTCAGCGAATCCTGTTATGTCCGTCGATAACAAGAGTACCTTTTGTCGATAATTTACACGTTGTTCTTTGTCCGTCGATAAGACGAGTTGTCTTCTTACTTTTATTCTCTTGTGTCCATTTTCTTAATATTTGTTAATTTAAATTTGTCGCTAACCTTAGGTGCATCGTTTAACGTATGATCTATCTACACTATATTCTAAGAACTCGTTCACAAGCGATTCTTCAGGGATCAATTGTTTGAAATCAGATCGATTTCATCGGTGGACTTGCAAATGGAGATTTTGAGAAAAGAAAGGCTTTGTAACGAATGCGCTACGTGATATACAGTGACAGAGTATGATCTAAAAAGAAATCTTTTATGCATATATTCTGTGTGTTATACGAAACATTTTGCAATTTCGTTAGCGCTGTAACGAGAGCAATCCGAAGATGCATTTAAAAACATAGAAGTTGCAAGACACAGCAAACATACAATTAGTAAAAACTTAATGCACAGCATGAATAATTGTCTTTAACATATCTGTAATTAGCACTAAAGATGGTCTCACTAAATATGGTCCACCTGCATGTCTAAATATTTTCATAATCTCTGCCAAGTGTATGGTTGCAATGAATATTTTATAATTTCCATATATAACTTTGCAAATTGGTTTTAAATTTTACCAATATAATAACATTACACGACGATACCAATATAACAACAGTCATGTCTCATTACAGTGCTGATGCTTCAAAACACCTCATACAGCATGCACAGTATATACGTACAAACTTTCTATCGTCGCTGTACCAAATTTCATACCGAGACAAAGAAAAAAAGCCTTTGTAACGACCGTATCATACAATAGTAACACCAATTTTGATTATTAATGTTCGATATTGCGAGCGAGGAGAGCGAGAGCGAGAGCACGCGGAAGCGAAGGGCAGGAGAGGGCGATTGACAGAACGTGGAGGATGTGCAAAGTTCAAACGCATGCGTTCCTACCGTTCTCCTACCTATCTTCGCGATCGGCGCAGCAAGGTGCACGTACGAACTTCTATCCTAGTGTTGGAGGGAAAAAGGACGGAAGGAGCGAACAGAGGAAGAGGAAAAGGAAGAGAACGATCGTCCGGCATCTGTGGTGGTCGCGATTCAGAGTAAAGCGGGAGAGCTTTGGAGATTGGCTTGTCAGTTTCATTCGCGCGGTCCAAGCTCGCTGGTTCCGCCCGCGAAGCTTTCCTTTTTTTCGAAATAACACGCGGTTTTCGTTGCGATTCTCTCGAGGCGTTTTAAGAAGATCTCTCTCCCTTTCTCTCTCTCTCTCTCTCTCTCTCTCTCTCTCTTGAAACTATTTTAAAAAGAAAGGAAGAAAGAAAAAGAGGGAGAATAGTTCTTTTCTTCTTAAGTTCTCGCTCCTAGTCAACGCTTCGCGATTCGTTCATTTCTTCGTAAACTTGAACTTTTTAAATCCCACGAGTTTCGTTATAACTTGTCATTAACGTTGTACAGAGATTGAGAAATACACGAAAGAGGTGGTACCGTGGGTTATACGTACGCTGGTAGTCATTAAGTTACGCAGTGGTTAACGTTATAAAGACGCAGCATACACTTGTCGAATTACCAGAGAAATGAAAATTCGTAGATAGTTTTACCCGGTTTATGGGTTAAATCCATAGACTTTTCTATAATTCGAATGATGGAACTCGCGTTGGTATGGTTGAATTTTGAAGACTCGGCTCGGCACTAATGCGCGCGCAATCGCTACGACATACAGAGTAGGGATTGTATTCTGTGGGAAAGGGGACGCATTTCTGTTCGCGATGGCACGTTGATCACCATCGATTCGGTGATCAACGATCTCAACACGCGATCGTGAAATCGGCGCCTGAAAATCATACCCTCGATGGGACGTGGACACCTTTATATCTCTGAGCGAGAAGTAAAAAAAGAAAGGGGGTGAAAATGCACAGTCGATCGGCGCTGCGAAAAGACGGCGCGCGAATTCGCGAGCAACGAGATTAAACGGACTGGGGTGTGTTGCGCGTCGCGTGCAGGGATGACGAAATTGAAAAAGTAGCGATCGAAACGAGATGCAAAAGCGCGGAAGCATTCCATCGGCGAGGCTGACGCTGTTTTTGACAACGATATGTGCTAGCGCGAGCGCAAATAACACGGTAATCATTCAGTCTGCGAAGTGTATTGAAACGCGACCACGGTTCGAAAAGGAGGTGAGACTGGCAGTGATAGCGCCGGCTGATCCTCGACACGAGCAGAGCATGCCGAGGATACTGCCAGCTGTTCTACTCGCGGTGAAAGCAGTTAGCTCTGCGAAGGGACTTCTACCAGGATGGAACATCACGGTCGATCATCGGGACTCGAAATGCTCCAGCATCCAGGGACCCTTGGCCGCATTCGACTTTTACATCAACCGGACCGCAGGTCGTTCGTCGTTATCTTTCTTTCATTTCACTGGTACTCCTCGTTTTTCCATCGTATCATAACTTGACCGATCGAATCTTTCTTACTTCCTTCTGTCCAGTCTGTTCCGATCCATTTGACGATCCATCTTCTTCTTATATTTGAATTTCGATCGACCTCTTTGAAGAAATTAACGTTCTTTGTTTCGTTTAACGAACAGACCAATTCGTTCGTACGGAGCCGAATCGCGGGACCACGGGTCATTCTTCGTTATCTTTCTTTCATTTCTGTAATTTTCTCGAGTTTTCTGCCGTACTATTTCACCAACTAGATCTCTGTTTCGGGCTATTCGAATTCGTGCCGCATTTGTCAAGCAACTTGCTCCGTTTAACAGATCCGATCTTCCTCTCCTTTCCCCTCTCTTCTATTCGATGAATTCTATTCCATCTCGAAATTCGTCTAGCCAAACCAAACTTTGAATTGGATTTCTCAAAGAAATACCGGTCTTTGCTCCGCTCGATCGATTCGCTTATCGCGGATTCTAAAATTAGAATTGTTTACGCACTCGGCCGTCACCACGTTTTCTCGTACAGTCACCGATCGTTTTATCGTGGAACGCGTTATCGGATGACAACGATCATCCGCTATTCTACAATGACTCGATTCGAGTCGTCCCGGCGGAAATCGACTCGCGTGTCCGCTGCCTCCTCCATTGGAACCATCGTTTGGCGTTAATCGTCGCACGTCTCGTCGTAGACGCTTAGGGTCGTGGCGAACCGCAGAGCGGAAAGGGACCGAACATCGTGCTCGGTTGACGTCATATTACTGTAGCTAATTATCAGCTACATTCGTGCATTTAACCATCGGTCATCGACCATCGATGCAACAACAACCGAGGTTCATCCTCGGCCACTCAACCGAAAATCTCGCTTTTCTTCCCTTTCTCGAGCCGTGTAATTTGCTAAAGTAAAATTCTCTGCATAGATTGGACACGTCATAATTTCACCGCTGTCGTGCAATTTCGATTGAAACCTTTATTGTTTGTGAAAATCAAGCAACTTCTTGTGTAATTTGATGTTAGGATCGCGAATAGTGCAATTAACATCACTTGACATTTAACTATTCCAGTTAGTAGATTGTACTATGTGTGGTCTACATAGGGTGTCCCACGCAACTTGGCCGAGCTATAACGCGAAAATGGTAGGAGGTGGGAAAAGATTTCAGTAGGAAAAGTTAATTGATTTCTAGCGATGCATCACGCGTGCGTGTGTCTTTTCCGAAAGTAGAAGCGTTTCAAAGATTTTATGAGAAAGATTTTCTCCCTACGAGAGAGAAAGAGAGAGAGAGAGAGAGAGAGAGGATATTACGGCACTTGGGTCGGAAAATGATTAGTTTAAAAGATGTTTTGATTCTAATGTTTGGAAACCTATTTTATGAAAAACAAGGAAGGATAAGTGTCTTTTAGATCTTATACACCTTTGTTGTATTTATACTTCCATTTGAAGAGATAGATGAGACCGTAAGATCCTTGAAACGCTTCCACCTTCGCCGATAAAAACCTGCACCGCGTGATTACGCCACTCGAAGCCGCTTAATTTTTCTTTATGAATCTTCCTCGATCTCTTATCAATTCAACGTTATAGCTTGGTGCATTTGCTTGATCGATCCAGCAGGACTGTATAGTCGAAAGGATAAACATGTTTGGCTATAAATACAAAAACTTTGGCTGCCAGTTGATTGTAATATTACACAAGTCGCGCAAGAATTATTGCAAAATAAAATGAATGTTCGCGAATGTGAATATCGAGAGAAGATAGAGGCGTGTCAGAATGTTTTAAAAATATAAATTGACAGGGAAACGCTACAAAATTCTGCAGGAGGAATAAGAAATTTTAACGTAAATAATCGCGTGTTCGCCGAAATAGACAGCGCGAAACGCCGCCGAAAGTTATACGATAACTCGAATTTTTAAGCAGTCGGATAGTCGTTTCAAAAGACAGCGCATCATGGTCGTTAAATACCTTCTCAATTCCGTTTAATTACTTCTCTTCTGGTACAGCGATGCCTTCCTCCCCTCTTCCTCTCCATCTGCTACCACAAATTTAACCGAATTATTGTCATTCTGTGCCTCGAATCGCGATAACTATAGAGGATGAGTCATTTTCTTTTAACGTTAGCTCGTTTAATACGCTGTCGGTCATCGGTGTCTGACAAGATAGCTTCCGTTTAGAATTCTATCTTAAAAGCACGTTATCTTACGAGGGAAGCTCTCTAAGCTGGCAATTCGGAAAATTATGAAAATTATTTTCTAATTAAACGTTGCTCGAAACATTCCTTTGACGAGATGGCCTGAGAAATTAGTACGAAGGGTGATCGTTAGTATCAACAGTTTGTACGTGCTCAACGTATCTCTTTTAGTAATTTCTGAATTTCTGGCTTGAGAAATTTCTCCTGTCGGCATGATGTACAATCGGAATGGCTTCTTGCATTAGCAGCTGAGAGTAGACATACGACTGGAACGATAAAAGTGCTTTGGAGTTTGAAGACAGATATATGACCGCAAAGGCTCGATCTAACGCGTTCATTGCGGTAAAAATATAGAAACAAATTATTTTTACTTGCTTTTCTTTAAAGATCGTACTATATGTAATTAAATATTATAAATGGTTTAAAACGTTAAACAAAAAAATTATGTTTATGTCGTTAAATTGGCTCGACACCTAAACGTGTCGATGTGATACGGACAATCAATCGAAATCGGTACAGTGGCAAACGTGTCAACGGTTTCTATTCTTCTACCCGATTTTCAGTGTGGCATTTGAACGAGAATTCAGGACAAAAATCAAAATTCGTTGGTCACGTTCGTAAGTCAGATTCGCAGGCCACGTTCTCGCTTTCACATTACGGCATTTGAATGAGAATTCCGGACAAAGCTACAAAAATGCATACAATGTGCAGTTTTCCTGAAACTTGATACATGGCGACTCGTTTGTCTAACCACACACAGTAACGTTTAAGCAAATAGTATCGATGCCGGGAACCAATCTTTCCATTCTTTTCAGCGAAGAAACACGAAACAGAGTTTTTCCGCAACTTTGAAAATTTTCTTGGAATGAGTGTGGTTAGATGTTCAGGCTTCCAACGAGTCGTGATTTCACTAAAGAAAAGGAAAAAAAGTAAAGAACATCCAGTGTAGCAGTTTGTAGGACAAGATTATGTAGCAATATAATACAATATCTTGCAGTATCAAATCAAAATCGCACGATGATTTGAATCGTTTTGTACAGTTTGAAAAGAAAGGAATGTTTTAATTGGAAATTAGAATTGTACGTATCTTAGCTCAAATTCCTAATATCGAAGACGTAACAAACTCCATCTGACGAAAATTGACAAACGATCTTTGCTAATTCTCTATCGATTCCTCGGTGAATTGTTACTCACATTTGTATCTTTTATTTAGTATTAGTTTTTATTATATCTAGTCGGGTTTGAACAGGCTTCTAACGAGTCGTTATTTCACTAAAGAAAAGGAAAAAGGGTAGAGAACATCCAGTGTAGCAGTTTGTAGGACAAGATTATGTAGCAATATAATACAATATCTTGCAGTATCAAATCAAAATCGCACGATGATTTGAATCGTTTTGTACAGTTTGAAAAGAAAGGAATGTTTTAATTGGAAATTAGAATTGTACGTATCTTAGCTCAAATTCCTAATATCGAAGACGTAACAAACTCCATCTGACGAAAATTGACAAACGATCTTTGCTAATTCTCTATCGATTCCTCGGTGAATTGTTACTCACATTTGTATCTTTTATTTAGTATTAGTTTTTATTATATCTAGTCGGGTTTGAACAGGCTTCTAACGAGTCGTTATTTCACTAAAGAAAAGGAAAAAAAGTAAAGAACATCCAGTGTAGCAGTTTGTAGGACAAGATTATGTAGCAATATAATACAATATCTTGCAGTATCAAATCAAAATCGCACGATGATTTGAATCGTTTTGTACAGTTTGAAAAGAAAGGAATGTTTTAATTGGAAATTAGAATTGTACGTATCTTAGCTCAAATTCCTAATATCGAAGATGTAACAAACTCCATCTGACGAAAATTGACAAACGATCTTTGCTAATTCTCTATCGATTCCTCGGTGAATTGTTACTCGCATTTGTATATTTTATTTAGTATTAGTTTTTAGCATGTCTAGTCCATTCATATTTGAACAGGCTTCTGAATTTACGCTGTTTCTTCGTATTCATATCATTTGCCTACAGACTGACAATATCATCGAATAAGAACATCAAAACCGAACAATGATCGTTTTGATTTTTGTCCATTGTATATCGCACTGTGCGGCCGATCGTACGTATCATGCAGCAGTGGTATTAGGCTGTGTTTACGTGACGAGCAGCAGTAAAGCAGTCTCGATGGAACACGCGGAAATCATCAGCAGCGACCGTTCGTTCCGCTGCGTGTACACGTTTTAGTACACGTATTCGAGTTCACATTCTCGAATATGCGGACTGTGCTTGAATTTCCGTATCGGAGGTAAAACGCGTTTCGTTGGCCGCGTCGTATCGATCGAACGAGACGTTCAGAGAGAAAAACACGGTTTTACCACGTAGCGGTGACCGTGTTATGTCGTACCGCGTCGACGCGTAAATTCGCTCATTATTCGTCATGGTGGATACTTGCTAATACTTAGGGTTGTTCGAGTATCGTACGCACCTCATATATTTTCTCTTTCATCGCGTACGGACATTTTGCGATACGATATTAGAACGCGCGATGACTTTTTAAAACTTTTCTCATAAACCGAGTTGTCGATATTAAAAATGTGAATAAAAGTCAGGCGAAACGTGTTTCTTTACGGTGCAGCATGAAAGAGATTTGGATAAATTGGCAAGGATAGCAGAGAGGTATACGAGATGCTTATCTTGTTTTTCCATCTAGCGATTTCTAGAATAGTTGTAAATAAAAAGTCGGTGGAACTGCTTTAGGGAATTTCCAAATTAAATTTATATCAGGCAAATTTATAATTCCAAGCGTATTTACTATCTTTTTATCGAGTCGGAAGTTATAATACATTTCAATTTTATTTAAAAAATTAAATACATTACATGCGTGTATTTTACAATCGAATTACAGTGCTTGCAATTAATTTGTAATCAGATTATTCTCATTCGTTGTTTGAAACAATATCGATGCTCCTTTTGTCAATAGAGGAGGAATCTTCTTCGTTTGATTTAACACTCGAGAAAATTAAACGATCCGAAGATGAAGAGGTTTTCAAACAAAGTAGCTTCCACAAGCTTCGACAATTACGAACACCAATTTTGTTAATGCAGTTTAGTATTTTGAAAATTCACTTTGCCGTGTTATGGTATTCTATTAGAGCAAAATAATAACAGATATTCCTTTCGTAAACTTTGTGATGGAATTATCTTCCGCCGGAGAAAAATAATATTATAATTGAATAATAATTTCGGCTACCGTCGATATTACATTTACAACGCTTTTATCTTATCGACAAAACGATGACTCCTCTGTAAGTCGCTCGTCTTGAATTTTATAATTTTGTTTCCAGTGTGATTTTTGCACATCGTGGAAAGATCAATCGCGATCGAACTTACGTTGCATGCAAACAGTCTGCCGACCATCGTTCCCTCGACTGGTCACGAAATTCACGACCGCTTTGTAACATTAATCTTCTGCCGTTTACTTACATAGGTACCGAACCGACCTCTAACTATCTCTGCGTCTTGCCACTCTGCTCTTCGATCCTTTTATATGCATTCTACGATAACGCGGTTTCGCATCTCAGCTCGGATCGCAAGCTGGACGAAATCTCACGTAGAATTACCGTTGATAAGAAATTCCTTCGTAAACTGCAAATAGTATTACAAGGCCATAAGATCGACAAGATCACCGTTTCACTTGGTTATACAAGGAAAGATAAAGACGGATATAAAAATAAATGTACGTACCTACATGTAGATAGGTATAAATAGAAAGGGAGAGAGGAGGGAAGGAAAGGGAGGAGGAGTAGAAGCAAAAAGGTGGATGACGAAGTAGAGTGAAACTTGTTGATGAAATTATATCGCTGGATCAAGCGGTTCAACACGTGACAATGTTCGTAATTCTGAACAACGCGACGTTCAACTTCGATTGCGCCATACGAAATCCCGTTTAATATATAGGGTCTTTAAAAAAAGTGGGCGATAATTACGAAGCACGAATCTAGATTGATATCAAGACGATTAAGAAAGCGAGGCTTTCTATTTCGAAATTTATATAGAAATCCATCTCAGACTAGAAATACTCTGGTACTCCCACGTCTTTTTTCTATGAGCAAGCAAACGACCACAGAATTTTCGCTCTTACATTCAATTCCGCTCGTTCGTCAAGTGCAAGTGAAAGAGAAACGAAGGTCGATTTGATTAAAACGTTATGTAATTATAACACTGCCACGTCTAATACCGAGGTTTCTCTGGTCCTGAGCTGATGCCAGCAGAAACAGATTCCCGATGTTTATCTCTGATGAAGTTAACTGCAACGTCTTTCTGTTGGACACGGCTCACGTCCAATACGCATTTAACGGTGTTAGACGCAGCAGCGTTAAGCGGAACGCTACGAAGTGTAACAGAGGGCACGCGTTGGAATACTATTGCATGTTTATTTTTTATAACCCCGTAAACGTGGATGAACGATCGGTCGTAATTTCAATGACGATTAAGAAGAGCTGATCGCGAGAAAGATAGGGTGGGTTTTGAACTCGTGGACGTTTGTGAACACAGATGCTTTCCTTGGTCCTGTTTGCGACTACGCGATCGCGCCAGTAGCGCGATACGCGGGCGTATGGGGTATTCCTGTCTTAACGGCGGGTGCTCAGGCCGAGGCATTCCGTCACAAGGGCGAACACTATCCAACGTTGACCAGAATGATGGGTTCCCATCGACTGGTAGGCGAGGCTCTCAAACATATCTTGAAGCGATTCGAATGGAAGATCGTTGGACTTCTTTATCACAATCACGAGATGGCGAGCAGCCGAGGCAATTCCGAGTGTCACTTCACTCTGGGTGCCATTTTCACGGCCCTCAATCAGACACCGGTTCACAAAAACTTCAACCAGGAGTCGAGTACCGTCGAAGATTATCGAAACTTGCTCACCTTCCTCGCAAAGTCTGTCAGGAGTAAGTTGAAACCTATGCCTAAGGCCTCTCGTTCAGATTGCTTCGAGTAACGTCGATCTCCTTTATTCGTCTGACCGTCGTTTTTCTCGAAACGTTTTTCCAAATTTCTACTTTTCTGTCGCAGCAAATTTATACGCGTGAGGCAGCAGAACTCGCTCATAACATTCATACCGTTCGAGGATTAATTGTTTTGAAATTTGAAAGAAAAATGTCTGAAGATATAGAAACAGAGCGATATGAAGTTAGAGTACGCGGGCTGATAAGTTACCGTGTAAGTGGCTGCGATATGGCAATATGAAGAGAACGCTGCATGGAGGCTTTTTTTTGCTCGCGTCTAATCAGTCATTTACTGACTGATCGTTCGTTGATCGTTGTTATACTTACGTATTTATTATACTAAGCTGCATGCGTAAATTAGACGAGGACACAGGGGACCTTAGTGTAGCGTTCTCTTTCTATTTCCATACGCATCGCGCACTCTATCTTTGTATCTTGACGTATAAGAACGTGAAAAATTGAAAAACAGGAGACGAGCAAGCGTGTCTCCCTATTCGTTGAGAAGAATACCTATCTTTCGTATTGATATTGTAAATAATGGTGTGCCGTATTTTATAGGGGTAAAATTTTGAATGGACCTTATTTCGATACGTGAAATACGATGGTTAGAATTGGTAGAGTGTCTCGTCACGTAAACGGGATAGCGAAGACGATGGAAAAGTAAAATGGTTTTTCTTTGTTTCAGTCGTAGTAATGTGTGCCAATTCGACAACCATCAGGGAAATTCTTTTAGCTGCCGAGCAACTCGGAATGGTCGATTCCGGAGAATACGTGTTCTTCTCCATAGAACTTTCGTCCAGGTAAGCTCGAAGAAACAGAGGAATGTAGAATAAAGTGGAACGGGCGGATAAAAAGGAACATCAACGTTTTTTTTATATCTCTACGATACTATTCAAAAGCATCCGGATTTTGGTGCCGGAATCGAGATCCACTGACAGGGTAAGGGTCACGGACGGACCGACCTTACCCTTAACCTTTCACCCTGAGGGTTTGGGCGAAGCTTTGGGCGAAGGTTTGAGCGAGGATTTGTTTCGAATTTTGCAGGGCAATTTCACTTCTTAATACGTTCGAGACTTCCTTTTGAACAAACTCTGCCAAATAATGAAAAGTCGTTTTGCGTTTATAATAAAAAATAAGGGAAACTAATTGATGGAGGAATAAAAAAAAACACGGTTTAGAGGATTTTTATTGAAAACTACGTTATGACATACATGGTATGTCATCGAGAATCCACGATAATCTTGATATTGGATTACCACGTGACGTAACATATATGTCATGCGAATAAAATAGCGTTTTAACTAAAATTTTAAAGAGATAAACACGCAAAAGGCAATAATGTTTGTTTCAGCAGAGAAAAAATTATACAACGTGTATATAATAGATTATTTATACTTATATAAACCAGAACAAACACGCGCAGGAAATGTAACATTTTCACTGAAACACAAAGATATATTTAAACATATAGCCAAACGAAACAAATTTTTTTGAGTAATATAAATCATTCTCGAAACACTCTACCAAGCATAAACCTGGATTATCTCTGCAGCTACTGCAAAAATAATTAGCACTTTTCCGTCTCCCTGTCGCGAAACATTTTCTGCACCTCTTTTTTTCTTCAACTGAAAATACCGATTACATATGTGTTGTGGTCTATCGTTGCTGCGAGATACTGCATGGCATATATGCCACGCAATCGGTTTCGAATTATTTATCATTAAACTCAATCTATCGCAGTTAGGGAAATATGTACATATATGTCGGAGATGAAAGAACATCGGGGCCTTTCCTTTGGAATTTTTGGCAAAATCTCCAATACTTTAGTCTAGATTTTTTATTATAGCTGTACCTAAATAATAAAACTTAGAAGTAGTGGTTTATGATTTAATACGAGTATATTTGTCAGAGATTTATGACAGTAGGCTTGGGCTCGAAGTGACATCTGATCGCTAAACGTAGCCACGATCACGGGATGGACGTTTTTACCTAACAGAGATATGGAGCAGTTGTATAGCTCTCCTTCAAAATATAGTTGACCCGGGGGGTACAGAGAGGTACAGAGAAAAGTACACGAGTGAGTTCCACTTGGACTGTAGACCAGTAAGTTCAGTTCCACTTGTATTGTAGACAAGGGCAGTTCCACTTGTACTGTAGACAAGTAAGTTCAGTTCCACTTGTACTGTAGACAAGTAAGGGCAGTTCCACTTGGACTGTGGACCAGTAAGTTGAGTTCCACTTGTATTGTAGACAAGGGCAGTTCCACTTGTACTGTAGACAAGTAAGGGCAGTTCCACTTGGACTGTGGACCAGTAAGTTCAGTTCCACTTGTATTGTAGACAAGTAAGGGCAGTTCCACTTGGACTGTGGACAAATAAGGGCACTTCCACTTGAGTTCACTTCAGTTCTACTTGGGCTTTGGAGAAGTAAGCGCATTTAGCATCCTGATAATCGTGGATTCGTTATTGAACCTAAGATTATTGTCATTGGCATCTCGAGTATCTAATCGCCACAGCTAATTGTTAAATTTTGTTCGTTAAACGCCCTTAACCCCAACGATAACTCGACATATATATATTATTTTCCAAAGTTTCACCCAAATCGAAGCCAGACCGTTCGCGATCTTTCTTCGAAACGATGTCTCAGGAGTCAATAATGACTTAAATAACAGTGAATAAGTGGAAAAAAGCGAAAGAAGAACCGCCATTGACCATTGTTCGATCGTTTCAGCGACAACAACTCGAGGGAACCATGGAGGGTAGAAACCGACACGGAAGAAAGGAACGAAAAGGCCCGGAAGGCTTATCAGTCGCTACTAACAGTCACCGCCCGAACTCCTGATAACGCTGAATATTTAAACTTTTCGAGGGAAGTAAAAAGTCTCGCACAAACCAAGTACAATTTCACATTTGGAAATAATTCGGTCTCGACGTTCGTAACGGCATTCTACGATGCAGTGCTCCTTTACGCCCTTGCACTTAAGGAGAGCTTGCCGGAATATCCAGACGGAGTGAATTTGGATGGCGGTAATCTTACCCGAAGAATGTGGGGTAGAAGCTTCAGAGGTGCGGCCGCGATTTTCTCTTACACTATTTTTCCACTTCGCACGCTTCCAGTTCCTCACGCTTCTTTCAGTTTTCTCGACTCACCGAGGACTAAAATGTTAATGCGTTCATACAACATTTTATTTGTAATTTTTTTCTTCTTGATTTACATCATTGAATTTTATGGATGAATTTTCTTTCAACGCTTAACGTTATTTTTGTTATTAATCCTTTATCAAATATTGTAAAATTATGGCGTGTTGATTCTAATATTATAGAAACTGCGTTCTCTATAACAGAGCGTACCTTCGTATAAGGTGGTTTTCTTACGTTCGTTTGTAAATTATGCTACTATAGTTGGCCCGAAAAACAATTTTCTTTCTTACATTTACGTTTTGTTATCGACTTTTACGTGCTGTTACTTGACCCTTATTGGCTTAATTGCCGCGTATCAACGATCATCGAGTCACACGATGGACGCGGATCGCTCGGTTACAGGTATAACCGGGGATGTGAATATCGACGAGAATGGCGATCGAATAGCGGACTATTCTCTTCTCAACATGAACCCGAAAACGTCCAAGTTCGAGGTAAAATATTTGGTCGTGTAAGACGCGCACACCTATTCGAAAACGCGGTCACCGAGAATATTGTGTGTGTCGTAGATTGTGGCTAATTACTACGGTGCTAATAAGACGTTGCAATACATAGCTGGGAAGAGGATTCACTGGTCAGGTGGCCGATCGGAACCACCACCGGATACACCTACTTGCGGCTTCGATGGCTCCCTGTGTCCCGACAACTGTAAGTCATTTGCATCTCCGTTCATAACTTCGCGTTACTATGATAAAGAGATACATCGCTCTGATTTTGTTAAAGTTTCAGATGCGTAGAATATTCTACCAGCTTATTAAAATTCAAATTTCAAATGGAGTTACAGGGATCCATTATTCAAATCTATTAAAGCAGAATATTATCTCAAATCTTGTCTCGTTTTCTTCCTGCGACTATGTTTTCCGACCTGACCAGCTTCGCCAGGAAACGATGATAAAACTCTACAAATTTCGAGGAGACATTCTACACGATCTATTCTACGATTTAATCCCGGAGATCTTTTCATCTTACTAACTAGATTTTTTGGAAATCTTTAAGATCGATGACGCTTTTGGTAAAAGATTTCTCCTCTCCGATCTGCTGCCATTTCTGTAATCACCGAAATTCTTCAAAAATTCTAAGCTATGATTAGAATCTATCGCATAAACCTGCGAATCAAAAGGGATATCTTTGTTTCAAATTCTCCAGTCCTCGCCAGGAGTGGCTAGCCACCGATGTTTATCATTTTGTAACATACTTTCCCCGCCTTATTTCTTTTTTCCCCCTTCGAATCGGAGAGTAAATTCAAAAGTGACATTAGTATCGTGAAAAAGATCTGAACTTCTCGTTTTGTAATTTCTCATAAAAGAAAGTCGGAAATTTATTTTTAGACAATTCAGATGCATATATCTCTTTAAGCAAGAATTTCTAAGCGTCAGACGCACGTATACGAACAACGCTTTCGTGTAAACATCGAGATCTTTATTATAATACGAAACGTATATGTGCATGTGTACTTTACATCTCAAGGTGTCTCGAAGGAAATAATATCGTCCGAGCTTTTAATATTATTCATAGACATTGTGACGTTAATGAGAAATTTTACCTCTACGCGGTTCTCGTGCTTCGTATTTTCGATTGCTTCTCTTCTTTCTCCGTAGCTCTACCAGGACACGCTATTCTCTCGATGGTGTTGAGCTCTATCGTCGTCGTTCTCGCCGTTGCTTCGGCCTTCATTTACAGGTAAGCGCACCATGATTAATCGATCGCTTTTCTATCTCCGATCAAGAAACAGCACTCGCCCTCGTTCTCCTACCCTAGTAATCCTATTAATTTCAAGATCCCTAGAGAAATCGTGAATTAGCAAGCGGCTTAGAACACCTTTAAACTCTCACATTCTAAGCAGGATGTTAAATGGATCAACTCGTGAGCTGAAAAGCCAACGAGTTTCCGTACAGCTCTCTCCAAATCGACTATTCGAATCGTTGCTCAGCAACTACGTAGTGGAAAACGTGTCTCTCTATTTCTTTCATCTTGCAGGCATTTTAAGCTTGAAGCGGAAATAGCCTCCATGACGTGGAAGGTGCAGTGGCACGACATTATCTTCGTACCGAATGCAAAAACGCGAGGATCTATGTATTCGTTGATTGCGAACAAGATGCGCGGTAGTCAACTGGTGAATACGAAATATTCTATTTTTGCATTATATTTGTATTATGAAGAAACAGCGTGCAATTCTTATCTACTATTGTTCACAAGTACTTGGATATTTATTCCAAATATTCTAAAATATATATGGGAGATACTTGTAGAATCGACTAGACGTTAAAATGATTAAAAAGAAAGTAGATGTATAAAAATTTTGTTTGCATACTTTTTATCTTATAAACAATTTTATTTTATACTGAAAATGTATTGCTATTTATCGGTCAGCTGACATTTCATTCATACTTTATAGTGTTTTATATATATTTTTATATATTTTATACTTTATATATATTCATATATAAGCTTCTCGCTTTAATGCAACAATCAACATCGTTATCTATATGCTTTGATATTAATGGCTTATTCTGAAAGTGGTATAAATACATCTTCCTTTGTTTTGAAATATTGAAGTGTTTGCGTTTTCAACGATTGAACAATTCTGATGAGATCTTCTCAGTTTTTCCGCGTTTCTATCCATTCAAATAGATGTAAATTTATTAAACAAATAGTTTCTTTGGAGATTTTTCGGTGTCACGGTTCAGTAATATTAAACTTACATCATCACTTTCAAAATTATCGAATCGTACGATTCATTAAATTTCAATTATTTAGAATTTATGTTTTATGCTTTAATTCGCTTTTGTTTATAAATGTCTACACGATAAGTTTCTACTTCGATACAGCCCGATATAAATGTAATTAATTTAATAATAATTTAAACATAATTACATTTAATTACAACAATCTAATTCAATAATAACGAAGGTTGAATAAATGCAATAACAATTTACTAGTATATTGCTGAATCGCATTTAAACAACTAGTTCACATCCATATCTGCAATCATATGTTAGATACAGAAGTTAGGATTATGTACATTCGCTACATCATTTGTTTTTGATTATTATCACTACCTCTACTGTTTAGTCTCTGAACAGGCTACAGTTTACAGGAAATGGATTTACGCCACTTTCAAAATAAATGATTATGTAATTCCGGATATTAACGAAATTTCGATTGATCAAAACGCACGAATATTTTAAGATTTAAATAATAATAAATTGTTCGTAAGTAAAAAGTTTACATTAAAACACAAGTGAATTTTTCATTCACTCAATTTTTTCAAAAATCAGCTCGCACTGTTTTCAAAATAAACGGTCCATTTATTTCAATTTGTGGATCTTTTAGAGTTTACACGATTTGAACGCGACTTTCATCGGAAATTGAAGATCTGGAAAAAAAATATTTTATGCTTCTTTCCGCTCGTAATACGGAAGGGACGCAGCACTCTGACGAGAAAATTCTTTTTATTTTTACACTATCTTGGGTGGAAAATAGGATTTTCCTTCGTATCAGAGATATTTGAGAAATATTCGCGGAATGCACGTGCACCAGAGCCAACTGGAAACGAATCAAACCAAAGTGAATATCTTTCTTTTTCATTACAGACTATATACTCGGACGAAAACGTCAGTTTACCAGGTGGAGTAGATAGAAACGTCTATGTCCCAACGGGAATTTACAAGGTTCGACCTTACTGACGGTAAAGCGACGCGTCTCTAGATACTTTATGCGTCACCTTATCCGCATATATGTATACACAGCCTTTTATTTTTCACTTTTCTTATTTTCTTTCTTCCCTTTCTCTCTCATTTGTCCATTCCTTTCCTCGTTTCACTTCTCTTTCAAACTTCTCGCTTTAAAATTATTAACACGTTCGCTATCACAGCGTCCTCGCATTATATTTTTGTATAACGCAGAATGCAATTTAGATAGGAACGCTTAAATGTATCTGTTATTTATAGTCTTATTAAATATATCTTTGAGGCAAGATTGCACGATTTAAAGGGACACGTGTAACAAATGTTCTTTTCACGGTGATTATTTCATAAGATGACAAGGTTGTTGATATTTTTTAACATCGAACTATACATTTTTCTATATACCAAACGAGGTGTATTTTTATTCTCTATACGAGAATGTGAAAGTATTTGTGTCTGAAAATACTTAGTTTTAAAGACTTTGAAGCTTAGGACTGAGTTTAAGTAATAAATAAAGTAGCATGAAAATTAAAAGAACACACAGACAGGTGTTTATCTATACTTTCTTTTCCGCGAACTTTGTATATTATGCTGTTAGCGAACGTGTTAATCGCAGAACTGTAAATCAAAGTGCGCGTAAAAATGAATTATCTTCGAAGATAATACATATGTGTAATACGATTCGTCGCAGAACTCTAAGGTGGCCATAAAATTGATACCAAGGAGTAAGGTGGAAATCTCGCGGCCTTTATTGCTCGAATTGAAAAGGGTAAGTGCTCGTTTCCACTGGGAAATTTCTCGGACTTGCAACGAGATACGTGTGGATTGAAAAAACGAACGACAAGTTTGTTGAAAATCGATTGATCTCGTTGCAGCTACGAGTATTGAAACTTTCTCTGTCCTTTCGTTTTTCAATCACCACGTGTGACATAGTTTCGTGGGACAGACGATAACGATTTTGTTCTGTTCGCACAGATGAAGGACCTGCAGCACGATCATCTAGTACGGTTTTACGGCGCTTGTGTCGATCCTCCGCATTGTTGTCTTTTGACTGAATATTGTCCAAAAGGATCGCTTCAGGTTCGTTTTAAATTTATATCATTCGTATTGGATTTATAGATCTTACGAATATAATGTACATGTATCGTGTTTTTCATTCAGTAGCCATCGTATAAAACATTCGATTTGTTCCTGTTGAGGTTATTAGATGTATAGGAATGCAAAGAGACGCGTGGATAAATTGTAAGATAGAAAATATATATATTTTAAGCTGAAGTTTAAATACACAGAAGGAATACAATATATATGAGCTGGTCCAGATCCGCACGCTAGCAGTGTTCTCTATAACTGAAAAACCCTGAAGCCGACGCCGCACGTGCGCCGTTTCTGATTTGTCCTCGACAGTTTCTTGTCTATGCGCTGTCGATGGCTTCGGTGCTTGAGAAAACTAAAGACCAGATGTAGAGTTTCTTCGAAGTGGCGACCACTTCAACAGTTCCATTATGTGTCCTGTTATACTGTTTGAAAATAAAATTTGCACATTGATGTTTCTTTATTAATTTGGACATGACAGGTTCTATCGAATAATTAAAAATCCGATAATACAAGTAGCAAAATTAACTGAAAGAACGACCGAGAGATACGACGGTTGTAAACAAAGCAGAGATACATTTCAAGCTTGTTATACGATCAATTAAATGTAGAATTCTTTGGAGTTTACGGTGCCGAACAAGCTTAACGATTCCTTAATAGCCTGTCAGATATTCTGTAAGTCTGGTAATACTCGTAAACGGCAGTTCACAGGGACGTAATAAAACTGTGCGCGGGCCGAAGGTTATTCGATAAAAGAAGTTGGCCGTTAATACACGTAGCTATCTGATAGCGGACATTTTCCGTGCAATTGGTAGGAGGTGATTAACTTAGTCGAGTCCGGTGGAGCCTCTCATCCGTAGCATGCATTTGTTATCGAGTTCGATTAAAAATTTAATCAAAGTGCCGAGATTAAAGTTTACTTCTTCCCCTAAACCATTCGACTCGACCCGGCGAATAAATTCCGCTCCGACTTTCAACGTGTGTTCGTCGATCTTCCGCGGCAGGACATATTGGAAAACGAGCAGATCAAACTGGACCGTGTGTTTCGAGGATCTCTCATCCACGACATCGTTCGAGGAATGGCGTATCTTCACGCGTCCGAGCTGAAGAGTCACGGCAACCTCAAGTCCTCCAACTGCGTGGTCGATTCGCGGTTCGTCCTTAAAATTGCGGACTTTGGATTGCACGAGCTGAGAAGGGCGAATTGCAACGAAGAAGTTGACAGGGATAGTTACGCTTATTGGAGAGGTGAGTGCTCCAAGGTCATATCTATGTAAACTGCGAATTTTTACGAAGAGAACGAGAGAGATGGAACAATGGAGAGTAGCAATAGTAATTTCTTTCGTCTATTAAAAATTACAACGAGTACTCCACTTTCGGATATTTTATACGTCTCTGTACATTATATTGTGTTGGTTTTTGGATTTTTAAATTTATCGTAGATGCAGAAAAATGCGCATTTTGGCCATATGATACGAAAGTTTGCCAATGCGTGCGTGAATCAACTGGAAGAAAAAGCATGTTTCTTAATGTCTTAATGTTTCTTTCTCGTTCCATCGAAAGTTTCGCCACGTATTGCTGAAGCAGCTTACGTACGCGTGCATTTGCAAGCATATTTGTGTGTGTGTGTGTGTGTGTGTGTGTGTGTCAGTGTCACGAGGTCGCACGATCGTAAAATAACGTTGTTTGTACAGGGCAGCTGTGGACGGCTCCGGAATTATTGCGAATAGAAAGGCGACCACCGGAGGGTACTCAGAAGGGCGACGTGTACAGCTTCGCCATAATCGTTCACGAGATCGTGGTACGCCGAGGACCGTTTTACTTGGGCGACGACCGTGATATCTCCCCAAAGGGTAAGTATTTCGTCCTCGCAAACGGCACACGCGCTTATACTACAACTATCCGCTAGCTGCAATCGTATCGCACGTTCCACAAGTCGAAAGATAGAGAAATCAAAGGGCTGATAATAAGAACGACACGTGTCAAATTTCTTAACGTTATACGAGCGTGTTATTTGTTTACTTTACAGGGGTAACGCATTAGTTAGAAGTTAGATTTATGACGTGAAATAAATATTACGAAAAGTGTTCTATACATCGACGTGCCGTCGAATAAAAACTAACCGATTCTATGGAAATCTCCGTCATAAGTCGACAGCCTGATGATTTAATTAGACATTCGTAAGCTTATCAAAATGCTCCATCGTATTATGAAAAGTAAAACATTTTGTATAACACACGACGTGATATAATTATCGAGAGATTATACGAGACATTTATCGCAAACGTATATTTCGCTAGGTTGACAAAATTATTACACAGTCAATTATCCGTTATATCTATAAGGCGTGTATGGCGTTAATTATATGTTTAAGGCAACCATTTACATTGTATACTGATCATTTATTAAGCTTCGTAATTTGTATGTGTGTTACTGGTCGATCGGCTAGTACGTCATTATTCATAATGTCCAGTCGTTATGAATAATAAC
The DNA here is from genome assembly GCA_905333015.3 of Bombus campestris. NCBI lineage: Eukaryota > Metazoa > Arthropoda > Insecta > Hymenoptera > Apidae > Bombus > Bombus campestris. Next base: position 11,196,625 of record HG995135.1, read on the forward strand.
TAAAACGGCCGCGCAGCCCGATAAATATTGATTAATTTACTAGATTGACCAGACATTTGGAGAAAGGTAGGATTCTCTGGGGGCACTTGGCTACGAACTCTAGAAAACTAGAAAACTCCGCTTTTCATGAATCATTTCCAAGTATTTGAAGAACAGCACGTTCATACTGTACGGATCGCATCAATAGAATAATACGTTTCCAACGTATCAGGAAAGTTTAATGACATCGGAGCAAAGCGTTGATTATCCAGTCAACCCGAGTAACAATTAGCCCAAGTAGACGCTTAAAAAAACAGTATAGTTCTTTCGCGATATAAATACAAATACCCTGCCGGCAATTACACAACATTCAAAAGTACTCTGTTTTTACCGGCACAAGTATTTTCTCGTTCTGTTGGAAGCAGATAAGCATAAACGAACGTCTTTTTTGTTATGAGCCCTTGGATCGTTATTACGAATCACAATCGACGCCAGTGACCGATCAACCGGTAAGGGAGTTCGCCATCGCCGCGGCCGGTAGGGAATAAGAGTAATTCGTATCGACTGCGATGCGTCGCGACGCTGTGCGTCGGTTGCACGTCGTTGGTACACGAGGAACGACGAAAACGACGGGAGAGCTCGTAGGAGAAGGGGGAATCGGCGGTGTGGGTTACGGCGCGGCGTGCGCCGGATCGATCGGTAACGAAGTTTACGAGGTTTCGCAAGCTCGGTTTCGACGCGAGCGGCAGGATCGATGAAAGGATGGAACGTGCCACAAGTAGGCTGGGAACGTTTCGAGACCCGGGTTGAAAGCTCAGTCGAAGCTTTCACGCGTCCTAGAACGTACACGGCTCTTGCACGCGCGCTTCCTCGTCGTTTCTCTATTCCTCCCTCTTCTCCCATTCGTTGTTCGCGTTCTCTCTTTCTCTCTTCCCGATCTTCGTTTCTCGGCTCGTGCGTGCAGTCGCGACGAGACGTACGACACCAGCGGAAGATCGCGACCGACGACACGTGAAATCGACACGAGAATACCACTACGAATAGGATCGAGGGACCTTCGGTACGCGAAACGCGGCTAGGACTCGGTTTCGCCGGTCCCACCACCGTTTAATTAACCGTCTCTCACCGACAACCCTTCGGGGAGAAACGTGTGTGCGCGCGTGCCTTGCTGCGTGCTGCGTGTCCCGACAGTTTGCGTGTCTGTACTGTGTGGCTGCGTGCCTACATGCCTGCATGCCTGCATGCCTGCGTCTAACTCGGTACGTGCTTGTGTTTACCAATCGTTTGACCGTCCCATTTACGCGGCCCGATTTTCCTTTTTGCTCGATATTCGAACCCTTTACCCCTCTAACTAACCCCACTTGCCACCCTCCTTCCACCACCTTCCTACTTCAACCCTCACCTACCCCATTCGCCCTCCCCTTTGCCCTCTTCCTCACTCTATATTCCTTCTGAATCTCGTCGTTCATCTCTCTCCGTTTCACACCGTTTTCATTTTTTCCTTCTTTCAAACCAATTACCCTGATTTCGTATCCGAGACGCGGCAATTAATTGATTATTTCATACGGGACGAGACAACGATGAAAGCGCGCCGATGGCTCGCGAAATTGCTCGTTTCCATTTACAAAGAGTGGAGTTACGATCGAACGAGTATCGCTAGTACCGGTATATACCTTTAGACCTATATATATATATACCTACGTGCTTTTTGTTCGATCAGGGTCGCGATTATGTGGACGGGGCTACAATCTTCGCATTCGTCGGATTTCTTCCAAACGAAAGATAACGTCGTCGAAAAGTCAATGTAAACAGAGCGTTGCATAAGCGGAGAATAGCTTGCTGCTTGTTGTATTAGCTTCTCTATTACTAGCTACTGTTACTAGCGTAAATACGAAATTTCGTAGTGCCGAGGTTTCTTCGCCTGGACATGGCGGAAGGTTCAATTTTTTTTTAAACGTAACTCTCGGAGGGGAATAGAAGATACGACTTGTCGAACGAAGAAGCATTAACAACGAAACGGAAAGAACGTAACTGGAATGTACGGTTCCCGCGGTGACTGTAAAAAGCTAACTGGGTAAAAAGTAAAGTTAAATTTCGATTGAAACTTTAATTTTTCGAGAAGCTAGCAAGCCTGGAAGGCAAGGGAAAATGTAACGTCGTCAAACAAATAAACAGTTCTTGTATTAGATCGAATAAAAAGCAGTTATTCTCGCATCTCGTCCGTGAAGCAAACTAAGTAAAAAGTAATTACATCGAGGTTGAAATTCAATTTTTCAACGACGTGATACGTCGTAAAGAAAATGGGAAACCTAATCCGTCAAATAGAGAAGCAACTCGTAAATCGAAAAGAACCTAACTTTGACGTACGGTTTCCGTCGTAACTGTAAAGCTAACTGGGTAGCGGATAATTGGATCGAGATTGAAATTTGAGAAACGAGACAATTCCCTCCTTCCTTCCTCCTTTCCTTCCTTCTGTAGTTGATAGAAATCACTGTGTCTTCGCTCAGTCTTCGTCGCCACGACAATTTCGTATACCGATGCATTGTCAAACGTAAACAATTCGTTCATAATTCAAACACCACTCTTTGTGATGACGAGAAATACCGATACGATGATCGGAAGCATTTAGGATCCGTTCGTGATTCAAGAATCGCTTTTTTATCGCGGCAAAAATTCCTAAATGTAGATCGATGCGATGTTAAAAATTCGGTGAAAAATTTAGCTTCGATGTCGATGTAATATCGAAAATAACGATAATTCGCTCGTAATTCGAAATAAATTTCATCGCTAGAACCTGTAACGACGATCTACGAGCTCGGAATGATCACGTTTACGTTCATACTCTACATTTCGCGCGAAATTAGCTTCGAACGATCGTATCCTATCTGGTGGCGCAAAGATGCTTGTGTAATCGTGCGAATGAAAGGGAGAAAGGTGAAAGCGAGCGTGAAGAGCGACAGCGTGAGCGAGATAGGGGCGTGAAAGAGAGAAATAGTGAATTCGAATTGATAGAGAAATATAGCGATCGGGATAGATCAGAAAAGGAGAAGAAATGGCAGATAGAAGCAATACGTCGAGCACGAGTAGTTTAACGTTACTGGCGATGCCGGGCGCCAGTCCCGACGGCGGGGCCAGTCCTCGAAGGGCCGTCAGTCCCTTGCTCGAAGTCCGTAGGCCTCACTGCACCCTCAACTGCGAAACTTGCAACGCCTTCTTGGAGGATTTGTACAGGCACAGTAGGTTCAATATTTACCATTCGCCTTTCGCCTCTCGCCTTTCGCTGAAGTTTTTTTAACTGTTTTCATCTCCCTTGATGATTCCAATCAACGTGGTTCGCTTCTCGAACCTTTCCCACTGTTTCACGCGATACTTGCACCTGTTCTTTTACCTCTTTGGCAAGATAAATATATATATATATATATATGTCGGAGATGAAAGGACATCGGAGCCTTCCTTTCGAAATGTTTGAGAAAGTCCCAAATACTTTAGTCCAGACTTTTTATTACAGCCGTACTTGAACGATAAAACTGAGAAATAGCTGTTTACGAGTTGAGTCAATTTTGATTATCCGAGATTTATGACAGCGGGCTTGGGCTCGAAGTGACATAATGGGTCACTGAACGTAGCCACGGTCACGGGAGGGACGTGTACCTAACAGAGGAATGAAGTAATTAAATTACTCTGATTAAAAACAGGAATTGACCTGAGGAATACAGAGAGATACGAAGAGGAGTATATAAGGGCAGTTCCACTTGGACCGAGGTTCAATCCGATAAGTTCGACTAGTACAGGGAACACGTGTGTCAAGTTCGTTATCGCATTTGTCATCCCGCTGACCGTGGATTCGTTATCGAGTCTAAGATCATTGCCATTCACATTCCCAGTATCTGATTACCATGGTTACTTGTCAAATTTCGTCACAATCATAATTGGACTAATAAATATCTTCGCTCGTGCATAACGACAATGTCTAATCCAAAGAAAGATTCGTTACGCGCCCCTAACTCTAATGATAACCCGACATATATATACACACGAAGTCATTCGGTTGTAACAACGCGAGCTGTGGCGAGAGTCGTTCGACCAAGAAAGACTCGTTTCACTGAAACGGACAGCTAAGTAGTAAGAGGAGCGATCGAACCGGCACAACGGTATACTACGCAGCGTGTCATAACTACAAACGTCCAAAAGTTTCGACTTTTTTATGGTGTGTATATATAATGGTTGACGAAGAAATATTTGAACACTCGTTGTAGAGAAAATTTTCGTATACGTATTATGCGAGTTATGTGAAACATTTGGAGATCGTGTAAGAAAGGATACGATTTTTTCTTTCTCGTATGCGAACAATTTTAAAGTCCAATATCTTATCGATCGATCATACATCATCGAGGCGGTCTTTTTATCAAACTTCACTATGGGGTGACAAGTGTTTACGTGAAAGATGTGATTTCTCTACTCTTTTAAAAGATATTCTTTCCTAAAGTATCGACTGCTGCGTTTATTTTATTCATAAGAGGTCTGACTAACCGGCTTCTGTCACATCGTATCCAAGCACTGTATATGGGAATAGAAATTGAACATTTTAGGATGGTTTTATGGTTACAGCTTTGTACGTGTTGTTCACCGACTGTCTCATATAAAACCATCCTAAAATTTTCTATTCTTACAAGGTACGAAGTACGACACACAACGCGACGAGATCCGACTAGAAACATATTCGATCGACATTCTGAATAAATACGATTCTCCGTTGGTTTCGTAGTTATGAGACGCGGTATGTATAAAATCGCGATCGTGAATGAAATGGAACAAATTGTTACATGAATAATTAACGTGGACGAATCGATGCTTGCGTAGATAAATAAAGCGAGTGAAATTGGAACTTGCGATCGTGCTGATGATCGAGTTGTTGTCGCAAGTTTGTCCCTTGCTCTGTTTCAGAAATCGTGGAAGGAGTGAAGAGAGCCGGAGGTTCTCCTTTGAGGCCTGCGATCGACGAGTCTGCCGTCGAGGAAGAAGTAAGCGAGTCCTTCTCGACTCTTAAACTTTCCAAAAATTCCAGCAATAACGCTCGAACGATTCCGTCGTATAGGTGGCTACTCTGATGAGGCGATGTTGGGCGCAAGATGCCGCGGATAGACCTGATTTTCCCGCGCTCAAACAAACTATACGGAAAATTAACAAGTGAGTAAGGACGATAAGAGAATGTTCCCTTGATAATTCTTTGTTGAAGAAAGCTCGATCCGAACGCAATTGAAAATAGAAGATCGCTAGACGAAGGAAGAGAAAGGAAACGAGAGGGAAAAATAAAAAACTGTGCAGAGGAAATTTAATACGGATATAATTGAGAACTAATGAGACATGGAAAAGCGTAAAGTATTTACTTGACACTAATATAGGAATAAAATATTAACGTAATGGTAATATGAAAATCGACTAAAATAGAGATCAGGAGATGGAGTAGATATAGACGAACATAACTTTTAAATTTATTAAGTAGAGTATGTATGAGAAAGTGGGCGCTGCTTACGAGATTTATTCAAAGCACGAAGACTAGGAGACGTTAAGACAAGTAGTATAAAGCTCTCAGTTGAGGATTATTTTTAAACGTACAATCAGATAAGCAAAATTCTACCGTGTAAGTAATTTAATCCTTGCAAGCTGTGAACGATAAATTTTTAACGTGACATTTTTATTACTATGTTGAACCTGTAAATTCTTTACTAAGAATGCGATTATAAATGTAAACTAAGAATGTAAGAATCCAAACGACGCGATTAATAATTCTTGAGAATTTTAATGTTTGTCTAATAATTGGTCAGATTTATCTCGTCCCCCCCGTGTCTCAATGCTTATGGACGGGGGTGTACGTTCTCTGGTTTTTCTCGTCCTCGTCGGCTACTCTTCCAATATTGACATAATTGTCAGCTCTCGTGTCGAATCACGCTACAGTCGCTAGCAATATTCTTTTCCTAAAAGTGTTTGCGAATTCACATAGCGGAGATTCTTCGATACAAACCTTTCTTTCTTTGGTAGGAAAAAAGTAAACGAGGGTGGACAAACGATCAGCATTTGTCGCGGCAACGCGTTAAAATAGGATAGGGATTATTTGGGTCAGCTAAGATTCAACGGCTTAAGATTCAACTTTGAACTTTGCACAGAATAATAAAATCCGTTGTATATCACCAGACACTGCTAGTCTGTAATAACGAAAGAATGAGAGACATATCGTCTGTTTTAGCTTTAGCAAGAAAACGTATTAGAAGCGAGACGATAGTTCAGATAATTCTATGATTGAATTCTGTAATCAAAAAGGTATTATACAAGGATTAATAGAATAAGCGAAATAACTTCTAAAAAATACACTCTAGAAGTAATTCATATGCGCTCCTGAATATTATGATAATTGCAATTAAGACTACCAACATTGATTCAACGAACGTTTTACCTTCTAACAAATATTTCTTATTGAAATAAAACTGTCGTAGAAAATGCAATATATTTAGTCGTTTATCACGTCACGAACAACTAATTAAACAGACTATCTTCAAGTATACATCGCTCGAAACTTGTTCACGATCGAATGTAGCAAACTCAAAACAAATTCCAACCCAGCGCTTAAACTTCTCCAAAACTAGCGATACTACAAAGTCTATTTTGCAAAATACACTGTTTTGTTGTCACTGCCTTATCGCTTGCTCGGACAACGAGATAACAATTAGGAGCTTGTTGGAACAACGAGCAGAGAAAGAATTCTATCTCGTTGCAGAGACTACGAGAGCAGCAACATCCTCGACAATTTGCTCTCTCGTATGGAACAATACGCAACTAATTTGGAGACTCTGGTAGAGGAACGTACCGCGGACTACTTCGAGGAAAAACGTAAATGCGAGGAACTGCTGTATCAGTTGTTACCAAAGTAAGTAGAATTATTCGTGATATTATTCGCAGTTCATAAACCGCGTGCACGTGGCATGCGTGCAGACAGAAGGTTGCGCTTAGATCAATCGGTAGCCCTTCATAGCGCTCCACTTTACAGTCTCGCTTTCATCGATCGCTTCTATCTGCAGTACTCGTAGATTCTTTAAACGAAATTTCCAGATCTGTCGCGTCCCAGTTGATACTCGGCCAAAGCGTAATAGCCGAAACATACGACCAAGTGACGATCTACTTTAGCGATATCGTAGGATTTACGAAGCTCTCCGCGGAGAGTACGCCTCTTCAAGTGGTGGATTTACTCAACGATTTATATACGTGTTTCGACTCCATCATCGAGAACTTTGACGTTTACAAGGTGAAGTTACAATTTTCTAGTACATTCTGCACCCTAAAATCTTGATTAGCAGAAAATCTAAACGGTTCTATGTGGAAGACGATTCCTCGCAAGAAAGATCGAGCAACGAGAATAGAACCTAAGAAAACTTGTTATACTTTTAGCTTTTTCTGTCGTTTGAGATAAATGACTTTTTTACACGTGGAAACAAAGTTACTCGATTACCCGAGTTACGATTAGTTCAGATATTTACCATTCTGTACACGAACATATCGTCATCGATCGTCCTTTTCCAATGTCGTGTAGATTTGTACGTACGATGATTACTATCGAATCGAATCATATAGCGAGACACGACTCGATATATTTTCTAGGTGGAGACAATTGGCGACGCTTATATGGTAGTGTCAGGATTACCGGTGAGGAATGGAACGAATCATGCCAGAGAAATTGCGAGGATGAGCTTAGCCTTAAGAGATACCGTGATGACGTTTAGTATACGTCACAGACCGAACGAACAATTGAAACTTCGAATTGGAATGCATACAGGTAAGATCTAATATCTGCGTAGCTTGTCTTTTTCCTTTGCTGTTCTCTGCACAAGATGAAATTTAGCATTTATTTAACACTAAACCTACCGATATTTCATGTATACCTAAGCCTACCATGAGCGGTCAAACGACCGATTCAAAAAAACATACATATGTATCTTAATATAGAAAGAGATTTTAGCCAATTGCAATTGGATAGTAAACAAAATATCTTTCCGGTGCTACGATAAAAACCCGCTCCCCGCTTTTCTATTTAGAAAGTTTTATTTACCTTTACGTATTTTCAGCACATTTTTTACGAATTACAGCATTTTGTATCGCACATTTTCCACGTACGTATTTTTTACATTTTATACAAATTTTGTTAGTCTTACTGACTTTACAATATCTTATTTGACAAGATTTCCGTCCAGAAGAATCTGTAGCTGTGTTTATTATCGTTTTTGACGAACATTCTTTGCTTAGCTGTCTCTCCTTCCGATATTCGGCAGTTTCAATATAACAGTTCCAATCCCTTCCTCATTTTCACTTTCGGAACTAACTGTAAATCTCTTTCTTTTTTGTCCTCTTCGTATATTCAAAATATTCTCTTCGTCCGTATCGCTGTCAAATAAGTCACAATTATTTTCTGCCCTATCATTATCAAAATCGGAAACTTCTTGGTCATCTTCCGAACAATCCTCGTCGATATTATTTATTTCGTTTAATAAATTGATATTCCTCGAATGTCTCGACATTTTTGGGGATGAATATACAAATGATAAAGTAAAAAGTAAGAACTAAAATATAAAAATATAAATCAAACGGGGCAAAAACATTGAGACCAGAAATTAAAAAAAATTGTAAATCATACCGCAAAATATTGTTAGCTCCGTTGACTTTGTCGAAACTGTCGCTTATACCGCGTAATAATTTCTATAATACACTGTGAAATTTTGATGCTCTCTGTTCGGATCTCAAGACCGTATTGTCGTATAAAGAACGCTATGCGTTTGTTCCAATCGCGCGTTTGTCTACACCGTAGATCCACGATTACATCGTAGACTCGTAAAACAATTTGAGAAGTGCGCTTTCCGAAGAATATAGTCGTAAATAACATGAATTTTTCAAATGGTCGAATGACCGTTCGTGGTAGACTAGACATGCTGTAAATTTTTTTCGGAGAGTAAACGATAAAGAAAGTTGTGAATATTGAAAAATGGGTTGTATGTGTATCATAGGAAAAGTTAATAAGCTACATGGCGATACAGTAACGTTGTATACGAGAAATTCTAAAGGAAATTTCAAAAACGGTCATTTGACCGCGCATGGTATGTTTATTATTAACAATACAGGAAAATATAATATCGGCCATGCATTCCTTCATTCGAAATCATTTTCAGACGTGTTACTCTATCGATGAAAAATTTCTCCAAATTTCTTATTTTCTTTCTTATTTCTTATTTTAAGTATAGACATGCTAAAGTTTCTCTTAAAGTCTTTTTGCTCGTTTAAATAAGAGTAACATTGAAACATACATACTCTAGAGCCGCAATATGGTTGGTTAATCAGTATTCATAAATTGATATGCTGCAAGTTGTACACTATGCACGTGATTGCATGTTGTCACAACTCGCATATTAAACATTCGTAGACGCGTGTATAAAAGACTGGTCGCAATTTCAGGACCTTGCGTGGCTGGTGTAGTTGGCTTGAAGATGCCTAGGTATTGCCTATTCGGCGACACTGTCAATACTGCATCTAGGATGGAGAGTAATGGAGAAGGTAATTCACTAGTTGTACCTTTTTCAAGATGTCGATCAACCCTTCCGAGACAGATCTCTTTTTTTAACTAGTTTTTTTTAACGAATACATTAATTACAATTTTAACCCTTGTACAGTTAAACAATTACAAAAAGGTTCATCCCAATATTAATACGTTCTCTTCACTCGTAGCTCTAATGATCCACGTTAGCCCAAAAACAAAGGAAATCCTGGATACTTTTGAGACTTTCGAGCTCGTTTGTAGAGGCGAAGTTACTCTGAAGGTAAGGCCTTCGACTGATCTAAGAAAGTGAGAAACACGCGTCGAAAAACACCAAGAGGTCACGATTCGTCTTTCAATTTTCAGGGTAAAGGTAAGATGACCACGTACTGGTTGATCGGCGAAAAACCAGTGAAGAATATTCAACAGCCAAGCGTTTCCTTATCCTCGTCGGCAACAACAGTGACAGCCATGACAACGATCGCGACGACAAGTACTCTGATCTCAACAACGATCGACCCTCCGCACGAAGATATTACAAGCTTGTCGTCGCGTCGACCTGATCCAGTAGTACAACCAAAGATACAAGACATTCGATCCTTGCAATCCTCGCAACAGAATTGCCAAGATCAAAATCGTCGTGCAGTTCAGAAAGGTCTCCAAGAGCAACAGCGATCGCAACCGAACCAGCAGAAGAATCAACAACAAATTCCTCACCGACAGCAAATACCAAATCAACGCGAGGTTTCGACGCAAAATCGTAAGGGAGGCAGCAACGAGGGAAATGGTGGCGACAGTGGTCGCGGTGGTAGCGACGAAGGTGGTGGTGGTGGTGCCGGTGGAGAGTGGAACAACAATAATAGTGGTGGAAACAACAGTGGAGGCGCGTTTGCGACGGGAAACGGCGTGGCGAGCCGCGGTCGTACGATAGGTAGCGGTCCGTTCGTGGATGGTTCGCCGTCTCGGAATCATTCATCCGTGAGTTCGGCATCGAGCAACGTCGTGTCTCAAGGGCGGCGTTCTTATCAAGCCGGCGAGAGCGTGCCAAATCACACGGAAAGCGGCCCAAACGCGCCGCTCCTCGTACCCACGACACCCCCCTCGCGAGTCTAGTTCCGTTCCCCTCGATTCTTGTACCACACTTTGCGATCTCTCGTCGAGAAGTCGACTTCATCGTAATACGTGTATCATCGTTTCGTGTAGACTAGCAGCTAAGCATCCTCCGACGATCGGCGATTCCGATCGAAATTTGGGTCCATACGTTCGAAAGAATATCTTTCGAAGTAAAAATGAATATTACGGGAACACGATCGTTATTTATTATATGGAGGGACGGAGGGAGTTGCGCGGAGGGATGTAACGTAGGTGGAAGCGATATAGTAGTAGTAGTGAGGTCGTAAAGCGAAACGTTAAGTAGAGGGTCACTAATTGATCTAGCCGTAGCCGAGGTCGTATAACTTGATTGTACAATTGAAATCAATTTCTATTATCGTTAGCACTTCACTTAGAGCTTTTAGAATAGAAGTTAGGAACGAGTTACAGTAGAACCTCGTTTATCCGTATTTCGTTTATAGCTGCGAGTTAATGTTCTGCTAGAGATATACCAAGTTATAACTGAACTATTATTCGAACTATGGCAGAGTGTAAGTTCAGTTATATATGAATGTATTCCTATAGTGAACACAATTATGCAATCATTTGTTTGTATTCGTAATAAATTTTACGTGTCAGAGAAGGAACGCGATTCGGAAACAACTGAATTCTGAACATTAGGGCCGTTTAAAAGGAAATTATGAGTCATCTGATCAGGCTATTTGTTATAACTTTAACAAATTCTACGAGAGAAGTCCCTAAGCTATAACGTGTAACTTTTCAATTTACAAATATTATTAGTTGTTAAATTATCGTCGAACAGGGTCCTGCTTCTATTATAATTATCCAACTAATAAGCAAGGACTGAAGGGAACGGCTAGTAAACTTCCATTACCGGAACTATTCGATTATTTAAACTACTTCAGCTTCTTATCCATTTCAATAAATTGGGTTCTACTGTATAAGCATTCTCCTTTTCAAGGAAACAAATTATTATTAAAATATACTGCGAAGGAAGAACTGATTTTGAGTGCACATTCTACGGTCTAAATAAGGCACTAACAAGTACATGCTTGTGTCAACGAAACTTGAAAATTTTATCTACTGACCGACTTTGCTATATCGCTTCCTTTTACTACACATATATACACAACATAATATGCAATGGAAAAGCGAGAACCATCCAGTTCCTCGCGTGTGAAAGTTCGTCTCTCTCCCTCCCTCTTTTCTTGCTATCACTTTCCCCTTCTTTCCACCCTTTTCCTCCTTTCAATCCTACTCTTTCACCCTCTTCCCATTCTCTCTCTCTCTCTCTCTCTCTCCCTTCTCCTCTCTCTTTCTCTCTCTCTCTTTCTCTTTTCCAGATATCCGTTTCGTATTTCGACGGATAACGTCGACACATTTCAAGGACCAGCGCTTTCAATAGAGAAACCATTAAAGTCTAAAATGCGAGACACGTCGTAAAACGGATTATTTTTGCGCGTGCGCGGAAATCGATCGAAAAGCCAAAAGAGGATAGCAACGACAGAGGGGAGTGGTCGTGAATTTTGAATTGAAAAGAAATTACGAAAAGAGTACATACGAATATAACTTTGAATATTAGAAAAATCGATCGAATACTTTGTCTTCCGCGTTCCCTTCAGCGTAGCATGTATCCTATCGCTATTGATTTTTGTCGATTCGATCGAAACACGTCCCGTTAGAATGTAGTAGGCACCCTCGGATCGAACATTTCGGAGAAGACGAGCGATCAGAGTGGAAAATAATGGAGGAAGAATGTTAAAGTATAGACATAATGTTATACGTTTGCAAAAATGGAAATTTTACGCGCACATGTTTCTATGTTTGATGAAAACGAGCGTATATTTAATATACGTATACGGTATGCCCGATTTGAAAGAGGCCACCTATTCGTCTTCTGGTTTCTTAAAAAACTTCGTGCGCGTCCACGTAGTTTGACAAACTGCGCGAAAATAAATTCGGAATACCGTATAGAGAGCATTCGTCCTTTGATACCAACTTAAATTATATTCGTGTACACTACTGGCCATAAGTATCGAAGTACGTATTCGTTACGTTTCTTGGGAAATTCTAACGAGTAGATTGCGGATTTTTATATATCTATGGGAATTTAAAGGCGTGTAATATGCACAGCGTGCAAAAATATATATCATATACGCGGTATGTACTCGTTATAACATTTAGTGGTTGAAGCAAATCTCCGCTTAGATTCCATTTAATTGGTTTCATAGAAACGCGAATGTGCATACAAAATTACCAATGAATTTTAATCCATGTACTATTTTATATTATAACGCACGTATAACACGAATGAATGACTAAACAGTTTGTACTAAATATCAATGGAATGTTTTAATATTTATGACTGGTAGCGTAATATACTCTTTGTATGCTCTAAGATGCCGAAGATAATTAGGTGACCTGTTTTAGGCGTGACACTCTATGTATAATGATTCTCACACATAAATCTACATATATAGGGTATCTCACCGCTTCATAGCTAAGCTTTGTGTAACATTTTCTACTGGATTGTATCCATAGAATACACTGACAAAGTTTGGTTGTTAAACTCTGGGACACACTGTATACGTACACATGAGCGCGCATTCACGCATACACATATATACATTTACGAAGAGTTGGTTATAAGTATATCGGTGTATATAAAGGAAAAGAGAGGCTGGACCTCGTCGGAAAGTCAGTTATCAAATAATGGAGATTCAATCGTGGAATCCTCCAACGCTTACTCGTCATGCGAAAATCGGTCGCATAGCGTCGTACACGCGCGTGGCTGCTTATATGCGCGTCCACGCCATAAAAGAAAGTACATACATATAAAAATTGCGGTCTTGGCGCGACAGGCGCCACACACGTCCTAAGAATCGAATTTCTCTCTATTCGTGTCAATCTCTTTTTGAACGATGTAACAATCGATATTCGGAAAATAAAATTTCTTCGTTTCCACGCACGATACCCGACTCCTCTTCGATTCGTGTTCCTGTACGATGGAATAAAAAAAACCAAACAAGGAAACACGAAATCTATCCTGACAGCAGCAACATATTTCACCATTTTAACACATCCAAGGTAACTAAAGTTTTATCTTTTCCTTCCTGTCGTTTCATAATTAATTTTCTATCCTTCCGTTGATTTTCAACATTTCAAAGTTTATTGATACAAAAACTCTTAATTATTTCAGTTATTTAGAAACCTGGGCCGCTTAAATTTTGATTTTAACGCGGTATGCAGCGACGATTCGCACCGTTGTTCACATCAACATCCGGAATTTTACGACTTAAGTTCTTAATCTTTTTGAATTAAAATTTTTGTGACATGATATCCTTATCTTAGAACCTCCTATTTCTTTTTTCTTTTTTTTTTTACATATCACTTAGATCTTGAATTCCAGATTCCACATTTTTAGATCTTAGATTAGATTAGGTTTCTATCGGACACGAGCCGTTTTTACATTAGCAAAAATTAAAACTTAACAGACTGAAGTTGCTTTGTTTTTCGTCCGGGCTTGTCTTAACTTTTAACAATTTTAGTAATTGCGTAATTATAAGCGGACACTCGCTTAACAAATTAAATACGATCCTAAGCTTAGAATACAGTATTCTCGAATATCCAATCAAGATAGGAATTGACGCGTGTGTATATTCCAGGACGTCCAGGTTCTCCGCATCGAATACCCCAAGATACTATTCCGATATTTACCCATCTGCCATTTGCAAGCTGATGAAGGAGTGGTCCACCGGAGTCACCCTGTACACGAACGTAGTCATTGGCCGGAACATTAGCCTTGTTTCTGGTCGTATCAAGGTCTCCTATATACCTGACAAGCGTCGCCTCCGCCGTTGTAAGCGCCGGCGCAAATCGTCGTATTAGCAATTCGTCGAGTGAAACTGCTCGTACATTTACTCTGCGGCCATACTGGGACCTCGACTTCCATCAAAACCGTACTATGGGAGCCTCCGTAGTAGCGTGCGCCCCAACCTGAATTTTCAACCATCAATTGTAACCCTGGTGCGTCTCTTGTATCAGCTTCGACAATAATCGTATTTTTTCATATTCTTTATACTTCCTATATTTTTGTTAATCTGACGGGACAATACGGTTTATTACGAATTTTTTCGAAGCTTACCCTCGACTATGATTTTTTAATACGTTGCAAAATTCAACATTTGCAACAACTTTCTGCTCTCACGAAAATGTCCAATTCTCCTACAACAGTTCCTAAGATATTCGGGAAAAATTATCTGTATTGAATTGACTGTAGTGAATTCAGCATATAATTGCGCGTCCGCAACAGCGTAGGCGTCGGTATTGGTGACACTTAAAATGACACTTAACCCAAGCCTGTATAAACTATAAAAAAAGAGATAAGAATTAAGTTTAAATCCACTGAGATAAGAATTCACTATAATGATACCGGCAGATCCTCGCGAATATCTCGGAAATTAAGAGTCCGACGTTTTCTTGAGAAGAGAGAGTTGTTCCAAATTGGACTTTACATGTTCAAGAATCATCGAAACTGGTGTTTCGAGAATAATGTAAAATCGTGTCGAGAACAGCTAACGGACACAGCGAAAATGGAAAGGATACCTGTTATAACTGCGTCCTTGTACTCGAACGTTTGACCAATTGGTGGCAAACACACGGGCCAAATGTAACTGTCGAAGACGGTCGGTAGATACAGTTTAACTATTGCTATGTCATTTGTGAACGTGTCAAGAACAAAGTCTCGATGTATACGTATTTCTGAAATCGTGAAATCCACAGCTCTCGTTTCTTCACTCGTCGCGAAATCGTATTCACCGAGCCTGACTTTGATGTCCTGCGGTCTCAAGCTGACCAACAAAACAGAAACTTCAATTAACATTATGATTCTGTACTGAAAACAAGGAAGATGAAACACGGGGAAGAGGTAAAGGAGAAAACGTTCCGTTCAGAACCTGCATATGGAGAACTGGTCAGGTCCTTGATGATCTTTAGGTTTAAGAAAATATGAGATCTTGTACGTAACCAACTAGTTGCCGAAGATCACCAAAAAACACGTATAAAATTAGCTAGTTTCCTATGATAAACGAAGCACATTGAATCGATATATACGTTCACGCTACGAGCAACTGTGCTGCAGATCTGCCGCGTAAAAGCAGTAAAAATAAGTTATTGATGATATCTCAATGCATTCATAAAGTCGTCAAATAATGTGGCCGACATTCTTATAGCATCGAAGAAGTTATGTTTGTATTTTCTTACTTCTTTAAAAAAATATACGGAACGTTCCTTTGTTATGGCCATCTTGTAAATTATATTGATGGTCTTCATAGTAACATATTGCTAGCAAAATTCCTAATCTACGGGACGAAAATTTACTTGTAAACGCAGTGAGCAGCAGTTAAAACGTGTCTATCAGTGACGAGCACACCACCACAATAGTAAGCGTTATTTGTTGTAAGAAGAGCCACCATCCAGGGCCATTTCGTGGGATTGGCCGGTCTACCGCCCACCAACTTGCTTTGACTTTTCAATGTAGTTCCGCATCCTCTCAATGCCGGATTTTTAGGCCGAGACGTTGTCGTTCTATGCTCGCCCGACCAAACGATTCTTACCTCATTTTGTTTCTTATCGTCACTAGCTGAAACGAATAACGAGCTATACCACTCCGTCTATAAGTTATATTCCAGTGGAAACGAATTTGTTTATCGTTCTCTTAATAATTTAAATTACTAATTTACATATTTCATATGAAATCAACAAATGTCTTAATACTTACGATACGACTAATTGGTACCCTTTGTGCTCGACTAATCGTGACATACGTACCAGCAATCTGCGGAAGAGTGTCGGCAAAATCCTCGTCTACCATAGAATTTGTATGCATTTCGTTTCCATGTTTCGAGCAACAAATGCCTGTGTATCTGTTTCAATTCCATTCGATTCAATCCGAATCAAACTTTAACGCAGGGAAATGAATGAAACACTTACGTTTGGTCAATTACGCACGAGTGATTTATAGCCAACGTAAAGTTTGAACCATACTCGTGAGATAAGCACCGTTTTAAGTGTTCGCAGTGACCCGATTCGTTGTTCAATCCGACACACTTCGAAGACGTTGGTATCTATGTAAATGCAAATTCTCTTCTGCTTAAGCTATCATGTTTTACATTTATCTTATGACTACGCTACGGACATTTATATATTTGTAAGAAATATAAATAGTGAAAATGTACAAACTACACGTAATATGCAAAAATATATAAGATTTACAAAGTAACGTATTCATTATAATATTTAGAGGATGTATAAAATCTCTTTTTAGAATTCATTTCTTTACTTGTGTTTGTGAAAACGTATGAAAAAATGCATAAACGTCCGCAGTCTAGTTATCGTTAGGTTTTACGTACCATTCCAGTTGAAGAGACACTTTGGTGATGGATATGCCCTGCAAAATCTATCAATGACAGAACAAACGATCAACGATAGCAATCGGAGAATGTCCAGAACAGATAAATCTATTTGCAACCAGTGCTTTCGCTTATAAACAAAACAAAAAATCTTCTCTATAGCACACGAATCTATGTTAAGCATTTGTGCTATGAACTTTCTCGTTTGCCAATTAGCATAGGCTGGGACATACGCACGGTTCTTTCATAGAAACCCGTCTGTATCCGTATCAATTTTTTAATCGGATCACCGTTTAACTAGAAAATATTACAATCTCGAAATTTGAAACTGATAAAGTCAAATTAACTTTAATTTGGTCGAGTATAGTTCTCGCAAATATAATATAAATAAATATAATATAATTTATTATCGTGAGATGAAACCTGAAACGATGCGAGACAGAAAAATTTAGAGCATTGCTAATTGAAGAAATTATTATGAGAATAAATTATGAGGTTAAAGAAATATCATCAAAGGAAACAGAGTCTTTACGCGAAAAAAGTACAAAGTAACTTACCTGTCGTGTTTTTGCCATAGCTGGAAGATCGAGCAAGTAACAATGCGCAGGAAACGCAAAAAAGAAACGTTGATTGTATTAACTTCTTTCGAATTTCCATCTCTTAACTTCTTCTTAATTACTAACTACATTGACGAAAATGAATTGTTTGCTAGAACGTCAGAGAGTACCGTGGAAGAGATCGAATGAAACAGCCAAAACGAATAGCAAACGCTCTCTTATATACGCGTGCATATTGCCTAGGCATGCAACCCGCTATACGCTTGAGTCTCTCGTTTGTAGAAACCGAGGCGCTACGCTGTCCTGATGTGATTTCTATCAATCAACTTCGATCATAGATATTAGACCGTATACATTTTGTGTTATAATTGTAGATAAGGTGCGTAAAACTTACGTTTCTTTTCTCCTTTTGCCTTCCTTTTCTCTTTTCTTTTCATACCGCCTAATGTTGTTATAAAGTTAAAAACAAAACATTCAAAATCCCTTATACCTATCTGGATTAATAATATTTTAATTTAATTACGTTGATGATTATGAAAATGGTGTAAGTCTAAAACTTAAAATAGTTCAATTTTTAATTTATTTTACGTTATATCAACCTACCTTACAATAATATGCAAGAACTTTTGCACAAAAGATATTTAACTCCAGTCATATTTACAGTCACAATTAGGGAAATGTTCACAGTGTGCGATATTTTAATTTCTCGCGCCGATTTTAATTGAAAAGAGATCGTGCCTCCTCGACCAATCAGGAGTCAGCTAGGCGAGGTTTTGGCGGGACGAAACATTAGTTCAGTACCGGCAAGTATGGCGTTCATACGTGTTATTCCGTTCGAAATGCGTGATTTCAACTTCATAATAATTCTTTGCCTTTTATAGACTATTATCAGGTATGTTTAACGAATACACGTTTATTTAATGGTTTGTCGGACAGTATTATATCGAAATTAAACAATTTCTCAAACTCATTTCGTTCGTGTTGCGTTGATTTCTTATTTGATTGTCAAAATCACTAACAGCTTGCATTGGAACCTTGACAAAACAATTTGAGTTTAGATATTGTCTTATTTTAATATAATTTGTGGTTTCCTGTGTATGTATCGTTGATTAATTTTGAAAATTATATATGGTGATGTCGTTTTCCATCTATAATAATAATTACAATTTTCCGACCAAAAATATTATTTCGAATTAAAAATTATCATCCATATGCTTTCTATATATTAATTTTATTTATGCATATTAATTTATCACCTGTATTTCGTTCAAAATTTTATATAATCAAATAAGATTATATTATTATATATATTATTATATATTATATATACGTACATATATTAAATTTCTAAGCGTAGGTGTTTATGCAGGTTTTAAATCAATAAATCTACGTCGAAATTATATTAGCTCGCATGTATTTACATTCTACGTGTCTTTCTTACCATCCACTCTAATGTAGTGCGTTTTTGTTTCAAACATAAACATATTCTTGAGGTCAAGCTTTATTAGAAATCGTCATCCTATACGTGCACGCTTGACTTAGCAGCGTGTCTGCTGCTCCCCCACTTTGTGTCATCTCAAATTCGCTAGGTAAACCGGGGCGCGAGATTTCGTTCTCGCATCGCCGATCAGAGAAATCAAACGTGTTTAGTGTTACTTCGCGACAGATATCGATTTCTCTGTAACATATTGCTTCTCTAATCATTCTTTCACTGTTTGTGCCGTAACGTGACGCACTCATCTCACACTCATCCATTTTTTCATCCGTAATAACCTTTCGACAATAACAGTTTCTGGTATTCTAAAGCTGCCATACTCATTTTTTTACTTTAATTTCTCTGCCTATGCTTTCATATTCATAACGTATTCACTCAGACTAGCAATAATCTCCAAGTAGTCGTTACTGCCATGTCGAAAATTAATCTTTATTTTCACTGATTTCATCTGCCAGCCATTAGTTTTTCCTGTCGAGTTCCTTAGTTTTACGATTCATTTTTTAAGTCGGAATGCTCCTTGGGAATATTAACGGTAACGGTTAACAAGGGTGCGTTCCGTAAAATTGATTATTTAACATTTATTCGACGTAGAGTTCGTAGATTTTGTTTCATTTGAATAAGAAATTGAAATAATTTTTGTTTTGCTAAATTTTTGTGGATTCTCTGTGATAAGATTGTCATTTTGCCTTTTTTAAATAATTTTTATACATTCTAGAAAGAACGTTAGCATAGACAGATTTGAACGCGTTCTGCGCATCGAATATTTTTCATATTGCGCAGCTTTGTTTAACGGAGAAAAGTGCGCCATATTTTGTTATTAGGAAGTCACGTACGAAGCATGTCGAATAAATGTATATATGTATTTCAAACAGTAATGGCGGACATTCAGTTTGACGGGCAATTTTTATAAATCAGTCATGAAATATTTATAAATATTTAACAGTGTAGTAGGAAATACTTTGTAATCCTCAAAAATATTTTAAATATATTAAATATATATTCTTTGTTATAATCTTAATATGATATGCTTAATATGATATGATGTCGCTTTCGGTGGTAGAGTCACAGGTCTCGCAAGTGCATAAAGCCTCTCCTGAAGCTCAAGAATGTAAGTATTTTTTATATTTAAATATTTATTTTAATCTAATTCTTAAATATCTATCTTAATATTCGTATTTTATTTGAACTGTTATAAATTTCTACTGAAATAAAGTATCAAAGTTTTAATATTGAAATATACACTAAAGATATTTAACATCGTTCAGAAATCATTAGATTTTCAATTACTGAATTTGGAATTTTTATTTTAGGGTTCAAATTCTTATAGTAATTACACTTTATTACAGAATTTAAATTCTTGTTATTATTAAAATTTCAACTTTAAATAGACTCTTATTTTGCACTGTCCCAAACTTTGTGAGCAAAAAATATTTTATTTTCAAGAACAAATTATAATATTTCACATGTTTTGTTTTAGGATTTTCAACTTCCACTTTTTCCAGTTTTCTGGGAAGGATGTAGTGGTGCTTCAGAACTAAGCATGTAAGGATTTTTATGTTTTATTATTAAATAATTACTACTTCATTGTAATATTACATTAACTAATATTAATTTAAAAATATGATCTCATTTTGAATCTTATACTAGAATTCCTAGCTTTCATCAAGTTTTATATTTTATTATTTTAAATGTTTTGGACAATAAACATTGTTTTTTTTCAAAACAAATTATAATAATCCATATCTTGTTAAAGGTTTTTCACTCCTTCCTCTTCTTCCTGTTGCCTGGAAAGAATGTGTGATGTTTCAAAAGCCAAGAATGTAAGTAACCTTGTGTTGTATTTCATTTAATCTTATTCTTCTATTATGAATTAAAAAGTATGATTTGAAAATTTGGCAAGTTTAAAGTTTTTATTCTTGAGTTGAATATTGTCATTTAAATTTTATTTAATAGAAATCAATCTTTTATTATTTAAAACTTTTTAAATAAGAAACACTGTCTGAAAATTAATTGTAATATTCTTTGCTTTGTTACAGGTTTCGTCCAGCCTTCGCTTCTTCCATGGGATTCCACAATTCCTATCTGATGACGGCTTCATGGTGACTTCTCAATTGGGGTTAGGGTTACAACAATATCGACGACAACGTTCTTCGCATATAATCGTGAGTTGCATGCATTTTTTTCCTCTGGTCACTCAATCATGTCGTAGGATGAAAGGTCCGAATCGACACGGGTGATTAGTTGCATTACGTAGATTTTTTAACGAGCACAGTGACCGCGGGTATTTATTATACTCGCGAGTAGTAACATTTTCTTTTCTGTGTTTTATTTATTAGCTCAGGATAGGTCTTCTTGCATGTCGCGTTTTTAAATATTAGTAATGATGCATTAATCATTGACACGAGTGTAGTATTAATCTTGATAACTCGATTATGTATATATGAGTGAAAATGACAACTTGCATTTATTATACATATTTGCTTGTAAAAGAGTATACATATACAATGTAAGTATCAAATATGCATACGAGTGTACGTATGTAATGGATAAATAATGTATGAATATTGAAATAAATAACGAATATCAGAATGATTTAAGTATTTTGTAGTGAAGAAGTCTGACACCATCAGACTTTCTATTATGAGAAATTGCAATCATGATTGAAAGTAATACTATTAGTATTATTAATGACGATACTTACTATATATTTAATTTAATTTTATCTCTGTCTTATGATAGTATGGAACCACTTTATTGTTTGAGTTCCATATACAGTGTGATTTTAATAAAATTAGAAATGTGCAATATAAAGATATTAAAGAATAACTTTATTCGTCCACGGATGTATTAAATTTCACGTGCAAGAAGACACTTCGCGACAGGCAGATTTCAGAATCAAAGCAAGTTTTGAACGCTTCTTTGTTTCCAAAGATATGTTTTGATGAAGGAATCGCCTGAGGTTATTTCCATTAATATTCCATTGAGACCATGTTTATTATTATACATTGAATTTGAACTGTTTGTATTTATTGAATCTTAATCTGGTTTGTTTTTTATAAATATATTGTTTATTTTTTTTCCTCTCATTCAAGCGTAGCTTTTTAGTAATTTAATAAATTAGTAAATTAAAATATGCGTAAATAAAGTCATTAAAATTTGAAATGAAATGAGATTACAAAATGAAAGTATATTAGCCCGCCAGGTATAAAATTTAATAGATATGCTAATCATATTTTTAGCATAGGATTTTCAGATTTAATCCCTCCCATGTTCATTGCCGGGATCTCACTCACGTGCTCAGGTGCTACTTGGGTGGGACAAAGGCAATGGGCATGACGACTAGTTTATAAGTTTAATAATTTTTCAGCGACTGACGTTGAGTTAGTGTATCGTGCGCGACGTATTTTCCACATTGTGTGTGTATGGTTAGGCTGTGGAATTGCGTCGTTTTTGCTATTCATTATAACTTTAAAGTAGATACATACTTATAAATTTCAATTTACAATAACAATCCTATTAAATATGTATAGGAGATTATAAATAGTATTGTATGATATTATTAATATCAACTATTATATTACCTATAATAATATTGAAATACGTATCGTATATCCTAATAATATTATTTATTTAAATATATTATGATTATACTTTATACAGCATGTTGATGAATTTTTAATTAAATCGAAAATTCTGATGTACTTAATTAAAATGAAAATATGCATATCTTTACCATACTTTACGCAATGGTCGCTAGCTATCGTCAGTCGATTTTAGGAAAATGGTACGTACTTTAGAGTGTGAAAGTTGTATGTCAGACTCGGGTGTCGGAGGCG
The DNA here is from genome assembly GCA_905333015.3 of Bombus campestris. Lineage (NCBI taxonomy): Eukaryota > Metazoa > Arthropoda > Insecta > Hymenoptera > Apidae > Bombus > Bombus campestris. Next base: position 11,219,586 of record HG995135.1, read on the forward strand.
TCCCGGGACGTCTCTCTAGCGTAGGTCTTTGCGCCCGGGTTATGTGTGAGAACCGTGGAGTGAATGTGTTGGTGTGTTTGTTTTGCCATTTTTTAAATTTTAAATATAGGTTTGCGGGTAGGATAGGTAGCATATTTTCTGGTATGAGTGTTAACTATAAGTAGGTAGGGCCGGGCAGGTTGGCACAGTCTCTCGTCGGGTAGGCACGTTTTCGCGTGTCCAACCTGTTTCAGGATATTTGATTCGAAAAATTGACGGTTCAGCTGGCATCACGAATGGAGCATGCCATTTGTCTCGAGCCTTGCCTACCGATTTTTCGAATATCGCGTTCGTGGTCGCGAATACGGAATAGGTTCCGAAACGAACGTTTATTGCTCGAGCACGCACATGCGAATGGACAGCGGTCGCTATGATCGTTGGCCGTCCATGCGCACTGGGAATAACATTCGCGATTTATCTTTTTATTTTACCTTTATAAGTTATATTTTTATTTTACGATTAGAAAGACTCGAGCCTAGATTTAAGTTTCAGCGGGCATTGCGCCCGAAGAAAGAAGAGGCTATGAGCCGAAGAGGCCCGGTAAACTGCTGTTCAAGAGGGCAACTACCAATGGCTTTCCATCCTCTGAGTCATGCATAGCATGGAAAGTCATTCTTGTTACTACTTTGTCACTATGCTCGCTTTTAGTATTTGTAGTAGTAGTAGTGGTAGTAGTAGCTCATTTTTTGGCCGATGTACATGTAGAGGATGGTTGATCGAGTGGTTTAAATGACGAGATTACTCGATGTTGAAACCGTCAAATATATTTAAAAAATAATTAATAAATACAGAGAATGTTCGCTAAGACGCTTTGTACTAACTAGTCCGCTAAAAACTCTGTATTGATCGTTAATAAAATCGCTCGAGACTGAGACTGAAAAACTGGTCACCTTACGATCGCGTTCGTTTAATTATATTGGTCGGCAGAATATCGGAAAATTTAAATTCGACTTTATTTGACGGTTGCACGTAGCGGCGATATTGTTTTGCCCGGAGTCTATTCATTATTGCATTATGTATGTTCTAACGATGTGGATACTCCGAGGCAAAACAACAACATGATTCAAATTGTCCTCTAGCTCATGTGCCACTACATACATATCGGTCCATCATCACATTGGGCAAATCGCGATTTTTCTTATTAGTGTCGCGAGAGAATGATTACGGTTTGAATTAGATTTGCGACTAAATGATAATCGTGTTCGCTTTAGAGTTGCCAATTATGATATCGCGATTGTCTTTTGCAATTTTCATTATGAATTTTTAGAACTTCTTAGAAAAATGTACGTATCAGAGTTTACCCTATCTTCTATTGTTTAAAATTCAATTATAAAACTGTTAGTTTTTAATTAATTTTATAGTATTGCAAGTTGCAATGTCAGAATACTTGAAGTAGTTTTTTTCATATAATAAATACTAATTTTCATTGAATTCACTTTAAGAATTAGCGTTGCGATATCATTCCATCGTGATTTCTAATTAATTTTCCTTTTAGCGTTGCGATAATGAACGATCGCGTTTTGTCAAGTAGAGTTGCGTTTATAAAATGCCCAAAATCTGCATTTGTCGAAGACTGTTACTGGATCACTCGATACAGCTACAAAAGCTGTACAAATGAGATCGTTCATCAGTGTTACGTTGTGTGACCCGACGTGAAACAAAGGATCCGTCCCTCGGTCAAGAAGGTACAGTCTGTCACACAAGAGCGTGTCTGCGATATTTCTGTAAATATTTATATATTTGTAAAAAAATTTATATGAATTGAATCTACATCTAAAACACTAATACGCTATTACTTAGTAGGGTGTCCAATCTCCTCCATTAGCGATTATAGCTTGACATCGTTTCGGCATACTCTCGACTAATTTTTGAGCGTAGGATTCTGGTAACGACCTCCATATCTTTCGAATGTGATGTACAAGTGTTCTTATTTTTGTGATACGTCTTCCTCTCAGCTTGCCTAATAGGACACCATGCCCAAAACGAAGATTCATCAGTGAATATTATATTACTCCAATCACGATCTCTGTTTTCATTCGCCCATGCCAGACGATTTTCGACGTTTCGCGTACGCGGCACTCATATTAAAAAGCTCTGTTCCTTTCACTGTTTCAAATGAAACTGAAAGGTATTCAGCAACGCGTATTAGAGAAGTTTTCGTTTGTTTACATTCTTTTTATCTCATTCTGATTAGGTGTCAGGTTTCGCAGATATCGCAGACACGCTCTTGTGTGACAGACTGTAACTAGCTGGGTAAACATAATCTTAAGGAACCGCCATAAACATAGTATTTTTACGAACATGACTTTTAAATTCTTTAATTTGCAACTCAAGAGATTTTTTAGAATTATTATTCAGCCCTGTAAATTATTTAATGAACCAGGTATTTACTACCATATACAGCACTCGGGGGCCGTTGGTAACCTGCCAGCGATCTTCAATATTCAGTTCTTACATATCCAATCAATAGCGATGACCGTGACCTTCGCTTCCTTTACGAAAATCACAATCAACGAATCCGCTTACCTTGTGCGCTGGACACACCCATCGTTAGTTTTTCCTCCAAAACTTACTTGTTAAGGACAGTTCTCGCTGAACACATCTTAACTTGCGATCAAATTTTTGTATTTTCGCAACGATACACACGATACATTCGCAGACCTACCATATTCGAAGTTGTTAGAAACAAAGTGTTATTCCAATTGTTAACCAAGTGTTAATATTAATCAACCGCTTCTATTCTCTTAACCGAAATAGGGAATCGACTGAATTCGTGGCGTCGATTGTCTAATCGTAACGGGAATTTGCGCCTCTCGTTGATGCGTTATCTCGCGATCGCGTCTCTCCGTGAAACTGTCGAACAATCAGCAACCTCCTAAATGGTTGCACTGGGCTACGTCGGTCTTCTATTGCATTGGACAAATCGCGATTTTTTTATTAATGTTGCGAGAATTTCATTACGATTTGAATTAGAGTCGGAAGAAATGATATTCGTGTTGATGTTAGTATTGCGAAATATGACAATTGCGATTGTCTTTAGCAATTTTAATTAAGTCGTTAGAATTTCTAACCAATTTCTAACCAAATTGTTAAATTTTATTTCGAATTGAAACGCTTACTCGCGCTATTGGTAGGTTTTAGCCTTTGTTACGGCGCGTGCACAGCGCGAGACGTGACACCATCAACCACTTTCCTCTTTTATAACAATGAATACGGTTTTACAATGTAATTGTTCTTTAGTTTATGTCTTACTTTCAGGTATAGCTTTTCGCGTCGATTCTCTCAAAGTTCCTTTTGATGTTTGTTTCGTGCAACGATCAAACGGTTGAATGTTTCGCAAGCGCACATCGAAAGGAAGATTTATTCTAATTTTTTTTTTTATACAAAATTAATAAATTTGTGCGTGGTGAAACTTGGACACTCGGTATTATTTCAAACACAATTACTAATCGTATCATTATACATGATAGGATTCTAAATCGTATTTGAAATAATACGAGCTAATTGTCTGCGATCGCGATTGTCTTATATAGGTAGAAAATTTATCAAGTAGTTCATCGAATCGTAAATTTAAATCGTGTTGCCGATTCGACTTTTCTAAGTGTGATAAAATCAAGGACAATATAAATTCTCTGTGTATAACGGGAAAAGGACAGGGGTAAAGAGAAAGAGGTAGGGAAATGACGAAAGAGGGCGGGAAAGAGGGAAAGGGGAATAGAGAAACGTGTTGAAAGAGAAGGCGAGAAGTACGCGAGATCGAGGACAAGCCAGGGGCACTTCCATTTAAGGCACCCCGCGTGCGATCTCTCGTTTCTCTCGGCGCCACTTTGACACGCATATTCGCGGAACGTTTACCATTCAAGTAACACACTTTTCGTGTCGAGCAGCTTTCCTCTCTCTACAAAAATTTGGGTATAAGCTACATTGGCGACATTGCAATCGGAATGGACGAGAATTCATCGTGCAACGAAGTTTTTCATGGCTTTCTTGTTCATGCATTTATTTATTCATATCGTACCTTTACATACATAATTGCGGGCAATTTCGAATTACTGCAAGTACTGTAAAACCTCGATTATTAGAATATGGATCAATAAAAATCGTATTTCATATCAAATTTCATCGCCGATTTTTAGAAGAGTTACCATCGAACCTGATCAGTTGTTCTCTTTTCAATTATCTTTACCATCAAGTGATGCCAAAATTAACAAAAGTGCAATTGCCGATTTGTCCTATATGTATCCAATTCAAAAATGTCTTGAAAGATCCGTTTAATATTCATATTTATGGAATAATGAAAAAAATGTGATCCCTCGAATGGAAACAAATTTATTCGATTGTCCAAACGACGTGTCGTCATAATCGATGTTCTACTGTAAAATATATTGTATTGGAATTAAATATAGAATTACATATATTGTATTACGTGTCTCTGTCGATCGGCAGAAATCATATTTTCTTTCCATCGGTCGTCAATTGTTTGTCGATTAAGCAAATTCGCTTATCGGAATAGGCTTCGCGTCGGGATCCTTCAAATCCAACGTGTAGCCTAGCACCTTTGAGGTATTCATAGTAGGGTCGTAAATTCTTTCCACGTGTCGAAGAATGTCGCCCACGATTTTATCCGTGCTCTCGCGAACGTACGGTTTTCCGTCCGAGGTGCGACCAGAATGAACGATCTTCATTCCATCGTTGTTAGATATAATCACGTTATTGCCTCCAATTTTATGCACCGAAGCTGGACCATGAGCTAGAACAGTTTCATTATCTGATTGAAGAGCACGGGGAAAGAACATGATATTGCAATTTTAAGATTCAACGTGCTACAAGAACATAATGCAACGAAGAGCGTAACTGGATCCATAACGACAGACTAACCACTTTACACAAAACATATTTCATTCTCGTTGACATTAAGACGTAGAAACAGTAATTAATTTATGCGATTATTTAAGCTGCGTATATTTTTCTGTTCTTCGTTAACTCGATTAGGAACTATAAATATATGTAATTTTAGTTTTGAACATTGGGAAAATGTCGATGGTTATATTGTTAAAGAAATCTCTAAGCTTTCACTATGTGTCATAGATGTATCGCTTACTTAATTAGGAAGATATTTCAAAAAGTGAAACGATTAGACGAGCGATGCAAATATCGCGATTAGATAAAAAATTCGATCGCCTTGAAAAGCGAAGAGAGAACGGATCTCTTTGTCGATAGTGAAAGGAACGTTTACGTTAACGTTTAACTGTAATTGGTGTAATTTTCCAACATTGAGTCGAAGAAAGAATTTAAAAAGGTCGAGTAATCCGTTTATCGCGTATAGTAGAACTACATCCATCTGAATCCATTAGGGTATTAATTTGCGTGTTTAGGGTTCATAGATGTACTACGTAGTAGAAGTTTACTGATTCCTCCCACTATCTGATTGCTTGTTCACGTAGTAGTTCACTTTCAGGTAGACATAATAGTCATCATCAGGGAATTACTCATACCTATTACGCAGGAAATCACATTACTCATAGCTGTAAAGACTAAATTATGTACCGAATGCATTCGTGGCAAGTATTCCTGCATCGTTTAAGAATTATGCGTGTACAATGCCTACAAGAAGTATTCCTGCGCCAAAAGTATAAGTACAATTCTACTTACTGTAGCATTTAATTTGATACTATGAAAATGCAATGTAGAATTTGATTAATAAAAGCGCTCCGTTGCTTCATTTGCCAATACTCTTTGTAGTGCATTGTATAACTGATTAACTACTAATAAAAAAAAAAAAAAGAAAAAAAGAAGACAAAATGTGCAAAAGCTCATTTGATGGAACATTAATTAAAATTTTGTCCCAACAACTACTTAATTTAAGTGTAATTCCACCGTACCTAATTCTTCGTTCAGTTTTTCCGTTACTCGATGAATCTGCGCCGAGTTTGCTTGAACGGTTTCTTGTATCCGTTGATTCAGTTGCATTACATTGTGCTGAATGTTTCTATTCAGCGCCCCGATATTCTCGTGGAGACCCCTCAGCCAATCCGTTCCCGCGTATACTTGTCCACTGGACCTGCTACCAATCCAAGTGCGCGTTACTTCAAAATAATGCACGCTGTGACCACGTAATTTCTCGCACGCACGAAGAAAACGCCGGAGAAAGTTGGCTTTAATAAAAACGTACACTGCGACCAGAGTTGGGACTAATACACCGCATTGACACTCATCGAAACCACTTCACGAATTTTGACGCTATATCGTATGTGGTATTTTATCCAAAGACGTACAACTTCACTAATATAATCGCGATAGTTGGCGTTCGTTATAGTACTAATGACATTTCAAAGTATTTTGCATAAGAAAAACACTCTTATATGTATGTATATTCATAAAAAGTTTCTAAAAATGTTCGAAGACACTCGTGAACAGTTGTAGGTATCGATAAAAATTGGTAGCTCTTTGATGTTTACACCAAAGGCTTGATTGAGATTTGCACGATAATATCCACAGGATATTGCATGAGTGTCGATACCAATATGAAGTTTTAAAGGTTGAAGTTTCAAAAGTAAAGATAAAACTTTCGAAGCTTTCAGATGTTTATAATTTATAAAATCATCTATTTCGGTATTCGTAAAGTATTTGATAAATATTCGGTTGCTGTTGGATCGATAGATAGATTGATATACCTGTTGCTCCATCATATATCGGTATCGATACTGAAAATTAATACTAACCCGCGATTTCGTTACCTTTTAATGGGCTAAGTACTTGCATATTGAATTATTCGAGCGTCAATATGTATCGTAATAGTCCCACCGCTAATTGGGTCCATAAGCCGCTGAACCGGCTATCGATCGACTAACCTGCACAACATCACCGTAGCGACCATCGCGGCGCAAAATACGCTGATTCGTCCTCTCATCTTTGCTTTCCGGCTCTTACAGTCTTTCTTCTGGTTCTCTGGTTCTCCGGTTCTCTGGTTATTCCGTATTGTTCGTAAGAATACAAAGCGATCAGTGCATCACCCACGCGAGTTAAAGCAAGAATCGCGTAATCCTGGGATCACGGAAAGTAAAGCACGACTGCGAGGCGCGCAATAGAAGCCTTTCTTTCCCCCTTCAAATCTCTATCCGTGTTAACGTTCAAACCATTACCTTTCGTTGGCTGTGCGCGCCGCGTCATCAAGAATTACGTATTTATCGACCGCGATTCTACGCGCATCATCCACTGTCGACGACTATACGCGGTATCGTGGTAGACGGTATCGACCAGAGACATCGCTCACAATCAGTTAAAAAAGAATCAGCGAATCCATTCTATCTGTCAATGCTGAGCTAAACTGAATTCAAGCTCGACATTGACGTAACGCGAATCAAGTACACTCGTATTCGTAAGTTACTCAACACTTGCCTATTTCGGGGAAAATTATTGTTAAGAATACGACTTTCTCTTGACTTTGACTTTACTTTTTTCTCATTGTTTATTCCTTGTTTACTCGGTCAAATGAAAATATTCACGATTTTTATACTGTGAAATAATCTATTGTATATATTGTGAGATGAAGTTAGCATTTACGTGAAATATTGAAACCACGCAATGTCAAAGGTATGTATGCTTCTTAAAAATCGTTTTGCCTAAAATACAATAAATTAGACAGCTTATTCGCAATAAGGTCGTTTTCCTTCTATTCTGTTTCGTAAGTTGCAGCGTACATGTTATGTTACTTCGTTGCTTGTGAGCAAATCTGGTCAGTATGAACTTGGCATTAATAAGAATAATCGATAAACTGAAGAAATGATTTAATTTATTACTTATAATGATTATAGTACATGCTGACAACTTGTTCCTCGAATCGCGAGACGATGCAACCAAATCCTTGACAAGATCGCGTTATAATACTTATGTGTATGTCTCTCTGTGCGACGTCCGAGTTGGATAAGAGGTCATAAGGTTATCTACGGAAATGAAACGTTCGTCGAAAAACTCATAATATCGACATAATAGAATCGACGGGAGAAACAAACATTACGCTGGGTTCATATTGGCCTGGGCTACTTCCTCAATATCTTCCTGAACCGTTCGCTAGTTGTTCAGGCGGCTCGCAGGTAGTTTGCGTACTGTTCGCGAACAGAAGCAACATCGTATCCCCACATTGAAGCTCGATAGTTTGCAAAAAGGACGCGAGCGGATACCGAATATTTCGTAAGATGTTCACAAACATTTTATAGTCATTCTATGATTTTCTTACGAATATTGCATGTAACAAATTCTCAAAACCTAGAAAAATATTTCAAGTACTGCACCGTGTCTATTTGATGCAAACACTTCAGATAATTATTACGTTTAACGAACAGTTCTATTAATCATTTTTATTTATTTTATTTATTTTATTTATCATATCATTCGCATGCGTGGAATATGCTTGTGTTATGTAGAGTGGACATAAACATACTACGCCTACGAACATCTTGTCTCCAAACACTGTTCATCAACCGTTCGCTAATCCACGCGTCTTTAAAGAACGAGAAAGAACGGTTCGTAGGTATATCGCATCGACACAACAATCAGGATTTTTCTATTATTAGATCATCGTGATCGGTCGATGATGGTTGAAAAACGTCAGAATGGAAAAAATACGAGGTGGTCACGGCGATTCGGAAGAAAGGAGATGTATTGGCCGTGATAGAAAGAGGGAGACTCGGTTCGGGGGAGTGACGAACATGGGTCGAACGCGGTGGGAGACGACGTTGAAGAAGAGGACGGGTCTGGTTGACCCACGGGGCAGAAACTGGTTTCGGATTCGGATTCGGATTACGCGGCCGTTCCGAAACCGTTCTCGCGTACACATACGCTCGAGGCCACGACGCATCGACCCCCCACACGACCACTCCTACGGTAAACGCGCTTCTTTCATCCTCACGACCTTGAACCTTCTTTTCCATCTTCTTCTCCTTTTCCCCTTCCCTGATGTTTCTCCTTTCTCTGCCCTTCGATCACGCTGAAAAAATATAAACTACGTTTGTTCTGGTGCATTCTATGCATCTTTGTACACGTTGGTATGCACGGTTATCCGTCAGGCAGTCTGAGGCAGCGTGGCTGTTCCCTGTCGATTTAAGTGGCTTGTTAATCGTCGTTCTTTCTAAATTGCACTTCGTAAGCAACAAAATCCTATAATACGAGAATCGTAGGTTCAGAGAAATTGTGTCAATTGCGAACTGTCAGAGTCAAATTTGAAGTTTACTGGTCCCGAGAGCAAAGCAGTACCGTCCGTGATATTTACCTTTGCACGGAAACGTTCAATGTAAAAGATTAATATGTCGGGAAATTTCCCCAGATTTTATTAAATTTCCGAAATTTTACTTATTTTCCCGGAAGCTTCGAGTCGATTTACCGATATTCGTCCATTAAAAATTAAATCCAACATGGTACCCATATCTCTGTTTCGATATGACCACAAAAGGTTAATATCTCGTTCCCACTCCCTTCCACGTTTCTCTTCGGACCCTTGTCCATCTCTTCTTTCCTTTGCTTACAAACGAACGCTTCCCGACCTCTTTCAACCGTCCGTTTTACGTCCGATGTCATGTAGGCAGCAGGTAGCAAACAAACTCGAATCGTAAACGGCGTAATCGTCTCATTCCTTCCTCTTTCCACTCTGTCGTCCTGATCGAGCAAGCAAATCCACCGTCCGATCTCGAGGCAAGAGAGAGAGAGAGAGAAAGAGGAAAGAGTGAGAGAAGGAAGAAGAGAAAACTCGACCGAGCCGCTTCGTTGGAAGGATGATCGACCTTGGACGATTTGGCCTTCGAATAGGGTGGCTGGTCGTCCTTTGTCGAGGACGAGATGGGCGCCCTGGTGCGTATACAAATTCGTTTCTATCTCTCTCTCTCTCTCTCACTGACGCTTGTTTCCAAACAAGGCGAGTATAACAAGAAGAGTTTGCAAGATGTGTCCAGTTACTTTGAGGCAAAGTCGAGTAAAAAAAGTGTACGATTTCTGTAAAAGTAGAGAAAAAGGGAGAAAAATGAAGAAAAAGGAAGGTAAGGAGTGAAAGGAAATTCTAAAGGAAATATGGGAAAGGAAAGCAAACTGGACAAAAGAGAAGAAAGGAGAAGAAATGGGAAACCATGGGGACAAGGAGAAAAAAGAAAAAAGAACTGAAAAACCGGGAAATATGAGAAAGAAAGGGGCGATAAGGCCGAAGCGGAGTCTGCTACGATAGAAAGAGATCGACGGTCGAGAAGTTCGGAAGCAGCGCTGCTGGTCTGTCGGCCATCTAGGGAGAATCGAAGAAAACTGCAAAGTGGTCTTTCCACTGGGGACCTCGTGTATACTATACGCGTATGGGGTTCAAAAGAACGAGCCACAGTAGTGGGGAGGTTGTACGACGAACGACGGTGCCTCAGTGTTCTCGCGGCAGTCGAGACGCATGGGTGTTATGTAATGTGTAGTTATTGTTTGTGTTTCCAACCTAACCTAATATACATTGAAACCCACGTTGTTTCTTACCCTTTTCTCCCCATTTGCCATAAAACATTGGCACTTGTTACTTAAATCACAAATTGCGAATCGAAAGAACGCATCTTTTATGAAAAGTTTCGCGTCCAAATCTTCGAACGCGAGATCAGACTTCTTCTCGATAATCTGGAGCTCGAAACGAATCACAGGACGACTTATCATGTGGAGGACAGAAGAGAAGGATATGTCGGTAGAATCCATGGATACGTGATTGGTTACCTCCCCTCGAATTCTGTGTAAGTGTATATGCATATGTATAGATTGCACGGCTTAACTTGACCACTTTACGAGCGACGCGAGTATATATTGTTATTTGTCACGCGTTAATCGTCCCGGTTAACGGGTCGTCTATTCGAGTCTCGTCCTCTCCAATGTCGTTCTTACCATAGAGAGTATACACTATGGTGTAACTGCATCTTACCATGGAACAACCATATAAACATCTTTGCAAATACTTTGCAAATAAAATAAAAAGGCTTCTATAGGATATTTCGTTCTTATTTTCATTTGATATTTCAATTGCTTTGATCGGTATTGAGGATTGTGCGAGAATAAAATTAATTGGTTAAAAAAATGAACACTATGATTTATGATCTTTGTCGGTCAAATTTTTTTCGAATTTTCAAGCTCGTCGGCAGTTTTTGAAGCGGGACTGTTGTACATATTTTTTAAGTATTAGTCAATCCATAGTTTTGAATTGTACAATGTGTACATTCTGCAACGAGGAGTATGTTGCACGCAAGATTGCTTAAGTACTCGTTTCGCGTTTTTCTCTGCGATCAGTATGACGTACACCGGTATAATTACTTTTCGATGATTCGAGATTAACCTAGACTTGCCTATTACGTACTTTAGGAAGCACGCATGAATGATCGCAGATAAATTTTTCTATCTACTTTGCGACATTTTTTAGTTTAATAAGCATGCGACAGAAACGAGAAATCATGCGTGTATCAGTAACAACGAGTATTTCATAGTTCCCTGAAATTAAAAATCTTTCCCAATGATAGAAAATGACTCAAAGAACGCTGTACCGTTGAAAGACGGGGGAAAGCTTGAAAACAAATTATGCGATTTCAAAGTACCGGGCATAAACACGATACGATGAGACGAGACGAATTTGAAAGAAAAGAGGAGAAAAAGAAGGAAGAAAGAGGGAAAATTGTGTTGGGTCCGAAAGCCCGAGGAAATTCGTATGTGTCGCGCGCACAAGAGAGCGTCGCTGTCCACTCACGGCATGAATTATTTATTTATCGAACCGCTTGTTGTTTTTTAATTTTCGTTACGAAAGCGATCGTCAAATAAGAAGAAATCGTAGCAAAAATTTCTTCATCTATTTTATTCATTTAGATTTATTCGTTACTGGATAAAAAATACAAAATGCATAAAAGGATGCAAGCTTGTATAGAAATAAAAACACATATTGCGGGAATTTTACAAAAGTTTAGAAACGAAAGACGCGTTTACAAAAATCGAAGAATGCGAGATGTATTTCCAGCATAAGAGAAATCGAACGCCGACCTGATTTCTTGCGAGAAGAAAATCGAGGAAAAATTCCACGTTAACGCGTGTTAGATAGATTCGAACGAATCGTGGTACATGGAACGCGCGTCGAACGCAGCTTCTCGATTCGATGGGTTTTTTCGAGGTCGAAGAAACAGAGAGGTAGTTTACGAGGCATTTTAACGATTCGTTGCATCTCTCGTCACGCATTGCCCATGAAACGCACGCGAGTCGTGTCGTTTCGTTTCTTTCGGTCACGTACGACGCGTTGGGTCCTTGTTTCTGATAATGTTTTGTCCTGGCTCGCCTACCAACGACTAGCTCTCTCGGTAATTTGACGAAATAATTGAAGAGGAATAATTTTCTTTGCCGTTTATCGAATCCTGTTTACGAAAGTTAACGCTGACAATAGATAAGACTTATGTTTCTCCTAATGGAAACATCTCGATCACTTCGGAGAAATCATTACATGAACGTACGATTAATCCAAAGTGTATAGTTGCACATGTCAATTTAAATTCGTGGTATATGCAAGTGAAACGAAGGCGATTCTATCGCACGACTTAAGATGAAAATCACAGATAAGAAGATCGCGTTGGAAGATTCATTTACGAGAAAATGGAATTTGAAAACTTGTCGAGTACACGTAAATTTGCTTAATCTCCAGACAGACAGTATTAATCAACAGAAGGTTATTCTACGTGCAACAATCTATGAAAGTATTTAAAACGTAACATAGAAAACTTTTATTCATATATTATGTGTGTTTTTATTTTGAAATTCCATTGGCGTGTAGTAGTTTATCGTGATTACGTTGGTAAAATTTGCAGCCGGTGTATATAGAAGTTAAAAATAAGTATAAGAATGGTGGTTTTAACTCGCGATCAGTCAGAGTCAACGTTAACAGACAAACAGACACGACGTTCGTTCGCAACCTTTCCTTCATTTTCAATTAATTTACATCCTCGAATACCGTTCCTAACTATCTGTTAATGAAGAGCAATATACCGGTTAATAATAATAATAATAATAATGGTTATAGAGAAGAATTTTAAAGATTTGCTAAATATCTTTCCAACTTCGTGAAACTCGAAAAGATCGAAGTATTTATAACGTTCTAATAAAATATTATCCGGTCCTCAAGAATTAAACGTTTTATTATACTCGATTTCCGTCTTATCTCAAGCCGTAGTATCTCCCGGACTTGACGCGTAGCACGTGAGTTTAGGCTCACGGTGTACAACTACATCGTAAATATACTCTTGGAAGTTTAAAATATACATTCAACCCTCGAGATTATCGAGTCTATCCAAAGGTTTCGAAGCACGTACACTCGTTGACGAATGGAAAAAGGGCAAAGGTTCCTTCGTTGCAAACGAAGCGAAGGTGCGGGTGAGAATCTCCGTTTTCGCGGCAGGGTTCCCACTCGTTTTGGATGGTCAAACGGATCGGAGCAACTTCTCCTCACGCGGACCGAAACAACGATCCGTATAAGGAGCTGGCCCACTACCTCTCTCGGGCTCGTTCGTTCGACGTCCGGTCGAACACACACACGGTACTCTTGCGAATCGTTTCTCTGCGAGTAAAAGCTATCCACTTGGGTTCCGTGTCGTCTGCCGTCTTGTCTCGTTTCTTCTCGCGCTGTTTAGTATCAAGTGAGATTGGTTCACCATGTATCTGCTCTAAATTACGATTCGAATCTTCAGGTCCGCGTTCCGTGCACGCTCGAAATCGCACTTTCTCGCCTGCGGCAAGGCAGCACCAATGGTCACCTTGCTGGTGTTTAATTGTATATACGTAAGCTGATTTAACACGTCGACGTTGACCATAACGTCAGAAGGAAATTCTGTTAAGCAGAGATTGGCTTTCATTTAAGTTTGATAAATGTAAGAATTTATGGCTAGCCTGTTTAGCATCGAGTCATTTTTTTTTTTTCGATAGTGGAGAAAATTTCTGGTTTTGTTAATTATGTCGGAAGTTTTGCTGGGTAGAATTGCCTGGCAATATAATTACATATATTTCGTTATAGAAGTGTTTACGTAGTTTGATACGCATTCATTTACGTACACTCGTCGACTAATGCGAGAAGAAGTGGCTTGTCATGATTAGAATAGTATTGTGTATTAGTTGTAACTAGAAATATCGCTATTATTTTAATTTCGTGTCCTAATTCATTTATGCAGCAAGGATTAACTAGTTATTGGTAAAGTTAATCTTAGATTTGAATGCATTATATTCTCTTTTGCAAAGATATCAGAGAATATTTTGTTATTGATTGCTACAGAATATTTGGGCCGCAATTAAAAAGAATTGGAGCCTGAAAGAGATAACACAGCGAAGCTCGAAAAAGATTTAAGAAAAACATTTAAATATAAAATGTCATCGCGTATAACGCAATTAATGTCTAATTTTTGTTTGAATTGAAATTGCAAGTATGTATTTTTTCGTACCTGATATTGGAAATGCAGAAAGTGTCGAAGATAAAGAAGTAAACGAGAAACTTTCTGGAAAAAGTACCAATAAGACGAAATGGTGAGTAGACTCAATTACTTCGGAAGCTTTGCTTTCGGTTGTTTCGTAACAGCTATCTGTATATAAATCTGTAATTGTAGTAATCCTTATACAACTTGAACCGAAACATGAAAATATTTTAAAGCATCCAGAATATACTCGTTATAATATCCATTGAATGGAATGAATCCTTGTTTAGGTTCTTCTATTCTTTTATTTGCGTTTATAAAAATATGAATTTCAACAAATACCATCCGCAATTTATCATACACCTATAGACTCTTTTTTTTAGAAAGTGCATCAGTTATTTTCTAATTCTCTAATTCCTCATTTTTCGTCATTTTTGTCAGTCACCAAAGCTGTAAAAAAACCTTCGGTTAATCAAAGATTGAGTTAAGTTAAGAATTTCGTAATCGAAACAAGCATCTGTGGTGAGACATTAACAGAAATCCTGACGAAAAACAGGTGAGGTGATCGCGTGACAGAGCTGTCATCCAAATGAACCACCTTGACGCCAACTCGACCGATTTCTTTCAAAGTTTCTCACCCTCTATGAGAGAGAAAGAGAGAGAGAGAGAGAGAGAGAGAGAGAGAACAGACGAAGCAGCAGAAGGCAAAAGATCGTTGGAGAGGAGTGGTTGGTTGCCGTGAATGGCTTCTTTGTCGAGTTCCTCCGCTACGCGACTCTTCAACCAGAAGGAAGAACAAAACTTTTCTTCTGTCGAGTTGATGAAGCTTTCACGAAGTTTTCAACGTACTACGAGTCCGATATCTGCCTTTGCGTGACATTACACATAATTTGCCCTTATCGGTCTCCCTTGACCATTCTATCGATGATTTCCCGATAAGCCGTGACTTGACTCGATAACTCTGCTCGATAAATTTCCTCGGCAGACAGCAATCGAGACAGTAGAATGCTGTGGAAAATGGTAGAGAGAATACGTTTCGATAAACTATTCTGAAAGCGAGGTGCGCAACCCGAGGGAAATTTATCGCTTGGCCAGACTGTTTGACGCCGTTTTCTATTTATCGATCCGAGGAGACGATGGTCAGTTCACAATATGTTTTTATTCGTTTTCTATCTTATGTTTAATATCTTATGTTCGTGTTGCAATGTCGTGTGATATTATAAGATGAAGTTTCCATAAATTGCGCTCCATTTTTTATCCCTGTAACGTCGATTAGCTGACCTCTTGTCAAACTAGACTAAACTTGTCAAACTAAATCATTCTACAATAGACAGTTATTATATATAAAAACCAGTTATGAAAAACGCGAACAATCACATTTCTCGATTTTTCTAAGTCATTTTTATTATTCCATACATTGTAAAGCAATTCCATATCGGAACTGATGACAGTTTTCTGAACGTTTCTCGGAAAACATTGTGAATAATTTATCTCCTATCTTTGAAACACGTACGTACATTACTGAATCTATCGGGTGATTTTCTTTTCCAATTGTTTCGTATTAAAATACTTCTTTTTAGCTGTCAAATGATACAATAGTGAAAAAACCAATAGAAGTGGACTTATTATTCTTTTGCCGTATCATCTTCCTATAGTATCGTTTCTTTAATCATATAGGTCATCCCTACTATGTGTTCTGCTTTTATAATAAATTCCCAAAATATAGAATGAACGCAAGATAGCGAATTATAAATTTCGGCCGGCATTTTGTAATTTATCACGTCTCGATTTATCCGGGCTATCTCGGTTCTCGCGAAGCCGATCATCAATCGAGGTCTCGCTATATTTCGTTCGAAAAATCATGTATTTTTGGTAGAAATCGCATTCAATTGCTTCGGTACGGTATCAACGAGAAGCTGTATACGTTCTTTCGCACGACGCGCGATGATGGTAACCGCAACCGTGTAGAGGTCGAGTCGATAGCACGCCCTCGTGTTATCTGCAGTGTTAAGCGAACGACCGATCGTCGAACCACCTGTTTCCACTCAATCTCAGAGAGCCACCACACTGAATGTTGAATCACGATAATGGAGAAAATCCTAAAAATCAGATGCGACATGATAACGGCAAGGTGTGTGAAATTAAACGAAATACAGTGACTATGAAAAACGTTAGTATATACCTTTCTTCTTCAACGAAGATTCTACACATCATTTTCATAACATGGAACTTTTGCAGTGATATAAAACTGCTAGTTGGTATGAAATTTAATATACTTGCACCTAATAAGCAGTACATACGCAAATATAATTTAAAGCAGCGCCTTTCTGAACCTTTTCCATTCGCAATTCCATTTTGCCCGGGAAAATTTTACGGGACCGCAGTTACATACATGAAAAGGTAGACTTTTCAATTGCCAATGATGAAGATGTCGTTTTGCAATAAATAAGTGCGTTTAAGGCCATTTTAGAAATTGCTGAGAATCCTAATTTCAGGCAGAGACTCGTTTAAACGATTTTTTAGAAAGCTGGTGTTTTATACGTATGTCGATATCAATAACTCGGTGAATTCTATATAATTCTCACCCTATATGCGATCACTGCAGATTTATACGCAGTTTCCTACTTATATTAACGTAATTAAAGAAATTCAACCCACGTAAACATTTATTTCTCCCAATTAAATATCATGGAAAGTATTTGGAATATTTTTTATATTACGTGCATTTCTGTATATTGAAATTTTCTATAAATACGTAAGAATCCGTAGTCTAGCTACAATAAATACAACAATAGCATGCAAGTAAGAAAACCATAGAAACGAAACGAGATTTCCAAGGAACCCGCATCTATAAGGTCAAAATTGGAATTAAAATTGGAAATTGAGATCGCGGTCTCGGCCGTGGCCACTGAGATGCCGATCTCGGAGGAGAGCGCACCGACGATGCGGCAGCCTCCGTCGAGGTAAGTCGCGACCGTGTTACCATGTTTGGCGACCCGCTCCCATAAAATTTCTCGCAGGCCGGTCGCGCGCGCGTCAGACTACACGCAGCTATGTACGCTTCGCTCCTTCGACTAGCAACCTACTCTACTACCGGCTCGAGATAAATCGCGTCCGAGTAACGCGCTCGCGCGAGTGCGCTAGCCACCGCAAGCTTCTATCCGTGGTACTAGGAAACAAGACGGTTCCACCGAGAGAAAGAGACGGACGGACTGTGTACGAGCCACACCCTGCGAGGAGAGTCTCTGGAAAATCGGCAGAGTAAAACGCATCACGGATTGAGGCGAACAGAGATTGATGCGCCACGTGCTGCGTCGTGTACACGTTCTAGTCTTTGCTCTTCTTTGCGATTCCTCGAGAATAGTTCGAAGAGAGAAATAGGTACGATAGTAGTAATCGTTCGATCTTGAACTGCTACGGTGAAGTAGAAATACATTAATTTTCTAATAAAATTCTGAAGTATCTCGTTGAAAAATTGTAGCCTCAACTTGTAGCTTAGTACCGTTTACGTTGCGTGTTATTTTTGGAGCTAAATCGAGCCTCTCAGGCGCCGAACAGATCAACTCTGCTTTTTATGTAGTTATCGATTTCACATTATCCAGACACGTCGTTACATAATATCCATCGTCTGAAAAAAGAGATCTTGTTTCTGAAAACTTTTCTCTATATTAATGCTTCTGTAAATTTTAAAATGTAGAGTCTATAATCGCTGTCTTTTTCTGGATTCCAATTTATGAAGTTAATGAGCATGTCTTCGAAGCGACTCAATCGCGACGATGTTTATTACGACAGAGGTACTTAACATGGCCCATACCGTCTTTCTTGTGAAACAGATTGCGATTTTATTCTAGGAATATTCTCTAAGCTTGTTTGCGTTACGCACAGATAGCTATATTTATTCGCTATCTATATCAATAAGTTTAGACTACGCTTCTAGTTCGAAATGCTGATAGTGTGACGAGGCTGTGTACGTATAATGGTTCAAAGCGAAACAATTGATTGGCTCAATCTAACTTATTTTAATGAGACTTCAGCTATGCTCGACGTTATAGGTGCTGGTTTGGATCGAATAGGAAAGTGCAATTGAATGGAAAATGATTCAAAGAGAGCAGTATAACTGAGTATAGAATTATTTTATGTATTAGGAAAAACTGAAAATTTAGAAGGGAAAATAAAACGGCTTGGTAGGATTTTAGGGTTTAGGGAGTCACTGTAAACAACAGCTACGAATCGAAAATAAGCTTCTAATCTCTTAAAAACTCGAGCTCGTTTATCGCCTCCATTCGACCGTCGTTATCTCGAAGGTAATCGGAAGAAAAACGAGGCATCTCGTGTACGATACGAAAGCTCCGGTTGCACCGACTAACGGTGCTCGTCACAGACATTCCGGCCATACATACCTAAGCATACGTTTGAGAAAGACAGGATAGCACGGCATGACAGTACAGTATAGCGCGTCTTTTTCTCGTCACGCGCGCATAATCGATCGATCAAGTACGCTTCCGCTAAACGGACCAGGAACTCAAGAAGGACGTCGATCTATGCATCTATTCTCGCTTCTCGCAATGTCTATTCTTCTTTATCTTTACATTTCTTTCCTTCTTGAAATATTTTTTCAAGTTTCTTTATTTTTGTCCTTTGATTAAATCGTGTCAAATTACTTTTTCCCACGTTGTTCAATCTTATTGATTATTCTATATTAGACAAATCATCGTGCGATTTCAAGTCATCAAATCTCTTGAATTCGTGCAACTCGTCTAATATGAAAGAATCTTCAACAACGTGGAAAACCTTTTTCTCATCTTCTCCCTTCGACATCATTTCCTGATAAACCGAGCTCGTTCTTGGTTGATCGGAGATAGGCGACGACACGTTAAGTCTTCGCTCCACGTATCTCTTCTACGCGATGATTAAAGTTTACGTTTATTTATTCGACACCGGTTATCTGACGCGAGCAAATAAAAAATATAGAGCTGGAAACGGAACGATATACATCGAAAATGTCACGAATTTGATGTCTTGTAGATACGAATTGAGCACAGTTGAATCTCGTTTATTTGCACGAAATATGCAAAATATAAGACCGAGTAGAATGAGAAAAGTAAAATCAACTAACGAGTTAATCCTTATGATTAAATGAGATAGACCTATTTAAACAACATTCTAGTTAACTAGTTAAATAACAATCGCAACAAGTTTCATTAATGCTGCAACTCGTAACTTGGGTTAATACGGAAAAATTAATGTCTAGCTTCGTATGTTCCCAACAAGTATTCCATATTTAATAGATTCCATATTGTTCCGTAGTGCTACCTTCTTCGATCTCGAAACCGTTCGACGTACCGTATATATGTAGGTACATGCATACGCGTGTTCGGGACAAATACGGTAACTTTGGTGCTCCTCGTTGGCCTTATTCGTGGCGATGTCACGGTACACCGTTTCTCCTCTAATATATCTCGATATATCCACCTCTCTGTCTCCACCTTCAATGTTATACGTATCCAAACGATCGATCATAATACACAGAGGACTCGAAGGGGCGACAACAATAAAATAGCGAAGCGACGAAACGAGTAACAAAAATTGCCTGCCGCGATATTTATATTCGAAGAAAGCACCGTATCCTGTTTAGGGTTTCTCGAGACCACCGTGACGTTCGTACCACCCTAGTATCGCGCAAGCAACCATGGACTTTTAAAAAGTTTACCCTACCGAGACCACCGCAACGTCGACCGGAATATTTTATCGTCGATCACCAGGAAGGGGATACTCGGAAGAAGAGTCCGGAATTTCGTGGCTCTGTTCTTCCAACTACACGTCATGCCACGTACCGTTCGTGCTATTAATTTGAATCGTTGTTTACGCAAATTTCCATGCGAAGCTTCCTCAAGAATTTCCACGT
Source organism: Bombus campestris (assembly GCA_905333015.3). Lineage (NCBI taxonomy): Eukaryota > Metazoa > Arthropoda > Insecta > Hymenoptera > Apidae > Bombus > Bombus campestris. The sequence goes on from HG995135.1 coordinate 11,239,959, forward strand.
GTTGCGATCGAATTTTCTGGATTTCGATAATATCAATCCATTGTGTCCATTACGCTACTTTATCTAGTAGGACCTTCTGTAACGAGAAATATACGTTCCGAGTTATACGGATTCCGCGTTGTACGAATCAAAGAGCGCGAAGAACTATAACTAAATAAATATATTTTTTTTAATATTATAAAACACTGTAAACACTGCCTCCTTATCACACAAGGGTTAATGCAAAACTCTGCTTCGAATCAATTCGAAGACGCATATATTTTCATATCAAAAACGAGTCATTTCCAACAATTTCAAAATTCCACGGGGGCAGTGACACAATTTTTCCCCCCGTTACAGGGAGTCCGACTGTAGAAATCTTTGGGAGGAAATATTTCCATGCGAATCTTGGGCAAATATATCCATGCGAATCTGTGGGAAATGAATCCATGCAAATCTTTGGGAAATATATCCGTAAAAAGTTTCAGGAAGATTTTCTTTTCGGGAAGAATTTGTTTTCTTATATTTATACCGCATGTTTTCTCTATTTCTCGTCACACTTCCGAAGCAGACAGAGTCTGTATATACACATATCGTAACCACGTGGGTCCGTCGACGTCTCGGGACGCGTCCTCCTTTATCCCGCTATCTATTCATAGACGAGAAAGCGAGCTGTCACCGTGACACGGACGTTCAAAGACAAAGAGCGTGCAAAAGAAGAGATGTCTGGTCGTAGCCATTGTCGGGAAACGCGGGGTACATCCAAATAAGCATTTGCGGCCGTTCGATAACAGCTTGGTTAGATGAAAAGTTACAAACGTTGCGATCGATGTCGAATTTGACGGACTGTTACGTATTACAGTTAACACGATTGCACATACGTGATCCGATGTTGTTTTCCCTTATATCAATGTTCATACGACGTAGCTCTAACACACAGTAGTAGCCATTGACCAATCGCCCACCGCTTGCAAATATCTGTCACAACTACAAATATAAAGAACTTTTTCATAATTACGTGCAATGAAGGAAACGGCGTTCTGTGATCGTAGTCGTAGCTTACGATCGAGAGGAACTCAAACTGTTAAGGAAAGAAAGAAAATTGTATAACATACAAAGTAGTCTATAAAATAAATGACATATCGAGATGAGAATTGATAAAGATCTAGACTTTCAAATTCGATATTCGTCACAGTATTGTCCGTAGTTTCGACGCTCGTGTGACGGAAGTCCAACTTGGCGTTCCAAACGGGGATCGTTTTTTCTTTTATAAAAAGCCGGACAAATGAAAGTCGAGTATAGATCTGAGGCTGCAGATCAATCGATCAATCGCTGATCACAAGAATAAATGCGATCTGGACGCAAAGAGGTAGTCGATACGGAGACGCAGGCGAGGTCGTCGACCTTGCGCGCGCTCCCGGTCGTCCGCTGTTTGCCGACTTTCGTCCGCGACGCCTTCTCTCCGTATACGCGCGTCCCATGGCGTCCGCGAGGCTTCTCGGCCGCCTTAGGGACACAGCTTTCCCGGCGACGCCGCTCATCGATCATTTCTACGTTTCTGCTTCCAGGTGAGAGAACACTCGAGAGAGGGAAAAGGAGGACAAAGCCCGATCGGGATGGACCGGTGGCCGGTGCGACTCGCGATTCTGGGCACGCTGATCGCGAGCCTACGCGCCACCGACGACTTTCGGCGTATCTCCTACGGAGGTAAGAACCGTATTATCGCACTCTTTTTTAAGATTGTAGTCCAGTACGCGATAAGAAAACGACTGTACACGTGACTTTTCGCACGTACGACGCGAACGTTGAGTAAACTTATGCTTCCACGAGAGATTCTTTCTTATCATAGACGATTAGCGCGAGAAAAATCGCGAATGTTTCTTAAGGCTCGATACAGACGAACGACTTTTTCACACGCGTTATCGAGAAAAGAGGAATGTACACGGGGAGATACAACGCTCGCTGCTAGGACCCTCTTGCACAATATTAAACTGATATTGTTAGTAGACTGCGAATGCTTACGCAAACTCACACTTTTGTGGAAACGGTTAATGAAACGGAATGTGAGCAGAAATCTGCTTCATCCATTAAATACCTAGCGTAACGTGTATTATATATATATATTTGATGTTTCGTGTCTTTTCGTAATACGTGTATTTTTGCATTTTCAAATTTTCTGTAAATGGATAAACGTGCACAGCACGACGGTTTGTAAAGTTTTACGTATCGTAAATTGCGAGACGATAGGAGACCGTTCAAAAGCCACTTTGATCAGTTCTGTAAATAAGCAGAAGAGTTCCATAAATAAAGCGACGATCGTAACGAAAACTATCTTAGAATCTCCTATTATCTACGTTATCTTAGTGTAACAAATAAGTTCGTAGAAGAAAATAACATTATCGACGATTGAACATTAATCACGTACTTATCTGACGAAATCGAAAAATTGATAAATTGATCAATTGATAATAAATAAAAGAAGTTGATCGATATAGCTTCTCAGGAGTTTAAATTTTACTCTATACAGATGGCCGCTTTATTTTAGACTATTTTTACTCCTACACTCTCGATAGTCTTAAATTATGCATCCACGCTAGGATAACTTTGAGAATCTCTACTCCCAGATGGACGATACAAAAATTATCACGAACTATCCCACGGATCGCTTAGAACCGCAAAGTAGTTTGCGCAAGAGTTAGAGAAGACGATCGTCAACTCGTGGGCGTGAAGGCGCGTCGGTCGCGTGGCGATTCGACCGCTTCGAAGTGTCTAGCTTCTTCGCCAATTTATCCATCGTACTATCGGCAAGAGAGAGAGAGAGAGAGAGAGAGAGAGAGAGAGAGAGAGAGAGAGAGAGAGATCGGGATGGTGGCAGGGAGAGAGTCGTTGAAAGTTTCGCCACGATTTCGAGCGATTCGTCTGCGAGGTCCGCGCTGGGTTTCGACTCGACCACGCTGACGCGTAGGCGACGAGCGTGGCACGCGTCGCCACGCGCGCGTATTCTCGCTGCTCCTGCTTCGGCTCCTGCGTCGAACTGGCGACACCCGTTTCGAATCTACGTCCTCTCCTCTTATAATTTTCCTCTCTGCCTCTCACCTCTGCGATCGATTCACGGATCTTTACGGATCCTTAGCGCTTTATTATGTCTGTTGTCTCACATAGCATCGCGTTGCATCGTTTTTCCTTTCTCTCATGCGAGGTCGCGGACGCGTAATTTCACGACCTCGAACATCCTCCTACGTTACGGCGTGGAAAACCTTTTTGTCGCGCCTTTGTCGAGTTGCGTCACCGTACGATCGTTGTAACGACGATGACGATGGGTTACGTGTACCGTTGATAACGCGGCTTCTTTTACTCCGTTCTTGACGAAACACGTTTCTGCCGATTTTCGGATTTAAATGCCTTCTCGCGATTAAACGGAAGAATTTTAATACGTAATGATAATGTTAGAAGTAAAAAGAAAACTGGGTTAAAAAAAATGTGTAAAAAAGAATCGCAGCTGATAGGTTGGCGAAGTGGTGTATAAGAAGGTAACTGTTAAAACCAGAAATACTTTAATGTCTTTAATACATCGATATTATGAGCGATGTATTTAGGATTTTCTCAATGTTCAGCAGCATTCCTTTATCGGGTTTCTGTACATTTCATTTTCATAAACAAGATACGAAATTTAATATACGTAGATCTAATTTATTACATTCGGGAGAATTACGATCGGCCTGTTTGAAATTGATTTGTCTTTAATAACCACTAACTTCATGATTATATGTGTTTATCAGAAAAAAGATATTTTGTATGCATCATAAATTAAATCACCTAATAAATTAAATTCGGTAAAAAAGAGGCAAATGTACAGATACCTTTGTATAATAGTGTACATGAACCTGTTTGTCCATCAGACACGGACAAACAGTGGTCTGCTGACCGTAGATCGATAGGTGAACGCGGACGACATGATGGAAGGAAGAAAATGCGAGGGAAAAGAAAGAAACTCGTCTTAGGGAGTAAAAGAAGTCTGGAAGAAGGTGGCGCGGAGAGGGTTTGGGTCCGCATGGAAAGGGAAGTGGCAGGGAATGAGAAAGAAAAAGAAAAGGCGGAGAGTGAAGGGAGGATACCCGAGAGGCCTTCGAGATCAGGTTATGCTAACTGGGGCCCGTTCGTCCCACACGTATCTACTTATAAGCGCACGTACGCGGTTACACGGACCCTGTTGTCGTACTTGTGTGCGTAGGAGGCACGCGCGACACAGGCAAACGCGTGCCCGAATACGTGGAAACGCGAGAAGTACGACGAACCGCGCGGAGCTACCTTTGCGGAATCGTTTCGCCGCGTCCGCAAAACCGGCTGGAAAACAATAAAACGAAGACAAGGAGAAAGAGTAACGAGAAACAGAGAGAAGAGAAAGCGACAAAGATGCAACTATTATATATAAAAGAGCATAATAGCTCATAAAAGATATTCGAACACTCGTAGGGTTATGCGAAACATTCTGATGTTTCGTTGATGCTGTAACCAGACCTGACTATTCCGATTGTATTAGGTCATTCGAAATGTTTCTTTCGTTTTATAAGGAAATAATGGTTGCACAACATTTCCCGTTTTATATTATTTTGTCGAATTACGTATGATCCATTTTGTTCTATCAAAATAAAGATCACAACGTTCGACAGATTAGGTTTCATGTTTGTATAAAGATGCATCGTTGTAAAAGACACTTTTCGGACAAGCTAATACTAGCAAAGTTTGAAGACATTTAGTGCAAGCGCTATATATTTCGCGGATGTCACAAAAGTGTGTAAACAGTCGATCATTCGTTCTATCGATAAACCGCAAAATATTACAGTAGGGCACCACCTATTTTATATATATATGTTTGACATCATTTATTATATATTTAAGACGATAATTCTTTGCTGACTACATATTTACAGTAAATGTCTTGCAACATTTGTGTTGTGTACATTTTGATTGTATACATAGATCAATTCTTTATTTTACCAATATATTCACGATAATCGTATCTCGCTAGGATGCTAATAAAATTTCGAAAGGTTCTATGTAACCTATATATATGCAATATGTATATAAAAAGTTTCCTCTGGTAAGTGTGCAAATACTTTCGTTTATTTTATCTAGAGACACGTGAATATCTTGAAAATTGTAAGCGATAAGGAAGAATATTTCAGACACATGTTTTGCGATATCTAGGGGCTCGTATGATGTCGATATTCATCTTAACCTGCATATATACTTAACTACTAACTTAAATGCACATGTACACAAAGGGAGAGAGGAACGCAAAACGAGAGAAACTCGCGATATCGCGAATGAAACGCATTCGCTTTACTCTCTCGAGCATCGAGACGAGAAAGGCCGAACGAACGCGCCAACATTTACCTACGCGTTGATGATGGCACGAGAAAAGTTTTCCCACCTGAACAATTTTTCATCGATCGAAGCTCCTCGATGTAGGGAACGATACTTTCGATCTAGAGCCCGCATCGAGTACGCATCGAGCACGCAAAAAAAGAAACTAGAAAATCTGCTGGCTAGGAAGAAGATGCTATAGCTCGTCGCTAAACTAGTTTGTCCGGAAGCGAAAAACGACACTCCGCTTACATCCTCTCGTTCTCGGAACGTGGAAACGATCGCGATTGCGATGGCGACACACGCAGGACAAGAAGCGGAAGGGCAACATCGATGGAATTCATTGAAACCAAGAGAACCTCGACTTTTTCTACGTACTCGAGTTGCGTCCTTTATTCTTCTTCTATTTTCCTCTGTGTGTACAGTCTTCTTCACTTAACGTTTAAAATCGTATGGATCGCAAGGTTATCAGGGACGCCATAAGACAAAGTGCAGTACACCACTTTCCATTATATTGCATAGTTCGTTAAATAGTTGGATTTCTTCGATAAACTTTACTAAATCGTGACTCGATAGTCGTTCGAATTCTGACATGGGAACGCGGAACGGGGAAATTGCACTTACAGTGATTTAATTATCGTTCCAGATCTGGCGAATGCTAGCCAGTTCCAGCGAGAGGGAGTCACCACGTATTCTCAACTTCTGTTCGATGTCGCTAGACAGCAGGTCGTCGTCGGCGCTCGGTACGTATGTTGTAACTGGATGCCATATAACGAACGATATAATTGTAAAGTAAAGCGTTAATTCTTTGAGTAAGCGCATGATCGAACACGGAAACGCGTTCGCGAACGTGTCGCGAATGCGAAAAATCGAAACCGATCGCGAGATCGACATGCGATTTGGCTATCCGCCGAGCCGTCAACCGGTTATTTTTCTCGACGACCGAGAAACGACCTGTCTCGTCGACGAGCTCCTCCGAGGATCGGGATAACGTCTTGGCCGCTCGCCAAATTGTTCGTGTTTCACTCGACTCACAAAAATACGTTTTTCACCGAACTCCAACCGATTCTCGAGAGTCTCTAGTGCCATTGGAATGGGAATTAACGAGACTGGAAGCTTGACGATGATTTCATGGATAGGATACAGGTAGCACACAGTGATATACGAACAGCTGCGTGTGAAAGTATTAGATCATTTATGATAATGTTACCTTAATGGCAATTATGTAATCGTATATCTAATTGACTGTGAAATCCTGGAACATTCTATATATTTATATGTACACTTCTAACCATCAATATCAAGACGCTTACGTTCGCTACGTCCATTGAAAAACCGTAAGAGATTTTACGTCATTTGGTGTTTTACATTAGAAGGCACGGACGAAGTAACAGATTTATAATAAAATACTTGGGAGATAAGAAAAAATGAAAAGCATACAATTTGTACTAAATATCGGCTGACGTTGTGAAACTTATAATCGGCAGTGTATATACACGATTATCAGACGTGTATTTTCTCTGTATATATACGTGTGTTGCTCCCTATTCGCTATCGCTGCTACCATGCACGAAAGAAAGGAAAAAAAAGTAAATAAATAAATCGCTCGTCTGCACCTAAGGGTACAACGAGATAGCTCGGATAGCAGCCGCATTCCAGCTACCCGACCGGCTGCTCGAAATCGTCGGGGAACGCGCGAACGCCGGTGATCGATTTTCGCGATCGAGTACCGATCGAATCGAGCGTGGAAAGGAGCGTACGCCCTCGTGTTACCTTCTATTAATAGAATGCTAGTTATTAACCGCGACCCACGTACGCGCGCGGCCAACTAGTCGAAGAAACGGTGCATGTACGCGTGTCTCGTTCCTGAAAACAAAAAAGAAAAAGAAAAGAAAAATCCAGCAAATACGAGGTCGTTCCCTGACATATTTAAACCAAACCCAAGAAACATGTGGAAACTAACACGGTGAAATCGTCTTGGCAGAATCTGTTCCAAGACGAGTCGCTTTCTCGCGAATTTATCGCGACTTTCGAAGATCGATCGAGGAAAACACGAGCGTGGAAACGCGACCGAGCTGCAGAAATAGCAAGAGGAGGGAAAGGGTGTGCTCTGGTCTAGGTGCGTGCACGCGACACGGCGCCACGATTTGCATTCTTCCAGTTCGATTCCCGTGGTCGACAACCGTGACGTCACTGAGTAGTAGATTACCAAGAGCGTGTCGCACCGAGATCGCGACAGGTATGGCAGAGACGTGTTTTCCCTTGTCTCGTTGTTAAAACCAGCGGTTCCTTTCTAAGATAGGACTAGCTTTACCCGTTGTTCAAACGTTTCTTCGCATCATCTTCTCGCAAATCAGAAATGATCGTATTTCCAGGACAAAACACGCTTTTCTCGTCTTTCTTCCTGCAGCTTTGTATATCTCGCTCTACCCCAGCCATTTATTATTTACCTACACAGCTTATTGATTTATCAACCTTGTGGTGATTCTAGAATTTTTTTATACGTCAATGTCTCTTTAACTTGAACCGCGAAGAGGACTTTCGGTGTTTCGAAAGAAATTCCTTTATATTTTCCACGAATTTAAGAAATTTTCCGACCATAGAAAAGTTCGGTTCAGAGAGCTAACTTGCCTGACGAAACGTCATCCTCAATTTTTTATATTTACATTCGCAAAGACTGAGACGTAATTGGATCTGATTTGTTCTTATTAAGCTTTAATTTCTTAATTTCTTAATTATAGAACTTTCTGATTAAGAGATGACCTGGTTAACAGGTTGATAATTAATGGATTCATTCTGAATTTCTGTCACGCACTGCTGCTCCTACTTTATGCGCTCCTCGTACGGCCATCGAACTCCACTAGACGCGTAACAAACGCGAGTCGTTGGACACAGTTTCGTCGGACGAGAACGAGGTCTCCGAACGATCCATCCTATTCGTTTAACGAACAGGAAGCAATCTGTCTCAATAGGATTGCCCGTGCGTCGTACTCTTGTTCTCCTACACTGTTCATACTCGACCCTCGAGCCGATCATTCGCGTCCTTTCTCGAAATCGCGCGCGTCTCAACCACGGCGTCGATCGCCTTTGGTTTTCAACCCTCGTCTAACTGATACAGGATTACATCCGATACGCGCTACAGCGTTCGAGGTTTGTCTACATATTATCGTAGATCGCGAATATTTATGCAAATTCGTATCTTTATAGCGTAACAAATGGGAGCCAGAAAATGGTTTTGTAGGTAATTATCAGATCGCAGATTTTTGTACAATTTTATGTTTCTGTGAGAACTAAAGAGGTGGAATGTACGTAGTAATTTGTTTCGTTTGCTGAAAATTATGACGCGTACACCGTTAAGTTTATCATAAATCAGCTGATATACCTGATCTTTGGCCGGATTCTTATATAATTTTTTTAATAACATGGCTGACGATTTTATGAATTTATTGGCTCTGTAAACATTCTGTAGTCCGTGAAACACCGATTGTCACGCAACGAAGTCGTGAAGCTTCTGACATGCCGCACGCTGAAAAGAGAAAGACATTGCTCAGTGGGGAGATCATATCGCGTCGCTATATCGTGGCAGTGATTCTATACAAAACACGACCGCGGAAAAGAAGGTCGCTAGCCGCTGTTGCGTTGCTGATATCCGTAAATTGCTTCTAGTTCTTATTTTCGATCTCTGCTTCCTTTCGTCAAGTTTCACACGCTTAACACTTACTCGAGAAACGCTCTTTAAAATGGTAAAAATCGCGTCAAAATCAGTTCAGTGGTTCTCGAGATTAGCTCGAACGTACAGACGCTTATCAGGAACATTATTTCATACTGTATAATAAATGTATACAAATCCGCAGTCGAATTATTTAGAAAAGAAAAAAATTCTTCATCGATTTCGATAAGCCTGAAATATCTTATCGAGATACAACGTGCCGAATAGTTTTTCCCAACGCGTATAACCGCTACTCGGCTTTAACAAGTTGCGCTGTGAATCCAATTTTGCCACATTATATATTTCATATGAACTATTACGAAATACTTTTTCCATAATTTCGAGACTCTCTCACGTTCACGTGTCATATTCAAGTCGATACGATACGTAATCAAAAAGCATGTACCGGCTCGAATGCACGCTGCACGTAGCGAATATGTTAGAACCGTACAACTCTTCACTGTTGCGTTAAATAGTCGATTTTGTGTTTTTATGTGCCAAAAGTAAAAGGAGTGAAATACAATGTCGAGCCTAACTTGACGTAAGATCGCAAAGGGTTAATCGGCCCGTGTCCGATACTCAGCTCGATCGCGGAGCCGCTTCGCTCGACTAACGATCGCTTTTGGTGCGACTGTCGCGCGCGTAGTCGCGCATAGTTGCGACGTGCGCCCACGTAGGCGCCGTTTATGCTTCGTTGCGAGTTTTCTACGGCGTGATTGCGCGATCCGCACTCTCTCACCGTGCCGCCGCTTGCGAGCCACGGCTTTTTACACGCGTCGCGACCCACGCGTACTTTAAGCCGAGACTTTTAGACTCGTCGAGCCAAATGAAAACGAATCGTTGCGATTCCAGAGATAACCTGTACCGGTTGACGTTAACCTCGTTGACGCCGCTCGAACACGCCTCCTGGCCCGCGCCAGAAGATAAGAGCAACACCTGCCAGAACAAGGGTCAAAGCGTCGAAGACTGTCGCAACTATGTGAAGGTTCTACTCACCAATGGAAAGAGCCTATTTACTTGCGGCACGTACGCGTTTAGCCCTTGGTGCACGTGGAGAGAGGTAAGTAACCATACGAAGTAGAGAAAGTGCAGGAGATTATGAGCGTATTAGGTGGAAACGATATACGTAACTAGATTGTGAACGTTGATGCATTTATGGAAAATTCGAAGATGGAAAAATGCGAAGAATCCATGTTATGTTCATATAGAATTCGTATATGAAGCATTCAATGTATACGAGATGTAAAATTTTGCGAATGACATAAATGTCGCTTAGATTCTTAGATTAATTTGCATAAACATCCGTAGTCCAAATATATCGCAGCTATAAATTAGCGTGCGACATCCATTGATATACGTAGCTGTATCAAGAATTGCAAAGGAAATTTAAATCTTGCACCTGTTTCGTAGAGGAAATCTAAATCTTCAACTATAAAAGCTATTTGGAGATCGATATATTCTACTTGCAATATTTCGTTTGGACTTTCGTCTTCCGACGTTTCGTGAACATTGCTCAGCGTGCGCCTAGTAACATTGGGGCAGGAATAGAAACGTTTACGGAACGTTAGAATAATTCATTCAGTTTACTGCTATTATATTTGCTGGAGATCTTATTGGCAATTATAGTACCATGTATCTTTTCCACAGACCTGCAGTACGTAAGAACAGGGTCGATTCGATTATTTTACAGATCGAGAACATCAGCAGCGTAACCAGCGAGATGTCGGGAGCAGCAATGTGCCCTTACTCGCCGCGTGCCAACGTAACTGCGTTATTAGCCAGAGGTCCAACAGGTGGATTGTTCACCGGGGCGCCAACCGATTTTTCCGGCGCGGATCCAGCCATATGCAGGACGCTTGCCTCGCCAAATCTTCGAACGCATCAATACGACTCCAGGTGAGTCGTTTTCCCAATTCTCGACGATATCTCTCGCAACCTCAGTATCTTCAACATCCGTGGCCGTTTTCAGATGGCTAAACGACCCGCAGTTCGTCGGCAGCTTCGAGACGGAGGATCACGTGTACTTTTTGTTTCGCGAATCAGCCGTCGAGTACATCAATTGCGGCAAGGTAACGCGTTTTAACAGTCGATCAACCGAATCGTTGCACAATGATCTGGAAAGCTCTATATTTTATGGTTAAAGCTTAAAAAAAAGAAAAAGCGACTCTTTTTGTAGATTTAGTTTTTACGACCACGAGATAATTCGACCATTTACAGTAAATTATTTGAAAAATTTGTATTATTTTACACTGTGCAATGGATTCACCGATCTCGTTTCCTCTTCCTCTCTCACTATCCGACATCCAAAGATCTCTCTGTTTTCGTTGTTTTCAGAAAGTCTACTCGAGAATAGCGAGAGTGTGTAAAAACGATCGCGGGGGTAAAATTATGATGAAAGAGGTCTGGACCACGTTCAGCAAGGCACGATTAAATTGCTCTCTCCCCGGCGAGTTTCCTTTCTACTACGACGAGATTCAGGGCGCGGTCTATCATCCGGAAGAAGGCATCGTTTACGCGACGTTCACCACGCCCATGTAAGTCCCAGAGTCTCTGGATGTGTTACGTCGTAATTGCATTCCGCGTATCATCTCACGTTCGCTTAACATTTCTCCTCATGTCTGTGCCGGTACTCACTCACGAAGAAACGAGGAAATCGGTATGTACAGTTTCCCGAAATTTCTCTTACGAAAGGATGCTACGATGAAGAGGAAGGTCCGGTTTTCCAGTAATTTTAGTATACCAACGAAAACAGATTCAAAATCAGGATATCTCATTTTCAAAGTGCTATCAATTTATAATCAATTAATGTCGGTAGTAATAAACTTTTGTGCTCCTGCGATGAAATGAAATTGTAGCGACAACTTTTGTATTAGTTTGCCCGAAAAGTGCCTTTCTTTTACAGACACGTCTTTTACAACGATGCATCTTTATACAAACATGAAAACTAATCTGTCGAACGTTGTGATCCTTATTTTGATAGAACAAAATGGATCATACGTAGTTCGATAAAATAATATAAAACGGAAAATATTGTGCATACATTATTTCCTTATAGAACGAAAGAAACTTTTCGGACGACCTAATAAGTTCAATTGTTCGATTTTGCGTACTTCTGATCAGATTTTATCGCGTTGTATCCCCTACCTCGTATCTGCATAAGAATAGAAAGTTTTAGGGCGGTTTTATAGTTGCCAGACGCAGCGTATTTTTCGTTTCTTAGCATACTTTTCTTCTTTTTTTCGTTTCTTGAATGACGAAGAAGGGGAGAAAGACCGAAACTCGCTAAACTCGATGTGTATTTTTAGCAACGGAATTGCCGGGTCGGCGATATGCGCGTTCAACATGTCCGCGATCACCGCGAGCTTCAACGGACCTTTCAAGCACCAAGAAAATTCGGGCGCTGCCTGGGAAAGGAGGCCATCTCATCACAATCGTCAAAGATGTGGTTCCAACGCGAACGTCGCTCCTCATCAGATTATAGACAATCAGAGATACCAGCTGATGGATGATGCGATCCAAAGCACGACACTGGAGCCATTGCATACCGCTTTACTCGAGAGATTCACCTTGATCGCTCTCGATGTCACGCCAACTAAATTGCACCGCGGTGTCACCGTGCTGTATGTGGCTACTGATGTTGGTTTGATCAAGAAGATCTCGGTTTTACCGCGTACGCAGGAAACTTGTATCGTAGAAGTTTGGGGTCCCTTATCATCTACGCCGATGACCATGCAGTTCTTGAAGGATACGCAGAGTCTGTATGTTGGTACAGAACTCGGTCTATCGAGGTACGCGGTATGACATACATTACAGATAATAATATCTATTGTTGGGCTCACATTGGTCAGAATCTGTTCGAAAATAAAAGGAATATCGTATTTACAGAATACCCGCTGCCCAGTGCCATAGGCATGGAAGTCGTCAGGCTTGTCTCAACGCTCAGGAGCCATATTGCGGTTGGAACGAGCATCTGATGAAATGCGCTCCGGCCCCGAAGCAAAACCATCTAGCCAATCACTGGCATCAAGAAGTCACCAAGTGTCCTGTCCTCACAGACCCTGTGGATGGTGGCTGGAGTGCCTGGAGCTCTTGGTCTCCGTGTCAACACGGCGCCACGGATCATGGGCATTCTCATTCGCACGCGCACTTACACCTTCATGTCGAGACGGTAAGTCAGTGGCACGCTGTCGTTCATGTCGACGTGCTGCACGAATAGATGGCGATAAATCAAAAGCGAATCCTTGCTTTCATCAGGGCTCAGACACTTGCCAATGCCAGACACGGGATTGCAATAACCCGCCTCCGCAGCATGGCGGAGCAACTTGTTCAGGAGCTAAAGTGAGAGTAACCAATTGTACGGTTCACGGAGATTGGACAGCTTGGTCTTCCTGGTCAGCGTGCTCACAAACCTGCGGCTTCGCTATGAAAACACGTCGACGCACGTGCACGAATCCGGCTCCGGCTTTTGGAGGGCGAGTGTGCGTTGGTCATGATCACGATGACACCGTCTGTATAAATCTTCCACCTTGTCCTACGCCAGCGAAGGTAGCACCGCCGCCACCACAGACGTTTGGTCAGTGGTCATCCTGGAGCGCTTGGAACGCTTGCTCTCGACCTTGCAACGGTGGTAAGCGTAATACGAAGATTTCACCAGTTCTTCTTCTTTAATAACAATCTCTTGATAAATGATCTCTCGTCTGAATGACTTGTAGCCTGTCTCCTAGTGATTGACTTTTAAACGTCTGTTTGACAGGAATACGGATACGAAGAAGAACGTGTGAGAGTCCCTCATCACGAAAGCCTGCTACCGTCGAATGCAATGGATGCGACTTTCAAGTAAGGACAGCACGCAGTTGTAATAGCTTCGTGAAATTTCATTTATTCGAACGTAACTCTAGTGAAAACCCATTTTATTTAATGCCCGATTAAACGAGCTTCCTCCCATTAAATTCATTTAAATGTCTCTTAAACAAGATTTTTAATCTTTGTTATATGTAGTACTATATTTATTATATTTTATTACACTTTTGCTATCACGTTTCTATCTTCTACAGGTCGAGGAATGCAATTCTCATCAGTGCGTCGAAACGAAAAGATACTCCGGATGGACCCCATGGCTAGCAGTTAATGGTAGTCTTCAAAGTACAAACATTGGTTACGTAGAAAAACGGTTTCGATTTAGTTGTCGTGCCCAAACTGACGATCCATCCAGCGTCAGGGTGCAACTAGCTAAAGAGGAAGAGCGCTATTGCAGAAATGACGGTTCCTGTCTAAGAGGAAACGCGAATCCAAATCCGTATGGAGATCTCGGAGCAGAAGCCGGATGGGGAGAATGGTCCGCATGGCGGCCTTGTGATCGACCTTGTGGCGGAGGTTCTCAGCATAGAATGAGGCAATGTGAATCGCCACCTTGCGAAGGTCCATCCGTGCAAAACAGGTTGTGCAATGTGCATCCATGTCGGTCGAACCAAGTTGGAATCACAGGGGCTGGAGGCCAGTGGTCTTGTTGGACTGACTGGTCCGATTGTTCGGTATCGTGTGGCGTTGGCGTCCGTTCCAGAACAAGAGAATGTCTAGGACCGGAGGGTTGCGAAGGTCCAAGGCTAGTTAGAGAAACTTGCGAGATGCCCAGCTGCGAGTCTTTGGCCGGTTGGGACTCATGGTCACGTTGGACGCCTTGTGACGATGATCATCAACAACATAGGAAGAGACAGTGTCTTCAACATGGTAACGGACTCTGTCAAGGATCCAGCAGAGAGGTGCGCGACTGTTTACCCGATTGCATGGACAATGGTGAGTATGGTCGAATGAAGTCTGACTTATTTAATTAAAATTACCTATGGAAAACTTTCTCGCAGACGCTAAAGCAAAAATTACTATGTATGGTACATACACAGTGTATGTTATGTTTAAACGTAATTTTTCAGATATAAATGCCCTAAAATCAAGCGTAGAACGCTCGGGTGTATCTATCGGCGCGGTAGTGGGCAGTTGCGTAGCCGGATTCCTAGTTGGCTTGGCCGTGACCGCGGTTTTGAGCTTCTGTTACCTGAAGCGACGACAACAACGAATTCCTGGTAGCCCTCACTATATCAGCAAACAAAACTCCTACGTCTCGGTTCCGTTGAAAGATGTGAGTCTACAGTCTAATCGCTATACTGTGGATGGGCATATAATATATAAAAAAGATAAAATATCAATAGTACTTAGTGTCTATGAGAAGTTTGCTATGCAAAGGAATTCACATCCGATTGGTTCTGCATAGTACTTGTTACAAGATTTAATGAATGAAACACATATCTACTTCGGTTCCATTTCTTTAATCAAACTATGAATTTAAACATCTACAGTTCATTAAACACGCATGTGTGATACTTTTTTACTAACACGAGATCTTCTTTCGATCTAGGTAAACGCCAAGCGACAACCTAGCTTTTCCGGTAGTACGAATGGTAACGGAACTCTTCGTGGGAAGAACAATCCAAACGTGAACGGTCTAGGAAGTCCGAAATTGTATCCAAAGAGTCTGGACTACGAGTCTGCCACCTTGAAGCGCAATAGCCATGGCCAACAACACATTCGAGTCGATCCTGATCAAGACAAATACTACTGAACGGGCAGCGTGCAATCAGAAATGAACGAATTTATTTCACTGTCAGATGACCTCTGCGTTGCGATTAAACGTGAAGACCTGACACGAACACCTATGACGAAGAGACATCGCCATGAAGGCGCATAGCGAGAACGGCGAGCAAGAAATAACGAACGCAACATGACGTGGCTACCATCCGTCTCTCCAACAATTTTGAGCTATATATGCGAAGCAGTTTAAACGAGGACAGCTTCCAAATGAACCAAGGAGAGATGCAAACGCGGACAGATCGCCTATACTAGAAATCCAGTGATATTCACCCCATATATATTTGTTTACTCAAAACTATAGAGACGATCATCTCTGGTTTCGCGTTGAACGATTCAGTGCCATCGTTAAATCGCGAACGCGTGCATCGCTTCGTAATCTCGTTAAACATGAGCGACAAAGGACGAGCATGTAACGTAACGAAACGTACCTAACTAGACGTGTGTGTGGATGTGAATATGAGTGCAGCCATGTGTGAGAGATTCTGAAAGAGAGAGAACGGGAGGATGTGAACGGATGTGTATGTATGCATAAAGATTCGAGTCATGTGATTCGCATATTTTTTATTATTGGCTCACATTGAGTCGCGGTCACGCGTCGACTCGTACGCACGACAAACGATAGTCGAGGAGAGAAGAGGAAAACAGCAACGATCGTCCGTGGGATTGCGTATCGTGATTCGCCGCGAAAGACGATCCAGCTTACGGAAATCAAGATTTAGTCGTGGATTTGATTCGAACCGTTTCGGGTCGACGAGTTACGCGCGGCAAACGAGCGTACAAATGGACGACGTTCCATGATCGAACGGACTTGAAACGCTTCACCTCGTGTAGTATCTATCACGCGACTGCAATAAAAGGAACGATAACGCCCGCAAAAATAGGGTCCTTGAGCGAATTCATTTTTCCCCCGAACTTTCTTCTTCTTTTACCCTCTGCGGCGAGTAAGGCTGAACTTAGTCCATTTACAAATCAACCGACAGCTTTTCTATCTTGTCGATCACGTAATCCATGGAAGCTTTGGTCGGTGGTGGTTGACAGGTGACGACCATGCGGAAAAAGTTGCCAATATTCCTGTACGATAGCGGCGTGTAGCCAACCATCAGCGTCCCCTCGAGCATCATGCGTTCCTTGATTTTAGCTGTGACCTCGTACAATTTGTTCCACCATTCCTGAGTCTCCTGTTGAGCTTGCATACTGGGTGGTATGTACCTGTTACGAATTGAAAGAAGGAAAAAATACGATACACAGATATGAATTATGAACACAGAATTGAGGGGACACGATGATAATAATATACAAAGAAACAACAATACTCACCAAAAGCAAATGTTACAACCTTCGTACCGGGGAAGTACCAAACGAAATCCTTTCCGGCTTTTAATTCGTTCGAAAAAGTATTCGACCGCGGACATAGCGAGTTCCACGGATTCGCGAAGTCCTTTGGTCCCTCGTGCTTTCCACATCAGCCAAAATTTGGCTCCGTCGACCTACAACGAAAGGAACGTCACATACAGAAAATGACGATATGTGTTATGGACATAGACAACCCTGAACGCTTACCTTTCTCCCACATTGCAAACTCTTATCACCGGTGTCCCAAGATACGTCATAATGTTTGTCCTGCTGGAACAAATACCGCGCTCCCGCGCAATTCGCTTCGTGCAGAGCGTTTTTACCCTTAATCAAGAACAGCGAGCATTGGAACGGTGCGCCAAGCATCTTGTGTGGATTCCACGCCACGGAATTCGAGCTGCATCGATCGAAATGCGTCATAATATATCACGATACATGGATCAATCGTGAAGTAGAGACAAAACAATACATCGCTGAAGCAAGAAAGACAAAAAGATCGAAGTTGATTACGTACAGTTCGATTCCTTTCAACCGGTCTCGATATTTCTCCGAAAGTAAAAGCGCACCACCGAGACATGCCTGTAACACAGCGACAATCATGCGAATTACAATGGGAAACCTTTTTCATTTGCTGCTCGTTGCACTCATCATACTTGTACGAACGTCAACATGTAACCATAGATTCTCCTCGCGGCAGATGGCCGCGATCTCCGGCAGCGGATCGAAAGAGCCGAGGACCGTGGTGCCGCATGTAGCGTTCACGAAGAAAGGTAAATGACCTTGTTTTTTGACTTCCGCTATGGCAGCCTTTAGCTCGTCTGGTCGCATTCGTCCAAATTCGTCGCATTTAACCTATCGAATGAATGAATCTCGTGTTAACCATTTAAAATACAGCGACATTTAGTCTGCAAACGGTGGTTCACACTTTCCAGCAGCATTGCATTCAGTTATCATACGGGGTTAAAAAAAACATCGTTTTCATATGAATCTTCGATTTATCGCTATAAAATAAAATGTTCGACGTTCGTGATAACGATAATCCAGTTTTCTCTTACCAAGATAATAGACGTAACGATAACGATTAATAGAAATATGTCAGTACGTTATCCAATATGTTACTGGCTATAAAAAATATAAAATGCAATTTACTAAACGACTTCTAAGAATAACTTGCTGACTATGAGTTAGTTAATATTGTATGATGTATATGAATATCCGATGCTGTTTGCAAAGAGTTAACAAACGAAGTGAACGAGATGATCCTCTTCTACCTTATAAACGTGATCGGTTCCTAGGCCCAACCAGTGGGCTCCTTTAGAGATTGAATAGTGGCCAGCCTCACTGGTGAAACAAACCATCGGCGGAAGACCCGCGAGACCCTTCCTCTTTACATCCGGAATCATTTTGTATCTGGCCATTACCATACCATACATATTTGATATACTACCACCAGGACAAAGTATGCCATCTCCTTCTGGTAACGGAGGATATCCAACCAGTTCCAACGACTTTTCTATTATTTGTCGTTCCATCACGGTAAACACGGGGGCCACCTCGTACGTGTACCTAACAAATTAAAGGTATAAGGTAAAATTGTTCGGGTCAGAAGAACGTTTGAATTAAGCTATGTAATTTGCCTTGCAATTCGTCAAACTACAATTGTTTAGTAGTCTACGTTTGGAAGGAAACGTGTTGGCGAACAATGCTTGCAAGATGTTCGAGGATTGTGATTATAATTGTTATTACGATTATAATTTTCTCGGATAGTTTTCCAAACATGCAAACATATTGTGTGCACAATGAAATCATCGTATCCGCGGAGATAGGTCGCACGATTTAACACTGATAATAACAAATGCTATATATCTATGATAGAATTCAACTTATTTACACATTAAGTAGCATGTCGTCGTGTGTACCTGTATTAATTAAATACAATTAGACATCAACAAGGATAACTAACAGTAGACTAAAATAATAAAAATATAGTAATTACCTGTGCGGTAATAGTGCAAGATCTATGCGATAGACGTTTTAAGGGACTATAAGAATCACGTTCACGAACAAAAATACAAACATACGATAAACTGTTCGCAAATAAGCGAGAACACGCCTTCCAAATCAACGAATCAACGTCATATAAAATATCTTAGATAAAAGCTTACTGGCTGGTATTAAACACATCTGTCAACCAAGAACCTGCCAAACCATATTCATCGATACCAGCGTACAGCTGATTATGAAAATGTGGACTGAACGTCTTGACAGAGTATCGAATCGTTTGTCGTACTGCTGTCTCGATTTCTCCTTTGGTAGCTGGTTCCTCGGTCAGTTGTATCGATAATCGTTTCTGCAAAATATGATCGATATTCAAGAAAAACTTCTGCAAATTTGTTTAGACTCGATGCGACAAACGAGCGGTGCCATGTTATTGCAATTTCATAGCAATGACGTTATACGATTTAGCATTTTTATATCTTCGATAACGTAATAGCACGTTCGTGTGCCTTGAACGCTGAATCTTTTACAGCCTATGAGTAAAATTACACGATCTAAGAAACTTCTCTATTTTGTAAAGAAGACATAATATACTGTGTGACTCGTTTTACCTAAAACACAAATACGTTTATCGTTTAATTAGTTAATGAACACTATGAATACGACATAAAAAAAGCGTAAATTAAATTTGAAAGGATTAAGAGCAAAATCTTTGCAAGTCGCACACCGTCGCTATCACAATATCGCAACAAAATTGCATCGCACATGCGCATCAAGCTACAACTTGCAGTCAAAAGGCTCACCTGTAGCTCTTCCGGATGGACGAAGTGTAAGACGGGTTCGTTACCCGTACGATCGAACGCATTTTCCTCCTCAAGAATTTCCAGTAATCGTCCTAGCAGCTCGGTCATCGCCTTTGCGGATGCTGATGCGACTGTTGTATGTCATAAACTATATCGCGGCTGTTGAAACAGTTAGGTCGACGGCATCGAGGCAGCGACGTTCCCCCACGCTATCGACTCGACCTTTCTCCGTCCATTCGTTGGTTTAAGTCGGCCTGTCTGCTCAATCACTTTGGTTGAAGGCGCGGCGTCGAATCGTTGCAGATTGTGCAAATACATACAACTCTCGATTGACATATCGACCGGAAATTTTCGTGTCGTACAATCGGTCAAACAAATACGGTGAAACGAGTCGGTGAAACACGAAAAGAACGCGGTCAGAGAGATACGGTGGCTCGCGAAAGTGTTTGAGCACTTATCATAGAAAACATTTATTATTGTACGCATTATGTAAAACATTTCGAAATTTCCTTAGCGCTCTTATCGCTATTACATCAATAAACTTTTAAACAATATTTAGCAACCGTTAGCACAAGCTGGATGGAAATTTAATGAAATTTCATAATGTTTTCTGTAACACACATAGTACGTTCATATAAATTTTCTATAATAAATGTTCGAATAGTTTCGTCAGCCACTATATGTATATCTGCTTTGAATTATTGTCCCGCACAATTTTAAAATCTTCCTCTAAAACGAACTTTCAAGCTCTTTTATTCTTGATAGTTAGAGAAAAAAATAATTCATAAAACAATAATAGTACACGTATACGTTTAGACCATAGCGAAAAAGCTTTTTTCTTTTTTCTTTTTTTTTTTTTTTTTTTTTTTGGAGTCCGATAGATGAATATAGCTACTCTGTTTATATAGCTACTCTGTTATCGTTTTCGACAATTCAGTTGAATGTAATTCCTACGTTTGCTGTAGAAAATCGCAGAGGGCGTAATAGATACATACTCCGATCTTTTTCATGTCAGGTCTGTCTTGTATGCGTTTAATCTATGCCCATATAATGTTATGTCAGAGATACGTACAGTTCGTCTGCGGTCATGTTCATCCTGTCCTTAGTATGCCTACACTTGACAAGTATCTTAATCGCTGCTTTTTTTCTGTGCTTTCATGAGCCATTTTATACGGTCGATAAAATCGTACGATAAAATACACATATTGTACATACGAGAGAAAATGACGAGATACATAAGAAAAAAGGAAAAAAGATTACAAGCAACAAATGGAGAGAAACTTCGTTCGAGAGTTCTTCGATAACAGCGAATATATACATGTAACGCATGTCGATCTGTTTCCTTTTAAAAAAAAAAAGCTGTTATCGTTCCGTAGAGAGAGAACGAGACAGATTAAACACGGAAATAGGTTCGTTTCGCGAGAACGGATCGTCCGTGGAAGCTACGACTCGACCGCCACCACTACCGACGCGATCGACTGGAAGTCGAGGTACTAAGCCCCTCATCGAGGCCCATTGACCCTCGCACAGCTCGTGAAACGTCAGATGTAGCAATAATTTGCCACCGAGTGTGCCAGGACCTCTGCAAACTGCTCCAGCGCCAAATTCCCAAACGCCCAAATCTTCGCCTGGTTTTGTCTCATTTACTCGCGCTAGGTACATTCTTTGCAACCACATGGCCAAATAGGAAACCGCGCAGTCGCAGTGCCATGGATTTCTAGCAAGACGAAGCTGCTCGATGAACTGCACCGTGTCGAAAATCCGAGGTGGCAAAGAAGATAGATAATTTGACTCCAGCTGCCTAGGCATTCGGGACCGCTCTTGTAGATAATACTGTGTCTTCCTTAGTGGCTTGTTGACGTTAACACTTTGACTGCCACGCCGAAATCACATGTTTCGTTCAGGATGCCACGGGAGTATTTTTAATATTCAAAGCATATAATGGCAAAATAATAATAAATCGATGATGTAAGACAACATTCTTCCCCAATGGACCGTTTATCTTACTGGTGGTCACGGGTGACTACCGTGGCGCCTTGGTAACAATCGATAGCGACATATTGTAACGAGGCTTCGTTTATTTCAACAAACCATACGCATTCGTTATTTCATCGTAAGCAAAACGTGCAGAATATATCGTTGAAACGTGTAGAAGATACTAGTAAACAGTATTTGCTCATTCTATATATAATAGTAAGGTATGTGCACACTTGTAACTTCAATTATATGATTATAAAGCAGCATTTACGATTATTTTCTAAGCTGTGTTCATAATAATATTCGTAGATTAGTCCTCAAAGATATGGATGCAAACACAATGCACCGTTAGATGCAAGATTTGTTCTCGTTTTTTTCCTTATTGATGTTCTAATAAAAATGTTTAATCGTTCAATGGGGCACTTTCGTTTCAAAGTATCTTCTATTTATCGGTTATATTCAAAATGTCCTAACTCTCAATTTTCACACAATTTTTACAATTGTAAGGAGTTGAAACGCTCCGATCACCAATGACCACCGTGGCGTTTCAGGAGAAACCGTGGCCGGTCGTATATGACCAACGTGGCAGTCAAAGTGTTAAACTAGGTTATCGCTGAAGCAACGACGAGAACTATTTTGTTTATGTTCCATGTTTCTCCGTATTTATTTGCGTTTCTATTATTAGCAACAAAAGTCTCCCGCTCAGAGCAGCAAACAATTTCTTTTTCTTCGTGAACGGGTGAAGAAAAGTTGAAAATCTAATCTCAATACCTCGCTATCTCAATCGCATAAAAACTGTTTATCGAAGAAAAGCAGAAAACACCCGATAACACGTCGCGATAGAAAAACACGTTTCTTCAGTGCGTACAATTTACCAATAATTTCATAATGTATTTGCGGCTGGACAACTTGTTATTAAAAATCACACAAAGATCACTGCGTAACAGAAGCAACAGCAATCGCGTTGCTTCAGGCTGGGCAATATAATTCTCCAGGTTGATATTTGCTAAATACCGTATAAAAGATGAAGCAACAATGGTCAACAAAAAGAGTTCCTTGTATTGCTTCAGTGAGAATGTTACTCACAGTTTTCGTAGACTCGGCGTATCCTCGAACAAATCGGGATGCAGACTGTTCAGGTGGTTCGAGTGCAGAAACAGAGAAGTCAAGTTCGACAAGCCGTGAAACGCGCCACGTGACAGGCGTTCTATACCATTTGCATACAACACCAGTCTCTCCAAACCAGTAGAATTCGAGAATAGTCCCGGTGTTAAGTTTCGTATACGGTTGTGTCCCAGTTGAAGTTCTTTCAACGCTACCAAGCCATGAAAGGCCAATGAATCGATCTATGGCGAGCAAATGGGTATCGTGTGAACCAGCGGAAAGAACGAAACAAAGAATGAGATCAATGAACGATATTCGCTAGTTACATCCGATATTTACTCTGGCTATCTTGTTGTTAGACATCTCAAGGGAGCGGAGACGTTCGAGCGGAGCCAACAAACTCGCGGATATCTCTGTCAGTTGATTGCCCCTTACGTTCAATTCCTGAAGCGACGCTTGCGCTCGAAACAACTCATCGGGTAATTCTTTTAGCCGGTTCTCTTCCAAACCGAGGTACTTCAGATTCGTCAGGTCCTTGAGCAGGTCTACGGGAAGGGTTGACAGACGATTTTTTCCTAATAAGAGCTCCTCCAGCGTTGATAAGCCGCGAAACGTTTCCGACGCGAAGCTCGATAGTTGATTGCAGGACAGATCGAGCAGTACCAGCGACGTTGTACTTAGGAAGAGAGTTTCCGGTAGAGTTTGCAGCCTGTTGGACGACGCGTCCCTGCGTCGTGACAAATATGAGATGCTGTCTGTATATATTTATATCTTATTTCAAAAGTAAGATGCAATGCAGACGAACGAATTTTATCACAGATGAGAATTTCACGCGTGTTTGAGCAGTCTGTTGAATCGTACGAAGACCACAGGGGAATAACAGGATAGACTGTCGATTTTTATGCATTTATTAAAAATTTGAAGGCATAGAAATGTATAAAATAACCAAAGCAAGACGAGTCTCTATTTAAATTCCATTTCATACAATTACGAATCTGCATAAAAATTTGCGTATTTTAATTTCTTGCAGGAGAGCAATTTTAAAATTCGATACAGCCAATCCTATATTATTCTCCCTATTTAGGTATAAACGCAAAATATTCTTCTCGACGTCTTCAATATTTCCCAAATATATTTTAATCAGCTATGTCCTTCGTTCCCTTTAAAATACTATACTTTATGGATTTATCGTAATATTAATTTTTATCAACTCGTCTACAATGAGCGCTACTCCGTGGCTGTGAATGCTCCTTCAATGATACTGCATGTGGATTACGATAACGCGCGAATAATCAATCGCTCGTCTGCATCGAGTCTAGCTGTAAGAAAAGATGGAGAAATAAAAAGGGTAGATAGAAAAAAAATTATCGATACGGTCAAGCAAACTTGAGCCTCGATTCTCTCCACTTGGTTCGCTGTCTCAAAGGAAAAGGTCAGTCGGTTCGAGGATCACTCACAGAATACGGAGATTTCGCGTGCTCAGAAATTGAGATCGGTGCAACTCGCCGAGCAAATTTTTGCTCAGCCTGATGCGCGTGACTGCGTGCAGCGAGAAGAACAAGTTTAGAGGAAGATGCTCGATCGAGTTGTCGCTGATATCTCTGAAAAAAAAAAAAAAAACGACGATCATCGAGTTTCGAACGCGGCGCACAGTGATCTGGCAAGCGATGTTCTTCGAGCAACGTTAGAGAATTCTCCGTAAATTTTGTAGAGTTGTATCAGTTTATAGAATAAAGAAGTATTTTTTAACATTAACCGTTGCAGGCGCTGTATCGTCTTCGTCACAAGCACATCCTACTTTATGACAATAAAACGAAGAGTCGACTGAAAATGCAGTAAAGTAATAAAATCGTTAATATACAATAGTCTTGATAGAATAATGATGTAATTTTCTAGACGACCGCGTAAGTGTAACATGAAAAGTAATAATCGTAAAATATGTGCACGAGTCAGAGTAAGAATTGAGCCAGCCTTCGTCATTCGCGAGTTAAAGTTGAAAAATTGGATTTTATACGATCCACCAGAAATTATACATTACACAGTTACAATTATAATTATCGATAATTGTAAATAATTCTAAATCGCTAAATGTAACTTTCCAGACGACTGTGCGATATTTCGAAACGGCGAGAACGGCTTCAACCCTTTCTATACTCACAGATGATTCAACCGTGTCATGTCCAAGAAGGTATCCCTGTGAAGCGCCGTCAGTCGATTGCCAGCCAGGTCCCTGAAAGCACCGTTTTTCCAACGATTTTCTCGATCGGATTCCATTGCCTCTCTGTTCGTTCTTTGACAAAGATACACGACGAGGGAGGAGAAGCGAGAGGAAGAGAGAGAAGGCTTACAATTTCAACACATCTCGGGGAACTAGTTGCGCCGCGGGAAGATCCAACAGATTCTGCCTCCAACAAGACACCGATTTAGTTTCCGGCTGACACCTACACGGCCCTTCCGCGCAAATCTCCCAATCTTCCTCGGCGGAGCTCATCTGCCAAACTGCGAACCATTCGTATTTTCGACGTGCTTCGAAACGATTACGTGAACGATACGATTAACAAAAAAAGAAAAAAAAAAAAGAAAGAAAGAACAGAGGAAAAAGAAGAAAGCTCGGACGAGATAAAAAGCTACGCTTACCGGGTTGCTCAACCGCCCTGAGTCTTCTTTCCAGACGAGATAAACGACTTTCGAGCTCCTCGAGAATCGTGATCGCGACGTTACCATCCGCCGAAATCGTTCCCGTTACCATTCCCGACTCCATTCCCGTAGTTGTGGATCGTTCGAGAGTGGACTGTGAATGCGTGCAATCGCGAGAAGTGTTTGATCGCGGCTTACAATTTGCCCGAGAAAGAGTGGCCGAGAGCACGAGCAACAATCGAACGACTGAAATCATCCTCGTAGGGAGCAAAAGCTTCTTGTTTCTCGAGGCACTCGGTTCGTTCGACTCGTCGCGCCAACTCTCCTCGCACGTTCGTTCCACTATTCGATCTCCTCTTGCTTCCCTCCATCATTCTCGTAAGGGCTTCCGGTTTGTGTTCCCGTTAATAGTTGCAGATTTTCGCGTAACGCTCGAGATTGACAAACAATGGTGGAGCTTCTAAGTAAGCTGACGCGACCTCGCGATCGCCTATCTACCACTTATCGTAATCGCTGGTACCCCGGCACCCCGACCTCCTGCCAATGGCCACTCGCCTTCACTTCCATTACGAATTTAAACCTGCTGCTGTGCTTGTATCATTCTTTGGAAGGAAAGAAACGTACAAACGAAGACCAGCGATTTTTGTTACGGGAGAGTTTCACGCGTTTTATCAGTTAGCGGATTACATGGTAACAATAACGAAGTACAAACGAGCGTATTCGTTATGGATAAAATCCGATGCGATTAAGTACATACATTAAGCGTAAATATATTTATATGTGTTACGTGTATATTTATGCGCACATACACAATGTTCACCCTCTGGGTTCTTTTCTGTGCGATAGTTTACCAAGTATTAAGGAATGTAATTTGATAAGGATCGTTTTCATTATGAGCCCCTCGATTGACCAGTTACCAGTTCCAGATCGTAGACTTGTATTTCGTTAGTTTATATTAAATGGAACAATCAAATAACTCGTAATTTGTGAAATTTTCTTTGCAGAATCACAATTGTTTTATTAACAAATTTGTTACTATAATGTGACAAAATTTATTGATACTAATATTTCATGACTACTTGTGATTTGTGATATAAGGATGACGAGTGTGGTGTTACATTGTTGCTACGTGTACTCCTTTTAACGACGACTGTTGTGTACGCCCTTTGCGAGAAAAAATCGCTCACCGGGCGCAATTGCAAAACTTGCGGTTTCTCTTTTTACGAACTCTTTTATTTTCATCTTCAGTTTCATTTTCATTCGAGTTTCTTTATTCTCGCCGAAGCTAAAGCTAGAGCTAAAGCCCAAGCGCGACGTCACATAAGCATAAGCGTTGCAGGTGTTTTCCCATTAACGTGGACGAAGCAGACGGTTGGTGCAACGAAAGATCCGTCCGTTGTTTAAGACAACCTCACGCCGCCAGCTCCGGCACACTCGCCCTTGTTCTTCATTACCAGTTCTGTAAAAACAAGTCGGAAGGAAACGTAAATCGTCGCGTTGAACCGTATTTCCGGAAAGCACCGGTAGTCGATCGAAATGAAACTTGGCGAGTATCTCGAAAAGAACGATGAACCTAAAATATGAAAAGATTTGACAACAGAATACAGAGTATTCTATGTAACTGAATTATCAAGCTATAGGCCTAAAATAGTAGAAGATCGAAAAAAATATCGTTAGCCAAAATTACTGTAAATAACTCCAAATGTATGTGCAATGTAAAGTGAAGTTGTTTCAAAGACTTTAAAGTCACCGCTATCTTTTTTTAAAGAATCGCAATAATTTTTTTTAACGGAACTATTAATCTTGATTGCTATTAGATGCTGCGTTCGAAAATTGCTGCAAATACAGGTCAGGTATATAATTGAGAGATACGTGTATATATTGTAATCAGCTCAAAAACTCTGAAAACGCTGAATGACCGAAAAGAACACCAATTCCTTTTTAATAGAACGATATCGGTGTTGGTTTAACTGGTTATACTTCAGATTCATCGTTACTTGTTACATACATATCTGCCAAATTTCATCTCGATTTGTCACCGATTTCAGAATATAGGTATATTCGAAAGGATATGCGCGCGAATCACCGGCTCGAACAAAGAGACAAAGAGACTCACTTGTTCCCATTTCGCAGTTGTGAACGTCCAGAGCACATTGGGTACCGAACGTCCTCGGCTTAAAGTTAGCGTCGCTCGGATCATGGACGCAAATCGGATCGTACGCAGTTCCACATTCTTTCGCGCAATCCTTCTTAGTCCTTTTCGCCTCTTTGGCCGCCTCTTTAGCTGCCTTTACGTCCTTGGATGCGGTCGCGGTCTCCTTGATCTCCTTAGGCTCTTTGGCCCGTTTCGTCGACATGGTGGTCGTATCCGTGGGCACGGCGCTCGCCTCCTCGATAAAAGCGAGGGCGCATACGACAACCAATGCTAAGTCGCGAAATTATGCGACGACCAACATACGATTATCGAATTGTGAACAATGGAGAAAAACGAAAAAACGTTCGCGATCGATTTGCTTCGACCCGCAGAGTGTGACATTTCAACGATAGCAAAGCAAAATTATTCATTTCTTTTACTACCTTAATTATTGATCTCATTAACCCAAGGAATTATTAATATTTCGCTTAAAGTCTATCGAACTAAGAAACCTTCGTCGATTTTATATGCTTTCCTTTAACACGTTGACGCTGGCGCCGATATTCATGGTTTTCTCCGTGGGACGGCGCCCGAATTCACTGTATGCTTCGTGGGATGGCGGTGGGTCACATTGGACTGTTCGACACGAACGCAATTTTTCAAGTTTGACTTCAATTTATAGCAAAATTACAAAAGCTATACGGTTCCTGTTGGATTCAATAAATTCCGTGGACTTCAACTAATACATTTATATACAATAGTTTGTCAATATCAGTTTGCATATATCTATAAATGTTAAGTAAAGCTGGCGGGACCAACTTTGGCCCTAATTTTGTTGTACTCTTTTCAATTTTTCTCAAAAAGTAGAGGTCTAACGCTAATTCTGACAAACGCACGCAATTCTGTGAACATTTTTCTATAAGAAACGTTCATAGCGCGAATCATCCTACTATATTTGTTTGCGCAGAACCATAAAATGGTATAGAAAAATTGTAATGGAATTAATATGTGGAACTTGCCTCGTAAATGCGTGGTATGTACATAGAAAATGGGGTACTAAAAGTATTAAAATTTTAAAATTTCGTGAAGAAATTATTTATCACCTTTTAAATATAGTGAATCCCCACAGAGAAAAAATTACAAGTGAAAATGAAGTACCGCCCTAAAGACGATCACATTTTCTGCAGTCGTACCAAGGGCCAGCGAGCAAGACGGAACGGCGATGTAAAGAAAGATGTAAACGCATTTCTAGAATAAAAGGTAGAGAGTATGCCGCGAAAAGAACCAAAAAAGTAACAACATATTATGATCGTTGTAAAAACCTGCCGGCACTCTGCCTAACTTGTTTTAAAAGATTGCATGAAGAAAGGAAATAATTATGTTAAGTTTATAATATTGAATTATTATGTTTTTACTATTGTATGTCCACTTATAATGTTGAGATAAAATAATATAAACCTATTTTATAGTACCTATTTTGTGAAATACATGTGTGACCCACCGCCGCCCCTCGGGGCAGGCATGTCTGACTCGCCGGTGGGTCGCGCCGCCTCACGGAACAGACGCGTTTGACCCACCGGTGGGTCGCGCTGGCGTCAACGTGTTAATGTGAAATAGAATAACAATAAAAATAAACGTATAATAAACTTCCAAGATCGATCAGTAATTTTTAAAAAGATGTTTTGACTGTGATTCGCGTGGTACGCAGTGAACGTATTAAATAATCGACATCATTTTCCTCCTTCGCACATTATCAAAACCATGTCTGGTCGAGATATCGTCTTACTTCTCAGACTATTTTTCTCGGTCTGTTACTCACCTAATAAAACGATGGACTTCATGACTTCGTAATGGCTGTGTGAAATTCTGTATGATTAATCTTCTTTGACTTGAACGACAGGCGATACTGTACTCATCTGTCAAGACTAAACGACTGAAACGTTGTCGCCTGTAGCGGTCGCGTTTATAAACGAACACACCCCCACCGCGCTCTCCGCTCCGGAAAAATCGAGAAGACCGAGAGGATCACGTAACGGCAATCTTCAAAATTACTCGCGCCTCCGCTCTTTACCGACGAAATTGCTAAGTGTCGCGATTTCGCTGGAAATGGAACAAAACGAGTGGAAAGAAACGAAAGTATATCTGCGACGTGTGTCCAATGTCGATGATATACGTATATTTATTCAACGAGAAGACAACGAGCGAGTCACGTAGATCTCGTAATACACATCATATAGGTACATGCATGTACAGTCGGAGAGAAAAATAAGAGTGGATAGGTAGAGGAAACAGGTACATATGAACGAAGTTTAATCGAACTACATGCTACATTAGTATTATACTTAAGCTTTATTCGTTGATAGACTGCGGATATTCATGCAAATTCATATTTTTACGAATACAATTAAAAAACATGGATATAAAATTGTTTCGTCTATCGACCAGTTAGCTGTTTCGACCTCTTTGAAAAGTGTGTACTTAAAATATGTGGCAAAAAGTAAGCGGTGACGAGTATACTCGTCAAGCAAAGAGTATGCGTGACTATTATAATATGGAATTAAATTGCAATGAAACGACTGTTGTATTTTTTAATTTTATTGCTGATGGAACTCGTCAATATTATTACCATTTCTTCGCGACGAGTATATTCGTCAAGAACAGCTGACTAGTTAAATATGAGAAAGGCTACTATAATTTAAATATCTATATATATTTTTGCATATGGTGTGCATACACAACGTGTATCTTCGCATCTGAAAATTTTCTACGAATGCGTGAAAATCCGCAGTCTATTTATTATATATCCTTATAGTACATACATACGTTTAATAAATAATGGAAATTAATATTTACACGCTTGTGCGGCAACAAGCCGTATTTAACGAGACTTGATCGATACCTGTCCACTTATTTTTATCCTCGACTGTACTAATAGCTAGGTAACGCATAAATACGCGACATGAGCAATGTGATCATGAATGAATCACTAAGTGCGGTCGAACCGAAAGATTTCCATAAGTAAGGACGAATCAACAAACAGCTAATAGGCTAAGACTTGATTTGAAGGCGCCGCGTTTCCTCCATAATATAATTCTGCAATAATTGCTCATAATCGGGCCACGATTGGTCGTTTTTGAAGGCTCTACGAACTTGGCACTCGAGCGTGGAGCATTCACTGGAGCGAGATTCGTTCGTGATCTCGTGTTGTTTCCATGCCTCGTCTACCACCAAGGTCAAGAGATTTAGTCTATCCCACACTTTCCAGTTAGCTAAAAGAATAAAACGTCGTTAGCATTGAAATCGATTTTAACGCGTTTGGTAAAGCCACGTTACGTAAAGCAATTTATGGTCAACAGACCAAGTCGATTAATTTTAAATCATTCTGCTTAAAACTTTACACCCAAGTTTCACTTTCTTTTTACCGATATTCTATCATTCACAATGCGATTAGTACGAAGAATATCAACGTATCGAGAATTTGTATTATTCGTGTGATCCCCCTTACTTGGCATACTGGTCGGCTATCGAATATTCCTATCGGCATTATCTTTGTAACGTGCTTGAAAGTACACAGCATCAATTTTATCCGATCGATTACCACTCATGATATACGATCGCGACTTGTCAAATATGCAAAATTTATTAAATTTACTTCTTAATAGCAGGCACATTATACATATTCAACCTACCGATAGTACATAAAATACTAAATGACACTATCATGTGTTTGTTGTACTGTATCTTTCGAAGTTAAATACGTCAGCATCGTTCAGAAAAGGTGGTGGTGTACTATATTAGGAAACTCACCGTACGTCCTCTAGCCAATGCGCTAAGCGCATAAAAGTAGCTGATAAATTTTATGATTCGATAGAAATTTTTTAATCTTTTCGCAATCCTTCTTTGGCTATAATATTAACAGGACATTGTCATCCTCGAACAACTTGCAATTGTATGCTAAAGGATTATATGCCCGTGAATAATAATAATGATAATAGTGATCTATATGTGTAGCTCACGAATGTTTTTGGAAGAATTTTTATGACTAAGTACCTATATCGTACAATTGTATAGATGTAATTTTGAAATTTTATTACTATTGGTAACGAGATATCACTTATATCGCATAATCATATCGATAAGGTCGGTAACGAATGTAGAAACGTATGTATAAATGGCAAGATATTTATCAAAAGCATAAGCACTGTTCGCAAAAACGTTGGGAAAGATTTAAAAAATGATTATGCGCCGGACGTACACGAATAAGCAATTTTTTGTAAGTCGTTTTACACAGCTTCATTAATATTGCGCATGCACAATTAATTTGAAGTAACTCGAAACCAATCAGTCCACCAAGAATTTCCCGTTCTAAATATACGTTCTAAATGTAAATCTGAAGAAGGAACATTACCGTTTCGCAAACTACGGCCTTCGTCTTCATCGTCATCGTCATCGTTGTTACTCTGCATATTCACCTTCTTGATCGTCTTTTTAATCTCCAGTTTGGGGATGAAAAGCAGCAGACAGATAACAGCGATAAACTTAACTATCATTTTGAAAATAACCAATTTCAAAAGTATCTTGGCCACGGTGAAGGCGTTGAGCTTGAGGGCAAAAGGCCAAGAGAAATCGATAGATGGAAAACCAAGATGCACCGATTCGGTCATTCCATGTGGGACTCCGTACGCTGCAATGTGCATCGTGTATTACTATTTTAAATCATAGAGGAAGGAAACGTGACAAACTTAATGGGAGTCGCAAACGATCAATCATATGAAAAATAACGTCCGTACACTATTGTACCTAGTATATAAATTGAGAAAAATAGTGGAAAACCACTGGAAATAAAAAGTACAAGGATACATTTAATCGACAAAGCAGAAATACGTAGTAACAGATAAACAAGGCAATGTGGCAATAAATATAGAATGTGGTGCACTACAAATGCACGTTCATTACCGTCGCAACGAAACTGAATTAACATGACTGCGTACATCGAAAAAGTATTTAGACACGCAAGCATGCAAATAGCCTGGATATCGTTCAATCTCGATATCTATATTCAGTGGAGCTATCTTTAAAACTTATATGTTTAATATGGCATTCATGCCGTATACCGCAACTTCCATCATTGATTGTATCATAATGCTAATACAGTTTCTGAACGTTCGATATAACACGCGCACACATACAATATGCGCATAAACAGTTTCAATAGCTTCCGGAGCAAAAAATATTGAAATTACCGCCCGTCTCGATCCTTA
Organism: Bombus campestris; assembly: GCA_905333015.3. Classification (NCBI taxonomy): domain Eukaryota; kingdom Metazoa; phylum Arthropoda; class Insecta; order Hymenoptera; family Apidae; genus Bombus; species Bombus campestris. The sequence goes on from HG995135.1 coordinate 11,272,923, forward strand.
TCGATTTTTTGCCAATGATATTGATCGTGCGCAATCCTCTGAAAATAGAACGTACGCGAAAATAATACGATACCTCGAGTCTCACCTTGCTGTGGCTGAGCCGGATACGCACCAACGGACGTGTATTCTCCTCCATAGGAAGATTGGTCGTGATAAGGTGGTCCGTATGTTTCACGCGGTGGTCCGTAAGTTTCACGCGGTGGTCCGTATGTTTCGCGCGGTGGTTGCGATCGAGGAGGTCCGTAAGAATTTTTGAGGCCTGAGAAGACACTGGACGATCGTGTCGGCAAGGAATACGAATCGCTTGGTACCATGGAGAAGGAATCTCTGTCCGAGCTGGTTTGGAACGATATCTCGGACCTCTTTCCTGCATAGACTGGTCCCACCGATTGTTCCTTTCTTCGTTGAATAGAGCTGCTTGCCGTTGCATCCACTGCAACTATTCCTTCGCGAGGATCCGTGCTAGTTCGAGAATGTCTTAATGCGTCCAAATAGCTGTCCTTGCCACGAGTAAATGGACCGCTATTTTTCCACTCAACACTTCTCGTCGATGGTTCTATTCCCAGCAGAGTCTCTCCTTCGGATCTCGCTTCCATTTTATCCTCGCGACTAATAGACGTCGGGATGGCTGCTTCATCGTTGGTGGTCGTAGTCGCGTTTTTGGAGATTTCGTGAGCGTTTGCGACTACGATCGTCAATGAAAATAACAGCCCAAAGACGCGAAAGATTCGCAAACTTTTTCCGTACTTCTCGATCATTGCTCGCTCTAGCAGAGTAAGCGGAGAAACAGAACTCGCGCGCGCGCGCGTACGTTTACAATAGAGTTGGAACTCTCGATGGAACGATCCTGGGGACTCGAAGTTTTCGAATGACGATAAACCAACGACCGAGGAAACGTGCACACGATTCCATCTTCTCCCCTCGAACGATAACACCGTCGTTGCATATTAAGCGCGTAACGGTGTTCAAGTTCTGTATTCGTGGTTCGTTTTCGCCTCGAACGCTCGAATTTGAATCGCCACCTCCGCCGCGTTACGGTGTCGCCTTTTCATGCTTCGCCCCGAAACGACGAATCGAAGGGAGCGAAAGAGAGAATAGGATAAGGCGTTCATCAATTGTTATGCATTTGGTGACGTTTTCATAACGGTGTTGCGATTCATCGAACCTCCTACGATCCACTGGCACACTTGTTGCCACACGTCGTACGGAAATCGGTCACGTTCCAATGCGTTCACTCGCGGAAAGGGAAATTCGCTGATCGATCGATTTGCTTCGAGCGTCCCTAGGCAACCAGAATAAACGCCTCGACGCGAGAGTCCTCCGACTTTTCTAATTTGTTAATGGCAAAGTCATGTCGCTTGTAAAAGTTCGATCATCGTAAGTAAGCAAAAACATTAGTCGAATGGAAAGGAATTTAACAATTTGAAGTTCGCACGGACATGCCCCTCGGTATTTTAATCGAGTGACGAATAATTTAGTAACTCGACGCGTGTAAATACTGAGAGTCTTTAGTCGAGTAGTTTTAGTAGAACGTGTGCAGTCGTTTAGTCGAGTGGCGAGTAAGAAAGTCGTGTGCCTGGTAATTTAGTAATTTAGTAGCCCGCTGTGTGTAGATACGAGAATTTAGTTGAGTAGTTTAGTAGAACGATTTAGTCGAGTAGATCTGTTTCGTTAAATTTTTTTTCTAGTCGATTAGGGTTGCCCCTCCACTCGCTACTAACCAAGGAGATTCGTAACTCAATTGTACTAACTCCGGACGCTTTGTATGCACTAAGTAGTAAATGACTATTCGTCACTCGTCGAGATTACTGGACGTGTCTGTTCTATTTTCATTAAAGGAAAATCGGTCGGTACCTACTAAAGCTAGCTTTTTTCTCTCGCTACGCTAAACGAGTGGTCGGTACTGGCCTTACCTTAATCTTCGCTTACAGTCTCAACCATTCGATTGTTAGCTACTTTCCATTTCTTTGTAGGTGGGCAAAGTTTGGAAACTGTCGCGATTTTGCGCTGATCGGAAAGAACACGATCGCGATGGCTTCTGGCATTTATGTCCGTTTCCACGACTTTGCGAGTGAAAAGGTACGAGTAGAACGATTCGCTGGTGGCGAGAGAGGAGACGGCGCGTGCTGTCTCGCGGGACTTTCGGTGAGTTCGCATCCTCTTCAGGTTTGGATCGAGTTACTATAATTTATGCCATTGTCCTAATGTATGTCCTAATAAATGAAATCGTGGAAGTGGGTGTATACACGTGAAATAAGCACCTGTGCATCTTGAGTTAGAGAACCAGCAAAGGAACTTTTACCCTTAGTGTAAAATCGCGGAAAGAAACGGACATCGAAAGAATATACCGACATGTCCGTACATTATACAATCACAGTATTATATCTTATTTTATATCATTTATCCTATTGGATCTTTATTAACTTTATCGGGCGCTTATGCAAGGTCGCGCCAATCTTCTCCGTAATTGAAAGGAAAGCCAACCCAAGGATCTCGATATTCGCTTATCCTACGATGCGAAGAATCGGTCAGTGCGCCGGAAGTCAAGAAGCGAATGGCTACTTGTGTTGCGTGTTCGCTGGCACCGAATACCTGCTCGGTCAAGCAACTTTCCCAGACTTTTGCCTGACGGTTTGGCAATGGAAAACCGGTGAACGACTGACAAAAATCAACGGAACGGATATGACGATGTTTGACATCGACCGCACGAGACTCGTGTGAGTAGAATCAGTAATATTTTTCAAAGATATGGTATTATTTATGATTGTTTCCTACGGTGCAAGTGAAAGGAGAACGAATTAAAAGAAGTGTTCTGTAATAAGTTTATTAAATTCTTCGATATTGACGCTATAATAATGTCTATTTAGTTTGGTATTTTCGTTTATACTTCAAGTATTCGTTCACACGTATGCATCTATACATTTAGAATACATAGAATAATGAAAATTCTGACATTTGTAAATCGATATATTGAAATATGTTTCTGTCAATTTGACGACTACAGCATAGATTTCTCAGATCTGCTGCTTACTAGTTGGAACAGGAAAATACTGTTGATGATATTATAGTCCAATCATGAACGAACCTAGCATGAGGTCTCTTAGTTATCGGAGAATTGCTGCAAACTACTCTGGTCCCGTTCGAGCTGGTTAATAGTACTGTTTGTCGTTCGCAACTCCTACAATTGATTAATTTTTATGCCCCTACGATCTTTACTCCTACGTGGCTATAATTCAAAATATCCTCTCGCGGATTCTGTTAATCGCCCGTGCAATTTCATCGACTCGTTTCGCACAGTATAAGACTTTTTCACAGATTCTACTAATAATGCGAGCAGAATTTTCATTTAAAAACTTTTGCACACCCTCTTCACCATCTCTAGCGAATTCACGCTCACAATTTTTTATATTCCAAAGTGTTGTAGCACCTTCAAACCATTTAACGCGTTCAAATTTCGAATCCATATCTGCAATTGTTTCGAAGAAAACAAATTGTAACGCTTCACGTGGTTCACCCTATGTATGTAATTAAGTGTAATAATACAGTATATTGGAATAAAACTATTTATCGATTTTCGGTAGATGCTCGACCGATTCGGCCCACCTGGTAGCACGATTTATGCCATCCACCGGCACGCTTTCAGTCTATCGTGTGTTGACTTGCTCGAATACCGTTCGACTCTTTCCGATGGAAGTCCACTCGAAGCGCACTGCAGTTTCCTGTTCCTGGTCCACGGACGGAACTTTGCTCTGTTGTGACGAAAGCGGCACCGTTTGGTCCGTCGATTTCGAGCAGCAAGCGGACCCTGGCGTTCGAACAATCGTCCGACCTCTTGACGAAGATGATAGAACGATTTCATCGCAAAGAAACCCCACGTTGGTGGGTCACGGCGATGGCATGTTGGTCGTCAATCGCGCGATGCGCGGTCGCGAGGTTCAAGCAACGGTAGGACGCGTGTAACTTGGACCAAGATACGCATATCGAGATCGTAAAAGAAGTCAGATGTTAAAAATAAGTCAGGTTGATAAAAATATAGGGGGCCGAAACCTCGACTAGAATAATGTATAAAAAAAGTATTGAGTCATTCGATAAGTTGTAGATAAGTCGTGCCAATTTTGAGAAGATGGTACCCCGCAGGGGGTAGCCATCCACATATTATTTAATAATAAAGTCGGAAAAATTTATCAAATGTCCAGCTAGACAAATTGTAAAGCATAAATTAAAAATTAAAACAAAATGTTGAAATGGTGTTCGTAACACCGTAATTTGGGAAGTAGGTTTAGTTTTGTTACGGTATGTACGTACCGCTTTACCCAATGATATTTGTCCATCGTTCCAATCATTTCAGGATAGCACAGCTCGGCACATGAACGAGGAATCAGGACAAAAATAAAAATTCGTGGACCACGTTCGCAGGTCACGTTCACACGTTTCCAGATCACGTTCGAGGGTCACGTTTACACGTTGCATAGTGCGGCATTTGAATGAGGATGCGGGACAAAGATCAAAAAATGCATATATACCGTGCAGACTAGCTGAAACTTGAAATCGGGCGATCCGACCTGGTCAGAAGTCTGTGTATCGAGAGTTTATTAGTATTTCCCCTATTTCTTGGCTCGGTTGAAATATCCTGAATATTTATTTCTTTGCATAATGGCGCACAATGATAATTTTAACATTTTCCACGCGATAATTGAATGCTAGAATTGATGGTGGTAAATGATCCACTACAAATGTTTAATTTACGATGTGGCTGTATCTTGGTCTGGATTATGCATTTGTGGTGTTCACCGGTCATTCACGGTCTATCTATCTGACGAACCATTGCCAGTTTTACAGGAAATTTTGGAAAGATCAAAACGGAGAATGGCGCCCGGCTTGGACGATTTCGCTACCGTCGTACCCGAGACACGCAGAAAGCAATCCAAGTCAAGATGGAATCTTAATGCTTGGGGAGGACGGCGATCTTTTTGAAATAATCGGTCTGCTGCATCATTGTCCCCCTCGCCTCGAGTTTCTACTACGAGATGACACGGGTTATGCAAATATAGCTGCGTTACATGGCCCATATTTAGGAGCTTTAGACCAAACTGGTCGTCTGGCGGTCATTGACGTTGCAACTGGTGAACTTGCCTCACCAACTATACAGTTAACACATCACGGCAAAGGTCGGTTCAAAACTGGAATCGAAAATAATTTATCAGACTGCGGGGTTTTTTTATGCAAATTCGCATTTTTTGGAATACACTTAAAAAAAAAAAAAAAAAAGTAGAATCTTGGTAGAGAATTATTTGAACTCTTCGACAATTTTAGTTAAGCAAAGTACACCGTACTCTCTATATTTGTAGGATTCGCGTTTAAGAGTAAAGTAACTCGGTTTGATAAACGATAATATCTCAAGCTGAATCTTTCGTCGTGTAGCCACATGCGTTCTCTGAATCGTTCTTCACTCCCTGCACGTTCTACATGTCGCAAATATTCGCTAGATCCTCGATAACGTATCATTCGTACCTTATCATTCAGATCGCTCACCCTACAAGCGTGTACAAAGATTCGTAGTTACTGTACATAGTGATTTTTATTTTGTGTATATTTATTTAGAACAATGGAACAGAGAACTATGATTATTTAACTACAACTATTTCTTAACACTTAGTCAACCGAACGGGGACACATCGCTACGACCGAACGGGGAGATCTCCCTTCTTGACTTTAGCAACGCGTTTTCTTTTTTGTTGTTACTATTATCAGCTATTGTTTGCCTTGAATTGTTCCCAATTAATTTCACCATTTTTTAGTGGTGTTAGAATTAATTAAAAAGTTACACTGTCAGTTGTGACTAAATAAAGTTATAATTAAACGATACCACACTGTAAAAAAATATTAAAATGCATTATGAATTTTTAATTTCACGTTCAAGTCGTGTTATTTATCTTTAGTTATCTTTAATGCTTTTAATTTTACCTATATTTTTGTATACTTTTAATTTGATATTTTGTATAAACAATGTGTGAAATCGTTAAATAAAATCATTACGGCAAAACATAATTAACCACTTAAATAATTTTTAGATTTCTTCGTTTTTTAAGTAGCAAATATTAGTCCTCGATACTTGGAAAAATGCGCGGTGCACAGCTTATAAGTTGGTTTGTCCGAGCGTGGTGAAAACGTATACCTCGCTGTGGCGCGTGCGGTTGACTGAGTGTTAATATATTTTAATGTATTATAACTAGAGCAACTAAATCGACATAGCTAATCAACTCTTAAGCACAACTCATAACTCTCAACAACGTCACCCAACGACAGCAATCAACAAACAACAACCTTTTTCTCCACCAAAGCATTGCATGCACGTGTTTCACAGTCGTCCATAATGAAATATGATCAGGTACGCCTTTCCAAATACCCACTTTTCTAAAGGGCCACGGACATATCTCGCTGGACCTAATGACCCATGGCAATTTCTCATCCCTTCTGACCCGGTAGCACTTTCACTTTCTATCTGCATTGTAGTTTGTACTCTTTGCAAGTTGATCGTTTTTTTTTTTTTTTCAAATGATTATTGTTGAGGTTATTAGATGTATAAACAAAGGAATGCGTGGATAAATTGTAAAGTAAAAAATATATTTTAATACAGAAGTGTAAATACAAGTAGGAATATAATTTGAACTGCTCCAGATCCGCACGCTAGTATTGTTACCCCATGACTGAAAGCCCTGAAACCATCGTCGCCTGTCTATTGTTCATTGTCTGCCTTCGTCCCTGTCTTTTGTCTATACGCTGTCGATGGCTTCAGTGCTTGAGAAAACTAAAAGGACCAGATGTAGAGTTTTCTTAGAAGTGGTGACCATTTCAACAATTATTCTGCGATATTAAATATATTACATTTACTATACCATATTATATTTTTAATATTGCTATCACGTTTCTTTTTCTTTTTTTTTTCTCATATGCTTACGTAATCTGAAAGAAACCGGATCCGCTTAAACAACAGCTGCTCGATGCTACTACGCAATTGAAACAGAAATATCGCGGATTTTAACGCTTGTTTTTTCCGGGTTCTTTTCAATCTGACTGAGAGAATTACGAAATTGGCAAATAATAATCAGTGCTAATCACAGTTGCTGATTTCGTCTCGCATCCCGTGTTACCGATTCTGGTAAGCTGCAGCGTCACGGGAAACTGCCTTTTCATCGAATCGTATCCTACGATACCTGTCCGAAAGCATTGCGTTCATCTTCAACGAGAAGCTTTGGATCGCGTTAAATTTTCTAACAGAGGTCATTTGCTGGGCGTTGCTTCGTCTGAAATCGGACGGCTGTTCCTCTTATCGATGAACGTCGTCGAATTTGAAGAACGTGATTGTAGGATGTCAGCCAGCAAAGTCGCGGCCTGGTTGAATCTTGGGCGAAAGGTAACGTAAAACGTTGTGTAAAGCTCGAACCTATTTGATCGTCGAGTTACGTTAATTCCGTACTAGGTGATCGATTTTTTGATCTACGAAATGGACCAAGATCACGCGAAAGCGTTACTTCTAGTCACAAACATCGAATCGAGCGACTCTCGAGCTGGGGACGAGATCATCGTGTACTCGTGTCGACTCTTCGATCGAGATGTCTACGTCGAAAACGCGGATTGCTCGATAAAACTTTTGTCTTCCTTCGAGCACATCCACTACGGAAAAGAATCGAGCTACGAAATAATTGGTGTCCCATACCTCACGAAACAGTTGCATCGGCTAGAGTTAAAGGTAAAAAGGGAAAGGCGAACATTTCGAAATGTAAATGCATGTAAATAAAGTAAAATCGCGATATCTGACGTGCCAAACAGAATAAATACAGTAGAACAATATGAACAAATGTAATATTATCCATACTTCAGAATATGCGACTGTCAGTAACACGGTAAAAAAATAATATATGTGTAAAAGTCATAAGATGTATCTAAATAATAGTAAATAATAAATAAATAAACGTAAATAAATTACTTGGCAACTTTTGAGATGATGGAATGCGATAGTGAGAGGAAGAAACACTTGGGAATATTTACCAAAGAAATTTATTGTAATATAATCAAGGTGTACACTTAGCGTAGAACTCGCGATTATTAAATTAGCGATTCGCGATTACACGTTCGACTTCTGGTCGATGCGTTTTTGATTCGCGCTGTAAGTTCGGATGATGATTGCCTAAGATGCCGAGGAACTCCGAACAATTACTATGACTTGCCAATGATTGCTTCGGACCGATATGTAACGACTAACTTTCCGAGCCTTGGTTCGGAAAGTGAGGGAAATGGACGCCGTTGTTAATTGGTTAATTCTTGTGTTGGTGGTTGGAAAAGGATGCTAACTGCCCTTGAAAGAAAGTTGCTAGCGGGAAGCATCGTACGTGAGAAAAGCAGGTTTCTCGTATTTTCCCGTAGAAGGTGATAGGTTTAGAGACTGCTAAGAGAAAGACTGTTCGTCACTTTGGAGAACGTTGGCTAAATAAATCCTAAGATTTACTGCAGGTACTTAGGTTAGCTGAAAATATTCCGTGAGGACGTAAACTTTCTTTTATCCGTTACTCTATCGTTTCTATCATTTAGAAAAAGATTAACAAATAAATCAATCTTCGTAAAGATATCATTAACGCGTTCGTATGAATCAAACTGTACATATATAATAGGAAATTTGAAAAATGTACGTAAGGTAAAAAATCGAATCTACAGTTAGCATAGAGAATATATGAATCATTGAATCGATCCGCAGGAAGATTTCCATAACGCCTTACTCTCGGAAGCTCTACCATCGCTGCACCAAACCAGAAATATCATCATCGCCATTCATTACACGAAATTTGGCGAATCCTCAAGTCTGTTCACCTGCGGATTCGATGGACTAATCGTGTGGAGAGACTGCACCGAGCTTCGACGAGTATTCGCCCTGTTCGCCGCGCACCATCGTTCCGAAGGTGGTGGTCGACGCACAGTCCTCTTCGACAATGTGATCGTTTCTCTGGGTAGAAACGGGGACCTTGTTGCTAATAGATTGCCGAACCGGTTACTTCTTTGTCTTTCTGTTTGCTCTGTCCTTTTTGTTTATTGCTTCAACTAACCAAGCTGTTTTGCCACTATCAGGATGGTCGAACAGGAGGATAGTCGAGGTTCAAGGTCAACCGAAGCCTACTGTTGGATTACACTCGACGACCGCTTGAAAACGAGAAAAAGCAAGCAAGTGGATGCGACAGAGAACGAAGAGATGGAAGAGACGGAGACGTGGATGGATATGGTGATTCGCCAGCGGTCGATGGCCGAGGAGAAACAAGCTCTAGCGACTCGTCTCTCTCTTCTCGATGATTGGAACAAGCTGAAACGTCGGGTAAATAATTATTTATTACGTATCCTCCTTCTAACCAATGCATTTTATGCGATTGGCTTGTAATTACGGAAATGTAATACGACAGAACCTCGGTTTTTTTTTTCTTTTTTATACATATAAAAAAGAATTTATTTTGGATGGAAATGAGGTGGAGGATGCGTAAGATGTTATTAAAGTAGTCGGTGTTTAACTTCAACAGGTTTATTTCAATGACTAGTGTGCGTCGTTTCACAGGCCATGCGGCCAACAGATGCGCTTCAACCTTGAAACTTACTTTACGGCCATAGCCATTACAATCACCTCACTAAATCAGTGTTCTTTTCTTTTTGTTTTTGTTTTACAATAGTTGTCAGAGGTAGATTTTACATGCCAGGCTTATTCTATTGACTTATCTATGACCTGCCTCGAATCGCTCAGAAAAGCGGACTTTCCTGTCCCCGCGCATGATATAACTATTTTTTGAATTTTCTTCGCTTCGAATTGCCCGTCCCATTGTTTTGGTTTTCGGGTTGGATTAACGCGTCGCGGAGATCGGCGATATTTTCGTAATATCGCTGGTACTCGATGTCTTCGGGTACTACAAAAACTGGTTTCAATCTGTCTATGGAAACTGTTGTGTTTTTGTTGTTCATTTTTATTGTAAAATTTTTATCTCCCCCTTGTATCGCCTTATATGACCCGTCGTAAGGGGCCATATAATCACTGACCCCCACGCAGCGAAAACACAGCGCATATAATCGCGAACTATTAGATTGTCCGAAGAGTTTCTTACATTTTATGAGGAAATAATAGACACATATTTTTTGTTTTATACTATTTTGTCGAATTAAGTACGATCCATTTTGTTCTGCTGAGATAAATACCGTGACATTTCACAAACTTGGTTTCACGTTGTATGAAGGAGCACTGTTGTAAAAAACACGTTTGCGAAAGAAAGACACTTTTCGGACAACCTAATACTTACAATGTACACCGCAGTTAAACGATTTAGACAAACCGTGGAAGGGAGAAATTTTGTGATTTATACAGACCACAAACCACTCACGTACGCGTTTAATCAGAGCCTCGATAAGTTTTCGCCGCGTCAATGTAGACATCTCGACTATATCGGTCAATTTACGACTGACATACGATACATCAAAGGGCAAGACAATAATGTAACAGACGCTTTATCCCGGATCGAAGCGATAAAGAAATCCGAAGACCACGTTACAATTAAAAAAGATACGTTTTCCTGATCACGACGTGGACATGTATTGCGATGTATCAGCTGACACCGTACAACCGTATGTACCGAAATTTTTGCGCGCAGCGTATTCCATTCGCTGCACGGAATTTCTCATCCTGGGATACACCCTACGCAAAATCTGGTGAGACGCGTTTCGTCTGGCCATCGATAAGTAAGGACTGTCAAACACCCGATGTCGAAGCCAATTCGAACACATACACATAGACATTATCAAGATGCAATAATAACAAGGATACCGATATTAACTAACGTGTATGAACCGTTTCTCGCCTCGTTGGCCCAAAGCAATCCCCATAGCCGATATGGAAGCGTCAACCATTGCTTCAGCTCCTTTCTACGTGGATAGCTCGTTCTGCTATACCCTTGAGAATAACACCCTACACGTCCTGCACCTCAAATTTGTGAGCCTGACGTGATACGAAGTGAGAGAAGGTGCATGTGTAGCGCGACTTAAACAGTGCTCTTGCGAATCAACAATTTTCAGAATGACTAGCACCAACGGGGCTAAGCACGCGACGATCGCGTACGACAGCGTAGACGCGGTGCACAAGGTACCCAGGACCTTGCTACCTGGATTAGTTAAGCCTGCAGGGGCTGTCAGAGAGATAGCTGAATGTAAAAGGTGCCAAAGGTACGGCCATACACAGAAATATTGCAACCATAATTACCGCTGCGTTAAATGTGCAGGTATTCGTCCCACAGATCAGTGCACTAAACCTTCAGAAATTCCCGCGAAGTGCATCCTCTGTCAAGGAGAGCATCCTGCGAACTATAGAGGTTGCACAGCCTACAAGACCTTCTGTAAAACTAAGTACCCCAAACCCCGAGTTAAGGACCTAACCAACCAAATACTTAGTCCACAAAAATTCACTACTCCTCCAATCTCTTACGCACAGATAATTCAAGGAAATTAAAGCAGACCGAAAATCTATAGTGATCAATCACAAAATAGTGTTCCCAATTCACAAAACATGGATAACTTCAATATGCTTGAAAAATTAATCGCGAAACAAACAGAGCAAATTAATAACTTGCTATCGTTGTTTACAATCATCGTGGACAAATTAACACGCTCAGACGTAAAATAAAACCAATACGCATAGCTCTTTGGAATGCTGACGGTCTAGCTCAGCAGAAACACGAACTAGAACTCATTCTAAAACAACAAAAAATTGACGTAATGCTTATATCTGAAACTCACTTTACCGATAAAAATTACCTGAAAATAAATGGCTATAACTTTTACCATACCCAACGTTCCAATGGAAAGACTCACAGCGGCACCAGAATTATCATCAAGACCAGCATAAAACACTATGAGCTTCCATCATTCCAGAAGGACTACCTCCAAGCTACAAACGTAGCTGTAGAAGATTGGCATGGTCCAATCACCACATCAGCAGTATATTGTTCTCCTAGACATTCTATTTACAAAGAAGACTTCGATAAATTCCTCGAAGACCTGGGCAATAGATTCATAGCTGGAGGAGACTATAACGCCAAACATACCCAATGGGGCAGCAGATATACTGCTGAAGCGGTGATTGTACCATGGCAGTCTTCTATCGCTACGTTTGTTGCTTGGAGGTAGTCTTTCTGGAACGATGGAAGTTCGTAATGCTTAATGCTGGATTTGATAATGATTCCGGTGCCGTCGTGGGTCTTTCCACTGGGATGTTGGGTATGATAGAAATTATAACCGTTTACTTTCAAATAATTTTTGTCGGTGAAGTGGGTTTCAGATACGAGCATTACATCGATTTGCTGTTGTTTTAGGAAGAGCTCTAGTTCGATTTTGTGTTGAGCTAGACCGTTGGCATTCCAAAGAGCTATGCGTCTTGGTTTTATTTTACGTCGGGGCGTATTATTTTATCCATGATCAGTGTTAATAGCGATAGCAGGTTGTTTATTTGTTCGGATTGTTTTTCTATTAATTTTTCAAGTCTGTTAAAGTTGAAGTTTTCCGTGTCTTGTGAACCGGGAGCTCTAATTTGTGGTCGAGTATTTTGGGTTATCGGTCTGCTTTGTTCTCCTTGAACTGCCTGTGCATAGGATATTGAAGGAGTAGATAGTTTTTGTAGGCTGGGTGTTGGAATCGTGAGGCTCTTAGCTCTGGGTTTGGGGTACTTGTTGTTATATAAGGTCTTGTAGGCAGGGCATCCTTTGTAGTTTGCAGAGTGATCTCCTTGACAGTGGGTACATTTCGCAGGAGTTTCTGCTGATTTAGTGCATTGATCTGTAGAATAAGGACCTGCATATGGAACGCAGCAGTAATTGCGATTGCAATATTTTTACGTGTGGCCGTATCTCTGGCACCTTTTACACTGAACTATCTCTTTTTTTGTAAAAGGTGGTTCGAATTTTATTACCGAGTTCATTAATCGGTTGATGTTATAGATTTCTTTGTTGTTTGGATTTTGCTTTAAATCAACAAAGAATAAAGATAGTGGGTTTTTTGTGATTCTGTGTCGTATATTACTGATATTGGTAACTTCGTGGCCAAGATTTTGGAGTTCGTATTTCAGTTCGTCTAAGTTAGCAGAGTGGTGAATGTTGCGTAGTACCACTCAGAAGGGTCTTTCTTGTTTTAGTTGATAAGTCTGGAATTTGGCATTCAGGGTTTTTAGTTGTTTTGTTATTTTTCTACAGGAGCCTGGATTAGTTGGCAGTATTTTAACCTGATTGTTTTTGGTTTTTAATTGATAATCTTCTTTGTTGATATCTTTCTCGATGGACTTTATCATAGTTTGGATGTCAATAATATCATCAATAAAGATTGGTGGAGGAGGAGGATTTTTTTGTGTGTGTTGAATTGTTGGTGTTTCAACTATGTCTATTGAATTGTCTGTAGATTCTAATATTGCGAATCTGTTGTGAGTGGTAATGTGTCTTGATGTCAGTTCGTTCTGATTAGTGTTTGCATCTTTTTGGATTGAATCAAGCTTGCGTTTTTTGATGCAGTTGGTGTGGTTTTGAAGGTGGATGATATTATCATTATTGTTTTGCCACGGAGGAGGTAGAACGGTACGGTTGTGGTTTTGTTCGTGAGGACTTGTTATAGTTACTCGGACCATCTTCGAGCTAGTTAATTCAAATTGAAATAACTAGTCGAGAGGCTAAGATTTGTTAGAGATTGGGAAAGATGGATTTTCCACGAGTGGTTTATAAAAACACTTGGTTTGTTTCTGATTTTCATTCACTTTCGACAGAGGGTCGTTACTTATTGTGAACTTTACTGGGCACTAGACACACGTTTGCACGCTTCGGCAGTCGACATCGTAGATAAATCCAAACAACTGGAATCAAAACTAAAAAAATTCCACTGGCTCATTGACAGATGCTGCAACTTAAACATGCAGAGTAAAATAATGTTATATAAAGCCATATTAAAATCTGTTTGACCCTATGGGATCTAACTATGGAGAACAGCGAGTAATTCCAACATAAAAATTATTCAACGATTCCAATTAAAAACTCTTTAACAGATGCACCTTCATATGTTACCAACGAAACAATACATCGCGACCTTAAGATACCCACAGTTAAAGAAGAAATGTCCAAATTCGTAAACAAATGTAAGAGTTAACAACCACCAAAACCCATTAGTTACCCAATTACTGGACACGACGGATCAGATCCACAGAATAAAAAGACATTACCCTTTAGATTGAAGCATTAGTTTCAACTAGAGTCTAACATACTATAAACTCTTATAATCCAAGTTACAGTATCACACCAAAATAATTTACTCATAATTCTCAATGAGAATTGATTGTAAAAGTGTACAAAATAAAAAATATATATATATATATATGATGGCGTGGTCCTCATAAAAGAAAACTTTCTTCCGAGCTGGGGATGGAAAAAGCTGTAGACAATAAAACAATAAATTTTCCTCAAAGGCTCATGCGCTTTTGTTAAAACCCAGGGTTTATCCTTTTACGACATCCTAGCCTTGGGGACGTTTCGCAGGTCATGCGGCCAACACGTGCACTTCAACCCAGGAACTTACTTTACGGCCATGGCCGCTACAGAAACAAACGATTTAATTTTTTTTCTTTTCTTTTTTATTTTTAATTTGTACTTTACAATTTGTCCAGCTGTACATCTGAAAAATTTTTCTAACTTTATTGCTAAATAAAATGTTAATGGCTACTCCCAGCGGGATACCGTCAATATCTCAACAATTTATTTTTTTATTATTATTTAATTCGTACTTCACTATTTGTTCAGCTGGACATTCGCTAAATTATTCCTCAATAGTGTACCTATTTTATGTATGTATGTATAAACATCGGCCAAATATATAACATAAAATAAAATCTGCAACGTTTCCATATTACATTTTCACGCGACTATTTTCTTGTGACACCTGTAATCAGACCTTTATCGTCAAATTAACGCGATCCTCATAGATGCGTGCTTGGTGTCATTCTTTCTCAAATTTATCCTTGCTTAATGAAAAAGTGTTCAATTTTCGATGATGTATCTCGTCCTAAACGGCATAAACTAAAATGTAATGGAAGTTTCTTAATCCTCCATCCGTTTACCGAGTCATTTTCTACCAACAATTTTATGTAATTTTTCATTTTCGTCACATTCTTGTTTAAATTTTGTATTAAAATAACATGTAGCAATAAAGAACTATTGAATGTTGTTCTAGAAACTCTGGAAAGGTATCGAAGAATTTTGGGGGATTTTTTGAAACACAAAAAACCTAAAAAGATTGCGCTTAAATGATCCAGTATGTAGACGACATGGGTAAAAATAGGGTTGCAGATGGAGCGTTAATTTCATTTTATTTCACTTAGCCTCTTGCAAGTTTTCGTAGCTTCTAACTCGCACGAGGTATCAAAAATCTGTACAACAAGTGAAAGTTTCTTTCTTTCCTCGTAAATTTTTTTCTTGAAACAGGGGAGGTGGAATCAACAATCCCCTCTTCCTGGTTTGAACAATACAAGGTCAGCAGTGTCTCGTATTATCGGAAAGCAATTAGGGCTTGTGTATGTCTTCCTGTGTCGCAAAAATCACAAAGTGGTAATTAACGATGAGTCATAACAAAGAGAAACCTGACAACGATAATTTTGAGAGAACGCCGTTTTTCTGATGACAGGTAAAGACATTGCTCGACTCGAACGAAATGGAACCACCAAACGCTCGACTGCCGATTTCTGCGTTCGATCTCGATCAACGTGGTAGAGAGCTCGCATTAGCAGCGGCCAGATCAACGGAAATCGAATTGACGAAGAACGCTGAGGAAAAAATCTCGCGCCTGAATCAATCGATACTCTACTTGCACAAACGATTTCTAGATCCCTTGATCGTCCGACCGAGGAGCATCTTTTCCTTGTTCGGTAAATCGAAGGTCACCAATTATCCTCTCGATAAATTCGTACCTCGGGAGAAGACGCTTACTCCGTCTTGGTGTCAATTTTCGAGAAGAATGAGAGAACTCGTGTCTAGGTAATTATTATTGTCTTCCACTGTTGAAAGAATTGTTTTTTAACTGGGATAATTATTGATAAGATGTCGCATTGGCAGAGATATTATTTAAAAACCGAAAGGAAGACAACAGATCTATTAGTCTTATGCAGGATAATTTTCTCGTTAATTGACTCGAAGATTTATATATGTATATACATACAGTGACTCGCGAAAGTGTTCGAACGCTTACATATGCAAACTTTAATGACCGAAATAATGTACATTAAAGTAATTTGCTTAGACAAGCAGATGTCAATAGGAAGATGGAAGTCTTAAGATTATGTCAGTAAAATTTGAAAAGGATTCAACAACGTAGTTAGGAGTTATGATAGAAAAGTATTTGAACGCTACATATATTATTAAATTATTTAATATTAATATTTTGTTGGATCAACTTTAGCAGCAATAGCGTGTCTCAATCGACATTCCATAGTGTAAACCAATGATTTTGTAAAACTACATTCAACGGAGTTCCATATTTCTATGATTTTATCTTTTAATACCTGCTTTGAGATTATCTAAAATTTATTTCATATTTTTCCGATTTTAGCCTATAAACTTCCAATTGGATTTATGTGTGGACTTTGTGCTGGTATAATTAACATGTGTGCTGTGTTATATACGATCCATTCTTTCACAATTCTAACAGTATGCTTAGGATTAGTATGCTGGTATCATTATCTTGTTGGAAGTGGAAATCTTTCAATAATCCTAATTTATGGGCACTTTCTTCAGTCATTTTTCAAAATATTTAAATACTTATATTTATCAGATGTTCTATCAGTAAATATCAAATTTTCGGTGTCACTGACAGCCATGCACCCCCACACCATGACCGATCCACCTGCGTGTTTCACTGTTTAATGTAAACGTCGAATTTCCAATTCCGTATTTGGATTTCTCCACACATAATTTTGACCATCTGAGCCAAAAATGTTAAACTTTGACTCGTCCGAAAAGATGACTTTGTCCCAAAAAGAAATATCCTTATTAATATAGATTTTTGCAAAAGTCAATCTTTTTTTATGATTTACCGCATTAATATATGGCTTCTTTCGCGGTACTCTGCCATGAAAATCATTGTTTCGTAAGATCCGTCGATATAATTCCGGGTGAATTTCTTTATGAAACATATCAGCTGCCATACTTGCGAGTTGAGGAGCGGATGTAGTAGGATTTTTTTTTAATTCGCGAATAATAACTTTCTCCTCTCTTCCAGTCAATTTCTTTGGTCGACCTGATCGACCTTTGTATGTGTTCCCTCATTCTTTGACCTTTTTATGATATAATGTATTGTAGACTTACTTCTGTTCACAATTCCGGCAATCTCGTTATATGATTTACCATCCTCGTGTAATCGGAATATTATTTCTTTTTCACGCTTTTTTTTCCAGTCATATAACATTTACGCTGCGAAAACAATCCTGTGCTCAGGTGACCATAAATAATATTCCAATTCCAAACAAAGATTCAGTCAAATATCTGGGCATGATTCTAGACAGAAGAATGACATGGAAACGATACATCGTCGATAAATCCAAACAACTTAAATTAAAATTTAAAAAATTCTACTGGCTCATTGGCAGACGTTCCAACTTAAGCGTGCAGAGTAAAATAATGCTATATAAAGCCATATTAAAACCTGTTTGGACCTATGGAATCCAATTATGGGGAACAACGAGTAATTCTAACATGGAAATTATTGAACGATTCCAATTAAAAACTCCTTAATAGATGCACCTTCATATGTTACCAACGAAACAATACATTGTGACCTTAAGATACCTGCAGTTAACAACTACCAAAACCCCCATTGGTTACTTAATTTCTTGACACGACGGATCAGATCCGCAGGTCAAAAAGACATTACCCTTTAGATTTAAGCATTAGATTCAGCTAGAATCAAACATACGATAATCACTTATTATTCACGTTATAGTACCACGCCAGAATAATTTACTTATAATTCTCAATGAGAATTGATTGTTAAATTCTTCCAAATAAAAAAAAAAAAAATGCTTTCGTTTCACATTTTTTCGTATTCACTTTAGATACTATTGCGTACACTTTTACGTTACTGTTGCTGGAACGATATCCTAACATCAAGTGAACGTATTTAATATTTGTAATAATTTGTAATATTTGTAATAAATGTAATAATATTTTCATTTAGCAATGATGTTTACATTCGGTGCAAAGGAAAATGAAAAACTATTGACAGTGTTACAGCGTTCGAATATTTTTGTGAGATATGTACTTATCCTGAATGTTTCTAATAAATGTATCATAACTCCTGTCTGTATCATTGAATCGTTTTCAAATTTTACTAATGTAATCTTGAGACTTTCCAGTCACTATAGATACCAAATTGTTTTAATAAATTAATTTAGTACAGCTCATTTTATTAATTAAAATTTGTAAGTGTAAACGTTCGAATACTTTCGTGAGCCACTGTATGTACATACATTCTCGTTTGAAAATCTTAGGATATTTCTTAACTTTAATAAAAGTGTGACATTTGGCGTGAAGCTTAAATTGCAAGCATTTTTATTAACATTGTCGATATTACCAACGCATGTTTTCTTATCGTACGATATACATCAAGATAAACGGGTTATCAGGGCATAACACGTCCATAATTTTGTTCAGTGTTGCAGGAAATACAACGATCACCATAAGATTCTTGAACGAGGGTGTATATATATTTTTGATATACTAATCGATGATACTTTGCTTTAACTCCGTGTAATTGTAAAACTCGGTATAAAAGGCAGAAAGAGATAGTCTTGTATTCGTGTCTTTAGACACGATATTCATTTTTCAAATTGTGCTCATCTCGTCAATAATTATTTCAACGAGAGGAAATCGTCTGCCCGATTCATTCCAATATTTACGTATCGTATGCAGATTGGAGGGCGAAGAAAATTCACGAACGATCAACGTCGAGATCCCATGGTTTCGTTGCCACGGTTTTGTCGATGCGTTTGAGACGTGCATTATCGCGGATCACCAAGAGCGTGATTTAAAAGTAAAGTTCAACGAACTGTTTGAAAAGACACGATCAACAAAGCAAAGAGAGATACGAGCGGCGAACGAACGCTCCAAGGAAATGCGTCGGCTCGTTCTCGAGCTGAAGCGTGTGTTTCACGTGGACGCGAGTGCGAAACTCTTCGAACCTCCACAGTGGCATCCAACGGAAATAATCGAGGACGAATTCGAACGAGACGCGAAAACGATTGACGATGCACGATTAAATGAACCCGAAAGTAACAACGAGAATGAGAAGAAGTTAGTTGAAGACGAAGTAGAGATCGAAACGAAAGTCAATGATTTTCGTGAACAGATGCTCGACAGGATGATGGACGGTGTACTGGAAGTTGGGTAATCGCATTTTATCATACTGTTGATGATACACGATAATACAGTCGAAATATAAAATTGAGGAATTTTTTAAGAAAGGACCTGTATACGGTAAATGTATAGGTGGCAATTTGAAATATATAGATGGTATATTTTCTAGTCAAATAATAATATAATTACTCTGGAGTGTTTGCTTATTTTGTAAATATAAAAGGAATTATTGTTTAAGAGTGATTGTAATTACCGATTGAAACGTAATTAATATTAATTAATTAATATTAAAATAATAGACGTCTCTTGCCAAGACTTAATTTATCGTTTTCGTTTGTTACGTGCTCGATGTCACGGCGAGTCTTGAGTTTTGAACGCGACCTCGCCTGCCGTAGATTGGAACACAATGCAAAGAGAAGCATTCCGAAACCCGACTGTCTCATCAGGAAAGATGCAGCTAGTTATACAGAGGAGGACATTCGGGCAATCGAGTCGTACGAGAAGAAGATTCGCGCTAGAGAAGTCGATCGGCAGAAGTACAAGTCGATGCTAGAGGCCGAGATCGAAAGGATCAGTGGTATGACCAAAGAAACGTAACATTGTTGCTACCTCCAACTAGGTGACGATCGGTTAAATTGCAGCTGTTTGCTTGGGGTCGTGAACCTTAAACGATATTAACCCCTTGCCTTTTACGATTTAAGTTGCAACAGAACGTGCTGTAACAAACGGCAGGGCCGGCCAGACGTTGAGCCATTTCACGGTGTCCCTTTAAAATTAAACATTAGATTCAGCTAGCATCAAACATACAATAATCACCTCTTATACACGATATAGTACCACGCCAGAATAATTTACATATAATTCTCAATGAGAATTGAATGTAAAATTCTTCTAAATAAATAAAATTCACGGCGTGGCTTGAGCATTCGAAGTTGTGCAAATCGCACCGTTCTTTTAATGCGTAAGGTACAACTAATTTTATGTTGCAAGATGTTTGATAAATAATTTCTACCAACTGGTCATTGAACAAGAAAGATTTATTATCTTGAAGCGAATAATAAATAATATTTCAATAACATAAACGTAAGCGAGAGTTTTTAAACGTAAGTTTCTTTTTTTATTTATTTAATTTGTAAGTTACAATTTATCCACATAGACATTCGATAAATTTTTTCTAACTTTATTGCCAAGTAACATGTGTATGGCTACCCCTAAAGGAATATCATTTCAGAGTTTGTCTAATTTATTTCCTTAGTCTTCATTTTATGAAGCTTTTGCTCGTTACACCAACCAGCTGATTTGTGTTGACATTGACTCATTCCTAATATAACCATGGAGGTTAATTGTTGTTCCGGGTATTTTCGATTATAACGATTCCAGTTTATTTACGTCACTCATTGCTACTATTCCCCATACTGGTATTTCGTACGTCCAAATTCTTTTTAAAATTAGTTAAGTTCCAAATTCAACTAGTCTTTATTCTAATTTATGCATATTTATAACAAGTTAACTTATTACAAATAATTTAGCCATGTCACAGCGCCACGCCAGAAAGAATTACTAAAAATTCTCAATGCGAGAATTGATTGTAAATTTTATAAATAAATAAAAAAAAAAAATTAGTTAAGTGTAAGTCCTTTCTGGAAGAGCCTGATGTTTATATTGTAAGTGTCGGTCTAGGCGATGGGTTTCCGTTAATGTTTTCACAGATGAGAATCACTGTCTAATCCTGTAATTGTCGAACTGTCGTGGACGTTTCCTGAGTGGTAGCTATTTTTGCGTACCTGGCCGAGAGTGCATTAATGTCCCGTTAGCGACATTGTTCGATGGTTTTTCGTCGAATTTTCATTTCGAAATTTATGACACGTTGTTTATTAGTGAGCAGACCCGTCGAGTGCTTAAAGTACTAGTTAAGCCGCCAGGATGATTCAGATATTAGACTACAATGTAACAAATTCCAATTTCCTAAAAATACTAGACGCTGTCCCTGTCGTAAACTGAGGAATTCCGCATATTGTTGTATATCCTGAATAAATATAAATAGAAAGTTCCATTTCCTATTAACTAGAAAGTGTTATTACTTACTAGAAATGAATATATTTTGCCTTCCTGCACCTACAAATTTTTTATAAATGCGTAAATATCGGTAGTGTGGTAATAGAAAGTGACCTTGAGAATAGATAGATCGATATGAATCACCCATTGTCCATGTTTTAGGAGAATTCTCGAACAGTACAAAGTCTTTCGATGACGAATTGAACAACTTATGCAAAGAAAAGATACAAATCGAACGATCGATACTCTCACAGAGATTGACCAAAATGCAGGCGATCCTACAGCATCGAAAAATCGTTCGGAAAAGACAGCAGATACGGCGGATTATCGAGTTGGAACTTGTACCCGCGACGAAGGAGGCTGACACCCTTGCCGAAGAACGAGATTTGTTCGAGGCAAGTGTCGCGGAACTAAGAGTCAGCTATAAGAACGCGCGTAAACGAGATAAACAGCTGGAGACAAAGTTTCGATCGGAGTTTGCCGAATTAAAACCATCGGTACCGGAGCATCTGTTCCGACAATACCGCAAAAGACCGAGATTATTAACCACGCATGGACCCTGCGGTACGTCGGCTACGTTTCTCACTGAACTCGCTATTTGTATCATTGAACAGCGAAACTCTGACGTCTTGCCTCGAGAATGTTCAAGCTATCTTCGAGCTATGAATGAATTAGATAAGATACCGGAAGGACTGTCGAGCCGATTAGAGCCGAACTTTTGGCACCTTCTTTGTCGTCTCAGGAGACTCAAGATAGAAGCGGAGATTAAGGTAAAATCATGCTAGATGATATTATCTACATAGAAGTAAATATAGTATAATATATGAAGTTAGAATGCAGGGCAATGGCAAGGTCTTTTGAGTTATTTAACACGTTGAATGGCACACTAGTGTTACAGGGATTACTCGTGGCGCAAGGGTGAATTTTTTATTATGCAATACATATAATGTTGAAATATTACTTACAAGGAATATGTTACGGTGTAATATATTCATCATTAACTGATGGATGATGAAATTAAAAGAAAAAATGAATTTATCTCACTGAGGTCATTGGTGACCTCCGTGGCCCTGAAATGCGATTTCGTGCGATTATCAATTATCTTATATGCTTTCTTCGCGTTGCTACAATAGATAATTGTTCTATGTTCCTACGTCCCGGGACATAAAACCACACCATAAATACCATAAAGAACAATCTATCCCTCGATCATATTTATTCGGACCCGTAATTATCCTAAAAGACGTTACAAGTTTTAGCATTCTTTGCTTTAATGTTATGGTGGATGGTACTTATGATATTTATAGATGGTGTAGAGGATTATAATATAGAATAACATGAACTTGTTTCAACTCGTCAAATATATTTAAAAGAATTAAGTAAATTAATAAATATAAATACTGTCGAGAGACGCTTATACAAACGTATTGGCTAAAGACAGTGTATAATTGCGAGCTGATAACTCGTAGATATTAATCGATAATTCGTAGAAACTCGCATAATAACTGGTACTGTTAATAACTGATTCGTTCGACGGTTGCACGTAGCGGCGACATCGTTTTGCCCGGAGTTTATTTATTCTTACATTACGTTTGTCCTAACGACCTTGATACTTCCAGGTAAACCAACAATAGAATTTGAACTGTTCTATAATTCATGTGCCATTACAGTATGAAGGCCCTTAATTCCCATGAAATATCATTCAAGGCCAAACGTTTCTTAGAATTATTATTCATTAAAATACCGAGAAAGCGAATTTTTCCCATGTTTGATAGCCACTGGTGCTGGGCGCACACAATAGATATATACTTCATGTACGCATAAAACTATTTTTATATATTTTATACCGCATTAATTTGATCATACCATTATAGTAACGATGGTAATAATAAAAAATTTATAACTACTGACATTTGTTCAAATTATGTATTTCTACAAATCTTGGCGCGCAGATCCCCCCGCGGTGACCCCCCTGGCATTCAACGTGTTAAGCTTCAATATTTTAAAATACGACTTTAAACTTTGCAAGGAATGATCAAACTTGTTCTGAAGAAGTTAGCAAAGTTTTATATTGGGTCGCCGGAAAAGTTCGTTCCGATTTACATTTCGATTTGATATACATTTATTGAATCATAAAAATTTTTCAACGATTCCAATTAAAAACCCTAAGATCCTTAATAGATGCACCTTGGTATGTTACCAGTGAAACAATACATTGCGACCTTAAAATACTTACAGTTAATGAAGAAATATCCAAATTCAGTAATAGATATAACATAAGAGTTAACAACCACAAAAATCCATTAGTTAATTTATTAATTGACACGACGGATCAGATCCGCAGGCTAAAAAGACATTACCCTTTAGATTTAAACATTAGATTCAGCTAGTCTTTATTCTAAATTATGCATATTTATAATAAGTTAACTTATTACAAATAATTTAGCCATGTCACTGCGCTACGCCAGAAAAAATTACTAAAAATTCTCAATGCGAGGATTGATTGTAAATTTTATAAATAAATAAAAAAAAAAAAAAAGATTCAGCTAGAATCAAACATACGATAATCATTTATTCTTCATTTTATAGTACCACACCAGAATAATTTACTTATAATTTTCAACGAGAATTAATTGTAAAATTCTTCCAAATAAAAAAAAAGTCTTTCGCACGACTTGAATATTCCATCCTTCCAAAGTCTCTCAGGTTTTTCGGCGAAAA
The DNA here is from genome assembly GCA_905333015.3 of Bombus campestris. Taxonomy (NCBI): domain Eukaryota; kingdom Metazoa; phylum Arthropoda; class Insecta; order Hymenoptera; family Apidae; genus Bombus; species Bombus campestris. The sequence goes on from HG995135.1 coordinate 11,297,144, forward strand.
ACTTCTCAATATGATCTTTCATGTCGACTAAATTGCTTAAAAATTGGAACGAAGCTTCCGGGCGATCAAATATATCGAAATCATTGTGATTCGAAAGAACATGCCATGAAATATTAATTATTTAAACCTTATTCATTTTGTAACATTTCGTTGGCACTCTTTTTTCTTAGTTTATTTTGTTCACTAATCAATTCATTAATGTTATCATCCTCTTCTTATTTATATTAATTGATTGACATAATATCAATGGTACCAAAAATTGCAACCCTGCAGTATTTCTTCAAAAAGATTTGCCTGATACCGCATGCACAATAATGTATTCTGCCAGTCATGAATATTAAAAGATTTTCTAATATCTAATATATATTGAACGTTTTTCATTCTATTATAAATCTACAATATAAATAATTTATATAAATAATATAATAATATATAAAAATAAAGAATGATATTATATAATATAAAAAATTAATTGAAAGTACGTGTTAAAGTAATTCTCATTTTCAAGAAAACTCTACACCTTTTCTAGTTTCTCTTTTATTATTTAAAGGGTCTGTTAGCCTCATAGCCTTTGCCAGGGGGTACCATGTACAGATGGTGGGGGCAGGTCAGTTTTCGAAATCGTATAAATAGCCGGAGTCCTATGGCTTGGTATTCACATTATAAAGGGACAGTGTCAGTGCTTGACGTGTACTAACATACATTGTACTCTCTAAATTTCAATAGTGCTGATCAAAGTAAAATTGGAGTTAACCATTAATAAATTAGTTAGTGAAATTTCAAGATTTCTAATAGAATTCCAATATCTATCGTGATGTGTGACTAAAAATCATAACTCGTTCGAAGGTGAAAAGTTGCGCAATCGAGTTGGCGGAAGCAGACCAGAGCTTGGCATTCCTACGAAACGCATGCTGCATCAGCCGAGACAAAGTCGACCAATGTAAACAGAAGATAGAACGATTAGAAGACTGCATAATGAGCTTGCCGGAGGAGCAAGAGAACGCGTTATCTCTGAAAATGAGTCAAATCTCTATTCAACCGAATAGCGATCCAAACACTGATTGGGATGACAGTCTTGTGAGAGCGGAACAGCTAGCGATACGCGCGCATATACAGAGCATGATGGACAACCACGATAGAAGAATCGTCACGCGCCGAAATGAAGATGAAAGAATGTCGTATAAAATCTGGCGCTTTGAAGTAGAAAGGCAGAGGTTTCTCCATTTGCATAACTCCAAGGAAGACGTAGAGGTAATTAACGTAATAATCTGAGAAAGTTTAGAAATATCGTTGATAGACTGTAGACTTATGCATTTATAGAAAAAAGGGATGTTAAGAAATGGGCATTTTTCGACCTCCTTGTGAACGAAAAATTCTTGCACGGCATTTAACGGCATCTCTCAAGTAACAAAAAATTAATAGCATTATTATTATTTAAATTATTAGCATTATTCGAAATGCAGTGGGAATTTTTCTTCACATTTTGGTCCGTTTACATAATAACGATTCATCTATATCGACATAATTGTTTGGAAATTCTGCTGATAAATCAGTTTGTACCGTAAAATCACTTAAAGCTGTTTTTCATCGGATACTGTTTTCATTTCATACTTTGCACAGTAGCCCCCTTTGCTTTGCCACCCCTCTGTCTCTCCTTTCTTCTCAGCTAGCATTCCTTTCGCGCTCAGATTTCTTTCATCAATTTCTTTTACATGCTTTCCAGTATTCGGATGTCCCTTCTTTCCTCTTTCCAAAATCCATGTTCTCCATGTTATCATGCTTCACTTAAATTTACATAAATACTCACATTCTAATCATTACAGTTCACCTAGTCCCAATCAGCAGAATTCATGAACGTTTTTCCGCAAAGTTCATTAAATTTACTTTGGTTCTAAAAACTCAAATGCTTGTTGTTCGTGCACAGGGGAGCAGAGATCCTAACAGACCTTGCAAAATTTGTCAACAATCCAGAAGAAGAATGGACAAGAGTGACTACGATAAGGTAAATGAGCGTTTCGAAATAAATTTATCTTTTCGTGCATTGAGATGAAACAGAGAAAGACTAAGCATTTACGTTTCGTGTTACAGTGGAGTCGCGAGCAAATCAGACAAAATAGAACCAAGTTGGGGAAGATCGGACGAGAGATAGAAGTCTGGAAGCGAAGAAACATCGACGCCTCGACGAAGCTGAACGAATTGATCGCGGAGAAACAATCTCTGATTAACGGAACTGAAAATCTTCAGCGTTTACGTTTTAACCGTCCGCGAAACTTTCAACTGCAAACAATATCACAAACACCTGCAACCATTGATATATCAGATATAGCTGATATATCTGATATGTCAGATATATCTGACATATCTGATATTTCTGGTATATCTGATTTAGTTGAGGAAGGTAACGCAGCTGCGATAGCTGAGATAGCCGATATGGCTGAGAGGGCTGGGGGGATGGCTGTGATAACTGAGATAGCTAATAATACAAATGTATCACGTCCTGAGACTAGTTCAGAAGATAGACCAGTGCCAATTTATTCGGCTTGGTAATTGTAACTATTATTTGAAATATCTAATTTACAATCTTTGCTTCGATTCATTCAATTCATATCGTCTCACTCAATTTAGAGTGTTTAGTCGTCATTTCTATTTCATATGAAACTTCTGGCTAATGTACGTGCGTTTTTATGATCGTATTGAATGTATCAGAAATGATCTATCAAAATTATCGCGTTCAAGCCTAATTAATTTGCCGACATCACTGTATCTCTTCGATCGATAATATGCAAAACGCTTCAAGATTTTCTCAAACTCTGCCTATATAATTTATCAGGCGATATGAATATGAATGACAAACACGTAAACATAAGTAGTTTAAAAATTAATTACAAAATTAAAACAATTTCTATCAGTTAGTATTTGCGATTACTAATTTGTGGTTTTTATGAAGGGCAAAGGATTTTGATTTTGTAAGATAATATTTGTATAAATGATCTCAGCCTTTTATAAAACCAGTCATTTATAATTGTTAAAATTTTCGATTGTATGTGTAATATTTATACGGACAAACTTATGCCTTTGTAAAACCAACGATATTAAACTATTAAAATATACTTGTACCAATGATTACTACAAACATGCCTGTTACAATCTTTTGCATATCATGTGTAGTTTTTGCTTTTTTGTCGTCTTACAATTTTCTGCGGATAGATAAATATACACAGATTTGTTATGCTTCTAAAGTCAGGTCGAACCTCCCGGTAAGGTCACAGTTCCTGGAATTTCCCAATGCAAAACATATACCATGCCGGGCTTTTCCGTTTAACTTGTCCTCTTGGTCAAGGCAAAAAAGAATTTCCCGAGGATCGGCGATAACACGTCGACTGTTCCGCGATGATACAACGGGAACGATAATTTGAACAAAGAGCAAAGGTTAACCCGAGGTCACGCTGCAGGTTATACTATTATCGAAAGCAGATGTTTTCGCGTTTTCGTATCGATCAAACTCGATGCGTCTCGTCGCGAAAGGATGTAGAGACTCGGTGGGTCGTCGTAACCTTGACGCGAGGGGAATCACGCATTCATTCGAAAACATACCGCGTCGTAATCGACCAATCATTGTACATTGTTGACCGCAACTGCCAACTGTCCTCGACCGTCGTCGATTAGCTCGTAAACCGTGTCGCCTTGTAAGACATACGCTTCGCGAAAACAAGAAAAGCATGGATTTCATAGGGGTGGAGGAAACTGCAGGGGAATCAAACAGACACAGAGTGGGTAGCAATGAGCCGTTCAAATATCAACAGCGAGGCGGAGTTTTCCAAGATCACGGAGATTCGAAGCTTACAGCTGTTAGATCGATGTCTTGATATATTTCTTTTATTGACTCTTTATCGACTTTTAAAATTTTAATACGTTTGGAAAGTCTTGACAAATGTAGCTTAACACGTACAAGTTAAAATATAGATGGTTATATAAATGATTAATACTTACTTGTATTATCGGTTAAATTACATTACAGTAGGCTCATGGTTATTCGAAGTCGCTTTAACCGACCGCATCTTTGCTGAGATAAAAACAATGGAACAGAAAAGTCATTGACTTATCGTTCTTTCTCGTCCGATTAAACGCAACTTTAATCAATCTCGAAAGCTAAAAGATTCCGAATTCGACTCCGATGAGTTGTTAAAAGTCAAAAGTTTGCTTGCCAGAAACATGATGCAAAATCGAGTCGGCGAGTATTTCTCGTCACAGTCAAAGAAAATGCGATTGAACGGTTTCGACGATTATTTATTTTACGTTTATTTTTCATCCGCCTTGATGATGATACGAAATCTCTGGTTACTGGATCAGATGTGCTCCTCCTCGCTATGAGATGCAGATTCGAAGTGTTCGAAATCCCGTGGCTACCTGTGCGCACGAACTCGCGCTATGCAAATGTGCCCGCGAATATCCGCTTTGGCGAGGGGGAGAGAAAAAGGGAAGAAGAGAAACAGACGGAGAAAGAGAGAGAAAGTGTTATAGCAACGCCGCCATCATCTATCTTCGTCTCTGATTACTCCCTCCAGATCGCAGGTATTACGCGAGAACACAAGACGAGGAAAAAGGCGCTCCTCTATATAAACGGGCTGAGCAGGCTCTGAAAGCAACTCGTAGAATCTCGCAACAGTATATCGCGTCTTCAGTTTTTCTATTCAGTTGCGCATCTTTCTTACGTTCGATATTATATTCTCTTCTCTTGACGTTTTACTCGAGATAATTTGTGTACGCTAACGGCTATGATCTTTCGTCGTTCTGCCCTCGCGGCTTTCACGTTCCTCGCGAACGTGATACTTCTTACCACCGCTCATTCTTCTGAACGAATCTGTAAGTACGAGAATACGGTCGCAACATGTTCTAATCGACTCTCTTTCCTACGAATGAAACGCAAACATCCGGAAAGCAAAATACGTGCAACGTAGCTATATCTAATCGTATCTAAGTTAATTCGTATCTTGGAGAATATTATTAAAAAAGTAGAATCTCGGTGGAGTCTTGCTTTACCTGCCAAGTGTTACGGAAATCGCTTTGAACGTAACTAAAATAAGAAAAAGAAAAAATTCTATTTTTCCATATTACGTGCGTTCTGTGCAATTTTACGCTATCGAGTGCCTTACAGATGCATAAAAGTTCGCGGTATCCAAAAGAATTTATGTAAGTGCGGTAGACTCTCCTATAGCATTGTAAGTGCGTACGGATGTTTGCGAACTTCGTGTTAGAAAAATACATGTAATATGAAATAGAACAAGTATGCATCTTTTATCTTATTGGACGTCGGCTGTGTCTTCGTTTACAAAGTGGCAATTTCTTCTGATTAATTATTGTAGTTACAATATGCGTCCCGGAGGTGTATTGGAAAGAATGCGCGGACATGATCAAAGACTCGGCTGTTAAGGGAATTCCAATCTCGTGCATCTCTGGTCGCGATCGATACGAGTGCATCGAAAGGGTTGGTAAAAAGGAGGCCGATGTGGTAGCTGTCGATCCGGAAGATATGTACCTGGTGGCGAAAAACAACCACCTGCAGGAGAAAGCCGGCTACAATATCGTCGAACAGGTGAGAAAATTTTAGTTTATGACTTGTAAACGTACGACGAGAATTGATGGAGAATTCCTTTAATTTATTTTACGACGATAGTATATGTTAGTTTCGTAAACAATTTCTGTACAATATTTATTGCACATTTTAAATCGTTGTAGTATTTAATGAGTAAAGCAATTGTCTATTTCTTTCGTTATATTCATAAAGATATATTAGAATTTGCATAAAAATTCACAGTCTATTAATCTTCTATCGGAAAAATAGAACTGGAATTGGTAAAGTTGTAGGAAAGCCACCTCCCATCCAACTTCGAAGATTTTAAAATTATAGGCAAAACTCGCTGTAGCAATCCGAAAATTCTTTACGAATAAGAAAGTCGAATGTCGAGCTTTTACAAACGTATTTCGAAATCATCGGAATCAGGCAGCAGATAGTTTCTTCAAAATTTCACCTTGGAATTTGACATTTTGCATGCATCGCATCAGGTGAGAACAAAGGAGGAGCCACACGCGCCGTATCGGTACGAAGCTGTGGCCGTGATACACAAGGACCTGAACATCAACAACGTGCAAGGCTTGCGTGGATTAAAGTCCTGCCACACCGGTGTGGGCCGTAACGTTGGTTACAAAATTCCGATCACCAAACTCACTGACATGGGAGTACTGAACAATCTACACGATCCAGAATATTCAGCGCGCGAGAATGAGCTACGTGCATTGAGTTCTCTCTTCTCTAAGGGATGTTTGGTTGGCACCTGGTCTCCTGATCCAGCGATCAACCGCAGACTTAGTAAGTTTCTCCGACTACAGCGATAACGATAGCGTTAATACCCATTGTAACATAGAACCAATTCTATTGAAAGTCGCCATCTATCTAAAACTGTAGCTCAGCTCTCGCCGAAGCGACAAATTTTTCTTTTTTATTTTTAATTTGTGCTTTACAATTTATCCAGCTGAACATTTGGTCAATTTTTCTAAGAAACCGACAAATGAGGAACTTTCCATCGCATATACTGTCGCAGCTAGTTTCAAACAGTAACCAACGAGTATCATGGCGTATACATTTTTAGATTGATTTCGCATTTTTCTATCGATATAGTCATGACAGTCGTATCTCGTTACAGCATTAATGAAATTTCAGAAGATTTTGTGTAACATATCCATAATAAATACTCAAATACTTTCGTTACTCGTTGTACTTCGACGGTATGAACCTGATGTTGCGCACACGCATTGCATTGTTAAAGTGGTTACAAAAGATATCTGTACATATTTTTATTATTATTCTAGTGTTCTTTTTCTAATAGGCTCTTTATTTTCACGATATCGATTTTGTATACTTACATGAAAGTACTACTAAATGACACGAAATTTAGTCTACTTGAACCTAATTAAGCATTACATAAATGCTATAATTAATACAACTGTGTATACTTTTTGCAGTTATTGTATATTCATTCCTCGACTGACCACGTTTGCGTTCGATTTTTCAGAGGAAACCTATTCGAACATGTGCGCTCTTTGCGAAAAACCGGAAGTTTGCGACTACCCGGACATTTACTCTGGATACGAGGGCGCGTTGAGATGTCTCGCGCATAATGGTGGTGAGGTAGCCTGGACAAAGGTGATCTACGTGAAACGCTTCTTCGGCTTGCCAGTCGGTATGACACCTGCAGTCCCGACCTCGGAAAATCCTGCCGATTACCGATACTTCTGCCCGGACGGTACCAAAGTACCGATAGACGCAAACACGAAACCTTGCACCTGGGCTGCCAGACCTTGGCAAGGATACATGACCAACAACGCAGTGAATGACGTAGAAGCGGTTCAAAAGGTTCCTCTCTACTTTGTTTAATTTCCTCCTTCCTTTTTCTTTTCGTCTTTTCTTTCTTTTCCTTGCAGAAGAATATGTATATTACCAACTGATCAGTACTGATTCTGAGTGTTGTATTATTGGATTTTTATAATTGTAAATACTGCTGGGAGTTTAGTAATAATCAGTAATGACCAGTAGCGCATAATAGTATCCCTGGATCATATTTCTAAGTTATTAAAACTTGTAGCTCGTAGCTGAAACTTAGCAGTGGGATACCAAATCATTACCGGGGAAGTACTAGCAGTCGGTAATATCGGGTACTTCTTCGGTATTATTATATTTTTTAGTAGTTTTCAGTAGCTTTTTTCTGCTCTTTCTTACCTTTTTCTCCTTATAGAAAAAAATTACTGAGATCTACTGAGAAGTATAGTATTGAAAAACATTCAAAAGTACTCGCAACTACCAAGTACTTCCTCAGTAATGTTTTGGTCCGATCAATGAAATCTACCGCGACCAGTTTTAAGCTACCAGAACCTTCGATATTAATCGCAATACACTACTCAAAGTATTAGTATATTAGTGGCTAACCAGAAATATTTCTCTTCTTTTTCGTATTTTTAATTTTAACATTTGAACACATTGTCGATCATGCAGGAATTGACGGATCTTGGTAAACTAGGAGAGGAAGAAAAGGCAGCTTGGTGGAAAGACATCATGCTACTGGACGAAAAAACTTTAGCAGTCCCCGCGTCACCGGTATTGCCCGCGAACCACTTAAAAGACGCAAAATATCTTGATGTGATCGAAAGAAACTCTGGAGCTACAGACAAGAGTGCTCGATGGTGCGTCTGGTCCAAAAACGCTCTTGACAAGTGCAATACTCTTGCAAAAGCAGCGTACTCGAGGTAAATCACGTTCGTCCGTCTGCTCTTACAGGATAATTTATCGACTGATAATATCGATAAATTGGCAAATTGCGAGTCGTAGAATATCAACGTTGTTGATCTTCGAACTTTATAGTCTTCATCTGAAATAGGATAATTGGAGAATTTATCGTTGTTCATTTTCGTGTTTCATCAGAGACGTCAGGCCAAAGTTCGAGTGTCTGCTCGAAAAGAGTCAAGACGATTGCTTGAAAGCCATCAAGCTAGGTAACGCGGAATTATTGGTTCTCGAAGGAGGTTGGGCTTCTCATGCGATCAAAGACTTTAACGCGATCCCCATAATCGCGGAATCGTACGGCCCAGGTTCCACAGACCTCGGCGAGAGAGCAGCAGTGGCAGTTATCAAGAAATCTTCTTCGATAAACAAAATTGGTAAGAAATAAGAAGCGTTATTCCCGACTAATATCACGTTCGACCTTAAAAAGCGTCGTTTCTCAAAAATCTCTGTTTTATATACGCGGTATGAATGGAAAATATTATCCAATAAACAACTTAGTTTTTGAATATAATAATAGACAATATATATCATCGGACAATAGGTTAAAAGTAACAAGGTTATTCAATTTTGATACTTCACCATCATCACCGAATCGAATGAGAAATTTTTTAACGAATTAGGAATAACAGTGCTGTAATAATAATATAGTAATGTATCATGAATCATGATACGCGTATGAGATACGCATACAGGAGTAAACTATAGGAAAATATAATACACGTGACATAGTATCGATTTATGTAATAAGATAATCGGCTGTACACATTGTCGCTTGTAAATTGATTTCAGAGGATCTGAAGGGCAAGAAATCTTGTCATAGTGGATATAAGGGTAACTTTGCCGGTTGGACAGCACCGTCGCATGTATTGAAACATAAAAAGTTTATATCCTCGGAGGACGATCTAGCCAATTTCTTCACGGCATCGTGTGCCCCTGGAGCGCCAATCGAGTCGACACTGTGTCAACAATGCGTTGGAAACTCGGCGAGCAAAGACGATCGAATCCGAGAAGCGAGCAAATGCAAGCCAAATAACGAGGAAGCGTACAACGGCGGCAAGGGAGCTCTCGCGTAAGTCGATAAACTCCCAAACTGATTGATTGCAATCGCGAATAAACGTGCGTGCATAGAATACGTGTCATTTTAAAATTCATAATCTACACGAAATATCAAATATCAAATGTTTCTTCAAAAAAGAAAATATCCTAACGTTTTCGAGCGAGAGTGTCTTGGGTTGTAAATAAAATTCACCGTGGTAAAAACGCTAGAAATGTACAATTTTTCGCGCTGGTATGAACAAAATACATACGACGTCGCGCATAAAATTCCATTGCGAAATTAATATTTACGTCGTGAAATATTTACTACTACCGTCGCGATTTATAATTCCTATTTTTCACTTTTTCTTCTTTTTTCTGTCACATTTAGTTGCTTGTTAGAAGGCAAGGGAGACGTCGCATTCCTGCCATCGCCAGCTTTGTCGAGCGACGTCGATTCCTCAAAAATAGAGTTACTTTGCCCGAATGGTGGACGCGCTGCCATTAGCGAATGGCAGACATGCAACTTAGGACTGGAGCCACCAAGGCTGATCGTCAGCTCGGCTGCTAAAACCCCGAACGCTTTGGAAGAGCTCACTCATGGTATATTAGCCGCCAGTGGCCTGTACTCGAAGCGGCCCGATCTTCTGCACCTGTTCGGCACTTGGTCCGACCGATCGAATATCCTATTCAGGGTAATGAGCTTTCCTCCTCTGTTCTCCCAAAAATCAGCGATAATCTTTTTATGTAGAACTGGAAATTCTTTAAACTTAAATGTTTTATCTCGTAATTTTTTGTTCGCGTAATTTCTCCCATGACGAGTCAGAGTAGCGTGAAAACGACGTTTTTATAAAATCTGTATAAAAGCATGTGAAACGCAGCGCGCGAAAGAAAATGCGAGAGCTAAGAAACAAGCGCTAGAGTTTCGCACAATTTCACCCGTGTACTGCTGGCAAAACGTTTATGACACAATTGAGAGTACGTAGTTTTATGTAATACTTCTACGCTGCAGAAGAATCTAACCAACTTTGAACTTTGTCGATTTCAGAACGAAGCAAAGGGTCTCGTATCAGTGAACAAAACGTGGAACAAGTGGAACGATTGGCAACAAACGCAACAAACTTACGGCATAGCATGAAGCTTGACAGACACTGTTCCTCGTCGCAGGTTTCAAATGGACGCGACGCTGTATATTTAACGATACAATAAAATAGCACAGCAAATAATTCATTTTATTCGTTTTAACAACAATCTGCATTTCTCCTCTTTCTACCAGAAAGTTACAAATATGAAACGAAATCATAACACAAGATCATCCGAATCGAGAACAATGTAAAGCCGGAAGTTTGTCCTATGCCAATAGGCGAGGACCACGTATAACAAATAATAACAAGAATAAAATGAAGTAAATAAATAAACAATTAAATTTGAAGTATAATCAAAATGATTAAAAAGAATAATCAAAATGCGAATTAAAAATAAATAAAGATCAGTCTTACCAATAAAAATCAATTCTATGGATCGAAAATAGTTTCGGCGGCAGGTATCCTGGTAACCTGTTCCAGGAAATATTTCGATATCCGACCGTATCTGCTGCGAGTGTACTTTTTGTATACCACGTTGAAACTGTTCTGCGTGATTTCCGAATCCATCACGCGCCGCAATATCATAACACGAAGTGAATCGATCGCCTTGTGTTCGAATCTGAAAATAATCGCCTGATATTATAAGCGGTATATATACAATTCCAATTGTATAAATTATTCTCTCTTTCGACAAGTTCGGATAAATGGAGTTGTACCGTATAAGAAAGCACAATGTACGATATCTACAGGCAAGGAAAAGAAGCGATATTAACCTTTGTGGGCAACTAAGGACGGCGGAGAGTATACCCCTCCAGAACAACCATCGAGGTATAGTATTGTCTCTTGCGACGTCCAAACTGATACCGAGCACCAACTCTAATACTGTTACGCTGATCAAACTTGCGGATATTTTACAAAATCGCTCGTCCAGAAGCGTGATGTCGATCTGAAACATATACGTTTCAGAGTCGGGTCAAGTTAATTCGATGGAAACTGGGATAGATGGAGAGAAGAGAATACAATATTAGTATATTCGTAAGATCTGCTGCCTACGATTTGGAGCAAAAAATAACTGTTATAATCGTGATTACAAGTTACGACTTGCTATTACATGTTAAGTAAAATACCATTTAAAGCTGCATAGAACCATAACGGGTCTGATAAAATCAACTTAAGGAACGAATAAATGAGAAAAGAAATAGTAGTAGGAAAATATTTTCACCATGTAACAGCCGCAGTTGTGTAGAAAGGATCCAGTTTCCTCGGATATGTCGATGTAACGCTCGCAGCTTATGAGATGATGCGTAAAAAGGCTAAACGCATCGGCGAACGTGATGTTAAAATTAAGAACTTGCAAAATCTTCCTCTCGCAATCGATCAACAAGTCTTCTCTTCCTATGTAAAGATCATTGGCAAGAGACACCATCTTCGTAGCCTGTGAATAAACAACAAAAGCGTAAAATAACAAAAATGTTTGCGAGGAATAGTCCCATTCGCTTACCGACGGAATCTTATGAAATTTCTCTTGTCTCTTGAGCATGATCCACAAACTGGCCAACGCGTTTAATTGGATCAACGTTGTATCTGCGGAAATCTTGTCCATAACGGCGTCAAACAGCTTCACCGATTGATACACAATGCGCGACGGATATCGGCAGTGTATCTACCAACAATAACGAGATTTGTCGTTATACAGGGTGGTTGGTAACTGGTGGTACAAGCGGAAAGGGGGCGATTCTACGCGAAAAAAGAAGTCGAAAATATAGAATAAAAATTTTTCGCTCGAGGCTTTGTTTTCGAGAAAATCGACTTTGAATTTTCGCTCGGTACGCGTGCACTTTATCGCGTCTCGTTATAACGGATCTCACCGTAGATCGTTGTCTCGATGGATATTATCGCAGTTTAAGTTTGTTTTGTCGTAACGGAAAATTAGGAATACATAATGAAATAATACGAAGTAATCATAAAGTTTGTTATTACAAAAATTGCTGAAAATGTTGCCCATTCTGCCGAGCACATACTTCTGCTCTTCTAATTAAATTTCTATGAACACTTTCCAACGTATTCGATTGTTTTAAAGTATGAAAGGCTACGATAATCTTTTCTTTCGATTGCTCGCAACTTGCGATTTCTTCGGAATGGACAATTGATTTAATATGGCTCCATAAATAAAAGTCAAGCGGAGTCGAGTCAGGAGAGCGTGGTGGCTAAGCTATTGTTCCAGCACGACCGATCCAGACTTGGTAATGTTGATTTAAAAAATCTCTCGCACGACGACTAAAATGTGACGTTGCACCGTCTTGTTGAAAAATTAAACTTCCTCTAGTTCTCAGCGGTATATCTTCTAATAATTCCGATAGTTTGTTTTGTAAGAAATAGAAATATGCTGCTGACGTTACATTTCCTTCGAAAAAATATAGCCCGATGATTAGATGTCCGATTATGCCAGCTCAGACGTTTACGTTCCATCTTACTTGAAAATTCAAAGTCGATTTTCTCGAAAACAAAGCCTCGAACGAAAAATTTTTATTCTATATTTTCGACTTCTTTTTTCGCGTAGATCCCCATTTGGGATCCCTAAACGAGGGTTGACACATTCATAAAATTGTAGAGCCAGTCATTTTGACTGATGTGGTATTTCTAGTGTTACGATCTAGGAATCTAACGATCGATCCGGAATTTTCCTGATAATTGATATCATCATATCAAATGATATGCAGTAAAAATTTAAAAAACGTGTGGCAAGTTGTAGAAAACGAGGAAACTGATTAATTGGGGTTCGATAAACAGATTGTAGCATCCTCTTACATTTTGAGTTTGAATACATAAAAAGCAAAATAAAATTCATTATATTATTCTTTTAGTTATCGTTGGGAAAATCATTACATCATCGTGGAAAAAAAATATAGTGTGAAGTAAGAATTTAAAAATAAAATTATAAACCCAGTCAATTTGATTGGTGTGGTAGTTCTAGTGTTGTCGAAGACACGTAAAGATAAAATGGAAACAGCATGATAAATCAGGATTAGGTGATTTTGTAATTTTGATATCGATTCGTAGCCGAAAGGAAGTAAGAAGTTTTTATTGGTCAAGAAAGAATAAGAACGCAGATAATAGGAACAGTCATATTCGAGGGAAATCATAAAAGATCGTCTGACGTGATGAGGAAGATCCTAGTGCGAGGGTAACGCTCGGTAAGGCGTTGACTGCCACGCGAACTTTATGTATTTGCTCTAGAAACCACGATAGATCGAAATACATACTACAACATTGGTTCTTAACTTGTAGTCCGCGAACATTAGGCTATGTGGCTACGAAGTTCTCACACATGCAAGCTATCATTATGTTATTAGACTAAATAATATGTACTATGTGTATTTATTTATTTGTAACGAATGTTTTCTCTTCAGAAAGGACGTTGATGAACGCGATAGTTAACGCATCTTTTAATTATACATATTTGGCATATTTTACAGATTTAGATTTTCAGTGGTTTTCAAAATTTCACTCAATATAAATATAATAAAAAGAAATATAGAACAGAGACAGAAAATTTGTTAAAGCCTTTGTACTATACCATAACATTTAATTTTTGCAAAATATTATCGAATGTTATTATATTTGCTTTTTATATACTTTTTTCTCGTAATGTTATAAATTATAATCTAACTAAATTCTCTCCTAGTTTTTGTAATTTCTCATCCTACAAAATTGAATAACGACCACCGTGATGACTACAGTGGCAGTCAACGTTTCAAGGTAAAAGTACTACGTGGCGTTAGTAAGACACGTGTTCGTTCACAGGCAACGTTATGGAAAAACTGATTCTTGTTATTTTTTAAATTATTTCATTATTAAATTATTACACGCCGGAAGACGAACAACGACACTGTCGCTGTGCTTAAAATAGTTTAGAAAAGGACAAACGAGAGGAGTACACGTGCATTTGACGATTACGCCATTTTTCTTCGCTGTACTCACTCCAAGACGTATTATAAAAATGACGACCAGCCTCCTCTGCTCCGCGTTGATGTGCTTCGTTAAGAAATTACCCGACAATTGTGGTGCTCGTTGTTCCCTTTCACGCTCGATCATCGGCAATTCATCGTGGTATTCTCCGTGATACAGTAATTCGGCGGGGAAAAGCTCGATTTCTTCTTTAAAATCGTTTCGAGGTTCCAGTAGCTCATCCTTGTTAGACGCGCTTATGTTGTACTTCCTCCGTCGAATCACCACCTTCAAATTTAAATTAAATATAGTAGCCAAATAGATTGGATCTTTTAGATCGAGCGTATACAGGGTGGTTGGTAACTGGTGGTACAAGCGGAAAAGGGGTGATTCTACGCGAAAAAAGAAGTCGAAAATATAGAATAAAAATTTTTCGTTTCAGACTTTGTTTTCGAGAAAATCAACTTTGAATTTTCGCTCGGTACGCGTGTACTTTACCACCAGTGCCATCTGTAGTCGATAATATATTTTTTCGTTGATATATTGGATTAATCACTTCGTAAAAGTTACTCGGTGTTAAAACAGTGTTGTTCATCAAAACGTTTTACGCGATATATTTCAAACATCCAAACGATCGTATACTGTTTCGTGCTAAAAAATCTGTTAAATCCATTGACAATGAAACGATATTTCATATACGGTTATTACAAGAATTATTGTTATTTAAGACTTAGGAAAACGTATATATAGCAACCACGCACACTGTGCGCATTCCTGGCGCCCGCTTTCGTTCAGTGACAGTACTTCGGCGGACTGGACTGCCGTATCAAAAGGGTTAAATTAACTGTGTCTCGAGTTCCGCGCAACTGTCTGTATCTTGCAAACACGAATATGACGAAAAATGAAATTTCGTACGTTCGATCATTGACGGCAAGTTCCATTCCGATCGGACAGGTGTTATTTGAAAAAAACATTTAACGATTGTCTACCTTGATAGGAGTCTTTGGCGGTGGCGGTAGCAATGATCCATCGTCAGGCGTAGCCGTTTTTATAGTCAGCGACTTTTCCTTTTCTCGATCGATCTTCGGTGAGTTGGTCGAAAATTTTATTCTGTCAGAAATAAAAGGACGCATGCATAAAACGTAAACGCGTAACGTATTGAGCAAAAAAAAAAAAAAAAAAGTGGAAAAATCGCATAGTCGCACCTTTTGTCGTTGACCTTGTTTTTCGAGCCTAGAGTTATAGTTACTTTTTCTATTGGCCTCGATGCTGGTTTATTTAGAGTCGCGCATTTATTAACCGATCCGAATCCAAAACTTTTCTCGCGCCAATCGACTGAAGATGAACGTTGCGACGTGTTACGCGTGACGGTTCGTGCCGGCTGAGCGGAACGAGATCTGCGACGCGGTATCTTAGATGGCGGAAGCTGTTTGTCTATTCGTGGCTCCTCTACCGAGTGTCTTTTTCCAAACAATTCGTTCGAAATTTCAATCTTTTTTGATTCTATTCGACGAACAGGACGGCTCGTCATGTCGTTTACCTGTTTAGGATCATTTCTTCCGCATGATGACGTGACTTTTGGCTCGATTTTCAAGCGACACAATACCCGTTTCGAATTGGGATTTATCCTGGGAACGAAACTCGACTTCGGAGCGACACTCGACCTCGAAGCGACACTCGACCTCGAAGCGACACTCGACTTCGGAGCGACACTCGATCTCGAAGCGACACTCGACTTCGAAGCGACACTCGATCCCGAAGCGACACTCGACTTCGAAGCGATATTTTTCTCGTCGAAATGTACATGAAACGGCGTCTTTTTCGCACGCGCGTTTCGTTCAAGCTCGCGGCTCACGCGGCTATCTTCGTTTTTCAAAGCTGTTCCCTTTCTTCGTTCTTCGTTCGAGCTTAAAGCGAGGCGCGTATCGCGCGAGATCGATGGTTTCTTTTTACCGGTTGTCACGTTTTCCTTTTCACTCGATGGCAAAGTTTCCTTAGACGGAATCTTCGTTTTTAAGAAGCGCGCGTTTTGTCCCACGTGATCCATCTGTACCGATTTTCTGCAAAATATTCTCAGAATTTCTTCTCAGAAACTGTTTTCTGTTCGATCTTATCCAACCGTTACGGCAAAACGCGCACAACTGTGGCTTTGTTTATATTTGCGTACTAATTTGATAACGCGTTGGCACGAGAGGACGATTCGCGCACGGTCCGTTAAATATCCGCCCGATTAATTTCCCGTAAACCGTTGATCGCTGCGAGACCGTTGCACTTGATTGCGACACACTATTCGTTCGATTAATAACACTAAACAGGTGACTAGGTAAGACGAGATCAAAAAGAGAAGTAGAGGCACTGCGTCTTCCAGTTCTACCGAAGACCAGCCGGAATTTGCCTGAAATCCCAAGAAGATCGTTATACTCGATTTGGCACGATCGTTTATATCTTGTCTAGAAGGTTTATACCTTGGTTCACGAAAGTAGTCGAATACTGACTGTGAGAAACTATTTATGTGGAATCGAGTGCGAGAAGGAGAACAGCGTTCTCGCGATACTGTTTAACTGATAGGTGCGAATCGATTACATTGATCAAATGTATATTGTTGAAACGAAACTTGTGATTAATTTTAACAGGTGTTCTTGACGATACTTCTCGCCACTTGACGATTTAATTTTTGAATTGATTTTAACGATTGTCCCCTTCGCCTTTATTTATATACCAACCTGCCGATACGACGGTTACACGTTCAATTTTTTTTCTTATTTTCTTTCCATGCCATACACACACTCGCGTACAGTTCCCCTACATGTATGTATGTATTACACAGTACAAATGTAATTTTGAGATTTCATTGACACCGTAACGAGACACGATCATCGTGATTATATTGGCAAAATTTGAAATGGATCTAAACACGTAATTGATGAATGTAGTTGACGAACAGTGTAATAAAACAGTGTATTTGTTCGAAGCGGATTCGAACAATCAGCAAAGTAATTGAACAGTCAATTAGGTATTATTAAGCTACGATATTTCTAGACAGAACAATATTTCACAAGAGAACATCTGTAGCATTAATTTCATGTTTACGACTATCGTTCATACCGTATACCAATCTTTCTCTTAACGATGAACGAACATTTGCGATAAGTATTTTGTAACTTCTACGTACATTTTCTGACTGCTAACAAATTTTCCTCTTACAATCGCCATTGTTATAATGCACGTAATAACCGATTGTAAGTGACCGGAAGTCATATTAAAACTCTTAGGTACGGCAGAGTTTGACTGCGAATTACGCGTAAACTACTGCAATGTGTGAAGGATAATGCAGTTTTCTACGCAGGCACATTGAAATGAAGTTTTTGGTAACTAAATTAGAATCTTTTTTAAAAGTATGATGCATATACTTTAACTTTAATAATTTACTGCAATAATTAATAATATTATTGAGTGTGATATATTTTAAAGCACGGTACGACACATAGATCCACGTCACAATTTTCACACTCATAGCGCGATAGTGTCTGTCAAACTGCTCTTAGTTTTCTATTTTGAAACGACATCTTCAGGTTGAAGATTCTAAAAAATTATAAGGATACGGGTCGGTATGTTAACACTTTACCGACCGCTAGCGGTTCAACAGCATATACAACTCAGGCGCAAATTCCGCCTGGCGCCAGCTCTGTTTCGGTTTAGACTCTCCAATACCATTCTTTTCGTTCATCGCGAACGTTAAGTTTTTCAAATTGGTATAAAAATATGGCGACTTATAAAGCAACGCTACTGACGCAATTGAGCAAGGTACCTTAGTACTAAATAACAAATTATCGCTCACAGAACAAAATTATCCTCTATAAGACCGAAATAAAACCTGTCTGGACCTATGGAATCCAACTATGGGGAACAGCAAGTAATTCCAACATTAAAATACTTCAACGCTTCCAATCGAAAACGCTAAGATCCATATTGAATGCACCCTGGTATGTCACCAACGAAGTAACACATCGCGACCTCAAGATATGTACAGTCAACGAGGAAATAGCTAATATAGCACCAAATATAGTAGAAGAGTCAACAAACATCGAAACCCCCTAATTACTGGATTACTCGATACATCGGACAAAATCCGCAGGCTGAAGAGACACTACCCGTTAGACGTAAGCTCTAGATTTAACTAGTTATTTATTTTATGTAATTTTACATATTCATATTACTTACTTATAAATTATACATATCTATAATAAGTATTAACTTATTATAAATAATTAAGCCATGTCACAGCGCCACGCCAGAGAAAATTACTGAAAATTCTCAATGCGAGAATTGATTGTAAATTTTACTAAATAAAAGAAAAATAATGAGAAAGATTATCGGCAACAAAAAGCCGACTAATAAGCTATCGGTCGGTAAAGTGTTAAAAAGAGCATCTAATAATGGTATATTTATTTTAAAGAAATCAACAATTGATACCTGACAAGTAGGACAAATAAAAAGATCATTTAGTTCAAACGGTGAGCGAATGAGTCATTATAGTGAGCCACTATAGTGGCGCGTCGTAATATAGGATTACATCTGCGAAACCCACTATAGTGGCGTACCGTATCTATATGGTTAAGTCGCGGAGCGACTAGGATTACGAATAATAATAATAATAAAAAGAAAATATAAGACATATGATATAATACTCGTTAAAAGTTTCCGCGTTAAGTTTTCGAATACCTTCGTTAATGCGTTAAAATTCAAACATTTCTGAAGCAAGTGTGACTTTTTTATTCGCTTTAATCCTTAACCGAGTCTTCGTCAAATGTAATTAATTTCCAGTGTATTCTCCCACTTCACTCCACACAATATGCTAATTGCAAGTATGCATATTTTAAGATAGTTCGCAATGACTCACCCAATGCACTTGGCTCGACCATTCGAGCTTAAGCAGCCGCTGAAGGATGCCGCTATCCCGCAGCAGAAGAATGCTACGGAGGAAAAGTCACCGATAAAAGAGAAGAAATACCGACGCAACACGATATTTGACTCACTTGGTGTCGATAATGCCACGATAAGGACTGTGACTAGGGACTGCCATAGCTATCGTAGTCTGCATTATCGCATCCAAAGGTTCTACCGCGCACTCGACTTTCCCTTGCAGCACGGTGGCCATATTATCCAGCGTCATGAAAGCGTATTTCTTCTCCTGACAAACACGATTCAAACCGTCGAAATAGTTTACCGGCAGATCAAATTCCCTGGCCAACAGCTCCTCGAACATGACCGTGAGCACGGTGTCACTGGTGTTCTATTTGTATCCGAGAAAAACCAGCGAAATATTTTCAGAGTAAAGTATTCTTACCTTTGTAAATTGTTGAAATCCAACGATCATAATATTCTTTAACGATATACATTTTAACGTTTATCAACAGGAATACTAGCACGTAATTATTTGGCTTTCGATTGATATATCGTTTATTGAAATATATCGATTCGTTTTAATTAAGCTGCGGATTTTTGCGCACTTGTAAACAAATTTTAACGTGCAAAAACATACAGAGTGTTAAATGAAATATGCAGTTTCCCAGGGAAACTTTTAGTTATAACATTTGAAAGATGAAGCAATTCTTCCATTTAGATCTCATTTCTTTCGGTACACTTATAACATTATGAATTTGTAGAAAAAATTTATTTATAATAGATTATATGCAGTACTAATAGGAAATCTGTATCACAAAGAGTATTGATCGTTCGAATTGAATAATTGGGCGTTGCAATTGATGGCGGGAATGATTGTCTTCGGGAGAAAAAGTACAATCTCTTACCTGGAAGAAACTGTAATCGGCCGAATCACCAACCACGGCAAATCGATAGGTACCATCTTTCAGCAAACCCTCCATCGTGGTAAATGGCATCACAAACGTCTTTATGGCCAAGAAGCTGATTAACGCTGCCGAATAAGCTGCAAGCACCACCACGCCCGTCAAGTGAACGTTCAGATGCACCAGTCGCGTGGGATCCAAAGGAGACGGTTCCATGCCTGTTCACAAATTCGAAATTAAGTCTCCCTGTTCTTCGACATTACCAAAGTATTTAAACTAGACCGCTAGACTAGACTAGATTTTTATGCAAATTTTTATTTATTTTTTGCAATACAGTTGGAAGAGTATAAGCTAGCACCGTTTAATTTAGCTTCTAGCGGAAACGGTTTCGTATATACATTCGTATGGAATGAAGCAAACACTTTTGAACTTAGTAAATAGTTTAGTAAAAATAAGTTTAACTTAGTTTAATAAAAATTAACTCGTAGGTTTCCTTAAGTGGCTTCTTTGCTTGTGACTGGCGCGTCAAATTTGCCAAATTCGATTGGCCTATCACTCACCTTGTCCACAAAACGCACCAAACACGAAGAAGAGAATCTCGGATAGGGTGGGCCTGGAATTAGGGCTGAGATTGACCGGGAAGCAATTCACTTTTCTCGAGAGAGCATCGATCCCGGTAATCGTCAGCGCCACTACCACGACGGTCAGACCGATTGCGTTCCAAACGTTGAATGCAAATGGTGCCAAGTACGTGTTCCATTTCACTGCTGTCGTGTCTGGTCTCCTGATGTATGCGCGGCATCTGAATGAAAAGGAGGCAAGAAGAAGGCAAGCAAGAAATACATTTGAACCGATACGTTGCATGCGGCAAGTTATTAGAAAAATTACAGGATTAATTTCTTGGATCTGTTGCTTGCAGGCGGAGGTAAAAAGTGACTGTTAATGACAATCAGGTTGCAGACTTTTATGCATCGCTCGGTATACCACGTCGCGTCGAACGAATAAACGATAGTAATAGCAATAATAAAAGAAAGCTGCCGACTCTTAACTTACTTGGTCGAGTAGACGGGAGTGGTAAATTTAATGGCCTCCAGTCTGTCGGACGACATCATCAGCTCAGTTGCCGCTAGATCTGCCTTGTCTTCTACCAACATTCTGATCGAACCTGTCCACGTGCCATTTGGTAATCGGGTACCCCATGAGCTAGCCTCCATATAGGTAAACCTGAGACCCTCGGTGTCGCACGAGTCATTTGAAAGAGACATAAAAAATTATGCAAATGAATACTACTCTTTCTCATTCGTACATGTATTAAATCTTATATCGAAATATACTCCTTTTTATTTCTGTATTAACTCTCCATAGATTAACGTTTTGGAACATGCGACGAACGATTTCGAAAATTACACCATTCACGTACAAATGAACCTAGGACCTCGTTGAGATTAGTCGAATTATTTGAATTGGAGCGACTTAAAATTCAAGCCACGACCAAAGTAAATTACAGATTCACAGCAGTAAAGTGGTTTTCAAGTTGCTTGGATTCAAGTAGCTTGCCTGATCATGCTCTGAACGTCAGACGAAGCTCAATTTAAATTTTCGAGAGTCACCTCTCTCGCGAAGTTGTCGACAAATCGATATCGCGATCTTCGTACACGATGGACTGTCTGTTTGACAAACGAGAAAGGGTAAGAGGAAGAAGAAGAAGAAGAAGAAGAAGGGCTACGGAATCGTCCAACACGGAGAGCATGCTACGAGGCTTTGCATCGAAATGTCTAGAACCCGTTAGCCCAAGAAGAAGTTCCTTACCGTACGTAATTACATGCGCGTAAAATTAAAGAAAAATTGGTTTAACCATTTTTCACAACATAACACGAGAAAATCTTGAGAAGAGATAGCAATAACTTTACATCTGTATATTTACTACTTGCTCGTTGTTACTAGACTGCAAATGTTTATGTAATATTTCTATGAGATTTATTTTTCATTTTTTTTTTTTTTTTTATTCATTTGTAAATTTATTTCAGCTACAGAAATTTATTTTGCCCACTAAATGTCGTATAATAGATGCGCGATGGTGTTACGCAGCACGGCCGCGACTCCACGGCGATATTTTTACGAAAGATATCGACGAAGCGGTGACGGCCGGAAGAGAGAATGGTTTGAAGAGAGATCGGCCGCTAATCAAGACGAATACTTTCGGAGGGAAACGGCCAGGCAGCTGAGAGAACTTCGACGTGCCCTCAAGAGGAAAGCCGAGCAAGAAGAAGACGCGACGGGTGTTAGAAAGAAAAAGACGAAAAGGAACGACGTAGCATGCTCTTGCGAGGACGAAAAGACGAACTTGAAAAGATGAACGAAAGTAATCCGATGGAAACGCTTGATCAATGGCCACATGGTACAATTGTTCGCGAACGCTTAAGAAACCTTTTTTGAAATTATCAGTATTAATGAGTATTAATGATGTGTGTTGTACGAAATGTAACGTTTCATTAAGAGGAAGACGTCTCTCCCTGAAAAAGATTTTTAGTTCCAATTTTCTAAATATTATGTGTATTGTAATTTAAATTTGTTTCGATGAAAGTAATAGTAGTATAAGATATTCTATTAACAATCTTTAAAATAATTTTCTATTAGAAAATTCGAACGTGATACCAATTTTTCAAAATATCCCATAATTACCCTATATTCATAAAACTTTTATACGATAATTAAATTGAATCTCACTGTATATCGTAATCGGTATCGTTTCTGTGAACACTATACTAACGTGCAATTCATTCCTTCTTGCAGAAGTTGAATCACTTCACCGAAGAAACCGCCGATCCTAGAAGGCTGACCAGCTTTATCGCGAATGATCCGCGAAACTGGAGGATCCTGTCAGTGAAACAGTTCATCATTCATCAATACCGATCGATAGCTCCTCAGATATTTCTATTCTTATGTAAGTATCAAAACAATTGCAGAAAGCAAATAGTGGTGTTAGATTAAATTAAATCAATAGAGTACAATGGCTGGCAAAAGAAAGTTTATAAAGTGAGTATGGAAAGACATCATAATTTTACAAACTGGATTTCTATTTAATAAGAACAGTAAATTAATATAACGTAGTATAAATCTTTATGTATAATACATGATTGTATATATACAAAATTTGTATATGCCACAGAATAGCTGACTATTAGTAATACGATAAGCTTTTAACACAATAGTTACTGAAATCCATACCGTATCAGTTTTAAACTTTCTTTTATGCGCAACCGTACAACCTGTATACGAACGATCGCTGTAACTCACGTGAACGGAGACCACTCGTATGTTGCGTCCATTTAGATCGTTTCTACGTTGATATAATCCAAGCTGAGGTCCCTGCAATCCTTCTCTCGCATTCCACTCACCAAACTTCATCGATCTCAGATTATCCTCCTTGCTGATTTGGTACACGTCCCGGACAATCTCGCCTGTTCCCCTCGAATCTCTCTGAGTCACCATCAGAATGCAGTCAAATGGTACGTAGACGTTCGACAAAAATTCGTCGAATCTAGTGTCATCCCTCAGGAACAGCAACCACGTCGGATAAGCCATCGCGATCCATTTGGAAACCTGTTATCGTTTCGTTTGGATTCGTCGACGACTTCTGTTTCTTTTTTCTGCTTATTTCCTCTTACCTGTCTTTATTTTCACTCACCGAAGTGAATTGCTCCTTGATCTCGTCGAAATCGTTCAATAACACGAACAACGGCCTTTTGATGTGATGATAGGTCTTTCCTACCTAAAATGAGACACGATAGCCCGATTGAGTTACGTCACAAGGCATTAAAAAGTGAATATCGAGGCTCACGAACGAGCGAACACATTGACTCTAAAAAGCTGATCAGTGTTGAGGTTTTTGAATTCATTAAAATATACAAGACGAGTGTCTTCCTTTTTTTTTTTTTTTTTTTTTCGGTAAATGATTAAAAATATACGTTTTGATAGCAGATATAACAGAAATGCAAGAAATCTTTAAGAGATAATTATTGTTCGAGTCGTTAATTCCGAATTTTTCCTCCTTTTATTGTCTTTTTACTGGGCTACAGTCAAAAAGTTGAAAACTTGATCGCAACATCGCATCGCTGATATGCGTAGCACAGAATACTGGAATATTCCTAAATGTGGAATCCGTCGGATCTGTCATTTCTTGGTAAACCTACTCGACTCTTGAACATGCTAAAATCCATGATTGCGGTCCGGATGTTCAGAGATCCACTCAAGTACCTTTGGAGCGCCAACAGTCCATACATATCTTCCAATCCTAAAACGATCATCCACCGTTCGATCTTCAACGTTACGTTCTTACATTCATTGAAACATCACCAGCTCACCTTTCTTTTCTATCACGTTCATCGTACCGTGAAAAAGTATGATGCAGGTGTTGTTGAAGTGATCGTGAACACTCTTGATCAAACTCTCGTAGACTTTGATCGGTCGTATCAAAATAGGTTCAGCGTCTGCCAAAGACGCGGAGAGGCAAGTGCCTCTTGAGACGCACAGTAGCAGCATCGTCACACAAAATTCCCGTCTGAACCGAAGCATCGTCACCTTCTTCGTTAATAATTTTCTAGCAGCCGAAAGAGCGTAAGTGAAAATTATTAGTTTTTCAGAGAAGCTTTCCAACGCAAAGCCATTATATTAAATTTCCAACATATTGAGTTGGCAACTAAATCATTAGGTGGAATTGACAAAATCCGCAATCACATAGTTGCGTTCATTTGCTAATAAAACAATCTGGAGTTGGTCTCGAGAGTATTTCTCGCTGCGTTGACAGTGACTATGCGGTCAGTTAGCAATACGGACTATCCTCGAGAGCAACTCGCGATAGTTTTACTATCAAATGAACACTTAGCTTTGGAATCCCACGGGTAAAAAGAGCAGGAATTGAACTCGTACTATTAGAATCATAAGCAAAAGACAACGGCATAGAAAAATAGCAGCGTACTTATCCTGTTGGCCAAAATCTGGCTTATACTCCTTTGCCCACGCACCAGAGAATTGTCTCGTACACGACAAAGTTTGTCGACGGTCGATTAGTATCACGACGATTACTCACTCGTTCGCAGCTGTCACGCGACTGATTCTACCTTCCCGATTTCCAAGTCTGACCGTGTACCTACGTCCATCTAAATTAAACTAGATAGTCATGTATGAAATTGCTCGATCATACGAGAGCGGAACGTCGAAGATAGTGAAGCGCGTTGCACGTCTTGTCAGGAAATTGACAGTTGGTTGATCGAATCGCATCGGATACGCTCGATTAATCTGCGTCCTCCTCTTCTTCCGATGCGATAGTTGCCTAGCCCGTTGCGTCCATTAAAGCACAACAAAGTTACATAAAAATCGATCGCGATGGCATGGATCGAAACGGTCGTTTCTGACGATACGTCAGAGTCAGTCGCTCTTCCAACTCTGATACTTTGCTTTGTAGCATCTTCGCGCGATCAAAGTTTGCGTGTCGCTTACTGTACACTGTCGTAGATGAGTATCCGGAAATTTGTAGTGTTTGGTAAATTCGTGGCAATAATATATGAATTGTATCAAATCTGGTAGTTGGAGTACTTGGTAAATTTGCAATAATAATACGATAATATCTACGAAGTTTTTAAACTGGCGATTAATTAATGACTACGGGTAGCACTTGCTATCTTCTTACGGAAATTACACATTTAAATTCTGTTAGAAAAGACGAAAAAGTCAGACTTGGGGAGCGTGTGTGATAATACTGAAGAAAACTGGCATAAAATTGTTACTAAATATTGGTTAAGTTTTATATATAGTTGTGACGATCACTTTCCTCTTTCCTTGTAAACTTATAATCTAATCACGTCGAAGAAGAGCAACTGTCTGGATACTCTTATAGCATATCTTATTCTGTTCAAGTTGGTCCTCATTTATTTACGATGTTTGACCAGCTTCGCAAACACTGACTTTCCCATAACCACCGTTTTCGTGATCCTCGTTCATGAAAAATAAATTCAAAGAGGTCGGTCGAATTGGTTGCCGACAATATTCCCACGTAAATGATACACCTCGTAGAAAGAAGAGAAAAAAGATCAGTCGACTTTGTCCATGACTCTGTTCACTCGTTTGTGTTACGTTTCGTTCCGACCAGGGCGAGCACGAATTATAACGAAGGTGAATTTCAAGATCATACAGCATCGAAAAAGATGTCTAATGCGAGAGATAAAAATATTGGCACAGTAGGAATGTAGAAATGAGAGGAGCAATATTCTCTACATTTCTAAATATACTCAACCACACACGTATGTATGATATCTAGATCCTACAAGTTTATGAAGAAATTCAAGTATTTTATAACACTGTAATAAATTATTTCTCTGCATTCTAAAAACTGGACTTGACAAAAAATTTCTTCTCAAAAAATTCAATCATGATACACGATTATTGGGCACGATAATCGATCATTGAATCTACAATAATGAAATTCGAAAACTTTTTACCTGCATTCTTGATCTTTAAGAGCTAGACGACGAAGAATGCGGAGTATGATTCTAAATGACGTTGTCGAACTCTGTCCGATGTCGGACACGAGCAGCAAATGGCAATTCATGATATAAGCTATTTGTGTAAAAATGAATAACGAATCGCAAGAATTTTTCTTTGTGAAAATTCGAAATGATGCGATAATGTCGGATATAATTGCCACGGCTCGCAAATAGTCCACCCACTCTTCCTACATTACTGTGTAGTTCGAGGTGAGTCAAGCAAGAGGGTTGGCATTTGGCGATAAGCGTCGATTTGCACGCGATAAACAGCAATAAATAATACTGAAAAATATTCGACTGACGCAATTTTCCGTTAGGCGATACATCGCGTGACACGTAAAAAGCATGCAAGGTTGTAAATTAGCATCGATAACGAGTCAAATGACAGTTTGACCGTGTTGGGAAGTCGATAAAGGGTATAAGCCGATCGCGATTCCGATGGTCGACCAAAAGTCAGAGACCAAGTTTCCAACAACCGTGATCCACGTCGAATTTGCGCCATGAACACCGTTACGATTGTCTTGCTGTTGTCGATGTACTTTTGTGTACTGTGTGGAGCTACTCCTGCTGTATCTTCTCTCGATCAAGGTAAAAATCGGCTGCGATCGATCGATCGACTGCTACACAATCTTGCGCCATTGAATATCTTATCATTATTGAAACTTTATAAGTCGGTAGCTACAAAACATTAGTATTAATAAATTCCCTATTACTATTGTAATAGCAAGTCTGACAATGAAATATTAAAGGCAAAGTTTACGAGTTACGAGTTATCCTGTCATCTATCAGATTACGAATTAAATAGAAGAACTATTGCGAATACGTTTTTTGCTTTGTTTAAGGTCGTTAATAACTACATACTTACATTAATAGACTTCTTTATTCATTCGTTTATTTATTCTGTTTTATCAATCTTAATTCGTATTCACGCCTGTTACGCGGCACCCGGCTTTTCAACGTTGACACTTTTAAAACTGACTTTCAATTTTCTGATTCCACTGCTGGAATATGTTCTCTTGTAAATAAATTTATCCACCGATCGTCTTGACTTGTTTTCTATTCCCATTGATAATTGCAGATAATCTTTAATATATAATATATAATAATTAATCTTCGATGCAATTCTTTATATAAATACCGGTGTGAAATCGTAAAATTGTGAAAGAGAATTTTGTAATATATAGTTTGTCTATTTACTAATACTAGGTATGTTGATAAATTGCCAAGTTACAAAACTCCATATCAGACAGATGTGTGTTACGTTACGTCTATAAATTATAGACTTCTCTTTTACAATTTCCCAACTTTTTATCATTATAACTTGTAACTATCGTTAACTTTACTCGTAAACTTTCCTTTTTCGTTGATAACAAACTTATCATTCTTATTCATGGTTTACGAATACCGATAGCTTACAACTGCTGTGACTCGTAGAATTTAGCTAATAACGTTAATATGAATCTTCGATTGCGCAAGAGGCACGTGTTCAAGGGTAGTACAATTTTATTAATGGGATCACGTTTCAGTAGAACTTGTCCCGAGCAACTGTACCAACGAGGTTGCTACAAAGTTGCAGCGCGTCACGCGGCAGTCCTATCCACTCAACTTCATCGAAGTAATCGGATCGGAACTTTTTAATATTCCGACCAAGCTGCTGTCCAACTTCATACACTTTATCTTTTTCATCATCCGCAACATCAGATCAACGTTTCTCTCATGGATCGAAAACATCGAATCGTTCCTCGAAAGGCCTTTAGCACTGTTCAATAACAGTCAGAATTCTAATCAGAGACGACGAAGATCAAATAATGTGTCAAATGGCCTATCAGATTTAATAAGTGATTTGCCGAACTTGCTACATTTACCGGTAAGCTATTTCCAACAAGCGACAAGCTCGATCGGTGATTCTGTTGGTGGACAAATCGAAAATATCGTAGAAACTATAGCAAAGTTGATATGGGACTTTATAACCACGCGACTATTACCCTGGCTCCACAATGTTTTCAACAAACTCAAGCAGTTAAATATTTTGCCATCCTTTATGAACGAGACGATTGGAGATGCCGATTCTCTTTATTCCCTTTTGCGCCTGTTCGCTGATATTAACTCAAAGAGTTCATGAGTCTCACGTGGCATCGTGATATAATTTTGGCTCGAGAGGCTGGTCGAAATTATTTTCTTGATTTTAACGCTAGAGCCGTCAAAGAAGTCATAATGTTTGGTATTTAAGACTTTCTCTTTTTACTTTTATCTCTTCCTTTTTTTTTTCTTTTTTTTTTTTTTTTTTTTGTTTGTTAGATGTTGGTATCTAATGGTGTTCAATTTTATTGAAACAAAAATATGAAACTGTATGAGCAAGTGTACTTATTTCGTTTGTCACGTTGTTTTAATCTGGGTTCATTGTTGTGTAATATATTTAGATACATATTAAAGATTGATAATACGCTTTAGTGCGAGGAGATGAAAATATAAAATTTTGAGCGCAAGACGTGTAAGAGAAGAAGCTTAGAAAATTTATTATTATTATTATTTATTTCATGATAATGTTTTTGAGTGGGAATTTTTAATTTGCGTGTTAATATGCGTGTAGCGAAAATAAGATTTCTCCGTCGAGTTTTCTCTAACGTGGTACATCAAATAAATTAAAGGAGGAAAAGACAGTGATAATCTGAATACAGACGTATGTTTGAGAACTGTTTCTTGATAATCAATGCGGATAGATCAATTTATTAATTGTTATAACAGAGTTTATATGTATAATAAAGTGAGTGATAACAAATTTTTAGCCGCTGTCGTTACACTTGGTTTGGAAAGATGGAAAAAAGATAAAAATTCCTAAAAGTTCTTATAAATGTTATATTCCACGTTGTGAAATATATATTTAATCTTCTACCCAGCGTAATTTATATACCCTTGTTTTTCCTCTTATCAGTCATTGCGCTTCTTTCACCATCATTATCTTTCTTGTTTTACGATCGTCTTGCGAAAACGCTCGCAACCAGAACAGCAACAAGTGTAAAGAATAACAGGAGAAATCTTCTCCATTGTTAAGGAGTGCGGGTGCAAGATACGTTCACTAATTACTTGCCTATACAATTACCAGTAAAATCGGTTCTAAAAATGCAATGCGGGACATATGGCAAGCAATCGATTCTTTCGCCATTCTCTTTTTTTTTCTTTCTTTTTTGCTGTTTTCTTGGAAACAGATATTAGTTACCTAGACTTTAGACTTTCACGATGATTAGATGATATATTCGTCCCGATATTTCGTAAATATTCTAAATCGCTTTTTCCTTGGGGCTGATCTGTAATATTGGGACAAAACGCAACGTGCTAACAGTAGACGTCAGTCTCTTTTCGCGACGTATCGGTTCATTGTTCGTTCGTCACGAGACTCAGTTAGGGAATAAACCGCGTATTCCAGGAAAAGCAGAATGACGCGAGTAAACAACGAAACCGAACGCTTGTAAAATCACTGTTACGTAAGTCGAAGGACGCCTCTAATCATGCATCGCGTCATCGTACTATTCGCCGCGACTCGCCTCTTTCCCGCAGCTTTTTGCTGCTCGTACACGAAGTGCAAAAACCATGAAATTGTTAATGAAATCCACACGATCTAACATCAGCTTCATCTTCGAATGTTCAACGTCACAGTGTTCTCCATTCACCGGAAATGAGCAAATTTTACTCAACGTACAATAACCGTCTGCCGATAGCTCACTGCCGCTGAGTCGGTTTCGCGTATTCTATTTATAAAATTCGTTAAGTCGTAAACTTTTGAGTCATAGAATTTCCATAACCTCGCGTATAGCGCTAATTACACGCGAATTGCCCACGGTATGTGGTGGAGCGATAAGCACCGATGCACCGGGATGCGCCGCGTCGCGACCAAGCCTTTGTCGTTGATGACCGTAAGCGTCCGTGAACGCGCCCGCCCATCCGAAGTCACGTTTCAACGCCAACCACGGCCGTTAATTCGCACATCTGGTTCGCCAAATCGCACGTCAAATCCACGCAAGACACATAAGAATTATATAATTAGAAATCTATGTACAGATGGATTGCGTGTTTAGTCAGCATGATGAAAAATAAGAGTATAGTATTTTACAGTTTATATAATATCGTATTAAATTGTATTAGTGGAAGCTCGTTTTAGCGACACTCGATTCGCGTGTCTTACGATCCATCAAACATCCGTTTACGAGTTTACATGTTATCGCGTTACAACACACCGCGATTATTCGTTTGTGGAACATCGCGAGCGCGCGGGCGGACGTGCACGCGCTCGTTCCTATTCGTTTCTCGCCACAATGCAGGTGAACGCGTACGCACCTCTACCAGCGCGCATCAGTTGCTCGCGAAATTGCAGTTGGATCGCGTCTTTTCCAAACCGAATCCCTAAACCGACCAGTCGTTCGCAGATATTCGTTCGATGACGATCGTCGCGGCAATGGGTCGTTTACCGCGTTAATCGATTCCGATTCCGCTACTTTGCAGCTTCTTTCCACCATTATCCTCGTTCAGATTGATTCAAGTAACTTGCAACTCCTTCGTCTACGTCGCTATCGTTCGGTTGGCTTCAAATATTCTGTCAAATTTCTCTCGTATAGATATCCGTAATTTACATGACTCATACTCCATTAAAACTCCATTTATCTGAACTTCATCCATCATTTAGCGACAAACACTATCATTAGCGACGGTTATCTGACCTCGTCGAGAAACAAACAATTTATATGTAATAATTGGAGTTGGCGTAATAGGTGCTCGCAAATTTTCCTCATTATTATTCATCATTATTATTCATCATTATTATTCCTTATTATTTTTGGTGACGTAGTAGCAACTCAGCAGCGTTCCGATACGTGAATGAATCAACCGACAAACGTTCACTTAAACGAGCTTCGACTGAAATTTCGTTGCGATAAGTGGAATTCGTCGTTCGAATAAAATAAATGGAACTCTACCGTATTAGGATTATAAGATCGAAAAGATTGTACCAGCGCAATTAGCAAACCGAGAGCAAAGGGTTAAATATCCACTTGAGATCGGATTACTTGCAGTCAAGCAACTTAGATTCTAGTAACTTGACAAATCTGAACGAGACTTAACAAGAATCATGACTTACTGCGTCTCGTAAGCAATCGGATTTCCCCGGAGAAACATTTGAACTTTCGTCCCGACTATTTTTTATCCGTCTGGACTCAGGATAGTTACGTAAGCGAAGCTGCTACATCGTCGTGTACACGACCGCGTGCGAGGCAACGTTCGCGAAAATCCTTGGCACGATATCGAAGCTCGCGGACCGATCGCGCGCCTGCGCTGCTTGCGCCATGCGATCGATAGACGAGCGATAAACATGACGACGATCGCTCGTCTTCTCGCGGGGATCGTGATATTCGGCTTTATCACGAGAACAGGTAAAAATCATCTAAAATTTCGCATGTAAACCGTTTGACCGAGTCGACTGGTTTGCCTCTGGTTGCAGAGGGCCGTTGTTCGCACAACAGTTGGGAAAAAATCGCTGGCGTTAAACCGGAAACCATCGACGCGCAAACAATTCTCTTTAGCGCGGTCAACTCAAACGGAATAACGAAGCGTTGCTTCGAAAGGTAGGCGCGAATCTTACCCCTTTCGCTGTGTAGTAAAACGAGGAAGAATCCAAGATGAACTGTTTAGAGAATAATTTCTTACGGATCTCTTAGGTTTTTGGTACATATAATTGATATATCGTGGTGGATATAAAAAATATATACAGCTTACGGTATATATTCGTTTATGGTTCTCATAGAATGTCTGATATAATATAATAAATAAAATAAAATCGTAAGTTTTATTTTACTCTACTAAATGTTTATTTTTAAATACTACATTTTACACGTTCCTATTCTGTGTATTATATGTTACGAACTACTTTGGCAATTTTTTGTCCGATTGCAAGACAAATTGCTTAGTCCGAAACAAACATCCATTGATTCGAACGATCCTGTCTTCCTGTAAAATCTAAATCAAGTAATAGTAACAACCAGAGGAAATGTCGGGAAACGAAATATGTTTGTTTAACCAACGTCTTCCTTCGAACTTCAGATGCGAACGCGTAAACTGCACCGCGTTCGTGATAGACTTTGGTAGAAGCGTCTGCTACAGCGTGCGAATAGAGGACGACGAGCTGGTACCCGAACCGAATTCCATCTTTTACCACCGAGTTTGCGTAAAAGGTAAGTTGAAATCGAACTATATCATTTTTTACTGTTCGACGAAATTATTTTTGTTTGCCGTCAGTGCCGGCAAGCTGCGCGAGACGAAAACTTTGGCAGGTGGAGAGGAGTCCAGGGGCGGTGTTCATCGATTCCAGCGCATTCCATCTATCTGGTCCGATCACGAGGAACCAATGTTACGAGAAATGCATAGAGACAGGTAAGCGCGCTAAATCGAGTCGAGATCGATCGAGTTAATTCGTTTGCGATCTCCTCCCAGGTAGAAGCTGCGAGTCCGCGCAATTTCGGACTTCGAAACCCCTTTCGATCGAGAAAACAGCGTTCGGACGATGCTCTCTCTCGCTGCACGAACGGGGAACCAGACCGAGAGCGTACAGGGCGTCCATGTACAGAGACGAGTACCTCAGAGATCAGTGTCGAAATCTGTGTGAGTAGCAACTTTCTAGTAACTTGCAGAAACTTGGAAAACCGATCAGTACCGGTCGTAACTGAATCGGACACAATGGTCGATAACGAAGAAACTTTGTGTTACAGCCAAAGACGAGTATTGCTCGTACGCGGAATTCCAAAATGTCTCGTTACCGTACTCTGACGTCGCTTTGATGGACCTTGACGAGAAGCAGGTAAATTCTTGGTACTATATATGCTATTCAAAACAATGAATTTATTACAGGCATAAATATTTAATCATAGTCATAACCGACTTATTAATTTATTTTCATGCATATCTTGTCACATTGAAATTTTCCATACGTGGCATAAACATCTCTAACCATAGGAATAACAGATCGATCTATCAAACCTATAAGACTTCTCTTCGCTCCTGTTCATTTAGCTCATGCAACAGAGTTGCAGATGGTGTTAACCCTCTAATTCTGCTTTGTATGTCTCGTATGCGTTCCTGTTGTTTCGTCTAATTTCCTTCGACGATCAAATCGACGCAGTGCGAGAAAAGATGCGACTCGAGCGTGGATGGTTTTATCTGTCGAGGATACACGTTTGCCAATTCGTCGGGTCAACCACTTTGCCTACTGCACTCGGAAGACACCACCAGTCTAGGAGTTAGCTCGTTGATCGACGCGACGAACGTGGTCTACAGAGAGCGAGAACCTTGTTTAGATCGTAAGTGATCTTGTCTTAGGTTTAAAATCGAATCATGCGGCATGATAGATTTCACGCTTGATGTTTCTCGTGGTCAGTGAAGGTACGGTGCAACGATTCGACGATGACGGTCGAGTTAAAAACGAGCGACCCCTTCTTTGGCCGGCTCTACTCGAACGGATACGCGGATACCTGCGGCGTTCAAGGTACAGGCAGTAATCAAACAATATTGACGTTACCTATTCCACCCGTTGGCCAGATTCGCGAAGGTACCCTTCGTTGCGGATTACACCCTGCCTTCTCCGTCGACGATCAAAATCGGTAAGATATCATAAATGAAATCGCACATATATAGCACAACCGTTAAGTCAGCGAGCAATTAGAGTTTACACGGTTCGAATATCGAAACATTAATTGAAGAAAATCTTGAAGGAGTAAGTAGTTCGAGCATCTTTTATAAATTGCAAACTTTCTTTCTGTCTGTCATGTTTCTGATTTCTCGGGAAACTATCGTGTCGCGAACTTTACAGTTTGCTTTTTAAAGTTTACCTTGAAGACGTCACAAAACATTAGCGCAAAAAGGTAACTCGTAACTCGATTGTCTGCCAAGGAACCAAAAGCATTGTAAAAAAATGAAAAAAAAAAAAAAATGATATTGTCATTCGTAGAACGCGACCGTTGGTTTGGGCAACGATCGTGGTACAATTCAATCCGATCGTTCAACGACTTGGCGATCAAGCAGTCAGGGTTGGATGCTCGTTAAACGATCAAGCACCTCCGCAACCAAAAAACGTCACCGTTCAATCTAGTTTCAGCTTCCTCGATCCAAAGTGAGTATCTATGTCTTCGTTTTTCATCGACCATGTGATACTCGCGATACGCCATTTTCCATTTTCCATTTCCTATATTATTTAGCGCAGGAGTGCCGCCGATCTCTTCAACGATCGTCAACGCGTCCTCGCAAGCGCCGATAGTCACCATGAGGATATTAGACGAGAACTCGGCAGTAGCTATGGTCACGCATTTAGGTCAAAAGCTCACTCTGAAGATTCAACTGAGTCCATCAGATGGTAATGAAATGTTTTTACAGTAATCTTCGTTTCCTTATCTTTCTACACGCTCCAAATATAATTAAACTTAAAATAGCTTTTAACTTAATCGTCTCAGTCGCAATTCCCTCTATCGCTTTTTGACGCAAAATATTCCAAGTAACGAACGTACGTTTAAAAAATGAATAGATACGCTCCTCCTAAAAGTGCATTATATCTTTTCAATACGTCGTTGCACATACGAAAGAACTGTACTTGTAGAATCGCAGATCTTACGTTTTTTTCATCTAACATTCGCTCTAACCCTAACCAAAAAAGAGATACAACCTGTTCCAAATAGTAAGAATTATTCTGTACATGTAATTTCCTACAATTTATGGCTTGTAGGTCCTTATGACATTACTGCTGGACACTTAGTAGCGAGCAGCGCTTCCGGCGATGCCTCTTATCTACTACTGGACGAACTCGGATGTCCCACCGATCCAACCACCTTTCCTGCTCTTTCGAAGGATCCAGTCGATGGTCGTTCATTAATTGCAACTTTCACAGCCTTCAAGTTCCCCAATAGTCAACGAGTCCGTTTCAACGTCCTCGTCCGATTCTGTTTGAACAAGTGCATACCGGTGAGTCAAATGCACAGTCGCATTTATCACTACTATCCCTTTCTCTCGGTATCCTTGATGGGAAGAATATGGCGAAAGTGTAGATGAAAACATTAAGAGACAAGAGAACATCAATCGATTTAATCGCAACTAAGATCGTATATCTGCATCGTTATTGGTTTAAAGGCGCTGCACAGTGAAAATAGCTTAATTTTTAAAAAATTGAATTACTAAAATCCTTATAAATTGATATTTAAAATTTCTAATTACAAGCTTACTTAATAACTGTTACTTAAGATCAAGCTGTAAAAGTATCATTAGCTCTAAATTTACATTTTATGCTTCTGAAACTCTTCTTATGAATACTTAAACTACGTTTCATTGAAGTTTCAGAAGGTTTTCGTGTTCTTCCAAGCCTATTCGATTTAATATTAATTTAACGTCACTACATACGTCCTATCCGCCAAGAATACGTTCGCGATCGTCTCGGTGATCGATTCATCGTGTGATACATGTTACAGACAAACTGCAACGGCGATAAACCTTCTTATGGAAAAAAGAAACGAGCTAGCGAGTCTTGGAGTACGCAGGCAACCTACCACGTCGAAACAACGCCAACGTCCAAGAACGAAACTCCGGACGAGTTATCTCTGGAACTCTCCATAATCGTGCAAAATTCCGTCGCGTCTTCGGCTGATCGTTTATCTTCGAGGGAGAACTCGTCTCCTGATACCGTCCTAATCGCCGGAGGAAGTAAGTTTGCCAAACTTTTACAATCTCCAAGCCAACTCAAAACTTTTCTTTTTATTTCGCGTCCGATTTTGCTCGCTTATTATTTCTGTTCTATCTTGCTCTTAGATTCTGTGGACGGACTGCTCTGCGTCGACGCTAGTCTCGCTTTGAGTTTACTGATCTTCTTGTTGATCGTCCAAATAGCGCTTATCGTTGGCTGTCTATTGACCGTGGCACAATACAGAAGAACAGCCATACGAGCAGAAGAAGACAGAGCCAATATCCTAGCCAGGCATCTCTACGGCATTCACGGAGGAAACTTGGACGTAGCGCGGAGAGTCAGATGGGCTGATCACAATCTTTCCTCATTATCTCGTGACTGACTCAATCTGATTACATTGCCCACATAGCTACATTTCTTCCCCCCCTCTCTTTGTCATTGACGCGTTTCCAATCGGTTTCTTTACGATGATTGAACGGATGGTAGGAAAGGACGTGAGATACAGGGCCGCAGAAGTGATTATTTTCAACCAAAACTTGTATTAAAGAAGAAACAACGATGAATAGACAATTGTGTAACTACGCGGTAAACTAGTCTTATGTGAGTAACATTCGCGTATCGATACTGTTGATCGGTAATATGCAGTCATTAAGTCATCTATCCTCTTATCTTCGTAGTCCTGCATTTTCCGTAGTGTATTAACGTAACATCTACAACAAAGAACAAACGCGTTTCATTGATAAGTTTTAGATAGACAGGAAATGAGATGGAGACTTACACACGTCCGTAGGTTATAGGATACTTATCTATTTTGAATATAATCTTAACGAATAAGATCGCCGCTACATAGTATAATTCAGTTTTCCTTATAATACACGTTATAATGCGTAGGTATCAATGCCATTTTGTAATTACAAAATGACTCTAACGCTCATTAGCCGCGTGTATTACAAGGAAAATTAAATTCTCGTTCCAAATGTAACGAGTAGATTGCGGAAGTCTATGCAAAGTGAATACTTTCGTGAAGTGATAAGCAAAGTAAAGTGAAACTTCGATAGGAGTGTCAATATCTTTCGTCAAATTAAAGTATCTCAAAAATATTTTCTATTTTGCTGTCATATTCCCTATTCAACTTATCTATCCTGCATGTACTTTGCATACATCTTGAGCATATTTTTCGTATTCATCTGCATATTGTAGTTGTCTAAACTTCCGCAATTTAATCGTAAATATTCCGTGACGTATGGACTAACATTCCTTACCTTTTCCACATGCCGATGCGCAGGTTAATTGTCCTGGATTGGAGTACTCAACATCGTCCGAGCCGCATACCGGATTGTATTCGCTCGTCGTCTGAAAATTTTATCACCCCTTCTCATTCAGTGCAACGAATCGCGTTTCATTTTTCAGCTTTTGAACCCATAAGAATAGAAGACAGGATTTTCTATATGCGTTAGTCGCGTGTGCCCAGACGTACGATGTTCTTAATTCAAATGCTATTCTTCTTTGTTCGATTTAAAATATTTAGTCGTCGTTTCTTCTATACCTCTATCCTACTTCTGTACAATATAATTTATAACACATTGACTGCCGATGACACTACGTTGATATCATGGTCTGGTAGCTCTTAAAAGCGGAAAATACCACGTCACCGTCGTCAGTACGTGTTAAGGAAACAAAAATTTCAGTCACGCTGAGCAACCCCGCGACGTCAGCTCTGCAATTAACGTCTCGAAAGATAAAAAGATACGAGAACTGTAGTAAACATCTCAATATATTTTGAAAAATGAAAAAATACTACATAAGACGTTTCAACTAAGAAGAACAGCATGCCTCTGGATTGTTCTGGCTGAAACATGAGTATCTGGCTTAATACTTATAGGAAATCTCGCCTTTACACAGCGTCAGGAGTGATGTGTCATTTGGAAGTTCGACAAGTTACAGATCAAGTTAAACCAGTATGACCGGTATAACGAATAAATAGCCATGACCTTCGACACGTTGTAACAAACCTCCGTGATAAAATAGAAGAAAGGAAGAAAAAGATCGAATATTTCAAGGACTTTCATGACTCACCAAACACGTACTCATACACCGGTCCAATTGAGAGTTGGAGGAGGTCATCGAAGGTGTTACAGAACTAGTAGTGGTGCTTGCCGCGGTTGCGACATTTCTGCCATCTGCAGGTCCGTCGAAAACGAATCCGTCCACCGAGAACGTACTGGGTATCGTTTGAATCTCGACTTTGCCACCAGACAGCCCATCGTTCTTTGTACGACAGCAACAGTTAATTAATTCAAGATCCAATTGATAAAACGTATAAAACGTTTTAACGATTAAACGATTTCAACTATCCTTACCTGTGGAAATGCGATCACGCTTCTGCTCGATGCGATAGCTACACACAACATTAATTCCCATCGTTAAAACGTAAATCGATCTTTTATACAAATCTCTACGATTTACTTATTTCGCGAGCATACTCACCTAACACTAGACAAAGTTTCCACATTTTGGTTAATCGTGCACCTCCTTTTCTCTTTCGTAAATTTATACTCATATACAGATAAACACACTTTGCGGATTTTTCTCCTTTCTTTCCCGATCTTTATATTCTTGCACGTTTGATTGATGCACCAAGATCGAGAGTTTACTGAATGGAAAGAAGTCGTCCGCGTACTTTTATAGCTGAGTCGAACGAGCCGAAAGATTGACGACAAATAGTAGCAGTAGTAGCCAACCAGAGAGAATTGTTGATTAATCTTAAAAATCCCCGCGCGAACTACTTAATACATACAAATACTGGATTTTCCTGTTCGGCCACTATTCTGTGCACTGTTCAGTTTTTTTTTTTTTTTCTTTTTTCTTTTTTTAACACCTTCGAAAATAACAACACAGGAAATAATAAAAGACCATTTCTAGAATTGCTAGTTTATGCTTCTCTCTTATCCCCTTGTTTGTTATCTTATTATGCAAAGCAAAGATAAATGATACGTCTTCGTTACGTATCTCGTATATATTATACATGTTATACATTATAAATGCACAATGAATCGCCTAGCTTGGAAGTCTCACTTTCCGTGAGATTTATTCAAGGCTAATGACGAGTATTTCATATTAAAGATACTCTTTCGGTATAAATCAATTAAATCAGAACAAAATCTCGAATCATGTTTAATAATCTTTAATTGCAAAAATAAGAAGGTATAAAATTGTGTTTCTTAATTTTCAATAATATAATAGTTTATTCATATATTTTAACAATATACGATTTATCTGTTTACATAATATTTGCATGAGTTACAGTGACGGCTAAATATTAGATTAGGATTTCTTTCAACGTAAACGTGATATAATCTGTAACTAGAATTTATACAAATTCTTCTATTATATATTTATGTAATATGTATACATCCAGATATCTTAATTTTACGCTGTGTACGCAAAAGCGTACACGGAATACAGAATTTTCACAAATATGTTCTAAGTGCAATTGCAATTTTACAATTATG
The DNA here is from genome assembly GCA_905333015.3 of Bombus campestris. Taxonomy (NCBI): domain Eukaryota; kingdom Metazoa; phylum Arthropoda; class Insecta; order Hymenoptera; family Apidae; genus Bombus; species Bombus campestris. The sequence goes on from HG995135.1 coordinate 11,337,111, forward strand.
TACGAAAACCATCAACACCAATATAAAATATTATATAGATACTGACGAAGTTTGGATCGTACCGGTAAAAAATGTTTAATACTTAGGTGCAATATGCACACGCTATTACTAGTATGTGTTACTTATGGTTTCTTTAGAAACTACCTATCTCGTTTAAAGAGATTATGCTCAATTCTTACTAAGACGAATACATTCGTTCATATTCTGGACTAATTTTCCTTATACTATTTTAATATTTTACAAAAGAATCTACACTTTTCCTCCCACATTTTTCTCTTGTTATCGTATTTAATCATGTTTACACATTATCAAAGTAAAGCATGTGTATTTGAAGCAATAAAAAATTTAGAAATTTTTTCAGAAAACAGATATTCCGACCTCAGTTTTGTCAACTTTCCGAATTTAGTGAGATACACACGCATAACGATATTGCCACGTTCGCGCAATTTAACATCGTCAGTAATTGTTAGCTTTAAAAATGTTGTCTCATCTATCACAAAAATATTTTAAATGAATCTTAAAAATTAAATATGAGTTGGCAGTTAACAGGAATGACAACGTGAAAATATTATACAGAGACATTACAGTAAAGTAGTTCAAACAAAAATTTCTTTTCACCTCCCTTGCTTCATCGACGAATGAATCCTATATTTAATCAACTATAAACATGAATATTGACAATGCTAAACAATTACCAACAATTTCATCCTATTCGCTCGGTCGATTTGCAAGAAGTATCTTTCGGTTCCATTTCGAAACTGTTTTAATTTTCATTGTTTCTGTTCCCCAAATACTTTAAATCGTTATTCACATCAATAATGTCGCTTTATTTACGACTGTTCAGATTGGTATGCAGCATAAATCGTTCCAGCTTTTTTCTTTGCCAAATTTGTTGCCTTTTTAGCAGCGTCCTTTACTTTTTCCGCTCTACCCTGTAACGAATGTTGAAAATCTTCCGCAAGACTAGTCCTTGCCCCAGCTCCTTCATCGATCTGAAATAAAAAGAAAGAAACATGTAAATATAAATTTTTTCCTTTTGATGCTTGGATTATGTACGTTATTCTTACTAGATGAGTAAAACCCATTTGAGAAAGTGTTGGATTCATATACTGTGCTGTATGTGGAAACATATGTGCTAGGACATAATTAAACCCATTATACATCAGAGTACAATTCTTTTTAAATCTATCCAATCCAAATGCTTGAATAGCTCTACCAAATCCAAATACTTGGCTGTCGATCCAAGCTGATCTTTTTGCAACTGTCCAATTAGGATTTTCTTCACACACCTTATAAACAACTTTCTCCACAACAACCTGTGAAACAAGGAAAGCATAATAAAAGTTAATTTCCAAGTAATCACAATACAACAGCTCCCACAAACTTGCTATACCAAATTACCATGACTTTAGTATAACCTAAATTTCTTGTATATGTTGTTAAAGTTTTCGTTTTGGGGTCCACTATGGTCTCTTCAACAATTTTTACAACACTTTTACTAATAAATCTCTCTCCCCATTTTGGTACTCTGTTAGTTTTTGTCAGAAGTCGTGTGGTATATAATACGCCATCTTTAACCTTCCTTGATACAGTATCTTCCGTAAGTACATGGGTGCTGAAAAAATAATTTGAATTGTACTATTTCTTCTAAATACTTATCAGTAAATAATATAGTTTTATATATTTCACAAATGCATTTGGAGTTTGATATCTACCTATTAGGATTTGGATATCTTTGCCAAAATCCACGTGCTACTTGATCCCAATTAAATTGGAAAATTGTATTACTTTCATAATACTTCACCATTTTGTTGATCAGTATAATTTGTACTGTCTAAACAGAATTATAACATTCAAACAATTTTTTTTGCAAATTGCAAACTTATTCACATGTCGACAATTCTTAGTTTTAACTTGTTTCTTTTAATCCGAAATTGAACCAAATGAATACATATATGAATACACATATGAAAGCATATATGTATATAGGAAATTCTCTCTCTTTCAAAGAGGAGAAAAGAAAACACAAAAGTATACAAAAAATCAATTTGTTTAGAAATAAACTTTTGTAGTTCCACAAATTAATATTACAACATTAACATAACGCGAAAAAAATATAATATCACAGTAATAAAAATAATATTTCTTATAGATGAATAAGAAATTCGATGTTTATGCAATAGTATTAAGCCATTATTGAGGACACATGCACGTGTTGTATATACTATATTACATATGAAGAGCATAAAATTCGAAAACGTATTTAAAAGCAAAAGAAGATAAATTTTTTATACACATGCATTAATATAATTTTATCAACTTAACACAAAAACGAATTAACTATCATTAATTATCCGATCGAGTGAGAATGAAATTACATAACCCTTTCTGATATTTGAAAGCTTACTAAATAAAATTATTAAATTATCACTTAGATTTATTGAGATTTGTAATAATTCCAAAATATCACGAAATTACAAATATGCATTGATAATTAAAATTTTTCTAAAGGATTATAAGAGTGCCTATACCAGAAAGATTAATCCACACCGAAAGAATATTTTGATTTGAAACTTGATTTACTGTGAATGTATAGCACTTTTTTCTCGAAGACTATATTGGTACTTCTTTAAAAGTCTAAGCTAACACAAAATTCATAATATAGTTGTTACTTACATAGTTATTTTGTTAATATATTACACTTTTTTCAAATTCAATTGTCAATTAATCGTTGTGTCATATATACTGAGTAACTGGTAAACGACTTGTTCGACCGTCGATATTATCGAACTGTGCCTTACAGTGTTCCAAACATTTTCGTTCAAATTCGCACACGTGCAAATGCATGCTTGCATATACACTAGGAGTCAGTATGGACAACTTGAATTAGACAAACAAACAAGGATAAATTGTTTGTTTAATTCCAGAAAACTTGGTCCACTGGAATTTCTATGAAAACACACGTGTTTAAAGATAAATTATTCCATTTAAACACTCACTGTACGAAAAAAAATTTCAAAGAAAATGTTAAGCAATTGATTATGTACCATTTTTCAGTATGAAATGTGGTAAGACTGTAACGATTCAAAACATCAACGGATTATGTTTTTGTTTTGTTGTAGTGGTAAATTAAAAATCAATTAATTACTATTTTCATGTTGTTTACAAACAACCAAGAGTTACGAGATTAGGCCGATCATCGTTGATTGTTTAAAAAATAAAAAGTTTAAAAATGCCTATAAAGACAAAGCAAATAAAAGGGATATTAATACCCATGGAGGAACAAGTAAGAAAAATATAGCAATTTTCTAGCATTCCTGTATTATTCAATTTTGTAAAGAGTAACAAGATTTTAATGTGTTCCATATCTTAGGTAAATAAACTGAAAGAACTAATAAATGCTAACCCTGTTACTCCAAATGGGTCTATGTCAAAAAACTCGTCTCTCTTCGAACACTTGGAATGTTTGGGAGAAAAATTTGATACCTTGGTAAAAGGAGAAATTAGTGATTATGAAGAAATGGAATCAAAGATTATTAGTATTGTAGAAGAATTTTGTTCATTAAAATATATGGATGAGTCTGTATGTCAAAGAACATTATACATATTAGTTTATTGTCAACCATTATAAAAAAATTCCTTTTAGATTGAAAGCATAGACAAAGAAATGGCAGTTCAAATTTTGTCCACTGTGTTAGATAAATTTAAATTAACTCTTGAAGGTCTAGAAAAATTAGAATGTTTGCCATTGAAACAAAGGTTGACAGAATGCCTAGACTACATCAAGGAAATGGGTCAAGCCAATGAAATTGAACATTTTCAGAACATCAAGGTATAAAAGATACAGACACAAGACATTCTGTATTGTTTTCTACAATTATCCTAATTATATTATATTAAATTATATTATTAGGAATTAGGCACTTCCATTCTGGAATTGCTTGGACCATTACAAATATATAAAAAAAGCTTAGTGTGTCAGTTGTTAGCTGAAAAGATCAAACTATATTTGTGTCAGTTGTGTGCAGCATTTAAACTGTTAGTACAATTAGTACAAGAGCAACACCGGCTAAATGCACCAATCTATGTAATAAAAGTTTTATGATTTCTAAATTTTAAAAGCACACACAAGCTTACTCTAATAGGATACTTATGCTTTTATTCGCATAGAATTGCAAGAAATATGTCTGTGAAAGACTCTGCTTTTGCTTGAAGATTATAATAGAAATATTGGATGTATCAGATTCATTACCTGAGGATGAAGCATTTGAACAAAAAAATCATTTTGTTTATAGGTAATCTAACTAATTAATTTCAATTGCTTTTAAGGAAACAGCACTTTATATCTCTTTTATCAATTTATTTTATATTTAGGATGGACTTGGTATTGGATATCTTGTCAGAAATTCCAAATAAATCACAAAAAGATCAAATATTGGAATGCAAAGACTTATGGCTTCGAATAGAAGATGTATTCTCGTGTGCGATGGCAATTGCACAGGTCTGCAAACCTTGCAATTTTAAAGCGATAACCGGAACCTGTCAGTCGATTATATCTGAATATGAAAATTTGAAGTTCCAATTAACTTCCGAATCATCTGATACAGCATTGAATAATTTGTTCATGAACAGTTTAAGCGACGCGCTTTATCGATTAGAACGTAAAATTAATGTGTCGGTATTGAATCTTGTTATGGAAGTTTTCAGTGATCCCTTTCATGCTCTGAGAAAGCTTGTTACAATCTGTGGCAATTCATTAAGCGCTAAAAAGCGATCTAAGAACGATTTATCCAATGCTATAGAGGATTTCGATCAAATTATAGACAAATCCATGCAAATTGGATTGTTTGCTATTGCCTCTTGCAAAGATAAAAATCGTAAGTCAAGCTCTATTAATTAATACAAAATTCGCATCTGTGTCTTGTTAGTTATTCACCATTCTTTACGCTGTATTATCTAGGGATTAATCAAATACGAAACTGTTTGGCAAGTCTCGAATCTTTGGAAACAGAGTTGATTTCTGCCATTACCACCTTTTATTTGCATCCAGAGAGTAAAGAAATGCGAGAAAATGTAAAACTGTTAACTGGACAGTGGCAATTGGAAGTCAATAAGTTGCACGATGCGATTAATCTAATTATAGATTCGGGTGCTTACTGTCAGGTATTTTATGACAATGTCTATTCTATGCACATCAAAGATACATCTATACAAAATTTGCATGCCATTATCATTATTTTTAGGTAGTATTAGACGATCTTCAGGATCGTATTTCCGTAATGACAAATTGTCTCGACAATAGGAAGCCTGTTACTCAAGCGCAAGTACAAAGTATTGTACTTCGATCCTTGTCGCTCTCCCGCCAAATAGGTATCACCATAAACGATATTGGAAGCGACATTATTGAAAGGCAAACAATAATGATGATTAGAGAATTAAAAGCTGGTAAGTATTTATTATGAAATCGTTAATTTATATTTTGTTATATGTAAAGCCGTAATCGATTTTTTTTTTATTTTTTCTTATTTTAAAGCAATATTTGAAGCTGATGCTGCCTCGAAAAGTCTGTTAGTGGATAACGCTACGGAACCACAACAATTGCGAGTAATAAAAAGATGCGAATTAATTTTAAATGTAGTAAAACGATTACATCCCGCTTTAGTTGCTATTATGAATAATACAACATTGATGAATACAAGTTATGGAAAAAGCAGTAAGGGACAAGGTGATACTATTCACGGTAGGTTACTCTATTTTTAATTACCAATTAATTGCACATAATATTTCGATATACGAATCTTTCCTTTCTTAGACGTGAGTAACAAATTGGCATCTACAATTTATGGATTATCTAATGATCATCATCATCAAAAACCTTTAGCCTATATAAGAACTCCTTATACAGGTAAGAATAGTATATTGTGTATCATTAATTCTCCTATATGCTTCGTTACTCTTTATTTGGTACATCTTTCTAGTGAGCAGTTGCAAAACACCCTTATCTATACAGACTGCGAATAGTATTTCTAAAACACAATTGAATTTATCATGTTTGATTCCTTACATTAAGAAAGGGCGTGAGATGCGCATCGAACGTTCGGTCATGTATAAAACACCACGCAAAAATGACTCTGTTGATCAATCCTTGACCGACATTAGGTTAAAACCACGTAGTTTGACTAGTATCAGACAGCATCTGTTTAGCAGGGACAGTATTAGTTCTCATGATGATATCTGTTTGTCTGAGGAAACTATGAATCTAACAGGTAACGTTAGTGAACACAAAAATATTTCAGTTTTAAATTATTGCATGTTATAATTTTAATTAACCACTAATTATTGGCATAATAAAACTTTCAGGTATTTTAGAAAGATTTGTATTTTCCTGTACAAATCTGTGCACAACCTCGTCGAAGTTTCATCACGTAGAAAAAACTCAACATGATACGATCGCTGAAAAATCAGATAAAAAGTCTGTTAGACGTTTAACAGAATCGTTGGTTGAATGCATCGAAACGCAATCTGAGATTACAACTGGTAAAATAGATCAATGTTCTACGATCGGCGGAGGCGACGGGCCATCAATTGTGGATATATCGAAAAGTTACGATGATACTCGACATCCGAATAAAAGTACAGAAATAACACAAGAACGACTATTTGGAGATTAAATGTTGCCCTTTATGATTTATGTTGGTGAAGGAGAACATTGATCTTCATTGAATTTGGAGTTTCAGTAGATCGATTAGAAAATATAAACGTTCGCTGTTGAAATATAGTACCTTAAAGTGGTTTCTATTTAACACAACAACAATACTTTCAGAGCGAGGAAATGAAAAAGAATGAGAGAGGGGGAGATAAAGAATAAAGATTTTACTTATATCTATGTTCTATTTCAATTTTTTCATGAATTTTAAGATTTGTAAAATTTTCATTAATAAAGGAATGTTTTTGAATTAGCCTCCCCTCCATTTCAATTTCGATTATATTAATCAATTTTTCGATTGTCAATCAATCGCGAATTGCGTGTATCGTATCGAATAAGTATATGCGATATATCGCATCTCGCTATTCTCGTTTATGAAGCTAGTGTGTGTATTTGTTGAAAGCAAATCGAGATATTCACGTGACTCCCATTTACATTAGTAAATTGGTTGTTCAGTGGGTTCAGCCCATTTTTAAAAGACATAAAAAATTTATTTATTACAAAGAAAATGGGAGCGTCAATAATACCACTGTTACTTTTTACGGCATTATGGGCTATAGTAGGAATTGTTTTACCAATCTTTGTTCCAAGAGGTACTAATCGTGGGTACGTGTTTTATTACAATTGATAAGTATTCTGAACAAAAATTCTAGATGTTTAAAAATGGTTTTTATTAAAAACAAAAGTGAAATATTAGATTGTTTAATAATAACTTGAGTCTTCTTTCCTTGCAGGATCCTTCAGGTTATGCTTATGTTGACAGCATTTACATGTTGGTTATTGTAAGTTGACAAATGTCAAAAGAAGCATTTCACTGAATTTTTGTTATTAAATACCATGCAAATTATTATTTGTTCTTACAGCTGGTTATGTTGCTATATGGCTCAAATGAATCCTTTAATCGGACCAAAATTACCTAAAAATACGGTTCTTATGATGGCACGAGAATGGGTAAACATGTTTTCTTATTACAATAATATCATTATACATATACTTGCTATAAATTACACAGGACTAATAACCATAATTTTTTCTTGCGTCAAATGTATTTGTTACAGAGCCACGTCCAATTTAATCAATAATAGAATAATCATAGGAAGAAAATGCATTTATTATGGGTATATCAAATTGTTTCTAAAAGTTTGTGCAATTAGTGAATTGTATAATTACTGCAATGAAAGTGAAACAAATCAGGCTTTTGTGTATATTGGAAGTTTTAAAAATGTAAATCAAGCATTAAAGCAAACATTCTGATAAATTAAATTAATATATATATATTTTATGATAATTGTATATTTTCATTTAGTGTAAAACATTGTTTTAGTATAATCTCATACTGTGAAAAGGACGATGTATATTATGTAACAGAGATAATAATGATAATAATAACAGCGCAACAATAATAAAACAATTCATGTTCGAATGAAATTTGTTACATATTGTTAATTATATGTGATTGTTTCATTTTATTTTTTTAACACGACCCTTGTCTCATCAAATTTTGTACTAATAAATAAGAGAATCGATATCCTACATGAAAATAAATTTGCATGTGTCTATAGATAAAAACCGCGCGCGCGCACGTAACAATGTCACGTTCGTGAATACGAAAGGTATGTAACTATATTACTTGTACATGCTCGTATGTGTGTACGCGAGATATACATCTACATACATGTGATTCGTGTATAAAGCAAAAGTGACAAGCAGTGACGTGATATCACTAAGAAAAACAATAATGGAGGCGTGTAATGTCGTTGAACGTGAAGTTGACAAGATTTTATTAAAATTTGGAGTGGTAAACGAGCATGCAGAGACAGTACTGCAGGATCTAATAAATCATATCGAATCTTTGAAAAGGGAATTTACTCAAGGTAAACTGAAAGCTATCCCGCTACTTACAATGTCATCGTTCGTTGACAATCTATGAACAAAAAAATAACATTTTTTAAAAATTGTGGTAGTAGAAAGCGGAAATAGGGCAAGAAGATTTCAATTTTCCTATGTGAATATGTAGATCTCAAAAAATGTAACCTGCAAGATATTTATATTATCCATTTTCCTCTCATATTGTTCTATCTAGCTCTAACCTCTTTTATCGCAATGGTTATGTAGAACTTTCGTTTGTTCAAGACATCTTTCGTTCCCTTACATTTTTGGATAATATTTCTACATAATTTGAATTTATGAAGTATTTAAATGCACTCTAATCTCGTATTTATCATTAAACGTATATGATATTCCACTTAAAAGGATTGGATTTTTTGTTCACCAGCACCAGACAATCATGAATTAACCCCAGGACAAGTGCAAATATTAAAAGAGGCGATGAAAAAAGTTTGTGAAACTGTACATCGTTTAACCACAGAACACAGAGAGTTACACGGTTCTGTTTCAAAAGTAGGAAAAGCAATCGATAGAAATTTCACTGCAGACTTTGCAAGTACAAGCAGAGAAGATGTTTTCTCAGGTCCAGAAAAATCACATCTTTTAAATCAAGTTATTTGTCAGCATTTTTACCGTCATGGCATGTTGGATATTGCAGCAGAATTAGCAGCGGTAAGTCTATATAAATATATTCATATATACACATGTGTACACCATATAAATTTTTAACTATTTTTAACTAACTACACAATGGATCTGTTGTTACAGGAAGCTGGAATTAAAACAGAAGAAGGTACAAAGGAGCCATTCACAGAATTAAATTATATATTGGATTGCTTAAAGCAAAGAAATCTGGAACCTGCACTTGAATGGGCTAAAAGACATAGAGAAGCACTTCTAGCACAAGTACGCACAACATCAACCATTGCCACTGCTCAGATAACACTATTTTGGTGCAAATATATCTGATATTAAACATTATTTGTAGAATTCATCTCTTGAGTTTAAGCTTCATAGGTTACATTTTATAAGACTGATTCAACAAGGACCTAGCAAACAAACTGAAGCAATAAATTACGCTCGTCAAAATCTTACGCAGTACGTGGGACGACATGGAAAAGAGGTGCAGGCATTAATGGGCACGTTATTATATTTACCAAATGGAATACAGTCCTCTCCTTACAGTCATTTATTGGATCCAACTTTGTGGCTAGATATTCATGATGTATTCACGAGAGAGGCTTGCACATTATTTGGTTTAAGCGTAGATAGTCCTCTTTCTGTGTGGTATGTTTCTTCATAGTTTCTGATATCGTAAAATGCATAAAAATAAATGCATGATAGGAAAATCTGGCAACATTATGTTTTAGCATTAATGCGGGTTGTACTGCATTACCAACGCTTTTGAACATTAAGCAAGTTATGCAACAAAGGCAAGTAAATACCGTTTGGAATGGCAAAGATGAATTACCTGTAAGTAACTGGATAAATAAATGGAAAACAAATATTGCATTATTTAACCGATACTTTTCTCCGCAGATTGAAATAGACCTCGGCAAAGACGGTCGTTATCATTCTGTTTTCGCGTGTCCAATTCTGAGACAACAAAGTACAGAGAATAATCCGCCAATGAAATTAGTCTGTGGTCACGTTATTTCAAGAGATGCGTTAAATAAACTTACTAACGCAAACAAGTATGTATTTTAATAACAAGGCGAATGTTAAATTAAAAATTGAAATCACTTAGGAAAAACATAATAAAAGGCATCAGGCGTTAATAGAATATAAATAAAAATTGAATTTTATTTTCCAGATTAAAATGTCCATATTGTCCAGTAGAACAAAATCCAGAAGACGCTAGACTTATCTACTTCTAGATTACTGTGATACAATAATGTGAACGATCTATAACGCTTAAGCCAATGGGAAGGACATACATATACTTAGAACAAATCATTGTATGCCGCGAATTTGGTAATCGTTATTTTTTATTTGGCTTAGTACATTGATTTCCGATCTTGTCGTCAAAACGTGAAAATAATATATTAGCACATTTTACTATGGAAAAGTGCTGAATATTTGGTAAATACTTTGGTGACGACAATCGACACTGTTTTATTATTTTAGTGTCTTTAGAGAAGTAAACATTTCAACGTAATTATGTATAAGTTGAAGTATGTTAATTTAATTGTAATTGTTCGAGAATGAAATATAAATATAAATAAATATGCAAATATATATATAAATATATATTATTATATATATTATTATATATATTATTATATATATAATTATATATATTATATTTATATATATTATATTTATATATATATTATATTTATTTATTTATATTTATGTTGCACATCCACGTATACGCGAATACGATAATATGATTATAGTAGTATTAAGTAATATGTTTTTGTATATACTGCTGTTGAATGTTAATTATCAATTAAAGTTGTTTGTAATGATAGCTATCAATGAGAGACGATATGTGAGTTACATAAAAAGTCGATGTGTATTAACGCAACCATATTATAGTCTTTTCGTTTGTAACGTAGGATCTGATTCATCCGTCGAAAATTATTACATAGTCAGTCATCGATACGTGTTCTCTAACAAAATATTTTTCTACCCTGGATATCTAGAGAATAAATAAATTTAATATTGTGTATATATGTGTATGTATATTATATTATATGCACACATATAGATATATATGTATCTCTATCATAATGTATTGAAATGTACAATGCACCATGACCAGAAAAGGATATTACCTAATCTAACACTCGTGGAATATTCATGAGGCACTAATATTCTATTTTTAATTTTCCCAGACATGAACATATATATATATGCAATGATTTTTCACGTTAAACACGTAAATGTTTATTTAAATACATATTATTGAACAACATACACATAAACATATCATGCGTTTCAACGACAAATAACGTCGAATAACACTCGATTCATGTGAAATAAGGTTGCCTCGTGTTTGTAGCGATCTTATGAGATAAAAATTCGAAATGTTTTGGAGCATCGCGTTCGGACATAGATATCGTTGGGCGAAAAACTGACGATTTTCAGAGTCGATTTACGTGCGCGTTCTAATTCCCTTGCCATATAATATTCCCTTCGCAAATACATGCATTTTTACGTACTTCAAAAGTTCGGTACAACTTTACATAAGTACACACACACGTACGCACACACAATATAATTGCATCGCTTATCAAGAATAAAAAATACCTTTCTCCTTCTTGAGTCTCGCTGTTTTTCGACGACTACACAGACAGATTAAATCGGACCCATACACCAGCTGGTTAAATATTATATGCATATATGTATATACGTTACAATGGACAGGACAGGAGGAAGGAAAATGTATTGGTAATTTATTGGCTTATGCCTGCACGCAATGCCCGTTGAAGATAGAATTATGCACACTTAGATATATGTGAGACCTCTGTTGTTCGTTCTGGCTTCGTCTAAATTCAATGAAACCCACTTTCAACGACATTTAACAACCTGTTAAGCCCAAATGGATCAAGGACGCATTATTTATCAAAGAGAAGGTTTCATCAAACAACGATTAAAACGACCGTTTGTTTCCGCGATTTCGTGTGCCAAGAAACTTTCACGTTTCATGATATCGCTTATTGTCTGTTTGCAATAGCAGCAATCACTTTCAATTCATCCGACATGGAACGCTAAGACAAAATGTTGCAAAAGCGAGATAACATTAGATGAGTGTAATAATAGATCATAATTACTAGACTGTGGATTTTTATGTACTTATGCCAAATTTAAAGATACAATAATGGACACAGTACATATAGCATATGAAGATATATATAAAACATCGAAAGTAGGGCATTTGCTATGATATTTAGACAATAGAACCATTTAAGCTCGATTTTCTAACATGTACATATTCATAAAAATATCAATTTGCATAAATATCCGCAATCTAATAATTATACATCATGGTTGAACTTCTATCGTACGTGATAGATCTTTCATGTCAGTTAAATCATAGTCTAGAAAAAGAAGAATATGGAAATGAAGAAGCTGGTAAATCGTTGTTGATTAATAATGAAGTTGACCCGTAAATGTTAACTACATTCTGTTATAATTGCTCCTTAAATACATACGTACGTTCTCTATATTTACAGAAATGTAAAGAATCCTTAACGAGAATATATGTTGCATTGTAACATTAATACAGATAATTTATAACGATATATCAATGCAAGGATGACAATTCGTACGTTTCTTTAACCTCTTTGGCTCGTTACACTCGGTTCTGGAAATCGCTCGAGATCTCGATCCACTTTTGTGAACACGATGCCCCTACTCTGTTACCTTTTCCTCTCGAGTAGGCTCGGTCGTGACAAACGTTCGCGATGAATTTGCAAATCGAATTGACTCGCGTTTCATATCGGGAGTAGGTCGGCGTTCGCGTGACAACGTAACGCAACCTCGAGAATTCACGGAATTCGCGGTGGAAAACTGTCTCTCTCTCTTGAATAGAATTTAATTCTATATATGTATATGTATTCCATATTATATTTCATCTCGTTGCAACCCTTCTGCTATACATATATATATAGCATTATTATATGTATATTAACATAATACATACTTTTGTACAGGTTCGACAACATCATGAATTCAAACGTTCTACAACACTACTACAGAGATATATAATATTTTTCTTATCGGAAAATATGTATGACGAAATTCAATCGTGATAACCTCGCACTCGAGATTCATCTAACATGCAACGACACGATCCGTATTTTTGTTAATCTCCGTACGCATTCGCAGTAGCTTAGAATCCAAACATATTTATAATCATATAACTTTTGTTCGTAACGACTTTATGCATTTTCCACGAGCAAACAACAATTATACAATGATCAACGAGCTTTAGCATATTTTGTAGCGATATAAGTAAACGATATATACGTTCTATGATATATTTCTATAGATATGTCCTACCTATAGCTAATATATTATACTCGCGCGTGTATGTATGGATTGTGTATTGTCTACATAGAATTATTAGAAGAAAGAACGTGTAATATACGAGTTTGGTTCCTACGTTTCTATATTTTAATTCGTTTGATACCTATCATAAACACGCACAACGGACAAAAAGGAATCGACTTGATCGCCGGAAAGCATTACACGCACAGAAGAAGGAAGCACAAACATTTTCTTGTTAGAGTTTTCCGCCACGAACTCACATAAAGTTTATCGTGTAATTTGCAAATTCGTTGAACGCTGTTGACTCATCCTTCGATAATTATAGTTTCGTTTTCGTTTGAATATATTTCCTCCACGTCGGAGGAATATTTCTCTTTGGTTACTGGCGAATAATCTATCGCAAAGCACAACGAAAATACTCGTCAGCGGATCGATCTGACGAGTATCATGCATCGCGCAAAAGAACGTGTCGAAATTCGGTCTTTATCCAAATTCGTTAAACACAAACTCACGAATCTCCAATCCTTAAGGCATTACATGCTTCGTGAGTATGCTTACGTAAAGGGTAATCAAACAACTTCTCATGGTCGATTCAATGCTAATTCAGAATTCGATCCAATGTAATTTCGAGAACTCTTCATCGTGCCTGCTCGCCATTATCGCATGGTTTCCCTGCAGCCATTCAGGGAATCCAAAGCAGGCGGTTCTCCGAGTAAATAATTTTCTTCTTTCTTTAGGAAATTGATACTCTTTGAAACATCGACAATGACTCGAGCGATTGAAGTTTCGCATAGTTTGCGCTTCACGACAGGACAACATCCCAATCTTGGGCATCGTGCGTTTTAAGCTACACACGTGTTCGTTATATCGATGTATTTTTGCCTCGGTGCCTCGATCAATTCGACGTAAGTGTAATTTATCGACGTTAGCTACGTGTCATCGACGTATACGATTCTCTTGAACGCACACACTTATTCTTACGATCTAATATTACGTGTATATACAGTTTGCGCTAGACAAAGGGATACATAATAATGTTTTGCCTATCTAGATTTCTCGGAACGTTATTAACATAAAGATTTTCCGTATTACATTTAACTCGTTGTTCCATGTTCAAGAATGTTGAGAACGAAAAGCACGCCGCTATCCTGTGTTCAGAAATATACCTCCATTTACTGTTCCTCTTCCTCATTCTGGTACGTTACGTAGCGCACAGACGACTTTTCGCCAATTATCAACGACTAGAAGGTAATACATCATTAATACGGCGATCGAACAAGCTTTCAATTACGAATTTTTGAACAAATAGAAGCAAGAACTTTCGTTTTACCTTTTGTTCCTCTTTCGTTGGCGGCGCCCGCAAAAAGTACATCAGTGGAGCATAAATAAAGTTCAAAATGGCAATGCCAAATAACATCCATTCAAAGCCGATACTGTTGACTAACGTACCACTTAAAGCTGGTCCTGGTAATGAACGATTAATAATCAGAATATTACAAGTATCACAGCTTTTTTGAAATTTAATTAAAAATTAAAATTTCACTGAAAAAGTAAAAAGTTCGTCGCATGTTTAACATTTGAATGCGAACGAATGTTTAAACGATTATTGGAATGGAATTCCGCCTAAACTAAAGTATTTGAAGAATCCGCAAATTGATGTTCTATCAGATTTAAAAAAAAATAAGAAAGGAGTAACAAGAACGAAGTAGTAGAGAATACTAATGTGCTATACAAATGGTTCGATTTGATTCCTGATAATGACGCCACATTGGCGTCACGAGCAAATTATTATTATTATTATTATTATTATTATTATTATTATTATTATTATTATTATTAAAAAACATCGGAAAGATTGATAAGTATAACAAAAATTTATCAGTCGTAATGGAACCATACGCGACTTCGTTCCGCTGTCAACCTGTTAATCACGTATCTAGGTTATGAAATAAAAAAGTGTAAAATGTAAAGTTAATCTATTTGGTACCTAGCATTTGGCATTCGAAGCTCTCAGATTATCAGTATATGTTGTCATTATTTCAAGATTTTCAACTAGAAGGATCAATATGTGTTGTCAATATAATATTGTCAATATTTATTGACAAATAGTATCTTGATTGAGAATCTTACAATATTGACAATATTATTGATTAGGCTCAAGTATCAAGTGAATTTTTCACATATACACGTACCAACGGCAAAACCTAAACAAAACGCAACATCTCCGATAGCATATACACTTCCATAGACAGCAGTGTGTCGTATGTCGACTAAGTATCCCAATTCTGGCATCATCGAACTATCCACCATTCCGATAGCGAATCCCAAGCCTGCGTTAGGTACGATCAGATGATGAATACTTTTAGCCAGCGGTATCTGCGAATGTGAGAAACGAATCGTATCATTGTTTAATGGAAAATAATAATAAAAAAATGTCGTGCTCTATAGTTTGACGATAATTCATGTTGGTCTATACAAGTAAAATAAGAAAAAATGAAATACTTACGCACATCAAGCAAATGCCGATCACGACTAGCCCGATCAATGCAGCTAACCACCTATAATAAAAAGAAAGAGATATTGGTAGATATACGAGAAAATAGTTTGAATAAAACGAAGTGAAAATAAATAAATTGCGGATATTTATACATTTATTGTATAAATTTAAAGTATAAAAAAATAGAATATATATATTATACAGAAGTATGTAAATTTATTTTTATTTTCGTAGGTATCTCTATGAATGAATCTTTAATTGGGTTTCATTTCTTTAATTACATTCATAAAAAAGCTAAATTTGCATAAATATTCACGGTTTACAAATACAAGAGAAAGTTATTACGAAAAGAGAAAAAAAAATATATAAAAATTAAGCCGCCCGAACAGGGACTCGAACCCTGGACCCTCAGATTAAAAGTCTGATGCTCTACCGACTGAGCTATCCAGGCGATGGTAATCACGTGTTTGTTTATCCACTGCTAGCAGAATTAAATTTTTACAAAACATTTTAGAATATTTTATAATATTCAAAATGTCTGACATTTACTGGTGAATATTAAAAGGAGGGCTTAGAGAAGAAGATATTTGTAATAACATCTACTAACCTGCCCATTCTATGCCCGAGTGGTCCGAAAAGATTAGTACCGATCAGATAACTAATGCTTGCCGGTAGAAACGCAGCACCTTGCTCCCATCTACTCGCATCCATCGTGTCCATCATCCAGATAGGAAGACTGGGTTCTAGCATTGCGATGCCCATATTGGCGAACGTAATAGCACCTGAAAAATAGATTGGTCATTGGCAATTGAAAGGGTAATAATACGTGTTAATCTAAAGTAGAACAAATGCAGTTTAATGGATGAAAGAATTCTATAAAATTGTATATGATAAGAGTAATGAATAAATACAACATACACGACAATATGGTGAAAAATATCTGGTACAAAAGTTACTAACACGCGCATATACAACTAAATTACTTGGTAACTTTAAACTTTCTTTTCCCAGCTACTATATATATGTCGGAGAAGCATTAAGATTAGGGTTAGGGGCGTGTAACGAATATTCTCTGGAATTAGCCATCGAGGTTATGTAATAGAGAAAGTAAGTAGAGAAAGCTGCAGAGGTAAACTATGATGGGGTGTGTCTCAGGGCACGAGATCATCGGATTCGTCGAGGACAACCCTCGTCCAGAAAGTGAGGGAAATGGATGTTGCTGTTAATTAGTTAATTTCTATGTTGGTGATTAGAAAAGGATGCTAGCCGCCCTTGAGAGAAAGTTGGTAACGGGAAGCGTCGTTCATGAGGAAAAGCAGATTTCCCATACCTTTCCGTAGCGGGTGATAGATTTGGGGACTGTTAGGATAAAGACTGTTTGTTCGTTTGGAGGAC
The DNA here is from genome assembly GCA_905333015.3 of Bombus campestris. NCBI lineage: Eukaryota > Metazoa > Arthropoda > Insecta > Hymenoptera > Apidae > Bombus > Bombus campestris. The sequence continues at coordinate 11,354,594 of HG995135.1, forward strand.
CTTAGTTAACTAAATGTCCTGTGAAGATGCATCGACATCTGACAATCGTCTTGCCCGAAGAATAGGGTCTGCGTGTGGCAAGCCACGAGGCAGAGGCCGTTGGAATGCTCACTGTAGAGCATTGGTACTACTATCTCTTCTTAAGGAGAGCTATGTAATTCTATACTTCCATTAGACAAAATATCCATTCCGTGACCGCGGCTACGCTCGGCGTTTTGTCTGACGCCTCGAACCCAAGCTCATTGTCTCGGCTTTTCCTAAGAATTCCAACGGGGAGGCCCGATGTCTTTTCATCTCCGACATATAGATCAACGAATAAACAGATCGATATAATGCGTTTGGTGTAAACCTATAATACTTAATATCCCGTATATTGGCTAGGTTTCCCGCCTTTATTGAAGACTTCATTTTTTTAGGTTAGTGGATGGAAAAATAATAGGTACCAGCAGCTAAAGAGATGTAAGGATCGGTGACCAGAGATTTGAGAGACGGTGGTTCCGCTTCAGTGTACACGACAGACGGTTGAAGCACCAGAAGTTGCAGAACTGAAAATGGTATTATACAAAGTACAATCGATAAATGTAAGATAGAATGGAAGTAAATGGCGCGTAAGAAAAAGATGAACATGGAGAAATACTCACTTCCGTCGCCAAGGGCTAATGCCGAAAGTACTAAGAATGGAGCAGATTTTCCGACATATTCGTACATCGCGCCGCCAAATGGAGGTCCGATGAGAACACCAAGAGCCAATCCACCGAGTGCAATACCCATCGCGTTACCACGTTCCTTGTCGTCTTGGTATCTTTCGGCCAACATTCCCATACCTGTTAATTAATCGAACAATCGATCGAAAATTAAACAGAATGAAGTCTAACTATATTTCTCTAACGTTAAAAAATATCTTCGGTTTGGACAAAATACGAAAGAGATCTTATTTCTTGTTGTCCTGTCAAACATCTCTTTAAAACGCTATAAATTTCTTTATTTTCTAGAATGAGCGCAAGGTTAAAGTATAAATAGGGGATTGTAACAGGGTTAATAATGCTCATAGAAAGACATTTAATACATTCGCTCTGCTGGCATAATACATTCGAGACCGGTGATTTTGAATAAAACTGATCCGAATGACCGAAATCTTTTTTACATTTGTAATAAAAAGCAAGTGAAGCTAATCAACGTAGAAATAAAAAAAACACATGTTAGACAATTTTTATTTAAAAGTATGTTATAGTATACACGGTACGTTATCGATCATCTGTAATAATTTTGATGGATGACTATGTGATATGCTATATGTGTCATCCGAATAAAATAGCGTTTTAAAAATAGCGTCTAAAAAAAAAAAAAAAAAAAAAAGAAAAAAAAGAAGAAATACGCAGAAGATAATAATATTTAGTTCAAGAATTGGAAAACTATATAATATGTATATAATAGGCAGAAACATTATTTATATTTGTAACTGTCTGAGAATTGATCAAAGAGACTGATGACATACATGCGTTGTCGTCGGTCATTGCGGCGAGATACATCTGTCTCGAGTGTGTTAATTGATCTTTTTCATCATTCTCGACCCCATTGATACGTATTCAATATTCATACATGGGTTGCTTCTCACGAGCGAAAAGTTAGACACGTGCTTCGCATTTATCGGGTTTACCTGAAACGCTGGAACACGAAGAGCCGATTCCCTGAAGCGCCCTCGCTAAGAAAAGAATTCCGTAGCTTCGTCCAAACGCAAATATTAGTGTAGAAAGGAACATAATGATGAAGCCAGTGAACATGGGTATGCTATAACCGATTCTGGAAAGAAACACAATGGTGTGGTCAAATCAGATAAATAACGAGTTCGTTTCTGTACTTTGACGCGCTATAAATACACGTGAAACGGCTATCATATTTTTATTTCGAGTAATAATCGAATAGATAAGTGGAAGGACGATATATAGATCCAACTTAAGTCATGTAAAATTAATGCTGTTTGTTTCGATATGTAGAAAATTGGGAAAATCATCAGAGAAGAATATAGTGGTATGCAATTTTTTGAAATTTTTAGACGAGTTAAAAGAAACTTAATCCCATTGTAAATGATAATAGAACAAAATAATAAACGAAAACAATAATAATCTTATATAAAAGGAACAAAGGAACATATTATACAACTTAATATACATACATATATAGCGTACATTATGTATGTACTCGCTTACTTGTGGGTAAGCGGACCGACGATTGGATTTGCCAGCAATTGAACGAAAGCCTTGGAAGCGAACATTAAACCAACAGCAGTCGTTTCTTGCAGCAACTCGCGATGTCGTTGCGCCTTTTCATCCGGATCTTCTGTTGCCGAACTTACTTCGCCGCTATTCGTACTCTCTGGGACAAACGCGAGCCCATAGCAATTAATCATGGTATACTAATCGTATTACAGATTTTCTGCATTCATCACATGGAGATTTTCCATCGAAGATAATTTCTCGCAAACCAACAGAATATTCCAGTAAATTATATTCGTTCGAAATAAAAATTCGATAGTTGTAGATAAATATTTTCTCGAACACAACGAAACATTGGCACGCTCTAAAGCAAGTGTAAGAGGATCACAATATCATGAAATTATTTACTCTTACCAAGCAAACCGCTCGACTCGATGCTAGAAGGCGTGCTCACGTAAAGAAACTCCAATTGAGAATCATTCGATTTGGTCACAGCACAAGGACATTTCGGCGTAGTTGTTACACTCGAACTCGTGGACGTGATGATATTTCCGCTCGTTGGTTGAACACCGGTCAACGTTCGACGGGAACCACCCTCATTCAGATGCTGACTCAAGGTTGCGTTAGGATGCTTGATGTCGTATAGAAACTCCGGTATAATGGGCACTGCAGCACAATCATTGGAAACGTACAGAACATAAGACAAAGATAGAATGGAGAAGACAAAGTCTATTTAGTACCAGCAAAGAATCTATTCGACAAAGTAATTCTATGGTATAATACATACGGTATAATACAATAATATAATAAATTAAAATTTAAAGCTCGTGTATTTTTTTTTTTTTTTATATAACGTTTATTGAACCAAGAAGATGAGTATTACATGTATATGTTATTCACAATAAATTATGAATTTTAATAAGATGGATTAGGCAAAAGTACCGATACGCGACAGTACGACGCAGCCATACTATATTATGTGTCGGAGTTTTACATTTTTTGTGTTTTAGTGTATTCTTTGGATTCAAGCCGCTGAGGAGCGGAGCTTTTATGTGATCTTGTTTTTAATTGTTATTTCTGTCCTGAAAACTTGGCCGCAAAACAGGACATTTCGGTAGTCTACTTTTTGGGTGCTGTGGAACTTGGGGAGGGGTGGGAAGAGAGGGAGGGGAGGGGGAGGGGGAGTTAAAACGCGTATGTGTTCTGGATTCTGTGACGAGGTGTTCCGCTGTTGCAAGTAGCAGCTCGGGGGTGTAACTCAGTGGTAGAGTGTCTGCTTCGCATGCTGAAAGTCCTGGGTTCAAATCCCAGCACCTCCAACAAAACCAGAGCGTTATCAATTTTTTTTTGTTTTAATTTCTCTTCGCGTAAGTCGGACTTGTAAATTCGCGATGCTCCAATTCCAAACTTCGTGACGTTCCTTCTTTTTTTTTCTAATTAAATGGTACCTTTGTCAGGGAACAAGATCTTAACAAATTCATTTTCAGAAAATGAAATTATTTGTTGGTGAATCTATCCAACTTAAAGAGGTCTCCGTGTATGAATACGCGCGCGCGCGTGTGTATGTGTTCTCCTTCGTAAGTATCAGAACACCTGCTGCTCTCGTGTAGAGCGCGATAATTGACACACGTTGTTAGAGACATAATTAATTCATCGAAGTTTAGTATTTGTATAAGGTAATTATCGAATCGTTGGAAGCTTGTAAAAACACGTCGAATGGTTATAAAAATTATTTGCAAGAAATTCAGAGAAACATTCCTCGATGAATTTAACGAATACATAAAAATGTTCGAAGCGAGACCATATAGAAACACTTGCGATTGTTAGCGATGCGACGAAAGAAGGAATCAGTGATAAACTGATAAACTGTTACTTCCTAAGGGGAAAAGGAAATGGTAATAAGAAATCAGAACGAAGGTACGGTGTTAAAAGGGCGACGAAGGTTCACGATCGTTTTATCCATCGGAAGCGCGTTTCCATAATTTGTTAGCGCTCGTGAGAACGCTGGGAAGCTGTTTCGTATACGCTACATAAATGTATGACCACTTATCTGGATTGCCGGAACGTCGTCAGCCGTCCCCTCGCGTATATTTCCTGGCAGCTTCTAGCTTTCCGGGCGAAGAATCGTATGGGGGTCATATAGACGCGTGCCTCGTGAATTAAACATTTTTCGAGGGCACGATAAAAGAAAGCCAGCTCTCCACCTTTACTTGACCACTATCGATCAAGAGTAAAAAAGCTAAACAACTGGAAAACCCGAGTAACCATTCGCTAACGTCCCTATCCATTTTTTAACTATTTCCTTCGATTTTATTTCCCACATTTCACTTCCTATATTTTATTCCCTGTATTTTATTTCCTATATTTTATATCCCGTACTTTCTTCGACAGTTAAAACCACATCTCCCTTTGGTTAAGAACTTGATCGTGGACATTTTGGTCGAACGAAGACTCGAACATGATCGCGAGTCTGAGATTCTAGCAAGCTGGAAGAGTTAAGAATAAATGATTCAAGAGTGAATAAAACGAGGAACACTCGTGTGAATCTACCTCACCGTTCAAAAATATTTTCCGCCATTTTCGGGGTTCTTTTGCTTTTATCAGATAATTTATTGATTAACATTGTTAGTCAAACGACGAGTTACAAATCGTAGATTGTGGATTTCTTTTTTTCGTACTTTTACGGAGAGAACTAAGGCAATGAAATTTACATAATAATCTGTTTCGTCTACTGAAAATTATGACGAGAGTACACCACTTTGAATATTTTATATATCTTTGCGGGTCATATACATTCTGTGGGTTTCTGAATCTTTAAATTTTTCATAAATATATGAAAATCCGCAGTTTACTAATGACATTAGTTCGATTATAGTTTGTTACTAGTTTTCTATCAATGCATGTGCATCTTAGGAATCACGCGTAATTCATGAATTTTCCCGCGAAACTAGAACTTCTGACAAAGTATAATATATATAAAGCATACTTATCACCTATGCTAATGCATTCATAGTATTTGGTAGGTGAGACAAATCTCTGCTTAAATATTAGCTATAGGTTCTTTATATTAAGTTCTCCTATATAATTAACGCGTAATTGTATTTGTAACACCGTAAGCGTTAACGAGTAAACCGTAACACGTACAAGCTTTGTGAAATAATATTGCAACAAGAAGTTACAATATTCGCTGTGTAAGCAAAAGACCGAAGGGGTAGTTTGATGACACGAGAGTCTGCCTACCTCGAGACTGCCTACAAACCCGTACAGTTTCAAGAACATTAGAATTTTTGGGTTATTAAAGCTGCCTTGTCAGAAATCTATAAACCTAAATAGCTAGCATAAACTATATTTCAATTAAAATGTATCTATGACTTACGATCTTTGGCATATTGTTGAAATGTTAATGTGAGAGATAAGATTATTAGTCTAATTTTAAACATGAGATTATCGTTTTGACTTTAAGCTAGAATGTAATTAGTTTGTCCTTAAGCATCGGTACATATTGTTTGTCTACCGAACAGTGCTGATCGATAATTTTCTTCTTTTTTAATCGACGTTCGATTGACATGGAATGAATCATCCAAAGGATATCGACGAATTCATAGAAAGAGGAATTAATGGAAATGGTCACAGTAAGTGATTAATAATAGTTAAAAATTATATACGTAATTATATACGTAATTATAGGTAAATTTAGATTTTTATGAATATAACTAAAGAAATAGAAATAGAAAGAAACGATAAAAGAATTACAATAGAGATTTCTTTCATCCTCTAAATCTAAATCTCTTATAATGAATATCTTATATTGGATATTTTTTCCATAAAAATAAAAAGATGCACAGTCTATTATTGATAATAACAAGATAGTAATAGATGATAGAATGTTTTATTAAAGCAGTCAAAGAAATTGATTAATCAATTGATGAAAGGAATCGAACCGTCTGTGGCAAATCCATGCTACTCACCAACCGTGGTCAGAAGCATATTGTCTAAGAGCAGAGCGATGGCAACGATTATGAGAACCAGCTTTCGCGATTCTCGACATCGTTGCAACCAGCCGCTCCATTCTCCACCACCCATCCTTGTTCTATGACTCGCTCGTCTTGATTCGTTGGATAATCTGTAAAAAAAAAAACATAAAATAGATAAAAGATAAAGGTATTTAAACAATTGGAAAATTAAAAAGGAAGTTATTTATACGCTGTGAAATACGCGCTAAAGCCAATTACAAGTTATTATTACAGTTCTATCTTTACTTTTACTAAACGCTTGAAACCTCAATGGAAATTCATCTCCGCTTACACGAATACATATAAACGTCTATAAATTATGTTGTTAACTTCATCATAGATAATTTTCTGCTGTCCATTATTACCTATTGCGTAGGTGGAAGGAATATGACGGGGGCGTAAAATTGGTCAGCGGTTAAAGTTTCCAACTTTCGACAAAAGCGTTGAGTAGGGTCATCGATTGATCTAGCCGCTAATTATGGCCCCACGCTTAGGGCTGTATTCCGCACGTCAGTTTTTCTAAATCGACCTCTTCTGCTTGAACAGTTCAACGGCGAGTAATAAAATCGAAACTTCCAGAAGTTAGAATTATAATTGTCCTCCTTTACAGCAAGACAATTTCTTTTAAACTACAAAGGAAGAACTAATCCTGAATTTACAAACAGTTTTGAACGGGGCTCGTTATGGTCATCAGGTCTGTAATATACCCAATTGTTGCCATTATTAAAAGCTGTAAACCTTTAACCATCGGACCGAATACGCGACCTGCCTTCTACCTGCCTTCGAATATGTTTCGTTTCTGTCGAATTAAAAGCAACATAGAAAAATCGAAATTTATTGGGTTCATAGCTACGAATGGAACGTGGGTATTTATGCATCTATCAGAAATTCAGAATTGCAAAAATGCATAGAATACATAAAATATGTAGAGATGTATAAAATATGCCAAGTATATTACTCGTTATAATGTTTAATGGGCAAAAGGAGCGAAACGTAAAAGTAAATAAAACTGCAAGTGCTGAAATTGAAAAAAGTTTTGTGGAAAACAACGTCAACGTTATCCGCGTAAAATGTTATTTAGAGAACTCATTTGTTACATGTACTATATATCACTTTAAGATATTTTTATTTCAATGTTTCAGACACTTGTTAACTAACGATAAGATTTTACATTTTATACTTTGGGAACGAACGGTTTTATATTTTAAGAAAGGATGTAGATCCGCATTATGTAGTTTTCTTAAAAACGCTGTAAGTGCCAGTACAGATTTTCTTATTTAATGGGATAATTGAAGTAGATTTATCTACGTACATGTTCAAGTACGAGGAAAGGGGCTCGCTGGCGCGTGGCACTTAGAGTTTAATCTAGAAAACTGATCATTAGACAGCGGATTTTTATGCGAGTTCGTGTTTTTCTGAATATAATTTTAGAAAATAGGACTTGCACGATTGCTTTACCTACCAAGTATTATAAAAACCACTGTACCTTGAATATTTTATACACTTTCCCGTATATATGTACGTATGTTATGTACCTACCTACATTCCGCGCAATTTCCTACTTTCAACTTTCCTATAAATACACAAAAATCCGCAGTCCAAATTATGCAACGTGTACATCCTATATCACATACGAAATACTAACAACTGTATGAATTATTACCATAATACTTCTCTCCATATTCACTGATATTGGCTTTCGTATAAACAACCTTTTTAAGGAAAAAGAAATTCTTTTTTAAAAATGGCACTTACGGCCTCTTTTACTTCTTTCACTCTTCGAATCTCTGCTCGAGTTTTATCTCTTCAGTTGTGCCCATAAAATATAAATTTATATGAAAACACCCACTCCATTTAGTACAAAACATTTACTAAAGTTTCTTTTTTTTATTATTATTATTATTATTTAATTTGTACTTTACAATTTGTCCAGCTGGACATTCGGTAGATTTTTCTAGCTATTTACTAAAATATAGGCAAAAGAAGGTTTGTGAAGCTTTGGAGAAAGTCGTACATAAAGAAATCGCGTCGAAGTTGTATTTAAGTTACAGCAAAGTCATGTCGAAGAAAGATGCCGACCGAGTAAACTAATTAGTGGACCAAAGGTGTCGATGTGTGTGTATATGTGTGTGCAATCGATGGCAAATCCTTTTAGCTACGTTTATTCGTTCCATTCCATTGTTCAGCACGTTTTCTCGAAAGATCTTCGAGCCTCATCGAGCGTCGAAAACGCTAAAATCAGGTTTCGTTTCTCTCCGTTCGGAGATTCGTCGATTTACGCGGCGAAAGGAACTTCCTATCGAAAATGGGACAGTAGAAAGTGGTAGAAATAGGAAAACCTTTGAGAAAGGGCATTTGCTGGCTCGTGATTCGAACTTCCGGCACTCGAGGTACTCTTTGTCGAGTACAAATTCTTCCGACAAAATTTTACGCATTCGACGATCGAATGGAATTTCAACAGTTTCAACCCGTGTCTTTTATAGATTCTACAACGTATTAGAAAATTGACATTGTTCTTTCGTCCAGTCGCGGGGAGACGCGATCGCGATGAAGCGCGTCAACGGGAGTCGTAAATTCCCGTTACGATTATAACGATCGACACCACGAACAGGTCGATCCCCTTATTTCTTGTGGGATAACAGGGGTATTTGTTGGGGAATAAAACTGTAGTCTACAGTCTTATAATATTTATATTTTAACAACTTATTACACTGGAGGTTTCGTCGTATAGGAAGAAATAATTGATATAAGTGATGAATAACAATACACTTGCTAGATGAGTAATAATAATAAAGAATAGACCGAGATAATATCACTTTGATCGAAGTGAGGACTACGCGAAGCTGATAGGAACAGTCGTGTTGACTGCACGACGTTTTGTCGAACAGTGATGACCCGTCTCGTGTAATTACGGAGAAAAGCTCGGTATGGGTGTCCTTTTTAATGGAAAATACCTGCTGTATTTAATGGACAAACAACCGCTTCCTCCGTAAGTTATAAGAGCGTGTAATAAACCTAAGGACTGTTTTAAGGACCATCCATAAGCCGAAAATACTTATGTGAATAGAAATTAAGCTAAAAAGATTCGGTTTATGGTGGTTCCTTAGGTTTATTGAAGGTCAGTATAACGGTATGTCGGCCTCGACGGTCAGACCATGAGGGCCGTCGCATGCACCGTCTTACGCGACGTAACAGACATTAATCAACGTGTACTTTAGGATGTGGGCGATATTAGACATTAAAACAACGATGAAAGTTCCTGCGTAAATAAGTTCAAAAATAAGTTCAACTTATTTTTACATTGAAAAATACACTGACAATTGCGTAGTCCGATAAATCAGCCGATGAACCTTCCTCTTTGTTTCATTCACGCTTGGTGTTTTTCAATTTGAAGCACATGAACGTATAATATGCAAGTATGGTATAGAGGATGTAGCATAAGCAATGTATTAGTCTTATACTGCAAAAGATTTAAAATACTTTATAAAATTTATAAAAGACTCGGAAATATCGCCTTTTCGATCTAAAGCAAAAAATCTATCTGACCAAAAACTTTTCCACATCTCTGTACATTGGCGACTAATAATCGAGTGTAGCAACATGTTAGCAACGGAAAGAAAATCATTTTCGATTCATTTACATCGTTTAATTTACCGAATGTCCAGCTGGACAAATTGTAAAGTACAAATTAAATAATAAAAAGAAAATGTGTACCGTTTTTAGGAAAAGAAAGTAATTTACGTACTCTTCGACCTATGTGTAAGGCTCTCGATAGCTATACGTCTATTTCGAAAATCTGGAATAATTTCTCTCTGAAACACGATCAAAATCGTTCGATGCTTGGGCTATAGAATTAACGGCATTAATTGGTCGCTTTTAACGGTATCTCCCATGAACTGTCGCGCAACCATTCCACAGGCGATGCCCTCGCCGCTCCTCTTTTATTCGTAATAACTCGATTACTCGATGCTTTTAGCTCGGCTAATTTTCGCACGCTCCCCGTGAATAGGAAACCATTAAGGCCGTCTAAAGCGGTACCTGGCAACGATTCCTACCACTTCCCTCCTTGTCACCTCATTAAAAGGCGCTTTCTCGATTTCTCTTTTTTCCACGAAAGGGCACAAAGAAGAATCCGCGAAGCAATCTGCAGAAACTCGTGCAGCCGATAGATCACCGACCAACCGAAAAGGAAGAAAAAAGAAAAAAAAAAAAAGAAAAGAAGAACTCTATTCGGATATAGAACCCGTCGTCTTCGAGAGGGTTGCTGGCGCGAGATAAGCCTCCTTTGGCTTTCGCTCGCTTCTTTCAGCGTAATGTACACACCTCTCCATCATTCGATGTTCGATCGTTTATCCGTCTAGTCCACCTGGTTGTCCCTCCGGATAATTTCGTATAATAGATAACTCGGAATTCGTCGTACGCTGTTCTCCATAAATATTTAGATATTTCTAAATTATCGTAAGTTTACCGTGGCTGCAAAATGTATTTGGATATTTTCAAATTATTGAAAATTTACCGTCGCTGCAAAGAATAATTGTATACCAGTGTAAATTTCTTATTATTTGTTTAAGAAGAATATACCTTTATACGATGAAAAGTGAAGAACACTTTATTGAAAAATTAAAATGCGGCTTTTCTTTTATTTATTTCATTTGTACTTTACAATTTGCTCAGCTGGACATTTGGTAAATAATTAAGATACGTACATATGCTTTTTGTAGTCACTGTATAAAGAGATTTAGAAAAATTTATCGAATGTCCAGCTGAATAAATTGTAAAGTACAAATTAAATAATAAAAAAAAAGAAAAAAACTGTCTAAGGCACGTATGCTTCATGTTAGAGTAATATTTGGAAAACTTTTTTATCTCGTATAGTCACTAGATATTACAAATTATTCTATAGGCGATGCCCTCTCTTATTTGTCTAGGACAATAATTCTTAAATAATTAATCCCTGAAGTTAAGTTAGTGTTACGTTAATTTCCTGTAGTTAAGCATCCTAATATTTATGAACGAGGATGTACATATGACATTTCTATTGGACAATGAGTGTGAGCCCAATGGAGTTTGCTCGGGTGCGCATTCAATTTCTTAACAATGATGAAACAACATCGATAACAAATTGACGACGCGTACAGAAAAGTCACGTTTTACGTCGATATGAACTTACTGCGTAGCGCGGGTGCATAACGACCGTCACGAGCCGGAAAATCTCTGCCGTTTTGCGGCCTTCAGCAAGGGAAGGTAGGTGAGAAAAGATAAAGAGACGGTAGAGATAAAGAATAGGAAGGTAAAGCGAAAATTTGAAAGGTCTGTTGGTGCGTCCACTCGAATCTGGTGGCCAAATGTGCAATGTTGACTTTAACAGATACGAGCAAACTGTCGAAAGAGATCAGAGGAAGGGAAGAAGGTTGCAAGTATATGGAAGAGAGAAACTTAGGCGGAGAAGGATTTTCTGTCTATTGGCAAGGGACATGGTGATAGTGACATAATCACGCTGTAATAGTCCCGAAAATGTAATACCTACGAATTGAACAAACTCAACACAATACCTTATGTATCAGTGGTCAAGGAAGAAATCGGCAGATACGCAAAAAAATACGAGGAAAGAACGTCAACACATCCAAACCAATTGGCTGCTAAAACAAGCAAAACCCCAATAAAAATAAGACTAAAAAGATAGCACCCCACTGACTTCATTAAAGAAATAAATTAGACAAACTCAAAGATGGCATCCAGCTGGGGGTAGCTATCCACATGTTATTTAGCAATAAAGTTAGAAAAATTTATCAAATGTCCAGCTGGACAAATTGTAAAGTACAAATTAAATAAATAAATAAATAAATAAAACCCAATACCAGCGAACAATAGCGTGTGTATCGACATATATATGTACTGGGAAAATGGTTAGTTCTCTTCGCTACTTTATTCGCGTGGATATGCATATTCGCGAAAACGAAACGAAATGAAGAGAATAGATTCTACACGAGAAAAGGCAGAATCTCTTAAGAACGAAAAGCCGGTAAAGACTTCTCGCAGGTAGAGACGGAACTGCTCGCGGTCATTCTTCGTCGTAATTACCGAACAGATAAGAGAATGAAATACGACGGAAAGAGAGGAAAGCAAAGTATGGGAGTCAACCAAAGTGGTAAGAGAAAAATCTTCTTCGGTCTTTTCCGAGAATAATGCACGCACCCAGGGGACCCGGCTTTCAGGAAAATGCTGATTGCTTCTCTCTCCATCCCCGTCCACCACCCGCCACGCCCGGCTGTCATCCCTCCCCTGTTAACTCTTCGCGATTTCTCCTTACCAATTCTTTTCTTCCCTCCGATACCCTCGCTTCTTTATACTATTCCTTGCCTTAGATATCTATTTACCACTTGGTTTCTTCCTTCATTTGCCAGAACGCAGGTGCGCACACCCTTGTCTTATCAATATTTCGCTCGACCCTGTACGCGGTTATCCCTAACTAAGGCACCCGCATATCTATTCGCCTAGTACATATATGCATGTCTCCTCTACCTCCATAAATATTTGCGCACTCTACTACTCTGTCCATTTCGTATCATTTAATTTCGTTTCATCTTGGCGAATATGTTATGTCAACAAGGTAGCAAGAAGAGTTCACGAAACTCGTTTTCTCGATAAATAATATCTGCGTAATTCCACTATCCTTTATATCTGTTTGGACACTCTGCGCTTGAAAGATCTTCTTTTCACTTTTTTTTTTTCACGTTTCCATTAACTTTGTTTTATATTGGCGAATATATACAGCGACTATGAAAGGTACTTGTGCATACACATTGTGTTCTTTTTTTTACAATTTTTTTTCTACATTTAATTTCCACAGCATCGATCTTTCGTACTATATTCCTATATCGTATTTCTATTTTACATTTACTTATTATATCTTCTTTCTATTTTGTATTTCTATAATCGTACGAAGACGCTACCAAATACCACGAAATTTAATATTCCCTAAGCTTAATTAATTAGTACATTAGAAATACCAGGATAAATAAAACGGTGCACAAATAGCCGTAGCCCGTTGTATTACTGGCTATTGTTTTCGCTTCGTTTCATCCAATTTCGCTTCATCGTATCAAGAAGGTATCGAATACAGTTAACGACACCTGTTTCCCCGATAGATGTATATGCACCTCTGTGTTATATAGATCGAAAGACGGTCCGTTGCAATGGTTAATCGAGCTCAAATTGAATTTTCGAGAAGTCGTACCGCGTGCAACCGCGGACGCCTGGAATCGATGCCTGAAGTACAGCGCGTTATCGACGAGAATCTAGATGCTGTCGAAAGGGTTTGACATGGTAGTGGCTTTGCGATTGACAGTTTAGTTGGCTTCGCGTTGATGAAGTGACTGTGGAACCAGCAACTCGTCCGACCTCGTTATCCCGTTTCGATGAACGCGTACGCGCTTCCACGCTGCTCCTTCACCACCATCAACCTCCGCGTCACTCGACCACCCTTTTTTTCACACCCCTGTTCCCGACCTGAACTTAATCGACACCGGACCTCTCCCCATCCCCACTTTCACCCCTATTCTGCCTCTCGCCTCGTGCCACCTATTCTTACACCCATTTTCTCTTTTCGCTCGTGCTCGTGCATCGACTCGACGCATATTGTGAGTGATTATACAGTGGCTCGCGAAAATATTTCAACGGATATGTGGAAACATTTTACGGATATATCTCATGTGTGTTACTTGAAACTCCTTTGAATTTCTTTAGAACTGTAACGAAACACGACTATCACGATTTTATTGGATGAAGCTAATTTGAAAATATATGCCATTTATTGTGAACATATAGCTCGTAGAGATCGCCAAAGTATTTAGACAGTCAATTATTCGTTGTATTAATTAGCTACAATATTTAGCGAGACTATTTTAATACCATTATTGATGCTGTGCTTGCATTAAATGGTCTTGTCACTATTATATTTATATTCGGATCGATTTTACTAATATAAAATTCTGCAAATTATATCAACATATATCACATTATACCGTTAATGTATCACTGTTCTTGCTGTGCCCTAATTTTCTAGCAAATACATATTTGTAATAAATGTTATACTCTGGTTACCGATATAAAAATTAACAAATTAGACCAATATAAAACAGTGCAGGTTTTACCAATATAAAATTGTACGAATTTTAGTAATATAAAATTGTGCAAATTGTACCATCGTACATCTCGTTATATCGTTAATGAAACTTCAAAGTATCGCAGTCCTTGCTATGCCCTAATTTTCTAGCAAATACATGTTTGTAATAAATGTTATACTCTGGTTACCGATATAAAAATTTACAAATTCGACCAATATAAAACAGTGCAGATTTTACAAATATAAAATTGTGCAAATTGTACCAACGTACATCTCGTTATATCGTTAATGAAACTTCAAAGTATCACAGTCCTTGCTATGCCCTAATTTTCTAGCAAATACATGTTTGTAATAAATGTTATACTCTGGTTACCGATATAAAAATTTACAAATTCGACCAATATAAAACAGTGCAGGTTTTACCAATATAAAATTGTACGAATTTTAGTAATATAAAATTGTGCAAATTGTACCTGTCACGTCCCGCGACCCGCGCGTCCCGTGTCGCGAAAGCGGGATCGATAAATTCGTTCAAATCGAAACAGTTGTTACGTCTATTCGAAATCGTGTTTGCATTATTTGAGGTGAAAGGCAGTTGAAGCCGCTAAGGGTCGTGTCTTGCGAAGACTCGTCTAATTACGTTTTTATACTGTGTTTTTGTAATGATGTTGTGATGATTTGAATTGTAAGCATGGTCGGTGGTTGAACAAACGTTGGGGATCTTCCCAAACATTTCAAAGGAAAGACTGACGTGTTTCCATCTCCGACGGATATAAATGTAGCGACTTAGAGAAGTCAGCAACAGTAATTTTGGAACAGTAGTTTTGAAACAGTAATTTTTGAGCAGCAGTTTTGCAGCAGTAGTTCTGAGTAGTTTTGGAGTTTGAATTTGAGAATATTTACCGTTTGTTATCGAGTAAATTAATTAGCGTTCGTCTACTGAAAAATTAGCTATCACCTGTCTACCGAAGAAACATCAGTTGTCGATCGAAGAATTTCACGCTCATCAGCCAATTGTCGATCGAGTAAGATTTAAATAAAATATTTTATATCGATAATTTACTCTCGAACAACTTTAATCTTTTCCCGTGCTAGTATTCCCGCACATAGCAGGTTAGCCGAAAGTGGAGCTATTGCTAGTTGCATTAAACGCCAGTTGACGCTACCTTCTCGTTCGGCTACTAAACAGAACGTAACAGTACCAACATACATCTCGTTATATCGTTAATGAAACTTCAAAGTATCACAGTCCTTGCTATGCCCTAATTTTCTAGCAAATACATGTTTGTAGTAAATGTTATACTCTGGTTACCGATATAAAAATTTACAAATTTGTCCAATATAAAACGGTACAGATTTTACCAATATAAAACAGTGCAGATTTTACCAATATAAAATTGTGCAAATTGTACCATTGTACATCTCGTTATATCGTTAATGAAACTTCAAAGTATCACAGTCCTTGCTAAGCCCTAATTTTCTAGCAAATACATGTTTGTAGTAAATGTTATACTCTGGTTACCGATATAAAAATTTACAAATTCGACAAATATAAAACAGTGCAGATTTTACCAATATAAAATTGTACAAATTATACCAATATACATAATCGTGTTAGTCGTAACGTTAATTAATTTGAAAAATTTCCTACAACGTAGTGGCGTATTCATAAAAATGTTCTACGGTAACTGTTGGAATATGTACTTTCACGAGTCATTCCTACAGCGAGAAAGGCGAGTTAATAGAAAAATCATGTCGACCGTCAACCAGCTCGATTTATCTTACGTTCATGCCAGGCTCGTACGTTTTATTCGCCTCTACAGACTGCTCCTTCGATTGCCGATTCTTTTTCACGAACCACGAGTCATGGTAGAACTGACTAGCGAAAGACGTATAACGTAATAGAGTATAGAGGATACGCACGGTAACCGGCTAACGAAAATCGTTTCCTTTCCAAGAGACCCAGTCAGATCGGATTTCCGACAGGCGAACCCTTTGCACGCGCCACGGTAACTCCTCCTCTCTCGTAAAGTTAGTTTCCACTTTGAGAAGCAATTAGTACTGCTGGTGCTGGTGCTGGTGGTGGTGGTGGTGCTGCAGACCGAACAACCGGAATAGCACAGTTCCGTCGAATGAATAGCTCGATCGTATCTTCCAGACAACTTAATAACGCGACTCTCGCAGCCAACAGAGAGAATTACTTGAGTAGGACGCGATTAATCGCGACGAATGTAATCGACTTTCCTCGAACCGTATTACGTTAACTATCTTTTCAAACCTTGCCGAGGCAGATCTGGCACAACTGGGAAAAGAAATTTTCTGGATGAAAAAAAAAAAAAAAAAAAAAAAGAGTAGATGGAAATCGAAGAGGATGAAAGACGAGGGCGCGAGGAGACGCGTTTAAAAGGCAAACTGTTGCTTCGCGCCTCAACAAGTTGGCCGACCGAGGAAGCGATTAGCCGACAGATCGATTCACGGTTCCGTCTTCGACACACGGATAGAAACTCTGCAGTAATCCTGTCACACCTTCTTTTCCTTTTTTTCTCTCCCTTCTTATACTCACGTTTCGTCGAGCTTTATTATCTGCTGTTAGGTTGTTAGGCTTCGCACTTTACGTTCCTTTACCAACTGTAATTGAGAATACGTAATTTTCAACCAATTAAGAAAGCTGTAATAACATTAAGAAAGCTTGAAGCACATTTGTCTGTAGCACATTTTGGTCAAAGTTGAATCGATTCTTTGAATGTCTAGTCCGTGTATAGTGTACATAATGTGAAAAGTGCTGTGATCACTAGAATCAAGTCAGATTGTGGTATTACACGTGGACTTAAATTAGCTTGGATAAATGACTGTTTGGAATTGTCACGTATATTTCTACGTTACTTGCAGAAATTAAAAGTCGCAAGAAAGTTGCTTCTTTTCGCTATATTTATTTATTTTAGCAAACGCTCGAAAGGTTAACTGCAGAGTATGGTTCTACAGTTCCTGTCAATCGTTTCGGTACACACAAGTCGATAATTCCTTAACAGAAGACAATGTAATGTTGAAGACAAGAGGCACAGGTGTTTGAAATTTACTCGACAAAGGCCTAAAGCACAGTTTGCATAAAAAAAAAGAATACTGAAATAAGAATGGAATATATCACTGTGTCCTGGATTAGGTTTCGCTGGATGTTTCAATGGAACAACAGCTTATGGCACAATAGATTTATCAGAATTTACCAATTACCGTGTGTCACTTAAAAACCATTCTTTCATAGCATAATGTGCTAAATGTACTTTACACCGATATCCGAGATTTCCATTGAATCGTAAAACACAACATACATATCCGCCTACTATGTTTCACAAATTACTTTACTCTTCTTTTGTACTTAATGCGTTCGTCTTCTTCTTTTCGCCAATGTTCGCGGATGAAGTTGCACGGTATACTGAGATTACATTTACACAAATGGTTGACCGTTTACACTGCTTATGCTCAAAGTGAACGAAACCTCGCGTATAGTGCATGTTTATACGTACAAAGTGAAAGATAGAGGAGAGCAAGAGACGAGAAAGACGATCGTTAAGCCGGAATAACGAGCTTAGACCGAGTGTCCAGACGATCTACGTAGAACGCTCGCCGCCACAGCTGCATTTACTGCGAGTTTCGAAAATCATTGCACCCTGTTGATAGACAATGACCGGTGATCGGGAATTTTCCGATTGAAAATATGGCTTCTTTGATAACTGTTGAAGTGATCGCCACTTCTAAGAAAACTACATCTGGTTTTTAGTTTTCTCAAGCACCGAAGCCATCGACAGCGCATAGACAAAAGACTGTCGAGGACAAGTCAAAAGCGGTGCACTTGCGGCGTTGGCTTCAGGGTTTTTCAGTTATAAAGTAACACTGCTAGCGTGCGGATCTGGACCAGCTCACACATATTGTATTCCTTCTTTGTATTTACACTTCAGCTTAAAATATATATATATATATATATATATTTTCTATCTTACAATTTATCCACGCGTCTCTTTGCATTCCTATACATCTAATAATCTCAACAATAACAATATCTGTACAATACACTTTCAGACCGTTTCCATACACAGGAAGAATATAGTATGACAGAGGAGAGGAAAGAGAAACAGTACGTGTGAGGAGGAAAAATGATTCTGTTGTCTGGAGTCTAGGATAGCGTGTGTATGCATCAGTCTTTCTTAACATTTATTTTCGCGACTTATTGCTGTTATTAATTGATTCTCTATGTAGGAAGATATTTTTTAATGAAATATAATTGATCTTTCTTTGATGCATATTACTATTCATAAACATGTACTCGGCCATTTCAGTCAATTTGTAGTAACGTTATCTGAAATTGTATGGAGGTAAATGTGCAAACGAGGCATTAGTATAATGGCAAAAAAACACTTTCTGTCTTTTTATGAAATTGGTAGATTATAAATTCAAATCAGCCGTTGGAAGACAGCGATAATATATTTTATTATCTATTTAATATTAGTGATTACGCTAACACCAACTCATAATCCATAAATTATCGGCTCTAACGATAAACCGCTTGTCGATCAGTAAAGTAGTTCCACAAGGATCAGCGATCGAAAATTCTAATTTTATTATTGAACACTGATTCTCAAAAAGTAACTCGGTCGCGTTATAATATTCTATCGCACGTAGGTATAATAATTACAAAAAATGAAATCCTTGCAATTCGGCATTTAGCCGTAATTTCATAATTAAAATACAGTTTGGCAAAAATAAACAGCTGTCTTTTGAATTCTTTTTATTTTGAATGCTAATATATGTACGTGTAATACGTAAACTGCGGTATTCGTGCGTTTATGTGAAGCACGATCATTCAATGGGAATTCATTAGACGGTATTTGAAAAAATATGAAATTGTGATAATCACGGTAATTTATTTTTAGCTAATACACGTAACGTACGATGTAATTAAAACGGATGAACGCTAAAAATATTCGTCTAAACAGGCGGCGATTTATTTTCCTTTAGCATATCTAATATAGGATGGAATATTAAATAGTATTAAAATAAATAAATACTAGCAATGCTTAATTGAAACAAATTACAGTAATTTATTTTTATACTTAATATATGTAACATACGTCTGGAGCGGAGGTGTGGGGATGGAACGGAGAAGAAAGATTAGACAGAATAAAAAGAAGGTATGCGAAATGGATTCTAAGCCTAGACATAACAACGCCGAATTACATTTTGATAGAGGAGTGCAGGATAATGAAAATAAGAGAAAAGGCACTGGAAAGAGCAGTAAGGTATGAGAAGAGAGCCTTGGAATCGAAGAAGGAATTAGTAAAGGAGTGCATACAGTCTGTCACACAAGAGCGTGTCTGCGATATCTGCGAAACCTGACACCTAATCAGAATGAGATAAAAAGAATGTAAACAAACGAAAACTTCTCTAATACGCGTTGCTGAATACCTTTCAGTTTCATTTGAAACAGTGAAAGGAACAGAGCTTTTTAATATGAGTGCCGCGTACGCGAAACGTCGAAAATCGTCTGGCATGGGCGAATGAAAACAGAGATCGTGATTGGAGTAATATAATATTCACTGATGAATCTTCGTTTTGGGCATGGTGTCCTATTAGGCGTGCTTGGACTATCCATGGAAGAAGGATGATTCAAAGAAGTGTAAAACACCCTATAAAAGTGCATGTTTGGGGTTGCTTTAACGCACGCGGTTTTGGGACTTTGTGCGTCTTTACAGACAATCTGAATGCACAAAAGATGGTGAAATTGTACCAAAGGGGACTTCTCACATCCGTGAAACGTTGGTTCAACCAAACCGAGGACCAATGGATATTGCAAGAAGACAACGACCCTAAACATCGAAGTCGCATCTGCACCCAATGGAAAGCGAAAAACGCCATCACAGTACTTCCTTGGCCATCGCAGTCCCCTGATGCAAACCCTATCGAAAATGTGTGGTCCCTAATGAAATGCAAGCTGAGAGGAAGACGTATCACAAAAATAAGAACACTTGTACATCACATTCGAAAGATATGGAGGTCGTTACCAGAATCCTACGCTCAAAAATTAGTCGAGAGTATGCCGAAACGATGTCAAGCTATAATCGCTAATGGAGGAGATTGGACACCCTACTAAGTAATAGCGTATTAGTGTTTTAGATGTAGATTCAATTCATATAAATTTTTTTACAAATGTATAAATATTTACAGAAATATCGCAGACACGCTCTTGTGTGACAGACTGTAAAGGAGACAGAAAGGAATTGGGGAAAGGGGCAAGAGGGGAAAAGAGGAAGAAAAAGAAAGAAGAGATTAGAGGAGGCAAGAGAGGGAAGGATGCAAGTGGAAGCAGAAGATGGACAAGAAAGGATGACAGCAGACCAAATCATAGAAGAAAGAAGGAAGAGAGAAACAGAGGAGAGGGAGAAAAGGATAAGGGAATCAAAATATAACAGATATTACAGTAACATAGCCAAAGAAGGGTTACCAAAGTACATATTTAGAAGGGAAGATGAAATGGAAGGAAAGAAATATGTTAGCAAGATTTAGATGAGGTAACGAAACTAAAGCAAGGGAACACTGGAAAGAGGAGGGAGAAAGAGGATGCAGACTATGCGAAAAAGGAGAGGAAGACTTGAAACATATGTTAGAGGAATGCGAGGTAACAGGAGGAGCAAAGAACATGGAAGAAACACTAAATGAGACTGGAGAAGGACTGGCAGAATTGAAAGCGATGATAGAGAAGAGAAGGGCAAAGGCAATACAAGACGGGGAGGAATGACAAGAAGGTGGCACAGCAAGGAGGCAAAAGTGGCAATAAGGCGTAATTATAAGTTGCAATAGTGTAGTTATTAGTTTTGCTGTTAGAGATAAGAATAAGCTAAGGAGTGCAATACAATAGAGTAGAGAAGAGGGGAGGTAGATACATAAGGAGCAAATACATAAATGTAAGAAATGTAAGTCGAAAGTCCGTCCACGGACTAAAATAAAATAATAAATATATGTAACATACGATGTAGCAATATTAAAATAGATAAATGTTAAAAATCTTCGACTAAGAAAGAATCACGTCGATTTATGTTTATTTCGTATCTACAACGCGGCCACTTTAAAATACGATAAATAAATGGTAAAAATTCCCAAGAGAAAATAACCGTGACGATTGCTTAGGGAATAATTTGCAATCCACGGGTTCAATACTCATCGTAATGCACGTAGTACACTTAGAGCGCACTATGGGCACGCGACTCATCGAAACAATCAAATCACGAATACGCATCTGTATCCCGGACATTTTTGATCTCGTGGGGATGTTCCAGGGTGCGACATCGTGAATCAGCAATAGGGGCAATGAAAAAAGGAAGACGTGGAAGTGGCGAGACTCGACTGAAGGAATACGATTGAAGGCAAACAGGAACGCGAAATAAAATTACGGCTGTGACGTCGTTTAAACGAATTTACGATATCCTCGGATACGTATTACGAAACTCATCGGCCGTCTCGCTATCTTTGTATGGTATGAAAGGGCGCAGCGACCGGCTTGCCTTTTCAATCGATACAAACTCTAACAAACCGTCATAAATAGGCAGATTGCGAAGACGTGAAATTATCAACGAAGCAAAGGGAACGTGAGAAAGACAAATGGAGAAAGAAAGAAAGAAAAGTGAAGGAAAGAAAGGAAACCGAGGAGGAAATGAAAGGTAAAGAAGACAAAAAGAAGGGAGAGCGGAGAAACTGCTTTCTCCGTTACGGCGAGACACCTCTGTAGACAGACAAATTGCAAAAATAAGAATTATTAACGGAAAGAGATGAAATCACTGGAAAAAATTAAAAAAAAAGGAGAAATGGAAGAAGGTAAAGAGGGAAGAAAAGAGGGAACTGTGAGAGAAAGAGATAGATAGATAGATAGATAGAGAGAGAGAGAGAGAGAGAGAGGTAAAGGATAGAAAAGGCGAGGAAAAGAAAGAACAGAAAAACTGCCTTCTACGCTACGGCGAGACATCTCGGTAGACAGGAAAATTGCAAAAATAAGAATTATTAAAAAAAAAGAGAAATGAAATAATTAGGAAGAAGAAAAAAAAAAGAGAAATAGAGGAAGAAAAAAACGGGTAAGAAAGAAAGAGACCAAGCGAAAGGCGAAGGACGGAAAAGGCGAGGAAAAGGAAGAGCGGAGAGTGAGCTCGAAGGAGAAACTGCCTTCTCGGTTACGGCGAGTCTGGCGATCGAGTAATCGCATTATACCTGGTAATTACAAGACCGCTCGCAGTGCTACGAGACAAGCCTGTAGCTCGAGCAAAGTACCGAGCAGGGTTATGCAGATTGCTTTATAACCTTGTTACCGATCTATTAACCTCGCGAGCTTGATACCGGAAACTGTTTTTCTTCCGAACCGTTATCAAAAACGTCTCGTTCCTGCCAAACATCCAGAAATACGACATTCCAATCCGAAAGAATATCGGCTAAATTCTCAGGCAGCACGATCAATATTTGTTCCTTACGTTTTAATTTTAATCGTTATCGTCGTAGCCGACGAAGTAAAATGTCAAAGCAGAGAACGAAGATTTCACAACCGTGCGGTCGAATCTAAAGCCAAACCTGCGTGAGACACACGGAAATGAGGGTATAGCCTGGAATGTGAATCGAAACCGAGCTTTAAACTCGACTAGAGCCTCGATTAGAATGCTACGCGACCCCGAGAAATCGCGAGAAACAGGCGAGACAAACGGAAATTTAACCAGAAAAAGGAAAAGCCGTGCATTTGCCTTCTTTTATCGAAAAAGTAGAAAAAGGAGGAACACGAATCGAACACGAATCCGATCTTTTCTCTTGTCATTGATCGTCGTTCGGAGGAGAAACAGGGCGTCGACGATCAAAATTCTTGCCCGTCCTTCTTCTCCTTCTCCGCCTTTCCTGTTCATTCATCGATCCACTGGTTCGCGATCGTCACTCCGCTTTTATCCAAACTTTCGCGAACCTAAACTCTTGCGAAACGAACAACGCGTCGATCGTCGTTCTCATTCGCGGTCAGTTGCAACTCTGTTTTTATCGAAATCTTCGGAAATCTAAGTTACTGGAAAAGGAACAACGTGTCGATCGTTGCCTTCGTCGTCATTTTTAAACCATTGTATCGTACTGTATCGTACTCTATCGTATATATCGTAAAACGTGATACA
This sequence comes from Bombus campestris, assembly GCA_905333015.3. Lineage (NCBI taxonomy): Eukaryota > Metazoa > Arthropoda > Insecta > Hymenoptera > Apidae > Bombus > Bombus campestris. The sequence continues at coordinate 11,378,124 of HG995135.1, forward strand.
GTGGCGTACAAAAGAAAGTTTGAAGTTCATGCTTGTGTATAACAACTACGTTACATTAATAACATATGTATTTGCGGTACTGAACATTTTTCACCATGTTGACGACAGCCTCTGTATTATATCTATTCATCATTTAATCGATCTTATTGATAATAACTCTATTTTCTAAAATGATGCTTTCTTTTCGAACTGTTGTTCCTTCGAGCTTTCTTTCCTCCTCCACTGCATGCACAGAGAAACAAAAACGAAAACGAAACTGAAAAGAGAAACGATCGAGAGAAACGCGAAAGGGAAGAATAGAAATATAGAAGAAAATATCGATGTCTCACTGCAAAGGTATCGTATGCCCGCTTCTTGTCAAATTTGAGCTTTTACATCCAGGAGAATAGTTCCTCACCGGTTTCTTTACGCTGTACAGAAATCGCATTTACATCTACTTGGCAAATATTTTTGTTTACTACACTTGCTGTACGTAACGATATTCTCCACGATCATGTTCCGTCATTATTATTTTCTATTCAACAAACAAATCGCGACATTGTGCAATTTGTAACGAATTTTACAATATCATCAACGAGAAGAAATGCAACAACGCAGGGAGTATCCGTTTAACTTATTTTTCTCGAAAATACTAGAGATGGACGTACGATAGTTACGCCGCAAGCCATCGATATTATGAAAAACGACGAGTGAAATTTCTTACCTATGGCGTTGAAGATGGATCGGTAGGGCAAAGTCGATCGAACGTGCGAGCACACGATAGAGAAGTCGGCCCCTCGGAATTGATGAATCGCTGGTGAACGAGACGTCGAGCCGGTTAGCGTGGAGTAGCCGTGCTTCCAGGTGGAAGCGTCGCGGCCGATTGAGAGCGACGATGGTGGCGAGGGTGCATCTCACCCCGATTTTTCCGGCTCGGGGCTCGGTCGCACTCTCTGCCCACCGTCGTCCGCATTCGCTTTCGCGTTCGCGTTCGCGATCGCGGCCACGTCCACGTTCGCGCCTCTGCCACTTCTTTACCCGTCACCTCTCTTCTCGATCCTCGAAGATCCAAAGTCCTTTCGGTCGGACGCGAAAGCGCATGGTCCACAGTGCCTCCGGAAGCCCCCACTGTTCTCCTTCGCTCCCGCCCCTTTAACGCTTCTCTTCGTCCTGTTTCGAACGTTTCCGCGTTAACCCTGTCCCTACCTACACACCTCATTCATCCCTCCTTCGAAACCTACGGTTCTCCTCGCCACCGTCGCTTCTCCGATTTGTCATTCCATCTTTTCTTCATCCACTTTTTAATACTAGTTATCCTACTATTCATTTACAGTAGTTTAATCTTTTTCTTCTCATTTCATTTTTTTTTTTTCTTTTTTCAGTATCTTACCTTCGATCGTATCCTTCCTCGTTCTCTGATCGCACTGGTTGCTATTTCATTACCTTTGCTTTTTTCCTTTCCTCTCCATTATTCTTTTTCTTCCTTCTTTTGTCTATATTTGACCGATAGCGTTATCTTTCTTCGTTTTTTAATTACGCTAGTTATCATATAGCGTTTGTTAGGTGTTCTCATTCTTTCCATTCCATTCTTCCGAGTATCTTGGTGATTTATGTTTCTTTTCATCTATCGCGATCCGATTCTACGTACGCACACCCTTGCGCTGTTTCTAAACCTACGCACCAGGTATATGTATATGCGCGTGTATAATCGGTAGTTGTCGCTCGCTAGAAGATCGCCTTAACGTGTCGATCCGAAGTGGAATCGAAATCGCGTAGCCTCCGAAAGTTCTTTTTCTTTTTTCTTAACACGTTACGCGTTGGCGTCAATCCGCCTGTGGAAGTCACTGTACAGTCACCTGCCATCAGCACCCTGAACGTGTTAAACTGGTAAGCCGCTAAGCCATCGTTCCAAGGAAATATGGTTTCTGATGAAATGTCCTTCTGAAGAATAAAATATCCGAAGATCAAGATTCACACTCTCATAAGAATCTATTGAGCTGGCAACTAAGTGATTGCGATTTTGACGTTAGGTGATATTGACAAAATGTGCAATCATTTAGTTGCTAACCCAATATCGTACGTATGTACATTGTGTATACGCTAAACGCGCATTATATTTGACTATTTCGCTCTATCGAGTTTATCAGAACGTGTATTCTTATAAGCAGACTGCGAATGTTGCTGCAATTTCACATTTTTACGAATACGTATAACTAAAGAAACGAAACACCACAAGATGGACTTGTCTCTGCTCTCGAATCTACCCTGTGTATTTTATATACTTTGGCGATAGTATGCATATCCTGAGCTCAAGCTTGCACAAAAATCCGCAGTCTACTTACGAGTATGTGGATTTCAGCTTTCAGATGCTTGGTCCGTCTGAATGATAATTTGCCAGACCGCGCGTTCGCTGTAATGCGTGTAATTATTCTGCGCGGTTTCCACGGCTCGCGTGAAAGAAGAGAAAGCTGGACATCGGGAAAACAAGAGAGAGAAGTTATGATATTATCGTATTAATGGTAGTGACTGAAAATAAAGGCAGACGGCGAAAAACTCGTAATGAGAAGAATCGAAGGCATCGAGGGGGAAAGACGAGGTATTCGCTGAGAGAACGCTATTAAGATTAAGATGCAAGGGGTGTGATAGAGGAATGGAAAAGCGGATAGTGGACGATGGGAATGCGGGCCGAGGTCGAAAGGAACGCGAAGCCTTCGTAGAATTCTCGATACGTGAACGCGTAGAAGCGTCGCTTTATTAAACCGGCTTTTATCACGTTCCAGAAACGGAGTCTCCAGTCTTTTTTCAGCCACGCGAGGCTCCAGAAAACGCGATCGATCGTTTTCTTGTACGGTGGCGCTCGTGACACTCGGCTGAAAAATTCGTCCGCGTAGCTGTGAAATCGTAGATGTGCAAAGCAAGATAGAAGAAGATCAAACTCGTGCTCGTTTAGTATGAATGTGTAATAAAATTTAGTATAAGCGATAGTCGAGTAATCTGTTCGTAAACTCAGCTACAACGGTCGAACAAGCATTTTGGAGCTTTTCGTGAGGCTACGTCTTCGTCAAAGAAAGAACGAGGAACTTTTTCTGTTGAAATAAAAATGTCAATTTGTAAAGAAATTTCGTCCACGTTGAAGCAACGCGATTAGCAGGCAGATATTTGCACTTTGTTCCAACTTCGAAGCATTGCGTGCTCCCAGTGACCAGCGATACACCGAACTTTTGTTTCCGTCGCAGTGTGTTGTGGCGCGTGATTTCCACTTTTCTTTGATCCTTACCACCTCGAATGGAAACAGGCAACGAGCAACACCTTCCGTTGAACTGGCAACGGAAACGCGAACGAACACAGAGGAGGACCGTTGGAGAAGGAACAGCAACATCGACAGAAAGTTGCTCCTTGTTGCTTCCGCGAGGGCGCAGCTTACGAAAGGCGACGAGACTCGGTCGTTTGATAGCAACGGTGAACGACACCGATTAAAGTGGCGTAGCTACCGTGCGAATCTCGCCTCCCGTGTTACCACCTGTGGAGCCGAACGAGAAAGCGATATAGAAATTCCAAGCAGGAAAGCGAGTTCACTTGTTGATTTTAGGAAACTCTAGGGAAAACGCGCACCAGCTGCAACTTGTTGCTAAACCGGCACGCTTGCACGAGCAACTCGTTCGATCTTCTGCTGCTGCTGCTGCTGCTGTTGCTTCTCGGTCAATTCCTATTCGTTTCGACTGGTTTTCACGGTTGCTCGATTGGAGTGTCGACAACGGCCAAAGACATTTCGCACAGATAGAACGAGATAGAAAGCCTGTCCGCGACAGGCGCCCCTCTATCTCCCTATTTCTATCTACTGTGCGTAATTAATTCAAGAAGAACGGATAGCGACACCAATGGAAGGCAACGATACCGACGATCGTCTTTTACACGGATTCCTCGTTTCTCCCTTTAACCTGTTCGTCGATCGTTTTCGTCGGACCAGCGGTTCTTAACATTTTGTTTACCACCGGCGCATTCTCATAAAGAGGGCACGCGTCTGTGTCGACTTCGAAGGATTCGAAATTCCTTTTTGCGCTTTTTTTAAACTTGTAGAACGTGTGATAGAAATGGTATTTTGAAATCCTGAACAGTGGCAATGTTTTATAACGCTGAATACGAATGCGTACTTTTATTTTAGGGAAAAATTAACTAAAGACATTACGCGCTTCTCTAGAAACTATGTTTTTCAACGTTGCATCCACTAAATTTTCGAAACTCTGCATTTGATTAATTTGAAATTTTCACACACTGTCCCGCTTAACGTTACATAGAACGTGGCGTGATATTTTTTTGATATCTTAAACCGTGGATAAATGTTTGTATAAATGTTTTGAAGGTGGTTTTCTTCAGCGGGAAGTAAAATATCGTCCCTAACAAGCCGTCAATTTTCTTATTTTTCAAAATTAAGGAAGAATAAAATACACTACATCGAAGATGATCTTACTTTTTTGTACAAGGTCGCACAAAAATTTCTTACTTTTTACGATTCAGTTACATTTGCCGCTGAATGCAAACAAACGAGGTTCCGCCGGATATAGAGTCAGACAATGTTATCAGCCACTTTGCTATTTTGTAATTTTATGTAAGAAAAAAAATACCAACATAGAGTTAAGACATCGTTTAAAATATCCTATAAAAGTCTTGATCCTTTACTCTTTAATTAGAAGAGCAGAAGTATGTGTTCGGCAGAATGGGCAACATTTTCAGCAATTTTTGTAATAACAAACTTCATGATTACTTCGTATTATTTCATTATGTATTCCTAACCTTCCGTTACGACAAAACAAACTTAAACTGCGATAATATCCATCGAGACAACGATCTACAGTGAGATCCGTTATAACGAGACGCGATAAAGTGCACGCGTACCGAGCGAAAATTCAAAGTCGATTTTCTCGAAAACAAAGCCTCGAACGAAAAATTTTTATTCTATATTTTCGACTTGTTTTTTCGCGTAGAATCACCCCCTTTCCGCCTGTACCACCAGTTACCAGCCACCCCGTATAACATAACTTGAAATATTAACGAACAGCGCTCCATTCTATTGTACTTCTCAAACAGAAATGAATTTGTTTCCCTTTTATCTTCCTCTCTTTCATTCCTCTCTTCTACAATACAGATGTACATACATCTATTTTCTAACAAATCTTACATTTTCAAGTTTCCTATGCAACGCTTTTTATACGGATTGCAAATTTTTATTTCGCAATCTAGTCGTTACAGTGGTATCGAAATTTTAAAAAATTACATATAACGTACATAATACGTACTCACGTATCGTACGCATGTGTTGCATATTCGTAAAAAAGTTCTACGGTAAATGCATCTGGCGTGAGAAAGGTCGCGGGTTTGCATCATACCAACTGTACAGTCGTCTCGTCCTTACTCGTTTCTTCTTTTTCAAACGCTCTCTCGTTCGTTTTCGCAATCTATCGTCGGTAGAAGAAGATCTCGATGCGATTCAAGCGACCTAAGTCAGGACATCACGTTGACAGTAATCGTAAGAATGATGCCTCCGGATAACAATCTCGTCGAAATCCTAGATATCGCGGGATTACAGAAAAACTCACTTAACTGGTAATTGACGAAGAATTCACCCATTTATTTATTTCTTCTCTCTTTTCTGTCTCGTCTATTTTGTTTATTTATTTATTTATTTATTTATTTAACTAGTACGGAACAGAAAAGTGTAAGTGTAGTGTAAGTGAAGTGTAAAAGAGCGAGCATTAATTTCAAGTTACGACTTTCCACATTTCATACGAGTTGTTAGCGTGGATGCTTTAAGTTGCATTTACATTGATCCAATAGCATTACAGTCTAGCGATCCGATCCAGCGCTTTCGTTCCAGTAAGCAATCCAATCCAACGACAGGATCGAAAAGCTGGGCTTACGTTAGTCCAATCGCTGGCTCCAGCGATTACGTTCCACAATGGTTTGACTGGAACTCGTCGATGTCTACTTTGTTCTAGACTTCTGCGAACCGTTGGATGTGGTAGACTACGGTGGCAATGGATTCACGTGAAAATCCCAGATTCCAGTAACGCTGGAATGTCGCGTTCTCGGCAGCGCTGAGGATAAACCCTGGATTGAAAAGCAGACTTTCGGTGCAGTTACTGCACTGGATTGTTTATTAGAATGGTAATACAGTTGACGAATTGATCGAGGATTTGAGGAGGAAAAAGCAGGGTCAGCTCCGCTATGGCTCTACGCTGTTTAAGACGAATAAATTATCATTGTTATTTATTTATTCATTCAGGTGAATAAAATTCCTTTGGTGTATACAAAGCAAAGAAATGGGAGACATGGACGAAACGTACGATATAAAAGTATAAAATGGAAGAAAATGTAAACGTAAAATTTAGACGCATGTACCGACAAAGCTGGCGAACCAAGGACTGTTCAAAGCGTTAAGAATATTTTTATAATTATGGAAAGTTCCGATTGCCGGTTTATTAATTTCAGAGGCAACGTATCGTGGAAATTCGTGTTGCACGCTGTCAAGCAATTTTCTTGTTGTTTCCTCGCCTTTATCTCTGTCCATCCTTGCGTCAAAAGCAAAGCAGAACTCGCCTTAACGACCTTTCGAAGACGTCGCGAGTAACGATTCGCCCGTAGCCGAAAACGTAGTAGTCCAGATCGAGGAAAAGAGTAACAAAAAGAAAAGAAAAGAAGCAAAATAGCGAACGATAAGATAGACGTGATCATCGATAGGCAGGCCAATAAGGTTTCTCTAACGCAGCTTCAAGTATCGTCGACGAACAGGAACGTGGTTTTCTTTCTTCTGGCCAATATAGGAAGCAGCGCGATCGTTCGCGCGTACCTGACCGCTAAAGGTGCATTTACACCAAACGAACAAGGATATTCGCTCATCCGGTTTAGCTAACGTAAACTCGTTGAGAGCCATAACAATTTAGGTTTAAATTACTTAATTTGGAATTTTTCACTTACTTTAATTTTATTACCAGCATGTACCTAAATTAAATTACCTATATAATTATATTCTAATGAACATAATAATAAATATAATTTATAGCGTAAATCACTATAGCTTAATATCTGTAAATGATTTAAGGGTTGATAATATTAATTGAAGGATATTGTATACGTTATTATTATTATGTACAGGGTGAATCAGTAAAAACTATCGCCCGGAAATAATTCTTCATCTATTGACGTACTATCGGGAGATGTTTGAAGTGACATTTTTTTAATACTCCATATTTTTTCGAATATTAAGGCACCTTGAGTCTCTCAAGCGACAAGAACGACGTAAACTCAAGAGGACTGTTTTTTATGCATTAAACTTGACAAATTAAAGTTAAGATACCTCTGTTACATCGATGGTTTTTCTCTGTATAAATAGGTTGATAATTTTATACAGAGAATGTTCAACTGGATCGTTTAAAAAAACTGCTTAAAAAAACTCAAGGTCGCCTGGATATTTCAGAAGATACGAGATATTGAAAAATTAAAATCTAATCGTCGGATCAGGCTCCTTAGGTATACTAAAATTTCACTTGAAATATTTTTTTTACAAAATCAATAGATAACGAATCACTTCGTGTAGCGATTTTTACTGACTCGCCTGTATATATTAATTTAAATAATAAAATTAAATAATTATAATTAATAAAAAGAAATGTAAGAAACTTTCAGTTTCAAGTAAAAGATACAGCATATTTCTTGCTTCGGGAATTCAATAGCAATTATGTAAATCATCGTTGAAGAGGAGACTTTGTCTGAGCCAATAGTTAGGAATAAGACAGCTCGTGACTATAAGCGGGCAAATTCGTGGCTAGATATCCGGACACTACTGTACCACGTTACATTACAAGGAAGTACATCCTGAGCGACAGAACGAAACATCTCTCCTCACCTATAGAGATTCGTCTTGCCACGAATCAAAACGAGAATGGAACGCGCGAAACGTTTTAACTCGAACGATCGATTACATCGAAACCCTTTCTCCCGTCTACTCTGCACTTTCCTCTTATTCTTCGCACGAGTTGACTTTGCGTCGATTATAGTCGTCCTTTCCTCCTTTCATCCACAGCATCGCCTGGTTCTTTTCCTTTGATCGGTGTACAATTAGAAATGAAATTTCGAAATCGCTTTCTATTTTCAGTCAGAACTATCCAATCGTCTACACGCTCGCATAGACAATTAGTTCAATGATGTTGTAGTTTGATGACAAAAAGTATTATGATTACGCAGACTTTTATGTATGTACATTCATATTTCTAAAATATCATTAAAAGAGCAGAGAAGCTCGGTAGAGAGTTGCTTCACTTGTCAAGTAGCATAGAAAACAGTATACTTTGAATATTTTATGTATTTCTCCCTGTTATGTGCGTTTCGTGTAATTCTGCGCTTTTATTTGCATTTTTTATAAATGCATAAAAGGCTGCAGTCTAATGATCATTGAATGAACGGACAGAAGAAGAAAATAACGTTCCTCCTCGTCCTTGACTCTGTCATCATCTTCGAACTTGTACATTTTGCTTTTGCTTTAGCAAACGAAAACATATCTTAACATTGTAAGAAAATAGTTAACACGAAATTGAAGTAAAAGACGATACGTACCAACAACAATTTTTCCATATTTTATGGAACTCTCAGATATTGCTTAGCGTTAGAGAAATGCAGTTGGGTCGAAGATGGCCGAAAGAAGGTAAGAGGGGGATTAATGCCATTCTATCGTCAGTGTTTCGCGAAACGAACGTCAGTTTCGTGCTTCCTCCCTTCGTGCTCTCCCTTTCCTCTTTTCGCCTACGTCTCGGCCCGCTCTTTTGATCGATGAACAATAGGAAAAGAAATTGCGTGATCGATTTGTATTCTCAGTCAACCGTGTTTATTCGATTAGCCGTCTACTCGTATTCGCTGGAAATACTCGAATCACATCTAATATAATGATCATTGGACGAGCGTGAAGAAGGTAACATTTTCTTCGTATCCTGGATGGCGCACTTTTATGGTCAGTGTCTCGAAAGTCAGTTCATGCTTCGCATCATAGTGAAAAACGAAGCAGCGGTGGATATCATCTGAAAGAAAGGGACGACAGAAAAATAAGAGAAGGAAGAGAGAAAGATTGGGGCAGAGAAGGAAAGAATTTTACGGAGGCAAACGTTTCCAGCGACAGCTCGATGAATTTCCCAGCAGTCAAGCGCACCGGTTTTTGACCTCTGACCATAAGCATATTCACCGGATTTTGTAAATTGCGAGGATACCGATACCAAGGCATCGAATACCCCGCGTGACCAATAGCTTCACTCTGAAAGAGAGAGATAGAACGAGACTGAGGGACCGCTGAAGAAATTGATGCGCAGGCTTTAAGTAGAATTTTCTATAAGAGTCAGACGTCGGCTGAAAATCAAAGACAGCGAAGCACCAGATACGCAAGATTATATCGGATACAGTATAGTAAAATTAAGCGATAAGAATCGCAAGTAACTAGCAATAGGAGCAACCAAACCAAATAATCTAGAACTGATCGTAAGTTGGAAGAACGTAGTATGAGCGAGATAAAGAACAAACATAAGCAAGTCCGTTGCAAGGCCAACCGGCTAAGGTTAATAAATATACTACTATGCTATTATTACTACGTCAGAAGCATCTAGATTTTTTTGTCGGACACATGGGAAGATTTCCTCGTCACTGATAGGCTGACCTCGGGTTATCAATGCATGTACATCGTCAATAATTTAAGGTTCTCAACTAAAAGGGTCAACATACATACTGTCAATACAATATCGTTAGTATCTATCGGCAAACTGGATTTTCCTTGAGAATCTTAAAACGTTGGTAATATTGTTGATTGTCTGAGATTTATTATAAAGCAAATATGCATCGATACATCGAAGTAATACGCGCCTGAGATTTACAAGAAATTAGAGTAATCATGAGCGAGATGATACTGCGTCGAAACTGTACGAAATGAAGAAAAATCTTCCTAAGATCGCCGACAAAAATTTCCCAAGCGTAGGAGTGTCGTTAGCAGAACGTCGTCTGCCACTATTTTTATGTAAATAAATTAGATTTTCCGTATACGGGTACATACAGCAAAGACACTTTTCTGTTCAATTATACCTTGTTTCACGTAGAACACGTTATTTTAACGTGAAATTGTTCGCAAACGAACGTAGGTGGATCAGATGTCGAGTAGCTTGGATGAGGAACGCGTCCGCCTTAAAAACTTGGCACCTTAGTATGTGCGATATATCTTTACTATGAAAATGATGAAAAGATTGTTTCTCTTATCTTCAGTTCTTAATCAGAAAAAATCCTAAGGGACGAATCATCCAATTTTTTTTTTTTTTTTTTTAATCAAATTATAAATTTCTTCCAATATGTTTCCTAAATTGTGTCACAGAAGTGACACAAGGATGTGATATACAGTCTGTCACACAAGAGCGTGTCTGCGATATTTCTGTAAATATTTATATATTTGTAAAAAAATTTATATGAATTGAATCTACATCTAAAACACTAATACGCTATTACAGTAGGGTGTCCAATCTCCTCCATTAGCGATTATAGCTTGACATCGTTTCGGCATACTCTCGACTAATTTTTGAGCGTAGGATTCTGGTAACGACCTCCATATCTTTCGAATGTGATGTACAAGTGTTCTTATTTTTGTGATACGTCTTCCTCTCAGCTTGCCTAATAGGACACCATGCCCAAAACGAAGATTCATCAGTGAATATTATATTACTCCAATCACGATCTCTGTTTTCATTCGCCCATGCCAGACGATTTTCGACGTTTCGCGTACGCGGCACTCATATTAAAAAGCTCTGTTCCTTTCACTGTTTCAAATGAAACTGAAAGGTATTCAGCAACGCGTATTAGAGAAGTTTTCGTTTGTTTACATTCTTTTTATCTCATTCTGATTAGGTGTCAGGTTTCGCAGATATCGCAGACACGCTCTTGTGTGACAGACTGTATTTCCCTAACACGTAAATGACAAGAATTAATAACCGTGCCTCTCGCTAAACACAAATTATAAATACTCTGTCGCGCTAAATTTCCAATAAATATAAATGAAATTCAAATCTGATAATCACCTGAGAAAGTAATCTATTATTCGTCCATTGTCTATATAGACATAACTCATCGACTCGCTTCTTCATTTTCTCTGAAACAGCGTTCCGACCTTTGTATGCCCAACACTTCTGTCCTAGTTCTGCATTTTTCCTCGATCGACCCTTTCTTTCTGGAGTAGCTCGTTTTTACACCGCTGAGCGACAGTTTTCAGCAGCTGTTCCTCCAGTTCTCCTACTTTCTCCCGTAGCGACTCAATGCCTCGCAACCTCTACGCATCATCCAACTTTCCTCTCAAACGCGTCTCAGCCTCTAAACGTTGCTCTCTGAATTCATCCCGTTCACTGTCGAGTTCTTGCGCTCGGATGCGCCCTTCGTCCAAGCTGCTCGTCACCTGCTCCACCTACGCTCATTTGCGAATAATTTTCTATTAAAATCGTTCATGTTCTATATTTTTCAGAGAGTAACACCGCACTGCCTCGCCAAATTCTTAAATATCCTGTCTGCATTTAATACGTTAAGAACATCATTCCAGACGAGTCGGATATTATTGAAATAACTCGTACGTTACGTCTATTGCGATTGAAAGTGTGCGGCTGCATTTATTGCGGTCAAACGTCCATGAGTTGCATATTCCTATTTCTATATGGAAGATAATATATTCCATGTAATGGTAAAACTGTGGTAAGATAATTGCGGGGCTCAATATCCCTGTCATAACGTTTAACATTTTGTAAATGTACGTACGTAGACTCTTTTGACTGATCGTAGCTACCTGGAAAAAATGAGAAAATCCTCGAGAGTAACGCGATTGACACAAAGAAACAACAGCAAACATATTATATATTTTCTTCTACTACTTTGAAGTAGAAAAATGATCATTTCTATTCTTTATCTTTGAAATATCGACGATATGATGATTTATGCCTCTGTAGCATATTATCCGCAATTATCCTGAATAATTTACCTTCGATCGAAGAAGATCCGGTGGCCAATTGCAGAGAAAGAGCTGAATAATGAAGATGCCAAGTTGCGTGACGAACTTGACCTTGCCGGGATTGTCCTGTTTGTCAAGTATCAGCCAAGTGTATGTCATGCAAGGTTATCGCGTTATTGAAAGAGAGGAGGAGAAGAAAGAAAAGGGAAAAGAATCTTTGGCTAACTAGCTGAATACTTGCCTCGACTACTTTGAAGCCAATCAATGAGATATTGTACGTGCTGGTGATCAGTTGTATCAAAAACATTATATTTGTCAAGTTTTCGATATCCTCGCACAATCTAGCAGCATAAAAAACGGCAACTAAAGATGTAATGTTGAGAAAGAATTATATGTATACGTATACCGTTTGGGGAGTGGCATAGTTATTTTTAATTCAAGACTTGGCACTTATTTTGATATACAGTCTGTCACACAAGAGCGTGTCTGCGATATCTGCGAAACCTGACACCTAATCAGAATGAGATAAAAAGAATGTAAACAAACGAAAACTTCTCTAATACGCGTTGCTGAATACCTTTCAGTTTCATTTGAAACAGTGAAAGGAACAGAGCTTTTTAATATGAGTGCCGCGTACGCGAAACGTCGAAAATCGTCTAGCATGGGCGAATGAAAACAGAGATCGTGATTGGAGTAATATAATATTCACTGATGAATCTTCGTTTTGGGCATGGTGTCCTATTAGGCGTGCTTGGACTATCCATGGAAGAAGGATGATTCAAAGAAGTGTAAAACACCCTATAAAAGTGCATGTTTGGGGTTGCTTTAACGCACGCGGTTTTGGGACTTTATGCGTCTTTACAGACAATCTGAATGCACAAAAGATGGTGAAATTGTACCAAAGGGGACTTCTCACATCCGTGAAACGTTGGTTCAACCAAACCGAGGACCAATGGATATTGCAAGAAGACAACGACCCTAAACATCGAAGTCGCATCTGCACCCAATGGAAAGCGAAAAACGCCATCACAGTACTTCCTTGGCCATCGCAGTCCCCTGATGCAAACCCTATCGAAAATGTGTGGTCCCTAATGAAATGCAAGCTGAGAGGAAGACGTATCACAAAAATAAGAACACTTGTACATCACATTCGAAAGATATGGAGGTCGTTACCAGAATCCTACGCTCAAAAATTAGTCGAGAGTATGCCGAAACGATGTCAAGCTATAATCGCTAATGGAGGAGATTGGACACCCTACTAAGTAATAGCGTATTAGTGTTTTAGATGTAGATTCAATTCATATAAATTTTTTTACAAATATATAAATATTTACAGAAATATCGCAGACACGCTCTTGTGTGACAGACTGTATTTTGATATAACTACATCGTCATGGTCTATCAAGTCCGTAATTGCACAGGGATAAACTGGTGGTCAGAGTAATAATTATACAATTCGAGTGAATTCAATAAATTTTATAGCGAAATATTACTATAGAGGGAAATCATCTAATGTACAAGGTGTTTCTGAAATCGTGGCACAACCAGGAAGATGGCTATTCCTCGTGTAAAGGTAAGTCAAAACTATAGAATACAATTTTTTCATATACAGTTCCGTCTTCGAGGATGTAGAGTTTGAACACTCGTTGAGTACGCATGCACTCAACTAGCCGTAATCTGTTTGGTATAGCCAATACAGCTAGATATTTCGTTACTTTTATTTATCCCACATATCAGAAACACTGTCCCACGAAACAAAATTCGTCGCACACAAAATCCATAAGAGATGGACACATCCCGCAGACCAAAATTGCAATCCCACAAAACGAAATTAGTTTCCCGCGACTTTCCCACAGAACCCAGAAAGGTTCGACGCTTCCCACAAACAAAAACCAGTATCCCACAAAACGAACTTCGTCGCTCATAAAACTGTCGTTTTTTGTCGATCTTGTAGGAAATTTATGGGAAACGATGAACATTTTGCGGGATAGCGAATTTTTCTTGTGGGAGGTGTCGATTTCTTGTGGGTCGTGTGGGAAAATTGTAAGAAACGACTTTCATTTTGTGGGATAGTGTCCGTGGTTTGTGGGAGTCACGCCCCGCGCGATCCGTAGCACGAAAGTAAAATTGGTAATTTCTTTCAAATCAAAGTCATTTAAAACGTTTATTCGAAACCGTGTTTACAGTATTTGAATTGAAAAGCAGTTAAAGCCGCGAAAACTTATTTAACTATGTTTTTATAACGATATTAAGACAGTTTAAATTATAAACAAAGTCGGCAGTTGAACATACCTTGGGGATCTTCCTAAACATTTTTAAAAGAAATACCCCAACGTTTTTTTCATCTCCGACAGATATAAATAAATGTAGCGACTCAGAAAAGTTAGTAACAATAATTACCGTTCGTCAACCGAATAATTACCATTGTCTATCGAAGAGTTAGTTATCATTTTGTCAGCCGAAGAATTTTATATCCGTCAGTCTGTCAGTCAATTGTCAATATCGAAATCGAGTAAGATTTGAATTGTTGCATTAAACGTCAGTTAACGCTACCGAACACGGCCACGAAATAGAACGTGACAGTGGGAAGCGTTGATTTCTTGCGGGCCTTATGGGAAATTCGCAGACAACGAATTTTGTTTCGTGGAATGGCAATTTTTCTTTCTCGGTGGCATCGATTTTTTATGGCTTTTATGGAAAATTTCGAGAAAACGAATTTCATTTTATGGGTAAAGGACATGAGAATATTCAATATAACAGATGGAATGTAGATAGGTGTTACAGGAATTAAAGACAGGAGATATGGGCCAGGAATACTGAATGTGAAATATACGCGAGGAAACGGAAAACATGAAACAGTAAATGTGGGATTAACGATGCTGTATGTGATGGATACAGAATATGAGAAATGGAATATGAAACATAGCATATGGAATGGAGAAATTAAGTGTGGGAAGTAAGGCGAAAGATATGGATTAAGGTAATAGCTGTGGAATATAGCATTTGAGCTGAAGAATACGAAATATAAAATATGCGGCGGAAATGTAAAATGTTGTATCCATTTAGGATAACGTATACGATTAAAAAAAAAAAAAAAAAATTTCGAAGCACAGAATTATACGAATCGCACTCACTTTAGTAGCAGTTGATGATGGTTCAAGCATGTTTGCAAATTTTTCATGCCTATATTCCTCGACGACGATTCTATTCTGGTAACCGACGTGGTTTCCGTTGCGGTCTTCGCTTTTGTTGCAATTGATAACGACGCCAAAATCGGCGGCGATGACGGTAATTCGAACGAATAGGAATTTTCAATTCTAGATTGAATCGTGTCGAAATACCCACACGTTATTAGTATAAGCAAAGGACCAGTTGTGTCCACGCCGACACAGGTCAAACCGACGCTGACCATGGACCCAAGTTGAACAACGTACGCGATCTCGTACCACGGTGTTTCTTGTACGTCGATAAAAAACGCGTATGGTAAATATCGTCGCTTACCGTCCGTCACTTCCAGAGATTTCACAGCTTCCGACGGAACAAAGCTGCTATTGTTTCCATAAACCATAACATTTGCAAAATGCTTCGGTTCGCTGAATATCAAATAGCCAAATTCTATCAACAGCACGTAGAAGAATATAGTTGAAATGCAGCTAAACAAGTAGCAGCGACTCAATAGTTTCGCTTTGTTCGTGTAACTTTGAACAATCTTCTTTTCGCGTGAATTTAAGGTCGACCAGAAAGACTCGCAAATGTTCAACATCGTTTGACAAGAATCGCGCAACCATAAAAGAATCACGAGTCGCGTTTGTCCTGCTATGAGTGGGATGATCATTGCAAATGATTCCAAAACGGTGGCCAGAGTGTACGAACTCGTTGCAAATTCGTACACGTATGAAATGGTGTTAATTGTCATGCAAACGAACGCCAAGCTCGCCAACGTATCTCTGCTCGCTCTTTCGCTCGAAACTACACCGGTCAATCTGAGGAGAGCCAAATTTAAATCGATCGTTTTCTCGAATTCACGTTTCGTTTTCTCATCGCTCATGCCTATATAGCTTTGTTTGTCCCAGCTTTTAAATATGAATTTTCAACTTAATTGAAGTTGAGCCCGAATTTCTTATTGGTGGAAATATAAATTCCCCGAAGAATAGTTCACTTTGTCGCGAGTCTCGCGAGTTTTCGTCGTGCCGGCTCGGTCTGTCTATATTTGGCGATTCGTTTTTCTATCTATCTTCCCCGTCCTCTTTTTTCCGTCTTTGGTTTTATTAAAGTTAATGCAACGCGTGAGAATCCGCCCGTTGTGTTCGCAAGCTCGATGATCGATGTTTCAACGCGTGCAGAAGTATCTCTCATCGGACACCTATCATTATCGGCAAGAGAGCAAAGTTAAAGTCGAAGTTTTCCGACTCCGCGAAATTTCACGTAAAACACGCGAGATCGCGTGAACATAGCAGGCGATTTATGTTTTTTCATCCTTACAAGAAAAAATAACGTTGACTGAGAATCGTGAGATTGCGGGATTTCGTGGGTATAGGAAGATCGGAGGACTTGTGAAAATCACATCGATTCCAAACCGAATGAATATAAACCAAGATTTTTATCATTTTATAGAGGATTATGGTACGTACTTGTTAGTTTTACGTAAGTCTCGCAAAAGTTTGCGAACCAACATCCTGAATGCATTGGTAGAACCGAGAAAACAGATTAATACTTTTGCCAGACGAGTATTAATTAATTCAAGATCGCGAAATCGCAAAAAGATTTTGTTTTCTTACATACCTACCATTGTTCATACGACAAGATTCTGCTCTTTTAATTGCGTTCATAAAAGTACAGTCTGTCACACAAGAGCGTGTCTGCGATATTTCTGTAAATATTTATATATTTGTAAAAAAATTTATATGAATTGAATCTACATGTAAAACACTAATACGCTATTACTTAGTAGGGTGTCCAATCTCCTCCATTAGCGATTATAGCTTGACGTCGTTTCGGCATACTCTCGACTAATTTTTGAGCGTAGGATTCTGGTAACGACCTCCATATCTTTCGAATGTGATGTACAAGTGTTCTTATTTTTGTGATACGTCTTCCTCTCAGCTTGCATTTCATTAGGGACCACACATTTTCGATAGGGTTTGCATCAGGGGACTGCGATGGCCAAGGAAGTACTGTGATGGCGTTTTTCGCTTTCCATTGGGTGCAGATGCGACTTCGATGTTTAGGGTCGTTGTCTTCTTGCAATATCCATTGGTCCTCGGTTTGGTTGAACCAACGTTTCACGGATGTGAGAAGTCCCCTTTGGTACAATTTCACCATCTTTTGTGCATTCAGATTGTCTGTAAAGACGCACAAAGTCCCAAAACCGCGTGCGTTAAAGCAACCCCAAACATGCACTTTTATAGGGTGTTTTACACTTCTTTGAATCATCCTTCTTCCATGGATAGTCCAAGCACGCCTAATAGGACACCATGCCCAAAACGAAGATTCATCAGTGAATATTATATTACTCCAATCACGATCTCTGTTTTCATTCGCCCATGCCAGACGATTTTCGACGTTTCGCGTACGCGGCACTCATATTAAAAAGCTCTGTTCCTTTCACTGTTTCAAATGAAACTGAAAGGTATTCAGCAACGCGTATTAGAGAAGTTTTCGTTTGTTTACATTCTTTTTATCTCATTCTAGTTAGGTGTCAGGTTTCGCAGATATCGCAGACACGCTCTTGTGTGACAGACTGTATGTCGGATTCACGCTTGGATTAGGGTTGTGGGCGTCCAAGGAATCTGCGCTTGGATTAGACATTGGTGCGGTACAACGCGAGTGTAGTATATTAGGATAACTGGTTCGTTACAAAGATAACAAGTATTCTTGGTGGTTAGACGCTCGCGACACTAATGACAATGGTCTCGGGTTCGATAACGAATCCACGGTCAACGGGATGACAAAATGCAATATTGAACTCGGCACACGCTTCGATCTCGTCGAACTCAACTGTACTGAACAGAACTGAACCGCAGTCAAAATCGAACTGCCCTTATATACTCCTCTTCGTATCTCTCCGTATCCCTCAGGTCAATCCCTGTTTTTAATCAGAGTAATTTAATTACTTCGTACCTCTGTTAGGTACACGTCCCTCCCGTGACCGCGGCTACGTTCAGTGCCCCGTTATGTCACTTCGAGCCCAAGCCCGCTGTCATAAATCTCGGATATTCGACTTAGCTCACGAACAGCTATTTCTCGGTTTTATCGTTTAAGTACGGCTGTAATAAAAAGTCTGGACTAAAGTATTTGGGACTTTCCCAGGTATTCCGAAAGGAAGACTCCGATGTCCTTTCATCTCCGACAAGTATAAGTTTGCATAAATATCCGCAGTCTAGTTATATAACGAATATACGTATCAACATATAGAATCATTTATTCGTGAGCAAAATAAATTTCACGTGTGAAAGAAGGAACAGTTGAAATCTTAGCAGTTTTAACTGCATATTACTCGAACTAATAAGAAGCGCTAGAGTTG
Source organism: Bombus campestris (assembly GCA_905333015.3). Taxonomy (NCBI): domain Eukaryota; kingdom Metazoa; phylum Arthropoda; class Insecta; order Hymenoptera; family Apidae; genus Bombus; species Bombus campestris. Next base: position 11,396,630 of record HG995135.1, read on the forward strand.
ATAGCCAATAAACCTCGATTATCGGAACTGCTCGGTTGTCCGAGCTGTCTTGTCCATCAGTGGTTCATCGATGAACGAGATTCAACTGTGTAGTGCGGATACAATGGAACCTCGTTTACCCGCACTCCGCTTATACGTACGAATTAACGCTGTGCCTCTATTATTCAAACTGCGATTCAACGTAATTTCGCAATATGTAATACGTACAATATTTATTTTGATTCAAAACAAATTCTACGTGTTCAGAAAAAGAGTAATTTAAATGGTGACGCTTGAATCCTAATGTTCGAATTAATAAAAAGAACCGAAGAGAATATCCATCTGATGAATCTTTATTACCAGAACTACTCGATTGTCCCTCAACCTGTTCGGATAAACGAGCTTCTATCGTGTAATGCAAAACAGTTTATAGGAATGACGAAAGTTGAGGCTACTGTTACGCAAGCTTTGGTGATCTTCCATAATTATTATTTATTTAAAACGCACGACATAGAGGCGCGATTCAGGCACACGCGCATTCGCATATTCCACAGACGATTCTCTACTTAATCGACATTCCGAATATCGTTGAGGATCGATCAGCTTCTTGATATTCTGCTGCGGTGTGCCTTGACTTTCACGCTCTACGCTGTGTCCACCAAATACTCGCAACGCAATCTTCAACTAAATAATCCAATTCCTATTAATGTATTTGTTAAGTCCGCCAAGTATTTGTTGTTGAGAGCCTGGAATAAGCTTCGTGCGATTCGATGGTCGAGAGAGGAAGGACAGGGTAAGAGGTAGTGATGTGGCTGAAGGAATACGAAGGAGCTCGTGGGAATCGAAAGGAAAGAAAGCAGAAATCGTAGATGCGAGTGACTCCGCGGCGAGAAAAGCGAGCAAGAGCGTTTTACCCGTGGAGAAAGGATAAACGTGGGTCGTAGTTTATCGACGTAGGCGTCTATGTACAAGAGAGCAGTGGCGCCGAGGCAACGACGTCCGCTGCCGTCGAGGGATGGCAGGACGGAAAAGATCGATCGGCTGTGACTAGAAATCGCACCCCCGTGTGGACGTGGCCGCGTGGAACGAGGGCGACGGTGTAAAGTGGTGGTGCAGACGGGAAGGAAAGGTAAAGCGAAGGGTGGGTGGGGTCGCGATCACGCGGCCGCGCGCTCGCTCTCTCTCCTCTTGTAGGAAGTCGATGCGATCGCAGTTTCGAGCGAAAGTCGCGCGAACGGTGACGGAATCTACGCGAAGGAAAGAAAGGAAGGGCGAAAGGAAGGAGGGAAGGAAGAAAGACGCGGGGAAAGGAAAATTGGAGTGGTGCGTCGAAACAAACCGAATACTGCGACAGATCGCGATGACTCGTCGCTGGTTCTCCCGCCTCGCATTTCTCGCGATCTATCCTGACAGGCTCGTCGATACGTGATCGGTTGGAACGCGAGTCTCGTGCGGTCGTGAGATTTATACGCCGATTCTGGGGCAACTTTTCCAGACGGTGGACCTACGTAAGTAGAGGAAAATAGGAGGCAACGATGCCGGCAGGCGTGTTATTACGCGCAAGAAAGCGACATTCCCCTTTCCAGACGATGGCTGCCGACCTCAAGCTCGTGCCCGAGCCCGAGCTTTTGTCCCGGACCTGCCGCTCTGATCGATATTTCACCAAGCCCGCTGCCTTTCTCTCTATCCCTTAGTTTCTCTACCCCTCTCTCCTTCTCGCTTTCCTTTTCTACGTGTATATGCGCGTAAGCGCACATAAAACCCCTTCCATTCTCTTTGTTTCTCCACGAGGTTTCACGTCATTCGCCACCCTTTCTGGCTTTGCCGACCTTCTATCCGGCCAATTCCCTACTCTACTTACTCTCTACCCGCCCCGTAACACCGTTGTTTCACGAGCCGCTATGTTGTTCTCGCCTTTCCGTTTCACGCTTTTCCATACTTTACGCCTTTCCATCCTCCTCTTCTACCATTACCTGTATTCTTCATCTCCACATGTGCGCCTCCCTCCATCCGTGTAATAAGAAAAACGATGGCAGTTAAGAAGCTGCACGGCAGCGCGAGAAACTGAGTTTTCCGGTTTACCTTGAAAGCGACGCGTGACCGTCTCGAGTTCAGTCGTTTGCATTTGCGCGTCGAGCGAATTAACCGTCGCAGGAAACGTAACGGAGCGTGTGCGGGCGTGTTCGTTAGCGGCTCGCGTATCTTCGTTCTCTCGCGTCTGTATATACCCTGCACGCGAGCGTTCGTGTATCGTGATTTTTCTGTGAACCACGCGATAGTGAACAAGACGACGATAGTCGGTCGCGGATGAGCCAGCGACCACGGGACCGCTCGATCTCGCCGAGGGTGAAAAGTGGCAGAAAGTGGCAGAATCTCGACGGTGGCTCGACTGGCCAAGCTGTCGGACGTGCACGACGCTTCAACCATCCTTTCGAGATTCTAATCTGAAAAGATAAATACAGGAGGAACGTGAAAGGCAGAAAGAGAAGTGTAAGAGACATAATGGAATGGAGAGGTGAAATACGGCAGGAAAGGGGAGAGACCGCGGTGCGCAGGTGAAATGTCCAAGACGATAGGCACGGACGAAGACAAAGATGCGGTGGAAGCAAACGTGAAGGGGCAAAAAGAAAACTGGAAGGTTTAAGCGTTTTATCGCTGCGCTGCTTCTGTGTCGAGTGTCTTGCCGCTTCCCTCTTTCCCCCTTTACGCCATTTCGCTGCTTCGCGAGAAGAGGATATCGCTATTAACTTACCTCACGGATATCCGCATTGTTTCGCGTCAACCAGCCAACTCAGCTGACCTACATTGGCCGGGCACCAGGCAAAATGGGATATCGAGCCACTCGATGCTCATCTACGGAAAACTACTCGCGGTCCCTACAGGGTGACCCAGGCGTCTAGCGTCGTATTCAGTGCTTGTCACTGTCGCCGTCGTTGGAAGTACTCTTTCATCCAGCACGGTTCGATATTCGTCGCAACGTCCACGCTACGGAACTTCTCGCTCGTTTTCCTATATTTCTTGTTGGCACACGTGGATCGAACTCGGATTCAAAAAGAGAAAATTGACTCACCCGAGCTCGTGTCTCGCTTCCCGTAGCGGGATATTCGAGGACGAACTTGATATTTATGTATCGCTAGAGACGCGCGCAGCTCTAGAGAACTTCGATCTACGATCGACGATCCATGCAACTGATTAACAGTCAAGTAATGCGATTCGTCATTGCATTTACGAAGGCATTCGGGTCTACCTCCTCTTTCTCCTCCTTCCATTGCGTTAAATATATTCAATCTTACGTCGAGCACGTTCAAAGTTATCGGAATAACACGACGACAGTGTCCGGGGGCATAGAATAGCAACCAAATACAATGGAAAGCGCGTGTTGCTACTTTACATCGCGTTATAACGTTGCGCTTTAATAGTTGGAATGGTTTCAGTCGCGTAACTAAATCACAAGGCGCGCCGATTAGACGATAATCTATGGTAATCGTCGATCAAGGCCGATCGCATAAGCTGCCCAGACATTTGGTACGTTTTTGATTGGCATCATTCACTGTTAATGCAACTAACTCGCTGCCCCCGCCCCTCTCGCACCTTCCACTCCTCTTTCTTCTCTTCCTCGTTTTCCTTCTCCTTCTCCATCGAGCCTCCTTCCTCCGCTGTGTTCCTTCTCCTTCTCCACTTCCTCCTTTACACTCCCCTTCCAACTTTCTATAAGTCCGCGTGCCGTACTAAAAATAAAGTTAATACCGAAGCATCGTCTTTCGTATGCGCCGCCACGAAAAGAAGAAAAAGCGGCAGAAAGAAATTGTCGACGGGTCGACCGAACGCGAGAAAACGCCTTCTCTCCTCTGTTACTTCCATGACGTTCAGTGAAACGGATCGCGAACCGGTGTCGATCGCCGGAAGCAACCGATACACGAACATTCCAAGCGAAGGAAGAAGAAGAGGGAAGAGAAGTAAAGGAAGAGAAAAAAGACAGAAGGTCGAATAGGGATACTTAAGTAACTCGATTAAGAGATTCGTGCGCTCGAAACGCGATTAGCTTTTTTCTTGTTGTTGTTGTTATTATTACTATTATTACTATTATTATTATTACTATTATTATTATTATTATTATTATTATACCAATTGATAATAATTGGAATTGACAACAGGTATAGCTGTCAAGCGACGAACAACGAAGTTAACGATACGATAACGCCAGATTGGTGCAAGTGTGCTCGATATCTCTGCAAATTATAGTTCTTTTCACGCAGAGATGCGTGTATCGAGATGCGTGGTGTATGAAATAAGCGAACAGGATTAAAATGCAGGAAGAAAGACAGGAAGATACGCGGCACGGCATGCTCCTATAAATATGTAATAGGGTAGGTGGATGTTATTTGTTTCTTCGTCAGAAATAGATATTCCATTCTAATAAGTATTGGAGTTAGCATTCTAATAGACATTACAATAGATATTGTCGACTATGAAACGAACGAATGGAAACCGAGCAAGGTTGCTGCGCGAAGCACACATTTTCGGACGAAGACTCTCTTTGGAAAAGCGAATGAGATTGAGGCTTCCTCTTCTTCGCCATGGGATAAAGGAGCTAAAGGAAAGACAAGGAAGGCTTGTACACGACTGTACATAATACGCGAAAAGAAGAATAATGCTGAACGCGAGAGGAGAAAGCGATGCTTTCCACGAATTAAGGTTGTTTCCACCTTATTGCCTCTTGGTCCAAGAATTTCTGGCCAATACAGCGTACGATATAATATTCAAGAGTGATAGAAATATGCGTAACGATATATCAAGAAAGCAGCTGACAGAATGATAAGAGAGAACCGTACGGACTGAGCGATGTTGTAACTCTCGCGCGAATAAAACAACTCTTTCCTATGTTTTGTCTTCGTAGCAAGAGTCGCCAGTCTGACGGCTGGATGCACAAAATTAGTATCACGATACCTTATCTCATAGGAGTTGCTACATAAAGGTTTCTATGCGTCATTAAATATCCATTATACACGTCATACCGCGATAGGCGTATGAACTATTCCCAAGCCGTATCCATCAACTTCATGAATTCAAAAATGTCGGAGAGAAACGATGATGTTGCAAACACTGTTCTTCAAGTTTACTTTGCTATCATTTATATCATTTTTTAATAGACGAGCTGGCCGAAGTAAATCTTTTCTTCTTCTCAGCATCGAATATTGATCGCGTATATCGATAGAAAGTAAAGTTGAACGGTTCGGCTTGCGAGAGACTCGGCGTACGAAGAAGAAAGCAAAGCTTCGATCCCATTCGATTCTCCAAAGAAGATCTTCGTTCAAAAACGTGTATTTCACGCAAGAAAATATTTCTAACGAAGAAACGAATGATCGACGTCCAGCTACATATTATATCAAATAAGTATGTATTGCATGTACAGTGTTTTTCTCCGTTTTACTCTCGGACGCGTATCTCTGCGTGTATCGCGATACACGTATGTATCTCCGTGTGAAAGAAGATCTGTTAAACTGTAATTTCCAGTGACCGATAGCGACTGAGATTCCAATACTAATCGTTCACGCCCCCTGACACGATTTCTTTTTTTTTCTTTTCTTTTGGGGGGGGGGGCGACATACGCCTACCGAGCTCAAACGATCATGGACGAATTCATCCCTTCATCGTTGTTCTCGTGATCGTAGTCGCGGTTGTTGTTGTGGTCGTAGTCGCGGTGGAAATCGCGATCTCAGCGAAATACGAGAAGAGATACAAGTATAAATATATGCAAGAGATGCTACTCGTTTTTATCAGTGCTCGTATTCGTTTCTTTTTTCGCAGATTTCGTCGAAATGAGGGACCATCCGTCGCGCCTTTTCTCTGATACGAGGTAAGACGGTGATTTACCTCCTATCAAATACAGTGGCTACGAAAAGTATTCAAACCCTATTTATGTACGCACTAATTAATTTTATTTTATTTTAAATGCCAATCAATTAGGTCCAAATTCTTACATTCGTCGTATCGTTTAATGATATTCTTACACGATTGTCGCAGATTTTTCTGCAATTCCATATACTCTGTTAGCATAACTAAAGAAATGGAACTTGCATACAAATTTATTTCGCTCGTTAAATGATACAACAGACGTGAGAAATGACGATTTAGTCTATTAACCGTGTTATACTGTTGCAGAACGGACGCGTAGAAATGCCAGAATGAGAGGTAAGAGTGATAATCCTATTCTTTGTCGAATACAAAAAAAAAAAAATATCAGTATCATCGTTCAAAGATTATTCTGCCACTCTGATCAATTAGTGATAAGAACATTTAAATTTGTCCGAAGTAATGATGATTAATGATTCGAATTAGAATTTATTAGCTTGTTATGGGATCAAAAGACTGACAGTTCGTTAGACGTCTAATAATAATATTTAACGATATAAACTGCTATTTACTGCATTTGCTACTTATCACATGTTACAATTATTATTTGCATACGATTTACATTAAACTGCTTGCATTAGATCCTGCTTACCGTGATTTATCATTCGGATACTAAAGATATCGAAGCCGAACAGCTTATTAAGTAACAAAGTACTTGCACAAGATTTAACAATTACAAATGCCAAATTTATTATTGCATGCCTTTGGAACGAACTCGGAATCTGACATTTAAAAATCAATTTAATATCCGTTTTACAATTTTAATAATAAAAATAATAATCAAATTTTATATGCCATTGTACATAGCCACGATGATTCTAACGAGTAAAACCTTTGCAATTTAATGTATATTCGTAATTTTGCAATCAAACATGTTGTCAAGGACAAGCGAATTTTTTAATATTTTTAAACGATAGTACACACATGCTGCTTCGTTAACGCCGTTGATTAGCAAAACTGTGGAATAACACGGTATTTGCAGGAGTGGCGTTTCTGGGGACGGTGAGATCGGCACGCGGAACTTTCCTGAGGACGCTCATCTTTGTCTTCCTGGCGACGTTCCTCTGGCTTCAACTTCATGTGATCAGCCTGACCGGCCGAGATTCCGCTGGACAGGCCTCGTCAAACGAGACGCTGTTCTCCCTCGTACCGCAAGAATTACATAGGTAAATCAGGCCGTGCAAATACGCCTTTTCACCATTTTCAAGAAAAATCCTCGTCGCCTGTACGTACGATAACACGTACGAAAATAATAAAAAAAAGACAAGCGAGAGAAAAAAGATAAGTAAGACGTTGGCAAAGAGGGATAAAGAAGGAAAGAAAAAGAGTTGTTCTTCCAGGTTTCTGAAAGATCGTCGAAATGGTTCTTCCTCGACGTTAACGAACGCGAGCACAGAAACGTTAACCGAGTTCGAAATAGCGGAGATTCGTCGAAACATAGAAAGGGCGAATGCCGAGCAAAGAGTGTACAACGAAGAGTCTTTTGGTCCTTTGGCTAACGACGCTCCCATAATAGTGATTCAGGTGCACACACGGCTCACCTACCTCAGGCATCTGATCGTGTCGTTGGCTCAAGCGAAAGGGATCGAGCAAACTCTTCTGGTCTTTAGCCACGACGTTTGGCATCCGGACATCAACTATCTCGTGCAAAGTGTCGACTTCTGTCGTGTCATGCAAATATTTTACCCTCACAGCATACAGACTCATCCTCGAACGTTTCCCGGCGAAGATCCGAACGATTGCCCTCGAAACATTCGCAAAGAACAGTGAGTAATCCTCTTCTTTATTGAACGCGTTAACCGTAGTATTCTTAAGGCGGGATTTTTAATGAGCGCTAGATTATGGGAACCATTGTGTGATCGTTACCTGGTATATAACGAAGTGAAACAGTTTTTGATCAAATAAATTGTTCGCTTTGTATTCCAAGAGATATGTAAAAGAATTTAGGGTAGTTTGAAGGATATAGCGAAATGTTTACCTGATTGCAAACTTTTACATATTATCGCCGCATGCGGCTGACGTATTTGTTGTACCGATGCAACGAAGAAACGTGCTTCTGTTTTCTTAGTAGTAATTTTCAAGCACTCGTGTGCCTGTTAGAATAAAGGAGAGAATTGTTAGTGGAAACAATGCAATGACTTCGTAAAATAAAGCGTTAAGTAGGGCCACTAATTGTCGTCCTTACGTTCTATGACGTCAGGTGCGTCAGCTTCTTTAGATCAGTTTCTATCTTCCTTTACAAGGAAATAATTACTTTATTCACCCATTAAATTTCGTTCTATAATTACAGATCATTTTCTAATGTAGTGTAATTTTTTAATGTAGTCTACATTGTAACAATCACTGATCATTTGAAATTGAACGAGGAAGAACAAAGACAACGAGGGAATGAAAATTACGAAACTCCATTTTTCGCGAATATTTCGAAATATAAAATATTATAGATACGACAGGTAGAATTTAACTAAAGAAGACAGCGCCAGCGTACGTCTCAATTCTAAAATTTCGCATCTGGCACTTGTAGAAAATCCTGTCTTTATCTACCTCAAAGACAATCTTCGACGAACCAACACGCCCTCGCTCAAAGATCTTAGGACGTCTGCTTCTTTTAATAAAATTTTCCGTTATTTGGTGTAGATTATGAATTGCAAATTGCTGATAAAATCGTTAATATATTAGTGACGCATAATTTCTTTATCACGTAAATATCATTTCTTTGTACCATTATCATTCATAATGTATTTTAATTTTAATATTTTAATTTCTTTTCCAATTTTGAGTTAATATAATGAGAACTGTCCCAAGACCTTTGAGCGATGGTGTACGTTTTCTCTGCGCATCTTCGCCGCTATAACTCGCAACTCCACAGAGCACTGAATCTCGGCTGCATCAACGCAAAGCATCCGGACCTCTATGGACACTACAGAGAAGCCAAATTCACGCAGACGAAGCATCACTGGTGGTGGAAAGCGAACCGCGTGTTCGATCAATTATCGATCACGAGAAATCACACCGGCATAGTTCTTTTCCTCGAGGAAGATCACTACGTCGCCGAAGATTTCTTGCACGTTCTCCGACTGATGGAACGTACCTGTAAACATAGCTGCAAAAGATGCAACGTCCTGTCCCTGGGCACCTATCTCAAAACCTACAATTATTTTGCCGATTTCAGTCGAAAGGTGAGAGATTCACACGCGTCGCACTAATCGCTCCAATCGCTCTAACCGCTCTGATCGCTCTAATTGCTCAAATCGTTCTAATCGCTCTAACCACTCTAATCGCTTTACTCGTTCGGTGCGCGAACTCGACACCTCCTTCCCTGACCAGATATGCAATCGAGAAACCGTGCTTCGCGAACCGTTAGCTTGCGCGACCTCTGACTTGCTTCGACGATCCATATTCCTCGCTGCTCGATCACTGTGATCTCTCATTTCAACTGATTTCTCGCTCGATTCGAAGGCCACAGGTGAAAATTCCAAAATTCAATTCATCGTCCACTAATATCACGTGAAAGTTATCTCTGCATTTGATTATAGGATTAGATAGATATGCCTTCCTGTCATCATCTTGAGAATTCGAGAGATTTCTCGCGAAGCATTGTGAGCTTATCATCCACTTTCCAACATATCTTCGAATCTATCAAGGTTATTCCCTTCTTTAACTGTTTCATATTTAAAACAGTTCCTTTTAGTCATCAAGATGACATACAAACCAGAGAATCAACAAACATTAAACTTACAATATTTTTCCCATGTGGTCTCTGTTTGATTCTATTGTATTGGTTGTTTGACTTAACAGCTGCACCCTTTCTCTCCCTCTCTTTGCTCTCCTCTTTCCTCCGCTCTCCTCTTCTCACCGCCGCGTTTGCGATAAATCGTGCTTATTATTAAGAGACAAAGAAGGGAAGGAGAGTTAGCTAAGAGTAGGGATAGATAAAAGGAACGAAGGAACGAAAAGTTAGGGCGCGAGAGGTAGGCAAATTCGAGTCGATCTAAACAAATAAAGAATGTGTCGCGAGAAGGCAACCGCGTAAGAATCGTTGGACGATGGGTGCATACCGAATTATCGTCGTATCGAATCATCAGCTCGATTTCAGTATGAATATCTGTGTGTCGATGTTTCACGCACGCCTCGTCCGTTAGTTCCTTGGCGTCAACAGCGCCCTGCAAAAGGAGCTACTGCGTGGATTAAAACGATGGGAAGCGTCGGCGAGGCAACAGTCGGCTAAAGCCGAAGACATCATCGGTACCAGTGACAGCGGAAGAATCAACGGAATGCCAAGCAGCAGCAGCAGCAACAGCGGCAGTGGGAGCAGCAGCACCGGCAGTAGCAGCAATAGTACTCCTACTGGGGCGAGCAACAGCAAAAACAGCAGCGTTAGCGGAAATGTCATCGCTAGCAACACTGGCGCTGCCGCCATCCTACCGATCGCACGCAACGCACAGATCGTGCAATCTGCCTCCGCATGGGCTTTCCAACTCCTACCCGAACTCTACAATCATTATCAAAAGGTTGCCGACATCTTTCGACGACCCTCGTTATGCGTGCAATTCTCTCCATCCTTCCCCCTATCTCTACGAAGTCGGGCGCGCACGTGCGCACGCACGCGTCATTTTCTCCGATTTTCCCGAAATTTGATCGTCCTCCGATAGATTCGTGATCGATAATTTATCACGCCGTTGCGCATGATGCTAAAGCAAGCTTCGAGTAATCGTTCACAGGGTACATTCGTAAATCTCAGAGAAGAAAGCTCGACATTGTTATACAGCGATTAATGAGAGCTACGTATAAAATAAGTCGCGTTGTACGAGATTTCTGTTGTATATTTAATACCGCAGTAACATGCACGCGCGTGCGCGCACGCGCTCACGCGCACCGATCGTCCCGCGATCTTCCTATTTCGTTTTATCCTCGCTATGATACTGTGATTACGTCTTAAGAACTGCGTTCGTGATATTTCATTCAGGCTGAAGTGATTCCTTGGATCTCGAGCAAACACAACATGGGTATGGCGTTTAATCGCGTCACATGGAACAAATTGAGAAAGTGCGCCGCCCAGTTCTGCTCGTACGACGATTACAATTGGGACTGGAGTCTTCAACATATCGCGCAAACCTGTATGCCACCGAGCAAAGGACCCGGAATCGCGCCTCGTACAGAATCTGGTTTAATTACGATGATGATGCGGGCGCCCAGAGTTTTTCACATCGGAGAATGGTGAGTCGGAATGGTTCTTTCTTTTCTACTCTCCTTTTTGCCTCTTCCTTTAAACATGCCTCCTTTATACCTCCTATCGTATTCCAACAGATATCTAACGATTATAGGAAATATACCACTTCTATCTTTCCACACGTCGTATCTCCCTCTAATGAAATACTTTTATGATCGTTAAACCGATGATCTATGAATGTTACCAATACCAGCGGAGTCCATCACAAGAAAACCAATTGCGAATCGACCGCTGTGATAGCAAAGGTTCAAAACGTCCTAAAGGCTGCCCGAGACCATCTTTTTCCTACTCAACTGACGCTTACTGTAGCTGGCACTGCGAAAAAGACGAAGCTCAGGAAGGGCAATGGTGGATGGGGCGACACACGGGATCATCGGCTTTGTTGGAACATTACCGTTTATCCGGATCTCGTTTTACCTTGAGACCAAACTCTCCAACCAACGACATCAAAATATCCTTTCAATTTCTTCTTTTTTATTCGCAAACCCTCCTCTATTTCTCTATCTGCCTTGTTCTTTGTCCCGTTGTCCAAAAAGTCGCATCCCGCTCAGCCCGTTTCGTTCCCGCCTCGTCCTGACTCATCCAGTTTCGTCTCTCGTGGAAGATGCTCGTTTAACAAGTTCCTTCGCGTCGACGAATTATTGTATCGATCCCACGGTCTGTTATCAGATCACGCGGCATCCCTAGCGGCGTACTTATCTTTATATTCGTGCTAAACTTAGCAAGCGATTCAAGCGTCGGAAGCACATTTCGCGCCTAGCGACTCAGCTCCTTAACAAATTTGCGTCTCGACCGGTCGCCGAAGTCCCAGAGAAACACGCTTATCACGTATTCTAGTCGTCGTACCCAATGATGATGATTAACGATGAATGGGTAACAAAAAAAAATGGTCGTTGTCTGTCTATAAATTGTTTCCATTAAGGTAGCAAACAACGTTAGACTGACGATACTCCCCGCTCGAGACGACCCAGACTTTTGAACTTGGAGTGACTCCGAGAGCGAACCAAAGCCATCCACGAGTCGCGAAATTTACATAGGATACGTTTTATATTTGTAACGAGAATCAACGAAAATAAACGAATCGACCGATTTTCTCGTATCTATTATCTTCTTCAAACGTTTATTATCTTATTTCACCGTCATCATTGTAAATCGAGTATATCGTACCTCGGTTGGTCGGTTAGTCGTATTTGTACAGGCAATTAATTATTTTGTACCATCACCTATAAATATCAATGAAAAGAATATCCTTCGTAAGCCGGGTGCACGACTTAAAATCGTCTGTCTTAAAATCCTAAAAGTTTCGCGTATGTCGGCACGTTATCGTCGTACTCCACCCTCATAAAGTTTCCTGCTATTGGCCCTTCCAAATTGTATTTTTCTGCGAACTTCTTTATGTTGAATCGCTTTCGTTGAGGACCATCCCTGAAATTCGTATCAACCGGTAATTAACACGTTATTAGCTAATAATTAATAGAGAGCAATTAGTTCTTTGGGGTCGTATATCTGCCCTCAACCATCAAAACGAAGAACCAGTCAGATTGTACATTATACTGCTACATGCTTTGGAAATATATAAGATTTTTAATCCATTAAGGATCAAGCAATAGTTTATCGTAACACATATTTTATTGTACATAATTTATTATACGTACTATAATTTCTTTAAATTATGTAAGATTGTAGAATTTAAGTGCTAAAAATAGCACCGAGAAAGATAATAAGCGATATTTTATTACAATCCTTGATATTTTCTTTCATAGTTATATAATTAAAAAGACAAGATTCAATAATGTAAATTGATTAAAATAATTGCAAATAGAACGTTATGTTAACGCAACTTTGATCCTTAATGAGATAATAAGATCTCACAAGTTAGGTCAGTGCACCGTGAAATCGAAACTTATGATTACGAACTTCAGTCTTTGGACATTCCTTTGATCGTACTATTAGCGTCCGTTCAACGAAAATTTATTCTAATCACCATGGTGTCTATATTGAAGCTCAATACGACCGCAAAAGATTAAAAAGCACGCAAGCTATTATATATCTACTATGCACGCTCGACTTTACCTGTTGCTCAGCCTTCTCTCGTCGAATGTAATGGATCCTTGATTCTGCTTGTAAACGAGAAAGACATATCGATGTTTCCCGCTACCTTTTGGCGGCGCTGGACCAACATACTCCGCTAGTACCTCTCCTTTCGCGACATTTTCTTCTGGAATATTTCCGACCAACCAATGTCGAAATTCCCGATTGTATCCCTTCCTAGTCGGTACGTCAGGATCTACGCATGAGAGAACGCCAGAATCTTCATTAGTAATGGCTTTAACGAGCACCAAATTATGAGGCATCGAATCATCGATCGATCAAGAGCCATGGCAAAGAAGAAACAGTGAACGAAAGAAACAGGTTTGTTCGCGTCGACTCGGTGAAAGTTGTCGCGAGTTGCACGCCTCGAAAGTTTCACAAGGATAAGGTAATGTATGTAAGGTCGCGTTCTTCTCCATAATTAACATGAATCGTCTCTGGCCTCCAAACAAATTTGCACTATACGAGTTTACTCTCTGTTGACTTACCTGTCATTACAAGCGTGTAAAGTACTCCCCCTTCGTGCTTGTAATGAATCTCTGGGATCGTTTGGGTCTCCGTGGGAGTTAATTCATTTCCAAAATCGATCACTTTGTCTCCGTACTTGACCTAACTCAAATCCATACACGTTATTGCCATTAGATAAATATTAAATAAAATAACTAAATAATTTCATTTAGTTATATAAAATAATTTATTTGATACTTTTCATTTTTTAAACTATTCAGACACACGCATCTATCCCTACTAGATTCAGCTTTCTCCTTACGATACGTTTGTATTTGCACTCCCAGACTCACACCAACGTTAAGTGCAATTATTCAAAAAAAACTACACCTCGATCTTCTCTGTTGGTGCCGTGTCTAGTATATCGGGTACGATTTGTGCCTCCTCAAATTTTGTACGAGTATCTGTACCGGTGATAATATGGATACCGCAGACAAGAATTCCTGCAATTTATTTTGTATCTCATATTTAGCACACAACGATCCGAAAATAGTGAAATTAGGTACATAGTTGTATTCGCGATTCGATTTTAATTAGAGATATAAACGTACCTATTATCATGGAATACTTCATCTTTATCTCGTTCTGTTGCACTTAGCCTCGACAGACTACACACGCTCGACTCTGAAGAAACGTTTTATCCTACCGACTACGTCCCCCACCCCTTTCCTAGCTTATAACCTAACGAGAATTCCTATTGCATTTGACTTTTCTTTTCATTTGGTGTCGGACGACCATGGTTCTCCCCCTCTTTTCGCGAACATTCGCGTCCTCTTATTTGCTACTTGACGCTCCTTTCCTCACAACTTCTTTCCTTTTCAAAATCCTCTAAAGAGGAAAGGAGAAAAACACTCTATTAAATCATTAATATTAAATATTAGATAATACAATATATATATATTACATAGTTGATGGAACGAATGTGCTGGTGAATCGAATATTACGATGATACGTTATAAATTCATTTATTTTTGTTCATTGTGTACAGGTGTTACATTACACAATGTGAAAGAGCTTGTACTACATGAATGAGGGTTTAATATCAAATTTCATACAAAATATCTGCGCACCAGTCTCCAATGTCTATAATATACCAGGGTTCATATCCCTCATATTCTATCCATGCTATGTACTTAACCTCCTAACTGTTTATATAAAAGTGGAACATAATCGTCAAATTCTGCCTGGTACATGTTTCCAGCAATAGGGTCTCCCAGTTTGTATTTTGCAGCAAATTTTTTAATAGAAAAATTTGCTCGATTATCCCCGCTGCGATTAGTCAGACGAGGTTCATCGAATGTAAGCTTTTGAGGCTGCTTATACAAAAGGAACACATAGCGATGAAGTCCAGTGCCTTCTGGTGGACCTGAACCAATGTACTGAGAGAGTACATCACCTTTGGAAACATCAGAACCAGGAATGTTTCCTACCAACCAGTGGTGCCATTCACGAAATTTTGGTTCTTTGCGGCTTGGTGCATCTGGATCTAGAAGGAAAATATAATAAATTAATCTAACTGTTAATTAAAAACTACTATTATATGTGCAATCTATGCAATTTTACGCTTTCAAATGTCCTATGACTGGATAAAAATCTGCAGTCTAATTATAACATTTAATGGCAGGAAGAAATGTTTACATTGATACCATTTCTTTAGTTGTGTTAACAAAAATATGACATTACATTAAGGCTTGCAGTGTAATTACTATAAAAATTACTATTTTTTCAATACGCACCAGTCATACAAAGGGTATAGAAAACATTTGCATCGCCATCCCACTTAACAGAAGGTGGATCTTTCACCTGTGTCGGAGTCAACACTTTGCCAATTTCAATAGCAAGGTTATTTGGATAAGTGACCTGCAGTACATTTTGTGGAACCTTGTCTATAACGTCGGGTACGACACCATGAGTTTCCAACGCTTGAGCCATAGAAGACAAAAGACGAGTTCCAATTTCAACGAGAGGTTTTCTTGCAATTAATGAAGCTGAAAGTACACCAAGTAATAACAGACGACAGACTACGAAATTAACAAATAATCCATTCTTCGCAATCGTGACCAAACCAAAAATACAGCGAGGTTATCGCAAATGGTCAATAGGGAATTCGTATAAACAATTTGATCGATACTGAGCAACCGTTTTTGCATATAATCGATAATATTTTATTAACTCGCAAAGAAAACAAAGCATACAATAAAAAAAGAAAAACGCAAACGAAGCAAAGTGAAAAAAAGAGAAGATCGCGTATTCTACGAAACTAATTATTACGTGCAACATTGGGAGGAGAGTAATGTCACACGTTTTGATCAATCTTTCTAATAGATATTACTTGCGTTAATTAAAAACAGCATGACATCCAACACAGACTTTAACTCATAAATAGAATACTTTAAACTTTAAAGAAAGAATATTATGGAAGTTACGAATACAACTGACTTTGCAACAACCTTAGAAACCGGCACACTGTAGTCCTTATCGTCCCCTCCTTTTGCGAATGTTTGCTCTATATATATCAGCATACGCATTATATATGTAGTACATTACAGAAGCCTGTAGCGCTGGGCCAATCACGTTGTAATACACGCCATCTATCGGAATTCAGGTACTGACAACACATTTTTTTAATTATTGAATATTTATTAGAATATTAACGTATATATTGAATTATTGCAAACATGTACATTATATTTCAAATGGAAATCTTTAATAATTTTAAAAATATAACAAAGATGTCGACCTTTTGATCGAATTGCATCAGGTGTTTAGAGACTTGCATTATAAAATACGAATTTCGAATAAAGAAACAGAAATGCAGAAACAAAATTATTTTAATGCTATATTATAATGAAATAATGCACTGTACACAGACTAAATGAAGACATATTTGATTTTTCTACATATCTTCCTACATATACGCATACGCACTCATGCGTTATGTACATGTATACACATCATACGTACGTCATACAACATAAACTATCCATATACAACATTCGTACAAGTTTGCACATTTAAAGATATATTCATTTCTTCATAAACAATTGCTCTACACCCTTCTTTAGTCAATGTAACCCACTTAAACATAATTTCTTTACAGTGGTGTACACATATGCGCTAAACTTTGGCGAACAAGAATATCAGGAAACAACGACGATGTTTGCAATCAATTTTTATGCGAAAATATTTCAAGGTCATGCGAATCTGACGAAAATACAATATCGAATGGATACGAATGAGAATCCTATCCGAGAGTATTTATGATACAATTTTGTTCTATGACTGTTTTACTTCAATTTTCGTATCAATACCGTTTTAGTAATGTGACCTTTTTCGCATTAACTTGATATTTTTGTTGTCGTTGTCCTTTATCGTACACGTGTACATGCTCTTTATATCATATCTCTTTACAACTGATCAACTAAAAAATTAAGCGTATTCGCAAATTAGAGAAATTACTATTATTTACAGTAATATGTAGGAACAATCGTACAATTTTCACGCGCAAAAAGGAAACGGTTTCCTTTTTCTTATTCCACTTTGTCATTATTTTAACTTTTAAATTTGCACCTTTACACAATTTTCGGCAAATTCTCTATCTCGAACGTATTGATTGCTAATTATAGAAAAACAGAATAGAGACGAGAGGAATGAGGAAAGAAAAGAAAAAATAGGTGGTAAAAGAAAGATAAGAAGAAAAGTGAAAAGAAGAGAGAGGTAAAAGAGATCAGATAAGTGACAGAAACGATAATGAGGAAAATGGAGACTTATCTAAAAGCCTAGACGTTTGAGATTACTACGCGTTGCACAACCACTTAATCTTAATCTTTCACCTTGCCAGCTTTTACTTTTGCTTCGAAATTGTCTGAGATCGGCTTGGTGATCAGGATGGCTCATCGGTCGATAACCCTGTGGCGAACACAATTCCTTCTGTTCCCTGTAGAATTGCTCATATCCACCATGCAGCAAATAAACTTCCGGATAATAGAGAGCGGGATAATATTCCTTGTTACGTTGACGATCCAAACTTCGTAGAAATCGTGAGAGGTTTGGACCTCGTTCCCACGAAAATTCACAATGAAACACTAGAATATTCCTTTTACTCGTATCTGGTTCTATTTCAGGCGTATTTTTCAGTGGATCTAATAGGGATTGCTCGATGAGATCTTTACTGTAAAGATTTAGAGCACCTTCAATGTGACCTGCATCGAATTCGTACGGATAACGGCAATCTACGATTTCGAACGAATTAATTCTATCGTTAAATTCTCCACGTATTAAAGCGGCTAAGGTATCGACTGAAATTGATTTTAAATCTTCATGATGACCAACAGCTAATGGCAGGACGCATGGTTTGCTGAAATCTCCTGTGAGATCGGTATCGGTGACGCTGCGATGAATAGCCGATTTGATGTGCTCGTGTGTTTCCAATTCTGAGGGCACTTCTGTCTCTGTCCCAGTTTCCGTTTCTGTCTCCATTTCTGCGTCCGTTTCCATTTTCATCTCTATTTCCATTTTCGTCGATATCGTTTCTATTACAGCAGTCGTCTCTATTCCTGATGTAGAAAAGCTCTTCTCTAACGACCTACACTTTGGCATCTCAAACATCATGGCTTCACCATTACTGCTACAATCTTTGACGACTTCAAAGAAGTTGCTGGATCTTCGTGATCTCTTGACTAGTCTCGGGCTCTCGTTCATCAGTAGTTCAGGCCGTTTCGAAGCTCGAGCAAACGGCAAATTGAAAGTATCTGCGCCGCTGTTCTCGTCGGTAATTTCAGCGATTCGTCGACGTCGTGCAACGGGTATAGTCGTCGCTAGTGGGCTACCATCGTCGAAATCTAGAGTCTTAGTCGATGAGTTCGCATTCGGAGAACGAAACAAGCAGGAACGTACTTTCGAAAGCGACGAGGTCTTTTGATTTTCCTTTTCATATTGCAATGACAACGAGCGTCTGAAGGTTCCGCCTATGCCGCGGTAGGTACGTGAATACTCGGGCGTGCTCTGATTACTTGAGTCAGGATTCGTTGATGTATTCACGATCTCGGCACCGACGATATTGCCGCAGAGCAAAGTGGAGATACCATTCGGTAATTGCGTTGCATCGTCCAAATTCTCGGTATCTACCAGATCGTTGAACCCATCATCCATACTCTCGTAACCAGATGAAATGCTTCGAAAAAGGGAACATCGGGCGATTCGCGCTCGGTGTGGCGATGATCGTACCGGCGACTCCATCGGACTCCGAGATTCGACAGACATTCGACGTGGAGCAACGGCCAGGGGCTCCGCAAATCGAAATCTATCTCGCCTCGATTTTTCCTCTCTCTCAATAAAGCTCGCTCCATATCCGCTGTCTTGGCTATTCGGATCGCAATCTTCTAGAGGATGGCGGGTCCTTTTTGTACCGACGATCTATTACGCATCAAAATACATTAATTAGACTTGAGTATTTATCACGCTCTATCGAATTAATTTTGTCTATTGACGTTTATCGCTTGACCATGTAAAAAAAAAAATTTTAAAGACCGACCCGGTATGGTGCCTCAGAATGTGACACGCCGGTTGTTCAAAATGCAGATAACGAAAACTAATTCAGTCCGAGTCTAGATTAATCGACAGATTAGATTCGATTTAATTCAATTCTAAATACAACAGAAACGGAAGTGGCATTTTGACACGCGCCCCCGTATGTGATAACTATTTTAAATATATTCAAGATGTTGAAAGTGAGCGATAAACAGCCACGAATAATGTAGGAACAGGTGCATATTTTTCTTAACGTTACGATATAAAAGGTGATGTTTTACGCTTGTCCGTAATTTAATGAAAGAGCACTAGTTCGAATTAATAAGGGTAACAAAAAAAGAAGAAAAAATGGAAAAAGAAGTCGAAATATGCAAGAACATATGTATTGATAACAATACCTTTTGCGGGCTAGTACCATGCGGACTGTTATTTTCTTTGTCGATAGATGGCGAGACTGGCTCTGGACTGGAAAGACGTCGCGTAGCCATACCAATTAGCCGGCGGACTTTTGGTTTAGGGTTTACTGTGCCGTTCGAAGTGTCTCTAATGTTAAATACATCCTTGAAGAGGCTGTAAAGGAAAGAAATATTTATTACATACCTTCATACACACAGACACAATTGTATATACAATTACAAGAATACAATATCAGTTCAATGAGAAACCTAACCTCTATAACTAGGTCCCGATAAAGATACGTGTTTTGGAAGTTATAATCAAGAACAAAAGATTTCTCAAACTGAAAAAAATCACGCACCTTGAATTTCATTGAACACATCTTTAGGAATATTGCCACAGATATTATCGACATGTTTTACACGCAATAATATTCTACTGTGAATGAATGATCAACTTCTGTAAATTGCCTCGAAATTAATCGCGTTTCTTCTTTCTTAAACACAGTTACACAATGTTAAAATAGAATTTTATGCGATTTACAAAGTTGAGCGATATAAAAGAACACGTTGTCGTTCGCACATTGCCGTTTCATTAATGAAACTTACTGCCAGAATACTTTACATATGTACAACACGAGGAAATATGGTAGAGCGAGAGCGCGCCAAGTGAATGCGCTTGCGCGTGAGCACCACATGCACTTAGCAGACGCGCAAAACTGATTTCACCGGTGTATCTATTTTCGCAGTTTAGAAATCACTGATCCATGTATAATAAGAGCGTATAATACGTAAAAGGCATAGGATAAGACCTAATATAGTTTTAGTAGGTGAAATTGTGGATATGTTACTAAGAATTCTTTACGAACATATTGGATTCCAAAAACACATAGATGCGATGTAAACATATTTCCCCTATGTACATATATTTCACTGAATTTGCACTGAATTTACAGACACATATTCACACGCGCGTTCACACGAAAGGTATAAGACGAAAGAAACGAAAAATCGACATAGCTTGGAAGCAGAAAATTGGCCTTATTGTGATATATACCTTGTATATTGCCACATTTCACACGAATTAGTAACATCTTGGCAGAACATAGCGATCAATGACGAAACTCGAAGTCACAGTTAAAACCAGTCAATGATAACGAACGAGAAGAAAAAGAACTGTGCGAGCTAGGAAACCACAGTACAGAACGGCCGTATTTATCAAATTAAAGAATAAAATGACGGTACATGAAAGCTCGGACGATAACCCGCCACTAGTTACACCGAACCCGGACTCGAATCAACGCACGGCAACCCGCAAAGTCGCGTACTATCTGAGTGGCCTGGCGGGAAGTCTGTCTTTATATGTAGCAGCCCGGTGTGGTGGGGGGAAAGGGCCGACCAATCGGTAACTGGGAAAGGGCCCGCCTAAATCTTCTCAGGGCGTACAGGGAGAACGGAACGCGGAATCCACTCTTTAGGGTAACCGCTATGGGGGGCCCTTTTCTGCCTCTTTGCCGCCGTGTTTCGTTACATCCGTTTGTTCGTTTACTCGATCGTTCGCCGATATTTACCAGTCGCTAAATCTATATGAAATGTACATATATATAGAAGCACACTTGCGTCTGCATATGTCCCCTTACGACTTTGTAAACTTCGATCTAGTTTCGAAATAAAAGTCTATTGATAAAATTCTTTAACTATTTAAACCTTAGTAACTTCAGGTTTCTTCACACATGTACGTTCGCTTACTTGTTGGCTTTGAAAAATGTTATGTCTTCAGTAGTAGCTCACGAAAGTATCTGAATATTTATGGGAAGCTTCCATGAATACATGGCGCGTATTATAGAAAACATTTCGAAATTTCATTAATATTGTAATGAGGTACAATTGTATCTCATACATACGATACTTGAGTATCGTGATTACGTTGGGAACATCTGGTACGAGTCTGCTAATGTATATAGAAATTACAAGATATTCATCAGAAGCATACACTCCATAAAGATTATCGGAGTATCTCGTACATGAACAGTTAATTGCTCGTTATATTAATAATACATAATATTCCATTTTTGGCACAATTATATGTTTAAAATTATTATTCATGTTCATCCTAATATTTTAATGATTGTAAGCTTACGATTGCAGTAAATTACATATTTGCAACGTCTATACATATGTATATATTATCGGATTGGTCTTAAATTTTTAATTTAACCAATATAACCATGACGGTCGTGCCTCATTACAGTGTTAGAAATTACAAAATGTTTTATATAATGCATGCAATATGTACGGAAAAATTTTCCACGGTAGATCTTCGAATTACTTTCGAAGGTTATTGTATATTTGTTTCCAGTTCGAAAGCTTTTAAAGAAGACCATATCTAAGGTACTCATTATCAAATTTAATTAATATAGAAGAGACCGCATTTTCAAAGGAATTATTTAACATATCTAGAGTTATCAAATCGACATATATATTATATTCAAAGAAAAAGGAAAAGGATAAGACGGAGGAGAAGACGAATAAAGAAGAAGAAGAAGAAGAAAAAAGGAGCATTTAAATCTATGCTGCTTATGTTCCCTTCTTTCTCGCGCTCGTGCCTGTGTGTATACTCGGTCATTCACTGGCTAGCTCACTTTCGATACCAGGCCGGAAAAGGTTGCCGACCGTAGGAGTTGTTGCTCGCACTGAAAGGGCCTGTTCTCGTCTCTCTCTCTCTCTCTCTCTCTCTCTCTCTCTCTCTGTTATTACGCTCCTCTTTCCGTCGACTGATGCACCGACCATTCCGAAGGATGCAGCTCTCAGCAGGTACAGCTCGGTCCGTTTTTTCATTCTGCCGATCACAATGCTTCACCTGATCTCCGATACCACCCTCGCATTCTTTAAAAATTTTCACACGGAGACGCCAGGTATGCGTTCGTATGATTCAATCGCGCAAATAAGTTCGAAACGTATGTTTGCGCGTACATACGAATGCCTCATCTTGTTTAATCATAAGGATAAATAGGGAAAAAGGATAAATAGGGAAAAAGGATAAATAGGGAAAAAGGATAAATAGGGATAGCAGGTAGTAACTTCGTCATACTAATTTAAGCATAGCTCTTCTTGTCGTTAATAAAATTCTATTGGTACCCATCTCGTGCGTCCTGCGTAACATTTTATTGCACATTTTTTAACAATGCTCTCTTTTTTCTATTTAATATAAATATACATATATCTTTAATAACAAAGATTTCCTGGTAATTTATTTATGTTATCTTTTATTACCTATTTATTTATCCGGGCATTTATGACCAAAATCATTTAAAGTCTAAAGTATATATCTTTTGACTTCTTTAGTCTGGGTTGTAAAGTTACTGCTTTACACTTCTCACTTTGGTGTGGTAATCACGTATTGAGGCAATAAACGAAGGTTAGTTAGAAGACAGACGAAGTAAAAAAAGAGAAGCGGAGGAGAGAAGTCGAAAAGAGAGTGAACAAATAAGGGACCGAAGGAATATAACGAACGATCCATCGGTCTGTTCCCAGCAGTCATAAATGCGAAGATCATTCGCTATAGGGCATCGAACGCGCGTAACGCACAGTGCGACCATGGGGGTAGCTCAGCTGCTTACTTTGCCATATATCGGGGGTTGCAAAGGCACCCTTCACGTACAGCTGGCTGATTGTGCACCTTCTCCATCCTCGCGACACGTTATACCCGTACACCGGCTTTAGAGACAATCTCTAATCCAACTTAGATAGCTAACTTGCGGGGAAATCGTTAAAAAGTATGCAGACCTGATATGAAAACTTGAATTCTTATCAATGTATCAGTGCTATATACGAGTTAGTTATTTGTTTTTCGGTTAACTTCAAAAATGAAAAAGTAGAGACAGATTGATAAAATTACATACGAGACAAGCGTCGATCAAATGCTTTGTCATAAAAATTTCAGAAATTTCAAAAAGTGGTGTTAACCACATTGGCCTGTGAACGGACTCATATCATTCATTATATCATACTATACCCGCCGCTTCCTATTAATTTCTTCATTTCATTAAATGCACGATTAGCACACAGTTCTGAAGAAACAAATGACCTGCTTCTATAAGTTCATTTGTCGCGAGAAGATGACGCAGGTAGATAACGATAAACTTTAAGGTAAATTTAAAAAAGTCATCGTCTTCGACATCGTCATTTTTCTTTACCATTTATGCAGTTGATTAACATGGTTTCTGAACGTAACATCGAAATCAAAAAACCAGACTTATCACGTTTTTTCTTTCCTGTGTGTGCGTGTAAGTACACACTCGGTACTGGTCCAGAAACCGTCTTCCACGAGAAACGAACGGTTCGAACGTATAACGGACTGGAAGGGAACTGGGAACTTGGAATCGGGCAAACGCCTGGCTCCCTACGACTTTGATTTTTCTATAAGAAAGAGTGCAGATGGTCGTATCCATTGTGATGGTTGGCACGTGCCAACCATGGGTACCCTGATGGTGCACCGCTAAGTGCATATACGTGTGTACATGTAACAGACACTTTCCAAACGAGCGTGTGCTGTATGCACGCATGCGTGTACAAGACATGATCGTGTACGTGTAGATACATGAAGATACGTGTACGGTGGGTGAAACGTATATTTCTACACAAACGTATAATCGTGACGATGTCCCATTGACGTTCCATTAACGACACACATCGGCACGAAAACGTGGGGAGCCATTTACGTAATACCTGACGGGAGGGCCTTACACTTTCAAGATTCTCTCCATTTTCGAGTATACACTATGACTATTTTTTATTTTTAAACAAATTCGTTGACATATTATTATACATCGTACGGTATACTATACATCGATCAATTCGATTTTGCAAATGAAAGCGTAACATAGGAAGTAAAATAATTTGATAAGTACGGAAATATAAAAATTATTCTGTCATAAGTTGCGTTTGACTGATACTTCATTACTCTACCGATACAGGCATATGATGTATATGCAGCTTATATTCATTCCACGAACGTTTCACGAGAAGAAGACACGAAATGTTTCGTAAAGATTGCACATGGTCGATAGACATATAAAAATTGGATAAACGTAACATCATCGAAGAACGTAACAGAAGTATTTTTACATTTCGCGATGTCGATGTATAAAATCTTATAACAATGACAAATAGTTTCTAGAAATTTACTAGGGGAAGGACAGTGTAGCAGTATATGAATCATAGGATACAAAGTTTCAAATACCTAAAGGTTCTAGAGTTAATGTAAAAGTAATAAGCAACAAAATATACCTGCAAAGATATATGGAACTATTGATTTCACTTACTGCAATAAATTAAGGTTACTTCTTATTTTAATTTTATCCTAAAGGTTTTCTCAAAATATTGAAACTTTTTTTCTCTGTTAAAAAAAACTTAAAACGATTATGGTTCGGGAATCGTAGTAGGATTAAATAGACCTGGTTTTGAAATAATGATCTTTGATACTCTTGTAAAGAGATTCGAACTTATTTCATAATCTGATATAATCGTAATGTAATTGTAAAAATACGAAAAGGACGAAAAATTGTTGAAAAAATATGCCGATTTTAATTAGCAATTAGACAGTTGAATGTATTAGAAGAGCGCCGATGATAATAACCTCGTAACCGTAAAGCATTCTAGAGAACAAGACGGCTTTACAGCTTCCGAAACGAGATCATCATCTGTTCCTTCGGTATCCTGAAGGGTGTAGAAGACAGTCTGGTCGTTCTTGCTATTCTTCCGATACATGCAGCCGTCGCAGATGCACTGTACAGGAGATCGAAATTCGCAATATGCCGAGAAGCAGTCGAAAGAAAAAGGGAAAGACATATAGAGGAGGAGAGGAGAATAAAAATTGCTCGAACCCCTCGCTAACAGCTATCAAAAGTCCCCTCTTTTAGATGGATAGATGAAGACGAAGGGAAGTCAGAAAAAATAATCACCCTGGGAAGTGAAGAAGCAGCAGGAACGGGATGGACAAGAAGAAACGCGACGTGTAAAGAGTAAAAGGAATGAGGAGGACTGATAAGGTGGAAAGAGGAAAAGAATGGAAGACGAGATGGAGAAAGAGGTACACTCGAGCCATAAGTATCATGACATCTATTCTTTACATTTATTGGGAAACTCTAACAATGGAAACTGTTAAAGAATGACCACTTACCAATTAACTACTAATTGAATAACTTATCTATATGTAATAGCTATGTAGAATTAATTAATTATTGATAATTAAATTAATGTTAATTGTAAAATTGGTTGTGAAGATTTTGAAGCAATATTTTAACTGAATTTCCAACCTTATAATCTTTTAGAAGGCGCATATAGCTTAAAGAAATACAATTTTTAATACAAAATATTAAAATGGTCAAAAAGTAATAGTACCTCGTCATTATGGTCAATAAGTATTTAACGATACGTAATGGTACCAAGCAATAAAATAATAAACACGAAAGGTAAAAGAACTACATTACGACGGTAAACCGAGAGGTAAAATTTGAAAATCCACAGATTTTGTTCTTACTCATTGTTTGGAGAGAAACTTGTTAACAATAGACGGTTTTACAAATTCTATAATTGCATGGAACTATTTTCTCATCGTTACGAAATCCATCGTTTATAATCCTTCGAGAAATATGACCTTTATTTCAGGTAATATTAGAAAGCAAATAACTTCTGTAGTGTTCTGGTAATCCGGGGTCGTTTAATTACCTGAGGTACTTATCCTCGATTTGTCATAAAACTTGTCAAAACAAACTGTTAAGCTATTGTAGAGGACTGGTGGTAGTGAAACAATGCAAAATATCGGCGTCTTTTCAAAAATACAATTCTATATTCTTTTATATAGCACAAGATAGATTAAACTAGGAATACAAAATGGAAAAATAAATTATAGTATTAAAAAAATAGTACGTACTGATATACGGCGTAGAAATGATGTACAGGGATTAAGCGGAAACTGGAAATCATTCAAAGCCGAATGGCAAAAATTAAATGAATAGATAAAAATATATTTTTTATGTATAATAGTTTTTAAACATTTCTTGAAATCATTCGAAAACATTGATAATTCATTGCCACTTACTTTACATTTTGTCTATCGTGTTTGGCCTTCCACTTCTATTTACACAATAGAAGAAGGTAAACCTAAAAATTTCTCTGCGAATTGATCAAAGGAAGGAGGGTCACTCGGCTTTCGGCGCCGCCCACCTGCTAAATAGCACAAAATTCCAACCCCCGTCGAACCTCTACCTATCTATTCTTCGTATGCTATTTTTTACCTGTAATCTGGTATCATCTTTCCACCTTCTGCCGGCCTGTACCAATTTCAAAAATTTTCCCGGAAGTTGAGTAACAGCTTGTCTAACCGCGCTCGATGATTATTGCACGGATACCGAGTAATTATACTCTGGCTTTACAACTCTGTGGAAGAGTTACTCTATCGAAAAATTGCTAATGCGCTGCGGTCGGTGATACGATTGTATTTCTCGCTAGATAGAACCTGAACATTTGTAATAAATGTCTAAAGACAATCTAATGAAAAATCCACGAATTTATTATCAATATTATATTTTATGGCCTCGTGCAAGACGCGGCAATGTTATACTTTTGGAAGAATGAGTTAATCCTGGTATCGAGTTTGTAAGCAATTGTACATTCCATATAAAGAGACGACAATATCAAATTCTGTCTAGAAATGGCTATACCGGAATTTGTTCTTTTATTTCAATTCTATCGCGATTCTTGTCAACTTTTATTTTCCTGATTGTAGAAATTTCTGTTTAAGATATAACTTACTTAAAGGATTAACGGTATACAACAAGCTAATATATGGAAATAACTATAATGTATGGAACTAACATATGAAGAGAATTTGTCATATGAGTTAAACGGAGAAACACACGAACAGCTTGGGGGCTTGGCGCGCTTCAAACAGCTAGGTTTCTGAGAATAGCCATGCAACGGTGCCCGCAAAGCCAGACCTTGGGATTACCACCAACTCTTATCGACGCTTAACCGCAACCGAAATATCGCGACGATATCTTCCTTTCTTCTTCCTCGTTTCGCTCATCCGAACTTTATCATTCGATCTCTTTTTCTCCCCCCTCGTCCTTCTTCTCTTCCGCCCCCTTCTCCTGCGCGCAATCTCTCTCTCGCTTCTCCGCACTTTTCTCGCCTTTCTCTATTACTCGTTTATTCGCTACATCTTTCCTCTCTCGTTTATCTTTTTTAGCATTATCAACAATCTCGCCAATGCTAAACTGATGCCGACACGCATATGCATGTGTGTGTCGGGGAAACAGAGAAAAGGAGAAAGAAAGAGAAAGTGCAGATGATACAGAAGAGATAAAGTACGAAAAACATTTTTAAATAATAATTGAAAAATTAGAAAAAGGAATGCAC
The DNA here is from genome assembly GCA_905333015.3 of Bombus campestris. NCBI lineage: Eukaryota > Metazoa > Arthropoda > Insecta > Hymenoptera > Apidae > Bombus > Bombus campestris. The sequence goes on from HG995135.1 coordinate 11,424,695, forward strand.
AGAACGATCTTAAAATTTCCATACAACCAGAAAAATATGTGATTCTCCGCGTGTAAAATGTCGAAGATTTAGGATACAATTTTTTTATATACATATAAATATCGTTGTATGTTTCACGTTCGTAATTGTTATGCAGTGGCTGCAAAAAGTATTTGTACACCACTGTTTTAATTTATTATTGCATGCATAAGATATTGTTACCACCGGTCAATCAAGCATGCGGATGACTTATGAGCGGTAGTATATGACTGATTACTTTCCTCTCTCGTGATCTACCTGCGAATACGACTTACGGAATACCCTAATAAGAACGTTGATGGACGTTCGATACGAGCCGATTTATCCCAGCGAGAAAGTCGTTTCGCGTTCATCGATTATTCACGTGCGAGTAAAGCTCGTGTAACAGCTGCACCCGTATAGCATATCGCAAGAGCCAAGCGTTAGACAATACGGTACACAGTGCCCTCATGGGGGAGGCCGAAAGTGTTATATGGGGGCGTGTAACGCTTCCTACTACCCAAGCGAAAGTCGACTATGCTCGATCGCGTAAACCGTACACCTCCCCAACTAGCCAGTACACGAACGATCTAACGAACTTCCAAACGATCAAATCGTCGTACGTACACATCTCGCATTTATTTCTCGGTAACGTTTCCCTCTTCGTACGTTCCACGTGGCTCTCAGTACGCGCCAACTGAATTTCGTCGCTCGAACTGAACGCATGTTAACACATAACTTTACCAGAAATTACTTCCTGCCTTGAGACATGCCTTGCGCAGTTCCTCAATCGAGATCAAACTTTCTCGCCGACTGTTTTCAGTAAACCATATATCTTCGAAACGTACAACGGGAAAAAACGTGACAAAAAGATAGGATGTTCTTAATTTTGTTGTGTCCCTTGGACCCCTTGTGGCGTGGAACCAATCGTGTGTCTCGTTGTCGAGAAAATTTGCTAAGTTCAAGGAGACTAACAGTCATTGTTAATATAAGTAAGAATTTTCTATTTAGCTTCATACTATGTTTTTCATTTTAATCATTAAGGAACTTCCCGTTGTTGAAACAAGAGGCAGATTCGGAGCATAAAAATTTGGAGAATTTGGACAGTGAAATTAAAACTTGCTGCAAATATACGTGTAATAAGCTCTTTTCACAGGAACGTGTAAAAATTGTCAATGACGATCGAATTTGTAATTATTATTACGTCACAACCGCTGAAAATGTTGAGGTGTTTCGTGTATTGAAAATTCCGTTCATCCAATTCACTCCAATCGTAATCAGATCATAAATTACTCCATTCGAAGACGCATAAATAACGATACTTGTAAATTAAAAACAAAAGGCCAAATTTTATCTACATATCACGCGATAGTTAACACATCGTCGATTGGCTATTTAATGCAAAAATCAACGTGCGCAACCGACTATCAGCTATATAGAAACTAACAGCATTTGTCCATGAATATGCATATTTACTTGTGATCTATCAACAATATATTAAAAAGCACCGTCATTACTGTTGTACTCGATTTTCAATCGAAGAAATACGTTCGTACAAATGCGTCTAACGTACGATTCGCAAAACGGCAGTCGGTTGCCAAAATTACGCGAAAGAAATAACGGAAGGACTAACGAATTTCCTGTATCGTGCAATAGTTATAAAAATCCGATTGTTCCTGTTTCACAAGATTTTCAATTGAGAAAGTACGTTTATGTGTAAAAGTACGATTCGCAAAACGGGCCGGTTCCCAAAAACACGCGAAAGAAGGAATGGAGGGAAAAACGACGATGACCGAACGGCGTAGACGGTCAAAGCGGCGAGACGATGAGTTTCTCCTCGTCCCGCGCAGGAAGGTTGCCGCCGTTCCCAGGCCGGAGACTCTTCTCCGTCCACCCAGAGAGGAATTTAAATCTCAACGGTCGGTCGTGGTCTTTTATAGTGGGGAGAGGCGACACCGCTGAGGTTCGCGACGGTGCGACGGGAACGAAGAAAAGAGAAAAAGATAGACCGAGACCAGGAGGTAGGGAAGGCGAGCGTTCTCGCGTGTACAAGTGTGTGTACATGCTGGAGAGAGAAAGAGCGAGAATGGAGGGCGAAGAGGAGAGAAGAGAAGGGGAAAAGAGAGCGAGAGAGAGAGAGAGAGAGAGAGAAGAGAGCAACCACCCATGGAACACACTGTTTTGCCGTGTCTCGAACTCGGCTCCGGATTCGGTCTCGTTCTCGGTCTCGGGCTTCGACGACCCCGACACGACTTCGATTCCAACCCTGGGGAAAAGGGACTCAACATTGAACTAAGCAACTAGTACAAAGTAGACATGAACAGGCCGCGATGAAGAGGACACAGAAATCAACGGATATGGAAACGGGAATAGGGAATAAGGGCGAGGAGATTGCAGTTAAAAGAGCGAAAGACTACTGACAAGGGGATAAGGAAAACAGAGTGTTGGAAAGAAGTGACGATGTAAACATGGTAGGAATGACGATAAGGGATGGAGATACAGAGAGAAGGTACAATAGGAAAAAGGAAAAGATTCCTGTTTTCAAGAAGAACACCGATAGCAGTATGTAGGCGAACATTTCGAGTAAAAACAAATTGCATACTAGCTTCGATTTATTCGAGACGTAAAGGGTATTAATTCCCGCCTACCTATTCCCGCCAACTCCCGCTAACTCCCGCCGACTTGTATATCAATGCATATACATGCCTTGTATCTTTCTATGCTTTCTTCTTCTATACCAAACGGAAAGAGTTACGATTGAAAATCATTCGATTGTGTAACAGTATTTGGAGAAAAGTATTTTTATTATTTGTATAATTTGTTTATTTGTTTATTTTGTATTTAAATTTGAATAATAGCAACAGTACATAGGGAGAGAAGGAAGCGATGCTAACGTCGTTTTGGCCTGGCTCTGACACGATATATTCTAGCCCGTGTTTCGTTTAAAACAGAAAAAGAGTAATATCCACTTGATCCAATCCCTCAGCTCTAGAGGATATTAAACCGACGTTAAAGCACGTTGCTGTGACCATGCCCCAATTAGCGTATTTACAGTCCCTACGCAACCGCTTCCCGTTTAAATGCTCCGGTTACTCTTATCTCGCGGAACGCCTCTGGTATTTTGTGCCGGTTTAAACGATACGATTGATATCGTCGATGGTAATATTCAATCTTTCGCAGCCCTATTTTCTATCAGATATATATACATGGTACCATTTACACATAAAACTTCCAGTCTAATTGGACCATTCACAGATCCAAGTTCGAGATTTTTTAAATTTTAGCGTCAATACACTTGATCGATATCGAAACTTGTCTCGTATAATTTCGTCAATTTCCTCTACTTCTTGGTTCGTGGAGTTAGCCACGATTTGGCAAATAAGCAGCTCAATTGTCGTCTAGTCATACTCGATTCATTTCCTCATCTGCTTGTATGATTCTCGACAATGACAAATGCAAAGAGTACGATCTCTCGCGATGGTACGATCACTTTGCTATGCTTCTAATGCGGCTCAACTTTTCTCTTTTTCTTTTTTTCAACTCGTCGACAAAGCGATCTACCACCCATGCTCCGTGCTAGCCAAGCACTACGAAAGCTCAAAACCTTCCCTTAATACCTCCCACAGTTTCCCATTTTTGAGTTTGCTGGCCTCTCTTGTCGCTTCACAGTGAAATCTTAGTTTATTTCAAGACGACAACGACGTTCCTTCGGACCTGTTCCATACCGTTCTCATAAAACGACCTTCCCAGAAAGCCGTTCTTTCCTATTTCTCTATAGTCGCCGCGTATCGTACAGTCTCGAATATTTCACTCACAATGAAACTAGTTGCAACAGGTTTCGTCTGCATCAAGTAACGAAACAATAAGCATCAATCGATATTCTTCAGTCTCGATCTTAACCTGTTAACCTGGGAAGGACGTATTAGCTGGCCGTTCCGATTCTTAATCACTTAAATACAGACCGTTAAAAAGAGCGGTTGGATGCTTAAACAATTTATAGTACTCATTAAAAGGAGTAAAGAATATTCAATCAGTGTAGGTCCTAAGAGCAGCCCTCTCGATGTAAAATCACCTTTTATTATTTATTAGACTACCTAATTTTTTCCATTCTAGGCTCTTGAAAAATCTTAAAAAATTCACATTATACGATTAGTTATTGAGTGAAACGTTTGGAACATTTTTCGGGAAAAATAAAAATACGCCTGGAAGAAATTCACGAGCGAAATTTCGCGCGTAAACGATTCTGCTTGTCTACAGACAGGTCTGTGGAGTTACACGGGTTTTTCCAACCAGCTTTCCACGACTCGAAGAAACGAATCTCTTTAAAAGATGAAAATCTGCGACCAACGTCGTTCATCCCCGGGGCGACTTTCTCACGCTAGCTCGGTTACTAAGTGAGGATGTGAAAGACCACGGCGTTCGAAGGTCGTTCGTTCAAATTGCTCGTTTTGCGCATCGCACAAAGCCACCTCTACCAGGACGCTAAGATCTCGGTACACGAATACACTTTATAACCGATTACATACAGCGAGGCTCCAACGTTCGACGTTACGAACCGTTCGAAATATTGCGCGAAGCTAGTTTTTTAAATGCTTGTGCTTATGTAAGCACACGATCGATTGGCGCGTGAACGAACGACAGAGCGCGATAGAAAGCACGAGAGTGGGGGGAGACAGAGAGAAATGGAGTGGGTGGTAGGAGGCTTAATGTAGGAAATGGAAGGGAGAGAAAAAATTGGTTGGAAGGGCGCTGTTGCTGGGGGCGAACTCCACCGTTACGAGTGGAGTAAAAACGGTTCGAAAAAGTAACGGATAAACGGAGAACTGAGATGGCAGAAGAATAGTAAGAGAACAAACGAAAAAGGAGTGGGAGAAAAAAGGCGCGCGAGAAAAGAAGAAAGAGAGGAAAAAGGGTCGGAGGGAGAAGAAAGACGAAAGAACGAAGTGAAGATTGGTGGGTGGGGAAGATATGATAGAAGGAAGAAAAGGAGGAAAGAAAGCAAAGAGATACGGAAAGAGAGAGGCGAAAAGAGTGTTTGAGAGAGGGGCGCGAGAAGCGTAGAAGATGAGGCGGATGAGGTGACGGGATGATGGGGAAACGAGTATGGGTAGACATGCAGGCATGCAGACAAACAGGCACCGAGTGGATACTGGAGAAAGAAGTTGAGAGGAAGGAGGAAGTTGCGCAACGGTCAACCGACGCGGCATTAGAGAAGCGCATCAAACCAACCCACGTAAATACTTTTTCCATTTATTTAAAAATATAAGACGATCCAAGATGAAACGTGTGAAAGGTTGATAACACGCGCCCAAGAAGAAGAAAGATGAAGGCACTTATCGATTGATACGATCTGAACATAACGATCTCTGAATCTTGGAACGAGTATAAAAGGAAAGAACTATAAGAAGGCCGTAATAAAATTCATCCCCCGGAACGAGCCGCCGAGGCATGCATCCGATTTCTTTCTTTCTCGACCTCAGGCTCTTGGGTTTGGTCCAGCTCGTTGGTTACCGCCGCTATGCAGCTACCTGTGAGGGAGTGAATCGTATAAGTACGAATAACAACCTGTTCCCCTCTACCTGTTCGGAGAGTAGCTACGTGTATGTGCGCGGATAACAGCTCCTTTCCTTTGATCTCGAATGACAAAAGACATCCTATGACCACACGTATACTCGCTAATTCGCGCGTCTACTTCCTCGCTTCCGTGAAATACACATATACGCTTGTTTTAAATATTTATAAATACACGATCTTATTTTAGCGTGCTCCTTGAATACCACTCGCTTCCAATCCAATCTTACATTTGTTCCACGTGTGCACTGGTAATATGAGAAGAAAGAGCGGAGTCTCCGATAACTCTCGGTAGGTAGTACGTTGGAAAGTTACAAACGGAAAAGTTCCTATTGTAGGCCGTTGGAAACATTAAGAAAGTATTCTTGGTCAATGTCCGTTCTTCTTCTATACAAGTCACCAGACTGAATAAGGACACACAATAAATGGTCTATATACAGAGAAAAAAGCAATTAACGACGCATGGTGTTGAGTCGTTTCGCGGAAATGGTCGAAATCACCGAGAATCTCAGACAGTTTCCCTCCAAAACCGGTCAGCTGATGGTATTTGCCCGACCAGCTGAAGGGACGGCTGTCAAGGGTAGGCAGACTCGGCCATTTTTAAATCCCTCGTAGCCGCCGATTTAAAAGACCACGCTTGTTTTCTGCTGCGCGTCGGCCTACTCGCCTCAGCCCCAGTCCCGGCCCCGGCCCTGGCCCCATCCCCCACCAGGTTTGCCAGGTTTGCGACGTACAGTGGCTCACGAAAGTATTTGAACATTTACAATAAAATTTTTTTATGAATACACTATGTACATTGTACGAGATTTTCGGAAATATCTAACATTAGCTAACAATAGCTATCATTGTAAAGAGACGCGATTATCATAATTATAATACTAAAATTTGAACGGAATCCGAAAATGTATATAAAAGTTACAAGACATTTATTGCAGACATATATTTACTGAAAAATTAGTATACCTCATGAATAATAGTCTTAAATACACAATTAACGCTAAACATGGTTTCACTATATATTGTAGCTTGCTAGTATAGCGAATAGCTGACTGTCCATATAATTTGGCGATCTTTGCGAGGCGCATACATTCCACTTACTGGAAAGTAAGTATCTTGTAACTTCTACATACATTTTCAGATTCCGTTCAAATTTTGTCAATATAATCACGACAGTCGTGCCTCGTTACAGTGCTAATGAAATAAAACATTTTTCCTGCAATATATATAGAAAAAGTTTCTTCAAGTACTTTCGTGAGACACTGTAACTTCGTCTCGGTCTGTCCCGACCCATCAGCTCTCGCCTCCTCTCATGTTGTCTTCTTCTCGTCTCGTTTCATCTCATCTCGCCCCCTACCTTGTCAAGGCGTAAACACCATTCCGTTCCCTTTACATTTGTACCCTTAGACCGACGTTGGTATCGCGGCTACCTTTTCCCGCGCTCGTTCCTACTTTCCTCGTTGTCTCGTTTCTTCACTCTAACCGGTCGAGTTGCAACGAACGTCCACGCACGTTGTCCGCGCATCCAACGAATCGCGCTTGTTTTTCATTATCTCCGCTTCACCGTTTTAGCCTCCAACCGTTACGACGATCACGGTTCAAATAATCAAACGCGAGTCGGTTGATCGCCGCACACTTTCGGCATCGATCGACTATCTTCGATCTTTTCTTTTCACCATAATATTACACGTTCGTTGGCTGAATTTCGTTTTGATGCACTTGCAATTTGTGACTTCTGTTTATAACTTATGATTTTTTTTATAGGATAATGATCTTCCTATCTTCCTCTTTCTCTCTGTAGTTTAGAGCTAAGATCTTTTTGATTTTATCCGCCAGAAAGTACCCATTTATTTGTAAAAATGCCTTTTATACCAGTACTATGCCGTATACGTATTTTTTGCTGTATTTACTGTATACGAATCTTTTCACGCTAAATATTCCTGTACATACATATAGCAGCTCACGGAACATTCGTGAACTTGTAAAAACCTTTCCTTTTCTACGAAACATTTCGAAATTTCATTAGCACCGTAACGAGACTTGATTATCACGATTGTATTGGTAAAGTTCGAAAGAAATTTGAGAATGAATATAAAAGATACAAGATATTTTGTGCAAGCATACATATATATATATATATATATATATATATAGTCTTCAGTGGAATTTTGATTCAAATGGTTCACGATTAAAGCAATTGTCCCAAGTTTGCTGTTCGTTCTTAGGATTTCGCTATTTTGTAAAGTGGGAAAATTTAAGAAGAATGACAATTAACAAAACGCTTAAATTAGTAAGAAGCTAATAGAAACCTTTCAAACTTCTTGGCAGTCTGTGCACGCCAATAGCTCAATTATTCCTTGTAACGTTTTATGAGAGAAAAAATGTGAGACCGCAGAAAATGATCTGTCGTTTGATAAATGGAATTCTACGGTTGATTTATTCGAAGGAAACCTTATAAATAAAAGGCTCATGGCATCAATAGCTACGTCCTAACGACAGGTCCCACACGGCAACAAAGCAAAATAGACCAAAAGAACGAAACGCGCCGTTTTTCCTTTCGTGGGCTCTTTTCTTGAAGATTTCAGGTAAGTATATCGATCCTCGTGACCGCGAGACACAGGTACTACACAAAGTGTTCAACATCTTCTCACACCTACCTGAAAACTCGATTCAAAAAGTACTCTAATTGAGGCTCATCGCGAGTGACAATTTAATTTTTCAATATATTTTTCAATATATTTATCACGAGTCTTTCAAATTTGTTTCTTTCATTCTTTGACTACTTCGTCGATTCTCCTTCTTTTTTTCCTTTGGTTTATTGCACAGTTAATTCGTAAAATCAAACATAAAGGTTAAGAACGAAGGAGAAGAAAAGAGAGGAAGAGAGAAATTTGGAGGGAAGACTAGGATGGTGGTGGAAAAAAAGCGGGAATGTTGCGGCGATCAGCTGAGAAATATTCCAAAAGAGGCTGGTCGGTCGGCCCTTTCGACAAACCGGTTAGCCTGGCGTGGGGCATCTTGGCGGGAAACCTCCGCCAATGACAGTCCGCTGCTTTATCTCTTTCTCACTTCTTCCCTTCCTCCTTCCTTCTCTGTTGCTCGTTTGTCTTTCCCCTACCCTCCAGTCGGCTTTCTTAGAAGGAACGCAAAGCATTTGCATTCACGAGGGAGACCACCGCATAGATGCCTGGCCTGTATCGCGTACACGTTTTGTGTCGTTGACGCGTATCTATGAAAAATTCCTCTTCTAACAATTCTGAATAATTGTTCGTCGAAAGAAAAAAAATAAAGGCGATAAAGCGACCGAAAACGTGCTTCATGGTAACCTCGATTAGTAAAAGCAAATAACGAATTGTAAATAGATCTCGTTTCGTTGGCAACGTTACTCCTCTTTCCTTTAACAAACTTTTCGGTCGTAGAATATCATATGAGAGTTGGTATCTACTGTAGATTACATTGAATGGTAGATGTCTGTGAATATGTCCAAATACGATATTTCTTTTAAGTTTCTGTTACATACGATAGCTAGTGCTATCTATGTGTATTTACAGCAGCGTGTAGAAGTTTTACGACTCATTCAGATTAATTCAAATAACTTTATTGAGAAATCATTATCATTTACTTAGGTTGGAATATTTTTTCAAATTTCTATTCTCGTCCTTGTTAATCGATCCACGTGACTTCAAGCAATACGAGTTTGTTGGACGAGATTGTTATCTTATCTGATTATTAATGTCTTATTAGAAATGATTAATGTAAGCTTGTTATACCTAATTAGAAGTTCGTGTTCTCAAGTTTCTAAATAAAATCGAACTGTTATTGCTTTCAGCTATATCTTGACTAAAAAGAAACAACTGTTGCTAGGTTATGTAATACCATTCCAGTTTCGTACTTGCCACTGTCGGTTCCCTAGATCAAGTTAATTTTTTCTGAACTTTGTGCTCACAGCCATACTTCATATACGTGATATTTTTATTAGACGTTACTAAGTCATCGCTACAATTTTATTTCATTTCATTGTATGCTGAGTTCAATTTGTGTGTAATAAAACACTCTGTTACGCTGGCCCTGTAGTTATGACACCAACGGAAACTAGTTCCTTAACATCCTTCCAATGAACATAACCTATGCTTTCCGAAGAAAAAGAAATGGTATACTATTTCATATTTTATGATCTCAAACACGATGTATCTCGTTTCTTATCATACTAATCGCAACATGTAAGTATCAAAGATTTTTGAATACTTTTATAGTTACGAGATACAGTGTACGATTAATTGCTATTAGAAAATCGCCCAAGACTTTTACAGAGTACTGTACTGACGTGATCGACGGGAGTAAAATTGCTAGAGACTTGGTTCACGTGTGGTCTCTCGTGTAGCAAAGTTGAAACATATACACGACCCAAACGCACCCGAACCGTCTACGAGCTAAAGTGGGCGGCGTTATTCTTAGCGAGTAGGGATACGATGAACTTGCTTGCCCGAACCGTTTTGCTTGATTTTTTAACGGTCGCGTCACGAGAGCAACGAAGAGAAATATAAAGATAAAATATCGGCTACTGCAGCAGAAACTTGCTGGAATGCGAACAAATGTAAGTAGATGAACTAACGCATGATATAATTTTAACAACTATTTCCGTCTGCTGTTTGTCTACTTGTTGTAAAAGGAATAGAAGGAGTCCAGAAGGAAGAAGAAGGAAAAAAGAGGGAGGATGATATCGAATAAAGCGTAGGAGCTAGTTGAAGCGTGAAACGGGAAAGAAAACCGACGAGTACGGCGCCGAACGAGATGGATAAGCTTACCAGAAACGGTGGGAACCGGCGAGTGAGGTAGAAAGAGAAAGAAAAGACAAGTGAATCTTCCTCGCGATGAATGGAACTAGAAAATATGAATGGTCTTGGTCAGCGTTTTCGAGCTATAGCGTTCAACGAGATATCCAGTATACGAATGTGTATATATTGCCCATTTCAAAATATTTCAAATGTCGAATAATTTGTAAATGATTCGTTAATATGGAATGTTAATTTTGTTTGTACATCGTTGATTTTTTAAGATGCTCTCGAATAATTCGTAAATAACAAACGCATGCTTTGTCGGTATAATGATATGACGAAAAGACGAAACAAAATGACGAAGGACTTAGAATAAACGATTTAAGAAATGATATCTCTATATCCAAGATTTCGGATAAAAAGAAGAGGTACATATTGTCAACATTTTATAAGAAAAAAATATTAATAATAGTGTTACAAATGACGTTATGTTAGGAGGTAAAATTTGCAGTACTACGTTTGACGAGTTAATATAAAATGTTACTCGACAATATGAATCGAAACCAAAAAATACACTCACCGTTTGTTGTTGCTATAACTGGATTGCTCTCGGCGATCCAAACCTGGAATTAAATAAAAGATAAGATTAGTTGATGTATAAGAATAAAATACATGTGTAGAAAATTAAATTAAATAATAGACACATATATAAAAATATATATTCTACAAGCATACATTTCTTCATTTTCGATCAGTCGAACAATCTGTAAGCATTCCTTCATTTGTAAATATCCTAGATAGAAAGAGTTCTTATATTAAATGCTATGCTGACCGGATAGTTAGATATGAGAAAAATATAAGAACATGAAATCGAGCAGTAACGAGTGTATTTTGCGTAAAAGGTAAAAGAAAAGGTGACCGCAATACGAAAATAGGGTCGCTAGAAGACCGGAACGCCTTTCCTCCTTATTGCGTTCACTGTACAGCATTTCCGCAGGAAGTTGGTGCAGTGTCTGTGACGAGTTCGTTCGTTTTACTGGTTACCAACTTCTTACTAGTACATCTATCCTTTTGACTATTATTTATAAACAAAGTATATCTTCTACTTATAAATAATCTATACTATACCATATCTATATTATATCTTTTATAAATAGAGTAAGTCTTTTTATATAAAATATTCTAAATGAGTTTTTTTTTAAATACACTATTTACTTAAAGAAAGAAAAAGAAAAAGAAAAGAAGAGTATTCTGTTCTGACATACTATCTTTATTCCACCTCTTAGAATTAAAGCAGGTAGTATGTTTTTTCTTCATTAACGATTCTTTTCATCTTGTCTTTCCTTTTCCTGCGATGGCAAGCGATGGTTAAGGTGGTTACGGTTACGGTGGTTACGGTTACGGTTGAGGCCATGCGGATACGGTTACGAAAATGAATAACTCTTTTTTCGCGACTGACCAGTCTTGTCACTGCACCAGCTTACATCAGAATTGTCAAACAGATTCCGAGGCAAGCCAAAGACTACAAATAAAAAGCAAGAGAGAACAACCGTTCCTTTACTACTGGACAAGACTGCATCGTGGCCAGTAGCGAATAAAAATATTGGTACAGGACAGTTTTCTTTCTGAAGTCTCGTGTAAATTTCTTCGAAGGATATGATCCTTCGCTAATTTTTTTTTTTTTAAATTACCAAGTTTTAATGGATTTGCGATTTAATTTCTTTAGTACAAATTTTATGCTTTAGTCGTCACTGGTGTTAAAAGGGAAAGGATGCTGAAGGTTTCGAAGATGAGACTTAAACTGAAACATGGAAAGATCTAACATAAACCGTTGGACCGCGTAAAAAACGACAGTGGTTAAATATACACCACACCACCGAGGAGAAAAGGACGAGGGAGAGACTTTAGGGTGGAACTGCATTTGTACATGTTCATGTCGACTTTTCGAATAACCGCCCTCCCACTAAAATCTATTTTCGACGTTAATATCTGTGTTCTATAAATAAAGAATAAATACAAACTACTAGCGGAGGAGCTACCACAGTCACGCGGACCAGACTAGCGAGATTAGGATGCAGATGTCGAACGTATGTTCCGTAATCATTAGAATCGTACGTGCACACATCTATGAGAGTATACATGCTTGTACATGCTACCGATCGATATCATATCAACAAAATTGAATGAAATAAAAATCGAATTTAGACAAACGTCTGAACTAACGTTGCAATAAATGATTATCGTGCATTGTTCAATGTAGCTAATGTTTATCTCTTTGTCCACTGTTATTTGTATTTGAAATATAAAATAATATGTTAAAAATAATTATCGAGTAAGAAGGAATTGGTTGGTGTTAAAGTAGATAGAATAGAATGATAGTGCAAACATAATGGTAGTCATCTGACCCAAATTACAATAGAAACTTATCGCAAGTAGTCCGAACTACGTAATGTTTATTCATATCTCTTAGCATTTCTATTTGGAATGAAGATTATAGGAGGAAAACATAACAAGTCAATATTTTCTCAATTTTCTGACTGACCACTTGGTAACCAAAAGAGTGACTTATCGTTACTTGCATTGAAAAATCACTCGCTATGCGCAAAGACATACTACGTTTAAAAAAACAAGCAAAAAGTCCAAGAGATTTTATATAAAACCACACAATAATTATACAATTACGATAGCCACAAATAATATGCAACTAGTTACAAGCGTATTGGACTTTAAAATTCCTTTATGTAGCCTCCAAATATTAACAAATCGTTAAATTAAAACATACTCGTTGGTGTCCGAAGTAGACGTAGCAGAATAATCGTGCAAATATAATGAAACGGTGTATGGTCGCAGAGTCTAACCGTTTTCATCCAACAGACTGTCTTCGAGTCGATAACCGAGAGAAGAAAAGCCTACGACAATGTACGGTGGCACGAGCCAAGTGGAGGGTTGGGGTTGCAACGCGTTTCACTTGGGTACCCACCATTCGTACACTCGCGTACGTTCGTATATTCGCTCAACGATGGTAAGCATTCGACTACACACTGCCAGGTGGTGACTGTCGTCCCATGTGTGCTCATATGTCTGCCCCCTGAGCCCTTACCTTCCCCTAGTGGGGTAAGTACCGACCCCTTGGAATACCAGGAGACACCAGAGGCACACGTTAGCGCCCCATCGTTTTCCTGCGTTCAACGCTCTAGTACCCGACTACACCTAATTGCTCCCGTTGTTCCTACCGTGGATCATATATTCTCTGTCTCACCCCTTCTCTTTCCATTTTCCTCATCCTTTCACTTTTCATCCATTTTTCTTTCCTTTGGTACAACCTCATTTTTTTGTCCTATTAAGAAAAATAACAATTATCTAAACTATAGAGAAAGCTAGTATATTTGTAGTGTATTTATATAATCGCATATCTCAGCTTATCTATGCTCATTGTAACCGTAATACGTTATATATCATACACTTAAGCGCACAGATTCCCTATGCTGTAGTAGCGATCATACAACTTGTACAATTTCGTTGATGAGAAAAAATTCGACGGTTGACCAGTAGAAGTATTGATCGGTTAGCAAAAAAACGACAGGAGATATATATAGGGCGCGGACTACCCTCGCCAACTGGATATCACCGAATCCGATTGTAATTTTTATAAATAGCTGCTTGATGAACATGAAATATTTCATTTTCCTAATATTCTTCTAACGTGTAGGCTCCTTCAGTATTAATACTCTTTCTTTAAGCAACAATGGTACCTTGCTTCTATTTTTATCCTATTTAAATAATAAAATTATTTTACAATGAATAAAAAGATGAACAAATTGGATAGCCAAATACATAACAAGCGAATAAATAGAAGCTACTAACAAATAAGTCACGAACCATGGAATGAAAGAGTTATATATCGCTCGTTTATCACACAGGTGCAACCCATTGCACCATGACCGTCATCGAACCATCAAGGTATAGAAATGGAACGTTTCATACGTTTACAAAATGACGCAAAATTATTGTAAAATTAAAAATTATCACAAAACAATTTCCGGTAACATGAGATAATTTTGCTTATTAATTGTACATTCTTAATCCTCTTCTCAACGTCCTTCGGTGAATAATATACTTGAAAAGAGGGTAGCACAGGTAATAAGGGAAACCCCTACCTATGGTAGCTTGAAGATTTGAGAAAATTAACAACGTGCTTTATTATCTGTGCTCGCATTGTCTTATATGTACTTGCACAATTGATCCAATATTATTAGTGAAATCTGAACAAATATTTTGTAACAAATCACAAATTACAAATTGACAATACCAATAGATTCTCTGACATAATTGGAACATGTTTGATAATAAAACACATGAAAATTTACAATCAAATTTTACAAATTACAAATAATCCAATCATGTTATTTGACATACAGTTATAAAATTATTTCTATGCTTACTTCTATAGGCTACAACTTGTCACTTAACAATTCATTGATAGTATTAATTAGTGCAGAAGTATTCTGGTTGTTGCCCTTTTGTTTACTATACAATACTAATAAAAAATGGAAACCTTAAAAACACAGCAAGTAAGTAGAGGGGAAAAAGACGGACTATACGTTAAATAGATATTTCTGATAACGTGTGTGATTATACACGCGCGTGCATCAGCGCGTAATATATGATAAAGCACAAATGGCGATTAAACAAAGGTCACCGTTCAGGGAATAACACAGCTGCTAACGAAATACGTTTCACCGCGCTCTTGCTCTTCCGCATCGCGAGTTGCGATAAACGTCTGTTTCCAACGTTTCAAGCTGTCTCAAACGCTAACGCATCTTTACCGTAACTACGGAACGAACAATAAAAGCAAATGTCAAATTAAAATATTAGAATAAATATAAAGTCGATCAAGAAGAAAAAAAAGTGGAGCGAAGAAGCAAAAAAAGATTATAGGAAGGGGAAGACGCGACGTGGACGTATAGAGTGAAAGAAATTAAAGAAAGAAGGAAAAGAAGAGAGAAAATGACGAAGAGATGGTAAAGGGTTTCGAGAATCTATAAGGGCCTATAAGGTGTGAGGGGTATCTCAGGTTTTTGTATTCTCGAGGGTTTCGGTGTATTAGCATTTCTCGTGGAGCCGGTAAGGCAGGTCTTGCAATCTGAACCTCCAAGTTTTGATCGGCAGCCTTTAACGGTTAGAAACCGAATTACTAATCAGATTTTTTTGTCAACCCAAACAGCTTTCCTTCTGATCAAAGAAGTCAGTTATTTCGTATTGGCTCACCATTAGCTCTACCAGATGATTTTTTGTTTCAAAATAAACGGAAAAATAAATGTATATGAGATCATTACTTATGTATTGAAGCAATCATTGCAAATTGCTCTGCATTAATTTGCTGTTTGTGCAAAATAACGTATTTATTCCGTTATTCTCGTCCCAACGTGAATAGCTTATTTCATATCCCCACCACGTTGCTCTTTACCCCCACTCCATTCCACTTTAATCACACTCCCCTCCACTTGCAGTTTTCTCTACACAACTTCAACATTTTTTTTATTATCGATAATTAACCAAATACGAGTAATTTATGAACCAAAAATGAGACTTAACTCATAATTGCTATGATGGTCATTTTTATAAATAGAAATATTTAGAAACTTATAAAAAGTAGTATTGCAGGTGATTCGGGTAATACATCGCTATATAGTCGTTAAGTTATACATTAATTAACTACGTAATGCTAGGAGAGGGTATTTTCCGAATTATCGTGAAAATGAAAATTACTACGGTTTTATAGCTCCCACCTTATCAATTATGCGTTAGAAACACGTGTATACAAAAAATTATTCTTCATACAAATCTGATGACTAAAATATGCCGATGTATTTTTTTGAGACACTGTACTGTTGCAGTTTTGCAAGTATTCATTTTGCTTACCTATTACATTCTCATCGATCACATTGTTCTTGCGGTTCGAATAATTGCGCGGTGAGAGCGCAGAGTTCATCAAGCTACGAACAATTCCGGAAATTGGCGACACGAATGTTGCTGTTTGCTCTTGACGTTTGTCCGGTGAACATTCGTCTATTTCAGTAATGCACGATAATACAGACACACGTTTGCAACCAGACATCGTATCTCTTGTGCGTCCAATTTTTTCAACACTTTCAATGCGTCTAAACCAATAGGTTTTACGTGCTCTTACAAGGACTACGAATCAAAAATAATCTGCAAACGGAAATATAGAAGAGATGTATCTAGAATCTATGTGAGAATTTGAAGAAGCACGAATTTAATGATAAAATGATAAATAATGAAAGGCGAAGAACGAACTCAATATTATATTCTGAATTATAACATTATTAAATTATATATAATATAATATAATAATATTAAACTAAAATATTTTTTAATTATTTACTTTGTTCTCTCAGTCTAAATAGCTATCCAATCAAACTTTCGAATAAAAACTGTTTCACGAGTTAATGTGCAGTATCTTGTGAATCTTTCTTATACTTAACCTGCAATTAGAATTAGAAGCAATTAATTATACGTTTATCTCTTATCAGTCGTAAATATCAAATCTGGCCGGTATCAACAATAAAAGGTTTCAGTATCTTACTTTTTACCTCTTTAATAACACATGTATGAGCCTAATTATTCAATCTCGAACGCATCGAAAAACACTTTGACAATAAAAGATTTGAACAGAGCAACACACGTGTTCCCCTTGCTTACTTCGTCGATACTTTTAATACGTATAATATAATAAAGAATATAATATTAAATTTCATTAATTATATATAACTCTTTTGTATTACATTGTAACTATTTGATACACGGAACGAATGATAAAAAATAACATCTTCAAAAAGTAAAAGCTGAAAGTACGAAATTTTGAGAAATTTCGTAATACTAAAATAGTTTTCACACTATCAATAAAAAATGTGTTCAATTGTATTTTTAATTTAATAGTTTAATTATTCTTATATACATGCTACGTTGTATTTCATTTATAATCATTGAATGACAGAGAATCGTCTTTGAACAGGAACAGAACGAATGGAACAAAGGATAAGAATCGGATAGCGTATTTACACTGTGTAGGGTTAGGTGATAATAACACGAAATAATTTAAGATGATTTCTTATTATCTTTTATAGGACAAAATATTCTGCTTTAGTAGTAACTAAGTAATATTTAAGGGAAATAAAATAATCTGTAAATATATCTTTAAATTAATCTTTCAATTACTTACCTTTCTTTGATCAGACGTTATTTACAAGACTTTTGTACAAAAGTTTCTAACTTGAAATATTGAAAGATCAAGTTTTTTATACTTTGTACTAATTAACTGTAACGATTCTCTTTTAACATGGTAGAACAACATATCAAAAACTAACGTCAGATACATATATAATTTCGCTGGTCGAAACACGATAATCAAATCGAACTTCGTTGACTCGTATATCGAGCTAAACAAACTGACAATGATGACAAGCCCGCGTAAATATATTATCATTGCATATAACGCCACCTACAAAAGCGCAAGGAAATAAATCAAGAAATCAAAAATACAAAGGAGACAGAAAACCGTTGAACACATGATCCTATGTACGTCGAACATAAATTTACACGACTATGAAAATTTTCCTCCACTATTTGTATCGGAATAAATATCGAATTAACACAAAAACAAAAGAAACGCTTCTATAAAACAAAGTTTATATAATTTATTTAATGTGCATAAAATCTCAAATATTTTTTCCATCGTTTATGTATAACAATATTCATTCACTATAAATTACAATAATAAAATATATGTCCTGTATAACCAGGAGAGTAACAGCTGTACTGTAAAAACATCATAAATAAGTTTCGACTACAATTTTTTTATGATTAAAAATACGTTGTGAATATCGTTAGAATAAAGGTATCTTTGAGGATCTGGCACCTTACCATTGATCGAGGCGAAGTGGTATGATACAAGATCGTAATCGTAATGGTAATAAGTTCTGAATAATACTACAAATACAAACTTTTTCGCCTTATTACCATTTTGCTTCAAATATGTAGCAATGCATATGATACATATAAAATTGATTAGAAAGCACTTTCGCTCGTTTTGTGGTATATTTTATGTATTCTAGATACAAAAATATGTGAATGTCGTTTCCCTAATGCAATACGTTATAAAACATTTTTCCGACTAAATTCGGTTGGACTTAAAGAAACGGCACAATTTGACTTTGGTAAAGATTTCGAAGACATGATATACCCACTTTTTGTTGCGCATGTTACAAGATTTTTTGGCTTCGGCGGAAGGGGTGGAGGTTTCGATGATTTCATTACACTTAACGAGTTGACTTGAGTATCAAAAGAATCCAAAGCAGTACTTCGGGAGCAAGATCCATTCTCTACAACGGTCCTATCTCCGTCCGTCAAAGTTGTATCTAATATGAACGAACTATCTGATGACTTACTCTGCAATTCCTTTCCAGTAGCCAATACATGGAATCGTTTATCAAGATCTCCATTCTTTGCTGAAGCCAACGTCGTCGTTGTGGTTGATGTTGTTGTTATAGGTGTTGCTGTTGTTGTCGTATTTTGATCATGTCCGCCACAGTTTTGTCGTTCGTGAATCGAACTGTAAAACTTGGCATTTGCTTCGCAATTGGTAGATATTATCCTAGGTCTTCGAACTTTGTTGCGATCCGTCGGCTTACCATTTTCCTTGTTCTGATCAGTAATTTCATAGCTTTAAGGGTCGAAACGCAACGCATAATAAAAATTTCAAAAATGAAATGTATTTAAAAACGTTACTACGATAACTGACAATATGCTTTATGAAAATGTTTGGTACCATTAAAAAAATACGCATTATTATACCCCAGAGCATATAAGTTTCGTTTTTTGTTTACCTTTAAAAAGTCTGGCAATTCAAAATTGATCTCTGTGCCTCTCTGATCTTCTAATCTAGATCTTTGTGCCCGTTTTAAACCTTCGTATAAATCTATAAATATAAATATAAATATTATCCTACACTTGGATAAAGAATCGCAGATATTTCTAATTCTATTAATAGCAATACTATTCACGTACTATGATATATAATTTACCTTCGCCGTCGAATTTTCCTGGTAATTGCAGTTTTACCCCGTTCCGCCATTTTGCTATTAAAGGAGGATGAGATTTGGCAGTTTCTTCGGAAACATAATCGTTCGAATTGCTTTTTTCGTTCATATTACATTTAGGCTTCCCTCCCTTTAACATTAAAATATATGGATATATAAAAATCGCTCTTCAAAAGCAATATGTACACTGAATGTAAGTAGACATATAAAATAACAGGCATCTACCATACCTTCTTTTTTCCATGCATTGTAGAATCTCGAAGAAAAAATTTACTTGGCAAGATAGAGGAACTCTCAGAACGTTGATCGTCAGACTATATCCCAGAAAATATAATAGCCCATAAATAAAAAAGCAATTAATTTTTTCAGATAATTATTTAGATAAATAAAACATTTCTTACTTTACATGAACCATCATTGTAATGATATTTACTCGCGCCTTTTCCCACCAAAAGCTCTTCAAATACTCTATTTGTGATTTCGTCTAGAGTGGATTGAGAATTTGATCCATCATGAGTGTATTTAACTGTGTTCAATTCTTTTTGTGGATCTACAAAAATGATTCCCCTCAAATTATTTCAACAGTTAATGTTTTACCAATTTCTTACAGCTTATTATATCCCAACATTTTTATTACCTTGATCCTTTATGTTAGTCAAAATTAGCCTTGCAGGAGCATCAATAGCCTGTACATCCGTACAAACACGGTGGTTTTCACTCCATACAGTAATAGTTTCTAAATTAAAACCATACTTATTTAGAAGTGGCCTTAGTACATCTTTAAGAGTTCTGCCTTTATGTGCAATCACAGTTATCACTCGACGGGAAGGTAGATCGACTTTCAATATTTTCGTTGGTACAACTTCCACTTCTTGACCAGCCAGTACCGATGACGGATATTTTGTATCTATAGTCTGAAAACACAAGAAATTTTTTATCATTTTCAGATATTAATACTGTATAGGTAATAAACAAGTACAACGAATATTCGATTGGATTGTTTATACTAGATTATAAATTATGCGTACGGCATACATAAAATACGTATATTTTACATCAAGTTTAATGCAAATGTACCCAACTACAAAAGCTACACCAGAAATGCATGCACAACAATTCTCATAAAACAATAATCTCCTACAATCGTTATACCATTCAACCTTATCATTTCATTCAATCAAACTATGTGCAAGAAAGAAGCACGTCCTATAAATAGCATATTTAACGTCAACAAATTATTTTATTAGTTTTGAGCGATAATCTTAAAAGATGCATTAAATAAATACAAGAGATCACAAACCTCATCTGTAGCAAGGATTAGAACGTCATAGTTAGAATATCGAAGAGCTCTTTTATCAAGGAGGCGTGTAACCACATCTTTAATACTCTCCATTTGGCTAGTCGGCACAACTGTAGTCGATCCATCGGGTAATATTACCCGACATAACCCGGTACATTTGGCACGAACTTCTTTCGTTTCATTCGACTGTCCTTCGTAGGACGATAAAGACTACAAGTTATACATACAACAACTTTGTAGATTCGAAATTAAATGTGTGCTTAATAACACTAACATTAGGTTTCAACAAACATCTGCGCATAGTTGCAATACCAAAATATCTACTACACACTTGCATTACAAGTAAAACTAACACATACAATGGTTATACTTGCCTTCGATATAATTGCTTTACCAAACAAAATAGTTTCTAAGTTTATTTTTAATCACAATGTAAGAGAAAAAGGAAGAATACTTACATGTTTGTGGAATGATTGTCTTAATGCCAAATCCCATGATGCTAATGAAGACCTGCTGCTAGATATAGAAATACTGTCGTCGTTGTTATTACCTTCTGCTTCTCTTTTCATAGTTGTAAAGCTCTTATATATGGTCTCATTTCTATTAGGGCCTTTATTATATTCAGATTCCCCACGATCTTTTGATTTAGATCTAAAAAGACATTACTATGACGAATATACACTGATAACACTTGTTTTCAATTAATATTTATTAAATACTATTTATTATCAGTACCTGTTTTTTCTATTCCATGGAAGAATAGATTTTCTACATCGATCTTCTGCATCTGAGTGACTCTTCTTTAGCTTTACACTAGGAGAACTGGTAAGATTTAAATCACAATCTTCTACTCCAGTTATGGAATTTCCTGTTTCTACACAACGACGATATAAATCAGATCTTAAAAATCTCGGATAACTATCAAACTTCATTAGATTAAAAACCTGTTTTTGAGCCTGAAAATAAAATACAAACTAACGATTTCTATTAATAAAGAACAACTAATATAATGTTAATAATGGTAATAAACACAATTGCAGAATTGAACAGAAAAATAAAAAGCATGTCATGAACACCTGTAAGAAAAGGTCGGCAGGTGCTTCACTAAGAAGTTCTTGCGTTATTTGGCCAGTTGCATGGCTATCAACGTTTACAGGTTCAGCTGCTGTAGTGGACAAATGACGTTGGTAAATTTGATTTGCCAACTTACGTCTTGTAGTAACATCTTTAGTATCTTTGTATCTCTCACAAGCAGCCCAAAAGTAGATATTTTCATGGCTAAATTCTTTTTTTAGAAATTCCTAAATTATGAGAAGAAAAAAGGTATTAGAAAAATATGCAATGTGTATTTATTTAGTGAAAATAAAATTTTATTTTTACCGCGAATGTTTGTAAACCTTTTGGATCTTCCAGTAATTTTTCAAAACCATTGGCCCATGCATGTATGTTTTTACAATCGGTATTCTTATCGCATAATTGTGTACTACCGTGCTGTGTGAAAGAAGCATTAAAAAAATTATATTTTATTGATAACGTCGTTAAATGGGATTAAACGAGTCATAGGGGAAACGACCAAGCGCGTGCGCCTTCGGCCTTATACGAACGTTACGAATATTACGATTATTATATACAAGTATTGCAAACATAACAAATATTACAAATATTAGTTAAGAATAAATCAAGGAACAAAGAGAATGGTATGCAATAGATATAATCACTAACTTTATACGGTCTTTAATAATTGTTATTATATAACATTTAATTTACTTGCCAATAGAACTTCATGGTCTTTTATACATTAACTCGAATTCGTATAATAGTCAATCTAATCCATTGTACTACAGCTATAATTAAGCAACTGTATATAAGTCGTTTTTAGAATTTTAAATATTTATAATTATGAATTCAAAAGTAAAAAGAGAGAGAATAATGATATCTTATGTTTGTATACTTCTATGTAACAAAATATACTAAACAAGAAAAGGTAACGTAAAAATGAGAAATACTTATAATTGTACGTAATAATAAATAATTCTTAATACATCTATTTCCTCCCTGTTTCGTAACAGTCCCGACAACAAAAATATGCAACCATAAATATCTGAGTCACTTATTTAATATATATCAATCATTGATAAGATTTGAACAAGTACATCATAATCACAAATGATTGAAATAGAATTAAGGAAAATATAATTATAAAAAGATTGGAGGGCGCTAAATCATAATTAATTTCAATTATTACAACGATAACAATATGTATCGGTGTAACAGTATAACATATCGACGTAACATATCGATTTGACGTTGTCGACTATTGATCATAGATCAAATCATTAAAATTTCATTTTCTGTTCTGATTTATAAAATAACAATAGCGAGAATGCACTTCGATTTCACTTTGTCACTTCTTTAATGTAAACAACTGATTAACTTTGAAAAAATAAAGAACGTCGAACTAGAATCCATTAGATGATCTCCTAGTAATTCCATAAAATATTGACCGAGTCGTACATACCGATTTCACCACGGTATCCATGTCGTGATCGAAGATCGTATTCTTTCGTGTACACGCGTAACGATCCCATTTATCGAAGGAAATATAGAAATACTTATATAAACATAATACAGTCAAGGAAATAATTTTCTTTGGTATTAACTATTAAAACAAGATCGCGGTATGCTCGTAATAATAAGGGCTCCGCCCAACTGCAGCGATGCACCCGTTGACAATTATGATTCCACACACGGTGTCTGTTCAACTCAATGGTCAGCCGAACACAACGTACACCGACAGAACCGACACGATCGACCGATCGATTTCTTACAATCGAACCGATAATTTACATGAACGATTATTCAATTAATTTTTCTAAATAATTAATTCAACCATGATTCTATACTAATCAACATTGTAACTATTGCACGACAGCGTCACGTTCATTTTGTGTGTAACATGTCACTCTCATGTGCACTACCGCTACGGGTATATTCGCTCGTACTTCATTTCCTTCTCTTTCTCTTTCCCTCTCCTTTCCAAGTTCCAAGCTCAGTCGGTCTGTCGGTTTATCCGTCGGTACCTTTATTTATTCATACTAAATATATCTTCTTTGCTACTTCTATCTACTTATTCGATTTCTTTCGTAAAATTATTTTTCTTATTTCATCGAAAAATTGTAAAACTATCGAACCGAAATATGATACTCTAATTCCCACCATTCTCTCTTTTTCTCTTCTTCTTTCGCTCGCTTACTCGCTCACACATACTCTCATACTCGTGTATTATCTCGCTCACTTATTCATAGAACTCACTCATTTACTCGTGCTTCCCCTCTGTTCTCATATTTCTTTTTCCCTGTTTGCAATTTCAGGCATTATTCTTTCATTTAATGCAAATATTTAAATTTTTTCCTCCTTTTTCATTATATTTGTATTCCATTTATTGCAATAATCTCAAATTGTAAATTGATAACTCATTTAAGAACCAATTAATCTTCCGTGTATAACGTGAGACGTTTATGCCCCCAATGAGAACAATATTGGACCCGGTATTTGAGATAAATATTCCATTTTAAAAATTATTAGATATCATAATAGAAATGTTATAATAAGTATCCATTAACTTTCTTAGATTTTTTGAAAACCCCAAACAGGTCCTAAACACGATCTGATCCTGAATCCCCCACATTGTAGACCGCGTTAGTAAAAGTAAGTATTGGAAATAACAAATATAAATCTTACCAAACAGATATTCTGCGCACAGGACCCAACGTTTCTAATTTCTTGCAAGCTTCCCCAGGGACGTGAATTATCCGATTTATCTGAATAAGTTTGGCACAGTGGTCGAACGTAATCCATGCTTGTATTAAGGTCTTCAAAACTATGCACTAAAGATTTGGAAATACCAGAAAAAACTTTCGGGCTAAACTTGTCTGGTACGTCGATTTCTTTTGATTCTGCTAGTCTCGTAAGTCCCAATAATTGGGATTGCGACTTAATTGCGGCATCACCGGGCGTCTCAACAGGATCTTTTAAACCGTGCAGCATTGCGGTGGTGCAAACGGACACAAGAGAGCCAACGGACGAACTAAGCAACCCCTGCTTAACTGTTGAAGCAGATGGCAATGGACAGGTGGGCAAGTCCCCCCTCTCTGTTCCCTTTTGTATATCGGAATTCATGTCGGAATTTTCTATCGCTTCCGAACACGTACTTATGCCATTGCAAAAATCATTAAACATCACACTTTCACGAGGCAATTCCAGACTATCTTTGCACAATTTATTCGTTTCGTTCCAACATGTTTTCGATACAGCTCGTACCGTTAGTCTCAAATCTATAGCTTCGTTACCGTATGATCTTGACGAATATTCAGACGCATCCTAAACACATATCATGTTAATTAGAAGCAGATCTTTATTTATTAGGTAAAATGAAAACTGTTCAATTTAGAATAGTCATAAAAATAGTTCAAACTCTATCATATATTTTAAGTATTTTTTTTTATAACCATAATGGGTTGAATAATACCCATATTACAATCATTAAAATTTCTTTAGAACTCAGATAGATAGAATGACAAAATGTAACAGGTGTATCCATGAAAAACTTTATATTTTAAATGACAAAAAAAGAACTGCATACATTTTAATATATCTTTACTGACTAAGTAACAAATATTATAGAATAGTGTTATTACAATGTAAATCCTACAGTCCATTTAATATTAACTGAGTTAACTGCTATGAACATTTTAATCAACATACCCTATATTCCAAAGTTGGACATCTCCTTCGGGGAATATTTTGTACAATATTTTTATCTGATCGACTTGTACAATCATCCTTATAGCCAATTCCAGAATCACTATTACTCGAATGAGCTGTTGATGTACTTATATTGCTTGGTTGCGGAGAAGCAGTTTCTTGATGTCTCCTCATTTCATTATATGGATTTGTGTCAGTAGCTGTTGAATCTGATATGTACAAAGTTTGTATAGCACCAATCAGACCATTGCAACTGTCTGGAAATTCCTGACATACATTTAATTCAGAAGTTTTGGTGCATGTAAAACCAAATATATTGCACACACTAGAATGTACTATATGATCAATTAATTTATAGTATATCGTAAAAACATGGCAGGAATTGGAAACAATATTTTCTTTATCTTTAACAGATTTAGTTAATATCCCAAAATATTGTTTATCTTGTTCAGAAAAGGAATTACAAAATATTATTCTATAGGACGGATATTCTGCTATAACACGATTTTCTGAATTGGTGAGTTTTATATTTGCTACATGTATTGTTAACAATACTGTGGTTGGATTTCTTTTCTCAGCTTTCAACCGTTTGATACATTTTCTCAATACCTAGAAAAGTAGATATGAATTAATGAAATCATATTAGATCAGATTCAAGGATAACTTAGTGTTTACACAGAATTAAGAGATAGTAATAATAATGTTATCAAAATTACCTGCATCATACAAGACGGATGCAATTGATTTGGAATGTCTATAGTTCCGAGGTAACCAACAACTGTTCTATGCACTATTTTCTCAGAATCTCTTTTATGAGATGCTGGTGGTGGTGGTGGTGGAAGAGGACTAGACATATCCCAGTGATAATGTAAATTACAGTAAGTTCCATGGCTTTGCAATTCAGGTGGTGTTTTTCCTGCTACATCAAACATAGCACCACTTTGTAAATCTCGCACAACTTTGGCAACTCTACATTGTAATTGTAGCGCTCCCATATTACTTGCACGAGGTTTATGAATATATTTGGGCTTGCAGCGTACTGCTGTTACTCCTTCTTCATCAGAGGAATCAGAATAATAGTTTTCAGCTATTTGCAACTTTAAAATACCCTTTGAACGACCAATTAATTGCACAACATCGTCATGGGGCAGTTTGCTAACATTGTAGCCATTAACAGATACTAAATAATCGCCGGCTCGTAATCCAGCGATATCCGCTGGACTTCCTGGAACGATGCAGCTCAATATGCAAGGTTGTTGTCCCGAGATCGTAAAGCCAAATCCCTTCATTCCACGCAATACCTCGACTGCCCTTACACCGTAATTCACTCGCTTTTTCTTTTTTCTGTTTTGGTGCATTCTTAGATTTTCTTTTCATCAATTCATACAAGTTTCAATTTATCTTTCTAATTTGTCAATCAAAGACTATCGTTCACCTAACACTTTCACGATCCAAAAAAACTCCCGAATCATCTTTCCCTAAATTCCATCGGTTTCTTTTAATTCTTTCAAAGAATAAGTGAAAATATGAAAGTTGAATGATTTTTTTATTCTATCACTCAATCGACTAACTAATCATCTATAGAGGATCTATAATCAATTTCTATTTGAAATCGGTTTTCGACCGTTTACGCTTGCGGTTCGTGACGGCGTTCTTTCTGCTCTTTTGCACCTCTTTCTCTCACACTCTATTACTTACTGCATCACTAAACTTTAAAACAAAATTTTTCAAAATTTTTTTACTTGTGTATATAGCATCCTATCTTTGTTATTACCATTGAAATATGAACTAGTATTTATCTCATACATCTAAACACACGAACAACTATAAAATGTTTTGGCAATCTCATTATTCTTTTTCTTTTACTTCTATCCTTTCACTCCCTCCACTTTTCTTTCATTTACATCATTGTTTGTACCTATATTCATCGATCCATACACTTCCGGTATACAAATGCATATTCTACTAGAAATTTCATAACGAAACACTTTCTTTCTTCGTATAGAATCCTATTTTCGTACAACAAAAATTCTATTGGTGTTAAAACCCTGTATGCCTCCCAAATAATTTTATAGCGTTTTCTTTCCACTTTTATATGCCGATAATAAAAATAAAAAACTGTTATGCAAAATGAAATGAACTTTCTTTATTATTCATTTTTTTCTTTAAATTCAATTCCATTTCGTCATGTGTGATCCATTTAATTTTCATACTCATTCATGTATACGTGAATGTATGTAATAGTAAAAAATTAACCGAGTACACGCATACTAGACATTTTTTCAAATTCGATTTTCTCGAAAATGAGGCTTCAGAGGCTCAAAAAATTGTATTCTACATTCTCGACTTAATTTCGCATGTGGAATAACCTCTTATCGATTATCTACTTCTGTCTAGCCATTAAGCAAATGTAGGTATACTTCGCAAATTTTTAAACTTGATTCGAAAAGAAGTTTTTAACGCAATTTTACTTTTTATATTCGTTTTATTTCGAGTCATAGAATCTCCCTGGTCCCATATGCACCATAAATTACAGAGTCACCCTGTATTTTTGAAAAACGTATATACAATAAATTGTGATTGATATCAGTTACAAAATTTATTTCCTTAAATTCTAGATGTTTTATGAAAGCTCATATTAATTTTAATAATTATATTTTAAATTTGTCTACCTTTTTATTTAATTTTACGATTAACTGATGTATAAATATAGTTTCGATCACTTTTATCGCAACGATTGAAAATGTGTTTTACGTATAGTTTTTGAAAGGCTAGAAAAGTGTTTTTAATCAAATATTACATGTAAAGGAATTGTATGAATTCATTTTAAAAAATGTTAAAAACGTAATATGGAGTTTTAAATTGTACGCATACATATGTATGTGTTACATGTGTATAAAATTTCCTAACCTCTAAATTCTAATTCATTTCATTGGGTTGTACTTGCGTGCCAGCTTTATTTGTGAAGTGATACGTTTTTTAGGCTGTATTATTGTAAACTGTAATTCAAGTAATCATTTTTCTATACCTATTAATTTGAGATATCGATTATTTTAAAATGTAACTAATATTCTATAAAAAGTGTTTTCTAATGTTACAGATATTAGGTTAGTGAAAAGCTACACTATGGAATCTGATGAAATTACATGGAATATAGTACCAAATACAGTTGCAAACAGAATGATAGATTTCTCTTTGTTACATAAACTGGTACCATGTAGAAGATTACGTCGCAGAAATAAAGCTATGAATGCTGCAATTAAACAGTATCAAAGCATAAAGACATATAGCCAATATATTAAAATGAAGACTTCAGTTCTTCGAAATATGTCAGATGACAGTGAAACAGATTGCAATGAGACTTTCACTGAAGATGATTATAGTATTTTATACAAATCTGATGTATCTTTATCAAATTATATAAAAGAGACGTTAGAAAAGAATAGAGGATATCCTTATGAAATAGAATCTGATACTAACGAAGATGATTTTATATCTAATGTAAAATCTAAAAAAGCAGTCATAAAAAGAACTAGAAGTATGTCACCTATAAATTTAGGATGGCGAAAGGTTGTTAAAAGAAAATCTCAAAAAGCTCCTTCTTTGAAAAAAAGGATAGATGCAAATAAATTTACATGTGATAGTGGTGATACTAAAGAACCTTTTTCTGTAATGACTGATAATGTTCAAAGTAATATACAAAGTAAGGCAAACACACCTCATAAATATTTTATAGATTGTATTAAAGAAAATGTTTTAAATTTAGAAAATCAAGTGTCAGTGAAAGATGAAATAAATACTGCTACTGTTGAAGATGTATGTGACACAGCTTCAGATTCAACTGAAATAACATGCAATGCAACTACACTACAAAAAGTAACAAATAATAATGATAAATTAGAACAATCAGATCCTACAGAGAATAATATCAGTAAAGAATTTGAATCGGATAAAAATTATTCTTATAAAATGGTTGGAAGTTCTAACATAAGAACACAGAGAAGGTTGTCATTTTCATTATATAATGTTAATGAAATTTGTGATACTAATTGTGAAAATATGTCTGTGGATCGAAATTGTCCTAGTCAGATAGAAAAAGACCTAAATATTACAGAAACATTTATGAACATGCCCTCAGTTATTGGTAACACATACCAACTAAAAGACTCAGGTATTGATGAAGATACAGAGGAAGAAATTTTAGAACATGGAAAAAAGCATTATAAGAAATTTAAAAATAGAATTCAAACAGAAGAAGAAGAAGATACATCAAATACTTCTTCCATAGTAAATTCTAAACATAATTTAATAGACGATGATGATAACTCGAAATCTAATACTTCTGAAGATACAATATTATTTGCAAATGAAAATATAGATACAGATCAGGTAAAATGCAAACAAAAGATACAAACAGATAAATTGCAACCCAAAGTTACTCATACAGAAGTTGTGAATAAAAAGTATAAAATAATGTGTGATATATCTGTGCTTAATGAAAATATTGAATCAGAAGAATTAAGCATAAATGATTTTTGTGATGAGAAACCTGAGGTAAAGGAAATGAAGTTGATAATGAAAGACAATACTTCTCCAATAACTGAAAAACGATATCAACAATTAAGGAGATTAAATTTAGTAGACAGTGACTCCAGTACAAGTGATAATGATGATAGAAATTACAATGTTGAAAATATGAGAGACAAGCTATTCAAGCGTTCCTCAGAATCTTCTGATGTATTAGGTACTGAAAATAATAACGTACATCCTAACCATGAAATTTCAATCCAGCTTCATAAAATATTGCAAAAGAATGAAGATTATTCAGAACAGACTAACTATTGCTTGGATGAAGAAGATAATATTTTGAAACAATGTTCAAACACCAATGAAGATTCATCTCCAGATACTAAACAATTATCATTTGCTAGTAATAAATCTGTTCAACATAAATCAGATTTAAACTGTGCAATAAGTCGTAATTTTGACAAAGAAAAGCATACGAAAGCATTAAGTGAAGAGGACCTAAAAATTGAAAATGTGATGCAGTGTGAGAAAAAGGAATCAACATGTAGACCATACAATGTATAAATAAGAATTTTGTTTTTTTTTCTATTTTCTCTTATATTACACCTCTATATTTTGTTAATCTTTTCTTATCCTTTGCCCTCTTAAAGTTACAGGAATTTATAGAAAAGGAAAATTTATTGGTTGAAACAACAAAGCCTTCCTTTACACTCAGAGATGTAGAAGAAGATGATGAAATCTTTATTATAGACATTCCATCTAAGGTATGATATATGTCATGATATAATTGCTCAATCCAATATGTAGTATATTATTGAAAAAATTATATTTTGTTATATTTAGCTACTTGAAAATCAGTTATTGCAAAGTAAAATAGCTTTCACAGAAGAAACATTGAAACTTGGAAAACAAAAGTACAGAGTTGAATATAAAAATATAGATAATGTATCTTGCTTTCTTGGTACTAGAAAACGAAAAAAACCTTACAAAATAGGTATGTAATGAGTAAATTGATAAATACTTAAATTAATATTATTAAAAAAGTATGCTTCTTTTATTAATTGGTTCTCTTCTCTTTTCAGTAAATATTAAACCAACAGCAAGAATCGTAGTACGAGAAAAAGTTACAAAAAACTCGCATGCAAAATTCTCAGATCAGTGTTCTAATCATAATATTGATTCTTCTGATGAAATCAAAGATGAGATGATCTCAAGAAAGAGACAGTCCCAAACAAAGCAAAATCTATCACTCAAAAAAAGGTGTTTAAATATTGATGAATAAATTATTTTATATAAATAATGTACATGTAGGAAATTACGAGTTTCTGTAATTTTTAGATTAATTAAGGAATTTATATGTTGAAGTAATATTTTAGAAAGGACAGAATTTATGTTACAATATGCAGTGTATAGAATGTATAAATTATCGGACAATAGCAATACATGATTGTTTTTATACATATAAATGTAACAAGAATTTTATAAATATGTGCACTTTTATTTTTTACCAAGCATTTACTTTTATACTTGTATTTTATGCTATAAATATAAATAAGGTATTTAAATTCTAAAATATCTTTTAGTGTATGACTAAGAGCATTAAATGAGTAAAAGGAGTATTACACACAGATTTTAATATTGATGTTTTTATTTAACTTTATAAATGAAACTGACTTAAATTTATGAAGTTTCCATGGCTGCAGTTGAGTCTTCTGTATATTTTCCTTTATCCTTGCCTAATGCTGCAAGCCTACCTTTACTCCTCCTGTCAATAATCTTCTTACGATCCTTATCCATCTTTAATTTTACAATCACTGTCTGTAAATCACAAAAGATTTAAATTAGAAAACAGTAAATATTTTTTAACCAGAAAAAAAGGTGATTTTTATAATATCAGTGCCAACTTCTCTGCAGTAAAAAAGTTAAACAAGTCAAATTCATAGACATAAAGGAGAACCCTTGTACATCAATGAAACCAACAAGCTTTGTGCTTTAATCTATGTGAATGGTTTAGTTCATCATTTATCAAAATTTAATAATACATATATACCAAAGCACAATACAAAAAATAGCTGTGCCTACCTTGGATGGGTCGATACCAACATATACATTAGCAGTGTTAGCTTTTTCACGTTGAATTCTTTCTATATATATAACAAACTTTTTCCTGTACACTTGAACAACTTTTCCAACTTGTTGGCCTTTATAATGACCACGAACAACCTTTAAACAATAAATAAACAAAAATGTTTAATGAATGAAGTTTTATAAAATAATTACTTACTTATTCTTAATATGTTTTACCACATTTAATACAAACACTTTTCAATCTTCAAACGATTTATAAAATATTATCCTACCTGAACTTCATCATCCTTACGAATTGGCATAGAACGAACGTTATATTTTTGCCGAAGTTCTTTGGAAAGAGGAGCTGACATAAGTCTCCTCCGAATGTGAGAAGGTGCCGTGAAATGCCTCTTTCGGTTTTTTCGGCGTGAAGAAGAAACAAGTTTATTGAATTTCATTGTTGTTGGTTACCTGTGCATGTAAAATAGAACTCTGTATTAATTATAATAAAGTACAATTATGATAGCTCGTAGTAAAATCATGTGGTATGTTGAATGTAAATAACAAACAGTTATAGGTTAGTTACTGTCACTATTTCAATTACAATTAATATTCGTTTTCAAAACATAAAGATATTCATATTTATATATTAGAGAAAGAATAACATGATTTTAATATAAAATTTCTGCTGAGATAATTTCTTTAAGTACGATTCAAATCGATTTTGATTTCAATGAACTTACCGACAACAGTCCAACTCTGTAGCCCCAACCGGAAGAACGCTTATTCGGCACGAAAGAAATACAATTTTATCTATATAATCTAGTGAAAATCTAGTGAAACTCTCAGTTCGCACATAGTAACATTGTTGTAAATTCGCCTTAAAGTTTTAACATATTTATGGTTCTATAAGATATCAAATATTGTTGTGAACTAGTGAAGACTTGTGGCTCCCTTTAGTATGAATATCTTGTATGACAATAGGGTAAATTTTAGCGCCGCGAATTTACTCAGCGTAGCTGAGGTAATGAACAAAAGTTATTTAACAAATTAATAAATTTGATTTATCAATAGATTAAACGTCAAAATTATGTATCAGTAACAACTATGATCACTCTCAAATTTCGTATCTATCTTTCATAGATATCTTTCGTTACCATGGAAAAGAATATTACCAAGGCATAAATCGCTTGTTCTTTGATATTGTAAACTCCAATCAAAATAATGTTTATTAGATTGGATAACAAATTAATCGTAGATTGTCGTATAAATCCGAGCAGATAAATGAGCCACTCTACGACGCAAAAGGAAAAAATTATCAGAATCGTTGAATCGTTAGGACTGTCATGTTGAGCTCAATGCTTAAGTAAATTTCATTAAAAATCAAATCCTGTTAAAGCAGTCAATCTTATATAAATATTCAGTTTTAAATATAATTAGTTTTAAATATAAAATATGCAAGTTAATCTTTGTTGTTATGTATTTCTTCATTTAAACATCAAATTAATTTTGGAATTATTTGAAGTTGTAACGCGAGCAGAGTGCTTTAGCATTCCACGGGCTACAATCGCGCTAAATTCCCTAAATCTTGAAAAGGCCACACAACAATATATTTATATATATGTGTAATAAATTAAATTTGAATATGTAATAAAAAAGAATCAATACGATTTTCCGTTAGTGTTTTCAATAACAATGTCCACGTTGTTTCTCTTCATTTTCCCTAACTCCTTTTGTTGGCCTAGTTATTTTTCATTTGTCCACGAATAGGAGTTTTCCATTAAGATAAAGTAGCTGGTTCTTCACAACAAAGCTTATTATATGAGTTTCTGTCATAGCAAATGGTGGTTAGCTGTTCGTCAGTCACGATTTTCCGAAGCTCTGCAAAAGTAGTGCCGTTATGGGGTTATTAATTGTACAAAAACATTCAAAATATCATAAAAATCGAGTAAGTAATCGATCAATACATATATTGCTGTTTTATTGAGTGAAGCGCGTTTGTTTATACTCGTACTTTAATTTTGACAACGATGTACTCCAATGAATAAGTATGAGAAACGTAATATAGTAGAGACTATAAAAATAATTATCTTTTTCATATTTTTCAAATTATGTAAATTTTTGTTGTTATAAATTTTATTCTTTCTCTTTTTTTATTTCTTGGTATTATTTCGATTACTTTTTTGTGTTTACATTTTTTGCTATTGCTTTCGAAATACCTTGGTTATCTGTCTTACCAGATAATACAAAACAAAATGATTTAACTTTTATAAAGAAATATTTTATGTCGATGTCGTTATAGACGTTGTGATTTATAACAAAAATATACTCTTGAGGGGAACGGGGGAGCAAGAAAGAAAGAAAGAGACAGAGACAGAGAAAGAATACAAAAACGTATGTATATAGAATATACTATTAGTTAATCACAAAAATAAATACAAGTCCAACAAAAGCAAAGATAGAAGAGTATATAAATAGGAAATCATTAGTGAACTGATATTTTTTACAAACATACCTTTGGAATAATCAAAGGTATGTTTAGAGAGGTCGAATATGATAAATAATGAGTCATTTCATCTTCCTTCTCATTTCTAGAAAATCTAACAGTATAAACTCGCGTAAAATGCACATACATAAGATGAAGAAATATATAAAATATACAAAGTATATATAGTATTTTTTATAATATTTAATACATAAAACAATTTTTTACTAAGATGCTATTTTTTGAATCATGTTCTTAAAAATATGAATTTGCAACAAAATGAGTGGTCTCATCATGAAATATAATGTGTTTTTTCTTCTTTCAATGCATTTAAGTAGTGCATATGTAGAATGGAAAAATGCTTAATAAAATCAAATTTAATCATGCATAATCAAACGCACCCATCCATCATTTTATTCATGTTCTAGGTCAGTAAAACAACGTGCAGATCAATTCTTTAGAAGAATTTGCTTTTTATTGAAAATTGTTAAAAGATTACGACTTTGAACTTTCGGATATCTTTTGAATCCAATGTTTCAAGGTGTGATCTGTTAAAAGAAAAAAAGAAAAAAAGAAAAAAAGAAAAAAAGAAAAAAGAAAAAAAAAAGATATAGGCAAACTTAAACGGAACCAAATTTTATGTTTTATTGGATCCAATTCAAAAGAAAGGGAAAGTTTGGCGAATTATAAAAATGGGCTCTACGAAACAAGACGATAGAATACTCAACGTTGGAATATCTTTGCCAAAGTGGATTACAGACCGAACCAACAATAGGTTTGTTTCTTTTTAAATCCTTTGTAGAATTGAAGTGTTGTAAGGTTGTTAAACTTCGACTTGTACTGAGTTGCAGGCTTGTGATGCCTTAACGTAGCATTGTTCTTTGCTGAATGTAGAAGAAATTTAAACCAATTGCAATGGTAAGAGGCAATTTTTTAGATTGCTAGCAGGGCATCTTTGTGATTCTGTAAATACTGAATACAAGTAGATTTAGCATTAACCCTCTTAATATGACTATCAAATATATTTGTTATGCGAAAATCGTGCTGCCAAGTCGGCAGCTGGATTTTATCTACTTTCACGTAAAACTAAGTCTATGATTTATTATTATAATAGATGTGTATTCTGATGAACGAAATATTTAGATAAGAACAATATAGCTATTCCTATAAGAATGCATATACATGTCGGAGATGAAAGGACATCGGAGTCTTCCTTTCGGAATACCTGGGAAAGTCCCAAATACTTTAATCCATACTTTCTATTATAGCCGTACTTAAACTGTAAAACTGAGAAATAACTGTTCATGAGTTAAGTCAATAATGACTAACCGAGATTTATGACAGCGGGCTTGGGCTCGAGGTGACATAACGGGTCACTGAACGTAACCGCGGTCACGGGAGGGACGTGTACCTAACAGAGGTATGAAGTAATTAAATTACCCTCATTAAAAACAGGGATTGACCTGAGGGATACGGAAAGATACGAAGAGGAGTAGATAAGGGCAGTTCCATTTTAATTGCGGTTCAGTTCTGTTCAATACAGTTGAGCTCGACAAGATCGAAGCGTGTGCCGAGTACAATATTGCATTTTGTCATCCCGTTGACCGTGGCTACGTTAAGTGATCCGTTATGTCACCTCGAGCCCAAGCCCGCTGTCATAAATCTCGGATAGTCATTATTGACTTAACTCATGAACAGTTATTTCTCAGTTTTATAGTTTTAAGTACGGCTATAATACAAAGTCTGGATTAAAGTATTTGGGACTTTCCCAGGTATTCCGAAAGGAAGACTCCGATGTCCTTTCATCTCCGACATACATATTTGACTGTTATCATGTGTCTGTCAGAATGTTCTTTCATCAGAAAACACATCCATTATAACCATAGCCTAGTTTGTAAAATAGAAAAACAATATCAATCTTGATTAAAAACATCTTGCAAATATGCCTAGCTCTCAAATGATGCTACAAACTAAAAATTGTTACGTTATAAAAAAATCAATGCGTGCCATAAACAAATTTTTTACTCGGAATAATTATTATTTTTTAATTAAAATCGTTAAAATTATTTTGTGCTGTATTTTCAAAGTTAAATCACTTTTACTAATCGTAATTGACAGAAATAATCTGGTCAAACGAATTGATTTTTCCTTTTACTAAGTTTTACGGAAGAGTTGATCTCAAAATTAATCATTGAATGTATCATAATCATTCACATAGAACAAGAGATTCGCATTGTTTAAGTCTTAGATGTTTAATTCATAGAAACGATAAGAAATATTTATACATGAAATTTGGCTAACGCGTGACACAATACGAATAAGCAGTTAATCGCATGGGCATTGTGCCCGCTATTCTTAGACTCAAGACACTCTTCGCAAGAGTAGTGCGACCTCGTATAGTTTACTGTGTGCGGTGCATAACGTTTGTTATACTCTTTTCTTATTCTCTCTTGTATATCTATGCCGATTTACATTAAAACATCGGATTAAATAACGATTGTTTGTTCACGCAGTTATGAATAGTATCGAATTCAACAAAATACTTATGTCAAGCATTGAATTATTCGTTGAACTAGTTGACGGGTTAGCATTCTGAGAAACGCATCGCTATAGGACTTAGAAATTTATAGACGAACTGTTGGTAGTAAAGAGAACAATATATCAATGGTAAGAAGATATCTAAAGCTGAAAGAATCTTCTAACAAAAGACCATCAGTCGAAGAGCCTTTATTTATCGAGTAGCATACCCTTGTTTGCTTCATTAACCTTACTTTCTTCCTTTGCAACGTGTAATTACCAACTTCTCGTCCTTTCTCTTTTATGCAGATGTAATTTCAACGACACGACGTTTAGTCCACCATCTCACGACGACAGCTTCTTTTACATACGATATCCGAAGACACAAAATCGATCATCGGTTTCGCAAGAATATCGGCCGATTGACAAAGTTTTTGGCGAACAAAATATTACTTCATCAACGAATAATGTGAAAGTACAGGATACGCAACAACAACAGTTTACTGAGGGGAAGAAAAAAAATCAGGAAATTGATTTCAGCAAGCATCCCTTACCTTGTCAACCGTTTATACCATCAACTTCAACAGCGAACAAAGGTAATTTACAATTGACCGTTGCATGCGTTCTTTGTGCAGCTAGTAATTGTACGAATTTTCTTTTAATTATTACGACTGAAACAACGAATAACAAGTAAAATTTCTTTCTTACTTTTGGTGATTCAATGTTTCTGATTTTGCTCACAGAAAACGGAATTAAATCAAGTCCGAAAATATTACTGACCGATAATACGAAGATTACAAAATCACAGGGAGTAGATGATGGATTTCATGGCAAGCCAGCACTTTGTGGAAAGTCAATTGTTCTTGTAGCTAACCAGATGATGTCTAACAAATTTCACGAGACTATTTCGGCCGAGCAGGCCGCCAGTCAACCCAGAAGAGGAAGCAAATCTTTACCGGCCACTCCAGTCGCTTCGCCATCAGGCAGTCCAAGCGGTTCGCCTAAGGCTCGTCGTCGTGTTTCTTCGAATCGATATTTTGCAGGAGCATCCCTTCTTGATCGCGAGAAATATCAAGGAAGTTGGATCTTGGCAAGTATCTTCGGACAATCTAGGGAATTCGTTACTAGCAAGATCGAAGAAGAGGAGGAAGCAAACATCGAAGCCGCAACTGCTCCACTTAGATCGCTTGCTCGGAAGAAATCCATTTCATCGCAAAATCTTACATATGTAGGAAGCGATGAGAAATCAGGAAAATCAGCTGCCTACTCAAATGCATTTCAAGCAAAACCATCGCAATTAAGAGAAATGAATTTCTGGTCCCCAACATCGATGTAAACCAATGTAGTAAATTGTTATTCGTTTACATCTTAAGCTTAGTTAATTAATAGTGATTAATTCGGAAAGAAGGATTTTTTTTTAGGAGGAAAGCACGATAGAAATATATACACATTATTGTCACTTTTTGAGTTTTTTAAAGTCAATGAATGAACGCATTGATAAAACGAAAAGAGAAGAGCAGCTTTTTGCACGTTATTTTTCATGTATTCTTAACAATGTGCTTATTATAGTTAGAACAATTAATATTTAATAACGTATTTGTGCTTATTCTTTCTTTTTTTTCTATTTTTTCGGCTTTTAATTAATGCTGTTAAACAGTCTTTAATAGTCGTTTAATAGTTTCTATAATGAACTGATGGAACCCTATTATAATGACGATGGCATAGATCAGGAATACAAAAGAAAATACTCGTGTATCGAAAACTGTGTTTTTTTTTATAAAGCCTCGAGGAGCGGGGGAGGTACTTATATTCTGTAAACACGAAATATAAAAATTACTTTTAGATGATCCATCGCTTGATAAACAACTAATTATTCAAGATATTTCATCTTTAATTTTTAGAGAAGAAAGAAAAGTGAAGTAGGGGAAAATGTTATGTCATATGTATATGTTTATATATTATTTTTTATACTTATAGAATGCGTGATCTTGAAAAAAGTAAAATTACTTGAACGTTGACCATTGTTCGAAAAGCCTGGGTTAGAAAAAAAAAAAAAAAAAAAAAAATAGATAAAGTGAAATGTGTACAAATATATACAAATTACAGTGCGCGAAGATTGTGGATGTTTTGAAAATAATGATTATCGTGTAGTATCGAGTGAATAGTTTATCGATAGTAATATAATATTTTTCGATCGCAATAACATAATTGTTAAGAAACATACTGAAACACGAAAATGGAGATGCTTTTGTTACGCATTCGAGAACACGAGGTCTATTCGAATATGAAAATTATAGTATCAATTAACTCGTTACGATAATGTAAAAAATGGTGGAATTATTAATTAATGATCTCGGTATATTATTCCCGACATTCCTACAGCTTGAGATGGAGAATTGTTAGGTAACTCTATCCATATGTACGATCTATGTAATCGATATGACAAGCGGAGACACTATTGGTGTTAATGATATATAACGGGAATCACCTCGTATGCTGTTGTAGTACAACCAGCCAACAAATTGTTAGTATGTGTTATTAACAAGAATATGTTCTACTGTATTTTATAGAGAAATAATAAATAAATAAAACCTATTGTATCGATAATGTTTTTACTTCTTCGACGCGATCGAATCTGTTAAAATCAGTTTATTCAAAATACTTTCTCTAATTAAATATGCTTTTATGTAGGTGTTATTATCCTTATATTTCACGATATAAAATATAATTTATAACTATTTGTCAGAGTTACAAAACAGTACAACGATTTCGTTATTCTTTTTATTAGAAATTGTGACTGTCATGTTGAACGCGGGAGATAAATATAAATCATTAATGGCTAAAGATTTAGATTAGAAAACGAACAAGTAATTTTGCTACGTCATTTTACCAAATTATAATACACTCCTTCGCCTCCGGCGTGCTTATGAAATCTCGAAGTTCTTGGCCGTGCTTGTTCTGTTACAATTTGCCAATGTTAATTGCGTAACAACTGCAACCGGCAGTGGTCGTCTGATCGCGTTACCTCTCACTTTGTACTTGTTTATTCTTTCCGTCGCGTCGCCTTCTACCCCTTCTACTCTCCACGCCCTCGTTTCCCATTTTTGTTATTTTTGATCTTGCGAAGCTACTTACATTCATGTTTTCGCTGAATTTTTTCCAAATTACTTCGAATTAAACATGACTTTATTAACGGATTCAAGATAGGGTAACTTAATTGAAATAGATAAAATACTCACGTCTTTATACATGCAGCAGGGTGTGTTAGAACGAAATAATTGATTCTTGAATCTTATTCATTGTAGCATCAGTTCTTTCTAGTATACATTGAAATGCACACAGATGTTACAAAAAGTATCGACACATTATTTCCTAATAAAATGCCTTTGGCCGGGTTCTTCGTTTCATTTTCATAGTTTAAAATTTTTATAATCATACAAAAGTACATATGTACTACTAAATAATACGAAATTAAAATTTGAAAAGGGAAATAAGTAACTTTAATTTCCTACCTTATTTCGCAACAAAATTAACATTTAAGGGCGTGAAAGTAGACGATTCGTCCTTTGAAACGAGCCCAAGTAAAGTATTGTACGATTCTTATTGACAAAGTTACAATGGTTCAAATATCGACAAGTTTTCGATCAAAATTTAAAGGTCTTTTAATTTTTTGGCGTAGTGTATACGTATAAATTCGAGGATCATAGCAGGATTGACTTGAACATCTTTGAAATTTGGAAAGAACGACGAATGAATAACATTAAAGTCAGTTTGAATTTTCTAACAGTGATATTGTATATACGATTCTGAATGCAACCTAACCCCAATCAATAGATTGAGACACGAACCGCTAATCATCAGCCATGAAGATTACAACAATGTTTTCAATAGTTCGCTATTATGCATGTATATCCTACGCGATATTTGTCAAACGTACGATTCTTTATACGATGGCTAAACTGTAATTCTATAGTATACCTGGATGCCAAGACATATCGGTTGCAATTTGAGATACATTCACATTGAGTAATTGCGCAGGGTATCCCTCTGTTCTTTACTTTTCAATCGGTGTTTTGTTATAACACACATTTAACGACACAAGCTAACGAAATTATGCGTATTCTCTAACGCGTTTAATTAGTATTTTTTATTCCACCTTTCCCATTTCTTTGTCTCGTTGGTGTTTAGTTATCGATCTCGTTTCGTCCTAGTTGAATAGCAAAAATCTTCTTTAGAAAGATCACAGTCCAATCTGCTACTTGAGTTTTACGATATCAAATTTTCTCTAGCCATACGTATATGTTGCAATGCCGGTTCGTTGCAAACCTTCTATGCAATACGCTGGTCTTTGGTCGACAGACACTTGATACCAAGTTTTTGGTGAAAAAATGTTTCAAGTTAACTATCTGGACAGGATTACAAGAGGTTACGTATAAATAGGCTGACAAATCCACTAGATGCATTCAATTCGTTTGTCGCTTCCAATCGGTGAAGAAAGCAGCTCCTACCTATCATCATCATGTTTAGAGTAAGTAAAATACTCATATACGCCGACATACGCGATGATCCACGAATTAATTGCCACAATTTTTGATCTGGTTCTGATAATTTAGCAACAAATTTGTCTAACAGA
This sequence comes from Bombus campestris, assembly GCA_905333015.3. Taxonomy (NCBI): domain Eukaryota; kingdom Metazoa; phylum Arthropoda; class Insecta; order Hymenoptera; family Apidae; genus Bombus; species Bombus campestris. Next base: position 11,466,450 of record HG995135.1, read on the forward strand.
ATTTACTTATACAATAAACTTTTCACGAAAGTGCGCTTCACAAATTCGCTTTAAAAAAAGTTTAAGTAGTATCATATATCTTTATAATCTTAAACTACAAGAAGTTTTCTTTGTAAGAGACACAACTGTTGAGACAAACGATATCTAGGTATCTTTCAATCTCTTACCATACCAAGCAACGTTTCTAACGTTACGAAGAGTTTGAAAAAGCCCGCTGTTTAACTTCGAAACCGAATGAAAAATCAATGTTGGCATGACGGTGCACTGAAATGATTCATCGTTTTCTTTCCCTGTAGTTTTCGTATAAGATATTTAACTTCACTGTACCATTTTGATTCTGGAATCTCCTTAAGTCTAAACAAAGTTTTAAGCAAAGCGACAAATCGGAGAACAAAGTCGCTGAGTAAGAAGGAAAAGCGCGATGAAAATGAAACAGAAAATGACGCATTGTTAGGTGTAGCGAAAAAGAAGGGAAAAAGAGAAAGGGAAAATTAACCTTTGTTTTTCAGTTCTTGGTGATTTGTGGTTGCCTGTTGGCGGTTGGACAAGCTGGCGTGATCGGCGGTGGTTTGCTCGCAACCGCGCCCGCAGCGGTCGCGGTGCAGCCAGCAGCAGCAGCGGCTCTTCCTCTGTCTACTGCAGCAGCCCTTCCTCTGCCCACAGCCGCGCTCGCCGTACCAACTATCGCAACATCGACCTCTAACGTGATACGGGGTATCGGTAACTTAGGTGCCATATCGGCCTACGCGAAGAGCGTAGATACGCCGTTCAGTAGCGTCAGGAAAGCGGACGTGCGCGTTAACAATCCTGGAATCGTGACGGCGACCGCTGTGCCCGCCCCGGTAGTTGCGGTCGCAAATACCGCTCTTGCAGGTACCTGATTAATGGGTACCAATTTACAATTAAATTGTAACTCTCTAACATCCACAACTTAGTTGAACTTAACCTATACGTTAGATCGCTACATATATTACATACATCGATGGTGCGTCACTGTATAGCGACGCTACTTTATACGTATCACACACGTGCATCTTTACACGACCTTTTCTAACCGCAATGTACTTAACGATTAGAATATAGTCGAATATCAGACGGCGGTCGACTCGACGATGTCGCGAGGAAATCGGGCGCTTGGCATTCGCTTGCCGGCACGCTTCCTTTATGCCTTAGAATCGATATTTTATTAGTCCGCTTTTCTCGTGTTCATTTTCCTTTTTATCGTTTCAGTTGTTGCCATAATTCCTTACTTGTTTCATACCTTTCATATCTTCTTCTTTTTATTGTTTTCTTTTTTCTTCCTTCGTTTCCACTTCCTTTCTTATCTTTCGTCTTGTCTTATTACTTATACATATATCAACTTGAGTAACAAGTTCATTCGCCTCTTACGAAGAACGTAGAAGTACGTGCACCTGAATTGTTTACGAAAGATAGTATATTTACGGAGAAACGGGACGAACAAATCGTTGCTTGATCTGATACGTAGATTTTATAGGAATGTAGCAACGTGTCTATACACTCTTGTAAGAAACAAGCGAATGAACTTTATTTTATTACTCAACCTGATACGTACTATTAATATACTAAGCATACCACGCTTCGTCGTACGATATAGTGGAGTAATATCGTTCCGCGTGTATTTCGTGCGGTCAATTATTTAACGAATAGGCGTATAAGTAAAAGCTCAAGTTGAAAACGAACAGTGGCATACCATTGTTCGCTAACGAAGCGAACACTAGTATTCCGATCGCTTGAACGATTCTTTCACTTTTAACTTTGATTCGATTGTAAAATTCGATTATTACGATTGTTTCGTGCGATGATTTCAGCTCCAGTGGCTACAGCAGCTGTTGCCGCTCCTGCGCTTCTCGCACCTGGACTGACCACCGCAATCGGAGCTGCACCCGCTCTCACCGCTGGTTTAACTCCTCTGGGGATCAACGGGCTTGGAGCTTTGCATGGATTAGGAGCCGTCAAGGTTCTTTAAGGTCCACACGCTGGAACCACTACGAAGCGGCGGAGGACTCGACTAAAACCACGACCGATTATGAAACGCGTTCAAACATTCGTGTCGATGGCGAATCGTTTTTACTACCTAGACGATCAACTTTGTCACAGAATGTAATAATCGAATATTCAATAAATCAATCGTAACTCTATACGAAGCTCGGAGACCAAATTCATACTCTTGTTCGCTCGTTCTCATCGTTCCAATCGAGCAAAGAAGCTCATAACACGAACATTTTAGTCAAGACTATCGAGTATTTTACGATCAAGATGATATCAAAATGATATGATTATATTTAAATTAACTTCTATTTCCTAGAAATACATAGTGCGTTCATATGTATACATATTGCATGAATTCTGAGACGCATTGCGCTCTGTCTCACTCGTTCTTTTTCAATATTCATTTTCAGGCCTAACGTATTCGCGAATCCAAGTCAGATAATAGTGATTACTTCGTGGGAATAGACCTGTGCCAAGTGGTAATCATATATCTGACCATTGTTGTGTGATTGCAATAGATTCTTCGATTTACGTGCTATGTGTATTCTCGTTCAATAGAAGATATAGCGAACATCTAGCAAGATATAACAGAATCAACGCTAGCCGACAATACTTAACAAATATGAAATTAAAGGCGGAGGGGGAAGGAAAATATAAGGCGCAACTTGTTACGTTTCAATACATATCGTATTTAATAAATAGAAAGTAAAAGAAATTTTTAGTACAAACATAGTACGATGAAAGTTATTCCAAATGATTGTCAGAGCAACGGTCGAAGAAACTCGGAAGGAGAAACGATTACCAGGAGTAAGAGACACCGATGGGGCTGCTGTAGGCCATGTGCGAAACAGCCACCGCTGGAGAATAAGCGACGCCAAGGAGTGGGCTCACGGGTGCTGCCAAGGGTGCTGCCAAAGGTGCGTGGGCTGCGGCGTATGCCACTGGAGCAGTGTGAGCATAGATGGCCGGGTTGGTTACACGAATGTCGGATCTGCTAGTGCTCGAGAATGGGGTGGCAACTGTCTTCGATTGGGTCGCAATTTGTGCGAGATTTCCTGAGCTGCGGAGGATATTGTCCGATGTCGACGTTAAAGCCGCAGGGGTCAGAGTATATTGTCCAGCTGGTGCCAAGATACCGGCGTTGCTCATGGCAAGAATGCAAGCGAGTACTACGATCTGAAAAAGAAAGGAACAAAATTAGCTCAACGATATCGTTACCGAAAAAACTTCTTTCTCACAGCTATTATCTTCCTTTGTTTCAAGTATATTACACGTGTATTCCAAAAATTTTTCCGACTCCCAAATAATTCAATCCTGTGTTAGAACAAGATCAGAACAAAGAGGCAGGCAAAAGAGAACTTCAAGACCTGAGAATGCAAAATTACAAAAATAATTAATGAATTGTTTTGTTTGTAAACTTGCAAATGGTTTCCACTCGTTTGAATCGAGTCACATTTGGAATACACGTGAGATATATTTCAAGTATAGCGCAGAGTCGTATGATACAATTTCAATGTTTGTAACAAATTATTCTGCATCGCTTACCTTCGAGAACATTGTGAGCCTGAAAGAGAACCTTGGTCGATTCGCTAACAATGTACGAAAGCAAGTGCGTGCTGATCCTTTGGTAGCCGAAATCTTATATAGTCCGGTTCGGTTAGGTGAATGAGATACGCGAAATCAGGTGGGGTACAAGGGCATGTTTCGAACGAGCACCGAAAAAGACTTTCGCCATAGGAACATGCGTAATCGTTTGTATACTTTTCTCTGCCACGCCCGAATCTCTTTTTTCTCTTTTTCACTCTTTCAATAATATATCGTTAACTTATCCCCCTCCGACCTTGGACTAAAAATCCAAAACCTTCGACTGGTTGCCGTCAAAGAAAAAAATGACCGCGATCCATTTATTCTATCATTTTATCCTCTTGCCAAACCTCTGCTTGAAATCTGAAATACCGATGTAAATGATAGCGTACCATTCGAACAGTCATTGTTCTCACTTTCATAAAATGTACCTATCGTTTACCTCAGAAAAAATCCTTTCTATTTTTTTACATAAAATAACATGATTACAAAATACGCCTCGTCTCTGTACGTTTCAGACCAAGTATATTTTTATAGAAGATATACTTATAGAAAATAATTTCGATGAAAATTCTGTTTATTTGATAAGGGGCAATTGCAACGCTGTTTACAAATCAAATTAAATATTTTATACAGCTTCTACTTCCCAAATCACGTATATTACAATCTTCAACCTGTTACATTTTATACATAAATTTCTATGAAATTGTTAAACTTGTAAGTTATTTGGAATGTTCATAGCGAAATTGGAGTAGTAGTTGAGTAGTAGTTTGTGTTTTTGCCGATAGACTCCATATCGGCTAAGTCGCGATTTTGTATTATCGTTACTAGCGAGTAAAATTAATCTGAATTTGAGTTGCGAAACAGTCAAAATTCCACGTTTTAAGCTACAGTGGTGAATGAATGTTAATTTCACGCGTTGCATTAGAGCCGTTATAATTCCTAATACTCCTCTCTGCTAATACTAAACATGTAATCTTCTTCCATCTTAACCAAATATACAATAGCAGTTAATATTAATTGTCAGAAACGCTACGAATATTTCAAACTAACATGTACACAATAGATTAATTATTGAGTGAAAGACGTTTCCCGCCTTTTTTTCTTCAAATATCAAATATCAGAGATATGCATCTCTGAATGTACGGCCTCTATACGAAGCTTTGTCGAACTTGTGAATAATATAATACTTGCGCACATGTGTTTGTATTCTACAACGATTTTAAATCTTACATTCTTGATAGATTGAAGTCAATCAGTAACGAAGAAATTGAAAATTGCGTGAATTATATTAAATTTATTCTGAATAAGAAAGGTAAAAGCAACAAATAGATCTAAAATATCGAAATATGAGTCAACGGTTTGAAAAATTGAGAGAACGTGGCAATAAATCAGAAATATGCGCATTTGTTCAAGAATCGAGCGTGGAACAGGTAATCATAAATATTCCATTTCAACCATAACTTATGACTTTATGACTGACGTATATGGTGGTAACATTTAAGATTAAAATGTAATTTCATTAGCTTACGCGATTAATACATAGCAGTATTTGTAAATCGAATGGAATAAAAACATTAGATGACCTTCTGCATGCATTTTCCAATTCTGAAGCCTGTCAAACTAAGCGACGAAAAGTGATTGAATCTACGTTAAAAAATTTGGAGGAAACTGACATATCTCTAGGGCAGGCAAATGCGATCGTTAGCCGAATAATTTCTGACCTGCCAAACTATTCAAAGCAACATCTTGTCAAACTTGTTGATTTCTGTCTCACAAATATTCGCAATAATGATAATGAGCTATGCAGGTATAGCAATTTGTTTTTGCTCCCATTTTCTTCTCTTCTGTTTCTTTGTGCATGAAAGTTTTTCAAACCATTTTCTTCCTTTTCAAACCTTTTTCAGTTGGAAGGATTTACTACCTGCATTACTGGAGGCACTGGAAAATGAAAAATATATTGTTTATGCAGATGCTGAAGTTTCTGGAACTGAATATAAATCACTAATTATTAAAGCCATATGTAATTATCATTGGAACGTCAATCTTTTACCATCTTTGGCAAAAATGTTTGGGTAACTGACTTTTTGTGCCTCTATGATTGAATCTTATATATATGAAATTTTAGAGATAAAAGAGTTATTTGATTTTACCCATGTAAAGGGATATGGTACTAGATAAAACAGATCGTAATGAGGTTTTGAGGACATTATGTTCTGCTCTTCCAAATCTCCCTCTGAATCAAGTACCCTCATTCACATATCAGACATTAAAATTATGTCCAAATCAAGATAATAGAAAGCTTCTGAATGCCTTGTCCAAATACTTTGAGCTATGTTATTCAAAAACAAGTTTGTCTAATGACAGTAATAGTCTTGAAAATATTGGTATGTAAAATATGTAACTAAAATCTGTGTATATTCATTGCATAAGTTTCTAATCGCCATTTTTGTTTTTTATCTGGATATTTATAGATACAATTAATTTAAAAGAGGTACAAGACATTGAGAGCACTGTTTTGTATCATGTGTACCAAGCTGCTCAGTTAAATCATGAAAACATGAAAGATTTTATCCGTTTCCTTAAACATGTGTCTCATGCCCCAGAGTACGTGCTACAACCATTTATGCTCTCTGTACTGATGTCAGTTTCTACAATATATGAAGATCAGGTAGTAATAATTTTTAGTATGGAATCAAAAATTTGTACTTCTACTTTATTATTCTGACGTAAAATATTTTTAACAGATATTTGAGATATTAAGACTGGCTGTGGTTAATAGTAGCTTAGAAAAAGAAAAACGACAAAACAGTGCATGGATGAGACAACTCTTACCTACACCTTGCAATATAATTGAGATTATTCGACAAGTCATTGATAGCAGGTCAATTCAATTAATATTTCTTTTTTCACGTATACGCTTTATTTTACTGTCTAATTTTAATTTTACAGCAATAAAGATCGTCATTTAGTACTAAGGGGACTTACAAATTTAGCTTTTACGTTAATGAATGCTGATCAAAAATCCAAAAATAATGCAACAGCTATGTGGGGTATTGGATCCGAAATAATACGAGAAATAATTAAGAAACGTCACGAGACAGTTCCTATTGTGTTACAAGAGTTGATTAATAAAATAGTAGCAGGTAGTATGCCGACAACACACTATACAGGTAAAAAGGAAATAATATTATCAGAGAATTGCACCAAATGTGACTATTCTTTAATCCTACTTAAAACAAATGTTTTCTAGATTGTTTAAAGTATATGTGCCGCGAATTGTCAATAGTTGTTTTGGATCACCAAGTCTGGATTATAACTATCCTCGAACGATTGTTATTTTTACACCCTACAGTTGCCAATCAAGTTTTGTATGCTATTTTACCATTGGCGCGTGTTTCACCAAATATACGAGAAAACCTTTTATTGACATTGAGAAAAGCTCTTTACAGAAAAGGTGCATTAAAACGACAAACAGCTGTGACAGGATATCTTGAAATGTTAAAATATACAAACGTGCATTCTCAACTTAGCTTCAGACTTAGTCAATTTAATGATTCAATAAGCGCTAGTTCTAGGTCAACATTAACTCAGGTATATATGAAGATGATAAATAAAAATGGAAAGAAACTACTTCCACTTATCTTAATGAAAAAAATTCTACAATTTTTATCACTCGATTTAGATAACTTTGGAATATAATTCGCAACGAGGAAAATCGGTGACAGACTGCGATAAAACTTTATATTATGAAATATCGGATATATTAAAAAAGACCTTTACTTATGAGTATGAAACTAGATTACACTTGTACGAAGGTATGGAAGATTTGTTTGATCAACCAACAATTTGTTGTTAGATATTGTCATTTTCTTAATCTCAATTACGTTTTTAGGCCTGTATGGTACTGTGACCAAAAATCCCGAAATAACAGAAATTCTAGTAGACATGCTCCTTTCACATTTGAATCTATATCTTCATACAGATGATAGTGTCTTGCCACCTGTAAAATTGGAATTGTGTACAGATGTCCATGGAATGGAAGTAGTATTACAAGAACCTATTGCTCAATTGATATTTACGTTACAAAAGACATATATTAATACAGTTGTAAAAAATTCACATACTCTTGAAAAATTACATGATATTTTGAAATCACTGTGCAGGAAAATGGCAATTACAGAATTGGAGCATTTAAATTTGGTAATTAAAATTTAAACGCCAACATAGAAAGTGGCGTTGATATATCAATGTGAAAATAAACCCCAATAATTTTAGGAACATGGAACTGACTTACTTCATGGAGACTTTCCAAAGTCAGAGATCAAGTTAAAGAATCTTGGTATGGTCATTGGGATATATGAGGCTTTAATGGCGTTTCGAATTGGAGAATGGTCGAAGGGGAATGATGAAAGCTCTCATGATACTAACAATTTGTTTAAAGGATATACACGTTTGATAGACTTTATTAAAAAGGTAGAATAATTCTTTTTTATACAATATAGTTTATTTTAGCTTCATGGCCATAAAAGGAATTCAATTTACAACAAAATTATTCTCCTTATTGTCTTGCACTCTCACTTTACACACACAACCTTATGCTACCCTTATTTTACCATCCCTTATCTACTGTCTACCATGTAATCCTTAACTATTATGTATGTCTATTATCTGTTGCATAAATCTTTACCTCCTTAACTAGATATTCCCCTCTCTTCACTCTTTCGTTTTTCTTGTTTCTCAATTTCCTCATCCAGTCTACACCCTTATTGTTTCTTTTCTTACTGGTTATCTCTCCTATACTAATTCCCTACTCTTTTACCGCGTGCTCTAGATATCTGTATTTGCATTTTATTTACTTAGCTGTTGTATTAAAAATTAAAAATCATGACATTCGCTATGAATTTTTCTAGCAATCCACAAAAACGAAAAAAAGTGATGGTAATAAATCTAAAAAGGACAGAGATCCCAATAATACAACCAAAAAGCCGGCTAAATCAAATAATATCAAAATACCAAATACTATTATGGATTTGGATGTAATTCGTCAAAGTTTACCGCTCTTATTTTCGTAAGTACCATGATGATTGAAATGAATGTTGCAATTACTAAACCATTCTGAATGTTTCCATGGTTTTAAATTGCTTATTTTTATTTTAAAAATGAATTGTAATTCGTAAATAGTAGGTCTTCTACTCAAAATGATGTTACACTTAGAAGAGACCACAGCTTTTGTTGCTATATATTACAAACATGTGAACAACTCTTGCAACACACAAAATCATTTATACAGGATACCTCTCAATTGCAAAATCATAACTATATAAATACATATATTGATGTTGGAAGGTAGGTTCTGAAATGGGATAATAGTGCCAATAAAAGCATAATAATAATAATGAAATCATTTTTAGATTGCTTTATAAATATTTTGTACAAAGTCTGGATGATGCACTTATAAATGATGAACAAGTAACTATATTGGCTTTACAATGTTTCAAGGAAATTTCTTGCTGCATATGTACATTACTCTCATCTGAATTACCAAAATTTCTCAATTCAATTTGTATGTATTTATCTAACAGTTTACTATGTTATTTCGACAATTTAGATCACAATTTTATTCACTGTTTCAAGTTGAAGTACAATCTAAGAAGGAATCAAAATCTACGAATATCAATTCTCAATTACAAGAAATTATTTTTTCATTGAAGTCGTACCTCAAGAAGTTTCTTACAGAAGAAACGCACAATGACAGGGAGAAAGTATCATTTCTGTTATTACAAACAATAGAACAATTTACATATAAGATTAACTTTGAAGATTACAATTCTGAGGAGGTTAGTATATCTTGCATGAAAATTATCTTCTATGTTTGTATAAATCCCTTTTTTCACTAAAAAAAGATGCTCGAATGTATAAAAGAAATTATTCAAGTAGAAGATATTCAGAGCCCTATTGTTCCTACAATCATACAATTCTTCTTGAACTTGGAAGAACATAGTCAAGAATGTGGAGATACATTGAATGAAATTTGTACGGAATTATGTGAAAAAGCTGGAAACATTGATAACGTAAGCGATAATTTTTGTTACATAATATTCAAATATTCTTTTATGTCTTAAATTGATTGTTATTCTTACCTAAATGTAGGTAGCAATTGAATTAGTAGCAAATGGTTCATATAAAAGTATACGTGAAGATACTATACTACAAGTTTATAATGTTTTGAGTAATCACATTAAACAAAAATTGGATAATGCTTCGTGGTTATTGATGCGATTAAAGGCAGAAGACACTATAGCTAGAGCACCTGGAACAATTGATGAAACTTGTAAATATAAATTTGAAATTCCAAATCAAAATTTTATAATATTCATAAAATATGATATTGTCTTAACAGGGAATAACAATTTAAGAGATAAAGAACGAAATCTATGTAGACAATTATCTTATCTTGCTCAAGCACTTCAAACATTAGCTAATACATTGATCAAACCAGGTCCATCCACTGACTTTACCTTCAAAAATTTGCAATACTTGTATCATTTACTTGGTAATCTTACAAAATACTTCTATGCTAAATCGAATGATCAGAATGCAGCGTTTCAAGCAGTCAAGTATGTGCTGCACATACATATATCACTTTGTAATTAATGACTTATACGTTTACCGAAATTGACAAATCTCACTGGTTATAGATTCATTCAGGTGGTACAAATAGCTGGGAAATCATTAAAATCTGCTTTCTATAATTTGGTAACATATGTAGAGGTATGTCGAATTCGAATTTTTCATACATTATAAATAAAAATCTATGTCATCAGTATCATCATTCATTATTTTATTTTATTATAAAATATCTTTTGAAGGAAAATCAAAATAAATTAAAATTAAAATCCGATTCATACGCACAAAGGAATAAAATTTTAAAAGAAACCAAAGTAATACCTCGTGTAGTATATGAAATCGAGCAATTTAACAAAGAAATATTACTACTTGGCAAAAGAACAGGCGTAAGTATAAAACATAAGTATTAAATATTTTATTCTTTGTTCCTCTTTATATTCACAATTTTTAACTCGCATAAATCTAGATACCGCTAGAAAATTACTTGAAACGAAGTATAACGAGAGATTTTAGAATTAAAAATCCACAACTGATAGAGGGACTTGAAGGAATGGATGTCAGTTTAGTAAGTAAAAGAAAAGATATTGCATTATACGTTATTTTTCATAAAATTGTCCATACTGTAATAATTCTAGAATATCTCTAAACTTTATAGCTTAATACACAAGCTCCAGAAAACCCTGAGAGTGAAACATCGAATATGAATGATTGTGGCAGCAATAGCGATGATGATACATCTCAAAGCAAACGACTCAGGGTGGATGATTGAAACATTATTAATTAAAATATTTAATACTGTCTTATTATAAAAAAAGCTTGCATTTTAAGTATTTTTATATAAAAATTGTTTAATAAATTTCAAAATGAAAAATTTTATGGATGACATCTATCTTTGTCAATCTATATCACTTGTTTTATATTTTCATTTATATAAACAATTTTTTGTACTATTTATACGTCTTATTGTTCTGATTAGATTTATGAAAACAATAGAACTTGCACAAGTTAAGGAATCTCTATCAATGGTAAAGTATTTTATGGAATCATCACATTTATAATTTTTATGCTACAAAATCCAATGGTCTATTAAATCCTCCTTTTCTGTTCATGTATTGTCTATACTTTCGTTTAAGAATAACATGTACGGCTCCTACATCATTCCCTTCAACTTTTTTTCCTTTAGTAGTGTCAAAACCACAAAAGCCCATTATTCTCATCATTTCTTGTTCCTCTGGTGTTTTTCCTTGAAGATCAGCCTCTGCAAGACATTCATTTAAAACAGTCAGTTATTTTATAATTTATATCGGGCTTTACTAATATTAGATTTACATACCTGTAATCACAGGACGTTCTGTTGTGGGTTTTAATTTGGGTTTAGGTCTGTCTCTTTCTCTTGATCTAGATCTGCTATATGAACGTCTATGCCTGTCCCGTTCACGATCACGATCTCTTTCTCTATCCCTCGACTTTACTCGATCTCGTTCAGCGGATCTAGGATTATTTGAAATTCATGCAATCTTTATATTATTTAAGTCTAACAGAAAAATATAGGAAAATACCTTCTTCTTCTTTCACGAGAACGTCTTCTTCTTCGATCTCTATCTCGTTCGCGTTCTCGATCACGATCTCGGGACCGGTCTCTTCTTCTTCCTGGTGAAGGTGTACGGCTACGTCCCATACTTCTTATTACTTAATTATTTATAATTAACTTAATAATAACGCGATAAAAGCTATCGAATGGACATATTCATATATGCACGCACGTTTTTATATTGAATATCGAATATATAATTGATAGAATGAAAAGGTTATGTTTACATAAATTGAATCATATTAGGTTATATTTAACACAGTTGTAATATTATGCTACATAACTATATAATATCTGTATTTGATATGCTCATATCATACACAAAATAATGGTAGGTAAGATCTCCAGTTATAATATAGCAATAATATCTGGTGGTGTAAATGATTTCTTAGTATGTATAGCAAAAAACAGTGTTATGCTTCTTGATGTCCTTTATAGCTGACGACTCATCGACATTTATTGCCATGTTTGTATTCGTACATAATATAGTTAATTCATAATATCGATATAATTTAATCATTATTGATCATGTTTAAAATACGAAGAATTAAATTATTTTCATTCGAATTGCTTATTCAGAAAATTGATTAATTAATAGAGTTCATATTATTTCATAGCGGCTTAAAGAGGTAAGAAACAATACATATTATTTGTATGTATCTGTTATTGATATTTAATCATTAATTCACTAATATGAACTTCAAATATTACAAATTTGCATGAGAACATGTTGTAGGAAATGAAGGGTCAATAACAAAAAGACAAAAATAAAGAAAATTTTTTAAACACGAATTGGTAGTTTATACATTTTTTATATGTGAAAAATAAGAAAATTTAAGACTATAAAGATATTCCGTACATTATGAATGTAATGACAGAATAAATATGTATTTTTATATGTACTATATGTACATAATGATCGAATTACAAGTGTCAAAGATATACATATGTATGTGAACAAAAATAGACCACAAGAATGTGCATCACGAACTTTTCGTTCAATTGGCTAGTTACGACTTGGCTAGTAAAAGCTAGTTTTAGCTAAGATATGCTATTTATATTCGTTTATTAGATTTAATCTTAAGTGCGACGTAACTGAGAGCGGACTTGTCAAATATAACTTTTTATATTCACTCTGTTATTCTTAAACCTAAAAACGATACTTTGATGAAACAAAAATTCACAGTTCAGTACCAAGTTTAAGCACAGTTAATTATGGAAAGTACCAAAATAGGAAAATAGCTTTTCCCATGAATACTTGCAATTAACTTGAGTACATTTCGAGATGATTCGAAGTGGAGGATATAAGAGGCCGACGACCGTTCTTGTGTTGCATCATTAAGTTTCAATCGTTCAAAGAAGCGGCACCCATCTTCTGTGTAAACGTGTTATTCGTCAGTAAAACATTCTGTGTTTAATAAAGTTTTATATTTCTACGTAATTAAAATGGTAAGAAAAATTCACAATTCGGTCCAAAGTGACTACTGTAGTCAAAGTAACAGAAAGAAAAAGATGAAATAAAAAATTTAATTAAATAATAAATCATTAATACACTATTAGTCTGAATAACATTCTGTTCATTATTAAACGATGTAAACATTAATTTCCTGTATTTTAATTTTCTTTGGAAAATAAGTGATGGTTCGATATTTTAAATTCAAAAGGGCAATTGTATATGCGATAAGAGCAAGGGGAGAAGAAAAAGATCTTTATAGGAAAAATTTTTACGTTTCAGCGTGAGTGTATATCTATTCATGTCGGTCAAGCTGGTGTTCAAATTGGAAACGCTTGTTGGGAACTTTATTGTTTGGAACATGGAATACAACCAGATGGACAAATGCCATCAGATAAGTTTGGTGGCGATGATAGCTTTAGTACTTTCTTCAGTGAAACCAGCTCCGGAAAACATGTACCCAGAGCAGTATTTGTTGATTTGGAACCTACAGTTGTTGGTAAGAGAAAAAAGGAGTCATTCAATTATTAAAAATTTGATATTCAGAGACAGTGACGATATTGTTTATGCGTTTGTAGATGAGGTTCGAACTGGGACATACAAGCATCTTTTCCATCCAGAACAATTGATCACTGGCAAGGAAGATGCAGCGAATAATTATGCTCGTGGTCATTATACAATTGGTAAAGAAATTGTCGACTTGGTTATTGATCGAATTCGTAAATTAGCGGATCAATGTACCGGATTACAGGGATTTCTTATCTTTCATTCGTTCGGTGGTGGTACTGGATCAGGATTTGCTTCCCTATTAATGGAGCGTCTTTCTGTTGACTATGGAAAGAAATCTAAATTAGAATTTGCGATATATCCAGCTCCGAGAATTTCCACGGCAGTTGTTGAACCATACAATTCCATTCTTACCACTCACACGACTCTTGAGCATTCAGACTGCGCTTTTATGGTCGACAACGAAGCGATCTACGATATTTGTCAACGTAATCTGGATATCGAGAGACCAACTTACACCAATCTTAATCGGTTAATCGGACAGATTGTTTCTTCCATAACAGCTTCGTTGCGATTTGATGGTGCTTTAAACGTAGACTTAACTGAGTTTCAAACGAATTTGGTACCTTATCCAAGAATCCACTTTCCTTTAGTTACCTATGCTCCTGTAATATCCGCCGAAAAAGCATATCATGAGCAACTCTCGGTCGCGGAAATCACCAACGCATGCTTCGAGCCAGCGAATCAAATGGTCAAATGCGATCCCAGGCACGGAAAATATATGGCTTGTTGCATGTTGTACAGAGGAGACGTGGTTCCAAAGGACGTAAATGCTGCAATCGCTATTATTAAAACGAAACGAACGATACAGTTTGTCGATTGGTGCCCGACAGGATTCAAAGTTGGTATAAATTATCAGCCACCAACAGCTGTACCAGGTGGAGATCTAGCTAAAGTACAACGTGCTGTTTGTATGTTATCTAATACAACAGCTATTGCTGAAGCTTGGGCTCGTCTTGATCATAAATTCGATCTTATGTACGCTAAAAGAGCTTTCGTTCATTGGTACGTTGGAGAAGGCATGGAAGAGGGTGAGTTTTCCGAAGCTCGTGAGGATCTTGCAGCTCTTGAGAAGGACTACGAAGAGGTTGGGCTAGATTCGGTTGACGTAGAAACAGATAATGCCGACGAATACTGAATCGAGCTTATTTTTCGCATACTTTTTAATCCTTTGGTCTATTCTTCGCTAATTTTCTCGTTTCACCACTTAACTCTGATTTTCGCGCTTTTTCCTCATCTTTTTTAAAACTTCTACTGCCGAGAAATCTTGTCAGGAACAGATATTTTTTATCTTAACATATATAGTTAATAAATTGATATTGTAAAGTATAATGATGTATCATAAAAAGAGAAAAATGGTATGTAAATGTGACACATAACGTACTTACATACAATAGCTTAAATAGTGGCGGCACAAGAAGGGATAAGGATATACATATTTGGAATAAAGAAATTGAAGATGAAAATTATAACACGACGAGGAGTTATCCCACACATTTTCTTGTCAATCAGAGACGTATTTCGTTTGTTTCGTTTTATTGCATTACACAAACGGGGCTGGGGAGGCAAAATTAAATAGCGGATTAAATAGATCAGCGCGACGCTTTAACAAATTAAAAACGTAAAAACATTAACAGTACAATATAGTTTCTTATCGTACGTAGACGTAATGCGATGGCAGTCTTGAGTCCTGGAAAGATGCTGTGATTGTTGCACGGTTATTTCAATTTTAAATTTTCTATGTTCTATTTCCTATTTTCTATTTTCATTCGTCTCCGGTATATGCATTTTTTTTTAACTCGCTTTGCGATCTTCGACTCTTCTCTGTCTCGCGGTTTAATCCTCATTCGGTAATAGTTCTTTTATTTGCGATAAGCTTTTGCTCGTGGCAGTGTCTGGAAATAAAAAATCGAAGGGAAAACCTTTCATAAAGTACGATCCAATAACAACTTATGTTTCCATTATTTATACTCGTGATGCATATCGAAACAGACATCGATTAAACAGTATGGTTTTCAGAGACTAGTGAACAAAAGATGAGTTACACGCAATCCCGAATAATAACGTGTGACCGTATAAACACCATCATAGCAATCATGATTCTAACTGGCGACTATATGATACGAAATCTAAGATTGCTACAACTATGCGAATTACATTAGCATCAATAGCTCTTCTACTCTATAATAGTAATAACAATAACAATAATGAAAATTAAGAAAGAGAAGGAAGACATATTCTCACACAGAAATTTCTATCCTACCTTTCTTCTTTGAACTTCTTCTTACGATTAGTATTTCCTGGATACAAAAAATTTGATGTAAGTCGCGGTATAACTATTCCAATTATCAAGAAGTTAAGTGGAAGTTTCGTGTGAAGTGACAATTTTATTCCCGTCATCAATCATAACATAACCTTTTAAACAAATATCTGTTAAAAATGCGACATTGATCTATGCAAAGTCAACTGGTTAGAATCAATAATTGTAAAAAAAAGAAAAAAAGAGAAGAGAGAGATTAACGCATGTATGATCGAGAATAATGAATGAGGTGGATATGAATAAAGATACCAATTCCAATATTGTGTATTTTGTACATACGTACCAAAGTTAGGACTACCTACGCCTCGACCGGCTTCTTCTTCTCTTTCTTCTTCTTTAGGAAAGATGGTGTCCTAAGGCCTTTCTTCTTCTTCTTTTCCTTTTTCGGTGACTCCTCGCTAACGCTCACATCCTGCGACACGGAACCCTTAACACGGAAGGTCCCAACCGTAACCATAAACCTTTCTGCATGCACATGCAAGTAGCCAATTCGCCTTTTCCTTCTTTTTCTCCCTACAAGCTCGCACACGCGCGCGCGCCTGCTCTTTCTTCCTCGAATCTTTTCTCCCATTATGTATCGTTTTATCAATATATATATGTACAGTACTATGCAAAAATGTTAAACCATCTACAAAAAAGGAAGTATTTCATTTTTATGAACGAGTATAACGATACTTGATGTTGTTCGAACTCTGTTATTACTTTCAAGAATTTAATTCACGAATTATCAGTATAGCTGAACTTCCCTAATTCGAATTTCTATAATTTTATTCTGTAGTATGAATCCGCTATGAAAATCTTTACATATTGAAATATAAACTGATTATAATTCGAATTATTTGTCATATGACTAGGCGCCTTATTTTACCCTCATAATCCGAATTCGAAGAAACCTAACCTTTGCAAGTAAAAGTTTACTCGCTATAAGTTGAAGTTTGGTCACGGTTACTTTTACGATTCGAAATACATAATATTGCATATATACAGTCTGTCACACAAGAGCGTGTCTGCGATATCTGCGAAACCTGACACCTAATCGGAATGAGATAAAAAGAATGTAAACAAACGAAAACTTCTCTAATACGCGTTGCTGAATACCTTTCAGTTTCATTTGAAACAGTGAAAGGAACAGAGCTTTTTAATATGAGTGCCGCGTACGCGAAACGTCGAAAATCGTCTGGCATGGGCGAATGAAAACAGAGATCGTGATTGGAGTAATATAATATTCACTGATGAATCTTCGTTTTGGGCATGGTGTCCTATTAGGCAAGCTGAGAGGAAGACGTATCACAAAAATAAGAACACTTGTACATCACATTTGAAAGATATGGAGGTCGTTACCAGAATCCTACGCTCAAAAATTAGTCGAGAGTATGCCGAAACGATGTCAAGCTATAATCGCTAATGGAGGAGATTGGACACCCTACTGTAATAGCGTATTAGTGTTTTAGATGTAGATTCAATTCATATAAATTTTTTTACAAATATATAAATATTTACAGAAATATCGCAGACACGCTCTTGTGTGACAGACTGTATATACATTACGGCAAAAAATTCTATATCAATCTGTACTCACTATAGAGAATATCTAAAGGTTCGTTTTTATTTGAATCATAGTGATATAAGTCAGACCATTGATTATACAAAACAGTATTTTGTTTATTATTATAGAGAATTCATTATATTTTTGCACGCCATAAAAACGTACTGTGACAGAAAATGAAGTTATATTTCAATTAATTATAAAACTAAATAAATGATATTTTAAAAAATTCAAATTCTCAAAATCTTGACTTATACCACTATGACTTTTAAAATATCATATAACACTGTATGGTATGGAAATATTTCCTAAAAGTTACCTGCAATTATGAGATCATCGTCGTAGATGGTCTAAAATGTTTCCATACTATTGTACATACATATGTGTATAAATACACGCGCACGTGTGTCCCATTTTCTTTTCCTTCGCCCCTTAGCGTTTTGCATGATCTTTATTGGATCCATAAAAATCGGTCATTCTTAGATTCATGCAAGCGAACACTATTGGCGTACTAGCTTATTCCTAGCATTATATCGCAGTTAATGACGAAGCAGCATTTGTGTATGATTCTCAAGACTCGTTCGATAAATTAAAGATGAGATTGTGATATAAAGATTCGTAAAAATTTACGATTAATTTAAGATAAAAGATAATCACGACTAATTCTTTCACGTATAAAAAACGATGCGACGTAGATTCGTTAGAAATAGTAAAAGACAAAAATGTGTAGCTTTATCATTTTACGAAACATCCTTATATGCAAAATGTGTCACGCAATTGGCATTGATCTTTAAATTGTTAAAATAAAGATTTAATGCATGATAAAAAGTATGTTCCAATCTTGTGACTGTGTGTATATATGCGATATATATTTCGTTATCGCATATATACTTTGAGAATCCTCGAGCTTTTCTTTCGATGATTCATCGCTCCCTTTTATTTTTGCATTTTTCAAATTCTATTAATCGACAATATAGCATGATAAAAATTAAAGTTATATAAGATATTATTGCACATTTGTGATAAAACTCGAGGATAATGATAATATTTAAGTTAAGATGACATAAGAAACAAACCTCTTTACTACTTTGAGAAAATGTACTGTGATGCGCATCAGAGTGATCGCCGTTTACGGTATTTTCCCCTGAAACAATAAGGTGAGAAATATTACACGTTGTCTAAAAATTTTGCATATAAATGATAAAGAAGGGAAGCATAATATCATGTAAAATCTATGTTTACAATTAATAGAGAGTGTATCAATAAAATTAGTGTATAAGTTAGAATGTCACAAGAAATTGGCGAAGAATAGTCAAATACTCAAGCTTACCTTGAAAACGAAAACCAAAGTATAATTCTTGTTTGCTCTTCAAGCGTTTCGAATATGCAGTCACATTATAACAACTGATAAAGATGTTAAAATGGATATTAAAATGATTTGTTTTGATCTCTGTATCTCGTTACTTTTAGGAAAATTATTTATTTCATAATCTTAATATGTTTCGCATACAAAGCATGTACTCGATACAAATAAAAGAAAAAATAAATAAATAAAGAAAGAAAAAACTAAAAAGACAAAGTATGCAATATCAGGACACGAACAATGTGCATAATACAACTGCAAACACTAGATATAAACAATAAACAAAACGAGCACTGTGTAAATTAAGATACAAATTAACATATCGTTTTATACCTTTGATAAATAAAAAAATTTCTTTGGTTTGTAGCAACAGAAAAGGAATATTTTTGTGGATATTTGAAAAAGTATCCTTTAAATAATCCTAGGAACTAAATTCTACGATCATGGTTCTACTATTGGTTTTCTCAAGTTATTGACTTAAAGAAACTCCACTGAAGCAAGCGTTACATCTTTGAGGGGATGAATTTTTGAAAAGGACGATGTTTGATCGGTTGATGAAATCATTTTAAAGGAATGCGTTATTGTTATTTTCTAAGTTATGACTAGATAATTCTTTGTCATTTACGATTTCGTCGGAATCACAAAATGTATAAGTATCATTAAGTTGCTTTCCTCCAATTTCTGCGTTTAAATCCACAATCTTCTCATCTGATTCTTCTTCACCTATGGTCGATAACGGAGAATATTCTTGATTGTAATCCATAGGACAGGAATTCATACAATAAATACAATCAACGCACGCTTCTACAGCTTTAGTAGTCTCTGATAGTGTCACTGGTTCTCTTCCTCTTTTCTCAATTTCGAACAGATCATACGAACCTACATTGCAATCCATTTCAACGAGTTTCTCTAAACTTTCAGATAGACCAGGCTCAACTTCTTCCTTATTTTGTCTATGCGATGTTTTATTTTCAACACTGCTCTCAACATCAAAACTTCTCTCTATTCGGAAGTTCAATTCAACTGCTTCTTTATCAGTATTTATTGGCTTTGCTTTCACTATTGTACGAAACTCGAAAATTGCGTCTGCTTCTGTTTCGACAGATTGATTATTCTCCTCGTCTAAAGCCAAATTCTCAAAAGAAATCGATGTAACTCCCATACTTCGATCAGAACCTTTTTTTGATTCATCACTGTTTATTATTGTTGTCAAATTATCCACCTGCTGCCCAATTTCCTCTTTTTCATCGTTACTAGTATTACTGTCTTCTTTTTCTTTCAGCTCTACAGCCTTAGAAGTCTCTGATAGTTTTGCTAATTCTTCTTCTCTTGTATCAATTTCGGGTAAATTATCCGAATCTATATTCCAACCCATCTCAGCAAGCTTCTCTAAACTTTCAGATAGACTGAGTTTAACTTTTTCCTTATCTTGTTTATGAGATCTTTTATTTCCAACATCTGAATTTATATTCCAACCCATCTCAGCAAGTTTCTCTAAACTTTCAGATAGACCGGGCTCAACTTCTTTCATATTTTGCCTATGCGATCTTTTATTTTCAACGCTGCTCTCAACACCAAAATTTCTCTCTATTCGGAAGTTCAATTCAAATTCCTTTTTATCAGTATTTGTTGGTTTCGCCTTCACTAGTGTATGAAATTCGAAAATTGCTGCTTCCGTCATATCATCTGCTTCTGTTGCTGTTTCAGCAGACTGATCATTCTTCTCGTATAAAATCAGATTCTCAAAGGCGGTAACAGTCGGTGCAACTTGTGTGTTTCGATCAGATGCTATTTTTGATTTGTCACTGTTTATCATCGTTATCAAATCCTTCTGCTGCCCGATGTTTTCTTCCCCATTGTTAACAGTATCGCTGTTCCCTTTTTCTCTCAGCTCTATATTTGCATAGGTTTTTGCTTTCTTAATTTCATCGCATGCATCGATCACATGGTGAATAACTTCATGTATAACAATAACGGGTGTAGTTTGATTGGTCTGTGTCTTTTCGATTTCTTTCGACGTGTGTTCATTATCTTTTACATTCAAACATAATTTTGGAGTTGAGAATTGCCGAGAAATGGTTGATAACGGCGAACTACATCGATCATTTAACTCTATACTCGAGAGAGTATCATAAACTTTTTGAAAAATTTCATTTACTAGACAGTAAATGATCACATACGTGTCATTTCCATTAAGTTCTGCGATAATTTCATTCGCTATATTGCTTATGTCATTTCGAAAATATTCACCGGTAGTTTCCAGCAATTCTAAAGTCGTGTCAGCGAATAGTTCCAACATATCAGATCCTTCGTTCGAACGAATTTCAACTTGTCCATTATCAAAACATATATCGTTATTTATAGTCTTGTTATCGTTAGAAAGCTCACACTTTTCACTGTCAGATAACGAATTGAACCAGATATAATTATCAATTTTATCGTCTACGCAGTCCTTTTTTCCCCATGGTTGTTGTTCGTTTTTGGGACTTTTCTCTTCGTTTGATTGCAAAAAGCAATTCTGCTCCAAGTTGTTATTGGGTTCAAATGTAAATGTTGATAATTTCGACGATTTGTCTATCATCGTTTTATCAACATTTTCGTGATCATTTTCTGAATTCATACATGGTGTCAAACTGTATATTAAACTCATATCGGACGGATCTAAACTATATTTCTTTGAGACTTTAAGTTCAGGAGAAGATAAAGCGATTAATCTTGTTTTCGTTGGCAGTATGTTTGAATCAATACAGCTTACTATTTCGGTAATCTGTTCCATAGAGCTTGTATCGATCGATTTCAAATTCGTTTTATCATTTCTATCTTTTTCTTTCATTTTTTCGTTAGAAGACGGAACATTCAATGAATTTACGTTATTTTTCATTTCCAATGATCTACGAACTTTAGATTTTCTTTTCTTGGTCAATTCATCTTGTGTTTTTTTTTCTTTAGAGTAAACCGAATTTGGAACTTGTTCAAGACCATTGTATTTCGTGTCACTCGAGCAATTTACTTGCTCACCAGTTAATATAACTGGAGGACAAGGACGGTAGTCGATTAACTTAGTTACTAACCGCTCTGCGATTATGTCACCTCGGACAATTTCTAAACGTGGTTCGTATTGATATAGTTCAGCAACTGGACAATGACGGTGTTTACTAATAATGCAGGTATCATTTTCAATCTTGTTCTCACATTTGTTTTTGCATTGACTGCAGAACCTGCTCGGTGAACCAAGATCTGCAACCATAGTGTCCCATAACACCACAATTGTATTTTAATATTTGCTCCTTTCGTTTATCTTCTTTCTCAGAAGATATTTATTATGATCACGGATGCTCACACCTGCGTATCTGAGAAATTTCTTGTATTCGCAACAGTTGACAAGATGAAAAGTATAATATCTTAAAATCTTTCAACTGTGACATCAAACAAATCCAACAAATTGGTCCGAGTATATCCCGAGACAAATTGATTTCTTAAAAATCGTGTCAGTCATTACCATACTCGAGTTTTGCACACAGCTTTTATAAATTACATTTACTATAATTCGTAATTCAAGGAAGAAATTATTATAATGATAACAGAATATTATTTATTAATGCGATGCAAGGTAGTTAACGTGCAATCTAGGACAAAAATTAAAAAAAGGGAAAGAATATGGAGGAAATAACACTTATACTCCTGTACCAAACATAAATATGCAAAATGTTTATGCGAATGTAAGTACATCCATGCAAGGTGCAAGCGTTAGTGATCATAAATAAAGGTGACAAATTGAGGTAGGGAAAAAATGTAATGATAAATTACAACACCTTCGTGCTTATGGAACAAGCCTTGCGATCGTTATCATTAATTATACGAAACTTCATTTAAAAATGCAATATTATGGAACACATAGAAGACAGGAGAAATAAGATTAAAAAAAAAAAAAAAAAAAATGTAAAAGTAACACGACACAAGACTCCCCATATATTATATCGAACATGCATACTGCACGTTTCTTCGATCATTTTCAAAATACCTCCGCCTCTATGAAAATGATCGATTTAAAGTGCATAGGCTCTGGGAACTAAAAATTATAAAAAATAGCTTACCGTCGCTCAATACAACTTCAGGTTGACTTGGTGCAGGCACTTGCTTCGTTTCTATCCGTAGTACTCGGGGTTCTGAAAGCAATTGAGACACGATGCATTGGTCGATTTATTTTTCAGTTCTGAGATAACAATAAAATATAAAAGACATATGAGAATTTGTTGTTACTTACCATCTCTGCTCTCTTCTTCTGTTTCCGAAGTTACAGATACCGGTGATTGAATTGGACTTTTGGCAGTGCTTGATTCGTGTGTTGCCCGACTAACATTGAATGATGACAATGCTTCCGATTCTGATTGCGATTCATCATCTGTAAAACAAGAAAAGATCAAACCAAGATTAAATTTACTCACTATGTAAATTTTCAATTGAGGGCAAATTTATATGCTATTTTGCTTACAGATATCTCCTTTTTGTTTGCGTTCAACTTCTCTTTTATACTGATCGAGTTCTTGATCAGTAACAGCATCGAAAGGATTTTTAGCATACGGTGTCTTGTAAACCATTGCGTTGTGTTGAAACCCTCTTTGAATGATACCTTTACTGGCTGCCCCTACCAACACTACTTGTTCTCCTGTTCCGCTAATAGTGGCATCCTTTCATAAGCGAATGTTCTCATCAATATATATTTTACCAAAAATATGATGTATAATTTAACAAGATAGTAAATTAATAAATTATTATAATTTTAATTTCGAATCATTACTTAAAAACGTGTCACATTACCTGCATTTTTTTGGCTTCTTCCCATGTAACTCCTTCTAATATGTGGGATTGTGGTCCAGCTGATATCTTATCTGCCCTACGGTAATCCTTTATCTAAACAAAAAAGCGCAGCTCCAAGGGTTTAATCAGTTTGCAAATACAAAATATTTATATATTATTTCATTGAAATATTTTAAGAAATGAACATAAACTGAATCAATACAATTTCATGTTACTTACCTGTTGTTGTAATTGTTTAAATTCCTTTGGATTGGTATTTTTCGGTACAAATTGAAGGGCACTGTCGATCTTCACCGGTGTACTGCTATGCGTCGGAGATCCGTCTGACACCCACTGCACACAAAACCAGAACGTTAGTCGACCCTCATCGATAATTCGACATCCAACACAGCATTATGAGATACCTATTTTCGCATTGTCTGCGTATGTTATGTGTGCCTGCTTTGCTGGTGATGTCGTCTCGTTATTATTTCAATCAATTTGCGTGCGTAACACATTATTAATGTTGCAACATTTTAGACTATTCATTTGCCAAATTCAAGTACAAATTTTTCGATTAATTTACCTACGATCTAATCTTCTTACAGCATTAAAAAAATTACGTCTACGTCTATTTACGCCTATATATACTACTGTCATTAACAGCGAATATTCTTCAAGTGTTTCATATCTACCTCCCTCTGATCTAGGGTCGATCGATCTGGTTTTGTAAATGCAGTGGGACGAAGAGTTGAATATCCATCCCTTCGACGACACGATTTTAACAGGCACACATTCATACACAGTTTCGAATGTGAATCAGTCAAATAATAATATCCATGCGCATCATATGATTATCTTAAATTCGATGCTCATACAACAGCGTTAAAATGCCATAAACTCGACAAAATGCTCGAGAATAAGGCTATTATTTGTTCATCGTATCGATCATTGAAACATAGATTCATAACACACTTCAATAAAATTTTTTCTATTTTTTTCTTCATTTTATACACGCTGCCATGCCATTGTAAAGTAAAGAGAAGGGTTCTATCTTTTTTTCGAAAAATTACCTATACACGATAAACAGTAGACATATATTTATTTATATATTAATAAGCTACAAGAGAGAGGCGCGATAAAGTCCCATTATAATTTTAGTCAATCCACCGAAAGATACACAATATTATAGCAACATTTATTTAGAACTACATTTTATATTAATCATAAGTAGATCGTTGGGAATTTATTAGATGTATTAAGTTGTATTCCCTTTACCCTCTCTCTTTTCTTTCTTTTCACATATATTTCTTCACAGTGTATTTTCTACTATATCATAAATTGGAATGTATCGAAGGTACGCAAATATCACTACAGAGATTATAAACAACGAACAAATGTAATATAATTGATCAGGAGGATTCAATGTTCAGAATAATCATGAACTTTTACTTTCAGTTACTTTCCATATGAGATCTTTTCTCTTTCGTCGTGTCTTAAATGTATGCAATAAAGTATATTGAAAGAGAATAATGGACAACATGAAATATGATTGATTTGTTTTCTTAACTCAAAGGAACTAAGCAATATTTTTGAAAACTTGTACGATCTCTTTTCTTACAATTAACGATGATAATTACGTTTCGACAAATAACTTTATAGAAGATTATAAATGTAACAACATGTGCATGTAAAATATCAATCTTAATATAAATGCAAATCTTGACATTGCTTTAATAGTACTTTTTTTTAATAATATTATGCAAGATCGTCTAATTCTTGCGCAAATTTCATCTTCCTTTCCATACACTGTTTTTTACTTTCTTCTATTATTATTTTTTTTTTATTTATCTTTTATTTTAGAAGCACGCCGTTACATCTATTCAGTTTTGTTCTCAAAAGTGATGACTTCTACCTTTGTAATTTTCTTCGGATCAGGAGTTCCTGTTTCAAGTATTTCGACCTTTTGGTATACATTGGGCGAATTTAACCAACGTGACCTATCCGTGCCTTTACGGCCACCTTTCCAGAGCCTATAAAAAAGTGGGAACGTAATAAGTTTTCTTCAATAATTGTGAAGCACCTTTATGTAACAAACATATTTACCCCTGTTTATAAAGTTCTTCTTCTTCGAGTAAATATCCCAAAGACGAGACTGCCGGTGGTACTTCTACATCGTTTCGAGGCCGCGGAGGTTCTCCTTTTACTAGTGGATTTCTGTATATATAGCCAGTTCGGAAACCCTGCGAATGACCCAATAACTTGTTAGCTATTACAGAATCAGTAATAAGCGAGAACGATGCAACGTTTCGGAATGAAAGAAAAAAACAGAAGGACTGAGGTAAAAACGACGGAAGGTCTATATACTTACTGCATTATCGAGCATTCGCATAAGTGCCTCAAATTCAGTTCCACCAATTCGCCAACGCTTTTCGAGTTTCTCAGCAAGAGCAGTGGTTTCGGTGATTTGAGCCGTTTGTTGCGGTGTAGGTGGTTTTCTCGAGGCTTCGAATATAGCTTTCTTAGACTCTTCGGAAATAAGATTTAAATTATCCAAACCAGCAGGCATTAGTTTTAACTGGGTCTCGCAAGCTAGGACCATATTGTAAACATTGAAGAAAGCTTCTTCGACAGTTTCTCCGCAGCAGAGAGCACCGCGATTCGTTAAAAGCATAACTTTATTCATCGGTCCAAGATTTCTTGCTATCTTTTCTTTTTCTTCTGGTTCAAAAAATCCACCTACATACTGGTGCGTGCTTACCTCTCCTATTACTATACTTTCTTGTCCAATTGGCAGTAATCCGCACTTTAATGACGAGATCTGAGGAAATATATAATTAACAGAGATGCAAAATGTAAAAACAGAATAAAATGTGCATTTCTTTACTCACAGCAGTAACGGACGGAGTGGTAATATGAACAATGCATTTTATATCAGGTCTAGCAGCGTGGATCGTTGAATGCAATTGAAACCCTGCCACATGAACACCAAAATTGGTTGTCCCCTGTTCCACGACCGTTCCTTGCATATCAACTTTAATCAAGCTTGAAGCAGTAACTTCGTGATACAACAGACCATACGGATTAACTAAAAAGTGTTCTTGATCTTGATTTAAACGTGCTGTAATTTGTCCACCAACACCTTGAGTCCAACCATAGAGATCAAGCAGTCTAAATACTGCTGCCAATTTGCAACGCAATAGTTTCTCTCCCTTTGCATAACCCATACTTTCGACACCGCGTATATCATTGATGGGTAATACACAATTAGTAGCTGTAGTAGAATTAGTTATATAAGTATTTGATAAAACACAATTGAATAATTGGTATTTAATGAACTTACTTTTAAAAACATTTGCATTAAACCGAGCACCTTGTGCACCCATCATATCAGATATTTGCTGTAATAGACCTGATGGTCCAGCACCATCTTTCATTTGTGTCTCAATAATGCGTTCTAATTCTTCGCGAAAAAGTCGAGAATTCATCATCATTTCAACTCTCTTCCTTCTTTCCATCTCCCTCATATCCTACACAAAAAAGTAATGGAAAATATAATTTAAAAATATTTCTTAGATATATAACACTGTTGTGCGATTTTTCATTCAAGTCACATATACCGTCTGATAGTGGACTATTTTATGTATACCTAGAAATCCCAAAGAGGTGGTTAAAAAGCGCAGTATGTATCGAAAACGTTACACGTAGCACAAAACGTAAGTACAAGATTCCACAAAAATTCTTTTATTCCTTAAAAATTTTTTTCGAAATCTTACCGCATCGATGTCTGCAGGCCGCATTTTACTCTTCTCTTCTTCTGTCAAACCGTCCATTACCCCATTCGTATGTGGTTCAGTCAACGGTTGTTGCTGACTTGTGTCTGCCATTTTTGCTAATTACTGTCCTTTCTTTTCCAAATTATATTCTTTTTCCTCGTCGTTTGTTTGTTTTTTTCGTATTTTTAATCACTGTCGCTATCACTATCACCGCCACTACCACTAGCTACGACACTACCACTGTCACTGCTACCGCCGCCGCCACCACCGCCACCTCCACCGCCGCCGCCACCACCGCCGCCACCTCCTCCGCCACCTCCACCTCCTTCCACCCCTGCCGTTGAATACCGACTAAAACAAAATGTTTTACATCATTATTAATAACTATTAATACGTTTTAATATATTTTTAAAAATTAAAAGGAAAAATAAGCTACTCGTTTCTCGATTAGATATAATTCTTATCTTTCTAGTTAAATAGCACTGATTTAACACTTTATCTTTCAGTATTCTTTTGATTCTAACATAAGGGGTATATCATACTTCGTTATCTATAGGAAAGATAATCTTCAGGCGTTTCTCTGCTCATTTCGAATGTAGAAACCAATGAACACAAGAAAAGCGACAGGAGACAGCAAACGATCAATAAACTTCCGAGTAACAGTCAAGTAGAGTAAGGTGCGTCGAACGCGTAGATGGTAGGGGAAAATTACAAGAATCCTTAGTGCGACTGAAATCGTAGTTTCCTTTTTTCAAATTCTTACTACGTTTATTTATATCACGTGTTTCCATCGTCTTCCCCTTTGGTCGTATCCTAACCCTCCTATCTTAACGCTATCTTTCATTTTATATTTTCAGTATCTCTTTTTGTTCAGTTTTTAAATATACTACGACAATAAATGTATCTACATCCTGCCATTCAACTATCAAAAATAAAATATTTAATCTCTTATATCCTAGATTATGTCCTCTTAATTTTTGCCGCCATCTTTATTTCTGATATTTCAAGTCTGTTTAATATAACACGTATGCTAAAAATAGATACTTCTTAAAACCATTAGAGCATAATTGCGACAAGAATAATACTTATAAGTGTCGTCAAACTTCGAAGAATATTTGGTTAATAAAAGAAATTTAATACGGACATATAGAATTAATACTGTTGAAGATTACATATTTAATGTGCTTTATTTTTTTTTTTTTTTATACTTATCCAACCAATGATTGCTCAGAAAACATAGAAAAATCTGAGCACTAAATAACACGAACTATTTCTACAATACGAATTTATATTACAATTATAAAGAACAGAAAAGGTTGCTTTGGTATATTATTATTTAAATTAGTTCGTACAGTAAAAAAATAAGTATATTTTGTATTGCACCTGTTCATCGTTAGATATGTCAAGCACCATACACTAGAGTATCGCTAATAACCTTGTTTAACGGCTCTTGATAATTCGGAAGCGTATGCTTAACCCAAATTCTCAACTTCCGCAAGTTCTACTCTAAACAGGCAAATTGCAGAGATCGTTCTACAAATTCTTTTACTGCTCATACGAAATATCTTTGCCACTGTGTCTAGAGCGATTTTCTATTCAATTGCTTTTTTACCGCTCATTTTATCGATTTCGTTCCAAACGTTATCGTACACACAATGGTGGAGGAAAGGATTTTATTTAACAATTTCCTCAGTTCTTTTTAATTTTAGTAAACGTAATTATAATTTATTATTTCTACATTTTTAAAAAATAATACTACCTATTTTAAAATATGAACAAAATTCTGTAGCTATATGCTACGTTGAAACAAATAAAAAGTACTGCAGTTGAAGTTATTGATCGAATAATGCACGTTGTTTAATATTAAAGTCACTGTATTATTTTATAAAAAGCAAATTGTTATATTGTTATACTAATATTTGAGATATATAATAATATAAATTTTATTTCTCATACGTTTAACAATAAAATTTACTTTCAAGATTAATCATAAACAGTATATATGATATAACAATAGCGATCACTATTATGAAGTTCTATCAATATTTATATTATTATATATTTTAAATATTAATATGATTATTCTCTTGTATTATATGTATCCTAACTTGGTTAATTTTTACATTAAATTTTATTGATTAGTAGGTGACAGATAAAAGATATAAATGTTTATCGAATTATTTTATATTATTTTATCTAAATATTTAATTAGTGGAAAGAAAAAACCTAAAAAGATTTCTTATTTTAAACAACTTCTTTATCTTACGTACGTACATAATTCATTATGACCAAGTAATGTCATTCCTTCAATTAACGTTCGTCAACGAACGCCAATTGAATTCTAGCCATTCACGGTTAATCGACATTACCTTGCTATCATTTATCTGTATCATGATGATATCAATTTTTCGCTTTCTCGTATATTTCATAAGAATAATTATTACATTTATACGTCTGTTTAAATATGTGTTTTTTGAGAAAAATATAAAAACTGGTCAAACAAATTACGAGACCTGTTAGTATTTCGTGGAAAAGAGCCAATTAGGATGAAAAACGTAGATAATGTATTGAACTATCAAGATAGTGAACTGAATGCGCGTATTGCGCGCGAGATACTTAATGCGACGCGTCCGCTGTTTCTCGACGCGATGATGTCATAACTTAAAACGTAAAGCTTACTATCGGTGCTCGTTGGGCGATACTACGTTTGCCCGGGCATAATGAAAGGCACGACCGTTGTAGTTTACGTCAATATAGTACATTCGTAGAACAGATCTTTTAACGAAATAACGAACCATTTGGTATTATATACATTTTACTTAAATTCGTTTTCCATTATTAATAATAACATTATTTTCAATGAAATAATATTTCGAATAGTATTACTGTTCAACAATATGCAATAAGATTCAGAGGAACAGCAAATTATAATTACGGGTAAATTCAAGTGAAATGCATTTAAATCAATCAGAAGTTGAAAAAAACTGAAGAGATAAATCAACACACTAGCAAACGCACAGGTGAGCGTGCCTACTATAGAATCGAAACTCGAAAGTAGCAAGTTTATTTCCAAGCGACGATAGATTGCGCGCGGGCGGTCTGGAGTTTGTAACAAAAAAAAAAAAAAGAGAACGTCAACGATCATGCAGCAACCTATTGGACCTACGTGTTAAATAATACTTTTCACGGTAAAATTGGTGATGATTTAAGATTTTTGTTTAAGATACTTGCCTACACGAGATTATCCGCGTTACATTGTTATTTTCACACCATTTACGAATTCGATCATAAGGACGTTGAGACGAACTCAGCGTATGGTTATTCGTGTGAATACGCCCAAATGACCACTACATGTATGTCAATTTAGTCCTCTACAAACAAACGCGAGCAATTTCGTGTACATAACCGTGCGCGCCCGCGACATTCAGAAGTAAATTTAATAGCATAAAAGAGAATCAACTTGTATACTGGTTACACCTTGTCGAGCTTTTTTGTCCTGACACTACTAGGCGGAGCAGTGTAACTAATTGATTAAATACACGTAGAGAATAACGAAAGGAAACTGAGTCTCGCCTGCTGTTCAAATAATGACACACTTATTTATTATTGTAGAGACAACCTCTATATAGAACACTAAAATAATAACTTTTAGATTCACGAAATAAAAACCTGAAATGAATATAGTTTTTAGTTTCATCTGAATGGTTCCCGCCGGTCATAGTTTACGCAATGCTGTGAAACATTATGTTAAATGAAAGTATGGAGTAGTAAATTGCAATCGCGTTTAAGGTTTAATTTTTCATTAAAACTGTATGTTTAACACGAATATAGAAATAAAAGAAGGTCAATGGTTTAACAATGCAAATGGCGATACAGCAATGGTGAGTAATGGGTTTCAATGGCGCAATTATGACAGCGAGTATCTTGACAGTAATTATCGACGTACTTTTACCAAATATTCTTAAACCGATGAGAAACACGACTAACGAAATTATGAGACAATGCGTTGTCGAAAAGTGTCTACAAATGTAGAAAAAAATAACCAAGATTGCCGCTCAATCGACTCGACTCGACTCTACACAACTCGGCACGGTACGACACACCCCTTACGCTACGTCATTCTTGTCAATTATTTCGAACCACGTTCTCTCGTACAGAGTGCTGGAACTTTCCAAGTGATTCGTATTTACAATGGTATTTTTTACTATTAGTTAGTGAAGTAGTGACTTACCTAGCGCAAAATCGGCAACTATCGTCAATGATCGATATATCCGTATTCGTTTGGGGAACTGTTCGACTCGCTGTTCGTATCACCGAGCGGTCGTTCCGTTCGGTGGACAGCTTCCCCGCCCCCGTCGCCGTCGATGCTCTTCCGGCGGCTGGCGAACCTTCCCCAAGCCTCCTCCTCCGCCTCCTAGTAGCTTCGCTCCTACTACCACCACTACTATTTCTACCACCACCACTTCCACTTCCACTTCCACCTCTATCTTCTGCTCACCACTTTCGTTACAACCACTTCGAGCTTTATATCTCCTTTTCTCCTTCTGTATTTACTTTTCCAACCAGCTCTACTTTTTAACCTATGTTTTTATAATTTATTTATATTATATAACATGTATTTATGTCAGTCAGAATACTCATACTTGGTCCTCTTTCGATTGTGTACAGAGGTCGATTCTGCTAAACGATGTATTAAAATTTGGTTATCAAGTGTGAATATTTCGTCTTCGTCTCTACACTGCTCCGCATTCCTGTCTTTTTCCTCCAACTAATTGTACAATGGGCACGCGGATCGTGCGCACAATACTGCTGCGCAACTGATCTGAAAGCGACCCAATGAGAAATCGCTTCTCGAAAATATACCGTTTGATTGGCTGCCTTTCAAGTTATAGTCCAATCAAAACGTTCGAGTTTTGTACAACCAATGAAATATTACGTACAATACGTATGTACCAAAAATCATCGAAAGTCGATATGTTACGATTAATCGATAATATTTTTTACTGCGGCAATATAAAATACTTTAAACAAGAAAAAGTAGAATCTTTGTCATTTATTAATAAATTGAAAATACAGATTGAAATATTGTCATTACAAGTTAATCTTAATATTTCTTTCCCTACATAATCCTATATAACAATAGTTATATCGAATAATATATCGTTTTACATCTTAATTTTAATGCTACATATACTTCTCATATATGTATGTGTTTATCCATTCATTTATCTATTCAATTCATTTCTCTTTCCTCACGTTCTATCAATGCAAATATACATATATATGTGTACACCTTTGATATACATCGTTCGATTTGGATTGCGTGCTTTGAAAAGTTTAAACAATGCGTTTCACAAAGAATATACCTACTACTACTAATAAGTTACTAATTTGAAGTAGCTGCAATAAAATAAAATGAAATTAATTTTATCAATGAATGTTTAATATGTTAATATTATTCATAATATTTAAATTATCGGTCATTAACATAGAATAGCTGGATTAAAGCGGTCCGAACATAAACAAATCGGCGGGCAGTAAACCGGGTTTCGTAGTAATATAACGGGCGATGTAGTAGTACCGTAGAACGGATCGCATGTCTTTAAAGGTACTATATTATACATATAGTCAGTTTATAGTTTAAGCTATACGAGCCTATAGTATTACTCCCCACTCAGAATGATAGTCAAGCCAAGTGTCACTGACCGTAGCTGGTCTGAGTATCGCTTGAGCGCTTATGTTCACCAAACGGTGGGCTAAATAATACTGACAAGGAATACTATTTAATTGATGATATAATTGTATAACTTTTTTAAAGAAAAATATTTAACAAAATGTTATTAACAAATAGTATAGAAGCTAGATCTCTTGTTGCTTATTGTATCTTTTTTTGTAACGAATCAGAAGCGGTTCATTTAAACAAACAGTACATACTTAGTTTTATTACATAATTCCAACATTAAACAAATTTGATTTTATATTTTTTTGATTTACATACTTTTTCACGTAGAACTACTCCTTTGGTAATTGTGTACCACGATGACTGGAACATTCTCATTCTGTATAAGCGATATTATTGCGTAGTTCAGAAAACATGATTTCCTACGTTGTTTGACGATCAACAAATTGATCATTTTAAACAGACAAACAAGCTTATCGACGATTACAGAAGTTTGAAGCTTGTTGATTGTGTTAAAAAGAAATAGATCTAGCTAATTAACAACTAAACTAATTGCAAGTGACATTTTTTATTAAATTTTTTTGTGAGATTTGTAGAGTACCCTGTCAAACCATATAAAAGAGTCTACATATATGATTCAACCATAAACTGAATAACATTCTTTGTGGGCTAGAAGGTTAAAGTACATCGAGAAACTTACAAATAAGATGTGATTTCACATCTAGATTTAACGAGAATTTCACATGCGATATTAAAATAGTAGGGAAACATCAATATATAATATAAAAGTCTTATGTTAAGCGATTTTAATACATTTTATATAATTCCAACAAGTAATAAATAATATCTTCATATGAGTAATAAATTCAATTATTGCAATCTTTTATTAACAGGAATGATGAACAACAAGTTGTAAAAATTTTATGAGACCTTCTGACTATTACTAGATGTAAATATCCTTAATTTATTCATTCCTTGTACCGAAGTAACATACGTTCGTTACAGCTCATTTCGTATGTTGTTTTTTTTTTCTGCTGTAACTTCTTATCAATTTTTCCAATGCTGTACATTATATGACACTTTTTTCTTATCTTAACTTAGCCTTAGAATGTACTAGCAATGTGTGACAGTAAACGACTGGAACATCCCGTGTATAATATGTATGTATACGCAATGTTTTATATTCTACAACAAAAACATAGAAAAATAACAATGTATTTGACCTTGATTTAAGAAACATAACCATATAAGTAATAATTGTTATGCCTTTGAAATTTCTTTGGATAAACCCAATATGAATTTGGATGAAATGGACAAAGATTTCTTCCTATTATTCCTGTTACATAAGAACCTGTTTGAAACATGTTTATGTGTTGTATATAGGAACAAGTGGTAACAGATACGTAGGCACAGTGTTACAATCGAGTCAAAGATACAGTCTTTCATCTGCTGTCCGATCAACAACATACTGATTTATGTTCCTTTTCTTTCATTTGAACATCGTATATACGCAGTGTCAAGCTGGAATTTTCGTGAATATCATCGAAATTAAATTGTTATTAAAAAGTGTTTTAGAGTTTTATAAAATAAGTATTAAACCAAATATGAATTTATTTACATCTTCCATTAAGCAGGTATGTATGTACGTGTATGTTTCTAAGAGATTTGTGCATCTATCGTGCTTTCCTAATAATAACCAAGTAATTTTTAACTAACAATTTTAATAATATCAATATAGAACGAGAGAAAGAAGTAATTTCAATGACGTGGCATGTAAAAATTTGAAATTTAATAAAATTAAAAAAAAAAATATCTGTTACTTAATGAGAACTTGTCTATTCTATTCTAATGTATTATTAAAAATGTTTATTTGCTTAAACTGCACAGCCTAACTATTATTGTACAATTCTTCTTGTATTTTTCTTTTTTTATAATAATATAATTTTCATTTGTTGATATTCCTAATGCTTTCTTATTTTGTTATATTTTACATTTTTTAGAACAATGTGATTTTAACGTTACAAATCGAATTCTCGAATCGATATTTATTTTAATCAAATACCTTTTTTTTTTTTTAAAGAGATATACTTTATAGTAGTTTGGAAATGTAATTTCAAATATTCGTATCGTAATATATACACCCTTGGACAAAAAGATAGCACATGTGTGCTATCATTAATTTCTCATAGATAGAGTCCGAATTTCCCAAGTTTGACGAATGGCATATAAACAGTACCTTGTAGTAATAAGGTATATGAGCTTGAAACTGTATCTTCGCTATTCCTCTTGTATTTATCAACAATGATTGTGAAATCCGGTCGGCGAAATGATAGCACACTTTCAAAAGTTGTAGTGTTTATTATCTACTAAATTGTACAAAAATAAAAAACCTTTTAAAATTTAATAATGTGTGGATCCTCCCTTATTCTCCACCACCTCCAGCATTCGTTTCGGCAAAGAACGATATAGTTTTCTAATATAATCCAGCGATATATTTCTCCATTCCTCTTCAAGGCACTTTTTTAACTGATTAATACTTTCAAATTGCCTATTTTCTCTATAAACGGCATTGCTTAATTTACTCCAACAGTTTTCGATTATGTTTAAATCGGGGGAGCATGCAGGCCAGTCCAAAACTGCAATATTTTCTGTTGAAAATTATTCTTTCACAACCTTAGCGGTGTGAACTGCAGCATTATCTTGCTGAAAAATAAAATCTTGTCTCGCAATATGTGTTGCGTACTTTGCAATTTGATTTTGTATCAAATTACGATAGGTTATAGCATTCATCTTGCTGCGAATTGATATTAAATCAGTCTTTCCGTTATACCCAATACCTGCCCAAAGCATAATGCTACCTCCACCCATTTGACGCCGTATTTGTGACAATTTTTTTTTTCTTACATCATGATAGTAAAAATTGAATCCATCTGGGCCATCTAAATAAAATCTTTTTTCATCTGTAAATATAACTTTCCTCCACTTCTTGTTCCACCGTATATGTTCTTTTGCAAAATATAATCGATGCTCCTTGTGAATCTGCTTTAGAGCTGGTCTTCGTTTTAATTTCATCCGCTTTATGTGTGCGGATTGTTGTAGTACACGTCTGACATTCCGAGGATTAGTTTTTACGCCAACTTTTTCTGCAATTTCACGTGACGTGAGAAGCGAATTTGACGCGGCACGTAAAATTGCACGTTTTTCACGAGTACTAATCGCGGAAGGTCTCCCACTGCTTTTTTTTGTTCCATAATTATTTACATCTTTCAGTAAATTATAAATGACTTTCCGACTTCTACTGAGAACTTTTGCAATTTTAGAAATAGTAAAGTTTTCTTTCTTTAATTTCAAAACTGTTTGAATCTCTTCACTATTTAGCTGTTTTCCACGTCCCATTGTTTGAATCGAAATTTGTAAGGTTTCTAATGAAATTCTTCTACTTTTCACTACGTCTACACCACTCAGAATACACAGAAATACTAAGGAATGGAAACAAAATGCTTGGTGTGCTATCATTTCGCCGACCGGATTTCACAATCATTGTTGATAAATACAAGAGAAATAGCGAAGATACAGTTTCAAGCTCATATACCTTATTACTACAAGGTACTGTTTATATGCCATTCGTCAAACTTGGGAAATTCGGACTCTATCTATGAGAAATTAATGATAGCACACATGTGCTATCTTTTTGTCCAAGGGTGTATACATATTCAAAATTAAAACAGGTTCGATGAAATCAATTTTCAGATATCACGAAAAATGTATAACAATAGGCATCTGACCACTTGTATAACACAATTACATCACTGTCCTGGCCCTTTAACTCAATTTACAGAAGAAGAACTTTTGATGAAAGAAAGTGGTAAGATTATTGTTATTATCGAATATTCTGCCCATTTAATATAATCATAGGTATCATATGCTTCTTCATCTTTTACTTGATTAATTGTCTTCTAATAAATTATGCTCCTTAAATATCTACTTACGAAATATAATTTTTGCAAAATTTCTTAGTTGCTAAGCTGGCTAAAGAGGAAATTGCTCCGCTTGTGCGAAAAATGGAAAAAGAGGGAAAAATAGACGATGCTGTAGTACGAACACTTTTCGAAAATGGTGTAAGTTTTTTATCTATCTCTGTAGTAAATTAATATATATATATATATATATATATTAATTTTCAAATCAACTACTATCAATTAATAATTAATCCGAGACATTTATGCTATCAAACTTTTATTCGCATTTTTTACTAACATATAATATAACACACATTTAATCAATCTGTTGATAGTTAATGGGCATCGAAGTAGCGGAGAAATACAGTGGTTCTGGGTGTAATTTCATGACAACGGTTTTAACCGTTGAAGAAGTTGGCAAAGTTTGTGGAGCTGTGGCAGCTCTGGTCGATATTCACAATACTTTAGTGAACTCGTTAGTTGCGAAAGTCGGCACGGAAGAACAGAAAGCAAAATATTTGCCGAGATTAGCACAAGAATACGTAAGAAAACAAATTAGATAAAGTAGTTATATAACAAAGGGCAATAAATTGATAGCATCTTATAAATAATTTCAAACAACAAAAATGTTTTTCATCTTTTACGTTTTCTAGGCGGGAAGTTTTTGTCTTACGGAGCCTGGTTCAGGATCAGATGCCTTTTCTTTGAAAACTGAAGCAAAAAAGGATGGACCTGATTATGTTATAAACGGAACAAAAATGTGGATTTCAAATTCCGATATTGCGGGTTTGTTCCTTGTTTTCGCAAATGCAAATCCTTCTGCCGTAAGTTTAATATTCTTATTCTATTAAATTACGTTTGTAATTTAGAATCGTGAACGCAGAAGAAGAAAGAATAGAAGAAAAGAAGCAATACAGACTCAACTCATATTGTTTGATCCTGCGATAAAAATTATCGTTTTGATTGATACTTATTAAAATTGCATATAGCGTTTAACGCTGTTTACCAGTTTTTAATAAATTGAATCAGACTATGGTATATTTCATGCTATCTTTATTTTCTCAGATTTTTGTCAAATGCATTGGTCCAAATGCTCGAACCTTCAACTTTGACCTCTGACCGATTTTACGAGTTTATTACAGAATCTTCTATCACAATCACTTATTTTTAAAAATGCGATTAAATTAAATTATAATTGTGAGGAAATAAGCAATATTATCAGGTAATAATAAAAAATCTTTTAAATAGGGATACCGTGGCATTACAACATTTTTTGTAGAACGAGGTACGCCTGGATTAACAATTGCCAAACCTGAAGATAAGCTAGGAATTAAAGCATCTGGTACATGTATGATTCACTTCGACAACGTCAGAGTAAATAAAATGATTTTTTGAATTTAAAAGTGGTTCGAATATTACTCGTGGATGCTCATTTTTTTTATATTTGGTTCTCTCCTGAATTAAGGTTCCTGAGGAAAATATCTTGGGAGAACTTGGACAAGGCTACAAATACGCTGCAAAATTTTTAAATGAAGGACGAATTGGTATTGGAGCTCAAATGATTGGTATAGCACAAGGCTGCTTCGATGCTACCATACCATACACATTAGAAAGGAAACAATTTGGAAAAGACATATTCTCATTTCAAGTATAAGATAGATAAATTATTTCTAATATAATGAATATCAAAGCTAAGACTCAGATTGTATAATTTTTGTGTGTAGTCTATGCAACATCAAATTGCTCAAGTGGCCACTGAACTTGAATGTGCCAGGTTACTGGTTTACAATGCGGCTAGATTAGTCGATGCCAAAGCAGATGTAATAAAAGAGGCTGCCATGGCAAAATTGGTTGCGTCTGGTAATTAATGTTCTCTTTCTAGTTTTTTAACGGCAATCGTAAAATATTAAAATATTGACCGTAAAATTTATTATATATTTTTTTTAAATACAGAAACGGCTTTACGTGTTACCGCAAAATGCATCGACTTTATGGGTGGAGTAGGATTCACAACAGATTTTCCTCAAGAAAAATATTTTAGAGATTCGAAAATTGGGACTATTTACGAAGGAACTAGTAATATGCAATTATCAACCATAGCCAAATGCATTCGTCAACAATATTCGTGAAAATATGTAGTTATATTCGTCTCCTAAATCAAAATTTTATACTTTATTTTTTATAATTATAATAGATATTTTTTACAATTATCTTCTTTTGTATTCCATTAATAATAATAAATATTTTATTAATAAATTTATACTACTTTAATTAAAACTAACTCCAATTGAATTCATTTCGGATCATGAGGTAATTTAAATCCGACGAGATCTGCGGTTTCTTTGATACTTCGTTCTCCTTTACCAGCATATCGGATTTGAATTTCTTTACATACTCGTTGAGAGTTTAGATAACAAAGATATGTTTCTGCTAAATTTTTTAGCTCTTCTCGTGCTTTGCACAAAACTTCAGACGTTTCTCGATGGGATCGTGCTTGCTCCAAAATGTATTGCGTCATAATATTATTTTCTGATTTTTGTCGAGATGATGTTCGTCGAATTTCTTGTATAAGTGTGTGAAGCAACTTGATATTAGGTTTCATCTTGCTTATTACCTATAACAGACAGAAATAGTTATTTGTTAACAAATATTAATATCTGTTTAAAATTTTTAATCTGTTTAATTTACTTTTAACATTTTCTTGCATCATAATGATATTAATTTATACAATTTTATAAAATCTTATGAAATAAATGTAATAATTACTTTACTACTTAAATTGTTTTGCACATGATATATCAATACACACACAGATATAACTTAAATTAGCAACATTAAAAAATATCAGAGTTACTTAATAATACATTTAAAAGATATAATTACAATTCTTAGCATCTATTTCCTTAGTTTGCTTAGCAGTCAAATAATCAATATCTATATCTTGATAGCAAGGCTTTTCTCGTATACTCCAAAAACTTTCAGGAATTCCATTAATATTTTGTTCAAGAAATGTATGAATACTTAAGTCATTGAATACTTCTTCATATATGAAATCATTTCGTAAAGCAATTTCTGTAACGTAAGGTCGAATACGAAACACATAATCAATAGGACTGGACTTATTTGTTTTTCTCAAGTCATCAGCAACTATTGAAAAACTATTTGTCAAGAGGATGCACTTATTTAAGTTTTTACACCAATTTGCATAAAGGAAATTGTTGATTAAATGTACTGAACAATGTGGCATATATACCAATGTAACATTATCACCTATAATGCGTTTGCATTCTTCATTAATTGTTATAACATTAAAATCAAGCTGTTTCAGAAACTTGATTTCTTCAGAAGAAAAAACTGGGTCATATACATAAATTTGAGGGTTATAATGTTTTTTCAAAGATAAGAGTAATGCCAATTGATATTTAGAGGATCTATGAGTAGAAAAATGACCCAAACCATAGCACAATATATCACAAATGCCACTGCTATTTAAAGCAGTTAAAGAATCTTTTAAATAATGAAAAACATTGTCAGCAAACGATGAATTTTTTACTTCAACTTCAGCCTCTAGTAGCTTTCTGAAAATTATTATAAAATTGTTGTTAAAAAAGTTTGTATACA
The DNA here is from genome assembly GCA_905333015.3 of Bombus campestris. Classification (NCBI taxonomy): domain Eukaryota; kingdom Metazoa; phylum Arthropoda; class Insecta; order Hymenoptera; family Apidae; genus Bombus; species Bombus campestris. The sequence continues at coordinate 11,507,347 of HG995135.1, forward strand.
CACCTTCGAGAAATGTATGTAAAACTTCGCGTGTGTAAAAGATCCTTACCCAAACAGTGTTTCGTAATTAATGTTCAGATTACCATCATCGTCATCGTTAGTGGTTAAAATTGTGCTCGTATGGCATATATTTCGAACATGAGGTATACGTTTCTTTCGACGAGTTACGAGTTTAAATTCCCCACTGTCTCGCATTTTATATGTGTATACATACATATATGTTCATAGTTACAAAACAGCCGATGATTTGTTTTTATACTTGATCATTTTATTGCTTACCTAAAAGATTCACCTATTTTATTGCTTGAAATTGCCATAAAAGCTGTTTCACAACATTATCACAATTTCGTAGTTTAAGGCAGGTGAAAATATCCAATAAAAACAAGAAGTTATATTAATTAAAAATAATAAATGATAAAAATGATAAGTTTCAGAATTTCTTTCGACAGATAACCCTATATGCTACTTATATTACATAGATGGCGTCACTTTATTATTGGATGGAGCGAATTTTGCATTATCAATAACCATAATCAGCTATAACATTTTTAAAATATATATAAAATTTTGACCCGATATTGCTAAAGCATAGATCCTTTACTTTTGCCTTTTTTATTGCTTTATCTAAATATCAATGTTTGTGTTAATGTCAGAAATTTTTCAATTAGAAAAATTTGTTTAGATAACTCATAATTTTTAGAAATTTGAAAATCTGAAAATAAATAGTTTGTCAGATAACAAAATACCTCTAGAAGGTTCAATAATTAAAAATGCTCGCTTTACTATTACATACTGGTTTCCAAAAAGATTTAAGTACATCATATAATATATACATATAATACTATGCTTACATATTATACATAGTTATAAAGATTTACGTCTGCAATTAAAATACATCTTATCAAAAATAAGCAAGTGTTTGTATATTTTTGAAAGATAGTGTATGCACAATGATAAATTAACAATTTATGGCAATATACCATTTCGTGTATACTGCATCATAGTGGTATATGACATTTACTCACGAATTTCGACAGCAAAATTATGTGCTGCAGTTTCGCTTATCAATTTCGAATTTAATGAATAATTTCCCTTTCATTCAGAGCCAAGCATCTAATCAAACTTTCAATAACATATAGATTTCCACGATAAACAAATTATGAAATCTCACGGTCATCTTATACGATTAAACTAATAATATTATAGTGAAATTTTACACATCACAGTGATGTTCAAATTTAAACTTTTATGAAGGAATTTGGAATGAGGTAGAAAACTTGAGAAAATGTGTACGAATCTATCTTTTATGGAAGCTTACACCAGCTTACATGGGATCAAATAACAACTATGATAGAAAGGCGACTGAATAATATGAATATCAAAATTAAAAAAATGATTCAATGATACAGTGGATATAAAAGTAATTAATTATGTTGTACATAATGGAAGAATCATATCCTTATAAACACAATTGAAAGCATGGAACTTAACCAAAGATTTCTTCTACTCACTAAATATTATATTGAGTGCTACACTTTAGATATGTTATATATTATTGTATATATATAAATGTATAAAAACCAGGAATTTAATTATAATGTTAAATATTCCGATTTTTGGATGTAATCTAAAATTCTGAATGAAATAGTAATTATTTCAAAGTTCTAAATAATTTCTTAATGATCTTTCATTTTACTTCGCTTTTTTTATAAATATTTATATTTCGATACCAAAATCACATTGTTATACAAAATCCTTTTAATTTGTTGACTTTGTAAAAGTTGATAGCTAACAATGACAATTGCTAACAATTAATACATATACATATTATGTAATTCTAGAACTCAACGCTTTTAATCATAGAGGGCACAAGAAAAGCTCTGATTTTTTGCACGATCGGTACTTCAGTATGGGACACAAAGTCTTGTAAAGTGATAAGTCTATCCTATACCTTGTCTGTGGTATAGCGTATGACGAATGTATTGCTCCTTGATGACAAATTGATCGAACGATTAGCCGATCTTAAGGATGGCTAGAGCAAGCAATTAAACGAGTGTGCAGCCACAGTTATGATCGATCGGTATAAATCGACACGGATATATAAGGAATCCATCGTAATGTATTCGTGCCGATCAATTTTTACCAACAGCGTTTTAATACAGTGCGTTATAGGAGAAGAAACGCGATACGTAAAGGTAAAAAAAAGCTATCGGACTGATCACGTCCAACAAACCAACAACGAATATGCGCACCGTAATAGAGGGAGAATGGTGAAAAACATTCTTTTTCGTTAATTTTTCTATTAATAACATAGAACTACAAGAAAATTAAATCTTACCAATACAGCTGTTCTTTTTTTCATTGCATATTTATAACTAAATTATCTACTATGTGTTGCCATATTTGTTGGATATATTAACGACTCTATATAACGGTACTAAAATAACTTCATCCGCCATTTAAGTAGGACTTTTCAACTTATTTGCAGTATTAATGAAATTTTTATTCGATTATTATTTAAAAGTTGTTTATTTATTATTCATTGAATCATTCTAAATGTTGGCAACGATACGATTATAAATATATTAAAAATTTTATTTCTCTCTTGAAGACATCTTAGAGAGAAATCTTCAGAATCTAAACATTTAGTAACTTATAAACACCAAATATAAGTTACCTTTATTTGAATCAGTGAAGTTCATGTTATAAAAAGTTAACAATAGTGAGATAATTTTATTATTTTCTTTTATCATGGTATGTGTTGCCTTATTGACTTTTTATTTAATGATTCAGGCGCAAGCGGGCCATACAATATCTACGGGAGACATTTTTTTTAAAGATGCCTTCAAATATAGAAATGAATAAATGGGCTACAAAATTGACAATCATCTTTCAGCTGACTATCTGGAGTATAATTGGATTCATATTTCTACAAAAAGGTGTAATTTCGCTATGTGAAAAGACGAAAGCACGAAATGATACAATTAACATGCAGGTTCGATATTCTAATCGATTATAAAAATATACAATGCTATATTTTATACCAAATAATTTGATTATTAATGTTTTGATAAATATTACTTTTATAAATAAACACGCAATTATCTTTTTTAATTGAAGTAAATACTTAATAGCATTTTTAGTTAATATTAAGTTAAAATTGATTTTTAGTTAATATTTGAATGATAATCAATCGCATTTCCAATGATAGAAAATTATCGAACTATGTCATATATAAAAAAATGTGCACGTTTTAATATCTGATTACATTAGTATACACATATCATTTATATTTCTTGAGATTTTGTACATATTTTTAAATAAGAGAACAAACTGAGGAAACATTCGAGGATACTATTTTCACAGGAAAAATTCTCGAGATGGAACAAAGGTGAATTGTTTCGAGAATCGAATGTTACAGAAAATCGTTTTAAAATTATAAAATTTCAAATCGGAACTCAGCGGGAAGACATCACTGTTGATCATTCTGGTGATACTACATCAAATGAACAGTGGCCCCGCGAATTATTTACTTCCGACAAAACGGATAGTATCGGCAGCGGAATATCTAGAACGATATCAACAATCAAAAGACGTATGACGATTCATCGTAAACAAGATGCTAAAAACGTACATTCGACTCAAACTTCGACTATTTATTCAAACAACAGAAATGAAGTAGAGAAAGTAAATCACAGAGTGAACATTATTTTATCACTTACTTCCAATAAAAATTCTTACGAGACAGAAGACACTGTAATAAATAATAGCACGCCAAGCGCCTCGTTTGAATCGAAAGACTTTGATACGACTAATTTGATCAAATTTACTGAAAGAAATATCTTCGAGCATGAACATAATAAAATATTCGACGAAAGTATAGGAAAGAACAAGAATGAAACAAAATCGCGACGCCGCCCGGTAAATCGAGTCGGGACGGCTATTGCTATAATCATGCTTGTGATCGGCGTTATTATGTTACTTATAGGACCGCTTATAGTTATTATTCGTACTTTTAATAATAGAAGGCGAAACAGACAGATGTTAAAATCAAGGTGTTATAATGATCAACCACCAACTTACGAAGAAGCGACACTAATGGATGAAACACCGAGATACTCGACACTCCAGCTGGACGCAACCATCGATTCCTTTTCTCCTTAATTCCTTATATTCGTTGTTTCATTTTCTTCTTTTTTAATTCGCTCTTCATGCATCTCCGCTCGAAAGTCTCAAGACAATTATATTTTCTTTAAAATTAGAAAATATTAAATAATTGTTAAAAGATATAAAGAAATAATTTAAACGTATAGTTTATAGGACAAAGAAAGTAATTTATGCATAAAGTGTTACAGTATTAACAAGCTTTAAAAATGCATATAATCTACGCTAAATACTGAAGTTTTGTTAAAAACGTATAAATATATGTCCTAAGAGCTTTGAGCGGAAGTGTATATTATATTTTCCATCAAGTCCGTTCTCCATTTCTATGTTTTTCATCTTCAGGATTTTTCATTATCCGTTTTATTTTATTGCCTCAAAAGGCGGTAAAAGTCTTTAATCTAAGCGTAAACAAATAATTTTATCTTGTAATTTGTATTTAATTGAAAACTATATATATACATACATACATACATATATATATGTATGTACGACATAATTTTTAATATGTACACGCAATATTATTTTTTCCTCCTTCCCATAATATCATTTTTCTTGATTTCAGCCAATGATTATTGATTAACTATATTTATTTTGAATACATTAATATCTGAAACTTTTCTTAAAACATACAATCAAGTAAATCAAAAAGGCAAAACGAAACGGAACGGAACAGAACGGAATGAAATGGGTCAAGACAGAAAATTGTCTGTAAATATGACAGAACGGAACGAAATGGAATGAAACGATTTAGTAATTCGAACCAAGATGGTACTGGAAAGTACGATGATATGGTAAGCTTTTGATATTTATTTGTTGTAAACTTGTAAGAGGCGTTACATTTTTTGCGTTCTTAATTTATCTTCTTAATTTTCATTGGATTTCATATCATTATATTTCTACGCTTTCTAACGGCAACTATTTTGGCAATTTGTAAGTGATAGGATGAGTGACAGTGCAAAGTTGAAATACTTCATAGTACATTCACGATTAACTTTTCCTTCTTGAATTAAATCTAGCGAAAGTAAAATTTAATTTTAAATTTAATTGTAAATGAGATATTTGCAATTACAAATATAATGAGCGATAAGTAAATTGCGATATAAATATTTCGATTTGTATAAATCAATCGAATACAGGTTATGTGACTAAGATAAAATAGTTTCCTGAAACTGTTCATGAAACGTTTATCGTTTCGTTCACACATTTTGGAATATTTACAGTGTCGACAACAGCGATTATATGAGAAATGGAGATTTTTTACCGACACGACTGCAAGCACAACAGGATGCTGTTAATTTGGTTTGTCATTCAAAAACACGCTCGAATCCTGAAAACAATGTTGGCTTGATAACACTAGCTAAGTATGTTAAATCATATCCTATATACCAGTGGTAGAAAATATTTGTTATTTTTTCATTTAAACTTTATTCTTCTAAACAGTGTTGAAGTGTTAGCTACACTTACTAGCGATGTGGGCAGGATTTTATCAAAACTCCATCAAGTCCAACCAAATGGTAATCTATGTCTAATAACAGGAATCCGAATTGCACATGTAAGTATATTAATTATTCTTATGTTCTGTTATACAAAATTTATAATTATAATGTCTATGAACAAAAATAAATCAACAGTTGGCACTGAAACATCGTCAAGGTAAAAATCATAAAATGCGTATTGTGGCCTTCATTGGTAGTCCCATAGAAATTGATGAGAAAGAACTTGTGAAATTAGCAAAAAGATTAAAAAAGGAAAAAGTTAATGTGGATGTGATTAGTTTTGGTGAAGAAAGCATTAATAATGAAGTGCTGACAGCTTTCATCAATGCTCTGAATGGAAAGGATGGAACAGGGAGCCATTTGGTCACAGTTCCACCTGGGCCACATTTGTCTGACGCATTGATTTCTTCTCCTATAATTCAAGGAGAAGATGGAATGGGTGGCACAGGCATGGGAGGATCTGCTTATGAGTTTGGTGTTGATCCAAATGAAGATCCAGAATTGGCATTGGTTTGTTATTTTGCAATTGTGCTCCTTAATAAAACTCCCACTCTTTGCTTTATTTACCATCTTTATCCTATATGTATAGGCATTGCGCGTTTCAATGGAAGAACAACGGCAGCGTCAAGAGGATGAAGCGCGACGCGCACAAGCTAATGAAGCAGCCACAAATAAACCGCCAGAAACGATTAAAGAAGTACATAACGAAGAGGCAATGTTAAAGCGCGCACTCGCTATGTCACTCGAGGGTGCAGAAACTTCGTCTTCAACTGCTGACAATACTGCTACTCCTGCTAACATAAATGCACCGGATTTTGCACGTATGACCGAAGAGGAACAAATTGCTTTTGCAATGCAAATGTCTATGCAAGATCAACGTACGAAAATTATCCTTATATAACTATTTACATCTACGTACACGTGTGTACACGTTATTATTATCTATTTTGTTTTATAGAAGAACTTGAATCTCTCAAAGAGGAAGCAATGGAAGTTGAAGAGGATTATGCTGCTGTTATGTCTGATCCAGCATTTTTACAATCAGTTTTGGAAAATTTACCAGGTGTTGATCCTCATTCGGAAGCCGTCCGCCAAGCCGTTGGGTCTCTTCAACAGAACAAAGATAAAGATAAAGAAAAAGAGAAAGAGAAGGACAAAGACAAAGACAAGGATAAAAAATAAAAAAATTATGCTCATTATCCTACATCATTACAAATACCCTTACTTTATATTAATTGCTGTTCGAATGTGAATATCTACATATATACCAAATATAAGTTTCAGATTTTCCAGAAGTTTATTTAACATTTTTTATACCTTATACTAAACATTTTTATAGCTTTGTCAAATGATATTTTTTTCTTAATTTTCCCTTCCCTACATCTTTCCTTTACATATTTGTACAATGGCCAAGAGACTTTGAAATCACGGTCATTTGAAACCGCTGAAAAAAAAGCAATGAACTATCAAAATGGCGCCACGTAGAAAAAGTATTGGCTCTCTACGTGTTCCACTAACTAACAATTTAAACAAGGAAAATAATTATTTGCGTTCGTTAAATGATTTTCAAGCACGAGTTCGCAGACGAGAAAGTATTCGAAATTATAAAAATGTAGCTGTGAGTAAATATTCGATTATCTATAAAATTTTATTATTTACTATACGTTGTGTCTTATAATATTTTTTATTTTATCAAGATTTTATTATTAAAAAGTAGAAATTGCTTTCATTCATATTAATGTCTTGAAACAGGCTATATTCTTGACATTTGTTAAGTATTATTTTAAAATTGTTAATTATCATTGAGAAAGCATAGGTTATGTTTGACATTTGAAAGAGCCGTTAAAGGACTAAATGTATATGTATAAAATCTAAATTAAAATAAGATATGTATTCAATTTTCTACATAGTAAATTTTTTAAAGATATATTTAAATATTTAATTATAGCATTTTCAATAAATAGAATTCTTTCAATTATATACATTACTTATTTATTTGTTTTCGAAAGTATTTAATACAAATACAAATAATTTATATTTCTCTTGTTAACAAAAAAAATGTTGCAGTTTTAAAATTATAGTCGTTCATAATTAGCAATTGTCATGTTAAATAATCTATAACGTGCATTTTAATTTCAGTGTAATTGCTATTTTAAATGTTGCCTTGTAATAAGGTTAACGAATAGAGAAATTTTGAAAACTGATCTTTTGTTTCATGTCTTGTATAATAATTTATTGAGATTAGAATTTTTTAAAGATACGTAGATAATATTTAATATTAGTATTCTTGACTATCATGTAGTAGTATTTCTATATTCTTATGTGTACATAAATAAAAAAGATAATTTACGAAATAAAGTAACATCAAGAAATTGTTAAACATTTAATTCATTATTATGAATTAAAGCTTTTCAAAATATTTACTGCAAGTTCCTTTGAAATAGCTCGTACACATAAAAAGTCCTATATGATATACATTGCATTCATCTTTTCTTACAGTTAATTGACTTGGTTTCTTCTGGAAAATATAAGCTATATTATAAATGTTTTCTGTTTAATCCGTGTTCTTTTCACGAGGCATAACGATTTTAATAATAACAATCATTATAAAAATATAATGTTTTCTATTTTAGGAATATGATTTGGAGCAAAAAATTAAATTGGAAACTAAAATAAAAGAAGGCTCATCCAGATTGTTGGCTGCTGCACGGCATCCTGCACAAAGTTTGGAGGCAGCACGTGCTTTATTTACTTCTAACAAACGAATGTCCGCCTATATGGTTGAGTTAGAACATAGAGGAAAAGATGCATCGTTGAAAACAAGGTACTGGTCTATTTATAAAAATATGTTGTAAATAGGAATGCACGGAAATACATATAATACTATTTAACTTTGTATATTTCAACAGTTTGGATAGCAAGGGCAAATTATCTATCTCGGATCTTAGATTTCCTTTGATGTGGAGAGATTCTGATTATTTTAAAAACCGTGGAGATTATCGAAGATTCGCGATTTTTTGTATAGTTCGAATTGGTGCAGAAGTTCAGGATACGAGTTTACTTTTTCCAATCGATAGAAAGCAAACGGATATTAGTTTTCCTGACGTTTTATTATTCAGTAACGTGTCAGCCGAATTCGAATTATCTTTAGAAGTCTATAGTCATATTTTGCAAGAAGATCTTAGTATTGCCAGCACTCCGAGAAAGATCAGAAGAACTATTCATTCTTCAATTTCGAAAACAGTAGGTCGAAAGTTTGCGGCTGCTCTACGAAATGAAAATGAGTCTAATAAAGCACCGCAGTTTGAGTTGCTGGCTTACGCAAAGATGACTCTTAACGATACTGATGAGAATATACGTTCACATGATCTAATATTAAACAATTTTGGTAGTAAAGCTAGTGCATTGCCGCTTTTCGGACATTTTTGCTGTCGTTTAGCTGTTCAACCGTATTACATCGATAAGGAAGTTTGTGCTGGATTCGCAATTATAAATAATCGACGATGCTGGATACGATTACGAAGTTTCCAAATTGAAGTTTGGAAATCGAAGAAATGTTTGGAAAAATTGGAAAAACCTACGTATACGATTTGTGTAAACAAGGTAAAATGAAACTTTGGATTATATTTTTTTAAATTTTCTGTCGATATTGAATATGATTATAATATTGTTATATTTCAGGAAACTATTGTCCGCCGATCGAAATCAACGAAAAATCAATTACGTATAATCAATCACCTAAATGGTAACGAGATACGTGATGTTATAGAATTATATTCAAACGAAGATGTTCAAGAATGGTTTGAAAAATTGGAAACATGCATTAAAGAATATGTCAGATGGAAACATGCAGCGATAACAGTTCAACAAATTCCACATTCCGATTATTCGAATGAAAATATAAATCTAATGAATAATTTTAATGGAAGGAACAAACGACACCGATCTCTTTATGACGAAACTTCTTTAACAGATAATATTTGTAGGGAAGAAAACATACTTTGCTCTACATAAAAGTTTTATTTCAAGTATATTAATATTCACTAAATAATAAAAATTATAGTTATTAAAACTTGTGAATAATATAAGAATAAAAATTGTAGAAATTTTGATATATAGAAATGCCAATTTTATTTTTAAAACCGACTTACCTATGCATTTTTTCGAGAATAGGTATTTTAAATATATCACCTAAGTTTTTCTTTAAATATTATAATAATGCATCAACGATGGTATACTCTCATGCCATTATTCATTTCATTAAAATCTTATAGGCATTTCTTCAATAAGATTTGTCCTTTGACATTTGTGTAAATGAACTTAACAAAATCATTCATAATATTGGATTGTTAACTCCTAATAATAAAGAATAATTTTTAAACAATTTCAAAAGTTCATAAAACTTTCATATTATGCTTTCCTGATGGAATAAAAAATGCAATTGATTATGATTAACTACTACAGATTTTACATGAGTACTATTAAATAAATCTTTGTATAATAATTATACATCAGTATTTGGCTTGTTTCTCGTAATTATGAGTCCACCAACCATGGCTATAATAGTGAAAGCTTGTGCTGCAACTCGATTACGCATCATATATTGCGACATTTGTTTATTTCCTATATAAGTATTGTACAAGCCACAACATAGAGCAGCTACAGTTGCTGCAGCACCTGAAATAAGATATTTGACATAAAATTTTTAGATTGTAAATATATAAATGAAATAATGAAGTTACGTTTTTGGAGGTTATAGTTACCTATAGGTACTAAAGGATTCCTTTTGAATTTTTGAATTACTCCTTTTGGCTGTTTGATATTATCATTTTCATTCAATTCAGTGCGTACTACTTGAATCCATTCTAATTCATTTGGCGTTTCTTGATTTTTTGTTGTACTTTCCAGCATTTTTTATTATGTGATAAACTGTAAAGGTCGAGATCGAACTTCACTCGTAAACAGAAGAATATATTTTATGTAACTGACAAACTTTATTGTATACGTTATTTTAAACTACATAGCCTTAAGTACATGTTTTACCTATTAATTTATATAATTTTCTAATTAAATGTGATAGTACTATACTGCTGTAAGGCGAGTTTATAAAATGCGTGTTCATAGAAATAACCAATCAGACCTGTATTCCTTTGTCTAGCCAATTTCTTATCTGTACTATGCGTATGTAATTACTTACATGGGTTTGGAATCCCCTCCATCAATATGTTGTCCCTACTATTTATAACGTACCACTTCTTTTTCTCTATTGTTTGTGCTATTCCATGATATTTTAAATTGTTGAATTTATTTTAATAACGAAAGTCGATACACGGAACAAAATATGAATGTGCAGGACACAGTAGAAGAATTGATAGAAATTGGTATGGAAATCGCCAAAAGTCAAAGTTTAGAATTGTCGATTAACAGAAAAGAGGAATTAGTATTACGGCATATCAAAGCGTTTTCAATGAAGGAAGCGCGGATCACCGATTTTCAACCAGGTTAATGATTTCACGTCTATTTTATTACTCGATGTTGTATAAAGTGAACATTTCTTGTGATATGTAAATCCTTCGAATATCAGTTGCATTAAGCTTATTCAATTTATGAGACTTGATTGCGATGTTGATTATTTATGATCTATAGTTTCTAAACTTTGAAGGTAATTCTGTATATGCATATAAGATCCTTATACTAGAAGCTAATTTGAATATGTATTTTATTTAGTCATATTAACTTATCTATCGATTTTGAAATTCTCATATAGTAAAGATTTTATATAACTTTGGTTTTCGTCAGGCAAAGAGTATTGTACGTGAGAGTTGTAAGTGAAATGTTTAAGAAATCCAACGAACAAAGTATGAAGAATATTAGGGGGGTAAATACACCAAGATCGAATCAGTCATTACATTCGAATAATAAGAACATTTTACTTACGGAAGAGGAGATACGCGAATACTTCAAGCTCGTAGAATACGAAAAAATACTTGATCAAGAATTGTCCAATTTGAGGATGGAAGAGACAGAATTTCGTTCAACTCAAGAAACTATGGATTTATTACATAAATACAATGATATTAAAGATGTAACACAAATGGTTCTAGGTGCAATAGCTGTAGCAAATAAAACTACGATTAGGAATTTGTATAAACAATATGATTTATCACTGGAAGAAGATTAAAAATTCACATTTTCTCATATATGATATATATGTACCTACATTATTTTTTCCTGTTACCCACCCTTTTATATATGATTTCTTTATACGATTTTTTTCCTATACTTAAAATTTAATATTTGTCATTTGTTACATTAATTTTGTATGTTAATTTTGTAATAAAATTTCCAAACAAGTTTCTTGTTTAAATATGCTAGGTTTGGAATGGTTCAATGTCGCAGAAGGATTATCTATATATCAACATCTTAAAGGAAAAATAGTTATTTTGGATTTCTTTACATATTGTTGCATCAATTGTATGCACGTATTATCAGATTTAGAGGTTCTTGAGAAACTGTTTTCAATTCAGGATGGCCTTGTTATTGTTAGTATATACGAGATATACTATAAAATATACAATAATTAATTATGTAAGATTAACAGTTGAACAACATAATACCATTATTTTCCTACAGGTTGGCGTACACAGTGCAAAATTTTCAAACGAAAAAGATTCAACAAAATTATTGTCAGCAGTACAGAGGTATAATATAAAACATCCAGTTGTAAATGACACTAGAATGTCAATGTGGCGTTACTTAGGAATCGTATGTTGGCCAACATTAGTAATGTTAGGTAATGATTGTATATTTACATCTGTAGATGACAATTATCTTTAGAGACACATCAAATAAACAACTTATTCACCCTATTAGGTCCTACTGGTGAATTACTTGCAGTTTTTGTAGGAGAAGGACACAGAGATGAATTGATAATACATGTAGGCGTAGCGTTAACTTATTTTAGATCATTAAATAAAATTCATACAAATGATATTCCTTTGCAACTGGCACAACATTTATTGCCTCTTGGAAATGGAAACATTTTGTTTCCAAGTAAGTTGGAAATCTTTCAAAATGAGCAAGGAGAAAGTTTGGTTGTTGCTGATACAGGCCACAACAGAATTTTAGTAACGGATACTACAGGAAATGTGCAACACATTATTGGTGGCCCTAATCCGGATTTCAAAGATGGAAATTTTGAAACTGCAAAGTTTAATGCACCTCATGGAGTGTCTACGTTAGGCAGTTTGATTTACGTAGCCGACACTAAAAATCACGCAATAAGGAAGGTAGTAGTTTAAACTATCAAATGTGAAATTGTCTTTTTTACGATGTACGTATAATTAATATTTTTTTTTTTTATAGATAGACCTGATAAAAAAGATAGTGATTACTATTGCTGGTACCGGTATTAAAGGTCACGATTACGTCGGAGGTAAAATCGGTAAAGATCAAGTTTTATCTTCACCATGGGATTTGGCTGTTTATAAACACGAGTATGGTAAAAATATCACACCCGTATTGTTAATTGCAATGGCTGGTAATCATCAGATTTGGGCACTCTTTTTGGAAGATACTATTTGGTGGAAAAATAAGTAACCTCAAAATTATTTTAATATGTATGAAAGTTCTTTTTTCATCAATGAGAATAATATATTTTGTACGTAAATTTGTCTAGAAGATACAAAGAGGGTACTTGTCTGGCGATAGTAGGAAGTGGCACGGAGGAAAATCGCAACAATACGTATCCTCACTCAGCTGGTTTAGCGCAACCATCTGGTTTAACTATTGCCGAAGAACTAAAGATTGCCGTTTTTGCCGACAGTGAAAGCAGTACTATTAGGAGCATAAATTTACAAAATGGACAAGTTCTCGGCATTTGTGGTGGAAGTAGAAATCCATTGGTATGTTTGAATGCATACGAATTAATTAATTAACGATTTTCGATAAGCGAAGATTCTTCTTAATTAATCGAATAATAACTATAATATTGATAATCATGATATCACAGGATCTGCATGATTATGGAGACTTAGACGGTGTAAACTTTGCGGTAAAGCTTCAACATCCTTTGGGTATAGCATGGCATCCAAAAGAAAACGTTATTTATATAACAGACACTTACAATCATAAAATCAAGATAATCAATGTAATCACGAAGCAATGTAAAACCATATATGGTGGTGGAATACCACATGAAAACTTTATTGTATGTTGTCTATAAAAGAAGTTTTATAGTTAATATATATTTTATATATATTTTATAGTTTTATAATTAATCATGTATTTATGAATTCTTTATAATTTATAGTTTGATGAACCTAGCGGTATTGCTATAAGTCCAGAAAAAGGTCTCTTATACGTAGCTGACACTAACAATCACGCTGTGAAAGTAATCGATACGAGAAAGCAAAGCATTACTACGGTAAATTATTACACATTTTAGAGCACAGATGTTAAAAATAAAACTGAATGAATAAGTTAACAGTTTATTCATTACGTTTTAGTTACCGATAAATATCCCAATAATCGAAGCTGACAATAATTACAAGAATGTTTATTTCTTCGATACTACCATCAGCGAAACAGGCGGTAAATTAAACGTCTTGTTCAGTATTAATTTTTCCGATCGTGATTTAAAGTTAAGTTCGGAAGCACCACAGAGGTGGGCTGTGAATTTGACAACGAGTGATTCTGGATGGGTAGCTATGGAAAATTGTGGAGAACTTTCAAGTCCAATATCTGTAAGATTTTCAGAAGGAAATGAAACACACGAGGTGCGTGTAAATTTGGATATAGTTGCCTGTAAAACTACCGAGTGTATATCAAAGAAATTGTTAGTAGTATACCGTGTACATCAAGTACCAGATGCTTCCACTATTGTAACAGAAAAAAGAAAGGTTATTGTTAAATAGTAAATACACTTTAATTTCTATTTCTCTTTTTTTACCGAATATCAAATGATTAATCATATGTTGTAATTTAACTGTGCATTTGCGTCACAGAAATAAAAAGGTACAAACGTTCATTTACAAGCCCAAGATAGAGTTGAAAACGTGATTTCTTTCTGAAGTATCCTTTACATTCCTGTTTTAATCAATGAAATTCAACGAGGCTCTCAATAAGATTTTGGAAATGTTCATTTTTTTCATTAGTTAGAGTCTTCTTATTGTAATCTGAATGAAAGGTGGTCAATCTTAAAAATAGAAGTAGGGATGATTAAAATTGATGTTAGCAATTATTTAATTTTTGTGTATTTTTACTTGTACCTTTTCCACCAAGGTTCAAAAGACTCATTCGAAAATGGTAATAACGTTGAAAGAAACTTCGTGTCAAATTTGTCGGGAAACCAATTTTCGTAAAGGTCTTTTCGATTTTCGGTTGGCTCAGACCACGCCTTCTGACAGTTCTTCTGTATCCAGCGAGTGAATTTGGTATTTGGTATTTCAAGTACCTTTGAATATTTGAAAAATTTAATAAATTATTGTATAATAGACCTTTTATTTTCGACGTATGTACCTTCTTCGAGTCTTGGTGGGATACAATATGATATTTACATGGATTAAAAATTCCAATGCCTGCATCGTAGCATGTAGGGGGAATAAGAAATTCGTTTCGATCGTTTGTACGTAATGTTGCTCCTCCAGGTCTCAATCCGTATTTAATGCACGTTTGATATCTAAAAGATGTTGGTTTAATGAAAGACATATTTTTCTTTCTTTCTTAGCCCCTTCCCTTATCAAGTCAAGTAAGTTTTTTAAGATACGATGACTCGGTGTAGTTTATTTTTAATTTTAATATCCGTAGTATTTTATCTCAGTCAGTTACCGTAAATTACTTGCAAATTAGTTGCTTTCAGAAGAATGGTTGGGACATAATTGAATGGTTTCGAGAAGTACGGATTTAATGAATTTTTCTGTACGTGAATACATTTTGTAAACAATATATACACGTTACATTTATTGGAAAAATCTAAGGAATTTTGACTTTATTTAATATTTTACGTTATAGGACACATATGATGCGAGTAAAATAATGGAAGTAACGAAAAGCATTCAACCTGTACTAAATCTGTGTATCACCAAGTTCTAATACGTGTGGCTATAATAGCGTAAATGTTTAAATGGGATCATATATTATCTATGCGCTAATTGATGCAACTCCTTATTGTCCATAAAAAAAACGTATTAATTCATTTATGTTAAAAAATTAATTTATTAACGCCCTTCATTGACCGATGCATTAAAAATTATATGTTCCTATTAAAACAAAATATTGGTGATCTTCGCGTGTGCTGTACGTGTCCACCTGCAAAATGATGATTTACAACAAGTTACGACCCTCTTGAAATCATTCAACCACTTTTTCATACAGCAAATTAATAATCTATGACTGATCTCTAATAATAGACCAAAATGGGACAATCTACAGATCGACGAGCTTTATCTTTATCTTTAATCTCTAAAATATCTTCAGGAATGGAACGTGTTTTACCAACCGTCTGTCAGGGAATCTGCAATACTCCCAGTTATGGCTACGAAAAATTAATCCATCGTTAAAGGTATATCGTTTGTCCTTACATTCGCCTTGCGACCAAATTCCATCTATTCTCTGTAGGCGAGGAAAATATAAGCTACCATGTCCATGAAATGTACCATCGCGAAACTCTCCTTCAAAGATGGCATCTATTACGAGCAAATAGATTCGGTTCATTTACTGAAATGAGGCTGAAGTGCAGAAGAAGGGGACTAAAGGAGCAAGTGACCTAACGGTAGAAAAAATAAGATATATATATATGTATTTATATATGTATGTGTATATATATGTATATATATATGTATATATATATCATATACATACATTTATATATATATATATATATATAAAGTATATATATATATAAGTATTTATATATATTAATTTATATATTAATATATAATATTTATATATTAATATTAATATTAATTTATATATTAATTAATATAGTAATTTATATATATATATATATATATATATATATATATATATATATATATATAGAGAGAGAGAGAGAGAGAGAGAGAGAGAGAGAGAGAGACAAAGCAAGAGAAAAAGAAGAGAAAGAACAAATGTGTGCGTATGTGCATGTATGTATGTATGTATGTATGTATGTATGGTGTTGGTGAAATTTGTATGGTGAATGTATGTATTTTAAGACCGGGATTCTTAAGCCTATGGGTAAATGAAAAACGCGTACAAACTCTAGAACACGAAGCGACGAAAATGGTCGCGTAACGGTACGTGTCGACTTACGCGCGAGAAATGCTCAATGTCGTGCTCAAAAACCAGTACGTGTGCTGTACATACATACTTCTTAGACACAATTATTGGAGTTAGCATGTACATCTTAGAAGACTTAATTCCGAGTTCCGGAAAGGATAACATTCGTATCTCGCATACGCACACGATACTCTCTGGTTCTTGCTTTTTCTTTTATTATTTACACTTCACCACCTGCATTTTATTTCCTATTATGGTTGCTTCTTTTCTTTTCTTTTTTTTTTTTTTTCTTTACTCTTCCTATAATGCCTTTCACCTTCTGCTTCTTTCTTTCCCCGAACGATTCATAGAGGAAGGTGCAAAGTAATGCATTCGAGATCCTTCTGTAATACTTCTTGGTAGTTATACTAACTGTGCGGCAGAACGAATTTGCCAATTCCCTCCATTCCTAGTACGTTCCAAGTGCCCCTGTATTCGCTTCCATCGATGAAACGCGTTTCTTCTCCGGAATTCTTCGATCGCACATTCATGTTGCGTGTGTTCAGCCTCTTCTCTATCGGTCTTGTAATTTTGGCACAATATCTGAATAATATAGATAATATAAACACAAACCAAATACTATAGCAGCGTTACCATAGAAAAACGTCTCAAATCAAAATATTATATAATTTCAATTATTTCAACGATATCGAATATGACGCGAAGTGCCTTTAGATTGATCTAAAGCATTTTTCATTTGATCATTTGATCGATCGTCGACACTCGTGCTTTTTCATACAGTTGTGTCTGTTACGTACTCTTTCTTTTTCTTTACAATTTAATTAACGAATTACATATATCTTTTCAACGTGGAATTTGGGAAAAAGCAGTACAATAAAATCGTCAGGTATTTTTATGATCGCAATTTTTTCTGCCACTGTGAAATTATTTATTTGCAATATCCGTCGCAACCTGTACGCGTTAAGAATATCAAATTATCCTGAATTTCAACTATCCGATAAACAATTACGGTTTCTGCTATGATCGTGGAATTTCAACTCATGACCGATGACGAACAATCGAGCTACCACAGGCAAAATTACACGAAAGAATTTATAGAATCTCGTTTGTATTTCCTATATGTCATTCTACTCTTGTGATACTTTTGCGATTTTTGGGCAGCAGGTCAAGTCGGTCGAATATTTCTTAAAACAGTTGGAGAACAGAGTGGAAAGGGAAGTAGAATAAACGAATACCGTTAAGCGCTCGTCACTGTTTCTCATCGTAAAATAGATAGAAATAAGATACATGTACATATATAAAAACAAAGTATTTTGCATCTTTTGTCACAATATGAACATACAAATTCATACAGACATTTATAAACAAAGAAAGAAGAAAGACCAGGACAGTGACGCGTGTCTATATACATTGAGGGAAGTAGCTTCTACAAAATTTCTTTCGTTACAAATTACGTATCATCGTGAAGGCAACTTATTCAGTCGATGTACCGTTAATCGTTGTTAATTTCTTCCGGCAAAATGTCATTTTACTAACTTTATTATTAAATACATTACGATATTACATTCACTGTAACGAATTACGAAATTCAAAATAAAAGAGAAGTTAATATCACTTTCGTAGAGAGAAATGGAACTTCGTAGAAGAAATGTGGCAGAATGGTGTCATAATGTTATTACAAAATGTTATAATACCATAGCAATGATTGATCGACAACAAGCAGAAGGTTAATTCATTTTTCTTTTTCAATAAAGAACACGCAGTTTTTATCTGGAAATGCAAAAATGATGCATCGCTCGGCCCACGGATTCGAAGCATCAGTTCCGATCTTTTATTCCATCTTCGATTTACATCTGCTTTTACCCGCGTAACTCAGCTCTACACGTTGGTCCTTCAACTTCATACTATCCCTCCTTCTTTTCTCTTTCTTCCTTTTTCTTTCGATATATATTCCCGTGTATTCCGACATTCGTCTGTCCCCCCGCGTAAACCGTTCCACCAACATCTCCACTCTCCAAGTTCACCCTTTCTCCATCTTTTCGTTCGAAGACTATGTTCCCCCTCTTCGATCACTTTTCTTTCTCAGTCCGATGCACTCGTCTTAACCGAGGATTCAAGCACGTAGTACGCGCTCGTCCAAGGTGGAAGACAGTAGAGGCAGCAGGTGATACGGGAAGAAATACAGATCTGCACGCGCTGTCAAGAAGACACGGCAAAGGATAAAAAGAGAAAAAAGAAACGTAGACAGCGAGAAAAAGGAAGAAGGAAAAGTCGAACGCACGCAGTGTTAATCTTCGGAAGAGTATTCCTTTAAATCACGTTTTTAATCGAGGTAGTTAAATTTATTGTCTCGATATTTACCCTTATACAGAGGTGCACAAGTATCTCGATCGCTCGCTGTTCGTTAAGCGCTGGAATATTCTCACTGTACTAGAAACAATTGTCGATATAGATACGATGAATGTTAGCCGAAGGGGACATTCGGTAGGCAGGATATCGTCAAACGGCGAAGAAATACAATTAACGCGCTTAAGAGCGCGAATAACGCAGCTTCCATTCGACGAAACATTTCATTTATTATATTCTGTAGATTTTCGCGACTGTCGTCGAAATTTCTCGATTGCATGTTTCCTCGCAATCTCATTGTACGCTCCTTTCTTCGATCAAGTAGAATAAGTTTCTCCCTTTCAACGCAAACGATCGATTATACATTCTCTTTCTCATTTTACTCCTTTTATCACTGGTAGTTACACATCGATTACCCGCGAAGAAATCTTTAATTTAGTTCGAAAGTTTACGTGCTTACGGTTAAATAATTAAATACGATTAACAATCTATTTAGTAATTAAATTGATAAGTTTCAAGTGAATTTCGATAAAAGTCGTTCACAGGCTGAACTCGAGTAAATCGCGATTTACTCAGCGATTTATAACACGACGGAGAACCGGTCGTCGTGTTAAGGCGATGATCCGTAAGAGGGTAACAAGGAACCGTAGGGTCGTTCACCTAAAAGAAAACAGACTCGTCCCCCGTTTATTTCTCCCGATCTATTTTCACCATCATTTTTCTATGATATAGATGGTGTTTACTATGATCTGGCATACACCGGTCTACCGTATTATTGCTAGTCGGTCTTCGTTTTTTACGTAGACGCGTAAATCAGTGGCTCGATGATTTGTCCTTTATTGATTGCAGATCGTACAAGAAGAGAAGCATTAGAAATATGCCGTTGGAATCGTCTCATGCTACTTTGACGACACTTGTGCTGTGGACATGTTTAAGTTTCAGCCTGGCTTTGCAACGCCCACTTCCAGAACGCGCCACAACCGTGTTGCTGCCTATGAAATATTTTAAATCTAGGTCAGTATTTCAGTGTTTCATGCATGAATCGAACGTTCGACGAGAAGCACAACGATAAATAACGACAAGATGTAACCACGCGCGTCCTTGCTTCGTAGAACAGCCGATGTAGCGATTCGAGATCGTTATTGGAAAAGAATCGCGCGGAAACTAGAAACGGAGGAGTAAAAAGCTCGTAAAGATTGCAAGAGAGATGCGAAAGATTCTTAACTGAGTTTTGCAGCCGACGTTGCAAAATATACATCGTGAAAAACAAGTAGTAGATCGATTAAACGATAGCGAAATTACCGTTAACGTTTCCTCTGTATTTTTACATTACTTTTATACGTCTGTCTTTCCTTTTTCGTTTTGATCCTGTCTTTAGCTTACTTAAACGTATAGTCATTCGTAAAAATCCTCTTCGTGGGTATTAAGTTGAAATTGCAATTTTGTAATACGGTAAAAGCCTGATTGTACGATTTGATCGTGACACGCGTTCTTTGCATACTGGAATAACCACTTTATAAATATCAATATTAAAGGGAAACAAGAACATGCGAATAAAAATCTAACAATTTCTTCCAATTTCTATTTCTGTATCCTAGTTTTTCTTTTACAAGAGAACTTTCGCGTTATCCAACATTTTTATTTACATCCAAACCTCGCGTCAATTGATATTCCAATAATCGTTCGTTCGGTTGATCGGGTAATCAAGAGTCTATTGTATTTCGTAGATACGAAATGTACGTACGAAGCACAATAATGACAAGTTCAATTAATTGGCATGCAGGATCCTCTGCCAGACGGTCTGCCGATGGTCTAGTATACATCACGTTTAGCGTGAAAAGTATTCGGTATTCCAATGGGTTACGACTCGTTCGATGATTTTAGTTTGCAGAAGTTTCACGTATTTATAATTCCCTGGAATTTCTAGGGCGGACACGTATCAGGCAATATCGGGTATATCGAAAGAATCGAAAGATACGAAGAACGAGGTTGTTCGTACAACGGGAAGCAACAGGTCACCTGGTTCGGTCGGAGTCAATTTTCATCGATTGCCACCGTCTCCGGCGAATTTGCTGAAACCCGATGGATTTCAATTTTACACGTACAACGAGAGAGGCGATATGATCACGAGGCAAATGACTATGCAGGAGATTCAAGCTTTAATCGCGAGTGGAGGTCCGGATCATTCTAACATGGAGATTCAAGAGCCTCAAAAAGCTGAGGATATACTTACGGGAGGAAAGAAGGTAAAGTAAGATCTGAGTTCTTAGAATGAGTGATTGGTTAAACCGAGAAAATAGAAAATTCGGCTGCGTTGTAAGAAAAATTCGAGTACAGGAGTGAAAATTGAAAGAAATTATTCTAATTTGTTTAAGATCTTTTCGTTATCCGTCTCGATTCTAAGATTTATATTTTTCTTTTTGCTTCTATGATTTATGTAGCATAGGCTTCTAACGAACAATCGTCTATCCTAATACGTATTTTACATGGACGAAATAATATTTAACTTACTTTAATTACGTCTTTACGCCAAGTTTTATGCATTATCTCACTGCTTAGTCTTTAAACGTATTATCGTTTCTTAGCTTTGCAGAAGTAACAAGGTAACGTTATGTTGAAATCTTTCTTAGGTAATGGACGTCGTGGAAAAAGTGCAAAGCGTATTGAAAAGCGCTATGGATAAACCGTTATCGACGCTCTCTGGCTCGCACCCGATGATCCCAGAAAACGTGAACGTCGAGTGGAGCAATATTTTACCAGCTATTTTGGCCGGTGACAAATACGGAAATAAGGTCGAAGAAAGCCACTACGTTGAAAAACCTACATCGAAACCGTCATCATCTGCCAGCTATATCATGCATAAACAGAATGATTCGGTTTCCGATTCGCTCAAGCCTGACGTAAGTGTAATGGTTGCACAGGCGAAACCCGAAGATACGAGCAAATATACAAACGAACGAAACGAGCAAAGCAAAAAGAACGAAACGCTGCCGACAATTGCTACGAAACCTACGACTATTTCTTATACGGAGAAATTAATGATCCCGGTATCTGTCATCACGACTGAGCAAAATGTCGAATTGATGGCTCACAATCGTTATACCACTCAGAGTTCTATTTTGCATAAGGTGACTGGAGCGATACCGTTGTCAGAAAGTACAACTACTTACGGATCTAATATTCGGGACGAAGAAAACCTGGCATCCACAAGTGCTATTACAAAACCAACAACCATCGACGCTTCTGTTTCATCGACCTTAGGCGAGTCCATAAAAAACACTCACGATAACATCGGTCTAACGACGAGTGAAACCTTAGAGGCAAAATATAATACATCGCACATTGATCAAACTGTTACCGATCAGACCGATTCGTTGGTAACACAGACGAAGACGAAACCAACGACCGATATTTCGAACCAGGAATACGATAAAGTTCCAATGAAAACGCAGACACCGTCCATGATGGAAGCGAATCAAGTTCAAGACACTAACAAACCGTTTAGCAAATTGCCATCACAGTCTTCTTTACCGTTTACCAAACCGCCATTACAATTTTCTGTATCTTTTACGAAATTACCACCGCGATCTTCTGTATCGTCCACCAGTACTCCTGCAAGTACAAATAAATATAGAACAACAACATTGGTACCATCGACGACGATACATGACACAGTAACCAAACCAAGTGATCGCTTAAGCGAGCCGATCGAGCCTCCAAAATCTTCTCCATCTATGGAGTTGGTGAATTCTTTATCAAACGTGATCAGTCAAATCTCCAACGATGTTTCTCCCGTGTTATCTTCCTCTTTCGGGTTCCAGTCGATTCCCAGTGAAAACGAGGGAAAACGTAACGACAGTTCTGAAATTACAACGCATCCTTCCACGACCAACGATGACCGACTAGAAAATGCGAATAATACGTCCGAAGAACGTATACAGGAATCGTTTAGCGAAATGACGATGAAATTCGATCCTGATCAAGAGAAGATTTCCTCCATTACTATATCCGCGCCGATTGTTTCGATGAGTACGACAGAGCTCGATAAGACGACAAACGTTTCGGATATTTCGACGAAATCTGATAGCATACATGTATCGAGTGTTCAGACAAATGAAACAGAGCCAACAACGAATATTAACGAGACACCGGTTACTAGTCCCAACTTTTTACAAGCGATAGCGCTTATCGAGAATATGCTTCATACCGCCTCACCTGTTACGAATAGACCCGTTATCGAGTCAATCACCTTGCCGAACGATTTATCAGAGAATTTATTACCTAACACTGTAGCAAGCTCGCTCATCGCTGATTCTTATTTATCCAATTCGAAGACAAATGAAACAAAAGCTGTATTCAAGGAGACAACAGTGTCATCTCCTGAGAAGCTCAACTCAACAGAGACTGTTACATCAAATTCGGAGTTATCTACCTCGGTTAACGAGGATAGTACGACTGATACAACGAAGAAAGATTCGACAAACGAGAATGAAATTTATCGAACGTCGACAACAAAGGACGATCTGTTTACCGACCAGCAGAAAATTGAATCTTCGCTATTAAAAAACGAACTGTCCACCGCTTCGGAAACTACGACAGTAGCGTCGTCTACCCTTGATGTTGCTGTAAAAGCTACCATCGTGGATGGAATATCAACTTCCTTCGCGAATAACGCGTTTAACGAACAGATATCAACTTACGAGACGACAATATCGAGTAACGAGGCTTCAACAAGTACGAACACAGGAACCACAATTGCGAATGCTAAAAATATTACCGAGGGAGCATCGCAGAACAATGATAAAACTTCTACAACATATCTAGAATACACGATAGAAACATCGTCAGAACACGATAAACAAACATCTACGTATCAGACCGTGATAGATGAATTGTCGACGAACTTGAGCGAATCTAGCACGGTCATCGCGCATTTATCTAACGCAGAGGAGCATCCAGTGGAGAGTTCGACAGACAAAATCGTACTGCAAAGTCCCTTAAAGAAGACTGAAGAGCAGGCAAGGAATGATACGGTTTACGCGATCGCGAACCAACAGAAGATCAACATTTCGGAAAACACAACCATGAACCAACACAAAATTAACATTTTGAACAACACAACGGTAAACCAACATAAAATGAACATTTTGAGCAACACAACCGTGAATCAGCATAAAACGAACATTTTGAGCAACACCGCGAATCAGCATAAAACGAACATTATGAGCAACGCAACCATAAATCAGCATAAAACGAACATTTTGAGCAACACAACCGTGAATCAGCATAAAACGAACATTATGAGCAACACAACCGCGAATCAGCATAAAACGAACATTTTGAGCAACGCAACTATAAATCAGCATAAAACGAACATTATGAGCAACGCAACCGTAAATCAGCATAAAACGAACATTTTGAGCAACACAACCGTGAATCAGCATGAAACGAACATTATGAGCAACACAACCGTAAATCAACATAAAACGAACATTATGAGCAACACAACCGCGAATCAGCATAAAACGAACATTTTGAGCAACACAACCGTGAATCAGCATAAAACGAACATTTTGAGCAACACAACCGCGAATCAGCATAAAACGAACATTTTGAGCAACACAACCGTGAATCAACAAGAAATTAACATTGCGAACAACACAATCGTTAGCCAACATAAAATGAACACTTTGAATAACACGGATGTGAACAAACATAAAATTAATATTTTGACTAATACATCCGAGAATCAACATAAGATCAATATTTTGAATAACACAAGCACAACATCTCTCAGCGATACGAAATCTTCCATTGTCTCGTCTACTCCTGAATCGATAACCACTACTCTAAATTCTATCACGGAGGAATCAAACGAGATCAAAGGTAGTACGATGAATTCGGTAGATTGGAACAGATCGGAGAATAAAACAAAAATTCCCATTGAAATGTATTCGTACAAGAGTAATGTCAGTATGAATAACTCAATAGGAACGCAGTTGTTGGGAGCCGCAAGTAAATTACACAATAACGAATCGCACATAAATCAGAAGATGAATGATTCGCCAAGTTCGATGTTACAGAGCAAAATGAATAACACGAGCATAAATCAGCACACGTGGCAGCGGATATCATTGCACCAAGTAATTCCATCGTCGACAGAATTCAGCACGGGATCTACCACGTCGACGAAGCACTTCGAGACATCGACATCGACAATGTCGACGATGGTGGACACGAGTTCGACAAAATATCCCTCAAATTATCAATCGACTCCCGTGAACAAAGCGGAATCGACTGTTTCCCTAAATGCTTCGAAAAGCATCGGTGGATTGGATACTAGCACGAGCAACGCGAGTGCCGATATTGTCAATTTTTCGAGGCTTTGTAACGAACTGGCAATTAAGTTTTGGGTCGCGGCGAACAGCGGATTGAATACTGGAAGATCGCTCGTTCTTTCACCGTTTGGCATGACTAGCCTGTTGGCGATGATCTTCCTCGGTGCTCGAGGGTCAACGTCAGACCAGATGAACGAAATACTTGGACTCGACAATGTGGCCACTTTCAACCCGCATCTTATTTTCCAGAACGTAACGGACACGGTGAGCTTGGCGAGGCACCAAGGTATCGCGAACGCGGCGTTTGTTCGCGAATTATTTGCGGATAAAGCTAAGGTGAGAAGATTGTTACCGTTTTACAAGGAGCAAGCTCAACAATTTTACGAAGGATTGGTGACTGAAGTAAATTTCGCTACTATCAGTGATCTCGCGCGTCGCCGAACCAATCTATTGATTAGGAAACAGACTGGAGGTAGAATAAAGGATTTCGTGAAGAGCAACACGGTTCCTCTAAGATCACCGCTGGCTACAATTTCAGCAAACGTGTTTCAGACGGATTGCAACACAAGTTCCGCGAGTACAACAGGCCGAGACGGGGAATTATATTTCGCCGTCTCAGCTGCTCATAGATTGAGAAAATTGATCCCCGTTCCTGCTACCGTTTGGCGATCGAACGTTCTTGCCGGTTATGAGCCTAGTTTGGATGCGACTGTTAGTGCTATTGGAAGTGTGGATAAGCTCGTTTCGACCATATTTCTCGTACCAGGTCAACAAGGTCACGCTGCACCCGGTGATACTTTGGATCGACTCGAACAAAGGTTTATCAAAGAATCTTTTCAAGATGGAGCTTGGGATAAGCTCCTGAAGGTTCTTATACCTAGACCGAGCCTTGAATTACAAGTACCCAAATTTAGTCATCGGTCCATTGTGAACGCTACTGCTGCTTTGAAGAGGATGGGACTCGACCAACTGTTTTCGACAAACGCTGACTTCAAAGGGATCAATGGAATTGGAAATCGTCTCTTCTTGTCTGACGTTTTACAGGTAATTCTACAGGTTACTGGTAGTTACACAGGGTGTTGCACACTGTCGAACACTTCCTCTGTCGTTCATAAGTGTCTAAACACTTTAGTCGCTCTGTAATGGCAGTGCGTGGATTTGACCAAAGTTTACAAATCAATGACAAATTAATAATTAGATGCACCAGTTCCTAAGTTAGTCCCATAAGATCATCAGACTATAAGCCTAAAACAAAAACGCAATACAAATTCATTAATTCAATTTATTCAAAAAATTCTTGCGATGGAATATTTTCAAGTCGTTTCTCTAAATTTTCTTAATTCACGGTAAACATATTCTATATATGCTACTTACTCTATAATTGGTCATTTCTAGATGAATCTATTCAGTACGTGTGGCGATGAAAACATCGCTAATGGACGACATCACATG
Source organism: Bombus campestris (assembly GCA_905333015.3). Taxonomy (NCBI): domain Eukaryota; kingdom Metazoa; phylum Arthropoda; class Insecta; order Hymenoptera; family Apidae; genus Bombus; species Bombus campestris. The sequence continues at coordinate 11,534,402 of HG995135.1, forward strand.
GAAATTTATCCAGCAAGTCCTACTTTACGAAATTCTCGACACATCGGCGAACAAATATTCCGTAGAATAAGACGGACAGTCAATATGGAGCCGGCAAACTATCGTACAGTTTCGTTCAAGGAAAGAATGAGGACTATAGAAAGATCAGAAGAGAAACCGAGATTGAAATTGGACCAGCCGTTCCTTTATTTCGTACGGCACAATCCAACGGGTCTCATACTTCATATAGGCCGTTTCAATCCTAGGTTAATATAAAATTAGGACGTAGTGCTAGGTTCGTCTCTATGTAATACTTGTGTAGTTAACCTCGCGTATTCTTATATACATATTCTTTCTTATATACATATGTATAATCGCATTAGATATTTCGCGCGAGTGTTGCCACATTTATTATCTTTAACCCTTTAGTAGTGTAGTCTGAGAGAGATTCAGGTATACCGTTGAATAACGCAATTATTAATATTTATTTCGTCCAATGAAAATCTGAACGTATGTATCTTTTTGTATTTGATAGAGTAAGGTAAGTCTATTTGATATTTCAGTCAAATGCGAAATTCGGATATGAACAATTTTTAAGCGAGTGTGTCACTTTAGTGTGTCATTTTAGCTAATCGTTATTAGCTTAGTTTTAGTGTTTCTTTTTTTTTAATTTACAATACGTTCAATCGACTGATTTAGGGAGACAAGAATTCCAATATAAGTGACGAATATTATAGCGTAATGTTGCTTATACTATTTACTACATATATACAGGATGATTTTGAAGTCGCGGTACACCCGGAAAGGTAAGTTAAATATATAGAATTGATCCTTTTCATATGGGGGTTCGTTTTCGAGAAAACAAAATTCGAAAATTTAAGTATACCTGCACTTCGGAATCGTCCTGTATAATTAATATAATATCGTCGACGACGATTTAAATAATAATCTATGAAACAGTATCATAATTGCTCGTGTGTTACCATCAGGAAACTTAGGAGCTTCATATCCAAATCGCAATTCCAAACTGATCATATCCAAAATGCAATTTAACCAAGTTTGAGCAATTCCTTTGTTGACAAAATTCTTGTAAAATCTTTATTGTCACGATATGCATATGTTTGCCAAGTCATATTCATTAAATTAATTTAAAATTAATTCAGAAAATGCTCTCGCGACGCATTATTAATATCATTGTTCTCATTATGTATATAATGTATTCTTCAATTTTTATTGCATTTGATATCTAACCCTCCTGCGCTCTTTAGGTTATTTTCGACTGAATCTTATTTTTCTATCGTTACAAAAATTCTTAAGTGTGTAGGAAATAAGAGACAATCGTCGTTAATGTATGTAATTTCAATCGTATTCTAATTATTTTCTTAAAATATTAAAAGCTCTTTTCCAATTGGAACGAAAGTGATATCAAGACATGAGAAACTCGAAGATTGCAGCAGGGTTAACTTTACGCGTCTATGTTGATAACGACAATAACAATTATGTTTTAAATGAAAATTTATTTTATTCACTTGAATTTCGTGCGCTAGGACAAAATTAAATACAATGGAAATTATTTTTAAAAATAAAATCATTCAGTTAAAAAGAAATATGTATTAATTGATTACGCACCATTAGAAAGACACAACCTTCCATAGGATTCGATGCTTCGTGATTTTATGATCCAATATGTAATTCACACGATTACTTGTAATACTCGTATTACAATATTCGTGATAATAAAAATTTTTTCCTGAACTCATCATTAATGGATCGTGACGTCCTTTCGAATTTCATTTCGAATTTCGAGTCCCTCTACTATTTCGAAGTTTTCTTCGCTATCAAGCAATAGTCTTCATAAAAGAAAACCAAAGCATTAAAATAAATACATAAAAAGAGTACATTATTTAAAGATAAAACAATAGTCAACGTTAAAATAGCCCTGAAAGCGAGCTACCAGGAAATCTGATAGCAAAAAAACAATAAAAAAAGAAGATAATCAAATAATACATTATTATAATAATAATGATAATAATATATTTTTATTTCGGTCTCTCAGATCTATAAGTGGATTTGGTTTACAATTATTTACACTCAACTCTCCATATTTTTTATACTTAAAACATTTACGCACTAACCTCATCGTAATTTACTTAACCTAATATATTATAATAAAGCATTGAACAAAAGAATACCTTAATTATGTGAAGTTAACAATAGGGTAGTTTTAAGCGATGAAGAAATGACTATGAAAATGCCACGAAAACACACCTAATCGCACTGATATCCGACACTAAACTGGCACCCCGCGTGGCGGATTAACCGGCGAATTTCGGCTGACGAGGAGTAGAGAGAGAAAGACTCACAAGTCAAGCGTGCACGAATAAGAGTCGTCAAATTCCTAGAAAAGATATGTTTCCAATAGCGAGCGTATTATGTTCCAAATAAAGAAATAAGAAATAAGATGTGTGTATAAAATAAACGCTTAATGTTTACTTAGTTTACTAAACTAGAAAATAACACTCACAATAATATAGTTGTCATGAAAACAATTTATGGATTTAGAAGATAGAATATCTACGCTTAGAAATTTAGTGTATATATATACATACAGTGATAATTTTATTTGATTAAATAAAGTTGATTTAATAAATAGAAAGATTAAAAATGATATGTGCGCTCAAGCTTGCTTCAGTTTCTAATGTAAAATTATACTAAAATGTTACTTTAAATTATTTGTATTATTTTAATTGATAAAAGAGGAACATTATATCCATTACACTTAATTACTGCAATAATGATAAAAAAAGATTAGTGATGAATTAACTTTTGTTAATAAGTTGTCAGTGTAAAAATGAAAAAGATAGCAAACATAAAAAACTTCTTATGAGAATTTGTTCTGGAATTGTTATAATTGTCGTGGACCAAAACGAATTTCCCGCTATAGCATTTCAATTTCGCGCGCGATTTTAGACGAATGGAAAACCATTCCGTTCCAGCCAATAAGGAATCATACTTTACCGTTCCTCTGATCATCCAATCGTGTCGTAGGACAAAAGGTCCGAATCGACACGAATGACTAGCTGTATTATTTAGAATGTATTATTTTTACGAACGTAGTAACCTTGAATATTTATTATACCCATGAAGAGTAACATCCTTTTTATGTGTCTTATTTATTAGTCGAGGAAAGGTCTTCTTGTTCTTCGCGATTTTTTATATTAATAAAATGATATTGATTATTAAAATTCATCACTATAATGGGCAAATCGTGGATTTATATTAATGTTCCGAGAAACTAATTACGGGTTAAATCAGAGTTGCGAAGTAATCTAAATTTCACGTTTTCGTTTAAAGCTGGCCACAGATGTTTATTTCGGTTTGAATTATTAATTGTGTTTGCTTTAATGTTACGGTTTATGAGATATCGCGATTGTTCTTAGCTTTGAATATAAATTGCTGTAAATTCATAGAAATTAACATTAGAATTTATCGCCTTCTACTTTATTGAATGGAATAGAAAATAGAATAAAAAATGTATTAGGTATCTCTCTCGCATTTATACATTTAACAGATTAAGATCTTTGTCTTTATCGCTTTCAAAAATTGAATTTTGAATGTAATTCGTACGTTCGCCGTAGCAGATCGGTATTTCAGAAAGTGAGATACAAAGTTTCATATTGTGATGTCTATTCTGTAGGTATCTACCTAGTCAATGATATTGTTTGTCGTACACTTTTACGGCGCCGTCCACCGGTTAACAACTTGTTACGATTTTATCATGATTTCCTGTAATTTATTACAAGGAATTAATTAAATACGCAACATAAAACATTTTTAACAATTCATTTTATTTTAATCATTATGGATTATAAAGATGAGCAACACAATGAGATTGAAGCTTTGGAGTCAATTTATTGTGGAGAATTGGAAAGTATGTATGGAATGTCCAATAACCTACAAATTTGTTTGTATATTGTAAAATATATTACTTTATAAAGAATTACTTATAATTATTGTTTGTTCGTTTTTTAGTTAATTTATTGAAACAACAGATTTATGTTAAATAGTGCTCTGCAGTTCCAATTTTGGGATTTTTATAAATGGAACATTTTTTTAGTTTTAGATGTAGAACCATTTTATACATTTTCCATACCTATTAAAACTGAAGAGTATGAACCAGGTACTGGGAATGGACTCAGCTGTTCATTGGAATTTACATATACTGAAAAATATCCAGATGAATCACTTCTTATATCGATAGAGGAACATGAAAACTTTGAAGAAGGAAATGCTGAGAAATTAAAGGAACATCTGATGGAACAAATGAATGAAAACCTTGGAATGGTCATGGTATTTACTTTAGTTAGTGCTGCTCAGGAGTGGCTTAATGTACAGTGGGATAAAATTAAATTGAAAAGAGAAGAGAGTGCAGCACAAAAACTCAGAGAAGAGGAAGAAGCAGAAAGAGTAAGATATATCTAACGTTGTAAAGATATTAAAATAAGATTAATCTCATTGATGATGTAATATAAAAAGCTCTTATATTGTCATAGAAAAAGTTTGAGGGAACACGAGTTACGGTTGAAACATTTTTAAGTTGGAAAGAAAAGTTTGATGAAGAAATGGGATACACAAAAAGAAGAGAAATGGCTGAGAGAGAAGGGAAAAAATTAACTGGTAGAGAATTATTTATGACTGATAAAACATTGGATCAGTCTGATCTGAAGTTTTTAGATGATGGTATTGTTTTAAAATGCTTAATTTATTTAATTTAAGTTGAGCTATACAAAATATTTGTAAGGAATATAATATTGATTTTTTAAATTCTTAGATTCTGTTAAAGTAGACGAAAGTCTGTTTCAAAATCTTGATGATTTGGAACTGGAAGATGACGATGATGACGATCCTGATTATGAGCCGAACGTTTCTGACGATAGTGCCTAAATAAATATGCTATGGTTCTCCACTATTATTTATAAAATAATTCCAAGACTCCTATTCATTGAGTGTTTAAATACAAACTTAGTACTTAAAAGTATCGTTTAAGTACTGGAATTTAGATGACAGATTGACATGTTCGAAGCAAATCTACCAATGTAAAATGAATTCATTAAAATTTATAGCTGCCATTTGCATTTTGTATAATGGCTGAAATTTTATACATATATGTATGAAAACGAATAGATATATTTAATAAGGAAAATAATTTTTATAATTATGTACATAATTGAATCTTTTTCATAAAGCTTTGTTTAATGAACCCAAAATAATTATTTTTCTTGCACTTATAAATGTCCGAAAGTATCTTCATTCGAATATCGGAGCAAGAATATAATGAAATAAATACACATTAACGACCATAATTTAACATTTATTCATAGCTTTAGTGTTTAACATACACATTCAGTAACAAATTCTAATGAGCACATAGTTACATTTGAATAACTTGAATTCCTCTCGTTCTAGGTAATATGCATACATTAATACAGAGATGAGAAATGGCTAGCGGGACGGCATAGGGGCAAGGGGAGTACATACTGGTCTTTATTGTTCGCCGTCACGTGTTGCTATATGGTCTTGATATGTGACGTTTTCGACCAATAAGCGTGTTTGTCTTCATGATTGTATTAGGTCTACTAGAAATAATCATAGGAAATAATGTGAAAATATCCAATCGGACCCGTATTCATTTTTTTAGCCATTTTTCACCTTTGTAATAGTATAATCTGATATAATTCAGAATAATTTAGAAGATAGGTGTTTTGTTATATTTGTCACGCGATAGTAATAATCAAATCCATGTTGTTCATCAAAGTTTCTATTTCACGGAACATATAGGAATCTTATGACAGAATTTTTACTTTTGTATATTTACTTAACTTAAAAGTGACAATTACAATACAGTACAAAAAACACGGTTTTTACAATGTTGCCTTTCTATCTTTTTTTTTTCTTGACGACAATGTTTCTTAATGTAATATAAAACCATGATAAAATCGAACAAACGAAGTGGCAATTTACATACATACATACATATGTGGCCTTACATAGTATACCTAGCAGAACAGAATATATCTTCGTGTTTAGAAATTTTTACTCTTTTGATGATTATAAATATCGCCTTTTTTAAAATATAATATATCATACTAAATTTCACACGTTTACTTAGATTGCAGTTTTTGAAAAAGAATTTGTTCATATATTAATAGAAATCAAATGATAGATAATATATCAGCAATATATTGACGTAATTCCTAGAAGCAATAACTATTCACTAATTTCTTCTTTAAGTGTTCAAAAGGAAGTATCACAATATAATAATACTTTTTGATCTACACACATTAGTCGTTCAATTTAAATACAAGTAAAAATAAAAATTATAAATAAATAAAATAAATAGAGATACGGATCTGAAATTAGTGAACAGCCTACGTACATATATAAAATATAATTGTGGCTTTAAATTAATAATAAATAAGTACGGAGTATTAGCACTTAAAGAAGTTGGATTAAAAACTGAATTTCCTGAATAAGAATTTCCAGAATAAAACTTTTGTTTAAAGGATTATGGGAGTGTAGCCATCTTTTTGAGTCATTCTGTTTGAAATTTGACTCGAATTAACTTAAAACGACTGTATATACGTCAGAGCAGTCGTCTTGTCTTTCAACTCGCCAACACGTCATAATCTGTTGGGAGAAGAACACGGTTAGTAATGGTGTCATAATACTTCATTAACGTATTACGTTTAACTAAGTGACGATTTGCGACTGTATTCAGCTACATACATAAGAAATCAGATTGGGACATGAATATATCTCTTCCAATCGCTGTTCTAATGTACTATCACTCGACACCGAGATTTCGTCACTTGGCTAAACTTACTGTGACATTTTAAAGTGTAAAAGTAAACAACGAAATTCGTAGTAGCAAACATTCTCACGCATTGTATCCGGGCTCAATAACCGGCATTTTGACTAACTAACGATCAATTACATGGTATATGACACATACAAACACATTTTATGCATGTATAGTATACGTTTCGTGCGGTTTCTCGGAATTTTATATTGGACAGAGCATGCGAAACTCGATAAAATATATCGTTACAAATCTAGAATAAAATATTGACATCTATACATAGTGCGTTTTTAATACGTCTTCGTGAAAATAGACACTCTTTGATACGTAGAGAAAAATAAATCGTACTATTTGATTTGTATGGAATTGCTTTATACAACAATTGCCCGAAAAGTGTAAACACCGAAAATATTTCAGGAACAAATACGTAACTGCATGTATATTCTAGGATATGAAATACATATCTAATGATTTCATTACCGTTTGTGAAATACTTTTTACATGTGACACACAGACATTCAAATAGCAAATTCGAAACCAGTTTTCGATAATGTCGGTATGTGCTATCGGTAGTTTTAAACATTACATTATTTTACCCGTAAAATGATATTCGCTTACGCGCGAATATATTTGAGCAAACCTAAGATAAATTCGTTTATAATTTGAAACGGATACTAATTGCAAAAGCAACGATCAACCGTGTTGTATTAAAAGTCACAAATGACAGTTGTCTTGCATAATCTCACTACTATCTTTTCCTTTTCTTATTTATAAAATGATGTTTATTTATTAAAAGTATATATAAAATATGGCAAAATAAAAATGTGACAGCACTAAAGTGTGCTTCAAGTGTATCAATCATCTTTGGACCGTACATTTGTTCAATTTGATTGGGATTTCTTTTGGGGAAGTAGATTGACTCTTCAGGGTGAGAGGAGATTGGGACATATTGGCATCGTCCGAAAAGGAAAAATCGGGTAACCTTAAACATACAGTACAATATGTATTTGATCTTTACGAAAATTCATTTCTATGTAAAAAAAATGTTATTTATAAAATAACATCTTTCAGAGAGAATCCCTCGAAATACTCGAAATAAATGAAAAAAAGAAAATATGAAATTTCTAGTCATACTTGGAAACAATCGTATGTATTCGTGAAATTTTTCATTTTATTTGTTATTAATTTTACGATCGAAAAATTTCACTGTATAAATATATACTTAATTTTATTACGTTATGTTTGTATATGTATACTTAGGTATGTATGTGTATAATATAAAATCATAAACATACTATGCAGGAGTACCTCTATGTGTCATATCGGTTTTTGTGTCTTTCTTTTATGCAACATAAATGTAGGGCATAGAGGTGAATAACAACGTTATAAACTTTCTTTAAATACTTTCACTGGTTAATACCTAGTACGGTTTTGAACGATAAACTAGCAATCCTAATATTGCATATTGGATGAAGGAGGACGTTAAAATACTGCAATGTTAGCTTACTGAGACATTCGATGCTGTAATAATAGCACTATGTAACTGTTTCTCGTGCTTAACACCTCGTGCAAGTTATATGGTAAAAGCACTGGCATTAGTCACTGACAGAGTAACAGTCCTTACAGTTAAAATTGTTTTACAACCGCACTGTTGCCTGTACTTGTGTCACGACCTGTCTTATAGTTTCAATACAGGATACAGCAATATTTTTATTGATAATGGTAATAATGATAGCTTCTGAATATTCCGCCCGGTGAAATCCGCTACAGATGTTTTAAATCGTGGCGGATTTCTACAGTGTCTCTGAAAAAGATTAATTAAGCTTCAGCGGCCTGCACCGAAGTCAGTCACTGATGAGCAACGAGCATACGATAACGTAAAATGCTAAAGAAATAGTTGAACTACGATTCATACAACAAGCGTTTAATATGAAAGGTAGCTCTGCAGAGAAAAAATATTCCTTTCAACTTTATTTAGTTTTTAGAAATTAGAAATTAACAGATAATATTCTATAGCCTTTTCTTCGCAGAAGATAATGAATATGCGCTAGCTAAATATTGAACATTTGTGATTAATTATATTTGTAATTAATTGCAACAACGAAAAAAAGTTTCAATTTCTAAGTGATATTAAATTTTTGAAAGAAAAGTATTAAACAAAACTAAGAGAAATAAAGCAATGCTACATTTTAAGCACTTCTGCAAGAGAGATTAAAAAGCGACATGCATGTTAATGTATTCACTGAGTTGATGTTAATTTGCCTACTATCATATCTTTACACTTACTATTTCTTGTATGCACTCTTGCCTTTCTAAACAAATTCTAATACCATTAATTCCTATTAGTCTATGCATCCCTACATTATTTCTAAAACGCTTCCTTTTTTAAACAAAAGTGTTTTTACAATAAAATGAGAAATGCTAGATGAAATTGTTGATTTCATATTATACTTACTTATCCGGCAAAACACGTGGTTTGGCATAATCTCCTGGCCAGTCGTAAAGATTTGGCAGTGGACTGTCATAGTTAGCATCGTACATCTTACTTACAATAAATTCGCGTTTGTCTTTTGGTTCTGGATACTCACTTGCCAATCCAGCTGATAAATGAGATAAAATTTGAGATATATTGTTCAAAACCACATTTAGAAGTTTAATATCATTATTATATATTACATTATCACAGGGTGCTCAGATAAAGATGCTAAAAGATTTAAGAGCCAAACTACAACGGTAATTAAGAAAACAAAAAAGTCGAGATTTTTATTAATTAATGATATTTAAAATTCAACCAGCGAATAAATGTAACAATCAAAGTCTCGAATGTAATTATTACATTCTTCATTTTTATCTTATTATGGCTTCCAGAAGCACCTTCAATGTTCTACAATCTTTGTTCGGACACCTTGTATATTGTTATCGATTTGAAAAATTAAACTTAAATATACGTAGTCAAAGAACTTACTTTTAGCGTAAGCGTAGTCAGCAATTCGTACGGCGATATCAATTGAACATTCACGAATAGTGCTTAACGGTGGGTAGAGACTGCCCACTTCGAGATCTTCGTCTTTCACGTGATCAGCAACAGCTTGAGCCGAAATTAGGAATAAATCTTCTGTAATGTGATGACATCCAGTCGCGATGACGCCCAATGCGATTCCAGGAAAAATGTACGCGTTGTTTCCTTGTCCAGGTTTATATACTTTTCCGTTATAGTGCACTTCGCCAAACGGAGAACCCGACGAGAAAATGCATTTTCCCTGAGATACAAAAAGATATCGTATTTTTCTGCACGCTTCGAATAAAGTTTCATTAATACAAATAATTTTCGTACATTTGTATGATCGTAAGCTTGTTGAGCTGTGCACTCTGCTTTGATAGTTGGATTACTCAATGCAAAGATCAAAGGTCTTTCATTGTTTTTGGCCATTTCTTTCAAGACTTCAGGAGTGAATGCTCCTGCTGCTGCTGAAGCACCTGTACCAACATTCCTACTTTAGATAGAGATGAAAGCATGTCGATAAATTAAGGGTTACACACCAATTAGAACAGTTGGTTTCACTTCTTTTACAACTTCCAATAGTGATTTCATCACTTTGTGGTCTTTCGCATACCAGATTTTATGACCTTCCAGGTTACCTTCTGGTCGATTTTTAACGAGCAATCCATCAATATCCATCATCCAAATATTATCACGAGCTTCCTGTTCGGTACAACCATCTGCTTCCATCGCTTTAACACAAAGGTCAGCTATTCCAATAGCTGCCTATATTAATTAAAAAAGATTTAAGAGCCAAAATAGGACTTGACTGTAAAAATAGTGATCTGTTTTTATAATATATAAACTATTGCATACCTCACCAGCACCCAAAAATACGAATTTATTTTGAGACATAGATTTCTTGGTTATTCTTTTCGATGCTAAAATTCCAGCAACCGCAACTGCGGCAGTACCTTGTATATCATCGTTAAACGTACAATACTTGTCACGATATTTATCTAAGAAACGAAAGGCATTGTGATTTCCGAAGTCCTCGAACTGTAACAGTATATTAGTATGAAATATTTATTACATGTAACTAAATTGAAGGAAGAGAAACGGCATCATTTGTAAGCGTACTTGAATGAGAACATTTTGGCCATATTTTTTCACGCAAGCAGCCATAAATTCATCAATCAATTCATCATATTCAGCGCCTTGACTTCTGGGTTTGTTAAGACCAATGTAATGAGGATCGTCTCTCAGCTGTTCGTTATTTGTGCCGACGTCGATAGTAATTGGTAGGCATTGGTGCGGTTTTATGCCAGCCAGGGCGGTGTAAAGAGCTAATTTTCCTACCGGAATTCCCATCCCACAAGCACCGAGATCACCGAGACCGAGAATTCTCTCTCCATCTGTTACGCAAATTGCACGAACCGCTTGCTCAGGCCTAAATATAATGTTACGTGATAAATTATATTTGTGTAAATTAATGTAAATTACTGTAAATTAATCTATATTTTACAAGAAGAAGAAATATAATTTAAAATATGTTATTTTATAAAATTGATTTATGGTTTAAAATATTCAGTGCAGATATGAAAGTTTTTAATCTAATTTTACATGCTTTGTAAATCATAGAAACACATTACAAGGTTTTGAGTGCTAATCTATTCAATAATTTATTCCATTAGCTCCCAAAAGAAGGTACATACTTATTCATATCTTCGAAATATAAATTTCAAAGATAAGAATACATGAAACATAAATATGTATATTTAATATAAAAACAACGGTAATATAATTCAGGACTTAAAGCGCTAATTTGTACTTTTATGAAATACGAACCAGTTGTTTAAGATCTCGTAAATGTGACCTTTATCATATATTGTGATAAATAATCCACGAGGTCTACGGTAGATAACGCCGAACTTCTGACAGGCTAATCCGACGGTAGGAGTATATACGATTGGCATCATCTGCTCGATGTTTTCACTTAATAGACGAAAAAACAATCTCTCGTTTCTTTCCTACGAATTAACCGATTCGTGAATCATCACTTCGAATTTGACAATTATAGATATCTTATCCACTTCAGCGACTTCGAAGATTTTTGGATATGTTGTTAGAGCTATAATACTAGACAATTTTTTCTTATACATGTAACCATTGCTCGGCCTTATAGCCTTAGCCAAAAGCTATCGATACCACTACAGTGCACTTTGTTCGTAACTGTACGTCCGTGACAGCATGTGAATGGGTATTGGTAGCCAGCTGCCTCGTGGCCTAACCCAAATCTATATAAACTATAATCAAGAAATAAGAAATAGGTTTTGTTCAGGCGTCATTTTATCTAGTCGCCTTGAGGAGGCCGCCTATCAAGCTAATGTATAGTCCAACGCACAGTTAAAACACAGATATCGACAGTTTTTTGCGAATATTTTGGTAATAAAGGCCAATCGGCAGTTACATGTATAGGGGAAAAAAATGGAGAAAATGTTGATTTCTTCAATGTATCTAAAAATTATCGAAATCGGTGAGGTGAGTGAGATATCGATAATTACCTTGAATTTTATGTTCTTAGAATTGAAAATTATTTCTTATTTTACCTGCAATTCCACGAGATAAAGATACCGATTTAAATCTTCAGTATACTTCATGACTGAGGCCTTGCACAGAGCCAATTGTTCTTCCTGAGTTTTGAATCTTGGTGGTTGCAAGCCGTGTATACCTAAGGATATTCTCTCTTGCAAAGTAAATGCCAGTCCCTGAATAAAAATATTAGATCTTTAAATATCTCAAGAAGAGGTACACTTCTGTGATAAATATCTGTTTTCACAATGAGGGAACTTTATCATTTGATTGATGATAAAAAAAGATTATTTCTTTCTTCGGTTTTTCTGGAGACTGCCCTCTGTTCGTTAGATTTAAATTAGTTTTAAACAAAGAATTAAAATCTATGAAAGAAAAAAATATAAAGATATTTTATAAGACATGGTAGCTAATAGAGATGAATTTTAAATACCTTATTAAGTCGAGGGTCCCTCAAATGGCCAATACCTTTCACCATATTGATAGGTACAACATCTCCAGACACTTCGTGGATTTCTCTGTATATCCTTTGAATATCCTTTGCAGCAGGATGCGTAGGTGGCAGCATTCGCGCCCATGATCCTGCACAATTTCTGCTGCTGGGCGATCTAGTAATCATCGTAAAGAAATAGTCATTTCATCTGTTTTTTTTTTCTTTTTTTTTTTTTTTTTAATTATTTTTATAACTGCATACGATGTTGTAAATTTTCAAGTTCGATTTTCTTGGAAACTTCGTGCTCGTAACTTCAGACAGAAAATTTGATATCTTTGACTTATTTCAGAATAAGGTTAGGGTAATCTTCTACCAATTGTCAATTTCTTGCCAGATGAGAATTAGTTAAAAATAAAGCTTTCAGCAGAATTTTTTTTATTCTTGACTATAGTATCTCTATATTCTATCAATTTAATAATAATTAGTCATTACGTTGGTTGGCGTGCATGATTGTAAGAAATATATGCAATGTTTTGTCAAAGGAGGATAATTTATAAGAGGGATTAAAAGATAATTCTCTTTTAAGAGTTTTCTTATCTCTGAAATGATAACAAGCGCAAAAATAATGTAAAAGTTGAAGCTCCTCATTTTTCGCAACGTAATTTAAGTAATTTCGGGAAAAGTAAATTTGCTAGAAATAGAAGCTTAATATTCTTCTGCGTTTAATTGAAAACATTTCCTGTTTCGTTCATAACTCCATGTTATAAACATCGTATATTGTTTGTTTCCTAGCTATTAGCAAAATTGTATTTAAAATTAAAACATCCGTTGGTTTATGAATCTTCAACACAAATGCTTGCCAATTAGTACGTTCAACTGAATGAATGAATCATTTATTTAACGTTCGATGCGTGAGAACGAGTTAAAACTACTTAGCTTTTCTAAAGACCGATTAACGTCACTCAGAAAATTTCTGTTCAATTCTATCATGATCGATGGCTTTTCCTTTTTAACGACAAACAATTGTTGCAAAAGTAACTTGTTGAGGAAACGATAAAGTCTCGAACGATTTTAAAGGAAATAGTTTGAAACAAAATGAAAAAAAATAAACTGACAAATCACGATAACAGACCCTTAACAGAAATTTTACAATTTGTAAATTATCAATACCAGTTTTTCTATAATATAGTCGGAGCAAATATAATATGATGAGTATTTTATTACAAATATGTATTTTTCCTGTTTAGTACGTTTTTTTTTCTTTTTTCTTTTTAGCAAAAAATTATTTAAAGTGAAATTAATTTTAACTTCCTCATATGTTTTATGCTTATATCGTAATATTTTGCATCTTACACATAAAGATCTCAGCATTTTCAGTTAGCTTAGAACTGCTGCGTCGGAAACTTAGTGTCAGGGATAGTACAGATATCGATTTTACGATTGATAGATATAACTACGATTATATTCGTATTCTTCTTTTACGTAATCGCACGAAAGAGCCGCAAGCGCATAGAATTGATTTGTAGTAAATCAAACTATCGGGAGAGATCGAAAATGTCAAAGTGGAGAGTTCGTATCGATTAAGGACGCGTTGGAAGCATTGTAACCAGAGAAACCGAGCGGAATGTGGATAACATGATACCCTGTCATTTAATCGTATATTCATTAGACTTAGAATAAATTCTGCGTAAGTAGTAGTTTGACACGTTCACACATTCGTCACTGACCCCATGGTCTTCCAGACACTTTCAAATTAAGCTAAGAAAGAGTTGCACGAATTAACAAAAATTGCAATATTATAAGTTGGCAAAAGACATTTTCTTAAATGCTACTCAAAATTTAAATAAACAACTTTCAAATATGCAATAACAGTATTTAGATGTAAATTATGTTCGTACGTTGAAAATATAATTTGTGATTTTTAAGGTCGAGTGATTTTCTGACTATTCGGTAAATTTCATAGTCACTTAATACGAACAATAATTCCCAAAAGTGACAATCAAGTGCATTTAGCTGTTCTTTTCAATTCGTTTTATCTGTTCCTTTTATCTGTTCGTTTGAATTCGACAAGATTTCTGAATCATAGATAATAACTGGACATTGTGCAATAAAACCTTATCGGTTTGATCTGGTTATAACTAAACTATGGAATTAAAGCACGTGACTGCAATTGATTATACATACTTCATGGGTCGAGGTAGGATGAAGATGTCTGCTTCTAGCAGCGCTACATTTCATACGACCAAATTTCGTAGTAGGCGTGCAATAATAACATAGATACTTCCAAGTATATGTAACTAGGTAGCAAAAACGTTATTGCATTTCTGTAAAGAGAACGAGCCAATCTATAATTATTTCAATGGCACGCTGCCAAATTTAAACAAATAACTCTGAAAAATATATTGGTGGAAACGTTTATGTCCTGGACAAAGATCTATTTCGTAACGATTATTAGTCGTTACAGAGAAATCATTGTTACATTTTATCGCTATCAAGATAATATTATCGGATCGTTATTGAAAATCATACTCTCAGTTCCAATAATTTACAGATTCACAAGAAAAATATTTATTCGTTGTAAAACGTAGACACGAGCGTTCATGGGATAATATTAGAAAATGCTTCAGGATGAAAAATTTTGCCTATCAAATTGTCTTTTCGATTGAATCGGAACTTCCTCCTGTACGCAACTCATTTGTATGATCAGCTTTGACCTATATCAGCTCTATCATATGGTAACTTGGCTATTACGGTTTCCTCGGTATTAGCTGGGTGCAGCTACATGACATAGCGTTGACGTCATTTTCTGGAAGCACGTGTGTTTGTAAAGACTATTTGTTATAAAATCAGGAACAATAAATATTTGTATATGTAAAATTACAATGTGTTCACTAGCTTTGCGAAATACCTGCATACATAGTTTACAATTTGAAAGTTAAACAATAAACATGGAATCATCTTCACAAATGTTGGACGATGTGTTAGAATTTGCAAAGGTAGATTCAAGTATTTTACATTTACGATTTAAAATTTACTTTATAGTATATCTCTTTCATGGACTACTTTTAGAAAACAAAAAAAAGCACGTGATAGACAAAGCGGTTGAAGTCGATACGCTGAATGAATAATATTACAATCGAATGATGCTGAACGTATCAAACCATCGATTAATTCTTTGTTTTTTTTCTACAAATAACATTTATAGCTAAGGTATAAGCTACACGATAAGGTATACAACCAATAATTTAAATAACTATGAAAAAATTGTTAAGTTATCTTTTTACTGCTTTGTAGCCATTAATTGTTATATTATCTTAAAATATTTTTAAAAATTTGACATTTAAGTAAATTTTGTAAGTTTTTCAGAACTGAACTACATCCCACGTACAAAAAGATTGTTTACGCGCCTTACGTAAGTTAGTCGATTTAAAGTATTATGTAAAATACCAATATAACTTTATTGGTATGTAATGGCCATGGTCTATGAGTATACCGTAATTTCCAGAAATTAATCCGATGAGCAATCGTTTGTAATCGAAGCAAGAACATTTTTCTGCATGATTGGTTTATGACTTTTCCTTATTCACTGTTAGAGAAACATTTAAAATATGAAATATGAAACTTTTAATATTTAAAAGTTAACGCATGTAATAACAAGGATCAACAGAGGTACTTGAAGTCAGAGATACATAAAATAGTTGTTAAATGGCGAGGAAGCTTGTAGATAACCATTAGTATCTTTTTTATTTCAAAAATAACATTGACAAATAAAAGAGTAGAAACTAAGAATTTAACTTTTATTGTTTTTAGTTGAATTGAAGAACTTTTTAATCAAAATTCTTAGGTCTCAATTACGTTAATATATAATTTCATTTTTCTTTGAACGATTAATATTTGTCTATGAACGAGTAACACTAAAACGGAAATGTTTAATATTCAAATAAGAAACGAGGACTTAGACAGCTGTTAATTCGTATTTATAGATTACCTTCCAAGTTTATACTAAACATCTATTTAAACTCCTCTTTATCTCCATTGACCTTGTATTACTTGACGATGAAATTTTTTTTATGGAAAAATAGCATTAATCTAACGAAATAAAATACAAATTTTAACCTTGTAAATATAAAAAGAAAATATTATTAAGAATTTCAGTACCATACTAAAAATCGGGATATAATAATAGTTTTATATTTTAACTTCTCCCTTCGTCGAATAACGTTAAATATTTTAAATATACAATTTTATTGCATATATTTCATTTAATATGCAACATGGTCTCAAATCGTATATCATGTTTTCAAAACTGGTAGTAAACAGGTATATATATGTATCAGTTCTAGGTGTTATAATAACAGCGTTGGTTATTGTCTTATAGAACGAAAATAGAAAGAAGGAAAACAATTCAAGCAATTCTTTTTTGTATACATTCACTACAAATGAATAATAATAAATTCGTGTCGTTTTTTAAACGATTTACTAAAATATAGCGAAGATCAATAAATATGGGTGGAAGAAGAATAAGAGAGGTCAAACGAAATGTAAAGGACGTTCAACTCAAAATTTGTCGACGCTGTTTTCCACGAAGACATGCTATTACACATTTCCAAGAACATCTCAAACAACGTCTAATATCATTCGGTTATAAAAATAGATTAATGCAGTGTATATATATATATGTTCGTTTAGGAAAAGATGAATACAACAGGCGAAGTACGAATTCCAGATATATATATATATGTATCTGGTAGCGTAGCTTGCTGCACGTGTTACGATCGATGGGAAACTTGGTTAAAGCGATAGGTGCGCCAAAGGGAATCAAGCGAATGAACTATTCCGTACAAATAAATGATCATTCATTCATAAATAAGATTTAAAGAATGACGATAAGGCACGAGCAAAAAATGTCACCAGAAACGAACCCCTATTTTCTAAAATTTTTCGACAAGTATCAATGAGCACGTCCACGAGTCGATGTTTCGAGAGGAAGGAAAAATAAAGCAAGATGTGATGATAGAGGGGATAAAATTACCGGCCCTTGCACACGTTGTACGATACCGGCGGAAATTGGATGCTGCAGGATGAAGTATAGAGGAAACAAAGAGCATGCGAAATGGGAAAATTTGGGAGTTTATCCGGACGTGAGCACGACATGATTTCGTTTGGCACTGTCCCACAGAACACACGGTAACCCCGTATCGATCGACGGATTCCCAGCGCGTTCCTATTTTCAGCACTGCATTGCGGCAGAAGCTAGGTTACGGCGGCCCTTCTCGCATATTTTGCTAGTCTTTTCCGCCGCTCTCGGCGATCTGAATCGGCGCGCACGTGCGTGCCTTACCGTACACCGGTGTAATAAGGTCGGGTTACGCGTTTAATCGAGATCCGTCGCTTCGTGTACGCGGTTTATTGCAAAAATTTTTGATACTCACAATATAGACCTCTGCAGGACGAACATTTCGATCCTCGCGTGCTTACAGCTGATCGCCTCCCACCCGACAGGATCACCGCGCGACTGCGCGTTTTCGGCTAATCGTGCTTACTTGCTTGCTTACCAATGCTGACCCGCTTGCCCACGCTCGACGCCGCCGCCGCTCTGTCTACTCTCGCACACCTTCTTCCCTTTCGACTTCAAGTTCGTCCATATAGCCGGTTACGCATACGCACGGCTGCTCCTTCACGCGATACACCGCACTGCACAAGCGCGCGATTCACGGTATACAATCTGCTGTCTTTCTACACGTCGATCGCACACCTCTCTTCCTTGCCAACCTCTTCACGTTTCCGTGCGCTCAGCGAACGCTAACTGTACTGTATGAGCAACTCAGTGTAAGTGAATCGATGTAAGAGCACAGATGTACCTCGCCTGTGGCGAGGGGCGATCAAACGTCGCGAGAACACCCGAATTCTCCCGATCAGCGACTCTCACGTATTTGCTCTCTGATAGCATATCGCAAGAAGCGTCGCGACGCTCTGGCAATCGACCTAATTTCTTTCATATATTGAATTGATTAAGAATTTTCGAAGCGCATTTTCGAATGCGCAAGAAAGGAACTTTAGAGAACTGAAAGTGTTTTCTGTGTTTGTCACAGTTACAATTAAGTTTTAACGAGATTTTCTCTAATTAATTTTTGAGAAAATTCGTCGAGCTGAAAATTAAGCATTTGCTTTGAGTATTTTTTTTAATAAGAGGATAGAAGAGACTTTTGATTTTAGATGTTACTTATTATGGATAATTTTATATTTATTTGTCTGTTTCGTGATTGTCGTGAACGACGGATGATACTACCTGCGACACACGAACTTTGATATGCAGGTAACATCTGTGATACGTGGAATGAATATCAAACTACAGGTGCTCGCCGCGGTGTGCCGCTACGTGTTTAGGTGAAAATGGTCTATTTCTATATGAGGAATAACGAGGGTATCTTATCTATGATACCATCGCACGATAACAAATTTATCAAATAATTTAAAAATAAGCATTCGTGTTTAAATTGTTTGTTCGATCAGTTAAACATCGTAATAGTATCTATAAAGTTTATTACTCACACTGATAATGTAATTGAAGAAATTCCGTTTTTACATTATTTATCAGAAGATGTATTTTATTGTCTTTAAGGTATTATCACACAAATATAATATTTATAAGAAAAGGACATCTTTGGTTGCTCTTTGCAAAAATGTTTTCGGAAATCGAAAATAAAGAAAGTGACTCGTTTCTTTAAATAAACCAACGATACCCGGACACGGGCATTAGCTGCATAAAAAAGTACGTTGAATCTAACGCATTTTATTCTGACGCGAACGGGACACGCTCTAAAATAAAAATAAAATGTTAAGGAGATTTAATGGCGACAAACTTTTTTTTTTAGTGTAGCCCACCCGCACGCGTTTTATCCCAGTTACATTTACGTGCATCTGGCAAGTGACCAATGTCGTTAAAAAAACGGAAGGCTTTCAGCGCGTCCTTTGTAGGTTATTCTCACGTTTCGTACTTGAAAAAATAATTTTGTTAAAGAATAGTGACGTTTTACTGTTGTACGAGAGCTTGCAAACCGTTTGTCCGCGTTCTAATTGCTACAGATAATTATCTCAAACAATTTCACTCGGACGTTTATACAACGCGAACAGAGTATTCTCATTTCATAGCACTTTAAGCTCAAGTGGTGAGATCTTTCCTTGGTTAACGATCTTGCAAAGTTATAGCGGAATTTAACCAACATCTCCAGGACCATAGTGGCATGTTTTCAGTGTAAAAAGAACACCGTAAAGCGAACAGGCAATGTAGGACGTGAAATTGATGAACAGGTTTTCGTGGTAAATCTACAAAGGAGTTCTCTACGTGGCGAATATTTTCGAAGTTCCTGTGTATTCGATATTCTGGTCGGTTAGCGTTTTCGATATAAACAGCTAACGTGATGGTTAGTATAAGTAAGGTCGTTTCGCTGCAAACTTTTGCGAATGCGATATACGTATCCGTGTTCTTCAAATACAAATACACAGTTGTGAATGCGGTTAATAAAGTGGATGACATAGTGTTGAAGAATTTATTGCGCAAATTTATTGTGTAATGACATAAGTCTTCTGTGTTGAAAGTAAAGATTCAGATCTCTTCACCTGTGACATTGTGCTATTTGCGTGTGATATCAAAGGCCAAAAATGAAAAATAAAATAAAATCGTGTAAGGACAAAGGATTAAAGTACGTATATATATATATATATTTTTATAACATTTTATTAATTTCAGTCCAAATTGTTCCTGCAAGAAAGACCGTTTCATTGTGAAAACTTCAGAGTGTTTTAAATTATTTAAAAATTGTAATTTTAGGTAAATTCTTTTTATAGTTTACATGAAAAAGTAAATTCTTAATATTACAGGTATGTTATTACTTTCATATCTCTTTTTAATAAAGTTCATTTCTGAGGATCATGTATGAACTATTTTGTTAATTAAAACTGAACGAAGATTACTTGGAATAGGGGAAAAAGAAAGATTGTGGTTATTTGAAAGCAGTTTAAAATAAGAGTTTTTATTTTATATTGATACTATATGTATCACTCCAAAGTAACTTTTTATTTTAATTAATTGTTTAAACAAATGTCAATAGAAATTAAGTTTTAATTACATTTGACACAACTGTTCCGTGTCTTTATGAAATTTCTGATATCTGAAATGAAAAGCAGAGCAGCATATCCTTAAGATTGATAGTTTCGCTAAGTAAAGAACAAAGTAAACAGTTAAAGATATGCACTAACTGAGTCTATATAAAAAAAAAAAGAATGCAAAGAAATTCTTAGTAATGTCAGTTCCATTTAAGAATATATTTGTAGAAACCAGACTTTTGAAAATAAATACAGCTAGTTACGTGTGTGGCTATATTTCATGTATTTTTGTTTTTAGTATATATTTGATTTGCTTTTAACGCCATAAATATAAAATATTATTTAACATCGTCGTAATAATTCATTTTAGGATCAAACCAGAAGATATTCGATTTTATTTAGAACGTTGCTGTTATATGCATCTACTCGAACGTTTCTCAAACAGAACTGAAATTAACAAAATCGTCTCGTTGTGTCGCAAAGAAAAATTATTAGACGTCTCGTACAGAGTCATATGTTAAGGTTTATTAGGACAGTAACGATGATTGCATTACAGTTTAGTAACTTATGCGTGAGATGTTCCGGCAAGAGCCTCAAAACAGAATAAGAAAATACATCCGCCACTAGCGGATACCATAGTCGATGCTCCGATCAATGATCGCGCTTTGTCCGGAGCATGACTACGATGCTTTTGAACAGTTTTAACCGCAGGACAAAGTTTTGGAGCGCCCCAGGCGCAACTTTGATAACTCACAGGTCCCAGTAATATGCGGCGTGTAAGGATAAAAGTTTATTTTTTTATTTCTCTTTTGTTTCTTTGGACTCAGGAACTTGCTGCTAGGCCGCCCCTGAACTTCCTGCCTAATTACGGAGCGCTCGTTGAGTCGTAAATCGCAAGAGATTGAAATTTTAATAACTATTCAACTAGTTAAGTCGTTCTTGTACACATAGATCCTCCTTTAACTGCATACAAGTGCACTAATCTTCGCAAACTCAACTAGGCATTTTCTTTTTTTCTTTTTTTCTTTTTATTGTAGCAAATTAACTTTATAGAACGACGCAAAAGTGTAATCTCGCCTACGTTTAGAAGCGCGTACGTATATCAAATTTTCTGCGTTTAATACGTAGCTCCTAATAGAATCGATAAGTGTCGTTTTAATTAAGGCTTCAGCTGCAACGCGAAACGAACGAATTCGCCTGTTTATCGCTGTCTAAATCAATGTAGACGTGAGATTGAGTGCGTGAAACGGAACAGCAAAATTAGTAGACCTCAAGTTCGAACCACCAAAGCTACGACATATATCGTTCTCATTTAATTCCGCCACGTACTGAGCTTTATCGGTACGGAATGAAACAGCTTGACAATATACTGTTGTTGACAGCAACTCGAACGGATTAAATATAACAATATTTACAACGTGGTAGTTACATAGAAGCATTTCATAGTGCCAATTCGGGTGTACAACTTCCTAATAGTGTTTCTGCCGTATTCATCTCTTCATAGACAACATATAAATAACAATAAACGTAAGTGATAACTGCTCATATACATTGTACAGTTCATCTTTTTACTTTCTCATGCGCACAGAGACGTTCAAATCGTAATACACAGTCATACTCCTCTCTTTTACCTCTTTCTTTCTTTATAAATCAACTAGAAACTCGGGAGAAATAGTCAACGCATTATAAACCTATTAAAAAATATCCACAGTAGTCTAACATACACAATGACAGTATTGCTACCTATCCTTATGTATCATTGGATACATCGATGCAATGTTGAACTCGCGACAGTTTAACGATTTTCCCTTCTTTCGATGTATCCTTGGCGCTTTAACATTTTTGAACATCAACGATGATCTTTGTATTCTCCTTGTTCGCTCGTTATAGTTTATTTGCTTTTGTTGTTCGTTACACGATATATTTGATCGGCGTATCTTCGAGATTGACGGTCACAATGATTGTATAAAACCACATTTCACTTCTGTTGCTGGCTATGCTTAACGCGAGAAGCTCGAGGAAGTGAGCTTGATTTTCGGTTTACAGTTTGGCCGGTTTATAGTTTGAAATAATTTTCCAGGAAAGTGGCGGACCTTTGTGCAAAATACCGCGAAACTATCGTTAACTTGGACGATAATGACTTTCTACCTCGGCGTGGCGATGTGCCGATGCATTTCTCCATTGTCTCTCCTTCATCCCTCTTTCTCGCATTGGTCGTTAAACGTTTGTCTTTATTGATTATACCTGAAGTGGATGAAGTTTGAACATGAAAGTTTTATGTATCATGTTTTATCTTAACAGCCTGCAACTTTTTACTCTGTTGTATTTTCATTAAACCGCGACTTTTTGCACATTTCGTCAACTATTCGCCCTTGCTTCGGTTAGAAACAGAATCTAACTATTGTTTAAGTGCCGTTCATTTTTGTTTTGAACGTAGCTTGTCAGGGACAGAATCGAGAATCAATAGGTCGAGCAATGAAAAACTCGATTATTTTGTTTGTTAAAAATATCCGAATTATTCACGCAAATGTATCATAAAATATATTAAAAATTGTATATCACTTGCTGTTAGATTACACAGATTGTTATTCATATATTCATGTAACTACAGCATATAATAAAATAATTCTTCTTTAAAAACAAAGTATCCCTTCTCGGCAACTCAGCTTTTGCACTCAATTTGTGAAAATTTACATATATACCTAATTTACATATGTACTTCATAAGAGATAGAATCACTTTCCTATAGTATTCGAACCCTGTTCAGAAAATTATTTCAAACTTTTTCAACAATAACCAGCGTAGTCGTAATTGTCCCGATCGATTATTAAAGTTAAGTATTGCTCTTCCCTCTACTGTCTGACTATACTTCTCGATTTGATAGTCATCCTTATGATTACTCGTTTCAATACTCGAACACGCGCATACATTATTAAAACCGGCTAATTTCGCTTGCCTGCGAAATTCGTATCGCTCCGGTACTTTCTCCGCTTGTTTAAATTGATTCTTCGAAGATATCGAAGCTCTGATAGCAATCGTAAATCCGTTTATTTTTGACTTAATTTGAGCGGCGGTTCGTAACCGTTCGATCAACTATTGTTCATGTTACGAACCCCTCTATGATTTGTTCGCGTTATATCAGACTTGTATTCGTTTTTCTAATGAACTAAGAAGGAATGGAAACATCACAGTCATATAGAGGATGTAATAATAAATACATTCGTAGAGTACTTAGGAAGGCGAATATTTCGTGTTTCTCTGTTCACTATACGTATGACTTTCAAATAAATTCTTCGGGCAGATAGTTCATAGCGATTTAATAAATTCGTTTCCGTACGAGGAGAAAAACATTAACAATTCAGCACTTTGGATACGTCATTCTACAACAAATTATAGACTTGTATCGTTACTTATACAACTCTCGTAATATCCTCTCTTCGTACGCGTTCGTTAAGTATCTATACTAACAGGGAACGTTCTCGAGTTTGTAAAGATAAAACGTTATGAAGTTTTTAGCAGGTGCACGTGGAGTGTTGTTAAGCGATACACCAGCCTCTTACTCTATAAATTCGTTAAGAGATGTAAAGTAACTGATCGTTGGAAGAGACCCAGTGAATCTCTCAGGAATCGTATTTCATCGTTTAAATCTATATTCGAAATAATGCGATAAATTTGATTTTTTAATAAAAAAAATTACGTTGCTTGTTAAACTTGATTAACGGGGAAACTCGTTACTCGCATTTCCAACTAATCAAATGTAATAATATTTTTGTTTGCGAATCTCCCATGTTTCCATCCATCATATCGATTTGTTCAAGATAAATCATATTTAGACTTTTTCAAGGACTCCGTCTAACTGAAATTGATTTTTCCTTATCAACTTTTAATTCCACGACGATCGAAATTTCTGAATTAAGAAATTATTCGGTTAAGAACACGCGAAGAAAAAAGATTCAATTTTCTAATTAGTCCAAGCTTCGAAATTTATTCGAGGATTAAGACGAAACCGCGTATCTCTGATCAACACACCATTATACACTCTTCTAAAACTTCATAGTTATTTCGCATCGCGAATCTTCCTTCGGTAGGTTTGGATCTCCTCTTATTGCCAATACTCTTTCTCGTGATAGTTATACGTAGTAAAACGATGGAGAATGAACGGTGACGAGTTAATGCGGCGACGTAGATTTAATAAATGAGTCGTTAATGTCCTCTATGTATGTATCTTGAGGGAGATCGACTTTGGTATCCCTTTGGCAATTTCACTGATGCAAACGGTGTACCCACTTTTCTTCGTACGACGAATAATGGAGGATTTTGGATGGCTCCTGTCTTCGAAGTTATAGTTCGTTGTAAATTGAGCCAAAGACCCGTCCAAGTTACTGATCGTGATTAAAGCGAAACTCGGCCAAAGAGAAGCAGGCTCGCGAACAGCATCACCAGCGCCATTCCACCTTTAACAAAAAATTAAGTAGCGAGACTTGTGATTACCTTGACGCGATCAAGATAACGACGTTCTAAAAATCTTTTTACGTTCTAGCAACGGGGTGGCTGACGACCAAGCCAGCACTCGACGTAAGAAAGAACGGACGTAGTACGCGATAACAGGCATTTACGATAACACAAATAACTAGTGTTGTGTGGCATCCGCTTGCCCTAAGTCTTCCCGTAAATACTCGTTTACTGCGACGACCACCATGGAAACGGGGAAATATTGTCTATATAATTATCCACGCGAATCTACGTACAAATAATGTCCATGAAATGATTTATGCGAGAATAATGGCCCCTGGCCAACGTTTAACTCTGATTATTTACGTTTCCAGCAACTATTGTACTTTCTTGCTTTTATTTCTCTTCCCCTCGATGTTACCGTTTCTCTTACAGTTGTTGCTCGCCGGCGTGAGAAATAAAGAATTTTATGAAATAGGAAGTTTGCAATTTGATCGATCAGTTTATCGCGTATGCAGGATATTCAGGTAGTTACTATCCGATGTTTATCTTGTGAACGATAGCTTTGTGAGAGAAGCAGAAGAAAATAGAATTTCGCTGTTGTCTTTGATAAGGAAGGTAATGAGAAAACAGTGATCGTAATAAGAAATTGCCAATATGAAAAATTGACGTTTGCTACTGTGTTGGTATCGAAAGACGTTGAAACTTCTCCTTTCTCGTATTTTCACATTTTACAAGGAGCGTTACCGGCCCGTAACTACGTGAACAACCTGCGTATACAATTCATTTTGGAAATCATTCAATCATTACGTCGCTTTGCATCGTTCGTGTGATATAACTCAATCGCGGATGCGATTGATTTATTTAACTCCACGTTGCCAGCAGAAAGTTAAATAATTAACGAAAATCACGTGAAAACTTTAACAAGCGACGCGACATTCACGATAACGTTCGAAACATTAATTCAAACGTGGCTGACGTCTGCTGCCACATAATAAAACGATTAAAGCTAACGATATTTAAATATCGCTGTGTAATTTAAACACGGAGCAGTTGCACATTTGATGGTAAGAAATTTCCTGATCAGAAACTAAATTTTCATAACAAATTCAATTTCTTTTTATCTGTCTTAATGAAAACTGTAATGAAGAAAATTCTACTTAAAACTTCATTAATTGTTTTGCGCCTTTCACAGGCGCGGTATAAAAGGAAAACCATCCTTAATCGTTCGTTTAAACGAATTATTATTGCTCGTTATTACTGTATCGTTACCATTATGTTCCTAAGTAACAGCTCTTTCCTATACTCTCGTTTCTTCCGTCCAATCATTGATACAAGTTTACACGCGCTGAAAGCGCGTTTACGTTCCCGTAACAACGTATAATGCTATACACCTTTACAATAGGCGAAAGGATGGAACGTTTCTCGCGTTGATTTGCATCGCAAACGAGTTGCACGGATTTTCGTTCCGTTGTAATACAGATATTCGGAAAAATCCTGTATCGGGGCACGCTCGAAGGGGGCACTTGCAGAGTAATTGCATTCGAAAGCACGGTCGATAGTAAAAGAGAGAAAAAAAAAAAATAAAAAAGAAATGAAGAGGGAGGGAAAGAAATGCCGACTCGAAGCGAGCAATACAGTGGTTCGCAAAAGTATTCGAACGTTCGAAACTCTTCTTTGTATAGCTTATAAAAATATTTTCTTTCATTAGCGCCGTAACGAGGCTCGACTGTTGTCATTACATCAATGAAATTTGAAACCAACAAAGATGTGCGTACGGAAGTTACAAGACATTCGTTGGAAGTATATGTTTCACGAAGATTACCAAAGTATTTGAACAGACAGTTATTCGCTAGATTATCTTTAGCGCTAGTCCTATGTTTAAGACTTTTCTACTAAGATTATGCTATTATTCGTGCTGCATGCTAATTTTTCACTAAGCGTACGTTTCCAATAAACGTCATGTAACTTTTATATACGGTCTCAAGATGCTTCCAAATTTTATTATTGCAACCACCGATAATCGTGTCTCGTCGCAGTGCCAGCAAAGTTCGAAGAAGCTAGAATTCGTAGAATGCATGTAATATTGAAATAAATGATATACTAGGTCGAAAAGTTTCTTTCGTATTACAAGGAAATAATGGATGCACATTTTCTGTTTTGGTTTCCATTCTGTTCTATCAAACAAAGATCACAACGTTCGACAGCTTAGGTTTCATGTTTGTACGAAGATGCGTAGTTGTAAAAGACGTGTCTGTAAAAGAAAGACACTTTCCGGACAACTTAATACATTCACAAAAGTTTTCTGTAGTAAGTGTTGAAATACTTTCGTGAGTCACTGTACCTTCGCCTTGTAACGAAGAGAATGTTACGCGATCTTGTACTGTCGTGTCACGGTATATATCGAAGATCAATGATATAATTAGGGATATCGAATCCTTTAAATGCGTTCTGTCGTCTTAAAGAACGAATCGCCGAAGAAAACGTGACGCTATAGACTATGGAATATATAAATACGATGTTCCCGTGTTCTATTTACAGTTTGTTCCAAAACAATGGCGTCCAATTCAATTGTATCAGTCGCTCTCGAAGCGCGACGCGCGTAATAATTGGCTCTGTTTAGTTTCACCGAATTCTCTCTTTTTTCCCCCTGTATTTTCCTTTTTTCCCGTCCCTCTTTCCCCTAACTTCTCTGTCAGTTCCATTATCAGCCGGAGTCTGTGCGAGGATATCGGGTTGAACGCATTAATTACTTTCATGATCGACTAAATTGCACGGACTGATGCTGGCGAATTGTATTGTTTTGCTACCGTACTCACGCCATCGCCGCTACACTCGCTACATCCATGCAATTTTCCTTTTAATTTAGCTTGCAATTCCTTTCACGACCATTTTTCCCCGATTCTTATTCGACTGAAAAATGTTACTCTCTATCGACAGACAAATAACGCAGTTCAGCATTGATTGCTTTCACTTTTTCTCGCAAAACCGCTGGAAATAGTTGAAAATGAATTTAACGTTTGAGCTGTTAAGCGCTTTACGTATGTGCCGTTTTAGATAAATGAGAGGAATGCTGTAAAAAGAGAGTTAATGGCTTATACATGTGCTCTGTACGATGTATTACAGAAACAAATTGATCAATATATTGTTTCTTATTATATAGGGATACTAAATCTTGATCTAATATTTGCTAGAAATAATCTCCCATGTGCATTCAATTATTTTGTAATCTATTTATGTAGTAACTTGTATTATTTTACTCCTCAGCAATATGAACGTCGTACAATTTCCTCCTGTCTATTCAGAATTTTAGAATACAATTTCTGTAAAGAAGGCGAATTTACGTAACGACTACGTAGCACAGAGTAAATGGTAAAAAGTGGAAGCAGGACCAGGAATACGAAAAATTATACAATCACAATTTTCATTACACGATATTGAAAATTAAGCAATATTTCGATATTAATAGAAGCTGTTCACTTTAAATTAGTACGATGCTGTACACGAGAATCCTGTCCGATGCATATCCATGAACGTCAATACAGTGCGCGTTTCGTATTTAATTGTATATCATTATATAAATCAAATTCGTTCATTTAATACACAGACACGCTATACATTTAGAACCCTTTGATCAGATACGCCATTACTGGCCATCAGTTTGCTATTAATTCCACGTTTACTGCTATTGCCGTTTGAAAATTCTTCTGTCCCAGTTGTTTGTTAAGCTTTACTTGTTGATCTTCCAAATATTTCTTTATACTTTCTTTTTTTAATGATATCCTATTGCGAATCGTTCTTACGCAAATTTAATTAGTTTTAACGGGCGAATGGCAAGCCAATTTCGCAGATTATACCGTAATCCTGTTAGAGTAATATCGATTCCATTTAACTTTCACGGGATTCAATTGTACAACCTATTTCGATTTCTTTCTGCGATTAATACGTTCACCAATTTATTCATAACATTCCACATTATGGGACGTGAACGAGAGTACGTGAATTATAACGCGCAGTAATGAATACTGTCTGTTAATCGCCACTGATTACGTCGGTAAATCCGAAAACGAATTTTACGCGTTCAATCGCTTAACAGGGAATTTTCATAACCGAGAAAGTTTACAACGTAGAAAACCTAGTTAATACGCGTGGATGCTCATACGTTCGTAGGAGATTTACAGATGCAAGAACGCAGAGAATTCGCGTAAAACGCAATCGT
This sequence comes from Bombus campestris, assembly GCA_905333015.3. Lineage (NCBI taxonomy): Eukaryota > Metazoa > Arthropoda > Insecta > Hymenoptera > Apidae > Bombus > Bombus campestris. The sequence continues at coordinate 11,564,022 of HG995135.1, forward strand.
TCGCAGATACAAAGATATCGATAAGAATAATTTTTGAATGGCGGAAAATAAATTTTTAGGATATTTCAAATATCGGAAGAAGGTCTGTGAAATGTACAAATTTCCAAGTGCTAATATGATTCGACCGTTCGATATGAACGGCAAACATCGATGTAAATAAATACGTGCGAGTGAATTTCTCTGAGGGAATCGAAGGAAGAGAAGAAATGTGGTCCTCGTAATTTCTATTATATCATCCCAAGGGTTTCCGTAAGATTGTTCGGCTTCCTTTATATCCGGGAAACTTGATTCTTGTCTTTAGTATTGCTCTATGTTCCGTGCTTTACATCGCATCCGAGTTTAGAGGCAGGGCAACGAGTATATTCTCTGTTTTGATTTCGCTGCTCTTTCTATTTGGATTTTTTTTTATCAAGCGCAGACACATATAACGTGTGTGTAATATCACGAAAACGAAAGAAGAAAGGCCTTTTGTGTCATTCGTAAGGGAAACTTTGTAAAATAAAAATGCGCCTGCACAACGTGTTTCGAATGTAAACGTTGCCTCAACACGAAACTTTTGTTCCATTGATATTCGGTTGTTATCTGTGCAAAACGCTATCTTTACAGCGCTGTACTGCGAACAACTGTTGCCTATAAATTTTCTTCGCTACAATACTGATAATTATTAATATGCATATATGTATGAATATTTGCATCTTTGACGCAATTGTGCTTTATGTACGTATCCTACATTTTTGTACGCGTATAAATGGCTTTCGTAGTATGGAAATTGACTGGATACGAAGGAAATAGAGGCGGTTTAGAAATTTGAATGATCGAAATTTGTCGAAGTTAAAGGCGAAGCTATTGGGTTGGCAACCAAGTGATTACGGATTTTGTCATTGCCACCTAATTACAAAATCCGCAATCACATAGTTGCCAACCAACAATACATAGATGAGGTGTTCACATAGGAGGGACACGGAAAAACCAGTGAAAGAGAAGAATTGCGATAAAATAAGCCAAGAGTATTTGACTGATACCACGTTATTGGAATTCATTATTAGAAAATTGAAATTTAATTAACTGTATTAATTTATAACGCTATTAATTTATGATTTTGTAATATCTGGTTGTTCGATTCAATTTTACGGTTCAACGATAAACATTGTTATAATTTCCATAAAATTTACTTCGCTGTTTATTTATTTACGTTTGGAAAATAATACATTTTCTTTTCCACGGTTCAACGATAAAACAGGCAAAGCTGCACAAGTATATTTTACGAACAAACTGTCGATTCTTCTGCAACTATGAGAAATTTAAAGATACAAAAATATAGAAAATATCCAAACTATTGTACTCGATAGTGAAACAATTCTTTGCTCAAGTTCCATTTGTTTAACCGTGTTCATAAGCCTACGAATTTACTAATATTAAAACTATCTATAAGTTGTACGTTATTTTTCGTATCTAATACAAAATTCTAAAATTGTAAAAATTATTCGTGCAATTCCCAAATTACGAAAGCTGTACCTCCAGCTTGTCAATTCGTTGCTACTGTCGTTAATAACTTATCGCGCAAGACGAACGTTCATGTATCCAATTGTATTTTTCTAACGTTAAGAAACATCTCAAGCTTGAGCAAAATATGAAAAGATTGTACGATTCTTCGTATCAACTTCATACGAGATTCATATTAAATTTCATATGAAATATTTGTTTAAAACGTTAAAGTACGTTTTTTAAGGTAAAGCGAGGTCGAGGTGGAAATGGAATAATTCGAGAATCGCAACAGGATTGAAGTTTTGGAACATGAAGATCCGGGCACCGGTATCCTCTTTCTATTCCACGTATCGCTCTTGATTCGTTCGGTTTATGTACGATTAAAGCAAACGAATCCATCTTCCGAGTGATTTAATAATCGAAGAAAGTACACAAAAATTCGATTTCCTCTATCAATATCTGCAGGGCAACACTGGTCGCTCGTCTATCGCAAATCCTCTTATAAATCGTGTATAATCTTTTTTACACTAACGTATGCTTCCGCTGTTTCGGATGTAAACTGTCGATTATTCATGGGATTGCACGATAAACCGGTGAGTGTTTGAATCCGATGAGAGGTTGAACTTTTTTAAACCCATAACCAATGTAGCCTTTCATTTCGCCAACACGGAAAACTAGTATCGGAAAAACTACGGAAAGAAGAAGCTTAAGTATTGGCAATTTCGCGAATAACAAACAATTTTAATATTATCATTTGTCTGTACATAATCCTTGTCTCGCGGCTTAGGATGGCTTCCGGTTTGTACATCCCCCTTTTCTATGTTATAAAAAAAATTTGAATACGTAGTAAGGCAAAGACATTTTGATTTATCCGATTTTTTATTAAAATCAACGAGATAACGCTTCGGATTGTCTTACTGATTCAAAACGAAATAAAAGCTCGCTATTGTTTCTGATGGCTTGGAAAATACGTTCTTTAAAGAGCAATATGTATATAAATGTGATACGAAAGGGAGGAGACAATAAGCTCGTAATTCGCTAAAAAAGAGAACAGAGGAAAGTTCGTCGAATTGCGCGTTTACCTGCTTTGCGTATACGCATGTGAAAATATTAAAACGCACAGTGCACGCGTCTCGTGACGCGCAATCGCGACCGTATGTACATATATTTGCACTGGAAACTACGGCCTCGTGAGCCTTGCTAGCTCTGTATCGCGTTTCTAAAGTCTAGCATTAACAGTACAGAATCGATTGCTTCATTAGAACGTGTAAGTCGATAACGCATCGTTAGGAGATTTTGTAATACGTGACTGCGTTATGTTTAACCTAGATTTTTTAATCGCGTCGTAGTAAATACATTTCACTGATGTAATGTTAATCTTACTACGTTTTTTGTATCATTTTCGAACGAGTCGTATTTTTATTATAGAAACCAGAGATTATATAGTTGAAGATATTAGGTTCATGCAGGTTAGGAAAATTTCTTAAACTCGAGGAAAATAGCGATGAAGATTGTCTTAGAACATTACATTTCGGTTGAAACGAACGTGAATAAGTTCATACATACAAACTTCGAGTCGTATTTTGCCTATGGAAATCAGATATTATATAGCTGAAGATATTAGGTTCATGCAGGTTAGGAAAATTTCTTAAACTCGAGGAAAATAGCGATGGAGATTGTCTTAGAACATTACAATTCTGTTGAAACGAACGTGAATAAGTTCATACATACAAACTTCGAGTCGTATTTTGCCTATGGAAATCAGATATTATATAGCTGAAGATATTAGGTTCATGCAGGTTAGGAAAATTTCTTCAATTCGAGGAAAATAGCGATGAAGATTGTCTTAGAACATTACATTTCGGTTGAAACGAACGTGAATAAGTTGATACATACAAATTTCGAGTCGTATTTTTATTATAGAAATCAGAGATTATATAGTTGAAGATATTAGGTTCATGCAGGTTAGGAAAATTTCTTAAACTCGAGGAAAATAGCGATGGAGATTGTCTCAGAACATTAAATGTTCTTCTTTAGTTAATAGATGCAAATTTTGAGGATCGTAGCAGCTTAAGTATAATGAAACATGTAACAGGAAATAGTATTTGTCGTAAACAAACACTCTGTTGAATAACAGAACGTTCGGATATACGGATAATGTATATACCTATATTTATTTTTTAACGACTACGTCCTCGGTTAGGTAATATTATTTATCGTGGAATGTAAATAACCGGACAATATTACACAGATATTCGTTTCTTATTTTGTATATTTCTTGTAGATAATATTTTTATATAGAATCTTTCGCATACAGAATTGTTATGTTATTTTAACATTTACTGTTTTCACGTCGTTTAATATTAAACGCGATTCGGTCGCATATGCCGTATCTGTGATCGTTCCGATATAAATTGATTTTAAAATATTTAACAGAGAGCCGGAAACACCGAGCAGCAGTTATTTGTATTAACTTTTAATTAGAAGTATTTGCCCCGTTTTATAGATAAACGTCGAAATTGTATTATTTAAAATGATATTCGACCCAATTAAAGGTTTATAATTATTTTAATGTATTTTTATAGATGTTACTACGCGTACACAAATTTCATTACTTTTTACGTATAAACGTGCAAAAATACGAACCGAGTTTCCATATCATCTCTGTTATCTGGTGCATACATATATTTGCAAAAATTGTAGAATACGTTTTTCGTTGTAAAAAAATTTCTTGCGTTTCTTATGCCGTAATTATATATTTTGTATGAAGCAGGGAAATACCATGCGCCTTCTCTCTTTCTCGTGTATGCTTTAAACAAGGCGTATTTAAATTTCCTTTTGTACAATCAGCATGACGGGATTACATTAATATTTTAGAAATTTTATTTTAATTTCTCTGTCGTCGTACGGAAATTAACCAGAATAGAGTAGATAAAAAGAAAAAAGGAGAAAAACGTCCGAGCATTGTGTAGGGAACGTAAAAATTCGAGTACGAGAGAAAGGGGACGAAAGTTGCTCGTCGAGAAAAAAAGGAAGTTTAGTTTTACCTTTTAACGTTGACGCGTTACTTGGCGGCTTTGTTGTATAATTTCCTTCCTCGTCCATAAACACATAGCTAGCGTTAAATCCTGTTCCATCGTATCTGCCGTTGCTTTTAAAGGTCACGCGAAAGAACTTTCTGTCGCTCTCCACGTCGAATTCCTTTTGTTGACCGCAATGCCTCGAATACTTTCGGTCCCTAGACATGTAATTCGAAAATTCGACGAAGTCGCTCGCAGACACCGCCTCGCAGCTGTAACATTAATATCGTTTATCTCAGAGATAAAAAAAATAGCAGTCCTTCTTTTATCCTCTTGTGATAACTTAATTTTGTTTAAATTTGCTATCCGCCTCTATATGATCCGAAATGGACGTTGTATTTCGATAGAAAATTATTAAAATATACATAGATCGTTTTCGAATATTTGGTTTTATCACTTCCTTGTCTTCGTACCTTTTGTGTATTCCACGATTCTCACGAATAAAAGAGTTTCAAAAGCATGATATCTGACAAGATACAAACGCGAAGGAGAAGCGAGGAAGACGGTAGGTTTCAATGGAAAACAATGATCGTTCAACGTTATATCAATGAGATTTAAAAAAAAAAAAAAAAAAACAGAGGGCATTAGAAAGCAATAATTTAAAATTTTTTTACTTTAATTTTAAAGTGCATTACAAATGTTTATGGTTTGTTTTGTTATCGGTAACCACCATCGATAACGATTATTGACGGTGAAAATATTTTTCAAGTACCAGTAACCATTCTTGGCGGTGAAAATGTTTCTCAGTTGCCAGTAACCTGCGTTATCGGAGGTGAAAATGTTTTTCAGATGCTAGTAACCAGCATTATTGAAAATGTTTTTCAGTTACCAGTAATCATTATCGATGGTAAAGAGCTGTTTCTTTGGAGAGTCATAGATTTTCATTGACATTACTGATAATTATTCGTATCTAGAGGAAAGACGTCAAAGTCGGATGATCCTCAATTCGTAATTTTTCCCGACGAAGCTAGTTTCTAGTAATTTCTTGAAAAATATTTTGACAGTGAAAAAGTAATTGTATCGTTAATGTTAAGGAAGTTGTATTAGGTTGTCCGAAAAGTTTCTTTCGTTTCATAAGATGATAATAGATGAACAACAATTTCTGTTTTATATTATTTTATTGAATCAGGTATGGTCCATTTCGTTGTATTTCTATTATTATGTTCGTGCATAATTCAATAAACTAATATACAACAAAAAACATTGTGCGTCTATTATTTCCTTATAAAACGAAAGAAACTTTTCGGACAACCTAATATATAAAAGTCGGCGAAGCGTGTCCATATAGAAGTTGCATATAATTAACAAACAAATCGTCCAAAACGTTGAAACAGTTTTGCTTGTAGCGAAAATTTCAATACTTTGTGCTACCGTGAAAATTCCCTTCGAAACCGCTGATCTGCGATATTCTGTCTTCTTAAAACGTCCTCTATAGATCGGTATAATCTTATGAATTGGATAGTAATACAATGTAGCAGGGGATGTTATTGCGTTCGATATTATACCGAAGAAACGACGAGGAGACAAGCGTATCGATGCCTGCGTATAAAACTACACACAATACGCGAGCACAATACGGAATCGAAGTTTACACAATTTTCAGCGTGTTTTATTACGGAAGTCTGGTTCTTTCGTTATGTGTATATACACTTTCGCGAGTTATCAGTTTTTTCAACGCCATCGATCGGCTACGATATTTAATAACGTATACATCGAGTATAACTTGAACGCATTATTTGCTTCTAATTTCGCGCGCAATCATATCGATTAATAAATTTTTAATTCGTTTCCCTTCTGCAATCGCGATAGAAAATAATTTCTGAAATACGAGTGCTAATTATTAAATCTTCAATGGATATTTTATCGAAGTATGGTTTGTTAAAGACCGCTCGCAATAATTCATCAGTGTGTGTCTTATAAATTTAATAGCAGCGGGAGTTAATGTTGCAGTAGAAATGAGTAATTAGTAATTAAAATGAAATAAAGACTGCGATTGACTTGAACATCTTTCTCGCTCTAAAAGTATTCCATTTCTCATTCTTCGTTCATGTTATCACAAATATAATGAAGGGTAAATATTTGTGCAGTCACTGTGTATATCTGTTGGTCTCATAAAATAATAAGAGATGTTGGTTTTCATCGTTAGTTTCTCATTAAATTCTATATTTTAACAATATTCGTGTTGCTGTTAATCAAATGTTAAATAAAAATTTTAAATGTAAAAAAAAAAAAAAATCGATCAAAGTGTCCAGATTCTTACGAACGACAAGCGTATCTTTGCAGTGTGCAGCATGGAAAACGACCCACGGTGGCTACGAAAAGTATTTGCACGTATCCGCTTGTCCAATCCTTATCAAAGAAGCGTCAAATTTTCGTAACGATATAAAGGTACATGTTGCCAAACGATTTGAAATTTGTGGGATCTAATTAATTAATATATAAATGCAATAGTAAATGCAGTGATGTAGAAACACCTTTTGCTAGTCACTGTACACCAAAAAGTCTAATCACGCTAGAATAATCGAAACGTACGTTTATATTCCGACGAGGAAATTCATTTCTTCATTGGCACGTACAATCTCACCGGATAAAGCACATATTTAGTAAGCTCATAAAAGTTTATGACATCACCCATTTCAGCAAGGATGACCGGTCCACCGTATAACCGGGGCGCGCTTCAATTACGTATAAAATACAATTGCGGATGTATTATTCAGCGGCGCCCTAAGTTCGTCGTTCGTCTGGTAAATTTATATTTTCGGTAAGGTCGTGTGTTACGCAATCACCGGTAAATTGATATACATGAAGGACTAAGAACGTCGGGACGTCGCTGAAATATTCACCTTTCGCGGCGAATATCGAGGAGATCCGAATGATTTTTCTGGGCGCGCGACGCATCGCGCTTGCTCATAAATTGCTTTGGTGGCTGCGTGGGCCGGCAATTCCATAAGTAATTCAATCTTGGCTCTTGCCGCGCATAATTTCGATATCTGTACGCGTGTAAGTGCACGGTCTCGCCTTCATCCACGGTATTTACAATGGGAATATCCTTCTGGATATTCTGTTTTCGGATATTCCGGGGTAGTCGGCCTTCGTGCTCCATAAATATTCGCTGGGGGTTTTCGCCGGTGTCGACGAATTCCCGATTACGTAACCCGTGATTAAAGCTCGGCGGAACAGAGACGGTCAGAAATAACGCTTTATTTCTGCAACGGCGAAACGATTTGAGAGCGCACGGCCGGCCACGGTGTGCCAAGTTCGAGTTTTTGTTTGCCACGACCGCGCGAAAATAACTTTAATGGTAAGGTGCAGCTCGGTACCACCAACGTCATGTCACTACCGTCTGGTGGATTGCGGCCGCGGAAATATCAGAAATATTACGAAGCCGCGCCCGAAAATATTACGACTCCGTGTCCTGTAATTAAAGTCGGAAGGAAACGGCGATCACGAAGAACGTACGACATTGATAACGACGATTTACGCGACCGTTTCTTCCGTGGAAGAATGCATTCGCTGCCTGCAAATAATATATCGCGCTCGTAAGAAATGTTGATACGTGAATGATGATGCTATTATCGTCGAAGCAGAGATGTATAGCATGCGAATCGCCCCCTCCACCGATGACATAAGTGGCAATTCCCGTGATAGATCATCATTCGGTTTTCACGTTTCCCAACATATATTTCGCAGTGTTTACTCGCATCCGGATAGGAATGTATCTTTTCTTCGCGAGACGGCAACGAAATGAACGCGCGCGGTCGAAGAATCGCGAGGTTCGCGTTGCACTTCGTCTAATTCAAGTCTTGTTCGAATCGCGATATTTACGGTGGACGGTTTTTGAACGAAAGAAGCAACACAAGAAGAGAGAAACGAACTCGCTGTGCTCGTCGTATGTGAATCTACTCTACCAGTAACAACAGACGCAAGTGCCTTCTTCCAAGGATTTTGATATCGGCCGACCTCGAATTATTAAATTCAGGTCGTATTTCGCCAGGGAGAGCAGAATCGATGGAGTCACAGAGGCCTAGTTCGTGCTTCCTCTCGGTGTTATTGTTCAAAAGTTCGGCAGAAATCGGCAAAACACGACTAATTAGCGGCTTCCAGTAATGAACGATGCGGTGTATTACAACGTGGTTATTGATGGCGATTTAATACGACCCAATTAGGTTATTACGTAAACTTCTTTTTTCCCCCGTATCGCAAGGCTACTGCTCTGTATCAGCCGTATTACGGTTTGTGATTAATATCCAAGGAACGATCGAGCATGTAAGGATTTGCCGCTCACAAGCATCACAAGCGCTTTGGTAGATTTTAGCAGTAACATTATGCGAATTTTCACCAAATATTAAAATTAATGCTATATTGGTAATTAACTTTTTATATTTTATTACTTACTATATTATTTATACAATTATATATATATATATTATGTTTTATTATTTACTATACGTACCATTATATGCGCTCGCTATTTAAATAGCACCGGTTTCATTAACGTTAGAAGCCCTTTTATCAATTTAGAGAATCCTTTTACAAATTTACAAATACCAATTTTATTATTGCATTTCGATGGCAAAGAAAGCGAAAATCTTCTGTTGAAAAACAGTAATTGCGGCAATTGTTGAAACCATCTGATAAACCACGTAGCCGTAACCCTTAGCAATCTGTTCTAATATCAGATGATGGATTACATCGAGCTATTCCGTCTCTCATCATCGATAGTTGTTAATCAGCTGTGCTTGCTAATTGGTCAGCACGATGCAAATACTCCACTTTCCGATGAGCTTTTGCCCTATCGGTTACTGAATTCTCTTTGCATGAGAAGTCTTTGTCCCCGATAAGCAGCTTGAAACTTTGTCCGACGTAGTTTGATTTAGTGGAACGTCGAACTACATCAGGAAACCCAATCGAACTAGCATCGATTTGCTTCCAGTAGCCTTCTAGTTGGCTAAGGATACTCACTTTGTCTCACCTAGTCTCGTTGAGTGACGAGAAGGAAACGGAGAAGGATCGATACATAGAATTCTAGTCACGCTCGAATAGCTAGTTTATCTGTCCTGTCTGATGTTCGTGTTCCTTCCCATTTACGCGATTCGAAGGATTCCCCTTATGTGACTTTTATTGCCGTTTCTGATTTCGGTAGTATATACATTATTGATTTCTGTGTTTAAATATTCATGGGATAAATATTAATAGAAAGTAGATACGCGTTATAATGGTAAATTTCATAGGAATACATGTTTCTCGTTGCTAGTAAAAATTAAAGGCATGATCGGTTGATTTTATAGTAATTTTATAGAAAAATCTCAGCGAGGAAATCCCTTGATTTTCATAATTGACAGGATAAAATGTTAATTTTAACGGAACGAAACGTAATGCGCGCCGTTCCATGTGCCGTTTTTTCACGTTTCTTTTAATTTTACTTTTCACTTTTCTCCCCTTTTTGCCGTGCGTTTTAAGTTTAATTTTAAACACAAAATGTATTTTAAAAATTGAAGTAGTAAATGTATTATCTAAATAAATTGTTACAAGCCTTCTTTGTCGAAATTCTTATGGATACTAGCTGATTCTTTTCTCTGTACGCCGAATTAATTTGTATAGTATTGTATAACGAATAGAATACCGGTACTTAAATCCGTCTCATTCGGATGGATAATTCTTTTCAAGTTATTTAAATGAAATACTACAGTAACGTATACAGTCTTGAATAATTCTCTCCAACTCTGAATTCTTATTTAATTTATACAATCAGAAAATTATGTCGCAAAACGGTAGACTCTGCAAATACAGCCACGTTAAAATGAAAATCAAAGGACGTCTTTAATATTTACAAAATTAAAAACTACTATATTATTCGCTTTAAATGACATTCAATTCCTACCAATTTTTGCTATATTTTCAAGTATCGTATTAGATATATACTACAGATACATAACTATCCAGACATTACAGTAACAACAGGTATTTGAATATACCTGAAGAGCACGAATCAATGAAAAATTAATAATTAGAAATAGCAGTTGCAGGAATTAATAAACAGTAAATTGAAAATATCCATCAAAAGGGATAGTAGTAATAACATCTAGCAATTCCCAAGTATATAAGATTACTACTTACATGTTATTGTTTGCGTTAACATCGCAAGTCACCCTTCCAAAATCATTTTGAAACTCTTTTAAACGATATCAGGACAAACAATTTGCAACAGTTGTAACCAAGTATATAGCGAAATATCTTCCACCCACGTAACGCATAACAATCATTAACACATAATGATCATCTTGAAAGTTTTCAATTATAAATCTAATATTCTATAACTGTCAGGGAACGTGTAGGTTAAAGCATTGTCTCATCGAGTTCTTTTACTTACGGCGATACGCCTTCCACGTCGAAGAAGTGGAAGTGAAGATGCACCCGCTCGTTTAGCTGGCCATTGAAGAAATAATGACATTCCGTGTCGCGTGGGTACAAGCCCGGGTAATTCGGCGAGGCGAACGTACCGTTTCGTGTCTCGTTGCTGTTGTAAACAAACGCACAAGGGTATTGCGCCTCCTGTCGGCCTGTCGTTACGCCGAAGTCTAAAACACACGTTAGAATACAAAATGTGGCGTTAACGTGGCGTAAATCTGCTCGCAGCCGAGAATAAACTTGGCGCGCTAGTAGAAGTAGTCTCCGGGCGAGGCGCGATCAGTGGCCGCACGTTCCGCACGGTAAATATGACGTTTCTGAAGCTCGTTAATTAAATCGCACCTATTTCAAGTATTTAATTGCGGAAAGAAGGAAGGAAGGTAACTTTGAATCGGTCTTGGAATCACCTTTGTTCGACCTTTCTTTCTCCGTGGTTCGCTCGCGTAATGAGAAATCGCTCAAAGAGTGCTTTGAATAAGCGAAATAGCGATTCTTCATCAGACGATGTTTCGACACAGCTAGAGAAAATGATCGAGCTGTCTTATTATGGATTTGATTATTTTGCGACTGATTAATGAAGTTGTTGAAATGGTAAATGATGTACAGTCGACCAAAAAACTTTTCCCACTTTCCTTAAAACAGAATAACAAACGATTTGAGATTCTTTTTCTTTGAACTGTTAGAAGAATTAGAATTTGTTTATTAGATGAGATGTACGAAAAACTGTTGAAAAAATCGCAACTGATCGGAATCACGAAGGAAATGCTAAAGGTCACTTTCTTTGCTTCTTATTACTTTTTTATCTGAAAATTATCATGTTTCGAAAGGTGTACGGAGACTTTTTCCACTGACTGTATATTACCGCTGAAATATTATGGTAACGTATGTGGTTGTGCTTATTTTTCACAGTGTGCGATAATTATGTGTACAATGAATAGTACATTCAAGAATATACCACTATTATGTTAGTATAATATAAGTAATTTATATAGTACAGTATAGTAATTCACATCGTACGTAGATGTAATAGACGTTAAAGAAGATGTCAAAGTTAAGTGTTGTTGGAATATGTGCGGTAGATTAACTTTTTAAACGTTTAGTGTGATTAGTTGGTGGCAGATGTATGTTTTTGTGTGTTTGATGGTGAGAGCACTTTTATTGGTCAATAAACGTTGAAAGTAGAATACAGCGAGAGTTGGAAGTGGAAGGTTTTAAAGGGGATATTACGGACGAAATATCGCGGAAAATATCTGAAGTTTAAGTAATACAATTAGTCTGCTTGTAATTATTTTATCTCAAAAAAAAAAAAAAAAAAGAAGAAAAAAAAGAAAAAATATATAGTACGGCTACGTGTAAGTTACAAATAACTACTCAATTTGATCGATATAATTTAATTTAATTGTCTTGATATTGATCTTGTACAACTTTTTAATTGTTATTTACGAGATATTCCTTAAAGCTGTATCTCGTAAATAAAAAAACTAAAACGTCCAGCATCGTTGTTTTTATAACGACAGGGAAATTGAATTATAATAAAACGTAAATGTTGCATTTATTGCTTTGGATCGATGTCAACTGTTATTTTCGTTATTCGAAATATCAGGAGACGATAAATGGCCCATTGATCGTAAAACTGCACGAAAATTGTCCTATCTTTGATAATGAGAACGAAATCTGCTCTACTTTATTCAGAAAATAATTTTATCCGGTCTCGTATAATCAAATTGCAGGTCAGGCTAATTTCGTTTCATAGAAACTCTTATTAGCCGTTATTTATACATTATTTGATCACTTCGTGATGTTTGTGATTGCCTGCACGGCATTGCTATCCATCTGGTGCGCTTAATAAATATTGACGTCCGCTAATGAACAGCCACGCGTCGAAATATAAAGCACCACTGTCATAATCGCTATATTGTAACACGATGAGCATCAATAAACAGAGGTATAATTGCTTACGTATTATTAACTAGATGTTCGAAAACCAAACGGGAGGGCAACTGCTTCAATTTGTCGATGAATATACAACTCATGGGTGATTCTGTGTGTCTAAATACGAGAGCGTGCAATCTAGCTTGGTGTGTCAATACTTGAGCGCATAAACCACGTACCAGACATATTTAATATATCATGGTAAATATTGAGGGACATTTTCATTGTTAATCAATAAGATGGTTTTAATATCACGAGTTTCTGACAGGCTGATGGTATTAATTGTAAAACGCCATCAGTAAAGAAAATCACGTTAATGCTGTCGCGGGTGAAATCTCATCCTAAAACATTCTTTTCTTTGCAAGTCAATAAAATTAAATAAATACAATTATTTCTTTAAAATATAATTACGAAATTGTCGTGGATGCCTCAAGATCTTTTCACGGTAAACATCCGTTTAAAAGTTTAAGTTACCCTTTTTGCCTGAAGCAAACTTCTTCGTACGTTCCTCTAGTAAATAAGAATATTATAACTACAACTTTCATCTTTAAATACGATCAATTACAATTGAAATATCGTAAGAAAATATTATCGTGACTAAAATATTTATTTACTTAAGGAAGCCATTTTTGCTTCTTTTGGAATCCTAACATGCATCAAACTTCTGATCGGAAGTGCACATGCGTCATCGAAAGGCAAACGAATTTATTAGTCCATCAAATATATTAATTGCAATTCATTTATCACTCGCTTCGTTTATTTACAATTAAAGTTAAGGACATTCGTTGCTTTTAATACCCAATGAAATGTCGGGTATTTCACTGTGTTTCCCTCTTTTTATACGCAATAAATTGCGTAAGAAAATAATCGTTTTACGGGATTTCACGCCGCCAAAACCGTTTCGTTCGTCGAAACGATAAAAGTTTCGCGACTGCCGTAGTTCAGCGACGCCACTGTTACCGAATCGCAACTTTTGAATCTCGGACGGGGGACCGAAAATTAAAGCTCTACGGCGAAATGGGTTAATTATAAGATTGGGAGGTCGTCAGGCCTCGTTTGAAATCGTTCGGAGTATGGCCGGCAAAGTTCTGCGGCTGAAACTTCCCTGTCGAGTTCGTAAAGTGTACTCCGCCGTTATGTACGCCGACCAAGTTTCTTCGCGATTGTAAACATCGAGTAATAAGCTTTCGCGGACACCGCGTACTTTTGTGCTTAGTCGCATTTGTTATAACAGCCATGTGCTTCGTCTATTCGTTCAGCCTGAGCATGTGAGTTTGAGAAGAGAACGACTGCGTGATAAGGCGGTGTAAACGCTTCCGGCGAACTGACCTCGTTCGAACGTAAATGCCACACGGGATTGAACTTCTCCCGTTGCAATGTTCATCGTTAAACTAGTGTAAAAGCGTGGACGAGAAGATATTGATCTTCGCCAAGAGTGGATTGGAGATATTTTTTTAAGTTTTATCGATGGATGTAAATCGTAATACCGTTGAAACTTTTATTTATCATCGTAACAGTTTCCAATCAAGCATCAGTGAACTATTGTCCTTCGATTACATACATTAGATGATATCGTATCGTTGCTTTATTGCCTTGTGGCTTTGCATGGCTTCCAGTTACGTCTTTCCATTTATATCTTCAAAAGTAAACTTAACATGGACCGAAACTTGAATTCAACTTGGATTTAAACGTATTAAACACAAACATATCCTGGACCTATTCTTTTTGATACATAATATTCTAACATATTGTACGTATTGTACATTGTACGTATCCACGGTATTGTTGAAAACGTGATCCCATAGTTCTCGATTAATTAATCTCTACTGATATCGTATTAAATATAAATTACATTTTCTAATACGTATTATTATGTCGTTTGATATGTTTTGTTGTTTCAAAGCTTTCATTTTCCCGATAGCGTATCCTTCTTTTTCTAAATAGCGTCACTGCTAGCTGCTGCACGACGAAGATTGAAGTAAATAAAAACATCACGCTTGAACAGCTATTTATATCATAATTTTAATACACTACGTAAAGGTTATTCTGATCGTTACACATGTTTATTACGTAGCTATATATGATATGTAGATTGACGAAGTAGTTGAAGAGTTGCCAAAATTGAAATGTAAGTTTTCATCGCACGATCAACTAAACCAAACCAGCCAATGTTTGTAGTACATTTTGAAATATTTTACCTCGATCTGTCTTTCTTTTTAACAGCGTACGAAAAAGATTCTAAAATAAATCCGTTCCCTTTAAAATAATAATTTTTTGTTCACGCTAACTAGCTGTTAATGATTTTGGATCTTAACTGGCGAAATAAAGGTATAGAAACACTAAATATACATTTAATATTCATAATAAAGTAATTATGCATTTATTTAGTGAACGATTCCAATAATATTAATCGATACAATCTTGCACGTGTCTCAGCACTTCCTTCTCTCACTTCCTTCCATACCAGATGCCTTTCCACACACCACTGACTACGGAACAGTTTACATTCTTTTGTTTTCGAGACGCCGCGCACACACATACCCATACTCACATACTACGCAGTCAATTTAGCACATAAAATTACACATATCTCAACACTAACAATTTTTATCATTTTCCTTTCGTTTTAGCACGTTCGTCGCCACAGATATGTGCGACGGGTATACTTCCGTGGGGGCCCCGTCACCAAAGGATGGTGACGCTCTTCTTGTTCGAGTTAATTAAATATACGATATTATATATAGGATATACAACATAAAAATATTAAAAACACATTATACCATACTTTTTATTAATTTATGTTCTGAATAATATATTACATTATCCTATATCGTATGGTATTCGTTAGAACATTCCAAACACATTTGGGGTGATTTTGGGCACTTCGAAAAATAGTTATAGACTCCGTCGTCGCTACTCTCCTCACTTTCAAATATATTTTCACGCTGTTTACTGAACATTTTCAGGAGGAAAAAATCACCGATGTACGTCTCACAAGTATGCTTCTCGACTAAATGAAAGATCCGAGATATCTGTCATGAGATCCCTCGGAATACTCTAGCTGGAAAGCTTATCGTTTTCTCCATTTCAGAAATAAATAATCATCTATTTACAATGAAACGAAGCCGATAAACAATGAATCGAAGGCGATACACGATGAATTCTTGCTTGTCGCTCTATTTACGTTCTGCGTACCGGCGGTCGAATTTGGGCCCGCAGGAAACTTAGCCGAATCACGCTGGGCGACGAACGTGTTAACTCCTTCGTCCTACGCATCTATTTTTCTTTCTTTTTTTGAGTAGAAGATAATTTTCCATCCTTTGAGGTTTATTCTGTTTTAGAAAAGGAAGAAAAGACTAGTTTCGAAGCTCTATTTCCTAAACTTAATAGTCTTTCTCGGCATTAATTTCACAGAGGCGTTGTGTGTCGTTTACTCGTAGCTGTGTGCTTTGCGAGAAAGGAAAGAAAGTGACTGCATGATAAAGCGTTCCGAACGCTTTGGGCGAAGTGGCTTCGCTCGAAGTAAATGCTACACCCAACTTTTATTCATCTAGAGATACTTTCTTCCTGCATGTTAATCTAATTTTTAAGACGCTGGCAAAGAAGAGTCACTAAGAAAGAAATCATCGAAAAATGAAACGATGACATTTTAACGTCTCTTTCGTTCCATCATTTAGGATCAATGTTGCTCGCGTTGCTATTCGTGCAAATTCGTTTCCCCTACCAAATATCGAGTAATTCTAATCAAGATCGAGATATTTCATGTACATTTACATGCCAGGTATATTCTGTAAACTTTTGCATGTTTAAATGGCCGTTAGAAAAAACACAGGAATAAAGTACAAATAACAGTATTCAGATGGATACAGAGAGACAGATGTATACGTTTCTGATTAATTTTCTGTGCATAGTAGAAAAATGTTATAACAGATATACCATATAGTGTATTATTCAAACTAGTGAATAAACGATAGTTCTTGCACACGGGAGGCACAAGTTTCGTTTAATTACTGAAATTAGTGACCAGACTATTACTTAGATACGGTTGGCGATTAAATTAATGACCATTTGGAAATTCGGTTTGCAGTTAGCTTTAGTGGTTGGAAACTCCTACAACCGTAATCTGCCGGCTAAATAACCAGTCGTTATCAATTAAATGTCAGAAATAAAGAAAGCTTACTCAGTCCAGTAAATTACGCAAAGTAGTAAATTATAACTGTTTAATATCGGAAGAATTAGAAAATGAAATTATATCTTGCCTATTGTGGCAAACTTTCTAACGAATAAATTATTTTCCATTATTATAATTATTCACTTCGCATGTGGAAAATCAAACGGACCGAAACAAATGAAATCGCAAGGCACGTAATTAAAATTGTGACGCGGACTCTTCTTCGTTTAAAGTTTCATGAGGCGCAACCGATATCGATGTAAAATGTTTCGGAATATTTAAAAAAGTAATGCTGCATTTTAACATATGCCAATGTTTAATTCACGTAATTATTATATTAATATTGGTATATTAATTATACCTATAAAAGCGAAAGTAATAAAGCAGAGGTTTAAATCTGACGTTAAAATTAAATTAATAAAATAGTAGAACAGCAGGAGGGTCGTGTCCGGGAATTGAATAAAAAATAATAAAAATAGTCATTCAGGAACAGCTTATAAGCTATGAAATCGAAAAAATTAATTTTTGGATTTTTTCTTTGTTTATTTGTTTGTTTGTCTGTTTGTACTGGCATCACGTAGAGAATCTGCCGAACGGATTTTGATGGGGTTTTATCCGCTGTATAGCTTAGTGCCCGGAAAAGAAAAGAAGGTATGTTTCATCTCGATCGGTTCCGTAGAAGCTGAGAAATAGCTTGGCATCTGAGTTGTATGCACTACCATGCTTGGACAAGCTCAAGCATCGATGGTTATTCGCGTTTGTTCTGAAATTCAAGCTTTTTATATTTTTTAGCACGGAGAACAAATTAATTTTTAGTATGAAAAATATGCAGGTATTTCATTTATAAAAATTCATTTGTGTATATTAGTAGCATAGGTGAACAAAGTCCTGGCCGAAAGATAGTAATTAAATCAAATATTCCTCTGTTAAATTTTTCAATGTTATGTGTCATTATACATCTAGATAGTGTTTTATTTCTTTTTTAAAGCGTTTATAGCCAATATTTATAATACAGAGAATATAAAGAATTAATGCAGCCACGCCCAGGCAATATTTTATTTTAATTCGCTGGTGTACGTACTCATTTTACAGCTTACCGATCGAAAATTACCGTTCTGATAAATTATCTATATAAATTATCAATATAAATAGGTATCTGTAAGCGCAGAAAAGTTATAAAAATTTACCTCTGATATTTAAATATTTTATTTAGCAATTAATTGTCCACTTTTGACAGTTTTTAATGCAACATGAAACGCACGCTTTTGTATTATATTCGCTGGAATTATTAATTCATTTCACTTATTTTATACGTTTTATAGCTTAACAGAAGTCGCATAACCATTTGTAGCTATTTAATGCGTATAAGAAACTTCGTAAAATAATATTTTAGGTATAGAACTCGACGGCTCAAGTTTTTACGATATTCCTACGAAGGTTATTATTCCAGAACTCTCGTATTGGAATCTTAAAGTAACTACGAGAAGTACCTCTACGCCATTGTATTTATTATAGCATTTAGATATTAATTAATCAGGTTTAATAAGAAGATGGCAAGAACTATGAGCTCTCGAATGAGTTTGCTGCAGTTACATTCGATGCTTTAGGTTGATTGTAAAATATCACTAAATAGGATTTCAGTCCATGGTCCTTTGTTTTCGAGAAATTAATAAGTTTTCCTTTATGTTACTTTATAAATTCTTTTAATACTAATATCGTATTTCTTTTTAATAGCAGATTTTTACAATCTATATAAATTTTCGATTATTTTTATTCAATGTAGTACTGCTGCATATTCTTACAATTTTGACGGTGCAAATTGCAATAATATTTCAAACATAATTGTTGCTTCAGGAACATAATTTCTCGAAAACAAAGGACCATGCACTCAAATCTTTTGAGGACTGTTTTATTACCAATCTGAAGCATCGAATGCGCATATTCACATAATGCACGTAAGCATCGAATGTATATTAAATTCCATATCACGTAATAGTATTATTATATAAGAAGAAAAATTTCAAACTACGAAAATGAAGCGTGGAATCTGATGCAGAAACGCTTCATCAGAAAATAGAGCTGTGTATAGATACTTTTTTACAGCCACTGAACGTTTAAGACAGTTATATTTTGAGACTAATCAATTTTTAAAGAAAAAATTAAAAAAAATCCATTTTTTCTTTCGCCTTCGTGAATATAGTTGGATAAATTGCAAGATCCATACGAACAATATTATTAATAAACCGTTAGAATTCTTCATACTTTTTTGCTCCGTTATTCTATCTCGTTAAAGAAACTCTCTTTGATACGAGATTTATAAAAACGTATTTTTACCTATTCGAGTCCCTTAACACTTGCGTAACTGTGATTTCCTTCGCTGCTCGAAACACCTTCTATAGACGGTTCACTTCGTAGTTATTTATGATTCAGGGCAACACGCGGATTCTCCGCAATTAACACGCAAGTGTGCGAAACTGCTCGGAGACTTTTACGACTAGAGCAGAGGTTCTGAAGAAATTTCCTGAGCGTCGCGCAGCGTTGGGACCGTCGCGAGTATTTAACATCCGGCATTATGTCGACGTACAAGCCTATAGTCTGCTGAATACGCACACGGTTTTGCTGTTTCACGTACTTCCGTTCTTCCTGCCGTACTTATACGTGCTTTTGGAAACAATGAACTTTGTCTCTCGTTGCGTTCTGTGTCTTTTTCTCTATACACGCTGTACGAGTTTCGTCCCTTTCTCAACCATCGTTGTCAAGTAATGCCCTGATTCATGAACCGTGTTGCAGTTTCACCGTTCGTTTTAACGTTCCTCAAAAATTTCGTCTGAGATGTACGAATAATTTAAAAGTCGACGATAATAGAAAGAAAAATGACGAGAATATACCTCGTGGCTCGCGAAAATATTCGAACGCTTCCCATGGAATTTTTTTTATGAATATGAAATTTATGAATTTGAATGATCGCGTCGCGTTTACGCCGTTTACGTCGCATTCGTTTTACGATTTACCGTTTCAACTCTTGTATCATACGTTTCAGTATGATTGGTAAAACGCGGTAGAATTATTTGCTAACGTTTGTACACAGCCTGCTGAAACTACCCAATGTCATGTCCGTATTTTTTATTTCGCACCAACGTGTATATTAACTTAACGAACGGATGCAGTTTGTGATAATCACTGACGAAGTAAACCGACCGCAAAGCACGCGCATCATCGCATCTGCCTTCGGTAAATTTCGCTGTCGCAAATCACTGGATAGATCGTAAATATTTACGCATAATATACTGCATATTCCGGCGTGGAATACACCGTGGAATAACTGCGGACAGTGCAAAAGCGGCTGATTATTCTTGATGTGGGTAACCGATAACGTCTAAAATCAATTCCATAATGGCTCCGCGGTCTACGATGACCAGATTGTTGCTACGGATAAGCGATAAGACAGTTTTACCATATTATTAGTTATTGCTAATTGATAGTTCTTCGTTTTTTTCACACTAATTCTTCGATCTTTTTCTCAGGCCTGTCTTGGACAAGCGAACTGGAACGTTCAACGAAACGTCGGAAGAAAGCGTAATGACACGGTCGAAACCGGAAGAATCGCAAACATGTCATTTAACTGGTCGATTAACCAATCGCTAATGCAACATTTTTCGCTTGCTCGACACTAATTTTTGAATCTTTTTCCATATCTATCTACTGGGAAACTAGACGAACTAGATGAAACGAATAATGCAAAATAATATAGTATATTGTAGTATATAGTATACTATACTATAATATAGTATAGTATAATAATGATATAGTATAATGTAAATGATATAAAATCATTGGTAGAGAGCTCGCCGACTGTTTCGCTCTACATGTTAATCACTGTGTTATGAAATAACGTTTGTTCCGTTTCACGCTCGCCAGTATGTGATATTACTAATTAAAAGTTTATTTTCTCGTCGCGTTTCCGCTTGCGCGAATAAACAGCTCAGCACGTGACGCTTTACGATTTCCTGGGACTTGAATTTTACCAGTTCGCTACTTTCAGCACTTAATCGACTTCGCTAATTTATAAAGACACCCGAATTTCCATGTACATCTTTACACAGTTGCGAAGGTGTATAAGTTATATCGCGTCGCCTCACCGATATCAAACGTCAGAGTTCGCCCGTTACCCTCTATTTCATGCAACTTTAATATTTCGCGCTCTGAACACAGGCTCCTTGATTAAAAGGCTAAAACCTTGCGCTGATTTATCGAGAGAAACTTCATCTCATACGTCGAACAGAAAGTAAAATGATTTTGTAACATGACCCGTGATCGTATGTACCTTTACGATAATTAAAAATGAATTATCGATCTATAAAAAGTACCGTATCGCAAGAAAATGACTGCGAATACCTAATGATATTTTCTGATGGAAATTATGCAATTTGAGATACGTTGAAAATTAATTTCATTTTATGGTAAAAATAAAATTAAAATTAAATTTGATTCAAGGTAAAATTCTGTTGAAAGCGAAATAAGGGTACCTTAAATGGAAGAAACATTGCAAATGGCATTTAGACAATTTTTAATATTACGATTTTTCTTATTAATTTTAACTTTAGGTTTATTAAATATTGAAAGATTTCGTGACTATGCTCCACGATACACCTTCGTTATCGATTTTATTACGCGCAGATAGCGTTCATTGTTATTCTTTCGAGATTTAAATAATAATTAATCAGTTATTTAAAAAGTCTAAAATAATATTACAGATTTATTCTTAATAGAAGGAATGTATAGTGATTATTAAAAGTTTTTGCTTAAACTATATTACTATTTTCATTAATTAAATTCTATTATTTATTTCTCTTATATCTATGGAATTCTTCTTATAAGAGATTTAACAATATTATGTTCTACAAGTTCTCATAGGTTCCTAATAAATAATACATTTTCTGCCTTCAACAAATTAGTCATTTGAAATTTACAAGTAACTGTGCCAGGTAATGTATGTATTAGAACGAAGGGTTTTTTCAGTGAAGTGCATCTATGATCTTCAAAATGCGTGGCTTTTTGGACGTGCATTTGAATTTTAGTACAATTGCATATAGTTAGACGTAAATATATTCAACAGGAGAATTTTAGGGACGAATAGGAAATTCGACGTAGAAATTTATAGGAAAAGTTTAGAGTGAAAAATTTCAACGTGTTTAAAGTTCAATGTAACGGTATTTTCATTGTTTGCTTTTTTCATTCGTCATTAAATGTTTATACTATATATAGTTTATCAATGATGCTCGTGATAAATTGTAAAACTCTTAAATAATCATTCAACTTCAAAATAACGTTTTATAATCATCGCCGTTGAAAACTACAATTCGAAAGAAGATCATAAGTTGTTATTTAAAGAGTCTAGGACAATATTACAGATTTATTTTTAGTAGAAAGAATGTTTTTCGTAGAAACTGGAAACGGAAGAACGTGAAGTTTTTAAAGGAAGATTTAAAGTATTGTATAATTCAGGAATTATAAACTACTTTCTAGTATAATCAAACGTAACAAAGAGCGGCCAAATGTTTGAAAATTTCACGGTTACATTGAAACATATGAAACTTGAACGTGTTTCAGGTATGGAACATACTACTTGAAGCGAAACGTTAATAGGTCAACAGGTACTTCAATTTTCGACGTCGACTGGAATATGTAAAGTCGTACTATGAAAAATTAAGGAACGTCGTGCATATGCTACGGATCTTAGTTTGAAGCACTATTGAATATGCAAAGTTGTTTTGATATAATTTTCACTCTATATGCTTTTTTAAATTTAATTACTTTGAATCACAAAAACTCGAATTAAGGAAACGTTTATGCGCTTAAAAATGCGATCAGAATGAAATACTTTAACTCTTTGATCCTTACAATTTTCACTTCACTATTTAAAGTCGCTTTTTCCTTTATTTATAAAGAACGTATTGAGGTCGTGGAATAACATACAGCCACTGACCTTTTAACATTTATAGACACTTTTTGCGAATATATTGCATTATACAAAACATTTTGAGCAATAGATAGACGACAGACAGTAGTCGTGCAATGTAGAAAAAGTAGGGTAAAATAAAAGGTTGCGTGTGTGAGTGGATGTATATGTGTGTAAATGATCGAGCGAGAATGAAAGGCAATAGAGAAGATAATCGTAAACAGAGTGCGTTATATGGCCGGGAAACTGAAAATGAACTATACCACTACGGTTAGAAATTTCAATTATGATTATATTGGTAAAATTTGAAGCAAATCTAAAAATGTATAACGTATACAATAGTTTATTGCTTTCTTAAAAAAAATAAATTATTTAAACAATTGATTATCGGAGTTTGTAATTTATGTAATTGTTATACGAGGAAATTATCGGAGAAGGGAATAAACGATATAAAAATATGGATAAAATATAGAAAATACAGATGATATAGTTATTATATCAAAAGATGTTATGGCAGGATGTTCACATGAACACGTTAATTAATTTTCCTCAATTACACAGAGTGTTTGTAATTGGTCTATGTACTTTTCTTGGAGGAACATACATACGTGTATAATGCGCAACTTGTTATAATGAATTGTTTCGTTTACATGAAAGCACAGGCGACCGTGTTTGTGCAACAAAATGTATATGTATTTTACGCGGTGTACTTCAAACAAAGTAAAGGGTAAATCGCGTTCATGTGAAACATAACTCCTAGGGGATATGCCATGTATTCGTACAAATATATTTATCATCGTCTATTTACATTGATAAAATTACTCAAGACATTCTTAACAATATATTTCAAAATCATTGAAATCCGTGAGTGTGTCACACACTATAGCCTATATATATATATATATATATATATATATAATTACCGGATATCTGACACGAGAAAAGGAACAGATAGAAAAACAAGGAAAATAAATGTGTTGCGTGTTACGTCGACTTAGGAATAAAATATAAATTCCCCTATTGTTATCGTCAAATCTTTTACACAAATTACAGTAGATACGTTCCATGCAAAATGTAAAGAAAAGTGCGACACATAATATATTTATTTCTTAATTTAACAAAAACCGTAACGAATGTCGTTTTCCAACAAAACTCGTGTATGTGTACACGAAACGACATAACACAGCGATACGTACAACTGTTCCGAACTGATCTTGAACGTGATCAAACATTCGTATTAGTCGCCGTGGTACGAGGGTGATCGTTGAATTTCGAGATTTTGAAACGACCATTTGCGACAGAAACGCGGTCGATTTTATGACGTTTGTCGATAGCTTGCGGAAGATAACGCACGATTAAAGGTATCGCTGAATAACGGATATACGTACACACGACGAATCCTATACAGAGGCAATCGGATATTCATTTGCGGCCAGCCAAATGGGAGAGGTTCGCGAACCCTCAGTTGCCCCTGCGCGTTTCTCTCCGCGCTATGCTGCACCATCCCTTCTCTTACCCTTTGCCGCCCTGTTCTCGATGATTCACAATGGCCTGGGAAACCACATGTCGCGCTGTGTTTAAAACATTGCTGCCTGACCGGGAAAACATTGTAATTCTGATTATTTTTTACTTAATTTCTCCTTTCCTGTTTTTATTTCCAAATCCTTCGTTATCCGTAATTCTTTAACCGAGCAAAAAAATATTCTTCCCCACTGATCGACCTTTCTATTTAACGTATGGGAAAAGTAGATTTAAAATCACTTATCGAGCAATAAATGTCTTATTTCATTTTGAAAAGCGAGCCGCAGCACGTCAATTCTACTTCTTGTGGAATTGACATGCACAGGTGCGGCTTCCTCTCGACGTTTTTCAAGGACCGCCGACAGAAACTGACGACCACGGGAGTGCAATAAAAAGCCAACGAAGATTCGAACATGTCCATACGACATCCGAAATCTGTTTAGGAACTTTGAAGCGACTATCTCGTGTATGGCAAAAATAATCGTAGCCCGAATTGCTAATAGACGATGGGGTTAGAGGGTTAATTAGAACGTCATTTACTTAATTGGTCAACCGATCGATTAAATAAATTTTTTCATCGATCAATCCGATGTTAATTTTCACGACGCGATGTGTCGTACAACAATTTTAAGTGCGATAATTTGAGTCGCGGAAACCGCAAGACTATCGTGTTCTCTCTCGTTCGAGTCGCATTACGATACCTACATTTGCTTTGTACACGCGTTCGCGGATCATTATGCGTTTCACAAGCTTGTTTGCGCGAGAACACGCGACACGACGAAAGGAACTGCAGACAGCGAGATTTTGAAGCTGCAAGTTATAGCTATGCGAACGCATCTGTTGTCAAGATAATTGGGATCGTCATTATTCGGTAGACAGTCGTGTTTCGAGCGATCGCACGATGCTTTATTATTCCTCACGGATTATTACGTTGTTTTTGCGTCACCGAGCGTGTAGCGGTGTATAAATAAAGGCGAGACCAAGGGGGATCCCTTTGAAAAGCTTGGAAGGGTCGACAAGCAACCAAGCAATAAATATTGATCCATGCATCGGTTAAATGCGATTTGGTGCTATTTGTAGCGGTCCCTTTGCAATCCGATTATAATGAATTTATAGAGATTGCTTGAACACATTTTGATCGAACGATAAGAATATCGTAGCGATTGAAAGGCTGGCGATAATAGGGAAACAGATCCAAGATTTAAATTGTATTTAATGGAAGAGGATTCTTAAAATATGTAACACTTGATTATTTAGTCAGTGGCACAAGACATTTTTCCTCCTCGACAGTCAGATGAAAATAACAGTAGTCGTTCGATGCGAATGCCCTGTCGTGAATCAAATTATAATACATTTTTGCGTGTGCAAGATTTTAGTTCGTGGGTTAGAGGATGTTTGTTATCCAGGAGGCAAAAAATGTTGAAAAATCGCTGGTAGATGAATACATATGCTGGCAAGAAAGGGGAAAAACGTAAGAAAGAAATTAAGAAAATTGTATTGGAATTGTTGATAAATAGGATATTGAAACTAGGAAGAGGCTCGAGAATAACGTAAAAAAAATATCGAAATGAATTGCAAGAGCTTGTATTCAACACGATTATGATTACTTTAAGATAGACCAGGTGAAACGAATAGGTTTGATGATTTTCTTTCTCTTTTATATATCTTCGAATATATGATGTATTTTATATTACTTATAAAGTTCAATGAGATATATCGTCTACTTCTTTATAACAATAACAAAATGTAACTGTTTTCATAACTTAGTTAACTATTCACGTCCATTGGCAGATATCTAATGAAGTCGTTGATTTATTCAGCGGTAATAATGAAGTATTTCCTGCGTAACAGACAATTAGCTAAGCCATTGGGGCGTTGGTTTGTAATGCTAGAATCATTGTGAACGATTTTGACTAGATAATTAATCAATAGGATATCAAACTAGTTCGCGAGTTATTTTACATCGAAGCATACGTTATACGAATCGATTAAATTTCGCATCAATTTCACATTTTTCTGTATTACGAATCTGTTTCATTGCGCTTTGAAATACGATTTACCGTTTGAAATATATATCTGTATCGTAGATCCTCTATATATGTTACTATCAAATCTCTATATCGCAAACATATCGCCTAACGTAAAAGAGAACAGATGTGAAACAAACACATATCAGATCGTCAAATTGCGTTCCACTATCATGGCAACGTCGATTGATAAAAATCATAACAATTAACAAGCTGTACCTTGACTAGGGACAATTGTTACAAATACCGATGGAGTTTATAAAAACATATTAAAAAGTATTCCTCTTTGCTATAATATTCGCCTTATTCTCGTATTTTATTCTTAAAATTCGTATAGGTAGAAAAATACAGGAGAAAT
This sequence comes from Bombus campestris, assembly GCA_905333015.3. NCBI lineage: Eukaryota > Metazoa > Arthropoda > Insecta > Hymenoptera > Apidae > Bombus > Bombus campestris. Next base: position 11,590,963 of record HG995135.1, read on the forward strand.
AAATTATCCTTGTGATAGCAAAGATTTCAATTACGTAAGAAGCTAAATCACAAACTAATATATTCGATATCGCTATTCATGTTACCATTTTCACCATCGATACTCATCTATACATTCATTGAATCTGTAAATTCAATTTTATTTTCAATATTTATATTGACCACGAAATATCTCGCTTGGAAACATCTATAGCAATGGGATGAACGCTAAAAAAAAAAAAAAAAAAAAGAAAAAAAAGAAAAATGATGGAAAACCGTCGATGGGAATTAGGCACAGCGTTCAGCGTTATATCGCTTAACGTCTTTTTTTTTTTCGCTCCATTTCGTTTTAACGGTAGCATGCGTCGCGGAGACACGCACCGAGCAGGTTGGCCGCGTTCTAAATTAGAGCCTCATATTGCCGGTTTCAAGCCGGACAGTTCGATGTAGCTGGTTTTTTGTTCAGCTAGAATTGCGAACTCGTCGCGGCCCGGACGAGTTTTCATTTTGAAATGACCCTATTTGCATTACCGGCCGGCCCTTTTTTTCGACACCACCGGTTGTTTTGCAGGCAACAAACAGTGTCCTCGATTATACCGGCGGAATGGTGGTTTAAAAGTAACGAGATCGCTACGTTTCCCGACGCTTTGTGCATTTTTACGGAAATTACAGGAGGTTGTTTGTACGCCGCAACATGGTTTTCCACCATCTGACACTATGACCTGACTCTCCACTTAGCCACGTTAACAAAGTTTTTAGCTTTGACGCCGCTATGCGTACGCGTAGTTTTGGCTTTTGTAGTATTATTAAAAAGGAGGAGGGGAAAGTAAAAGCTAGACGAAGAAAAGTGCATATCACTCGAATTACATAACTGGACGAATAAATCGCCTTCGATGTTGTTAGAATGATCTAGCGTGTAACAGTAGGACTAGCAATTGTCGTTTTACCTTACGATCCACAAATTCTTCCATTCTCCTGTTCCGTTTATCTGCATTCTTTGGTTAAATTTTAGGTTTGTTGAAACATTGCGCGAGAAAAGAAGCGAGCGAGAAACGCACGATCGAATAAAATACATATTTGTAATACATTGTAAATGGATGATTTACTAGGTTTTACGTTTTCTGTTTGGTGAAGAATGAATAGTGAACGATAAATGGAATTTAAGGGAAGCTGCTTTATTATTTTGAAAGTAAAGTACGTATTGTATAAGTGGATGTAAAAAATGGTCATTTAACACTTTGACTGCCACGTTAGTCATATATGACCAGTCACGGTTTCTCCTGTGACGCCACGGTGGTCATTGGTGACATGAGCTTGAACTTCTTACAATTGTAAAAATTGTATGAAAATTAACAGTTAGGGCATTTTGAATATAACCGATAGATAGAAGATACTGTGAAATAAAAAGCACCCCATTGAACGATTAAACGTTCTTATTAGAACATCAATAAAAAAAATGAGAACAAATCTTGCATCTAACGGTGCACTGTGTTTGCATCCATATCTTTAAGGGCTAATCTACGAATATTATTATAAACACAGCTTAGAAAATAATCGTAAATGCTGCTTTATAATCATATAATTGAAGTTAGAAGTGTGCACATACCTTACTATTATATATAGAATGATCAAATATTGTTTATTAATATCTTCTACGCGTTTCAACAATATATTCTGACGTTTTGCTTACGACAAAATAACGAATGCGAATGGTTCGTTGAAATAAACGAAGCCTCGTTATAATATGTCGCTATCAACTGTTACCAAGGCGTCACGGTGGTCACCCGTGACCACCAATAAGATAAACGGCCCATTGGGGAAGAATGTTGTCTTACATCATCGATTTATTATTATTTCGCTATTATATGCTTTAAATAATAAAAATACTCCCGTGGCGTCCTGAGCGAAACATGTGATTTCGGCGTGGCAGTCAAAATGTTAATGGCACACAATGGATGGATATTTGGCCTTCACCGTAGATTGGCTCGTAGAAACATCCCTTAAATTACCCATCGTCGTGTGATATATCCAATCGATGATGTGGTTTATCAGAATCTTTCAATAGTCATCTTTCAATAGAATTAAAGTAATATCTAACAAATTAAATCTAATACATTAAAAATAATATCTTTCAATAGAATTTAAAAAAACTTATGAAAATTCGACAATATACGTAGTTAGTCTCGTAATGCATCTTCAAATCCAGGTGTGTCGTTTGTCCAGCTGTTGATCGCGGATAATTAAAGTCCAGAGATACGAATGTCTATTGTTTCAGTTGAGGAGAAATACTTATTAAAAAGATCCTTTCTTCAGATGTAAGGTAAAAATGTTCTGACTTTATGTTTCAATTTCAGCCAAATAATATTTCCTATACAAATTAAGTTATAGTTGTCAGTAATCTCACAGATTTAAATGACACACATAGTTCAATTTTACCAATATTTATTGTCATCATATTTTTTCCATTCATATTTATTTTGAAGATTCGAAATAAATTGTATTTTTTTTTTATTAACACGTAAAAACAGTTTTTAGCAATGATATTGATTTTTTTAGAAAATATTTCTTCTTTCGTATCAAATATTTGTATGCCGTTAACAAATAAAGAAAAATACGATAAAGCTTCTCTATCGTCGATAGTAGGCACTGAAATACTATTTCAATAAAAGTTTCTTTGAAAATGTAGCAGCAATATTTTCCAACAACATTTTGTCAAAAATAAAAGATAGTCTTTGCTATTCGAAATTTCATATTTATAAAAGTTGAGCAAAAATTGTAGGCTCTTTCGTTGGATTTTTTGGCTTGAGTGATGAAAAGTAAATTACGTGCAGGTATCTTTCATTTACCTACCATTTGTAACTATAAACACACGTCTATCGATAATAATTCTTGTTAATTGCAAGTGCCAATCGAAATGAAAGTTTTCGAGAATAGACATGTATATACATATAGCTGAAAGCGTCTTTTGAATGTTTTCGGCATTCGTTTTATTATCTTAATTCATATTGATCGATCCAAAAATGTTTCGCTCTCTTACATTGTTCGCTTAAACTGTAATTAATCTTTTACATGCCTTGCTCAACAAAATAAACACTTTCTCATTCTCGAATTATAGGTTGGAAATAATATTTATTACGAAGACTTTCGACTGTGTTTCAACGATAATCAACAACTTTTCTACCATTAAATATATAATCAAAATTTTTGAGACAAAAATTTTAGGAAACTATCGATTATCAAACAATTCGCAGTAAAGACTAAGAAGTAAGTAAGAAACTACTAATTCTACATGATTTTATTTCTACGATTTTATTTATTATATCGATGAAAAAATCAATTATTAAAGCAAAAGAGGGAAAACACGTACAAGTAAATGAGTAATCGATTGCCGATAATAATAATTACTAGCAACTTGATGAATAAATAAATAAATTTGTTGAACCAAGCCTCTGTAAAATTGCGTCTATGTGACCACTGAATACGAGTTACGCGAATCAAAATCATTCAACGTACGAATTCAGATGAGGCCACCTGATTCATAATTCGAAATCGGCAGGTACGATTTTTTTCCACAGGCAATTTACGCGGTACAATAGAACTCTGTTCGTCGTTTGCACGTGTTGGTCTTGCCATCGAGATTTGTGCATGGTTACACAACCGCGTCTGGTATTTGTAGCGTGAACGATCCAATAAAATGGTACGTTTAGTAGCCCGTTGGGCCGATAAAACCGAGCCGGGACGATCCGTGGCATCAATTTTTTAAGATCGTTCCCTGAGAAAATTTCGTTTCGCTTCGCGATATCGGTTTCTTCCGCGCAAAACCACATACACCGTCCCAATCGAATTCATACACGAGAAAGTACGTCAGTTTTCGTGTAACATTGCGAGATGAAATGGCTGGTTGGTGTATCGATACACCAGACGAACAATGACGTCTCCGCTTTTGCCTTTGAAATATTTATCGTAACCACCCTCTGTGGGAAACATCACGTGCCATTTTTACGTTATTGACCTGCGAGCTTCTGCGAATACGCCGTTCCCTCCCGTTTTTTCTCAGCTTTCTTACGATATCTCCACGATTTTTGGATAAGATATCTCGTGAGAGATTGCGCAACTGTAAAAAGGCCGAGTCCTCGTAAGCTAGCTTGTTATACAGCTGTACAGTGACCGAAAGATCGGCCAAAGTAGGGATAGTTTTTCTAGACAGCCGAGAATCGATAGAACGTCGTTTTCTCGGTTGATAGTTCGATTTATTCGCGATTGATGGTGGAAGATAAAATGTGCGCCGTCGAGTTGGAATAACAGTGAAGCAACACGAAAGAATCCGTATAACGTAGAAAATCTTTCCCACTCAGTCACTGAATGCCGAAATCACGTTGCAGCTTGTTCTGTCGACTTCGGAGGACTACTTTGTTACTTGTAAAATGGAAGTTTTTCTCCGCCTATTTGAATATTTTTCTTGTCTAACTAAAAGTGTCCTAATGATTCATTTTAGAGAAGCCTCGTCGGCAATTTTAGACAGAAAAATGTGGAAATCGTTGAGGGGTTAATCTTCCGATTTCAACAGTTCAGACGACCACTAAATATTCAAATTCTGCTAATTTCTAAGTCTGTATAACAAATATTTCCGTGCACGACGATCGGGTCTCTCCTTAACCGCTCGGAGGGGAGCAACGTTCTCGCTCGAAACGGCCAAGTTTTTTCGTCTAATTTGTAAATTAAACAGCATCCGCAGAAAACACTGATTTGCATAATCACCGAAATCAGCGCAGCGACTTGCCCCCTTGTTCCGTCTCTCGTAACGTCTGGCTTTTTTCAGCGGCGGTCGACACGTTTTCTGAATCAGAGACCGTACGTGTGCAGCCACTTGCGAGAAAGAGTAATTGAAAGCGACGGGAAGTGAAGGGGAGGAGGGGGCAGCTTTTTTCCCTGATACACGTGGCGAATCCGTTAAATTGATAAAGTTTTGCAAGAACTTTTATAATACCAGGCTGTTGAAGAATGTTCAAGTATATACGAGCTGGCAATTTATGTTCTTCCACGTGGTAAGGCGGTCGCCTTCGAACCTCGAGAAGCGGCGGTTAGGCGAGGCAAGGTAAGATGGCGACCTGTATATGCCCCGAAGCTTTGACCATCTCAAGTTTCTCGCGTCTATGCGGGTAGGTGCGGGCTGTTTATCACACTTTCGAGGAGCATAACCGTCGTAAAATCGTCCCGCGATCTACATTACAAAAGATCCGGAGCTGCCGTTGGTTTGGCAGTGTGTGTAACCGAGTTCCTGTCGAGGCCCGCCTTTCGTTTCCTTCCTTCCTTCCTTCCTTCCTGGCTGTCTGGCCGCCCGCTTTCCCAACTTTGCAATTGTAATCAACGATAACGATTCCGGCAGCTCGTTTCGTTATTCGCGCGGAATAATTCCCGCGAAATGCAAAACGGCCATTCGAACGTTTCTATTTAAGAGATTACCTTTGAGCCTGGCTCCGACAATTTTGTTGACTGTTTTTCGTCGCTTTGGTCCCTCCCTCCCTCCAACCCCCGTCGCACCATCGTATTTGTAGCGTCACACCGAACATCGAAGCCTCGGTTTAGATCTTTGCTGTTATTTACCGTGCGCCGTGTTTCCATAGTCACGATCGCGAATTAATTAATTTTCCGGCGGATTAGTGCGATTTTATGAACAACGCGCGATATTATCGGTGAATAATGGAACAGTTAAAATGAATATTCGCCAATAGTACGGTAGCACTTTTAATTTGTCTAAATTATACAACTACCGGGTGAGAAACATTTATTTGAAACGAAGGATCGCTGCGTATAGATGTAAATTTAGTGTCGTGTATCACAAAGACACCTAAATCGAATATATTTTAATAACGTGATACAGTTTATGAGATTCGTGATATTTATATTAATTTAACATTTATATATGAATTCTATTTATTAGATGGTAAACGTAGATTACGATATAATCTAAATTAATTTTTCTGAGAAAACAAGTTGCCGAGCAAATTATTATATTTCAGATTGTACGGAGAAAAAAGAAACGCGCGGCAAGTAATTGAATTGCCGAACCGGAATTGAATAAAGCAGATCGTTTGATATTCTAGCTGTTTTAATTAATGAGGTTATTTGAATTATACGCGTATATCGAGGAATTTTATTATTAGAAAAATATTTCAGTCTGCGATCGTTATTCGAGGTAGTGGAAAAACAATTCAGACAAATACGAGGTCATTGCCACTTTCGAAGATCGTAGTAAAAGAAACGATTTCACAATTTCATTGTACCTCGAGAATTTCAATCTTGACGAACCACTGTCTATCGCTGCTCATTTTACTTGCGTGCACGCAATAACGTTGGTATTGTTTCAAATCAAACGCGAATATATTATATAATTCGTTTAAATTTTAATTGTAAATCAAACGTATTTTATATAATTCGACGTATGTGTAAAAACAGGTCCAATAATTCTTATCAATTTATACATGTTATGTACATGTCAAAATATAGATGTAACGAGGGAACTTTGAAGTTTAATCTAAAAGTAGAAGGAAACTTCTTTGAATCTAAATCGATTCGAATATGTACTTTGGAAGAATGTCGTGGAAAGAAATCAAAGAATTTTATATATAAAGTTCAGATGGAAGAAGGAATTTATGGGCAAGTTGAATAGCTTAATTTGATTAAAGCAGTCTTCGAACACGCGGGAGATGCGGGCACGTGTTCAAATCCGATTCTCCTTCGATAATCTCTCTTTTCTCGCAGCGAGAACGAATTTAAGGAACGTGTTCGATGTGTAAACCAAGCAAAATACGAATTTGCAGTTTCCTAGTGTTTCACTGCTGTAGATATCTAAGAATAAAAATTGAATAAAACGTGCGAGAAGAATAAGAGCGAGACATGTAGGCAAAAAAGAGTCCGCAGTTGTTTCATCAATTTGTGTAAGAGAGTGTTTCGTTCGTGGGATCCAATTTCTCTATCGTAATCCTTAATTCATTCCTTCACAATTTTTCCAAACGAACTCTGCCTTTGATACATTTTTCTCGATGTTCTTGGTTATTACATTGCACGAATATCCTCTGGCTGATTAATCGTTCGTTTCCCATTTCGACCAACAATTTCGATGGTTTCACACGAGGCAAATATGCTGATACTCGTAAGGAGGAACGAATTTCGTCGTAGAAGAGATACTATACGAACAGTACAAATGAATCAAGATAGTAGTAGTACTCGTGAAATACGGACAAGCGGCAAACACACATATACGATAGAGTAAAAATTCGTAGTGACGTCGCTTTTTTACTTTCTCCGAAATATTAGAAGCAGCTGGCGAAGATGTATGCCTATGTACTTACACACACACGCGTGTATCGACTTGGCTGGAGTAAGCCGGAAATATTGCATGTGAACCCTGTGCGCCAAGTTTGGAAGTGAAATACGCCAGGTTACATTAAAACCTTGCTGCGGATATGGATGCAAGTTTTGAGCATTTGACACTGGGGACGACGTGTCGAGGTGTACACGGCCACGTCGAACTCGCGTGTACGTGTACACACGATATACTTTATCCCTTGTACACTCGGAAGGATCGATAAGTGCGCGTGTATCGACATACCACGGACACAAACGCAAGTATTCCGTTGTTTTCGAAACTCTTGGCATACTTCTCGTTGGCAGGGGTTCGTAAATCCGTCAGACTGTTTCCCGAGGAGTTTTCGAAAAACGTCGGGAAGAATATGTCTGCCGGTATCCGTTTCTCTACCTACTGTTGCTATCGATGCTATCTAACTCGTTTCAGCGAATTCCAAAAGTTTCACGTCGATTTCGTTCGACGTCCGTCCCCGACGACGACGTCATCCTCCTCCTAGTGGTCGTACGTATCAGCCATTGCCCTATGTATGTAAGCGTATGTGTGTGTCCGTGCTCGTCGCCTCTGTTCCGGGATTCAACGGGTGTGAACCCGGCGTACCGACGACTTTACCTCCCTCTGAAAATGAGTCATTCCTTTCCCGGCACGACGACGTCCGTGCCGACAGGAATGCGGAATATATCGTTGATCAGATAGGTGAAATGGAGTTTCACGTTGACGAGGAACACAGAAATGCGGCGTGATTTCTGTGATTTCGAGTCGGTGCACCCGAGGACGGTTCTACGGAGCGATTTGCGTTCGAAAGCCGTTTTGAGAAGCAGCGCTGGCCGAGGAAACACGCGGTCCCTTTATTCCTTCCAATCCCAGCTCGAATCGCACGACAATAAATGTTCGTTCCGTAATGGGGCAGCCAGTAAAAATCGTGCGACGAACTGTAACTCATCGCTACGCCATTTCACCCATCAATTTGCATAATTTCGAATCCCTCGATTTCGTTGGTTTGCTTGCTTTGGAATTAATCTAATATCGTGGATTATATTGTTCGCTCGTTTACATTATTAACTCTGCTGGATACTTTGTAAAAATTCTTTTATCTAAATGATATCGTAGAAAACACTGCACCTTGGATACAAATCTTGCCATATTACGCGCATTTTATAAACGCGTAAAAATTCACTCTACTCGTAATAGTTATATCTCGTTACAATGCTAACGAAATGTTCAAAGTTTTATATGATACGCGCTATACTCACGGAAACCATTTTTATAGCGATTGTTCAAACATTTCCACGAGTCTCTGTAGCGAATTTGGTTTTTTATTATATACAAAACCGAAACAATTGGAGAAATAATACGAACTACAAACATTATTCCGGAAAAAATATCTTACTCCGTGTTTACACGCAAACTCCATCGGCTTCTTCTTTCAACCAGTTGCAAGTGCATTAGCAATTCCATTGGCGCAACTAGGAATCGTACTTTGAAACTGTAGGCGAAGCAATAAAAGTACAGAGGAAAGAAAACTCTTTCAGAGGTGCAGGGGACAATTTCGTTCGTTTTTGCAGAAATCCGTCGACCGACGAGATTTCCCACCGGCAGAAATTCACTGGCTTGCGTGGCGTCAATTTATCGAAACACGAGGAGAGCGGGTTCGTTTGAAAAATTGATTCGTCCGACAGCCGGCTGTTGCTTTGAGTGGCGCGTCACACGCGAACGCGGCTTGCTAATTTTAATGGCTTTCGATTTTAAAACGCAAGACACCTGGTATCTTAGAAATAGTAGAAGATTCATTTATGAATGGTTGCTGAGCGTGTAATCAGCAAGTTCGGCCTTTTCATGGACGATATCCAGCTTTGAAGTTTCCCAGAAGGATATCCTACCGTAGCAATTAAAGCGAAACTTTTTATCGTTAGCGGGGCTCGTTTCGGAAAGGAACGACTTGCGCTCAAACGAAGAACTTCGGTGCCGCAGATTCTTCTCTCTGCCATTGTGAATGGCTCGAAATCCGTTTGTTCGCGTTTCAATTACGCGATAATAGGAATCCTGTCTACTTGCCGGAACTTGCCGAACAATACGCTGCTCACACATGAGCGATAGAGTCAGATGGTGGTGTCAGTGTTAACATGGCAAACTTGTCTCTTAAAATTAACAGGCACCCGATATGTGTATCTAGAGAGGGTAGAAATCATTAGGCACGAGATATCAAGCTTTTCGTCTGCACGTCGTAGTACCGGTATTTTGAATAATTGTAAGATAATAATGGGAAATGTGACTTATCGCGTGTTTCGCGTTTGTAGTTTTCGTTTTGAATTTCGTACTTTTACTCGTGAGATATGCTGGCTTCGTTTTGTGGAAAAGACTCAGAGCACCTTGTACTATATGCATGGATAATAATATTCTTCGTTTAAACGCTTTATTTTATTTTAATAGGTACAGTCTGTCACACAAGAGCGTGTCTGCGATATTTCTGTAAATATTTATATATTTGTAAAAAAATTTATATGAATTGAATCTACATCTAAAACACTAATACGCTATTACAGTAGGGTGTCCAATCTCCTCCATTAGCGATTATAGCTTGACATCGTTTCGGCATACTCTCGACTAATTTTTGAGCGTAGGATTCTGGTAACGACCTCCATATCTTTCGAATGTGATGTACAAGTGTTCTTATTTTTGTGATACGTCTTCCTCTCAGCTTGCCTAATAGGACACCATGTCCAAAACGAAGATTCATCAGTGAATATTATATTACTCCAATCACGATCTCTGTTTTCATTCGCCCATGCCAGACGATTTTCGACGTTTCGCGTACGCGGCACTCATATTAAAAAGCTCTGTTCCTTTCACTGTTTCAAATGAAACTGAAAGGTATTCAGCAACGCGTATTAGAGAAGTTTTCGTTTGTTTACATTCTTTTTATCTCATTCTGATTAGGTGTCAGGTTTCGCAGATATCGCAGACACGCTCTTGTGTGACAGACTGTATATATATAATATAAACATGAATATTATTTTAACGTTAGAACTACCGATAGTTAACACGCAGCTATTTCTACCAAAACTAGTCAAAATGACTGATTTTTAACAAATACGTAATAATAGAATACTTTTATATTTATTGATTTATTACTTTCTTACAGAAGGAATTCCATCTTATGTAGTACATTTTTGGTATTATTAATGCATCTGGGACCATGATCCCTAAACGAGGGTTGACACATTTATAAAATTGTAGAACCAGTCACTTTCACTGATGTGGTATTCTAGTGTTGGCATGTAGCTATCTAGCGATCGATCCGGAATTTTCCTAATAATTGATATCATCATATCGAGTGATACGCGGTAAAAATGATAAAAACGTGTGGGAAGTTGTACAGAACGAAGAAACTGGTTAATTAGGGTTCGATAAACAGATTACAGGACCCTTCTACATTTTGACTGATATTGGTATAAGTAGCCTTGATGCAAAATTATTTTGAGTTTGAATACATAAAAAACAAAATAAAATTCATTATATTGTTCTTTCATTATGAAAGTCATTACATTGCGGGGAAAAAATATAACATGAAGTAGAAATCTCAAAATAAAATTGTAAACCCATTCCTGATAACTGATATCATCATATAGAATGATACGCAGTACAAATTTAAAAAACGAGTGGTAAATTGTACAAAACGAGGAAACTGGTTAATTGGGGTTCGATAAAAAGATTGCAGGATCCTTTTACACTTTGACAAGTACCAGTCATTTTGATTGGTATTGGTATACAAAATTATACAAAATTATACAAAATTATTTTCTGTTTGATTTCATAAAAAACAAAATAAAATTCGTTATATTATTCTTTTAGTTATCGTTGAGAAAGTCGTTACATCATTGTGGACAAAAAATAACATGCAGTAAGAATTTTAAAATAAAATTGTAAAACCTGGCAATTTTTTCTGGTATGGCAGTTCTAGTGTTAATATAGACATAATATTTTCTTTCGATATACATATATATTTCTTGCGAGTATAATTTATAGCGTAATTTAGTTTAAACTAGTTTAGTTTCATATTCCTCCGTGTATATATAACGGATAGAGAGTATTTTCCTTTCTCGACTGAAAGTGGTATGCGTATCTGAAATTTGTTTGGCTGAAATATGACAATATTTCTCTAAGAATCGCACCTCGATACTTATCGACTACTATGTCTTTTTTACGTGGCGAATATCGCATACTCTTCCCTTTCATCCAATTTCAAGTGTTTCTTCCGAAAATGAAGAAAGTTGAAATATCCAAGTACTTAAGTGTTTTACAATTGCTCGATTCTCAGATTCGCTAGCGATTGGAAAAGTAAAACCATTTCCCTCCAACTTCCGGACAGACGTGCGTGCGTATAATTTTGATCAAACTCGAAGTTAAATATCCGACTAGATCAGAGTTGTTAAATGAGAGGATAAAACGTAAATTATATGTATATCGAAAAGATTCCTTTCTTAAAGCTGTAAATATAGCAGCAAGCAAATACGTATATTTGATTGGGCGATTATAATTTCCATCGCAAATAAAATTCATATCTTTGAACTACAAACCAACTTGTACAGCTGAAATAAACCTAACACGAGGTTTCCAATGCTTAATGAACAGATAAGCTAAATTTTGATCTCTTTTAATTTACACCAAGGTATAAAAACTACGATTTTAATCTCCATTGTTCGCCAAATTGAATTTCAGTTGTTGAGACTCTAGAAGCCTCATCGTCCATTTCATGCAATTACTAATACAATTAAATTATAGAATAGAAAACTTCGTTTATAACGCACAAAGAACACAGCTCGATGTCGTATTCTATGCACATCTGAGATAATTTCTAAATGTTCGAATGCTTCTGGTCGACTAACATCCACAACCTTCCTCCTTCCTTATTTCCGTTCGACTTGTTCCTATCTCCTGTCTGCAACTCTAAACACTGCAATCTTCGAATGCTTTCCTCCAAACAGGAAGAAAGTTTCGGTATGAAAACGCTTCCGCAGTCAGGCAGAAATATTCTCGATGCGGCAAACTTGTAACCTCTTGTACATACTTTAATTCCATCCCAATTTTTCGGATCCTCTTTTAAATTCGACTGGCCGTGTTATCGTCTATCCTATCGTTTCCCCTCTCTTCTTACTGCCCCTGCACATCGGAGTGAATGGTTCGACGAAAGAACGAATTTTTGAGTATCACGAAGGCGACTATCGTTTCTCCTCTGGCGAATCTGTTCTCGAGGCGAAAGACAAACACACTTTGCGATCCATTTGTTCCGCAGGCCGGGCATTCCAGCCGTGTACGCTGCAATCTGAACCTCGGCTGTGGATGATGAACGGCCGCACGAGGAGAGACACATTGCCATCACGATAGAATGCTCAACGGAAATTGAAATTTTGACGGGACATAGGCGCGCGGCAGAAAGGACCGGACCCACTGTGGCACAGACGCCGCGAGCGCGTATACCATATAAGACCGTACGTCATGCGCCGACGTTACGTCTCGAACACGTCCCGTACCAATAACTTATTCTCAATGATGCGTATCGTCTATCTTTAACCGAGCACATCGAACCGATTTATGGTACTGACAATATCTGAATTTACTAGACGCGAAAGGGACGAGCGAAGGGAGCGCGGTTGCAGCGACACGGAGGTAGCGAGGGAAAAGATAAAACGAACGTGCGAAAGGCAGGTGGAAGCAGAGAAATGTGTATGTAGCGTGGCGAGGAAAAAAAGAGAAGAAAGAAAAAAAAAGAAAAATGAAGAAACGGAGGACGATGTGGAAATAGAAAGAGAAATAGCGGATGGAAAAGGAGTAATGACGCAAGGAAAGAATTTGGCAGAAATGAGTAAAAGTAAAATAAGGGGAAGTTCCCTTTATTCCTCTTGAGAAAAGTCGAGAGCCAAAGAAAAAAAAAAAAAAAAAAAAGAAGTATAAAAAGGCGCGGAGGAAAAGAGAGCATAAATAATAGAAGGGATATCGAGGGTAGAAGGTAAAATAAAAATCTTAGGAATTTTTCGAATCTTACACTGAATGGTAACTGAACATACGTATACCTAGTATATTACCTAGAGGTCGAATTTTGTCCAGTTATTAAAAAATATTTCTAGTTCGTTATATATCTTCGGTATCGTTGTACTATAAATCCTCACCTAGCCCTCTGTAAAATGGTTTTCCCTGCACATTCAAATCGTTTGGATAAAATGAACGAAGGAATCGTTTCTGGTTTATTTCTCATGATATTGGGCATTCCTCTTTAAAAACCTAAAGCGATAGCTTCATCGTAGACAAACTACAACGGTAACGTTGAAAGTATTCCAGCGGATTAAATTCACACGTAACTTCCGCGACAAAAAAAAAAAAAAAAAAAAAAAAAAAAAGAACTCTCACTCGAGAAATTTAATATTCCCACAATTTGTACGCAATAACTTTCGATGTACAAAGATCTTCATTACGTAATACAATTTATTATTAAGAAAAGCAGAAAGAGGAAAATAATACACTACAGTTTCTCAGTTTTTTCTCCTTCAGCTTGATTGAATCGTCACAGCGTGTAAATCAAGTATTATAGATAGAAGAAACATTTCGACGTGTTCCGGTTTCGTAGTTTTATAAATGTCGATTTAAACGCGTCAAAGCACCAAGCACTTTTTCTAATGAAACGCTCCTTAATCGTTCTCCTGACGATCGACGAGATTCATTCATGACCTAGTGATGTAACCGACATCATCGTATCGTCTCTCAATAAATTTAATATTATCGTTGTTTGTGGAACGTGTTCGATCAAACGAATACAAATGACAGCTATTATGAAGCACGATTTCGCGTTAATATTATCTCAAAACTGAATTCGATACGCGAATGAGTGACCTATGACGTATCAATAGACTGCACTCGCACGTTCCATATAAAACGCGTTTATTTATTAGGAGTTTGAATAACATTGGACAAATTACTATTTTGTCTGAAATAAATTGAAAATGCAAATTATTTTATTAACAAGGTTGTCGTCAGAATTGCGCATACTAAGTTTGAGGGTGTTGCAGACAAAATGCAAATTGTCAAACTTTTTTAGGCAAAGTTTATCGTGTCTGTGGAAGCATAATTTCGTTAATTCTATTTTAAAGGGAGATATCAAAGTTACAAGTTTTTATCAAGAAATCGTTTATTTCGTATGCGACGACTTGACGAGAAGAAAGGACGAACGTGCTACTTACTTTCTATGAAGGAATACACAGCTTTGAAACCTCGTGATTGGCGAGATGATGTGATGCCATTAAATTCCAAGGAGAGCCGTGGTCCGTTACTCATGATAGGCCGTGCTGCCTTTCCACTGCAAAACGAATCAATCTTCTCCTTCTTCCTGTCTATATGCACGTACGCCACTAGTGAATCTACGCCCTCACATCTGAAATTTACAACAAACGCTACGTTAAAAATTACATTAAAAGGTGTACTAATTTTAGCGACAATTCCCCTTATTTGACATTTTGTTCGTGAAATTTCCTACTGGTAAAAACTATCTCGACGTTTGACGTGGACAAATTTTGTAAATGTATCACGCACGTTGTATACAACTCGTTAAAACTACTCTTTATTTTTGAACATGCTATTTAATAATATATTAATACTATATTATTTTGTTAATTAATATTACATATAATGTAATATTTTTGAAATATTAATTACTGTTTGTTCGTTTATCAGTACTGTAACGAGACACGCACATAATAATTATTATGCAATTAAAAGCACAGCGATCGAATTATTATCCGACTTCTTAAGGGGCAAATAACGAATAATAGTTGCTCGTTGTTGTTCTATCCACGAAAATACGCTCATGGTATGATTACATTGGATTATTATTATTAGTAGATGACTGTAGCTTGCGATACATCATCAGGGTAATAGTGTCAACATTCATTATCATCGATTAACGTAATTGGGTAAATTGTGTATGAGACAGGACGATGATACGAGACAACGCAGACTACGTAAAATAGTTCTTGTTTAGTTTTCGCAGAATGGGAACAACATATGCGCAAATTAGCATCGTAAAATTGCGACAAACAAACGTTGCAAATTGGATTTGCAAATGTTGTCGACGACGTCCGCGAGAAACTTAATTTATGGTATATTTTCTATTTTCCTTAATTGTTGCATACAATATATTTTCTGTCCCGTTTACTACTTTAATTTGTCTTGTTAATCACAAGAATTTACTTTCGAAATATTTTCATACGTTGAACGCTGCATCGAACGAGTAGAAAATAAAAAACAGTGATAATTAAAATCTTTTTTGCGAAATCTAATGATGTTAATAAGACAAATTATACGTACAACTTGTCTGAATGTATCTAATTAAAACCACTTTTTCTCGATTCTTTTCATCGATAGGTAAACGTAAATTGCATTTGTTAATTACGAGAAAAGATACCAGCGTTTCATTAGTCTCAGCGTTCCATGGTCATTTCGATTCTTTGTTTTCATACGTGCAAATTTTATTGCCTCGATAATTAATGTTATTAATAAACAAGAACACGACTTCGGTCAATATAGAAATGCGTCTGCACACGAATTACGCGTCACTGTTATTTTTAACATTACAAATTTTTATATCTGTATTATATCTATGTATATTATTACGTGCTATCTAATTCCAGCTTAGAGGATCTGAAATTTTAATTAGATCTCGGATTTTCATCAGCACATTGTAAACTCGTGTACACCGGATTCGAACAGATCTGATCAGTAATGGGTTTTAGGACTTGTGGCAACGGCTTCCCCAAAATTAGGAACATGCACAGCCATCCTAAATTGCGTGCTCGTACACTCCACGTAATACCAGTTTGCGGAAAGCATTTAGGAATTAAGAAAGCTTCCATTTAGCTTCCTTTGTCTTCGCGCAAAATACCCTTCAGCAAGTTTTAGCGGAGACTGCGAAAGTTTTCTTTGTACATACATAACGATTATCACTGAAAACGTGCGCGAATTTTGCCAGAGAAATTGCAGATCTTAATTACAATGTGTTTGGAATTCATTAGGATATACGTGTTTAGATTTCAAACAGTATCTACGGTATTAAACAGCTTTGAGTGGTTTGTATATCTATGTACTCATGCGTCGCATTGACGTTTTACCATGCAAATCATAAATCAAATTGATGTTGTCTCCCTAAATATGTTAAGTACAATCCGTGTTCGTAGATATTTGGATGCTTACAGAGAATTAAATAAATGTGACAAATTGTTAATAGATTGCGAATGTTCGTGCATTTATGGGATGCTTATAGGCGCAGAAATACACAGAGTGCACGCGATACACAAAAATTATGAAATATTCGATCTAGCATTCATCACGATATCAGTCCAATCGTTAGGGACCTATTTATTGGAAACTAGTCTATATCCAAAATATAGCCAATATTCAAAATACAGTATTCTCTTCGATATTTCGTGATATTTGGGATAAATCAAATACCAGTTTCAAAGGAACTTTAAATGAAAATCTCGGCAATAAAAATCAAACTTTCTCTCCTTTCTGGCAGACGTATCGTTATTTAGCAAAATCGAACCAGTTCGTAAATCTGTCTCTCTGCTCACATCGTCGTCGCTAATAATCACATAGATACGTTTGGCGCGACGTTAAAACCTATATATTATATATTTAAAAAAAAAGAAAGAAAATAGTTGTGTGTGTGTAACGCTATAAATTCACAGAAATATCCGCAGTCCGTTTGTCATGTTAAATTTTAAACGAAATCCACTGAACTATCTCAACTGTGTGATCATCGAGGCACCGAGAACAGAACCAATCTGTTACCGTTTAATTAATAAAGTTGGACCTTTCCTACGTTTGGAATACGGTTACCGTGTGCCAGGAAACTGCCGATTTCGAAGAGAAATACTCACACCTTCGCGTCGAAACAACCGTAAACCGGTGTAATATTTTAAAGTACTCGGCTTGAGCGCCGTATACAAATTGCTTTTCGATACGTTGCCGAAACAGACCAGTGGCGTTGTTCGATCGATCTTTTTCATATGTATTGGCAGTGCCACGTTTTGCTTTCCTCGCATTCGCATAAATGCAGAGTCTATCGTAAAACGCTGGACATCGCTTTAGGGGACTGGCAACACAAACACGGTAAAACGATACAAATAAACGGATATTCTAGTTCGATTTATTTCTACGTTACCGCTGCTCTCTAGAGTATTGTTAATTAAACAATGTCGGGTAATGAATTCTATTTAGCTAGCTGATACTATTTCCTGGTAACGTTATACATTGCTATTTACACGAAAATTGTTCCCATCTATGTGTGTTCATGTCATTGCAATATAATCTTTATACTTGAAATATGTTTCTAGCGAAGAAGTGGATATACAGTCTGTCACACAAGAGCGTGTCTGCGATATCTGCGAAACCTGACACCTAATCAGAATGAGATAAAAAGAATGTAAACAAACGAAAACTTCTCTAATACGCGTTGCTGAATACCTTTCAGTTTCATTTGAAACAGTGAAAGGAACAGAGCTTTTTAATATGAGTGCCGCGTACGCGAAACGTCGAAAATCGTCTGGCATGGGCGAATGAAAACAGAGATCGTGATTGGAGTAATATAATATTCACCGATGAATCTTCGTTTTGGGCATGGTGTCCTATTAGGCGTGCTTGGACTATCCATGGAAGAAGGATGATTCAAAGAAGTGTAAAACACCCTATAAAAGTGCATGTTTGGGGTTGCTTTAACGCACGCGGTTTTGGGACTTTGTGCGTCTTTACAGACAATCTGAATGCACAAAAGATGGTGAAATTGTACCAAAGGGGACTTCTCACATCCGTGAAACGTTGGTTCAACCAAACCGAGGACCAATGGATATTGCAAGAAGACAACGACCCTAAACATCGAAGTCGCATCTGCACCCAATGGAAAGCGAAAAACGCCATCACAGTACTTCCTTGGCCATCGCAGTCCCCTGATGCAAACCCTATCGAAAATGTGTGGTCCCTAATGAAATGCAAGCTGAGAGGAAGACGTATCACAAAAATAAGAACACTTGTACATCACATTCGAAAGATATGGAGGTCGTTACCAGAATCCTACGCTCAAAAATTAGTCGAGAGTATGCCGAAACGATGTCAAGCTATAATCGCTAATGGAGGAGATTGGACACCCTACTAAGTAATAGCGTATTAGTGTTTTAGATGTAGATTCAATTCATATAAATTTTTTTACAAATATATAAATATTTACAGAAATATCGCAGACACGCTCTTGTGTGACAGACTGTAGTTCAATCTCTATAAAGACACATCTATAAGATTATAGTTTTGTTCATACCCTTTTGATATTTACAATTATCATACAAAGTGTTTTGTCATATGTATCTCGTTCATATGTAAATCGTTCTTCAAATGCAAAAGGACTTGGCAAAAAATGTGTCCTATTTATTGTTTCCACAATAAATTTTCCTATCTCAATCTCAACGACTATTTTTCAATGAAACACGCAATAGTGGCTCACGAAGGTATTCGAACATCCGTTGGTACCTTTTATGAATATATTACGCCCCATTGAAAACTTCTACCATGGTTTCATTCCGTTTCATCTTCGTCGAATGCAAGATTTGCGTTACGCTTCTGTTCGATCACATAAACTTCTTGAAAACATCGATCGCTACATTGCCATCGGAACAGAGTATCGATAAAAATTATTTCGTAATGAAAATCAATTTTAAGAGATGAATTTATAGATCTACATCAATTAACCTTCGTCTCGTGTCTTCGACGTTTTAAATCTCAAGATTCTCGAATCATCTCTCTTCGACATTCCATGTAAACTAACTGTCAACTTAACTTAATCACACTATCCAAACATTTGCACGATAGTTCCCTAGATTTGCAATAATCAAGCGACGCGCTGACGAAAATCACGTCGCGAACACATCGGCTGTTTAATATTAATTTATCGCCGAACATCGTCGGTGAATTCGTTAAACGAAACGACCGAACGAGCAACGAAACGGGGACAGCTAGTATTTGAGTCATATTCTGAGAAGTCACTAAACTTTCGCATGCCGCCCGGATCGCTGAACCGACTATAATAAGTATGAATGTTGCGCAATGCCCTGCACCCTGGCAAAAACGACGATACAAAAGATATATAACTTCTTTTAGAGAGTAACGGTGGATTTATCACGCCGTTAGAAGCAACGTATTCAAAGATATATATCGCCTAGCTGCAAGTATCTCTGTGTTCTTCTCTCTTTTAACGATACGATTTGTATGCACGAAATGAATGCCAGGGGTGCATTAATAATGAACGTTAAATTAAAGACGAAGAGAATCGAAGTTATTTCACTACGAGCTAATCGTCTTGTTTTCTTCTCTTTTTCGTTGTTTCATCAGTTACGCCTCATGAATATTAGGATACTGGTTTGTTTCGGATATGATTGATCAGAGATTATCGTAATATCGAATATACGACTTGAAATGAGATAAGAACTTTTCAAATATAATCTTTCCTAAGGGATAATATATCGTCGATTTCTTCTCTACGTATCGAGAAATAATTATTTACTCGCGATCGGTTGCAATTGTAATCTAACAGCCTGAGAATTCAAGGTGAAAATTCGCCATTCGATAATAGCACTCGGATAAAATTCTAGGCAAAAGATCACGCGCTCGAGAAATTCCAGTACACCCCTTTTAAAGAAGAAGCAACACGATCGATAAGTATCTGTTGTAAATTACAGCGAACCTTCGATACTCCAAATTGTTCGTATCTCCGAGTCACGCGTTAATGTATATCCACGAAAGTCTGTAAATTAAAAGATACAGCGTTATGTAGAAAGCGAACGGGAAGAAAACGTAGAATAAAATTGTCTGTTCGTTGAATTATCCGATGCTTTGTTTTTTTTTTTTTTTTTATTTAATAAAGTCTGACTCTCTAATTTCAACAAAGACCATTGACGATAACAAACGCATTATATCTAGCGACCGTGTATGATTGCTTTAGATAAATTTGGAGGCAAACATTAGACTAAAGGGTTGCATTTGAAGTATGTTTTATATTTTGTGCATTTGTAGTAATTTGGAATTATGCAAATACCTATGAATGGTAGTAATAAAGCCGTTGATATTTGAACAATTGTTAAGATATTAGTTAAGAGTCAAGTCATGGCATATTTGAATTACGATAATTAATATGAATGAAATCATTGCTATTTGAATTACCACGATTACACAGAATAAAACCATTGCCATTTGAAATACGATGATTCTAAGGAATAAAACTATTGCTATTTGAATCCCGATAATTGTTACGAGTAAACTCATGGTATATTTGAGTTACGATGATTACAACGAATGAAACCATTGCTAGTTGAATTACGACGAATACAAAGAGTAAAACTATTGTGTTATATGAATCACCACGATTACACAGAATAAAACCATTGTTATTTGAATTACGATTATTATAATGAATGAAACCATTGTTACTTAAATCCCGATAATTGTTAAGAGTAAAGTCATGGTATATTCGAATTACGATAATTATAGCGGACGAAATCATTGCTAGTTGAATTACGACGAATACAAAGAGCGAAACCATTGCCATTTGAATTACTATGATTCTAAGGAATAAAGCCATTGCTATTTGAATACCAATAACTGTTAAGAGTAAGGTCATGGTATAGTTGAATTACGATAATTATGATCGAAATTATTGCTATTTGAATTACAATGATTACAGAGAATAAAACCATTGCCATTTGAATTATGACGATTCTAATGAATGGAACCATTGCTATTTGAATTACGGCGATTATAAAGAACAAAGATCCTGAATTCTACGATTAATATACATTTTGTGAAAAATAAGCACGTCTGAAAGGTAGTACGTACGCGGAAGCAATGTTTTCTATCCTTTCTTTCTATCTGGTCGAATCGTTTTTCGTTCGCTTATTCATACTGATCCACGATTCTCCGGCACGCAGGGCGGCTTGCACGTCAGCAGCGCGTGGCGTAAAACATATTCAATGGGGAAACTTTTCATTTCCACCGACAAAAGGAAGCCTCACCCGAGGGACCACCTTGTATTTCCATTCGCTACTGATTTCACGTCCCGTTACAAGTCAAGATGTATTTTTCCTAGCACGATGGCCACGTGCACGCAGTCAAACACAACGCACGGCACGTCGACTGTCCAATTTCATATTCAACGCCCCCGACATTACCACCTTAACTTCAGGCAATAACTCGGTCCAGACCTGACACTCTTCAATCGCGATTTTCCTTTTCGTCCTGGGCGCGCTACGATCCCAAAATTCCACCGTTTCTCCGTTTCTTCCGACTAACCACACTTCCTCGGACCCCATTCCCTCATTACCCCTTTTTCCCACTTCCTGTTCACCATCTTCTCTACTCCCTGTTCGTCGTGCGTTTTTTCGCCACGAGAAATATTGCGCTCTTGATACCGGACGTTCTTTCAAGGCTTTCGCGTTCAAGAACTTAGTTTGAAAATTAATGGAGAGTTTTTTCGGCCGTAAGTGTAGCGCAGTGAAAATTGTGGACGAAATAAGCGGAAGTTTCGAGTCTGTGTGAAACGCTGAAGGCCAGACGCAGCGGGGTTATTTGTTTTTGAAGTTGAAATTTCCCAGTTCAGATTGTGCTCGTGCAAGAAAAAAGAAATACTCTCTGCATATCAATATCAGAGTTTTTGGAAAACATAGTCTACTTTGAAACAGACGAAGTTTACAACCGCATTGCGGGTAATTATTGACTCACCCTTGGTACATATGTATTTATAGTAATATTTATATTAATATACATTTATGTGTGCCAGGAAGCTTCTCTTACTCCGATTCTATCGTTGTGAAAGCTTCAACGGAGACGATACCGATACTGATTGGAGATGACATCAATATCGATATCTTCGTTTGTTTTAAATTGTCTGCTTCGTTTCGCTCTACTGCGAGATCTTCCCTTTATTACAAGCGAATCTTACGTATTACTCGGCATTAGGATCCCTGACAGTGGACACGTCTGATTTATACTCGGCTTGTTTCATAGCTGGTTTTCAAGTATTGTTATTTAGCACGACAGTTCGATTTCCACAAGTGTTATATTTCCTACTGTAAAAAACCATTTTATTAATAATGTGCTCTTTTTCTTCGTTCTCTTGTTTACGTATAACACGTTACGTTTCTGTATTTCTACACCATTGCATTTATTATAGTATACATATGTCGGGTTGAGATTGGAATTTTGGGCGCGTAACAACTCTTCACGTGGATTAGCCATTGTTTCACAAAGCCGAGATTATATTTACACGTATATACAAGTCTATCACAAAGCTTAACAAATAATAAGCCTAATGAATAATAAGTTTGATGAATAATAAGTTTAATGATTAGTATGATTTACGAGTAATAAGTTTAATGAACACTTATTAACAATGTTTTTGGGTTCAAACGAATCCACGGTCAACGAGATAACTCTTTACTAAGCGCAAAATACGTTTGTCGAAAATGCTCGATGTGTCACTCTCCAAGGCAGTCGCACGAATGCCAGCCTCGTGGAGATTTTTCTCGCTGTACGATCGCATTTGTTTTCTGTACCCGTTTGGAAGCCTCGAGAAAGTTCCAAACGCCGTTGCTAGGCAGTTTCCGCCTGGAGTTTGATTATTAATACAATGTATGTCCCATCGTATCGGCACCTCCGAGGCAACGTCACACGTGGCTAGGCCCGCTCCCGAGGCCGCACGCCGCCACAACCACGTTTCTCGGAAAACCCATGCAACCACTCCAGACCTCCGTTAGGCAAAACGTCCATCCCGCGACCGTGGCTACGTTCGGCGACCAATTGTCACCTGGAACCCAATCTCGCCATCACAAATCTCGAACAATTACAACTACGATAAAATCCAGGCTAGAGTACTAGAGGATGTTTCTAAAATTTCCAAGGAAAGGCTTCGGCTTTCCTTTCATCTCCGACATATATATATGTCGGATTCTCATTATGATTAGGGTTGGGGGCGTGTAATGAATCTTCACTGGAATTAACCATCGTTGTTATACAACCGAGGTAATGTTGATTAGTACAAGTGTTAAGCTCGCAACTTGCGTATTCTTCGGAATAGACAATTGATTTAATATGGCTCCATAAATAAAAGTCAAGCGGAGTCGAGTCAGGAGAGCGTGGTGGCCAAGCTATTGTTCCAGCATGACCAATCCAGCCTAAGTATCATGTCCGTATATTCCCGATTGCTGTATGTAGACATGATAAAGTGCACGCGTACCGAGCGAAAATTCAAAGTCGATTTTCTCGAAAACAAAGCCTCGAACGAAAAATTTTTATTCTATATTTTCGACTTCTTTTTTCGCGTAGAATCACCCCCTTTCCGCTTGTACCACCAGTTACCAACCACCCTGTATATTGATTAAGTGCAAGTATATTAAATTTTATATCGTTTGGTACTAGTTTCATCGCTACAAACATTTAGTATACGATGAAGATGAAACGTGGAACCTGTAAAAAATACGTTTCGTTGGAAAATAAAGTTAGATAAGTAGAAATACTTTTTATAGCCACTGTTTACTACGTCTCATAAGTACAGCAAATCCATATCCGGACCAATATTATTCGAATACTCTAACATCCGAACGTTCTGTTATCCCATGCTAACGTTTTTCTTTCAGTATATGCTCGTGGGTCGTGTTAGAGGCACATCATTTCCGTTTCCCGGCCTTACAATCTGACACTTTACGGGTCAGCATTACGGGTGAAATGCGGAATTTTTTAGTGGCGAAGTAGTCGCACGAATGGACCGATATAAAGAATATTATTGCGTGTGCATTCGTGTAACATTATGTGCTCGGCCGGTCGTGTGTAGCGATATGAATGTATTTGGAATGAATGCATCTAGCGAACGTTGGGGCGCGTGTGACGCTCGAGGAAAATTTCGACCAATCCACTCGGATGATTGGAAGGAAACTAGCCAGGAAAATCAGATGTCGGTTGCGGCGGCCTCGCCACCGTTTCTATTCGCTGCATTTGAATGCCTGGCCACGCTGAGCGCATACTAGAATACGTATAATGCGAAACAAGGGTATTGCAGATTTATTTCTACTAAAAACTTTTCCTCGTGTGTGTTTTTCTTTTCGATAAATCTTTCATGCGAGCATTCTTTCACGCTACGAATGTGATTTTGTTTTATATAATTTTATCAAGTATGGAGTGACAAGTAATGGAGAAATGTGGTAATACACCATCGTTTTTAAGTGTCGGAACATCTGTAAATTTCACGTAAGATGTGATAATTGACTCAGATTACTGGGAAAACCATTAGTCCATTCAAATTGTGTGTTCATGCAAGGCAACGATTTAGAATACGTAGAAATAATTTGTACAAGTTCTTTGCGGGAGTTAGAAGAAAATAATGTTGGTAACGATAAGGTCCGTGAGCGAGTCTTTCATGGACGTACCATGCCATTGATTTATCACTTTAATGTAGCAATTTGTAAAGAACCTACAATAGTAATTCGAAAGTAATATCGAGTTTTAGCAAACTGCTGCTCTGCAAATGTAACAATGAAATTCAGTAGAATTTTTAACAAATCCTGCACCATACTACGACGTTAATTCTAGAAATATTCCACGAGAGTTATTGGAAGTTGGGTAATAAATAACAGGAATGTATACAGTTGTAGTCTCGGTTTCTGGTCTTCTTTTTTAAACAACTGAGATATTTCTCTGATAAAAATCCTTTCTTATCGAACGCGTGGATTTTAATCAATGACCTGTCACACAATCCTGCTACCTGTGATTTTATGTAGAAGCATACAACGAAAATATATCGTAGCATTTTTCCACAGGAAAATTCGTGTCCGAGTATATCAATATTGACAATTCATTAAATATACGGTCTTTGTTTCAGTTGTATAGTTTTATCCATACCTTGGTTTAATGGAAATTACCACAAACTACGTACTTTTCTTGCAGCTCGTTTTTGTCCGTTAAATAATAAAAGACGGAGAACGAAATGGTTTTATGGCTAAAAATTATTTATTTTTAATGCAAATATTGTCCGTAATGTTTTGCATTTGGTTTATAAAGTAAATTTATCTTGTTGATTATTCAGAATGATAAAAGAAGATATTTCAAAGTTTAGGCACGTGGAAAAAATATTTAACTCTTCGACGGTGTAATAAAATAACGAAGAATTCAGGATAAATAATATAGAAAAAGATACAAAAAGATAAACACTTCCAATATTTTATGAGAAATAAATATCATCATACGTAACGTAATTGTTAACATTTATTTTCAATAAGAGGTGCATTGTACCGAATGTGATGCAGAAAGAATTACTTACGAAATCAAACATTCCTAAATGAAAAGAAGTAAAATATTTTGTATTTTCCTTCATAAGGCTGTAAGTATCTAAACCTTTAGATTCTTTTCTTTCCTCAACATATGTATTTAACTTTTGTAACAATTTCCCGAAATATCTTGCATTGTCAGAAGTTTCTATCGGATAATAATTGAAAATATGTTGCAGTGCTTCAGAATATCTGATATGCTTGTTGGATCGATCGTAAAAGCGCAATATCTTGACTATTACAGTCTCCGAACCTATCAATATAGAACCGCAATAACTCATCTGTGTACGTCGACGAGATTATAATCACAGACTCACGAAAGAAGAAATATTCTTCCATATATTGCGCATATTTGATAACAAAGTGCCAAGACATAAAATATAAATCAAAATATAAAGTAAAATAAAATATACTACGAAATATAGAAATACAACATATAGGAATATAACATAAAACTTGGTTACGTCGAGATAAAAATGAGAATCGTTTGCAACAATTTTTCCAGTAATAAATAACAATTTTCGAGTAAAATTATGCTTTTGTTTTATTGGTCATTTTTCATTATTCGGTATAACAAGCTCGAATCGTAGTACGTACGAATGAGCATATTAGTTTTCATTGATATTTATTAAACCGCGCTATAAGTAAAATCACGCACGTATAACTGCGCATATTCTCTCCATTTGTATCAGCAATTTGTTCAGAAACGAAGCTTCATACGGGAAAAAAAGGTTATTCTATATTTTCGTTTTACATTTACCAGATAAAATTACTGGTTTTCGGATTTTTTTACCTCCAGCTGTCCCATGTTTCATTGGCTTTGAAGACACAATCTATTTTATATGAATTCGTTGAGCGCCGAGCAATAAATATTATAACCGTGATATTTTTCATTTCCTAAAATAAAATATTCCATCGAAATATCGAGGAATTCTTATTATTTGAATTAAAAACTCGTTAAAGGAAATAATGTTTAATTTTTCTACCGAAATCGGGTGAAAGATATGATTGGAGTAATTACTCGTTTCATAAATGTAGTTCAAAAGAGTGACGTAGATAGTTTGTACAAATTTTTGTTGTCAGAGAAAATCGACTTTGAAGATTTGTCACGTTCACTGACAGATTTCGGTTAACCCGACCCTCTTTTCGTTATTCCTTAGATACGATGCCTTTCTTTGTCTCTTTTAATATTTGCAGCCGCGCAATTTATTTTCTGCTGCAGTCGGCAATTCCAATTTCAAGCGAGAAGGAGCCAACTAAAATTTTCGATTTACCGAAGTTTAAACTTCCGAGTAAAAGAGGCTTAACAAATGAAAATTCGACACACAGAAGCTTTGTACGAATCCACAATTATATTCCTCTTCTTGGCAACTGTTAGTATATGTTAAGCTTTCTCTTAGAACTCGTTTCATGCAACGCAAATAAATGTAGAAGTTAAAGATATGGGAGACGATAGCAATTATGCGTTCGACCGACGAAAAACGATTAATTTTCATGGATACGCGCGTGATCGAAGGGCGAAGAACTAGAGATACAGCTTGTGTCGTTTAATATTTGTCTTCTTATGTTATCCGAGACAATCCTAACAGATGGAAGAGAGAAGGCACATCGAATAATTGGTTTCTCACATTTTGTGACATATAGCTTAGCTATAGGTACATTTGGAGTCGCAGAGGAAGCGGCGATAAAAGTTCGAGTTATAGGAGTAAAGTTCGACTCGCAGTGGCTATTCTAAACTCGAGTTACAAAGATAAAATAATGTATCTGGACACGTGGCAAATAATTCCAGCTGAAGTAAGTTTTACTACAACCTCGAGATTTTCGCTTTGAAACGGAGAAGAACGAACAAAATTCTGGTCTTATAAAAGTTTTCGAGTTACGGAGGCTCGAGCTAGCGACGTTCCATTGTATTTCATTGTTATTTTCCATCAAATTAATCTCTTGGGTACGATGCGCCACTATAGTGGCTTTCGCGGATGCTATCTTATATTACGAAGCGCCACTATAGTGGTTCACTCTACCATTCACTCGCTCACCGTTTGAATTAAATGATCTTTTTCATTTGTCTTGCTTTACATTTTTCTTGTCCTTGCAACGTTTTATAACAGTGTTAACAACATACAAACAGAATGTATAGTCTTTGTTTTTGATATGTCAGTGTCACATATCAATTGTTGCTTTTCGTTACAATAAATATACCGTTATTAGATGCTCTTTTTAACATACCGATCTGTATCCTTATAATTTTTTAGAATTTTCAACTTCAAAATGTCGCTTCAAAATAGAAAACAAAGAGCAATTTGAAAAACACTATCGCGCTATGAGTGTGAAAATTGTGACATGGTTCTATGTGTCGTACCGTGCTTTAAAATATATCATACTCAATTGTATTATTAATTATTAAAGTAAATTGTTAAAGTTAAATTATATGCGCCATATCTTTAAAAAAAATTATAATTTAATTATCAAAAACTTTATTGCAATGTGCTTGCTTAGAGAACAGCATTATCCGTCACACACTGCAGTGCTGCATCGTTTACGCGTAATTCGCGCCAGAGAAACAGCCCCAGACAAAATTCACATTTCCGTTGGTATAGAAAGTAGGCTTGAAAGAATCACATTGATATCGACAGAATTTTTCCAGCCGTCTTATATGTACTTGAAGATTGATAATAATAATTGGAATAATTCGTCCTCTTTAGTACGTGAAGCAAAGTGTACGTAATAATGAGAGCAAGCTTATAAATAATTCATACGGTGATATAAACGAAGTGAATTATTATCACGCTATCCTCAACGCCAACTGGAATAATGAATTACAGAATTAAAGATGAGTCACGAATACTCAAATTAAATAACCACGAACCTTCCTCTTGTTTTACAAATTTCGCCCATAAAATTATTATTTCTTCTTCGTCGCAACATGGTTGTCATCGAACGCAACACGTACACAAGCACGAACGTTTCTATAAAAATTATTCAATTCTGTGACTCGTTAATTTACTAAAGAGAGTCGTGTAACTAAAATTGTATTTATCGAATGGTTTTACGATGGACGAAAATACAGAGAAAATATATGGTTAAAAAGCGTAAACACATTGCTCGATTCGTATTCCGTGCAATGCAATGGTATGCAACGCCATGCATCCTGTGCAATGTTGCTGTAATTCAAATTTCCTATAAACACATAAAAATCCGCGGTTTAGTAATCTTATATTTCAATTGAAAATAGCTTTAGGGAATATCCGACTCAAGTTGTGATATAATTTTCCATATTATATCGCAAGTAATGGCGTCTGTCAAAGGGACCTGTAATGTACAATGCATTAACGAGTTTGCAACAGCTGCCACGATTATTAACTATCTCGTAACTATATCAACGAAGTTGATATTAAAGCAATTAAGATCGTTACAAAAAGAGAGAGACAGAGGGAAGCAGAGAATAAGATAGGTAGATAGATAGATAGAGAGAGAGAGAGGGAGAGATGGAGAGAGAGAGAGAGAGAGAGAGACAGACAGACAGACAGACAGACAAGCAGACAGAAAGAGAGTAATGAAAGAGAAGAACTCAGCAATTCTTTTTTGCCAGCAGTACGATCGATTCGATTTATTTCGTTGAAGTTCTTCTCGTTCTTTGCCAACGTCGAGTCGTATCGGTTCGTTGCCATGAACGATGTTGTTACACGCGATTATCTCGATTTTCCTGAAATGCAACCGGGAACAATTACATAGCCAGAGAAACATTACTCGAGTGACCGCACGATGAAACGTGCCAGTGGCAATTAAACTGCGTTTAAGGCCAGGCACGTGGAAAATGAACGAGGGGATGACCGATCGCAATTGCTGTTGTCAGGAAAGCATTGTTGTAGGCAGATTCCCCGAATACCATCCTCCGGTTGAGTATCTCCTTCCCGATCGGCGTTTCTCGTTCGTTTGCTTGCGAAGCTCTGCTTGCTCGTCTCACGATTTACCCTTCACGACGCGACGCGGCGAACGCTCTCTTTTCCATTCCACGAGCACAATGGATCGTGAATCTTGGGCAGATCGGTCAAGATGTCGAGCGAGGAAATCTTGCGTCGAACTTAAATCAGATTGTAGAGTACGGTAAATAAGATGACGTTGCGCGCGTCCTTTTTCGCTGCAATTGTACCTCCTTCGATGGCTATCATCCTATCTCAACTCTGCTGCGTTCTTTTGTTTGTCATTGGTAGAAATGCACGTGAGAACGTAGATAGACACAAAAGCTCATGAAATATTGAAGATAAAGAACAGTGGCTAAAATTTTCCATACAATTTCCACTGTATCCTTTGGCAAAATCTGCTTTTGCCAAAACAGTATCACACGCAAACTTGTCATTAGAATGGGAATAGTTGTAAGATGTTACGAGAAGGTATAGTGAATTTATGGAGATTTCGATCATTGTGCATAACGTTACTGCTAATTGATTGGCGATATTTACACGAGTTGATCGGATTTGAAAATTGCGGGGAAGACAATCGTACGACTAGCGGATTCGACGCCGCAGCATAAATCTGTTGGTCAGCGTGATTCTATTACAGTGGTTAATAAACTGACAGGTCAGTTAATGGTTGAATTTATGGCATGACCTGCACCCTGCTTAACGAAGTTAACGAGGTTTGGGATAATGGCCGCTGTGTGCTATTTTATTATCTTCTGGATAACAACAATAATGTTCCATAGAGTAAATTTGAAAGAAACTTATAAAGTTATTTTTCAGAGTTATTAATTTTACACGGAATTTTCTTCTATACAAGGAACGATTATCTCGTAACGTATACTACGATTTTTCTGGTATCTCGTATTTCTGAAATTTACAAGATGATACCCTCTCTCTCTCTCTCTCTCTCTCTCTCTATCTATCTATCTATCTATCTCGTTAGTTAACTTAAAGGTAGCGTCGCTGATCACACCACAAATCACGCATTCTCGTTACCATTTTACACACGTACAATCGTCTCTTCCATGAAACAGAGGCAATAGCAGTCTTCGATGACAGATTACACGTAGGGATATGGCGTTATCACCGTCATGTGATTGACGATGCTGCTTTTGAGTTAACCAGCCGGAGAATCATTCTGTACGTCACGAATATATTTACAAGGATGTCTTTTAATATTAATAGACTGCGGATTTTCATGCATTTCTAGAAAATCTGAATATGCAAAAATGCATGAAATGCATATAATCCGCAAAAGTATATAAAATACCCACGGTATAGTATTCGTTATGATATTTAATAGGCAAAACAATTCTCTATCTTTTTAATTATATTCGTAAAAATATGAATTTTCATAAATATCCGCGGTTTAAACATTGCTATATACATACAAAAGTATTTGATAATTCTTACAAAACAAGTTGGTAATCGTTTTACAGAGGGTTGCAAAATAGATTAGTAAAAGTTCATTAGTGAAACGAGCTTCGTTGGTAAAGAATATATGTGTGAGTAATTTTTTAACAAATAATCTAAATCTATAATTTAATTAATATAAAGCAATTTCGTTAGAAAGGTAGAAAGTGCCTGCCACTTTTGATTATTAACTTTCGCACTCCGATAAAATTCACAATACTGTTCCTTCGTGTCGATCAATTAATGACGCGAGGAATGTAATTGAGAAATACATATATTGTAAGATAAATAGTTTAAACTGTCTGAGGAATGTCATTCGATTTACGTAATTTTAATTCCAATTTCGCATAGAATAAATATTTAAACGTTAATGTTATACCATGGTGTGGTTACAGTACGTTAAACAAATTAATGGAATGATTATCTTTGCGAAACAAACATACATAAATTCTAGGTAATAGAGCTCTCCATAATTATAGCTACATGATAGAATACATCGATATAATAACTCAAATCAATCTCCACGTAGTCTGTTTACCGTCAAACTCGTTTTAATTAAATTCCAAAGCTCGAAATACAATTTTACTAATAAACCACAAACTTCTCATCTCTTGACATATTCGTGATTTTTTACGCTTTAAACGTAACTTTCGTTTCAACGCTTTGTGAACATTTCGGTTCACTTCTTTCACGGCACACCTGACAACTAACAACATGATTCAATAGAAAAACGCATCTAATTATTATAAAAGTTTTGAAATCTGAAACTTCTATCTGCCGTTTTATGAATTAACAAAGAGAGAGAGAGAGAGAGAGAGAGAGAGAGAGAGAGAGAGAGAGAAACCGGCAATCCTCTCGGCGGATTAGTAATTGTCTTAGCCAACTGACGATTAGACAGCAATTAATTCTTTCCCAATCAGCGTAAGTGGTAAAAAAAAAGTCGTGGACAAGGTTGTATATTCGCGCATTGTCACGATACACGCAATCCCTTTACAGACGCTATACACGTGCGTTGGTGAAATCGATCACAACTGTCCGTTCCCGTGCTTTTCACAAGGACAAGCAGAATTCCAGGAACGTCCGATCCTCGTCGCTGGACAACGAAACGAACTCGTCGATCAATCGGCACGCTAATGGCGGAATTCGGCCATCGCCACTCGATGCACTTCGTGCAAATTGTATTTGAAGGTACGTCAAGCACCGTTTGGATTCGCAGTTGCCAAATTCTACATTGGCTTTTGATTACACACCGAAGACGTCACTGGAACACCACTCCGCTCATCCGGCCCCGTTAGTTCTTTTTCGCCATTATCGACGTGATGCCGTTTTAACTCCAACGCGTTCACCGCCAAAGCCGTATTTTTACAGACATTCTAATGGTGTTCCGTGATAAAGAAATCGAGTAGGGACTTTTGTCATTGTTGACTTCAATTTTTCAGCGTTGGAAAAACTGCACGGAACAAAAAGAGAAAGAGAGAGAGAGAGAGAGAGAGAGTTAAAACGAGGGATTATTGCGACACTCTTTTTACGCGATGTTGAATGCAGCGTTGAGAAACTAAGCACAGGCCGTAGTACTTACTTTTATGTATCTGCTCTTTTTACTATTCAGATTTAAGTCGTTGTAAACAATACATATTATGCTGCGTACTTTCGTACATTGCTTGGATTAGGTTCGATTCAGTTCGCTTTTAGATCAAAAGTTTTGTAAACGCCTTCGTTTAGTTCAGATTTTATTCCATTAGCATCATTGCGGCGAAATTCATCGTTTTAGATGATTAAACTTATTTTATGTATCCAATACTTTTATTCTCTGTATGTCGTATAGTTCAAGTCTATATTTGATGATCTTTAGTAATATATACTATGTATATTACGTATCAAAATTTCTGCCCTTCCGTGCTTTTACAAACGTTTGTAGTACTTTTTGTAAATTTTTGCAAATTCTCTTTGCTGGTTGTTGAAAAGCGCGACATAGTAATAAACGCATTTAAACGAGTAATCGGTTTTTATTTGTTCCACAACTGATTCTACGATTTCAAACGCGAAACAGTTTTACGATATGTGCTCTGTACGTGAATCATATGGATGTATTTTATTCGATATTCTCACGTTTTTAAAAATATGAAGAATCTAACATGACTGATTGACTCGATGAATGATTCACGCACCCATACCTTTTCGCACGTTCTTAATCCTATCGGGGACGTTGCTTTATTTTATTTCTTCTTCTGGTTTTTAATAGTTTATATATAAGGACTATAAGTAGCCAGAAGTATAACGTGTTGTTGGCTCCTTTAAAAATCCAGTTAATTTTACTCTATTTTATTATGCTAGTCTGTTTCACTAAAAATTATGGTCACTCAGTTTGAAACTATTTAAGAACGTTAGAATCATAACATCGTAAGGAGGATTTCCTCCTTACTTGAGTACCGCTCGTAGAAATGTGGGCCACTTAACGTTACAATCTGACGGATAATCGTAAAAATCTCTGTCTTATATAAAGAGAAACACGTCAAAACTGACACGAAAGAGCAACAAAAAAAAAAAAAAAAAAAAAAAAAAAATGAAAAATAATAATAAAACAATAAGAAAAATCGGAAGAGTCGAATAATTTTGGAAAAATGTTGTTTCTTCCGAAGAATCGTATTTCTTCGAATATAAATTGCCATTTTATCACAGAGATACGATGACTATAAAATAAAATACATTAATGAGACATTATGAATCGTACAGTTTTGTACTATAAATTTTTCATAAAATTACAAACAAGAAAGATCATGTTTTACCAGAGGAAAAACTATGTCAGTTTAGTCATACTCTATAACATTTCTAGTTTTTAACTGACAAATGGGTCAGCTGTCCAAGCTTTTTATTTCGTAAAATCCTATCCAGGTCGGTATAACAGGTATCCGTTGAATTTCACAATTTTTATGACTTTCATGATTTTGTCTGCAGTACAAACACGTGCCTGGAACGTATCTCTTCCAATGAATATCGCACAAGTGGCACATGAGAGCGATGTTTGAAAAGCGAAGCTACCAAGAATACATATAGATATTAGTATGACTAAGTGGCAGCTATACGTACTATGTGTTCAGGAGTAGGTATACCAAGATAAGTCTACAAACGTACAGTGCATGACGATTGAGGGTTATAAAGGACAGCTCCGAGATAAGTTTCAGAGGATGTTTTGAGCATACAATTATTTGCGTGACTGATATTTAGAGATTCGTTTATATTGGATGGTAGCGTTATTTTGTTATATATATAACATCGTGAAATTTTTAGCGGCCAGACATTGTCGTTATATTCCATGGGACTGAATAAGAGACAGACGTTCAAGCTTCATTTTAAATAAAAAGTGTATTTTCGTCGTTGAAGCGCGTCAACGGGAGTCGTAAATTCCCGTTACGATTATAACAGTCGAAACCACGAACAGGTCGATCCCCTTATCTCTTGTGGGATAATAAGGGTGTTTGTTGTGGAATAAAACTGTAGTCTACAGTTCTATAATATGTATATGTCGGAGATGAAAGGACGTCAGAGCCTTCCTTTCGGAATGTTTGAGAAATACTCAAATACTTTAGTCCAGACTTTCTATTATAGCCGTACTTGAACAATAAAACTGAGAAATAGCTGTTTATGAGTTGA
This sequence comes from Bombus campestris, assembly GCA_905333015.3. Lineage (NCBI taxonomy): Eukaryota > Metazoa > Arthropoda > Insecta > Hymenoptera > Apidae > Bombus > Bombus campestris. The sequence goes on from HG995135.1 coordinate 11,625,731, forward strand.
GTCAATTATGATTATCCGAGATTTATGACAGTGGGCTTGGACTCGAAGTGACATAATGGATCACTGAACGTAGCCACGGTCACGGGAGGGACGTGTACCTAACAGAGGTATGAAGTAATTAAATTACTCTCCTTAAAAACAGAGATTGACCTGAGGGATACGGAGAGATACGAAGAGGAGTATATAAGGGCAGTTCCACTTGGACCGAGGATGAATCCGATAAGTTCGACTAGTACAGGGAACGCGTGTGTCAAGTTCGTTATCGCATTTGTCATCCCGTTGACTGTGGATTCGTTATCGAGTCTAAGATCATTGCCATTCACATTCCCAGTATCTGATTACCATGGTTACTTGGCAAATTCCGTCACAATCATAATTGGACTAGTAAATATCTTCGCTCGTGCATAACAACAATGTCTAATCCAAAGAAAGATTCGTTACGCGCCTCTAACTCTAATGAAAACCCGACATATATTTTTAATAACTTACTACACTTGGGGTTCCGTCGTATCGGAAGATATAATTGATATAAATGATTAATAATAGTATACTTGATAGATGAGTTGTATATTAATACGGAGTAGATCAATGTAATGTCACATAGATCGTAGCGAAGACTAAGTTCGAAGTAATATTAGAGGATCTGAAGTTGACTCGATTTAAGAAAAGACTGACTCTCAGCTCTCGTGCCATTACGGAGGAAAGCTCGGTAGGGGTGTCATTATTTCTGAAAAAACCCAGTTTTCCCGTTATAGAAGTATCCGATTTTTACGTCAGGGAAATACTGCCTTTTCTGTAATTTAATAGAACAAAATAAATCTAAGGACCTTTTTTAATAGCTATCCATAAACCGAAAATATTTCTAGGATTCGAAATTCCTTCAGCGCAAATAGATTAACTTATTGAGTATATGTTCGTAATTAAACTAAAAAGTTAAGGTTTGTGGTGGGTTCTTAGGTTTATGGAGGGTCGGATTAGCGGTACGCGAGTTGTTGTCTGCCAGGTAATGAAGGATGATGTGCTGGTTGTTTCACGCGACGTAACAAAAAGCTTTCATTTAAATTAAAAAGTTATAAAAAAAAATGTGAAACACAAAGGGAACTTGGTATCAGACTCGCGGTTACTGCGATATCGTGTAAGAACGGATAAGCTATATTTGCGTTCACTCTGTTTATGCAAACGTAACTAATTCTGCATCTCAAAATGGGGAATTCGTTGAAACGAAACAAGGTAGAAATGAAATTCGTGAAGGGTAATAAATTCTATTTTCGGCCACCGTCAATCTTTTATTGTCAAGAACCGTGAACATTTCGAGATGAAGAATTAGTTACGTTTGCATAAACAGAGTGAACGTAAATATCGTTGGTGTATTCCTGTATTATATCGCAGTAATCGTGAGTCTGCTACCATTCCCTCCGTATTTCATATCTCTGCCATAACTTTTTAATAAAGTTTTCAACGACTTACGTTCATGTAAATTTTTTTTCTTATTTAGACCATAAGATATATCGATAACGTTTGGCAGTTAAAATCTGGGACACCCTATGTGTACAGGGTGTTCCGTCTATCTCGTCCACTTTGATATTTTCGTTGCTTTTGCAAAAACAAAAGTATGTACGAGCAAAGAGCTTTTCAGTTTGCAACGACAAATATCGTGATTCACGTTTGTTCTCTTCAAGATCACTTCTTTTCCTTTTTCGATTTCCACGATTATCGATAATTTCTCAACAATAGCGAGATAATTTTTATCGTCGTATCGTTATAAGCTAATAAAAGAAGGAATTTCAACGTGCAGATATGTTGAAGTGATCTTGAGTAGAAACAGTATGTCGGCAACGATATAACGTAAGATAGTAAACAGAAACTTACTCGTTCGCTGTGTCCGATACAACCGGCGAATGATACAAGTTCAAATCCTGGAACACCACTTGGACTCGTTCTTTTCCCCGTCCCTGGAAGTCGTATGTACAATGCGTCCTTGGTGGATAAGGTTTTGGATATCCTGGTGACATGACTATCCCCGTTTTCGTCGAGTCACTGTTGAAAACGATATCGCACAGTGACGCTAAAAAAAAAAAGAAAAACAATATAACAAAGCACGTTACGTGTGGATACAACGAAATGCAAGATTGTTAAGCGACTGTTTGACTTTTTTCACTGCTGCTTTGTCGATCGGTATAGTTATCAAACCTTGATAGAATTTCAAACGCAGGAGAATTAAAAAGAAAAGAAAACAAAAAAAAAAAAAAAAGAAAAACGAATATTACTAGTAGACTACCCAATGACCTTGACATATGTCGTCAAGGACAGTGAGTAACCACCAGAATATGTCAGTCATTGTTCGTTATCGTTTAAAAATTCATTAACGAAACAAGATTTGTAAAAAACAACGTATGCTATGGATATACGTATCATAAAGAAACACCGTACGCATTGTTCGCTCGCTTCCACTCGCTCGTAAAAATCTAGTTCAATCCGGTACCAATTCCACACGTGAGTGAAACGGGCGAGCCATTTTTAAGAAAAAAAGTTTTTTCGCCGAAAATCGGCCCCCCTACGCTCGTATGTAGAATTGGTATTGGGTTGGACTAGATTTTTACGAGCGTGCGAGTAACGCGTGCGGCGTTTCTTTGAAATAAAAACTGGCAGATAAACGTGACTGTCGTGTGGGGTATGTGCGTGTTCGCAGTCGCATATATTTACGTATAGGTGGAATGCGATGAAAATAGTAATAATTTTGTTAATAAATTATTGAAGAATAACGAGCGATGGCTAGAGACTTCAGCAGGTTGTTCAGTAGAGTATCCTTGACAACATATTTTAAGGTCAATGGGTTCTATTTTGTCAAAATTCGCCACTAGTTGCATCATTATGTGAATAATTCGTAATTGTATGATGCAGCGACGCAATTATTAATTATATGTGAAATAATAGCAGTTGCCCAGGTCTCGTCAGATTCCATCAACACTTCTTTTACGCGCAAAAATCTCATAATTAAACTGTGTTCTCTCCTTATATACATATCAGTTAAAATATGTACGTATTTTTTATAGTTCTATATAGCTCGATTTATCCGCACTTAAATTGGCACGAATATTCCTCATCATCCCTCTACAACCCCCTCTTAACTTACGCCCGAGAAATTATTTTTGTGGAGCAGCTCAATAATTTTCAACAATTTTAAGAGAACATGCGAAGAATCAATTTTCCTCGTACGATGGTGTGAGTGTTCCCGAATGGCTTGAAAATTTATCGCATAAATATTAGTTAAAAAGCTCAGCCTCTCAAAAGCCCGAGCAACGCCGGGAACACGCAGCTAGCAATTAGTAATAACGATGCAAAAATCCAAGATCATTGGAGCTGGCTTCTCTTTTATTAACATTCGCCGTGAAACTTAGTAATATTTAATGAAATGAAAATTACGAAGTATGATTGTTTTAATGCGAATTCTTCGCACAAAGAATTCTCTCGAAATGTTTGTGAGATAGCTGCCGATAAGTTGTCTCGCGGCAGTGCTCGCGATTTTAACTAATTGGCTTCATGTTAATTACCAGATACAAAGAGTATTAATTTATTGTCCTTTTAGTTCATTGGCTTGTTCGCGTAATTAGTTGGCCACGAAGGACATGCAACATAGACGCTCCAAAGGCAACGAATTACACGCATGGTGACGACGTGAAATCTGTTTTGATAGCAAATGTAAAATTTCGTCATTCAGCCTCGTATTTCACAGACTCGACGAAACATTTTCACCTTATTCAACGATTTGAACATGGATTTTGCATATGCGATTAGAATATAAAAAAAGAGTTACACGTAATCGTGGAATAAAGCTATCTCTTCGTTCGTCTCTATTATCTTTTCCCGGTTTCTATCTGTCTGGTTTCTATCGCGTCTTTTTTCGTTTCTTACGTTAAGACGTTACGCCGTGTTCGTCAAATCGGCATAAGAAAAAATGGGATTATAAAAGATAAAAAGGTTGTAAGGAGATTCTTGAATGCTTGAAATCCAAAAGATAGGATACGACAAGGATTTACTGCACGAGAAGTAAAAAAGTGAAGTGATATGTACGATGGCTTATGAATTTTGTATGAGTGTTTGAATCACAGTCTTACGAACGTATATCTGGATATCGTTCTCGAGATTATTAGCATATCGAAAATATTGTTCATAGTGGCACATTCCTCGTTAAGACGAGCTTTTTATTGCTTACGTGCTTTTTATTTCTTTGAAGCGGCGCTACGCTTCCAACAGTTTGAATAACAGCGTGATATACGCGACGAGACAAATTTTTCAAAGAATTCGCAAAGAATTAAGGCGCACGAAGCTCCTCGTAAACCGATGATATGGAAAGCGTTATTATGTTATGACGAATAACTTTCAACGATGCTATAGCTTATCACGGAATATCACGATTCGATCATTTAACTCTCTATTAATATTGATTGCAGTGCAATATCTCCGCTTCAATTTAACATATCTCCGCTACGATTTACGTCAAAATTATGTATTTTAATAACGTGAAGCTGACGAAGAAAATTAAGACATAATATATTGATACGTGATGTTTATTGATGTATTTGCTCGTAGAACCCAATTTATTTGACAATGATTACAGTTAAATAGGATACATACAGTCTGTCACACAAGAGCGTGTCTGCGATATCTGCGAAACCTGACAGCTAATCAGAATGAGATAAAAAGAATGTAAACAAACGAAAACTTCTCTAATACGCGTTGCTGAATACCTTTCAGTTTCATTTGAAACAGTGAAAGGAACAGAGCTTTTTAATATGAGTGCCGCGTACGCGAAACGTCGAAAATCGTCTGGCATGGGCGAATGAAAACAGAGATCGTGATTGGAGTAATATAATATTCACTGATGAATCTTCGTTTTGGGCATGGTGTCCTATTAGGCAAGCTGAGAGGAAGACGTATCACAAAAATAAGAACACTTGTACATCACATTCGAAAGATATGGAGGTCGTTACCAGAATCCTACGCTCAAAAATTAGTCGAGAGTATGCCGAAACGATGTCAAGCTATAATCGCTAATGGAGGAGATTGGACACCCTACTGTAATAGCGTATTAGTGTTTTAGATGTAGATTCAATTCATATAAATTTTTTTACAAATATATAAATATTTACAGAAATATCGCAGACACGCTCTTGTGTGACAGACTGTATATTTGAGCATTAAATCGTAGTTTAAAACATTGACTTATTGTAGTACGATCATACTGCCTAACTAAAATTGGCGTAAGTTAGTCTTTAAGGTGATTGAAATGAATCTTTTAACTATTTGAACGTATAGAAAATTCGAAAAATTATATCACCTTCTTACTAATGTACATTGAAAAGAAACAAACCTGTTTCATGATTTATTATGTGCATAATTGGACTTTTAATTATAATTCTTAAATTTATTAAATTATTAAACACTATAATGTATATCTTATATAATCTATAATGTATAAACATTAATAAAATTTATTAAACACTTAAAAAGGGATTTTCGTGTAACAAAAGCAAGTGATTTTTATGATTTTTTTTTAAACTAACTACCGCTGGTTATGTGGAACTGTTTGGACTGTACGTAGATACTCTCCAAGTGTAAGTGCAATTTGCTTATTTCATTTCTTCTTATTGTTTATTGTACATTATACAAGCCTTGTGATTATGTTTGACGAAATGTTTTGACATTGTCGGCGTGCAGTACAACATCCGTTCATAGTCATCGAAATGTAAAAGTTAAGGAATTTTCTTAAAGTTCGATAAATTATTCTGTGATTGAATCTAGTTTTGAGAGGAAACCGTGAAAAATTGGAAAGTTCTAGCGTTTCGAAAAAAATTTACCTTTTTCGGTAGGTAAATTGAACGATATTATCAAAAAAGGCATTATAAACAAACAATAGAACAAAAATTTGAGGTTTGATCCGTGAAAAGAAATTTGTAACAAAGTGAATGAGTTTCGTTCGAAATTGATTGATCAATTACTTTTTCAATTATCGTACACGCCAGTTTAGAAAGTTGACAAACAATTGGAACAATTTAAATAAAAATTGCATTTCTACTTCTATTTAGTATTACAATAATTGTAGTAGTACTTGCTTCAAACAAAAATTCATCAAAATCACTTGTTTCTCTTGTAGTTACACTCCCCCCTCCCCCTAAATCAAAAGTTTAGATATCTACTGTTGATGTTATTAGATGTAGGTGAATACAAAGGAACGCGTGGATAAATTGTAAGGCAGAAAATATATTTTAAATACTGAAGTGTAAATACAAATCGGAATATAATTAAGCTGATCCAGATCCGCACGCTAGCAGTTACCCTATGACTGAAAACCCTGAAGTCAACGTTGCCTGTGTACAGTTTATCGTCTGCCTTCGACCCAGTCTTTCGTCTATACGCTGTGGATGGCTTCTGTGCTTGAGAAAACTAAAAGACCAGATGTAGAGTTTTCTTAGAAGTGATGACCACTTCAACATCTACTTTATATTAAGCAATTCACAAGCATCCATATGAAACTCTATAAAAATGTAATTACAATTAAATACAAATTACAATTATAATTAAATGTAAATTAAAAATCTATGTACCGCTACTACCTGAATTGTTCTAACATTGTATATTATTTTTATATTGTTATGTATCAAAATCTGTTACAAAATAAACGAAGATATTTTTACATCCGTTCGTAAATTCTTCGATAACTGGGTTAGCAAGCGGCAGCCTCGTAGACTTGCCGCGATTACGGTGCCGTTTCACTTCGTTAGTGGCCAATTTCCGCGGAAACGGCAGATTACGTAAGCGAGAAACGAGCAATGCGACCGAATCCGCAGCGGTCAACAAACGCGAGCGTTGTCGAGCGATTCGTTAAATCGTACAATACTCCGCGGCGAAGGAAATTAATGAGCTGGTCGGGGTCTCCGCTTTAGTCAGAAAAATACAAGGAAATGCCCGGACCACGACAAATGCCCGCCCTAATTGAATAATCGTGCCGCGCCGGCAACAGCCATGCGATTCGCCAATTTTAATTCACTTTCGACGTTAATGCGGTTTCTATTTAACGATAGGAAAGACCCGTGCCGAAATTAACGCGCACCTTTTCCACGTTTAACTCGGCGAACCCAGTATAATTTAGCAATTTTCACCAGCCGAATTTTCTACACAATTTCAACCGGCTGCCTGATATACAGTATGATTCATAAATGCGCATCTATATATTTTAGACGAATGTAAATACTTGAGACGAGCGTATTCGAGGCGAGTCTACGTTTTAAAATAAGTCAAAATTGTGACGAACTTACACAACAACATATCAAACAACATATCAAAGATAAACGAATAATTAATAAGATATATGAACGAATACGATATTTACTATCTTCCTGAAAAAACCAATGGATATGTATCATTCGAGATATTAGTTGTTTATTTAAAACCTTATCGATGGTACATATTATTCATCGAGCGATCGATGTTAAGCGATCTTAAATATCATTGCTGGAATCATTCATGACAGTCCCCGTTATCAATTCTGGACCTGTCCTGTTTTGCGACCAAGTTTTCAGGACAGAAGAAGAAAGAAAAGACAATATCGTATAAAGGCACCGCTTTTGTGCGGCTTAAAATACTTTGAATGCCACGTTGGTCATACCGGCCACGGTTTCTCCTGTGACGCCACGGTGGTCATTGGTGACCAGAGCGCCTGAACTTCTTACAATTGTAAAAATTGTATGAAAATTAACAGTTAGAGCATTTTGAATATAACCGATAGATAGAAGATAAATTGAAATAAAAAGTACCCCATTGAACAATTAAACGTTCTTATTAGAACATCAATAAAAAAAATGAGAACAAATCTTGCATCTAACGGTGCACTGTGTTTGCATCCATATCTTTAAGGGCTAATCTACGAATATTATTATAAACACAGCTTAGAAAATAATCGTAAATGCTGCTTTATAATCATATAATTGAAGTTAGAAGTGTGCACATACCTTACTATTATATATAGAATGATCAAATATTGTTTATTAATATCTTCTACGCGTTTCAACAATATATTCTGACGTTTTGCTTACGACAAAATAACGAATGCGAATGGTTCGTTGAAATAAACGAAGCTTCGTTATAATATGTCGCTATTAACTGTTACCAAGGCGTCACGGTGGTCACCCGTGACCACCAATAAGATAAACGGTCCATTGGGGAAGAATGTTGTCTTACATCATCGATTTATTATTATTTTGCCATCATATGCTTTGAATAATAAAAATACTCCCGTGGCGTCCTGAGCGAAACATGTGATTTCGGCGTGGCAGTCAAAATGTTAAATTCATTTATAAACTGTAATGTTAACAATACAAATGTGACAAAGAACATTGTATGGTTACGTGGTATCGTCGCGCTACTTTTGCCAAAACCACATTCCAATAGAAATTCTTTGTTTATTGAGAATATACATATGTAATATATATTTTCTTGGGCAAAACGTTACATATATGTTGGTGATAAAAGGACATCGCGGCTTTTCTTTTGGAACTTTTGGGAATATTCTATTCTATTCCCAAATACTATATCTAGTCTAGATTATTTATTATAGCTGTACTTAAATAATAAAACATAGAAATAGTTGTTATGATAAAATCCGATTATGTTTACCCGAGATTTGTGACAGTGGGCTTGGGCTCGAGGTGACACAATTGGTTGCTGAACGTAGCCACGGTCACGGGATGGACGTTTTTACCTAACAGAGAAGTGTCAATATTATGAGGCACACGTTGTGTTAACAAACAAATCCCGGGTGGGAGGCTACGCGGGTCTCCCTAACAACGGCGGCTGGAATTTTGTTGGTATCCCCGGCCAATAATCAACAAAACGAACGCGATCGTAAGGAGAGGAAAGTTTTCATCAGTTTTCATCAGTCGTGGATTCGTTATTGAACATTGTCAATAACATCTCGAGTGTCTAATCATCACGATTATTTGTCAAACTTTGTAAAAATTATATTTATAGCAGTAAATATAATTCCTATTGTGCAACAACGATGGCTAGTCCAAATGAAGATTCGTTACACGCCCCTAAACCTAGCTATAACTCGACATATATACAGTCTGTCACACAAGAGCGTGTCTGCGATATTTCTGTAAATATTTATATATTTGTAAAAAAATTTATATAAATTGAATCTACATCTAAAACCCTAATACGCTATTACTTAGTAGGGTGTCCAATCTCCTCCATTAGCGATTATAGCTTGACATCGTTTCGGCATACTCTCGACTAATTTTTGAGCGTAGGATTCTGGTAACGACCTCCATATCTTTCGAATGTGATGTACAAGTGTTCTTATTTTTGTGATACGTCTTCCTCTCAGCTTGCCTAATAGGACACCATGCCCAAAACGAAGATTCATCAGTGAATATTATATTACTCCAATCACGATCTCTGTTTTCATTCGCCCATGCCAGACGATTTTCGACGTTTCGCGTACGCGGCACTCATATTAAAAAGCTCTGTTCCTTTCACTGTTTCAAATGAAACTGAAAGGTATTCAGCAACGCGTATTAGAGAAGTTTTCGTTTGTTTACATTCTTTTTATCTCATTCTGATTAGGTGTCAGGTTTCGCAGATATCGCAGACACGCTCTTGTGTGACAGACTGTAACCGTTATCAATTCTGAAAGAGCCTTCTCTATTTTATGTTCATGCATCGACAGCTAACCGAACTGACGATAACGTAACGTTCATCCGTTCTGAAACATGGACGTGCATTTGTGAATCACGCTAAATAGAAACTGCATAAAAGTTGCCAAAAATATGGTAGCCCGGTAAAAAGCGAAGAAATTCAGAGTGAAAAAGGAGAACGTATAGAAGACCGGAAGAATGTTGAGCAAGTAAAGCTGTTTACCCGCGCATTCATTATTTAAGTCCTCTGAGGGAACTGCGGCAGCAGCTTATCGACTTTTGAACACCGCTTATACGGCAAGTCAAATAACGGGAATGAGCAAAGAGGTGCGCGATAGGAGCGGGGTAAACGTTTTAATTTGCATTCATGAGCCGTCCTCTCAAAATTCTTAGGAGGCCACCAAGTATTCCAAGTGCGTCTCTCCGGTTATATCCAAAGGGCGAATTCACTTATGACGATCGATGCGTCTGCTTACTTGGAAAGAATATGACCCGGTTAGCCTAATGTATTCGTTGAGTAGCCGATGCAGACGGCAGATCTGAACCAGGGGACAAGAAAGCATTTTATATCGAAATGTTAACAATCGGAAACGAACGGTCTATCGATTGCTTCGACGAAGATCGACTGCTTTATTTTCGGACTATTGTTGCAACGCATCGAAGAGAAGAGAAGGAAGTTCTTCGGCTTCCTCCCTTTATCGAGCTCGTAAATGCCCCAAGAATTATATATCATTAGGCGTTTTTATTTTCTGATTATGTACGGAGAATGAACAAAGTACGAGAACTCATTGAATTATTAATCGAAGGGATCCTATCGACAATCGCGCTGTTCATTGCACGAATTTCCTTATAAATAGACTACGGATTTTCGTGCATTTATAGTGAATTTAAAGGTGCAGCGATCCAGAGAATGCAAATGAACAGGGGGTAGTACTTATCGTAATTTTTAGTAGCCGAAACAGAGTACCACGCAAGTTCCATTTCCTTAGTTCTCTTCACGAAGATACGATAAAAGATACTACATAAAAATCCGCAGCCTATTTATGTCTCGTTTTATTCTGAAACGAGGTATAAAAGAGGGAAATGCATGTCATAAAAAAATCTGAAAATGTTCTAGTGCAATGTAAATTTGTTTTGACATTTTTCTCATTTCGGCAAAGAAAGAACAAACAGACAAAATACGCAAAGTGTAAAAACGTAAACACAGAGGAGCTGCAAATTCCAAATTCCAAATTGATACAAACAAATATATATGTATGTACAGTGTGTGTTTCGTTTATCATAAATTTTTTGATACGGAAACAAGGAAAAATGTAAAGCAGTACGCTTTTGTTCTTCGTACGATAAGTTTGATAAAATTAATTTACATTAAGGTAATGGTTTCCGGACTGATAGTCCAAGCTGAAGTATTCAACACTTTAATATAGTTTATAAGGTCTACGATGTATACAGCCTAGAAGCTACAGTCTTGTTGCTTAGGCTGTATGTTCATTAAATGGATATGCTAAATAAGCTTGGCATGTAACATGGAGGTCCATTGCAATTTGTACAATTATGTAAGGGTAATTCCGTGATAGAACGTAGTTACTGTTAATTGTATTCAAAAGAACTTTTATTAACGCTCTGCTCATAACACGCAACCCGTATTGTTCCAACGCAGTGTCCGTACTTTGATTAATTATACGAATTAAATTTTTCCAATTTATTACAGATTTATTCATAAAATTCGTGCGGCTCACGTATTCAATCCTATATTAATATCGAATTATTTACTATACGGATTTACGAGTAATATTTGCGTGCTGCTTTTTTTCAGACGGATTCACGTATATCCTATTTTGAAAAGCTTTTCATTTGGATATTTTTGACTTTATCACATTATATCTGATCCTTATTAACACGCGCATACACGTATCGCTAATGTAAAAAACACCAGGTATATGTACAACGACCCTCGAGAATTTCCAATTTTCTCGGAAATGTTAATAAACGACCTACAACATCTGCTTTAGCCTTCAATTCCACGGTATCTTTTGTTTAATAATATGATTTTCTGCTCGAAAGAAAACCATACTCTAAAAGGCATGACAGCTTTATAAACACGGTAATTTCGGATCCTGTTGCGTTCTTTCCGTCATTTTCGACCGAACCGTGTTTTTCTGTCGCTAAAAGCTCCTCTAAATTTAAGAAGAACGTCGTGTAAACGTATCCAATTTACGAACATGATTAAACCCGAACTTTGTATTGAAAAATATCTCCGTCGATTAATCCGTGTAAATATTAGGTTGTCCGAAAAGTTTCTTTCGTTTTATAAGGAAATAATAGACGCACAATGTTTTTGTTTTATATTCGTTTATTGAATTATGCACGAACATAATAATAGAAATATAACGAAATATATAATCCAATAAAATAATATAAAACAGAAATCGTTGTTCATCTATTATCACCTTATAAAACGAAGGAAACTTTTCGGACAACCTAATACTATAGAGGTATGACGATTCGAGCGAAGTGAAGCATCGAATATGAAAATGATACGATCGCTCATACGATAAACGACCATCTCATTTTTTTTTAAATAAGACATTTACAAATTTGCTGGTAGAAAGAAATTGAAATGTATCGATCAGATCTTAAAGATATACGAACATTCTTTTACTTTGCTGGAAGCAGACAACCACGAACAAGAGCCTGTTTTTGTTAGAATGCTTTAACTAGGCCCGATACAGACGAGCGACTTTTGTCCGTGCGATCGTGTATGTCTGTCTTCGTTATTCTTAACCGGGAAAAGAAAGGAAGACTTGGAATCGCGCGGACAAAAGTCGTCTGCGTCGGCGGGTCTTACAAAGGATATTGCAGATCAAGTTAATACCGGTTCAAGTAAATTAATAAATTTCAAGATATTCGAATTAAACCGAACGAGGCTTAATCCCGCGAAACAAAAGAGCGAAGAAAAGAAATTATGGAGAAAGCTTGTTACTTAAAATTTTCTCATAAACTAGAGAATAGACAGAAGAAATCATCAACGTATCTGTCTCGTTTGAATACACGTCGCACAAAATGCCTCGTCAAACGTAAAGGATTGAAAATCATTGGAAATTGTACTTTTCAGTATCATCAAAAGGGCGGCGATTAATTCCAGGCGCATAACCGAACCTTGTCGCGGCATCATGCACAGGGCTAATTAAAATCACGTTCGCTGAAATTGTCATACAAACGTGTACACAATGGCCGTTGGCGTCCAACTGTGACTCTCAACGCCGGTTTCCCGAAATTTAATCGCACCTCATTCCCATTTTGCGTTACGCACATCCACGCTTCTGTGAAACTCGTGCTTGGAAAATTTCAATTTACCAACAGAGTCAGTTTCGTAGGAAACTCGTCGAATATCAGCGGGCTATCCAACCACCAAACACATCTCTCCATCTGGATCGCTTGACGTGTGAAAAAGGAAGTTACGCAAAGCGGGTGGAATTCCGCTGTGTGTCAAATCGACTCGAGCGCGTAATTTCGAAAACTCTGGGCGCGTTACTCTCTCTCTCTCTCTCTCTCTCTCTCTCTCTATGGTACATAATTGCACGTCGACGCAACGCGACACGCAAGCACGAATCGGTCAACGCGTGGGAATTGTTTTAAGCTCGTTTCACTAGCCGACGGAGCAAGTCGTCGCGTCGTTGCAATACAGGCAATCTGTCGTCTGGTCGGTGGTCATCGCGCGAAAAGGTCGCGCCAGTTCGTAGAACCACAAGAGGGTGAAAACCGTTGACAATGCACGCCTTGCCGCAACTGCGGATTTCCTAATTAAACAGCGTATTTGACCGAGGACAACCGAGTCAGCAGGCACCAACCTTCCGACGGTATTAATAATTTACTGTTGAGAAAGGAGAAAGGGAGGGAGAGCAGAACTTTGGTGAAATTAATTTGAACGCCATTTGCTGGCCGCGTCTTGCCGAGTAACCGACCAACTTCGTAGATTTAAGCGACTGGCTTAGTATCCTCGGCTAGATCGCGGCTCGATGTCCGGCACTCGCTCGGCAGAATCGCTACGGCGGCGAAATATCCGCGCGAATATCCTCTTCCGTTTCGGTAATGCACCTTCATATTTTCTTGCGGATTTCTGCATTATTCACGCGCGGATATTTCAACACGAACCGCGCGACCACGGGCTTCGTCAGTTATGAAGGCTGTTCACCAGACACGAGCCGAGAATTCGCTATCGTATATTTTGGCCCCGGCCTTCCTTCCATCGTTTCCGGACCCAGCGAACTTTCCACCAGGAAATCTCCGTCGCTTCTTTCCGCACGACGAATATTTGTCAACGAGCGTCTATCGATGTTTCGGAATTCGACGAATGGCGCACGAGGAGACAGGATCGTACGGGAACGACAGACGTAGGAAAACAGGCGAGCCAAAAAATTGTTAGCGCTGTGAATGTGCAACTTTAATGGCGGTGAGGAAGTTTTAAAGTAATCAGTGCAACGATATCCTGGTACATATTTATTTTTTTTACTGACAGAGGTCGTGTGATATTTCAGAGGAATTGTACGTTTTATACACTTTCGTCGTCGTTGCATTGCTGTGTAAGATAGTTGTTACAAGGAAACAGTATATGAATTAGGTCGTCCGAAAAGTTTCTTTCGTTTTAGAAGGAAATAATGGATGCACAACATTTTCCATTTTATATTATTTTATCGAATTACGTATGATCCATTTTGTTCTATCAAAATAAAGATCACAACGTTCGACAGATTAGGTTTCATGTTTGTATAAAGATCCGTCGTTGTAAAAGACGTGTTTGTAAAAGAAAGACACTTTTCGGACAACCTAATGTATTGTTGTATTCGCATTGTATATAGCTTAATTGTGGATTAATAATGAAGTAATTACTTCAGGAAAAATTCTACATCTTTATTTTTGTATATCCGTGACCTGGAGACCGCCATTACGCAGCAAATAAAATCTAGTGAAACAAAACTATTTTAAATAAGGAGAGGTCCATATTATTCTGCCCTTGAATATAAATTATGTTTTGGGTTACAAGGTCTAGGAACAAAGCAACTGATAAATACATTTCTATTCATGTTCCCTGTAGCCTTCGGCTAGAGCTACAAGGTTAACTTTTTTGGTAATGTTCCTTTGCTAAATATATGAACGTGCTCCCTATCGATTCTATTGTATTGTAACACTAAGAGAGTAAGGATCTGGATCAGCATAAGCTTATACATTATACTTATACCTTTATTTATTTCAATATATTTTTCTGTTACAAATTCATCCACTCGTTCTTCTATCAGTCAACCTCAACAAATACCGTGAAACCGAAAGATTAATTTTAAATTGTCTTTGTCGATCGAATACGAAGTTGGTTTCGTGATCGTGCGAATAATTGGAATAATTGGATCATCTCGTATCGATTAGAGTTTAAACTTCTTAAGCATTGGATATTTTTAACATAAATATAGGAGTATTTTTTATATATAGGAAAAAGAAAAAATGTTTTATACCAATAGAATTAAAATAATATGAAATTATCGCGAAGTGCACATATTCATATTCATTCATACGCGTCAATTGATTTAATTACACTCGTTTCCTCGTTTCCTCTGATCAATTTTTAATCAACCTATTTTCGATATTTAATTCTGGACTCCTGGAAATAACGACACACTAACTGGTTTTCGTAAATAGTGATTAACAGTGAAACAAAACAAACAAATAATTATCAACGGCACATGCTAATATGCTTATACGAATGAATCATAGGAGGAAGATTTTTGCATGCATAATACAACGTAATAATTAATTAAAGATAGCGCAATAATAACAATAATTTGCTGGCAGTTTCTTTCGCTGCTTATTAAAACGATCGTACTAGCGTAATTTATTACTTAGAGCACGTTAATATTAATAATGATTACCACTAATTGTCGCCGGTTGTTGTATTGTTAATTATTAATTTATTTCCATATTCAATTATTGTTCATTAAGAGTGATTAAATTTGTTTTGCACAGATGTGATGATCGGGCAAGTTGGCGTGTAATGTGGTTGCGGTGATACAACGATTGAAAAGCGTAAATACAATGATTAGAGAGTGTGAAGAGAGTGTAGCTGAGTAAATTTGTGTCAAGCGGTATCAATAATTTGTAGTATAATAGTTTGAATCCATTGCAATAAAACGTTTCCCTCTCCTTGCAAATTACCTCTACATTTATATCAATTTTGTATTATCAGAATTTCGGCATAACTATCTGTGAATTATAATTACATACAATATATATATATCTAAAAGTTTACTCAGTTTTCGATTTTAAAATTCCAAAAAGCGATATAATTTTCTAAAAAAAGTTTTTTCCTAAAATGGAATCGCATTATACTAATAATAATACTAATAAATTTAGCGTAAAAGTAAAAAGTAACATGGATTCTACTCTGGGAGAAATTGCTTCTTTCATATTTTAAAATTGCATCATCGTTTCTTATACTTGCCTTTCCTTTTTTATATCGTTAATATCGACGTTCGTCGCAAAGTTTATTATAGCTCTAATATCGCTGGTTTAACAGCTGGACTATAAATTTGCAGAACAGTAATCGAATAATGTGTCACAGATATAATAATTTTGTAACAACGTACAAATTATATTTCGATTATCAACTTTATCAAGAAGCGAAGGAAGCGGCATAGAATGTATGAAGATTTTAAGACACAAAGCTGGTAAAAATTAATTAACTGGCAATTGATTGCCTGGACATACATGGGATTTGCGATAGTATTACTCGATATGTTACTAATTGCTGAACAAAAATGATGACGTTCTCTCCTTTCGAATAAAATTGTGGTACGTTGCATTCGCGCATAACAGAGCAGAGCGTCTTCGTGCGACGAAAACGTAATTATTTCATTTCACAAAGCGTTCATCGTCGGTAACGATATTCGGGAAATTTAATTGCACCATTTTTCACTATTTTGTATTCGTTGCGTGCTATTTCAAAATTCAGCCGCCTGTTCACAACATCGCGCCAACTTCTCAAGTTAATTAGCAATATCTCTAATTAATTTCTAATTTATCAACGTCTATGTACAGCGTTAGTTTTCTCAAATGATTTTACCGTTTCATAATTTACGATCGATCGGAAATGGAGAAAAGACAAAAGTACGAGTAGGAGATCGTGCGACGAGCAAATTTCGTAGCGCTTAGTGAAAATGGAGACCAGCGTGAAACAAATTTATCCCGTCCAATATGTCGGCCGCTTTATCTCACGGTTTAAGGTGTTATATAATTTCCGATACAGCACGCTGATGAAGGTCGTGTAGGGCCTCTCTTTCATTGAGCTTCACGAATCCCTATTTTACGGTCTCTTGACTTAAACCGATTAACCACTGAACTCTCCATATAATAGTATCTCATTTCATAAGCGTCGTTAAGTGCATTTCAAAATGCTTTCTATTTCCCTTTTGTCCGCCTGTACAAACGAGGCCGGTATAGAGAGCAGATTGCCGCTCGTGTACCATCTAGGAAATTAAAATACCAATTTGTGGTCAGCTGAAAGATTATCACTCGACTTTCTGACGTCGTCGATGCACAGTTTGCTCGTAACGTTATCCACAGCTATATATCAATTGCGATTATAACGCGGTTATAACGTACAACAAATATACTTTACATGTTTATATTGTAACTATCGCAATTATAACGCACAAAGAATAGAACGTTCATCGACTATGCATGTGACGTGGCTGTTAACGATGATACTGAGGATTTAAGATATTATGGGGATTAGATTTACAGTCTGTCACACAAGAGCGTGTTTGCGATATCTGCGAAACCTGACACCTAATCAGAATGAGATAAAAAGAATGTAAACAAACGAAAACTTCTCTAATACGCGTTGCTGAATACCTTTCAGTTTCATTTGAAACAGTGAAAGGAACAGAGCTTTTTAATATGAGTGCCGCGTACGCGAAACGTCGAAAATCGTCTGGCATGGGCGAATGAAAACAGAGATCGTGATTGGAGTAATATAATATTCACTGATGAATCTTCGTTTTGGGCATGGTGTCCTATTAGGCGTGCTTGGACTATCCATGGAAGAAGGATGATTCAAAGAAGTGTAAAACACCCTATAAAAGTGCATGTTTGGGGTTGCTTTAACGCACGCGGTTTTGGCACTTTGTGCGTCTTTACAGACAATCTGAATGCACAAAAGATGGTGAAATTGTACCAAAGGGGACTTCTCACATCCGTGAAACGTTGGTTCAACCAAACCGAGGACCAATGGATATTGCAAGAAGACAACGACCCTAAACATCGAAGTCGCATCTGCACCCAATGGAAAGCGAAAAACGCCATCACAGTACTTCCTTGGCCATCGCAGTCCCCTGATGCAAACCCTATCGAAAATGTGTGGTCCCTAATGAAATGCAAGCTGAGAGGAAGACGTATCACAAAAATAAGAACACTTGTACATCACATTCGAAAGATATGGAGGTCGTTACCAGAATCCTACGCTCAAAAATTAGTCGAGAGTATGCCGAAACGATGTCAAGCTATAATCGCTAATGGAGGAGATTGGACACCCTACTAAGTAATAGCGTATTAGGGTTTTAGATGTAGATTCAATTCATATAAATTTTTTTACAAATATATAAATATTTACAGAAATATCGCAGACACGCTCTTGTGTGACAGACTGTAGCTATGTAACGTCGTGTATTTCAAAACGGAGAAAACTATTGAAAATTCTTTTCTGTCACTGACATTTCCATCTAGAGCTCTAAATGGTAATTCGACAATTACAAACATCAGAAGTTGGTGGGTTAGATTCAGGAATTAGACGAACGTGTGTAAATGTTCTGAATTTACCAATAGATTTGTCGATAAATCACAATCCAGTAAACTTTGAATATCATTGTACTTTTTCCCTGTTTTGCAGGTAAATAATATATAATAGGAAATAATATTCGTTAAAAATGTTGGTAAAGCGAGTCTCAAAATCTGATTTTATTTCGTCATTTGTTTGCAGAAACGCGCGACGATAGGACAAAGAATAAAATGCTGAAAGTTGGCCTGTACTTAAGAAGAAAGCACACTTGTATCCTCAACAGCGCGTTCAGAAACGAGTCAATCTTCTTTCATTTTTTAAAAGCTGTTTTAAAACATTAAGCAACCCTTTCATTACTCGATATTGTAAACCCACATATAGAAAATTCGTGTATAATTACGCGAGCTTCCGCTTTTACTACTTAAAGTCGCTACAGATAGTTTAAACAAATACTTTTTGCGAAATAAAAAATATCACAATAGAATCGTAAATATTTTTTGCGTTAATTTTAAATAAGTTTAACACTTTATACGTGTACTACGTTTGGTTCTACAAATATCTAGATTCTTTCAAAATATCCAATGGGGTTTCTTTTATCGAGGCATACTTCGGAAGCTGGTTAGAGAATTTGTACATGTTTGTAATTCATCGTGGTAGTTAAACAACTTAATACAATATAGAATGGATACGCAGGAGAGGATAAAACAGATATTTAGGAGTTTGAATTTTGATACTTCGTTCTATGTGGTTTTTATGACAGTTCACATATTTACAAAGTACATCAAATTAAAGTGTAGGTACACGGCATACTACTCTCGCCCATAGCGGGTCATGTTCAAGAGATAACATTATCTCTGAACTTCCAGTCATTTGATATTAAAATTAGATTAGCTTCCCAAGGCGTAAAATAACTTTCCAGACAAGGTTTTATAATTTTCGAAACAAAATTGCACGGTGCATATACTTTGAAACACACTATGATATTAAGATGAATCATAGTTCTGTTATCTTTATTTCTACAATCATAAAAATTCTTACAGGAAAGCTAAAAGAATCAACGTTAACTGTATTAGGAAACGAAAAATTTATACCGCTTTGATATCCGTATGCGGCTATTTTCAATTTCAAAATTATCTGAAACGTTTTATGCATGTATAATTAAGTTTGTGTTAATCATTAACCAATAATTATTCGTTATCGTACTAGTATACTATTTAATATGATTTACCACTACGTACATATATCTACATACATATTAATTTACCTGTGAATTAATTGATTGATTTAATAATTAACTACGAGCTTGTTTCAAATTTCATGAATTTGACAGAATTAGGTGAGCCGTATTACAATTAATTTACATCTGGAATTTAATCGACGCATTAAAATCGTATTCCGAACAAAAAGAATTATCCCGAAGATATGCTTCATTGGTGGTGAATATTGATCGTTGAAAAAATTATGCGTCGATGCTATTGGAATATTAAATAAAAAATAAATGATAAAATAATATATCGAATAGTACAGGTATAAATGTTGATACTAGTGGAATGACAGATAAGTAGAAAAAACGAAATTTGTAGCACATTCGTCCGAAATGTGACGTTTGAATTTGCACCAGCAATTGCACAGTAAATCGAAATGTTACTTGAATCCGTGATGGGTAACGGAAACCGAGATATATCATAGCAACGCATTTCGGTAATAATTTTACATCATTGTACTGACAGTGACTGGCAACGAAGTTTACGCGCTGAGGCAACTTGTTAAACGTGTGTCGGAAACTAAACGTAGTTGATGTAAATCTACACGTAAGCTTCCAAATAGTTCTTGTAACAGATTTGTGACAAATACACAAATTTTATACAGTGATCGCGAGATATGACCAACTGAATTTTCTGTTAAATCCAAAGAAATGAAAGTAGAAAAATTGCCCGGGATCTGTGAATAAAAAGAACCTCGACGATCGACGAAAAAATCTTGATCGAACGCATTAAGATTTCGTTAAAAAATAATGAAAATAAACACACAAATGTCTGTTCTTGAAAATTTCATTCTGAATAGATCAAAGTTTCAAGGATGTTTCTGTCGAAAGACAATAGAACACAGAATTAACTTAAATCGAACGCAAATGTCAAGACTTCATTAAAATATTTTTTCTTATTTTTAATACATCTCCCTCTCTCTCTCTCCCTCCCTCTCTCTCTCTCTCTCTCTCCCGTTTAAAAGAAATGAACTTGGAAGTTCCTGATATAATATCCATTTCTCCACAGTTAAATAATTCTTCAGGCAAACCGAATACCAAGCTATAAATAACATACAACAATGTCAATGGTAGCAGTGCCAACGCTTTAAAAATACGCAAAGATATACACGTTGAATCGAAAGAAAATAGGCAATGAATGGCAAATGCTGCTTTTCCTCGACTCGGAGCGGTTTGTTCGGTAAGCGTGATGTATATCGTGTGATATTACATTTTCACGTTTACCGACGTGTCAAGGGGTGTGCAAAATCTCTCTCTCTCTCTCTCTCTCTCTCTCTCTCTCCCGGTCGTAAGGATCGTAGGTGACCTTTTATCAGTCAGAGACGTCGACTGCCGGCGTGAGAGAAATCACGTGTATTTCCAATCGTTGACGATTGTCAACGGAGGTTAGATGATACCCCTGGGGTAGAAAGGAAGAGGGGGGGGGTCGATAGAACAAACGGAGAGAGGGTGACGCCACGCTGGAAACCAACGTTGGTGTCTGGCAACCGTGGAATTCTGGAAAACTGGCGAACCGTTGCGGTTGCAACGCGGTTTTGTCTCAGGGTGAAGCCGCGGATCCGGATGCCGCGAAGAAAAGGGGAGGAAACGAAGTGAGCTCGCAGACGAACCGAGAGGAGGGTAGATAAGGCCAGGGAACGGTAGTAAGGAAATCGAGAGGGAGCAAACGGGTGAACAGGGCGGAGACGGAAAGGAGGAAGGAAGAGAACTCACTTAACGTCGTGGCAAAATGGAACGGTAACTAATTCTGACTAGACTGGCTGATTTATCGGCTTTTGGTTCTTCATCGTTGCCTTTCAACGTCGCAGGCTCTCGCGTACCTCCAGTCACTCCCCAAAGTATTCCGCCGCTCTGTCAGATATTTCGTGTTACCCTTCGTCCCTCTTGTTACTTTCATCTCTGATGTCTTTCTTACTCCTTAAGAGCCAACCTTCGGATCTGGTCCTCGCGGATATATCAAAATTAAATGTGGGTGGTGCAGTAATCGTAGCGTAACAACGAGGCAGGAGGTGGTTCTACGCGAAAAAAACAAGTCGAAAATGTAGAGTTCACGCGACACTTCGTTCCTGAGAAAATCGACTCTGAGCATTTCTTTTTACTGATTATATTCTGCTCGATTTATATATACATGTATCTCGTGATAACGTAGTTGCAGCAGCAGATACTTTCGTTGTTTGTGGTTATAGTTGGACATTACATAAGTATAATGTATTATGCAATACATGCAAACCAAGTCTATTCCTTGACAGCGAGCTTCATTTATAGTATTTAGTTCAATATGTAGTTAAACATTGTTACAGTAATTAAGCACATTACATTTTACTCTTAAGCATATCTACGGTATACTACTTTTTATGAAACTCTTCTAATAGTAATAAACGAAAGCCAATATTTATAACAAAGTACGCTCGAAATAACCCAGATTTCCGTAACTGTAACATTTAACGTAATCGTTAAAATATCCGAAGTCCTTTACGCTCACCGCAACGCCACGACCATTAACGAATGACCTGATCCAGTACCTGAATACCGCGCGATATGCAATTCTTTCAAACTTTAAATGCAATTTCTCTTATAGTTGGACCATCTGAGGCTAAATTACAAATATGTTTATTTCACATATAGACCTATCGCCACGCGAAATTTCATTGAAGTCGACGAGGATTCTCGACAGATTCGAAGCTTCCTTTGTTAGACTTTCTCCTCCTTTTACTCTGCCCGGAAGGAACGTTTTTCTCCTCGCTTCCCGTATAATTCGACGACGAGGAAAAGCATCGACGTCGTCGACGCAACTTACTATTTTTCATCATACAGGTGCCCGTCGCTCGACTAATAATTTCTGCCCCCTTCGTCGCCCGTGCAACGTCCGCCAATCGTCTTTTTCTCCTCTTTCTATTTTTCTTCGCTGTTCGTCGCCCCCTACTTTCAACCTCCTTTCTTCCTTTAATTTTTCCTTTTTCCAAGTCCCGTTTCCTGCTTTCTCTGCCAGAGACAAATATTTTGATTGATATCGTTTTCATCGCTCGATCGCATTTCCATTAGTTGATGAGCTTCTCGAGCGGATGGTGCGCGTGGGCGGGAGTGGCCGAAGCAATCCGTTAGCAAGCGGGAAAAAAAGAAATCGAGGCTTTGTGTAGGCGATCGACAAGTTCGAACGATGATGTGCCGAGGCTCGACGCGTTAAACGAAATGAAATATTTAAAGCGGCCGT
This sequence comes from Bombus campestris, assembly GCA_905333015.3. NCBI lineage: Eukaryota > Metazoa > Arthropoda > Insecta > Hymenoptera > Apidae > Bombus > Bombus campestris. The sequence goes on from HG995135.1 coordinate 11,648,728, forward strand.
TCATCGCTGTAAAACTGGCGCTGTTGTTGAAACATATTTCCATCAACTCTGTACACCGGTCCTTATCAGTTCATAGGTCCAATCACATTTCGGCTTCATCCTTATCTTTTCTCCCAGTCAAATTCTTCGAACGACGCGCCGCCTCGTTAATGCAATCTTCCCATTGTGGCCCTTATTATGTCTGGCGACTCATTCTCGGAGGCCCCCTTTCCTTCCCGAACAAATGCATTCCTATTCCCATTCTTTGCCAAAACCATCGTGCGAAAGGGCGTTCTCGCGAGATCTGAAAGCAGTTATTACGGTTCCTCTTCCCCTCTGTCGCGCTTCAATGATCACACTATCTCTGTAAACCAGATTTTTGCATGTTTTTCCCGACGTAACTTCCTGTCTAGCCACCTCCTGTTTTATAGTTGTAATCGGTATTATCAGAGTCTTTCGTAGCTTCTACAGGAGACACCGTAATCTCTGCTCCACCACACCCCTGGTTAAGAGAAAAAGCGCTCAAAAACAGTTAGTTCTTTATCTCTGCTTACACACGGACCCCTTATGTAACGTCTATTCTTATAATTATATAAAAAATGGAAGAATTTTCGATAAACATTAATCCAAACGAACTCGTCTCGTTTGTGACTTAACACGGACGTTATGGGTCAACGACGATTTGACCCACAAAATACGAGACCTTCGAGGTTTGTACATTTAACTGCGATCTATGAAACATTCGAACGGAGGGTACACATACTCGAAAGCGGCACCGAATCGATATCTCGGCGTTACGCGCTCATCGTTCTCTTAGGAACGATGCGCTGACCCACGACGTGCTTCCGAAGCTGGGACATCCATCATCTCGCAAGTCCGTCAGGATAGGGGAAAGCTCGTCTATCAAGGGACCGATTAGCGACGATAAAGATCTCGAAATGAATGGACCGTGCCACTCGACCGGCTCATTGTCCTCCCAACCGTGCAACCATCGCGCTTTCGGCCGTAGATCGAGTTCCCGTGCCGTTTTTTGCTAAACAACGATGCTTCAAATTATTAATCATCCTGCTGGACAAGATCGGTCGTTCGTGTCTATGAATAATCGAACGGATTTTTCTCCGCTAATGTGTACGTTCGTACGTTGATGGGATAAACGGTCGCGAGACTTCTTTAGCCTGAATATTTATAAATATATTATATTTATAATATATTTATAGATTATAAAATTTAGAAAATATAGTTCGTATACGAAACACAACGAATGTTCTTTTAGTATAATTTATTATAATTAAATACTACGCTGTCAATTCCTGCTCAATCGAAAACGATTCGAAATTCTCCGTAACGTTAGATATATCTACTCTACTAACAACATTTGTATAAATACCCTTAAACACGTACAACAAGTTTCCAAATGCATTTAATCAAATAATTTTTCTGTCCGTCGGCGAAATTTATTTATCCCAGTGATTCCGTGAAATGCATTCACGAAACAGAGCCAGTTGCGTTTTATTCAAGAATTTGCTTAACAAATTAGTTCGAACATCCAAATTAACGAACTCTATTCGTAAAAAACAAGTAGCGCAACGGGGATAAAAGGAACAGCAAAAATCCAAGTACTCGATTCCTTAATTTACATACGAATGCTCTCGATCGAGGTTAATCCCTTTATTACTAATTAAAGCGTTTTCCCTGTTGTCAACGGGAAAAGAAAAATAGGCAGGTGGAAAAAGGAGGAGACGAAGCGCAGTGGATATCTCGGCAGCGCGTATCGAGAAAACCAAAAATCCGGTTACGCTTGCTACCCAGGGTCCTTTCATTTACATGCCATGTACACGATCAGGGACTGTAACAACAGAGACTCGGGTTCGCCTCGGTACGACAGATCCATTCCTCACGCCGTGTTGCGGCGTTGCTCTTATTTTTTCTGTCGGTCGTTCAACTGCAACACGAAACGATCGGTAATCGTGACAGCCAATCGGTCTTTCGGAATTTAACCGTGAGCGTGACGTTTCCGAGAGTTTCCTCTCTAGCTTTCTTCCAGCAAAACTTCTTTGCGCCGCTTTTATGTCCATTTCTCCGTGTGTCGTTTCAACTCCGCGTCCACGTCCTCCGTCTCCCCTACACCATTGGATAGAATGCGCACACGATTAGGGCTACGGTTATAGCGTGTGACGGGGAAAGCAAAGGAAATTCCCGGCCAAACAGGATTAAGAAAACTGTGACGAGGGAAATTGCACGGGTAATTAAAGGATAATGCACTGTACTAATTGATTTTGATAGAACTGAACTGAACTGCACTAGCTGTAGCGCTTTTTGTTCGGCTGAGGTGCGTGGGGATTAGATTTTATAGAGTTTCCTACTGTACGAGCTGTGGAACACTATGAAACAAATAGTATTATTTAGGGCTGATGTAGGATGCGAGTGATCAGACAGGAAATCACGGCAGACAAAATTTTGAAATATGTGACTCGAAGACTCTCGTAGAAAGGAGACTAAAAAGTAAACACCCCACTGATCTCACTAAAGAAATATAAAATCGTCAAATTCGAAGATGGTATCCCGCTGGGGGTAGCCATCCACATGTTATTTAGCAATTAAGTTAGAAAAATTTACCAAATGTTTAGCTGGATAAATTGTAAAATACAAATTAAATAATAATAAAAAAAAATGACTCGGTGTTTATTAAGAATCGAAGGGTTTATATACATAGTCAATGTAAAAAGTATTCATGCAGCACTTAATTTTAACAAAATTATTATAAACGTCGTGTAGCAACAGAATTTTAGTAAATAAAAAATAAATACATTGCTACGAGTCTCCAGAATAATATATATAAAAAGAAAAGAATGCGATATTGCTATCGTGAAAATATTAATAAATATTTATCAATGATAGATATATATGCGTAATAAGTATTGGTACGGTTAGGATAAAATGGAACAGGATAAAATGTGCATAGATATTTAGAAAAAATGGTCTGCATGAAAGTGTAGAGGAAAATGGGTTTGAAAGACAATTTCGTCATGATGTAAGATAACGATCCGAAGCATAATGCTACTAATACGTGAGCGTGGATCTTGTATAATGTTCGGGAACATTTAAAAACATCTCCACTATCCGCAGATATAAACATTATCGAAAATATATAGGGCCACCTAGGGCGAGAAATACGGGGTCACCATATTTCATCAAAAAATGATTTAAAGAGGAGCTGTTTCAGAAGAATGGAAAAATATTTCAAGTAGAGTACTCGTCAGTTAGATAAATTCAATTCCACGACCGCTTCTAGTTACAATAAAATCAAAGGGAAACCTCGCTACGTATTTAAAATAATTAAACCTAGTAATTTCCTTTTATCAGGAATATCAGGTAAGTTTTATCACTTTTTTCCCATTAAACTGTAACTGTACGAATACTTATTACTCGTATGCTTTTGCCATTTTTTTAAATATCTATTAATATTTTCACAAAAGATAGAAATCTCATCTTCCTTTTTAAAAAATTATTCTGGAAAATTATAAGAATATGTACATATTTTTTATTTGTTAAAGTATTATTAACAAACGATTTTCTACAATATTTTCGTTGCAATTAATAATTATCGTATGGGTATTTTTGTATGCTTACGAATTAACGTTCTAACGAATTCAACACGTCAATGTAATTAAATACGTCAATGTACAGATTTTTATGAGCCTACGCATTTTGGATGTTTTGTTCCGCAGAATGCCTGTTCGTCCGAATATACATCCGTTATAACCATGGCTTAATGTGCGCCGACCTGGTCGAAATGCGAAATTTTGCGGTCATCCTAAACATTTCAGGAATCTACGGAACGTTTGCCTTGACCAGGGATGAACTTGCTCGTTTATCATGTGCGGTACATTGTTCGAAGACGCGATAGAAACGCCTCGCGGTTGTTGAAGAAATAGGTAATTAAACTGCGGTTGCTCTCTCGGCTTTAGGTTATCGCATGCTGTTTGAATAATATAGTGGAAGTAATACATAGAGGTTTAAGGTAATAGTGACAGAACGCGATTGAAATCTGACCAAGAAACTCTAAGTAATAATTGAGTTATATCGTTTCAGCGAAATATGTTCAATAATAATTTTGCATTATGTGCGTCTTTTTATTCCGGTTACTACCTTCCCTGTAGATAAATCAGTGGTTTCGAAAACGTTAAGAGATGGCAAAGTTCTATGCCATGTAATATTGATATAACTAACGAAAATATTCATTCGCCCAATAAAAGTCTAAAAGCTTGTCATAATTATTAACACACTGGCAGTACGGAATGCAGCATCGATTAATTCATTATACTTCTTTTTCAAAATATGATTCGTTGATTAACAGATTTTCAAAATAGGTATTTTGTAGTATTACATTGTGGATATAATAGTCGATAAGGAAACTTTATTGATATACAGTCTGTCACACAAGAGCGTGTCTGCGATATTTCTGTAAATATTTATATATTTGTAAAAAAATTTATATGAATTGAATCTACATCTAAAACACTAATACGCTATTACAGTAGGGTGTCCAATCTCCTCCATTAGCGATTATAGCTTGACATCGTTTCGGCATACTCTCGACTAATTTTTGAGCGTAGGATTCTGGTAACGACCTCCATATCTTTCGAATGTGATGTACAAGTGTTCTTATTTTTGTGATACGTCTTCCTCTCAGCTTGCCTAATAGGACACCATGCCCAAAACGAAGATTCATCAGTGAATATTATATTACTCCAATCACGATCTCTGTTTTCATTCGCCCATGCCAGACGATTTTCGACGTTTCGCGTACGCGGCACTCATATTAAAAAGCTCTGTTCCTTTCACTGTTTCAAATGAAACTGAAAGGTATTCAGCAACGCGTATTAGAGAAGTTTTCGTTTGTTTACATTCTTTTTATCTCATTCTGATTAGGTGTCAGGTTTCGCAGATATCGCAGACACGCTCTTGTGTGACAGACTGTATATCTCCAAGTTTTCTAAATTTTGAATTAAAAAAAGTTTTAATTCACGTTAATCGTAAGTGGTGAAAGTCAGAAATGTATTAGATTGTCCGAAAAGTGTCTTTCTTTCGCAAACGTCTTTTTTACAACAATGCACCTTCATACAAACGTGAAACCAGGTCTGTGAATCAGTCATGTTGCGGTGTTTATCTCCACAGAACAAAATGGATCGTACGTAATTCGACAAAATAATATAAAAGAAAAAACATTGTGCTTTTATTATTTCCTCATAAAACGAAAGAAACTTTTCGGACAACCTAATATCATGGTACAAAAAGACTAATCGACTGCCCCGTCTTAAAAAATTGTCAATTGACCGATCCTCTCTTTCGGAAAGCACGTCATATTTTCGATCTGCTTATCGACCGAAGGATCCCTATCAAAAGTTATAACGCGTCTCGTCTTGAACATTTCGGAAGCCGAAGTAAGACAGTTTATACTTTGGTGTGTGTCAGCTTAAACTATGTACGTGAATGCACCGTTGAATGACCAACTTTCCGCCAATATTGATTCACTTGGGGCTCAGTCATAGGACAAACTACCCTGACGATGCGATGATAAAATTACTCGTCACTGCTCTCAGTACCAAGAGTTAAGTTGTTAGTATAACTAGGTATAGTTTGCTAAAGCGTATGTACATATTCAGGTGTATACTCTTTGCAAACAAAAAATTTCAGAGTCTTTTTTACCTCTGTAAGTAAAGCTTGGTATTGTCAAATAAATAAATAAGTAAATAGATGTAATTATAAAAATATTTAGAATTCTATTATACGGTAAATATAAGGCTTTTACAAGTATTCGGTGATCGTATCTTCTTTAGTTAGCAATATTTTCATTGATAAAATTCGGAGACGGTGGCCCTTTTTCTCGTTATTAACAATAATATATGAATAATATTGTTAAATTAATAATATTACTAATTGCTAATTGATTGATAATTTTGTATTATTTTATAATTACGCATTAGGCGATTTTGTGGAAGGTTCTAAGCTGTCTGAAGCTCATGATAACATCGTCAGCTCTCATATCGCAAGTTGAACGTAACAGGCACAAATTACATAAGTGATTAGTTGATTTGCAGGCAGCGATATTCGAATACTACGCGAAATTTATCGGCAGCTCTGATCTGGAGAGTTCAATCGGTTGATGAGTTAACCGATAAACGAAGGATCTAGATTCAAATCTGGATTCAATAACCCGATTAGCTATTCATCCCTTATTGATGTTCCTCTGTGTTTCCTACATCTCATATCGTTAAAGCTTAGGTACGTACACAATACGTACTTGAATACATATACATATACAAGCTGTTACACTTAAAATGTGTTCATCTTAACGTTCATTTCAAATAGATGATAAAAGATATTTTAAATAAATGAGAATATCGCTTATAAAAGTTACGTGTTAAGTGTAAAGGAATGCATAATATGGTAACATCGTTCCTTTTACGAGCGTAGCCGTATAGTCTACACGAACCGTAAAAGGTCGAATGTAGTTTGCAACGTGATTACGAGGCGAAATTTAAAAATCTAAAAATAGAGCTGCGTTTTCGTGGAAGTGCCTTGGTAAGGAAAAAAATGGGGGAAGGGGAATTTCTTAAGCTATGTTGTTCAGAAGTTCGTTTCTCTTCAAAAAATTCCGAAGGATAAATTAGTAATTGGTTGTAGGAGTTTTGAAGAATAACCTGGGGGAAATTCAACTTTGTTGTCAAACTTCAGTTTATCTCGAAGATGGGAGTGGTACCGGCGTACCCTATATCCAAGAAGGGACGTGCTAGAAGTAACTATAATGGAAGAGTAACTGCCATGACCATTAGTGACACTGATTGATCGCTACAATTTTCAGCAAATAATAATTCAGCACCTTCTCTGTAGCTATACATAGATGCACGGCATGCTTGAAAGATCGAAAGCAATTAAACTGTGTAGATTATGTACACGAACGTAGCTAGAAGAATAGAACCTAAGCGAACAAAAACCGTCGGAATTTAATTTCCTCCGATCACTTTTCTATCTGTCATCGTTTCCACGTACATGGCCACTTTCTAAACATCCTGTAACTCACCCTGTAGAAATCTTTGAACGTAACAACGGGCCAAATAGAACTATCGAGCGAGTAACGTTATCGTTTATCTCCAAATCCAATCTCTAATTAATCGAACGAAGAGGAAGCGACGCGCGGTGCAGGTGTAAGTAACGCATCGATATCAAGTTCAGTTCAGTTAAAAACCAATTAAGTTTATTTAATGCGTTCAATTTTATGTAGACGATGTGCATGAATCGTAGCACCGTGTGCACAAAAATTCCCCTAGTTTTCCCATGGTTGTTCGAAACTCGCGTGTCAAAGTATTACATTGTCAACGAGGTGCCGCGGAAACGCGAATAAATAATGTCGCACGAATAAATATCATGCGTTTCCGATTTTTCAGTTGCCCGATCAGATAAAGAGTTTGCTGTTCGCGTCCTGTTTGTTTGACTGTTCGTATCCGGCGGCTGGATGCAGAGTAGCGTGCGAAAAGAAAAACATCGAATGCATCTAAAAAGCAGTATTCGATACAGGTAATCGAATTTAGGTTGCAATCATATTTCGAAACACTCATACCTCGGATTTCTTATTCTCTGTTAAAATTAATAATTTCTTTGTTTTGTCCGCAGCTTCGTTCGTCCAGTGAAACAAACTATCAGAAAAATATGAAATTTCGCGATATCGTATCGATATTTATTTATTGCCGATTCTAGTCGTTAGCCCGTTACGTTCGTTTAGTGGTAATGTGCGCGTAACTGGAGCAGCGTGTAAAAATGAAATCTCCAAGCGCGTTCACAGTCGCTAATAGCTTCGATATCTATTATTTCACCTACGACAAGATACGTGGTCGTTATATGGTTTTCCAAAGTATAGTCAGCCACGTAAGTCTACTACATACAATCCTTGAATGTAACATACGCATAGTAGCTCTACGAATTTTTTCGACGCATTAAGACACGTATCGTTAAAATGCAAGGCAATTTACTTGCTTTCACCTTTCTTTAAGGAAAGAGAAGTTAAGAAATGAAAAATGAAATTACAAAGATTACGCACGTCTGTTACATGTACATGAAATCACAAGGATACCAGACGTTGCGCGAATACTTTTTAGATTCTCAGCATCCTAAGCTATATCGGTATATGTATCCTTGGCGTTGAATAAATTCAAAGTTTCGCAACTTCCCACCTGACTGTATCCCGGGGTGTTTTACGAATTGAATACGTTTATTTATTATTAGCTTTATTATTAGCTTCGGATTCATATATAAAACAATAGTTATTTTTATTAAAAATAAATAAGGATATGTCGATAGCATGTTGACTGGCACGACACCCGTGTTCGGGTGTCAGCAAAGTTTCCGGTAGGGCCGCTTCGCCTGTATTCGGGTGGCGCTTGTTTGACTATTTGCGAAGGATCGTCGTAGGTATTTGAAAAGATATTCCAGAGGAAATAATAAAACTATTGAATTGTTATAAAAGTAATACGAAAATGGTTAATTACAAAAATTATTTAGAATGTAAAACTTTAAAACATTCTGTACATGGCTGAGATTGGTCGGGACAATTTGGACAATAAGTTGTTTTCTTTAAATTCTTTCGTGTCTTTGTTCGGTCCATTCGACGTCTTTTATTTGCATAACATAGTTTGCATGCGCGTCTAATGTTTCTTCCGGAATCATTTTTCCTAACGGCGATATTACGCTGACTCCATCGAAGGCGAGGATCTTTTGTATTTTCAGACATTCCTAATAATTTTGCAGCCAATAATTCTCTAAATATTCTGATATTTATATCCTTTCTTGTTGTAATTTTGTAAACCCTCAAAGCGTTTACAACAGAAATTCCCAGAAGGAGTTGAACGCCAAGTTTTCTGTACTATTTGATTCCTTTTCTAATTGTGGTGACATAAGAAACCATTTGGTCGGAATAATCAATACCACACTTTCCTTCATTATATTCAACAACGGCTAGTGGTTTTAATGTTGCGAACAAACAAATCGAGAGATCATTCTTGAGACCATCGCTTGAGCGACTCGCATTAATAAAATATCGATAGCAGTACCTAGCAGAGAACGCTTGGTACTGCGGCACGCGTGGTCTGAAGAAGATTTTATTGAAAACACGCGTGGCAGTCAACGTGATAGGCAGATTTAGATTTCGGTGATTAACTCCATGCGTTTCATTAACTAGAGTTTTCCGAGAGAGGTAAACAATCTCCAGTTTTCGCAGCTTCGACAAACAGCGCTCGTCCTCTTGCGGTGGACGCGGCAGCGCGAAACATACGCTGGAAATTTTTCCTGCTCATCGCCAAGGGTCAGGACGCGACCACCTGATTCATCGAATAAGGGAACATTGCGCAACGTGAGGCATTATCTCGATACAAACATGGCGAATGCGATATAAATAAAGAGCGAGGGTCATGTAACGTTTAATATTCTCGCTGCTTTCCCGTTTCATTTCTTTGAAAGCGGGCAGAGGGTGAGCCAGATGAGCGACGCGGCGTCTTTTCCTCCAACCTTAATTATACACGTACGTCCAACAGTAACGGTAATTTTTCCAAGCGCAACGTTAAATTTACTTTGTGTATTTCCTGTTAATTGAAATACTTTTATATCCTGGCGGCGTGTTCCGAAGAAAAAAGATTGCGGAACGCCGCAGCGTACAATGGCTGAATTAATGCCCGGAGGAAGATGCTATGGTTTATTATTTTCCCTTGGAACCATTAGAAGAGGCGTGACAACGGTACGGTCGCCCCGTTCCAGCACTTTAGGTCCTCCCATAAATATTCCTTAATACGCGCTGGTATAATGCGTATCGATGAACATAAATATGACTGCATGCTCAATAGGCGGTCTCACGTTTTCGTTGCAGCGTAAGTTTCCCTAATGCTGCTGTATAAGATCGGTTAATTTATCGTTAATTTATCGTCAATTTATCCTATTCCCCGAAATTAGTATTATTCCACGGATCGGAATTCCAATGCGTCGTTTATGCGCCACGAATATTTTCGGCAACGACATTGCTTTGCATGAAAGTAGACTAACGAGTAAATTAACAGCGATATTATTGATAACGTTCTAAACGTAAATACCGATGATAAAATGTTATTGACATTTCCATATAGGTACAGTGGGTCGTAAAAGGTACTGGAACATCTGGTAAATACCTTTCACGAATATATTATCTGCGTTGTAGAAAACATTTTAAAATTTTGTTACGAGCATTTCAAAATATTCTCTTTTTTAATATGTATATATATTTACACATCGCTTTAAATATCTCTCGTTTCATATTTATGTATTTATTCTGAACAAATACGACTGCAGAAACATCGTTATTTCTTCCTAGTCTTATGAAATTCGTTCCCGACAAAATCGAAGTAACGTATGAAATTGTGAAATTTTCTCGTTAAATATGAATAGGACGTTTCAACTTGATTATCGAAACGCCATTTACACTGTCTTCGGGCAAGTCACGTTTGAGAATTGTCCCTTTGGCGATACGATTTTGTTGAGGTTTGTCTCGGAAGAGAACAGAGAGGAACGCGTGGATGAATGTATAATAGAAATATATTTAAGTAAGTATAAGTATATGCTGGCAGTGTTTACTTATACTACTTATTAGTATTAGAAAAGGCTATGATGCTGAAGGGCCCTACAAATTGATTTGGAGCTAAACGATACTCAATGGTTTCGAGGACTAAGGAAACTAAACACTAGAGAAGATGTAGAAGTTTCATACAAGTGAGAACCGCTTCAACAGATTTATACAGCTATTGATATTAATTTAAACACTTGTGACGTTATAAATCGCTGTCCGATTCGCACAATTTTTACTAACACACAACTGCCAATAAAATAACATACAAGTACACACGTCTTACATCCCGAGGAATAGTAGTTCTGTGATATTTCCAGAGAAGAGAAACATAGTCCCAGATGGAATTTAAGCAATAAATTACGATATGCAGTCTGCAAAAAACAGCCTTTGGCTTGCTTTAAGATGTTACGCTCTAGCATCAACGTCTTTGAGTCAAACGAAGTGAGTCAGACTCGAAGAACGCAAGACTGTGACACTTTCCTTTTTTCACGTACAATCGTCAGATGCGTGCCAAGGGATCCGTGGTATCAGCAAGATAGAGTTTCGTGGTGCATTTGTCACAGCGTATAAGCAAAAGGATTTGCCCTCCATATTGCGTGATATTCTTTATATTGATCTTGTGTTCATAGTCTCCTTTTACATCAACAATTTTTTTTCTTCTCGTCTTTCTATTGTAATTATCCAACAGTTTATTTTAACATCACTAACTCTTTGACAACGTAACTAACACGGCGAAGGAATCAGAATGAAGTATTCGGAATATAATTAAGTCCTTTTCGCCGCGTTTTCTTACGCGATTTTGCAAGGTAAACGATACGTTATTCGTTTCTTAATGAAACGTAAAGCGCAACAAATACTACAGGGCTGTGTACATAACGTCGTCGTAAAATACGCTGCTTAAAGAAATCTTCTTTATTCCACGATTCATCGAAATTTCAAACTTCCAAACGCAGTAAGAAGATTAAGAGCGTGAAGCTAATAATTCTCTTTAATACAACGAAGATCGAATTTTACAAAGGGGGGCAAATGAAAATTGCAAACTTCAACTTATATAAACCGGAATCGCGAAGAAATTTCCTATGAACGGAACCAAGAATTTTCAAAGCTCTTGTCTCGTAGCGACAATATGGATATTGCGAGCTACTGCGATCGTACAAAGTTTCTCAAGATGTCTTGACGTGGAAGAAAAATGTATCGATTACACGCTTGTGAAACTTGTCGTTTTTCACGGAACTCAATTTCACCTTTACCGCGTTTACGACAGCTCTGTCTCTATTTACGATCTTAGCGTATATCACGAAGAATAGTACGCAAGTAGAGCAACTGAGTAGCTGTGCACGTATGGGATGCACGATAGCGTTAATTTCAGACAGTCTCAAGAAATAGAATTATACAAAAAAGAAAAAAAGGAAAAACGAAAAAATAAGGAAATAGGTAAGGCGATAAGTTTCTCAGAAAATATTCTGTATTACGCGAGAAATTCTAATTCTACGTAGTTTATACGTAAAACAATAATGATTATAAATATAGTAATATAGTAACGAGCAAAAATATAGTAATATAGTAACGAGCAAAAATATAGTAGACAAAAATTTTTCGAGGACGCCTTGTGTTGAAGAGATTCCCTTTCTACATAGTTAGACCATATGGTATACACCGCGTACGCTATATAAATATGTCGGGTTATCATTAGGGTTAGGGGCGTGTAACGAATCTTTCTTTGGATTAGACATTGTTGTTATGCACGAGCGAAGATATTTACTAGTCCAATTATGATTGTGACGGAATTTGACAAGTAACCATGGTAATTAGATACTGGGAATGTGAATGGCAATGATCTTAGACTCGATAACGAATCCACGGTCAGCGGGATGACAAATGCGATAATGAACTTGACACACGCGTTCCCTGTACTAGTCGAACTTATCGGATAGATCCTTAGTCCAAGTGGAACTGCCCTTATAAACTCCTCTTCGTATCTCTTTGTATTCCTCAGGTCAATTCCTGTTTTTAATCAGAGTAATTTAATTACTTCATTCCTCTGTTAGGTACACGTCCCTCCCATGACCGTGGCTACGTTCAGTGATCTATTATGTCACTTCGAGCCCAAGCCCACTGTCATAAATCTCGGATAACCATAATTGACTCAACTCATAAACAGCTATTTCACAGTTTTATTGTTTAAGTACGGCTATAATAAAAAGTCTGGACTAAAGTATTTGGGACTTTCTCAAACATTCCGAAAGGAAGGCTCCGATGTCCTTTCATCTTCGACAAATATATAATTTCTATTTTTCTAATTTAATATTAGGTTGTCCGAAAAGTTTCTTTCGTTTTATGAGGAAATAATAGACGCACAACGTTTTTCCTTTTATATTATTTTGTCGAATTACGTACGATTCATTTTGCTCTGTTGAGATAAACACCGCGACATTTTATTGACTTGGTTTCACGTTTGAATGAAGGTGCACTGTTGCAAAAAACACGTTTTCGAAAGAAAGACACTTTTCGGACAACCTAATACTATTTCTAATTACTTAGTGTATTTAATAATCATCATTACTTTCCCATAATTTTACGACGTCAACAATATCTAAAAGTTTTAATACACTTATAGTTATTTAATCTACATTTTGCTTTCTCATTAAATCATCCCGTTCGTCAAAAGAAAGAAGGAAATAAAAGACAGAGATCCCGTAAAGAGTTATGATCATTAAAGGTTAGGGTCGTAAAAACGGTATTATATCTTTAGCATTTCTTACACCGCAGGGGACTTTAAAGCCTAACGAGAGCTTTGGAGAAGAGGAAAGACACGAAAGCAAAGAGGTAGACGGCAAAATTTAACGAATGAAAACAGCATCGAGTATACGGGATGTATAAAGAAGAAAAGAAAGGGGGCGAGGGAAGATGAAAGAAGAATACGAAATCTGGACGTGGAGAAAGAGTGGCTCGAAGCGAACTGAGGAAAAGGCAGGTTTCATCGTTAATATTCGCAATTCACGAGCTTGATATGCAGTGAAAACAGAGGATGTAATAGGGGATAGTGTATCCCATGAAAATGGAGCGGGAAAAAAGAAAAAGAGAAAAAGAAAACGAGAAGGGACGAAAATAGAAAATCCAACGAATGAAATTACTCGACGAGGGGAAGCATTATCCTAGCGGGCAACCGAACGCTAAGAAGCAAGGTTTCCCTCGTGTTCCGGTTCGTGCGAGATTAATTCCAGGTTGTCGTCCTTTGTAAATTTCAGCCAAGAATTTCGTCGTGTGCCATGGTCGTGCGTGGCTTATATTATCTCGTTCCCGTACACTCTGCCTCGTTATACGATTCCCCAAGGATTTCGCGGAGCGATTGCAAGGTGGGCAAGGGGCTTGGCAAATAAAGAAAAAAGCAGCGACAATCGCGGCGGTGGATTTCTCAAAGGAAGGAAATTGTGTATCGCAAATAAAAGAATAGGCCGGCTCTGCTGTGAGGTAATTCGTGAAATTTCAAGCGGAAATTCGCTGCATGTCTTTGCGCGCATACTTGCGCCGTGTTTCTTGCGTGTGCCGTGGCTCATTATAATAGTCCCGGCGGAGATATCCGGCGGAGGAAAAGCGGATTAACCCTTTCAGTGTTTAGTTGTGTGTTGCGGGTTGGCGACATTTTACGGCAAAGCACACGCCAGCTCGAATAAATTTAAACTTCCGATGCAAAATATATTGGATAGTAATTGGCTTTGTTTCATTCCTTTCGACCATAAAATGGGTGGTTAGCTTTGTTATTTGTGGAAGAGCGCGCGCGTGGGAAATCTAACCGCAAGACCTTAATTCCGCTTCTTCCTTTCCTTCCTAAACGCATTTCGCTCTTTTTTCTTAACCGTGTTCCTTTTAGCTCTTTATATTCACGCAGCACATGTTCCAATGACTATCTTGTCCCTTTACATAGTTTGCAGATTGTACCGTCTTACTCCCTCTAATAAATATTTTACCTTTCTTTGTACCCACATCTGAATCCAGCAATCATGCCTCAATCTCCGCCTTTGCAGTTTTCATTTAAATAGTTAGTTCTTTGATTGTCTCTGATTTCGTTATAACGAGTGTTATATCTGTTTTCTTGCTTTTTTCTTCCCACTGTAACTACGCTACACCTCGTTCATTTTCGCTACCTTCAGCAAGATGTTTCCCTCTTATTCTTTCCATTTCCAATTCATTAGCATCTATCATTTTTCTGTCCGTATTAGATGTCTCTCATTTTGTCCCCTTTCGACTTCTTATCTTCTTGCTACGTATCTATTTCCCTCCAGCGCTCCTGTATTATTTCACTCTTGTTTAAACGCTTCGTTTTCTCCTCGTATATTATTGCCCTCTTTCCCGTCCCTATCCATGCTTTATTCGTTTTGCTTTGCTGCAGGACTAGATATGCTAGGGCGTAAAAGTCTAGACCCAAAGATTCATCTAATATATTTCTCTCGTAGATCCTCTATTTCTTCCGCTTCCTACCGCTTCCATACTTCTGCAGCGTACAACAAAATACTTTCAACTACACTTCCAAAAATTCTCTTGTCAATGCTGTTTTTGAACTTTCTGCGTCCTATACCTCGCCCATATCTGAGCCATTACCGTTCTTCCTTTCTTTGCCACTTCCTCAACACGTGACTCTCCCCCTCCCTTTTTCTCCAAATTATATCCCAAATATTTTAATTTCACGCTTCTTCTAGAGTTTGTCCCTGTCAATTCCGTTTCTTTTCCCTTTTTTCTGCCACTTTCTTTATAAAAGATCGGAACGTTTGATTTCTCTACATTTAACTGCAACTCTATCACTTTCACATTTTCCAGATATTCTTGTCACGTGCTTGAGATTCTGTGCGTTTCACTTGCTGTTGACGCTATATCCTGCAAGGGTCCAGATTTTTTCTTTCCCCAATTTGACCTCTGCTGTTTGATTTATCACCACGGTTTCCTCCAAATTCACCATGTGACGTCTTTTTGCACAATCGATTGTACGTGAAATTTAATCAATGCGCGATAAATGCACGTGGTAGACTCCGATAAAATATTTCACAAGTGCACAGTGTGAAAACTATTTTTTGTTACGCGTCCTGTTCTCATCTTTAAACGTCAAAGCATCATTGGCGTCAAACGTACGTACAGTCGCGATCGAGAGAAAGTTTAAAATTGGCACTTGCATACGAGCAATTAGTAACTTTCGCCATGTTAATAATAATAATCAACCTTGGTGTAAATAAGCGTGGAAATGAATCTCAGGGAATTATTCATATATTAAAAGGACGAGAGAAAGAAAAGAGGAAAACGCGTGTACACACACAATAGAATTATCTAGCCGGAGGCGGATGCACTGATACTCTAGTTTACAATTGTAAGTCAACAATTGTCTATATATACGTTTATGCGCTCGCTGAAAATTCGAGGTAACTGGCTTTGTTTCGGTGACGGAAATGCCGGTTATATATCCTTGTGAGGCATATGATAAATTAAGCTTATGTCTAAGATACGGTCGAGAAATTAAATCAGCGCGTTACATCGTAAGATTTACTAATTGTAAGTTACAGCAATGAAATATGGAGAATGTTGAATCGAATTGATTTATGGACATTCGTATGTATTTGATGATATATCGTAATATTAAATTAACGAACACGTTATTGTGCCAAATATTTCACATATCTTTTACGACAAATATTATATTTAAAATATTTCGAATATAATGAGTATATAAATTTTAATACGACGATTGTATTAAAATTACTTCAATCGTAACGATCGTTGGTCATATTTAACATATGTGTATGTATCTTTGACGTATTACAATTTTCAGCGCAAATAACGGGAGTGAGATATTGCAAACTGGTTAGAAAACGTAAAATGAAAAGCCGACATGTATTTAATTTATCGAATATTTTATTCAAAATAATTGCTTCGTATAGAAAATTCACGATATTCTATAATATCGTTATCAACAGCGAGTTTTGTACATAAAAATGTTTCATTCGAGTTCATTAATTTAGCTGCGTGTAGAAACAACGGCAGGAAGTTTGAAAGAAAACTCAATTAAAATCAAAACCGGCAAACTAGACTCGAATACAGCGTTCCATATTGCGGAAATTTTCGAGGCTACTTCTGAAATATACAAAAATTTGACGAAGCACCGTGAATTTTTTAAATCTAGTCTTATGGATAACATATTTCTAAAAATTTCAAGAATCCTTTTGAAAACCACCAAAATACAGGAGACGTGAAATCCAACAATCTAAGTACTCTTACGCGAATTTACAGATACTATTAATAAAATTTACTCATTGCCTTTCACCTACAGTATACTTAAAAGCTCGATAAAAAATCAGACGAAGTTCTAACGAAAAATTCTTACGAATTACAATTCAACCGATTGTCCTATTGAAAAAGAAAGCAAGCAAAATTCTAAAAATGCGATAAATGTGTTTGTATCTTTCAGGATGAGGATTTATGCTCGCAGAACGACAAATGATTGAAACGAACGAGCGAATTGTTTCACGTATCATGGACATTACGTGTAAAGGTATACTCGCATCGCATAAGAGCAATATTTAAATTTTCTCCACGTTAACGATTTCTAGTAACGGAGAAATGAACGATATATACGTAAAAAAAGATCGAGTAGAAAGCAGAGCTAGAGCGAAAACACAGTTGTTACGTAGATCCTATTAACGGAGCAACATCTCCCTCGAAAAAATAGTTTTATCTACGTTTCGCGTTCCTCGGCTCAGCGCGACCACAAGTGGACCAACGCGAAAGCTGCTTTAATCCCGGTCAGATTCAAATATCCATGTTTGGAAAATTCCATTCGAATCTTAACACCCGGTCCATTATCGTGGTCCATTGCGGGCGAGCGAAAAAAGGAAGAGGTCGAGGCCGTTGTTCGACTTTGAAATCCTCGGGATATTCCCTGGTGTGAGGCGAGAGGAAGGGTGGAAAAAGGATGGGCGTCAAAGTGTGGGCGAGGGAATGAAAAGGGAAGGAAGGGGGAGAATGGTATTCCGTTGGCGCAAAGGTACAATACGTTGTGCAAGATAGTCAGGTCGTCTTTGGCGACGGACGGCGTCCTAAGGGATAAGCCGAGAGTGGCTGGTACCGCTAACCACGTTCGATAAGCGGTCAGGTCAGATTCTACGAATCCTCGCGTTCCCCTTCGCCACTATCTTCCGGTATAGTCGCGGGCAACTGTGGCACAGTATGCTCGTCGTCGAACTTTCCGAAACTGAACAGAGCGCAATGGAAGGAACAGAGTGCCTTCGACAAGCCCTCGTTTTCCTCCCCGCTCCAGAAGAACTTGATTGCTTCGCTGCCCTGTCGACCTTTACCTATAGAAATGTTTTGTCTGTTCCCGTAGGAATGTAAGTACCCGGTACGTTGTTATCGGTACACGTTCATTTGAATGCGCACTCGTCCGTATGTACGTATTCCATGCATGATAAGAATGTACACGATACGCACAAACGCGCACAATGAAGACGAACATCTCCGTTCGTACGTATTAGCCGAGAGTATTTTTCGCAGATGTATCATCGGTCTGCTACACGCTCGTATGGTAAATTTTCAAATTTACTTTTCACGCAGACGAAGCACCGTGTGAAAAATTCTGCTCTACGTTTTTGACCTATTTTCCTACACGTAGAGTAGAAATATCCTAGTGATGAAAGGAAAGCCGAAGCCTTTCCTTGGAAATTTTGGGAATATCCTCTAGTACTCTAGCCTAGATTTTATCATAGCTGTAATTGTTCGAGATTCGTGATAGCGAGATTGGGTTCCAGGTGACAATTGGTCGCCGAACGTAGCCACGGTCGCGGGATGGACGTTTGGCCTAACGGAGGTCTGGAGTGGTTGCATGGGTTTTCCGAGAAACGTGGTTGTGGCGGCGTGCGGCCTCGGGAGCGGGTCTAGCCACGTGTGACGTTGCCTCGGAGGTGCCGATACGATGGGACATACATTGTATTAATAATCAAACTCCAGGCGGAAACTGCCTAGCAACGGCGTTTGGAACTTTCTCGAGGCTTCCAAACGGGTACAGAAAACAAATGCGATCGTACAGCGAGAAAAATCTCCACGAGGCTGGCTTTGGTGCGATTGCCTTGGAGAGTGACACATCGAGCATTTTCGACAATCGTATTTGCGCTTAGTAAAGAGTTATCCCGTTGACCGTGGATTCGTTTGAACTCAAAAACATTATTAATAGTATTCGTTAAACTTGTTATCTGTTAATCTTATTATTCGTACAATTGATTATTCATTAACTTTATTATTCATCAAATTTATTATTTATTAGACTTATTATTTGTTAAGCTTAGTGATAGTCTTGTATATACGTGTAAATATAATCTTGGCTTTGTGAAACAATGGCTAATTCACGTGAAGAGTTGTTACGCTCCGAAAATTCCAATCTCAACCCGATATATGTATATATGTGATTCTCGATTTATTATTATAATTTTCATTTCTAATATAGATTTGTAAAGTTGAAAATGATCATATTTTTTACAATATATATTTTATCAATTCCAATCATTTAATCGTTCCTTTGACAGTTACGATCAATTATTACATTTTGTACGATACCAGCCGGCTAATATTCATGAACGGCAGTGTAAGTACGTGACCGTACACAACCGCACACAGCCGTACGTCACAACACGAGACGTCGTCCTGGACAAATGGGATTCGTGCCGCGCCATTGACTGCGCTCGACGTACGGACAGATTAGCGTTAATGTGTTTTGTTGACTCCCCGGTCCTAATTCGAGTTGGATGTATCGGGATATCGAGCATCTCCGTGTTATACGCCTCTAGATGCGCGTATCCACGAGATTTTCGCTAGTGGACCAAGTCGAGACATCGTCCGTGAAATTAGACGAGCGCAGAATTGGCCGCGGATCTCGCTACCTTCGGAATTTCGCTATTGCACAGTCCTGTTAGCTCGGGAGACTCGTAATCTAAGCGAGAAGAAAAGCGGAATTGGACGAGCAAAAATCTTACCGCGAATCTTTCGACCCTCTAATTTTATCTTTAACGTGCGTGTTGTTATTTGCCAAGTTGGTTTTGTTCGATTATTAGACATTTAGCGTTAGTTTCAGTATTGCTTTTAGTGGTAAGATTGAACATGCCCGCTCGTTACATAAATTACATGCCACGAGGGAAACCGTGCTCGCGCGTATCTGTAGTTTCCGCGAGAGGCTTAACAATGGGTATACAGTTTCAGCTGGTTAGAGAATCGTCGTAGCTCGAGTGAAAAGCGAGTGCTGTGCTCTGTACTGAAGATTATAGCTTCGTTCGTGTTCAGAATTCAACTCAAGTCTTCTTCTTTCGTTCCTAAGAATAAAACCGATTTTTCTGTTTCATACCGAAGGAGTTGTAGCGGCACTCGACAACAAAACTTTCCAACGGTTACGTCGGTACAAAGTATATCACCCAAGTGTAAAGCCGAGAGGCCTAACGAGCCATCGATATCCCTACGGTCCTTCCGCCGAATATTTGGAAGAATGCGTATGTGGCAACAGTCGTGGACGCCTAACGAACGCGTGCGTAGTGGGGATATTGAGAGGTGACGAAAAGAAACGAATCGGATCAAGAAAACAGTTGAGCTGTAACCGAGAAGTGAGAATGGTCAGTTGGAATCGAGAGTCGTATGTAATGAGTCGAAAGTTAGAATTGTTAATAAATTTCTTTGGCACCTAATGGCTTCCTACACCAAAATCACCTCAGAGTTTCTATTAAAACCCAACAGATTTACGTAGATATAATGTTAGAAACCATCGGTTCTGTTGAAAATGACAACGTGAGTTTGTGCTCGCCCTCCATATGCGGATGCGCTAGTTACAAAAAACAGTAACTAGAAGATTGTTCTAGATACAATCGATAGACTCAATCGATAGTTTTAAGATGTTCTTTTGCTTTCTTTTTTCCCGTAGTCCATGTAAGTGTGTGCAATAAAGGTTTTCCGGCTCAGGACGGCGTGGTAGATTTATCCGTACAATATAGTAATAACTATTGTATCCCTACCTCTGAATATAGAAATAACATCAGATTGCGTCATACGTTTCTATATTTTTGACATTTCCAGTCTTATCGGTTATAGTTGACTAGCTTATTTTTATTGAATCTCGCTACTAGACCGAACCTGGTAGTTCGAGAGACTCTTATCTAAGCGAGAAGAAAAAGGAAATTAGACGAGCGGAGATCTCGCCGCGGGTCCTCTGACCTTCGAATTTCGTTACTGGACCATCGGGATAGGTGGAGACACCCTTATCTAAGCGAGAAGAAAAGCCATATCCGTTATCTGGTGGTTGCATCGCGCGACCCAGTACACGTGTTTCTCTCCCCTTAGCTCTCGTTGAACGATAGCAGATCCCGAAGGGTCGTCGAGTTTAATTGTGCCCAATGCTGCAAGCGCAACGTTTCTATTCCCATTGGCTATCGGCGGAGCCCGGATTAGAGGGTTATCGTATATTTGCTATTTCAGTACTTTTGCCTTGCGACCGGCAGCACCGCTGAATGAAATTGAAAGGGACGTACGGGATAATAGTTTCCGCCAAGTTCGATAGACGGACGATTTTCTGCCCCTCTGATATTGAATTCTTTCTTGGCAGAACGAATCGAAACAGTGTTATAGTTAGGACGTTCTTGAACAATAATTTCCCGACTAACGATATTAAGGAGTTGACAAGCGACAAGTCGAAAGTTGTAGATTTTTCTTTACAAGTTTAACCTGGTTGCAGTCCTCCAATCTTTACATTTCAAGCTTCCTTTGACGTTAGAAATTAAGAAATATTTCGGAAATTGAAAAAAGTGCTACTTTTAGAAGTGGAATTAATACGAACGCACATTAATTCGTATAAATTGGTTAGAGACGATGTGTTTACTCAACTTCATACTTCAGATGTACGTTAAATCTTCTTTTTATATATTCTTTAAATATTTTCGATGAATCATAGTTAATAATGAAATATTAAAATAATTATTCGAAAGCAGCTTATCTATAAATATTCATTTGATCAGATCTCTCTCATAAATGAGAATTCATCGCAAAGAATCATAATAGAGAAATAAATAATAAATAATCTTTTCGTATCAATAATACATAAAATTCTACCTCGAAACTCTTGGGCCAAAGCTCTTGTCCGGAAAGTGTCTTTCTTTTACAGACGCGTCTTTTACAACGACGCATCTATATAAGAACATGAAACCTGATCTGTCGAACGTTGTAATCTTTATCTTGATAGAACAAAATGGATCATACGTAATTCGATAAAATAATATAAAATGGAAAATGTTGTGCATCCATTATTTCCTTCTAAAACGAAAGAAACTTTTCGGACGACCTAATATTTTGGAACGCGGTCGGAAGGCTAATTGAAACAAAACGTAGAATGTTAAATAATAGGAGATTATTTCTTGAAACGCGGTTTAAAAGGTAAAGAAAGATCGGAAGCTTTTGCCTTGCTCTTGCTTCCTAAATTGCAGAATATATGTATAAACTCAGTTGTTGGAGCGTTCGCGCGGTTACAGAAAGAAACAGCAAGCACAATTTTTGTTTCTAAAAAGCAAAACGGGTAAGGTTGCGGTGTCGTGGCATGTGGAACGCAACTGCAACGCTGTGCAGTATTCCTCTATCGAGACGAAGTGTGGCCGGATTTTTTAAAGTTTCCCAGCCGAAATGAAATTTAAAAGAATTATATCGCGCAAAAAGCCGACTGTAGCTGTTACCACGTGAAATGGATTCCTTAAGGAGAACTCTCACCCAAACGATAGGCGTTATGAACTTTACCTAGTAGCAGTATCAACGGCATCGCGTTCCAGTTCTGCTATTATCAACACTGAAACACAAGTTCCTTGGGTCATGTCGTGGTATCGTATTGGATTACGATGCTAACACGTGTTGACCGTGACGATTTCAATGCACTCGAGAAATCATCTGGATCGGTGATGCAATGAAAGCTGAACGATATTCCATATTGGAATATTTGTATAACGCTGGATTTAATCCTTTGTTCTACAGATGTATATTTGCGTCAAGCAAAATCCATTTTCATTACTTGTGAATATGTATTTCCCGTAAAGATAATTGCGATTTACTCTTAGGTATTTTCATTAATCTGACAAAATGATATCACGAATAAAAAATTAGTTATTATTAAATCGGCAACAAAGTGTGATATTAACAATTACCAAAATACTTCTTTTCGATAAAAAGTCAGGGTTATCTTTAGTTGCTTCATTTTTATCTTATTTCCTCGGTTTCAGCGTATGATATTTAGTTTCCTTATTCTACTTAATTTTCCTAGAAGAAAACTTTAATCCGATATTGCTGAACTTGTTTTGACCAACATACTTCGTATTTCGTTTCGACGACATAATAACAGCTAGAAAAAAAGATTGAGAAAGATTCGTGTAAAAAAGTGAAAGCAATTTTGATTCTTTATCGAAAAGAAGGTTTCTGGTCATTTTTAACACTGAACTGTCTTATTCGCTTATGTGCGTGTAACAAAGTTTATAATCATTACTTTTCCGTTATTTTACTAGTTCGTAATGTAAAAATTGAATATCCCTTTCACTTAAGTAGATTTATGTCGTGATTAGTGTTTCCTCTTGTTAATTTGTACATCATTTATCCAGAATCTCTATAGAAATACAAAAAATATATTCAGACTCAGATGAACGTGCCTGGCCACTTTGGGTATTCCATTAATGTTGCTGTTTAACATAAAAATAGTCTGGTGCCGAAGGGTTAGAATTTCTAACATTAACATTCACTTAGAACTGTATGAAATTTCAAATTAGTTATGACGTGATACGATGAAAGATGAATATAGGTCTGGCGATTCGACTAGTTGCGGCCGAAATTTCCATTCCATCGTGTAGCAAACTTCTGAGAATTTGAGAACGTCGACTCGAATAAGCATTATCGAAGTGCTTGACGGCGAACTGCTGTGGCTAATGCACTACAAGCGATATGTCCAGCATATCCCGTGTACATTACGCGTTACTGTTCGGAATTTAAGGTAACCGAAGCCCCCGACTCAATTGCTTCAACTTTATGGACGAGTTGCTTACGAGTTATTACTTACGATGTTTGTTAACACCGCCGACTGTAGTTACTTTTGTCCTTTGTAAGCAACTTACAAACGAAGAAAGTTTCTAATTAATTAAAGAATTAACATGACAAAAGCTTTGTGTCTCAAAATGTACAGTGTGTGTGGAAAGGCCGGCACAAAACTTGTAGTATGTGTTAATGAGGTCAAGTAGATAAAAAAAGTTGGTACGAACCTGTGTTCGAAAATGCTTTATCGAAGTTATAAGAGTTCAGAAAGTTTCGTTAATTGTTTTGTCAGTTTGTCAAACAAATGTTCGAAATTTCTCCTTTTTGCAAGAATGCAGGTTTCCATTCGTTGGACTTATTCTTGCTGTTGTAGCGGTAAGCGGATACGTCCTCAAAGCTGGTATTTTGTTCCTATCGCTTTTTCATAAACCAGAATAACTTTTCTCAAAATCTTCGCACACTTACAACTTGCTGATAAATTGTTTTCCAACATAAGTTTATTCGAACTTTTCTTACCTACTTCACCTCATCGACGCGTAATACAAGTTTCGTCCCGACCTTTTCGGACATCCGGTATATACACTGCCGAAAGTATTTTAATATTTATAAAAAATTTTAATGAATATATTACGTACACGAAAATTCGATTGGCGCGTAAATGACATAGGTTGGCTACGAAGAGTTAAAGTATTTACAAACTCGATGATATTTCCAATAAATTATTCATTAGGTTTTAATTGCAAATCATATTACATTGGGTTGTCGTGGATGAACTGATCATGTAGCACTGTAATGAAAAAAAAGAAAAAGAAAGAAAAGAAAAAAAAGAATAGACCGAAAAGTGGAGGGGAAAAGGGAATGAAGAATGCGTTTCGTCCGTGGCGTGTTAGTAGATTCATCACAGCTTCCTAGCAAGTCCGTGCCTCAAATACCGTGACAGCGGAGACCAGAGTAGAGAATGTACTTGTATGAAAGGGATAGTTAGGCGAAGACTTTCAAGAATTTCTTTGGTTTGAATCTCTTTAGCAGCGAACGTGGAACTATGGCAACCGAAAACTTAATAAAATGCTCGTAATTTTATAAAATAATAATTCTTTATCAAAGTATAATTCGTCGAATTCTACATCCCTTTTTAGTAAAATAAGTAAAATAATTTTTAATTATTTTCTTTTAAGTATGTATATTTTCCTGGTTTATTAATTCTGCCGAATAAAATAATTCTAATACATTTAAATGCGAAAAGCTATTTAAAAATATTTTGCGATGAAACTGTAGTAAAGAATATTCTGCAAATTACATTCGATAAACGCTTGGAAACAAATTACAGCATATCCTGGGTATTATTAATATAGTAATTAATACGAGTAGTTAATTAATTAATATAATAATTATATATTTTCAACTATATTATTATTTGGAGTTATATTAATGCTATTTGAATTACATACGTTGCGTTTAAGTTCGGATTCGTACTCGTAAGAACGTGACCGAATTTAATGTCAGTTTATTATTCGCGTTGATGCACAATTTGCCGTTTTATAGTAAAATGATCAACGGAAAATGGGTAATGGTACACTAGCTTCATTTGACTATTAATACCAAATTATAAATTGACGTATAATAGATGCTATTTTGCAGCCCATTTACCCGATAAATTTGAGGATTTTATGCGTTTGGATAACCGGTCGTTCCATATTCAATAATTTAATGTTATATTTTGCTTCTTATTTAGGATGCTGACGGACTTATGCACTAAATTTATGAATTCATACAGAATCCATATAGAGATCGCAATATTTACGGCACATTAACAATAAACTACAGAAATAACAAAATTTATGCGTTCGGTAAGTATATGCGTATTTTAAATGTACCCAAATAATAACACGTAATCAGCGCAAATACATGTGAATTAATGACCGTAAATATTATCCTGTCGAACAGGATAAAGGCTAATATATGTATGTATATTATTGAATCAAAATGCTCGCCTTTCAGAATATATTATGGGTTTCATATCAAATATCACAGAAAAGGATATCTATACGCATAAGTCTGTACAATAATTACATAATCTCAGATAAAAGAAATTATTCTTCTATTCGGCACTCTATTTAATTCGACACCATAAATCATGAATTCTTCGTTATTTGTTAACTGAACGAATGATATTGCATGATCGGTGATTAATAAAAAATTTGTTCTATTATTAATTATTAGCTCTAGAAATATATGTTGGCCACACACATCTAGAAATACAGTCTGTCACACAAGAGCGTGTCTGCGATATTTCTGTAAATATTTATATATTTGTAAAAAAATTTATATGAATTGAATCTACATCTAAAACACTAATACGCTATTACAGTAGGGTGTCCAATCTCCTCCATTAGCGATTATAGCTTGACATCGTTTCGGCATACTCTCGACTAATTTTTGAGCGTAGGATTCTGGTAACGACCTCCATATCTTTCGAATGTGATGTACAAGTGTTCTTATTTTTGTGATACGTCTTCCTCTCAGCTTGCCTAATAGGACACCATGCCCAAAACGAAGATTCATCAGTGAATATTATATTACTCCAATCACGATCTCTGTTTTCATTCGCCCATGCCAGACGATTTTCGACGTTTCGCGTACGCGGCACTCATATTAAAAAGCTCTGTTCCTTTCACTGTTTCAAATGAAACTGAAAGGTATTCAGCAACGCGTATTAGAGAAGTTTTCGTTTGTTTACATTCTTTTTATCTCATTCTGATTAGGTGTCAGGTTTCGCAGATATCGCAGACACGCTCTTGTGTGACAGACTGTATATGTAAAACGTAATCATAATTATAACAAAGAGAATACAATGCGCTGAAGTTTGATATCAGTTTTTTTAAGAAATAAATACATTCACATTTAGCTGACTAATAATTTATTAGACTGCGATATTTCGTACAGGATGTTCTCTTTCTGGTTGCTATTTATCCGAGGTAATGCAACCAGCTTTCTCGACCGATAAATAGCAGGGTTTTAGGACGTTCCCCTTTGCCAGAATCGAGATTCGAGATTACAGGAATTTTAAAACAGCAGGCGGAAAATATTCTCCGTACGTAACAGGTAAATGAGCGAACTTGCACGTTCGGAAGCACTTGGAGAAAACGCAGGATGGGGAATTCGAGGAAGTAGCTAGAATCGAAAACTAGATTCAATCCTTTCCCCGAACATCTCGTACGAGATCGAATCTCTTCGCGTGCAGAAGGAAATTTACGAAAGAATTGTGAATTGGAAGTTAGAAAGGAGTAGTACGGCTTCTTTAACCCTCTAGCGGACACTTTCGACCCTATTGTACTTTTTCTAACGTTAAACCCAACGTTAAACCCAACGTTAAACTTGAACGATATCTCAAGCTTCGATAAAACGTGAAAAAATTGTTGCTGGCGCGTACCATTTTCTGATTCAATTTTACGTTCGACGTTTTCTTAATGTAAAATGTAAAAATATTAAATTACAATTGAGCGCCTTCATTCTAAAAAAATTTAGTAACGTGATTCACCGATGAATATCACCATAATAATCGACGCGTTAAAAAACGTTCTCGTTAGGAAAAGTAAGAGCAAGATGGAATTGTAAGAGTTCGAGGATCGTGGCGATATCTGTTGAGCCATGAGCTTTTTTCCATACTCGTTAATGCGAACACGCAGCACGCCGGTGCAGCGAGAAGGAAAGGAAGGAATTGGCGGAGCGCGAAACGGAAGGATCAGGAACCTCGAGAGGATCTTGGCGTAAAAACGGGCGATAATGCGGAGGCCGTGAATAACCGATACCGTGAAAGAGCAAGTGTGCCAAAGCACCGCCTTAAAAGACGCGTTTTCGTGCTATAGAATAGTATAGAAGATAACCGGTGGAGCGTGCGCGATTTCGGATCAATTGGCCAGCTACGCCAGCTCATTCAGACACCTCGAACGACGCCGCGTCGTCGGGTCGCGTCGTTTCCAAAAGACGCGTGGTCACGTGGAAACTGATACTGTGAATCCGTTCGTTACTTCTTACGTTGACCTCCTTTGTCTACTCTCTCGCTACTGTTACTGTATTGTCCCCGAAATCGTCTTTGCTCGTTGATGAAAAGTCCACGGAATAGAGAACACAGGGTAGATATATTGTATTTTATCTTCTATACACGCTGTCCGATCTATCGATCGCTATCGTGACACATTAGAATTTAATGTAATTCCACGTGATAAAAAAAAGTTGGAAATATAGAATAAGATTTTTCGTATGGAGCTTAAGGGTATGTTTTCGAGAAAATTGACTTTAAACCTTCAATTTCTAGTCTTACTAGTCAGATGTGCTGCTACGTGAAAATTTTACCCATATATATACATATATACATACGTGGAAAATTTCACCCATTCTATCTACTTTCACAGAGAACATTTCCCAAACTTTATTTTGAAATATATGTAAAATATATAAAATATATTCAGAACCAGCTGCTCTTTAGTAAAATTGGTTCAAAATTTCCTCTCCAATAATTAGTATGTACATACATATAAATGCAAGAAAATTTTACCCGTTTCTATATGAATTGGTGCGTAACAAATCTTCCAATGTTTCATATATGTACATACATATGTATAATATAGTTATAATGTACATTCAATATCAGCTGCTATTTAATAAGATTAGACCAAAGTTTCCTACCAAATAATTAGTTAACCCTATAGTCTTCACGAGTTCAAGACTAAATCCTATACCGCGCTTCTCTTGACCACACTTACAATTAGTTGCAGCATTGCATTAGTTTCTTGGTTCGTTAACACTGAACATCAATTAGGTAATTTCAAATCCATACTCATTCACCGCAACATATAAACGTTTATGATAAGATGGACCAATTGCAACATAGAATTTAATTTCATTGACAAAATTGAGTCATGTCGCTTTTGATATTCTCTTGATATCCTTCGATCAAAGGTTAAACTGTCGAAGACTAATTCATACGAAAAAGAAAGAAACTTTCGTACGTGGACCAATTTCTTCGTCTGTAAGACGAGACGGCTTCTATTCATTTTTAAATCAGACGAAATACCTTACATTTACTTTCGATATCATTCAGACCTTTTATTTATTTCTCTGTTCGAATTAGAAATAATCCTTTCCAAATTAGAGTCTTCATATATTGTAACTTTTTTTTTTTAAACCGCTTAACATTTTGACTGCATGGTGGTCATTGGTACTCGGAACGCTTGAACTTCCTACACTAGTAGGAACAATAAAATAACAAAATAACAAAAATAACAAAAAGAACAATATAATGAATTTTATTTTGTTTTGTATGTATTCAAACTCAAAATAATTTTGTATCAAGGCTATTTATACCAATACCAGTCAAAATGTAGAAGGATCCTGCAATCTATTTATCAGACCCTAAGTAACCAGTTCCTTCGTTTTCTACAACTTCCCACACGTTTTTATCATTTTTACCGCGTATCATTCGATATGATGATATCAGTTATCAGGAATATTCCGGATCGATAGCTAGATCGCTAGATGCTAACACTAGAAATACCACACCAGTCAAAATGATTGGTTCTACAGTTTTATAAATGTGTCAACCCTCGTTTAGGGATCATGGTCCCAGATGCATTAATAATACCAAAAATGTACTACGTAACATGAAATTCCTTCTGTAAAAAAATAATAAATCAATAAATATAAAAATATTTTATTTTACGTATTTTTTAGACTAGTCATTTTGATTGGTTTTCGTAGAAATACCTTCGTGTTAACTATCCATAGTTCTAGTGTTAAATGAAGAGTATTTTTTCAATCTTAAACTTCTACTGTTATTAGGCGACACATTTATGGTTTTTCGGGTTTCGATCGTATTGTTAATAGCGCATCGTACTTTGTGTCGATGTTTCGTAAATATTGCAGTTCGTTTCTTTACGACATACTTGAAATAAAATTGTTTCAGCCGTGAAGAAGATTGGGAACTGCAATGTTCAAGAAACGTCGACACAAAGCGCGACGCGCTATTAAAAGTACGATCGAAACCCGAAAAACCACAAGCATGTAAAAAATTGTTCGTTTCATTATTATTAGGCGTAGCAATGGATTTTTTATTGGGAAGTTTTGTTGCTCGGGCGTCAAAATATAGGATGTCGCAATTTGTAACAAACGATTCGTGTTCAATGCTGTAGCGTAGCGTGCAACATTGATTTTCTGCCACGATCTTTTCTCATCTTTGTAGCTTGTTCTTTAAAGGAGAAGGTTTTTGTCGAAGGAGGGGCTGGATAGGAAACATAAAAAGCTGGAATCGCGTACGGGGCGCGAGCCAGTTTACTTCCAGGCGTTCGAGTTGTTTTACGCTTCGCTATTCGCGTTTACGATTGAGAGGTTTGAAACGTATCGAGCTACTAAGAAAGAACAGCAATGAAGAAAGCTATGGAGAGTCGAAGTGATTTATGGATCATAACGAGAAATGAAAGTAATGGAATGGGAGCTTTGCTAATGATGGATAATAGGACTCGAAGGAAACAGAAGAAGAACAGATAAATGTGAATATTTATCGAAAAAGATCGAATAAATGAAATAAATATGAAGCAAACAAGAAAAAAAATTAATTAAGAATAAGTAATACGTTGGCTGAAATTATTGCTTAATGAATTCAGTTAATTTGATTTATCAATGAATTGATATTTCATTTCCGTAATTAAAGAACAGACAACGCTTTAAAATGGAATAAATGTAAATATCGCCAATCTATTTCTACGTTTTATTGAACGTGACAATAGTCTGTTTGGTATTTTTAATAAAACATTTGCAAGACGATACTTATACCTTTTACTCGTTAGACTCCTAACTTGTACAGTGGCGTGTAGAAGTTTTCGACTAGATAGATTTTTCGCTTTCTGTCTCAAACATTTCACAAAATTTTAAGTAACATTAGACAATTGTACGACAATGTTTCTATGTCATACCATTCTTTTCCACTTGTCGTACCTTTAAACTCAATATTTCTTAAAATTCCTCTACGTATCGTTTTTCGAATATAAAGTTAAAAAGTTCGTTTTGATTGGAATTTCTTGCACGCTTACTGTATTTCTACTTTGTATCAATAAAAACGTACCGATGCCATTTCGCAGAAAAAAATGTACAATACCTAGCGTATGCCAGCGACGTATGAGTGATAATTTTACTTCTACGATAAAACATTCTTCAAGCATGTGACAAGTAAAAAGGTAACAATACCGTTTCCCCGCAGGTCCTGTAAAAACAAAGAGGAACTCGTAATTTCTCGTCTCGATAGACGCGTCACTCTGTAAACTGGAAGTGTATACAGAGAAAACGTAGTAGAATTCTGGATGGAAAAGTTTGTGACAATGGCAGAAAGGAAGCCAGATAATACTACAGGATAGACGACGGACGGAGTGAAAACGAGAACGATAACGGCAATAACAAAGATGAAGATGATTTCGTTGCATAAAATCTTACGATCATTCCGATAAGACATCCAAGGGGAACGAAAGAGAGAAGGTCGCACAGAGGATAGAAAGGATAAAGGGACGAGGTTAACGGAGTGGATGCTGAAATTACAATCCCAGAGAGCGACGGCTGCCAAGCGGATGTATAGAAATTCCTGTCGTACTGCTCGAGATTTGCCTCGTTCTGACGTCGTCCCATCTTGAAGTCGATCTATTATATTCTTGTCCTCATTGTGGCGAGACAGCTCGCACATGGAAGCAAGATTGAAGGGAGAAAACGTGGTAAACTCGATCGCGACAGCGTCCTCCGCTAACGAAATGGTTTCACTTAGAGGTAGATACGCAGCGACACGGCGAAAAGGGACGGCGAAGTTTGCTTACGCTCGTCGAATCTCGCTAACAATAATAGTCAGTAACGCTAACAATGTTCTTTTCCAGTCAATAGCTTCCAGCAACGTATTACGGTATAATGAACGAGGCAAGAAGGAATTCAACTTTCCGCGAAGAACCTGCGAATTTCGATCGATCGTCGATCGATATGGTGAACGAGAAGCAACGTTCGAATTCCATTATTGGTCGAAGGGAAAGTAGATTTGTTTTTCTTAGAAAAACTATATACAGTGGCTAGAAAAAATATTTGCACACCATTTTGTATTTATATCTTATTAGCATTTATATTTTTATTATATTATATAGCATTTATATATTAGGTTGTCCGAAAAGTGTCCAAGCCTGTGAAATGTCGTGGTGTTTATCTTAACAGAACAAAATGGATCGTACGTAATTCGACAAAATAGTATAAAACAAAAAACTTTGTGCGTCTATTATTTACTCATAAAACGAAAGAAACTTTTCGGACAATTTAATATTAATCAGGTTCAAGTATGTTCAGTTTCATATCATTTAATGATACTTTCATATGACTTGAAAAAGGCACTGAGATGAAATGTAGAACCAGACAAAGAACGTTTCATTGGAATAAAAGTAAGGGCCAATAATTTATATAACGTGGATCATAGCTTGTGGTACAGAAGAAGTCGAAAGTTATAAATATTTTTTTTATTTATGATTGGTAACTAATGTCAAAGTAATTTTTACTGGCTAAAATGCAGTTTATCGAATGCATCTATCAAAGCATGTTATCCACCGATAGAACTTCAGAATTTGAATTTCAAATGTCATTCGGAAAAAATTGTTTTAACCGAGAGTGTATACTCGATATTCTGATAAAAAATAATAAAATTTCAACTGAGAACGCACGCGAGATTCGTCAGGTTTCGATGACGTTAAATACGATTGTTATTAATTGTACTATGCATTGACAGATATATTTGCGAGTTTCGTCTTAATAAGGCATAAAATAATACGTTTGTTCTTCAAAGATTTTTAAGTATTCGCACTACAAGCCCGATACTAGGCAAATTCAAGCACCTCGAGCAATTTCTCGATTACGATTTTGGATTCCGATTGATCGATCAAACTCTTCATCAATCGGTACACTAAGCTGATACTGCATTGACCCTAAAACACCCAGGCACTTTGTCGCGTCCTGTACGCTGTAATTCGCCGTTTTCGAATTTCGCGGGATCGTAAATCCCAGTTACGCTCGTTCGCGACGTTGTATCGGGGACATTGACTTATGTGAAATTAACTGCATAAATCACGACAGAAATAGGTGTGCAGAGACGATACTCAAAAACGCTGTTTCCAGCGCATAGTTATAATTTAAAACTTAAGTGATAGATGCGCGTGTACAGTGTTCGTGTTACGGGTTGTTCAGGTGAGGGATGTTGCCGAATATTGCCGATCGTATCTGCATTTCAGTTTTTATTAACACCGTTTGCTTCTTATTGGTTTTTTCACCCAGTCGACGTTAGTTATGGTTTTTTCGATTGGTACGCACGAGTATGTGTGTGTTTCGCGAACTATTCTCAAGTTGGGAACATGGAATCTGCAATAACAAATTCCGCGGTATGGTTCGAGTTTCGAACGTTGGCAAGCTTTATTACGGGAAAGTTAAATAAGTTTCTATCGAGTCTATTTGCGCCTGATGTGCTAATGTTCGTGTAACAATACGTGTTCTTTCGTCCAGTCGCGGGGAGACGCGATCGCGTTGAAGCGCGTCAACGGGAGTCGTAAATTCCCGTTACGATTATAACGATCGACACCACGAACAGGTCGATCCCCTTATTTCTTGTGGGATAACAGGGGTATTTGTTGGGGAATAAAACTGTAGTCTACAGTCTTATAATATTTATATTTTAACAACTTATTACACGGGAGGTTCCGTCGTATAGGAAGATATAATTGATAGAAGTGATGAATAATAATACACTTGCTAGATGAGTAACAATAATAAAGGATAGACTAAGTTAATATCACTTTGATCGAAGTGAGGACTACGCGAAGCTGATAGAAACAGTCGTGTTGGCTGCACGACGTTTGGTAGAACAGTAGTGACCCGTCTCGCACAATTACGGAGGAAAGCTCGGTATGGGTGACCTTTTTAATGGGAAATACCTGCTATTTTTAATAAACAAACAACCGCTTTCTCCGTAAGTTATAAGACCGTGCGATAAACCTAAAGACTGTTTTAAGGACCATCCATAAACCGAAAATACTTATGTGAATAGAAATTAAGCTAAAAAGATTCGGTTTATGGTGGTTCCTTAGGTTTATTGAAGGTCAGTATAACGGTATGTGGGCCTCGGTGGCCACACCATGAGGGACGTCGCACGGACCGTCTTACGCGACGTAACAATACGATAACCTTTAACCATTAAACCTATTATTCAGTGGCTATCAGAAGTATCTGCACATACCTTTATTTTTCAATAGGGCGTCTTTTCACGGGGTTCGTCATTTCGTTCTCATAGCATCGAAAGCACCTTTGTAGTTGTATAAAGATACTACTGAATAATAGGAAATTTAATTTTCTCATATCTAGTTAATTATATTAATAGACACAATGGTATGCAAATTCCTTTTGTAGCTACTGTAGGTGAAATTTCATCTAATGCAAATTTCGAATTGTCGGAGGCTGTAGGTACGTAGAGTGTCTCATTTTTTACGAATATATCGCTTCCACTATACGAAAGTTTTCACGATAGGCACCATATGTCTCGTTACAGTGCTGATGGAATTTTAAAATGTTGTCTAGAATACGTACGTGAAAGGTTTTTAAATTTGTTCGAATACTTTCGTGAGCTATTGTATATTTCGTAGTCGAAGAATCTTTATCGACACCAAGGAATTAGCAATGCTCTGTTTCTAACTGATCATTAGACGGGATCGTGATGCCCAATACCCAACTTCTGAGAACCCAGGAACCTGAACCCTTGTTCAGCCAGTTTAATTACGCTAAACCCCATGGCGGCTAATGACACAAACGGTTTCGTTGTTTCTCGTTTCCCATCGAGTTCGCTGGGATATATGTATGTGCGAGGAGTAACGAACGGAAAAAAGAGAAAGATCGAAAGGACAGGTTGGGAGAAGACAGGATAACCGCATTGCACCACGCCTGCCAACCACATCGATCAACAAATCACCGTCTATAAGCGGAGGAAAGCCACTTCTCTTCGGGAAAGCTCCTAGTCTCTGCTCTTGGTTACACCATTTTCCGCCTAATTTTATCTTTCTCACGTGAAGGAATATCTCAGGCCTGAACGAAATGCGAAGAGAATAATTTGCGACTACGGCAAGAAATAATAATTAGTAAGTGGTAACAGGAACATGTTCGCCTTATTCCGCTAGAAAGAACAGATGAACAAGGAAAATAAGAAAAAGTACAAAAGAACAAAAGAAAGTAGAATTATATTTATATGCGAAAGGGAAGAATAACGTCAAACAGTAATTAGTATATCCTTCATTTGCTAAGGAGCAAAGCGAAAAGAACGAAGTGAAAGGTTACGAGAAGAAAGAAGATCGAAGAGACGTAAATATGTACGAAACAATTACTAGGTAAGAACACGGGATTCTGCTTTCACATGGTATATTTATTTCATTTACCACGTAACAAAAACTCGGTTGCTGTGGGTATTCGTCAACGGTGATCGCGGAAAAAGCTAAAATTCATAAGATTACGTAGCGAGGAAATAGATTATTCGCGAATAGGCAGTGTTTTAACGCGCGACCAACGCAGATATTACTTTAACGTGAAATAATGTCAGTGGAAATTCGTAAAAATCAGAGTTACAATTCGATTACTAATACCGCGAAAAAAGGGGAAAAAATTAAAAAGTGATCGGGAAAGAAAGAGGAATATAAAGGAAAGACGAGTAGCGAGACATATCAAGCAGGAGAACTACGAGGAAAATCGATAGGGCAACGCCATTGTGCTGTACAGTTCTAGAATTTTTGGTGCTGTTGTTGCTGTTGTTCACCACGAAACGTACAAATCAAGCGGAAGGATGTTATCAAAACTTCCGTCTGCGTGACAAATTACTACGGAAGCTTGAACGTACGAAGCCACACGGCTCGAAAAAAGGAAGATGGCCAAAACAAAAAAAAAAAAAAAAAAAAAGAAAAAAAATTAGCGTCGGCGGAAAAGGGGCGAGGAAAAAATGGTCGAAGGCTTGTTGTAAATCCGTCTGCGTGATGCAAAAATCTGTCATTTCGCGGATGGGCAACGTGACACACATTATACCCGGATTTTTGGACGATCGACGAGGCAGGATAGAGAACGTTCGCTGCTAAGCTGCGGTAGAATATTTTATTTGCGGGCGTCGTCCTCGATGCCATCGGCGTCGCAATCGTCGTCGTCGTCGTCGTCGTCGTCGTCGTCGCGATCATAGTCGTGGTGGTTTCTAACCATTGTCGTCGTCTGTGCATCCGATGACGATGTCTCTTGAAATCGATATGAATTTATGGTGTTTTTCTATTGCGCCGACTTGGCAGAACTTTCTTAAAATGGCACGCCGCGGAAACATTACCCGGTAATTTATTACACAGACGCTTCACTATTGCGAGCGGATCTTATGTGAGGAATCGCGGTTCCGGTAAATTCGCTACCATCGAATTTAATAATCCACGGAGCCCAGCAATCTCGTCGCTAACAGGCAAGAGGAAAATTATGTGTAGAACCAGCGTGGTGAACATCAGAGTTGCTGAACGGGAAAAATGAAATAGTTCCGGGGACATTCGTATGATTGAACGCTGGCGAAGTTTCCTTCATTATTCGCGCCTGCGTTTCCTGGTGAATCAAATTTTAGAAATCACATTTCTTTAATGTCGAATCCAGGGTATCTACTTCTGGGTATCTTGTACATCGATATATTCATATCAAGGATGTAGATATATTACACTGAATCGTGGAAAGCTACGTGATTTATGATATCCTTGTATACTCCTTTGTATATCTATATGCATATACACGATTGCAGTTCTCTAGAGTTACTTATTGTTCACGTTGCATGTATCTGATATATGGAGATTGTAATGTATGGATCTGCATATATTTTTTAATACGCGATAATAATCTTCGTGCTTTGTGTTTGTATAGGATATTAACAAATCTAAGGTTAACAATTTTAAAGATTTACAGTTTATAATACTAGGAATAGTCGATGTTTAATCGATAGATTCAAAGATGTACTCATTTAGGTATCTCTCTGTGTGTGCAGATATTGTTTACAAATTTCATTTGCTCGATACATCAGCCAAATTACGATTCCTTTAAACTATATATCACGTATTTAAGACTTACGTTTGTAAACTTTATCGCGATAAATTATAAATTATGCTACTACAATATTGAACGGAATATTCGATTACTGCTCGCGTTAAATATTGCAGAAATTTTGGTATAATGTTAATGAAATTGCCACCATTATTCATTACGACACTGTACCGAAAGTCCATGAATACGTACAGATTAAATCTGATTTATACGAGAAATTATAAATATCTTCATAATTTATGAATGCATAACCAAACACTTGGAAATCAATTTGCATTGTTTTACATGATGCAACAGAAAAGCCTTTTAGGGTCCAAGTTTCGTTCAGCATACAGGCTGAAAAATTATTTATAACGCTTTATCAGATTATTTTTTAAACGTTCTGCTATGTTATACATTTTGATCGAACTAATTTATTTAGTATTTGTATTCTTTTCTATAACGTCGAACCAATATGTACGATTAAGTGTACAATGCACAGAAAATTAAAAATAAACAACATTCGTTCGTTTGTTATATCGTTGCTTGATTTTCATTTATGAAACGATGATGGATAAACGTCGTGATTTACATTTAATACGAAATAGAAAGTTGCGTTGAAAAGACGCGGCTGATGGGTTGACCGCGTTTTTCCCATTTTCCATGATTAGTGGAACAGTCGAGTTATACGCGTGAAAAATGGCAAATGGAGTAAGTATATTAAGAGCAAGGTCGACGATGGTAGTTAACGCATGGATAACCTAGGCAATAAAATCACGGGTATATCCAATGAATCCATAGATCATGTTACGCAGAGGATCGTGTTACTACATTTGGTGATCACTTGAAACTTGATTTGCCACTATATCCGTTGGCTTTATGGGTTTATTGCTGCTGTATGCTTGGATACGATGTCTAGAATTTGCGTGTGAATGCATACATTGATGCGATACAACCCATAACAACAATAATAATGAAAATACAATGTTACGCAATTATACTTCTTCCATTATTTTATGTATTTTTCAGAGTCTAAGACCAGCTAATATTCAAGCACAAAGAAAACGGTGCATCGATCAAATAGAACGTTTGGACAAACTTATCGGTGCGAAAAAGTAGCAGTCAATCTCAACGTTCCTTTCGATCGAGTTTCCAAGAAAATCGTTTCATTCGTCCGTCCTGATTCAATTAGAACAAACGAACGGGTTATTCGAAAGGTGGTAGTGGGTTTGGTGAACGTCATCCCCGTACGTATGTAGATCCGAAGACATGGTCCGTCCACCGGTAGTGTCTGGGTCCGTGTTTAAACAGAAGAGCGCCATCAAACATTCGACTTGATATTCACAAGAGCATTTCGCGTAACCAAACATACGTACCCAGACGCGTTGAGTGTCTAGAGGAGTAGCGAGGCCTATGGAATAGAGTAATAGAGTGTCTCGCGTGGCCAGAATGAGACAGTCGGTGAAACAAAAGGGGACAAGCCGAAGAGGAGAACGGTAAAGGAGGAAGAGAGTGAGAGAGAAAGGGGTGCAGAGAGGCCGAGACGACGACAAATCCTGCCAAACACATGAGAGATACTCGAGTTGGCCGCTTGCCAAAGCACCCGAAGCTATTCGTTCGTACCTATATGTTCGCGCGAGCTCGTCAAGACGCGAATTCCTCTTCTTATGCTTTAGCGCCAACGACCCACGGCCAGTTATCTTCTATTTTGCCGAGAATCCTACACTTAGCGTTTCAAATCTATTACTCCAACTTTGGTTGTTTAGCACCCTGTGTTTTAACTGCTTTAACTACTCGGTGCATTTCCAAGTTTTCTCTCATTGGTACGATGATACTTTGTTGTTAGAAATCTGCGAAATAAGACAGAAACACGTACGTATACTCACGTATACTCAATTCTATCGTGTACTAAGCTTTGAGAATCGACGGTTAACACGTAGCGATCGCTCTTGGAGTACTTGTTACAACGATGATTAAACTGTAGCTACGAAAGTATGAAAATGTATACTATAGACTATACGTAATATATAGAAATGCGTGAGATATCTAAAATGTGCCGTTCACTATAATATTCAGTGGCATTAAATTTCTATATAATTTCTAGTCTTTTAGCTACGTTCACGAAAGATATGAAATTGCATAAAAATCAGCAATCTAATGATGATTCTACAGATTTGGAAGTCTATGTATGTATGTTGTGTTTTAAGCGAAGAGGTACCGGACAGTCCTGTACCTCTGTCTGTAACCATACAATTCGCTTTAAGAACTAACTTTTGGAAAGTTGACACACGCGAATTAAGTTGTACTTTGCAGATCTCTAAACTGCGTCGATCACAAACTGGTTGATGGTTCTCGAATCGTAGAAGAGATAGATAAGTTTGGAAGTTTTCTAAATGTTAAAAAATGTTGTGCCTTTCGCTTTACACTCAAAGAAGTGTTTACGATAGAATGATTGATAGATCGTTCGAGCGACTAAAAATATTTATACAAAGCATTCCCCTCGGGCCTTCATTGCACAAATGGAAAGAACAAATTTCCTCGATCAATTCTTCTTTCTCTTCGTTGCTTCTTTCTATATCTGTTTTCTTGTTTCTTTCGTTTTATTCATCAACGGCTGATTGCAAACTTTCCAGAAGTCGAGCGTACGTCGATCCTATTACTTCTGCTCGAAACAAACGATTCGTACCCGTGCAAAAAATTATCAAAGGTACAGAGACGACGGGTAAGTAAAATAAGATAAGAAGTACAATAAAAGCAACCGTTTTACCTCATCTATCTCTCGGTATCTACCAAAGATGTTCGACCGTAACAGCAATCTTAATGTAATGATGACTCTTTCCTAAATATTCTCGTTTCACTGATTGTACCAGAGATACGAAGCAAAATCTAATAGTCTCGTTTTTCCAGTATCGTTCCCCACGTCTTCTATTCGTTAGAAATGTAAGGAAACTAATAGGAAATAAATTCCTCAGAGATAAATGCCAGTATTTCTTATTAAATATTTCACGTTAGATAGAATAATTGAAGATCATTTCATCTCATTATTATTTCCATAAATATTATTTAATTTCATTTCACAAATTATTACTTTTGATGTTATGTTAAATAAAATCTGTCGAAATCTGCTCGAATTGTCTCTCGCTTTTTAACATATATTTCGTGTAGAATGATTTGTTCACTTTTTCCCCACATTATTCTGATCAATTTTCTTTGATTTTTGTAAAATACGTATAATGCGTATAATATATAAAAATTATCCCAATTGTATGAATCTATCTGAAACCAGGGCGTATCACATAATTATCGCGATACGATTACTATAATATGTATTAAAATTTGATCGCGTATTGTAAATATTACAATATGACCCTCGACAAACGGTACATTTTGAAATCTGGATACGATCCTGATTATGAATTACACGATTCTCATTTTATCCTTAAATCAACGTTCATTTTAATTTATTACGATATTATATCTATTAGATTTCTTTTTTCTTTTGAATAATTAAACATATCAAGCCACACGTGCTGTATCAATAATGGTGTACTCAATTATATCGCTAGTTGTCCCATTAATTGATTTGCCAGATAACGTAAGGGGTATGTGTAACGTGGACGGTTTCGAGTGTGTTAAATATATTGTTTGAGCATATTTCAAAATGAATCTAGATTGCGAGTTATTGAGTTACCGTATTAATGCAGTGTTAATGTAGACGGCACACATAATTGCGCTTTAAACAGTAGTCTTCCATATTTAAACTAATTATGTGATTAAAACGCGCAATGTTGTAAAATATCGGCACTTTATAGTAAATAGTAATTGAAATGGAACGATAGTATTTTTGTTGATTCGAAAATGCCGACGTGATTTTACAACGATTTGAATAAAACAATCAACATTTTATTCATTCAATCAGGATGTGCGACGCGTGTGACAAAAGATGCGATCAATCTAATTAAATCCAACATGGAACAACGACAAAATAAAATCGTCGCTGTCGTGTAAAGATAGACAAACGTGAGCTAATTAATATTTGACATAATATCCCTAACAAACGGCCGATACATTGTATCGTTTGATCGATCAGCCTGGCAAAGTGAATTGATATTCAGATTATGTACAATGAAACCTGGGTAACAATGTAGCCAAAGCAAAGGTAGTTTCGATACTATCCGCTTCATGATAATAACTGTCACCATTAACTCACTGGGGCGCTATCAATATGCGCAAACAAGCTTGCGTTCGCGTCACGAGCTCACGGGTCGACGATTAATTCGTTAATTGGCGCGTGTGAAGTAGTCGCGAGGGGCGAAACGAGGAAAGGAAAAAATGAGGCAAAATTAAATGCAAGTGAGAATGGGAAACAGTGGGAGAGAAGCAACATGGAAATATGCGAGTACACTGCTGTTCAAAAGTGTCTGGACACTTGCTTATTTTTGACTAGACGTATCTTAATTACGTAACTACGGTCCACCACAGACGCACCTTGGTACGTAACTGATCAGATACTTCGAGTTCACAATGATCTGCGTGTGCATCGTATCAAGGACGTTATAAAAAAAAAAAAAAGAAAGAAAGAAAGTATAAAATACCACGAAAAACTGGTAAATCATACAAATACATTATCGAAATGATTGACCGCAATGTTGGAAGGTGGTGAAGGACTTCGAAGAGATTGGCGAGCTGACCTGAAGGAAAGCTGAAGAGAACCTGTCATTCGAGGAGTCGCCATCGGGAAAGTGAAAATTAACGATAAAAGTGCTGCTTTAAATTGCCAATCCATTAACTTGTACACTCCGATTAAATTCACGCATACCGTTACTATAGACTCGATCAAAGTGTTCGTATACTTATGGACGTTAGTGTAGGAAAAAATTGCAGTTGGTGGGCGAATACCTTCGTCATTAACGTTGGGGATAATGTTTTTTTCTCCTGGTTGGCTGCTCTGACTGGTATAATGTAACTGGATATATCACGACTGAAGGAGATGGATAGGAAGAACGGACGAAGTGGCATCAGGGATGAGAAGAAATAGAACAACAATAGACGCGAGGGCTGGTGAGGTAAACGATCGGCCAAGGTAGCGAGATGGGGTGTCTAATTACGCTCGTTTGCTACCCTTCACCCTGGGACGACTGTAAGCGAGCATCCCTTCTTTCGTTAGTTCTACCCCTTTTTCGTAAAAAAGCCCTTATTTAGTTTAACGAGAGGTAGAATACACGAGCGAGTTTGCGACTCGGCATGCCGCTTATGATGTATTTCTACCCCGCACAAAAGCCACGAAAATGGAATATTCCGTAAATCTTCTTATTCGCGTTCTCTTCTATGTCCGATCGTTTTCGACGTTCGTTATCGGATACTTATCATCGGTTATACTCTTCGACCTTTTCGCGGACGCGGTTCCTGTATCATCAATTCATGGTGGTCTCTAACGAATCAAACGGCGTTTTTACAGATAATAATAACGAATGAAGAATTCCCCTTTCACGAGGTTATCGCCAATTCATTGGAAACGGTTCTGTTAAAATGATTATGATACGTGCTTCGACGTTACCTTCGAAAGAGGTTGAAAGCGCTAGTCATTTTTAATTCCACCAGTTCTACGAACCATTCTTCGAATGTTCATATTACGATCTTGTACTCATCTTAGCAAGTAAGAGGGTTTGGAATGTTTTAAGAAAATGTTTAGCATAAAATTGAAATGAAAAATCATGCGTGAGACTTTTTGTATAATTTATTCAAACTGTGATAATATTTTTTGAGAAAATATAATTGGAACGAAACTAATCGAAAGAAACTGGCAACATACATTACATAATATTTCTCATATTTTCATTAGAATATCGATATTTCGTTTCACTAAAATATCTATAGTGTGTTAGTAGATATTTGTTAAACAATGAAGTAATTGAATTCGAACAATTTGTTATTTGTTAAGGGATCGATAGTGAAAATATTAATGGTATGCACCTTTGTCAATCGACAGTGACACACATTTTTTGTAACAGTTGGTATGTAAAACCTAATTTGAACGCGTGTAAGCTGAATTAATCTGTAGAAACAACAACGCTAACGCAACGAAGTTATGGTATTATGCTTGTTTTATACATTTCGTGGGCAACAACGTAAAATTCTCGCAACATTCCATTACATCGCGAAAGCCTACTTCGCTTTAATTCATGCAGTATGCATTAAAGGTATTTACACGCAGCGTGTTTTGAATTTAACATCATGGACTATTATTCAGTCAGACATCATTTAGTCAGATGCAAAAGTGCGAAATTTACGCACGATTAAAAATGGAAAAAAGAAATGTAATATTAAGTCGAGATAAAAGCGCTTGCTTTACTCGAGCTTACTGTAATTAAAATGTTTAATAAGAGAACACTTTTCATACTTTATGGCTGCAGTTAATATAACAAAATTTGAAATATTTTTATAATACCATATCTTCGTGGTTCTAGCTTTATACTCAGAGTTTCCAATCTGTCCAAGTTGAAAAATGACTTTCCAATATGAAACGTTTGCATGCTACGAGCACACGAGTCCGTATATATTTTTCACGGTATCGTATAATTCGTATTTTCCAAAATATCTCTCGTTTTATGTCTAATCGTTCAGTTCTAAAGCAACTTAAAAACAGTACTTTAATTTTCTACGATAAAATTTCGAGTCCTGAGACAAGTGGTTACGAAAAAGTGAATCCAGAAAATATCTGCGAAATGCAACGAAACGTTAATATCGTCGAAAACCATACGCCTAGTTTCCCAGGAATTTTTTATCACAAGTCCATCGTAACCCAGATCGAAATTTCCTTTTAGTAAATGTTCAGCATTGACTTACAGAATCGTGTCTCTTCTTGGTGCGTTCGAGCCAGCTGAATTTATTAACTAAATCAATGCGAGCAGCGCGATTGTGTTAACGAATCATATTCGCCGTTCGGAAGGTCGGAAACGCCTGTGGGAGTATCACTGCGTTAAGTCGCGGTGAAACAAAAAGCCCGAGGCGATTAAACGAGCACCGTAGAATTGCCGAGGACTAGTTTGCAAACCTGCGACTCAAATTATCGTTAATTTAAATGCTCCTACTTGCATTCGACGCGCAGTCGTGGCAAACGAAAAGCGGAAGGGATATATATATAAAGAGAGAAAGAGAGAAAGAGAGAAAGAGAGAAAGAGAGAGAGAGAGAGAGAGAGAGCACAGTTGAAGTTTAAAGGGAACACCATAAAAGCTTAGGCGAGAACTGGAACGCCGATGGAGCGCCTGAAATTTTAATATCACCTATGTGTTGAAATTGGAAATTAACGCCGTATCGAGTTAATGTCGTCGCGGTGAATCTGGCGAGGAATATCGACAATTCGATTTGAGTGTTTCGCCGGCCCGTAATTTGTCGAGCGACATTTTCGATGACACGATTACGATTGGAAAATTCATTTCCGACATTAATACGCTAATATCACGCTGTT
The DNA here is from genome assembly GCA_905333015.3 of Bombus campestris. Lineage (NCBI taxonomy): Eukaryota > Metazoa > Arthropoda > Insecta > Hymenoptera > Apidae > Bombus > Bombus campestris. The sequence continues at coordinate 11,693,014 of HG995135.1, forward strand.
AATTATGCCGCGCGATACGCCTGCTTAAGAATCAATGGAAAAAATTAAACGATTCGACGCGGAATTTGTGTAATAAACGAAGACAAGAGAGTATCTTTCTTTCTTTTTCCTAAGTAGAAATATTATAATTGGATCTGGAGAATGCAGAGAGATCGAACTTGAACGTACAATGAATTTGTATAGATATGTACATTTGGTTGAAACTTTAGTTCAATTTGAAGGAAATTTTTATAAATGGCACGAGCTCAAACTTTGTTTCCTCGCTTGTACTATGTATTTTTTCATATATATTTCATTTTAATTTCTTTCGTATATATTTTACGCTAAAGTTGTCGAGTATTTGTTTAAACAAAATTGTTCCCACTGAGCAGCGATATAAATTTTTATTTCGATTTAAATTCGTTAACGTTAAATTGAAAGTCTGTTTAATAGCTTTCAGTGTCATGTAGAAATGTTCATTTAGACACTTAATTTAAAGTAGTCGAAGCTTGGAACATTAAATGCAGCTTCAATGTATGAATATACTCTGAGCAATGTACAGCTAAGAGGCACTATAGCTATCCTAGATGACAATGTTAAGCATCCTACTTTATATACACGTTCTTAAGCTAAGTGACATATTTCCAATAAAGTCCATAGACCGACAACCTATACAAAAATCAATTTCACCTCTTAACACGATGGTAACACATCATTAAGGATATAATCAGCAAATATGTGTTTTTAAATTAATATCGAATACATAACATTATAAATACAGAGCTACTTCTGCAACTGTCTGCAAATCGTTGTATATAACAGTGTACACACGAAACTGAATTGGAATTTACAGATCAAAGACCGTACGGTATTTTCTTTTTCACGATGTTTTCAAACTTTTGACGATCAACATCGTTTTGTGAAAGTAAACAGAATTAAGAAGGCAAACTTTTAATCGCATATCACACGATACAATTGCACTGGAACCGATAGGAACAGCACGTGAAAATATTTCCTTGAAATTGATTTATTCGCGAGAAGCCATTGCGCAAGAATATTTTTTACAAAAACAATTTTCCTTTGACAATTCCTGTAAAAATTACAACGGAAAAACGCCTACGCTGACGGCTGATATTTTCTTTCCGCGTTCACCCTATTTTCCTGTACAATTTAACATCGACAAAACTATCGACAGAACTCGTTATATTCGCTACATAACAGATCGCGCGGTACGTGTGCATGTGCGGTCCGCCCTCGAGCAAAATTTTTCATTTCCCAAGGATTTTACTATCCGATATTGTTGACCACCCGTGTGCGTCCAATGCGAGTCACGACATTTTTATTCCCCTTGTGGATTGCATAGAAATCGCGCGGTATTAATTGAGACGCAAAGTCCCGACCTACGGTAATAATTCTCTTTATTTGCACGACCGAAACTCGGTTAACATTTCGACGATCGTTGCGCGGACTTCATTATTGTGCAGTTAAAAGTCGCGACAATTATTAATCCCGTCGGTGAATAGCTCGGAAGAAACGACGTACAGCGTCGGTTCCAGCGACTACACATTTGTCTTTTTCTTTATGGTATTATAAATGTGTAACCAAGAATATGACTTTTAGAATAGATGTTCTATTTGATGGCGTTCGCGTATAGAAAAAATGACGGGAGTAGTTAACGGTGAAATTCATCTTCTTCGTGAAAGAATATAACACGCAATTAAAAATACATTAACCCGGGCTATAAATGTATTTTCTCTGATAATAGTTTTCGTTGATAATAGTTAGCTCGGCTAGCGGGGAATAACGATGATATTTAACTGTGAAATCCATCTTGCTGCAATGTAACGTAATATACAACGAAGGAAATTCCATCCCCTTCTTATCGAACCTTTCTTTTATACTACCCTAGATGAACGAAGACAAAGGGTTTCCTCGCCCTAGTGAATTCTTTGAACAATTTCTGGAGTTAACTTTTGCAGGAAGTAATGCGTGCTTACCGCGAACCTCGAATTTCTATATTTGAACTACGATCTCGATTTAGCAAATAAAAAGACGTTCCATGTTTTTAACTAGCAACAAAATACGAGATATACCACACATTGCGTCGGTATATCAGATGATTGTTATCCATATGGTAAGAGATTTTTAATACGAAATTACTGAAATTCATAGCGTATCGAATTAAACTTTATTTCATTCGCAACCATAAATATACTAAATTGTCCGAAAAGTTTCTTTCGTTTTATGAGTAAATAATAGATGCACAACGTTTTTTGTTTTATATTATTTTGTCGAATTACGTACGATCCATTTTGTTCTGTTGAAATAGACACTGCGACATATCACAGACTTGGTTTCACGTTTGTATGAAGGTGCACTGTTGTAAAAAACACGTTTGCGAAAGAAAAACACTTTTCGGAAAACCTAATATAAGCTGTTTCCTACGGAAGTAATCGTCAAACTTAATTAACATTATGCAATTTAATAAATATAGGAATTTAGCGAAGATTGAAAATATAATCGGGTAGGAAACGACTGGAAGAACAGAGCAGAATTGATAATAATTCCAAAGTTATCCTTTTTGTATTTGACTTTGCTATCAGTAAGCCAGTAATTCTAAATTCGCTTCGTTCTGTTTTAGCATTTCAACCATCGAGAATTTTAATTTAATTTTACGAGGAAATCACCGGAGTATTTTAAAATAAAATAAATTATTTAATAACGGAATAAAATTCTTAATGTTCCGTAGCTCTTTTTTACACCGCTGTTATAGCGACACAACCCTCCAGGGCATAGGAGACAATGCATTCTTAACATACGACCGGATACATTATGACTACCTTTGAAAACGAACTTTTAGCCACATTCGTTAAGCCGATTTCCCAGGACGCTCTATGGAAACCGTTTGCATTATCGATAGGGCTTACCGTTGGGCCAAGTGATCGAACGGTTCGATGCTAAAGGCTACGTGGAAGTTACGAAAACGTGAGTAATCTCACGAACAACGACACGTTCCCTTCCTCTCTGTCAGTGGTATTGGACGTTTCTCTGTCCCGAAAAAAATAACCATAATTTACCAAGTACGCTGCAAGAATTCGTAGTAGACTTCTAGATAGGAATTTAAAGCAGCTGAACATTCTCTGAGACTATCCTACATACATAAATCTCGATTAATTCCCATCACTTGGAGTAATGCCATGCATATTTGGGAAATATCTAAAAGAAAGATTATTGCCGTGTCTGTGTGATCGATGGTGATACGATTGTGACTTTAACAGATCAAAATAGTTACTCTAAATTATGGTACATGAAAGAGAAATTTGATTATTTCTTACACATCTCTTACGAACATTGATCGATCCAATTGTGAGTTTTGCTACTTAGTTTGGTTTAATGTCTAGAATGCCTTAGTAACATAAAGAATGATGAAAAAAAAAAAAAAAACACCAGAAAAAGAAACAAATCAACAGAATTACCGTGATAATATTATACATATTTCTAAATATTTTATAATATTTCGAATATGTGTTCAAATAAAATGCTATATATGAGAAAATATTTCAATATTTCATGCTAAGCGTATTCAGATTTTTATATTTTACGTTCCGTTGATTATATTAAATAACTAACATTCCAAGGCTGAATCAGTGAGCTCCTCTAAAAGATGAGCCTCATTTGACCTCAAAGGTTCAAGAACGTAAATGTTACTTATTAATCCTTGGAGTGTCTCTTTAACCTTTTGCACTGGAAAAGTAGCTCTCGCCTGCCACTCAGCTTCATGGAGCAACTCGAAACGCGACTCAGAGGCAAAATTAACAGATATGTATGTCGCAACGCAGCAGATGGATTGTTTGCCTCTTTGAATCTCAGTCAAGGCTCTGTTACGGTTGATATTTTCCAGGATTGCAGATCTATCACACTTTCGTGTCACTGTGACACAGCCGTATTATCCATCTTTTTTTACTTTCATTTTCGCTTGCATTCGCTTCCACCGATCTGCTACTAATCCACAGGTCAAACTACGTGCACACAATGAAATAGTTCCGAGAATTACGTTCAATAAATTGTAACACTTCCCACAAGTCGATATTTTTTCTTCAGTTTAATACATAATATGACATTATCATATAATTATTAACGCAATATAATATTATGTCAATATTACAGATAACATTATATAATATAGTATTAATATTATAATGAATAGGATTATGTCGTGCGAGTGGAGATTGTTTGGAGCGAGAGTGTGAAAGAAGGGTGTTTAGCGCTTAAAATTTTCGCGTGAAACGGTGTGCGCGGCTATCTAAAGTTTTAAGTGGATATGCCCGAAATCTTTTCGAAATGGCTGAAAGAGATGGAGAAACAAAAAAGAAAAAATACGCGTGTGCAAGCTTAAATGCTTCTGCAGAATAGGTGCGAGGGTTAGCGAAGAGTTAGCTAGAGTCAAGAATTGAGAATAGAGGACGAAGAAAGGGATTTTTCTTTTGCAGAGAATTAGGAGGAGAAAAGCTAGAGTGGTTATTATTACTGTTATCTTATTATACGATATACTTTTCGTTATTTTACTCGATATTTTACGAATCAAAACCTATCTACGATGTTCGAAGAACGTACTATATCTCGTTTCGTTATTGAAATAAAAATTGTTTATGATATTTTCAAGAATAGGAATAAGTGGTTTCGTACGATAAAGGCAAAAAGCCTTTGCATGACATTCAGTCTATATTTTTCAGATTCGATCTGGTTAACTGAAATGTGTGCACGATGGCTTAGATTTTTTCAAATCTACTGTATATCGTTACGATGTGATATTCAGATATGGCTCCTAGAACGAGGATAGTAGAGTTGTAATACGTCGTTGAATATCGGCAACGATATTCCGACCGTACAGTTTCTTACCACTTTACATTCAAACATGCCTTTAGGATTTTGCGAAGGATACATATATTCTTTCACGCAACCAAATGTAGAACGAAAATTTGATACAGAATTTAAAGGATATAATTATGAAAGAAATAAAACTGTTTAACATACTATCTTTTCATATCATTTAATATGCCGTTACCGATATAGTAGACTTCGTCAGATCATTGCTGGGTTATTAATTCACTACCGCGTGCGCTTAAGGTCATAGAAATCTGTGCCAAAGTAATATATGTTATATCTTAGCGCACTATGCAAAAAAGGAGCCCTATATAACTATATTGTTATCATTCCTTTTTTAATATTTTTGTATTAACTTGACGTACGTGCTACATTTCAGACGTCAAGCAAATGACATTTTTGTCTATGTTCTGATTCTATAAATCCTCTCTCCTTGAACGCGTTAATGGCAAATCAGAACGTTGCGATAGGTCAGAATCGCCGCGTTCGCGGATAGAAATTCAGTATCTCCTTCACACCGGTCGTCTTATTTCACCGTGGTGGACGTACGAAAATTAGGAACATCTGTGACAAAGAAAACGGATATTCGAGGGAATGGAAAGTAGCCAAGTCTGTCGCAACGAGAGCCGGAAGATGCGAGAAATTCGGTGGCAGTGGCGGAGGAGCGCGGTATAGAGCGCACTTTTGCTCGTGCATTCATAAAGCTGGGTCATTGCCGAGCTGTCGAGTCGGTCTTTCTTGTTTCTGCAGAGCTGCGTCGAGATAAGTAGCTGCACGGTCTGCGCGCTTTGTTTGTTCAAGCTTCTCCTTTCTTTGCCATCCTCCTTTCTTCTTCCTCTTTTTCATTCTTTCTTCTTCTTTTAACTGATTCTTCTCTTTCTTCTCTCTGCCGCTTTTCCCATCTTTTTCCTCCTTCTTCTTTATGCGAGCAGCGTTGTCCCTACGAAGAGAGTCTGGATTCTCTTCACTCGCAAGACACGGTCGTTACGATGCATTAATTATTAATACAGACTTCTGGCATCTAATATCCACTTTGGCTTGCTTTTCACCTCGCAAATAGCCGATTCGTGCTGCTGCGCCCTTCGCGCCGCCGCTAGATAATACCGACAAACTTAATGACCACCATAAATCACAAATGGTTCGGCTAGCAATTGTTATTATTCTTTGCTCGCTTACAAGCTGTTACGCTCGTTAAACGTCAGATTTCATTATTTGCCTTTACATTCGCCAAATCACCACGCTCCATCCTGAATATCGATTGCACGATTAATTCGCGCGACAGACGACTTCCGATCGAATCGGCTGGATATACACCAGCTCATGAAAGTGTTCGTTTACCATAGAAAACTTTTACGTCCATTTTTAACGTGCCATTAGATTAATTAATATCGAAATTTTATTACCGCTATAATGAGTAGACCGCGGATTTTGACGCAAACTTGTACATAATGCACAGAATATAGAGAAATATACGAGATAACCAAAATAGCGTTGGTCGTAATATTTAGCTGACGAAACAAATTTCTACTTAGGTTCAATTTCGTTAAATGTACTCGTAAAATATAGCACGGAATGATTATAACTCGATAAAAGTATGAAACTCGTTCGGTTGGTAAAGAAACTACTAACGAACTGATTGCATCGCACCTTACAAGTAACAGGATATTTTCCTGAATTTGTTAACGCTAAGAAAAGAAATAACACGGTTCGTTGACATAATCCGACGTATCCCGTGCGAGTTATGCAAAATCGGGGCTGGAAGGAAGGCGGAACTATAATGCTCGACAGGTTGGCAAGCAACGCAGCGCTCGTTATCGACGTAATCGATTTCCAGCTGGATCGGCCGATCCGGGGGCTGTACGAACATTTTTTACTTATAAATGCTGGCAGTTCGTGGCGCCGAAAACGCACCTCGTTATCGTGATTTTTCGTGCATGTCGCTATTGTAAAATTACAGCCTAACTAGGTTTGCCGTTATTCGAACGCGGGGATCCAAGGGTTGCATAAACACGTCGAAATGCATCGACCTGAAATGGCCGTTGCCGTCGTTTACCGAGCCGGCCGTGAATAAAATGATTTATAAATTGACAAATAACGGTCGGTGAATACAGATGAAGAGAGAGAGAGAGAGAGTGAAAGTCAGAAAGAGAAATGGCTACGAATTTTGAGGAAAGGGACGAAAAATTCGAGGAAAAAATTGGAAAACGAAGAGAAAAATCGAGAGCAAGGGAGATCGAGGACGACCCTCTCATTTTTTTTTTACGTGACTGGTTTTTACCACCATCAGCAGCGATTGAAGTTCGGAAGGATAATTAATTCAATTAACGTGTGCGAATTCGCGCATGCATTAAATAAACCAAAATGATTTTAATTAAAATCGACGAGTAACTACAGCGACGGCTAGCGACCTGATCGTAAGTATGTGTAGATGTGACATCGTTGCGCGCGGTCCTGATATTTCTATCAAAAACCGTGACAATATACAGTTGGAGACAAAAATGAGTGGGGATAGATATCATTCAAGTTTTCTCGAATGTGGCTTGTCTGCACAAACAATGTAAATCTCAATTTCAACTATTTACTATATGATCTATGTATCATAGAAGGGTAACACTTACCGATTACGCTTATATAAAGCGTACACAATGCGATTAAATTAAATACAGACTTATAATAAAATAACTAGAGAATAAAATCGGAGGAAACTATTCAAACTCTACTAAATACGATCGAGTATCATAATATTGATACGTATAAGTGAATTATATAACATTAATACTATTTCGATTAAACTTCATTGAAACGTACTTCTATTAATTCTCCACTTATTTTTGTTCTCCAGTGTACAATTACGCGCGGCCTATAATCAAGAATAGTCGTATCGGCTGATGTTAAAAACGCACAAAACTGGGAAATTGCATACGAACAATAATAGTCGTTGCGGTATACACAAATGGCCCGCGGAGATCGTAATCGGACTGGTCCAATCATACACGGTCATCAAAAGGCACAACTCGACGACATTGTCGTTTCGAATAATTATTATGAATAGAATTTTCCGGTGGCCTGCCGCCGCCGCCGTGTTTTGTCAATCAATCCGATTTCGCGTGAAAATACTTCCGCCTCCACGGCTCAGCTATTATTCGCGTGCTCCTGACGTGTACATCGCGTTACATCGCGTTTACGTTACACGTACATGTACGTTACATGTACGCATCCTGAATTCACGGATGCGTTCCTCTGTTTCGCGAAAATTGCACGGTCTATGTCATCCACCGTTATATGCAACGTTAGGTCGATAATAACAAGACAGTATGGATTCATACGAGCAGTTTTTGGGAAATATATTGAAAGCTATAGGGAAAGTTTGCGAGTAATAGCGGCAGATAGGAAAGTATTGTGAAAAGTTACGCTTGTAGATTAATCATATATAAATGATAGATTTTTTATTAGAAAGATAAACGAAAGACACAGAATTTGTTATAGATAAATTCATACGTTACGAATAATTCTGAAAAAAAAAGTAGAACTTCAGCTAATATTTGTTTTATGTACCAAATATTACAACGGATATTGTACTTTGAATATTTTATCTGCTTTTGTGTATTCTGCGCACCATAGTATTTCAAAATTTCCAATAAATGCATAAAAATTCACAGTTTACCAATCAATAATCAAACGCATATAAATTAATCGACAATTTAATTAAAATGTATCTGCTCCAACAATAATCGTTAAACATCGCACAGATACGAGTTTGATTCACAAGATAATCTTTCGAAACCGTAAAACGTTCACATGACAAATGAAAACTGATCTAACATGTGAATAATTGTCATAACTTTCATGGACTGAAATCTATTTAATAACTAAATTTTCATAGCTAATTTGCAAATAGAGAAACCGCAATGGACGCGAATTTGATTTGAGACGGTTTGAAATGCAATTTGGCGAAGCATCGGTCACTTTGTAATGGCTTTCCCGTGCAAAAATATGGAAAGTCGCGTAGCGATAGAAATTCATGATGATCCTCGACAAAACTCGTTTGATTGGTCCGTATGAACTTTCGTCAAAATTGCATCTCCCGGTTCGATCTGATTTAACGATCGAATTCTATCAACGAACGCATGATAGAGGTAATGAAAATCTACCCGCATAGATTTCAGCACGAACGTGAATTTGATTTGAAGCTATTCAGAATAGTTTTCCTTCAAATACCTGACATTCTATGCCACTGTCGGATTCCCGAACAGAAATGTTGGAAATACGAACAAGCAAAAATTCATGAGGCTTGTCAGCAAACCATGACGTTTGTCAAACTTGTTGAGAATCGTGTTTGCTTTCATGCTGGAATTTACTGAATTTAACCGAAAAAAAGATCGGCTATCGAGAGCAATAGAATTTTGCTTTGAATTTAATATAAGCGGTTTCATCTACTGTCGAATTTAACACAAACGATAGAAAAATGTGGAATGTCCGAGAAAAAATGAGCACAGTAGATATGATTATTTTAAGAGTAATATACGTAGAGCAGAGAGCAGCGAGAGATATTAAATATTTTTATAACCGAGGAATAAAGTTCTAGTTCTACGAAAATTAAATTCTTTTCGTATCGTACAATTATTTCTCTTTTCATTCGCGCAGTAACGAGAATGTTCCATATTTCATGTTTATAACAAAAATTAATTTTCAATGAACAGTCGAATGATCTTCATCGCATGCTGCGTCGTTGAAATTGTCAAAATTCTACAAAAGACTGATCAGAATGCAGAAGCAAAATTACGAATTCGTTGGTACATAATTAGGTCTGATTTAATAATTGAATTTTGTCGAACGTAATCAGATTCGACTTCATCGGTGAGTCCTGTCTCGCGTAAATGAATTTATATCACCAGTCAAGATAGAGTAAAGTCGTAAATTAAACCATCGAGTTGCAACCTCGACTGATGTATTAGGGTGGTAGACACTCGGAAGAAATCTTCAGAGAATCATATGTTAAAAGATGTATAATCTTCCAATTAGTAAGTCAGTGGTTCCTTTAATATTTATAATATAAATTTCTAACTCAAACATCAAATCAACTACTGACTAACAAAGGGATTTCTTTCTCTCGATTTTGTTTCATAGAATGGACAAGACAGTAGGCAGTATATGACATTAATTGACTTGTGTAACGTTGAAAATCATTAACCGTTTTATATTTCTCGATCGGATTGCCTTCCACATCGTTGTCGTTTCACATTTTAAAAATAACTCCAGTTACGACGCTGAAATTCTTGTCAGGCAGAATGGCTTTTAATGCAACAGGCTAAGAATGACCTACTTTATGTCTTCAGAAAGTGGTTCGAAAGCTTAGGCATAGTTTTAAAGGATGGTTTAACATTACAACAAACCATCAGTGTCGCTTCGCGATCACAATCTCAACGTTATTATGCTAAGTACGAAGCACTCGTATTTTATAACGTTCCATTCTATCAAATGAATTTTTTATCACGATATATGTAATAATCGATGTACTAAATTCATAGCTGAGAATGTTGTAGACATCTTTTGTTGAACCTTGTCATTGATTGGTATCCACCTTCATTACTGGATGATATTGCAAAATTATTTTTATGCCAAAGGCAACATGTAATCTTCTTCTCTTACGCGACAAATACAACAGAACGTGCAATTCTTCAATTAAGTGGAGCAATAGGAGCATCGACTATCGTTGGTTGCGGTGTTCAGCACGGCTATAAGGCATGCGTGTCGTGAGTCGTGATTGCCGATTATGGTAGCGCAGTCGAATGTGTACTTACACTTGGCCGTGGCTCGATAATCGCAGTAGGAGAACGCGGTCTAGCGTGCGTCGCGTCAGCCTGATAGAAGTGGCGTGCCGCACTGATAGGATCGTTATATTGGCAACAAAGTCGAGCCACCTCGTTGCTGCTAGCTGTTAGCAATACTTCGACGCTTCAATGTATTTACACACTGCAGCCTGTCCGGTAGCCACGGATTGCTGTCGTCGACGACCAAACCTATTGTTGCTTCTATAGACTCCGTGTCAGTTTCCAAACCAGCTCTAATAACCTAACTACACTTCGCTTTGAGTTTCTCCAACGGATCTGGAAAACGCTAACTCACAGCGATACTGTTCTTACTTTCTCACAAGGAAGAGCTAGAATGGTACATTTGTTGAAAATTCTTACTTTTTTTTTTTATTAATTTTAAGACTAAATACGTAGTCTTGTCTAAAAGAAGATGATCTTGGAAAGTAAGAGAAGGGCTTCGACGAGAAAGAATCTAACGACGATTACGATATAAGGCCTGCATCGAAGAAATAAAAAAAAAAAAAAAAAGATACGTAATTCAAGGCGAAAGGCAAACTTTTGTCCATGTATATTTTATAAAGAATCGTTCAGAATTAGAAAAATTCAAAATCAAGAATGCACTATTGTAAATCTATAAAATTATTGCGAAGGAGATCACAGATTGGCCATTTTGACCATTCTGGGGATCCTAATGTGAATCGAGTAAGTTAATTTGCTGTGCATTTTATTTGAACGGTATTATGCATGATTAATGTTGGGAGAGAAAATACCAGTAGATTTCGTTTGCGTCATTTACGTGGGTAAAACAACGTTTCATCGTGACCAAATCGTATTTCGCCTGAAGATGTGACGTTTAATCGAGCACCTAGGAAAAATATTTGTCAGCCGGTGGGGAATACTACTCGCTCTACTGATTTAAGAAGGGTGGTTACGTCGGTAATAAATTCGTATAACTTTATAGCCTGCTGGCTCCTATCGTTATGTGGCATTTCTGTACAAAGAATGGAGTTTCGCCAATCTTACGTATACAGGTAAAGAATGTTTCTCACAAGATATACACATCGCTAAATGTTTCATTAGTTTTATGGTTGTTTTCTAATGCTTATCCGTACTATATTAATAATAGACATATATGGCGGCTACAAAAAGTAATCGTACATCGCTGCATTTATATTCTAGTTGATTACCATGCACGATGTCAGCTTACATACGTTCGATATTCTTAACAATTTACAAGTATGTAAAAGGAATGTATCCCCTCGTATTCACAGCTCGATGCTTTAATTCTTAATTCTTAGTTGTTAAGTCTGCTAATGGAACTCGATGCTCGCTTCAAATATTAAAATAGTTCACGAGGATGGCGGTATGGTTAGCAGTATCCGCGTTATGGTACCTCCGTGAGCAATTATTTTAGGATTACAGCCACTGCTTGCTGGTTTCATACACGGGCATGTCGTTTTCACTATGGGAAAACTTAATATTTTTAAAACGGCTGCATTCAGTCACATAGTCGCTAGTTATTTGTATCGATGCGTTAACCGTTTTCGATGAACGCTGACAACAACAATCAGTGTATCGTTCGCTCGAATAAATCCCTGATATCACTCGCGAATCACCTGTCCATTTTTATTTCTCTACAATTGGAAAACAATAAAACTTTCCTGCTACCGTTCACTTGTTTTCATCGCGAATAAAATTCTCTTTTCTCTCTTCTACAAATGAAACTCGCGTACATTTATCGCTTGGTATTCGACGCAATTATCTATCGATCTAATATTTCACTGAAATTATCTGGCCAAATATTTCAGTCGTAACCACGTACTGTAGAGATATTGGGATAACGAATGAATCAGGTATCCTTACATGTTCTTACGAGGGCATTCAGGTGTATATCTGTCGGTGACGCATCTGCAAACATCGTTTGGCACAAAAGCGTGTTTAGATCCCTGTCACAGATTGGAGGAATATTAGGTAAATTTGTATCTATCCCATTCGAGGTAGCAACGGTTCTTACACGGTATGAGTTGAAAGGTACGTGTTTCTGTGGAGCGTTATCTGATCGTCGGATAAGTTTGAATTACTGCTTTCATGGCTCGCTTTGGATCTTCTGCATTAGTTGTGAATTCATGTGTTCTACCGGCTAATGAGATTCTTGGTTCAGGTATGAAGGGAATTAATTTGCCACGAGTGACAAAATATATTGGTCTCGAACCAGTCCAGTAACATTCACTGATTCGAGAGACGTGTTTCTTTAGTTACATAACGATGAACGTTCTTCTTGTATCTCTATGATTATAATACGAGAAGGACAATATCGTGGCTAAATTCGCTTTAGAAAATAATGTGTAATAATACGTGTTCAGAAGTACATTTTATATTTTCTAAAACATTAATGCCTTTCAATTGCCATAAGTCAATCTTTTATTCGTCGATATAAAGCTGGAAATTTTGCCATGAATATACATTTGCAATCCAACGCCACTCAATGATAATCAATAATCAAGTAATAATATTAGTCAACATTAACGACAGAATCACAATTTAACAATAACTTGACAAAAAACGAAAGAATTAGATACATACTACTCTTTCTTCGAATGATTATCACTATAAACATATTTCAACCACCTATTTCAACGTCTTCAATATATCACAACAGGTATTAATAATCTACATATCGTGGTTGTATTATTTCCCATGAAATACGCGTGTTCTACACACAGTTGGTTTTAAATTATTCAAGACTAAACATAATCGAATAAGCAAGCCGCATTATTTTCCCGGCGAAGTCGCATTAAAAATTTAATAACGCTTTGCCACGACTGTTCGCTTCTCCAGGTGTTTCAGGTCGTGCTACAACAGCCTGTCTCCCCGAAATAATTAAATTCACTAGTATTTACCATTCCATTTATGCGGCCTCGTTGAACGAAATTTCACTAGGAGTTTTCCATTGCCACGAGGAAACAGAACGAGAGAAAACGTTCGACAAAAGAGACAAGGAAAGAGAACGAGAAGCATCTTACGTTCTTATCATCGCCGGAATAAATTTAAATTCCTGCAAAGAATCTTTCATTCCATGTTCGTGAACTATTTTTACGGAAAAGTACTCGCACGAACCAGGCGAAACAGTCACGAAATTACCAAGCGTTTAAGTTCGCGAGAGCACTTTCACGAATGTTGCTCGGCCTGTTCGCCATCATTGGCAAGCCGCCAGATTTTCTCTACATTAACATTTTCGTCAAAGAATGAAAAAAGACAAAGATTTTCCAGCCAGGGTCTAGTCTCGAATAAGGTATTACCACGTTGGTCGTGCTCCCCCTCACGACTTCATTCTCATAATTCTCGACCTGCTTTCGTCTCTTTTCATTCCCGATGTGCTCATCTCCGAGTATCTGTCTCTTTCTCACAAATCTGACACTGCAATCGTTTCCTAGCGGCGGGCGAACGGAATAATGAATTCGGCCGCGTACTATTAGATTACGTTACGTTGACACTTACAAACGCTGCGATGAATATGATATCTAATTTAGGGGCGTAGATATGGCTAGCGTCGAGGAAACTACTCACGATCCGCTTTAACTTGGTGTCGAGAGCCGTGGTGGTCGGACGGCCATTAAACTGAGACGGCACCGTTTCTGCCTCTCCAGGTGTACTCTAAATAATGCATACTGGCTACTGCATAATAGACGATCGTAAGATGTCCGTTACCGTGTCGCGGTTACAAATGAGCTAGTCCCTGCTGAAATTTTTCAAGCGTTCAGGATCACATCGTCAAGCGAATGCCACTGGGCGAATTCTGTATTTTCCCTCATTCGGAAATTTGAGGCATTTTCAGCCAGACTTGAAATCGTTGACTTGGCATTGTTATGATAAATCTAGTTGCGTCCCACACTGTTCAAAGTCTGAGAGGAGCGAGGTTAGTCATAACAATGGCCCACTCAACAATGTTAAATGCGACAATCCTACCTACCTATGAGAAGCTCAGGACTCTGACCAGGTTGCCTTTCATGCGTATAAAACGTACATGATAGACTTATAACTCTAACTTATATAACTCGTATACATTTTTTTATAATCACGTTAAAAAATAGATAATATTTATTTACGTTCGCATTCACATCATAAAATTGGCATTCGAAGCGATGACATTGGCTATGCCATTATCACTTATTTTGCTGCTTAAAGCTTATCGCCCTATATGATCACGGTTTTACGAGGATTCCTACAGTTAAGACCTTCGTCGGCCAAATGTTCAGCAAGCAGAATTTTCAAAACCGTTCATTTCCGTGAGAAATGACCCTCATTTTCGGCTTTAGTGAAATAAAATAGCTAAAATAAAATACCCTCAAAAACGTTACGGTGCGAATAGCTTACAAAGTCTGCCTCTTCGAAATTACTTATGCTCTTTAACATATATGGAGATATATAATAGTAAATGTGTAAAGTCCCAAGTAAATTAAGAAAAAACGGTTAATTCTTAATAAATGTTATCTTGATAGCAATAGAAACTCTTCGTTCATCTCATGCAGGAAGCTTGAAAAGAACAGAAAGTCAGCAACTAAAGATAAAAGTATGATTCAACAACGATTGTTAACGATCTCGTTATTTGGAATTTTTTAATGATTTTCCATCCATCTGTAGAGCTACACAAACAGCCTGATCCTTGCTCCCTTGGGCAAAACTCGTAGTATCATATTCATTAAAGGCACGTTCCATCTATAAGCAGGCTTAAATTCCTTTTTGAATCTTCAATAACCTTATAGACTTCATCAGTTCGATTGAAATTCTATTCGGTAAGTTTCATAAACTACTAAGTAAGAGTTAGGGTAAGTCCTGCCTCCCCTCTTAGTGGTTTATGAAACTTACCGAATAGAATTTCAATCACATTGACGAATCGACACCGAGTATCTAGTTTGGTAAATTCAGGCTCCTGATTACGCACCGTAATCCACGTAGGATAACGAAATTATATCTACAATTTATTATACCTATTTAGATTTTATTTCTTTAGCGATATTCATAAAAAATCGAAATTTTAGCAAATACCCGCAATCTCTTTCCTCGAACTCGACGATATCAACATGGCAAGTTCGTCAGCAAATTTTCGTGTTAGTGGTAGTCGGATTTTGCATCGGGTTCGTTCACAAAGTTTCATCCTTGTGCGACTCGTTGATAAGGCATCAGGTTCCTCCGCACGTGATTCTATTCCTATAGCTCCCTGATAACGCATCAAGTTCCTCGTCTTCAATATTCCCAGCGGCTGCATCATTTCCGTCAGGTTCGTCCGTGCATCTTACTAATAAATTGATAAACCATATTCCTTTAGAATATGGGATCTCTCGCCGGCCTCTCGCGCTACTCGAATCTCGTAATAACCTCCACGCCCTCCAAAGGTGAAAAGTTCCATAATCAATGCTAAAGCTTTGAAGATTAATTCCGACTTCGGTTTCTCAAAACTACGAGAAAATTAATTTCTATCTTGTCTACTTACGATATTTGTAACATTAGGTTATTTCATAAGTAATGTTGTTTATATATTCGGACGTTAATGTATCCAAAAGTTATTTGTCAAATTGCATTGCGATCATCGAAATCGTATTCTGATCATATTTATTAATTATATAATTTTGTATCAGCGTATTCTAAAATAGTTGTTTCATTTTTTATTTCATTTACACTCTCTGTATTTGATTCCCTATTAGCGATAAATGGTGGCAACAAGAGGGGCACTTATGTAAAACACCTCATTCATTGTTAAAACTGTGTTAATTGGAAGTACATACATATGCTACGTGAAATGTGAAGCTTTACGTTTGCATAAATTCTATGTATAATAAATTTATGTTACCTTCGATCGTTAATTCAAATGTTGCGGGGCATTTGTAATCAATTCGATAAAATGAAATTTTCAGCAACGTGAAATACTGATGGATTAAAGATGTCGATCACGTAGATGAGTTTATTGGTACGAACAATGTGCAAATAAAGTGTTCGATATATTTCACACATGCGTGGTCTTCGTATAAATGAATTCGGAACGAAAACAATTTGTTTGAATTAAGAGCTGTTCATCAAAAACTGACTCATCATCAAAAAGTGTGATAAAATTTTGCTTCATGAATTTTTATTTTTAGACGTCATATAAATTATTTAACTTAGATCGTTCCATTTAGTACCTAATTGGAATAGAAACGTTGAAACTGTAATTGTTTAATCTATAACTTGAAGATCTTTTCGTAGCTGAAATATTTCTATTTCAGTGGGAACAAGACTATGAAAGAAAAAAGCAAAGAGAATCGCTTCTACTAAAATTTAACGTTTGTATTTTGAAAACATAGTTAAGCCAGTAATCTTCTACCAAATAATTAAAAATTATATTTAATTATGCATTATTCTACATTATTTTTTCCAAACCATATTTATCTTCACCGAGAAAAGTTCACGATGTCACGAAATAAATTATTTATTATTAATTATTTTATTATTTTTTTATACGTTATTGATATGTAATTGATATGAATTTTTGGAATTTGCACATGCTTTGTTTAATTCACCGAATATTAATCTTTTTTATGAATTCCTTTTATTGCGAACAAAAATTTATGAATTGTATCGAAATATGACGCAAAGCAGTATATTCATAGTTGAAAGATCGTTTACCGTTTAGCCATCATCAACGATCATCGTCTATACTCCATTATTTTGCGCTTTGTTTGTCCATTTGTATGTGATTCCCTTTTGGTTACGTGACACGTGTTGTAAATGGATCAGGACTCGGATGAAATGAGACCACGGTCCGAAATCTCGATCGATAATTCGCAGCCCACGAAAGTGTAATTGAGTTTTATTGCATTTTAATCCAATAAGAGCTTGTCCACGTTACTCAAATGCGATAATCAATCCTACCGCCATGGTAAACGATATTCGACACAGATGGAAGGCAAATGCTATGTGACACAAGTCATCTTCATTAATTTGCAAACAATGATGCTAAGCGAAAAAGTGTTTTCCACATACTGTTCTCCTAAATTTACCTTCAAGATGCTTATGCGTCTTCTTACACTAAATAAACTTGTGGCTAATGAAATTGAAAAATTTACAAAAAATAGACATGGATCAATTTGGCTTTTGGGAGCCTCATTTATCGGTCTATGATCATTTTTCTATGTGTCATTTGTATTTTTATATCCGGTATCGGTGTCAAAGAAATATACTTTGAACAAGACAAGCAATTTCTACTGATACTTAAATTAATATTTAAGTTGATAGATCGGTGATCATGTTCTTTTTCAGCCCAGCTGTGTACGTACACTGATTCCAAAACATATTGGTTTTTTGTTGTAGCATTTGCGTATTAATTAATTAGATCCAATTATACCACATTTCGTATCATTTAGTACTACTAAAAATTTGATACTCCAAAAATCAAACTTATAGTACCTGATTAAAAAAGTGTTTCGTTCAACAGTTTGCAGCCATTGTAGATTAGAATATTACGTTGTTTTCAGATACTAACTGACACTGACTATTTGTTACAAAATAATGGGACAGATAATATTACAATTCCTATCTAGCGTAGGCTCTACGAAGCAGCTGTATTCGAAAGATTCTAGAGACGAAGATGACATTTCACGGGGCACGCTGACTGGAAATGCTGTGTGCGCTGTCACGCGAACGATCAACAAGTTTCCTATCGAAGTGGAATTAAAAGTAAGGTATAATAAGATTCACGGAGAGAATCGATTTCCTGGAGTAGTTTCGAGTTGGTTTTCAAGCGGTTTTCCCTGGAAATTGTTTGGGATAAGTAGGGAACGATTTTCTTAGCCAGCGTATAACGAAGTTACCTTCGAAGGCATCGACGATTCGTTAAAAATCGCTAGTCGACTCGTCGACAAATGATAAAATTGCTAATTAATGTTATCGGGTTAGATCGATGGCGGAAAAACATTATGGTAATAATGAAATAAAATATGACTCCGAAGTAAAAATAATCCAGACAGCGCTGTGTCTGTAACTTTCCCGCTTTATGTTTCGCCGATCAAAGCGGGATATTTCTATAAATATTTACGGAGTGCAGCTTTTGAAAGTAATACGTGTAAGGTAGAAGATATAGACGTGTGTTAAACTTATTATATAATGTAACATCTTGTAAAACGAGAAAGAACAAACGCTCGATGTTTTGAGCACTCAATTTTAATAAATAGAGACTAGAATACCGATTAAAATGCATTATACGAGTTCAATAAAATATGTATAGTTAATCGAAGTTACGAAATAATTATTCTTCTAATTCTAACCACTTCATAATAGCGTACACGATTAATCAATATCAATTGTAACACAAAGATTTAAGTATATGTCTGAAAACCACGTCCAGCGTGGCGCGCTGTCGTTTCGTCATTTCGCTTCTTAACTTACTTTTCCAATTACCTTCGACTGCATTTTCATTTCGAATGTGTCGGACCATTTTCGTCAAGTTACACAGGCCCTCGGTGTTCGTTCTGTCCGCATGAATACACTTGCGGCCATATACATATATACACACGAGGAACCGTACGCTCGTTTGCTCGTCCGTTCGTTCAGAGAAACTTCTTCGAACTCCTTCATATCTTTTTCCCTGGTAAGCTGATGATCTTCTTCAGGTTGGGACTTCAAGTCCGGTAGTTCTCGGAGGATGTATTCGAAGTCTTCAGCAGGGAAATACGATACAACAACAAATGTAACGAAGTATAATTCCCCGGTATACATGTATATACTGTACAGGGCGTTTTATAAATGCATGCCCATACATCGGCGAGTGTGTCTACACACTGAAGTAAGTAAAATGTATCGTATGAACAATTTACAGGTCAATATGGTTAAATTCATTCGTTTAAACTTTCACGACGGTTGATGGATATCACGTGTTTTCATTTTTCAGGACCAATCGCGTTATACGTTGAACGTTACAACTCGCTTCTTCAGAGCAAACCCGAAACAGTTTCATGTTCTGCAGAAGCGAATTATAACGTTCACGAAACATTGGCGCAAAAGTGTGACGCGTAATATGATTGATCATGAAAAACTGAAGGTGCGAAATATTTTCCTTCGTCGTCTATAATTCGAAAAGTATGAAACGTAGAACGCATGTACGTACGACATTTTTTACTTGTCTTAGTGGGTTGATCTATCCCCTGAACCCGCATTTCCGAGTCACCCTGTAGATACCGCGCATGGCCTGGCGCACAATAGCAGATCAATGTTCCAAAGACCGGCGGATATAGTTTCAAAGAGTAATATAATTAGCAGAAGCGTACTCGAGCAAGCAAATACATCGGCCTGAGGAGTTTCTAGAGGATCCTATCGCTCTCCGCCACTGTGGACGTGATCTTTATGCTCCTCCATCGGTAACGAGGTTATTCAGCAACGGCGCCGGATCCATTGTTTATGTTCGTCGGGGCTCGTACAAATTTTCCTCCGGTCGCGGTAGAAACAAGCGCGGAACCGACGAGCGAATGGGACAATCGCTGGGATAACGCTTCGTTTCTATGCTCGTGCCGACCCGGCCCTACATAAAGGAACAATTTGTGTGACGTTTATACGCGCATCCTCCAACCAGGTGAGCGGAAAACGGATTTTGGAAAGAGACGGAACGACTGTTTCTCTCACCTAATATTCTTGTAGATTCAAGCGTGCTTCAATTAGCCCCGCGCGTTCGCGTACCATCAAGGATTAGTTATTGTGAACCAACCAACCTCTGTCCCGTCTGCCGCCTTCGAAAGGAGCTAAACAACTTGATTTACAAGTTTCGTTCCTCGCGAAGGGTAGTTAAGAACGCTGTTACGACGGAGTTATTAGCGCCGCACAGGATTTTACCTTGCACTGTGTCTTGTTTCTATGTTATATCACGTTTGAGACTTTATTTCCTCGTTGAATTCGATTCACGTCTTGAACACATTCGTTTCTTGGTAGCTGACATATTTTGCATTTTACATGTTTAACTTCCAATAGATACGTATGTAGTTATAAATGTCTGGCACAATTGAGATTAGACTTACATGGGATTATTTAATTTATAATTTATTTATTTACAGCTTCTTTCAGTAGGTATACGTTTTATGTCATAACTCAATGTTTATGGATCAAATTATGGTTTATGGATGGAGTTAAGTTACGGTTGTGTGTTCTTTTTACACGGTATACAGTTTTTGTCTGAATGTCGGGAAATGGCACTTTAGGAGGAAAAGTTCATCTATATCGCTCAACGAAGTATCTAGATTGTCCTATCTAGAATTTCTCTTAAAAGAGGTCAGCGAACCATTACACCCGTAAATTTGGCAGTCAATCTTAATTTTCAAAAGAATGGCTCATAATACAGTATGTAAACTATCTAAATGAAAAAATTGCATTAGTTTTATTATTCACTTTCATTCTTCGTAAATGTTTCCACTACTCAATTACATTTATCTACTTTCAAAAATATTTTACAGAAATATATGTAAATATATTTTAATGTTAAAAAAGGAAGGATAATATAGAGTTATCGACCAACTAACATGTGGAGAAACACTAAATGGGAGTGACTTGTCGGTGTACAACATAAAATTAGAATATGAAATTCTAGCAATCTCTTTATGGATTAAATGTTGGCACGAGGGAAATCCAGGCTACAGCATAATAAAGTATAATAAAATTAGAGCTGGTTGCGGAACAAAGGTGAAATATGAAATGATGATGCATGAACATGTCGCATAAAAATAAAGAAGTTAGCCGCGTATCGCAATATTGCATAATTCTTTGTTCCATACAAAAAGAATTCACTATTCTTCATGTGACGGTGAAATACATTTAAATTTGAAAAGCTGTTGCGTAAAAATGTTCGATAATTGTCAGAGAAATGTTCGTGAATATCAAATATAAATCGAAATTTACTTTATGAAATAAAATGTAATTATTAAATATCACAAAAAGTGAAATAAAAGCTTGATAAAATTGAATACCACAGGCTGCAAAAACATATTGCAAAAATTATAAAAGAGAAAAGTAAACTAGATTAGTTTTCTTCAAAAATTCTAAAATTTTCTTTGCTTATATTGTGTCAGTTTACTAATTTTTGATCAGTGATCGCATCAAACTTTTAACTAAAATGCATTTTAAAATATTCGGATTTATCAACGGTAAGGATGATATTAACAGTTTCGAAAGAGATTCAGCCTGATAAATACCCTTATATTTGCATTATAATGGCCTTCGTAAATATCGCAAGTACCCTTTTGTTTGACTGAGTGTAATTTATGTAATTTCATTCGTAAATAGGAATTATCGAGCTGAAATGGTAACGATCGTTTGAAAATTTACATGGGTAAACTGTTCTGGTATAGGAGCACACAATAAAAATAAATTGTTGAAGATAATAATTGGAAAATATATCTGGTAGCGAGGAACATAGACAGAAAGAGAGAGAGAGAGAGAGAGAGAGAGAGAGAGGGAAACGCACGCATCAAAGAGACAATATTCGAAATTATGAAGCGTAGAGACTGTTTGGGTCGGTAGTCACGTAAAATGATAGAGATCGCTTCAAAACATTGTTATTAAATTTACTATTGAGAGGAATGCAATTCTCGTAACTGTAATGCAATCAGTGTTTCACGTGATGCGACAGAACGTGCTTTTTGCATTGTTCACAGTTCAACCCCAAAAGTCAAAATTTCGTTACATTACCGGTAATGTTGGGCGACCAATAAGTGGCATCATGTGTGATGTGCTTTGGTTAAAAGAGATTAACGTGCGAAAATAGCTTTCCGAGATAAACGTGTTGAAAGTACTACTTTATTGTCAAAATTTATCATTAAAATTTATTATTAACCTTTTCACTCGGGTGTTGGCTCTAGGGAACACAAAGAGATTACTGGTGATTATGTATCATGAAGTTACGCAAGCTCCAAATTGTTTAAAAATATATTCCTTGAAGTTTCGCCTTTATATTGTACTAAAAAACAAATACGAAAATTAAAAATACGCCGAATTCAAAGTATTAATTTATTATTAAAACTACTTTCAAATAATTTGTAATTTTTGTTAGTTATTTATTAATTGTGCAACCAATGATTACTACTGTAGGAAATTGGAATTGTCTTATTGAAGAAAAAAGTAGATATACTTTCACCTATAAAAAAAGATGAAAATGTCACAATCGATTTTTTTTCGCATTTTAATCTCTCGTTACTAGATCGCGTCACTCACAGTGACTCACAAAAATATTCCTAGCACTCTTAGAAATTCCTAAAATTATAATATATTCATTAAAAAATTCCATGGTAAGTGTTGGAATATGGACTTTCATTAGCATTTGTATGTAGGGCGGATCTACTTGGATTAAAGTTTGTGGTCTGGTCAACCACGTGCGTAACATTCGCTAGCGTCTACAATTCCATTGTTCATTCTATTAGAATATCAGAGGAGCCACGTACACTCCAAGTTAACGTCACTTTGCTTAGAACAGGCAATATGGTAAGCCGGTAAGAACAAACCGGGACTAGCAGTCATCTTTATAATGCATGGAACGCAGACGTAACACCTCTTAGTTATGTATGATTGAACATTTGCTTAACAAATACTACAACATTACTATGGGTCCGCTTAAGAGTAGATCCGATTCACGGCAGACTGTAATTTTATATACATAGTAATTCTGGGATCTAAGCGAGAAACGTGAAAGCCAATTATACTGGTTAAGTCCGACTATATATTTTTGGACGTTTGGAATTTGGTATATACAACTCCGGATGCTACTCATGAAATACGAACTTGATGGAAAGAGGATAACTGTGGCCTCTATAGTGACGGTCAAAAGAAAGATTAAAGTGTAAATGGGAAAAACGCTATAATTTTATAAAACTGAATTATATAGTTACAAAGGAAATGAATGTACAATATAACTGTATGTCTTATATTTTTGTGCGTGTTTAACACAAATTTTACGTATACTCTCATGTACACCAGTATAAATTTTGAACTTTCTACTGTTTGTCACTCTACTTACAGTATGTTAGAGTAATTGGACTTTTTCTACATTATGAAGTTTAAGAAAAAATTAAGTAATATAAATATAGACTATAATATAATATAAATAGGAATATCGATTTATAATCAGTCGCGTTGGCCATCAAACAACAATTTCGTATATGCTTCGAGACTCATACGTAAAACATTACGATGCGGTTATAAAATATTACGAAATGGGTACAAAAGTGCAGTTGGGACCAGAACAGGAATCGTACGTAAGTCTACTTCCCTTGATATTCTTATCTTTTTCGGTGACCATTCTGCTGTGATTTATTCGTTTTCCAGGAATTTATTCACGCATGCACATGACACGACAAGAGTGAGGGACCTGTTGCGACCGGCTTGCGGTCGAATTGCAAAAAGATTGAATGCGCCACGTAATATGCTGCAACGCTCCGTAACATTGTATAAACCGACGTAATTTAACCGCTTTCGTTGGTCGAAATTAAAATTGGATTGTTCGTATTTTGTCGCGGTGTCTACGAATCTACAATATTTCTGTTATATTATGAATCATAACTTATGGTCTTTCATTTTCGAGAATAAATATAGGAATTGATATATTTCCTTACCTTAAATACAGACATAGTGAAGTTTGCAATTATCATAATTATATTGGTCAAGTTTGTATAACATTTTGTATAATATAGTTTGTATAATATATTTATAAAAATTATCTGTACTGAATATTCGGATGATTTCCTAAAGTCGCTGTATTTTGACATAATTTTCATTTATACAATGAGTCATAGCCAAAATTGTATACAATATACAAAAGTATGTTTCATGTAATAAAAGACTCCGAGATGATATGGGTAGGCACATGTTGTAAATGTATCTATATTTACTGGCGTAGTAATATCAAAAGAAGTGAACTTTTTTAAATATGAAAAATAAAGTTACCGTAATTCGGTTTGGAAAACATATCACAGCTAAGATCGTATAGGTAAATAAAATTGTATTATTGTTTAGATTGAGAATTAATACTTTGATTTTGGTTGTAACTCACTGTATATTATATGACAAGAACACGTACACTGTATGTACAGATTAATATTATGGAAAAAGTACCTGATATTTCATGTTACTCGCAATTAAATATGAATCCACACTCAGTAATCAGCTCGTACAACAGCACACAGCACACGTACACACGCATCTACACGCAGAATTTTGAGAAAACACAATAAATTTTATATTCAATCGCGAGAAAATTGTATGTCTCAAGAATAACGTCGCCATCTTGAAAGTGACAGCGTCTGACGTGATTTGGCATATCTAATTACAGTGTCGCTACTAGCGGCGGGTGCATTTGAATTCAAATTTCAATGTGATTCAAAGTTTGTAAGTACTGTAATCATTATTTCATAGACTAATTATTTACTGTATAACGCCATTGTATTTGTTGTAGTATTTACATACTAATTAACGAGATTCAGGTATATTAAATTTTGTTATTCAGTAGTAGTCGATGGAACGGTAAATATTAATTAAAAAAGAATGACTATTATTAGTTGTGCACAATACTGTTAATTGTTTTAATATTTAAATACAGATCCTACATGTAGTTTGAATATTAAAAATCCTCATTTGAGTTTTCTGTATGTTTAAAACAATGTAAGAACGATCCTGCCTGAGATGTTTTGTATTTCACGAGATATTTTGTGTTACAAGCCCCGAAGGCTCTTTCCAAAAATGATGAACTTGCAGCACTTGTCGACTCAAGCGCCGCACCACCAGCCTGCTATCAATAATAAAATAACCGCTTGCGCGACTAATAATGTACGAAACAATCACGGAACGTGTATAAAGTTAGATTATCTTCGGGGTTAACGAAGTTTCACGCCTCGCTTCGTAACCGACGTAATTATCAGCGGGTCACGGATAGATACGCTCATTGAATATGCACCGAGCTATGGATATTGTTTTTCCATGTTTTGTAGATACGCTTAGGTGATTTAAATAAATTTACTATTTCGAACAGTATTGAAGTTTCGTAGGTTTCAGAGAAATTGACGATTTATTAATCGAGGAAGCTTAATGAGTCGTTATAACACCGACATTGCGTAATTTCTTTTAAATGGGTTTGAAGCCCTGGGAAATTCAATTTTCCAAAATTAAAATTTCGTACAATAATTGATTAGTAAATGATTATAATAAATCATTGATAAAATAATTGGAACTGAAACATATAACATTAGTTTATTGGCACTTGATTTATGAGTGCGATCTATAAATTGTAATTTAAGGGGAACAATAACATTTAAATGAGCGTTTAACTTAACTTCATTAACATTTAAATTAAGCCCAGAGCGCAAACACACATAATTTTTCCAACTAACGAGACTTTCATTTTATCAAATTTAATTTATGTTTATATAGAATTTAATCTATTCGTTGAACCATTACTTCCGCTGAACAAAATGTTTTTCCTTTAAAGCTCTCCTTTATTCTTCCTTCTATAATTACCGTAAGAGCACAGTCTTTACGGAACTTCTATCCAAGGCCATAGTCTACAATGAAGAAACTTACGTTTATCTTTTGATCCAATGTACGATCTAAAAAAGTACCCTCTATGCTTTCATAGTATAGGATATGCTGACATCTAGAGCAGCTTACAAGCATTTTCAGTGCAGGAACTTCAATTTTGTCGTCCTTTGAACCATGGGAAACATTTACAAACTTTAGTCAAAGACTCGTTCAGATTAGACAAGTTATTTGAATATCTTTATTTCAGTAACTTAACAATTAAGTAACAATAAGAAACAATAATAATTTTCGACTTCTAATTTAATATTCTTTGAATAGCCAACCAGGAGCTGGCTTTAATGAATTTGGAGGGTGGAAAGCGGACTGAGATGATTGATTAGCCTAATTTTAAACTAGCCCTCTAGAAAAGTAGCGGACAGCGAGAACGTGGTAGTATGCAGATAGGTGAGTGCCAACGTTGAGTACCAAAAAAAGGAAACGACCCTGAATTTCGTACAAGTTGGTTGTAATTAGGGTGCGTGGTGCTTCATTGTACAGAAAATTAAGACGATCGCGCTATAGCCATGTTTTAATGACAACCGTATGAGACCTTCTTGTTAATTAATTAAAAATTAAATGCCTATGGCCCGAACCATCAATAAATTAATTTGTTTCATCTGAGGATTATCGAATACTGTTTGCAAATTTTAGAAATATAAAGAATTATAAATCTTCACAGAAATGTAGAAATAAAATAAGAATATTCTTATTTTAAATAAAATTCACCTCATTTCTAATAGCACAAGTTTTAGCCCTTTAATACATTTGTAATTCATATAACTTAATATTTTTCCAATTTAATTATCAAATTATTGAAATAAGTCTGTCATAAACTTGTATTTCTGAGAAACAAATGTGTTGGTTGAATTCAATTGTACGGTGTCTTTCTATGTTTATAATTATATGAGGAATAAAACAAAGAGCTAATATATGTTTTATGGTTAGAAACATGTATTCATATTTTGTTTTCAGAACGAAAATTTTGCAATTTTCCTGTTTTCGTGCTATTTTCGTGGAAAATCATTTCCACATGAAATACAAGAAAAGCTTTGATAACAAACGCTTGAATAGCTGAATTTAAACTGTCGCATGCATTCGCACGATCACGCTTTTTTACCCTGTACGCTGCATATGACACAATAAAACTTCAGTCTTCGTGAACTTGAAGCTATCTACATACAAGTAGAACTATTCCACATTCTATATACAATAAAAATAAAATCGCAAATTAAGTTACGATATTATAAATTAAATGTAATTAAAGTAGGTTGAAGTCTGTACTCTCAAGTAGTTGAAATTTTAAAATATGTCTGCGCTAGCAAAAGTTTTCGGTGTAGTTTAGATTGTGCGTCACTCAAGTTCCTTTCGCAAAATATTTCACTGCTTCACTGTGAAACACGCCTAAATTTGTAAACTGTGAAGATTTAATATTTTGGAATCCACAATATGGAAGGTGTATATTAATCAACAGTAAAATAATTAGATATATTCAGATGAAATTCTTTTAAATATTGCAACATATGTTATTGCAGCACAACATCATTTTAGTCTACATTGAAAGGAGCAATAATATGTACCCCTACGTAAATATTATACATTACTGTTTAAAGGTAATGATTGAAAAAGTAGAAGGCAAACAAAAGCGACAAGCAGAATATCTTGGAATTGGTTCTAGTGGCGATAATTGATTTCTACGGGGACGAAGATGAAATCGAGGAGAAAAGATGGTGATTCCATTACATTGGGACGATAGTTCGTTGTCGCTGTGGTTTTCGACTTGAAGTGGAAGGAAATTGAAAGGAAGAGAAACCCAGTATAAAGTATGCATTACGTAGGTAGCAATGGGGTAAATCGAATTGCACTTATCGACTTAAACCGGTGATCGAATGCCCAAGGGGTTGCGTGACTTCACCTTTGCCTTCCAAAGCGATTCTGGCACACACCTAACTATCTACCTTGCGGAGATACTTCGCAGATTAATGTCAGCTATGCGAGACGACTGCGTGTACGCTGCGATAAATGTGCAAGTACGCGTGATATCCAACAAAACGTTTCTATCTTCAACTTTGTTCGGAATACTTGGCATCCCTTGATTGCTCGAGCACGAGCTCCACCAGATCTAGAACCGAGAAGTTTAACGTCCGATGCATCCAGACGATCGTTGCTACCCGCATTGGCGTTGTTTATTGGCTTAAAACGGAGTTACGAACCGAAGATGCCGATAACGAGCATTCAGGCTCCTAAGAAGTTCCCTTTTAATTTCGAGTTTTGAGTTTACTCCGCTAATTCCTCCCCGAGGATCGAGACAAATAACGCGTGGAGATAGAATAATCTGTTGTAAGGACTTATGAAAAGAATTACGTTTGAATTGTGGAGATGCGTGGAAAGAGTATTATTTGAGAGGAACGATGTATGTATTTCAATCGATGAGATTATAAAAGTATAAAACTGTGCAATTTTACATGCCAGCCATATTCATTTTATCATATAATATACGAATGATACAGTATAATTTTGATATTGTTCGTTTTGCTGGATTTTTGGTATTTCAATTGCGAGTTTCGAGCAAAACTTTCAAGCATATTTGGAATAAATTTTCATATGTGTAGAACGAATTATTTATTAAAATATTTCAAAATACACTGTGAATTTAAATAATATAAATTGTAGTCATATCACATAAATCATAGTTATTTTACAAGTGTCTACAACATACACTTATAAACGCATCTGAAACATACTTTGCATTGTCAACGCCATTCCGGTGCTCTGCACTCTGATAATATATTTGCTTTTCCTTCCACACCGAATCTCTGCAAAATGTTTCACGCGCTCTTTGCTTATCGTCATACACATCATCCGTTTCACGTACACTCTGCTCCTACGTAGCATGCATTTTTTCTTTCACACTCTCGCCACACATCCGTTACTCTACAGTGCTTTTCAGCATTCGCTTACATCTTCATTCTCATTTGCAACACCTACGAATTACAACATGAATAATACAAACCAGGTATATATCTCGATTTTATTAACTTCGAAATGTCAAAATGATTGAAATTGGTGAATCAAACGTATATCAGACGAAAAGATTTCAGGTTTCATTGAATGTACATCTCACTCCTTTCTTTTCTCTTTTCCTTTCGTTGTGATCAAATATCACAAATTCTTGTTGATATGTGATACTTTTGTATGTTTTTAATATGTATAAGAATTTTTTATTACGTTTTTTTAAAGATAATGACTCATCAATCACTTTGTGACAATTTATTTATTTTTTTTTTTTTGCATCAGATTTATTATTGCAGTTCTTTTTGTCTTTTCTTTTATTAAGAAACTAAAGTGATCTCTGTCCAAACATTATTGTGTAAGAACCACATTACCTCTTCTACAAGGCTAAATATGCAATGTCCTTACATTTTTTATAAATGATAAGTATGTATCTTGTATAGTAAGTACTAGGTTAATAGTACGATCGAGAACCAACAACTTCACTTTGTTCAAATTTGTAAATCTTCAATAATGCTGTTTATTCGATAAATTCAATAAATTCAATAAATCAATTGTGAGAACAGAACTAGAAGCTACAAAAAGAGATCTAGAAGAAAAGTAAAGAAAAACAATCGGAATAAGAAGTAAGGCAAGGATCACGTTGGTGGAATGAGTATGTTTGAAAGGTTGAACGTGTTAGTCCATAAAATTATTTATCGATAGTAGAAATTGAGAATAAATACAGAATTGGCAAAGATAAAATTCGTAACTTTGACTTCAATCCACTGGTTGCATAATATTTTATAACACGAATAATTTTCTAATTTCGAGACAGACGAGAAGACAATAGTTTATGTTCCCTAGGTCGGTTAAATCTACTTACAATTTAATGTAATTAGAATCTAACTAGGCATACCTATCTTGATACAGTGAGAACCAACAAGGTCTTGTCAATTACATAGCTACCGCCAAGCAACACTCCGATTACCAAATCAACGTGGATTCATCTCATTCAATTGAGGTAGAGATAATAATTAGATTGCCCATACTTGGTTGGTACTGTAAGTTAAAGGCAAGTAAGTTTACGATGCCAACAGTCAACATGTTAAAAATATTATTTCTATGGAAATTCCTACGCATGCATCTATGTTGTAATAAAATCGTCAAAATTATTTATATATAATTATATATACGTGTCTTAATATGTATGTCATCTGAAGAATTTTACAGTATTTAGAATAACAATAGTAATCAGAACTAAATATAACATAATTGAGAATATTTTATACAATTATATACTTTTTAATATATATACAAGTTTATACAAATGCAGTGTAATATTTAATAAGTTGTCAGAAACTCTTAATAATCGCTTCTTGCTAGATATGATGTACAGCCTGTATGAATGAAACCAGCCTAACTTGTTGTTAATTACTAATTACATAATCCTATCGCTGACTCGTATTGCTTTCTCTGAAATGTGCTTCAGATGACACCCTTGAGTGGTAAACTATAAGACTATGTTGATAATTGCCAGACTATTATATAAATTAATCAGAAGCTCAATCGACGTCCCACAAAAGGCATTCAGATGAAATTAATTAAAAAACATTATTGTAACATTTTTTTTTACATATGTCTCCTCATTTTATTAGGGAAATTTTGAAAATAAATATTAGGCGAAAAATTCGTAGTTTCTTCTTGTTGCTCTACCCTATAGCAATTAATATGTCATAAATCCAAAAATTCGTCGTCGTATAGTTGGAATCGATTGACACTAATCTAGATATTGTTAATGCTTTAAAAATTTCCAAATTGCTCATTAGTGAATTTTTATATATTTACGTGAAGTTTGAGATTAGTTTCCTGTAGAGTGAGAAGCTTTCATTGTTTTTTCTTCTTTTTTTTATCGAATTTGAAATTCGAGAGGAGCGCGGTACTCCCAAAGAGGATTAATTTTGCGAACGTTATTTCAAAAAGAAAGTTAAGGGAAACTTCTTATACGAACTAAGTCACAACTCCTAACGTGAAACAACAAAGAGCAGGTAAAGCGTCTTAAAAGAAACAGATGAAGCGAACAGTCCCTGATTATCAGGAAACATGTATTATAAATTACGTAAGCCTGTAATAAACATCCAAATACGTTAACAAGTTTATGAAAATAATTTATTATTTATACCTTGATGGACTAACTTTATCTTATTAAAAATTCCTGAGACTCTAATAAAATTCGATGATGATAAATTATTATCAGCAGAGATTGATAAATTATTCTTTCTGTCACGATTAATCATCTGCTTTTCTTTTCTACGTAAGAAATGCATTTACGTTAATATCTAACTCTTTAATTAATATGAAATAGAATAATTACTTACTGTATACTTTGTGAAATTTTTGCCTAACATAATTATATAATAATTTATTTCTAACATAAATCATCTTTTATCTTCGTGTGTACAAGTAACATGTTACGTATATGTTATACATATTGTATAACATTTAACAATTTCAAATGGATTATAGAAATTTTATAATTGAGAGCGTTTTGACCTACAAAATAAAACGATGAATTTTTAAATATTTTTTAATATTAGCTACGTGTGAATTGATAATTGTAACGGCTCGTAAGGAACCTTGTTCTTTTTATACTTTGAAATGAACCAAAATGTCATAAGAATTTAACTATTTGACGAAACAGTACTAAAATACATTGGGTATCCATGTAGATACATATCTTCCATAAACTTAAGGCACTTTTTCACTCAATTGATGTTTGACAAATAAGTACACGCACGTTACAGTTACATCATATATTATACAAAACACAAAAAGTAACTTGATCCAATAAATTCAAAAAAGACCTACTCGCCTTTTTTATTCCACGGTAATAAAAAAAAAGTTGTTAACTGCAACATTAATTTCACTATTATTTTAATCTTATCGATATTCCTTCACTTGTTGTTAATTATATTTTCCATTGAGTGTATAAAGTTTGAATAATTTACAGCATTCAGATAATGCAAGTTGGCCAAGTGAAACACCTGGTTTATATTCGTTCGGAAAAGCCGGGCTCACGGGCCGCCCTCGGCGCTGTATTCCATCGACTAGATTTTAACCTATCTAGTTTACAGTTCTATAGGAGGAACGTATTGGTTCTACGTGAACTGGCGGCTCTAGGAGTGTTCTGCATTATTTATGTCCCGATGGTACATGCTCAGGAGCCGCATCCACAGCCAGCCTCACGTGGCTTACACAGATCACGTTAATGCTTCTGGAGGTATTGTCGTATTTTATGGAGACCTGCGACTCGACTTTTCTTCATTGAGGAAGCCACACAGCGTCATGGCTTCTACTGATAAACGGCGCCCACGATATCTTCACGATTTTGTTGCAAACGCCGCAAGTCCCCTTCCTCAAATTTCTTTCTCTCTCTAAAACCGTGATTGGAGGTTTAGATGATCAGAAACTAGCTAACGGGATCTTAAGCCTGACATTCGTCACTATACACAGGCAAAAGGATGATTGATAATATCGCTACTGTAACATTTTTATATTTTAGACATTTCGTTTCGACAATTGATTGCGGCTTTATTATGAATTTTCTATACTATAGTGTGTTATAACGTGTTACCAAACAGTATATTAAGTAGAGCGTCTATGTACGTGTATTATTATACATGTGTCCTTTCTTTTTTCATTTCAAAGTGAGCCTGATTCTTATCAATTTCTTTCCACTCTAATCTTAAGAGCCTTAAACGTCTTGTATATTTAACCCTAACGATAATCCAAATACTTGTTCGACAATCGCTGTACATATATTTGCATAGTTTTATTAATATCCCGTTTTAATGCATCGAGTATCGAAAATTACGTTTCAGTTTCAACACGACATTTATATATTTGTATGAATATAATATCGTGCTATCAATAAATTGACCGTAGAATATTAAATTGACATATGATGAGACGAAACGAAAACGTTTACACGATATGTAGCACATCCAGGATCGGTTTTATCAGTTACAATTCCGATCATACAAGGCTCGGACAACGACGACCTCTAGCCAAATGAGAACGTTCATTGAACATTCGTTGTTCTTCGTAAGTATCGCTGTTGGCATTTCAAGTCCTCTTGATTCTTCATTAAATCATTAGGTCACCAAATATCGCATTCCGTCAAGCACCGCTTTAGGGCGATTGCTTCCCGAAATGTGTGTACCGATTTAAATTGCTGCACGAAAGCAGACCGATAATTAAAACGAAAATCTTTTTGAACTGGAATGTTAACTTCCCGTAGAGTTAATTGGATGGGCTCGTTGAATCGTTTGAGAAAGAAGCGGCGCGATAGAGGATCGTGGGAACGATGAGTATATTCAAAGCGCAGAAACACTTCCGACAAAATTTCCATGCATTTGCCTGTCATAATATTTGATCTGCCGGTTCAATCTCTCGCTACGACTGCGGTGCTTCAACGTGGATGAATGTGCTCTGTGCACGAGGATAAAAAGCCAATAATGCATGCGGTAACGGTGACACACAATGAAGAGGAGAAACGAGGTTGGTTCGCTCGAAGCTTTCCGACCGCGTTCTTCCATCATCTTCGCTGTGGAATGAGAAAGGAGATAGATGAGAGAGAATGTAGGAATTTCATCGAGGGAAATAATTGGTCAGGCTTATTTTTCATAAGTAACACTATCGCTTGTTATGGTCGTGTGTCCGTTCGTCCGCTCGACACTTTGGTCTTTCATTTGAAATCAACAAGCGACATGTCGGCATAGTTTTTCACATACACGCGTTTATTACAAACGCCGATAATTCGAACGATTTCGCGGAACGCCGTGGTCGTTTCCTCTGAGTTTGACGAACCAACGCGGTTCGCCACCGCTTTTTCACATTGTTATCGGGCTCTGTCGTTTGGATTCGCGCCACGGTCCGTTCGATCCCATTCTCCCTTGCCACCAGCGTGACCAAAAATTCGTGGTCTGTACGAGTATGTCTCCAACGCGACGAATGCCGGTGGATACGATTGCAGCGGTTCGTTTTGACCAACGTTTAAATTTTCTCCATCGGTCGACCATGGCCGCAGCCGGTTAGTAATGAATAACGATCAGAAAAACTTTCAAACGCGGTACTTCTGTCGTTTATGAAATATCGCACTGGGAACGCAACACGCTGGATCTAGAAACGTTGCGAAGAAGAATTTTTAGATATTTCCCAATTTCTTTTCAGCGTGTTGATTGAAACTTTATTTTCAACGTTTAGTATCGATATTTCTTGGAAATTAATTATTAAATACATATGCAAATATAGAATACTTAGGGGCCATGCAAGTAAAAAGTAGGATAAATCTAGCAATTTTTTTCGTCTACAGGTATTTGATAAAGGATCAAGATTTTTATAAGATCGTCATATCGTGGATAATTTATTTTTGTTTAAGTACGCACAAAATTTTTTTATTTTCTACGTTCCACTCACATTTGCCGCTGAGTGCAAGCGAACAAGGTTCTGCTAGATATAGAGTCGGATAATTCTGTGCCATTCCACCATTTCGTAATCTTATATAATAAAAGAAAAAAAAAAAAAATATGAACACAGGATTGAAATGCTGCTTAAGGTTCCCTATAAAAATCTTGATCCTTTATAAAATACTTGTAGGCAAAAAATATTGCTAAATTTACCTTGTATTTTTAGGCATCCAGGCGTCCATACCTCCTTGAGTTATTTCTTCTAGAATTGATCATAAATATTGATGAACAACATCAGCCGTGACTATAGTATAGACTATAACTATGCGAATTTGGAACATCTGCTTTCAACGTTGCAACTTCTTTTTACGATTTATCTTCGTCGAACTGAACGAGCAAGCTAAAATTCTGGAGAAATTGTGATTACCATTTGAATGGTTTCTATTAAATTATCATTAAAAACGCTATAGACATGAACATAATCTGTTCAGTTACACGGCTGGTAGTTGGAAAATTTGTAACGCGTTTAAATATTAGTGTGGCTGTATTTCAAACGTTTTCGTTTCGGAAGCGTCTGAAAAGCGGTTTTGCTGGTTGAATCCGCTAAAGTGTTGGTGGACACTTCCAGGCGAAATGAATTTCATCCTGTAACTACTTCATACCGCGTAATGTTTCGTCTATATATATGTAGATTATTGCAAATAACTTCAGAATTGAAGTCTTAATAGATGTATTAAAATAGTTAATGGGCGTGATGTGATGTGAAATAAGCGTACAAGTGAATATCTGAAATAATTCTAGCAAAATGAACTGTTCCTTTTGTGCAAGTGAATAAATGTAGGATGTGGGCTACGTATGACACGATTAAAAATTCCAAGTTAGACGAGAAAAATTCTTGTAGTATATCATTATGAAATTAGTTACTATAATACTTTACATACATAAAAATCGTAAATCCATCATCCTCCATCGATACTTGCTTCAAATTCAAAATTATTCAATAAGAAAATAAAGTTCATTCATAGTAGCTGATTTAAGAAATATTTCCATTGTTCAAGGTTTTGGTGTCTGGTTTTAAGTTCGTATTAAAATCCTTGTACAAGATTGGCTCTTAAAATTTTATATTCGTCCTATTTGAAATTATGTCGAAATGTACAAGCGCAAGCCTCGTTAATACGAGTGTATCTTTTCCGATTCTACAGTCGGAGAAACACAAACATGAATGTTTTACACCGGTAAAAGCGAGTTTCTAGCAGCGGAGCGCGGGTGGAAAACGGTGTTAATGGAAAACCGACATTCGCATCACATGAGTCAGTAATATCGCTACATCCGTGCACGTCATAAAGCTGAAGGGGAAATCACCACATCTCATAGCTTCCAATTTAATAAAACTCGAATTTTATATTTCCAATAAATAGCAGATCGGGAACTTCCAATCATCCTTTTATGGTTATAAAAACAAAACGCCCACTCTAGAAGTTACCAAATATTTTTCTGAAAATCATTTTGGTACATTAGTCTACGACTACTTTACGAGAACATCGATAGAGACTGATCTTCCCGCGACCACACGTTGAATCGAATTCATTTAAATCGAGGAAAAATTCTTAATATGTCTGGTAAATTCGAGATGTTGCGACTCAGATACGATCAGACTTTTCTCTTGCTTTCGTACGATTTGTACAACACGTTTCAGTCGAAGCCTATTCTTTTTCCATTTTTATTGCTCAAGCTTTTGTCCATAGAAAATTTGTAAGAGTGTTCAGGCTATGCACCGAATAGAAACAACTGTAAAGTATGTAAAAATATGTCACCGTTCGTATGTACGTGTTAATGCTTATATATAATCAGGCTAAGTACTTCTTTCATCGTTTTTTAAACTTTCAACTTAAGCTTTTAAATGTTTGTTTAAAACGATTAGCTTTGAGATCCTTTATAAGATTTTCATCGAATAAAATGAGAATATAGAAGCTTAATTTAAATTTTATGGATATTATTGAGAATGCTTAAAATGATGAGAGGATTTTGTATTCAGATATTTCATCGTTGTCAAGGTGTATTAGTAAGCGTTTGTGCAATGGTAATTTTTTAAATGCTCCGCATTAAGCACGGTGATAATTTTTTTACTACTTACAAGATAAATGACGCATGAACATCTCGTTTACATACGTCCTGTATACGTTCTTGTATAATAAATATCAACGAGATAAAAATTTTTCATTTAATTATTTAGAAAGCTTTCATTCAGCCTACATGATTGGAAAAATATTTTTTGCACGAGATGAAATCGGACACAGTTGAGCTGAAAAGTATTAAAATCGATTCGAGAAAAAAGAAATTTAAATCCAATAAGGATTTCAACAAATTTTTATTCGAATGTGTAAAAACATTTTTTATGTTATGCATTCCAGTCTTGAATTGCGAGTTACTGTTTATGCATTGTATTAAATAAATAAAATTTATTTACTTCGGATTTCCATTAACTACATCATAATTTTTTTTACATATTAGAAACAATTAATTCAATAACACTATTTTGGACAAATATATAAAGCAACGATCTTTCGGATACCGTAGTACGAATATTGACGAGAATGACTCTATCCTTTGATACTTGCGTCAGAAATTAATCATCATCCGGCGCTGTTATAAATTGAACCTGACAACTTTCTAACTTATTGATTTAAGCTGGCTAAAGAGTCTTTGAAATCTGATTGCTGCAGAAGTTGTTGATCCTGAACGAAGATTAACTGAAAGCTGATTGATGAGAGCTGAATTGCTTGCACAGTTGCTATTTGTGGTTGACAACCAGTTAAGAATCGACCACTTGTTCTAAACTCCTATACAATTGTTTTGAAACCATTTGTTCTGTGTCATTTTCTAATTGTCATATTCTTGTTATACGTAAAATAGAAAAATAACTCGTTCATTGACTCACGATAGATCATCAATTTCACCAAATGTACATTTCACGAGATTACCATAAAAATTCGTTCGTAAAGGTAAATCATTCTTTGTGAATTTATAAGGCACATACGTTATATCAATAATTGATACTTGATTTGGAGGAGACTACACAAAGAGAAACTACTTTCTTAATTGATTACAATTGATTATAAATGGTAAATGATAATTGGTAAACCTGAATGTATGAAATATATAAAAACCAAAGACTGTATACACATGAATTATGAATTACAGCGCAGGTGTATAAATTAATAAAACTTGTAGATAAAGAGAACGTTACAAGATGATTAACTACGTTTAAAATGTTCCCATTAAAAGCGACCCATTAAATGAAATTTACGGCTGCTCCTTGCATAATTAAATCTTTTTGAACGAGACACTTATCAAGGCATTTGTTCTACAATGGAATAAGACGGCGGCGTAATCGTTGGATATTTTACTTCCCAACCATTGCACGTCTATCTCCACGGAGTCGAAAAATTGCAAAGTTCTTAGCATAAAGATATCCAACACGGCGGAAAAGAAGTTCGGTCAGGGATACGTAACGTTGGAAATCTCTTGCCAGAAATCGTACATGCATCGAGTAAAATCTTCAGCAAGAAAATGTATTCCCTTGAATAATAATTTCGCTCCGTGGGAAGAACGACGTTTTTCACCGGGTTGCGGTATTTTGAATGGCGTTTGGAAAAACCTGGTCGTAACTTTTTACCTGTCGATGCATTGAAAAATGCGAGATATTCTTGTAACGTTTGACCAGCTTTTAGCTACTATCGTGGGTTATCAGAAGAAGTATTGTGCATATGCAGATATAAAAATATAAGAGAAAGAGAAAAGTTTGCGCAACTCGATGATGAGAGTAAAGGGTACATTACATTACATGTGCGAGGAGATAAATATTTGAACATTTATTTGAATCAAACATTTGTGTTAATAAATAATTGTAAGTATATCATAGATAATTGATTTCTTTTGCAATTACTTGATTCTTGTATAAATAGAAAAGTACTCCAATCAAAAATTATTTGACTTTGCCGAACAAATCTAATTGACAACACTTTTATGTTAATACTACTTCATTAAAAATTGTGGTGAGCCAAATTTCCATAGAAACGAGTAAATGTAAAATGGATCTTTAAACATAAAAGGGTGTGCATAACATTTCCAGTTTTACTTTCTGCTCTCAAAAACGGGTAAAAATCAGTTTGCTACAAAAAATGAAGTTCCACTATATTGTAGATATTTTAACAATGAAATTGTTTGAAACTATGTTGTCTGTTAAATTCTACCGATTAATGCCACTTTAGATAAGTGTGCATTATATGTTTCGCTGAGAAATAAAGTCACTAATGTTAAAGACATAAATAGAGAGATAAATTTCTTTCTCAGAATTCTAGAGAACAACTGTATCGTAATGGATTATAAAGGGTAAAACCATATTGTTGCAAAGAGAATGGGCAAAGCGGTATTATAGTATAAAGGTGAAAAAAGTGTGGCGAAATATACAGCTACAAAAGTATGTAGGTAGCAAATTCAGGCTACTGTTAATCTATCGTATTTATTTATTAAACTATTACACAAACAAGTCTCATTATGTGAAGTTTTTAGTTAGTAACCATGGCGGAGAAGTACCCTTAAGCGTCCAATATACTTAAGCTACCATTCTATTTTTTATCTTTCTTTCCAGTGTTTGGCGCGGCATAATGCTTTTTTAAAAGTTTGCAAAGTAATAATCGATGACAAAGTAGTATCAGGACTATGATGTTCATACTGAACTCTCTAGTACTACGCATTTGCCACATATTAATTTAAAATCCCATCTGTACATTAAGTATCTCGATATTACGTAACTGCACTTTATTTTTTAATTAATAAATCTTTAATCCCTTATCGCAAATAGAAGCGAATTATAATATTGTTCTTTCATTTTCGATATGAAATAACGCGTACATCTTCGTTAATACCATGAACGTATAAGAGCAAAATCGCGCAGAAAGATTCGACTTTTAAAATAACAAGAATAAAAGTTCCTGCTTGAAAGTTCCATTCGAAGGGTCTTCGATGTTGACTTTCGAAACTCTATAAGTTTGCAGAACAGCCGAAAATAAAGAAAAACTTTCATCAAACATTTAAATTCCATCGTATGGCGTAGGATAAAACAATAAAAAAATGGATAAAAACTTGATAGACAGTGAAAGTTTGCGACTGTAGGCGCGGTAATAGGATCCCGCAAAATGTACTTTGACTTGCTTCAAAAAAATAAATAAATAAATAAATAAATAAATAAATAGGGAATGCGTTTCATGGCGAGTAATTGTAGCACCGTGTAGTTTTTTCATTGCCCTCAAAGGGTTTCGAGATGGGAGCACTCTCGTGAACGTATTGATGTCAGCGGTTGACGGCGAGCGTCACTTCCAAACGCTTAAAAATGGTTCTTTGAAGTGATATGAGTTGAATATTGAGGCGCAACGATAAAATAAAAATCGTAAACTGAGATTTCTGGGCAGTCGACTAGTGCCGGCGACAGTAGTCTCGAAATCTCAGGCAAACGCATCGCCATAATAGTTCGTATAGACAGTAATTTAATCGAGTGGCGAATAATTTAGTAACTTACCCTATATGAACATTAAAGCTATCCTCACCACTCTCTACTAAGCAATCAAATCTGTAACTGCATTATTTCCGGACACTTTCTGTCTGCTAAACTGCTACACTATTGTATTTCACGTAACGGACAACGAAACGCTAATAGACGTTCGACGACATTGGCGTTAGACGTAATAAAGTGTTTACGATGTTATGCGATAAACTGAAATATTTGTTTATATAGGGTGATTTCAATGTTGTGGTACAATCGAATTATTATTTCAACCGACAATAAAATATTCATAAATCTATTAGTCATCTCGTTCGTATTAAATTCAAATATATATTCCTTCTTACCGATATGTGCCAGTACCTTGTCATATCAATGTCAATACCAATGTCATATCGATGTTGACGCGTTAGTTGCGCGGCAAACATTGGCAAACTTTAAAAAATTGGTGCGTTAAATGGGCAGCAGCCTTAAGCTTGAATTTCATTGCAAATATTTTTCTTTTCTCATTGAGATTGCTTTGAACGAAGGTAAGAAATCCTGAGATGCTGTTTGCTACATAAGTATAAAAAATACATTGCTTGATGCTCTTCTCACGATATTTTAATGCAGCCACTTTACGTAGAAATGCTAGTCTGATTGAAAATAGAATGGCTCGTGTCGCTTTTAGAACCGGTACCTTGCGTTCTCTTACATTCGCCACTAAAGTACACTCTCGAAAACTCAGGAAAAAGTGTGATCTCGTAGAAAAAGAATTATACATCACGATACTGACTTTGTCTTGACGAAATTTTCTCTATCAATAAGAACAACTAATAATAAGCAAGAAATTTATGTAGTTTATACAAGAATAATTTGACAGATAGTAGATGGATACTTTATTTCGTATTGAATGCAAGAATAGCACAACGTTCTCTCACAATTTTCTCTATCGATAAGAATCTATATTAAATATTAATAAATACCGATAAGAGCAACTAACAATAGGGAAGAAATTTCTGTAGTCTATGTAAGAATAATTTGACAGATAGTAGATGGATACTTTATTTTGTATTCAATGCAAGAATAGCGCAACGTTTATGCGAATAGATAACCACGGTGGAACTCCCTTGTCGCTCGTTAATCACAAAACAAATCACGATCGTGAACAGTCTCACAGTGTACGACAGTAACGTCGGTATTTCCGAGTTAAGACTGTGTCTTCCGTACCTTGGTTGAATGAACTGATTAAAAGGGAACGCTTTGTTACTTCTACAATTCCGAGCTAAGTGGATACGTTAAACGTTGAAGTAAAACGAGAACCTGGACACTCATGGACGTTACAGTTTAAGCGATTTGTCGAGTTAACAAAATTATATATACTGTCTGAACCATAATTTTATTCATCTGTGTAATGTTTCACTGCCTTTCAGCGTTTTCGAGGGATTATTATTTATCAAACTTTAGCCAGCTGATATTTAAATAAATACTTGACATAGAGAAACACGTATGCATACTTGTCGCGAGAGAAGTCGTATCGTATCCTTACAGTTACGCAAACTGAGAAAACACATCTCATTTCCACGCGAGTAGATCGCTGCAAAATGCTTCGAAAACACCATCCTAACTTCCATATAATTTTTAAAGGATTTATTTGCGTGAGACAGTGTAATCGAAAACTCTAAACGTATTCTCTGACAACTTTCGTAAGATCATCGTGCTCGCTGACTAATGAAGCAAAAGTAACAAGTTCTAGAATAGATCAAACTCGTTTTGCAATCTTTCAGATACGAGGCTTCTCGCCTCGTGGTGAAATTTTCGCATATTCTTGCGTGGGGATCCATGACGAAGGTTGGGTCAGAAATTTTTCGTTCGGTGACATCGTAAACGGTTACGATGTCATTTCGTATTTTTCACCGCGGAATTTATCCACGCAACCGGTCAGAAAGAGGAATCGCGCTGGTTCGAACCATTGATTTGCGGCGTGGCAACGTAATATGGATTTTCAAATAAAATTTATATCCAACCTCCGTCATTGGTATTTGCACGCGACCCGTCTCGTCGCCGCGGAATAACGCCTTCGCCAAAGATAAACCGATATTTTCTTTCTCGATTGCACGTTGTTAATAGTAGTTATTGGTCCTTTCGATGGCGCGGTTAAAATAATACAACGGCCGATCCCTTTTACGTGAAAGAATCGAATATCGAGAGATAAAAGGTAAGTGAAGAAAATAATATACCGGTGCTGATAAATGGCTTGAAATTAATTAATACCGTGAAATTTCTATTATTCGCTCTTTGTGGCCGCAGCCAGCTCTCGCGCAACCTTTTATCCTAGCTATTACCTTTTTAAATCAAACGTACCTGCTAATAGAACGAAATATCTGTTGCAAACGACATCCGTTATTCCTGCGTTATTTTCGAGAAAATATCGTCCCTGCATTTCATTGAACGAGATTTTGTTACAGTTGGCAGATCGACTTTATGCATTGAAATACGTTATTATTTTGTTTATAGATGGAACTTCAGCTTTCTCTTCTTCTCGATACCAGTTATCTTATTTTATTTTATTTTTTCTTTAATTAAGATTCAATGCGAGTTTTGCTGTCGCGTCAGTTGTTATTAACGATAGTTTCTGAGAAGAAGCATTGTAGATATCGTATGGGAATATCTTTCATTATTTCTTTATGAATTTCGACAAATTTTTTTACGCTTTGTGATCCTATTAGATGTGAACCAGTGAAGCTAAAGTGTTGATGCGTCAAAGAGATCTTTGAATTTATTTTTAAGAAAGAGTCCTAACTTGTGTACATTAATGGCAAAGTGTACTATACTTTGAATAGCTTACGATTGAATAATATAACGCAACTAAGCGTTCCTATTCGTCACGTTAAAGAACTTATAAAGTTTCCTTTATCGAGAGATAACGCGCTTCCAATTTTAAAAAATTGCTGAGTTTTGTATATCAGCTTCATAATGTTCCATACCTTAATGTTATGAATGGTTATAGCTGTTTGTAATATTCTATGAGAGTTTGTATTCAACGTGAACGCTATCCGATAGTCGTAGAGCATCGACTTGGCGTGGATTTCTAAACATTGGCGAATATCAAATGGAG
The DNA here is from genome assembly GCA_905333015.3 of Bombus campestris. Lineage (NCBI taxonomy): Eukaryota > Metazoa > Arthropoda > Insecta > Hymenoptera > Apidae > Bombus > Bombus campestris. The sequence goes on from HG995135.1 coordinate 11,736,376, forward strand.
GAACATCGGATCTTCACTTTAAGGGCAGCAGTACACTTCAGAACGTGTCAAACGAGCAGATTTCTACTTTCGATATTCTCTTCCTATACTTTTCTTTCGTTTACTTTAGCTTCTTTCACAAGTACGTGCCTCTTTGTCAATTTGTTTTCCAGATTATTAACGGAAATAAAATTTTCTTGAGATTGATTTTAGCTCTTGAATTACACGAATAAATGTATATAAATGGAACTATTCATTTACCTATAAATATATAATAAATACAATTAGTTGATAATAAATAAATCATTCAAAAAACCCTTCTCGATATTCATATTTTCCCTTTCGCCTACTGAAATTTTAATTTCTCTCAAAGCTAAACTGCATGAAAGACATCTCTGATGAAAACTTTGATTAATTTCCTTTTTGAACTCTCTTCAATATTTATGTTTCATAATTTTCACACACACGCACGCACACACACACGCACACACACACGCACACACACACACACACGCACACACACACGCACACACACACGCACACACACACGCACACACACATTCCGTTATATTTTTAAATTAATGTTTGATATAAGAAACGTTAATTTAATCAAATCTTGTAATTTATCAATTCGCTAGTATTATTATTAGTTGCTAAATTATTATGCAAAATATTTGGATGTATTTTTTACATTCTTTAATACACACTCTATTTATGTTAAAATAATTTCAATCCAATATTTGTTTTATATAATTTCTATCATTCCTAAGGCAGGAGCGTGTCTCTGTGGAAATACAAATTGCGCATCAAATTGTAAAAAAAGTTATATTAAAACACGTTTTATTATTTTCTATTATACGACCACAAGTAATTTAACCAACATTTCCCGTCGATTTAGTGCAAGTCCGCTAACGTAACGTGTACCTCTCACGAACCAAATACAGCAGAAGCCACAAGAAACGATAATAATTTCCCTCAGTGTACGTACCTCCAACGTTCAATCAGCGCGCAACGTTTTCATCTCATCTCATCACGGCTCGACGCCATAGTCGAATCAGCCGCGTTAATTTCGCGCGCGTATTTACCACCATACAGTCAAAAAATCAACCGAATTTGCCTCGAGATAGAAATATTATGAAAACAAAGGAATTGTAATTAATTTGAATCGGTTTTTTCGGACCGACCATTTTGCGCAACATTTCCCCCTTATTTTCACTATAAATTATGCTTCTATAGGCAACCTGGAAAAAATTCGACATGCGTCGACATATGTGCATATAGAGGTATGAATTTTTATAAAAGAAGACAATTACAGCTCTTAGCGACTGACGCATAAGCGTTGAGTTATACGAAATAAAATTAAAACGTTTCTTACGTTACTTTATTTGAATTTTGATAATAATGCAATAATAGGTGTTAACGATAATCTCACATACAGAGATTTGGTAGCAGCGAAGTATAGACCGTCATTAAATGAAAAATCATCGACCTCGAATACTGATTTATGAAATACGAAAAGTATAAAAAGCGTATAAAAAGATAGGGACGAAGAAAATCCGTTTGTAAGGAGAAGAAAAATTCTAGAATATAACGAGACAAAAGAACAGGGAACTGCAGATGTCTAAAGAAACTTGGAAAGTGAAAGTTCCAGCGAACACCGGGAAAAGATTTTCTGCAAGAGCACATTGTACAGAACATAGCGATTGTGGTGTAACCATTACAATGTAGAGATGAAACATAGCTTATTGTAAAGATTGTCTAGTAATAGAAAAATGAAAAGGTGTAATTATCTCAATCTGCCGCTTTCCTATTTTCCAGAGTTCCACTTATACAACGATTTGTATTATCGTTCTGATATTGATACATCACAAGTTCAAATAGACACGTTCGACACGTTCAATTTTATCGAATCTCTTGCACCAATCAATCACTTTCCGTTGTCATAAAACTAAAACGACACTCGAAACCGTTATTCAATCCAACGCTAAAACAATCATAATAAAAAGTCTCAAAAAGATACATGGCGACGATAAAACAATAAAACCAACAGATGTAGTAAATAAAAACGTCGCGGTTATATCACGAATCTGTCTGTTTAAATTGTTATTGTTATGCGATTCATTCATTTACTATTAGATCTGAAACGAAACTGATTCAATTCATTCACAGTCCGCCTACAATGCAATTCCACTTGTCTGAATTTGTCAAAGGACAAACGATATATACAATCGGAGTTTATGTATATAACAGAAGCAGACAAATCTTCCTCGATTATTATTACTCATTATTTTTCGTTCGCATAACAGAAACTCACGTTCAGATGAGTGAATTCAATCGGCAACACTTCAGTTAATCGAGCATCGACTAAAGTTTCGTTGCAATAAGTGGAATTCTACCGTACATTCGTTAATTTGAAACGGATCACCGTCTACTAGTTATAACAGTAGCAAGACAATTGAAACAGAGATTCAGCATTATATAATGTTCATTATATATGTACTTGCCATATAATACAAACACCTGACAGTCGAGCTGATCGGTATTTTATTTCGTTATCTTCAAACGGATGTTTGTTAGCGCGAGACTACGAGTGTCCTGTAGTCCTTCTGTAATTAGATAGCGTTTGCCGTTTAATCCCACGTAAACGTTATTGTATATCGCAGGTACAAAATTTCGGCGGATAAATGCACTTGAAAAAAAAAAGGACAAAAACTTAGAATCTCTTAAAATTCGAGTTCTATTCTACTGAATAAATCCAGCCTTCAAACGCTCCGTAAAAACCACCAGTTTACCCGGTAAATTTAAACGAAAAGGCTTTGGGATACGGCGAGCTTTGTATCGCATAATATCTGCAAAAGGTAAGACGAAGTGGATTCGAATCGGGTGTCAGTTGGCTCGGTCACAATCTCGATCCGGCCGCTCTAAGTTAAATCGAGGTCTTGCCACTTCTCGAGTGCCAGCCGGAATCCCAGATAATCCTCATAATATTCGCGGGGTCCGCTTCAGCCTCGGCATTCCAATTTCAGTTCAGGTGTGCTAGCCGCACGACTGGCATACAGAGTCGCTTGATTAATTTCCTTTGGCCGGTGTCCGCGCGGCTTTTGCTTCACTTCTGACCTTCCTTCTGACTTGTCTCGCGACGTCACTAGTTATCCTACTCGGAATTGAATATCAACAAAGAACAAAGAGAGGAAAGGAGAAAGAGAGAGAGAGAGAGTGAGAGAGAGAGAGAGAGAGAGAGAGAAAGACGGACAGATAGACAGACGGAGTGCCGCAGGCTGTAGCGATGGCAATCCAATTTTCCTGCAAATATGCTACGTGGCGACCGTTCAACCGTCCCAGGCATTGTCGTGCGCTTCAATCATGCTCCTTCGGCCATATTGCGTTCCACGCTCGGTCACGTTTCCGCCTTTCCGTCACTAATTATGCGTGCCTCGTGTTCCCTCGGTATTCATACGTAGGTACTCGATCGTACTCCCACACACACACACACACACACACACTCTCTCTGTCTCTCTCTCTGTCACAGACGAACACACACTGGTAAGGCTAATTGTAAGTTTGCGAGCTTTTGTAGGATTCTGCGGCCGAAAGCGGTATGCCGTGTTAAAGAGATCTCGGTCGACGCAATACTCGATCCGATTGTCTCGCCGTTTGTGTCGTAGATCGTGCTGCGTTTCGCTTTACGACGTGGAAATCGCGTGTGATTTGCTGGGAATTCCATGTCACTGTACGCGCGGAATCTTGCATTTGATTGAATCCTACTATAGTTTTCGACGTACTCGTTGCAAACGATCGATCGTTTTCAATAGTAAAAACTTTGTTCGTGTCGCGTATCGCGCACAAACGGAGATTCTATTCGCGTACTGGAAATTATAACGAGGACTTTGTCTTGGTTATAGGTTTCCCTACGGAGCATGCATCCTACTAAGAATTTATTTGTCTTTGGCGAGAAACTAGATACGAACGTGTTTGTTATAGATGCAGAGAAACGTGTACAAGTTATAGACTATTCGTATTATTGCTTTTACGATTGATTTAAAAATGAAATAAGAAATTTATAAAACAACAAAGTAACAAAATATTTTTACCAGATGGGTGACCTAACACTTTTGCACGATAATATTATATTGGAGAGTACTTAGGGTTTAGAGTATACCCAGTTCCAGAAATGCATATCTGTATCTCTGACAAAAAGGAAGGATCACGGAAAATAGCTTACCTTCAGAATCTAATTCCCTTTTATGATTTAAACGAGCTGCATTCATTTGCTTCTTCCCCGAAATTCCTTCTCGACCCATCTCGTATTATGTTCTCTGATTTGATTTGATTATCAAGGTTGATCAAGTAGCTTGATTAAATAGATTAAATACGGACGTCTTGCGTGATTAATTGGAGAATTATACTCTAGGGAACATGATAAAGACGGCATATTTTGTCGTGATATTAAAGATGATGAGAAATGCTCCTGGAGACTCTCGATAATTGCATCTAAGGATTTTGTATCTTTTATGAAAGCAAAATAATTCGTTGATAGAAAAATGGGCAAAGTAATCATATCATATAATTTTCTGCATCAAAAAAACACAGACAAACGAATTTGAGAGTTTCCCTCGTTTTATCCATCTGATAAGAACGCCATTTTCCTAGGTACAATGAACGAACAAACAGAGATGCTACGGTATAAAGATTTAGATTAATGGACAATGAAATGCAGAGAGATAAATTGTATGTAACACGGAGGAAATACGAAAGAGCAAGAATAAAAATCATAAAAATAATTGCTTGTCTTTTCCGATATTTCTTCGGTTGTCTTTTAATATTAATTGTAAACTACTCCTTGTTTGCTGAAGCGCATTTTCAAATGTATGAAAAACATTAGTCAATGTCATGAACCTTCGCGCTCCACATTTTTCGTTGCAAGCTAAAACATATTATCGCGCGTAACAGCACGTAACATAAAATTCTGTAAAATTAAAATAACTGAAGTATATTTAACGCATACTTTGAAATTCTCCTTTTGAAAGGGAGCACGGCAGCATAATAACGAGCGAAGGCGGTGGGCGTTAAATATTTAAGTGTAAAGCACAAACAAAGGAGGAAAGAAAAATAACAAAAGACAGGCACGCGAGCATTTGCATTTGCTACCACACTTCCAGTCTTACTTGGTTCTAAGTGTTAGAACATCTACGCGATCTTCGAATTTTATGATTTCGAAGGAGAGGGGAAACAGCTGTCTAGCAGCTATTTTTTCCCCCTACAGCCAGGTTAAAGAACACAAAATTGCATTTTATTGTCGCAAATAAATAGGACGTCCGATGTTTGAGTTTTCAAAAGAACAAAGTCCCCGTCGGCATCGATTCAGCAGCTGAAATGAAAAAAGTTTTCCATTTTGACAGTGCTCGACGCAGTCTGATCCGACTTCGTGACAAAAATAATTTTTTATTTCCTTTGTTCGACTCGCAGAAACACATAACTCCTCTCCATATATACAGGTACGCGGTAATTTAATTAAAAAAAAAAAAAAAAAAAAAAAAAAGAGACCGAGGGAAGAAGGGGTCTGGCTGACGTGTACAGAGGATGGACTTTTCGATTTAATTGAAAGCCGAAAAGTCGTGCACGAACATCACGATCTACTTTAGCCTACCTTTGGAACCGACTCTAACAATGAATTCGCCACTTCCAATCTGATGAATCGTGTACTAGATTGTTCACAATCCAATTCGTATTATCAAGCGATAGTCGACCGCTTTGAGAATGATCTTTGTCGACTGATTTTTTCGTTTAAAGTCACAAACGAATGACAAACGGAGCCTGAAACACTGTTCTGTCCCTGTCAATTGGTATAATAATCTAGGATTCGATAAGCCCATTAATCAGCTTCCTGATTGAATATAATTTTGTTTACGTATTCACAGACGGAAGGTCGTGGACCAAATTTTAATTAATTCTCTCTGATATCGGTCGATGGCAGTTTCCATTCTTCGTTAGAACTCGGCTCGAACGAGAAATAAAGCAGGTTCGAAATAAACATTTTTATACTCACGGTCCAATGAAAATGATGTTTCCAATTGCAAAAATTCAAGATATTTTTACAAACGAAGAGAAGGAAATGTTGGAAATTTACTGTTTCATCCATTTCTTCTCTCTTTCTCTCTCTCTCTCTCTCTCTCTCTCTCTCTCTCTCTCTCGTCGATCTCTTCCAACGATGATTGAGTGTAAAAAAAATTCGTAATAAAAGCTTTGGACGATCATGATTCATTATCTTTGTAATATCTATTAACATAGAAGGTATCTGCGTCTCCAATAATCAGAGATTAACGACAACGTAATAATTCCCATGCATTGCATAAATCAAGACCCGTTTAATTTCTGCAGCATCAGTTGGAGTCCACTTGTGAAAATGCGATAAAGGTTTTATGTTTTTTACATTCGTTGATAGTCGTATAAATCAGTTTGTACAGATAACATATGAAATATTTCATCATCCACTAAAGTAGAATAAAAATCTATTGGCGTTACGCCAGTGATTAATGTCATAAAATCCGTGTTGAGAGAGAAAGAGATCGATTCTATGTGGCAGAAAAAAGTTGAACTACTGCTGATTCCACGTGTGCTTTTTTAGTTAGTAGATATGCATGTCATATGCACATAAAGCTTGTATACGAATCACTGTATTCTTGAATTTATGATCAGCCAGAGATAGACGGTATAATCTGTACGAGTTTCATCCTTCCGGAAAACGCTTCTCTCCATACTGTTTCTATCATTACTCTGAAAACACGTAGTTTAGTAGAAGTATTATTTTATTTATTTTGTAGAATGTTTACAGAGATTTTGTACGCTGCTAATTTCATAAAAATATCATAGCAATCGTTTGCGACAAAAATTTTGTTTCAATTAAGAATATTAACTTTGTCAAACGTCAAAGAAAACATGTCAAATCACGGAATAATATCGCAACAATGTGATAAACTTTTATATAAAGTATTGAAATTTAAACGAACTTGACACGTGTAGCATTTCTGTGCATTCGACGCAACAGCAACTGCGTAAGAAAAGGGGTTGCTGTGCAATAATGAAGATATTTCTCTAAGATGTGACATCAAACATCGTTTCTTCAGTTGGAATGTCAATTACAGCAGGGAATCGAAGGTTGTATTTGAGCAGTAGGACATACAACTTACGTACGTGCATGGAATTACAGAGTATCCCTAATTCCAGCTTCAAAGACGAAATCAGGACTCTTGTGTTTTAACCGTAAAATGAGAGACGAGAGAAAGGTTCCATGGGATTACGCTTCTCTGCGTTATCTTTCTACGATGTTCTCTCTTACTATCGGGATTCGTTCGTTTCCGGAGCAATCGGGGCAAGTGAGACTCTATTACTTCTTTTTCTTCCACGATACCTTCGATTCTTTCTGTATAGTCGAAACGATTGGTCACGAGAGAAATTCTGGAGAGAACGAGAAATCGAGGACTTTGATGGTAATACATTATTCTATCGCCGTCTCAGAACTTAATAAATCACATTAAACCGTTTTTCCTCGAATAAAGGACTTTCGAAAATGGCGCGGAGATTGTTTTGATTGAATTTTAACGTAGCTGGTTAATTTCACATAGAAATAAATCAAAACAAATCCTTGTTCACGCGACTTACCTAAAAACGTTATGAAATAAAGTGAATAAGTTCCAAATACGAAAAGTCGATAAATATGCCCGGCATATATTCTATTCTAGCAATTGAAGCACTCAAAATACATTTCACTTAAAAATTCAACCCCTTCATGCGTCAGAATCAAAATGTAGAGAGTAGCATAAACGGAATATATTATTAGAACCGTCACACGAAGATCACACGGATTCAGAAATGCGAAAAACCTCGAAATACTATAAAGACGAGCATGCTCATCTGCAATATCAGATTCTATCATATTCATGTCACGCGTATAATCAAAATGTAGATTGCAGTCTTTTTATCATGCACAGCTTCAAATTAAATTTTACTGTAATATTAATCAAACGATAGTTTGACTTTAATGTACGTATTCAATAATGACAGCTTAATGTTTTACTCCTCGAGCATCTATCAGAATGTTATGAATAAAATTTCCAACGAATGAGAATATAAATAAAATTTAATTCCGTCAACAAAGCAACAAGATAATCATTTTAAAATGATTTTATAATCTCCAAACAATTACTCGTATTTCCGTTGAAACATTCTGTATACAAGCTGAGATTTACTCGGATTTCATCGAATTTGTGATATTTGCTTTGTTCCGCTTTATACATGTATGCTGTGCACTACATGTATTATCTGTTATCATATACGTTAACAAATTTCACCGGCCGGTGTATTTCGTTGGATTACTTGCGCGCGTAAAAAAATTCATAACTTAAATAGAAAAATGTACAAGAGTGCGCAAAGACGGGAATATTGATCAACATTCTGTACTCAAAGTACCGCTATATTATCAGGAAATATTCAAATGTTATATTAAAAGTTATATGATACTATGTCAATTTTTCATTTACCCTATAAAAACGATTATTTATGCATCAATATTCCGACAAAACCATGCAGTGAAAGAAAATGGAAGAAGATAAACCTATTAAAGATCAGAAATAAGAAACCGGATTACCTTCGTATGTTGCTTTCGTTCATAAGGTACGAATTAAAAGTAACTTCCAATCTTTTAGATATCACGACTTAAAAAACAATTGAAACGAGAAGCATATTTTATGAAAATGTTTCAATCTCAACATCAAGATTCGCCGAAATGAACAATTTACTCGGAGCTTTTATATTATAATTTTTTTCCAGCAGTCATCTTCTCCCAGTTAATTCTGCTACCTTTTCCATTTCATATTTAGAATCTTTTAGTCAGGTCACAAACGCGCCATAATTCCCACGGTCCTGTGCAATTCATTCGCTGCGATTTTTTACATTTTGTCCCTCCGAGAAAATAGAGAGAAAAAGAAGACATAGATACTTCACAAATGTTTCGAATGGGAACACAAACTGCAGAGAGAATTATATCCATTTTCCATTCTGAAACTCGATGACTTTATCCACCGACTTGGTCGCAATCTAAAACAGCAATCAACGTGCCACAATCGCGGCGCTATTACAGCGCGGCATGAAGTGGACAAAAAAAAAAAAAAAGAAATAATCATTTTTTGATTTTGAGCTTATTATTCGATGATATAATCGGTCTTTAAGTATGTAATATGAATGTAAATGATAATTAATAAAAATCTAATCGCCTGAAAATTAACTCACTCGTTCATTGTACATTCTTGTTTGTTGATTCTTGTTAAATAGCGTTTGTCACGCTTTCAAACGTGGAAAATCCGAGCAAAGATACGTACAATTTTAGTTTCCCATTTAAAAATTCCTTTCTTTAAAAAGCCACTTCAAAAGGTCGGTTCAAACCATCCTGTAATTTTGATCGTTCCGTGTCAAGAAGCTATTGTATTACGTTGCTATAGAACTTTTTCCTGCCACAAACTGCTACGCTGGATATTCTTTATTTTTTTACTGAAATCCATTCGTAATCGCCGCTTGGTTCAAAAGTGAATTTCTGATCGTACCTATTCCAAGAGTATTTTAAAAGTTGCAAAAAAACTGTTCTCTAGTAAACGTCAGCACAATATCTGACGAAACACAATGGGATATAAATAATTTCTGTATAACATTCACGAGAAAATGGAACAATTGTTGCCAACTTTACTTACCGAGACGTCGCCGTGTGTGATTAGACGAAGAAATAAATATCCGATATATTTCGACCGAAACAAGGAGTACCAGAAACAACAAAGATTTGATAAATAGACCGTAGCTCACGGATTGGTCGGATTTCTTGATATCAAGTGTCAGGAGAACTTACACATGCAGATGAAATACATTTTCAGATCTTTGTCCCGAATCCTTATTCAAATGCTGCACTGTGGAACGTGGGCACGCGAACGTACGAATGTTGATTTTCATCCTGAATCGTCAGTCAAATGTCGTATTGTGAGCGCTGAGAAGTTAGGCTACGGTTACATTGCATGCGTATTCGGATGAATTCAATTCCAATTGAATTCGTTCCAACGAACGAAACGTTTGAAGATCAAAATATACACACTCGTAGAAATCGAAGAACGAATGTTCGCTTACACTTTTCTTTCTAAATTTTACTAACGCGGTATGGGGGAGGAGGAGGAGAAAGGGCATTTGCTCGCTTGGCCTAAACGTCCCAAATACAAATTCTTCGCATACTCGTGGCACGATCGTGCCATGCGCCTAGCGGACTGGCTACGGCAACGTAACAATCCAACCCCACATTACGACCCTGCAGTGGATAAATACTCGAGGCTTGCACGGTACGAAGAGATGGTCGGTAGAATTATTAACGACCTAACACTCGGCATTTCCTGGCGTTAATGTACGAGCACGATCGTTGCCCCGCTACGCAATCACTCGCACAGTTTCTGCCTCTTGCCTGCTCGTTTGCCGTTTCGCAGCTCGGTCCTAGCTACGCCTGAATTTTCGCGGTTGGAAAAAAGTGTAACTGGTAATTCTGCAAATTATTTCCAGCAGAAAGCACCGGGAACGGCCAACGAAACGACGAGACGGCCCATTGTTGCCCCGAGGCTTGTTGTCGGTCGTATCTTCTTGCGTTTGTCGACAAAGAAATCTCCAAGAAATATTAACGGCATCAGAGTCTGCGCGCGACATTAGCGAATGACTACTCTTTTCGTACCGCGATTCACCAGGTCTTGTTATCTACTCTTGCCGGCACAATGCTGGTGAAAAAAGGCCGTTAGCGAAAAAAAGAGTTCAAAGTCTTTCGAAAAAAGTTCCTGAATGACCAAATTTCAATTACGTTGTGACGAGTAATCGTCCGCTGACAGTTAAGATAAATCGCGCGTGAACGATGTAGCGGTAACATGGTTAATTGTACAGGAGTAATCTCGACCAGGCCAGGTTGAAATAGTAGATGGTGGAAACACACTGCCTGATGGAAATGAACGCACTATTGGTTGACCTGTCTCGTATTCACCGACGAATTTTTCACTCGAGGATTCGATCTCGTCAACATAGTTCTGAAACAGCAGCGATTAATAATTTGCCGGATCTCGTCGTACAGGCGGAATATAATCTCGCTGTGACGAGCAGCTCTGGTGACCATTGCGCGAAATTACATCGAAAAGAATTATGCGGCCGTAATACCTGAAAGAGCAGCGTACTCCTTCTTTCTATTGAGAAAGAAACGAACAGAGAAGTAATGAAAGAACGGAGAGAAAACGTTATGTTGAAATTATTTCTTTCGTTCGCCGGTTGAAAAACAACGTCGATCCCTTCCGCGCACAGATGATCCTTGTAGCGTTGCATAAAAGGATTACATTTAATCCCGACGCGCCGAACGATTACAGGTGTACGTGGGTTTATTTGATAAGCCGGATTACGGTCAGCATAAGGACCGGATCGGCTATCCTCTCTATACATTCGCGCGCGCTCACCCAGCACCTTTCACTGCTGCAAAAAACACTCGACTTTCTTCCGATTCATGATTCGCGCGGTTTCTACCATTCGCGGTGAAAATTCTCCGTTTTCAGCCAGACACTTAATTGGACAAAGATGCCTGTCGTATATTTCGCTTACTTCCTGTCCACTGATGATTCTCTTAAAGTTTAGAGAACGAGCTGCGACACTCCTGGACAAAAAGAGTTTGTCAATGCATCGTTCTTGAAAAATGTTTCCTATAGATTTAAGTGTTTCACTACCCCCATCACTTAAGTATTCTATGTCTGCACTATCATAGATACAAGAATATACTAAGACAATTTAAACGATGGTTCGGATGTTTTACATACCTAGGTTTGTATACTAAGTATAAGAATCAACAATAAAATACTGCTTTGCAGTTAAATAATACGTTGCTTCCAACAAAATCATAGGCACACATGAATTGCTTTTTGTCCATGAGCGTAGTGTACACGCTTATCGTCTTTGTAGCGGTATAAGAAGATCACGACGACAACAGCGGTATTTATGAGAGGCACGTACATTGTACCGGTGGCCAGGCATAATTCATAAATATTGCGTCCAGCGGAACGACGTTCACATGCTTTTCACGCGGACTTGAGAAACGAGCTTCCTAAACGTTACTCAATGTTTCTCGTTTCTTCTACTGTATCCCTCTTTGTGGTCGTTACGCCAGAAACCTTCGTCTAATGCCAGGCCGGTTCAAGGGAAACGACTGTTTCTCTTTCCTTCAAAAAATTGCCAGTCGGAAGGGTCATCGAGTATCTGTACGAGGTCTTTCCGAAAAGTATCTGATCTGTGGATGAAAAATAGATTTTCTCCATTTAGAGAGGTCCTCTGCGAGCGGCTCTAGCAAGCAAAGTGACCTTCAGATATTTAGTCGACAATGGTACGTCGTTCGTACGAAGCGAATCTTATTTCGCTTGAAAAATCATTTCAACGTTTAACTTAAAAGCCGGCCGTGTAACGTGGCAAAGTTTCGATGAGCATTCCATAATTTCTTCGGATTATTTGAAAGCTCAGAAAAGTAACAAAATTAGGCGGAGACGTAAACGACTCAACTACGATACTTGGTGGAGAGCTGCGTGAACAAGGAACGGGAAGCAAGGTGCATCTGGATCCCCACGTGCTTTTCATTCTTATTCGAAAGTGACAAGACGAATGGCAGACCGTTTCACGGATTACGCGAACGAGATTTAAAATCCTACGAGAAATCCTACCGGCCTCTTTTCAACTCGTGGCTCTATCGTGGCACGTCCGAACCGCCATGCCATCGTTCTCAAACAGACACTCGCATGATTCGAGGATAGACGTGTAACTTGCGGTCAGAGAAGCGGTATTTGATTCCGGCTAGAACATTTATCACAGGAGATTTATGTTCTCGGCAACGCTCGCTGATGGTTATAAATTAATTACCTTAGTTTTACGAGCGGACCCGGCTCGATTCCAACTTACGTCGATCACCTACGGATCGTCACAAAAATGTATGTATACGCCAACTTTGAGACACGAATATTAGTGGAATCGCGGGCAGGAATTTAAATGGATAAACAACTCTCCTCCGTGAGTTTACGATTCGATGACATGCATGCAACGAGAAATTGTTCAACGCGTTGTTTGCCATTGTAGTCATTCGCGGTGATTAGCGTTTTACTAAATTCTTTAAAACGATTAGAGTAAGATAAATCGTCAACCACGTGTGAATAGTTTTTGTTTGTTGAAACGATGACAAGTTCGAAATATAAATATTCGAGGATCGCAACAAGCTAAAGAAAGACGATATCTTTTTAATGAAATTGTAGAATACGTGGCTGAAAATTATTTATTCTACAGAATGACTTTATTGTGCAAACTAGATATCAAATATATTTTTTATTCATAAAATTTAATCCACTTTTTCGATGATTCTCTGCCTGAAAATACAATAGATGACATCATGTCACGCTACAAGCAATATCCTTTGAGGCCATTTTGATATGCGTGCTGTTTCTTTCGAATATCAGTTAGATCGCAAGGACATCGCTCTTCTTGTCAACAATATCACATTTTCATCCGGACATATATTTCCGCTGGGCAAATGGACCATGGGTTTCTCTATATTAAAATATAGCTTTCACTTTCGTATTTATCTTCTCCTTTCATTTCGTAGTTCATATTTCAATCTTAGCTATATACATTATTAGATCTACAGAATGTCAGTTTCCATTCCATCGACATTACTCCGATTTTATATTTTCGTACCTGTCATTCCAATAACGAAAGAGTGTTCGTTTACCAAGAAATTGTACATGATTGTATGTACATGGTTTCTTAGATGAAACTGTATTATCGTTACGAACTTGGTAGTTGCTGCGACATTAAACTCCGATTAAAAAACAAAATCGACGGAATTGTAGAAAGATCCATTCGTTTAATAATTATCCATAACTCATAGGGAAAAGTAAATAACAACCCTGTTGTTAATATTGTGACACATTTCATTGAAGAGAATGGCGAAGCTTCTTTTGCGATAATTCTGTTAAAATAAATCTCGATTCGTTAACTCATGCGGATACGTCGTGCCACGTTAAATGTAAATTCGGAATAATCGAGTTTCCGTACAATTTAGACAGGTCGCTGGACAAAATCCTAGCTCGAACATAGTAACACGAAACAGAACGTTGCACAGCGAACGATAATTTAAGTTAGTCGCACAGATAACATGTAGCGTTACGTGCGCCATTATTCTCGCGGAGAAGCCCCATTTTTCCTGATTCCTTATAATTACATTCCCTGACCGAGAAGTCCCGGTGACAATGAACGTCCGGTATCCAGGACTCCTGCAGCTTTATACGAGCGACGTTTAGGTAAGTCTGCCAATTCTTTCCCTCCGAAGGTCATTCTTTCCTTGCGCGTGGCGGTCACTATAATTTCGACTATCCCTGGCTTTCAGAAAATCCCAAGTCAAGCTGAAATTCTCCATGTTCGAGCGTAACGATTTAATACCGTGGACTGATTTCTTTCTGTTCTATGGATTGGCATTGTCGTGCGATAATATCGATCACTGTTACGCAATTTAGCGAAGATACTTGCAAAGAAGGAACATTTTTCGATAGGGTTCAAGAAGAAAAGTAAAAATGTATTTCAGCAAGATCTTGTAGTACATTTTCATCGTTGTATCTGATTATTGTTATCGCTGCTAGATATATAAGCGTGACTAAAAAATTGGAGCCAAAATAGAGGTTTATTTATCTACATATTATTACCGATATTTTGCATATTTGAATTAGGTACTCGAGAAACATCCGCAGTTCGTAGATAAACAGAAACATCGCTTTTTCTAATACTCATATCCACGCTCGTTTCTCTCTCTCTCTCTCTCTCTCTCTCTCTCTCTCTCTTATTTAAAATTCGCCAATAGACATCAAATATCACGCATTCCACGTTTCGTGAAAAGAGTACTCTAAACTGCCAATTACAACTAATGAGATATGTGTAATTTTGTGTGCTACACTAGATTAGCCGGGTAGTAATGACACACATATATGAGTATGAGTGTGTGGAAGTATGTGCGTGCACAGCGTCTCGTAAAACAGATGAATGCTACTAATGCGTTAGTAGTGTGGTATAGAAGATGGTCAGACAAAGAGAATGCTGAGACGCGTGCAAATGTGTATCGACGAAGATCTTGTAAATCACATACTAAATAAATCTGAAACCATTTTGGTATCAATTCTAAGTGTAATCTGACTATTCCTATGCATTTATTTCGGCGATTAAGATCCACAATTCTCAACAACAGCTATTTTAAAAATTACACGAGCATGCGTCTCTTCCCTCATAATCCAAAACCGAAGCCACGAATAATATCCGTGTTTAATGTGAATCATTTAGCTTTACGTACGTGAATATTTACATACGTCATGGACATATAAACGTATGTATGAAGAATGTAAATTAAAATCGTCGACTCTCGTTTAATCGCTGAACCGTCGAAGGATTTACGTTATACAGTGATTGGCCAAGAGTTTCCAAAGAAAGGGATTTATCTAGCCACGCAAGGTATATTATTTCACCCTGTCGGTTTTCGTTTACGTTTGTAAGAATTATGGTATCGCGAGATTTCCCCAGGGCGTGGAGGAATAGTTGTGAGATGAGTAACGTTGGTCGAGTCCCATGTTCCCTGCCAAAGTCAGAAATATTTATTCCTCGATTTGATCGTCTAAAGAGCGAAATCTCTTCGCGGTTGGATAAACTCATCCGCCTTGGTATATTGATACCAGGTCGTAGAGCTAGATTCAATCTCTTCAAAGTTTGAAAGCCCGAAATTTGCCGCGCGATACCGAGACGAGCTGAGTGTGAGAATCAAAATGCAAGGAGAGGTCGGAGGTGTTTCAAAGTCCTGGATTTTCGCAACTCGTTTCCTTTTATGTCCCGCTCTGCATATGCAACGTAGATTGAATTTGCTGTTAGTACAGTTTCGCTTGGGGAAAAAATCAGCCTCCAAGTCGGACGAAGAACATGCGCTTTCGAGCAGCTGCATATAATTTGCCAGAGTCTACGCGTTCCATAAATTATTTACATAACTCGATTGTTTCTGTTGCCAAAGGGTAGACGCCTTTCGATTTCAACAGTTTATTACTGTAAGTAATGCATTTTGAATATTAGCTTTCTTCTAAAAGTGGAAATCTCTTTGACGTGCAAATATTTCTTATTACGTATTTGTGAGAGTAATTATAGCAAGCACATTTTTGTCATGAACTTAACATACAATGGTTCACGAAAGTATATCAATACATATAGGATCATTTCCTAAATTAACAGAAAATAAATAAAATTTTCCATGGTAAGTGTTCGAACATTCCGGTGGGTTACGGTAGTTATCGCTAATATAGCGAGAAATATTTCAAAAAAGGCAGAAGCCCTTGTTTCCCGTAATTTTTAATTCTACAATTTTTTTATGAGTTTTTGTGCCGTTAACGACTTTCTTTAATAAAACCAGCTGTAATATTAATTATTGAAGCTGACTGCGGTTTGCGTCTGCAAACCTCTAATAGTTTTAATTACAAACAGCCACACCATAAAAGCATTAAATACATTTTTTGAGTAATGCCGGTCGTAAAATAGACTTTAATAATATTAGAGGTTTTGTTGTGCCCAGGCAGTTTATTACATAAAAATGGATTAACATTAAAGTAATTTTTAAATGAACGTATAAAGTATGTTGTAACGTAGAATTTTTATTTTTACCTTCTATTTAACCTGTGGCAATTAACTACGATAAGATACAGTGAAGCTCGATCGAATCCTTCTAGAAATCCGACTTTTTCATATATATTGCGCTACACTCTCATTCTCACATTAAAAACAAAAGAAGTTTCTTTTTCGTGGACACTCGTACCCCTCAATTTGTTCCCTTCGAATGGCACTCGTAATACTCTCGTAAGACAGCGTAAGGCGTAAGGCATCAGTTGCATTGGAAATGTACTCGTGTTTTCTTCGTCACATCGACTGTGAATGCGCGACTGTATATGTATCTCTCTCTCTCTCTCTCTCTCTCTCTCTATATATATATATATATATATATATATATATATATATATATATATATATAGAGATAGAGAGAGATATATATAGAGATATATATATATATATGTATACTCAGCTTTGAACGGCGACTGATATAGGCACGTCAGGTACAGCCATATAGAGCGGCATGTGCCCCTTAAGTACCGGCTGATATAGGCGCGTCAAACGCAATTTCTTGCCTGCATTATCCCCCCGAGCATCCTGTATTTGCATAGTGTGACGTACCGCATTAAGTTCCATCCGGCCATGCAACGAGCTTGCAGCCTACAAGGACCTTGCCGACCTACGCACCGATCGAATTACACCATGACAAATGGCTACGTTTGTTCGAGTGTTGACGTGATTGTAACTTCTGCTTCTCTCGCAAATCATCAGTCTGTATGATTCTCCAGTTGAAATTCCTTGAGGCCTTCTAGTGTGAATCGCGCGCTGTTTTGGATTGATATCGGTGACATTTTGGAACCGCTGTAGAGGTAAAGATGCCCAGACACAATGATCAATAATATTGACACGTGGTTTGGTTCTCCACCTTTTGGTGACATTCGAATTTGACGAAATCGTTTCTATCCTTCTCCCTTCTCTTTTTTCATAGCGTTTAACGTTCTTCCAAGAAATCGTTCGTTCGAGTATGCACGAATCTTAAATAATTTTAAATAATAATTATCTTTTAGTGTGCGGCCTTTCGCATATTCAAACAGTTTCAGGAAATTTCATTTGAAAAATCGACGGTGAAGCTGGCACGGTGAATGGAGCATCTCATTTGTCTCTGGTCGTATCCATCGATTTTTCGAATTTCGAGGTCGTGGTCGCGAATAGGTCTTGAAACGAACGTTTATCTATTGGTCGAGCATGCACGTGCGAACGGACAACGATCACTGTGATCGTTCTAGTCGTCTCTGTGTAATTGAATCAACTTCCGTGATTTATCTTTTTATTTCACCTTTGCAAGTTTGCGATTAAAAAGGCTCGAGCCTGGATTTAAGTTACAGCGGGCATTGCGCTCGAAGAAAGAGGATAACTGTTAATGTTATTCTTGTTGCCACATCGTTACTATGCTCGCTTTTAGTATTTGTAGCAGTAGTATGTAATTATATATATATTTTATTTTTTGACCGATGTGCATTATCAATATGTCGACCCAGCATCTTATGGGATCAATCGCAGATTTTTATTAATGCAAATTAAAACACATTATGGATTCGGTTGAGTTGCAAAATGACCTAATTTCGCAATTTGATCTGGAGCTGTGGATGGACGTTGATTTCGTTTTGTATTAGTTTTGTATGAGTTGTATTAGTTTTGTATTAGTTTTGTATGAGTTGCGACATAATGATCGTATTCTTTTTTAAGTATTGCGAACTACAAGATATCGCGACTGTTTTCCATGTTTTTGATTATAAATTCTGGAAGGGTAATATTTTTACTTTTAATCTTCGACTCTAATTTTTCATTAAGATCGTAATGTTGGGATTTATGGCTCACCCGAACAATTGAAATAGAGTTTCTTTCACATATAAGTAGTAGAATTTTTTGCTAAAATCAATTCAAGAAGTAGCGTTGCTTTCTACCACATATATTTCAATTACGTTTCTTTGAATGATCATGTTTCTTTAAGTAGTGTTGCGTTTATTAGATGCTGAAATTTTTCCACCTTGCTTCAACTATTAAAGTTGCGAATATTTAAACATGAGTACACAGATTAGTATTTATTATCCAAATACCTTACTCTGGCCTTCAGAAGTTTTCTCTTCTTTTTTTTTTTTTTGCTATTTTTATTTCCAATAATTATTTACTGCAAATTTTTTACGAAGCACTCTTCGTGGCTTATATTGTGATTTTATATCTCAATTTATTTTAAATTTTGTATTAAGGACTGACTATTTTGAATTTTGTATCAAGACTACTACAAGCACTGTAGAAGTATTCGTATTGCGATTGTACTGTTGTCTATATATCGTTCTTGGTTTCATAAGGGAATTCCTGCTTCATAGTTCGGAATCAATAGAAACAGAGGAATTAACTCAATCACCTGAAAGCGATTATATTCATACATATTCCTCGTATAAAGCTATAGTAATCAGTATTCATATAATACTATAGTAATAGAGATAAGGTAAAGGAAACTTTCTAAGCTCAGGTAATTAACTTGGACAGTACTGGTCCATCCATCAACCAAGTATGGATCAAAATTCCGATCCTCTATCTAATCTCAAAGTTTCATTCAAATAATTAACAAGATCATATTTCATTTAAATTTGTTCCTCGTCGTAAAACAATTTGGTCGACTGTGACAATTTATATATGCCGTTTGGACTACGGATTCTTATTTAATTTCATATTTCTGTGATTAAATCCAAAGAAATGGGATTTGCACAGAAATTTCCCTCATTCGTTTAAGATTATAAAGGGTAGGTATCTTACATTGAATATTTTACCTATTTGTATATAAGAATACGCTATCTGGTCATGATTTTATAAAAATTATTTGATCTACATATTACATTAACACTAGAACTACCACCTCAATCAAATTGCCTGGTTTTACAATTTTATTCTAAAATTCCTACTTCATGCTATATTTTTCCCGCAATGATGTAATGACTTTCCCAACGATAACTAAAAGAATAATATAATGAATTTTATTTTGTTTTTTATGTGTTCAGGCTCAAAATAATTTTGTATCAAGGCTACTTATACCAATACCAGTCAAAATGTAAAAAGATCCTGCAATCTGCTATCGAATCCTAATTAACCAGTTTCTTTGTTTTGTACAACTTGCCACACGTTTTTATAATTTTTACCGCGTATCATTCGATATGATGATATCAATTATTAGGAAAATTCCGGATCGGTCGCTAGATCGCTACACGCCAACACTACAATACCACACCAGTTAAAGTGACTGGTTCTACAATTTTATAAATGTGTCAACCCTCGTTTAGGGATCATGGTCCCAGATGGATTAATAATATCAAAAATGTACTACATAACATGAAAGTCCTTCTGTAAGAAAGCAATAATCAATAAATATAAAAACATTCTGTTATTATATATTTTTAAAGACCAGTCGTTTTGGCTGGTTTTGGTAGAAATAACTTCGTCTTAACTATTAGTGGTTCTAGTGTTAAAGGCTTTATTTTCTTTAATGTTTTTTAATCGAAATTTATTAATCAAAGATAAGTCTAATGATTCTAACTTGTGCTTTTCCATTTACGTATACAATATACCATAATCGTCACAAGTATTTGCTTTTGAAATTCGATGCATTGACATGCCCTCGTCGTTAAATAGCCATTACCATCCGCCATCTGCTTCCTCCATTTCCATCGTTAACCGATTTTTTATTTACCAGAACAATGCAGTAGATATCTACTTGGTGCTTACGAAATCTGGACAATAAGCTAGACGGTTTTTTACGAGTTGTGGCGTAAGTTAACTGCAAAACTTTATCGCCATTAATAAGAAATTGACGAAGTTGTTCATGCGGCTGGCAAAAACCGGAATCCTCCTGATTAAGAACTTGATAATGATAAATGAAGTATTCTGACGGTTAACGTCATTATCTCTAAATAAAAATTACATTATCGGTATTTACGTGTTTGGAGACAGGGTATAAAAAGCATTCTTCCCTTATCGTTATACGATGTTTAGAAAGAAGGTATGAAACTGCTCGGTGATCTCTTCGCCTTCAAGAAGACGGAGAATATAGCCGTGGAACACGTTTTCTAGCAGCCACTTCCGTTTATTAGCACATCTTGGTCGTGATTCTGCTGAGTCGCCGATACTGCTTGACGTCTTTGCCACGACTTTCAACGATTAATAATTGTGTCACGGAGCTTCGTAAGAGCCTGCTAAGGAGCATCGCATCGTAACGCGTAAACCGTGCATGCCCGTTTATGCACCAGGCATATCGTCGATGAAATATGATTTCCAACGGAGGTAGAATTTAAATAAAATCGCTGCACCGATCTTCCGTTATTACGCGAGTGTCTTCGAGATCGACGCCGATCGTTTGAAATTCACCACTCATACAGGGCGCGTGACATTGTTATCCGCGTGGTTAACGCTCGATCGAGTTACCCATATAATTATGAAGTACTGTTCGACGAATATGAATCGATGAATCGATGGAACCTTACGTAGGATTATTCTCATATTACGAAAGATTGTTATGGTCTTCTAGGCATCGCCATAGGAGTAATAGGGTTTTAGCTAAGGTAACGATTACACATTGTTGTACGCTTATGCGAAGGAAATTCCGCTTTTTCAGTTTCTAGTCCTTGTCACTTTTATTCGACACAATTATTAAATATATAATAACGAAATTTATTTTGCCCCCTATCCCCTTTATATCGTAAGTGAAACTGTGGAGAACTGTAATGTAGTATGAATAACGAAATGGTAATTTTATATGTATATATATTTTTTTAAATAAATACTTTAATACCTATAACGTAATTTCTATTTACAAATAATAATCCTTATCCCAAATAATAATAATCCCAGAATTCTTTTATTTCTTTTTTAAATTCTTAATTAGTCTTCCTATTTATACTACTAAAATTACATTTGCAATTAAATGTCAGAATATAATTTGTCTAATATTCCAATTTACAATTGTAATTTTTCAGACTGTAAATATATTTCCTTTGTATAACACGTAAATTTGTTAAGCGAAACGTATTTTGCAAAAAATACCATTCGTTACAGTTGCATAAAACTCAGCTCGCATATCTTATTTTGAAATTCTCGTATGTATACGTTTTTATCTGTGAAATATTTACAAAAGAAGATTCATAATGAAAAGCCTTTGCATGCTGTTTTGCCCATTGTGAAATTGAGGTGACTATTTAGGTTTTGTAAACGTGGCCGTTATAGAGAGACTCTGGCATTTACTAATCGCCGTCTTATTTCTCTTTTTTGTTTGGTTAACGGTGTCTAGGGAAATAAACCTAAAAAGTTGCCAATAAAAACCAATCTGACAAATAGAGTAATTTGCCACTATTTACACAGGGCGCGCAAGGAGCCAAGCTTTTTAGAAGAGAGTTATCCAACTTTTCCACTTAATTCTTCAATTAAATCTAGCAATCGAGTAATTTCTCTAGAATTACATCAAGTTTCTCTTCGAAATTTGTTGCGAATATAATACTATTGCCGATTTAATATTTTTTATTGTTCTTCTCGCTAAATATAGACGTTATCGTTCGAAACTATCTGGTGAACAATTGGTTATTTTTCACTATCGCAGAATATTATGACAAAATAAATTTTATTTATAGATACACAAAGTCCAATACGCAATATGAAAATTGATACTCGTCAAAAGGTTTATTAGTTTGTTTAGTTGGTACGACCAAGTATAAATAAGACAGGGAAGGTTCTTCTAAATTGAAAAACGGTGGGACGGATTTATTTCCAAGATTTTTAAAAATCCTCGGAAGACCATAAGGAAAAAACGGTTTAAAAGGAAGTTAATATTCGTTGTAAAAGCTAACCATGCTCTTGCAACTGTACATCGCACGTATACAATTTTAATATATTTCGGCTCAGCGATTTCCGCTTGAAACGCGTCTCTCTGTGAGATACAGATTTACCAGTAAACTTACAGTGGAGCAACGAACGAGGTTAAGCATTGTCAAAACACAATCAGGCAGGTGAACGCTGTCTCGAATGTTATTTTAAAGGTAAAGACCGTGGACAATTAAATAATGAAAATGCCGTGCGCGATGGTGGTCGGTCAGAGTTGCGACGCGGCTCTAACGATATCAATAAATATTATTATAATTAATGAAGTGGGACGCGTGCGGACGACTAACGAGCGTCATGCTCGTCGAGGCGCGCATCTTTTCCGAGGCCCCGATGGATGCGGTCATCATTGATGGTGGTTACGCGCAATTTACCTCTTACAGGCCATCAAAGGTATATACCGTCATATCGTCGTCGTCGACGTAATTACAGCACGATGTGCCCGTACTCTCATCAGATACAACGCGCCACGAGGAGAAACCGTTGAAAGGACCAACGATATCCTTCGTTTCGTCTTTATCTGCTTCTTTTAACTTTTTTAACTGACCCTTCTGTGGTCTTTCGCTTCATTTTCCCTGATTCCGTAAACGAAGTCGTCCGGTTTGCCACGCTCGAAGCTAATTAAACGACCGTGCTTGTCGTCGTCGACGTCGTAATCAACCTGCATTTTGCGCGTGATTAATTGCCCGAAAACATTCGCGATAGCATTTTCATAGCGCCAAGTAAAGAAACACGAGGCGCGATGAAAAAGAGCAGGGATAGGAGGACGATCGTTAAAGGTCGCGAAGAATATCAACTTCCAGGTAAATGTACAGGACTAGGTGTATATCTGTATATCATTATTCGACCGCGAGTTGTTACGCAGATTTCTATTTTTCTCGACACTTTTGTAGATGGAGGAACAGAGTTTAAATAAGGTACATCGTATCTATTAAAAATTTAAACAGGTACTCTACTTTGAACATTTTATGTATTTCTCTATGTTATATGCACCCTGTGCATTTTTAAATCCCGCATAGGTCATTATACAAGCTAAAGTAATTTATATGCAGCTGTACACCCGACGAGAAATTCGAATGAAAGAGGACTTCACGTCGGCTTTATTTCCGTCCGACCTTCGTTGACACTGCTCCAACACTGTGCCCTGATTCCCTCCAAGACGTTTTAATATCCAGCGAACTCGTATTAATCAACACATTGCATGCAGCGTGACAAAAAGGACCTATTTCGTATCATGATTAATTAACGATCGTTGTAACAAATTATTCGCGTTACGTTTTGCAGTTACATGCAATAAAA
Organism: Bombus campestris; assembly: GCA_905333015.3. Classification (NCBI taxonomy): domain Eukaryota; kingdom Metazoa; phylum Arthropoda; class Insecta; order Hymenoptera; family Apidae; genus Bombus; species Bombus campestris. The sequence continues at coordinate 11,760,283 of HG995135.1, forward strand.
TAGAACAGGAAGGTGATTAAGGATATCATAGCAGTTCTGAATTAACTGTTTCCTCCACAACCTTCAGATACTCCTTCAATACTTTTAGTTGTTTTAAAAAAACTTAGTAACGTGGGCCAGCGATTACCACCGTGGCAATTAATTTGTTAGTTGAATCGGATATGTCGGTTACGGATATGTTTCACACATATTAAGTTATTTATATAAGTTTATTTAATTAGAAGATATATTAAAGAAAGAAAGAAGAGGAGAAAGCGCAAAAATCATTATCCGACTGATAATGTAATTACATTGAAATTTTCACCACTTGCTTAGCATACTTTATACTCTTCTCCTCTAACGATGTTCTACAATTCCCCTCCTACAAACTTTGCCAGACGACTAAATTGGACTCTTAGCAGGAAATGCCTGGGTAATTAAAGCAATCAGTTTACGAGGTTAGAGCGTTACTGGCATGCGAGCTAACGATAACACAGACAAAGTGTGTCAAACGAGATGCCTTCTTCTCCCGCTTCTTTCATATCCATTAACGCTCTGATTCTAAGTTTTTTAATTATATAATCGATATTGTATCGAAGTAATAAATTAAAAAGTATTTGCCATTGTATTTATTACAACATTCGTATACTAATTAATTAAGCAGAATTCTTGCGATACGTATTCCTAAGAATCGTACAAAACACTTATTTCGATATAAGTTAATAATATTTTGATCATATTAAACTTAAAGATAATTATTTTTATTAAAATAGTAACTACCTATGTAGTAAATGCAATTTCAAACAGTATGTTAATTAACTAAAAGATAAAAAACCTATGAATTTGAAGGGAATGTACGTAGAGTTTCATAATTAAAAATATGTTACGTATTTGGAAACTGGAACACTGTGTTGATTTAATCATCTGTAATTAACAGAAGTGTGTTCCTATATAGCTTGATTTATACAGTTTTTTTAGAATTAAATGGGGAAAATCTGCCTTCAAAATAAAATGATTCGCAAACATGACTTTTTTCCAGAGCGAGTCGGTGTTCTTTCCTTTTCAATTATTCATACGTGAAGTTGGGTGGACGTGTATCATACTAGGAAACTTTTAACACGCAGCGCGATGACGTTTTTTGCGTGCACTTCCTCATAATTTAGAGGTGCGAGCATCCGACTCCGGCATTTTTACATACTAAAAATCCTTGAAAAATGTCATTTCGAACGGTTATATAAAGGGAGGAATGTAGGAAAAAATGAAGTGCAGCTTCCACTGCTTTTATCAATTTTATCGCATCTACGAATTTTGAAATTAAAAAAGAGGCAAGGACATAAATAGCAGAAATGTTGAGAAACATGCTTCGATGTTGAAGTGGAAAAACTTTCGAAATACTAAATTCTACAACTTATTTCTCAGATCACATACGTGTATCAGTTAATTAATTTCAACGGTATCTAAAAAGCAGTAGTCGTTTAAAAAAACAGCGTAATTGCGTCACATACATCAAATGTTTTCACTATGCAATAATATAATCTGATAATCTTTTTCTTTCCATTTTGTACGATTCATCGATATGTTATACTATCGCCTATACAATATAATGATCATAGCACGTTTATATAAATAATTAATTTCAGTGAGAGAAATTATGAATCATTTTCTTCTTCATCTAGTGATCACATAAGTATAATCCGTACAATTTCGATATTCTACCTCTTCGCACATCGCAGTACAAATATAGCAAAATATAAAAATTAATAAATAATATTATCGATAAAGTGTAAACGACCTCTGCTTCAAATTTATCAATTAAAAAACTTAACTGGTCGTACATATACACATAAAAAAGTACACTTACCACATAAACATAATATTCATAGTATTAATTAATTAGCATTGCACATGATTTATTCAATTTTCTGTTAGCAGTAGTTAAAAATAAAAATCAAGCATCGCTGAACAAAAAAGCTATATACGTGGATATTTGAAAACAAGGTTTATGATACGCGCGATTGAAAATACGCACAGAATTAACTCTGCAATTTGATGCTCATTACGACACGTCTATTAAGCCGCTTACTGCTACAGATTTGATAAACATGCGTGCTTTCATCATTCCCGTTCCCATAGCGACAGACGTATCATAAACCTGAAGACGTGTCTTAGCAATTAATAGGTTTTAACTGCACGAATACCTCAGACAAGCCTTTCCGTAGTCATCCCTACGAAAGGATTGTCGAAAATGACTGCTTAAGATATTGTTACGTCGCGTAAGACGGTCCGTGCGACGTCCCTCATGGTCTGGCCACCGAGGCCCACATACCATTACACTGACCCTCGATAAACCTAAGGAACCACCATAAACCGAATCTTCTCAGTTCAATTTCTATTCACATAAGCATTTTCGGTTTATGGATGGTCCTTAAAACGGTCCTTAGATTTATTGTACGCTCTTATAACTTACGGAGAAAGCGGTTGTTTGTCCATTAAAAATGGCAGGTATTTCCCATTAAAAAGGATACCCATACCGAGCTTTCCTCCGTAATTGTACGAGACGGGTACTCACTGTTCTACCAAACGTCGTGCAGTCAACACGACTGTTCCTATCAGCTTCGCGTAGTCCTCACTTCGATCAAAGTGATATTATCTTAGTCTATTCTTTATTATTACTACTCATCTATCAAGTGTATTATTCTTCATCACCTGTATCAATTATATCTTCCGACACGACGGAACCTCGAGTGTAACAAGTTGTTAAAAATATAAATATTATAAGACTGTAGACTACAGTTTTATTCCCCAACAAATACCCCTATTATCCCACAAGAAATAAGGGGATCGACCTGTTCGTGGTGTCGATCGTTATAATCGTAACGGGAATTTACGACTCCCGTTGACGCGCTTCAACACGATCGAGTCTCCCCGCGACTGGACGAAAGAACAGATATTATGGTAAACGATCGACTAATCGACCTCCATATCGCCATACTCTTAAAGCTATTTCAATATTTAAAACAGGCATTTTAAGTTCCATTCGAGGAGTTAAGTGCTTAAGGTTAGATAAGAATTAACAGCGATATTCGACGCGGTACATTAGCCTCAAATTGCTTACTGGGTCTATAAATAGCTAAGAGTGAACCGCCAAAAAGCATTCGATGTGAGTTGGTATTATTGCGAAGGAGTTTGTCGTTCAATTTGGATATGGCCATCGAAGAAGAAATATGTCGAAAATTATCGTACTGTAGAACTAGAGAGAAATTAATTCCTTAATTTCATTTAATACTACAAAGTTAATTGAAAGTATCATTCAGTTCGTGATCGATTAAATTTTAGTTGTGTCTAATAAACAAATTCCTTACTACCAAAAAAGAAAAATTTCCATCAGAGAATTATTATGTCTTGTTCAGAACAACCAGTTCAAGCATCTTATTTATGTCGAGCCAACGACCGAAGACAGTAACAGACTTAAACTGGTCAAATTCCTATCTTTGTTTTCGCATCTGAACTCGTCGAGCAAAGTGTTTCATCGTCGAGAATGTCAAGAGGATTAGAAGTTTCATCAGTCTCGAGGTGTTACCGGTGCAGCATGGAAACAACTTCACGTGCACAAAGGAAACGGCAGCTTCCAGATTGCGTTAAAAATCTTTGCTACGAACGGCGCCGACTTATTCCGTGCGAGTAACTCAGTTACCGTTGAAATCAAAGGTTGCAGCCAAGAAATTTGTTCTGTGAAAATTATGAACGAATTGTCCCCCATTAGAACTTTGTTCGTTTATCAGTTGCTACGAATAGTTGTCATGGAACATGAACAAAGTTTTCAAACGTATAAAAAGTAGATTAGATAGGAGAGACAGTACGTTATTTGAATGTTGCTTCGTGACTTTCATTTGATATAAATTTGAAATTTATAAGAATATTTCTATTGTACTCTGTATCGAATTAGTTTTACCAATGCAGCGAAATATATCTCTAGTTTAAGGGTAAAATGAAAGCTTAAAGTAATAAGGATCTTGTTAGTTATCGTATTGTATTTTTTAATATTCTTCAGTCGAAATTTTTTAAATCGAGTTTCGAAAGAGTCTCTTCATTTTCTTCCTTAATTCTTATCAACCGCTGAGTCTGTAGGATATTTTCCTACACACATGTACGTACACATGTATAAATAAGACGACATTTGATTTTATGAGAGAAATCGCACTTCACCGGGAATCTTAAGAATTAAATTGATTACATTCCCCTTCCGTCACTCGGTAAAATCTCATCGACGTGCATGCGTTTCAATGGATCGAACTTCTCTCTTCGTCGTAAAAGTTTCCGACATCTTTTAGGCGACTCATCAGTTAATTAGATGCGTTTAGTTTCGCTATTCTGGTCTATCGTTTCCTGAGAGCTACTGTTATTCGCGACTCTGAAACAAAGTTTCTGATGGAATCGCCCGATGAATTAGGGGCAGTCAACAGGATGGACACGATACAATCTCAGTGTCAAAAACTACTTCAACGAACCGAGATAGAATGATAGTCGTAAATTCTCTTTATTTTACGAGGTTCGATATTTCTTGGTATATCAGATCTCTCCTAACGTCAAAGGAGAATTCTGTAGAATTTCTTCGCCGCTCGACAGATAGCGGAAGAATTTCCGCTTTTAAACTTCTTTTTATACCGATGAAAAAATTTTTTATCTGCGTTAAAAATTTCACAATCCAATTTCACCGACTATCCCCGAGGAGTTTCGTTGAATTTTATGGTGTCATATTTACGGCTACATAAGAGCGGTGACACCATCACTTCTAATAAAACTTAAGCGATAAAGTTACAAGTGTAGCGATCATTCGTTCTGAGATTTTTTTTAACGAAATTCTGCTCCTCAGCCTAACTTACTCGAAACTGATGAAGTTCGCGTGTTCTGAATATCGCTTCACAACTCCTTGTCGTTTGACTCTAAACGACAATTTTAATCGCTCTAATTTTTATTATCTATATTATTTAAACCAGTAATTTGCATTAGTCGATGTACGTTCGTGCTATTTTACGATTCGATATTACATGTATGTCTATAAACGTATTGCTAGCGAAAAATAATTCACGACAATTAAAAATTCTTTAAACGAATAGTGCCATTTACGAAATAACTGGGAAAAAATCTATTTATTGCGAATATTAAATATTATTAAAAAATTGAAATCCAAAGTTTTTAAACACTAACAAATTAAATATGAAAACTTGGGAATAAAAGAATAAAGAAACGGCAACAGTTACATTTTTACAGTTTAATCGTTCTTTAAACGAGGAATTGTTCGAACTTTCACCTCTTTGCTTCTTATATAAAAAGTTAACTTATCGAATGAATTATGGATAAGTGAACTTTGACTGGCATTTACTGAAGTCTAAATTACTGAAAGAGTTCAATGATAAATTGCTTTCTTTAATTAATTCGTTCCACGTGTTGAAGATACACTCTTGACGTAACTAAATTAATATTTACACAAAGTAAAGAATAGAATCACACAATCAAATACTTCCATTATTAGTCAAGTAAACGTATGGCGTAAAATCGATTATGAAAGATAAAGTTTCGCGTATATTTATTATTTTATATTTATTGTAAGATTTTATCGTTTGTACTATCATGCTGTTGCATTGGTTAAATTAAATTAATATATATATAAATATATGGAATAAAAATATTTTTATAAAACATGAAATCGAATTTTGTATAGTGACGCCATACGGCAAACTTTGTGGAAGAAGTAATGTCGTAAAACTAGGTGAAGGCGATAATACGTTTTAGTGTGACCAAAAGTTTCTCCATCTTTTTTGGGATGTAAAACAAATATAGCCCTGTAACAAGTAGCACAAAATGTACTCGATACTTTGTTCGAAAGTCTTGTTTTACATACTTGCATATACTTCAACTGTCTCATCACATTTTTCCACCAGTCTGCAAGAGCCTCAGGACTAAGTCGCAAACTTTTATGAAACTTACGTAGAAGAAATATTTGATACGTATTTTTTTACGTACCAAGCTACACGTTGAGGAAGTGAAAGCAACCTGCAGTATGCAAGTTGAGACACTTTTAGTTTAAATACCATAGGAAATATTGGGTTTAGACAAAATTATTCGAATACAGAATAATTTAATACTTTTCAAATAAAGTATTAAACATACCATGTATATAACGTTTCAACTTTTGTTCGGAAAAGTTGTGTACTTCCTTGGTATCTCTATACGAGAAGAACGATAAAATAATTACGTAATTCGATCAATTTCTGGACAGCAAAATCTGTACACATGGCGACTTCGCGTTGATTCGATCGATTCAGCGACACAAACGTAATCGTTGACTTTTACTACTGATAACTAGCAACCTACGGTACTATGATGACAAGAGTGAAAATATTTTTGACGAAAATAGACGAAAATACGTTTTCAGCAAAATTTCGTTTGAATAACGTGTTCGCCAGAGGAAGCGTTTGTTCTTTTCTTCTGGCCGTTTCATCCATCTCCAAAACTAGGGACGCAGCCTTCTTTCGCCGACAACCTCGGCTACCTCGACCGTAACGAACAACCCTTTTACTTTCGAGTATCCGCCAGGACGTTTCCACTGTCTCCTAGAAATAGAATTTATTTTTCCTCTCGACGTTACGAACGACGCCCGTTCGATTTATGGATATGATTTCGGCGAAGAATCGAGTCGAACTGAGAGGAGAGCCGTGGAACAAAGGGCGCCTCGTCAGTGGCCAGGTCCACGAAAGAATAGCCACGATATTCCGGGTCCCGGTTCCGACACGAGATACCTTTTACTCGACCACGTCTTCGACAGCGGTCATTGCGGGCCACGGCATCGATATCCCTCGCGTAAAATGCACCGCAGTTTGCACTTAATTGCGATATAAATTTAAGCTACGATAAATCAGCGGCCACCACGGGGTTAGCCGACGAAGGAAAGCCATGAGCCAGTTCCCTCGGTGCACCTTCGATCGTCGTTTAATCTCTCGCCCCGGTTTCTGTTCGCTGCTACATTTACACATTCTCTGCACGCATACCACGTGTGTATATCTACATACGTGTAACCCTCTAGACTACGTACGCGCACGCACGTGCACACGTTTCGACCTGCCATAGGTAAAAGAGTAGAAACAGTTCTACCATCACGGAGATTCTGGCACTCGGCTACAGACTTGAAAATTACTTGCGCGGAACGAAACTGCTTGTGAAATGGACCGACCGACCGGCCGACTGCTCGCTGAAAACGCGAGGATAGCGGCGTGGAGGTACTCGGCGCCGAAGCAAAGCACATACTTACTTCAATTTGAGACGTTACAGGGCCGCAGAACGCGAGTTAAAGCCGCGACGACAGTAAAGGGGCTCGATTCGGTCAAGGAGGAAATGGAAAAGGGACCGAGAGAAATTCATCCGAGAGGCTTGTCCTAGGAAAGCGACGTGATTTGAACGAAATCGGATTTTCGGTCGGTCATTCGTAGCAGCTATTGCACTTGAAATACCTCAACCGATTCTCCTAAGGGGCGTAGAGAGATCGGTTCGAAGCTTTCTCTATCCCATTCGCCCCTTTTCTCTTTGTTCTATGCACTCCCGCGCAAATTACAAGCCCTGCGGCTGTCCTGTTCGTGTACCAACCGCACTTGCACTTGAATAGAAACAGCAATGCTAACACCATCGTGCCTCCTCCTGATCCGTTCATCAGCGTTCTAATAGCTCTTAATGGTCGTAACGCAGTTCACGCTTTCATTACTGAGTTTTGAACGGATCGATTCACCGAATAGCAATGTAAATTACTTCCTTTTCCTAGGGAATCCGAGGACGCGAGCTGGGATCACGTTGATTCTTTTTTCTATGCTCGCCGACTTTATATACAAACCGTGGCGAAGCACTTTCAACTAATTACCGGGAAATGTAAGAGAAACTACGACAGTGAAACTATGTGGTTTAACGATGTTTGAGATTACGAATAAATTTCGATAACCGCAAAGATATCGATTAAAGCGTTTCATTTAGAATATCACGTTTATCCGTTTGAAGGATTTATCGAGAGAAATTATTTTGATTAATTGGTAATAGTATTAGGTCGTCCGAAAACTTTCTTTCTTTTATAAGGAAATAATGGATGCACAAAATTTTCCGTTTTATATTATTTTATCGAATTACGTATGGTCCATTTTGTTCTATCAAACTAAAGATCACAGCGTTCGACAAATTAAATTTCATGTTTGTATAAAGATGCGTTGTTGTAAAAGACGTATCTGTAAAAGAAATAGACTTCCCGGACAACCTAATAGAAACATCTTCGATGAGTGGTTTTATAAGGAAGATATAACGCAATAAAATTCGAAACAAGTTTCATCAAAACCGAATCATTTATCTTCCCATTGATTAAAATAAGTTATTAAGGTACAATACGGTGTATATGTGCTAAATACGTAACATCGAGCGTGAGAGGATAGAATGAGCAAAAAAATGTTATATCGGGACAGATAAAATTAAAGTAGCTCTCAAATTAATAGCCTTGAGGTATAAGTACGTTATCAGCTTTTTACAAAAAATGAAAATTTTGTTAAAAGCTGCAAGTATAATTTTCGATTGCACCGATAAAAATGACGTTAAAGCGATGGAGTAATATTCACACCATTCGCTTTTGCTTTATGAAATTTGTGCCTCATTTCTAGTCATTTTAAATACTCCGTCCATGTAAAACGTACTAGCAGTATAATACTCATTACTCAGTGTCAAAAAGCCTGTAAAACAGTTAAATATAAATTAATAACCTTTCAAAGTCATCTTAGTTTTTTCCCCATAAATATCAGATCAGTAAATGTACTTATACACAAACGAAGCAAACCCGTGATCCATATAAATCTTTCCATCTTACGTCATCGATATTCAAACTTAAATTAATCGAAAATTGCTCTTTCTAACTTGTTCTACTTGTCTATAATATCTTTGAATCTTCTATCGGATCATCTTATAATTCGATAATCAAAGTTTTAAAGAGAAACTTTCTATTGTGCGCATAGTGACGCAAAGTTTCGGTGGATCGTTGAGAATAAATCAAACCGAATCACGGACACGTGCACGCGTTAACGCGGTCTGTTCCTCGTCTGATCTATCCATTCGCTTCTCTCAAGGTTTCGTGCGTTTCTATGATCTATTCAAACAGTGCGGCTCAGCAGCATGCTACGACCGAAATACAGACAACGCGTAGGTCCTGATAGTCCTTCGCAATGCACTATTCATCAAACATCCTAATGGGTTGTAACGGGCACGAGTGCAACTGCAGATTCGGCATTACGCCGGGAATTTGCAGCGCGCCGCCTCTGTTCGTGGCGAAATATAATTAGAACCTTTAATCAGTGAACGTTCATACGTCTGATTGGTTGTTGAAGCGACATTCTGTCTTCGCGCGTTCATCCAGTTGTAAAAATGGTTGTAACGTACAAACTCGTTTTAGAAAGGAACGTAAATCGTCGATACAGTGGCTCACGAAAATACTGCCACAAAAAGTTTTTATGGATATAGCATATGAGTTATGCGAAACTTTTTACTTTCCTGTTTTGTTATTTTCCCAATTTCAACTCATGTTTTCCTCCAGATAAATCTATGATCTAAGTGATATCGTACGTAGCTTAAATAACAGCTAAAAAAATACTAAATATTGACTAAAATAATTTGGAATAAACTTCACAGAAGCTTTACAAACATTTGTTTTCATTATTTTTAAACATAATTCTTGAAGCTTTATAAAATCTTTTAAGCCTCTCTTTTTTTAACTTTGATAATAAATATCTTCGAATAACGATAGAAACAATTTAGATGCTTAATTCAAGCGAGAGATTTCAGATATAACGTAACAACTGCAGGTATCAACAAATATTTCGAACAATAGTAAAAAAGAGACAATTTCTGTCTTTGCAAATAAAAGGATTCGATTCGACTAAAGATTGCTATCACTATTAAAAATCATTTGAATCATATCTTCACCAGTCCCGATGGTATACGCAGCGAGTACAAAACGTACAGCGAGTCGATTTCAAGGCATGTACAGTGAACAGGTTAACGCAGATTCCTCGCAATCATAGGTTTACACGTTTCACATGATAATAATTATGAATAATAATTGTCTCGATTTTCAAGCTAAAAGGGCTCGAATTTATATCTGCAAATTTAATTTAATTAAATGTAAGTTCAACAATTTTAATTGTTTCCACGTAATTATATTTCGCCGTTATACATATATAATAACGTTCAACTAGAATTAGACTTTAAATTAAACGGTGTTTTATTCACCAAGCAATTAAATTACCAATCCTACGCTTGATTTATCCTTATCGAAATATACCGGTATAATTTGCCAAAACCGTTCACGTCCAACAGACAATATCTTACATTCCGGATAACGTTCGATAGTGATGATCTATTCATCGAACATCCTAATAGCTCGAAACTGGCGCGTGTGCAGATTCACTGTCTTGCCGATACCACGCGACGCTATCGCGTTTCCAGCGAAATATAATTGGGAACGGCATGGAAACACACGCTTCCGGTCGATGTGCGTTCTCATAAATATTTAATGGCTTTCAAGAATCAGGTTCGCGCAGTACCAGCTTACACCGGTGAAAACACTCGTTCAAGAACATTTTCCACTCGGAGAAATAGCCATTTGTCTGGAGATGCATCTATCTTCGAGGAGGAGTTGGAAGACTCAGCGTGAAGCTTTAGAAAACTTGGGGAAATTACGATGAACCTCGCGTAATTCCACTCCACCCCAGCACTTTTCCTTGTTTCCACTGTTCTTTTTTTACGGCTTCTTCCCTTGTAATTAATTACCCTGGAATTGGCACAATTTCGACGTAATTTTCATAGTTTAACGAGCACGTTGACTAGTTTAATACGACGAATAGGAGACGGCTTCGTAGCTCGGTAACACAGAAACAGCTCGATAGACAAGCACAGTCTAATAACTAACATCTTCGGTGGCCTCTCAAGAGGGAAGTTTGCAACTACGCGTACAAACGTAAGCAAATATTGTCTTCGGATGATTGTTCAGTGATATTACAACGTAGCTGGACGCTTGAACGCTTAGTTTTGCGGGAAAGAATCGAAGCTATTGAGGTTAAATAAGCCGCTTCCGGGGACCATGTCAGAATTAATTCGAAGCGTACCGTTTATCGTACGCAAAGCTTCGAATCGAGGACGCCACGAAGGCTCTGACAACACCGTTCCTGGAGCGTCTCAATAACAGCTAACCGCAGCTGCAGCTCTCCCGTTACCGAGGGATCATACACGCCAAAGGACCGAGGTCGCGTAATTACTGTCGTAACACGCGTCCTTCAAAATTCCCATTAATCACAGCTGAGAAAACTTTCCGTCGACCCATTTTGTCCCGTTAATTTCGTCAACGAGGAAATTATGGAAATTACAAGCTGACGCTTGACCTGTCTCCCACTCTTCCCATTTTTCCCCTGTATTTTTCTCTTGGAAATCGGTAACACGACGAAACGCAAAAGCATCGCCGTTTCGTAAGGTTGGACGTAAAAAAAAAGAGACAAGGAGAAACGAAAATACAGATATCACATATGAAATCGAAATAGCCAGGGGGCAGCGGCGTGACTTGACGAAAGGGAAACACGCGAGGAACAGGAGGAATGCAGACATGATAAAAACGAATAAATTACCATAAATTTCGTGCAAACGAGCGAAGCTAATCGAACCTGACACCCATAATCCCGAGCACGTGCATTTCGACATACGGCGAGGTAAAACGAGCCAGATATATGCCGATATATGCAGTTTGACGGATCTTTCCAACGACATTGATCAAATATCGTAATAGAACTCTAATAGTAACAACATTTACACAGCTACGTTTCGCTACCATGAGATTGCCATCGTGTACACGCGTCAGTCCTTGCTGCCTGTAATTCGTGCAAACAACGATGTTACAAGCAAGTCAAATGATGAGTGGTTCTAATCAACGCCGTGCCTGCTGCTCATTGCACCTCTATAGCGAGACACGCGGCCTGCTAGCGTCTGTTCACTAGATTGGTCGGGTTATAGTACCGATACAGCCCAGATGTTAGCATTCGTTGTTTTCCTCTTAACGGATAGTTTAATTACGTTGTTAACGACCAATCTGTAACATTGCTACGCCGCGTAAACAATAGCTTCTCTTTCCTCACTTGTAACGATTGACGAACGCGCGTCCGCCATTGGGACCATTCGGCTGGATAGAGGCGGATAGCGCGTGGAGAACGTCGACCCAACATGGGGAGAATTATTGGGGCGGGTAGAAAAAGTTATAGGTACTTGAAAGCCACTGGGTGAAATGCGGGGTAGGAAGGAGTCGTATTTTTCGTTAAAGGTAAAAAGAAGTGTCTTCGAAGCGAAAGTGGAAGTGGATAACCAGATTTATTATTTCAGGTAATTTATTGCTAAATAAGTACGTATCACGCTAAATATATTATCGTTATAAGTAACGTTCTTCGAAATTCACGTAACTGAGTGATTTTCCAAGAAACGCAAAACAACTGTCTTGGAATGTGATAACTAGACTGCGGATGTTCATGCATTTACGGAAGATTTAAGGATGCGAAAGTACACAAATTGCACATAATATGTGGATATATAGCAATTACAATAATATCTATCGCTAGTGGACGAAACAAATTTTCGTATGACCATTCAGAATCTAGTAATATGTAATATCTATATTATTTTGTCAATGAAATTTATCAGCAAGTGAATTACTGTTCATAAACTACGATTAAATGTCGTTTTTCGTTATCTTTAATGGATAACTCTGAAAAACTTTCAAAGAATAAAGTGAAAACATGTTTTTCTGTTTGTGTCAGCTTTGTAACAAGTTTGCTTGACTAGTGCAATAAAAGTGTATATGTTGTACTCGGATCCACTTCTCTTCTTTTTTCTTTTTTTTTTTTTTTTTTGTTTTTTTTAAACGAATTGATTCTAATATTTTAAATATTAGTTCTTTTAAGTTTTATACTGAAATAAATTATTCATTATGTACGAATAAGTTCTTATATTTATATTTGTTGATATTTAAAAATTATTAATTTAAAAATAAAAATTAAGAATTACATTTACATAACTGAATACAAGCCATACGTACGAATATGTATACGTTTGCTGCGTGATTTCAATTATAAAAGTATCATGTAATATAGAAGAAAATTATACAATCATTTTATACGTACTTGTATGTATATTCATATTAATACTAAGCACAACGTAGATACGCGCGACTAATTTGAATAGTAAAATTACTTTAACGCGCCCTGTTTTTAGCCAAATGTTAAAAAATCGACCAATTTAGTTTTTGTTTTTATATTTTTACCGCTATCTAACGACCGTAAATTTATTGAGTGTATTCAATGAACCAAGCCAGACTCTTTCGTATGTTATCTGAAAAATCTATAAAAGAATAAAAATAAAAGTAGTTTTGTAGCAATTTACATTAAACACCAATTAGTCGTTGTTGTGTAAACTTTTTTTAGAGTTCCAAAGCAAATAAAAATCCAATAAAAATCCAATAGCGTTGGGTTAGATTAGTATCGAATTATATTGTTCGTTTAACCATTATGCTTAAAGGAACAAGAATTTCCTTGCAGATAAAACTGAGATACTCTGTATCGTAGTATCGTCACTTATAAAGAAGATAAATGTTACTAGCTAATCGTTCTCTCATTTGAACACTCGTTGTTCTTTATTAAATTAATTATTACTTAGTTATTAGTTGTTTATCAAATTCTTTGATCAGTATAATTCTTTTGTAAAAAAAAACATATAAATAAAGTGTGCTAATATGACAGTTGCAGGTTATGGAAATCGACATTCTGTACATTTTAAAAACTGAACTAAAAACAAGTATGTTTAATTATACAGCTTGCTCTTGAAAGGTGGTAATTACATATCTTCTCTACGGAATGAATACGGTTCCATATGCTCATACAGCAAAAATACTCATTCGCCTAACATAATGTATAATGTTTCTTTCGTACGCCCAGGAAATATTTTTTATTCGTAGAAACAAACTTTTTTCTTCGGTGTTTTTCCACACGATTTTGTTTTCGAATATTCTTTTTACCGGATATGTATCTTTTACTGCTTAATAACTAATATGAATAGAACTAGTATGTTGTTATTTCTATATTCAGAGGTAGGATCACAATAGCTATTATTTTATTCTTTGGATAAATCTATCACATCGTTCTGACCCGAAAAACCTTTATTGCACATTCTTACATGGACTATGGATAAAAACAAAAGAACATCTTAAACCTATCGATTAAATCTATCGATTGTGTCTAGAACAATCTTCTAGTTACTATTTAGTGTAACTAGCGCATCTGCATATGAATGGCGAGCACGAACTCACGTTGTCATTTTTAACATAGTATCTATTATAGCAAATTATGAAATTATGAATTATGAATACTAGTCAGTGCTAAAAATGGCCTCATTATATGTATTATATACATATAATGGATAAAATTATGGACAAAATACAGGACTTTTTGAAACATATATATATGTTTAACTTTTTTTCAGCAATAAATATCCTGTAACTTGTATATACATTTTCAAACGCGTTTTAAACTTTTCCAATATAATCGCGATATTTGTGTTTCGCTTCGATGTTAATGAAATTTCAAATGTATACATAAAAAGTTTCCAGGAGTGTTCAAATACTTTTCTGAGCCATTGTACACCGTTTAGAAAATTGTCTATCCACTGTTCGATCGAGCAGAAATGAAGTCTCTGGAAAAAGTGAGGATAAGAAAGTGGAAGACAGGGATCCCGATCCAGGAGTGGAAGACTCCCGATCGATCAATTGTAATATGAAGCTTCTATTATCCAGGTCAATGAGGGGAAGTAAAGGAGAACCCCTTAGACGAAAATACTGCTGTGGGATCATAGAACAATTGAAATCGACGTATCGCTTTCAGTTTCGCTCGATCAAATAGTAGTTGTGGAATTCGTACGTACTCTATAGGGAAATTGGTGGACGGAGAAATAATTTGCAATTTCGATAGCGTTTAATCAATATGTTAATATCAAAATACCGGCATATACAATTACAAAACGGGAAAGGCCATCGTCAATTTTCAGTATCGTATGCGTAAATTAAATTAAACATACAACATGTGTATATGTATTATATTATGCAAAATGAAAAAGCTTGTTAAATTTGCGCTGTTTATTCTACTACTTGTAGTACAGTTGAAAACTAGACCCTGGTGAGTTTGTAGACGGTATACAAACTAGTACTTGAGGGGTTATCGTTGTGGAGAGAAAATTTGACCGGCGAAATTTCACTCGTGGTTTACTAAAACTCAGCACTTAGAATGCAACCGGAAACAAGTACCGATACTCACTACTCGAATACAGTCTAACGGAGATGAATTTAAAGTGATTGGCGAATAAACGAAGATTAAATTAGACAAAGATTATTTGAATCTATAGAAACATATTACTCGACGTTATAACGAAATAAATCTTTTTAATTAGATAAATTAGTGGATTTCTCTCGAAGAATGAATCCACCGCGTCTTATCTTGCATTTTCTTGTATTCTCGTTTTATCTTGTATTTCTTTTCATCTTTCAAAAAAGAAAAATTGTTTGTATATGCACTGGTTAAATTCAATAATTCAAGACATAAAGTAATGTCTATGTAAGAATACTCAAATATCAAAAATATACATATTTCAAATAATTTAATCTAAACAATTTAAATACGAAATCCTTAAAAAATGCTAACAGTGTAGTCATTAATAAATCGACGGTCAAAATGTTCGCTATTGATTGGCTTTCCAACGTTACAATGTTTACCTCCCATGTCACATGTGATCCGTAGAATTGCTATGCGGAACGTTGCCAGAAACCGGACCCAAGGGTTAGGGCAACTCAGTTAGGACTACTTGGAATCGTTGCACGTGCTACGTCCTGGAGTTTACGACACGTCAATCGCTATTGAAGGCAAAAGAGTGAGACAGTAGCAATACGTCTAACCTCAAGGAACGTGCACGTTTTCCCCTATTAAATCTCAACTCAAAATTTTGATTTTTGTTTCAATCGTCCTATCGTAATGATTGATTCAAAATACTTTTTATATTTAAAAATAATTAGTTCGAGTTACTAGAGCAGTAAATTAAAGAAATGGAGTCTAAATAGAGATGCGTTTCATCCACCGAATATTATACCTAGCACTTTTGGACAAATATCGACGAAGAAATATAAGCATCGTATATGAATAGAGAATATTCACAGTTGTAGAAAATCAAAGCGGATAAACATGAATTTGAAATACTTTAAAGAATTTATTAACATCAAGCATATCATACAGAACGTTGAACACTATTTCAAACATTTAACAAAATCCCACTTACTTCCTAGTAATTCCATGAGCACGTGTAGCGTTCATAGATTTCCATGCTACGTTTCAGCAGCCACTGTTTGTTAGCATTATGTGCCGCTTTGTGAAATCGATATCCCATCGATCGGTAAATATTCATCGGATCGAACATTGTGCTATGTTTTATGCACGTGGCAAGAGGACCAGGCTAAATAAAAAGTGTATACACGAGCGCTATTCCTTTGCGTATTTTAAATCGATCTCACAGTTGAATGGAACAGTGGGACGAGAAATAGAGCAAGCCTCAACTACGTTGTCGAAGGTAACAAAATGCTCGCTCTGACAGAATCGATAAATATGAAGGTCAACAAAGAGGCGACGATAAAAGGGTGATAGATTTAAAATAAGAAGAGACAATTTTGTAGAATTCGATTAGGCTAATTGGCGGACGATATTGGCTGTTAACGATAACCGATTATCGAATAATTCGACGATCAAACTGACGAATTAAAACCGGTACGTGACTTTCCATCGAATCCGCGCGGTAGAGAAACCCGTTTCACTGTAACCGAAACTTCCTGTAATTTATGCAATTCGATCCCTTCCCTTAAATAGCCGTATCGTTCTCCGTAACGAAAGATGTGAATGTCCTACCTTGATCGTGCCCTATCTTCACCAAGATATATCATACGGCCCGATCCACTGAGCTTTCCCCTTTCGTGGGATTTATGCGAACATTCTCTGTCTCGGCAAGCACTTGCAGCTTTCCCTTCGTGCCTTCTTGTAGCCCACGTACATATGAGAAAATACTGACCGGCTTGTACAAGAACGAGGAACATCGTGTTACGGCCACAGGGCAGACAAAAACGTCGGACCTTCGTCGTTGAAAAGCTGACTCGATGCGGTTCGGCAACTAGACCGACTCAGTCAAAGGTAAAATGTACTTTGGCTTTGTCAGCAGAAATCCGCCATAGCGATCCAAAATTTTAGAAACGAAATTTCCATTGAATCGTACATGTTCGAATCTGGATACTGAATGGATTATCATACAGGGGTCTCTGGAAGTTTGAGAAATATTCGGGACATTAACGATATCTTGTTCAGTTCGTATTCACGGGAAATAACGTTCCACTGCGCGAGTTTTGCGAAGAAACTCATTTTCTCTGTATGTTGAACGGTAGTTTGATATGCTATATCACGTTTGAAAGTTGTAGTACCTTTTCGACTTTTCGAACGGGTTTCTCCACGTGACAATACAGTTTATCAGTCACGACGTCAACAAATGAACGACGCCGACTTTTCTAACTCGAGTTGGATGAAGAAGTATACAGAAGTGTTTCACCCACTGTATAAATCGTTTGATAGAGTTCTTGGCACTTTCTATCAAAAGGAACTATGTATATTCTTAGAATATACCGTACATATATGTGAATATACTTGAGATTAAACTATACTTTCCATGTTTATATACAGCGGTTTAAGTACAATTATAGTAATTTTTGGCTAGTTTCGTATTATTAAGTTTGATCACACAATTTTCGCTAAAGGTGAAACCATTCGATGATCGAAAATTTCTGACAAGAGGATCTATGTTTTAAATTATGTCTGGATGTTGATGGTGTATTGGTCCGTGGGAAAGAGAGTATAAAAATATGCATAATGACTGTTAAATGGAAGTATTTCTACGATTTAACAGCAATTTTCTTCCATACTGTTGTCTTCTCGGTAAACTCTGGCGAAAGTTAAGTTAAATGTGTCACGTATTTCCACAGTTATGTTCGTGACCTCGGTGTACGTAATGGCCTGCGAGTTGAGGCAATATGTGGCGATAACGCGAAACTATACTGGAGAAAGATCAACAGGACTTAACGCAAATAGGTCGTATTTTTCACTAGCCAGCTTCAGCCTTCAGTTTCTGTAGTCTTGAACACCACCATGCGACGTGAACTATCAAGAATGCGAGAAACTTAGAAAATGTTATGTGCATGTAATATACATGAAAATTAAATGAAATGTTTGTGCTACGAAAGTGGATATGCAAAACTAAGTAAAGAATACAATGAGATTTGATAATTCCAACATTGTTAATTTGAATTAGTTTATGTCCTGAGATTACTATATTTCAAGATGTTATTATATTAAAATATACTTTAATAATATTATTTATATATTTCTTTATTATTTAAAAATTGAATTTTATGTTGTGTGGAAGTCATTTTAAATTTAATTATAGTTTCAGTTTTTATTTTTCAGAGATTTGCACGGCAGAAGTTGATTTAAATCGTGAATGTGTGTAGGAAGCAAATCTAAATAGAATTTTATTTTATTTGAATCTTTGTTCCCAGAAAATCATTTTTCATTCGTTTTATTCCGTTCCCAAAATACTGTTATTTTCACGAACATTTGATTGACGACGAGAATTGGCTCGACTTACTCACTCTCTAACTCTATAACTCTATAAATATGAAGGATATTGTATAAAAATAATATGAGGGATGTCTTGTAACTGATAATATAACCGAGAAGAGAATGATTCAATATAACAAAACAATGTCTCCATCCCATTTTTTTTTTTTTATAAAAAAAATAAGCTTTGAATATTTAATGTACATTTTTTATTGATTTACAAATGTCTCAAAAAGAGCTTTATCTACGGGATAACAAATTCGTGAACTTTTGTTAACGATTTTTACATTTTTATTGTTCAAAAATATTCAACGATTTATTTGTTTCAAGATTCTATCCAGATTTTCCACTATCTTTAAAATTCAGTATTGATTTTACATGGTTCTATCGGTAAAAACCAAGGGGAGTTCTCG
Organism: Bombus campestris; assembly: GCA_905333015.3. Classification (NCBI taxonomy): domain Eukaryota; kingdom Metazoa; phylum Arthropoda; class Insecta; order Hymenoptera; family Apidae; genus Bombus; species Bombus campestris. The sequence goes on from HG995135.1 coordinate 11,779,472, forward strand.
GTCAGATGCACGTATAGTTCAGTGGTCTTTGAAACTCGATTTCCTGGAAAACGAATCTACGAATAAAAAATTTTCATTTCGTACTTTTGATTTATTTTTGATTGATTTTATATCCAGTCGTGCTATCACTTTTCTATCAGCGCTTTTTTTTTGTCAGCAAAACAGATTTATTAACGAGAAATAAATTATACACAGAAGTACATCGCTCTCTTATTTATTTAATCCGTGACTATTTTTATTCGCGTCGTTTTAAGCATTTTTAATAAATCAAAAACATTTCTAGTTAGCAATATTGTCCTACATCCATGTTGTGTATACGATATTTTAAAGGAAATTGCACGTTATTAAAATCTATTTTGTTATAGTAACAAATAGACAACGGTGTTTCCAGTGAATTTATCTTGCACTCAATTTAATTGTAAAGCTAGTTTGAAAATGCATCCCTTAGAGATGCTAACCTTTTAACGTAATATGACGAGAAGAAGTAAGATATTACTGGCAAATCTGTAATGTTCGTTCACTCCACGCTTTTCAATTTATCACGTACAATTGAAATTTTATAATACTTTTATAATAATTAGAAGTTGTCTTTCGCATTTGCGAAGAAAAAAATACGTACTGTGGTAATATGTTAAATCGTTATTTTCTTTAGTGGAGGTTAGTAAGAATTCGGATTAAGAAGGATTTGCTGCGTCAGAGTTCACCTGTAATGTTACTTCATTTACATTAACACGCGAGCTTATGGATACACTACACTAAGCTGCCCGTCAGAACATAAGATGGCACGTCGTATGCATTAATGCAATAGTAGGATACTCTGCTAACGAGAAATAAACTCCCATCGTTAACAAGTTATAAGAAATGTAAGTTTGAATTTCTTTTCGTAAGATTTTTAATAAAGAAATGAATTTATAATTTTTTACAAATAAAATAAAAGTGAATACACAACTAATGAAACCTAATGTAGCGAAAATGAGTCATGTTAGATTCAATTTGGAAACTGTTTGAATATTTTTCTAAATTCCTCTGGTGATGTTGGTAGACGATAAAATTACCCATAGACGCATACAAAGATTATAGATATATTACAAGCCTTAGGGATTTAACAAAAAGTTACGCGAAACGTGTAATTCTATTGATAGTACTAAAACAAGTTTCTTGCTATCCTGTTGCAATAGAAATATTTTGACGTTTCACCTTTGATTCGCAATTTTTCGGTAAATACGATACGCATGAAAAACAAATATTCTCTGCACCCAGCTCAGTCAGTTTATCTCTGATCAAACGATGTACCGAATCTATCGCGATATGCATCAGTCACACGTCAAAGGTTAATGTTAATATATGCGACCCCAAATATTTAAATAAACGGTAGGAAGAAAGAAAAAAGGAGTTGATCGAAGTCAATACAATATTGACGAACGAAATATTTATTGCATTCAGCGGTTCGACGCAGCACCTCTCATCCCCGATTACGACATTAAATTGATATTACCGTCGAAGAGTTCGACAGTAATCTAATCCCAGCGTCACCTTCACTCTGCCCTCGAATTAAATCTCAATTATTGTCGAGACCAGAGGAAAAGGACGAACGTCTCGAACTCTGGCAATTGCTCGCTTGCGTTAAATCGCCTCTTAATTGACAGATGAAACGACTCCTCGAGTCGAGCCACTCGCTGCAATAAGACGCGGAACACTTTTCTCTTCCGTCGTTTCCGCCCCTTTACGAAAAAGCAGCGTGGCTTTGAACACTCCCTCTATTGGATGATATTCAAAAACAAGTTTCACCACTGGCTGTAAACTCCTTTTAACGAACACCATCAAGCTAACGAATAGCGTTCTGCAGTATCGCGTTTGAAAGAAACACGTCAACCCGCTCTTCCGCTCTTCCCTCGAAACAAATAACCAGAGAGACACAGTCTTCGAGCGTCGTCGGTTTACAACCGCCTCGACTAATTAATTTTTCTCCTTCCACTGACCAAACACGTTTGGATATCTCCGCTAGCAAACACACTGAACAGAGTGCAGCGGCCTGTCTAATGTATCATAGCTAGATAGTCGTTGCTGAAATAAAACATGTAGATGGCCAAAGAAGAGGGAGTAAACGCGAAAAGAGTAGCCGCGGAACAGAGATAAAGAGAAGGGCGGTAGAGTCATGGACCGGATGCTTATCAACGTTATTCACGCGTAGCTGCTGTATCGTCCTAAAGCTCCGCCTTCGTGCTTTCGAACCGCTCTACTTACGTACACGTGTAACCAGCGAGCATGTACTCTGTATGTACGAATATAATGAGGGACCATGTACAGGTGAACACCTAGGGCGAGGTAGTCGAAATGGGCTCCGAGTGTATAGGGGTCACAGAAGCACGTACACCACCAACGAGCAGACGTTTGTCCGTGTACCTACCTCTCTCTCTCTCTCTCTCTCTCTCTCTCTCTCTCTCTCTTTCTCTCTGTGATCACTCCCTAACCTCCCTCTCTCTGTGCCACTCGTTGCATACCCGACCCGCACTCTCTGCTAACTGCCGCGCTATCGTCACATTCCATTCTGTTTGCGGAAATCTTGCGTGGCTACGATTGTATTCCAGCCGGTTCGCTTTTGCGTTTGCGCAGTCGAACGCCTGCTCGCAAACGTAAGTGCAGTTGTGAAATCTCGAGACGCAAAGGCTTAGTGACGCGTGGCTGCAAATGCCATTCGAGCGCTCACGGTGCGATTACTATCGCGACAATGGAAGTTGCTAATAGCTGGAAGCGAGAGAACGTTTCATGATCGAAATCGGAAACAAACGAGATGGAGAGCCGATCGCTTTGATCGGTGTTTCGATTTCACCAGTGAACAGTTTGCCCGGTTAAAAATAATTACCGATGCAACTGGATCATTTGAGATTTTAATGCGATACCTCTGTCACGCGAAACAGGAATCGTAATTCGATATAACACGCGATATCAACTTTGAAAGTTTGCCATATCCATTTTAGATGGAAGAAATTTGTTTCGCGCATTTTTTTCTTTTTTTTCTTTTTTTATTTTTTTTTTTTTTTTTTTTTTTTTTTTTTTTTTTTTTGAGAAATAAGAATGCTATAGTTATAACTCTTTCACTTTTAAATGTATTTAATTACAATTCCATCGTTATAAAATAGTAAGAGTTTCTGCACCTTTTTCATTCTTGGTGCACGTAGAAAATTATGCCAATATTTAGCTGTCTATTTCCGAAATACATTTCATTCCGATATCAAGAGTTTATTATTCCATAGAACTTTTGCGAAAGAGGAATGATCAATAACTTTTCACAATGATTACCGCGAAACTCGAGCGTCGTTACGAAACGCGGAAGGAACAGGGACCGCGAAGAAAACGTGAAAACCGACAACGGTTGTCAAAGAACGGGAAAATAATTTCATCTTGAGAATCGATGGTGAGCCACGGTTTGTCGCGTCTCTCTCACGCGAGAACGACTTTATTGTGTCGACAATGGCATCCGGCTATATCGCACGTACGCGAGAAACCGCGGCTGGTGTGTCGCGAAATTGAGGCCACCAGGACTTTTCATTGTCGAAGCGTATCCATCCTGCTGTGAAAACGGACGACAAACGGAAACCCGCGGGACGTGTCGCGCTGAAGAAAAGAAACACGGCGAGGCGGTTGTAAGATCCCTAGACGCGTTCCTTCGGCGCGTATATCTCGTGATAGGTTGAAAAGGGAACCGGTAGCTTGTGTCCCTCGATAAAAAGTCTCGTCTCGCGGTGAAGCTCCTTCGTACAGACTTCTCGAACGCTACATAACGTTACATGAAACGCGTTGCTACCATGTTCCCTTTCCGTCGAGAAATTTCTCTGGAGAAAGAAAAAAAAAAAAGGAAAAGATGTGAAAGACGCGTTTGCCCGCTCATAAAAAAGATCCACTCGAAACACTGCTTCACTCGCTGTGCCAGGTATTATCTTCACAATCATACGTTAGTTTCGCAAACAAAATCTACTCGGACCCTTTGCCGACCAAATTAGATTTCTTCGTAACACGAAGATAGGACTAGCTTGTCAATGCGATATCAGGAGTACGAACGACTTAACGACATCTTCTTTGTTCCTTTCGCCATTCGTGTCATTGCTCTGCGATTGGTGTTTGTTCGATTTTACGAATGAGGAATCTACTGAACGTGAAGTTGCATTGTTATGTTACTAGTAAGCAATGAATGGACTGCAAGCATTTCTGCAAATTTATGTTTTTACGAATACAAGCGAAAGAGTAAAATCTAAGTAGAGATTCTTCTTACCTGTTAAATATTTTACTAACATACTGGACTTTTTAAATATTTAAGTTTTCCGAAAAGTTTCTTTCGTTTTATAAGGAAATAATAGACACACAATTTTTTTTCTTTTTGTTTTATATTAATTTATTGAATTATGCACGAAGATAATAATAGAAATATAACGAAATGGATCATACCTAATTCAATAAAATAATATAAAACAGAAATTGTTGTTCATTTATTATCACCTTATGAAACGAAAGAAACTTTTCGGACAACCTAATAATTGAAGTTTCCCACAGATGCATAAAAATCCGTATCTAGTGACAAAAATTATCTACAAATGATTCGCACCTCCAGAAAAGATATTTTATTGCATGTGTTTCGAGAGTTGAAGTTAAAAGCGCATTGCGATAAAAAATTTGTTCGAAGCTTCAAAGGAGTACGAGGCTGCTCTTTCTCTTTCTTTTGGTGCGTGAAGTAATTAATTAATGAAAACTAAAGCTAGTTCTTTGTATTTCGAAGTATCAAAAGCTATGTATGGCAAAGCAATTTCAATAATTAAAAATTAACAAATTGGAAATTCAAGAGTTCTACAAACAGTTACAACCGTTACATCGCTCCCCGGCCGAGTTAATCTTTTACGATATTAAATAACCAATAGCCTATAATGTTTTCAGATCAATTCGTTTATTAAACTTTATCAGGCCCAAAACGCTGTGGTATATTTTTGAAGGCAGTCACATTTCGATAGATTAATTTTGCTTATATTACTTCCAATTTAATATATTGATTAATCTGAAAATTGGAATGTCAATTTGGTTCGCATGATATTGACACTCATTATTTACTACTGAATTTTTCCAATACGTGCTGCGGATGATATTGACACTCACTATTGCGCTCGAACAATAAGTATCCATCCGAAATACATGATCTTTTGCTCGCATGATAATTAATATATTGATATATTCGTGTTCTTCAACATTAATCCTCGCTACTGTATGTAAATAATCTGCTTTCTAAAAAAACATTTTCAGTTAAATCTGTATTCTAACAAATTCAAAAAATCATCGCATTCTTTACTATCTAAAGGATTGATATCGAGGTTATTATGAAATTACATGTTATGAGATTTTTAAATTAATGCTAATAACAAGACGAAGATTTTAATAAAATTGTAAATAATTTTGTATAACATACAACTAAGATTTAGTAATGTATAACTAAAATTTTATTTCTTATCAGATTCTCTAGGGGTTTCTCTAAACAAATTAAATACCATAGACGGTAAATTTGCGTTGCTACATATAACTTTATTCAATCTTATTACTATTCTCCTAATTTTTAATATATCAAGATGCTACAATAAAATATGACGGTAGCAATTGTTGTTTGTTCTGAATAAACTCGACTTTTAGGTTTGTAAGTAACAAACAGATGTATACAAAAAAGATCGGTTTCATCTGGATTAATTAATATTTAATTAAACTGCTCATCTCGTACTACCTCTGGTTATGATTTCAGTAAATTACGTCAGAATAACAGTGGTTTAATTTACATATAAAATTATGAGCGAAGGTAGTATGTTTCAAGTACATGTAAAGTAATCTTACATCTTTGAACGTTAAATCCAACGCTGCTTAAATTAAAATTTTAAGATCTTCCTTAAGCTATAAATTTCTATCTTGCTGGGAAAATGAAAAGCCTTTCTCAATTTCATGTCTTGCTACATACTTACAACTATCTCTTAAAGCTATCAAGCAAGCATATTGAATAACCAGCGTATAATACTTAATCACAGAATTGTGAACATGAAATTTCAATGTAAGCATTTGATTTCCAGTACTTTTGAAAAATACTGAAACAGATTCCTAGAAGTTAGGGCTAGTTTAATATAGAATTGTACAAGCTAATGCAATGCAAGTGTACACTACTATAGTAGTCGTCAGTCACCCTCAGAGGTTGATGCAATTTCATAAATATCAAAAATTATAATTTTATAAATATATAAATAAGAAAAAAGTCTGTGGATTTTTACGCATTTATGTGAAATTGAAATGCGTAAAAATACGCATAATACACAAAATATGCAAAAATATGTATAACATTTAAAGTAAAGTATTCATTATGACTTTACCTAGGCTCTGTTTCCTTAGAAGTGTTCATATAAATATGAATTTGCATAAAAATCCGCAGTGCGGCCATAAATTAATCTCGGCGGAATATCGAGCAGGACAAAGCGAAGAATTATACGAACACATTCCAACGTTTTAATTAAACTGTAACAAGGTTCGACGAGAAATCACGGAGCCGTCTGGAGAGTTCCCAAGCCCAAACGCGACAAAGCTCCGAAGTTAATCATCCAGAATTGGTGGCCCGCGACAAATGCTTTCTCGACATAGGAAACGGTAGTAGCAGCTACGTAAACGTCATTCACTCTGTATTTAATTTGGACGAGTAAGCACGCGTTCCAATTTCATCTCGCGAAGAAACGACGCGACCTTAAGTGAGCTTAAATCAGCTTAGGTCGGCTTAAGGACCATGGACGTCGGTACACGCTGCCGGCTATGCCGTGTCGTTCTCCTCGCCTCGCGCTCTTTCGTATCGATCTGTCGTCGAATGTCCTCTTTTCCTAGCCTTAATTTAAATGGCAATTATCTGAGTGGAAAAAGTCATTAAATTAAAAATTACAGCCGCGGCTAGCGGCGTGCGAATACACAGCCGATTAGACACGATTCAAGATTCTGAAAAGAACGACCGGAAAACGGTCGAGAGAGGCATTTTCGTTCGTGAAACGCTGTAGTACGCGTCTGTTCTTCCATGCCACGCGGCGTGCTCTTCGTCGGTTACGTCGTTGACACGGACTACTAGAGCAACTGGACCGTGGTTGTTCAGCGGCGATCATACGCTTACCGACACTACTTGAGAGCAGTAGAATTTCAGGAGTTGTATACGCTGATGCGATATTTATCGTACATATCGTGTCTTTGAAGTTTAGATTTTTAAAAGTTTAGTAATTTAGGTTAGTTTAGGGTGGTTCGAGAAGGATTTTATTTGAAATGACAAAATTCTGGCAAACACGAAAGATTTCCTTCTTTTCACATCTTTTTTTCACCTTCTACATACCGTTTAACGATAGAGGTGTATCGGTCGCTATTTCCTGCTAAAATCCTTGAACATATAATTTGTATCTGTGGTATCTGTGCATGTCGTCCACTAGACAACATATTTTTGTTTCGGTGGAGACTTCCGGAGGGTCGAAATGTGATTCACCAAGAAAACCATTAGCCCAGACGAAAAGCTCGAATGCGAGGGGCAAGTTTCTCCAGGACCGGCAAGAAACTTTGGATTATCTTTCGGTGGAACATTTAAGGGTGGCGATTCACCGCGGCCAAAATAGCACCGGAACCGGTATTCCGCTGTCAAGAAACCGTAAAATCCTTGACAAATAAGCGGTAAACACTAGCTCCTTCGCGTATCTGGCGGTGTTGACCCGTTGGACCGGTTCCCAGTTCGAATGACCAGAAAACGTCGATGCTTCCGGTCGCCTTTAATGCACCGAATTAATTCAGCCTTTCCGTATTTTTACGAAGACTGGCTATTTACGAGCAGGGCACGTACGTAGATGCAGAGGATGGTCGCAGCTGTTGCGACGTTAAGCCGAAGAAAGTATGCGGTACGAACTATGCACCTAATGGAAGCAATTTACTACCAGATCCTGGGCTATAATTAGTAATGGTGTTTGGTCACACGCGTTTCCAGTTGCAAGCCGAGCGAGAAGAACATTCAGCCGATCTGTTCGCGTTATTTTATAACGGCTGGCGCGTCGCAATTAAGTGCGATCGTATTTCCATAATCGCTAATTAACCCAAAATCGCGGTTGTTTAACGAACCATAGCCTGCTTGCCGCTCTCACCCTCTGCACCCTGATCATTTTTACATCGCGTCGTCTGCGACAGCGTGATCAATTGTTAATTAAAAGATTACATTCGTAATAATGAGAGCTACGGCCAGCCATGTGAAATCCGGTTGCAGAGTTTACGCTGGCGCGCGATCGATGCAGCCACTCGAATAATTCGATATTCGAAGGTTTTGTGGATATCTGAATGTCAGGGATAAACTTCGGATAGGAAAGTGCCTGCACGTTTGTGGGATTCAAATAACGCAGCGAAGCTACTTCTGTGGTCTATCATTGCCTTGGATCACAACAGAGGTGGAGAGGTAAAGGTTCCCTCTATCAAAGGTATATTGGTACAGAGCCGTGTGGCAACATAAAAGTTCTATAACCATGTCTGAAATGTGAATGCATAATGTTGGACGAAAGGAAGCGTGACAAAACTTGGTACAATTTTTAAAATATCCAGTTGTCCATTGAATGGAATATTCGAGTCATACTTTAGCACTTCGATTATTTAATTCGATCGAGAACTTTATTCTCTTGGATGGCATTGATTAAATTTTTGAAATACGTAGAGCTCGTCATAGGTTCGTTCGTGTAGTACAAACACATTAACTTTTTATCATGGTAAAATAAAAATAAACTTCGCAAGAAAATAGCGAATTCATGGAGCGTTTAGACATAAATCTTCAAATGTTAGTAATGAACGGAAGATAATATTTATCTATTTGGATATTGAAATTCAATTGATATAATATTTAATATATTATTATATTCTCTAAATATATAAACTGTTTGACTTAGAAATTGAAGTAACTGAAAGTTTTCGCTTGACGAATTTTCAAATCTTCAAAATTGCGAATCTCTTTAAATCTCCGTCAAAATTCATATCAGTTAAGTATTCAAACATGGAAGCAGTTGAAGAAAGTCCTTTTATTTAATGAAAGGTCCACTTTGCCATTTGTAAGAAAACATCGAACGAGTTAAAGCGTACTTGAAGAATTTCTAGCGGTTCTCCAATCGTATCGATCCTCCCATTATACTCGCACTTACTGCTCCGACCGCGGGAAACCTCCAATGTTAATGGTCGTTTATTTACGAATGAACCACCCATCGTCACTTTGCAAGTAATTAAACGAATTAAAAGTAGCAGCGCGTATCGCGGTGTAAGAAAACTTCCTCCGTGCCACTTACTTCGCCATGCAATTCAAACGTCGTCGAAATAAATCAACAGACGAAAGCAATGGCAGGAGGTGCGGCTGTTAGGTGATTTTTTCTTTTTTCAACTAATGGTAAATCCGTGGTTTAACGTCGCTTCTCGAAAATACTTGACAACGCGATCCCATTTTTTGGTAAATTTACGAGCGAAAACCGCCGCGGAGGAACAAGGCAAATGTTACGACGGCCGACTCTGTTCCTAGACCAGGCCACACGCCGTGGGCAAGCTGGCAGCCAGATGTCTTCACGTCCTTACCGCGTACCCTCAATAGTCTCAAGTACCCTTCATAAACCTCAGGAATTTCCAGCTAAAGGTCCTTCATACCGAGCAACCATTCTGTCATTGATTTATCTCCTAAACTTATTGTGCATCACGGGTTGACACGAGAAAGTTAGTTCTTCTCACGTATGCAGCCTCCCACCAGCAACTTCATCTCGAGGGCGGCTAGTACCCTTCCTCACCTAAGAACCCAGCAAACAGCCAATTGACAACGAAGCCTATTTCCCTCTCTCATAACGAAAACTATGCCTTAACGAATCAGCTCATCTCATGTCTTCGGACCCACCCATCACTAGCTTTCCTCAGCCACCGCATCATTGCCAAACACCACTGATTTACCATCTTTCGAGCGGTCAACACCCTTGACCCAATTTCTAGCACTAGATCAGTCATATACTCAACTTGCACACACGCATCATCGTAACTATTCATATCAAAGTTGTTGGAATAAACGGTTAATCATACATTATCATATTCGTGTCGCATTCAATTAACTACCCCTGTTATCCTAAACGAAATAGGGGATCGGTCATTTCGCGGCGTCGATTATCAAATCGTAACGGGAATTTACGACTCCCGTTGACGTGCTTCTTCGCGATCGCGTCTCTCCGCGAGTGAGCGAAACAGCAAACGTGACATTTCGTCGGATTACGCGTTGACAAAGTCATACCGAAAGAAAAACCATAACTTGCCGCGGAAGAAGAATGGACACGTTCCGTGCATCAGCGTCGCGAAGCGGTGTGAAGCGTTTCTTCGTAAAACTACTGTAAAATAAAGCAGCGTTTCGCGGCGAGACAATGAAACAACCGGCGTGGCGTAAAACTATTCGTACGCCTCGCGTCGGTTCAACAAATGAACACACATACCCAGCAAATTGCTCCTTTCTGTTTGAAACAGAAAAAAAAAAAAGAAAAGCAAACAAGCTGGGAGAGCGAAGAGGACAAGAGCCGCCTAATCGCTGTGAGAACATTACCGAAACTCATTCTTATACTTTGTCGATTCAATCTCGTCGTTAGTTTGTTCTCGTTCCGCTTTATCGCACCCAGTTGCTTCCACGATTCATTGGAGTTATTTTGTTTAATTTTCCCGCCAAAATCGTTAACGTCTTTCTAAATAGCCTTTTCATCTTGCAATTGTTTGATGGCTCGCATTGTTCACCAATCGTTGCGCCGGAAAATTAAGCTCCTTCCGTCTTGTCCGTGAACTTTTACGTACTAACGCTATCTATTGCTGGTCGAAGATATAAAGTTGCATGAACTATCCACGAGATAACGAACAAGTAGGTCAACTTTTTTAATACCCTTATTTTGAAACATCTTCAGAGCTTACAAACTTAGGAAAATATAACGAATAGAAATTCTTAATTCTTGTTCGAATATACAGTTACTCGGAGTAATATTCGAACACTGTACCATCTTGATATATGTTTCTCTTTGTAAGAGCAGATGATTTAAATCGTGTTGCTTATCACACAAAAATATGAATCATTTATTTTAGCTGGAAAATAAAATATGTAAACAATTTCTTCCTAAGAACAACATTTAATCGTACGATAGATTTTTAACGAAAACGAGATTATCGTCTTTGTTTCTCATATTCGATGCGATATTTAAATCGTTCTCTCTTATAAGCAACAAATATAAAAATAACGTAGTGCCCGAACATTACTATGAATGTCTGTAATAAAAAAATTTCTAGTGGTATCTGCTGGAAAGTATACAAAAAAGTTGCTTCGAAACGAAACGAACCTGCAGCTTAAATTAACTGTCCAGTCTAACATGTTAAAGGGAAAAATCTGTTGCGAAGTTTCCAAATACGAGACCTGTTTACAAAGTTTAGAGGGATTTGATCCTCTCGATAAGACAGCGAATTCACTTTAAATTGCCGTTGGCTCGAGCAACTTCTTCCGTGTTTGTCTTCATTTGCAACTAGTGTTTCTTCAATTTACTCCTGACCTTACCCGGAACGAAGATTCATTTTATGCGTGTAAAGTTTGCGAAAAACGTTATAAATCTGGAAAGTGTATTATTTCCTTTCTTCGTGGGTAGAAGGCGCGGAATTGTTCGGCAGTTTTAAGCAACTTTTATTCCGGATGGTGTTGTTAGATATGTTCGTGTAGACAGTTTCTGATTTGGTCGTTAAATAAATAACATGTTAATACAAGAGATACAAATAGTCCTCTAAAAATATACTCGTCGAGCTCTCGCTTTAAATTCCGTCTTTCAGGATCCTTGCTCCATTTCTAAACTCTCTTATTCCTACTGTTTGCTTTTATTTACTCCCGTATGCACGCGTATACACAGACAGCCGGTACTTGACCTTTCTAACGTGCGCATGCATACCTTTAGTCGTTGGTTTGTCAACATTACATTTGTATTCGTTGCGGAGTAAGAACTCTTATCTTAACGTTACATACAGTCGTAAAAGTCTGCATACATCTATTAAATATAAGGTATTATATAGTAAAAATGTTAGTTCTACGAACTTTCTTGACATATCGAGCCACATATTGTTCAAACGTAATATAATTTTGTCCGAGTAAAAATTTACTCATAGTATCATTAATGTAATATTAAAACGTCGATGAAACGGTAATTAATAGATTACTTATTATTAAATTATTAATTTAAAGATTTTTTTTAAGTACTATACTTCATCGCGTTGAGTTTTTTGAAAACCTGATTTAACTGATTTTTATATTTATTTTCATTAATATTTTAATACATCCAAAAGTAAGGCTTTTACTTGAGCTTTTACTTTGATTTACGCCGATAGTACCGTTTTTGCAGAAAGGAATCGCATATTTTACAATTAAAATACAATTTGGCACGAATGAAATTTGCTCAAATGGAGAGATTTCGGCGACCCGCTAGTTACCATTATCTTTTCAAACACGAGCATATGGCACACTCTATTTCAAGCGCAATCGGCGCAGATTTATGCGATCAACATCCTGTCACGATTTGCATTCTCTTGCTAATGGTAGCTTTTTATATCACCATAAATCACGTTAACGCATTCTCCGTTTCTTCTTTAAATATTCCCCACAGAAATTACATTACTACTACAGACAATACGAAATATTTACTATTCCTATAAGGACTATATGTTCGAATCAAAGAGGAAAAAAGGAACGCCTCTTGATCTTGAAAATTTCCTTATACAGAATAATTTCGCTTAACCTAATTCACATAGCCCCTTTAAAGCGGCGTAACATTTACCGAATCCATTTTCATCTGGAGTTAATGATACGAATGTATGTAAATTAAGGGATACTCAAAAAGTACTTACATAGAGTCTCGCGCCTTAGTGGAATTTTTTGTCAGTACAGCTCAATTGCCTCAATTATTCTCTTAACTGATTAGCGCACTTTATTTTACGACAAAAAATTTTCATAAAAACTCATTGTATTATATTAATAAAATTAAACTCTCGTGTTCTGTATTAGGATTTCTAGTATTTGACAAGTTCACAACTGGCACGTGATTTGTGTGCAAAATTTCTCGTTCTTTTCGCGGAATTCTGTTGCGCTTTTTTAACATTTTGGCGCATCTCGGTTCTTTCTCAATGTCCCGCAAATGTTGTTCTGCGGTTGTTTTATACTCCCATAATTTTTGTGTACCTTTTAGTAAGTAATTAGTGTAGTAAAAAAAAATGTTTCAATCAAACTCGTACACTGTTGTAACCGCTGGCAGCCAAACGCGCCGCGAAAGAGTTAATTCTTCTTGTAATTAGTACAAATGGATTATACTACTGAAGGAAGCGAAACAAAGAATAAATACAGGACAACAGGGATAAATAAGGAAATTGCGAAGTCACTTGCAAAAGTCAAACTCAGAAAAATAAAAACAAAACTTCTGTCACACGCAATTATATAGTTGCACGAACGTACACGAGTAAAACATGGCGACAGATTCCGCACAAAAGAGCAGCAGTTATCCCTTCAAACGCGATCCGCAATCGAGCTGTCAATGAACACTCGAATCGAATGTTCGAATCGCCGCAACAAAAGTTATTCATGGGAGTCATGCCACTTTCAGGATGTTTATCGTTTCGTGTGCTGGGAACGCGTGATTCGAGAAACACTCGGCGATTCGACTGTTCGAGGGTCTCGTTTGCTGATCGACCCCCCCCCCCCCCCACTCAACTGTTTTCGAAAAATCGTTAAATGATTTGTAACGTTTTCGATCCCGTTCTCAATTGCATTGTTTTGGTATTACGCTTGGAACGCTTCCCCTTGCGAAACGGAAGGAAAGGAACGGAAAAGACAACGTTGCGAGACGCTTGTACAAATGGTAGGGAAGGTACAGCGAGCGTAGCCGGGACCGTGTTACACGATAATGTACGCAAACGCGTGGAAAGTTGCACAAGATACGTCTGCGTCAGCGAATAAAGAGCCGGAGTTTCGCTGGCGAGCAAGGCAGCTATTTAAGCTTCTTATCGGGCAATTAAATTCTAATAGTCACGAAACAAAGGTGGCGAAATAAGGAGAAGAACTCTGTTTCCGTAAGAGATTTTTCCACGGATGTCTCTGAATTTTCTTAAACCCGAGCAACCCTTACGGCTAGCAGATACAACAACTCACGAAAGTATTCGAGCTCTTGCCGCAAAAATTTTGTACGAATATCCTTTAAATTTCGTTAGCGACGAGTATAAGCGTGCAACAAGACACAACTATCACGATTCTGAAAATATACACAAGTTACAAGATATCTAATACAAGTATAGGTATACTTCGCAGAGATGATCAAAATATTTTATCAGTTGTCCACTAATTAATAATTAATAATTCACAATATCCAATAGGACCGTCTTTGATACTTGTTAAGATGGTTTTTTTTATATTTGACACTAACTTACTAAATATATATTCGCAGTAAATATCTTGCAACTTCTATGTACATTTTCAGATCCGTTTCAAATTTGGCTAATATGATCACGACAGACGATCTTCTTACGGAACTGATGAAATCTCAAAATGTTTTCTTATAACGTATACATTAAGTGTTTTCAAAAGTGTTCGAATACTTCGCTGGGCCATCGTAAATCCAAATTTGACGTTCGATCGAATAAGTGGTGATCGTCATTCGCGCGAAATCTTGTATCGTAGCACTATTGTTAGCGCAGTTAGGCCGAAAAGGTTACTTAAAAGAACAACAAACACGATAGAATCAAGGAGCGAAACAGAAACTGTTCGCGTCGTCGGTGTTTCGGACAGGTGTGTTGGGTGGTGGCCGTTGATGTTGCGATCGGACCGGATCGATCCGGACAATTTTAATTGGTAGCTCGTTTAAAATCAGGGAAGGTAGAAAGAAAGAGAGAGAAAGAGATAGTGGAGGGCGAGGGAGAGTGGGGGAGAGAGAGAGAGAGAGGTTGAAAGAGGAAGCGCACAATGGAAATTAATTCCTTTCCGCGAGGAGGTAAAGGATAGCCATTTACCAGAGGTGTTACCTTCCATCGGCGTCGAACCGGCGAGCTGGTTATTGTCATTTTAATCGACTTAAAAGAGAGAAACGACACCGCGAGGAAGGTAACACGGGCCGGCGTAAAATAACACGCCTTCCGAGAGAGATTGAGCAGGGTGAAGGAAGGCTGGCACTTTAATTCGACCCTTGAACGTCTCATTCGCGGAAGAGTCTTTTAATAAAGTGCAAATCTTGCGTCATTGAGCGTCGTAACGTTCTCCTTTACGGTTTACGGGATATATCTCGTAAGACTGAGGCTCTATTATACCCGCTCGAGGAGTATTCTTATTGCACAACTGCAATTGTCTGTCGTCGGGTTATCGTCTGCTACTTCTCGTTCTATAATCGTGCCCATCCGGGGCTTTGTTTAAGCAAACGCTTAATACTCGAGGTTTCTTTCATCGTGAAAAGAAATCGTGTAGCAAAAGGTAAGGGAAACACGTTTTAATTTCGATCCTACCTTTTCCGTCACCGGGTTCCTTCGCCCGTTGCACAGCGAGAATCACCGGAGACGCGTAGACGAGCCACCATACCGTAAACAGCAACATCGTCATCACTTCGTCGACCTTGTTTTCACTGTATTTCCTCGTTTTCGTAGCTTCGCTCTCGACACTCGTGCCCTCCTCCTCTCCCTCCTCCTCCTTCACCTCCTCTTCTACTTATTTTCTCCTCCGCTTTCCTAGTTTCTCCGTTATACCGTAAAATCCACACACAATCGAATCGCAATCCGCTTTATACGATTCGTAACTGGCAGAGGCTTGAATTCCTGGCGAAGGTAAATAGAACGTAACCGTTTAATCGTCGATCAGCTACCCGCCGTGAGCGTCCAGTGGGAAAACGATCGAAAGAAAGGAACGAGTGGAACGCGAGCTTTGAAGGGAAATATTTTGCTTTCGGCCAATCGGGCGGCGCTTGAACGACGAAACAAACGCCAACAGAGAAAAAGAATGATTGCTCTTTTACCTATGGACCGCCGGCCGTTCACGACGAATTAAACTTTTCGATTTTCCGCTTCGTGAGCTTGTCGCTTGTGACGTCACCAGCACAACGTTAACGTCGCTTTGATATTAATAAATGCGTTCGTGAATAAAGAACTTATCGCGAACGAAACAGAGAGC
The DNA here is from genome assembly GCA_905333015.3 of Bombus campestris. Taxonomy (NCBI): domain Eukaryota; kingdom Metazoa; phylum Arthropoda; class Insecta; order Hymenoptera; family Apidae; genus Bombus; species Bombus campestris. Next base: position 11,795,700 of record HG995135.1, read on the forward strand.
ACGACGCGTCACTTTCAGAAATCGTATAGTCAATCTTTGCGAACTCTTTATCGATGAAAAATTCGTATCGGAGATTGTAATAGTCCATGAAATGAACTCTCCGTATCTAACCTCACGCGCGCCTAGAACGCGCTTCCTTCTGTAATTACTTTCTCACGACTTCGTGCAAACGTTTTGGTTAATTGGGTGCTGGGAGTCGCCACTGGTTAATTACCGCGTACCATTTTTTGTCCATGTCTTTCGAACGAATTAAACCATTAAATGGCCGTGGAGCTTTCAGCGTGGGAATCGCAACGTTCACGTACATCCCACATTCATTGAAACTCTCGGCGGATTTTAACGAACGCGACCACTCTAACGATGTTGCGCGCCGTGTATCGAGGCAGGGCGTAATTATTTTCACCGTGTGGATCTAGCCGATCGAATCAGACGAGCTTGCTCGCGGCAACGCGTCAAAGGAGCTTGACTTTGAAGCGGTCTCGACGGCCACGAGGTCGAAGAGCAATCGGCGAACGTCAAACGGTTAGTCGCGAGGGTGCAACGCGCGTGAAGTAATTCGGTAAAGAGAGGCGGCGCTCAAGCCACGTAGCTGAGAAAGAAGATCGCGACGACACTTCCGGTTCTGTCTGGCGATCTCGTTAATCGTGTCCCTTCCGTAAACAAGACTGAAAGTCTCCGTCGAAAACTAAGAAGCGTATCACCAAAGGAAAACTGACTCTCACGAAGAGAGCCAAGATGCAGGCGCACATGTGCTTTCTCGTTGATCCTCCAAAATAAAATCCAAATTCGTTCCTTTCAGATCGCGTCCCTTTGAAACGCGAAAGGGGAACGAAGAAAGGAAAAAAAAAAAAAAACAGCGCAGCTTCTTCGAGCAGTGTCTTCTTCGACGTTCACGAATTTTTTCTTTTCACGTGCGATTCCTTTATTCTATTCTCGTGATCATCCGCGTAGTCCTTCGACACCGTTTTACAGAGAACACGAGGAGACGGATGTACAAAGAAGCGTGTGCAGTTGCACCTGGACCGAAACTGAGCAACGAACACGCGGCCCGCAAACGCGAATGCCCGGCGCGCGAGCCGAGACTGCGCCCTCCAACGTTTTCCCATAGTGCACGCACGCCCCTTGTTCCCCTTCGACATCACCAAACCTAAACCACTTCTCTACTCCTCTGCCACCCTTTCCCTTGGTTGCATTCAGTTTCAGTCTCACCCTCTGTCAATCGATGCCTCTCTTTTTCTCACCATCATCGTTCACCTCCGCGCGATCGAGGGACCGCCGCCCCTGTCTTACCTCTGCCGCAACACATCCCCGCCTCCTTCTCCTTCCTCCTTACCTTCCTACCCTCGATAGTTTCAGATTTCTTGCGGCTTGACCGAGATACAGCTCCGACCAGTTCCGCTCATTCCACCGTAAGGCCAGTCTTCGTTTGAACGCAGAAGATCACCAATTTTAAGAACAGTCTTCGTCGTTTGCCGTTTCTCGACCTCCTTCGTTCACCTCAAGGGGATCAAGAATGATCATGAAACCGTTTCCAACGATTTCCCTGTCGGTGCCTTACGATACCGAGCCAGACCGACCTTTACGAGTTCGACTTTGGTGGAAGAGGTTGGTAGAGGATTCGAGGGTGAAAGGATCTCGATGGCTACTTTAGTTTATTGCACTCTTAAAGTTATTAGGAACCATTAGCTATACGTTTTGTCATTGTGGATGGTTTCTCCGGCGAATCGATGATATAGGATACTGAAAAAGACGGTTTCGAGGTACCCGGACTCATAGTAATTGAAGAAGAGGAAAAGTTTCGTCCGTACAGGCTTGTAAGCAGGATGGAATTACTACTTTTGGTTCGATGGTATACTTAGTTTAGAAGATGAACTCTCTTATCATTTTTCGAAACTGTAAAACAATGCGGTAATAAATAATTCCTGAGTAACGGAAAAGATCCTCGTTTATACACGTTCTAAACGGAGTGGGAAATTGTTTACTGTACCATCTTATCCCATAAATCGAAATGGAAAATCGCGCGTGCCAGTAACGATTATTTGTTATTCTCCTCAGATTAAAAAAATTTCTTGGCGATGGAAAAATACGATTTATTCGTAAATGAGCTAGAAAATGCGGGAAGGTTAAAGTTTGTACGTGTTACTGTCTATGAGAAAATTGGACGAAACATACGCAAGTATTGATACGTTTTATCTACTCACACACACGCGTATCCAAATTGTTTTATATATTTAACAAAGCCATAAAATTATGGGCATTATGAAAACACGATCAAACATTTGAAACTTCTAGTTTGGCAGTTTGAAGTTTAAAGGAAGTAGTATTAGTCCTCTATAGTCAGACTAGGTCGAAGTGGAATCTCTAGCAAAATCAAATTCTCGTAGGAGTAGATGTGAAAGTTTATTAAACTCAAAAGAATCATTAATTCATAAACTTTAAAGTATCACGAATTAGTAGAAAAATTGCTTTACACAATTATATTTTTTACACAAATAGATTTATAATAAAATAACTAGAAAGTAAGGGCGATAGAAAGCATTTAATTTGTACTAAACGTCACAAATATTCTATATTGTAAACACTACATGTTCAAATATATGTATATTTGAACAAAACTCAAAGATACTAAAGAGAACAGACTACGAATGGAATGACCTATTAACTTCAAGCAAGTAAAAATTCTCACGGGAAAAAATTCTCAAAGCAGAATGTGTCAAGTTTATTTTACGACTACTGATGGAAATCTTACAGATCTTACAACTAGACACGGTAGACGTACGAACATTCCCTTTTTTAACAAAAAAGCTAAATTACTTGTTTCTTTTATCCGCTCCACTATACCCCCCTCTGAAAAGAAAAAGGAAAGTAGAGGGAGAAGAAAAAGGAAAGCAGAGAGAGAAGAAAAAAGGTTGGATAGGTTCCGTAATTGGAATATCGAATTCCGAAAGATTGAAATATTTAAAAGAAATAATCACAAGGGACGAGCAGTCCGGCCAGGAAACGTGGAAATTCTTCGCTGATTATTCCCCGGCAAAGAATCCGAATAAGTCCGTTTCGAGGCTCTTTTCATCGTTCTTCGTAGTTGGGATATTGGATTCCAAGTTATTGAAATATCCAAAGGAGGGATCTGCTCTCGCTGGTTGGCGCGGTAGCCCCATAATTTCGTCCATTGATCTTTTCTTTGATGTACATCGGTTTCGAACATTTTCTCTCCGTAATCGGCCGCGTAAATCACGCTAGATCACGTTCTAGTTTTCCTTTCCTTCGACTGGCCAAACTTGCTTGAAAGTGGCCGAGATATAACTTAACCGGCTGGATGTATACAGAATCCGGCCGAATAACAGGTACAAGTGGGCATGAGTTAATCCCTTATGAAAAAATAAGAAGAAAATATAGAGCACAATTTTTTCATCCAATTTTGGAGAAAATCGAGTTTTTCTCAAGTATACTCAAACTCGGCTAATTACCACTTGGATATTCTATATGCGGAAAGAAGTAAAAAATGTGGAATAGAAGCAAAGTCATCTTCATGGAAATAAAGTTCGAAGGAGAGTGTCCTGTTTTGTGGCCAAGTTTTCAGGACAGAAATATCAATAAAAACAAGATCACATAAAAGCTCCGCTCCCCAGCGGCTTAAATTCAAAGAATACATTAAAACACAAAAAAATGTAAAACTCCTACACATAATATAGTATGGCTACATCGTACCGTCGCGTATCGATACTTTTGCCTAACCCATCTTATCAAAATTCATGGTTTATTGTGAATACACATATGTAATAAACAAAATCTTGGACAAATAAACGTTATTTAAAAAAAAAGAGTTCGAAGGAGAATTGGCCTGACACACGCGTATGATGAATTTTCATAATTATTTTTCTCGGAAACAGAGAGTCTTGTAAACAAATTTTATTCCAAATTTTCGACTTATTTTCACATATAGAACGATATCCTGTCGATTATTTATTTCTGTTCAGTTCAGGATTAGCCACAGTTCAAGTATACCTGATAAATTTTCAGACCTGATTTGCTCGAAAACGATGCGTCCGTCACGTGAACAAAGTGTATATACTTTCCTCTTATTTTCTCATAAGATATATATGTATCGTCTCGAGCCCGTTTGTATACATCTGTTACTCGATCAGACTGTGTATATAGTACATTATCCAGTGGTAAGCGGTACATGAGAAAATACGGGCCCACAAAGTCACTCGTCACGCGACCGGGAAATATAAACATACGGCCGCCGGCTACTACCCTTCCTTTTTTCTTCTGAACAACCCGTCAGCTGAAAGTAACGCGCGGTTAGCGTGTCGCGCGATCCTTCCTTTCTCCACTTTTCGTAATAAGTACATTCATGGATCTCTAGTTTCGTTATGGAACGAAATTTCTCATTACAATCCTTGTTCAACGTTCCAAACACACGTTACATTGCCCTCGATTCTTTTCTCGTTTCCTCCCCTTCTTCCTCCTCGCTTCTCCCTGCAATTGACGACGAGATTTATCGTTCACGCAATTTTCTCATAGATGAGGCCAAGCAAAGGTCATTGTCCTTCCTTTCGATCTCTATACCTATGTTCTGCTCTTCTAAAAGTACTAAATTTTCCGCAATTTTCGGAAAACTGTAATGACTACAAAGTGTATTTGTACGTACCCTTAGTTTTCGCTGAGGCATTTCTTTCGTCAGATTCCACGCGTTTCATTTTCATAATATCAAATTTTTATACTCGTACGAACGTACCACTACACGACGTGAAACTTGATATACATCTAATTAAAATGAATCTATAGAAGGAGAGAGAATTAAACATGAAAAACGAAAAATAAGAGAGAAGTCATGAAAGTTGTTCAAAAACTCTCCCACACAAATTACGGAAATTGAAAACTAATTGAATAGATACGGAACATGTAGGAATACAAATTAATAGTGAAAGGTATAGCTAAGTCTGTAAATAAGTCAATATTATAAGTACCTCGTTTTTATAAGAAATATACTTTTATTTCATTGTAAATAACATAATAAATACGGTATACAAATACTTTTTACAACCGCTGTATCTTGACGGAAACTTAGTGATACTATTACAGGAAAGAAAACTTCGAACGCTCTGCCTTGGACGCAATCAAACGTACAACACGTTCGTTCAACGTTAAATACACGTTCGTGAAATATGCACATGTTCCTTTGTGAGATGCATCGACAGATATTCTGTAGGCAAAGCAACATACGCTTCGGAAGGAATACGAAATCGAGTTGGTTAATCAGATGGATTCCGAATGTCCAATCACGCGGTAATTTAACCAACTTTTTTACAAATATTTTGCTAACAGATCAAAGATGTATCGGCTGGAACGTAGGCGAGCACGTGGTATGGTGTAAGCCGCGATAAATCCGATGTTCCACGAATGCCCGACTCGGTCATAAATCGAGACCGACCATCTATGTGGCCGGCTTTCTGAATATGGAATGTTAAACATATATCGAAACGTGTTCGCTTATAATGCGTGATCCAACGCGATCGTGCATGTTTATGATACTACTTGGCAATAACTAATCGATAAATATCAAAATATGTACTCCGCGTTACTGAATTATCGGGGCATAGTGATAGGCGATATAAATGGTCAAATTGAAAACGATAAACGAAACAAGGTAAATACTGGATAACGTGTTAATCGAATTAATCGATTCCGTTTGCGAAGGAAAAAAGTTAATCGATCGCTAAACGGATTTTTACGAATTTAAAATCTGTTTCTAAGGAGATGCTGAACATCTGGAAAACTCTTCTCGAAGCGTTCATATTTGAGAATTGTAGCAGGTTTAAACTGATCGACGAAACTTGGACAAAGCTAATGAATAAGTAAACAAAACACTAGAGAGTTTATTCGGTCGAATACACCTCGATTATATTGATAAGAAGATAATCGATAAGCAAACAGAAAGAAATATTTAACGAAACCTTTTTCGCCCCCGTCCACTTCGGATCGCGTATTATTTATTTATTTCGGAAAGGAAAGGTATATGTGAAACCTTAAAAGGAAGCTCGCGTCAAGGAACTAATTAACCTGGAACTTAACTCGCTAAAAGCACGTTATTTAATTTTCCGTTGTATTAGATTACTAATGAAGGAGCTGCATAAATTTGCTTTGCTAATTTCTCTATACTAAATTACAAAGTTAAAAGATTCGTTTTCGCAAGCTGTGCGTTTCAAAGCTAGGTCAGAAAGTCGCGAACCGTTTAAATGCATGCGTACATCATCTTAATGAAAAGTATATTTCCTGTTTCTCGTCTGCGAATGTGATAACAGGCCGTTGAAGAAAAACATTTTCCTCGCGTTACCTCATCGTTCTTGTCACACACTTAAGAAGACCACCTGCTCAGTAACCAGCTCGACCGAACACTCCGCATGCCACATCTGTCAAAACAATAACAAAGCCCCCTCCAAAGGGACTAGACCCTCGGTAGGAGGACCTTCCAAAAAGCAGCGCTAAGACAGTTCGTTGTAACACCTCGAGTCAGTCTGTTTTGATATTCCAAACCACAATATTGTAACCGTCATTCAGTTGGATTTCTGCAATAAACGAATCATTTCGTTCGAACCGCGACGCTAGGAAATCACCGTTAATTTCGCGATCTGTTGTGTCTCCGACGTGACATTCTCGCCGCTCGTTCGTCCGCAAGCAATTCGTATCCAGAGCGCATACCGTTACGTTTCATCGTATATTCGTATAAGAAATAGGACGGGGTGGAAAGCTCTCTTCAAAGATGCCGAGCCTTCATCCTTCTGGCGTTCGTGATACTACGAATTCTTGAAAACGCCCGATACATCGATGAACGAAATTGAAGATTTCCCTTGCTCTCTTTGTCCCTGCTATCCGCTCCACTCTTACCAATTGCTCAGAAAGTTCTGCAAATTTCAGCGTTTATTCTCCGGAGAAATTGATGGACTGCAAGGCTGAAATAAATTGCGCGCGGTAACTTCGAAACATAAACCAGGGACGTGGGTTAACAAAAAGTATCCACCTTCTTTCGAACGTAAGAAACAGGCAATACTCGAGGTCTAATCTCGGCCTCATGAACGGCGAGAAAGAACACGGGGTAGTTTGAAAAGAGTCCAGAGAAGCATGTGAACCGTTGGATTTTGTTCCAACGCCATTAGTCGCGTAAAATTCAGTTTGCGTTTCACGTTTGAAAGAACGAACTCGCCCCGGCGTTAGCTTGGTAACTCGATGTTTCACTGTAACTCATCACAATGGCGGATGTACCGTCGAAACCTGATTTGCCCGCCAGGGCTGAAAAAGCACGCTGGTTGGCCGACCAACGTATCATGTAATGCCAATAATTCGTACGAAATGGAGGAACGATGGCGTAAAGAAGAAAACGAAGCGTACGAGAAGAGTTTGTGAGAAATGGAGAAAAGAGAATAGAGAAAGAGAGAGAGAGAGAGAGAGAGAGAGAAAGAGAGCAAGGACAGGTAGCGATCGGATCACGGAACGCTGAGCGTCATTAAGCTTGGTTCGCGTGTTCGCGGGAGCTACCGCGGGGCATAATGCAATTGGTCGATCACAATCGGGCCGTATTAATCGGGAACCTTAAACCGGGGAGCCTTGACGTGGAAGCCACTCGTGACCGTTCATTCGTTATAATTTGCTTCTGATGCGGCAAACGGACCGTATCGCCAGTCCGGTTACGATGCATGCCAGTTTTGACGACGTTCGACCCCCCTCCTCCGTTGACGGTCGATATTCGCGATCTGGGACTCGATACGTGCAATTGGAACGATACCGTCTGCACAGACCGCCAGCCGTGGCTCAGACTCCGTTCCGGCGTTTTCAAACAGAGTGTAAAATAAATTCGATTAGCTCTGCGAATCGGTCGGTCACGTACATACCGCGTCGAATCCGTCACGATTGATAGCGGCCGGGGAAAATGGCTCTGTCACGGTCCAAAAAATGATTGATTACATCGGTCGTACACTATTGTTACGCAGGGCTTCGATGCCAGAAAAACGTTCCATTAAACGAGACGTTGCAGAGGAATTAACGTCTCGCCACCATCGCAATCTGTGCCGCCTCTATCATCGTCGCTCGAACAATCGTTTCCGTTTAAGTTCACGGCCTTTATACGGAAATCATTTCCGCAGTTGTTTCTCGAGTACTCTTCTAACGAACTTGGAAATTCCAGCGACCGAGAAGAAACGGAAAGAGGCGCTCAGAAAGTTGTATCATCGTGCGAATTCAGAGACGTAGAGATGGGAAACGAGCGAACCTAGTTTGATATACCTTTTTGGTTTTGCTTGTTTATTCGGGAAGTATCCTTAATGAAACTTTGAATTTAATTCCTTTGCTGAAACGGCGTAAGACGCCACTGGAACTTATGTAAATCCTACCCTGCTCGTGATAAATAAGATTCACAAGCTGGATTATTTACATTTTATGTATACCGCCATAACGAACTTCGTATATCCCATTCGCTTGATTTTTTAGTCCATTAGAAACATAATATCGTTTCGCGCATTTATGACTTTCGATATAATTTTCTCCTTGAACATCGATAAAAATGAGAATTGCCATTACTTTCAAATTATTCCCGAATATCAAACAGAACAGATATATATTGTACAAAAATGTGACCAAATAACGCATCTGAATTTTCAACATTTTTCGTTATAAATTCAATTTTATAAGAATTGTAAAAATCTTCTTTGAAATCTTATAGAACCACATATATTCTTTAAGTTCAATTAACGTTTACATCGATGTATTGGAATAATCTTCCAGTTTGACATTCTTCGTTTCAATCGCAACGTTAGCCAATGACTGTGTAGAGGATTTGGTATAAGAGCAGCGGAAATAGAAGTTCGTCTTTCTTCCATTGTAAGTGTTCCGGCCATACGGGTCCCTGAAGCTCTTACGAGATCTAACCTATCGAACGGTTCACTACACCGTGAGCTTGAGAACCATTCAATGGAAAGACTTCGTGTTGAAGCAAACTGTATACGTACGAAGAGTCCTAATACCTCTTGGATTTAAAAGGAAACAGTTGTGGGAACGGTAATTTGGCGTGAATATTTATAACGAACGAGTTTCTAGTATTAGAGATGCGTGAAAGGACCGAGTGCTTCGAGAGTAAAGTATAAAAGAAGAGTGCATGGTCGCACAAAGCTGTGAACGGACGTGATCGAATGTGTGCTGGTACTGCGAATGTCTGCGTAGTTTATCTGAGCTGAATGAAAGAGAACATGGAACAGAAATGGAGAGAATATACGACGGGATAGGAAGGTGTTAGGGTATATTGCGTGGAAAATGCGTACACGAGGTATCTACATAGTCGTTGAATGGTTTCGCGTAGCACTGGTTGGCTTGTCGAATCGTTTCATCTTGAGTTATCGTAGCGTACGTTCTGGAATAATTTAAGAGTGTTTTAACGTATTTATCTATAATTTTATTGTACTCGTGAGAATGTTTCGTAATACTAGCTGTTCGTAAATGTTCGGAGATAAAAAGGGATAGATACAATTCGTTGTAATCCTATTATCGCAGACTCAAAATATCGAAAAAACAAAAGAAATTAGAGAAAATCGTTTAAAATCGAAATTGAAATTTCAAAGTAATTTTAAAAGCAATTGCGCTCCACATACGGCATAAATATTTCATGAAACATTTCACGCATCTGTAGAATGAAAAATAAAAAAAAAAAAACAAACCGAGCCATCATACCGTAAACACTCAATGCAAAAATGTGAATTTCACATCACTATTCGTAAATGCGTATCAATTTCGGATGCGGTCATGTATCGAGTGGCAAATCTCGTCAACTTTTAACCACGTTACGTTCACGTGGAAAGTTTCATGATTTAACCCAGTTTGCGGGTAGTATAATACGCTCCATTAAATTTACGAACGTTTTTGAAGTCGACCACGATGCCTTTCGAACAAGCCGGCCACGATGCACTGCATGGCTTTGGAGGAGAACATTATCGATGCTGTGCTCGCGCTGTTCCAAAGAGCAGTACAGCAAAATAGGTCAGGGATAAATAAGTATTAGAAGAGCAAGGAGAGCGGGGAAGAGGCGAAGAATAAAATATGGCCGGTGTGCTCGAGTGTAAAGCGAACTGGGCATTGGTAAATCGAGACAGAAGGATAAATTTTCGGTGGCACGAAGGGGTACAGGAGGGTTCGGACCAACCAAGGAAACGGTGAAATAATTAATAAGCAGCCCAAGGGCTTTTGAATTCATGCGTAATACTGCGACCGCCAATTGCATCGGGAAATGCGCTTGCAAGAAATTGGAAGGAACCGTTTCGTGAACCACCAGTGAATTAAAGTAGTTATTCGAAAACTTGCAATTCAATCTTATACCTCGTTGGTCTCGGAAAGTTTGATAAATATGACAAGAGCAATATCGTGTTCAAACAACGGTTCGCCGCCGAGTAAATTGGAGGGTTGCGAATTTTATCTTTCGAGGACTGTTAATGTTTAATTGTTGGAAGAAGTAGACTACTCCTTCCTTTTTAGTTTGTATTGGGAACTAGCAAGAAGTTTAAAAGATTTATCTGCACGAAAGTGAATTTCGTTTTGTGCTTCTTGGGTGTTCGGATTATAGACTTTGAGCTTCCGTTGGAATTTTATTGTATCGAGACGTGCCAAATGGTATTAAATATTTGAGGTATTTTTCGGCTTAAATGTAGGGACCTAAACGCACGAGAAATTGTTATCAACGTGGAAAATCACTTGAAACATTATGCCAATTTATGTTTCGAAAATAATCGTAAATTATTATTAATATGCTCACTGTTTTCCGCGATACTCTAAAAATATAGATGTCTGTTATCGTTTAATGGATAAGTACCGATGAAAGAGAAAATATTCACATTCTATATAAATTCATGTTTTCATACTTAATAATACTTAATAATAAATCATACTTAAATAATATGTTCAACTGTACGCGTATAAAAAGACATATTTAAGACGTATTTATAAAAGATGTAGGTAATTTCGTTTATTTTCGACCTAGCGTGTCTATTGCCCGATACCATCGCACACTGGGATTTAGAATCGGCTATAGCTTAGTCTGGATCGCGTTCGAGAAATTACAAAGAGCTGTATAGAAATTAATGTTGTGGAACGTTACAAAAAAAATGGGAAGTTACGGGAAACTACAGTAAGCTTCTTCAAATTCTTGGTATCAAGAATCTCAAAATGTTACGTAAATGCAATTGAAAAAAGTGGTTGGTTAAAAGCGTCTGACTAAATACTATTACGGTGCGCAGTAACAAATGCAGCTATTACCGTAACATAATATTATTAGATCATCCCGTAAGTAAATGATTTTTTTATTGACATACAATATATATTAAATAACAATAAATAGCTATCTGTCGATAATCGAAGTCAATGAAATATTTTTCGATATAAAATACTTCCTTATGCTATTCATCTCTTCGGCTTTTGTATTTTAATGGAACCTATCTTTTTGTGGGCAGCTGTATGTTGGATGGTCTATAGATCGTTGGATCCATTGAATCTCGAAGAAATTAGGGAAATGAAAGAGGAGTACAATGGTGACTCCTCACGCAATCTCTTCCCTATTCGTCTAGAAAGCGTAATCGTTCGTATGTGACCTAGTAACTCACGTCGCGGTTTGTATTTAATATTTCATGAATGCTCTCACGGCAAATTAATGGCGTAAGATCACCGTGGCAATTAAGATGATGAAATGACGAATGACTGACATACCATTTTGAGGCGCTATATGTATTTTCACAAGTTAGCGGTGTGTTCAGTCTCGTGGATTAAACTCAATAAATCACAAGATCTAAAGATTAGTAGATCTAAAAAAAAAAAAAATCTAAACGGTAAAGAAGCGTTTAATATACTTTACTACGTTAAATTAGTACTGTCCATGATCGTTCACAAAGGTATTAAGAAAAGCACTGTTTTGAAGCTGCTTGTTGAGCTCATTATATAAAAATCAGCACAATTCGTTGGTTTGAATTCTTTCAAAGTCTTCTGTGGGCAACAGAAAAGAAGCAACGACGGAAATTCCGAGTTCCATTAAAGACATCATCGTTAATATTTCAAGCCGCGTGAAAAAATTAATGCGGAGTCCTTCATTTTCTCTTTCCGGAAACTTTCCGTCGAATACGTTTTCCATCGGAACCTTTTCGCCTACTGATGCAACGAAGGTCAACTCTCGCGAGTCACCGACAAGTTAATAATCTTCTTACCTTGGACGAAGTACGGATCTGAAGAATAGATCTGACGTTCAACGCCGTTTCATATCCCATGTTCAGGAAGGAATGGTCGTTCATTCAGGAAATTAAAACCAATATTTTCCTATAGGTGCGTTTAGACCAAATTTATTTGCTCGTTTAGTATGTTTCGGTTTAGGACGTAAAAATGCAAAGAATGCATGTAATATGCAAAAATATATAAAATATCGAAAATAGAGTATTTGTTATAACATTCAGTATCGAAAATAAATTTCTCCTTAGATCCCATTTCTTGAACAGAGATCCACAGTCTGCTCACCATAGCGCTAATGAGATTTCAAAACGTTTCCTACAGCACACAAGATATACGTATAAAAGTTTCCCGTGGTGAATGATCAAATATCGTAGTTTCGTGAGCCACTGTATACACGCTTAATGGTAGATGCTTTAGACCACTATGTTTCACAAACATATTCGCGAACAATACAGAAACAGACAACAAATTGTTCGCGAACATCAATGAGAACATCACCTTCGGAAGCGATAATAATTAGTCTTTGAATTGCACAGTGCGCGCAGCTATGGTTACGGAAGTGGAGAAATTCTTCTTATTCCTCGCCCATCATTCGCCAAACAGGGCAAAGATAGAATAGCGATCTCAGCGACCAACCGCCGGAACTTTTTTCCGCAACGAGCGGGAATAATTTGAATAGTCGCCCCAATGACGAGAAACTTTTTCCAGGGCATAGCCAGCCTTCGAATCGACCGCATATCATTATCAGTTCGTTCCACGATCCTCGCTCGTTTTTCACGGTGATCTTTTTGCCCGGTCGAGTTGTATGACGAAGCTGCTCGCTGCCCGACCGGTTGATTCGCCTCGCGATTCCTCGGACGCTCTTCCAATTGGAAGGGAAATCTGATTCGATTCACTCTCTCCTCTAATTTAAGACTTTGCCTCTCCCTCTTTACCTGCCTACCACGCTGCCAACAGATACGCGCTCCAACGCGAGATCTCGCTTGGAATTTCCGGTCGTGCTCTCGTTTCGTTATCGCAATCATTTCACCCATAATTCAGCCAGGCCTCGATAATTAGGAGTTTGAATAATGTTGGTAGTTGCAGATGAACAGGAAATCAAGCATGCCAAGTTTTTATCCGCTCTACGTCAAGATTCATTGAATGTTTTATGACGCGCGCTGCAAAGCAAAGAGCAGGCTCGAGATATTTAAATTACTCTAATCCCATAATCCTGCGAATGTGATCGGAAATACTGAAATGCTATTATGGACAGTACAAATGTAATTTTTCAACGCTGACATTGATCAACTTTCGTAAATATTCGTCTAAATCGTGTCGTTACTTAAATAACGTATTATTATATTATTGAAATTCGGATTATTTGGATGGATGCTTAATATTGGCAGTGTATACATATTTGTAGCGTAGGACGATATGTTAGAGCGTGAGTTGTAGTGGACGGGTTACGATAAAAATACCAAAGTTTTGATCAATTTCAAGTTCCTAATATTAGGTTGCCCGAAAAGTGTCTTTCTTTCACAGACACGTCTTTTACAACTACGCATCTTTATACAAACATGAAACCTAATCTGTCGAACGTTGTGATCTTTATTTTCATAGAACAAAATGGATCATACGTAATTCGATACAATAGTATAAAACAGAAAATGTGCATCCACTATTTCCTTATAAAACGAAAGAAACGGACGACCTAATATTTTGATGGTTTCTCGGTACCATCTTCAGCCATATATTTGCTTCTGTGGCTTTGTTGGCTATTTATTTCTAATTTACTATTATAAAATCCTGTTTTATCCAGATTCTGAACTGAATGGGGTTCTTCAAATTCAACAACAGCAATGCTACGAGATGCAGTTACTGAATATTTGAAATTTATTCAGAGCATGCAATTCGGATATGATATCTACGGTGCTCGAATCGTTAAAAAAGATTTATGAAATTGCAAGGATTTGAATTATTTCAATCAAACCGCGATGCATTAATCTTCGACGCATTAAAGCTTCAAATTGAATGTAAAACCGTCCATTTCACGTAACGTAGATTACAAGCGCGCGTTACAGTTAAATAAAAAGATTTCCATTTTGGAACAGACGGTTATCCAACAAGTAACGAGGCAAAATAATTCAACAGCTTGGTATTAATTTCATCGTCACGAAGAATAAGATTTCCTCGTCGAACAACGCAGCTGGCCGGTTATCGATTTCCCCGGGGTAATTAGAATTTTCAATTTTAATTTCTAATTACTAGAGTCGCGGCAAATAGTCGAGCGAGAAAGGAACAAAGAAAAAAAAAAAAAAAAGAAAGAAAGAAAAGAAAGCCGACCAAGTCTTCTTACATCACGACTCGTATAACCCACGATGAAATAACTTGAGTCGAGTCCTCTAATTAATAGAGAAAAACTATCTGTCTGACTCCTGCCGAAAGCTTTCATTAAACGTCGAGAAACCCGCAAGTCGTAGCCGACTCAGAGATGAGCGGCATGAAAAAAGGGGGAAGGGCGGAGGAGGATAAAAGGGTGGTCAGGGCGGGAAGGAAAAGGGTGGGAACGCGGAGAAGCACAGAGACAGACAGGGTGAGCTTTTGCGGTAAGAAGCAGGGTAAGGAGTAAAGTGGTGAGGGGGAAAAAAGAGGGGGATACATATACAGCTCACGTTGCGGTCTCTTCCGGCGCCCCCGGAACAAACAGAATGAAAGCTCCTGCCTTTGTGCGCCATAACCCGATCTCTTTATCGCGGAAAATATTCTTTAAGCGTAGAAAATAAAACGGAAGTAAAAGTTCGGCTAGTGAATGGGGCTTGTAGGGATCTTACAGGAGAAAGAATAAAGACGAAGAAACGGTTAAGAAAGGAAAAAAGGAGGAAAGAAAGGAACCGACGATTCGTGGGGGTGTAAAGGAAGGAACGATCGAAGGATAAACAGAGGAAAGGGAAAGAGAATAAGGCGAAAGGGTAGCACACAGGGAGTAAAGGAAAGTGCATGGAGAGCTAAAGGTAAGAAAAAACGTTAGAAGAGGGGAAAGAGGACTGAAATGGTGATGCGGGCATCATGCTGCGGGCGTAACGGTTTGAGCGAAGGGAAAGAGACTCTGCTTGTAACACAGTGGGTAACAAGAAAAACAGGTAGATAGGTAGGTAGCTCGAGCCGCGTGCTAGGTGGTAGGTAGGAAGCAGTCAGATGAGTAAATAGGCTTGCCGTATTATGGCTTCGTGTATTTCCACGTTATCCGCAAGCCTATTTTGTTTTAAAAAGGGACGCAAATTGGGGACTCGAGTATTAGAAAAAAGGCAGTAGCTCCGCTGTACAAGATGATTACATCGAGCGATAGACATATTTAGTTAGCGTTATAAGGCTGTTTTGCGAGTGTTCTTATAGAAGGGATTCTTGGCTGGTTTGCGAAACAGGCTAAGTGTCTTTTAATGTCGACTACGCGTGTACATTGTACATCGATAATAGTTCGGCGCGCAGTGCTTATGTTCGCTCTAACGACGCGCAGCGCATAGTTTCGGCAACTATTTTCAGGGAATCAGTCCGGATAAACGCGTGTTAGCGTTAACGTGCAAATAATTTCGAATTACGTACGACGAAAATTCCAGCTACAGAGCACGTATGCGCAATCGTTGGAGACGAATCGTGATCAAACTGGAACGCGCGACGTGCCGGCGTGCGGACAGTAACGAGGGCTGCCTGTTGTCGGAAAAAGAAAATACGGGATCCAGTCGCCGGAAAGCTTTTCCATTTAACGGAGGTGCGCGCGTGCGATCGTCGCGATTCTTTTTTTCATAGCACTCCAATCTTGCTGGAAGCAATAAAACCAAACGGGGGTAACCTTTAATTTCGATATCGATTTTAAGAACCCCGCGGTGTCGACCTCTGGTTCATTATATTCTTAGAATTAGCCTGTTACTAGTGGAATAACTCTTGCGAATAACGTGAAAGATGAGTTTTCCAACAGTTTCCATCGACATAAGGATTCAGTAAAATATTCCAAGCTGTCGAATTTAGGTATATCGTAGATTCTTTTTCATCATCGGAATAATTTCAGATATTATAGAATTTGGAAGCTCGCTTTTAACGTAGAAAAGTTAACGAATTTTAATCAAACGAATCCAGGCGACACTTGTGACATATAAAATGTCGAACATCAATGTTTTATGTGTTTTTATCCAATCATGTAAAATGTAATTATAGTTCAATTTCAAAATAGGCCATTTACTTATACGAAGTTCATGTAACACAAAAACAGCGTAATTAGCTAATGGCTCTAGAAACCTCCACATTGATTCATCGTCATTTAAATATCACGGTAAAAAAAAACGCTATAAAATTGGCAATTCGCGAATACGTCGACGAGCTAATCCAGCAACTACAAGAGATTATTTTATAATATAATCTGTGTACATTGGTTCCTAAGCTAGCGGAGAAATGGAATTTTAACTATCACATGATATTCAATTATGACATGATCGTAACAAATTACTTTCAGCATACGTTTCTAGTGCGTGTTCGTGGAAATCTGTAACACGATGTACCGTTAAAAATTGTTTCATACACATCATCCTTATCCTAATTGAATTTCTTCGTTCTTGTACCTTAAAGTAATCAAAAATACGGAACTAGACACTGTTAGTGATATTTTTAAATCTTGACGTTTCTCCCTTCTTGAAATATTTAGATTCGTTCGAAAGCAGATTGTTCAATTATATTAAAAAGTACATGATGTAGCATTTAACATTTGAGGAGTTTCAAACAACTCTATAACCACGAATAGTAGGTTCTCTTGTACTCTGAGAAACTTACACCAGCTTCATTTGTCCTTGGGAATTTTAATGTTACTGTTAACACAACCTGAAAGTTATGTAAAGCAGAACGATTGCGCAACATTTGCGTCGTGACATTGTATTTAAATGAGACACTAATTCTCGAAACTTCTTCCCAAACAATTATCCTGCTTCTAAAGCGAATTAATTGTTACAAAAATGTGACGATTTAGCATGGAAAGTGACGCACGATAAATCTAATTACAAATTCGTAAATACGGAGTTAAAAATATGAAATGTTTTGATATATTTCAAAAATAATGTGATTTTGGAAACATAATAGTGAAAATCATGATGCCCCTTTGTTTTCACATTATTATTAAAATTATGCTAATACAGTCAGGTATTGTACTTAATATAATAAGGAAGATAGAATTGAAATCAGAAAATAAATTGCATTCATGAATCCAATTTCCTTTCAAAATATTTTTCAGTCCATATAAAAATTCAATTCGGAAAAAAAGTAGCTTCGCACAGTTCAGTATTTATTTCATGGAATTGTATTGTTCATTTATCAAGCAATAACTTCTTCATTAAATAATACAAATCGCAACATTTTCTTAATTACACGGTGAACTTGATGATAAATCCGGTGCAAAATATATAACCAACTTGGATCTCACCTACACCGCTACAAAAATAACAATTCCTTTACGATCTGGTAACGAGCAGTTCGCACGGTGGACCAACAAACCTAAACTTCATCAAACTCATAATTGACTTGAAACATACATATGGCACAGCGTGAATCCAAAATATTTCGAGCAAATTTTCTCATTCAGTCGGTTCGATGGGCTGTCGATTACTCGAGCGATCGACTCGCTATTCGATTCGATAGAAATTCCGTGTCACATGGGAAAGATAATCGTGTTTATGGTTTGCGTCCAATTTGCCTCTCAAAGGATCACAGAAACGAGACATCGTTCCGCAACGCGTGGCGTTCCTTTAAGTCGTCAGATCTCACGACGTCTCCAGCGTTTTACGAAGTTAATTCCGCGATGTAATTAGAAGCCTTTCAGGCTGCCGCGTTCCCTTACCTGCTTCGAGTAGACAAAGCTCTGTTGTAGGTGTGCGTGGCCATGTTTGCGTGTGTGTTAAACGGCCAGCCATGTGGCACGAACGTGTGTGCCCACCAGCGCATCGGGTAACCGCATTCGGAGACGACACACCGACACTTAATCTTTCCTTCTTGTCTCTAGTGCTCCCTTTGCTCGCCACTTACTGTTTTCGTCTTCACAATTACAACCTCCTTCTTCAGTTCGTCAATTCTGTTGCAAATTTTCTCGACCGTCTGGTCTCTTCGCTCTAACAATTTCCGGTATTTTCTTGACATATTGTCTAGTCGCAATTTACATTCTTAAAATCATTGAACTTTCTCGTTTCGGCGTGTCGAAAGAGAAGCTAAGATAGAATAGTCGCAGGAGTGCCGAACTACGAATAGATTTTGGCTCATAAAATGTTAAATAAAAGGATGAAGGTTACGTTTGCTTACAAAATAATAAGGATAATTTAGCTGCACGAGTATATACTTCTTTTACGATTGCCTGAATTCAAGTCTTGATCTTGATTCTTAAATCTTCTTAACCCTAATTTAGTTTTCCAAGCCATTTACGCTAGCACATATACATTTCCCTTATCTGTATTTCTTTACTTCTTTCACTGAGTGCGCCTGTTCCATTTTATCCACGCAATACTTTCGAGCGATCGTAGCAAAGATCGTAGGACTTCGCTCTATCGAGGATGTAGAAGAAAAGTAACCAATATTGCTCATATTTCTAATATCATCGCCCGTACGTAGCTCTGTCCTCCTCGATCGTTCCAGAAAATTCTATCACTTTCACTTTCCTATGTAAACAAAGATGAAAAAATAAGGGAAGTTCAAACATTCTTTACGCGCTTGATAATCATACCTTGAAGATTGTATTACATACTCTCCACGAACGTAAGAGGAACTCAAGACAACTTGTTGCTACGTTTTTCTGAACAATTCGAACTACATAATCCATGGATCGATACAGCAATTACACTGAAGGGTAAAGAACCGAATGAACAAGTTTCTGAAATTCGAATCATAAATTCTAACAGCGTAATTATAGAATCGAAACGAATCATTTCAGACAACAATCAGCCAACGATATCGCCATGTATGTATCGGTGATATCAGGTTCAGCTTCATTTAATTCCATGGATAATAAACCGATTTAAGCTGCGTGTTTGGTACACGCACGCGGAACTTGCGTGGGCAGATTCAAGCGTGTCGAGTTGGTAAATTCTACGGTAAGAGCCGCGTTATCGGGACGCGGGTAATAATTTTCAGCAGAGGCATTTACATTTTAAGCCGCTTAATGCGTAAGAAGAGAATTTGTACGGAATTTAATCAAGTCGACCGAAAAGGGGGGGGGACGAGGGAATAGAGCAGAGGCGAGCGCAGGCCAAATCGCGAGCCAACGCGATGTTCGTGACAGCCGAATGCCTAGTCGGAAAACATCGAGGAGGATATCTGCCGATGCGCTGCATCGTGCCGCTGCTGACGCGGACTTTAAACGGCTGTCGACAAAGGGGAAACGACGTCGTTACATTGAAACTCCTTTCTCTGTGCATCCAGAGGAACGCCATGAATCCTGGCAGCTTAACGGAAAAAAATTGCCTGTCGATCTTTACCGTAAAGTATAGTCAAGAACAGAGATTTCCGATTCGTTTGAACGGCATTAACGAACCATGCTAGAGCCAACCCCGTCATCCCTACAGTATTACGCACGATCTTTCCTCCTTCTCTGTTCTATCGTCTCGTCGACATTCCTTTGCTCTCTCTCTCTCTCTCTCTCTCGAGCCTAAGAAAGTATCGCAACGGTCTAAACGTGCAAAGTAGAGGAGAAGAAAGGCGACGGACCCGTAGAGACGGCCGGAAAAAGGGGAGACTTGGAAAGAAGGAGGAGGAAGAAAATGATGAATGGATGTAGAGGAAGAGAAAGAAGGAGCACTTTACTTCACTTTCGAACGGTACACAAAGGGATGAACTTTGCTCAACGGATCTGGGACAGTGATTGTATTTTCTGCGAGCACGAACTCAACCCGAACGAGCAAAGTAGAGACTGTTTGAGAAAAATTGTCGCTCAGCAATGCCAACGACGTCTTCGCATCCTTTTCCTGCGAACCGTTGCGTCATGATCGCGCATCTCTTCTTCTTCTCCTTCTTCTTCTTCTTCTTCTTCCTTTGACGTTTCACCGTGAAAGCGTGGCGGTTTGCTCGTCGATAATTAGCCGATCCAACATGGGATAGAATACTTTATTTGCTCAAAGTTCGACAATGTCGTAATCAATTGAGCTGTTATTATCTAGCCGGCAACACCTGCGTACATCCTCGTTTTTCTTACTCACGTTAAAAATTATGAACGCTCTCGCTGAATTAGACAGCGTGATCAGGTGCACGAAATTGCTGGGCCATCAAGGATTTTTACCAAAACGTCGCTTTATTTTAATTAAAAATATCCTATTCTCTATATGTACGTGTTAAAGTGCCTTTTAGTAAAGACAGTCGTGTTTAAAATATTTCAAAGGAAGTTTCGTATGTTATATATGTTATATATATGTTATATATGTGAAATATTCGACTATTTTTATATCTATTATTATCAAAGTGATATTCGACAGAATCCGGAGATAGACTATAGACGAAGACCACTTCTAATTAAGACTTGACAATGATTATTGATCGGCACGTGCTAGACTAAAAAGCGATCTTCGAAAGCATTTGACCTTTCCCAGAAAAAGCCTGCCTTGTAGCGTTATATAACTCATGAATCCTTTATGCAGATAAACCAAACGATAGAAACGTCGCACCTGCCATTAATTCTAATAATTAGATAGAATAATGTATAAAAAATTTAACGCTGAAATAAGACGTTAAAGGTAAATGAACTTTTAGTTTTTGTATTGAAATGAGGATTGCACTGACTAATTGAATAACTAATAATTAACTAACTTATTGATGTTGATTTTTCGGTAAATACATCCCTTCCTGCAATTACTTTTATGTATTGTTATTCTCCTCTATGCTTAGTTTTTACATTAAAATCTAAATCTTCGCGAAAATGAACTCACTCTCATTTAGTGAAGAAGGATCAAGTATAAAAAGTACACGTAATATATTGTACATGTAATATACATACAGCATATTTGAAAAGAAATATATATGAAATATAGAGGAATGTTTGAAATTAAGTTTGTAAGATATAAAAAGAAAGAACTCATCCTAAAACAATATTCTACCGAGGTTCTACTTTATTAATTATAATCTGAAAAAGTATGAATTTGCGTAAAAGTTTACAGTCTAATAATAACCAATGTACAAACAGACACAGAGAATGTTTATCTTGAATAATTCCTTTCCTTCTCCAGCGCGTCGGTTTCCCTTTTTCCAAAAGAAAGTGCCTGTACTTCGCGTGGCGGCATATTTTTAAAGTCTAGTTCTCGTGTACTAGTGACCATGACTCTTATATTATTTATACGATCCACTTTTAGCGCTTGAGAACGTCCGCTACGCGAACCTGAACGTCTGACGAAATAAGCATTTCGCACTAGTCTCCGACCCTTTTGAATTAAAACAACCTCCGCCAAGGAGAAAGATCACGAGTCGCGGGTCAAATATAAATCTATAAATGTTTATTTCGGTCAAGAGATAGGAATTAATTTCCACAATATTGACGCTCTAAATTTACATCAGCAAAGAAATTCTCTTGAGTTTTATTCCACCAGAGACACATTTCTCGTTACCAGAAACTTTACGAGTATGTTGAAAAAAAGTCTATCGCTGCACGAAATGCTGAACAACACGAGGCTTTGCAAAGCTTAGTAAACATCATTTTGTTAATGCATAGACAACTACCATTAAAATGCGAACAGAGCGAAAAAGTTTGTTGCTGTTGTGAGTTATGTGCACAGAGTAGGAAAATGTTATGTCTAGTTGAAAAAGAACTTAATTCGCATGCTGTGCATGCTTGTTTAATCGTCTGATCTAATAACAGGCTTCTTCGTTTTATGAAATAGAATTCTTGTTTTTAATTTGTCTAAATTTTTCTATATTTTTCAACGTGACGAAGCGTGTATACTTCAAACATTTGTTTGTACTAGTAATAACATAGAATGGTAAAAACATAATATTTTGTTCTAAATTTGAAACTTTCAAGAAAAGTAATAAGTAATAGTCATTTGATCTCCACAATTAAAATTGTCTATAATGTTTTCAATTTAAATGAAAAGTAGGTTAAATACATACGAATGTTATGTTATGTACGTATATTTAGTCAAGAACTTTTATCCGAAGAATCTTATTTCATTCCATAAAATCTGCTTCGATTAATATAATAATCATCTTCATTCTATATTTAAAAATGTTAGCAATATATTTACTTCCTCTAGTCTGAAACCTGCTATAAACGTTTTTCTGCGTGTTATAAAAATTTCATTAAAGTCAAGAAAGACGATTTTTTGCTACGAGCTCGCAAAATAAATTTCAACCTTTAGATAGTCGCGTGTGAGCGTGGAATACGCTTTATCGTGTAACAATTTTACAGCCAACGAAGAACGATTGTTGCACGCAAACATACATCAGTTTTACCGCGTCCGAAAGCTAAATAAAGCTCACTATCTTATCTTGTCATCAGTGAAAGAAGAAAAGGATATGTTTTGATGCAGCGGAGCCTTAAGAACACGCATTACAATCGCATCTCATAACATATTTTGTTCGTTGTGCGTTTTATTACTAACGAAAAGGCAGGTACATAGAACCGAAAGTTAAATTAGGTAAATAAGAACAGAGTCGAATAACAATCGCGAAGACTTCTCACCAACGAACGATGAATATTAATTCTGGCATATTTTTTGGATTTCCATCGTGTTATGAGTACGTACGTTGCATCTGGAAGTTTCTTCTCTCGAGAAGTGAAGTAGAAAGTTCGTGAAACGCCGGAACAAAGCGCAACATGCTAATTACACGATCGAATCTCGAAGGATCACAAGAACGTCACCTAATCATCGTAAAATTTTCAAATGTAAAATAATAATTTTCATCGCACAGACGACGTTCCACGTTGACATCGGCCATAATCCCTTTGGTCTTCGTTCATCCTCCTCGGCTTCACTTATTTTCTCGCGATAAACTCTTCTCGACACATCGTAGCTTCGCGCAGTCCCTTCACATCCACCTTTCAAACTTATTTGTCCATTTACTTTCCGGTAACTGGTTGTTTCTCACCATCTTAACAGGTTTCCCTCCACCTACAAGCGCTTTATGTGTCTATAAATTTAATTCATTTCGCATGCCTTTCTGTGATTCGACGACTCTTTGCCAACCGCAACCTAACCCGCCGCTTCCACTTCATATTTTATTTCACTGCTCGTGCATGCAGTTTTAGAGTCCCAGTTCTTATGGATCATTTCGTAGATAAATTTAAACATTCATTCGCCTATCCGTTTTCTAAACTTCCCTTCCTCTGTCACTTCTCGCGCCACTCTTTCTCTCTACTTTCTATCCTCAAACCATCCACAAAATACTTGGTCTAACGTGTTTCAGCATGACTGTATTGCACAACCGGCACGAAAACGTGCTGCCTGTAAGCCAGGCTGGATTACCGAGTCACCCTCTACGACGTAGAACGAAATTATGTGCGGATTTTTGTACGATCCTGAATGTATGCTGCATACAAATTATACGGCGCAGTCGATGGCGTGGTTTTATGGTACATGCTGAGTGGACTTACCCGGGATAAGGATAATGAAGGATGTTTAAATTGAAAAATGTTGCAGAGAATGCTCAAATAACTACGATAGCGATTATTGCACTGCATTATTCTAACTTGAATTTACGCTTTTCTTTTTTTACCGTGGTAAATATTTTGGTTAATTGGCTGTGTCATTAAGATTTTACTATCAGAATTAATTTGAGTTTAAACTTTCTTTTGTTTACAATTTTATCATTACGATTTTGAGCATTTTTGTTGAAACACGCAGGAAGTTTTATTTCGAAGATTTACACTCATATGAACGACGTTGCTTGGAGGAGTTTCAAGTTCAATGTATTCTACAAGATATAATTTAACGAACGTGACCATAAAGCTAATACGAAAGTATTTCAAACTCCAGCGAATAAAATGCCTCGATGGTTTTTCTAAGGTTGCCCACGTAAGGTGCCCTGAAAAGCTTCGGTACATTTTAACGACGCGATGAATTAATTCAATGATAAGTTTCAACCTTTAATCAACGACGTAATTTTCATAATAATCCTAACGATCGTTTCTCACCGACACCAAATTTCGGCCTTTACGTTCACAGCGTTCGGCGGAGCACTTAACCTACTTGGAAGTTTAAGCGCTGAAGTTTTTCATCGTTTCTACTTTTAAATTTGCAATTGTGTCCTTCCTTCCCCTTAGCTTTTACATCCCTAACCTAACTTCAACGCAACTAGATACCTCGGAAAACAAAACCTTTCCTTTTCTACGACTATAAAGCAACGAATTTTCAAACGTCGATCTCTGCGCTTCGTACCATCGAGTGTCCCGAACGATAAAATTCTGTCGCGATGAAACGAAGAAATAATCAATTCGTAAGTCAGCGTGCAAGATGTACGTGCACGAAATCGGCGCCGAAGAAAGTACAGGAATTTCAGTTTTAAAGACGTTGTGGAACAAAGAAGAGAAAGAACGGATACAGAGAGGAAGCTTTGGTACGCTGGGATGAGGAGTCATAATTTTCAGTCAAGCGACACGTCGCGCCACCGCTGTGACTCACAATCCCTCAGCTATTCCTTACTTTCCTGCGCCAACCGACTTCCCCCAAACTTCCATTCGCTCTACCTATGCGATACTTTTTTCTTTTCCTCCTGCTCGGCCTCTAATACGTACACCGCCGCTTAAAAGTATGTGGACCTCTTCCTGTATACTAGAACTGTGATACAATATTATGACACAATTAAACTTAATCTTACAAGAATCTTACTATAAAGGAATCGACCTTTGCAACAAGTGTTATTTAATGATGCTGTTTTATTGTTACAAGCGTTGTTACTTAAGGATATTATTCCCAGCTCGTTTGGTCGTAATGCATTTCTGCGATTTTAAATTTCCCATAAATGCATAAAGAACCATGATCTAGCGGTAACTTACCGCTTTAAGGTTAAGGGCGACATTCTAATAACATACTGAATTTTTGAATCCATCATTATAAATATGAATACAACTTACTTTGTTGAATTTTTTGTTTCATTGAATTGTAAGTCTCTAACATGACATACGTGAAACTTTTGTCTCGAGCTGGAATCTCACGCTGTATCTGAGAGGCACGCAATCTTCAACGACAGAACTTTGGCCAGAGTCGAACGTGCGTGCGGTCGTTTCTTCTTCGCCGAAAATTCCATTTTCTACTTAACTCGCATACTTGCCAGTCGCCTTAACGGCGCACATGCACGCTCTTTAATCTCCGACTATAGTCGGCGCAGTTTTCTGGATCAACCGCCCGCTATCTAACTTTTACCGCTTCCCTTAAATTAACTTCGAGCATCTACTACAAAGCCGAAAACTAGAAACGTTTCGGCAACGGGAAGCGTTATAATCCCGATGCAATTTCCCAAGAAACCGTCCAGACGAGCGGCAGTTCCGCTTAAAAGCTGTGGTGCCGAGCACCGAAACGGCCTGCCCGATATACCACGAGCGAATCTTTGGACCACCAGCTTCTTGACCACGGAATATCAGCTAGATGTTCCTATTCATAGATCGGAAGATAGTGAGTCTTTTCCGTCTATGATAACCAGACTGAGGATTTTTATGCGAATTCACGTTTTTGAGAATATAATAAAAAAGGCAAAACCTCGGTAGAAAATTGTTTTTCCTATCTAATATTATAGAAAGCATTGTATTTCGAATATTTCGATGGCTTGCTGTACAGATATTGTATGCTCACTTTTTGTGAAATTTGAGTTTTTTATAGGCAACAAATAGCTCTTTAGTGTTTCTTTGCGCTGTATAAAAATCACATTTATATGTATCTACTTCGTAAATATCTTTGTCTACTGTATTTAGTATAGGCATATAGAGATATTTTCAAAAACCATGATCCGCTTTTGCCATTTTACGGCCCCAAAAAGGATCCACGCATAATTTGCAACCAATTTTATAACAGCATCGAGAGAGACAAGTACGAGGCAAAAGATACTCATTTAATTATGAAATATCATTGAATTTTTATAACTGTTTCTCTGAAAAGCAATAGAAGCGCACATGCAATATCTCTGCAGTGAACCATCAATTTTATGTTATGTGGAATCTGTGCAATTTCGCACTGCCAAATTTCCTAGAAATGCCAAGAAGAAAAATCCTATCTATTTACAAACTTTCTTTCGATCGTTACTGTAAGAATCGTCGTATCGACATAACTGGAAGTACAGATGGAATTTGAATAGCGAATCGAATATGTGACCGTAAATACAAAATCGTCACAATTTCCCTCACCTATTCGCCGTTTGTTACGTCACCTCGGAAATCCTTCCCAAGTACTTTCTACGCAGCCCTTGCGGCGAAGCTACGGGTCAAAAGGTGAGCGTTTGGAATGGTGAGCGCGTTATGCATGGCGGTAAGCAAGCAGGGTTCGCAATCCGCAACCTGGTTACGTAGGTACACGCGCGTTCCCCAAAGTCATGAAAGTCTTATGACAACGGGGAGGTCCGGCCTGAGCAATTCCTCGTGTAAACTTCAATGAAAATGGGATCGTAGGCCTGGCCGTGATGCGGTCAGGGGGTACCCGGTGGCGCACAACAAATTACCTCGCCGCGACAAATTAATAAACGGAAGCGTAGAAATTAGTTAGACGCCGAGGGCCATGCTGGTGGCACTTGGGCCTTCCTTTCCGTGTATGCTGAAACAACTAGCCAGAGGAAACTCGTGTCGATTTTATCGATCGTATCGCGCGGGCTCCTCGTCCGGATTTGAATTATTTCGGAAGTCCCGTGCTTGGAATAATAATAAAGTGCAGCGGTCGGCCGTGCGCGGCCTACATACTATTGATCGATTTGTAACTTATCCATTATGCATACGTTTATCGATCGTTTCGTTCTACATGATTTTAAACAAATTTGATTACATGCCCACTGGCGATAAATCAGGCGAACAGGCGCGAGCGCACAGAACCGTTCGAAGTGATACATTGCAACAAAGAGGACGGCACTCTTACAGGAAAGCGGGAATATTTGAATTCCGACGAATATTTCACCTCGAATGGTGAATACGATTCTTTTGGCGACGCCTCGGTGAGAGAAAGAATTGATGGGTGGAAAAATTAATTAACGAACGTGGTTATCTTTTCGGTGATAAAATGCAGGCTAATATCTTCTGTCGTTGTCGTTCGAAAATAAATCGACGCTCGTAATTTTAATCATCAATTAATATTGCTGGGATATGTAGTCACGTGACAACTCGATTTATATTAGATGAGAGTCAAGTTCCTTGATTTTAAAATATTTAATTGCGATTTATAGCCTGTATGTTCCTTAAAGCCATCGATAGTTTTCATCGATTGGAATTAAAATACATTAAAATCCGTCAATTAAAATACTTTAAAATTAAACAAGCTACATTTATTGGATATTGTCGTGTATCTCGTCCAAACTAGGCGATATCACTGAGAGTTAAATATTTCCATATTCGTTAATAATACACACCATTCGTTGTGTTCTTTTGAAGTAATTGAATTACAACTAATTTAACGTCACTCCGTGAACCCAAAATAGCAAATCTTAACTTTACAACACTTTTCATTACAGGCCTGCCATCTAATTAAAACCTCTTTAACTTGTACTTCCTGCTCTTAATTAAATTTCTAAACCGTACTGTTCGACGATATTGCTTTCTGCGATCCAATTAAAATTAAGTGAAACTCAAGTTACACATTGAAAGCTACTCCCTTCTTTAAAAGAACGTTTATTCTAGCCTGAGATGTTTGGAAAATAGTTCTCAAGATTGGAAAATAACTCCTGTTTCTATTACATTACGAACGAGATAGACTGATTTTGCGTCATTGACTCTCCCACGAGTATCAAATAAGAAAACGAAATATTACTTCTGAAGGATGACTAAAGATATTATCAACGAATAGCTGAGTGTCCGTACAAAATCTTTTATATAATACAAACGATATACTCGGAAAAAGTTTCTGTGATTGTTCAAATAAATACTGAACCATTGTATATCGTACGTATAAATTAACCTTCATGTTACTGTTATATAATAGTGTAAAATTGGTTGAGAGGAAATTTGCAAAAATCAAAAGCGAAGGAAATATTAGCGTTTTCGCAAATGCGAAATTTGGCTGATATCCATTAAAGATATTTTTTTAATTTCATCCTGTAGCGCGTTATTATATTAACGAACTGTAACGGGATCGGAACACGACGGATTACAGATTCGCTTAATTAACCGATCACGTAATGATAACGCGTGCCAAAAGATTGGAATGCAAATTCCTATTTTTTACAATAATAATTAGTTCCGTTAATGAATTCATGGACTTTGTTTTGGCTTCTGTCGGTAAAAAATTTGCATGAAAACACAAGATAGAGTTTGAAAAAGCTGCTTAAGCTGTTTTCAGGATTTAGACAGATAGCGTCTTAAATACATTATCTTAAGAGTGCATTTTGTTTTAAGCTCTTATTTTTTAATTTCTTTTTTTAAACTTGGTTGATACCTTAAACATGAGGACGAAGAATGATTCCATGTAAAGAATTTCTATGTTTGATTATATAATAAAATGTTTTATTACGAACTACCATAACAGAATATATTTCAGACTTACAGTACAATATATCGAATATACTAGGCGATACGATAACACAGTGCACTCTATTGACAGAGAATGAACTCATTTCGCCGTAAACGATTAATCGAGAACGCTTCGACAGCGAATCCTCTGTTGCACGTTTCCTTTTCTCAAGCCGCAAATCCAGCGAAAGTATGAGTTTACGAGGAAAGAAACGAAGATGGAGGGAAGGGGAGGCTATAAAATTGTAAACATATTTGCGAATTTGGACAGAGAACGTCGTTAAACCGATTGCCAGAAGTCTGGAGTTGGTGGAACGGACGTAGACCGGTGGAAATAGAAATTAATGAAAGCCGGATCAGGAAACGGATAGGAAGGATATTACGTGTTGAGGATATGGACTTGCCAATTACAATCGTATCCGAGCAGCTATCACCCTCATGGGATCTGCAATCGCTGTCTGTTTCTATCTATCCAGAATACGTGCCTCCGCCTGTATTTCTATAGTTACGGTTATTCGCGTAAACATATGTAGGTGTTGGTGCGTGGCCACGTCCGTGTGTACGCGACACGACTAACCGCGAGGGATAAAAGTATAGTTATATTTGTATATAGAAAGGCCAACCCCATCGTAGGTCCTATTTTCCGTCTGCTAGACCGCAACTTCGAGTCAGTCGACCACAAAATGTATCATCTCCTAGTTTGTACTCCCAGGTTAAATTAGATTTTATTGGGACTGTTATCCATTCTACGTTACCCCGGAAAGTACTTCCGGCCGAAGCAATCACGAGTCTCTCCTCGTTCCCCACCTCAGCCGTCCCGCCACGCTCCGAATGCTCAGACAAAATTCGAATCTATTCCGACGATGCGCCGGATGCGGTCGATCGGTACCGGGCACGTATCCGAGCAGCTAATCATTCCTTTTTCCGATCGTACAAAAAAAACTCCGCGTCCTTCTTTTTCACCACTTCTCCTCTGTTCGTGTTCCGTTTCTCCTTAGTATCCTTAGTATACTTGCCCGAGGAAACGAGGAAAAACGACGAGGAAACGGAGGACGGTAGTTAGAATGGCCGACTTTTATGTCTCGGGGAAAATATTTAGATTTTAATGGAAGTAAGCGAGAGGGTGAACGGATTCGGGAGAAAAATAGCAAATATCGGAAGTAAAAAAGTTGCGATAACATAAACGGTAGGGGAAAAGCAAGGGTAGATAGTTTGTGCGAGGCAGTTTTAAGATCTTAAACTTCTTGAAGTAACTGCAAGGCTGGTTAATGCGCCGCTATGTTTTTCCGTGCCGGAAAAGAAAATAAGGCGAAAGGAGATTGCGAGAACCGGCATGGAACAGCTTATTCGTGCTGCTAACTTTACTCGATACTATAGCGCGACATAGACAAACTGTCGCAACTTCCGCGAAATTGTCGAGTTCGAGCGACCTATCATCCTTCAAACTTCGCCCGCGCGAAATCGCCGCGCCGCGCACCAGATCCTGCACGTGTGCCCGCGTGTTTCTTTTCCGCGCTTTTCCTATTGGCGTTGCGTCATCGTTGGCAAAACCGGCAAGTTCAACGACACCGTTGTCGCTTGGCAATCTTTCAGCAACCAAGCGAGTAAGTCGAACAACGCCACGATTAACCCTGACGAAGCATAGATCCGCCCGATAATATCGCAATCGACACGCAATCGAATGATATCTGTTGGGGTTGGAAAATTAAACGTACTTCAAGGATAGAACAGAGATAGAGGATCTTCTCTGAATCGAAGAGCTCGTAACCGAGACGACCCTTGCTCATGTTATTCATTTTCGAAGACAGCAAAATAATTCTCTAGCATACGTTTCTCTCTTGCATATATTTCGTTTAATTTTTTCTTCCATTCATCTCAACGTTCATCATATAACCCAGTTATGGTCACATCTTTGCAAGTATATGGGTAGTTGCAGGAAACCTATTTTATTAAAATATATAAAATAGTCTGTCTTATGACACAGTATATCAACAGAAAGAGTAACCATTAATCTACTTTATAACTTTTTATGCCAGTCAAGTTCGTATATAACACGTATAACGAAAAAGCGACTAGGTCAACAGAAAAATTATATATCGCAAGTCACCAATCTCGGAGAAGCGGATTAAGTCATTCGAAATCTCGAAGGTAACAAATTATCATAAAAGTGTTCATTTCGTACAAAAGAGTTTTGAAGATGAAGGCGGGAAAGCCGAGAAAGAAGGCACCAAAAAGACAAAGATCTTGCAAAACGTCTTATGCCTCCTAAGAAATATCATTCTCTGCTTTAACCCACCTTTTCCTTTTATCACTCGACTCACACGATCACGCTTCTGAAATATCAATTCCGCACGCATCTCATTCTTTCGTAACTTTCCTAATTTCCTCAGTCTTGACCCT
This sequence comes from Bombus campestris, assembly GCA_905333015.3. Classification (NCBI taxonomy): domain Eukaryota; kingdom Metazoa; phylum Arthropoda; class Insecta; order Hymenoptera; family Apidae; genus Bombus; species Bombus campestris. The sequence goes on from HG995135.1 coordinate 11,826,973, forward strand.
TGAACCGTCAATCCCATCGTTCCGATTGTTGCATTCCTTAAATCACGTTCATGCAAATCGTCGGCCGGGGAGTCTGCAAACTTGTCCGAGGCTCGAACATTCCTCTCTCTTCGTTCCCTATGAAGTCGACACAGCCGGTACGCGGAGGATCGCATAAAATTTCCGAGTCTACGGATCCCTCGGTCGCGTTAAATCCCGTTCGCGATAAATCACCGAAGGAACAGAGTCGCGGCGCTTTCATAGATGGCCATTATTAACTCGCTACTCGCCGTGTCTCTGGGTCGCTTAACTTCGTCTCCTTAATTGAGGCGCGGGCGCGGACATAATTTTCCAGGCGCGATCAACTTTCTCGCCAGCGGAACTTCTTATCGGCTGCCATCGGATTCGCGACTTCGTTCACCGAAAAGAAACCGACCCAGTCGACTAGTCTCGTCCCGAATTCGCTCAGTTCCGCCGGAAACGCCGTTGCGACGCTAGCTCGCGTTCGCGCGCGCGCGCGTCCAACTAATGATAATTGCTCCAGCCACGCGGTGATAGCTTTTATTTTGGCCAACCCGCTGTCCGCGGTGGCGTCCTCGCAAAAAAACGAGACCGTTAGCGACCAACCATTCGCGCAACTTTCGCCGGACGAACATTACGTGGCAATAATTTCTGGATACAAATGCCCCTAACAAATGTACTGGTATGGCGCGATGCGGACATCGACCAACCGCAACTCCTCCCGAGGACTTCGCGTTTGTCGCCGTGTTTTCTTTCAAAAAACAACCGATTGATATCGTTCTTCTTCGCTTGCTTTCTTAGTTCGCTGACTCTTCGGCTTGTTCGAAAGATTGTAAGATAGAAAGACGACTCTGCGAAAATTTCGCATTGGATGAATTAATGGGAAGATTAACGAAGTGTAGTTTATTGGCAAGATTATATATAGTCACGATAAAAGATAGTTTAGAATTGAGACACTGTGGATTTTAACATCTTTTGTACTAAACATTTGTTACGATGTTGGTAAGATTCTTTTATTATTTATGGTATCTTCTATATTCATTGCTCCTATTAAATGTAAATTAATTTTCTAAGATCATGTTGTCCTTTTATACTTCTTATTTTATAAATATCCTTTTGGCCGTCACTGTACGTAGATAAATCGGTAGAGCAGAAAGAGTTGGAGAATATGGCGAATGGAATCTACGTCTACATTTATTATTACAAGCATGACACGGTAGTCTGTGCTACGGTTGAGAAAAAAAAATGATATATATTTGAAGAATAAATTGGAATTATAATACAATATATGAGATACGCAAGGGACAAGTATGTCTCTTTGTGGAAGAGTTTTATGTTCATTGTCGAGTCTTATGTTAATTACCTGCCTTAATTTAATCAATTAAGATACAAAGCGTTGTCCCTTTGAAGCATATTTAGGTAATAAAGATATAATTAGATATATCACAAAATCATGTTTTGCTTATTGAAATTTAATATGTCTCTGTTACTTTTTAGAAGCGAAAATTTGAAATGAATCATACAGATATATGATATAACGATATGGAATTTAGTTCAATAATAATACAGTCTCGTTTCATTAGAGATTTGTTAAGAAAGAAATGACTTAATTCTCGAAAAATTAAGAACACAAATAGTGCATAAAATGAAAAAGATTTACAAAACTTGGTAAATGCAGATTCGCAGATAAAATGAGAAACTTACCCAGGATCATCTCTGACTCAATTAAGTTTTAACTAATGTTTGTGTTCAACTACAGCGTTTGTTCAGTCTGCTGTTATCTGCTGATAAGCACGGATGCATAAAACTCGCGTGAATTTGTGATAGGGGAAATTACTTTGTTTTAATGAAAGAAAAGTCTACTCGCTCGACTTACTGCTCAATGATTTCTATCTACGTACACGCTTGAAAGAAATATCATGAATATGTTATCAATTAATTAATCAGATATATGCATAATGAGATAGAGTCTTGAATTAAGATTGGCACAATGGAATATCTGATATTATTCTATTTAGTAAGAATGGTAAAAATATTTCATGAAATTTCAGGTAATTTGTTAACGATACTTGTACGTACATGGTTCGTATAAATTTGCATTATACAAGTTTTATTAAAAAATTTTATACACATTAATGGTACCTTGATCGTATATAACCATAATGCAAAGCAATGCAATGAAAAATATCATTAATTAACTAAGGACACTAAATTCAGCGACAATTACAATTTTTGTGTTTTCATCACGACTGACTTATAAATTCTTCTTCCTAACAAAACATGAATGGCATTACGAGCTTATTGTCTGAAAGTTCTGATACTGTAATAGAAACACACTGTACCTCTTTTTCATGAATGATGCTTGCCAAATCGCTAGGAGTATTTGCGTCTAAACTTCGAGGCATTTTCCTGCGGCAGTACCTGCTGCGTAAAATAGGAGAAACTTCATGTCACGTCTTGACGCTAAGTCTAATACCTAGATTAAGTACCTACGAAGTTGGCGTAGACTAATGGCTACAACATTGTGGACGGTTCCATGCTTTATCAGCGCTGCGGGGGACATTCTGATATCCATTCACGGCTTCTCTCCTCATTCATATTTCCAAATAAAGATTAATATTATAATTCCTCAGATGAAGATGACACATAACCCTCGGTTAAACTTCTCGGACACGAATATGGAAATTCGCCATTAACAATATCTCCCATTCCGAACATTGCCAGATATTAATCAACCTCGTTGCTATAAAACATAATGGAATAAAGAATATCAAAATATCGCGCGATGTTTCACATTAGAATAGAGCCATTCTCTAATTTGGTACAGTTGTTCGTTTATATCTAAATCATTGACTGAAAATTTGATAATTTACTATTTTTTGATACGCTGTTAACGCGAATAAAAATTCTATGAGATTTATTAAGTAATCCATATTCATCTTAAAATTTTGTAATTTACAGTCTTTGGTACAGTTCCTTTTTTTTTTTTTTTTTTTTTTTTTATGTGAATAGAAATCGTGCGAGGTTTATTTTAATATAATCTATATCCGTTCTGAATTTGCTCACTATGAAAAAACAGACTCTCTATACAAATCCTTTACACACATTCCGATTGTATACGACATTCCTGTGAAAAGTTCTCGGTAGCCGGACGCACGAGCAGGACACGAACGTTTTTAAAAAATGTGAGTTTAGCTGAAAGATTAATAGAGAAAGCTTTTTTGATTGTCCACCGACTTCGGTTGTAATACTCGTCGCGTCGAAGCAAGTCGCGTATGCACGGGCCAGCAGTCTAGTTGTCATGAAATAGTCAAAAGCACGGTAATATTTAAAAAGGGCGGCGTCTCAAGTGTAACATCAGTCGGAATAATCTAGAAGCGGAAGGTCCGGATGAAAGGTGAGAGAAGTAGATGCGGTGAAATTTAGTGGACGGGCAGACTGACTCTCAGTGAAATTTTAGTTGGGCTGGCTCACGATGGAGGCTGTTCAACTGCCGACTGGCCGTTTCGTTGTAGTTTGCCCGCTCATAGTTGAGAGCCGTGTGTCTAACGCAACTCACGTCGCGTGCCACGGTTTGATCGTTCTTCGTGAAAACGTTTTTAATCGTAAAGTGTCAGAGTTACAATGGCCCGATCTACAGCTGCGTAGAATAGACCGGACACGGACTGAAACGAAACGCGCACAGGTATAAAAAAGCGGCGAGATATCGAGCTTAGCGCAAGATCGCGCGCTTTTTTGCGTTCCAGCAAATTGAAAGGCTCGTTTGTCTTCGTTATTCGCTGAGTAGTCACCTCGCTTATAGAAAGAGATATGTACTCCGCGTGTTCGCGATGGATTTTTGCGAACGTGCAGGCGTTGTGCGTGACTTCACGGAGAATTTGTCGACTTCGTGATTGCGTGGTCGTGGCGACAAAGGGAAAAGAAACGGAAGCATTCATTCTACTTATCGTTGTTAACGATTTCGTGCGGAATACGTATTTTTAATGTTTGCCGATTTTAATGCACTGTGACTGTACGAACAACGCTTAAGTATACTAACTTTTCACTAGGTGCAATAAATTCCTTGTAACTTGTATATGAATTTTTTGATTGGTCTTGAGTTTTGTTACTGTAATCACGATAATCGAGTTAACCTTGTTACGGTTCCAATGAAACTTCAGAAAATTTCGTATAACGCGCACAATATACATATATTCACAGAAAAATTCAGTGGCAAGTGTTTAAATACGCGAGCCACTGTACGTGAAATCCGTAGTATGCATAGATAATTGACACAGCAGAGGCTCCTAATTAATCGAGCTGTGTATTTGTCGTATGACGCGTCACTAGCCCGAAACAACCGATTTCCTCGCTAAAGAGCTGTTTCGGTTGCGATATGTCGAGGAACAACCGATGCGTAAGCAGTCCATAATGTGACGATTATAATACGGCTCGGTAGAAGAATAAACCAGCGATCATTGATTGTATGTATTAATGCAGAGATTGATATTTCAATATATTAGTTCGTAGGTACTTCATTCTAGAAATAAAAATATTACTATATAGAATAGAATAGAAATAAACATTTTTGAATAAATGAATTTCGGTAGATTATCTTTTTTTGCTAAAGTTCTTAGGAAGAAGAATAAAGAAATTTTGGTCAACGTAGATCTTGAATTCAATATTTTTGGTGCAGGATGTTATAGCAGAGTACGGTTTATGATTTCTTTCCGCAAGTGGAGAATTAGCTTCCAAGCCATTAAGCATTAAGTGGTAGACTTTTTTTCTTGGTTTTGAAAGTTATTTCCAATAATTTTTACGACGCGATAGATACTCAACATTCCCACGCTTTCTTCCACCGTTTCTTTGTCAATTATTTTTCATTGTAAAAAATTCAACCTTTTTTCTCGGTTAACGAAAGCCTAATTTATACACTGCGCTCTGTATTAATAAACTGTATTAATAATTTTGGTTTATTAATATAATTCGAGCTTTACACTTTATGTTTGTAAAAGCCGAATGGCAATGGTTAAACCAGCAAACTTCGCGGAATTCTTACTGCAACTCCTTAAATTGCAGCGGAAATACTTTGCGTGAATATTTGTATATAAGTCGACTAATTTTCTCAAGTAGTGACTAAGCATTCTGGCTGCAACATCTACAAAGAATACAAACAATGCATAACTCTCGGAATTTAAATCTCATAACTTTCCTGTGGTACAATTTATCTACGTTTGTATGTATATATCTCATAATTCTTCCTCGTTACAATGGAATTTGCATATTCTTCTCGCAGAAATATTTAATCAGCTTGACTTTTTATTGCCAATAGGATTAATATTTTATAAATTATACGTCTTGCTAATTATGATTATGGCAGATAATATACTTGAACTACAATAGTGAATGAAAAATATACGTGTATTATAGAATGTGAAATATGGGACATTTACACATTGCGGAAATAACTCAAAAAGGCTCTGAATTAATACATATATTTCTTGCGATATCTTCTATGACATATATGCATATACAAAATTTGCTAAAACGCAAAAGCCATACAATTCTCGAAATAAGAAAAACTATACGGGCGACGAAGTTACGTGGCATATAAATTAAGGTCAGAGGTCACAGCCTTAACGTCATTAGTCACCGACATCCTTTTCACTGGGCCGACAGAAAACGTGCAAAACTACTAGCTCTCCAATAACGCTTCCTTCCCGAACGAAAAGGAATCGAACCGGCAAGGATCTTTTTTTCTTTTATTTTTTATTCTCTTCATTCGAGCGTTCCTTCACAAGAAATATTCAAACATTACATGGTAGGGTGCGCAGTTTATCGATTAATCGAGGAAAATCTCAGTGGCGCGATCTTTCTAATTTAATCGTCGTGATGGATACAAGCGGAGAACGGAATAAAATCGGCAGCGGACCGCTCGAAAAGAGAAAAAAACTCGCTACGGATATGAAGTTCAACTCGGATGTGGCCTTGTGTAAGTACTGTTACGAAGCATCGATCGAAGCTGATCCTGAAGCCAATATCTCATCCTCGCTTGCGGTCTATTAGATTTCCACGGTTTCCAAGGGGTCATCGACTTCCCCATCCTTCTATTCCCTTCGCCACCAAGAAAAAGCTCCGGCGTAAATCGCGACTCTTTCCACGTCAACCTCTGAAAAGCACGCGAGATGGATCTTATATGTTTCCAGCATCAACCGGTTCCAGCCTCGTGACTCGCGCGTTTGTCGACCGTATCGCAAAAATCGATAACTATTCGCCAAATCGACCTGAATTACATACATTGACATCCTCAATCATTTGTCGATGATTCATTATACAACGTATCGAGCTTGTAAACTCGAAAATTACGAACTAATTGTCAGAGTATATATAGTAACAATGGTACGACCTGTAGACGAAAGGACCTAGAAAAATGAAGAATAACTTTATGATCTTTGTGCATCCCCAACGCGCGTTGTTGGTTCTGTCTCGAGCGCAACAATTCGCACCAGCGGAGTTTGTAAAAGGCATCGTTAATTTTCGTCAAATTAAAAACTAAATTAAAAATAATGAAGTTGCAAGGAATTATTGAAAAGCAATAAAAAAAAGTCGTATCATTTTTTTTTAACTTTGTAATTTTAATCTTTTTCAAGCTTTTAATCCATTTAGAACAATGAAATTTGTTCCGATCACAACTAAAAATCGTTGCGTATCGACAGTCGAGAGAGAAATGCCAATGTTTTCGTACAGCATCGCGCATGGCAACACGTGTTCCAAAAAAAAAAAAAAAAAAAAAAAAAAAAAAAATAAAAAAAAAGAAAAGGGGAAAAAGAAGAAAAATGTATCTCGATGTGTCGAATAGTAACGATGCAAAACTTTAACACTAAATCTCGACTGTTGTTTATCACGTGTATAATTTCATATGATATAACAAATAAATACACACAGCTGTGCGTTCAATTTCCTTTTCGTTGTCGGTTCTCCATCGAACGTCAATTCTTCAAAAAAACTATTATCTGCCTCGCCATAAACAACAGACGGTGCTTTTTTGAAACACTATACGTTTGTTTCCAACGTTGTTCAATTTTCACGTTCCTCCCCGAAAACTGCTCTTTCATTCAGCCGCAAGAAAACAAGTTATTTCAGGTAATAGTAGTCACCGTTTCATCCGGTGCGTCGGACAAAATAAATACGAAACCAGTCGGTCCAGTCGAATAAATAAATCCCGTCGCCAACTCTTTTAAAGCGTGTTTCGAGAGATGGTTTACGGGGTGGCGAGAAGGGAGACCATAGGAGCGAAGAGATCCGCGGTGAATTTTAACCTGGAGGCGTTTGCCGGACAAGTGTCTGTAATAGGCTCCTTGTGCCGCTTTTTTAACCGCCACTGCCGCTTTAGTACCCACTTTATCACGGTGTGGTCGTTTCGTTTCAAGTGGATTATTCTGCATCCGACGCATTGCCGCAGGTGGGCACGGTTTATAGCCCGGGTTATTACGATCAAACCTCATTGTGCGCCATGTTTACACAATACTAGATGCTACCAATGCAAAGCGTTACACTTACATCCGATTGGTTGCTTTGCTGACTTAAAACACGGTACGGAATATATTTTATATGGTCGGTATAAAAGATCTACTTGAACAAAAATATTAGAATGAAAATATTGGCTCTACGAATTTTGTTGTATGCTTTGGCTCAAATTATAATACCAATCATTTCTCGCTAATAAAATAAGTAAGTTGTGAAGTTGAAAAAATAATTGGGAACGTTACCTAAATGCAATGAAATCGTTTAATAGAAGTACACAATAAAATGCACAAGAGGAACGTACTTTGGGGGGAAAGCGTTTACGATATTCAGAAAAAAGAAGAAAAATTAATAAAGGATAAATATTCGTATATAAAACGGAAGTAATAAAATGAAATAAATTTTTATTTGTTCCACTTTTTAAATTGTATTTATAAAAATATAAATTTGCATAAACATCTGCGGTCTAACTTTCCCTACATAAAAAACGTAAGTATTCCTATTTTTCGTTATTTATATTCCATACTCGTACAATGTTAAAAATTACAAAGACGTAAAATTCCACATCCGTTACTATTATGTAAATATTATTATTTATAGATGCAGAGAATATGAAAACCTAAAAATAAAATTTTCCATTGAAGGGCTACGTCGGTGACGTTACCGAGCAAACGTGATTCACCGAGGCCAAAAAGCCTTCTTTCATTGGTGCAACGAAATGTTGACAGTGTGAATTTGACAGCCATGTATCTACCCAGGCATACGATCGATGAGTTATAGAAGCGTGACAATTCATTAGGAATTTTTAATGATACAATTCGTATCGACTATTGTCCTTTTTGATTGTGTTTCTGTTCGGCACATCGTATGAAACATTACGAATGTGCTTGTGTTAGCGAAATATCGCGATATTGGAAGTTGGATATATCAATAATGCGTGTACTTATTGGGATTTTCATGCATTACGCTGAATGAATGTTTAAGTAATTTCATCAGTACATAGGCAATCCTTTTTCATGAAAGGAACTTTTTATTTCGCGCTGTATCCATTGCAACGAAATTGGTAAATATCGTGTGCAATAATTCCGTAGCTTATTCAAATTGAAATGTCTTCTATATTTCTATAACTGGCCGGACCACTGAATTTACCTTCAATAGCATCGTACTTATAAATTATTTACGGAATTAAATTTATTTATTTTAGACGAAATCATGGAAGAACCTATAATTGCTAAAAATTATCGTATGAAATATTCCTTTTTAGTATTCATTTTCGCGTTTAATTATGTAACATGTATATGTATATCAAATATATCTGTTCGATACACCATCAAAGCCACGACTCTAATTAAAAGCTTGCAAATAAATTTCAAAGAGAATTTGCCATATCTAAATTCAGTAAGCATAATGACTGCTTAATCGCTTTGGATCAAATTCTTTTACGCAAATCGCAAGACAACTTTTACTGCCTATTTTTTTGTATTTGTAAAGTGATTATAAAACTTCTGTATTTGAACATTTTGTACAGAATGTTCACTACGTAGCAAATTCTTTAGTCGGAGTTCCAATTTGTCAGCATTTAACCATCGTAAACGTCCTCGTGAAAGAAAAATACACACTGATCAGCTTCGCTTTAAAGCAAACTTATATGAGAGTATACATCTAATAGAGAAACTTTTTATCAACTTGAACGAGAAAGAGAAAGTGTTCTCTGATGCAAAGCCAGGCGTAAAATAAGCGGGAAACAAAGTTACGTCATTGGAAAAGTTAACATCCTACGAAATGGCATATGTAGTAGTTCCGGAGTGCAGCCACTCCGGCGAGAAAATTGCAGAATTTCGATCTATCATTTCTCTTGATCCTATTTGGTTTTTTTTTTTTTTTTTTTTTTTTTTTTTTTTTTTTAGCGCAACTAACCGTTTCATTTCCACGCCTCCAACTAAAACGTCATCAGAATTTACCGTCTCCTGTTCCGCTTTATCTGCCAGATACGTTATTTCTGCGACGACGTAATTCGTATATACGTTTAGCAGAGCATTACCGGTGTCTACGAGCGTTATTTATTGCTTATTCCTTTCAGTCCACAGCAAAACAGTTGTACACGAGGAACCGTAAACTGATCCTAAACGTACAACAATATTGCGTCGCAGCCGCGAACACCACGCCGCGATTCTCCCACTCATTCTAGCTGAGAAAATTGGAAAACTTGTCCATTTTAGTCCGATGGAACAAGTTTGCCTATCTATTTATCCGCGTAATTAATTTCGTTGGTAATTACTTTATCGAGACGGCCTTTTCAGTTTTATCGTTCAAGGGGATATTGAAAGAATGCATGCAAATTCTAGTTACAACTATGTAAAATGTTGAAGCGGAACTAATGTTATGGTACGATATGATTTTTTAATGCTAATCGTAAAATGTTTATAGCCTTTGAATAACACACAATATTTTGCCTAAATTTGGATATTGAAAGAACGTCATTTTACATTTAAGAAAGACACATCGAATGATACCTTAAGTTCAAACGTTATAGAGGATTCAGTGATAATCGCGCTTAGTCAACAAATTTTTCCATTGTTTAAGTACAATTAATATTTGAACTACCATATGCGTACGTATCTACACCGTATGGGTTTACTCGTTTACATTCAATTCACGTTACGTTCGAATATACGCATTCTGTATATAGAACAATATTTAGCCCTTATTGAATTGCCAGCATTGTAAATGTCATGTGTAATATGGACGCGCTTATATGTAAAAAGAAAGTAATTTGATCAAAGTATCAAGAATGGCTGTTTCCATAGTAAATGTAAAGTCAAGTTTGTATGTAATAACTGCCAAACATTTTGCAATGCTTTATTTTAACAAGCCTTTATCTATATTAATTATTTTTCTATAAATATTTATATAAATTTTAAAGATAATGGTGGCTAATTCCTGTCCAACGGTATCTGTAACATATATCGATAATTTTGAATATACTCGTTTGTAAAATTTGATTATTTTGTTACGAACCCTTCGATTATTCTGGTTTATTGTTTGAATATATAATATATAGATTTAGAAACTATACTTATCGCATTATCGTCTAATAGAATTACAGAATTGATCGTTTCTATTTATTTCCCGCGAAATGAATGTCATATTTTTTATTTCATAATGGAACATATTTTGTTCTGCCATTCGAATACAGAGATTTCCAATTGAACACGTCGATCGAAACGTTTCAGCGATACGATTCAATCGTGGCCTACCATTTCCACGGTAAAGATAAAAAAAACAACCAATACCTCAAACATTCTTCACCGATACGTCGTTCCCCTTTCAATTTTAAAAGGCTCTCAAGACTCCACGGAACCTTTTCAAAACGAGCGCGTGCCATTACAGGCGGGAGAAAAAGGCCAAAGAAACTCAAGACTTCAAGGAATGATTTTCCATAACTCGAACCCCGATCAATTTCGTCACGAGATCATAAAATATTTTCGGAAATTGAGATGGTAACGATATCGCCCAATAATACAGCGGGAAAAGTGGGGGGAGAACGTTAAAACAGGGTGTACGCGTTTCATCGTAGCAATTACTATTCCTCGTTTAGAGGAATTCTCCTTGTGCGGTCGGCAATTTTTCCGCCTTCCCGCGTCGAAAGAAACTTTATCACGTACTTACAATTTTACACCTACTTACAGTTTATTACTCATATTTGTACACTACCACCATGAAGTACACTATATGGACGTCTTCTATTTTTAATAAATCTTTGATATCCAACATTGATATCTAGATTACGGATTTTAAGTCGGCCGCATTTAAAAAAAAAAAAAAATCGTTAACACATTAGCAGCTTCCTCTATTCCACAAAATACCAAGTCAAACGGGTTATTACGATGTAATTCATCCGTAACGTTTTCCAATGTCGAGCAAAACATAATTTTTAATAACTAAGATTTTTCAGCGAGGATGTATACATTACACAAAAGGCCTCTATGAATGTTCGAATATTTGCGTGAGCCACTGTATACTTATGAGCGACAGTGTACATCCAGTGCTGTGCAGCTGCTCCGATAATTTAGAGCACTTACCGGCGGGTGTAGAGCACACGAAAGTAGGTTCAGTATATAAGAGCATGCAGATACATCACGTACCTTGTTTTACGGTTACACCTAAGTATCGTGAAGAGGGTTAGAAGGGGGTAAGGGTGCGGTAGTGCAAAGGCTTTCCACGCAGCAAACTTCTCAACGGAGCTAAGTCCCGAACACACTCGGGATACTGTTGTGCTGATAAAGGTTACCATTTCGCGCGTTCATGAGACTTCGTTGGTGTTGTTGCACCCCGTATTGCGCAGGATAGATTTACATTGGTAAACACTGTCGCCCGGGGACCGTGTACAAATTGAGATTAAAGTTAAACCGGCCCGAATATTGGAATTATTCGTCCTGCCGGATTAATCGAGATCAATTAAAGGACATCGGACTTAGGTAATGGTCACCAGTAATCATTTCTATAGATACAATTTCGACGAACGTAAACGATTGCGAGAAACGTTGAGGAAACTGCTAAAACTTTACTCTTTGTCACATATGGAACAGTATTGTACAACATACGGTTGTTTTAACTTCGTAAATCGAATGTTCATTTACACTAATTCTATCGGTCAGGAAACTGACTTCTACGAATTGCGAGATGTTTCTTATGATTTCTGACGCTTCAAATTCTGGAAATTATATTCCAGTTGGAAGATAGCAAGGTTACCTGCTACAAAAGATGGCAATCATTTTGGCTGGATATAACTTTTCTCATTTTACGTGTAGTTTTAAAAATATGTATAATAACAGTATTTCGATGAAGCATTGCTGTTGAATACCTCTTCGTTGAACTATATTCAATAATTTTTATCATTAATTTCAGAATCAATGGATTGCTTTTTAGTGAAATATTGAACGTACTGTACAACTGTAAATATTAACGATCAGTTGCCCTATATATATAATTTTCGGGGTCTAGAGTAATTAACGTATTTTATTTCAAATTTCATGCATGATGAATTGATACATATTATATCACAAAGATATAATGATTTCAAGTGATTGCGAGATGAATTTATTTTAATAAAGTATAATTTATTTGTTTGCTCATGTTCTGCCATACTTCGCGCAAATTAGAAATCAAATACGATTGTGCGGTAAGTTTAATGCGGTAAGATATATCGATATATCGAACCAATATATTACATTTTATATGCAGAATATTATAATAAAAACGTGAAATAAAAAGAAAATCAAATTTATGTGAATAAAAACTACAACACCTGGGACTTTAATGTTAATTACTTATTAAACAGAATGAACACGTGATTGGGTAAAGTCCTCTTTTATTGCCACTGGTCAGAAAAAGGAGGATATCATTTTCAGAAATATAATTTTTCCGTATGTGTGAAATATCGCATATTATGTAACTTTTTACAAATAACATCATATATTCTATTTTTATAGATAGCTCAAATTCTCTCGGTATTCTGCATAAAAAAAGAATTGGGAGTATTAGAAAGAGTATTTAATTAAAAATTCCTGAAGCAGCTCAAATGCTCCGTGGAAACGTACATCGTTCCTGGAACGCAATGAAGAAGCGTGTCAGAAATCTTTTTTAATACAGATATTTACATAAAATATCTCATAAATTAATCATACCAGTTTACCTGAATAATTTTTTGTACAGAATAACGAAATATATGAAAGATAGTAGCAGATAATAAAATGCATATGGATCATTACGTCCGCAATAAAACATGACCGTAGCAAGAAGTTTGCTGTCAGTCTTTTTAGTATAACATTTTCTTTTATTACAACGTGAAACTTATATGAATTGCATGCTGTAACATCAATAGTATAGATGTTGTTTTCAACAGATGGATATATATGGTTTTACAGGGTGTAATTCTCCATAAAACAGATAAATGGAGTATAAAAAATAAAAACTTCTTAAATGTGGTTTCGTTTCGAAAAAAAATTGATTTTTCAAACATACGTTCGCGTTATATGAGCTATCGATATCCATCGGTTTACCTATTTCGGAAAACAAGCATTCTTCATACAATTTCGAAATCGACTTTCTCGAAAACGATATCACGATGACTTTCAATTCTTCGAAATCGTTAATTTCTTTTTAAATCGTCAATTTTTAATTTTTTTATACAAATCTAACATGTATCGTACGGTAGTTAAGAGGGAGAATTATAAAACTCGGAAACGTTTGAAGCTTGCAAACTGTGCTTCCACTTTCTTTATCTGCTGTTTGTTTGGAGAACAATGTAAAATAAGCATCGAATTGTGATACACGAGAAGAAAGGAAATATCAGCGACTATGCGCGAATATCGATACGAACGTCAAAGTGAAGACCGGCGAACTCGTATACAAAGGCTGGATCACCTTGTACTTGTCAACCGAATAATTTAGTTTAGTGCTCCTGCTCATAACCCGGGGAACTAGTTTTCATGAAAAAGATATAAAGTTCGTCTCTCCGTTGAGCTTTCAGGACGCGCGTTACACGCGGCTGATGACTCCGAAAGTACACACAACTTGCAAAGTTTATGCGACTTAGCCGGTAAAGTTATATTCGAAGAACTCCCGGAGAAATCATATCGTAGCGAGTATCAACCGTGTTGTTCGAGACATCAAAATAATCTGTTTGAACAACAGAAACAGTACCTATGCGCCGCTATTACGTTTACTTTTCTTCGTCTGTAGAAAACTTTCTGGATAAAGTGAAATTTTACATCGGACATCGAGGTTTCGTTGCTTGTGTACTTCGATTTACACATGTTTTATGCATGTCAATATCGTATATATCGTAGCGCGAAGTGTTTTTTCTATACGCTACGATTTTATTGAAAAATATTGGATTTTTTTATACTGGTAAAATAGGGTATATTCAAACTAAGCAATTTTTACTCTTTATTTTCAATTTGTTTATAAGGAACAATCTCCAAATCAATAATAATTGATATTCCAATAAACGAGATTTTACTGTACGAATGCGTGTCCCTTGATATTAATTTGATTTTAAATAAACAAGTACGTAAAATAATGTGCATATAATACGTCGGATCCAAATCAGTGTATCACCAACTGTAATTATTCATCTGTATGTGATTTATATATTGTTCAATTATTTTGTGTCTGATATCATGTAAATTGATATTGATACACATGTCCAGCTACTAAATACCAGACATTAGATAAATTTCGACACATCATGAATTAATAATTATTGCTCCCTATTAATATAATTACAGGAATGATCAATTATAAAATCGGTAAGTACAATTTACCAATTATTCAACGTATAATTCTATCTGCTTATGTCTTGTTCATTTTTTTCGAAAATTATTATCTGTGAATTGTAACAGACTAACAAATAACAAAGATTATGCAAATAAATGATATGTTAGTATACGATATATATCATATAATATGTGCACTACTAACGCTAGACTAATTGGCAAGTTGATAGGTATTTTGGATTTAGTTACATTACCATTCCACAAGCGAGAGAAATTTTGGATTGTTGGAATGTTCCGGACCATTTAACTTTACAAGACACATTTCTCTCAGTGAGAGCTGATTTTCTGCTGAACCGCTTTCTAGATTTCGACTATTAAAACTTTTACTACCTAGCACAAATGGTAGAAGGGATAAAGCAAGTTCGAATGAAAAAAGCACGTAATAACAACGACTTTAAGAATGTACGAATAATAGGAATTGTAATGAATGGTTTGATATAGCCAACAATTTAGATTAACATAGATTATTTCCTATGATGTTCCAAGATATATATACCGAGAAGAATAAAGATCACGATTTTAACTAATTTATTGAATATCTTTCTATTGGGTTGGCAATTAAGTGATTGCGGATTTTGTCATTACCACCTAATGATGCAATCACTTAGTTGCCAACGCAATAAATATTTGTGCAAGATTGGACTAATTATAGCTCTTAATATACTATTACATGTAGTAGTAAATAAATTAATCTAAGCAACTGTATATTATATTTATATGCTTACCTTGCATTTAATTAACTGCATAACTCTGACGTCTCTATATTCAAAACATTCATCGTACTTACGTGACGTATATAATTAAAACAAATTCCTCATAAAAAGTGATTTTACGACACTTTCAAGATTCTCAATTTTCCAAATATGAAAATATAAATTCCAATAGACTACAGCTTGTACTTCCAGATTTATCGAACCCAAAATATAAAAACTGCTATTGTTTATAACAACAATTACGAACCTTAAATTGATAATTATTATCAAATTACTACTTGTTTCAAATATATCATGTCCGTGCGTATCAATAGCATCACAACTCGAAATAATTCAGAGATTACAAAAACATCGGAACCATGAAAGGGACAGAAATGACGCAAATAATATTTGTCCATTATTTCCCAAAGTCGACTTTTTTCACTAACGTCATATGTATAGTAAAAAGTTTCTTGGAAGTTTCCAAATAGCTTTTCGCTTTTACTGGAAAACTTATTCGAGTTGTCTCACTTGCAAGGTACACGTATAATAAAAAAAAAAAAAAGATCCTAAAATGTCGATTAAAATCTCCTCAAAACCGTCTCATCTACTTTAGCCGTCTGATTATGCATTTATATTTTTTCAATCTCAGCTATCGAAACAATTAACTGTGCTAATAAATCGGCACTCCTTACTTTTCTATGCTCAAGCATATATCTTGTCCGTCGTTTCTATGAATCCTTCGGATTATCTCCGAAGTAGTCACTTACCGACTGGATACTATAGTACGATAATCGGATAAATGGAAAATTATTGATTGAGAGGGATAATAAATCGACGACATAGAGTGATATACTTACTGGTAGCGCTGACAGCCGGTCCGATGACCGAGTGCTTGGGGTTACCGGTAACGGCCCCTGGGACGACCTTGTCCGGCTCTGAAATACATTATTGTAATTATCCTCGGAATATACAGTGCCGTTAATTACAGTTGGGAGTCGCGTATGCGAATGGAACATGGCCAATCTACCTTAGCAAACGGTCCCCATTCATGATTTATTACCTCATAAATAGTCAGCCAGGCAAACCATCCTTATTCCGCTCGCAATTTCATTTACGACGCGCGGGAAAACCTTCATTAATCATGTGATCGTTATAAAAATTATTATCAACAAAATTCGACGATGTCCCCATTTAACGAAGGGAATGACAAGACAAGTGGAGCGACAGAGAAACCGGCGTCAATGTCAAGAGGTCGTTAATTAATTTGACCGCGATTAACATGTCAGTAACGCGTAAGGAGGTTGAACCAACAAGGGATACCAATGTTATCGTTCGCGTAATAACGAATTTATGCAAATATACTGTCGCACCGATAACACGTTCCAAGGAGGTGGCAGATTTCGTGCTTCGTTGGTATTTCTCGAACGAGAGGAGCTTACAGAAATTATCTAAAGGGATAGCGATTGAGTGGATAAATGAAAAGTTAAAGAGCAGTTTAACCAAAGCTCTGCTTTACGGTATGTCGGAAAGCTGTGAATTCTGCTTTACCGATAGGGTGAACGTAAGGGTTGAAAGCTTCTCGCAAGCTCTGCTTCGAAGCGCTTTCGTGTTTGATCTCAGCGACACTCCTCGTGGAGCTTGCAAAGCGATTACTCTGATGGATCTATGATACCGACGACAGAGACTGCAGAGTATCGAATTTGACAACATTTGTTTAATAATGCTTCATGTTTATCTATTTCTAAAACCGAGAACTATCTATTTCAAAACCTTGTTAAAACTCACGGGTATTGTTATTCAGTCAGGTTTGTTATTACGTTAAATTTTATTGTATAATCTGCTTTACCATTTCCAGTTAACCGCAATATATAAATCATGAATTATTATAGAAATAGTTCGAGTGGCGATAAATACGAATGAAACTATTTTCCCAGGATTTTTCAACAGAAACGCATTTTATTTTTGTTGCATAGCATTCATCAAACAAAAGAACGATTATTTCGTAGAATATTATTGCAACTTCTGATTCTTAATAAGATTAATAGGTAGCCGTAACTTTTTACAGTCGAGAAAAGATTTTCGCCATTCGTCATTTAGAGACCACAAACTTGCTTAACACTGGTGAAACGAACTTCGCAGAAATTTCGAACAATCTGAGATGTCAGCGACGGAATCACCGTAAATTTCGACTGCAAAAGTTGAGAAACACGAGTGAACCGGGCGTCGATTAAACCACGGAAATTGATGCATGAAAAATGAACGAGTTCTGGTAATGACAGAAAATTCCAGAGAGTTGATTGCAATTCTACGATGACAATTCGTACACTAATGATTCCTTAAGACTTTGGCTTTCAGCGACTGTAGTTCGAAGCTTCTGATTATTCAAACAACACGGCATGATGGAAATTCAGATGGAATCAAGGGGAAGAGATGGTTTATGTCGGTGGATTTTCATAATGTCAGGAAACAGTGTCTTTCGTTACCCACCAGGATGCGGCGCATCGTCCAATGGCTGGAATTGGAACATCGCCTTGAAACCCTGGCCTGGCCACTCGGAATTAGCGACGAACTCGACGTACAGGTCTGACCCGGTGCTGAGTACTTCCACTTCCGTTCCTTGGTTGCAGAGCACAGCTATTGTGGGCGCCCCTGAATCCGTACCGTCGTGCACCCTGATTAAATCCGCTCTATTCAGGCAACTGCAACGGAATACCTTTCGTTAAAAGCAACTTATTGATATGTTATCCTTCGTGAATAATCAAACCGAAAGTTGAGTGATTCGTTTCGTCTCTAGCAACGCGACGCGTACAAACTGCCTATGTTATGAAGCGATACATATCGCTGAATTACGTAATTTTCTTACGATAATAAGAAACTTGTTGCGACGACATGTTATTGATTTATGCAAAAGAAACAGCGAGGATTTCTTCCTGCGATCTTCAATTGCTAATCCATTAGCTACCTTCTACGATTTTTCTTTAACCGATTCCGATGTATTTCGCATCATTTCTGTCTTGGCTATTGCCGTGTCGACGACAATGTGGCTTGCGATTTATTTTATTTGTTTCATGGCTTCTAGATGTATTCAATTTGGGTAATTCGCCGTCTTTGGGAGTGGAGGCCGAATGCTAAATCGATTGTTATGTAAATTTGAATGTTTCTCATGGATGTCGCGACCACAGGGAGTTGGAAGTAAAATCGAACGAGAAATCTTTTCTGGTGTGCCCCGTTGTAACGAGATATCAGTGTACGCGTAACGATCGAAACTGGGAAAGGTGCAACTCTAGCATTTCTATGAAGATAAAAGTTTTTAGAGTGCAATGAAAAATTCCAAAGTTTCGTATAAATCGCGAAATGAAACGAAGCGACATTTGCTCCGTATTCCTTTGCCGCTTCGCCTCTTAATTAAACGTTTGTATTACGATTTGATAGCTTTCACATCGCAGTAAAAATACGAGAAGAAACGCAGCATAAAATGCGTAGCACAAATCATTAATTTTGGAGGAGCATAAAAGTGAAAAAAAAGACATTAATTTTATTTCGTTTTTACCGAAATGTTTTATCGCAAAATATATTGATATTCAGTTAGTTTCTCTACAGGCTACAATTTATTAAATCTTACAATTATCGTAAAGTGTGAAAATTAGGGTTAATATATTAAAATACGATAGATTATTTAAATACTTTAACTCGGAATCGTCGGTAGAAATGTTGGAAGGAATTTAAGAGTTCAATTAAATTCTCGTTTAAAAACAATTTAAGAGTTACGTTCTATGCAGAACGTCCTGTCCTGAAGCGTTTCTATTACAACTCTACAGAATCACCATTCCTATCACCATTTACTTCTCCTTTTTTAACATATCAAATTAATTAATCCACGTTGTAACTCGTGTTTGCTTCAAACTGCGTCCCGTTTGTGAGAAAATTGAATCTTATGTAACTAACTTTCATTCGAAAAATAACAGATTTCAATCTCGAGATACGATTACAGAAATACCGAGATTAACTTTCTCTAAAAAAATTCTATTTTGTAAGACAATCAACGTAAGACCCACTACGAACATGTTATTTTATAATCCATTATGTTCAAGAAAATATAAGTAAAATTTCCGAGTAGTATAAAAGCGACCAAGCAAAAATAACTGGATCAATAAAGTTAGAAGCCCCATATTCGTTAACGGAAGATAGTTAATCCCTTTAAAGTTTTCACTTATCCGCAACAAGATTTATGCGTGAACACGGTCTTTAACACGTTTGTCACGGTGAACATCGGCGGCACACGATACGAAATTTCTTAGAGTGTTCGTGATAAGATAAATTTCATGGTTTGGTACAATTTAGTATTATAATAAACACGATTATAGTAAACTTTATGGTGTAGATCTAGATATATTGTGGTTTCTATTAGCAAAATGTATATATAGACTGGCGCTTTTATGCATTTATGACAAATCTGAAATTACAAACTTGCGCAGAATACACACTAAAATGAAAAAATATATAAAATAGCGAAACTATAATGTTTTCTATAATACTATAACAATATAATAATAAATATTCGACATAAATATAATGATATATAAATCAATTTTCTACCTAGGCTCTAACACCTTGTAATTATATTCCCAAAAATATGAATTTGCATAAAAATCCACAGTCTATACATATATTTATGTAATACATAACATAATATAATGCAATATAATATAATATAATATAATATAATATAATATATATGTAATTTGCATGGTAACACTTCAGAAGACGCGAAAAAGTTCGTCCTTTCATCGACATGTCCGCGCAGTTTAAGAAGAACCCCCAAGGTCGATTCTTGGCTTAAATACGTACTATATGTTCCTCGAGATGTGCCCTTCAACGGAGGTGAGATAATTTACCTTCGAGTGACTCGGCTCGTTGCGAGATCTCGTGGAAAAAGGTGCATAAACTGAGACAGCGAACAAGTGGTGGACGAAAAGATACCGAGAGGTTGGAAGAAGAGAAAGAGAGAGTCGACGTCAAGGGTTTTAGACGAGAAGAGTTAAAGGTGAAACTGCAAAGATACTACAATGACAAAGGAACGTCGCGTCGGTGAAAACGAGGATCGCTGGCGTAGGCCAGAAAACACGACGGAAACGACCAAAGGAATGGGAGGACAAAGAAAGAAATACGAGAACAGTCTTCCATCAATAGTCGACGATTTTCTTTATAGGTATACGTGAACTACTTTGCCCAATCGAATGGAAGGGAATTACACCTCACGGTAACGGGGTCGGCTCCTCGAAGCGCGTTAAGCCAACGGAGAGTCGGTGATTCGATCGATTTAAGGCCTTGATCGATGATGACCGCTGGATAACCTTATTACCTGCATGGGTTAAGCAATTACGCTGGCAGAGAAAGATTATCGTCCGAAGAGCCAGAGATTAAAGAGTGTGTCCGTCTTTTCGCTGCTTTACTCTGACGTCTTCGTTTGCAGGGAGTATTGTATACACAAATACACAGTCGTTTAAAAGTCATACGGTGTCTCTCCTATTATTAGCGGCTTTTTGATATTTCTGTACGTATTTGCACATATTTTTTAGTCAAATTGTTGATACGTTAGTGTATATCGCATAAACTATCAAATTAGATGAATAATTACAATGAAATTCATCTATCATTTTTTTTTTTTTCAATTTTAGGCGAGATATAATAATTGTCTTGAGATTCTTGAGATTCATATAGTTAAATAAAAATTATACAAAATAATAATAGTATATTTTTGGCTTTCCGCGAACTCAACTATTTGACCACTAAAATACTGAATTGTTTCAGTTAATTTTTAATACACAAAGAAAGATTTTACGAGTAGAATATATTTTCAACTGTATATTTATATTCTCAGCTTTCATAAATAATCACCATCTAGTTGCTCCATTTAATTAATTTCATAATATTAATTGCTGTCAGCATCTAAACAAAAGTTTATTTTTAAACATTCGTAGTTTTGATATAAACGTACTCCATATATTTGCTGTGAGATTTTCATGTCAACAGCATTAAACTTCTGAAAGTAGAAGGTATTAGCGAATTTGTTAACGTTTCTAGATATGTTTGACGGTCATCGCCATATTTCATCGCGCTCCTGAAACATTGTGCTGTTTTTGCCAGACCTGTGATTTTTGCGGTCACAGATTGCTCTGCCACGTGGTGAAGATTCCACGTAGCGGATCCGTGTCTGGAACTGTAACAAAACTTGCTTGATGAATCGACGCAAAAAAGCTCATAGGCGGCATTCCTAAATTTCTGCCGTATTTGTCACTGAAACGCGATTTTCGCTTTTCTTTACACAGCAATACACGCACCCTCGGATTAGAACATTTTTTCGGTATTCTCCCATATTACCTACAGGATTAATATACATACAGTCCTGCTCGGAAATTTTAAGACAATTATTATATTTACTTAAAAAGTAGATAAATTATGTAACAATGTATATCATTTTTATTAATTAATAAATTGTGTAATAATGTAAATTATGTAATTATGTAAGTTATGTTAAAAAAATCGAATGAAAACCTGATTCGCCATAAAAGTCTTACACTGCGTTATCCAAACGATAACTTTTTTCTGGATATTAAACGTTAATTATTCTTGGATACTTCAAGAAGGAACGTGTCTCGAACAGATTCCATGAATGGGAAACGTTCCATTCATAATTTCGAACAATGCACCACTCACGCGATGCATAATAACGCGAGATTTCCTTATCCTGGTTTCAGATCAGGATAAGTATATTGAAAAATGGTACGAAGATTCCAGAGTTTTATTTACGCTGATAATATTCAACGATGCATAGTCTCGTACTGGGAAATTCAGGTATTCCAGTGACTGGATATCTCTAACGCCACCGACCACGTTAAAACTGCACAGATGTCGACTTCCTACCGTGCGCACCAACGCGAAGTTCGCATGGAAGAACGCGGAGTACAAGGTCCACTTCTTTTACACAGGAGATCGTATTTTTGCGAGAATAAGAAAAGAGGAGGTCAACCATAGCGATGGCTAAGAGAAAAAACTGAACTGGTGCATTAATGTCGGTGCATACCTAAGATCGGAGGATTTCAAGCGTGATAGGATTTCAGCTATAAAACTCACGTTATATTAATCAATTATGTTACTTACGTTATATTATGTTATTTAAATGGTTGTTTTAAAATGTTATATAATACACAAGATTTTTAATCTATTTCATATTGGTAAAATACGAAAAGTATCTGAAAACATATATGGAAGTTACAAGGCATTTTCTGGAACCACTTACTGAATACTCTTCGCGAAAATCGCCAAATTATTCATTATGTTAAATGGGTCACAAGTCACAATATGTATTGAGACGCTGTATACTAATTTTTCATGGACAATAAGTGTACGTTTATAATAAATGTCTTGTAACTTGTATATACAATTTCGGATTTGTTTTAGATTTGACTATTATTATCACGATAGTCGTGTCTCATTACAATGTTAACTAAATTGCAAAAAGCTTCTTACCATACATTCATACGGTATAATAAAAGTTTCCTACGATGTATTCGTTAAAAAAAAAAAAAATGGTCTGTTAGAATACGTTCGCAAGCCATTGCATATTTTTGCAAATACTTCGGAACTGCGAAAGTCAAATAAGAAGCGATACACACTATCTCCTACGAATTGTCAGAAGTGCTCAGAAATGGGTGTATCAAGTGGCTGACAGAGAGGAGTCTCCTGGTATCCATCAGCACCATTCAGCGTAATATCCGAGTGCGTCTGACAGTGCGGCTTAACGCTGAAATATCGAAACATTTCTCAAGGGTCTTCCTCGCTTTTAGCAAGTTTTACCACGACCTTCGCGGTAAACCTTATCGAGCGCAAGATTAATTAATAGCACGCGCCCACTTCTCTCCCTGGTGTTCGTTTTGCTTGCTCGGAACGGATCGTTCAACTAACCATTGAATTAATCATTCTTCCAGCTTCTTACGCTCATCTGACTTGCGCCAACGTGCTTTGAAACTTAAATTAGTCGTAAACAGATGAGTATCAGAAAGTTAGCAATTATGATCACGATGTTACTTTATTTTTGAAGATAGTATCCACTTCACTGAGAAAAGCCTGTGTTGTATAACAACTAAATCTTTCTGCTGTGCTTTTTTAATTTTTAGTTAAAATTTCGTTGGACGTTATTTATATAATATTTGAGTATTAGTTTTAATATACACTTTGTTCCTTTAAACATCCGAAATTCTGAATCATTAATAGTTACCATTCCTTTCACTGTTGTGTTCGTTCACCAAATCGTATATAATTTTAAAAGGAAAATAAATTTTTAGAATCTTACAGTTTTTAACAATGTTTAGTTGTTGAAAAAGGTTGAGATAAAAACGAAGCAAAGAGTAAGATTTTCAAAATTATTTACCAGTTATTGGTTTAAAAAGTACGAATGCTTTTATCGCTGGTTGGGCGTTCCAACGGTAAATTTCACAACGTTACATTTAATAATGTCAGACTGAGTACCATTCGTTCAAAAAATACGGGCAAACTGAACGCGAAGCATCAGCTAATTGGACCATACAGTTATTATTAAAAGTGCGTGGAAATGCGAACAGTGAGAAAACAAATAATGTAGTTGTTCCAGCAGAAACGGAACGAAGTTAATTGATTCAACGAAAAGTGGATCGAAATCAATTATCCTTTGTTGGGAAATGTTTATTCCGAGAACTAAAAAACGAAAGCTCATAACGTTGGGATATTAGGGCGGTTTGCGAAACATGGAAAAATATGCACCTCGTTGCGAACTAATATTTGAAAGTCACAAATTTCACCGTCGCAGTAATTACAGGTTTTTATAGCTTGCAGCTTGAATCGGTCGTGAATCAAAGTGCTCTCCGATATAAGCAAAATGAAGGCACAAAACACCCGTAAAACACTAACATTTTAACGGCATCAGGAATTCAGAGGAATTTCGAAATAATTGATTTCTTTATAATAATTTTCTACGAACTGTATATAATAAGTAATTACCTTGCAGAAAGTGGTCGTTGAACGTTTTATACAACATATTATACTTGTTCGGATGAGGTTCTCATCGAAAGTTGCGCCATAACCGATATATTGTAATTTTGAATTATAATAACTCGAAGTAGAAATTGCTTAAATTACTTGTCCTCGCGGTATCTCTATTTATATTTACTACTTTACGAAAAACCCAGGAAAAATACAGAATGGAAGTTGAAATTAATTAATTTAAAAATCCTACTCGTATCGTTATGTGCCATCTATGGCCCAGCAATATGAGCTGAAGATTAATAGGAGAATTAACAAGAAGAGGGTCTGGAACTTTGGTTTCTTGAAATTAATTTTGATATTCGAATAGTATGATATCTCTACCATTTTCCTTCTTCCTTTTTTAAGGTTTTTAGATCTAGAAAAATCAAACTATGTGTACTTTTATCAGGTGGCAGGAAAGAATTGTAAAAAGAAAGAACAAGAAAAGAAAATACGACTTCGTAAGAACGAAAGCAAAAGGTTTAGAAGCTCAAAGGTCAATGACGAAATGAAATTAGGCAGCTCGATACTGAATTAGGACGGAATTCAAGGATTTATCAAGGATTAACTCCTGCACGTTGCAGCTGCAAGTCTCTGGGCAAGTCTCTCGTTTCCCAAGTCGACCCCACCATCACCATTTTCAGCTCTAAGTCTTCGTGCGCAGAGGAACTTTATGTGGGTTAAGTAGAATCATGGTCCGTGTCACGCTCAAAGGATTTAGGAGTCAGGCGTAGTCGACGCTGCAGGATTTAAAAAAAAAAGAGGAGAATTTTCCCGTAAAGAAGTACGCTTCCCGTCGCTGCAACTACCTATTGTGGTAAGGTTAATAACGACTAATGGTTAAAGCACCGCGTTAAATTCGTACGTTTTTACGGCTACTTCTAAATCTTTCGAGAAAGAACTAAAGCCCGATTGAACATCCGATAAATTTTTTTATTTAACACTACCGCAGGTATGTCATTCCGTAAGTTAAATTAAAAGTTAATGTTTATTCGGCAAAGAACGAAATTATTTATTTGTACGTGTACCGGTTCAAATGTTTTCTATTATTGATCGAAATTAGTTTAAAATATCTGAAAACAAAGTGTATAAAATAATAGATCAATTTCTGAAATTAAATAGATTCGTTAAGAATCCATGGAACATAAAAATATTAATTGATACGTGCTTAGAAATATTAATTGATTAATTCACACATGTAGTGAGTGATAGGAAATTTTACGCCGCGATCATTATTGCGTGATTCTATATCTCGTTATGGATCGATGGAGATTTGTTAAGAAAAGGTGCCGCATAAAACTGACCTTGACTCTGAAATTCGAGATCAAATTTTTTTGCTTGCATTGTATTCTACTGGTCGCGAGCGACAACTTTCTCAAAGGTGCCATTGGGTCGGAAACTCAACCGTTCTCTTGAAAAATGGTGTTAAAGCTTCAATAGCTCTCGCAGCTGTTTTGTTTACAATGTGCTTTTACTTCATAGTCAGATGCAGGTTAAGTAGCCGTGTCGTCTCTGATAATTTACTGCAGCTCGTAAATAATACCCTAGTAGCGTATGTTGTTCTGTTGCTGATATGCGCACCGTCAACCGTCTAGTGCTATGATGCGAATTGGTTACATTTGAACGACATACGACGCAAGTAGCTAATAGTTTCCCTCTCAGTTTACTGCCACACGCGGTAGTGAAGTTTTAGGTTCTCGTTGGTACCAGTATACGCGATATTCTTGATTACCAAATTGTTGGCCTAACTGCTGAAAATCGTGTCAATCTGGAATTTCTATTTAATCGAAAGTTATACTTTACTTATAGTTTAATCGCCCTCCATTATGCCTCATTAAATTTCTATAAATTTCTCGAGCTAATGCGTAGCTTTCTTGTGCTTCGTCAATAATACGCAACTTATATTGTAAATTTTTTTCGTAAATATATTCATATTGTAAGTAAAACAGTTCCTTTGACAAAGGTGGTTCTCGTGGCGAGTAGATGTGATGCAAACAAAAAAGAATTTGGCCCTGAATTTCAGAGTCAAGGTCAATTTCGTGGCACCTTTTTTATAACGAAACCCCACCGACCCTGAGGTGTAGAATCACGCTACGATTGGGGCGACGTATAATTTCCTTCCATCCTGTACATAATGATTACAATTCATAAGTAATTGAAACAGATAATCAATATTGCGGTAATTGTTTCATGCGTCTATCATACATTCGCGTACAAGTATCAAATATATTTCTTTTATAAGTTGAAACACACGTCGATAACTATTATCGAATTATCTACTGAACGTTTTGCGCATTCGATAACGTGATTTGAGCAGACTCAGATAGAGTCACAGGATATTTAAAACAGAACAAAAAGAATATGAAAAGATTAAATGCACATAAATGTGTAAAGAGTGTGAAACAAATTTAATTATAAGCAGCTTCGATGTGAATATATAGAGACGAAATCGATTTATCAGGACAAAGGCGAGTGAACGAGTCTGTTTGCCATTCTGTCGCGATAGAAAATGTTTGTGAATAGTTACAAACATCGCAAAATATCACTTCAGAAAGAAAATTACGGTTTTCCTTCAAAATAGTAATTTCGCCCAATTGATATTTCCCTTTTGATTGATAAAACTGCTGTTAATTATATAGTTGGTTTCTACAAAAGACGGATTCCAATTAGTTCAACGTTACACAAATATTATAAAGTCACAGATACAGATTATATCTTAACTTATAAGGAAACTGAAGTATTGATTTTATTGCTGGGATTTTCAAATACTTCAGTTGAAACGACGCTGTTTTAGAAATCCTATCTGAATTTAGCACTTTCCACTTGAACCTTCTTTTGGTATATTTTCCTTGAATCTACGTTCTGATCTTGGTTTCTGTTTTTCTTGAAATTTAATTATCAACCACAGAAACCGTTCTTTTAAGTTCTATTCTTTATTTTATAGGAAAATATAGCACGGACTCTCGAGGTATCTTATAACTTCTATATATATTTTCAGATTTGATTCAAATTTCATTTTAGAGCCAATGAAATTTCAGAACGTTTTGTATAAGTTGCACAATATACGTACATACAATTTTTATGCTACGTAATTGTACCAATAATTTTGCGAGCTGCTTTACGTAAATTAGCCCGTTGCCTACAGTGCAGTTAGTCCAGTTTCACTTATCACACGAGCCTTGGTGAACCGATCGTATATCGAACTAATATATGATGCACATTATCGCTGTCCTAGGAAGGACTTTGGTTAGACAGACCAAGAAAGAGGTGGTCAGGATGAGGAGAACGAATCCGTCCGAGGAAACGAAAGGGGCGGGGAGACAGAGAAGAATACCAGACCGTTTCTATTCTCGCAGGACTTCTCTTGCGAATGTTCGCCAGCTGGCAGAGTCAGTTTTAGATGGCTTTATATCAAACTTCCACGACACCAATGATGACGTCTACATAGACGTAGTTATCATCGCTGGTTTGCAAACACTGGAATGAGTTTGTTTGATTAGTTTAGCGGCTCATTTAAGTTTACCCTTAACTTTTGTACTCGAACGAGCAAATAATCGAAAATAAAATACCGTAGCTACAAAAAGTATTTTCACGGCGTTCTTCATATACTAATGAATTAAGACCAAGTATATTAAATTTCACATTCTCCGGTAGTGTCTCCGTAGGAGGGTAAAAACTTGAAATTTTATTGTGAAAATCAGATGTAGAACGCTCCATTGAAATATAAAAGTACGTGTTACGACCGTTCGCGGAGAGACGCGATCGCGAGGAAGCACGTCAACGGGAGTCGTAAATTCCCGTTACGATTAAACAATCGACGCCGCGAAACTAATCGCTCCCCTTATTTCAGTTACGATAATAGGGGTGGTTAGATTGAAGTTACACTGAGTTAACAGGTATAACTTGAGTTTATTGTAACAATTTTCTGAATATACAGAGGTACTCTGATGCGTCGATGCAAGCAAATGAAGTAAGAGTTTAAGGATAGAACCTTTTACAAACGTGTTGACCGATTTAATGTTGAGTGACGACTTTTACTTGAGGGTAGAACCCTTTACAGACTTTAGTGTTCTGCCGACGAATGAAGACTGAGACGTAAGGGTAGAACCCGTTACGGAGTGTATGGTCCTGACGACCGACGACGACTCACTTGCAAGTGACGATGCTGTGTCAGAGGAGAGCTAGTGATGGGTGTGTCTAGCGCATGGGATGAGGTGATTTGTTCGTCGCAATTTTGGCTAGGAAAGTGAGGGTAGTGAACATTGTTTCTTATTGGCTAATGAGATGACCGGTAGACTAGGAAGGGTCTTAGCTGCCCTCGGAGGAAAGTTGTTAGTGGGAGGCATCGCACGTGCGAAATAACTTTCCCGTACTAGACACGTGAACATTTGTTAGGCAGATGCTACATCCGGCTCGTAGGATCTTAGATTTTTCTGAAATTTATGACGGGTCCTCGAGGCTATTGAGGGCCCGCGACAAGGAAGTGCGGACATGTGGCTGCCATCCTGCCCGCCGTATGCAGCCCGACCCAGGTAGAAAGTCAGGCGACGTAACAGTACGTATTTGCCGATACTTTTTCTAGCCACTGTAAATATGATAAAAATGGTCTTGTACATATTCCGCTACAGTTCAGTATTTTACTGAATGTAGCATGAATGTAGCAATCGTTTTTCTTCTTCTTATTTCTGTATCGTATCATCCAGTTTTTCAGTATTTCATGTTTCATATCCTTCACCGCATAACAATGTTTCAAATGCATTAAATAATATGGCACTAGTTTAATACACACATAACAGAAAATATCACGTAACAAATATTTCAACAATTTCGAATCTCTCTTCCTATTTACACGTTTTTATCTATCCGAGCAAACGTTTGGAAAAAATCACTCGCTGGTCGTGCGTCATGGTTTTACTTAGCTTCACGGCTTTTTACTTTCCTCTTGTTTAGATCCTATTAAAGTTTAAACAAACGATCGAACGAAAAAAATATTAATCCAGGGAAGTTTATCGCGCACGGAAATCTCCATTGCGTGTTTAATCCACCTAAAGTCGTATCCTTCTCCCCTGTTACGAAGTTTGACATACCATCGAACTACGACCGAATACAATGTTGCCGGGGAAAACTTTTAAATAGAAAAGTTCGGTCGGAACGTTCACGATCTTGTGCCGCCGCTCGTTATCGTGCCTCGTTAACTCGTAAACGTTAATAACCGACAGGCGTCGTAATTCACAATTAGTGTAATAGAAGCGCGACAGCGTGGCTTCATGCAGAAATGGACGCTTTAAAAAATTTATCAGATACTTCTGGAAAGTGGCACGTATGAAATCTTAATGAATATTGTATCTGGCTTCGTAATTATAGCATCAGGGGAGAAAGCGATATCTAGTATTTCTTTCTTCGTTGCAAAAAAAAAGGGATTATACTTGGTCACAGATTTGCATTTTGATGGTAGTATTAAGAATTCATAACTACTGTGGATAGATAGTTCGATGGTAATTCGATCGCGAGATGGTATAGAAAGATAATATACATAAACATACGAAACAAAAATTAAATGTTATAAATATATACGTAATATAAACTTCAAGTTATAAATTATACAGGATTAAATCATTCGATTCTTCGATAGTTGGAAAATTTAGATATTGTCCAGTCCTTTGTTATCTTCCTGGAACAATAATTCGATTTAACTTCGATCATTTAAGAATATTCGAGACTGACTTTAATTAACAAACCAAACAGTGATCAAACAAACCAAACATCAACATTGGTGGAAAAATAAAATTTGCAAGAGCAATTATGGCTTTCAAAGAATAATTATTTGTTTGGTATAGTCAGAAATTTAAAAAATTGGATTGTCAGAAATTTATGAAATATCTTAAAAAAAAAAAAAAAAAATAGTGAAATTTAAAAAATTAAAGAGAGAGAAGAAACATCCTATATTCCAAAAATGTAAAGAGAGGGTATAAATGGAAACATTGAAAACAATGAAAATAGCACACAAACACGCGAGTAAACAGGCACGAATTATTGGAATTAATATTTAATCGGGGTGCAATGAATTTGATTATCTTCAATAATGCAAAAACCAAAGTAGACCTTCGTTTCACGTAACAGTTAACATTCGACTAATGAAGATATTTTACGATTAATAACAAAATGCATACATATATGAAAATTACTCGGTTCAATAATCCTTTCACGGTAATAATATGTAATTACCTTTATTAATAGCTCAAACAAAGTGATCAACGATATTAACAAATTCATTATGTCAAGATTGAAAGCGCTCAAAACTCTTACGATCGCTTCCTGTGAGATATCAGAAGCAAATTATTTCACGTTGAGTTATAATACTTTGATAATGAATTAAATGATTTGAAAGTCATAAAATATACGTAGATACGTAATAACGTTCAGAAGGCATTGATTTATAAAACTATAATCCTTCATTTACGTTGTTCAAACCTTAGATTTATATTTTCAGCAATGTTTGCAATACATTTTCTAAATTTGAACTTATGACAAAAATCACTTATAAATGTCCCTATAATTTATGACGTTGAATAACGAAGTTATAATAGTGCTAATATATCATCTTCTTAAATATATTGCTGTAAATTACTCTTTTCTTGACTTCTTTTTTCTAACAGTTCGATATCGGAGTTACTTATCGAAAATTTAAGGTTCGGTATCGTGCACAAGTTATTAATTTGAAGCTTTGGTAAAATGAAATTTCACATGTGCCAACCTAATGTGTATATTCTCACCTGCTGCTCTTTCTTATACCGACAAATTCATGTAAAGCACTTGAAATGTAACTACTCTTTGATTTCCTATGATGCTATAATTTTTAAGGATCGATATAATATTCCAGTCGAACATTTGTAAATACGATAACATGGTAATATGTAAATATTAATCTATCATTTGTAAACCAATTAATACAGTAACCCGTAATTTGTAAATAGTAATTTGTAATTTATAAATACAATAATATAGTAGTGACGATATCTACATGTAAATAGTAAATTCTAATTTTATTATCTCCCTGTTTTAAAAACTTTACGCAACGAAATTGTGACCCTCGCGTTTTCATTTTAAAACTCAGTAGCAACCAAGTTAATTGAATCAACATTAATAAGGTTGATCAAATTTCAACTCGAAGAAAATTCCACAAACTCCATAACGTGTGAGGATTCGTTCGCGAATCTCCATGCATTCGGTTAGACGTGTCTTTTGACGCATTTGCAGAGTTCAGTTTCTTGCGGCTATAAATCGTCCATGTTCGAGTAAGTATACATAGCTCGGTTTAATAGTTCCTCTCTCACTGTAAATCACAAGGTATACTGATACTTACGGAATTCGCGACTTTAATCCTCTCTGCTAAGTCTACAATCCTCTCTTCTTATTGTCATCCCTTTTCCTTTCTACTAACATCTCTCTTAAAACTTGTCAAATTCAATTCCAATCTCTAACACGTGACGTTCTAAGCACGTTCATCTTTTCCACATGCACAACGGATACTTCACTTGCACTCAGTTCTCCGCTTAGGAAACACAGCAAAACAACATCGTTTCACGTACACTTAACATTCATTCGGACATTCAATCCTCAAAGGTATTCTTTGTGAAAACTTGAAATAATAAATAGTTATATTTAAACTTCAAAACCGTGTCAGATTCTATCTAAATATCTCTATCATTTTAATCGAGGTAGGGAATTCGGTTGATTCGTCGCGTCGATACTAATCGAGACGAGAATTTACGACTCTCGTTGACGAGTCACACCAGAGACGCGTCTGCCCGCGAATACAGTCGAACAATACATGTCGTATCGATTTTGAGCTACACGGTTGCGAAGAAAAATTCGTAGATGATTGATGCGATAGTGAATTTTCAAGTTTTACCGCCGCGGCCAAAAGCAACGTATGTAATTCGACCAGTTGCTAGTCGACCGGCAACATGATTTTTAACTTATCGGCGAACAGTCACGTGGGTGAAACGGCAGCTTATATTTCTTTCAGAATATGATTGCAGGTGCATTTATTCGCAAAAGCATTCGCTACCGCTGCTGGTGCAACAAATTGCACGTTTGTAGATAATTCAGCGGAGTGAATCGAGAGTTACGAACGGGGTAGAGGATACGATGTGTTTGAAGCGCAGTTGCGTCAGAACCGCTGTTATTTAGCAAATGTACGATTTATGTCTGATCCCGTACAGGTGTGCTTTGATGAATTATTATCCAGGATAAGTTACGTATTTATTTATTAATGTGTTGGAGACTGCCTTTTTCCGAAACCGTAGCGATTTACTTATAAAAAAAAAAAAGATTTTTTTAAAGGATCAAGAGGCTAATTATATTTTATGCGGTTTGATGGCACTTAAAATGACGAGGCGATCCTTTCCATCTCTCTTACTTTAAATGTGGACGAATTAATTTTTTGTTATTTAAATAATTAAATCTGATCTTATATTTTACTATATTCTTTTTTATTCTGCGTAGTGAACAATTTTTTTGACTGAAAGAGTGAACATTTTTTGTCGTGCTTAACGAGTTATCTTGTTCAAAGCTAAAATGGTTTTAGTTGTATAAATTATGCGTATGAAAATAATCGAATAAAATATAATCAAATAAACTATAAACCAAACGTGAATCGAGATTTTAGATTCACAGAATTAGAATTATTAAACTTCAAGCCTTGCTATTTGGTTTGCCAACGTTGGCTAGCAAGCGCTACACGTTTCTGAAATTTCAAATTGAATTCGTACTGTATTCCGCCAACCTGAATAATTTCAGTTATGATCAAGTTACCGAACTTATTCATTGAAGAATAGTAATGTAATAATTTTCAAAGTAATTGATTTCTCTTTTGTGGTACAACATATCTAATTGGTACAAAAAATAATTTCGCAATTTTTTGAATTCTTTTTTGAAAGCTTACCTCAAGTCTCCTTTTTGTAAAGAAATTTCTTCGAAAAATAAACGTATCCTCTCCTTTAATCTGAAATCAGATGAACATTCTTTAAGTAAATATTTTTAAATGAGCCCTTGGTAATAATTAGATAATAAAATAATTTTTCATATTATCGTTAGCTATGTAATGCAACATATAAATCTGCCCATATTTCGATAAGAGTAAGGAATGCGAACGATTCAAAACTTAGAACAAATGGAAATCGTATTCACAGGAAAAATTAATATAAGTCACATACATGCATTTTACGTGTCATTTGAATCAGACCAAAGCAACTCTTCGATAGATGGCTGTAAAAATGGTTGGTTTAAAATACTGCACGTTTGGTAACAATTGAAGGTGCTAATTCGATTCTAGTGACGTAGCAATGTGACAAGGTCTTAAATCGAAGTAGCAAGTCGCGACATCGATTGATGCAGCCGGGTCGTTCACGTTTACTACGGTTTCTTCTACCTTTTTCCAATGGAAACTGAACCCAAGCCAAAGCATACTTCGTATGGCACTGACTGAGGTTTCTGGTCTTATCTTGTCAGGTTTCTATCAATTCGCCCGTTCAGACATACATTGTACCTATAAACTTTTACGTTTCATCAATTTTACGATTGAAATGGCTCTATCTAAAATTTCTCGTAATATAAATATAAGTAATACATTCATAAAAAGCATCCATAAGCGTTCGAGTACTTTCGTTATATATACCGTAGATGATTTCTCCTAAATTCAAGAAAGTCCAATATCAACTACATATTCACATGAATTCTACAAAAATGTTATTTTCCACTTTAAATAAACTTTAATCGCCGAGTGTCGAACATTTCTAATGTTAAACTGCTGTTACACAAACGCGATTGTTTGAATGGTGGAATTCATAAATACACACGTGTCAAGTTATACGTGTTTTCTATTGATTCGCGCCATATTTATCGAAAACATAGGAAAGGGCGAAGCCAAGTTGCCTCCACCGACGTTTCTACATGCATGTGTTAAGACTAACCGCACTAACGGTTCGCAAGTGTTTGTAAGCCATTTGAACGGTCGGTGGAGATGCGCAAGTGCTCGCCCACGTTTACAAATATTGCTGAGAAGTGTCAGTACTTCAAACGAAATTAGTTGTTTGTACGCGTTCAGTGGGGATTATCGCTCTTCCTCTATGGGTCAACGACGAATGCTTGCTGACGTCTGCAAGAACTCACGATCGTTTATGCACGATTGGTACTACTGCATGTTTAGCAAACCATACGTAAAGTAATGTACATGTGCCTTTACGAATAGTCTTTGAAGGCCGCGAATGTTAGGAAAACTGCACACAGACTGGGTTCGAATAATTTAGAATTTCTTCGATTCAGATAATTATTGGTGATATAATTTATCAGATATTTGAATTAGTAGGAAAGAACTTATTTATTGACGTGTAATATTTTTCACGTAATATAAGATCGCTCAAACTTTCGTCATTCTTTTAAAAATGTGTTACGGTAACCAACAGCTAAAATAGATGAAGAAATAATTTAAATAAATTAATGGTATCTGTCTACGTTCCACCTCAAAAATCGTTGCTTGTCATTTTTATCTTCGTATTTAGTTACAGTCAATATACATAAGTATATAATTTTTATTACTTTATATTGACTATGAAAGCTTCTAATAAATACAGCCTTGATTACACAATTTGTTTTATAAATTGAAAGATTAGAAGTCTAAAATACGTATAGTATCAATTTATATATACATTTTAAGTATACATTTTTCTATAAGTTTCTCCTAATATAATTACCTAGTATAATATTATATTTCATTTCATTATTTCAAGTTGCTTTCATACCTAACCCGACATATTCAGAAAGAACTGTTCATTACCAATTATCTTAAATTAACCAATCGGTGGAGTGCCGATCGAAGGTACGAGATGACGAAGATACATGGATCAGGTGTTAATTAACTGGTATCTCGATTACGGATTGGACCCGTTAAATGCGCGAGAACGTTAGATATATGGTAGGACTGGAGATTGGCTTCAAGATGCATTATATGTGGATTATGTCGGGGATCAGTTTGCGAGCTTGATACTAGGTCAGTTTAGTTACCTTGCTCGGAAGAGGTACGAGCACCGGATGTTCTTTGGGTAGGAGGACGGGTACCGTGGCGAGTAGAAGCGTCCGTATTGCCGTTTTGACTGTGAACTGACAAACTCGAGGTCGCACATCGTACTAGGAATCAACACGCCGTCCGTCTCGAACAGTCCTGGAACAAAATACCATAAAGTAAGAAAGGAGTAGGTTTTATCCATTAATAAAAAAAGTCGAGTTATTTTCCAGCTTTTATAATCCCTACTGAATATTCGTATTCCAGCGAAAGATAGCGGGGTCGATTCACAGTGGCTTATAGAAGCCTATAATCTCTTCTTTGTTCTGACGAAACAAAGAAGGAGCCGTTTTTAAGACATCGTCGAGGAAATGGATCGACTCAATTAACGAACAAAACATTTCCTTC
Source organism: Bombus campestris (assembly GCA_905333015.3). Classification (NCBI taxonomy): domain Eukaryota; kingdom Metazoa; phylum Arthropoda; class Insecta; order Hymenoptera; family Apidae; genus Bombus; species Bombus campestris. The sequence goes on from HG995135.1 coordinate 11,863,041, forward strand.
GGGGGGAAATTATTTTGATGGATTTCACGTGTACTGCCTCCTGGCAACAATATTCCAAATAACCACGTAATCGCAAGACAATGAGGAAAGGAGAACAAGATGCTTGCGGTAGTGTTCGCAACCGCATGATAGACCGCAACTACTTATCTTGACAAATGGCGATTATCTGCCTCAGGGACGTTTGATTGACGTAATCAGGCTGCAATATAATGATACGTCAACACCTAAATACAGTAGGATCTAATCGTTGAATCTACGTCCGCGTCAAGAAGCAAAGGCATAATAAAACTTATGATTACGAAACAACGTAGATTCTGGTTTTATCGAAGTACCACGAGATTTATATTTATTTTGTTACGTATTTTTCTTTGTAGTAGTAGTAGTACTATTCTTAAATGACTATAATAATTCAGTGGCAGTATTTTCATATGGCAATAAGAATTTGAAACAGGTGGAAGTAGAACCTGATAGAAAGACAGTTTATTGAAAAACAAATGTATATACAAACACTTTTTACTCCACTGTGATAGTTTACTGAATGGCAAATTGTAATCTTGAATTAATTTCATTTAGACATTTCATATATCTTTTATTTTAGCTGTTTAACTCTATTCTTTTATCAGCCTCGGAGAGTAGGTCTCTCGCAGCATCCAAGTTTCTTTGTCTTGTAGTAGAAAAGTATCATACTAACCTGATATGTGTGTGTGTGTGTGTGTGTGCGTGCGTGTATGTGACACAATGTAGCAAGTATCTTTCACGCGAAGATCGTACGTGTGCAAAACATTTAACGACGAACATCCGGTGTCGCGTACATCGCTATAAAATTGCTCACCCAATTCGTGTGTTGGTAGAATAGTGAAAGAAACAAGTGAATCTGTAGTTGCAAAACGAAATAAAGGTGCACGCTGCATTTTAAAGTACTAAGATATCAACATCAATAATGTTGAGAAGAGATTGAATATGAAACACGTTTTGATTTTCTCTTCGTGTTTCCCCAGAGTTGAAAGACCCGAGGGTGAAGTACATTATGATATATTAAGTTTGCCACTCTGTGTACTGCATTTTTATATCACAAGGGACAGTACTCTCTGTGGTACAGAGCTAATTGTCAATATTTTTCATCCGATATAACTCTTTGCTAGATTATTTAAGATTTTCATTTGGAATTTATATTTAATTTAACCCAGATATTCTTGAATTGTTCCTTTTATATATCGTTTTACAAAATAATGTTATCTTAATTAATTCGCCTTATTACGACTTTTTAGTCGATTGCCAGAGTATATATAACCCAAACATTAGGACTCCTAGCTTCAGCTTTTACCCTTTAGCTACAGTAGTAACTTTGTCGAAGTTTAGTTACTGCTCATATTAAATCGAAACTCTGACACTCAGCAACAGATCCAGTTCAATTCCCTCGCGTACCATTTCTGTTTCAAACTATCTTTACACCTTTCGGTGTATAAAGCTGAAAAACATATTCTCAGCCGTTCGAAGTATCAACTTACATAATCATACAACTTTTTTCGTTCCTTCGTTTGAATTATTTAATATCACCCGGCAATTAATGTGCTTCGTTACCCTTCTCCTGTTCTGGTTGTTCCTTCAATTCCTTAAATCTGTGTACTTATGTATGAAACAATGCTGCTTTTACATCTCGTATGAAACATGTGTATAGCACGCTTGATGTGGTTGAGCCCCTGCTGTTACATTGCAAAGTAGACATCATTTCTCTGAGTTAACTTTGGAATATGTATAATCCGGTTGCTGCAACAGCGTGATTTCGTACACAGACAAGCGGTTTTCCGTCATATGTACATACAATGTATATATGTATGTACAAGGAATCATGGTCTTTTTTTTATTGCCGAATTTTAACGATTAATATTGTTTTATAAATTTTAAAGTTCTTGCCGATGAGAATATATGCATGTAGAATTAGCTAAGCTTAGTTAAAACTGTTAGTTAAAATAAAAATCTTCAAAATTTTTATGAATAAGAATATGTTACATCTTCCAGTATAAGATATTGTCACTATATCTTTCTTCTAATTTCTACTTTGTAGTTATAGTACATCTTTCAAACCTACTGATGTTATATCATTTGTATAAGTTTAAAATATATATTGATATAAACGCTACGCCACTAATTATTACCAATAACTATTGGTTGGAATCAATGCCAATTTGATTGATTCTTGGTACTGTAGCCTGGTACCATCCATAGCTGTATATAAATATTGAATATCTGCCTCTGATGCTGGTTGTGCATCTGTGTAAGAATCGCAAGCATAGAAAGCATGTGATCAACGCCGAAGTTTCCCATGGAAATTATATTCACACACTTTATTTGTTTTAAATTTTAGATCGTCCCTTAGTGAGTTCGTTCTCCGGGGATAATCGACCTATAACCAATTGATATTCATTTTGACAGACACGTATATACAAATTTAATAAATCATATTATACGTGGCAAATGACCATTTAGGAAAATTCTATGATTTGTTACATACACTGCCAGCTGTTATTATTTGGACACTAGCAAATTATTGTAAATACATAAAAAGTATCTCAAGTGAAACTCTTCTTCTATTACGATTTTGGATATATAATAAAGATATCAAAATATTTTGATCGAATTGTGCCTGATGACTAAGCATTTATGGACAGTGATCTAAGTACTTATCAACTGATTATTCATATTTTTCAATAAAAACAGATAGAGAATTTTGTTTGCAAAATTATTTTCTACTCTCAACAATTGATGTTTTGTAATTCCAAAATATTATACGTATTATAATTCCATCGTTAAATTAGAAAAAGGTTTATGCCAACAGCTATTCGTACGTCATTTTATATTTTTTACTATTAAATTCAGTAAATATATAACTAATATACCGTTTTCCTAGAAATAAATTAAAATTTGTCTTAAATGTTAAAAAATAATAATTTACTATGCGTTTGGCTATGCGTAAATTTTTCAAAGATCTCAATTGGATCATGGCAGGATTACACATAGCTAAACTTACGTTCCTTTGATCCAGCACTTACCTACAAATTAACACTACAATATCGAGTCATTTTGATCCACGAATAAATCAGCAAGAATTACTATTTTTCTCCGTAAGTATAATTATTTGCGTAAGTATAAAGTAAGATAAATATTCGTCTGTATTTCGTTTAAAATTAAGGGACGTTATCTATCAATGATCATTTCCTTTGAAATGCTGCTGCGAAAATGGATAATTAAAATAAAAGATTCTGATAAAAACGTAGACGGCGCGCTCTTAAATTCTCATTACTAAAATTAGAGAGGCCAGTTATTAAAAATTCTGAAAGGACTTGGGAAGTTGCAGTCTCGCAGTTAAATGACACGACGCTATTAAGTGCTTCCCATGCATATTCATGACGTTGAGCATTAGCATACGGTGTCGCAAGGGCGCGAAAAAGAATCCATGAAACTCGTTTTGAAAGTGAAGAAACTGAAGAAAGTGAAAGTTTGACGATTTACACAGGACAGGGATATCTATTATACTAGAACGCTGGGAAAATAGAAATCTTATAATCATAATTTTGCTATATATTTCACACGTTGAATTACCTATCTAATGTCGTATTATTTATTTAATGTTCATAATATAATAGAATAAAATAACAAAGGGATAATACATATTCCATATTGCTTGAAATATATTGAACGTGTATTATGATTTTCCTTGTATTTCATTTGATTTAGAGAATTGCTGCTTATCTTAATTCTTCAAGATACTTTAGCAATCATAACATTTATAATTAATCACCAAGCACGATTATGGCATCAGACTTCTACAAAGGTAGCAACACACAAAGATCGATTACTCTATATCATGTCATGGAGTTATAGAACTTCCGACACTTGTAACAACATTACAGTACATTACCTTCGTTATAACTTAATTTAATAAAGCCATCTTAGGATAAATGAGTTATACTGTCAAAATAAACGGAAACTCAGTTATGCACATGTTTGGTTCATAAATCTCATTACCAAGACAACTACGTCATTATAAATTGTCTTTATTTCTTTGCAATCTGTATCTAAAATAAGTAATATACAAACTTATTTCAAATAGGCATATTATAGCCTTTTAAATATTTTTCTTTCAGCTCTGTGAGCCGTATTACGAATTATCAAAGCCTTAAAAAATACAGTCTACGAGTAAAAGCTTCTTCGAATTAATAAAAGTGAAGGCTTGTTCACGCGCGATGGACAAAATAATATAACGCGACGATGATATATATAAAAGGCAAGGGAACGTCATGAATTTCATTTCGCGATGTTAAAGGATAGTTAGACGCACAGTTTCTATTCGCTTGTCGCCTACGCTGATATTCTCCGTTTCGAATGCTGGTGTACGCACGAATGCTTTTTCTGACAACTTGGACCATAACCCGACAACCCGTAAAATTTTCGACCGATGAAAATTTCAGTTATCGCATATATCCACCACTTCTCGAGCTTCCATGTCCCCGCTTTTCCCCTTCGAATTTTAGTTAACTTATCATGACGGCGGCTGTGAGCAACCGCTTGCGAAACTGTGTCGACAAAGTGCTCAGTGCTCGTGCGGTTAGTTAGCGAGGTCGATGAGAATTTCTTGTGATCAGTTGCTTTTTAATTCATAATTTTTCATTCGGGGGCTTTTAACGTTGCCTCTCACTTGGAACACTTTTAACGTTTTTAAATAAACTAGATGATCAAAGAAAATGTTTCAAACTTTTGGTTGACTTATGAATTTTTGCTGCAAACGGTGATATTTTTACGTATTTCGAATTTTAAAATTTCATGGTTATTAGATGGCATATTTATAGTATTTCGGTTTTCAGTTCTGTTTTTAAAATATACTCCGATACAAAAAATTGTATCTGAACAAAGTTAGTTGATTCAGAACGACAGATATTGTGATTCATAACTTTCTTCCTCCGGTGTCCTCCACTTGGAGTTTTTAAGCTCGTCAACACTTTTTAACGACAACAGACGAATCCTGGATAGTATTGGATGTGATTTAGATTTATAAATAAGTACGTATCGAACTAAATTCCATCACTATGTAGTATGCAGATTTTCAAGTTAAAAACAGCAATTTTGTTATATGTGATTATATTATAGACAACTCTCTTTTTAAGAATTTTATTGCTAAAATTACTCAAAGAACGTCTGATATTCTCTCTATTCTTTCAAAACGTCTATTCTATCACACTCTCCGGTTTTATGTCCAGAATCTGATGAACACAATCGGAAGTTCTCTTATTTCCTCCGAAATGTATGTCGCATGACGTAGCATATGACATCAATAGGACATCTTAGTCTTTTATATTAAGCGTTGTTTCTTACTTCTCGGCCATTTAACGAGACTCAATCCTTTAATAATCCTTAATACTAAGCAGAAGTCTTCGTTAAACATTAATTCTGCAATATACATCCATATATGTGTATTGCTCGCTCATGCATAAAAAGTGATTTCTATAGTTTTTAAGCCACAGCGTAAATGCTTGGTACGGTATAAACGCCAGCATTCAACGTTTCGCTGGTACTTTGTATACGTTCTTCCACGTAATTTTAATACAGCGTCTTACGAAACATCTTCATAAATCGGCTTTAGAACATTGTGTGCCGCCTCACAGAGAGGAGACTCTTGATTAAAATTTTCAACGTAATTTTACGCTACGTGCACGTCGAATCTGTACGCGCATATTGAAATGTTTGCGTTGTCATAGAACCGAATCCAGAATTTTATATGTTTTAGAAAATGTAGAATTTTGAACAAATATATGCTTGAGATATAGTATTAAAATGTATAAAAGAAATAAAGCTTGATTTTATCTTGCAAAAGTATATACTCTTTTAAATCCTGCTTTTCTTCTCGATTGCCACAGTCCCCGGTGTTTGCAAAACGGAATCGTCGTTGATCCTTTGCAAACAATCGATCGTTCTTCTTCATTGATTTGTGCATTTGATAGGCAAAGCTGAATTTATTGAACTGTACTTCATTTTGAAATAACATAAACTAAACGGACTGCAGTGCAGCGCGGATATTGGCTGCTCGAATCCATTGACAGATAATCTCTGGCGTATTGCTTGACTACCTCAGCTACCGTTTCTTTAACCATTTCATTTCACCTATCTATCCTAGGAGCAATGCCGAGAACTCCCCGCTTTACCCATTTTTCCCGCAAAATCTTTCCTGAAAATATCAATTTTCTCTTATTTTTTCTTTTTATTTTTTTTTTTTTTTTTTTTTTTTGTAACCTACATCTACGTAAGAAACGCACAGAATAGCTTAGTGTAATTGTTATTGTCTAAGAAACTACTTATATATTGTTAAGTATACACCACAGAAATTTGATACTGCGAAAATGAAATATGAAACCTGATGAGGGAAAGGGACTTAATGGAGAAATAATAGTAAGTGGCAATACTTTTCATAGCTACTATTGATTATTCATCCAAGTTATCCATCCGAAATAGAAATATTAGGAGAATTATGGTGGAACCGTTCACTTTTTACTAAAATCTTTAACATGTAAAACTCGAACAAATTTATTTCTAATTTCTAGAGTATACAATTTTAATTAAACTGATAAATGTTTTTCTCTTTTTATATCCAAGAAATTAGTGCACTCTGTCCCGTCGAATACAGAATTGGGTAATATGAAGAGAAGAAGCATACTTGAAAATCATAACCGTTGACCGGCTCGTGCGAAGCACGATCTGAAAATTCCACTCGGCAAAAATTTCTGTCCCTCCCACGCTTCCAACTTTTTACGCGGCGGCGGGGACTATCGAAAACTGTGACGGCAAAGTGAACGCGGAACGTGATGTCAAACATTGAAAATCGACAAGAACTTTCCTCTGAGTTTGCATATCCCTGTCATTGAAAAAGAGATATTAAAAAAAAAAAAAAAACGTTCGTTAGGCAAAATATAAAACTCAAAGATTGACGATATCCTAACATATGTTACACACATTTTATAAGAATTTAAAGTTTGGAATCTCGTAGATCTTCTGGGACGCGTAGAAATACATGTATATATTCAAGCATATTTTATTTTCTTATTCTTCCAAATAAAATATACATTGTAGAACTGAGTATATCATAATTGTCAATAGTTCTTTCTTATAAACGGTAAGTATTAGGACTCCTATTCGTTAATTTATTAAAAACTGACTTGCGGATATCGTAGAAACTTTTGATTTATATGCATACGTACACACATGGAAATTTTTCTTTTATTTATTAACTCTATTGTGTCATTCCGGACATTTACGGCCCAATTCTACTTTCTAACGTTAAGAAATATCTGAATCTTTGCAGTAAATCATTACTGATACGCGTGATTTTTTATTATAATTTTATATTAAACATTTTGTTAAGATGTTACAAATATGTTTCACCTGTTAAAACGAAAGCAAAATTGAAATATAGAAATTCGAAAATCTCGCAACACGGTTGAGACAAATTCTCACATGGAATGAATAATGATTTGAACGTCGATAAATTATTCAAAATATCATCGACGAAGAATTTCTCTTAAATTTTATTCAAACATGATATGAAAGCACTTCATGTTATACATATATTATGGAAAATTTCAACGCACCAACGTTATTTATTTATACAATAACTCTTGGATTGTAAATTATTACGTATTCACTCAGGCAGAAAAATACAGTGTAGATTTCATCGATCAATAGATTTTATAATTATTATATACGAAGACTATAGAAGAAGAATACGATAAGCCATATTTTCCATTTTTTATACGCGAGCATTGAAATTCTAAAAATTATTTAGTTAAAATCCAATACGTCGCCAATTAACCTCACGTTACAGAGATTGCCTCTTTATTTGATTGTTGAGCTGACCATGTATTTTTTTAGTCTTAATAACTTTAAAATATTAATGTCAAAATATTAATATATCGGAAGATATTAAAATATTGTTTGTCTTAATGCTTATACCTCTAATTTCATAAAATGTCGTGAATTATATTATTTTTGTCGATTTTACATTGAAATAAAATTAAACATAACTAGAATAAAGAACAGAAATGTATTCGTCGAAAACGTGTTTCTCCCATGATTTTCATATTGTATATATTTATAATTGTTTTACATGCACATTTTGCTCTCAGTGTGATATTTACATTTATCTCAATCTTTTGATCCGATGTAAACTACATCGAATGGATGAAAATGTGACGAGAAAGCCAGTACCAAAGGGGAACCGTAGTCGAGAAGGAACAAAATCTCGTTGTCGCGAAATCGTACGGCCGTAATACGTTTCACGATACGCAGGTATTATACGGTACACGAAATTCAGCAGGCAACGTTCCGGCGGATCTCATCTGAATATTTTACACGCCGCCGCAATGCCGGAGGTGTCGCGCATGCCGACCTGTCGATGCATAAAATGTTGCGTCACATCTTCAAACATTCTCCGACGAAAATGAAAGTAAACCAGAGTACGAATGAGAACGGAAGGTCCTAGCGAAAAGAAAGGAAATAAAACGAAAGGAAAGAAATATAAAATGGACGAAAGTTGAGAATAAGTTGAGAAATAATGGAAGAAAACAGAATGAGAAAAGGCGAAAGCAGGGGGAATTGTGAAACAAATGAAATAAAGGAAAGAGTTAGGTGTATAGAAGAAAAGGAGGAGAAAGCACAGTGACGTCTCGCAGGGATCATACGCGGTTCAAAAGTTAAGAAAGTTCGCAATGGAATCAAGTTTGAAACGCGTCCCTCGGACGTGCTGAATCGTGTCTCGGAGGATCCTGAATGGCAACGTGCCACATATATACATACATACTTGCATAATCTTCGCATTCGTTTTAATAGTATACCCATGACACGTGACACTCAAACGAAGAAGAAACTGTCGCGTTATTACGACAGGCTCGCACGTCTTACGGTGTCACGTTAGAACCGTGACACCTTAAGATTTCTTGCTTGACTCGTGACGCATTTTTCCACCACGTGCACGTCACTGGCTTCACGATTCTGAACGTTCTACGCCAACGTCTATCAAGTTTCCACGCACCTTAGGGAAATTGACTGTGATGTCTATAAGCCTAATAGAAGTTGCATTAAGACTGACAGATTATTTTGTGAAAACTACTTAAATGATTTTCTAAATTTTCTAACTTTCAGAATGATTAAATCGACGTACACAATCGGCTGTGAATACTAGAACGTCTCTATTCCTTACATTTATTGAAAAATTCTAACAAATTTTATTTCATATAATATTTCATATTATAAGGTTCGTATAACGTGAATGAAATAATAGATTTGTAATAAAATAATTAGAATGTCAGAGTAATGAAAAGCATTTCATTTGTACCGTACATCGACTGATGCCTTAATAAGTATTTTACGGTCGCCAATGTACGTACAAGAAAAGTATCTTTCTATCTGCATTGCTGCTGCACTGCGCGAAATCTTGAAAGATTTACCGCGAGTCCTTTCCAGGTGAGTCGCTCGATGTGAACGGTTTACAAAAGATTCACGATGAGTACCGTTTTTTTTTTTTTTTCATCTTAAACGCTTTGTCCGTGCTAACAAGAATAGAAAAGGAGGAGACGTTTAAATGTTCCTTGTGAGTAATACCGTGCAAGCGAACGTTTCCACTTCCGCGGAGCTCATCGTTCCGATCCTCTTTTTTGCCGGTACGAACAATGCCCTCGACTCTTTCCGAAGTTTCGGTCGAATTTAGAGTCTTCAATGATCCATGGGATCAAGTTCCCAATTGTACTCGAACATGCAAATTTTTTTACTTTTTTAAAATATTCTACTTTTTTTTCTTTATTACCTTATACAAAGTTTTGCTGATACGTCACATTACATTTTTTACCAAACAAAAATTTGCTAGTCGGGTTAGAGTATAATTCCATGTAGAAAGCGTTATATAAATATACTCCCGATATCTAATGTTACGTCGCGTGAGACGGTCCGTGCGACGTCCCTCGTTGTCTGGCCGCAAAGGGTCCGCGTACCGTTATTTAGACCCTCAAACACCAACTCGAAAAGAGTCAACCGTCTAACGCCAACAAAAAGAGTCAAAACTTAGTCGCCACTCGACAAGTGGCTAATACCGATACGAGTCGAACACTTTAAACCTGATTGTAAAAGACATTACAATTCGACATCGTAGCCTAACTCACGAGTATCTCCGAACATTTATATTATCAGTGAAATCAATTGTTGGAAATAAAATATATATTATAACCTATTAACCGCAGTGTTATACCAATTCAGCCACCCCTATTATCCCAACAGAAATAAAGGGATCTATCTGTTCGCGGCGTCGATTATTATAATCGTAACGGAAATTTACGACTCCCGTTGACGCGCTTCCTCGCGATCGCATCTCTCCGCGACTGATCGACTTTACATCTAAAATAGTATTGAGATGTTATTAGATAATGAAAGTTACTTTATTTACACCAGCTCCTTGATAAATTCTAATATTATATCTAAATGATTTCTATTTTTGAATTTCTATGTAGCTTTTTAAATAACATTTTGTAAGCATTTTGTAAGTGATCTCTCCTGCTAAAAAATTATAAACATTTAGCTTTCATTTTCCCAGGTAAAATATAGTTCTTAAGTCCACTGGAATTTTCTAATTACTACAAGAATTCCAAAAGTTACTTCATTATATCCATATTGTATATGAGATTCATTTGGAAATTAACAGCCTAATGAGCCAAGAAATGTCCTGCGTCCTAATGCAAATGCTATTAGTACTCATAGTACATTACTGTTAATATACATTAGCTATGTAGTTAATTGATTGCATTTTTCGTAAATCGCATTCTAAGGAATCCTAACACTTGCAGAGTGTCAAATTAATTACAAAACAAAACAAGGAAAAAAGAAAGGAAATGAAAATACGGAAGATTTGTATGATAAATAACATAAAAACACGATTTTCTTGATATTACTATCATTTTTTATTTCACGATATTAAGCTGAAATAAAGTTTCTTAATTCAATTTACTAATTCTACATATATTTTTAAGTTTTAATTAACAAACAGAAATTCTAGTTAAACATAGAAGGAAACATCATAACCGTGTAATATAATACATACAACGAACGAACTAAGTATGGCAGGAGACATGGATTTTTTGCACGTTAAAAGAGAGCATACCCAAAACTAACACAGTATCGCGAGACACGGGACTAATTAAAACACTTGTTCCCTTAAAGTCCAGTGGCAAAGGTGGCCGCTGCAATGGAGACCTTCTTTCTTTGCCCTTCACTGCGCTATAAAGCTGGCAATCCTTATAAACCCAGACTAAGTAATCTTATTTTATTAGGCTGGGAAAGTAGTAAAATATAAAGACCTTTATATGTTCGCTGTAACTTTGTCGAGTTACAAGACGGCTTTGTCAACAATAAACGTGTTAATCCTTTTGTTCTGTACATAATAGCGGGTGTCTTTTCTATTTGGTGAATTTTGTATTTTTCGTTATGACCATTTCGCCTTACGTATGTAGGTATTACATGTAGTTGTGCTCTACCACTCGAAATATTTTGCTAATTCTAATCCAGCTTAAGATACAATATTACGAGTAATTTTATTTAACACTTGTTTATTCGTCCAGTTCGAAATGATATGTGATCGTGCGACTATATTAATTCATTCAAGTTAATAAACCAGAATAAAGGTAATAGTAGATTGTTTTGTAAAGAATATAAGTGATCATAAAACATAGGCGTGCAAGATTATTTTATGAAATGTTAAATGTTATGATACGGAATAAATTTAAGTCATTAGAAATTTAGATAATTAGAAGGGTATCTAAAAACCGAACTTATGAAACTAAAACGCAAGAGAGCACATATGTAGTTAAACAAAATATGTACGAATAAAGAAATAAGAAGCAAGTAGAAAAATGCGTAAAGATGTAAAATATTCCGTAAAATATCTCAGGCGTATCAGCATTAAGAGGTATGTGCACCCTACATACGATGTAATGGAAATGGATGATCAAACTTCAATATCGTGTTTTGCTTTTCCTACGGAAAGGAAAAAGGGGTGAAGATAAATTCTATAAACACATGTCTGGAACTCTTGAAGATCGAATCATTGATCAAGATTGAAACATCTTTTAAAATTTCTCAAAAATGCTATATGTAGAACTACAGAGACCGTTACCATCCTTTTCCTTCGTGAAAATTGATAACAATAGCATTCATGATTTAGTCGATCATTTTGACAAGTAAATCGTAAGAATTTCGTACTTAACTAATAAGAAATATAGTTAGAATTTATCTAACAGTCTCTATAAAAATATTAATTTGCGTAAATGTACGTAGCCTAACAATAAATTAAAAATATATACTGTCACAGTGAGATGCAAAGATTCAACACGATAAACACGAACAAGACGATCCAGAAATAATCTAGAGATCGGTGGTAACATTAATTGCCAAAAAGGAACTGTTCCATGTTTCTCTGCAAAGTTCCGTAAAAAAAAAAGAATCCACGTTGAGTTTAGCTGCACGAAAGTGCTTCATAGCTTGTCGCAGGGAAAAATTACTTTGACTGAAACTGAACTGACCCACTGAAGATCTGAAAATTAAATTTATCCGATTATTCTTTCAACTGGAAATCTTTTCCTCGTTATATACATCATTCGACTGTCGTTCATCTATCAATTCAACCATATTCTATCTGTACCTCTGTGAAAAAGTTCTTTAGAAAATTATCAAAATGTCAGAGATATTCGATTCCTTTCAACGATGTTATCTACTTAAAAAAAAAAAAGTACAATTGCATATACGAAGTTCCGGATTGACAAGCGTAACGAGCTTTTGATGTTTTTAAGGTATCGTATCTAACCATTGGCTTTGACTAAGCTTTTGATTTTGCTCTTTCATTGAGTCTTCGAGGCAGCGTATAAAATCTGATTTTATTCTACTTGGTGCTCCTGAATAATATTGTATAAATATTTACACGCGTTTAAAATAATATTACATAATACATTCAACACCGACATTCTATATACTCATTTCATTTAAACATAACGATATTAAAAATAATATGAGAAATATAATTGCGAGAATATCAAAAAATTTACCTGCATTAGACTATAACTAACCTGTAACAATAATAAATAGAGGTTTAAATAGACAACTAGATCTTTTATTTCGCATATAACAGTACTCGCGTTACACAGCAAGTAAGAAATATTTTAATTCAAACAAACGACGCGTTAACGCAAATACCTTTTCTCTGATAAGTTACGAGCTTCTATTCAAAGATTTGAAATTACTTTCAAAGATAAATAGCTCTCCACTTTGCGAGGAACATATATTTAAGACAAAAGAGGATTTCATTTGTCACATAAGCGAAATACAATCCGTTTAAAAACAAGTGTCTTTTACTTGCTTCAGTTTACAAGTTTTATTTGCTTAACACAGAGTACAACTTCAGGTTCAGATAAAATCGATTTATAAACGCGTACAGATTTATAGTACAAAGATTGTAATGAAAGGCGATTAATTGGCAGGAGATTATTCTACGTGCGAAAATATATTGAAACATTGAACACAATTTTTTCGCTTGGTCTTGGCCTCCGAAAAAATTGAGTTTGGAAATTTGTCGAGTATACTGTATAAGGATAATTGTTAACTAAACGTGTTTACGCTCAATTTTCCCGAAAACCAGATATCATAGCTGCCAATTTCCGTTCTTATCTGATCGCATACCTGACAACTATTCAAGCTCGACTTTCTCTAAAACAAAGCCGTCAACGCAATTTTCTTCTTTAATTTTGTCTTCCATCGAGCCATAGGAGCTTCCTGACTTCGATTATACTACATTCACGATACTGCAATTTATGTCCACCGTGTATATATGTACTCAAATCTGTATACTTTCACGTGAACGCATTGTAGTATAGAATTACGCCGACATAAATCCGACTTTCATCACGAAGAATAGCTGACTGAACGATTACGGCTGCGATCGCCGCCTTCTCATTAATCTTCGCTTATCTCTTTGATAGTTGAATCGTCCTCTTTTCGTTGATCAAACGGGTTCCTACCGCACAGGGGAAATTTCAAAAATTTGAAGTCTTAATTATGTGTCAATAAACAAATTCTTGTAATTTGTTCACTCGAACGATCGCAGCGATAATCGAAAAAATAATATTCCCTTCCTTTATCAAAGTCTACGGCGACAACAGGTTTTCGCTGCCTTTACATTCCCCTATTATTGGGAATAAAAACAAACGCCTCCACTTGGCCCAGATTTCCTTCGCGAATGAAGTGACGAGGATTTTTTTCTCATTCCCCTGCAAGAAGAAAAAGCGTCGCAACTTTTTGTTCCTCCGTCATTTCGAGTTCAAAGGAAACGCGTACGAAAATGCGGACTCCATCCGAACGTTCTGAATACGTTTTATTATCTCGAAGCTATTGTGACGTGGAAATTCTCGATTTTCTCTCTGCCAGCCCTTTACTGCTGCGTATTCAAATGTAGCTGCGTATTTAAACGTAATTTAATTACGCAATCTTTGCCCGACCAGCGACAAAGATAGAGGAGTTTGTGTAAGCGAGTTCATTGTTCGCTGATGCGAAGACTAAAGTATTTTAAATGGCTAGCCAACTGGAAAACCGTGTCTTATATTCTTTAGTAAAGCCAATAGAAATTATTCAATTTAAATGAAGAATTTCTCTTAACGTGCACTATCGCCTATAAGTATACAGGACACTTTGGCCGATTTATAGTAACAGTATGTGAATTCTGAGTCTTGTGAATCGAGAATCTTTATATCCATTTACGTTAACTTTCTTAATCTCTCTTATAATTCAATTCAACGATTAAAGAATCTGCAGACAAAGAGTTTGCCAAGTATCAGGTTTCAAGGCTTATAAATAAAAGAAGATAGTTCTATGAGACATAACAATTACAAAGGCCAGTTTTATTATTATATATTCACTTTAGAAAATCAATTTAATCAAGTTATAATATTCTACACGTAACTACGGTGATCGCAAAGAACTAAATCATTGCATTTTGAGTTGATTGTAGTTTCTTAATCAAAATATGCCTTGTCAAAAATAAGCAACTGGCCGAATACTTTTGAGCAACACTGTACCTGTGTACGGATATTTATTAAGCTTTGTACATTATTTTCTTTTTAAGTTGAAATTCTTCTCTTTTCCTCAAGCTCGTTTTCTCGTTCGCAGATCCTCTCATTTTAAAGGCCAATGGAAAAGATGGTCTTCTCGATGCAGAAGGAAATTGCAACTTACGAAAACCTTCTTGGATATCATGGCTGCGTAACACCGTAGCCAGTGTCATAAAGATATGGCATTTTAGACAATTGTTATAAGTCGCAGACAATTTTGTTCTTACTCAAACGTATTATTTTCTGTCTATTCCTCTACTTTACCTTTCCCTTTCTATATTATACTTCCCGTTCCTCTTATTACTATGGCTATTTTATTCGTTGGTTATCTGTTCTTTTCGTATCTTAGCTGCTATTTTTATTCCGTCATTGATAATATGATCACAGGTTAAGGGAAAAATTGTCTGTAACTTATGATAACCTTTCAGAAATACCGTCTTACGTATACGACAATGTACACCATAAATTGTATACATATTTCATGAGTTTTCCGTGTAGATAGAGTTCCATTGCGGCAGCTTGTGCCCCTTTTGATGCATTGTGTACCTACTTGGGATTCGTCGTTGTCAGGGCGTGATTTATACACCGTAGTTATTCATTAAATAAAGGTTAATTTACTTTGTCTACACGTATATACGTATCTGTAAGTTCAAGTTTGTTTTAAAATAGTAACTCCAATTTGTGAAATTGTTTTTCCTTTTTTACGTTTGAAAAAAGATTTGTAGTTTTATCGATTCCTTTCGGTAGATAAATTCTTTCTCTACGTTACATTTTAAATAATAGATCGCAGTCTATGAATCAAAAAGAATTTTTTATTTGACACGTTTTAGTCCTCCGATATATTATAGTTATCGATATTCTAACAGAAGAGATTTTGGATAGGGTAAATAGTCGGTAATTTTTCCATTTTGTAACTCGTTTCTTTCGCAAAAAGCACGAGCCGAAGGTAAAAGCTGCATAAATATCATCCGAAAAAATGTGGACTTTCCATTTTGTAACAGGGATCTACAGCTTAGAAATAAGAACGCTGTTAACACGGAGTTACAGAGGTTTATCACCATTTAAAATTATAATTTCGTTATAGTCGGTATTATGATTGTATTGTGACGATTAATTGTCATAAAAAGGTAGACTTTCTAAATAATTTTATCCATAAATGGAAATATTTAACAATGCAAAATGATCCTCACTTTAAGTTGTAATGAATTACCTTGTCCGGAAGGAAAAATAAGTTGAAATGAAATCGGTATAAAAGGGAAATAAAATTTTTCGTTCGAAGCCTCATTTTCGTTGAAAATCGAGTTTGGAGATTCATCAGGTACATGAGTTTTTGACTAATTTCTGATTGAACGAGGGTAATACAATCGAGCTATTTTACAAGTAAAGAAAATGTAAAATAAAAATTTTCGTTTGCGGTCTCGTTTTCGATAAAATCGAGTTTGAAGTAGTTCAGATAGAATAGTTCGGCTGGTAGTTAGACGAATGTTCATGTACTCGACGAATTTCCAAACTTGATTTTCTCGAAAATGAAACCCTCAAACGGAATACATTTCTTTTCATCAACTTATCCTTGCTTGCAGCATTGCCTTCTACAGTTACTTTTTTCACCGCTCCTATACATGTGTGCAATCGAAATTTTATTTGAAAAAGATTATATACATCTGTGCTGTTGAGAGTGCTACTAAAGTGTTACTAAGTGCTACTAAATTATATAAAATCTAATCTACTTGGAGGTACTTAATTAGTATGTAAATATAATAACGAGTACAATGGCACGCCAATACTTTTTCTAACTACTGCGTATCATTCTATTTGGTTAAATGTTATTCTGAAATGAATAAATAAGGAAATAATATTTTTTCCAATTATCTCATTACTTTCCTATCAAATGAAACAATTATTTACTTTGTTTAATATTTCATATTTGAATGACACAAGTAACTTCAGGCCCTATTATATCAACATTGTCGGTCAATATTTTTTACATTTCCTCACATTTCTATCCAGCCAATCTTCGCTGTAAGGAATCGATCTATACGGGCAAAGGTGTATCTGTCAGAAACCAACTTATCGACAGGGAACGCGTAATTTCCACCTTCGGCCTTAAAAAAGTGTCCAAAAAAGCTTCTCGTTCATTGCCTTCTTTAATTCAACGAACGGCTAGGAAAAAAGAATGCGACAATTTTCCAACGGAGAGCCTGGTACGTCCCACGGAACCGTTTGAAGACATTCGCCCGAGGAGTAGCATGGCCGGTGTAAGATAAAAAGACGAACGAAGGCGACGAAGAAAGAGACGGACAGAGAGACTTCGCTTTGTGTCACGACCGTTAGCCAGCCCGGGAAATACAGCTCTGTATGTACGTAGAGCGGCAGCTTACGCGGAGCCCATTTAAGCTTGAGATCCCGTATAACATATAAAAGTCGTGCGTTAAGCAACGAAATTAATTTCGCCACGGCTCGGCGCCGCGAAGTGTTTTTCCAGCGGCGAGACGGGGCACAGCCTTTGTCTTGTGGAAACTTTCAGCTTCTATTTTATAATTGTGGCGCGGTTCCAAAGTTGCCGGCGTTCCTCTGCAAAAGACATCGCGGTTACAGCTTCCTACTTCGACCGACAAACTTCCACTTATATACAGTTCGCAGGTAAAATTGCGTATACTTTTAAGAGTACGTTACGCAGCGTGCAAAGCGTCTGATAATTATCTGGAATTTATGCCAACCATCTTCCTCATTCCGAAACATCCTTCGTTAAATAAAATTCGAATTTCAATCTTGTTCTCCGGTATGGTACAATGTGTTAGCTGCCACTGGTTTTGGAAATATAATGCTTGAAAATAATATAAGACAGAAGCTGGTGAGAGAAAGAACTGTAGATAAAGGTAGAATAAAACATATTGTGCAGCTAGGCTATGGCTGGAACAGTCATTAAATTTTAACGATATCTGCAGTTCATTTCGATTACTATAGCGTGAATTTTTCGATCGATACAGTTGGTTACCAGTGAAAAGAAGAAGAAAAGAAAGCAAGAAACAAAGTGGTGCTACCGAGATTGAAAAAATTTCAAAGCATTTAACAATCCTTAACATCGACTAAACTTTCTTACTTTTTGATGTTCTGCGCTTTTAAAACAGAAGACCATTTTCCTCAGAAGACCTCAACAGAAGAACGAAAATATGTTGCCTTCTATTTCTGAACTTCTCTCGCACGAATTCTTTGAAATTTAATCCGATTCTTTCTAACTATGCTCTTCAGTGGCGCGTTATCAGCAGAATAGTAAGCTTCGTTCTAAAATGATTGTATGCTTGTCGTGGTAATGTATTCTTGTAAAAATCGAGATATTATCTGGGTTCTCTGGGTTTTTCACGTCCTAGCGGAATAAATGTCTTGTTAAAATACGCGCGCAAAGAAAAAGCATCGGGAACAGGGTTTGCAGAACAGAGGGAATTTACTACACGAGGCTGATGCTACTCCGCACGAATTAATGAAAATCCTTTACGTGTTTTCTTAGCTTTTGCCGTCTACGGTACGTTCTTTGTACCTTCAATCTCGTTTCTAGAAGATATTTGACGTATAAAATCAAGCAAATTGGGATGAAGATTGAAGTAATTTTATTTAAATTCCAATAAGTACTGGTCATGTTTCTGTTGCAAATATATCTTCGTAAATATTTGAATTATGTTATTTTTATTATTTCTCACAGAACATCAGAACGATTTATTGTTATTGCAGCTATGAATGTACATCTTATTATTTCGATATTTTATCTCCGCGGTTTTTCTCAAAATTTTCTCTTTAGAAGACAGAATTTCCCTAGACATCTTTGGAATCCTGCATATTCTTATGAATGATAAACATGCATATCACCTGCATAGTATAAACACTTACAATTAGTTTAGAAAGTTCCATGCTACGATCATTAAAGCGATAAAATAAAGTTCTCGTCTCGATTTTCCGTATAATGAAACGTCGCGTATGCAAATTATAACTGACTTGCCCAAAATTCAGGGCCCTTTTCCCTTAATTTCAGTACTCACTCATCTACCTACACACTTTCCCTCTTTGCCATTCTTTTTTATTCCGTGACAGAAAAATAGCACATCTCATAAATTTAATATTTTCATAATTTCTATGTAATAAATTTACCTGCCTTTTATCTTTAGAGAATCGCATCGTGTACTACAATTTATTACTGTATAAAATTAAAAGAAGACGCCTCGCCATTTAAATACTGCGTAAAAAAATAATTATGAATCGATGTAGCGAGAATCGTACATAATTCAGAAACTGTGACAGATACATGAATTGCTTTATGCAAGTACGTATAAAAAATTGTTTTTAATATCCTATATACTTTTATTTTGTAAAATTTTCGTCATGCATTTTAGGAGCGATTCATATAATCTTTTGATGTATTTATGGCAAATGTTAAATCCATTTCTGCTCAACATACATATCCGGCTCCGTAAACATATTTAAACTTTCTTACACGTAGCTTTTTCTAATCTTGCTCAACAATTTGCTGTTAAATCTTGCGATTATTGCGAAACATTTACTATCGTCCTTTCTAACAAATTCTTATCAGTATAAAATTTTCATTAGCGCGTGCATGCGCATTTGTTACGTTCGTTTTTCTTATAAATTTAATTGCATTTTTCTGTGATATCCAATTCTAACCTAAATAATAATACGTCTTTTGTTCATATGTCGGATCCTTTACACAAATTGTGTTTAATCCTTTATACAATTTATATTTTTCCATCTGTAAAAATAGCTTTCATGACTTTCTTGTATAAGATGATTTGCTATGTAGCGTAGACGCGTGCTTAGATCGACTCTGCGAAGGTCGATAGTCATTCATCAATGATTCATTAAAAAGAAAAAATGTAACTGACTATAAAAAGTTTTAACTGCAGAAAAATGGGTTCGCTTATCCAAGGACTACTGTATATAAAGAAATAAGAATAAATGGTAGAAGGGCGTGCGGGCATGTTCGGACAGTGACCCTCATCCTTATACGTGTAGAAAATCGATGAGCACGAGATCGAAAAGAAACGACGAGAATAAGAATAAATCGTAATTCGAAAAGCAGGAGTAACGTGTTACTGCGTACCACTTTATTTCATTTATTTTTACCGTCTTATTTTTTGATTATTTACTTTTCGCAAACACTTAACTTTGAAAGAACTATTGCTTCATTGTTTCTTCATTTTCTTTTACACTTTTCTTTACGTATATCACGATACGCTTTGTACGTCAGACAAATGTATATTTATATACGTAAAAATATATTTTCGCTGGAATAAAATTAACGAAACCAATAAAGTACACAATTGCATTAAAAGAAAAAATAGGATATTTTACTCTCTTGTATTCAAAGTAAAATCGTATTAGGATTTCCGCAGAATATTACTGAATAATTAAAATCTCTCTCGTCAGATTAGCCACTAAAAAATCCCAAACTTTGCTTCTTTTCAACCAATCTCCAGCACAAAGCATCAATTTTCATATAAAACATAATGTTCTTAGCTGAGCGCTCTTGGAAAAGGAATGAAAGGTAATGGTAAAGGTTTCTCAGCAAAAGCCATTATTTCCAAAGTCATATACGATTTCGGTAAACGTTGAAAACAGTTGCCAAAGAATCGAGCGATAATTAAGTGCATCACGCGAGTAACATTAAACGAGTACACAGGGAAACTATAAAATTAGAGGGAGAAGCGATCGGACGTGCAATCGAACGCCATGAGAAAGCCTTAAAATTCTATTCGGCGCACAGTGACCGACGACACGGTTCGGAGTTCCATTTCGATGATGGAACCGGCATTCCACGGTACCGGCTGATCGTCGAAGAAAAATGTTAGGCGCGTTTGGTAGCCGTGAAACATGCCAAAGTTACCCGATACGGCAAGAAAAGAGAGAAAATCGTGGTGGTAAGAAGTCAAAGGATCGCGTGGCTTGGCCGCGTGACCGGAATCGAGCAGAAACTGCACGACCCCGACAAAGACTGAGATCCATCGATTTTAAAGTCGTTTACGAATTGGCGAACGTAGGAGAGCGGAATTCTTAAGCAACTCGAATTCTCTCTTGGAAATCATTGACGCGGACTCCACGAAACCTGACGAGCGGGAAGATTTTTCTTACTTATGTAAACTAATGATGGGTTCAAGTACTTATGTACGTCGCAAGTAGATTCGAACATTGACGTGTTTAGTGTTTCAAAGAAAAGAAGCAGTGCATTCAAATATTAATCATCTACGACACCATTGCTCATGATACGATATTTAGTATATTATCTGTACATGATTCAATTTTTAGAGCGTCTAGCCTTACCGAAATGAAGCTATCCATCTTCAAAGTTGGAAGTTTTAACACGTAATCCTTATAGTAAGCCGTTGCAAAAATGACTTTTTGATTAATTATGGAAAACCCGTTCTTGCCAAGTTGTCAAAAAAATTAATACGCTATGTGCTTCTACCTCATCGTTTTTGAATAAAAGTAACGTAAACGTATAATATTAGTAACTTCGGCGTGCAAGGTGCCGTATATTATAATGTGAAGTTGCCGGCCAGTCCGTTCCTGAATTATTTGTCGGTATGCACGCGTAGAAAGTACAAACAGCCAGATATATCTTCCTAGAAAGAGAGAATCTCTGATATGCACAAAGAACACGGCTTTCAAATCTTAGCGTATCTTACTTTTCAGGGATATTGTAGCACTAAGCACTACCTTAAGTTAAGAAAATTGATAAATGGTTATAAAATATTATGATGGATAACAAAAATAAAAAAATGAAAGAATTTCTCAGAACCTGTAATCAGTCCAAATTGAAATACTACATAAGTTCTTTACCCTTTGGGATAGCGACGATAGATCCAGAATTAACGTACATCATTATCGTCTAAACATTCTTGACCACTGGTCAAACTTATGTTTGGCTACCATAGTATAACCATTTCTAACATAAACTAATACTTGATATAAATTCAAACAAACTAGTATCACAGAAGCGTAAATTTAGTCTTAGCTTATAAAAGACATAAAAATTGTACAAATGATTATTATAATAAATTGTTGAAGCTATCAATTAACAATAAGAATTTAAAAATTATCCCAGTGACTTATAGAAATTCTACTGTTAATTTAAAACAATTATACCGTCAATTCGTAATAAGTAAAATTAATAATTTATTTTATTTTATCTAATATCAACTAAATCCCTAAAATCTTTCAAATAATATCCCATTTCTATTCAATTATAATTTTTAATTTTAAATACGATTCTTAAATTTTCATCTCACTACTTTAAATAAGATCAGTGTCAATGACTATGGATGGAGTTTAATTTCTCGTGTCCGCTTAAAGCCAAGGGATCAACCTGTGCTCTTGGATTTCAGCATGCAAATGCAATCATATCACAGGCAACGAAATCTCGTCATCTAATCGTACGTGCTACGATTTGTAAGTCGCATAGTTTGGGTATTTTGGTATTAACTTCAATGTTCAAATATGATTATTTGAACTCAGATACGAGCTTCTCTCCCACAAGTTTTTCCACGCTCGCGTACTCTTCAATAATGCACAATTATTAATATTTTTATTAATAACGATTGAAGAAATAACAAAAAAATTACGGTTCTTCTAAAACCGCTCGACCGAATTTACTGCCCGCTGGTGTCAAGATATCGTTTTCTATAGACGTTTTTCTGGGCTCGATTTCAACGATAATGGACCAAGATTTCTCAGCCAGGCCAAAATCAGGTCACCTTTCCTTCGAATTATGTAAAGTCGCGAGCCTATTGCAGCGACAAAAATGTTCCTTTTAAACGTTTTTGGATCTATATAAATCGATCTACAGTCAGTCACAAAAGTCTACATACACCCTTTAAATATAAAATATTGTAATAAAAAACGTTAATTCTACGAATTTTGTTGACATATTATGACACTTTTTGTTAAAATGTAGCGCAATTTATTCATCTTTATTAAGAAACAAGAAATAGAAAGATACAAAATACAGTGTCACAAAAATTACATGCACCTGTTATATCTACATGAGATTGTACAAGTAGGAAACTTAAAATTACATTAATATTTTGTAGGTGCGCCTCCCACACAAGCATCAATATAAACCTGCTATCTCGTTGGCGTTGAAAAAATTAAAGATTCCGTAATTCCTGATTTAACGTTATTTCGAGACTTCTGTGTGAATTATGTAAATGTATACATTTTTTAATTCCTCTTAAAAATATATTAATAATACTCGAGCCGCTTATATGCTGAATGAATTAACTCCACCAACTCAAAAATTAGAGAAAATTAATAGAACGATATAAGCATCAACCAAATACTTCAGCTGTATAATTTAAAAAATTTCAGAAAGCTAACTACCTCCTTAGTTTTCTTTGATAAGTCAGATACACAAAATTTAATAGATAGGTGTGAACTTTCTTGACTGACTGTAAATGGACGAAACGAAGAAAGAGGACGAGAAACGACCAGGAAAGCGAGATCAAGTAACGACGGAAGGGTGAGGAAAACGCGAGAGAATCTGAGAGAAAGAATGGTAAGTGGGCTCATTGATGCCGACCGCGATAGAGGAGAAGAAAAAGCGTCGCTTAATGGCCAGGTTTACTTGGACTTTACGGTCCGAGTCGTGCACGCGGCCGTGAGACTCGAAAATAAGCGTCTCTCGACTTCGTAGTCGACTACTCACTTTATTCGTAGCTGTTGGAAATTCACGACGGGCTACCGGCACTCATGGATGTCGATCGGTCTGCCGATCTTCTCGAACGTATGAAAGAGGGGATCAAGTCCTTCGCTGAATTTGAATGCATTACTAGAGGGGAATACATTATCACCCGCTACGATCCGCCGGGATCGATCCATTTTTCTTCCTTTGCCGTGAACGGAGTTGCTTCTTTCGATATTATTATTTATTTATGGCTGTCCTTCCATAAAAGGCCGATACGTTTTTCGAGTATCCCTTCCTGCGGGGTGCGAGCATCGTTATATAACTTTCAAGTAAAAAGTACTTTTCCAAAGATGTCTATTCTATATTCTTAACGATAGATATCTCGATGATTTATGAATACGTTAAATTGTGTTTTGTGCATGAGAATATGCACGTAGTTTTCGAGGATTGTATAAGGCTGTATCTTATTTTGTACGCGTAATAAAGGAATTGTTGAAATATACAATTGGAGTTACAAAGAATTGCGATAGTATAGAATTTAAATAACATCTTTCTCATTACAGATGGAAAATTATATACTTTAGGAGAAAAATTTATTTCATTTAACGGAATGTGGAAATATAGTAAGTAAATACTCATCAGTAAGTAAATAAATAGGTATTTTAAAATAGGTAACTTAATTATATATGGGGATATTAATAGCTTTTGTATCAGACGTTCGTTTATCATCGTATTGGTATTATATCTATCCATTCCTTTTATCAAATTCTGGTTTGTAAAATTACGTACTTCTATTATTTTCAGCTATCATTTATCTTCTATCTTTATCTATCTCTATCTATATCTCTATCTTTATCATTTATCTATATCGTCATATTTAGTTAACAAAATAATATAGGTACAGCAAGAACAACTATTATGGCGATAGGAGTCATTATCGTAGGAGTTTGGAATTTCATGTTAGATGGTCAAGGACTAGAAACTTGCGGAAGAGAGTTTGAAACACGTTATCCCAAATTCATAGAAATAAGTTTAGCTTAAAGTTTATGTAACATAAGATGTTCACAGTATTATCAAGTTCTAAAAGAATATTCTTTTTTTTTGCAAATGTATGGATATGTGATTGTACATGCGAACGTGAGTTGACCGCATATGCTGGCAAGAAAATTATTAAAGAAGAAAATAACACGATAGTGAACTTAAGAAAATTACGCTAACAGATATACGTATCCATATATATAATACATAATATATATATACCTGCCTATATGTAATTTTCTTTTACGTGAAATTCGAAGGTACAAGAATGCACACAATGCACGTAATATGCAAAATTATATGAAATATATAGAGTAGAGTATTTATTATAATATTTGTTAGACGAAACAAATTACCATTTAAATTCCATTTCTTCAACCACGCCTACATAAATATAAAAATGCCTAAAAATCCGCAGTCTAGTTATAACTTTTAACGAGTATAGTATGTGAAAATATGAGGGGGAGTGAATAATTCATGGCATACCGTCAAGACCTTTCAACGACCCGACAGGCGTATACACTTTATGGCCGACCTTCCCTTAAACGACCAGTAGTCATTGTTAATAATAATTGTCTTTCGATGTAGGGAAATAAGGGTTCCAGGAAAAGTACGTTATAAGCAGAATAATTGGTTATAAGTTGCGTAATAGAATAACAGGCTGCCCGCTTTCATGGTAAATAATGTGAATGCGTGAAGCGAATGGGAGAGCGGTAGCGTATCGCCGCTGGACGTAATTGTAATTTGCATTGTTTAAAACCAGTTAAATAGCGGTTCTGTCCGTCTATCGACATTATTCAATGTGTCGAAAGGATCCCGCAGCAGCGTTTATATCCTTGCCCATACGTTGAGCTCAGCGTTCGTGAATGGAATTAATTTCCTCTCAAAATTATTGGATGCCGAGTGCTGACGAAGGTTTATGGAGAGTCGTAACAGATAACGTTATCGTTCTTTATATACAAATACGTAGATGTACGCAAAAAATATGCTAATAAAGGGAATGGCGAGCACGTAGAATTTTGTGTTCGACTGCCGATGAAACAACGCGGCCGATCAAGATGCTTTATCGTAAAATTAATTGAAAAATATCGAATGTGTTTCTATCGATAAAGGAATAACAATGGACTTTGTGTAGTGAGAAATTTTCCCCAGAATTTAACTAAAAATCCTATGATATTTGTAATAATTTGACAATATAGGTAAAAATCGAATTTTCTTAGATCATCTATGTAGTTATAATATTTGATGTTATTCTAAATTGAAAGAAAATGAATAACCGTACAACAGAACCTCGATTGTCAGAACATCGATCAATGCAAAATTTTGGAACGATCTCTAACGAACAGGACTGGAAGACACGAATGGGAATTGAAGAAACTTGTTACCATATTTATTTAACAATAAATAACATTACAGAGAAGAGCGATAGCTACCTTCAATTATGGAATTGTATACGATATCAGACGAAGCCAATAAATATTGGAGATACCGTAGAAATTACACGTATGTACACATTGAAGAATATTTTACAACAAGCAAAACAAATTTATAATTCTCCGAATTATAAAAAAATCGACGAAGACTTATAAATAAATTTAAAATATGACAAATCAATCATAAATTTTGTACGTAATATGCAATTAATTTTGTAACGTATAAAATACGTTTATTCTACGTATACATTATATATATACTGTATATATGCTTTCATACATACTAGGCTATCTTTTTAAAATTTACAAAGTTTTATTGATTTTGACACGAGATTTAGATTAAACCTTGTAAAATAAATTTCAGTAATCTCTACAATACATAGAAAGAGGGAAAAAGCAAGAAAATACATTTAGCGAAAAATACCAGTTATTTTTGTGCATGTTTTACGTTTTCACTTGTATGTATAATCCTGTTTCCCCGTTTGATGGAAATCGAAGTCTATATACGAGCGAGCAGTACTAGCTGGATTGCGTGAGAGGTCAGAGTTTCTGCAATTATCCTAGTATTTTGTTAGGGAAATTGCGACTTGTTGCAACTGTTTGCATTGTGGATGGAATTCTGTGTGGAAAGAAAAGGTGCGTAAAAAAACACTGTTCTAATGACAGTGACAGGACTTTCGACGACGCAAATTTTTTTTCTATTCGACACAATGTAATATAATACGTTCAGATTGCACTATTACTAATGTCAATAAATTATCCTGCATAATAATAACACGTTGAATAATAAAATCAATAACGTTACACAAACAAAATTAATGATTAAACTCTTGAAATTAATGAGAATTGATTGACTAGTCGTTTTCTATTATCTATTGATTAATTATTAGCTTCAATTGTTAATTTACAAGGGACAGTTTGTTAAATAGTTAAAGGTCATCGAACTCATAAATTATCTTTACAACATTAGAATGTATAAAGTACGTGACAAATATTAATTTACAAATTCCATCACCGATATAAGCAACAATCCTTTCACATTTTCTCTTATTTCGGTTTCAATTTATATATGGTGTAAAATCGTTTTATCGTGATCGTTTATGGTCAACACACTACGTTTTATCAGTTGGATTATTATAGGAAGCGGTTGACCGTTCTCTGTTTTATGATAAGGCGCAAATCCCTCGGGTTCTCGGGTTTATGATATACCTAATAGTAAAATTCCGAACTGAATACTAGGCGAAAAAGATACTATGACTTAGCACTGGAGCGATTTCGCTAATGGAATGACGTTTTAGAAATTGCGATACCACCCACTCATTTCGTTTGTAATTCGAAAAAAAAAACAATTTTCAAATTGAAGTACAGGGTGTATTTATGTAGTTCTCTATGCGGTAAATGTACACGCTGAATGAACTAAGCTTGCCACAAAATTATACAATGAAAATACTGCAATACGGTTCGATTATTTGAGACAGCTGTTTCGCTCATTCATCTATATTATTATTTTCTTGAAATATCGTCAAGAAGTACTCTTAATAATTAAATTGTACATCGATTTGTAATGTAAGCATTCTGTAAGATAAAGAATTGTGTATTTATTAATTACGTATTAATTATATACATTAGTAACAATCTTCATCGATATCAATATCAGATATAAATAAAAGATTGTCATGAATGGACAAGTATCTAATACTATTTCAAGTGAAATAACATTTTATACTTTAACTTTTACATTGGTATCAAATAAGAGGTGGAAAGTTCTTCATTTTAAAATGGATTTTCCATCACGTTTGTACGACGTTTTATTATCGAGATATCATCGATTAAACGGAAGTGCAATTTAAGGAGTCTCGTCATAATATTCTTTTGCTGTTGAAATACTTGAGTCTTTCGCTCGTCTTCGGTGACCTACTCTGTATACGTATATTCAGTAACAGTGCGGTGGTCAGTGATAGATGCTGCGAGTCAATGCTTTTCTTACCGCTCGTAGACGAGATGCAGGCAAAGATAAAAGTAGGTCACGACGTTTCTCAGAATATCAGTCGCTATTCAATCTTCCACTCAACATACACTTTTTAAATAATGTTTTAAGACCTTCTTTCTCGAGAATCAATCGAAATACGAGATCCGAATGCCGCATTTGTTTTTCTCAGCTGTCCATTCATAATCAACTTTTGTACATGTGCTATTCGGTTCAAAGTGCAATCCCGTCAAAGCTAAAACTAAAATTGTTCGAGTTTCGCCCGATGAAAGTAAACAACCGAAAAGCTACCATTTCGAAAATAGGAAAACAATGGATAACGATCAAGCTTTCGAGATTTTTATCGTGGTTCGGACATACACGATCCATTCGGAGGCAGTACTTTGTTAACGTTGAACCTTGTTTCAGAATCATGTAAACAGACGTACACACGTAGGTGGACGCGTTCGAACGACTGTCATTTCACACCGGCCATCGAATAAGTAGTGAATCGATAACAGCACATGGCTGCTTGTAGGTATCATTCGACACACGCCAACGGCGCGGTCCTCGTATAATTGCTAATTAATACGGCGCATCTGGCGGTACGTCAACGATAATGTTTTGTAAAATATCTTGAACGAGTCGAGAATCGAAACTAGCTGGGTTGGTTAGTTAACTAGCCAACTGTGTGTCCGCGAACCGGCTTGATATTGGCGGGTTCATTTGTGATTAGAAGACAATTCTGATCGTTCAACAACTAGAATTAATTTATGAACATAGCTATAATTGAAATATGCAGAAAGAGAGCGGAGAATAATATTTTATCTGTTTTGAAATATATAATTAAATAAAGACAAGTAAGATGATATACATATCATTCGTATAGTCATTTTTCAATTAGCAATTTCATAAGTAATATTTTTCAAATATTTTATTCAACTAATGCCTGACCGTAATCATTATATTTATAATTTGACGTGATAATATCTTTGTATTAAGCAATGTGTGCTGGAAATTCAATAGCTTGTAATTTTCTATACAACACACTACGTATCGTTCAACTATGGTGTACTGAAAGGACACTGAAATTTGAAGTTGGGAAACTGAAGTTTAATTGTTACAACCTGAAAAAAGCTAGACGTTCCACACTTGTATTCTCATCGAAACTGTACCACTGATTAAGATCCAGAATCTGCTTGGTGTAAGTTGAATAACAAGGAGCAAAATTATGTAGGATCGTAGCGAAGTAATTCCTATTCTATCGGCAGTCATATTTAGAAGAAGAAACCAGCCTCCGAAATTGAAGATTGAAAACATTTTCTGAAATACGTATCTTGAAAACTATGAAATTTGTGTTTTTTTTTAATGAGATGAATATAGTCGCGTAAATAGATTTTTAAAAAGTTCCTTTGTTTAAATAATATATCTAAACAAGGAGAAGAACAGGAAATTTGTCAGAACTGACGAAGAAATGAATTATGCAACGTGCTGGTAAAAAACACGACTGAAACACGGAGAACTACAAATATTTAATCGTCGTAAACGTTTGGAATCTAAAATATATTAATATATAACTGCTTTATCAAATATTTCTTTTGTAAAATGTTCATCGATTTTCACATAAACCTTTTTGTGCATAGACTCTATATACTTTATACACAAATCAACGACAATATTCATTTGTTTAAAGCAAGTGTTTCCCTATGGACAAACAGAATTTTACAAGATCATTTAATCTAACAATTTATACTCGACAAATATTTGAGGAAATCATTGATATTTGTATATCTGAATATCAATCTTGCAAAAACTATCATTTAATTCGCAAACCTCATCGATCTATAGAACATTCAAAATCTATTCGGAGCTTTTGTGCAACTTCGAACGCCACTTTCATTACCACGCTCATGCTATATAATGAATAATCAAGATTTGTTGAATTTCAGGTATCGATAAGGTATCTGCAATCACCCGGTCCTTGAATTTCCAACTTCTGCCGCAGGAACTTCCACTTCGGAAGTCGTGGCTACAAAGCTGAAAGAGATCTTCCTTCGTACGAACATATCAATCTTAAAGGAACTTTGCCAGTGACCCTATCACGATTAACTAATAATACCTAGCCCAATCTTGTCTCATTGATGACATCCGAGCATTCACTTGGAAACGGTTTCGGACATGAATCCAATGGTAAAATTTATTGCTCAAATCTCATCTGTAGTTAATCCATTTTGTTACAAAGGGAATAGGTAAAATGGGAGAGCAGCTACCAAGTATCCTCCAAGCTAATGAACTTTCGTGGTTTCCTACCACAGGACCACCCACTCAAAGGTTCCTTTATAATCTCTTTTTTTCACTTTGCCTCCTTTTTACATTTTTCTTCTTCTATTAAGACCGTCATACTGTTTATGGAACCGGCTACTTAGCAATTAAATTGAAAATCTATTTGCTCGCGTTAAATCTAGACTACTTCAGAGAATTACAGTATCGCTGAATTTTAACCGAAAAATTGTCGATTTTTGAACTGCTGCAACTTCGCGAATAAGATTATGCAAGAGTCTACTTCAGTGCGTTTTACAGGATGTAGACTCTCCTCTTACACTCCCGAATTGAATTTTTTCAAAAAAAAATCCTTTTGTTTATAAAAACAAAGTGGAAAAATATGAAATGAATTTTCCTTTCCCATTTGTTGGACTAAATTTGCAACAATACGAATTTGCATAGAAATCCGCAGTCTAGTAATTAGTTATATGAAAAATACTCTCAAATTCTGCCTATATTTAAGCACTTCAGGATGATGTATTCCCTTAACAAGAGTGAAAGAAGATAATTGCAAGCATAAACTTTTACAGATATTAGATTCCAATCAACAGATATCGAATTATCGAATAATTCCCGCATAATCGAACAAGAAGAGCCTGTTCATTGCTTATTTTCAACGCCATACTCTTCTATCCGAAACAAAGTAAAAGGAGTAGTAAACCAGAATAGAATCCATCTTGGTATCGGTGCACAAGATCGATCCCGAAGTGTCTCCTTCAACGAAGAGAACGTTATGCGATGGTTTCTATTTCCGTAGGTGATCTGATTTCGTTGGATTCGATTATTACGCTCCCCACACGCCGACAGACATCTCACCCCGGCTTGGCTCTTTTGATTTTCTACATTCACAAAGAGAGAAAAAACTATACGCGACACGAACAAACCGATCGAGTACTGTGTCTGGAGGATATATCTCGATCGCGGAATCGTTGCATCGCGTGGATGACTTCCAAGAGGGTAAAAGAACCTTTGACTGGCTTGAGAAGTCCAGACTTGTCGAATTACTACCTTGAACAGGTGTAATCCGCGGCAATGGACTTCCTTCGCTGTGCCTTCGTTCGCGTTTCCATTTTACCGTTCGCTTTGAGGTAGTTTCATAGCCACCGTCGCTTGTAGCTGTTTTTCAACGAGGCAAAGACAGGAGAGTGGAATTCCTTGAAATATCCCCGGGAATGAAATTCGTCTTACGTGAAATTCTTCAACGTCGCTCGCCTCCGTGATATTCTATTCCTCCATTTTTCTGCTCGTTTCTCCTTGACTTTTCGCGTTTCTTTACTTAAACACGTAGGCGCGTATTTCTGTTTCCTTTTTTGCTTTAAAGTGGAAGGGAAATAGGGAATTGCATGGACAAAGCGCGACGTCAGAGTGGAAAGCTTCTTTCTTTGAAAAGAAGGTATCGTATTTTGATTTCCAATGAGTCTGCATCTAGGCTGCTCTTTCGTATTGTTTCTATTGGTGCATATTTAATATTTTCTGAAACGAATATAATTTCTATTTTTTATTTTTATCGTACACTCGTATTCTATGACACCTTTTCTCATTCTTTTTTTCCCTTTTTTTCTAAGGTAGAGTAAGTGTTTGATGCTTGGATGCAAGTTTTTGAGGATCAGTTTTCTGGTGGCATAAGAACTAAGAATAGAAAGATGAGATTGAGACTATAAAATATTAACGATCTTCTCAATTCTTTATCCATGAAAATAATATCTTCAATTCCAGCGACCAGAAGCCAGATCACGATATGGTTGGATGGATAATATAAAAAGAAATTTACGCGTTGACTTCCTTCTATAACAGATGTTAGTTCTGCATCATTAGAGATAATGTGGCGGAGAATAAAAATTAATTATCCATATTTTGCTGTAGCAACTATAAAAATTGCATTTCTTCAGAAGTACTCCACTTCCATTCAAACAAATATCGAAGCGCGCTCGGCTTTACACAGTTCTATTGCAATTCGTATCAATTTTGTCTTCTTGTTCATGAAGAACGAACCGGTTATCACAGAAATACAACTATATCGTACAATCCTATAGAATCGTGTATGAGTAAAATCAATTTCCTCGCTTGCATGAGCTTCTATTACAATCTCAAGCGATATTTCATGACTTGTCCCAGAAAATAGCGAAAAACTACTACCTTCTCAAGTGCTCATCGATGGTACTAATCGATTTGACATAGTTTTGTTCCCGTTTATGAATTTTGAATGAATTAACACGCTGTTTGACAGCCCCGAGGGCGCTTTCTTGTCTTAAGGACTCGTAGAACCACAGAGTTCGTTACGAGCGGGTATGTGTTAGCAAGTCAGCTTCCGCGTCGCACATGAGTAACGCAGTATTTGCGCACATATAATTATTCAAATTCGTAGTAATGGAATTTTGGAACCGGAATGTTACTTCACGTAAAGTCGCATCGCTGCCGATATTTGTCCGTAAAATACAGCGAGTTATTTGAAATTTTATTTCACCAAAAATATATCCAACCGATTGTTACTCTAACGTTTTACGATTCACAATAATTATACGCGTAGTAGGATAAACATAGTTAATTTGAATATGTGTTCGGCGTGTAATTTTGTTTAATATGTAAAAAAATAGCGCGCGTGTATAACGATTCAGTTTTTAATAATAGCATAATTTTCTAAATTAAACAAATACACCCGCCAGGTTTCAACATCGTGAAAACTTCACATACATACGCTTGTATTTATATTACAATATTATATCTGTAATTTTTAAAAATATCATACTTGGGTTTAACAATTATTTTACGCAGTGAATTTATTTAAACACAGAGTTGTAGGAAGTTTAAAAACTCTGTTATTTAACGATGACAGATATCTTAAATGTGGGACATTTCATTTCTCTTGATTTATAAGAATGGCATCACAAATTTTTGTTTGCCCGCATTTTAATTCCCAAAAATTCGCAAGTTTTCAGCGGACGTTTGAAATGATATAATTCTCTTTAAAAAAGTTCACAATAGTGAAACAAATCTCGCCAAGTTCCCCTTTGAAAGTGCAAGATAAAAGCAAAAGAAGAACGAACTCAAGAGTAAACTCAAAGCGAAATAAATTCTCTCCACGAGTTATTTAGAGCGATCAATGTAGAAATGTTCAGACTGTACTTAAACTTACCGTTACAGGGGAAGGAATCGTTTCCCTTATTCTTGCTCGTTTAAAAGTGGTAAAGTTTTTTGATTAATTCTTTGAGCAATTAATTTTTCTACTATATCCTTTCTCAATGACGTTGAAAATGTTGCATAACAATTGAATTTTTTGTTTCATTATAAGAAAAGTTGAATTGCTTACAAGATTCGAAAGTACAAAGAAATAAATAAGAAACTAATTACGTTTTTGATAGTTGCGTAATATGAAATTTTTCTCCGCTAATTCTTACAAATTGAATCTTAGAAAAGAAACTGCGAAGAATAATTAAAATAATTCAGTTTAAATAGTAGCCCATTATTTAAACATTAATATATTGCTTTTTTTCAGTATCTCGATACTACAAGCATAATAAACATTTTTTAAAAATTATAAATTAACACACAAAAATACACTTCTTCGCCTACTTTGCAAGAATTTAATTTAATAACAGGTTGGATACACCGGTGGCTTTCTTTATTGCTAATATATACATAATTATATATGTATGTAGATTTTCTCTGTACAAAACATTTACATACATATTAGTTACTTTCCTTCTAGATATCAGGTTGGCAACATACAATCCTTATGCTCTGCAACGTGTTTAGTTGTATTTACTGATCTCTTTACAAAGTTTAATCACGCATAATATATTAACAATACCAACAGAACTATCTTATCTATTCCCAACATTATTTATTCAGCAGAATAATTGAAATTAATTGAAATTTACAGATATTATTTTTCTATTCTCATTCAGATTTTAGAATATATACTTTGCATATACATAATATTTTAGTGCAGATATATTTAATTTACTTTATGGAAAACCATACTGTTCATAAATTCATTTGATCATGTTTAAATAATTAAAAGCAACGGAGAATTATTAATGTTGACGAAGGAAAAAGATATTCCAAAGCGTATTTATAAAATACAATTAGAATTTATTAAAACTCGAATTATCAACTAAGAAAAAAGCATTTTTTGATTCAACGCATTCTTAAAATCAAATGAACGAAACATTTGACGTGCATGCAAATTGAAATTGAAATTATGTGCGGCCGTGGAAGTCAATATTCTCTAGGAACACACCAACCCACGGATTCGCGTGGGAGGAACAGATTGTTGGGATTGAAAAATAATAATTGAATTTTCTGCCGACTGACGTGAAAATCGTTTTAAATCCTTTCTAGTACGGGGCAGATTGGTGATCTACAGATCGCCGGTATTGTTTCCAACCCAAAACGAACTACTATCGAAATGAAGAGCGCGCCACACTTTTTATTCCCGATAAACACGAAAGTTATTCTTGTTTTTTTAGTCTACACATCTCTCTTTTGAAAATGTTGACTCGATGAATTAACGTTATTTAATTCTGTGTAAAATTAAAATTAATTCGAATAATCGTGTTCCCAATCAGGTTAAATTAAAATATTGTTGAATTTAAATATCTATTAAAAAGGAATAAAAACGGAATTTTTACAATTTCATTTAGTTTCATTTTTTAAACAATTATTTTTCTGTTTTGCAAAGTCGTTGAAATGTTTTTCTCGAAAAAATTATGCTTTCTGCTTGCAGAAGTGGGCAAGTGAGGGTATGGAAGTACCTAAAACGTTTAAAAAACTCCGAGCTAGTTAGCCCATCACGGAATTCGCCCTTTAAATTGTAAAATAGCGTGGGATTGAGCACGGAGATAGAAGGAGGAGTGCGCCACAATTCTTCAAAATGCACAGCCGAGAATCTAAGCAGTCCACGAACGAAATTTTCAAGCTAATTATATCTGGATTTAAATTTCAATCCCTTTTCAGGTTCTTAATTCGTTTTTCTACTTTCACTTTAGTAAGTAAGGGTGGAAAAATGCATGGGAGATTATTTACATTAAAAACCACGAGTAGAAAAAAAAATTGATTCCAATTTGCGTACGAAGAACGTATGATCTGAACGATTCGTTGAAAGCGGAGAACCGAAATCATTTGGAAGGACGGGTACAAATTACGAACATAATTGCAGACCACATAGGCACTAGTTTAGGTCATATAAACCTGATTTATGATATAGAACCTCGTTTGATCCGAATTTAATATTATTGCCGTTATTAATTAACCTTTTGAATGCTGAAGTCCTACAAGCCAATAAATAATGAAAACAAAAAGCAATGAATAGATAAAATGGCTATAATGTAGATCTATTGAAATCTCAAATTAAAAGATGTTAATTTAATACGATTCTAAATATTATATTCGATTTAAAAGATGATTCTGAGATAAAAAACTTTTCATTTTGAATTCCTACGTGGTGTTTTATGTTGTCAGTATTTTAAAATAAACGTGTTTCCAGAGAAAAAGAGGGAATATTTCGAAATAGATTTGAACTATTGATAAAAGAATTAAAAAATTTCATGAAAAAGGATAGAAAGTCGGAGGACATTTTTATCTATTATACATATAGATAAACTTTGATCGAAAAATGTTATAATATAAATATTGTAAAGATTCTTTTTAGATACAGTAATATTCAAACGTCAGTGAGAAATTACACCTTGAAATATTTTTTTACACAATATTTATATTCTTTCAAGTATATTTGTATTTCAACGAACAAGGGGCTTCTACTATATTTTATATTCGTACCAATATGGAAGTAACAAAATCAAAAAATGATCACAATTGATCGTACTATTTATGTCCCATTAGAATCTCCAGAAATTCAATGTTGCTGCGCAACAGAATAGTGATACAGACCTCCAACACCTACATATAAGAGGCAGCTCGCGAAATTTCATTCGCTCGTTCATAATAGAGCTTCGCGCGCTAAGAGTGTATGTAGCCAAATCTCCGTCAGTTTATCATCATTCCTAAGCCTGCAAGTAATTACAGGAGACTACGGGTATATGTTCAAATTCTAGTACATACTCCCTTTCTCAACCCAGGCCAGCGATAATTAAGTGACTCGTGCTTTCAGCATCCTACGTTTGATAGGGCGTACAACAATATACACCGGAAGGAATATTAATTCCGTTGTGTAACGGCGGTCACATTTATTCGCGACGAATTTCTGTTTAACAGTTGAAGATCAGCTGGATTGTTATGCCAGAAATGAGTGGCTCGTGGCATTGCATTACCTTCAGTATTAAGTTCGTCTAGCTTTCGATGGTATTTAAAGAATGTCACAAAAATATTACTTAAAGCAGCTACAAAGGATAAACATATTGAGATTCGAAATAACTCGGAGAAATGAATGTTCGTCATATTTGAACGAGGCAGATAAACTCGGATGTCCAAGTGTTTATGAGAAATGAGAAAGCGTAAAAATGTAGAGAATGCATGTAATGTTGAAAGATATATAAAATGTTCATGTATTACAATACTCACTAAAGCAGTCGTTATACTATCTTACGTGTTTAGGGGAAAAGATCTATTTTGCACATTTATTTTTGAAAGAATGAGCAATTTGTTTTTGAATATTTGGGAAAGAGACATTGTTCACCGTATATCAGAAGGATAGTTTTTATGTAGATTTATATTTATTACTGCTTTGGCGGGGTGTTTTTCATAGAATTAAGGATGTCCATTTTATTATGAACTTTTATCGAACAAACGTACGATTGCACCATTTAACATTCCGTACGTATTCGTACGAATGCATTATTTAGCAGCAACAACAGTGGAAACACGGAACCAGTGTTGAATAAAAAGGATTATTAGAATGCAGTAGATTGCACGTTTGTTTCGTGATACGATATTTATTATATCCACTTATTACAGTATTACGGTACAGCGCTCTATAAACGGAAATCCGTTGTAAATCAAGAGCAAATGTTGCCGACGCCAATTTTCCTGGCTTAATGCAAAAAATAAAGAGAGATAAATCTTCCCAATAAAATAAAAAATAATTCTCTTCGATTCTCATCTAGATGAAGATACGTTTAACATGAATTAAATTCTTGACCTGAAAGAACTGTCACATGTTAATGGTTACAAGAAAAAGATATTCAATCGAATTCAATATTTTGCGTTTCGTTAAATGTCCGCATTACCCAGACGTAGACTACCACTGCTAGCGAAGGTAATTTCTTCTGTGCAACAGTACGGCACTGATACAAGAAAGTAATCAATTTCTCTACATCAATTACGATAGAACAATCCTTTATCGAGTTACTATTAGAATAGTAGTTTGGAACGTACAGAAGTGCCAGCTGCGCACGTCTTACATATTTTAGTTGTTAATGAACGAACAGGTGAAGCGTACAAATTGTCTCGAATTTAGGATATTTCGGTTTAAGACGCCTTTTTAATTTTTAACTTTTTCCTCGAACCTTCTAGATATTTATCGTTTGTATTAGAAGTATCAAAATGACTGAGTTCAGATTTTTTATTTTCACGATAAGTAAAAATAGTAGGAATTTTTTTAGCGAAAGTAACGTTGAATTTCGTTCAGACAGAAACGTGATTATACAATCTCCTACATTAATCTACATATATGTAGTCAAGCATTGATCGGAAGTAAGTAATTCTGTCGTTGAAAAGAGCACTATCAATTGTGATGCATATACTTCTCTTGACAAGTCGTCACGTTTACGTGACACTCGATGACCGCCATTAATCACGAGGCTCTGTCAGTCGCAGACGTTTAAAACTATTGCTCTAAATGCGTTATAACGAAATTTATTGGATTTACAACGAGCCTGTTAACGATCTTGGTGTACTGATTTCATCGCACCTTCAACTCGTTCCTTTCGTTTCACCTTTAACCCTTGTCTCTGCAATTCTCAAGGCGGCCTCTAGCACGCTCTGTCTAGCGACGCGACGGAACAACGAATTTCCGGAAGACGAGACCCAATCGAGCGTCGCCCATTCGTCACGGCGACTTCTGCCGTAAAGAAGACCAAGGAAACGAAAAAAAAGACGCATAAACGAACCACAACTGCGATTCTCTTGGGAGTTGCATTGCTCTATCACGGGGAATGAATTTCTTGGTTAAAACTTTTGTTTTGTGTTGGGTATGAAAATACAAGACCGTATTGAGTATACATGTATATTGCCGGTCATAGGTATGAGAACATTTTGGTCGATTTCTGTTAACAACACCGGATTATTATTGCCAGGAATATACACTTGAATTAATGACAGAGTAATGATCAAAAAGCAAAATTTCAATTGTTTTAATATTTCTATTATGTAATATTAATATATGTATAATGTTTCTGTTATAGATAGAATAGAAAACCAATGGGTGCAATGAAAATTGGCTAAAACAATGATCGAGAGATATAGTGGATAGAGTCAAAGAAAACATTTAAGTTTCCTATGTATATACCAATCCTACACAGTTTAACAGTTCTTAATGATTTTAATCATTTTCTCATGATTTATCAAGTACATCTCGACGGAGGGACTTCCATTGACGACGAACTGTGCTCTTGATGACCAAGAATACAAGAGATTGCTTATAAAAAACGTCGGAATATCTCGTAAAAGCAACGTGTGTACATGCATTGAATTGG
Source organism: Bombus campestris (assembly GCA_905333015.3). NCBI lineage: Eukaryota > Metazoa > Arthropoda > Insecta > Hymenoptera > Apidae > Bombus > Bombus campestris. The sequence continues at coordinate 11,902,319 of HG995135.1, forward strand.
ATACAGGCAAAACGTAAATTGCACTGGACAAAAGCAATTGATCATCCAACAGTTTCTTTTCCACCGACATATCGTTATAGGTCGAAAGTACCTATATATTAAGAAAACCATCTTCTTCGTGTCGTTTCCAGAAAGCCATAGGAACGTGCACTCGAGAATCTTCTTAAATTTCGCGCTATTGCTCCGGTGGATAGATTTTAATGGGCTTTGTACGCGGGACACGTAGTCACTTTGCACCAGCAGGCTACTACTCGTGGCACACGCTATCTGCGTTTCCGTGGTGTACGATTCGTGTGCACGTGTTTGAATACGATGTGCACGAGTGCACGTACATGGCAGCGTACGTTCGTGGGTCGATTGTGTTCAACAGACCGGCTGATAGCGATTAGAAGCCAAACCAGGCCAGATTTGAATGGTCGATAAAACGAACAAGGCGATGCTCGTTTCTTTCGGCTCTGTTTATCAGACCGGCGCGGCGTTGCGAGGTATTTTCTCGTTTGAATGGCTGGACCTGGTTGGTTAACAGAAAAGATAACTTTGCGCCAGCGTAAATTCCTCTTCTTTTGGGTTATTGAAATTCCTGATAAGACAAGGAAAAAGGGGTGGCTCGTATTCTCCAACGTGAATGTGAGATGAATTTACTATTACATAAATACTTTATGCTTGTGCGAGGCACAAGTATTACGTACAAAGAAAGAGAAATAGTTGGTCCTGTTCGTAAATAAAACATTTCATTGAAAATTTTGTAAAATATACATAATTTTGTACTAAAATTAGTTTAAAAACTATTAACAATACCGGAATATGTAAACGATATTGTAAAAACAAATAGTTCAATAAGCGTTTGTTCCAATAAAGCATAAGTATCACATAAAAGTTCGAGAAATTGATAATATTCCTCACCAACAGAATCTTTATTTGAAATTTTGCATAATACACGTACTTTTGTGTTATAATTAATATATAAACTATTAACAATACCGTTAGAAACAGTATTGTTAAAAAAATGTTCACATTTATTCCAATAAACATTAAAATACACGAGTAACACCTACTAAAACTGCTAAAAGTTTAAACAATTACTGTTGCAAAACCAATGAAAATCTTGAAATCCAGTTGAAGTAGTGAGGAAGAGTAAACCTTACCCTGCAAAATGCTCTTTGTTTTATTTTGCTCCGACTTTCCGTTGCTAAGATATCATCGTTCTCGTAGAAAATCGAATTTTTCACTAATTCTCTATCGCTGTTTCTCTCGCACGAACCTCGGTCTTGGACCTCCCACTCCAATCGCGTCACTGATCGATCGAGACCTCTTTCTAATATTGCGCTGGTTAGTGGCAGACAGCGCCTACGCTTATTTTACTATTACTACTACTAAGCGTACGCATTTCCTGGAAAAAATGTAGGTCAGACCGCTGTGGACTGCCATTCATATTTTTATAAACTTAGACACATTTATTATACTCTAAAGAGCTGTATCTTCGGAACGAATTGAGATATCGATTTAAATTAAAATACATTATCCAGGGCACATTTTCTACTATCTTCTGAGTAGATAATATGTAAAAATTTTCTGATTGTTTTATGTGTATTGTTTATATAATATTGATGTATTATCTGATGGTGACATTTGCTGCTGATATTTTTCTTTTTTTTTTTTTTTTTATTAGGAAACAAAATCTCCTCATAGAGAGTTATATAGATTGACATTAATTTCAACACATAAAGCCCTTACATTGTAAATTTACCATATCTCGAGATGAGCGATTTGAATCGTTGTTTATAAAATAGAGTACAGATATTGTACAAGTATTTAGAGGAAAATCTTATTTGAATTTCTCAACATGAAGAAATAAATTTCGAAATTCTCTAAACAGGTACGTGAGCCAGAATGATTTATACGGTTCGCTCTTTCTTTTCCAAAAAAAAAAAAAAAAAAACAGCAAAAAATCTTTCCCCGTATTTTCTTACGGAGTAATCTGGTAGCTTAATCTTCCTCTTTTCGTTCCTTTTCTCTGTGTACGTTAATCCCATTACGAAAGCCATTTTCTGCAAAAACGACATACGGTCGACTACACGAAATATGTTTTACTTAACGCTTATTTACTATATTTACCGCGAATCGGATCTTTACAGCATATAAAGCTTTTCTTTGCGGAGCCACTGACAAAACGAGACATATTAGACCTTCCACCTACACATTATCGGTTTATCTATCATTGATTTGAAGTCCAGTTGAATTGTAAAATCACAAAGATATACGATCAATTCGATACATCATTGTCACGGCAAATCACACATTTTTTAAAATACATATATGGAAAAATTATGATTATGTATTAAATGTTATTAATACAAGCAATTTATTGAAATGAAAATTTGTATTTTTTCAGTGCGATCGTCTAATTTTTAAATTTAGTGAATTTCTTAGAGGAAATGAGTTTCAAGTAAAATCCAGATAAAATCCGCTTCGTAGTGCATCCGTTTGACAAATCTAGACATCCCGGCAGCAAGCAATATTTCCTTTGCGATATTTCAATCATCGAAATCCCTGACCACTGGGATTTATTGACTGTAGTTCCAGGAAGGCTTAGCTTTAGCCGCTTAAAGTCCCATCACTTTTTCTTTTGGATAGATTGATTTATGCATATCTTCCAAAACAATCAAACATAAATATTATAAACCACAAAATCGTCAATTTATCTACTAATTGCTCCACCAGCTGCTATTAGCAATATTTTTGAATCGTTTTGTTTCGTTTATTAAATGTCACAACGACTGTTTTATTCTACATGTTTTACTCATCTTTGCATATTACGTGCATTCTATGCATTTTCTTTACTTTCAAATTTTCCATAAACGTGTAAAAATCGGCAGTCTACTTATTATACCTATTCGCTTATACAAAGTCAACTTAACGTACAATGTGCGTACGTAGTCAAGCAATTGATCTCGAGCACACACACACTGCAGCGATCTTAAAATCTATCCGTCTTTAAAGGAATGTCAATATTTGATCAGACCTACATAGGAATCGTTCGCTTAGAATGAGGAGTCTCTCGATCGGGACGATTGAATTCCCTAAATTAATCGTGTACCGACACATCGGATTCATTATCAATTTACCCGCGCCCGCACAAATTAAGGCAATAGCTATGATACACGTTAGCTGTAGCGCGCACGCGTTTGGAAACGCTGTTGCGCGCCGTTTACTCAATTCCGGCGATCAACGCGCTCCGCAAATTACAGCGTTTTAATTGCAGAACACCGCAAACACGCAGATCCTTCCCTTGCGGACGGAACTGTTCGATGTGATTTTAAAATTACATCAAATAATAGGACGGACGTTAAGTGTTGCGTAGCGTTGCGTAACGAAACTGTTTATACACTTGATTGCCATGATGGTTAGCTAATGAGCTTTTATTGTTTCATGTCGTGGCGTTTTGGTTACGCCAGATTTAATATGTTTTCGAGTGAAGCGTTTAATGGTATATTCCTTGTGCGAATGAAATTACGAAGTGATTCTCCAGTGAGAATTAGGGGATAATGTCGGGCGATTTCACTCGGGAGTTGCTAACGAGCTTGATTATTTTTCGATAATTGCTTTCGCGCGGCCTGAATGTTTTATATTTCCAAGCGAGAATTAAATAACCGCTAGTATACTGCATAATTGTCATTGGAAGATTATTTCTATCACAAATAAAATCTACTGTTTTATCTAGACAGAGAATGCAAGCAATAGTTAACCGTTGAACTTGAAACTTGTTGCATTGTAATGCAAAACTGTGTCATAAATCTTCGTTTCTTTTTTTATCGGTACAGTAAGTGAAACATTCTCATATCCTGAAATATTTGTCAAATGGTAATAATCATCACGAAAAATTATAAAGTTTCAACTAGTCCTTTAATGGTAGCAAATTTTACTTTTTATACATGGCATTTACGAATTAAATTGATAAAAAGCAGAAAATTTGTCGTGTTGATAATTTTTTGTTAATTAGAATAACAAATGGATATGAGACGATGTAAACTAGAGAAGAAACAGTGAAAATAAAAAAAAACATCAGAGAGAAAACGAGGTTGCAGATACGTAGACACTGCGTGTGTGTATATAACATTATAATAAGAAGAATAACGTGTGAAAAGAACATGAAAAACGACTCGTATGAATTTAATGTTGCGAACGCCCGTCGTGATGTCGTAATTTCTACACCACTGACATTTATTACTTTTCCAGAAATTAAATGAATATAAATAACGACCCGGTAAACGCAATTTGATTCAAACAATGTGGACGATGATACGGTGGTACAACGAGAGCTGACAACCTATGTGTTAAACCCAATGAATAAAATTTCACACAGATATTTGCTCGAGTAATTTGAGAGTTTAATTGAACGAAATGTCGGGGCGTGTTCTCCCTCGCAACTGTTTTACGTAGCCGACACTTCACAATCTGCCCTGGCGAAATTATCACTCGAAATGTTCCGCACGGCGAAACTTTTGCGTGCCCCGATGTTTCAATGCGTTCGGTCTCAAGATAACTGATTCCGCAAACTGAAAAGGATCGGCCTATTTGTATCATAATGACAAACTGAAAAGGAACGGTAACAAGAGGAGATAGCAATTAGTAGCAAATAGTAAGATACAATTCAGTCCTGTTTTCTTTAGCCTAGAGAACAAAGCGTTTTCTGAACAAATTTTAACACTTTGACTGCCACGTTGGTCATATATGACCGGCCACGGTGGTCATTGGTGATCGGAGTGCTTGAGCTTCTTACAACTGTACAAATTGAATGAAAATTGACAGTTACGGCATTTTGAATATAACCGATAAATAGAAGATACTTTGAAATAAAAAGTGCCTCATTGAACATTTTTATTAGAATATCAATTAAAAAAAAAAAAAGGGAACAAATTTAGTATCTAACGGTGCACTGTGCTTGCATCCATATCTTTGAGGGGCTAATCTACGAATATTATAATAAACACACCTTAAAAAATAATCGTAAATGCTGCTTTATAATCATATAATTGAAGTTAGAAGTGTGAACATACTTTACTATTATATATAGAATGAGCAAACACTGTGTACTAATATCTTGTACATGTTTCAACAATATATTCTGGACGGTTTGTTTAAAACGAAATAACGAATGCGAACGGTTTATTGAAATAAACGAAGCCCTGTTATAATATATCGCTATCGATTGTTACCAAGGCGCCACGATGGTCACCCGTAACCACCAATTAGATAAACGGCCCATTGGGGAAGAATGTTGTCTTACATCATCGATTTATTATTATTTTGCCATTATATGCTTTGAATAATAAAAATACTCCCGTGGCGTCCTATGCGAAACATTGATTTTGGCGTGACAGTCAAAGCGTTAACTCTTATTCAGTCCGGAACTAACCAGGTTTAAGTATACTTGTCAAATTTTCAAAGCTTTTTCAAATTTCCAAGATTTTCCAAGATGGAAACGGAACGTCATGTGAAAAATTCATTATTTCATACGTCATGTATATTTTCGCCTTATTTTTTGCAGGAATCGTCCTGCACTCCATGGTACCACCACTTACTGACAACCCCGTATATCAGCTTTTAAAATCCATTTAAACGGGTCATAATGTCCTATTACAAGTAACGACGGTCATTACAAAGATTCAAATCGTTGCACTTTGATTCGATCGTAATCCTATAATTAAAATATCTTGTCAAAGTCAAAAATAAGCTAACGGCCGAGTACATTCGTCGTGTAAGTTACAAATCTAAAAACCTCTGTCTACTGTTTCCTTTCTGTCTGTGATTCACAAGCATTCTTCATTTTACGCAACCGCAACTTCATAACCGCACTGTCACAAGCAAGACAGCGGATTCAAAGTTGTTTCACGGAGCATTACCCCCTTTCCAGCCGTTCGGCACAGACTCAAAGGGCGGACGTTAAAAGAGTCTGCTAACGTCGTTCACGAGATTTGCTCGGAGTTTGCGCGAGCGATGTTTCAACGGCTCTCTTTAACTCGAGTAACCGGTCGCTCAATTAATCCTGCCTGAAGCAGCAACTGTGAACAGCTAGTATCGAAAACGTACCAAGTGAGACTTTTTGGTATTTTAACCCTGTGATCTCATTACGGTTAAATGACCCGCTTAAACGATCAAACTTTTAACTCGCGATCTCTGCCGCATTTAGAAAAGTAGCGTGGCCAGATTGAAACGTTAGCTACGCATAGAAACGATTCCTATTAGGTCAGCGCATCGATCTTCCATACTATTGTACGTTAACAACGATGTAAAGGCGACAGGCATAGAAACATTTGTAAAATACTTGCAAGAATGATATTTAGAAAATAAGAAGCTAATTTTGTTTGGACTAGTTAACGGTAGTAATATATATTAACTAATATTACACAGCGTCAATAAGAAATTTATTATGTACTAAATTACATTTTTTAAATCTGTATCAAATTTTTAAAATTTTTCATTGGTATCAATACTATATTTCAATGAACTAACTAGACTTTAAAATGAAACTAATGTAAATATTAACCCACGTTCAACGCGATATGAATCCATTGTTATTTCGTATTTTTGTTACATCTTTTTAATAAAGTATCTCAATTTATTTTATAGATATTTTATGCTTGTTATTATTCACAAAACATACGTACCGTACAAAATTATTTATCAGAATAAATGGAACATTCTGTACATTTAGTTGCTTCCCTCTCTCATAGATAGAATAATTAAAGCCGTTAATATAAAAAGAAAAAAGAAAAAAAAATAGAGGAAAAACGCCTGTAATGCGCTCGAACCAACATATTCTACGAATTCTCCGCAAATAAATGGATACAGTTTTAAAGGCATCGAAAGAGCTTAAAAGTCAGGAATCCTGGTCTGTTCAAGCCTAGAACAAATCACTTTAAACGTTTACAACTACGTGGGACAAACGTCAGTCGCACTTGGTATTACAGTTGTCTCGTATCCATTTAAATAAATTAACCCTCGAAGGAAGAACGTTGCTAGATGTGATCCTGGGACAGAAATGAACAGCAAGAAATTTTCTTAAGTTTCATTAACTTTGTACGTCGCTGGGGATATTCCCTACTGAAACTCGTAATGACGTGGCAAGTTGTTTACGAGGCTGTGAAAGAGACGGACGTGCCGAGACAAAGTTTCGTTCGGTCGTTCGCCACCGCCACTGAGAAAGAGAGAGAAAAAGGGAGGGAGGAAGCAGATTTACCTTTAACTCCTACGAAAAAGTTCACGAGTTTAAGTACTTTCCGTATCAGATGTCTCTTAGGTATCGTTGAAATAACACAACAAACGGAAACGGTTGCATAAAACAGCGGCGGAGACCCAGTTATACCAATGGGATTATGAAAGAAAATTATCACCGCTCGGGCATACCGTCGAGAACAACTTTCCAGTAGTGCTTGTGCTTGTTTTCGATTCGACTGAATTACCTTTTAAAAGAAAATTAATTATCGATTGAAAGCAAGTCGTTCTCGCCTTGATTAAAATTTTCCCTATACCAGAGCAGTCTCATTTTTTCTAAATGGTTTTATCAGCCAGATGAAAAGGCATTTGGATCCGCGAAACGATCATTTCAGTTACACGAAAAAGGATATTTTCCCCAACGGTCGTATGTTCACGTTCGTTGTACGTAAAATTTTAATTATTGAAAGACATTGCTATAGAAGCAGGAATTGAATAGAAAATATCATATTCCACTGCTTCAAGAACTAACGTTGGTAGTACAGTTCCATTAATTTTAATTTTGTGTCGTGTTACGGTTACTTCTAATTTAACTGTATTTGACAATAGCTGTACAAATTAAGAAACGTAGGAAATTTGTTGTCCTTGAAAAAATTAATTCTTTAAAGATCCGAAAGTTGTCAATAGTTGGTAATTTCCTTTACCAAAATTACGTAATAAATTTCACAAGCACTTTGGTTGAAATAAAATAAAATGTGAACAAAAAAGACTTGCAATGTTTTAAATAAGTTTTATGTTAAGTAGACTAGAAAGATATTCGGTATAACAACCATACAATTGTTACGAAAATTGCAGGAACTCCTCTCTTCTCGGTGTTCATCCTTGTGAGAATCATATTGCTCATATTTTATTGCGTGAAGGAAGATTCTGCTGTGGTATATTTTTCGTAACGATAATAGAACTGTCAAAATGATAAAATCCAGAGCATACGTTTAAACGACCATACCAAATAGCCTCCCCGTAGCGAATCATCTTATAAGATCAAGCTTTCTAACCGAAATGTAGTAAAATTTATACAGTATAACCAGAAAAACATATGTTTCTTTTAATCGCCATTTCGAAACGTTCTAACAATAGCTGGTCATAATCGAACAAGATAATTAATTACAATAATCTAAATATTAACATCATATTTGAATTAATGAAATTTTATTGAACTTTATTCTATGGAAAATACTACATAGAACGTGTAATACTTTGAATAACGTTAAACACATATAATGTTTAGACAACTCGTAACCGCACGAGAACTTGCCTCCATAATATTAAACTTCCATTATGCTATCGGAGAACATCAGATACCTGATGTGATGTTTTTGAAAGTTCTAATAACAAATTCAGCATACATTTCATTTACTTCAACACTGTTTCATAAAGGCAACTAACTTTTTAATTGAAAAAATTAATCTAGAGAGGATTTATTAACTGGTAAATATAATATTACAGTTTCCCCGTGATCCTACTACAATTAGTGTCAAAACAATACGGTTCGCCTTCCACAAAAATAGCCTATATTGTTAGTATATTTGCTTTGGCACATAATGGCAAGTAAACTTCGCCTTGTAACAATAGCCACGTGGTAAAACTGTAAAACTGCGAACAAAGTGCTTTCACGATGTAAGGGCTGCGGACAAAGGAATTTAATTTCCGAGACGTGAATGGTACTTGTTTGATTGCATGATTTCGTAGCCGCGGACATGCTCGTTCGAAATGAATTCTTTACGAAGCTTCGATTACCCTTTTCCATTCTTTTTCTTTATTTTTTCTTTATTTTTTTTTTCTTTCTTTCTTTTGTATCAATTTCTAACATTCCCATAGATAATTTCAAACGAATGGCGTTTCGTTAACATCAACGAGACCGTGTCGTAACGACGATTCAAATTTTTCAAGAGCGAGCAATAACATGCGTCGAAAGTGGTGGCTCTGCTTCTAATTGCCGGAAGGCTTCAAATGGATTCAGATAAAAGGGGAAATCGAATTTCAGTCGATATCTCGGACGGCCAGTCTCCGAGTAATTAGCACGATGCCGGTGGTAGAGAAAGTTGAAAATAGTCCAACAGCCTCAATTGGCCACTTTAATCAATACCGGTGCAAATAGCCCAGAGACATTTCGTACTTGTACCATATTTCCTCTTTATCTTGACCATCGTAATACAGAACTCTTTATCACCGGGAGCGATAAGTACTGAGAGTTCGGGTCTCGTTAGAATTTTAATCGTAACTCGTCGAGTTTCGATCGGATAGCCATTGGCAAGTACTGAATATATCTTACTACTATTTGACGCGAAAATTTACGATGGCTTGGACGGTTTACGACTCGTTACAACGTTATCATCGACGATTTGCAATATTCTAACAGAGAAGAAACTTCCCACCAGGAGTCGACTTTCGATGTTACGTCCGAGACACAAAGCGCGATTTTGGCATTCATGGTTCTTAGAGAATCGATAAATGGTTCCACGAGCTGATGTAAATAACCCATAAACACGTTTACTGTTACGATGGTCATCCGTTATTCACGTTTTAGGTACTAGATCTATTGCAACGATTGCAATGACACAAATTTCATAACGAAGTTCGTAACTAACTAAGAAATTGTCAACAATGTGAATGATTTAGATAACACCGTTAGAAAGAAGTACGCAAGTACGACCCAATAGTTTGTAAAAATTTAATGTTATGGTATAATTTAGCTCGGTCTATTGCAGTTCCTAGAGCAAAGTATATAGTTGATTATATACTTGCTATGATTTAAGTAATTTGAACAAAGCGTGACATTTGTCAAACATCTATGTAAATCTGATTCGTGCAACCATTTATGGCACTCATGGAGTCAACAATAGTGTAAATATAATACGAAAATTGCTACTATGAATGTAAAGATCGGTTCAAACGATTATCAAAAAATAGGTATAGATGAAAAAGAAATTAAGGTTGCTTGTGTTTAGTTGATGAGATTACTGTAGGTAATATTAAATATTCTTAAAAGTTTTAATAATTTGTTAGTTAAAAGTTTTACTAATTTATCGTTAATGCCTTCCTACGTACAAATATGTTTACGATTCGTTGCACAATGAAATTAATAATTATTAAATTTTGTAACGGTTATGCACAACTAAAGAAAATTTTGCTTGATAAATGTATGTTATAAGCAATAGTTTCGCTCGGATGATTTCCAAGACATCGCCCCCGCCGTTTTCTCATTAATTGCCGAATTTCGGGGAAATTGAGGCGATGAGGTTGTTAGGATGGTAAGTACATTATCCTGTGATCGTGTAATCTTCTGCCTTATCTATTTTCTCTACAGCAACGCGTTGTTGCAACATTGTTTATTTATTATACTTATTGTAATTATTTGCAATATTATTGGGAAATAATAATATAATTCTGCATCATCATTTCTGTAAGATAAAAGTAATTTAATAATAACACGTACCCAGATATATCCCCTAGAGCCTCATTTTATCGTAATTGAACATGTTTTAGGATACATTACCACAGATAATACATTATCCACAAACTTTATCTCAATTCATTATACCAAGTATCAGTTACGTACTCGATCAATTTCTACCTTTTCTGGAGAATGCAGTCATAACATTGATTTTGATCCAGCTGGTACAGATAATAAATGAGATTTATTTGAAGCTAAAATATGTGATATTGGCGCATACGTAATCAGACAGTTGGTCCTTATATTGAAATGGCTCGCAGCACTGCTTGAAGTTGCACAAGATACTAATCCGCTTTAAATATCATTTTCGTGTATTAAAATTACGTGATTACTTTCTCGTTTCAGGAATTAACGAAGAAAGTAATTACAAAGCGGATTGATCTTCATATTTCATATTGCTTTCGATTAATTTTACCTTACCAAAGTAGTAAAAATTAAATTGTAAATATAAACATTTTAAACGTGGAAATAAAACGTACGTATATATCAAATTCTGTACTGCTCTGATAGCAGGGAGCAACGCGATAAAGGTAAAATAACAAACTGAAGAATATTGTGTCTGTAAATAATATTTGACACAGTATAAATAGCGTAAAAATAATGTTTCCAATTCTGTGTAAGTATCACGTAGAAAAGTTCGCGGTATGACAATTCCCTGTATAACAATTCAAACGGACAACGTTTCCAAAAGCAGCCGTAGTCGAGAAAGATATCGCTAAATAATCCTCGAGATGTGCAAATAATATTCAGTTGCATAAAATACTGGACATTAGTGGCGAAGAAAGGTGACTGGAAATCCCGCGGTCCGCAGTCACCGCGATAATCATCCCCCTAGTGTATCGCGCTATAGTCCCATCCGCTGGTTCTTTGGTTTAAGCCCCGTTTGATTAAAACTTCCCGGTTACGAGGGAGAAATTACATTTTAATTATACATGGTTAATCAGCGAACACGCTTCACGCTCCGACACACGGTTAGCTTGCTGGTTAGCGTTTAATGGACGCGTATAATCTACGAGGGAATACGCCGAATTTTCTAACGCATCGTTGTCAAGTACTACTGTGAAAATGTGTTCGTAGAGTGTGATCGCGAGTCTATTAAAAAAATGCAATAGTCTTGAGATTAAACTTCGTCAATGGAGGTTGAACGTTGTTTTCACGAATATTTTATCTCACGGTGATAAAGTGATACTGAACTGAAAAGAATTTTTATTACGATGGCTAGGAAAAGTGTTGGTCATAAACAATGTTGTTTTTCTGAGAGTTAAGTTCGAAACAATGGGAGGCGTTGTTATCGGACTTTTAAAAAGTTGGAATAGAAAATTTACCAGGAAAAGGTAGTGAATTATAAAAAATACGAGAAAATTCATCATTGGTCGATTGGCGAAAGATAATTGTTTCTTTTTTTTTTACTTTTAACACGAAAACTGAAAACCGTACTATTTATAGCAGGATGACCTATATCGGCATACCATTGTATTTACTGTAGCATTCGCTTACTAATTAATTCGGTCCAATTGTATTAAATTTCGAGTCATTTGGTAGTACAGGTGGTTCCCGAGTTTACGAATTAATTGGTTGCTAGTGACGTTTCGTGTATAGCCAATTTGTACAGCGAAAATGTATTTGCCTCAGAATTAATACTGTAAGCGAAAGTTACGTTTGTAAGAAGGAATATATAAAATATAAAATAAATATCAAGGAATAAGAAAGGATTACTAGTCTAAGATTTACATATTTGTAAAATAACGAGACATTTTAAATTAAAAACAGAAATTTCATTCAAAGACAGAAATTTTAAATTAAAAAAGATTTTTTGGAGAAGAATTAACTCGCTGCTTTGTCACCGGGAGAATCGGCAGCTGTCGGGGTAGTAGAAGATGTATTAAAAATCTCATGTATTTTTTTCTTTTCTTTGAAAAAAAAATTGCTCCTAGTCACCTTTGCCATGGGCAATATAAAATAAAAATTCCGATCAAAAATTTTGTAAAGCAAAATGTTCGTAAAGCGAGAATTCGTAACGTGAAAATTACAGTGGCGGATAAAAGGAAGTTTTAAATTGTCACACTGAATTCTACTAATTTTTGTACCAAAAAGTTCTTACTATATTGCTAGCGGTCATCTATTCTGTGGTATATATTATATTTATTCATTGCTCTCATTAAACATAAATCCATTTTGCGCAATTATGTTGTCTTTTTATACTTTATTTTATACAATTTCCTTCGTCCATCACTGTAGCTGCACTCTCTTATGACTACAAATATTTGATACTGCATAAATGGAACATCGAATCTAATAAAAAAAGAAAAAGCACAAGAAAAGAAGGGAATGTACAGAATGTCCCGCAGCATTGAACAATGTCTTAGGCCGTGAATTTTGCATCTGAAAGCAATAAAAAAAAATTTCATTATCCTCATGTGCAGAATCCATCGTCTAAGTGATTTCCCGATACTGCGAGACACCCTGTATATCGTGTATGAAAGTCGGTTTTCTCTTTCGTTTTTCTTCTTGTGTGAATCTGCGGCGCATCGTTGCAGTAGCGCACATTCTTTGGTGACGGGTTCGTCTCGGATGATGGATCGAACGAAATGGATTCGTGACGTTCTTCACGCATTACGACAAATCCGGTGCATTTTTCTTTCTGCTCTGTCAAGGTCTTTGTTCCGCGATCCTTTTAGCACAAACTATGCCAGTGAAATATTATCGTTGGCTCCGTGGGCGGTTAGTAATCAACGATCACGAGGGGACTCGCAGTGATAAAGTATCTCGATGTAACAGCGATCGAACCGAGGAAATTGAATATCGATCGAGTTAGCCGTGGGATCAAGCGGCTTCTTCGCGTGAAGCATTATATGTTAGGTTGCTTTGATAACACGGTTTACGATAAGCCAGCCACCGAACACCGATTTTCCTATCTGTCGTCTAATCTCTGGTCTAACTAATCTCTTTGGTTATCGACTTCCATTATGCTTGGCCGAATCCTGGATGAATTTCGTCCAGCTCGGATTAACTTTGACCCGAAATCTGTTCCGAGTGGACGACGTAGTGGCGTACCATAGGATTGAAAAGCACCAAAAGCTTATGTATGTGAAAACACACAAAGTGTTAAGAGGAAAAGATGGTTAGATTGTATGTGTGTGCGCGCTCGTGTGTGTGTCAGTGGGAATATGGGCAAATGTTACAATGTACAATGTTTGCTAGAGTAGATAGGAAACGTATTAGAAAAATATTGTGTGACAAAGCGGTATAAATGAATGATAAATAGCACACTTGCTAGAGAAATAGAAATTTTACTAAATTTTGAAATACCTCGTGCAATAATCTTATTTATAACGCTAAGAGGTATCTATTACTAGCGGACATTCTGTTTCGGACAGAAAGTTCAGATATTACAATGTTCGCGCATCTGAGAAGATAAAATGTTGTTTCCTAAGTTACAAAAGGAATTAAATATCCATTTTTAAATATTTGTAATGCATAAAAGTAAATTGAACACGGTATGTAGCAGAAATGAAACTCTTTTGTCGACGAAATGAAAAATTTTGTGCGAAACGAAATTTTTCTCATTAATGCATGAATTATGTGGTTCTTCGAGGATATTGTAGTATAACAAAAATATATGTTTTGGAAAAGAAGTAAAATTGACAGAGGAAGTTACGAAAAATAAAAGAACACTTAGCTCTGAAAATACATATATATATTTATCTTTTGATAAATATATATGACTCGTATATTTTGTGTTTTGTACAAGTTTTCTCACACTTCTCGATAAAACGTCGAATTAACCTTCTTTCATTGTTAATTACAGTAAACGGTAATCGAGATGCAATAATTCATACATATTTATGCAGAAACAGAATACATATTTGTAAGTCGTACGTAAGCTGAACGATTGCTGTGAGATAGTCGATGTTCGACGACCATAGTCGCGGTCGTCTATTGAACACAATAATACACCTCCTTGAAAAACGCCGATGACAATCGTCTGGAGAAATTGGAGCGTATAGTAACGAACGTACGCGAGCAACTGTTCGTTTTAGAACGCCAAGTTATGTTCAGTCTGGGGATGAATTATTCATCATAATGTTTGACCTTATAGTGCACTGATACGAAGGTTCTCGCCATTTTTTGCACTGTACCTTGAACACGCATTTTCTTTCATTGAAATGTTAAACGTTGTTAAATTTCCCAGACGATTAAATAATTTCTTGAATCACTCGATATGAATTACATCGCATCGTAATTGATTTATTTTGGAACTACAGATATCGTTCAAGAAATTGAATGTCCCTTTTGTAATGTTTTGTAATTGAGATACTATATAGTTAAAGAAGGAGATAAACTAAATAAATGTTGCGAATTATATTTATAAATATATCGATGAAGCTAGGAGTTGTAGAAGTAGGAAAACGAAACAATTCGATGCAGATGTCTCACTTTATGCGAATCGCCTGAGTTTTTGGAAAGCACCGAAGTTTCGCTTCTTTTCCACGTTGTACATATAAAAAAAGAACAATGTTAGCAAGCGTATGAGAAAATCGTGTATTTCGGAATGGCCGAGAAAAGTCTCCTCCGGCCGGGAAGAATTATGCCACTGTTATATGTGGCACACGTAAGCTAGCATACACGTGAGCGAAATAAAAAATTCCCAAGCCGACGTGTTTAAAGCATGCTTCGCCTAGTCATATTCGTGAAACGTTTACTAACGAACCACGGTTTTATCAAGCCTACAGACAATATTTGCTATTTAGTCCCGGATCTGCTTGCAAATCTACGATCGGAATTTCCGTAGGTCTACGTTTCCCGATCCCCGCGAATAAGAAATGCGACACGTCCTTTGGTTAATGGAAATAGCACAAAAAGAAACCAAGAGGATAATAAAAAAGTGACTATATATAAAAAGGTCCTAAAGAATTCTTCTCTTACATCTTTCTGAAGATGGCAAATGTTTTAGACTATTAACGGTTTTTAAAGTGAAATTTGATCGTTGCACTACAGATTTTCATGCATTTATGGAAAATTTGAAGGTACAAAAATACATGATATACAACACGCACGATATAGAGAAATATATGAAACGTTTAAAATAAAGTAGTTGTCATAATTTAGTGGATGAAACAGATCTCTATTTTATCTCTATTTTCATAGTTATGTTCATGAAAGTCTACCGTATTGTTATAAAAATCTAATTGGCTAGATTTGGGATCTCTGTGTGTCAACTACTAATTATTAATATTAATTCACGACTGGTTTAATCCGTTGTTTTTTGTAGATAATCGCGAACGCATGTAACATGATTCTGTTGCAGATACCGGAAAGGGGAAGAATGGACGGAAATTGTGCAAAGTTCAGCGTGCAGATCGAACATACGAAGCAATAATTAAACAATCATTTCGCATATAATTTTATTTTAATAAATATTTAATGTCACAGTATATTTTATATTTGATCGTAATATAATAATTATGAAGTGTAAAAATGATATTGATAATTGACAAATTTAGATTTCCGTAATAAAGTCATATATTTATAAATAATATCATAGAGTAATATTTCAATGGTTACGGATCTACCTTTCATTGAATTAAAAAAATTCAGCTCAGTAGAAGTTTTTTGTCTCAAATGTAATTTCTTTATCCCAAACACTTTATTAATTAAGAAAAATTTGCCCATTAAATTTTTTCGGATGGCGCATTGTTTTTAGTACTGGAAATGACAAAGATTTATGAAGAGAAAATGCTTGCAGAAGTAGTTACGAAACATTTAAGCTAGATAAATGGTTCAAATCCTTTAACTGGTGACAGTCTAAGGAGGCAAATATCTAGTGTATGAAATATTTTGGAGGTATAAACGTTTACGTTATCTATCGTAACATAATAATAGTTTTCAGTCTTATTTCCTTTTTCAATAATTTATGTATCTGATGCATATATGTATGTAAGATCAGGTCGAAAACGTACATCAGTAGTACTTAAATATGCAGAGCATGCACGCCAGCGTGTAAGGGGTGTCAAAAATTGACAGAAGAAGAAGAAGAAGAAGAAGAAGAATAAGAAATCAGCATCCAGTCAGTTGAGGCTAACACGTGATCTAGGTGTGTTGATTATATTTTCATATCTTCCGCAATGCATATATCATAGTCAAATTTCTTTCTATTTGTACAAAAATAAATTCAACCTGTAATAATTATTTGCATACAGTGAAAATGACGTTACTTTTTTTACTAATACTTGTTTCGTTTATAAATTAACAAAGATCTAGAAATAAAAATCTTTTTACGTCTTTTTATACGTAACTTTTATTTTTATTCATTGTCTGTTGTTTAAATTTTGGTAGCACAAACTTGGTTGTCATTAAAGGGATTTCGTAGCATTCTCTATTCCCGTAAATTCGCGCTTAAGCGGTTCACACTATAGATCTTTCATCCTAATGCTGAATATCTTCCGCTTCAATTACATATGTGCTAAGTGGCGTAACTAATGGCTTTGAATAACCATATACATATCGAAACACGTATTAACTTTTTCTTTTCTTGCATGATTCTTGTTATAAATTCCTTTTGTCGATACAAACTTACTTTTCCAATAGAATTATTTATCTTGAATGCATTCTCGTTAAATATTCTACGTTATTATATATGTTATATAGTGGTTGGATTTTTCATAGAAATTGGTTTATTGCAGAAAGAAAAGATAAATATATTTTTTAAAATATTATTAATAAATATATTATTAAATATAATCAAATGCATGTGATTGTATTGTATATTAAACGTTATTGTCGCAGAATATGTTAGCAAAGGTTTTCATTAGATTTTTGCCACTGCATATAGATCTTATATTGATCCATTGACCTAAAAGTGAATATCTTCATTGATAACATAGAGGCTGCTAAGCAGTTTATGCAGCAATTTATACAAGCAAGATAGATCTAAGATAGAACACGTATATGATCTCCCTTTCTCTTCGATTTATCATCTTTCGATCTTTTTGAATTGTTACGAGATTCTATTTTAGGCACTTGGTCTTCAGGTGATTTTAACCGATATATTATTACCAAATAAACGGTACTATACGATTCAAGATGTTTTCATGTATGTACATTCGTAGATAAGATTTCTAAACAAAGTTTCAATTATCAATTTCCCATTCTAATAATTCCTATTCTTGTGTTCAAAACACAAAGCATTGATCTCCACATAAAACATTATCTTTACCGTTGAACTAACAGCAAAGTATGGTTCTACAGACTCTGTCGAACGTTTTAGTACGCACAGATTGCAGGTATTTCGTCAGAAAACGATGCAATGTTGAACGCAAGAAGCACGCTAGATATTTGAAACTTGTGGAACAGCGTAACTAAATTTAACTTAACGCTGTTTTCTTCCAAAATGCCGAAAGTGTTTTAGACCCCCTACTGGAGATCGTTAGCAACAATTAATTACTTGAATTAATATTCGTGTCGATAACTCACGTCTGTTGATGAACTGGAAATTCCCAAAAAAGCCGGTCGCATTAGATGGAGGTCCCTGTGTGTGAAGCTCTAAAATAAGCGTAGATCTTGAACTGTATAGAACCTGCGGGATGTCATGTAGATCGCCGCAGAGCACACCAGTCCAGGGGGTGTATTCGGAAACACCGTTGGTCTCCAAATGTAGAAACACCTTTAGAAAGTCACCACCCACGCAGCTGGAACATAAATCAGTTGCAAGCTGTTAACAATCTTTTTGTACTTGTAAGAAGAACGTGACCTCAACGAAACTAATAAACATCATTTTCTATGTATATGTGTATGCACGCATAAACATGTTTCAAGAATGACACGCAATTCTGTACAGGTATATGAAAAATAAAATTCATAAAAGCGAAATATATCATTTTTAGACGATTATTTTATATAAGGGAAAAAAGATTTGGTGCATGAAGGAATTTATAGCTCCAGTTAAAAGAATATCTCAACTTGCTAAGTAAAAATATGCTATCGGAATGTACTTCACTGCTTTTATTTTCTAGTTATTTTATTGTATAATATGTATCCGTTGTTTCATTATCATCAGACGTATAATCGTATATACTAAATAAAGTAAAATTTCCTAGAATGTTCCCATAAATGCAATCAATAGGCATTTTAATGTTTAATAGTAAACTAATATAATTAAAATTTACAAGAAATACATTCATCTTGAGAAATGCAAATTTTTTGATCTCTTATTCTGTGAATTTTAATTCTACTTCGTTTATAATTCTATTAAATTCTATTATATGAAGGAACGAAATATGCTTCCATTGTTTCTTGCAGAAACAGCCATTTCCGTACCATCCAGTTTATTTTTTAAGGAAATATCTCGTAGTTGATCAATGTAAATTTCTGCTTTGAAATTTATCGAATTTCACCCGATAGCAGCGACCCCGGCGATAAGATGTATCAGATATCGAATCCATAGTACTCGTAGAATAGCTAATTGACTAATTAGCCTCGGCAGTGAAACGGAACAGGTGTTCCCAAGTCCGGCTGTACACAGATTACTGGAGTTCACGTGCTTGGGGAGCATTTCCAATCCCGTGACTTAAAGCGAATACAATGGCAAAATTAGCACGGATTATAATAGAGCCAAGTAGCTTACAGCTAATATTCACAAAAACAATTTGCCAGTTCGTTAGCGGTTGTTAACACGCGAATTCTATATAGCTTTTAATGGCCATCAAGGGCGCTGAAACTTATTCTGTCGATGAAACTTAGATCTCTTTAAACTTATTCTTAAGCGAAGAACATTACGTTATATAGTCAGTCACAAAACTCTACATACGGCCTTTAAATATACAATTTTATAATGGAAAGGTTAGCTCTACGAATTGTTTTGGCACGTTAATACACATATTGTTAAAATCTAACACTATTTATTCACTTTCACCATTATTAAGGGAAAAGAAATAAAATACATAAAATATAAAATACAATGATACAAAAAGTATACACTCGTTATATCGATATAAAGTCATAAAAATAGTAGGCACAGTATTACGTTAATATGGTGTAGCACCCACCCATTTAAGGATCAATAATCTTCGTAACGTTAAAAAATTGAAGATTTTGTAATTTGTAATTCCATCTCTGTATTTTTATGCGTTAAATGATTAATAACGTTTTTAATTCCTTTTGGGAACGCATTAATAATAACTACATTGATATGTAAGTATATATAAATAGTTCTGTGACAACGTACCAAAATTTCATTTAGTTTCACTAAATTCGATGAGTATGTGTAAACCTTCGTGACCCGGCTATAACGTAGGATTGGTAGTTAAAAGATTATTTAATCTTTACTGAACGGAAATCTGCGAACGAGCTAATTACGCGCCACAGAGACTTGATTCGAAATTTACTGAGGTTTTAATGATGCTGTTACGCAGCCTAATCATCACAAGCGTTTGAACGATTTCTAATTAATTAGCGGCAGACCTCTCGCAATATTCCATTTGTTGCAAGCGTTCGCCGCAGCCGGTCATGATATCTCCCTGTTAGTTAAACGGAGACAATTACGCGGGAAACGACTGAGTATTAATGAAGAAATTTCCAAGTTCCTTCCTTAAGGCACGATAGGTCGAATGGTCACACGTAAGTATGATTAATGGTAGACATAAAAAGGTTGTCTTAATTTGCGTTCATACTGAAGAAAACCGAATGGAGAAAACAGTAAGTAGACATTGTAGCAGGAAATTTTCCTTTGTACAGAATACCATCGTGAAGCTTTAAAACTAACCTTTAGTTTTCAAGAAGAAATAACTTTTTGAATAGATGTTGTTCTAAATAGCAAATTGAGGTAATATAATAATTTGTTCAATAATATTGTTGAACAAAAAGTTCGATCAAATAATCGAATAAATAGTGAAATAATCAAATAAATAGCCAAGTTCAAGCGTACTTGACAGATTTTCAAACTCGTTTTTCTTAAAAACAAACCGTCGTACGAAAAAATTATATTCCACATTTCCGATTTATTTTTTCACGTCCGATAATCTTTTTTGTATCACCAGTTATGGACCATCCTATATATTTGAGACGAATATTTTTGCATATTAAATTTTTGTATCGTTTTTTGCGTAGCTTCTCTGTAATGAATGTTTCATATCAATATTAACAACTGCTGAATTTATTTTCCTTCAGCGTCATTTCTGCGTTCATGCAACCCAGCAGAATTACCAACAATTCGCGATAAGAACTAGCGATTAAAATAATTTGATATGCAAGTATAACGTAATTCGCGTTTGGCATGTGTTCAGGCACATGTTAAAACGCGCTTTAATTTTATTTCAACCATGGCATAATAAACTGCAGTCATGTGTAATTCATATCGTGTGAGAAATAACGTATGCAATTCATGGAAGGATGCGTCTTGTTTCGTAAAATATTTATGTAAATTAATACATGACAAACAATAACGGTTTCTTAGTTATTTTATCATACACAAAGTGTTCGCGTTAGTATTGTCCAGCGTTTTTCTCGAAAATGGCAAATATAAAAGAAGAAGTTGTACGATTTGCATGACCAACGTAACAGTACATAACAATTTTTTATATTTACAGTATCTTTCCAAAAACTAAGGGCAATTTTCGATTTTTTTGGTGGAACGCTATATATATTTTTTACCATATGGAAAGGGCTGTGAAGACAAATTGGAATATATGGTACACGATGATCTTTAAAGTTGCAGAAGGTCAGTAATGCGAGAAATAGTTCGAATATGGTAGGATAATTACTGTCATTTACAAAAATTCGATATCGTGAGCGAGTTTCCTCGTTGAACGCGAACAAAGATATTGATTCAAAAGTAGGTGCGTTAGCTGCAATGGAAGGGAAGCATGGAACGATATTACAAGAAGGTTTTTACTTCGTTTGCGTCTATGAAGTAATCTTTATTGATATCTAGTAATAATTTAGAACTAACGTAGCGAATAATCTATTGCGATCCTCGCATTGTTAAAAATTATATTAAGAAGCTAAATCAAAAAATGTTAAATTTTTCACTTTAAGAATTTTCTAGTGATATTGGCGCTATATGGAGATACACGGGTGTCGGACTCGCGTGAAATTACATATCCCTCGAGACAACCATCTATTCTGAGATAAAATGGTGCAGCGTATCGAGACGGGAGACTAACGAAATTTAGCTTCTACTTTAATTCGTTTCGAACTTCGTTTAATAGTTTAATGATCAAATAATTCTGAAGAATGAAATATTGTAACATAATGGCATACATATACTATATTATATCTATAACTCGACTCTTGGATATTTATACAAATTCATATCTTTCTGAATATATGTAAAGAAATAGAATGTAATATTAAGGTAACGTTAATACTATCAGTGGTTATAATGAAAAGAATATATGTATGCATTATAATTAAAATTATAAAATCCCGGATAGTATCACGTTTATCATAGTCAATGTTGGAAGGTATTTATTGAAATACCAATATGCAATAGGTTATCGATTATTTGCGTAATAAATGGCTCTTGTTCAACAAGGAATGCATGGTATGTCTTTATAAAGTGACATCATCAACACGAAGACTTTCCAATTGATGCCTTTATTACTGTAGTTCAATATTATACGAAACACAAAGCTTTATCACAAAATGCTTTTATTACGAATAATAAAATATAAAATTATTACTTTTTTTTTTATTCCTGCATAACAACTCAATATCTTTCATGATTAATTTCCAATGAAATATTATTTCAGTTACGTTTCAAAGTCAATGATGTATGTATTAACTTTGAAGTTCATAAAGATGTTCAATAGGATTAACATGTCTAGTTTCAATTTGATAAATTGCGGTCAAAATTCACGGATATACGCGTAATGTTTGATTTAAATCAGCATGTTGCAAAATTTAGCATTTGAATGACTATTAACTTTGGCGTGGATATTATAATTTTATGTAAAATGGAAATTTTATGCGTTAGCATAATTTAAGCATGATTTCATGTTATTTTAATTTATAAAACTCTGTGTGATGTTGCATCGTTGTTATATTGATACGTGCTTACGCACGTTACATATATAATTCTATTTTATTTGCGGAAGTGACATTCGATAAACAAGGATTTACGAGAATATTATAACACGATATAATTAACAATTAAATTCTGTAACTTCACTTTAAACGTATGCACAGTAATGCGTATTAAATTCTGAGGGATCATAAAAGTTTGAAAATAATACAACAAAAACTGATTTTGAATCCTGTTAGAGTTAAAGATACGATACTAAATTACTAAATAATAAAGTCACTTTTAATGCATAAGAAAGTACATTTTCTGCTATGGAATCAAACTTTAACATCTACGAAAGATATTACATTAAAGTTCCCTGAAATTTCTTAATAAAGACATTGTGGGAAATGTTTTAATTCAATCCTAACTACTTAAGTTACTTTAAACGCATTAAAAATAATTTCACTTACCAAATGAAAATGTTGAACTTGAACGAAGAAACTTGCTAAATTTGTATTATTAAATTATTTTCGTAGTTTTACGTAACTTCACAGCTACGTTTATACGTCCAATTTATATAGCATGCCACAAATCGCGAAAATCAGATAGCAAAACAAGAAACAAAGGGAAATAAAATGATAACAAAAAGAGACGTACTCAAAAGAACGGAGTCATCGAATATCCAAGCGTGGAAGAATTAAATTCTCGAGAAACATTTACTATGCTCAGTGACATTGCCGCGTTGTCAAAGAACGTGTTGTTCCGTGAAACCCAAAGAGCCGTCGCCGATCGTCAACCGTTATAACCACCCCCGCTGAATTTACACACAAAGCGATTCATAGTGAAAGATGAAAACAGCCCTTCTCTCCAACCAGAATTCGAATCTCGACATATCGCTTTGTTCTGCATAGCGTGCATCAGCTTTGTTCTCAATTTTTTCTGCAGGTCAGGAAACAGAAATTTCCTGCTACAATTTATTATATTGACACTCAGTGGCTCGCAAAAGCGTTTAAACACGTATAAATCATAGAAGGTTTTGCATGATATACGATATGAACAATTATCACGATGATGTTGGCGAAGTTTGAAACAAATATACATATCTGTTGTAAGCTATTTATCGTAAAAATTCACTTTGCTAAGTTATTTTATTTAAATAGGTAGTTATTCATTGTATTAATAAATTTCAATATTTCATGGAATTATGTATCTATCATTAAGTGTATGTTCTAAGTGTAGCAACTATTTATGCTGCATACCAATTTTTTACTAATATATGTATGTACATATACACTTGCACTAATATCTTGTAACTTTTATGTAAATTTTCAGATTAACTTGAAAAATACTACCACTTCGATCGTGACAGTCGTGTTAGGGTACTAATGAAATTTCAAAGAATTTTCTATAAGTGTTACGACCGTTCGCGAAGAAACGCGGTCGCGAGGAAACGCGTCAGCGAGAGGCGTAAATTCTCGCTATGATTCGTATAATCGACGCCGCGAATTAGTCGTTCCCCTGTTTCGGTTAAGATAACAGAGGTGGTTCAATGAATTTAACACTGTGCTAACAGGTTAATATAGCAATATTTAACAATAAATGACGTAATATTATTATTACGTCTTTATAGACGTCACAAATTGTTTAGCGATGAATACAGTTAATGCGTTACAGAGATTCGACTCGACTTTATGATATCTCTCACTGAATTCATTAGACTAGGCGACTTTAATTTTAATCGTTAGACTTCTCGATGTATGCGGTTTGAATCTTCAAATGAGACTGATCGCCCTTAGATCATTTCTTTGTTTTCTCGGGGAGACGACCCCTACTACTCTCGGATCACGCCACCGTTTTCCCTATGATCACGTATGCCATCTTTATGTGTATGAAGTAACGGTCCAAAATCGACGTTTCTAGAACTCGCTGCTTGGTTACAACTATGCGTTCATCGATACATTGTACAGTCTGTCACACAAGAGCGTGTCTGCGATATCTGCGAAACCTGACACCTAATCAGAATGAGATAAAAAGAATGTAAACAAACGAAAACTTCTCTAATACGCGTTGCTGAATACCTTTCAGTTTCATTTGAAACAGTGAAAGGAACAGAGCTTTTTAATATGAGTGCCGCGTACGCGAAACGTCGAAAATCGTCTGGCATGGGCGAATGAAAACAGAGATCGTGATTGGAGTAATATAATATTCACTGATGAATCTTCGTTTTGGGCATGGTGTCCTATTAGGCAAGCTGAGAGGAAGATTGTATCACAAAAATAAGAACACTTGTACATCACATTCGAAAGATATGGAGGTCGTTACCAGAATCCTACGCTCAAAAATTAGTCGAGAGTATGCCGAAACGATGTCAAGCTATAATCGCTAATGGAGGAGATTGGACACCCTACTGTAATAGCGTATTAGTGTTTTAGATGTAGATTCAATTCATATAAATTTTTTTACAAATATATAAATATTTACAGAAATATCGCAGACACGCTCTTGTGTGACAGACTGTATGCCCCTCGTCGGGCAGATAAGACGATCTGTCTACGACGCTGTAGGACCGCGAGCGACGGTTAGAAATACGATCTATACTACGCTTCGTGACGTAACAATAAGTATTCGAATACTTTCTACCTGTCTGTAAAATGAGTTTGTCACTATGTATATCGTAATATTAATCCTGACACTTTCCAGAGACGATTTTACACGAATATTATAATATGAGAATAAAAAAGCATTAAAAAAAAAAAAAAAGAATTATTAATGGTGTCATTAAAAATAACGAAGGCACGAAAATATCTGAGAAAAATCCTACAGTATCCCACATGTAAATCCAACGTACAATTCTGAGGCAATTTTTTATAAAATAACGTTTCTGTTAACTTGCAATATTAGACCGAAAAGACTTCACATCATTATTGTACAGCGACGTTGAATCAAATTCCTGGGAAGCACATTGAGAATAAAGTTAATAACACTCGATAGCTTCCCCTATCGAATACAGATTTGTTTGCCGCGAGTTGCAGACGTATCTTTTGTTAATAGCATCAGCGGACGCTTTGTTCCCGTCCAAAGGGTAGCAAACAAGATTTGTTTCTCCTGAATTCGGTATGAAAATCGATAGGAAATTCCACGAAGTATCGGAACTGTCGTAGCCTGACGATAATCCCTTGTATACCGCATACAAACTCAGCGCATCGTCGAAACGAGTGAAAAATATCAGACAATGGATCCGGATAAAAGAACGATGGAAAAGTTTCCTATCGGATGATGAACGAAGCGATTTTTGAACCGTGATCCGATAAGAATCGTTCCGTTTCAACCGTTTCGAATGATGTATGGTCAGCGATAAGAAGAAAGGTTCTCGTTTGATCTTGCCGTGTATCGTAATTGTTTCTTCTTTGCAGTTGTAGAAGACGACTCTTTTCTTATACGAAGGTTCGTTCGTTCCTTGTCAACGCTTGAAATTGAGCAACGCGTAAAAACAGCATATATCTCATTACTCGTTTCAGATACCGTATTATTAATTTTACACGCTAGAATGTTTACATTCTTACCGAACTAAATTTTTATATAATATCCATTAATTACATATGATACTCTTTTTTCTTTTCTTTTTACATAGGCTTTAACGTCGCATGAACTGCACCTATGTAGTTATTAGCGATAACAATGTGAGCAGAGGCAGATTTACTAGTTAAATTTTGCTAAATATGTTTGGACATATTTTTGAGAAGGTAAGAAAACGCTTGAAACTTAATTTTTGTCACGGAGATCTTTGCTCAAAGACACACGTTGCAGATTTTGGATGGATTTTGAGATTAGATGCGCACGTGTGAGTCAGGTGTGACCAATTCTAAGTCTGTTTAATACAACTTGGTATTGACGATCTAAATTTCTTGTTAAAAAATTCATCGTTGATTCCCAGTGCATATGAGATTATAGAGCTTTTCTATACGTTGTTTCAGCTGAATTGGAGATGTTTCTTGAAAAACTTTGACTCTGGCTGACTCTGAGGGACTTCTTCAAGCTTCTCTTGTTAAAAATAAGGTAAATGCATTCTTTGCTGCCTTGTCCATCAGTTCGTTATCAGGGATGTCCAATACGTAGTGGGATTCATGAAAGACTAATTGTTTTACCTATCGAGTGATTTTCCAATCAAGTACGATGCTATCAGAACTGTATACATTTTTGATGGATGTGATAGCTATCCTTGCTATCGGTAAGAACGATGTAGTTTTCATTTGGTCCATACCAAACAATTTTGAATGCCTGTTGGACTGCTATTAAGTCTGCTGATTTATTACTAATATTGTTAGGTAATCTAAATTTGTATATTTGATCTACAAAGACGATAGCACGTCCCGATCCTGTTTTAGAATACGAGACATCAGTATATCTTGTACGGACCCTGGTAGTTGAAAGGGTAATGTCTTGAATGATTCAGCGTTTCCAGCATTCTTTTAATTTTAATGAATTCGATGCATTAATATTTCGTTGCGGATGGATTCTTTTCCAGAATTATTAAACACTATTGAAAGAGGAGAGGTATGGTTGTAACTACGTAGAAACATACGTATGTAATTTGTCGGAGGACTTTCGCGGAGGACCACTTCCTTGCAGGTTATATTCTTCTAATCTGAATCTCCAATTTTATAGAACCGTTTGCTATATCATACAGCACCAATTGCTATGTTCTTTGCCTATTCGATAATCAAAATTACATAATTCACCGGAAAATCTAGTTCGTAAGAAAGAAGAAGAAAGCGAGGAAAGTATAGTACGTTGCAGTGCGCAGAAAAGGGGAACTGATTAACGTGCCACAATTCAAAAAGTTCTCCCTAAGAGGCCCGTAGGATCGTTGGCACGAAATCACGGCATAGCGTGCAAAACTTCACGAAGAGTCCTACTCTGATTGGCTTTACGCCAGGCTTATACCCCTCGGGGATCTCCGAGCGTAAAGAATGTTTTTGGAATATTACATCAGAAATTTATACGCACAGCGTATAGAGTATAGCGCATTACGTATACGCATAACGTATAACGCGTAGACTTGGCCCTTTTCACCTTTCCGCCGATCAAAAGTCGTTCAACGATTGTTTAATGATAATGGTGTTAGCCGAGTCTTTTTCCATTGTATGATTTCCGTAATACACAAACTTACGAAAGTATTCGAACACTTCCATAGGCACCTTTTACGAAGATATTATGTTTGTTATACGAAAGATTTTGAAATTTTATCAGTTACGAGTAGACTGAGGATTTTTACGTAAATTCATATTTTTCATTTATATATTAAGCGTACAAGTAACGAAACGACATACCGTGATTGAAACCAATTCTTTAATATTAGGTTGTCCCAAAAGTTTCTTTCGTTCTATAAGGAAATGATAGATATTTTTTGTTTTATGTTATTTTATTGAATTATGTATTTTGTAGTAATAGAATAAAATACATTACGCATAATTCAATAAAATAACATCAAGTATTCTAGATGTATAATAAATTTTTAAAGAACCAAGAAAGTCAGCATTTCGTTGTAATAACCCTTTGATGAAATGTGGCGTGTTTGCAGTACTAATTATTTGATAATCATGTACTTCACGAGCTATTAGCGTCTCTCCAGTCCTTTGATTCGTACGATTAATATTCTGACGTCTCTGTATTAGTCTTTGAGCAAACAACGTTCATGCCTTCCAGTGAAATATCATGAATTAATTTACAACAGACCCACCGTTAACAATATTGGACAGTCAACCATATTATATTTTCTATTACACATCGTTAGTCCCATCTTTGTAAACACATTTGTTATTTTATAAATTTTACTTTGAATAAAAATATGCAGGGTTCCGTGTAAGTAAATTAACATGACTAAGATTTTTATCACAACTTGGTGTACAAAAAAATTATTTTTATCGCGTGAAAGTAATTTTTGAGTCAAATTTCATTATTTCTATATAAATCGGATAAAATTTATATGCTTATTTACATTTTCAAGCATAAGTTAATACGAAGGATTGGAGTGATGAAAACATATTTCCTATTTTTGAGAAAAACATTTTACACAGGTACGGCAGAAATACAATAATATTAATTTTCTGAATATCGGGGGATATTAATACAACATTTATTTATTAAAATTTAACATTCATTCGATAATAATATTAATTTCCTTAAATCCATTATAATATCCAAACTAAATTGAACAATAACGAAATCGAGCTTTTGATCGGTAATAAAATAAACGTAACGAATGTGAGCAAGCAGAAGAATTGTTATTTCATTTAAAATAATCGAATCAAACCAATTTCTCGTTTGAAAATACATTTGAACTGATTTTATATAAAAGAACAACGTCGTGAAACAATTTTCTACAGATTCGATCGTGACGTAAGGACTGGTTCGTAACCGAAAAATTGCAGACTTTAAATAGACTTAAGGGGAAAAAGTGGATAAGACAGATAGCAGGGAAGGAAAATTGGGAAAAGCCCGGAAACTGCTCATACTAGTGCGAGCATGGACGTTACACGTGCATTTCTGAGGTAGTTGCAAGGGCCAAGGGAGAAACCTTGAAAATAGTGAAACAGCAGACTGGAGACTGAAAATTCCTAGAGAAGTTCGCCGAGAGAAAGTTAAAGAAAATCACGGATCGGGAAAATCCGAAAAAGGACTAGAGAAAGTAACCAGACTCGCGCGATATCGTGAGAAACGTAGAGAAAAATAGAAAAGAAAGTTTACCGAAAGATACAGAAATATAAGGAACAAAAGCTTGGCAATGGTACCAGAACTGTTACAATTCTAACTTAATGATCAAAAAATTACGCAGCCCATAAAGAACAATAAGAGAATAATTCAATGGAAAATTCGATAGAAAAGAATGTAACTATAATGTCGTTCTCGAGTCAAAATTATGTTTCTAACTCTTTTTAAATATGTTTCTTTCGCGTTATCATCGCGCGTGTGCTCTTATGATAAACTATCTAACACAAATAATCAAACTATCGATTCCGTTTAATGAACAAGAAATGTAATTTTCTTTGTAATAACATTTCTGTATAATATGATTTTATTTTTACAAAATTGTATGTCATTTCCACGTTTCAGCTCGGTTCGTAATTTCTGCAATGTTCATGCTACTTGGAATGGAACAAAGACTGCTTGCCGATAACACCGAGAATCTCAAGAAATATCAAGAGGACGCTGCTTCAAGAAGTAAGTAAAAATCGGCTGAAGCTTGAAAATATCTATTTCTGACTGAATCGGGAAGAAAGCTAACTATGTTGAAAGAAAGTAACATGAAATGCCCGGAATTGACTAATTACGAAGGTTTCATTTCTCAATAAGATAATGCTGAGTTTTATAAATTTACGAGAAGTATGCAAAAAAAGAATGAATTTTAACGGGAATGTTCAATTCCATTAACAAAATGTAACATACACAACTGTAATTCCGATCCCAATGAAAAAATTTACCATTTGTAAAGTGATACACTTAAAATATACAGAAATATAACAACAAGATTATTACGATTTTATGTTATAACACCAACCAATACGAAATAAATCCCGCGTACAAGAACTGCCGAATGAATAACATAAAATACCTTTCACTTTGCAATTGTAACTTTCAATTTTGATTTCGCGATATGTATTATACAATAGATGAATTTGCCTGAGTAACTACACAGAGACAGGCAAAAGACACTTCGACTTTTATCGTCTCTCACCGTATCGAAGATTCGTCGAAATGAAAGAACGTCGCACACTTCAGTCACTTTCATACCAATGTGTTTCCATTAGATCGTTCTTGAACGAACGTCGAAGAAACGCGAATGTCGATGATACACGGCTCGATGGAAGCAAATGAAAACGAGGAAGACGCAGGATTTACTATGGTTTCGTTGTTCGTTCTCGAAGCAGAAAATGGTGGCGCACTAAAAACTAGCGCGAACCGAATGGCTCGTATCAGGGACGTGCTCGTAAAAGATGTCTGCCAGTGCTACTTTAGCGACGTAATACGTGTTTTCCATTAAAAGGCTGCGAGTATGTGTGCAGAAGCGTGCGAGACGAGCAAGTTCATCCACTCGATTTAGTTCTGTGTCGGTTGATACGCTGCCGCGTCGCCTCTTTAAAAAGCGATGCGCTGTGTAAAGCGAAATTTGACCGATTACAGCAATTATATGTTCTACGCACTCTGCCCTGCCATCGTTTAGTCGTTTTTAATCCGATTACCGAGCGAGGCAAAGGGCCCTGAAATCGTATCAATCGCCACGAGACCAATCGTTCCGAGAACTGATACGCAACCAAAAGTTTCATAACCGTCCCCGAGAAAGTAAAGAAACCGAGCAAAAGGAATCGGAAGCTCGGATGACTTAAGATATTAATTTCTTCGATCGAAGACATCATTTCCGTGACGACGAGTTCTCCTAACCATGTCTCTTTCTTGAAAAGAAATGTCGTTTCGGCAGGAGAGTAACAAGAGATGGGAATATTATCGAAATACGAGAAGGAAAGCTGAACGGTGTATTATAGTGAGTTATCGTAAACGTTTGCACTTCTACCTTTTAATTATTTACGTGTAGTGCAGTTTCTCGTAATTCCTTTTGCTTTGCTTCATTCGCATTGCTAGAAAATTTCATTTATGGTTGTGTATGTGTGTGTGTGTATTTCTCTATAAATTATATCCAGTATATTACTGTTTGTAGGTAAGGAACAATATAGCAATAGCGAATAAAATAAGTTTTCAACATCATAAAGTTTCTTTCTCTTATAATGCTACATAAAATTGCAATATGAACGTTCTCTGCATAATTATGGCTGTGATATGTAGTGGTTTGCACCTTCAAGTACTTCATCAATGAAAGTTTGCAATCAAAGTTTAAAAACACGGTCGAGCACGAATGTTACTACCGACTCTGGCCGCTGTTTTTACCTCTTAACTACACACCATTCGTTTCTGAAACGAGTCCGTATGTTTATTGTATTATCCAAATTTAGTGGAGCATTTCAGAAGCACCAGCAACTGGATGTTATTAAATCTAGGAATTTTAATAAACAACTATATGTATATCGGACAAAATAATGTAATAGTTACATTAGATCAATTTATATAATATAGCGATTTAATAAATAAAATTACCAATTACGCGTGGAATTTGTAATACGGCAAACAAAGAAAGCCAAATAGAATAAAATTGTCTTGTTTAATCGAACATTTTAGAATTGATAAGAAAAAAATAAGGATTAAATTAGTAAACCGTTTTCCGCTGATGTAAACTGGTAATGTTATTAATTTAATGATTATATTATGTTATGGTATTAACGCGATTTATAGATACAGGATCGCCATTAGTTTCCGCTTGTCAAATAGTATTGCTACAAATTACATATCGAATTGCGTCATACCGTTAACCCATTTTGTATCCGCATTTCCAAAATATATTGTTCCAAAATTGCGTATGGAAAATCAGTGTGGCATACTATGTGCATTTTCGAAGGAATATTAAATAACGTTAAAAACGATATGAATTTAAAGAAAAATGAAAGCATAAAATAGTGTTAGCTTGACGCGTAAAGTTAAATTTGATATTCAATTAACTATTTCAATTAATTTGCCTGAGAAATAAAACGTTCGATGAAAAAATAACGTGAATTTCACTCAGGATCTATAAAATTTCAACATACGAATTCAACTTTTCTTATTTATTCATTGCAGGAAAACTTTCTGATATTTCGAATTTTATAATTCTGAGGCTCTACGTTAACTGAATTTTGTTGAAAACGGAAGAGCTTCGTTTATAATAATGCTTACTACGTCGTAAACATTTTGATAACTGTTTTTGTCGCAATAAAATGTGTCAAGCTTAACTTTTTTTGGAATCGCTAATAACAACAACAACTAAAATAATCTTCGTAACTATGTCAATTTATATTTAGGTATATCTAAAATTATAAACAGAAATTTCATTTATTTTACGTCTGTGTAAACTATAACAATAGATTATAATAAACATATCTAGTCTTTAGATATAATCGTCATAATCTTTCTAATAAAATATTTCATTAAAAAGTGGAATTCCCATTAAATAAAATTGTAGGATCGATCGTGCAGCATATATATAGCGAATATTTTATTTACAGGGTAAAATACGTTTTCTACGGTGTTGGCTGCGAATTACCGGCTTCCTTCTCGTAGTCAGGAAGCACTGACATCCCTTGTTTCACCGTCACGCATCCCTCCCTCACTTTTGTTCCCAGGTTGCTATCGAGCTCGTAAAGGCGCGCCATAACCGTTTCGAAACAAATCCGATATTGAACACGATCGATCGTCCAGAAAATTTTTAAACAACGTTCCTCGTTAATTCTAGTTCGGCGTAATTACTTGAACCTTTATGGAGATATTAAACAACATGATTGCACCACTCTATTACGATACTATTTTCGATGACATGGAAATTGAATGATATAAATTATACAAATATAGTGTAGTATATTACAGGTGTATAAATCGTAAGAACGATTACAGATCATTTGTGGCGAAAAATTCGGCTACGAAAAAATTAAATTTGTCCTGTTTTTTTTTTTTTTTTTAACGTGTACAAAGGAATGCCTTGATTTCATGCCTTTGATGGAACGAGAATACGTAGTCGGATTAATCAACTTGATTGTTAGAGTGTACATGACGTTCATTGCGTACTTTTTACTCGAATGACGATGCATCAACTCGTGCAGTTTCACGATACATCCTGATCACAGGCTCGTAAAAGTTGCTAAATCATAAAACTTGTTAAATCCACTAAAAGGATCATTTGTGGCGGGCAAGGGAAAAGTGTCGCTTTCGAGGGCGATTGTAGATTTTTGTTTCGACAACGTTTTTACGAGCTCGTAAAAAGCTTCGAAATCGTAGATCATCTCATTCGGACAACGATAAATTCGATACGAAAGGTAAGATTTGCTCTTCGCTTTTTTTTTTTTTTTTTTTTTTTTTTTTTTTTTTTTGCCGTGAATGGATTCTCTTTATTTTATTCGGGTTTCTGACGAGAGTGGAATAAAGATTAAAACACTTTGTTTCGAAATATTAACGACATATTTCCTGTAGACGTAAAACTTTGCGAAAGTCAAAAGAGTTTTACATAAGTAGCTACATCGATCCAAAGAATTATAAATAATTTACTGAACTCACAGATTTTATTTATAGAATGCAGCGGCGGTTGTTGGTTATGTTCCCCTTGGAACCATGCAACTTTCCTTCAATCCATGTTTCTCTTCAAACAATAACATTCATTTATCATGATTTATTCATAAGTTCAAGTGATAACTGTAACTTTGATGTGCTCTCTGAGGCATTTCCGATTTAATAGCTCTTGTTGTTCTTGAAAAAATGTTTAGGATTGTAGAAACCACGAAAGAACACGCACAATTCTCTATATCAACTATGTGCTAAAATCTTTCGTAAAATATTACAAGTAGTTTTGCTCGTTTAAACAAGAACATAAGAATGAAATACAAAAATCCAACGATCGGACCAGGGTTTACCTGAAACTTTCATCAAATAAGAGAAACGTACGATGAACCAACAGTTAGCGTGTGGCATCAGCTAAGTCACATTACGCAAATTTTTGCTCACTTTTGTCCACAATGAGACAAATGAGGCACAATATGGACGATATTCGTAAATCGGAAGATAAAAACGTGGCATTGTTTCATCGGATCGGCAGATGGACAACGGCCGATCCACAGTGGCTTAACCGAAACGAGGCCCACGCTTTTCAGCGGCGGCGTCGCAATTGTATCTGCTGCGATGCGACAATAGAGATTTAGGAATGCGAGCTCAGCTAAACAATGGAGCTTTATGAGAACCTAAATCCGCCGCAATGGACGCCGATAGTTCTCGCAGCGTGCGTGTGACGATCGATATTTTAAGGTGGCGCGGCGCCGACCTTGCGCCGCAAACTGTCTTTCGCTTTTATAGTTTCGAAGCTAGAGACGGTCGGCCGCTTTATAGCAATAAATTCGTGACTCGGTCAAAGGGTTGTAAAAATGACGAAGTGTCTGCTTGATCAGTGTGATCAATGAGTTCCTTGTACGGTTAAAGTATCGATGTCAGTCGTAAAAGTTGTTTCAGGAAGTAAAGGAGGTGGGACATTACGAAATAATTACTGTTTAGAAGAAATAAAAAGATAAATATATACATATGTATAATTAATTGTACAGCTAGGTATTGTATTATTATTCTTAAGTATCGATAATAATATATCATGTTAGAAGATTGTTTAAGGCATAACAGACAGTTTTAACCGTTGACATGTCTGTTGAATTTATAAAATAAATAATCCCATACTTTTTCCTTTAATATAATTAATATACTATCTAAAACTTAAAGCTGTTACAAGTTAATGTTTTCCAACTTAACAAGGTAAAAAGAATGTTAATTCTAAATGTTCATTACTATAATAGAGTTTTCCACAACAAAAACCGAGTACCATCTGCCAACAGGCTTTGTTTAGGAATTTCATTATAATCTTAATACGCATTTAATTATATTTTATTTTCCAAGAAATTCATTGTATACTTTTACATACTACTCGTGTATACTACATATTTTTTACTGTTAAACTAAAAATAAAAATAATAAATAAGTTAAATTAAGAAGTAACGTTATTAAAAGCGTAGATTAAGAGAAAATTTAAGATTTCTTATCTTTGCTTTATAATTACTGCTAACGTGCAGATGTTATCGATAGAATTGATGTTTCATTGTAATTAAACTATTAATTAAAACACTTTACTCAATTCTCATGATATCTGATATATTAACCGCAATGTATTATTATATAAAGTAAAATTAGAGACTTGACTCTAAGAAGTTAATTTTATCGCGTAATATTACCTTCAGTATCAAATAATTATGTAAAATATATGCTGCAGGTCACGATATTGCAGAACTTTACGATACTGTTGAGATAAAGAATCTTTGAGAATGTAGACATATTAAACAAGTACAATGCATGTAGTCTCACTGAAATATTATTATATTTCATTAGCTTATTACGAGAAGAATTGTATTCATGTACAATTTAG
Organism: Bombus campestris; assembly: GCA_905333015.3. Classification (NCBI taxonomy): domain Eukaryota; kingdom Metazoa; phylum Arthropoda; class Insecta; order Hymenoptera; family Apidae; genus Bombus; species Bombus campestris. The sequence goes on from HG995135.1 coordinate 11,938,136, forward strand.
ACTAGCTAGTAGTTATTTCGTTAACTTATTACAAAAAGAATTTTATTCGCATACAATTTAGTAACCTGTCAAAGTTCGGCTGACAACTTTTGGCAGTTACTATACATTCCTGTGCGACAGGAGTTTGAGCGCCCAATAGAACCATAAAGTGAGGTGTAATTTCCGTTATAATTCATAATTGGTATAATAACTCAGGGAGTAGTTCATCAGAAGTTTTCGTTGTCAGTTCATCGATACGTTAAACACTTCAGAAGTAATCAAAGCTTCAGTATTATTAATTTGAATCAGCTAAGCTTAGAACCAATCAACCTCGCCGTAGTTTATCGGCATTTCAGACAATCAGCCTTTCATTAAGTTTGTAAGCAATTAACAATCTACAATTTAGCAATGACTATTATAATTTCTTGTTTATTTAAATATTTGTTTATGTAATAAGTATACCTAGTATGTTTCAAATAATAATTATGTTATAAGTTTTAAGTTATTATTATAAAGTTAAATTAGTAAAAAAGTTAAAATTATTGTTATAAGTATTAAGTAATTATGTTATGTTTAAATTGTGTGTAGAAGAATATTTGATAAGAAAACAACTTGTCAAAAACTGGATAAATAAATAATTTTCCTTTTATAATTTTCAAATCACCGTACTTTCTAACTTGAAAGTGCAATTTATTCATACAATGCACATTTATTTCAATTTGTTTGTTTTCTCCTATATGAGCTTTTCGCAGCCGGTGGTCTGCTAAGTCAAAAACGAAATATGACGTTAAAAAATGTAAAACGAAGTGGAAATAAAACACACTGTGACTCGTAATAGTAATGAGTAATCAAACATCTTAAAGAACGAAGTGTTTCAAAGAGTTTAATCGCGAAAACGCGAACATTAATTACTTATTGTCAAGTCGTAAAAAATGAGGAATAACGTTTAAATACCTATTAAAAACTCAACACACTCGTAGTAGGATCCTTGGTAAACACTTTGCAAAAGTGAGAAAAGGAACATGGGAAAGCTTTTAAGAAATCGGAAAGGAGCTAAGTGCAACTACAGCAAAAAGATTTTGGTAAAAAACGTGGCAAAGGTGAAATAGAAAAATTTTGTGATGACTTTAACAACTAAACGCTAGCATCATTGCAAATCTTTTTTTTTATCGTTCATTCGTTTTATCGTTACAATATTTAGGAGGAATGCAATTTTCGTACATTGCCACTAATAAATATGTAGATACTTTAGTCAATTTGTGTTACTAAAATATACATCTTTTTAATATCAAACTAACGAACAGAAGTAATATTTACCAGGTTACGAACTTGTTAATACAAAGTGGAAAATTAATAGAGAAAAATATTCAACGTGACGTATTACAGCGACAAACCAAATATTACAGGAAAAATAGCTGATTGCATTGATAAAATTAATACACACCTAATTATCGGAAGTGTATCACAGATCATCAGCATTATTCAATCTGGGTATCATTATTAATTATTGAATCGATTCAGTGATTACAAAAGTATTCAATTACTCGGCAAATGGATTTGATCGGATGTTTTTTATGTTGGAAAAAAACCAGAATACATTTTTCACTGAATTTTAAATCCGTATGACGTAGAGTTCAAATGGAATAAAAATCTTTCGCTTTCATCGAAGATATAATTTATAGGTGTAATATAAGAACGCAATGAAGCAACCGGTTACCTTATGTATTTTGGGCTTCTAAATTTTCATGAAAACATAAAATAGTATGCATAAAGAAATATCTCGTATGTACGTCGGTATATTAGGATAGGAAATTAAAGCCCAACCCAAATTACCTGTCGGATCCCGAGTGAAAGCGGGCCCATTCAATGCTATGCGCCGAACGTGCGGTCAAGAAATTAAAAATGAGAAAATATTCCAAATATTTCAAACAGCGCGATAGATGCTCTTTTTCATCAACTACAAATTGAAAATTGAACGATTCTAGCATATCTGTTTTTCCGAAACTCGTCGTATACGCATATGTCACAAGAGAAAGTAATTCTTTAAAACAAGATTCAAAGAATCGACGTTATTAAGATAGAAATTTTAATTATTTTGGAGTTATTAAGTATTCACATATAAATTAACAAGTCTGAAATCTCTATAATTTCGTAAGCTGAACATTATAAATTACGACACATTTTCATTACTTTTTCTTGAAGTGGTCATCACTTCTAAGGAAACTCTACGTCTGGTCTTTAGTTTTCTCAAGCGCTGAGGCCATCGACAGCGTATAGACAAAAGACTGGATCGAAGGCAAACCATCAACAGTAAACAGGCGACGATGGCTTCAGGGTTTTTCAGTCATAGGGTAACACTGCTAGTGTCACATCGGAGACACAAGAAATCGTGAAATTAACAGATCGCCGGTAATCTCCTCGCGTCGCAGTTCGAACGAAATAATTCTTTCACGAATAGGGTGAAGAAAATTGAACTTCGTATACGATAATGGAATTTTATTATGTAAATCCAACAGAGTGACGGTTCAAAGTATTACAACAGAATGATCTCAAGCGCTGGTTTAGGAGGGTTTTTATATTGGAATTTAGTCCCTTTGGAGGGGTTTTATCGTCGGGTGTGTGCCAGGGGTGCCTTTTCGTTAGCTTATTTTCGTTATTTCGATAGCTGTGGTATGCGGGATGTTTAGTCTATGCTTTGGTGTTTAGTTTACTGTGCGAGTCGCCCTTTTTGAGCGGGTGGTTTTCTTGAGTGTGTGACACTAGCGTGCGGATCTGAATCAGCACATATTACATTCCCACTTGTATTTACACTTTAGTTTTTAAAATATATATTTTCCACCTTACAATTTATCCACGCGTTCCTTTGTATTCACATACTTCTAATAACCTCAACACTTTTGGAGACGACATCCACAATGTACAAAGTACAAACTATGAAAATTTTTGTTAGCTGGTTCGTACAACAGACGACGCGCACGTTTAACATACACCGTTAAGTAACTCAATTGTAATTCTGTTATAATAAACCTAAGTAATTATTTTCAACACGCAACTTCTCGCCGCGCCCCGACTTTCCACTTAGTCACGCGAAGCTAGCGTAATAAAAAATGCCATACCTCTGCACAAGTACTTACCATATAACAAAGGCATATCAATATTTTATATTTCAAGTAACTATCACACGGTTATTTTTTTAAAACCGAAAATTCTACGTGGTTTCGATTTGATTCGATTCGATAACGCTTCGATTGGATAATGTACGATCGCGGGAATCTCCACCACAAATATTCGTCTATGATGAAACTTTCTACACTAATCACTAGAACCGATGCGCACTAGCAAATATAGATAACGAAGTTGCCGTGCGCATAATCGTACAGCTCGCTTTGCTCTATCGTACTCTACGTGCACAAGTTGCGTACATTCCCTTCCGTTGTCTGTGTATAATTGTGTTACACGCGTGTATATGTTTTCGCGGACGGATTTCTAGTGCGCACGAGAATCTCCTGAATCGTTGCTGTAACTCGACAGCCCGCGAAATTCTGCACTTGAATGGTTTTTTTTTTATTTATTTATAAAATCTACAATCAATTCTCGTATTGAGAATTTTTAGTAATTTTTTCTGGCGTGGCGCTATGACATGGCTAAATTATTTGTTATAAGTTAACTTATTATAAATACGTATAATTTAGAATAAAAACTAATTGAATCTGGAGCTTAGGTCTGACGGGTAGTGTCCCTTCAGCCTGCGGATTTGGTCCGATGTATCGAGTAATCCAGTAATTAAGGGGTTTCGATGTTTGTTGACTCTTTTATTGTATCTGGTGCTATATTTAGCTATTTCCTCTTTGGCTGTACGTATCTTGAGGTCGCGATGTATTACTTCGTTGGTGACATGCCAGGGTGCATTCAATATGGATCTTAGGCTTTTCGATTGGAAGCGTTGAAGTATTTCGATGTTGGAGTTGCCTGCTGTTCCCCATAGTTGGATTCCATAGGTCCAGACAGGTTTTATTACGGTCTTATAAAGGGTAATTTTGTTCTGTGTGCTTAGGTTGGAGCGTCGGCCAGTGAGCCAATAAAGTTTTTTAAGTTTGTCCTTGAGTTGTTTCGTTTTGTCTGTGATGTGATTTTTCCAAGTTAGTCTCCTGTCCAGTGTCATGCCCAGGTATCTGACTGTGTCTTTGCTAGGAATTGTTGTGTTGTTGATGGTGACCTGGGGGCAGGTTTGTTTTCGGAGCGTGAAGGTTACATGTGTTGATTTTTTTTCGTTAATTTTGAATCCCCATTTATGAAACCACTGTTCCAAAGAGTCGAGACATAGCTGGAGAGTAGATGAAGCAATTGTCGGGTCAGCGTTGGAAGCTAATAGATTCTGCACTTGAATGGTACACGGACATTATCGATAAATCTCGAGCCATCCATCGCTATTAAACCGAACGGCACTTGTATACACGTCCAAAGAGTTCACTGGCTTGCGCGACGCGTCCCAACAGTATGTGGCAACAAACGTGGTTTCATTCTCCCTTCTGAATTTTTTACGTTCCTAAAGTAAATAATTAATATCAATTCCTAGGGGAAATATCAACATTACAGTCGCGAAGAATATCTGTTTTCGCGTGTTTTATGATACGAGATATCAATGTGATTATAGATTTCTTAAACGTAATAGCTATTTTTATTCTCCCTGGCGAATTGTTTACGTTGCTGGAGTAGAAAGTAAATATTAATTTCAAGAAGAAATGTCGGTATTATAGTCGTGAAAAACATCTGCTTTCCTCTGCATTTTACTCCAACTTATTTATTACATATCAAAGTAACTGTAAAATCAGGCACAAACCCGAAGGGAAACAACAAGACAGAATTAGAGCAGAGAAATGAAACGTTGTTCTTTGAGTGGTACTTTTCAGGGCCGTTGATTAGGGCTACTTAGGTTGTTTAAGCAAGGACTCCTGTAATTTGACTTGAATAAGCTCAATGTTATACTTTTAAAGATGACATTTGCTTGTACGTTTCCGACGAATTACATGAACTTAACAAGCTTCTAAATCTGCAGTTGTTACACGTGTTTGATACACAATGCTGCTCACAAGTGTAATACAAATGGCCACATTGTTCGATTTGTATGAAGAATATGCGTATTGACAGCAAATTAATGATTACGCGAAAGACTTAATATTTTGTGAGATGAACACAGATATAATGTATCATATAAAATAGAAATGATGAATATTACAATTATATTTACAATTAAAAATAATGAATGAAAATGAAGTAAATGGTTAAGTACACTTGTATATCTAATTAGATTTAGCTAATAAAACACATTTTACACAAAAGCTAGTACTTGTAAAAAAAACTAGTAACAGTATAGTTTTTTATACTAATGTGACCAATAAAAACCAATCACGAACCAAAAATAGTTCTTCGTTATTTGCAGAGCGTGAACTAGCGAAATCGAAAAAAAAAGATTCAAACTTTTCTGATTATCAAAGTTTCCACATTAATTAACGAAGCTATAAGTAATACAGACTCGTCCGTTGCCATGACTACGAATAATGAAGATAATTTTGGTACTTTCGAATTAATTGATGCAAAAAATAAAGTTTACGTTACACAAGCATGCAACAGAATTAATTAAATTTTTAATAAACTTATCTATCATGCGTGTAATCCGGTATTTAGAATCTCTTCCGCCTCTTACACATCGTCCAAATTTCCAAACAACGTAATCTCTTAAGCATTTTCAAACTCGTCCGTAAACAATCTTTCAGATGTTTACGTTTCGTATAATTCACTACCGAATTTCTTGGTTTCAATACGCCACCATCCTAACGAAACGATTACCGTGGCGTACCACGAAAAAGTAATCCCAAGAGACCAACGAGCGACATGAAACTGAGCCGAAAGAATAACTTCGAGTTCCTCGGAGAATCTTTCAGAATCAATTGACGAAAATATTCAGGTAATTTCGTGCTCGATCTTGTTACGTCCACGGGGGACGAGACGATCCGTAGTCCGGCGGTCTTTCAAGCTTCTACTCTCTTGCAGGCCAGTTCCTCCGCTGGGAATATGATCTAACAATGGAGAGTGGCCATCTCGACCAATAATTCAGCGAGCGTCGTAGACAGTGCACGAGAAACGCGAGTGGTGTTTCTCATCGTCGTTGTCGTCTCTCTGGCACCGTGGAGAATTTGCTCCGTGAACATTTTCCTATCTGGTTTCTAGGCAAAAAGGGAACACAATGAGGCATGGAGGTACCACGTCTGTGTAAAGGACTTCGTTACAATGGCACCGGATAATGAGCAACCGAGGACACAGGTCGCTGCTTGAAGCAGAGCGGCCTGATTTTTGACGCGCGGATGAGAGATAAAAAGGTTTCGCAGGATCGTCCTCGTAAGGTCATGCATGTATGGATGCGATACGTAGCGAGTTTCGACGTTCCTTTTCTGTCATGGTGCGTTCAGACCAAGCGAGCTTCTTAAATTTTTAAGTGGTTTGTTTAGAATGTTCGCTCTCTCCCCGCTTTAGTAACATTTAGTGAAATGAAAGCGTGATGAAACATTTGGAGACTGCAATGTACACGCTCATAAAAATTTATATACATATCTGATTACATTAACGTACATTGTGACTTTCTCACGCCATAACGCCATAATACTTTACTGCCATTCTGTACGTAGGGTAACCCAGTTTTTCTCCGCGAGACTTTAGCTGCGCATTCTATAAGATAAAATAAGAAAGAGATGTTATGTAAACATAGGCTCTTGAGTGCTTTATTAAAAAGTTATAACAAATATACACGCGACAACCGACTGCTTTCTTCTTTCATACTAGGAATAGACTGCTAGTTTGCATTATAATTCCATTTCAAAATGTTGTCAGTTATTACGAATCCTCCTACGGAAAGTAGAATTTATTACATCGCTAATTTCTTGTTCATTTGCAGAAAATACGTTAAATACGTTGCTTTTGCATTAATTCCTAATTCCTAGTAGTTCGCGTTTGATAAACTTTTTCTTCCTCACAGTTTTCCACAAGTAAAAATCTATTGACGTGATATCTGATAATCTTGGCGACCGATCTTCTTTTGAAGGTCAATTAGTTAACCATTGTCATAGTGGCTGACCAAATCAATGGCTTTGGCAAGTAAACAGTAGAATATGTACAAACATATCAAATAGATATCGGCAATGTGTTCTTACCAGTGATGATGGTAGGATTGTACCACTCCGTCATCAATTCGTATTTGTCTTATAAAAGGGCACTCAAGATTCTACATCTGTATAAAATTTTCTTTTTAATCTTATTTATGGAATATGTGCTGGCCAAGTTCTGCAAAAATAACTGGGACCTCAGATCAGCATAAGGCCTTCGATCCTTAATAGACGCCGCAGTTTAGTTCAGTTCAATCAAAATCATTTAGGGTGCGTTACTTTTCAATTATCCGTACAAGTTCCTTCGTCACATTTTTGTATCGCTTCCTTTCATCATCCATACAATTTCCTCGTCACGCGTATTGAGTTTGTCAGAATGTCAATTCAACAGAATACTACGCATCTATCGTGAACATAGCCTAACGCAGAACGTACATCGCTCACCGAAATCAGGCATCCACTTAATTCGATCATCGCTTTTTCCTTAAATCCTAAGCCAGCTTGGATAATGAATTCCGGAGGCGAGTGTTGAGCCTCGGCGAGAGCAAGAACTGAATATCCGGATGATCCGCGATGAACCTCTCGAGAGACGACAAGTATTATGGATAGCGATTAGGATTCTGTCACTTCTATAGATTGTTGCAATAACTCTGCTGCAGCCTTTCTTTCAAACAGACGGCGACCTATTTGAATTTATCCATAGAGAGAATTGCATTGAAATCGTATGAAATTATACGACTAATAATTAGTGGTAAATGTATCAACACGTGTGATTGACACGCATAGGAGGATTTGGCCTTTTAACAAGATTGTTTTAATACATAAATTGATTTTGTCGGGTATAATAGGATGAAATTTGTTTGATCGAATGTTGACAGATATTAGACCGTTTCGGATGAAATAGTCGAATTTTCGAAACAATTTTCAATATGATTGTAATTTTATTAGATATGATATTAATTAAGTCAAATACGGTTTGGTTATAGTAGAACAGAAGTAGAATTGATCACAATTGATCTCTAATTTAGAGCTCCATTATGAATCTTACTCTTTACCACAGAAAGGCGATAAAACCTGACGTATAGTCTCCGTTCGTCGTTAAAAGGACAGGGACCGGAAACGAAGTGAGCTCGATGCAACAATTTGTTGAAATCTCGGGAAATCCCAATTCGTACAGTCGACTGGCCAAGTCCTTGACAAACACCGCTAAGAGACTATCTCGGTGACAGGAGATTTGTACGTTCACGCTACGAGGTCGAAATCACAAGTTTTCATCGGACAAATACTATCTTCGAATGAGTGATTAAACTAATCCGCTTTCTTACCTTCAACCTAGTTGGCATTGTCTGCTTAAAACGGGATACAATTTTGTTTCATCGAATTTCATACAGATTTAAATAGTTAATCAATTTACAAGATTGCTATTATCCTCGCTTTATTATTTTGTCCTTATATATGTATATAAGGACATGACCAAAAAGTTAACCTTGTAGTTTTAGTTGAAGGTTGCAAGAAACAGCAATAGAAATCTACTTATAGCTCTTTTGTTTCTAGACCTCGTAATCCAAAACATAATTTATATTCAAGGGCACAATAATAACTCTCTTCGTAACTGCGGTCTCCAGGTGACGGATGTACAAAATAAAAATGTGTAGACTTTTTCTTGAAGTAATTACTTCAACACTTCTCTACGTACTTCTATTGCTTTCCTTGCTAACGATTAGCAACATATTTAATTTCATATTATAAAAAAGACCTTTAACCAATCGTTATTCAAGAACTATTTATTATGTTAATGAAGATTTAACTTTCATACTGTATTAAACATCACGCATGGGTTACGACATTTGTGGTCGATGAAATTTACGACCCATTTTCTCAATAACTACGTGACAAAGGATCGATGTCGCCGTATTTTATACGGAAAACATGGCACCTTTGTCGTTCTCAGATAAAACGCCGGAATCTTAGCTGGCTCGTAAAAAGGGCTCGTTGCGCGCGGTTATTCTATTTCCCCTATCGTTTTACGGCTTCTCGTAACTAGTAGCAAGTATTTGATTACATCCTCTTAGATTTGTTCCCCGGTGAAAGTTTAATAATCACTCTTGGAATTCTTTATATCGTATCGCGAAGTAATTTTTTCAAAACAATTGCACTTGATTTTATTTATGATTCAAAGAGAAATTACTTAATTGTAAACATACTCTTTAAAGGATAAAGGCGTTTATCGCGATAAAGTTATTAAAATCGTATCCTTTGAAATCGCGTGCTTGTTTTAATATGCAAGTACTAAAAGTATGTGACAAAAGAGTGTGACTAAATGTTTTTATTTACGTTAAACGTTCAGAATATTTTTTTAAAGAGAGATGGTCCTGCATATATTTATCATCCTTTAACGACTTTATATCTATCACACTTTATTATTATTCAGTTAGTTATTTTTATTAACTTATCGCTGTTCTTGCTAATATAATTTCTCTATTAATTTATTTTTCGAAGTACATACATGGTTTTGATAGTAACTTTAATTGCTTTTAAGTAATAATTTCTTCCCATGGTGTGAAATAACACTTAATGTGAAATTGAAACGCAGATAACGAACAATTTGTTATACATTTGACAGAATGCTTGCGTTTAACGATGGATTAAATTGCATTATTTCTTGTAAAACAAATTACAGCAATAAAGCGTTTTCCTTTTACATTCATAAAAGGATTAATGCGTTATATCGGCTCAATTTGTTACGTGGATAAGGTGATTTATTCTACGTCGTAAGATATTGTTCGTCCCAATCCAATTATAAATAGGCACATACATCAAACACTAGCTTGGTTAAATATTGGAAAATATCGCTATTAAGTGAATCGTTGAAATTTTGACAAAAATTGTTTAGTTCTGATACTTTTCACCTTAATATTTGACATATTTATTTTCGGATATAGTAGCAATTTAATCGCAAAAAAATGGCGAAGATGTCGATGTTATATGGCGCAGTTAACATTATTCGTAAATCTTACGAGCTACTAAATAACCAGACAACGTTTATGAAACATTTCCTAACTTATAACCAGACAAGCATTATAAGATAACGCTTTTAAAGTTGAAGGATAATATAGCTCATTTAAAATTTAACTTCATGCAACGTATAATTCTTTACTATGCTTTAAACTTTGCAAAATAACTTTGTATAAACTCTGGATGTTTATGAATGTTACTATTTTTACGAACGTGATTGAAGGGATAAAATCTAGGTATTTGTTTTGAGTCATTAAATTTTCCATAAATGCATAAACGTTTGCAATGTAATAATGAATCTTATCGAAACATTTTGAAATTTAATCGTAACGTAATAATTTAATTTCATAATCAATTTAATCATAAAGTTCACAGGTGCTTGGAAGTTATTGATCTAAAATATTAACAGGAAGCTTTATCGACGGTTTCGCAAGTAATGGTGAACGTGGTTATGTTTTAGGTAAAAAGTTGAGCGTGTCATTTCTTTCGCGGTAACGTGCCGTCATTTTGGGCCAATCCTGCAGAAGATATTCTTTAATACTTTCTTCGCACTTTTCATTCGTGCCATATGGTGTCGGGGTTACGAAATCGCGATCTCTTTCAATATCCTCGGAAAAGCAGCGCTCGAGCAGCACGTTTTAAGCGATCCTTGTAATAAATAATACTCGAGAATGCGTAGTTGAGGTATTCGGAGTGTCTCTTAAATTTCTTGGCTACATCGTTACACAAATGAATGGATATTGTTCTGCGAGTCTTCAAGAAAATTATGCGAATGTCATACTTAAGTGCTTATGACGAACTGGCACGTTACAATTAAAATTAAACCAACATCAGTGTCGGGCCAGTTTTAATCTTCATATATGTAAGTGTCTCGTAATTTACCCTTAAATAGAAATGAAACGAAACGTTTAAGGATAAAGGATTTCTAAACCAAAACTAGTTCGCGGCTTAAAAATATTTTGCCAGAAGTATTATACTTCTAAATAAAAATAATTTGTTTTATATCTTCTTCAAAGTAGCTTGCAAATAACATATACATTGTATCCTTTACAAATATATTTATTAGGTTGTCCAAAAAGTGTCTCTTTTACAACGACGCATCTTTATACAAACATGAAACCTAATCTGACGAACGTTGTGATCTTTATCTTGATAAAACAAAATGAATCATACGTAATTCGATAAAATAATGTAAAACGGAAAATGTCATGTATCTATTATTTCCTTATAAAACGAAAGAAACTTTTCGGACGACGTAATATAGATTAAACAACAGTTATATGTATATGTATACAATGTAGAAGAGTTGGAATGGTTTTGTTGGAACGTATGAAATTAATTCTCGAATAAAGTTATAGCGGTCAAGGTAAAGATTTTCCTTCTGCTTCGAAAAAAGCCGTACAAAATGCACAGGCAACACGTTCCAACAGCATTGAAATCTGGCATATTTGATTAAATTTCAATATAAGCGATTGCCTTAACACGAAGGTTTCATTGACAGCTTTGACATGTGCTCCAACATTCCACTCATCACCTATCTATAAATGTGACAAAAGCAGTTTAACTGGATTTTACCGGACCGAATGAAATTTTTGATTTAGACTAACACACGAAATTTGTTAAGCAAATAATTTCAAAAATATGTCCAAGATAGGGGCAGAAATAAATGATTAAAGCGTATATATGAATATTTTTTAAATATTACAAAGATTATTAACATTTTTATGAAGAAAGACAGTATTGATCGGTATAGAACAAACTGGTTTCATATACAATCTAGTGTTGTAATGTATATAAAAGCAATCTTACAAATAATTATCAACGATATTCGCGCATTCTTTGAATTTTACGATAAGAATAATTAATGACAAAACTTTAGAGGCGAAAGTGTTAAATACCTCGTTGTCAAGAATGTCTGTTCGTACGTAAAAGACAGACAACGAAAGCAGGATCGTCGAGCGCATTTCAGGAGCACTCGAGCATCCATCTGAGGTGGATTCCAAATGACAGACGACAGCAACGCGAAATTGTTCGCCGCGCAGGATGACTGAGTACAATTCGAAGAATATAACGAGACGCCTTTCAAGGACACATAGAATTCAACACAAGGCGCCTGAATGACTGCGGTAGATGGGGTGGTTACCAGCAAAAGAGGAACAGAAATTCAATGCTTACTGTTGAGTGATTACTAGGGCGCGTGCCATTCTCTCTCTTGTTCCCCTAACTTCTACCGCTGCTATTACAGTTGTCATTCCCCATTTCGTGGTTTTGTAACACCTCGTGACAATTACTCTTCGCCATCTTCCGATGCCACAACGACTGTCGAATTTTACATTTCTGTCTTGTGTATTCGATCGAACTACGCGAGAGGGACAAAACTCGTATCTTGCACACGTGTTCTTGTAAAAAGGGGTTGGAAAAAGAAGTTTTTCATGCTTCTTTTATTATATTAGCGAAAGTGTACTGTTTGCGACAAAACCAATTCCAATTTTCTAGAATAATTGATTTTGCAATTCACAATTAGAATCGTGTATTAATGCCGAGGGTAGACAACTATTTGTTACGTTAATGCAAATTACAAAAGAAATCTTAATCGTCTAAATAAGATTTTTATTATATATACATGTCCTATAGTTTTATTATATATAGAATCCTATAGATGAGATATGTATTATATATAGATTCCTCGAATCTCAATATTCCAAATGAAATAATAATCCCAAAGTTTTTGATAAAACTTTATACTTTATATAACATGTTTCGTACTTCCAACAGAATTAAAAAATATCACGACGAATTTCAGATAAAGTTAAAAATATCCAGATAAATTCAGAAATGTCATGATATCCACTACGTAAAAAGGTCGACGGTATCCAATAATGTTCGTTCTATTTCCAGTCGAGAACAGAGGCATCGGAGAATGCGAAACGTCGCAGGAAGTCGCAGGCGTTGTCATCGAAGCTGCTGTGATCACTAAAACCTATACATAGTCGATTTGCAATGTGTGAGATAGACGAGAGATTTTTTTTTCCACGTTCTATCGTTTATCGGACCTGGTCCGTATCCGTAAATAATGGTACTCTGTATCACCGGAAGCTCGTCTGCTGTTCTTTCTACGAGTACCAGCTGGATCGTAAAGCTGTTTACAGAAACGGCGAGTCGAGTGTAACCTTATGTTACATTTCAGCGGTCGGTTAGCAGAAGCACGGTGAGATATTGCCTGCAAGTTCTCTACCTATCTGACCATTAAAGATACTGATGTTCGCTGGATCATTATCGTTAACGAAATACGAGAATCAAGTAGGATAATGCGATGAAAGATTACGACATTTTGCGCGTAGTATAGCGCGTTTAGTCTACCATTGATCATTTTATTAAAGTATGACATGTTTTGAAATTACTAGAAATAATAAGTAGATTACGGATTTTAAAAATATTTTGAAATTTTTAAAATATGATAAAATGAAAAATTTATGAAATACCCAAAGTATAGTACCCGCTTATCGCTTACCATAACATGAACGTATTGAAGATATTAAAACGTTATTTTTCTTAGCAATAATTTCTCTACCAAACTTTATTGATTAAAGAAGGTCCTTTATAGATCTACGTATAAACTGCTTCCGTTTTTTTCTCCTTTTTTTTCGTGAAATTTTAATACATGTACTAGAACTGAAATTTGAAATTACTAGTATTATTAATTGAAAGTTTTATGCATGTTGAGATATGCGTAATTTTATATGCTAAATTAACTATGTGAGTATGTGAGTATGGGTATGTGTGTCCGCGGTGTCTCGAAAACAAAAGTATGTAAACTGTTCTGTCCTCGGTCGTGTATGGAAAGGCATCTGGTATGGAAGGTCGTGTAGACAAGAAAGTGCTGAGACACGCGCAAGATTGTATCGTTTAATATTGTTGGAATCGTTCACTAAATAAATACCTTTATTTTAACGATAAAGATCCATAATTATTAACAATGCATTAAACAATACTGAACTTATCCATCTAAAAATGATTTGAGTTCGAAATACAGATACAGAAATGCTTTGACGGGGATAATTGTTTGACATTGATTATGATATATTTGTCTGTTTCTCCTATAACTAATGGAAGTATAGCAGGCTCATCAACAGTCAAACAATGAAAGACGTTTTTTAAAAGAATAATACAAAACATATAAAATATACTTTCATGTGTCTTCGATACAAAAATTTCCCTTTCCAATTGTAAACACGATTAAATAATTATATTGAAATAAACAATTTTTGACAACTATAATGTTATATTTATGCAAAAAAACTATAAACCTCATTTTTAAATATCGAAAAAAAACTTGTTAAAAAATTTGATTATTTCTTTTGCATTTAGCAAGTAAACAGCAAATATTGTAATCAAACAAAAAACATAAGAACCAAAACGAGAAACGTTGGAAAGTATTCTACTGCTGTTTAAAAATTTTACTCTTTCGCCTTAAATAATAAATTATTTGTTTATGTCTTTACTCATCAATAGGATATTTTCTACACTGTTTATCACGTTCAAAGAGTAGGAGATTGCGTGTTCTACGAAATTTGAGTTCAGAGGAAATTCCAAAATTTCATTACGATAATTACTGGGAACAACTGATATCCATTACACGATCAAAGTGTTGTTTGCCAAAGAGATCGAACAAAGACACCGATTAATTATGAAATTCCTAGCGTTAACCTTATACTAGATAATAGTTAATATTACCACGGAGCTGTAGAAATAGATATTATTCAGAAAAATTAAATAAAATTTGTTCTATTTCGCAATTCGTTGAAATATTTATCTTTGTGAAATATTTTTATCAAGAAATATAAGAAGGCTGTTATGAGTGCTGATATACAAGACCTGGATATAATATTACTAACATTATTGCACGGTATTAAAAATCTTTTGATGGAAATCTAATTATAGCTATAGCAAAGCGAACTGTAGGATGTAATATGATCAAGCGAATCCTTGTAAAATTTAAAGTAGTTTAAACTCTGTCTATGCATTCGGTTAAAAATTCATTTTGAAAGCTTTGAGAAATTTCATTCGTGGCTTCGCGCAGTCTAGCAAATACAAATTCTTTTAGATTAACCAACACCAACAGGGGAGTCATGAATCATACTTCACCGTGAATAAATAATGCGCGTTCCAGTTTTGAACTGAATGTGATTGCATGTTTAAAAATTTACCACATCGCTTTTCCAAGTTTTTAATTCAATCCTCCATTCATCGCTAATGTAACTTCTCTTCAGTATTAATAATATTTCAGTGAATAATTACGTTTTCTATATTCTTTCGTAGCTTGCGACAATTCGAAGAACAGGCTAAATGTATTGGTATATGTGGGCGTACAGTGTAATATATAAATCATAAATCACGGTGAACCAGAAAATATATCATGATAAGCGGACAGGGTACGTTATGGGATGTATATATGTCATAAGAAGAAGGAAGCTCTCACATCGCTAAAGTGATGTGATTGAAATCGTTTTGGCAGAATGCATGGTGACCGATTGTTTGATGTGAGTTATCGTTGTCAGAAATCATCGATTCGAGTGATCGTTTCGCCACAATTTATGATCTCGCCGGGCCGTTCTAGTAGCATTTGCTATGATCAATGTCAATATACAAGAGGATCTGTATCGAGTGTCAACTTCCTCTTTAACTATATATGATCAGAACCGTTAATAACGCGTGTGTATTTAATCACTGTATTAATTATTCGTACAATGAGTTGAAATTAATCCATTCTTTAAAAATTGATTACCAATGCACTATAACTTGCTACCATTATCACGAAGATATTTCAGAATAAATAGAATAGAAGCAGCAAAAACACAATTATACAGTAGAACTCCACTTACTGGAACGAAATTTTAATTGATGTCCGATTAACTCTTGCCGATTGAATTTGCTTATCTGAACGTGAACTCCTGTTATATGAATCCCAACTAGATACACTGTTTGTTCCTTGACAAGTTCAGATAAATGAAATTCTACCGTAACAACAAGTGCAGCCGGTTACCGAACGCATTCGATTGTTCTGTATATAAGAAGAGAATTAGGTCGTTCAGAAAGAGGTAATGTTCGTAAAACGTCAACGAGCGAGTGACAAAACATACGGAATTTCATCAGCGAGCTCCAGTGCGTAGATACGGAAGGATGATTGACGAAGACCTACCGCAACCTTCACTTGGATCCGTTCAGCTAAATTCGCCTATATGCCGACACTTGTCAGGTTCAGTGGATATTTCGAGGCGTTGTTACTGATGATACGAGAATGGCGCTTGCAAACCGCAATGACAACCATGCACCAGGTTGGCTGAAATGACACCGCAGTGTCGGTGCTATGAATGCTGCTGCTGTTGTGGCTAACGAGAGCATTTAAGGTATGATTGCTTCTGGTGCTGAAAAACGCTTGTGGAGGAACCCGTGGTTTGAACTGAATGGCAGTCCTGGAACGCTTATTAACGAATTCCTTATCAAAGAATTCCTCGACTGAATCGTTGAATCGGCCAGGGATATTCAATTATGCTGGTTGAGCATTGAATATGATTAAAGATTTTGATACTTTCCTCGAAACCCGTAGTGCTATCAATCATCGAAGGAAATCGCTAAGATGTTAGCGGATGATATTCCTGTACAATGAAATATTTTCCAGAACTTTTTATGAAAAAAGGAAAGAAACAACAAGACAGTATCGTTTCTCGTGGTAAAATGAGACAGATCGGAAAGAACGTAACACGAGGGAATATTTCCTTAGTAACATTATCATTTACATAATATGTGGAGTAATATTCGTAACTGGTAGTTTGGCAAAATTAAACAGGAAACGATAGTTCTCTGAGTCACGACAAGACCGGCTATTATTCCATTTACTCGACTCACCACCTTCCGTATGAATACGCGCCAGAATTGAAAGGCGTTTCACGCGAGCACGATGAGACCTGCTGCGATAATTACAGGATAATTATTCCTTTCTTCTTGCTAAGAATTTCCATGGCTGTAATCGGTTGGTAGCTCGGTTCAATCTGTTCGAAACCTGTTCTGTTACTCCTTGTCTCTGTCCGCCTTTCCCCCCACACTGTTCTCGTTCTGGTTCGGCTTCACACTCCTGGCAGGTACCGATTTTCCTCTTATCCAGCAGACAAAATGTTCCTACGGCGAGCCTAATGGTGGCTCTGCAGCTCGTAATATCGCTGTACAATCTAACGCACTCGCTGCTGCTTGTTCTTCGCCATTGTGCTCCAAACTTTCTATCGATTTTACCTCTTTCTTAACTTCTTCATAGCCGCCTTCCTTTGTCGTGGCAATCTTTTGTCACGCGACAGCTTTGCGAGGGATTGACGGTCGTCATTTTACTTCTTATTCGTGATTGTTTACGTATAAGAGTAATGAACACGGTTGAAACTGAAGAAAGATTCTCTGATCGTTTATAGGAAATTGGGTCGCTTCCTTGAATATCTCCGTTATTTGCAGAGATATGGAAATTTTGTATTTATGAAAGTTGTACGCGTAATACGATAATATAATTTTATATATTTTAGGAATATTTTTTAACGAAATAAAGAAGAAAAGGCACAGAGTGTTCAACAAACACGGAGAATTACACGTTGCGCGACGTTAGGACACTCGGGCTTTAACATTTACAATGCATATATACAGATCTACCCAGAAACTACCTATCTGCATACTATACGTGTACATGCGTGTACACAACGCAGTTACCTCGTTTATTAAATCTTGGTAGTGAAGCATGTTATCCTATCCATTAATAAATGCGAGGGAATAAATAAAATTTATAACCATTATTGGAAATTAAATATATTAACATGTGAAATACGATAATTCCAACGAAAAAATGACAGGAATTATAATTTTTCATTAAACAAGTATGTAATTGAATTCGAGAGTACAGTTTATCCGAATAGGATGTATGTTAGCAACAGATGCCTCTTCCTATCGTAAATGTTACTATCGTATGCGTTAATACATATATAACGTGATTTTCACATGCGACTATACACTCTATGTGATAAACATATACACGCAAATTGATTAGCAAATTTATTCTTTGGTACATTATTGTCGTACTATATAATACCGTGGAATTTCCGGAAGTTAAGCGTGCGCATCGAAAGTTTTAACAAGATACATCATGCGCACGAAGTTTACGAGGATTATGAGATAGGTAGAAAACAGAGGTGACTTTAGCGTGGCCATAGCTAGCCACGTTTCACCTCCCCATCGGATTTAATTAAGTCCACTGGTTGTTTCTAAAATGTTTAACCAAACCTTACGATTATGTTCTACTCATTATCCCGTTGAGAATTGTTATTCAAACATTAAGAAAATGTATGTTTTCGATTTTATCGTGAAATATTTATACGATGATTATAAACGTCTATCACGAACAATGGAATAATTCTTATCTCTAATTAAATAACGATGTTTTCATTATTATATAGAAATCGGAATCTATCATTAATTCATAAAATTATTTTATTATTCGATACAACAAATTTAATCTCAAACATTCTACATTTCTGCACCCTACATTCGCAATGAAAATTCCTAGACTAAAAATGTTTTTATACGATATTTTCTTAATAGTAGGTATCACATATAATAAACATCTGTTTTACATTAATTCTTTTCAAAATTAACATCCTCGCGTAAAATACATGGTATTGAAAATAGTTTGCGTTGAGTAGTGCATGGAAATGGATTATGTTGACTATTGAAGATTTTAACACGTAAATTAAATTTCTCGAGTCAAATGTCGCCCATAATAACCATAGCAACAAAGTACGTGTCGCTGACAGAATACGCGCTTTGAATATGCATAACCATGATTATCGACAAAATGCAGGTACAAGCAATTTGTTATCACTAAACCATTCAAACGTATATTCCTCGATATAGTTAGACCATGCCTTAGTAGAATTAGCAATAGAAGATTAGTTTTATGTTCATTTGTAGACAAGAAATCCTGCTTCTCATCCCTGCTGCTCATTCCTGCGTGTATAATTTGTTTAAGTAGATTTATAAAATCGTTAGTATTTTTTTTTACAAGATGGGTACTTAATTGGACATACACATTAAATATATTAAATTTACATTAATTAATTAATTGATTAACCGGAAAAGGTGCGAATTTTCATCAACGTTCGTCGCTTTTTTCGCACTTTCTACATCGCAAACGACTCGATTGTCATTTTCTTTTGTTATCGCGTTTGCTGGCCAACGATTGAAAAGGACGAAAGAAATCGATTGTCAGTTTTAACGACGGCATTATTTTAAGCCGTGCTTTACTGGATGTTCGTAACCGGTCCGGTAGCAAGCGTAGAAATAGAGAAAAAATTCATTAACGATTCTTCGATGGTAATTTCGTCTGTTTCTGTCGTTGCTTTTTATTTTCCTGACGACCGAATCGAATATTCGACTAGCTACAAAATCCTTGGCTCACTCTTTTATTTACTGCTTGAGTAGGAAGTTTCGGCCGCGACCGCGTCCCTTTTTCACTTCGCTTAATCTAAATTCGCAATCGGCCACTGCCCAACGGCAATGCTCGCTCTTCTTTCTTCTCTCTTTTCCCGTCGATTCGAGGAAAAAACGAATTACCGGATAATATGTTTCGCCGCGTGACGAAATTACGTAAATTACGTAACGAAATAAAATAGTTCGAACTGTGAAACCGAATGAAATTACATGGGTTAAAAAGGAAACCGAATAAAAAGGAACGATCGAGTGTAGTGTGAATCTCCAGCGCTTCTAGGGACAAGTTGAACAATTTCGGCTTTGATGTCTTCCTAGGTCAAACGAGAAAAGGTTTCCGTTCTCTTTAATTTAGCTCCAGAGCGTTAGGATTTTGTTCGTACCAGTGTTCCGTTACTTCTTTTCTTTCTATTTGTCTTTTCTCCTCTATTCGATTGTCTATCCCTCGTCCACCCGTGTAACCTCGCCTTTCTTTTTTCGAATCGAAGTTACCTCATGGGAAAGAAACAAGTGACCCATTCTTTGGCCAATAACGAGCCCGATCATCAAGATGGTAACGGACGAAATATGGATAGAGGTGCCTCGCGAGATATGACCTCGGATTTGTTAATGTGTTGTCATTAAATCGATGTGGATTTATCTTACGCGCGCCTAAGATTTAACTGCTGAATGTTTGAATTTAATAGGAATATATAATAGAAAGAAATGTATTATATTAATACATTTACTATTAAGGATAATAAAGTATATGATATTTATTATTATAAACGTATTACATTTTTCTTTTATAATGCAGTAGAAAACGGCAATGTAACTATCACAATTACGAGAATAAAGTGAGAATGTTCTAGGTTAGCTCTGCCGTAAGTCATATTACAAATTGTATGAGCAAACGAATAAGCGGATCTTTTCACAAAGCATTTTTAAGTTAAAAATGAACTTTGCGCTAATTCTCTTTCTCGAAATACGTAACAATATTTAAGTAGATACTCGTCTTTAATTACTATTTACAGCATAATATTTCTTCGCGTTCATTTACCTTCTTATTTAAGTAAAGTAAGTCTTCCGTGCAACAGTAAGCTCCTAACGTTTGAACAATATTACCTTCAGTTCTGGTAATTTTCATGCTAGCTATACGAACTGCCGCCATAAATTTCAAACATTGTCTTTACAAAGCTAGAACTTGGATAACGATGGTAACGATTAAACGTTGTTCAGACAAAGTTTAGGATAGAATGCTCTTGATCGTTGAATATCAGAATATTTGTTCGCCGGATCTTGGGTCTTAATCATCGCATGGGAATAACGTTTAGCGCTAACATCTCTACCAAATACTGCTAAGCCATTAAAAATATTACTCTTTCCCTTCCCTTTCTCTCTCTCTCTCTCTATATATATATGTGTGTGTGTGTGTGTGTGTGTGTGTGTGTGTGTGTGTGTGTGTGTGTGTGTGTGTGTGTGTGTGTGTGTGTGTGTAGTTTTATTGCTCTTCTTGAGTTAAGATCAAAGCGAATTGACGAGGATCATTTTATTGACGACGTGGCAATCGATTGTTTGGGGATGAGCTTACGCGTGTTTTCTCGGCAAACCGGGAATAAGGCAGTGTTTTCCTGGCAACTTCCTTAAGACATAAAGAAACTGTGCGCGTTTAAAGTACTTTACTATGGGATCAAACAGTATCGAAACTGAATTGCTTATAACTTTACAAATAAACCTCGAACGATATCTTTGTACACGAACTATATTTATTGCCACAATGTCCACAATTGCGTCATATCATTCCGTATATTATAAAAATCGTCGTAGGCTGAGACAAGGATTTAATAGTATTCGATATTATGCGAAGACAAGAATCATGCACAACAAGCAGGCTGAAGGAAGGGAATAAATAGAACAATTTGCACGAAAGTTAAACTTCCTCTCGTTCTATGAAACAGCAATTTCTAATTATCACACAGTAGCTACAATTCCTCGACTCGTCCCGATTCTTATGAGAAACATACGATTTCTCGACAATCCGCATGTTCCGCGATTTTCGCCGCGGCGCCTTAACTTTTTCATTCACTGGCCAGAAAAATTTGTTACTACTTCGACAGCGTTTTAACCAATATTATCGCATGTCGCTAATGTTATTTCTTTCTAAAGCAACGCACAAACAATTTGCGAATGTTTTATGTGTATGTGTGTGTAAGCAAGTTAAAGTCTTCATAAATACGGCTAATCGTCGTTTCGAATTATCGAAAATGTGAAGAATTTCTAGAATATAATTAAAGTTAGTCAACTGGATTAACACTAAACCTACCATGCGCGGTCAAATGACCGTTTTTGAAATTTCATTTAGAATTTCTCGTATACAACGTTACTGTATCACCATGTAGCTTATTCACTTTTCCTATAATATACATACAATCCATTTTTCAATATTCACAACTTTTTTTATTCTTTACTTTCCGAAAAAAATTTATAGCACGTCTAGTCTACCACGAACGGTCGTTCGACCATTTGAAAAATTCATGTTTATTTACGACTATATTCTTCGGAAAGCGCACTTCTCAAATTGTTTTACGAGTCTACGATGTAATTGTGGATCTACGGTGTAAACAAACGCGCGATTGGAACAAACGCATAGCGTTCTTTATACGACAATACGGTTTTGCGATCCGAACACAGAGCATCAAAATTTCACAGTGTATTATAGAAATTATTACGTGGTATAAGCGATAGTTTCGACAAAGTCGACAGAGCTAACAATATTTTGTGGTATGATTTACAATTTTTTTTTTTATTTCTGGGCTCAATGTTTTTGCCCCGTTTGATTTATATTTTTATATTTTAGTTTTTACTTTTTACTTTATCATTTGTATATTCATCCCCAAAAATGTCAAGACATTCGAGGAATATCAATTTATTAGACAAAATAAATAATATCGACGAGGATTGTTCGGAAGATGACCAAGAAGTTTCCGATTTTGATAATGATACGGCAGAAAATAATTGTGACTTATTTGACAGCGATACGGACGAAGAGAATATTTTGAATATACGAAGAGGATAAAAAAGAAAGAGATTTATAGTTAGTTCCGAAAGTGAAAATGAGGAAGGGATTGAAACTGCTATATCGAAACTGCTGAATATCAGAAGGAGAGACAGCTAAGCAAAGAATGCTCATCAAAAACGATAATAAACACAGCTACAGATTCTTCTGGACGGAAATCTTGTCAAATAAGATATTGTAATGTGAATAAGACTAACAAAATTTGTATAAAATGTAAAAAATACGTATGTAGAAAATGTGCAATACAAAATGCTATTTGTAAAAAATGTGCTGAAAATACATAAAGGTAAATAAAACTTTCTAAATAGAAAAGCGGGGAGCGGGTTTTTATCGTAGCACCGGAAAAATATTTTGTTTACTATCCAATTCCAATTGGCTAAAATCTCTTTTTATATTAAGATACATATGTTTTTTTGAATCGGTCATTTGACCGCTCATGGTAGGATTAGGTATACATGAAATGTCGGTAAGTTTAGTGTTAAATGTACTTCGCCCGG
Organism: Bombus campestris; assembly: GCA_905333015.3. Classification (NCBI taxonomy): domain Eukaryota; kingdom Metazoa; phylum Arthropoda; class Insecta; order Hymenoptera; family Apidae; genus Bombus; species Bombus campestris. Next base: position 11,961,355 of record HG995135.1, read on the forward strand.
AATTGTTTTATGGATACCCGGCTGGTGCAGGAAGTAGGAATAATCGTGGGTCATGTATTTTGGCTTAGTCCATCAACCGGTATAATACATCGCTACAAGAAGCTTCGTCATTTTCTTCCGAGAATAATTTTCGATACAACGGTTAATTTGGAAGTTAATAAAGGTCTGCGCCGGTTGAATAATATCTTGGCACTGGCAGCTGCAGAAAGTTTCCGAGGGCGAAGGATCTTCGCTTCCCTAGCCGCTTATTCGTCTCTGAATTCTGCTCTCCTACATCTTTCTCTTTCTGTCCCTTATCCTTTCTCTCTCGAACTTTCTTTCCTTTTCGCTACCTCGCTTTTGAATCACTTTCATATAAAAATTAATTAGAAACTTTCGCAGACGACTAGTTATCAAGCTATTGGTTGTGCTTTAGGCATTCAGTTCGCGTGATTCGTTTGAAAAACGATTCTATCGACGAGATTTATAGTCATCGATTATAGAAGTTTAGTTTGTTAACGTGAAATATTTTTACTTGGGACATTGCTGTCCTTTTTGACTGTTGTTACCTCGTACGATGCATGGTATTTGTTTTTGGTAGGAAGTTAATGAAATAAAATAAAATAAAATGAAATTAACAAACTTGGAGTGAGGCAATTTACTATATTGACATGATAGCATAGAAAATTGAGATATTCTATTTGAGGAAATATTTCTTCAAATAAAATAAAACATTATTTCATTTGATTGCTATCTAATGAAGTAATTTCAAGAAACATCATCTGTTTATTTAAATAATCTAACGCAGAATTATATCAAAGTAATATTTAATATATTTAAGAAACAGTGTAATATATCAATTAAATAATCAGTTTTCAAATATTTTATTTAAATGATACCCCCCTCCGACTTTATTATTTTTATATGTACAATATTATTAACAGAAAATTATACATATATTAGTCAATATATATTATTTTGATAATAGAAATGATTACCTATTATCATTGATAGAGAATTATTGATTATTAAAGCTTCAGAGAATACGTCTCTAATTGATTATTACTCAATGAATGAAATAACGAAACTCTGACCAAAAGAATAGTGTAATATTGCAATTAATATTGTAATAACGATGACAGCATATTTCACAAAAGGGAGAAAATTATTACGCGGGAGCTATCTCTAATTAATTAGTATTTAACAATAAATGTAACAATTGTGTTAAGAAAGTGGTTACACAATCTCCACGGCACTTAAATGTAATATTATTGCAATCTAATTTAAGGGCCGTTAAACATAACTCGATAAGTAATACAATGTAGTTTAGCTTTCGTGGAAACTGAATAGAACCCTTAACGTAGGCACTCGGTTGAACACTTCAGGTATCGGACAACAAGCAGTGACTTCAAGTCACGTAGCTATCAAATGTCAGAGGACTGATTAGAGGAACAGTAACTATGAGCATATGATAAGCAATCAGACTTTACATTACGTCAGAAATGGAAACATTACTCCGAAAGGATCAGGTTAGGAAATAGAGGAACCGAGAAAATGCTTTCTGATAGCTTAGCACTTGCTCCGAAGTCTTTTGGTGCATATAGGAATCCTTTCTTCCTCTATTTTTGTCGGCGATGTAGGATAACCGTACAGATATCTTCGAAAATAGATCAGCTGGAAATGTCGAAGATCTGCGTTTGAAAGAATTTTAGGCGACGAGGACTTTAAAAAGTAAAAAGAATTGTTTCAGATCTCCATGATTATTACCAAATGATACATTTATTGTTTTTCAAAATTATTTTATCACAATTGCAAAATATTATTTGCAGAGATTTGCAGACAATTGATTTGCGTTAGTTATAATAAATTATTTATACAAGATTTTCGTTGTTCTTTCGTAATTTTAACGTTTTTTCTGAAATTCCACTTTCTATATCATATTGAATTACTTCGTCATATTCTTTTAAATTAGTCAAAATCAACATAGTTACAGGATTTGTGTGCGTTAAAATGTTAAAATTGGATTCGCTTCATCCTCAAATACAAGTATTACCGTCTTCCTTTCCTTCCCCTTTTACATTTGTATTTCCTCTATCCTGATCTTCTTTCCTTCATTGCCCTTTTACTAATATCCTTTTCTACCAACCTCCCACTTTTCGCTTCCTTTTGTTTCCATTCTGTACTTCCCGTCTTTTATATTTTCGCTTGCTTCTTTCTACCTTTCGTTCAGGTTTCATTATCTAATTAAATTTTCTGTTTCAGATCTGACGGTCCTTTAGACACCAGTCGTTGAGGCTTATGTTACCATTTCTAGCCATGAAAAGTTCATTTCTTCTTTCTCGCAGAACCTAAGCTTTCATTTCATATCTTGCGCTGTGAAATTCATTTCTATTTTTTATTACCTCGCGTACTTTTCATTTTAAGATTATTATACTCCAATTTTTAATAAACTTCGCAATGAGAGATTAAGAAATCTTCTGCAAATTGACTTCCTCCTTCTCGGCCGAATTCAAGTAATCGTGGTTCTATTAACGAAAATATATTTCACATTCAAAGTAGATAATTACGGCATTTGTTCGAAATTTGTACGAAATCCTGTTCACTTTATATCTACGACCATTTCTTCCTTAATATAATCTCTGTTTATAAATTTCTTGTAAATGAAATAACAACGTAGTGTAAAATATTCGTTTCCTTTTATAGTATCAAAAAATGAAAGAGGAGGTTTTTAGAGAACAAACAATGATACCGAATCCTTTCTTTCGTAGTAATTGCAATCCTCAAGCAACTGATATGTTATTTCATTCTCAACTACGAAGTAAACAATTTTCTTTAAATAAGTCATTTGAAATATTATAAAAACATTCTCATTAATCCTAATTATATCATTAATTACTTACATTAATTTAATATCAGACATCACGAGACGCATATTCGAACATATTTTATTACTGTAATGTTGAAACAGCTTTAGCTCATATTTTTTAGCAAAGAAACGATAGCCGAGGTAGCATCTCTTTTGCGTAAGAAACTGTTAATTGATCCGTATCTAGTTAGGAAATGTACACATTAAGAGATGAGCACGGTGTGCTTAGATCGTATTTGTTTGCTCACATTGTATGGCGAGTAGTATAAATCAAACTGCATGTTATCATCTCTCGCTGCGTCATCGGTCAATCTCAATATTTGCAAATATAATGCAATGTGCAAAGCATTTGTGCTTGTGCTCAGATCAGAGGATACGTATGTATGTTGTCTTGGAACATGTTACGTGCAAATTGCGTAACATTATACACGTATAACTCCTACTGTAGCTTCTATTTAACTTCAGCAGATTAATGTGGCAGACTAAGCTGTACAAATGTATGATTAAAGCGCACATATTTTCAAATTTTAGTGCAGATCGTTGTAAATAATTTTAAATAAATACATGCACCAATTTATCCTCAAAAAAGAATTTTTCCTCTACCGCTTGAATAAATTCACGAAAAATATTTTTAAAACACAATTTAATGTTATAATCACAAATTTAAATACGTTAGCCGTCATTTATGCTTTCAAATATTTTAGCGAAGAAGTCCACTTGCAATCTCCGATTAATCATAAATTTAAAAAAATTCTTTTTCTTGTATTCGTTTCAATAATTCTTTCAAAAATTCTGAAAAGATCTTATAGAAAGATATTTAAAGGATTTATAACGATAGAGCAGTTGAGTAATTTTCTTTAATATTCATACGACAGCAAAATCCTTCTAAAACATTTCTACATTAAGTCGTTATTCTTTCTTCGTGCTTTCACACTAAATATACATCTTTGTGACAAGTTTATTATAATAAGTGACGAACAGTTGCTTTTCTTCTTTTAGTTGAATAAACTCCTAACGATAAATGCGATTAAAACGTCAATTAAGCTAATATTGCCAACAATTATGAATATAAACTTGCGAGAAATGTTTTTATACCCACTTTCCCTACTTTAGAATGTTGACCTAGGTTTGTCTGAAAGCAGTTCCAAGAAAAAAGTTTTAAATGAACCTGTAAATATAATTTAAATATATTTTATTTTATGTAGGACAAATAGACACGTTTTACCATAATTAATCTCAATACTCGAGTTTAATGATTTGAGTGTTATACATGGATAAAACTAAGAAAATATCTATTCATTTATGGATATGAGACTTTATTAAACATTATTAAAATACAACGCATACAATTTCTTTATTTGTATTTAGTTCTGTTACCCCCTGGTTAGACTTTGTATGCGACGATACTATATTTCGCAAACATATGTATTTTCATACAAAGAGAAACGTTTCATTTTATTATCGTTAAAGTATTATAAATCGTTATATTATAACGTCACGTACACAAATTTGTTGATCACATGATTCACTGAGTTTAACTGAATATAATTACTTTTAATAAGCAATAATGAAATATGCAAATAAGTTAATAAACAACGACGATATATGCATCGCTGTATTAGAATGATATGTAATCATAAATATTTCTGCATTATTAATTTTAAATTGGGCTGTGTCGGAAACTAAATTATATAAAATTATTTAACGCAGATCTAAGTACATATCGTTAGATCGTACTTACAAAAGTTCAAAGTACAAAACAAATTAAATATCCGACTCGAACCTAAATTACGCTGTATAAACAAAATAACTTTGGATTCGATTAATAAAGATAGAAATATGTTTGCACAACATTTTAATAAATTTCTTGATACGCTTTGAATACATAGCGTCAAAAATTTGTGTAAACTCTCCGGTATGCATATTTCGAATATACAAAATTTTATTTACGTATTTAAATAAAAACGGCATGTAAACTAAAACATTCAGTTATTCGAAAAAAAAGTTACGCTCTCATACGTATGTTTCGTAGATATCAATATTTCTACAAACATTGTAGTCATATTCTGAATATCGTTAACCGCGAATTTTATTATTACATATGTATCCACAATTTTCCACAAGTTTATTTCCATGTTCTCTGCAAAGGTTCGGTTCTTCCCAACCAATCTCTGAAAAACTGACACGATCACAATACGAAAACTATTTAATTCCCTGAAGCTATCTAAACGTTTTCACCTTTCCAGCACGTTTGGTCATTTGACAGGTACATAGTAAATTTTTCTATTCACCAGTCCAAGAACTTCTCACAAATAATGAAATGAAACGCTACTAAGACCAGTAAATTAATATTAAAATTACAAATTTAATTATTATCACGTGAATTGAATACTAGTAGAAACGTTTCAACACTTTCAAGGAGCAAGGAACATAAGCCACAAAATTTGCTCGTAAGAACGAGAAAGAATTCATCATTGAAAATTTATTGCAATCCATCGATTTGTTATAGAGTTTAGAAAAGCGACTGGCAAAGAACCGATGCAAACGGAATAACAACGATCGGTTAATTCTCGTTTCGTGACCCCTTTTTCCATGAAACATCGACGGAATATCGAGGCAGTTAATCATGACGCGCGTCGAGGCATCGCCGTCGACGTTGACAACACCAACGAACTGCTGGTCCGGAATCAGAGGAAACAAGTGGATATGACTTCGCCCTCGGAAATTAGAAGCGTCGCGTGAACGGAATAATGAAAATTCGTCTTTTGTCCTCGGAATGGTAAACAATGATAGCGACGTGATGTTCGCGCCGCCACTTAGATCTTGCTCATGATTCAAGTAAAACGAGATTTCCAGTGGAATCCGTCGGACGAATGAATGTTTCGCTAGACCTTGTGCAAAGCTTGTTCGTGATTCAAATGATTAGAATGGTTATACCGAAATTCTGAACAACGTAGAGAATTTATGGAGATTCCTTGCTGTGGACGTGCTATTAACTTTTGGATTGATTAAACGTTACAGCTGGTAGCGCTACACTAAGGTATTGTAGTAATATATATATATATGTGTGTGTGTGTGTGTAAATATTAGTATGATTTTATTTGTTCCATCATTTTAATATCGTGTCGTTTAATACATCTTATATAAAAATGACAAAACGAATAAAATTATTGTTTGCGACAACAATGTGTGGAAAGAATTTCTAAAAAGCCTACCTTCAATCCTTTGGCTTCGATCTAGAAGTTTAAAAAGTAATCCAATGACATTTAACTTCAACTTAAAAATTGGTTGTGAGAAATCCTTATTAACACATCCAGTTAAAAAGATATTATTCACATATATAAAGAGTGGAATAGGAAAACCACCAAAAGAACGCACGTCAATGATACTAGGAAAGTAAAGAACTCGGATGATCGTCTTTACGACGTACGAGTAAATCCTTTCTGCACGCAACAGCGACCGTAAAACGTTATCGTCGCGTGCGATACCGGCGTTGGGTGTTAAACCTTGTCTTGAAATAGTTTCTTCCTGTGCAGTACTTATAGAAATCTTAAAGAGCAGCGATAAGATACAATGTGGGCAAGTCAGCGACCGATTTCTCTTCTACGTAGGCGCGTCTCTGTATCGGGCGATGGCTCTGCTATTAATCCAACCACTGTCGCGAAACGACGAGTCGTAAAGTGTCCAAGTGCGTAAAGAGGCGCGTTGCTCTATGACGAGGGAAAAAATTGCTAACAGAGTGACGGCAGACTTCACAAAATAGCCATATTTGAGAGACGCCATTGCAAAAATCGTGCTTTATATTCGTCGTTTTATTTTTCTCTCGACCTCTCCGTTCTTGTTTCCGTGTCGAAGTTTTCGTGTAACTAGCCACGGATCCACCGTGTTTCCGGTGGCTGTCACGCGAAACTGAGAGAAATAGGGAGAAGAGACTTTCTACTACACATTTTCTCTTCCTACCTGGAAACACTGCACCACGATACAGATGCGTTAGGATCGTTTCTGTTTTTTAACTTTCGATCAGTGTTTCAATTTTCCAACTCCAGAAATTATGATATCCGGTGTGGAAATAATATCTGCTAAATTTCAGAGTGGGTGGACGAAAGGAAAAAGTTTTAGGAATTAAAGTTTTGAAATTTTCCCAATTTCACGTTAATTTTGGACATACTCGTATCCCCAAAATTGTCTAAATTTTTTAAGTTTCTTAGCGAAGATATGGCTGTAGAAACAATGAAAATAATATGTTTGAAATGCACTTCCGTAAATTGAGATTTTAGGACAGCCGGATAGTGCCTTACTAAGCTTCCAAGAATCATAATTCATTTTTCGTCACCGGCTGATTGTCATGAGCCTGGGGAAAGCTTTGGAGTCAAAGTCATAAATCTCCTTCCCTTCAGAACCGCTATGTAACACAAAATACCATCTCAAACGCACCATCTTAATGGAAAATACAAATATACATTGAAATATTAAGTTTCACTAAATAGCCAATAAAGTTAGTGAAGTACTCGAGATACACAACAACAGTTATGTGTAAGAAGAAGACCGTAAATATAATATTATCGATGATAATTATATATCTCCCTCTGTCACGCAGAAAATTTTGACGATACTATCAATTTATGGAAAGAACGTAAGGTGTTTGCTTATTTTACAAACAAACTGACTGAACATTTCCAAGAATAATTAATATTTTACATCCCATCAGTACACAAAAATTACCTTCTATGAATAGAAATGTCTGAGAATTGTAAAAAATTCAGTAACGGTATTTAACGTAGATGTTTATCCATTTATTGGCCTAAGATTTTCTACTTTAGTCGCGAAGCACATACTTTTTTGGACTTATTACATATTTACCAAAATCTGGATCTTCATTTATCACACTATATCAACTCAAGAAAGACCGAACCACAAGCTGTCAAGTCGAAGATTAAGGGAAGGCTTATCTACCGAGCCCATTGTATTTTCCATATTTCTATTTTCGCAACAACATTTAAAGCCATGTATTTTAAAACTTTGTATACGAAAGAAATACGTTCTACGAAAACGAAACATCATTCGAATATTTCCCATTCTGCATTTTTATTTCTTTTTCACAGCATTTTTCGGGTTAACTGTTTCTATGACTATATCGTAAATGGGATTTTCGAACGATAAATTGTTTCAATAAAATATAGGGCGAGACGCGTAACTGGAACCATTTTGATAACTCTACAAGTAAAAACTTTACACACACATACACACACATACAATATATATATCAGTCTTTCATATTCTTCGAAATTTTAGGGTCAACTACAAGTTTTTAAATAGAAATCGCAATTTCTCATGATAAAAAGTTGTGACATTAAAACAAGTTCAGTGAAACGTATTAAAATTTGTATGAACTTGTAAAACGGATGTCGAAATTTATGTATCCTGTATTACCTAATGTTCTTCGTAAAACTTTTAAGCTTTAACGTTTCAGATACAAGAGACAATAATAAATAGCTAACATTTTAGAAATACTTTATAGAGAGAAATATAAGATACACTTGACAGTTCGTCTCTAAAAGAGAAAACTGAACAGGATTAACTTCGTATAATTTTCCTAACGTGAATAACTTCAAATTGCACTAGTTCGTGTAAAAGATTACGATGTTTCCGAACGAACGCTTAAACTTTGTACATTTCATGTATGTTACGTCACGTGAGATGGTCCGTGCGACGTGCAACAGTCAAACACCAACTCAAAAAGAGTCAAACTTAGTCGCCAATCGACGAGTGGCTAATACCGATACGAGTCAAACACTTTAAACCTGATTGTAAAAGGCACTACAATTCGACATCCCTAGCCTAACCCACGAGTATCTCCGAACATTTATATTATCAGTGAAATCAGTTGTTGGAAATAAAATATATATTATAACCTGTTAACCGCAGTGTTATACCAACTCAACCACCCCTATTATCCCAACAGAAATAAAGGGATCTGTCTGTTCGCGGTGTCGATTATTACATATAATTGTAACAGGAATTTACGATTCACCGTTGACGCACTTCCTCGCGATCGCGTCTCTCCGCAACTGGTCGACTTTACAATGTACGCGTTGAGAACTGATTCTGCTTAAACCGATACGTCGTACTTTGTCAATTGAAGCTACTATATACCGCTCAACACGATCGTTAGAACGAAAATCATCTTACAATTGCACGAATTCGTTTGAAATCGCTGTTTTACAGCAGGATTGTTCCAGCCTGTCCGTAACGGGGCTAAGCCAACAGCATCTTTTGAATTATCGAATATTCCCATTGCACGTGGCCATTCCTTCGAACACTACTCTCAAGATCTCATATCCATTTCCATGCTCCCATTACCATTAATGGCGTGCACTGCCGTTGCAAAATCAATGAAGGAACCGTGCCGTCTTTTTTCTTAACATTAGTAGTGCCATTTATCCACCGAACGGAAGTTCGTCCCGGCGACGTGCTGCGTATCCCCAGCGGGCTCCATTGAATATTTCATGAAGTTAACGTTGTTGTACTTATATTAATTGAAAATACGATCGATTGAGCTCTGACTTCCGGCTCCCCTGCATCACCTCCGATCGATGTCTAATCCTCCGTCATCTCGTCGAAAAAATCGAGTCAGACAAATACGATCAGCTTCAACGACGATATTTTCCTTTTTAGGTTTATGCAAGTGCCTTTGTAGAGTTGGCAACTAGACGAAGGTAGCTCGCAGATCGTATCAACACGTTCACCGTGTAGAAGGCGTATTCCAGTCAGCACATACACTTTCGGGTTACGTATGATATTAATCTCAATATGGCAGATGAATTAAACATCCTGAAATTATGAAAAACGCTAATAATCTAAGATTTTGATGTGACACTAACCCCTTGCAGAAAAGGAAGTTTTACCCTATGAAGACAGTTATCGTATGAGTATTATCTCTTGTCACATTACAGCATTGTAGGAAATGAAAATCGGATCCACAATGAATCTGTTAACCGTAAGGGTCCGAAGTCTCGTCGGAAGAAGGGTGGTGACCCGAAAACGATAATAGTGTTTTCCTTCGACCCACGGAGCATCGTCAAATTGCTCGTTTATAAACATCAAGCGTAAGCAATTTCCAGGACAATTCCAGAGAATTACGAGGTTCTCACGACCCAGGGATGGAAAGGATCCTCAGCCGATCGCCACTGGACCAGAAGACAAATCTTCCACACTTGGTATCCCCGTCATCCACCTCCAACGCTAAAATATTCATGTCAATTAAAGGCTCATATAAAGCGGTCGCCGTTTCACTTTACGAGTCGAACCTTTTTTCTTCTTCGCTTCTATCTCGGTTAATATCGTGGAGGGAAAAAAGAGGAAAAGGGGAAGATCATTCTTGTTCTTCTTTTCAATTCTATTTGTTACCCCCTTATTTTCTTGGCCTTTTGTTAACTCAGTGACTATGTTTGCAAGAGGTTGACGACGAACCGTCGTGGATTGTCACACTCTGCCGACCAGGAATTTCATCTCGCACATAATTAATCTCGGCAATTACGCGGCAGACAAGTATAATTCCGTGGTAGCGCCGGCATCCGGCTGGGCTACGATGAAAGCCGATGCTACAACGTTCCGCACTACTGTCCGGGCCGCAAACTCGAGGTTTCCTATCCTTCTGCGCTGCCTGTTCCTGTTTGCCGTGCTATGAAACACAACGACTGAAGCTCGATTTCGTCGAAACACGACGCGTCGCGTCCAAATTGCTACATACCGTGGCAAAATAGAGCATCGGTGCGTAGACTATATTGCGTACGTACACGGCAGCCACGAACAAACACTGGCTTCTTATTTCACTGTTGTTAATTTGCTGCTTTTATTATATCACGCGTTTACAATGCCATGTAATATCCTAGAGAACGTTCCAGGAAGGTAGAATTTAATGTTGGTTCGCACCGTTCGAGCTGGCGGTTGCAAGATTGTTGAAACTTATTATTAGAATAAAACACAAACGCAACAATTGGAGTTTGTATAAAACGGGTTCATCGATACTTATCCCTCCACCTGTTATTGTTCTTCAAGAAATGTTCTTCAAGAAATATTTCTTTCTTCGCGTACTTTTGCTTTTTCGTAACTTGTTTGATAATTATTCGAAGGAGAAATATCGTGATAGATTTCAGACGTTCTATGGTATACGTATAAATTCAATTAACTGTTTGTTAACCAAGTACTGTTATTTTTAATTTTATTGCATGAATATTATTGAGAACCTATTTTCTCTTTATCCATTCCTTCATTTATGGATCATTCTGATTTACTTTGAATATTTCACCCTTTCATATAATCAATTACCATTCGAATCGATCACTTCGAAAGTCACCAACTAAAATGCCCCTGAGCAACGTGTACCGCGAAGTAAATTCGACGCGTAGCATAAACGTAATGAACGCACCGATATCTGCCGAACAAAGATAAAACCAATGCGTATCAATATACGTCCGGAGCATCATGTGTCATCAGAAAGTGGATAGTGTGCATAACGGGCGTACGCACGGTCGATTCCCTTATCAAAACGGATAGCTTCGTTAAAGCCATTATTCACTCATTGTAATGCATCATGTGGCGATAACATCGCATTTTAAGGATGATTATACGATGGCCAAGAAGGGCTGATATGTAACGATTACGTTTATCACTGTTTGATACGTGATCGATTACTTTACCGACGACAGCTTGTCGACCTTATTTTTCATACAAACAGAAAACACATTTCACCGATATGCACACCTCATGTAAATACATATACTGTCGAAATTTCGCTACATGATATCACAGTGAACCATCGACGATTCGTCTTAGTCAGGAGAAATCGAAAAACATCGACGGCAGGGCCCATATTTTCTCGATTCGTTATATAGCCGAGCTTTCAAGCTGCATGCTTATATAGTTGACGGATTAGAGACGTTTTACATCGCTAAGCATCGAGCCACAACTATTTTGTCTCCATACATACTTACGTGCGTTAAATACTTGTAACGCTGACTGACCACTATTTGATTGCGACTATAAATGTGAATAACTTCAACTTGAATTTGCAAAGTAAATTTTCCATATTAGATTCCAATAGTTGCTCGTACAAACATTATTTTAGTCGCTGATATATAGAAGAGGTACAATGAATTTATAGGACATCTTTTACTTAGTTCAGCGTGCAGACTCATTCTCCGAAATATGAACATGCATTTATGATTCACCAAGCATGCAATTGAGTATACATGTGTAACATAGTTACAGAGACAACCGATCGACGATAATATCACTAGAGAGGTAGTCGATAATTAGAATCGAAGACACCGTGGGTCTTTAACCGGCACTGTGGAACTTGGTGCCACACCAGGCGCTGTGTGCACCAGCTCTCACAGCAAGGGCATCAACGCCGCCGGATCTAAGAGCGAAGTTGCTTCTCTTCTCCGTGGGATTTTCTCAGCTTTAGAATATATAGTACAGAGCGCTGTGTAAACGATCGTCGTGCCTCTGCACACCATATTAATAGGGCCATCTTCATGGGCAGCTTAATATTGGATACGAAGCGCCTGGCCGGCCCTTAGAAGCAGAAACGATTTATGGCCTCCACCGCTGGAGGATTTGTAAATAGAATCCCGTGTAGGTGGAGTGGCCCGAGGACAAGCACGTGCTCGGCATAAGTCCATCGTCTAAAGAATATTAGGAGGATTTTTAGCGATTGACGTGATGAGAAGTAGGCTTGTTATTAGCGATGTTACTGATACCAAGAAATTGAAAACGAGACACGTTCACGCTCCGTAACATACTGACGTTTTATCATTGAATAGCTTTTCATTAATTAAACACGTTCTTTAAATTTATTTATGTAAAATGTGAATTTAGATTCATTTGTAAATTATCATGTATTTATTATTACTATAATTGACAACAAATTTCACTAATATTAACAGAGGTAAAATCGTAATTACCTATGAAAGAATATATTCCACCTATTACCCAAATAAAATAGTAATTCAATACAAAAAGAGACGAAAGTATGAAACATTTAACATACGTGTATCCGACCAAGTTCATTCAATTAATCGGCTTGTTTGAAATATTAAAATTCGTTAAAAGACTAATTAAACTCTACTCAACTTCTCAACTACACTTAAAAATCCACTATTTAATTTTTATCAATTCCCAACACAATTAACCGATTAGTTGCAAAATATACTTTCATTTTCCCCGAGAGTAAAGAAACAAAAAAAGAGTAAAGAAACAAAATGAATGAAACTGATACAATTTCCTTTCTCTGTGCATAATTGCTTGCAGATTCGGGCGTAGGACCGTTAGCGGGTTCGATATGAGGCATTTCGATCCCTTGAGTTGAGCAAATATTGACGCGGCTCGCTACACCCTCGAGCCCGTCGATGAAGAAGTCTGCCCGCAAATTTTGAGCCGTTCGGAAACCACAGTGATCAACTTTGTAGATTAGACAGTACAGAGTGATTACGATGTTATAAACATTTGCGCAAATTCGTATTTTGTGGAATGTAATTTAAAAGAAGAAATGGAATTTGAGCAGATAATTGTTTTCTCTATTAAATATTATAACAGATATGTACTATACTTTCGATATTTATTACATGTATTCTGTACATTCTTTCTCTTTCTCTTTCGAATTTCACTATCGAATAAATTCCAATAAAATACGCAGTCCAGCAATACGATTAAGAAATTAACGGAAAGTGAATTCGATCAGTTTGTCGTTATCAGTTGATCGTTTGGTTCTAATCCACGGAAGGCTGGCCGTTTGGTTGGCGAGAACGGACGATTCTCACGCTGTTGGTGCGCGTGAACTTGCCGAGACCGTAGAATGTAGAATGTAGAAATTTCCGCGCCACCGAAACCCTTGCCGCGTTCTCTGCGTAAGCGACGTGCATTACCCAATTGTTTGCCCATGTTTCCGACAGACTGTCTCGCCATGTCGGAAGTTCCCGCGGCTCCGTCGTACTTCGACGCATAATGCCCGTCAGCAGAAATTCTGCCGCATATTTGCATACATAATCGCGCCCTTGTATCGCGTCGGTCATCCTGGAGCCAGCCCCTACAATCGATCGCTCGACACACCGTAATTACACACTACTGTAGATAGAAGTTGAACGTAATAGTAGGTGAAATATATATGCCGAGGAAAAGAAGAAAATACGTGTATATAACGTGCGCTAACCTGTTGTAAGATATCTAATTCTTATGGGGTTTGTTTCGTAGGCATCGAATGGATTAGACATCTGAAATTCTTAATATTTTGAGTATTCTTTATGTTGAAGTAATTATTTCAGGAAAAACTACATTTTTTTCTTTTGTATATCCGTGACCTGAACACCGCTGTTACGAAGAGAATAGAATTTAGTGAAAAAAAATTCAATATAAGAAGAAGTCCATATTATTGTGCCCTTGAATATAAATTATGTTTTGCGTTACAAGGTATAGAAACAAAAAAGTTTATAGCTATACGTATTTCAGTATATTTTTCTATTACAAATTCACCCACTCGTTCCTCTATCAGTCAACCTCAACGATTTACTATATATTCTTCATTATATTAACGTTAAATATTATTTTCATATTTTTGCGATTTATCAATCGAATAGAACCCTCCAACATTTGTTTTTTGTTGAAGCTTAATTATTGAATACGTATCGATGTAGCCTATAAGAAATTGTTACTAATTCGCTATCGAATAAATGCAACATGCTTTTTCAAAGTGATATCTTCAAGTCGACATTTATGAAATTGAATCAGATTTTATCTTTGAACCGGCTAGAGATGGAAAACAACGTCACGTGCCCAAATAAAATGGAACGAAACACATCTTACGGTTAATTTTAGGCATCTTTTGTGCGAACATCGCAGTTGCACTACCTTTTCACGGTGTCTTGCAACAGACTGGTAACATCAAAAGAGATCTGCTGCGCTATTTGCTAACTATTTAGTTGTCGTTATGCTGGTCGAAAAATCGATATACCGACGCTATTACATTTTCAGACAGGGAAGGCCGGAAAGAAGATGGTGAAACGAGAGAGAGAGAAAGAGAGAGAGAGAGAGAGAGAGAGAGAGAGAGAGGCAAAGAAAGAAGGCAGTGAGACCGCAACTTCACAAAAGCGAGATTCATATTCCGCTCGGAGAAACAGCGGCATTCGGAGCAGAAAATAAAATCTACGTGGGTCGTCCCGTCCACGGAAACGGACGCTGCATTCACGGGAACGTTCCTCGTTTTCGTCTCATAACTTCCTCCTTCCTGAACTCCTAACCGACTCTTTCCACCGGCCGTGTCACATCGCTGACCCTTCCTGCACTTAGCCGTTCTAAACCAACCGGCAAACTTCGTGATACGCATTTGAAATGCCGCCACTGAGATATGAAATTTTCCTTCAACTAGCTGCAATCAGATTTTCTTCTCGCAATAATTGCTGAGGACAGCTACATACTGAATGTTCTACGATGATGTTGTGAGAGGACAATGTTTTGCCTTTCACAGAAGTTATTTGATTTATATCAATATGAAACCATGTGGTATAATATCAGATGTCTCGTTTATATATTCTAAATTACTTAGATTTGGTTAGAACGCAAACCGATCGTGAGAGCCAAAGACGATATTTTCCAGTCACGTTATTCTCGACGTTAATCCAATGAAAGTTTGGTCGATATTTTAAGGATAATGAATAATTCTCTGCCAGGCTGAGAGAACACAGCAGCGAAACAAAGAGATATGTATAATTTGGTGAAACAGACAAATATGTATAATTCAGCGAAATAGAGAAATATGTATAATTTAGCGAAAACAGGAATAGGGTCGGTACACTTGCTGTTCCGTGCAGTTACGACACAAGAACCTGATTGTGTAGTTACATTCATCGTGCAATGTATGTACGTTTACAATCGGGGTGGTTCGCAAGCCTGCTATCAGGGGAACACGCGGCGTAACTATCAGCTAATCAGTCGCCCCAGCTAGCTCGATGTAAGACGGAACGCCTCTTATCCGATGATCCGTCTTTCCTTGAGACATAACAGGGGCTAAGTATACTCGATCAAGCTTCCGTCACGTCGGGCCGTGTGATAAATCTTCTGGATTTGTGTGTGCGTACGTGTATTATTTTTCTTGCGGTCTAATAAGTTTTATTATAATTCTGATGCAAATTTTTAGTGTAATATTTAGGCTACAAACATGGAGAAAGCTACACACATACTGATATTGTTTATTAGAAAAATTTTGTCTTACTAATCTTTATAAGATTACTATGATTATTGACCAATATCTACATTAACAAGATTTCCAATAAGAATACTGTTATGAATTGCATTCCATTGCTTACAAACTACAATAGTTTTCGTCAGATATAGTTGAGTTAATCGTTAAAGTTCAAGCACGATCGATATACAAATAGGATATAGGAATCCCGAACACATTGCCGCGGTCTAAGTTTCGGATCTACACAAATTGAACGTAACCGGTCGTATCTTAGAAACGTGATCTGGCTAGCTAAACTGAAAATTGTCTAAATTTGTACACGTGCTAGATGTGTTTAATTTTGTTAAAGCAACCGCTCAATTTTGATTCGGCTGATGCGACATATACCCAAAGTATATATTGCATTTGCATCGCTGATCAAAAACTAGATATGTGCATAAATTATAGAAATATAATTGGTTTTGGTAAAGAAGGCATTTGCGTTATGTATAGCTAGAAATATGCTAATTCAAATGCTAATACAAATTAACGGGAGTGTAAATAGCGAGATATATGACATAACGACCAATTGATACACATTCTTCGGATTAAAGCGAGGCTAAAAGAGCCAAAGCTTTATATACAGGCTGGGTGTATAGCCTGCACGAGCACTCGCATAGTAATGGTCGATTAAAGGATGGAAGTATGAACTTCCCGAGTCAGATATTATTTTGGAAAACCGGGACAGAACTCTTAAGCAAACACGGTTTCGTAAACTACCTCTTTCAGCGATCCGACCACCTTTAAATCAAACAAAAAGACCACGTTGTTTGGCCACTGTTTGCCTACTTTCATTGAGACTTTAGAAACTTTGAAAATCCTCCTATATATAAGAACTCGAATTGATATCTATTTAAAAGGTACGTGCTGCAAAGATATATATTTATCTTTAAAAAGGGGGCATTAGCAGCGTGTACCTAACGAAGCAACGTAAAATTTACTTATAAAAATCCATGATTTTCATTATTGTTTAATACTTTCTCCATATTAATATGAAATTTTTTCCCGGCAAAATATTTTTAGTTTTAAGCTGAAGAATTAATCAAATTCCCTACAGATATCTCCTGTATTGAACTGTCTCCTATATAAATGATTCTAAAGGCTTCGAAAAAGATGGTAGTTCAAAGGCGTCTAATCGGTCCGGTGAATCAGTCATTAGTAAAGACTCGTTACTTCCGAACTAAACTGTCTCAGGTTTTAGAGCATCCTTTTTACTGTCTGAGCAAATGATGCATTTCTTCAGCCTGTCCAGCAGTTCAGGTTTCTTGCAATGGTTCGATTTAATGATAAAAGAATGTAGTATACATATAATCGCATTCGTACTCTACCAAACTAAGAACAAGATTTTTTTCTAAATAGTGTCTTTATATTGGCTATAAAAATAATATCGCATTGCTGTCAGCCCATCCTTTATGCGACTCGGTGACTCGGTATAGATAACTTTATTATAAATTTCAAATATGTATTTAATTCGTACAATTGCTTCAAATGATTCCATACCATATATATTCCATTGTTGAACATACCTCTTATAAATATCAATCCAATCTCACGGAGAATATTGAATTTCATTCCTGTTAGTATAATAGGTAATTTTACAATTATTAATCGGATTCAAGAATACTTGGCTCGTTTGTAATTATTGTAGGTATGGGATAATGTAATTTACATAAAGCCATATATACATATTTCCCAAAATGTTGTATTTCCATAGAATTATTATATTATCTGATAATAAGAGAAAGATAGTATTTTTATTTAAATTACATATACATCTCGTACGTTAACTATTAGTTGAAAAGAGCCAATAGTAATTGCAAACAATGAACATTGAAAACATAAACGAGAGACCCTTTAATTACATTTAACTCGGCAGTTACAAATGTTTTGATTCCGCGAAAATGTTAACCGTGGCATAAAACAGACTTGCTCGAAGGCATATCAAATGAAATGAATATTTGGTACGTGCAATAGCGAGTTTCAAGCTGTTAAGATAATATCAAGAGAAAATATTCAGATAAGGAAATTGTCGTTTGCAAGATTTAATAAGAATTGTTCACAGACCACGAATTTTTTATTCGTAGAACTCCAATTAAGTTAAATGCAAGAATCTTCAATTACAAATAATTTAATTTTAATTGCAAAAACTTTCGTAAATTTCGCGCAACGAAGATGTTCTTAATTTTAAGATTATTCTATTTTTCATCAAATAAGCTGTCACGTGCATACATTATCGCAACCAGCATAATTTAGCATACGAATCGCTGTTACATCTGGATCGTCATGAAATCGTGTCTTTTGCCCAATAATTTATTCAAAATTCCCAGTCTCTACCCTCTGTAACATCCATCTGCACGAAATGTATGTATAATGCAAGTTCTAGTCCCGACTTCACGTAGCTTTTTTAGAAAGTAAACTTGAAGTACCACCGTATCGTACGTTCAGAGTACGATATGATAATTCGTATTTACATACGTTGTCAACTTTAAAATAAATATTTTGACAAGATTGATCAAAAACGAACAATTGATTTAATTAAAAGTAAAGTATCAATTACTTAATAGTATCTATGCAATAAAATAAGTTATACTCCGTTGAGTTCTGTATCAACTATAAGTAAAATGTAGGTGAAATAGGTACTTCTTTTCCTTTCTCATTCTGTAAGAAAAACTGTATACGGAGAGCTAATTTCTTTAATGCAAGATAAAATAAAGAGGAAGTTTTATTTATTTTGACTAACTTTTATATTTGCAAGATAGATAATAATGTGAAAAATTGAATTTGTCTATGGAATTCACAAATATGTTGTATTACTTACATGCATTTCTTAAATTATTGTATTCATTGAATATTATATTAGAATGTAATAATGTATAATAATGTGATAATAATCGAATAATTTGAAAATGAACATTAGGTTAACCAAAGAAAGATTATTCTTATTGAATCTGTGTATCTCGCAATATACATTGCATATATATTGTAAATTGAAATGCATCGTATATTTAAAGTGATTTAAATAATAGTACTCACTCGGATCGAATACGACGGATATTGAAATGATGAAATGTCAGCTTGACGATTTCGTCGGGTTGACCGATAAACGTGTAAAGCAGGCAATCGATATTTGACGGATATCGTTTGGGATAATAAGGGGATGTGAACGTGCCACCTTGAGGTTTGTCCGAGCTGCTGTAGACGACGCAAGAGCAACCTGCAACAGATATTTCGTAATCATTGCATTAACGTAAACGTAAACAATTAAAGTGGCACATAGAAATACAAAATCCATATAATCCGTACAAATATGTCTTTACCCTAAATCTTTACCTTAATGGGAACATAAGATTTATAATAAAGGAAACTCGATAAGAAAAACAGGTCTATTTCTATGGAACCTACATGGGACCATAAATTACAACTGTCAAACGTTTCGTGATACGCGTATCTTGTGTCAAGTTCTCGGCAAGCGACTTCTAATCATAGTTCGCACTATTCGAAAATATCAAACCCTCGTACTATACATACGAAATATTATGCTAGATAAAACGCTAGAAAAAATTGTTGGGCACAGGAGAACTCCATTTATCCAAACTCCGTTTATGAGAACTACTCGTGTCATCATAACGCCCGATATACCAAATATGTTCCTAAATTCCTATTAGTCAACTTCAAGCCACGCGACGCACCACTTGCACGAATAAATATTAGCATTCACTATAATCTTACAGCATAATATTCCAATATCAGCGGAGATTGAATTTCAAATCCAGTTACATGAAAATTAACTCTAATTATGCGAATGAATAAAGAGCAAAGAGCGACAGAACTAGCAGACTCGTACTAGCTATTCGACTGATCCAGTTATCCGATACACGTCTTGCCCCCGATCGTGTCGGATAAATGGAGTTTTACCGCACATTAAAGCACGCGTCAAAATACAACACAATTTATTCACTTTCGCCTATACTGGAAGAAGCAACTAAAATATTATGAAATGCAATGCGATTAAGGTTACGTACGCCCGTTAAATTAGGTTGTCCGAAAAGTGTCTTTCTTTTACAACGATACATCTTTATACAAACATGAAACCGAATCTGTCGAAAGTTGTGATTTTTATTTTGATAGAACAAAATGGACCATACGTAATTCGATAAAATAATATAAAACGGAAAATGTTATGTATCCATTATTTCCTTATAAAACGAAGGAAACTTTTCGGACGACCTAATATAATGTACAAAATTGAAGGTTTTGTAATTTCTCATGTGCGAGTCAAATGTTTCAATTTTTTAAATTCCTTTCACAAATTCATTAGCAATGACAGTACTAATTTGTTAATACGAACGATTGTGTAACAAAGTGCACTTTTAAATCCTTTGGTAAGTAAAATATACTTGTACAAAAATAAAAAAAAAAAAATAAAAATAAAAAATCCGGTATGTGTATATAGACTTTCCTGCCTGGCTGTGGAAGTAGATAGTTCGATATTACACATATTGTATAACGTGCAATAAAATGGAAATCGTGAGAGAATTTTTAATACTATGCATACGTGAAAGGAATCGAACAAAGATATTCCACGGTAATGAAATCCGCCATCTGACAGCATGCCGAAAGTAACGTTTCGGCCCAAAGTCCGAAACTTTTCTTATTCCCAAAATGAACTCGTCACTTTTCCCATCGATCTTACCCCCCTCCCCCGCGCTCTTATACCCACGCCACGAGTATAGAATCGACCCTACGTCAATCTCGAAGAATCAAATTAAAGTTTGACTTCTCTGTGAGGAAACGTACCGCAAGAGACCCGTAACTTTTCTACGAAACTTTCAGCAACAAAATCACTGATTGCCCGGACAGATGGTTCAGTGGTTAATGATCGATCGCGAGAAGTCGCGTTAGCCACGTTGGACCGGCGGTTGCATTTCCTATTTAGAGATGGCGTCCAACGATCCAAGTCAATAATCTCTGGAAACGAAGCTACGAAAGAATTTCCGTTATCTGTCAAAGTGTTAAGCTCGCATCGCAACAGCGATTTAATTTCCTGTTGCACCATTTTCTTCTACCTTAGCTAGACTAAAGCAGGCTCAACGTCTTTCCTTTGCAGACGAATCGACAAACAATAGGGGAAATCGGGTGCTTTTACAGTTAAATAACTGAGCGACGCTTGAATTATTATTATTATTGTTATCATTAAGCTGTCTTCCTTGGTTTTAGGCGTTTACAATACTACTGTTGTTAGTAATACGAGATAACGCTAAATAAAAATTAGGTATTTTTCTACCTCTACAGTCTTAACTTCACCTCCTCGAAATTCTTGCTTTTCTTTAGCGAGCAAAAAGGATTTTGATACTGTGAAAAGATGTCTGACATCCAGTCGAATATCATGTATACTAACAATACCTTCTTCATATTTTGTTCAAAGTGTAAAAATACTTTTTAATGATTGACAAATATAATTGGATCGGAAATGACCGGAAGGATGTAGCAGGATTAAAGTATACGAGTATCAACAACCGTATGAAATGACTTTCTAAACATATAGTGATTACATCAAGAAAATAATTATCTACGAGGTATCTTTAAATCGTAATTTTAAAAATCGTTTGAATGTCATGTACATCTCTTAGACATTTTTAAGACGAAGAATTGCGATTAATATTTTCCTAATATCAACAAAAAGAACGCTTCAGACGACATTCAATTTGATCAACAAATTGCACGTAATAGTTTGTTAATCTTCGAACGTTTAATAAGCTAATAGTTCTCGTCTCCACATTTCTCTTCCGTGATATTACTCCGTCGAACAATATTTCTCTATCAGTTTATCGATTTTCATTGTGGTTCATATAAGATAGCTATCGGATAAGCCAGAAAAACCCTATCAAAGTTCATGGTCCAGTGTTATCAACTGTATGCCAGTCGAGCAAGATAGAAGGCCGCTTTGGTGCGACCCACGAAATGTGGGTCATTACGAAGGCTCGTCGATACGGGTGCAATAATTTATCCGCAACAATATCACCGATCGTCTCTGCGATTAGTTCGCGTCGAACAGTTGGGGAGCGCAGTTCCGTTGATTATTTCCGCGAACGTGATCCATTACGAAGCGTACAATTCGTTCAAGAGAACACGATTAATCCCAGTGCGCCGACTTAGAAGAATCCCATTCTAATAGGATCGATTGATTAGTGACTGGATCAAGATCAGTGTGTACTTAAAAACACGATTTAAAACCAATCACCCAAGGTTCGCTTCAAAAGTTTCGAATACGACTCATGAGATATAACGGTTCGTTCATTGTAGCATATCTCTTATTTTGCACTTCGAATGTCTAAAATAAAATCAAACGATGCCCACTGAAACTTAGTCAACAATAAAAAAGATTGCAAATGGTATTGATACAGAAATGATTAACATTAATGAATAAAAAACGAATTTTGTTTTCTGATAAAAATCGTTCGTTGTCGTATGGGATGGAATGTTATACAAAACTTTTCGAAATACAGTGGCGGACAGAAGAAAGTTTAAAATTCATACTTGTCTATAATAGCTACACTACATTGTTAGTGACTTTGCACTAAACATTTTTTACCATATTGATAGTATTCGTGTATATATAGGATTTATTTATTCAAAAATATTAGAAATTAGGGTTTCCAATGATTTCTATCCTAAATGATAAGTTTATTGATAGACGGGTCTATTTACAATGGATTAAACGGGAAAGGATGGTTATTTAACATGAACTAAATACAGTAACGTGCTATAACTAAAGCAACTAAATAGATAATTCACAACTCACAACTAATAGTTTACAACTCATAACAACTTGGCAACTCAACTCTCGACTCCTCACAACTCGACTCTTACTTAACGACTGCCTGTTAACTCGTCTTTCTTCCCTAAGCATCCCTTTGTCTTTTCTCGTAGCCCCACCGCGTACGTGTTCCGTAACCTTCCGCGGTCATGGTCACGTAGGCCTTCTTCCGCGTAACTATTCGACCGAAGGACCGACGACACATTGGTGAGCCGCTCGGTCCATTGAAGTTTCCAGACCCTTTTGGCCTATCGGCACTTAGGCTTTCTCACAACGTTGTTTATGGTTCACCCGATATTTCTTAGGCAATCTGTCCACGATACTATACATATAGATTACATATATTCATAATTTAATGGTTCTTGTTAGATATATGGTAATTCTACTTTCTAAACAGAATGTTTTTGTATGTTGAATGTTTCGGTTTAGCCTTACTTTTGTTCACCACTGTACTTACAGGAGGATCGAATCTACGTGGTCAATCTTCGAACCCACCTGTGCAAGGTACTTAAGCCCATCGATAGGTCAATTACTCGAAGAGCACCGAATAGGAAGGATTCGTTCAATACGGCGAATGTCGCGTTTCAGGTGACGCGTATTAATCGTGCTTCGTAGCCGTACAGTTTCAGAAGAGTTTCAGTAAATTAGCAAAAACCGAGTTCCTAATTTGGCTTCTCTTCTTTCCCGCTTTGCTTAATGGCGGCTGCGCGCTCTCCTCTTTTCCTTCGTCTCTATGTTCTCGCATCTCTTTACCCGTCGCCGTTCCTCTTTATTTTCTCATTTCCTCTATTTTCTTGCCTTCACTTTGGTCTTTCTTCCGCCGCCCCTTGCGAACTCTCTTGTCACTAAAACACAACGCAGTTACACCTTAGCTGTACCTGCACGATCGCGTTTGCCCCGACTCGCGATCCATTCAGCGATATCTCCGCTCGCTTTGACGCATCAAATATGAACGGCAGACGCGTATTCCCGCGTTATAAAATACACTCCGCCCAGAATTTATCAACGTCGCGACCCACGCTCTTTTCGTTTCGCACGGCGAATTTCAAAGCGCACTCTGTGATCCCACCTGTCTGCCATCGACGTTCCCCAAGGCTTTGTTTAAAGGTCGCCTTTGCTGAAAGGTCGACTACCGTTCGACAGTCAGTCAAAATGATCAATTGTGGAGGAGTAGTGGTTGTGATTCGCGATAAATCATATTACTGCGGGTAAGCCGTCGCTGTTTTGTGAAACGTATATTTAGCAGGTACATAAAGGGAGAAATTGATGGAATATACGATATGAAAATGTCGATTTTTTAGCATATTTATAAAAGAATTGATCATTTGAAATTCCAAGTTTGCTTTGAAGTAATAAATTGGAATGTTTAAGAAAAATAATGTTCACGAATAAACACTATTATTTCTGTTGAAGTAATTATATCAAGAAAAAATCTACATCTTTACTTTTATGTATGAAATGTCCAGCTGGACAAATTGCAAAGTACAAATTAAATAATAATTTTAAAAAATCTTTACTTTTGTACATCCGTCACCTGGAGACTGCTGTTACGAAGAAAATAGAATTTAGTGAAACAAAAAATTCAAAATAAAGAGAGGTCCATATTATTGTGCCCTTAAATATAAATTACATATGTTTTGGGTTACGAGGTCTAGAAACAAAAGAGCTGTAAGTTGATTTCTCTTGCTGTTTCTTGTAGCCTTCAGCTAGAACTACAAGGTTAACTTTTTGGTAATGTCCTTTGCTGTAAATATATGAACGTGCTCCCTATCATGGCTTCTTCTTTGTATTATAACGCTGCAAGAGTGAAAATCTTGACCAGCATGCACTTATACATTATACTTGTACTTATACATTATATTTATACTTATACCTTTATTTATTTAAATATATTTTTCTATTACAAATTCATCCACTCGTTCTTCTATCAGTCAATCTCAACAATTTCCATAAATAAACCGCGAGAACAGTATGCCGGAAATTTTAAATTAATTTTCACACTATATTACATACTTGTAGGAGATATATCGCAGATGCGGTGACTTTCGTATATATAAAGAAAAGTAAATAACACGGTAGAGAGTATAGTCCCTTAATTGTTCATTTTTCCCTGTAAGCTGCTGTAAAATCGCTGGGGAAGATCATTGTTTGGTCACGTTCAGTCGTGCTGACTCGAGGATTTTCTAGCCGGTGCTATTTATAACCGAATGACATGTAAGGCTAATGGGCAAAAAGTGAGCTACTCCTCTGAGAAAGTGCAAGCATTTAAAAAAAGGATACAGTATATGGTGTCTATCAATTTTCTTTATGACGTAAATTTTAATGGGTGATAATGATGTTCATAAACTAGGTCTTTTGTTTCAAGGGGATACGTTCTACGTTAGATTTATAACTTCACGACTATCGTTTTAAAAATCATTAATTATCAGAGGAAATCTAGCGAGTCACAGAGGCATGTATCTGTACAAAAAATAAGAGACAAATGGTTCTGGTAAGATATCTCCAACTCTGAATTAATATTATGCAGTCAATTAGACGAATAAGAGGAAATGAAGAAGGGTGCTTAAGTCGAAAATTCTACGTGTGATCGCGTAACGATTCTGGTGTGCCGTCAAGTAAATTTTAATACTTAATTATCAGATTAAAAACAGAGAGCACTTTTGAAACAAACATAGAAACGTGCATTTCGAATCTTAAAGGGAAAACAACCGAAAAAGAATCAGGTTTATTCGTATCAATATTATTGCGTTTATTCAATGTATCGCGCGATCATAATCTTCTAATTACCATGGTAAACAGAAACATAATATAAATCGGAATACGACCCATATAAATGGAGTAAGACCCACGCACATAAAATAAAACTTTGCTCGTTAAAGTTTCTACGAGGTGGCAATATGTAAAACGTGATTCCAATAAACGGATGGTTGACCCATTCGACGCCACAATAAACCACGATATTAATACCCGGAAGGCGTTATCCAAGTTCGAAGCTATCTTTTTCGTGTGACTTCGCCACGGTTCTCTCTCTCTCTCTCTCTCACTCTCTCTCTCTCTCTCTCTCTCTCTCCTTCTCCAAGTAATTTACGAGGCAGCACAGTCGCATTAAGACGCCCACAGCTGGTGGCCACAGTTTGTATCTCTCCAATCTCTTTCCGTTCTCCGCGAGAGCCGCCGCGATCCCACGAGCATTATATCGTAGCTCGAGAACCCTCGCAGGTGATTCACGGATCGCTGATACCAGCGCGCCGATCCGCGCCAGCCAGATCTTGCCCGCTGATAGTCTAGTCGGTACATGGTTATGTACAAACCGGGGCGGCGTACATAAGCTTCGAAACATATTACCAAGTTCGGAGAAGACACTAGAAATCACTTAGCGGTCGATCGCAGCACTAGCAACTAGCTAGCGACGAGCTGACTTTCCAAGATCGTCGACTGACACCGCAAGCTGAGTGATTCCACGACTCGCGAAATCGGCGTGTTTCACTGTAGACTTGCGGAAGACACCGATGCCTTGTTGAGACGAATGCGGCATTTGAAATGGACGTGGTGTGAAAAATATGAGTGAGAGTGCGTGAGTGCGGAAGAACGAGCGGAAGAATTAGCTTCGGCAGGTCACGCGTTTAGAAGATACCCTATGTTCTCATATACAGTCTGTCACACAAGAGCGTGTCTGCGATATCTGCGAAACCTGACACCTAATCAGAATGAGATAAAAAGAATGTAAACAAGCGAAAACTTCTCTAATACGCGTTGCTGAATACCTTTCAGTTTCATTTGAAACAGTGAAAGGAACAGAGCTTTTTAATATGAGTGCCGCGTACGCGAAACGTCGAAAATTGTCTGGCATGGGCGAATGAAAACAGAGATCGTGATTGGAGTAATATAATATTCACTGATGAATCTTCGTTTTGGGCATGGTGTCCTATTAGGCAAGCTGAGAGGAAGACGTATCACAAAAATAAGAACACTTGTACATCACATTCGAAAGATATGGAGGTCGTTACCAGAATCCTACGCTCAAAAATTAGTCGAGAGTATGCCGAAACGATGTCAAGCTATAATCGCTAATGGAGGAGATTGGACACCCTACTGTAATAGCGTATTAGTGTTTTAGATGTAGATTCAATTCATATAAATTTTTTTACAAATATATAAATATTTACAGAAATATCGCAGACACGCTCTTGTGTGACAGACTGTATAATAGATCTTCGCTGCTGTTAGACCACTAGAATGTCCGGTATTTAGTATGCAACGGACGTTCACGGAAAGTAGACAGAACAGCAATACACTCAACGATAATATCGGAGCAAAGTCAGTTCGCGTGACAAGTCCCGCTCGGCCACCAGTTTCATTCGGGATAACATTCGAAGCCTTGATGCTGGTCACGACTTTTGTCATTGCTTGGCACGCGAGCGTCATAAATGGGCGTAGTCAAAGTTGGCGTGATGAAGCAGCTTATCTATCTCCGGTTCGAAATCCCTCGCGCGATGCAGCGGAGCCAGAGATCCACTGAAAGCTCCGCGCTACTCTCAGATCACGCGATTACCCCGTGGACATAGAAAAGCTTCTGTTAAAGGCTGATGGATAAAGAGAAAGAGAAGGAGGGAAAAGAAAAACAGCTGCAGGGCGCAGGGAGAAAGGAAAGTGGAGCTCAAGAGAGGAATATCAGTTCGAAAAGTAAAACACCAGGCTAACAAGGAAACTATATACGGCGTTTGTATCGTGTTTCAATAAAAGTTTGAAACGAAGAACCTACAATCTATATTTCCACCTACATTCCTCTGGAGCACATCGACAACGAAGGTAACGCGAACAAAGGTTCTGCGACTATACGTTGTAAGGTAATTGTATACTGGATCTGTCAAACGATCTTGCAAGTCGTCAGTCAACGACACCCAACACTGATTGCTATCTCCAGTGATCGAAATACGATACAATGCGATCGTTGCAGTATTACATACTCCGGAGATATGAGCATGACGAATGAAATCGAGCCCCGAAAACCCACTAGAGCCCGATGAGTTTCAATTTCCAGAAGGTAAGTATACACGCGATTCGAAACGCCTGATCCGTATCGTGCAATTACGGTGAATGCAGTTTCGTTGTTGACTCGGACTCGATTCTCTATTATTTGCAAGCCTCGGAACGGGGAAATTAATTCGTTGTTAAATACTACTTACATTGTTATCGACTCTGTAATTGATCGATTAGCAGAGTGTGCAGTTCGTCTCTGCTTAAACGAAGTAGAGAGACGTATGGAAGTAATTATTGACGCGACGCGGCGGCGATATCTGCCCCTTGGTTATTTGCACGAGGTGAGCATATTTTGTTAATCAATGACCGTATCGATGCGACAGGCGTGGGGAATGATAATTGCATTGTCCTGCAACGAGAAGTTATATCCATAGAATCGAGTCGCGTACAAATAAAAATGAAAATGATTGTATGTAAGTTATTTCTGCGCATTTTGCTGCATTATACTTGCTGATATAATTAGCACCTTCGTTTCATGTCGCGCAACATAAATATATTCGCTCGAGATGGAAAATATTTGAATTTCATTCATTGGAAGACATTCGATTTGGATTATTAATGTTATGAACTATAAGCATAAAGTGGAAATTATTACGCGGATAATTGCTAGTTGAGGGATTTGAATGCGATTACGGCAATGTGCTTTTAACACTCGTATGTACGAAAGGTAAAATGCGGCAAGAATAATGTGTCGCGTTGGGCGCAATGTGCGAATTAAAGAAAACAATTGAATAAAGAAGCAGTTGATGATATAGAAGAAACGTACAATATATAATTAGTAAGAGAAAATTTTGATTAAAATTCAATAGCGATAACGAACCACGAAAATAAACGTAACATACAATAAAACATACAACATTAAAGTAGAATAATCTACGAAAACATAAATTGTTCGTTTCTTTTTAAATTACTCAAAAATTACTCGAGGAAACAAAATTATAGTGGAAATTCAAGGGGAACGATCTTAAATAATATCGTTTTAACAATGTTCACTGAAATTAAATCGCGTAAAAAAAAAGAATTGGATTTCTTCTCCAGATTGTATAAAATCGAAACCGTATAGAAACAGATCCGTATAAAAACAAAATTGGACAATTGTACACTTTCTCATACCCCTAACAAAATTTCACATGAAACCATCGCGTAAATTTTCCTACGCTTGCAAAGTCTTCTATTCACAATTACGCGACTTCATAAAAGAGCGTCGTAGTTACGTAGCTCGCGATTAGAGAAAGAAATTACACGAATCTGGATCCAACTTGTCGAATAAATCTTGAAATAGTTCCTGTTAGGTTATCTGGCCTGAGATAAGCTACCTTCCTTTCCGGAAACATCCGAAAGGTGGTAAACGGAATAACGAACAATTTTCCAGCGAATCCTCTCTTGGCAGGATCCCAACGAGCATCTATTTCATTACCCGGGATCGGGATGAAACTTGAAAATTTCGGTGGATATAACAGCGAGAAGACGGTGACGTATCGTGAAACGGCGAAGAAGCGTAAGACTGGCAAAAAGCTAAGGCACGTTCGCCGAGTTATCGATTCAGAGCAGCTGCCACGACTATTCCTTTGAGAACCGATGCCACGAAATAGACGAGGCTAAGTGGGCGCGAGATAAATTGAGAATAATACCTCCCCTATTCCGTGCACCTTCTTGCCACGTGCCGTTTTTACGAGATCAAGCCTTTCGCCACGATCCTTCGACACTGCCGTTTTCGTAACATCTGCTCGCGACGATTATTCTTGGACATTTTTCACTGTACAGTCCGCTCGAATTACCGAGAAAATTGCGCGACACTCTTGGAACGTATCGTTGCACGCATACCAACACCAGCAGAAATCGCTGTTATTCTCGTTGCTGAACGAAGACCTCGAAGACTTTCGGAAACGTTTACCTTTAATTAACTTCCCTACGCCGGTCGCAGGCCGATTACTATTGCGGCCTGTGCTTGTTTTACTTATTTGTCCCCGGTCGTTTGCTCGGATCACCTTCCTTTCGGTCGAGCCAAGAAAGCACGTTTTAGCTGATCGAATTTCGATCGTTCCGCTGTTTAGTTCGATTGTCTCGTTGTTCAGACCAGTGCTGTATTTGAATCGTTTGTTGTTACTTTGAGATTTGATTTACTCAAGAGGACACTTTATGCGGCAAATTATAATTCCGTATAACTATATATAATAATTGCTTTTTTACAGAATGGACGCACGTGAGAAATTTGAATTTCATAATCGAATTGTTTACGCGGGCAATGCGACGAACTTTTAATACGTTCAGTTGAAATTAGAAATATAGAAATAGAACAATATCTTAATATCTTTTGCTGCTTTTATTTTATCATGTTCTTTGATGATATATACATATATTCTTCATTAAATTATATATTTTGTATTATTGCGTTACTCGAAATATCGGATTGGAAAGTTGTACTACATTTAAACAAAATTTCTAAATATTAACAGTAACAATTACAATAGTGAAAATATGTAACAAGGAACTTCCTGACATCAGTAAATAAATCGACATTCATAATCCGCGTAAAAATACGAATAGATGATATTAACAGGTGTATGTTTAGTCCAACAAGTTATTTCAGTATCCAGTCATTAGCCTATTTCAACTATTTAATGTCATACAGGTTGCAACGTACCACGACCATAAATCGTTCAGACGGAAAAGGACGAAGGAAATGGACAATAGAATCACGCGAGGATCTGGCCGACTGAACGCGATAAAGAGCCAAAACTGTATATAAAAATCTCTCGTGAAATTTATGATACTGCCGGACAGGTTCAATTGTTTTGGCAAAAAAAAAAAAAAAAAAAAAGTGAACGGCGATGCACGGTTCCGCCACGGTTTGCTTGACCGCATTTATTTCGGTAACTGTGGCACCAACAAAAGTTAAAAAAAAAAAAGAAAAGAAAGAGAAAGAAACAATAAAACGAGGAAGAGAAATAAAAAGAAGACAGACTTGTTATTTGTTTCGTAAACAATAGTCTTCCAGCCTTAATCGCGATTGCACATTGTTATTCATTATTTCATGGTATCGTTCGAAACTACTCGGGCAGAAGAAGACAAAGAAAAATTTAGAGGGGCGAACGATATTATGTAGACCGACGATAATGACATATTCTGTGCTCGCCAAAATGACACACTATTGTCAAAAACGAGTCATCGTCAGTGATCAGTCTGGAGTCCACGGGTCAAGACTCACGTCCTGACTGACTACCTTGAGAATTAGTTTTCAATATACTGCGAATTGTTATGCATTTATGAAACACGTATGTACATAACACAAAATATCGGAAATATAGTACTCACTGTAATATCGAGTAGCTAATACAATCTTCTATCTAGGTTCTATTTTTTTTAATTATCGTTATAAAAATATGAACTTTTACAAATATTTGCAGTTTCTTCATCAGACAGGATGAAACAACAAAAAAGACTAGTCGCTTTGCGAGTGACGCGAAGCGTATTTTCGATCTCGAGCTCTCGACATGACGAGTCTTAGTCAAGTATAAGTTTTTTTTATCATTATTTAACTTGTACTTTACAATTTGTCCAGCTGGACATTTGATAAATTTTTTTAACTTAAAGTATAAGTTGAGACGAAAATTCTTATATATACACGATAGAAAAAACGGTATTCCTTTACCTAGTTATGCTAAAAATTGAAAATTCGCTTATTTCTGCATTGTGTGAATTCCATTGCGTAACTAATTCTTCGCGAATCGAATCTGCGGCAGAACGAAGCGTCCGTTTGACAGATTTCACGGCATGCAGAGATCATCAATCTAGGAGCAGGTGGTCACACTATCCACGAACAGATTAGGAAAAATTTATACGTCGGGGAGCACTACTGTTTTTTCTTTCATTGGCTGGGATTTGCGCGCGACGTTCAACGGGTTGAATATATTTTTCTTCGTTATTTTGGATGTGTGTGTGTGTGTTTTTTTTCCCCAGCCACAAACATACACGGTGGCACCATTGGGAAGATATTTATTCATGAATCCGAAATTACACTGTAGCCGCGACGCTTCCGTTTCACATGATCGGTTGCGCCACGTCGCGGCCCGGCGAAAGTTACACGAACCCGGCGCAGTCCCTCATATTTCATGGTTTTTCCGCACTGTTTTCCCCCTCTTCCCCGCCACGATGCAAATGTTAAGTATATTTGAATTGCAAAACGCGAGGCGCACGTTCAAATAAAAAGCAAAGATTGCGCGTTTCGTAAAGATCGAACAGGGTTGATCACGTTCCACATGGCCGTTTATCGTTTCCGTGTTTGTTTACGAATACGCCACTTTGTGCCCGTTTCGTTCAGTGTAAACTGCAGTGAAGCTGAAAGTATGCTTGAATTCTGGGAAAACATAGGAAATGTATCAATTCATCTGTATAAATAAAGTGCAGTCAGTTGGCTGTTTGGAATTACGAGGAAATAAGTAACGCTTTTACGTATTTTAATCGGGGAAACTAGCGATGTACGGATCTATAACTTGTTCCGTTCAATATTTACAAGAATATGTCTGCCAAGAATTGTACAAACATTCTTACGCACAAATTTTCGAAGGGATAAATGTCGACGAAAATGTCGATTTGAGAAATTAACGTTTTTTAAACGTACGTGATAGAGACATTCTATGTACCAACAACTATTTATCTACAACATCGAGACATGAATAATTTATCATTAACTGCAATTTTTTAATTTTTATAAAATTTCTGTTACGGGGACAATGATATAGAGTAATTAATTCTATTGGTAATTCCAAATCATTTATAAAATTAAAGATGTAAACTTGATCATTTAAATAGCCACACGTAAAACTAACTTTTATACTTTTGCTCCAGCAACAGTCGAAGAAGAGATAGTACGTAAAAAAAGATATCCGATAAATCAATTCGCTCCGCATTGTCCACTGTCAAATGGACACCGAATACAATGCCATCCTCTCATAAATGCTTAATCTACATGTAGTAGAGCTGCACAGGCTTCCAACGGCTACATCAAAATTCGAACCGTCCATTCTTCACTACGTTTAATATTGACAGAATACATTTGCACAGCGAGCTCCGGAGATGCAGTTCAATAGTTTATGTTTCTCTGAATCACCCAACCGTTCTAGGGTTAAAGACAGATACAGCTGACTGAACCAGTGGACAGCGTCCTCTATGGACCATCCAGATATTTCCTGCATTTTGTACAACGGCGCTCTCGAGCGGAAAACTTTTCACGTAATATCGGAGGGGATATGTGGCGTCGCATGATCGACAATGTTCGGTCTGTAGGAGCCACGATTGCCCGTTACAAAGTATATGCTGTTCTCCAAAAATTTGTGGCCATAGAGAGATCAACGGATACTCTTGATTACAGCTTTGTCGAATGCGAGATGGATGACAAGAGTTTCAATGTGAATTTTTTAGTTTATTTTTTCTTCGTTATTAAAAATATTGTGCGACTACAACTCCGAATCATCAATTCTCTGTTCCTCTATCCATTGTATGTAAAAGAAGATAAAATGTTAGACGTTCGAGACACGACAGAAGCGTCTTTACGTCTTTTCGTCGGTACACCTACATTGTCTGCTTAGAACAAAACAGTCTCGTGCATTTATATCTGATGACGAAGTGTAACCAACGAGTGGTTTCGAAACGTAACTACGTATATCTTGCTATAGAAATCCATTACATCTGGTTTATAATTGGCTGTAGAACTTCGTTGTTCCTTTCATACGAAACTAGCGAGCCCGTTACCCGCAATGAATACCTCAAACTGAGACCTGTATCTAGTGCCCATTGCTCTGGTTTAACAGTCTCGATGGGCAAAACAAATCTCTCGTTACGGGAACTGTGTCAGACAATTCTCATTCTGAAGCACGATGCTTCGGACGTTTTTAGGACCCTTCGTTTTAACTAATGTTAAAAATTTTCCTCGATGGAGCTCTAGTCAAAAGTTTTAGGACACATCCTCAAGCACATCCTTATAACAAAGTAATAATAGACCGAGGTTGCAGCATATCCTGTACAATTTATCCACAATTGACAAAATTTCAAATTATGTCGACAACACAGTATGAAATAAAGAAACAATCACATTTTCTTCCTTTTTCATGTTTCAGCAAATTCTTTCTTACGAAATTCTTACGAATTACCCATTCTGTATATAATTACGAACAAATGTAAAAGAACTTCGCGATACACCAGTGGCTCGTGCCAGATAATTTATTTCCCGGCTATCTTTCGCGCTTGGTGGTATATATAATTTAATCAATAAGTCCCGCGGCATCGCGCGGTTGTTTATTTCGACAGCACCCGCGGCCGAATATCGTCGGCATTTCAAACAGTTGCAGGCAATTCCTTCGAGTACCGTTCACCGTAAGGTCAGTCGATATCGTGGATATCCAGTGCAATAAAAACACCGCTGCCAAACAAAAAGGGGTAAAAACGAACGATTCTTCGCAACCCATGTGCCGAGCCGACAATAGGAGCTCGTTGGGCGATGTATACAGGATATGGCCGAATAACATGTACAAGCGGGCGTGAGATGATCCTTTATAAAAAAAAAAAAAAAAAATAAGCAAAAAATATGGTATAAAATTTGTTCGCACGAAGTTCCCTTTTCGAGAAAATCGAACTGGAAAATTTGTCGAGTATACTTGAATTTGGCTAATAACCGAATATATGTGAATAAATGTTTTGGTAGGAGATCACTGTACACGCGAAATTGAGTTAAAAATGTAGCGTGACGTTTGTTCACAAGACGCTTTGTTTCAGACAATTAGACCAATTCTTAACTAAATATATTCAAACTCTTCTTGGAAATGAAGCCACCGCGGGAAAAATTTTTTGTCTATTTTCACACGCAGAATAAGATTCCGTCAACTGTTTATTTATACTCAGTCGGTAATTAGACAAATTTAAGTATATACTCGACTAGATGTTGAAGTTCGATTTTTGCGAAAACTAAACCTCGGACGAAAAAATTGTATTCTATATTTTCTTCTTATTTTTTCACTAGGCGTCGCATCATGCCCCTTTGTACGCGTTATTCGACCTGTATACACCGTTTAGAGTCTCGGCGAGTGCGCACGTGTTTCCGAATCGAAATATGTGGATCGAACCGAGGGTATATGGCATTAGCGAAATCGTAATTGAAATATTAATTTATGACGCGTAACGACCACGCAGTAATTAACACGCTCTGTAACCCCGTGTCGACGGACGTGCAATGCATGCATTACCGCGACACGGCCGCATTACATAAATACTCGGCTTTAGTCTGCTCCCGGCCAGATCATAATGGGCAAAGTGTACAATTCGACTATTATCCTGCCAATACCCGGCGGTTACTACGAAAATCCGCGGATGTATACGTACGTATGTAACGAGCATCGGCTCCGATCAAATTGTTCGTGAAGGCGTAGAAAGTATCGTTGTGTTTCGAGAGCTTCGGCTCACCTTCCTGCGATAAAGTGCGTTTCTCGTGGCAATTATTACTTATATATCTTTTTATCATTATACAAGTTGACGTTATAATGTCTTCGTTATAATTATCGTAATAAGTTTGTTATCATCTGTCAGTCGAATTGATGTAGTAGGGCACTATCAGCACTATAAATTCTCTGGCAGAACGTTCAAAAAATACATTGAATTCTCCGAGTGCAGAGATTAATATCTCAAGAGAATGGGAAAGATTCTCTTCGTATTATTCTACTATTCTATAGATTCTCCTATTCCTTTTCAATTTTCAGAAGAAAGTTACCGACGTTATTACGCGAAGTAACGGATGAAGAATAATATCCGAGTCTATCACCTTCTCTTCGTTGTTATTCCGATATCATCGGCAACATTAAGTCGCCAACGTTGCATGGAAAAACATTCAACTTTTTTCATCTTAATTCCCGAATGTCGGAAAGTCCATCTCCCTGTGGCTACGTCTTCGTAACATCTATGAATAGCCGCAACGTTCAATTTCGTTTGCATTTAAATCGGAATCAAAATATTGCTTCTACCGAAAAATCATTTTCGCCAGTCAACGAACAATGCTTGGTCGGGAAATGCAATCAAACTGACGTTCAACGTTAACGAGAAAAAACGCCCCTTTGGGGTATATATATGCGTACAATATAACTTGGCAAATCGCACTTCTGCTCTGTTTTGTTTCGATCTAAAAGATTTCGGACGTAACGCGAAAGTCCATCGAAGAGGAAGAATCAGAAGTTCGTTAAAACGAAGAACTTCTTCGATTGCTCAAATAGTTAAGTACAAAATTATTTGTAAATAATGTATTCTACCTGAACATAATATAGAGCCACTTTCCCTATATTACTCTTATAACAAAAGTAATAAGGTAGTTGAAACTTTGAAGAAACCGCTATGTAGCGGTGTACAGCAGATAATCTATACTTGCCGATACGTAGCCAATTCGAGAAAATTCCGAAGGCTAAAGAAAATCTGTGTAAAATGTAAATGCGGAAAATTGAAGAGTAGCGAGCAATATTGAGAAAATAAGAAAAGCTGCTAAATTCGAGATGGTTCTGCTTTCGATTCTTAAAATAATTAACTCGCAGATAATAAACTCGTTTCTCGACTTTCTCCATCATTCATCATAATGCTGAAACATCGTCATTTATCGTAATATCAAAACTGTAAATCTTTAAAAATGATAGAAATTTCGTGTACACATGCAGCATAGAAATTTCATTTACCGCAAAAGTAAAAGTGCGTGCGTAGGCTTGTCTTCACAAGGGACTTGAAAAAAAGCCCCGGATAGCAATATTAAGAGAGGTGTTGTGGACGTTCTTAAAGCATAAATCGTCGGGCCATGTCACGGCCGTGATACACTGCAGTATTATCGCTGGCCTAACAATATTTTTCAGCCGTTTGCTCGCATCGGAAAGCGGTCGCTTGGTCAGCTGGTAGCCGGCTATGTATCAATTATACGAAGCTGCATCGTGCACGAATAAATAGAATCGGATCCGTATATGTGGTGGTAAAGTGAGAGTGGCGATGGTGGTGGAGGGCGTGCGATCGCGACTTCGGCACGTCCCGGGTGGTAGTCCGCGAACGCTCGTCCCCTTTCACGGTGAGATTCGACGGATTGGATAGGTCGTACGATAAAACGACCTCACTGGGACCATTCCGCGATAGATTGACCAATATGATGGATCGACTGCTCGGTTATATCGCTCGGTGACCATCCACGCGTACCCCAACTACGTTCGCGAGCACTGCAAATTAGGATCACCATTAGTGCGGTTAAGCCTAGTATCGCTCATCTCTGAAGCTTCCTACACGATTGTTTGTTGCACGTTAGGAAAAGACCAAGAATCTCGAACAATATTACGTTCTGGCTGGAATCCAAGTGAAGTCTTGTACCGCGTGCGTATACCAATGTGTCAGTCTACGAATCGTTGCTTTGTATTATTTCATGGGATATGTCGTTGTACCTTTTTTAAACGTATGTACTGCCAATTGTGAAACGGGTAGAGATAGAAGCGTTTATTTCGTCGGATTTGTGGTT
Source organism: Bombus campestris (assembly GCA_905333015.3). Taxonomy (NCBI): domain Eukaryota; kingdom Metazoa; phylum Arthropoda; class Insecta; order Hymenoptera; family Apidae; genus Bombus; species Bombus campestris. The sequence goes on from HG995135.1 coordinate 11,998,853, forward strand.
AAGCGAATAAAATTTGCGTCTCCGAGTCATACGAGGTAGAATTTCTATAAATGAAATCTAAACTAGTTGTAAAATAACACAGTAAGTACGGAAATATAATGATTTCTGGAAACAGCCAATAAAGTAAATTTTGAAATCTATGAATAAACTGAAGGAAGAAAGTATCCAATCAAATCAACCACGATTTCTTATTTGGTTTCGTTAGTCTAAATACTTTTGTTTGAGATGATTCTCAAAGCAACAGGTACACGCGAAGTAATAATTATGTATCTATTAGAAAACGAAGCATATCGAACCGGTGATATCACAATTTTCGTAATCTTCTTAGCAGCTCTAATGAAGTATGAAATCCTACTATAGTCTAAAGGCACGAGAAAGACTAAAAACGTAGAATTTAGAATAGTGACGAATTTTTAATATATATTTAATGTATTATTATCCACGTCATATGTACATTATAATTTTTCCCTCATCGTGTATATCATCTCTTGGAGAATCATCGTTACTTTTTTCTTCATAGATACGAGTACTTAATTTCTGGCGTTTCATTTATAGGGCAAGTAATTTCTACATTCAAGCAAACTGCAAAAGCATTGAAGAACCGAAGAAGCATCTATTACTAGATTAAATTTTGACAAAATTGGTGGTCGCGTTTTTGTATTTACGTTCAACAATGATAAAAGTCTTTTGCTAAATTAACGCAAATATTAACAGAAACGTCCGCGAAATGCATTTCACTTCCTTTTATTTCGTCTCATTCCCTGTACAATTATTTCCAATTAATGTTCCACGAAGTGTTCACTAACAGAATGGATGAAGCATTTTGTTCCCAGTGACAATAGGAATTATCCCATTGGAAAATTGCATGAAATTTTTCACGTAGTCCTTTCGGCCGCGAATACCGAACAGCTTCGAAAACTCGTTTCGTATTGATTAAACATCACGATGAATGGCCTGATAAGCATTGTATCGCGACATGCACGTTACATGTTAGATTCCCTGTCAATAAATGCATGTTCGAACGTTCAACGTTTGCATACGTCGGAGTGAACAGTTCGTATTGTTCACCGTTAAATTATTTTATTAGATTTATAGAAATGTTCTACTGGTTTCAAGCAAACACGTACGAAGTTTTTACAAAGAGAATAAACGTTTATTTCCGTGTTATTCTGTAAGGCAATTTCCTTGATTGTCTAGGATCCATTATCATCTTCCAAGTAGTTTTCCAACCGCGATAACATTGCTCGTTTTTTTGTTATTGAAATCTCCCTTATTACTTTTTAAGGTTTTTCCATTTAAAAAGTTTTGGATTATGCTAGATAGATAAGGGAATTTAGGATGAGTTGGACTCTACAGATGAGACAGATCATTTACACAATTTCTAAAATATCTGTTATTATCTCCTATCATCGTTATAGAGGGTCTCGGTGATCATGGTCCAAATAAGATTGGAGTGATTCTATTATACATGATAAAATAAGTCGAAAATATAAAATATATTTTCTTTATTCGAGGCGTCGTCTTCGAAAAACTCGAATCACGAACAGATTGAAATAGATTAACATAATTGAATGTTATGAATTAATATTAAAACATGCGTGAGTCCGAGTGGAGTCAATCATTTTTACGAATTCAATTGACGTACTTTCCTCTTTTAAACGGCTACTTTATTAAGTTAATTAACTCGCTGAAAAGAGGTCGCAAAGTGAAAAAATGTATGGGAACTTTCGACCGATCGTACAAAGGCTGAACAGTTAAGTCAAAGGGAAAGAAAAAAAGAGTAGTCACACACACGGTAAATGTTTTAAGTGCACACATGCACAGCCGTTTAAAAGTAGCTAAAATGTTATATCTTATGTGTGCACGAACTATATTAAAAAGCGGAAGAGGGCTCTAACTTTCTAATTTCTAGAACTAAGCCAGAGAAAATAAGACGGAAATATATTATCGCCGGTTGTTATTTGCAAAGATATTCTATAAACTATTTATCTATGTAGCGGGGATAACTATTTTCGATGTGCTAAGAAAACAGTTCGTATCGGTTTGAATTTACACAAGAATGTATGATAAAAATACGCATACAGTTGGGTAAAGTAATAGTAATAGTCGAAATTTTATATGAGACTGCGTATCACCAAAAGTATGTTGTAAGAAATACAGTATATCGTGCGAATGCGTCGCGTCTGCGGGCAAATACGATCGATATATCGTGTTTTATCGACAGTCAGTGCATGGTGTAAAGTTTTCTATGGATATTTGTGGTATTTGTGGTATTTGTGGTATTTGTAGATTTTTCTGCGAACATTCATATTTACATGAAACCTTTTATTGGTTATTCGTAAAATATATAGACTTTTATGTGAATGTTCGCGACACGTATAAATTTTTTTCTGTATATGCATTGGTACACGCGAGGCTATTTGCAATCTGAAAATTTTTTGCGAATATTCGCGATGTATCTATATACATTTTTGAATTATTTATAAACAAGCTGTACCACGTAACTTTCCGAGAGAACAGATATGATGCTTGATCTACAATTTTCTTATTTGAAGTGCATTAATAGTTTTACATAATATAGTCAAAATTATTTATCATACCCTTTGTATAACGAGCCATTTATTATTGCTTTTTGCCAATCATTATCCTATCGCCTTTACTTTATTTTATTTTATTTTATTTTATTTTATTTTATTACTGTAAATAGATATACTACGTTACTTTACTCCAAGTAATTAATAGTTTCAACGACAAATTACTAAACTACACCATATAGCTACTCATTCCAAGGGAACACCAATCTCACCACGTGACCGACCACAGACAGAAATTCAACCGCGGCAAATTTCTTGCCCGTTTGGAGGAGAAACGGCGCGCCGCCAGATTCTCTACTTACCGAACAAGAAGTTATCTGCGCAAGGTCGTGAGAACACGTCGAGAACTATGGCCATTAATTACGTGGGAAACAATCGTTCGTCATTTTATTCTCACTTTACAACGCATGATCTACTCGCACGCACACCATACGTGCGATACCTACATTGGTTGATTTTATATGAATTTCATTTTTATAGAGTGTATAGTCACTTTTGACTCTGACGGTATAGAAACGACGACAGATAATTACTCAAAGCGATTCTACTTGAACGACACGCTCGCGTCAAATCCGTGACAGACGTGCAAAGGGCATCGTATTAATGAACTTGGTTGCGATAGAGCTGGATTTCATGGAACGGCCAACGAAACTAGCCAGCTTGAAATGACCGGTTGTACGATTGCCCGCATTTCGATTAACCTCTTTCGTTAATGAGGAGCCAGTGCGTCGAGATTCGCGTTGAATGTAGCAAGGTCGATTCTCAAATGCTGGAGAATTCTCTCCCTTTGCCCACTAGACCAGACCAAATTTCACGAGTACCTTTTGATTTTCCTAGCATCGATTCGCCACCCCTCGTCGAAGAAAGTTTCGCGAGTACCCGCTTACGAGGATCGACGCAAATATACTCGAGAAGATTGAGCAAAATAGTTTCGAGTCAGCAAGTATTCGACAAAGTAGCATTGTTTCCCTGTGCATCGTAGAATGCGTGCTCGTCTATCGGCTGTAATTGCGGATACATGTTTCGATCGATAGAAGATAGAAGGATAGTTGGAAACGTGTTCGGATTTTGGATCATACTGCCTCAGAGAAAGCCTTCTCCTTCTTCTACTTCTACTTCTTCTTTTCTTTTATTTCAGACAACTGCCAAGCGAAGAAGTTTGCACGAAATTAACGAGTACAGAAGAAACCAAAGTTCTTTCATCGTGAGCATCTAAACTTGCGGAAGTGGAAGAGCTGTGGCGTGCAGTAGTATTATTATTTAAGAGTTCATTTTATTGGAATGAAACTACTTTTCGCAGCATATAGATCTTTCGACATTGTGCCTGACTTGTGATTGTAAAATATACAAAATATAAGTGGAAGTATAAAAAGAGTTATGGAACTATGGCGTCTGTTTTCTTTTCCAATAAGTACCCGTTTACCATGTTGGATTTTTTTCTCTCGTAATATATCTGCGTTTTGAAGATGACAGTTTTGATTTACAGTGGTTTAAACAACGCAAATGGCTTTAATTGTACGCAAGATAAGCTAGAATTTAGAATTAAAAATGATAGCAAAATCTAACCTGAATATCTGTCGGAAAAATATCATTACTAGCCACTAACGAATCGCCGAGACTACGAATTATTAAAATTAACATTAAAATATTACATCACTTCTCAAATTTTCATTCATAGTTTGATACTAATTTATATCAATTTTCAATATTTTCTATTATTTAATAATATTTTGAGAAAAGACGTTAAATTTCCAGCAATTAATATTTCTTATCTTCTTTCAAATAAAAATATTCTGAATTATTAAAAAACAGTTATTCTGTCGAAGGAATATTCATCTTGAAATACGTCACGTTTATTGATAAAAGTCGCGATTTCTAAGTGTCTGGAATCACGCTCGATGCTCAAAATCAACGCAGCTTTAAAAACCGTGAAAATAAATTATACTTCCTTTTCATTTCAGACGAATGGAATATGATCGTATCACTTTTATCCCGAGGATTCAATACTCTTTTAACTTTTTGACAAGGTTACGAATATGCTATTTATGAAACTGCAGTAACTTGAAAGAGCTGGAGCAAAACTTACACAAAAGCACATACACATTCGCTTGCATTGCAGTATCTGATAATACATCAGAGCTGAAAAAATGTTGCTTAGTTTATTATTGCAAATATATCATTTAGAAGCCTTTAGAAATACAGAAAAAATCATTTTCTTTTGTCATAATTACTTATAACTTTTATTAAATTTCTTTTAACGTTTACAATAGAAGAAAGATTTTCCTTTGGCTTTTATCTAAAATTTAAACAGTACAAATTTCGTTAAACATCTCCGTTATACATCAATACCTAGATTATCTATATATATCCGTTTTCTGGAAATTGTTCAGGAGAGTAATTCAATGATACGGGAAGACTGTAATTATATAATAGCTCTAAAGATAGGATTCTCTTTGGCAAGAATTCTGCATCAGTTGAAGGTAAATCCAATTAAAAATTGATGTTTAATATCGTTATGAGCTTCTCATAAAAAGAGTTAAAATATTATATTCTTTGAAAGGATTTCTCATTTAATACAAGGAAGACCAATTACATCAGAATAAATGCATAAAAATCGCTTTTTAATTTTATCAGAAGGATCTCCAATAATTGATTAGAGATGTATATTTCATTCAAGCGAGATAAACAAATTTAAGGAAACGAAGAAATGTTCTAATAATATTTGAACTGTATATAGAAATAGCAAAAGAAACAAAATCAGTGCACGAAATTTCTCTAGCTAGAATTTGTAGTGAAATTATGGTTCTACAGCTCATCAATTAAAGTCAAGGGATTCTATGTGATAGAATATGGAGAATATCTCTGCCGAATGGCCAAATCGCAATGGTTAACAAAGTTTCATGCAGTGTTGATCAAACCTGTCACACGAGATTCTAATCTTCTACTGTACATGATTACATGAAGAGGATTTCGAAGTAATTTTCATCCGTGATTAACGATATCTTGATAACAAGCGACACTTGGCTCTCAATTTCACCTATACGTGTAATAATGTAAATAATAAATGCAATATCTTCTATTTACTTTCGATTGATGCTGAAAGTTCGAAGAACGTATTTTGGAGATATTCCACATGATACGACATAATATTTTTTCATGAGATTAATAACAGTAGCAAGATTTGATTGAATAAAAATGGAATATTATACAATAATCGTGAGTTATACATATAACAGTTGTAAATTATCGGTAGTACTGAAATTAGATGAAATAGGTTAGATAATAATAGGAGCATAGGGGAATTTTCTCCCCTCCTATCTCTCTCTCACTCTGAGTATTTATTAGATTTCATATGAAATGAGAAATTTCTGCAAAAAAGAATTTATTTGAATGGAAGTCCGTTCCTTGCATTATCGTAATTAGCTAGTGAAAGACAAAAGGGACAATAGATTTGTTTTATTATTTACTGAATTCATTTGATTTCATTTATAATTCTGTTTAACCTAACTAAATTGCATTTATTTGAGATTACAGATATTTTTGTGATACAAGGCACCATCTGTTCTAGTCCTGATTTAAAACGCTGCAAATATTCGATCGTGTTACGACACTTGTCGTCTACATGTAAATTACATTCTGCATTTACATTCTACAGTTGACCCTATTCTTCGTACGTGATCACACATACCATCGAAATATCAAGAGCTAATATCTCCCATCTATCTCGATTTCGACACCTACGTTGAATACGATGCTCTTATGAAAGCCCCGTGGAACTTTAATTACTTTAGTGGAAGTTACTGCAAATAGCATTAAACCGTAGACTATAGTAACGTGCAATTAAATTATTTCAGTACGACTGATATTCGTTTACGTTTTCTACAGAATTCTGCAAGTAAAAGTAATAAGTTACCATCACACAGCGACCCATGTTACTAACCTTTTAACCTGATAAGAATTAGATAGATTACGTGGGCTAAAAAATTTCCAACAATGCGAATAGCTAAGATAACATTGTGAGAGAAAATGTGCGCAGATACAATATAATATTTGGCCAAAAATTAAATGTTATAGTGTGTATTTACTTGCTACTTCCAGGGAAAGATATATAAAATTTACGTGGCAGTCAACGTGTTAAGCGAGATTTTCAGCCAGGACTAGTTTCCTTTCACTTCGGAACAGAGCCAACTTTACAGTGAAATCTATTCGACGTTAGAAACAATATACTTTAAGTATCGAGTATTCGACAATTTTCCAAATAAATTATCCCGGATTGTATTTTCCGCGAGATTATTTCCAGCGAGAGTCGGTCAATCTCGAATTCGTCGGCGATCCCTGAAATTGAATTCACACGACGCCAGATATTCATTACGAATCGACTGGCCGCGTATATCGCTCGGAAATTTCTCTTTTTTCCATTTCGTTCCTCGATGCACAGATTTTTATGGTAACGACACGATTTTTCGCGTTTTGAACTGTTTCACCGCATTGCAAATAGTTCGTCATTGGGAGTAGACGCTACTCGATGGCGGTGTGAACGTATCGATTTTACAGTCGTCGATGTCCAACGTGGTAGAAAGTATTTTCGTGGTGAAATCATTCTGCGACCTACTTGCGCTTGTACAACCATTTGCGATTTGTCAGCATGCGGTGATGTGTCGGCGAGGCAATGCTTTCTTGAACCATGTCAGGTATTGGAGAAACGGTGCGAGCGCGAGCATTGTATCGCCTAGAATGAAAGTATTGTCTGTCGCGGTGGCGCGCAGTAGTACAGGTCGATGATCTAGCGGACGAGACAGCGCACGAATTGCTTCTAGGAGCATAACGTTCCGGAAATGAGTAAGTAACATTCAACTATTTTTCCAGTAGATATTATACGACTTTAATTAATAAAGGAAGTTCATCAACATAATTCAATTAATACCAGCCTATATTCGAAGATCCAGTATACATACAGTCTGTCACACAAGAGCGTGTCTGCGATATCTGCGAAACCTGACACCTAATCAGAATGAGATAAAAAGAATGTAAACAAACGAAAACTTCTCTAATACGCGTTGCTGAATACCTTTCAGTTTCATTTGAAACAGTGAAAGGAACAGAGCTTTTTAATATGGGTGCCGCGTACGCGAAACGTCGAAAATCGTCTGGCATGGGCGAATGAAAACAGAGATCGTGATTGGAGTAATATAATATTCACTGATGAATCTTCGTTTTGGGCATGGTGTCCTATTAGGCAAGCTGAGAGGAAGACGTATCACAAAAATAAGAACACTTGTACATCACATTCGAAAGATATGGAGGTCGTTACCAGAATCCTACGCTCAAAAATTAGTCGAGAGTATGCCGAAACGATGTCAAGCTATAATCGCTAATGGAGGAGATTGGACACCCTACTGTAATAGCGTATTAGTGTTTTAGATGTAGATTCAATTCATATAAATTTTTTTACAAATATATAAATATTTACAGAAATATCGCAGACACGCTCTTGTGTGACAGACTGTATGGGCCGTTTATAGACCAAAAAGAATATACGGAATATCCAAGGTACAGAATTTTTGCAATATTTAATAGATAAAACAATTTCCTTCCTAAGTCCCATTACGTTGGTTATATTCATAAAAATATGAATCCGCATAACTATTCGCAGTCTGATTATAACATCGACAGATTTATAATACACAGATTGCTTTATCATAGTTTCATTTATATAACAATCCCTATTTCCTTCTTATATTTTAAATAACTGTTACTTTCCTTGTTATTAAGTTCCCTATATTCACACTCTGAAACAGCCACTTGCTAAGAGCACGCGTTTTCTTCTCAATTTCTAGCATCTCCTCGCCTGTATTCCTTAGAACTCTTTTCCCTCCACCGCATGAAATTCACGCAGTGGTTCAATACAAATAAGTAAAGCGGCAACGCTTGTTCATATGCCCTGCGACTTTATACCACTTTATCTTTTGGAGGGTTTTCTACGAGTTTCGTTCTGTCTCTCCCGGTAGAAGCAAGTTACACGTCCGTAGCAACATACGTCAAATATATGCGAGGAAGAGAGCGCGTACCAGCTGTCGTTGGGCCTCGTTGCCGTTCCTGTCACGTCACTGCTATGTGTTGCCACGATAAATCTGGCATGCCCGGATCTCTCTCTCTCTCTCTCTCTCTCTGTCTCTTTCTCTCTCTCCCTCTTGCGTTATTACTTCGCACCGTTTCCACCGGGAACCGGTCGCTGGTTATACGTCGTCTTCTAAACCGCCTTGCCCCCTTGCTCCCTTTTTTCAGGAGCAACCGTCGCGAGATATTCCTTATTGCCACGCCATTCTCATCGCACGTGCCGCGGTGAGTATTATCGAGATGGGGAACAGAAATTACGGTCCGATATCTTCCTGAATCACAAGGACGTGCGCAAGTTCTGATATAAACGCAGGGATGCGTCCATATTTACGGAATTAGACGTGATTCGGCCAGCGAACGAGGTCACTAGCTGCTACTGCCTCTTGGTGCAACTGAGAAGATTGCCTGGTTCGCGTACCGCAATCGTGTTAGACGTATACGATTTCCTAGACGCTTATTTCACTGTTCTTTGCGAGCAACGAACACAGAAGTACGTGGCTTAGTTGGACGTTAAATAATTTCAACATCCACGTTGCTAGTTTCTTTGTTTATCGATATTCGATTTCAAGCGGGTTAAAAATCCGCGATTTTCAATGACGCAAGAATTTTCGATGCGTGCAACGCGTGACTATTTAGCCTTAAAAAATGTTGTCAGTTGCGTGTACTGAGTGAAAGATGATTGGAACAAAGAAGACGAAATTTTGGAACTACGCATGACGAATGAGTAAAGAAGAGAATGCGAACGAACAACCGGAAAGAGCATTGCAAACTGAAACGCGATCTGTCGTTTGTCGGTACATCAAATTCGTTTACATTCCTATAGCGTAAATAAAAAAGTCATTATCGTCAAATAATTAGCCAATGAATTTCATTCATGCGTTAAAACTTTCAGTTACTAAATAAAACGCTGAGATAGAATATTATTCTACAGAAACAATATGCGAAAACAAAGATATTCGATGGCCACAGTGTAGAATATCAAAGCCAACATGCATGACGGGAGAAAATTAAAAAGGCAGTTGGTCTGTACCAATATCCGGGATATTGATTAAATAAAAAGGATGACCGTTTGTGAAACTCCCTACAGAGTAGATATATTGAAAGGATTATCTTAATAACAATCCATATCGTATACATTGTATCCCACACTTTTCCACTCGAACTTTCCGCAAAAACGTTTGTTCTGACAAAACAATTTAGCCATTAAAGTATTGAATTGTATACAAGCGATTCATGAATATTGAGTTTCCTTTCCGATAATAGAACTTTCTCCACACACTGGAGTATTGTACGTACCCAGAACAAGGGAAACTACTAAGCAGTAACGATTTTGCCATTATTGAAGTACCTCAATAGAAAAAGCAGCATCGAGTTGCCTTTACTGCCAACTAGAATAATTGAACATGTTATCCTTTACAATTGCAAGAATAGGCCAAGAGCTGGGATCATCTTACCTAGAAATAATATTTCGAAATAATATATATTACAGCTTTCTCCCTCGTAGATATTAGACAGAAAAATGAGAGAAAAAGTGTCTTTTATAATTTTTTTTAAAGATAGATCAATGACGATATGTTTCATAAAATCGATGAAAAGTAAACTGAACTGTGATAATCGTATTAATGATTTTCAAATGTTTTAATTAAACATATCTCGATCGACTGATACGTAGCAATAAAGGAATATTGGGATACATACGGTAATGGTATTGGTGAAAAACTTCCATTTAAGACCGTAGGCTGTACAACTTTTTAATCTACCTGCGATCTGTCTGCCCTCGAAATCCAGACAGCAAACCGGTCGGAAACAACTCAACTTTGCTGTTCCACGTGTTCATAAGACGATCGAGTTCCAGAAGGAAATTCTCGCCTTACTATCGAGAGAATTCCAGAGATAACGGAGAAATCGCAGTTGATCCTCTTCTTTATTTAAAGGTGCTTACAGAGTTCGAGATGCTAAGCCAACGATCGCTCGCTTCTCGATAATACGAAATTCTCTCCTGTAGTTTCAATTGAATCGCCGTTAAAAAAAAAATGAAGTTCCCGTTATAACACTTGAAATAAATGAACAATCTGAATAGAACAATAGCGAAAAGTCGTATTTCGTTCCATCGAAGTAGTATAAAACATTTTTATGGAACCCAGAGAAGAATTAAAGCTATTAAAAAATAAATGCAAATACAATGGCGGATGAAACAAGGTTTAAAATTGACACGCTATAAATTCTAGTATCTTTCGTATCAAAAATTGTGTACCATATTGACAACATTATATTTATTCATTGCACCTATTGATATAAATTCATTTTGTGAAGTTACGTCTTCTTATTTTATACACTTTCCTATAAGTAAACTATAGTAATACTAAAATCTGATACTAGATTATCTAAATTACACTTTGAGAAACATTGGTCAAAGTAACATTCCAAAGATTTCATTATTATTTCATTTAAGTAGCTCTTCGCCGATAAGATGCTTCCTTGCATCTACTCGATTGATTTCTGTTGAGAGTCGTGGGTCGTAATCGCCGGAATAAATATGTAAGAACACTTACATTGCACGTAGAGATGATAATAAAATAGTTTTGTATTTACTTAATATGTGATTTACAAGATATTCATAGATATCCATTGCACGTGTTTCAGCACTCCTTTAGTCTCATCATCTTTCCACCACCTTGCGTACGAAACAGTGACATTCTTCTGTTCTATGAGACGCACATACTCCCACACACACTCATACTCATATATAACTCACATATAACTCATATGTAACACACAAAATTACATATATTTCGCCTCATTACTATATATCAATTATTACTAACAGGCTAGCCAATACGAAACAACAGATGACTGCGCGATATATGCATACAGTTAGTTAGAATATACAGTTATTTCCACAAGATAAAATCGCTCTTTGCTCTCACAATGCATGAATGAAGATCCGGGACCAATACTTTGCATCCAGCGGCCTCATCATTCTGCATAATAATTGCAACAAAACAGTCTGCAGCCTTTTACTGGCGATTCATTATCATTTCTTAGCGAACTGATATCGGATTTTTTTCTTTTTTCTTTAATAAGAAACTTGTGGTGGATAATACGCATGGAGAGAAGGCGTGCACACAGTTTCCTTTTTTTCATTGGGAATTCATTGAGAATTCTGGAGAAACACCAACCACCGGTATTCATCCGGATGACGATCAGCAGGAATAAGTTCAACACTGAAATTGCCAACCGAGCAGGAAAGCCTGACAAACTTTTGCGCAACTTAGGTAACAAGGCGAGCCCGTCAAACAATCGCGGTGCTAGGCCACAATGAAACCGCGGTATTGCCAATCGGTTGAATTGGGTTTCGGCTCTGGCTTTCGAGTTTCCGTTCGATTGAATCGATAAGGGCCGGGTCAGCCGACTAAGTATAGTTAAGACGCGATTTAGATCAATTAGAGGAACGGCTGTAACGTCCGTGCAGATGTTACCGGGAAAAATTTCCTCGATTTATTACCGAACCTCCCACTGATACTATGGCCTCGTTGAAAAACACTTCGCGTAATACGCTGATGCCGAGTCGTGAGTTTACATGCAACAGCGATTGAACTAGCCACGCTAGCTTTTCTGTAGGTACAACGAGCACGAGTGCGTTGTAACGATTGCAGGGTCTGTTCGCTGCTTGAAATCAGGAAACATTAAGAATGCAATGTAACCTAACTGCAATGGTAATAGATATAGAAAACCGTATTACGTTATTCTAATTTTAGTATAGAAACGATTGCTAATTGCAAGCTAAGTAAGTTAAGTTTGATTTGCAAATGATGCAAAACTAACGTAAGAACGCCTTTACATTGAGGACTATTTCTAATTAATCCCGATAGGATTCTCGAATTTTTTGTCTCGATCTGAGTCTCGTTTAAACAGGGCCAGGGATCTTTTAACGTTTTACAAAAATCTTTGACATAAAACAGAAGTTATTTCTAGAAACTAGAAAAATACAACTATGTCGGAAATGTTGAAAGAAGCGTAGCAAGATTAATTTAGCGAACGTAAAAATGTTTCAAAGTGATCGGTATAATTTATTAAAAACTGGAATCTAGTTTTCAAATGTTTTAGAAAACCGATACGAGGATTCGAATGCTACTGCACGTTCCAGCTCGTTGCCAAATTCCATTCGCCGTTACATGAAGAGTGGCATTACATCCTCGCTTCCTTGCTTCAGAGGAAACGCGATAAGGGTGCAAAGCCTCTGGGAGCCTAGTTTTCTGAATTAGAGGTCAGACTTACTCGAAAGCCACGAGACATCACAAGCTTACTATGAAACACTGGGCTTCCAGTATGGCATAATCAATCGAATATTTGGATATCTACAAATGGATGCTTAAACCGACCGTGATGTAGAATTTGCTTCCATATCGTTAGTATTGAATTACGTTATATAATTATGGCAAATCCTTGAATTGACCATTACGATAATTAGTTTATTTTGTACGTCGATTATGATAATTCGGTAATACAATGGAATCTCGATTAACGGAATAACAATTAACTATTAGACGATTGATTATGGGCACATCTATCACTTGAAAACTTTGGACATGGTCCTTTGTAAGAAAGATTAGAAAGTAGGAATTGAAACAATAAGAGAACTGACTCTTTTTTCTTATTTAATATTTACTTTTTAACAGTGTAACACGACAAACTGACTATGACTAAAAGCTAGTAACGATAAGACCAAAAATATTTATGAGTTATACGAAGTAGGTATAAAGTTATTCGGACACCCTATGCCTTACAATATCTAACCACCATATATATAGATATGACTTAATAGATCCATGTTGAGATATGTCAGGTCACCCAAGGTGAAACGCACAATTTATAACAGCTTCAAGAAGGGAAGAAAAGTCAGATGACACGCGACAAAAAATGGAGACAGTGGTCCGACTTTTCGAATACTACGGCACACAATAGAGTCATAAATTAATAAAACCTTGTTCTTGGTTACCATGACCTTTCTTAACGCCATAGTATATTTGCACCTCGTGCAATCATTTATGAATTCCATAAATTATAAAAAAATCAATACTAAATACTATGGAACATTCGGTTATACGACAGTCGAGAAAAATGTACTTAGAGAAGAGAGAAGTTTAATTATAGGTGCATTTCTGACCGGTTGAGTCGAAGAAAATTGTACATAATGCTATAATAGTGTAATTAGTACTAACTATAAATCGCGATACCGCATGCACAATGGTGCAATTTCCTCGTTAGACGCTATTCTCAGTTTGATGTACTTCGCGCCTACCATGAAATAGGCCGAGTGAATTCGCACATACGAAGATCCTGAACAAGAGTCTGGATGAAGTCAAAGTTTCGCCACCTTCCGCGGAACGATATTATTAAACTTCCTGCAAAGCCGAAAGCGAGCATATTCCTTCGCCGGTCTAAGATTGTAATAGCGAACTCTTGCCCTGCGGCTACATCGAGATTTCTTGGCTGGCACGTCCGGGAACTTGGTGAAATTATTCGCGGCAGCGTGACAACCGAATTGATTAGATCTAAACTTCCACTTCCTTTTCGGATGTCGCGTCATATTGCGGTGAACAAATTATCGCAATGGTTATGTGGCAGAACGCGTCGTGGAAAGTTTCAAGCCTCTGCGAAACGAATCGACGAAAGAATTACCGCCTTCAAATTACCGCCGTTCTTCGCCAACTTGTCGACATGCATCGTGAAATCTTTTAAATTGCAAATTTCGAATTTTTCCATGTATCGCCGCCACTTTTTATCTGATGAAATCGAAATAAAACTCTGCGGCCTAAAAGTTTAGAAAATTCGTCGTTATCGGGAAGGGTGTTTTTTTTCTTTTTTTTTTTTTTTCTTTTTTAAGGAAATGAAGAAAGTTAAATCGAATCGAATTAATCAATTAACTTGTACAGATAGTTCAGAAACTTTTCAGTATAATTAAGGAAAGTAGAATATACAATGCGGTTAATAATAAAATCATATTGTTTCGACCAACTTGGTGTATTAAAAAACAATGCAAAGAAAATATACATGTAAAAATATTTGAAGTTATGTATAAACCATTATACGAAGGGGTTGAAGAAAAAAGCGACGAAGATAAAGGCGATGAAAACCAGATATATTTCGCCACATCCTGAATTAATCTGAATTAATTAAAGTAGGTACTTTACCAGCAACAAGGCATAATAAATTCCGTTCTCAAACAGATCGTAGAAATATTGAAATATCAAAACTGACATTAACAATGAAACAAGAACATAAAGATCTAAGAAAGTGATCGAAATACTTCGTCTTTTTTAGGTGTATCACATTAGACGAAACAGGCAAGGGAATTATCTAACAAGAAAGAGGGAAACAACCAAAGCACAAAGAGCATACGAAACAATGTCTGTTCCGTGCTGTTGACCACACGTGGATGCACCGGTGCAGTGGTGTAACATCTTCAACTACGCTAGACGACGCAAGGAACCTCGTTGCATGCTTTGCCAAATTAAATACCATCTACCTTTTATATAATGTTGGTCCGACTGCACGCGTCTGATGGAACTTGATACTTTTCTCACTGAGTAAGAATACGTTTCCACTTTTTGGAAACTTCCTTGGATGCAACAAATTGCAATTGTGGCTACATCAAGGATGCGTATATATATATATACATTGCTAAGTTTCTACTGAAATATTAACGAATATGAGTATGTAAGTACAAATGCTTTTTGTAGCCATTGAATGAGCAATATTAAACAAAAATCTTCTAAAACAGCCAACATTGCGACAACCAGTAATATTTAAATAATTTATTCATGTAGCAATATAGTAGTAAATAATAAAATATACTATTATTATATTTGTACTTGATAGAAATTGTACTTAATGGTACATTTTTAATTCCGTGTTCATTAAGATGGCTTCGAATGTTCTACGAATATTCGATCAAATGTTCATGTGCAAAACTAAAATATGTTCACCGCGCAGGACAAGTAATCAGACTCGCAAACAACAATTAGAATTTGACGACAGTCTTTAGATATTCGAGGACTCGCAGGATGTAATTACTCCGCGTTAAATAAACCCTGATACGTTATCTCTAGCGTGAAGCAATTTGCGTTTAGTAGATGGGTTTTAATTAAAATCGTAATTTTTGTTTCGTGTAATCGTTGTTACAACTGCGCCCCGACGTCGGCTGACGTACGATTAACATCGATGTAAATTCTACTGTATTGCTCGCCAGATGAACGTGCGGTACAAGGACAAACCCCGTGAAAAATGAAATGTACGGGTGCGTGCAAAATAGAAATCGTGACCATAGCTGAGCCTCTTTACAGGAAACATTATGAGATAGAATGAGACATGAACTGAGCTGATGAATAGTATTCGTAATTTAAATTAATTTCACTAATCGTATGCCAGGTATTGGATAAATTGTACGTCAAAACTAAACTAATTCAGACTAAACAGTATAAAATAGGATTAAAATGTATTTCATAGGGGAATCTAAAGGTTTATTCCTTTGGTTTCTGAATTCCACTTTTCTCATTTTTAATAAAGGCGCATCGAGTAAAGGGTTAGAGAAATAACGCGATAGCTTGGAAAGTTAATATTCATGATTTGAAACCGGTATATAGAAACCAGCAAATATTGATCAATTGAGTTTAGTTTAAATTAGGATGTAATCAAACTTGTTTCTGATTAAACTCTGTGGCCATTAAATTTTCAATTACTCGAAATTATGAGTAATTTCGCACAAAACAATTTTCGATTAACTTCCGTTCCTCCGTCTGTAGCATTTTGTTTGCTGTCTTTATAAAGGAACAATAATTTGTTTGAAACGCTTTTCTCACCGCTAATGAGTTTATCAAGCGCACGTTTAATTGTAATTATAGTGAGAAACGTCGGATAAATTACCAATGAAATTGCAAAAATAATCGTGACCGGGCATACACCGTTTAAGCGCGACAGTATTTAGCATAACGTTAATTTAGACGAAGCCTACAGTACGACTGCGTGAAGCAATTATACCAGGGCTAATTAAGATACGCAGATAGTCTAGTAATTTACGAATAATCTCGCGAATATCATTAACGGAAAAGCGAAATGAAATGCGCCACTTTTTGCCTGTGATTTCATATTACCATGAATATTTCCATTGATAAGCGATATCGTCAGAGAGTAAAAATTTCGATTCGTTTTGCATAAATGGGGACAAAAGTGTTATCATAATATATGTGATATAGAGATATAATTAAGAGTGTAATTTCGGAGATATTAGTAAAAATTATAAATTGCAGCAAAATGAATATCAATTGCAAACACAGAAATGTAATGTTCCAAAATCATTAAAGTTTTGCTTTAATATACACAAAGGAAGTATGTATAATAAAACGAATTGGAATGTTCCTACATTACAAAATGTTACTGAAATATTGAGATACTATTATTAAAATATTGGAAAAGCAATATGCTTTTGAGGTCAGAGAGTTTTTACATATTCCCATAGGCTGTTCTTTTTGTTCAAAAACAGTATTGTATAAATAAAATGAACAATAATCAAATGCGGATATGCATATTTACATTGTTCAACTTCCAAACACAATGCATAAGTCGCTTCATTTACAAATTTTTGCATAAAGGTATAAATCAACGTGTTATGGGATTAAAACCTTGTTACCAAATATATGGTTGAAAATATGAGAACAATCGAAAGAGATTTAATGTTAAATTTATTGCTAACCAATCTAACGATACCAAGTGTTAAATTTTCTACTTGCCTTCAGATTTACAGAGATATAAGGTTAAAATACGTCGAGACAATAAGTTTCCTCGATAGAAGACATCGAACTACAGCTTATACAAAAAGAAGTCACGAAGCGATCGAACTTCTGGACGAAAGTAAATTTTGCTATAAAATATGAAACGAACGTTTTTCGCTCAGCAGAGAAAACAAGATCGCTTAAAAGAAGTAGCTTACTAAAACATGAATTGTAAATGAAGTTAAAAAATTACTTTCGAGGTTAAAGAATTTTAATCATACGAGTAGTAAAGTTAGTTAGAATTTCTTATCTCTTCTCGTAGGTCAAAGAATTTTCATCAAATTTTGCATTTTAGATTGAAAACCAAACCGAGTTTCGCGAAAGTTTCATTTGTTGCTTATACTATTCAAAGGACAACGTAGCGTTCTATGCACCATGCTCTAGTAACGTTTGACTATCTTATTTTACTGAGTTTTTAAATCCGAAGCACATATACCACAATTTAAGTTATTTGCAACTTCTGGCTTTGGAGAGTTTCTTTATGATACTTTTTCGTATATATATATATATATATATATATATATATATATATATATATATATATATATATATATATATATATCGCGTTAGCCGTAGAATTACGGCTACGGGCGCGTGGGCATTCTTCGCGGGAATTGGCCATCGTTGATGCACAATCGCGGCGGCGGCGTTTATTCGCACAAGTTCGAATACCACGGACACTATAGAATCGGTAAGTAAGCGCGGTGTTGGATGTTAAGGAGTAATGGCCTTCGGTTCAACAACGAATCCGCGGTCAACGGGATAACAGTTACACTTCTCTCCAGAATCTAAGTCAGACTCTTACTTAATACGCAACGTATTCGCCGATCGTAAAACGTTATACTCGCTGACGATATCGCACGAGAATGCGTTTCTCCGTCGCAGCGATGCTGCCGAGGAAAACTATGATGGGGTGTGTCTCAGGGCACAAGTTCATCGGATTCGTCGAGGACAACCCTCGTCCAGAAAGTGAGGAAAATGGACGTTGCCGTTAATTGGTTAATTTCTTTGTTGGTGGTTAGAAAAGGATGCTAGTCGCTCTGAAGAGAAACTTGGTAACGGGAAGCGTCGTTCGTGAGGAAAAGCAGATTTCCCGTATCTTCCCGTAGCGAGTGGTAGATTTAGGGACTGTTAGGATAAAGACTGTTCGTTCGTTTAGAGGATCTTAGTTAATTAAATCCCAAGACTTATAGCAAGTCCTCAAGCTGCTTAATATGCCCTGTGGAGGTGCATCGACATCTGGCAATCATCTTGCCCGAAGAATAGGGTCTGCGTGTGGCAAGCCACGGGACAGAGGCCGTTGGAATGCTCACTGTAGAGCATCGGTACTGCTATCTTTTCTTAAGGAAAGTTATGTAATTCTATACTTCCATTAGACAAAATATCCATCCCGTGACTGCGGCTACGTTCGGCGACTGGTTGTCGCCTCGAACCCAAGCCCATTATCACAAATTTCGGGCAACTATAATCGGGCTAATTCACAAGGATTTATAACGACTAAAGATTTGTGGAAATGGCTTTAATTTGTAAAAGATCTATAAACACTAAAAGTTTACAAAGACAGTGTTGGGCGATTTTCTTAAGAATTCCAAGGTGAGGGCCCGATATCCTTTCATCTCCGACATATACATAAATATATTTCACAGAATTACTGCCTTATACCGTATCTAATTCTCATATCTAACAATTAAAAGGAGATAAATGGTACAGCAACATTTAACATTCATAATCCATTTACATAATCTAGTTTGATATATATACTTGTGTATAATGTGAAAATCATGTATGAAAAAAAAAAAAAATTATCCCGAATCTCTCTATTTGTAATTTTATAACTAATTTACATTCTGTCAAAAATAATCGACACGAGAATAGCGTTGCCCATACTGGCCAAACCATAACTTGTCTACGTGGCACCACGCATACCAGTATCATCACATATACTACATGAATTACTCCCTTTAGCACTTTAAATTACCGTGTAGGCATGAAAATGTTATACTAATCATACTAGTAAGCTACTTTTATCACGAAATCTGTTTATGTACATCTATTTTACAAATGAAAGTAAGTTTATTATCATTAGACTTTATTATAGGCAGTAATTCATGTGCAAAAGTATGAGTTACTTCCCACAAAGTACATTAATGAAATCATAATTCAAGTTATTACCGTTCCCAGGAGATCATTAGCTGGTTAATAACTACAATTTTCAAAGCATGCACATAGTGATTTCGGATATTCAAAATGTTTCGCATTATCTCCAAGCGATCATATATCAATATTTTTCATCTGTATTTTTAACTGGAATCTCTGCGCGTACTCTAATTCATGTGCATCAGTGGATCCGATAAAATATCTATAATTTGAAAATTGTTAATTTATGGATTGTAATCTTTATTAATTTTCAAATAAAAACGAGTAATTTAGCAATCTTTCATTCCTCGTTCAGCAAAATTTGGTCTAAATATTTCTTGAAAATACACAAAACATTCCATCTATCAATCTAATTTTTAAAACGTTCAGATACCATCGTCCTTTTATTCTCAATTAATGTTTCTAACATCATTATAATAAATATCATTGTGAGAAATATCACGATCCATCAAACACACTCATTGTAAGTTACAATGAATGAAACGGATCCCTTAAATTTCCATTTCTTTACCCGCGTTCGTAAAAATACGAATTTGCATAAACACCCTCAGTCTGGTGATAAAAGTTCCAGCCTTTTCAATCGCAACAATGATCCCCCTGATAAATACTATAAAAATAGCAAGAAACATATTTCTCTCAGTCATCTGATTTGCAAAACCGTATAAGCTATCCTGCATCAAACCAAAGTACATACATGCCACGCGTTCACCCGCACCATTCTTCAAGCGATATCAGCACGAGTGATATCAGTAGTACAAGTGAACCTCTCAACCTCTCAACGCCAACGGAAGTTGTATCACGAGACTAGCCAAAGCGTGTAACATGCTTCCGATATGATAAAATAAGCGTCGCGATACGCGTACCAGGAGAAGGGGAGGGAGAGAGAGAGAGAGAGAGAGAGAGAGAGAGATAAATGAATTGAGCTCGTGTATCCTTGCGATTCGTGACTTCGAATAAAACCGGCAACCATCATCGTGCGGCGATTCTTAACGATTCTGGGTCGAGCAGTGTTTTTGTCCGGTATGTTGCCTGGATACGTTCAAACGCCTAACTTCCGGCTATACATTAACCCCTTAAGGGTGAGACACGAGCACAGCTAACTGTCCAAAATGCAAAAGCCCGTGTGAGACACGAACACTGCTGACTAACCACTTTTTCTATTAATAAATACAATCACGTTTTCGTATTTATAAAAACACTTGCCTTTTTTAACTTCTACCTTGCGTTCTGCTTCTCATCGTATTAAAAACGTAAGATGTATTATTAGAGTTAGAAAAAGATATATTATTATACAGCCAAGAAGCAATTCCGCTGAAGACAAAGCGTGCATTTTTAACCGGTTAAGTAAAAAAGAAATCGTACGCTAATGGGGTTGAAAGTGTATACTTATTCATTTGTAGAGCATTACGCTCCTAGATGCAACCCGAGCGCTGCCTCGTCCGCCTGATCATTGTCCTATACTACCGTGCGCCACTGTGAAAGACCATATTTTCATTCTACGCATCACTGTATGCTCTTAAATCGCAAATAGTTATACGGGCGTAAGAACCTCCTACTTCATGTTGCGCATCTTAGTGAATTAAAAATGTATGGTATAGCATTGGAATTACGAAAGAAATATATTATAATGTTACATAACCAAGAGGAATTCTGTTTCTTTGACCGATTACGTTGGAAAATATTAACCCAGCTGCGTTCTTTAACTCATTTTCGACTGAATCGCGCCTTTCTGTCAAAACATTTCTTGATTTTGAAGAAAATACGAAAGAATCGTTTTATTGATATAGATGAATTTTATTTGAACTTAAAATATTTTATGTTTCTCTGCTTGTCAGTAGTAAAAGTATCGAATATAGATATTCGAGGAATATAAAAATTGGAATATAACGATTAGAATATAAAAATTCGAGGGCTGCGGCGGGTTAAGAGATTCAGATGGATGCGCCGCGTGAACGAGACTAGCATTAGCGCGATGATCGGAAGCTGGACGACGATCGATTTTATCGGTTCCTGGAAAATAATACGTTAAATCGATCGTGTCTACGCTCCGTAAGACTTTATGGACGTTAATTTTTCTTCGGATATGTATTCCGACGAGTTTCGCGTTCGGGGCGAGCACATTCCGTGAAACGCGGAAACATTTTGTCGTTTGTAACTTTAATGATTCGACGGCGGAGCCATTTCGGAAGTTGGATGGAAATTTACGACAGCGCGTCGGATGAAATTGTTAAGGGTTTTATTGGCGTGAGAAAAATGTTGGAATATAAAAGATCATTTATACGCGAGGTAGCAGTTTTAGATTGGTGACAAAGGTTGGTTTTTTTATATTTCATAATTGGTATATTTATTAATTAAAATTGTACGTGGGTCGATAAATTAGATACACAATTGTGTAGAAAGTACAAAGCGCATAAGTTAAACAATTCAAGCATATTGCGAAACAAGTTTTTCATATATCCCCTTGGGAAATGAGATAAACGAATTTATTTTAAACGTTGGTTTTAACCGCTAGCTGTTTAATTCGTGGAAATCCTACGTATATCTACGTACACTACACCATGTGCAAAAATATCCACATGTGTGGCGCTTTGACTGTTCAGTTGAATTTTAATCTTCATTTCGAAAGAAAAAACGTATCAAGGTATACTGGATGCAAATAAAGTATTGTAAAATACCAAGCATTATAAAAAGCACTATACTTTGCGTATTATATATATTACTTCGTATTATCTGCACTTCAGTAATTTCTAGTTTCTTACAAACGCGTAAAAACCTGCAGTCTAGTTGTCACCAACGATTCTCAATATCAAGCGGAACACGTTCAGTTGTTTAGGAAGCAATATCTCGTTCGAAAATGGCATTAAATTACGCGAGCATCGCAGAGGAGGCAATAGAACGGTTTAAAAGTTAACGAGAGAACAGCTCTAATAAAAGCTAGCCAAAAGTATCTTTCTATTACCTGGATTTACGGCGTGGCAGTGGTTGAGGAGCGGCAGCCAACAGAGCAGTAGCACCGCTCTCTGCATCTGAAACAAAAACCGCAGATATTTTTCACAAGACGTTTAATTGCTATTCCGCAGCTCCCGACCATCTCCTAATATAATTATACTCTGATTAAAACGTACGATGAAAGCTGCTCGACGAGGCTTCCAGGCCCAACCACGAAATCCAATGGATTCGTGGCTGCACTAATTACAAGAAGGAGCTGTGGTTCAGCTAGAGGAACGCGTCACTAACATTTCGGAGAAATGAGCCATCATATACATGTGCAATTATGTACACATATGACATCGATTCCATAGAGATACGAGTCTTACTTAATCTTGCTACAGTTCTCCAATATCTACATCCCGATCTCACTGTTTTAATAAGCAACTTATTCTAAACTTGTTTCGAGAAGTAAATATATTTTGGATATATTAAGAAAAACTTTAGCACGCAATTAAGACGGGAAACAATGCACACCAAGGAAATTTGTTTAATACTTTCCTCGAACTTCTAGAAGTGTATTCAAAATGAGGGAAATATGATTGGGTTTAAAGTAAACCAAAGACATGGTTAAATAAACCATGAATAGCACATCAAATAAATATGATGAATACAAGATACATCTTTTCCCTCGTTAAATGATTTAAATACTAATAACCTACGAGTCGAAACAAATTTCCTATAAATAAGGTATTAAAGAATAACGTGATGCAGCACATTTTAAAAATTGTTCGCTTAAAGTTTGATTGAATATTTAACTTCGTAATAATCTAGAAGTGCATAAATTACAGTTTTTCCTTATCAAGATGCATGGAAATTTGGGACCGATAATCACCACGTCTTTTCCTATTGGTAGCCACGTGATGTACCATGGCACTTTGATCATCCAATTTAGAAACAGTCTGTACAATCGTGCACAGGTGCGTCGGTACACACAGAGAGGACCAATTCTCCGGTGTCCGTTCTAGCGAAAGCAAATGAACTCTTGAACAGAGGCCTGTGCGCGTGCACGCATGACCGATCTGCGCATATACAGAAGCAGCCGTGCGAAAGACGGCGTATACTGAATTTCCAACAAGCAGACTTTTAACTGTAAAATATCGGAAACCGGCTAAAATTCTTCGCAGAACAGGAAACGAACGGCACGACCGATTTGTCAAATTGATTCGACCGGTGACCGTGTGGAATTTTAAGTTTGCCTCTTAGTCAAACCATCGGAGACACACTCGGGATCCACCAAAACCAGTTTTGCAAAAAGAGAGAACATGTACAATTCTAACAATGACGGGAGGGACGATACGAAGTTAGTTCGAAACATATCGTATCTTTTCAAGATATTATGTGAACTATTATTTAGAAGCTAGAGCGAAAAATCTTACGAATCGAAAAGTACAAGAAAATGATGATGTTGCAAACGCCGCCTTATAAATTTAGCTTTAACATTTACCGTTATACGCGGCATCTTCCTACGATGGAAATAAATCGTTCGTTCTTTTAGAACTGATTTAAATTTATGTTGTGAATTTATTTGACTGTGTCCAAAAGCTGGATCGTTATTCGTTACTCAACGGAACATATAATAGCATAATCGCCATTTAAAATATTACTTTAAACGCATCTGTTTTGTTCCTATTACGCCGGAGTTTCCACAACGTTGTTATCCACTTCATTAACGACGTCGATATTTATTAAACTTTTCCCGCGAGACTTTAATCGCGGTGTTCCGTCGAAGGACATTAAATCACGCATTATTCACGGTTCTGGGCTAATGAATGCAACATGACACGCGTATATCATAAAAAGATGTTTCAGACAAACGAAACAGGACTTTAATCCTGGCAAATAGCGCGTCCGTAAATATGAATTAAGCAAATGACGGGGCTTCATTAAAATTGCACCATCGATTGGTTCCGAATGTGGAGCGATCTCGCACGGCTAAATCCACTTAAAGCCAGCACCAGGGTAGAAAAGCTCGTATCCATCCGCGCGATATTTCGAAGGCGATCCCAGCAGAGGGCTCAGGTTGGTAATGTACGTTCTCAGCCATTACAAGCGAATACTATAATCCAAAATTGCTGTACTGAATGCGATCGATTCTACGCGCTTCTTTGTACGAATACCGTGTCATCTCGGAATTTTTTCTTCGATACGTTTCGTTTTCAACGATCGTTGAAGTATCAAGGGAGTGTATTATTACGAAGAAACATAACGGGCAGTAGGGAAACAGCAAGAGAAGACGAAAGTGGATTGACAGTAGAACTAACTAACATTTAATATTGAGCCAAGTATATTATTCGTCGTTGATTAGAATTAAAGCAATAGGACAAAAATAAATATGTACCAGTAATATACGTACTCATATTTCTGTCTCAATAGAAGAAAAAATTAATATTATGAAAAACTCTTTTTAATGGCTGCAAAGACAAAAATTATGATAGTAGTCAATTCGAATGGTTCCGTAGATTAAATGTTAAATTAAAAGTAGCGTATACAGGGCTATTCAATGTCTGTTAAAACGTCGAAACATCGAACCACCATAAGGTTTGGTCGACAGACGTCGTTTAGCTTTGCGTAAAAAGAATCGTTGACATTGGCGAACAATGGAGACCTCTTTGTAAATGTTTCACTTCCTTTGAGGTCAACCTTGGGTACACCTCTTGGGCAAACACTTAAAACAGTGATATTTTTAGTATCTTCTTTGAGGATTGAATCAAATAAAAGGGGAGGCAGCCGGAATATGCTAATATTTGCTCCGACACGAGAGCCATAATCTTTTTTCCCGATGGACATTGATAAAAATTGCTAAAATATTTAAGGAACAAAGTTTATTATCTTTGAATAGTGGAGCAACAGTTTGATTTCTTCTGTAGTAAAAAGTTAGAAATAGATTGTCACATTTTTAGGTAGCTACTTCCTATTAATTCAAGATTGAGACGGGGGCTTGTATATTTTTGTTGCTAGTGTAACAGTTCAGATAACTGTTTAATCGCGCAACTTTTACTCTATACTTCACGTATGAATTTAACGTTTATTCTTTTATCGAATACTTTCTGAATACCGGGATGAAACGTTGGCAAAATTTCTATTGCAATATTAAATGGTCATTTTAAGAAATAAATGAATACTCTATGTAGAAGGAGGAGGGAGTAATAATGATGTTAATCGAGGATCAATGTATGAAATTTAGAAACACTGTTCTGAAATGTTCAAGTTTTATCAGCCTTATTAGCAGGATTAAAAAGATACATGAACACAAACAAATCAGGGATACTGAAGTTCGCGGAAACTTTTTCAAACTTCTAATCAAACGTTCGTTTAACTTTGGATTTGTGCTAGACGATTGCTATCGAAAGTTGGAGAAAATCCTTAAAGCGTTTGCTTTTTAAAATTAACGTTTAAAGTAGTATACATTTCCTCGCGTTATGAAAATATTATTTCAGAGTTACAAGAAGGTTAATAACTTAAATAACAATAAAAAAATTACATTCAAATGGTAGAATTAGCGGCATGA
This sequence comes from Bombus campestris, assembly GCA_905333015.3. NCBI lineage: Eukaryota > Metazoa > Arthropoda > Insecta > Hymenoptera > Apidae > Bombus > Bombus campestris. The sequence goes on from HG995135.1 coordinate 12,025,051, forward strand.
TAAATAATAATACGTTTATGTTCTTTCTATAAGAGTCTTAATATCGAAATTATAATCGCTGAAAGCATAATCTGGCCCACGTTTGCAAACCTAACTTGCAACCTTTTGATAAATCTTTCTCGGCTTCATTTCCAATAAGCAGCCAGCGGTTGACAAAAGATTTCCGCAGAGCAGCAATTTCATTGAAAATTCTTAAACTCGTTTCGCTGCAATTGTTCGGTGTATGAGGAAAATTTTACGCGCGTTTTCCGTATATAATACTTCTCGAACAATCGTTGAAGATATCTGAGAACTGTGCAAATGAATCGGTTACGCCATTACGCTATAATTCCAATATCATAAATGTTCGTTTAAGATGTTTGTGACCATATCGTTGTGCAACCCTTCGCGAGAATCGCTTACTATATTATCGAGTACAAAAAACTAAACTTGAAATGAAACTTCCAATATACCACGCTATAACATTCGCTGAAAAATTTTCAGTCCATCTTATTTTAACTATTCTAAAAAATTTAGTAAAATAGCTTGGGTCATCGCGGCAGTCAAAATGTTAATTTAGTTCATATTCCTAAAGCCAGTAGGACAAAAGGTTAATAAGAATCGTATTTTTCCCCCTCATCGTGCTGGACTGCGGTGGTAATATCCGTTGCGACGACCATTCGGAATAGGAATGTTGTCCTGTAAATAAATTTCTCGTGACAAAGGCCCAGCCCGACTACACCAGATATATAGTCGACTCGATGGTCGAACGTTGTTAGTTTCGTTTTGCAAGCTACACGAAATAGGCAGGACAGCTGTTAGGTAAATGTATTTAGTGGTAATTGGCGCGGTTTGCATGTCAAAGTCAGGTAAAATGCGAATCACAAGGACAGTGTAGTATAAATCTCGCAATTAAGCTTTAGAACTGTATACAGCGATATATTGAAAATTAGGAAGTTTTGCGACGATGAAATACTTTCGTCGATCAGTTCTATGGGGAGTCGATATGAATAACAGAATATAGAATCAGAGAACTTAACTTTAAATGCTAACTTTCTCAATAGCTATATAGAATGGCATTCATTCACACGTTAAGTGGCGAATTTAATAGCAGTGTCGTTTCCAAGATGAATTGACATTTCTTCGAATCTTATAACATACAGTACCTAGTAGCTGTGTCTGAAAAAAATAAAAAGCAAAGCGAAGATCGATTTAGGGCATCGATTCAGGACGTGAATTTTACGTAGTCTTTTATTTTATTTTACGTATATTTTACGTACGATGTAACGTGAAAAATGTTTTGTAAATTACTTGCGAACGTTTTCAAAGTATAATAATTCAACGTATAATTGCATCCAAATAGAAGATTAAAGTGTCACCAAAATATCGCTATTTACAACAATAAAAATATAATCGTTGTTTTTATATAGTATCAAGCGGGTCAAAATGAATTCATATTTGCGAAACTAATAGTATAGAGCGTACTATTTTCGCCGGCCTGACTTCCTACTGTCCACTGGATGATTAACACGGATGCTGTGGAATGACTCGAAGCACGTTTCGAAGCTACACGTGGGTGGAATCCGGCCTAGATTTTTCATGAAGCCCTTTTCCTCGACGAAATGGAATAAATTAACATCCCAAATCTGGCTCTTTGAGCGGTTACCCCTGAGAACTCCAATAAAACCGGCGTAGAACGATAAATAGAACAGTGGAAGGAGTAGCCATGGCCTCTCCTCCTGCTTTAATAAGCATGTGTCCGATAGAAAGTTCCAATCGGCGAGAAATATCGATGATCTGAAAAACTACTCGCGAACGGTAAAATTTTTTATTTTCACCGTGGAATTCGACGAATAGACAAACTGAGTTTTAGAGAAGATTCTGGGAAACTATGGAGTTCAATATAACTCGAGGTTTATGATGTTCATAAATAAATTTACTTGAATAGGATCGAGAGAACAAGTATATAAGACATTAAAAATTCTGCCGCGCTACATACCTGAACGAAACACTGAATCAGCAATGTATTACTGAGTAAATATTAATTGATGAAAATATTACTTGGTATATGTACGTGCATACTTAATAGACTCTAAAATAAATCACTTAATGGTCAGATAAATTTTATACATCACGGTAACTAAATATTCCGTCTTGCAACTATCGCAAATATCGTTCAAGGTTATGTTTAATGATCAAAATCAGTTTGACACCCTCTGTGAAATCGTTAATAAACGTTATCTAGAATGTATCTGCTAAGACATCTGTGTATATCGATACAGATCTGTGTATATGTATATATATATGTATAGGTATTAAAGTATATTCTCAGTCGTACACAAGCTGTGTCGTGGTGATACTTGTCCTCGACGCTGTCTCGAAATTGTATTAGCGTCGTCTCGAGTCCATGCAAGAAGTAGGCCGTTCCAGTTGCACTCTCTCGCGGAGAGAGAACGCGGCAAAGGTCGAAAGTGCATGAATTGTTGCGAAGTGCCTCGGTCCTCCACTCGCTAAAGCAGTACAATACGATCGGTGACCCCGTTTCGTGTTGTCGGCCTGAAAACCACCGGCGACTGCTGACATTGGCGAAAATCACCGTGATCAACTATATTTCTACCTCTATTTCTCTTCGTTTTATTTACTTTGTTTTTCTTATTCTTCCCCTTCCCCTTAACGGGCTAATAGATGAAGAATCGAAAGAATACGGATAAGTCTCTCCCGATCTTTCGAATTTATTCTCAGTATACGCTTCTGTTACGTTCGATAATAAAATCGACGAATGTTGTGGCTAGACGTACAGTCAGTCACGAAAGTCTATATACATTCGTCGAATTTTACGTATATAACTTACCAAGGATACTGACGCAATTATTGTTGACGTATTTTTATTAACGTATTAAGAAATCTTGGCATAGTATTACATTACAAAATCCTTAATTTTTTCAACGCTGGGGCGCTGCGGGAAATAGGAGGACATTGAATCTTATGTAAAAAGGAAGACTTGCGAGATATTAATATCATGTTAAGCTTGTCATTTTTATGATTTCATGTACATATAACAAGTGTATGTAATTATTGTGCCATTATATTTTATATTCTTCTCTTGCTTCAATTTTCCTCATAAGAGAGAAGGCAAATAAACCGTATTACATTTTAGCGTTGCATGTCTGAGTGTGTGAAAAAAAAATTCATAAAGTCAACTTAACTTTGTACTATAATATTTTATATTTAAGGAGAGGGAGTGTGCAGAGTTTTGTGACCGATTGTACTTTGTACTCTACTTCGTTAAGAACGGTACAATGTAAGCTGGTGAAGTTCTTTGTTGCAATGAACGCGTTTGATCAGAAATATTAATATCGGGAAAAGGTACGATATAAATTTGTGAAAATAATCGATATACGTACGATATGACTAATATATCAAAAGCACTGCGCTTATACTTTGTACATACAAATCCTAACACGTAAACAGCTTTGAAGATCTCTCAATGAAACGAAAAGCGTTAAAAGCAGTCACTAGGACAAAATTTATACGAGAATGAATCCTTGTTGAATATTTTGCTTTATGCATTAGCGATGAGCGCAAACATGGTTCCGTCGAGCGTTATTTACGAGCTCCCCTTGTCAGCTCGAGTGAGATAGATTTGTATGAATATTTCCTCGTTTTTTCTTAAAATTCTACATTACACTGCTACTGTCACGTATTCTATTACGAATAAAGGCTAGTCGACGCTGAAAACAAAAGAGTGCCTCTTTCCTAAACGATGATCAACAATGGCGTACCGTTCTGAAAAGAAATCACCAAAGTGTTACAAGAATACGTGTACACATTTCGTGTCACATAAATTCTCTGTTACACTTGTACATCTACAGGCGTCGCGCACATACGCTGAATCTAGATGAAGATTTCCTGAAGGCATCACTCCTTGGAATACTTATTTTTCCTGTTCTAAGTATTCGTCGTAAGTTAGGACCTTCGATGAATCATTTTAAGCGACTGGGGCAGTCAGTATATAGCTCATTCAAATGAAATGAATTTCGTGCTTATGTCTGGCATTTACGGGAAAGTTAAAACTTCAAAAGTGTATAGAATGCACATAATATGCAAAAATGTATAGATTACTGAAAATATAATATCTGTCACAATGTTTAATAGCTGAACCAATTCGCTGCTTAGATTCCATTTTTGGAATTATGTATACTCATAAAAATATGATTTTGCATAAATACACGTAGTACCGCTACAAAAGTTCATTACAATGAGACAGTTTATATCGTAAATGAAACGGGTAACCATCATTTTCTATAAATTTAATCGACACTGTAATTTTTCATTTTGGTCGGAAAGGATGGTGGAATACTTAACAGAAATATCGTACATGCACCGTGCAAAACTGGCCAAAGTATCGTTGTATGTATCTTGTCTGAGTTATCGCGAACGATGAAAACTCTCGTTCGATTGGCTCGCGAAACCCGTCGCGAGCAGCAACCAAGAGGGAGCGATGCAGTTCGATACTCTCGTAATCGATTCCGCCGTTTATTTATTCTGCTATTTCTTCCAGTTTCGGAACGGTCGACCGACTTAGAGAGTACGATCGATCCGCGTAATGAGAGATTCGTATGCCAATTCGATACGACACTTAAAGTCGATTCCTCGCCGCCGATGGAAAAATCGTTCATTGCCGCGCAATACCGCCGCGAACTTGCGCGACAGATTTCGCACGGAAAGAAACGGAAGAAAAAGAGGAGAGCGTGTCTTCGAAAATTGCACGCTTCTCCGCGAGTTTCCTACGACTCGGAACGGAAGATTAGGGAAGTAGAACAGCCAGAAACTTATATTTTTAGCGCGAGGCTCGCACGCCCGGAAGGAGAATGGAGATATAAAGTTGCCATTTTCCCTCGGTAGAAAACTAAAACAGTTCGCACTCCCTCGAGCCAACTCGGAAACCATTTTACCCAACTGATACCGATATGCAATAAATAACTTCTGATTAGAAAATCGATGTTCGATCGTGGTCGATAAAAGAGACCGAACGGTCGAAATATTGTTTTAAAGGTCTTTTAAACGCGATGACAGTAGATTCTATTAAGAAAAATTAATTGCATTTAATGCCTGTAAAAGTTCTACATGACGTATTAAAAATTTTAAATAATTAACAAAGATATATACGTCAACAGCTTTCGTGATAAATAATTTATACGTGATAAAATTAAATCATGTAGAATTTACATCATATGTTGCTCGACGAAAGCTAATGTACCTTTGAAAATTCCCATTTCAATTATTCCGCATATCAATCTACAATGTCCAACGTAACTCAATAATGATCTCTTTATTTTATTGTACCAACAGTTTTTCATTATTTCTCGTTCCAATTAGTAATGCTCTATGGTATTGACATCTTGTATCTTGTAATGCCTTTTCCAATAGATTTGATACATGAGATTAGCGCAAATTGCATGCCAGATCGACGAATAACATATTTTTCAATCCAAGATAAACGATATTATTTCGAACCAAATTACATCGAATCGAATCTGTAGGAGAGTAAAAGCTAATATTAATTTATTACGATTATTTGTGAGTAATTTCTGGACGCTTACGCTTATTAAATGTGTGATAGGTTGTGACAAGACGAAAAGCAATATTCCCTGCGAGTTTTCTGAAATTTGGTTTTATACGCGACATTCACGGATTCTTACGCAATTTCATATTTTTACGAATATAACAGAAACTTGTTTCACTCAATTAAACATTATAATAATCATTGCACTTCGTATATTTTACACGTTTTTGAACATTAACGCATTATGCGCATTTTGTAGATTCAAATTTTCCATAAATCCACACAAGTCCGCAGTCTACTTATCATAATCGCTTTTCATAATAACTCCTCCGATATCGCACGTGCTCTGCTTACTCGTACAACTATTTAGAATCGGAAACGCCAAGCTCACGATGATTCCGCGTTCTTCGCAGCAGAAACTCGTTGACAAGCGAGGCACAGACAAGCCCTGGAGCGGCGAATTTCGAAAAGGGGGCATTTTTCGACGCGAAAACAATACTTTCTCCAAGCAAAGAGCGTCGCCGGAAACTTTCAGCTCCAGTTTCAAGCGCGTGTATAACTGGTAAGCGGTTCGCTACTGCGCTATAGTCGGAAAGCAGGAAGAAATATTTTTCGGTGGTACATTGTTTGCGCGTCAGGTCACGAACGCCGCTTTCTCACGAGTGACATCCTGGTGTGTATGTACAGACGTCAGATAGGCTCAGCCAGCCTTTTTATTCGTCTCCACGCCCTTTGTAGCAAACTAGAGTGGAAAATGACGGCGTGTGTCAGCCGCTTTCTCGTTCGCAGGCCAAAGTGGCCGCGAGCCGGTAACCAGATCGCTTTAGACCGCCTTGCGGACGAGAGAAGCAATTCGATATTTAATTCTTAGGCGATACGAACATTCAACTACGCAGGTGGTAAAGCCGAGTTTGCATCAGCGGACAAAGTTTTATTCGTACGTATATTTCGAGAGAACTTTCCTCAATTGCGTTTTTAATTTTTATCGTGAACTTCAAGGTGCGGGAACAATTGTAGCGTTACGTTGTGCAAGTAGTACGAATAAATGGTAGTACCAAGCGAAGAGAGTCATTTTATAAGAAAAGCTTTTACTATGTTATAAAAGAAATGAAATTAACGATATACCAAATATTATCACGAAATACGATGTCTCAAAAATGATGGAAGCAAAATTAAAAAGCGTTACAGTTAAAAAATATTCGTATAAATTTGCCACGTGTTTGATTTAGGACTTCTCCAGAATATATAGAAGCAAGTAATTGAAATGCCCGTTAATTACAAATTCCATCCTGCTTATTTGAAAATATTCCATCGAGATTGAGCACAAACGCAGTTCCACATAAAATAATCGAGAACAAACTTAACTTTAAAAAAGGTTACATCAGGACGGATGCGTTTTATCAACTGACCCACTACATTCCACTCGCTATAATAACCAGCGTAATTCTGTGAATTTGGCCGACCGCCTCCAACAACGAGATTATGACCTTCGTGATGAATAGCCGCGGAAAATGTAATGCAAGTCTCGACTGACTGACGTTTTTAATTAATAAAGCGTGCCAGGAATACCCGAGCTATTTTTTCCACTTTTATGTCGAGACTCGCGCCGCTGCACAAAATAGCCTTCTACGCAATTATTATCGTTCTTGGATCGACTACCTTACTAATTGCTACTCACGCGTGAAGCCGTTACGTTGTTATTTTCTTTCTATAAACAAATACAGTGCCTGCAAAAAGTATAGTCACACCATTTTACTGTAGCATTTATATACTGAATAATTATTTGCAAGAATATTGGATTTCCTGTTATTCCTTAGTATCTTCGTATGATAAAAAACAGTTTGATACTACGAAAGTGAAAAGTATAATTTGATAAAAAAAGGAAATGCTTCATTGAAGAATAAGGGTGTGTGCAAGTATTTTTTGTAACCACTGTATATGAAAGAAAATATCGATTATTTTAACGCACAAATATGTAAGAGAACTATAATATATCGCACGGGGTCAAAGGTCTTTTTAAATTAAACTTTGAAATATATTTGCTAACATACATCTTTTCGGAAAGTTTGGAAACCGAGAAATCAATTATCGAAGTATAAATTGACAAGGAAATTGACTTTTATGAGATATAGTTTGCATTTTATATTACATATTTTATTCGTTGTAATTAAAGCGATATAACAAAAATAAGTGGATATGTATATACTATAATTATGTTTCTATCTCAATAAATATGCTATAATCATTGTTTAATATCACCAGCATGGTAATTAGTAATAATAAAAAAATTACATCTGTGTCTGGCATTTTGATGGATTTGATCATTTCAATCTGAATCAAAGGAAACGCGATTAAAACAATGAATATAATGTTATATAATGCATACGTCCAACCATATCTATATATAACATTTCAAACACGCGATGTTAAAGTCAAATGCAGCAGAAACCACGGAAATTTTCAGGATGTATCATACTATCAGGATGATTTTCAATACAAAAATAGCAAAAGTAAAACGTTTCGTTGTAAATTTTATGCATTAATAATTTATTCCCAAATTACTGAAACATCGATTGATTGTTATAAATGTACGGTATAAGCAGATAGGCAAACAGTACGGGAAGTTAATAAAGAAGCAAATGAATCTTACGAGTAGGAAACAAATTTTCCTTTATCTTAAAGTTTGAACAAAAAACTCGGGAAATTGAACTACGAAATTCTGCCTCTTGCACTTCATTTTCCTGATATTACTTGAAAGATTTGATACCTCTTTCAAGTAAAAAAAGGATGTTGCGAAAGTAGCTGTGTAAACGTTAATTTACAGAATAACAACGAATGCGTCGGTATATCTTTGTTCGTCAAATATAAATTAATGAATATTTCCCTCGACTGATAACTCTGATTCGATTTTTGCAGAAATTCGGAAAAAATGTATACACGATCGATTATTAAATAATTGTAAGTTATAGAACGTAGAAGTAGGAGGTGAACACGACGTTCGCGCCTACGTTCGCATTTCTCTTGAAAAAAGAAACAGCATCAGCGATATTGTTGCAACAACGCAAAATGTCAAGTGCATCCTGTATATCGTGTATGCATCGATCGCAAAAAGGCTTTCAACGAAGCTTTCAACGAAACTCCTCTTCCAATGTGTAACACACGTACTACGCGTGTATAATTCATCAATCTCATAAATTATGTTGGCAATTATGAAAATGACTGTTGTCATAAATCTGGAAATTTTTGATTCGTTAGATACTGTGTATTATATCGATTTACACTGCGCTGTATCATCCTGAAAATTTCCATTGCATCGAGTCGTTTATTTGGAAATAAACTCTGCCTGAAGAATATCCACTCTGCTGGGATTCAATATTTGTATTACGAAATTTAAGCAGACGGTATTGTTAGTATATCATCTGTCGATATGATACAAAACCGTTCATTCGAACGCGTAACAATTTAGATGTGTCGGATTATACGCTGCTTGGATATGTTTTCCTTTCTATAATATAAAATTAAAATTAGAGTTAAGATCAAAATTATAATTGCAGAGACTATCGTAAGGAGAACTTGAAAAACAGTTGTCGGTATGGTTAAACGCAAACGAAGGTTCAAAAGGACAACACACGTTGATGGAACATGCGGTCGTCACACGCGTACCGATGCGTGAGAGGTGCTGTTTGCTTTGGATCTCGTTCAATTTGAATTTTCAATAGATTTCGCGGCGAACAGAGGTCTGAGCTGACCTGAGAGAACAAACAGAGGTGTGCTGTGGAAGTTGAACCGATAGAAAAGAGTGGTCGAGATACGCTTTTGTCGAAATTGAAAATTTATTTGTTAAATGCTGATTCAAAAGGTGATGGAAGTTGAAGAAACTCCGATTCCTTTTTTTTTTTTTTTTTTTTCTAGTAAGTAAAAAAGAAATAGATGCTTGAAAGGAGGTAAACTAGATTTGGTAAACTATTAAATGACAGAGTTTTAATGACATAAAAAGAATTTGAAAATAAACGGTTTATGTTGTTACAAATCATAGTGTACAGACCATAAAGCAGATCTCAAAAGAAGAACGAACGTTATATTTACAAATGTTTCGATTCCAGGGAACAATGTGCAGAGTTATTTATTTAGAAAAACCTTTGAATTATTTTTACATATTTTTCAAAAATATACCGGGGCTACAAAGATATTTCCGCATACTCTGATTTTTTAATAAATCGTCCCAAACGTGGCTGTAAAAATATTTGCACATATTCTCGTTTTTTCATAAACTGTTTCACACATAGTAACGATAATGATTTGTCTCCAACGATTTGTGAACTCCATTTCGTCACCAGTATTCCGATACTTCTAATCAGCAGTGTATGTTGTTGCGTGTTTCGAATAATTTATCCCGCTGAAGGAAACGATAATCACAACCGACTGCGAATAAACCACAATTTCTAGAGAAATAATCGACGCGCGCGTAATCGACGCGACCGATAGAACGCACCGCTGCTGAGATATGATCGATATTCTTGAAAAGGCCGAAGGTATCGAGGGAAGCCGCTTCCGCGCGTAATTTACCTCCGCATGAACATCGTGATTTTGGACTGAAGTAAATCACCAAGGAAATAATTCACGCGCGCCCACGGAAACACGCGCCTCACGGAAAGCGCTAAACTTTGTCCCTTCCGCGCGAACAGCCCGCAGCCATCGCATCGGCGGGGCAAGGCTCGCAGCTCTCGCGAAACGAGCACGTTCAAACGGCGAACAGAAATTCCAGAGGCGGCAGTGTTCGAACAAGAAATTCAGGAGGTGAAGCGTTACGGAACACAGCACCCACCAAGCTTCGAAAGCGACGCACAAACGTGGGAGATAGTAGACAGGCAGAAGAACGGAACTAACGAGTACTCTTATTTACTTCGCACCACGGGATTTTCTGTGCCACAGGGTACGATCGTTGGTATATCACTGTTTGATTATAAACACTCGTTCTCGCGAGGAAAATACGCTGAGAAAACTCATGCCCTCGTCTCTTCTTTCTTTTTCTTTTCACTTCCTTTCGCCTGCTTCAAAAATTCCAATCTCTTGCAGATTAAAGATAAAGGTACTATTTATATATTTAGAATATTACAAAATAAAACGTAATAATAAAGGAACGTGATAGATGTAAGAAAGATAAGCGGCATAAAATTTCAAAATACAAAATTTCCATTCTCCATTTTTATGCATTCTTTTAGTTGTATAAGCTGAAGAAAATGGAATTTTTCTCGCGTTTAAAAACCAAACGACTAGAATTTTAAGTACTTATGAAATTTACTTGTCGTAAGAAAGAAAGTTCAAACAACCCTAACTTTGCTATTCTGTATATCATTTAATATTTATACATTCCTCATAGCATCCCCTTCTTTCCTAAAACTCATCTTGCAGCACGTGTTGCCTACGTCACTGTGTCTACGACTCGAAATACAGGAAGATAATGGTATATTTAAATAAAAAACCAAATGTGATGGTAAAAAGTTAACAATCAAATTCCATTTTATTGCTGGATATTACGTCGCTACAAAGTATCTTTTATGTGTCATTCGTCAGATTTGATGGACTTTAATCGTATTCCTGAGAATCCAATAAGATCACACGTAATATTAACTTGCTCGTCTGCAGTGTAATTAAGATTATTAAAGAACGCGCAAGTACCGGAATCGTAAAAAAATCATCGAAAAACCGGCAGACGGAATATTTTGAGCTAAAAACTATATGGAAAAAAGTCGAACATCAAACAAACCACAACAAATGAGAACAGCTACAGTGCATCAGTTAGCGTCTGCCGGCGTAACAGGCCAAGACATGCGCAAAAAGGTTGATAGATTACAGGATTTACGAAGCACGGCGATACCTTAGGAAGACAAAAACAGAAAATTATGCCTGCAGAAAGCGCGTTCCGTTTTTGGTGTTCCAAGCCAGCGAAGCAATCGTAAACTTCGGCACGGCACTAAATTATACGGTGAAGTAAGAAACGATAAACTTTCGTCGTAGCTATAACGATCGAAGATGCATATGCGTGAAGGGATTGGAAGTTTCGATGTGCAACAAATCTACGTGATAGACGATCCGGTGAAATTACTTTCACGAAACGCCCGTAAAATAAATGTTTATACATCTAGTAACGCACGCGACGACCAGCGGTGCGCACTATCGAACAGTCGAAACATCGACCATATCGAAAACAAACAGCGAAACAAACTTCTTTTTGATGCATCGTGAAGAGAAAAAAAGGCACCAACTATGACCAAATTGCATTTCGTTTTCGTGATTAAAGAAATGATTGAATCCTTTCACGAGAATATTTTTTGTATTGATCGAGTTTATAGAGTTTTGAAATGTTTGAAATAGTTCGCTATTTGCGTGGATAATTGCTTTTTAATTTATTTTCTGGCAGTTTTCATTTAAACTTGCTCGAATATTTCTTTCAAATATTCAACTTTTTAAACACATTTATCGATAAACAACCTCATCTATATGTTAATTGAACGTATTTTGAATTAGGTATAGTTCGAATCCATTTAATTTTCCTAACGTACTCATTCGCTAATTTATTTACGCAATTTCAACGAATCCTCAATGGAGCACAACAGAACGCAAATATTTAACGATTTCCATCGACATACATTGCTCGACATTTTATTTTCGATCGATTTGCGCTTCATGGAATCAGTTGATATCAACAATAATGCTAATCGTATATGCAGCAATGTATACATAATGCCACAACTAAGTTCATATAGACATGCAACTTCGTTCCGATCGTTGCTTAACTAGAAAACTAGAGATTCGGGTTACTACCGTTTCGACAAATACTTATTTTTCCACCGAATCAAATGCAGATATTTACTACTGTATTAATAATATTTTAAAATACACTGACGTTCTAGAGAGAGACAGGGGAAAAGAAAACGTTGATAAAGGTGTATTTTCATTGGGATGCCAGCGTTGGAAAACGAGCTGACCAAAAGAGTCTGAAAGGAACTGGAAATCGGGGGGAAAGGATTCCTGTAGACATTTCATCGCACAGTTTGCGTTGATCAAAGAAGAATACGTCAATACGAAGATCAGTGCGAGACTCAACCACGGAAGTAATATTATACATCTCTCGGTGAAAGTTCGAAAAGTATCAGGCTGAAAGGAAACCGAAGAAAGACACGGAAAACGGTCGGATGCAGCGCGTTCGTCGAATCGTACACAGTGAAACGGATAGATCCCGAAAACGTTCGAGTTTCCTTGCTTTTGCAGTCACCGCGCGGAGTATACTGGGTCAGACGTCGTGTTTCCGCAACGATTTTCCTTCGAGAAACAGTTGCGGTCGCGCGAAAAATTCACCGACAAGATGGATCGCCAGACCAAGGAAATGAAAGAAAGAACACTTGGAAAAAAAAAAAAAAAGAAATAGAGCGGATCAACTGATTTAAAACGTAAAATTGTTGTTAAGATAAACCGTGAAAAGATACATTCCATGTTACGGTATTGCACAGGTGAATGCATAAGAAATATAACGGTTTGAATAATAATAATATATCTATTAGCGATATTAGACGTTACTAGCAATCTAGACATAGGTCTATAAAAAACTAGATCTTTAGATCTATATCTATAATCAAATTAAAATGTATTTCTGGCGAATAGATACAGAATATTTTTAACGCGTTAAAATTATTTTTGCGCTGTGACTACAATGCCGTTTTCTGTGAAAGCTAGCTTTAATCATTTTATTACGCTTCACATAAACAGCAAGTTTTATCGTCGATCGTAATAAAACAGTCAATATTTCAACGATTTAAGCATAAACTTTCCTACAGAAGCGTCTTGCAATGTCTAAGAGGCTTTGCACATCCTTAACGCAAGTAGGATTTCTGAATTCTTCAATAGCTTCTTCGAACTTCTAACTTCGTCGAATAAAGTAGAAATTTTAAATATTCGGCAATATCTTGTAAGAATGTGCATCTTCTCCAAGTAATAATTTATCCGTACTCATCTTTATATACGAAATACTTGTAATATTATCGATAACATCGATAATACCAATATTAAAATTTTATGGTACCAACGTCTCTTCGTATTTATAGAAACATGCAATAGAGTAAGAATAAATTAGGTTTGCGGAAATCTAGGTAGCGATCGATAAATATAGAATGATGTTCTTTTGCCTCATTGGTACGATATGCCCGATTAGAAAGGATATAAGCTTCAAAATATGAATAGCAAGCACAGCGGGAAACGTTACGTTGCATAATTTACTGGAATAGTTTATTCATTACGATGAATCTTTCACCCTTTCTTCGTAAATGTTTCACATTATTCCTACGCTACGTCGATATCGCTTCGTGCAATATGACTCGAGAAAATTTTCTTAGCTTCCTTTTTCAAAAATGAAAATTAACATTTTCTTTAAAAAATGAACAATTCTTTCTGTTTGCTGAAATGAGAGCAAGACCGAAATATAAAAGTCCAAAAATCATAGCATAAGTTAAAACAATAGAAATCAATTACTCTCTGCATTTGATCATCCAAAATGCAAAATTCTGTCGAGATTGTTTGTTGATCTGTGCATCCGTCAGTTTCTCAGGAGTAAATTGAAAAACCGAAATCAGATATCCGCGAGACATACGCGTGTAAATTCCAAATGTATCAGGCCGTCGGCGGTTTATTGACAGTTCCGGGACTTTTGTAGTTTCCGGATGATGAATAGTCGCGTCGGTAATTATTCGAAATGGCTGCTCTTTCTTTCCAGTCACGATTGGTAGCTTTGTCGTCGAGAACGTTTATTGAAACCTCTGATTCGTCGTCAAGTCGAATGAGAGGGTAAAAATCCCAGCCACCCGTTCGTGCAATCGTCCCTTCTCGTTCCAGCGGATTGCAACGCTATTGTGGTCTAAACGATGTGCGTGCAAGCACGTACATGAAACTCGCCTAAGCGAAAACCATGGCAGGCCTCTGTCTCATTATCTATAGTGAAACACAGCATCGTTGAATCTCTAATTGAATCGACCGAGTTGTTTGTACGTCGATCTCGTCCGACACAGGGTTAATGGATCGGAAACAGTTCTATAAAATCACGCGAACATAATGGAGATTCGAGAAATGATCGATAAACGGAAGTATATTGCGTTCTTTGATCAGTGTCTACGAATACAAGAAACTTGAGTCGCTATACAAAATGAACTCGGACATTTAATGAAATTAAATTCTACGCTCATAGATTTTGTAATAAAACGTAGCGATGGAAGAGTGATTTTGAATGTCTAATATATCAGCACTCATAAGGAAATAAAGTGCACAATTTTTGTAAATTTCCGCGTGTCTGAAAATAGCGAAAACTCGTCGAACGAAGCACATCGCTACCTCATTTCGTATACCTGATTAACTCGTTAGTTTTACGAGCTTTTTCTTGCGTATCAAAATTCTTCAGAATAGCGATATTTAATTCTCAAAGAGACTGTTTCAGTGAAAAGTAATATCGATTTTGATGATGCAGAAATAAATCAATTTACACACGCTATGGCGTTGCTGTTTCATTTCTCTATAATTCTATTTCACGTTCAGTAAGCTTCTTAATTGCTACCACTTGCACGGGAGGATATCGATTTTGATTGAATAAAATGGTGTATGTGTTGTTCAGTTCCATCGGACGTGCTTATTCTTTCTCCATTCAAATGGCTTTATAATGTCTGAAAAAAGCTAGTAATCCAATAAAATGAATTGCCACGCAACTATTAAAGTACAATTATGATAATTTATGCATTTCAAAACCACCAATGATTAATTTCGCTCCATAGCTTTCGCTCTTTATTTCATATATATCTATCTAATTGAATTAGCATGTTTACAATTTAATTACAATCGCATTGCTTCGTATGTAAATAAATAGCAATTTGAAAGCTAGTCAATATACGTGTCAATCCATGGCTATTGATGTCACACAATATTATGATTCAAACGAGAAAGAACACAATGTTAAACGCATTTACACCAATTTCATCGAATCTCTTTGATATCGATAAAACATCCTTCAACCAGATTTAAGTAATCAGTTCCAATTATTTACTTTAAACCTTCATTCAAAGATTAACGATAGGAATAGTTTCAAAGTAAGTACTAAAACTCGTACAAATCAATTTTATACCGATTTACGACAAAATAATTAAGAAACAAAAGCAGTGCAAGATATCCAATACAAGTTAACGTCACACGAAACGTTCAAATACTTAGGACAGATAGTGCATCAACCGCAAACACTGCCGACTAATTAATACCTAATTGCCTCAAATTCCAATGAAACTCCATTAAACCTGCACAAAGGGACGTGACCATAGACGATAAGAAATTAGTGAGATTACAAACGACTTGTTGGCGTGTTTGTGCGGGCCTGTTCGTTGTAACCTATGCGAACGTGATGAAATTATCTCCGTACGCTGTACAATGGCACATCGAGCATTGAACGTGGCCTAACCGTAGTCCACGACCATGATATCGCCGCGCCAATGTATGTACCTTCTATTTGCAGGAATCACTGCCGTTTTCATATGGACAGGCTACTATTAATTCTGGTTAGTCCGGTAATTATTTCACATTAATCGTATAACGAGGTTAGCCATGATCAATCATGCGTCAAGACTCGTGGCCCTCGTGCGAGCTCTCTCGTTCTCTCTCTCCTCTCTCTCTCTCTCTCTCTCTCTCTCTCTCTGCGTTTCTCTGTCATCGCGCTACAGGATTATGGGGGTAATTCGTGAGCGTAGTTATTCATACGACGCACGTGGACGTCTCTTCTCCGCATTGTTCCGCGCCTACGCGAACGTACTTCTAGCCTGGCGACCGGCCACAATAATTATAAACCGTGTTCCTCCTATAATTAAACCGCGTCCGCTTCGATTTTATCCTCCTAGCCAACAACACGTCTCCAGTTATCAATCCGATAAACGGAACCGGCACGCCGTCCACGTGGAATTCGGACTGAAAATGTGCTTGCGTTTTCGGCTCGACGCGGCGGACATTTCAAATGTGAACATCGATCTAGCACTCTGTCTCTCTTTCTCCCTCGCGACATACCTGCGAATTCGCTGTTCTGTCCCTGTGCGCGTTCACGATAATTGCTTAATAACGCTTGGAAGGCAACCTGCGTTGATGAATTCATGAGCAGGCTGCTGGACCAGCGACCTGTCGCGACGGTGTTAAGTGTTAGGTTTGTCAAGAAGGTTCAAATGCCTGTCCAAGTGACAGTGGTGAGTTTTAGTAAATTAATATCTACATTTTTTTACCGGGATCATTTAAATTTGGAATAAGTTAAAATTTCTTTCTGACAAGGAGTGACGGACAAGAGAAAGTTCATGAAAGAAAAAGCATAGAAAAGTAATATAATTTTAGAAAACAAATGTGTTATATATAATGTAAGCTATAACATGTATATTACGTACTTGGCTTCACGTTGCTCAAATAAAGTCGGCGTAATTTTGGAGTAGTAAACATGCACACCTCTGTGTTCCGTAAACGGAACAGAGGATTTACATTTCATAAGAGAAACGAATAAATATAGTCTACATACCACAGAATTTATGTACAGCCGCCATCAGTAAAATATTTTTAGTACAATGTTATTAAAGTTCACGGTGTATCAATTTTAAACCTTCCTTTATCCAGCACCGTATATCCGTCCGTTCGTTTAATAGCATCCTTTTCTTCGAGACGTTATCATCGTAGAGACAGTTATCGCTCTTTCCTTATTTGAATAACCATTGAATAGACGATAAACATGTAGGGACTATGGATGGAATGACGCTTAAAAATTCGTAACCTCGTCGTACGGCACGGAATGGAAATTGAAATATGAATTGTGACATTCTGTGTAAAATGACATAGCGAAATTGAGTCGCACTCGAACCTGCTAGTCATACATATTGCATTCGCAGCTGGATATTGCGTTACGGGCAAACGAACACGGGACCCGTGCTTTGACGGTCGATCGTGTACAAACGCACCGTTTTCGTAACACACTTGTGCTCCGTAAATCGCGTGAATTATTAATTATTGCTATACCAGGCAATGGCTCGTCGGAGGAAAAAGAGCAACAGCGCGAGAGCAATTTTCCGACGGTCGTTGGGTTTACATACTCCTGAGAATAGAGCGAATTGCCTGGCTCATTGGATTCTATCTCCGACCGTCGTCTATCCTTCTGAGCAATGCATGAGAATCCGGCATGTTCGTTGAATATTTTCCCGTCGATATTTTAAACCCTATCACGTAACGAGATTCCGCGAGTCATTTCTTCTTTGAGAGAGAATTCTTTCATGGTATGAAACTGGTTGAGAGATCGATCGTATTTGGATTCCACGATGCCTGCCATTCTTCCAACAGTGCGTATAATTTGTAATTCCGTAAGAAATGTTGAAATGTGCATTTCTTGTCGAAGAATATTGCAACAGAGAGAGTATTAAAGTAGAAATTATCCTAGTATTCGATTTAATATTATTAATGAAATTTCGTACGTTACAAGTTATTAATAAATGCTGCTTAATAGCAATAGATTTAGTAATAAAACGAATGGAGCGTTACAAGTAAATTTTATAAATTACAGCTTATTTGATTATCCTATTTAACGCGTGACTATAAAATTTGTGAGAAGGTAGTCGACCTACGATTCGTAGTTTGTCAATTGTTTAATGGTATAGTTGACAAATAGTTTTACGAGCCAAATCCTACTTTCTACAGCAGTATTACATTTATACAAATTTATAAAAATTAATATTGACCGGATTTTCGTTGGATAAAACGTAGATTATTTTGAATATTAACTACCAAAATCAACTGGAAAATCAATTTGCTAAATAAAATAGTGTTACTTCGAATCTTTCCAACGTTTGAACTTTTGAAGTAATGGAAGTAATTACATAATTTTGGTTTAATGTAAATTTCGATGCAAGCTCTTCGGCGAAAGGCCCGTTCTTTAGAATATTTTAAATGCGAAATTTCGATATACGCGTTCGCCATCGAATGCGACATGGAAAAACAAGTTTATACTCTGCCACAGACTCCTGGGACTAACCACCTTGCAACGTAATAAACTTCCGTTCCGACTCGAGCTCGTAGTACTTCGGCAGGAGGGAAAACAAATTTTCTAAGTCGCTGACCTATAAATATTAATCTCAATTTAATTATTATATCTGTTTATGAAATCTTTTCCTCTCTGCGTGGAATTAAATACTCACACCGTAACAGTAGTTCAACTCGTTCGAATCAAACATTAAACGATTGGAAAGTACGCGTACAACTACTATAATATTAAGTACAACTAATAAAACCACGTTTAATAATGGTGACATATTAATATCTGTCATGCCGTCGAAAAGCTTCAAACATTCAAGAAATTCAAAGGAATATTAATTACAGCATCTGTTATGAAGCGTTATGATTTACATAACGTTATAAATTAAATTATCGACTAAAATTATATGTAATTATTTCATAAAGATATGCACGGAACTCAATCTGTGCGAGATTAACACTAAACACACGTACCATATAATACAATACAGTGATATAATAATAATGCAACAGGTTCACACTCGATATTGTATTACACGAAAGTATAAATATTTTGATGATTTTATTATAAAGATACATTTACCAGATTGTTCGAGTCAAACGTTTATGACGCAAACATATTTAATTCACGAGTGGAATAGATCTAACGTTTAACCCGATAGAATAACAAGGCATATGTTGATGTTTCATTTAAAATTTCGGCAAATGGAGTGTCACGTGCAACGAAACTGTGCGCAATTTAAGGAGTCCGTTTCGACGTGACCGCAGCGTCGACTATTTTATTTTATCATCTTCGCGTCGATGGCACTGGGAGGGAAATGTGGCCGGTGGAAGGCAGAGAGTTTCGTGGGTCTGTTGGTTGAAAACTACAAAAGCGGGCGGCGGAAACTTTAATGAAGAACTCGGCCACTCCAACGAACGAAGAAACGTGGAAAGACAGAGGAAACCAGGAAATCGTGTCTACAGGTGAAATTTCCACTCCTTTTCGCCAGAGGTGAGAATTCGGTGAAGTTTTCATTTTCGAGTATCGTCGTAGCAGGAAGACGGTACAAAAGAATGCGAGAATTCATTGCGAAACGAGTAATGAATGCGCGCTTACGTACTGGCTAACGTTCATAATGAAGGTTCGCGCGCGATATTACGCCCGTGGTGCGCACAATAATTTGCGATTCATCCGAAATTCGATAACGATGCTGCGAGAGAGGAACACTGTCACGAGTACTACAAAGAGAATCGTTCCTTTGAAATTTATTCCCTCTTTGTTTTCCTGGAAACGATCGTGTTTGCTTTTTTAGCAGATACAAAACGTTTACACAGCGGTTGCAGTATTTTCAATTCCTTTGTAACGATGAAGGCAAACAGTTTTTAAGAAACTATCCTTTGCAAGGGGGCTGGCTTTGTCTTAAATATTAAAAGACTCTTTATGATACTGTCATAGTTTTTTTAATTTGTCGTAGTCAATAAATATATACATCTCATGTACCGTTTGAGATATTGATTTTACACAAAACACGCGTACTTAAGACAAATAAAATTCATATAAATTGATCGAAGTTTTAACATAATTCTAATTTTCACGTGATATTTTGGAAATTGCGTTTACATCTCGAGGAATTCGAAATCTGACGCATTTTCAGCCTTTGTTTTGCTATAAATAAAGTAGGCCAAGAGAAGGTAATACAATGAAAAAGGAAACGAAAAAGACGAAATAAGGAAAAAACAAAAGGGAGCGGCTCGCAACAGTCTGAAAAGGCATAAGTCGACAGAAGGAGAAGACGAGAGGCGAAGCACTTCCGTAACAATGCTGATCTCTTCTACAAAATAAAACACTCGACGCCGAAGCGCAGGAAGAAAGCAACAGAGGAGCAAAAAGGTAGAAAGAAAAGCGAAAGGCAACGCGTTGTTTGGCGGCGAGCTAATGAGCCTCCATTTGGCAGAGAGCAAACATACTTTGCGAAATGAAGATTGATTTTTTTCTCAGAGTTTATGCTCGTGTTCGTCCGCAAAGACGATTGTCTTTGTGACGTTACAATCACGTGATTGCAACTGTTCATCGCGATCTTGCGTTTCATGCAAATCACTTTTGCAAAACCTTTTAATTAAATAGGAACAAAAAAAAAAGTGGAATAAATGCAATGTAGATAAACTCGTATGTAGAAATTAAATGACACGAGGACGATCAAACTTTGAGGGAGCTTGACGATTGTAAATTATAAGAACGAAGATCGCCTCACATTAAATAAAGTTCAAGCTCGGAAACCAATTTTTCGAATTAACAACTTGGTTGAAAGAAATTAGGGCTTGGCTTTTATTTCACGTGCTGTTACAAGTCTACGTTTTTATTAGCCAGCTGCACGCTAAACTACGTACAACCCTGGAGACTTTCGAACCTGTGTACACACACGTGGCATACAGCCCAAAGTTTCGACTGATCGCGTACAAGTAGCCGGACAGACGCGACGTTACTCTCGTTACATCCATTCCAAAGTAATTCCCAAGTGTTTCGTGCCAGGATATCTCTCAATCGCGTACGTTTCACCCGAAGCGAAACGCTATTCGAATCCAGCCGATTAACAGAACCAGTTCTCGTCGTTCCCTTTCTGTCAAGGGACCAAACACTGCTGACTGCCTAGTTCCTTCGTTTCGTCATTGCAGCTAACATTCTTGCACTCTGCTAGCGAGTAATTACGATCACCTTTATTATTTCATCATTTTCTCCAAAATTCCTTTTCTCCTCATATTACTTATATTTATTAAATTATAAAAGATCTGCACAATGCTAATCAATTTTGTTTATTATCAGTACAGATAATATTTAGAATCGATATCGTTTTCAATGTTCCAAGCGAAACGTATATACATTTCTATATAAATTTTTAATTGCTGTATCTATATACAAAATATATTATAGAGTTTATTAGATAAGATTCAGCTATAATCTTTTGCAACCACTCGATCACAACATTTTTGGTTTGTCTTGTGATAAAACTTGTATACATGTAACGTATGTTACCTGTACAAAATGTAATTACTACGTATTATTCATAGACATTTGTAGATTTTTTTCATAGAATCTGCGAGCTAATTTAGCTTACTGCTAGCTAAATGATCTTACGAACGAGTTACGTCTCTTTTCTTGAAATGTGCCCAAAACAACACAACCCTAAACTCGACAGCAATAGGGTAAGTTTGCTAATTTAGGACTTTGTTTGTGATCGCCGGGTGATAAATTTAATTAACCACCCGTGCAACGCTCTGCCAGGAAGAAGTTCGAAAACGAAATTACATAGATGACTTTGTTGCCAAACTTTTCCTGCAAATGTGTCCTATTAGCGAAAGATTTTAACGTTCCTTACCGTTCTTCTGTCTATTTACACAACCTAAGAAGATCGCCAAACTTCTCCCTTTGCATCCCACACCTGTGGTATCAAAGTTAACTCTAAATGCCGTTATCGAGCTACAAACATATAGGTATATGGATGAAGAGAAATCCTCACCTTCGTTATCTCCAGAGGCTGCATTAGTTGCATCGGCCAGCATTTAGCGCGCAAGCTCTTCTAATTCCACAGAGTGCACCGAGAATTTTACGATTATTGGATTGCTCGCTGACAACTAGAAGTATCCATAAGATAATTTCTATGAACGGACGAGTACCTCCGTACGGGACCTCGTTAATCCTAATTAATGAATTTCCGAGCTGGAATCGATACTTTTTAAATTACCGACGATTACCCCAGAACTTGCCGCTAGCGAACTTACATGACAGAATACAGAATTTATTTTAATGAAATACAGGCTTAATACATAGTTATCGAATAGGATCCCGAATTACTTAGTTGCAGAGTTTTTCTTTATCCGTGAAGATTTCTGATACAGCTAGGAGAAATTAGAGACGGGGATATGCGGATTAACTGTTTCGAGCCTATTCTTCTAATTAAAAAATGAACCTAGTGTTGGATTTGTCGATGAAATAATTGCAGAGAAATTTTTTAAAGGAAAAGTATATTATATGTTATATACTATAATATTATAATAATAATATATAATAATATAATAATTTTATGTTGTATTATTATATAATACATTATATATGATCATATATATTTATATAGCATCATAATTATTTAAAAAATATATAATAATTAAATATAAATATATATGATAATAGATATTATAGATAATATAATATAATTATATATAAATATATGTAAAGAAAGAGAAGATTTTTGAGATGCAACAATACTCGATATAATATTTAGGAAGCAAAACAAATTTCTGTTTACGTTCTATTCTTTCAATTATTTTCATAAAAATATGAATTCGCACAAACATCCGTAATTTAATGATATTACCTGCAAAATGAAGTCAAGGGTGAGAAAGAGGAAGTTGTTTTCGGATGCTAACACCACACCGCGATACATTATAAGTTTTTAGCACGGCCGTTGAAAAACAACGAAGGCGTATTTAATCATAACGCACGGGGATCATTAATTTAATGTAATTATCTTATGAATTTAGTCTGCGGCGTTCCTAAGTTACTCGACGCACGGAATAATTCCATCGCGACGGATTACGCGTTAAATTTCCAGGTTGTTTATTTAGGTCTGACGAGGAGCAGACGCGGTTCTACGCGCAATATTTATTAAAGGACAACGCTTCACCGTTATACGATCCATTAAAATGTTATACAATGTGTAAGTTCTCATTAACGAGGGAACGAGACCCTTCTGTTCGATGTGTTGAAGTCTGAACAACAGACGTCGGCACCAAGCTTTGTTGTAACGATAAAATGCATTTCGACAACGCTTTCTTGCTACACGACGATAATATTAAGAAGATAAACAAGTTTGGTGAAACTTCGATATTAGTTGTCAACGTAAACTCTGTTGACCATTCTTCTTATCTAGAACGCCTGGGATGAGCTTGCAAATATCTCCACTCATAGTTAGTGAATGTTCGTTTTTTATTACAAGATGTACCCACATAAATTCTTTAAAATATGTTTTTAACATCTTATGAATCACATCCTATGCATTTTTCGCATATAACAGAAGTATCTTTTAAAGATCAGAAGAAAATAAATTAATATACAAACGGGATTTTTATCACAATTTGGTATACTACTGTACGCATTATTTAAAATAATGTTGATATTTTCAATTCTTGTTAGAATACTGCAGATAGAAATAAATGAAATTTGCAATGACGAGCAATACTTTAACGAGAATATTTAACTTGACTTGGAGTTAAACAAAGAATTATCCTGACAAATAATAATTTCCTATTCACAAATATGTTTATGCATTTTAATATTACGTTGTCGTATACAATACTTGAAAGTGGACAAATTTTCATGACGTTGCAATGCGGATATTTTTCTCAACTTGGAGCTGTTTTCGTTGATCAGCGTTAAATCCGTCGAAAGACATTGGCCTACATTTCTGTGGAATATCGCAGGCAAGCAGATCAACTGACGAGGACTGATGATAGCTCTAAAAATTTCAGTATAGCGTTAACGACTGCTAGTACTTGGTGGGCTTGCTCCCTCCATTCATCCTGAAAATTTTAAGAGCTCGATAACGAGGTGACTTGACCTCGCTCCAATCCTCGTTCGTCTCGCAATTTTCTTTTCGCAACCCGGTCTGGTACAACGTGAATCCTACGAATATATTCAGAGCCTTTGGATTTTCTAGCCAACATATGATTGTCCAGCTCCCCTAAAGAGTCGCAAAGCGAATAAAGGATTTCGAGTAGGAAAAGAACATTTTTATTTCTGAGAATTTGAAGCAGTACGAGATACAATTTGATATACTACGAAACGACAGAGTATTTGCACAGACAAAACTTGTTTACATCCATTATCCTCAACCTAAGTACACAGTCATTTTCTGCTCTGAATCGTAACTTGTGACGCAAGAGGGAACGCAATGCATAATAAAGACAACCTGTGAAAAATAGTGAAATAGACGCGTGATGAAGATTGTTAACGGTTATATTTTTGCAAATAATATAAATTTGTTACTGTATCTGTTTTCTATCATGCTACTTCATATGTTTTTCAAACGAATGGTCAAATTTTTATAAAGTATAAATTGCGATCGAATTTCATACTGCTCAAGAAAAGACAATTCGCGTATGGATTTGTACACGTACATATAGAAAATTTGGTTGCGTTAGTTTTGAAAAACCCTATCATTTTGTCACGAGATTTACAATTTCTATAGTAACGTGCAAACTACCATTCGCATATAAATTTCAGCTTAAGTTTCTGCAAAGAGTAGAATTATACTAACTCCGATCGCGGAAGTGATAAGTGTTAGATCGTCCGTTACCGAGATTATGTTCTCTACGGGAATAATACTTCACGGCTCAGGATACAACAAATTTCCAGTTTAAATTTCCTCTTTATCAAAACCTTTTTGTACATCGTTTGTTCATGCCGTAGCCGTTCACACTGCAAATAAAACAGGCTACTCTTTATCACTGTCAAGATAATGATTCATCGCTATCATTGTCATTAATTACCGAACCACAAACTCCACAATCATATGTGTTTTAATATTCATATACTCGGTTATTCATGTGCACTCGCTAATAATTCAAATTACATCGCCAAATGTACCTTTGACCTGATATGTATATGCGATGCTTCGATAAAACTTGATTTATTTCCGCTCCCACTGAACCTAAAATATACATATGTATGCGATATGCAGGGTGTCCGAAAGAGCCTGGCACAGCTGATAAAGAGATTCGTCGTATAAAAAAAAATTTTGATTTGTGATTACGTGCAATTATAATGTTATAGATTTAACTTAAATCTGTTTAACGCAATGCTTAACTGGTATTCTTGATAATTTAGTTTATAGCTATTACTCGATAAATTTCATTGTAAAATGACATGTATCTGTAAGTGTGAACGTGGTGTGTATACGTATAATTGGCGAAAGCATTACAATCCCTTCTGCTTAGGATGACCATTTAATAATCGGGATGTTGAACTGTCAAAGGGGAATCGACAAGGACGAAATAGTCTCCAGACATATCGAACCGTCCCCCCGTCCCGAAACCATTAATGAAGTATACCATTTTCAGGCGTGCAAAAGTCTATAATTCTCTGCATAAGTAGTTTCAATTTTTTTTCAGATGATATGAACGTAGCTTTTAGCCTTACTTTCCAATTTTTTTCTTTTTTTTTTTTTAAGTGAAGTACTACACAAGATAGAAAATTTATTCGCTATACTTGAGATCTGTTCTGCTGGAACATCGAACGACTGACTGCCACTGGCGACAAAAACTGGAATGTTTGAAATAAAAAATTCTTTTTCACTTATAAACTAGAATCTGCTGCTTACATACATGTAGCACGGAATTTTTAAAAAATCTCAATGGCAAACAGCACTTGGCTGCAGTTTAAAGAGGAAACGAATTTTTAGCAAAAGGTCATCCTTACGTGTTTCTGAAAAATCAAATAACTAAAATATCAAGAAGATCTTACAGTAAAAGAATATACCTGCTGCGTGAAATAAAATTAGAATTCGAAGAAAATCCGAAAAGAATAATTTCAAGGAAAATATATAAGAAGAGTTTTAAGATAACATTTATTATTGATGAGTTTCTCTATAGCAGCCTTAAAATTTCATGAATGTCGAAAAAATTTAATTTCTTGGAGCTGTCAGAGTGGTTAATCCCCTTAAGTAGAGATCACCATCAATTTAGATCTAGTCTTAAATAATTGGTTCTTGGTCACGCACATTTTGCTCGCATGCGTAGCATCAGGGACCTTGCTAACAAGATCTGGACAACCAGGGTAATCATCCTGAAAAGGGAAGGGCGCTTTACGACGTAAGCGCTAAGAGGGATGAGCTTTTTGTGAGCGACGAACATTCTGAATAGTACATAGTGAATGTTAAACCTAGCCTCTTTGTTATAAAAAAAAAGAAATATTATGAGATCTCTCTTTAAACAAAACTGAGGTACATAACTAAATTAACATTTAATTTATGAAAATATTTTGTAATATAAATCATTTCCATTTAAAATCGTTTTTGTTTATTTTACCGATTATTATATGTTCTTAAAATTGAACAAAAATTCATAAACATCTTGCATGTCGATTTCTACGAAAATAATGGATTTTGGTGCAAAATTGATTTCAAGAGGGAACGAGCCACGCTGCCATCCAACTAGAGACCTGGACAGAAAATTATTTCTTTCCGACCTCTCTGCAAAGGCGAATTTAAAATAACGCTGCATCATATGAAGGAAAACCACGAGAAAACTACGGATCGATTTTTCACGACGAAAGATAAAAATATATTGCGATCGAGGAAGTTAAAAACAACCACGATTCCTTGAAAAATTCAGATTTCCTGCGGGCTACAGAACTATCCGTTTTCCAAGTCTTTTCGGTAGGGTAATCATAATCGAAATAAGAAATTTGGAAATAATTGTTTTTCAATTATGCGAAATAAGCTAAAATTCTTAAAAAAAGTTTGGGAGGAATATATATCATAACATATATCGCTACGAATTGTATATCATATATATTATATATAATAATGATAACTTTAGAATAATGTATTTTACGTTGCTTTATTCTCCAGCTCGGTTTGATAGCTTAAATATATTATATCTATATAGATATAGTTCTATAAATGGTTCTATAACCAGAAAAGTTTAAATTTTGCCTGTTTTGATATTTTCTCTCAGAACGTCCATTCACTGCCACAAACATGATTTTTTCTATCACCTCTCACCACCACTTTCACTAGAAATCAACGAATAAAAGTATTTTGTAACTACCTATGTAAAAACCGTTTCAGACAATAGATCGATTAAACCGAACCACGGAACGAGTGACATCGTTTTCAACTCTCCAAATTCCATTTTCTAAACGGTCATCATACAAAGAAAAATCTACAGAGTGAGATTTAAATAACTGCTCGATATGGGTCCAGCAGAATGTGAGTAATACATACTGATAAAATATTAAATGAAAAGTTATTCTCATCATACATTATGCTTCCTATAAAATGCTAAAGTCCTAAGACATAAATAATATATAAATAAAGTATAATAAAATAAAACATAAATAATAATATAAAATAATATGTAATAATAAATACTAGGATAGTTCGTAAAATCATCGATATTAAAGAAACACATCTTGATCAAAACTCACTGCATGGGCTTTAATTAGTTGTAAAATTCGAATTCTGATACTCGAACTTAATATTGGTTGAATTAGTTTGTATTAATTAGAAATGAAAGTTCCATATAAATGTTTATAGCAAGTACCAAGAATATGTAGGGTCAGAAGTGCTAAAAGAGAATGTTTGGTCCGAGTGCCTGAAATTAGAGTGTGAGAGAAGGGTGCATAGATACTTAAGATTTCAAGTGATCTGGGAATATTTACAAAGTTCGCTTGTCGTGAAAAGTATTTTCAACTGGTTCTACCAGTATTGACGTCTTACCCTGGTTTTTCCGTATAGAAGCTTTAGCCTGATTGTTTTCAAAGATGATGTTCGAGCCGATTCTAGAAATGTTCGTCGTATATTTCAGACAACTAAAAATACTAATCAAATTGTTAAATGTAAGTCGGTATTAATAAACAGACTCGCTCGTTCCTTATAAGTATACACGCGAAACAGAAGTGAAAAATGGAGTGGCATATTTTCGTAAACCTGTGTATATACTGTTCCGTGGGAAAAACTGTTACAGATAATCAAGTTTATATGCACAGTCGTGATTTACCACAAATTATATTTTATCGTGTGTTTCTGATTTCACCATCGATAAATACCGATCTAAGTTAAGCGAAAATTGATCATTGTATGAGCTAGGTAAAGTTTTCAGATTTGGTGGTATTGTGTTCTAATTCGAGCCAAGTGTTAAAAGGTCGACAGGGAGGAACAGACCTTCCGAAGTGGAAGGAGGACGTCAGTGCGAGGCTTGGCATAAATCAGCCATGAAAAGATCTGCTGCGGTTGCTGAAAATAATATCCTACGTGTCACTTCTTTATCGAAGGAAAAGAACCACTTCAGGAACCAATCCGGGATTTGGCCCTCTTTTATTTGTCCAGTAACGCTACTCGACCTACCATCGCTCTTTTACGTCCGAGTAAGATTATCGCGATACTTCACCGCGTCACTGGACAAGCGTCATAGTAGTACAAAAAGATAACTATAAATACGTACGTAAAGCCATTTGCCCTCAATGGTTTTGCTTCTGTTTCTGATTATAATATTTGGAATACTTTTCTTCAATTCACAAACTTTCATACCCATTTATTACAAAGAAATAGAGTATAGTTGTATCCATTTACTTTAAAAAACAAATTCGTAAATTTCTATCAAAGTAATGCATTTGAAAAGTGAAATAAAATGTTCAATGTATTTGCCAGGATTTTAAAAGCCCTGAAGTCATCCTTAAAAATGTCTTTCGCAAAAGTATTCTGAAACTTCGATAGTGAGAACAGCAAACTTTTTCCATAAATAAAGCGCCAAATATGACGTTATCAGATTTCATGACGTGAACACAATGCACGCGTATTACCACCGGGCATAACGTTCGCCGTGTTACAATATTCTATGGATATATCTCACTGTTTAGAAAAGCGTTCATGCTGATTGAAATTTAAAGATGCAATCAACGTTTCCCACGTATATATTGCGTCAACCAAATTTTTAGTCGACGCGATCTTTCGCGATTTTTTTTTTTTTTTCATACTTCTTTTAGGAAAAAAGCACATTTACCTCATAAATTTTTATAACGACAATATTTTTTTTTATACTTAAAATACAAGCATCGTATTTTGTATCGAGATTAATTATTTTATAGTAGCGTAAATATAAAGGAAAACGAAATGTTCGAGTGTTAAGTGGAACAGGCTCGTTTATTGTCAGACGTACGTAATGCACACATATATCTATACTATTTCGTATTATAACTAGATAACCTAGATAAACATTATAGATGATTCTACAAAAGCAGGAATTAGTTGATAGTGACTTTGTTCACGCGCTCTTTCATTTAATTTATGAATTGTAGCAAACTTCAAGAATGGCAGGGGGCATAATCGTATAGCTGCAAAAGCAGCCAGATAAATAAAAAACTATTTTTAAAAGCTGTATACTTGAAGGACCGAGGTGGTATCCAGAAAGCTGAGAATTTGGACGTTAAATGTTAAATCTGCTACAGTTGATTAATTCGACGTGCGGCGTGTCGAGAATGTCGTGATCGTTGCGGTGTATCCGTATCAATTATTATCACTAACACTATCGTGAATACAACGATATTATCTGCTTCGAACACTTTCAAACATGAATTCTTCCAAATCACCTATCCAGTATCGAGCTTGTAGCAATCTTCTCCGATGCGACAATCAACTCCAATCAACTCACAATTACAGTCACTCGCATTAGTATTCGAACACCGCACTATCTCTCTGATGATTGTTACTTTGTATAAAAGGGTACGATGTAAATACCGCGTTAAATACCGCATCGAATGTAAGGCACGAAGATGACAATCTTGTTTTATTAAAAGTCTATCATACAATTAGATGTTATTGTCAGGAAGAAATTGTTTACGTATTTTCAAGCTACAATAAATGGTTCGTATTTCCGTGGAATAAACAACACGACTTAAATTATCCTCTCTTATAGAAAGCAACAGATGGAGAGATTAGTGCTTTGTCCGAATATTAATATAGGTAACTGTATTTTCGTATTAACCGTGTGTACTTTCGCCCAGTCGTGGGGAGACGCGTTCGCGTTGAAGCGCGTCAACGGGAGTCGTAAATTCCCGTTACGATTATAACAATCGACACCACGAACAGGTCGATCCCCTTATTTCTTGTGGGATAACAGGGGTATTTGTTGTGGAATAAAACTGTAGTCTACAGTTCTATAATATTTGTATTTTTAACAACTTTTTACACTCGAGGTTCCGTCGTGTCGGAAGATATAATTGATATAAATGATGAACAATAGTACACATGATAGATGAGTTGTATTAATAGAGAGTAGATTGATGTAACGTCACCGAGATCGTAGCGAGGACTAAGTTTGAAGTAATATTGGAAGATCCGGAGTTGACTCGATTCGAGAAAAGGCTGACTACTCCAAGAGTTAGATACTTGAGTTGACTACACGAAGCTTGGAAGAACAGTAGTGACCCGTCTCGTACAATTACGGAGGAAAGCTCGGTATGGGTGTACTTTTTGAATGGGAAAAACCTGCTATTTTGATAGACAAACAACCGCCTTCTCCGTAAGTTATAAGAGCGTGCGATAAACCTAAGGAC
Source organism: Bombus campestris (assembly GCA_905333015.3). Taxonomy (NCBI): domain Eukaryota; kingdom Metazoa; phylum Arthropoda; class Insecta; order Hymenoptera; family Apidae; genus Bombus; species Bombus campestris. The sequence goes on from HG995135.1 coordinate 12,055,977, forward strand.
TGTTTTAAGTACCATCCATAAACCGAAAATGCTTATGTGAATAGAAATTAAACTGAGAAGATTCGGTTTATGGTGGTTCCTTAGGTTTATCGAGGGTCAGTGTAACGGTGTGTGGGCCTCGGCGGCCAGACCATGAGGGACGTCGCACGGACAGTCTTACGCGACGTAACACCGTGTATTATCTGAAATTAATCTAAATAGTCGGTTGCTCTTCATTAATTTGACGTGCATTATATCAGGAACGTCGTTGTCGCGTCGCGCAATAGTTACGATGTATCGGTACCAATAATGCATAAATAAACAATGTTCGTGTAGCAATAGCGGCGTAGCATCCGCGCCAATCCGTCGGCTGTGAGACACATTGTATTCCCCCTATTATTCACTAGATCTAATGCATTTGCAAATACGATCAGCCGCGATCTGGACTCGTTCTCTTTATCAACACACGCATGATAATTCGATTATTATTATTATTATAAAACGATAAAAGTACACCGATGGTATCGTTTTCATTAACGTATGCACCACTGGCTGGCCTCGTCGAAAATTGATGGTGCCACGTCGACCGCACTCGGAAGATTAATTACGTGACCGGCCTTTTCGTATCGACCGACTCATCGATAAGTCATTCTCTCTGTTCACGACTCGCCGTTTTTCGTTAATCGAATTAGTCATCGTGGAAATGTCACTTTCTTGCTTGGTCTTTCGTCAAAAAAACGAGAGATCGAAGCGATTCGGAGCGGAGTGCTACATCTTGGCTAGCATTGAACTCATTTTAGGTTACTTTAAGTTCGTTCAAACATAAAACGCTTCAGGAACCTTTTATCAAGCGATCGCGCTAGATCCGAGACAGACGAAGGTTTTATTCTACTTATTTGATATAGACTTTCCTCTTCAAGTGTATAAGGTATTTCTAAGTCCTGAAACAATGTACACAATAAGTACAGTAGATCGGATTGCTATTACAAAGGGCTATCACTGAACATTATGTCCTTAAGGCTACTCACTACCCCCAAGTCCACTAAACATACTGCAAGTAACCGTCCGTTAAAATCGACTTCACTCCTTGCGAATCTGTAGTTTAAAGTCTCCAATTTCCAATACTATGTTTAAAATTCCTCTGCTACTTTTAATAAATCAATTACACATAATCAATAATTAACTTGACAAGAGTCAGATTTATAACGAATTCAATTTGAATTTACATATATCAATCGAATGGCGATGTAGAGCAATTATGGAATAATTGAAGTAAATATACACATGAATAGTAAAATAAGTTCCAGAATTATGGAAATTAACTTCTTCGGTGACAAGAAGCTCATAATTAAAACGTGGATTTTCATGCATAATAATATTTAACAATTGTCTATCCAAATCCCAGTTTTTTTAATTATATTCATAAAAGTATGAATTTGCAAAAATATCCGCGGTCTGCTCATAATATATACTTATATAAAGACAAAGCTAGAAATTAAAAAGCTGGACACACTCGATTTCCTTAATTCAGTAAAATGAAAACTTATTTCCATTCAGGAAATTCCGAAATTTCCTTAAGTTCTAGATTTAATTATCACTTCAGAGACCGACCATCAAATTACCTTCCAGGCAACGGTTTTTTATATATGTAACATTTAGAGGAGAACAAGTTTGCCAAGTATTTGCAACTTCTTCGAACAAGCCAAATCGAAATAAGGGGCCGGAAACTTTAATCGTTGCTCGTGAAGCGGCGAGAGAAGAAACAGGCTCTCGGCCACTCACAGACGCTCTAACTTCGCTGCAAGTAAGTACTAAATTGCTTTTAGTTCGCCCGGGGCCGATGCATCAATTGATTAGAAGTCACCACGTTTGTTGCAGCTTTCCAGAAAAATACAGTAGCCACCGGGGTCTAAAGACAGAATGTACTGTACTTTGTAACGCACACACGTGAACTTTCGTATTTGTAAAGGGTACTATATTGATTGTCTCATCGGTATTGAAGTCACGTATGACTAAAGATTCGAGCCAAGCATGAAAAATAAGAAAGAAAAAAACAAAATGCAAATTTTAAACCGAATGCAATTGCTTTCGACGAAATGTCCGGCAATTCTATGCTCTTGTCTGACACATTGATTTGGTCATTTTGACCGTGTTGCTTTCAAAATAGTGCTAAATATCGAGAAAGTAATTTCAAAGGTTTTGCCTTCCCATTTTCGTTGTCACTAATTTTACAATATTTTCTGTTTGATTAAAACGTGCACCCGATTTACATCAACGATTGCTGCATCGTGTTATTCGTTAATCGATAAAGCAAGCATACAACATCCTATGCCACGAACAACTGTAGTTTCGTTAAATTGTTACGTTCAATATTCTGAACAACGCTGATGCTTTAATTGCTCTGAAAATTACATCAATAATAGAATTTTTGTAGGAGAGAAATATTCTATAGAAAAATTGTCTAATCGACGTAGACACATTACTTTAGAAACTATTTGGGTCATTTCAGTTACTTCCTTTGTTAATTCATAGTAAATTACTCGCACGAATCAATAATTAGATTGACCATTTAAATGGACTCAGTTCGTAAACATTAATTACTTTGTTGTTTAACAATCTAACTGGCAAACTAAACCCGCAATGCGTTCTAATACCTACGGAACCAAATTATCAGCTATTCGTCAACAACACGCAATGTATTTATAAATACTCACTTATTTTTTAGTCAATATGAGAATTTTTATCTAAATATATATAACAAATATTTTGCTTCAAGACTACAAAATATTAGGTTGTCCGAAAAGTTTCTTTCTTTTTATAAGGTGATAATGGATGAACAACAGTTTCCTTCTAAAACAATTATTTCCTTATAAAACGAAAGAAACTTTTCGGACAACCAAATAGTATTCATCTTCCTCGAATCTTCAGAAACAATTTAAGATAAAACGTACTTTATGTTCCTACAATAACGTTCCTAAGAAGCCGGCATCATGAGAAGTTTCTTTAACATCCACAATTTAGTGGCCACCATCGCTTTAATGGTTTAACAATCTGACAGATAATATCCAACTATAATAACGTCACTACCGCTCACACCACGAGAGGCCATAAATGCGCCGTCACTCTCATTAAGCTGAGCGATTAATTAAAAACAACTTTCTACGTAAAGCTCACTTTTACAAACAACATTGTAAAACCACAATGAAGACTCTCTTACAAGAACTTAGTAAATCATTGCCATCAAAGAAGAAAAAAACTGTTCTTCTCTTCGCTAAAACCGGAATTACAAATTAATTTGATTGAAATTCAATGGAGAACCGAACAAAATTTATCTTCGAATAAATCATATCTCATTGAATTCCATTGAAAATTTAAATCCATCATCTGGAGAGTAATAACTTTACATATTTAAGCTAAAGAAACGTTATTTTTCTATTATGTTACAATTACTTTCAAACGGAACCAGAAAATTATGAAACGCAGTGTAAAAAAAATGTCAATCCCTGGATTCTTCCTCTTTCTAAAAAGAAATCAGGTCGCTCGTTTCAAGTTCTACAATTATACCTATTGGTCGCCTGATTATGTTCACAGATATTCGTTCACAGTGCGCGCGTTACAATTGCGAGGATTCGCGCATAAACGGCCGGATATTACCGGGTCATTGTTATTTGAAAATTCATACGGTCAGGAGTCAGACCGATTTCGCTACGTTGCACTGTCCCGATAAATTGCATCGGGAACTACGCGAATGTTTATGACCGGATCCACTTATAACAGTAATTCCGTACATGCGTTCGATTCACGCGATCTCCACATCCCATGTGCCATGTACGTATTGTAAATGCAGGCTGAGTCACGCAATTTGACAATACAGTGCTAAAAGAAGAAGGTTAAATTATATCAACAACTGCAATTCACTTATACCGACAACTACCGACAAATGTCCTGAGATAAGGATGACGAAGAAAAAATTGAATAGCATAGAAAGATCCCTGTCATTTACGTCCGCCAGTGACACAAACGCTTATTTCTTTTTCCAAGAAATTTTAATCCTGATCGAAAATAAGGTACGACCTTCCTATGCGCCGTGGTTATGGAGGTTGGAGGCGGAAAATGTGTAAAATGTAAGTTTGTTTCTGTGTTATGAGAACAAAATGTTTAAACTGCAGATTTTTCAATTAATATGAAACATATTTAACAGTGTGCTTCTACGATACACATGTATGAACCGTATGATTATAGGACATTGATACAGAAGAAGTACATGGTATCTATCGAATAATTTACTAAACACCTTTCCGATGTATAACCAGTAACTCCTAACAATTTCTTAACATCCTGAGGAAGAGGTTATTCTGTAAATGAAATATATAAAATCTCTTAATTTTTACAGAAAATAATAAGCAATAATTTTGTATTACGACATAATTACATCGTGTGAGCAAACATAAGCAACAATCTGCCCTTAGCTATTCGCCACTTTCAGGATTCTTTGTTTATCGAAAAAGCTTTCTCCGCGCGTATCTTCGTTGAGAAGCACGGCATCTCCGTAAAATGAGCTTCGGTAAGCAACGCATTCCTCAGCCTAGCCGTCGATGCATTATTGTGCGCGGTATTGACGTATGTGCATCGGTTGCGTTGCGATGTGTGGTTTCCGGAAAATTGACTTCCTCGCGAAACGTATTTGCACACGCAGACATGCGCCTTCGTACGACCTACATACATACATATACATATACGTGGCTGGTAATGTCCAAGAAGTCAGGTCACAGTTGCACTCGAGGCGACGCGTGCCGCTCGGCCGCTGCAAACGGTTCGAGGAGCCTCGATTGTTCCGAGCCCATTCCGTTATCCTTTGTCGACTAGTCGCGACTGCCGCTTTTCAACCAAAGAAAACCTTCTGAACGTGACTTTCCTGTACGGACGAGCTGGGAAATCAAGAACGAACCTCTAAGAGTGGCGACGATTAAACGCGTCTGAGCATGGAAATCTCTGAGTCTGGTTAGAATAGACAAGGTAGAAATAAGATAATGTATAATGAGAGGAAATAATTCGGATGAAATTTTTCGGTTGAAAATTTCGAAAATGTTGGACAAATATTTATTTATCGGTAGCGAAATGGATATAAATGTGCATGTACTAGGAGAGTGAAATTAATGTTCGGATTTAGAGAGTGAAATATTATCGAGCTGAATAATTTGAAAATTAGTTCAGACGAGTCATGTATCGGTTAAGTAATCAATTTTACTGAAAAGATATTAATTTAAACCAGCAATAGCAGTAAGGCATATATTATCTGAGTGTCCTGACAGCGTAGCAGTAGAGAAGGAGCAAAATTTATCATGGAGGATTCGAGCTGGAATAGGTAGACACAATGCAACTCCGTGGAGACAGTTTCATAGGAATAGCTCCATCGCGGCGAAATATAGGGGTAGTAAGTAGCGACGAACGTGTGTAGAATCCGGAAAAATGAAAATGTGATCTAACTACCTGATATATATGTGCTATTTGTAAAACAGCGCTGGTTATAGTTTTGTTAGATCCGGAGAAGGTAGGTGACGATAGAAATTCAGCGACTTTATCGAAGTTGTTTTCTCGCGCGAGGCATTTGAAGGTTTAAAAACAGGCTTCGGTATATTTTGCAAAACTAACTTTCCCTCGATATCATTTTAATTTAAGGAAAATTCAATTTCTAACGAAAATTTTCAACGAAAAAACCATTAATTTAAATTCATACGAAGACTACATAATTATATGTGATAATTATAAGTATGGAATTTAGGAGGAAGTGAAAGCTGATAATATTGGTAAATATTATCTTTGTTCGTCTTCGTTAATTGATCGTTAAGTCAATCCTATCAAGCTATTTCGAATTTACACAAGTCGACAAGTACAGTTTTAACAGTAAGTACGGTCATTTCTTTCACATTACAACGTAGTCTTATAGATGTAGAAAGTGTAGAAAAAGAAAGTAACGATATTTACCGATTCTTTTTCCCTCAATACTGTTATTCTTTCCGATCTTAATATTCGTAATAATATTTAATTTTACAATACATAATAGAAGATGGGGATTCGGAGTAACAGAATTGCTTAAAAATTCCAAAAAGAAAGAGCAATAAAGTCATAATAAGGAAAACATTGATACCATCTGTAAATATTTTCGACGTAAACTCAATATGTGATCGGATACCCTCAAACTTGATAAAATATTAAACAAAAATTGAACTGATACGATATAGTCTGCTTTTTACGACTGAAGCAAAACAGCCACTAGAATTCCAATCGACGGTTCAGGAGGCGAGAGATCGATACCAGTGGCTGCGTAAACGATCGTTAACGAGGGCTCTGAAATCATAGAATGGTTTACCTTCGAATCGAAGAGTTGTCATCTAACTTGTCCATGGATCCGTGGCACAATAGATTTCGGTTTAGCTCGGACTTACGTGCGGTATAATTGGCCGTTTGTTTGCTCGGTTGTGCACAGTCGAGCATGCTTACCTATTCACTAGGCTAAATTAGATGTGTTTCTACCGTTCTACGCGACATTCTCCACCGAATTCGTGCTGAATCAGCCGGGATTGGAATGGCTAACAGAAAATCCTTGTCGCTTCGAGAACGTCTGCACTCACTGATTTCCCGCTACACTCTCGCATAGATAGATAACTGTTAACTTTGACAAAGAAATCTCATATTATGATATATTATTTTATGTACTAATTAATTAGATCCAAGTACCTATATTAAATTTCCTATTTAATGGTACATTTATATGACTGCGGAGATTTGATTCTATTATTTCAATGAAATGTAGAACCTGATAAGAAGAAGAACTCCTCATAGAAAAATAATGGTATGTGCAAATACTTTTTTTAGCCATTGTATGCGTAATTAAAAGAATTTCCAAGGTTGAAATGTCGATGTTTATAAGAGAAATGGGGAAGTAAATGTGGCTCAACCATGCATTTACAGCAGGAGGTAAATAGCTTGTATGTGCTTACTTACTAGCTATGAATTAGTAGCACGGCTTTCATTAAATGATGAGAAAACGTAGAGAACAATGAAATCATTACAAATGTAATATGTTTGTTAAATGCACGACTATTAGTAATCTTGAACGGTAATTTAAATTTTTAGAAGATACCAAACATTTGCTCGCCTTCAACTAGGTATGTAGATACTCTGAATCATAAATTTTATTGTGTGGATAGAAAACATTTATTTGGTAAATAAATAACAATTACGCGACCAGATATAACCAATATTAGCCACCAACAATACATAAATTAGTTCACAGTTTTAACTGCAATAAACAGCTAACAATAACTCGAATCAATTTCATTTGATTACTAACCGCAGATTTTAATCAACATTCCATAAACGATATGGCTAGTAATTACAAATGTAATATTAAACAAAAGCGTTAATTATGACTAATGTTCTCTACGAGTTGGTACATATATGTCTGGTAAACGTCGAGAACTATACAATGCATTATTTTTTATATACAGAACATGGATTCTAAGGTAGAGATTTTACCTAGAAAATAATTTTACCAAATTGCTCGCGATCCCTTCTGCTACACAAAATATTGCACGTTCGCTTCACGCACATTTGGCCATTTACCTCGTTCGTGCAAAAGAATCTGACGATGAAAAAAATGTTTCTTAGTTTTCTCAGTAGCTTATTTATTCGAGCAAACATGGTCGCAAAACGACCATTCGAAAGTTCGACTTCGCGGGCTTTTGTCTCGCGGAACAACTTGGCGAAAAGAGTCGTGTCGTTTACGGTTGCACGCATCGTAAACGTAACGCGAGAATTAATTAACCCAGATACAGCTGGTCAGACAGCGCGACTACTCTGCAAGAGGAGAACCGTGCATTTCGTTCGCCAGGAGAATTCGTGCGCCTCTGATTTTCAGCGAAGCGTACCTGCTACGTGTCATTATATTGTAAATTACATCTCATTAGGAGTGGCATTAACCGCAGCAACTAGCCGATGTTAATTACATGATCTCTCAGTTCATTTTACCCAGTAAATTGTATATTACAACTTCGTTTCACGGATTCGCCGCAACCACACGTCGCGCCGCGCGTATCGCTAACTTATAATTTACGAAATAATTCGAATTTTGCTCTACCCAAACAGATAATAATAATTAGAGCGTACTTGCGCGGTCTGCCCATTATCGGCAATTCAAACGACCGGTTAAATATGTGTCCGATAAAAAGCGGTCGAATAAATTTTCGACGCTATATTCCGGAGTATCGGTGTATCCGCGCATTAATTATGCCTGTTATTTTGTTATTTTGACCGGATCCCCTAGTTCCAGAAAAAAATTAACGTGGGAGATAGAAAATTGAAAGAGCGAAAGTTATGGGGTATTGCAAATGATTAATTGTTTACAGTAAATCAAAAGGTTTTTATGTATGCATATATCATTCAATATCGATAATTTGTTACTGGTATCCCAAATTATCTGCTTCGTTTCTGAATACAGTGACTCAAGTTTTCAGTGGTGATAGTTTTCCCATTTTTGCATCTGCATTTTATATGAAATGCAAATAAGGAAACAAAGTTTATAAAATAAGAAGCAGAGAAAAAGACATCACACAATTTTACAAAATGGATTTATACTTACTAGGAGCAACGAATAGATATAACAGGTATATGTATATGATAAAGCAGCAGACTATTACCAATATGGTATGCGATTTTTAGCAGAAAAGTTTCTTTTATATCTGTACTAAAACTACGATCAGAGAGCGCAGAACCATACCTTGCTGCTAATTCAAGTTTGATCAAAATGTGCTGTACAATCTTGTTCGATGTTTCCATAAAATGCATTTTGGCGCATTACAAGAACAATAGTTCGTAGCGTTAGCCCGTTATGCTAAGAATCGCTGTAAAAGGAGTTTCCATAAGCGACGTGGGATAGTCGAGGCATCCGTGTGTTGTAAATGAAATCCAGGGTCAATTAAGTCGAGGAATCGTCGCATCTCGTAACCCAGTCAAACCGGTACCGAGTAGAACGAAAGAAACGGACACCTATCCTGCACTCTTGAACGTAGATTGCGCTCCCGTGTATACAGGACGCGGTTCTAAAAGGGAAACCCTGCGTATTTCGCTGAATTTCTCTTCGGCAAGTTTTTAGACCGCAGAGCGGTGAGCCGCTGCTCGGCTATACAGACCAAAAGAGAATACAGGCCGGGGTTCGCGAGAGGAAACGCCTTAGCCTTCTCGTTCCGAGTATTCTATGGGAAACGTTGGGCTCTCTACGAGCACCGTGCACAGACACCAACGATCCACAGTTACTGGACCGTACTGAAATCGAACTTGTTTGAACTTACAAAACGACCAATTTTCTCTGTTTCTCGCAGAAGCTTCGTGCCAAAATTTCAAATTAATTCAATTCACGCTGGATCGAATCGAGGTACAAACGATTGTGACCGTATGAACATAAATTATTTGGTTTGCAAGGAAACACACACATAAATGAACTTTTAAATAAGCTGTAATGCGGAATTCTCGATTTCTGATGTAATTTATTAGATGTAACTGACCAGTCAATGTTTTGTACGAACCGTTTTACATCAGCGATGTTTATTAAATCAGAGAAACAAACAATTCTGTTACAGGCAAACAATTATAAAAATATGAACGAACAAAATGAACGAATCATATTTGTTACAACTGCATCATCCAAATTGTTTTGCAGACTGAAATTTTACTGCGTATACAAGTATCAATCAACACACTGGTTACGAGAAGTAACAAAAGTTGGCAATATTGGTATGCGATACAATAATACTATCTGGAGGGAAGCAATTCAAATTGCTCGATGCAGTGCTATTCAAACATGGCACGTGTTGAAGAGAAACATTATTTTCTTTGAAAGTGGATCACGGTCGTCGTTGTAGTTCGATCGTCTATAAAACTATCTCTCTCGAAGCATTGTATCGTTGAAGGAGCATTCGCCGATAATCCCGACAAGCAAAATATACGTCGTTCGTCGTGCTCGAGTGAAAGGTTTTTATTCCACTGTCAGAAATTACAGGTATCTTCTTGGGTGAACCGAGTCAGCCGACCTAAAGAGAGGCTGAATCGATATAAGAACCAGAGAAAAATTTAATTGGATTGAAAACTTGGAGCGTTCCGCCCTTTTCGGAGTGTACGATCGTTCTGTTCAATCGTTCTGTTCGACCACGACGAACTTTGATATAACGTTATCTTTCAACTATGTATAGAGACGAGGAAGAACATTGGATTCGATATCGCCGAATGAAAAATTTTCCCCCTTTTATCGGCGGCATCGGTCAGTTGATTTTGTTCTGACGTTCGTTCGACGTCCTTCTTTTCAGGAAATCATACGAGAAAATTCTTTGTTCACATAGCCTGACATAGGTAGTATACGGCGTGAGTAGTTATTTTTTTAATATTATATTTGAAAATATTAGGCATTCTTCTTCGATATTTATTTCATCTTCGATAATATCAATTTCATAACGGTATTGTGCTTGAAAGATGAATTTATCGAAGTCAAAAACCATTATCTAAACCAAACAATATCATAATATAAAAAGACCGGTGTATATTGTTTACAAATTATTTTAATAGAAGAGCAAACACGTTAAAGATCGGTAAATATTTATTAATTTTTATCGTACGAATATTCACTTCTTATCAAATACTTCCCGCCAAACAAACTTCCGATTTTCACCTCATTCTCTTTTTATCAATCCAATCGTATTTATCAAACGCTTCTCGTTAAACAAATTGCTCATTTTCCTTTCGCTCTATTTCTTTCCAAGCAATTCGCACGGCGTCGAGTCTGCGTTTTTATTACTGCTGTTACATTTATGTACATTACATACATTATTATCGAAAACGAAATAAATAATATACCACGGTAAATAAATGTAAACAGGTTGCGAACAAATTGGACGATTTGATGTTGCATCTTTGTTCAGAAAATACCAACGGAAGTAGGTTAAAATCGCGCGGTCTGTTTGGCGAACAACTCATCAATGAAGTGGTCAGTGAAATTTCACTAAAGATTAGCTTTCCCGCAGCGGTCGATTTGCGGCAGACTTATTTACTTGTTTACGCGCGGATTCAGTGGCGTGAATTCAATTTAGGTGGCGGAAACGTTGAAATAAAGAGGCATGACAGAATCTGGCAACGAAATCTGTACCACGACGCAACAAGCGTTGTTATCAAACCCTCTTTGAATCCGCTATGAACCTCACTACGGCATGCTTGTTCTGCAGACTTGTCGTCAAAATGAATTCTCCGCTCATAAATTCAAATTATATTCCTTTCAGAGGATTAAAATTAACGAATTAACGAATGTATACGCTGTCTTAGATAAAAAGGAACGTATGACTAATAGATTATAACAGAAATCAAGATGTTTATTAAATGCAATACTTTACTTTACTTCGCCTGCCTAGAAAAATAAAATTCTTTGATAATAAAGCAGAAAGTCTGCGAAATAATATTAGCCAATTTTCTGGAAAGTATCATAACTTCATTTAGCGATTAACCTCTGACACGTTCTTTTTGTTAACGAGATTGAGTTCTAAGAATACATAGAATATTTGAAAACTAAAGAATTCGTACGAAATAATAGATACAACATTTATATCTTACCACTTGTTGTTGGTTGCCACAAACAGTTGGTATATTTCTGCCTGTCTATCCATTAAAAAAAGAAAAAAAAAAGTATAAAATCAATAAGCACTTGAATAATTTAAACCACGAAAGTTGGCACAGAATGCGTATACTGTTACACCTACGTATTTACCGAGCTGTTAACAATAGTTGGTAAACGGCCGATTACGTTGCGATCAACACCATTCGACTGAAACTACTGGCTCACGCGATCGTATCACGAGACTATTAATCAAAAGAATCGCTTACTTCGCGTTATATTCATGAATTTACGTTCTTTTCCAAATCGTATCTAAGAATACCTATCTAACATTATTTACGAGCCAATTATTTATTTAAAACATTAAATCTTGCAACGCATTGTAACCAGAATTCTCCGTAGTGGTGGCAGTTAATTTTCAGAAAGCTTGACCCGATCGTCAGAGACAGGAATAAAGCGTTTTAAAAGCACCATGTTGGTTTTGTTGAGAATAAACCTCGATTGACCCAGCCGTGTACAATAAAATACAATAAACAACGAAAGCTAAAATGACCAGTCTCGATGGCGAATCGATTTCGTTATAGGGACCGAAGCTGTGTAGATAGGTACGTACGTATGTCGAACGGTGATACTTCATATTGAGCTCCCTCAGAATATTGAAAACTATTTCCTGTGCCTTCGTACCGCGGTGAATTTTACTTTTCTGTGGCTCGCAGACTGAAAATTCGTCGATATGAAATTTATAAGAAATAAAGCAGTAGCGATTGTAGGTAAAACGTTCGAGTTACATATACACATATATAGGTAGCGAAAGTTAAAAGCGGTTATACAGCGTGCGAAAATGTGATTCACATAATATTGATTTATCTACATCTTTTGCCATTCATTTATATTCCTACATAGTTTATACCTACTTGATCAATCTTCAATTTAGATCTAGACATCTAGTGCATAACATAATTGCAAAGTTTCCTACTCCCCCGCTGTATCATTTACGCTGAAAGAAAGTATTAAGCAAATTATCAAAATTCAATCTTTTCTTTCGTGCACTCGATTCGAAATACATAATCGCGCGATGAAGAGAAAATATAACGAGATGTGAATGATGAACGATAGAGCTTTTAACGCTGGCATAGTTCCTCTTTCTGTCGAAAATACTCGAAAATAGGGAACGGATTGCCTTTCGGCCTACCTTATCCCTATGGATTACTCGATGCTCATATTCGTTGAAAGCACTTCGATGTTAATAAACGCTCGCGCCATATCGATGCCACTGGTCGAGGCCAGCAGTTCGATACCAGTGCGATATAGGTAGGTGGTACGCGCGGGAAAACTTATTTACCTGCGTCGATCGGACCAGAGTTTTCCATTGAGCTATTACGACCCTTTCCACCGAGTCCAGTCCGCTAGTTTGTCGTCTTAATTAATTGCAAAACTTTATTACGAACCCCTACATGATATTATATATGTAATATTTTCTAATCACGTGGACGAAATTTTGATTGAAATAATTCTATATATTCGATAATGGTAATGTTCGGGAAGTAGATGATACTGCAAAGTATTTATAAAAGCTTGCTATTGTTTGAATAGTAATTGATATTAGAGAAATTTTTTGTCATCGTCAATACCCTTTTGATCATAGAAGATTCGTTCGGACTGAAATTTCTAAAGTATCCCCTCGAACAAAAATTCCTAAATGTCTTCAAACGTACATCTTTACAAACAATACAGGAATATTATAGAAAATATACGATTTAAAGAAACTATACGATATGATATAGATGTGTATAATTTATAAAATTAATCAAATTTGAACATATTTCGCTATTGAACTTAAACTGTGTGGGATTTGTAAGATCCTTATAATTCTGAAAATTTCACAGAATTATCTAATAAATTTCAATTTTTCAAAGTATTATAGTTTTCAGCAGCTTTTGCATCTACCATGTATAATAAATATTTTTCTTTCCATTATAAAACTGTTAACTGGAAAGGATGTCTATCTATACGATGGAACAAAGGTATAACTCACCATGCATTGTTCGAAGAATTACGAGATATTCGTACGTATAAGAGCGAGCAAAAAGTTACAAGTCCATGCAAAAAGGAGGTCAACTTTTTGCTGTGGAAAATGCTAGCTCTAGAGAAACACTTTAACTCCTATAGTCGCTCCTCCCGTTCGTTATTTATCGTCCTCGATCGACATCTCTCGCCGATGAGTAACTCATCCGGTTGTTTCTCACTGACTTCTCGCGCACGAGCAAGGGATTCCCACAATTGGAAATAAATTTCCCTGTGAGTGTTGAATTCGGGGTCAAGATCCTTGGGCGAAATGGAAGAAAGGTGATGTAAACGCAGTCACGGCAATAACGGAGACAAGGGCATTCGTAATAAAAGCAAACGTCAGGACGTATTTCGCCGGTATGCGACCTACCATACGATGTTCCATTATGATCATTGGGAGGGCACGACACGACGAAAGGCACGTCCGACGAACAACAAAGCAGCTTTATTTCAGTACGCTGAACCATGCACGCCACGCGACTCTTGATAATACGAGCAGCGTTGTTGACGATACCAAAATAATTAACTAAAGTCTCGGGTTGAGACGAACCCGTATTGCAGGAACAAGCATAGCGAACGAAATGGATGTTCGTAACGTTCATGGCCTCTTTCGTATTGTTTTTATCTGGGGCGTTAATTTACATCAGTTTCGTCCCTCTTAAAGATTTGACCGCAGAGCATATACAGCAAATAAATGAACATCCGTTAAATATTAATTCTTCCCACTATCTTTGATAGTCCACGACCGTGCCTCTCGTAGCTGCAACTACTATTAACGATCAGTGAACGTGGGAGGCATAAACGTCGATCGTTAGGCTAAATTTTTCTCGCCTTTTGTCGCCACGAAATAAATTTCCGTTTAATTGACGCGATTAAAATAATTTCGCTCGCAGGGTCTCTGGCCACGTTTATTGCCTCGCTGGATAAACATTTTTTGCTTCATCTAGTCACGGTTCTCTTCTTGCAATCGATAATAAATGGAGAAGGAGGACGATTTAATTTAGAGGGACAAAAGCTATACGACACGCCTCCGCGCTGCTTCGTTTCGGAAGCACGCTAAGCCACGACGAACCCCTTAACTTTTAACGTGTAGGATTTCCAAGAGTTGTGGAACGACGTTCAAATCATCGAAGCTCGGACACGGCTCGATAGCTGGTAGATCCAGAAAGTTATTTGATTTACGGTAAAAGTATCACCAGTATCAGTCTTAAAGCAACCAATAGCGTAAAACATTCTATAAATCGAAGTTAAAATAATGGAGTTTTAGTTGGAAGTTTGTAATAATTTTCTTATTCGTCATGTCAGTACTGGATTTTCATTTCAGCGATTGTAGCTTTGAAACTAATAGAAAATGGATATCATACTCCATCCTCGACGAAAAACTCGTACTATAACACCGAAGAAACATCAGAAAATTGTTCATTCCTATAATCAGGATTAACAAATGGAACGCAAACGGACGAGCAGGCGATTCGAATTTTGTATATCGATGCAAAATGCAATTATCAGCGTGGTCAATTGCTGGGAACATTGTAACTCGGTGAAAGCAACGCTTCTCAATCAGGGCTAACATACCACGAAGAGGTCACCGATGTCACTTGCTTGTAAACATGTTGTTTAGCTAGCCGCATACTCGCCTACCAATAGATTCTCATCTGGGTGTGAACGCGTTTCGTTCCCCGTGGAAAATAGGCGACGCAGAAGCTCACGCAACGATATAAAAGAGCTTGCCTAGCTGGTAAACGATCAACGCCACCGATCATTGATTCTATCGCCCGTTACAACCGTATTGCTTTTCACCGAAATCCTATACGTCCTTACGTACAAAAATATTTCTACATGTAGATGGAATCGCACTTTTCAAGTTAACTGACGTAAATTTATATTTAAAATTGATATAAATACTGTCGACAGAAGGGATATAGCGATCATTACAGATTAGATATTATTAGACTGCGGATTTCTACCCGTTTACGATAAATTTAAAGATACAAGATTTCACGGAATGCATTTAATACACAAAAATATACAAAAACATACAAAATATCCAAAATGGAGTCACATCGTTTTAACAGGCGAAACGAATTACTATGAAGGGCCACTAACAAATTCCATTTCTTTAGTTCTCTCCATAAAAATATATGGTAAATTATTTTTTTCATTGTAAAGATATCATATTTTATTTTATTCAATTATATATATATATATATATATATATATATATATATATAAAATTATTTTATTAAATTTCATTTTTACGTTAAACACAAGGATTTCTGATGCCTCATAGGAGAGAATCCAGTCTACGTACGTTTGATACATTTTTTGTCATCGGTCAGAAAAAACTAAATTGCTTCGTAAAAGTTCCCATGGAAAGTAACTACCTTATTCATAGGTTGAAAAAGTGACAGCAATAAAGTCACATATTTTGTCATCGATGATATATACAATGCAGTCAAAATGGCAAGGTGCCAAGTGGGTGGTGTTAGTGGGATTCGTGGCTTGAGCTCGACGCCAAATACATTGTCCTGCAAAAACGGTTGATTTATTAGGACCGCTGGTCCAGTGTGCACGATTTTGCCGGACCTCGTACAAATCGCATTCAGTCCGATAATTTGCCTGCTCCTCACGCCGCTAATATCTTCCCACTGTGAAGGGGAATCGCAGCTGGCTATTAACTTCAACGAGAATTTTCCAACTACCACCTAATTTGTTCTCCAAGTAATTAAAACATACAAGCGGAAAATACTGTAAAAGATTCTGAAAATTATTCTCCCCGAGCTTACTTAAGACGTAACTTATAACTTTCTAGGGTTATAACTTTCGCAAGTTTGCATAATTTCTCAATTTATGCTCAATCATCTATAAGATAAATAATCAGTAAGTCTAATGCACAAAATTTCAGTAATTTTGTATTATTCGTTCGTATTTATAGATTGAAAAGAAAATATACTGTTTTCTGATTCACATTAGTATCATATTATATTCTCATACAATTTATCGGTTTAGCATTATTATCATAGTTTATTTTACACACAGTTGATATTGCATAAATCGCGCATCCTCTGCTTTAATCTTTAGTAACATTATTAATGTACCACAAACTTTATGTAGCTCACATCGTTAAATATATTGAAAACATTTGTTAATTTGTCACTAGCTACATTTCAAACACAACACGCTGATGTACAGTACAAACTCTGAATACGATTTGCATTAGACACGTCTATTTATCTGATTTGTTTTATAAAATCTACTTTCGAATAACCTATTTCATTCTCTTTAACTGATCATAGAAACATTAAAGAGGTAGCAAAGTCAAATGGAAATCTTTGTAACGCAACCCATAGAGAAATTCGAAGCAAAGAACGATTATTTTTGGAAAATGACGCTAACTTTTTGCTAGAATCTACCTGTCATTTGCATAATTGATCCAAGCGAGCTTATCCATTAAGGACAAAGTTTGGTAGAAACGGTCGATCGTCTGGTTGGAACTAGCTCGCCAAGCTTCGCCAAACAAAATCTTTGTTGTTTCTTGCGTCCACGGTCTCGTCGTTTCTTGCTGATATTACCCTGCGACCATTTGCAAGTATTCAAGGCCACTTCAACTCTCGATATATAGACATATCGTAGCATGATTTACGATCGGAACAGTCCACAGAAGTGCCAGCCACGATCGATCTATCTTGAATTCGAAGGATAGCCTCTCCATATACTTGGAAATCTGGCATCTACTATGCCATTCAATACGCTTTCCATCCTCCTTTTCCTTCTATGTTGGATATTCTATGCCATGAGATATTAATTCACCAACGATATCATTTTTTTATCTTTATTTCTGGCTAGTCATGGTATGTCGAATAAACTCGCGATCAATACTGAACTAGGTACGGTTGCCGTTAAATGATTTCCCAAGCATTTGATTATTAGACCTGAAGTAGACCGACGTTATCTACCATTCTCAATGGCCTAAGATGTGCTATGAACCTGGAGTTTCCAAAGGATAAAGGGATAGGGCATTTGTAACGGTTCAGTGGAAATCGAACCTTGAATGATTAGGAAACCTGGTAGAAATTCTATGATATTACTTAATCTTTATCCGCTTATCTTTCGGCAAGGACCAGTGGTGTTCTCAACAAACGGTGACATCGCTAATCAAGCGATTAGTAACTATATAATGAAAAATATACTATTTATCTAGATGAACCATTCACTGACCACAAACAGACGTTTTACCGAGAAAGCTCTTGCTTGGATCAGTTAAAATGAAAAACTTCGGGGGCAGGATTGCAAAAACAGTTTGACCGAAGCAGCGAGTTTTGGAAAGGAAAAAGCAGTAGAAACATTGACTGAAGCAACGGATTCCAAAAAACGAGATCGAAGCCAGAACTACGGAATTAGATTTCATTACTGAAACTGCAAAAGCGAAACAACGGGCCTCAAATACATACTTTGGTCTATTCATTGGAGGCAACAGGTTCGCCACCCTAATGTGAACTATGTGTTAGCCAAAAAAAAAAAAAAGTGAGTTTCTACGAAAATTTACTGTCTGTAAATAAACAAATTTTGTATCCGAGATGCATATAATATTAAAGGATAATTCATTTTCGGCGAAGGAAAATCTAATCTTCTTAATTACGTATTTTTCAGTGTCGTTCCTTTAAATAGAAAAATTTCATGTACTTCTACTACGTTCCCTGATACAAATGCACCGTAACGATTATACGTGCAACGCGACGATAGTCAAGATACGCTGCACGTCAGATTAATGGAGTGGAGGTGATTATTTACACAGTAAGAGTTATTGGAGCGAAAGTAATCACGAATTTGATGTAAATAGTTGAATCGAAGAATTCGTGTTTGAAAAAACTACTTGAAAACGATAATATAAATTAGAATAAATAAGCAATGTTTTTTCTCTAGTATCAAAATCCAATAAAAGAATTGAAATCGATGTATAATATTTTCAAGCCTATAATTTAAAGAACGTTCCTCTTCGAACATACTATTCCATCATTTGATATTATCAGTGTCAAATTATAGTTCAATGCAGACTGTACTCTTTAACCAAAAAATTTGATCTTTTACTCTAGATTTCTCAAATTTTAACCTTTTGCAATTACTTCAAGGATAAGCTTCTCGATTACGATTAGCTACGCTGCTCCTGGCAGCGGAATATTATTGTAACTTTCTCAATGCAACGGAATATTAATTATCGTGATTCGTGCTCCTGCTCCAATAAATGAGAACGACATTACTCTATATCAATAGTTTCCGAACGAGTGAACGCGCTCCTTGAGGAGAACCGGGACATTGTGGAAGGATCGCGGCGCATAAATCTTCTCCCGCTCTGGATCCATGAATTTTCTATCAACGTGGAAATTCTTCCGCTATTAGGTCCTTTATTAGAGTCTTCGGACGATGATAAAGAAAAAGCCCGGGGCCAACCCGAGAGTTTTCCATCGAAAGTCGAAAATAATACACGATGTCGCGAAGTTGCGGCAGAAACTTGCCGCGTCCAGACGAATAAAATTTAATCGCGCCACAATGGCGAACTTTGTCGTCACAACTTTCCTTCGCACTCATCGCGATCAATAACTCGTCGCAGTGTTGTTCCGCGCTTTTTGATCAAGACTTTCTGAACACAACAGAGGAAAAAAGTGTATTGTAACAGAGCGAAGATAAAAGGAGAAAATAGAAATAATAACACGATAAAAAAAAGAAAAAACACACGGAGGTCGCTACATAATTTTGTTTTCATTTTAAAAGAACAGGTGGATTTTTCTTCGGTACGATCGGTGCCATTAAGTTATTTCGAATGGAAATAATGTCGCGACAGAGTGGAAGCATGGATAACGAGATTCAAAGCAGTAGCACGAACAGAGCGCTGCTTCCGTCTACGTTCAAGCAAAAGTAAAGGAGCGCTTGAACATTGTTGAACGGCGAACTGCTCGCTACATTCGCGATAAATATCTCTGCCGTTCGTTACGTAAGTGCAGGGACCACGAACGCATCGCGAGCCGAACTTCCACGACGACACAGTACTTTATCGTCATCGAAATGTCGTTTCCATTAACGGCGACCAAGTGACTCGCAAGCGCAATTTTACCTTTCATATATTGCATCGCGCATAATTCGAGATTGCTGATCGTGTTCGCTAATATTTCCTCGTTTTTCCACGTTGCATACGGCAGCTTTTCGATTCAAAATCACCATTGGTAATTTATTGTTTCCTACAATAGAATAGAGTTACAGTAGAGTTTGTCTGATGAGGAATACTCTCACTTTCCAACGACTCCATAAGATCGAAATATATTTTAAAATCTAGTCCAATATTGTGTTCAGAATATTTAAATAAAATATAGGTCATATTAATTAAAATCCTGCAAACATAAAGTTGAAAAAAATAAAAGTAGTAAAAATGTTTTATAGCAGGGAATGACCGACTTGCTCAACCACGCGCTCCGTTGCGAGGTTTTAGAGTAAATCCGTGCTATTCCTCACAGTCTTCTTACCAAAAAGCACACCTTACCTCGCCTTTCGCACATTATAGTCAAATCCTTCAGGATCAATGGTCTTCGAGGCAACGCAATATCTGCTTGCTTGCTATCTCTAAACCATCTCATACATCATTCAAAACAATCAACGTGCGAAGCTATCAAAAGCCAAACCGACCATCTCCACTTTTTGTCAACGTCTGAATTTTATTACAAACAAAAATACGTAGAAATTCATGCAGTAGCTCGAGCAAATTATCACGTGCAAAAAAATATTACAAACATAAGAATCTGTTTGTAAGAATTTGTCCAATTCTCTTCTCTATCTCTCTTATTGTTCGTCATGTCATAGAACACAGAAAATCGTGTATACTATCTCCTCAACTTGAGAGGTTGTCAATATTCTAAGATGGTTTCATAAGCATCCTTCATACGTGTTTGGTTTTGACACCGATGACATAATGCAAGGAAATTTCACACCTTCGTAACACCAGAACCAGACCAGACAAATTTTCTTCCATCTGCATGTCGCAAGCGATATACGTAACATAGCATTCGGTAACTTTCTTCAAGTGAAATTGAGATCGGGTCGTACGAAAGAACATATCGAAGAGCATCTAAAATGGTCAGCAGTTTCAACTCTCTAAGAATAGATATAGCTATAGCGCCAGGGTATAAACTATCGTATTTCCTAAATTACGATATAAGTTTCCTAAATTACTGGAATACCGCGACGGTAGTAACGTAGTATCGAAATTAATTTTCATCTTGCGTGTATACTGTATACTCCTGGATAGGTGACGGCTAAATCACGGTATATTTGGTACAATTATTTATTGCTTGGCCGAACATGTGTATGATATTTGAGTTATACTGGCGGTCTACAAGAGCATAAATGTAACGCGTGTAATGCACGAGGTTATTTCATATTAACCATGCAGTTGCGACCACGATTCTCTTCTACATTACGACCTACAACCATGAAACAGCTTTTGTC
Organism: Bombus campestris; assembly: GCA_905333015.3. Lineage (NCBI taxonomy): Eukaryota > Metazoa > Arthropoda > Insecta > Hymenoptera > Apidae > Bombus > Bombus campestris. Next base: position 12,077,170 of record HG995135.1, read on the forward strand.
CAAACCATCGATCGTAGTTGGGAAACCGACAATAATAATTGTTAATTTAACAAGCAGAGGTATGTCATCAAGTAAAGAAGATTGAAGGTCGCGCTCGAATTATGCGTGCGTGAACGTGCGTTAAATTTTGTGGAGCCTTCTGCAAATTGAAAAAAAAAAAAAAAAAAATGCAGATCAGAATTCATAGTTTTCGAAATTTCGTAACAACTTTTCTTATTTTTGTAAAATCCATCTTTTGTCCATCTCGAAGAATAAAGAAAAGCACTCGCAATTACATTGAAAGCTTTTTACTGCGAAATAAAACGACGATGTGCCGCAACACAAACGCGTCGCGACATTAAAAAAAGAGTTGTCATACGTAGATTGTATAGCGCATTCTAAAACAGGGAATACGTAATTGTTCATTGTAACAATTACAAGTCTTAATAGTTTGGACGTTTACCATTTATTTGTTATCGCTTTCTTGCCTCGTGGTACGTAACTTATTTCTGATAATAAGAGGCTATCTTTCATTCAGGATATTAATATTACGTACGATAGAATTTCTACGCCCATAGTCTTCGATAGCCACGAATATCATAAACGCAGCGTTTTTATGAAGTCAAGAGGTGACAATACGTAAGGTCGAGAAATTTCACGTAGAGAAACATTCTTACTTTTAAATATCATCAAAAGCGTCAAACCCGTTCAGATATCGTCTATTCTTTCCCTATCCCTATTAAGCCATGCGCTAAGGGTGCATGGAAGGGCGTCCATGATACCATAAAAGCATGCTGATTGGAAATTTCCTACGCTAGATGGGAAACGAAAGCGACGGAAACCTTGATGGAAAAATCGACAAAAGATTGGTCGGAGTGAAACACTTTGGAATTATTTTGAATCGTTAAAAAGGCAGGTTTCTTGGAAATCTTTTACGATGCCATTAAATTTTCAACGATATCCTAAAAAATGACGATCTGGTCGAGAAACAGGTAAAAGATAGCTAGGAGCCGTTGGTAATTCATATTTTCGATGAACGACGAAACTTGTCGTGTATTTATCCGCGAATTTCCAATCAATATCTGATATTTCACGCCTCGTGAAACAAAACGCCTCGCTCTTCCCCGGCAATTTTCCTCCCGGACTTGTTTGCAGCAGCGGCAGTACCGCAAGCTCCTTTCACCGCAAAGAAACAACATAAAGCCGTACACTTTGTTGTTAAACAAACAAGTGCGCTTAAACTTGATTTACCACGCTTTAATTTCGTTCACAACTAGATTCTTTTTAACGCCTCTTTCGGTCCATACCTACAAACAGACAGTATCAAAAGGATGTTAGGAAGAAATAGGAGATACAAGTGTCCATCTGTCGTGACTTGGTTCGAAAAGTATCAAAAGTGATTATTGGATAGCCAATAATGTTAGAGCTCGTGAAACGTACCGTTTATTAAGCTTATCGAGACGGAAACGAGTAAAAGACGAGATCGAAACGTACACGAGTGTACGTGCGTTTATCGCGTTGTTAGTAAGACGATAAGAACAATCATGAGTTATTCCATCGGTACGTGCATGTCCATGAGTAATTTCGCTGACTTCTCGCAGCTGTATAACTCGTTCGTATACGCGCGCAAAGTCCGCCGAATACTTGATCTATTACATACCTGAAAACCTCTCTAAATGCGGATCGCCTAAAGTTACCAGTTCATTTTACGTGTAACATGAAACAGCTGAAAAAGTTACGGACACCAATCAATAGATTCGAATCCTGTACGTTCGTTCCATTCGCAGGCCGTAAATATCGCAGCTGTCGAGACGGCGAAATGGCTTTTTTTTTTCTTTCTTTCTTTTTTCTTGCACCAGATGGACGAACGATCGCGCTTTCGTCTTCATTTTCTTTTCCTTAACGCACTGTTCGTTTCTACCAGCAGGCAATTTTCAAATAGTTGTTTTCATAATAACACCTTGCACAGTCGACTATTAGCAAGTTGTAATGTCTAAGCAATCAAGGAATCTTTGCCGAACTTCTCTAGCGGTACCACGAATCAAGATAGCTTAAAGAGGTAATTTTATTTTTATTTTCCTCCACTTCTCGCTGCGATTTAGTTAAATCGTCTTCCAGTTGAATTCAGGTTGCTTGTTTTCTTTCTTGAGTTTATCGTCCGCCTTCGTCGTCACGGACAATAATTCAATTTAAATGAAATTCTAGATTCCGAGTTCCGCAATAGCTTGGAGAAAACGTCGAAAATGTTACATATTTCTGTTAAAAACTCTTACAGAAAAATATCGATTCTTGAGAAATACAGTCTGTCACACAAGAGCGTGTCTGCGATATTTCTGTAAATATTTATATATTTGTAAAAAAATTTATATGAATTGAATCTACATCTAAAACACTAATACGCTATTACAGTAGGGTGTCCAATCTCCTCCATTAGCGATTATAGCTTGACATCGTTTCGGCATACTCTCGACTAATTTTTGAGCGTAGGATTCTGGTAACGACCTTCATATCTTTCGAATGTGATGTACAAGTGTTCTTATTTTTGTGATACGTCTTCCTCTCAGCTTGCCTAATAGGACACCATGCCCAAAACGAAGATTCATCAGTGAATATTATATTACTCCAATCACGATCTCTGTTTTCATTCGCCCATGCCAGACGATTTTCGACGTTTCGCGTACGCGGCACTCATATTAAAAAGCTCTGTTCCTTTCACTGTTTCAAATGAAACTGAAAGGTATTCAGCAACGCGTATTAGAGAAGTTTTCGTTTGTTTACATTCTTTTTATCTCATTCTGATTAGGTGTCAGGTTTCGCAGATATCGCAGACACGCTCTTGTGTGACAGACTGTACGAATTTTAAACGCGAGAGAACATTTAGGTTTGCTTTGTAGCGAGCTATTTTTCCAAGATAAAAGTTCTGTTTACGAACCGTGTAATCAGACAGAAGTGTTTTTAATGGAAATTTTTTCTACAAGTTAGTTACCTCGTAACCACAGCCATTTCTGTATCTTATTGGAAAGATGTGTTTTCTTTCAATAAGAATATACAACAGAGTTTCGTTGTAGTTGATTGCATGGTTGTGACATCATCATCTTCAAAAATTGTGCTGCAAATAAAAAGTTTCGCAACATTGTATGAGCACAAACCACGAATAATTTATGGACAATTCATTTTTCTTCTTTATGTAGCAAAAAGAAAAAAAAAGTCATTATCAAGGATGTTGATGTTGTCGATATTTGCTACAACGCAGTAAACTTTATTCCAATGATTTCCCATCATCGTAATGTTTGTCCGTAATGAGCAATAAAACTTGCTAACGCGTTATAAAGGTAATCCAACATTAAAAGTAATATTTCCAAATTGCAACGTTATAAGGCTAATTTGCCGCTTGGATAGAAGGGTCGATGTATAAAGCATAAGGGTGGTTTTCGGAGTTTCCCGATACCCTCACACACACCATTATGAACCTAATTGCGCGACCGATCTCCGCATGTACGACAGTTCGAGTACACTCTCAAAGGATCGAATCCCTTGACGATAGCACCAAACAACGGAACTTCGGACACTCGCTTGTACGGAATGTATACTCGTGAAACTCAAAATAAAATATCTCGCGCACTGACGCATAATAATGCAACTCTCGTCTCGTTCTTAACTTCTTCTGAACGCGTAATGAGTTTTTCTTTTAGATTATGCTTTAAGAATTTCTCATATCATTGAAAGAAGATGTTTACCTTTTTTGAAATGCTAATCGTCTTTATAAATTAATAATTAATAATAATTAATAATATAAATTAATAATTTCCTAAATTATTAAGCAATTTGAAGGAATCACATTTACCGGATCCATTTGTCCATTATTTTAAGATCAAATTCCCTTTGCCTTGCTTATCGTGAATTAACAAAGCGTCACAAAGCAACAACAATCGATGATTTGGTTCGACCAAACACCGTCGATTCTTTCGTTTGCAATATTTCATGACTTTGCAGCGAACAGTTGCCGGCTGACTTTTAACTTCAAACGATGCACTCGTTGCGCCTCTATAACTTGGCGTGAACCAAAATTTACGTTTCAGTGGCAGCATTATTTATCGGGCGATCGAAGTCAAGCGTACTACACACAGACCGAGGTTTATGACTTCTTCCCTGCCATACGAACCGTTCGAATTGCTAAGAAAACGTATATCTCTACCATTCGTACTTGTATGTTGCAACACGTGCGATCATCGTAAACGCACGTTGCTGCAAACGTTTCAAACATGCATATCGAACCGATTTTCACGACACGTTGACACGCGTATTTGATTTGCATATTTTTGGATGCTAATATGCAGACGCATTTAACCGTAAAAGAGAAGAGAATGTAACGCTTTCACAGAAACTTCAAATTGATTTACCTTTGAAAAAATAATTTCTATCAATTTATTTGAGTTTTTGAACCAAGATTATATAAATCAATCGGAAAAGGAAGATATATGAATGTGCAACAATATGTGCTAGTTATCTTATTTCATAGTTCACAAATATTGGATATTTTTATAATACACGAATTTGTAGAGTTTATTATCTATTCAGTTTTGAAAGTTGTATTAATAATAGAATTTATCAGATTACACTAATATTTACAGACAAAAGATATCCTTATAGGCGCCAAGTAGAAAGAAAGCTCCGACCAAGAAATTATTTTGAAATTCAACTATTCTCTATCTTTCGCTTCGTTTCGACCAAATGATAAAACTAATAAGATAAAATAGAGAAAATTTGTGAACGACCACCATTTGTTAATTTACATTGGCGTAATATCGGGGACAAAGTTGGGCAATTTCCAGGCGAATTAAATCGCCGATATCCGTTTTCGCTCTAATTAAAATATTGGAACGCGCGAGAATGATTAAACTAATATCTCACGGGTTCGACTGCTACCCGGCTAACGCAATTTAAATACCAAAAACGCGCTTTGACGCTATTAGTTTACAAACCTCATTTATCTCGAACGCCGCGTGCACACGAGGGGTTGCAACGTGTGTATTGAGCACATCACGAGGTGTACCGGTGCATATGAGATATTAAAGTAAATTGACACAGCTTTACTTGACAACCAGCTAAAATTGCTAAACACTTTCTACGCGTTTAGCTATGCGCCTGTATAAACAACCGAATATATTTACATGGCAGAATAAGTTGTCCCGCAGGATCTCTCCATTCCTGAAACAACGACTGCCTCTACAAAATGGAATGGAACGGAACTACGAGACATTGTTTGCGCGATACCACCGAAACATGTCTGTAATCATACATATTTCACGCGTACATCGAAGCAGTATTACGTTCACATCGTTAAATAATAAATAAAGTTGATTAATAGCACTCTGTGGCGTTACTGTTAAATCGTAACTCGACTCTGTAATGTTCAACACGTTGACTGTTGCGTGAATTTTATATAGCCGCGATAGATTGAAATATACAACACCATAACATAACATTTAATTTTTACAAAATTTTATACCGTATTTGCGCGTATTTTTCTCTGACAATGTCATTTAAATCATTCGCATCGTTGAGAAATTTTTAGTCCATGAAATATATCTTGTTTTAATCATCCTGAAAAATGTAGTAAAAACACCGCGGTCATCGATGATCACCGTAGCAGTCAGCGTGTTAATACGTGTAACGCTTTACCATTCAAATTTAATTTTAACCAGTAAAAATTCATTCCCACAGAAAACGGTCGAACAACGTCTCGTTAACACAACTTTATTAATTAGTCGTCGTGACAGGGAGACATAGCGTTTTTGCATTCACAGTTTCATCGGTATATTTGCATTTAATGAAGAATATCGGTTCAAAGCGGCAATGAAACGCGCGCAAAAATGGCAGATGACGTGGGACGAACACGGGAAATCAATTTCCAAGGCGTGAACGGGGACAACAATTCAAGAACATTCTGCAACGAATGCAACGCTTGTAAATGTACCTTGACAAGCGCGTGAATGGCGATTCTCGTCACGTGTGCGGGAACTCGCGCGCGCATCAAGCCGCGCACACTCCGATATCACGTAGGGGTGGCCTGCCGGTTGCCGAATAAATCATTGCCCGTGAAAAATATCCCTGGACCTTTGGGTAAACGACGGAACGACGGCCTTTTGTCGCGAAACCACGAAACTTTTCAATTGAAAGTCGAACCAGATGCAACACCGTCCTTCCTTTTCTTCCGCTTCTTCCCCTGTTACTCGACATTCTCGTGAAATCACTTTTTATGCATGAACCGAAAGACTGAGACGAAGATTAATTTTTAAATGACAAAACGAACATCGGAAACGGTGAAAAATTGAACAACTTTTTAATTAGTTCTCCACTGAAATCTAATTAACCCTGCCGCATTCTGTCTGTCATTTACGATCCAACTGTATTTTTCTGACGCTAAAAGATATTCCAGGTCTGAACAAGGTAAAATCAAAAAATTCTATTTGACAGACAATTTTTACGTTGAACATTTTCGAAAAGTTCAAAATCTTTTTCGTTTGCTAACATGAGAGCAAGATTGGAATATAGAAATTCTAGGACCGTAACAGAAGTAATCATCGATTTAACATGTTTGAATATAAGTATATTAGCTGTGACGAGTTTTATCGGCATTGTACGAGCGCGATTGGACATCTGTAAGAAAACTACAATCTCATAAAGGAGGGAGGGTTACGAAGCCATCTGTGCTGATTATGGTTGACGAGGGAACTGAACTGCACTTTCAACTTAATGTTTGTCCTACATAAAAAATACCCGATCGTGTGGAAAAAAAATCGCGAGAACACGTCTATCGAGCGTCTGTTTGAGAATATAAAACTGTATATGTTACTGAAATCGAGAACTATTATAAATCTTTAGTGTCACGTCAAACGCGATTCACAGTTTACTGTGCTTTGGATAACGTAGTGTTGTAATTTTATACATGTGCATATACTCAGCCGCCTTCGCTTCAAAGCTATACGTGCTATTGATTGTAAGTACGCATTCTGATAACTAAATTGCCTCGTATAAGACCTTGCCCCTTGCCGTCCGACGAAGTAAGCATTGGGACCACTTTAAAGTTATCGTACGTGCAGACTTTTGCCATATGCAGGCAAATTTCTATACACCACGTATTCTAATCTACTCGATGCTCTAGCTGATAGAGTCTAGTTGAAATTTTCGCTCGATCTAAAATTTGCTGCATAATAACTTATTAGATTAATTTATTTCGCAGAATTTGTAAGAGAAATGTGCAGTGCAATAGTAGTAATTACAAAAAGGCAATGGAATAAATTCGGGCACAAAGTAAAACAGAAACTAATTAAATGAAAAAGATATATGTGTATGTATGTAATAGATAGAATTCCTTTGAAGCAGTTAAATTAAACTCCCTTGTACAAAAGCAAATAATGGAATAATAAGAACATTCGAACATTAAGATCTGGCTGCATATTGCTAATTATATCCATTATGCGTATGCTAATTTTCCATACATATCCATATATATATATATATATATATATATATATATATATATATATATATATATAGAATACAAAAATATCTTTTTCCAGTTTATGTAATAACTATACAGGTATATTAAATTACTGAGGAAAGAAAGAAGGTATGGAAACGAGCGACAAGCTTGGTTCATTTAAAATGACTAATGTATACAATTGATTTCGCATCAGTGGGACACGTCGATTAATGTGAATGTAAGCGATATTTAAGCTAATTGCTGAACCAGCCAAACCAGTCCTCGGTCAATGCTCAGAGCATCGTTCTTCCATTATTCAGTTAGTATAAAGCAATTAAATTAAACAGTTGATACGATCGATCCAGATTGTTCAGGTGTCAGGTTATCGATGTGCATGACGCAAAGTGGGATAATATACATATAGAGTAAAATCGTGGGTGCCATTGTGTCTGACCTGGGGCAAACATATACTCAGGTATGTATGTAAATTGCGCACCTCGACACACGCCGTTAATGGCTGATTGTCTCCTTTTCTCTTCTATACTTTCCCAGAAGCAACGAGCCAACGCTTTCGATAGAAAAACTCGACGCATTCGCAAAAACTTTAAACCGAACATAAACTAAATGCTAAAGTAAATCGGGAAAAAACTTTTCGTATCCTATTTTTTGCCTTGGGCGCACGAGATATTCGCGTACTATATAATCCCATAAATTGATCGAATTTTAATAACGAATACTTCGATATTGAACCAGGTAATATTAAAATGTTTCTGTTTTTGTTCCTACTTTAAAAGTTATAACAATACTATATCTTCCGTTACACGCGAATGCAACATTTTTATACATATATTTTTATGTCGTTTCCGATAATACATGTTTGAATTAGAAATATTTTAATGCATTCGAAAAATAATATAAAATATTATAATAAAATTATTTTTTCTTCAAAAAGTTAATTAAACCAACTGTAACCCTCCGCAACACATACACGTCATTTCGAAAGATAAATGTATTTGGAAGCAATTTCAAGTAAAATCACCGTTATTTCGTGATTTTATTTCCAATGATAAAAGGAAAATCCCATAAAAGAATACCGCATCATACCGGTGAAACATTAATCTAGAAAGTCGATGTTATAGCCGACGAGTTTACTATGAAACGATGCAGACAAAACCGAAACTCGGACATTGAAGTACTATCCAGTATCAAAAAGAAAAAAACGAAACTGAAAACGAGAAGAAGAGGTACACGCGAACCAATGCTCAAACGTTGCTTTGAGCCATTTGACTGCGATATTTTACACGTTTTACGCACGACAGTACAAAGAAATGTAAAAATCGCAACCGCATGCAATTCAACGAAGCATGTATATTTGGACGGTCGCAACAACTCACGAGGACTCGCACACGCAATGTGAAGTTTCTTGCAATTTTTTATTCGTACAGAAGTGTTCTCGTGGAAACAACAATGACGCGCGAAATGCTCCTGAAAACGAACACAAACAGTACTCTACCACCGTACTAGGTATGCAATGCTACACTTCCTGAAAGATTTATACCTGCTCCATGTGCGATTTCAGCATTTCCAGCCAGTCGCACGGTCCAGTGAATCGCGTCTAACCAAACTATTGATAGACGAACCCAGGTTTGAATCGAGGAATCCAGCGAATAAAAATTCAGCGCGCTTACCATTACGTTAAAGATGCGACGTCCCTCATGCTTCGGCGCCCGATACAAGCATTCCTTCACAGCCGAGCGACATCTCCGCTGAATACACGACAGCCTGCACTTTGCACCAATTCATACTAAACGCACTTTCTCGAGTTGCTCCCTTCGCACACCGTTCATCAGAATTCCTCCAAGTACTCTGACTAGGCACTCTACGACAAGTCGGCAACAAACCGGCAGTGAGACTGTAAATCTTCAACACGATCGAAACAGCGATTCAAACGCTCGCTTGAATACATTCGACCGAATAGACCTTTACGCACTTGCTCAATCGCGACGTTTCAATTATCTTCTATGCCCGTAAAAAGTAGCAAAATTACAGCAAAGAACGAACAGAGATACACTCGCCATGGATACAAACGGACACTATTTTATTCTTTACTACATCGACTCGTTTAGGACGAACAGCAGTCAAACGTAGAAAAGGATCGTCGTGTTAGTTGTAACGATTTGTACGACACGTTGCCCCGTCATGTTCGCGGCATGATCGCGGAACCATCAACAAGCGATAAGACATCCGCAAAATGATTGCACGATCGCCGGCATTTACACTTCGTATCTACGGGAAGCGACGGCAACGACACAAAACTCGCGGTGAGATCGGACGTTTCCGCGAACGTGACTTGTTTTCAGGCAACAAAACGTGACGGAGCCACGCGAAACGGGGGTGGTTAGAGGTAACAGGGTGTAACGCACACCACTCTCCAGCGGCAGTTGACGCGACACTAGAGAAAATCCGAGCCCGCTTGCCGCCACCGGATGCCAGACGCCGGACGCCTGCGCCCTTTGCCACCGCCTCCACGAGCCACGAGATTTCGTGCAATCGACGCAACGCGCCAGTTTAGCTCACGATCATTTCGCAAACGGATGTACCGCCGAGCCGTCGAATATCACTAGCTTCTTTGTTTTCCGCCGTAACATCCCCGACAGTCGATAGAAGTTCACGTCAAGGTTAGAAAAGGCATTACATCGAGATTACAATTCAGACTTTTTCCATACGATCCAAACAAGGAATTTTAGTCTTTCGAGCTTACTTCAAATACGTTTCTTATCGTATTATCGATGTGATATTCCTTAACGCCTGAAACTGTTTCAGATCTGCCCTCAAGACGCAAACCGCAACATCTACGAAACATCGGTCACGACGAAATACAACGTATACACGATTTCTGTCGTAGAAACCAATAACATGACAATCGAGAAGAAGTGAAATAGAAATCAGAAACAAACTATTAATATAGCTCGTAGCTATTAAACTTGAGTTAATTGAAAATTTTGAAATATGTAGCACCGCATAGTTTTTCTCCTACTTTATCGTAGCTTCTAAAGAGACGAATAAGCTGCCCCTTAGGTGATTTTGTACCTCAAAAATGAAACAAAAATTTAGAAAATGTAGTTACGTCATATTCTTCATATTCATATTCTTATTTAAACATCTCGTATATATGTACCATATCCACTTGAAACGAATCTGCGTTAAACGAATAAAGTCGTTTACTGTAACTACAATTTATTAAAACGCTCTTCGGAAATGTTTCAAATGAATTTTTTAGAAATTCTATAGCTAACGAGCTCTTCTATAAGTACCGATAATATTCACAAAGTAGTATAATCGTGGGATTACGGTTAGATGCAGGCTCTTGGTAACGAGCATGGGTTAGTCAGGTCGAGTTCGGCACAGATGCAGATAATGGAATCGTAATGCTATCGGCTGATCGATGATAATTCTACATCGTTCAATGGAAAGCTTGTGGCCTGTGAAGTATAATGAGCACACGAGAAATAGTAAGCTTCTGTGATTAACAAGCTTGGCACAACGTTACCCTCGATGCAATGGTAATTTTGCACTGATCCCTTGGAATCGTATAACCCGCAGGATAATTCTACTATAGTGACAACTATTTCTGAGAATTATTGCGATATAGCGTTGATACTACATATATTAGTACATGTATTAGTACAATAAATTTCAAATAATACCTGGAACCCTTTTTACACGGTGGATGCGTACACTGGACAAAACAGTCGTAGAAAAAGTCGTGAAACAATTGATTTGTAACAGAGCATAAAACTTACTCATCGTCATTCTCTATTATATCGCAACATGTTTTCTTATTACTTGAAGAAAATCAAATTTCGTCGCTCGAAATATTCTTCGTTCGATTGTTTTACGATTATAGTTAGTTACAATGACATCTATTTCGTTTTTTCTTTTAATAATTGCCTAACAAGCCATACGAGTCTTCGGATCCCCTTGAACTCGTGAAAAACGCGTTAAAAACACTGCATAAATGTAATCAAAACGTGTTAAATAAATCGAGTGAAAGTAAATCGTGCAACAAGTATATTTATAGTTATGGGCATATTAATTAATGGAAGAGTTATTTACATGCATCCACGTGTATCTCCTTTTCTAGGAAAAGGAAATTTAAAAATATTGTGGAATAAAGTTTAACTAGATATTTACGTTTAACTTTTTACAAATTTCGCTATGTGCTTGTAGATTTACCAGATTTAATTTCATTACAGAAATCAACATCTACGTGTATAAGGTTCCAAACTGTTGTTGCTTGGTAATGCACCTGTTTTGAACAGGAGTAAAGAAACTTCTTACTCAAACTAGTATTCTTGTTGGAAATTATACTGAACTACACTATCTCACAAATTGGAAATTACACTGTTACAATATCACATTCAGTCAATTCAAGAAATTTCCTTATATTCTGTACTATAACGCGGTAGAGTTATAATTTCATCCATTTCAGATGAAATCATGCTGTCAGAGCCTCGTAATTTGTACTCGTAAAACAATACTTGTAACAATGCTGTACTTTCCGTAAAAAAGATATAATCAATTTTTACCTAATTTTCGTGAAATGAAAACATAAATTGTGAAACTCTGAACTGACAAAACTGTTACCAATTAATGTTAGTACTTAAACAATATCGATTTCTACCGTATTTTAACATAAAAGCAACGTGTGGACTTTCGGAAATTCCGACTAACAGGAAACACATGTTACATTACGTAACGGAGGAATTTTATAATTTGAATACTTCGTTCGTGTAAAATAATTTCGTGTTTGCACTAATGCAACGAAGGCTACATAATAGGCCAGTCACATTCATCTTTCTGTTTATTGCGTATTCACTGCCAAGGAAGAGCTTACAAACTCCAACGCAATTTCATTGGATTGGAAAAATGGAATACGTCAAATGTACCAGTTGGTGAAAATAGAGGGATAGCTGAAAGGAAACGATGACAACGCGTTCATGCATTATTGTATTTACAATAGAATAGTATCAGGCCTGTCATTGATAGGTAGGGCAATTTACGTTTCACGGTTATGTCATAAAAGCAATTACGGCTGCTTCGAATTGCCGGCAGTAAAACGAACTTCTGCTTTAATCTGACATAACATTACGGGCCATTGAATAGAACTGGGTGTTGCTCATTTCGCCAACGAGGAATATCGGTTGCTCGATTATTGCACAAGGATAAATTTGTCAACAATTGAATGCGACTGTTCCTTCCCCCACATTGAAATATTTTTCAACATTCTCTTGATCCATGCTCTCGATCCGTGAAATGCTCGTAGGGTTACACAAATTTAAATAGGAGGAAACGAAGGGACAATACGAACAATTAATTACAAAAATGAAAAATAGCAGGTAACATATGAAATATCCATTCTCTTTGGTTAAAATACAGTAGTTAAGAAACAATAAATTGGTATTATTTAGAAATACCTTCATACGATTATAAAAAAGGAATAAGGTTGTGCAGAAATGCTTCTTGTAAACATTATAGTTCCATCGAAGAAAAGCACGTAGATATCGAGACTTTATCAACAACGATGTAAAAAGGAATTCAAATATTCTATTAAGTATTTTCTATTAAATCAGGCAACTTCCATTTGAAGAACATTATCGTATATTTAATAGTTAGAGTATATTTAAACTAGGCATACTGTGCATAGAAAGATGTAAATATCCATTAAAAGCGGCATTATTTTATTAATATGGTGCAATATTTTTCGATGTTCGCTGATACAAAAGACGATACAGCTCGTGGTAGCTATGAGCTGTATTGAGTCTGTAAGGAGTTAAGATTACTGCGAAAAGTTACTTTAAATATTAGAGGTTCCTATCTTTCCGCCTCTTGCAGGCTTTCTACAAAGTTTATTGCGACCCGTAATCCCTTTTCCCTTTTACGACAAAGTTCGCCTAACGGAGAACGATGAGGTCGTTTAAGCCGGCAGAGCGTCCTATCACACAATGGTTTTGAGTAGAAAATTCGCTTTCTTAACGATTCTCCGTGTAACAAAGTTACGAGCCTACGCGTCTGGCCGTGTTAAATCCTTCGAATAAAATATTTGTACCATAACGTCGGATAACAAGAAGGCGAAATAGATCATTTCATCGGCAAATCGTAGAATCGTAGGAACAACTCTCTTTCCTGCTCTCGTTTTAAAGTCACATTTTATCACAAACAGATAATACAAGCACCAAATGACCAACGTGCCAACGAAACAACCAATGGCCCGTGCTTTTCTTCCTCATCCGCTAGCATTTGTCTGGATTAGCTGCCAAATACTCTCTAATTTCTTCTATTATCTCTGTAAGACGCGACTGATAGGATTTCACAATGCGGCATTGATTTTTAATGAGATCGCTGCGTTGATCACCGTACATGACGTACTCTAGTTGATCGGTAGACCCTATAAAATATTCTTCCACCGCTTGTCGCGTTAGCAACATTATTTGCATGTTAGCGACCGCATATGCCAATGCCAGACCTTCAGTGTCCTTGCAGTTCTCAATGAATTGCGCGCGAGGCAAGCAATCCTCAACATCTAGACCTTCTGCAGCCAATTCTTTCTTCATTGTGTCACAGTAAACGTCGATAAGCGAATCGTTGCATCGACGTCTAGTGGCACGATCGGTCGACAACAGGAAACAGATCACAAAATCGGTCGCTGGCGGAGCATATCGCAAGAATTGGAAGTCTATCAGGTAACACCCGATCGACTTACCGCTACGGTCTTTCTTGAACATGATATTATTTGGCCATAGATCCCGGTGACAGATCACGTTTCTGAATTTATTTGACATCTTCAGCAATTCTGGTAATCTCCATATCCACTTGGTTATCCAATTCTTAATAAGAGTCGCCTCATCGTCCTTCAGCTTCTCGTTCATATCAACTATAGTACATGCACCTTTGATGCACGAGGAGAGATACTTCTGTGCCGTCGAATCGTTCTCGATGTAAGCCACCTCCTCCAGGTACTTCCCATAAAGGTCAAAAATCGTTTGACCGGTACTACGGCGAAGCTTCTCGTCCAGGATCAAGGATCTCGAGTGTAAGACCGAGATCGTCTTTGCTACCAAAATGCAGTGTTCATCGTCGAACGGCAGATATTTGTCCAGGTTAACGTATCCGTTTTGCCCGGCGTCCTCCAAAACTATTATAACATTATTCTTGCCAAAATAATAATCGGGCAACCATTTCGGACCGCTTCCTCTGCCCATCTTCGGCACTATCTCACTATAGACAACGATTTCCTTGCAGAACAAATTGCTGCGGATTAGAAAATCGTACTGCGGACTGGTGGTTGGTGGCGGTGTCTTTGCAAAGAATTTGAAATGCTTCGATTTGTCATCGATTTTCACCGTAACGCAAAGAGTATAGTACAAGCCCATGAAACCATTTGTCTCCCCTAAGTTATGCAAACTCCAGTGCAAAACACGAAAGTTAGTCGAGAGAAGTTTTCGCTCGACGATCTTATCGATGTCGGTGTCGGACAGAAGAGCGACTGGTTTCTCTTTGACGGAGCAGACCTGCGACTTGGTCGAGTCGGTCAAACAGCAAGACGAATCGGCGCTGATCGTTGCCATGTCAAGGGGGCACGTTGAAACTGTCGCGACGGAGGCGATACCAACATTTATATACGATCCCTGTTCGCGTTTATCGCTTTTGTGGGATCGTAAATAAGCATTTTGGATCATTTGAGGGAACGTTGAGAAGCGATACTTTGACAAATACGAAGTCCGCTATCAGCGACACAATTAAGAGCCAGTTAAATCACAGATGCCATCCGAGGAAGGAGAGAAGATGCGAGTAAACGATTGGATAAAACGTCGCCGCGACCAACAATCCGATTGTAATAATTTATGCATACTGTAAATTTAACGAAATACCTTCTACGCGAGAGGAAACGAACTAAATGATTTATGCCTTTGCACGAAGAAGCATAATAAGACTGCGATAGCATGCGTGCACAAAGAAAAACTGGTACACAGAGGTTTTCGAAGCAGGAGTTTCGATTCCACAAAAATGCCGCAACCAACAAAGTTTCGCAGTCAAAAAACCAGATACGTACTCGTGAAACGAACTTTTCTCGCGTCGATTATGTAATTTAACGCGTTTCTTTTCCCACACTTTTCGTTTAACTTAGCACATTTCTGTGGTAAATGATATCTAGCTTCGTAGATAACGCTTAATCTGCACGGAACTTTAAGATCATTATGTGTGCTAAAATGATAGTTTGCGTGACGGTAATTACGACGTAGCTGAACGTTTGTCAAGGAAGAAAATTTGGCACGACATTATCGTTTGATTATTTTTTATGCAAGTAAGATAACAGAATATTTATAGAAACTCAGATCCCTTATAATTAATAGGATTACAAATCATTCATATCCAAACATAGTTTTTTTTATAATTCGTGATATACGTAAAATCGAGAAAGTTCTATGGCTCAAGATACAGTCGAAAAGCATGAACCGCGTTGAAAACATTGTTTTTAGAAAAATCGAATTTGGGTACGCGTCTATTCACAAATATTATAGTATTTCAATTCTCCCTATTATAACTTATTCTTTATACGTGTAATTATCACATAACCATAGTTTGATGCATTTCATTGAAGAAAATGTGCTAAAATAAAACGAACGTTTATTTGACGATAAAAGTAAAATTTTGATCGAACTGCGAGCTTCGGTTAAATCCTTTTTCCTCATTTTTACATACAAATTTATTAGAAAATTTCAAATGTTTGCGTATGTCCTAAACGTCAAAGTTAATTCACAGGTTTCTGAATTTGATGGAAATCCGAAAAAAGTATTTATTGTATACTCTGTTCACAGTTCTGCTCGAGCAGTCGAGCTATGCGGGCGTGTGAAGCAGTGCTCCCGTAAGTGTGACAAGTGGGCAACGAAGTAACTTAAAACAGTGCCAATCGCTAAAATGCAGCAAATTCCACCTATTAAAATACCAAATAATGGCGAATCATGTCATAAATAGAGCGATAGATATTACTAACCCAAATAAATCAAGAAACGAGGATCAAGATTGTTCAGTCGTAAGGGAAGTTTAAATGGAAAATACACAGACCAATGACGGGAAGAATAACATCGACAACGATCTAGCACACCAGAAAGAAAGCTGGAAGGTTGTAACTCCCAGCAAAAAACGAAGAATAACAGCAATTACAAGAGTTGGGAGGACTATAGAAACAGAAAGGCAGCAATGGCTCCAAGAAGTTCCTCTCCACAACTCGTTCAGCGCACTGCCACAAGAAAAAGAAACAGATCCAACCGATAATCCAATAACACACATCGCCAAACCGCCACCAATATACATAGATGCTCAGACAATAGACCGTTTCATCGAATTGCTAAACATCACAGCAGGAAAAGATAACTACACCGTTAAACAACTAAAACTGAACCAGGTAAAAGTACAAACCAACTCCCCAGAAACGTACAGGAAAGTGGTAGAAGCGCTAAAAGAGAAAAACGCCAGGTACTATACGTATCAGCTTAAAACCGATAAAAGCTACAAAACAGTAATTAGAGGATTAAACCCTAAGACAAACACGAGTAATATATGCTAAGAACTAGCAAAAATCGGACACCAAGTTAGAGCAATAAATAATATAACCAAGTTTGATACAAAACAACCTTTACCGCTGTTCCTAATAGAACTAGAACCTAAAAACAATAACAAAGAAATTTTCGAAATTAAAAAAGTTCTAAATACAATAGTTACAGTTGAACCACCCAGACATAAAAAAAAGACATACCGCAATGTATGCGGTGTCAACAATATGGACAAACAAAGAACTACTGCAACAGAAACCCGGCGTGTGTCAAATGCGCAGAAAAACATCTAACAACGAATTGCCCATACACGGAAAAAATAAATGATGTAGTGTGCTATGACTGCAGTGGAAACCACCCAGCTAGCTACAAAGGCTGTCCAGTCAGAAAACAATTACAACGTAAACTGTTTCCGCCGCTTCGAAACAGGACATACAACAACTACCACACACAACAACAGGACTGCGCAGAAACTGAGACACCAACAAACATACAGCACGTATTGAATATCAACCATAATAAAACCAACATCATTGGTAGCCGAAGCTACGCGCAAGTAACCAAACAAACAAT
Source organism: Bombus campestris (assembly GCA_905333015.3). NCBI lineage: Eukaryota > Metazoa > Arthropoda > Insecta > Hymenoptera > Apidae > Bombus > Bombus campestris. The sequence continues at coordinate 12,094,822 of HG995135.1, forward strand.
ACCCTTAGACAACCAAAACCAGAACAATAACATCAACGATGCTACAGAAATCAAAGAACTACTAAAGCAATCCATCAAAAACACGGAAATGCTAACTAAAATGATAAGCGAACAAAATGCAGTCCTCAGACAGCAAACGCAACAAATCACAGTCATGCTACAAACTACTTACTAACATGCTTACCAATAAATAAAAATGGACATGCTTAAAATAGCAGCCTAGAACTCTAACGGCCTACAACAAAGGGCCCTAGAAACCAAAACATTCCTATACAACAATAAAATTGACATACTACTCGTATTAGAAACACACTTCACTACAAAAAGCTACATAAAGATACCGTACTAGACCATATATGATACCAAGCATCCCTCGGGAAAAGCACACGGAGGGACCGCAGTAATAATAAGAAATGACATTAAACACCACCTACAGAGCCAAGTTAGTATCCTTACTAACATACATACATACTCCTGTATGTACAAGCTACCACCGTTACTGTACAAACTAGCAGCAACCATTTGCAGTTGTCAGCAGTATATGTACCACCGCGATTCAAAATTACAACACAAATGTGGGAAGAGTACTTTCGACTCCCGTTGACGTGCTTCTTCGCGATCGCGTCTCTCCGCGAGTGAACGAAACACCAATGCTTAAGTGAATTACATGAGGGATAAACCGTAAATCAATATAAAGAAGATTTGAATAAATATTAGAAGAGAATAAAATGGAAATGTCGACAAATGGAATATACTGAAACACGAAAGAATAAAAACAGAGAGAAACTCAACACGAAATACATACTTTTACTTTGCTATTTTAATTCTGCGTCTAATGTCTTAATGTATATCAAATATATAGATTTCAATAATTATATCAATATTTAAATTAAGCGATTGTTCATCATGAAAATAAATACGTTCTGTTCCTCTGTCTTCGTTCCAATTAGTGTAAGATGTAAATTCTAAACAAAAATTACTATCAATCAATTAAATATGATTTAATATGATATAAAGTATAATGCTTATTAATTATTCATTCATATTTGACGCTCTAAAAAGAAACTTCTCGTATATGCAATGTATTTTGCCGCGGTTTGTAAAATTGTTACAAAATTAATTTAAACTTGCATTTTTGCTCGAATCTCTTGGGTAGATGGAAAGCATACAACGACTGATTTCTTTTGGGAATGCTGATCCTTAAGGGGTTAATGTCGGATGCGCTTCTAGTAATTCCAGCGTACGAATATGCGATTCGCAAAAAAAAAAAAAAAAAAAGAAAAAAAAAGAAAATACAATATAGTTTTATCTTACAGTGCAATGGCAGCAAATGGAAATAATCAAAATTTTTGCAATGGACAAGTTAGAGGAATATTATTTATACGCGACGGTATTTTATTAGTTTACCATTTTCGTTTAAGATATTCGGGGGAATTTAATTGAGCATCATATAGAAACACATCATATGTTGTTAAAATTCAATATTCACATTTCAAAACAATCGTTAAATGATTAATCGAGGGACTTATATCAAGGATCGAGTGTTGAACGCGGTCCGTTTTTTTCACCTGTTGATAAAATTCAGTTTATCGGTGATGGACCGCTTGAATTTTTAGTAAGTGAAATATAACATTTAAGTGAGGGATAAAAAAAAAAACCGTAAAGCGAGGAGCGTAACGAATATGCTCTTCTGTTCAAGAACAAAAGGGAAAGGACGAGAAAGGAAGAAACGAAAAGATGAAGGGAGAAAGAGAAAGCGTCCAAGTCCATGGGCTACTATAAACCAATTCCAAAGAAACTTCTCTTCAGGACTGTCGTAGTTGCTGAAATTGATTTGCGTTCGGAATACATCTAACTTCTTAGGAGAGCAACGTATTAACGAGGTCGCACTCTAGATAACCCTTTCGGCTTCGTTACGTTACATTACCAAAGGCAATTCGATTAAGCGTATTGCGGAGCTACGAAGGGTAGTGAACTTGCTAATATTGCTCTATGTACACGCTGGCATAATTATTGCTGATTGAGTTTTCGCTTGAGACGTTCACCCATAAATTTCCAGGTCGCAATCGTTTTAATCACTTCTCGATCGTATCGAAATGAAAAAAGATAAGAATTCAATCCCCTTTAAATTAATCAGATAATTAAATCGTCATAAGCGTCTGCAAGCTAAGACTCTTAAGGAGTATTATTATATAGTGAAATTATATATATATATATATATATATATTTTTTTTTTTTCAATTTTCAAGTATCTTCTAATAATTGAAACCTCTTTGAAAAACTAATTTCACAAATAGAAGTAGTTATTAATGGATCACAGTCTCAACAATCTCGACCAATTCGTTGTACAAAATGAACAAATCAAATGATAACTAACAAAAACTCGATCGAAAATGAAATGAAATCATCAAATCAATAACCATGCAGAATTTTGTTTCACTATCAAACATATGTAGCATAAACGCACATCCATGACAAAATTATGCGGTTGGTGGTCATTACCGATGAATTTAGATCGGCGAATTATGACTTTTTCAAGTAATAGATTCACTTCATCCTAACTTCGTTCAACTGCTATTATACAACAAATTTTCTAGCCGAGATGACTTTTTAATTGCCCGTTTGGTCACATAACAGCAACGAACGTATAGCAGCAGGCCAACAGGCAAGTTGCCAGTTATCGCGAGCTGCTCTCCATCTTTTTTATTCCGCTATTCCGTGACGAAGTACGCGGGAATGGGCCGGAACAGAATTCTGATTAATTGACCTGACTTTAATTAAACTTTTAATTAACGAGCCCAAAACAAAGAATTGAAAATAAGTGTTAACCTGTCCTTGACCTCGGACGATTAACTAGAAACAATAGGGAAGTCTTTTCGGGCTACGATGAATACCGGTGGCCACGTTTATGCGCATAAATTTGCACAAAATCTTCTTCGATTACGCGGCCAACGTTTTACCCGTCACGCGAACTTTCGCCGCCCGCTTTAAATTCGTGTCATTCACATCGATATTCTGCGAATAACAATAATGAAGCAAAATGTCAGGAAAATTCAATCACCGACGCTACGCACAACGGAAAATAGGTAAATATTATATGTATTCTTGAAAGTTGATATTTATTTTTAAATTGGACGTAGTATTTTCATGTATTTGATACAAACAGCGAATGTGATTCTTGCATCAACGGTCTATTTTATTTGATTGAATAAAACTTCCTTTTGGAAATAATGTTCAATTTTATATTAATTTCGCAGAAATAAAATTGCAAAATTGCGAAATGAATTTCGTTTCGGCAGTTGTGTGTTTGTTAAAATTACTTTCACCGAATAATAACGCGATAGAGAACTACAATTACAGTAAAAATGTGTTTCGTATTAATAATTCTATTTTAGCTTTCAATTTACACATACATACTATATGTATGAAGAATAATGTGCATTATAGTTCCTTACTTCAGGTGCTTTAAGCGTTGCGATGCAGAATATCGTAGTCTACGGTAGACAAGGCATCAAAGGAAACGTCAATAAATTACCCGGGCTTTTTATTCAAGACGGTCGTACAAGGACAATACTTGACACAGAACGTGAGATTCGAAACAAGCAACAGCCGAATCTGTGGCCATCGATCGATGAATTAATCATAAATGTACTGCACACATCCAATCGCCAGGATACGTGTGTTCTATGTTACATAAAGCCTGGTCGATTCGTTTCGATACTTTCTATACCGGCCTTTGAGTTTCAGCGATCTCTCGATACCTTGCACAAAACTTGAATCCAACTTGATATAGCGAGATACGAAGGTATATATTCGATGTCTGCACCGTGTCTACATAAGTGCACGTACCTCCTTTCATGGTGTTTCTATCCTCATATCCGGAAATAGCAATCCCAGTATCGAGCAACTTTCCAGGACATGGCAGTAAAAACAGAAATATGTATATATGAAGACATAAGGCAGGATATCTTTGAACTGTCAAAAATTGCTTATAACGTTCGCGAGAAATTTTAGATTTTAAAGTATCACGATGATCAGATCGCATGTATTACTCACGAAAATGTTCTAATATACGAATTTCTCGCCAAATGTATATATATCCGATAAATGTCCTCTAACTTCTATATATATATATATATATATATATATTTTCAATGATTCATTGATTTAAAATTTTTTTATTATAATCCCGATAGTCGAGTCTCGTTGTAATGCTAAGGAAATTTTTAAAAAATTTCTTACAATGCACAAAGCACATTCATAAAAGAATTCTGTGGTAAGTGTTCGAATACTTTCGTGGCCACTGTATGTATTTCTGATCCTTCGGATTTCGGTCGTGATTTTATTAATACGTACGGCTACGCTTTGTTCCAAGGTTCCGTGAACCTGAAAAATTGTCAATCCTGCCTGAAAAAGTGCATGTTCACGGAACAAAGCGGAAAATATCGTTTAGAGGCAAATATCTAAGGCAATTCCTTATAACGGACCGTGCGCTTAAAACCGAAATTACACTCCCGTAACGAACATTTTGGCTGATTCGTAATACCGGAACCGTCCATCTCCAAAGCGGAAATTACGTTCGCGAAACGAAATTGCGATCAGTATGGATCGTCTGATTCGAATTTTCTACACATGACGGAAATATTCGCCCTCCAGTGTTTATTAGAGATTAATGTTTAAAGCATTGTTTACGTCAACTAATTAAACATAGTATCATTGAAAGATGTGGTAATTAATGAATCTTTTGTGACAAGTTTATAAAGTGGAAATTGTAATTACAATTAGGGTGTATAGAATTCTGGGTGTACTCGATGGAAGTTCGAGGCTAGTACTAGTTTAAGTTCGGTATAGAAGCAAGCTCTATATGCGTACGTACAACGGTTTCGTGTTCGTCATCTCTATCAACGATCTGTCCGACAACGTAGATTTGGATATCCTATCCAAATCTCTGTACTCCATTCGAATACATCGTAACAGAAAAAGAAATATCAGAGGATTAACAGAAAATGCCTATACTACTAGATTACTGATCGGAAATAATTGGTAAAACTGACCAGTAGATAAGAAATTACAATGTTATAAAGAATTATTTTCCTACATACATACATATACGGAAAATAATAGAAAAATTATGAATTTACATTTTTTATAAATAATTGTATGGACAAAAATCTCGAAGGAAAAGAAACCATCTTACATGTGTACATATAGTTTGTATTATTAAATGCTTCGAAATTAAAAATTGAGCAATTGCGCTTCGTTTTTATACGAGGAGGATTTTTTTAATTATATAAAGATTGTTTAATGTAGAGTATAATAAGGAAATTTGTTCAAAACTGAATAAAGCAGAAGCATTCTTCACGGAAAGCAAGCAATTTTAAATTTTGTACGATGCAATATTAATCCCCGGTAGTAGGTAAATACGTGGAACGTGTTGAATTTGTGATTTGCTGAATATGTGAAAATTACCAGTCCAAAGTCCTTATTATTAAATTATTATATGTCACTCATGAAGAATTGAAAAAGGTATGCAAGTCGATTAATGATTACGGAATCCACTTTCAAGCATGGACATTTCGCCGTGAATATGATTTAACACAGAATGTCAAGAGTAATAATAATATAATAATATACTTAACTTAAAGGTAAACTCCCTCGTATGCCGCTTTATTCAGTTAAATGGAAAAGCTTCATAAAACAATTTTTCATACTTAACTATAAGAAACATATAAGTATAAAATTAAACTATATAAAGAGGTTGAGTTGATTCATGAGCACTATTGCTAAATATTCTAATGCAATCGTTTTATCATTTTATTAAATATCATTCAAATTTAATATTTTACATGCACACGAAGCATGGTTTTAACGAATTCTACATAAATGTGGTGTAATGATTGTAACACTTTTCAATTGTATTTTATGTTATATGTAATATTAATAAAATCGGTCGAACTAATGTTTGAAAAATGAGAATCAAAAAATGTTGCCTAACAGATTCACTCTAGCAGAATGATTCGTTTTCCTCGCCGCTAACTACACTAAAACCACAGCGAATGTAGAATTCTTGCATTTTGCTCGATCGATTAAATTTAGTCCCAGGAAAATCGACTTGAACTCTGTTCGGTCGACCGTACCACAGATTAGTAGTCATCGGGACCTTGTGGCCTTGGTTTTCCTTTGAGATTTCCAACCAATAAAGGCTAGGCTTGGTACGATCACATCGTGGCTTGGAAAGATCGAAATCTACGCTATGAAGACGCTCATACGCCGATTTTGCGCTGTCTTCTTTGTTGTTGTTAAAATACGTAATCGAATTTCGAAGTGCGAACGGATCCAACTGAAATCAATAGTGTCTTCGAACAAGGTTTTATCTTTCAAACAAGAAAGAAATTATCCAATTTATTTATAATTGAAATGTCTTTTCGTCTGACAACAATAAGATGAATCATACACCATGAAACATACAACATATTGCAGCACTTGTAAGACATAAGAACTTCCATGATTTTGTTAAATATTTTTTTACTTAAAGAATCAAGCACAAATAACCTATGATATTTGTATAATTCCTTCAATATTTTCAAACTGCATTTATCCCTGGAATATCCATACGTACATTTAAAAATCACCCTATGAACAAGCAGACGACAGTTTGATACTTAATCCAAGATAAGCCGGTGCATCATCATCCGAGACAGCAGTATCGAATGGTTGGAAAGAAAATTTCATCCCGAGTGATAGATTTCTGAATACGGCGGGAAATGGTTTTTCCGTATCTCACGGGCTTGTCTCAGTTTCAGCGTGAACGAACTACCCCGCGCCCCTCCCTCCCTCCCTCCCCCCCCCCCCCCCCCCCCGCCGGAATAGAACGTTCAGCGTGCACTGCCGCTCTCGACGTTAATTATTAAACTCTCCGAATTCGTTTGGAAAGTTCTCTTACCACGGGATATTGCCTAGATGCTTTTAAAATGTACTCCTCCCTCGCTCGCATCTGAACCCAGGGTATGACGTATTCCGTCCGATACATTTTCTTATCTCCTTTATCTTTAACATGAGGAACGATTTCCAATCACGAGAATTAACTAAGAATTTCTGGGTGTCACCAGACAGAAGCCGTGTTTTCCACAAATGTCGTGGAACAAACTGAAGATGTCGTGTCTCGCGAAACAACGGATGTCGAGAAACAAAATGAAACTCGTCTTCTCAGAATGTAATAACTACAAGGTAGTTAGTGTAAGAATGATTCTAAAAGGATCGACAGTATTATTAGAAGACGTATAATAATTCTATGGCTGAAGAAACGTAGTAACAAAATTAAGATGCAATAAAAATTATTGTTGTTTAAAACTTCATAATCTTATAAAATGTTTTAAGCGATACTTATATTCTATTTAAATTGAAGAGACATTAGAATGAGTGCCATATCAATAACGAGAGCCGAGAAAAAGCAAATAAATAGCCGGGAAAGTACCAAGGCATAAACCGAGAGTGGAATATCTTTTGCATTTCGCAACACTAAATTACTGTAATCATATACACAATAGAAAATTCTGAGAATAAACCGCTAAGAGTGTTCTGTATGTTTGTCATATTAATTATTTTATTATGAAAAAAAGTTAAACAAAATAGAAATCTCCCGAAACTGTAGCAGGAAATTCTTTTACGCAACGCTAATAAGTATTAATCTCTATGCACTCGAGTTTATATATACACAACACTAATTACGAAAGTGCAGTGCAGCCGTATTAAGGCTGCTGACAGCCACCTCTGTACATCTTTTTTAGCTGCAGCGGGTGGAAAAAATTTAGGCACTTTTTAATCGCAATGCTACCAAGAAAAAAAAAACGTGACCATTTATGTATTAAGGCAACATTAACTTGCAGAGTAATTGAAACAATGGCGATGAGAAAGTATCGAAATATTAATACATAAAATATATTCAATAATAACTACTTCAATTATTCTGGATAGCCACAAATAGCAACGCTATAAAGTTAATCAAAAGTTGACATTTTTCTAATCCAATTTTAATTTAAATTACTTCGAAACTGTAACTCAACCTGTAAGTACTACTTCGCGACACTGATAACAATCAGCGATCTAGCCAATATGATGGTGGACCGACATCGGCCAAAAAAAACTACTATCACAGCTACCAAAAACAAGCATCGTGACAAAGTAATACTGAAAATGACCTTCCATGTTCTAGAGGATCCAGGGGATGGAAAGCCATTAGTAGTTGCCCTATTCTGTGGCAATTGTTCTGTCCGCTGAAACTTACATTTCAGCTCAAGTCTTTCTAATCGCAGTAGAAGAAGTGTCTTATAAAAATAAAATAAGAAAATAAATCACTCATCCTAATGATCAACGTTATAATAAAGTTTTAATCCTCAATGTCGTGTCATTGACATAAAAAAAACGCGGTGTGCAATAAGACCTGTCCTGAACTAATAAATAAGACAGAAAAATAACGTTACTACTCACGAATATGATAAATATCTGCGGTCAATATGCTCGAAAATTCTACGTAATACAGCCAGTCGTCCGTATCGATTCGAACCTTTTTTTGTCCTACGACACGATTGGATGACCAGAGAAATATGAAGACATGCGGCGACTCATGATAAGATGCGGAGACGTTGCCATCGATGATGTAGCAATTCAGAGGAAGTCATCGCTAAAACAATCATCAAGAAGGAACCATCAAACCTCGTACAGGAAAATGCGAAGTTGGGAAAAATCTATAACTAGGCATGTGATATTAGACTTTAATTTTAAAGATATGACTAATTCCAATATAAATTTTATTTCTTAATTAATAATAATTAAAGTACGCGAGAAGTAAAATTGATTAAGGTACAATTAACAAAAATACTTACATTTTTGACTTCTTGAACATCCTCAGATTTCTTCTGGAAAGCACGAGGAAGTGGAAACTGTGAACAATCTTAAAAAAGTAGTAGATTATTACAATTTGTTTTTGGAAACACAGCGTTGATTATTTAAGAAGTTTCAAATAATAGAAGACGAAACTCTATTAAATTTATAACCTTAATAATAATAAAAATTAAAAATAAGCTTTCCAAATTTTCATAATTATAGAAATTGGAGCTCTAATATAACGATCTGAAATCTATAAGTTAACAAAATCATTTAAATAAATTAGGATACAATATACCAAGATACCAGATATCAGATATACTAGATTCTTGATCTTCTGGAGAAGCTGAATCCTCTTGAGCACTGACTTTAATACCAAACACGAATATTAGAAAGAAAAAGGTTTACATAAAAAAAAAAAAAAAAAAAAATAAAAATAAAAAAATATTAACGCGTTCGTTTCGATTAAGTGTCGTTTAAATTTAGTCTCCGAACAACCACTGATTCTAATTTCGCATATGATTATTGAATTGAAGAATTTAAAGTTACGAAGCAAACATTGGTTCTACCGACTGCGCGTGGCGACAAAAATTTTTTGAAAGTAAAATTGTATCAGTAGAAAGGGGCAGAGAAGAGAGAAAAAAGAAGAAGAAAATGTTACATATTTCTCGTCTTTACCTTATCGATAGTTTGTTCAAAAAAAAAACTTTATAATAATAGACAGCAACAATATTCGTTAAACATACCTGATATGGTCGCAGTAACAACACTCGTAACCTTGAACCAAAACGTTCCTCAGCATATCGTACAACTCTATGTGAAAAATAATAAAAATTGTTCATACAAGTTCAATAGCGATATTAATACCGAGAATACAAGATTGAAATATGAAGGTTATTCAAATTTCTTGAGTAAATATAATAAAAATTGAATGAATATATATATATATATATATATATATATATACACACATATATATACATGTATATATTGTTGATTGTTAACAGAATACATTTACATATGTATAATTTAACAATATTACATATTAAATGGATACCTATTACATTACAAGTAGATCAAAAAGCAATACGTACATGTACCTCCATCTTCGTTAAAGTAAATCCAACGTTTCCAAATTGTTTTGCATGAAATGTTATCGAATTGTCGCCATTGTCTTCGTCTACGCATCTTTAATGTCCATCTGCACAAATCATAACCATAAATTTAGGATTAATATATAAAACTGAATGAATTGTGTCAAAATGGAATAAGAATCAAATTCAAATCCTCTCTCAAAAGCTCGTAATACAACGTATTGGTAACACTGGTACTGAGCCGATCGACGATGAATGAACAGAGAAAATTGGAAAAACTATAGAATTTCGTTTTAACAGTTCCTAACAAAGTACTAAATAAGAACATATTTAACATAGTTAAACATAGTTAAACAAACTTGGTAATACTCGATTAAAGACAATATAATACTAATAAAAACATTATATAATTGAAATCATACCCTTCAAAGAACGACGTATATTGATACCATGATTTTCACCCGTGCTATGAAGGTCCGCGCCAAAACTTCACTTAAGTGACTCCTGATTGGTTGGAATGAAATGGCTTCTCTTTCATATAAAGCCGCGCGCAAAATTGAAATATTATATGTGGAAAAATTCTTGGTGGTCATCAAACTATAACAATTTCAAAGCAGATAATTATAAAGAGTTTTCAAAGTTTCATACCTCTTCCATTTCTACGCCGTTAATATTAATCACATTTTTTTCATCACTAGTCTTCTTTTATTATTTTTGCTATAATTAAATTTAGTGGATATAATGTTCCTGTTTAATAAATACAATAATATAAATAATTAAGAGAATAAATGAATTAAAGTGATATATATATAGTATATGTATGTAATATCTGCTTAGAATAAATCGAGAAAATTTATAAATTACTATAAAATATAGATTAATAACAATTCGAAACAAATTTATTTTGAAGTTAGAAATTAATAGAAAATACACACTCGCGAAATAATATTATATACCTATTGATAGCCAATTTTGTTTATAAATTTTACATATTGTTTAGTTGCTATTATTTCATTCTTAAATTATTTTTAGCTTTGCATCATTGTCTAACAATAAATAGTATATATGTAAATATATTGCTTGTCAGATGTACTGTGTACCTCGTCTGTGCTATTAATGAGATACCTTCTACCGTTGTTTAACAAGTGCCACAGCGCGCCATCTCACGAAATGTGCAACAAGTTCTCCCGAGTAAATCATTAGTTCGACGATTTTATGCCATGCGGCGCTGCTTGTATAATTCGTACTAATTTCTGCAGGAGTGAACATAATCGAAATTAAATTAAAAAGGCGCCCCTTAATTAGTTATGGTAAAGTGCGACTAATAAGATACAGCATAGTTTTCCCTTCCGGCTCCAGGTTTCAGTCAGCTTTCGTTAATTCAGTTTCAAGCGATTCGAATTACGTTTCACTCGATCGTGGCATCACAGGTACGCTTTCTACCCCTATCAACATTTATTTTCTTCCACGTTTCAAACATTTTCCAAATGTATAGTTTGCAAGGAAAATTTGATTCTAAATACACGTTCCGTGAAATCTTATGTTTTCGATAATGATTCACAATTATATTATGAATTATGTTACGAATATTCATATTTACGGTTTCCACGATATTATAAAAGAACGAAAGTACTATCGGCATTTTTCAATGGAGTATTGAGTGACGTTATTAACAAACTATACAAGAATTTCTTAATTAAAATTACATTCCGTAAGTCAACAAATAATATATTAATCTAAAATCTATTTCGTATTTAATAATTGTTGTTAATACTTTCACTAAGCTAATAGCAAGTTTAGTAACAAATTTGGTATATAAAAGCCTCTTTATACGTTAATTAAAACGGTTTTTCCAACTTGTGGAGAAACGTTAAGTATAAATAGAGAAAAGAGCAAAAGGCCATAAACATGGAACAAAGGAATGGAATTTTTCACAATTCAAGTTACACGTAAATAGGAGTAATTGCGTAAATACAAATTACATATGCATATCGCTGCGAAGGTTCACAGAGTATGGCTCAATTGTATTCTGTACAAGGTAGAACTGAATATATCAAGAATATGTATGTTAATGCTTTCTCTTGAACGATTACTTTTTTACGTACATACGTATACGCGTAGCGTGCAGCGACAATGTTATGCAGTGACCGAGTCCCACGGTTCATCGAGGACCGCGTCGCGTGCATTCGATACTGTTAAAGCAAAAGAGCATAACTACTCCCGGGAGAGAAGTTTTTCATTCATTCTTATTTCCAAGTAAAATGTCACCTGCAGTAACGAGTTCACAAACAATGCAGAGGTCATGCAAGAAAGGAGTACAAGTCCACCATCGAATTTGCGGTAGATATTCATAAGGGCAAACTAAAAACATTTCTCAAATGTATTAGTGAATTAATTTCATTTCCTATTCGGACTAGACAACTAAAATGTTAAAGAAATATTTCTGATTGATTTAAATCACACATTCGTTAATACATACTTATATTTAAACTAAGGTTTTTCATGCATCGATGCAGAAATTAACATTTTTCTTTTATATCTCATACATATGTTAAATTACAATATTGTTTGTTTCAATTGCATAATTTTTACAAATATTAAAATCTGACTACTATTTTTTAAATCTCACGTACTACATACATTTATATATATTACGTATTTGCACTAATGAATTACTTCCAATTCTAACTAATCTGATTGTCGTGTTCCTCCTTTCAGTTTTGTAAAACAAGATTCATAGACAGTAAAATTGTTTCTTTGATTCGAACTGTACATACATATAACTTGTAAACTAACGTTCAAACGACGTATTAATTTAACAATTACTATTGAAGTTTCGATCAATTGCACCGGTGAGTTTGCGTGATTCTCATTTGTATCGAGCGCCGCTTCGTCGAGTTCGTTACGACGTGCGTCGCGTCGAGTCTAATCAAACTGAACCCGAATGTCGGGCGCGGTTAATCGTCTAATCAAATTAGACGAAAGAAACGTCAGGGATTGGTCGAATGTCCGACCCATCCATGAATCACGTTTTACTATTTACCAAGGGACTCTGTAATTTCTGAAGTACTCCATTATATCCTATTTCTAGCATCACAATAGTAATCTTATCTTTCAAAATTTCATTTAAAAGAATCTTTCAATTAGAAGCATAGAATGCACGAAACAGGATTAATAATTTCGAATAAATCTGAAAAATACTCCTGTAAACCAAATTTAACAAGAACAAACAAAAATGTATTCTGCGTCATTTCGGATAGTATAAGAATTTCTTTCTAAAATTCGAAAGAAAAAAGATTGGAAAGCGTTAGTAAACGTGTTTGTGGTGTATCGCATATCCGGTTAACTGAATCCAAAATAGAGAAATTTGCATGGTATGTTATGAAAGTGGCTAAACCTAACTTCGTCTGTAGCGACATCGCGGACCATCTGGAATGATCGAGATCGACTTGGACGAGCAAATGGAAAAGTGACGGTAACAAAGAAAGCAGGATCCGCTGAAAGGCGGTCCTTTGCAATTCCATAGGAAAAGGTAACGCTTCCTAATCTCGAGTGAACCATCTCACGGTGTAACGAATCGGGAAGAGGCATTTGGCCAACTCGGCGACGTATTTCTCGGCGAGGAGATCGCGCGCAGATCAGATATGGTATCGGTGATCCTGTAATTCTTCTCCCGTCTTACCGAACGGTACGAGATCGATCGAAGAGAACCAAGTAGAGAGAAAAAAGGGGATCGTGACGGAAAGAGAGAGAACGGGAGAGATAGGAATGAGAGAAGTAGGAACGGTAAGGAAAGGGTGGAGAGACGGGGGAATAAGAGAAGGAGAGCCTTAATCATAGAACGAATGCAGGGAAGGAGAACAGGGAAAGAGGTGAGGACATGACTGAAGGTACTGAGAGAGAAGGGGGTAACGGGAAGTAGAAAGTGGAGGTGGAGATGGTTAAGGCAAGGGGAGTACAGGGAGTATGTCATGCGACACACAGGGCAGAGTTTAATCAGGTTCGACTAGTTAGTTGGCAGGTGCGAGCGTCGCGCGCGCGCGCGCAGGAAGGAGAGCCGAGCGGCCTCCAAGAAGCAGCGTGGCTCCTGCGTGTTGCAACTTTGAGCAAGAAACGTAGCTCTGGACAGCCACCGAACGCACAATGCCACGGACAAGAGAGGTCTATCTTCGTCCCCTTCTGTCCGCCACTCTTTATCTCCCGATACGTTCTTTCAGGGCTCTCGGTACGCATCGACGTTCTACGCTCTGTTCTCACAGTCGTTAAATGGTTATAATTTTAACCGCTGTCTTTACGAGGAATTCCGTTTTCCACTCCCTGCCGCGTCCCCCTTCCCGTAGGAAGAGAACGCTAAGCGCATGTCGAGATCCGGCGACGATACCATGCACGACTTACGATCGTCAAACCAATTGGTTGGAAATCCGATTGATCCATGATTCTCGGAATTAGACGATAGCAACCAGGTTACTGGCCAAAGAAATTATTGCTGTCTTTCAGATTGAAGCGGAGTTGGATCGGCTACACATGGGTGTACAATCGTAAAGACACTTGAGAGACTGCGTGTTCCTTGATATTTGCTTACTGAATTCTTATCAAACAATGGATACAGAACGATGATGGGGTTGCGAACAAATATATTCGTATCTAATAATCAAAAATTTTAAAAATTATATCAAATAATAGATCATAGTGATCAATATTCTCAACGAAAGAGAAAAAATTCGTAAAAGCGCTTGGTAAAAGCACAGCATGCTGAGCAATCGTATAGCTATCTCTGAAACGTCCATTTGCTGTTTATGAATTCGAATCTATATTTAATTTCGTTCTTGCTATCGAAGTGAAACACTCACGACGATGTGTTTCGAAGGAACGTGGTCACAGGGACAGTACCTGTATCTGAAAGTGTCAAAATCAAGCTCGGAATGGTGAATTTGCGCTGGGCGAAAAGAAGCCGGCCAGGTGATTTACAAGCGAAATGCAAATAAACCGCTCTTTTACTGTTATTCGGAACATGCCCCGTCTGGCAATTTTTACCGCGGCTACGCCGGGCTGCGCCTATATTTACCGAGACAGCGAGGCCGTCTTTTTTCCCACGTGTCGTGAGGCGTGACCTCTCGCGATCGCATAGTCTCCTAGGCCCCTTCTCCGTTAACGAGCGATCGGCGTCGAATCGTCGGGGCGTTTGCGTTAATGGCGACGTGTCTCTCTCTATACCGTTAAAGGCCTCCCCGATGCCCGATGTACCTAATTAATGGCACGTCCATGGCGCGGATACCAGGTACGCCTACGGCGGGTTCAGTGGATAGCGCTGACGCGCACGTGCGACGTCATGCCTAACATTCGTCTCACTTGCTGTCACGCTATTACGCTATTACCATCGCATTTCAACTACTCGGTAAATAGGCATACCTATCGGCCGCGCGGAAGATTGCAGCCGCCGGAGACAGCCGGCACGTGCTTCTTAGCGGCCTTTCTGATGCGTGTACGCGCGCGTATCAACGTATAATTAGCTCACCGCTATCGCGGATCTAAACTCGTTCCCCGTAATCCAGATATCCTGCTAACATTGCTAACCAGCTGGATCGAATCGCGACGCGCGACCATCATCAATAAATTCACCGAGGCGATGCAGAAATCTTTGAAACGGTGCTGAAACTCGCCTCGATACGTATCCGCCACAACTATAGTTTTCCAGTTTATACCGGCCGGGTTGCGTGCTATTTGCGTTGTCACGCTGACACCCGAGGCGTCTGACAGGATTAAGCATCGATATGTTTTATAGCCTTTGCCCGTCCGTCCTACCGGAATAGAACCTATGCGGGTCTCGATTGTGCCGGTAAAACCGATACAGACTATTTCGTGGCCGAAGAAGATATTGAACCACTCGCGCACTACCATTCGCGTTATTTACGCATCCATCGAGTAAATAACTTTTCTCGTGTTGATGTTTTATTTACTGATTGTACGTTTATGAAATAATATGTTGTTCCTTGTTTACTGATAAACGAATATGGATGAGTTTCTTTTATGATTTTAACTTATCGAATGGTATTATCTATTGCTTTTAACGTCAGTTGCTTTAATTTAATGCGAAATTAACTTACCTCGGTTTTATCATTCTAAAACATCGTGCTCCGTAAAATTCTTTTCCCGCGAAAGGCTAATTACAATTACAGCAATTGTCAAACATAATTTAACAAATAAATAAGTTAAATGATTCAAACGACAAATGTAGAAAAATATATATTGCATAACTGTCATAAATGTAACGGTAAAGCGTAGTAGTGAAAGAAAATCGTTCCTCGTATGTTATAACAAAACATTTATCTACTGGTACTGTAAATACTATTTTACTATTGTGTCAGTAATTAGACAAATAAAATGTAAATTAAATAAATCGGAAGGAGATGGTTAATATTATGTAGCCAAATGGAAAGTTCCTCTTAAAATAGCATTTAAGTTGTACCGTACGTTAACAACAGCAGCAATATGCTCGACATGCTTAATCACCATAAGCGTTTATGCGATTAGCTGTTCCCGCGCACTTTGAAGACACGTGCGTCGAAAAAAGAGCTTAAAGTGTAACCGGTAATATCCAAATTGCGTGTTCGAGTCACAGCAGAATGATGAATCTGGAGTGAATTCGACAAAGCATTTTTTGCATCGTGGGACAAGCCTACCAGCAACGTGTCTGCGAGATGAGAAACGACATAAGAGAGAGAACGAAGAAGAGTGCAAAGGAAATGAAGAAGAAACAGACCACTCTGTTAATGCGAAGTAATGGACGAAGCTAACTCGCGAGCTACACAAATAATAGGCTACCACTCAGACGACGACGTGTTTGCGAGCGTCAATTCATCCTTTTCTTCCTTCTTGGTCCCCCATTCTCGCATACTTCGATAACAGACTGCCGCTTTAAAATGGCCAATTCAACCTTACAACGAAACGATTTGCAGACAATAAATGTTTTTTACGTTCGTCTTGTGCATAGTGAATAGTGACTAACCGATTCGGAATGCTGAGCTAGAGTCTGCAAGAAGTACTCTTAATCTTCGGCATGATCGTGGCACGCGTTCACGTTTATTGGTAGTTCCCGCCAACAAATGATCTTCCAGACAGTAGCTACTTAAGATAGCAGCAGGTAAGAGATAGACGGAAATATATGGAAGCAACTGGAGAAATGGAATGGAGAACTTTGAAAAATATTTGTGTAAATGATGTACAAGTCCGCATTCGACAATAGTAACGAATTACATAGACAACTGGAATTGTAGCAAAAATGAAAGAAGGAAGTAGATAATATACAGTGACTGCAAAAAATATTTAAACATCATTGTATTTATTGTAACGCTGAACGCTTCTTAAATATTTTGTAAAAAAAAAAAAAAAAAAAAAAAAAAAAAAAAAGAAAAAAAACCCCTTCATTGGAAAATAGGGTGTCAATACTCTTTGTAGCCACTGGGAATGTCTCAAAAGAGTCAGAACTAACAACGAGAAAATATTGCTTGCGCAGTTCTCATTGAGCATGTAGAAGGCGAAAAGCCGAATATCCGGCTTCGCGTTATAGTCATAAATTTACTAGCCATTATTACATACCAGAGAGAGAGAGTGGGTCAAGAGCGATTCCGCATATATAAAAGATCGTTTCAGAATCATCAATCGCGTTAATATCCCACTAAAGACGTAGCTCGCTTGCAATTACTTTTCTATGCAGTCTTAAACCTCGATCCCTTCCAGCTACGTCTTTCACACGTCAGAATAAATTAAATTCTTTCGCATTAGAAATGCTAGACGCAAGCTAGGAAATTACCGTAGGAAATTATCGTAGGAAATTACCGTCTATATGGCTCGATAAGCAAATCCGAATACCAGTTTATATCATAAATGTTGAAGCAAAAAAACTCCCATCAATTCTCCGTAATTTCTCTATTAACGCTGAAACTGAATAGCACACGCGCGTGGAAGCCAGAAAATGGACGCGAATTTTAATGCGTAGTCAGGGTCATATTATTCGTGGCAATGCGCCCGATTTACTCCACTTCGTTCTACATACATACCTGCCAAGTGCATGACACGTATAAAATACTTCTACATCCGGTTGTTCCTGATTTCTGATTTCGGTGGAGGCATTACGATCACCGGTGCATAGAGATCGTGGAATTTTAGATGAGCGCGATGGATTAAAGATTATGGTTGCCAACTAATGGAAAGTGCTAAATAAAGTCGTCCACTCGCAACGGAGTTAAGTAATAAAATCGACCCGAATAAAAATCGCTGATCCTTAAAGTACATTTACATCGTTTTCTATTGGACATTTACTATTTCATCCGTTTTACTATTGTAATTGAAATTTAGAAATATATAGTACTTAAATATATAGCCATAAGATGGAAGGTATCTCTTTTTCAAGAATGTATTAGAAACATTCATGCAAAACGACCTCGTGTGAACTTGTGAAACCGGATCTTATACTATCATACAAGCCACAGATATCTGAAAACTTGTAAACGAAATACTTCGTTTATTGTAATATTTCACAGTCGTGCATAAAGTTTACTGCCTGATAAATTGATTACAAATTCTTGAATCAAATCAGTGAGAAAATTACTGCTACGTACCAAGTTAACTCTGTCTGAAAATGTCTACATTGACTTTATGATTGAATTATTCATACGTATCTCGTAAAATGACAAAGGGAACCACGTTGCTAATTGACAAACACGTTATCTGTACGTCGATCAACGAATACGAGAAGAATCGCTGAAAGTGAAAATATCAAGAGATTGTAAGCGTGGATTGAAAAGTGTTTCTTGAATTATCGTAAAAGCACGTTGCCATGTCCCCATCACTCCATGTACGACACAGAGTTGAAGAGAGTTTATTCCGGTGAGCATCTCGCGATTGCCTTATTCGTTGCGCCGATGGGTGTCTTCTTCCACTTGGCTCAAGATTCGCGAGTGTACGACCTTGACATCGATCGTCCTTGGACCCGAGGGGAAATCGTGCGAAAGTAATTTTCAGCCTCCTTCTTTTCCCTGTCTCTCTCTCTCCCTCTCTCTCTCTCTCTCTCTCTCTCTCTCTCTCTCTCTCTCTCTCTCTCTCTCTCTCTCTCTTACTCGCGCCACTCATCTAGAAAATGATGATGATGATCCGCGCCAATAAGCAGTGAGTTCCGTGCTAAATAGTATACGAGACGTATATCACGGTTTTGATCCGCCTAGAAACTAGCTCGAAGCATGACTATCTCGAATGCAACTCGCGTGCAGACACGTCGGTGTACAACGCAGTTTGAATGTCTCAAGAGTCGTCGGCCCAATGCCTCGTGAACTCGGCATCCAACGTGGTTCGCGTTAGTAGCTGAATCCGCGACGTGTGCACCACTTTCAAACTTTTGACCTGAAAACGAACACTCCACGCCTATACTTGGAAAGCACGTAGCCGTAAGTTACCGCGAGGT
This sequence comes from Bombus campestris, assembly GCA_905333015.3. NCBI lineage: Eukaryota > Metazoa > Arthropoda > Insecta > Hymenoptera > Apidae > Bombus > Bombus campestris. The sequence continues at coordinate 12,114,256 of HG995135.1, forward strand.
CTTGGTCAGAAACCTGGCCGGTTTGAATCCTGGCCGAAGTTTAGTAGTACCTGTGTACCACTTATATAGCTGTATGTCACCCGAGGCGCAAAAGGTATTTGGTAACACAAGCTACGAGAAACAGGATATCGAGACTATACTCTCGTCTATTTCTGCATTCGATATCCTTCTGCGTGAGGAAACCAATTTATCGATAATGGAATTGTAAAGTATCAGTGTTGCCATGGTTTTGCTTGAAAATGTGATCTTCGCGTAAGATTAACTTCTCGTACAGTGCTCGCTCACGAAACTACTCAAACACTTTCTATAGAATTTTTTTAGGAATATATTATGTGCATTATACGAAGCTTCTTGAAATCTCGTTGACACTGTGATGAGACATGATTATCGTGATTTACAGTAGCAAATTTGAAACCAATCCGAAAATGTATATAGAAATTACAAGTTACCTGTTATACGTAATTCGTAGTGAAATACATTTCTAAGATTAGTCGAAGTGCTAGCTGTTATATAGTATATAATGGATGAACGTATATCAGTTTTTACGAAAAATTGAATGAACTATACACGAATTATACATACATAAAAGGTCCTCGCGAAAACGATCAGTTTGATCGATTCTCCGTTCGCGTGATATAGGCACCGCGCAATTTTTTGTCCACTGCTAGTTACGTTTCGTTAAATCGCCCGCAGCGGCAATTTCGAGAGCCTGTGCCTATGATTTCTATAGCATAGATGAATGAGTCATGGTTGACGTTGGCTCCGCAAAGGTTTCGTGTCTGCCGAAATCTATTCTACTTCACGCTTGAATAATTGCGAAACTCAGTCAAATCCCTCGATTCAATTTCAACCTATTTCATTATCATCTGCTGTCGTTGAATTCCAATGTATGAACTAATGACACATAACGCGTGCCTTACAAACGGATTTGGAACGCGATTTTAGTCCTTTTCAAAAGATTTATGGATTAATCATTTATAAGTTATTGGCCATGAGCACACAGTACTAAGGCATTGTTCGACAAACCAAAGTGCAACGCACTAATAACATTATGATAAAACTCGGCGAATCACGAATACCTTATCCGATTATAGTAAAAATAAAGACTCTGAAGCCTTCTAAAAACATTGCAAATTCTCGTCGTTTATTAAGATAAGAATGATGAAAGTTCGAGGATTGCGCGGCAAGGTTAAAAAGAGGAGTTCTACGCAAGTGCGCGTAAGAAACGTCATCGACTTCCCGTAGCACGTTCGTGGCCGAGGTGTAGCTCGAACAATAGGTTACTGTACGTTTCTTGCACGATGTAAAAAAGACGAAAGAAATTCCGGTTGCTAGTTGACAGCGCGAGTTTCAGATACCTGAAGACGTTTCGATGGGTTTATGGTACGTTGTCGACGATCGACTAGTAACACGATTGCGGCTCGCTTGACTCGAGCGAATAAAACGATTCTAATGGGCCGGACGTTTCTCTGAAGCGGGCAAGCGTAATCACGCGAGGCAGCTTGCAAGGAAGTAGTTACCAAGAAGTAATTAGCGTACACAACGTGACACCGTCTAAACGACGATCGAACGAGCCGTGATTCAACTACGGTCACCTTTCGTGCCAATTCATTAATATGCGTATTGCGACCAAAAAGAATTCATCAGTACATGGGGACAAGCTATTGGTCAGCGGCGTCTGCGGCTCTGTTTCGCCACGACGACTAGTCGAAAATGCGTCTCACGTACCACGTGCGACCAAACTGTGCTGCTCTCTGGCTACTGACGCGTTTCAAGGATCAATGAATAGGTTTGATCGCGGCTCGCTGCCAAACAGTCCGTCCTCGTGCGTGAGAACTTTCCTGAGAAGTCGACAACAAAACGATAGAGAAGAGGCTACGACTTTTTCTGTCTCTAAGAAAAACTCAAAATAAATATGTATTTATGAAATCGCTGAAAAGCTATGCCGATCAATATCTGAAATTAAAATGCATGCAAAAAACGACAATGGCAAACATAATGCGGAATTGGTAATTTTGTGAAAAGCGGAATCGATTAATTTCGCCTCTGAAAAATTTGTATAAATCTTGACATTTCTTTAGTTACTCCTACTTTTCTTGTAAAATTTAAGCAGGAGGATGGGATATCAAAGATTGACGTACAGGAATTTATTGCAAGGAATTCGTGTAATGCATACCCGTATGTACGTATATCTGTTAAATTATGTACTTATACCAGTGGCTATTATTTTCTTATATTCTATACGGATATTATTTTCAATGATAACGAAATATTCTATCACTCGTTGTATATAGTTTTACTGCGTACGTGACATGTAAGGAATACTGCTTAAGTTGATTACGGTCTTCGAAGCAATTGAATTCAACTTCTACTTTCTGTCCGCAAGGAAAACCTCGTTCCTGGGACATTCACTTAAAAGGAACATTTTGCCCTTTCTTAGCATTCAAACAAAAATTCATGAATTATCAGTTTTACCTATGGAATATGTTACCAGAAATGTGAATCTTCTCTTAAATTTACTTCTTAAATTTACTTGGGCTTGAAAAGATGCTTCAAATTTTTTTTTACATAAACTCCACAATTATTCAAATTTCATTACTATTACCAATACTTAAACTCTATTATACCGCTTCTACTTGAAAATACTTAAAAAAAAAAAAAAAAAAAAAAAAAAAAAAGAACAGCTTTCTTTCCATATATTGATATCTGATACGTGCGTATATCACGACAAGAACGAGACTGTAGAAACTATAAGTTTGTATAATCCATGTCTGCAAGTTAATTGTACGCAAGTTGTATTATCGTGGAAAGAAGGTAAAAAGAATCGAATAAAAAACAATAATTAAAAGCAAACGAATATAGAACATAATCATTATTCATAAAATGATAGAGGAAGGAAATAGTTAATGATACAAATATATGAACCGTGGAAATAAGTAACCTTCGCCTATGGGTTCAAACGATCGTGCTTATGCGAACGTTTTATCATTTTACTTGCGATAAATCAAATTCAGATGTAGATACATGTAACAGAATATAAATAGGTACATAAATATAAAATAATAGAACGAGCCATGAATTAGATTTTTATTCGATACGTTTTCACATTGGAATATATCGATCGGAATCGAAGCGAGTCTTGTCAAAAGATTCGTACTTATTCGAAGATTTTGTCAAAAGCAGAAACCTATTTACAAGAGAATAAGCAAATTCGAGGCGTTGAGAAACGATGATGCGCGATCACGTGGCGCGCGTTCGGGACACCTCGCCATAGGCATCGTACTCCTGGAGACAACGGTGACTAGAGGTAGCAAAGAGAGAAGAACTGCCTTATAGGGGAGTTAAGCGCACGGCGACGACGCCTCGGTTGATCTTCGTCTCGTCTTGTCTCGCCTGGCCTCGCCTTGGATCGGATCCGATCGTCCATCGCACTTCGCCCCGCCTTGCGTCGCATCTTCTCGCGTACATGAACGCTTGTGCCGACGTCCCGCGACCCCGATCCTTCTCAGAATGCGCGCTAGAGACTGCATCGGGTTTTTAGCGCGATCTTGAAAACGGAAAATGTTTCTTTTTTCGTCGAACGTTGCCCGTACTCGCCCATCGACGTAGCTCTCCAAAGCTGTTTCTCGCGAATCGCGCTGAAAATCACCGACCAAGGGTGAAGCACGTAGCACGCGCTAGCTCGTCGGAACTAACCGATAAATATTTATCGGCGTCGAACTAATCGTTTGAATTAATTATCATATTTATTTGGTTCGACAATTTTTATCGTGAGGAATGTGTCACGATTAACGGTTAGCTGAGTTACGAAGAAATCAGGAAAAGAGAGAATGATCGATGGGGGATGTCATTTGGATATCGAACGTATACGAAGCACGAAGAACGAAGAACGAAGAACGAAGAACGAAGAAGGAGAGAAGCCGCAACTGGAAGTATGAAAATGGACGAATGGAAGGAATATTGATAAGGAGAAAAAGCGAACCGATAACGACTGGAAGAAAAATGACGGATGATAGTTTGAGACGCAACCCTGTCCATCTAGCGCTGCGCGGCGTGGATTCGCGATGGAAAAAAGCGGAAGATTGAAAATCATGGACGATCAAACGGTAGAATGTGAAACGAGTAATAGGTTCTGTAAACGTCGAGGATGACGATTCGATTAACGATGTGGGATCGCAGTCGATATATCCTCGCAAATAGTGATCGCGACTTCCCGAGCGTGGAACGCAACGAGGAAAGGGTCACATCGCAGATCGTCCTCGAGATATCACTGTTCCCGGAGCTGCCCTAGTCGAAGAAAGAGAAAAGGTATGAACGAAAGGAAGAAAAAGGGCGAAGCATGTACGTATAAGACTACGGGAGAAGACGAACAGGAGAAAGAAGAGAAGGGTAAGAGCAAAGGAGGAAGAGGATGAGAAGGATGAGGTGGCGCGATAGCGGCAAAGATGAGGAGGGTGGGAGATGGAAAACGCGGCCCGGCTACGAAATGGCCGTGCCCCAAAAAGGCCAACGATCGAGAATGACCACCCGACGTCTCCCTAAATAATGATAATCCCGGCACCCTGGTTTCTATCGTTCCTTCTCGTGCGAAACTTACGAGAGCCTATAAACTCGAATCACGAGAGATTCTTAATTCTCTTAAGGGACGATTAAAGACTACGTTGAAAGGTAAGACACCTTTACTGGTTTTTCCAAACATCGTCGACCTATAAACCAACATGAGTTGGTTCGTTGGATTCGTTAAATATTGAAATAGCGCGTTAGTAAGTAATAGTATGTTAAAGGGGTACGTTGAAATTCCACCTATCGTACGACAAACGGTCAGGTGTCGATCGATCGATCAATTATCGAGAGATTCGGAGAATCCGAACGGCGGCATCGGTGGCGGTGACGGTGGTGACGATGTAGTTTTCGGTAAATGTGTCGAAGCCCACCGACCCGCGATGCGGTGTCGTTGCCCTCTTCTCTTCGGTCTGCTCGGTGCTGGTTGCACGGCCTGCCGCCGCCGCCGCCGCCGCCGTCGTCGTCCAGCTCTCCCCGTCTCTTTCTCCTTTCTCATCCCTCTCTTTCCCAACCCTCCCTCTCTCCGTTCCTCGTAATCGCCTCTCATTCTCTCTCTCTCTCTCTCTCTCTCTTTCTCTCTCTCTCTCTCTCTCTCTCTCTCTCTCGCAATGCGTATACGCCGGCAAGAGCTACCACCGCCGCCGCCGCCGCCGCCGCCGCCGCCGCCGCCGCCGCCACCGCCGCCGCCGCCGCTGTTGCTGCTGCCGCCGCTACGAGTAGGTTATCCCTGTCCCCTCCGCCAGACCATCCTCTTATTCCCACTCCTCCTTCGGAGCACCTGTCGTGCTAGGGAGTTCGGCGCGTTAGGGGCGCTTGCCGGAGGTAAGTAGACGGCAGGTTATCAGTCCGCAGAACATCTTCGTCGCGAACGGAACCGTAAACCAGTGTGGTTACGTATTCTCTCGTAAGTGGAGGAACAGAGAAAGGGAGAGCAGGGTGAAAAAGAAGGATAGAAAAGGGGGGAAAGAAAAAGAGCGAGAAAGAGTAAGAGAGGAAAGGTGGAGGTAGTAGTAGCGGAGGAGAGGACAAATTGACGAACGTACGTCGCGGATCTTTTGGCGGATACACTACTTGTCGTTGCCGCTGCTGCCGTTGCCGTTACCGGTACCACACTGCCGTTATCGATGCTCAGTCGTAGCATCGGCTACGATCGAACGGGAGTTTGATTTTCGTTCTATCTCGTCGTGTCTCTGTATCACGCGCGACCTTTTCCCTAGCGCAAAAGCATCGTGCGGAACAGAACTATCGGTTCACAGACTCTTTGCCGTGAGAAATACGATATTTCATGGACTCTTTGTGTTACTCTTCATTGAACGACCGCTGAACGAGCCGCGCGAATAATCACAGTTACCGATCGGATCGTTTGCCCCAATTTGCGGTATGCCACTCGAGAGCGATCATCTGTTGTCGTTGCGCGATCGTCGCGATTGAATCGATGTAAACGCCACGCAGAAAAGTCGCGGTACCGGTGAATTGTGTTGAGTGACGGATCTCGTTTCATCGTGTCGAGAATAATTTTACTCGGAGTATAATTACCGAAAATACGAACGACGACCGGTGTCGATGATAAACGGTGCTCCGCCGATCGTTGGGTGATTCAAACGCAGGATCTAACGATTAGTGTGCGAACGTAACAAGAAGAGGGGCCAGTGCCAAAGAACACGCACGGCCAAGCTTAACACACGACAAAGGCAGAAGGCGGGCTTGATAAGGCGATAACGCGGCTGCCGGGATGCGGCACGAGGAGCTGCTAAGCTGCAGCTAACACGTGGCGACTCCGCACGCACTCCGCGATCGCTAGGTGAGCCTTATTCATGTAAACTTATTCACGAGAAATATTAATCTTCTTCGTAGCCGAATAATCGTCCATTCGAAACAAAACTCTCTAATCCTTCGATTTTCGCTCGGAGTCTTAAACGGCAGAAATAAAGTCAAACTTGTCCCTTTCCCATTGACGATCTCACGAAAATTCCTATTAATTACAAAATTATTCAAAATTATCCTGTTGCTGTTCGTAGCCAATCTGCCGAAATAGATTGCGTGAACTAGACGAAACGTTAACGGAAACGATCCTCGAGATGTTACATCTCGTAACTCTGGAAAAGAATTCCTTCATGGGCCGTCCGTTTTCGTTTAACGGGTTTCCCATTCAAGCGGGACTGCGCGGCTGCGACAGTTAATGCAAACCGGGCCGATGATCCGGCTGTCGATATAAACGCGGACGCACGCGGATAGAGTGGACCACGACGAAACAGCCAGGCGGATAAGGTTCTCGTACGAGGAAATAGGGTGGGGAGGGAATGTGGTCGGTCCGCAGGCAAGGAGGCCTCACCAAATTTTCGTGCCGCTGGTCTGGGCGCAATGTGCCTCGAATCTCCACGTACTTCGAGACCCTCTCTCTCTCTCTCTCTCTCTCTCTCTCACTCACTCACTCACTCACTCACTCACTCACTCACTCCCTGGTATCCTCTCTTTGTCTCGCTCATTTGCCATCTTCTTCAATCGCGAGCACGGAGGCTCCATTCCCGCGGGCCTCTGTTCCACTCTCTTCTCTCTTTTTCTCTCGCTATCCGTGTCTCTCCTTCTTCTACATTGGCCTCTCTTTCTCTTATTCATCGTCGGAGTCGAGCACCCAACCGCTTCCCGGAGCTTCGAGACGATCAAGAGTTAGCGCTCGCGCATTCCGGTTAGCGGTCCAACGAATACTCGGTTAGTGCGTCTTCAATCCATGTTAAGGACACTGTCAACCTTCTAACCGGAGAAATGCCACGACGAAATATTAGAAAAAATCCATGAGAAACGCCAACGATCTAAATGTTCGTTAAGCTTGAAAAAGCAAGCTGACAGAATCGCACGAACCTTTTAGTTCAACGATGTCTCGACACGCGATAAAGATTATTTGGTTGCAAAGTCGAGATTCCCACGTGCGAGGGACGGTGAAAAACGGATGACGTTCACGTACACGTTCGCAAATCCTAGGAAGCTTAACTTCGCTACGATCCTTATCCTCTTTGTGTCACAGTTTCACTCTTATTAACGAGCAAAAAGATCTTTAACGTTACAAAAAATACTTTGACATCCACTTAAGGTCGGAAATCATGCATATCGATAACGGTTCTTTTATATTTTCTCAAACCTAAGAAACTCGTTGACGATAAAAAAAATTAAAGAATCCACGATTTCATCTAAGATGATTCGGAGAACGTAACAGAATTGGAGATTTCCTCGCGCGGAAACACGTGATGTAAGATATAACGCGTCTCCGGAATCCTCCCGCAATCGGGACAATCGGTCTTAAGAAAATCCAAGCCGCACAACGTTGCTTTTCGCGTTAACGAAGCGTGTCATTCGTACCACGTTTCGCGAATAGCCGAATTCTTTACACTCTCGATGAGTTTGCGTCGTATCAACCCGTTGCATATAGATGCAGCTACCGAGCTATTATGCGATTCTGGGAAGGAGGTCGACTAGGGAGACTGATTCAAGTTCGTTGGATACATAGGCCGACTTCAAATATACCCACACGCATAAGCAAAAGAACTTTATACATCTGCCTACATTTGGACGCTAGCCGAACATTCGTTTCAAAAATACTTCGAGTCGATCGATTTTATGTCATCGTGGACCTAATTGCAACGAGCATTCTTCGAAGACTTGCATAATATTAAAATAGAATATATTGAGAGTTTATATTTGAGAGAGAAAGACTGCGTTTTTCTCTTTCTGCACTCAGAACCGTAAAGACAGAATTCGTTTTCACAGTTTATGTGATTGTAAAAGGAAATTATATACTAAAATATATTATCGTTTGATAATGTCTGCAATGTATTTTTGTCGTAAGCCGTAAATCTGGCAGCTGATTAGTTATTTAACGAATCGATTTAATCGAAAGAGCATATTGAATAGAATCGACATAAAAATTCCAGACGAACGATCGGCTTTCTCGACTTTCACGTTTTTATCTTAAAACAGGAATCGGTGTCCTGTATCAAAGCCTTTGACATTTTTCATTTTTAACAGTTCGAAGTGTAAAGTATTATCGACTACTGAGGACTTACTAAATGCATTAAAGTATTTTAGTAATATGCCAGTTTTTTTTTTTTTTTTTTTTGGTCGATTAAATTAAATAGTCATGGACAAATTTAACAATCTTTCCCCAATATGATATAAGTGTGTTATATATGTATTCCACCATTTTTTATCTTTTCTTACAAAAAAGATACACAGATGATCCAAGGTCCTGTATTCAGAAATACTTTTTTGTGTAGATTTCTGTTGCAGTCTCGCGTCGCCTTGATCTTGGTCTTCGTCGCCCATTAAGTTAATAGGGCAGCCAATTTTCAACTTTGTACAACTTTCCCGATTTTCTAGAATAGATCTAGATTTTTTCTTCGATAACGCGAAACCTTGAAATTAGCATTTTGGATCTTTATCGGTAGCCATCGCCATTACCGATACCGAAACGTGCTTTTCTCGGTTCATGCTCGAGTTTCTCAACCCTCGTTTTGAATACTTCGAGCTACTTTTCCCGAGCACGACGAGCACGACGAGCACGACGAGTACGATCACGTACTCACAATCACTTTGAAATATCGCATAAATCTGCTGGATCGTTCCAAGGATCTTCGTTCCAAGTTTGAACTTGTAATGCCAAACACGCTTGAATATCAATATTAGTAGTAGACATTTTCCAACAGTTTCTTTCGCATTTAGAATGACGATAGTCGATAACAAATTTTTCATACTAATCGTTCTATGGCAAGTTTCTCTAATTGTTCAAGGTATAAAAGTAATAAAACGTAATGAATCATTTGGTAAGCAAGTGTGAAAGCGGCGCGCATGGGAAAAAATCCCAGGAACTTCTTGGGCCATCTAATAATTCGAAGTGATGCTCGCGAAAGTAACCGGATGTAAAACCAGTGATAGAAGTCACTTAAAAAGAATGGCCATAATAACCGAAGAAACATGTGGTTTCTAAATCATTTCCATTCTCGGTGTATCATTAAATTCATTAGCGTCTTCGTCTGCTTAGTTTTCGATAAAATTTGAAATTACCTTACTTGATTGAGCAACGCGCGTTAGATGGCTGCCGGTTGTCTAATAATTTACATGAAACGATTAGTCGGAGAATCTCGTGCCATTCGTCAGACGTTACGGTTTTATTAAGGGCACCCGAAGACACGGTGCACGCGTAACTGCTTCCTGAAACTTACCCGCGACGCGCATTCTTTTTAAAATTTGCATCGAAATAAGTCGCCGAACGTCCGTTTGCCATCGCCGTCCCGTCGTTGGCGGGCAAAAGGAGTACGCTAACGGTTTTCGAACAGGTGTCATCTCTTTTTTCCGCGCTTCATGAAATATTCACCAGGCATACGATTACGCTGGTACCAAGCACTAATCCGTACGTTGTACGGGGGCATTCAACCTCCTGGCCGCGGAGCGGCAATGCGGCACGGCCGGTGGCATTGGGATCACGCCCGACATAACTTTCCATTCGTTTGCCAGTGTAATTTCTCGAGGAATTAATATTAGCATACCGCAACTTTGTCTATTTGTCGACACGGCTACACATGGCAAGAAATAACGACCGGTTGTGTATCGTGTATGTGAACAGTGTTACGGGCCAAGCGATACTTCTGACTCGTGTTTCATGAATTTCGGCGTGTAGCAACACACTGCTTTATTACGAATACTAATGTCTGTCACTTGAGTTTGCAAGCTTGTGTGCCTCTCACGTGCTGTTACGCTCGAATACAAGAAACTTGTGGCGTAATTGCAATCTCCAAACTATCATTGCACTTTTCATCGAATTGCAAATGCGAAATTATCATCTTCCCCCTTTCCTACTACTTTTATATTGCTCTTTATTTCTGATGCTTTGGGATTCCATCGGATACATTCTTTAGTTATGACGACCCATTTCAAGTATCATGCTACATCAACAGGGTAAAAAGTGTTTTCATTCCATTTTAGCGACTATTTAATTTTTTCATTTCAGAATAGTCCATCTCCAACATTTCGAAGCTCTTTGCCAACTTGTCTTTGTTAATGGCCAAACAAGTTACTGTCGCCGTCCGACTAATCTTTGTTTTTATTCTTATGTCTCTAAGCAGTCAAACATTTCGAAAATTAGAAGCAATATGCACGAAGTCTAGCAACACTGTTCCATCGTTAGAATAATTCTTAGAAGTATTAATTTTAACTTCCGACGTTTTCAAGTTTGTAATCGGGCCCCTAATACACAATATTTTGTCCGATCTAGATGTCCGATCATAATCAGTCCTAATCAGATTGTCGGCGGCAGAGCTCTCCTGGCAGCATTAAAGCATCGGCTAAACCGTAAGTGACGGCTCACAGCTTTCGGATTTTCGCGCGGCATGTCGGTCGCGCACGGTGAAAACGGTGATATCGATCATCGATCGATTTCCACGGCCCATGGAGCCCATATACGCGTATATCGCGAACGTTATCGCATTCTGGCGCTGGCAATAGTGGCTAGATGGTTGCGCAGCCTATAATACTTTACGCATCAAGCGTCGCAAATACTAGTGGAAAACGTAATCGGAGCGGGGTTATGCGGTGCGCGTGCGTGCGCGTACACCGCGGCCGCGTATCATTTACAGCGGACGATTCGAGCGGACGCGTGCATGCTCTCCTACATGAAAACCGGTATTGGTGTAGATTCGTGCCATTATCCATTATCTACCACGGTATTACGTTCATTTGACACGCTATCCGCGCTCGCAACCGGCACACTGAAACTATTTCCAACGGCGCGGTGCGCCGGTCCTTTACACGCTTGTCCATCTACGCGTTACGCGTATATGATTCACGCTCGTTACCAGATGCCAGTCTACGAGGAGATTCTCTCATTAATTTCTAACCGAATCACGAAGGCAGATATAAAAAAAAAAAAAAAAAAAAAATCTGTACCGCTGCCCATACAGAAACGGATTAATGCAGGTAGAGCTCGCGTGGAAACGGGGCAGCGTGGCGCGTCACAGCGTTAACCTAGTTTCTTCCTTGCTCCTGGTTTCTGTAGCCAGGCTGAACGAAGATAATGATGATTTGCGACAGCTGTCGGTTTTGCGGTAAACGATTGCTGCCCCGACACGCCAAGCTGCTCTTAGAATTCGTTGGACCGTGCTATCCTGAATCTCGACAGATCAACGAGCGTCTTTCGGCTTCCTTTAACTCTCTTCTGTATAATACTTCCTTCGTCATTGACGAAGAAGAGGACGAGCAAATTAACACAGCACCGTGGAAAATTGTGCGCGAATATCGGTATACTTACGGGTAGCGTAGCCGTCGACATAAGTCTCTACGATCTTCTTATGCTTTGTCGAATTAACGCATCCCGGATGTGCAAAAGCTTTCTATTCTTTATGTAACAGATGTAGGCTACATCGCTATGATACAACTCGTCGTAATCGTAAATTCTCAGTTCGCCACAATGAAGGACCTACTTCCTTGTCCATATGTCGACGATCTCTCTCTCTCTCTCTCCCACACACACGCACACACGCACACACGCGCACACACACACTCTCTCTCTCTCTCTCTCTCTCTCTCTCTCTCTCTCTTTTGACAGATCAAATTGATTTTCACCTATTAATAGAAGAAGGACGCGCGATCTCCTTGAGAACACCTGACCGAAACGGCGGTAACGGGTTCACGATAGCTGTGACTTCGTAACACGATGTCCGCACGTTAATTACCTTCGTCTTCTATAGGATGGAAACTCGTCTGGTTCGGACACGCGTATTGCCGGGCTTTCCATTCACGATACTCTTATCTGACCGTGTGTACGTCTACATTTACATAAGCGTACACCGCGAGTGCATTCACATGGTCGAATGCACAGGGCGCGTGTAGCTCACGTAATACGCGGCTACCACGCAGCCTTCATTCGAGACGATCGGTACGCAAGATGAACATAACACATGCGATAATTGCTCATCGTTGTGCCGGCTGTCCTCTGTGCCGCAACAACCATCACTGGGTCACATTAACCGTTAATGTTAACATAACCGATGTCGACCACACGGTGAATGGATCGTAAAGTCGATTGCTCGTCCAGTTAGTGCTCGAACGAATCTCTTCCATTCCATACTATGCTCGTGTTGCGAGCTCGTCTCGTTTTCTCTTTGTATCCTCGCCGATTTACCGAGCAATAAATTCTTCAACACCGGCATCGAGACAACAGTTGTGGCCAGACACGTATTTTAAAGGTCACGCTGGTCAGAGTATTATTTTAGATCGTTTTATCTATCCACCGGAAGGGATTAATCACCTATTTATCATATTTTTAACTGCCTCTTATTACCAACTGTTTGATCGGAATCGTTAATGGTAAATACGTTGTATCGCCGTTATATCACGCTATTTATAGTATTTAATCGTTAAAATTCGAAGATCCATTTTATAATGATTTGTACTTTTGCACTTATTACAATCGTATCTTATAAGGTAGTTTATCAGATCAGTTTATTAGAATCTTATTATTCGACGGATGTAAAAGGTATTTCTTGGTAATTGCGTACAACAAATGTATACGTTCTTAATATATGTATATAAAAATTACATATATCGTGATATAATATGTACGTATCGTGATAATTAATGGTATTACAGTACAGTTACGGTATAATACATTACATAGAATAATCAACGTGAATAACGTTTATGATTCGTTACATGAATAATTTATTGTATCTTAAGAATTGAAAAATAGTTAGTGCATCTTTGGTATTTGTTAGGAAATAATAGATATTTACAGTATACTTTTACGTATTTAATAGAATATACGTTTGGAGATTCTGTAATCATTGTTAAAGTTGTTCAAACAATATATTATGCAATACACAGTAGGTAAAGTGCCAAATTTGAAGTTATATCATATAAAGATAATGCCGCATACGTCGTACACATGTAACTACCAACATAAGCTGAACTTACTAACATGAACTTACGCACTATCGTTAAATATTCTTCTTTTCAAACGACGTTTTAAATCTTCTAAGCAAGGTGTAGTTAAGCCACACGGATATCTAAATGACGACAAATTTGAAATATTCAGATCCATATTATAATTATCTCGCGTAAGTACCTGCTGTTGTACATTTGCCACAGTGTAAATGTAGTTTTCACTGAACCATTTTAATGGTACCGTTTATTCAAGAGCGCCGAGATTCAAGAAACACATTTAAAAGTCGCTTGATTTAAACGTCCATTAAGAGCGACTTTTTCGAATAATTCTATCATTTCTCATCACGGTAATTGCCACTTGCGCGGTAGACGCATCGTTTAAGAAACGATATTTACATTTGTACGCGATTATAATTAATCGCTGCTTATGATCGAATCTAAGAAACTTTTTGCCAACGAACGAGTTTGTCTCGCGTCGTTAGTGCCTGATGATCAGCAGACGCGTATCTGTTTCGGTTTTTACTCGATTCAACTCCTTGATAGTTTTGGAATAAGTTACCGTTGGCTTTGATGACACTTACAAATTACGGAGGGATATATGTAAGAATTAATGACTTTAGCCCTGGCTCCGCTACTCGTACCTTGCTTATGGGAAATCTATGTATCTTTCCGTGATGAAATAATACGTCTCTCCCACATACCACGAATAGTATAGGTGCACGAAACACTAAGAAATTATCGCGTCAGTGTGAGGAGATGCCTCGAACTCCGCGAGACCGGATATATAATTTCGAACCTAAACTTTGTATTATTATTATTTTTAACATCTATCTGTTAATATCCGACACTTGTAGAATTAAATATTCTACGTTATTTTACACTATCTACTATTTCTCGTGAACATTCTCCGAGAATTTAAGCAAAATCATTGGCAACACACTAAGTACTGTTTAGTACTGGGAAGATTTGTATTACTTACTCTCAGGAATGTGGTAAATTATAGGTATCATTTAAAGAAATTTTTTAATTGCTGAAAGTTTTACGATATCCATGAACAAATTAATATAAAAGTGCGTCATAATTATAGCACCGTGAACTGTTATAACTAGCGAATAATTAAATTGAAGAGCTCCTTTATTCGGTCGTTGTAATTAAAAATTAGGAATATCTTGCAAGTAAAAATTATCTCCAAAAGCAATCATTTGTACATTTAATCAACGTCAATTTTAGCTTAAGTTAAATTCAAATTCTAAAAACCAAAGAATAGTAAACCAATAAATAACACGAAAACAGCGAAATGTATTGAAATAATTTATACAGGCTATGAAATAAACGTAGGTATTACATGAAACAAAGTATATTCTTTGGTATCGTGTTTCAATATTCAGCGAGTAATGAAACGGTAATTTTGCGACATTTTAACACAACGGAAAATCAAGCTGTAGAATAGCGGAAGAGCTGATCTCGCGTAACTAATGCGATCAAGAGATTTGTACTGCGATTTATTCGCGAAGACAAATCATCATGCTGTGGCACGCGTGCTCGTAGTTCGCGTCCGGTTTTATTCGCGGATGCTCGAGTCGATGAAACAGAGAATCGTCTGGGAAAGGACGTACTCGGGATCTCATGAAAGGATGCCACGGGGAATTATTAACGTGGGATCTATCTGGCGAATCGCAGAAGTAGTAAGTTGGGGACACCGTTACGGCGCCGCGGCGATACGAACAAGCCCGTAACGTAACCGATCGTTCGAAGCATTCCAACTTTGAGACATTGCAACAATGTCTATCTCGCCTACCTTTCAAACGATCCTCGTTAAAAACTTCGTGCACATAAATAGGCATGTATGTGATACTCGGAAGATACGTTTCGTGCATTCTACGCTCGGTATTTCTAATCTTTTACAGGTTCGCGAGCAATAATTCCTGCATGCTATGGGAATTTCAGCGAGATGAGCCAGCGTATCCGGGAACAATCATAAGATAATCGGTATCACGATCGGTTTAAACGGCAAATAATTGATGGTACGCGGAAGGCTTGATTTTCCATGGACCAAAATCAGAAGCACGGGAGAACCTTGTTACGTTGCGAACTATAACACGCGACAGACACAAGAATAGCAGTTACAATGTAAATAACCGTGCTGACGATAATGATTACGACCATCAACGATAGAAACGACCGTCGTGATGGCGACGATAGTCGTCGTGTCGTAGTGTGTTTGTGTGCATTAGACAGTTCATAGGTGTGCCAATTAAAAGATATTGGTACATGTCGATCAGTTCCGTTGCCGATTCTCGGCCGAGTAACGCTAAAAATCTAAGGTAAAGAGAATACGTATGTACAGTGCTGGACAAAAGTATTGGCACAGCATGATTGTTATGATAGAAATGCTTATAACTACTAAACAAATTGATTTAAACAAAAAACTTTTTGACGTATTTATTTATTATCTATTCTAGTTTATTACATAACAAGAGCAACAATATAAATAAAATAATACGCAAAATAATAACAAAAATATATTTTTTGAACATTTTATGGGTGGACAAAAGTATTGGCACAGTAGAATATTTACGCTTATAACTAATTACATAATAAACTTCTAATATTTTGTTGGCAGTCCTTTTCTTTTAAGGACTTCCTTTAATCTTCTGGGCATCGAGTGGACTAATTTTTTAGTGAATTCAGGTACAATATTGCTCCATTCCTGCAGAAGAACTTTCTTCAAGAAAAACGAAAGAAACCACAATTGAAGAAAGAAAAATAATATTAAATTTATATAAGATGAATAAATCTTACAACGAAATTGCACAAATCATAAACAGAAGTCGTTTTACTGTGCGTTCAGTCATAAAACGCTTTAAAAGTGAAGAAAATCTAGAGAATCAAATTAGGAGTGGTCGCCCTTCTAAGGTAACAATTCGAGAAAAAAGGAAAATCGTAAATATTGTAAAGAAGGATCCAAAAACTAATTCGACTGAAATTGCTTCGATGTTAAAAGCTGAGTGTGAAAAAGAAGTAAGTACCAAAACTGTACGTAGGGTATTGAAGGATGCCGGTTATTCTGCCCGTGCAGCACGAAGAAAGCCCTACATCAGTAAAATAAACCAAAAGAAAAGAGTGGAATTCGCGAAAGAGTTTGTTACGAAAGATACTGATTTTTGGGAAAAGATCATGTTTTCAGATGAAAGTAAGTTTAATATTTTTAAATCTGACGGCAGAATATTAGTATGGCGAAAACCCAACACAGAGATGGACGAACTGAATCTGCAAGCCACCATGAAACATGGGGGTGGTGGTTTAATGGTGTGGGGATGTATGGCATCATCGGGTGTAGGAGAACTTATATTCATTGATGAGATAATGGATAAATATGTATATTTAAATATACTCAAGCAAAATCTTTTGAAAAGTACTCAAAAATTAAACCTCCCCAGGGATTTCTATTTTCAGCAGGATCGAGATCCTAAACATATGGCGTATATTGTTCGTCAGTGGATAATATATAATACTGCCCACACATTAAACACACCATCTCAAAGTCCCGATATGAATCCCATTGAGCACGTGTGGAACGAATTGGAAAAAAGAATTAGGAAACATAATATCACAAGCAAGTCTGAACTGAAGAAAGTTCTTCTGCAGGAATGGAGCAATATTGTACCTGAATTCACTAAAAAATTAGTCCACTCGATGCCCAGAAGATTAAAGGAAGTCCTTAAAAGAAAAGGACTGCCAACAAAATATTAGAAGTTTATTATGTAATTAGTTATAAGCGTAAATATTCTACTGTGCCAATAGTTTTGTCCACCCATAAAATGTTCAAAAAATATATTTTTGTTATTATTTTGCGTATTATTTTATTTATATTGTTGCTCTTGTTATGTAATAAACTAGAATAGATAATAAATAAATACGTCAAAAAGTTTTTTGTTTAAATCAATTTGTTTAGTAGTTATAAGCATTTCTATCATAACAATCATGCTGTGCCAATACTTTTGTCCAGCACTGTATGTATATAGGTCAGGCTGCTTTTATGTCTTCGCCATAATTAGTCAATTAACATTTCCTGTTCGCAGAAACAACCGCATTAAAATTTATGAGGTAAAGAACATTTTCTTCGAATTGCGTTTACAATCTCATTCATATCTCCATTCTCCTGCATGTTAAAGCATTTCGGACTATTATTTCATATAGACATTAATCGGTAAAGGCGTACCGTTTCTCACGAACTACAAAAATACGTATTGTATGTAGTAAGCTTCTCGAGGCCAAAGAATAATGAAACGATACGTTAAGAAGGAATTCGGCAAAACGGAACATAACGAATTTTGTATTTGTACTTCGATTCGAACGTTATTCGCATGATTTTACGGCATTCTTGCGCTCATCGAGTTTGCTTTCGCCGATCGTTCCGGGAGAATAAACACGAAACGATAGCTATTCGATAATAGCCACGAACCATTAACTGTGACTCTGTTAACGCATTAGCAGTGGCAATTGTTCGGTATACGCCAATGCTGATTCGAATCGATCGCAATGAGATCCATTTCTGTTTGTAAGCGTTGCGATTGCGTTAATTAAAACATGCTTAGCGATACGGCATTCTTAGTATCCGGTCGACACGCTGCCTATCACACCACACACGTCGACTCACGAACGCTGCTGACGTTCAACTATATTATTCGTAATCTGTGACGTGCCACTTACGCGTACAGCACAGTAGTAAACTCAATTTTAATTAAAGTCGTCCGCATAGCAGCGTCGTACTCAGCTGTTCGCCGATATACGCCAGCTGGTTTCTTCCTTTTGTTTCGTGCATTACGATGCAGGCCTAACAATTGGCAACGTGACGTTGTCACGTGTACAACGATGATTATGTAAATACAGTTGACGAGAATAATAAGTGAACAAGTAGTGGAATTATCAATGAATTTTAATCCAACCGATACTAGTTTATATACTTCAGTTTTATTTATTACATATCCTCGTAGTATTATAAGGTGTTTAGCGAAAAATCGAAATTAATACTTACATTTTTGTATAAACAAGCCACATTCGACGAAACTCCATTGATACCTACCTCCATTACGCGTCCATTTATTTTTCTCCCCTTCAAAAATATTTAACAAAAGAATATTGAAATTAGATCTGCGTAACGTCGGAAACAAAACAAAACAAAAAAAAAAAAAAAAAAAAAAAAAAAAGAGAGAAATCTTGCGTATCATGTACAGTGCTGGACAAAAGTATTGGCACAGCATGATTGTTATGATAGAAATGCTTATAACTACTAAACAAATTGATTTAAACAAAAAACTTTTTGACGTATTTATTTATTATCTATTCTAGTTTATTACATAACAAGAGCAACAATATAAATAAAATAATACGCAAAATAATAACAAAAATATATTTTTTGAACATTTTATGGGTGGACAAAAGTATTGGCACAGTAGAATATTTACGCTTATAACTAATTACATAATAAACTTCTAATATTTTGTTGGCAGTCCTTTTCTTTTAAGGACTTCCTTTAATCTTCTGGGCATCGAGTGGACTAATTTTTTAGTGAATTCAGGTACAATATTGCTCCATTCCTGCAGAAGAACTTTCTTCAGTTCAGACTTGCTTGTGATATTATGTTTCCTAATTCTTTTTTCCAATTCGTTCCACACGTGCTCAATGGGATTCATATCGGGACTTTGAGGTGGTGTGTTTAATGTGTGGGCAGTATTATATATTATCCACTGACGAACAATATACGCCATATGTTTAGGATCTCGATCCTGCTGAAAATAGAAATCCCTGGGGAGGTTTAATTTTTGAGTACTTTTCAAAAGATTTTGCTTGAGTATATTTAAATATACATATTCATCCATTATCTCATCAATGAATATAAGTTCTCCTACACCCGATGATGCCATACATCCCCACACCATTAAACCACCACCCCCATGTTTCATGGTGGCTTGCAGATTCAGTTCGTCCATCTCTGTGTTGGGTTTTCGCCATACTAATATTCTGCCGTCAGATTTAAAAATATTAAACTTACTTTCATCTGAAAACATGATCTTTTCCCAAAAATCAGTATCTTTCGTAACAAACTCTTTCGCGAATTCCACTCTTTTCTTTTGGTTTATTTTACTGATGTAGGGCTTTCTTCGTGCTGCACGGGCAGAATAACCGGCATCCTTCAATACCCTACGTACAGTTTTGGTACTTACTTCTTTTTCACACTCAGCTTTTAACATCGAAGCAATTTCAGTCGAATTAGTTTTTGGATCCTTCTTTACAATATTTACGATTTTCCTTTTTTCTCGAATTGTTACCTTAGAAGGGCGACCACTCCTAATTTGATTCTCTAGATTTTCTTCACTTTTAAAGCGTTTTATGACTGAACGCGCAGTAAAACGACTTCTGTTTATGATTTGTGCAATTTCGTTGTAAGATTTATTCATCTTATATAAATTTAATATTATTTTTCTTTCTTCAATTGTGGTTTCTTTCGTTTTTCTTGAAGAAAGTTCTTCTGCAGGAATGGAGCAATATTGTACCTGAATTCACTAAAAAATTAGTCCACTCGATGCCCAGAAGATTAAAGGAAGTCCTTAAAAGAAAAGGACTGCCAACAAAATATTAGAAGTTTATTATGTAATTAGTTATAAGCGTAAATATTCTACTGTGCCAATACTTTTGTCCACCCATAAAATGTTCAAAAAATATATTTTTGTTATTATTTTGCGTATTATTTTATTTATATTGTTGCTCTTGTTATGTAATAAACTAGGATAGATAATAAATAAATACGTCAAAAAGTTTTTTGTTTAAATCAATTTGTTTAATAGTTATAAGCATTTGTATCATAACAATCTTGCTGTGCCAATACTTTTGTCCAGCACTGTATGTATGTAACTAATGAATTGTATCGAAATGTAATAAGAAAAAAGGGGCGTAAAGGATTGAGCAAGTCGAACCCATAGACAGTTCTTTGAAAATTACCAGTTGCTAATCTACTTCGATGAGACAACATTTAAGACTATAAAAAAGCGTGGAACCGCTCGCTATTGGAAATTATAGTCGAAGAATAGAGAACGGTCAAAGGCCGTTGAAATCTGAGGCTGGAAGGAAAACAAAATAAATCGCTTAGAACAGTGGTAACGCCGCGACCATTTGGTTATTAAAAGAACGAGGTTGTAAGGCGGTCGCTGTCAGTTGAAACCTCGGTGAAGCGATGCATTTAATTTGGCAAAAAACAGTAGACGCGGCAAGCGGCTGATCAGCTCTGACTCGATTTGCCGTTGAGATTTGCCTCGAGCAAAATCGTGACGCAACGTCCGCTAAAAATTTATTACCAACTCTCGTGACAATCGTAAAGCTAATCGCTGAATCATCGACGGTTGGTCCATTATACAGTCAATGATTGATGTGTACCGCCGATTGTAACGTTGAAAATCCATCGGTTTGAGCTACTCATAAATGGCTTACCGCGAAAATGGACCACAGTCGTCGAGTTTTATGAATGGTTGCGGAGAACAGGTTTCAGCCTGGATACGCGATCGTTAATTTTATTTTGATCTCGCGAACGTTTTATTTTCCTTTTAATCCTGGATACCCATATCGCTTTAACTTGCGCGTTTCATTTTCCCACGCATGAAATTGAAATCTCAAATCGATCAATTCGCTCGTCTAACATGAATCGGCACCAGACACCGAAGGTTGAATTATACGCTCCTTTTACTTGTTTATTGCTAGCCATCCGAATGACATAGCAAATAAAATGAAACAGATGATCGGTCTTCCCTGTAATTATCATTTCCTCTCGTTCGTTTAGCTTCACCCGAACGTGATACGGATCGTGGAGCGAAATATATGTATTACGGAGCAAAATACTGACTACTCTGATTGATCGTAGGATTTGCTGTACGCAAAGGCAGTATTAGAGACGTGATCAAAGGAACGAGGAACTGGCCGAACCGGTAACGTATCGCTTATCGATTCATTAGCGACTTCGTTTCAGCTACATTCGAGCCAACAAAGCCTCGTTTCTAAATCGGTCAGCCACGAACTACAAAACAGACTACCAGTTGTAACTTCCTCCGTGCTTTTGAGCGTCGCTTTTTTTCATTCGAGAAAGAGACAACGTTCAACCTTGTATTATCCTCGTAATGGATCTCGCGTGACAAACCGATATATCAGTTGAACGACAATTATCGTATAGGATAACATTGATCAAGAATAGAAGCGCTAGTGTATTTTGTGTTAGCACGAAAATACACGAAACTCGTTACGCGAAGGTCATTTGTCTCATTCAAACATTGACATCTATGCTTCTTTTAAAAGTCTATAGGTTTGTGAATGGTAATGTCGCTCTGGTGTATAAAATACGCGATACGTGAAATATGCGAGGAAAGCGTCCAAAACGAAAAAGAAAAATACAAGTTGTGTTAAAATTTGTTAGACGGACATTTTACTGTCAATTATAGTAGATTTTATACGCAACGATGGTAAAAAAATCAGATTGAAATGGCTGGATTGAAATGATCAAAAGACAATATAACCAAATCAATCAATCTTATTTATCTGAAATTGATCGTAAACGCCGCGGATCCTAATTCTACCGAACGGATTGAGCACGCGCACGCTCGAAACCCCATAACCATGATTTCTCCCGGCAAATCAATTTTACGCCGAGACCTCCTTGGGATTCGAACCGCGACCTGACGGACGGTGTTCAGTTAATTTGCTCGCTAGACCATGGTGGTCGGATAAATTAAAATAGATCCGGCTGCAAATTCCTTTTAGAGTCAGCTCGCCTGCATACGATTACGATAAATTAAGGCATGCTCTAACGACAAAACGTTCGTGTTTTCAGAAAAGCGTATCTCATCGTGAGAGGCTGGGACCTCCAGGATGCCAGGGGTGTGGAGGTTGCTACGTATGCTGATCTATATGGTGAGAAATATTGCTAATCCCTGTACATACAAGTAGATTTACAATAGCTTGCGGTAAAGATTCATTATAGCTTGAGCAAATACATGTAGGTATACACAGTTAGTAACTAGAGTACGGATTTTTATCTTTTCATGGGAAATATGACGCTGTTAAGCGATATGCAATGTAGTATGCAAAAATATATGAAATATTCAATCTAAAGTATTTATTATAATACTTGGTGGATAAAACAAATTCCTATCCAAGTTCCATTTCTTTAGTTGTATTGATAAAAATATAATAATCCACGGTACAATAATAAATAGATTTACCATAGCTTAAGCGAGAGAACAATAAGCGCGAATAAGCCCATATGGGAGATATTATTCGATATGACGTAACGGTAACCCATTATAGAACCAACACGTTTATGAGTTATTTGTAAGCTATTGGACATGTAGAGATCGGATCGAGGTAGTCGAACTTCCGGTTCAAAGGCTATCGAATGGTTCAAATAATTAATAATCACGCAATGCTGTAACATTCGACTGAAAGTATGCCACTTTCTCGCATAATGTATGAACGATTACTATCAAGTTTGCCTGAGTGAATAATGAAGACAAAACTGGGATTAGCATCTAATGTGCATGTTTACAATCAAAGTTTAAGCGTCAAGAGAAAATTACACTGCAAATACGTTTCACGTCCTGACACTTGAGCCAGAAAGTTACGATAATAAAACAGATCATAAAGAATAAAGCGTAAAATGATAAAATTTTGTAAACGATTTTAAGCTTGATCTATTTAAATATCTAGAAGGCATAAATACCTCTAGCATTAATACTAAACTGTCTTTATAAATTTTGTGTGTGTGTGCGTGCGTGCGTGCGTGCGTGTGTGTGTGTAATAAAATGGAACGAGACTCGAGGATTAAATAGACAGTTATGGCACATTGTAAGAAAGCTGCAACACGCGTAATATCTGATTTGGCTATACTGTATTGACCGAAAGTTTACATACATACGCGAATTTGCATGCAACCATTAGACAAGGAGAGTAAGTTATTAGACTGTGAACGTGAAAAATGAGTTACGGATACTATTAGGTTACAGTGGCTCAGGCGGATAGTTGGAATACCTGTACATAATCCTACACTCATTAGGTGTAATGCCCAACGATTCACACGATTCTTCGCACGTTGTCTCTTATCTGCTAGCCATTTCTTTCGTAAGCCAATTAAACTCTACAACATACTGAACTACGGCAACCAATTCTGATAATGGGCTATAATTTCAGTGAACTGCGTTTGCTGACTCCGCGTTACTCATAGATCCCTTCCTTAATTAAAGACTAACGGGCTCTCGGTAGCCAGGCCCTAAAGATAATGGGTAGTAAAAGGTACCGTTCAAAGATTCGAAATCAAGAGAAGAGCGAAGGAGGGATAAAACTGTTCACTTTATAGCCGTGATGATCGTTACGAAATGATGCCCCTAATGAAAAATTCGTCACAGTTGGATGACAATGCGATGACGCAGCAAGAGACGCGACAGCTTGCAAGCGGATATTCGTGCCTACTCTAGGTACCGTTACCCGTATCTTACGACCTTCTTTTCCTCCTTTTCCTCCTTTTCCCCTTGCACCTGCTTCCTCTGAAAGTTATTCAGGACCCCTGCACAACCTATTGCCCCACGACGTTATTGCGTCTACAGAGTGAAATCTCTTATTGCGGTTTCGCGCAGGAAATGCGTCGTCCTCTCGTGTGCTTACTGCTTCAAAATTTATACCCTTCCGTATCCATGTTGTTCGTTCTACCGGATTTCTATATTCATTCCAGGAAACTTTGTACGTAGTACCGGAATAATTTCGTTCAATAATTCGGCTTCTTCGTACCCACGGTTATAAATGAAAATTTTACAAGAATTACAAAATATGAACAATTCGAGTAATATGTAGTTTGCAGAACGAAGAATGAATGAAACTTGAGTTAAAGGTCTTTGGATTCAGTTGAATAATCAAATATTCTGAAGAAATTGAGATTTTTTTTATTCAGTGGCTTTGAGAAGTGAACTATATGGATTGTAGGAAAATATTCGAGACTGCATAAACAATCGACAGAGTTGGTAAATTCAATGTTTTTTAAAAGCACTGAAATAACAAAAGGTACAAACATCTTTTTATACATATAATTAGTAATTCACGCCGAAGATTATTTACTAATATAACTTTGTTTGCTCAAACATTTACTATCTTAACACTGTCTAATATCGAACGAAATAGAATTGGGCTTCCATATCTCATTTCCTGTTAACTCTTGAACGAGTCTTCGCATATACAAACATATTGACCATCATCGGTGATTAACTGCTCTTAGAACAAGTACCGCAAAAACCTGCGTGACTATTCATCGTTTGCTTTTGTCCCCAGCGCGACACACCGCGAGTTTTTAAAGAAGGAACTTCAAATACAATCCATTGCCGAAATCCTTATCGGCGCCTATTCAAAAGAACGTGACGCCAAGAAATAGTTACTCGTTTCAAATAGAGAGTAGCACATAAACGAATACAGAGGAAGCTATTTCCGCGCGTCAAGAGGAATACAATCGAGTACAGGGAGACGGGCATTAGTATTCGAACGCCAGAAGAGCCGCGATGGGAAACTCACCTACCGGCGTGCCTCACGTTCGAGTAACTCAGAATACCGATACATTCGCAGTTATAACGAACTGAAAGCCTATATCCCGCGAATTGTTTCCGCCTGTATCGCATAATATAAATATCATTTACCATTCGTTTCACGTTCAAGAGCACGAACGTATTGTATTCTCTCGATAAATGACCGAGCAAAGAGCGTGTGGATTTTGCGGAACATTTTGCGGAACAAGTATTTCTCCTGCATTGATTTCATCTTTTCGATACGTACAGGATATGGAATTTTCAAAAGACTTTCGTACTTACGTTATCGATTTTCCAACTCAACAATCAAATCAATCTTGTAACATCTACAAAAATTTAGTTTACAAACGAGTTACTTACCAGAATGGGCGTGTCACTATTATCAAGTACAATTTTACTATTTAACAAAAAAGATATCACACAGCAGCTGTTAATAGGGAATAATATACATAAACAACATTCTGTTAGAGATCCTCAGATCTCAAAGGGTGCTGCCTAAATTTTTCAAGAAAGGAGATGCGAGACGAGTAAAATTAAGAATTTTCTACTTTGAATTAATTTCTTGACAAAATTTCCTTCTTGTATCGCTCTTCCAGCAAACAGACAATATGTTCTCACTCGCAACTCGGATCTACTTTATATCGATGCGCTAGTTTCAAATTCCATCCCAATTTCCTCTTGTCTACTCTCACAATCTACCAACAAGAAGTACATTAAAGAATCCTAGCTACCTCAACATCCATTCTATCCGGATCATTGAACCCTCCCGCCCCCTCCTGTCAGCTGTTATTATTCGCACATAATCAACATTTTTCTACAACGTTCGCGAAGGATATCGTAAAGCACTCTGTATCGGGCGATTGATTCTCGACGATTGATCATCGACCGTGAACCAAGGTGAAGCAAAATGATGGAGAAAGAAAAACCGAGGCTCGCTCGGTTATTCGCGAGAGCACGCAGTGCACACAAGCGCGTGGTCCGTGTATACCAGGTGCGTAATCATTTCTAATGAAACGTTGTCATTTAACAGTGCGATTGTAAGAGCACAGAAACTTGTTTTCACTTGCGCGAAAAACGGCGACCGTTAATGCAGCGGTAAAGACGCCTCTCCCGTTACAGCATTGCGCGAGCACGGTATATACGCCGGGAACACCTTCCTTCAAAGATCTTCACTTACGCGTACGTGTCGCTGAGATTTTCTGAGATTCTCTGGAGCCAAGCAACGCGATCGCCGCGACGGCGACTATACACATTCGAAGTGATACGCCCAAAGCTGTACGCGAAGAATGCAGGCTGGCCAGCCGGTGATTTCTAGAGAAATCCTCAGAACATAACACGCCTAATCTCCCACGACCTGTGCACGCTTGCGATTTTCATGCCAAGATTCTAGGATATTACGCCGCCGTGAATCGCAACGTTTTGCGCTGTATGTGAAAAACGGCGGATCACCGTAAGGCGAAACATTACAGCGTTTTGCCGGGCTTAATATTCCTCCAAGTATCGCGAAATATGTCCGCCGAACGATACATTCTATGCACTGAACGTTTATCCGTTTGCTTATCCGTTCATTCATTGCGTGGCATTTACGGCCGTAGGAGAATACCAAGGATAGACGCGCAATAATAATTTACGGTAAACGTAATGGTATAATCATCGCTGCCGATTGGAAATAACGATACGTGAAATGCGAAATTACAGATACGGTCGAATAAGTCTCGTTATTGAAGGACTTGTTCGTGAATAATAGCCGCGAAAAGGTACTTATGTTCGACG
The DNA here is from genome assembly GCA_905333015.3 of Bombus campestris. NCBI lineage: Eukaryota > Metazoa > Arthropoda > Insecta > Hymenoptera > Apidae > Bombus > Bombus campestris. The sequence continues at coordinate 12,141,126 of HG995135.1, forward strand.
ATGCCGTACAGCCCTGCGAAAGTCTTCGAACGATGATATACATATCTATAATTGAAATAGACACAGATTCTATGGTATGGCGGATATTTTGAAATTGCCACATATATATACACATATATTGTGTATAGGATATGTACGAGAATAGCGTGTATCATTGGAATATCTGTAGCGAGATTTACATTCTGTTTCTTCTTTGCTCGTCGGTAACTGAGATTTTAAAGATTGCAAATCATTTCGATCGATTATTCGAATGGATCATAAATTACAACTTACGCAGCTTATACTCGCATTGTTCATCCTTGACTGATAAGTACGGTTTACAGTAGGTGCATAAGTAATCATAACTTCACGACTCACAGGAGGATAGTTTCGTGTAATAGAAACGTGTATAGGTAGATTTCGTATGTAGGTACGTGCAATAAAGGATAAGTCATTCGTACAGCACTCGCTAAATATCTGTTGCCCGCAACTTAAGATGTCTCGAATGTTTCTCATAAATTAAGAGTGACGCAGACATCCGTATCCTTAACAATACTATTAGAGGTGTAATGGCACATCGTGAAATTTGAATCTTCGAACGTAGCTGTTGAAAGTTTTGCTAGGCTCTAGCCGCAGTGAGAGGTTGCCTGCTGCTTGAAAATATCGTGAAAACTCTGTAAGAACAAACTTTACGCGTCGAGATAACACGTAATAAAATACAGTGTGTCAATATTTAACAATCATACGTGTACTTGTATCTATAATATATATTGTGCCTGCTTCAATTTGACACAATGTAAAATAATCGAATGTCAAATAAATTGATTGATTGCAGCGTGTTAAACATAGTTAAATGAAATTGGTAATTTTTAATGATGAATTAGTCGAATAAGAATTAATACGTATATGACAATGAACGATATAAATTTGTCATTTGACTTTGTCTCGTTCTGAACTAACATTTACGATATTGCTCTATTAGTTATCAGAGCATAACTAACATTGTAAAAATTTCATAACGGTTATGCATCTGGGTAGCTATACCGCAACTCTTAGCGTTCTATTATTCGAACAAATTTCTTTAACGCTAGCCTACTGTATCGTTAAAGTATATCTTGGCCATTATCGTTTAGCTGACTTCGTAACTTACAGATGGTACAGCGATCGTCAAGTTTCATAAGAGTATCGACATTTCATAGAAAATATATTTAACTGTTGCATCTCGGCTTATCATAAACGATATTAGCACTTGGAACGTAACGATCGTTAAGTTGTAATTGTACGATCATTTAAGTAATTAAATATTTATTGTATCCAATTTAAGATGCAAAAAATGCAAATATAAAGGTGCTAGGATACACGTAATCACGATAATAAATGTAACCCCGTATTAACGTTTTTACAAGGTGCTTAGTAACTTTAATTTATGTGCGTACTTTATAGAATTTTAAATGCAGTTAACTACATAATCTGCGAAATATCTCTTTCCCCCCCCCCCCCTCCTCTGTAATTTATCGAATCTCCTACTGAATCAACAGGCTCTAAGATTATCAACTATTAACACCATCTCATACCATATAAGATAAGATAAGATAAGAAAAGAACTAATTTAAGAGTGAAAATGCAGCGCAAGGTACGGCTTGATGGACGATTAATATTTCCTACGTAATGAAATGTCTACCAAAACAGCAGGAAACTGCATAATGGGTAGATTCGTAACTACCATTTATAAACTTGTGTATGACAGGTCACTGATATTGAAGTAGTATCTGCTTCCATCAGATACAGACATTGAACGTATAAGTTTTATATTAATAACCACCGCATCAAAATTTATCGCAAATAAAACGGTCCTTTACGGTTTATGTACGTTTATGAACATACGTTCGATCGAACAACATGTGTAGAAGGTATTCACGACAGTGACGCGTAGTGTAGTGAGAAAGGAAGACAGATCATGGTGTTCAAAGTATAAAAACGTATTGCTTGAATGCACAGGTGGTTGGCTTGAAGAGCGTTGGTAGCAATAGCGACATTTGGCCGCTAGAAAGGCCAGAGGGAATGCCAGCCATACAATCTCTCGAAGTGATGTGTGGAAAGGATCACATGGATGTACATCTTTCGTTCTCACAACCCTTCGAGGGCATCGTCTCGTCCAAAGGCCAACACGCCGATCCGCGATGCGTCTACGTTCCACCGTCCACTGGCCAGACTTTCTTCTCCTTTCGGATAGCCTACGCGAGGTAAGACCGCGAGAACATCAAACATTCGTCTATCGAACCGTATCTACCTGTGAAAAGATGTAGGTAATCTCGACACGATTAGATGATTTAAGGCGTGTGGAAACGTTACTCGATGCTGGAGAGCGATTATACCGTCTCGGTTTACCGCGATCTCCATAGAGGATTGTTAACTTATGACTTTAACTGGAACTTACGAGACGTCTGGCGCGAACCGGCTCGCAAACTACTATAAAGGATAATTGGATAAGCGATTTGGTTTAACGAAAAGTTATTTGACAGGCTATTAATCGATTCTAATGGGGTTTCGCGCGTATTTCAGTAGCTTCTAAAGATAATTGACGAATGTTGTTTAGCGTAAAGACACGAAGAATAGAGACGTTATATATTATCTCTTAGGCTTTAGCAATGGTAATTTAGAAAAATAGTAACAGTAAAATAGTTTATCTGCAACGTTTCAGCGATTAATAAATTCGTAAATTGATATTCAGTCTGGATTTTGTTCGTCTGGTGGCAGATGCGGTACCAAGCCGGATATGCATGGACAGTTCTATGAGAACACTGTTGTCGTTCAGTACGACAAAGATTTGCTCGAAGTCTGGGACGAGGCCAAACGACTGCGATGCGAATGGTTCAACGATTACGAAAAGACTGCTTCGAAACCGCCAATGGTTATCGCAGATCTCGACGTAATACAGTTAGACTTCAGAGGTATAATTTGCCATTCTACACACACGCAAACAATATATACATTTTCCACGTCGACATCGCTTAATGATCTTCGTATCTCTTAACCCTCGTCTAACATCGATGTAATAAGTCTCGTCACAGCAGCCCTTGACACGATTTAAAATCTTAAATTTTAATACGTTTGTATTTCGATCGATAAATACAAGCGATTTGCCTTGATCAAGGTTTACTATACGAAAGACTACGGATATATAGTTAATGGGTAAAATGACGATCCTTCTGTGCAAAGTGTTTTACGTGAGGTGCAAATGGTCGCATGGCGCATGGTAACTCGTGTAGCAGCGGTTAACCACAGATAGGACCGCAGCCCCGCCACTTAACTTCATTTTATGCAACACGTATAAATCGCACCTGACACGTTATGCCTAGAGAACGGGCAACAAACTGTCTCCGAACTAAAACGCAAATATAAGTGTATCATTCTATCGGTATTGCAGGCGACAACGTGGATTGTTGGATGGAAATTCAACATGGCAAGGGACCATGGGCACCCCCGGTCTCCGGAATAGTACCGCTCGGCTCTACTCTCACCCTGGTCGTCGCTATAAACGATTATCGAGGTAACGTGGCGACGAAACGTCCACCAACTTTATGAAACTTTTCGAAACCTATAAGAGCGTTGATGCTTTCGCGAGCTGGATTATTGCGTTTCACATTGTTAGAGGCTTGCAGGCGTGAACCGCTTCCAACAGGAAGAAATTATCGACGTTCCGCCAACATCGCAGCTAGTTTCACCGCTAGACTGCGGATTTTTATGCAAACTTAATATTATTGAGAATATAATGAAAAAAAAAAAGTACAACTTCGGTAGAAAATTGTATTATGCACCAAGCATTATGAAAAGTATTATACTTTGAATATTTTATATATCTTTCCGTGTAATACGCATTTTGTGTATTTTTGCGTTTTTAAAGTTTCCACAAATAAAAATCCGCAGTCTATACATTAGAATTCGAAGGATACCGAGTAGCAGTAACGTTGGTAATCCCTTCCTGTTGGACACGGCTCACGCTCGGAAGCTCCTAATAGCTTTCGAAAGCTACATAATCCTCGAGTGATACTTGGAAACGGCTACGTATTCGTTAATGTCATTTCCGTAATTAATTCGACACAGGAGAATTCGACATGCGCGTCAAGTCGTGCGTGGCCTCGGACGGCGGTGGACACACGATACAGCTGAGCGACGAGTTCGGATGCGTGCTGAGGCCGAAGATGATCAGCCGATTCTTGAAGGCACGGGGTTCCGACGATCGGGCAACGGTCATCACTTACGCCTTCTTCCACGCGTTCAAGTTCCCGGACGCGTTGAGCGTGCACATCAAGTGCAAGGTAAACGATGTTGGGTAATATACAGCGGATAACACAGCTTACGATCGAGAACAGGATTACCGACAACTGAAAATATTATTACGCGCGACCAAGGTGCTTTGGCGCACCTTCTCTTAACTTGGAGAGGTGTTCGTCAAAGTAAAGAGCAAATATTTAGAATAAACAGCTTACGAACGGCATAATGAATTTACTCTGTAAACGGCAATGAACGTTAAATCATTTGGCTGCTCATTATGCAAATTTGTACTTGGAAAGACAGGAGAAAAATTAATGAAACGATGACTAGGAGGAACATCAAAGCAATAAGTTGTTTCGATCAATGTGTCAAGGTTGAGATCTGTCGTCACGGCTGTTTGGATCACTGTCAGCTCAGTGGATCCGTTGGCCACTACATTCAAGAGCGCAAGGATCAGATACGGCCGCAATACCCGCAAACCACGGTACCGCCCACCGTTCACAACGACGAGGACAACAGTGCCGACAAGAGTAACGAAAACGTAGGTGGTGGTGGAACCGAGCAAGGTGATGGCTCCCTTTACGACGACATTATTCAAGATGGCGATGAGATGACCTCGATAGGAGGTCATTTCTTGGGGGTCGAGAAATCAGTTCCGAAAGCACAGGCGCAGACAAGTAACCGGCTACCGGCGCCGGTAGTCGAGACACCAAACGAGGAGGTTCATTTGGATGACGCTGATCTTTCAATACCATTCGTAGTAAGTATATTTCCTTCTTATTTACATATTTCCTAGATAAATGAGATTCTAAGACGCAATCTTCGGAAACCTTTGGTAGAACCACGTTTATCCGAATGGATTATGAAACAAGGATAATACGTATAGATTTTCTAGATAGTGAACTCTCTTTTACAGCTCTTCTTATTAATTTCACTGTTGAAATTTAAGTGCTAGGGACTAAATTGTTCCTTGTTTGTTGGCACATACAGTGTATTTTAGATAAAATATATTAACATTCATATATTAATATTTGTATCCGCTATAGGAATAAGTGCCTGTACGTATTGCGAGATTATGCTCGACCGTAGTTTGGACAATAGAGGATCAGCATTAATTTGATTATGTAAACGAGATGCGGATAAACGAAGTTCCACTGCGTATTGTGTATTCACATTTCGATATATTTGTAAGGGAAATGAAGAGAAAGGAAATAACTATACAAATGTGCGGATAAGTTTCTTTTCCGTCCAGGAGATTCTTTATAAGCTTATACATTTTCCACTGGCATGTCGTTGACATTTAGGGTTCTTCGTTCGCAGGATCCTTCACGGATGACACGATACGAGAGTGATCAAGACCAATTCCCGCACGGGCCTCGGAATCTCGAGGGTGACAGCAGCGCGATACCCGTGATACCTCTCTCGTCTGCGAATGGCAGACGAAAGAGATCGGTCGTGGTATCCGATAGGAAAATCCGCAGCGCCGATGTCGGCGTCAGTGGTTTGTACGAGGTGATCTCCGAAGCCGATCTAGCCTTTAGCCCGGACACACACGCAGAAGCAGTAACGGTGTTTCAAGGTAGAATACGCGAGGAAGTAGTTTATGGTATCTGCCTGCCGATGCCCGGTTTCAGCGCGCTGTTTATCGTCGTGGCGCTTTCCGCAGTCATTTCCGCGCTTGTCGCCGGCGCGATGCTGCATCGATTGCAAGCGCAACGCGAGGCAGTCGACAGCAGAAAGAACAATAGAGCGGTTCACTCGACGAACGGTTGGCTACCTTACGGATTGCTGCGCGTACGTTGCACGACGAGACCAACTCATCTGGAACAAATTCAACAAAAACAAACGAATCCAGTCGCCACGAGTCCTTCGGTCGAGAGAGGTTGACGATTCGTGACTTTTGTGTCGCTAGTGGGACGCGACCGTGTACGCTCCACGAAAGACAATGTACAATAATACGCTGTACAAAGTATTTTAAGTGCGTCAAATCACGCGCGACAAGTACTTTTTGCGAATGATTTCCAGACGATTGTATTTCCTTCGAGGGAGGATTCTGTGACGGAAATTTGTTCATAGATTTCCATGATAACGGCATTCTCCTTTTTCTTTTCTCACGAACTCGTAAACGAAAGCATTGCTAGATAGATGATTATGGTTGTGATGATCATTGTAGAGAGGCAGTTATTGGTATTGGGTAAGTAAAGGGCCTAATCACGCTGGATAATACATATTTGATCTAGAACGAATGTACACAATTCGCAAGGGAGATTTCCATCGAGAGGACAATGTGACAGCAATATTCGCTGTGAATATTGTAGAAATGATATTTCATTTTAAATATTGCGAATGATATTAATGGAAATGTTTTGTTTTCGTTTTTTGTTTTTCGATGTTTCATCGAATCGGATCAGAGACGATAGGGAAAATGCTTTCGCCGCGTATTCTTTTTCCTTAGGTAATTCATTAACGAAAACGTGCGTATTAGTATTTTCTATGAGTCTGTAGAGTACGAACTAATGCAATTAAAATGATTTATTGTTCTATCGTAAGTCGTAATATGCCTTGTAGCATTGCGCGTCTTTTATCTATTTAATGATGAATTCACTAGAGGTGCTGATAACGATATTTGTTAATTATAATAGAAATCGAACGGTGTTCGATACAATAAAAATTAGTATGCTACAACAGTGTAAGAATGACTATTGAATATATACAATTTTGTAAACTATACGTAGTCTTTATATTTTTATTTAAAATATTTCTCTTAGAAATTTACATATTGATATTTATTATTGACAAATAATAATAATAAATATTGTACATAAAAGGAAAATGTTTTTTTTTTTTTTTTTCTTTTTTTTTTTTTTTTTTTTTTACAAAAATTTGATGTTAATCTGCCTCTGAATAATTTATATACATTCATATACTACGATTAATCATCATTAATCGTTATATAAAATTTATATACATATATTTTTTCAGAAACAGATTATTTTCTATTTGTATCCTTATATAAAATAACATTTGAATTACGTTTGTATAAAATATAGAATTAAAACGTTTTATATTAGTATTTGGCAAATAAGAATTCTACTTGTTAGATATACATACATATGTATTTTCTTCCTTCTCACGGTCCCTTTTTTATACACGAACCTTTGCTCATTATCGATAATGTAGGCATTATAATGTAGTCAGTGTTTTCGATACCTCGTGACATTTGATTTAATTACACTACGCTTATTAAATATTAAAGTAATAGATATTGAAATAATCGTAGCATCAGAGAAAATGTGGATGTCTGATTCCGGGCGTTCTCGGAACGATGCATCAATATCATTAGGAGAAAGTTATGACGTTGCCTTACACATAATATAAAATCAATATAGAATAAACCGAATTATATAAACTAATAAAACCTAATAGTTGTCTGGTTTTTCGAATAATCATTCATTTCGAACATTGCACGGAAGACTTGATTGCATATTGAATGAAATGCGTTGGATTATCAAATCTCTTGGGAAACTTGAAAATGACAGCACCTCTAGAGTTAGCCCTAAAGAGGCTGAGAATAACAGCTAACTGGGAATAGAAACGATATCGTAAATATTTTCAGGAAAATTGAAAGATGCTACTACCAAGCTTAAACTTTCATCCGTTTTTAAATATTTGTATTACTACGTTAGATTAATACGAAAAATCGACATAGTTTAATGGATGCCTCGATATGTTTAACCTTTCGTTGACATTTTTAATAAAGCACATATTAGACGTTAAAAGAATCGATTTAATTTTAGATTGAGAAATATATATATATATATATATTCGATCCTTCTTTTGTTAGTGTCAACCGAAGGTTGAAAATTCCATGAAAATCGATTGCCTTCTCAGGTTTTTTAAATATGTGACTACATAGTAGGCGAGATTATTGAAAAATCTTTGAAACGCAACGCGCATTTAGAATGCCCAGGAAGACATTTAATACCATGAACAAGATTTTGTTACTGAACTTGAAATACCAAGTATATATACGTAATTTTATATATATATATATATATATATATATATATATATATAAAATATATAAATAAGAAGCGTATATTTGGAATGTTCTATCGTAAAAAGGGCTTTCCGCTTTAAAAGTAGTTGTGCAAATACAAAAGCAGAAGAGGAAAGCTTTCTGTACAGGAAAGCAAGATTTCCTCGTAATCCCTTCTATACGTCCTTTTACGTATTACATTTTCACTTCTGTCTTCGTAATACGAATGAAAATACTTGTCTCTTTCCTCTTCCTCTAAGAACAGATTAATTAATGATGCGGTGTTTGGATAATTACATTTTATATGCTTATTCGTCCAAACGTTTTGCAAATCACCAGAATAATTGTGTTATGCTAGATTATTTTAAGTATATGTATACACGTGAAAAAAAAAAAAAAAAAAAAAAGAAAAGAAGAAAGAACATTCTCGTACTCTTGGAGAATACAAAAATTGTTAAAGGAAGTATCAACAACCACCAATTATGTGTGCAACTATGTGCGATGCTGGACAACTACCACAACACTTCGAGCGAAAGGAACAAAGAATTAAGTCGATTGTTAATCGATAGGTTGTGTTTTTATTTAATATAAATCAATGATAATGCCAATAAATGTATTTACAGGACCTTGATCTATTTCCACAGAATCAACGATTACTCTCTTCCTGTGTCTCTTTACCTCCCAAGAGAAAAATAATTTAAGATTTACAATGGGACACAAACAACGTCGATTTCCCATATATTCGCTAGTCAGACGAGAATACTCATGTAAAAACAGATGGTAAATACAATTATATATTTACTCGCATACAAAAGTTACAGTAGTAATATTCTTGTAAAAAATACATTATTTCATCGATGAAAAATAATTTATAAACATTTTTATATCTATATGCTTATATGCATTAATATTAAGTATTAAATTATAATCTTTCGTATGCTATTACAAGCTACTGACTGTTCTCTTATACACTTGATCTTAACGCTTTGTATCATATTCTTTCACTCGTATAATTAGCGGAACAAATTATTCAACTCCATTTTTCCTATACGATAGATCGATACATATAGTAATGCGAGATTGATCATTGTTTATTGTTTATGATTTTCCACACATCGGTTTCAATTTCTTTACAGTAAAACGTCGATTATAACGCAAACACCGATTGTCCGACAGACCGATAATCGTCATCAAAATGAAGAATACGTATATCATCTATCTGTAGCATTCTGAGCTGCATATCAACGTTGCTCACGTTTCGAAATACACGTCTACATTTTACCTTTAAACGAAACATGTAACAATTACAATAACAATCTAAAACCGAATTAGAATGTCTCGTCATCGATTAAACCGATAGCTTAAGAGAAACGCAGACAATGATGACTCAGGATGTAAACTTGTGAATACAGTTAATATTTCTCTATCTGCTTTTGCTGAAAAGTTATTATTATTAGGAAGGTAGAAGTAAAATTTGTTAATTCGTTGGATATTGTATTAAAATGGATGATAGCACAAAAATGTGATAACCTTTCAAATATCTACTTCAGAAGGAGTAGCGAATTTAGCTAAATCTAATTTGTCTCTTACACTTCGCTGTTACGTGTTCTTTCATACATATAATACACGAGTGTACATCATTAAACATTATTTTATTCTCTATTCTATTACGGAAAGTTTCCAATTTTAATTCCGTTCAGCCGATTATGCGCAAAACCATTTGAAGGAAAATGATCGACGTTTTACTATAATTGCTAATACGATGTTTTAAATAAAGATACATACTCTATTTAGTTGGAAGAAGAAACTCCGTTACATGGCAACGCGCGCATACATAAACTAACGTATAAAGGTGTTCGCTTCACTGAAGCGAAACGTCTCGTATTTATTGTTAACTTATACATAGAATTATTCAACTCGAGATAGCAGATGTTTTAATTGTTTCATAATAGTGACTGGCTCTTACACCGTTGCAAATACACAAGATACAGCATATAAAGCCGCAAACGTTTGAAACGTTATTATCTAATAAATAAATAATATTAAAACAATAGTATCGTCAACAATGTTAAAAAAAACAAACACTTTTTGGACTATGTTTTCGTAATATTTCAGCCTTAGTTGCATCAAGTTACATATTGTCAATACGTATGTAACGGGTAACGATTAATTAAAAAAGGAAATACCCAGATACCCCATGGTCCCGAAATGGTTGTAACGAAGAAGTTGCAAGGGCAAAATGTTTGATTGTCTTTGACTAAATTTTCAGAGTGTCTATACACAGTGGCCAGCAAGGGCTTGAGCGTAAGTTTCATTATGACGAAGCACAAATCCATATTAGTTGACCGTTCTGATCGAACATTGACATTGTACACGTAGCAGAGAGCATCCTATTTGTTTTAATACAAGCAATATTCTGTCTGATACGTGTTGATGTACAGAATTGTGCTTGCGACATTCTGTAGCCTCTACGATACCTGTAATGGCGCGACCAAGAGGACCGGTTTGTGCGACATTCAATATATTAAATATAAATCTTGATCGGCCTGGGAATAAATATGAAATAAAAACTAACAAGTAAATTGCCAGAACGAAATTGTATACTTTGCGGTATAATCTTCTTCTTTTGATCCGGCAATCGATTTATTGAGCAATCCCGTAACGAAATATTAAATAATATGCGTATCCAGCTTCATATTTGCGTCAATAGATAATTTAACACTATGAAAATCGTCAAACCAGTCTCTAGGAAGAAACCCGCTTGATACGAAGCTTCTCTACGCAAAAGTAAAGCCGATCGGCAGCATAACGTTTCACAATGGACATTGTTTCACAACGCTACGATCGCCTCTACCTATGAGTAAAAACACGTCCTGGTTGACTTTTTAGGCGTGCTTTGTTCCTCGTTATAGTACGTCGCAGCCTTCCTAGCTTTTCCTGAGAACGGTCTTAGGCGTAGACAGAGGTAGGTGGAGAGTATACACGAGAATAATAACACGGCAAGGAGTACTATGAGAGTAACGACGAAACCTGGAGTAGTCATGCAAATCATAGCCGCGTTCGCGGTGTTCTCGTTCCGTACAGGGAAGATCATCGTCGATCCGCTCGATTCTCCATTGTTCGACTCATCGATGGAAAACGTCAGGTCACCAGTAGAAACAACTCGTATTATACGATTTACTCCGACCGCCTTCTGAGGACTCGGCACTATTTCTCGGGATTTTCTTCGCCTTTCGTCTCGAGGACGTCCCGCAGCCGCCTGCAAATACGCTTCCAAAGGAAGCGGAATAGGGGGCGGAAGACCGTAGCCGGAGTCAGGATGTCCACTAGACGGAGGATGATGATTCTCCAAAAGACCTTGGGACTCCAGCAACAAAGGAGATTCGGAGCACTGCTCTGGACATTGATACCGACATATCTGTATGGTGCATTGGAAATGCACTTCCATCGAGTCGGGGAATTTGAACGCCTGGAAATGAGCGTAGGAGAGAACCGACGCGGACGCGCCAAAGTTCTTAATTTTAGTGAACCGCGACATAAGTTTCGGTCTAGTAATGCAGCCTCTCTGATCGACCAGTTGAATCGGCGCTCGTTTTCCGTCGTGTGCCATGCAGTTTCTCACGAGCATATCGAATTTCGAATCGTCGTCCTTTATCGCGAGTACCATCGTCATAGTCTGACCAATTTTAACTAGCCCCGAGACCTCGGACGCCCATGGACCCTTCCCCACCTGTATTTGCATCCAGCAACCAACGTTATCGCCGGCGAAGTCGGCGCGCACCACGTCCAACATATCAACAGGAAACGGACGGAACGTAACAGATTTCTCGTACAAGTCGTGCCAAGTGCATCGCAGCTTTCGCGCCTGATCCCAAACTTCCTGAACCTGCGGATCGTATTGCACCACGATAATGTTTTCAAAGTACGTTCCTGACCCGGATTCAGCGCCGTACCCGTATAAACCATTCTCTGTATTGCCAGCTGTGCCACACGCGTGAATACTAATCTCGAAGTTAACCGAAGTGCGCCCTAAGCCTGCTGGCAAGTGCACGCAATTAACGTTACTGTAATGGCCTTTGCTAAAGACTATACCGTAGAACGGTTTATCAAAGCCGAGGTAAACTTTCATTAGATTTTTCTCGCACTTCACGTCTAACGAAATGATCTTCGGCATATCTGGCGTGGGTGCTGGCCAGGGTTCTGCACCTACGGCTGTGCTAATCCCACTGCCCGTTGTGTAGATCTTGTCAATGGCCTCCGATGACGATTTCGATGGCGGCAGGGGTGGCGGTGGACCATGATACGCTACGTTATGGTGTGGTCTTGGATGTGGCAGTCCCAGTCCACTTCGACTCGGCGGAAGAGGGAGGGGATGACCTCGGAGACCACCCGGTTTATAATGATTACCACCGGCATCCTTCTCGCCTAACGATTCTAACGCCAATTGGTCCGAGGTATTTATGTCGTTGTCTTGACGATTCAAGGCTGAATTATCGTTACGACTGTCCTCTCCGGGAATTGCCTCGACTACCTCGACATCCTCCGTTCGAGCCAGCTGCGAACACACCAATCAAATGCATCAGTGTAAACGTGTTTCTATGCAAAGTGGGCAGTGAAGTATTTTGTAGAACGCCCATTGAGGGGAAAGGGATGAACGACGAGAAAGCGTGAAAGTAGATTGACGTTGTCGGACTACATAATTTACACACGTGCAAGTTCTTTAGGAACGGGCCACCTTTATACCGGATCAGCTCGCAAGTGCAATCAGCGAATACCTATACACGTACATTCGCCTAAATTATCGTGCAACGATGCACGAATTTACACTGAACGATCCTGACAAAACAATCAATCTGCAACGTGCGAACGAATGACATATATGTATAAATAATGGATGTAGTTTGACTTTGTTTGCGATATTTCGTCTCGCGTGAATTATTATTGCTTGAACCTTCTGGTGGTAAAAATTGTTTATCAGATAATACAATATGTAGCGGATCTACATTTCATTTTCATAGTATCAAATTTTTGTTGTAGCCACTATATGCATATAAATGTAACTTGAACATCAAACAATGAATGTTCCGTTTGTTTCCTGTATGATATTGAAATTATAAGAAATAAGGCGATGAAAATAATAAGATGGAAATTGTCGACGTTTGCAAAGGTGGATGCATTTCTTATCCTTGGCCGCTTGTCGCAATCCGAAGGTTCGCTCAGAGTTCGCTGTCTCCTGCCGTGTACATTCCTGATGGCCAATACAGGAGACAACAGCCTCCGATCAACAAACCCGTTCTGACTGTTCGACGAATGACGGGTTCGAAGGGTCGAGGAGGGGCAACCAAACGATGAAATAGGAGCATCGGGCCCGTACACCAATGTAGTGGCTGATTGCCTCACGCGTGACCCTGGGGCATAACGGACCACCCGTGTCTTTAGCCGCAGGTCAATCGGCCAGCTCAGCGCTATCGCATACACGTTCGGTATTCCGCTTCTACCGTCCTCCGATTCCGACATCTGCTTATCTCGTTGTAACTATCCGGCCAATGCGTCCCACAATTCGAGAAAAGCTTACTGGGTCAATCGTGAATGAACCCATAATGAATTTCGATCACGACGATGCCCATCCAATCAGAAAACACGGTGACGGTCCTTCAGCTAGAACGACTTGGATGCTGTTTGCATATCGCGCTGTTCTCATTTTCAATCCGACAAGTTTCTCAGGATTACATCGCTAACATGCTGTTTCGTTAGAGACCGTAATAACGATACGCGACAACAGCCTACGCTTTTGCTTGCAATAATAACAACAATAATTAATTCACTATTATTCGAGGTCCGATTAATACCAATAAGAAGGAGATTTGAGAAAAAATGAAAATTATAGGAATCACGAAGGTTGATGATTATCCTTTACACCGAGCGAGCTCCTACCTCTGAGAATTTCTCTTGCAGTCTTACAAAGGTATTTCATTCATTCTAACTGCGCTTCATTCACTTGACTTAGCCTCTACACAGGGACTATCATTGTCTATTATATACTGTTTAGTGTCATTCTCCGATATTTTAGCTGGAAGATATCGTTGAAAGGATGCAAACGAAGGTTTAAGAAGTAAGTGTGGTTAAAATCCGTATTATTGTACGATATTAATAAAAAATTGATCAACTTTCTTCGAAATATGGTCGTGAAAAGTCTTGTTCGATATATGTATACGATACGTGATACATGTTAAATAATAAAACGGACAATTGCACGTCGGACAACTTACTACATACTTACAACTACAGTATGCATAATCGAGACACTATTCTACTATCTAAGTCCCATTAAATAAGAATACGCCTGAATAATTGACACTATATATTCACCTATGACACATTACTCACATTAATTACGGATTGATCGTATTATTTATATAACATTATCACAAATTAATCGCAAATTAGAATCGACTTGGTAATTGATAGAATAAGCACTGCGTTACAGAATTAAGACGAACAGACAAGAAAACCGTGGAAAAAGCTTCGAATCTCGATTTACCAATAAACACGTTGTTAAATCATCGCGATATAGTTTAAAGGAAAATTTCCATTTTCGTAGAATCGTTCCATACATATCTGGCAGCGATAATAACACTGTTCATCAATTTCAATCGATGACGGAAAAAATGTTTAAAATGTTCCTGCGATCTGGAAGAATGAACGTTGTTCGAGTAGCGATGGGAAAAAAGTAAGCAACGAATTGAAATCGTGCCGGTCCTCAAGAATGCAGGGTGGGAAGGTAAGATCACGAAACCGGTCGTTTCGTGCGCGATTTTTGCGCGCAATCTTGTAAGACCGATTCGTGGTGAAGGTCCGACGATAAAACGTTACTTCGTAGTAGACGTGGATGAACGCCGGATCGGAACGCCGCGCACCATTTCAAGACATCGACCGGGTCTCGAGTCGCCCTTAGCTCTGGGTCAGAGCACTGGGTAACGGCATCGCAGGCTATCTACCCACCGCGATATCTGGGTTATAATGTTGTAATTACCCACGCAGACATACCGACCTACCCCCTTTGTAATAATGCCGCGTGTTTTTCTTACCTCCGCTCGGTTTTGACCACTGATCCACTGTTTCACATATGTCTTTTCCCCGACCTTCAGTCCCGTTTATCGAACGTTCAATTATTTTACGAAAAAAAAAAAAAAAAAAAATGTCTTTTAAAACTGGTGGATTTTATTCGGAGCTAGGTATTCAAGATCGCAAAATGTTTCCTACATCTCATACTGGAATTCTTAACGTGACCGAAATTTTAACGAACGGTAATATCTTTAGAATTCCAATGGTAGTATAAAAATATGTATTAAAGGATTTAGAAGCAAACGTAGACGTTCAAACGGTAGTTATTTGAAAAATTAAAGGGAGAATCGTATTTACTTACCCCCTTTAGTAGGAGACAGGCTAAAATGAAGATTCGCCACCGCATACCGTGTTAGCGTCCACGGTGAAGTATTCGAACCGTACCACTGAAAGAATAATTGTTCTTCTTTAAATTAATACAATCTCTTACAAATAATGTTCACACCTAGAGTTACTAACGAATAAAATATTTATTAATGTACACACATATCTAGAATAATAATGGTCAATGGAAGATTATAGCTTTCCTTTTACGATCGAGATAAATGGGTCATCGAAATTATCCAAGTTAACGAGATTAAGTACAATTCATGATTGAGAAACGGAGAAATTATGATATGAAATTATGACCGTATAAAGCTCATAATTGCGATAATTTCACGGCAATCTGAATCGATGTACGAGTAAGGTGATACGAAGGATTGTTAGTAGAAAATATTGAACATTAAATGGACGTGCCGGTCCATCATTGGACACCTCGCTGGTGTTTAATCGTCAATTATCAGACACGCTCGCTTCATGCGACCACTAGGCCACCTGTCCCAAATTCCTGTCGAATGTCCGGGTTTTCGCTCCGTTACCTCGTTGTAGTCCGCGATACCAGACTGCCGTGATCGATAACTATAGGTATAAAACAAATTCGTCAAATCCGCGCCGAGTTTCAGAAAAGATCATAAATCATTTCGCGCGTTGTCTTGGCCAACGATCATCCATTCTCTTTGCCATGACTGAGAAATAACAACCGAAGAAGAAACACAGGCTGATTTCACTATCGAAACGATCACGATCGTGATCGTGTCGGCTTTTCTATGCTCCTTAGACTTTACTGTGCTCCTTCATACGTTCGTAAAATTAGCGAAAGAGGAAGGCGAATCTTATTTAAATAAAGGTAATGTATTATGCATTCGGGAAATGTATGTCTTCCTTCCGCGATAATTATTCGACTTGGATGTTTCCAGTAACTGGTTCATGCCGAGTACCTATGTTTTCCAAATATAAAAAAGATGAAAAAAAAAAAAAAAAATTAAGATTTCCAAGGCGAAATGACGGTGAATCGACCATAGTCGTGTGGTGAATTCGAGATACACAGAAAACTAGCGATGAATGTAGGCAAGTAGGTTTTCACCAATCAGCGTACCGAATCCACTAACGTGGATTCAATGCTAAAATCGTCCTTGGCAATAGATTTCTGTCCTATTTCAAGTCAGGCGGCAATAGGCGATACATGAAACGAATCACCGATTTCAGATTTTAGTGGTCACTTCGATGTGCCACTTCGATGACGGTGAGCACGAAATTCTTATCGATCTCTATACGAAAATTCGTTTAAAGTGATTCAAACTTATTTAATATTCGATAAATACTTTTCCTCCAGTTGTGCGATGGCGAAGCATAACACAGTCGCAATAAAAGTAGTGTTCCTTCCTGTTCGTAACGTGCAACATAAAAGTTTTGCGCGTGGCAGTATATAATTTATTCGTTCCTACGAGAAATCGCGATCTACGCCGAATTCCGTTAACGCGGTGAAGTCACAAACGCTTATTTATTACTGGCATACATTAATTATTATTCCGCTTTACGATTCGTGCCGTGGTAGACCACGGCACCTGTTCTTTCTTTCACTACGAGGCCACGTTTAAATAAAAATCACCGGCGGCTGTTTACACGTCCGTTGTTCCATGCTAACCATGAATCGAGCACGCTGAAGATGTGGCATGGTGCCAAATACATATAACGGTTCCAGCGGTGTGGTAATTCCAAAGTCAGGCATTCGCATAATAAGTGCGTAGCTAATAGTGACCCATATGGAAAAAGAGTTGAAATATATTCTCCTAGTTCCCCTTTCTTCTCGATTACTACACTATCGGAACGATAAAGATTATGCGAATCGTTTCTGTCGTTAAAATATAACAGAAATTAAAGTGTCAACTCTTTCATCGTTGAACTCAAATATAAGAATTTAATGGCTCGTTATCCGCCTTTCTCTTACTCTTTCGCTTTAAATCAATTTTGTCTCGGTTAGTTCAGCCTGTCGGCATGTAAACCAATATCGATTTAGATTCAATGTCAAATTGTGAAAACAGGACAACCAATTGATGGAGAAAAGCTCATAATCGTATGGAATAAATGGAAAAGTGAAGCTAGAACTTGCTAGTATCGTTGATGATGTGTTTATAAAATGTAGTCACATAATGTATACACATTAGCCTATCGTCTATGATCTAGTGATTATATGGTAATCGAACGCAATGGAGCAAACTGACAGCTTGATGGCAACTCGATGAATTTTCCTAGTAAAGGCCATGCGTCGTGTTACTATTTGATCGTACATACATTTATTTATCTTCCCCTTTCCTGCGTGCGTTAAATCTTACGACTATCATCATTCTGATCTAATTATCTTAACACGATCGATCCTGTCATACTTTTCGATTATATTTACCGAATAATCGCATAGAAAGTAACACAATCCAATGTTACTAATCATCCCTTGAATATGCTAATTTATGCTTAGACTAACGTATCCTTAGTAATAAGCTCAGCTGGAATGTCATCATTAATAATTTTGTACGGGTTTCGTTTAACTGGAAATATGTACCTACTCGATGTTATATTTACTCTTTTATGAAAAAGTTTCATGATTTACAATAAGAAAAAATTAGCTGAAATTATTTCGCCTCACTGATTTCTCTACTGATTTCGTGAGGTAATGATCCTTGATCGACTAGCATCTGTCGACTGTAGCCGCACATGTGCGCACGTCCGATAGAACGAAAGCGCTTACCACGTGGTTAACTACAACGCGGTACATACCGTCTAATTCCTCCGATTTTCAATTCCTCTTATCATTATCAACCAATAATTGGATCTCATCTGAACACCTGGTAATTATTCATTAATTCATGGTGTCTTACAATAAATACGTCTACAACAAACATCTCGCACGTAATCGCCTTGCATAAAGTCATGGTCAAAGAATCTAATTACTTTCCACTTTCCGTAGCAATCTCCATCGATTAGCCATCGGTAAATACGAAGCTATCAAATTTCTGCAAGGCATTATTTACAAACGATTTGTCGACATTATGCACGATACGTACAGCTTAAAAATATCTTACGTTTGTCCAATCGGAAAGTAGATGTGATAACGCAGATGAGCTTCTGACTTCTCTTTTCCAGATTCCGTGTCAAAGACGTGCGATGAGAAAGAAAAGGAGGGTTCGAGCAATGCACCGCACTGATTGAAGCACCATGTGCCGCGAAATCTCCGCGTACCCGCGCGGTCGGAGCCTCTCTAAAGCACAGACAATTGATCTCGACACGACCGATTTCAGTGGCGAAAACGAGGACGAAACCGGCGAACGGCACGAGAAGGTAGGACCCGAGAGACGTTTGCCAAAGCCAGTCGCTGCTGATTCGTTCTCTTCCAAACACGACTCGTTAAGTGTCCTCGAAGGCTCCCCGTGCGACTGATCTATTCGTGTTTACCGCGATGCGCCACGATATCTGTCAAGGCAGCTAGAAAGGCACGTTGCAGCCTGGCTGTCGCCCGATGGTGCACGCGAGAACTCGTGGAGTCGGAATGGGGTACACCTGTCCGATATAGAGAGTATACTATAAACGTGGCGGCCCGCCCCCTGACCCAGACACACAGTACAGTTATATAGGTCTCTCACGAACCGGAGGATATCTCTTCTCGTTCGGGCCACGCTTCTGACGGCCACGACCACGACTCCTGTAGATGTGGCCGCGGTGGTGCTCCTATTCGTTGTTCTTTTCCTTCCTGATAACCACATATCGTCGCGTGTATGCGTGCGACTTGTCGCGCGTACAATGTTGCGGTACAATGCGTCTTTAACATTTTTCTGTGTATCTACTACCTACCGTGCATGTGAACGTTGTGTGGTTCACGGAACGCCTGAATTTAATAGACGTGGGAGACTAATTCGCATAGAACAATTCTAGACAATTCAACGAATTCTTTGGTCTTGATAGCTCCGTACGCGACTACGTTGAATCGAATGTTTCCATTATCATTATACTTTACAATTTCATTTACGAAATTCACACTGTTAAATGCGATAGATGTTTTTAATATTTTAATCTCTGATCTTTCATTCTTTTTTACTAAATATAATGTTTCTCGTACTTACGACCGTTTCATCAGAGAATTATATAATTTTAAAGGGTAACATTAAATATTTTAAAAATTAAAGCCTCTAATTTTTAGCATTTCTAAATAACGTTCATAAAAAGTCTGCGTTGAATCGACATCAACGAATTAATTGTTAAAAGTCTTTGTACATCACAATTTAAGTCGTTACACCATTCGAGTACCATCAAGATCGGCAACTATGTAATGCTTTATAGTACTGTTCTCACTTGTTTATTTCACACGAAGCTTTAACTGCGTAGTACACTTTTATCCTAATTACCCAGCACAATGACTGCACATATATACGTGTAACCAGACGTACGAACATTGTAAATGGGTGAATCAGTTGACAGTCAACCGGTCGGCCGACCGACCGACCGACCGACCGACCGACCGACCGACCGACTGACCGCGCACGTATTGCTGACCTATAGATGAGTACTAGCCGGTACTTGTGTCTCTGTGTGTGTAACAATGGATAGAATCTTATTAGCAACGATCGTTATTCGGTTTCTCCTCTGTGAATAAATATACCCAGAGGCGTTTCCTGCTGGTATAAGGAATACTTAACTAAATTTTTACCATTAACTGTTCGCGTTTTCCTGTTTTTCTTTTTTTTTTTTCGTTTTGTTCTTTTTTTAGATACAACGTTCCAAGCGTGTAAGAAATTAGAGGCAAAGAAACGGTCGGGTGAAATGTACGCGATGATTCGATAGATGAAAAGAAACGTTTCTAATGATTAAGGTAAATTTTATGTATATTGTTGTGTGACGGCAACTTAAAAAAACAGACACATTTCCATACATGAATACACTATTGATACATTAATATATTACATGATTATTGATTACTACGAGATCACAAACAATAGTTTTGTGCACACCGCTGTCGGAATGACAATGTCGTTAATAAGCGATTACGCTATCGCTTGAATAATATATTTACAATTGCATTTACACAAAATACCTACAATTTCTTTCCTGCGTATTTACATTAAATTTACGATACAGATAAAATACATCGTACATTATAATTCGATGGTTTCACCATTTTTGCGTCTGTGCAAGCACTTATAATATTAGCAACACAGAGATCAACCATCAATCCATACTTCACCACGCGACTGAATAGCGCATCATCCTTAAAGACATGATTTATCAAATACACAGAATCGTAAAATGCAGAGTTTGAAACAGCATTAAGCCGTTGCCCCTCGTACACGGTATACGTCTCTGCCGTTATAATTGACACGTTGCGAAACAGGTATTTCGTATACCCCTTAAATCAGATTAAAATGACAGTTACGACATCGTGTCGAACATTAAACATAGCGAGTGTTATGAGTATTATGTAATACACGTAATGTTTGCGTATGAAATAAACTTTTCCTTCACATCGACCGATTGGATTGATACCGTGTGTATAAATTAAATATACACAGTGTGTAATGTCAATTTTCTATTTAAACGGCTGACATAGTTTCTAAAATGTGAATCCTGTTCGTACAAAAACTTAACAATGATGCCTTTTAACTTCGAATCACCATCTTTTTTTCTTTTTTTCTTTTCTTTCTTTTTCTTTTCTTTTCTTTTTTTTTTTTTTTTTTTTTTACTAATATATTGTCTTCGATGTATTACGCTATCTTATCACGGTAAAGTTCTAGAACATATTTTAGAAACCATTAGGATTTGAAAATCCAATTTGATTTTCAGGAAACTTTCTAGATACTATCCAACATTTGCCTAACGATGGATCATCAAGTATAAGTTTACGTTTATTCATACAATCCATTAAATTGTTCTATACTGCCATCGCTTGCGTGCCTGTATTTATACTTTGTTTCTTCACCAAGGTGCTCTTTCGGTTTATAAATATAATAGAAACGAACAATTCCGTTAAACACGTGTATTTCGTAACATAATTTCGGCAAGATTTCCATGTATAACTCTATATGACCGCAGTGAACCAGCACCGAAAAGATATAATACAAGAGAGAAAAATCAATAAAAATACGTTCAATTTAAAAAAGTACTAAAAATACGATACCTTATAACTTATAACTATAACGGTTTATATGGCTTACTTAAAGCTTTAGTAGAAATTATGTATGCAAATGTTAATTTACAATAAATTGAAAAAAGAAAAAAAAACATGTTTTTGTTCATCTTGATAGCAAAAGAAATCGATATATTGCCTGAGCATAGAATTTATGAATATTTTAGTATTATTAACTATATCTTAGCTTTCTTTTTATGAAGTAAGCCTTCGGGCATGCGTCTCAAAATATTCTGTTTCTGAAAGTATTTAATACAATCGTATTTACTTCAAAAACAACATACAATGAGTCCTACTGAATAATCCACTGAGGTAAAACAAATAGTTGTATATAATATTGGTGTTTTCTTATTAATTTGTTTTGTATTAACAATAGTGCACAAATAAAACTAGTATTGTGTTACGCGAGAGCAGATGCTGGTAGGGAACTGTGCTTAGGTTTTGTCTTATTTAGAAAAACCTTTATATAGCCATTGAAATCCGCACTTACAAGAACATGACCGCCACAGCCTTTAGTACGCTGCTCGACCACAGGATCGACGGGAGGAACATCTACGGTGGAACTACCCAGATTTTTTGCATCTTCTTTGCCTTCCCAGTGCTCTCTTTCTTCAATTTGTTTAATAATACTATCTGGATTTGGTGCAAATACTGCGCATGTCACCACAGCGTTATGAGCTTTTATACCTTCCCAAAAGTCATTTCGATCTCTACGTACGCTTGAAAATTTCGAATAATCATGATGAGTTTTCCAAATATAAATGCATTGATTTTCCGAACCACTAACTATATATTGTCCATCAGGACTAAAGCTTGCTTTAATTTGACTACTAACGTTAACATAACCTTTGTATTTGCATGATAAATTCAAATCTCGCAAGTCATACAAGCGTATTCGGCTATCGTTTGAAGTAACTAAAATTTTATCTTCTCCCGGCATTGGTTCGATACCGCTAATCTTCCTTCCCGTTGAATTTTTACCTCTCGTTGATCGAACGTGTATTTGCGTGTGATACTTCAGCTGATCAGTGTTGTAAAATATACATCGGCCATCGTAAGAACCAACCACCGCGAATTTCCCATTTTGACAGAAGTTTGCCGCAGTAATCAATTTAGTTTGACCATCAACTTCATTCCACACAGCTACCTTTTTATCTGGGATATTCCATAATCGAAGTTTTCCGTCTAAAGATCCTGAGAGAAAATAACGATCATCACGAGGATGGAATACTATTGCTGTAACAAAATCGATGTGCTGAAAACAGCATAAGCATTCCTTTCGTGATATATGCCAAAGTCGCACAGTTTTATCCATTGACGATGATAAGATAAAATAATTTTTAGACCATGAAACGTCGAGCAGATCCGAAGTATGTCCAGTATAAGTGCAAAATGGCTTTGGCATAAAAGGACTTTTCGTCCCTTCTATTTCACTAAAGGCACTAGCCACGACATTAGGATCTTCCATAGACTGTTGCGAAACCAAAGACTCTTGGGAAGGAGTTGGACTAACTTTTTCAGCATTGTATTTAGTTCGCATATCTTGAAAATACGTAAAAGCATCCCGTAATACCCAAATTCTTAAGACTCGATCTTGGCCTGCAGTAGCGAGTAATCGTCCGCAAACTGAAAATTTCATACACCAAACAGGGCCCACATGCTCGCCACTCAAATCTTGAACATGCTGCAAGCAACTAAATTCATATGGTCCTTTGTGACTATTAGAAGCTTTCAGTTTTATGCATTGCTGTTCACCAGGATATACATCATCTACTATATCCATTGCATCTTCTTTATGTCTTGCATGCGATACTTCTTGCGCAATAGATTTTGCCTTGTCCATTGTTTTCTTCACGGTAGATCCTAAAAATCGCTTCAACTTCTGCGTTTTTTTCCGAACTCTACCAACAGATACATCTTCATCTGGTGGTATACTAGACATTTTACTATCAACGCTTTCCTCGTCACTTTCTTTTTCCTTTTCTAGACTAGAATTACTTATATATTCTGAAGTAAGTCTCATAATATGAAGTGACAAAGGATTAATACACTGAGGCAATTTATCTTCTGCTATACTTAATGGTACCCTTTCTCCAGTATCTAAGTTTAAAACAGTTACTTGCTCCAAAATTTCCTGAAGATAATTAATACATTATTGCGGAAATATAAATAAGTGTAACAACATTTTTAGATTTTCCATCCATAACATACCATATCGGTTAGTCGTTTCCCAGAATCTGTTCTTGTTCTTACAAACATATTTAACTGTTGAACCATATCTTGATCACCGGCCGATTTTCGTCTTTCTTTCGAACCTTGAGGACTTAAGCCCGATAGTTTATGAGGGCCTAATGAATAACGGCCAATACTATTATTGGACATGGATCCCAGCGGACTACTGCTAGATTTGTCACTTGATCTCAAACTCATTAATTCAGCTTTCATTTTTTCCAACCTTTCCAACTCTTCGGTCGATGGACCTTCGGCTTTTGATCTATCTTCATCCTACAAAAATAACGACAATAGTAAACAACAATTTATACTTTATGTAAATTGTGAAGCTATATTTTACAATTATATAGTACTACAGACTTGTGGTTTAACAACATATTGTCCCTTCGTTGCAGATCGAATATCAAGAGAATGTTCAAATTCTCTGGTAATAGATTCAATAGTGCTTGCTGGACTTGGTAACGGCGACGCAGACAATGCCAATTCTGTCGTGGAAGGCTAAAATTATAAACCTATATTTTTTTTTGTCTTATTCAAAACCACTTTCTAGTAACAATCTTTTATGCTACTGCAGAAAGTATCTTTTACGCTAGAATATCGTATGTTAATAGATATCGTACTGCGAGATCAGAAGGTGTTTGAGCTTTTGACTTTTTTTTACGCCTTGGTGGTGCAACAGGTATCCCAGCCATTGTAATGTCTTCGTTTGACTTTCCGTTATTCTTTGTACTAGCGATGACATCCGGTTCTTGAAGCATAACAGTCTTGTCATTTTGCAAGTGAGAATTGTAATTGGACCTACTGTTAACAGAGGATTCCTGAAGGATATCCCCTGATAACGTAAAAATGCTGCAGGACTGGGACACCTTACCGGATGCCGTGTCCTCGTCTTTGCTTGGAATACTAGCAATGGAGGACATCTGGCTTTCACGGGTAAGAGTGGCAGAAGTGGGACACTGGGTTACATTCGGTGCAAGTGTAATAGATGCACTGTCCCCAACTCCAGCTAAAATTCGACCCACTCGTCCTAGGGATGTCATGCTTTGTAAACTAAGAGTATCGTGTTCTATAATCCTGAATGGATGAGTTGTTTTTGAAGGAGTGGGATAAACACCCTCGATAGACGATGTTTGACTATCTGGAGGAGAACTATTAATTGGAATATCATCATCCTCTGTTTGCATACGTTGTCTAAGTTCACGAAATCTTCTTCTGCCTACGCTCTTATCTGTACTTGAATCCTTTCCGTCTTCTTCCTATTAGAATAAACAACATTTATTAAAAATTTACACAACGCTAAGCATATAATAATTCAATGTTGACAAATACTTACATTTTTATCTTTATTGACTATACATTCTATTGTTACATGTTCCTTTGGTTCTACAATTGGTTTAGGTTGAGCAGGTTTCACAAAAACATCATCATCCACTTTTTTAGTGGATTCTGATCCATCCTTACTTTGTATTTCAATGCTGATAGAATCACGTTGTTTGCTTTTTCTATAGAAATCAAATATTTGATTTAAATAATAATCCTTACAACATGAAACACAAAAAAAATGTCGCATTACTTTAACAAAATATTAATTTATTAAATATTACCGATATAGATCACTTTTTTACTATAATTTTATTGATATCTCACAATGTTGATATCCATATTTAAATAATAATAATAACAATAATAGTAATAATTATATATATATATATATATATATATATATATATATATATATATATATATATATAATTGATGACTAAATATATCATAAATTAACATCTAAAACAAACAAAATATGTAAATATTTACCTGCTGAAAGTAAGCAAAAAATATAATTATGTCAGAGTGAGTGAATGATTTATTAAATAGATCAACAATAGTATAATAGTAAAATTTTTCAAAATTTCTAGAATTATAATACTAATCTTTTAACTTCTAGAAAATATTACAAATGCTAACCCTGAAATCGTCGCGTATGATCGTATGAACGACTGATATAAGTGCTGAAAATCAGACCTAACCAAAGATAATTACTTAAGAACACTGTACGACGATAAAAATTAGATAGCGACAAAAGCGGCTCGAAAGAATCTTCTGTATTTATAAGAGCTTGAAGCGAAAATCGAAAGAGAAGAATTTGAATACGATAAATCGAAAGAGAATAAAAATTGCAAGTTAAATTTTATTATACATTATTTTCAAGCAGCATTCAGATAGTAATGGAATTTATGCAAGAACACTTTTTATTATATGTACAAGGTGTATAAAACATTAAATATATAGAATTTAGAATAGAATCATATAATAAGCAAGAAGTGATAAAATTACCGTGCATTGTGATGAAAAGTATCATCCTCTGCATCGAAAAATTCTTCAGAATCGCTGCTTCCAGACATTGTCGTCTGCACTGAATAATCGGTAATAATACTCTTGTCCGCATCGGTACTGTCAAGGCACGTCACGCGTTTCGCAAAATCGCGAACACTAGGGCCAGGTAGAAGCGGCCACAGGGTCGCAGGCGGCACGAAGTCATGATTCGACTTCTAATAGCGGTTACACAAGTGCACAGGTTCTGCGCTGAATGCGCTGGTGCGTATTTCAATTATCCTAGTTCTTTCAAACGTGAATTAGCGATGCGAAAGTGGTAACACTGCACGAGACCGTCCAATAAAGTGGCTGCATCATGGAAAAGAGTTGTACGATTGGTGAACAACAAATTTGCAACCTCGAACTCGTGCAGCTGCCCGCTCGCCAGCATGCCTGCTGCAAAGGAGGCGAGCCGTCACACAAAAGCAAGATGGAGGATCTCACAGTCGAAGTATGCGGCGAAAACGGAGCATATTATAAGGTTCGTTCTGTGAAAAGTATACAAAAAACAGGGCGGAAGATCGAGGCCGTGGATAGACCAACTTACGGCCCGTGGCGCGGTTCTAATCTCACAAAAGAGACGCTCGTACTTAGCGAAAGCGCGGCCCTCAAATGTTCGCGAGGTAACGCGGCTTCCTCCGACGCCATGTCTCGTTTGACAGGGCGTGATTTTCGTCAGCATTTGATGTTGCGTTTCATCTCAATGTCCTACCGATTCATGAAAACGCATATCCTTGATACTGGAACTATAAAAACATTGCTCTTTATTGTACCCCGAAAGCATCGTGATATATTGTATTTGAATGTCTTACGCCACTCGTTATACTTGTGGGTTCTTCAAAGAATAAATTTCTACGTTTTATGTCTTATTTTTTCAGGCCTTTGTCACAGATGTCTTTGAGGACGAGGTTCTGGTTACATTCGAAAATGAGTAAGTATGTTTTCCACTTCTTAGGGATGGTTTAGGTGCTAATATATCTGAAGGTTCACTCTAATATTCTGCTAATAACAGTGTAGTCTCCTGAGCAAAGGAATTATACTATTTTTATCAGCAATAGGAGGCCTAATATTTCTAATATCTGTGTCAACGCTTCTAAGAAATTGTATATTTTTTATGGATGTTATTTGCTGCCACTATTTTTTTTTTTTTTTTTTTTTTTTTTTTTTTTTTTTTTTTTTTAGGCTTTTTCATATATCACTTTTCTTGTATGTTAATGATAAAAAGTATATTGAATATTTATGGATATTGTAAAATATACTTAAAATTTAATACAAGGGTTACACACACACACACACACGCGCGCGCGCGCGCGCATATATAGTTACTATATACATACAAGTTATAAATTTTTCTTTGTTTCTTTCTTATGTGTAAAAACAAATAATTTTATTTTGAGTTTTAAATATATTAAAATTAATAATGTGCAAGCATATCAAAGAATTATATTTCATTTTATTCTAAATTTGATACTATATGTAACGGAAAACATAATATATCCATGGCATCTACTAACAAAACAATAATGAGAACAATAATGTTATTCTATGGAATTATAATTTTAAGGTATAGATGTATATATATTAATAAAAATGCTTCTATCAGAAATTATTTATAAGCGTATATTGTCTTCGTTAAAATTTTGAAATTGTGTGATATTGCTTATGGATAATTAATGAATAATATTTAATAAAATATATTTCATATTCTAGCTGGCAACCAGAATCGAAATTTCCATTTGCTCAAGTACGTCTACCTCCAACAGATATTCAGAAGCCTGAATTTTCTGAAAACATGGAGATTGAGGTATTTTCTAGGTCCAATGAGCATGAAGCATGCGGATGGTGGAAGGCCATTATTAAGGTTAGTAAAATGTTCTTTTAAGATATAATTTTGATGAAAAATTTTTTTAATAATTTCGCTTAACAAGATTTTATACACTTAATTTTGTTTCAGATGAGTAAAGGAGGTTTTCAAGTAGTTGAATATTCGGGATGGGAATGCGCTTATACTGAAATTGTAGCTAGTGAACGACTGAGAGCAAAAAATCCTAATCCCCCCATTGATAAAAATACATTTCACAAGATCGAAATAGAAGTACCTGAAGATCTAAGAGAATTGTACGTAGCATGCTTAAAGACTATCTTCTTTTGTAGAAGATTAACATATATTGATCGTATGTACATTATATTTTAAACATCTTATTTAATGTACATAGTGCCAAAATGGAAAATGCACATAAGGAATTTCAAAAAGCGATAGGGGCGGCAGTGTGCCGATACGTGCCTGAACGGGGAGTATTGCTGGCCATCTCCCGTCATGAAAATTTACATCGTCACAGTAGCATGCTCCAAGAAATGCACTTTAGAAACTTATCGCAAAAGGTGAGTTAAAAAATTGGATTTGGTCTTAAACAACTTGGTGATAATATAAGATGTACGAATTTCATAAAAACATATTTTGATATGACATATCTTTATATCTTGCACAATATTTTACTTGTACATTACAGGTATTGCTTTTAAAAAGAACAGAAGAAGCAGCACGTCAACTTGAGTCAACGAAGCTTCAAACAATTGGGGGGTAAGTAAAAAGATTAGAGTTGGTGTTGCAATTAAAAAAAAATCTTGTGACATTTAAATACCTGCCCTTTTATCCATACACTGTCCTGGTTACCATCCTGTCTGTGGTTTGCATTTACTGGCAGAAAAATTCACAAGATTTCCAATCATTAATTAATATGTTTGCTTCAACATCATATAATTTTCATGAATGTTATGTAGTCACATTACAAATATTTATTATATATTTCCTCTAGTTTTCACATATTACAAGTGTGATTGTGTATAAAATATTTAATAAATTTTACATGCAACGTTTTCAAAGTTCATATAAATCTTTGTGTGTTAGTTATCTTATTTTATATACATTTGCCAGTCACAAGAGCACGATGTGCATATAGTAATAAATTTGCACACAATGTGTTTTTTCATCTGTCTTTAGCGAATGTCACTTTGTGCTGACAAATTCTTTTGTTTATCTCATAATATTACTTATTACAAATAGATCAATGCTATCTATGTTTCTCATTGTTTGCTGATTACAGCCATTAGTTTACATGTAATATGATCAGATTAATTTAATTTAATCTAACATAATGATATATCTTTTTACAATTTTAATTTTTTTAATCATTGTGTTTATAAGACAATAAAAGCGTAATTTTTTCAATTATGTAAAAGAGTTTAGGAATTAATGGTTTAAAGGGACATCGAATAGCAATTTGCAGAATCTAATTTGCAATAAATGATTTTATCTGTTCAATTATGATTAAACAAAAACAAGATCATTTCTGATAATTAAATTTATGTACTATAAAGTACGCATTAGATATGCATGTATTTGCAAACATATATACATGTACACACCTATTCGAAATGTCATAAAAATTTTTAATTATTTTTTCCGTCATACAGCATATGTCATAATGAATTAATTTGAAGCAAAATTTACTCAGCAAAATACTTGTACATTAATAATCATATAAAGAGTCACAAATATCTTTGTAGTTTTAGATGCTTTGCGTGTTCCTGCAGCAAACAATGTCATTATATGTTTCAGCTATTAATACATGTAATTAGGATAACTTTAAATTCTTTTTAAAGTTATCATTTCATACTTTCGAACGCTATAATTATTCTTAATAAAATTATATTTTTAGATTGAGATACACATACCTCCATACATTCAGATAACGGGTTTGTATAATTTTTCATTGACTGAATAATAATATTATAATGAGCCTTAGGAAGTTAGTAGAATTTGGGGAGAAATCGTTTAATGCTAGCGCTGGATACTAATTCTTTTTTACACAGGTATGCCTATGAATGTCTAATATATAAAAGAAAAAAAAAAACGCATAAAATGAATATGCAATGTTATATTTTATTTTCAAATTGCAAGTGTACTAACATACATATAAAAAATGGTATAATGCTTTAATATTATTTATGCCTCAGTAAATTTATTAGTAAGGCGCAAACAGACAGAATGGCAGGGACATAGGATAGGGCCATCTTATATATGAATTTCCAATAAGTTACACCAAGAGTTTCTTTCTCATTTCAGCAAATTTAGATCTTCAAACTTTATATATCAGCGTGTCTCAGACTTTGAGGCAGGAGTGAAAACAAATTCAAGGTGAGATCACAGCAGCGTGGTTTAGATTTAAGTTTAGCTTATTACTGTATGATAAATCACACAGCTGCATTTTTCAAATGAAAAATGAAACTACACTATAAATGTGCATGCTTCGGCGTTGTGTAGATCATTCACTTAAACTCAAATGCTTTAAGTACACTGACATACAAAATTTATTGTTTATTTTTTCTACTTATTATGTGTTCTGTAGCAAAATTTTGCGTGATTGATGAAATAGTAAACGAACATAAACGTGTAGCTGTGATCTGTTTTCTTTTTCTTTTTTCTTTCTTTTTTTTTCTTTATATACATACATGTTTTTGGATAGAGTTTTAAGTTTATTAATTTATCCCGTATCAGAAATTATATTCTAGCCTGCCAATGTTTGAGAAACACTGATATATTAAGTGTTTTGCACAAAGAACCGAATAAGTGGTGGCTCTATCTAATATATTTCCAAATCTAAAGAATTTATAAAATTTCAATAAGGATTTTTAAGTAGAACAATATTTCATAATCAGTGCGAAACTTCTATACATGAATAGTTATCATGTAGGCTATTATAATATTTTTAGTTTTATTTATGCGATATCACTTATGCATTCCATCTTCATCTATCAAACATCTACACAACTTATATTAGTTTTATAATCCTTCATGTTATATCATAGTTATGAAACAGTTTACTTATATAAAGTAAGAAATTTAATGGCAAATATTTTTCTAATTATATCAAGATAAACTTTCTTTAAATCAAAACAATTATATTGTCTGTTTTCAATTAAAAAATTATCTTTGCTTTGTTATTGTATTACATTGTTTTCAAAACTTGACACATTACACTTGTTTTTATTAATATAATTTAGGAAATTGAATTGAACAGAAGGATAAAAGTTTTGTTATTAAGATTATTTATTTAAAGTTTTCAAAAATTTATAAGTCAAATTAAATTTGTAATATATTTTAAAATACAGTTCCTTTATTTTCATAAGAAAGATACGTATGCATGTCTTTTACAATGACTTCACTATGATTTTATTGTTTCAAATTGATATTCATACTATATTACTGTTTAATATAAACCATTTTATCTACATACATATTTATTTATTATTACATCAAAATATATATAAGTACTTTGCGTGAGTGTATGTATGCACACATATTATGTGTCATAAATAAATTTTTAAACATGTATTGCATGTTAAAAAATCATAAATTTCGATTTCACCTTTGCGTAATTTGTAGAAAATATCCAAAAATCGAATTACTCTGGTGTTAGTATATCTAACAATAATTTTGAAATCTTTGCTTGAGTATCACTTTATTATAATTTGTAATATGTATTATATGCATTTGATGCTACCTCATAATACATTTTTTGTATTACTACTTTTATCTGCCAGAATGCAAGCCACTGACAGGGATTTAAATTTCATTAAAATATATTATGTTCATTATCACTGTATTGTAACGTAATAACATGTGTGTGTGTGTGTGTAATAATGTAAGACTGCATGTTACTAATGAAAATCTAAATTTTGCATTATTAAACATCAAAATTTGATCATACAATATTATTAGAATATATTACTAATATTCATATACATAACTAATTATTTATATGCTACATTGTTAGTATCTGCGGTTGATATCAATCAGAAACTTCATATCAGTATTCAATCGATATTCATTAATTTAAAATATCATTAAACAAAAAATATTATTTTGAATTGTTCTATAGTAATTTAACATATGTATATTATCATATTATACATATATATATATATATATATATATATATATATATATATATATATATATATATATATATATATATTATGGATTCTGCAATGTTTCAGTAGAAAAAGGTGCTTATTATACATGTTTAGAGCTAAGTATATAAAACAAAATTTTGTTTTTTTTTTTAGATACACAGATGAATTTAATGTTCGGGAAGACTTGATGGGTTTAGCGATTGGTGCACATGGGGCAAATATTCAACAGGCAAGGAAGGTCGATGGAATTACAAATATAGAGTTAGAAGAAAATTCATGCACATTTAAAATCTATGGAGAGGTAATAATTGAAATAAATCTTTACTTTTTACTTTCATTTCTTTCTATCATGTTATGTTTCATTTAATGAATTAAATTATTCAAGAATTATAAATTGTGAAGGTCCTATACAAAAACATTAAATGTTGCGTGCTTATCTAATTGCAGACGCATGAAGCTGTTAAAAAAGCTCGTTCTTTACTTGAATATAGCGAAGAATCTATACAAGTACCACGCGTTTTGGTTGGGAAGGTGATTGGAAAAAATGGTCGTATAATACAAGAAATTGTCGACAAAAGTGGTGTGGTAAGTACTGTATTAACATTAGTGTAATTTTTAGAATACTTATTATGTAATTCTAAATATTATAAATTTTAGGTACGAGTTAAAATAGAAGGAGACAACGAACCTCAGCCAACGATTCCAAGGGAAGAAGGTCAAGTGCCCTTTGTCTTTGTTGGCACTGTTGAAAGTATTGCTAATGCCAAAATGTTGTTAGAATATCATTTGGCACATTTGAAGGTATAATGATTTAAAATGTGTATATAATATATTGTAGATATTATTGTTTATTCTCATATTTTTGTAATTTTGTGGTATTTGTTTTAAAGGAAGTAGAACAGTTGCGTCAAGAAAAATTAGAAATAGATCAACAATTAAGAAACATGCATGGCTCAACCACAGGACCAATGCCAAACTTTCCTCCAACAAGACGAGGAATGAGTACAGGCCCAGAAGAAGGTGGTGGAGGTCGTGGAGGTCGTGGTGGTCAATCTCGTGGACGTGGTGGCAGGGGTAGGGCTCCCACCAGACACAATGCCGGTAATACTATTACTGACTATATCAACAATGTAGAGAACACACAAAAACGTAATGGCAGAAGCGGTGGACCCAACACGAGAGACAGTAGAGAACCCAGAGATTTTAAAGACAGAGGGCGCGTTGTCACAAAGTAACATTTGATAAATTGTTGAAGTTAAAATCAGTACTAGGATTATTACTATACAAGGTTTATAGTAGAAACTCATTTATTCGGATTTTAGCGGGATGATTATTTGATCTGAATAAATGAAAATTCGAACTATCCGATATTCATCCCCCGATATCATCTGCTTAACTTATTCAACGCTCAATTCAATGCAAATATATATATATATTTTTTTTTTAATTTTTTTTTTTTTTTTTTTTTTTTTTTTTTTTTTTTTTTTTTTTTTTTTTTTTTGTAACATACGTAGCCTATCATACGTAATTTATTCCATCTTTACTACATAATAAACTATTTATTTTCTATAACCTGTTGAAAAATTGTATGTATTTAAATATCTCCTTACATCTACAAACTGATAGATAAAATAAATTGCATATATAACTGTACATTGAAAAATGTTACTTAAAAAGACGATTTTATCTGGATTTATAAATATTTTCTAAGGAATTATTTTCATTTTATCATCCGTCGAGCCCAATAAATAAAATAATTGCTTAGGGATTCGGATAAACGAGTTTTTACTGTACTTTATTCTTGCAAATACCCATTAAATAATATATTTACAAGTTTCTTTACAAAATTTAACAAATTGAAAATCTTAAAAATGTTTGTAAATGTATCAATATAAACATAAAAAACATTGATCAAAACATATACAAAGAGAATAATTTTGTTCTTAATATATTACTTTATTCATGATTTCTTTTATTACGGACATTAAAATGATCCATATGTTCAAATTAAATTTGGCCTCTATTAATAACTATTTACAGTTGTTAGTATCTTTCATTGTTTAATTATATAGATTTAAAACTGTACTTGTTATAAAACCGTTTCAGCTATTTAGTTTTTCATTGTATATCGTTATTCGTAATTCATTGTTTTTGTCATAATTACTTTATATTGCCTCAGTTAATATCTATAGATATATCAGCAATTCGCATTTGTAAACATGTCATTACATAGAACATGGAATTATAACATAATAGGAAATAATTGCAACCATATGCATTTGCATGTTTGTGTTTAATGGAAATGCATGTAGTAACTAAGCAACCCGCGGTGTACGATTCATTTGATTTATTGGTTATTTGACATAATAAATAAAGTACATAATATCGTTTTGTGTGCGAATTGTCTAATCAAATGTTATATCTTAAGAGTAATTACTTTTTACGGATTAACAATTATTCCGCCTCAAATTTATATATAACATGTACCTATATAACAACTTTTGAACCTTTCATTTAACTAAATAATACATTAAATGTAATTAACTTTAATTGCTTTTTAAACGTTAACAAAATTAAGTGTTATCTTAGCTATATTAGGTCGTTTGCAAATTGATAAATAAGAAATTAAGAAGCAATTATGTTATTATTCTTATTAAAAAAATGTACTTATATACGTTTTATAATAAAATTTACCTTGTAAAATACTCCATGTGAATCTGATTTTTAACTTATGAAATATTAGGTAGTAACAATCACATGAATTTTACAAATACTTTTAATTACATTAATGTAATCTAATAAAACTATTTTCTGTGATTCAATACTACACGTTAATATGCCAGTTTTCATAAAAATTTGTACAAATTTATGCAAATATAAGTATATTTAACGGTAGAAGAAGAAATTAAAAATTTAGTGAGTTGATTCCAAAGATGCCTCTTCGCTCCCAATTAATACCCTTAGTTATTATAATGGGAAGCATCATTGCTAATGTGTTAAATGCTACATTGATCATCATCAACTACAAGTAAGGATACTAATCTTTCATCATTTCATTTGTTTTACAAAATCATTAAGATGTTTGTGTTCGTCATTTTATGTTCAAGGTTTAACTTGATTTTTGTTATAAATATGGTTTAATTTACAGGATTACGTCGAGATACGTTAGATGGTAGTGAAGACCGAGTAAGGGATCTACCTCCGAGAGGTGGTCATCAAGGAGGTACAGGCAATTCAGGGTACATGGGTGGTAGACAAGGTCGTCCTCCAACTCAACGTAGAGACCGTAGAGATGAACGCCGTCGAACAACCGATGATGAAGATACTGTTCTCGATAGTCAAGACGTTTCAAGCATTGATAGAGGTAACAATACTTTTCCGGTAACATTGTATAATAGAACAGCCGTTTCGTCCTAAAGATTGGTAAAGTTCTTTGAGAGTGGCATGGATTGTGAAACAAACACTTGTGACCATCTAACACTAACAATATCAACGATGATTACTAATGCACGCCTACTAATGCGATATAGCTTTCTACGTAATCAATTCAATAAACATTTGAATTTCAGTAATCCTTTTATATTACTTTATAAAAAGATGGTCACAATGGTTTGCATATGCATAGAGTCTGTATCAAGTGTGGAGGGAGGACCTAAAGGCATAAGGCGAAGACGGCTTCGACGTTCTCGACAACGTAGTTCTACACCAACAAATAATCAAAAAGGTAATCACGTGAAATTGAAAAATTTAATTTGACATAATATCCCTTTAGGACGATCGGTTTATATATAGTATATAGTTTATATATAGTAGTTAAGTACAATATTAAATAAATGTTTTAGAATGAATATCGATATTTACACAGTAACACTCAGAGTTAATCTACATATTTTGTTTAGGCAGCAATGCCGGGCCAGGAGACCAATCAACTGTAACTAGTAAAGAAGGAACACCAGCAAATGACGTTTCTGCTACTAATAACAGTTCCCAAGGGCCTAAAGGCCAAAGAGAATTACGGTCTCGCCATCCTCGTATGCAACAGAGCAATAAGCCTAAGGAAGCTCTGGTTAATGGTACCAGTGGCTAAATAACCATTATGATCGACAACTGCTACTTACGTATAACACTACACCTGATGAGAGCTATTAACACCCAGCACATAACATGACGCATACCTACGCAAGGACTACACGATTATGGATCGCGACATGATTAGTCTACGCTCGTTGTTAAGACTGTTTGCTACCGATAAGAATATGACAATTGTTTAAGAAATCGTCATTCTCCTTAAACACATTTAAGGACACATATTAATATCCATGCATGGTTTAGTTTAATGATAGTGATTATGCTATCATGTTTGATATATGGATACATTCATTGGGAGATAGTAGAAGCATCTGGTAAAAAGGAATCCCCTGATTGTGAAACTGTGCCTCATTTTTATACCAAGCTCCCAACTTGTGTGACAGTAATTCGGATGTACTATAAGGTACTTCTTAATCACTTGAGAAATGATCTAATAATAGGCTGGATATTCGTGGCTCGTATGTCAATTATCAATTTGAATAATTTTCGCCTAGATATGTCGCTATATTTATGAAAAAATAACACAATACATACAAAGATGCAGGATATAATCCATTTTAATAGATTTTCTTCTTGTTCCTCTTCTTTATTGTTTCTTTCAACACCGCAATGATTGTTAGAAAATAATTAAAAAAAAAAAAAAAGTGTTAACATATTTTAATGTATGTTATGAGCAGAGGTACGTGTTTTGTGTTATTTTGTGTTCATATCTAAATGAAAAAAAAAAAAAAAAAGAAAAACCACAATAATTGAACATACCGGGTATAAAATATTTTGCGACAAAACTAGGACGAAACATGATGGTGGTGCAAGAAAAAGATGGATTCCATTGTTAGTTATAACAATGGTAGGTGGCAGCTGCATGAAATCTTGGTTAAAAGGTGTTCCCAATGATGTTCCTTCTATTTACTTAACAAGATTGAGTTTTTTTTTTTTTTGGTTTACGATTATTAGTAGAGTTATTTAACAACACTAGGTTTTTATGTTTCAATACTGAGTGTTGATTAATAATACCATGATGAATGCTAAAATGACTTATTTGATTGTGGAAAAACACAAAATGATTGTACGCAGGAAGTCGGTTTTTATTTCCGGGTTCACTTTTCATGTAATTTAGTCTTTTTTTTTTTTTTTTTTTTTTTTTATTACAGTCTAAGCATCTATATCAAATATTAGAATTTGATATGACGTTCGTTTCTGCATTGTTTCGCATGATTTAAAAAGAAAGTAAACGTCGTATACTTAGTAATACCAATGTATGATGTGCCAGAGAAGGAATGATACATGTTTTATGATATCTAGCTGAAGTGCAGACTTAGCGCATACCTTTATTACTATAATACTACTTAGTCGAAATGTGAATGTCTGAACAAATAAATTAGCTTTACTATACTAAGCTATAAAATAGATATGGCTAACTGTTTTAAATTGATTATCTGTCAATTTAAAACAGCTGCCTTTCTTCCGGATATGACAACAACTAATCGGACATGTCTTAAGGATTTTGCAAAAACGCATGGCGGTTGATGCAACACATTATTGACACCTAACAAAACAGCTGCCATTTTATCTGAATATTCTTATGGCAGCCAAAAAAAAAAAAAAAAAAAAAAGAAAAAAAAAAAAAAACTGAGACATCCCCCAACTTGCTTGTTTCAGATACATTTGTATTGATTGCAATTTGTGCATAATTTAAGAATAAAACATTTCTGTACATAGAGCGGTCATTAGTACGATGAACCACAATTTTTTCGAAACATTGATAATCGTTTTTTAATCTTAACAGTCGTTTTAAACTACAATCTTCATCCCTATCCTTAACTTCCATAACATATCCATTATTAAAAAATAATGAATATTACGCTTAATCTTTGTTATGAAGCTTTCAAAATATTTATAGTCTGAAAATGTTAACATCTTATTACTAGTTCTATTTATAATTACAAAAAATATTAAGAAATATTAAAAATGCATAAGAAAAATAATTGCTACATTAATTTAAAGCACTAAGTAACAATCGCTTAATTTATATAAGATTTGCAACTTTTAGTTTTACTTAATTACATGAAAGTTTTGGATAAAAACAAATAAAACTATACTAGAACTGATTTATATATTTTAAAAATTTGTATATATCTATTGTTGAGGAAATCGTCTAATTTCAAATTATCAGTTTTTATAGAAAAAGATAAAAATCAGGATATTATTTTTTATAATACCTCTTCAAGAAATATATGGTATTATTATCATATAATAATTTATCATGACTATGATTCGCTTCTGTAAAAGAAACAAGAATATATTTCTTCATCATACAAAAATTTAACATATAATACAAGATTTAAATTGCATTAGTTGAAAAAATTTTTGTGTGATCTCAAATCCACATATGGCTACTAATAAATAAAGTTATTGCAAATTACATAATAATATTATAATATTTACAAGTACAAACAAAATAAATTTTTATGTTATTATGAACTGATGTATTTAAATTCATGAATATACATATAATTTTAAACAAAATTAATTTTAAACTTAAACAACTTCATAAAATATATTTATAAGCTATATTAATTATTGAACACAATCTTTAATTGTTTAAAATGCTAGGAATAAGTCAATACAATGTAAGTCAAAATAATAACATAATACAAATAAGCATAAATTCCATTACTGATTCAGAAAGTCAAATTATATAGCAGCTACTGTTTATATATCAATTTTCTATCTTTATATCAGTAAACAACTGACATATACTTCTGACTGAAATATATAATCATATGTTAAAAGATATGAAATTAATGTTACTATTTATAATAACTTGAAAATTAATATTCAGATAAATTATCTCGTCGATATTATTAATTACTAAACAAATAACATCTAATAAAGAATTTTAAATAATTGTTAAATAACAGTTTCACAGTCTAGTATTGAGGTGTATAAAAACTGTGCTTCTTTTATAAGTATTTTGCGTGAAATAAGAAAATATTTATATTTATGCACACATAGTATTAATGTTAAAGAATGAAATATTTAATTATTTTCTAATTACTTTTTATTCATATAGAATTCGCAAAAAGTATATAGTAATAATTACAAAATATACAAATAATATTAATTTAATCTGATTCAACTTAAGATTTTTTATTTGAGCGGTGTTACATCAAATGTTTTCAGGCAGAGGCGCTGTATGTTCATTTCTATATTTCGTTCATTGTATCCCTCATCTAAATTATGTGTAAGGTAAGTCTTTAGTCAGAAGCCGTCAGCTGTTGTGTCAAGTGAACGTTCTTAACCAACAAAATAGGTGAAACTTACCAATAGTGTGTAATTCTAATTGTGAATCTATCATTAGTTACTAAACGTGGTGCGGATTTGAAAGTATTGTTTAACAGGAACCAGGTACGTTTATACGTTATTTAGAGTGACTTTAGTTGGTTTTTGCTCACAGACTTTTCACACCTTTATTAATGCTAGTCATCTATGTATAAGATTTCTCGATATACAATTCAAATGTGTTTTTTTGTATTCATTTTTTGTTTAGTTTAAAAAATAAGGTATTCTATTCTATTTGAAATGACTATAATGTTTTTGTTTGAGAAAAAATAGAGTTTAATTATTATACACATTATATATATTTTATACTATGTATGTACATATAAATATGTATTCACATACACACACACGCGCGCGCGCGCGCGCACGTATATATATATATTCGTGCATTTTGTGTGTGTGTGTGTGTGTGTGTGTGTGTGTGTGTGTGTGTGTGTGTACACACACACACACATTTATGCTATTACAAATGGCGATTATTTTGCATTTCTTACTAAATTTACATTTACATTAATTATAACTGTATTTATACTCGGGAAAAGGTTATCTTTTCATAAATTTACAAATTTGTTAAATAAATTGAGTTAAAATATAGTATAAAACTTGTATTAAGTAATTTTCTATATCTTATGTGTTAACATGTAATACAATCTGTGGAATATATATATATATATATATATATATAATCGATTTATAATACTATTGGAGAGATTTGTATGGTGTATTATATGTCGAATTATATATCGTTTCTTAAAATGCTATTTGAATTGGACATAATTCACATAATTTATACATTTGGATTCGGACGTTCTATAAAGAGTAATTATAATCGTATAACAGTATGGTATATGATTTATTAAGTTAAGGTTAAACTGTACAGGTCGTGTATTCGAATCTTACATGCTAAAATATTTCATGTTACATACATAAAAGATTTCGAAATGCTGATTATTTATGCTCTTCATGAACGTGGAGAAATCGTAATTGATGACAACCGCTTTGATAGACTGTATAATTCCATTTTTAGTGAAAGTAGTAAAGAAAATGTACATAAAAAATTGAACGTAAAATGAATTTATTGAGAACGTTACGTATTAATAAATTTATATGAATTATAAATGATTTATACTAATATACAAAAATTTTGTACATTTGACGGTGAATTTCATACAGTTACTATATCCAATATATACTTTGGCCGTTATTAATAAATAATTCATTATTTGAAAATTTTGTCCAAAATAATTTTTATGATAATTAATTCGAAAACATTAGAAACGTAAGAACCTTATGTGTATTTAAATACGATCGATATAATAACATGTAATACATACTACACGTGCTCTTATGACGTAAAATATAATCGCTTGTAAACGGTATGCTTGATACGTTTGTATTACGATATAAATTTTCTTTTTGTTTTTCAATATTAAGCATTGTATAATATGCGATAGAAGATATATACGATGGTGATATACATGAAGTCCTATTATATTTACTTTTTTTTTTCCATTATTTACTACAGGTTGAGTTACTTTAATCGTGTGACAAAGAATGAGACAGTAGTGACCTATAATACTATTTAAGATGTTTAAAGAAAATGATAACAGTTCTGGAAGCTGTAGCAGTACAGTCCCTAGACCACGAAGAATGTTAGCACGGTTTTCTTTACGTCGATTATTATATTCAAGTCCACTTATTGGTCGACGAATTGTGAGAACACCTAGTTCAAGTAATAGAAATACAAAAAGTATGAAATGATATTTGGTCTAAAATAAATATCGTAGATAAAATACAGAATAAATTATTCTTGAGAATGAATTATATTTTTAGCAAAAGATCCAATTGGTGGCAAGATCACAGATGTTGAAAAAGGAGAAGCCAGAGTAAGTAATGGTTCAAGCCATTTTCAATTTCAAAACATAGATCTACAACGTGCTTCCAGTAAAGGCTCAGTACTTTCTTCTGCCGGAAAGGTATTTATAGAATATGTACTTGTAATGAAATTTTTAGAATTGAATTTCTATTAGATCTCGATTGTATTAATTGTTTCATAATTTTAAACGATATGCAGGTTGTAAAATAAATATTATTTCAGAGTAGTGAAAGTGGCTTAATGGAATGTCCTTTATGTTTGGCTGAATTGCCAGTGGAGTTCTTTCCTGTTGTTCAGTCTTGTCATCATCGCAGTTGTTATGATTGCTATCAACAATATCTTAAAGTTGAAATTTCTGAATCTAGAGTTAACATAGCATGTCCTGAATGTTCAGAACCAATTCACCCAAATGGTAAATGCATTTTTCTGATAAAAATGATGTAAACTTCTTACTATTATCTATTACTTATTTATTACTATTATTTACTGAATTTATTTTTTATAGATATTCGAATGATCCTAAATGATCAAACGCAATTGGAAAAATATGAAGATTTTATGGTACGACGAGTTCTTGCTGTAGAACCTGATGCGAGATGGTGTCCTGCACCAGATTGCAGTTTTGCAGTTATTGCTAGTGGTTGTGCTTCGTGCCCAAAATTACGTTGTGAACGACCAGGATGTGACTCTTATTTTTGTTACCATTGTAAAGCACGTTGGCATCCTAATCAAACATGTGATGCTGCCAGAGCTCAACGTACTCAATACTATGAACGAAGTTCATCTCTCAGTTTCAGTCAAAGTGATTCACAACATAGTATGTGTTTCTTATATATTAAAAAGTTTTTAAAATTAGTGAATCCTGAAATTCTAAGATAACACGTGTTTCTGCATAAACTGTATCCAGAAGATGATGTCAAACCTTGTCCACGGTGTCAAGTCCTTATTGTTAAAATGGATGATGGTAGTTGCAATCACATGGTTTGTGCTGTTTGCGGTGCCGAATTTTGTTGGTTATGCATGAAGGAAATCAGTGATCTTCATTATTTAAGGTAAAGTTTATCTGAATTATTTATCTTCATATTTATTTTAATGAAATATTATTTTTATAATTCTTAATTTTTCCAATTTTTCATTTAATTACAGTCCTTCTGGTTGTACCTTTTGGGGTAAAAAGCCATGGTCTAGAAAAAAGAAAATACTTTGGCAACTTGGAACTTTAGTGGGAGCTCCAGTTGGAATTGGTCTTGCCGCTGGAATAGCTGTACCTGCTATGATTATAGGTTCGTACATTATATTTTTCACATTTTAATGTTAAACTGAATGTGATATATTTATAAATATATCTTTCGGGCAAAATTTTATGTAACTATATTTGTACGTGTATGTTTTGTTACAGGTATTCCAGTATGGGTGGGAAAGGAGCTATATACAAGATACGAGAAAGATAACAAACATAAGAGGAATGCTTTTATTGTTGGAGGAGTAACTGCATCTGTAAGTTAAAATCTTATTTTTCATGTTTGTACATAATTGATTTTCTTCGAAAGTATATATGTGTGTGCGTGTGTGCGTGCGCGCACGCACACACGCACACACAAAGTATCATCAGATGATAGATAAAGTATCGAGTGTCTTACAAAGTAGTATCAATGTAGATTTACAGATATTTTTTGTTAA
The DNA here is from genome assembly GCA_905333015.3 of Bombus campestris. Lineage (NCBI taxonomy): Eukaryota > Metazoa > Arthropoda > Insecta > Hymenoptera > Apidae > Bombus > Bombus campestris. The sequence continues at coordinate 12,184,599 of HG995135.1, forward strand.
TTATCAAAGTGAAATATTAAAAAATTATTAACTAGTCGTAATAAAACTACTTATTTACACATATATGGATATTGCTTAGGAATTACTTTTATGTTTGAAAATCATTGTACAAATTCATGACAACATCAAAGTATATTTTATTTATATAGTTTGTACAAAGAAATGGAATAATATAATTATTGCGTATGTGAATTAGCAGTAACAGAATGTCGGTCGTATGGCCGTAATTGTAATTGCGGGAAGAAATTTTGATAAAAGGACAAATTCAAATCAAACGATTGTTATATTTAACTGGCTCGTGGAGGAAAATGTTACTCCTGACTTAAGTTATTTGTTATGGCACGTATTAGCAATTCTTTTACATTTCGAGTCACTTTTAATTTCAAAACTTCATACAATGTTTATTGATATTCTGTTTGTTGAACGCCCTTACTAAATTATAGGTGTACATATCGTAAGAACAATTCAATATTTTTAAACATAAGAGTCTAACATCAATTCTATTTCCACCACGTTAACGAACTTTGACGTGATTTCGATTCCGCAATTACATAATTATCGACACAAGCCCTGTTGCTTGAGATGTATTACGTTATTCGCAATCGTAACGTCAATGGCAGACGAATCGAGCTGTTGAACAATCAGTTCTATAACTTTTGCTTTCTCGATTTACATTTCGTGTAGAAGTATTAATTCGCTGCAACACTATCATAGGCAGTAATAATGCTGACTAAGGGTCGTTTTCTCTATTAGTAATCGCAGTCTCATCTGTAAGTACACCTTCACTATGAAGGTCTTTTAAAACGTCAATCAAGCGTTGTTCTGTATCTGCATCGCCTAAAGCAACATCTACAGATCCAATACAGAGTAAGAGAGCGAGGAGTTGCGATCGCCTATAGTCCTTATTTAAGTCTTCTCTCGTGTAGCCCAAATCTTTCGGAATGTCGACGCCGAGACGAGAACACGTCCCAATTAGTGCCTCCCAATAAATATCAAGGAAGGTTTCTGTATGTTTGCGACGTAATTCGGTTGGCAATGAACTTACTATCAACAGAGCAATGTCATTAGTCGGTCTACTATAGGTAACCATTTGCCAGTCGAGGATGCAGCATTCAAGGCCAGATGGTCCTTCCTTGAAAAGTAGATTATTACACCAGAAATCTGTGTGTGTGATCAAGGCTAACGGACCTTCTGGCGCAAGGAGTGCAGATATTATATGCTTAGTTCTAGGTCGTAGTACAAGTAGAGCCTCAAGTATCGCCTCTAATCCTGGCGTACTTTTCAAAAATTTGGCAAGTTGTGGTAAACCACGCTCAACCAGTTGTTGATACGAGTCCGTTGCCTTTGCTGTTTGGAAGAGGAATGGATAACGTTCGGACAGAGGCTCTCCCTCGACAACTTTCATTGCCAGAGAATGCGCGTGTATGCGTGCTATAGCATCTAATGCGACTTTAGTTTGATCGTATGTCATTCCTTCGCGAAATTTGATATTTCGAAAATCAGAATCGCGAAGATCGTGCAGTACGAGAATAGAATCTGGCGTTGTAGGGTTGTCGTCTGACTCATCAGCTGGTGTGTAATGTGCATGATAGCAGACTGGAACTGACAGAAGGATTTCCTCGTCCGATTTATTTTCCTGGGATGCTAGTTGCTTCTTTTGAAATTCTTTTAGGTCAGGCATGACCTGATATAAATAGAATCCAAGTTATTATTTATTGGATAGAATAATTTAAGATTGACGTAGCAACAGCACGGTAGCATTATATTAATTGATTGCTTACCTGCGTGTAAAATTTAATTTCCCGAAGATCGAATTGGCCTTCGATAACAAAGAAACGACTGAACGCATCCTTTGGAAGCTCTTTCACGATAAGTGACAGGTCTTGCGTGGTATTTGTGTCGTTCAACACGTACTTGATTTTAACACGAATTATAGCACTGAGCGCGCTTTCATTACTCATACAGCCCGGACTTACGTTACATTCGGTTATTGTGACCTGTGTACATGACGTGTTAATTTGCAAGCAATTCAAGAATACTTGGTACGCTACATCTTCAAATGTGTTGCATTTTCATTGCTAACAAAGCATTTATAGGCTGCTTAAATGACGCCGTATAAAAATCGCTACAGGCAACTGTTAACTGTAAATCAAATCATAGTTTCTACCGAACTAACCGGTTCTTTGTGAAATTCCCTTAGGATACCACCAAGCCACTCCTTGTCAATCTCTGGTTCTGAGATAATCTGCTTCTGCTCCTCTCCGCAAGATGATTCTTCCGTATCTTCCCAATCCCAGTCGGTGTCTTCCCAGTCCCAATTCGCCATGATTTCGTTTCTTCTGATTTTATCTCTTTCTCTCAATCTCCCTTTCCTTTTATTTATTCAATCAACACTAATGACAGTCAATTGACGATATCAGTGTTAGCGGGATCGATGAAAGGAAAACGGGAAAGAAAAAACAGACGAGGGATGTATGTGTGTCGTGGTTGTAACGTTTCGCGTGTCTACTGTCCCCAATCAATGCCAATAAACTACATGTACACTCTCGTGAACGGTAACACATGCGGGACGGTGCCTATTTGACTGTTCACATCGGAGCGCACGAATCTGTCATGTATGTGGAGGCTTCGTGAAATCACCAGTAATGAATGGATTCGTCGCGTGTCCCTTCTACTTCCTGTTACGCCGTTCGGTCCTTGAATGTTTGGGCCGGCGTAGTTCGGTGCCCGTTCATCGAGGCTCGTAGTGTCCACGGCGCGACACACCCTTGGCGCAGAGCACCGACCGACTTCCCGATCCCAACACTCGATTTGTCAGACCGTTTTGCGATCGTGGTGTAGTATGGTTCTTAAAGTACCGACTGACACGATGCACGTTCCATCGTCAGCCACCTAGGTGGATGCAGGCCGCAGGGTGGGACAGAGAGGATCTCCCATGCGCGCACTTCTACCGTCGCGGCGATCAATATCCTTCCTTCCGCACCTCCCACACTTTCTGCTCGCCATGCATTTTCTCTGTCTCCTGTTCCGCTATCTCGCGTTCTCTTCTATGCTCGATGGAAATCTAGAAAACAGATCACCGTGTGCCAGTAATCTTTTGCCTCATCATGGCACCTTACCTTATACGATTGATATATTTATATTATTACCATGTTTTACTTTCAATGGTATTTCATACTATTTTTTGTATATATTACAGAACATAGATTATGTTGATCGGAAATTGCTTTTCCTTTTCTCTCTCTCTCTCTCTCTCTCTCTCTCTCTCTTTTTTTTGTTTTTTGTTTTTGAAGGTGATATTGTGTATTAATCACTCGAGAATATGCAAAGCACGATGCAGAACATATTAAAATAATAAATGCCTTTGAGTAGACAATACTATATTTCCTTTTGTTTTTCTTTTATTATAATTGTTTACAGTTGTATTAAATAAAAATGCAGTATATTATACGTATGTTATACTAAAAAAGTGGTACGTATTAATGGTTTACGTTCTTTCCTATTTTTGCGAGCATACATTGAAAGGGACTTACGAAGTACATATAAAACATTCCCTTAATTACTGTGTTAATTATGCAGCGTACATACAGAAATTTCCGGTAGCTTAAAACCGCACAATACTAGATCAACCGTAGTTCGAAGTTCTCGATGCAGTTGCAGCTTTTACATTTTTGTTAGCCGATACCTAATGGCAATTTTATCGCGTAACTTTACGTACTTAAACGTATCTTTTCGTTTTCTTAATATTATTACTTATCTATTCATAATTAATTCTGATCTAATAATTGTACGTTTTTTTTTTTTTTATTTATTAAGCCCCCCTCTCCCGCCCCAAAATTCAAGAGTAAAGAGTTGTATTGCTTCATATTTCTTTTTTTTTTTTTTTTTGGCATAAAATTCATATACTATAGATTTACTATTTCTATAGATATATACGATTTTAAGTTTAAGATTTGTAGAAACTTTATAAAATTTGAATCTCTGTACGTCTCAATAAAAATTCGAATAAGAGCCACTACACATAATTTATCTATCATCGTTACAGGTTTTAATATCACCCATATTGGCAGGATTGGCCGTAGGTATTGGTGTACCCATTTTATTATTTTACGTTTATGGTGTAGTCCCCGTTTCCCTTTGTCGAAGCGGAGGTTGTGGTGTTTCTACGAATGGTACAGGGGTGCGATTTGATTTCGATGACGAAAACGAGCTTATGGGTTCTTTGAGTGTCCGCAACGGCGGAGGTAAATGCCTAAATAATTCAAATTTTAACATCAAATGTAGAGTAATTTAGAAAATTAGATAATTCAAAATATAATCCTTATTGTAGATGCAGCATCGATAGATGTTGCGAGTCATCGCGGCGGTAATCCTTCGATAGGAGAAGCTTCCCTTTCATTAGGTAGTGGAAGTCATTTAGAAAAATTAGGTCGTGAAAACGATCGCGAAAGTGCCAGTAACGTAGCTGTTGCTGGTACCAGTATTGCAGGAAGTATAGCTTCTAGTGTTTTACCAGGAGGTCAGAGGTAAGAGACAACTCTTTGTGTTCATATAATTTTCAATTATTAGTTACACATTAGTAGTTACTGTTATATTTAAAAAATAGATTGGAGGTTCAAGCGGATGTGACGTCTACCCAACGATTCAGTTTGTGTAGCGAAACAGCATCTGCCGCAACCAGTTTATCAGAAAAATCTGTGAACGCATCTATTGCTTTGGATGACGGCGCAGCTTCTACGAGAGCTCTAGCAGGCTCTGTTCTAAATTTTAAAGTATCTTGCTCTTCTTTAAAAGTATTATTGCAAACGACCAGTACTTCAGTTATGAATTTTAATTATATCGATTGTTCAGATGGATGGAAGCTCAATCAGCGGTGGTAGAAGCACGGAAGGAGAACAAGGGACAAGCTCTGTTGCAGGAGGTCATATGGATTCAGCAGGTCAAGCTACATCTTTGAGTTCCCTCGAAGAAGTAGCGCCTGGTTTAGCGAAACGTGCCCGGCGCAAGCCGACGTTAGATCGCCAGTGCAGTGATTCCAGTAATTGGACCGTTTGTGGAGAAGACGAAGGTTCTGAACGTGTCAGATTCGATGATCATGTTAGTTTCATTGAAGCAGATCAAGAAGGAATTGTTAATACGTGTGGAGTGAATAGTCGAACTTCCGGAAGACGTACTAAACGTACTAAAGAAACAGAACAAGACGCAAATACTCAAAAGAGTACAAAGTATGACAAAATTTAGATTTTTCAAAATTTAACTCTCTGCTTTTCGATGTTCTTGATTATTTACAATCTTTTCGTTTTAATATTATAAGGCACTGGGTTAATTAGAAGATTTTGAGAATTACAATACTTTTACATGTATAATATCCATTTAATTTTTCAGGAATTCTAACAATGAATCAAAGGCTGATTCGGCAGATGACAATGTGTCATGGGAACGGGTTAACGTTGCCACTTTGAGAAATGTCTTCTTCCATAATTCTACAACATCTACAGATCGCGAGAAGCGATTGTCGGTGATAGAAGAACCGTCTCCTGTAGTGGTACAGAATAACGGTGCTCGTTTCTTCACGCCTTCTGACAAAGGCTGTAGCATAAATAATATGAAAGAAGATTTACACTCTTAAAGGAACAAAGACTGAGCATTTATGTAATAATGTACATGCGTCCTTTAAATACAAGATATATAGATGCGTATTCACATACAGTGGCAAGCAAAAATGTAAACACGCTAGTCTTATAAGGAAACGATACAAGTTCTCAACTGATTGATAAGGGTTAGGCGATTACAATTGCAAATTGAATCAGCTAACTAAAAATACAAAACTTTATTTTTTCATTTATACTAAATAATTGAAATTAATTTCTATTTTAATTTTAATTCAAAGCTTATTACTTATACTAGAAATTTTAATATCAATTATTTAACTACATGTTTCCTCAATTCTTTTAATTTTATATTTTTGCGAATGCAATATTTTTTTTAATTGCAATATTATTTTGTTGCAATATTTATAATTTTGCAGTTGGATAATGTTTTTAGAATTAGAATTTTTAATTAATTTTTCGTTGTTTCTTATTAATAATTTTAATTTGTGTGGCATATTTATTAAATTATGCTACTTCTCATGAATACCTGAGAGTCTGTTTTAATATCCTGTTAGGTTTTTTTAAATAACTAATCAAAAATTTTCAATGGAATTTATATTTTTCATGCTATAAAAAATTTGACTTAAACGTAAATAATTTGTTAATAATTTGTCGTATGTTTTGGGTCGCTATAGTGTTGAGCTACTACTTTTTTTTTTTTTGTGAATCAGGACTTTCCGTCTTATTTAAATTGACTTGTTTTTCATTTATTTTTTTAAACTTAGTGTGACTTTTTATTTTTGCATTCCTTTATCAATCATTGCTATTCTATTCACTTTTGACAGAGTACCCAAAATAGTAAATACAAATTGGACCAACTTTATATCTTTTTGAATATAGTATGTTGTTAATATAAATAAAAATATGATATCAAATTTTTTGTACTAGATTTAATTTGTAATTATAATTATCTAATTTTTGTGAATTGATTAAAAAATGTATATCATTTCTCTATAAGAATAGTGTAACATTTACACTTTCATTTGTTACCGTATGTGTGTATATATGTATTTAAGTGTACACCATATGCGTGCAGTAATGCCGAATTTACTAGATTTATGCATACCATGTATAAATGTATTATGAATGCAATAGAGGGAACAAATTAAGAGCAACTTTGCATGGCGATGCGTATTGAAGTAAGTAGTATGTGCATTCATGTTTCAGAAATGCGTGCGTATAAATATGTGTAATGTGTGTATAGCTATATATATACAATCAGGCCTCAATTTATAAAACAAAAGTTGATAATTAATTTAACATGGATAATTTTCATATTGTGCCAATGTTTTTTCGAGAATGTTGTTATATGCGGGAAAAATTACATTCCCGTACACAAAACAGCGCTCACATATATAACGTATCAAATTCGTTAAAATTTTTCTATGGTGGAATTCCTCAAAAGAAATAAAATTTTCACGTGATATAAGATAGGATAACTGTATAAAACATTATGGAAAAATTATTATTGTGCCTTTTAGTTGCATTTTATGTCAAGCAACAATTATTATTTTCCATGCATAAAATACTTCTTCATTTGCCAGTCATATTTTCGGATGTATAATTATCATGAGAACCTTTGTACACGAATATTTTCTAAATGTCCTTCGATGTATGAAAATACAAATAATGTAATGTATCCAATTAAAGGCAATGAATATGCCTTGACAGTGAATGTTACACAGTTTTAGGGGGAAAAATGAATATTAATATAAAAAGAGGTATGGTAGTTTATTATCTTCAATTTATATTTATTTATTATTAATCTCGGTGAATTATATGTGTTAATATCAGGTGCTTTATTAGGCATGTCAAAAGCTTTGATTTGGTTTCTTGCCGATATAGATACTTACATTTATGTAATGTTTAAACATAAATCACTAACTAACGAACATCGTAGTCATTTTTCAACGGTTTTGCCTTTCGTATATTTTTTATTCTAAGTTCTGCAGAACTTAAATATGTGTATATAATTGTGTAAAATTATTGTCCCAGTATATACGTTTTTTGTGTGTAACTAATAACTTCGCTAATATTTGGATAAGCTAATGTCATACGTCCGGACGAGAATTGTATGAAAGACATTATATATGCAAAAAAGATAGATACATGGACCTAAAAAACCGAATTGTGAAATATGACATAAGCTGCCATATAATCTTCATATATATTAATAATAATAAATGTTTTAGTTAAATAAGGCATATTCCTGCGAGTATGTTCTAGAGTACTGGTATGTGGTACGAAATATATACATATATAAAAAGGCAAGTTTAATCTAGGAACATTTTTAAAAGTATGCATTTTTACCAATACTTTTACGTATTTTAAATAATAATTTAAATATATAAATTAAAAAGTACATTTCGTTGATAAGCGGTGCAATTTTAATACATTAATATGTTAATACAAATAATTTAAAGGAATCTACAAAAGTAACTTATGCTTTTACAAGTATTAATTTCTTCAAATTCTGTTAGTTATTGTATATTTTGTATGAAGATCACAGTTCTGTGTATTACAAAAATATATTGTTTAAATAGTTGTTTCTGTTATGATAAATGTAAATTCGTAAATATAACAAAATGTAATGTAAGTTGTATATTCATTTAAATTATAAGAATATTTTTATGTCATGTGATATTTTTGTTTAGTTTTTTGCACTTCCATTAATGTATATTAATAATACTAGTTGTTAATAACAAATAATTGTGTGTAATATTAAATTAAATTTATATAATATCGCTAAACATTTTTATATTCGAGTACATTATACTTATTAATATAATATAAAAAATTCTATATCGATCTACTTAAGAATAAAGGAGATTTTTTAAATAATTCATCAACTTTTAGTTTAAACAGTTCACTTTGGATAGGTTCATTTAATTGGCATAGAGGATTTTTCACAACATATTCTAAATAGACCTGCAAAAAAAATTAATTATATTATTGGAGATTTTTACTCTGCGAAAATACTCTACAACAATATAATACTAGAATATGCAACATTGGGTTACTCACCTCCCTATATAGTTGTTGTAATAATTCTCTAGCATTTTGTGTAACATTATCAGTGTTCAACACAAGTTTTAATCCAGACGGAGTTTCCAAATAATGCAATGTGTATTTACTAGTTTTATAATATAAAAATCCTTCTTTTGGATCCAATGGCGATATTTTACTTACAAATGATTTTATAGAAAATAACATCCCATACATTAATTTTGCTTCCTAAATTTTGTGCAATTTCATAATATATATTTCTTAGAAAAAAAGATTATATGTTATACACAAATGAAAACAAAAAACCTTCTTTTAAATGACTTAATTTAAAAGAAGGATGAAACAAGTAATTGTTAGTGATTTTTATAAAATAGGTTACAGGATATTTGAACTTGGGGAGGCTAGAAACGGAATATGTTTTATAACTTTAAAATAACAATTCTGTTATAGTTATTCATACATACCTCTCCCTTTGTGATTCCAGATTTATTCAACCTATTCCATTCTGCATAATACAGTAATGTTCCATTTTTGGAAAATATATATAAATTATGAATTGTCATAATTTTGCTGACAGTTGTGTATTTTGTTTTGCTATTAAAATGACAATATTCAATCAATTAGTTATCGACGATAGCATAGCGAGGTATCCATTGATTAAAGACAGGATAGACATGACATTAAATGCAGCTTTGCGTTTCAGGTTATGAAACCCTGACCTGCGAAAAAGTCAGAATGTTTCTTACGCCCTCTACAATCTCCTACGGCGAATATAGGAAACATATCAAAGGAAATTCGACAATAATTGTATTACCGATGAGGTATAAAATAAACGTGACATTTGTGATGTCGGCGTACCGATGACTTACTGTTTAACCGATGTAATTATTAACACGTTCGTCGCCACGTCGCACATACCGGTGCGACGGGTATACTTCCGTGGGGGCTCCGTCATCAACGTATGGTGATGCTACACTTGTTCGAGTTAATTAAATATACAAAATTATATATACTAGGTTATACAACATAAAAATATTAAAAACACATTGTATCATACTTTTTATTAATTTATTAATAAATTATTAATTTAAGATTAATAATTAATTAATATTAATTTTATTAATTTAAAATATTACATTATGCTATATCTCATGGTATTGTTAAAATATTCCAAGCACATTTGGGGTGATTTTGGGCACTTCGAACAATATGTTGTAGTTCTTTTCATGTTTTTTTCTCGCTTCTTCACGTGAGACAGTTCGCCTCTTCTTCTTGTAACATAGGGTGCACATCCTTCTTATAGGCTTGCCCTCCTGATTCTTACGTATCACCAAATGGTGGGCCACCTTCGTCGTTTTCTTCGGATGGTTGTGGGCCACAATATTTTCCGAGGACCATTCGGAAACGAGAATTTCCCGAAATTTTCTTATCGGTATTTTTTTGTTTGTGGCTGTTCGGTATACAATATGGGCATTTACTATAGTTGTTCCTAAGAGTAAATGTAGTACTAATTTCCGATACCACTTGATGCATTTCCGTATCGTAGTGGAATATGAGACCATCTGGTCACTTCTGTCGATACCAGTTTTTCCATTATTATATACAATTATTGCCAAAGGTTTGTGTTTCGAAGGACATCCGTGATAAGTAGAATTCGAACTTGAAATCATAATGGGTGCACGTGTTGTTGATAATATTCTAACATTTCGAACATCTCTCCATTTGAGGATCACAATACCGTTCCTATATTCTCGTGCCATCATTTCACATTTCTTCAACGGGTATGACATTACGGAATTGGGCATATACTTTTTGTTGTGCCGTAGAGTTCCAACGACATGAGACCTAAAATTTAAAAATTTCACTGCCAACTGATACCTCTTATAAAAGTTGTCGAAGAACAAAGATCGTCCTTCATTTATCAATTTACCTGCAAGTTCAGTGGAGACGTTTTCAGATATATATATATATATATATATATATATATATATATATATATATATACTATAATACTATATAAAGTATAAATATAACGTGATACTTTATAACGATAAACATTACAACGTAATATTATATAACGTTTTACGTTATAACGTAATACTTTATAAGGATAACCTAACCCCTAACGAGGTGGGTATGGGTTCTCAGGGCGTAGTACCACGCCCTGGGAAACCCCAATGGATCTGATATTCCCCTATAGTCGGGTGGCGGCTGGTGGGTCCTTCGGGACTCGCCAGTTCGCTGATCCGGTGCGGGGAATTTCGGAGAAGTTGGTGGGCCCATACCTGCCAAGACCACTCACCTCACCTTCCCGTGGGGCTCCACGTCACCCTGCATCGGCATTGACTGGTGCAGGGTGCGAAAGAGTGAGTGGCGCCAGGGTGGAACACCGTTATCGACTACGGCGAAAATATAAAAAATATATCATGATGGACAATACACCGAGGAGGAAAAACGTTTACGGTGCAGGGGAGGGATACCCCAGTACCGGCGCAGGTGTGGGTAATAAAGTGGGCCTCACTGCGTCGTCATCTAACGACCACGGCCGCTCGGGGGTGGATAGCCAGGCCCCCGTTTGTGTCTCTGTGACTGGCGAAAGAACCGAGGATAGAAGGATGGAGGTGCCCGAAGAGGACAACGGGCCTCCACATACCAAGATGAGGAGCTCCATTAGGAGGGCTTCAGGAGGGCCGGGGAGCGTTTTTCTCGTTCCGGCCCCAGTAGGCGACGCCACACCGCCAGTGGCATCAGGAGGATTGCGGACACCAGCGAGGTCCGACGACGAAGAGTCGGTCGCCTCGTTCGCGTCACGCTCGTCACCTCACTCTTGTGGCAGACTGCCTTACAGGCACAAAACTACAATAATTAAGATTTTATTAATTTTATAGCTTCCGCCTAAAGGCTCACTACAAGCACGACTACTCATCTTTAATTCAAGGCCTTTATGCCAACGAGCATCACGAGCAATCAAGCATTGAACGTCCAACTATAATTACTGTTATAGAAAATATAAGGAATATGCAAAGAATATGCAACAGAACCACATGGCTCCCCACATTTCAAGAAAGCATCCTGCTACAACATATACAGGGATGCAGGCGGTATGGAAGAAAAAAAGCCATTTTATGTTGCAACTATAACGAGAAAATAGCTAGTTTAACGTGCGAGGAAACAGTGATGTAGGTGTTATTCAAGAAAAAAGAGCATTTTATTTTGTAATTAGAACGAATAAAGGAACGAATATCGATAATATAATATAATGCTTAATATGAATTTTATCTGTCCGATTATTTAATACCTTAACTTATCTCACAGTAACGTCATCGACAGCCGTTAGGCTTTTCTCCCTTTTTGTACAAACTAATTGATAGCCGAAAACTGGTATCAAAAATGTGTTAATTTAGTCTTAGTTTGTGGAGACTATTAAAATGATAAAAATTGATATCGTATTAAATCGTTGAAGGCGCCAATTTACGATAAAAAGTTAAAAAATTGTTCAATATGAGTTTGTTATAATGGAAAAACCGTCTTTTGCAATGTCAAAAGTTCGTTACCGTTTGATTGACATTCACCTTGACACCTTGTCAAGTTATATAAGGAACACGCAAGTCGCGCGCGAGCTTTTTCGTGCCTGAGCTCCCGGAGAGTGAACATCGAAGAGGAACTTAAACATAAGGTAAATAAAAAAAAAAAAATATCTACAATAACATTGAACTAGTAATTTCTAACGTCTAAACCATTAATTTATAACGTCTAAACCATTAATTTATAACATTTAAGCTATTAATTTACAAAATTTAAGCTATTCATTTACAACATTTAAACTGTCAATTTATAACATTTAAGCTATTAATTTACAACATTTAAACTATTAATTCACAACATTTAAGCTATTAATTTACAACATTTAAACTGTTATATTATACATTTAAGCCATTAATTTATAACATATCAACTATTAATTCACAACATTTAAGCTATTCATTTACAACATTTAAACTGTCAATTTATAGCATTTAAACTGTTATTTTATACATTTAAGCCATTAATTTATAACATTTGAACTATTAATTCACAACATTTAAGCTATTAATTTACAACATTTAAGCTATTCATTTACAACATTTAAACTGTCAATTTATAACATTTCAACTATTAATTCACAACATTTAAGCTACTAATTTACTACATTTAAGTTATTAATTTATAGCATTTAAACTGTTATTTTATACACTTAAGCCATTAATTTATAACATTTAAGCTATTAATTCACAACATTTAAGCTATTAATTTATAGCATTTAAACTGTTATTTTATACATTTAAGCCATTGATTTATAACATTTAAACTATTAATTCACAACATTTAAGCTATTAATTTATAACATTTAAACTATTAATTTATAACATTTAAACTACTAATTCACAACATTTAAGCTATTAATTTATAGCATTTAAACTGTTATTTTATACATTTAAGCCATTAATTTATAACATTTGAACTATTAATTCACAACATTTAAGCTATTAAATTATAGCATTTAAACTGTTATTTTATACATTTAAGCCATTAATTTATAACAATTAAGCTATTAATTTACAACATTTAAACTATTAATTCACAACATTTAAGCTATTAATTTATAACATTTAAGCTATCAATTTACAACATTTAAGCTATTAAATTATAGCATTTAAACTGTTATTTTATACATTTAAGCCATTAATTTCTAACATTTATGCCATTAATCTAAAACAATTACTCCATTAATTCTTAACAATTATACCAATAATTTATAACCATGTCCTTTCATTAATTCAAAGTAATTATGCGTTTTAGCCTTAATTAATCATAAGATAGATAATGTTTGTACTGATCGATGTAATCGTTGTGTGTGAGATACATGTTGCGTTGTGTGGGAGATAGATATTGCGTCGTGTAAGCTTTGTTTTACGTTTGTAAAGATTCGTGTAACTGCTGCGTAGGAGATGGGCGTTTCGCGGTTAGGCTACGAAATAACTATCTCTTTACGCAGGCCCATGATCAAGTAGAGTCAGAACTCGACATTCTTGCCAATAGGTCGAATGTCGAGACCGATGCATATAATGTTAAATAACTCATGGGCGGGTCTCGTGCGTAGTCACCTCCTCGTGGTGAGACCTGGTAATTGGCATCGTTTTCCAAAAATTAATCAGTTGATTAATCTTTGGAAAACGATACCAAGCAAAGAACTACGCACCAGTCCAGTTTGGGTCACCAAAAGCCGCGAATAGAATTTTGGATGATCTAGACTGGACTGCAACGTGGGACATCGTGGGACACCGTTGGACACCGTTGGACACCGTTGGACACCGTTGGACACCGTGGGACACCGTTGGACACCGTTGGACACCGTGGGACACCGTGGGATATGTCTTCACTCTGTCAACCATTCTGAGCCCATTCTGTACAATGATACTTATCTGACTTGGAACGAAATATAAAATCTATTCTTCTTTTCCATTGAATCTTGTGGTTATTTCGTGCACGGGAGTGCGTCGCGTGAGTCCATTGATTCATTTGAAAGATCGCGAACGAATAAGTTCGCGTCGCGATTTTCTTCCATCGCCTGTTAGTTCGGGCTTCTTCTTGTTTTCTCATTTTCAAGGGAAGATAACTTTTCGATATGTTCAAAAGTTTAGAGTCGCGAAAATAGAATGTTAACAGTTTAGTACAACGACTCGTATGTTCATTTTGCATGACACGAAATTGCATATGCAGTGTCAATAGCTTCGCTTTCTTTTTCTTTCTCTCGTTACTAACCCTAATCTATTGGTGGCGTGCTTTCGGGGTGGCGTCGTTTCTTAATTAGGTTTTTGCTGTTATGTAAATCTCGTTATTAATATGATTTAATTAATACACGTTTATTTAACGATTCATTGAAAGTTAAGATAATGAAATTAAGTGGTTTTCTGAAACTTTCTGTTTTAATTTCTATTCAGTCGTCTATTTACTAAATGATACTGTTACTATATTAACTTTTAATATTAGCTTCTTTCGTAAGTTTTTATAATAAAATTTGAGTTTTACTGTGATTTCATTTAATTATTTTATACATTTGTTTTAAATTCTAGTTATTTGTTGTGCAAGTTATTTATGGATAGTAGGGATAATATGAAATTAACAGGAAAATTAACATATGTATGCAAAGACTATTAACGATCAATCCGATAAATTTTTATGGTCAATATAATGATCAATCCGATGAATTTATTTTAATTAATACAGCTTTGTACAATATGAATAATTCTGTTGTCTTTTTATTCGAGCATGGGTAACGTTTGATATGCATTTTATATTTATTTTAAAATATATTTGACACATATTTCATAATAGATAATTTTTTACTTATTTGAAATACTAGGATGAGCGTAAGGCCGATTAAATAATTTATTGTTCTATTTCCGATCTATGAAATTATTCTCTTATTTCAAACGAACTTTTAGCGAATTATCTTATTGTTTCAAATTGAGTTATACCGTCATAAACTTGCAACTTGGTAACAATTAGATTGAAATACCTCGAAACAAGGTTTCGCGCGCGTTTGTGCAGTACTCTTTAAGTATATTTAGTGGCGAACTTTTGAATTCTTGCAAATATTTTCCAATATTTATAACACGCGACTGTAGTGTATTAGTGGAATGTATATTTCGTATTCTAATAACGAAAATTCACAGTACATATTCTAATCGCGAACAGTATAATTCTTGAAAACGATTACATCGTGTTCACGGTATTCGTAAGCATTTGTTCGCTATCGAGAAATATCTCACAATTTTCAACTTATATTTCTCATGTTTGTTCCAATTTCTTAATAATAATTTATAAGTCTATAAAAAATAGCAGTATTTTCTAAATAAACGTTCGATAGGAAAAAGAAGAAAATTGTCGAAACGACGTTTCGCTTCTTTTTCCACTCCCTCCCACACCCGCCCTTCAACAGCTTTATTTTCAGGGAATATTTGTGACCGCGCGCAATGCGGTTGTAGAGTCAGTGTTTGCTACGCAATAATTTCTTTTCAATATTTTAAAATCACGATAGTTTTCATTAAATTCGATCGAATAATCACACGCGAAAGTAATAAAGTTTTATGAATTAAATTTATACGCGATATTAGAGTTCTTGTTCGCCGATTATAATTTAAACGGTCGCGATAACGTAGTCTTTTATTTTTCTTTTTTTATATTTATTTTTATGAATATTCGTTTTCGGTATTAGAGTCAGTGCCTCCCTCAAGAGGATAAAGCCTCTCCAGGAGCTCAAGAATGTAAGTAATTTTATATATTGTATTTCAATTTGTTCTATTAATTATATTTTGTTTGAAATGTTGTTAATTCTAAAATAAAAACGATGGATATTTTAGAAAGCTGTAAATGTCCTTTTTAATTGAAACGAAGTCTTAGAGTCTTAACATTAAAGTACAATAAAACTGTCTGATACGTATAAAAAATGACTGAATGTTTTATTCTCAAACTCTTATATCAGATTTCCAATTTACATACTTATCAGAGTTTAGTCTTTATTATTCCTAAATTTTCAAGTTTGTTATTACGTATTAACGATATTAATGATATCTTATGTTTTGTTATAGACATATCACAGCTTCAACTTCTTTGTCTTGTTTGGGAATGCCCCGATGGTGGCTCAAAAGCCAAGAATGTAAGTATTTTTACATATCATGCTTCAATTATGTCTGTTCTGTACATTTTTTTTTTCATCACTATCAATTAAGAAATGCAATTCGATTGAAAATTTGGGAGGTTAGCATTTTCTGAGGTTATTCTTTCATTAAAATAAAGTAAGTGTTAAAATCTCAATACCGAATTATGAAACAAATGAGTAACATATTTCACAAATCATTAGATTCCTAATTTTTAGATTTTAAACTTTCATATTAGAGTTTTAGTTTTTATACTTATCAAGGTTTATTAGATTTTCAATCTTTATTACTACTAAAGTTACTAAAGTTAATAAACCTTCGTTTTTCATTATCTCCAACTTGTTAAATAATCAGCAATCACTCATCGTGTTTTGTTCTGTAACAGATTTTTCGCAACCTCCATTTCCACCCCTGGACCTTACACGGTTCCCGCCTGATGTCAGTCTCCCTGATGACGTCCTCTGTTTCTCAGCTTCGAACGGTGAGTCGCATGCATTTCTGTTCCTCCGGTCACTCAATCATGTCGTAGGACGAAAGGCCCGAATCGGCACGGGTGACTGGTTGTATACGTAGAATTTTTTTGCGAGCATAGTGACCGCGGGTATTTTTTATACCCGTGAGTAGTAACATTTTTTTTGAAATTTATTAATTTAGGATAGGTCTTCTTGCACAACGCGATTATAATAATTAGTTTTTTAATAATTAGGTTAGGAATATACACTTGAGAATATATTCGTACAACTTACGCATATGCATGTTAATATTCCGTATGAATATTTGCAAATGGCAAATATCTACAGAAATATACCTGTATGACATACATATACCTGTTCTTAATCAACGAATCGATGGTGACGATATTAAGTCACGTTCGTTTATTTCATTTCCATTAGAATTTAAAATACGAGTTAAAATTCATTTTTTTCCCGTACAAGAATGTGTGAAATTATACGTGCAAGAAGACACTTCGCGACAGGCAGATTTTTGAATCAAAGCAGTAATTTTCAACACTGCTTCTGCACTTTCGAGTATGTGCTTTGATAAAGAGATCGCCTGAGATTGTTTCTTTTTTAATAATATATTTAGAGTCAATAATTCCATTTGGTCGAGTCTCAGTCTTTTTCAATTAACGCTATCTTTTTTGCAATATTAAAATTTTGTTCCAATTTATTAAATTAATAAAGCAGAGTTACTTAGTTACTGTTAAATTAATGAAGTAGACTTAATCAGATACGAAGTAGTAGAATATGAAATCAAAGAACGTTAGTCCGTTAAATAAAAATTACACGAACTAATCATATTTTTAGATCAGGATTTTCAGGTTTAACCCTTTCCGTGCCCATTGTCAGGACCTCATTCACGTGCCCAGGTGCTACTTGAATGGGAGAAAGACATTGGGCACGATGATATAGAATTAAGCAATGCAATAATTTCTCAGCGACTGACGATGTGTTAGTGTATCGTGCACGACGTATTTTCCACATTACGTATGTGTGTTGTTAGGCCGTGGAATTGCGTCGTTTTTTCTCATTCGTTAAAACTTGAAATATTAAAAATGTCGAGACATATATCGATTCAATTTACGTCTCGATACAATCACAATTTCTGATAATATCATCCACGGGATTAAGTGTAACCACGCTTTTAATATTGCCGTCAATTACAATTATAATTCCAAGTTTACTTACATTTATTTTAACGATATCATTTCCTCAAGACGTGTTTTATCACGTTTTACGCAATGGTCACTAGCCTTCGTCGGTCGATTTCAGGAAAAAGGTACGTACCTTAGAGTGTGCATGTTGTGTTAAGCTCGGGTGTCGGAGGCGTCCCGGGACGTCCTCTCTAGTGTAGGACCTTTGCGCCCGGGCGTTTGTGTGAGAACCGTGGAGCGAGTGTGTTGGTGTGCTCGTTTTGCTATTTTTTA
Organism: Bombus campestris; assembly: GCA_905333015.3. NCBI lineage: Eukaryota > Metazoa > Arthropoda > Insecta > Hymenoptera > Apidae > Bombus > Bombus campestris. Next base: position 12,202,883 of record HG995135.1, read on the forward strand.
AATATAGCGCTAGGTAGGATAGGTAGTATACTTTCTGGTATGTCTGTTAATTATATGTAGGTAGGGCCGGGCAGGTTGGCACAGTCTCTGGTCGGGTAGGCGCTTTTTCGCGTGACCAACCTGTTTCTGGAAATCTGATTTGAAAAATCGACGGTGAAACTGGCACGAGTAGAGCATGCTCTCGTCTCTGGTTTTGCCTGCCGATTTTTCGAATTTCGCGGTCGCGGTCGCGAGTGGGCGAACGAACGTTTATCGCTCGAGCACGCACATGCGAGTGGGCAACGATCACCGCTGTGATCGTTGGTCAGTCCATGCGCACTTCATTCAGCTTCCGCGGTTTATATTTTTATTTTACCTTTATAAGTTCTTTTTTTGTTTGCGATTTAGAAGACTCGAGCTTAGATTTAAGTTTCAGCGGGCATTGCGCTCGAAGAAAGAAGAAGCTATATGCCGAAGAGGCCCGGCAAACTGCCACTCAAGAGGGCAACTACTAATGGCTCCCCATCCTCTGGATCATCCAGAGCATGGGAAGTCATTATTGTTACTACTTTGTCACTATGCTCGCTTTTAGTATTTGTAGTAGTAGTAGTAGTAGTAGTAGTAGTAGTAGTAGTAGTCTTTGCTTTTTTGACCGATGTATATATCGGTCCATCGTCCCATTGGGCAAATCGCGATTTTTTTTTATTAGTGTTGCGACAAATTAATTACGGGTTGTATTAGAGTTGCGAAATAACACCGCGACTTTTTATTAGTGTGGCGAGAAAATGATTACGGTTTGAATTAGAGTTGCGATAAAAGGATAGTCGCGTTTGCTTTAGAGTTGCGAATTACGATATCGCGATTGTCTTTTGCTATTTTTAGAATTTTTCCTGCTTTCTATTGTTTAAAATTAGATTATACAAATGTTAGTTTTCAATTAATTTTATAGTATTGCAAGTAGCAATACCAGAATATTTGAAGTATCTTTTTCATATAGTAAATAGTAATTTTTATTACATTCACTATAAGAGTTAGCGTTGCGATATTATTGCATCGCGAGTTCTACTAATTTTTCCTGTTAGCGTTGCGATAACGTATGATCGCGTTTCCTTAAGTAGAGTTGCGTTTATAAAATGCCCAGACCCTCCGACTGCATTTGTCGGACACTGTTCCTGGATCACACGATACAGCTGCAAGAGCTGTGCAAGTGTGATCGTTCATCGGCAACCTCCTAAATGGTTGCACTACGATATGTCAGCCCTCCACTCGTGATTTTTTTTATTAGTGTCGCGACAAATTAATTACGGGTTGTATTAGAGTTGCGAAATAACATCGCGGCTTTGCATTAGTGTGGCGAGAAAACGATTACGGTTTGAATTAGAGTTGCGATAAAAGGATAATCGCGCTTGCTTTAGAGTTGCGAATTACGATATCGCGATTGTCTTTTGCAACTTTTAGAATTTTTCCTGCTTTCTATTGTTTAAAATTAGATTATAAAAGTGTTCAATTAATTTTATAGTATTGCAAGTAGCAATACCAGAATATTTAAAGTAGCTTTTTCATATAGTAAATAATAATTTTCATTAAATTCAGTATAAGAGTTAGCGTTGCAATATTGTTGCATCGCGAGTTCTACTAATTTTTCCTGTTAGCGTTGCGATAACGAATGATCGCGTTTTCTTAAGTAGAGTTGCGTTTATAAAATGCCCAGACCCTCCGACTGCATTTGTCGGACACTGTTCCTGGATCACACGATACAGCTGCAAGAGCTGTGCAAGTGTGATCGTTCATGAGCAACCTCCTAAATGGTTGCCTCTCGATATTAGTGTTGCGTATTGCTTAAATACGAGTGCGTAGATTTATACTTATTAGCGTTGCGTCTCAAATTTCGGGAATTTTCACTTTTCCTTTTTTTTTTTTTGATAGATTAATTGATATTGCACATATAACAAAGCACTCTTCGCGTTTGATGTTGAGAATTTTCTGCTTCATAAATATTAATAGTAAATTAGCGTTGCGAAACGAGAATATTCAGTTCCACTCTCGGCGCGTTGATCGGGTTTATATAGAGTGGAAGACGATCGAATTTTAGTAGCCCTTCTGGCTACTGCTTTGTTTCTTTTTCAGCGCCCCTCATTAATGCACCCCTTATTACTACGTTTATTACTGAAAATACTGCTATAAGACATATTCCTTTGTCAACGTTAACGTTACCATGGCTGCTAAAATACAGAACTTTATTACGAATGTATGATATGTATATATATTTACATGTATGAAATTGTGAGCGATTTCATGCGTAACAAAGTATTATAATGAAATATCTTAATGTTGCTACGAAGGCTTGAAATATTTTTTAAAATTTAATTCATCGCGATTGGAATTAATGCTGGTGATTGTTCGTTCTTAGAACCATAACTTTTAGAATTTTTTCGACCGCGATACTTCTAATCTTTTAACAGTAACGTAGAATTTTATAAATATTCGAATTTCATTTGCACGAAACAAAAGTTCATTCGCGATAATCGTCGCGTTTGTAGTAAAAATTCTGCAAAAAATGACTTGTGCACATACCTTTCGGTTCAGTATGTTGCAAATCACTATGTTGTTGTAGAAAGTAACAGATACTGTAAAAGTTAAAAGATAAGGCAAGTGATTTTATAATAATCGGGTTTTCTCTCATCTTAGTTACTCCAAATGAACATTTCAATTTTTAATTCAGTTTAAATTCAATTACTTAAAATTCTTGTTTTCAACGTAACCCTAGTTTCGATTAAAAAGATGCAAATGATTCTCTATATTTGTTAGAATTTAGTCAATAGTAATTTGATCTATAATTGACCATTAGTAGTAGTTTATTTTTCATGTATCAAATGTTCTCGTTTTAAAGATGCCTGCTTATTCCATATATAAAATCCAAGTAAATGAGTTTGATTCAGATTTATGAATTTACATTTAGTTACATACATGTAATGAAAATACATTTTAGTTACATATTTGAACATTCCATAGCATATTAAATATTTGTGCTAGATACCCAAATGATTTTTCTTTCATTGTCTGATTGTTCAGGCTTCTTTCTGTTTTGCCATTATTAAGAGAAGCATATTGTGATCGCGTTGGAGTATATAACTTTTCGATATCTTCACAAGTTTAGTACAACGAATCGTATGTCTCTTTTGTAAGACTCTAAATTGTATATGCAGTGTCAATAGTTTCATTTTCCTTTTTTCGTTCCAAGTAAGACAAATGTATCTTTGATACCGAATGTTGCCAGTACGGTTGCGAATTATTGTACAATGTTTGTACGCGATCGATGTAGTCGTTTTCGCAAATTAATCAGTAGATTAATTTTTGGAAAACGACTACATCGCTCAGTACAAACATTGTACAATGATTCGATACCAAGTTGAGAACTACGCCACTACAGTCCAGTTTGGATCAAAAATGCCACGAAAAGAATTTTGTATAATCTAAACTGGACTGCAAAGTGGGACGTCGTTGGACGTCGCGGGACGCCGTTGGACACCCTGGGACGCCGTTGGACACCCTGGGACGCCATTGGACACCGTTGGTCCAGTGTGGATCTCCAAATGCCGCCGAAAGAATTTTGGATGATCTATACTGGGCTGCAACGTGGGACGTCGTTGGACGTCGCGGGACGCCGTTGGACGTCGCGGGACGCCGTTGGACGTCGCGGGACGCCGTTGGACGTCGCGGGACGCCGTTGGACACCGTGGGACACCGTCGGTCCAGTGTGGATCTCCAAATGCCGCCAAAAGAATTTTGGATGATCTATACTGGGCTGCAACGTGGGACATCGTCGGTCCAGTGTGGATCTCCAAATGCCGCCAAAAGAATTTTGGATGATCTATACTGGGCTGCAACGTGGGACATCGTCGGTCCAGTGTGGATCTCCAAATGCCGCCAAAAGAATTTTGGATGATCTATACTGGGCTGCAACGTGGGACATCGTCGGTCCAGTGTGGATCTCCAAATGCCGCCAAAAGAATTTTGGATGATCTATACTGGGCTGCAACGTGGGACATCGTCGGTCCAGTGTGGATCTCCAAATGCCGCCAAAAGAATTTTGGAAGATCTATACTGGGCTGCAACGTGGGACATCGTCGGTCCAGTGTGGATCTCCAAATGCCGCCAAAAGAATTTTGGATGATCTATATTGGGCTGCAACGTGGGACATCGTCGGTCCAGTGTGGATCTCCAAATGCCGCCAAAAGAACTTTGGATGATCTATACTGGGCTGCAACGTGGGACATCGTCGGTCCAGTGTGGATCTCCAAATGCCGCCAAAAGAATTTTGGATGATCTATACTGGGCTGCAACGTGGGACATCGTCGGTCCAGTGTGGATCTCCAAATGCCGCCAAAAGAATTTTGGATGATCTATACTGGGCTGCAACGTGGGACATCGTCGGTCCAGTGTGGATCTCCAAATGCCGCCAAAAGAATTTTGGAAGATCTATACTGGGCTGCAACGTGGGACATCGTCGGTCCAGTGTGGATCTCCAAATGCCGCCAAAAGAATTTTGGATGATCTATACTGGGCTGCAACGTGGGACATCGTCGGTCCAGTGTGGATCTCCAAATGCCTCCAAAAGAATTTTGGATGATCTATACTGGGCTGCAACGTGGGACATCGTCGGTCCAGTGTGGATCTCCAAATGCCGCCAAAAGAATTTTGGAAGATCTATACTGGGCTGCAACGTGGGACATCGTCGGTCCAGTGTGGATCTCCAAATGCCGCCAAAAGAATTTTGGATGATCTATACTGGGCTGCAACGTGGGACATCGTCGGTCCAGTGTGGATCTCCAAATGCCTCCAAAAGAATTTTGGATGATCTATACTGGGCTGCAACGTGGGACATCGTCGGTTCAGTGTGGATCTCCAAATGCCGCCAAAAGAATTTTGGATGATCTATACTGGGCTGCAACGTGGGACATCGTCGGTCCAGTGTGGATCTCCAAATGCCGCCAAAAGAATTTTGGAAGATCTATACTGGGCTGCAACGTGGGACATCGTCGGTCCAGTGTGGATCTCCAAATGCCGCCAAAAGAATTTTGGATGATCTATACTGGGCTGCAACGTGGGACATCGTCGGTCCAGTGTGGATCTCCAAATGCCTCCAAAAGAATTTTGGATGATCTATACTGGGCTGCAACGTGGGACATCGTCGGTCCAGTGTGGATCTCCAAATGCCGGCAAAAGAATTTTGGATGATCTATACTGGGCTGCAACGTGGGACATCGTCGGTCCAGTGTGGATCTCTAAATGCCGCCAAAAGAATTTTGGATGATCTATACTGGGCTGCAACGTGGGACATCGTTGGTCCAGTGTGGATCTCCAAATGTCGCCAAAAGAATTTTGGTTGATCTATACTGGACTGCAACGTGGGACGTCGCGGGACGCCGTTGGACGCCGCGGGACACCGTTGGACATCGTTGGACATCGCGGGACACCGTTGGACATCGCGGGACACTGTTGGACATCGTTGGACACCGCGGGACACCGTTGGACATCGTTGGACATCGCGGGATGCGTGCGTTATAGCCTTAATTAATCGATAGCTATGTACCTATGTTAAGTGCATTGTTAGCGTATTCTGTACAACCACACTTAACCATCTTGGAACCCAGAAAAGAAAAATCTCCTCCCTTTCCGCTCGCTTACCACACTGGAGTTGTTATATTTGCGATTTATGGGTTCACCGTCGCTCCGTTCTTTCAAACTGTCGCGTGGCGTACTCGCTCGCGCGTATTCCGGGTGCGTACGGGTCAACGTGCACTGGACAACTCTTTGAATTCGTAAGTCGCCCCAAGGACACCTCTGTCTTGGTGACTACTCGACGACTGCTCGTCGTTTGTCTCGAATCGCGAGAGTTGTCATCGCGCTGGTGATACCTGTGAATCTGTTGACGATCGAGTCGCACGTCTGCGATCCTGTCCGATTGGTACTTTGGTACTCGGACAGGGGCCTGCGTTTCACGTCCTCCGTAATTCTGTTCGGGCCCGCGGGGGTGGACCCCACTGTTCAGTTGGGGCCTTGCCTTCGTAATCCTGTTCAGCGGTCCCTCCCCGGGTTCCACTTATACAGTTGGAGTGTGTTAAATTGCAGGCCCATTCGCTGGACACGGGTATCATCGGTAAATGCCATCGACCGTGATAAGTTTCAAACGACGTGACAGGAATCGAGAGAAGGTCAATGCTTGGGCTTTCCGCCGAACCTTAGGGTTATCGGGTGCACGGGAGTACGTCACGTAGGTTTGTTAGTTCTTTCGAGAGATCGCGATTACGTTCGTTCCGGGCGAACCGCGGATTTTCTTCCATCGTCTCATTATTGGGGCTCCGTTTCCATAGTAGCCTCATTTTCTTTTCTTTCGTTCCATGTTAGGCAAATGTGTCTTTGATACGGAATGCTGCCGGTAGGGTTGCGAATTATTGTACGATATTTGTAACGATCAATGTAATTGTTGTGTGGGAGATGGATGTTGCGTTATATATGTTGATCTACGTTTGTAAAGATTCATGTAACCGCTGCGTTGGAGATATTTGTTTCGCAGTTAGGCTACGAAACAACTATCCCTTAACGCAGGCCCATGGTCAAGTAGAGTCGGAACTCGACATTCTGCCAATAGGTTGAATGTCGAGATCGATGCGTAATGTTAAATAACCCATGGGCGGGTCTCGTGCGTAGTCACCTCCTCGTGGTGAGACCTGGTAATTGGCATCGTTTTCCAAAATTTGATCATACGATTAATCTTTGGAAAACGATACCAAGCAAAGAACTACGCACCAGTCCAGATTGGGTCACCAAAAGCCACTAAGAGAATTACGTATGATCTATACTAGACTGCAACGTAGTACATCGTTGGAGACCGCAGGATGAGTGCAATTTAGCCTAAATCAGTCGTAAGATAGATACATATGTTATGTGTGTTGTAAGCTCAGTCTGTCCAACGATACTTGCCTATCAAGAAATCCTTCCTCCGAGTTCATCTTTGAAAAAAAAAACTCCTCTGTGGCTCACCTTATTCAGAAACGATTGGTTTCGCTGTTTATCGGTTCACGATTGCTTAGTTCTTTCTAATTGTCGCGTCACGTACTCGCTCGCGCGTATTCCGAGTACGTGCGGGTCGACGTGCAGTGGAAAAGACCTTGGATTCGTAGGTCGAAATAATGGAAATATACGCAAGAAAATATGGAGTACGCGTCTAGCGTGCAAGTTGCAAGTTGCAATCGCTGCTCGCTCGCTGCGCTCGCTCGTTCGAATCTAGCCCAACCCAAAACCGATACTGCACGTTCGCATATAGTAATAGAAAGCGTATCGTGTACCGACGTTGTAGCGTAGGGACTTTGAAAAAATTTTCGCGTTCGAAAGCTCTTTAGGAATTATTTCGTTAATAAGCGTTATAAGGTGATGTTGCGGAAGGAGGTGTCGGAGAGCGTAAGAGAACGGGATTTCATTCCCGACAGGATAGGTGGACGGCAGCAGGTGGAGTTAAGTTGGGGTTAGGTTACAGTATGATCGCTATAAGAATAGCGAGGGGAAACAGAACCGTATCCCACGCGTCGGCGTCCGTGCTAGCCGCGTCTCCCCCGTTGGAACTGCTGGCCCTCGCACTCCAACAGGTGTTCAATCAACGGAGGGCTCTAGGTTCGGACTGCAACCAACCGGCCCAAGACGTTTGGAGGGAGGCCAGGCACAGGATATGGGAAGGATGGCGCTCCCAATTACAGCAGGAGGACGTCACTCGGCCGCACCGAGCCGTTCGCGCCGTCCTTCCCAACTGGGAGGCGTGGAGGGACCGCGGCTGTGTTTCGCTCACTTACAGGATGACGCAGGTGCTCACGTCCCATGGCGCGTTTGCTGAACACCTGCGAAGGACCCAGCGGGAGGTGACGTCCATCTGTCACCACTGCGAAGAGGAGGAGGATACGGCGCAGCACACGCTGGATTTATGCCCAGCGTGGGAAGAACCGCGCCGCGTACTGCGCCTCACCATAGGCTATAGATTAGCACCTGAAGCGGTCATCGAGGCCACGGCTAGGGGCCCACAGGAGTTGGCCGCCGTCCGCACATTCTGCAAGCAAGTCATGCTAGCGAAGTAGCGGGCGGAGAGGAACAGGGAGAAGCGAGGCGACCCCGTCAGGATAGCCCGCAGAGGAAGGGGAGGAGCATCGATACTCCGCCGCGTGATCGCGGTGCCACCACCACCGCCGCCATCATTGAAGCGCACGGAGAAGTAAAAGCCGTCAAGCCGAGGAGGGTCTGGGTTGCTCCTCGAAATTGCTCGACGGCCCAGGAAATGTGCCGCTAGGGGGCGAGTGATCACGCCCTCTCTGCCATTCATAACCAGGCTGCCTCCCATACAACAAATCAGGAAGAGAAGGACGAAGGAGCGTCCTGGGAACGAACTAACGACAGGAACTGGGACGCTCCTCAGAACCGTTACGACGACCACCGTGAGGTTTTTGTCGGTAAGAGTCCGACTACCCGCCGACTACCAGAGGGCGGACGGGCGTCCATGAGTATTTCCCCACGTATAAAGGAATAGGTTCAGTACGGGTCTTTTTTCCGCATGCGTTCTTTTCCCGCGTTCCGGATCCGTTCCTAGTTCCGGATCCGTTCCTAGTTCCGGATCCGTTCCTAGTTCCGGATCCGTTCCTAGTTCCGGGTCGGTACAGTCCCGGTCCGATTCAGTCCGGTTCAGACCGGTTCAGACCGGTTCAGTACGGTTCAGACCGGATCAGTCCCGGTCAGGTTCAGACCCGGTACGTTTCAGTCCGGTTCAGACCGTTTCAGACCGATCCAGACCGGTTCAGTACGGTTCAGACCGGTTCAGACCGGTTCAGTCCTGGTCAGGTTCAGACCCGGTACGTTTCAGTCCGGTTCAGACCGGTTCAGTACGGTTCAGACCGGTTCAGTACGGTTCAGTCACGGTCAGGTTCAGAACCGGTACGTTTCAGTCCGGTTCAGTCACGGTCAGGTTCAGAACCGGTACGTTTCAGTCCGGTTCAGACCGGTTCAGTACGGTTCAGACCGTTTCAGATCGGAACAGTCGCGGTCAGGTTCAGACCTGGTACATTTCAGACCGATCCAGACCGGTTCAGTACGTTTCAGTCCGGTTCAGACCGGTTCAGTACGTTTCAGTCCGTTTCAGACCGGTTCAGTACGTTTCAGTCCGGTTCAGACAGGTTCAGTCCCGGTCAGGTTCAGACCCGGTTCGGATCAGTCCGGTTCAGTACGGTTCAGACCGGTTCAGACCGGTTCGGACCGTTTCAGACCGATCCAGACCGGTTCAGACCAGTTCAGTACGGTTCAGACCGTTTCAGGCCGATCCAGACCGGTTCAGTACGGTTCAGACCGGTTCAGACCGGTTCAGTCCCGGTCAGGTTCAGACCCGGTACGTTTCAGCCCGGTTCAGACCGGTTCAGACCGTTTCAGACTGATCCAGACCGGTTCAGACCGGTTCAGACCGTTTCAGACCGATCCAGACCGGTTCAGTACGGTTCGGACCGTTTCACACCGATCCAGACCGGCTCAGTACGGTTCAGACCGTTTCAGACCGATCCAGACCGGTTCAGTACGGTTCAGACCGGTTCAGAACGGTTCAGACCGGTTCAGAACGGTTCAGACCGGTTCAGACCGTTTCAGACCGATCCAGACCGGTCCAGTATGGTTCAGACCTGTTCAGACCGGTTCAGACCAGTTCAGACCGGTTCAGTCCCGGTCAGGTTCAGACCCGGTACGTTTCAGTCCGGTTCAGACCGGTTCAGTACGGTTCAGACCGTTTCAGACCGGGTCAGGTTCAGACCCGGTACGTTTCAGTCCGGTTCAGTACGGTTCAGACCGTTTCAGGCCGATCCAGACCGATTCAGTACAGTTCAGACCGGTCCAGACCGGTTCAGACCGGCTCAGTACGGTTCAGACCGTTTCAGACCGATCCAGACCGGTCCAGACCGGTTCAGACCGGTTCAGACCGGTTCAGTCCCGGTCAGGTTCAGACCCGGTACGTTTCAGTCCGGTTAAGACCGTTTCAGACCGATCCAGACCGGTTCAGTACAGTTCAGACCGGTCCAGACCGGTTCAGACCGGTTCAGACCGGTTCAGACCGGTTCAGACCGTTTCAGACCGACCCAGACCGGTTCAGACCAGTTCAGTACGGTTCAGACCGTTTCAGACCGGGTCAGGTTCAGACCCGGTACGTTTCAGTCCGGTTCAGTACGGTTCAGACCGTTTCAGGCCGATGCAGACCGATTCAGTACGGTTCAGACCGTTTCAGACCGGTCCAGACCGGTTCAGTACGGTTCAGACCCGGTCAGGTTCAGACCCGGTACGTTTAAGTCCGGTTCAGACCGGTTCAGTACGGTTCAGACCGGTTCAGTACGGTTCAGTCACGGTCAGGTTCAGAACCGGTACGTTTCAGTCCGGTTCAGACCGGTTCAGTACGGTTCAGACCGTTTCAGATCGGAACAGTCGCGGTCAGGTTCAGACCTGGTACATTTCAGACCGATCCAGACCGGTTCAGTACGTTTCAGTCCGGTTCAGACCGGTTCAGTACGTTTCAGTCCGTTTCAGACCGGTTCAGTACGTTTCAGTCCGGTTCAGACAGGTTCAGTCCCGGTCAGGTTCAGACCCGGTTCGGATCAGTCCGGTTCAGTACGGTTCAGAACGGTTCAGACCGGTTCGGACCGTTTCAGACCGATCCAGACCGGTTCAGACCAGTTCAGTACGGTTCAGACCGTTTCAGGCCGATCCAGACCGGTTCAGTACGGTTCAGACCGGTTCAGACCGGTTCAGTCCCGGTCAGGTTCAGACCCGGTACGTTTCAGCCCGGTTCAGACCGGTTCAGACCGTTTCAGACTGATCCAGACCGGTTCAGACCGTTTCAGACCGATCCAGACCGGTTCAGTACGGTTCAGACCGGTTCAGAACGGTTCAGACCGGTTCAGACCGTTTCAGACCGATCCAGACCGGTCCAGTATGGTTCAGACCTGTTCAGACCGGTTCAGACCAGTTCAGACCGGTTCAGTCCCGGTCAGGTTCAGACCCGGTACGTTTCAGTCCGGTTCAGACCGGTTCAGTACGGTTCAGACCGTTTCAGACCGGGTCAGGTTCAGACCCGGTACGTTTCAGTCCGGTTCAGTACGGTTCAGACCGTTTCAGACCGATCCAGACCGGTCCAGACCGGTTCAGACCGGTTCAGACCGGTTCAGTCCCGGTCAGGTTCAGACCCGGTACGTTTCAGTCCGGTTAAGACCGTTTCAGACCGATCCAGACCGGTTCAGTACAGTTCAGACCGGTTCAGACCGGTTCAGACCGGTTCAGACCGGTTCAGACCGGTTCAGACCGTTTCAGACCGACCCAGACCGGTTCAGACCAGTTCAGTACGGTTCAGACCGTTTCAGACCGGGTCAGGTTCAGACCCGGTACGTTTCAGTCCGGTTCAGTACGGTTCAGACCGTTTCAGGCCGATCCAGACCGATTCAGTACGGTTCAGACCGTTTCAGACCGGTCCAGACCGGTTCAGTACGGTTCAGACCCGGTCAGGTTCAGACCCGGTACGTTTCAGTCCGGTTCAGACCGGTTCAGTACGGTTCAGACCGGTTCAGACCGGTTCAGACCGGTTCGGACCGTTTCAGACCGATCCAGACCGGTGCAGTATGGTTCAGACCTGTTCAGACCGGTTCAGACCAGTTCAGACCGGTTCAGTCCCGGTCAGGTTCAGACCCGGTACGTTTCAGTCCGGTTCAGACCGGTTCAGTACGGTTCAGACCGTTTCAGACCGGGTCAGGTTCAGACCCGGTACGTTTCAGTCCGGTTCAGTACGGTTCAGACCGTTTCAGGCCGATCCAGACCGATTCAGTACAGTTCAGACCGGTCCAGACCGGTTCAGACCGGCTCAGTACGGTTCAGACCGTTTCAGACCGATCCAGACCGGTCCAGACCGGTTCAGACCGGTTCAGACCGGTTCAGTCCCGGTCAGGTTCAGACCCGGTACGTTTCAGTCCGGTTAAGACCGTTTCAGACCGATCCAGACCGGTTCAGTACAGTTCAGACCGGTCCAGACCGGTTCAGACCGGTTCAGACCGGTTCAGACCGGTTCAGACCGTTTCAGACCGACCCAGACCGGTTCAGACCAGTTCAGTACGGTTCAGACCGTTTCAGACCGGGTCAGGTTCAGACCCGGTACGTTTCAGTCCGGTTCAGTACGGTTCAGACCGTTTCAGGCCGATCCAGACCGATTCAGTACGGTTCAGACCGTTTCAGACCGGTCCAGACCGGTTCAGTACGGTTCAGACCCGGTCAGGTTCAGACCCGGTACGTTTCAGTCCGGTTCAGACCGGTTCAGTACGGTTCAGACCGGTTCAGTACGGTTCAGTCACGGTCAGGTTCAGAACCGGTACGTTTCAGTCCGGTTCAGACCGGTTCAGTACGGTTCAGACCGGTTCAGACCGGTTCAGACCGGTTCGGACCGTTTCAGACCGATCCAGACCGGTGCAGTATGGTTCAGACCTGTTCAGACCGGTTCAGACCAGTTCAGACCGGTTCAGTCCCGGTCAGGTTCAGACCCGGTACGTTTCAGTCCGGTTCAGACCGGTTCAGTACGGTTCAGACCGTTTCAGACCGGGTCAGGTTCAGACCCGGTACGTTTCAGTCCGGTTCAGTACGGTTCAGACCGTTTCAGGCCGATCCAGACCGATTCAGTACAGTTCAGACCGGTCCAGACCGGTTCAGACCGGCTCAGTACGGTTCAGACCGTTTCAGACCGATCCAGACCGGTCCAGACCGGTTCAGACCGGTTCAGACCGGTTCAGTCCCGGTCAGGTTCAGACCCGGTACGTTTCAGTCCGGTTAAGACCGTTTCAGACCGATCCAGACCGGTTCAGTACAGTTCAGACCGGTCCAGACCGGTTCAGACCGGTTCAGACCGGTTCAGACCGTTTCAGACCGACCCAGACCGGTTCAGACCAGTTCAGTACGGTTCAGACCGTTTCAGACCGGGTCAGGTTCAGACCCGGTACGTTTCAGTCCGGTTCAGTACGGTTCAGACCGTTTCAGGCCGATCCAGACCGATTCAGTACGGTTCAGACCGTTTCAGACCGGTCCAGACCGGTTCAGTACGGTTCAGACCCGGTCAGGTTCAGACCCGGTACGTTTCAGTCCGGTTCAGACCGGTTCAGTACGGTTCAGACCGGTTCAGACCGGTTCAGACCGGTTCGGACCGTTTCAGACCGGTTCAGTACGGTTCGGACCGTTTCACACCGATCCAGACCGGCTCAGTACGGTTCAGACCGTTTCAGACCGATCCAGACCGGTTCAGTACGGTTCAGACCGGTTCAGACCGTTTCAGACCGACCCAGACCGGTCCAGTATGGTTCAGACCTGTTCAGACCGGTTCAGACCAGTTCAGACCGGTACAGTCGCGGTCAGGTTCAGACCTGGTACGTTCCAATCCGGTTCAGACCGGTTCAGACCAGTTCAGTCACGGTCAGGTTCAGACCCGGTACGTTTCAGTCCGGTTCAGACCGGTTCAGACCGGTTCAGACAGGTTGGGGTTAGGTTGGGGTTAGGTTGGGGTTAGGTTGGGGTTAGGTTGGGGTTAGGTTGGGGTTAGGTTGGGGTTAGGTTGGGGTTAGGTTGGGGTTAGGTTGGGGTTAGGTTGGGGTTAGGTTGGGGTTAGGTTGGGGTTAGGTTGGGGTTAGGTTGGGGTTAGGTTGGGGTTAGGTTGGGGTTAGGTTGGGGTTAGGTTGGGGTTAGGTTGGGGTTAGGTTGGGGTTAGGTTGGGGTTAGGTTGGGGTTAGGTTGGGGTTAGGTTGGGGTTAGGTTGGGGTTAGGTTGGGGTTAGGTTGGGGTTAGGTTGGGGTTAGGTTGGGCCGCCCGCCGGACTCGCCGTCCGCGTACAGACCGATATGCCTTCTGGACGAGGCTGGCAAGCTCCTGGAAAGGATAATCGCCGCCCGTCTGGAGGCGCATATCACGGAGCGCGGATCCGGCTGGCACGATAGCCAGTTCGGATTCAGAAAAGGAAGATCCACCGTGGACGCCGTGAGGATGGTGCGGACGACCGCCGACGACATGGTAGCGCGGGGAGGAGTGGCCATCGCGGTCTCATTGGACGTGACCAACGCGTTCAACACGATCCCCTGGGCCAGGATCGTGGAGGCGCTGGAGAGGCTGGAGGTGCCCGCGTACCTTGTTCGCCTGATACGGTCGTACCTCAGCGACCGTTGGATCGGGTACGCGGGCCGAAACGGCGCGGAGGAGAGGAGGCCGGTGGAGCGCGGTGTCCCGCAGGGGTCGGTCCTGGGACCCATACTGTGGATCACCGCGTACGACTCGGTCCTCCGTTGCCCCATGCCGCCGGGCACGGCCTTGGTGTGCTACGCCGACGACACCTTGGTCATGGCCGGCGGCGGGGGATGGTACGAGGCGCAGGCGATCGCGGACTTGGCGGTGGCGCGCGCGGTGAGGGCGATAGGAAGACTGGGGCTGAACGTGTCGCCGGCCAAGACGGAGGCCGTGGGGTTCTTCGACCGTCGTCGCAGAGGAGCCCCACCGTCCGGACTGTGCGTCAGGTGCGACGGCGAGGACGTACCGGTGAGAGCCCAGATGAGGTACCTGGGCCTCACCATCGACAGCGGATGGACGTTCGAGCCCCACTTCGAGGAACTGGTTCCGAAGGTGGCAGCCGCAGCCAACGCCCTGTGCGGCTTGCTGCCCAACATCGGTGGAGCGGGAACGAGAGTGCGCCGCCTCTACGAGGGAGTGGTGAGATCGAGGGTCCTCTACGGGGCCCCCGTATGGGCCGAAGAACTGCTGGCCAACCGTCGCAGCCTGACCCTGCTACGGAGGCTGCACAGGACGACCGCCATCAGGATCGCGCGTGCATACCGAACGGTGTCGCACGCGTCGGCGTCCGTGCTGGCCGCGTCCCCACCGTTCGAGCTGCAGGCCCTTGCGCTCCAACGGTTGTACAACCACCGTAGGGCCCTGGGCTCGGACGGTGGCGGTGGAGGCGGCGAACGTCCGTTCCAGGACGTGTGGAGGGAGACGCGGCACAGGGTCTGGGAGAGATGGCGCGCCCAACTAACCGAGGAGGACATGTCACGGCCACACCGGGCCGTGCGCGCCGTCCTCCCCAACTGGGAGGCGTGGCGGGACCGCGGCGGGGTCCCTCTGACGTACAGGATGACGCAGGTGCTCACCGGCCACGGTGTGTTCGGTGAGTTCCTGAGAAGAATCCAGCGTGAGGTGACGTCAATCTGTCACCACTGCCAGGAGGAAGAGGACACGGCGCAGCACACGCTGGAGCGTTGTCCGGCGTGGGAGGTGCCGCGCCGCGTGCTACGTCTCGCCATAGGCGACGGGTTGGCCCCCGAGGCGCTCGTGGAGGCGACGCTGAGGAGTCCACAGGAGTACGCGGCCGTCCGCACCTTCTGCGAGCAGGTCATGCTGGCGAAGGAGCGGGCGGAGCGGAGCAGGGTGAAGAACCGCGACCCCTGCCGGGTCGTGCGCGGACGAAGAGGAGCGCGAGGAGGAGCAACGTCGACGACGCGACGCCGCGCGACCGCGGCGCCACCACCGACGCCGCCGTCGTAGAAGAGCGCGCGCGCGCGTTCGTCCGAAGGGGGAAAAAACAGGCCGTCAAGCCGGGGAGGGTCTGGGTCCCTGCCCGGAATTGCACGACGGCCCCACGGAACGCCGGCGCCGCGGGGGCTGGTGGTCACCCCCCGGCTGCCAAGAAGAGAAAGAAGAGGATGTCCCCTGCGAAAAATCTCGCGGGGGAGCGACGAGGGAGCGCCCTGGACCGAGAGCTTCGAGACAGGAAACGGGACGCTCCCGAGAACCGTCACGGCGACCATCGTGGGGTTTTTTTTTTTTTTTTTTTTTTTTTTTTTTTTTTTTTTTTTTTTTTTTTTTTTTAGGTTGGGGTTAGGTTGGGGTTAGGTTGGGGTTAGGTTGGGGTTAGGTTGGGGTTAGGTTGGGGTTAGGTTGGGGTTAGGTTGGGGTTAGGTTGGGGTTAGGTTGGGGTTAGGTTGGGGTTAGGTTGGGGTTAGGTTGGGGTTAGGTTGGGGTTAGGTTGGGGTTAGGTTGGGGTTAGGTTTCGGCGTCCGTGCTGGCCGCGTCCCCACCGTTCGAGCTGCAGGCCCTTGCGCTCCAACGGTTGTACAACCACCGTAGGGCCCTGGGCTCGGACGGTGGCGGTGGAGGCGGCGAACGTCCGTTCCAGGACGTGTGGAGGGAGACGCGGCACAGGGTCTGGGAGAGATGGCGCGCCCAACTAACCGAGGAGGACATGTCACGGCCACACCGGGCCGTGCGCGCCGTCCTCCCCAACTGGGAGGCGTGGCGGGACCGCGGCGGGGTCCCTCTGACGTACAGGATGACGCAGGTGCTCACCGGCCACGGTGTGTTCGGTGAGTTCCTGAGAAGAATCCAGCGTGAGGTGACGTCAATCTGTCACCACTGCCAGGAGGAAGAGGACACGGCGCAGCACACGCTGGAGCGTTGTCCGGCGTGGGAGGTGCCGCGCCGCGTGCTACGTCTCGCCATAGGCGACGGGTTGGCCCCCGAGGCGCTCGTGGAGGCGACGCTGAGGAGTCCGCAGGAGTACGCGGCCGTCCGCACCTTCTGCGAGCAGGTCATGCTGGCGAAGGAGCGGGCGGAGCGGAGCAGGGTGAAGAACCGCGACCCCTGCCGGGTCGTGCGCGGACGAAGAGGAGCGCGAGGAGGAGCAACGTCGACGACGCGACGCCGCGCGACCGCGGCGCCACCACCGACGCCGCCGTCGTAGAAGAGCGCGCGCGCGCGTTCGTCCGAAGGGGGAAAAAAACAGGCCGTCAAGCCGGGGAGGGTCTGGGTCCCTGCCCGGAATTGCACGACGGCCCCACGGAACGCCGGCGCCGCGGGGGCTGGTGGTCACCCCCCGGCTGCCAAGAAGAGAAAGAAGAGGATGTCCCCTGCGAAAAATCTCGCGGGGGAGCGACGAGGGAGCGCCCTGGACCGAGAGCTTCGAGACAGGAAACGGGACGCTCCCGAGAACCGTCACGGCGACCATCGTGGGGTTTTAGTCGGTAAGAGTCCGACACTACCCGCCGCCGCCTCCCAGAGGGCGGCCGGGTGTCCATGAGGATTTCCCCACGTATAAAAAAAAAAAAAAAAAAAAAAAAAAAAAAAAGGTTGGGGTTAGGTTGGGGTTAGGTTGGGGTTAGGTTGGGGTTAGGTTGGGGTTAGGTTGGGGTTAGGTTGGGGTTAGGTTAGGTTGGGGTTAGGTTGGGGTTAGGTTGGGGTTAGGTTGGGGTTAGGTTGGGGTTAGGTTGGGGTTAGGTTGGGGTTAGGTTGGGGTTAGGTTGGGGTTAGGTTGGGGTTAGGTTGGGGTTAGGTTGGGGTTAGGTTAGGTTGGGGTTAGGTTGGGGTTAGGTTGGGGTTAGGTTGGGGTTAGGTTGGGGTTAGGTTGGGGTTAGGTTGGGGTTAGGTTGGGGTTAGGTTGGGGTTAGGTTGGGGTTAGGTTGGGGTTAGGTTGGGGTTAGGTTGGGGTTAGGTTGGGGTTAGGTTGGGGTTAGGTTGGGGTTAGGTTGGGGTTAGGTTGGGGTTAGGTTCGTGGAGGACGGCGAGGCTGGTGCTGCTGCGCAAGGAGGGCCGCCCGCCGGACTCGCCGTCCGCGTACAGACCGATATGCCTTCTGGACGAGGCTGGCAAGCTCCTGGAAAGGATAATCGCCGCCCGTCTGGAGGCGCATATCACGGAGCGCGGATCCGGCTGGCACGATAGCCAGTTCGGATTCAGAAAAGGAAGATCCACCGTGGACGCCGTGAGGATGGTGCGGACGACCGCCGACGACATGGTAGCGCGGGGAGGAGTGGCCATCGCGGTCTCATTGGACGTGACCAACGCGTTCAACACGATCCCCTGGGCCAGGATCGTGGAGGCGCTGGAGAGGCTGGAGGTGCCCGCGTACCTTGTTCGCCTGATACGGTCGTACCTCAGCGACCGTTGGATCGGGTACGCGGGCCGAAACGGCGCGGAGGAGAGGAGGCCGGTGGAGCGCGGTGTCCCGCAGGGGTCGGTCCTGGGACCCATACTGTGGATCACCGCGTACGACTCGGTCCTCCGTTGCCCCATGCCGCCGGGCACGGCCTTGGTGTGCTACGCCGACGACACCTTGGTCATGGCCGGCGGCGGGGGATGGTACGAGGCGCAGGCGATCGCGGACTTGGCGGTGGCGCGCGCGGTGAGGGCGATAGGAAGACTGGGGCTGAACGTGTCGCCGGCCAAGACGGAGGCCGTGGGGTTCTTCGACCGTCGTCGCAGAGGAGCCCCACCGTCCGGACTGTGCGTCAGGTGCGACGGCGAGGACGTACCGGTGAGAGCCCAGATGAGGTACCTGGGCCTCACCATCGACAGCGGATGGACGTTCGAGCCCCACTTCGAGGAACTGGTTCCGAAGGTGGCAGCCGCAGCCAACGCCCTGTGCGGCTTGCTGCCCAACATCGGTGGAGCGGGAACGAGAGTGCGCCGCCTCTACGAGGGAGTGGTGAGATCGAGGGTCCTCTACGGGGCCCCCGTATGGGCCGAAGAACTGCTGGCCAACCGTCGCAGCCTGACCCTGCTACGGAGGCTGCACAGGACGACCGCCATCAGGATCGCGCGTGCATACCGAACGGTGTCGCACGCGTCGGCGTCCGTGCTGGCCGCGTCCCCACCGTTCGAGCTGCAGGCCCTTGCGCTCCAACGGTTGTACAACCACCGTAGGGCCCTGGGCTCGGACGGTGGCGGTGGAGGCGGCGAACGTCCGTTCCAGGACGTGTGGAGGGAGACGCGGCACAGGGTCTGGGAGAGATGGCGCGCCCAACTAACCGAGGAGGACATGTCACGGCCACACCGGGCCGTGCGCGCCGTCCTCCCCAACTGGGAGGCGTGGCGGGACCGCGGCGGGGTCCCTCTGACGTACAGGATGACGCAGGTGCTCACCGGCCACGGTGTGTTCGGTGAGTTCCTGAGAAGAATCCAGCGTGAGGTGACGTCAATCTGTCACCACTGCCAGGAGGAAGAGGACACGGCGCAGCACACGCTGGAGCGTTGTCCGGCGTGGGAGGTGCCGCGCCGCGTGCTACGTCTCGCCATAGGCGACGGGTTGGCCCCCGAGGCGCTCGTGGAGGCGACGCTGAGGAGTCCGCAGGAGTACGCGGCCGTCCGCACCTTCTGCGAGCAGGTCATGCTGGCGAAGGAGCGGGCGGAGCGGAGCAGGGTGAAGAACCGCGACCCCTGCCGGGTCGTGCGCGGACGAAGAGGAGCGCGAGGAGGAGCAACGTCGACGACGCGACGCCGCGCGACCGCGGCGCCACCACCGACGCCGCCGTCGTAGAAGAGCGCGCGCGCGCGTTCGTCCGAAAGGGGAAAAAACAGGCCGTCAAGCCGGGGAGGGTCTGGGTCCCTGCCCGGAATTGCACGACGGCCCCACGGAACGCCGGCGCCGCGGGGGCCGGTGGTCACCCCCCGGCTGCCAAGAAGAGAAAGAAGAGGATGTCCCCTGCGAAAAATCTCGCGGGGGAGCGACGAGGGAGCGCCCTGGACCGAGAGCTTCGAGACAGGAAACGGGACGCTCCCGAGAACCGTCACGGCGACCATCGTGGGGTTTTAGTCGGTAAGAGTCCGACACTACCCGCCGCCGCCTCCCAGAGGGCGGCCGGGTGTCCATGAGGATTTCCCCACGTATAAAAAAAAAAAAAAAAAAAGGTTGGGGTTAGGTTGGGGTTAGGTTGGGGTTAGGTTGGGGTTAGGTTGGGGTTAGGTTGGGGTTAGGTTGGGGTTAGGTTGGGGTTAGGTTAGGTTGGGGTTAGGTTGGGGTTAGGTTGGGGTTAGGTTGGGGTTAGGTTGCGGAGGAGAGGAGGCCGGTGGAGCGCGGTGTCCCGCAGGGGTCGGTCCTGGGACCCATACTGTGGATCACCGCGTACGACTCGGTCCTCCGTTGCCCCATGCCGCCGGGCACGGCCTTGGTGTGCTACGCCGACGACACCTTGGTCATGGCCGGCGGCGGGGGATGGTACGAGGCGCAGGCGATCGCGGACTTGGTGGTGGCGCGCGCGGTGAGGGCGATAGGAAGACTGGGGCTGAACGTGTCGCCGGCCAAGACGGAGGCCGTGGGGTTCTTCGACCGTCGTCGCAGAGGAGCCCCACCGTCCGGACTGTGCGTCAGGTGCGACGGCGAGGACGTACCGGTGAGAGCCCAGATGAGGTACCTGGGCCTCACCATCGACAGCGGATGGACGTTCGAGCCCCACTTCGAGGAACTGGTGCCGAAGGTGGCAGCCGCAGCCAACGCCCTGTGCGGCTTGCTGCCCAACATCGGTGGAGCGGGAACAAGAGTGCGCCGCCTCTACGAGGGAGTGGTGAGATCGAGGGTCCTCTACGGGGCCCCCGTATGGGCCGAAGAACTGCTGGCCAACCGTCGCAGCCTGACCCTGCTACGGAGGCTGCACAGGACGACCGCCATCAGGATCGCGCGTGCATACCGGACGGTGTCGCACGCGTCGGCGTCCGTGCTGGCCGCGTCCCCGCCGTTCGAGCTGCAGGCCCTTGCGCTCCAACGGTTGTACAACCACCGTAGGGCCCTGGGCTCGGACGGTGGCGGCGGCGAACGTCCGTTCCAGGACGTGTGGAGGGAGACGCGGCACAGGGTCTGGGAGAGATGGCGCGCCCAACTAACCGAGGAGGACATGTCACGGCCACACCGGGCCGTGCGCGCCGTCCTCCCCAACTGGGAGGCGTGGCGGGACCGCGGCGGGGTCCCTTTGACGTACAGGATGACGCAGGTGCTCACCGGCCACGGTGTGTTCGGTGAGTTCCTGAGAAGAATCCAGCGTGAGGTGACGTCAATCTGTCACCACTGCCAGGAGGAAGAGGACACGGCGCAGCACACGCTGGAGCGTTGTCCGGCGTGGGAGGTGCCGCGCCGCGTGCTACGTCTCGCCATAGGCGACGGGTTGGCCCCCGAGGCGCTCGTGGAGGCGACGCTGAGGAGTCCGCAGGAGTACGCGGCCGTCCGCACCTTCTGCGAGCAGGTCATGCTGGCGAAGGAGCGGGCGGAGCGGAGCAGGGTGAAGAACCGCGACCCCTGCCGGGTCGTGCGCGGACGAAGAGGAGCGCGAGGAGGAGCAACGTCGACGACGCGACGCCGCGCGACCGCGGCGCCACCACCGACGCCGCCGTCGTAGAAGAGCGCGCGCGCGCGTTCGTCCGAAGGGGGAAAAAACAGGCCGTCAAGCCGGGGAGGGTCTGGGTCCCTGCCCGGAATTGCACGACGGCCCCACGGAACGCCGGCGCCGCGGGGGCTGGTGGTCACCCCCCGGCTGCCAAGAAGAGAAAGAAGAGGATGTCCCCTGCGAAAAATCTCGCGGGGGAGCGACGAGGGAGCGCCCTGGACCGAGAGCTTCGAGACAGGAAACGGGACGCTCCCGAGAACCGTCACGGCGACCATCGTGGGGTTTTAGTCGGTAAGAGTCCGACACTACCCGCCGCCGCCTCCCAGAGGGCGGCCGGGTGTCCATGAGGATTTCCCCACGTATAAAAAAAAAAAAAAAAAAAAAAGGTTGGGGTTAGGTTGGGGTTAGGTTGGGGTTAGGTTGGGGTTAGGTTGGGGTTAGGTTGGGGTTAGGTTGGGGTTAGGTTGGGGTTAGGTTGGGGTTAGGTTGGGTTAGGTTACAGGAGGAAGGGCCGCACCCCCGACGAGGGCAGCGGCACCGCTGCCGGCGGAAAGGCTGCTGCGGCAACGGCAGCAGCAGCAGCCCCAGGGAAGAACGGCGCGGGCGCCCAAACCGGGCGTCTCCACGTCCAAGAAGCCAACGACGGCGACGGCGAGAACGGCCTCGCTCCCTCGCGCACCGCGAACATCCGCGGTGACATTGACGCTCAACGAGGGAGCGAAGATGACGTACGCCGAGGTCATCGCCACGGCCAGGAGGAGCATCCCGCTGACTGATATCGGAGTACAGTCGGTCGGGATGAAGAAGGCGATGTCGGGCGCCATCATAATCAAGGTGCCCGGCGACAAAGAAAGGGAGAAAGCGTCCCGGCTGGCGTCACATCTGACCAGGGTGCTGGATCCGGCAACCGTCAGGGTGGCGGCTCCAGTGAAGACGGCGGAGCTGCGGGTCGTCGGGATCGACATCTCGCTACAGAGGGAAGAGCTGCGGCAGGCGCTGGCTTTGGCGGCGGGCTGCGCGGTCCCGGAGGTGCAGGTCGGCGAGATTGGAGCATCCAGGGACGGTCTTGGCTCGGTGTACGTCAAGTGCCCGGTGGCCGGGGCCCGTAAGATAGCCCGGGCTGGGAGTATCGCCCTGGGTTGGTCCACTGCGAGGGTCGTCGCCATACCAAGACGGCCCTTGCAGTGCTACAGGTGCCTGGAACTCGGACACGTGAGAGCCACTTGCGTGTCCGCCGTGGATCGCGGGCAGATCTGTTACAGGTGCGGCGGAAGCGGACATCGCGCGAGAGGCTGTCCCGCCTCCGTGCCCAAATGCCCCCTGTGCGATTCGCTCGGGGTCCCGGCCAATCACAGGATGGGAGGGGTGGCATGCACGCCGCCGAAGACAACAACAACAAGCAGGAGGAGAGGACCCACCCGCGGACTAGCCACCGCCGGAGGGACATCTGGAAGCACCGACGCCACCGCCACCGCCGTCGCCGCCGCCGTCGCCGCCAAAGAATTGGCAGCAGCAGCGGCGACAACGACGACGACGACGACAACAGCAACGGCGGCGGCGGTAGATGGCCTGGAGGAGGCCATGGAGTTGGGCCAATAGATTCCAACGAATCCTCCAGTGCAACGTAGGTAGATCGAGGCGAGCTCAAGATCTGCTCTTCCAGACCATCCGGGAGAGCAGAGTCGCCCTCGCTGTGGTGGCGGAACCGCATCGCGTTCCCGACTCTCCCAACTGGGTCGGGGACTTGGACGGGACAGCGGCAGTCGGATGGACGACAGAGACAACGACAACGACGCCCGGCATTCCCGGCGTCCTGCTGGAACGCGGCAACGGCTACGTCGCGGTCGAGTGGGCAGGGATTGCCGTGGTGGGGGTATACGTATCTCCCAACAGCGGCCTGGTCGCGTTCGGGGCGTTCCTCGACGGAGTGGGCGACTGCATCAGGAGGATATGCCGTCCCCGACAGCTACTCGTGCTCGGGGACTTCAACGCCCGCTCCACGCAGTGGAACGACACGCGAACCACCACAAGGGGAAGAATGGTGGCCGACTGGGCCGCGGGACTTGGACTGCTGCTGTCCAACAGAGGATCGACGAGCACGTGCCAGGCCTGGAGGGGGTCCTCCGTCATCGACCTGACCTGGGCCACCGCCAACCTACACCGGAGAGTGCGCGACTGGAGGGTGCTGGACGGGGTCGAGACTCTGTCCGACCATCTCTACGTGATGATGGAGCTCGCCCCGGAAACCACGTCCACCGGACGGGCCGTCGGCAGCAACGACACCGGAGGGCCGAACCGTTCCCGCCATCCGCCAACACCGAGAAGAAGATGGCGGGCGAAAGACAGGAACCGGGATCTTCTGCAAGCCGCTGTCTCCGTGTCCGCATGGAGTTGGGACGCGCGGACAACGCGGGACGACGGCGGCAGCAGCATAGACGAGGAGGCGGAGGATCTGCGGAGAGACATGGCCGCGGCCTGTGACGCCTCAATGCCGCGCTCCAGTACCAGCCACGGAGCGCGAGCCCCGGGCGTCTACTGGTGGACGGAGGAGATAGCCGCCCTCAGAAGAGGATGCGCACTGGCACGTACAGCGCTGCAGAGGGCCCGGCGCAGGCGAACGCGCGACGAGGAGAGGATCTCCCGCTGTTACGACGCGTACAGGGAGAAGAGGAGGATACTCCAGTGGGAGATCCGGACGGCGAAAGCCCGGGCCTGGGACGAGCTCGTCGAATCGGTCGAGGCCGATCCATGGGGGAGGCCCTACCGGTTGGTCACGAGGAGGCTACGACCACCGGCACCCCCATTGACCGCGAGTATGGAGCCGGGGTTGCTCGACACGGTTCTGAGCGCTCTGTTCCCGCGACAGCAACAGGACAGCACGGACAACGTCGACGCGACGAGGAGGAGGACGCCGCCGCTCCGCTCCAACAACACCGTCGCGGAGTGGAGGGAAGAGCTGCGAGTGACGAAGGAAGAGTTACTCGCGGCAACGAAGAGGATGGCGTCCCGCGGCGACGTGGCACCCGGTCCGGACGGAATACCGGGCCGTGTCTGGGCAGAGTCGATGGAGACCCTGGCTCCCCGTCTGCAGCACGTCTTCACGCGGTGCATGAGGGAAGGCGCGTACCCACGGGCGTGGAGGACGGCGAGGCTGGTGCTGCTGCGCAAGGAGGGCCGCCCGCCGGACTCGCCGTCCGCGTACAGACCGATATGCCTTCTGGACGAGGCTGGCAAGCTCCTGGAAAGGATAATCGCCGCCCGTCTGGAGGCGCATATCACGGAGCGCGGATCCGGCTGGCACGATAGCCAGTTCGGATTCAGAAAAGGAAGATCCACCGTGGACGCCGTGAGGATGGTGCGGACGACCGCCGACGACATGGTAGCGCGGGGAGGAGTGGCCATCGCGGTCTCATTGGACGTGACCAACGCGTTCAACACGATCCCCTGGGCCAGGATCGTGGAGGCGCTGGAGAGGCTGGAGGTGCCCGCGTACCTTGTTCGCCTGATACGGTCGTACCTCAGCGACCGTTGGATCGGGTACGCGGGCCGAAACGGCGCGGAGGAGAGGAGGCCGGTGGAGCGCGGTGTCCCGCAGGGGTCGGTCCTGGGACCCATACTGTGGATCACCGCGTACGACTCGGTCCTCCGTTGCCCCATGCCGCCGGGCACGGCCTTGGTGTGCTACGCCGACGACACCTTGGTCATGGCCGGCGGCGGGGGATGGTACGAGGCGCAGGCGATCGCGGACTTGGCGGTGGCGCGCGCGGTGAGGGCGATAGGAAGACTGGGGCTGAACGTGTCGCCGGCCAAGACGGAGGCCGTGGGGTTCTTCGACCGTCGTCGCAGAGGAGCCCCACCGTCCGGACTGTGCGTCAGGTGCGACGGCGAGGACGTACCGGTGAGAGCCCAGATGAGGTACCTGGGCCTCACCATCGACAGCGGATGGACGTTCGAGCCCCACTTCGAGGAACTGGTTCCGAAGGTGGCAGCCGCAGCCAACGCCCTGTGCGGCTTGCTGCCCAACATCGGTGGAGCGGGAACGAGAGTGCGCCGCCTCTACGAGGGAGTGGTGAGATCGAGGGTCCTCTACGGGGCCCCCGTATGGGCCGAAGAACTGCTGGCCAACCGTCGCAGCCTGACCCTGCTACGGAGGCTGCACAGGACGACCGCCATCAGGATCGCGCGTGCATACCGAACGGTGTCGCACGCGTCGGCGTCCGTGCTGGCCGCGTCCCCACCGTTCGAGCTGCAGGCCCTTGCGCTCCAACGGTTGTACAACCACCGTAGGGCCCTGGGCTCGGACGGTGGCGGTGGAGGCGGCGAACGTCCGTTCCAGGACGTGTGGAGGGAGACGCGGCACAGGGTCTGGGAGAGATGGCGCGCCCAACTAACCGAGGAGGACATGTCACGGCCACACCGGGCCGTGCGCGCCGTCCTCCCCAACTGGGAGGCGTGGCGGGACCGCGGCGGGGTCCCTCTGACGTACAGGATGACGCAGGTGCTCACCGGCCACGGTGTGTTCGGTGAGTTCCTGAGAAGAATCCAGCGTGAGGTGACGTCAATCTGTCACCACTGCCAGGAGGAAGAGGACACGGCGCAGCACACGCTGGAGCGTTGTCCGGCGTGGGAGGTGCCGCGCCGCGTGCTACGTCTCGCCATAGGCGACGGGTTGGCCCCCGAGGCGCTCGTGGAGGCGACGCTGAGGAGTCCACAGGAGTACGCGGCCGTCCGCACCTTCTGCGAGCAGGTCATGCTGGCGAAGGAGCGGGCGGAGCGGAGCAGGGTGAAGAACCGCGACCCCTGCCGGGTCGTGCGCGGACGAAGAGGAGCGCGAGGAGGAGCAACGTCGACGACGCGACGCCGCGCGACCGCGGCGCCACCACCGACGCCGCCGTCGTAGAAGAGCGCGCGCGCGCGTTCGTCCGAAGGGGAAAAAACAGGCCGTCAAGCCGGGGAGGGTCTGGGTCCCTGCCCGGAATTGCACGACGGCCCCACGGAACGCCGGCGCCGCGGGGGCCGGTGGTCACCCCCCGGCTGCCAAGAAGAGAAAGAAGAGGATGTCCCCTGCGAAAAATCTCGCGGGGGAGCGACGAGGGAGCGCCCTGGACCGAGAGCTTCGAGACAGGAAACGGGACGCTCCCGAGAACCGTCACGGCGACCATCGTGGGGTTTTAGTCGGTAAGAGTCCGACACTACCCGCCGCCGCCTCCCAGAGGGCGGCCGGGTGTCCATGAGGATTTCCCCACGTATAAAAAAAAAAAAAAAAAAAAAGGTTGGGTTAGGTTGGGGTTAGGTTGGGGTTAGGTTGGGGTTAGGTTGGGGTTAGGTTGGGGTTAGGTTGGGGTTAGGTTGGGGTTAGGTTGGGTTAGGTTGGGGTTAGGTTGGGGTTAGGTTGGGGTTAGGTTGGGGTTAGGTTGGGGTTAGGTTGGGGTTAGGTTGGGGTTAGGTTGGGGTTAGGTTGGGGTTAGGTTGGGGTTAGGTTGGGGTTAGGTTGGGGTTAGGTTGGGGTTAGGTTGGGGTTAGGTTGGGGTTAGGTTGGGGTTAGGTTGGGGTTAGGTTGGGGTTAGGTTGGGGTTAGGTTGGGGTTAGGTTGGGGTTAGGTTGGGGTTAGGTTGGGGTTAGGTTCCGCGTACCTGGTTCGCCTGATACGGTCGTACCTCAGCGACCGTTGGATCGGGTACGCGGGCCGAAACGGCGCGGAGGAGAGGAGGCCGGTGGAGCGCGGTGTCCCGCAGGGGTCGGTCCTGGGACCCATACTGTGGATCACCGCGTACGACTCGGTCCTCCGTTGCCCCATGCCGCCGGGCACGGCCTTGGTGTGCTACGCCGACGACACCTTGGTCATGGCCGGCGGCGGGGGATGGTACGAGGCGCAGGCGATCGCGGACTTGGCGGTGGCGCGCGCGGTGAGGGCGATAGGAAGACTGGGGCTGAACGTGTCGCCGGCCAAGACGGAGGCCGTGGGGTTCTTCGACCGTCGTCGCAGAGGAGCCCCACCGTCCGGACTGTGCGTCAGGTGCGACGGCGAGGACGTACCGGTGAGAGCCCAGATGAGGTACCTGGGCCTCACCATCGACAGCGGATGGACGTTCGAGCCCCACTTCGAGGAACTGGTTCCGAAGGTGGCAGCCGCAGCCAACGCCCTGTGCGGCTTGCTGCCCAACATCGGTGGAGCGGGAACGAGAGTGCGCCGCCTCTACGAGGGAGTGGTGAGATCGAGGGTCCTCTACGGGGCCCCCGTATGGGCCGAAGAACTGCTGGCCAACCGTCGCAGCCTGACCCTGCTACGGAGGCTGCACAGGACGACCGCCATCAGGATCGCGCGTGCATACCGAACGGTGTCGCACGCGTCGGCGTCCGTGCTGGCCGCGTCCCCACCGTTCGAGCTGCAGGCCCTTGCGCTCCAACGGTTGTACAACCACCGTAGGGCCCTGGGCTCGGACGGTGGCGGTGGAGGCGGCGAACGTCCGTTCCAGGACGTGTGGAGGGAGACGCGGCACAGGGTCTGGGAGAGATGGCGCGCCCAACTAACCGAGGAGGACATGTCACGGCCACACCGGGCCGTGCGCGCCGTCCTCCCCAACTGGGAGGCGTGGCGGGACCGCGGCGGGGTCCCTCTGACGTACAGGATGACGCAGGTGCTCACCGGCCACGGTGTGTTCGGTGAGTTCCTGAGAAGAATCCAGCGTGAGGTGACGTCAATCTGTCACCACTGCCAGGAGGAAGAGGACACGGCGCAGCACACGCTGGAGCGTTGTCCGGCGTGGGAGGTGCCGCGCCGCGTGCTACGTCTCGCCATAGGCGACGGGTTGGCCCCCGAGGCGCTCGTGGAGGCGACGCTGAGGAGTCCGCAGGAGTACGCGGCCGTCCGCACCTTCTGCGAGCAGGTCATGCTGGCGAAGGAGCGGGCGGAGCGGAGCAGGGTGAAGAACCGCGACCCCTGCCGGGTCGTGCGCGGACGAAGAGGAGCGCGAGGAGGAGCAACGTCGACGACGCGACGCCGCGCGACCGCGGCGCCACCACCGACGCCGCCGTCGTAGAAGAGCGCGCGCGCGCGTTCGTCCGAAGGGGGAAAAAACAGGCCGTCAAGCCGGGGAGGGTCTGGGTCCCTGCCCGGAATTGCACGACGGCCCCACGGAACGCCGGCGCCGCGGGGGCTGGTGGGCACCCCCCGGCTGCCAAGAAGAGAAAGAAGAGGATGTCCCCTGCGAAAAATCTCGCGGGGGAGCGACGAGGGAGCGCCCTGGACCGAGAGCTTCGAGACAGGAAACGGGACGCTCCCGAGAACCGTCACGGCGACCATCGTGGGGTTTTAGTCGGTAAGAGTCCGACACTACCCGCCGCCGCCTCCCAGAGGGCGGCCGGGTGTCCATGAGGATTTCCCCACGTATAAAAAAAAAAAAAAAAAAAAAGGTTGGGGTTAGGTTGGGGTTAGGTTGGGGTTAGGTTGGGGTTAGGTTGGGGTTAGGTTGGGGTTAGGTTGGGGTTAGGTTGGGGTTAGGTTGGGGTTAGGTTGGGGTTAGGTTGGGGTTAGGTTGGGGTTAGGTTGGGGTTAGGTTGGGGTTAGGTTGGGGTTAGGTTGCGGAGGAGAGGAGGCCGGTGGAGCGCGGTGTCCCGCAGGGGTCGGTCCTGGGACCCATACTGTGGATCACCGCGTACGACTCGGTCCTCCGTTGCCCCATGCCGCCGGGCACGGCCTTGGTGTGCTACGCCGACGACACCTTGGTCATGGCCGGCGGCGGGGGATGGTACGAGGCGCAGGCGATCGCGGACTTGGCGGTGGGTTAGGTTGGGGTTAGGTTGGGGTTAGGTTGGGTTAGGTTGGGGTTAGGTTGGGGTTAGGTTGGGGTTAGGTTGGGGTTAGGTTGGGGTTAGGTTGGGGTTAGGTTGGGGTTAGGTTGGGGTTAGGTTGGGGTTAGGTTCTGCAGGCCCTTGCGCTCCAACGGTTGTACAACCACCGTAGGGCCCTGGGCTCGGACGGTGGCGGTGGAGGCGGCGAACGTCCGTTCCAGGACGTGTGGAGGGAGACGCGGCACAGGGTCTGGGAGAGATGGCGCGCCCAACTAACCGAGGAGGACATGTCACGGCCACACCGGGCCGTGCGCGCCGTCCTCCCCAACTGGGAGGCGTGGCGGGACCGCGGCGGGGTCCCTCTGACGTACAGGATGACGCAGGTGCTCACCGGCCACGGTGTGTTCGGTGAGTTCCTGAGAAGAATCCAGCGTGAGGTGACGTCAATCTGTCACCACTGCCAGGAGGAAGAGGACACGGCGCAGCACACGCTGGAGCGTTGTCCGGCGTGGGAGGTGCCGCGCCGCGTGCTACGTCTCGCCATAGGCGACGGGTTGGCCCCCGAGGCGCTCGTGGAGGCGACGCTGAGGAGTCCACAGGAGTACGCGGCCGTCCGCACCTTCTGCGAGCAGGTCATGCTGGCGAAGGAGCGGGCGGAGCGGAGCAGGGTGAAGAACCGCGACCCCTGCCGGGTCGTGCGCGGACGAAGAGGAGCGCGAGGAGGAGCAACGTCGACGACGCGACGCCGCGCGACCGCGGCGCCACCACCGACGCCGCCGTCGTAGAAGAGCGCGCGCGCGCGTTCGTCCGAAGGGGAAAAAACAGGCCGTCAAGCCGGGGAGGGTCTGGGTCCCTGCCCGGAATTGCACGACGGCCCCACGGAACGCCGGCGCCGCGGGGGCCGGTGGTCACCCCCCGGCTGCCAAGAAGAGAAAGAAGAGGATGTCCCCTGCGAAAAATCTCGCGGGGGAGCGACGAGGGAGCGCCCTGGACCGAGAGCTTCGAGACAGGAAACGGGACGCTCCCGAGAACCGTCACGGCGACCATCGTGGGGTTTTAGTCGGTAAGAGTCCGACACTACCCGCCGCCGCCTCCCAGAGGGCGGCCGGGTGTCCATGAGGATTTCCCCACGTATAAAAAAAAAAAAAAAAAAAAAAAGGTTGGGGTTAGGTTGGGGTTAGGTTAGGTTGGGGTTAGGTTGGGGTTAGGTTGGGGTTAGGTTGGGGTTAGGTTGGGTTAGGTTGGGGTTAGGTTGGGTTAGGTTGGGGTTAGGTTGGGGTTAGGTTGGGGTTAGGTTGGGGTTAGGTTGGGGTTAGGTTGGGGTTAGGTTGGGGTTAGGTTGGGGTTAGGTTAGGTTGGGGTTAGGTTGGGGTTAGGTTGGGGTTAGGTTGGGGTTAGGTTGGGGTTAGGTTGGGGTTAGGTTGGGTTAGGTTGGGGTTAGGTTGGGGTTAGGTTGGGGGTTAGGTTGGGGTTAGGTTGGGGTTAGGTTGGGGTTAGGTTGGGGTTAGGTTGGGGTTAGGTTGGGGTTAGGTTGGGGTTAGGTTGGGGTTAGGTTGGGGTTAGGTTGGGGTTAGGTTGGGGTTAGGTTAGGACGACCGCCATCAGGATCGCGCGTGCATACCGAACGGTGTCGCACGCGTCGGCGTCCGTGCTGGCCGCGTCCCCACCGTTCGAGCTGCAGGCCCTTGCGCTCCAACGGTTGTACAACCACCGTAGGGCCCTGGGCTCGGACGGTGGCGGTGGAGGCGGCGAACGTCCGTTCCAGGACGTGTGGAGGGAGACGCGGCACAGGGTCTGGGAGAGATGGCGCGCCCAACTAACCGAGGAGGACATGTCACGGCCACACCGGGCCGTGCGCGCCGTCCTCCCCAACTGGGAGGCGTGGCGGGACCGCGGCGGGGTCCCTCTGACGTACAGGATGACGCAGGTGCTCACCGGCCACGGTGTGTTCGGTGAGTTCCTGAGAAGAATCCAGCGTGAGGTGACGTCAATCTGTCACCACTGCCAGGAGGAAGAGGACACGGCGCAGCACACGCTGGAGCGTTGTCCGGCGTGGGAGGTGCCGCGCCGCGTGCTACGTCTCGCCATAGGCGACGGGTTGGCCCCCGAGGCGCTCGTGGAGGCGACGCTGAGGAGTCCGCAGGAGTACGCGGCCGTCCGCACCTTCTGCGAGCAGGTCATGCTGGCGAAGGAGCGGGCGGAGCGGAGCAGGGTGAAGAACCGCGACCCCTGCCGGGTCGTGCGCGGACGAAGAGGAGCGCGAGGAGGAGCAACGTCGACGACGCGACGCCGCGCGACCGCGGCGCCACCACCGACGCCGCCGTCGTAGAAGAGCGCGCGCGCGCGTTCGTCCGAAGGGGGAAAAAACAGGCCGTCAAGCCGGGGAGGGTCTGGGTCCCTGCCCGGAATTGCACGACGGCCCCACGGAACGCCGGCGCCGCGGGGGCTGGTGGTCACCCCCCGGCTGCCAAGAAGAGAAAGAAGAGGATGTCCCCTGCGAAAAATCTCGCGGGGGAGCGACGAGGGAGCGCCCTGGACCGAGAGCTTCGAGACAGGAAACGGGACGCTCCCGAGAACCGTCACGGCGACCATCGTGGGGTTTTAGTCGGTAAGAGTCCGACACTACCCGCCGCCGCCTCCCAGAGGGCGGCCGGGTGTCCATGAGGATTTCCCCACGTATAAAAAAAAAAAAAAAAAAAAAAAAAAAAAAAAAAAAAAAAGGTTGGGGTTAGGTTGGGGTTAGGTTGGGGTTAGGTTGGGGTTAGGTTGGGGTTAGGTTGGGGTTAGGTTGGGGTTAGGTTGGGGTTAGGTTGGGGTTAGGTTGGGGTTAGGTTGGGGTTAGGTTGGGGTTAGGTTGGGGTTAGGTTGGGGTTAGGTTGGGGTTAGGTTGGGGTTAGGTTGGGGTTAGGTTGGGGTTAGGTTGGGGTTAGGTTGGGGTTAGGTTGGGGGGTTAGGTTGGGGTTAGGTTGGGGTTAGGTTGGGGTTAGGTTGGGGTTAGGTTGGGGTTAGGTTGGGGTTAGGTTGGGGTTAGGTTGGGGTTAGGTTGGGGTTAGGTTGGGGTTAGGTTGGGGTTAGGTTGGGGTTAGGTTGGGGTTAGGTTGGGGTTAGGTTGGGGTTAGGTTGGGGTTAGGTTGGGGTTAGGTTGGGGTTAGGTTGGGGTTAGGTTGGGGTTAGGTTGGGGTTAGGTTGGGGTTAGGTTGGGGTTAGGTTGGGGTTAGGTTGGGGTTAGGTTGGGGTTAGGTTGGGGTTAGGTTGGGGTTAGGTTGGGGTTAGGTTGGGGTTAGGTTGGGGTTAGGTTGGGGTTAGGTTGGGGTTAGGTTGGGGTTAGGTTGGGGTTAGGTTGGGGTTAGGTTGGGGTTAGGTTGGGGTTAGGTTGGGGTTAGGTTGGGGTTAGGTTGGGGTTGGGTGGGGGTTAGGTTGGGGTTAGGTTGGGGTTAGGTTGGGGTTAGGTTGGGGTTAGGTTGGGGTTAGGTTGGGGTTAGGTTGGGGTTAGGTTGGGGTTAGGTTGGGGTTAGGTTGGGGTTAGGTTGGGGTTAGGTTGGGGTTAGGTTGGGGTTAGGTTGGGGTTAGGTTGGGGTTAGGTTGGGGTTAGGTTGGGGTTAGGTTGGGGTTAGGTTGGGGTTAGGTTGGGGTTAGGTTGGGGTTAGGTTGGGGTTAGGTTGGGGTTAGGTTGGGGTTAGGTTGGGGTTAGGTTGGGGTTAGGTTGGGGTTAGGTTGGGGTTAGGTTGGGGTTAGGTTGGGGTTAGGTTGGGGTTAGGTTGGGGTTAGGTTGGGGTTAGGTTGGGGTTAGGTTGGGGTTAGGTTGGGGTTAGGTTGGGGTTAGGTTGGGGTTAGGTTGGGGTTAGGTTGGGGTTAGGTTGGGGTTAGGTTGGGGTTAGGTTGGGGTTAGGTTGGGGTTAGGTTGGGGTTAGGTTGGGGTTAGGTTGGGGTTAGGTTGGGGTTAGGTTGGGGTTAGGTTGGGGTTAGGTTGGGGTTAGGTTGGGGTTAGGTTGGGGTTAGGTTGGGGTTAGGTTGGGGTTAGGTTGGGGTTAGGTTGGGGTTAGGTTGGGGTTAGGTTGGGGTTAGGTTGGGGTTAGGTTGGGGTTAGGTTGGGGTTAGGTTGGGGTTAGGTTGGGGTTAGGTTGGGGTTAGGTTGGGGTTAGGTTGGGGTTAGGTTGGGGTTAGGTTGGGGTTAGGTTGGGGTTAGGTTGGGGTTGGGTGGGGGTTAGGTTGGGGTTAGGTTGGGGTTAGGTTGGGGTTAGGTTGGGGTTAGGTTGGGGTTAGGTTGGGGTTAGGTTGGGGTTAGGTTGGGGTTAGGTTGGGGTTAGGTTGGGGTTAGGTTGGGGTTAGGTTGGGGTTAGGTTGGGGTTAGGTTGGGGTTAGGTTGGGGTTAGGTTGGGGTTAGGTTGGGGTTAGGTTGGGGTTAGGTTGGGGTTAGGTTGGGGTTAGGTTGGGGTTAGGTTGGGGTTAGGTTGGGGTTAGGTTGGGGTTAGGTTGGGGTTAGGTTGGGGTTAGGTTGGGGTTAGGTTGGGGTTAGGTTGGGGTTAGGTTGGGGTTAGGTTGGGGTTAGGTTGGGGTTAGGTTGGGGTTAGGTTGGGGTTAGGTTGGGGTTAGGTTGGGGTTAGGTTGGGGTTAGGTTGGGGTTAGGTTGGGGTTAGGTTGGGGTTAGGTTGGGGTTAGGTTGGGGTTAGGTTGGGGTTAGGTTGGGGTTAGGTTGGGGTTAGGTTGGGGTTAGGTTGGGGTTAGGTTGGGGTTAGGTTGGGGTTAGGTTGGGGTTAGGTTGGGGTTAGGTTGGGGTTAGGTTGGGGTTAGGTTGGGGTTAGGTTGGGGTTAGGTTGGGGTTAGGTTGGGGTTAGGTTGGGGTTAGGTTGGGGTTAGGTTGGGGTTAGGTTGGGGTTAGGTTGGGGTTAGGTTGGGGTTAGGTTGGGGTTAGGTTGGGGTTAGGTTGGGGTTAGGTTGGGGTTAGGTTGGGGTTAGGTTGGGGTTGGGTTGGGGTTAGGTTGGGGTTAGGTTGGGGTTAGGTTGGGGTTAGGTTGGGGTTGGGTGGGGGTTAGGTTGGGGTTAGGTTGGGGTTAGGTTGGGGTTAGGTTGGGGTTAGGTTGGGGTTAGGTTGGGGTTAGGTTGGGGTTAGGTTGGGGTTAGGTTGGGGTTGGGTGGGGGTTGGGTGGGGGTTAGGTTGGGGTTAGGTTGGGGTTAGGTTGGGGTTAGGTTGGGGTTAGGTTGGGGTTAGGTTGGGGTTAGGTTGGGGTTAGGTTGGGGTTAGGTTGGGGTTAGGTTGGGGTTAGGTTGGGGTTAGGTTGGGGTTAGGTTGGGGTTAGGTTGGGGTTAGGTTGGGGTTAGGTTGGGGTTAGGTTGGGGTTAGGTTGGGGTTAGGTTGGGGTTAGGTTGGGGTTAGGTTGGGGTTAGGTTGGGGTTAGGTTGGGGTTAGGTTGGGGTTAGGTTGGGGTTAGGTTGGGGTTAGGTTGGGGTTGGGTTGGGGTTAGGTTGGGGTTAGGTTGGGGTTAGGTTGGGGTTAGGTTGGGGTTAGGTTGGGGTTAGGTTGGGGTTAGGTTGGGGTTAGGTTGGGGTTAGGTTGGGGTTAGGTTGGGGTTAGGTTGGGGTTGGGTTGGGGTTGGGTTGGGGTTAGGTTGGGGTTAGGTTGGGGTTAGGTTGGGGTTAGGTTGGGGTTAGGTTGGGGTTAGGTTGGGGTTGGGTGGGGGTTGGGTGGGGGTTAGGTTGGGGTTAGGTTGGGGTTAGGTTGGGGTTAGGTTGGGGTTAGGTTGGGGTTAGGTTGGGGTTAGGTTGGGGTTAGGTTGGGGTTAGGTTGGGGTTGGGTGGGGGTTAGGTTGGGGTTAGGTTGGGGTTAGGTTGGGGTTAGGTTGGGGTTAGGTTGGGGTTAGGTTGGGGTTAGGTTGGGGTTAGGTTGGGGTTAGGTTGGGGTTAGGTTGGGGTTAGGTTGGGGTTAGGTTGGGGTTAGGTTGGGGTTAGGTTGGGGTTAGGTTGGGGTTAGGTTGGGGTTAGGTTGGGGTTAGGTTGGGGTTAGGTTGGGGTTAGGTTGGGGTTAGGTTGGGGTTAGGTTGGGGTTAGGTTGGGGTTAGGTTGGGGTTAGGTTGGGGTTAGGTTGGGGTTAGGTTGGGGTTAGGTTGGGGTTAGGTTGGGGTTAGGTTGGGGTTAGGTTGGGGTTAGGTTGGGGTTAGGTTGGGGTTAGGTTGGGGTTGGGTTGGGGTTGGGTTGGGGTTAGGTTGGGGTTAGGTTGGGGTTAGGTTGGGGTTAGGTTGGGGTTAGGTTGGGGTTAGGTTGGGGTTAGGTTGGGGTTGGGTGGGGGTTAGGTGGGGGTTAGGTTGGGGTTAGGTTGGGGTTAGGTTGGGGTTAGGTTGGGGTTAGGTTGGGGTTAGGTTGGGGTTAGGTTGGGGTTAGGTTGGGGTTAGGTTGGGGTTAGGTTGGGGTTAGGTTGGGGTTAGGTTGGGGTTAGGTTGGGGTTAGGTTGGGGTTAGGTTGGGGTTAGGTTGGGGTTAGGTTGGGGTTAGGTTGGGGTTAGGTTGGGGTTAGGTTGGGGTTAGGTTGGGGTTAGGTTGGGGTTAGGTTGGGGTTAGGTTGGGGTTAGGTTGGGGTTAGGTTGGGGTTAGGTTGGGGTTAGGTTGGGGTTAGGTTGGGGTTAGGTTGGGGTTAGGTTGGGGTTAGGTTGGGGTTAGGTTGGGGTTAGGTTGGGGTTAGGTTGGGGTTAGGTTGGGGTTAGGTTGGGGTTAGGTTGGGGTTAGGTTGGGGTTAGGTTGGGGTTAGGTTGGGGTTAGGTTGGGGTTAGGTTGGGGTTAGGTTGGGGTTAGGTTGGGGTTAGGTTGGGGTTAGGTTGGGGTTAGGTTGGGGTTAGGTTGGGGTTAGGTTGGGGTTAGGTTGGGGTTAGGTTGGGGTTAGGTTGGGGTTAGGTTGGGGTTAGGTTGGGGTTAGGTTGGGGTTAGGTTGGGGTTAGGTTGGGGTTAGGTTGGGGTTAGGTTGGGGTTAGGTTGGGGTTAGGTTGGGGTTAGGTTGGGGTTAGGTTGGGGTTAGGTTGGGGTTAGGTTGGGGTTAGGTTGGGGTTAGGTTGGGGTTAGGTTGGGGTTAGGTTGGGGTTAGGTTGGGGTTAGGTTGGGGTTAGGTTGGGGTTAGGTTGGGGTTAGGTTGGGGTTAGGTTGGGGTTAGGTTGGGGTTAGGTTGGGGTTAGGTTGGGGTTAGGTTGGGGTTAGGTTGGGGTTAGGTTGGGGTTAGGGGTTAGGTTGGGGTTAGGTTGGGGTTAGGTTGGGGTTAGGTTGGGGTTAGGTTGGGGTTAGGTTGGGGTTAGGTTGGGGTTAGGTTGGGGTTAGGTTGGGGTTAGGTTGGGGTTAGGTTGGGGTTAGGTTGGGGTTAGGTTGGGGTTAGGTTGGGGTTAGGTTGGGGTTAGGTTGGGGTTAGGTTGGGGTTAGGTTGGGGTTAGGTTGGGGTTAGGTTGGGGTTAGGTTGGGGTTAGGTTGGGGTTAGGTTGGGGTTAGGTTGGGGTTAGGTTGGGGTTAGGTTGGGGTTAGGTTGGGGTTAGGTTGGGGTTAGGTTGGGGTTAGGTTGGGGTTAGGTTGGGGTTAGGTTGGGGTTGGGTTGGGGTTAGGTTGGGGTTAGGTTGGGGTTAGGTTGGGGTTAGGTTGGGGTTAGGTTGGGGTTAGGTTGGGGTTAGGTTGGGGTTAGGTTGGGGTTAGGTTGGGGTTAGGTTGGGGTTAGGTTGGGGTTAGGTTGGGGTTAGGTTGGGGTTAGGTTGGGGTTAGGTTGGGGTTAGGTTGGGGTTAGGTTGGGGTTAGGTTGGGGTTAGGTTGGGGTTAGGTTGGGGTTAGGTTGGGGTTAGGTTGGGGTTAGGTTGGGGTTAGGTTGGGGTTAGGTTGGGGTTAGGTTGGGGTTAGGTTGGGGTTAGGTTGGGGTTAGGTTGGGGTTAGGTTGGGGTTAGGTTGGGGTTAGGTTGGGGTTAGGTTGGGGTTAGGTTGGGGTTAGGTTGGGGTTAGGTTGGGGTTAGGTTGGGGTTAGGTTGGGGTTAGGTTGGGGTTAGGTTGGGGTTAGGTTGGGGTTAGGTTGGGGTTAGGTTGGGGTTAGGTTGGGGTTAGGTTGGGGTTAGGTTGGGGTTAGGTTGGGGTTAGGTTGGGGTTAGGTTGGGGTTAGGTTGGGGTTAGGTTGGGGTTAGGTTGGGGTTAGGTTGGGGTTAGGTTGGGGTTAGGTTGGGGTTAGGTTGGGGTTAGGTTGGGGTTAGGTTGGGGTTAGGTTGGGGTTAGGTTGGGGTTAGGTTGGGGTTAGGTTGGGGTTAGGTTGGGGTTGGGTTGGGGTTGGGTTGGGGTTAGGTTGGGGTTAGGTTGGGGTTAGGTTGGGGTTAGGTTGGGGTTAGGTTGGGGTTAGGTTGGGGTTAGGTTGGGGTTAGGTTGGGGTTGGGTGGGGGTTAGGTTGGGGTTAGGTTGGGGTTAGGTTGGGGTTAGGTTGGGGTTAGGTTGGGGTTAGGTTGGGGTTAGGTTGGGGTTAGGTTGGGGTTAGGTTGGGGTTAGGTTGGGGTTAGGTTGGGGTTAGGTTGGGGTTAGGTTGGGGTTAGGTTGGGGTTGGGTTGGGGTTAGGTTGGGGTTAGGTTGGGGTTAGGTTGGGGTTAGGTTGGGGTTAGGTTGGGGTTAGGTTGGGGTTAGGTTGGGGTTAGGTTGGGGTTGGGTTGGGGTTAGGTTGGGGTTAGGTTGGGGTTAGGTTGGGGTTAGGTTGGGGTTGGGTTGGGGTTAGGTTGGGGTTAGGTTGGGGTTAGGTTGGGGTTAGGTTGGGGTTAGGTTGGGGTTAGGTTGGGGTTAGGTTGGGGTTAGGTTGGGGTTAGGTTGGGGTTAGGTTGGGGTTAGGTTGGGGTTAGGTTGGGGTTAGGTTGGGGTTAGGTTGGGGTTAGGTTGGGGTTAGGTTGGGGTTAGGTTGGGGTTAGGTTGGGGTTAGGTTGGGGTTAGGTTGGGGTTAGGTTGGGGTTAGGTTGGGGTTAGGTTGGGGTTAGGTTGGGGTTAGGTTGGGGTTAGGTTGGGGTTAGGTTGGGGTTAGGTTGGGGTTAGGTTGGGGTTAGGTTGGGGTTAGGTTGGGGTTAGGTTGGGGTTAGGTTGGGGTTAGGTTGGGGTTAGGTTGGGGTTAGGTTGGGGTTAGGTTGGGGTTAGGTTGGGGTTAGGTTGGGGTTAGGTTGGGGTTAGGTTGGGGTTAGGTTGGGGTTAGGTTGGGGTTGGGTGGGGGTTAGGTTGGGGTTAGGTTGGGGTTAGGTTGGGGTTGGGTGGGGGTTAGGTTGGGGTTAGGTTGGGGTTAGGTTGGGGTTAGGTTGGGGTTAGGTTGGGGTTAGGTTGGGGTTAGGTTGGGGTTAGGTTGGGGTTAGGTTGGGGTTAGGTTGGGGTTAGGTTGGGGTTAGGTTGGGGTTAGGTTGGGGTTAGGTTGGGGTTAGGTTGGGGTTAGGTTGGGGTTAGGTTGGGGTTAGGTTGGGGTTAGGTTGGGGTTGGGTGGGGGTTAGGTTGGGGTTAGGTTGGGGTTAGGTTGGGGTTAGGTTGGGGTTAGGTTGGGGTTAGGTTGGGGTTAGGTTGGGGTTAGGTTGGGGTTGGGTTGGGGTTGGGTGGGGGTTAGGTTGGGGTTAGGTTGGGGTTAGGTTGGGGTTAGGTTGGGGTTAGGTTGGGGTTAGGTTGGGGTTAGGTTGGGGTTAGGTTGGGGTTAGGTTGGGGTTAGGTTGGGGTTAGGTTGGGGTTAGGTTGGGGTTAGGTTGGGGTTAGGTTGGGGTTAGGTTGGGGTTAGGTTGGGGTTAGGTTGGGGTTAGGTTGGGGTTAGGTTGGGGTTAGGTTGGGGTTAGGTTGGGGTTAGGTTGGGGTTAGGTTGGGGTTAGGTTGGGGTTAGGTTGGGGTTAGGTTGGGGTTAGGTTGGGGTTAGGTTGGGGTTAGGTTGGGGTTAGGTTGGGGTTAGGTTGGGGTTAGGTTGGGGTTAGGTTGGGGTTAGGTTGGGGTTAGGTTGGGGTTAGGTTGGGGTTAGGTTGGGGTTAGGTTGGGGTTAGGTTGGGTTTAGGTTGGGGTTAGGTTGGGGTTAGGTTGGGGTTGGGTTGGGGTTGGGTTGGGGTTAGGTTGGGGTTAGGTTGGGGTTGGGTTGGGGTTAGGTTGGGGTTAGGTTGGGGTTAGGTTGGGGTTAGGTTGGGGTTAGGTTGGGGTTAGGTTGGGGTTAGGTTGGGGTTAGGTTGGGGTTAGGTTGGGGTTAGGTTGGGGTTAGGTTGGGGTTAGGTTGGGGTTAGGTTGGGGTTAGGTTGGGGTTAGGTTGGGGTTAGGTTGGGGTTAGGTTGGGGTTAGGTTGGGGTTAGGTTGGGGTTAGGTTGGGGTTGGGTGGGGGTTAGGTTGGGGTTAGGTTGGGGTTAGGTTGGGGTTAGGTTGGGGTTAGGTTGGGGTTGGGTTGGGGTTAGGTTGGGGTTAGGTTGGGGTTAGGTTGGGGTTAGGTTGGGGTTAGGTTGGGGTTAGGTTGGGGTTAGGTTGGGGTTAGGTTGGGGTTAGGTTGGGGTTAGGTTGGGGTTAGGTTGGGGTTAGGTTGGGGTTAGGTTGGGGTTAGGTTGGGGTTAGGTTGGGGTTAGGTTGGGGTTAGGTTGGGGTTAGGTTGGGGTTAGGTTGGGGTTGGGTTGGGGTTAGGTTGGGGTTAGGTTGGGGTTAGGTTGGGGTTAGGTTGGGGTTAGGTTGGGGTTAGGTTGGGGTTAGGTTGGGGTTAGGTTGGGGTTAGGTTGGGGTTAGGTTGGGGTTAGGTTGGGGTTAGGTTGGGGTTAGGTTGGGGTTAGGTTGGGGTTAGGTTGGGGTTAGGTTGGGGTTAGGTTGGGGTTAGGTTGGGGTTAGGTTGGGGTTAGGTTGGGGTTAGGTTGGGGTTAGGTTGGGGTTAGGTTGGGGTTAGGTTGGGGTTAGGTTGGGGTTAGGTTGGGGTTAGGTTGGGGTTAGGTTGGGGTTAGGTTGGGGTTAGGTTGGGGTTAGGTTGGGGTTAGGTTGGGGTTAGGTTGGGGTTAGGTTGGGGTTAGGTTGGGGTTAGGTTGGGGTTAGGTTGGGGTTAGGTTGGGGTTGGGTGGGGGTTGGGTTGGGGTTAGGTTGGGGTTAGGTTGGGGTTAGGTTGGGGTTAGGTTGGGGTTAGGTTGGGGTTGGGTTGGGGTTAGGTTGGGGTTAGGTTG
This sequence comes from Bombus campestris, assembly GCA_905333015.3. NCBI lineage: Eukaryota > Metazoa > Arthropoda > Insecta > Hymenoptera > Apidae > Bombus > Bombus campestris. The sequence goes on from HG995135.1 coordinate 12,242,993, forward strand.
GGGTTAGGTTGGGGTTAGGTTGGGGTTAGGTTGGGGTTAGGTTGGGGTTAGGTTGGGGTTAGGTTGGGGTTAGGTTGGGGTTGGGTTGGGGTTAGGTTGGGGTTAGGTTGGGGTTAGGTTGGGGTTAGGTTGGGGTTAGGTTGGGGTTAGGTTGGGGTTAGGTTGGGGTTAGGTTGGGGTTAGGTTGGGGTTAGGTTGGGGTTAGGTTGGGGTTAGGTTGGGGTTAGGTTGGGGTTAGGTTGGGGTTAGGTTGGGGTTAGGTTGGGGTTAGGTTGGGGTTAGGTTGGGGTTAGGTTGGGGTTAGGTTGGGGTTAGGTTGGGGTTAGGTTGGGGTTAGGTTGGGGTTAGGTTGGGGTTAGGTTGGGGTTAGGTTGGGGTTAGGTTGGGGTTAGGTTGGGGTTAGGTTGGGGTTAGGTTGGGGTTAGGTTGGGGTTAGGTTGGGGTTAGGTTGGGGTTAGGTTGGGGTTAGGTTGGGGTTAGGTTGGGGTTAGGTTGGGGTTAGGTTGGGGTTAGGTTGGGGTTAGGTTGGGGTTAGGTTGGGGTTAGGTTGGGGTTAGGTTGGGGTTAGGTTGGGGTTAGGTTGGGGTTAGGTTGGGGTTAGGTTGGGGTTAGGTTGGGGTTAGGTTGGGGTTAGGTTGGGGTTAGGTTGGGGTTAGGTTGGGGTTAGGTTGGGGTTAGGTTGGGGTTAGGTTGGGGTTAGGTTGGGGTTAGGTTGGGGTTAGGTTGGGGTTAGGTTGGGGTTAGGTTGGGGTTAGGTTGGGGTTAGGTTGGGGTTAGGTTGGGGTTAGGTTGGGGTTAGGTTGGGGTTAGGTTGGGGTTAGGTTGGGGTTAGGTTGGGGTTAGGTTGGGGTTAGGTTGGGGTTAGGTTGGGGTTAGGTTGGGGTTAGGTTGGGGTTAGGTTGGGGTTAGGTTGGGGTTAGGTTGGGGTTAGGTTGGGGTTAGGTTGGGGTTAGGTTGGGGTTAGGTTGGGGTTAGGTTGGGGTTAGGTTGGGGTTAGGTTGAGGTTGGGGTTAGGTTGGGGTTAGGTTGGGGTTAGGTTGGGGTTAGGTTGGGGTTAGGTTGGGGTTAGGTTGGGGTTAGGTTGGGGTTAGGTTGGGGTTAGGTTGGGGTTAGGTTGGGGTTAGGTTGGGGTTAGGTTGGGGTTAGGTTGGGGTTAGGTTGGGGTTAGGTTGGGGTTAGGTTGGGGTTAGGTTGGGGTTAGGTTGGGGTTAGGTTGGGGTTAGGTTGGGGTTAGGTTGGGGTTAGGTTGGGGTTAGGTTGGGGTTAGGTTGGGGTTAGGTTGGGGTTAGGTTGGGGTTAGGTTGGGGTTAGGTTGGGGTTAGGTTGGGGTTAGGTTGGGGTTAGGTTGGGGTTAGGTTGGGGTTAGGTTGGGGTTAGGTTGGGGTTAGGTTGGGGTTAGGTTGGGGTTAGGTTGGGGTTAGGTTGGGGTTAGGTTGGGGTTAGGTTGGGGTTAGGTTGGGGTTAGGTTGGGGTTAGGTTGGGGTTAGGTTGGGGTTGGGTGGGGGTTGGGTGGGGGTTAGGTTGGGGTTAGGTTGGGGTTAGGTTGGGGTTAGGTTGGGGTTAGGTTGGGGTTAGGTTGGGGTTGGGTGGGGGTTAGGTTGGGGTTAGGTTGGGGTTAGGTTGGGGTTAGGTTGGGGTTAGGTTGGGGTTAGGTTGGGGTTAGGTTGGGGTTAGGTTGGGGTTAGGTTGGGGTTAGGTTGGGGTTAGGTTGGGGTTAGGTTGGGGTTAGGTTGGGGTTAGGTTGGGGTTAGGTTGGGGTTAGGTTGGGGTTAGGTTGGGGTTAGGTTGGGGTTGGGTTGGGGTTAGGTTGGGGTTAGGTTGGGGTTAGGTTGGGGTTAGGTTGGGGTTAGGTTGGGGTTAGGTTGGGGTTAGGTTGGGGTTAGGTTGGGGTTAGGTTGGGGTTAGGTTGGGGTTAGGTTGGGGTTAGGTTGGGGTTAGGTTGGGGTTAGGTTGGGGTTAGGTTGGGGTTAGGTTGGGGTTAGGTTGGGGTTAGGTTGGGGTTAGGTTGGGGTTAGGTTGGGGTTAGGTTGGGGTTAGGTTGGGGTTAGGTTGGGGTTAGGTTGGGGTTAGGTGGGGGTTAGGTTGGGGTTAGGTTGGGGTTAGGTTGGGGTTAGGTTGGGGTTAGGTTGGGGTTAGGTTGGGGTTAGGTTGGGGTTAGGTTGGGGTTAGGTTGGGGTTAGGTTGGGGTTAGGTTGGGGTTAGGTTGGGGTTAGGTTGGGGTTAGGTTGGGGTTAGGTTGGGGTTAGGTTGGGGTTAGGTTGGGGTTAGGTTGGGGTTAGGTTGGGGTTAGGTTGGGGTTAGGTTGGGGTTAGGTTGGGGTTAGGTTGGGGTTAGGTTGGGGTTAGGTTGGGGTTAGGTTGGGGTTAGGTTGGGGTTAGGTTGGGGTTAGGTTGGGGTTAGGTTGGGGTTAGGTTGGGGTTGGGTTGGGGTTAGGTTGGGGTTAGGTTGGGGTTAGGTTGGGGTTAGGTTGGGGTTAGGTTGGGGTTAGGTTGGGGTTAGGTTGGGGTTAGGTTGGGGTTAGGTTGGGGTTAGGTTGGGGTTAGGTTGGGGTTAGGTTGGGGTTAGGTTGGGGTTAGGTTGGGGTTAGGTTGGGGTTAGGTTGGGGTTAGGTTGGGGTTAGGTTGGGGTTGGGTTGGGGTTGGGTTGGGGTTGGGTTGGGGTTAGGTTGGGGTTAGGTTGGGGTTAGGTTGGGGTTAGGTTGGGGTTAGGTTGGGGTTAGGTTGGGGTTGGGTTGGGGTTAGGTTGGGGTTAGGTTGGGGTTAGGTTGGGGTTAGGTTGGGGTTAGGTTGGGGTTAGGTTGGGGTTAGGTTGGGGTTAGGTTGGGGTTAGGTTGGGGTTAGGTTGGGGTTAGGTTGGGGTTAGGTTGGGGTTAGGTTGGGGTTAGGTTGGGGTTAGGTTGGGGTTAGGTTGGGGTTAGGTTGGGGTTAGGTTGGGGTTAGGTTGGGGTTAGGTTGGGGTTGGGTTGGGGTTAGGTTGGGGTTAGGTTGGGGTTAGGTTGGGGTTAGGTTGGGGTTAGGTTGGGGTTAGGTTGGGGTTAGGTTGGGGTTAGGTTGGGGTTAGGTTGGGGTTAGGTTGGGGTTAGGTTGGGGTTAGGTTGGGGTTAGGTTGGGGTTAGGTTGGGGTTAGGTTGGGGTTAGGTTGGGGTTAGGTTGGGGTTGGGTTGGGGTTGGGTTGGGGTTAGGTTGGGGTTAGGTTGGGGTTAGGTTGGGGTTAGGTTGGGGTTAGGTTGGGGTTAGGTTGGGGTTAGGTTGGGGTTAGGTTGGGGTTAGGTTGGGGTTAGGTTGGGGTTAGGTTGGGGTTAGGTTGGGGTTAGGTTGGGGTTAGGTTGGGGTTAGGTTGGGGTTAGGTTGGGGTTAGGTTGGGGTTAGGTTGGGGTTAGGTTGGGGTTAGGTTGGGGTTAGGTTGGGGTTAGGTTGGGGTTAGGTTGGGGTTAGGTTGGGGTTAGGTTGGGGTTAGGTTGGGGTTGGGTTGGGGTTGGGTTGGGGTTAGGTTGGGGTTAGGTTGGGGTTAGGTTGGGGTTAGGTTGGGGTTAGGTTGGGGTTAGGTTGGGGTTAGGTTGGGGTTAGGTTGGGGTTAGGTTGGGGTTAGGTTGGGGTTAGGTTGGGGTTAGGTTGGGGTTAGGTTGGGGTTAGGTTGGGGTTAGGTTGGGGTTAGGTTGGGGTTAGGTTGGGGTTAGGTTGGGGTTAGGTTGGGGTTAGGTTGGGGTTAGGTTGGGGTTGGGTTGGGGTTAGGTTGGGGTTAGGTTGGGGTTAGGTTGGGGTTAGGTTGGGGTTAGGTTGGGGTTAGGTTGGGGTTAGGTTGGGGTTAGGTTGGGGTTAGGTTGGGGTTAGGTTGGGGTTAGGTTGGGGTTAGGTTGGGGTTAGGTTGGGGTTGGGTTGGGGTTAGGTTGGGGTTAGGTTGGGGTTAGGTTGGGGTTAGGTTGGGGTTAGGTTGGGGTTAGGTTGGGGTTAGGTTGGGGTTAGGTTGGGGTTAGGTTGGGGTTAGGTTGGGGTTAGGTTGGGGTTAGGTTGGGGTTAGGTTGGGGTTAGGTTGGGGTTAGGTTGGGGTTAGGTTGGGGTTAGGTTGGGGTTAGGTTGGGGTTAGGTTGGGGTTAGGTTGGGGTTGGGTGGGGGTTAGGTTGGGGTTAGGTTGGGGTTAGGTTGGGGTTAGGTTGGGGTTAGGTTGGGGTTGGGTTGGGGTTAGGTTGGGGTTAGGTTGGGGTTAGGTTGGGGTTAGGTTGGGGTTAGGTTGGGGTTAGGTTGGGGTTAGGTTGGGGTTAGGTTGGGGTTAGGTTGGGGTTAGGTTGGGGTTAGGTTGGGGTTAGGTTGGGGTTAGGTTGGGGTTAGGTTGGGGTTAGGTTGGGGTTAGGTTGGGGTTAGGTTGGGGTTAGGTTGGGGTTAGGTTGGGGTTAGGTTGGGGTTAGGTTGGGGTTAGGTTGGGGTTAGGTTGGGGTTAGGTTGGGGTTGGGTTGGGGTTGGGTTGGGGTTAGGTTGGGGTTAGGTTGGGGTTGGGTTGGGGTTAGGTTGGGGTTAGGTTGGGGTTAGGTTGGGGTTAGGTTGGGGTTAGGTTGGGGTTAGGTTGGGGTTAGGTTGGGGTTAGGTTGGGGTTAGGTTGGGGTTAGGTTGGGGTTAGGTTGGGGTTAGGTTGGGGTTAGGTTGGGGTTAGGTTGGGGTTAGGTTGGGGTTGGGTTGGGGTTAGGTTGGGGTTAGGTTGGGGTTAGGTTGGGGTTAGGTTGGGGTTAGGTTGGGGTTAGGTTGGGGTTAGGTTGGGGTTAGGTTGGGGTTAGGTTGGGGTTAGGTTGGGGTTAGGTTGGGGTTAGGTTGGGGTTAGGTTGGGGTTAGGTTGGGGTTGGGTGGGGGTTAGGTTGGGGTTAGGTTGGGGTTAGGTTGGGGTTAGGTTGGGGTTAGGTTGGGGTTAGGTTGGGGTTAGGTTGGGGTTAGGTTGGGGTTAGGTTGGGGTTAGGTTGGGGTTAGGTTGGGGTTAGGTTGGGGTTAGGTTGGGGTTAGGTTGGGGTTAGGTTGGGGTTAGGTTGGGGTTAGGTTGGGGTTAGGTTGGGGTTAGGTTGGGGTTAGGTTGGGGTTAGGTTGGGGTTAGGTTGGGGTTAGGTTGGGGTTGGGTGGGGGTTGGGTGGGGGTTAGGTTGGGGTTAGGTTGGGGTTAGGTTGGGGTTAGGTTGGGGTTAGGTTGGGGTTAGGTTGGGGTTAGGTTGGGGTTAGGTTGGGGTTGGGTGGGGGTTAGGTTGGGGTTAGGTTGGGGTTAGGTTGGGGTTAGGTTGGGGTTAGGTTGGGGTTGGGTGGGGGTTAGGTTGGGGTTAGGTTGGGGTTAGGTTGGGGTTAGGTTGGGGTTAGGTTGGGGTTAGGTTGGGGTTAGGTTGGGGTTGGGTTGGGGTTAGGTTGGGGTTAGGTTGGGGTTAGGTTGGGGTTAGGTTGGGGTTAGGTTGGGGTTAGGTTGGGGTTAGGTTGGGGTTAGGTTGGGGTTAGGTTGGGGTTAGGTTGGGGTTAGGTTGGGGTTAGGTTGGGGTTAGGTTGGGGTTAGGTTGGGGTTGGGTGGGGGTTAGGTTGGGGTTAGGTTGGGGTTAGGTTGGGGTTAGGTTGGGGTTAGGTTGGGGTTAGGTTGGGGTTAGGTTGGGGTTAGGTTGGGGTTAGGTTGGGGTTAGGTTGGGGTTAGGTTGGGGTTAGGTTGGGGTTAGGTTGGGGTTAGGTTGGGGTTAGGTTGGGGTTAGGTTGGGGTTAGGTTGGGGTTAGGTTGGGGTTGGGTTGGGGTTAGGTTGGGGTTAGGTTGGGGTTAGGTTGGGGTTAGGTTGGGGTTAGGTTGGGGTTAGGTTGGGGTTAGGTTGGGGTTAGGTTGGGGTTAGGTTGGGGTTAGGTTGGGGTTAGGTTGGGGTTAGGTTGGGGTTGGGTTGGGGTTAGGTTGGGGTTAGGTTGGGGTTAGGTTGGGGTTAGGTTGGGGTTGGGTTGGGGTTAGGTTGGGGTTAGGTTGGGGTTAGGTTGGGGTTAGGTTGGGGTTAGGTTGGGGTTAGGTTGGGGTTAGGTTGGGGTTAGGTTGGGGTTAGGTTGGGGTTAGGTTGGGGTTAGGTTGGGGTTAGGTTGGGGTTAGGTTGGGGTTAGGTTGGGGTTAGGTTGGGGTTAGGTTGGGGTTAGGTTGGGGTTAGGTTGGGGTTAGGTTGGGGTTAGGTTGGGGTTAGGTTGGGGTTAGGTTGGGGTTAGGTTGGGGTTAGGTTGGGGTTAGGTTGGGGTTAGGTTGGGGTTAGGTTGGGGTTAGGTTGGGGTTAGGTTGGGGTTAGGTTGGGGTTAGGTTGGGGTTAGGTTGGGGTTAGGTTGGGGTTAGGTTGGGGTTAGGTTGGGGTTAGGTTGGGGTTAGGTTGGGGTTAGGTTGGGGTTAGGTTGGGGTTAGGTTGGGGTTAGGTTGGGGTTAGGTTGGGGTTAGGTTGGGGTTAGGTTGGGGTTAGGTTGGGGTTAGGTTGGGGTTAGGTTGGGGTTAGGTTGGGGTTAGGTTGGGGTTAGGTTGGGGTTAGGTTGGGGTTAGGTTGGGGTTAGGTTGGGGTTAGGTTGGGGTTAGGTTGGGGTTAGGTTGGGGTTAGGTTGGGGTTAGGTTGGGGTTAGGTTGGGGTTAGGTTGGGGTTAGGTTGGGGTTAGGTTGGGGTTAGGTTGGGGTTAGGTTGGGGTTAGGTTGGGGTTAGGTTGGGGTTAGGTTGGGGTTAGGTTGGGGTTAGGTTGGGGTTAGGTTGGGGTTAGGTTGGGGTTAGGTTGGGGTTAGGTT